>OU785240.1:5617500-15492500 GCA_917051295.2 Erebia ligea | reverse complement strand
CCTAACTACCTAACCTAACTACCTAACCTAACTACCTAACCTAACTACCTAACCTAACTACCTAACCTAACTACCTAACCTAACTACCTAACCTAACTACCTAACCTAACTACCTAACCTAACTACCTAACCTAACTACCTAACCTAACTACCTAACCTAACTACCTAACCTAACTACCTAACCTAACTACCTAACTAACTACCTAACCTAACTACCTAACCTAACTACCTAACCTAACTACCTAACCTAACTACCTAACCTAACTACCTAACCTAACTACCTAACCTAACTACCTAACCTAACTACCTAACCTAACTACCTAACCTAACTACCTAACCTAACTACCTAACCTAACTACCTAACCTAACTACCTAACCTAACTACCTAACCTAACTACCTAACCTAACTACCTAACCTAACTACCTAACCTAACTACCTAACCTAACTACCTACCTAACTACCTAACCTAACTACCTAACCTAACTACCTAACCTAACTACCTAACCTAACTACCTAACCTAACTACCTAACCTAACTACCTAACCTAACTACCTAACCTAACTACCTAACCTAACTACCTAACCTAACTACCTAACCTAACTACCTAACCTAACTACCTAACCTAACTACCTAACCTAACTACCTAACCTAACTACCTAACCTAACTACCTAACCTAACTACCTAACCTAACTACCTAACCTAACTACCTAACCTAACTACCTAACCTAACTACCTAACCTAACTACCTAACCTAACTACCTAACCTAACTACCTAACCTAACTACCTAACCTAACTACCTAACCTAACTACCTAACCTAACTACCTAACCTAACTACCTAACCTAACTACCTAACCTAACTACCTAACCTAACTACCTAACCTAACTACCTAACCTAACTACCTAACCTAACTACCTAACCTAACTACCTAACCTAACTACCTAACCTAACTACCTAACCTAACTACCTAACCTAACTACCTAACCTAACTACCTAACCTAACTACCTAACCTAACTACCTAACCTAACTACCTAACCTAACTACCTAACCTAACTACCTAACCTAACTACCTAACCTAACTACCTAACCTAACTACCTAACCTAACTACCTAACCTAACTACCTAACCTAACTACCTAACCTAACTACCTAACCTAACTACCTAACCTAACTACCTAACCTAACTACCTAACCTAACTACCTAACCTAACTACCTAACCTAACTACCTAACCTAACTACCTAACCTAACTACCTAACCTAACTACCTAACCTAACTACCTAACCTAACTACCTAACCTAACTACCTAACCTAACTACCTAACCTAACTACCTAACCTAACTACCTAACCTAACTACCTAACCTAACTACCTAACCTAACTACCTAACCTAACTACCTAACCTAACTACCTAACCTAACTACCTAACCTAACTACCTAACCTAACTACCTAACCTAACTACCTAACCTAACTACCTAACCTAACTACCTAACCTAACTACCTAACCTAACTACCTAACCTAACTACCTAACCTAACTACCTAACCTAACTACCTAACCTAACTACCTAACCTAACTACCTAACCTAACTACCTAACCTAACTACCTAACCTAACTACCTAACCTAACTACCTAACCTAACTACCTAACCTAACTACCTAACCTAACTACCTAACCTAACTACCTAACCTAACTACCTAACCTAACTACCTAACCTAACTACCTAACCTAACTACCTAACCTAACTACCTAACCTAACTACCTAACCTAACTACCTAACCTAACTACCTAACCTAACTACCTAACCTAACTACCTAACCTAACTACCTAACCTAACTACCTAACCTAACTACCTAACCTAACTACCTAACCTAACTACCTAACCTAACTACCTAACCTAACTACCTAACCTAACTACCTAACCTAACTACCTAACCTAACTACCTAACCTAACTACCTAACCTAACTACCTAACCTAACTACCTAACCTAACTACCTAACCTAACTACCTAACCTAACTACCTAACCTAACTACCTAACCTAACTACCTAACCTAACTACCTAACCTAACTACCTAACCTAACTACCTAACCTAACTACCTAACCTAACTACCTAACCTAACTACCTAACCTAACTACCTAACCTAACTACCTAACCTAACTACCTAACCTAACTACCTAACCTAACTACCTAACCTAACTACCTAACCTAACTACCTAACCTAACTACCTAACCTAACTACCTAACCTAACTACCTAACCTAACTACCTAACCTAACTACCTAACCTAACTACCTAACCTAACTACCTAACCTAACTACCTAACCTAACTACCTAACCTAACTACCTAACCTAACTACCTAACCTAACTACCTAACCTAACGGTTGTATTATGTGGCCACGTTTACAAACTTAACTTTGCCGTTTTCTCAGTACATTTTGCAGTCATTGAGTTACACGTTATATTGGTCAGTGATATCTCATTAGTTATTCAAGTTTTACAATTAGTTTATGTTTTGTTACATGCATAACTTTCCCATTTTATACTTTTGATCTAATCAGGTTTTTCAATCTGGCAGTTTTGGAGGAAAACTCATTTACAATCGGGCGATAAGTGACCACATTAAAACAGTATTTCGTGTTCAAAAATCGTTAGTAAATAATATAATTCATCTACTTTTTTTTATTAATGTCCTTGATCGATAATTAATAATACTGTAATGAAGTCGACGGCCGCTAAGCCTCCGCGTGTTCACTAAGTTATGCAATCGGTAGTAGCGACGGGCGGTGTGTACAAAGGGCACAACGCGAGCTTATGACTCGCGCTTACTAGGAATTCCTTGTTTATTGCAAAATCCACCTACAGCGCGGCACACAAATGCAACTACGAACTTTTTAGTCTCAATAATCTTAGCAATGTGCTGCTTGCTGGCACCAGGCTTGCCATCCATTTATTCCTCGTTAAAATATTTAAAAAGTGTACCTACTCATTCCGATTACAGGGCCTCGTAACTCGTAAGAGTCCCGTATTGTTATTTTTCTTTACTACCTCCCCGTGCCGGGAGTGGTTTATTTGCCTTCCTTGGATGTGGTAGCCATTTCTCAGGCTCCCTCTCCGAAATCGAACCCTGATTCCCCGTTACCCGTGACAGTCATGGTAGTCGCAGAAACTACCATCGAAAGTTGATAAGGCAGACATTTGAACGATGCGTCGCCGGTACTGGACCATGCGATCGGCAAAAGTTATCCAGATTCATCAAAAGTAACGACTTTGGAAGCGAGGCCCTCCGTCGATTGGTTTTGATCTAATAAAAGCACTCGTCCCATCACTGGTCAGAGTTCTGATTGCATGTATAAGCTCTAGAATTGCCACAGTTATCCAAGTAACTGAGTAAGATCTAAGGAACCAAAACTGATATATTGAGTCATTCGCGGTATCGCCTTAATACGGCTTGCACTGAGACATGCATGGCTTAATCTTTAAGACAAGCATATACCTAACTACTGACAGGATCAACCAGGGAGCTACTTCGTTTTAAATAAACGTCTATAGCCCCTCCGTGTCGTGACGTCACGCAGCGAAGCGAAGAAAGTCACCAGCAAACAATATGATAACTTTCCTTTTGCAACAATGGACATTCCTTTTGTTTTTGCAACTTATCCTTTTTGACTAAAGAGTCCTCATCCATTACAGTTGTATTGGAATTTACCGAAATTACCACTTAGTTCCTTTTACAGTTTAACAGTTTAGTTATTAGCTTACATGACTGCAATATATTATGCGACCCCGACTTGAGCATATGTTAATAATTCAGTCTTCAATCGAGAATCTTTCTTTTATCTTGGTGCAGGTGCAGGTGCAGGTGCACGTGCAGGTTAGGCAATCACCATAATATAATATGCCACTAGCTATTCGTCTTCGCCATAGTAAGGCCACACTAAAAATCAAGAATTAATCACAACTGTAAAATTACTATCTCTTCAACACCTTGGCTACCTCAAACGCTCGCTCCAAACAGCAACTGTGAATCACTTGACAGACAACAGATTCATTAAGTAATAACTTTAGTCGAGCCGGGTCTAGAAGAACCCCAACATATCAACATCATCATAATCCACACCCAGATCGGCTAACCAACTTATCACCCAGGCAGATTTGATATTATTTCAATTTTATTATTTGCTTTGTTTCAATTCACATTTTACACATCTAGATACATCTGAACAAATGTACCTATGCCACACAATCTTTTATAATGTACTCAGTTATATTGCGCGACGACGGAGATCTAAGGGACTCGCGTACGCTTCCAGCGACGGAAGCTAAGCGGTGCTCGAGAAAACCTATTTATTGCACCCAGGTTCAGGTGGCGGCGGTCGTCGGTTAGTGGAGTGCCTTTTAAAACTCCGCTCTCACACACTAGGTCTCAACTTGCACGGACACAGGTGGTCCCAAGTTTGAATGTTCACAAACGAGATGGTCCAAAATACACACACGCGCACGATTGGCACTACAAATCGCGTTTCGTCTGTTGTAACAACAGAAGCGGGAACGATTTAAAGATCGCCGCCCGGTATCTGTGAGCCCGCCAGCAGAGATCCCACGCGCTGCGCGTTCGAAAAGGGACATTTGAAGTCGTGCGCGGTCGGTGTATGCCGCCTGACCAGTGTACGCACGTTTTATAATTGCTCGCCTAACCACCGATCGATTTCTAAATACAATAAAATTGTACATGAAGAAAACTACGAAAACTAGACGAACTCGCTCCCGTCTTTAGACGGCTCGTTACAGTCGCAGAGCGACCACAGTGACCCCAAAAACATCTAGAGCCTCCGTGACCCGCCCCGAACCCGAACGGCGACACTAAAACACAGGAGCTCCAGTCTCGGACGCGGTTTCGTCGGTCGACACCGTGGATTGTACATTGTTAAATAAATATTATCTCGTAGATTCATTCGACTATTCATAAGCACTTGTAAAAAACCTATTTGAATAAAAAAATCTTTTTAATTTTGAATTATGAAATTTGCAATTTGCTTCTACACCTCCATTCGATACAACTATACGCTTGTTTGGCGAGCGGTCGAACAGGCTGGAAGCACCTTTGTAACAGGAAAGTTATTCGAATGTGATATCCTAAATGAGGTCTTAGTCAAGAAAATGGTTGAATCAAATGCAAAATAAATAAAAATGAATTTTTATTGCTTCTCCATGTTAAAGTAGATTATTTTATCTACACTGTCATGGAGATTAAAGATAAATTTTTTATACGACTGCCTGAAAAAAGAAGTAAGTAGGTAGATATATATTGTTTTCAGGGTTCATGTATGTATGTATGTGAGTTTGTATATAAACCGAAAACCATATAAAAAATTGAAAACCTTAATCCCCGCGGACGAAGTCGCGGGCATCATCTAGTATCTCTTATGATATTCATCTAAATTAAATGGTGTAAAGAGCAATTTTGGTTTAAATTAAAGACTTGAGATGACTAACATATTTATTTTGATAAACATTGACATCATGTTGGTAAAAACACCTTCGCAAGTTTTAAAGCATTGTTTTAGACCAAATTTGAAAATCATAAAAATGGTTATGGTAAGTCAACCTTAAAATGATAGATTATAGATTTATGCTATCGCGGACTTTTTTAAGAAATTTTTGAGAGGTTGTCCCTCTCAAAAATTCAACCATACATAGTTTTCGTGTAACTTTAACCCGATATCCCGATTTATTATTTCCTATATCCCGAACTGTCCAGTTCTGACGCGCCTGTTCATAATAACGACGCCAGGGAAGACGATCAGCAGGAGTCATCGGGAGAGGACACATTACCACCTCCCCCCCCCCCCGGCTATTAATGCCGGTGTTCCTCAAGGTACTGTTCTCTCCGCTACACTATTTCTGTTGCACACCAGTGATCTGTTGCAACCCGGTATCCTTGGGTACGCAGACGACAGCACTGTAACGGAGAAATACATATCCAGTCCACGCGCAAGTAGTTCAGATACCAATGAACTCAGAGAGGCGATGGTTGAGCGGTTGAAATCTATACTTTAAAATTCGTTTCAGATTGGGTTGTTGCCAATTTGGTGGAGTTTAACGCTACCAAAACTCAGGCATGTCTGCTCACAGCGAAACGGAGTCCTTTCATCTTGACTCCCACTTTCCGAGATATATCCTTACCCATTACCGATCACATTGATCTGTCGAAGCGAAAGCCAAGACAGCCGCCAAAAAACTGGGTATACTTAACAAGGTCAAGCAGTACTTCACACCACGCCAACTGGTTACCACCATAACTTCTATACGTATACGTTATATACAACGCGGAAACCACCATGGGTAGTAGGATGTCGTTTGTACATATCATTGGTTGTGAATCCATGCAACTATGAATAAGTGTCGAGGCTGAGTCAGGCGTAGTGCAAAACATAGCTAAATATCCGATGTATCTCACGCATGGTCCGACCTTCGGTAATACTATCATAAATATAACAGCGTCCTATCAACCATGTAAGTTGTCATTCGAATGTAACGAAAGTTACGAATTTACACAATATAAGCATAAGTCATCATCTAATAAGTAGATCGCATGGCAGAGTCAGGCGTACTGCAGAACATAGTAATGTACACGAAGTACACTGCGCACAGAGAGCAAGCTCTCTGGTTCAACAACAATCCAATCCCATCTAAGTAACGCCCAACTAGGTACATAGACATCAAAACAGAACCAGCCGTGCTGAGGCATCGTGGAAGCGATTTAACTTACATTCTGCAGCCCCAACCCAATCTGCGATGATTATATGTAGATAATATACGTGTAAACATGTTGTATGAAATTTGTACATACATAAATCCACCATATGCGGATCAAATATCATTGGAAGCCTCCAATGACGTTATGCGTTCGAATTGGGTTTAATTATTATTTATGGAAAATATTCATTTTATGTATCACCTTCAAACATGTGCAAACCATGTGACGCCCTAACCCGGGCGACGACACCGTAGCACTGGTTGGTGCACGCACTAAACCATCGAAGCGCAACAAACGGCTGACAGCGCTTACACTTTCGCATCGTCTTGCCCGTCGAGCTCCGATTGTCGGAAATTGCCTTTGTACGGCCCGAGATCGCTCCTCCACTAGATCACACATAGTATTTATCCTCTATTATTTTTTTTAATATTATTTTACTATTATTCATATAGATATATACCTATAGGTATATATTTTTTTTTTAAATGTTATTATTGACTGAGAGGGACGTATAGTCACATCCGGCGCTTGTCCTCTGTCCGACTAAGCTTTAGACTTTCCTTCCTATTTTTAATTTGGAAAACTCGTGATAAAAATAAAACCTTACAAAAATGTTTTCTCTTTTAGTTTATACCTATACACCTACCAACTGTTAGTGAAACAATAGAAATATAATTTAATAAGGTGTATCCAATTGTATCGGATGTCGGATAGGTGGGTTTAGGTACATACTTAAGCCACCATTGAATAATAATAGGTACTATTTTCCTCGATTTTAAATCTACCTCCCAATGTCCACCAATGGGGTGATAAGTAGGTACCATTAGGCTAAGGTATTTATCACTGAGTAAGAATGTACCTACTATTATACCTCTAACGGTATAAATTATTATAGGATTTCAGCGCCAAAATATTTTAACATAGGCTGGAAAGCTCGACTCATTCTCGGTTCAAACCACGTTCAAACTTCAGTTATTGCTGTCTCGCTTCGACGAATGATGGCGACCCTCTCACTCGAAAACCATAGAGTAATGATTTGGTATTGAAAATTCAAAAACTTATCTTCGAAACGCTACAACTGTGGTGTGAAATTAATTATTTAATGTGAAACTAAAAAGTCGAGAGACAACAATAGCAGCAGTGATTTCAACTACATTGACTATTTTATTATAATATGCTTGCTGATGCCCGCGACTTCGATGGTTAAGACATAATATTAGGGTGAATTTCCCAACAGCAAAATTTATGCGGCATGGATGAAATCGGTAGTGCACAACGTTACTATACAGTTCTAATATTTTTTTCTAGGTAGAAGAGGTAGTTCCCTATGTACGAGGCTGTAAATATTTCTGGATTAGGATTACAGTTTAAAAAAAAATAATGGTAAAGCTCCGAATTTTTCATTTCAGTGGCTGTCACTGCAACATGTTTCTGTGTAATTTTCCTCATAAAACAAAAAATATTGGTTACTGAGGTTTATGGCTACCTTTATTTTAATCATGAATAGTGATAGTATAATCCCAAAGTATTTTTTTAATAATATCTACCCAGTTTAATAGCAGGAAAGTAAAAATGAATATGTCACTGAAAGTTCTTTAATTTCGGTGACAAAAAGTTTATCAGGTATATTTTTGCTTAAAACAACTCTAGCTCCCCCCGCGTGCGCTTAAAACTTTCGCAACTGTGGCCTCTATATGTTGATCGTGGGAGGACGTGCGCCGCTTGCCTGCGTGTTCCCGCCAAACACATAAGTATGTCATATCGGTGACATGGAACACATTTCTTTTCATTTCCGTGTATAGGTAAAACTTGTCTTGCAATAAGCTAGTAAATTTATTTAAGTATTCATGAATGGGCTAGTGGTACTAAGTTTATTTGTGTAGTATTCCTTACATCCTATAATAAATAGTTTTCTCGTAATGTTAATTCTTTTCCTTGATTTTAATTTCGGTGTTTTCATTTCGGTTGATTCGGTGGCCTAAACTGACCACCGAAATGACAAAATACTCACCGAAATGATAAAAATTCTCATTTCGGTGAGTTTTTATCATTTCGGTGTATAATTGTTTCATTTCGGTGGATGTTTTTATCATTTCGGTTGATTATTATTTCATTTCGGTGAAAATCCAAGCTAGGAGGTGAATATTTCACAATCTTTGAATACATTTTGCTAATGTGTTTCCAAGACCTGTACTTTTGTGCAATTTATTGTCGATCCGTTTCTCCGTTGCAGCGTGATTGAAGGACAAACCATAATCATAATCATACCCAGCTTGTCCTGCGACATAGGCCTCCTCCAGAGCCTTCCAGATCTTCCTCTCCTGTGTTGTTCGGCGCCATGTAGCACCAGCCACCACTCTTAAATCATCTTCCCATCTTTTCCTTTGCCTTCCTTTACACCTTTTCCCATCCCTCGGATACCACTCGGTCACTTCCTTAGTCCATTTTCCACCACTGTCTCTCATCATCTTCTTCTGTCGGACCGGCAGTACGTTTTTCGGAAAAATCGGTCTACAGGAGATCTTCTGGTGTATGCCACGCACACTTGGGGTGAAGCCATTGAGAAACACGGCGAGGCACTCGCCGTATATCTGGACATATCTAAGGCATTTGACCGGGTCTGGCACGGCAGTCTTCTCAGTAAGCTCCCAGCGTACGGGATACCTACTGGTTTCTGTAACTGGATATCTGACTTTCTGAGGGAAAGGTCATTTCGGGTTGTCGTTGACGGCAGCTCATCTGACCTAATGGCTATTAATGCCGGTGTCCTGCTGCACATCAACGATCTCCTCAAACCCGGTATCTTTGGGTACGCTGATGACAGCACTGTTACGGAGAGATACATGTCCAGTTCTAGAGCCAGTGCTACTGAGATACTTGAGCAAAGAGAGGCGTTGGTGAATCGCGTTAGCTTGACTCTTGAGGAGGTCTCCGATTGGGGTGACGCCAATTTAGTAAAGTTTAATGCCACCAAAACAGGCGTGTTTATTCACCGCGAAAAAGAGCCCCTTCACCTTGGCTCCAACTTTTTTTTTTTTTTTTTAAATGTATAGGCCAGCGCTTGGCTGCAATCAGACTTGCTTACAAGTGGTGATGCAGCCTAAGGTGGAGCGCGTATAAAAGTATATCCGTCCCGATCAGTGATTATATTGAGCTCTTGGGTATTGAAATCTCATCCAATCTCAATTTCGGGAAATGCATCGAGTTAAAGGCCAAAACAGCTGCCAAAAAACTTGGCATCTTGAACACGGTGAGGTGGTACTTCACACCGGAATAACGCCTCGCTCTTTATCAGGCCCAAGTTCGTTCTGGCATGGAGTACTGCTGCCACCTTTGGGATGGATCCGCCAAGTACCAACTCGATGCGTTAGACTCGATTGATCGCCGGGCCCGAAGAATCATTGGCGATCAATCACTCACGCAGGCGAAACTGCATTGCTTACAGCACTGACGCAATGTCGTTTGCTTATCGGTCTTTTATACTTTGGAGAGTGTGCTCAGGAACTTTTCAACCTTGTTCCCCCTCACCGTTCTACCACAGAACAGCAAGAAACCGTTTGCGTTGGCATCCTTATGTGGTTGACGTCCAGCCAGCTCGAACGAAACGGTTCTGTTCTACGTTTCTAATTCGAACCGCTAGGATGTGGAATGCCCTTCCAGCACATGTATTCCCTGCCACGTATAACTTGAGTACCTTCAAGGCAAGAGTGAATAGGCATCTTCTAGGCGGGCGCGCTTCAACCTAGACCTCATCATTGCTTTGTATTAAGCGTGATTGTCGTCAAGCGCAAGCCTATCTTGCAATAAAAAATGGTTTAATTTTTTCCCATTTATATTATTAAGTCCATAGTTATCCCAATCTAGATTTTGAAAAACCTTCTCTAAAATGGCTGAGAACAGTTTAGGGGATAGAGGGTCTCCCTGTCTGACTCCCTTTTTTATTTGTAAATCTTCTCCTTCTTTCTCTAGTCTGAGTCGTGCTGAACATTTTCTATTTATCTCTTTTATTAATCTAATTAACTTAGTTGGTACTCCCTGTTCTTCGAGTGCCTGCCATAGGTGGTAGTGTTTTATTGAGTCAAAGGCTTTGTTATAGTCGACAAAGCCTAGTATTCTTTGTTATATTCATTGCATGTTTCAATGTATATGATCAGTTGTGGAGTAATTGCATCTGAATCCTGCTTGTTCTTTTGTTGGACAAACCAACAAACTAACAAACCAATAAACCAACCAACAAACACACTTTCGCATATGATTTCAACCGACTATAACGAGATTTGATTAAATATAATCCGATTTATTTATTTTAAAGTACCAGGTGAATGCAGAGTTGAAACCCGATCTACCAACTATAATTGACATATTTTTTTAGAATGCCGAGGCTAGCATTGACTGCAGATGAAAGAAAGGAAAGAAGAAGGTTGTGTGAGCAGAGAAGAAAAGAAAGAATGCTTATATTCGTTTTCGGTGGATTTTAATTTCGGTGGATAGGTTTTTTCATTTCGGTGGCTAGTTATTTCATATCGGTGAACGAATTTTTCATTTCAGTGGCATCACAAATTTAAACACGATTTTTCATTAGTTTATTACGATATATTTTGATGGCATTAAATAAGAGCATGAAGAATATCAAGAAGTACAATAAACTACTGTTTAAATTTGAGAAAACTTGATAATACGAAAGTTCACCGGAATGAAACAAAAAAACGCCTTTGTTGAAATTGACCCATTATAAGTTTTTTTAAATTCTAACGGAAACTCCTTAATTTTCCGAGATTAAAATGACGTCGACTTTGCTCTGCTGCAGCGTGATTGAAGGACAAACGAACACACTTTCAGATTTATAAGTAATATTAGTATGATTAGCCTCGATTTTAATCTCGCAAGTAGAGGTAGTTCAACGCAGAGGTAATGCGGTGTTCGTCTTCGTCGCCCCTAAACTCCGCGCTTCACTCAGGATTCTAGATGCAACTCCCGAGAAATCCCTCGTTACGGTTACGTTATGTAAAGCGTTATGTACGTGGATTTCTCCCTGCGCCCGTAAGACATTGTGGACATTTTTCTGTATGACACAATGTCTAAACTAAATTGACAGCTTTAAAGTTTAAATCTATTTTTAGCCGACTTCCAAAAAAAGGAGGAGGTTCTCAATTCGGCGCGTATTTTTTTTTTTTTAATGTATGTCGGTGCAAATCTCCGTGGTTTCTTAACCGATTTGAAAATTTTTTTTTCAATGGTTAGAGGAAGCTCGCGAGGTGGTCCCATACAAAATTCTGACTCCAAATCCTCAATCCTGATGCTGTAGGTGTACCGTACTACATGAAATTCTCAAAACTAGGGATTTAGGAAATTTTGATGGTGAATTCATATAGTAGGTATCAAAGTCACGTGTATACGATTCAACTCTGAGTCCTAACTCCTCAACCCTGATGCTGCAGGGTACAGAACTCCTGAAAAGTAGCGATTTAGGATTTTTTATGTTGAATTCATATTGTAGGTGTCAAGCAACGACTTCATACTTAAACCCAAGTCCCAACTCCTCAACTCTGATGCTGCAGGGTACTGCACTCCTAAGCCGTGGGGATTTAGAGTACACTAAAAAGTTAAAAATAAAAATTCTTTTCAAAAAACCGACTTCCAAAGCCACTGTAAAGTAAAAAATAATTTTGATTTCTACACACTATGTTGAAGTCGGGCGAGTATTAACAAAGATAGGCAAAGTTGACGCGTCAGTCTGTCCCTTTCCGCAGGGATTTAGTCATTTTAGTTTAGAGATTGTGATTTGTGCACTACAGAATCAGCCCTATTATCCCATGTTGAATTATCTACTATTCAAACAAAACTAACAGGGAAAGTGGATATTACTTTTGGGAGATCCTCTATAATAATAAAGTAAATAAAATCTCGAGGGTGGCATTCAATGTGGTATATTTCGTTCGTTAATGCTGCGCGTCATGCAAACAAACAAACAAATCTTTAAATCTTTCCTCTTTTTAATATTAGTTTAGAAAAGGCGGGAAGAAGGAGGGTCGAGAAAATCACAATAAAATAATTGTTTATAGGTATTTAATTAATTTATTTATGGTTATTCAGTCGGAAAGTGTGAGTATTAAAGGCTTATGACTACCAGAACTCATTTTATTATTATTTTATTAAAATGGCCTTCATTTCAGATTGCGGCATTTGTTTTTAAGTCTATTCAAATCACCTTTTCCATTCATTTGGTAATTTCGGTGACCTCTATAACACATCAAGTCTTGTAGGTATAACAATATACCAGTTATGTATTTAAGCTAAAGGTTGGTACAGCATTTACTAATTTTTTTATATGGGTAAATTTGTTGCAATAAATGAAGACAATTTTTTTTATAAAATCCATACTTCCGTACTAATATTATAAATGTGAAAGTCTGTCTGTCTGTCTGTCTGCTACGCTTTCACGGCCCATCTGTTTAACCGATTTTGATGAAATTTGGGATAGTTTGAATCCCGGGGAAGGACTTGTTATTGTTCCCGCGGGAATCAAACCTTACCCACGTGGACGAAGTCGTGGACATTATCTAGTATAGGTAATATTATAAACAAACCAGTGTTAGTGTATACTAGTGTTATGCGCTCACATCATTGATCATTATAATATTTTTTTTGGTATAAAAATGTATCCGCGGAGCTTTCCCACTGAGACATTCAAATGGCAACGTTTAACCTGACGCTGACGGGCGCACAGACCTCCAGCTCATCGACCAGTGCTGCTCGTCGCCCGGCACAGCGCCCGCTCGACTGACATACGAGTAACTGTCTGGCGCAATGTTTGAATGTCAAATATCTTTCAATCAACAATTGGGTATTCGACAACAATTAAAATAAATTATTTTTTGGTAATTATTAAATAGAGGATCTCCCAAAAGTCGTAATATCCACGTCCCCTGATAGTTTTATGTTGAATAACTATTTTAAACTATCGATTAAAGTAAAAAGTGCGTCGAACTTTGATGACGTCACTATTCAATATTTCATATAAAATCCCATAATAAGCACGCGTTTTGACGTTTGAAAAAATGCTGCTGATTTAACTAGTTGTCAAATACCCAATTAAGAGATGATGAATGGAGTTCTGAACTTGTCGTCTAAGTCTAAGAGACCCCTCTGTGAAGTCATCAGTTGATTCAGATCAATATACAATTTGAATGCTACAGTGAGAATAGGCCTCGACAGGCACCAAGACGCGCCATGACGTCATTAGCAGAGCGAAATAATATGTTCCATTGAACACGTGAACTATTATATTAAAAGGAACTGTATGAAACAGACTGTACCAGCTATAGGTGCTACAACAGGTCAATAGCCGCCAAAAAGTATTTCTATTCTATTCTATTCTTGTGCAGGCGCCGCGCTGCCGTCGCGCGTCTCACGAGGCCAAGCTGTTCGATGCGACGGCCGACGAGTGTCGGTTCACTACCGCCTCCGGTTGACCTCGTTGTCGTCGCTGGCGGCGGTGTCGGCGGTGTCGGCGGTGGCGGGCCTGGCGGTGGTGGTGGTGGTGGTGGTGGTGGTGGTGGTCGTGGTGGTGGTGGGCGGGTCGAGGCCTTTGATCTCGAACTGGCCGCGGAACAGCGGCCGGAACAGGCGCAGGAACGACTGGTAGCGCACCGCCGAGTTCTGCAACACGGGCAAAATATTACGCATGAATATTGTTTTATAATTTACGTGCTAAAAAAATAATTTAAAATTAACATTGACTCTAATAAGATGAGAGAAAATAATGTGTAGTTGCACCATACAATTACCTAAATTTAAAATAAGACCAAAATTATGTCAGTAGCCCGAATCCGCAGAAATATTACCTCATTCTTGATTGATTGGTTGTATAGTATTCATCTAATCTGTACCGATTCCGATGATAGTTCTATATTTTAAAGGGATTCGGTTATTCTCAGACACGGTTCGTAGTCAAGGTGATTAATATTATCTTCAATGATAGAGACCCTCCTCGACGAAGGCTGGCAAATCACACGCAATCATTTTCAGTGATTTATTTCAAACATCCATCGTAACATTAGAAACCGGTTTGTATTTTATAAAAAATATAGCGTATAATAAAAATATAATATACCACCAATTTCTTGGCCTTCAATTATATAAAAGCGTGTGGTTAAACTAAAATGCATGAAGGTCTTCGCGTCGGAACCTTCCATTACATTTTGAAATGACCACTTTATCTTGTCATGCAATTTATACATTCAACCAGATTGTAAACAACTTCGCATGCGTTTGGCCTGGCCGTAGCGCGTCACTTTATATCGAGCAGTGAGTCGTTAGAAATGATCCTTGGTGTCACTTGGAGTGGGGTTTTGGCTGATGACAAACAAACATAAGAGCTTTATAAATACAGCTCTTCTGATTTCAAACCCTTTTAGGACCAGGGCGCGTTTGGAACCCTCGCAGCTTTAGTTTTAAGATACCGTAGTTAATATTATCACCATCACGTGTTATACTTTGAATTATTGACCATCAAAAGTATACTGTGCCAAATTTACCAATTTTGAATAAACGTACTTCAACTTTACATTATAATTCTTTTAACCGACCTCTCAAGCTCAGTAATATTGTGTGCGATGGTTGTATTAGTAGGAGGTCCCGGATTCGATCCTAAGCAGAGACTTAAACGGCGATTAGTAACGAACCGTGTCGGTAAGAATGTTCCACTAAGGACTGAATTCTTCTACTCCGAATAAAGTTTAACCTACGAATTGATGTTTTGACAGATGTTGTTTATAAGCTATCACAAATATATTCGTAGGTTGAATGTTACTCGAAGTTGGAGAAATCGGCCCTAAGCAATTTAATTATGCGTAGTATATTCTACGGTGATTTCATCTTACACTGCATCATCATGAGTACCTCAGAGAGAGAGTAGACAAGCGCCAACTCAGGCGTAATAGAATCTATACTAATATTATAAATGCGAAAGTTTGGATGGATGGATTTTTGTTATCCAATCACGCTGGAACGGCTCAATGGATCTGGATGAAATTTGGCACAGAGATATATAGATTATAGTCTGGAAAAATACATATGCTACTTTTTATCCCGGAAAATTAAAGAGTTCCCACGGGAACCAAAAAGCCTCAATCCACGCGGACGAAGTCTCGGGCATCAGCTAGTAAAAAATGTAACAAAGTAGGCACCTGTACGACGTCGCCGATTATCTTAGTGGTCCGGATGAGGAGCGACACGGATGGCCCAAACAGGCTCCCCGGGAAGTCCAGGCTGACCTTGTTGCGGTCGAACACCGGGATGTCGTCGGCGGGCGGGCGCGCCGCGGCCTGGCGACTGGCGCGGCGCCAGCTGCGGGCGCGCGGACTGCTCGGCGGGCTCCGGCTCGAACCGGAGCTGGGGCCGGCCGGCGTAGCCGAACTGGCCGAGCGCGGCGTGGCCCGCGTAGCCAGCGTGTGCAGCGTGGCCGGCGTGCGCCGCGTGCTCCGGCCCCTCCACGTAGCGCCACTCTGCGTGGAGTCGGGCCGCGTCAGTCGCGCGACAACGCACGCGCTAGCGCCTCCGGCCTCCCGTCCACGTTTCCCGACTTTGTCGATGTGTTACGAGTATGTGGAGTTGTGAGTTGGTGATTGATGATTTTGTGAAATATATTATTTTAGTATTTATTGTTTTAAAAATATGCTCTACTGTAAAAGTTATTATGACGATATAAGAAAAGATGAGATAGATATGTACCTAATACTTATTATGTAAAAGTTAAAAAAGTGTAAACTGTTTTAACTTATTGATTTGATGTTATTTCATGGTTTTTGTTAATAATAATATGTCAGTAATGAATTAGTTGCATGCAGATATTCGGTATATTATTTTGGTTTATTTTGAAATAGTGTAAATATAAATAACTAATTATCAAGGCGTTGTTAAAAGATGCCTGCTTTTTTAATACGAGTATAATATGATGCGACAGGTACCTAATTGTGACGATTTAAAATTTTGGAATGTGTCATAATAATGCTTAGTTTTAGGAAGATACTTTGGAAAATCAAACAAATATCAAATAACTATAATTTATTGTTCAGGTACACAGTGATTTGGGGACAGTATTGCACGTTTTATTCTGTCGCGTCGCAGTCGCGCTCTCAGCGGTTCTACTAATATAATCTACTCCCATACTCTACCGGTGTCTCAATATTGTTTTAGTATCCAGGAACCAAACTACTTATATTTGGAACTACGAGTGGAAACATTCCGTGCTGTGTGTTGTCGACTGTAGTTATTGTTTCAAACGTGTCAGTGACGTGCGCAAAATATGAAAGTGTGTGTACTGCGCCTCGAGCGGGCAGTCGTCGGGACTACGCCGTGCGACTCACAATGATATCATGCTATAGTCAACGTCCGAAACTCTGCAGTTCCTAACTATAACTAGTTAATCCTCAGGTCTGGCGAGAGGGCGCAGTCCGGCCGGGCCCGCGGTTTTCCATTACTTATTGTTTCGTCTTTGTAGTGTCTATAAGCTTTGCATTTCAGCCATCAAAAGTGTCTGTTGGACGTGTTCTACCGTAGTTCTACGTGCGGGAGAGTTAACTTTAAGGACATGACTAGGTCATATATTGAGGATGTTCATATGTTACTTAAGTAGTATTTATGTTGTTCTCCAAGACCCGTATATTTAACAAGCCTGTGTGCAATTTTACTGTCCTATGTCAAACTAATGGTGTCCTATTTTAGTGTCATGACCGGTCGAATGTCGAAGATGATATTTAGAGAGCTGTTGCCAGCGCCCATGCTCGCGTGGTTAGAGTTGGAGCTGCGGGGATTCACACGTCGACTATAGCACGATACTGTTTGTGCGAGTCGTTCGCCGCAGCGTGGCGCGTGTGCAGTGTACAGTGTGCAGCGAGCCGCGGCCGCTCGTGCGGAAGGCGCTACGCGTGCAGCGCATATAGACACTGCTGCTGCTTCTACTTCGCCTGTACACAGTCTCCAAACAAATAAACTACTCGAATAAATATAGGCCCGCTCTCAGATACGCCGGCTTATCCTTTTAACCCAGAGTTAGCTGCTACAGATTTCTAATTTATTCCTGGGTTAAACGTAACCCGGCGTCCTTCAAGTGCGCCTAAATAAGGCTTAAAATAGGAGAGGCTATTACCGCGGGAAACTTTGCGCAGCACCACTTTACAGCTGCCAGTTTAGTTTAGAGATTGTATACAACTGAATTAGCACTACTGCCATTTTTAAATAATTTCAATAGTAATTTTAAACTTTTACTTACGAAAAATATTTGTACAGCAAAATATTATTCTAACCCCAACCATTCAACTTCAGGTACTTTTTACACTAAACTACTCTTACCGCATTGAGATATTAACAGGTTTAGGGGTTTTTTATGGAAAGAAATATTATACAAGACTTATTGTAAAACATGATATCAAATTATTATGATACATTAATGATTTGTACTTAAGAGAATATATTATTTTATAAAATTGTTACCATATAATGTGATCAGAATCTAGTAAGGGAAGTTTATTTTAATTTATGAAATAGAAATAAACTGCTAACTATTTTTAATAACCTGCCGGGATTATTGCGGGTAGAAGAAAAGTTCATCAGATTATCTTCCAAGACTTAGATTATGTTTTCGACTACAGTACATTGTTAGATACTTGACAATAAATATTTTAAACATAGAACTGGTACAAATAGGCAAGACAATGCAAGATAAACTCAATATGGCAAGCTCAGAAGTCGCAAAGAGACTAGGAAGGACTAGATTTTTATGAAGAAGAAACGGAAGCAGTAAATAAAACTAATAAAATTTATACAGGGACCTTATTTATATGACGAGAATTGAAATCAAGTTATGGCTAGACTGGTGGCTAGACTGGTGGCTAGACTGGTGGCTAGACTGGTGGCTAGACTGGTGGCTAGACTGGTGGCTAGACTGGTGGCTAGACTGGTGACTAGACTGGTGGCTAGACTGGTGGCTAGACTGGTGGCTAGACTGGTGGCTAGACTGGTGGCTAGACTGGTGACTAGACTGGTGGCCCGAGGGGTAGAATTCACTCTAAGCTGGTGGCATTTTGGAAATCGCGCGAGTTCAATTAAAATTTTCAAGATTCGGACCTCTAGCACAGCTTATAGACAAAATAGCTTCTAACGTTGTAATAAACAAATTGTGTAACATGTAGTAGGTATTTGATGTTTTGTCGCTCTACACACTTTTATGTACAAACATGCAACTACGTGAAAGTATCATGCAAACACTACATACCTAGTATCTACCTCCTGTCCCTCGCCACACTAAACTGAATTCCTCTCACCCTCGGCAGCCACGGTCACTACGGACTGCTTCAGGTGCGGCTCATGAGGAGTTGACGAATTATACAACAGGTAATATACACAACTGATTAGAGAAAGCCATTCAATTATTCCAATGAAATTATGCGTGGTGATCTAGTACCGATGGTTCATGTTGATCGAGTCTTCGCCGCTATCTCACGCTGGAAATTGGAATGTTTCAGTCAGAATAACTTCGCTCATCGGAATAACTCAATAATTTCTCGGAGGTCAGTGACGTCAGGTTCTCGACGTTGTTAGGCGGGTATCGAGTGCAAACGAGGATTCGGTGCAAGGAAACAAAGTATTGTAAAACCAAATGCTATTTAATTAATCACCACACTCACCTAATACTATTTACATATAAATACATGCGCTGAGAGCGCGCGGGGGCGCAGGGGACGCGCGGGGGGCGCGAGGGGCGCGGGGGGCGCGGGCGCCGGACTGTACACTGGGGCCTATTCTCCGTGACGTTGGGGCTGGAATCCCCGGAACTGTAATATTTGACGACAAATTCCACAGTTCGGAGGGTTACGTTATATTCATTAAAAATTTAATATCACAAATTGGCAAATTCACTTGCTCGAGAACGTCACAGAGAATAAGAAGCGAGGGGAGGACGCCGCTCCGGCGCGCCGCGGCGAGGGTTCACCGGGCGAGGCGGAGCGGGCGGCGGGGCGAAGCGCGCTCTACTCGTCGTCCTCGTCGGAGTCGACGGTCTCGACGGCCCCGCCGGCCGCGGCGCCGCCGGACGACGAGCCCGACAGCGACGTGACGAGCGACAGGATGGAGCCGAGCCCGCCCCCACCTGAGCCGCCGCCGCCGCCCGACGAGCCGCCGAACAGTCCCGACACCGCCTGGATCTTGGGCGCCAGCAGCTGCAGCTTGGGCCCGATCACCTGCCCCACGATGCCGCTCAGCGAGCTCAGCCCGCCGCCCTCCTTGGGCGCCTCGATGCCGTACTGCTTGTTGATCTCGATGTTCTTCTTGTCGAGGCTCTCCACGAACCGCGTCTTCGAGTCGATCAGCGAGTTGATTTTCTGCAACAGTCGCGACCGTCACTCGTCCGTCATCGCCGACGCTCACGGAACTAGCGCAGGGTATGTAGGGGGGGGAGGGGGGATACTCACGCCGAAGACGAAGCCGAGCACGGCGTTCTTGATGCCGAACTTGGCCTCCGTGACGCCCTCGAACTTGCGCTTGTCGCGCGCCGGCAGCGCGGCCGCCGCGTCCTGCACACACACACACACGCGTCACTGCGCTGCACACACACCCACACACCCACTACCCACACCACCGCACCCTTACTCGCTACTGCATAACATAAGCCATCACCCGGTGCCTCCCACTTTTCAGCGTTGCATGCGGTTAAAGCAATCAAATACCACTCGCGTTGACGGCGCACGGAAACTTCGCGAGGAAACCTGCATTGCATGCTTGAGGATTCCCCTAATTTCCTCAAAGATGTGTAAAATCGGCCAATTATCACTCGAATAGCGTAGTGTGGACTATGGTCTAGGCCCTTCTCGTTCTGCTAGACGACTTGCAACCAATAGGTGATACCAAATCGGTGATAGGTTCAGATGACGATCTATAGTGTCTAACCTTGTTTCTAAAAAATAGATTTCTTTTAATTATGCGGTCATAAAAATAACTATTACGCAAAACTCTTTTTCTAATTACAATTAATTTGGTTTCCCCGCTATCGCTGTGCTCGTGTCTAACGGCCTACGTACGAGTAGTTTAAAACGCGCGATAGACAAGTGCGTTGGTATTTAAAAAGGTCCGCGAAACAGCTCCTAGTAGAGTTATTATTATTATTATGGTATTAACGTGAGGTCAGCGGCGGAGGATATAATGTCGCTTGCACAAGTTTACTCAATCCGCGGTCTTCGGCCACTCGCATTACTAACAGTGTAGCAATATCTAACGAGGTTTGTGTCTCGCACATGTCAAACGGTCTATTACCACAAATGTCACACTCACGCAGAACAATTATTCTATTTTTTTGTAAGCATACAAATGTTTGCACATTCACATCATGCCTCTCGTTTAAATTATCCTCCATAGCTGATGCCCGCGACTTCATCCGCGTGGTTTAAGTTTTCTTTGATTCCTTTGAACTCATCAATTTTCCGGGATAAAAAGTAGCTTATGTCTCCAGGTCCTCAACTATAGCCATGCCAAAAATCACGTCGATCCGTTGCGTTGCTCCGTTGCAGCGTGGTTGAACGACAAACCAACAAACAAACACACTTTCGCATCTTGTGACGCTTGCAACGTACACTATGAACGCCAAAATTAAACAGATTATAGTAATAATATGTTCGCGATTGCGCAAAGTTTTTGATATAAAACGGATTCGTTTAATTTTATTCAGCGCCTGCGTTACAAAACCGCCCGAGTGTTGAGGCCAAAATCATTTCGTCACTCGCTGCTTATATCAGAGCGTGTTGCGTTCATGGACGATAGTGATAAAAGGCTAAACTTGGATAAAGGTTAAACGGACGATCGTATATTTTTAACTCTTCTTCTATCACAGACTCGAGATTTAAGCTTTATGCACACAGAAGCCCTGCAGGCTGGAGTGGGTGGAGTGGGTCACCACAATCATACCTCAACATACTAATATTATAAACGCGAAAGTGTGTTTGTTTGTTGGTTTATCCTTCAATCACGCTGCAACAGAGCAACGGATAGACCATCATATACACTCGCGGCCCACAGACCAACAATCAGTATCAATAATATATAGTACTAGATGATGTCCGCGACTTCGTCCGCGTTGATTAGGTTTTTTGTATTCCCGCGGGAACTCTTTAATTTTTCGAGATAAAAAGTAGCCCGTCCTTCCTTCCCCGGGATACAAACTATCCCTATACCAAATTTCATCAAAATCGGTTGAACAGATGGGCCGTGAAAGCGTAGCAGACAGACAGACAGTCAGACACACTTTCGCGTCTATAATATTAGTATGGATGGATACCCACAGCTAAGCGTTACTACGAGTAGCACAAAACTTTTAAAAGTTAGTCGCAGTCTCACGACACTTACATTGTAAATGTTCACTTTCTGCAAGTTTACATAACATGAAATTTAGTGGAAAATGTAAGATAAGACCAAGACCCGTTCGCGGCAGATTCTGCTGAGAACAGCTGCCAAAACATGTTCTTGACAATGCACGTGTTCCTGACAATGGCAGCTGACATTTTTTTCCCAAGTTAGCCCTTGACTGTAATCTCAACTCATGGTAAATGATTATGCAGTTTAAGATGGAGGCGGGCTAACCTATTTAACCTAACCTAATGGCGGTACGGCAGTTATATTAAACCCATACCCCCAATCGGTTTCTACACGGAATCGCACCGGACCGCTAAATCGCTTGGCGATACGTCACTAGGTAACTAGCCAGCCAGACCAGATCAGAGAAAATTCAGATACTATAAATTCTCAAATTGACCCTGCCGGGAATTGAACCCGGGACCTCCCATTATAAGACCATAGCGCTCACCACTGCTTCAGGGAGGTGGTCACACAGGCTAGCCGGGTCGAGGCCGCCCGCCCCCGCGCTCGCTCGCATTGACATCAATATGGCCATTGCGGCAGGCGGACCTGAACATAGACTTAGTATATTCTAGCGTACACTATATTTATGGACATAAACTACTTTAATAAATACAACCGTGTTGTTTGCAAGTCACTAAATTCAACGATGTCATGTCATGAGGCTTGAAAGGACAATGTTTTAAATGACCTATACCTATTTTATTTATTCATTTATTTCAGGCAACAAGGTCCATATTATTAAAAAAAAAGTTATTATAAAACTTCAGATAGGCAAAGCTAATGGATTTTTTTGCAAAGTGTAGCTTCAGTACGTGAGAATACTTAAAAGTACCTTTTAGGTAGCAGCACAGGCTGCACTTTTAGGTAAAACTACCCCTATAACGAGCGTGTGTCTGTGACGTGCGCACACTTATCACGCAAGCCCCACCGCGGCAAAATTTAATTAATAAAATCCATGAGCAGGAACTTATTTATGACCTAATATAACACACACATTATAAACAAAGCCTAGATTTTCGGTGGTCTGAAGTAGGTAGGTATATTCAATTGTATGTTCATATTACGGGTGAAGCTACAGTGAGGCACTGGCTTTATGTGCCAAGTAAAAAGAAAAGTAATGTGAGAGCTTTATAACAACAATTACACTTATAATATGAGTGCGATAGTGTGACCTTCTATATGCATTTCCAGTTACCTTTTCCATCTGCCCATCTGCCTAACCGATTTTGACAAAATCTGGTACAGCGATAGCTTACATCTGGAAGGCTACTTTTAATCCGAGAAAAATATGTGTAACACAGTCAGTATCGAGTAATATTAACATAATATGATGCGATAAAGTACAGTATCGAGTGTCGACAAGTACAAGTTATGGGTGTCGGTTGTCAGCGTTGTGCAAGCGCGCGGGAACCGATGCAAAAACCTCTCCGTGCACTTTCCTTAGCGCAACACTCGCGCGCTGCGCCTGGCCCCGGAGGGGGAGGGGGGGTGCGGGGGGTGCGGGCGGAGAGGGAGGGGGGGGGGGGGAGGTGTGTGATCGCGCCCCTCCTTCTATCACTTTCAATTGTTTCCGCCGCCTGAGCCGAAACAACTGTTACATGATTGCAGACTACAGCTGAAGCGCCGTTATAGCCGCAAGCCGCAAGATACAAATTAAGTCTATTGACTCTACAACAGGTCTACAGATGTACAGGTCTAATTGGTCTAAGTCCATATAATGGAATTATTAGTAATTTTTAAGATACTGATTAAAAGATAACAGCAGGTCGGTCGGTCGGTTCTGGATGACTCCAGTCGTATCGAATTGCCATTCTATCAAACTCCGAGAGTGAAGGACAAGAGAGTGCATCTACGCATACGCTTGTGTTATAATATATCTTGCGTAACTGGCTAGTCCCTGTTGAGTACTTTGAGTTAAGAATTTGCGGACTTTGTGGTGCGGTGGGTTTGCCTCTAATACGCGATCAGCTTTATGGTCGACGATTTAGCCAATGGGTATAGCAATACTTATTGTTGAATCTCCGTTTGTGCTGAATTGCACTCGCCGTGTGAACTTGTACTGTTAGTGCCGCGTTACAACAGAGACAATTCGCGTTACCACACCGATCTCTGTGTACTGTGTGTGTGTGTGTGTAAGGAATCTATTGTCTTATCAAATGCTACTTTTATGTAATGCATGAAATTGTGAGAACAAAATTATTGTAATCAAGTCTTTGCAAGCCCTCTACTTAATTTGCAAAATGAACTGAATACTGAGTGCGCATGGAAAACAATAATTGTTTATGCATCTTCACGTACTTTCTTATCATTACACTTTTTATCATTACAGTATATCAAAATTATATTAGATAATTAGAATAATGTAGTGTCCTCCCGACCGGATGTCGGCCACGGCGGCCTATCTCCATTAGAGATTAGCCATCTGCGCGGGAGATGGCTAATCTGTAATGGAGATAGGCCTATTCACTCTTGCCTTGGAGTACCTTCAAGGGAGTGAATAGGCATCTTCTAGGCCAGCGCGCTCCAACATAGACATCATCGCTTTGTATTAAGCATGATTATCGTCAGGGGCACGACTATCTCGCAATAAAAAAAAAAACAACAAAAAAAAGATGTGTGTGCACAAGTGTGTGCGCATACACAGGTGCACTCTCTGTTCCTTTACTCTCATAGCCCGATGGGACGGAAAATCCGACACGATCGGAGAAAGATAATAATTAGAATATATTATTCGGTATTTAATTTAACATTAATCAATGTAATTATGAAATTTCAATGTAACTCAAAAGGATTCGAGTGGAGGTGGCGGTGCGCCGCCGGCCTCCGGGTATGTGTGCATCTAACAGTTTCAGGGAGACATCTTTGTGGGTGTAACATCAGAATTAATATTATAACTGTCATTATAAATGGTTCAATCAACGGAAACGCGCTCCACTACTTTTCGTCTCATCAGGAAATTTGCTCTACATATATTTATTACTAATTAGTCGTGTATTTTGTAGTCGTCATGAGCTGGTATAAAATTATTGGCTTATAATAGGAAAGTATGTACCACATTCCTATTCACAATTCAAGGGTATACGCCTACTGAATTATTAATAGCACAATCATCATAATAAATTAAAGTGCGGAGCTCCGTGTATTGGACTGCCCACTCGGACATAACTTTACATCAATACATCCGTATAAGGCAGGGTCCTCAAGAAAAAAAATGGTCAAAACATCTCTCTTCAAGGGTGTATCGAAGAGTCGACACTATAACTGTCATAGCAAAACAATTAGGGAGGGTCCGACCTTTCATTGTGATTACTGTTGTCTGGTCGCGGGTCCGGAAGCGTCTCGGCAGTGTGAGCGGTCACCTCGTATGATGCAATACTCAAGAAGCTAATGGTATGATTTAGGCTTTCGAAAGGTAAAATAGTTCACTCTGGTAGGTTCAAGTAACACAATAAGTTAGGCTAACTGATGCCTAAAGTGACTTTTTGAGAGACTTTGTATAGAAAGTCTCACAGGTTAAAAATTTCCGAGCTCAGAAAAATGTTTATACAGTGTTCCTAGCGTTCAATGCTTACTTTTGTGAAGGTATTGTCTTAGTTTTTTCTGGTGAAGTCAAAATATAAGGCATAAGTATTTAAAAAAAAATAAGTAATTAATTTTATTGCTTTTTCATAAAGTAGTTAACTAGTAATTATACCCATACAGCGTTACACAACGACCCTGTAGATTCGACAGTTTTCCGGTATGATAATATTATGTTCCTAACTGCCTACACGAGTGAATGGGTACCTACTCGTAGGTACATCAATTATTGTACTAGGGATCTAATAATTGGTTCTATATTTTACCAAAATAAATCCATATCCATACTAATATTATAAATGCGAAAGTGTGTCTGTCTGTCTGCCTGTCAGTCTGTCTGTCTGTCTGTCTGTCTGTCTGCTACGCTTTCACGGCCCATCTGTTCAACCGATATTTCATTATTTTGATGAAATTTGGCATAGGGATAGTTTGAAACCCGGGGAAGGAAATAGGCTCCTTTTTATCCCGGAAAGTTAAGGAGTTCCCGTGGGAATTAAAAAACTTAATCCACGCGGACGAAGTCGCGGGCATCATCTAGTATAATACTAATATTTAAAGCTGGTTTGTTTTTATTTTAAATGTTGTTGTTGTGTTATTTTTGACCACGTTGGGTATGCTCCAAAACGTACGTATCTAATAATAAAACCAATCTATTTCAATTTTATCATTATAAGATATTAGGAATACGAACATTTTTTTACCATAGTTGATATAATCCTTATAAACTCAGTGGTCATTAGGCTCAAAGATGAACAACTACTCGTAAGTGTGTCAACAAGTAGGTACTCGTATGACTATAGGCATCGCATGCCGCGTGTCGAGTCGCGGAGCCTTGGGTTTGGTAAAAAGCTGCGACGCGGCGCGCGCGCGGCAGCAGATTGCAGATTACCTACCGCACGGACTACACCTAGCGCAAACTGGCATACGAATAGCTTCATAGTTCATACTATGAGTAGGTACATAAGGAACACGCCAGAATTAACTCATTTTAATTCGTCAAACGGTTGGAATGTCGACTCTATTATGAAAAGACGGCGAGATAATAAATGTTCAAGCCATGTTTTACGTTACGAATGTTTAATATCACTTAACACTTAAATAAAATGAAGAAAATTAACTCATGTTTAAGATCTCACAATTTAAAAAAAAAGAGTTATTTTAATTCATTATTTTGATTAAAATAGTTAAGGCAGGTATCATTTCCAAGAGGCAGTAGATGTTCGTTGAAATTTTGTCAGCGTATTCCTTAATGATATTATTGAGTATGTATAATGAAAGTGAGTACGATGTAGTTGTGCAGTGTTAGCGGCGAGAATGAGCGATTAGAGGCGAGACGGGAGGCTGCGGCGCTGCGAGATGAATCCATAGAGCAGCTCCCTAGCACCGAACTGGGATTATTACGCTGCAATCATCGCAGTTATTTATATTAACAGAGGCAATGGACCTCTTGCTCGTATTGCAGTTATTAGTTGCGAAGACAACCAACAGCGTCGCCCGCGTGGTAGGCGTCACAGTTCGGTGCTAGGAGCATCGACCGCCGACCGCCGACCGCCGACCGCCGACCGGGGACCGCCGCCGCTCGGGACGCGCTTCTTTACATTCATCCTAACCATCATCACTTCAACCCATTGCCGGCAGACAGAGGCGGCAGATACGTAGCTATTTGCCATCTCCATAGACTTGTCGATGACGCCAGTGAGTATACTTGGCTTGGGCCACGAGAGATCAGTAACTGTTGTCGTACAAGTGTATGGAGGAGACATGTCACGCGTGTCTGCCGCTCACTCCACGCGGTGCGATAGAGTCGTTCACATTAAATAAGTAGTAGTGCATCCACTGCGAGATGGCCTTCTTACGGCTTTAATATGATACAATAGTAATATTGTTATTGTCGGAGCGGTCGACGGTCGGCGGTCGTTAGTCGTTACGTCAGAACTCCACCCACTGGTGTTCTCGGTTAGCGCTGAAAGCATTTACGAAGCGAACTGGGTGCGTAGGTTATACCAACTTCGTATCACTCATACGATATAGCCCGAAGTTAAAAATTTATTTCCCAACAATTTATATTTTGACTTGCTCTATATACTAATAGAGCTGTTTTATCAATACAATGAAATCAGGTTTATTTTAATTTAGAACTATTTGCATATTTGCAAGTGTCTTTAGACCAGATATAAAAGATCTCTGGTGTGAATTCCGAGGAAACGGTATCTTTTTATTCCGGAAAATTAAAGAATACGCTAATTACAAAAATACTTGAGTCCACGTGGACCAAGTCGCGGAAATCGTCTAGTTCACTGGAAAAATGTAAAGGAACTTAATCCGGATTAAGTGTTCCAGTTTCGTACACGCATTGTAATTGTTTAAGTACATTGAAACCAAATCGGTTGGCAACATCCAACGCACACACTTCCCTCCACAAGAGGTACTCGTAAGTAGGTATACGAGTACATAGGAGATTACTTAATAGCTATTAAATATTTATTTATAAATGTACAGTCTCGTTGCACGCACACACAAAGATTTAACCTCAATATTTGTGGTCGATCGATCACATTAGAATCTTTGTAGATATAAAAACAAAGAGGTACGAGTAAGTTACATCGACACGGAGCAGACAGACGGGTAACGAGGTGCTCTCTATGTACAGTGTACAGTGGTGGGCGCGTGCGACGACAGTGTTGTATAACAATGATCCGCAGACGTTACGCGAACCCCTCAGTTCAGTAGATCACACAATACATTCAAATGTGTACTGAATACGCGACGACACACGATCCGACGCACTCGCGAAAACAGTGGCTTTGAATACTACGTAATGACATTACAAAATAGTTAATGCGCCCACTCCGCCGGGCTGACCGGTAGCGTTGCGCCATTTTGCAATGAACCAAATGTTCAAACAAGGCAATTAACATAAAACTTTTAAGTCAAACTATAACTCTTTGAATAAACATCAAACGCTCAGTCCTCCCGCTCCGTACGGGCAGCACGCCTACTGATTGATTGAGATATTTAGATCAAAACGACGACCGCCCTGGCGCAGTGTTGAGCGCTGCTGTCTTAACGTGGGAGGCCCCGGGTTCGATTCCCGGCAGGGTAAATTTGAGAATTTATTATTTCTGAATTTTCTCTGGTCTGGTCTGGTGGGAGTCTTCGGCGGTGGCTAGTTACCACCCTACCGGCAAAGACGTAAAGCCAAGCGATTTTGCGTTCCGGTACGATGCCGCGTAGAAACCGACTAAGGGTATAGGTTTAATATAACTGCCATACCCCTAACAGGTTAGCCCGCTACCATCTTAGACTGCATCGTCACTAACAATCAGGTAGGATTGCAGTCAAGGGCTAACTTGTAGTGAAATAAAAAAAACTGAAGTTCTAAAGAGAAGACAAGGTCCGCACTATGTGGCACCCGTATAATAGGTATCAATACACATCACACAGTAGGCAGATCCTGTCTGTCGGTAGCTGAGCAGCTGCGCCGAAGCACCATCAGGATGGGAAGTTCCTTAACGATCGGTACAATAGTAATTAAACAATTGACCACATAAGTGGTAAATACACGATTTACGAAATTGAACCTAATTTAAACTGTTTAATAAAGCTCATAAAATTAGATAATCAAGTAATTAATTTAAATTATATTCATAAGAATCGTCGTTGGATGGTGTGTCATCGGTGAACTTAAACGAGTAACAATAAAAGCATACAGGAGGTGATCCCGCAGCCAATAGTCTAAAGCTCTGCTGTTAATGTAATCTATGGGATTATATCTCTAAAATCTATACATAATAAGACGATAGTGTAGAATGTAGAGAACCAAACCATCCTGCAAATAACAATGAGCGTGGAACTTAGAAATCTGAGCTCTAGTCTATCGGCTCTGGGATCAAATCCTTATCGCCGACTTGACTCTACGTGTAATCCATTAGGGCTGAAATATAATAGTTAATAATAAACAATCGCAATAGTACACAAGCTTGGCTGGCGACCAGCTTCTTTCTTTCCATATATCTTGACATCCCTCACTGGCAATATCGCTGGCTGCTAACAAAGATCAGGGGTCGTTCTGTTAATAATTAGTTACTTAGCACGAGTGTGACATTTGACCTAAATTTTTCAACACCGTTGTCAATTCCGTGCTTTTTACTGTTAGGACGTAAATAAACATTTTTCCGAGTTGTAAAGAGGTTTTCTTAATGATTTAGCCGTATGAAAACCTACTCGCCTTGACTAACATGAGCTGACTCGGTTAAGTTTCGTGCGGGTGACCTTCAGTATTCATATGTGTACCTTCTCCTTCGCGTCACGATTTTAGGAAATTTAATGAGCACTTATAGGCACAGACTTTTCACATAGTAATCTAACGTTTTCCAAATTCCAACCCCTATGAAGTAGGGGTTGTAGAGAAGTACCCCTACAAGGTCAATCGTTATTCGTATGTACTATTACGCCTGTGAAGTTGCCGGTAAAAGCTGGTTAAAATATATGCAAAGTGGCTAGGAGAGTCCGCCGGCGCTACTGGGTGAGGTCAGGGTGTACTCACATCGAGGGGCTGCAGAGCGTCGTCGTCGGCGAGCTGGCGGCGGCGGCGCGCGGGCGGCGAGGCGAGCGCGAGTTGCGCGGCGAGCAGCGCGGCGAGCACCACGGCGAGCGAGCGTGCGGCGAGCATGGCGGGCGAGCGAGCACTGAGGCGGGCGGCGGCGGCGCGCGGCGAGCGGCGCCGTGGAGGGGCGGCGTGATGTAACGCGCCCGCGCCGCGCGCCGCCGGGGAATGGGGATGCGCCGGACCTTGCGACACACGACACGCATCCACTCGCCAGTGCGTCTACTGTACTGCGATGCTGACCGCAGCACGCGGACAACTCGCTGGATACCAGCTCGATGCTGTCGAGAACTGCTGTAGCAGTGAGTACGCTGATACGCTATGGCGTATTATGGACATAATGTAGCCAATTCTGTATAACACAATCTCTAAACCAAACTAAAATGACAGCTTTAGGTCTGTCTTAAAAATCCAGCCAAGAGCGAGTCGCACTCGCACACGTAGGATTCCGTACCATCGTACAAGATTTAATATACTTTTTGAATATTTTCGTAAAAGAGAACAACGGCTATTTGATTTTCATAATTTGTTCTTTAAACAGCCATAGCATTACTCACTCTTTGAACAACTGTCTAGCTATTACGCTCCATGAGATACAGTCCGCTGATAGACAGGCGGACGGTTGGATAGCGGAGGCTTCGTATCCAACCGTATGGGTATGAAATCCTAAAAATCAAATTAACTGGACGAGGGAGGCTGAGGACAGGATGACAAGCAAACCAAGAGTGGCTTGTCCCAGTCACATCACATATGCAGGATGTAAATAACTCAATTGCACTACGTGACAAGCAACGTAATCTCGATTGTTTATACTTTCATAATAAAACATTTTCTTCATTTCTAATTTCTGTTACCTATCTAATTTCATCTTCTTTGCTGATCAATTTTCTTATTTACTTGTATGGTAAAAGCCTGCGTTGCTCTCCGTATGCACCATTAGCGATGTTGTCAAAGGAAATCTTTTAAATAGCCTTCCAGATCTTCGTTTCCAATTCAAATGATACCAGTACCCTTATTCTAAGTTTTGCATTTATACTATATATACATACATATACTAGATGACGCCCGCGTATACTAGATGATGGATTAAGATTTTTTGATTACCGCGGGAACTCTTTAATTTTCCGGGATAAAAAGTAGCCTATGTCCTTCCCCGGGATACAATCTACCCCTGTACCAAATTTCATCAGAATCGGTTGAGCAGATGAGCCGTGAAAGCGTAGCAGACAGACAGACAGCCACACTTTCGCATTTATAATATTAGTATGGAAATGGATATGGAAGTATGGATAGTATGGATGGATAAGCATTCGATGACAGTCATTAGCGTCAAAGTAAAATGAAGTTTAATGACGATACGTTTCCGAATTAAAATCAGTTGTACTGAATTTGTGACTTTAAATCGATACCATCAGTAATTAATTTTGTACAAGTATATTAAGTAATTATACAAATGAAGCGCAATATTATAAGGCAGTTCCGCGAATTGGGGCTAACTTGTGATGACTTGTTGCAAGTCTGGTTTTTAATCGCTTTCATACAACGCAATGCTATAATCTCGCCATTCTAATGAAATCCTGACTCGGCATTACAATAAATATTGATTAGCAGCGTTATAGTTGCAATAACATATCATTCTTTATTAATTACTGTTTATTACTCTGCAATTACACAAAGACGCACACACACGCGTAGAGTAGTTACAGCCGCTATCCAAATGTATCGATCACCTGATATACACCATGAGTGCTGTACGCACAGCCCTCAGCGAGTAGCGACCCCGAGCGTCGGGAGAGCGTCCGCACACACGGTGGTCTGCCCCCAGTGGAAACTTACTTCATTCTATGTATTACATTATTAATTACCACAGGGGTCTTACCTACGAGTACCTACGTGCCCACTTGTAGTATCTCAATGAAACAGGAAACCTACCATATTCATAATACACAGTACACAGAATTAAATATATAAATATTATAAATGCGAAAGTTTGGATGGATGTATGGATGGATGTTTGTTACTCAATCACGCCCCAACGGCTGAACGGATCTGGAGGAAATTTGGCACAGAGATAGATTATAGTCTGGAATAACACATAGGCTACTTTTTATCCCGGAAAATTAAGGAGTTCCCGCGGGAACCGAAAAACCTCAATCCACGCGGACGAAGTCGCGGGCATCAGCTAGTACATGAATAAACTGAGAAATAAAACCTTACCTACTTTACCTACTAAAGTTGGTTTTATCAAAATTCATTTTAGTTTTAACACTGGATGATGCCCGCGACTTTGTCCGCGTTGATTAAGTTTCTTTGATTCGCGCGGGAACTCCTTAATTTTCTGGGATAAAATTTAGTAGTAATCTACATCTATAATCATAATCGGTCGAAAAAATGGGCCGTTATAGGCTATGGCGTAGCAGACAGACAGACCCACTTTCACATTTTTATTATTAGTATGGAATGATTACATATTTTACAAGTCATTTGCTTCTGAATGGAGTTTGTAACTATGAGCCATCAAATCTCAAATGTAAACAATTTCATAATGTACTCGTACGATGCACATCACTTAGCATTGCACAATTTCAGTGAGCGACGTTTTGTTACTCCTAGAGTTTTTTATTAGACATCTAATGTATTATTTAATGGTGCTTATTGAAATTTAGTATAGAGTTAGCTTGTATTGAAAATGGGTTGATTGGTCGGTTAGTAATATTGTGAATGCAAAGGTGTGTCTGTCCGTTTATATATCCTTTTTCTTTTCAAACCCCAACCGCAGTATCGAGTATGATGAACGGCAGTTCGCATCCTCGTCTTCGCCTCAGAATTAGGGTATGTTGACGTGACAACGTCTTATAAATTGGTTTGCCGGGAGACACTTCAAGAAACTGCGTTACGCTCCGCGCGTTATGCGCTTACAATGAGAGCGAGTGAGAGGCACGCGTCCCTTCCACTCGGGCATGGTTAGCCCGCCTAAGAGCGAGAGAGACAGACATAAAAAGTGAAAGGCACGCGTAAGTCGTTGTCACGTAAAACTTTCGCCCGTATATCGACTTTACAGGCAACCAATTTTTTTTATCGGAAAAAAGCAATTTACTGCGGGTTTTTATAAACCTAAGTATATTCACGCTAATGAAATCACAACCATTAGCTAGTTGGTTAAAAATAAAATAATAGTTCTCGCAAATATATTTTTTAAAGTATGATATATCGATTAGCACTGAGGCCTGTAGAGTGCAGAGAGCAGGTTCCGGTAACAAAAAGACATAATGAACTAGAGCGGCGCGACTTGCGAACAAAAAATACCTACTTACTTTTAACTTATCACGTACATTATTAGATTTTTTTTTTTATCCACTACAAGCTAGCCCTTGACTGCGATCTCACCTGATGGTAAGTGATGATGCAGTGATGATAAAAAAAAAAAAAAAAAAAAAAAAAAAAAAAAAAAAAAAAAAAAAAAAAAAAAACATTATTAGATTTAATTATAGCGAGCTTTTTACGTGTCGCTGCACTTCCTTATTGTGCACAATTGTATTACTACGCTATTTTAAGTGTTCAATGAAAATGAACACTATATGATGGTGACCTCTGACCTCAGGCCGCACGGCGCGCGTGAGGCAACTGACCGCCTGTCGCAAGCCGGCCCACTGCGCTACATCCATAACCCGACGAATGTCACTCATAATAATATCGTAACACTATAAGTCATATGTAATATCAACATGAGCATTATTAATTGAAATCTCAAATATTCACAATAAAGTATTTAACACACAGAAGCTTTTCCTCCATGTCCTGTTCGTGTTCTCCGCCCTGATATTATAGTCAACCACATTTCAATGACTGGTCAAGTTAGTCGTAGGAGATATGGAGGATAGATGGAGTCTACAGACTGGTGACCGCGTTTCGGCCACAGAAGTGTAAGCAGAGCGTTCCCGGCGCAAGCCGGAGGAGCAAGCACATCCTGAAATTGGCATCGATTGGATGCCCGATTTAAAAAACATTGGTAAAAACGTAGGTACTACCTAAAAGAAGGTATCAACAGTGGATGAATATTATAATATTTTGCCGCCTATTATCTCGATCACAGAGGGTCGAGCCCCTTTTTGCATTAGTCACATAATGGCGAGTGTTTTTGGGATAATGCGGTGTGTTCCAGGCATTCAGGGTTCTCCCATTTATGCAACCATAGTTCTACTATGAATACTATATTTTGAACTTTTAGGTTTTTAACAATAAACAGGTAAATACTTTATTACACATAGATGGATAGATAAATACTTTATTACACACAAGAAAGAATACAAAAAGTACAGTTAAGTAAAACGACGTATGCAAGGCGGTCTTATTGTTTACAGAGCAATCTCCACCAGGTAACCTTCGGTCATCCATCCAGTCACCGACTTGGGTCAACGTTGCCTGTCACAATCGACTAACATGTACTGTCGTAGACTATTCGTCTCCATTACCAGTATCATCTGCAATAAGAATAACCGCTGGACTCTAGACTAATTAACGACGCTTGGTTCGGTGGAGTGATAGGCTCGCGCGGCGCCCGTCGCGTCCGCCCGCTGCGGCGCCGGAACTACTCGGCAACACGGCACACTCCACACATACATACAACATACATACGAGTAACATACAAGTGTTTCAATAACGCAATATTTCGACATCTTTATTTCATAATAATCGCAAGTTATCGCAAAACTCACGTTCAAACTTGTATTTTAAATACAAATATATTTATTTCAGAGTCCAAGTATATATAATTTAATGGCCAAATTACTAAACAAATATTATTGTAATATTTAAAAAAATCTTCATACTGGACACGGGAATAGGATTTTTTTATAACTACATAATTACCCAATAGCTAATAGTAACGTAATTTCAAACAATACATCAGTTATTAGTAAGATTTTTCAGTTTTTAAAGATATTTATTTCTCTTAAAAGAACAACTGTTCACTTAACGAGAGATTGGATATACGTTTTGTAGCTACACAAAAGCATGCATTATATAGGTAATATTATAATTTAAATTTTAAAGTTCTATTATAATTATTTGTCTACGATAGAAGTCTATTTATGGCTTTTATCGTTCAATGTAACTACATAGTGAATGTAAATAAACAACTTGAAAAAATCCGTTCGTTGGTAAGTTTGATGGATTAGGTAGATCTCAAGGTTCGTGGCCGACATAGTACATGCTCGTATTGTGACCTGCTTAGTGCTTACATTTCATGTGAATTAGTCTAGACATCCGTAATTCATCGATTTAGGTCATGCATATAATTATATTATTATTATCTTACATCACAGTGTCTTACAACACAGTGTCTTATACAACACAGTGTCTTACAACACAGTGTCTTACAACACAGTGTCTTACAACACAGTGTCTTACAACACAGAGTCTTACAACAATCTTAATGAAATTCTCAACTTTTCAATTGATTAAAATTATCACTTAAGCAAATACTCACCAATGTTATTCAAGTTTAACCATAAACCTTGCCAATACGAACACATCTTCATTCGATAAGAAGAAAAGGCTTGACTCACTCACTCTTTCATTGATCCACTCGTCAGCTTTGGAAAGTTGAAATTTTGCACCTTATAAGGATTTTTCGAAATGCCCATGGGAGCGAAGCCGCGGGCGGGCGTTAGTAGATAATGTTTAGTTTGCATCGTGCAGTAAATGGGGTTGGAAAGCCTATGCCTATAGGCTTTCCATTATATACTGCGGCAAAATAATTTCATTCATTATTTTCTTCATGAATTGGTTATTTTATTTATTTATTCAAGCTAGCAAAGTCGCGGGAAAACACTACAAACTTAATTATCGTGATCGTCTAGTGGTAAACCCAGAGCGGTCTCACGCTTCAAACCGAAAGCAAAGTAACATTCAAGTACTTATCACTTGTGTAATATAGAGTGCTCTTCAACGAAATTTATATAAATAAACGGAATTCGCCTACGCTGATTTTTATAGAAAAGATAACCTAAAAATATATTTGGTATTTACCAATAAAGGTTAGAAAAATGATATAATCAAATTCAATCTATTCAAACTCAACTCTGGTAACTCAAGTATATCGCCAAAACAACGAAACTAAACTTTTTTAAGATTTGACTTCATACCAATTTTGGTAGAGTGAAATCCGAGATACATTTTGATGCCAATTTCCATAGCGTACCTATAGGCTATAACGTAACGTAAAACCGCAAGCAAACGCTAGTAAACAAAGCAAGTAAGCTTGTAGTAGTATGTGAAGGTCGTGTTTAATGTGAAAATAAATGATTTATTACCGTAATGTACGGCCATCTTGCCCCGTGCCCGCACCGTAGAGGCGCCGGCTGCGGCCCGTGAACTGACCGTGCACGTTACAAAACGCACATGTTATGAAAATCGTTAATTTTATTGGATATTTATATGTAAGTATAAATAGTATACAAGTGATGGACAGATTTGCGTAACGTTGCGTAGGAATTTAGCGCCGGCAATTTATTTCTTACAAATTTGACAAAGTTTTAGACATGACCTCTGCACCTCTGCTTATTTATCAGGAGAATTTAAATAATGTTTAAAGTATTAGGATCATTATTCATACTGCAAATACTCTATAATAATTTATGTACCTTGTATAGTAATAGATATTTAACCAGTATGGGCCAAGAGATGGTACAGTACAAAACGTAGGCGCACACATTAGCGTCATGCATGACAAACACATTTCATCTATAGATGCTTGTCTGTGCAACACCATATAATAGACTTTTTGTCAGCCAGGCAATCATTTTTTTCCGTACTCTGTTTTCGGTCTAAAATTTACATAGAGTAAATTAACCTAACTTTTTTAATTTGATACTGAGTTTGACAACTCACTATCATATTAATAAAGTAAGTTAGAAGTTAAATGAATTATATATGCTTCTGCCCGTTACAACGTAGAGCGTTGAAAATGTAATTACACCCACAGATAGGATAGAAACCCATTCTGTTTTCTAATTTGCATATCTTGTGCGTTGAAACAACGTGAAAGCAATAACAAATCCTTATCTTTGGCGCATATAATTGATGATTAAACGAACTTACCTGTAAGTGAAGTTCTATCCCAATTATATGAGTACGTTTCATTCGAAGATAATTAAATCACAAAGGTAGTAGATTCATTGTACTGGCAATCCGCACTTTTTCCATGTTAGGGTATTTTAAAAAAATTCCCCACTAACGATGCTCTCCGTACCGACTCCTGTCACGACATGTCTCATTATTTAGAGTAGATACCTATTACAAAATTTTCGTAATATGGGCTCTGGGATGGGAGGGACCTTATAATATCTTCGAATGAAACGTACTCATATAATTGGGATAGAACTTCACTTACAGGTAAGTTCGTTTAATCATCAATTATATTTCGTACGTTTCATTCTTCAGATAATTAAATCACAAAGGTAGATGTTTAGAGATGAAAATTTGTAATTAGGGATATGAATTGAATAGTATTATATCAATTACATACTTATTGTTCTAATATAAAACTAGGAATCATTCCGTATATTGGATTAGCAAACAAATTATTATTTTATTATTAATTATTTGTTAACCATCATTGAAAAATACAATCATTTTGATAATTATTATTTATAATAATATATTATAATATGGATGTAATGAAAATCAAGTATAATTTGGATACTCTTCATTAACCTCTGGTTATGCAAAACAATCGTTCCTCGTTCGCCTAGGAAGATTATAAAATTTAGCCAGCGCCCGTGACGATTGCGACCAACCAACGGTCTTCTTGATGACGTCAAGCGAGCTGCAAGACGCACAGCTCGTGTACCGTGTTGGTGGCGACGTGTCGGGTCCACGCGCCGAACTTAGACACTTCCACGCCGCTATGTGGGTTGTGGCAGCACCTATCGGCTCATGGTTTGGATGCAGGTATAATAGATTAAACGCTATCAGGAGGTCTTTAAACGAATTTGGCAGATGGTGTTTTTAAGCTGTTGCTATACATTTTACATTACTATTTACACTATCGTTGAACTGTATCGTGTTGACTGGTACCTACAGTCTGCAGATGCTTTAATGATAATATCGAAGAATAAAATACTGTTTCCGTTTGTATATTAATATTTCGATAGGTATTAATATTTCTGTACATAAGACTAACAAAATAAAACTTTTCTGAAATTCTTTTCTAAAGATAATTAACTCTGTATCAGAGCATTGAGCGATGTGTTGTATAACACCACAGTATAACACTATCTGATAATCCTATGTAGATACTTTGGGATGTTTGGCCTTAATTTATATAATATTTCCTTTAACGACAACCTTTTAATCTGTATGCTTACAAACTCATCTGCACCAGGTAAACTACATACGCTAAACTGCACCTATAACAAATTATTAGAAATTATAAGACTGCATGTACAATATAAGATTGATATGAATCTCTATCATTGTTAAGGCAGTAATGCCACCATTTGAGTTCCAAAGAGGCCATAAAGGTACAGGTTAGGTACTCCTCATTTTATGAACGCGTTCGATACGTTGCATCCAGGTTTAAAAAATCTTCAAATTCTTTAAATTATTGTGAGTTCCTTGAGAAAAATCATAATATTATATTATTTTTGGAATGTATAACTATTAAATCTGATGTAAGCATTTTTTGTTATAGAGGGAACCAAGGCTGTTAAGGCCACTATTATATTATTATCTTTTCTAAACATTCACATATTAGAAGATTAGTGGAACAGCACAAAATAAGATGCTATTTCATGAAATTGGGGTTGATCTTTAAATTAATTACGTTTTAATTACGTTTGGCATTGACGTGTTATGCTAATAAAACGATAACTGGCCTAACTTGTCTATAATCTTATTGACAGATAATTTAATATAATTTATCAGGCTATTTTATTTCTACATCTGTGTTAAATTTCTCATTCTTCATCAGCTTCTTAAATTTCTTTACTTTTAATATAAGAAGCAGTGAACCATAATATTATATTTTACAACCATTGCCGAATTTCTGACGTCAAATCATTGGGCATTGAATGCCACTCCTTCGATTTATCTATCTTACCTAAGCTTAATTCTTCTTAGTATTAATAATTATTACTTTAATAATAACCAGTGTTATAGATGTATATGATTATAAAATATAGATGTAGTGATGAAATATTTTATATGTATATGTATAAAATACCACCATCAGGTCTAAGTTAGTATGAAATTAAAACTCAGTAATTGATTTCATTTTACAGTTATTCATTTATCACAAAATGTACCCGAGCCAGACCCAGACGCGTCTGTAAAAAGCTCTAGTTGAAACTTATTAGTTTATTACTTAATGACGAACCTTCAAGATCCAATAGAATTAAAAACGAAAGCCGAAATTTACCTCCATATGATTTATACTTAAATGTATCTTGAATGTATGAGGTAGGTATTTCTGACCATCGAGATATTTGATTTTGGTATAAACTCAACGGTACAAGTCCAACCTTCCAACTTCGTAACTATTTTTAAAATTGTAATAATATTATGTACTTCTCTTTTTTTTTTTTTTTTTTCATGAAGGAAGGATGAATGCATATCACATAATATTCACCGTAAGTTGCTCCGAGAAAAAGATGGTACCGCCGCCGTGCCGTGTCGATATAGTTTTAATTTGCTCGACTTGGCCGCGCCGGCACCCGCGCGGGATTCACGCTAATGCTATAATAATAATAATGTAAAACCTGAACTTGGGTTGTTGCAAAGATAGTAAAAAGTTATTTTCAAATTTTTTTTTTTTTTTACAACACTGCAGCAGTTTGACGTAAATATTCTCGGTTACGTTACGTAAACCTTCAGTACAAAGTACAACTATTACGAACAATATCGTTGTATGTACAACGATAAATATAAGATATATATATAATACTATATATTAACATAAGTAGATATCTATGTTATAATTTTTGTGAAAGTTCTCGGAGCCCATAATAAGCCGTAAAGGCATTGGTATAAATTCATTAAGTTAAATTTTCACCATAAGTAAGTACTTATCTAATTACTATTTCGAAATTTTCTTTGAGATGGGTTAATCGATATCAATAAATAAATTAGACTTCTTTAAATATAGCGTAGACATAAAGCCGCTATAAAGTATTGATTTGCAAGCTGCCATATAATTCTTAACACCTGTAATGATCTTGAGTAACGAATTTATATTTTAATGATTGCGAATGCAAATTTAATATAAATCTTTGAGTCATCATTAGATTTTGAGTCTTAGATTGATTAGAATATTCTAGAAATCAATTGATCTAGCTGTTGCTCAAACTCACAAATCAAGTTAAATGTAATATTAAATGGTCGATGTTAATGAAAGCTGTATTGACGGTAGGTACATAAAGTTGATAACTTTAAATGGTATATCACCTCATGGTGATTAGGATTTATAAATCCAATCCGAGACTTCATATCTAGCGGACACTCAGCCAAAATTTTTTGCTTTATTAAAATATTGTATGTAACGACCAGCATTTAGATTGTAGGTACCTTAATCTCTCGCTGTGTATATGCAAGATACTTTTTCTGGCTGGAGGTCGCGTGGTCGTCGCCGCTGGCCGCCGATGTACGCCGTCGCTGCTCGCGGATGTCCTCTGCGCCCCCCCCTGCTCCCCGAGGCGAGACGAGGAGGGCCTGTCTCGTTTCCCAAATATAATATAGTCCGCGTTGTCGAAGTACCAGCTATGTGGAGGTCGCCCTAGGACGGGATTTCCGATTTGCAATCCGTGACGGTCAATAGTCTTCGAAGCTTTTATAGTATTTGAGAGTTTTTCTCCGAAAAGCGTCTCTTCTCTTTGGAGATCTTTTAGCAGTGGCATAAACGATTCACTAAGACCGGGAGCTAGGAGTTTTATGCTCACATGATTTTCAGTGTAATGTAGGAACCAGTCCGGATCCTACAGGGATTAGAAAGTATCTTGGTAGTCTGAACTTTGTCATCTCCCAAGGAGGCAGGGTTTTGTGGTGGTGTTGGTTTTGTTTTTAACAAATTGATCCAATGTTGTTGTAAGGTGTGGCGAATATCTACGCCGCCAACCGTCACCCAGCGCTTAAAGTCCTGGACGTCATCACGAAATTTCACCGGAAGAGAAAAACTGTATCATATTGGTATAACCCTGTGTGGTTTCGTCGTCTAAATGATAATTTTAACTTTTCTAATCCAACAAACTTTAACGTTTTGTTTTGAACCCTCGTGTTAACCCGCAGTCAACCTCCAGGCTATTTTAAACATCATGCTATACCTTCGTGATATCCTCAACGTGATACCCTCCAGGCTAGCTTAGAGATGCTATTGATTCTCATATGTATCCTTTTAAAAGTTGATATCAAGTATAAAGCAGTACCCGCAGTCAACCTCCAGACTTATTTCCAGCATCATGCTATACCTTCGTGATAACCTCCAGGCTAGCTTAGAGATGCTATTGATTCACATATTTATCCTTTTTAAAAGTTGATATATAAAAGAGTACCCGTTCAAGTCCATTTGTAGGTTATTTGATTGAATTCCGTACACAAATAAAATATATTCATGTAAACTTACCCTGAGTTTCTTCAGATTCCTTCGAAGATGAATATGATTTCGTCGTTCTAACTTTTATTTTTCTACTTTACCGAAATTCCTACCGAACCAGTGGTAGATTCACTTAATGATTCAAAAACACTTGTAAAAGTTTGTTTGAATAAAAAACATTTGAATTTGAATTTTACTTTAAGCGATACGTTTAGGTATACACCTACTCAATAAGTAATTATTCCAATTGAATTTCTAATATTGATAAGTTAGTGCTCGTTGCCGCGCACAATAAAAGAATGAGACATGTCGTGACAGGAGTCGGTACGGAGAGCATCGTTAGTGGGGAATTTTTTTAAAATACCCTAACATGGAAAAAGTGCGGATTGCCAGTACAATGAATCTACTACCTTTGTGATTTAATTATCTGAAGAATGAAACGTACGAAATATAATACAACAGGTATGATCAGCTACTTTTACTATTACAGAGCAGTAATGATAATACCCACTTTATGTCATTCTGCCTGACCTGCCCCGAGTTCGGTCGGCTGGAATTTCTGAAAATCCTTTCTTAATTGCAGTTTAAGTTAAAGTCAAAATCTACATGCAATAAATCTTCTAAGTGATATACGTTTATGTATTGGTTGGTCAGTTTGTCTTTTAAATATAGTATGTATTACATAATAAAGACTAACAAAGCTAAACGAAACTCACCAATTAAAACCATGACAAGGAAACTTAATTTTTTCCTGTTAATAAATAGATTGAAGACTCTCAGATCTTTATTACCTACCTTTTTCTTCTGAGCAATATTAACTCGGTGCAGAAGTAGTTGTTAGGTAAAATATTTAACTGAAAAAGTAAACTGGTATTGAAAAAGTTTGATCTATCTGACAACCTAATGCAATAATTGTCACTCAATATATTATTATGTAGGACTATAGTGAATATTGCAGATTATTTTTAATTAATATACTCTTATGATTAAATTATAATATACCTAATAATAAGAAAAAACACAAAAGTAAATTAAATATGCAATACATTAATTAATAGAAAAGTTGACAAAGTATAAGTACATAACCACAGCAGAGGACTTGAGACAATCTGTCAGTGTGCCTAGAGCCAGTTAGTTGCGCCTGTATCTAGGTTAGGAAAGTAGACCTCGCTATTAGAATGCTAGGAAGATCACAAATAGAGAGGGACAACGACGGGGCAACGAGATAGGGGCTCGAGGTTGTTGACACTTCACTCCCCCTCCCCCGCACCACTCCTCTATACGCCTTGATGCAGTGAAACGGACTGACGTTTTCCTAGAGGATCGATTGGTGTATGGATGGATCGAGATAGGATTATCATTTTCAAAACCTAATACTAATAATATCAAACTGCATTACCGATGCCGATCGATTCATCACTGAAGTAGGTACATTGCCGCATAACACCAGGCTAGGGATTTATGAACCTGCCATCTAAGTTATAAATATGAAAATGATAGTCTTTCTGGTTAATACTTATGTAGTTTGATTAGTCAGTACCGACCTATTAGCAATTTAGTTATATATATAATTTATATTCCACCTTCTTATTATATTGATATACATCAACGACGATATGACGACCTCCATGGCGCAGTATTGAGCACTGTTGTCTTAACGTGGGAGGGAGGAGGAGGAGGAATTTATAATTTCTCTGTCCTGGTGGGAAGCTTCGGCCGTGGCTAGTTACCACCTTACCGGCAAAAGACGTGCCGCCAAGCCATTTAGGGTTTCGGTACGATGCTGTGTAAAAACCTGCCATAACCCTAACAGGTTAGCCCGCTACGATCTAAGACTGCATAATCACTTACCGTCAGGTGAGATCGCAGTTAAGGGATAACTTATAGTTGATAAAAAAAATGTATATCATTATCATCTATTTTAATGCCTCAATAGACATCAATACAGAGGATAATAATTGTTTCAACATGTATGCATTCAACGCTACATCTGTTTACGATATGCTGATGTTAGTAACATTATAAAACTTATGCAACGATTACAATACGGACAATTATTTATTGATACATCTGTGAACATTTGCAAATATTGCAACTCTTTGGAAACAATAGATTCCAAGCATTAGTCTGAACATTGTTGCTACAAAACGAGATGTTAACCGCCGCCGCCACACCCGCCCGCAATTGCTTTTGTTCCGTGTAACGAATTAAAAAAACATACGCGCCGAATTGAGAACCTCCTCCTTTTTTTTGGAAGTCGGTTAAAAAGTAACTTTTATACATCTATTAATTCATAGATTTTTTTAATGATCTCAATGCATAATTTTATCAATATCAGGCTAGCGGGTTTCCCTTCATAGCGTAGGCGACAGACAGATGATGACATAAATAATTGTCGCATTTTGCCGCACGTTTATAGGTAGAGACGATTCACGTAGCTATATAAATGAGAATTTAAATATGATCATCAAAACTGTATTATTATAATTTAAAATAAGACATTTTCGTTTAATTTTAGACGTAATACCAAAAATCAACCATCAAAGAAGCTACCATCATAATTGTTCGGTAGTATTCGGAGCGCGTTGATGTCTTTTGTATTGCCATACACTGTAGTCTGTGGTATTGCCTAGCGCAATACAAAGGACATGAACGCGCTCCGAGTTAAAATACTATTTAGTTGACTATCAAGTTTAGGTTGATATTCTCAAATCAGTAATAACTTGGAACAATTTGATTGTATTTGGTTTTGTTCTGAGCTATAGATTTCCAACGATCAATTTTACAATACCAACCTCTCTTAGGATTCAGTTAAAGAAGAAAATGATGTTGTACTTAGTTAGTATTTGTCTTTATTTTTTTATGCACATCACGTAAAGCCCTCTAACTTTACTGAAAGGAACCCTGCGCAGTTCACAATAACACAGAGTTACATACTGCTCAAATTTTGAACAAATTGCCCGGTCAAAGAGCGAGACCGAGCTTTTCCCCAATGACACCCCACACGAGGAAAGCTGAAGGCACAAGCTAGGCTTCTATCATCAGTGATACATTCTTGCAGCTCAGTAACCTAGTAACCTACTTCAGTAAATGCAAACGGAAAATTTTAAAAGAATTCAAAAACGGAAGAAACGTAGCGTTGAGTAATTGAATGTTGTTTTGGAGGTATATTTGAGGCTGCACGGTCGCGGCGCACGGGTTATTGCTAATTAAGCAAATAATATTCATAGCCGCTAATTGCGGCGGCGGAATATTCATGGGAGACTGTTGTGTGAGCGTCCGCGGGTCAACGCTGGTAACAATACCGTGTGCAATATTGCATTGTTATAGCAAAGTAGGAAAATTGATAAATCGCAATGTTCCAAAATATGTGACCGCCAGCCATTCCGGGGTAAAGGTCTAGGCTGGGTTCATCTCTAGCGAAAACAGCACGACCAATTCCATTCGCGAAATTTCGTTACGTCATAATATCAGTACTAAGGTCTAACTAGTGGACTCGTTATTAAAGGATCCCATTGGAATTTTTTAAAATCCTTGTTTAAGTACTTCATCGGCGTATGGGATGATAGACACGATACTTATATGAATCCATACTTTTCATGATATGAAAAGTGTGAAGCATCCGTTAGTAGTTACTGACCATGATTAAGTCATCCAGCCTCGTAGGTACCTCATTAACTCATTATCTTATTAACTTAATTTTATGTAATCATAATTATCAACCTCGATCAATAACCCTCATTATAATTATTTAATGTTATGCATGTAAGGTTTATTATTTCGATAGTTGTCAATTTGACTTATTTCATGACTCTTTATCCAATTTGACCTGGGTGTACATTGAAAATATTATTAAGTTAATACTGTTTGTCAATATATCTCATGAGACAAGGAGTGTAACTACGTCGATATACTTAATTTAATTAATTAATGTTAAAGATTAGTCAATATCCGTTTGTTGACGTATATGTAAGGTTTATTATTTCGATAGTTGTCAATTTGACTTATTTCATGACTCTTTATCCAATTTGACCTGGGTGTACATTGAAAATATTATTAAGTTAATACTGTTTGTCAATATATCTCATGAGACAAGGAGTGTAACTACGTCGATATACTTAATTTAATTAATTAATGTTAAAGATTAGTCAATATCCGTTTGTTGACGTATATGTAAGGTTTATTATTTCGATAGTTGTCAATTTGACTTATTTCATGACTCTTTATCCAATTTGACCTGGGTGTACATTGAAAATATTATTAAGTTAATACTGTTTGTCAATATATCTCATGAGACAAGGAGTGTAACTACGTCGATATACTTAATTTAATTAATTAATGTTAAAGATTAGTCAATATCCGTTTGTTGACGTATATGTAAGGTTTATTATTTCGATAGTTGTCAATTTGACTTATTTCATGACTCTTTATCCAATTTGACCTGGGTGTACATTGAAAATATTATTAAGTTAATACTGTTTGTCAATATATCTCATGAGACAAGGAGTGTAACTACGTCGATATACTTAATTTAATTAATTAATGTTAAAGATTAGTCAATATCCGTTTGTTGACGTATATTGACATACTGAGGTGGGAGTGATAACAACTTTTATAAAACGAGAACGTTTTGGATCTCATGATTCATTCGATGGATGACAGTAGACGTATTCAGAGGTTAAGACGTAATGTTGCCAATAGCTGTATTATTCAATGAAGTGTTAAATTTGTGATAAGGAAGTGATGAATATATTGATTTCGCGCAAGATTCGAGTATTATTTCACGGAAATCTCCCTCCGAGCCTTTATGCATCCCTATTAACTCCTCCCAATTACAATACTGGCAGTGTGTAGCGCAACGTTACGCCTTGACATCGGCAACCCGCATTGTCTATTCTCTACAAGTCGTGTCGTAATACACGTAACACGTTGAACAGCCACACGCAACCTGTGAGGTCTAGCAAAGTTCAAGAATCTGTGTTCTTAAACAAAATGTAAAAAAGATAGACAGATAAATAAAGTTTTTATTGCCACACATTTTACATAGCACTAAATTATAAACAGAAAATAGAAAACAACGCGTGCGCAAGGGCGGTCTTATCACTAAAAGTGATCTCCTCCAAGCAATCCATTTCTTAACGAATTAAATTAAAGGAAGGTTTAGATTGTTACGTTTACAAAAAATGCGGTCTAGATTGAGACAAAACACCAAAAAAACTAATTGAACCAGAGGTAGTTAGTTAGGTACAACTTAATTTTAAACTTTGATATTATATTAATCTTGATCGTGTGTCATATTAATATTTGATAAGATAATTATTTTATTTATGCGGGTGTGGACTTGTACTTGTAAATTAATAAAAAATGTTGTTTGTCTTAGGGTCAATTGTACCACATAAAGTTATCAAGTACTTAAACTCAACTGGGCCACCAAAAAGCTAGCGAAATGAGAGGAAAAGTCAGTTTTTTTACATCTGTAATCATTCTGTAATAATAGGGATGATGACAACTCAATCAAATCAGCAACTCTTTATCAAACTTAAAAACGCACTTCTAGTATGGAAATTGTTTGAAATTCACAGTTGTGACGTCAAAAATTATAACTTTTTTTCTTTAATCAATATTTTAAAATGGTTATCAAACTTAAAACTAACCGAGGATGTGAATTTTAGGTCTTTTGGAAGACCCTCTATTTATAATCAGTAAGCAATAATTTATTTTTGATATAAGCATCATCCCTATTATAAATATAAGAGTGACATAAAACCTTATTTTTAAAGGTTGTAAATCTAATCATACTAATATTATAAATGCGAAAGTGTGTTTGTTTATTGGTTTGTTGGTTTGTTTGTTTGTCCTTCGATCACGTCGCAACGGAGCAACGGATTGACGTGATTATTGGCATGGGTGTAGTTAAGGACGGAGAGTGACATAGGCTACTTTTTATCCCGGAAAATTAAGGAGTTCCCACGGGAATCAAAAATACTTAAATCACGCGGACGAAGTCGTGGGCATTGTTGGAATAAATTAAAGAAGCCTGATTTTAACAGCCCAAATTGGCTTTTTTAGGTAGTCAAATTTATTCTTAGCCATAACAACCTGACGTGCAATTAACGCTTAATGTATTTTAGTTTTATTAATTGTTAGTTGCACAAAACCAACACCTGTTAAACTGCAACAATGTATATTCACTGTATTGGCAGTGATTGCTGTCATTCAGTCTCTTTGGTCGGATGTCTTCATTATTTCAAAATCAATCCTCCAGCGATGAAAATAAAACCTAATATGAACAATAATCGACATCTCAATTAATTTCTATCGCATATAATATATTTTTATGCAACACACGTTGCCGCATTTTGGCACCTTCACTTCGCTAAACTATGATTTATGAATTAAATTATGAGTTTTTGGTTTACAAACGGCTGTTAGCCGCTAGATGAGGTCAGGCGCACGCAACCGCGGTCTAGTTGCATAACGCAACCTTTGGGTACAACTATACTATACTACACTGTACCACTATATTGCTGTACAGGCATTGAGCACCGAGCGCGCGCGATCTTATCTATTATTATATAAATTACGTTTGCGAGTCTGCGGAAACCTCCATCGTTATAATAAATAGTAATAGCTTATTAGGGTACAACTAAACACGGTACTAAAGTTTCCTAGCAATAATTAACTATATCCGTGACTATAACTGCCTCGTTGGTCTAGTGGTCAGCATGTTTGACTGCAGCCGACGAGGTCCCGGGTTCGAGTCCCGGGACGGGCCATAATTAAGTATTCGGTTTTTCCGACTAGAAATTCTCAGTACTAGCTCGGAGTTAGGAAGTTGGCGGTGTTTCACCCCCGTGCCTCGGAGAGCACGTTAAGCCGTCGGTCCCGGTTATTATCACTAACATGATAATAGTCGTTAAAGCCCGCCAACCCGCATTGGAGCAGCGTGGTGGGTCTAAGCTCTAATTCCCTCTCTCTTATGAGAGTGGAGGCCTGTTCCCAGCAGTGGGACGTAATCGGCTGTAGTGGTGGTGGTGGTGGTGGTGGTGGTGGTGGTGGTGGTGGTGGTGGTGGTGGTGGTGGTGGTGGTGGTGGTGGTGGTGGTGGTGGTGTTGGTGGTGGTGGTGACTATTATTATTATCTGTCTGTATAGGCTCGTTGCGCTGTGTAAAGTGATATACCTAAACGGATCATTGTTCGTATAGTTTTAGAACAAAAACACACTAGGTACCGGACAACCCACCACCTCCCATGGCCCCACCAACCTCGCGGATATATGGGCCGAATCGCGGGAGAGCGCCCGTTCGGTACTTGCTCTTGGCGTTTTCCCGGGGCGCTTTCTTGACTCCCTACAAGTTCTTTCTTTCAACATCCTTGTCCCTATGGTCATTCTCCCCTTTCTGGGGCTGACGTCACGAGCACACGAAGAGATCCCCGCATCCTCCCCGTGGCATCGCCTTTACCTTCTTCCTTCGCTTCCCTTCTCCTCCTCCGTGGACGAGGACTAGGTTCCGGACAGTCTGAATTTGGAGGAGGGGAGCTACGTTGCGTCCTGTCGCTCTAGTGTGGGCAGGTCCATATAAAAGCACGCGGACTTTTTGTCCGCCAGCCACGTTCGGTTCCCGCCTGAGTCACACGGGAATTACTTAAACTGCCACAACACGCCCACGTTACGAGTATAGTGCGCTTCTGTCTCAGCTCAGACTGCCTCGTGACTAGTCAAATAAATATTATAAATGCGAAAGTTTGGATGGATGTATGGATGGATGTTTGTTACTCAATCACGCTCCAACGGCTGAACGAATCTGGATGAAATTTGGGACAGAGATAGATTATAGTCTGGAATAGCACATAGGCTACTGTTTATCCCGGAAAATTAAAGAGTTCCCGTGGGAATAAAAAAACCGACATCCACGCGGACGAAGTCGCGGGCATCATCTAGTATTTTTATAAATAAAACGAAACACTTCAGAATGCGGCTAGAAATACTTTCATAGTAAAAACATAATTATGAAGCAAAATGAAGCATCATTGAATATGCATAATCATAAATATATATCATAATATATCATAATGGTCGTATTTTTTTATAACTGTTTTAGCACTGCAGCTGTCAAGCGTAAACTCTCGATACTAATTTTCCGCAACTCTCTGTCACAGTGAAAACCACGAGATTGCGTTCTCGCTCGGATCGTGCTGGGGCTACAGAGCCTCGCTGTTGGCTCTGGCGCCCGCATTCTCATTCATTCCTTATTAAGTGAATGCGAATTACAAAACAAATATGATGATTAATGCCATTTCTATAGCTGAATCTGGCTCAAAATACCAGCAACCGGGAAAATCCTTTGCCAGTTTACATTATGACTAATCGAAAATTCAGTTAAGTGTACATAATATTATGACATTCTATGAAACTGATTACAATAACGAGAGCGCGTTCGAAGTAAAAGCAAACTATTTATATAACAGATAAGTTTTATTTTGAAATTAGGAGTCCGCATCCTGTACCCTTACTCTGAGATTGATCGAATTTAAAATACGGTCTCACTAAGTGAGGTGAATCACATTTGAGTCAAACTAAAATGGACCCAAAAACTCTTGATTTAAAGCCACAAATTCAGTGCAACCGATTCAAACTTCGAAACGTATCGTTTGGAGCGCTAGCTGTGAATGCATACACGAAATTGAGCTCTAAATTAATAAGATTAAGATTCATTTTAGTTTGATGCATATGTAATTCACCTCACTTAGTGAGACCGTATTTTAAATTCGATCAATCTCAGAGTAAGGGTACTGGTGTGATGGCAAACAGACTTTTCTTACGAGCAACCGCTCGCATCCGATGTGCGGCAACTGAGCACACACACACACACACACACACACAGTAACAATGGAACCTGCGCTATAAGTTAAACAGACAAAGAGCATCCGCAATGTTACCAACCAAACCGCGCACACAACCAGCGCAGTTAGGCAAAAACACTTGCCTTACGTAACATGATACACCAAAATACTCGTACATCAGGTAAACGAACTGCCAAAAAAATTTTTTTCAAATCGGTTTAGAAACCACGGAAATATAGACCGACACACATAAAAAAAAAAGATACGCGCTGAATTGAGAACCTCCTCCTTTTTTGGAAGTCGGTTAAAAATAGGTAAATATAACCCTGAACTAAATATAAACAATGAATTAACATCTCCATGTAATAATAGTTTGTATTTAATGTTTTTATGCTATTTTTAATTTTTAATGTTTCAAACACTATAAATAAATAAAATAAAAAAGCCTTTTATTCATCCTTAATAACTAGGTAATTGGTTGACAAATTTACAAGTATAAAACATGCATCTTAATATTTTTATGACATTATAGAAACATAGATTTATAATGAAATAAAATTAAAAAAAATAAATTAAAATTCACAATTATATAAATTATTTTTGTTTTGTATGCATTATTGTATAGTTGTATAGTGGTGTATGTTAATATTTATTAGTTAATCTTGAAATATAATAATAATTAGAAATGTCAGTTTATCATTATTGTTTTTATTTGTATTTTAAGGATCTCTCAACGAGTAAAGGCCTCCTCCAGATTTTTCCATGTCTTCCTGTCTAGAGCCTTTTTTCTCCAGTTTATTCCTCCTGTTTCTTTGATTTCATTTTCCCAACTTTCTAAAGGTCTACCTCTCTTTCGTTTCCCGACTGGGCCACGCCATTCAGTGACAGTCTTTGTCCATCTTTTATCCGTGAGTCGCATAACATGACCTGCCCATTTCCACTTTAACTTCATAGCATGTTTTAATGCATCAATAGCTTTCGTTTTTTTTCTTATAGCTGTATTTCTAATTTTGTGTATTCTGCGCAGACCAAGAATGCTCCGTTCCATTGCCCTCTGAGCAGTTTGGATTTTCTTTTTTGTATATTTGTTGAATATCCAGGTTTGGCTAGCATAAGTAAGGCAAGGTAGCAAACATGAATCCATTATTTTTGTTTTTAAGTTTAGAGGTAAATCCGACTTAAGTATGTATTTATAGGCCCAAAATTTGTTCCATGTGATTTTTAAACGTCTTTCAAGTTCGTCTAGGTGTCTTGATTTTTTAAACGAAATTTGTTTGCCAAGGTATATATAGTCTTGCACATATTCTAGTAGAGTATCTTGAACGCATATAGGTTTTTCTACACTGTTGGTCATAACTTTCGTTTTTGTACTATTTAACTCAAGGCCTATTTTGAGACTTGCAGAATTTAGGTCATTGATCATGTTTTCGAGACCATGTGCTGTTTCGGAAAAGAGAACAATGTCGTCGGCGAATCTTAAGTTGCTTAAGTATGTTCCATTGATATATATTCCTTTTTTGGACCATTCTAGGTCTTTCATTATGCTTTGAAGGACTATTATAAAAATCCTCGGCGAGACTGGGTCACCCTGCCTGACGCCTCTACATATTTTGAACTCAGCTCCTTTTCTCTCCAGCCTGACTCTACTTGTGCTTTTGCTGTAAATATCTTGTATCAGTTCTATGAGTTCTACAGGTGTATTGCTTTTTTGTAGAGCCAACCACATACTTTCATGCGAGATAGAGTCGAACGCTTTTGTATAATCGATAAATGCCAAGTATAAAGGGCATCTTTGATCTTGAAATTTCTCTATGACTTGATCTAGTGTGTGTATGTGGTCGGCGGTTGAGAAGCTCTTTCTGAAACCTGCTTGTTCGACTGGTTGATATTTTTCAGTTATTTCTGATAATCGCTGCTCTAAGCAAGTAGCTAGAAGTTTGTAGAGGCAAGGTTGAAGGCTGATAGGCCTATAGTTTCCAATGTCACATGGGTCGCCTTTCTTGTAGAGCAAGATGATATCAGATTCGGCCCATTCTCTAGGTACTTTTCTTTCTTCTAAAATTTTATTAAAAAGCTGAGTTAGGGGTTCCAATAGTAGAGTTCTCCCGATTTTTAACATCTCATTCGATATTTTATCTGGACCGCTACTTTTGTCAATTTTTAATTTTTCTAACTTTTTTAAAATCTCGACTTCCGTAAACTTTTTTACCTTTTCGTCTGTGTACATTGGGTCTCCATTTGCCTCTGATATATTATGGGTATCTTCAGGTGGTACAATACGTTTGCTATACAGATTTTTATAGAACTCTGTAGCGATATGTATAATTTCTGATCTCGAATAAGTTTTTTCGCTAGACGTGTTTAAGCAGGGAATCCAGCATTTACTTGAATTGAGTTCTTTGTCGCTTTTCTTCAAGCTGCCTGAGCTGATTAAATGTTTTTCAATAATTTTGAGTCTGTATTCGTGGTATTCCCTTTTGATGCGTCTGTGAATGTGTTTATACAAATTTTTTAGTTCCTGTTTTTCATCTTTACTTATAGGGGTTTTGTTTTTTAATTCATTTCTTCTTTTTATCATATTTTTTGTTTCTTGGGTTATAATAGTAATATGATTCTTCGGGTTTTCGTCCCGGCATTGCTTTGTGCTATTTAAAATTGCTGCTTTTATTTTTAAGTAGAAAGACTCTACACTTTCTGATTTAGATAAATATACATTGCTTATGTTTTCTTTTAAGTTTGCAAGATAATTTGTTTCGTCCTGGGCACTCTTCAATTGAATAATTGAGCTGCCATATTGTGCTCTACTTTTTTTGATTTTTTCTACTTTTACTGTGCTTCTCAAAAGTCTGTGGTCACTGGCGAAGGAGAGTTGATTGAGTACTTCAAAGTTGGTAAACTGGCTCCTCATATTGGATAGTATATAGTCTATTTGACTTTTCTTACTCTTTGGGGAAATCCAAGTCCAGAGAGATTTTTCCTTTTTATTAAATATGCTATTAATTATTGTTAGGTTGTTTTCTAGCGCAAAATTGATTAATTTGCTACCTCTTTTATCTCTTTTTCCATAGCAGTTTTTACCTAGGATTTTGTATTCACCTCGTACTTGTTGACCAACACGAGCGTTAAAATCGCCCATTATTATTAATTTTTTGTTACTAATTTTTATTGTTTCATACAATAATTCATAAAATTGGTCAATATCTGTGTCTGTAGAGTCGCTAGTTGGTAAATGAACTTGTATAATAGAAATATCCATTGTAGATAGTTTTAAGTTTAGTATGCATATCCGTTCAGAAATACCTTTGAAACTTTCTATGTAGTTTTTATATTTCGATTTTATTAGAAATCCAACTCCATATTGGCCTTTGGTTTCTCCGTAGTAGCAAAAAATATGTTTTGAATCTTCTACTATATTGTATCCAGTTCTTCTGATTTCAGAGAGGCCAATAATATCATACTTAATATGCGATATGGATTCTTTAAACTCTATAAGCCTTTCTTCCGACAGGAGTGATCGAGCATTATAAGTGCAAATGTAGAGTAGTTCATCTGGAGGGTTATGGTCTTTATCCCCCACGGGGACCGGCCGTGTTGGGGGATGTAGAGAGATCGCTGTCTTATGTCATTTATTATTTGAAGAAGTCTCGGCAGGCTGGTGTGTAGGGCTCTTATTGGGGCTATTTGTAGGTTGATTTCTCATAAGATATTGTGTTATTTCCACCTTGTTTTTCTTTTGTGGTTTCTTATAGCTTGTGTTTCTTGCTACGTATTCATTTTGAATTTCAGGCGATTGTGATAAATTTCTCTTTTGTCGTTCCTTTTGTTGCGTTAGCTTGGGTAGGATTATTAATTTATTATATTTAATGTAGGCTCTATTTCCTTTATCTATCTCTACTTTCAGCTGACTTTGTAGTTTTTTCCTTTCTTCAATGACTTCGCGGGGAAAATCTTGCTTAATGTAATAGGAAGTATTATTAAGAGAGTTCTTGTTTTTTAGCAGCTCTATTTTTTTCCCCATAGAGTTCATTGTGACAATAATCGGTCGTATTTTGTCTGATTTTCTTCCCGAACGTCTTATGTTTTCTATATCTTCTTTTCGACAGTTTATTTTCATGTACTCATTTATCAAATCGATTATTTTATTTTGAAGGTCAAAATAATTTTTTTCTGTTTCTTCCACCCCAAAAAATACCACATTTTTCTTCCTCGTAAGCCTTTCGAGATGTTGAATTTTTTGCTCTTTTTCTTCTATAATTTTTTCCAATTTTAACTGCCTTGATTCTAAAGTTACAAGTTTTTCGCTTAAATAATTTTTTATATCACTGGTAATACTTGTTTTCATTTCTTTTAAATCATTTGACTGTGCTTCAAATTTCGAATTTAAATTTTCAATCATTTCTATGAGTTTTTCCATCTTGAGTATTTTTTAAAAGTTTATTTCGGTGAGTCGTTTGTTATCGATAAGAAGTCGCCACCTAGCGGAGCTGTCTAGCACTAACTTGCGCTAACGTGTCGGCGTATAGGATCCACGCAGGAAGTTCAGCGTACGTTCGCTAGATGGCAATGCGTGTAATTTCGCTATGATTTTGCAGAATGACGATGCACAATTTTGAGGTTATTGATATTTCACTTTATACTAATAATCCAATTCACGACTTTCACACTCGTATTTAACTTTAACTTGCCAAATCTAGTGGGTCAAATTCTGTTCTTAGTTCGAATTTCTGCGTTTTTGTATGTTTTAGCACTATTTTAATTCTTTGATGTTTGGATCACTTTTTCACACTAATTTGGCACAAAATCTTGCTATAGCTTCAGGACTTCATTTAATTTCCATAGTTTGTCATCTAATAAAACTTATAAAACACATTTTAAAATAAATTTCTAGCTAAATATATTTAAAAACAGTAAAAATACACGGAGATGACTCAAGACAATGTTAACGGTCGCACTGCAGCGCCCTCTCTCGATTTAATTCATAATAATTGCAGTTTATTTGTTAAAGTAGCCATTACGAAATCCTCTGGACTAATTGAACTAAAAAGCTCATAGACCGAACTTCCGTGCCAACATTTATTTCAACTTGTTTTCTACACTAGAGAAATAGAAGGATGTCTACTTCACTTATACGCAGCTGAGGATATGTTCAATAATATTACGGAACTAATAGTTTTTAAAATAGTATTGTATTATAATTACAATTTCAAAATAACTCTACGTTGTACACATTCCTATTTTATTTTTGTACATTAAAACAATAAAATGAATTGGTGGCAATATACAAGCACACCATTGAATATTCGTAAATCAGCTCGTTATATTAATAAGATGGTAATTAAAGCGTCGAGGCCTTGTGTCGGAGAGCGGCGTGATCTACTGGTCAAAAATACTGATAATTGGTCGAGACTCAGTACAGGCAGATAAGGGCTATCGCACGCTTACAGACACTTCGTCGCGTGATAAATTGTCGCAAACATTTGAATATTTAATTCATCGCCATTTTATTTTACAATACGCTATTGATGAATAGAGATTTAGCTATATTACTTTAGAGTAGCACTACACACTGAATAGTTGGGATGCAATAGTTTACGAGTATCCTAGGACAAATTATGTCACAACCCCGGCACATAAACATTGAACATTTTGGGATTCAACAATTAATGCGTCAAAAGTTTAAGAAAGAAAGTATTTAAGTTTGAAATATTGCTTTAAACTTATTGATCAAAATTTTTGCTGTTTACATATTTTTTTTAGTTTTTTATAGCAAAAACTAGCTATTTTGTATGTATATATTTATACATACTAACATAGTTTTGAGTCAATATTGTACTGAACATAATTATGGACCAAGATCTGAAGTAAACAATTTTTTTTTATCCCCAGGATTAACAGATGCAGCTTACCCTGAGCCCGTTAAAGAGAAGCTGCTGTAGGACTTTTCAATTTGGGTGATAGCGAGCTGCAGCTGAGACTGTACATAGGCCCTTGTGAAATTTAATAGGACCATGTGCTGTTCAGCTGGCAAGCAAAAAACATACACTTTGCAGCACATAAGTGTTAAAACTATTATATTATAGCGAATTTTAAGAACATTAGGAATACGGCTTTCGTCGATCAAAAAATGATATACATTTTTGATCACTGCGGTTAGATAAGATTTATTACTGATATATAAAATTCCTGACTGACTTATATATCAACGCACAGCCTAAGCCGCTGGTCCTAGAGACATGAAATTTGGAGAGTGTGTTCTTTGTGAAGAGTAGGTCTAACTAAGAAAGGACTTTTTGAAATTCCACCCCCAAAGGGGTAAAAGGGAACCCCCCTTTTGTATGAAAGTCCGTCATTTTTCAAGTTATATCCATGAAACTTGGTATTTGAGCTACCGATTCAAAATGAAGAAATACGTGTTTCGCCATTTTTGAAAATTCTACCCCCAAAGGCGTTAAATAGGGGTTGAAAATTTGTATGAAAGTCCTTCATTTTTCAAGTTATAACCATGAAAGTTGGTATTTGGGCTTCTGGTTTAAAATAAAGAAATAAGTGTTTCACAGTTTTTGAAAATTGTATCCCCAAGGACGTTAAATAAAGAGTTTGTCCTTCAATCACGCCTCAACAGAGCAACGGATCAACGTGATATTTTGCATGGGTATAGTCGAGGACCTGGAGAGTGATATAGGATTTATCCTGGAAAATTAAGGAGTACCTGTGTTAAAAAAACTTATGCCACGCGAACGAAGTCGCGAGCATCCTCTAGTTACTGATAAAAATGACTAGCTGGTGACTAAGAAGTATTGTCTGCGACGATCGAAAAGCTTTATGTTTAATCGAGCATGAAGTTTCTGATAACAGCTGTGTCTGAATCAGAACACGGCTGACGGTAGACCTTAGTTCTTGCAACGTGAATATAAACTCTTACAGGAGGAGGATAAGTATAAATAGGATAGGTTATAGTCCGTTTTATAGTTTCAAACTTACGTGATAAAAAATGCACGTTTACGATCAGTTAACAACAGGTGGTTATATGTTACTGTTTGTAAATGGATCATTTCCCCTAAAGGTCAAATCACGATGTATTTCCGTCCGGGCCGCGTAGATTTACGCACAATCAAAGTTAACGTCAATGCAGTGATAGTTTAATGGTTAAAGCTTCTACGACCTATTGGAGGTCCATGATTTGAATCCTGGGAAAATATCTTGAGGAAACTTGCATGCCTGGCAGTTCAAAGTTATGTAAAGTCTATCGATCTATATTTGGCCAGTATGATGAACTATGACCTAAACTTTCTCATTTTGAAAAAAGACAAATTTTCAGTAATTTTCCGGCGCGTGGCAATGGGTTGAGATGAGAATGATAAACGTTAATTTGTCAATCAGTTTGAAATATATCACAAAACTAACGGCAAGTATTTCACTTAAAATTTTTCACACCAAAGCTTATCTGTAAGAGATAAAATCACCATTACACAGCAACAAGTTGTAACACTTGATGTGTATTGAGGTGAAAACTTGAACGTTTATCTCAAGCCTTTAATCGAAAGTACCTATTTAGTTGCAAAAATTAGTTCAAGGTCTTCGTATGCGTCAACGCATATTATATTTACTTACGTATAAAATAGTAAATACGCCTAAACTACTATAAAAGCTGAATTATAAAAAACTAATTTGCATAAATTAATGCCAAACAAGTTTATTTATGAGTTTATAATCTTTCTTCAAATGTGCAACAGAAACAAGTTTTAGGCCGATTGATTAATTTATATGTTTAAAATATAGTAAAAATTTACGACACGAGTTAATTATAATTAATTTGCTGTCATCTATTTGTTGACCGCCCGGCGACTTACTTAAAAATGGCTAGCAAATTATAAATAATGGTTACTCGGCCAACATATAAGTTTGACTAGTCAGCGAGGTAACGCACACAGCGTTGGGCACATTGCCTCATTGCAGCGCGGCTGTTCGGCTGATGTTTTGTAATATTTAGTTTTTAGTTTATTGTATTTTAATGTATTTCATAGTTATTTAATGAAAAATTTATATATAACACCTAAATAATAATAATTAACAGACAAGCTGTCGCAAAAAGCTCTGTGACACTATTTGAGGATATCAGGCAAATCAAATGAAACAAATTAATCTAAACCGAACTTAACACTTTTTCCTAGTAATTATAATAATTGTGCAATACATAGACTACAATTTTGCCCGCAACCATCAACCGCAGGCTGCAGCAACCTCGGCGGTGGCTTTTATTGAGATAATGTGAGAAAATTTATATTATGATATAATAGGGTGACGATGTATTATTGAATATAATTTTGAGAATACTATCGCGCAAACTATTTCACTAAATTAATGGTTTTATCGCGTCCTCACAACCGCTATGAAGTCTAACTAATCGTGTGAAAAATATTGTTATTTTTTCGCGAGAAGCTTGCGCTTGACGACAATCATGCTCAGTGCAAAGCAATGATGAGGTCTAGGTTGGAACGCGCTTGCCTAGAAGATGCATATTCACTCGTCCCTTGAAGGAACTTAAGTTGTACGTAGTAGGAAACACGTGTGCTGGGAGGGTGTTCCACCACCTTAGCGGTTTGAATCAGAAAATAGGTAATCGCATGTTCCCTTACTCTCATAGTTTCATAGGATGGCAATATGATATGACCGATATTTTTACAAATACTCCGTTAGTACCTAACACTAATAAAACTCAATAATTAAAGTCAGTCCGCTGCGTTCATCTTATCTAGTGTCTCAAAAGTGCTGTAGAGATTTTACTCATATTTTCACCAGTACTTCTGCTGACTATCGAAAACATAATATTAAGATGCAACGGCAGAGCGAGTCAGCTAGAAAGTAGTTAAATATTATGTAAACAACAAGGCCGTTTCAAAACCATCTCATCCATTTATGGGAACCATTCCGCTCGAACGAGAATATTTCGTGATCTTCTTCATTAGTTCGGCGTTTGCACACTGTTAGCTAATAGACGTATATTCGCCGTTGGATGACCAGGAGGCATACTGCCATCGCTTAAATCCGTGTTGTTTTAATATTGTTGACGTTCGTGTTTTAGAATTATAATCCGTATTTTAGGGACGTCAAGGTAGGTGACACAGAACTGTCATTTTAAAGTAATACTGCTTTATGCGATGGTAGTAAATCCCCAGTTCCGAGTACCGATGACCGTCGTATGCCCGTTTAACCTTAATATTCACGAACCCAAATAAAATAACCTTTTATAAAGTAGCCGTGATCTCGCGCCGCGCGACCTTCGACGCTTGTTTTATTGAATTGTAAAAAGCAATCACTGCGCTAATCCATTACAATTATATCATTTGTAATTAAATTTAGTGTCCATTAGTGATTCATTGGGGTTAAGCTAAGTATGGGTCATATTATAGTAGAATGCACCATTACTTTTGTAGTACATTCTAAGGACAATTCAAATCACATCAACTATTGTTTAAATGTGACAACAATGTTCTTTTATTGAGACTGAAATAGGGGTTACTTGATATAACATAATTTACCGTCAACAACTAAAGCTAAGAGGGTTTGAAACGTACCTACGAGTAGGGGGCAGAAACTAATCAAATTAACGTTTTTTCTGTTCATCAAGAATGGTATATGTGGTGCCTATATCCCTCTACTTTTTTCCACTGCAAGTTATTAGCAAGCCACTGGCTGCGATCTCATCTGATGGTGACTGCAGTCCAAGAGGGTAGTGGGCTAACCTGATAAGAGTATGGCAGTTATAATAAACCTACTCGTACATAGCCACAATCGCATTTTACTGGAATGCTAAATCGCTTGGCGGTAAGTGTTTGCGGGTAGGGTGATAACTAGCCACGGCCAAAGCCTCCGACCAACTAGAGAAAATTTAGAAATTTTAAATCCCCTAATTGCCGGGGATCGAGCCCGGGACCGTCCCCTTATAAGATCGCCACAGCGCCAGAGAGCTTGTCAAAAACGAATACACAAACATGATAAGCAGGTAGCATGGGAAGACAAATCGCAATCGAAAATAAAACGCAACAAACTAGATCACCGGCCACTCGCTCGTTGCAGCAGACATACTCTTAATAACAAAAATACATACCATTAGCGTTAAGATAGTGATTCATAAACGTTGCAATTCAGCTTACTCGAATTATATAAAGCTTACGTAAGACCAGCGTTAGAATAATTACCGTCATAAAGCTGCTCCACCACATGATGAGTTCCCGATTTGTCTCGGTGCGCACGCGGAAAATTTGGATGTAGTCAATGTACACTTATAAGTATGGCTATTTACGTTACATTAAATTTTATTTTAAACTTGTAGTTTTAAAATAAAAATATTACAAGTATACCTAGCAAATAATTCATGTTGCAATAATATCGTTAAAGTCGTTACTTAAGCCGTCCATTAGATGTTAGGACTGCATCAACCAATCTCGTTTACCATTTATTATGTTATGTGACAACGGATGAGTGAGTCACGGAAGTAAGATTTTCGAGGTATTTGTCATGTAAACATCAACCGGCTGTGATGTTATGATCGGTCCGCCACAGCAGTGGTTGTGGCAAAACTAGTAACTAAACCTATCGTTATGATATGGATATCTTACGATCAAATCAATAAAGGAAACTTTGTAAAAACAATAGGAAAATAGGAAATGATGATGAAAGTGCAAATAATATTAATAGGTGCTTTAATTTAACAATCTCTGAATACCTATCCAAATGTGTTTATTTGTAACTAGCTGATGCCCGCGACTTCGTCCGCATGGTTTAATTTTTTTTTATTCCCGCGGGAACTCCTTAATTTTCCGGAACAAACCAACAAACAAACACACTTTCGCATTGATAATATTAGTATGGATAGTATGGATAAGGTAATTCGACGAGATTTTTTTCCTAATTATACCCAGTTTTTAACCCAATTAATTGAAGAGTTTCCTAGGGATTTTTAAACCACATTTTGGTCAACAGTCCCGATCATACTAATATCATAAATGCGAAAGTGTGCGTTGTTTGTTGGTTTGTTGGTTTGTCCTTCAATCACGCCGCAACGGAGCAACGGATCGACGTGATTTTTGGCATGGGTATAGTTGAAGACCTGGAGAGTGACATAGGCTACGTTTTATCCCGGAAAATTAAGGAGTTCCCGCGGGAATCAAAAAACTCTAATCACGGGGACGAAGTCGCGGCCATCAGCTAGTTTCTTATAAATAACAGACTGGCTCGAACCATTCCTTATTGTTCCTAACTAATCTTTATAACTTTTGTAGCGGTTACGACAGTGTACACTAGATGGCGCTAATTGTATCTACATCACAGGATAGATAATATCGACTGAAAACTTATAGGACACAATATACAAGCCTGCATCGCGATATCGAAGTTTTCTGAGAATAGCGCTATACTTCTTCGAAGAAAGACCTTCATATTGGAGCGGACGAGTACACGTCACTTTACTAGTCCCACACTATCTTATCATTTCACACACCTAATTAAAATACGACTTGTAATACTACAAACCACCAATGTAAACAAAGAATTAAGTACGAAATTGATTTTCAATATTTACTGAACAGGGAAGTTACGATTGCGATATTATGCAAAATGAATGGAAATGTAGGCGAGTGTACACCGTACGCCGGTTATGTCATCCAATTTGTGAACATTACATTAACTCAGTATAAAAAAGGATTAGGTTCTTTTTTTGGCGATCGGACGTCTCGCTAACAACATTCTAAGCTGTCACAAAATAACATTTCGAATATTATTTTTTACTAGATGAACTTGATTTTACGCGCGGCTTTGTTCGCGTGAATTAAGGGTCGTAGAAGAATCCGTAGACACTTTTTGTTTTACCAAGATCTAACCTTTCTCCATTCACGGGACAAAATCTATCTCTCTACCAACTTTCATCAAAATTCGTTGGGCCGTTAAAGCAAAACAGACAGACAGTTACAACAACATTACTTAGTATGGGTTTGAATATTTTATTTCAATATTAAAATAATCACAATCAATCTTAGTCCCCATCCCAGCCACATGCTCGGTCACATGCACAATCTTTATATTAATAGCACCCTAACAGTGTAAAAAACGCATAATATAGTTAAAGTGACCCAACACCCCTGATATTAATTTACGGAAGAACCGGCATTAGCAGACAATGCAGGTTCTAGCACGTAGAGTATAGTAAAACGGGGCGCCCCTTTCGCCTCTCGTGTCACCGGATAGCTCTGTCTAAAAGTCTTTCTTAACCAATAATTAGATACGTATTTTTAGACTGTGATAATAGCATACTTTAAAGCATCTTCTACACATTTTCATATGCAGTACTCGAATGTTAAGGAGTCAATGAAATAAATTATATATGACACAGTCGCAGTTGATTAAGTTGTTGTAAAACATATTTTTAAATTATCTTAAATACTGGACTTTGTCAAGGGCATTTTCACACTGTGGTAGTAAAATTAAGAAAAAAACAATAAACGTTGCCATTTAACGTTTAAACGACATTGAAATGTGTTTTATGTGCTAACAGGTGTTAAGCGCGTATGAGGCATGGTTGCACCATTTCACACCATTCTATTAAATATGGACAAATATTCACCGAATGATTAAGAATTTAACAAACCTTGTAGTTGGTTGTGAAATATGAAAAAGTAGTCAAGACCTTTCTTTCAGAAATGAATAAAGTCAGTCAGCGTTTTTAATAATTAAAAAATAATTCATTTCTGATTATAGTTTGTTGAGTGTACTTAGAGATAATGTGAAAAAGATTTTAATTTACTAAATGTATCACGTTGCGTCCGAAAATTTACTAAAGAGTAGGTAAACAATGTGTTCTTGCAGTCCTCACTTATCACGTAGATAGTCATCGTGGAGCGTGTATTACGAGAGAAGGCTTAGAAAGGGCGGACTGACGATATAAAGAGAGTGACGGAAAGTGGATGACAAAAGCTAAATACATGTTGTGGTGGCGCTTATTAGCAAAGGCCTCTGTTCAAGAGTGGAAGAAGGAGACAGTTAGACATCACATCTCGTTACAGTTACATACATTACTGGTCATCAATGGAACTAGTTATACTAAGTATACATACTTATACTATCAATGAGGTGTGTCTGTCTATGTGACAGTCTGCTACTTTTTCACGTTCCGTCCATTTATATTAAACAATTTAGACGAAATTTGGTAAAGATTGCTTGCATCCCGGAGGCGGACATGAGCCACTTTGTATCCCGGGAAATCAGAGTTCCCAACGAATGTTCACAAAACTAAATGGATGCGAATGAAGTCGCAGGTCTCAGCTAGTAATATTATAAAATACTCTACTAATATTATAAAATATGCGAAAGTTTGGATCGATGGATGTTTGTTACTCAATCACGCCAAACAGCTAAACGAATCTGGATGAAATTTGAAACAGAAATAAATTATAGTCTGAAATATCCTATAGGCTACTTTTTATCCTGGAAAGTTAAAGAGTTCCATCATCAGCTCAGCTAGTGTAATCAATAAATTGGTAAGTATATTATTTTGATATCAAAGTTCAGTTTTCCTCATGCTATAAACATTCACGATTGCAAAACGTTTTCATCGTAACTCTGAACCGGCGAGCCACGAGTGTTATACAACGTCGTAACACCTAGCTTAAAGCTCGGCTCAGCGGGAAAACCAGACGGATTTGACTAGTTTTGGGCTCAGTGACTGTATTACTAGGTTTACGCAACAAAAGTGTACCAATAAATACTGCTAGTGGATGACTGGCTGGTTTCCCCCGAGGACCCCGTGAACTGCTGATACCGATCTACGCTGGGCCAGTCAACACTATTACCCAAACCACATATGTAATAACTAGCTGATGCCCGCGACTTCGTCCGCGTGGATTGAGGTTTTTCGGTTCCCGCGGGAACTCTTTAATTTTCCGGGATAAAAAGTAGCCTATGTGCTATTCCAGACTATAATCTATCTCTGTGCCAAATTTCATCCAGATCCGTTCATCCGTTGGAGCGTGATTGAGTAACAAACATACATCCATACATCCAAACTTTCGCATTTATAATATTTATTTGATAGTCTTCGGTCTAGGACCGTTGGAATGATAGAAATGATTGATATTATATAATGTATTGATTGCTAATAATTATAATTATTCTAATAATTATAATAAATGCTAAATGCTAATGATATTGGATAAGTGGCACGCGTGATGGTCGCGATGATGTTTTGCTCACTGATTTATAGTTAAATTAAATGTATAATGAAATGTAGGTTAGTGCTGATTGAGCAAATTGTACGGTTGGACTGTGGACCGTACAAACATATACGTGGTAACACAAATACTTCTCATTGACACAGGGGGTGGGTTGGGATGATGAAGATATGGGAACATTATCTATCGTCATGACACACTCTAAATAGTGGAGCAGCAAATAACATATATGTATATAAATATGTATATCCGCATATTTGCTCATAACTTCTAAGTCTCTATGTGTTTTAAAGTGGATCACCATGGCGGCGACTTCCTGTATTGGCTGTAAGATGTTTACTAAAACAGGCCTTGTAGAGTTTTTTTACTCGGTACATACTACATAGTATTTACGCTATCGCAACCTTGCTATTCTATGCATGTCTCCAAAGTTCACTGACCCGCACTATGTGGGGGGGTAAATTAATAGTATTGTGTAAGAGGATAATCTGTTTACATAATATTAGCTCATATCATTGTAATAATATAGTGTTATGAGTTTCCGTAGCTCGGTCTCAGAATAAACAGTAAGCAATTACAGATCTTATTATTATTATGATAATAATATATACCTCTAGAAGGCTGAGCTCGAAACATACGTGTAACACGGCACCTGGAGGCGTACTACCATCGTACACGGGTACGATGGTAGTATGCACAACAATATTAAATTATTATTATGACATCAACAATATTAAAACAATACGGATGCGGATCCGTATTATTTTATTAATGTTGACGTTCGTGTTTTAGAAATATAATCCTTATTTTAGGGACGTCAAGACATAAAACTGTCATTTAGAACTAATACTACTTTAAGCGATGCTAGTAACCCCCCCTTCCCTGTTGACTACGGAACTCTAAAAATTATCCATACGATCAGGTGTTTAGAGATTCTTGAAATACTGCTATTTGATTTAAAATATTTTAAGACGTCACATTTGGTATTGTAAATAATAAGTCTGTCTCGATACGTAAATTCTGTTCGGGTCCGCATGTGTCCGTAATTTAATGAACTGTGCAAAAGTCGGCGGAGCTGGTTTGACAACTTGCTCGAATATTATCTAACCGATTATGGAATAATAAATGGTGTCGTTTAATATATTATATACTATTCAAATAAATATTAAACTCATATTTTTGCAGAACTTTGTCTTTATTATTAACTAGATGATGCCCGACACTTTGTCCGTGGATTTTCTTTTTATTTCCGCGAGATTATTATTCCCGGGATAAAAAGTAGCATAAATGTCCTTTCCCAGGAAATCAACCTATCTCCATACCAAATTTCTTTCAAATCAGTTGAAAAGATGGGTCGTGAAAGCGTAGCAAAAAGACAGACAGACACTTTCGCATTTATAATATTAGTATGGGTTTAACACCTTTTGTTAGGTCTTTAGCACACAATTACAAGACTGGTTATAAATCTCTGCGGGTTAAGAAACATGTAAATTGAATTTTGATTAATGCTCATAGAAATCTATACAATATTTTACTTGTTTAGTTTATACTTAACTCTAATAAAATAACAAAGCTAAATATAGGAATAGTAAAGCATGCTCTCCAGTAATTTTTAAAACGTAGACAGTGTCCTACGATGTATCAATATCATCAATCATCATCAGGTGTCGTAGAGGTTCCGAATGAAATAAGGCGCGCGGCGCGTCCGCGTCGCTTCACGTCACTTGAGTGAATTTGCACTTGTCCGTCCGTCCGTCTGTCAGAGCCTTATAACTTCTGAATTACTGAACGTAATTACTTCAAATTTAAATATAATATGTAAACCGATGGCCTCCCGCCGAATATGGCTTAAAAAGTTATAAAAATCTTTATTTCAGGGGGGCTCTCATAGAAGCGAATGCGAAGTAAAATATTTTTTATAGCGTTACATAGGGTTGCGGTATATCATTTTAAAGATGATTAGGAATAGAGTCCAAAAATATTTTTTTTTTAATTTTTCCCCTAAAATTGACGAAATGGGGGGCTTTCAAAGTGGCGATTTTTTAACGTCCAAAGTTGACCTCAGAACTCTCAATTTTCTGAAAGGCTGAGCCTGAAACTTGATCAATTATTTGAATTATATCCTGTACATGAACAACAAATACTAAAATTAGATAAATATTATAAAGAAACGAAATTATTTAATTTTTAATGTGCTTCAGTATTATTAACAGAACTTCACAATTATGTCAATAGATAGCGCTCTGTACAAGTTTATGGATACCGCGAGGTCTCAGTTCGGGCCTTCGGGGCGAACCACTAGTAATGATATGATCGGCGTGGCTTCGCAACTCGACTTACTGTGCACTGTGCACTTACCAGTCCAATAACCTTACGCATAAGGCTACGTTCGCACTGCGAGAAACATTCGCGCAAATTTTATATTTTGCACTTGCACACAAGCTAATATTTTAATTAGTCTGTCTGTCAGTTTCCTGTTCAAGGTAAAGTATATTCCGATAAACAAATGCGCCGTTTATAGTAATATCCATACTTACTAATATTATAAATGCGAAAGTGTGTCTGTCTGTCCGTCCGTCTGTCTGTCTGCTATGCTCCCACGGCCCATCTGTTTCCTTAATATTTACTTCAAGTGACTTATCTTTGTTGAACTGTATTACTATGAATTGCTGAGTTAACATTTCACTTCATGTCAAATGTGGAGTTATAATAATATACTTATTCAGAACCTATCTACTTACTGTGAGAACACAGATAACTATATGCTGCCCGCGACTTCGTCCGCGCGGATTGAGGTTTTATGGATCCCGCGGGAACTCTTTAATTTTCTGATAAAAGATAAAAAGTAGCAAATGTGTTGTTCCAGACTATAATCTATCTCTGTGCCAAATTTCATCTAGATCCGTTGAGCCGTTCTGGCGTGATTGAGTAACAAATATCCATCCATCCATACATCCATCCATCCAAACTTTTTTATAAATCTTTACTTAATTTATAATATTATGTATAGACTATAACCGGAAGTAACTTATCTGTTACCGTAGAGTCTAAGTGAGTGTCACATTCATTCCTTTGCCTGCGCCCTGCGGGCACGTGGCGGGCACGTGGCGGGCACGTGGCGGGCACGTTAAGACGATCGTAATTACATTAATATTTAATACGTTTGTAATTCGAAACGCATCCTTCACACCTTTATAAGAGCAGCAGCAAATATAGACTGGCTAAGCTAAGTCTGCAGCAGTAAGAAAATGGTAGAATTTGAAAATCTGTTGATGACAACACAGAGTGTAATGCGAAAAAACGCACTTGATACTTGTGTTTTTTGTTTTTAACCTGCTTTCCTGGGAGTGTGGTCATTGTTCGTTTTAGTACATTTCAAAGAGTAAAATGTAAATAGAGGGCACAATTTTGACAGCGTAATAAGGTAGAGCATACATGATCCCCGTATTTATATAAATTTTATATATAATATTTGCCGTGAATTCGTCTGCGTGGATTTCAGCTATAAACTCACGCAGAAACCATATGTTTTTGTTCAGGGGATGAGTCAAAAAAGGTAACAGACAAACGGTTATTTTCGCTAACTACTCTTCGCTACTACTAATATTAGTATGAATCTACTGATGCTAAAGATTAACAACAAAAATTATTACTTGATCAGGGGAGATCTTTTGAATTACTTAAGGAGAGCATAAATGAATTAAAACATAAAATGAAATGAATGAAATATTCTTTATTGTACACCAAAGACATAACATTAATAATCAGAATCAATAGAACAAAAAATAAAATAAAACAATAAAAATTATCAATATTGACTTTTGTTTCCCGTGCTGCACGCTTTTTGCCGGGAGTCCTCCAGATTCCCTGATTAGTTTGGCCCTCATTTTTAATAACTCTTAAGGTTCGTTCGCTTACACCTGGAAATAAATGAAAATAATTTATTTTTTTCGCATTTTCGGCAAAAAATAGTTGGGGGTTCCGTCTAGACTCTCTTGACCCCTCCTTAGACGCGACAGCTTTCGATCAAGGCAGCACGTTTCTAAATCTAAAATCCCACCCCAAAAAAAACAAAATTTTAATTTGAGATGGATGGATTGACTTATTCCAAGTTTCTGAAGGGCATCCTGGAGATGAGGCTTTAACTCTTCGCTTATTCCACCTTGAATTTATACTATAATTAATAAAAAGTATTAAAACTTGATAGGATTTTGCTGTCAGTTTTTTTCGCATAATAACCATCATAATTACACGATATGAACAGGCGAATATAAACCGTTTAAACGTTTTATATAAATAATCTAGTATTGTATTCAAAGATCGAAAGGCAAAATATCAAAACCGTTTGGTCAACTTACTTGTCGACTCTTCAATTTCTTGTAAACATTGTTGTTTTTGGCTTAGGACAGCATCGTGATCTTCCTTTACTTCTTAGAATTTAAGAATCATGTTATAAAATAACTCGCACACATTATTTTGAATAGGTTTACCCATTATTTCACTATTTTCACTTTTATTTTCGAAATATTAAAACGAACTGATAGCTGAATTGACAAATCAGTGACAAATGTAAGAACACAGATTAGACGAATGTTTTTACTTTTTTTTAAGTGTTGCCCTTTTATTCCGTGGCAGAGTTAGCGTGGCCAGACTCTACACGTCTTGATTATGTAGTTATGAATTTCTCACTTAGGAAACACCTACGATTTACATCGTACATTCAAACATTTTTGAAGCCATTAATCATACGTATAACTTTAAAAACAATCCAACACGATGCGAGATTCTTACTAAAATATCAAGTAAAAAAAGTTATTCGTACTTACTCGTAAAAGTTACTCGTATTTATGGTTGAAGCTGCTGTCGATTTAAAAGTTAACTGAGGTAAAATGTATAATCTTACTGCACGGAATTTAGGAGCAATAACGTGAAAGCGGAGCCAAGGCTTGTGAAAAGTAATCAGCGTGTTTTTTTTTATCCACTACAAGTTAGCCTTTGACTGCGATCTCACCGGATGGTAAGTGATGAGTCAGTCCAAGATGGTAGCTGGCTAACCTGTTAGGGGCATGGCAGTTATATTAAACCCATAACCCTATTCGGTTTCTACACGGCATCGTACCGGAACGCTAGATCGCTTGGCGGCATGTCTTTGCCGGTAGGGTGGTAACTAGCCACGGCCGAAGCCTCCCACCAGGCAAAAAGCTATCTTTTTGCAAACCTTAATTAACCTTATAATTTTAAGGCAAACGCGCTCCACCTTAGGCTAGGCTAATGCCTATGCATTAGCCTAGCCTAAGGTGGAGCGCGTTTGCCTTAAAATTCACTCCTGATCTGAAGGTACATGTATTAAAAGAGGAGGGGAAAACGAAAGCGAGAAGGGCGTTCCATATCCTAGCGTTTCGAATTAGGAACGAGGAAGCAAATCACTTTATACGTATCCGTGAAAATTCAACTAGGTACGTAATGGTTCAGACCTTGACGATGCCTCTAGGTTCGAAAGTAAAAAGGTGACGGAGGAATCAGATCGAATAGTTCTCGAGCACGCTCTCCGAAATATGGATATATAGACAGACAACTTATTTATTGTATTTATTTATTTTATTAGCGGCCAGACATCGACGTGCATAATGTTATGTAATCCAGTACCCTTAGTTAGTATTTAAACATTGCAAATTCCATTGATCGTAACCGAGCGTTCGATCACATCGGCGTCAAAGTAAAATTGACCCAAATGCCCTTGATTTAAAGTCACAAATTCGGTACTATGGTTTTAATTTCGAAACTATTATATTTGGAGAGCTGGCTGCGAATGTATGCACAAAATTGAACTCTAAACAATGCGATTAAGGTTTTTTACTTTGATGCTAATATGATCGGATGCTCGATTACACACAATGGAATTTGCAATGTTAAAACTGGGACTAAGGGTACAGTTATATATGAGTTTATACAATACTGTGAACGTGACTCCACGTGACCCCTGGCGACATTCAACCGATTGAGAAACCTAGCCTCAGCCTTCCTCTAACCCCAGACCCCAGACCCCAGACCCCAGACCAGTCAGTCAGTTGACCCGGCTAGTCGCGCTATCATTGTATAATAGTGATCTTTTTGAAACCACTCGACCATGACAGTATTAATTGAAAATTTACCTACTTATCTAAAGTCTAAACTTTAGAGTTTTTCTTTAGCCGGTTTTTTCTTTACCTAGACATACCCTGTAGAAATTTTAAATCACGAAGTCTCATTACCTACATACTATTAGATGAAATAATAGAGCTTTTAAGTTACAGCAATAATTCGATATTGCAACACTACGAAAGTACTCTCAAAATTAAGATATAATATTACTTACAATTCATTTTATATTTGACTAGAGGATGCTCGCGACTTCGTTCGCTCGCGAGTTCGTCGACTTATGCCGTTCGTGGCATAAGTTTTTAATTCCCACAGGCACTCCTTAATTTTCCGGGATAAAAATAAGCCTATGTCACTATCCAAGTCCTCAACTAAGTATACCCATGCAAAAAATCACGTTGATCCGTTGCTCTATTTCGGCGTGATTGAAGGATAAACTCTCTATTTGACGTCCTTGGGGATAGAATTTTCAAAAACTGTGAATCACGTATTTTTTCATTTCAGACCGAAATCCCAAACACCAAGTTTCATAGCTACAGCTTGAAAAATGACGGACTTTCCTACAAACTTTCAACCCCTGTTTCAGCCCTATGGGGGTAGAATTTTCAAAAATGGCGATACACGTATTTCTTCATTTTGAACCGATAGCTCAAATACCAAGTTTCATGGATATAACTTGAAAAATGACGGACTTTCATACAAACTTTCAACCCCTATTTTACCCCTTTGGGGGTGGAATTTCGAAAAATCCTTTCTTAGTGGATACCTACTCTTCACAAAGAACACACCCTCCAAATTTCATGTCTCTAGGACCAGCGGTTTAGGCTGTGCGTTGATATATAAGTCAGTCAGTCAGGACTTTGAATTTTATATATATAGATAAATAAAATATTATAAGCGACAAATTGCACGATGCAGTCTTGAAATAGTGTCAATACATTTATTCAGTAATATTATCATAGGAAACGTGCCAAAAGCCATCTATTACTCAGTGACATTATCGACAATACTGCATAATGAAGACAAATTGCCTTATGTAACTGTTTCATGCACGACATACATAGGAGTACAGACTAAAAACAGTTGGATCTCAACGCAGCGGCTCATGATTACGTAGGTCTTAGCTGCGGTTATCGTATTTATAGATATATTGTTAGTTAGACAGTGTTCGTGTCAACATTGATTACGTACTAAATCAAGATTGATTACAATTTGAATCTCATACTGTTTGAAACGCCATTGTATGCTTGAACTGTCGTAAAACTTGTAAATAAAATTTGCTGTAGCTTCTGACACGACACAATGTCCGAGTACCACAGTGCGACATGGCTTAACCGCCGGCGTTCCTCCCCGCCCGCCACTCTGGCGCGTCACTCATTTTTATTTTTTTTCTATATTTTTTTTAGGGGTTTTGTCAATGCTGACTATGTCACCCCCATAGGATCAACAACATGAAATTACACAGAAAACAACAACTTAACATTAACCGAAAAAAAAAGACAAAATAACGATCAGCACATTCTTGTGAGTGACCGCGCCTCCTTTGATAGCGGTGCAGCCAGAAGGCTATTGCACATACCCACACTGTTATTGTTCTTAAGGAGACGCGGCCGCTCCGACTCGTTCTGTACACGTTCCATCGTATCACGTATCTCACACTATTTGATTCATTATTGACTCTTTTTAACACGTTCTTATTAGCTTCACCTGCACTGTAACCAGTTAACTAAAGATATAAGCTGGAATGGCGACCTCGCACTGGGAAGCGCAGCGTTGGCAGACCCCCTACTCGGTGGACGGATGACGTCAGACGAGTCGCAGGGTGTCGCTGGATGGCGGCGGCCCAAGGCCGCGTGTGGAAATCCTTGCAAGAGACCTACTCGTATGTCCAGCAGTGGACGTCCGTCGGTTGATAGTTATGATGATGTAAACAATCTTAGAAGTCGAATATATAACCAACTTCTAATTATTATGGTTGTATCGATTTGTAACTTTGCACATCCATATTGACAATACAATAATTGGGTTCCATCGAGCTGATCTGATGATGGAACCAGGAGGCAGACAGTGGAACTCACCAACCGCTTCTAATAAACCTGTCAAATTTGGGCTCATTTGGTTTGTTTTGAAGAAAACCAGTTAAATTAAAGGTAGAATTTGTTAATGAAGCGTGTTTTTTCGTTTTTTTAAACTACATTTAAACTTATCGTAATAATATATTTCGAAAAGTTAAAAAACATATCAAAAAGCGAATTAACATATTATTATTTTTAAACTGTTATTAATCCATATGTTTATCCAATCCTCAATTTTAATAATGTCAATTCGATCAAATTATTAAAAAATGTAATTAATAAGATCTAGTTTAAAAAAATCATAAGTTTATCAAAACTACTGATTAAGAAATCAATAATCTTATTTGAGAGCATTCGCGCGCGTTGATGTCTTTAATACTGAAATACTGTGCGAACGAAATTCAGGTTACTGCCCTCAAGTTCAAACATAACTTTTATATGAATTTAAAATAGGTTTTGAATTTCATTCAGGTTTGCATATTATTATATTGGCAATAAGTTTAATGAATACCTCCTTTTAACGATCGTGATGGTGAAAGGCGAAAGGCCGTGGGTTCAAACCTCTCAGTTCTCCAATTTATTGTAGTAAGTAAGTACCGAGCAAGGTCGTTTAGTAGGCACATCATCCCGTGGAATCACAAAACTGGCAATATAATATTTCAAAACTTCGACGATATGATTGCGATATCTCAAACTAATCGCATCGGATTGAGACTATTTCATCAAGATCATCAAAATGATAGGTTTGAACGTATCAACTATCAATTAAGCTCAAAATCACATTGAAATAAAAATTTGTAACTCTGCGATTTTTTATCCACATTGCATAATACAATGTTTAGATTTTAGATTTAAATTGTGCCGGGGTGGATTAAAAAAATAAATAAATTTAGAAAGAAAAAAGGAAATCTATATATATAAAATTCAAAGTCCTGACTGACTGACTTATATATCAACGCACAGCCTAAACCGCTGTGGCTAGAAACTTGAAATTTTGACAGTAGGTTCCTTTTGTGACGTAGGCGCTCACTAAGGAAGGATTTTTCAAAATTCCACCCTTAAGGGGGTGAAATAGGGGTTTAAAGTTTGTATGAAAGTCCGTCATTTCTCAAGTTATATCAACGAAACTTGGTATTTTGGCTTTCAGTAAAAAATAAAGAAATACGTATTTCACAGTTTTTCGAAATTCCACCCCCAAAGGGCTGAAACAGGGGTTGAAAGTTTGTAGGAAAGTCCGTCATTTTTCAAGCTGTAGCCATGAAACTTGGTGTTTGGGATTTCGGTCTGAAATGAAAAAATACGTGATTCACAGTTTTTGAAAATTCTATCCCCAAGGACGTCAAATAGAGAGTTTATCCTTCAATCACACCGAAATAGAGCAACGGATCAACGTGATTTTTTGCATGGGTATACTTAGTTGAGGACTTGGAGAGTGACATAGGCTTCTTTTTATCCCGGAAAATTAAGGAGTGCCTGTGGGAATTAAAAACTTATGCCACGCGAACGAAGTCGCGAGCATCCTCTAGTTTAATTATAAATGCAACAAAGGAAAACTGTAATAAACGTTTATTACGGAACTCTAAAATGGCACAGAGAACCGCGGCTATGCTCAACGAGTAGGCACACAAATTTGTAGGGTCGTGGTGTAACGTGATATCTGCTTTGACCTCGGTGGTGGTTAGGCACTCCCCTGGGTGATTGGCCGCGATGGAAGTAGGCGGCCCGGAGGTGATGAGCGCAGCAGGTGGTCGCGTTGGGATCCCGAACGGTGCTGGTGTGGCGTGGCTGGGTGGTAAGCCAGCAGGATGGTATGGTGTGAACCTTGCTCCTGGAATTGATAATACCGACTAGTTAACGTCTGGCATATCAATTCCGTCCTGGATCCGGCCCTGGCCTGTGTAGAACCACAGGAGGTACTTTGGCGTGATAGAATTGTCGGTGTGGTGGATCCAGAACGGAGTTTACAATGGATGTGAATTATTACTTGGCTGAAGGCCCAAAAATATGAAAAAACAAAGTTAAAATTAACTAATATAACAAAAATGAGGGTGTATTGAAAATTAAAAACGGTGATGCAATCTAATGGAAAGATATGCAATAATTTTGATAAAACTATATACGAAATACTACAAGCAAAGGTTGTAGTGGACAATTGATAATGAATTTACTTATTACTAAACTGAATGAACAAAACTAAGAATTTCTAAAAAAGAACTACGAGTATGAACAATGAAAATGACTACGATGACGTGTTTTAGGTACCATTCAAAAACTTACCCTAATACGGGAGAAATGTTGCACTACATTTTTACAGATTATTTAAACATTTAAAATAACGCATTTTGGATGGCGTCGCGTCCCAACTAGTGCGCTGGAACGCGACAAAAAACATCACGCCCGACGCTAGCAGCGCGCCGGGCCTGACTCAAACCGCACAATCGTGCAACTTCAGGCCGCAGATTCAATGAGTTGCAAAAAAAACGACCGCTACGAAGGTCGCGCGCAAATTCGCGTTCGGAAATTGCTATATAATGAGTTTATTTATGTTAATATATAAATAAGATTAGATCAAATATTAATAAAAACATTGTTTAAAATAATGAATAATAACATTATAAATAAAGAATACTTAAATAGGTAACGCTTCGTTACAAAATGTTTGTTGCTCCTTCAACCCACTACTACTGAAACGATTTAGCTGAAATTTTTAATAAAGATAGCTTATACCCTCATACATTTTATCCCGGAAAATGATAGTTTCCGAGGGAAGCAAAAAACCTTAATCCACACGGATTGAGTCGCGGGCATATATTATATATCATCTATATTATAATAATATAATAACATAATAATTTATTGCACCTTCTCTACTAATTGCATAATCGCTACAGGCTTGTCCGAGTATAGGATATTCAAAGATACAATGTAAGTTAAGGTTCAGGATATGTCCAAACATAGAAGTTTAGTACTACGAGTTATGCAATCTCCAAATCAGTGTATTTCGTTGATAGCGGCCGGCGGCTTGTGCAACACGCCATCGTAGCTGTGTGGCACGAGCACGCGCGGCGGCGGGCGGCGAGCACGCCGGCAGCCCGACCAGGGGCCATACTGCCAGCGCTTAAAGCAATACTTATGCATTATTACTCAAAATTACAGTTTGATCTCACCTACTTTGACGTTCCTAAAATATGGATGATTATTCTAAAACACGAAAATCAACGTCAACAATAATGAGACAAGTGCGATTTCAATATAATAATGTATCTTAAACAATTAATTAATGATGTACAGAACAGGCTCGTTGCATTCGGGCTGCCGTTGCAGTCGGGCATTGGGCTGGGCTATTTGCCAATCTATCTCTATTTTGACTAGCCCTCTTACCACGAGGGCTAATTGCATGTCAATCAAAATGTAGAGACTCCAATGCTCAAGATCTACCATTAGTAAACTGCCAGAAAATGTTTCCTTTGAGAATTATATTATATTATACACCACAAAAGATAGTAAGGTGGCTAGTAGCACTTTTCGCCAAATTTTTTGCAGCAATAAGTCAAAAGCTATTGTTGAATTTAACAACCAAATAGATAGTACTAGCTGATGCCCGCGACTTCGTCCGCGTGGTTTAAGTTTTCTTTTATTCCCGCGGGAACTCCTTAATTTTCCGGGATAAAAAGTAGCCTATGTCACTCTCCAGGTCCTCAACTATATCCATGCTAAAAATCCCGTCAATCCGTAGCTCCGTTGCAGCGTGATTGAAGGACAAACCAACAAACCAACAACCCAATAAACCAACAAACCAACAAACAAACACACTTTCGCATTTATAATATTAGTATGATATGATATGATTGACATATTAATTACGTATTACTAAAACTAAGGTCTCTAAAAGCACCTTGGTCTGAGACGAAGTCCACATGAAGTTAATCTATATATTTAAAAGCGAAATACCTCACTGACTTACTGACTAATCACGATATCTCAGGAACTATAAAGCATACAGACTTGAAATTTGGAAGGTAGGTTCCTTCTATGGTGTAGACGTCAGGTAAAAAACGGTTTTGAGAAAATTCACCCCTAAGGGGTTGAAATGGGGGTTGGAAATTTGTATGAAAGCCCTTTGTTTTTTAAGTTAGAGACATGAAAATTGGCATTTAAGTTATTAGTTTAAAATAATAAAATCTGTATAAGCAATTTTCCGAAAATTTAACCCAAAGAGGGTGAAAGGGGGTTGGAAGTTTCTATGAAAGTTCTATGTTTTTGGTAATCGGGATTTATGTTATAAGTTTTAAATAAGAAACACAGTGGGAAAATTTCATAATCTCATAGGATATCAGAAATTGAACGCGGACGAAGTTGCGGGCGACCTCTAGTGTAATGAATACAGATATGCTATGCTATAATAAAAATTAATTAATTTTCAGTAGTACTTACATGAATTTGTTATAATAGATTAATTAAATTTCGATTTATAATTAAGTTGCAAGCCAAAATCGCCAAACGGTAGGTGCCTTAATATTGTAACTATTAGATAAGATCTTTACTGTAAGTGTTACACCTTTACAGTTCATGCAATAAATGAAAATGAATTATAATGAGTAATTCAGGCGAGTCGCTCCCGACAAGTGCACAAAGCACAAACACTAGATATCACCGACACTAATATTCATTCTAGATATCACCGACAGCCCTCTATGCAAAGCCTGCATGGAGAGTGACGACATATCAAAACACGTGCTGCTCGAGTGTAGCGATATATTCACCCAACGAGAAGCCTACATTGGCTCCCCAGCAACACTACCGGAAATCTTCTTTGAATCTGGAGTGACTAAACAGGATTTTGCGAATTCAAAATTGACTTTAAATTACAGAGAAAAGAATAAATCCATTCTGTTGGTGATGGTGACCGGCAGCTTGACTGATACCTGAGCAACAAGTAAAAGATGAACCCATACCCGTATCAGGTTGTGCCCTAGAAAGGGTTGTTACATATAACAGCGATCACGTTCCAGGATGTAAGATATAACATTGTGTTGTAATGCAGAGAGATCAGTTCCCGGACGAATTTACTGCATGAGTTACTTCAACGGTGTAATTTACGCTGAGATAAAGTAATATATTAATTAAGTTAGGTTAATTCGCAAATTAACTTCGGCCTAGATGTGCAATCAATTACTAATAAAAGTTTGCGTTTCTGTTCTTACTTTTCGATTCATAAACAACTAGCTGATGCCCGCGACTTCGTCCGCGTGAAATAAGTGTTTTTAATTTCCACGGGAACTCCTTAATTTTCCGGTATAAGAGGTAGCCTATGTCATGAAAAAAATCACGTTGATCCGTTGCATTGCTGCAGTGGTAAATTCATTCGACGATTCGAAAGCACTTGTAAAAGTTTATTTTAATAAAAAACATTTGAATTTTGAAAGCAACAAACCAACAAACCAATAAACCAACAAACAAACCCACTTTCGCATTTATAATATTAGTAGGTATAATAGATAAAAGTCATGTTTATAGACGCAAACAGTTGTGAGTCATAAAATATTAACTTTTTTTTGTTTCTTTCCGTAAAGCATTACCTTACAGTGAGAATGTAGTACACATTTTTAAAATTTATTTTATAAACCACATAAACCAGTACAGCATTGACATTTTCAAGTTAAAAATAAAAGCAATGATCAATTTTGTGAAATGTAAACTACATTTACATTTTCATCGCATTTAAAAAAAAATGGAATTATAATTTTTGGAAATTCAACACTTTGATTTTCCGGGATAAAAAGTAGCTTAATGTCAACGGGTCCTCAACACTACTCATGCAAAAAATTGCATTGATTTCTAGCACTCTTTCAATGTGATTGGAGGACCAACTAATAAACAAACACGATTTGCATTTACAATAATATTAATATGAAATAGACATACGGACGATGTTTGCCTGTATGTATTTATGATTTGGATTATGTCTCAGTATATACTTATGGTTTACTTCTATAACCAAAGTTGACTAACTCAACTTACCTACTGAATGGTTTAAACTAAGTAACTTATACTTCAATATTAATGGTTATTCTTGGCCTAACATCAATGTCAAACTTGGTCAGTTTTAAAAGATAGTAAATGATCAACCATAAATCATATCTGCTCTATATTCCTCTTTTTAATAGAATTGGTGGAATCTAGTTTCTGAACTAGTGTTAGGGTCATGATTCATGACTCATAGCCTACCCCTGTAAAGTAGCCCATGGAAATGTTTAGATTTGACGCAGCGGCGGCGGTAGCTGCCAGCGGGCTGCTACCGTGGATGATTGTATTAACGCGATAATATTCGAAGATTGATGTCGGCCGAGAGATAAAAACCGAGAAAGGACTCATTGTTCGGGGCCAATGTTTTAGCGATCGACACAAGAAATACCTAAATACCTGCAGACTGTTTTATTATCACTTGACTCCATTTTTTACATTTTTGTCAAAAAAGTAGCGCGCTTGAAGAGATATTTAGGTTGTTACTTTATCATAATAATAATAATTAGGTATAATTCTGTACTCTGTTTAGCACTGAAGTTTACAAATAAAATAATGTAAAATTTGTGTCGATTTGTACAATGACCGCTAACGTTACATAAAAGTTAAGGAAAAGCTACATTTTAGGTAGATTAAAGTTGTCTACACCAAACAAAATACATGGGAAATATTGGAAATGAAAATAAGAGTGCAGGAGCCAATGCAGTCACTTATATTATGCAAGGGTGTCACTGTCGCAGGGCGAGCGCTGCGTTGCCGCACGCGACTGCGGCCAGCCGCGGGTCACAGTCTGCGGGCGGCGGAACTCGGGTCAGCTTTCAGGCGGCGGCGGAAGAGGGTCGCTCGAGGGCGCGGGCGGGGGCGGCGCGGCGGGCGGGAGGGCCGTGGGGTGGCGAGTGGGCCGCGCGCCGGCGCTGGCGCACTCCGCGATCCGCGCCCGCCTCGCTCGCACGCGTCCTCCGCAGCGCAGTACCGGTACGTAGCGCGCCTTGCGTAACGCCGACGCTCTGCCGCCGTCGGAACCGTTGCCCCACGTCGTTTCGACACCTATTTCGATAGTTTAATTTGCCGGATTTTTGGTGTGCAGAGCCTCGGCGGAACTTACGCCAGCGATCTACATTTTTGTGAATTTTACTTTGTGATTATGAACCAATTTGCGATCGGTGCCGGTGAAGTGTTTCCGAGGAAACCGAATCGAAGGTCGCCCGAGCCCTTTCACGTGAGCGCGACCGCCCGGTTGCAGCCGATATGACTTTTTGTAAATGACAAAAATAGCGCCAAACGGCAGCAGCCGAGCGATCCAGTTCTTATCGACTGTGACTTATCCGCTTGATTCTTGCTTTTCTAAGATTGTTCCTATTCTTTTGTATCAAAAGTAACTATAACTAAAGTCAAAAGTAAGTGTTTCGTGTTTTTTATGCTCCACTTCGCACGGTCACCGATCACAAATGTCATATTTTCAGGTCAGTTTTTCATCGAGGGTTGAAGGTCAAGGTCGCGTGACCTGGATTCAGAGGTCACGTGCCCTCAACCCTGTGTTGTTCTGTCGAATTCCAACAAACCAAATTTTTTATATTACTTTAAAGTGTTTATTTAATAAGTGTGTTATGCGTAACCCTCGATGCTTTCCTTGCAATTAATTGCAAATTGTAATGCGTAAATCCCCAGCAATCAATTTCATCGATTAGGAAACAATAATTAGTTAATGTTGTTCGCGCTGCGCACGGTGTTTCGCGGAATCGCACGACAAAGACGCGCCGCGGTGGCAACTAGCGTCTAGCAGTGTGTCCGAGCGCCGCGACCAATTCAAATGATTAGACAACGCGCGGTCAAGGGCGCGCAATATGAAACCATTGATTGGCGGAACATTCGATCGGTTTGGTGGATTGAAAGTTGACGCTGTTGCAACCCGCGGCCGCGCCACCCGCTGCGGCCGGTGCGCTCAGGGTTACCAAATATGAAAATTACGAACGAAATCTGCGATGTTTCGAAAAATATTATCGCGGGAATGTTACGTGAAGGTGACGAAGTAATCAATGTTAAGTGGTATGATTTTCAGATCATTTAAATACTGAAGGTTGAATAACGTTTCATAAAATGCTTTTTAAACCAATTAAAACAAATCAGTTCTATGTTTCAAAAAAATTGTGCCCCAATTTCTGAAATGGGGCTAACATTTCAAATAAGTCAGGTAAATCCATGTCATGTGGCAGCCCTAACTGATTTGCCTGCCTCCGGCTCGTAGACGCTCGCTCACTGTTACGTGTCGACACACATTCGCTAGTAGAGTTTTACTTTCGACTGTCTCCGCTTCCCTCGGACGTGACGCTCGGTGACGTAACCGCCGGCCGACTGACCGACTGACCGCGGAAACGTTGCGATGCCGCGAGCGTCGCCAAAACAATACAACGTGTCCGAACATTACACTAACCAGCACAGTTTACATCGATTGCTATCAAAACAATGCAAAAGGCTGGTCGAAATAAGTCAGAAAATAATGTCGATCGGTGTTTATGATAGGCAAAAGTTCATGTAAAAGTGAAGCCTGGACAGGGCAAAGAGTACCTATTAGCAATTTAGTATGATCACTCACGAGCCAGCCACATCGCTGCACAGTTCTGTGTACACACAGTACGGCGCGGCGTGACATCACGTTGAGCGTGTACACTCGAGCGTGTGGGTGTCAACAAAACAAAGTAAACAAGCGAGACTGTCGCGTGTGCACGCTAGTCGCGAGTCTGCGTCCTCAAATACAGATTAATTTCCGAGTTATGTAAGCGCACCTTTCTATGCGCGTTTGATATTCAATTAGACTGCGATTAAAGAAACAAACGTTCGCCTTACGCAAACGCGCCGTGGGTATGCGGCGGGAACGTGTTGCAACGCGCGGAATGGAACTATATCACACACGCCGGTGCTCATATTGATGTTTTGCAATGCAACTTGTTGTTCGTCAGCTTTTGCTAATGTTGCCTTAAAAAGTCGATCGCTCCCACGACCACTCCGCTAAGTATATCGGGTACTTGCCAGTTTACTACTTTGTAGAGACAATTTCCTACAGAAACGTAGTTTAGAACAATAACCCTACTGAGTCTTGCAAAAAACTGCCCATGAAATGAATGCCGGATATCAGTTCGGCGTAAACAGAAACCTAAAAATATATTCTTTGACAAAGACTTGTTTCGTTCGCAAAAAGTTAATAAATTTCTTTAATTTCGGCTTGGAAGCCCGGGCTTGACATATGAGTACCGGTCTACTTATATTTCAATAGTATTTTAGTTAAATTGCGAATTATCTCGCTAGTTTGTCTAATGTCGGACCAAAAAAGTTATTGAAAACGTAGTTCTCCTGATCCTGTCTCTATGGTCGTGTCAGATTGCCGTTTCCGTTCTTATTTTGGGAACGTCAAAGTAAATGACATCAAACTGCCATTTTGAGTAATATTGCTTTAAGCGTTGGCAGTATGGCCCCTGGTCAGACTTACGTGTCGTGCTAGGTCTGCGAGGTCTCTTCGGTTCGATTTTGCCACTGATCATGAGTATCTTGATTCTACGCGGTAGGTGCTAGTGCGAACTAATACGCCTGTGGTTTTACATAGAAAATGACTTAAGTAGTCGAGCATCCACCGTAGGCAGATGTTTGACAGCCAAATCTATAGTTTTATGTGGTTTTAATCTGTTAAAGAAATAGTTTTTTTGTATCATAACGTCAAGGAACTACTAGGAGAACATGAGAGCAGCATCTCGTAGTTTAGTGTAATAGTAAGCGATACCTTTCGGCCACGTGTCGCAATAGCACGCGCGGCGCATCGCGAGCGTGTTGCGTGGTGTTGCCACACCGAGGCCTCAGGGCGGGCCCTCGGGCGGTCGGGCGATGGATATAGCCTCGATGTACGGAACTTCCTCTGACACGATACAGAGCTGCACTCGTTCACTCCGCTTAAGATTCCCATCTATTTCCACCGACCGTGACATAGATATTTTTATTAAAGTACTATGTTCGGCGGCATTTTTGAAAATCTTTTCTTAGTTTTTGGTTTACGTAGACAGAACGCAATTGGGTATTTGACAACTATTCAAATAAATTATTTTTTAGTGATTATTAAATAGAGAATTTCCCAAAAGTCGTAATATCCACGTCCCCTGATAGTTTTATGTTGAATTACTATTTTAAACTATCGATTAAAGTAAAAAAGTGCGTCGAACTTTGATGACGTCACTATGCAATATTTCTTACAAAAACCAATAATAAGCACGCGTTTTGACGTTTGAAAAAAAGATGCTGATTTGACTAGTTGTCAAATACCCAATTGTTTATGAAAATTGATAAACATGTAAAAATATCAAAATCCATAAGATTGAGATAGTACCCATTAAATCATTCATCACACAAGATTTTTGCTCAGTTAAAAAGTCAAAAATGCGGACACATTTTGCATATAAGGTTCATTCATTGACATAACATAATATGACGTTGCTATATTAAATCACAATAATATTTAAAGGTAGATAGCAGTTTGTAGGATGTAGTCATCTTACTTTTTTAAATCTATCAGCTACTTGCAATTGCATTGTGCTCATAACATGTTATATGCATTTGTATGATTATCGTGAAATCGAGTCATTCTAATATGACACATAGACACATGAGCAAATGGTTTGCTATGAATACAAAGCAGCTCCACCTTTATTCAATTCCGAATTGGTAAATATTAATTTTGCAACTTATTTAAATTATGTAACTTATTAATATTATAGTTAAAGAATCCAATATTATAGTGGTATCAAGGATTATGCTAATATTTATTTTATATAATATGATTGATTAACATATTAAAGCAATATATCATTATTCTCGTACATCTCTATCCGGATTTTGTGAGTTCCGACTGTGTTTAACTTAGCGTTCAAATCATACAGACAAAAAAACCGTTCGTATATCAAAGAGTCTAATAAAAGAATACATTGATTTTACAAGGTATAAAATTCAGTATCGAAACTGACATATTATTATAATATCTCATGATATAAATAAACTACCTATAATTAGAATGCAAGGTCATATTATAATATAAAGTAGTATTACCTAATGTAGATTAATGGTTTGAATTTTTTAAGTAAAATTTTTCAGAACATGTAAAATATATTGGAACCTAATCGCTAAGTCACTGTTGAACATTCCTGAGACCTATTTGTGAACCTTGTTCGGCTTGGATTTTTATTTCGCTTAATATTGAAAATAATAAACTTAAATGTTTTAGTGTGTGCGCCGCGCTATGTAGAGTGTTTGCTGAACATAAATACAAACAAACTACCGCGATGTATATATTTAAAGACGAGAGTCAATATTAGGCTTGCAATAAATTGCGCCTTTTCTTTACTGGAGTGCTCGCGTACATGTGCTCTTCAAAACTCAGTCTTTATCCTTTCAGAAAATATAAAAATATCTGTTTGATATTGTCCTTCATCGTTCACTCCAATACTGAAGTTTAACTGTCAACTTTTCACGCGATTTCATTTCTTATCTTTCATTTTTTATGTGTACAAAAGACTTAAACAATTCTACTTTTTTACGAGCATCACATTTTAGAGGCCTTTAGTTTATTTAAGTATTATCTCTAGCTTTTTAAAAGTATTTTCAATTAACAATGATCAAGTGTCCCAGTAGTCGGTCGTGCTATTGCTGTAGTGTTTTCACGTGACGTGTTTGTTGCCTAATAAAGTTTGAAGTTGTTAAAATTACAAAACGTAAAACTAAAATGACCGTTTACTGCTATTATATGAGGTTACGATGGAAAAATACCATCTAGTTAAGTAAATACGACTGGCCGCTTATAATTGTTATTTTGTAAGATAAATTATATATTGCTTTAACAGTACGGAAATGTTGACATTCGTTGCAAAATTCATAATACTTTATAATAATAATCCTTATAATATTTTTTATAATTTTAAAGCTTTCAATTTATTTAATATTTATAGGTTTTTCAATAAGTGTCATAGTTATCCTATAGTCCTATTTAATACTGCAGTGATTGAATGTTAAATCTCATGTAAAACTGCTCTAATTTTAAAACAAGTTTATCAAAGAACTAAACATATTATAATTAATATCATTTCATTTTGAAATAACTTTGTGGTATTGTTCGTATAAGTAGTAACACAATGTCAGTAACAACTAACAGTGTTTCGGATACGGAACCCTTTCGACATCATCTCGGCGTCCGTCCACTCGTTGGTTCATCACGAAAGTTTTATTTTTAACAAAAAGATGCGTGCAACTTTAGCCGCATGGAGTCAGGTTTTTTTAAAGTCCTTTAAAATGAAAAGTAGCTTATCTAAATAAATAATTAAAGAAAAACAGCTTATTCACCAATACACACACATACAAAACAGATCCAAATGTAACACTTTCGTCAGCGATACCACCCACAAAGGATGTACAGCTCAGTGTTATGCCCTGCATCATATATCATATCCAAAATATCAATCCCCAAACTTAAAGGAATATATTATCTCTGTTCGAAATTTCGTCAAAATCAGTTAAAAGGCTGGGCTGTAAAAACGTAGAAGACAGACAGACACTTTCGCGTTTATGATATTGCTATGGACTTTATTGGAAAATAATGCGGGTGACTCCACGCCATACAGGTATAGTCATAGTCATAGTCATAGTCATAAATATTTATTCAATTTAGGTAGGTACACTACACTTATTGACGTCCAGTTACATAAAAATAAAAATATGATGGTGATAATCTGTTACGGTATCTTAAAACTAAAGCTACGAGGTACGAGTATAAATACTGCGGCATAGTGTTCTCATTATGTAAAACACCGATCTGCCTATCAATATTTCGAGTGCACATTACTCAGTCAGTTAAATAAGTCAATGGACCAATTCTTAGATATAATTTTATAGCATAAGTTTAGGTTAAAATAATGTTACTCATTAGCTTTATTTGCTCATAGGCGAGATCGTAACTTTAATAGGGTATTAACTGCTGTTAGTGCTTTATGATATTAAAAAAAAAATACTCAGTCATTGACAACGTGACCCCAGCCCGCCCGCCGCCGCCGGTGTCTCTTGACCCCCGCCCGCCCCGCGCCCCGCCCAGGCTGCAGGCTAGAGTCACTGTAGCAGGGCTAACAGACATTGTTCATGGTTGCACGAATTTCACTGATATTATTAAGTGTAGCATTAACAACCTATAGCTACTTAATACAAATTCCCCGCGATCAGCTTAGGACTAGAAATTGTATGATGCTCAAGCAATATTTATTCAAATTATATTTCACACTATAAGCGCTAATATAGACAGTTGTTGTCTGTGCGGATTTTGTCTTTATAATTATGATCACTATCATTGAATCACTACAAAAATGTCTCTATACAAAACTTATTTATAAGCTTCTGAAAAACAAAATTTAGTAATAGTAAATACATGTTTTTTTATTATGATTAGGGTTCTATAAAACTCTATTTCTGATATACTAATTTACCTAATATTTATCTGAGTTTCATAAAATTATCAGTTAATAGATGTTAGACGGTGCGGCGCGGCGGCCGGCCCGCGGTCCGCGCTGGTGTAAGTTTTTAAGATTCCCGGGGGAACTCTGATTTTTCGGGATAAAACGTAGCCTATGACGCTCTCCAGTGTGCTTAGCATGCGCACAACGAGATTATCTCGCGACGAGAGGGAGAGATGTTGTCGTTGCCGGCAAATTTTTCATTTACCCTAACATGCATAAAATGCGGTATATTACAAGAAAAAAATAGTCGACATGTGAAGGTTCGTAGAGAAAAATACCACAGATAAGAAATATTACTTTTATCTCTATTTTTGACGTAACGAGACAAGTAACCATGTTAGCTTCGGTAGACAGATAGAGATAACGGGTTGACATAATTTTACTCGTAGTGCGCATGCTAGCCATACAGGTCCTCAACTATCCCTATAATGAATAAAACCAATAAACCAACAAACAAACACACTTTCGCATTTAACCAACGTAACGACGCGTCGTTGAAGGACAATTAAAAAACTACAGTGGCTAGTGATTCTATGTATCTCTGTATTTATACCGAGAACTTAACTATAATATTTTTATTACTTACTTAATAATAAATTAGGTAATGCACCTAATAAAATAAAGGCGATAATATTCCTCAGTAACAGCTTGATGCAATATCTGCAACAAAACAGACAGATCATTATGAAAGAGCGAGCATTTTTAGACGTTGACACATTCTTCCTAAAAAGTGTTGCCCTTGCGGACGGATGTTTACATAAAGCCTCGAAACGAGGGCAGCACTTGTTCCATTGTAGTTTTGTAATCGTTACAACTAATTACAGCACGTGGAATAACATAATTATTTGACAAGTGGTGACGTCTGGCCATTAACTTACTCATTCAGAGTAAGTTAATGGCCAGAGTTAGAGTCAGTCCAACAAACTTATCTGGCCCGGTGGCCAAAATTCGAACTAATTTGGCCCGTTTAGTTTTTGGTTTTATTTTATTATCTATATATATAAAATTCAAAGTCCTGACTGACTTATATATCAACGCACAGCCTAAACCGCTTGTCCTAGAGACATGAAATTTGGAGAGTTTATTCTTTGTGAAGAGTAGGCATCCACTAAGAAACGGTTTTTCGAAATTCCACCCCCAATGGGGTAAAATAGGGGTTGAAAGTTTGTATGAAAGTCCGTCATTTTTTCAAGTTATAGCTATGAAACTTAATATGTGCCCGCGACTTCGTCCGCGTGGAATAAGTTTTTTTAAATTCCCACGGGAACTCCTCAATTTTCCGGCATAAAAAATAGCCTATGTCACTCTCCAGGTTTTCAACTGTACCCATGCAAAAAATCACGTCGATCCGTTGCTCCGTTGCAGCGTGATTGAAGGACAAACCAACAAACCAATAAACCAGCAAACAAACACACTTTCACATTTATAATATTAGTATGATATCTAGTCAATCTAGCAGTACGTCGTAATGGCGAGTGGTTTGTCGCGTACTCAGCTTGACTCGTTGCGGCAACACTGACCCCTGACCCCTGACACCAACGCGAGGCAACCCGCCCTGACGTTACATTTACATTTTATTACCATGCTTTTGTACTCCTACCATGTTACGTTACGATACATTAACTGACTGTTAAGCTATTATGAAGATATCATTCAACTAGCAGACTATAATCTATCTCTTTATCAAATTTCATCCAGATCCATTCAGCCGTTCTGGCGTGATTGAGGAACAAACACCCATCCAAACTTTCGCATTTATTATTTTAGTATAGATTCTTATTTTGGTATAGAATATCGTCGAGTCTTAATATTAACTCTATCTGTACCTAATCCTTCAAAGGCATTGATTAAACGATTTTATTTGTAAAAAAGACCACGTTTTTGGCACATAACAACGTTCTTTTTAGATGTATCATTGAAACCTGAAGTTAAACACTATGACACGCTACAATGATGCTCATACCGAGTGGATTATAGTGCCATCATCATTTCAACCCATACTCATCCCAAGTTTCCTCTCAGAATGATAAGGAAATTGTATACGAGACGTAAAGTTGTGCACCTTATTTTTTTTAAGAGAAATATACATGCAATATCTACTTACCTATCTCATGCCTCTATCAAGTTGCGTACTCCATCTGCCATCACGTAGCCACCTACACATAGATAGTATCGTAGTCGAGGTTCTCAAGGCGAAAGAAAAAATGATGTTTACAACAATAAACAATGTCATTAAATTTCCATCTTAGCTACTTGGCGAGGAATATACTCTGTGTATGTTTCTTATTTTACGATAAAAATATTACATACTAGCGACCACCCGCAGAGTCGCCCCCCGGTGGAAATTTCCAAAAATCTGATTTTGTTCCCTGTAAGTGAGGCAGATTTTTTTTATTGTATACATGCATTCTTGTTAATTGTAAAATGGGCTTGCGCTTGACGAGAATCATGCTTATGAAACACAATGATGAGGTCTAGGTTGGAGCGCGCTTGCCTACAAAATGCCTACTCCCTCTTGCCTTGAAGGTACTCAACTCAAGTCATACGTGGCCGGAAACACGGTCGCAGGAAGGGCGTTCTAAACCCTAGCAGTTCGTATTAGAAATTTAAAACCAACATTTTTCGTACGGCTTGATTAGCCATCGACAACGTAAGGAATTATGGATGTCATTATTATATCTGCCTGCTCATAATATCTCCCATCACGTCAACTTATAGAGATCTACTGTTGAAGATGTTACAGTCTACAGATGAAGTCATTGGGGCTCATTCTGTAGTGCACAATCTCTAAACTAAACTAAAATAGCAGCTTTAAATCTAGTTATGTCCCTTTCCATAGGGAGTATTATGAAAGGGATAGCAATATTTGTAATGCTCTAATTTTGGTTTAGTTTAGAGATTGTGCACTACAGATTCAGCCCCATTGTCCGCTATTTTAGCGTTGAGACTGCATGGCCCTGAATCATTATTGAGCTCGGATAACAGAGCTAACAACTCTGAATGAGAGAGGTATACTTTCAGGTGCGTCTCCCAATCGTGATGATATTATTATGATACGCAGCCTTTGAGTCTGCACACATCGCGTCCCACATCCGGGTCCCTCCCCGTTCCCAGGGAGGCTTCATAAAACAGCGCAATATAAATCAGTACATAAATACTTCATCAATAACTCTGCTATAAGTGACAATTAAAGTAACATAAAAATGCACGCGTATGAGTGTGTAGTTAAAGGTATGAATGAACGCATCAAAACGTTATTGTTGATTTGAAACCGGTTCCGAAATCTGGACTTGAACTTGCGAACAATGAAATGCATAAATGCAGAGGTATCGTCTCGTGGGACCCGCCGACCGCCGACCGCCGCCCGACCTTGGCCGATGCAGCACACTAGATAATATGCTTATAACCGAAATATAATGAGAAAATATATACAATGAAGTGTGTTAGGTTAGGTCATTCACATTATACATAATGTTCAAAGTCAAAGCCAAAATTTTATGCCGCGATTTTTCTTTTGTTTTCTTCAGCAGGCAACTGATGAGAAATTCAAAAAATACTATAAGAGTTAAAAGATTAATGCATTTAGATAAAATGTATAAGGTTCCTTTAACAACAAAATTTGCACCTTAGTTTTCAAATAAATCACGATAATAATCATTAAACCTTTGCCATTTTTTAGCCAGTTTATATTACAGTGAAGGCCGCTGTTAACGCATAATTAAGTTTGCAAAACTCGGTCCGCTTCAGCCATAACCAGCATCGTTCAATTCAGATTAAAATTAAAGATAGTAATCATTTTATTATTTCTTTCAGTTGTGCAATTTAATCGTTTATTTCCATTCTACCTAATTATAATTATGAAGTCACCCTTTCTTGCTATATTATAACATTTTCAGATTTAATTTTGCATAAGTATCGTACGAATTACCCAGCTATTGCATTGCAATAAAAATAACATCTGCGCCGTTTATGTTCAGCCTCCAGTATCTGGTAACTACTTAATGAACTTTATTAATAGTGTAAATAACGCAATGGACAACACCAAAGCTGATACACTGGTGCTCGGTGACTTTAATCTGAGTTTTATTGAATGGTCTCCCAATATTGATGATACTTATCGACACTATGAACCAAATAATTATCATTGTAATCTTGGTTATCTCTTAGTAGATTTTATGTCATGTAGCAACTTAATGCAATTAAATAATATTAGAAATAAAAATAACAAAGTTCTTGATCTTGTATTTAGTAATTTCACTGGTCCGATTGTCACACAAAGCATTGACAAACTGAGCAAAATTGACGATCATCATCCGCCTCTTGAAATAGATTGTGAATTTCACTCCACGACGATGTTAAAACCCCAAGAATATTGTACTCGCAACTTTATACAAGCTGATTATTCTGCAATTAATGATAGTTTGAAGAAGGTCGAGTGGATGGAATTGTTTGAAACATGCGAAAATGTTGATGAGATGGTCAGATTATTTTACTGTGAATTAGATAAGGTAATTAGTTCACTCATTCCATTAAGGAAGAGACTAATAAATAATTATCCAATCTGGTACTCGCGTGCCCTAATAAAAGTTTTAAATGAAAAAGAGAAAATTAGGAGAAGGTTTAAGTTATACAACAATCCTCGGGATAAATTGGAATATGACATATTGAGTGAGCGTGCAGAAAACCTGATAAATAAATGTTACTCTTCTTATAAAAGAAACGCGGAACTCTCCATATCTAAGAATCCTAAGAAATTTTGGTCTTATATGAAAGCACAACAAGGCGGTCGATCTAACATTCCCTCTGAAATGAAGTTATTAGATATAAGTGCAAACAGTGGTAAGGAAGTAGCAAACTTGTTTGGCTGTCACTTTTCATCCGTCTTCACTGAGAGCAGTGACAATTCCACCTCTCGAGCCCGTCCTGACTCTGTCCAAGGAAACTGCTGGTTCAATAGTATAAGCTCCGTTACGGTCGTAGAAAAAGATATACTGAAATCCATTAAATCTATTAATCCCTGCAAAGGAGCAGGACCGGATGGAATCCCACCCATGTTTATAAAAAGGTCGGCTTCCGCTTTAACTTTCCCGTTAAAATTAATTTTCAACAGATCTCTAGCTGCAGGCGAATTTCCCAGCTTGTGGAAATCCGCTAATGTGGTTCCTATCCATAAGAAAGGTGATAAATCAGACGTCAGAAACTATCGTCCGGTCTCTATATTATCTGCCTTTGCCAAATTATTTGAATCTATTATCTGTCCTATTATTAATTGGCATACTAAAAGCTTATTGTCCAATGCTCAACACGGTTTCCGTAAAAATAAATCAACAGTCTCTAATTTAATGTCGTTCGTTTCTGATATTTCGAAGTCTGTTGACTCACGAGTCCAGGTTGATGCATTATATACCGATTTTAGTAGCGCATTCGATAAAGTGGACCATAATGTACTTTTAAGAAAACTAAAACATTATGGCGTACATGGAACATTGTGGAGATGGTTCAAGTCATACCTTAGTGACCGGATATTAAGGGTAGTAGTCGCAGGTTATGAGTCTGATATAGTTAAACCAACGTCCGGTGTGCCCCAGGGTTCCCACCTGGGCCCAATTCTATTTTTAATCTTTATTAACGATATCACTAATATCTTCAGGTATTGTAAATACTCCCTTTTCGCAGACGACTTGAAAATTTACATGGAAATACGGTCACTTGATGATGCTTCGAAACTTCAAGCGGATTTACATGCTTTAATGAATTGGTGTCACAACAATAACATGCTCCTTAATGCCTCCAAATGCCTCCATATAAAGTTTACCAGGAATAAGCATATCATTCCGTCGTCCTATACTCTTGGCCAGAACATATTTTTAGAAGAGGTTAATCTCATAAAAGACCTTGGTGTCCTAATTGACTCGAAACTTAGCTTTAGGGAGCATGTGGATAGCATAGTTAAAAAAGCATCCAAGTCGTGCGGCTTTATAAAGCGACAGTGTAAAAGTTTCAATAACATTAGTACGATGAAGTTACTTTTCAATACTATGGTACGCAGCCAGCTCGAGTACGCGTCCTCAATTTGGAACCCAATGTATAAAGTCCATGTTGCCAGGGTCGAAAGGGTACAGCGAAATTTTTCAAAATATTTGGCCTACCGTGATCGCACTTGTCCTTATCGCTCCAGGTACGAGGCTAGGCTTGAGCACTTCCACATGCTTTCCCTCAGCGATCGCCGCTGTATTACTGACATGTCTTTCCTGCATAAACTAATAAACGGTAAAGTTGACGCTCCTGACCTACTACAAACTCTTACCTTCACTGCTCCAAAGAAGTCAAGAAGATCAGCTTGTAGGAAAACATTTCGTGTTAATTTAAGCAAAACAAACTTGGGTAGAAATGCTGCAATAAACCGTCTTGTTCATGTTTACAACGAGCTTGCCTGTGTACAAGATGACGTCGATATTTTTTGTCAGGGTCCAAATACCTTTAAAAAAGTTATAGCGTCGGCTGTCTCTGCTGTACTCGCTGTTGGTATACCGAAATACAAAAATAAATAAAATAAATAAATAAAGAATTACCACACGAAATTTAATCCCACATAATAGTGGTTTAAAAAAATCGATTCGACACCGCTTGACTCAAAATTACACACCAGCAAAGTCGAGAGCAAAAACCAGACATTTATAGTAGCTCTATACAATCAATAGTTACTTATAACCTATAAACCCCTATATCATCTACGATCTGAGGACCTGATCTGTAATTTCATTTATAATTATAAAATTACTTAACTTTACTTATAACACTAATAATTTTGATCTGGGCTGCAGCTTCATCACTCTATTAACCGTCTATCAACTATGAAAACTAGTCTCATCACAAATAATCAACAACAAGAAAATTCTTGTTTCTTAATATGCGTTATTTGTACTAGTATCGAGGCTGTATTTCACTCTATAATTATAACAAAGTAGTTCATCTTAGTTCTGATCTCTGATTTAAGTAATACAATTCTTAGCAATTATGGTAAGACTCGCCACGTTAAAGCCTAGGCAAATAGGCTCGTAATTGTTTACCAGCAGGCTTGTGCCCTGCGGTTTAATAAGGCTCTATATCTAGGCTGTATCCTTATCCTCGATCAGCTGTGAGTGACGCAACGAGGCGTGTTGCATAAATGAGCGGACACTGACTCAGGCGATACTTTATACCGGCGAGATTGCGCCTAGGAAATAGTCAACTGGTACATAAAAACAAACATGTAACTCAACTTAACATTACTCAGGTATAATTATTATCCAGGAAAACTATTCAGAAGTTTATCTTAAAATTATTCAAAGTCAAATATTAGAAACAAAAACTGTAGGTAAACAATCTGATCAACGATCTGACAATCTTCTTTGAATATTTATTTAAATTATAATTTGCGATGATCTCAGTTAAAAGAGAGAGTGCCCATACCCTATAAAGTGGTGCAAAATATAATTGACAAGCAATTTAGGAGTAATAATTTAACAGAAAATTCCAAGTAAGTAAAAGATATAAAATCCACTCATGTACTCGTATATAATATTTTAAAAAATAATCTGATTTTCATCCATTTCCTGAACTGATTGTTTATTTATTCGTGTCAGAAAACAATTCGATTCGCAATAAAGGTGTAAAAAATTGCACGAAACACGTCCGTTAAAAGAAAGTTATAGAGCAGTATTTTATATGTTAGTGACCTTACAAGTACGCGCTTGTGAGAAGTTTAGCAACAAAGAGTATAGAGTTTGCATGCAAACAAAATTACAAAACTTTTCTTTAATTTGCGTGCAAAAAATATTATTAATTTAACAGTTTCAAGGTCATTTACACCGTCAACCTTTGACCAACGCGAATGTGTCTCGCTTGATTATGACAAATAATAAACTTTTAGATTTTCTGTATAATGTCGTCAATGGTCAGCTAGTTGTGATGTACTAGCAAACGATAGGTAATATCCGGTAGAGTTTGACACTAGTCAAATATTTCTTGGTGGATCGCGGTCAAAATCATAATTCGGGGACGTGTTCCTTCGAGCGAATAACTCTTAATCGAAATTAACCAGCCTTAATGCCATGATAAAAAAGTTAATTTACATATTTTGATTGGTCAAGGTTACGGCGCAAAAAACGAGACAGACTCTTGACAGAAGTTAGTCAGCTTATACCTGATCTCCGAGAGGGGTCGCGTGAAGGTGGTGAGGTTACTTACCTGCTGTCTCAGGTGAGCGACGAATGTGACGCGACGCTATAAGACTTCGTAGAAAACGACAAAGTCGTATCTTTGCGATAGTTTAGGCTATTGTTTGATACTGTCGCGTCGTCGCATTTCTCGTTGACGTAGAACAGGGCTTTACAGGTGAAAATTAAAACTATAGCAACTGAGATAATGTGTCTATGGCCTGACCAGAAAAATAATAAACCTGCTCGGGAGCGCATTACACTAAGTATCAATGAAGTATCAGTCATATAAAAATATTTCTTGCTATATACTAACGAATGTCTGTGTGTAACTATTCGACTCTTTTTTTAACATCACAAGATCTTTTTTAACACGACCATAAGTATTAATTTACATAGTTGCATTAATTATCTTCACCGGGGGCATTAGTTCTACTTGCGTCTTGTGAATATTGGTTCAAAATATACTTTATACTATTTTTTTCTATTTATTATACGACTGCCTGAAAAAAGGAGTATATTGTTTTCAGGGTTCATGTATGTACATGTATGTATGTATGTATGTATGTATGTATGTATGTATGTATGTATATATGTATGTATGTATGTATGTATGTATGTATGTATGTGAGTTTGTATATTCCACCATAACTTCTATACGCCTGAACGGATTTTGATGAATGAGGTATCGTTAGAATCCTTAGCTTATTCCGGGTGACATAGGCTAGTAAAATTTAAAAAAAAAATTATAGGGTGACCATGGTCCCGCATCAAAGACTAAAGTTGATTTTTTTTCCAAAATGAGATCAAGAAAATGATGAGTAGATTTCAAAAATATATAAGACTATATTTCAATATCCAGTGATTCGCAAAAAAATATCATTTAACTATGGCAGTCGTATTTTTTAATTCTTTGAGTTATATTCACTTGTTATTGAAATAAACATGACGCAAACATATTATATTTTTTCATAATTTTTGGGAATAAAGTGTAAAATAGTATCGGGCATCTTCTATATTGGTATATTATTACGCGCGGCGTGCGCGTGCGCCGCGTTACGTCACAGCGTTGCGTCACCATCACTTTCCCGCGCGCACACACCGACACGCCGCCGCACACGCGCGCGCGCGGCAGACACACTGACACACAAACACCGATGCATTAATGAGCCAAATCATAACACTGATCACATATTTTACATATATACCTTCTTCATTTTTATTTATCTAAATATGTAAAAGGAAAAGGTGACTGACTTATCTATCAATGCACAGCTCAAACTACTCGACGATCGGATTCAAATTTTACGTATATCCGAACTTCAGAATTTTGACCCTAAGGGGATAAAATTAGGTATTGATTTTTTTTAAATCAAATTTGAAAAGAGCGAAGTCACGGGCAAATGCTAGTTTATAAAAAACTGTTGAAAATTTAATTCACGCAAATGAGGCCAAAAAATGTTACTATCTAGATTACAATTAACTACGTTAATTACTAATAATATTTTTGTTAAAGCGCGTATTTTAATTGAAGGTCATGCGCCGTTTCCATTACAACTTTGCTATAACTTTTCACGGGCACGCAAAAACTTGTAAATGGAATGTTCAAATTTTACTGTTCTGAGATTTAAAAATTCATTTGTAATTAAGAAAGCAAGCCTCCTACACGCTAGTTGTACTCATCTAATTGCGATCGAGTCGCAATCATAGTAATTTTTAAAGGACCTAAATCTTGCTATTTGCCAATATTGTAAGGCTGTCAGCCAATCGGAGGTGGGTGCAGTCTTAGCACCAAGAAGTCAATCAATCAAATCATTTTTATTCAATATACGAGTAGGTACACTGCAGGTACACTTATTGACTTACTAGATGATTCCCGCGACTTCGTCCGCGTGGATTAAGTTTTTTTTATTCCCGTGGGACCTCCTTAATTTTCCGGGATAAAATGCCTATATCCTTCCCTGGGACATAACCTACGTCTATACCAAATTTCAGCAAAATCGGTTGAAAAGATGGGCCGGGAAAGCGTAGCAGACAGACAGACAGACAGACAGACAGACAGACAGACAGACAGACACACTTTCGCATTTATAATATTAGTATGGTATGGATTGACAATGACTTACTTATAAAACATCATGGTGATAATCAGTTACGGTATCATAAAACTAAAGCTACGAGGGTTCCAAACGCGCCATGATCTGAGAAGAGCCCACAACAAACTCAGCCAGGCTTTTTTGGTTGAATGTTTGTTTGTTGAAATGTGTTTATAAAATAATTAAGTCAACAAAATATAACGCACAGCTGGTGGAGCAAATTATAAAACATCGCGTTTGACACAAACGCGATGTTGGCACCAAGCTCGTGAATCATGAATGTCTGCCCCAGTGATACAGATGTAACGCAACGAGCAGGCGGCCACTGTCGGCTCCGTCGCGCGGGCAGGCGACTGCGCTCCAGTTCGCGCCGAGACCAGTTCTCACGAGCCCCGCCTTGTGGCGCGAACAAGTTCCATACGCACTATCTATACTAATATTATAAATGCGAAAGTTTGGATGGATGTTTGTTACTCAATAACGCCAGAACGGCTGAACGGATCTGCATGAAATTTGGCATAGAGAATAGAGATAGATTATAGTCTGGAATAGCACAAATTTAGGAGCACCTGCGGGAACAAAAACACCTCAATCCATGTTTTTTTTTTTTTTTTTTTTTTTTTTTTTTTTTTTTTTTTTTTTTTTTTTTTTTTTTTTTTTTTTTTCCATCATTTCCTGCTACTATTCATTATGTAGCAACCTTTTTTGCTGACACAATTGCTTTTTACACGTAATAATGTCACAACTTGCCGGTCCATTTTTTTTTTTTTTTTTTTTTTTTCTTTGGACTTTTGGCTTTACTTATAGCAACTAACCTAAACTTAAAACAAACTAGCCTATCCTACGCCTAAATGGTGGACCCGTTGGCCCTGGCCGCCTTCCTGACCACTTCAACAGCGTAGCCCAGGAATGCGTCCCGACAGTCTTCGTCATTGACCAGCGCGCACAAGTTCTTACATTCTATGTTCCTATCCATTCTGTGCTTGCAGTCAAGCCTTTCGCTTGAGAATCTTGGGCATTCTACGAGTATGTGCTCTACTGTTTCTGCTGTGGTCTCGTCACAAGCACAGAATGGACTAGGGGCAAGATTAAACCTAAATAGATAGCTTTTAAATCCACCGTGACCCGTGAAAAGCTGAGACATGGTATTATTAAGCCTTATCTTTTTCAAGGTCTTGAAAGCTTCTTGTACTTCTGGAAAGAACGATTTCGTGACGGCTCCAGTTACTGCAGTGCTGTATCTTTCTTGCCAGGCTTTGAGTGTTGGGCCCCTGATGAGCCGCTTGGCTGAGGACAGAGGGAGTCGATCGTAAGTGGGTGCGTACTTGCGGTTCAGCGCTGCGCCTTTAGCTAGTTCGTCAGCACGCTCATTCCCTGGAATACCCACGTGTGCCCGAATCCAATGAAGTCTTACTTCCCCTCCTTTTTTTCTTATTTCACATATGCGAGCGTGAAGATCAGCCGCAAGCGGGTGTAGGTTATTTGGGTTTACTATGCTCTCCAAAGCGGACCTGGAGTCTGAGAAGATATGGGCCTTCCGCACTACGTTGTTTCGTGCCATGGCTTCCAATGCCCCCTGTATGGCGACTAGCTCAGCCTGGTACACTGAACAATAATCAGCAAGCGTAATGGTAATAAAATGCATTTCTGCGTTATTTTTCCATATAGTTGCAGCTGCTCCAACTCTCCCCCCGATCTTGCTCCCGTCAGTGTATATTTTAGGCCAATCATCCTCTACCGCCTCTAATTCTTCAGCGTTGTTGATGGAGTCAAACGTGAAGCGTTGCCTTGAAGCTGGGTGAGGTAAGCTGAAGGGGCTAATCGGCGTTTCCATCTGACATTTTGGTAGATCTGGGAGAAGCTTGCCTTTCTTCATCTCGTATATATCCCTTTGTTCGGCTGCCCTGAGGTCAAGGGGCAGAATACCTGCTAAGACGACGCACGACATAAGTGATACGGTGCGGTGTGCTTTACATATCATCAGGCCAAACATGCGGGTTATCTTGTCGAGCTTTTTGCGCATATATGCTTTATGGCTCTTTACCCCCCACACATTTGCTGCGTATAAGACAGTGGGTTCAATAACTGCGCTGTAAATTGTTGCTATGATTTCAGAGTTTAGACCCCACTGAGCTCTTGCTGATCTTGAGATAATTTTGTACAGCTTAGCCACCTTTTGTGTTGTCTGGTCCAAGTGTTTAGAAAAGTTCAAGTTTCTATCCAGATTGAGGCCGAGAACTTTCAAGCTTTCACCTAATTTAAGCTCAACGCCATCCATTCGAAGCCTTGGCTGGTCATACTTTCGCTTCCTAGTGAAAAGTACTGTCTGCGTTTTGTGGGGAGCAAACCTCAGTTTATTGTACTTGCCCCATTTTGTTATGGTAGCTAATGCCTCATTTATATGCCTTTCTACTTCTCGTCCTGTTGTCCCCCATCCGATTAGTAGTATGTCATCCGCGAATGCTTGTATGTGCACTGGGTGATGTTCTGTCTCTTCCAACAGGGAGTCTAGCAACACATTCCACAAAAGAGGACCACATGTCGAGCCCTGTATACAGCCTTTATTGGTGGTGCGGTGGACCTCTTCACCTGCGTATGTGACTGTGACTGATCGGGACGATAGGTAGCTGCTGACTAGTCTTATTAGGGAGGGGTCTATGTTTTTTCTGACCAGCTGGTGAATAATAGCTGGCCACCAGGCGTGATCAAAGGCCCCTTCAATGTCCAGCGATACTGCGACGACGATTTTCTTTCCAATTACCTCTGAGCGGATTTGTTCCACTGCATCGTATAGGGCATCCTCAGTACTTTTTTGCGGCATAAAGCCATATTGTCTTTTATTTAATGTGCCTTCTTTGCCTATTTGCCATATAATCCGATTGGCGAACATTTTCTCTAGAATCTTCCCAAGCACGGGGAGCAGGCCAATGGGTCGATACGATTTTGGTGCAGAATAGTCGTCTCTGTTTGGTTTAGGGAGGACTCGGATGAGAGCTGACTTCCATATTACAGGAAAATGTGCCAGTGTCAAACATTGGTTATATAGTGCTAACAGTATCAGCGGGTTCGCTAAGTACGCTTTCTGGCATATGTCCGCCGATAGCCCGTCCTCCCCCGGAGATTTTTTGGCACTCATGTTGATTAGAACTATTTCAACTTCTTCTCGGGTAAAACACATCAGAACGTTCGGGGGACGGTCCTGGTCTACTAGCTCTTCTACCAATGTTTTGGCTGCCAACCTGCCTTCTTTTTGTTCCTCTGAGTCGGTGTTGGAATCATCGTGAGGATAGAATGTCTCTGCGAGAAGCTCCGCGGATTGTATTGGAGTTAGGATTTGACTGTTAATCGGTGACCTGAGAAGTTTGTCTTCTCCAGTTTTCGTGCATTTACGAATCACCCTGTAGACACTTTGCCACATTGTCTCCTTTTCCTGCCTCGCACAAAAATTTCTCCAGCTAGTTGTTATTGAGTGCGTGATGAGTTCTTTGTACTCTTCTAGTTCACGTAGGTAGATCTCGACAATGAAGGGTCTTCGTCTAGAGTTTGCGTGCCTTATTTTGTTGCGGTTCCTAATGACTTCCCTCCTTTTGGCTGCTAGCTCTTTTGTCCACCAAACCGTTTTGCTCACCGGGATAGCACTTGACAATTCTGGGATAGCTTCCAGGCAAGCTTTGCAGATAGATTCAACATAATTGTTAACTAGGGCCTCCAACGTCTCAGGGCTGTTGATTGTTGCTATAGTTTCTGCCGTTATGCCCTTGACTTCCAATTCTGTGTTAAGTACCGATGCAAATAATCCCCAGTCCGCTTTGTTGGTGTTATACCTTCTCGTGGATCTTCTGACCCCTATTGCTGCTTGATCTTTGGTGAGGCTCACCTGGAACATAATTGCTCTGTGGTCGGATAAATTAACGAAGGTAGGATCGACTCTCCAATTCCGAATCCGGTTGAGCAGGTTATGAGAGCAGAGAGTGATATCGATGATGCTTTTGAACAGTCTGTCGCCTCTAAATGTATAAAAGGTTGGAGTGTTACCCTCGTTTATTACGTTTAGTTCTAGCTCTGCTAACGCTTCCACTACATGCGAACCCCTTCCGTCCTCCACCTCGCAGCCCCACCAGGGACTCTTAGCATTGAAGTCTCCCCCGATTATAAAGCTATTGACCTTCAGTCTTCCCATCATTTCTGCTATCTTGCTTAGGTCTTCGGAGATGTCCTTATCTTTATCTAAATAAACGTTAATTATACCTAAATACAAATTGTTAATTCTAATTGTTAGGCATACAATATTTTCACTTATAAGCTCTGTATTTTGTATAACCTCGATCCTACGGTCAACGACGAAGACTGCCGATTTAACTGGTTTATCAGAATTGCAGTTGTCTTTTTGGATTACTCTGTGCGAGCTTTTTGTAATACCCGTTGCGCCCACATAGGGTTCTTGGGTCATTACGATAGCTACTTTACGTTTAGCCGCTTCCATTAAACACTCTTTCTGCGCTGCGTACCTACGTCCGAGGTTCACCTGAACAATTTTTAAACTGTGGTTTGTATCCGTGGAGCCTTTCTCAACAGTAAGAGACTGCGCTTCTTGCTATTCTATCCCACTTTTGCCATTCAGGGCAACTCTGTGAGTACGCTGGATGATCAGCGTTTGCGCAGTTTGTACAGCAGGGAGGCTTATTACGATTTGGACAGTTACGTGTGTCGTGACTTTCCGCGCAGTGGCCGCATTTTATGTCACCCCTGCATGTTCCTGCTCTATGGCTAAATCCTAGGCACCTATAACACTGAGTCACTGGCGATTGGTCGACGGCCCGAACTACTTGGTACCCCAGTCGGATCTTTTGATCCACCAGAGCCTGCCATAGCTGCGGGCTGGCCTCTAGGATAACATTATTGAGTGAGACGTTTCTTGACTTGGTTCTGCGAACTACTTTCGCTGATAAGACATTTTCCTTAGTTTGTGGTAATAATTTTTGGTTTTGTTTAATTACAGCCTCCACCAGTTTTTGATCGTCCAAGTCGTTGGCCACACCGACCAATTTTATAAGAGGACTTTTGGTTACTGGATTGACCACACTGAACTTTGAGTCCGACTGGGTTATCGCCTGGCTTAGTGCCTTCCTGCCACATTCTGAGTCGCAGCTAAATACAACCTTTTGGTTTTTGAGTTTTTTGACCGCGTTAACTCCTATACCTAGTTCAACGACATCTACCTTATTCTTTATATGTTTTACAATGTCCTCTGAGCAATGGCGTGGATCAGCTGATTCCACAACTACTGAATATCTAGGCGATCCAACAACCTCAGCGAATGTTTTGGCAGGGGTCGCTCTAGGGATGTGCGAAAGTTCTGAGCGCACTATCTTCTGTCTCTCGGTTGATTGCTGAATATCAACTGTACATGACTTGTTCTGCAAGCACAGTTCATGCCTCAGTTTTGCAATCTCCTCTGAGATTGTCTGTAGAGCTTCGTTGTTGTACCGTGTGGCAACACCGTCAGGGGAGGCCAACTTTTCTGTGGCAGACCCTGCGATAGGCGTAGCGCGAGTAGCTTCGTTGTCCCAGCACCTCGATAGTTTTCTGAGTTCGGTCTCTACTTTTTGCTCCCAAACGGCATGTTCTTTAAGGCGGGTCTCGATGTCGTATACGAGAAATCTAGCGGCTTCCGCCTCTTTATAAGTCTTAAGGACATTCGCCGCTAACTCGGCCTCCCTTTCCAACTGCCTACTCTGCAGATCTTTAAGTTCATTGGCGTGCCTGGCCTCCATTTTAGCTATGAGATGTTCATAATAGGCTTTGGATTTCTCCTTCTCGGCAATATGTCGGCTTCGGGAGTCGGCCAGTCGTAGGATCATCTCGTACAGGCCATGCATGCCGTTACAAATGGCCTCTCGAGTGTCCTTGCTGAGGGTGTGACTCTCTTCCAGTTTTACCTTGTTCTGCTGAAGGAGTGCTCCAGCAAGTCGCGGCATCTCGTGAAGCGCACCACCCCCGACAGCTGAGGAATCCGAGATTACTGATTCATTTGATTTTTCTTCGTCGGCATGCTTCATGCTACCTTCTAATTTTGCCGCGGCTGCCGCCCTCAGCTGGGCCTTGATCCGCAAAAGGGAAGAATCCGATCTTGGTTTGGTTGGTGGTGCCCTCTCGGGAGTGGACGTTGAGTGCCCTCGCAATGATCCCTCATCGTAGCCCTCACCCTCGCTGCTGTCCGTGACGATTTCTATCTGAATCCCCGTCGGCGGCTCCACCTCTTGGGAGTGCGTAGTCTCCATTACGGGTACTGATTCAGATTCCGGAGACCGTGTTCGATCCTTACTGCTCCCCTGTTGCACAGCGATTTTTATTTTTGGATGCGTTGGTTTCCTGGCCCTAGCGGTCCCCACTCGTTTTGTTGGGGTGCAAGGTTTCCCTTTCGTCCTGGTGGACCGCTTTGTGATGCCCGAGTCTGAGGAGTCCGACATATTAATGACTGTTTATTGTCAGGGAATATGCGGAATTAAAGAAATCACTGCAAAAAGAACTCTTAACAAGTAATAAATCAAACACAGCCTCACGGCGGAACTCGTTAGAATGTGTCCAGTCGGCTATATTATTCTTTGACCGTGTGGCGTACTCAGTGGAAGGTGAATCGGAGGCGATCCACTTCACGCGAGGATGACACTTATTCCGTTCAGTTAACCGCGTAAACCGCTTGCACTGGGCACATTGCACTGTCACGCACTCGTCAGCTGATAAGCTTGAACTGTATTTTATTATAACTTTTAACTTTGCTAATACACCTTATTGTGATGTAAATGTCTTATGTTCATTTGATTATGCACTATTAACACTAAAACGTTCACTTTTAATACAATCACGGGATTATTACTGCTTGTAAAACAATTTTTTGTGAAGAGATTTGACGGTTAGTTGCTAACGAGTTGACTGCGCGTCATAGACTCCCCTCAATCCATGTGGACAAAGTAGTAATTTTATATGTTAAAGAAAAATTTTTGGCATTCCATGTTTAGTTGCAGATTTCCTCGCGATGTTTTCCTTCGCAGGTAATCAAATGATATTTCGTTGGAAACATGTTCAACAGCCCCAAAACGAACTTATACTAAAACTTTGTTCGGCTTTACAACCCTTATATCCTATACTTACCCAATACTTAACAATACTTTGTTGGTTTGTCCTTCAATCACGCCGCAAGAGAGTAACTGATCGACGTTACTTTTTGCATGGGTATTATTGAGGACCTGGAAAGTGATATTTTATCCCGGAAAATTAAGGAGTTCCCGTGGGAATTAATAAAAATACGAACCACGCGGACGAATTTGCAGGCATCAGCTAATATACTTTACTCCGCTCTTATCTATAATATATATAAAATTCAAAGTCCTGACTGACTGACTTATATATCAACGCACAGCCTAAACCGCTGGTCCTAGAGACATGAAATTTGGAGGGTGTGTTTTTTGTGAAGAGTAGGTATCCACTAATAAAGGATTTTTCGAAATTCGACCCCCAAAGGGGTTAAATAGGGGTTGAAAGTTTGTATGAAAGTCCGTCATTTTTGAAGTTATACCCATGAAACTTGGTATTTGAGCTACCGGTTCAAAATGAAGAAATACGTGTTTCGCCATTTTCGAAAATTCTACCCCCATAGGGCTGAAACAGGGGTTGAAAGTTTGTAGGAAAGTCCGTCATTTTTCAAGCTGTAGCCATGAAACTTGGCGTTTGGGACTTCGGTTTGAAATGAAAAAATACGTGATTCACAGTTTTTGAAAATTCTATCCCCAAGGACGTCAAATAGAGAGTTTATCCTTCAATCACGCCGAAATAGAGCAACGGATCAACGTGATTTTTTGCATGGGTATAGTTGAGGACTTGGAGAGTGACATAGGCTTCTCTTTATCCCGGAAAATTAAGGAGTGCCTGTGGGAATCAAAAACTTATGCCACGCGAACGAAGTCGCGGGCGTGCGCTAGTTGAATATAAATTTTTAAATTTTTCGTCTTCGTTCCTTCCACGCAACCAGTGTCTGGATATTTCGTAAAACACTTTTTTTACCATATTATATTGCTACAAATGAACCAAAATAAAAAACCGGGCTATTAATAGATAGAGAGAACCTAATAAGAAGGTAATAATAATATGTAACTTCACATATTTATCGCCAATCAAAGTGACGGTCCCTTACCTCATAGAGCGGTGGGTTTAGCACACGTTTAGCAAGTCAACCAGCGAGCGGGAAAGGCCAGCGGTTCAAAGGCCGGCCGCTGTTCACTCTCACATTACATTTCGTGTATTTCCTTACGTCACACTTCACACTTCTCCATTCCGTAAAGTCGGTATATAGAGTGTGACCTCAAGGCTGCAATACTATCAGTATTTCTTAATATTAAGATTGCGTGTATTGTATAGAGACAAGCCGGATCTTGGCGCTTATTAAAAAAATTCCAGACATATACGAAATATGACGTTTGATTAATTTTGTAAAATCGGAAAACGTGGTACTTATCAATTCGACATGTGTGTGAATATCCTTCTAAATGCGAAAGTGTGTCTGTCTGTCTGTCTGCTACGCTTTAACAGCCCATCTTTTCAACCAATTCTGATGAAATTTAGTATAGTGATAGGTTAGCGGTTTATCCCGGCAAATCAAAGAGAGAGGGAATCAAAAAATCTTAATCCACGCGGACGAAGTCGTGTCCATCATCTAGTCATATTATATAGGAATAAAGAACGTGTGGAAACAGTCCGACGGATCGACTTATGGTTTCAACCTGCCCCATGAACCGCTGAACCTTGATGTATAGACTATAGAGCCTAGTTTATTATATTTTGCAATGCACACAAATAGTGGGCGAGAGTTCTCCGCATACGGATTGTTCAGTGTGAAGTGTGCGACCACCATAACCAGAGTGAACGACTCATTATAATATCGTATCCGTGAATTGTCTAAAGCACACTACATTCAAAACTCGAGCCAATCGTTTTCTACATTAATTGACTTAGCCTCGAAGTCATTCCAATATAAAAAGGAACAAAAATATCGCTTACACAACTTGCTCAACGGAATCACTCAATGTTAAATGTCGAGAAATATACAGCCATAAGCGTCTGAGCGGGCTGCGTTCAGATTATAATAAGTTAATTTTATACTTAATTATACTCTGCCTTAAATGTCGGTCGAATGATTTGGTATATCTCAACGTTTTAAAACATACCTAATCTTTAAAAATACTAGAGACCTTGGTCAATAATTAATTTAACGAAATTCTAAACTACCAACAGGTATACCAAACATTTATCGTGTAGTTAAAATGTATTAAGTAATGCACGTAAAATACTCGTAATATGTTCTACTATAATAATTTTAAAGTTTAAATTCTGGGAAATATTTAGCCTGTATGCAAACAACTATTTATTCAAGTAGCAATAAAATGTTATTGCTTCATGTCTTTACATTTGAAAAATGAATCCGCAAAAAATAACAATTAATTAACGTGAAGTAACGTGAACTCGCATATTTGTTGAATATCATTTAAATACAATTAGTGCCTCGTTACTGTATAAGAATTCAAATAAGAGATTAATTAAAGACAGAATCATAATTGTACATAATTAAATAGTACATTAAAATCACTAAAATTTCGCAAAACAAGCCTACATTTAAAATTCATTAATCATAATAATTCATCTTGTCCTGTGTATATTTTATACTTAAATTTACTACATACTTACTAATAAGCATTCATATAATCTATAATTTTATCAGTATAAAAGTAATATTATTTAAATTAACCAATAAACATTAGCACTTATAGTAAAATTGCGTCATCTTGAAAAATTATCAATTATTATAGGTTAACAGTTTCTCACGAGGCACGGCCTCAGGCGTCAGGCCTGCGCGACCAGACATGGATATTGGATACATAAATAAATCACAGTGACATAATATTTATTTAACGGTAAGGTTAAATTATGAACTAGCAGTACTCGCGACTACGCACACGTAAGAGTTTGTGTTTTTGCCTTGTTTTTATTGCTCTTTGTGAATACGCTAGTCTACGGAATACGCATATGTTACGTATATTATATATAAAGAAAGAAAGAGATAATTCTTTCTTTCTTTGTATATTATATATAAATATATAATATTATGTACGTGAAAACTATGTCCGTATTCAGTATGCAAGTAACCCGGGTAGTGTTACTTACTAAATGCTAACGATTTATTCTGTGGTAAAACACACATTAAGCTTGTTACAGCTTTACATTCCAATCCATAGATGCGAATGTAAAGTCATTAACAATATAAGAGAAATCTGTGTTTGCAATATAAAAGGAACTATCGAACAATGATATCAACGAACGGTTCAATCAATGCACAGGTCCTAAAAATCAAACCTGAGATTTAATATAATAATATGTAGTATACCTAGACCACTCACATTTTTACTTACGGATTAGGTAAAGTAGACCTCACTATGAAAAGTTTGTGCAAAACTCTTCGAAGCATCGAGAGCAATATTTGCATGCCGCCGTAAATGTGCTAAAGTCAGCATTGACTGACTCACCAAATCAATGCTGTGTAAAATGGTCGGTAATATTGTAATTTGTAAAATAATCCATAACCGTGAGACATCGAGGGCGTAAAAGTTCAATTATCCAATTCCAAGGCGACCGAAACCGCGCGCAAACTCCGACCGCACAACACGTGCAGGTGTCGCGTTGATCATTCAGTTGGTTTGTGTGTCGTTCGGTGGACAAGTTTAGTGGTGAGTTTTGGATTCAGTACAAAATTATAAGACATTCAAGTAGAAATAACGTTCTACTTATTATAACATAATATTTTAACAACGCACGTAATAATTTTTCGCTAAAGTATTTCAAAAGTTATTTTACTTCGCTCACTCGTTAGGCCAAATTAGTACCTCCACCGACTAAAATAAGTCATATCATAAATGCCTCATGTACAATTAGCTATCATGCTTAACTGGCTATTGTATCAGAATGCCAAAATCCCCGAGTTAAGTCTAATAATCCATTTCTTCAATATTTTAAAGTTAATCTTATAGATTAGCGGTAGAAAAAACTTGCTTTTTCTTGTGATGAAATCAATGATACAGTAGTGTTCTAAAGATTTTATTGAAATTTTTCAAAACCCTTTATGAAATAGTAGAAATATATCTTAAACCTACATGTGAAACCCTAAGTTGGTAAACACAGCTGATGGTTAAACACTATAATAAAATATAAACGTTGTCAAGTTCCATCTTCCGCTACACATAACTGTAACGCGAGTGCAATATGTGCAGTGTGTGTTGTTCGAGGTGGCCGAAGCACGCGGCACGCCGCGAGAGGGAAAGGGCGTTGGGTAACGAGCAGCTGTTCGCTGCGGAGAGTGTACACTGCACTGTATCCTGTGCGGTACAGCGAGCGAGCCCACGCGGGGGCACGCTGCTCGCATTCCGTTCCGGCACTTTTGATTTCGTTTGCCAATATTTTCCACTGTTGTCAATAACTAGCGTTATTAAGACTTTGAATTTCAAAAGATCGTAAGATGTAGGTACTAATCTCTATATATATATATAAATCAATTGCTGTTAGTTTGTCTCGCTAAAACTTGAGAATGACTGGGCAGATTTAGATGGAATTTTTTAAGTATTCTCGGGATGGTTTATATTCACAATTGGACCCGATAGGGGGCGCTGCAATCGGGTTCTAGCTTCAAGGCCGTCTGCCGGGCCCACTAGTTTTGAATAAATACTTTGAGTTTTTTTATGTCTAGTACACACAAATCATGTCCCTTGGGTAAAGTAGTTATTTGTATGTGGGTGTTTGTTGCCGCCACCCGTTTTAGAAACAACGTACCATAAGCCAGTTCCGTTATGGTATTGTTAAGCGGGCTTAGGCCCGCTTAACAATACCATAATTAGCATTAATACCATAATTAGCAGTTAGTAAGTCCATCTCTTTACTACACATAAAATCGCGAACGATAATATAACTTAAATATAATAGCATCGAACACCCGAATTGAGGTCATTTTTATTCTTGTTTAACTTTTAATTGTACTTTTAACCAAAAGAAACAAAATAGTTTCGAAAGTAAGGTCGTTGCTCTGGAATGAGGCAAACTGTCTTAAGGAGTGTGTACACTGAACTGAGCGCTTATAGCCATTGACTGTTTTAATCTGTTATGGCATTTTTAACTAGCTTGTTCCTTTAGAACCTGTGTAAGTTTAGCTCCAAGTAATAGTACATTTAAAGCTGTAGTAGAACAACTGAAATAACAACGGTTGCGATCTTCGCAATCACTTATTGTGTATGCGTATGGCATTATTATTTATTACTATTGCGATGCGTTGTGCTATGGATATAAGTTATAATATTTTGAAATTTTTGTTTCGATCTTTTAAAGCATGGGCAACAAACAAATAAATTATTACCAACACCTCGGCCACAATCATTTGTTAATCGTATATTTTTTTTCTTATGTGTATGGTGTACAGGTGAAGGTACCAATTTTGAATAAACATATTTTGAGTTTGAGTGATTGGAGCTGTGCGTTGATAGATCAGTTTTGTTTTAAATAATTTTAGATCAGAAACCATAATATTTCTGAAGACGTTATGTAAATACTCTCTTATTTCTCTGCTCCGGTTTGGTCGATTGCGTGAACAATATTAAGACGCTTGTGTGTGTGTGTGTGTGTGCGTGTGTGTGTGCGTGTGTCAGTGTGTGTGTGCGTGTGTCACTCGCGGGTGAAGGGTTCAGTGCCTGAGTAGGTCAGGGTCGATACTTTAACCGAAATATTCGCGAAAAATTAAGGCAATTATCTCTTCCTGTTACATTTTTGTTAAAACATGGTATTTAAAGGTTACCATGTTTTAACTAAAATATAATGAATAATTAAAATGATAAATTTTTAAACTAAATAATTGTGGTCTTAATCTGTCCGTATGTACAAAATGTAGGTAAAAGCTTCTTATTATATAGTCAATATTACATGAGTAATTGTGAATGTTTATACTTTATCAGTATATTATTCATTTTTGTTCTGTCACATAAACCTGGTGTAATAATAACAAGTCCCAAACAAAGAACATTCTTACGTAATTGTGAGTCTTACGAACTACGACTGATATCGCGTAGCTCGTAGCACATCGCTACGCACTACGCTTGCATACATTAGACATCAACGCGTGCAATAACTCAAAAATGTTTCAATCAAAAAGTAATATATTATATTTATTATTTATTACTATTCTTTTAAGATGGATAATGCTTCATTATTTTTCTGTTTTTAAACAATTGTTTTATAAGTGAAATGAATATATTTTCGATGCTTTTAAATACAATGTGCGAGTAAATGAACGAGATTTATTAGGATCAACGAACAGTACTCAACAGAACAGAACAGTTAGCTCGCATCGCACGCACTCACAGTTACATAAAAGTTAATCTCAAAATAATTACAATGATTGATTTAAGTCATCCATACTAATGGAAAAATATAATTTTGACTATTACAGCCTAATGCCAACTAATCAGTAATTTTATTTTATTTTGACATTATTTTTCTTACTACTTGCATTTGTGTATTCAATAATAACGTGATTTGGAATGACATATTACATTATTGGCTTTAATTATTTCATTTCAAACGTTATGTTTTGTCATTTTTTATTTGTTTCTTTAATTTTAACGTTATGGGATCATTGCAGAATATTTTCATAAGTATAAATAAGTACTATCATAACCAAATGCTATTACGATGGCAGTTAGCAATTTTGTACTTTTCTTTCGAGTTTTTATAAGAAAAAAAAGAGATAAAGAATAGTTTTATTATCCTAACAGCATCTTGATTGGGTTATATTGGCTTATACTTCGTAATTTCTGTTGATATATTTTACGACTTAACTAATGATTTATTTATTTATTTTCGTCTTCTCATCCTGATTTGCTCAACATTAATTACCTACCGTGTTTAGTAAATTTTCATAGATTTGTACATCACACTGTGGTAGAATACATAATTATGATTTCTATAGCTATGAAATGAACATCTTATTCTAACAGTATAAATAAATTGATAGAATAAGTAATTATTGTAAGAATAATTTAAAAATTTAAATCTAAAAAAAATATTGGTATTAAAAAGGCAAAGATAATTCAAGTAATCAATGAAAAGAGATTGTGAGAAAATCGACGTATCTTAGGTTCACAAAGTATTGCGTAAGCTCTCAGCTGCAGACAATTTAGTTCACAACATTCATAGTTTGTTCCTCAAAAACAATTCAACAGTTGAAACTCAAATTAAAGAAGATAAAAAACATCCTGCAACTTGTATACGCTTTTTTGTCAGTGAAACGATTAAAACAACTCTCGCAATATGTCTTACAACAACTTCAGTAAGTTTTAAAAGATTGGCGCAATCCATATTAATTTGAAAATTAACAAGTTTATCCGTATTTAAAACGCATTCCAATCACAAATGTCACAACTAATAATTTGATTTATTTTGGTTTATCATAATGAAGTTGATATCTGATTGAAGAGGCATAGTAATGCAAATTACAAATGACACAAATCGATAAAAGCTATAAATTGGGCGATTTATTAAACAATCGTCTCAATTTGTTAATCAAAGTAAGTCATTCTAAGTATAATTATTCATTTGGGTCTATCTAGGTTTGAATTATCAAAACAAGTTAGTCAATCGGAGCATAAAATTAATTCTAAGCCGAATAACTTCAAACGGGTTCAAATGCGTTTACCAATGTTGCGGCAAAAACTTTTTTTATTCGATGATTTTTATTTGAATTTGATAATTACTATTTAATTAAAACCGTTGCGCGTAAAGTGCGTTGGAGTTTGATTTAATATTGTTTTTGTGTGAACGATCGACCCCCAAACTGATCGGTGGAAACCCTCAATTTCGTGGTTTGTTAAATAGATTTTGAAAGATTATATCAGACAGAGATGGTTGGGCGTAGACTGTATACCTTGGGTGTAGACACATATCACGTTAGTTACTTAACTTGTTTTCAAGTTAGTGTTAAGTTAGTTAACTTGGAAACAATTTTTCTACCGTTCACCAGATGTGCCACTCAAGGTTTAGACATCAAACCTAATGGGGAAAATTTGATTAAAATTTACTTATCGAAGAAATCACTATGTTCCCGTATGTAATAAGTATTATCGACATTTCTCCCCAACACCACTGACTATTTTATCACGTAAGTCGTTAAATACACTGACTCTGTGTAGTTCCAATTCTTACGCGTAACTGATTGCTCATAAATCGTCCTCTGAAGCGCATGACATAACGCTGTAACACAGAGCTCGCTTCCCGCTATAACTTGATTGACAGATGGCACAGATGCGATGACCCGAACAAAATTGCCACATTGCGATGTTACCATACTTTTAAAGGTCATACTTTTTATTTTTATTTACCATTTACTTGCTTTACTGAGAACATTTCTAAACTTTATTTAGTAAGATTTTGTCTAGGCATTTACTCAGTTGTTTCTGTATTAAAACCTAACATATACCCAATTGATACGACATAATTATGTCGTATCAATTGGGTATATATATGCTATATCTAATTAGATATAGCATAGTTTGGTCTTTAAGATCAGTTGATTTGGATTTGTTTAAATTTAGTATATACCTAGCTTCTACAAATATCAGTAATATGCTATAGTAACGCATACTATACGTTATACAACAATAAATAAAAGACGAAATAGCCAGATAATACCATTGTGTATATTGCAACCACCAATAAAATGTTTCATATAGCGCTACAATAGCAGGTTTTTAATTTAATTTTAATTTTAATTTATTTGAACCACCAACAGAATTACAAGTAGTATAGATATACAAAATATTAGATGGCTTAGGCACTAAGTAAACATGCAATTCAATTTATAGGTAGTTACATCATGCAAATATAAGACAGTCGTACATAATAACCACAAGTTTACAAATATTATTAATAAATTATTAAGATTACTAAAGCAAGACTACAAAAAATTAATAAAAAATATCTATCAATTGATACACCTTAGAAAAACAACTGGATAAAAAGAAAAAATAATAATAATTAGATGCTTAAAATTTACAAAAACAAGGTTAAGATAAGATTAAAGAGGTCATCTGACAGAGTCAAGTGCTTTGAGTAGTTTAACTTTGAATTTCGGTAATTTTCCACAAAACAAATCAATGGATTTATCCTTTAATGTAAATTCCCTGTAAAGTCGGCTTAGCCTGGGTACAAGGGAATGATGGCCAAGATTGGTTTTGTGGATTCGATGGGTGAGCAGTGAGATAGGATACCGAGGCATCCGAGAGGGGACTTTGAAGGATATTTGGCTCAACAGTTCCGTTAATTGTTAATCAATTCAACTTCGACCCTGGTAAGCAATATAGCTTCCATTCTGATTGATCTTTGCCACGAACGCACGCCTGTATCCTATCATTTTATAGAATTTTCAATTAATTTTCAAGCCGCGTTTTATCACGAAACCGATAGTTTAAATCTGAAGTTAACATACAACCTATAAAGATGAAGCAAAATTTATTATTTAATGTTCTCTATAAAAATAAAATGTTTGTCTAGACTCTAGATAACTATCTACCTAAAGTTTAAAAAATGCACAATTTATGAAAAATCTTAGTTCTATTTATTAAAGCTTAAATTACAATCTACTAAAGCGCATTGTTAAATAATTAAAGTTATTGTTCAATCGATACAATTTCAATGACAAAGAGACAACGTACATATGCGATTGCCTGCCTCTAGCTTCCCAAGAGAGAGTGTAGAGAGAAAGACGATATTATTAACGTTATGTGCAGTTATTGTAAATTAGCTAACTCATTGATATGCAAGTGTCTTGCCAGCATCTTTTCCGTAGCATCTATCTGCTCTTGACACTTGTTATAGTCACTATGGTGTTTGCGTTACATATATTTATAGAGTTTGAGTTATATTTTTAAGTTTTTTTTATCTTTTTCTATCTATATAAATATTGAAGAAAAATATGATCTAGGAAGGAACACTGATAATTTTCAGGACAATTTCAGTGGTTGGTTTAATGGTTTTGTAACCTTAGTCTATTCTTTCCCTATTCGAATGAATCCATGCATTGTTGTTCCGCTAACATTTCGTAAACGACAATTGCATCTGTTGAGATAATGTACACATTAAATAACTCAATACCTACTTTCCTTCTTAAGATATCAATGAACTATTACGTAATCTTTATTGAATTAGGTTTTTGAGCATCCGGAAGCAAAATGTAATTTTGTCAATTATACTAACTATTATTTAACTGCTACAGTGTGTCTATTTATCTTTTTTCTCAAATATATAAAAGGAAAATGTAACTATCTGATCTATCAACGCGCAGTCCTGACTACTGGACGGATCGGGTTCAAATTTGGCATACATATAGATATTTTTATCATTTAGGCATCCACTAAGAATGGATATTTGAAATTTCGAACCCTGGTAAAATAGGGGTTTAAAATTTATGAATCAAACGTGAACCTAACGTGAGCGAAGCCGCGAGCAAAGGCTACTTTTTAATACAAGTTAGGTTTAAATCACTTTGCCGATACAGATGTAATATAGCTGTTGCAACAATATTTAATTAATGCTCCTTCAACTTTGATCAAAATCAATCCACGAGACTTCTAATTTTACACTAGAACTCTTCGGGCTATAAATTTCAAGCGGACAAATTCAAGTCACCAAGTGCCAAGCTTATCGTTAACAAATCTAATCGATGACGGATGTCAAGTTTAATAATTGTTTTTGGGTTCCATATTATAATAACAATTAGTGCACAATGTTCATAAAATACGCCAAAATATCTGATAATTATTTATAAACCTATTATGAAGAACAATGTCCTCTTCGTGGAAGCTTCTCAGGTAATTATGAATAATTATTATAATATAGCTATTATAATATCCACAACTGACTAGTATTACTACAATACCATGATTGCCGTGTGTTCATCATATAATAGTACAATTATCTTCAATAATTAATATTAACAAGCGTGTCCCCATTTTTTCACAATTTGTTTTATATCATTACTTAATAAATAATAATATAATTTTTTTTATTTTAACGAGGTGATAATCACTGGCAATTCTAATTACCTATTTAAGTCATCATCATCGGCAATTTATTAAGTAATTTTCCGAGAAATGCAAAATATCTTTTTAACATACTGTATTTATTGTTTTAGTAGAATCTGTTCTTCGAATCAGCAGTACCCAGTCATGTCTGGGCAAAATAATATGTGCCGTACGTTGGTACATTAATATATAAATTGACGAGTGTGGTTTAGCATCGAGCTGCGGTTTTACAAGGCGACTGATATTTTGCAACAGCTTTGTATCAATGTGACGAGAACTGTCGTCTAAACTTAGCAGTTAATCATAATAACGACAGTTTTCGTGCTGGAACGGTTTTATAGTTCACTGACTCGTTTAATATTATAAGCTAACTAGCTGATGCCCTCGACTTCATCCGCGTGAATTTCACACGAGAACTCTTTAATTTTACTTAATAAAAAATAGTCTAGATTTGTTTATCCAGACTCTATCTATCTATCTCTGTGCCAATTTCATTTTTCTAGATCCGTTTAGGCGTTCCGGCGTGATTGAGTAACAAACTTCTATCCATCGATCCATCCAAACTTTCACATTTATAATATTAGTATAGACTAGATGCTATGAACCACCCGCTATTTATACTATTAGTACGATTTATAAGTGTTAGTAACAGACATAATTTTCATTTTCATTTTTAAATATATAAAAGACTGGCTGATTGACTGACTGACTGAGCTATCAACGCACAGCTCAAACCACTGGACGGATCGTGCTGGAAATTTTGAGTACAAATAGCTTTTATGGCGTAGGCATACGCTAAGAAAGGATTTTGGAAAATTCAACCCCTAAGGGGGTCAAATAGGGTTTTGACATTTGTATGAAAATCGAACGAAGCTGCGGGCAAAAGCTAGTTGTGTATAAGATCAGAAGGTATTTGGTAGGTATATCTGATACGCCCGCGCTATCGACCCTGTGCTCCAGATACCTTGAGGTTGAACAAAGTTAGAAAATGTGAACTGATAAGTCGACGCGAACAGGACGCAAGCCTCACTGATCTCCGCCGCCGCTCAACACTGCGCTCACTGATTCATTGTTAGTTAACTGATCTAAACGAACATAACCGAGTAAACCACTTATACTTAACTACTGTACTGTACTGTATTCGCCACACATACTTAGTTGATTTTAATCTTTTTTTTTTCGTCAACGTACATTAGTAAAATACAATTAATCACCACTATTTATTTATAGATAAAACTATCCATTTTAAAAGTAAAGTTACAGTCGCATTTTCTATAGACTATTATTACAAATGCGAAAATATTTAGTGACTGTTACCTTTGAACCAATCAAGCCAAAATTCGGCACTAGATAGCTAATATATTTCGGGATCGGGAAGTCTAAATTCACATGGATGCACACACCTACTAAATAACAAATCCATATTGGCGAATAACACTCGTAGATTTATAAATCTCTCATTATAGCGACAAATTGCAATCTGGTCCTGTTGCAGCTTTAGAAAATTAACAAAGCCATAATCCAAGAGGTCGAGGTCTCTTTGTCGAACTCGTATTATGAACGTAGTGGTTTGTATACGAGTAGTATAATATTATACAAACCACTACGATCATAATACAAACGCAAACTCGCTCTTCGTGTGGTTACTATTATTATAACTATAATTATCTGGTATATTATAAACAAACAAGTTGTCTGGCCCCGGCACAGGCGACCCGACCACTATCTAGCACTATCACTATCGAACACTATCACTAGCAAAACTTGAATAGAAGCCGCTAAGAGATTATCGCTTTCAAACAATAACCACCGCGGATTATGTAGGTTAACCTAATACGATTTATGACGACCTCCGTGGCGCAGTGTGTAGCGCTGTTGTTTTAACTTGCGGGGGTCCCGGGTTCGATCCCCGGCAGGGTCAATTTGGAAATTTGTAGTTTCTGAATTTTCCTTGGTCTGGCCTGGTGGGAGGCTTCGGCCGTGGCTAGTTACCACCCTACCGGCAAAGACGTGCCGCCAAGCGATTGAGCGTTCCGGTACGATGCCGTGTAGAAACCGAATAGGGGTATGGGTTTAATATAACTGCCATGCCCCTAACAGGTTAGCCCGCTACCATCTTAGACTGCATCATCACTTACCATCAGGTGAGATACCGCACCTTACCGCAGTCAAGGGTTAACCTGTAGGAGATAAAAAAAAAAATAAAAAAAATACGTATAATTACTCTCTAGAAATAGAATGTAGATTGTTAAAGATAAAAAGAGTAGAATTTTGTTTGTAATCGTAACGTATTCACCAATAACTACAGCCTGCTACACCAGACATTAAATATGAATAAATTAAACACGAAACTTCGAAAAACAAGTGTCAATCAGGATAACCTTGTATACGTCGCTTGGCACAATGTAGTTGCTTACAAAAAACCTACTTTTACGTAAGTAACTACCGTATTACCATAACTATAGTACTCGTAGGTACATTACACCTTTTATAAAAATGTGTAAAATTAATGGGCAGTACGCGTCCTCAATCTTTACTATTTTTACGTACTACAAAGTTGGGTAATACCTTTTTTTTGACACTCTGTTTAGTTAATTTGTAATACATAATTTGTTAAAAACTGTAGATCTATACAAACTTTCATTGTCCAACCCATACAATAAATGCAATAAACTTTCAGTGTCCAATCCATATTAATTTCAATTTCAATTTATTCATTTAAAAAACGTAGGACATACAGGTGTCTCTTATGTTACGTCACTCTACCACCGGTTCGTAAAGCAGATTCTGCTGAAAAGAGCCGGCAAGAAACTCAGCAGTTGTTCTTTTTTTTTATCCATACTAATATTATAAATGCGAAAGTGTGTCTGTCTGCTTTCACGGCTCATCTTTTCAACCGATTTTGATGAAATTTGGTATAGAGGTAGGTTGTATTCGGAGAAAGGACATAGGCTACTTCTTATCCCGGAAAATTGGGGAGTTCCCGTGGGAATAAAAACACTTAATCACGCGGACGCGGACGAAGTCGCGGGCATCATCTAGTTTTTTATAATTTCCCTTTGTCCGCGACGCGGGGACCAGGAAGCCGCAGTTACGCGAGCATTGCGTAACGACGGACAATTTAATGAATTAGCTTTTAGCAAACAAGCCACGTAAGAAACACGACAATTTGACAAGTCACAAGCTCGAGTCACGGGCCACGGCCGGTGAGCGCAGATCTTATGAGATTAGATGTAATTACATTTGACAGTTCTGTGTCCACCGCGCCGTGAGGACGTAACGCACATTGTATGCGGTGAGCGTAACAATATAACTCAATTTAATTCATTGTAAAGCACATTATTTACGCTGCTTTTGATTTGGTATCGTAACCATGGAATTAAATAATGGATCCGCCCACCTTGGACCCGTAGTGGCTGTGTTTCTTGGCAGCTTCTTTCCGTTATATCCGCGTCAGAGTCACTGCAATAATTTCGAAAGAACATTAGCCTATCCTTGAAATAAATGGACTAATTTCATTTCAGCAGATCTCTAGCGTAACTCTAAGCATTACATTATTATCTTACTCTAAGAGCTAATATACATTAGTGACCATGCAGGAAAAACGCCTACACGAAAAGTCGGCGTTGCAGGAAAACTACATTTTGATATGTCGCGGTCGGCCTAGTGTGCGTTCTCCATTTGAACTTAGCTTTAGTTTAAATATACCGTTGTACAGAATATTGGTAGGTACCTTACAACCGTAGTTAATTATCAATTTATCACCATTGCAAACGTTAATTTTGAACAAGACATACATTTCTTTTTTTTTTATTCACTACAAGTTAGCCCTTGACTGCGATTTCACCTGATGGTAAGTGATGATGCAGTCTAAGATGGTAGCGGGCTAACCTATTAGGGGCATGGCAGTTATACTAAACCTATACCCCTACTCGGTCTCTACACGGCATCGTACCGGAACGCTAAATCGCTTGGCGGCACGTCGTTGCAAAGGCAAACCTACCTACTTATTTTCACTCGTATTCATATAAATAAATAATTTTATCGATACTAAAGAGGCCGTGCACAAAGTAAGACACGATGTAACGTATACTCTTAGGTGGACATTCCAGGCCTACCTCTAGTAAATTCTTATTCCATTTTCGCGCGTACATTCGTCCCATACAAGGCGATAAAAAAACGTATTGTAACTGGTCTTATTGATTCTAAAACACGTCTCATTTGGTCCTAGATTAATGCCAGAAACATGATCGTTTACAATAAGCTCTTTTTAACATGTGTTCGTAACAACGTAACTTAAAAAATTACAAATTAAATTGAGCCTTATTAGTATGTCTCTCTGTTTCTCTGCGTCGTATTCCTCGCTGCTGAGGGTCGTGACTCCTTTCCATTAATCACATAATGGCAGAAGTCCTTCCCATAAGACTCAACTAAAGAGTATTTCAACTCTTAGGTGTGTAACGATTATTATCAGATTTTAATGATAATAACCGGGACCAACGGCTTAACGTGCTCTCCGAGGCACGGAGGGAACGAAGATGCCTAATTCGAACTTCCAAATTCGGTCACCCATTATTAGTATGACTTCCTAAGTAGTTCAAACAGGAACCGGGACATAACACAATTTGTCTCGGAGGTCGTTCGAGTGACTGGATATCAATATTAATTTGGTTCCTCGTGTGCACATGGCAGTGCCGCAGGCTGTAGCGCACGACAATGAAGGTAGTCGGTAGTTGCGGCACAATTGGCGGCGTCTCGCGCGTGGCTTCCGTCGCAGTAGTTACTTTAAATCCATCAGCGTATCGTCCGCGGGGAATTCCGACACGAATCAAAGTTTAAAGCGAGCATTTTTATTTTTATTCCACTACAAGTTAGCCCTTGACTGCGATCTCCCTTGATATGGTAAGTGATGCAGTCTAAGATGGTAGCGGGCTAACCTGTTATATTAAACCCACACCCTAGTCAGTATCTACACGGCATCGTACCGGAACTTTAAATCGCTTAGCGGTACGTTTTTGATATAAGGTTATATGCATCGGATATATTAATACTTTTTAAGATAATGCCCGCAACATCGTCCGAGTACACTTAGGTTTTCGAAGCTCCAGTTCGATTCCCCGACAAACGAGTTAATAAGTTTTATCATGTGAAGAGGCACTTTGTATCTGTATCTCGTGTAGGGATACATAACGGCTGTGATTAAGAGCGAGGCCGGGCGTAGGTTGCGACACCCTGCACGAGTTCTGATCGGAATTGACGAAACATCTACATTACATATCTTACTACTTTTGAGTTACTTCAAATTTAATTAAATAATTCAATAGTTTATTTCCGATAGTTTGACCGCATATGTAAGCCTTATTACACGACTGCCCCAAACAAGGAGTGTAAATTTTTCAGAATTCATGTACGTGTATATGTATGTGGGTTTCTTTATTTCTCCATAACTTTTAAATGCCTGAACAGTTTTGGACGTATGGGGTATCGTTAGAATCCTCGCATCACATCGAGTGACACTGGCTATATATATATATATATATATATATATATATATATATATATATATATATATATATATTTAATATTTTTGGCAGGGCAGTCGTCTTTTTTGGTGTTTTTAATTAATTATAGCTTTTACTTGTTTCTGCCCCTTTTTGCGATACTTTCCATACTGTTTTTTAATTTATGTCTCTTAGTGAAACGTTGATTCAGAGATTTCTTTATCTAAGCTTGCTAGCTCTCTACTCTGAATCTTTGTTTCATCATGCCGTCCAGCCGTTTTGCATATCAGTCAGCCAGTCAACTGAATATGTATGAATGTGCGTGAACTGTGAAGTATATAAACTAATTTGATAAATATGAAATTAAAAGCACGTTCTAAAGGAAGTGAATGTAAAATTATTCGTGGCCTTAACCACACTGACGTAGATATTTCATTCGTCATTCATATTTAAAATTAGATATCCTACAAAACAATTAAAAAATCGACTTAAATAATTATTATTCCCACGCCGCCCACAAATTAAAAATATCGGCCGAGTAAAAAATAATTGTTGTTGTTAAAAGGTGTTTTCTGTGCGGCCAATAATAATTAATTTGAACTTACCCTTTTAAGTATTCTTGAACTCAATTTTTGTCATACTAACTGGAGCAGAGAAAAGTTCAAGAACTTTATTTGTATCTATTTATAAAACAAAAGAAAATTCACGAATTTATCTTAACTTAAGAATGTATATTATGGACTCAAAGAAGTACTACAATAATCTGTACCACGTAACCGTATGATCTTCTAAGCACAACTCAGGCGATGTAGCAACACATTCAGATGATTAACTTCACGTCATATTTTCTTATGTACTATCATAGAATCTAGAACGGCACAGTATAAGATTGACTTATCGAATAGGAACGTTTACATAAAGATAATAAGAATAATAGTTCTATGGAAATGGCTAGATGTAACCGATGCAGCGGTTCACATTGGTATATAATAATGTTACATTGTTAGGGGATAACTGCCACATGTTTTTTTATAACACAAAGTATGTAAATGGACTCGCTATGCGCAGATTTAAAGGCTCATAAGGCCTGCCGTCCAATTAATATAAAGCAATTAAAAATCTTAAACGCTCCTGTGAGGCTATCATCTCGATTTACGTTGGGATAGGTCATTTACCAGAGCGGTTAAACCTTTATCCATATCCATCCTAATAAAATAAATACGAAAGTGTGGCTAGCCCTCTATCCATCTGCCTCGCTTTCACGGCCCATCTTTTCAACCGATTTTGATGAAATTTTGGTAGATAAAGAGGTAGGCCGCATCCCGGGGAAGGACATAGACTATTTCTTAAAAATTAAAAAGTTCTAATGGAGTCAAACCTTTAATCCACGCGAAGGAAGTCACGGGCAGCATGTAGTATACTTTGTTATGTATCTCTGTATTGATTAGATGACTGATTGTCTCGATGAGAATGAAAAGGTAAGACATTTAATAAATAATTAATTATGGTTAATAATACTGATTATAAGTAAATAGATACCGCTTTGTATTGTTGAGAAATAGTGAGTTGCGTTCGATCAGCTATTAGAAACAGTTCAAACAAAGCGTGGTAGGTCTATATAAAATACCCATTGTCGTTAGTTTTTTTTAATAGAAAACCTTGGCTTTAGCTATTTAGTGTTTTAATTGTGACTGTAATAATATACACAATGACAAGTGGTATTGTGATCACGTACATCTTTTGTAATCCTTTTGCACGCGCCGACAGGAAAATACGTCTAAAGTATTGTTAGTTTTAGTCACCTATTAGTAACAGTGAACAGTACAGTAATGAATAAGGACGTTTTTAAAATCCACCGCAGAAAATAGAACAAAGCTAAAAAACGGAGCAAGTTTAGAGTAACTCGCATATTTTTTGCATAAGTTATAAATGCCAAAATTAATTCATGTTTAATTTTGAAACGTCAGTTCGATAATGTTTTTGCTTGTACCATAAATTGTGAGACAGTACCCAAGAATAATAGTGATAAAATCTAGCTGATCTATATTTTTCTGGTATTGGCATTTTGTCGTTTAGGTGATGTCTTGGCTGTGAGTGTGGATGAATTGCTAATAACAATGGTCATGCCTCTTATTATCATATCAGCTTCTGGCATCCTCAGTGAGCGTCAGCACACCTGATCCTCCGCCTTATCCATCCTAAGCACATTTTTTTGTAAAACGCAAACTAATTGAAAAATCCTATTACAATGTAAAGGATTATTTAAATGATAAAAAAGTATGGAAATGAACTAGGCTGCTAATTAATCGAATTGATAATTATTATAGTTTAAATTTACGATGTTTGTGAGATGGTGATAATAAAAAAACCCGCCCGAGTGTTGTGGGCTCTTCTCAGACCAGGAGCGTTTGGAACCCTAGTAGCTTTAGTTTTAACATACCGTTATAGATTATTATCATCATCATATAGTCACAAGTTATTGGACGTCAATAATAGTATACAGTGTAGGTACCTAATTTGAATAAATAAATATTGAATTGAATTATAGAGCCTTTTTCCCGTCTTTGGTTCTTTTTGAAATCTTTTTGCTCATCCTTTCCGCTATAGCTTTTTGTTGGTGAAACTGCTTGTATGCAATTTTCCTCTGCGAGTTAAACGGAGTCCGTTCGGAGCTAGCTCCGCTTGCGGTGGAAAACCCACGTAATTCCATTGTAGGACTAATCACTGTGAGTTTGACAAGCATAGCGTACACTGCGCCTTCAGGCTTTGAATAACCTTCTTGTTGTTTTCCTTGTCTCCTTCTAAATAAGAATAATTAAAAATAGTGTTTTTCTCTGTAAGTGAGTTTTACAATTCTTTTGAGAAAATAAATTCTTTAACCTGATAGTTATCACCGCGCTGTTTACTTCAGCTCTCAAATAACATGATATTACCACAGAATAGGTAATAGTAGCAATAGAGCAAGATCCCAGAGCCGCCAGACCTTACTTATTTTCTGAGAAACAAAATGTGTGTAATATAGTAGCTTTGGTACGTAGATTTAACGTACGCATACTCGCAAATTTGGGGCGACGGCCAATTTATAGTTATAAGGTGCTAAAGGTACGTAAAAACGTTGCTAACTTTACTTATTTTCTGAGTGCTGATTTTTATGTATGTTGTACAGAATATTGTTAATAATTAATAATCAATACTCCCAGACTCGTGCCGTGGGCCGTTATTTCTGCCAGACACTTTAAAGGTCGCAAAAAAAAAACTTAACTTTACTTATTTTCTGAGTCTTCATTTTTATACACGATACTCGGGAAACTGTTTCAATACTATTTGCAAGCAGCCAGACTAATCTGATGGGCCAAACATCCGCCAGACTCAATTTTAAATTTCGCTGTGATAAAATGTTGGCCTTATTTAAAAGGTTTTAGGGACCTTTTTCATTGTGTGGAGTAAAGAGAACCATCAATTATTGCAATATCTAAGCCTGTGTACGAAAAGCTTACGAAAATCTACAATAAAGAGGGTGAAATGAGGGTTGGAACCTTTCATGAAGTTTCTAAGTTTTTGAAGTTAGGGACTTGAAAATTAGTTTTAAATAATAATAACCTGTATAAGCAATTTTCTGAAAATCCACCCCAAAAGGGGTGAAATGGGGGTTGGAAGTTTGTATGAAAATCCTATGTTTTTGAAGCTAGAGACATGAAAATCGGCACTTAAGTTTATGGCTGTTTTAGTATGAAGTCAAGGACTTTAAAATCGGCATTTAGATTATTCATTTTAAATAATAATAACCTGTATAAGCAATTTTTCGAAAATTCAGCCCAAAGGGTGTGAAATGGGAGTTAGTAGTTTGTATGAAAGTTCTATGTTTTTGAAGTTAGAGACATGAAAATCGGCATTTAACTTATTAAGTAGTTTAAAAAAATAAAAACCTTCGTAAGCTATAGATATAGCCTCTTTAGATATGCCTTTTGCAGCGGGAAAATTTTATAATCTCATAGGAAATCAGAAATTGTACGCGATCGGAGTCGCGGGCGTCCGCTAGTACTGATAAATATGTTTATCTATGCTGATATCTAAATCCGAAATATTATAAATGCGAAACTGTGTCTGTCTGTCTGTCTGTCTGCTACGCTTTCCCGGACCATCTTTTCAACCGATTTTGCTGAAATTTGGTATAGAGGTAGGTTATATCCCGGGGAAGGGCATAGGAGTGACATGAGGAGATTCAGTGAGCTAGACTTAATCAGCTGTGAAGTCCTAGAGCAAAATGTGTTCAATTCAATACAAAAATATATTTGTGAAATCTACAACGTGACCTGAATAATGGACGTATATATGCTGCCAGGCTTCAAGTGTTTTTATAGGCTTAAACGGTTTCCAACGTAAATGAAAAATTTAATCACAAGAATGTTACTTTTCTTTACATCACCCACGCGGAAGGCTATCCCGAAAAATATCCATATAAATATCCGCTTTTATTATCTTAATATTTAAGTATATTTCAATGATAATAATGATGAAAATTAAATCTAATAATTAAAATTTTAAGAAAATATTTTATTAAATGTTATTTTTAATAATCGTCATCGTCGAAGTTTGGTAATTCAGCATCTAGCCAATCCTGTAGGGCTAGCATGCACACAACGAGTAATATTATGTCTACCCGTTATATTGGATAGAAGCAGGCGTTACTTTGCGGAAGTCCATAATTATGAAGGAACTTGAAATTTAATTTGCTATAATCCGCAACAATAGGCAAATATATGTGGTACAGTGTATCTTGCACATGCAGCTTATCTTGCACTTGCAGCTTGCAATATTCACCACACCACATAAATCTTTCAAATTATTGTCAACGTACGTTTTACTCCGACACCGGAGCATCCTCAGGAGATGTTGACTCGACAATGCACGATTGTAAAGTCAATCTTACAATCGTCTTTACAATCGTGCATTGTCGAGTCAACATCTCCTGAAGATGCTCCGGTGTCGGAGTGAAATGTACGTTGACAATAATTTGGAAGATTTATGTGGTGTGGTGAATATTGCAAGCTGCAAGTGCAAGATACACTGTACCACATATATTTGCCTATTGTTGCGGATTATAGCAAATTAAATTTCAAGTTCCTTCATTTCTACCCGTTATCTCTATTTGTCTACCGAACCTAACATGGTTACTACTACCTAACTCGTTACGTCAAAAGTAAAGATGAGAGTAATATTTATTATCTGTGATATTTTTCTCTACGAATCTTTACATGCCGAATATTTTTTTTTGTAATATACTGCATTTTGTGCATGTTAGAGTAAACGAAACAGCTGGCAACGACAACATCTCTATCTCTCTCTCGTCGCGAGATAATCTCGTTGTGTGCATGTTATACATTGGTGTTGAATATTCAAATCTTTATCGTCGTCAATATCATTGGTAAAATCTTCATCTGTAAAAACAAATAAAATAATAAAGTTTCGAATAGCTTCAAAATTTATAAAAACAATTTGAAGTGAGAGTAAAATACCTGATTCTACTTCAAGGGATTCTCTTACAAAACCCGGTAATTGGTCCCCATCGAACCAGTTAAAATGGTAATTGTTGTTTTGCAACATCCATCCGTTATTTTCAGGTTTAAAAATTATAAGTTCTGTCAAATAAGCATTATTCCAAAAGCTACTTATATAATTCGCCCCCGAAACTACTGCAGAAGCTCACTTTTACACGGTGGTACGTTGCTCTTATCAAAGTTCTTAACATTCTTGCGGATATAATATATAGCTTATGAAGGTTTTTATTATTGAAAATTACTTACTTAAATGCCGATTTCCATGTTTACAAAAACATAGCACTTTCATGCAAACTACTAACTCCCATTTCACCCCCTTAGGGCTGAATTTTCGAAAAATGGCTTATACAGGTTATTATTATTTAAAATTAATAATCTAAATGCCGATTTTAAAGTCCTTGACTTCAAAAACTTAGAACCTTCATGTAAGCTTCCAACTTGCATTTCACCCCCTTTGTTGTGGATTTTCGTAAAACTGCTTATACAGGTTTTATTATTTAAAACTAAAAACTTAAGTGCCGATTTTCATGTCTCTAGCTTCAAAAACATAGGATTTTCATGCAAACTTCCAACCCCCATTTCACCCCTTTTGGGGTGGATTTTCAGAAAATTGCTTATACAGGTTATTATTATTTAAATCTAGTAACCTTAATGCCGATTTTCAAGTCCCTAACTTCAAAAACTTAGAACCTTCATGTAAGGTTCATACCCTCATTTCCACCCTCTTTATTGTAGATTTTCGTAAGCTTTTCGTACACAGGCTTAGATATTGCAATAATTGATGGTTCTCTTTACTCCACACAATGAAAAAGGTCCCTAAAACCTTGTAAATAAGGCCAACATTTTATCACAGCGAAATTTCAAATTGAGTCTGGCGGATGTTTGGCCCATCAGATTAGTCTGGCTGCTTGCAAATAGTATTGAAACAGTTCCCTGAGTATCGTGTATAAAAATGAAGACTCAGAAAATAAGTAAAGTTAAGTTTTTTTTTTGCGACCTTTAAAGTGTCTGGCAGAAATAATGGCCCACGGCATGAGTCTGGGAGTATTGATTATTAATTAATAACAATATTCTGTACAACATACATAAAAATCAGCACTCAGAAAATAAGTAAAGTTAGCAACGTTTTTACGTACCTTTAGCACCTTATAACTATATATTGGCCGTCACCCCAAATTTGCGAGTATGCGTACGTTAAATCTACGTACCAAAGCTACTATATTACACACATTTTGTTTCTCAGAAAATAAGTAAGGTCTGGCGGCTCTGGGATCTTGGACCACAAATATTACTTAACGTATATTCTTAGTTCGTTGGGCGCGCGGCTGTGGTGCGATGTGGAAACACGCGGTTATGACACTAGCGTGATAGTGACGGAAGTGCTAAATTCCTATTTTATATCTTTCTCAACAGGTTCAGGTTTGGAGGCCAAAGGTGAGGAACAAGTTGTTACGTCTTAGTTTTAGGAAACTAAAAGGACATTTTCAGTTGATTTTGGTTTTGTTAAAGCTCAATTTTTTCCACACTCTCCTGTGTGACGCACAGCAAGTCTAGGTTCATCACACATAAGATCACGCGGTGAAGCGGGTGCTCTAAATGCTCTAAATGCGCAGATCATGTCAACCACACGGTCCGCAATTAAAAATACGTAAATTAAAATCATACTAATATTATAAATGCGAAAGTGTGTTTGTTTCTTGGTTTGTTGGTTTACTGGTTTGTTGGTTTGTCCTTCAATCACGCCGCAACGGAGCAACGGATCGACGTGATTTTTTTGGCATGGTTGAGGACCTGGAGAGTGACATAGGCAAATTAAGGAGTTCGCGCGGGAAACAAAAAAAAACTTAAACCACGCGGACGAAGTCGCGGGCATCAGCTAGTTAAAAATAATAAAAATACGTACCCAATACGTACCCGTACGAGAATCCCCTCCTTTTTTGGAGACGGTAATATTTCGTTGGTGGGTTAAGAATTCATTAACTTAGGTACTATGTTACGACTTATTTTTCTCATATTTATATCTTCGTATCAAGCAACTCATATAATTATGATAGAACTTCACTTTGTAAGTTCGTCTAATCACTAATAAGTTTAATTTAAATAAACTCATTGATAAAATTTCAAACCGTATAAAAATATCCATACTATACAAAACATGCAGTACCTAATGATTCGTATGTTTATGGTTGTGAGGTTTTAGTAGGTATCTGGTAAAGGGTAATTACAATAAGTGTATAGAGATCAGAGATGCACTGAGTTGCACATAAATCGTGTTTATGGGGCATTCATCTCGATTCACACCCGCCCGGCGAGCTGTTAAGTAACATTGTATATGATACAATGTTGCATACCAGTTAAAAACTTACCTACTGTTAATAATCAACACCTCTGCTTCAGTGTAATTCTAAGAACATAAAATACTAAGTAACTGAAAGCATTACACAAAATCCAGCTAAAATACAAAACATTTTTGCATTGCATTTTGTTCTAAAATACATTTTTTTTTTTTTTTTAATTTTTGAAAAACCATGTTCCTATCTACAAATTAGCGACTGCCTTCGCTTTGTTCCCGAGAAGTTTAAATAACCCTTCCTTCTTCCTTCTCTACATTGTAAAACGAACTATTGCACGAGGGTTTGGCCTGAAAGTGATTGAGTCAGTCAGTCAGTCAGTAGAGAACACGTAGAGTCTAGGAGTAGACCTTTTATTAAAATCGATACAAGAAACCTAGCTGTTACTTTTTCATTCGTAGAATATAAAGCCTTTGTGAGAGTATAAATAGCCGAGATTTATATAGTTTCTTAACCAATGCTGTGTGACTTGCGAGTTATTTCAGATGACTTTGTACCCACCTTGGCCTTTAAACAAAGTCGAAGAAAAACCGTCTTTATCCATTTATTGTGATATTTACTGCAAGTAATAATGTTTTAAGTCCACCTTGTTTTAAAATAGTGACGTACGAGTAGGCAGTATAAAGTTCCTGATAGCCTCTAGAGTTTGGTAACTGGAACTTGGCAGTGACACGATCGAGCAGTTGTTATTTATTGAGTCGAGTAGCAACGAAATAAAGCGGACAATAAAATAATTCGCTTAATGTACGCGAAGGTTGTCGGCTTTACTTTCCATTTAAAACGAGTTCAAAGTCATATCAGAGCAGGCGGTTTACTAATAAACGCTATAATATGAATATTGCGTGAAAAATTGAACGAGCTTAAATTAAAATTTTCCATTAGGAATGAAATACTTATATACCTACTTCCGATTTTTTTCAAAAAGTTCAAATTGAGGAAGGGTTCATCATTTTAACGATCCATCAATAATACCAAAAGCTTTAAAAAAGCAGAAAACATATTTACGTAACCTAAACCACCTAATTTTCTTATGTAAAATTCCAATAGATCCATTGGCTAATAAACCTTTTTTTCTTGTTACAGATAAACAAAACGAAAACGCGAGTAACCTAGACAAGTAAACAGAAGCGAGGGGACTGCAAGGCCATAGATTACAAAAGTCAGCATGAAGAGTGCGATATACCTCCTAGCCCTGCTCGCGGCGGCGCACGCGGCGCCCGCGGCTGAGCCCGAGCCGGCGCCGCAGCCCCGCGCGGAGCCCGAGCCCGCCGACGACAGCAGGCCGGAGATCATCGAGATCATAGCGCCTGCAGCCAGTGCACAGGTCAGTCGAGCTTCATCATCATTTTTTTTTTTCAATTCATAACATGTTCATTCAAAATAGGTACCTACAAAGTAGGTACACCTTCTAAACGTCATGCTTACAAAGTATAAGACGTGATGGTGATAATTAACTACGGTATCTTAAAACTAAAGCTACGAGGGTTCCTAACGCGCCTTGGTCTGAGAAGAGCCCACAACAAACCCAGCCGGGTTTTTTTTACTATCACCATCTCACAAAATATCGGAAATTACTTAATTAGATTTATAAATATAGTATGTAGTTACATAATCAGCCGCTGGAACAATTCATACCTATGACTTACTATTATTCAAATAATCCTTTACTTTATTATATTTTCAACCTCAGAGATACTCTGTTAAGGTCGATGTTCGGTTGAGGCTCCAGAGAATTGTCTGGTTGAATTCTGTTGAAGACAGTTGCAGTCAATACCAGCAGAATTGGGTCGCCGCTCATGCGATGCAATATGTTGGTGCACTGAGGGTTTGTGTTGGTGCACACGCGCAAAGAAAAGGGACATCGTCTAGGATCTTTCATCTGAAAACGATTGGCTAAATATTTGGTGACTAAGAATTTAGTTCGATCAATATTACGACATTGTGAAAAACTTTGTTTTTGATTTCGAAAAACAATTCAAAAACTTAGTAACTAAACTAGTTTTTCTTACAATCAACTGATGAATAACAGACGATAAAACCTAAAAACGATTTCCAGCCTGTACACCGTCTCTCAATAACTAATCATATTATGTACTAGTAAAATGTTCAAATATTTAAGTACGAATACGTCTTCAAAGTTAAATATTGTTTTGATCATTCATGCATCTTCGTGGTGGACGGGCAGCCTTAACTTGTTTCTACAAACCAAGCTTGGTGTTACGAGTAAAGGCGAAAGTATACTACGAACAGAAAACTTACAAAGAAAAACAAGCATCGTTCACATAATAATAATGTCCTTCCGACCGAATTTCGGCCACGGCGGCCTATCTCCAGAGAGATTAGCCATCGGCCCGGAACATAATGTTATAGTGCACAAGTGTGTGCGTGTGTGCACTCTCTGTTCCTTTACTCTCATAGCCCGATGGGACGGAAAATCCCACACAACCGGAGAGCCTCTCCGAGGCACGGAGGTCAATCACCGCCAGCTTCGGGCTAGTACTGAGAATTTCTTGTCAGAAAAACCCAATGCTTGTTATAGCCCGACCCAGGACTCGAACCCGGGTCCTCGTTGGCTGCAGTCTAACATGCTTACCACTAGAGTTAGACCAACGAGGCAGTAAAATTGAAGTTCACATAATAAGGAACGCACGCACTAGGCACACGGGCAACGCGTAGCTCCTCCTCAACGCGGATGTTTTGTCCTGTCCGGTCCGTGTTTTCGCTCCTAATGTCCAGTGCACTCTATCAGATCCCCGGTAATTAAATCAAATTAAATATCTTTTACTAGCTGATGCCCGTGACTTCGTCCGCGTGGATTGAGGTTTTTCGGTTCCTGCGGGAACTCTTTAATTTTCCGGGATAAAAAGTAGCCTATGTGTTATCCAGACTACAATCTATCTTTGTGCCAAATTTCATCCAGAACCGTTCAGCCGTTCAGGCGTAATTGAGTAACAAACATCCATCCATCCATCCATCCATACATCCATCCGTCCATCCAAACTTTCGCATTTATAATACTAGCTGATGCCCGCGACTTCGTCCGCGTGGATTGAGGTTTTTTGGTTCCCGCGGGAATTCCTTATTTTTCCGGGATAAAAAGTAGCCCATGTGTTATTCCAGACTATAATCTATCTCTGTGCCAAATTTCGTCCAGATCCGTTCAGCCGTTCGGGCGTGATTGAGTAACAAACATCCATACATCCATACGTCCATCGATCCAAACTTTCGCATTTAATAGTAGTATAGAAGTATAGATTCAAATAAGCGCTTTTGAATAGTCGAGTGAAATTACCTCTGGTCCGGATTTAGTATTTAGTACTAAGGTAATTAATTATCCGAATGTTAAATTAGTTGTTAGTGAGCGTCCTCGCCTGCCCCCGCCCTCGTTGCGCAGCTTGCGCGACGGCAACAATATCGTGCCGCAACGCTGAGATAATTGCTCTGAGCATTTGCATATTCGCGGATTGCAATTTGCATCTCGACGGTCCCAGTTTCCCAGCCTGTACTATTATAAATTCGCAAGGGTGTCTGTGTATACTTCGATCATGCCTAGCAGAGCAACGGACGGAGTTTTTTCGGTTTTTTTTGCAAATGTTATATGTGCTGCGCAGTAGCGAAGTCACCGCAAACGCTCTACCAGACTGGCAGAACTGGATTCGCCAATGAACGAAATTATATTTTTCCACAATTTCAGATTGCCTAAAGTACCTTCTCGAAATTCGTCGCCAGCTCTCAGACCCCATCGCCCTGCTGTCGCCGTCGCTCGGCTGTCGCTAGTTTCGTGTTCAGACACCTCAGAGCTTAAGAACGTACAATGCTACCCACTTTGAATCTCACAAAGTATATTAACTTTTGACTTTTTGACAATTCAAGAGCAAGCAAAGGTTCCAAAATTAATTAATACCATCGTTATTTTGAACTCGGAAGTATCAGATGGGTAGGCTGTGGTGTTTTACCTTATTAAAGTTTAACAAAATAAGAAGACCTTGAAGTTATACAATACGATATACGACTATTAAAGCACAGGAAACTAACTATTACTACGTAAAATTAAAGTATTTCGTAATAGGTAATCCCAAAATCAAAAACGGAAACGCAACGAAGACATCACTCCTTCAGAGGCTAAACGCCTTGTCAGCCAGTCAAGTAGCGTATCATTATATTGATATTAGGGGTGAGATGAGGGGTATATAATACGGCGGAGGCACACGCGATAGTATCGTTTGCCGCGCGGTGACCCTTGACATGTCTCTTGACTAAGTACGAGTAGTTTCCACGACAATTATGTTTTTGCATACAGGTACTTGAATCATGAGTAATTGAGAACTTTAAATACTTGTTACAGCTAGATTATGATGAATATCACAATCTTTAAACTAAACCAAAATGATAGCTTTCAATTAAGTTCTATCCCTTTTACGGCACAAAAGCTCTGCGCAGAATATTATGATGCCCGCGACTACGTCCGCGCGGATTAAGACGTCTTTTATTCCCGCGGAAACTCCACGATTTTCCGGGAAAAAAGTTATGCCCTTCCTTCCGCGGGACACAATATTTCAAACGGATTTTGATGAAACTGAATACTGAATTCAAATTCAAATATTTTATTCAAGTTGACTTTGACGAGTGCTTTAGAATAGTCGAGTGAATCTGCCACTGGTTCGGAATGCCTGTTCGGTCATTACGAGCTACCAGTGAACAGGTGAGTGACCGCCGCCCCCGGTGTTGCAGGAGACGCTGGCGACGCTGAACCTGGGCGCGCCGGGCTCCGAGCTCAGCGAGCGCAACAAGCGCACCATCGGCATCCTGCGCCAGCTGTTCCCGCAGCTCACGCAGGTACCGACCGCGCCGCGCCGCACCGCACCGCACCGCACCCGCACACAGGAGCATAACATGACCTCACCACTGTAGCCCGGCCCAAGAAAGAAGCCCTAGAATGGAGCTTTTTTTTTTTAATCCACTACAAGTTAGCCCTTGACTGCGATCTCACCTGATGGCAAGTGATGATGCAGTCTAAGATGGTAGCGGGCTAACCTGTTAGGGGCATGGCAGTTATATTAAACCCATACCCCTATTCAGTGATCACCACGGCCAGTTGTTAGTCGCGTCGTAACGGAAAATATTACGTATATGAATTATGAATTCTCCCTTCATGTTATGCTCCTTTCAAACAACAATGAACAACTAATTTAATCTCTGGGACCATACTGTCAACGCTTTAAAAGCAATATTACTCAAAATTACAGTTTGATGTCACGTACCTTGACGTACTTAAAATAAGGATTATAATTCTAAAACACGAAAGTCAACAATAATGAAACAATATAGCTTTAAGCCTTGGCAGTGGCCATGTGTTCTTTTTGCATGGCATGGTAGAGCTCTCAAACCAATGGATAGACTTTAATGTTTTATCAATGACGTCATTCAACCATACGGTCTACGGTGCTACGGCCCAAAAGCCTACGAGCTCTACGATGTCATACATTATTTTTGTGTCGTAATAATGTTATACAGTTTTATATAATTCCCACTAAGAATTGATATTTGCCCAACATATAATAATCAGTATTATTTCTTACAAGAAGGTATAATAAGCTACTGACTGTCCCATAGAGATTATAAAATCTAATTTAATTTTTATGAATATCTTCAAGTTTTACTTTCTTTGTGCAAACACATTAGGATGATCAGTAAGTTTACCTACAGCACAACAAGTAGGTGGTAGCCACTCCCAAAGACCAGCTTTTACTTAACGCTTAGCTTTTAGAGTAAAACTCACACACTTTAGTACACTTGTTTCGGACACACGCTTCAACGTTCATTTAATTGTAAAGCTTTTTAGTAGCACTAAAGATGGAGTATGAGTAGAGATGATAAAGCCCGATGGCACGGAATATCAACGTAAACTTATATCAGCGTAAGTTTACAAAGTTACAAGTTTTATGGGACTCGTCCGATTCTGAGGCTCTAGTGTAACTTATCAAGTTACACTAGAGCCTAACTATCTATACTCTAACTTACTAAAGTAATACTTTTGTAACGTCAGAATGAGACATCATAGTTTACGTTAGCTTGAGAAGTCACCGAGCGATCAGGCGCTTTACAAAACCACTAACACGTAAAACCACAGAACGCATAGTCGCTTCGCACACAATCGGAGTAGGTACTGTAGAGCGGCAATAACGGTATGCTAAGGGCGGTGTATGTTCTAGATAATCGAACAAACAGTACAGGAGATCACCAGCCAGGTGCTCAAGGTGTTCGGCCCGATCTTCCTGCGAGCGTTCTTAGGGAACAACAACAACAACGGCGGCGGCGGACGCAGCAACAGCGGCACGGTCGAGCTGGATGACGACGACGACGATGATGACGAAGACGATGTCGACGATGACGAGCCGGTGACGTCATCGTCGACCACCACCACTGAGGCGGCGGAAACGGAGGAGCCTGAGAGGAGGAAGCGCGCGCTGTACTTCTTGCCGGTATGACGTCACGATCGCGCACCAACCGCCCGAGAGGACGGCGACCGGCGCGCGCAGACCGCGCGCCTCCATCCATCGCCATCGCCACCACCGCCACCACCGCCACACCCGCCACACCCGCCACCCGCATACCACCCACCCCCATCTCATGCTGCCCTGGTAGCCGCGCGACGAAAGCTGCAGCGCAATAATCGCAATCCGTTGATTGGCTGACATTTTTTAATACCAACTGGACATTTTTACTTCTACAATAAAATACTTAAAAGTTTCACATAAAAGCATGCGTCCCAGACAACGCCGTCAGTGCTAAAATACGCATCAGACGCGATCACCAAATGCGAGTAACGTCATCACTAAAACTCATGGCATGTATTGATAACGTTATTTGCATTTCCGAGGTACTGATCACGTTGTTTGAGGTGTAATTCAGCTAACAGCGAATTGTTTGCGACGATTGCAACGTAGCGACCATAAGTGCGGTACCAGGGGGGCAGATCATTGCACTGGTATGCGCTCAGAGTTGTAAATTAGCTCGGCGATGTTTCCAGAGCGGTGTGGCTGACGAGAACCAGCTGCTGTCGGGGGCGGAGTCGCAGCAGGCCGAGGTGCGCGTCGCGTTCGGCGGCGACCAGGCCAACAGCGACGACCAGGAGACCGCCGCGCAGACCAACAACGCGGCCATCGACGAAATCACGCTGGACGACGCTGACGACAGCGAAGAAAACAGAAATAAGAGGTAACACCACAAATACAAATGTATACTTTCTTGCCTGTATGTATTTTAAAAATATTTGCATGCTGAAGTGTCAGTAAAATATGCAGGGCCTCTTAAATTTGAAGAACTTTGTAAACCACCCATATTTAACAAATAAACTTCATTTCATTTTAAACATAGTACGACAAATCCTTTGTTTCTCAGGTTCTGAGAGCTGGACTACACGTATTATAAACGATTTTTCCAGGAGAAATACTTTCGCACCCCATAATTCTTGGGGAATTATGGGGACCCTTGCTCCAGCATGGTTCAAAAACACGTATCAAACGTGAAATGGCACCCAGAGTACTAATATATGCGCATTCAAACAGCCTTGTTTGTTTTATTCTGTTGCGCAAATATTATCAGAAACATCAGCGGTGATTGCAATCGTAAACATTGTAGCAATCATTTTTACATAATAAGGCCCGATCCAAACGGATGATTGTGCGAATGTCGACGTCATCATATAGGTACAGCTCAGCTGGATTTAATTAGAATGTTTAAGAAAACTAGATTATTCCAAATTGAGTCTAAAGTAATAAACCTGTTACCTTGACACGAGTAATTCACAACAGCGTTACGTGTTCAATCTAGACGCAGGTACTCAGAGCCAATGAAAAAAAACATAATTTCGTGCGAAATTGAGTTGCGAGTGGAAAGGTTGGCAAAAAGCCGCGCTCGCTGTCGATGCATTCTTCGTCAATGCCAGTCGATTTGCCTCTTGCCACTTGCCACTTGCCACTCGCCCCTCGCCGGGCGAGTTGCGAGATCGCAGGCACCAGCTGTAATTGTGCGCTCAATAATGTTACACAACTCGCTTACTTTGCTGATACCGGATCAAAATTATAAACACCACTTAACTACTTACCTACTAAAATTTCGAAAATCATAATCCTCTTAATTAGTTAATTGGTTTTTCATTCTGCTTTGTAATAATGATTCATGCTAATAATATTATAAATGTATATCAGGTATGGCATCAGGTAGACAATCTGCCCCCCGATTACGTAAGAATTGTTCATCAAACGTTAAAGATTTTTGTCAAAGTAAAATAAACCATAAATGCATTGAATTAGAGCTCAATTTCCTCTGCCCATTCTTATACGTTTAGGTATGAACGATACTCGAACGTATAAGAATGGATACACGAAATTGAGCTCTAATTTTATGCTGTTATGGTTTATAAACTTTGACGGCGAACTTTAACGTTTTGATCGGACATTCTTACATGATAAGGGGGCTGGTATGGTCACATTAATTCGTTCATCTCAATTTTCCCGAGTTATGTGCGACGCCCAAACATTAGCTTCAATTTAAAAACGGTAAAATGGTAAAATGGTTCAAAAACCTTAAAAGTCATTGTTAGAAAATATTAACGCTAATAAATACTGTTTCAGATTCCTCGGCGGCGACGCAGGCGCCTCTGGCGGCGGCTCGGGCAACTTCCTATTCGACGTGGTCAGAGTATGTACACATTACATGCCTTTATCTTATTTAAAAAATACCCTTTTTACTTCTTTAACTCTAATTCTTTTCTTTCAACAACAACGCTTTATATTCACTTTATACTCAACTTATTATCTATCTTCATTCACTCTTATGAACCTTCCTCCGACACAATAATATATTATCCGATCATTTCACTCAGATAAAGCTATAAGGTTGGTCAGTACCGAAGTGGAAACGGTCAGAAGGTAGCACGAAAAAAGTTGCGCCGAACTTCTAGCCCACTCTAGCCTCGTGTTAAACAAATTATGTCGACTACATACATTCCGGTTCCATAAGCCGCACCAACGTTTTCGTGGAACCGAAAAATAAGTTACAATTCGTTACTCTATGTTAGAGGCAGAGCGTGATAGCTAGAACTTTCGTGCATTTGCTCTTATCTATCGAATCACTCACTTTTATTTTCCCCACTCACACTTCATTTTTTAAAGCTATCGGCTATATGCATCCACTATCACTATCAATTCTTTCTTTATTAGAGCTAGTGAATTACCAGTTTAGGAACGAAGGATAAAGGAGTTTCACAGAGTGGAAACGGCAAGACGCGAGGTAGGTTAGCAGCGGCAGATAGCGGCGGGAGAGTTGTCTCGAGTTAGCAGGGTTGTGTTGCAGCGTCCGGCGGAGATGGTGGCGCGCGCGGCGGGTAACGCTTTCCGCCTGTTCGCGGGCACCGACTCGCTGTCAGTGGGGCTCCGCGCCGCGCACTCCGCCACGATCGACCCTGTCGCCTTCCCACAAGTACCACCACATATCTCCCACCAGTAGAACTACGCCACGTGCTGTGCCCCAATTGCATAATATGAGATTGACGTTATATTATAATAGAATCATTAAAAAATAAACGCAAAGGATTTTGGCTTATAGGATCAGCCTGGCTGTTAAGCACGGAATGCAGGCAGCGAATTGTATCGGACGATAAGTCTGACAACCCGTCTAACAGACGGGTTGTCTCTAATACAATGGCTAATGTGAACATTTCATTCAAATATCTGGATTAAGTATTTTCTGCTCCAGCAGTCATGCATCACTCATCATTAATTGACTGATACATTTATCATGAAAAGAAAATGGATTAAACGGGAAAATTCGATCATCCTCCATCTATAAATATTAAGATGAAATTCTTAAATCCTTTGATAAGTACTAAATATTCAATGATTGAATTAGAATACGTGATTGATATATCAATACAAAATTCCAATGACTGTAATATTTATTCTGGACTCTGAATCAATAAGCAATTTTTTACGAAACCGGTTATTGAATTTGCAATAGTTGCAAGGGACTTTAAATTAAGTCCCTGTCGGATCACGTGTTATGCTACTAAAATGGGCGCAGCGCCACATGGCTATCACCTGTAGAAATTAGAGTATTCAAGCTAGATTAGATTCACAGCGATCATAGCGATGGTTGTCGAGTAGTTTTGTTGATGTAGTTCCAGCGTCGTGGAGGATTTGCTTTAGATTTAAAATGTAGACATGGACTTCTACTAACATATTTTCCATTTCTGTTTCCTTCACCCTTATCTTCTATCTAATATTATGCACTTGTATATTATATTTCTTGGTTGCACTTTCTGTATATTTTTATTAACTAGTAATTTTAATACTTAATAAGGATCTGGTATTTTTTGTCAATGTACATAAATTAATGTAATTGTATGATTATTTTACATTTCATTATTTATGAATCGTTGCGTTAAAAGTAGTTTCAATACAAAGTATATCTTACGGTTACTATAGGTCTTGCACATTGGTCTTGCACTTAAATTTTTTATGTTTTGAAATCGGGAATATTTAAATTCTTCGAACCTTTTCTTTCGCGAATAATTTCTTTATTGTAATTCAAAAGCGTTATCCTGGTCATTTCTTTTGCAAGATCTTAATAAACTGACTTTTCAATTGATATAGAATAAATTTAGATTTTGAATTATGCCATTCCAGCTAATAGCGGGTTCGTCTTCCGGCGCGTCGTCCGGCGACGCCGGTGCGGTGGAGGGCGACGACAACGGCGGCCCCAAGGGCGACAACCTGACGGAGGGAGTGCCCGGCCCCATCACACGCCTCTTCATCATCGCCAACCGGGGCATCGCCAACCTCATCCAGGACCTCATCCTCCGCATCGCGCAGACCTCCGAGAGGATAGTCAACTTCAAGGCGCGACTCATCACCTCCATCATCTAGAGCGTGTGCGCTTAGAATAATATCGAGAGGCTTCGGTCGGAGCGAACTCGGACCGCGATCCGGATCGGAGCGTGTGAAGCTAGCTTAATAAATCAATTTTAACTACAAAACTAAAATTTAACTAATTTTGATGGAACGTAAACATAAACAACATTGCAATACATGTACGTATCTCGCTCTCGTTTACTAGTATTTATTTATTTACAAAAATTACTGAACTGATTTTGGGGAAATTTCGAGAGCTATTAGATGCAATAACTAAGGTTTTTCTAATCAAAAGTATTATATTATCAAGAATGTACATTTTTACTTGAATAATGAGTAAGAAAATGAACAAGCAAATGATTCCTATGCTATTTGTTCGTCAAAAGCCGCTTCTACACAATCCGATCCTCATCCCGGTCCGACCGTCGTCTCATCGGCCGCAGAGTGTTACCGCGGCGAACACTCTCGCTACTTGACTGAACACGAAAACATAAACCCACACACTCGGGTGCTTTCTTTCGGTACGATCGTACCGTTTGAAAGATACTATAAAGTCGCATAGCCGCTTACAAATTTATATCGGACACGCATGAGACATAGATGTTGCTGCATCATCACTTTCTTTAATATCATCATTACGACGGCTGACAAAGTGTAGTTTGTGACGCCAAATTCGAATTTTTGTACAAAAAACTGTACTCGACTGTAATTATTTTGTCATTTATCGTATAAATTATTTGTCCCTCATTGTACACAGCAACATGTATGTCTCATGTTACCAAATTATGTAAAAAATATTTTATTTATTACACCGATATTACTAATATATATACACTATACTATTTATTTTTATACTTTTACACCTACATAATATGTGACAGAAGATTTATATTTTATACGCTCTAATTGTTTTTTTTATTAGATAATCTTTACACAACTGCTTTGTACTTGTTGAAATAACGGAATGTCTTGACCCCTCGGGGTTCGATATCCAGTCACAAGAGAACCGAAAGCGGCAAAGTTTAGCATAGTGGAGGTAGAGGGTAAGCTATGGATAATTATTAATTGATAAATAATTAATTATAACTCGATCGCTCGATGGGCGCAAAGCAAACTGACCTGTATTAATTTATTTAAGAGGCTCGAGACCCATTCTTGCGGTGATTGGCTCGTTTAGCAATAACAATTGTCACTAAAGCGAACTACACATTCCGTTTTGTTAAATCGATCGCTGAACAAACTTAAACAAATAGCAATTCCTCATTTTCACGTTCCTGTAACAGTAGCATACTTCTTCCAGACGATCGGACAAATCGGAATGTGTGTGTCGCGCTTAAATAGAATCGCCGCAGTCGGTTCTCCGGTGCCGTGCTAGTGATGTGCTAGTGATGGACCGCTAGTGACGCGCGCTAGTGATGTACGCTGTGATTTTGTGTGCACTTGAGTGGAGAGTGCGCCGCGGGCCGCGTGACGCGTGTCGACTCTCGACTAGCTAGTGTAGTGTAGTGATATGAGACGGCAGCGCCGCCTTGCTCAAGCTTTTTTATAATGTGACAATCGTCAATCTCAATTCGTTTTTACGTTTGTAAATATGTATTATAGCGGAATTTATGTAAAATAAATGATTAGTAAATAGTTTTTATTGTTTCGTTTGTAAAATACTTAACTGTTAATAAATAAACATCACCTTGTTAACCGTGCGCTTCTGATTAAACAGTTAAAATAAAAATTACAAATCAAACTGTTGATATTATAGTTCAAATTCCTCTGTTCCCCGATTATTCATTAATTACGTATTCGAAGAAAGCAACAGGAAGTTTTTTTCATAGCTTAATCACTAAATATTTCTAAAAATTATACTCTTAGTAATAATATTATCTACTATTCAAATAAGTATTATGAATAAAATATACCTATTATTGTGAAACCAAGTATGAAAGGTTAACTATGATGAACTATGATTTTCACTTGGTGAAAATTAGCTTCACGAATCACGATACAGTAGCTAATAGCTAAGTACCTACTTCTACTTTTTACAAAAAAAAATGTTAGATATTATTTAGTGTTATAACTTTAAAAAATTGCATGTAGGGACCGCTGGATCCAGGTGACACAACATCCACGCATATGGAAGTCCCTATGACCCAGGAGGCCTACGTCCAGCAGTGGACGTCTATCGGTAATCGGTATGACCGACGATAATTTTTCAACCTTTTATTTTTACCCCACATGATATTCTTACCCTTATCCCCCCTGGGGGGTAAGAATTAGCATTGGTAGGCACTAGTGGAACAGGCCGATATTTTGTGACGGTCTACGCAGTTCGCACACAAGCCAATAGATGGCACTACTAGTAGCGCACGAAGAACACCAAGAGCCTGAATCGCGATAGCGAAGTTTTCTTTAAATTACGCTATTTATATAGTTACGACCAAAGATCAATGGTCGGAACAGTGGTCCCCGAGCCTTACACCCGCTCGAAAGATTATCATCCTTTTACACTAAGGAGATAGCTGCACTTTTGGTAACTATCGCCAGGAAGGCTATAATCAGTATTATGTGGGTGTAGGGCTCTCCAATGATGACGATAGTGAAGATCTGCCCGCATGCGGATGGGACTCTAACTACTTATCGCCGCTCAAAGACGTGTTATGGTTATCAAAAATGAACAATAACTAGGAAGACTGATTCTTGTAGGTATAGTATTAAAGTATGCGTAGTAATTATGTGAACAATATAAAAACTGACGCTAATCACCGGGCGTTCACTAGTTATGGCTGCTCGAAGATGTGTTAGTGGCCATGTCTAGTGAATCAGCCTTCCTGGTGATAGTTAAGTACCAAGAGAACAGCTAACTATCTCTTATAATATTTGTTACGGTCGAGCCATATCACCTGCTCCCGTACAATGCTCGACCGTACTCGTAGCGAGGGATCACTACCGTGCTCCCCAATGACCCATTACCAGTGGCGATTCCTCTAAGATTGCGCAGCTTGCGCCGCAATACCAATAATTATGAATAAGTTAAGTACTTACCAATTATACTAGATCTATTTAAGTAATATACTAATATTTTATAACATGAAATAGGTACCATTAACAAAACATATAAGTTTATCAATTAAATGATTCAATCATCAATCGATAATTATTTAAAATCACGCACGCTCCATGACCATCTCGCACCCTGGTTGTGAGTTGTGACTTGTGACGTGCGCCGCATCGCCACGTGGCTTGTACAGCGTACTGCGAGAATCTTCGAACTCCGTCGCGTCGGTCCGCTTTCTCCCCGCTCATTACGGGCCGAAGGCGTGCTCTATGAGTTGCGCATTGCGAGCTACTCGCTTTTGCCGAAACTCAAAAACTACTCAACCGATTTAAAAAAAAATTCACCTATAGAAAGCTACATTATCAGCGAGTAACATAGGCTGTATTTTATTTTCAAAAACATTAAAGATCCCTACGAAAATTGCAATAATGTGAATGAAGTCGGAAAAAATTGTCTCATCTGAGAGCTTCCGTGGCGTGCGCTGCGTAAATGGTAAAAGGTACACGAAAACAATGTATGGTGGAATTGTTCCTCTCAAAAAGTTCTAAAAAAAAGTCCGCGACAGCATATAGCTATCTTTTAAGGTCGTCTCACAATAACCGTCATTATGATTTTCAAATTTGGTCTAAAACAATGCTATACTCGCGAAGGTGTTTTTACCAACATAGTAATAATCCTTAGCAAAATAACATGGTTGTTAATCTCAAGTATTTAATAATCACCTAATTCAGATGAATATTTTAGAAGATATCATAGTAATAATGTAACACGCACTATACTAATATTATACAGAGGTTAAGTTTGTGAGTTTGTGAGGTTGTAGGGGGGAATCTCTGGATCTACTGAACCGATTTTGAAAATTCTGGTACCAGTAGAAAGTCACATTATTTGTGAGTGTCATAGGCTTGGTACGAGAACCGAGATTAACCCGAAAAATTAGGGAGGTCCCGTGGGAATTTAAAAAACTTATTTCACGCGGACGAAGTCGCGGGAATCTGCTAGTGTAAAATAAATATAAATAGTATTCTTTATTCTAGTAAGTACAAGTTAGCCCTTGACTGCAATGTCACCAGGTGGTGGGTGATGATGTAAGTACCTACTCTAAGATGGTAGCGGGCAAACCTGCTAAGGATATAAGTACCTATCAGTTATATTAAACCTATACTTACCCCTAATCAGTGATATATGAGGTAAATGTTTTTTAATGAGAAAATACCTAATTAGTAACCATCAACTAGCGCAAACCCAAGATTGACCACCAGGAATCGCCACTGCCCATTACCCATACAAAATAATACGTAACCTAAACAGCAATCATTTGAAGCCTTAGACTGCAGCTGTATAATTAATTACCCAGCCGGGTAGCTGAATGAGAAGAGCCGTTACTATACAAACAGTTTATTGGTAGGTACATTTACGTGTAATTGTTAAGAAAGGAGTCGACCAGTTTGGCCATGCAGCCCACGTAGCAGTGTCGGCGCGACATCTCGGTCGCCGCCCTCGGGAACCGCGGCAGGGCTCCCAGCCGGCTGGCGGTGCTGATCACCTGCCACCTGGACCCAGAGCCTGGAATCGGTGGATACAAGCACACGTTACTTTGCAGTTCACAATACAAAATTAACAACACGCTTAATCCATACTAATATTATAAACCAAAGTGTCTGTCTGTCTGCTACGCTTTCACGGCCCAGGTGGGCCGATGGCAGATGGGTTGAGCAGATGCTCAACCGATTTTGATGAAATTTGGTACAGGGATAGATTGTATCCCGGGGAAGGACATAAGCTACTTTTTATCCCGGAAAATCAAAGAGTTCCCACGGGAATAAAAATCTTAATCTACGCGGACGAAGTCGCGGGATTCATCTAGTCTAAATATACAAAAGGAAAAGGTAGCTGACTAATTACTGATCTCTCAACGCATAGCTCAAACCACTGCAAGGATCGGGCTGATATTTGGCATACATGACAGCTTAGACGTAGGCATCCGAGGATTTTTAAAAATACAACCCATATAGGGGTTGAATAGGGGGTGAAGTTGCGAGCAAAAGTTAGTTTGCAATATGTGCCGGCAACTAGGTAGAACATACTATTACAGACTGCAGGTATAGTATGGGTTAAAGGCAGCTGCTACACATGCAGGAAAAGCAAGCAAGCAATACACACCACCAGACTAATCCTGAACCAAACCAGTGAAATGTTTAATATGATGTCCAACATCCACATATAATGCAAATAAATAATTGAATTGAATCATATTAGTGTCCGACCGAAAGTTCGGTTTCGGTTTCGGTCGAGTTTCGGCAAAAAAACTAGTTTCGGTTTAGTTTCGGTTTCGGCGGCAAACCTGCCGAAACTACGACCGAAACCGAAACTGCATTCGGGAGTTCTCGCGCTGTGATCGGTCATGTTCAGCGCGTTAAATTCCATCCAAGCGAGTAAGCGGCGAAGACATTTCGCCGCGTCCACGTGGCAATTAATATTTTTTTCTTAAATGAGGGGTTGTTATGTTGATTATCATACCAATAATTAGTAAAAATGTCGAAGACTGCATAGCTATGTGATTTAAAGACTGATTATAATAACGTTTTCTTTATTATTCTCTCAAAACATGATCCTTGCAAGGAAGTTTCGGTTTCGGTTTCGGCCGAAACTGAGACTGTTGCCGAAATTCGGTTTCGGTTTCGGTTTCGGTCGTAAAAACCAGTTTCGGTCGGACACTAAGGCTGTGTTCCGAAATACACTGCGAGCACTGTAAGGTGTGACGTCACTTTAGTACACTGCGAAGCCGTTCCTTTATAGTTAGGTATACTGGGTACTGCTTAAAACGGAACGCTGTCAGCACTTAGACAAACACTGAGAGCACCTTACCTCTAAAACGCCAGTGTTCACAGTACAAAGATGGCGTCGATTAATGACGTCATATATTTCCCTAGGATACTGCAGCAGTTTACTGTCAGTTAAAACGGAACTAATTTCTCCACAGTAAAGAGCACTGAACAGTCTCGCAGTCTATAACGGAACACAGCCTAAATCATATAAAACACTTTATAGGCTATAGTCCGTGTTGCGAAAGAAATCACGCGGCAATTAGTGGAACTAACGCAATACTTCAGGCATAATGATTGCATTGACATGCGTCATGCGACCACAGCGCCGCCCCTGTGGGACTTCTTTCGTGACGTGGACTCTACTTATGTTCCGGTGATGTTTACTGTTGAGTGTTGACTGATGATGATGATGATGATGATGATGATGATGACTCTACAATGCATGGCAGTCAGGTTTAACAGAAGTAAGTACTTATAGCAAATTAATTAAGCTCCTTAATGAAGGAACTAGAAGTTTAATTCGCTATAATCCGCCACAGCAGACAAATCTATGTGGCGCAGCGTTGTGCCGGTGCGAATTTCTTTCTTATTTCTGGCTTAGGTACTGGGCGGTGAATATCTATTGCTACACGTGCAAGATACACGCTGCACCACATAGATTTGTCTGCTTTGGTGGATTATAACGAATAATTAAACTTCTAGTTCCTTAATTATCATGGACTTCCGCAAAGTAACGCCTGCTTCTACCCAATAAATTAAACTCGTTGTTTCTGGTGTACCTGGAATAGTTTTCAAGTGAGGCCGAGACGTGTCCACCCTTAGGACACGCGACAGCTGAGCTGAGTTTTGCAGTGCTCGCATTTCAATACTAAATAGGTACCTAACTAATACAATATTTCGGGCGTAAGTAGCAGTTTCGTCAGAATCTAGTTTCTTTTATAGGTGATATGATTATTTAGAGATTACCATTACGTCGTCAAGTAAATATTATTTATCAACAAATTCAAAAATTGTTACCGGCATATGCTATAAAAATAATAAAAGCAATAAAAATTACATTGGCACAGCAAATTTTGTCACAAATTCTGTCAAGTTTGTCCTTTACATTTGAATAATCCTGATATCTATACCTAATTAAAAAAAAGATTTTATATAATACTAGCTGAAGCTCGCGACTTCGGCCGCGGGGATCGAGGTTTTTGGGTTCCTGCGGGAACTCTTGTCTATGTAATAAGTTGATTCCCAATTCTCTGGGTCGCAAGTTCTTAGTACGGACTCTTGCTCTTGGTTCTTCTTAGTTCTTAGGACGGATTCCTTAAACCCAGCTGGAAACCTCCTCCATCTGAGTTCTTGGTGAATGATACCGGAACCAGAAAGTAACCAAAATAATATTTAAAATATTATGTTTCTTATGCGTAGACTGAGTAAGATACAGGCTGTGTTCCGTTATAGACTGCGAGCACTGTTCAGTGCTCTTACTGTGGAGAAATTCGTTCCGTTATAACTGACAGTAAACTGCTGCAGTATCTTAAGGAAATATATGACGTCATTAATCGCCGCCATCTTTGTACTGTGAGCACTGGCGTTTTCGAGGTAAGGTGCTCTCAGTGTTTGTCAGTGCTAACAGCGTTCCGTTATAAGCAGTACCCAGTATACCTAACTATAAAGGAACGGCTTCGCAGTGTACTAAAGTGACGTCACACCTTACAGTGCTCGCAGTCTATAACGGAACACAACCAATATATAGACGCCGCCATCATGGAGGAAGGAATTACGACTGTCTTCATTATTCTATGCGCCGCCATATATCTCCTTTTCACTCCCACATGAAAGAGATGCAGTGTTGGGATGTTACACAAGATAGAATGAGAAAAAAAATGTGTTTTTCTCTCCCTTTCTGCGAGTCACGAATTTTGTACCTATTGCATACTATTGTGCCAGACAAATTATGACGTTTGTATGACGTTTGGGAGGTGTTTCATACATGGAGGAAGGAATTACGACTGCCGTCTAAGGAGGTAGGACTAAAATAAAAACTAAGAATACTATATTTTATCCAATTTCTGTTTATTACCATCACGTAAGTGTGAGTGAAACAAAATATCGCTGTTTGTGTCTATTCGATTAGCAACTGGTCACAAGGTTCAGATTGTCAAATTATATCTTTTATCTTTTAATACTGTCAAATTCAAAATACCTCTTGTACGAATAATACGGGTCGTTAACTGTACACATAATTTTGTTGCTTAGTATTTGTTTGTTTACATTCGAGGTTACAGAAAAGATTTTTAAGAATTTCTTTATTTAAAGTAAATTTCTAAGGTGCATAAAGCTCTAAAATCAAAGCCAAGTGTCCACAAAAAATGTATTGTGCCTTTGAGGGACGTAAATCCAATAGTTTAAGAAAATAAAATGATACAGAATCTGTCGGGTTTCATCGGTGAGTTTTGGCAATGGTTCTTGTTTAAGACTAAGGATTTTACTAGTAAATAGGTAAGCAAAGGTAAGAAAAAGTAAATAAATATGTTTAAGTACTCAATTACATACTTATTAAATAATAATAATGATATTTTGCCAAAACGCTTTTAGGTTACTAGTGCTGTGAAATAGATTATTGATAATTATTGCACTAGTACGTACATACGAGTATTATGTACTCTCTAATCTCTATGTTGTAGATTTCCTTAAAAATGAACTAATAAAAAGGAAATGGATAGAAATGATAAAAAGACCTAATAGGATACCGCGGCATAACAGTCGTATTTGCTCAAAACATTTCACAGAAGACTCATTTTTGCCAAACGAATACACCAAATGTAGGCGACTGAAATCAAATGCTATACCCACTATAAATTTACCCCAAGAAATAGGCGTTATCACGACAAGAAAGTTTAATATTTATAAATTAACTAGCTGACCCGGTGAACTTCGTACCGCCAACTTATCTATAAGAATAAAACAAATAAACTATCCTATCTTTTAAGTTAGACCAAATTACAGATAGTTACGAAGTTTGATCAAAATGGGTTCAGTAGTTTCAGGGTTTATCCCGAACATACCTACATCGTGACACGAGATTTTTATATACTTATATAAGATCGGATATTATATTGTACCAATTTTTACCCGACTACGACAAAGCCCAAAGGAAGGGTTCTGGAGTATGATTTTAGCTGTCGATGGTATTTAGCTATTTACGAATGTTCCTCCGTTACACCTTCATGAAGCAATCATAATCAAATAATTACGAAAGTTGGTGGTATTCTCTAAAATTGATTTGGTGTAACGATCGCAATGGCTTCCACTCTCCCGCTAAAGGTTAAAATGCATTAATACACCAAGAACGCCGTAAGTGCAGCCAATCAGAGGTCATCACGATTGTTACACTGATGCAATAATTTTTAGATAATACGAGTTTTTCTAATTAGAATTCTTTTTCTAATTTTTTTCTAAAACATTAGATATTTGCGGTATTATACTGTCATCATTTCATTTTGAAATGGGATATTTGGAAGACGATATTTTGGGCAAATTATATTCTTTGTACATGTAGTATGTAAATAAAATAAAATATATTGAAACTTACTAACTAAACTGCATTTTAATCAATAACCCCGTGCGTAATTAGTATAAGGAGTGTGGTGCCAACCACGTAAAGATTTTTTTTAGTTTTAATTAATTTAGTAACTAGTAATATAGTTAAAATTTTACCTTCTTTTATAAATTATTTAGTTGCTATTTGGGTTTAAATAAGGTTATTTATTATTATTTTTAGTATTAAATAAATAAATAACAAGAAATTTGTAATCAATAAATGTACTACTTTGATTTCAGTAAAGTAGTTAATTATTAAAACTAATCTGTCGTACTATGCGGGCTAGTTCGGGTTGCTAGATTCAAGAAAATTTTGCGACAGTGGCGCCCCTATTTATTTCACGACTTTTTTGCCAAGCTATAGTACCTATGGCTTGTATATTTTTATAATTATTGTTAAAATCTGTCATCACCTATCCCGAAGGAACCCTATAATTTTTGGGATAAAAATATTCTCTAAGTTAGGTATCCCAGGGCAGAAAAGTATGTCAAGTTGCAATCAATCCATATTGCAACTTGATAGTAAGTATTTACTGGTTTGAACGTGATCGGCTAACAGGCAGCCAAAAATAAAAAGTAACTGTATGGATACTGTTTTAGGCTCTTTATGGATACTAAAGCATTCTCTATTTTAAGATTGTTTTATACAAAAATCATCATTTATATTTCACAGATTACGTATGTTAGACAATAATATAAACGACTGCCACCCATCACTAGGAAAATCCTACCTAGTGACAAACTAAAAACACAATCTTACTTCTATAGTCTTCATTATTCTATGGTTTCATATTACCTAGAATACTAGTATTCTATATCCCTTTCGGTTACAGGCTGACCCTGATTCTAGAGGTTCCTTCTTCCATGGACTTAATATACAATAATAGGACTGAGTACTCTAGATAATGTGTCATACGAAAATGAACCTTAACATTTGGACATTCAGATTAGGTTTGTTAGGCTGTCTCAACAGAGGGAAAACGAGCCGAGAGAGATAGTCTGAAGGTGGGTACTGTGTCCCTTTTACTCAATTGCCAGTAGAAAAAAATGTTGAAAGTGGCAGAAAACATTTTTCCAAGTAGAAATAAAACAAGAAATTATAAATATTTTTAGCTTTTAGAATACTTTTATATAATTTATTTTTTATGTTTACAATTTAATTTTTTATATTTACCATTTTTTAAAGTAAATAGTCAAAATAACATGATTGTTTGGTAGCTATATAGAATTACCCTGGTAGCACTGAAATGTCTTGTGCAGAGTGGTTTTCTACAGGTAGTGGATTTATTTTATGGAAACATCTTTTATATTTTAAGTAGTAATATAATTCTCATATTCAGACATTTTTATGTTATATTATATTAGGAACATATTTTATTTTATTATAATAACGTTTCCTAGGTTACATATTTTTTTCTAAAATCTACGGTCTACACACTATGGTCAAAGATCAAAGGAGTTTTTATTCAACACCTTCTCCTATTTTTTAAAATTTGTATGTTTACAAATTTAAAAATAAACTTAAATTAAAAATTATTAACTTTACTCGTTTTTTAATTTTATATCTATACCGTTAAGATAAAAACTAACTTTTTAAAACAAAATAAAATCTTATCTTATCTAAAAATACTAACTTTTAACTTTTAACTTACATTAGAATTTTCGAACAATGTTTTCCAAATTTAATTTTACCTAACGGTTTTGTTAATATGTCAGCTGTTTGCTCATCTGTAGAACAGTATTTTACAGTAATATTACCTTTTATATAATGTTCATGTATAAAATAATATCTAACATCAATATGTTTAGATCTCTTATTGAATGAACCTGTTTTAATTAATTGAATTGAACTTTGATTGTCAATATTTAACAATATTTTTATATTAAAATCTACAAGTTCACACAATAATGATCTTAAATACAATGTTTCCTTGCAACAATCCGCAGCTGCAATGTATTCAGCTTCAGTTGAGGATAAAATATTTTATGCCCTTATCTTTTGTACCCTTTAAATATTTCAAAATCTTTTTAATAGCTATGACATCATTTTTACTAGGGTTTTCTATTTTATAATTATAATTATAATTATTATTTTATAATTAATTACTGACATAATTAACCGCTTGAGCTGTCAAGTCTTGTCCTAGATCTAGATACATTTTTTTTTCTCTTTTTTTTTTTTTTTTTTTTTTATAGTCAATACCTTTTTGCTCAAAACCTCTCACTACGAGACGTGCATTATACATACCATCTTCCTTCACACGAAATACCCATTTGTTACTTAATATTTTATGTCCTTGTGCTTCTTGTCTGTCAACTAATTTCCATATATTATTTTTATATAGAGATTCCTTCTCTAAATTTATGGCCTTCTCCCAATTTTCCTTTTCGTTACCTGTAATGGCCTCATTATATGTAAGAAGTACATAGTCATCAAATTTGATTGGTTGAGTTCTCTTTCTCTGAGATCTTCTTAACTCTTCTGTAACTTCTTCATTTTCTTGAGAACTTCCCAGTACTTGAGAGTCTATTTCTTCTGTATCATAATATTGAACATCTTCTTCTTCTTCTTCATGTATTTCTGATTCAATATTAGTTACGTCTTCTTCTGTTTGTATAACATTTTCTATTTCGTCCATTTGTGTATCTTCTATTTGTAATTTATTATCTCTTTCATTTTTATCTTCATTAATGTCTATGTTACTTTCTTTTTTATTGAGAATTACTATATCTCTATGGTATTCTACTCTACAACTTTCTTCATTCCACAGTCTATATCCATTGTTAGTATATCCTATCATTATTAGTTTCTTACTTCTTGAGTCTAGCTTTTTTATTTGTCCTAGTTGTTTAGCATATACAGTACATCCAAATATATGTATGTTGGAAAGATTTGGTTGTTTTCCATTCCATATTTCATGAGGTGTTTTGTTATTAACTGTTTGACTGGGTAATCTGTTAAGAAGGTAAGTAGCACAGTAAACAGCTTCACCCCACATTTCATTATTCAATTTTGACTCAAATAACAATGCTCTGACTTTTTCTAATATTGTTCGATTTAATCGTTCGGCTTTCCCATTATGTTGAGGTGTGTATGGAATTGTATAGTCTAATTTTATACCTTTCTTTAAACACCATGTTTTAAATTCATTGCTTGTATATTCTCCTCCGTTGTCACATCGTATACAAGACACTTTTTCTTTCTTTTCTCGTTCTACTTCTTCAATATAATTCTTAATTACTTCGGAAACTTCACTTTTATGTTTTATAAGATTAGTTTTAATTAAATGACTATAATCATCTAAAATTGTGACAAAATATCTCTTTCCATCATGAGTTTCTGTTTCTATTGGTCCACAAACATCTGTGTGCATTATTTCTAGAATTCTTCCTGCTCTCTGCCTCTCTGTTTTAAAGGGTAGTCTGCTCTGCTTTGCTTTTATGCATATTTCACACGGTTCTTCTTTACTATTAACTCCTTCTATTTTTATACCTTGAGCTACATTGGGTAGGAATCGCAAAATATCTTTTCCGGGATGTCCTAGTCTCTTATGCCACTCCAAAGCTGTATCTTTCTCTTTTGCTAATAGTATATGCTCTTCACAATTTTCTTTATTTATATTAATGTAATATAAACCATTTTCATTTTTACCTTCTAGTATCAATTTTTTATTTTTAAATATTTTTACACTTTCTTTTGTAAACAAAACAGAACCATTATTATCTGTTACAGCAGTAACTGACATTAAGTTGTGTGTTAGGTCAGGAACATATAATGTTTTATTCAATGTACAGTTTATACCTTGAATTGTTCCAATTCCTTGAGATTTAATCGTTTCATCATTTGCCACTGATATTTGCGACTGAATTTCTTCAAAATTACTTAAATTATTAATATTATTTGTCATGTGTGACGTACTTCCGGAATCAACCACAAGTTTTATTATTTCGTTTTCTTTGTAAGTATTACTGGTTGTTACCAAGGCTACGTTATTGTTATTAATTTTATTATTTTTATTGCGGAAAAAACAATTTTCTGCTTTGTGATTGTTTTTCTTACATATATTACAGCCTTTATTTTTATACCAGCAATCCTTTTCTAGGTGGTTATTCATTTTACATGATCTGCATTTGAACTGTTTTTGTTTATATTTTTCTACCTTTAGCGCTACATTATCACATTTTTCAATTTTATTACTTTCTCGTGTTTCTTCGAGCAGCAGTCGATTTTTAAGATTAAGTAAAGTTTTTTCATTATCTGAGGTACTTTCCCATGCGGTTGTGAAAAATTTGTATGAATCTGGGAGACATGTTAGTATCTTTGTCATTACAAGGTCTTCACTAATCTCATGACCAAGATTTTTTAATCGTAATGACAAATTCTCTATATTTACTAAATTTTCGTTCATAGACAGATTATTATTGTACTTGAAATTAAAAAATTCTTGTAGTAAATTAGATTTGTTTCTATTTTCTGACCCCTCAAAAATGGTACAGATTTTGTTATACATTTCATATGCTGAATTACAAGTTAACAAATGATATTTGAATTTTTTATCAATTGATGAAATTATTAACTTTTGTGACTTGGCATCTTTTAGTTCATCAATCTTTTCTTCACTATTTTTTAAAGTGTGCAATAACCCTTGTGCTTTCAAATAAATATTTATCTCAAACTTCCACATCTGAAAGCTCTCGGGTCCATTCAATTTTTCAATTTCAATTTCATTCGAAGCTTTCGCCATTTTTAATTTTTATGTGTAATGTACTTACTTTTTTATTTTATTTTATGCGATTTCTATTTTTCTCGCGTCCACTGGGCCATAACCTCTTGTGCAGAGTGGTTTTCTACAGGTAGTGGATTTATTTTATGGAAACATCTTTTATATTTTAAGTAGTAATTTCGGCTGTGTTCCGAAATACACTGCGAGCACTGTAAGGTGTGACGTCACTTCAGTACACTGAGAAGCCGTTCCTTTATAGTTAGGTATACTGGGTACTGCTTAAAACGGAACGCTGTCAGCACTGAGACAAACACTGAGAGCACCTTACCTCGAAAACGCCAGTGCTCACAGTACAAAGATGGCGTCGATTAATGACGTCATATATTTCCCTAGGATACTGCAGCAGTTTACTGTCAGTTATAACGGAACGAATTTCTCCACAGTAAAGAGCACTGAACAGTGCTCGCAGTCTATAACGGAACACAGCCATAATTCTCATATTCAGACATTTTTATGTTATATTATATTAGGAACATATTTTATTTTATTATAATAACGTTTCCTAGGTTACATATTTTTTTCTAAAATCTACGGTCTACACACTATGGTCAAAGATCAAAGGAGTTTTTATTCAACAAAATGTGCCATCACCAGGGTGTCCATGGACCTGCTTTTGTTTTGTGGAGACGCATTAGTTGTGCTTTTAGCTAGTGTTATTTTCAATTCTCAATATGCAAAAATGGTCAAAAATTGTTGCATCAAGAAATGTAAAAGCGAATCATATGCTGGTTGCGGCATTTCTTTTCACAGGTAAGGGGAATAACAAAGATAATTTGTTTATTATCGTATGCGTCAAAGTAGTTTGACCATGCTCAAATACAACTACAACTTTTCTCCAGAACTCAATCATAATATTATATCTCTCCGTAAGAAACGTATTTTCTCCGACTTACTTTGAAAATCAGACTACCACGAAAAAGTATTTTTATTATTCGAGTTATAATGTGGCTTCATATTGGTAACATAATTTTCGAAATCGGGTCAGTAGATCCAGAGATTACCCCCTACAACGTCAACGTCGTCTGGTGGTGGGACCAATAGCACAGATCACTCATAAACTGACCAATAGTGGCAATTTTACTTTATCAAAATATTAAAATTTAAATACGCGATAATCCGACTAATTTGGATATATGTATGTTGTCGTGGCCGTGGAGTCCTAGTGGCAAAAATTTTTTGCGAGATATTTCACCGCGGTTGATTGCCTCATCTGGTGACAGAAGGACTGGCTCATTTTTTGCGCAAAGGATCAGCCTGGCTGTCCAACGCGGAAATGCAGCCAGTATTCTCGCTACCATTCCACGCGGGCATGATTTATATAGTAATTAGGTTAAGCTAGCTAGCTTTAATTTATATTGTATAGTTTTCAATAAATGTTAAAAAAACGAAGCAAATAATCATAGTTACTCGCCAAGACTTCTGATATTTTTGTGTTAAAATATTAAATGTTAAATAAATGTTAGTGACAGACGCTTTGTTTTATTTCCCATTGATTCTTTTAATACTCAAACTCCGCAGCCAACCTGACAAGTGATAGGTATTTGCCAAAGTGAACTTTCCTGTGTGTTAAAAAATGTTTGGTCACCCTATTAGATAGAGATAAAATCCTCCCTTCAACATATCTCTCTCGGCACGTTTTTTGGAAAGGAGAGCTCAGTCCTAATAATGTATATTATATATTAAGTCCATGCCTTCTTCTATGTTCATAAGTCTGTCTTAAACGGAACGCATTCCGTCAATGTCATTTCACATTGACACTGAGCCGACAATGACATTTTGAGGTTAATTTGGGCTGTGTTCCGTTATAGACTGCGAGCACTGTTCAGTGCTCTTACTGTGGAGAAATTCGTTCCGTTATAACTGACAGTAAACTGCTGCAGTATCATAGGGAAATATATGACGTCATTAATCGACGCCATCTTTGTACTGTGAGCACTGGCGTTGTCGAGGTAAGGTGCTCTCAGTGTTTGTCTCAGTGATGACAGCGTTCCGTTTTAAGCAGTACCCAGTATACCTAACTATAAAGGAACGGCTTCGCAGTGTACTGAAGTGACGTCACACCTTACAGTGCTCGCAGTTTATTTCGGAACACAGCCTTGATTTCAATCGGTGATTTTGTTGATTTCTTTCACAGAGTACCTACTTTTGAATTAATTTTAGTGGAATTTATAATAAAATTCAGTACATAAGTAAATCTATTTCGTTTCAGAGATTTCAGTGCAACTGCTTTGATGATACACTCCACGTAAGACTTGATAGTTGAACAAATTAATAAAAATTTATAATGAAAGTTGTTCGAAAATTAAAGTACCTAGTCTAAAGAAAAATGGCACTGTACGAAGGAATAGCTTTAATTCAGGAAAAACAAGCCGTAGTGCTGGACCTCGGAACGGATTATACGAAGTAAGTAATAGCCGTGATAAAGTCGCTCGAATTTAGACCAAAGGCAGGCAAATGAGGCTGATTCTGCTAGAAATGAGATGCATGCATGAAACAGGACTAAAGTTACTTAATGTTTCCTTTACATTTTACTGTCACAGCACCAATTGGTTTAAAGATTGTGTGCAATAGAAATAGTTACAATAGTAGTGTAGAAGACCGGCATCCTATTCGGTTTGTCAGGGGTTCGATCCCCTGGCACGCATCTTTAACTTTCCGGATCATGTGCGTTCAGAGGAACTATGTGTAAGTATATCACATGCATTAATAGTGAAGGGAAACATTGTGAGGAAAGCTGCATGTCGTAGGATTCTTCATAATGTTCTCAAAGGCATGTGAAGTCTGCCCATCCACACTTGTGCAGTGGACGATGGCCAAACCCTTCTCATCCTAGAGGAGGACTCGAGCTTAATGGCTTGAGTTAACGTAAGTAACATGCTCCCTGGCCCCGCAGGTTTGGCTTCACGGGGGAGCCGGCGCCGCGCTGCATCATCCCCTCTCAGTACTGGTGTGCATCAGAGCGCAGACACAAGCGCGTGTACGACTACAGCAATGCAGACGAGCTGTATGAGAACCTGGTGCATATGCTGCACACACTGTACTTCCGGTGAGATAACATAAAAAATAGTATGATAAAAAAGCATGGATTTGACTCACTCCAGTTATGCTTGAGGCTGCAGTTACTTATGTATCTCAATAATTAGTGTATAATTTTAAAAGAGCAACTGCCAAGTTTCTTGCTGGCTCTTCTCGGTAGGAATGTCATTCTGAACCAGAGCGGTAGATTCACTGGACAATTCAGAAGCACTTGTGCAAGGATGTGCTTTGATTATAATTAATAGTGAACATTATTATTATTAAAGCTTTAATTCCCACACAATTACAACTTTTTATTTCTAATTTACTGTGTTTATGAAAAACGAGTAGTTTGATTTGTTTTGATGGGTAAAAGAATTTTTTGCTCTGTCTTCCCACTCTCCTTTTGCCTACTGGGCCTCACCATTTTGAAATTAAATAGGTCCACAATTTTGTCTTTGTACCTTGCTATATGACCTGCCCATTTCCATAAAGCATTAACTTTGTTTTCTTTCAAATGTCTGTTTCTTATTTTCTGAATTCTTCTCAGCTTCAATATACTTCTTTCCATAGTGTCATCATACATTGTGTTGACAGCATAACATTGAGTTTTTAGTATGTGTGAACATACCAGTGTGCTAAAGAGTCTGTGTGTGATCAGGCATGTGCTGGTGAACCCCAAGGAGCGCAAGGTGGTGGTGGTGGAATCTCTGTTCACGCCAACACTCTTCAGGGAGACCCTCGCCAAAGTGCTGTTCCTGCACTATGAGGTAGGTTAGGTTCAATTAACTCACACCTTATTGCTTTGCATCTTTTATTTGTTACATGACATTACATTACCTTAACGAAATAATTCTTGCAAGCGCAGAAAAGTACCATAACTTTTTCATTTGTTGAGATATTGATTGATTGATGATTCTTTCGTATTTTTGTTATAATTTACTCCACGGGAGCATCCTTAGGAGTTGTTGACTTGACAATGTATGACTCCGACTTTCAAGACAGTGCAAGAGTATCTTTTACAATCCTGCACTGTTCGGAAAGTAGGAGTGATACATTCTCTGAGAACAATTTGAAGATTTGTGTGATGTGGTATTGTGCCCGTGGGAATTGCTGGCTTATTGGGCGGTAAGTATTGCAAGCTTCTCGCTGTACCACATAGATTTGAAGAAAAATAAGGCAGCCGTCTCTCTACTACCACTGATTTTTGCTGTGCCCCACCGGGGGTTCCAATTTTGTATATTAAGAACTATTCTATTGACATTATTTAAATTACTATAAGAATTGTATTGGAATGCAAAATAAATGCATATGAATATGAATGAACCAGAAGCTTAATTCGCTATAATCCGCCACAGCAGACAAATCTATGTGGTACAGTGCGTGTCTTTCACCAATAGCATGCGAACACTCACCACGCAGCGATTCGCACCGGCACAGCACCACACCACACAAATCCTCCAAATCACTCTCAAAGGAAAGGAAGGAGGATTTGTGTGGTGTGGTTAGGAAAGCGTATCGTTCCGGCAGGTGTCGGGCGTGGTGTGGGCGGACAGTGCGCGGCTCAGCGCGCTGACGCTGGGCGCGTGCGTCGCGCTCGTGCTGTCCCTCGGCGCCGAGGAGGCCGAGGTGGTCGCTGGTACGTAGCCCCTACCTACGAGTATACGTACGCCCCTACCACTCCACTTGCATCTATACTTTAATAGCGAGCTTGTTCTATGTTGTATGTCGTATAGGTGTTTGTAGTAGTCTGACGCGATCTCTATAATTTTCTTTCTATTTGTAACTTTATTGCCGTCTTTACACTTTACTGAAGGCATCCATTCTTTGGACATCTTTAAGCGTTTATCAGAGCGTTTTATTGACCATTTTTGTAACAATTCCTCTTCGATTATTTTATATTTGTAATTAATTTTATTTTTATTTATACTTTTTCTAATTTTTCTGTATAGTTTAGTTAATCGTTTTTTTTCTTTTTAGGGTTCCGTACCAAAATGGTAAAAATGGAACCCTTATGGTGCGACTTTCTCCGTCCGTCCGTCCATCCGTCTGTCACAGTCGATTATTTCAGTAACTATTAAAGCTATCGACATGAAATTTGGAATAGTTGTGTATAATAGTGGCATAACATCATTAAAATAAAAAAAATCGAAAATTATTTTTAGTTTCATTAAAAAAGGGGGAAAATCCGGGGTTTGAAATTTCAAAGTATGATAACTATACTGAGTGGGATATCATATGAAAGGGCTATACTTCTATATTCTAAAACAGATTTTTATTTATTTTTATGCATAATAGTTTTTGATTTATCGGGCAAAATGTCGAAAAAAATACTGTTCCCCCCCCCCTTATCTCCGAAGTTTACCAATTGAAAAATCTGAAATAATTATGGTCAATAGAAGCTTATGTATATTTTACAGGAAAAATAAAACCAACGCTATAACTAGCATAGTTTTTTTGATATTAACAATTGAGGTGTAGAGATATAAGTTTAGATAATATATATTAATACTTTAACCTTAATGATAGAGCAGTAATAAACCTAACTACCGAGAAGAGCAGACGTCTTATTTTTCCCCAAACACCCATCCTTACAAATAAACCTCTACAAACAAAGTTAGTTTTGCGGTTCATTTAATTCATTAATCGTAAAACTTACTACAGGATTGTACGGAACCCTCGGTGCGCGAGTCCGACTCGCACTTGGCCGGTTTTATTTAGTTTTATGTTTTCTATTTTTCAATTCTTCTCTTTCTTTAATCAAATTTTTAAGCTTGTAAATATAAATTCATTTTCAGATATATTTTTCTTTTTGGGTAATTGTTCTGTACTTTTTAATATCTGCTTTATCAAGTCTGTGTATTTCTGTTGCATGCTTTTATTCTCCATAGTATAGTCATTTCTTAAGTCATCAAAACATATATATTTATTTTTTCTCTTTTTGTAGGCGTTAGATCTAGTGCACTCTGCCCAAAGGATTTTCGGCTCTTTTTTAGGTTGGATGATATTTTGTAGGTTGCTCTGAGTAGTCTGTGATCCTTAGAGTATGTATCCGTATCTATACTTATAATAATATAAATGCGAAAGTTCGTTCGTTCAAACTTCAAATCAACAGTAAGTAGGTATATTCTCGGCAAGTGCGTTCCACCATAGGCTGCATCACTACTTGCAAGTATGTTTTTTTGAGCAGTGATATTATAATAGAGTTGTTCAAAACTGCTATAAATCCATAGCACGCTACGAACTATAAACTATAAATTTTTAGCATGCCTTTATATACGCTATGTTATAACGCGCTTGTTATAAGAAAGCGTGTGGGCGGCCGGCAGGCGCGATATGTCTTGCAGCACGCTAAATTTCGTAACACGCAAATATGACGTTCACTCACAACAGTGCGTTACGCGAGACTAACCATTTACCCTCGGCAGCGCGCTACGGGCAGGCGGGCGCCGCTACAAGTGCTACAAGGCACCGCGCGCGATTGCTTGATATACATAACGCTATAGCATAATGGCGGCTCCTCACGTAGCACGTTATCCGCGCTATGGAACAATAGCGCGCTATGACATTGCGCTACGATTATTTTGATTTTTTCACGGTTTATAACACGGAAACTAATTGAAAAGTCATATTATAGTGTAAAGGATTATTTGAATGACAGGCAGCCATGGGTATGAATTGTTCCAGCAGCTAATTATGTTATATTATAGAGATAATTTAGTAATTTACTGTATTTGTGATATGGTAATAATAAAAAAAAAAACCCCGGCTGAGTTTGTTGTGGGCTCTTCTCAGACCAGGGCGCGTTTGGAACCCTCGTAGCTTTAGTCTTAAGATACCGTTGTTAATTATCACCATCAATTCTTATTCTTTAAAAACATAACGTTCAGAAGGTGTACTTTGTAGGTACCAATTTTGAATTAAGATGATTTGAGGTTGTGACTCGTGAAATGTTCCAAGCCTAGCTTGAAGCAATGTTTTAACTGTCTGTAACGGCACCGTTTGTGCGCCCTGTGCAGTGGTGCACGGCTGCCCCGTGCTGCACGCGATGCAGAGCGCGCCGCTCGGGGCGCGCGCCGTGCGGGACGAGCTCGCGCGGCGACTGGATGAGGACAACGGGCAGGCGCTACACCTGCCGCCGCACGTGTTGGAGGATATCGCAGGTAACTGTTTACCCGGCTGAGTTTGTTGTGGGAAGCGCGCCCTGTTCTGAGAAGAGTCTCAGAACAGGGCGCGCTAGGAACCCTCGTAGCTTTCGTTTTAACATACCTTAATTGATTATCACCATCATGTTTCATAAGTTTTGGACGTCAATAAGTGTACAGTTTACCTAAATTTAATAAATAAATATTAATTGATTGATTGAACGTGTGAATCTGGGTACAGTTTGAAAATTAGACAGTTTACCGATATTGATACGGCTAGACTTGTCTACTTTGCCTACTTCCTCAGTGTTATATCGTACGGCATTTTATCGTGGGGCAGAGCAGCTGATATCCAAACAAATTTAATATTACAGAAAAGAGCCAGTCGTTCTATTTACCGGTTATCATGGATTCTCTGTTTTGACTATTTTGGTGATTAGGGTTGGATGGCATATATTTCTCCTAAACCTCATCATTGTAATATGATTGTAACCAGTTAATTTATTTATTTATTTATTTATTTGTTTAAATCAGGCAACTATAGGCCCATAGAAATATAAACATAATATAACATACAAAATAAAAAATTCTTAACATAAACTAAATACATAAATATGAAAATATAATTAATTAATTATATTTAATTAATTAATTAATTATATTTAATTAATTAATTAATTAGTTAAGTGGCCCAAATAAAAAAAAATTAACGTTAGCCTACAGCATTTTCATTCTGAGAGCTCAGCGCCGGTTCGAGATGTTGATAAGTGTGTGTACGTCTGCAGTGCGCGCGTGCTTCGTGCCGAGCCGCGCACGTGCGCTCGCGCTGGCGTCGGGCGACAGTGCGGCCGCGCCCGCTACGGGCACGGTGTACGCGCGCGCGGACCGTAGCCTGACAGTGAGCGGTGCGGCGCGCGAGCTGAGCGCGGAGCCGCTGTTCGCGCGCGACAACGAGATGGCCTCGCTGCCCGACATCGTGCTGCAGTGCATCATGAAGGTATGCGCCATGAGGGTATTTCGTCAGGCGACAGTGCGGCCGCGCCCGCTACGGGCACGGTTTACACGTGCGCGGACCGCAGCCTGACAGTGAGCGGCGCGGCGCGCGAGCTGAGCGCGGAGACGCTGTGCTGCAAGACTTATCGCGCCGACAGCGGCCGCCCACACGCGATCTTCAAAATAGCTCGTTATAGCATAGCGTATTTAATAGCATGCTAAAAATTTATAGTTTATAGTCTGTAGCGTGCTATGGATTTACAGCAGTTTAAACACTCCTATAACGGATTGGGTTGTTCGGCAGTGCCCCATCGACGCGCGGCGCGCGCTGGCGGAGAACATCCTGGTGTGCGGCGGCGGCGCGTGCCTGCCCGGCCTGCGAGCCAGGCTCGCGCACGAGCTGCGGCACCTCGTGACGGAGCCGCCCTACAGGTGCGCGGCTAGTTGCATAGCATTTGTCGCTGAGAACATCCTGCCCCCCTATTACGTAAGAATTGTTCATCAAACGTTAAAGATTTTTGTCAAAGTAAAATGAAACCATAACTGCATTGAATTAGAGCTCAATTTCGTCTGCCCATTCTTATACGTTTAGGTATGTACGATACCCTAAACGTATAAGAATGGGCAGACGAAATTGAGCTCTAATTCAATGCAGTTATGGTTTTATTTTACTTTGACAAAAATCTTTAACGTTTGATGAACAATTCTTACATGATTGGGGCCCAGGTCCATCAAAAAATTAAATTATAAAAATGAACAGCTTGATATTGTTCGTTATAATTTCACTGTTGTATGTCACTATAAAAAAATTATCACATTATAACTTTACATAAAAATAACTATAAATTACATGCCTGTAGTCGAAACCTTACGAACTTCATTTTTGTGTTGCAGTGAGCGCATCCGCGTGTCAGATTTCAAGTTCCACTCGCCGCCCGCCCCGCTCAACGCCGTCGCCTGGGCGGGCGGCGCGCTCGCCGGCGCGGCCGACGGCGGCGCCCGAGCCCTACCGCGCGACCAGTACCTGCGCGCCCCGCGCCTGCGCGACTGGCCCTGCCTGCTGCATACCACACCGCCGCACCACCACCACTGGCGAGACGCCAGGGACGCCTAGCGACCACGCCGGCCCTGCCAGTTCCTGGGCGGGTCAGCAGTGGCCACCCAGGAACTGCCAGAGCTGACCCGTGAGCTGCGCCTGGATATCGTTCTTGTCCAAGAACAGTATTCCCAGGCGCAGCCAGGGCTCGCCCTCATCCAATTCGGCGCATCTCCCAAGGCAGGAGTGTACGTGGCCTCAAGGAACATTGGTGGTGTCGCCCTGCAGCACTTATGCAACGAGCACTGCGTGGTAGCCACCATCGCTGTTGAAGCTGGAGCCGTGGAATATGTGGTGGTGGCGGCGTATTTCCAATACTGCCAGTCGATCGACGGGCATCTGCTGCACCTGGAGAGGGTCCTCACGAGCCTGGAGAGTGGGCGGAGAATAGGAGATCATAGGAGCTGATGTGAACGCGCACTCGCCAATGTGACACAGCGCGCAGACACTATACTGGACGGGGCCATGAGGCCGACCATCGCTGCCGGAGCGTGGAAGACTTTATCCTCATGAGCTCCTCCATGGGGATCGCCGTCAGCAACCAACCGGACCAACTGTTCTAGGGAAAATTCTTGAACGCGTCATGCTTTTATGCGCGCCGCAGATCACCAGTGGGATCTCGGACTTCCAGCACGGATTTTCTCCGGGCAAGTCGACCGTATCGGCGCTGCAGGCGGGTCTCAGCACCTCAAAAACTACTGGATCTAAGTACGTGCAAGCCATCTTCTTGGACGTATAGGGCGCCTTCGACAACGCCTGGTGGCCTATGATCCTCTTGAAATCCAAGAGGGGAAGCTGTCCTCCGAATATTTACCGCATGTTAGCGAGTTACTTTTCCAACAGGCGCGACGGCCTATTCATCGGAGACCAGGTGCGGTGGAAGACGTCCACCATCGGTTGCCCACAAGAATCGGTGCTGGGATATACCGTATGGAACGTCCTCCTTGACGACTTGCTTCGGTTGCCGCTACCGGGGAGAGTAAGGGTCGTAGCGTCGTACGCGGACGACGTCACGATTCTGGTCGAGGCCGACACGCGTAGAGCGATCGAGACCGTCGTCCTCAATCTACCGGATGGTAGGACTTGGGCCGTCGCAACCGGCACTCCTTCGCCCCCAGCAAGTCGCAAACTATGACGCTGAAGGGCAAGCTCGGGAAGCGACCCCCAGTTATCAAGCTCGACGGTACCTCGATCAGATGGTGACGGAGGCCGTCGTACTTGGCGTGACGATCGACTCAAGTCAGTCCTTCGCGCAGCACGCGTTTTCGATCGGGGAGCGCGCGGCGAGATGCTTCGGGAAGATGTCGAGAGTCTCGACGTCGTCCTGGGGCATCCGATACCCAGCGCTGCGCGGCGAGGAGGGCGGCGCTTCACGTCGTGCGGTCGACGTTAATCAAGGCGCAGAGGTCTTCCCTCATTCTGCTGACCAAGGCGTATCGCTCCGCCAGCTCCGCTGCTCTGGCGGTGCTCGCGGGTGTGTTGCCGGCTGACCTGGAGGTGATCCGCGCTCGAAGGATCGATGAGGCGCGTCAGTCCGTGCCCAAGATGAGCAGACGCAAGCGGGAGATCGGGTTGGACATGATTGCGATGTGGCAGGAGCGGTGGTCCGCGGAAATCTATGGCGACGAGTAGCCCTATGGCGAGACGCCAGTGGTGGCGTCCTAGCGACCACGCCGGCCCTGCCTGCTGCATACCACGCACCCCTTCACGACAATACATACCAGTACAGCACTATTCTTGTGTATAGCGATCATATTATTAGCGTAATAAGACCCCTGTGTATCCTTTGTTTATGCAAAATCTCAATAGTTCATATGAACGAGGTACGAAATATAACAAACCATTCCACCTTAACCAGCATTACGGATAGTAACATTATAATACTTATAATATTATGTACCTAAACATAAAATTAATTATAAAGGCTTATTTGTGATAAGGGCTAATCTATCAATGTGTTTGTGACTAAAAATATTTCAAACTTATTTTAAGTACATATTTCAATTATAATTTATTACTACAATTTAAGTTTAATTTAAAAATAACCTGCCCTTAGATTGTACCCTAGAGCCACAGGTATACGTATTGGGAAACACGTTTGACGTTTTCCATTTAAACCTGCCCATAGTATGTTTTCCCTTTAAGTTTTTTTATCAAAGTACTTGCTAATTTTACAAAACACATACCTACTTAAATACCTAGTTTAGTAAGTAGGTACACGTTGAAAAAAATAAGTTTGACCTCAACGCATAAGCGTCTGCACTCTGAGCCTAAATAAATACCAATACTTCCTTCGTCATTGATAAATACAGACTCCTTAGACGAAAAGAATAAAAATAAAATCCTACAATAATACATACCTACTTATAAGTATAATTATTTAGTTTTATTACATGTAGGTAATAGACCAGTCAAATTACACTATTACTAGGAAAAAATTGTTAACAGGATGGGAACAGTTGGAAATGGTAAAGTGGCGTATAATACACATAAAAAGAAAAAATGCGTGAGCAGGGGTGTTTCCAGATATACATGGGGGATGAAAAGAGGTGGAATTTTGGATTATTGCGATTTCCGGCGAAAGTTGAAGTTGGAGAGAAAAGTGTACAATAGAAAAGTGGTAGATCATAAAAAGATCTACAACTTTTGTATGAATGATTTTTTCACATAACCTCAAAATCTCTGAGTAAAATGCGAAAAACCACTTTTATCGTTTTTTATTTTGCATTTACACAAAAATAATTTTATTATGACGAAACTTGGTGAAAGTATACCTTTTTGTGTCTGAAATATCCACAAATTTTTTCAGATAAAAATATTAAGAGACTTTTTTCGGGCCAAAAAAATATTTTTCAAATTAAAATTCTCCTTAGGAAAATTGTCGTAGAGACTTCTTTCAGGTCGCAATTTATTCGTTTTGAGTTATACTTTCTTGTGAAATAATAAAAAAATACAGTCCCCATTTAGAAACATGCTCAAAAATTGGAAAAATCAAAAAATGAATTTTTGCAACCATCCTTTTTTTACTAAATGTTAATAATTTGTTTAAATTTTCAAATAATTCTTAAAAACGAATTGCACTATTCACTTGTACGGAAAAAATACCCCTTGTATTTTTTCCGTACAAGTTAATAGTGCAATTCGTCATCCTTAGTTTTATTATTTGATGAAAAACTTAATTTTATATTTACATTAACAATTAGTAAATGGATGTAGTTTACATTAATCGAGATTTTTTTAATACATTTGTAAATTGATCATCTCTTTCTTCAAGATCGCCTCTATTTGTTTGAGATTTTGAGGTTATGTGAAAAAATTATTAACACAAAAGTTGTAGATCTTTTTATGATCTACCACTTTTCTATTGTACACTTTTCTCTCCAACTTCAACTTTCGCCGGAAATCGCAATAATCCAAAATTCCACCCCTTTTCATCCCCCATGTTTTTCTGGAAACGCCCCTGCTCACGCATTTTTTTTTTTTACGTTTAATATACGCCACTTTACCATTTCCAACTGTTCTCATCCTGTTAACAATTTTGTTTTTTTTCGTTTCAAAACAAGCTAATTCGCCTGGACTATAAGTAATAAAACTAAAGATAAAATAACAAACAAAAGTACCTATTTGCAGAAATACTAATTCATCCCTGCCGGAACAGAAGAATCGTCTCTTATAGACGTCGTCTCGTCTCAATAAAGTTAGATATCAAAATTCAAATAGGTAATCAAGTAAATATTATAAATGCGAAAGTTTGGATGGATGAATGGATGTTTGTTACTCAATCACGCTCCAACGGCTGAACGGTTCTGGATGAACCGGGATGGGATAAAAAATAAAATAAAAATCACTAATTGTATTTTTTTCGCATATTTTGCTTTCACGCGTAAATCTTAGCATAGTGAAAATAAGGGCTATTTTGATTTTGCTCGGTCACTGGTTTGATTTCATTTAAAAACTCAAATATCAATTTAGTCAGCGTTTGACCGCCGTCATAATGTACTCTGTGCCGCCGTCGTAAGTGGTATCTGCGTCAGTCTGGTGTCGAAAAAGATCGCTGTACGTACACGAAATAGGTATTTGAGCAAACTAAATTGATATTTTACGTTATTTCTACAACTCCCCAAGCATGGTAGTGACCTGAAGGTATACTTCGACTACTACTGGAACTCCTAGACGCGTAGAGCTAGGTGTATCGAATTTGGGTTCCTTTTTTTAGTTATGATGAGATCTTACCTCAAGACTTGGTGGAGTGACCTGAAGGTATACTTCGACGACTCCTACTGGAACTCCTATGACGCGTAGAGCTAGATGTACCTATCAAGTTTGGGCTCGTTTTGTTAGTTATGATGAGATCTTACCCCAAGACTTGGTGGAGTGACCTGAAGGTATACTTCGACGACTCCTACTGAAACTCCTAGACGCGTATAGCTAGATGTATTAAATTTGGGCTCGTTCTGTTAGTTATGATGAGATCTTACTTCAAGACTTGGTGAAGTGACCTGAAGGTATACTTCGACGACTCCTACTGGAACTCCTAGACGCGTAGCGCTAGATGTATCGAGTTTGGGCTCGTTTTGTAAGTTATGTTGAGATCTTACCTCAAGAATTGGTGGAGTGACCTGAAGGTACTATAGCTGAGCCAAATGATATACCGCAACCATATTATGTAACGCTAAAATATTTTACTTCGCATTCGCTTCTATGAGAGCCCCCCCCCCTGAAATACAGATTTTTATAACTTTTTAAGCCTTGGCCATCGGTTACATTATAATATATAAGAACAGAAGTACTTAATTACATACGTTCAGTAATTATTCAGAAGTTATAACGCTCTTAGCTCTTACAGACGGACGGACAACTGACAAGTGCAAATTCACCAGTGTTGCCAGTGGCAGATAGTCAAATGTAACATGAGATAGCTCAATAGGTAACATTTTCACGAGAAAAGTAACATTACCTTATATTATGTAGAAAACGAAACTAATGTACATAATATGGCACTTATATTACACAATAATTAAAAATAAAAAACAAAACACATAAACAGTACAAAACAAAGTGAAATAAACTGACACTTGACACCACAGAACACTATACTTAAGCAGGGCGATTATGTAAAACCGGCATCAATCATTGTTACAGTCTCAATTGTTTTGATTGGCTGAATTTATGTTATTTTGTCTGCGTCAATGGATTTTGTCCAATAGTGAAACAATTTTAAAATAACCAATCCGAAGTGATTGCGATCGTTACACGTAGCTGTCATTTTTAGCCAATCGCCGGCGGATTGACACCATGTTGACACTGACGAGTGACGGATGTACACTGCCCACTAGGCGCTCCATAGAAGAAGGAATATATCTTGCTCTGTTTACGAGGCGCTCGCTCGCTGAAGTAAGCGGGATGGCAGATTCAGAAAAACATACGAGTGACGCGTCAGTCCAAAAACAAGTGCGCCAACACGACGAACGAAAACTTTCTCGGTTGCGTTCCGTTTCACGATTATTGCGAAAAAAAAATATTTTTTTATGAAGTCCTAAAAGTTACGTAAAAGTAACATATTTTTGAGTAGTGGAACATGGAGGTAACATGAGAGGGTCAAAAGTAACGTAAAATGTTACAAAAGTAACATTCTGGCAACGCTGAAATTCACTCAAGTAGACTCAGAGACCTTCGCTTCGCTCGGTTAAAATAATCTGTGTTTACGAAATCAAAAAAAAACGGCTCCCTACCGTAGACAGAGAAGGAGAACAAAGCTCCTGTACCCCTAGCCATCCTAGATATTCTATTTACTATTCCCAGCTAGAATATAATCATAGATATATGTAGTAGAATCATGGATGTAATAAGTACTTACGTACAACGTAAGTACTTATTACATCCATGAGTAGAATTCAGAGTATTTGAAACCTGAACGGTGAGCTTCGATAACCGGACTGTGTGAAAGGGGTTTAAATAAACTTCTGAGTCTGACATAAGTAGCTAATAAATAGCTGTCATTTCCAAATGTCACAGTGACTTGTCAATTTGTCAAAAACGATAGGCATTTTTATTGTATTTGAACAAAATTCTTCCTTTTTTATTTAATCACGTAGTCTAGAAAAATGTCCGAGATAAAAATAGTGGCGGCGAGCATAGTTAATTTCCTGAAGCAACAGCTGGAGGGCTCGGCGCTCAGCGTGGACTCGCGGGAGAGCGTGGAAGTCGGCGTCCAGTGCATCGAGACCGCTTTCGAGCTGACACCCGACGAGCTGGCGCGAGGCGTGGACCTGCTGCAGCTGGTGCGGCAGACGAGCGGGGCTCCGCCGCCGGCCGCGCGCGCGGAGGCCGATCGGCTCAAGAACGAGGGCAACGAGCTCATGAAGGCGGAGCGCCACCAGGAGGCTCTGGCCAAGTACTCGCGCGCCATCGAGCTCGACGCGCGCAACGCCGTCTACTTCTGCAACCGCGCCGCCGCGCACTACAAGGTAACAAGCTGTATTCACCATTCCAATGCCTATCATATTCATACTCGTACCTATAGGTCAGTTGTTAGTTACAGACTACAGTAATCAGCAATCCTTATGACCGCTTTCAATCATGCGACTTAGGCTAGGCTTGCTAGTTGCTACACAATTAGGCGGGTCGGCACATTCAATTCAGCAGTATTTGTTGAACCACAAAGCCGACTTGAAATAAATGTATGAGATGTGAATATGTATGGGAATGACTATTCTATTCTATAACAAAATTCCGCAACCTATTTTAAACATTTAATCACTCAAAGTTGTAACAATAAGTGAAACTGATGGCTTAAAAATCGATGCGTAGCAGACAGACAGACACACTTTTGCACTTAAAATATTAGTATGGATTTTGGACTCATTCAACTTACTTTTATTGGAGTTTATTGGAGTTTACTCCTTAAGAATTGATTTTCATATATATAAGCCCGGGGTATGAAAATTTATGGGGAGTAAAATCAAACTTTCTCCATTACGTTATGCAATATGTTGATGCGCAACTAATCTTGTGCACCCTCCATCACAGAGTACTCTCGGCTGTATGGCAACACTAACACACTCTTTTACTAATCTATATATTTTAAAGTCGTATCCCGCTGTGCGCCTTCGCCCTGCGTGTTTCGCCCTTTACCGATCCAGTCTGTCGCTGTGCAGATGGGCGAGCACGCGGCGGCGGTGGCGGACTGCACGGCGGCGCTGGCGCTGCAGCCCGACTACGGCAAGGCGCACGGGCGGCTCGGGCTGGCGCTCACGGCGCTGGAGCGCCACGCGGACGCGCGCGCCGCCTTCGCGCGCGCCGCGCAGCTCGAGCCCGGCAACGAGTCCTACCGCCAGAACCTGCGCCTCGCCACCGAGCGCGCCGCCGCGCCCGAGCGCCGCCTGGACCTGGGCGGCCTGCTGCACAACCCCGCGCTGCTCAGCATGGCCACCGAGATGCTGGCCGACCCCAACATGCAGAACCTCATCTCCGGCCTCATGGCGGGCGCCGGCGCCGCGCCCGCCGGCCCCCAGCCCGCCGGCCCCGGGCCCGCGCCCGGCGCCCCGCAGCCCGGCGGCGTCAACGCGCTGCTGGAGGCGGGGCAGGCGCTCGCGCAGCACATGCAGGCCGCCAACCCCGACCTGGTGGAGCAGCTGCGCCGGCAGATGCGCCCGCCGCCCCCGCCCGGCCCCAACGCCCCCAACCCGCCCAACGCGCCGCCCGCGCAGTGAGCGCTGCACGTGACCATACCAAGAGTAGTCGCTCTCCGTATCGACAACTTTAGGCGTCAGACACGAAACTAGCGACGGCCGAGCGACGGCGACAGCGGGGCGATGGAATCCGAGAGCTGGCGACGAATTTCGGGAAGGTCCTTTAGGCAAGCTGAAATTGTGGAAAATATAATTTCGTTCATTGGCGAACCTAGTTCTGCCAGTCTGGTAGAGCGTTTGCGCTTATTTCGCTACTGCGCAGCATATAACATTTGCAAAAAAAATATCGGAAAAAACACTTTTTTGGCAACTTGATTTTTTTATCTTTAAATTTTATACATGCTTATAGAATTCGAAAAAATAAATCCCAGATGTTTTTGTCGGTTATAAAGTATTACCAGACCTCTTTCAAACTTTTCCCGAAATTCGTCGCCAGCTCTCCGACTAATCGCATCGCCCCGCTACCGCCGTCGCCCCGCTACCGCTAGTTTCGTGCCCGTACACTTAGTTTTAAATATAAATCTGTATAAGTGTATAGTTGTCCTCGTCCGTGCACCAACTTCATCTTGCAACCTCGGAGTCTTGTTAAACCAGTTACACTTATGCACACCGATCCAGGCCGCACCCCATAATTATTAATCAATAGGTATAAAGAACTTTTAAATTTAAATACTACTAGATGATGCCTGCGACTTCGTCCGCGTGGATTGAGGTTGGTTGGAGGTGAACTCTTTAATTTTCCGGGATAAAGAGTAGCCTATACGTTATTCCAGACTATAATCTATCTGTGTGCCAAATTTCATCCAGATCTGTTCAGCCGTTGGGGCGTGATTGAGTAACAAACATCCATACATCCATCCAAACTTTCGCATTTATAATATTTATTTGATAATAAAATCCTAGGAACAATAATAATCTAACAGCTATGTCATACATACTGTCAAATTATACAAAATTTCATACGAATACAATGATTGAGATCATATATTATGCAATGTCAAGTTGGAACACACACACACCCACACACACATGAAAGCACATTAGTTTAGTGTTATTTTAATTTCTAAACTAATAATAAAATATGAATCCTGATAAACAGGCAAAACTCAAACAAGGAAAAATCATCAGAAAGAAATTCAAATATTATGGAAGCAAAATTAAAACCATCCAAATGTCCCACAGTATTTTCCCCAACATTGACATTATTGCAAACCAACCCAGCACGGAGAGCCGTTGAGAGAAACCAAATCTAAGTTGAGGATGTAAGATGAAGCTTAAGCGTTCAAATGTGAACATACCTTATTGAACTTCTAGATGATGCCTGCGACTTTGGGACAAAGATTTTTGTAATTCTCATGAAAACTCATTTCCCAGGATGTAGCCTATGTCCTTCTCCAGGATGCAACCTACCTGTCTACCAAATTTCGTCAAAATCGGTTGAAAAGATGGGCTGGGAAAGTGTAGCAGACAGACACACTTTCGCATTTATAATATTAGTATGGATACTTGTACATTGTGCTATGACGAAATTATATTCTGGCTACGACGGGGCGTGTTTGTTTACTCCACTTGATGGAAATCATTATACATCTTGGAACCTAAATATAATGGTGCCAGTTTTACCTGTTGGTAATTTGTTGTCGGTTTCAGTGGTTTATTTATTGTTTTTCTGTTATTTTGTCTGGTAACGTGAAGGGAGATGGCTAGTTAGGAGTTATTGTATAAGTTAAGTAGCAGAGGCACAGGGACTGCTCGCAATGCAATGTTTGGAGAATGACATAATGCACACGTAACTACTCGTATGTGTGCATTTTAAATCGTAGGGTAGATAAGTTCCTCTCTGTTAAACTGATATATTCCTAGCTAAGGTATAAATATTGGATTTAATAATAAATTTCATTTAAAAATATCACATTTTATTTTTGAAAACCTACCTACCTACTTTTTACCTACCTACTTACCCCTGCAAGAAAAAAAAATTTTTGGATGCCGTTTTATTAGTTTGGTTTGGATACTGATATCAAGTGGCACTAGCTGAAAGTTCCCCAATTCCTGTCTATATTTATTTAATGATCTTCTTATAGTCCTAGAGCCGGATACACCACGACGTTAATTAATTAATTTAAAAAGCCTAGTCAGGATTTATCAAGGCAAGCTATTTTAGGCGTATTTAACTATGTATTATAAAATAAAAATAAAAAATATGTTTCATCTGGTTAACAGATCGGTGAAGATAGTAGTGTATCCAGCTCGTAGACCATTAGATGTTAGGCGTACGACGCCAGTATAATGTCACTGAATGCCACGAAGTGAGTCGCGACTGCAGCGGTGGCCGACGTCCGTTCCACCCATAGTATAACTAGGTAGGTATATAGTATATAGTGTACTTACTATCTATGCGTTCCACCGCACTATTGTCACTGGAGTTGGCGACAGGTACAGTGAGCTCCACACGGGAAGACAACGGATGTATTGTCCCACATCGCGGGAAGTGTAAGTTGAAAAATTTGCTGTCATCCAGAGCACATTTTACCTGAAGCCAACTCTGGTTTTAATAATTAGAGTAGAAAAAAAATAGTGTTTCTTTAAAGACTATTTATGACGTTTAAACTACATACTTATATCTATTTCTCGCGCGAGTTGAATGCAGTGTCACCACACATTTGCTCTGCATTCAACTCGTGCGTGAACTTATAGGTATCTCTCTCTTTAAAGGCTAGCTAGGTACTCATACTTTTTCCTTCAACTTTGCAACTGTGGTATGCATGATGGATGTTACTCATAAAAGGGGATACATTGAAATAAAACCAATACTGCTAATTTCTTAACTATTTATTACACTCTGTGTATAATTTGATAAATACATTTAGATATTATTTGTTTATTTACACAGTAGCAAATGTAAAAACATTATGCACCTTGTTCAGCGGCGACAGACCAATGGAGCAGCCGCCGCCGCTGAATAAAATGCACTAAAAATACATTCCAAAACATTGAAATCACATCCAAATCTCCATATTTACAAATATACCTCCCGCAGGCTGCCAGCGAGCCTCCAAACACTAAATATCCCTCAAAACATTAAACCCATACAAGGTAGGGCCTTAATTCCCTATAACATACAAATCGTAACATGTGAACATTTCTTGCAAATGAAATATTTCAATGAAATTCGTTCGTGTATGAAACTGCCAAAAATATTTTTTCGTGGAGTAACGATTTCAATGATAAATCTAGTAAATTAGAAGTCTTGCCATTGAAAAGCTTAAAGAAAGCTAACCATACTTTAGAGCAAGGCACTGTGATGGTGGAATCTAGTAAATGCTCAAAAAGATAAAAGAGGGCAAAGAAAACCACACAAACCATACATTTTATAAAATCGTTCACTGCCTACTGAAAGTTACAAATAGCGATGAATTTTCACAGTAAAAATATGTGAAGCAGTCAATCAAGATTGTGGTCTTTGAAGTCTCTAATAATAACTGCCATTTGTACAGAAATGTAAGCAACTAAGTACACAGCGACATTTTAATAACATAAAATTTAAACATCTGGAGAACAACACTGCAGCATACTTTACACTATTCTATGAAAAGTAAGTGAATTAATTTTTTTTTATTCTGAATGAAATCTCTAATAGGAACAACATACAATATTGGTTCATTAAAAAATTTAAAAGTAAATGAAAATTATCAATGCATAACATAAATTACCTAAAATAGATTTAATTTAATGAAAATAATTTTAATGTAATTAAAGAAAATGTACTTATAAAATATATTAAAACGACAAGTAATAATAAAGATATTTTTTTTTCATCAACTACAGTCAAACTTCTGAAGCACCAACGAGTCTCGCCTCCGCAATAAATTAACTTGTAGTACATAGGGGCTCCTATTCCATATGACATTCATCGTCACATAACTAATGTCAATTTCTGACTGCAATTTTGACATTTTTGTATGGAAAGTTGTCATATTTGTCAGTATTGTATGAAAAGGTCATACATTTGACAGTTATTGTATTGAAACTATTCTTTAGAGATACCTATTATTGTACGGGCGCCAAAGTGCGTATCTACTGACGATTTCAATGGTATAGTGAATCGGAGCCAAGTAAAGCTAACATTAGAAACGTAATAACAATTTAAGAGTTAAATTATTTACTAAAATATAAATATCGAACGATTTCATAAGAACAAAGTAGCTCTAAATAGACTTTCAAATTATACAATTTAATTTTTTCCAAATATTACATGCATCGATATGCAGTGAGCTTATTGCACAAGAATTATTATGAATTCATATTTCATATTGCAAGCGATTCATTCGTATTTTTTATAATAAGGCCATGACCGCACAATTTTAGTTCTTACAGTATTCCTACAATACTTTAAGCATTAAAAAAGGAGTTACCTACTCAATTCGACGCATATTTTGTGCGTTTTAAATACATGCGATCCTTCTATTTTAAATTAGACAAATCTTATACGGTGAGTTTAATCACCTCGTAGACTACCAAAAAAATTGGCTGAAAATTAACTGCATATTAAATCAGTCAATTTTTAGCGGATTATTCTAAATCGTTTAACTGTTTGCAAATATGTATCTCTTTACACACTGACACGCCAAGGACGGTGGCCTTAGCACGAAAGTTTGATGGCTACAATGCGACGATCGCAATCCAATTTAGACAGGCTGTCACGGTAAATACCGATGGCTTAAAAGCGCCGTTACAGAGCGAATACCAAACCATACCACATGGATTGCGATTTAAGCAGTAACCTAACGTCAAAATAATCAACTTTCGTGCTAAGGCACCATTAAGCGACCGAGAGCGATCTGTCAAAAAAATTGCGTCTAAGGCACTTGTATAGTCCCGCAAACTTATCTGAACCGGTGACACCCACCACCACCACTACAGCCCATTCACGTCCCACTGCTGGGCACAGGCCTCCACCCTCATAGGAGAGAGGGGAATTAGAGCTTAGACCCACCACGCTGCTCCAATGCGGGTTGGCGGATTTAACGACTGTTATCATGTTAGTGATAATAACCGGGACCGACGGCTTAACGTGCTCTCCGAGGCACGGGGGTGAAACACCGCCAACTTCCTAACTCCGAGCTAGTACTGAGAATTTCTAATCAGAAAAACCCAACACTTAATTATGACCCGACCCGGGATTCGAACCCGGGACCTCGTCAATCAGAACATGAAAACCACTAGCCAACGAGAGGAATCGGAGACAGCATCGCTAGTAAATAGGAAAAATAAAATAAAAATTAGTTCCAATTTTGTCCACCGCCGGTCCAGATTTGGTTGTTGGGAGGTTGGTGGGATAAGTGATTTTAGCGCCGATGTCCTCTGTAAAGGCGCGATTCCATTGGGCAAATCTTGCATGCAAGTATGACGTCACATTTGCGTATAAGTTGCTTGCATTGAAACATATTTTTGAGTGTGCAAATTGCATGCCGGTTTTACTTGCTTTTACACGGTTTTATAAGAATGTACAAATTCAAACTATACTTCATGCAAATTGTAGCTTGTATGCAGGTATGTTCAAGTTGCATGCAATTTGCAACTTGCATACAAGTAACTTAAATCGCGCCTTAAATTATACAATTGCAATGTTGACAGACGTCGTCCTTGCCACGTGACAGTTGAGTGTAAACGACCTACGCTCCGACTCCAGCACACAACAGGGAAGCGAAGGATGCACTCAAAACACAAACAAAACTACAAACAAATAAGGAATAAAATACATTAATCAATCAACGCCAAAATAAACGATTTAGAGACAGTACGGTATTTACATATGATTAAAAAGCAGTCTACAATATAAGTTCGATAATGTGGCCAATTCTGTACAACACAATCTTTGAACTAAACTAAAATGGCACCTCTTAATCTAATTCTGTCCCTTTCTGCAAAGAGTTTTATGAAAGTGTTAGCAATATTTTTAATGCTGTCGTTTTAGATTAGTTTAAAGATTCTGTACAACAGAATGATAATATAACTTTGTTTTGAGTTGATTTTATGTCGTGCAGTTTTTGGACCACGTAAAATATAAATCAGCCATTCAAAGGCTCTCACAAGCCTCGATACGTTATTGGATCGTATTACCATATTACCATACTATAAGATATTTTAAGCTGGATTTAAACGGTATTCGCTGTGCAGGCCGTTCTGTGTAAATCCAGCTTTAAAGCTAAAAGGGTAGAACAAAAAGCTACTAACGCCTGGGACAAAACTAGCGGAATTTCGCAAGCGAAAACACGTACGCAAATCTACGGCGTTTCGTTTTTACTGATGACTATATTATATAGGGTTCTCGTAACATTTCAAAATGTCACAAACCTTGCGTTTATCGAACGTTAGTTAGATCTCGCAAAAAGGACTTCGGAAAAACATAAAAAAGAGACTGTATTACATTTAGCGAGATATATTATATGTTTGTTTGTTGCATAAGTTTATATTCTGTACGTGACGATGGTTCCGCGAGTTCTGTCCCTAAACAAATAGCGTCTGCCACTGAATCCAAGCAGAGATATTTTCAGTGGACCAATCAGATTTTTGATTACATTGGGGCCAATTCTGTTTAACTTCTGTTTAAACTAAAATGACAGCTCTACTTATATTGCTATTCCTTTCACAATGTTTCCTACTGAAAGGGGCAGCACTAGGTTTAGAAGTGAAAATTTTTTTTTTATTTCACTACAATTTAGCCCTTGACTGCGATCTCACCTGATGGTAAGTGATGATGCAGTCTAAGATGGTAGCGGGCTAACCTGTTAGGGTAATGGCAGTTATACTAAACCCATGGCCCCATCGGTTTCTACACGGCATCGTACCGGAACACTAAATCGCTTGGCAGTACGTCTTTGCCGGTAGGGTGGTAACTAGCCACGGCCGAAGCCTCCCACCAGACAAAATTTTAGAATGTGCTAAACAGAATTGGCCCCTGTCAATAAATAATCCGCTCGGTCCGTTTAAATCGTCACCCCTGCGCTTCAGTGGCGAGGCACCCCTGCCCCCCTATAGCCAAGTTACATACGTTTTGTGTCTATCTAAGTATTCTTTTTCTATAATAGTGAAGATTTCGCTTTAGTAAAGTGAAAAAAACAGTGTTTTAATCGCTTTCCCTAAAGCGTTAACGATTAAAGAAAGAGAATAACCACAAAAGTTATGTAACTTGGCTAGAGTGGCCGATCTGTCCGAGCGAAGTCCAACTTCATTTGCTTAGCTGATATTTTGGTGCTCTAGTAAGGCGCTAGTCCCCCGGCGCGGCGCGGCGTGCGCGTGCTACGAGTATAGTCCATTGTCGCGGTAATTGGGACTAATACAATATTGCATACATATGCGCCTGCTAAAGCCACGTGACACGGATAGTTCCCCCAGCGTGCGGACGCTTATCCCCCAGCTTGCACGCACCCGTCCCCCAGTCCGCACGCGCAATCCCCCAGCACGCACGCGTCGGCCCCCCAGTCCGCACGCGCAATCCCCCAGTCTGCACGCGCCGGTCCCCCAGTCCGCACGCGCCGGTACCCCAGTCCGCACCCACCGGTCCCCCAGTCTGTTCACCCGCGCTAGTTCCTCTTGCTCGGGGGCACGAGGTGCGGCGGCAGCGCGGAGGGCAGGTCGTGGCCGTCGATCTTGACGCGGATGAGGTGCATGGCGAGCGCGAACTCCTCCTCGTCGAGGAAGCCGTCCGCGTCGATGTCCGACAGCTTCCAGATCTTGCCCAGCACCGAGTTGGGCAGCTTCGACTTCACCATCTCCGTCTTGGCGGCTGCGGGCAAGCGGGCGCTTACTGACGAGGCAGTATCGAACAGTACACGTGCAGGCTTAGCATGCGCACAACGAAATATCTCGCGACGAGAGAGAGAGAGGTTGTCGTTGATGGCTAATTTCTCGTTTACCCTAACATGCACGAAATCCGGTATATTACGAGAAAACGTAAGAGTTCGTAGAGAAAAATACCACGGATTAGAAATAAATATTACTTTTATCTCTACTTTTGACGAGACAAGTAACCATGTAACAGCTTTGGTAAACAAACAGAGATAACGGGTAGACATATAACTGTACTCATTGTGCGCATGCTAAACCTACTGGTCTACGTTGTCGCGTCGATAAGTTAGCATTCTCTATGGAGCAGTGTGGCGTCGGGCCGCTTTCGTCGCTTATTAAATATTAACGATGCCAGCGACTTCGCCGGCGTGGATTAATGTTATTCGGTAACAAATTTTCCGGGATAAAAAGTAGCCTAAGTGTTATTCCAGACTTTAATCTATCTCCGGGCCAAATCTCATCCAGATCGTTCAGCCATTCTAGCCGTGATTAACAAACATCCAAACCTTCGCATTTATAATATTAGTAAGGATTAGTATAGACACTTAAATGACAGCTTTAACAGGTTTAATTAACTTCCTTAACCCTTTCGGGTTAGCCCGTTTCCATCTTAACTTGCATCGCCACATTGCATCCGGTCACATCATATTGAAGGGGTAACCGCTAGCTAACTTGTCCTTGATATAAGCCATAGTTTTGAACCTTGTCCGATGTTATAATATAATTTTATGGTTTCAAAGCTAATCGTTTTGCTAACTAAGTACCCATATTTACCTACACAAAAGCATGCTTGTGAAAGATGGAGCTCTAGCTTTAGCACACAATATCCTACATTTGTGTACCTACCTACACCTCTCATCATGACATACGAAATATAACTTAACAACTAAATACTTAAATCTTCAAACAATCTAATGCGATTTTCAAAACTCCTAAGCCTCCCTATGAGATATTTAAAAAAATTATAACTTATTAAGTATTACCACGTATTACCTAGTCATCGAAAACACCCGGAAGTCACGAAATGACGTAAGTTTATAGCGGTATAATACTCATTAATAAACTGTTTACCTCGTATGATACACACGCAACAGGAAAAAAAGAAATAGGAACATTGATAACTATTACCTACCATAAGTAATACCTACTAAATATAAATAGAGCCAAAACCGTAAAGACGAAAAAACTAAAATACGTAAACGGTGAAATGCTAGTGAGCTTGAATCGGTATATTTTACAAATCATCCATTTCTAGTTTCGATGTGAAATATTTGAGCATATTAATAATATTGTAATGGTAGAAAAGTTGGAAAACTGAAGCGATTCTAACAACCTCTACTTCAGATCCATACGTCAGAGCTTTAGCTTTTTGAATCCAACTCTCTGGTCTTTTCGGGATCGTGAACTCGATGTAGCGCTCACCGGTAAATACGTACACGATCGAGATAAACAAAACCTGGGCCACTACCGCAATGGTTATCAAATTCAAAAGCAAAAGGAAAATGAACTTCACACTGAATATTATCGGCCCAAAAACGGTAAAAACACTCGACGTTTCTTCTACAGAAACATTCTCATCTTCATTTATATTGTTAAATGGCTCCTGAACTGAACTATCACTGTTCCTATCTTCCTTTGTGTCTAAGGATTCTCGATTTGTGTTGGAGTGAACTCCACTATCTTCATTAGAACCTTCCAGAGTTAAGGATTCGTGGAAGCTATGAATGGATACCGATGGAGAAACACCCCTGTTGAAACTAGCATTAGCAGATTCGTTAGCAATAATATGGGTGATATTGCTGCAGTTCTGTGCGGCAATGGCCAGAACATCGACGATTTTGTCGAAGCTGGTTTGTTCGTTTTCGTCTTTACGGCTGTTCAGTTGCATGCACAGTTCGGTCAGCTGGGAGCAGTTCTGTGTGGTGGAGACCAGAGCATGGAGAGCGGTGTCTACGGTGAGCGTGTGTGGGTTGCGGGATGTGTGTGCGTGTAACTGTAGCATCGTACCAGCGCCGGTGACCTTGCCGTCGATGGGGTTGAGCGAGTTGAAGATCTGGTCGTACTGCGGCTTCTCCTTGCTGCAGATCCACTCGGGGTCGCCGTGGCCCGCGTCCACGCCCTCCCCGCGCCCGTACCCGAACGGCGACACTTGGTCTTCTACGCCTTCGAACGCTCCGCCTGGAATGAGATAAGTGCAATGATTGATTAAGTTATTCGATGCATCTATAATGTTATGGTAGAACCCTAGGGAAAAGAGTAGAGATCTAGTGTCAATAATTAATTAATTGAGGCAAGCTAATGCATATCATAGTTATGGAAGGAAAAGTATTCTTTCAATTAAAATATTATTCATAATAGTATAATCATAAATCATCCATGTTTTCAAACCAAGTTTAGTCCGACCAAAGGAAGACGTCGTTTGGATTTTTAACCAAAAGTTTAACATTAGGTTTCAATCCGAAAACGAATAGGCGACAATAGATTTGAAGCACATCATTGAAGATATTGAAACGGCTAGGCTTGTCTACTTTGCTTACTTCCACAGTGTTATGTCGTACGGCATTTTATTGTGGGGCAGAGCAGCTGATATCCAATTAATTTTTGTATTGCAGAAAAGAGCCATCCGTTCTATTTATAAACTCGGATCGCGCGTATCACTTCGTGAAAAATTTAAAGAGATTGGTGTTCTTACGGTGCCTTCACAATACATATACAATAATATAATCTTTGTTAGGCAGAACATTAATCTTTATAAGCAAATAAGTGATACTCACAATCGATGTACTAGAAACCGCCATAAGCTTGTAACAGCGTCATATCGCGTGCGCAAGGTGCAGAAATCCTTTGTGGGGTCGAGTATACGCTTTTATAACATGGTACCAAAAGAGTTTCTGGAGTTGCCATTACATAAATTTAAAGACTGTGTTAAACAGCATCTGTTAAGTCGAGGGTATTATAGTATAGATGATTTTCTCGCAACCGGCTTCGCATCCAGCAACCCACAAGTCAGTGTAATACCTACTTGTAACGTAGCGTATGCATTTTATATTAAGTATGTATATACAAATTGTTACATTTTTCTGATTTTGAAAAGAGCAACTGCTGAGTTTCTTGCCGGTTCTTCTCAGTAGAATCATCTTTCCGAGCCGGTGGTAGATTCTTACGACTTATCATAAGTGACACTAGTGGTCCTACATGAAATAAATCATTTTCATTTCATTTCATTTCATTTCATTTCATGAATTGCACTTTAAGACCTTAAACATCCACAGAAATAGGAATCTTCTTATGTCAGTTACCTTTAGCCAGACAAACCCTGACCACTGTTGACTGGAGTGGTATCATGTTTTATAAGTAGTTGGACGTCAATAAGTGTACAGAGTTACCTAATTTGAATAAATAAAGACTTTGACTTTGGTATAATCATCGACCCGTGAGCGTTATTAATAATTATTATACGAGTAGTGAGGAAACTGGACGGAAGCGCCGGCTCGCGTAAATGGCGCGGTTCGCTAAACTGATTAGCAATAAACCACGATAACGTCACATTTAACATTGTATGGCTCAAGACTGTTACTAAAGTTTAGTTACTATGTGATCGTGCATATATAACAACTGAGATTTATGTTATTATCGAAACATGCATTAATTTCTATGAAAACAACTTTGATCCCAAATCACGGATCACGGAACGGCTAAACTTTACACAAAATTAACGCTCGCTGGTGACTAACGTTAACAAATTTTTGTCGCAACCGACACATTTCCGCCGAAACAAAACGTGTCATTTTCGCAAACAATCAGATAAAATTATTTTATGATCGATGCGACATCGACGAGTGACGTCGCCGCTGGGGCAGCGACTATTCAAAGAAAAGGTTTGTTGGGTTTTGAAAAGATGTTAGTAGCGAAACGTTGCTGAGTCATCCTGTTAAAGGGCTCCAGTTGAAAGAGACTACGCAAGTCAAGCGATAAGGTGAATGTATACATTTCTACATTTTCAAGGTTCAGTACTTAATGGATTTTATTAAACAAACTAACATTCAGACTTTTGTTGCGTTTTTAGATATCACATGCTTTAACGGTGAGGGAGCACATCGTGAGGAAACCTGTATGCCTTTGGCGTGTGAAGTGTGCCAATACGCACTTGGCCAGCGTGGTGAACTATGGCAACAAGTAGCGCCTTTTATCTGGGATCGCGCTCCGGTGCTCGTATTGTTTTCACTTTTTACTAACTACTCTACATATATTTATTCCGCTCGATGGTCAGATACCTCATTATTATTAGAAAAACAAAGGAACCACAAAAAATTAAAGGTATATTACAGCAGCAAATTCTCGATCACCGAAAATTAAATTGCGGGGTTTTTAATGAAAGAGTCTGTTACTGAACTCAGATAAATCAGTAATACCTATACCTACTTGTTTATTGTATTATGGACAGGGAAACAGAGATTTGAACGAAAATTGTTAGACTGATTGGTGTTAGGATTATAGGCGTCAGACAGGGTTTGCTATGAATCTCAGAATAATTTAATAATCTATATCTATACTTATTATAAATGCGAAAGTATCCACGGATGGATGGATGGATGTTTGTTACTCGATCACGCCAGGAAGGCTAAACGGATCTGGTTGAAATTTGGCACAGGGATAGATTATAGTCTGCAACAACACATAGGGTCACTTTCATCATTTCACACTTTTATCTCAGAAAATTAAGAAGTTCCCGCGGGAACCAAAAAACCTCGATCCACGCGGACAAAGCATCCATCCAAACTCGCATTTATAATATTAGTAGGTATAGATTTGCAATCATGTTCAGACGAAAAAACAAGCATAATGCATACGTATAAAATTCAACACATATTATCAAGTAATTATTATTAAGATCGCATAATCTTGTTTACGTGTTCAAATGCTAATTCATCAATCGGTCAAATAGAATATGTAGGTCAGTGGGCTGCTCGGCGTAGGTACCTACAATTAGTTTTCATAAGGCCGCGGGTCACGGTGTGACGAGAACTTATTGTGCATTTTTTTATATACCTAATTGAGTATAATTACCAGACGTTAAAAATTTAGGTATCTAACGCTGAGTTGCACGAAACAAATACAAAAATTTAAGTGGTACTTAGACTAATTTAATCGCAAGAATCGTATGGAGTCTTGTGATTAAATTAGTTTAATCAACACTTTCATTTTTAAAATAGTTAAAGCAACTCAGAGTAACCTACCTAACGACAACCTAATATAGGAGTTTTACTAAGAAGTCCATCCTATACGAAACTTGCCAATATATTCAGATTTCAGACTGGTATAGAGGTATTTTACTAGAATTCTTGAAACTTTACGTAATACCTATATTATGTAACGTATACCTATGTTTAAAATGTAGAAGTACTTAAATATATAGATTGTATATGATCGCGAGGAAACATAAAACATGTTCTTGATGTCGAAATTACGATGTATTAAATACTCTTGTTCTAAAGGAAACCTCTACGTTATGGAAACTATAATGATATACCTATTTGATAAAAATCGTATACTATTACTGAGTACAAAATTAAGTGTACATTAATATTTAATACATAGGTAATATATTATATACTAACCTAATATTTCCTAGAAAACAATAGCTCTATAACAATAGTGTACCTATAGAATATTATCCTTATAACTTAAATATTATCCATACTAATTACTAATACCTGTGTATGTGTTTGTCTGTCTGTCTGCTACGCTTTCGCGGACTATCAAAATCGGTTGATTTTGATGAAATTTACACAGAGGTAGATTGCATCCCGGGGGAGGACATAGGCTACTTTTATCCCGGAAAATTAAGGAGTTCCCGAGGGAATCAAAAAACTTAAACCACGCGGACGAAGTCGCGGGCATCAGTAGCATGTATAAGTTAGGTATGTGTTCTGTTATCACAGAAATCTTGTATAACGAGTGCTAATGATATCAGATCACGAGGAAGTGCAAGTTACTCATCGGCTATTTATACAACAACATACCGGCTGTAATGGCCACTTGACATTATTCCAGTATCACTATCCAGTGTTGTCGCAGAAACTAATTAAAATTAATAACGTAAAAATATGTTGTATTGCTATTTTCTGCTGAACAGTGAGAACAGCGTTTTGATTCCAGTAAAGTGCACCGAATCTGGTGTGAAATCCAGTCCAAGCTATCGTCGGACGGATTTTTTTTATTGCAGCACAAATCTAGACGCCGAACTCAAGTTCATTTTAGGGTAAACCACATATTTTTGCAATCTATAGATAGAGACGAATATCTACATGAAAAGCTGAAATCTTGCTCAGAGTTCCAGACATGGAATAAGGATGGATTTTTCTAAAATTCTACGAAAGGAATCCGCAGGAGGACCCAAGTTGCCCACAAAATATGCCTAGAATAATGTGCATATGCCATCCAATTCCAGGTGCCTTATAACTCACTCCGTTCTCTGTGTTATCCCCCCGATGTCATCGAGCCCTAGGGCTCTTCTCGGCGACGCCTAGCGCTCGCCCGACCCCCCGGTGACGCTGTAGCGGCCAGTAGGGTCTATAGAGCATACTCAATCCGAAAAAAAAAGTGTTATAACTGGATCCAGTGACTGGAAGAATGTGAACTGGCAATAATCAGCTCGGTAAATAACCAACCAGTCAAGCGAGTGGAAGTGACAGCCGTCAACGTGATCCTACGGCCGTAAGATCATCGTGTCAGCTCAACCGCGGCTCAAACTGCGAAGACTGCTCACACAAGCAAACAAATGTCGTATTAAAAGGTAATATACCTTTTTTACAAACCAAACAATGTCCAGTGATCTTGAACAGTTATGATAATAGCAGTTGATAACTTAAAGTATTTTTTGTAGATATATTATCTGAAATTAATCTTAGACGTGTACTTAGTACCTACTAGATACTAGAACTATTATGTACCTATTACGTGCATAATTAACCTAGTAAATAGTAAGTAACAGCGAATTAAATTTCACTTGGCCGTGTATTGCTTATCAATTTTTTATTGATATTCTTAGTATTCAAGTATTATATAACATATCGAGTATATTACACAAACCGTTAGCGTAAATAAATCTAATATTAGATGAATGAACCAGAAGCTTAATTCGCTATAATCCGCCACAGTAGACAAATATATGTGGTGCAGTGCGTGTCTTCCACCGACAGCATGCAAACACCCACCACCCAGCAATTCGCACCGGCACAGCACCACACCACACAAATCCTCCAAATCACTCTCTATACGTACGTTTCACTCCGAATCCTGACATGCACGCTGAAGTTTTATTGACGGGACGTGTACTGCCTCGAAAGTATAGTAACAGTGCCTATTCATATATCGCTTGAAAGGAAATGCAACTTTCTTTTGATATAAATTAAGGAAATTGGGACAAGAAAGTAGGTAGCAGCGCTGAAAAATTAAATGACGTCATGCATTTTTCACTTTCAGTGCTTCAACCTACTGTTTGGAGGGTAGATACTTACCTCGCGGTACAAGTTACATCAGATGATGTTACTGTTTGATGTTTTTCTCGACAAACTGAATGACTTGAAGTTGAAGCATGGTTTCAGATTTTGCAAATGAATTTCACCGGTACCGGTTGATTTGGCCTGCCTAAGACCTCAATGACAGGAAGAAATGTAGCGGAATTTCGCAGCAATGTAACATATTCGCATATAAGGAATTCGCAATATCAACGGATAAAACGTCGCCGAAGAGAATTTCGGAATACTGCTCGCAACATTCCACTGAATTTGTCTCTAGCCGAAAATGTACTACTCAGCTCTGCAGTTTGTCGACAGCTGTACCTACTGATTCAAAAAAAAAGTGGGTGCGTGCAATTCACACACAGCAGAAGTGAAACTTCATAAAAGGAGCCTACGAGAGAATGAGATAACTTGTACTCTATCTCATTCTCTTGCAGGCTATCCTCTTTATGGATGTTTGTCTTTTATTTTTTTTCAAATCACGATTCTTAAGATGTTTCACTTCAAAAATTTACTTAATCAATCACTCTCACGATTAGCATATATGCTACCGGTTTTTAGGAATACTCCATATATGGAGTACTAGCTGATGCCCGCGACTTCGTCTGCATGGATTTAGGTTATTCGGTTCCCGTGGGAACTCTTTAATTTCCCAAGATAAAAAGTAGCCTATGTGCTATTCCAGACTATAATCTATCTCTGTGCCAAATTTCATCCAGATCCGTTCAGCCGTTGGAACGTGATTGAGTAACAAACATCCATACATCCATCCAAACTTTCGCATTTATAATATTTATTATATTTGATATTTGATTCCTAAAAACCGGTGCACCTATCTCGTTAACTGACTGGCAGTAAACGTACGAATGATAGCTAATGAAGCAAGCGCGGCAACAAGTAGGTATTGCATACGATGCAAATTGCTATAATGGTATCAATTTCAAGGCAACACCACGGGGTATACCTACTGCCATCGCTTGAAGCATTATTGTTTTAATATTTTTGACGCTCTTGTTTCAGAATTATAACCCTTATCATACCGACTGCCTGAAAAAAGGAGTATATTGTTTTCAGGGTTCATGTATGTATGTATGTATGTGAGTTTGTATATTCCACCATAACTTATATAGGCCTGAACGGATTTTGATGAATTAGGTATTGTTAGAATCCTTAGCTTATTCTGAGTGACATAGGCTAGTAAAATTTAAAAAAAATTGATTGGGTGACCATGGTCCCGCATCAAAGACTAAAGTTGAATTTTCTTTTCCAAAATGAGATTAACTATATTGTCATCATCAAGAAAATGATGAGTAGATTCCAAAAATATAGGACTATATTTCAATATCCAGTGATTCACAAAAGAATATCATTTAACTATGGCAGTCGTATTTTTTAATTCTTTGAGTTATATTCCCTTGTTTTAGGGACGTCAAGGTACGTCGCATAAAACTGCAATATTAAAATAATAATGCTTAATAAGTAGTAAGCCCGCAGTAGTCAGTACCGCCTGCTGCCGTGGCCCGTGAATCGTGATCCACATTGAGCAACCGAGTAGGTATGAAAACTGTCTTAAATTGCGAGAACACGTGGATTGTGAGTTGTGACTTGTGACGTTACGCTTAGAATATACGAGTAATATTCATTACAACCATCATGCTAATATCATAAATGCGAAAGTGTGTTTGTTTGTTGGTTTGTCCTTCAATCACGCCGCAACGGATCGACGTGATTTTTGGCATGGGTATAGTTGAGAGCCTGGAGAGTGACATAGGCTACTTTTTATTCCGGAAAATTCATCAGCCAGTATTATTATACTAATCAGTATCTTGAGGCGCCTGACATGTGACCAGCGATTTACACAGGGCAAAAGAACACAATAAAAAAAATAAAAAAAACAAGAACTTAAGAAAAGAACCGAACGGACGAAGTCGCCGACAATAGCTGCTTGATTCATAAGCCAAAGAATCAGAAGACACAAGAAATTGATGAGCTTCTAATGTCAGTTTTGCTTGTTCCAAAAATTATTATCAACCATAGAGAGACAAAATAATGCAACACCGAACTCTAAAAGTAGATGGACTCGGACAGTTTTGCTGTGATTTCAATTTGAGAAAAATCAATATTGAACCTTTTATAGATCGTTCACGAATCCTTCAATTCACATCTTAACAACTTAAAGACCAGTGTTAGTTGCGTAATGTGGTGATGTCCTCCCGACTGAATTTCGGCCACCGCGGCGGCCAATCTCCAGAGAGATTAGTCATCTGCGCGGGAAATATTATAGTGCACATAGGTGTGCGCACACACAGGTGCGCTCTCTGTCTCTTTACTCTCATAGCCAGTATTTAGCCCGATGGGACGGAAAATCCAACAAAACCGGAGAGAGAACAGGCGCAGGACCGACGGCTTTACGTGTTCTCCGAGGCACGGAGGTGAAACACCGCCAACTTCCTAACTCCGAACTAGTACTGGAAATTTATTGTCAGAAAACCCCAATACTTAATTATGGCCCAACCCGTGACCTCGTCAGCCGCAGTCGAACACGCTAACCACTAGACCAACGAGGCAGTTAGTGGCGTAATGTAGAGCGTGCCCCGGGGCAGCGGACAGCGCGTCAGATGCAGTGAAAGTGCAGGAAGCTCACAAGTCGGCGAGTAGCCACCCTGCTGACAGATAATAACACCTTGTGTTTACCTGATCACAGCTCTCGCGTTACGCAGCCCGCAGGGATTACTGGTTAACAAGCGACAATTTCCAAGTGTTTCAAAGAACGGCAATAGTTGTAAAAGCATTGCAGTGTGCTAGTAGTCTGACAATCTGACCAAATAGGTAATATCCTAAAACTGATTCTTTATATTTTGTGTTCCAAGTTCCAACGCTGTCTCTAATCACACATGAAGAATTTTCTACCTTTCCTATCCAATACCCACTCATTCTTATAAGACAAATGTGCTCTGTAACTGTCCTATTGATGTGACTAAAATAAGCTTTCCGATCCTGCTAGCCGGACTGGTGGTAGCGTTAATTTCCTTAGAACCACAATTTGACCCACACGAAACAACTGTTTTAAATTCGCTGTTCTGTGAGTAGCCAAATAAGCCTGTTTATATACGACGCGAGTTGTCTCAGTTCTACCTTGTCTCGCCCGCAACACTTTCGGACCGCGAAAACACTTCATTTCCTCACAAAATAGCTAATATCCACTTAACTACCCACCACTCCCGAGGGCATCAACAAGCTGACAGGCAACGTCGACACGCGATTACACGGCGTGATGGAGCGACGACTTGTCCGGAAGTGTCGCAGTACCTAATGGGCACACGATGCTCCCCAAGTCCCCAGTTATCAGCACCGGGAGCCAGCCAAGGTCCAGCTGCTGGCAGGATGCAGAGACACCGCGCTAAGGAGGATGCGCTTCCGGCAAGCGCCGCCCACCGCGTCTAATGACCACAACACTTTACACGACAGAATGACTAATGTTCCGAACGGCCTTCACCAAAGGACAAGGACAACGCCAAGTAATTCAAGTTCAGCTTTAAATAGCCTGATTATATAAATATGAATCCCTATTTCCCTTGGTCACGGCATCACGCGTGAACGGCTGAATCAATTTCGCTAATTTTTATTGTTGTTTGTTTGGACCCCGGGATGGTTTATATTCACAATTGGACCCGGTAGGGGGCGCTGCAATCGGGTTTGAGGTTCAGGGCAGGACTAAGTCTGCCGGGCCTACTAGTAGCCTGATAATAATGCTAATGAATTTTAAACGATTACAATCGTGCATTGTCGAGTCAACATCTCCTGAAGATGCTCCGGTGTCGGAGTGGAGCGTGCGTTGGGAGTGATTTGAAAGATTTGTGTGGTGTGGTGCTGTGCCTGTGCGAATTGGTGGGTGGTGGGTGTTCGCATGCTATTGGTGAAAGACACGCACTGTACCACATAGATTTGTCTACTGTCGCGGATTATAGCGAATTAAACTGCTCGTTTATTCATTATCATGGACTTCCGCAAAGTAAAGCCTGCTTCGATTCAATAATAATGCTAATGTTTTACAAACAGAAAGTAAAACAATACTCGGAGAATTTAATGCGGCTGTTGATGTTTGCACGCCATTTGTATGTAAAGGAACATAGATTTAATGCGACCTTCGTGTACATTGTACAACGTGCGACCTGAACAAGGTTAAAACATTATCTACGTTACATACTTATTTAAGTTCAATAGCAATTTACTCTTGAAGTATGCACGACAAAAATGTAAATATTATTGAATAAATAATTTTATTTGTGAAATAAGTACACACGTAACTAACTAATGTCAAATGTGGTAAGCGACACGTCTGTGGGATGTCTACATATAATATTTATTGCTTGACGTGTAGGCAATAGGTAGGTACTTATGTAAAGTTCATGCGTATTGTGGCCTTCAACAGTCCACAAGGACAAAAGTCCATTAGATATGATCATAATTTACCTACATTAAGTCTCTATGTATGTAATAAGTAGGTATTATACACAAGAACAATACCTATAAGTAATTACGGCAGTAAGTAGTGTGATATATAACTGAAATTAAATAAGTAATCTAATAAGTGAAAAAGAAAAGTAATGGAAATAAAGAATGAATTCAAACACGAGGGTTATAAGCTGTTCCCAACACTAACTAAGTACATATTTTAACTAAATGGTGACAGTCAAAACATCAAAGCTTCAGGAAACCCCTTTTTCAATTCTCCGTGGAAGATCTAAGAAGAATGCCTAACTTTATAAACTGGTGAAGAGTATAAGGAAGCAGAGTGAAACGGAGGAGAACTTTGGCAAAGATTAGCAGGACCAAGGTCGTATAGCAACTTTTTTTCCTACTCTTTTATCTCACACCTCATGACAGTTCGTATATTGTAAACGTAATGCAATTTGCCTAGCTCCTACTTTCATATTACGCGTCATTAAACGACATTGACACACAAATACACAAATATCCATAAAAATTCAAACACTTCTGCAGTATTTAAACTTGATAACGTACTAATGTGACACCATTGAGGTATTGTACTTGTACATATAATTCAATGTGTGACACTGACAGTAACAGGCGACGCGGGCGCTCCAATATTTCGTGTCAGAGCAGATAACGCAACTATCATACCTACGTGATTTAACTGTTTGTAGTTATTAATCCACATTTAATTCCATTTGTCATTTATTAATACCCCGTATTATTATGCTACTACTCCAACTCCAACGGCTGAACGGATCTGGATGAAATTTGGTAAAGAGATAGATTATAGTCTGGAATAGCACATAGGCTACTTTTTATCCCGGAAAATTAAAGAGTTCCCGTGGGAACCCAAAAACCTCAATCCACGCGGACGAAGTCGCGGGCATCCGCTAGTTATTATATAAATTAGTTAGAAAATATTTTAAAGTTAGATAAGTGTGTGATTAACTTGTCGTGTGTGACTTTGTGATTTAATCTACGGAGCGACATAGTCACTGAGTGACTAAGCTCCTTAATAAAGAGAAAAAAAAAGTTACAACTGTCCTTACGTCGCGCAATGCCAGCGTTGTTATCTAATCTCAACATATCAACGGAATAGCTATCGAGTGTCGATAAATACAGATTGTAACGATAACCGGAATCATTGAGGTATAAAATATACCTAAATATAAAGTAACTAGACGATGCCCGCGACTTCGTCCGCGAGGATTCAGATTTTTTTATTCACGCGGGAACTCTTTAGATTTCCGGTCTGTTTGTCTGCTACGCTTACACGACCCATCTGTTCAACCGATTTTGATAAAATTTTGAAAAGGGATAGGTTGTATTGTATCCCAGAGAAGGACATAGGCGGAAAATTAAAGTGTTCCTTAATCCACACGGACGAAGTCGTCTAGCAGTCGTCAGCAGGCATCATCTAGTCTTTTTATAGGTAACTAGATGAACTAGGTGGGGGGCATCGGCTGCGCGCGTCCGTAGGAGTCACCATCTCATCCTCCAAGAGACCCACCCTACACGTGCCCCCTGGGTGGTGCTAAATGCGCAGCAACGCCGAACTTCGGCTGGTAGTTTAACCCGACCTTTTCTATGCCCATGCATAGAGTGGTTTTCAGTGGCCACATGGAACGGAATTTCCTAAAAGACTGATGCGGAAGGATCTGGGAGCCCACCGCATTATCATCCCAAGAAAACCCCCCCTACCAGTATGAGAGCAAACAGAATGGATATGCGATTGTTGGACGACCCGACTAACGCTCGGCGCTATCCAGTACCCGGGCTGGATGGTGAGAAATGTGCGACCGAAGCTGTTGGAGAGGCGTCTCGTCAGGCCTCTCTTAACGGAAATGCTACTGGCGACGAGAAACGTACTTCGTGCAAGACCTCAATACGAGCACACCACCGTATTGCCACTTGGAACGTCAGAGGACTTCTAGGACCTGGGAAAATAAGCATCGTAGAGAAAGAAATGGAAAATCACAAACTTTCTATATTAGGCGTCAGCGAGACACATATGCGCGGTCAAGGTCATTTTAAGACAGCATCGGGAAATACTCTGTATTTTTCTGGATCGGAAGATTCTAGCCATCACGGCGTGGGATTTCTACTACCTCCAAAAATAAACCAATATGTTCTTGGTTATAATCCCGTTTCTGACAAAATAATTACGTTGAAGCTTAATACCAGACCATGCACTTTTAATATCATCCAGGTTTATGCTCCTACTTCACAGGCTTCAGAGGACGATATAGACGGTTTCTATAAAACGCTTGAGACTACCCTGAACAAAATACCAAGCCGCGAAATAAAACTCATCGTTGGTGACTGGAATGCCAAGGTCGGTAATACACTAGCAGATGACCATATCAGGAAGATAGTGGGCAAACATGGACTCGGTGTCAGAAATGAAAGAGGTGCTAGACTCATTGAATTCTGCATAGACAAAAACCTCACTATACTTAACACATGCTTCCAACACCACCCACGTCGTTTATATACGTGGAAGTCACCAGGAGATAGAGTCAGAAATCAGATTGACTACATACTTATCGACTCTAGATGGCGGTCTTCTGTTTCTAATACAAAGACCTTTCCTGGGGCCGAGTGCGGCTCCGATCACAACCTTCTCGTAGCTGACTTCGCACTCCATTTGAAAGCCCCCAGAAAACGTGCTCTCCCACTGAAACAGCTTATGCCCTCGGAGCGGTCGGTTTTTCAAACTTCATTGGAAAATAAGCTAAAGGATCTCTCTTTCCAGAATAACTCACAGGCAGATGCTAATTCACTTTGGGAATGCCTAAAAACTCATATGGCAGAAACGCTTCGTGATATCTCAAAGAGGAGAAAAGCCAGCCCTAAAAAACAAACTTGGTTAACAGAAGACACTTGGGAATTGATAGGCAAGAGGAAGGCAATCAAAATGAAAGGACTTCAGAATTCGCGAGTGATGGAAGAGTACACTAGTATTTGCAATGACATCCTAAGAAGCTGTCGAGAAGACAAGAACAAATTCATAGAGGGCATTTGCAGTGAAATCGAACACCACTCCCAAAAATTCGAAACGTCTGATCTGTTTAAAAAGGTCAAGCTCTTGTCTAGGCAATTCAAACCAAAAACGTGGGTGATAGAGGATTCCGAAGGCCACCTCATAAATGAGCTTGATGCAATAGCTGAAAGGTGGCGCAGTTATTGTGAAGAGCTGTACAAAGATCCCAATGATCTAGGAGCTTTACACACCAAATGTAGCGGAGTGGAACTGGAGCCAAGTATACTTCGATCAGAAATTCTCGCTGCCCTAAAGTCACTGAAAACTAGGAAAGCTCCAGGACCAGATCAGATAACAGCCGAAACACTGACAGCTCTAGGGGACGCTGGCATTGACATGTTGCACACGATTTGCAACTTAATCTGGCGCAGCTGTGAATGGCCAAGAGACTGGGCCTTGTCTGTCGTGGTGCCTTTGCATAAGAAAGGATCAACGAGAAAGTGTGATCATTATCGCACCTTATCGCTTATCTCCCACGCCAGTAAAATACTGCTCTACATCATCAACCATCGCATCCGACACTACCTGGACTGGCAGATCCCGCAAGAGCAGGCGGGTTTCGTTAAAGGCAAGGGCACCCGTGAACAAATTTTAAATGTACGGCAATTAATTGAGAAGGCCTACGAATTCAATACGCCGATAATCATGTGCTTTGTCGATTATAGTAAGGCCTTCGATTGCGTCAACTGGAACTGTTTATGGAGAGTGCTCACTGAATTAGGAGTACCGCCACATCTAATCATCCTGCTCAAGAATCTCTACAATAGCAGCGAAGCAATTGTAAGGATAGACGAGACTGTCTCTGGGCCTTTCAAATTCCGCAAAGGAGTTAGACAGGGCTGTGTGCTTTCTCCCATTCTGTTCAATATCTACGGTGAATATATCATGCGGCGTACACTCGAAGAGTGGGAAGGCGGCGTCAGCGTCGGTGGAGTAAAGCTTACCAACTTACGGTACGCTGATGACACAACACTCCTAGCAGCATCTGAGACCGAAATGACATCTCTATTGAACAGGATGGAACAAGTAAGTGAAGAAATGGGTCTTTCCGTAAACAGGTCCAAAACGAAGGTAATGGTGGTAGACCGTGCCAAACAGTTGGAACTCACTGGCTCACTGAACCTCGAGACTGTGGAGAACTTTATATACCTGGGTTCCAACATAACTAACACCGGGTCATGTGAGGTGGAAATCAGGAGGCGGATTGGAATGGCCAAGAGTGCCATGTCACAGCTGCATAAGACTTGGAGGGACAAACAGATATCTACTAACACCAAAATGCGTCTTGTCCGCACACTTGTATTCCCGATATTTATGTATGCAGCTGAGACATGGACAATAAAAGCTGCTGACCGACATCGCATTGACGCTTTCGAGATGTGGTGCTGGAGGAGAATGCTTCGAATACCTTGGACAGCGCACAGAACCAACGCATCGATCCTTAAACAACTAAAAATCACGAAAAGGCTATCAACCACCTGTCTCCAGAGGATCCTTGATTATTTCGGCCACATTGCCAGAAGGGAGGGACACAATCTTGAAAAGATTGTCATTACTGGCAAAGTGGATGGCAAGAGACCTCGGGCAGGTAGCCCGATGCGTTGGTCAGATCAAATCCGCACCGCTCTCGATAGCAAGGTCCACGAAGCCCTGCATGTCGCAAAAAACAGAGCAACATGGCGCGACATCGTCCACAGAAGAATCATTGGTGGAAGGGGTCACGACCCTCAGTAATGGGGAACACGACGCAAGGAGGAGATGAAGAAGCCCGCGACTTCGTCCGCGTGGATAAAGTTTTTTGATTCCCGCGGGAACTCCTTAATTTTCCGGGATAAAAAGTAGCCTATGTCCTTCCCCGGGATATAACCTACTTCTATACCAAACTACAGCAAAATCGGCTGAAAGGATGGGCCGGGAAAGCGTAGCAGACAGATAGACAGATAGACAGACAGACAGACACACTTTCGCATTTATAATATTAACTATGGACATACAGAGATGAAAACCAACTGTAGAGTCCAGTGATAAATTCCATTAATTAAAATTACCAACTCAATGTACAGAAACTAAAAGTGTCACCTGTTGGCTGTTACTAATTGTTGCGCTTTGGAGTGAACAGTTAAGAAGCCGCACGTATCAAGTGGAATGCTCGAGCAAGTATGTCGCAGGCCGTAGGTTTATTTTTTCTATCAGCCAGTTCAGAATTAAAAGGAAAACTTTGGAAAGTGATCTTATGACGCAATAGAGTGAATTCTTGGCGCTTTGGCTTGCTTTGCAATAACCACGTAATCGTGTATTTATTAAAAGGCTAGTTCGATAACTTAGATAATTCCTATCTAAATTCCTATGAAGTATTTATGACCTAACCTGAGAAATACCTACGAGTATACGTCTCCAGTACAACACGCCGCAACTGATCAACGTGATTTTTGGAATGAGTATAGTTGAGGACCTGGATAGTGACAAAGGCTACTTTTTATCCCGGAAAATTAAGAAGTTCCCGTGGGAATTAAAAAAACTTATTCCACGCGGCCGAAGTCGCGGGCATCAGCTATAGTAGAGAATAAATGGGATAATTTATCAAATCTGGGGTCACGGGAGTGACCCCGCCAAAGCGAGCCAAAGGAAACGGGGCACTACCTACCTTTTCTCGAAGCGTTTCGTCGGATTTTCGAACCGTCATAGCTTAGGTCCAGATGATGCTAGAAAGCTGAAATTTTCAGGATAAGGTGTTGTTGGCAAACTTACCAAATATACCAAGTATAAATTTTCTAGCATATATAGTTTCAGATTTATTGATACCTGAAATACGTCGATTTCGTGACTGACTCACTGACCGTCATCAACATGAAAAAGGTACTTCCTGAAGTGCTAGAAGGCTGAAATTTGGTATGTAGGCTAGAATTTGCATATAAACAACAGGAAAATTAAGAAATCTGAAACTTTTCCCCTCCAACCCCTCCTATAGGGGGTGCAAATCTGACAGCATTTCCTCGTATTTTAGAACAGTCATAACTTCGGTACGGATGATGGTAGAAAGCTTTAATTTTCAGGATAACATGTCGTTGGCACATTTATTAAACATACTAAGTTTCAATTATCTAGCATTTATGGTTTCAGATTTATTGATACCTGAAATACGTACTTTTGGGGGTTTTTTACTTTTACTAAATCACATGAAACACGAAACCTCTAGGGTACTTCCTAAAGTCCTAGAAAGCTGAAATTTGGTATGTAGACTAGGAATTGCACATAAACAATGGAATAATTAAGAAATCTGAAACTTTTTTTTTCCAACCCCTCTTATTGGGGGTGCATATTTGACAGCGTTTCCACGTATTTGCTAACCGTCATAGCTTCAGTCCGGATGATGCTGGAAAGCTGAAATTTTCAGGATAAGATGCTGTTGGCCAACTTATTAAACATACCAAGTATCAATTGTCTAGCATTTATAGTTTCAGATTTATCGATAACTGAAATACATCGGTTTCGTAATTTAGCCTTATAAATCGCTGATGAAAATCAAAACCTCTAGGGTAGGTACTTCCCAAAGCCCTAGAAAGCTGAAATTTGGTATGTGGGCTAGGAATTTCATATAAATAATGGGAAAATTAAGAAATCAGGAACTTTTCCCTTCCAACCCCTCCTATAGGGGGTGCATAATAGCTGCACAGTCGGTACTAAAAGAAATATGTGCAAAATGCCGTATACATACATAATACCGTACATAAATAATATATATATAAAATTCATGACTCAGGTACAAATGTTCTGAATACAAACATTATGCCCCTAGCAGAATTCGAACCCGCGACCTCTCCCTCAACAGTCATGGTCTGTAACCAATCGGCCAAACAGGTCGCACATAATAATCACGTAATCTTGTCATTTTTATTCTCATTATTTTCATTTTATTACTGAAAAATTATAAAATACCTATAAGTACTTACAACATAAAATATTTTTCAGAGGTAAATATACCTATAGTAATCATTGGCGAAGAGTCCACGTATGAACCGGCATCCCTTTAGGAATTGTTCAATAAGTAATCAACGATATTTTCGTCTAACCCTGTTCTTCGAACTAAACACTGTTCATTGGTTTGAATTAAATTAACGCGTGACAATTTATAGAAAAGTAGATGATGCCCGCGACTTCGTCTGCGTGGATTAAGGCTTTTGATTCCAGCGGGAACTGTTTAATTTTCCGGGATAAAAAGTAGCCAATGTCCTTCCCCGGGATACAAACTATACCTGTAAATTTCATCAAAATCGGTTGAAAAGATGGGCCGTGAAAGCGCAGCAGACAGACAGACACACTTTCGTATTTATAATATTATATGGATCTAAACTAATATTAAAAAGAGGAAAGATTTAACCGTCAAGTTTGCTGTGGATAAAATAAAAAAAAACTCAACCGATTTTAAAAATTCTTCCGGCACTTCACGTAGGTTCATTCCAGTGCTAATGTAAAATCTTATGTGCTGCTCAGTGCCCACTGGCTTTAGTGGGTAAAAAATAATGGACTATTATCATGATTAGTGCTAGCCTTGCGAAGCGGGGCGGGTCGCTAATCAACAATAAGCAGATATAAACCGGCTGGCCCATACAACCAAATATCTTTAATACTGAGCACCAGACTCGAAAATAAGAACTAACTTAAGTATGTATGGATTTGCCGCTCATTACATACATATACAGCAAACCCACAAAGAAAAGAGGCAACGATAGAGAGTGGGCAATGAAAAAAGGAATAACTGTAGTGCGAGAAATAGAGTCCAAAAAATTAAAAAATCTAGTGCGCCTGCCAAAAAGAAATGAAATCCCACCAAAACCATTTCATGGATAGGCTGCCAAAACTCGCATACAAATCATAATGCTTTCACTGTTAAAAAGTTATGAGATCTCTAGTAGAGCCAAGCCCCTAGTTGAGCTCCGATTTGTGCTGCGCATCATCATAGCCCATGGGGCCAGTTCCAAGTCCAAAGTGTACAGGTTTAAGTACTTTTGGCTGTACCACATTTACTACATAGAAGTCCTGACTCTATAAACTCTACATCTTGATAAAAAGATGTGGCTTGGCTGTTTCGTGATCCAATCAATCATTTAATGTTCGTGGAATAGGTATAGTTTGTGCGAGAATCACGAAACGGCCAAGCCACATCTTTTTATCAAGATGTAGAGTTTATAGAGTCAGGACTTCTATGTAGTAAATGTGGTACAGCCAAAAGTACTTAAACCTGTACACTTTGGTCTTGGAACTGGCCCCATGGGCTATGATGATGCGCAGCACAAATCGGAGCTCAACTAGGGGCTTGGCTCTACTAGAGATCTCATAACTTTTTAACAGTGAAAGCATTATGATTTGTATGCGAGTTTTGGCAGCCTATCCATGAAATGGTTTTGGTGGGATAGTTTTTAACAAAAAGTATTTTCTGATGCCGGCGATAGGTTTTCAAACACTTTTAGGTACCCTTCTGCAACAAATGATGAAACAGTAGGTACGTATGACACACGTGCAACAAAATAAATCTACAGGCAATCTAAAGAAAGTAGACCAAATGTGATTGAGAACATACTTACTGCTTTAGAAGCTCGACAGTGACAATAAAATATTCTTCACACGCTTGACCTCAAATATTGGCGATGCAAGATAGCGACGCGGTCTCTATGTTGCTACGAGTACTTGTGAGCCACATAACATTTAGTACATAATATGGTATAGTTAATGCGACAACCTTTTATACCTTTTGGTATAAATAGTAAATGTGGTACAGTCGAGAGTACTTAAAGGTACACTTTGGACTCGGGACTGGCCCCATGGGCTATGATGCGCAGCACAAATCGGAACTCAACTAGGCGCTTGGCTCTACTAGAGAACAGGCAGGTCTCTGGCAGGTAAGTGAACCGTGGCCGAATGGTCAAGGCGCTCAGGGCGCGATTCCCAGAGAGACGCAGGTTCAAATCCTGCCGGTTCCGAAATTTTTGATATGTATATTTAAGTAAGTTTAGAAACTTTCCTCGTGTGTATGGAATGCCCTTCCGGCTTCCGTTTTCCCCTCTTCTTTTAATATAGGTACCTTCAAATCAAGAGTGAATAGGCATCTTCTAGGCAAGCGCGCTCCACCTTAGGCTGCATCACCACTTGCAAGCAAGTCTGATTGCAGCCAAGCGCTGGCCTATACATTTAAAAAAAAAAAAAAAAAAAGTGGGTGAAGCACTGTAATAATAAAAAAATAAAAAAAAATAAAAAAAAAATTATAAAATCTACTAGAGATCTCATAACTTTTTAACAGTGAAAGCATTATGATTTGAACTAGTGAGTCTTGGCAACCTTTACATGGAATGTTTATGGTGGGATAAAATATTCTTCACTCGCCTTGGCCTCAAATATTGGCGACGTACGATAGCGACGCGGTCTCCATGTTTTTAGTTTTTACTTGTGATCAACTTGGCGTGTTGGTATCGAAGCCTCAAAGGATAAAATCATTGACGCCGCTACACAGAGTTCCAACGCGTACAATAGGTGCATAATATTATGTACTGGACTTTTTAGTATTATTATTGGTATTACATTGCGATCATTGGAATTGTTGTTATTGGCTGGATTTCATTCCAGCACTCTTTTCGGTCATAGTACATATTCAAATTTTTTTTTTTTATCCACTACAAGTTAGCTCTTGACTGCGATCTCACCTGATGGTAAGTGATGATGCAGTCTAAGATGGTGGCGGGCTAATCTGTTAGGGGCATGGCAGTAATATTAAACCCATACCCCTATTCGGTTTGTACACGGCATCGTACCGGAACGCTAAATCGCTTGGCGGCACGTCTTTGCCGGTAGGGTAGTAACTAGCCACGGCCGAAGCCTCCCACCAGGCAAAATTGGTACCTACTTACACGGTACACTTTTTGAAGGTCAATTATACAAAGTATAAAACGTGATGGTGATATTAACTATACAGTATCTTAAAATTAAAGCTAAAACTATACACAACAAACAGCCGCAAAAAAAAAATTAGGAGTCATAGGGACTGCCGATAGAAGTGAAAACGAATATTTAAAAAGCTTAATTTAAAAAAAAATTAAAATATAAACCTTAAAACTAAATATTATAAATGCGAAAGTTTGGATGGATATATATTGTGGATGTATGGATGTTTGTTACTCAATCACGCTCCAACGGCTAAACGTATCTGGATGAAATTTGGCACAGAGATAGATTATAGTCTGGAATAGCACATTGGCTACTTTTATCCCGGAAAATTAAAGAGTTCCCGCGGGAACCGAAAAACCTCACGGACGCGGACGAAGTCGCGGGCATCAGCTAGTGTAGTATATTTATATATTTATATTTAAGTCCGTTTGTCTTCGTAACAACACGAGCATGTCGGCGACATGCATGTCGGTGACACGAATTCACAAGTTTACCCCCTACCAAAAAGTACTCAACGTTTTCAAGAAGTTTTCACTTCAAAGACAAAAGGGGAGTTGATGAGTATTGAGTACTGACTGAAGTAACAGAAAACAGTGCCCCTTCATAACGTAATCACTAGTGAGAAAGCATTGCGTGCATTCTATGAGGATTCATTAAACATAGAAAGTTGTGCGTAACGCGTCTTTACGTTAATCTAAACTAGTGTACTTTTCATTAATGCGCCTTATTAAACTGTCATATAATCAAAATTCTAAATAATGCACTTTTCAAACAAGTGAAATGAAGCACAATAGTGATCGGAAAGTCACAATCTGTTCCTGTATCGTCTCTATCCTAGATCTCTTAATAACCATATCCATTAAACCCATCCACTACAACCCGTTAACGTCCCACTGCTGGGCACAGGACTCCGCTCTCATAGGAGAGAGGAAATTAGAGCTCAGACCCACCACCGGCTTTAACGACTATTCTCATGTTAGTGATAATAACCGGGACCGACGACGGCTTGACGTGTTATCCGAGGCACATATCCCATAACATTAAACCCATATCCATCCATATTTCTAGTTTCCATCCATAGACTACACCTATGGATGTACTCGGGGACCAATGATCATCCTATTGTTATACACTCGAACCATACTACCTCCTCCCGTACGAGTTCAAATGTTGACAAGTGTATTGTGTATCTATTTGTCTGACCCCAAACACCTCGACAACTTTAAGCAAGAAGCCAAGTGTTTAGGGCCCGCATTGCCAATGACCTCTATTACAACCTGACCCAGCCACCAATCAATGGCGCTGAAATGCGGGTCGGCAATCGATATTTTTAGTTCACTCGGTTTAAATTTGCATTTGAAGTTCGTTATATTATAGTGTTGACGATCTCCTGGCGCAGTGTTGAGCGCTGTTGTCTTAACTTGCGAAGGTCCCGGGTCCGATCCCCGGCAGGGTCAATTTGGGGATTTAAAATTTCTGAATTTTCTCTGGTCTGGCCTGGTGGGAGGATTCGACCGTGGCTAGTTACCACTCTACCAGCGAAGACGTGCCGCCAAGCGATTTAGCGTTCCGGTAAGATGCCGTGTAGAACTAGAAACCGATTAGGGATATGGTTTTAATATACCTAACTGCTATGCCCAGGTAGCCCGCTACCATATTAGACTGCATTCATCACTTACAATCAGGTGAGATCGCAGTCAAGGGCTAACAGTAGTGGTAGATGGGCTAATATAAATTAAATAGGTCTAGAGTCTAGACCTATTTAAATATTATATACTTATCAATTTTACTTCTGGCTCCAGAGTCAAGAAAAGAGGTAAGTATTTATTTTGAAAAATGTGATAGAGCTCAGGTAGCGACTCTAGCCTGGACGGTGGGCTGTTTGGTAATTTAAATACACTAGTGGTTCGCCCCGAACTGAGACCTCGCGGTATCCTAAACTTGTACAGAGCGCCATCTATTGACATCATTGTGAAGGTCTGTTAAAAATACGGAAGCTCATTAAAAATTAAATAATTTCGTTTCCTTATAATATTTATCTAATTTTAGTATTTGTTGTTCAAGTACAGGATATAATTCAAATAATTGATAAGTTTCAGCCTCAGCCTTTCAGAAAATTGAGAGTTCTGAGGTCAAGAAAAGCTAGTTGTTAATAGTTCCGGTGAATGTAATTTCCCAGACCCATAGACAATCAGACAGACAGACTGACATAGACAAGACAGACATCATCAATCACAAATCTTTATTCACAAAAAGAAACAATAAAAAATGTTATCTTTTATCAATCTTCAGAACTTCAGAAGCTTATTTCTACAAACATAAATTTTGTAGTACGAGTACAAAAGCATAGAGCAGGCATTACTAGCCAAATAAAACCAATGCAAATCCAAGCCTTGTGAGTCAACGATCATTATATAATATACTGTTTGAATGGATAGAGCACATATAACAGAATGATTGGAAAAAACAAAATGGCACCACTAGAAGTACGAGTATGATGACGATAATCGCAACTGTAAATGGTTATCCCGCACTCCAAGTCATTGTTCTCGAGCACAGCGGTCATGTTGTACTCACATATTATTTAAAACTATCGATATATTGTATCGTGACAAAACAAATTTAAAAATTAACTTGGCTAAATTATTTTGACATACTATAATAATAACCATAATCTGTTTTTACTTATTAATAATCTGTACCAATTATGAATTGACTAAATCAAATGTTAATATTATGACTTTATGTCAAATTTAAGCTTAATTTATCGTATGCATGTTAGAGGTGTAGACTGTTTTAAATATTATGTAAAATTATTTTAAGATCTCCAACTATGTAACAGTCAAACGATTTAATAAATGAAATTAAAATGAAATGATGTTAAACGCGCGTTTAACGTGGTTTAACATCGATACAATACATAGATAGAGTCAACTCTATGTCGATATCGATTAATATTATTTGTATTGCTTAGTATTATGTTTATGATTTATAGCCCAAAATAATTCATGGAATTTAGGAACATCATTTTATCATTCAATCGTAAGTTCATGGAACGATATATTATGAGAGCAGAATATCAAAAACAAGCCTGAATTGGTCAAAATTTTCAAAACAAAAGAAGAGAAAAGCTGTCCTATATAAATTGAGAATCGGTAAGGGATTTGAGAAAGCGAAACTGATAACATTGAAGTTGATAACAAGTCTACAAAACAGATTAGGTACTATTATTTACTTACTAATATAAAGGAGAAATATAATGCATATTTCTCCTAAAAAAAAATCTAGTTTCGAAAGAAACATCGATAATTTGGTCATCCCTAGTGGCGTAGTCTTGTGCGGTCGGCGTAACATACAGTACATAATAAACAATATCGTATGCGGCGCGCGCGCAGCCTACGTTGCACTTCCGATAATAGTTAGCACGGCTAGCTACGAGTACATAATGAGTGTATACAGTCGGCTCTAGTGTTTCCCTCTTCTACACATTTATTTCTGCTCCACTGAGCACTGACGTAAACTGGTACTGTTACTTGTAACGACTGAATTACTGACACGCTACATTTTGCACGGAACGTTCCTAATATTTAAGTTTTGTAAAACGCTTTATTCGTCTTACTTCCATATTCATATTATAAATGCGAAAGTTTGGATGTATGGATGGATGTTTGTTACTCAATCACGCCAGAACGGCTGAACGGATCTGGTTGAAATGTGGTACGGAGATAGATTATAGTCTGGAATAACACATAGGCTACTTTTTATTCCGGAAAACTAGAGTACTTCGGGAATTAAAAATAAATTTACCCACGCAGACGAAGTCGCGGGCATCATCTAGTCATGCTAATATTATAAATGCAAAAGTGTGTTTGTTCGTTGGTTTATCGGTTTGTCCTTCAATCACGCCGCAACAGAGCAACGGATCGACGTGATTTTTGCATGGGTAAAGTTGGGCACCTGGAGAGTGACATACTTAGGCTACTTTTTATCCCGGAAAATCAATGAGTTCCCGCGGGAATCTAAAAAACTTAAACCACGCGGACGAAGTCGCGGGCTCCACCACCACCACTACAGCCCATTAACGTCCCACTGCTGAGCACAGGCCTCCACTCTCATAGGAGAGAGGGAATTAGAGCTTAGACCCACCACGCTGCTCCAATGCGGGTTGGCGGGCTTTAACGAATATTATCATGTTAGTGATAATAACCGGGACCGACGGCTTAACGTGCTCTCCGAGGCACGGGGGTGAAACACCACCAACTTATAACTCCGGGCTAGTACTGAGAATTTCTAGACAGAAAACCCCAATACTTTACTATGGCCCGACCCGGGACTCGAACCCGGGACCTCGTCGGCCGCAGTTGAACATGCTAACCACTAGTAGACCAATGAGGCAGTTGTCGCGGGCATCATCTAGTAATCAATAAACACAAATGAAATGAGCATTACAGCTGCAACACAATAGATTGATAGAGGGCCCTCAGCGGCAATAAACGTTGTTGAACTAAAATAGCCACTGGTTGTATCAACTATCAGTTACGAAGCGAATCAGTAACGTCTAGTTATGAATGAGATTATAATGGATACATTATATAGAAGGCGGTCACCGTGTCAATACCAACGAGACAATGGTAGTTGGGGCCACAGTTGAGTTGGAGGCAGCCTATAAGCTACGACACTTGCATCAATATTCTATACCAATATTATAAATGCGAAAGTTTGGATGTATGGTTGGAAGTTTGTTACTCAATCACCTCAGAACGTGTACTCAACCACACCACACGATTATAGTATGGGTAACACATTTTTATCTTTCTACTTTTTATACCGGAAAGTTAAAGGGTTCCCGCGAGAACCAAAAACCCTCAATCCACGCGGACGTAGTCGCGGGCATCAGCTAGTGGCAATGTAAAATATTTATGTTACATAAATAGAAAAGTGAATTAAACATGAAATATGTACATATAAGTAATACCTACATTAAGTTACAAAAACAATAATATTGTTATACAATAATTATGTAGGTACGTACCTACTTTCGACTTTTGACTTGGTGGAATTTCTGCAATATCTTTCTTTAGGATCTACATCATCGAGAAAACCTACGAATTACGACCATCAGTTTTTTTTAATTTATAGAGAAGCGTTTGGCTGCAATCAGACTTGCTGGAAGTAGTGATGCAGCTTAAAGTGGAGCGCGCTTGCATAGAAGATGCCTATTCACTCTTGATTTGACGATACCAACTATACGAAAAACGGTGTAAAAGTTTCATTGGTCAAAAGTTTAGTGACACTTGAGCGGATGGATGTGAAACAAACGATGTATCATGATGGTGCTCCAGATGAGAGCGCTATTGTGCGGGTCCAGTCACTGAGCGGCAGACACAATGGTCCAGAGATGCGAGTCAATGGCGTCACGCCGCGCTGATGTCACGGCGGACGCGCGGACAATGCCCTGCCGCAATTAACAGTTGGAGCCGCGTAAACAGCATTCAGATCACAATCGTTCTACCATCGTGCGAGTTTCCACCCCTGTGACGTCGACGTTGCCCCACACGTACGAAACGCTTTGCGTCTTCATTGCTCATAACGAATGAATTAGAAGTTTAATTCGCTATAATCCGCCACAGTAGTTACACACGATTGTAAAGCAATCGCTGCCGATTGCTTTACAAGCGTGCATTGTCGAGTCAACATCTCCTGAAGATGCTCCGGTTTCGGAGTGAAACGTACGTTGAGAGTGATTTTGAAGATTTGTGTGGTGTGGTGCTGTACCGGTGCGAATTGCTGGGTGGTGGGTGTTCGCATGCTATTGGTGAAGGACACGCACTGTACCACATAGATTTGTCTACTGTGGCGGATTATAGCGAATTAAACTTCTAGTTCATTCATTATCTTACACTCCCGCAAAGTAACGCCTGCTTCGATTCATATCTTCATTCCTCATTCGCATGGCTAGGGTTTGCAACACTCTACCTAAAACCACCAATTCCAATCCGGGTAATCTTTAAATCAAGAGTGAATAGGCATCTTCTAGGCAAGCGTGTCCCATCTTAGGCCACATCAACACTTTCCATCAGGTGCGATTGTGGTCAAGCGTAAGCCTATCACGATTAAAAAAAAACGTTTCAGTTCTAACTTCTACCAGAAAGACGTCTGGGATATACACTTGAATCATTGCAAGCTGGAACTCCGAACGAACAGTTTTCTTGTATACTTCAGACCGAAAACTGTAACGTGTATATTATAATATTGTCACCGTAATAATGACGTCTAGGGCCATACTGCCAAGTGCCAACGCATAAAGCAACACTCAAGCAATATTACTCAAAATGATAGTTTGATGTCACGTACCTTGACGTTCCTAAAATAAGGATTATAATACTAAAACACGAAAGTCAACAATAATGTAACAATATGGCTTTAAGCGTTGGCAATATGGCCTCTTAGCCGAAAATATGATTGATTGATTTAATAGGAACGCTGTTGAGCTGAGATTTCGACTGGCAAATATTAATAACTGAAATGTGTTACGTGTTGTTGGTGGAATGATCATATACGAGTATATTTCTTATTCTGCAATACCGAAGATAATCTAGGTCAGATCAAAGTATTTGCTGACAGACTTCGTAAATAATAAGTAAATGTCGCGACATCGAGTAAAAATATAACGAAAGGGAAAAGTATAAGTTGCGTTCTAAGCCACAAATCAATAAGGCCATCTGAAGTTAGACAAAAAGTGGAATCATACTAACATTATAAATGCGAAAGTTTGGATGGATGGATGTATGGACGTTTGTTAGATGCAACGCGTTTGCAAGTTGCAACACCAATTGCACCGACCACCGACAGTCGCTGTGTGTTCACACGCGATCGTTTACCGTTTACGTAATCGAGTCCACTAGTGTACGTGCAGTTACGAGTAGCTATTGCATTCCTTCCTGCAATTATTTTAAGTATTAAGTAGTGATAAACGAGACGGGTTATGATTACGGAAGTCAACCAATATTTTATGGCAGATTTAATTAAATTATTAGTTGTAAATTGTAATGATAATGTTTTGCTTCACTTGGCTTGCGGCAAGCCAAATAGTTACCTATTATGTGATAAATTAAACATTATTTTTTTATCAATCTTCGGTTAAGTAAATGATCAAGGAATAACAAATAATCATTTCTGTATATACCTAAATCATCGCTTAGGATTTACATGGAGCATCATCGGTTGATCAGTAAATAGGTATTTGATATCTGGGCTGAACTGTCAAATCTTCTGTACTGGACAGAACTCTTCCAAGGCTTTCGTCGGGTTCCCGTCAATTCCCTTATTATTTATTTCTTGAGGATATCTTTTGTTAAAAATGTATATCATACAGCGCACCAATATCTATCCGTTTGATTCGCTAATGGGGGATTCAGGGAGAAGCAGATTTTTATAAAACTTGGCAAGCACCACATGCGAGAGTTGGTAGAATGCAATATATCCATTTATACTTCCATACTAATATTATAAATGCGAAAGTGTTTATATCTGTCTGTCTCTCTGGTACGCTTTTCCGGCCCATCTTTTCAACCGATTTTGCTGAAATTTGGTATAGAGGTTATTCCCGGGGAAGGACATAGGCTACTTTTTATCCCGGAAAATGAAGGAGTTCCCGCGGGAATCAAAAACCTTGATCCACGCGGACGAAGTCGCGGGCATCATCTAGTTATATACGAGTATATATTGATTATTGTTGTTTTTTTAGCCCAATTTGAGTAAAATATGTAAACACAATGTAAGTACATTGTCATCATTTGATAGCGTGTGTCGGCGCACTCGACCTCCGGCGAAAGTATCGGTCGCGCTCCCATTGTCAGCGGCAGCCGGCAACCATTGCGGCTATAGCCACATATAGCTACGAGTATGTGAACGACACGGTTACACTGTATCGATGCTATGTGTTGCGGTTGCGCCTTTTACTGTGCCCATCCCACCAAACTACTGTTAACAATCATACTAATGTGTTTTTTTGTTGGTTTGTTCCTCAATCACGCCGCAACGGAGCAACGGATCGACGTGATTTTTGGCATGGGTATAGTGGAGGACCTGGAGAGTGACATAGGCTTATTTATCCCGGAAAATTAAGGAGTTCCCGCGGGAATCAAAAAACCTTGAACCACACGGACGGAGTCGCGGGCATCAGCTAGTTATTTCGTAAAACAGAGGCCTATTAAAGATGATGCATATGTAACATTTATATCAAAAATAAATTATTTCGAACTGATTATTAAATAGAGGGTCTTATAAAAGACATAAAATAAAATTCACATCCTCGCTTAGGTTTAAGTTTGATAACCATTTTAAAATATAGATTAAAGAAAAAAAGTGCGTTGAAATTTTATGACGTCACAACAGTGAATTTCATACAACTTCCATACTAGAAGTGCGTTTTTAAGTTTGATAAAGAGTTGCTGATTTGATTGAGTTGTCATCATCCCTATCGTCTAAGAATATCGTTATAATTTGGCAGCATAAAACGTATTACTCGAGCTTTTTAAGGAGTTCATAAGTTGCTAAGATTCCGGAGCGACCTCTGACCCCTACAATAAATAATTCACGCCCCCTGTACGCTTACTCCCAGTTTTAACATTGCAAATACGATTGATCGACGTGAGCGTTCGATCGCATTTGCGTCAAACTAAAATGAACATTAATGGCATTGATTTAGAGCTCAATTTCGTGTATGCATTCACAGCCAGCGCTCCAAACGATACGTTTCGAAATTTAAATCGGTTGCACTGAATTTGTGACTCTAAATCAAATCGATTAAGGTTCATTTTAGTTTGACGCAAATGTGATCGAACGCTCACGTCGATCAATCGTATCTGCAATGTTAAAACTGGGAGTAAGCGTACTGGGCGCTGGGCCCCGTCAGCCGACACCGTGCGATCGCTTCACGTTCTCTCTGTTTTTGCAATAAACAAGTATCAGAGTTGTACCCAACCATTCTACTTTTATCTGCAATTTTTATCATCTACGCAACTTTGTCGTTAATCGAGACACTTAATCTTTAATTTGTTATTTCTTTTTAAGACATTAAGCAATCTATATTATACAATAAATAACGTCTTGCATAAAATCGGACTGATGAAAAATTTAGAAATATACTCAGTTTGGTGATTGGCGATCAAATTAGTGATAAAAAGGAATGTAGTGGAAAGGTATTGTTAATTGAATTTATGAAAAGTCTTGCTGTTTAGTTTCTTGCTGATGTTTTCAAAAGGCAATCCGGACTATAGAACGATTCCAAAGCAATTTTTTATTCTATGCTTCCAAATTCAGCAATTTCGTCATTATAATAATTGCAGTTCTACATTCGTCAGCGTCTCGGGCATTGTATTTGTACATTTCAGTATTATTCACACATTTGCCCGTATCTCCAAACATTGAGTCACAAGTGGCCATTGTTACTAGTTATACTACGTCAGGTAGCTATATAGTAGCTACTAGCTAAGTACCGCGGTCCGCGACCGGGTCAGCTCCGTACTCGCCGCAAGTTAATGCGGAAACGTAATTAGGGGCAAGCGGCAAGCTTGATCTATGAACTTACCTACTTTTGTACACCGAATAATGTGCTGCACTGTAGGTACTCTTTACAAGACATTATCATAAACTTTAAATTTTTTGGGGGATGCCCCGTCGCAAACGTCCGCAGGAATTACCTTTTTTACCTCCCTGCACGTGTCCCCCGGGTGGTGCTAAGCGAGCGACGAACCAGGCGCGCGGCGCGGCGTATCAATAAGCGTGTTTTCGTTAATATGCTTATTATGAATCAAATGCCATACGATTAAAAAAAAAAAAACATAAAATTTACAAAGCAAATATTTTACTGCCCCACAATTCAATTGGGAGAATCTAAACTGCTTTAATTAAATTCATACTAATATTATAAATTGCGAAAGTGTGTCTGTCTGGTCTGCTACGCTTTCACGGCCCATCTGTTCTACCGATTTTAATGAAATTTGGTACTGGGATAAGTTGTTTCCTGGGGAAGGACATAAGCTACCTACTTTTAATCCCGGAAAATTAAAAAGTTCCCGCTGGAATCAAAAATCTTAATCCACGCGGACGAAGTCGCGGGCATCATCTAGTTAATACTAAGTTTTCTCTAAACATTTCAGGTAAGTTTGTTTTTTGGCAACAGATTTCATCGTATATGTTTTTTATTATGTTATGTTATTTAAATCGACCCAGTTGTACAAAAAACATCTAATAAGAAGTTATCTTTTCATCGAACAATGACTATCTCGATTCGCGAACTATAAGGTACTTTTTATGCTGATCACAAACGAAGTTCGGGCAAATAACAAAGATCTCTTAAACAAAAGTGCTGCAGCGAATAATGATATCACGATTGTGAGGAATTCTTCCGAGAAGCCATCAGCCGCGCCTGAATCCTGATATTATGTGCAGGGTGAAATTTTGAGAACGGACAGTTAGGCGAAATTCATTAACACTAGGTATAACTAATATTCACTATTATTATATTAGGCATTCCGAACCAGCAATAGATTCACTCGACGATTCAAAAGCAAATTCAATAAGTTTGAATTTTTGAATTGCAATTTGAATAAAAAGTATGAGTTTTAGAGTATGAGTTTATTATATAACTCATCATTGTAAATCACAAGGGCGATTTAAGGAAGAAAATAATAACCGTAAGTAATTGATAATCAAGTAAGTAAATCTTTGAAATTATAGGTAGGTATCGATTACGGCAATTATTGAGTTAATATTTTTTTGGAAAAAAAACTGGAAGAATAACTTGAGCCAGTGTTTTCATTCGAATAAGTAAATAATCTTTAAGATATATAACTTTTAGATATTTACACAGTATAGTAATCAATCTACAATTAGTTCGGAAATCGGAATATAATTAAATCTCTTGTATCTTCTTTTTTTTTCACTATAATCGTCGCTATAGTTAAAGTTTTAGTTTAGTCTATAGGCATCAATGGTATCAAAGTTATCCTCAGCGAACGCTCCTAAAATACCTATCACCCTATGAAGTGTGACATTCTTTGGCGATATTCGCTTATATCGGCTGCGTAATCTTATCTCTTATCGATTCATCGAGTTTTCTGATTGCTTTTCTCTACAAACATCACGTCGCAGTAATTCTTTAGTCCATAGACTCCAATAGTATCAAAGTTTGCCTCATTGGCCGCTCTTGAAATATCACCCTATGAAGTGAGACATAAATTGGCGACATTCACTAATATCGGCAATCGGCATAGCAATCATCTCTTATCGATTCATCGAGTCCGCTGATTGGTGATTGTAGCGTAGTAATACATGTAGAACTAGAGTAGATTGTAGAGTGTGGAGGGGCTATAAGAGGCGTCATAATTGGCTACTTGACAGCTGTAACTATAAAATATGAAATATGTTAGATTTGGTGGCTTTTAGGTTAACAATAATTATGCAATATGTATTTTGCATTAAAATAAATTGTATATATTTTATTTATGCAAAACAAATTTGAGATTTTGTATCTGTGGATTGCCAGACCCGAAACGCGGGCGCCATTGATTTAGCATCGTGTGACGTCACAGCTCTTAAACCACAGACAGGGTACTTTTTATCTCATACAAACGTCACTGTGAGGTCGTGTGTTAAACCTATAAATCGTTTTCGTTTTGTTGAGAAAATTAACATAAAATATTTCGATTTGAGCTTGTGAAAGGTTTCACGAAATGGAGTCAGGCTATACAAAAGCTGATAGTGCAAATCTGCCTAAAGTCGATTCATTTATGGTTGCAAATTTATTTGCGTGTAATCCACAGTGTAATCCTAACTTTTGCTCTGCCGAGTTTCGTAATGTACAAACTTCCATGTAAGTACCAAAATAAACAAAGTAATATTACTTAGGTCTCGTGTTTAAGACCTAAGAAAGTACTGCTGTAAAGTGACAGAAAAATAATTTATTTTAATTTTATGTCATGTTAGAAGAAAATGTTAGATCATGTTCATTTTTGCTAGATCGAGTCTTAAGTTGATTTCTTCCTAAATAACTACTAAAATCAAAGTGGTCTTCACAAAGTAATATCGCAGATTTATCCGCTTTAAATTCCGGGTCTCGGCAGATTAATTGTAACCACTGCTTTAGACGTTTATGACATAGGTAGGTTGTAGGTATGTGTTTATATACAATTTGTCAGGATATTAATTAATTATTTTATTTATAGTATTTCTACACACGTCTTGTAGCTTGTAATTTTCACAATTTCATTAAAAAAGCTCTAAACTTTCCACTCGAAATTACTTAAGACTTGGAGCGTCGTAGTTAGCTTTGTTTTATTTAGAGCTATGACGTCACAGCTAGCACATGTCACGTGACCGGCTGTTTTCGCGCGAATGTAAAATTATTGTATTAAAAATGTAATTTTTTCTAATAAATAACGCTGTTTTTGAGAAAAAAATCATTGTAAGAGGTATAAAATGAACCCACGTACATCTTTAAGTATTTTTCCGAAAACTGTCAAATAGCCAATTGCATGTGTCATAAAACAATTCCAATAAATGTCAAGGAGCCGGGTGGTAGTTAAGTGGTTATTCATAACAAGTATAATTGCTATTTAGTGGAATCCTAGCACAATCGCTTTCTCGCCAGTCGCCGCATATTATAAACTAGCTGATGCCCGCGACTTCGTCCGCATGGATTGCGTTCTATTGGTTCCCGCGGGAACTCTTTAATTTTCCGGGATAAAAAGTAGCCTGTGTTATTCTAGACTATAATCTATCTCTGTGCCTCCAGATCCGTTCAGCCGTTCTGGCATGATTGAGTCACAAACATCCATCCTTCCAAACTTTCGCATTTATAATATTAGTATTTAGTACCTGTATAGATAATCAAGGTGTAATAAAAATTGTATGACTAACTAAATAAAGGAACAAAGTTTACAATAAATTTAAAGGCAGGCAAGAATTAAACTTGGTCATCATTTCAACTGACACAAGTCGAGTAGCTCTCTGAGGCAAACTGGGAGCATACTATACCATCGCTTAAAGCCGTATTGTTTTAATATTGTTGACGGTTGTGTTTTAGAATTATAAACCCTATTTTAGAGACGTCAAGGTACGAGTACGTAACATAAAACTGTCATTTTGAAATAATACTGCTTTAAGCGATGCGATGGTAGTAACACCCCTGAGGCGGTTCAAATGGATACGAAGTTAGTAAAACTTGAACCACGATGATAAAGAGTTTCCTCAAAGGCGTGGCGTGCTTCAGGACGAGACGATTCGAAAGTTACCTCTACTTGAAGCACACAAATGCAGACAAACATACAAAGAATGAAATAAAATAAGACATGACAATAATTATTGACAACGGCCCCAGAGTAGATTTAGAGTGATAGTGAGTAGTGACGACACAAACTGTGGCCACGCGCCGGGACATGCGACACAGACAGACACACTCATGTGTGTGCTATCATACTTCATACTAAGTAATATTATAAATGCGACAGTGTGTTTGTTTGTTGGTTTGTCCTTCAATAGCGCCGCAACGGAGCAACGGATCGGCGTGAATTTTCGCATGGGTATGGTTGAGGACCTGGGAGAGTGTCATAGGCTACTTTTTATCCCGGAAAATTAAGGAGTTCCCACCGGAATAAAAAAATCTTAAACCACGCGGACGAAGTCGCGGGCATCAGCTGTAATAGTAAGTAACATTTATTATATTTAATTAGATACCAATATTTGTATATAATTGAATCAACATTTAAAATTTTATTACTTCCGGAAATATAAGTTGAAAGGGGTCTGTCTAGAACGACTCGAGGTATTTAATAATCGTAATTAAGGTCATACTGCTTGTCTCAGCATGACCTTTGTGAAATGAGAGTAAGTACAATTTACCATCACGAAAGTTGAAAGTCATGGGCGCTACTAAAGGCTACGGGAGGAAAAAAGTCTGGTTTTAAGGCAGACCGCATATGCAGGTTTTCCGAATGCGGAATCCCAATTCGGAATTACGTTCGTTTTTTTTCATTCGGATTATTCACTACCAATACGGAAATTTACCATTTCATTATGATACAAAAGGAATAACAGGTTCAATTTGATATTACTCCACCAGACCTGATAAATATATGTGTAATGCGTGCAGCATGCGATACGCAAAGCTTTGCTATTGTGCATTGTAAAGTCAACATCTCCTGATCAATAAATCACGAATACGTTACAATTAGCTGAAATTACCTAGCGAATATCCACTTTGTTCGTGTGAATTGTCCCTGCCCAAAAGAATCCAAATCAATATTATAAAAATGCAAAAGTGTGTCTGTCCGTCTCCTACGTTTTTACGGTCCATCTGTTCAACCGATTTTGCCGAAATTTTGTACAGAGAGAATTTGCATCCCAATGAACATTATAGGCTATTTTGTCAGGAATACCAAAGAGTTCCCAGTTCCCACAGGAATTTCAGAAATGTAAATCAACGCGAATGAAGTCGCGGACATCATCTAGGATCTAGATGGTCTGGATGGATAATAGAGAAACCACGTAACTTCTGCAAACCCCAATTCCCTAACCCCGTCTGTGTAGTAATCGCAGACTTTTCCAACTTTCGTGACGTACGTTTCGTGCTGTATAAGGGTGATGCGAGTGTCGTGTCCCAGCGCTGGGCTTGCCCCTGCCCCCCGCCCCCCGCCCACACAGAGCTTACCTTGCACGTAGCCGCGCTTGGCGTGCAGGCCCTCCAGGCTGTCGAGCGCGCCCGCCGGCTCCCCGCCTTCGAGAACACACAACTTGTAACTATCTCATGCAGTCAGCTCAAGCCTACAGCGCGCCACGACACTTGACTCTGGGCCCAGAGAGACGAAACGCGGCAGCGGCACGACGCGTATAGCCAACAGTCCGTGTCACGAAAGATATCCCAAGGAACTAATACATTTTACATACAAATATGGCATAAACATGCGACTACTCCGCGCCGACTCTAGGGGACTTCTTTCGTGACACGCACTACACACTTCATGAAGTTAATACAGTTAGCGTCAGGCAAAAATATGGGTTAAAAAGTCATAGAATGGAGACCGCGTACGAGCCTAGTGTGAAGCTGAGGCGCCCTCGAGCACTTTCGCCGATATAAAGAGGATGCCAGGATATGGCTGGATGAAGAAGTTTCATCCAGGATTACGATGTTCTCAAGGATCAGATATGGTGGCGCTCATTAGTAAAGGCTTTATAACCAACAGATGTTGATGAAAAAAATCTCTGGAGGAAAACGGATGTTTCTACTTTCTACTCATAGTTCTCTCATACTGCGCGAAAGACTGACGAGCTAATGCACGATTATAGAAAGATAGATATCAGTAGAAGACGAAGCTTCCGAGTGGTATCTGTTACTGTGTATACGCGACATCAGTGTGATGGACATACTGGTTTCTATATAGTTAAAGTAGTCGCGCCGTCGCTTGCCATTGAAATGCATAGAAACCAGTAGTGTCGCAGTGACATATCGCCTGCCGCTGCTGCCTGCAGCCGGCTATGGAATCACACCTACCCACACGCGCCGTGGCGTGACGCGTCGCGCTTTGTCTCTCTAAGCCTTTACAATTATATAACTATTTATAGTTAGATAATTCGAACTTCATTATAGTTAGATTATCTTGGCCCAAAGCTGCTCAAAATCTGCAGGCTTTTCAAGTGTCGTGACGCGTACTGTACAAATATTTACATGCGGGGGTCGGGGCAAACTCAAACAAAGTATTATGTTAGGTGGGTATTGATGACATTCTAAATAAACAAGCACTCAAAAAAGAAAACTGAAATACCTAGTTAAGTTTCTACAATATAAAGATATAAAGGCTAGTAACTTACTATTTGGCTGGAAGATTAATAATAATAAATAATAGATAGGTATAGGTCTTAATAATTACTTAAAGTATAATAATAGAATAGACACATACTCGCTTTTTTACCCACAATTACATCGGTTAATTATAGATATAGTACAAAAATGACCTAGCCCATGGGATAAAAAGCTGTTGCACATCAATTATATTAGGCTCCATTCGGGATCTCCAGCGCGTTACAATGATCACAATGCAGCTGAAGCACAGAGCTCAAGGTGACCACTGACCAGTGCGCTCGTTCCGCCGCGCCGCTCTAATCATGATCAGTTTTTGACACGGGCGCTTCAATGTAGTTACAAGTTTTTACTTGGGTGTTGTTTAACGCTCTGATAACGGTCTGTTTCGCGTGACAGATTGATAACGACTTTGAAATACGTACTTTTGGGATTTACGGTTACGCCCATGAAACTTTATCAAGTAAGAACGAAGTTTTTTTTTTTAATATATAAGCTAGCGCTTGGCTGCAATCAGACTTGCTTGCAAGTGGTGATGCAGCCTAAGGTGGAGCGCGCTTGCCTATAAGATGCCTATTCACTCTTGATTTGAAGGTACCTATATCATAAGAGGAGGGGAAAACGGAAGCCGGAAAGGCATTCCATATCCTAGCGGTTCGAATTAGAAACGAGGGAGAAAATCGCTTGGTACGAGCCCGCCGAACTTCGACTGCGTAAGGGTGCAGACCTTGTCGATGCCTTGCGGTTCGATGATAAAAGGGTGACGGAGGAACCAGATCGAATAGTTCTTGAGCACACTCTCCGAAATATATCCTGTAGATTGTAGAATACCGACAGACAGGCAACTTTGCGCCGATGCTCCTAATTGTATGATGACGTATGTAATCAAGGAGTTCAATTCTCGTTCTCGAGTTTAGTCATTGAAGGGAGGCAGCAGGTTAACGATCTCCAAGTCGCCAAAGACAAAAGTAGATGGATTATTTATCCAAAATGAAAAGAAAAGATAGAATTCCAATCTGCTCGCACGAAGCGTTTTTGCTCAACGTTTCTGGTACGAGCCGCCAAGGTGTGGAACACCTTCCCAGGCGCACGTGTTTCCTGCACGTATAACTTAAGTACTTTCAAGGGACGAGTGAATAGGCATCTTCTAGGCAAGCGCGTTCCAACCTAGACCTCATCATTGCTTTGCACTAAGCATGATTTTCGTCAAGCCTATCTCGCAATAAAAAAAATAAAAAAACGTATGATGTCAGAATTTCGAAGATAGCATACGACGACGATGATTGGTGTTAAAGATTGAAAAAACTTAGCCCTGCGCTGACCAACGGCTGCCGGCTGGTCAGTCGGTATATTAAATAACAACAGACTACCTAAAGAGACCGCAGTTTCTAGTGGTCCTAAAAAATTAAGGAGGCGGGAAGCCATTGCTCATTACATATTAATTCATTACTCATTCGTATAAGTATTAGTGGGTGGATGAATAAGGCAAAGGGACTTTATGTTCCTGGAAGCGTCCAGGAAGGCTATCCTATCTGTGGCAGTAAACAGGTTAATCTCATCCGACTGAAAACTAAAAAGTTCAAAGTTGGGATGGAAACTGAGTGGAGAGGAGCATCTTCATCAACAAATAAATAAACGAAATGAAATGAAATCTAAATCTTATGCATCGTATGGAATGACGGTCCTTTTTATTACTATCCATACTTCCATACTAATAATATAAATGCGAAAGTGTTCCTGTCTGTCTACTTGTCTGTCTGTCTGCTACGCTTTCACGGCCACCTAAGTATTCAACCGATTTTGATGAAATTTGGTACAGGGACAGTTTATATCCCGGGGAAGGACATAGGCTAAAATTAAGAAGATCCTGCGGGAATAAAAAAACCTAATCCACGCGGGCGAAGTCGCGGGCATCATCTAGTATAATAATATTATATATTACATTTGTGGAGCATTAAACTTGGTGCTTGGACGTTGCTGCTTGCTGCCTTGACACGGCAATAAACATCAGATCGTATGGGGTTTATGTGTCGCGGAAAATACCATCGACGCATCAGCTGGCTAACATTGTATGTAGTAAGTGTTGTAAGTAGTAACTAACTACTAAATAGTAAGGAATCAAAAGCTTGGGAATTTGCTTATAAGTATTAGGTTTAAATTGACATTAACAGTTAACACACACATTTCTACGATTAAAAAGAAAATAACTGGCATCGCTCGCATCGCGTCGTGCCATCATTAAAGTCTCTATTAGTAGAGTGATCAGCCCGGCTGTCCAGCGCGGAAACGCAGCCAGCATTCTTGCCACGGGCCACCATTCCTCGCGGGCACATGATTCGTATAGTAATTTGAGTAGGTAGGCTAGCTAGCTTTATTTATTCACTAGATGATGCCCGCGACTTCGTCCGCGTGGATTATTTTTTTAATTCCCGCGGGAACTCCTTAATTTTCCGTGATCAAAAGTAGCCTATGTATAACTATTCCAGACTATAATATACATCTGTGCCAGATTTCATCCAGATCCAGCCGTTCAGAGTTCAGCCGTTCTGGTGTGATTGAGTAACAAACATCCATCCATACATCCAAAATTTCGCATTTATTAATATTAACTTATATGTAGAAGTATATAGCTTTGAAAAAACTAGAAGTTTAATTCGCTATAATCCGCCACAGAAGGTAAATAAATCTAAAGGTATACTAAGAAGGTAAGAAGGTAACTAGCCACGCCCGAAGCCTCCCACCAGGCCAGACCAGGGAAAATTCAGATATTATATATTCCCAAATTGACCCTGCCGGGGATCGAACCCGGGACCTCCGCACGTTAAGACAACAGCGCTCAACACTGCGCCGCGGAGGTCGTCAAGGAAAGCCCGTTAGGAAAAGCCCATCCGTGCAAAGCCAGGGTATGCCGTATTATTATGATAACTCCATAGTGATAGAGCAATCTTATAGTGAGCCTATAATTTAGATGGCAAGTAACTACTAACATAAACTTAGTTACTAATAATTTATCTTCCTATATATTATATGAAACTAGCTGATGCCCGCGACTTCGTCCGCGTGGATTTAGGTTTTTCGGTTCCCGCGGGAACTCTTTAATTTTCCGGGATAAAAAGTAGCCTATGTGCTATTCCAGACTATAATCTATCCCTGTGCCAAATTTCATCCAGATCCGTTCATCCGTTGGAGCGTGATTGAGTAACAAACATACATCCATACATACATACATCCATCCATCCAAACTTTCGCATTTATAATATTTATTTGATTAATTGATGTTTGTTAGTCTCGCTTAAACTTGGAAACGGCTTGACCGATTTTGATGTTTCAGGTGTGTGTTTGTGTAGTTCCCGGGATGGTTTATATGCACAATTGGATCCGGTAGGGGGCGCTGCAATCGGGTTCTAGGTTCAGGGCAGGCCAACATTTGCCGGGCCCATTAGTCAAAATATTTAAAATATTTGGTATTTGATACTGCCTCTGTTATGGTTAGCCTATATCTATAGCTAGTATATTATAGGTAACTAATAACTATGTATAGTAAAGGTCAATAGTTATTTTCCGCTATAGCGTACGTAAAGTAGGTACATACGTCATTGCTTAGCTATTTATTTTCTAATAATGTGTGCATCACCTCACTGAGTCATCTCATGAACTTACAATTTGTGCTAATAGAAATGTGACAGCAATTTAAGGAAAATCTATGGCTGTAGGTCTAGACTACACAGTAAAGTATTTAAAACCAGAGGTAAAATTATAAGAGCCAAGTGCGAGACAGACTCACACACAAAGGGTTGCTGCATACCATTGTACAAGATTTGACATTAGCTATGTACTATTTTTTAAATACTTTCGTAAAAGCAACAAGGCAGGCAACCAAAAATCATGTTTCTGGGCACTGCCCTTCATTATTATTTTTTTTTTTAAATTTGTTTATTACTAGATGATGCCCGCGACTTCGTCCCCGTGGATTAAGTTTTTTCGATTCCCGCGGGAACTATTTAATTTTCCGGGTTAAAAAGTACCAGGGGCCTATGTTCTTCCCCGGGATACAACCTATCCCTGTACCAAAATTCATCAAAATCGGTTTAACAGGTGAGCCGTGAAAGCGTAGCAGACGGACTGACCAACAGACAGACACACTTTCGCGTTAATAATATTACTTAGTATGGATTAAGTATGTTTTGGTAAGTAAGTATTTATTTATTGTTATAGCTAATAGCCGACAGAGGAGGCAAAGTACTGTTGGCACCCTTCGGGTACAAAACCCTAGAAAGATCAGAATTACAGAGCTATACATGATACATTCCATCAGGAATAGCACTCATGCAGGGCTCTTGCAATCCCTGTGTCACTTGGACTCGTGTCAATATTTTATAGCTTTACATAATGAGCTAATGAATGAATGAATGAATGAATTTATTTGTCTGAATATGTGTTACAATGATGGTTACAGTATGAAAGTCGCAACATATTCAGTCAGGCAACCCTGACATACAAATTATTAGGTAAGTATTTAAATAAGTACAAGTATGTTCTAGTATTGATAAAACATTTCACAGGAATAACATCTTGAAGTAATTAACTACGTAACTAAGTAAAATTAACTTAATAGTTACAAACATGACTTTGCTATATGGATGACCCCTAATTGTAAAAGCCTTTGGTTAGAAGAATTTCGAGAGTTAAGTAGTACTCAATTACTTACACAATATAACCACTAGCTAGCAACAGATGAGCTCACACTCTGTTATCATTATATTATCAACTGATAACAGTGCTTATTCAGGTCAATATCTTGAGATAAGGCCTGAATATTTGTATTTTATTCTATATATTCCATTAAGTATATATTTTATACTTAACTACTTATTATTAATTTACCTTACTAACACTGAGTTGCACGAAACTATTTTAAAAATTTAAGTGTTGATTAAACTAATTTAATCACAAGACTCCATACGATTCTTGTGATTAAATTAGTCTAAGTACCACTTAAATTTTTGTATTTGTTTTGTGCAACTCAGCATTAAGTACTTAAGTAATAGGTCTTTAAATATTGCATTTAAAAAAATGGAAATAATATAATGTTTCTTAACATTAAGTAAAATATATTCACAAATGTGAGTTTAGTCACATGACTGGAAATAACAAGTGTTGATAATAATATGGGTAAAGTAATTTTGCTAGTAAAATCTATAAGTAATAGCTATTACTTAAGTAGGTACTTAACTACCTACTTATAAATGTCAAAAATGTGTCTGTCTATATCATTACCATTTCACAACAAAATTTGGTTTGGCGGTAGGTTCCATTCCAAAGGAGAAATTTTATTCCACAAAAATACTTGAAAAACTTACCTAGTTACTTAAATCCATGTGGACAAAGTTGCGAGTATCATCTAGTTGTTCATAACTAGGTAAATTTACACTCAGTGATATGATATTCAGTTAAGTAAATAAGTATGATAGTGTAAGATGGACCAAAGAATGGTAAATGACATAATGAGTACAGCCTTGGTAGTATAGTGATAATTTGCACACCTTTATATAAGGAATGAATGTTAAATGTCATCAGGTTTGTTTCCTGGTTTCATTTCTGTATGATTCCGGACATAAATTAAGTTATAGTAGGTATAATATTTTCAACAGTTACTTAAGTAATACCTATGTAAAATGCCTAAACTTCCTTTATTTACTTAAAGCCTAAATTATGTTTTGCTTAAATGCACACATAGTGTGTGTTCCGTTATAAGCACTGCGAGCACTGGCAGTGCTCTTTACTGGGGACTTCCAGTGCTCTCAGTGTATTTCGGAACGCACCCATACTAAATATTCCTAGTGATTTATAAAATAGGTAAAGTCTATAACAAAAATGCAAAGTGGATTGACAGTACTCACCCTTGATGAGCGGCTCAGTGACGATGTTGACGTCCTCCTGCGGGATCATGTCCATGAGGCGCGCGATGTCGTTGGCCAGCATGTGGTCCACCACTTCCAGCAGCTTTGGCTTCAGCGGGTGGAACTTGGTAAAGTCGTGATTAGCCAATGTCTCCTGCATTTTCTTGATGTCCGGAAAGTCCCCGGGCGAAATCTGCTGCTCCCGTTGGATCCTGTCGTAAACTTGACCCAGATTCTTTATCAACTCCTTCTTTTTACCATCTTTGCCGAACATCGAGGGCATCTCTTTCCTCAGCTCGCTGACTATGTACGCATGGACTTTGGCGAGGCGCGCTCGCTTTATTAAGTCGTTTAATTTACGTAACGCTGCATTCCTAGGTAACGACTGCATGTCTCGGAACAGGTCCTGCTCCTCGTCCTCGAACAGCCGCCTGTTGACGTCGTACCGGAGCGGCTGGTCCCAGAAGGAGCCGATGTACACGCGCGCCACCTCCGGCGTCTGCAGCACCTTGCCCAGCGACCACATGAGCGCGCCGTACACGCGCATCAGCTGCTGGTGGTCGATCATGTCCGCTTTGTTCAACACTATACGTATTTTATCGTCGTGGCCCCTCAAAGCTTCGATACTTCTCCGGAACTCATCGGAAATATCGAGTTTGTGGGCGTCGAACAGTAAGATAATACGATCGACGCGCTCCGCGAACCATTCTAAGACCCCCGTGAAGTCGTAACCTCGGTCTACGCGCTGCTTCTCTCCGGACAGAATACCGGGAGTGTCCACTATTGAAATGCCGCGCAACACCGGCGAATTCACCGTGGAACACTGGAATCTATTTAGAAAAGCGTTTCCGAATTTGCTGAGAGGCCGAAACTGTTTCTTTGGGTCGACTACGAGCGCGTTTCCGGGGATCATTCCCTCTTTCTCGTCGAACATGACGGCGATAAATCTGTCCGTGGTCGGCTCCGGCCCTATTCGTATACCCGGAAAATCTCTCTCTAGCAGGTATTTGATGAAGGTCGTCTTGCCGGTGGAATACTGACCCACTAGCAGGATCATAGGCTTCGCATCGAAGTCGGGCTCTTCCAGCTGTGGGGAGTGGAAATCGTGGAACTGGTAGTGCAACTCCAGCGGCAGCAGCTTCGTTCTGTAAATTCTTTTGAGCCCTTCCACGACATTTTCGATACTTTCGGTTTTTTCACCTTCCTTCTTTAGCCAGCTGAACATGGTTGTGTTTTTATTCTACTGGCGACGATATTATTGCACAAGTTCACTCACTGCACCACTTAAATTAGGAAAAACTACAACAACTCCAACAAGACCACCGCGATCATTCTTTCTCTTAAAAATGAAAGAATGACATGACTCATGACGTGTTTGACTTTGACGCGTAGGTATTCGACGTTTTTGTCATTTTGATTTTGACAATTATGTTGCTATTGTAAAAAAATCTGCGAGTTTTGCGATGAACCTAACGCTGAAAAGATATTAATATATTTGTACACGTTACGGTTTTGCACGGCAGTCGTAATTCCTTCCTCCATGGTTTTGCACAAATCCATAAACAATCTAATTTTTTTGAAGTTGTCTGATGATAATCCATCCTTTTTGTCATAGAGTTTTTTTTTCTGGAGTGGAGACAGATCACAGAAATAATTTTTTGTAAACAATTAGAATCTAAAAAATCATTTCTAAATTATAATGGTTTTTGTATAGAAATAAGTGTAAACAGTAAAAATGACGATATTTCATGACGAAATAGAAATCGAAGATTTCGATTATGACGCTGAAGAGGAAATGTATTATTACCCGTGCCCGTGTGGAGACATGTTTCAGATAAGTAAGGTTAGGAACGATTTTTAATTAGTAATTACCTATGTATTTTTTAAGTAAATGTATGGTCAAATTTTACAAATTGATGTTGCTGTTTACAGGAAGAGCTAATGGCTGGTGAAGAAGTTGCTACATGTCCTAGTTGCTCTCTCGTTGTTAAAGTTATATATGATGCAGTAAGTAACCTTAATTTTTTATATTTACAAAACTCAGTAGACCCACTTTTGTAAGTTGTAACCATACCGGTTACAACTTACAAAAGTGGGTCTATTTCACGATCTATTACTGAGCGAGCCTTTTCTCCTATAAGAAAGTGATACCTATGGAGCATGCATCACTTGAGTAATAGTACATTTCGAGTTTTTCCGGTTTCCTACTCTGTTTCGCTTCATCACAGGATAATAATTATGTAATCAGCTATCAAGCTTTTACATGGGTTCTACTATACTATTAGTTTTATAAAACTATGGTTAATAGTTTATTTTGTATTATTTTTTACAGGACAAATTTAAGGCAGAAGTCGAAGAAAAACAACCTGATTCTAAAGAAAAGGAAGCTGTACTGAGTGTTTAGTATTAAAAACAATGCTCTATGGATAAAGTGAGCATTGATTGTGTTACAGAAGAGCTTCTTACATGGTGATAAGTAGAATGATCTGATCATTTCCAAGCTGGCAGTTACAGTGATTACTGAAGTGTGATATTATACAATAAAGTATATAATATAATTTTCAAAGTGTGTCTGTGCCTAATAACCTTTCCATAACTCGGAGGCTGAATTCTGAACTGAATATTTGGCTACTTTGTGGTATAAAGTAGACGAGCAGAAAAAATATTCTCATTTGGATCCTCAAGAAATAAAGCTAAACAATAGATCTTTGATGTTTACTTTATTTTACACTTCATAAATATTATTTTACAACACACATTTATTTAACTTACAATTAATATAATCGCATTAATTTACAAATCATATTATACCTATTTTTGTTCTGTAAGTGCAATATGATAATACAAAATAAAATACTAATATTAAGGCAATTTATATAAATAAACAATACAAAAAAAATGTAAATTCACAGTAAGTGATGAAATTAATACTCTCTAATGTAACATAGATTACTAAAATGCAGTTTGACTAGCTAGTGTAATAAAATTGTCTATAAGCCCTATTTTCAAGCTATCTTCAATTATAATATTGAATATTGTCATTTCTTAAACCTAGTACATAAATGGAACCTGTATTTATAAGTAAAAAAAATATAAAACCTAAAACAGGTCTCAAGAAAGCACCTAAAAGTACCTTCCAACATTAAGAATCTTACAAATTGATCATGATAATTTCTAAATAATATGTATAAAGAAAATATGTCTAACTAATCATATGTATAGATGAAAGGAAATATTAACATATCATTACACAAGTCAATATTGGAATGAAAACTCACTAATAATTTTTTGGTAAAAAACATAACCTAAGTATAAATAATAATACTACGGACTACCTATTTGGTGTTAAAATATTTTAGCAGTCAATCAATCTGCATAAAAACAATAATACTTTTATATAATATATCAGTAGGGATAACATTTTGAGATACTAAATTCTGATGATCTTATAGCTATAGGTAAAGGAATCATGTTTTATCCTATAATATAGTGATATAAAAAAAAAACATACGCGCCGAATTGAGAACCTCCTCCTTTTTTGAAAGTCGGTTATAAATGACTAGAAGATTGGATAGAAGCAGGCGTTACTTTGCGGAAGTCCATGACATTGAAAAAACTAGAAGTTTAATTTGCTATAATCCGCCACAGAAGGTAAATCTATGTGGTACAGTGCGTATCTTGAACTTGCTTGGAGAATATCGCGGGCCGCAAGTTCAAGATACGCACTGTACCACATAGATTTACTTTCTGTGGCGGATTATAGCGAATGAAACTTCTAGTTTTTTCAATGACTAGAAGAGACAATTTTATTTGAAGCTCCAAAGGATTTTTAGCCAAGTACTAAAATGCAATATTCAAGTTATGCTTTTATATAATAAATAGTAATCATGTATCTATTGTCATTTTTTGATACAAATAAAAAAAAATATGTGCAATATTGAGTATGAAACAGCTGTATCATAAAATAGAGAAATGGAATATTTTGTCAATTTAAATATTTCAAGCACAAACTTTTATTTATCAATAGTCTATTTTACCTATTTCTACATTCTTTTATAAATATTGTGCATCACTATTATTATTATTATTAATAAAAAAATAATCAAGTCTACATTATTATGTATATTTGAGTTTTCCTCTATAATATAAAACTTATAATACAAGATAGTATTGTGACGTCTTATAAGCAGCGGTTTTTTTCAGAGTAGGTTTTATTCACAAATATTTATTTTTATTTTACAAGGATTTTTGAAACTTTTCTTAACTGGGCCTGCTTTTACGCACTTGCATTATAATTGCCTCATTATTAGTTTTTTCAGTATGTTACAACTTTCAAGATGTGATCTATTTTTTTGTGAAACCACTTACATATATATTTTACCTTCTACCTAAACTCCAATCACGGTAAGCCTCAATTTTATAAACTTTTTTACCAACTTTCGATTGACAATTTATCAAAAACTCAGTAACCTTACACTTCACAATTATCTGCGGTTCTTGTACATCTAGTACATTTCAGTAGTTACTAGTTCTGGCTTTTGTCTGTTTTTTTCTTCTGACAAACAATTTCTGATAAATGATTATATACAACTACCCTTATAGATTACACAGAAAGATTAAGCCGGGCACATTACCAATGTAATCCTACGTCATACGTCCAACTGAAAGTTCCACTAGTGATGCCCAGTCTAGTAGGTCGGTGGGGCGAAGTCCTACGCGGTGCGCGGTGGGGGCGGCGGGGGCGGCGCGGTGGAGGGCACGGGCGTGTGCGTAGCGTGGGCAGTATTGTGGGCGTGCTGTTGTACCGGTACGCTGAAGTGTCGTACCGCCGCCTCTAAGGCCACGTTGTTGCCGCTGAAGTACGCTGACACGGCGTTGTGGAACAGCAGCAGCTGTTTGTTCATCACTTTCACCTGGAATCATACTTGTTAATTAATTTTGGCAAAGATGTCGACGTCGAAACAGCTGTTGTTTTGTATGACGGCCATTATATTGCCGCACTAGTGCGAGAATATTTTACCACACTTCTTTGTTTGTTGGTTTATTGGTTTGTCCTTCAATCACGCTGCAGCAGAGCAAAGGATCGACGTGATTTTTTGCATAGGTATAGTTGATGACCTGAGAGTGACATAGGCTACAATTTATCCCGGAAAATTAAGGAGTTCCCGCGGGAATTGAAAAACTTAATTCACGCGGACGAAGTCGCGGGCATCATCTAGTTGAAAATATAATAGAGCCAAAAATTAACAGTGATTTCATTTCATTTCATAAAAATTACTTCCAATTTCGGCCACCGGGCCGGATAAGTAGCGGGACTATACGCTTATACAGTATAGTGTGAGAGCTGGTGTCGCCAACTGACCCTGTTCTCGTGCAGCAGCTGCAGCTTGACGGCAGAGTCGTCCCGCAGCCGCTCGTAGTGTCTCCGGTGCCGCTCGATGTTCGCCAGCAGCAGCTCCGGGGGGTTCCCTCCACTGGCCTCCAGCTCGCTGCGGTACGCGTCGTACTCCACCCTGGGAGACAGATAATATTTATTTACTTACTTGCTGATGCCCGCGACTTCGTCCGCGTTGCTTGAGGTTTTTTGGTTCCCGCGGGAACTCCAGACAATCCATCTCTGTGCCAAATTTCGTCCATATCCGTTCAGCCGTTCTGGCGTGATTGAGTAACAAACATCCATCCATCCAAACTTTCGCATTTATATTATTAGTATAGATAAAAATCTAAAATTACACCACAATTTCGCAGACCAAAGCACTAGACCAAAAACACAGGCTGGCGTTTGTAATTTGCAGCCCAAATATACCGTAGTCTGCACTCTGCGTTAGGGCTGACTAAATGATACCTTACCTGTTTGAGTACCTGAGAATGACGAACAAAAAAGTTTTTATTATAACAAAATAATCCTCTTGACTGAATTTCGGCCGCGGCGGCCTATCTCCAGAGAGATTAGTCATTTGCGCGGGAGATATTATAGTACACAGGCGCACTCTCTGTTCCTTTACTCTCATAGCCCGATGGGACGGAAAAACCGACAGGACCGGAGAGAGATCAGGCGCAGGACCGACGACTTAACGCGCTCTCCGAGGCACGGGTGAAACATCGCCAACTTCCTGACTACGGGCTAGTACGGCCCGACCCGGGACCTCGCCGGCCGCAGCCGAACATGCTAACCAAAGTTTTTATGATGTCACATATTCCTATTTCATAATTTGATCAAGAATTGATCAGATCAGTTCTACAGCAACTTTCATATGAAATATTTAAAACCAGGTGATGCCCGCGACTTTGTTCGCGTGGATTAAGTATTTTTTAATTACCGCGTGAACTCCTTACATTCCCGACATTAAAAGTAGTAATGTACTTTCCCGAGATACAACCTATGTCTGTACCAAATTCCATCAAAATCTGTTGAAAAGATGGGCCGTCAAAGCAGACAGACAGACACACTTTCGCATTTATAATAATAGTATGTGTGATAGTTACCTGGCAGCTTCGTACTGTCGTATGGTCAACAATGTGTCTTCCATGGTCCGGTTGGTGAGGGTGTTGAGAGCGTTGTTGAAGAAGTGGAGAGCCGCCAGTAGAGTGTCGCAGTTGCGTGTCAGAGAGCGCTGCGTGTCTGCGTTGTATATGAACCTTCACAGAAATAAACTTTATATGTTAATTAGCTGATGCCCTCTGCTTTGTTTGTGTGGATCGAGGTTTTTTTGTTTTTTTTTTTTTATTTTATTAACTACAAGTTAGCCTTTGACTGCAATTTCACCTGATGGTAAGTGATGATGCAGTAGCGGGCTAACCTGTTAGAGGTATGGCAGTTATATTAAACCCATGCCCCTAGTTGGTTTCTACACGGCATCGTACCGGAACGCTAAATCGCTTGGCGGTACGTCTTTGCCGGTAGGGTGGTAAATAGCCACGGCCGAAGCCTCCCACTAAACAATCCAGCCGGAATTCTTTAATTTTCTGGGATAAAAAGTAGCCTTTGTATTATTCCAGACACAAAGGCCACTTATAATCTATCTCTGTGCCTGTTGACTTAACAAAATGATAAAGTTTGCATAGAAAATGATGGTGTTACTTTACAAAATGATCAAAGTCAACTTGGACTTTGTAGAATGATGAAGTTCACTGAACGAAATGAAGGATTTGATTTAATTGAAATAAAGTTAACTTAATTATTTTCCTAAGTCCACTTGCAAAAAAAGGAAGAACAAAGAGAGATGCCATCCATCCTTAAAGTCATCATCAAAGCCATCTTACTGGTTCTGCAGTTCAGGTGACTTCTGCGCCAGCTCTGCGAAGGCCTCCCCCAGCGCGCGCTGCGTGCCGGACGCGGCCGTGAGCTGCGCGGTCAGCGCGCTGCTGAGCCGCAGCACTCCGTTGTATTTGCGCTGCGTCTCGCGGAGCATCTCTATTTGCGCTTCGAGCTCTGGAAATTATATTTCATTGAATCTAATAACTTCCAATTTAGAGGGTGTGGCAAAAGATCAACTACTGTCTAATGAAAGAACTGGAAGTTTAATTTGCTATAATCCACCACAATAGGCAAATCTATGTGGTACAGTGTGTATCTTGCGATATTCACCACACCACACAAATCTTGCAAATTATTCTCAACGCACATTTCACTCCGACACCGGAGCATCTTCAGGAGATGATGACTCTATAATGCACGATTGTAACCACTGTCTGTCTACAGCATTGTAATGTAGTGCACAAATAGAATATAATAAATAAGAAAAATAGAAAATTGAATACTTACTGTTCTTAGGGTCACTACCAAAATAGTAAAGAAGCAATCCTTATTTCAGTAAATACAAGAAATCCTTATTTCAGTAAGTTCAAAAATTAAAATTTCAAATAGTTTATAGTATTGAAATGAAAATAATTAAAATGAAATGAAAAAAAGTTTATCACACATAAAAGTTATCATTTTAAAGTTAAATGACCAGAATAAATAATTAACGTAGAGAAGAAAAATACTATGGCAGAACAACAAGTGTTGCATTATTTACATCTATCTCTCTTTAAATCTCCACTCAACCATGTTACAGTTCTGTACGTCTTCAAACATGCATCTGGTGAAACATTAAACTCTGGATTGTTTTTTTTTTATCCACTACAAGTTAGCCGCTGACTGCGATCTCACCTGATGGTAAGTGATGATGCAGTCTAAGATGGTAGGGGGCTAACCTGTTAGGGGCAGGGGCATTGTATGCAGAATATCATTGCTAACCTGTGTCCACGGTGCGGGAGCTCTTGCCCAATTTCTCGTAGAGCAGTTGCTTGGTGCACTTGTACGTGGACACACTCCAGTTCTTGATAGACTCCAGCTTAGTGGAGCCAGCGCGCAGGAGCGTGGCCGAGCCCTGAGCACCGTTCTGTGACACATCTGGGGGAGCTGGGGAGAGACATTTAGTAGCTACAGTTGCTGTGGTGTTAATCCAACTTTAGACACTGGACTAGTTTATGTTCAGTGGCAAATCAAACAGAATCCTTCCCCTTAGTTGCTAGCTCGTAGTTTCTAATCCAATCTTAATTAAATAATTATTTAAATAGGTAGGAAACCGATGACACAAACACATGAGTTACAAAACTATAGTAAGTAGGTAAGTGCCTCTTTTATTTTTAAGGTTTTTATTCTCACTCATTTTGAATTTGAATTTATTATATTTTTTTTTTCACATGCAAATCTATCTATCAAGACTCTGAAAACTGTCAATAATACATTTTCAAATCAAAGTTCACTAACTAGGGTCTTTGTGTTTAGTACTTAATGTACCTATGTTGATTTTATTGATAAATTTACCATATGCCGGTGGGAAAGGCATAGACCGGGAAGTGGGGAACTTGGCTTCCGTCCCCGACGTGATTGAGTCGCTCGATTCCCGCAGCGGCGGAGTGTCTTTCAACATTTCGTGGATACTTCGTTCCGATTGCCTACGAAATAATCATAAAAATCGTTTCTAACAACATAATTACTACGGAAGAATGTCTATAATTTTTTTAGCCAAACCATTTAAAGCATGAAAAGGCTCTTTATGGATAAATAATAAGCAATTTTACGCTTAAAATACGGATAATATCAAACGGAACAAACAATGAATAAAACGTAACTTACCACTTAGACATTTTGCCGGAAAAGTCTTCTGTAGTATCTAGCAGTATTTAAACTATAAGTAAACAAAAAATTCAACGTAAAAACTCACAAATACTCAATGCAAATATTTCATTTTTTCGGGTTACAAAAAACGGCAAAGTGCAAACAAAATGACCTTGTCAGGTTGTCACAGATAAAAAATTGACACTTGACAGTAACAAAATGTGTCAACTGTCAAATGTATGTCACTGATTGACATTGACAACCTATAGTTTTTTTTAGTAGCTGGCTTTACCGCTCTGGGTTCCAAAAACGAACGTTGAATAGTGACATAGATTAACTAACTATTTTAACTACTAGATTAACTACTACTAACGGCAGCAGAAGGTACCTGTAGGCTACTATCAAAGTAAATTGATTAAATAAAACAACCTTTTGTGGCACAGACATTGCATGCTTTTGTTTATTTAAACATACAAATTACAATACTACTTATAGCACATCCCACTTTTCACTTAAAAGTAAGCATAGCTGTTTATTCATTTATTATTATTAATAACTAGCTGATGCCCGCGACTTCATCCGTGTAGTTAAATTTTTTTAATACCCGCGGGAACTCCTTGATTTTCAGGATAAAAAGTACCTAGTCTAGTTATGTCACTCTCGGAACTATACCTATTCAAAAAAACACGTCGATCCGTTGTTCTGTTGCAGCGCGATTGAAGAACAAACAAACACACTTTCGCATTTATTATGTATATCAGTACCTATGAATGAAAAAAATTAGCTCAGGAATGGATCATTTTAATATACAAGAGCTAATTAGTAGCTACTCAAAAATTGGTTCTACGCAGTAGTTAGGTAGGTGCCATGTTATTTAAACTATGATCGTATTCATTTTACGAAGCACCTACAGCTAGGTACTTATATAATGACTAGATGATGCCCGCGACTTTATCCGCGTGGATTAAGATTTTTTGATCCCCGCGGGAAAAGATGGGCCGGGAAAGCGTAGCAGACAGACAGACAGACACACTTTCGCATTTATAATATTAGTATGGAAGTATGGATATTTTAGTTTTGTAGTGAGTTGGGGCGTGCGATTAGGTACGTGTTAATTGATACCTACAATATAGAAGGTACCTTTGTATTATTCAAATTTAAAATTTTATTAAAATAAATATTTTTAATTCAGATCTATTCTCATATTTTTACAGCCTTTAAATATTATGTTTTTTATGTCATTGATTACAATATCAAGATAAATGAACATTACAAATACAAATATCATAAATATTATCATATATTATCATAAATATTATCATATCATAATATTTTGGGGTGCAAGTGGCCCAACTTTCATCTTAGTGGCCAAAGTCAACCTCACCTGCGCGTGGTGCACCCTGCCAGTTGGCAAACGAGGCTCTGACGTCTCCAGTCCCCCCCCCGGGTTGCTGTGTCTGATACCGCACGGCTTAATCTTGATGGTATCCTCGCTTCGTGGTAGGGTTCTATCTCGGATCCGTCTGGCTAGCGACCACACTCTAGTCGTAATCAGCCGCAAAGCATTCTATGCGTTCCGGCTGCGAGCTGGAGAGCCAGTTCCCCTTCCGAACAGTGCAGTGTGGGTGGCCTTTGGGTCCGTGGTGTGGCAGAAGTCCTTCCCGCTTGCGTGGGCGTGAGGTATTGGCGCGGGGTCCAGGGAGACCCGATGAAACGGTTGTCCGCTGGCCGCCCGTTGGTCCGTAGGGGGCCCGAACCTAGGATGTCCCGTCTTAGGAGGCGGTCCCGCCACCGACGAAAAAAGTCCGGTGAATGACCGGAGTGCCGGAGTGGGAGACCGGAGTGGAACCCGCCGGTCATTCAGCGGATCGGATTGGGGGCCCTTCCGTCCCCCGCGCCAGTAACTCACACCACCTACGCAGTCGGGGACGGCTGGCTCCGCTTCTTTGACCTGGTGACCACCAGCACAGCACGGTTCGTCTGTTCCCCTTTGATTTAGCCCCCATAAATAATGAAATTCAAAAGTAGAAAGAAACGTTCTACAGCGGCGCCTCGTTCCACACTTTGTGTGAACATTTGTAACATCAGAGGCTTACACTCCAACCTTAACGCCGTTCATCACCATCTTGAAACGGTAAAACCCGCCTTACTCTTTCTGACTGAGACCCAGATTTCTCCCCCTGACGATACATCATATTTGAACTACCCCGGCTACACACTAGAACATGCTTTTTCGCCGCGAGCAGGTGTGTGCGTGTTCATCAGAGGGGACATTTGTGGTCAACGATTACTTACACTTGAGGTTGGGGATCTGTCCCTTCTCTGGTTGCGCGTGGATTACGGCGGTCAAACCCGGGTCTACGCGTGCCTGTACAGATCCCATAGTGGTAACACCGAAACGGATCGACTTTTCGAGCACACTCAACAAGCGATCGACTATGTGCTAGAGCATATTCCCTCCGCGGAGGTGGTGATCCTAGGGGACTTCAACGCCCACCATGTGGAATGGCTAGGATCGCGTATCACCGATCACGCGGGAAGGGCCGCTCACAACTTCGTCCTGGCATATGACCTCACTCAACTAGTATCTGTACCAACTAGGATACCCGATATCGCTGATCACACTCCATCAATTTTGGATCTTTTCCTCACCACTCACCCTACCGGCTACCAAGTGGTCGTCGATGCTCCCTTGGGATCATCCGATCACTGCTTGGTACAGACATCCGTGCAACTTCCATCCACCGTTCGCACCCCTGTGGCCGGTACCCGTCGAGTGTGGCACTACAAATCAGCGGATTGGGATGGACTGCGTGAGTTCTATGCCTCGTATCCCTGGGCGCAGCTTTGCTTTTCGGACGACGACTCTAACACCTGTGCTGAGGCCGTGGCCGACGTTATACTCCAGGGTATGGAATGTTACATTCCCAACTCATTAATACCCATTGGAGAACGTGCTAAGAAGTGGTTCAATGGGATGTGCAACAAGGCTAGCAGCCGAAAACACAGTTCCTACCAATCTTGGTCCTCGGCACAAGGCAATAATGATCCTAACGCAGTTAATCTGAAGAAGAGTTACAATGCTGCCTCCAGATCTTATAAAAATGCCATTGCCAGGGCAAAGTTCCAGCACATTGACAAAATTGGGCGCAGACTTGTCGCATTGCCTTCTGGCACCCGTGCGTTCTGGTCCCTATCCAAAGCCATACAGGGCAACTTCTGTCGCTCAACCTTTCCACCTCTACGAAAACCGGACGATACGCTGGCCCACACCGCCAAGGAGAAAGCAGATATCCTGGGCTCTCTCTTCGCTGGTAACTCGACACTTGATGACGGAGGGAGAACACCGCCAACCATCCCGCGATGCCAAAGTTCGCTCAGTGACATTCGCTTCACTCAGAGCGCAGTGCGTAAAGCGCTTCTCTCTCTCGACGTCAACAAGGCGAGCGGGCCTGACGGTATCCCTGCCGTAGTGCTTAAAATGTGTGCTCCCGAGTTGACTCCGGTCTTAACGCGTCTGTTTCGGCAGTCTTACTCCTCCGGCACTGTTCCGTCTTCATGGAAGACTGCCTTAGTCCACCCTATCCCTAAGAAGGGCGATCATTCAGACCCATCGAACTACAGGCCTATTGCGATAACCTCCCTGCTTTCTAAAGTTATGGAGCATATAATTAACACCCAAATGCTTCAGTACCTGGAAGAGCACCAGCTGATTAGCGATCGTCAGTATGGCTTTCGCCACGGTCGTTCAGCTGGTGATCTCCTAGCTTACCTCACTCACCGCTGGGCAGAGGCAATCGACAGCAAGGGAGAAGCTTTGGCGGTCAGCCTGGATATTGCAAAGGCCTTTGATCGGGTTTGGCATAAGGCACTTCTGTCCAAATTGCCTTCTTACGGACTTTCCGAGAAGCTGTGTGAGTGGATCGCCAGTTTTTTGAACGGGCGTAGCATTAAAGTCGCTGTTGACGGTTTTTGCTCTGAACTGAAGCCCATCAATGCTGGCGTTCCGCAAGGATCTGTGCTCTCACCCACGCTGTTCATACTGCATATCAATGACATGTTACATAATAACAATGTTCATTGCTATGCGGACGACAGTACGGGTGATGCCTTATATAAAGGCCGTGCACAGCTTTCTCGTGCTCAGCTGGAGGAGTGTAGAAGTACGCTTGTGTCGAATATCGAGTCTTGTCTCGACCAAGTATCACGATGGGGCTCACAAAATATTGTGCACTTCAACCCCACCAAGACACAAGTATGCGCGTTTTCGGCAAAAAAGACCGCTTTTAAAACTTCTATTCTCTTCCAGAGCACTCCCCTGACTCCATCTAACAGCATTGGGATCCTCGGTGTTAGCATATCGAACGAAGTCCAGTTCCGCGAGCATCTGGAAGGTAAAGCCAAACTAGCCTCCAAAAAACTCGGGGTGCTCAACAGAGCGAAAAGATACTTTGCGCCTAAGCACAGGCTTCTGCTGTACAAAGCGCAAGTTCGGCCCCACATGGAGTACTGCTCTCACCTCTGGGCCGGAGCACCCCAGTACCAGCTCCTTCCATTTGACCGGATACAAAAGCGGGCAGTTCGACTCGTGGACAATCCCAAAATCACTTGCACGCTGGAGTCCCTAGAGCACCGAAGAGACGTTAGTTCTCTTTGTGTGTTCTATCGTCTCTACAATGGAGAGTGCTCTGAGGAGCTATTTAATCTAATACCACCTTCCGTGTTCTCCAGTCGCACTCTTCGTCGCAGAAACAAATTTCATCCTCACCACCTGGATGCCTGGTCTTCTTCCACCACCCGCTATTCCAGGTCATTTCTGCCACGTACCTGCAAATTGTGGAACCAACTTCCATCTTCTGTGTTCCCTAATGATTATAATATGGGGCTCTTCAAAGGGCGGATAAACAAATTTCTCAAAAGCCAGCAAAGCATTGGCGGTTCCTCTGGTGCTGCAAATGTTCATGGGCGGCGGTAATCACTTACCATCAGGTGACCCGCCTGCTCGTTTGCTCGCTATATATATAAAAAAAAAAAAAAAAAAATCACTCTCCCGAATACTTTTATATAGGTATTAGGTACTTACCTTTTTAAAAATGAAATGTTATAAAAGTAATTAGAGAGCAAATTGCAATCGGGGATTACGTAGGTACGCCTCGGAAGTGCTTTGCATTGATAAAGTGCAATCCACATATTCCTCTTAAAGATAAACTATCAGCACAATCTAAGTACAAAAATATTTTCTAAGTAGGTACAGTTCGCGCGCGAGTTGAATGCAGAGTAAATGTATGTGTCACCATACATTTGCTGTGCATTCAACTCGTGCGCGAACTATATATACCTACCTAGGACGACTTATCTGAAAGTATTCAGTTGAAAGTTACATTATTAATACTTTTTTTTTTAATTTGGTATAGTGGGCGGGTACCTTTATTTATTACAGCTAATCAAGTATGAAATATATTGTACTTAGGTACATAGACTTAGTAAAATCTTAGACTAGATAATATTTCCATAAACTTATGTCTTAACTACATTAGTTTTGTAAAAAAATATGACTGAACTTAAAGTTTACGTTACATAGATAAATAGGTATAGGTAAAGCTCTGACCCTCTGACCTCACTAATTGTGATTCTTATAATAAAACAATTATTATAAGAATTAATTAATTAATTAAGAAGAATTAATTAATTAATTAATTATTATTCCCTGATAGGTCTCCATTGTGAGTCCTTGTCACGAATAAGTCCCGTGGCAATTTGTGGAACTAATACATTTTACATACAAAAATTGCATAAACATGCGACTACTAGCGCCGCCTCAATGGGACTCAATCCTTTAATAATATGATCATTACCAATTGGACCCAATCACTCAACTCAACGGACAGTTTAAACTGTGGTAGGTATGACCTGTGTAGCCAGCATGCGCACTACGAGTAAAATATGTTAGCTTCGGCAGACAAATAGAGATAACGCTCTATTTGTCCACCGAAGCTAACATGGTTATTTGTCTCGTTACGTCAAAAGTAGAGATAAAAGTAATATTTCTTATCTGTGGTATTTTTCTCTACGAACCTTTACATGCCGACTATTTTTTCACGTAAGTAATAGGTATACCGGATTTAGTGCATGTTAGGGTAAACGAGAAATTAGCTGTTAAACAATATCTCTTTCTCTCATCGCGAGATATCTCGTTGCGCGCATGCTAACGCTAAATGATGCCTGCTGATGAGGTCTGAATCTCGCCTATTGGTATCTAATATCTATTTTAGCAGTTATTAGAAGTAGATAGTAGTATCGGTAGACGCGCGTTGCTCCGCTGTCGCGCGACAGCGTCTCGGCGCTCGTCAGTCGTCGAAGCGTATGGCGCAGACGGGCGGACGCAGCGGACGCATCTCCGCGCCGGACGCCGAGCTGTCGCTCACCACCACCGTCTCCTGCGCGCAGCACGATGTCTTCATCGACTCCGTTGATGTTTTGTGGTTCTGGAAAAAACAGATTGTTCAATCTGTTTGTTAATATAAACAATTTTATATCAACAAATTTGTAAAAATAAAGAAATTATATACTAGCTGATGCCCGCGACTCCGTCCGCGTGTTTTAAGTTTTTTTTGATTCACTTTTCTGGAATAAAAATTAGCCTATGTCACTCTCCCTTGTCCTCAACCATACCCATGCCAAAAATCATGTCGATCCGTTGCTCCGTTGCGGCGTGATTGAAGGACAAACCAACAAACCAACAAACAAACACACTTTCGCATTTATAATATTAGTATGATTCCCAAATGGACTGTGCCGGGGGCCGGGGCACACCGCACAGTCCATTTGGGAATATATAATTTCTGAATTTTTCTTTGTCTGGCCTGGTGGGAGGCCTCGGCCTTTTACACCAAAAAATTGTAAAACAAACTTACACCTACGATTGATGAATGTCTTGACAACGTTGCATGGAAGAAATTGGCTTACAACAAATCAGTGTAATTTTTGTTAACCTATGTATTGTGTTATAGCTATATAGACCGTATCTACCTACCCATCGTAACATTATATACTAGTGGTTCGCCCCGAACTGAGACCTCGCGGTATCACAGAACGCCATCTATTGACACCATTGTGAAGTTCTGTTAAAAATATCATCATCATTAAAAATTAAATAATTTCGTTTCCTTATAATATTTATCTAATTTTGGTATTTGTTGTTCAAGTACAGGATATAATTCAAATAATAGGGTATTTGACTGCTTTTAGAAAATAGTCGCATATTGTTAATAATGATTTATTATAGCTAACAATATATTTATTTCGTCTTAATTTTCAGTATTTTATATAGAAATCTCAAAAATAAATTCAAAAAATTAAATTGCCGCGTAAACGCTCTCTTTGACAACATTTGGGTGACATGACTTCTATGACGTAACTATGTAGTAAAAACGTAAACAAAGTGTGTGATATTTCAGTTTCCCTTGATAAAAACTTTGTTTTAGAGATTGTTTTTATAAAACTATGGTTTACCAATGGTGTGTGGTGTGCATACTACTGCAATGTACAAACAAGTCTACAAAAACTCGAGAGTAAACTGTTTAGAAGTGTTCCAAAGAAAGCCAAGATACGGAAGAAGTGGTTGCAACTTGCTCGAAGAGACCCTATAGTGGTCACTGAGGGTCACTTTAAGTGTTTATTTTTGCGAGGATCGCTTTGATGTGAGTTTTACACTATCTATCTAACAAACTATTACTAAATATAATTGTATAATGGTCTAAAAATGTGTACCTACTTCACCTGTTCTGTTTGAGGTTAGACATGTCCGTTTGTATTAGCTGGTTTGTAGTATGTTTATTAAGTATTTACAAACACATTAATAAGTAATAACTAATTTAGAAATTCTAGCCAATTTATGTAATTCAATAATTTCAGTAGATCATTACCTACTTGGAACTTTGAAGTGGAATTTGCAATCAAAAACTTATTATGGTATACATATTACAGTTGGAGAAAATTCTAACCTACAACCAATACAAAATGGGCTTCACTTCTCTGTCGGTCTGTCTGCTATCTCTTCACAGCTCACACATCTGTTTAACCAATTTGATGAAATTTGGTACACAGATAGCTTGCATCCCGGGAAGGACATAGGGTACTTATTGTTCCCGATAATCACAGGGTTCACCCGAATCACACATTTTGATTTGATTTTTTGACTTAATCAGTATGGATTTAGGTTTTTTTTTGGAATTCCAGAAAATCCTTTCTTCACCGAGAGAGAACCTACATACAAAATTCCAAGTTTGTAGACAATGATGTATAATTTTAGTATGTTTGTAGATCCACCAGGTGGCTGTGCAATTTGCATTGATTGTCAGTAAGTTAAGGTACTGTTTCTGTAGGTATAGAAAATTAATTTTAATGAATATTTTGTCTTTTCAGAAACCACAAACACATCACGATAAAGGAATAAACACTCAACCAATCGCAACTGCTGATAAATCTGTCCAAATAGATTATTTAAAGATGCGTCACAGAAACAAGGCAGTACAGACTATGAATGTGACAAAAGATATACTCGGTATGAATGGTATTCCAAACCAAGGGTAGATTAACTTGACAATTCAAAAGCGCTTGTAAAAGTTTATTTGAATAAAAAAACATTTGAGTTCGAGTGAGTTTGATAAATAAAACAATGAAATAGAAATATGATTTTTATTATACCTATCCACATATTACATAATTTAAGAAGAAACTGATAGGAGTTCATTACTGCTAAAAGATGATGTTGAAGGATGTTGAGTGTGTTTTTTAGATAATTGCTCCACTGTAATAAATTTCATGGTAGTGCCTACTCTGGATAAAGTATTTTTTTTTCCGTAGCACTCAAGAGAGGTACCTACATGAAGGTTGTTCACTACGCTGGTGAGTCCACATCAAAAAGGCCACAGCATGCTTGCAGCCTCCAGTGGATGCAGCACAATCATAGCACTCACAACTTATAAATTGAGTTTTGTCTTCATCTACTATCATAGTTACAGAATATGATTTTGCTCTCACTTTGTGCTTGGGACATATCTTGCATTTGAGTGTACAAATGACAGATTCGCGATGTAGCTGGACATAACCAACAGCGATAAGACTCTCTCGAAGCTCTATAAAGAAAGAAACCAAAACTGAATATCACGATCTATGTTAGTAAATAATATAACCTAGTAAGTACTTAATTCTGCGAATGTTAGGTTTTATTCTTGGACGAAAAGATATTAATACAATAAATTGCTTTATTTAAGAAATATATAGTATACTTACAAGGCAGTTTTCACATTTTTTAGTTCTGCAGCATAGAAATCAGGGTTATTTTTGAAAAATGTCCAATTAGGTTTAAATGCATCATCTTTTGAGAGGTTTCCACTATCTGCTTTTAAATAATTGGGTTCTTAAACTATTAATTAGGAAAAGTATGGTTGGTAATGACTAATTGAAACAATAAAAAGCACAGAAACATAAAGAAAAACGGAAAAACACTCGTAATTGTTCGAATTTACTACACCACAGTTAGATTTTATTAAATAGTTACGTCACTAACGATTCAACCAATCATAGAGCGTTTACGATCACGTGAACATAGATCGAAAATTAATTAATTTATTTCATGTTTTATAGAAAAACAATACATTATTTTTTAGTTTGGTCAAATGGAATATTACTTAAAAATAATAATCTATTAGGATGGCAACAGCAGAAACGATATTTTTAATACAGTCAAATACCCTATTGATCAAGTTTGAGGCTTGAGAGTTCAGAAAATTGAGAGTTCTGAGGTCAACTTTGGACGTTAGAAAATCGCCACTTTGAAAGCCCCCCATTTCGTCAATTTTAGGGGGAAAATTTAAAAAAAAATATTTTTGGACTCTATTCCTAATTATCTTTAAAATGATATACCGCAACCCTATGTAACGCTATAAAAAATATTTTACTTCGGATTCGCTTCTATGAGAGCCCCCCTGAAATAAAGATTTTTGTAACTTTTTAAGCCATATTCGGCGGGAGGCCATCGGTTTACATATTATATTTAAATTTGAAGTAATTACGTCCAGCAATTCAGAAGTTATAAGGCTCTGACAGACGGACGGACAAGTGCCAATTCACCCAAGTAGACTCAGAGACCTTCGCTTCGCTCGGTCAATTATTCTTTTTAAAAAGAGCAACTGCTGAGTTTCTTGCCGGTTTTTCTCAGTAGAATCTTCTTTCCGAAACATTTCACTTCATTAATCACAATTTTCGTGCTAAAAGAATCGCGGATATCCTGTCGCGATCGATCGTGCTGCTAGAGTCACGATTTGCTGCAGTCCCACGATTTGTGTGACCAAGGCTTATTAATACTAGTGCGTATAGCTTATTCTTAAGATAATAAGCACTGCTGTATAAAGCGCGTGAGCGAGTTGGAGCTAGTTACAGATTTAAATTGCAAATGTCCATTGTGCGTGGCCGACGATGGCGCCGATTAATGTCGGCCAAACGACGCACAATGTGACATTGTTCGCGTATTTATAGCGCGCTAACATTTACGCGATTTATTGCTACCATTCCGCACATGGAGTATGTGGACACTAGTTAGCATATTGATGCAGTCCATGAAGCTTCCGAGTGGAACATGGCGCCAGGAGTTCAAAACAGTGTAGCTTTACACGAGTTTAAGAAAACCATTAAAAGTAGGTAGGTATGCTTCTGAAAAAAGCTTATTATACTGTTGAAGATTATGTAAATGACAAAAGTGCGTGGATTTGACTCCCACCAGCAATGCTAAGGACAGCGGTTACTTTTGTATCTACATTTTTTTTCAAAAGAACAGCCACCGAGTTTCTTGCTAGTTCTTTTCGGTAGGAATGGCATTCCGAACCAGTGGTAGATTCACTCGACGATTCAAAAGTATCTACCTACTTGTTAAAGTTTATTTGAAACAAAAAACATTAGAATTTTGAACTGCGTGAGTACGTAGACGAATACATTTTATTCGTCTATAATTCTAACGTCTTGATAAGCTAAGATGTCGCGCCACGGTCGGCGCCGATCGGATGTGTGTCAAACCCACCTGATCGCTTAATTTTCTATTAAAATCATAGGTACTAAGATTATACATCAATGCTAAGATCGCCAGATGTCATAGCGCTCCTATTGGTTGGTTTGACAAATTGACACACACCCGTTGGTAGCTTAGCAACGTAGCATATCTCTGGTGGAAAGGCACCCTAAGGCTACGATTAAACTTGTAAGTTTTACTCGCGTAAGTCGCGTATATGAGAAACTTACGAAATGTCTTGTAAGTCGCGCGTCATATGCAAATGTTAGCTGCTATCTTTCTTTCTGCTGGGCAGGTTTCCGCACTTAAACCTCCAGCTTGAGGTCTGTTGTGCGTGTGTCGCCCTCCCCGCTGGAGTTTTCACTCCAACCATCTGAGCTCGCTCCAGAAGCCTAGAAGACCGCCCAGGTTGTCTAGGGCCTCTCGGAGCGAGGTTGGGGATTTAAGGTGTCGCTCTCGTTGGTCTGTGACGCCTGTGCATTTGTTATGTTAGTTATGTATGTTACTTACGTGCTTTACTTACATAAAAATTTACAAGTGGAATCGTGGCCTGAGGGTTAATTTTTTTACGATAATTTGTACGGAATATACGGAGCCAAAAAATGGCGCAATGGAGTGTTACCCTCTTGAAGCAGTCTGCGATGGCGTGGCAGAGCGTGGCGACGGAGGCCTGGCGGCGCTGGCGCATCAGCACGTACAGCACGGGGTCCAGCACGTAGTTCAGCAGCATCAGCGCGTCCGACGCCACGCTCAGCCTCCGCATCCAGCGCGTCTCCGGCATCGCCAGGTACAGCACCGTCGTTATCTGAGGACGAGCGCCTTGTTACAATCCACTGGATGATGCCTCTCATGGACATGGAGGTTTTGATAGTTTCTCCTTAACATTATCTCCTTTTGAAGGTGTGTGGAATACCCCCATCTTAGAACAGCCTTTACAGTATGTATCTATAGGGCACATGTCGAAGTCTACTTGAATAAAAAAGATTTAAGTTTCAGGGGCCATCCTGCCAACCATTGATGTAGAATTTTAGTAGTACTTACTCATTCTATTTCGATGCTGCCAACGCTTTAAAAAGCAATACTTAAGCAACATTACTCAAAATGACAATTTGATGTTGATCATGTAGGTACCTTGACGTTTCCTAAAATCATACTAATTTTATTAATTTAATTAATTATAAATGCGAAAGTGTGTCTGTTTGTTGGTTTGTCCTTCAATCACGCCGCAACGCAGCAACGGATCGACGTGATTTTTGGCATGGGTATAGTTGAGGACCTGGAGAGTGACATAGGCTACTTTTTATCCCGGATAATTAACGAGTTCCCGCGGGAAACAAAAAAAAACTTAAACCACGCGGACGAAGTCGCGGGCATCAGCTATAGTAAGGATTATAATTTTAAAACACGTCAATAATAATGGAACAACATGGCTTTAAGCGTTAGCAGTATGGGCACATAACTAAGTAGGAGAACTTAAATGTAATGTGGGCTGACTTCCGCCACGCCGCGCTGTGTCGAAGACCTTAAGAATTAAGATGACGAAAAGATGGCCTCGTGGTTATTTACCAGCCAGGTAGGCTTGTTCCACTCAACTCCAAATGAACAAATCGCCTAACTGAATTACTTAGTTAAATAAATGGAATAGTTATTAAGTAATTATTATAGTGACTTGTTAAGGATAGATTAGGATCATCGCTGAGGGTTGTATTCGAGGAATCGCTCAATTAGGCGAGTGGGCGAGACGGCGCGCGGCGGCGTGCGGTGACAGCCCTGATTAATTGTTACTTAATTCAGCTGATAACTGCTGATAAGGGCCAATATTGACAGCCAATTACTGCCCTCCCTATAGCGACTCATCTGTAACAATGTCACTCTTGACCAAAACGACTTTTAAAAAAAAATTACAAAAGGATCTCTTCTGAATAAAGATTTCTTCTTCTAATGGAAATTGGTAGAGTTTTTTTTTATCCACTACAAGTTAGCCCTTGACTGCGATCTCACCTGATGGTAAGTGATGATGCAGTCTAAGATGGTAGCGGGCTAACCTGTTAGGGGCATGTCAGTTATATTAAACCCATACCCCTATTCGGCTTCTACACGGCATTGTACCGGAACGCTAAATCGCTTGGCGGCATGTCTTTGCTGGTAGGGTGGTAACTAACCACGGCCGAAGCCAGGCCAGACTAGGGAAAATTCAGAAATTATAAATTCCCAAATTGATCGAACCCGGGACCTCCGCACGTTAAGACAACAGCGCTACACACTGAGCCACGGAGGTCATCAAAGTCAAGTCAAAGATCGGAGTTGGTAAGAGTATCAAACAATGAGTATAACTATAGTTCGCGCGCGAGTTGAATGCAGAGCTTATGTACTCGTATGGTGACACATACATAAGCTCAGCATTCAACTCGCGTGCGAACTATACATAATTATTAATTATTATGCGAGTAGAGCATTTCGCGCGAATTTATTGCAATTATTTATTTTTGTTCCCCACCATAAATTTCCCGCAAAAGAAAAAGATTTCTAATGACGCCATTAAGATGAATTCAGGCGAATTTTTTCTCATACACCTACCTACTTATTATTGTTTCGTTATCCTAACTTCCGAAACAGGCCAAGTACCGTGGGGAAGTTTAAGTGTACGGGTTACTACTATTACCTATTCTGTGGTACGGGCACGAAATTAGCGACGGGGGAGCGACGGCGACAGCGGGGCGATGCGATGAGTCGGACAGCTGGCGACGAATTTCGGGGAGAATTTTGAAAAGGTCTGGGTAGGAGGTAGGTCTGGAAGTCTTTATAACCGACACAAACGTCTGGGATTTTTTGTTTCGAATTCTTTAAGTAGTACTAAATTTAAAGATAAAAAAATCAAGTTGCCAAAAAAATGTTTTTTTTTTGCAAATGTTATATGCTGCGCAGTAGCGTAATAACCGCAAATGCTCTACCAGGCTGGCAGGACTGGATTCGCCAATTGACGAAATTATATTTATTCAAAACTAGATGATGCCTGCGACTTCATCTGCGTGGATTAAGGTTTTTGATTCCCGCGGGAACTCCTTAATTTTCCGGGATAAAAAGTAGCCTATGTCCTTCCCCGGGATATAACCTACCTCTATACCAAATTTCAGCAAAATCGGTTGAAAAGCGTAGCAGACAGACAGACAGACAGACAGACACACTTTCGCATTTATAATATTAGTATGGATTTCAGCTTGCCTAAAGGACCTTCCCAAAATTCGTCGAAAGCGGACCACATCGCCCCGCTGTCGCCGTCGCTCGGCCGTCGCTAGTTTCGTGCCTGACGCCTGAGCGGCGGGAACAGATATTATCATAGAAAAAATAAATTATGCTCTAACACGTTGGACTGTACTGCCTGTAACCAACAGAATGTAGGACGAGTCATATAATATCGAGTGCTGCAGAGGCGCGGGCGGTCAAATCAATAGCCCTCGAGCTAATCACCGAATCCGCAAACATGGGCATCGGGTGCACATGTGAGTGACACCCGGAAAATACACCCGGAAAAATATGACACCCGGAAAATAGGAATCCGACAGCCCGTAATGCAATCGTTTTCCGTGAGTGATGACATGAAATTCAATTATTACAATGCTAATTACATAAGGAATATAATAAAACGAGCGAATAAAAAACAATTTGCGACTGATGATGACATACTGTTTTAATAACTTGAGCGGTATGAATAATTTGAGTAAGCGAAAAATTAACTAAACTAACGACGAATATTGATTAATAATAAAATCCAGAACGAGCTTAGAAAAAGTGGATTGTGATTAATCCATTTCAGATATATTAAAATTTTATCCGAGCGACTACATTACTAAGTGAGCGACTGGAAATACAGAGAGGGCACGATTTTTCAGGACTAGCGGTTTAATACTTAAGTGTCAAAAGTTTAGGTTAGGTTAGGGTTGAACATGAATATTCAGGTAGTGCCCGGCCTGCATGGGGTTAACATACCGAACCTAAGTAAAATAACATTGGAAAGCAAACATATTGTATTAGTGTATTTTTCAAAGTGGTTTTTGTTTTCAAAACACTTTGCCGCTCAGTAAATAAATACATTTTCCAAATATTGAAAAAAATGCAGGACGTAACGTTGACACTCAAACATTTGTTTATTAGGTCGCTCAAATATTATGAAGCTGCTCATTTTGTATTTTAAGTAACTCAAATTAATGTTTGTAAGTTGCTGTTTTGTTGATTTCTCGTCACTCGCAGTCAGTCGCTCACTTAGTAAGTAATTCTTTAACTCAAATTAATTAATTTTGACACTTAAAAACTGTAATTTACAGTCACTCGTTTAATTACTATCCATTACATAATGTATATGGACAGCCGTTATGTAAGGGTTCGTAGAAAAAAATACCATAGATAGGAAATATTACTTTTATCTCTACTTTTGACGTAAAACGTATGTTAGCTTCGGTAGACAAATAGAGATGACGGGTAGACATAATTTTACTCGTGGTACGCCTAGGTATCCACTAGGATATCGTCACGTAGACATAAGTCAGTCAGCTTATCCGTTAATATATATAGAGAAATAACAATAAAATAGCTGTGGAATTAATGCGACTGCCATTTGTCGAAACAATGAATAGTATATTACACATCTAGGGCAGTAAAATAAGAAATGTCTCAGACCACATGTAATTGTTGTCCGAGGCGAAGCCGAGGTCAATAAACATGTGATCTGAGGCTTTCTTATTTACTGCCCGTGGTGTGTATACTATTTTTCTCCTCGACGGAGGCGGAAAGCGGCATTTTCGTTTAGCGCAGCGGGAGGAAAATTGACGCTTTCCGCCCGGAGGTGAGAAAAAATATTTTCGCCGTCCATCTTGCACCGGCGCGCCGATCGCATACAAATTGTCCGCCACAATGATAATTATTGTTATCGTTCATTTGAACACAAAACACACGGAACTGAATTGCGTTAGCGCTCGCCTTATCCCTGTTTTGTTTTTTTTACAAAGATTTAACTAACTGATCAATGTGCATATTCAAGGACTCTGATATATAAAATACTAGCTGATTCCTGCGATTTCGTCCGCGTGGATTGAGGTTTTTCGGTTCCCGCGGGAACTCTTTAATTTTCCGGGATGAGCCTATGTGTTATTTCAGACTATAATCTATCTCTGCGCCAAATTTCATCCAAATCCGTTTAGCCGTTGGAGCGTGATTGAGTAACAAACATCCATACATCCATCCAAACTTTTGCATTTATATATTAGTATGATACCGTGAAACATGCCAACTTTGCCATTCAAGGATACTTTGCCCTAAAAGCAAAATTTTTGCAAATCCACTAACTAAACGACATTTTTTTAGTTTTATGGCAATATTCATTACTTGGGTAAAAATAGATTATATTTGTGACCACACTGCGTATCGCACTCGTTCCCAAGTTGATTCAGTAACCCGTCAGAAATTGTCGAATGCAGTGTGTGTTTTGGCGGGCAAATTTCTTGAGTGAAGTGGTTGTGGATTTTACATCATTAGCAAAAACGCAAGTAAGTTTATGTTACTGTATGTCATAGATTCACAATTGTAGAGTATTTTAATTATAGTTTCAGGATTCAGATGATTATAAATCTAAACTTCAGATGATGGGCAAAATTACCCTTAACTTTTCAAACCCGTGCATGCCAACATTGTCCGTTAACAAAAAGTACTCAGGGTTGTCACATTTAGATATTTTGTATTAGGTGTAACATGTGATTGAATTATTAACGCAATTTACCTCAGAAACAAAACACCAAACACTTGTATATTTAGAACATTTAATAGTAAATGCTTATGTTTGTTAATACCTACTTAGATGGCGAAGTTTGTGAGATGTCATACACACTGATTCGATTCTGAATATACTAAGTATACTATTCCTACTGATAAAAAACTATACCTTTCACGATGCACTATTTTTTATTATCATAAAGCGCTACTTTTCATCTTTTTCTATAATTTTTTAGCTTTTATTTAGTTAATGTTATTTTAAATTTCAGAAAAACCAACACGAGTCCAGAATTCAACAAAGAAAATCAAGACGTGAAATAGGGTCCCGAGCCTATAAAAATTACTACTTAGTGGCAGTGCCTCATACTTTTATTAACCTAAACTTTAACAAACAAATTTACTTTAATAAACATAGGTAGTGTTTGATTTAAATATCATTTCTTATTTCTAAAACATGCATCCAAATGCATATTATAATATGTGGTCCAACAACTCCAACAAAAACGTTAAAATATTATTTATTGAATCAATAATTTCCTGACGTGACAACCCTTAAAATTTTAAACTGCTCGATGGAGCTTGTATGGAAATGAGAAATAATCGCTAGGTAACATTGCCCACTCCTTTTATTGCGAAAATATGAATACTTCAAAAAAAATTTTAAAACCTAGGCCAAGATTGCCCTAAATTCTAGTCATGGTGTCTGTTACGTATTTTTAAGAGTTATATTGCATGAAATCTCGATGTGGGCAATGTTGGCTAAAAGTCCAGATTATTTTGCCCGCCATTAAAATCGAACAAATTTTGGTTTAAATGTTAATTTAAAAAAAAAAATACAAAGCGAACGCTCGCGTATAATCATATAGTTGTATGAAATGGAGAAACATACTTCACTTTCTATAATAAAATCTCGAAATTAATTCGATTTTAATAAAAAAACGGGCAAAGTTGGCTAGTTTCACGGTAGTATGATATTTATTTGATATCCAGAGGGTTTAGTGGAAGAAAAATAGCTACAAAACTACAGGCTACACCTTGGTAGGGAAATATTTAGCTTCGTACACACGCCCATAAATCCGAACTTAATTTTAATGCGCAATTGTGTTGTTTTATTTGTTTTACTTCAGAAATACAGTGATAGAGCAACGTGATTTTTTGGATGGCTACGTACTTAGTTGAGGACCTGGAAAGTGTTGGATTGCTTTTTATCCCGGAAATCAAAGACGTCTCTCAGAACACTTAAACCTAAATTACTTATTTGGTGTCTATCTTTTGTCTATATTACTGTGTTTATCTTTGAAATATTTTCAAAATAGTAAATCAAACTGCATATTGGAGAATAGATTTCGTTTATATTGTAATGTACCTAAATCGAGTTAGTTTTATTGCATTTCTTAACACTATCGACCTTTATCACAATAGGTACGTTTCATAGACAAAGCTGGATAGTTTTAAGGGATGCAATAAAATCAACTTGGATTACATTTCTGCAATAGGTAGGATAATAAAATGTTTATTCTTATTATTCCCGCGGCGAACGCGCCATAAAAATGTTGACGTCGGTACACTTGCTAATTGAAAAACGAAAATAGCTCGTGATCCTATGATCTGCGTTGTGTTGAATATTAAGTTATTGATACTGGTGATATTAATGCAGAACCATTGATACGGGCTGACTCATTCATAGCAATGTGCAAAAAATTCAATTTTCTCAAACATGCTTGGAAATTTGAGCATTTACGGCGAAAACCATTATAAGTCAATGGCGAAAACCAATATTGGTACCTATACCTAACCTACATTCAAAAACCGGCCAAGTGCGAGTCGGACTCGCGCACCGAGGGTTCCGTACAAACCTGTAGTAAGTTTTACGATTTATGACGTATTAAAAACAAGACGAAATGAACCGCAAAGCTAACTTTGTTTGTAGAGGTTTATTGTTAATATAAAAAAAACTACTTACTAGATTTCGTTCAAACCAATTTTCGGTGGAAGTTTGCATGGTAATGTACATCATATATTTTTTTTAGTTTTATCATTCTCTTATTTTAGAAGTTACGGGGGGGGGGACCAACATTTTACCACTTTGGAAGTGTCTCTCGCGCAAACTATTCAGTTTAGAAAAAAATGATATTAGAAACCTCAATATCATTTTTGAAGACCTATCCATAGATACCCCACACGTATGGGTTTGATGAAAAAAAAATTTTTGAGTTTCAGTTCTAAGTATGGGGACCCCCAAAATTTATTGTTTTTTTTCTATTTTTGTGTGAAAATCTTAATGCGGTTCACAGAATACATCTACTTACCAAGTTTCAATAGTATAGTTCTTATAGTTTCGGAAAAAAGAGGCGGTGACATACGGACGGACAGACAGACAGACAGACAGACAGACAGACATGACGAATCTATAAGGGTTCCGTTTTTGCCAAATTTGGCTACGGAACCCTAAAAAGTCCGCACGCGCAATTTTAGATCCGTTAGTACTAACTATGGATGGATCTGTAGCCTGGAAGCAGTTCTACCATCGATGTTAGGTAGGTACTTACAAGATGGATCCTTTCATAGACAAAAGTTGGGCGTCTGACTTGTAGAGCGTGGCCCACACCTGTATAAGCCTGTCCTTGTCCCCGCCAGATAGCGCTGTCCCGCTTTTCAGACTAGATGGATAAAAAGAGCAACCGCCGTGTTTTTTGCTCGTTCTTCTCGGTAAGAATGGTATTCCGAACCAGTGGTAGAGTCACTCGACGACTCAAAAGCACTTTAAAAACTTATTTGAATAAAAACATTTGAATTTTGAATTAAAATGAATCATTATTTGTTATGGAGTGTCAAGGTAGTCGGGCAAGTTGACGAGGAACTGAGTTAGCACCCTATACACCCACGCGCTCGGAATACTAACCGCACCCATTGACACATGATAGTGATCTAGATTCTAGGCGGCGCGTGGCCTGGCTCACAATTAGCGGTCATTGGCGAGAACTGCTCTCCATGCAATTGGTTTTGCATTCAGCTTCCCACGGGTGCAATACATTATTGTAGGTAGGTAGTTACACTAATTACACGGACTTAAGGTAACAGGCCCCCATTTCGTGATAGTACGTTATTTCGTTAGTTTTCTTTCTGGCGCAAAAAATAAGCAATTTAAAACTTATTTACTTAAATTATACATTTCTATACAGTCTCTATCATCAAAATCATGTTTAGGAATCTATTTAAAAAATCTTAAAGTCTTAGGAGCCATAATATACCGAAATAGGGGACACTTACGTTATACTTCGTTGTAATGTTGAGTACTTAGACAGAGTACACGTTATCAAAAAACTACGAGAATAATTTTCCTTTGAGCTGCTGGCCTGCTGTATCCAATGTTATAAGTATAACCGACTTCTAGATCCGGTTCAATTTGAGGGAATTTGATTTGTGAGGCCTGGATAAAAAGTAAGTAGTTCATAGGCTAAAGAGTACTTACTTATGTATTTATGTAAGTATTTTATTGTTGAATATTTTTAAACACTATAAGGTGTGGAACGGATTTCTGGTGTTCGTGTATCCTGCCAAGATTGAGGTACGAGTGACCTTGTTGTGACAACGCCTTTCAGACGATTGCGATTGTTAAGCAACGTTGATTGGGTCGGTTGGATGGGTGACCGAATTTGGAGGTTTGGCCTTTTCGTTTTGTCCGTGCCTCGGAGAGCACGTTAAGCCGTCGGTACCGGTTATTATCAGTAACATCTGATAATAATCGTTATGAAAACCTTAGAGTTTCAATACTTTTAGTCGACTCGTATGCGGAATGACGTGGAAATTATTATCCCAAGAAAACTACTACCATTAAATGATTAATGGAAAGGGGTCGCGACCCCCAGTAATGAGGAATACGACGCAAAGGGAGAGAGGTATCCTGGCAAGTATAGGAGTAGGTACATACCATTTGCGGCAGCCAGCAGATCATGAAGAGCACCGAGAGCGTGGCCATGAGCCGGCTGAAGGCCACCTCCTCGGCGGTGGCGGCGTTGTGGTGCGCGTGTCCGGCGGCGGCGCGCTGGCGGCAGCTGCGGCGCGACACGCGGCGCACGGCGGGCGGGCCGCCCCCGCGCGGCGCCGTGATCGCGTACAGCGCGCGGATCACCGCCAGGTTGCAGTACACCAGCACGCCGCACAGGGACGTGCCTGACACGGGAACACTGACTTAGGGCACAGTAAACAGATACAACCAGTATAACTACCTAGAAACGTTTGAAACAGCTCACTCACACAAACACGCATCCACAACATGACGCAGCACTCAGTACTGACGGCACTGCGAGTGCGACGAGCGCTTATGGGTCTCGTCGATGCGCATGTTTGTGTGAGTGAGCTGTTTCGAACGTTTCTAGGTAGTTTCCATACTGGTTGTATCTGTTTACTGTGGTTAGGGTGTGTTCCGAAATACACTGCGAGCACTATTCAGTGCTCTTACTGTGGAGAAATTCGTTCCCTTACGGACTGACAGTAAACTGCCGCAGTATCCAAGGGAAATATATGACGTCATAAATCGTCGCCATTTTTGTACTGTGAGCACTGGCGTTTTCGAGGTAGGGTGCTCTCAGTGTTTGTCTCAGTGCTGACTGCGTTCCATTTTAAGCAGTACCCAGTATACCTAACTATAAAGGAACGGCTTCGCAGTGTACTAAATTGACGTCACACCTTACAGTACTCGCAGTGTATTTCGGAACATGTAAATCAAATAAATATTATAAATGTGAAAGTTTATATAAGTTATATAACTAGCTGATGCCCGCGACTTCGTCCGCGTGGATTGAGGGTTTTTGGTTCCCGCGGGAACTCTTTAATTTTCCGGGATAAAAAGTAGCCTATGTGCTATTCCAGACTATAATCTATCTCTGTGCCAAATTTCGTCCAGATCGGTTCAGCCGTTGGAGCGTGATTGAGTAACAAACATCCATACATCCATACATCCATACATCCATCCAAACTTTCGCATTTATAATATTTATTTGATTATTTGATTTAAAAATTCTTAAAATCTTAGGAGCCGTAATATACCGAAATAGGGGACACTTAGGTACGTTAACTGGACATTCCTAAAATACGGTTTTATACAGGATTGCCCAAATAGTGACGTCCAAAGAAAAAATTTAGATTCCTCGTACCTAGACCTATCAGAAAATACCCCATGTATGTTCAGCGATTTTTGGTAGTTTAGGAGTTATAATTTTTTAAAGTTTTTTCTTGAGATTTCTGAGGCAGTGAGTGTTAAATTTTTTTTCTTTTTATTTAGTGCTTTTTTCCGAACTTTTTTTTTGTGAACATACTTGCTATGAAGTGTGTTACTTGCATAAAATAATTACCATCATAACATTATCCCAAGTTGGAAAATTTTTGGTCGAAAGTGAAAAGTTTACGTACCTACGACAAAAGTAGAGACGAATTTTCAACTATTTGGGCCACCCTGTATTTAATTGTGAAATTAGAGCGAGAATTAATGCTGCTTCAAGCTATGGTAGTACCCGCGGTAGCCCCCTGTCTTAGCAATTAAAATTGTTATTGGTAAACAATAAAGCATCCCCGGGATGCAATCGCTGTAACAAAAATGTGGTCAATACGGATGAAAAGATGGGCCGTGAAAGCGTAGCGGACAGACAGTCAGACAAACATTCGCATTTATAACATTAGTATTAGATAAGAATTGTCTGCCTAGAATCCAAGCTACCAAGAACGAGCTTTCACAAAAAAAAATTGGCAGACATTGGCAGTCATAGGTAGGGACTGCCAATAGAAGTGAAAACGATTTATTTTTAAATTTAAGATAATTCAAATATAAACCTTAAAACTAAGGCATTGAAGTTTAATTATTAATGTAGTATATTTTTAAATTTAAGACCTTTTGTCTTCGTAACAACGCGAGCATGTCGGTGACGCGAATTCATAAGTTTACCCCCTACCAAAAAGTGCCCAGCGCGGCTAAAGAAGTTTTCACTTCAAAATGGCATTCCGTGGAATCTAACGACTTACTGTGGAATCCCCCTCGAGCTAACATCCGCGCGGGCGCGCAGCTTCCGCCAAAGCTCACGATCCCGCACGCTCATCTCGGCTATTTATTAACAACTGAATTGCGCGTCACTTCCGCCACTTGTTTGTTGAAGTGCAACTTATTGTTATACTAACAGCGATGTAATGACATCACAGATTTCGTTACAATGTTGTTAGCAGCCACAGACCATAATACTACTCGGTGTTAGCACAAATCCATACTAATAAATGCCATAGTGTGTCTGTCTGACTGCTACGCTTTCACGGCTCATCTATTCAATCGATTTTCATGAAATTTGGTACAGGGATAGGTTGTATCCCGGGAAGGACATAGGCTACTATTTATCCCGGAAACTTAAAGAGTTCCTATGGAAATCAAAAAAACTTAATCCATCGGACGAAGCCGTCGGTCCCGGTTATTATCACTGACATGATAATAGTCGTTAAAGCCCGCCAACCCGCATTGGAGCAGCGTGGTGGGTCTAAGCTGTAATTCCCTCTCTCCTATGAGAGTGGAGGCCTGGGCCCAGTAGTGGGACGTGAACGGGCTGTAGTGGTGGTGGTACGGAACTCACCAAACACCACGTAGACGACGGCGTAACCGAAGTCAACTCCGGCCGTAGCTTCGCGGTACCGCAAGCACTTGTGGTGCGCCGCGTCGTAGTACAGGCCCAAGCCCGCGACGGGCGCGCACGTGAGCGCCGCCGCCCACAGCCACGACACGAGCAGCGCCGTGCGGATCACGTAGTATGTCACCCGCTGCACAAGCAGAAACAGATATTTTTTTACAATACTATATAGCTGACCCGGCAGACGTTGTCCTGCCTTGAAGCTAGAACACGATTGCAGCGCCCCATATCGGGCCCAATTGTGAATATAAACCATCCCGGGACCCACACAAACACACTCAAAAAATTCCATCTAAATCGGCCCAGCCGTTCTTGAGTTTTAGCGAGACAAACGAACAGCAATTGATTTTTATATATTATACTAGATGATGCCCGCGACTTCGTCTGCGTAAATTAAGTATTTTTAATTCCCGGGGGAACTCCGGGATTTCCGGGTTAAAAAGTAGCCTATGTCCTTCCCCGGGATGTAACCTACCCCTATACTTACCAAATTTCATCAAAATCGGTTGAAAAGATGGGCCGTTAAAGCGTAGCAGACAGACAGACAGACAGACACGCTTTCGCATTTATAATATTAGTATGGATAGAGCTTAAAAATACTCGTATTATAGACATAAGTTTATAGTGTGTCTGGCATCGAACTAAAGATAATTTAGGGGTGGATGGTATCATGTAGGTGGATAAGTTGTAGAAAACTCATTAGATACTACTCCAAAACCACCACCTAATCCACCACCGCCCCGCACCCCCTTCTAGTGAGAGCCATTTTCAAGTATGCTTTTTACCATTGAAAAAAAAAAAAAAAACCGACTTCAAAAACCACAAACACTAAAAAGTAAAAAATAATTTAATTTATTATGGATACAAGAGTTAATGTAGTTCTATAATAACATTTTTTGTAGTCGGTACCAATTAGCTGCATGAACCGTCTACCTACTCTTCATTATTGTTGACGTGACTCCACATTGGCACCGACCGACTCCAAAAAATGTTATTATGTATATCGTGGGAGAAGCCAGCAAGGCTTCGACCCTGCAACCCGACCTGAGGAATCTTGTCATAATATTAGCGATTTATTACTTATTGTTACTACTATCCCAACATTTAGATAACTGTTTATTGATTTAAAAGGCTAGTCTAGGCCGCAAGTAATTACTTGTCGGTTCACTATTTATTGTGTGTTTAAATTGCTCATAAATTGTTTAATGATTTTAGAAGCTAGCTAAGCTTATTTACGCTGTAGTTAAGTGATTTGTTAATAATAAGAGTTTGTATTGTTCACTCGCCATATCGTTCCACCAATCGGAGCGAGTCGGCCGTTGTTACGCCGCGAGCTGCCGACTGGGGGCGCGACTGTGCGCCTAGGCATTGTAATTTGGAATGGCGGACTATGAGATTATTATCCTGCGAGCTCGGTAAGAGAACGGTCATAAGACCAACTTCTACTTGATTTTCCACCTAAAATTGTGTGCCTAGGTTTTGCTAGGTTTTAGTTTGATTCTAGACTAATTCAAATAATGTTCCAGTAGTGATAAATATTTGTGAATAGGTTTCGATCTTGAATATCGTAAACTAAGTTAATATTGTAATAACATTGTTTTAAAAAGAGCTACCGTTGAGTTTCTGGCCAGCTCTTCTCAGCGTGAGTGGCCATTTCCGAGCTGGTGGTAGATTCACTTGTTCATTTCATAATTGCAATAAAAACAATTTGAATTTAAACATTTAATTCGGTGTTTCTTTAAAGTAATTAAAAATTAGAAACTGTGAGGTTAAATAATAATTATTAAACTACCTACGTAGGCGTACCTACCCACGTATGGTAATAATCTTAGTATTTCATTTGATTACCTTTGCTATTAGTGATTTCCTTTATTGTGACGGTAGTAAGGCTTTTGCAAGCCAGTGATAGATAAACTATTAGAGCAATAATTACAATTACTGTGTAGGGTTTTTATGAATTGCATTTGTAGGTAGTCTATTTATTTAGTGATTGCAGTGCCAGTGATAGACTAGGCAACTATTAAAATCAGTGTTAAAGCCATTTATTCAAATAGTAACCTTCAGTTACAATCCGTGACGTATCCGCATATGCGGTGGCTATTTTATCAAGATCATTCATCACGGGAGTTCGCGATGTATGTTAATCTAGTTTGCTTTTCGATAATTAACTTCAGTACCTCATTTGGATAAGCAAATATCAGTTCTAGTGCAGTAGATAGTGACAGCAGAGACGGTGACCTACTAAAGGTCAGCGGTTCTGCTGATTTAAAAAGAAAAATGAGACGCGCTTTCCCGACGCGTCACCCGTCTTTTCCGACATAGGCCACCGTTTATGCGACATCAGAAGTGGGATTGCTCCAAGCGATCCCTTTCTGCCGCTCTGTGTGTTTCAGATCCTGATTCAAATGGTGTGAAGCCCGAGGCGCTACCTGCGAGCGCGCCTGGACCGAGTACACCTACGTAGACTATGCAGTGCACGAGCCCTAATGGTTGTATTCTACCTACTTACGACTTGGTCTGTATAGATCGGATTTTGTGAGTGTTTTAAACTTATTATTATTTGATTTACTTATGTTGTTATGACTTTTGTCACAGCAATAGTAATTTCTTTAATACAATGCATATCCAAGTGATACAACTTAAAACTACAACATAGTCACAAAGACTATATTTAAACCTACGACATAGTCACAAAGACTATACTTAAAACTTCAACATAGTCACAAAGACTATTATAAGATTATTCATATAAATGCCATTACGTTTGTTCCATGTGCATGTTTATATTTCAGGCGCCTCTGGGGACCACGGTCATAAAACTAAGGCCTAGACCCCAGCATCGACCTTCCCACTATTCCTTTACCCCTGTGTACCACGGTGCCGAGACAGGAACACCTAGAGCACAGCATCAACCAACTTGTTTCAGAGCCTCTCTATCCACTTGCGTGTGTTTATCTTTCAGGTGCCTCTGGGGACCACGGTCATAAAACTAAGGCCTAGACCCCAGCATCGACCTTCCCACTATTCCTTTACCCCTGTGTACCACGGTGCCGAGACGGGAACACCTAGAGCACAGCATCAACCCAATTGTTTCAGAGCCTCTGGGGACCACGGTCATAACTCTGAGGCCCAGACCCCAGCTTCGACCTTCCATATTCCTTTATCCCCTGGGTACCACGGCACCGAGACAGGAATGCCTAGAGCCCAGCATCGACCTTTCTTCCTTTAAGTAAATGTTGTTGACGTAGCGAGGCGTTCAGTGACATAAAACAAAATAAAAATTGACTGTGCTGCTGACGTATTTAGACGAACAGTAGTACAAGTACAATTCCTAACATTGTTGTTGGCGTAGTGAGACGTTCAGTGACATAAAAACAAAATACAAATTAACTATACTGCTGACGTAGTTAGACGATCAGTAGTACCTACAAGTACAATTCCTAACATAGTTGTTGGCGTAGTTAGACGTTCAATGACATAAAAACAAATTACAAATAACTATACTGCTGACGTAGTTAGACGATCAGTAGTAGGTACCTACAAATAAAATTCCTATTATTATTAAGCGTTCCAAACAACCGTACAGCATAGGATTGACCGATGCGGTTAGATAAAATTTAAAAACTTTTATTTCTCTAATGCAGACTATCAACTACGAAGAAGCGGCAGCCCTCCCGACGGCTGTGGTGCCCCGAGAAGCCAGCTGCTGTTGAGCAGACTACCTACTTCGACTGATGGAAAAAGCGTGCTTGGATCTTACACTTGGTGATCGTTTCATTTACTATCTCTTTCTAATTACTCTTTATTTAGTAACGTAACGTAAAGTATAAAAGTTACAAGAGTTGTCCTACCCGCATGAAATAAAACACATTCATTTTATTCTCTTGCTCATATTATCACATGACAAAATATAAAGAAAATAATAGTAAAACAAAACATCAATTTTGTGGATTTCATTATTGTTTAATTGACGTTCCACTGAGACTTTGACTATTAATGACTGAAAATTATAAGCAGATAACTGTACTCGTATAAAAATTATGGGCAGTATCATGCAAAAATAAAAGCTGTAGGCTTGTGGAAAGTGCAGCTCAACATAAAATGACAAATTTGACTGGCATGTGGAATGCTTAGTTGAACAATGATTATGAGATTTACTTTACCTACTGCTTTCACGTGTAGTGAACGGTTTATCATATTATGGAATTTACAAATTAAATAAAATTACTGTTCTAGTGAATGAATAGTATCATAATAACTTGATATGAACACAAATTGTTTACTCAAGTTTTGTCACGTGGTATGTGAGAATAATAATTTGCTTACTTAAAACTGTTGCCATTAGTATTGGACAGTTCAGTTTGATTCACCCATTTGTTTTTACCTGCCTTTTGTTGAGCAAATCGGAGAACTTACTTCTCTTATGGTAGACCAAGAACTATTTCAACTCGTAAGGTTTACCTTAGCTTAAGGAAATCTTACTTTGCAAAAATCTTGCCTGATTAATAAAAATAAAAAGAAAGAACCTGTAGGTTTAGGTTCACTGTGGAAGTGCCTAGCCAGTAGCCTCAAAGCTGTTTTTTTTGTCATCAGAATTGCGTCGGCAATGCAGAGCGCGCATTACCCGCCAGGATCGCCGTATCGTGGGAGAAGCCAGCAAGGCTTCGACCCTGCAACCCGACCTGAGGAATCTTGTCATAATATTAGCGATTTATTACTTATTGTTACTACTATCCCAACATTTAGATAACTGTTTATTGATTTAAAAGGCTAGTCTAGGCCGCAAGTAATTACTTGTCGGTTCACTATTTATTGTGTGTTTAAATTGCTCATAAATTGTTTAATGATTTTAGAAGCTAGCTAAGCTTATTTACGCTGTAGTTAAGTGATTTGTTAATAATAAGAGTTTGTATTGTTCACTCGCCATATCGTTCCACCAATCGGAGCGAGTCGGCCGTTGTTACGCCGCGAGCTGCCGACTGGGGGCGCGACTGTGCGCCTAGGCATTGTAATTTGGAATGGCGGACTATGAGATTATTATCCTGCGAGCTCGGTAAGAGAACGGTCATAAGACCAACTTCTACTTGATTTTCCACCTAAAATTGTGTGCCTAGGTTTTGCTAGGTTTTAGTTTGATTCTAGACTAATTCAAATAATGTTCCAGTAGTGATAAATATTTGTGAATAGGTTTCGATCTTGAATATCGTAAACTAAGTTAATATTGTAATAACATTGTTTTAAAAAGAGCTACCGTTGAGTTTCTGGCCAGCTCTTCTCAGCGTGAGTGGCCATTTCCGAGCTGGTGGTAGATTCACTTGTTCATTTCATAATTGCAATAAAAACAATTTGAATTTAAACATTTAATTCGGTGTTTCTTTAAAGTAATTAAAAATTAGAAACTGTGAGGTTAAATAATAATTATTAAACTACCTACGTAGGCGTACCTACCCACGTATGGTAATAATCTTAGTATTTCATTTGATTACCTTTGCTATTAGTGATTTCCTTTATTGTGACGGTAGTAAGGCTTTTGCAAGCCAGTGATAGATAAACTATTAGAGCAATAATTACAATTACTGTGTAGGGTTTTTATGAATTGCATTTGTAGGTAGTCTATTTATTTAGTGATTGCAGTGCCAGTGATAGACTAGGCAACTATTAAAATCAGTGTTAAAGCCATTTATTCAAATAGTAACCTTCAGTTACAATCCGTGACGTATCCGCATATGCGGTGGCTATTTTATCAAGATCATTCATCACGGGAGTTCGCGATGTATGTTAATCTAGTTTGCTTTTCGATAATTAACTTCAGTACCTCATTTGGATAAGCAAATATCAGTTCTAGTGCAGTAGATAGTGACAGCAGAGACGGTGACCTACTAAAGGTCAGCGGTTCTGCTGATTTAAAAAGAAAAATGAGACGCGCTTTCCCGACGCGTCACCCGTCTTTTCCGACATAGGCCACCGTTTATGCGACATCAGAAGTGGGATTGCTCCAAGCGATCCCTTTCTGCCGCTCTGTGTGTTTCAGATCCTGATTCAAATGGTGTGAAGCCCGAGGCGCTACCTGCGAGCGCGCCTGGACCGAGTACACCTACGTAGACTATGCAGTGCACGAGCCCTAATGGTTGTATTCTACCTACTTACGACTTGGTCTGTATAGATCGGATTTTGTGAGTGTTTTAAACTTATTATTATTTGATTTACTTATGTTGTTATGACTTTTGTCACAGCAATAGTAATTTCTTTAATACAATGCATATCCAAGTGATACAACTTAAAACTACAACATAGTCACAAAGACTATATTTAAACCTACGACATAGTCACAAAGACTATACTTAAAACTTCAACATAGTCACAAAGACTATTATAAGATTATTCATATAAATGCCATTACGTTTGTTCCATGTGCATGTTTATATTTCAGGCGCCTCTGGGGACCACGGTCATAAAACTAAGGCCTAGACCCCAGCATCGACCTTCCCACTATTCCTTTACCCCTGTGTACCACGGTGCCGAGACAGGAACACCTAGAGCACAGCATCAACCAACTTGTTTCAGAGCCTCTCTATCCACTTGCGTGTGTTTATCTTTCAGGTGCCTCTGGGGACCACGGTCATAAAACTAAGGCCTAGACCCCAGCATCGACCTTCCCACTATTCCTTTACCCCTGTGTACCACGGTGCCGAGACGGGAACACCTAGAGCACAGCATCAACCCAATTGTTTCAGAGCCTCTGGGGACCACGGTCATAACTCTGAGGCCCAGACCCCAGCTTCGACCTTCCATATTCCTTTATCCCCTGGGTACCACGGCACCGAGACAGGAATGCCTAGAGCCCAGCATCGACCTTTCTTCCTTTAAGTAAATGTTGTTGACGTAGCGAGGCGTTCAGTGACATAAAACAAAATAAAAATTGACTGTGCTGCTGACGTATTTAGACGAACAGTAGTACAAGTACAATTCCTAACATTGTTGTTGGCGTAGTGAGACGTTCAGTGACATAAAAACAAAATACAAATTAACTATACTGCTGACGTAGTTAGACGATCAGTAGTACCTACAAGTACAATTCCTAACATAGTTGTTGGCGTAGTTAGACGTTCAATGACATAAAAACAAATTACAAATAACTATACTGCTGACGTAGTTAGACGATCAGTAGTAGGTACCTACAAATAAAATTCCTATTATTATTAAGCGTTCCAAACAACCGTACAGCATAGGATTGACCGATGCGGTTAGATAAAATTTAAAAACTTTTATTTCTCTAATGCAGACTATCAACTACGAAGAAGCGGCAGCCCTCCCGACGGCTGTGGTGCCCCGAGAAGCCAGCTGCTGTTGAGCAGACTACCTACTTCGACTGATGGAAAAAGCGTGCTTGGATCTTACACTTGGTGATCGTTTCATTTACTATCTCTTTCTAATTACTCTTTATTTAGTAACGTAACGTAAAGTATAAAAGTTACAAGAGTTGTCCTACCCGCATGAAATAAAACACATTCATTTTATTCTCTTGCTCATATTATCACATGACAAAATATAAAGAAAATAATAGTAAAACAAAACATCAATTTTGTGGATTTCATTATTGTTTAATTGACGTTCCACTGAGACTTTGACTATTAATGACTGAAAATTATAAGCAGATAACTGTACTCGTATAAAAATTATGGGCAGTATCATGCAAAAATAAAAGCTGTAGGCTTGTGGAAAGTGCAGCTCAACATAAAATGACAAATTTGACTGGCATGTGGAATGCTTAGTTGAACAATGATTATGAGATTTACTTTACCTACTGCTTTCACGTGTAGTGAACGGTTTATCATATTATGGAATTTACAAATTAAATAAAATTACTGTTCTAGTGAATGAATAGTATCATAATAACTTGATATGAACACAAATTGTTTACTCAAGTTTTGTCACGTGGTATGTGAGAATAATAATTTGCTTACTTAAAACTGTTGCCATTAGTATTGGACAGTTCAGTTTGATTCACCCATTTGTTTTTACCTGCCTTTTGTTGAGCAAATCGGAGAACTTACTTCTCTTATGGTAGACCAAGAACTATTTCAACTCGTAAGGTTTACCTTAGCTTAAGGAAATCTTACTTTGCAAAAATCTTGCCTGATTAATAAAAATAAAAAGAAAGAACCTGTAGGTTTAGGTTCACTGTGGAAGTGCCTAGCCAGTAGCCTCAAAGCTGTTTTTTTTTGTCATCAGAATTGCGTCGGCAATGCAGAGCGCGCATTACCCGCCAGGATCGCCGTATCGTGGGAGAAGCCAGCAAGGCTTCGACCCTGCAACCCGACCTGAGGAATCTTGTCATAATATTAGCGATTTATTACTTATTGTTACTACTATCCCAACATTTAGATAACTGTTTATTGATTTAAAAGGCTAGTCTAGGCCGCAAGTAATTACTTGTCGGTTCACTATTTATTGTGTGTTTAAATTGCTCATAAATTGTTTAATGATTTTAGAAGCTAGCTAAGCTTATTTACGCTGTAGTTAAGTGATTTGTTAATAATAAGAGTTTGTATTGTTCACTCGCCATATCGTTCCACCAATCGGAGCGAGTCGGCCGTTGTTACGCCGCGAGCTGCCGACTGGGGGCGCGACTGTGCGCCTAGGCATTGTAATTTGGAATGGCGGACTATGAGATTATTATCCTGCGAGCTCGGTAAGAGAACGGTCATAAGACCAACTTCTACTTGATTTTCCACCTAAAATTGTGTGCCTAGGTTTTGCTAGGTTTTAGTTTGATTCTAGACTAATTCAAATAATGTTCCAGTAGTGATAAATATTTGTGAATAGGTTTCGATCTTGAATATCGTAAACTAAGTTAATATTGTAATAACATTGTTTTAAAAAGAGCTACCGTTGAGTTTCTGGCCAGCTCTTCTCAGCGTGAGTGGCCATTTCCGAGCTGGTGGTAGATTCACTTGTTCATTTCATAATTGCAATAAAAACAATTTGAATTTAAACATTTAATTCGGTGTTTCTTTAAAGTAATTAAAAATTAGAAACTGTGAGGTTAAATAATAATTATTAAACTACCTACGTAGGCGTACCTACCCACGTATGGTAATAATCTTAGTATTTCATTTGATTACCTTTGCTATTAGTGATTTCCTTTATTGTGACGGTAGTAAGGCTTTTGCAAGCCAGTGATAGATAAACTATTAGAGCAATAATTACAATTACTGTGTAGGGTTTTTATGAATTGCATTTGTAGGTAGTCTATTTATTTAGTGATTGCAGTGCCAGTGATAGACTAGGCAACTATTAAAATCAGTGTTAAAGCCATTTATTCAAATAGTAACCTTCAGTTACAATCCGTGACGTATCCGCATATGCGGTGGCTATTTTATCAAGATCATTCATCACGGGAGTTCGCGATGTATGTTAATCTAGTTTGCTTTTCGATAATTAACTTCAGTACCTCATTTGGATAAGCAAATATCAGTTCTAGTGCAGTAGATAGTGACAGCAGAGACGGTGACCTACTAAAGGTCAGCGGTTCTGCTGATTTAAAAAGAAAAATGAGACGCGCTTTCCCGACGCGTCACCCGTCTTTTCCGACATAGGCCACCGTTTATGCGACATGTACTATATAGTGTGTAGTTAGATAATGAAAAAATAAATTAAAGTATTTTTTACTTTTTAGTGTTTGTGGTTTTTGAAGTCGGTTTTTTTTTGTTGAAAAATTTTTATTTCACAATTTTTAGTGGCCCCACTGTTTTAAAATACAGGATGTAACCAGAACGAGATATGCAATGCATGGTTAAAACATACTGTTTACAAAACTATCACACTGATCGCGAGCAATTTACTCTTATCCATTGAAGAGTTCCGTTCTCCATCTCCGGAGATATTCATCAGATCTTCACCAAATTACCTCTGAAGTATGACCTACCAAACAAAAAAAGAATTATCAAAATCGGTTCATAATTGGCAGAGAAATCGCGTAACAAACATACAAAAAAAAAAAACAGTCGAATTGAGAACCTCCTCCTTTTTTTGAAGTCGGTTAAAAATGGTTATCAGATGCAAATCGCCTGAGACGTATTTTTGGCCATAGCTCCGAGGATTTTGGGAGGATCGAGATGGGAATAGTAGGTACCTACTAAGAGTTGAGGAATTTATCGAGACACGTGTGAGCGTTTGAATTTTGAAAATCGGCTGGTCACTTTTTTTGAATTTTGAAAAATGTAAAAAAGTCGGGGTTTTGGGGGGGTGTTTGTTTACTAAATTGTAAATATTTTGGAAAAAAACCGACTTAAGAAAATAATGAAAAAAGGGTCCTTGGGTATAGTTTAACTATAAAATAGCGAAAAAAAAATTTAAAATCTTTGGTGGTCCTGTACTTAGATTTGGAATTGTAGAAAAACGGGTATTTTCATATTTAAAAAGTGATGTAGCTTCTATGATTATTGACCGATCGTCATGGTAATGGTGTTTAAAGATGCGGACGCAGGCGAGAAGTGCATTCGAGTTGGAATTTTGTAAATCGGTTAATAAATTGTTGAAAAGTTTTCAAGAAGAGATTTTTATTTCTTTAAGAATCAACAAAAGCTGGAGTGATTATTGACCGATCGTCATGGTAACGACTTGTAAGTAATGTAGTTGAGTAATTTTAGGGAAGTAAATCTCAATAAAAATTTCTTATTATTCAACTTGTAATGTGTTATTCAAAATAAAATAAATTTTTTTTCGTAAATTTTTGTATTCATTTTCAATGCTCCGATTCATGCGGGGACTGCGAAATCTGTGAATTTTTACCACATTACACTTTACGCAGCCGTTCAGAACACTGTAAGTACTTGCCTACAATGTTTGATTGAATGTACCTACACTGAACATTGTTTAGTAATAATTTTGATATAGGCAACAAAACATTTTTACATTTCGCCATTCCAGCACCCTGGGACCCCAACCACACCCCAACGTTTATTACTTCTTTGAACTAAGTATACTATATGCCATATCGTGATGAACTATAATTATTTAAGTGCCTAACGAAACGTAAGTACCTACCTATATAATGGAATTACTTTGTTCGGGTACAAATAGTAGAGCTTTATATTATAACGGTACACACTACACACTGACACGGGGCGGAAGTGTTTCATTTTGCGCGTTGCAACTTGCATTGGCAATGAACTCGTGATGGGCGTTTTGCGCCAGTAGTTACTTAGGTATTTACTATTTCGGACTGAAATAGTGTGCCTTCCGGTCGAATAAAGGCTTGGACGAGCAACCACGACAACGGTGGCTCAACGGTATGATTTAGATTCAACCGTTCCTGGCATGGGGTCAATTATAAAAATCGCGCATATAAAAAAACTACTCATATCCGCAAAATATTTCAATTGAGCATCAGATTTTGATATCAGTTTGAAGCCAAAGGCAGGCATCTCAAACTGTTGTCGACGTAAGTATAGCGGCCGTGTTCTGGGTGCCTTTAAATGAAAATTGTTGCAACCATATACCTAGTCTACCCAGTCCACCCTACCCATGCATAATGATATGTTTTCTTTCGTAACGATTGATTTACTAACTCCATAATTATAGAGCACTGCTGTCCGCGCGACGATAAACAAACATTGAATGATTATGTGCGCACGCGCAGTCGCCGCAGGCAGGAATACTCGTACATGCGTAGCCGTAGCACTGACGTTCAATTACTTGTACTCACCTTATAGGTAGGTACTTACTAATAAAATCCTGACTATAGATGAGAACGTAGGTAAGTTTGTTTGTTTGTTTGTTACGATTTCACGGCCCATCGTTTTAACCGATTTTGATGAAATTAACCATAGGTTGTGTGATGTGTCGTGGGGAAACAACTTAAGTACTTTTTATCCAGTAAAATTAAGGACATAAAGGTATTAAATAAAGTATGTCTGTCTGTTACACTTCATGAATCAAGGCACACAGACAGCTCACACTCGGGAGACATGCTACATTGATATTTGATACAATGTTAATTTAATCAAATAAGGTACATTGTACACTTATGATAAGAAGGCTCAGGGTCACTCAGCGGGCGATGGAGAGAGCTCTGCTGGGAGTGTCCCTACGTGATCAAATCAGAAATGAAGAGATCCGTTGGAGAACCAGAGTCACCGATATAGCCCGAAGAGTTGCGAAGCAGAAGTGGCAATGGGCGAGGCACATAGTTCGGAGAATCAATGGACGTTAGGGTCCTAAGATGCTGGAATGGCGACCTCGCAGTGGAAGGCGTAGCGTTGGCAGACCCCCCACACGGTGGACGGACGACATCAAAAGAGTCGCAGCCTGCAGGGAGTCGCTGGATCCAGGCGGCGCAAGACCGTGGCTTGTGGAGGACCCTACAGGAGACCTATGTCCAGCAGTGGATGTCCATCGGCTGATGACATACACTTATGGAACGTCAATAAAGTACGGGTTCGACACCAGTCGGGCATTTTTCCGACGGAACACGTGAGTTTATCCGGATATTACTTATGTATAGTTATAATAAAGTACCTATAAAATGTGATGGTGAAAATCATTATATGGTATATCGTCTACGGCTGTGGTTTGATGTCCAGCCACTTTTGAGGCTACATTTCACGGCGGCAAAATATGTAGGTACCGTGAAAATAGGAAGAGTTGAAAAATCTACAGGTCCTACTTCAATCTCTATTGTAAAATTATTTAGTTAAAAAAAAGTAGGGTCTATTGTGGCAGACTTTTCGCATAATTTTTCACAGAGTTTCTTGCTGGTTTTTCTCGGTGGGAATCGTATTTCGAACCAATGGTAGATTCACCCGTCGATTCAAAAGAACTTTTAATAAGTTTATTTGAAAAAAAAAATGAGTTAGTTTTCGTACGCCACTTAGCCAATTCTGATTGAAAACGCTTGAATTTAATTTCCAGCGAGCAGAACTAGGGGCAAAAGCTATATAGCTGTCCTATTAGGTACATTGGCAGGCGGGACTTATGCAAAGCGATCAAGTTGCTAGCATCGGATTTAAGTTAAACCTCACAAACCGGCCAGGAGCGAAGCCCTGCAAGTTAGCCGCATACGTGCGACAAAAAATACGTTGCCTTGTGAATGGGCCTGAGACTTGACGGACCTACAAATATCAGCACATTCACATTAGTAACGTCAATCTATACTAAGTAATCCATACAATACCTACTAATATTATAAACTAGCTGATGCCCGCGACTTCGTCAGCGTGGTTTAACTTTTTTTGATTCCCGCGGGAACTCCTTAGTTTTCCGGGATAAAAGTAGCCTATGTCACTCTCCAGGTCCTCAACTATACCCATGCCAAAAATCAAGTTGATCCGTTGCTCCGTTGCGGCGTGATTGAAGGACAAACCAACCAACAAACACACTTTCGCATTTATTATATTAGTATGATGCGAAAGTGTCTGTCCGTCTGTCTGTCTGCTACGCTTTCACGGTCCATCTGTTCAACCGATTTTGATGAAATTTGGTACAAGGGTAGATTGTATCCCGGGTAGATTATCCCGGAAAATTAAGGAGTTCCGGCAGGAAAAAAAAACTTAATCAACGCGGACGAAGTAGCGGGCATCATAAAGTTTCTAATACAGATACGGCAACATTAAAGACGACCTGTCGACAAATAAATCATCCTTAGTCCATTGAACCAAGACGTAAGCTTCAGCATCTATGAATAGATAAATAATGGTCAGAAAAATATTGTGTTTGATTGGATGATAGCACCGGCCTGAGCACTGCTGATACTGTGCTGAATATAGCTTGAATATTATCGTCCAGTTTTCCATAACAGACTGAAAAAGTTAAATAAATTGTCACTGGCCTTATTTTTTTTTATCCACTACAAGTTAGCCCTTGACTGCGATCTCACCTGATGGTAAGTGATGATGCAGTCTAAAAGTGATAGCGGGCTAACCTGTTAGGGGCGTAGGGTTATAAACCCATACCCCTATTCGGTTTCTACACGGCATCGTACCGGAACGCTAAATCGCTTGGCGGCACGTCTTTGCCGGTAGGGTGGTAACTAGCCAGGGCCGAAGCCTCCCGCCAGGCCAGACCAGGGAAATTCAGAAATTATACATTTCCAAACCCTGCCGGGGATCGAACCCGGTAAAATGCGTATTTTTTAGCTTTTTATACGCGTATTTATTTAACAAGTTAGCCTTTGACTGCGATCTGAGCTGATGGTAAGTGGATGATGCAGTCAATGGTGGGAGCGGGATAGGGCTTGGAAAGTATGAAAATCGAAACTTAAGTGAGCGAAGCCGCGGGCAAAAGATAGTAGGATTATATTGTTCGAAAAGATAGTACCTAGGACTAGCTGGTGTCCGCGACTTCGTCCGCGTGGTTTAAGTTTTTTTGATTCCCGCGGGAACTCCTTAATTTTCCGGGATAACAAAAAAAAAAAAAAACCGACTTCAAAAACCACAACCACTAAAAAGTAAAAAATAATTTAATTTATTAGGTATACAAGAGTTAATGTAGTTCTATAATAACATTTTTTGGAGTCGGTACCAATTAGCTGCATGAACCGTCTACCTACTCTTCATTTTTTTTTTTTTTTTTTTATTTTTTTTTTATCCACTACAAGTTAGCCCTTGACTGCGATCTCACCTGATGGTAAGTGATGATGCAGTCTAAGATGGTAACGGGCTAACCTGTTAGGGGCATGACAGTTATATTAAACCCATACCCCTATTCGGTTTCTACACGGCATCGTACCGGAACGCTAAATCGCTTAGCGGCACGTCTTTGCCGGTAGGGTGGTAACTAGCCACGGCCGAAGCCTCCCACCAGGCCAGACCAGGGAAATTCAGAAATTATAAATTTCCAAACCCTGCCGGGGATCGAACCCGGGACCTCCGCACGTTAAGGCAACAGCGCTCAACACTGCGCCACGGAGGTCGTCAAAAATTATTACACATTATACATTATTGTCGACGTGACTCCACATTGGCACCGACTCCAAAAAATGTTATTATAGAACTACATTAACTCTTGTATACATAATAATTTAAATTATTTTTTACTTTTTAGTGTTTGTGGTTCTTGAAGTCGGTTTTTATTTTTTTTTTGAAAATTTTTTATTTCATAATTTTTAGTGGCCCCACTGTTTTAAAATACAGGGTGTAACCAGAACGCTAGTAAAAACTTAGCGTTATTGTTAAACTACCTAAACACAATCCAATACCAATAACCATTTGCCTCATTTTGTAGTTTTAGTGATTTAGTATTTTTCAAATCCGCAATGTATAGCGTGCAAAACTCGGGTCAATTCCCACCTACGACGACTTTTTTAAATTATTTTTTCGCATTTTTTTTGTGGTATCATATCAGTAATCATCAGTAGGTACTATCATAATATGTCTTCGTTTTTGCTAGCGTTCTGGTTACACCCTGTATGCTATGCCTGGTTAAAAAAACCTACTGTTTACTAATATCTAATATAATAATGTCCTCCCGACCGAATTTCGGCCACGGCGGCCAATCTCCAGAGAGATTAGCCATCTGCGCGGGAGATGTTATAGTGCACAAGTGTGTGCGCAAACACAGGTGCACTCTCTGTTCCTTTACTCTCATAGCCCGATGGGACGGAAAATCCGACACGACCGGAGAGAGATCAGGCGCAGGACCGACGGCTTAACGTGCTCTCCGAGGCACAGGGGTGAAACACCGCCAACTTCCTAACTCCGGGCTAGCACTGAGAATTTCTTGTCAGAAAAACCCAGACTTGTTGTGACCCGACCCGGGACTCGAACCCGGGACTTCGTCGGCCAACGAGGCAGTTACTAATATTTATTATACTGATCGCGAGCAACTCTATCCGTTGAGGAGTTCTGTTCTCCATCTCCGAAGATATTCATCAGATCTTCACCAAATTAAAATGGGACCACCTCTGAAGTATGACCTACCAAACAAAAAAAGAATTATCAAAATCGGTTCATAATTGGCGGAGAAATCACGTAACAAACATACAAAAAAAAAAAAACATACAGTCGAATTGATAACCTTCTCCTTTTTTGAAGTCGGTTAAAAAGTAGCTTATGTCACTCCGGTCGTCAACTATACCCATGTCAAAAACCACGTCGATCTGTTGCTCCATTGCAGCGTGATTGAAGAACAAACCAACAAACAAACACACTTTTGCATTTATAATAGATATTAGTATGGTTGTTGTTCGAAAACTATACAAATGCACCTAAATTCAGCCGTTAGATGTAGGTAGGTAATCTGAGTTCTTTATGTTGTAGATACTAAAAACTGATTTGTGTGTTTTATGATGTTGTTTTGGTTGTGCTGAAGTGCTAGAATCCTCTCCGCGATCTAGTTTTATAAGTAGCAGCTGTGTTATTGCAATTCGCAAATATTTGACCTCATAATGTTAGGTATAGTAGCATTTTCCTTATACTTACTTAGCCACGAAATTCTGCTACATATTATGAAACGTTGAAATAGAAAGCATTAGTTACATGGAGAAATCGCTAATAAAAATGAGGACCTAACTGGACCAGTGATCAGGATAATAGAAATAAGAGGTCGTGGGTTTGAAATAATTGATTAGACCAACAAAAGCAATTATTTAGAGAATACCAAAAATTGACTCTGATCTAGCCGTAGGAAACTTTCCCCGCTTCCATCTTAGACATTTTTTTCTCTCTGAGGAGGGAAATTCTCATTACCTCAGAGAGATAAAGAGACATGCCTGACTCCATTGATGTTGCCCAGCGCGGCGGCCTACCTACTTTCTAAATCTTCCACCCACTTCTCCGCGCTCTCTTTCAGTTAAAACTTCAGGTTTGCATTCCATCTGAAGGTGTTACGCTTTATCTTGCGTCTGCCTTTCCCGTTTATTATTATTTTTTTTAATTCATAACATCTCAGGCCCGTTTAAGTCACACCATATAACCAATTGTTAAGGTATTGGATAGAAGCAGGCGTTACTTTGCGGAAGTCCATGATTATGAAGGAACTTGAAATTTAATTTGCTATAATCCGCAAAAATAGGCAAATATATGTGGTACAGTGTATCTTGCACTTGCAGCTTGCAATATTCACCACACCACATAAATCTTCCAAATTATTCTCAACGTACGTTTCACTCCGACACCGGAGCATCTTCAGGAGATGTTGACTCGACAATGCACGATTGTAAAGGACTTTACAGTAAGTTAGGTACATTGTTAAGGTACCTAACTTACGTTCTTTAAAGTTTAACACACGTAAGATGTAACGTTCGTTAAAATTAATTGTTAATGCAACCGAGCCTTCGTCAAGTAGTTAGGTATCTAATCGCCGCGCCGCCGCGCCGCGCCGCGCCGCGCCGGGGGAAAACGCAACATTAGCGGCTTTGTCCGCGAAAGCTGTGCCCCCGCTGATTTATTTATTCAAGAATGGCAATCGTGTTATATTGACCTACTAATTATATTCATCTTGATGTGTATTTTCCTCAACGGTGACATAATGTTTTGTTTTGCTTTGGTGAAATGCGTAAAAAGGAAAGAAAATAAAGTACCTACTTTAAAGGATACAGAGCTACAAAACTAGTTTTGTTTTTAAACCTACATTCCACACGGAGCACGTAGTGGTTATATTCTCTTTGACACGGAGGAAGTCCCACCAATCATTCGACTAGTACCTACCTAGTACCTACCTATAAATTAAATAATGCTTTAAATTACATAAGAAGTATCCAGGTAATCCACCTCGTATATATAACTGGTGAGGTATTCGTCCTAGCTTACTTCATCTAATGAAATAAAAACCGGCCAAGTGCGTGTCAGGCCACGCGCACTCTAGGGTTCCGTAGTTGCCCGTCCCAAGTCCCAACTCACAATATTTACGGTAGGTCTATAGTTGTTGGTCTAGTGTTTATAGCATTTAAGAGTTTAGTATATAAGTTTGTAGAAATATAGTGTTTAGTCCATAAGTTCTTTCTGTATCTTTTAATTCTGTGTATTTTAAATCTCAAATAATGACCCTAACAAAAATTAGCACTTTAAAGGGATCCCTGAATAGAAAAATGGTTTTCCCACACCCACATTATTTTTGGACGACCTACTAATCCTTTGACACTCATGAGATAGACGTAAAAAACATCCCCACTTTGCGCGTAGGGGAGGTAGGTACCCAAATTATTATACTTACTACTTTATCGGTGTGAATAATAATATAATGTCATGCCTTACAGCTTCCTAGTACTAAGAGTATCTGAGCTAAGCCGCGGACAGACAGACGGTTGGACGGACATGGCGAAAATTTAAGGATTATTATGATAAAAGTAGTATGAAAAAAAAATTGGTTGCCTGTAAAGTCGGTATACGGGCGAAAGTTTTACGTGACAACGACTTTGAGTGGTAAAATAATTTTAATGTGAATATTCATTCGTATAGTAGGAAGAAGGATGAAATAATCTCTCTCGCTCTGTCTCTCTCGCTCTTAGGCGGGCTAACTGTGCTCGAGTGGAAGGGACGCGTGCCTTTCACTTCTTATGTCTGTCTCTCTCGCTCTTAGGCGGGCTAACCATGCCCGAGTGGAAGGGACGCGTGCCTCTCACTCGCTCTCATTGTGAGCGCATAACGTGAGCGGAGCGTAACGCAGTTTCTTGAAGTGTCACCCGGCAAACCAATTTATAAGACGTTGTCACGTCAAAAATGTAGAATACCTGGGGTCCGTTGTATATATGGCCTATCTTTGAGTGAGCAATCATGGGTTGCTTTTAGTGGTGGTTAGTGCCCGTCAGAGCCTATTACGGCTAGATCGCGAACTTTGATGGCAAAATAGCACATTATACTGTCCATTGTTGTTGACATGATGCCTGTTATGGAGGGTTACGTAGATCATGGAAGGGTTATGGTTAAGAGTTAACAGCTGCTAAGTGTGTAATTTGTAGCTTCCTGTATAGCTACTATAATGGATTTTCCCATAACGAGATAGGTACCTAATTACTGATATCCTTATAGGTTACTTTATCTATATTAAAATTCAAAGTCCAGACTGACTGACTGACTGACTGACTGACTGACTGACTTATATATCAACGCACAGCCTAAACCACTGGGGTTAGAAACTTGAAATTTTGACAGTAGGTTCCTTTTGTGACGCAGGTGCTCAGTAAGGAAGGAATTTGCAAAATTCCACCCCTAAAGGGGTGAAAAAGGGGGTTAAAAGTTGTATGAAAGTCCGTCATTTCTCAAGTTATAGCCATGAAACTTAACATTTGGGCTTTTGGTAAAATATGAAGAAGTATGTGTTTCAACATTTTTGAAAATTCCCAAAGGGGTGAAATAGGGGATGAAAGTTTGTATGAAAGTTTTTCAAATTATATCAACAAAACTTGGTGTTTTGCCTTTCGTTAAAAAATAAAGAAGATTATGTGTCACAGTTTTTCAAAATTCTACCCCCAAAGGGTTATAAAATAAGGGTTGAAAGTTTGTATGAAAGTTCTTCAGTTTTCAAGTTATAGCCGTGAAACTTAGCACTTGGACTTCCTGCAGTGAAAATATGAAGAAGTACGTAATTCACCATTTTTAAAAGGGGTGAATTAAGGGATGAAAATTTGAATGACAGTCCTGCATTTCTCACGATATTTTTCAAGAATTATATTAACGAAACTTGGTATTTTGGCTTTCGGTAAAAATAAAGAAGTACGTGTGTCCCAGTTTTTCAAAATGTCACCCCCAAAGGGGTAAAATGGGGGTTCAAAGTTTGCACGAAAATCATTCATTTTTCAAGTAAAAGCCAAGCCACTTCTTCATATTTAACCGAAAGCTCAAATATCAAGTTTATATTTGAGCTTTCGGTTAAATATGAAGAAGTACAATAATAAATTCACCATTTTTGAAAATTCGTTAAATAGAGTTTGTCCTTCAATCACGCTGCAACGGAGAAACGGATCAACGTGATTTTTTGCATGGGTATAGTTGAGGTACCTGGAGAGTGACATAGGCTACTTTTTACCCCGGAAAATTAGGGAGTGCCTGTAGGGAAAAAAACTTAAACCACGCGGACGAAGTCGCGGGCATCAGCTAGTATTAGTATGAAAACCGGGTAAGTATTATATGATATGGGTAGACCTACCATGAGTCGTATGGCTTAGAAATTAGATTGTGTTGTCAAGCAAGGGGGGATGTGCTCGCCTACCCTTTTCAATATATATGTAAATGACCTTATTGGTGCACTTAGCTTCATTCGTGTAGGATATCACATTGATGAGGTCTATGTAAGCAAAATCAGTTAAGCAGAGCACATGGTGCTGCTAAGTTCAAAAATATATGGCTCGCAAAAATGCGTGGCTTCCTGTGAACAGTATGCAGCTCACACGGGCCAGCATATATTGGGAAAAAGTGTTTGGTACCTTCTGGTATAGGAAGGGCCTGGTGAGCGCCAGATAGCGCTCCAGCGCCATGGTGACGGTGATGCACACGCTGCCTATGCCGAACACGCGCAGCACCACGCGCGTCACGCAGTACCAGTGCGGCACGGGCGCGCCCTCCGCGAAGCCCTCCGACGCGAACATCGCACACATCATGCCCACCTGCCGCAGAGCAATAACGTGTTATAACACGAAGTTAGAGGTAGTCACTTCATCCACGTGGACTGCACACACTGAACTGAAAAATTATACTGAATCCCAGTATATACGTAGTTACACTATATACGTCTTTACAATCAATAACGAGGCCGTAAACTCGCCATCGGTCAATTTTGGAATCTGTAGGTATACCGCACAGTAGACCGTTAGGCTGCACTCATACATAGACGACATAGGCCAGTAAAGATACTTTGATACTTTGCGTAGTCAAGTTCGTACGTACGTGCGGTCGTACGATCTGCAGTACCATTTTACACGTGAATTTGATCAGACTTTGATAATATTTTTTGGTCATATAGGTATTTTATAGAACTTTATTTTTACACAATTTGTATTATATATAAATACTAAACATTCATGGTAAATTTTATTTTATCAGTAATTTCGTCAAACTTTTAAGAAATACAGGTTATTGTGACGCGTAAATTTTGATAAATCGTGCACATTGATTTGATTTTTTTATTAACTAATTTTGTATAGAACGTATAAAAACGAATTGCAACAGTCCAATTTTAAGAGCGTGTTTATCATATTTGTATTTTTTATAAGTCATTTATTATAATTTTTCGTGGATTTATATGGGTGAAAAGTGTCACCCAAAAGTGCAAAAATGGTAAACGTATTCTGCAAGAATGAGAATTTCACTATTATATTTCAATAAAATTAAATTTTTATTTGCAACAGTCTACTAAGGAGGGATTAATCTTTAATGTTTTAATTTTCTTTTTGTTACAATACTAATATCTCATAAACAAAGCTCATCAAAAGTTCTTAAAATGTCGGTTTACTGGTTTACGGACTGTTAATACAAAAAATCTATAACATTTATATTTACAAAAATCAAGTAAAGTAGGTAATTACTGGTTTTCTTTTCCTATTCCACTAGGTGTTAATTGCAGATGTTGTCATTCTTATCTTTACGCCGCCTTCTAGTGCAGCTCAGAAATCTCGCTTGAAGGCTTGCAATAAATGACATTTCTTTATAATTTCTACCGCTGGAGAACCTGTTTCATGCTCTATCTATTTAATGTTTTTCGTAAGCTTTATGCAGGCAATTATGGTCTCATATCGGCTCTTATCACGTAGATCCGTTATGGGCTCATAAGCTGTCTATTTGTTGTTCATATTTTCATAATATCATTCAGAATTTTTAACATCCCGTGGAATTGATTTCTGGCATATAAAGTAGTATTTTATGTTCATGTCCATCAAATTGGCTAAACGGATAGGGTCTAAAAAGGTTACAGAAAGACAGATTGGCAAAAATACACAATCGATTGCATTTAGAATAAAAGAAATAAGAATGGGTGTGAATAACAGTTACGATTCTAAGAATGGGCTGAGAAAGCGTGAGTGCAAAGCTTTTTTATCATGAGGCTGTGCTGGAGATGCGCAGCGAAAGGGGCTCCATGTTGGGGGCTACATGTTGTTTTTGTGGTAAGGTTGGTCTTATTCAAATTAACTCTTAATCGTTGGATGTCACAAAAATCATCCTTAGTTATCCATGCGGTAGATTGGGTAACTACTCCGTTCAAAATGATAATAAAATCTTACGTAGATCCCACAGCAAACTTCACTGGTGTTGCTATAGGTAACCTCATGCTGCAGTGCAGTTCACTGAATAATTTACCATAATTAGTGGTGAGGTTAGCAAGCTTAACTAACTAATTGCTTCAATAAATACATTTGAGAACTCACCAAAGCCACCAGATCATTAGCAGCCAAGGAAGTGAGCAGCAACAGATGTTTCCTGTTCCTCACGCGTCTCTCCCCGCTCCTCAACGCAATGATGGCCGCCGCGTTACCCACTATCCCCAGCGCATACGCCACCTTCAGAACCACCCTCATCACCCCCATACCGCCAGCTTTACTTGCTACATGATGAGCTATAATATCTGTCCCGTTTGTGCTGTTGATTAAATGCGCGATTGTTGTGTTCAACACATCAGCCGCGGTTGTGCTGAAATCGTACATCTCTGTCGGTCGGTATATGGGCTCCATGTTGTACATCTTTGCTGCTTTTTTAGTACTAAGTAATCACTAATAAATCATGTTTGTTAATAGTTACATCATCGGGTTGACAATCGTTGTTTCGTCTAATTGTTAATTGTTAATAATTGCTTAGTATCTTCTATTGTATGGCAATTCGTAGACACTCAGAGATTATAAGTGGCTACTTAATACCCATTTAATGCAGGAAGTTGCTAGCTCGTATTGCTTGTAAGATCACCCTGGAACAATAAAACATAAGTCAATATACAATCTGAATTTTAATGATTGTTCTGTGAGGCAGGCAGATGAAAATTTGCTTATAACATAATTTTCCTGTCTCTCGGTCTAAGATTTGATTTCTGGATCGTACAATTAGGAAAATTAAGTGCGACTTGCGAGTCGCCCGGTAACGTATGTAAGACGGCAGATTTTTTCCTCAATAAAAACTGGAAAATGTATTTGATCGTTAACGTTAACTCATACTCAATTGATAGAGATTCGGTGATTACTCAAAATTACCTCGAGGCATGGGGTGTACCTTACAAGTTACATTCCAAACCATATCAACACACAATGGTCAAATCAAACATAGTTAGGATTCAAGTCAGTTTGTTTAAGCCATTAGATTGTTTACAATCCGCGGAAACAATTAGCGCTAATGCGTAAACATCATCAGCAGATACAAAATATGAAGCTGTAATGAACTTGAGACTGCGAATTGACTGATAAAATATAACGCGCAAATTGGGAAGATACGTTACAGTCGAACTTCCCAATTCTACCAAATGTTAATCATAGTATTGATTTCCGAAGGATTTAATCAAATGGAATGGTTTAAAAATACCTAAAAATCTATTTTAGCACGTGCAAATTGACTATGAAGCCATTTGATACGAAATTAAGTTTGCTAAGCGAAAATTTTTACAGTTTCGAGTAGTGTTTAGGTTTAGTTTAAGTAAGTTAAGAAAATTTTCTGCCGTTTAACGAATCTGTCTTATATTCATATTCAATATCCATTTATTTTGCACTAGCTGATGCCTGTGACTGCGTTCGAGTGGAATAAGTTTTTTCTATTTCCGCGGGAACTCCTTAATTTTCCGAAATAAAAAGTAGCCTATGTCACTCTCGTCCTCAACTATACCCATGCCAAAAATCATGTCAATCCGTTGCTTCTGGTTGCTCCGTTGCGGCGTGATTGAAGGACAAATCAACAAATCAACAAACCAACAAACCAACAAACCAGTGGTAGTAGAGAGACGGCTGCCTTATTTTTCTTCAATATTTCTTCTTATTCCTAACCTGCCTTATAGTCGCGAATCTGACCAATATCCAGTAAAGGATTTCGTTCGTATACTTACGGGTAACGAGACCCGCGCGACGCGACGGTGAGCGACTTTGACACGCGCGTGGCTTTGATTTGACTTACAAAAATAAACAGTCGATTTTCCGCGAAAAATTGTAAAGTTAGGATTAGTTTACTGAATTGTTGGTCTCAAGCGCCGACAGTTCTCGAACTAGGCATGAAATGAAGTAGGTCGGATAACTTGATGAAGTTCACTCTTACGGCTAAATGAGTCATTTTATCGCGATTCTTATCTCTTTATCGTGTGTTTATGTCTCATTTAGCGAAGCACGTGTGTATATTTTTGGCACTAAAACAACGTACTATTTATTACCCATTCTGTGCTAAAACTACGTATAGTTCGCGCGCGAGTTGAATGCAGAGCTTATGTATGTGTCACTTCAGCCCCCCTAGCATGGGCTGAGACAATTTTCTCCCCGAGGAAAGGATAAAAATTTTATTCTTAAATAAATAAATAAAAACGGTGGATAAATAGTCACCCCGAGTCCCCGTGAAATTTCAAACGGGGATAAACTTCTCCTCTCCCCTGTTGCCGTGCTCTGAGAAGTGGATAAGTTAATTTTATCTCTTGTCAGTGGATAAAATCGGGGGATAAAATTTTTATCTCCGGCCCATGCTAGCCCTGCAGGCCCCGACTGCATTCAACTCGCGCGCTTACTATAGGTAATTTTGCTTAGGATAGAGTAGGAAATCGTTTTTTTCAAATAATTGGGCATAATTTTGCTATTTCGATGTAAGAAATTAATTTATTTTTTCATTAAAATTAAATAGAGTACGTTCTACTTTTCAAGTCTGCAGTGAATATGAAAATACTATAATAACAGTTCATTCGAAGTTCGCTACGAAGATTTCTTAAATTCTTTCCCGAAACAGCTATACTAATTTAATATGAAGTCTTTACTTGTTATTAAATTAGTTTAATCAAAACTTATTATACTGAAAATTATTTCGTGCAACCCAGCGTTAGTAGGTATTCAAACGCTAATTAAACTTTTGTCCAACTTCCGCATTTCTTTTGTCAATTCAATTAAGTACCTTTTTTATCCCCTACAAGTTAGCCCTTGACTGCGATCTCACCTGATGGTAAGGGATGATGCAGTCAAAGATGGTAACACCTTGTATGTAGGTGCCATTACATTAAGCGCCGGGCTCACGCAGCTGGTTGCAACTTGCAGGGCGAAGCAAATTGATAAGTTACTGGTGGAGGAGGAACCTTTTTTTTTTACAACGGACTAAAACAACCTCCCCCCGCGTCTTCCGGGTTAGCACGGAACTACTTAGCATTACTTCGTGCTGACCCTCTATTTCTTACTCAGTCTTCTTTTTTTCTTCTCTTTCCTTCTCATCTCGTCGCAACATAGTTGCTCTAAGCATTTGCCCATAGCGTTGCCGTTGCGAGGAGGTACCTACTCGTCAATAGCAGGCTGTAAATCATGCGTGCTGGGAGTGTCGTGTCGCCGTGGCAATCTCTCAGGGAGTTTATTGCTTCTTAACCGGATCTTGAGGGTTATGGTGTAACTTCAGCCCCCTTAATAGTTAATAATAGGGGTTAAAGTATGAAATTGCCGTTTTATTGTAATAGGTACTTCGAATTGACATAGAACCTTCATGGTTTGAGATTTTTGAGTACAATGATAGCAAAACTAGCAGTGAAACAGCCCCGACTCATGAATCGATCTTCACCATTATTGCTCCATGATAACGCGAGACCTCATACAGCACGAGAAACCGTTTTAACTCCACAAGAACTGCAATTAGAAACCATTCGTCACCCTCCGTACCTATTCGCCAGACCTTGCTCCAACGGACTACCATTTTTTTCGTGATTTGGACAATTTTCTACGTGTTAAAAAGTTTTCTTCTCAGGAGGCAGTACAAAATGCTTTCACACAGTTTGTCGATTCTAGATCACCAGAGTTCTATAGCAAAGTCATAAATGAACTAAACTTTAGATTGTGCACTACAGAATCAGTCCCATTGTCTCCTCTCCTCTTTAGTGGAAACCCGCCCTTGCCGCGAGCTTTTCTTATGACGCCTTTACGACATAGGTAGGTATGTAGAGCGACAAATAACAAATGTCTCGAACCCGTACCTACTTCATCACAGACAACACGCCTTAGTAGGTTTAATACATACACATTTACTACACGCTCGAATCCAGATTTGAATGATTTCAAAATCGCGTGCTGTTCAATTATTCAATTCAAAACGATCCCGATTGATGTGGCAACGATTTGAATTTCTATCGTCCTCATATTCCTCTCTATACCCATTACAATAACAAATTTTTTACAGCGTTTTTACGCTGCATCACAATTTCAGATTTAAATCGCTTACAAATCTTACAAATCGCTATTTTTCAATTTTCATCAAGCGATAGATCGCTTGATGAAAATGCGAGTGACCTTAGGTATAAGTATTACCTAAGTAGTGTAGGGGTAAGCTACGGCATACGGCATGTAAGGCACAAACATGATTTTATTATTATAGAAACCTAAGAAAGTATTATATTTTATTTTTGGTTACGAAAACCGAGACAATGAGTGCGGAAAAAACGAAGAAAAACATATTCAAAAATGAAATGTCATTGTAGTAATAATAAGTAGATACTTATAGTGTATCTCTGTTAATCATAGTAATAACTAGCTGATGCCCGCGACTTCGTCCGCGTGGATTGAGGTTTTTCGGTTCCCGCGGGAACTCTTTAATTTTCCGGGATTAAAAGTAGCCTATGTGCTATTCCAGACTATAATCTATCTCTGTGCCAAATTTCATCCAGATCCGTTCGGCCGTTGGAGCGTGATTGAGTAACAAACATCCATACATCCATACATCCATCCAAACTTTCGCATTTATAATATTTATTATATATTATATGATTACCTAAGAGGATCGTCTAGTGACGAAACGCGACGCGATTAGTTATGTTCAATAATGCTATCTGTTTCACAACGCTTCGCTGCCATCTCCGTATCGTGCGATAGAGAGACTTTAGGCATATGCCTACATTTTATTCTTGAAATATTGTTTCGGGTGATACTTAACGTTTTTATCCCCCCAAACGTTTACGAAATTAGACAATTTTGGTCTCATTAGATTCAGTACACCTTAATCTAGGCTCCTACGTTTTATTTTTTTAGTATTTTAGTTTAGTTAAATTTAAAAAAATTAAAATACTCGAGGAAGTTTTTAGGTCAAAAATATGGATATGTAGACGCTAATAACTTTTAACATAAGCAATATTTCTTTAAAATTAAAACGTACGAGCATAGTTCTCCATTTTGTATCTGCAACATTTCTAAAAATTATGAAAATTGGACAACATTTACGGGAAGAAAAACGTTATCGCTTTTTGTATGAAAATTTACAACTAGACGATCCTCATAAGTATAATCATGTAATTTCTGATTGTAGGTAAGTACATAAACCAAAGCCAAAATTAACAGCTACCTCTCTGATGAAATGCTTATAGAACTGTAGATAGAGTAGATACTAGATACCTAGGGGACTAGGGACTAGGGAGGTTCTGATACTATTTGTCCGATAACTAGGTAGGTCAACACGTCAGTTGACGACCAGTTAGTGGACTTGCCGTCTTTAAAGTTACATAGCTCTTTGAAATTTACCTTTTTTGACGAAATAACAATTTAAATGCATAAAAGAAACATGAAGAAACATAATAACCATATAATTTAAATATTTCTATTTCCCTATTTTATGCAATATTCCGATTTGTCAAAAAGTGCGGGTTTTTCAGCTTACGACCAATTTTCGTTAATTTACGACCACACTGTAGTCAGTTTACGACCATTCAACAGCCACTGAAAAAGAATCTCTTGATATATTAGGTTTAAGGTCGAAAATAGTAATAACAATTAATTGTCCTAAAAACACGTATATTTATTTCTTCTATGAGTTATTAATTAATATTTATTTTAAAAAATAGCAAAAAAGTAATTTTTTTTCATCGAAAATAGAATATTATGGACATAACTTGCATGCTTTGAATTTTTTTATTTAGTATTCTTTTCTACATCTCTTCTCTTTTTCTTTTTTGATTAGTCTTCCTTTCCTCCATCTCTTCTCTTTTTCTTTTTTGATCAGTCTTCTTTTCCTTCATCTCTTCTCTTTTTCTTTTTTTATTAGTCTTCCTTTCATACATCTCTTGTCTTTTTCTTTAACTTTCTTGTGTTTTTCCTTTGCTAATAATTGCTGCTTTCGTGTTCATCTCATACTAAATTTTCTTTATCGCTTTTCAAATAATATTATCACAAGAATATTGTATTTTTTATAAGTTTTGTATGTAATTAATTCGATGGTCGAGAAATCATCCGTTGCCGACCACGTTGTTTTACATCATAAAATATGTTTAGATTTTTAGGTTTTCTCTATATTTTGCCGGTCGCAATCTGACGTTTAAATAAACCATACATAATAGGATGTCAAGAAACAATAAAATTTGCGCTAATATTATGCAGCATGTTAGAAAAGCTCAAAAATGATTCGTTACAAACCGCTAGTTTACGACCATGTGGTCGTAAACGGAAAAAGCTCAGTTTTAGTGGACCCATTAGCGACCACCATTTATTTAAATAAATACGCGTTTTATGGATAAAATATGGATTGTTAGTTATAATTTAATCATATTCTGACACCACAAGCACAAAATATATGCACACACTTTAATAAAACATGTTTTTCTCACGGTTTAAGTCTGCCTCTTCACTATTTTTTTATTAGCATTTTGCTCCAAATTCAATGTGTGTGCTCTGGCTCAGATTCATCAGCTCACTGAGCGACACTGAATTATATTGGGTTGGCCAAATTTGAACCGAGAGTAAGGGATAGATAGAGCTCGATCTTCAAGAAAGAAGAGTGATCGTTGCGCTGATATTACAACTCTTTTTGGTTGTTTTCGGAAAAATGGTCGTGAAAGGGGGGTGGTCGGCGAACTGACGTAGTCACCCTATATATAAAATTAATCGGGAGTGAAGTCGGGCATACCAATTTTAAGCATCCTTTTCCTCCACATAAAAAAATGTGTAAGAGTTAGAAAAATAAAAGTAAAAATTTTAGGAGAGGAGAAAATTTTACATAAGTATATTTTTGCAACAAAATAGATCTACGAGTTATTCGCACGACAAACGACGTTTTCCGCCTTGGGTTGGTGCCTACTGCCTACAGAAAATTTTAGCCGTATCGTTTTTATAAAAATTCAGGTTTACACTTCAAATAAAACATTATAAAATTAACTTAAGTAATAAATAAAATAATATGTAATAGGTTAACTTACCCAAAATATAGACCTCGGTATATTTTGCGGATCCAATTCAAACAAAACTTTCACAGAACACACTTCCAAATAAACCTTCGGTTAACTTTACAATTTTTTTTAATATAATAGAAAGAAAAAAAGTTCGTTTTATCGTCCAGTATATAAAAAAGCTAGATTAAAAAAAACACGAAATACTATCAATGTTTGAGTAGGAACAGTTTAATCGAAGATGTTTTTCCGAAAAGAAAAATGTGTTTTCGTAGTAAATAGTGGTCGATTTCACCGGCTACGACATAACGGGTGGTACACACTACACACGAGCGCGCCCGTATCGCACTCCGAATCGACTGTTTACAGCCGTGTATTACTAACTGTGGTATCATAATAACATAATAGGTATTATGTATGCGTAGTACTCACTACCTACAGTGATACAGGAGCTTCTGTATTGGACTGCAATTACCAGAAGGTCAACATGAAGCTTAGCAGTTATTGCTTGATATCGATGCTCGACTCGCTGGTCTAGTGGTTAGATTGTTTAGCTTCGTATTGTGATGATCCGGGTTTAAATCTCAGATCATTTTTTTTTTATCCACTACAAGTTAGCCCTTGACTGCGATCTCGCCTGATGGTAAGTGATGATGCAGTCTAAGATAGTAGCGGGCTAACCTGTTAGGGGCATGACAGTAATATTAAACCCATACCCCTATTCGGTTTTTACATCGTACCGGAACGCTAAATCGCTTGGACGTGCCGTCTTTGCCGGTAGGGTGGTAACGGGCCACGGCCGAAGCCTCCCACCAGGCCAGACCAGGGAAAATTGAGAAATTATAAATTCCCAAATTGACCCTGCCGGGGATGGAACCCGGGACCTCCGCACGTTACGATAACAGCGCTACACACTGCGCCACGGAGGTCGTCAAAAACCCTGGACCTCGTCACACGCAGTCGAACATGCTAACCACTGGACCAACGAGGCAGAAGACAGCCGGGCAGACTAGTGCAGTGCGGCGTCCTTGCTTGCGCGATGCGTCGACCTCGGTTCAATGATCGCTCTATATCGGCTCAATTGTTGCATCTCTACGCCTTCAGCGGGTGACCACCTTGGCTAACTACAAAGACGACTGTTTGATAAAACACCGGTCAAGTGCGAGTCAGTCTCGCGCACAAAGGGTTAAAATATAAATTATTTTGGTAAATAACAAGATGTCATAAGAACACGTGTATTCATTTGTGAATTAACTGGCTTACGTATAGCGCTCAACTAGTAGCGTCTGACAAACAATTCGACACCCTATGTACGGAACCCTAATTACTTATTTTCGTATTTTTTCCTACACTTGTGCTGTGAGACCTTGCTTCTAACCATATTTCATGATTCTAGGTCAACGGGACCCTATTATAGGTTTTGATTTATTGGCGAGTGTCATAAATCGTAATATGCAAAATATATGGCATAAACGGACGTATCCTTTGATTGCGTTGATTTAGAAGCTTGATTATTTACAGCTCCAACTAGGGACCGTAGACCTAAGAATTTGACATTAATTTCAACTTCATACGTCCACGCGTTTCCGAGAAAAAGATGGTTAACATACAGACGGACAGATAGACAGACAGACGAACAACGAAGTGATCCTTTATGGGTTCCTTTTTCCTCTTGAGGTACGGAACCCTATTAATGATTTTATTAGATAAAGTTTTCACTAAAAAAACAAATTATAAAAAGTGTAAGTTAATTATTGTAATTACCATGTCTATGTACCTGCATAATATACCTATTTAATCTTCTATTTGACAAGATGATGCCCGCAATTTGGTCCGCGCGATTGATTCCCGCGGGAACTCTTTAATTTTCCAGGGTAAAAAGTAGCCTTATATATATGTCCTTCCCTGGGATGCTACCTATATCAGCTGTTACTAAATTTCATCAAAATCGTTAGAACAGATTGGTGTGGCATCAGCTTGGTTAAATAGCCAGCTACAGGCAAACGGAAAACAAATACACACGCCAGGTAGCATAACCACATTTTGCCATAAATGGAATACAAATAGGTACGAACGCAGGTACCTACTTGTTACGTGGTAGGTATCTAAATCGTTACAATTAGTCATGTTAATTTTGATTAGTAATAAAAGTTTTTTTATTAAAGGAAACCCACTCGTGATAGGTACATAATAACACAATATGTAACGTTAAAATAATAAAATGAAACTTAAAACTATCTGGCAACCTTCTGGATTTATGGATGTATCTTTTGATTGCGTTGAATTAGAAGCTCGTTTTTTTTTACAGCTGCAACGGATTGTAGACCTACGTATTTGATAAATTAATCTCAGCTTAATACCTCCTCTCGTTCCCGAGAAACAGGTTGTAGACAGACAGACAGACGGACAACGAAGTGGTCGTATAAGGGTTCCTGTTTTCCTCTTGAGGAACGGAACCTTATAATACCAAAAAAACATAGGTACTTAAATGTTTTAGGAAACAAAGATATTATTACGCCAAATATAGGTAGTTGGAGCTTTGTAACTCTATTTTCCTTATATTTTGTAACAGTGGTTTTCTGACAATAGTATGGATATAATAATTATATTAATGACACAAACATCCTTGCTACAAAACGCTTTCAGCCCCCCGATTACGTAAGAATTGTTCATCAAACGTTAAAGATTTTTGTCAAAGTAAAATAAACCATAGATGCATTGAATTAGAGCTCAATTTCGTCTGCCCATTCTTATACGTTTAGGTATGTACGATACCCTAAACGTATAAGAATGGGCAGACGAAATTGAGCTCTAATTCAATGCTGTCATTGTTTATTTTACTTTGACAAAAATCTTTAACGTTTGATGAACAATTCTTACATGATTGGGGCCCCTCAGTGCTTTGGACCTTTGATCGCGTAACTACGATGCGATTTGTTTCCTCGTTTCTAATTCAAGCCGCTAGGATATGAAACGCCCTTTCGGCTTTCGTTTTTCCATCCGCTTATAATATTGGTACCTGTCTTCAAACGAGTGAATATAATAAGCATCTTTTAAACAAGCGCGCTCCACCTTAGGCTGTCCAGCAAAACTCATGCAGGCAATTTTTTTAAAAAAAGGTGAAAAAGCAAAGGTGGCACCGTGCAGAAGTAAGACAGATTTAAAAAAATACCAATTAACGTACTGATAGTATGGTAATGGTACTTACTACTAATATTGCTTTGGGTTTCATGTGTTTTCTTTAAAAACAGAACAGAAACTTTAGCACGTAGATTAACTTTACAGCGTTTTAGGTAGATACCAACTGAAAATTTTCTCTCTTGCTCTATGCACTCGATATTAAATTGACATTACACAGTAGGTATAGGTACTCGACATGCCTAATTATCATATCGTGTATCCTAAAAGTGTGAAGGACCTCTGCCACGCGTGCATTGAATGCGGATACCTATTCCATAATGCAGCTACAGACTAACGAAACCGATAGATAAATCACGAGAGCAGTTCCTTCCCACATCGGCAGACAAGGTTGTCGCGTCAAAGACCCAGGGGCTGGACGGCATACGGGGCTAGTACGTCCTCAACTGTTATTTTTACTCGACTGTGGAACGCAAGGGTTCATTTTTAAGCATTTGACCCCCAAAGCGGTTTACTTGTATAATTAACTGATGCCCGCGACTTCATGCGCGTGGATCAAGGTTTTTTTGGTTTCGACTATCACGAAAAAGTCTTTTCATCTTTTTGTGACTTAATATATAATATTATAAAAGTTAGACTTATGCTGTCGCTGACTTTTTTGTAGGCATTAGGTATACAACTTTTCTCTAGAACTCAATCATATTATATCTCTCATCGTTAAGGCAGCGTTCGTAAGAAACGTTTTCGTTCGACCGTTTTTTCTCCGACTTACTTTGCAAATCCGACTACCACGAAAAAGTCTTTTCATTTAATTAATATAACTATAGCCTATGACACTCACAAAATATAATGTGGCTTTCTATTGGTACCAGAATTTTCAAAATCGGTTCATTAGATCCAGAGATTACCCCCTACAACGTCACAAACTTACAAACTTTACCTCTTTATAATATTAGTAGGTATAGACTAAGTATTATCAAGTAAGGCATGTACATGAAAGCTATCTTAATAAATATATGACGTACTAAATTATGTTAAGAACTATAATTTTTTGAAAAATAATAATTATGCTTAACTACTGAAAATGAAAATCGTATACCTAGGTACCTAATCGTAAGTGAAGCGATCACGAATTCTAATAAGTTATATTACCTACATACCTATGTACTTACTAAACGCTTGCTTGAATCAATACGAACAAAAAATACACATTTAATTATACGAGAAAACTTGAGCTATGTGAGCGTGGAATTTTTTCTTTAATTTGACTGAAAGTGAAACGATATAATAGATACTTTTACGAATAATAAAAGAAGTATCTAAAATACTAAAATATAATATTACGTAGTTAACTAAGCGAGTGAGTTTTAGTTTTGCGAAAAAAAAAGCCGCTGATCGATGACCAAAAAGATGCATCCAACATTATTACAAACTCAATTATTATTGAGTTAAATTAAACTGAATTTGTGGCATTCTAATGCTGCAATGCATTGTAATAAATACTAAATACTGCACAATCAGATTTGATGTGATCAGCATTTTTTAAAGTGAAAACTAATTCTTTTGCCGCGTTGAACACTTTTTGGTAGGGGGTAAACTTGTGGATTCGCGTCACCGACACCGACACCTCGCGTTGTTACGAAGACAAAAGGTCTTAAATATAAATATACTACATTCGTAATTCAACTTTAATACCTTAGTTTTAAGGTTTATATTTTAACTAGAGGACGCCCGCGACTTCGTTCGCGTGGCATAAGTTTTTTAATTCCCACAGGCACTCCTTCATTTCCGGGATAAAAAGAAGCCTATGTCACTCTCCAGATCCTCACCTATACCTACCCATGCAAAAAATCACATCGATCCGTTGCTCTGTTGCGGCGAGATTGAAGGACAAACTCTCTATTTAACGTCCTTGGGGATAGAAATTTCCAAACTGTGGAATACGTATTTCATAATTTTAAATCGGAAGCCCAAATACCAAGTTTCAGGGCTATAACTTGTGAAATGAAAGACTTTAATACCAATTTTCATCCCTTATTTCACCCCTTTGGGGGTCGAATTTTCAAAAACGGTGAAACACGTATTTCTTCATTTTTAACCCGCAGCTCATATACCAAGTTTCATGTCTGTAGCTTGACAAATGAAAGACTTTCATATAAACTTTAAACCCCTATTTTACCCCTTTGGGGGTGGAATTTTGAAAAACTGTTAAACACGTATTTGTTTATTTTTAACTGGTAGCCCATTTACCAAGTTTCATGCATATAACTTGAGAAATGACGGACTTTCATACAAACTTTAACCCCTTATTTCACCCCCGTAGGGGTGGAATTTTGAGAAATCCTTTCTTAGTGAGCGCCTACGTCACAAAAGGAACCTACTGTCAAAATTTCAAGTTTCTAGCCCCAGCGGTTTAGGCTGTGCGTTGATATATAAGTCAGTCAGTCAGTCAGTCAGTCAGGACTTTGAATTTTATATATATAGATAATCCCTTTTTTTAAGTTTTCACTTCTATCTGCAGACCCTATGACTGCCAATTTTTATTTTATCTACAACAAGTTAGCCCTTAACTGCGATCTGATCTAATGGTAAGTTATAATGCAGTCTAAGATGGTAGCGGGCAGCGGGCTAACCTGTTAGGGTTATTGCAGTTATTTATTAAACACATACCTACCCCTAAACAGTTTCTACACGGCGTACTTAGTAAAACGCTAAATCGCTTGGCGGCACGTCTTTTGCCGGTAGGATGGTAAGTTGGTAACTAAAGCCACGGCCGAAACCTCCCTGCACCAGGCCAGACCAGAGGAAATTCAGAAATTATAAATTCCCAAAGCTCTCACGTTAAGATTTTACCGTACTTAATAAGAGGGTAGAGTAATTTTTATTTTACGGCATACGTTTAACTGGCTTCACTTTTGGAACAAGTTTGTCCGTAGGTACCCTGCACCGTCAGTCTGTGCCCGCGGCGCCCATGGCGCTGCTATCACATGGTACCACATGGTACCACAGTAGTATAGTAGTCAAACACAAGAGTAGAGCAGTGATAGCGACGCGCTCAGCTTCCTATTTATAAATATAGAACGCCCCCCGATTGTGTAAAGAAATCGTAATCGTAATCGTTTGTTAAACGAATAATTCGACATGTTTTGTAAGGAGTCCTTATATGCCTGCACGTCAAAAAGCATTACACGAGCTCCTAAAACAGTTCGAGTAATACGTTGTAAGCTGTCAAATGATTGGAGAAGCTTCCATTTTTATAAAAATTGAGACAAAATAAAACAAAAATATGAAAGAATCATTAAAATATCTCAACAAATGAAAAAGTTATGGACCTTTAAAGTTGCGCTTGCATTACGGTCGTGTGACGTCAGACGACCTTAACAATCGACTTTATAAAGCCGAATAAAAGAAAGAAATGGACTTAACGTGACTTAAATGAATTAAAAGCACTTAATTTGTGTGTGAAGATAATTTTGAAGTAAGTATTAAAATCTAAAACTCACTCACAAAATTTCTCACTCGAGTAAGATACAGCAATCGGTACATTAAATAATTAAACTTATTAAATAACTAGCTGATGCCCGCGACTTCGTCCGCGTGGATCGAGGTTTTTCGGTTCCCGCGGGAATTCCTTAATTTTCCGGGATAAAAAGTAGCCTATGTGTTATTCCAGACTATAATCTATCTCTGTGCCAAATTTCATCCAGATCCGATCAGTTGTTGGGGCGTGATTGAGTAATAAACATCCACACATCCATACATCCATACATCCATCCAAACTTTCGCATTTATAATATTTATTTGATTAATTTCTCAGTCATTTATTGATGGATTTAAAAAAAAACTTTATTATTTTTAATATTTTATTAGTTTTAATCTATATTTTACTTCCGTTGCGTTAAATATGATATTCACAACATCATTAAACTTCTCCATTGGGCCTCTGGGTCCTTTCCTACTAATATCTATAGTAAATATTATGGAGGTTTGGATGTTTGTAAGTTGGGATGTTTAATACTCCATCACGCCGCGACTATTGAACCGATTTGAGAAAATTGAAGGGTCTCCGCGGGAACCAAAAATCTCAGTCCACGCATGTCGATGTTCGCGAGCATGTCGATCACGCGAATCCACAAGTTTACCCCCTAAGTACCAAAAAGTGCTCAACGCGGCTAAAGAAGTTTTCACTTCATTAACAGGAAAAATATAGTTATACAGTCAATAGAGTAATATGCATTATTGTAAACCCAGAGGTTGCCACATTTCAAACACAATGGATGGCTCATTAAAAGCTCACTTGGGCCAAGTGTGCTATGCACGCTATCGTTATATTTTTGGATACAGCCTAATGGTGATGCTGTAACAGCCTTTGTAACTAAGCAATATTCCAACAAACGATTATTGCCACTACTTATTAGTTGGCGAACAAAACGCAATATCTCGTACAGTGGCACTACACGCGCCCTATAAGGCTTGTGGACAATAAAGGAAGCGAGCGATGAGCGCTATAAAGACTGTACTGTTAAGTATTCTGCGCTATAAGGCGATACGCGCCATTGTGTTTCTGAAACTGCTACACAAGCTGAAACGCGCGAGCCAAGCGTGTCACCGCGCCATAAGCGGCTTCCAAAGAATAGGAACGACTACCGACTGTGAATCTATTATCGAAATATTATCACTTCGTCGTCGTCCCACTGCTGGACGAAGATATCCTGCATGGATCTCTACAGTTGTCTTGCTTCCAGCGCGGCGGCTCGACACAGCTATTCGTTTGAGATCTTCCGTCCACCTAGTGGAGTCGTTCAGCGCTTAAAACCTTCCGGTTGGAGTCCGCAAAATTCAAGCGTTTGGGATCCCTTGCTGCACATTGGGGCTGATTCTGTGTAACACAATCTCTAAACTAAACTAAAATGGCAGCTTTAAATCTAGTTCTGTCCCTTTCCGTAGGGAGTAAATTATGATAGGGTTAGCAATATTTGTAATGCTCTAATTTTAGTTTAGTTTAGAGATTGTGCACTACCGAATCAGCCCCATTCTCTATCCACAGCCGCCAGTGGGGTAGCAAAAACTATAGATATATTATGAAAGTTCTAGTAGGTAAGGTGAATCTCACACTCCGACGCGAGATTTATGGTGTTGCGCGTATTGTGACACACACAACTAATAGGTATACTTACGGTCATTGATGCTTACGGTCAACCGCAAACGCCGCCGCACGATATATGGCGGGGCGCGTCGTAGTGTGGGATTCACATAAAGCTCGTTAAAGTTGCACGTAGGTGTTCTTTGGACGTTAGAACTTATTATTCTACTAGATGATGCCCGCGATTTCGTCCGCGTGGACTAAGTTTTTTCGATTCCCGCGGGAACTCCTTAGTTTTTCGGGATAAAAAGTAGCCTATGTCCCTTTTCCTGTACCAAATTTGATCAAAATCGGTTGAACAGGTGGGCCGTGAAAGCTTTGCAAACATACAGAAGGACAGACAGACAGACACAGTTTCGCATTTATAATATTAGTATGGAAATTATTAATTTTCAGTGCCCATCAACTTGCAAAGTCCATCTACTTGTAATCAACCACCAAACAACCAATTACTTAGCAGGAAGACGGTTATCTATAAATTGAGCCATCGCATTTAAACAATACAAGTAAGAAAATATCCAGTTCAAGGAAGGAAATAAAGGGCAGTTCATTTATTAGACACGCAATAAGCCGTACAAGATCAAGTTCAAGGCTTATGGAATATGGAGTGGATTCAATGGCACCGGACACGAACTGACTTACTTTTTTTTATTTGATAACGTCTTTTCATTACACCTGGAATGTGTGGGGGCTGTATTGGTAGGTACTCACACGTGTATGGGATGGAGTATAATTTAAATATCTTATTACGCATTCCGCATCTTCATCGTCACACACATCGCCAGCCCCTCTGTGACCTCACGACCGAATTTCGGTCACGGCGGTCAATCTGCACAGATATCAGGAATCTTCTCATCGGCGATAGTATACCTACTGGTATTGACGACCCCACGGAGGTCGTCAATACCAGTAGGCAGTGTTGAACGCTGTTGCCTTAACGTGCGGAAGTCCCGGGTTCGATCCCCGGCAGGGTCAATGTGGGAATTTATAATTTCTGAATTTTCCCTGGTCTGGCCTGGTGGGAGGCTTCGGCCGTGGCTGGTTACCACCCTACCGGCAAAGACGTGCCGCCAAGCGGTTTAGCGATCCGGTACGATGCCGTGTAGAAACCGAATAGGGGTTTGGGTTAAATATAGCTGCCATGCCCCTAACAGGTTAGCCCGCACTACCATCTTAGACTGCATCTTCACTTTCCATCAGGTGAGATGGAAAGTGAAATGGCTAACTTGTACTTAGTAGATAAAAATTAAAAAAAATTATAAAACCTCTTATCGATCATTTTCCCCAGATTCGTTATTGCTGGTGTTGCTGTCACTTAATATAAGTCATGTCAATATGTTTTCAATTGTTTCAACCAAGTTTCAACCAATTTCCACACCACACAATCGCCCTTGAAAATCTAATAAAATCATACCAATGCCATAGAAAATAACATTTCGAACGCGGCAAGGAGAGCAGCAGGGAAAGACCGCAGCAGCTATGAGGACTCTGCTGCACGCTGCAGCCGCCGTGCTGAGTATTGTGCTGCTCTTCATACAGCCGCGCCGCGCCCTCGCCTCCGTCTCTCATGTACGTACCCTCAGTTCCGTAATTACCTCGAACTTCGAACAGTTGTAAATCTGAGACTTCCCAAGTTTGAGCGTAGAGAACAAGAGAGATAGAATAAACTTGAGAAATAGATAATAGGAGTACGGGTCATCGAAACAGAACAGAAGAAAAATGAAGTATTCTTTGTTTCAAGTTATTATGTGTGCGCTGATACTGACTTTCCTGATATTCTGGCAGCTTGCGGTACGTTACCTACGTGAATATTATAAATGCGAAAGTGTGTCTTTCTGTCTGTCTGCTACGCTTTCACGGCACAACTACTCAACCGATTTTGATGAAATTTGGTACAGAGATAGTTTACATCCCGGGGAAGGACATAGGCTACTTTTTATCCCGGAAAATTGAAGTTCCCGCGGGAATTTAAAAAAAGTTAATTCACGCGGACGAAGTCGCGGGCATCATCTAGTAATTTTTATACTCTTGTTATTATAGTATCTTTCAGCTGGCCAATGGTCATATTATGTGACATAATATGATCCTTGGTTCGATCCCCGGAACTACTGAGTTTCTAACGTTGGACAGCTTGAAACACTAAAACGTACCTAGGTATTACTTGAACTGTTTCAGGAGTGCATACATGCTTTTTGATACGCAGGCATCTATGAACTCCCTATCGAATTATCCGTTTGACAATCGATTACGATTTTATTACACAGTCGGGGGGCTGGTCTGGAGAGAGGCTTCGGCTGTGGTTAGTTACCACCTTACCGGCAAAGAGGTACCCCCCAAGCGATTTCACCTGACATAAGTTAAAAGATGATGCTTACATCATGATGACAATATTGAAATACTCATAATAATTATACATTGTTTTGCAGGGACTATTTTTTAATAGCAAATCCACACGATTGGGTATTTGACATTAGTCAAATCCGCAGTTTTTTTTTCAATATGGATATATGGATAATATATATAATATGGATTTATTATTTTCAATATGGATATATATGGATAATATGGATAATATGGTTTTTTTTATAGTATGGATTTTGTATGAAATTTTAAGTTGTGACGTCATCAAAGTTCGACGCACTTTTTTTACTTTAATCGATAGTTTAAAATGGTTATTCAAAATAAAACTAGCAGGGGACGCGGATATTACGACTTTTGGGAGATCCTTTATTAAATAATCACTAAAAAGTACCTAATTTATTTCACTATTAGTCAAATAACCCAATTGTGATCAAGCTGTTAAAGTAACTAGCTAATTAATTTTCACAATTTCCTTTGTTTTCGTTTCAGAAAAATCTCAACATAGGGCAATTCTTATTTGAAACTGACGACGACGACATGAAACCCCACTCCAGAAGCAACAATAGTTTGAGAGGCTTAAAGCAACCCAAATTCAAGAAGGACCCAGACATAGAATTCATGGGACAAGAACCTCTTGACTAACATTAAGATAACTACACCTTATACACTAATAATAAATTAACCTGTTACTATAAACTCTGGCCTAATGATATGGTCTGTAGCACTGGTCGCGTCAAAATGTTAGTTCTTTGTAATGAGTTCAATTAAATAGTGACTGGTAATCATTGTGTTGGTTTCATTCATCATCGTCATCGACTCAACCCATTGACCGACGTGAGCGACAAACGCGACTCGAGACGACGCGACGCGACAATGTCAAACAGTACCTACTTTGACCATTCACGTGGCCTACGTTAGACGAGCTTGTCTAACGTAGGCCACGTAGTCCGTGTATGGCTGCACTTACACTCATTGACAGAGGATTGAGGGAACAGGGAACTTTTCTCTTATTGGAGAACCTTTTAATTATTTTTTTAAATAACGTTTCGGACCACGTAGTTCCCTTTGCACACCTGCACCATTCGCGGAATAGTTAAAATAGTGGAGCAAATATCCCAGTAGTTCCGTCAACCGTTCTCTAAATCCTAGTAGTTCTATTGATCGTTCATCAACAAAACTACTAGGATTAAGAGAACGTTACCTCATCAGTTAAACAAGGTTCGAGATTCTCACGGAAACAAAGCCGCAGACGGTCACCAGCTATAATAAGCAATAAAAGTGTCTCCAGCAAAAGCATAAATAATGTTTACTAAAGCAACAAGCGGTAAACAAGCTGTAAACAAGCATCAAAAGCGCGTTCAGTGTCGTGCGGGCGAGTTGTAGCGGCGGCGGCGCGCGGGTAGCATCAGGTAGTGGACGTTGTGCTTGTAGTAGGGGCACGAGGGCTCGTCGCAGCCCTGCACGCCCGCCTCGTGGACGCCGCCCCGACCTGCAGCAAACGAGGGGCTTTATCGCCAAACACCATGGAACAAGAGGCTTAATAGGGATGGTGCCTATGTCGAAAATAAATTGAAATGCTCCTTTTTTTTATCCACTACAAGTTAGCCCTTGACTGCGATCTCACCTGAAGGTAAGTGTGATGCAGTCTAAAGATGGTAGCGGGCTAACCTGTTGGCTGTTAGGAAAATGGTAGTTAATTAAACCCATACCCCGTATTCGGTTTCTACACGGCATCGTACCGGAACGCTAAATCGTTTGGCGACACGTCTTTGCCGGTAGGGTGGTAACTAGCCACGGCCGAAGCCTCCCACCAGGCAAGACCGTGGAAAATTCAGAAATTATAAATTCCCAAATTGGCCCTGCCGGGATCGAACCCAGGACCACAGAGTACTATAGTGCCGGGACCTCCGCATGTTAAGACAACAGCTGCGCTCAACACTGCGCCACGGAGGTCATCAATAGTTTTTTTGAGCAAAGCCTATACAAGAAGTAGGACTGCTTATACCGTAACGAAACACAGTGGATATATATCCTAGAACCTAGAATATATAATATCCTTTTCCAAAAAATTTTTTATACCTGCTCGTGGTACTTTGCTCAATAAGAAGTATTTTAAACTATTATTTATACGAATTTGCGTGATGCTCAGCTCGCGCGAGTCAAAGTCAGCCAGCGCCACCTATGTTTGCGAAAGATAAGTGGTATTTTTTAAATATTCAGTAATGAAAACCGGCCAATTGCGAGTCAGATTCACCCAAAACATTATTTAACAAATAGCTACTTATTAATAAAAAAATTAAATGGTATAAAATAATATTTTATCTCCTAGGGGCTAGGCCCTAGGGTGTAAAGATTTCCCTGTATATTATTATACTCTTTGGTAAAGATCATAATATTATGCTAAAGAGCTATAACATAATATTATGATCTTTACCAAAGAGTATAATAATATACAGGGAAAAGAGAGCCCTCTCGCAGCATTTTAGACCAATGGGGACTATCGTTTCTTTGCTCACCAGTTGGCGCCACTGTTGACTAAGGTCAGAGGTATAGCTGTCAAAGGCGACTTTATAAGATCGGCGCCGAAACAAAGTTTTAAATCTTGAATCTCATTATGTTTATTAATATTTATAACTATCATCATATCGAGTAGCTAGTTCCGCAATGTTGTGCAGTTCCGTTTTGTTCGGAAAAAAAGGAGAACACATGTTTCCAAAAGATAAAACTGTTCTAAAACAGTGGCTAGTGGCGTTTCGCAGGAATTCACAGGATTCTGAGGAATTAATTATATAGGCACTTAATAAATAAAATAAAAATAAATTAATTACTTATTAAACTTATATTTATCCTTCCCTTTCCCTTTAAAACACACTGCTATACAAAAAAATATTAATCATTGTACTTAAATCCATACAATGGATATGATACTGAAAGATGGTTGAGTTGTTAGTTGAAACTACTAAACAATGGTAGATACTAGATTAAGCTGGAAAATTTTCTAGCAATAGCAGGTATCATGTATGTATGATAGTAGGGGCTACTTTCTTTCAAACAATAAGTATTCATTATTGATCATTTTTATGTACTTATAATAATTATCACACTGATAAACTCATCTTTTATAGAGAAAGTACATTTCACTTCCAATACTGTTAGTTAGTTCTCCAATTAATCCTTCTGGAGAAACCTGAAATGAAACATCTAATATTAATCAAGAGAAATACCTACTATTATTAAATTCTGGTCATCTCACACATAGTAATCTGATCCCAAGATAGGTGTGTTCTCGTTAGTGATACCTACTGTGGGTACATAACCAGAGACATAGGTATATTTCAATATCATGTAGTAAAAGTGTGTCCTTGATGTGCATGAAACCCTTAACCTTTCATGCAGAAGTCTTAGTAAGTAAATATAATATATAATACCTATATTAGGTAAATATATGTAAAAAGAAAAAACACAGCTGTTACCTCGCAAACAAGCATACTTTTGGCAAAAAATAAGTTTGGAAACAGTAAACAAACTAACCTCTGAATTAGCTGCTCTTTGAGGCCGCCTATTTTTGCGCCTCTTTTTCTTAATTCCGCTTTCAAAGCGTTCACATTCATCGCCAAATAATCCATATTTGCGATAATTTCACGAAGGAGATCACTTTTCAACAGGTAAATTAAAGAAATTATAATTTATGTCACGAAACCCGCCAAAACCAGTGAAAAGTGAATGATATTGGCCCTCACGCGACACCAGCGCCCCTAGCGGCAAATTCATACGCGATAGCCCCCATTCATTTTGAAGCGCCATCTGGTTTTTGGTCCTAGCTCTAGGTCTTCCATTATATTGCTCACGTGTCAAACCAACGACCTCAATAATTTACATAGACCGGCCCGGTCAAACAAAGAATGTGGGCGTCATGCGTATTTTACTAACGCCATCTAGTCTGAAAAGCGGGAACTTGCTTGCAACAAATGCGCCATCTTGAATTACAGCTTGAAACTCATAGAAGAAGGAACCTCTAGAATCAGGGTCAGCCTGTAACCGAAAGGGATAGGTAATACTATGAAACACCTCCCAAACGTCATACAAACGTTATAATTTGTCTGGCACAATAGTATGCAATAGGCACAAACCCCGTGACACGCAGAAAGGGAGAGAAAAACACATATTTTTTCTCATTCTATCTTGTGTAACATCCCAACACTGCATCTCTTTCATGTGGGAGTGAAAAGGAGATATGGCGGCGTCTATATATCTTACTCAGTCTACGTTGAAAACATATGTCTCGGTCATAGATAATAATTAACCCCCAACGCAAAGAGCGGGGTGTTATGAGTTTAACGTGTCTGTCGGTGTATCTGTCTGTTACAAGATCGTAGCACCCAAACGGATGAACCGATTTTCGTTTAGTTTTTTTGTGTCATAGATAATTTTATCCCGAGTGTTCTTAGCCATGTTTCATGAAAATCTGTTCTTGTTAGTTTTTAGAGTTTATTTTTTGTGTCGGGGGGTTTTTAAAATTTTTAATTTTGTTGCTGTAGGTTATAGCACAGACATAGTGGGTTATAGTCATAGAAGCCGTAAGGCCAAGGTAAGGCCAGTTAGTAAAAAAAAATATCATATAATCTTTGATTATATACTCCCTAGATAACGCCTCACGCAATGAGCGACGCAACAAAAACTGGCCAATGTTTACAAGCGTGTGTGAGTGAGGCACGCACACACGCTTAGCGATTGCTATGTCTTACACCAGCGTCATTTGTATCAGGGAGTTACCAGCTAATGAATCTATCCCGATAAATGGGGCAAAACCTGTAAAATTATGTCATGTAAAATCATAAATAATAGTTTAATATTGTACTTTCAATTGTGTGTTTAGTTGTCTCTTGAGTTAGAATATGATTTTTAAAGAATAGAAAATAGAATCAAATAAAAATCAATTACGCATTTACAAATTTATTATGTTTTATTATTTAATGTAATATAGTGTGGACTTATAAAAATAACTACGTTAAATTAAATTATAATAAAGGTCTCAAAGGTCGGTACCTGTATAATAATACCTATGGACGCAGTATGAATTTTTTTGTAACTGTACCGATTTCGTACAAAATCGATATCTCAGGATCCATAAGCTCACAAAACAGGAAACTGTTACCAAAATTTAAAAAGTCAACGCCATTTTGTATTTTTTTGTTATTGTACCGAATTAGTTCAAAATCGATGTCTGAGGCTCCCTGGGATCACAAAACGGGAAACTGGTACCAAAATTATAAAAAGTCAGCGCCATTTTGAAATTCTTTGTTATAGTACCGATTTCGTTCAAAATCGATATCTGGGGCTCCCTAGGATCACAAAACAGGAAACTGTTACCAAAATTTTAAAAATGTCAGCGCCATTTTGAAATTCTTGTTATCGTACCGATTTCGTTCAAAATCGATATCTGGGGTTCTCTGGGATCACAAAACAGGAAACTGTTACCAAAATTTTGAAAATGTCAGCGCCATTTTGAAATTCTTTGTTATCGTACCGATTTCGTTCAAAATCGATATCTGGGGTTCCCTAGGATCACAAAACAGGAAACTGTTACCACAATTTTAAAAATGTCAGCGCCATTTTGAAATTCTTTGTTATCGTACCGATTACGTTCAAAATCGATATCTGGGGTTCCAGGGGATCACAAAACAGGAAACTGTTACCAAAATTTTAAAAATATCAGCGCCATTTTGAAATTCTTTGTTATCGTACCGATTTCGTTCAAAATCGATATCTGGGGTTCCCTAGGATCACAAAACAGGAAACTGTTACCAAAATTTTAAAAAAGTCAGAGCCATTTTGAAATTCTTTGTTATTGTACCGATTTCGTTCAAAATTGATATATGGGGTTCCCTAGAATCACAAAACAGGAAACTGTTACCAACATTTTAAAAAATTATTCATTTTTTTACAGTTATTGATTAACCCCAGAACCTCAGATATTTGATTTGACTTTTTTAAAATTTTGGTGACAGTTTTCTGTTTTGTGATCCCAGGGAACCCCAGATATCGATTTTGAACGAAATCGGTACGATAACAAAGAATTTCAAAATGGCGCTGATATTTTTAAAATTTTGGTAACAGTTTCCTGTTTTGTGATCCCAGGGAACCCCAGATATCGATTTTTAACGTAATCGGTACGATAACAAAGAATTTCAAAATGGCGCTGACATTTTTAAAATTTTGGTAACAGTTTCCTGTTTTGTGATCCTAGGGAGCCCCAGATATCGGTTTTGAACGAAATCGGTACGATAACAAAGAATTTCAAAATGGCGCTGATATTTTTAAAATTTTGGTAACAGTTTCCTGTTTTGTGATCCTAGGGAGCCCCAGATATCGATTTTGAACAAAATCGGTACGATAACATAGAATTTCAAAATGGCGCTGACATTTTTAAAATTTTGGTAACAGTTTCCTGTTTTGTGATCCTAGGGAGCCCCAGATATCGATTTTGAACGAAATCGGTACGATAACAAAGAATTTCAAAATGGCGCTGACATTTTTAAAATTTTGGTAACAGTTGCCTGTTTTGTGATCCTAGGGAGCCCCAGATATCGATTTTGAAGTAATTCGGTACAATAACAAAAAAATACAAAATGGCGTTGACTTTTTAAATTTTGGTAACAGTTTCCTGTTTTGTGAGCTTATGGATCCTGAGATATCGATTTTGTACGAAATCGGTACAGTTACAAAAAAATTCATACAGCGTCCATAGATATTGTTAAACAGGTATACCGACCTTTGAGACGTATAGTTTTTTTTTCTGTTTGTAAATTGCGTCAACACACTATAGAGCGTTATTTCCATCCGAAAAATAATCTCAGTTACTCTCAAGCCGCGCCTAAAGAAGTTTTACTTTAAAAATAAAGAATAAAATATTATAGACTAAATAAAAAAACATCCGACTACGCGAAAGCTTGCAAAACAAAAACAATCGGTCCATCCATTTAGGCTGTAGGCTCAGCCAAACAGTTTTTAAAACACACCCACATACATACATACACACACCTTCCCTGATGTATTTCCTCCTTCTGGTGCAGTCGGGTAAAAATGAACATACATCAGTTTTTAAGACAACTATACGGGGAAATTCGCAATTCAAGACTGGCAACACCAAACAACGACGCGTTGATTTTGTGAAAATAATTATGAATTTGTTAGTTTTGTTTTCGTAAATTACTATTAGTTTTGAGTTACTTACCGATGGTGGGAGATTTTGTTAGTTATTCGTAAACGTCCTTTGTAATTTCTGCAGATTTTGATCGCGCAGCTTGCCATTTTCACCGAAATAATCTAACGCAAAAAATGAGCCGTGCGTGCGTATCTCTTGACGTTACAATTGACACTGAGGAGTGGTGAGCGCTTTAGAGGCTAACAGTTAGTTGATATTTTTATCGACGCTTTTGAGCCGCCGTTACTCTATCTAGGGAGTATATAATCAAAGCATATAATTTACCACGGAAATTAAATTATTGCGTAATGGGGGATGCGTGGGTATGGGTTTATTAAAACTGCCATGCCCCTAACAGGTTAGCCCGCTGCCATCTTAGACTGCATCATCACTTACCATCAGGTGAGATCGCAGTCAAGGGCTAACTTGTAGTAGATAAAAGAAAAAAAAATAGAAATATTAAAAATAGGAAGAATAACGTTTTTTTTTTGGAAATATATAATTATGAATTGAAACACACCTTAAAATAAAAATTATACAGTGCCAAACCTACCTACCTACTTACCTATTAACTTAATAATAACAAATTATCTATAAAGCGATCGTGATGACGCTACGACGGGGACAAAGACAGGCATAAGACAATAATTGTGGAACGTGCTCTGCAAGTCGGACGCCCAACTTTTTTATAAGAAACCTACATAAAAATCAATGTGTCAAACTATTGGATATAGTAGGTATATACCAAGATTCTGTTCACTGTTGCATTAGGCAGGTAGAGCTTTGAAGGTACATACGTATATTACCTTGTCTTTGCAGCAGTTCGTCTCCTATAATAAGCCTCCTCGCGCAAGCAAGCAAGCACGGCCCGCAAACGGCAACAGCGCACATAGCTGCTAGGAACTCCAGCAGGAGCATTACAGTCTCACACCAAAACATCTTGAGTAGCACACGGTTGAAATATACTTTTCATCATTATTATCCTAATGTCCAATGTTATTCTATCTTTTGATTGTAATGTCTTTTAGCATTACATTTGATTTGTTTGGAATTTCATAGGAATTTATAATTATCTTATAAATTTATAATTTTTTATAGTAAAAACAATGAGAATAACGATGAACAACGTTTGAAAATTGGTTGAAAAGTATTCAAAATCTCTTCAAAAGACAATTATAGAATTTTTATTAACTTACTTTACGGCTCTGGGTTCGAGTATAGATCAAAACTGTAATTAGTATAACGCCAACCAAGGATGCCAGTGATGCCCAACACGTGTTTAAAAGTAGGTAACTACTTAGTACCTTATCGAAAATGAATTATTTTAATACTGATATTATATTATTGTCTCGGCAGTGCCAAGCTGCAAAGTTCTATACTTACTAACATGACAGACCAGGGGGTCTACTCTCTTTCTCTAAAACGAAACTTCGCAAACAAACGAACGAAATTTCGTTAACTCCTCTCCTACATAATATTATTATCTCTATGCTCCTCTCTATTTCGTTTTCGTACACGCAGACGAAGTACGGATCCATAGAAAATTTTCGTAACCGATTGGATTGAACGATTTTGAGTGGGTCTAATAACAGACTAATTACGTTCGTTTGCGAAGTTTCGTTTGAGAGAAAGAGAGTAGACCCCCTGTCCTCAGGTAAAAAGACATATTAATTTCATGTTTCTTCCTATATTAATCTCTTTTAAAGATTTCTATTTTAGCTTATTTCTGCTTCTTTATTACCTTCCAAAAGCCAAGTATCCACAGACTGAGATCCACAGAGAATTACTTGTATAAAAAAGAAATGTCATTACTCATGGCGGGACCATGGAATTAGGAATTACGACTAGTCTTCTTAATTCTATGATGGGGACATTCAACTGTCATTGAAGATGACACTTTTTTACTTGACAAGCTCATGACAGTGACACATTAGTTTTTCTAAACTGCCGAGCGATCGCGTAACTTCTGCATCAATCATTGTTACAGTATCAATTGTTGTAATTGGCTGAATTTATGGCATTCTTGCTGTGTCAATGGATTATGTCCAATAGTGGAAGAGTGTTAACCAATCAGAGGTGATTGCGATGTATCAATGATTGATGCAGAAGTTACGCGATCGCTCGGCTGTTTCTGGTCGGTGTTCTAGGGTGCGTTCCGAAATACACTGAGAGCACTGAAAGTCCTCAGTAAAGAGCACTGCCAGTGCTCGCAGTGCTCGCACTCGGAACACACACCCATAGAGTAGTATGGTATATAGGGTACACACACCTAAACATGTGACGGCGCTAGCCGACGGGATGTTTTGATATTTTTAGGAAAAAATAATTTAATTTAACATTTAAAATGTATATCTAACTGGTACTGTAATCAATTCCAATCTCATGCGTGTCTTCTCATTTCTCATTTAGTAGGTACCTAACCTTGTGAAGTGTATTGTTTCGGATTAGCACTCGATAGAATAATTATTCAGTATTCACGAATCAGATTGATTTTGAATTTGTGCAATAAAACAATAAAATATCAATCAGTATTAAAGCCTAGATCTGATAAAGACCTGAATAATTACAATAATATTACAATGCGCTCGAAAATAATAATTGGGTAAGTGAAAGTTTTGTTTAAAAAAGTTTTTTTTCAAATCAAATATCAAATCAAATTATTTATTTGCATAGATTGTGTAGGTACATTGATGTTACATTATTTAAATTATTGGTATGTACTACAATCTGCTGTGTACTGGCATGCAAAAGTTATCTAATAATTATAAATACTTATTCTAAACATCATTTAAATCTACTCATCAATGATATTATGATATATTTTATTATTCTATACAATATTTATATCAATTAGGTATATTATTGTATTGTAATCAAACCGTCAGTCTAATGTTATATCGTTTATTACTTAAATGTTCAAACTATCTATATATTTGTATCTGTTAAATACTCCCTATTTGTATAATATCTTTTCTTCAGCAAAAATTCCTTAATTTTTTGTTTAAACGTTATGATATTTAGATTTCGGTCAGCCAATGATGCTGGTAGTTTATTATACAACTGAGGTGCCATATTAAAGAAACTATTACCAAAAAATGCTGTTGCATGCTGTATAAAACACAGTTTATTCTTTCTTTGTTTGCTTACATTGCACAAAATATTATTTGTTCTGTGAAAAATATCAAATTCTTCATTGTTCACTGGACGCACAAATACAAAGTTTCATGGATATATCTTGATCTGCCTATTTAACCTTGGGGGTGGAATTTCGAAAATACCTTCCTTGTACACCTCTGTTTACGGTTTTACCTCAAGGAATATTCTATCAAAATTACACTACATTAAGCCGTTTAGGCTGTAGGTGGTTTGTCAGTCACTCAGGACAAAGCCTTTTATAGTTATTGATTAATATAATATTTCAAAATGTTTTTGCTTAACCATGTTAGACTGCATCATCACATACAATCGCAGTCAAGTGCTATGTTATACTGGAATAAAACACAATTTGTGTGTGTGTGTGTGCAGGCTAGTGCTGGCGGTGTGTGCGCTGGGCGCGCTGGTGCTGGGGCAGCTGTACCGCGAGCTGCTGACTGCGTACGAGCAGGCGGGCAGCCTCACTGACTCGGAGTATTCATGGTGAACACTTGTTACGTTTTTATTTTATACTAGCTGATGCCCGCGACTTCGTCCGCGTGGATTTTAGGTCTTATGGAGTCCCGTGGGAACTGGTTTTTTTCCCAGTATAAAATGTTTATATAATATTTTTTTTTTTCTCTTTCCTCTATCTGCGATCAGTCCTTCGACATATATATGAAACTGAATAAATGACCGTCAGTCTGACAATATATTTGAAGATCTCTCTACTGTCTTGTCTCATTTACTTTTGTATATGGAGTTTTTTTAACCCAATTTTTTTACTTTTTCGTACAATTTTTCAAACATTTTCTTTCATATGAACCTTCTCCTTACAATAACAAACACAACAAAAAAAGAATTAGCGAAATTGGTCCAGCCGTTCACGCGTGATGCCGTGACCAAGGGAAATAAGAATTATTTTTAAATATATTGTATACTAGCGGGGCCAGCATAATTGGGTATTCGACAACTAATCAAATCAGTTACTTTTTCATATTATGTCAAAACGTGCGCTTTGTATGGGATTTTGTATGAAATATCAAAAAAAAAGCTGATGAGGTAAATTATAATCAAAGTAAGGAGTGTGTGCTCCCATCTGCATGGAATTTCTGTGTTCCTGCGGGACTGAGAATTTCCCTGTATGCTCATCTCAATAATTAAATCTGTGCCAAAGTCATATTATGCAATTAACAATTGACACACTTTGTTAAAGTAGTATATATATATGGGTGATTTAAATACTAATCATTGCCATTCGTTTTGCATTTTATAATTATTATAATAGTGAGATCATAATTATTCTAGAACTAAAAAGTTCACTCATGGATAATTCCTTTTTTTTTTAAATGTATGTACACCAATTTCTGCTAGGTTTCTGAACCGGTTTTTTTCAGTGTTTATAGGAAGCTCAAACATACAAAATCCACATAAAAGACTCCAACTCCTGCTTTTTTAAAACATTCTGCTACTTAAAGTTTTTATAACTATAGTAAAATGTATGTTTGTACTTGTTTCAGGGTTTTCAGACTGTTGTTAAATCTGTTTGGATACTCTACAGTGCTGGTACCATGCTATGCATTGTATAAATACTTGGAAAGGACCAATTACTTTGACAAAATAAGTAAGTATTTATATACATAATAAGTAGTATCTATACAGGTACTTTTTGCTATGCGACTTTGTATAGAAATCTGTATAATGGGAGTGGATAGAGAGCGATATTACGATTAAGTGAACGCGACGTGTGAAACTTTGCATTCAATCGCGCGTCACGAGTCGAGTGAGTTTTTTCGAGTACCTTAATGTATGATTTACAATTTACATCATACGCGCCGCACCGACATGCAGTGGTGTGCTCGTTCCATGCAAGTATTGACTTTAATATGTATGTGTAGACACTTTAATTTCCTTTACCGCATGTAAAATGTGCTGCGGTGCGATTCGATGCGGCGCGTTTGATGTGAATCTATGGGCTTGTTTCGAAGAGTGTGGGGATAGTTTTTTTGAATGAAACAAAAAGTACAGAAAAACTGTTTATTGTTTCCTAATATGTTCCAAAATACTAGATGATGCCTGTGACTTCATTTGTGTCTAATAGATGGCTCTACTGGTGATGTACCTGTGGGAACTATTGAATTTTCCGGGATAAAATTCAGTTTTTAATATGTTCATTTATATTATAAGCTATCTCCATTTCTCATCCAAATCGGTTCAATTGTGCCATGAACTTGTAAAAAACTTAGAAACATCCGTATGTATATATTACTAGATGATGCCCGCGCATTCGTCCGCGTGGACTAAGTTTTTTCGATTCCTTAAGTTTTTTCGATAATTTTCTTGGATAAAAAGCAGCCTATATCCTTCCCCGGGATATTACCTAGCCCTGTACGAAATTTAATCAAAATCTGTTGAATAGGTGGGCAGTGAAAGCGTAGCAGACAGACAGACAGACAGACATTTCGCATTTATAATATTAGTAAGATTACCATAATTTTAGGGGCATCCATCAATTTTATAATGCTGATAAGAATTTGCCTGAACTAATGAATAGCAGTAAAACTTATCTTGTAGCATGTAAACATTGCCTATAGTCTATACAGATAACATGACAAGACTACGAGTACAAGCCTGCAGTTTGTGCGATGGGTGTCTCAGCAATACATATTCATCAATCAATGTACTACATTATTATCTGTAGTACAAGGTTTTAGTCTTCTGGCTTTATCTATAACTGGTTACTGATTTACCTAATATGCTAAGAAAATGGGCCAAACGTGATTAACATATTTATCAAGAGAGATAATTATTATGGGTTTGATTCCCGGGTCGGGCCATAATTAAGTACCTATTGGGTACTCCTGACCAGAATTTCTCAGTACTAGCCCAATTAGCTCAGATAGGAAGATGGTACTTATTTCTCTTTCTCCCGCATTAGTCCAATCCGTTGTCCTGTTACCGACGAGGGGACTGATTGAACTAATTCTTTCTGGTCCGTCCCCCTGTTACCAAAGAAATAACTAATCGAAAGAATCAGACAGATATAACTAATTCCGTGCCTTGGAGACCACGTAGAGCCGTCGGTCACGCGCCTGATCTATCTTTGGTTGTATCGGATTTTCCGCCCCATCGGGCTTTGAGAGCAAGGGAACAAAATGTGCACCTGTGTTTGGCCTGGCCTGAGGCGATTATTAAGTGAATTTATTATTTTAAAAAAATCTGTATGAAAATTTGGATATTATTTTATCAATTGCAATCAATTTGTGTAGTGTGATGCAGTCTACGATGGAAAGTATGTCTAGTATGAAAGTTTTATTAAATGTCTTGGTATTTTAGACACTATTAGTAATCATGATACCGACTAGAAATCATTTGATAATAATAGGTATAGATTTTAACAATATCAATACCTACTTAAGTCATAAAAATAAAGTAAATATTACGATTAGATCACAATAAAGCGTGAAAGTGTTTGACGCAGATACCTAATGTGTTCACTATTCACTTCAATTAGAATACTGATTCTATACTAATATTAAATGCGAAAGTTTGGATGTATGTTTGTTACTCAATCACGTCAGAACGGCTCAACGGATCTGGATGAAATGTGGCACAGAGATAGATTATAGTCTGGAATAACACAGAGGCTACTTTTATCCCGGAAAATTAAAGAGTTCCCGCGGAAACCGAAAACGCGTACGAAGTCGCGGGCATCAGCTAGTTCTGCAATATAAATAGTCTGACGACCTCCGTGCAGTGTGTAGCGCTGGTGTCTCAACGTGCGGAGGTCCCGGGTTCGATCCCCGGCAAGGTTTATTTGGGAATTTATAATTTCTGAATTTTCCCTGGTCTGGCCTGGTGGGAGGCTTCGGCCGTGGCTAGTTACCACCCTACCGGCAAAGACGTGCCGCCAAGCGATTTAGCGTTATGGGTTTAATATGACTGCCATGCCCCTAACTGCAGGTTAGCCCGCTACCATCTTAGACTGCATCATCACTTACGATCAGGTGAGATCGCAGTCAAGGGCTAACTTATAGCACAGAATAGGTAATAGTAGTAACTTATAGTTAGATAGAGTGATAAAAAAAAATGGTTTCCAGCGAACCAGACATGCATCTCGCGCGCGCTGTTCGCGTGTTTCTCTGAGCACGAGCGCATCCCGGAGTCGGCCAAGCCGGTGAGGGCTGAACAGAGCCCGCGGCGCGAGGGGCTGGAGCTGGCCTTCTGCTTCACCGGCCTCATGGCCGCCTATCTGGTGTGGGGGCTGCTGCAGGAGAAGATTATGACGCAGGTGACTGAACTACCATTAACAAGGGATACCTTTTTTCATAATTTTGTGCAAATTACAAACAAAACATACAAAAATATAAACTGCTCTTAAATGTAAATCAAAATTTGCGGAACCTCTTTGCTCTTTGGGTATCGCGCCCGGAACACTTTTGACCGCTAGGCCATGCTCCACTTACATGCCAGTGCCGAAATTTGAGACGTGTACCTATCTATTTGAGACGTGTACCTATCTATTTGAGACGTGTACCTATCTATTTGAGACGTGTACCTATCTATTTGAGACGTGTACCTATCTATTTTAATCCAGGTGTTCCGGGCGCGATTCCCAGAGAAATGCAGGTTCAAATCCTACCGGTTCCGCAATTTTTTATAAGGATTTTGAAACTTCCCTTAGTGTGGGTAAATCGATGGGGTAAATAGTATAATAGAAATTACAAAAATTATGTTTCTCGCCAAACTACACACGGAGTTTGTTGGCGATAGTCGATACGCTTGAGTGGAATACCTGAAAATTCTTAATAGGGAACGTAGAAGGATCTATTCCACTATGAATTGAAGCTTAGAACTGCCATTGAACTAATTTGAAAAAAAAAATGTGTGGAAAACATATATTTTTCAAAAAAATATAGACTATCAAGAAAATGTTCACCAATCGTGTTTTTAAAACTCGTAATCCAAGATAAAAATTTGAAGTAGCATTCCATCAATTATTAAGGTGGAAACTTTTACAAGTTCTGAGATTTCAAACTACAAAATGTTACACACTCTTAATAGTTGGTCATTGTCGTCAGAACTACGCGATGGCGGACGGAACCCTGGTGCGGTTCAACGACTCCCAGTTTCTGGTGTTCATCAACCGTCTGCTGGGCTTCCTCATCGCCCTGGCGCGGCTGCTCAGCACGCGCCAGCAGGTCATAGCCGCGCCGCTCTACAAGTTCTCGTATTGCTCCCTCACCAATATCATCAGCGCCTGGTGCCAGTACGAGGCGCTGAAGTACGTCAGCTTTCCCACGCAGGTGAGCGCGCACGCACAGTTCAAATGTTTTTTTTTATTCAAATAAACTTTTAAGTACAAGTACTTTTGAATCGTCGAGTGAATCTACCACTGGTTCGGAATGCCATTCCTACCGAGAAGAACCAGCAAGAAACTCGGCGGTTGCTCTTCTGAAAAAAAATAAAAGTCTACAATTTAATTAATTTGTAGATCCACGCTCTTTTGTCATTTGCGTAATCTTCAACAGTATAATAAGCTTTTTTCAGAAGCATATTTTTAATGGTTTTTTTTAAACTTGTGTAAAGGCAAGTTTAAAATAGGTTGTGGAATTTTGTTATAGAATAGAATTCTCATTCCCACGAACGACCTTTGAACTTTCTTAAGGCGAAGCGATGGAGTGAACACACATCAATAATACACCATCTTAGACTGCATCATCACTTACTTAGGTGAGATCGCAGTCAAGGGCTAACTTGTAGTGGATAAAATAAAATAAATAAATAGAGTAAAATGACGTCACACTAAATTCAATATGGCGGACGATGAATTCTTGTTTTAAAAAAATGATTTATTCAATCCCAGGTGCTATCGAAATCGTGCAAAGTGATCCCGGTGATGCTGATGGGCAAACTGATCTCGCGCAACAAGTACGAGCCCTACGAGTACGGCACCGCGCTGCTCATCTCCGTGGGGATGATGCTGTTCATGTTCGGCAGCCAGGACCCACCCGTCGGTATGTATGGCTACTGATATCAAATAAAAAATAAAAATTATTTCCTCGCAACTGAGAGAAAATTACTATACAAGTCTCTGCCGAAATAGCAATTCACGGCCAAGTTTACTTAAAGAAATTAAAATCACTCGGCAAGTCCTCGGCTTCGCCTCTTCCTTTCAATATTTATTTTCGTAATGTTCTTTTTCTCTTACCGCTACAACTACAGCCCAATAACGTCCCACTGCTGGACACAGGCCTCCACTCATAGGAGAGAGGGATTTAAAGCTTAGACCCTCCACCGCGCTGCTCTAATGCGAGTTGGCAGGCTTTAACGACTATTATCATGCTAGTGATAATAACCGACACTGACGGCTTTATGTGCTCTCCGAGGTACGGGGGTGAAACACCGCCAACTTGCTAACTCTTTTAAGCGTGAGTTAAGATAAGTCAACGCCTTCGCCACGCATCGGAAAAAGCGAAAAGCACCATAAAAGTCACCTATTTACGGCCTCGTTTACTTAAAAAGGCCTCGGCTAGCGCCTCGTCCTTTTAAAATATATGGGAAGTTCTCGGCCGTGCCGAATTACTTTATTTCCGGTCTGGGCAGTAATTACTATTACTATTATAAGCCTTTGCTAATTTATTCTGTAATATTTGTATTGAAAAACATGTTAGGGCCAATTTCATGGTGTTGGCGGGCTGAGCTTAATATTATAGGAGATAACTGCACTTTTGGTAACCATCGCCTGAAAGGCTGATTCAGAGTTAGATGGATCTACGCTCTCCACTGAGCTATAAGCTTTACGAACGCATAGTAAGTATAGCTTATAAACGTCTTTGAGAGGTGATATCTATTAAAAGACCCATCCACATGCGTCAGTTTTTATACTGTTTACATAGGTACTGCACATACTTTAAATACTGTACAAGAATCAGTTTTTCTATTTATCGTTCATTTTTGGTAACAATAAACCGTCTTTGAACGGCCATATCTAGTGAAAGGCCCATCCACATGCAGGCAGACTGTAACTTTTGTGATCAGTGGAGAGCCCTACATCCACCTAACACTGAATCAGCCTTTCTGGCGATGGTTACCAAAAGTGCAGTTATCTCTTAGTCTATAACGTTGTGTGTGTGTGTCGCAGCGTGGGGCGCCACGTCGGCGTCGGGCGTGTGCCTGCTCGCGCTGTACATGTGCTGCGACAGCTTCACGTCGTCGTGGCAGGGCGCGCTGTTCCGCCGCCACCAGCTGCAGCCGCTGCAGATGTTGTGCGCCGTCAACCTGTGCTCGTGCGCGCTGACGGCCGCGGCGCTGCTGCGCGCCCGCCCCGCCGCCACGCCGCGCCTGCTGCAGGTGTACACCGCGCTTGTATGCGCTTGTAGCCCGACAGACTTGTATGACTCTGTGACAGCGTCGCTAGTGTATATATCATTTATTACTAATATTATAAATGCGAAAGTGTGTTTGTTTGTTGGTTTGTAATTCAATCACGCTGCAACGGAGCAACGGATTGACGTGATTTTTGGCATGGGTATAGTCGAGGACCTGGAGAGTGACATAGGCTACTTTTTATCCCGGAAAATTAAGGAGTTCCCGCGGGAATCAAAAAAACTTAAACCACGCGGGCGAAGTCGCGGGCATCAGCTAGTGAAAAGTAAAATAAAAAATTGGCAGTCATAGGAACTGCCGATAGAAGTGAAAACTTATAACTTAGAATTTTATTATTAAAATTTGAAAATAACATAAAATTTTCAAACGCCAATATTAATACGAATATTTAAAATAATTAAAAAAAAATATGTCACAGCATGTCGGTGTCGTGATTTTCCCCTAACAAAAAGTGCTTGATGCACGTGCTCAAAAACAAAAACTAAACAGGCATAAAAATTAGTTCAAATTTTGGCCACCGGGTCCGGGTTGTGGGACTGTAATACTCACCATAATCCCTGTACATAGCGTCAGCGACGCTTACCACGTCGAGCCATCGGCAGTCGTCGCGACATCGTTTTCAACCTTAACACCGAGCACTTAAATTCAAATTGGCTTGCAGAACTCGATATTCGTGACGGACTGCGCGCTCCTGTCCGCCAGCTCGGCGCTGGGCCAGCTGATGATCTACCGCACCATCGCCAGGTTCGGCCCCGTCGTCTTCACCATCATCATGACGCTGAGACAGGTACGTCGTTTGACATAACTACTAACATACAGTTAGGTCGTACTAGGCAAAACGAAATACTAAGTAGAACAGCGACTGTGACTTCAAACAACCTGTGTCAAATACATATAAAAAGTTTTGTTGTTCCCGCGGGAACTATTTAATTTTCTGGGATAAAAAGTAGCCTATGTGCTAATCCAGAGTATAATCTATCTCTATACTAAATTTGATGCAGATCCGTTAAGCCGTTCTGGCGTGATTGATTACCAAACATCCATCCTTCCATCCAAACTTTCGATTCGATTTCGGGGTTCGATGTGGGGTACGCCGTATGCACTACACTACTAAACTTCAGAGTTGCACCTGACGCTTATACTGACTTCGACAATAACAAGTGAATATAACTCAAAGAATTAAATATACGACTGCCATAGTTAAATGATATTTTATTGTGAATCACTGGATATTGAAATATACTTTAGTCTTATATATTTTTGGAATCTACTCATCATTTTCTTGATGATGACAATATAGTTAATCTCATTTTGGAAAAAAAAAATTCGACATCAATTAATTATTTTTACCCGGAATAAGCTAATGATTCTAACAAAATCATCAAAATCCGTTCAGGCGTATAGAAGTTATGGTGGAATATACAAACTCACATACATACATACATACATAGATAGATAGATAGATAAATTCTTTATTGCCACACATAACTCAGAAATAACTTAATTATAAACAAAAAAAAAAAATGTTGTAAATAAAGCCGCTCAGCTTTTAGGATTTATTAAACGCAACACAAAGGCTTTTTCTTCTAGGACTAAAATTCTGTTATTCAATGCGTTGGTAAGAAGCCACCTTGAGTTCGCCAGTGTTATCTGGAATCCATCCTTCAGTGTGCACTCCCAGCGCATTGAAAGTGTACAACGAGCCTTTACTCGACACCTTGCCTTTCATGCTAGCGGTATCTCACACAGGCAACCCTATAATCAGCGACTGACTCATTTCAAATTGATATCTCTTCGAAATAGGCGAGAAATTCTCGATCAGTGCTATCTTCATAAAATATTACACAATAAAGTAAAGTGCAGCAATATTCTTAATCGCATATCGTTATCTGTTCCACGTAGGTATCCCCGTTGTTGCATCTCGAAAACTTTCCATATTCCTTTCGCGAAAACACATCTCGGTCGTCAAGCTCCCATTGCGCGTATTTGTGGCAAATATAACGAATTGTCTAGAACATTACAATCTTATACTACTTTTAAGAAAATACTCACTGATCATATTGTATCATCTAATTCCAGTTTAAGGTAATATTTTGTTTGTTATTATTATTATTTTTTTGTATTTTGTTTCCTACTAAATTATAATTTTGAATTAAGTATGTAAGTAAGTTTGTAAGTTTATAATACATAGTATGTAAGTTTTTATGGCAAAATTTAGTTTACATGACGTTTAACCTTTTAAATGTTATGTACACTTGTAATCGATTTACATATAAGAAATAGTAATAATGTGAACGTTCTTGTGTTTGTCATATATGTAAATTGTTAGTGTACTAAATAAATAAAATAAAAATAAATAAATAAAAAAAACGGAAAACAACGCGTGCGCAAGGGCGGTCTTATCACTAAAAGTGATCTGCTCCAGATAACCCATTACTTAAGGAACTTTAAAAAGGAGCGGGAAAGTGCAACAACAATAATTAACATGCAATAATAATATACTACTACATACATGAACCTTGAAATCAATATACTCCTTTTTTCAGGCAGTCGTATGAAAAGAGTATATAGATTACTAGCTGATGCCCGCGACTTGGTCCGCGTAGATTGAGGTTTTTCGGTTCCCGCTGGAACTCTTTAATTTTCCGGGATAAAAAGTAGCCTATGTGCTATTCCAGACTATAATCTATCTGTGCCAAATTTCATCCAGATCCGTTCATCCGTTGGAGCGTGATTGAGTAACAAACATACATCCATATATCCATCCATCCAAACTTTCGCATTTATAATATTTATTTGATTATTGATGGTCTCTGTGTGCGCAGGCGACGTCGATCCTGGTGTCGTGCGCGGTGTACGGGCACTCCGTGTCCGCGGCGGGCGCGGCGGGCGTGGCGCTGGTGTTCGCGGCCGTGCTGCTGCGCGTGCGCTGCCGCAGCCGCAAGCCCAAGCCGCCCAAGCCGCCCGCGCAGCCCGCCTAGCGACCGCCTCCTACCGGTGATGCGGCCACGATACCTGACAATACCTACCTACCCTACCTACCTACCTACTGGTGACGTCCTCCACATACCTTTTTTTTTTTTTTTTAAATTATCAAAATAAAATCGATACAGCTTTGGTGGGTAGCACTGCGAAAAACCACGTAGGTTTAAATTGCGTAGGTTTAACCTACTGGTGAGACATCACCACGTGACCACACAGTGGAGACATCCACAATATTGTCGCACCACCACCACTACAGCCCATTAACGTCCCACTGCTGGGCGCAGGCCTCCACTCACACAGGAGAGAGGGAATTGGGCATTTGACAACTATTCAAATAATTAATTTTTAGTGATTATTATATAAAGGATCTCCCAAAAGTCGTAATATCCACGTCCCCTGTTAGTTTTATGTTGAATAACTAAGTAAAGAAGTGCGTCGAACTTTGATGACGTCACTATTCAATATTTCATACAAAATCTCATAATAAGCACACGTTTAGACGTATAAATAAAGTTACTGTTTTGACTACTTAGTTGTCAAAGACCCAATTGGAGCTCAGCAGGCATACTACCATCTCTTAAAGCAGTATCAGTTTTAAATAACCGTTTTATATTACATACCTTGACGTCCCTAAAATAAGGATTATAATTATGATACAAGAGCGTCAACAATATTAAAATAATATTGCTTTCAGCGATGGTAATACGCCCCCAGATCTACCACGCTGCTCCAATGCAGGTTGGCGGGCTATTTATAACAATATTGTCCACTATTTATAATTATATTGCATGTACGACTTTGTAAATAAACATACAATAATACTAGGTATAGTCCCAGAAACTTATCTGGCCCGTTGGCCAAAATTGGAACTAACTTTCATGACTTCGTCTGCGAAAATTAGTTTTTTTCAATTCCCACGGAAACTTTTAAATTTTCCGGGATAAAAGCCTATGTCACTCTACAGTATATGGCTAGCATGCGCACTACGAGTAAAATTTACCCGTTATCTCTATCTGTCTACCGAAGCTAACATGATTACACGTCTCGTTACGTCAAAAGTAGAGATAAAAGTAATATTTCTTATCTGTGGTATTTTTCTCTACGAACCTTTACATGTCGACTATTTTTTTCTTGTTATATACCGCATTTTGTGCATGTTAGGGTAAATGAAAAATTTGCCGGCAACGACAACATCTCTCTCTCGTCGCGAGATAATCTCGTGGTGCGCATGCTAAGCACACTGGTCCTCAACAGCTATACCCATGATTGAAGGACAAACCGACAAACAAACACACTTTCGCATTTACAATACATATTTATTAGTGTGTGACTGTGGGAAATTATAGTGATCGAACTCTAGTTGAAAATAAATTAAATTTTAATAGTCTCGAAGGCACAAAACGATAACGTAACTTGTTAAAGTTATTATAGTATAAGTTACCCCAATTTTTTTTCCCCCAATTGATTGATTGTTTATTAAGTGTGATAATCATTTTAAACAGACAACACAAATGCAATACTTAATACAATATTAAAATGGTAAAAACAAAGTGTAAAATAAATTTAAAACAAATTCTGAAATAAATGACTCCAATCATATTTTTGACTTGGGAAGTAAGCTGGTGAATGCGTGACGAGAGCGTTACGAAAAGTGCGAACGGAAGTTGAGAGGGAGATATAATAAGTTAGTGAAGATAGAAAGAGAGAGAGTTACGTTTCGAATATTATTGTAAGGGCAAGAGAGAGAGGTGCGAGCACACATTTTCTTTCTCTCCTTCTCTCATAGCCAGTTACTAAGTTTTACTTCAGTCGTGTGGTCTAAACTTTAGACCACACGACTGAAGTGTAAAAAACGAGTGTGCTTTAGACTCTAAAGCACACTCGTTTTTTTATATTGTGACTGTATGACTTTATGTGTTTATGTTAAGATTCAAATAAGTGTTATATACAATTTTAACACAAAGTGTTAATTTTTTATACAAAATGTTAATTTGTTGTTACAACCTATGCACAATGGGGCTGATTCTGTAGTGCACAATCTCTAAACTAAACTAAAATGGCAGCTTTAAATCTAGTTATGTCCCTTTCCGTAGGGAGTATTATGAAAGGGTTAGCAATATATGTAATGCTCTGATTTTAGTTTAGTTTAGAGATTGTGCACTACAGAAATCTATATTTATATCCCAATATATATTTTAAAAAAATATTATAATTTGTGCATAGTTTATATAAAAACGGCTTATCACCTAACATTTTTAATTTTATCATATAATATTCATTTGACCAGTAAAATACTCGAGTGAAGTACATACATGACTTACTTATATACTTAAGTATAAAATTGAATATTAGTATGTAGTGATAGGAAAATTTTGTACTGTTGTTGTACATATCTGATTTATTTTAGTTTATTGGGATATCTATTGTGAAATTGTATTGTATTTCAAATGAAATTGTACATAAATGAGTATTGACGACACATTTGTTTTTGTTATAATTTTAAACACATCCCCTAATTGCAAATAATGAGTATAATTATGTGGCCTGCCTTAAGAAATATAAAAGAACTACATTTATGAGGCACTAGCTGATGCTCGCGACTTCGTCCGCGTGGTTTAAGTATTTTTTTATTCGATCTATTATACTTATTACTTATTATTATAGGACCACGATGTCTATGGTAAAATCAAAGGGTCATTGGAGGAAGCAATGAAAGAATTAAACCTTGTTATAAAACTGCAGATTACCAAAGATTATTAGGCGATGACAAATTTACTGTCACAACTGAGAATCGTTTATTAATAAGTAACATTTTATAAATCCTGTAGGTATAATGTTCTGGCTCGCCGACCCGACCAGCAGCATCAACAGCTTTTAAATTACGAGTCCAAGTTGTTTCAGAAGATTCAAATTCAAAAGTAGGCAACATTTGGAAGGGTAAGTTCACCTTATAACTTCAATCTCCAACTCTCCACGCAGTTTTAATGGACCATATGGACGTATAAAATACCTATTACCTACCTATATACTTATAGGTATAGGTAGTAGGTACTAGCTGATGCCTGCGACTTCGTCCCGCGGGAGGATTTTCGGGGTCAAAAAGTAAGCTATTTTACTCTGGGCGGTGAATATCGCAAGCAAGCACACAGATTTGTCTGTTATTGGCGGTTGATAGTGAATTAAGCAAATATTGGTTAAGAGCAGGCGTTACTTTGCGGAAGTCCATGATAATCAAGGAACAAGAAGTTTAATTCGCTTTAATCCGCTAAAGCAGACAAATCTATGTGGTACAGCGTGTAGCTTGCGACATTTATCTACCACTTAATAAGCTAGCAATATCTGCGCACCGGCACAACACCACACCACACATCTTCTAAATTATTACCTAGTGTACGTTTCTCTCCGACACCGGAGCATCGTCAGGAGATGTTGACTCGACAACGCGGTATGTTGTTCCTAGGTTTTGTGTCCGGACGCGATTATTCAAAAAACCGAATTAGCACAACCCGACCCCACGTAGTCTTGTCTACCCGGGGTTTTGTCTAGGTACCCCCTAGAGTAACCCCTTGTAAAGCGCGAAGCCAGAAGCTTGCGAAGGAGGTCCTGAATGAAGCGAGTCTTCTGGCGCATAGCCCGTCCATTTTAGATGTTACTAAATAACTATCATACGCTTTGCAAACCCGTGCGCGAATTGAGGACTCGTGCCTTGAATTGAGCACGAGTTTGGAAAGGAAGTTAGCGTAACAACCCGTGCGGTTTCAAAGTAGTGCTGTCTTCTATTGAACACGCAAACGGAAATACGCTCCGGACACAGTCCTCGCGCGGTAATCAGTCCTGTTGCAGTTGAACGGCGGTGCGTGGAGTGGAGCGGAGCGGAGTGTCGCGGAGTGGAGTGGAGCGGAGTGGCGTGATGTGGGTGCAGATGGCGATGACGACGCTGCTGGCGCTGCTGGCGGCGCCGTGCATGCTGCAGCGCGCTTGCCCCGCGCGCTCGCCGCGCCCGCCCTCCAGCGTGTGCATGCACCGCATGCATCCCGGGGACAAGTTAGCATGCACGCCTTGTACCTACACAGTACACACCACTCTGTAGTCTGTAGCCAGCGAGTGACAGCCCTAGTAGAGCTTGATGAACACGAGCGTGCGGCCTGCGGGGGCCATATACTCAGGAACTTGAGTGCTCAGGAACTTCACAACCTTGTTCCTCCTTCTCCGTTCTACCACAGAACAGCAAGAAACCGTCAGCGTTGGCACCCTTATGTGGTTGACGTCCAATCTGCTCGCACGAAGCGTTTTTGCTCGACGTTTCTGATCCGAACCGCTAGGGTGTGGAACACCCTCCCAGCACACGTGTTTCCTGCCACATATAACTTAAGTACCTTCAAGGCAAGAGTGAATGGGCATCTTCTAGGCAAGCGCGTTCCAACCTAGACCTCATCATTGCTTAGCATGATTGTCGTCAAGCGCAAGCCTATCACGCAATAAAAAAAAATATATATATACTGCCAACGCTTAAAGCAATACTTAAGCAATAATACCTACTCAAAATGACAGTTTGAATGTCACGTACCCACAGATCAGAGAATTGTTTAACTGATCTGTGCACGTACCTTTTTATTTATTTTAATCTACTAAAGTTAAATTATAAATTTAGCACTTTTTATTTTTTACACAAAATAGCTTTATTAAGACAACACTCAACAGTGCGCCCTAGGGAGCTTGTCAAACCTTGACGTTCCTAAAATAAGGATTATAATTCTAAAACACGAAAGTCAACAACAATGGAACAATATGCCTTTGAGCGTTGGCAATATCTGAGCGATAATGGTGTAGCGGCTTCTCACGCTCTCTTGCTGATGCGACTTTAGAACTGGCCCCCTAACCGAGTTACATACCTACCTACCTACGTTTCGTGTGTATTTTCTTTCTATAATCGTTAACGCTTTAGCGAAAGAGATCAAAAACGCTAACCATAGACTATTCAGTTATTTTTTTCTCTTCACTAAAGCGCTAAGTAACGACTAAAAGAGATTAGACACGAAATGTACCTAAGTAACTTGTCTAGAGGGGCAGGAACTAGGCTGTACGCGCCGCAGGATAAGCGCTACTTACCTACCGCTTTAGACTAAGTAGCCGTAGCTGTTCTAAACTGATTTAGATAGTAGAATCATAGTCCTAAAACTCCTACTGTCTAAAAACATTTCTTTTTTGTTTCAGATATATCATTAAATGTGCGAGGAAATGCTAAATCTGCTACATATTTTGCGAAAACTGAAGAAAATTTACTTGAAAAAAATACGAAAATAAAAATACTCAGGTACCAATTCTACCTTACCTTCTGATCAAGTTTATTGTTCGTGGAGGAAGCTAAGCCGTATACAGGAAGGGTTACATATTTGTCTCGTGAGGTGCGACTGCGCGTGTTTTGGCCGCGTCCGTCGCCTGTTTACAAAACAACGCGGCATTGTCCATCTACTCGTACAGGCGACCCTACTACGAACCCCGTTAGACAACTCGATTGAATTAAAATAACGATAGAATGGATTTAAATGTTTAAAGTTTAAAGTCTTTTAAGTTGACATTATCTACCGCTTTGTCCACCGCACAGCCTTAGATAATAGTTTAGTACTAAATTATTAGAAAGAAAGAAAAACAATTTATTCCACCATTGTGCCACACATTACAATACCTTAAGGTAAACGTTACTATGGCGCCTCCAGTACTTGAGCATTAAACTCATGGTCAAGTCCTAGAGGCACCCTGACATCACTTGTCGTCGTGTGTGGCACAACCTGAAAAAACCGGCCAAGTGCGAGTCGGACTCGCGCACCGAGGGTTCCGTACAAACCTGTAGTAAGTTTTACGATTTATGACGTATTAAAAATAAAAATTACGTTTGTTGTATGGGAGCCCCCCTTTAATATTTACTTTATTGATATTTAATTATTTATTTTGAAAGGTAACATACAAGTTAATATTCTGTGAAAATTTGAACCGTCTACCTGTCACCGTTTTTAATATTGAGCAAAAAAATACGAAAAAAACACGTTTATTGTATGGGGACCCCCCTTAATATATATATTTTTTTAATTTTTAGTATTTGTTGTTATAGCGGCAACGGAAATACATCATTTGTGAAAATTTCAGCTTTCTAGCTATCACGGTTTATGAGATACAGCCTGGAGAGACAGACAGACAGACAGCGGAGTCTTAGTAATAGGGTCCCGTTTTTACCCTTTGGGTACGGAACCCTAAAAAGGCATTAGCTCAGCATAATGCTGAATGCCTTGCAATAAGTTACAAGAGCATTCAGCGCTGATTTTCAGCTGGAGCGCTTACCTACTACTTAAACTTTGCGGTGGCAGTAATTAACTTAGCAGACGTCTTTTAGCTATCAAACAAGATTGAAACTCGATTCTGACTCACCACGCGCGTACAATTCCCGTGGTAGTGTCTGTGTCGTGTTGCACACTGGCTATGAGTATGCGCGGCGGCTATAAGGCTGGTCGCAGGCGATGCGCGCGCGAGTGCTTCTGTCGACGTTGCTGCGGGTGCCGCTGGCTGCTGTGCTGCTTTACGTGTCGCTGTACGTGCTGCCATCGAGAGGATACGTGACGATGTACTGGATCTTTGTTGCGCTGTTTGCCGTCTCACAGGTAAGTACTTATTTTTTACCTCTTCGTAATTGGAAAATCACCAACAGAAATCTCTTACTTCTATACTATGGGTGATAGCTGGTGTGATAATGATGATAAGTATTCACTAAGAAGAATATTTTTTTTTTAATAATTTTATTACAGTGCTTCACACACGAGGAAAGTTCCTAAACTTACATACATATCAAAAATTTTCGGAACCGGCAGGATTTGAACCTGCGTCTCTCTGGGAATCGCGCCCTGAGCGCCTGGACCACTCGGCCACGGTTCACTTAAAAGAAGAAGGTTTTTAAGAAGAATAATGATAATTATTCACTAGATAATGATGATAACTATTCCCTGACTACATCTTTTGCACTCTTTTATAACTTGTGAAGTGTAGGGGTGAGTGGATATTTTTGCTGCTAACTACTCATCCTGAAAACGGAGCAGCATTTATCACTTTACGTCTTCAGGGCTGGATATGTTTCCATTATACCTATTATGATTTTGACCGCCAATTTCTCTGTTCCAGGCGGCGCCGGACTGTAAAAACTGCATGGTGAGTCGTTGATAGTTTCTAAATTCTAATAAACGAGTAAGTGACTCTCTCTCTCTGCGTCGTAACTCGTATTCCTCATTGCTGAAGGTCGTGACCCCTTTCCATTAATCAAATAATAACAGGAGTTTTCTTGAGATAATAATGTCTAGTATAACTACTCAATAATAGGTAACGACTGTGAATCTCACCAGTAAGTATTGGGCGAAAGTTATAATACGGGTGAGATTGCTTATGTTTTTTACTCTTTCACGCAAAAACCACTCGACGGATTTGGCTGAAATTTGGAATGGAGATAGATTACATCCTGGATTACTTTGACGTTGACATCCTTTGACGACCTCCGTGGCGCAGTGTGTAACGCTGTTGTCTTAACGTGCGGAGGTCTCGGGTTCGATCCCCGGAAGGGTCAATTTGGGAATTTATAAATTCTGAATTTTCCCTGGTCTGGCCTGGTGGGAGGCTTCGGCCGTGGCTAGTTACCACCCTACCGACAAAGACGTGCCGCCAAGCGATTAAGCGTTCCGGTACGATGCCGTGTAGAAACCGAGTAGGGGTTATGGGTTTAATATAACTGCCATGCTCCTAACAGGTTAGCCCGCTACCATCTTAGACTGCATCATCACTACCATCAGGTGAGATCGCAGTCAAGGGCTAAGTTGTAGTGGATAAAAAAAAAAATTAACATACTTACTTAGGCTATTTTTCATCTCGGAAAATTAAAGGGTTCCCGCGTGAACCAAATAACCTCAATCCACGCGGACGAAGTCGCGGGCATCAGCTAGTCTAATAGATATTATAAAAGGAAAAGGTGACAAACCACTGAAATTTCGCATGCACATACTAGATAAGTACTATGACGTAGACATCCGCTGAGAAAGGATTATTGAAAATTGAATCTCTTTAAGGAGGTTTATATTTGTGTAGTACACGCACACGAAGTCGCGGGCATGATACTTTATACTAATATTGTAAATGCGAAAGTGGAAAGTGTGACTGTCTGTCTACGCTTTAACGGCCCAATCTTTTCAACCAATTTTGATGTAATTAGGTACCTATAGAGGTAGGTTATATCACGGGCTTTGATCACGGGTAAGGACATAGGCTACTTTAGCTAGCTAGCTTTATCCACGCGGACGAAGTCGCGGGCCATCAGCTAGTTCATGAAGGAACTTCTTTTCACGGAAGTCCATGATAATGAAGGAACTAGAAGTTTAATTCGCTATAATCCGCGACAATAGGCAAATCTATGTGGTACAGTGTGTATCCCGCACTTGTAGCTCGCGATATTCACCACACCACAGAAATCTCCCAAATTACTCTCAACGTAGGTACCTACGTTGAGAGTAAGTCATGAAACGTACGTTTCACTCCGACACCGGAGCATCTTCAGGAGATGTTGACTCGACAATGCACGATTGTAAAGCTTTACACCTATACTTAACCTATTGTCGTGGATAATAGCGAATTAAACTTCTAGTTCCTTCATTATCATGGACTTCCGCAAAAAGAAAAGAAAGAAAGAAAGAAAAAACATTTATTTTCCAATTTTGCCACACATGCTCTTACCTCAAGGGTATGCTACCCAAGCGCCTTCATCACCACCACCAACAGCAATGAGCTAAACTACCAAGGTGACAGAAACGCCGGGATAACAGGAGTCATGTGTGGCACAACCTGAAAAAAGGCCCCAACTCAGCATAATGCTGCATGATTTGAATATGCACAAGGGCAATACAAAAACCATGCAGCACTGATTTTCAGCCGGGACCCTGTTGCAGGCGACGCCACGGACCCATAATTATAAATAACTAGCTGTCCCGGCGAACTTTGTTCCGCCTTAGAGGCAATCGGAAATTGAAGTCGTTTAAACTCAAACGGCAAATCGGTTGGGATCATCGGGATCCTTGGAATGAGAACTTCCTTACCTTCGAATTTTCCTTTGAGTATCGTCGCATAAATCACTATAAAAACGTTGGAAAAAAGAATCTATTCATAAATCATTAAAATAAAATCCATGTTTTTCCCATGGTCAATTTTTTTTAAAAGTATTCTATGTCCGTCTCCTGGTTCTAAGCTACTTCCCCATAAATTTTCAGCCAACTCGGTTCAGCCGTTCTTGAGTTATAAATAGTGTAAGTAACACGACTTTCTTCTTATATATATATATATATATATATATATATATATATATAGATAATACTAGCACTAAGTCCCTATAATGACGTCTGCTTCTATCCATTATCAGCTGGTTCGTTATAATTGTGTGCAACACTCAATGGCAACACTGCGCAGATGGTCGGCAAGGACGAGCGGGCGATGTTCCGCGCGCACTCCGACGCCTGCATCCCGCAGTCCCAAGTGGAGCCCCGCCTGGTGGACAGCCTGCTGCGCGGCGAGCTGATGGATGATCCGGCGCTGCGGAGGCACGTGTACTGCGTGCTGCTCAGGTGCAAGCTCATCAGCAAGGACGGCAAGCTGCTGAAGGCTGCTGTGTCGGGCAAAATGTCCGCAAGGGCCGACGCCAGGAACGCCACCAAAGTAAGTCTTCAACTCCCCTTGCGTCGTATTCCTCATTGCGAAGGGTCGTGACCCCTTTCCATTAATCACATAATGGTAAGAGTTTTCTTGGGATAATATTGCGATAAGTTCCCACGTCCTTCCGCATACGGCTCGACTCAGAGTATATTAAACTCTTAACTTTTTGGAACGATTATTATCAGATATTAGTGATAATGACCGGGACCGACGACTTAACGTGTTCTCCGAGGCACGGAGGAGACGATAAGGCCAAATTTGAACCTCCAAATTCGGTCTCCCATCTAGTTACCGACTTGGGTCAAAGCTGGAAACCAAAAATCTCTCCACGCGAACGAAGTCGCGAGCTGATACCTAGATAGGTATAATATTTTAGATTTTTTACCACAACCAAATTAGCATCAATTCAACTCTCCAGGTATTGGAAAGCTGCGCTTCGCAACCCGGCGACACCCCGGAAGACCTCGCGTGGAACCTGTTCCGCTGCGGCTACGACAAGAAGGCCGTGCTCTTCCACCACATGCCCACGCCCAGCGCTGGGGCTGACAACGACGCCGTGTAGCGGCGCGCTGCCCTTATAGCACCTGTGCTCTATTGTGACCACTATAACGATCTTATAGCGCCGGTGCTGAATAACAGACCATTGTACTACCCCACCCTACCCTATACAAACTATTCTGTACATTAGATCACTATACCGCCCTTATTCCACCTGTGCTGTAAATCAGCAGATCTGTTCTCTCAGTGGCTATTAAAATATTAAAGCCACTGAAATATTTAGTATCCATTGAAGGTTAGCTATGAAATCTTATTTTTATTTTTCATAGCAAATCTTCAGTGGATAAAAAACATTTGTCAGGGGCTTTTCATTTTTTGATAGCCACGAGTTAGAGAATGGGCTGCTGACATTTACAACCCTCATATTGACTTTTAAGTCACTAGCGAACCGAAGCCAAAAATTAAGATCTATATCTATTCATCAGTGTGTCGCAATCAAAGTTTGGTGCTTAGCGGAGTATTGTAACAGTAATGTAACATTTTTTTTTATTAACTGGCTTTACGGCTCTGGGTTCCAGCCCTTCTGAACCAGTAATGTAATAGTTACCAATCAACTGGTAGATTATTATTTGATATCTATTATTATTATTACCCATGTTATTCTTTATTTTTTTTATATTGTGTTAATAAATTTATATTTTACCGCAATGTAACCCTACATCGAGCCTTATTATTTTATGGGAAGTAGTTATACTTATTGAGAATTGGCTTAAAAATAGTTGGGTACCTACTTAATACTTATGCTCAATTTGTTAATCCTCGTTTCATATAGGTCTTGTTATGACTATACCGGTTCGGAAAGAAGAGTCTACCGAGAAGGGTCGCAAGAAACTCAGCAGATTTGCTCTTTTCAAAAAGCTAAGTCAACTTTTACTTTTACTTTTTTGAGTTGTCACGTCGCAGGACGCAAAGTCGATCGCGTCCAGCGCCAGCGTCTACTTACTTTAAATTAGTACATAATTCCCGGCCCAGGCCGGGAATAAAACAATTCACGGCTGAGTAATATTGGAAGACTTTACAAGTCATTCGGCCGAAACTTTTATAGTACTTTTCTCTAATTTGCGAGGAAACAATAAACGGAATTTGTTAAGAAAGCTTGCTGATGGATGGCGTTGACTTAACTCTAACTCATGGATGGATGGAAATGATTTGATTTCCTACTTCAGTATTAGCGACCAGAAAAAGAACCAATATCCTACGTATTGATATTTTCAAAAAATGAAGCCATTTCTATGTAAGTTGGAGGAAAAAAAACCGGCCAAGTGCGAGTCGGACTCGCGCACCGAGGGTTCCGTACAAACCTGTAGTAAGTTTTAAATTATTAAAAAAAAACTACTTACTAGATGTCGTTCAAACCAATTTTCGGTGGAAGTTTGCATGGTAATGTACATCATATATTTTTTTTAGTTTTATCATTCCCTTATTTTAGAAGTTACGGGGGGGGGGGGGACACTCATTTTACCACTTTGGAAGTGTCTCTCGCGCAAACTATTCAGTTTAGAAAAAAATGATATAAGAAACCTCAATAATATCATTTTTGAAGACTTATCCATAGATACCCCACACGTATGGTTTTGATGAAAAAAAAATTTTTGAGTTTCAGTTCTAAGTATGGGGACCCCCAAAATTTATTGTTTTTTTTTTCTATTTTTGTGTGAAAATCTTAATGCGGTTCACAGAATACATGTACTTAGACTTACCAAGTTTCAACAGTATAGTTCTTATAGTTTCGGAAAAAAGTGGCTGTGACATACGGACGGACAGACAGACAGACAGACAGACAGACAGACAAACAGACATGACGAATCTATAAGGGTTCCGTTTTTGCCAAATTTGGCTACGGAACCCTAAAAATGACAAGGCACTCTCCCCTCGCCCCGCAATAGTTAGTCGAATGTGATTTCATACATTTTTCGTACGTTATTTACGTATTCCGTGTTTATTTCATCCAAGGTTTTTAAGCACAAAGTATTGATCAATGACACATTCGCTCATGAGTTGCAATAGCAGATTGCAATTCACTAATTGGCAGCTCTACGCGTGAGTGCAAATGACACCGGCAACAACTTCAATGAGCTCACTGCGGGCTGTGGGCGGCATGACCCGCTGACTACTGCCGCGCCGCTATACCAACTAATAACTATGCCAGTTTGCATTAAAGCCTTTGCCTTAACAAGTCGCGGCCCGAAAAAGTTTGCATGTTTTACGAATTCCGCGCGCGAAGTTTTTGAAGCAAAACTTTATATGAGCTTTTTTAGGTTGAGAGATTAACTAGGTACTATAAAGTTGATCTATGGTTGAGAGTGTTTTGTGTTTTTTTTTGTAGACGGAAGTAACGCGTAAACTTGCAGTGATTGTAAATCATAGACAAAGATGTGATGAGTTTTTAAGATTTTGCGCGAGTTTTAAATTAACTACGGACTAAAAAAGTGTACCGTGTAAGTTTTTAAGACGATTTTCAGCGTTTGTGTACTTTTAAGTTTAAATAATGAAGATCAATCAAATGTGAATGATACTATCTATTATTATTGATTGAATTAGTTTACTGATAGTATTTTTGTGTTAAGAGGTTTCCTAATTAAAAAGAGTGGTGTCTGATGTGTGGAGTCAAGGAGAGAGTACAGGAGATTGTTTTTAAAAGTAAGTAATTACCTAATTAATTTTGTTGAGTAAGTATAGATACTGTTTTACCTGTAGGTATATACCTATAGGTCTAGTCCCTGAAAACCCAAAAAAAAGTAAGTAGGTAGGTACATCATGTACCGAGACTACTCGACTAGGTCCACGTGGATTTTTGTTTTTTTAAAACCCCTAAGTCTATAAAATTTCTGAAGAATCCTTTGATTTCCGAGATAAAAAGTATCTAGTATAGTATTTCCGGGATCACTCCGGGATGCAGCCTATCTCTACCAAATTTCGTCAAAATCGGTTGAACGGATGATGGGCGGTTAAAATGTAGCAGCGCTGTAACCAGCGCAGAGTGCCGACGTTTGATCTGTCTGTCTGTCTATCTACTGAGTACCTACTGGCATTCCGGGATGGAGAAGGAAAGCATACTGGGGTATAAGTTACTGTTTAATCTGTGCTGAGGCGGTTTTACAACTTTTACTACATGTCAGAGTCATAGTCATAGTCATAGTCATAAATATCTATTCAATGTAGGTAGATACACTACACTTATTGACGTCCAGTTACATAAAAGACTAGTATGGCGCGTGGCTGCGCGGCCCGCTAAAGCGGACCGCGTAGTGGACCGCTCGGTCCACTATTTACTTACTCGCTGTCATATTATCCTGGTTTACTGTCTACGTGTTCTGAACTGAATAACACACTGCTATGCTAGTTAGCACAGTGGAAGCGCCAGCACGCCAAGCGTCCGACGTAAAAGAAAATTCTCATAAAGGAAAAAAAACATAAAACAAAGACCACCAACCCCCCGCCCCTCACCCCCTTGTATACCTTTGGGTGCCATCGAACTTCGGCAACTTGGCTTTCGAAATGGCGAACCGACAATAATTATTCTTCCATAAAGAACAAATCTTGTAAAAAAACCATTTCAATATCATGCATATTTCCTAACTTCTTCTACTCTCTTCAATGTTCGTAGATTGTGGTTTTCGGGTGGAAAATTATCAGGGCCTGAAAGTCTACTTGAAGAGCAAAAAATTAAGATGGCAGAATCTGCCATCTTAATTTTTTCTGCTCATCAAGTAGACTTTCAGGCCCTGATAATTTTCTACCCAAAAACCACACTTCCATCTTTTAAATACTGTCTGAGATGGCCGCCATCTTGAATGCGCCATTTTGGATTTTTTTTCAGCTCACTGCCAATTGTATGGAGTTTCGAGTATTTTTTGTTTGAGCAGCCCCTACCTATCTTTAATACCCTGACCGTGCTCCTCACCCATCATCCGAACCTTCGATCATCTCCATATTTTTTTCTCCGAACGATTCGTCAAAATGAGAATTCTTCCATAAAAACAAATTTTTAAAAGGAACCGTACACTTGTAGCATCTTCAATATTCGCCATACCTAAATTTTCTATGGAAAAATAAATTCCGCCATCTTGAACTTTTTTCCTATTTATCAAGAAGACCTTCAGGTCCTGATCATCTTTTGCCGAGAAACCACTCTTCCATCTTTTATACTCTCCGAGATAGACACCGACGAAATTTGTATGGCGGCCATCTTAAATCCGCCATTTTGGATTTTTTTTTCAGCTCACTGCCAATTGAATGAAGTTTCGAGTATTTTTTGTTTGAGGAGCCCCCACCTATCTTAATTACCCTGGCCGTGCTCCTCATCCATCTTTCAAACCCTCGATCATCAAAGCTCCCCATGTATTTTCTTCTTTAAAAACAATTTTTGAAAAGGAACCGCATCAAAGTCTTGCATAGTAATACACTAATTGTAGCCTCTTCAATATTCGCCATACATTTTCTATGGAAAAATAAATTCCGCCATCTTGAATTTTTTTCGTGTTCATCAAGTAGACCCTCATGTCCTGATCATCTTTTGCCCAGAAACCACTCTTCCATCTTTTATACTCTCCGAGATAGACACGGTCGAAATTTGTATGGCGGCCATCTTAAATCCGCCATTTTGAATTTTTTTTTCAACTACCGCCAATTGGATGAGGTTTCGATTTTCGAATGACATTTGGTCGAGCACCCCCCACCTATCTTCGATACCCTGGCTGGTGCTCTTCATCCGTCTTCGAAATCCTCAATCATCAGCTCTCTCCGTATTTTGCCTCTGAATGAATTTTTGTCTTCTATACGAAACGATGAGTGAAAAAAAATATTTTCATACAAAATTTTACAGGAGAGGTGATCAATGAGTGAATCAGCACGAGCAGCTATATATATATTAACTAGTATGGCGCGTGGTTGCGCGGCCCGCTACAGCGGACCGCGTAGTGGACCGCGTGGTCCACTGTATACTTACTCGCTGTCCTACTATCCTGCCCCCCCGATTATGTAAGAATGGCCGATCAAATCGTCAAAGTTCGGCGTCAAAGTAAAATAAACCATAACAGCATTAAATTAGAGCTCAATTTCGAAAAACGAAATTGAGCTCTAATTCAATGCTGTTATGGTTTATTTTACTTTGACGCCGAACTTTTACGATTTGATCGACAATTCTTACATAATCGGGCAGCTGGTTTACTGTCTACTTGTTCTGATCTGAACAACACACTGCTATGCTAGTGATCACAGTGGAAGCGCCAGCACGCCAAGCGTCCGACGTAAAAGAAAATTCTCATAAAGGAAAAACATAAAACTAAGACCACCAACCCCCCGCCCCTCCCTTTTTGTTTGAGCAGCCCCTAAGTAGGTACCTATCTTTATTACCCTGACCGTGCTCCTCACCCATCATCCGAACCTTCGATCATCATCTCTCTCCATATTTTTTTCTCCGAACCATTCGTCAAAATTAGATTTCTTCCATAAAAACAAATCTTGAAAAGGAACCGTAGTCTTGCATAGTTCTACACTTGTAGCCTCTTCAATATTCGCCATACATTTTCTATGGAAAATAAATTCCGCCATCTTGAATTTTTTCCTGTTCATCAAGTAGACCCTCATGTCCTGATCATCTTTTGCCAAGAAACCACTCTTCCATCTTTTATACTCTCCGAGATAGACAACGACGAAATTTGTATGGCGGCCATCTTAAATCCGCCATTTTGAAATTTTTTTTCAGCTCACTGTCAATTGGATGAAGTTTCGAGTAACATTTGTTCGAGCACCCAAAACCTATCTTCAATAGGTACCCTCTTCTATGGAAAAATAAATTCCGCCATCTTGAATTTTTTTCGTGTTCATCAAGTAGACCCTCATGTCCTGATCATCTTTTGCCAAGAAACCACTCTTCCATCTTTTATACTCTCCGAGATAGACACCGTCGAAATTTGTATGGCGGCCATCTTAAATCCGCCATTTTGAAATTTTTTTCAGCTCACTGTCAATCGGATGAAGTTTCGAGTGACATTTGGTCGAGCACCCCCCACCTATCTTCGATACCCTGGCTGGTGCTCTTCATCCGTCTTCGAAATCCTCAATCATCAGCTCTCTTTGTATTTTTCCTCTTAATGAATTTTTGTCTTCTATACGAAACGATTAGTGAAAAAAAAAATGTTCATACAAAATTTTACAGGAGAGGTGATCAATCAGTGAATCAGCACGAGCAGCTATATATATATTAACTAGTATGGCGCGTGGCTGCGCGGCCCGCTAAAGCGGACCGCGTAGTGGAGCGCGTGGTCCACTGTCTACTTACTCGCTGTCCTACTATCCTGCCCCCCGATTATGTAAGAATGGCCGATCAAATCGTCAAAGTTCGGCGTCAAAGTAAAATAAACCATAACAGCATTAAATCAGAGCTCAATTTCGAAACACGAAATTGAGCTCTAATTCAATGCTGTTATGGTTTATTTTACTTTGACGCCGCACTTTTACGATTTGATCGACAATTCTTACATAATCGGGCAGCTGGTTTACTGTCTACGTATTCTGATCTGAACAACACACTGCTATGCTAGTGAGCACAGTGGAAGCGCCAGCTCGCCAAGCGTCCGACGTAAAAGAAAATTCTCATAAAGGAAAAACATAAAACAAAGACCACCAACCCCCCGCCCCTCCCTTTTTGTTTGAGCAGCCCCTAAGTAGGTACCTATCTTTAATACCCTGACCGTGCTCCTCACCCATCATCCGAACCTTCGATCATCATCACTCTCCATATTTTTTTCTCCGAACCTTTCGTCAAAATGAGATTTCTTCCATAAAAACAAATCTTGAAAAGGAACCGTAGTCTTGCATAGTTCTGCACTTGTAGCCTCTTCAATATTCGCCATACATTTTCTATGGAAGAATAAATTCCGCCATCTTGAATTTTTTTCCTGTTCATCAAGTAGACCTTCATGTCCCGATCATCTTTTGCCAAGAAACCACTCTTCCATCTTTTATACTCTCCGTGATAGACACCGACGAAATTTGTATGGCGGCCATCTTAAATCCGCCATTTTGAATTTTTTTTCCAGCTCACTGTCAACTGGATGAAGTTTCGAGTGACATTTGGTCGAGCACCCCCCACCTATCTTCAATACCCTTTTCTATGGATAAATAAATTCCGCCATCTTGTATTTTTTTCCTGTTCATCAAGTAGACCCTCATGTCCTGATCATCTTTTGCCAAGAAACCGCTCTTCTATCTTTCATACTCTCCGAGATAGACACCGACGAAATTTGTATGGCGGCCATCTTAAATCCGCCATTTTGAATTTTTTTTCAGCTCACTGTCAATTGGATGAAGTTTCGAGTGACATTTGGTCGAGCACCCCCCACCTATCTTCGATACCCTGGCTGGTGCTCTTCATCCGTCTTCGAAATCCTCAATCATCAGCTCTCTTCGTATTTTTCCTCCCCATGAATTTTGGTCTTCTATACGAAACGATGAGTGAAAAAAAAAGTTTTCATACAAAATTTTACAGGAGAGGTGATCAATCAGTCAATCAGCACGAGCAGCTATATATATATTAACTAGTATGGCGCGTGGTTGCGCGGCCCGCTACAGCGGACCGCGTAGTGGACCGCGTGGTCCACTGTCTACTTACTCGCTGTCCTACTATCCTGCTCCCCGATTATGTAAGAATGGCCGATCAAATCGTCAAAGTTCGGCGTCAAAGTAAAATAAACCATAACAGCATTAAATTAGAGCTCAATTTCGAAACACGAATTTGAGCTCTAATTCAATGCTGTAATGGTTTATTTTACTTTGACGCCGAACTTTTACGATTTGATCGACAATTCTTACATAATCGGGCAGCTGGTTTACTGTCTACGTGTTCTGATCTGAACAACACACTGCTTTGCTAGTGAGCACAGTGGAAGCGCCAGTACGCCAAGCGTCCGACGTAAAAGAAAATTCTCATAAAGGAAAAACATAAAACACAGACCACCAACCCCCCGTCCCTCCCTTTTTGTTTGAGCAGCCCTTAGGTAGGTACCTATCTTTAATACCCTGACCGTGCTCCTCACCCATCATCCGAACCTTCGATCATCATCTCTCTCCATATTTTTTTCTCCGAACCATTCGTCAAAATGAGATTTCTTCCATAAAAACAAATCTTGAAAAGGAACCGTAGTCTTGCATAGTTCTACACTTGTAGCCTCTTCAATATTCGCCATACATTTTCTATGGAAAATAAATTCCACCATCTTTAATTTTTTTCCTGTTCATCAAGTAGACCCTCACGTTTTGATCATCTTTTGCCAAGAAACCACACGAAATTTGTATGGCGGCCATCTTAAATCCCCCATTTTGAATTTTTTTTTCAGCTCACTGTCAATTGGATGAAGTTTCGAGTGACATTTGTTCGAGCACCCCCCACCTATCTTCAATACCCTTTTCTATGGAAAAATAAATTCCGCCATCTTGAATTTTTTTCCTGTTCATCAAGTAGGCCCTCATGTCCTGATCATCTTTTGCCAAGAAACCACTCTTCCATCTTTTATACTCTTCGAGATAGACACCGTCGAAATTTGTATGGCGGCCATCTTAAATCCGCCATTTTGAAATTTTTTTCAGCTCACTGTCAATCGGATGAAGTTTCGAGTGACATTTGGTCGAGCACCCCCCACCTATCTTCGATACCCTGGCTGGTGCTCTTCATCCGTCTTCGAAATCCTCAATCATCAGCTCTCTCTGTATTTTTCCTCTTAATGAATTTTTGTTTTCTATACGAAACGATGAGTGAAAAAAAAAATGTTCATACAAAATTTTACAGGAGAGGTGATCAATGAGTCAGTCAGCACGAGCAGCTATATATATATTAACTAGTATGGCGCGTGGTTGCGCGGCCCGCTACAGCGGACCGCGTAGTGGACCGCGTGGTCCACTGTTTACTTACTCGCTGTCCTACTATCCTGCCCCCCGATTATGTAAGAATGGCCGATCAAATCGTCAAAGTTCGGCGTCAAAGTAAAATAAACCATAACAGCATTAAATTAGAGCTCAATTTCGAAACACGAAATTCAAAATGAGATTTCTTCCACAAAAACAAATCTTGAAAAGGAACCGTACTCTTCAATTTTCGCCATATATTTTCTATGGAAAAATAAATTCCGCCATCTTGAATTTTTTTCCTGTTCATCAAGTAGACCTTCATGTTCTGATCATCTTTTGCCTTGCTTGGTTTCTTGAAACCACTCTTCCATCTTTTATACTCTCCGAGATAGACACCGACGGAATTTGTATGGCGGCCATCTTAAATCTGCCATTTTGAAATTTTTTTTCAGCTCACTGTCAATTGGATGAAGTTTCGAGTGACATTTGGTCGAGCACCCCCCACCTATCTTCAATACCCTTTTCTATGGAAAAATAAATTCCGCCATCTTGAATTTTTTTCCTGTTCATCAAGTAGACCTTCATGTTCTGATCATCTTTTGCCTTGCTTGGTTTCTTGAAACCACTCTTCCATCTTTTATACTCTCCGAGATAGACACCGACGGAATTTGTATGGCGGCCATCTTAAATCTGCCACTTTGAAATTTTTTTTCAGCTCACTGTCAATTAGATGAAGTTTCGAGTGACATTTGTTCGAGCACCCCCCACCTATCTTCTATACCCTCTTCTATGGAAAAATAAATTCCGCCATCTTGAATTTTTTTCCTGTTCATCAAGTAGACCCTCGTGTCCTGATCATCTTTTGCCAAGAAACCACTCTTCCATCTTTTATACTCTCCGAGATAGACACCGTCGAAATTTGTATGGCAGCCATCTTAAATCCGCCATTTTGAAATTTTTTTCAGCTCACTGTCAATTGGATGAAGTTTCGAGTGACATTTGGTCGAGCACCCCCCACCTATCTTCGATACCCTGGCCGGTGCTCTTCATCCGTCTTCGAAATCCTCAATCATCAGCTCTCTCCGTATTTTTCCTCCGAATGAATTTTTGCCTTCTATACGAAACGATGAGTAAAAAAAAATTTTTTCATACAAAATTTTACAGGAGAGGTGATCAATGAGTCAGTCAGTCAGCACGAGCAGCTATATATATATAAACTAGTATGGCGCGTGGCTGCGCGGCCCGCTAGCGGACCGCGTACTGGACCGCGTGGTCCACTGTCTACTTACTCGCTGTCCTACTATCCTGCCCCCCGATTATGTAAGAATTGCCGATCAAATCGTCAAAGTTCGGCGTCAAAGTAAAATAAACCATAACAGCATTAAATTAGAGCTCAATTTCGAAACACGAAATTGAGCTCTAATTCAATGCTGTTATGGTTTATTTTACATTGACGCCGAACTTTTACGATTTGATCGAAAATTCTTACATAATCGAGCAGCTGGTTTACTGTCTACGTGTTCTGATCTGAACAACACACTGCTATGTTAGTGAGTACAGTGGAAGCGCCAGCACGCCAAGCGTCCGACGTAAAAGAAAATTCTCATAAAGGAAAAACATAAAACAAAGACCACCAACCCCCCGCCCCTCCCTTTTTGTTTGAGCAGCCCCTAAGTAGGTACCTATCTTTAATACCCTGACCGTGCTCCTCACCCATCATCCGAACCTTCAATCATCATCTCTCTCCATATTTTTTTCTCCGAACCATTCGTCAAAATGAGATTTTTTCCATAAAAAAAAAACCTTGAAAAGGAACCGTAGTCTAGCATAGTTCTGCACTTGTAGCCTCTTCAATATTCGCCATACATTTTCTATGGAAAATAAATTCCGCCATCTTGAATTTTTCCCTGTTCATCAAGTAGACCTTCATGTTCTGATAATCTTTTGCCAAGAAACCCCTCTTCCATCTTTTATACTCTCCGAGATAGACACCGACGGAATTTGTATGGCGGCCATCTTAAATCCGCCATTTTGAAATTTTTTTTCAGCTCACTGTCAATTGGATGAAGTTTCGAGTGACATTTGGTCGAGCACCCCCCACCTATCTTCAATACCCTTTTCTATGGAAAAATAAATTCCGCCATCTTGAATTTTTTTCCTGTTCATCAAGTAGACCCTCATGTCCTGATCATCTTTTGCCAAGAAACCACTCTTCCATCTTTTAAACTCTCCGAGATAGGGCGCTTCTTCATTGCACGGCCCGGCCCCGGCCCGACACCGACACCGACATTAGTGGACGCATAATTGTATGAAGTTGTATGGCACGCTGTCTCACTGGGCCGGCCCGGCACCGACATGTCGGCGCCGGCGCCGGCATGTCGTCGGCAGCAAGTCTCCCACTGGTGTCGGGCCGGCATCGTTGTGCATGTGTTGTGTACGCGTACAAACATCCATGTGGGCGTGCGAGTGGCGTGATCAGTGACCCCGCCCCGCGCCCCCGTCGCTCTAGTACACAATTCATTTGCATTTTTCGATCAAGTTCATTAGTAAATAATCAAAGCTGCTTTACTCATACGGAAATAATTGAAAAACTTATTCGGGTTATTGGTTAGTTTTTCAAATAAATTGTAATACACGCCATCTAAATATCTTACTTTTATAATTGGATGCGCCCAAAACCATTTACTGATAGGTAGTTCTTTTTTTGCGTTTCAAATATAATAAATACAAGAAATATAATTTTTCTTTATCCACTACAAGTTAGCCCTTGACTGCGATCTCACCTGATGGTAAGTGACGATGCAGTCTAAGATGGTAGCGGGCTAACCTGTTAGGGCATGGCAGTTATTATTAAAACCCATACCCCTATTCGGATTCGACACGGCATCGTACCGGAACGCTATATCGCTTGGCGGCACGTCTTTGCCAGTAGTTTGGTAACTAGCCACGGCCAAAGCCTCCCAGTCCCACCAGGCCAAACCAGGGAAAATTCAGAAATTATAAATTCCCAAATTGACCCTGTCGGGGATCGAACCCAGGACCTCCGCACGTTGAGACAACAGCGCTACACACTGCGCCACGGAGGTCGTCAATTTGTTATACGCTGCCATCGCTCTTGGCTCACGCGGTTCGCAGCTTGTCGGTGTCGGTGTCGGTCAATGAAGAATGTAGGTGCCGGTGTCGTGTCGTTGAATACTGTCGGTGTCGGTGCCGGTGCCGGGCCGGGCCGTCCAATGAAGAAACGCCCATTGACACCGAAGAAATTTGTATGGCGGCCATCTTAAATCCGCCATTTTGAATTTTTTTTCAGCTCACTGTCAATTGGATGAAGTTTCGAGTGACATTTGGTCGAGCACCCCCCACCTATCTTCGATACCCTGGCCGGTGCTCTTCATCCGTCTTCGAAATCCTCAATCATCAGCTCTCTTCGTATTTTTCCTCCCCATGAATTTTTGTCTTCTATACGAAACGATGAGTGAAAAAAAAAGTTTTCATACAAAATTTTACAGGAGAGGTGATCAATATGTCAGTCAGCACGAGCAGCTATATATATATTAATGATGGTGATAATCTGTTACGGTATCTTAAAACTAAAGCTACGAGGGTTCCAAACGCGCCCTGGTCTGAGAAGAGCCCACAACAAACTCAGCCGGGTTTTTTTTTCATTATCACCATCTCACAAATCATCTAAGGAACTATCAGAGCCATTAGAGCAAATTATTGCCAAGCTTCCTTGACATTTAAGTAATCATGTTACCACATTACTACTAAAACTACAAAAAATCGTGTGGTCAACAGTGGTCAATCAGTCCACACACACACACACGTGCCAATCGTCTTCGTAGTCAATGGATAGAAGCCCACAGCTGGACATAGGGCTCTTGTCGAGACTCATAGTCTCACACCGCAGTCTTGCGCCGCCTGGATTCCAAACTATCGGTTCTCCGATCAACCGTAAGAGCAACGTTTAAGTAAGTATAGGTATAAGTATTCGAATTAATAAGCGATAATATATTTACTGACACTACCTTGAAATGCATAGCTTACGTAGGTACTTACTTACTTATATTAGCTATGAAATGTGTCCTGTATCAATAAAATTTGCATAATAAGTATTTATGCATTAATCACAAGACATTAGATATTTCTGAATAATGATGAGGTGCACCTAGCTTACCTAGTGATTATAAATTACTAGCTGATGCCTGCGACTTCTATCGCGTGGATTAAGGTTTTTTTTAGTTCCCGCGGGAACTCTTTAATTTTCCGGGATAAAAAGTAGCCTATGTGTTATTCCAGACTATAATCTATCTCTGTGCCAAATTTTATCCAGCTCCGTTCAGCCGTTGAGGCATGATTGAGTAACAAACATCCATCTACTTATACATCCATCCATCCATCCATCCAAACTTTCGCATTTATAATATTAGTATAGATGGCTAAGGGTCTGACAATATATTTGAAGATCTCTCTACTGTCTACAATTTCAATATGTTTCTTATTTAGACGACCTCCGTGGCGCAGTGTTGAGCGCTGTTGCCTTAACGTGCGGAGGTCCCGGGTTCGATCCCCGGCAGGGTTTGGAAATTTATAATTTCTGAATTTTACCTGGTCTGGCCTGGTGGGAGGCTTCGGCCGTGGCTAGTTACCACCGTACCGGTAAAGACGTGCCGCCAAGCGATTTAGCGTTCCGGTACGGTGCCGTGTAGCAAGTTAGCAACCGAATAGGGGTATGGGTTTAATATAACTGCCATGCCCCTACAGGTTAGCCCGCTACCATCTTACACTGTATCATCACTTACCACCAGGTGAGATCGCAGTCAAGGGCTAACTTGTAGTGGATAAAAAAAAAACCGGCCAAGTGCGAGTCGGACTCGCGCACCGAGGGTTCCGTACAAACCTGTAGTAAGTTTTACGATTTATGACGTATTAAAAATAAAAATTACGTTTGTTGTATGGGAGCCCACCTTTAATATTTACTTTATTGATATTTAATTATTTATTTTGAAAGGTAATATTCTGTGAAAATTTGAACCGTCTACCTGTTACCGTTTTTAATATTGAGCAAAAAAATACGAAAAAAAACACGTTTATTGTATGGGGACCCCCCTTAATATATATTTTTTTTTAATTTTTAGTATTTGTTGTTATAGCGGCAACGGAAATACATCATTTGTGAAAATTTCAGCTTTCTAGCTATCACGGTTTATGAGATACAGCCTGGAGACAGACAGACAGACAGACAGCGGAGTCTTAGTAATAGGGTCCCGTTTTTACCCTTTGGGTACGGAACCCTAAAAAAAATCTGTACCAAGTCGGTAAGGAATATATAATTAGCGAGTCCGGTCGTGGCGGATTTTATATCTCATCGGGCTATGAGAGTAAAGGAACAGAGAGTGCACCTGTGTATGCGCACACACTTGTGCACTATAATATCTCCCGCGCATATCGCTAATCTCTCTGGAAATATGCCGCCGTGGCCGAAATTTAGACGCCTTATATACTTACTACAGATAAATAAGTCATAATATAAAATCTTTCAAAACCTACTTCCATGTAGGTATCTACGATATTAAATTACTAGATGATGCCCGTGACTTCGTCCGCGTGGATTTTTCATTTCCCGTGGGAACTCCATAATTTTCCGGGTTAAAAATCCTATAGTCCTATATCCTGTAGCCTATGTCCTTCCCCGGGATACAAACTATCCCTTCACCAAAATCGGTTGAACAAAAAGCGTAGCAAACAGACGGACAGACAAACTCACTTTCGCATTTATAATATTAGTATGGATATTGGATACATAGAATTTTAATTGCGGCAAACCTGTAGGTACAAATCAAACGGCGATCTGTCATTCGATTGGGGGCATCATTGTAGAGCGCATTTTCTCGGAAGGATCAGCTGAGTCACCTCACCGCGCCGCGGCGTGGGTGTAGCACGACATTACAGCCGAGATGACTTCCACGCAATTACACCAGCGACTCTTATTGCGTCAAAATGATTGCTACGCGCGGTGTAACGATCGCAATCATTTCTGATTGGTTTGACCAAAATCCACTGTCGCAGGAAGAGCCCAGCATAAATTCAGACTTTTGATGCAGATTTTACCGCGGTTAATTGTCTAATTTTTTGCGGAATTAGGATCAGCCTGGCTGTTCAGCGCGGAAATACAGCCAGCATTCTTGCCACCATTCCACGCGGATATGATTTAATTCGTACAGTAGGTACTTACGAGAGGTTCTATTGTATTTTTTCAATAAAGATTAAAAAAAACCGGCCAAGTGCGAGTCGGACTCGCGCACCGAGGGTTCCGTACAAACCTGTAGTAAGTTTTAAATTATTAAAAAAAAACTACTTACTAGATCTCGTTCAAACCAATTTTCGGTTGAAGTTTGCATGATAATGTAGGTACACATCATATATTTTCATCATATTATATTCTCTTATTTTAGAAGTTACAGGGGGGGGGACACACATTTTAAGTACCACTTTGGAAGTGTCTCTCGCGCAAACTATTCAGTTTAGAAAAAAAAAATGATATTAGAATCCTCAATATAATTTTTGAAGACCTATCCATAGATACCCCACACGTATTGGGTTTGATGAAAAAAAATTTTTTGAGTTTCAGTTCTAAGTATGGGGACCCCCAAAATTTATTGTTTTTTTTCAAGTTTTGTGTGAAAATCTTAATGCGGTTCACAGAATACATCTACTTACCAAGTTTCAACAGTATAGTTCTTATAGTTTCGGAAAAAAGTGGCTGTGACATACGGACGGACAGACAGACAGACAGACAGACAGACAGACATGACGAATCTATAAGGGTTCCGTTTTTGCCAAATTTGGCTACGGAACCCTAAAAAAGAAAAAAATATTAATGCAGATATTAAGTAGGTACATATTCAATAGGGCTAACTTTAGTATGTACCATTAGGTACATCTAACTTACCATTAGTTACTTAAAGATTACTGTAACAGGACCTAGGCAGGTTTTTTTACGAAAGCTCTTCATATGAAAGAAGTTAAATCATTTTATTGTTTAATATCTTGCAATCTTAAAGTTCCTCCTAAAAGCTTTGAGATGTAACACTTAAACCTACCTATTATAAGTATTTAAATTGATCAGTAGGTAATTGATAGGTATAGGCACAACAACTTTATTTGAATCGTGTGAATCGTGATGGATGTGTTTCCTAGTCAAACGTGTAGGTGCAATTTACTGAACGCTTGGGGCTTTTCGTAAATTGAAACTGACCATTAGCGAACTTATTAGACGTATTTAAAATAATAAATAACTAAACAGTCACATTTAAGTAGGTACATTAAAAAACAGTTACAAATAGTTAAAATAAGATATAGGTATAAAATGATAAATAATTACATACTTACTTAACTTAAGTAATAGTATGCTTACTAAAAAATGAAAGACTGACAGATAGACAGAAAATACACACTTTGGCATTTATAATATTAAATAAAGTGAGTAAATATGGATATTTCAGCCGAATATTGACTATATTATGGATTTCTCAAGGCTTGGAGCCTGAAAATCCCTCTAGATCCGAGGCCCGGCGGGCCTGGCGCCCTCCCAGTGCCGTTACCTGGCCCCAGTGCCAGATTTTAACTGCGTCTATCATACACACCCAATACTTGTTTAGGTCATTTCTGCGCCCCTCCAGGCCCTGCACCCTGTGCCTGGGCATCACTGGCGCAGCCCTATTTACGGCACTGCACCCTCCGTCCCACCATTCTACCACTGAGGTGGGATAAAGTTGCTGAAAATAGCATTAAGACTCACGAACAGAGAAAAGATGTAACTATTTCCTCTCCGGTCACAAATCTGGCGAGGATGTCGCGTGTCAGGCGGAAGCTGCGACCGGCCCAGATTGTACAATTTTAGCTGTTGAGCAGGTCAGTGGAAGCTAAAACCATCGTACTTTTGATTTCGCGCCAGAAATACCTACTAAAGAGCGACCCATCGGAAGATGGCGAACGCATGATGGCGGGGTTCGGACTAGGTACTTAGACCACAACATTCTGACAACTTATTTATTGTCAAGGCAAGGAGGACCCGGGAATTAAACCCTGGACCTCGTCATCCGTAATCGAACATGCCAACCACTAGAGCTAGATCAACGAAGCAGTTAAGGGCAGGCAGGCCTAATAATAGTTATTAAGCAACCGACTGAACTATCGGTCGATCGCGTCTTTCGTCTGCGTGTTCTCTAAATCAGAGACAATGCTATCTATACGGAGCCTTTTGAATATGGTCTTATTGGCGGGTATAAGGAAATAACCGCGAGGACATGTCCGTTTATGTCCGCTAAAATCGTATTATGTATTTATGGAGGCCGCTTTTGGCCGCCGCCGATTCCCGCGCGACCGATTTGGCGTATTATTGATACTTTAACGAGATATGACAGCTGAATACGAGTCACGCGATTGTTTGCGGAATTCGCTCATTGTGTTTAAGGAAAATGTTGTATCTATTTTGAGAGTAGTTTTATCATTAAATCATTTATGATCAGCGGATGTCTAAAAATAATTCTGTTGTTACGAAAATATAGAATTTATATAGATATGACTAATTTCATGATATCTTCCTTTCAAAGTTTAACTGAACGATAATACGTCTTTATATATTTTTTAGATTCAGTATGTAGTTTAGTTTTTATTGTGGTATAAATGTGAGAAAAGTATCTAACGTAACTTTTGCTGGTTCTAGTCTTAATAGATGCCGAAACACAGTGCGGATCTCGCAAAATACGTTACTTGACAGTTGTTGTAGCCGCGGGAAATGCTCTCATAATGTAACAATGTACTCTGTGAATGCGCAAAGCCGGCACAAGCCCGCAGGCCCGACCCTTTCTCAATTTCATTATTGTCATCCGACATCGATATCGAGCAGACAAATATTGTTTTTCAATTAGACTTTTTTCAAGTGCTTTTGAATAGCCGAATTAATCTATCTGAATAAATCTGAATGAATAAATCTACACGTCGCGTCGACAGGTATTTGTTTGCTATTTATATATAAAAATGTGATTAATTTTTATAATTTAATATTTAATTTATGTTAATATACTTACTAATAACTAGAACAAAATTATAATCATACTGTCAACTTCCTTAAATAATATAATTACGGTCCATACTCTATTGTTTTTTGGTGTCCGCTTTTGGTGCTCCAATGTGCTGCACATCCATCAATCTTCGTACCGATACGTAGGCCGCTGTCATCTCAGACACACAGCATCCAAAATACGATCCCACGCGGCGAAGCGTTGCCCATCTCGGCTGTTTCGCGTCGTTATATTATGTTATGAGCCTTATTGTTTATGGCGCATTATGCCCATAACTGGCCCTTAGTGCGTACCTGTTTTCCTTAAATTAAGTTAAATTTTCCATACTTTCAATACTTATAAAGGTATTCCTTTAAAATTAATCATAAAAGCTTTCTTTACCTTTCACAGTCAGGATCTTTTGGACCGAGGACCCATTGAGTAGATAGTAGATACCACCGCGCTGTCCTAATTCGGACTTCTGAATAGTTTGGTATGACTTAATTAGTTGGGGCACAGTTATAGAAAAGTAGGTATATCGTAAAACTATGGTTATGGTGCGCCCCTGTTTTATGATGCCGGTATCGGATCATAATACACAACAACCGGCCTAGCAACCGAACCTCGAAGTGCGGTAGTTTTTCTTCATTCCTACGGATTTACTTTCCTTATAAGGGCCCGCAACTACAATCTGCCACTTACTAAAAATATTTTAGTCTGATCTTGAGTAATAAGGATTTCTCGAGGTGTGGAGGCCCCTTTATATCCAAGGTCCGGGGCGGACCGCCCCTGTGCTCCACCCTTAGTTCGCCCCTGGACGTGGTCTCCTTCAACAAGGCTATTGTTATGACTTTTGTTAGTTTATTGCACAGGTTTATTGTAATAATTAATTTATTAATTTTTGTAGAGCATTCATTCTAACTTATTGTTTTCTTTAAGATCTCTCAACGCTGGTCATCCAATCATTACTTCATTAATAAACTTCGAGTGCGGTAGATAACGCAACTTTATGAGCATTATAATGCACTAATCCGTGGGGTCCGCGAGGGCGGGCGCCCACGTGCTCCGACTAACTCAGCAATACTTGCCCTACAAGGGAAGTGTCGTGCGGTTCACTAACTGCTAAGTGATTATTGTCACCGATCATTATTGTTCGCATTTTTTGTTTATTATAATTTTTATCATGGCATTTAGCTGATTGAATTTCCGAATGAGATCAGCTCAGCTGCCAACTTCTAGAAAGCTACTCAATGAGCTTTGTGATGAAGTTTCCAACCTTTGCCGGTGTTGGTATACATTCTGAAAAAAATATATTTCTATAGCAATAAGAAGATGAACAATACTCTTTGAATTTAAATCAACTTTTTTACTATTGCGAGTTTTATGAATATTTTGTTTTTTGTTACGAGTTTAGGTAATAGTATAGCGTCAGTTCAATTTTGTCACACATTTTGTCAAGAAGGTTCAATCTCATGCATTTCATCTAAGCCTAAGTTCAAGATTAACTATATGATTGAAACCAGTTTTATGGCCCAAATAAAAAATAAAAAGGAACTAGGTGAACCCGCGATGATATTCGCGTGGATTTAGGTTTTAGGAAACTTTTTCATTTTCCGGGATAAAAACCTATGTCCGTCTTAAATGCTATGCTAGCTAAGATGCTACTTAAAAGTACCTATATTGAATTTCTTCAAAATCAGTTAAACGGATGGGCCGTTAATGTAGCAGACACACAGACGTAGGCACATAATGAAGAATGACGATTGACCGCTGAAAGTCTTTCTTTATTTTCTTTCAGGTTATTGTTAGGTAGGGAGCAGAACTGTTTCGGAAGTTTTGAAGGTAGGTACTATTAAGTAGGTATTCTGTGCCTGTGGTTGTTGTAAAATTATTTTGGAACTTTAATGACTTATGTATGCATGTAGAGTCAGCTAAAGTGGAATTTAAAGTAAACTTAAAATTAGATATCATTAAAAGTAAATCAGGTATAGGTATATGTAGGTGCCTACTGCTAGGGGATAAGAAAGTAAATGCTCTCTAATACGTCTCGATTACTTATATAAATTGTATACCTATTTAGCGAGCTATTTGTCCTCAATCTCGCCGGTCGTTGGTATGAAGTGTTTACAGCGCGCAGTCGGGCGTACAGAGTCCATGTAGGGGCCATACGGGCTGATGGATGGAGTGGCCTGCACCCACGACCGCTGCGCCCGCGCACTAGCGCGCTATAGATTAGGTACTTAGGGCTGACCATTTTTTTTAATCTACTTTTTAAAGGGCTTTTATAGATGACCTATAGGTAGTGATATATAGGTTTTATAGTTACTATCGTTACTCGCCCTAATTATGATTAATTCTAAATCTATAGGAATTGAGAGAATCACTGACTTTATATACTTTCGCTGCCAAAACACTCAGAGATTCGCTAGAGTTAAAAACACCAATATTCATTAAATTTAAATTAAGTTCATATATTATGTCAGTGCTTCTCTCAAACAATTAACAAACTCTCTTCCCATCAGCTGTGATTGTCAAGTATTAGTCTATCCATACTTATATATGTATTATAAATGAGTAAGTGTGTCTGTTTGTCTGTCTATCTGCTACGCTTTCTCAGCCCATGTTTTCAACCGATTTTGACAAAATTTGGTACGAGATAGGTATTAGGTAGGAAATTTGGAGAAAGGTTGATACTGATAGGTCCCGGAGAAAAAGGAAATAAAGAAATGGTTTATTTTTATGAGTAGGTATGTAAAATTGAGACGTTGTGTTTGAGATTGCGAAGGACATAGGCTACTTTGTATCCCGGAAAATTAAAAAGTTCCCGCGGAATCCTTTAGTTCAAAATTCAAAATTCAAATGTTTTTTTATTCAAATAAGCTTTTACAAGCGCTTTTGAATCGTTATAATATGAATCTACCGCTGGTTCGGAATGCCATTCCTACCGAGAAGAGCCAGCAAGAAACTCGGTGGTTGCTCTTTTCCATCAAAACTTACAATCATCATAATGATACAAGTAACTGCAGTCCCACGCATAGCTGGAGCGAATCAAATCCACGCTTTTTTTTTATCATTTACGTAATCTTCGATTGTATAGTATGCTTTTTTCACGAGCATACAATATTCAATACACGCCAAGACTGGCAGACAGAGGCAGCCCCATTTCCGACGGTGGCACCCGTTCACGAGCATGACGCATGATCCAGCCATTGCTTCGCTCAACCATATTTGAGGGAACGTAACAACCCGCACCACACGACACCACCACAGAAACGTTAAAGAGAGTGTGACATACCCGACTACCCAATAGTTTTAAGATACGTACGGTATCTTATTAGAATAAAATAAAATATCAAATTGATTCATTGATTGAAAGATATGAGCAGAGTGCCTTCCAGCGCGTGTCCGAATTTCTTCTGACAGAATTTTTGGTAATATGCGGACGACGACGGAATAAAATGTATATAAATGATTGATATCCGGTGACAGCCCTACAGCGGGTCGTCCCCCGCGCAGTCTACAATCGGGCAGCAGCCAGCCGGAGTGTCGACGCGAACAAATTGCCACGCTTTTTGTCTAACTCTAATCCTATCGTTTCATTATGTTAATGAAACTCATTATGTTAATGCGCTCATGCCGCATTGTTGAGCGCATTACATGACAACACGGCACATCGACGAGCAACGACCTCGTAGGATGAATGGGGCAAAAACATGGCTTCACTGATTCATGGACGCGGGACTCGATGGCCATTGCACCGACTGATTCATGGGTAACATTGATGAATTGATGACAATCATATTTAATTTTTTATTACTATCCATACTATTACTATAACTACCTGCTTTAAGAATAAGTCGTTGCTATAAGCATAATAGGTACTTCCCTATGTCAGTTTTTCTGGTTTATATTAGCTACGGATCTCCTCATTTCTGTTTTCATCACGTAGGTATAGTGATACTCCCAAGCTTAGGCCTCTCTATCGGCCGCTGACTGATCCTGAACCTTCTTATCAAGCTCATTAATCGACCACCATTTGTACCGAATTTTTATTTGGTAATTTAATGTTTTATTTATTATTTTTTTATTTTTTTTGTACAAAATACTTATTGTCTTAAATCTAATAGAAAAAAGTGGACAAAGGTAAAGCTTATCTCTAAAAAGAAATCTCTTCCAGCCTTCCTTGAAAGTGAGTAAGGTGAAATTGTTAAGTGGTATTGGTACAAAAATAATATAATATTAATATAATGTTATTGTTTACATGGTTTTTTGGTGTAGTGTAGGTACCTACCATATTAAGGAATACGTCATTCATTCGTGTTTCGGAGTTGTAAGTCATCACTGGCTAGTGGCTACACGCAACACGCACTGTCTTTCAGGCACTCAGGCAATTTTATACATTGTCATCGTCATCAACCGATAGACGTCCACTGCTGGACATAGATCTCTTGCAAGGACTTCCACACGCCGCGGTCTTGCGCCGCTGCCATCCGGCGGCTCCCTGCGACTAGTTTGATGTCTTGCGTCCACCGAATAGGAGGTCTGCCTATAACTTAACAAATACTTTTATACTAGCTGATGCCCGCGACTTCGTCCGCGTGGATTGAGATTTTTCGGTTCCCGCGGGAACTCTTTAATTTTCCGGGATAAAAAGTTGCCTATGTGCTATTCCAGACTATAATCTATCTTTGTGCCAAATTTCATCCAGATCCGTTCAGCCGTTGGAGCGTGATTGAGTCAAACATCCATACATCCATACATCCACACATCCATACATCCATCCAAACTTTCGCATTTATAATATTTATTTGATTAACTGTGCATAAGATTAGTTTTATATTTTATCTTCGTCTGAGTGGTTTAAGTTTTTTTGATTTTTCCCGCGGGAACTCCTTAATTTGCCGGGATAAAAAGTAGCCTGTAACTCTCCAGTACCTACCTCAAATACCCATATCGAAAATCACGTCGATTCATTGTGGCGTGATTGAAGGACAAACCAACAAACATATTATGATATTAGTATGTAGCGTAATGTGTAATGTGTAGAGTTCAAGTAATGCGGGGGAGTGGTATCTATCACGCCACGCCTCCACAGTCCACAGTCCACCACGGCCGGTGAAAGGCGCTCGTATCGTTGTTGGCTAACAGCGTCGGGCGACGCGACGTGCACTTAACATTGCTGTCGCACTGATTGTATCTCCTTCACTTTCACAACAAATTGATAACTCCAAGCCTTTATTTTGTTACAAGCAACCATCATATTTAATCATATCGCAACACTTTCGAGCACCAGGCTCCTCTCAGAATGTGAAGTGTGTGTCTCCGCTACTGTACCACGCTGGCCAAGCGCGGACTGGCATGCTTCACATACCTCCAAGAACATATTATTATATTTATAGTTATAGCAAGCATTTAATTGCTCAAAACGCACGTAATTTCGTAAAGTTAGACGTGCGTGCCCACACCTCTACCACCAGGCTTTTGCCCCTTCGTCGTCTTCGTCGTCGTCTCAACCTATAGACGTCCACTGCTGGACGAAGGTCTCCTGCACGGATCGCCACAGAGCACGGTCTTGTGCCGCTTGTTTCCAGCGGCTCCCAACTGCACGCTTGTGATCGTCCGTCCACCTAGTTGGGGGTCGTCCAACGCTGCGCTTCCCGGTGCGAGGCCGCCAATCGAGCACTTTGGGACCCCAACGCCTATCGGTTCCACGAACTATGTGCCCCGCCTACTGCCACTTGGGCTTGGCGACTCTTCGAGCTATGTCGGTTACTCTGATTCGCCTACGGATCTCCTCATTCCTGATTTGATCACGCAGGGATACTCCGAGCATAGCTCTCTCCATCGCCCGCTGAGTGACCTTCATCGCCTTCTTATCAGGTCCATTCTTTTGACCCTTAGTTCATCGTTATTTTAATGAAAATCAACTTTATGAGCTTAGTTAAAATCTATTATTTTCCTTTGCCGTTTGTTAATTGCTGAGGTAGGAGCCAATAAGATAGGCTCCTACGATACCTAAGGTATTCCTAGGTAGTAGTTACCTTAGATTCGGTAAGTATATGCAGACATTTACTTACCTTTGTAATATTCTCTTCCCCGTTTTCCCGCGTGATAAGAGGTCTTAGTTAACTCCATTTAAGAAATATTACGTACTTAGGGGAGACCGGGAATGGTTGACTAACTTTTGACTTAAGCTCGTATATCTCTGATGTTTAACATAATATAACGAAAACAACAGTTGATACAGATAGAAGAACTATTCAGGTACCTAAAATACTAATCTATAACCTATATATTTATCATTATAATACTTATTTAGTCGATTTTCTAAACCCCTGACGCTTGGTCAACCTACCCCATATCCGGGGTAAGTTGGCCATAAGCATGGGGTAGGTTGACCTAGGCAGTAATTAATGTAAATAAAGAGGATAAGTATAAAATAAAACATTAAAATGTACTAAATGATAGAAACTTTTTATTTAATTATTATAAACAAACTTAAAGGACATCATCCACGTTTCATACATTTTTGGTCCAAAAGTGAAAGTGCCGGCCAAAAAAAATTTTTGTATTTCGTTAGAATTTGTCCACCTAAACATTTTTTATTATTATTTTTTTTTTTGTATTTTTTTTTTTTTTGTTTTTTTGATTATTTTTTATTATGACATAATTTTACTTTTTTGGGGTTTATGTTTTTTGTAAAACAAAATAAAAAACTCCAAAAAAGAAAAAAATAGCTTAAAAAACATTTCACATACTCGAAAAAATATAGATTTTAGTATTTCTTTGATTTTAGTATTTCTTTGATGTGGCGTTTATGCTATTATTATCGAAGATTACTGCGTGGCAAGCTCTTTCTAGGATATCTTTTGGTACATCGGGTGATGTTTCAGATCTTCTTTCAGATTTTCTTATGTACGTCCTCATTTTCTGTAAAAATACAACTGTAATTTACTTAGTATGTGAGAGAAGACTATAATAGTGTTTACATTGATGAAGAGTTGTGTGTGCTAATGGTTAATGTGCATCACATTAACCATTAGCACACTCAATTCTTTAAAATAAGTATAAATTGGATGACTAATAAGTCTACCTACCCCAAAAAAAATTGGTCAACCATCCCCTGACGCCATTTTGAATTTTACCTGCGTATCATATGCAAACTCTGGCACTAACATGAAAGCAATACTGTGTAATATAGAGTAAAACTATCATATTTACATTAGGCATAACAACAACATTGTTTCTAACAGATCCATAGACACAATAACAAAAAAAGTACGAACGAAAAAAGTTACTTACCGAGACCAAAAAAACAAAATGTGATGCCACTCACGAACGCCACGCGACTGTGGCGGCTCACTTCGCACAAGTTAGCGGGTCGCGGGGAGCCATCGTCACTCATGATTGGATGATGAAAAACACGTGATAGTGGCGAGTTATTGTCGCTTAGTCTACCTGCCCCTATAGCCAACCATCTCCGGTCTCCCCTACTGCTTACTATATTGAAAATTCCGACTATACATTTTTCGAGATCTACCTACCTGTATTGTATTGTACCTATCAGTTGAGTACCTGACATTGGCAGATATAGGTACTTTCACATTCATAATATTACGTAGTATTTATCAAATAAATATTATAAATGCGAAAGTTTGGATGGATGTATGGATGTAGGTATGGATGTATGGATGTATGGATGTGTGGATGTTTGATACTCAATCACGCCCCAACGGCTGAACGGATCTGGATCTGCTAGTTTGATTTATATTTTACTAGCTGATGCCCGCGACTTCGTCCGCGTTGATCGAGGTTTTTCGTTTCCCGCGGGAACTCCTTAATTTTCCGGGATAAAAAGTAGCCTATGTGTTATTCCAGACTATAATCTATCTCTGTGCCAAATTTCATCCAGATCCGTTCAGCCGTTGTAGCGTGATTGAGTAACAAACATCCATACAACCATACATCCAAACATCCATCCAAACTTTCGCATTTATAATATTTATTTGATTTCATAAGGATTGTTTAAACGAGGAGGTTAGTATGTATGGATTGTGGTGTACAAGTGAGCAGTTTCTTAAGATACCTACCTAATAGTACAGTAGGTACCTAACGGCTGTGGTAATGGTGTCAGCGGAACCTAGAGGCGTTAGTTTATTGTCGATATCAAATCCCACGCCAGACAGGTATACTACCAAACACATTTAATATAATTATACTACCAGATAGAGATACTACTCAATATGGTCAAGGCGGAGAGTACACAGGGACACATTTGACATTTTGAGCAGTAGCATTTAACGTTTATCGTTTAATAGATAAGTAAGTATGCAGTCGCAAGGGCAAGTATTTGTATGATTTGCAGTGAATAATTTCCCTACTTGCAATGTTGCAACGTTGACTAAAGCCGAAAGATTCAGATGTAACTAAGTATACTTAGGTACTTGAGATGAGATCGCGTCTAAACCTGGTCTAGAACTGTCATATCCTCCCTGGTCGCTGGAGGTCAGGGGGCTTATTACGTAAGTTTTTTAATGCGACAGTGTAATGATCGCAATCACCTCTTCCAAAACTAGAGCTCTGTTTTTAAGATGGCCTAAACTTCTAAAGCATGGTCTCCATTCGACCTTACTTAAATACTTCTAATTACCTAAATCGTTGATAATGTCAATAGTGTTTATAATTTTGAATACATATTTTGAGTTTGACTTCGATCAAAGACTGGTCATGGTAAATCGGAAGAATTCAGAGTGTTGTTTTAAAGTTGCGTGGCTCAGTGTAACTACTCGCGAGATGCAAATTGCGGGACTGAGTAGGTAGGTACCTATAGGGACTAAAGTTTATGTTAATTGAGCGTATGCATTAACTCCGACTTTAAATAATATTTTAACTGACAATTATTATTAGGCCTATTTTATGAAAATGCGAAATGCGGGCTCTCCGAGGGCTGACACATGAAATATAACTTTTTAATTATAGATATGTAAAAGTCATTAGTATAGGTAAAAACTCCTGGTATCAATCAGCTTTATGGAAATCCTTTTAGGAAATCCCCTGTCAGACACCCTGTTGTTTTATAATTTAAGAGTGTCTGACAGGGGTTTGCAATCGTACTATAATAGGTGTCTGACAATGGACAACGTAGTTTCTAATATTAATCCAAAGCAAAATATAAAAAAACCGGAGCTTAAAATGCTTTAAAGAATTTGAGGTGCCACCTTTTTACCTGATACCTTCCAAAGCAATCGAAACTTCATAATCGGGGATCGTTTATACCTCTATTAGAGGCATACATAAAAAAAAAATCAGCTTTAATAAAATAACGTAGGTCGGATCTTGCTCTATATACTAATATTATAAATGCGAAAGTTTGGATGGATGGATGGATGTTTGTTACTCAATCACACCAGAACGGCTGAACGAATCTGTATGAAATTTGGCACAGAAATATTCTGGAATAGGGCTACTTTTATCACGGAAAATTAAAGAATTCCCGCGGGAATCATAAAAGCCTCGCGTTAGAAGTTTTAAGAAGCGGGCATCAGTTAGTTAGGTAGGTAGGTATAATGTAATTAATTATTTAATCATTAATTATATTTATTTTATTAATTACTAGCTGATGCCCGCGACTTCGTCCGCGTGGATATACCAAGTTTCATCGAAATAACTTGAGAAATGACGGACTTTTATACAAACTTTCAACCCCTATTTCACCATTCGGGAGTAAAATTTACGAAAACTGTGAAACACGTATTTCTTCATTTTTAACCGGTAGGTTGTATACCAAGTTTCATCGATATAACTTGAGAAATGAAGGACTTTCATACAAACTTTCAACCCCTATTTCACCCCTTTGAGGGTGAAATTTTGAAAAACTGTGAAACACGTATGTCTTCATTTTTAACCCGCAGCTCATATACCAAGTTTCATGGCTATAACTTGAGAAATGAAGGACTTTCATACAAACTTTCAACCCCTATTTCACCCCTTCGGGGGTAAAATTTACAAAAACTGTGAAACACTTATTTCTTCATTTTCAACCAGTAGCTTGTATACCAAGTTTAATCGATATAACTTGAGAAATGACGGACTTTCATACAAACTTTCACCCCCTATTTCACCCCTTTGAGGGTGAAATTTTGAAAAACTGTGAAACACGTATGTCTTCATTTTTAACCCGCAGCTCATATACCAAGTTTCATGGCTATAACTTGAGAAATGAAGGACTTTCATACAAACTTTCAACCTCTATTTCACCCCTTCGGGGGTAGAATTTCGGGATAAAAAGTATCCTATGTCCTACCTCGTAGTATAGGCTCAAATCGTGCCAAGTTTCGTTTGAAATCATTCAGTAGTTTCGGCGTGATGCGCGGCCAAGATACAGACAGACAGACAGACAGACAGACAGACAAAAATTAAAAAAATTACAGATTTGGCTTCAGTATCGAATAATGAGTGCCCTCCAAAAAAAATTTTCAAAATATCTTCAATGTACAGAATTGGACCTGTTACAGTTTTATTAAAAGTATATAGATATAGATTAATTTGCAGCGGTCATCAGCGCCGAACAGGTCAAGAGGCGCAAATATGAAAACCTCGATGGGAGCTTCATATTCGTGCCTTTTGGTGTGGAGACCTTGGGGCCGTGGGGCCCGGGGGCTCGAGCTCTTTCTGAGGAAATTTCTAAAAGGGTTATCGAGTCAACCGGAGACCCGAGAGCTGGCAGCTACCTTGGTCAAACAATTAGTTTGGCCATCCAAAGGGGTAATGCTGCCAGCATCTTGGGTAAAAGGCCTCGCTGCGGTGGTCTCGATGAGGTTTCAGATTTAATTTAATTTATTTTAGTTTTAATTTAATAGTTTTTGTAATGTTAGTTTTAATTTCGATTAAATCGAAATTAAAACTAACATTACAATTTCATTTATAAGTAGTTTGTTTATTGTCCTAGTTCTGTGTGCATATAATATTATTATTGCTATTAATTCTAAGCCAGTCAAGAAATAAATTAGGTCGTACCTGCCTACCTAAAATCATACTAATAATATACTATTAATATTATTTAATCAGTATTTGATGTAATTAACCATCTCGATGCATCTTCTCTACTCGCACGCAGCTCTTCAGGGTCAATAGTCGCAGGCTACATTTAATTAATATAATACAGGTCCAAAGTACTTAACTATTAGGTACTTTGAACGCAGGTATCAGGTGTGGTTTGTTTAATCCAAGTTATTGCTTACGTACAAGTATTTACCCGCTAGGTACTAACTCACGGACTCATCGATACTTGCTCAGCTAAGCAGAAAGTGAATCACCGATATTTATGACGCGGCAAGAATTGACAAGTTAATGCATTCTAAATTTAAGCGTTTCGCTTCCGATTGCGTAGTCCCGTTGCGGCGGCGTGAAAACGTACATCCATATAAGGCACGATCTCGCACGCATCCCGAGCGGCGCGGCGGCGCAGGCGCAGCGATGCTCGAATTAGCGCGCGGGGCTTCGGCGAAACTAAATACCCAAAACCGTCGGCCGCGCGCGTGCCAAATACGGCACGAATCTCGAGTTTCGCGCGCGCTGGCACGCCACCAGCCCGCAGGCTCCTACTCGCGTCTAACGCTCGTGGAAAACACGTAAAAACGCATTTATTTCTGTAGCGAGCGGCCTCTAAATTTAGGCCGTAAAGCAATACGAGCGATTTTGGTCGCGGCGGTGTTGTCTGTATTTAGACGAGACGGGCGCGAGTCGCGGCTTCCTCCGGCCCGAGTGACACCGCCTGCAGCGCGCCCTAGCACGCTCCTTGCCGCTCGAGTGCGTCCGCAGTACATCGCGAGTGCAGTGGCTCTATCAGAAACAGTGCCTCAGATAAAGTGCCTCCGATAGACAAGAAAAAGTGCCTCAGAGAAAGTGCCTTCCCCGTGTGACAGTGCCTGAAACAGTGTGTTATCATCAGAGACTTGGATGTCGCAAATGCTTCCCGAGGCTGCAGGTGATTATGATTAAATGATAAATGATTTATATATTTCACGTATGACAACTTGTACATCACTTATGAAACGTTAAGACTCTACCACCGGTTCGGAAAATTAACTCTACTGAGAAGAGCCGGCAAGAAACTCAGCAGTTGCTCTTTTCTTAAAAAAGAAAAGGTTACATTATGTAGACAATGCAAGACATACGTTACAAATACATATTACACTGACTTGTGGGTCACTGAATGCGCGGCCGGTTGCTTCCATGCAACTTTGTCATTGATAAAATCATCGATAGTGTAATACTTAACCTCGACTTAACAAATTTAATGCTGTTTAACACAGTCTTTAAACCTATCACCTAAGCTTGTTACGCCAGCAACGGGCATTTAATTTGATCATATTGCAGTTGCTGTTATTAAAAAACTCGAGCTGAAAGTTTTATTAGCCAATAGATGGGAAAGTAGCCAATCTGAATGATCGTAATAGGTAAATTACGTTGGTGGCTTTGGTGGTTAACTGCCTCGTTGGTCTAGTGGTTAGCATGTTTGACTGCGGCCGACGAGGTCCTGGGTTCGAGTCCCGGGTCGGGCCATAACTAAGTATTGGGTGTTTCCGACTAGAAATTCTCAGTAGGTACTAGTCCGGAGTTAAGAAGTTGGCGGTGTTTCACCCCCGTACCTCGCGTCGGTCCCGGTTATTATCACTAACATGATAATAGTTGTTAAAGCTCGCCAACCCGCATTGGAGCAGCGTGGTGGGTCTAAGCTCTAATTCTATAAGAGTGGAGGCCTGTGCCCAGCAGTGGGACGTTAATGGGCTGTAGTGGTAAACTTTGGTACCGCTGTAAACTTTGGTGCTAGGAGGGATTGTTATCCTAAAAAGATCGCTTGACTGCTTATTATTTCAATTTCAATGTTTATTTATTCAAATTAGGTACATTTGTACACTTATTGACGTCCGAAACTTATAAAACATGATGGTGATAATTAAGCAATAACGGTATCCTAAAACTAAAGTTACGAGGGCACAATCATCGTATATTTTATTAGGGTTACCCTCTGAACCATGAGTGCTACTTTTCAAGCTAACATTAGCGGTTAGTAAGTACGTAGGTACTAGTTACGTAGATCTGCGAATGGAAATTTCAAACGTTTTCCCCGAATTTTCCCACCCATGCAATGAAAAGTTGAACCTCGTAATACCTGAGTAGTACAAATATCTTGATGTGATGATAGCTTAGTGATTAAAACTAGTAGAATAGTCGCGGGTTCGATGCCCGGGCACGCACCTCTAACTTCGACATTTAAATATTATTACTTGCTTCAAATGATGAAAACATCGCGAGGAAACCTCGAGAGTTCTCGAAGGTGTGTGAAGTCTGCCAATCCTCACTTGGCCGGTGGCCCGCGTGGTGCACTATGGCCTTCTCATTCTGAGAGGTGACTCGTGTTCAGTAGTGACACAGGTAGTGAGCCGGCAATCGGTTGATAAGACTAATATCTATCTTTATTATAGTAGGTACACCGGCGACGGTACAGAACATGCTGACCGATATGTAACCATATTATAATCTACCATGTACTGAACAATAAAATGAAATCATCATCATCATCATCAGCCAATATGCATCCACTGTTGGACATAGGCCTCTTTAAGATTGCGCCAACTTTGCCTATCCTTGGCTGTTAGCATCCATTTGATGTCAGCCACTCTCCGGATGTCGTCGCTCCACCTAGCCGGGGGGCGCCCCACACTCCGTTTGCCGAGACGCGGTCTCCACTTGCGACTCCAGCGGCCGTCGGTTCTACGGCAAACGTGACCAGCCCACTGCCACTTCGAGAGCTATGTCGATTACTTTGGTTCTTTGGCGAATTACTTCGTTTCGGATTTTATCCCTCAAAGAAATTCCGAGCATAGCTCTTTCCATAGCGCGTTGAGCGACTTGAAGTCTGTGGACTAGCCTCGATGTCAGTGTCTACGTTTCGGCACCGTAAGTCATAACCGGCAGGACGCACTGATTGAAGACTTTGGTCTTCAGGCATTGCGGTATAGGCGACGAAAAGACTCGACGGAGTTTGCCATATGGTGCCCAGCCCAGCTGTATTCTGCGTTCTATCTCTTTCTCGAAACTGTTAATTCCTATACTTACTTGCAAAATTTGCCCAAGGTAAAATGAAATAGGTATGAATTATTATGAACGTGAAACGTAAAAAGTGCCCTAGGACCTAGAAAGTACATACATAGATACCTAGGTTAGATAGGTAGATTTTCACCAGTTTTCCGGTAAGATCTTGTAATGCCAGTAGTAAGTACTTTGTTTTGCAGTCGGAGAATCCACGCGGATTCTCGCGGTATTTTCGTAATTATTATAAGATAAGAGATGAACGAGGTTAATTATTATCATGTTTATGAATATGTGCTCAGTGCTACTATACCTAGTTTCGCTGCGTATATTATGTAGTAGCAATAGATACGGAGTTTGATAACTATTTAGAAACAGGCTCCTTACGTGACGTAAGCTTTTATGTAAGTTATACCACAGTTATACGTAAAGACCTACCCATAAAAAGGTTATCATACCTAACTACTTACTTGGAATTAGTTAATAGAATCAATTGATGAATTTCTTATTGAATTTTTTAAAATATCTAGGCAACTACAAACATAATATATTATACTTACCTATAATATAATTTGAGTACTAAGTTTCTGTTGTAGCGTATAATTCGGTATCTATACCTACTAGCTACATAGGCATAAAACATAAAGGTTGGATCAGTTTCGCCAAGCGATTTAGCGTTCCGGTACGATGCCGTGTAGAAACCGATTAGGGGTAAGGGTTCAATATAACTGCCATACCCCTATAGCAGGTTAGCCCGCTACCATCTTAGACTGCATCATCACTTACCACCTTGTACCTTGGGCTACCTTGTAGTGGATATATAAAAAAATCGTGACCTCAAATAACATAATATAATGCTTTGGTCTACCCACTGATTATTTCTGTTATCTATGGCTCTACCTTTCCAAAATTCCATATTTGGCCGGCAAACTTGTAAAATGTATTCTTAGAAACGTATTCAATTTACCGTTTGATAAAATTGAAACGCAAAGTGCAAATATGTCCATAAATGTCGCAAAGCGTACAGAATAATTGTGAAATGTGTTTGTTGTACTCGTTATTGTGTAAATGACCACTCAGACTGACCACACCACAGCGAGAAAGTGAGGCTGATTCTGTAGTGCACAATCTCTAAACTAAACTAAAATGACAGCATTAAAAATATTGCTAACCCTTTCGTAATACTCCCCGCGGAAAGGAACAGAACTAGATTTAAAGCTGTTATTTTAGTTTAGTTTGGAGATTGTATTATACAGAAATGGCCACAATGTCGCCTGACTGCAGCTGCAGCGACGTTATAGGCCCTTAACTACCTAGGTACATCAATCATTCTTACAATCTTAATTGTTGTGATTGACTGAATTTATGCAGTTAATAAATCTTACTGCGACATTGCCAATAGCGAAAGTGTTAGAAAATGAGAGACGATTGCGATTGTCACACAGTAGCTTTCATTTCCCCGTAATAAGCTGCTTGTAATGCGTTGTCGCATTCACATATTGCTAATAACGGCATGGTGATATTTATTTTATCTCAGACAATAAAGCCCATAGTGCAAAACACATAAAACAAATACATAATACAAATACAAAATAAAATAATATAAGTATTAAAATAATACTTAAAACAGAAAAAGCCTATAAGTAAGTTATGATAATATTATGATGATGCAGTCGAGTGGTCAGTTGCAAGGCCGTTGATATTGATCACACAACCGCAGTTGAATGCGACTATAAAATAATGCTGGATACCTCGATTTGCTGTTGCGACTAGGTAGGCACATGTGTATAGTAACAATAAAAACAATACGATTGCTATTATTGTAAATCTTATATATTGTACACAGGCTGTGGCAGTTGATTGTCAACGAGTCTCATTTTTGGCTGAGGTATCTACTGTTAATAGTAATTCCCACAATTAATGGCTAAATTAATTAGGTAGAGTATGGTTACGATATATGGTTCTTTTTTCTTTTTAAAAAGAGAAACTGCTGAGTTTCTTGCCGGTCCTGGTCAGTAGAATTCTTTCCGAACCGGTGGTAGAGTCACGACATTTCGTAAGTGGCACAAGTTGTCTTACGTGAACTAAATCATTTCATAACGATAACACAATTCTGTACCCGGCCACATTTTCGCCGTTGGATTGCGTGGCACGACTGAATGAACCATAACACTAAAAGTTCACAAGTTTATTAGGTAGCTAGCGGCCGCCTGTCGCCAAATACGTCGGGTGTCAAAATCTCTCCCGCGACGCACTTGCTCTATTTAGCATAGGTATTATAAATACTAAACGCGGGCGAAGTTGCGGGCATCAGCTAGTTTAAAATATTATGCGAAAATTTGGATGGATGGATGGATGTTTGTTACTCACTCCACTCCACGCCAGAACGGCTGAACTGATCGGTGAAATTTGGCATAAGACAGTTATGCTGAGATCATGCTGAGATCTACCTAAGAGTGTACTTTGACTTGGCTCAGACTTTACTTAGAGTTAAAACGAGATGGACTTATGTGAGTAACATAAATCTATCTCGTTTTAATCATGTTTTAAGTCTAAGCAAAGTCAAAGTTCTTTTTTTTTTTATCCACTACAAGTTAGCCTTTGACTGCGATCTCACCTGATGGTAAGTGATGATACAGTCTAAGATGGTAGCGGGCTAACCTGTTAGGGGCATGGTAGTTATATTAAACCCATACCCCTATTCGGTTTCTACACGGCATCGTACCGGAACGCTAAATCGCTTGGCGGCACGTCTTTGTCGGTAGGGTGGTAACTAGACACGGCCGAAGCCTCCCACCAGGCCAGACCAGGGAAAATTCAGAAATTATAAATTCCCAAATTGACCCTGCCGGGGATCGAACCCGGGACCTCCGCACGTTAAGACAACAGCGCTACACACTGCGCCACGGAGGTCGTTCGCTCTGTAGATCTCAGCATTAGATTATAGTCTGGAATGGCACATAGGCTTCTTTCTACCCCGGAAAATTAAAGTTTCCGCGGGAAACCAAAAAGCCTCAATCCACGCGGACGAAGTCGCGGGCATCAGCTCTGATGTACTTATAATATAACGAAATCAAACTATAAAATTGATATTAAATATATCTATGAATATTTAAGTAAGTATGCATTTCTGATATAGGTATTTGCTTGTTTCGTTGGTCGGAGTTCGTCCTACGCCCATGAATCACGGCACATTCCGCGTGCGCCGAATAAGGGCGCTATTAACATTCCCTTTACGCCTTTATTATATTAAACTCCTTAGCAAGTCCATACTTAGTTAACAACTGCATCGAGCCATAGATCGCGCACGGGATCGGGTATTACACTTTGATTTTGATATTGTTTCCTGTAGGAATTTTGAAATCGGCGGTAGTTGAATATTTACCATCGAATTAAGAGAATAAACGGACCTAATATTCGGACAATATTTTTCAATTCAATTCTAGGTGAAGTGGAAAAACGGTTTATTATCTTACTTAAGTATTTTCAAGTAGGTATTTTCATTTCAAATTTAAAGACTGTGTATAGTAGAGTATAGATGATTTTCTCGATGACAAAGTTGCATGGAAGCATCCAGCAACCCACAAGTCAGTGTAATACCTACTTGTTACGTAGCGTATGCATTTTATATTATATACAAATTGTTACATTTTTCTGTATTTGAAAAGAGCAACTGCTGAGTTTCTTGCCGGTTCTTCTCAGTAGAATCAGCTTTCCGAACCGGTGGTAGATTCTTACGACTTTTAATAAGTGGCACGAGTTGTCCTACATGAAATAAATCATTTTCATTTTCATTTTCATTTTCAACATGGATGCACCTAAGTTGTTGTAGGTACCTTAGGTAGGTACCTAGATTTTTTCTACAACTTTTGTCATCAAAGTTTTTCTGTTAAATCTTTATTTTCGAATAAAATGAAACATAATAATATCTTTATCTATGAACGAATTTCCACTTGACCTAGCCAAATAAGAAAATATTTTGAGAAACTTTCCGAAATTCTAAAATATTGAACAAAATTGTGCATGAAAAAAATAGGGACTTTACATGGGTAGGTAAGGGTAACAAAGTAACCTTAGGTTAAGTAGTTATAAAGTATCATACTTTTAGGTTTTAGAGGCCTTTTTTCTACTCGTAGTGTGGAAAATGCTATGGATGAATGATTATTTAAAAATAAATAAATTGGCATTTGCCGATAGAAGTGAAAACGAATAGTAAAAAAAATTAAAATATAAACCTTAAAACTAAGGCATTAAAGTAATTTACGAATGTGGTACCTATATTTACATTTAAGACCTTTTGTCTTTGTAACTACGCGAGCATGGGGCAGCGAGGTGTCGGTGTCGGTGACGCGAATCCACAAGTTTACCCCCTACCAATAAGTGCTCAACGCGGCTAAAGAAGTATTCACTTCAAAAAACTCTATTAGGTTGATGAGTAGGTATTTACACTAAGTATTTATAAAACTGAACCAAGCAGCACTTCAGACTAATATAATATTTCTTGATGTTTGATCCACAGACGGAAACACAGATTTGATGTAGTGTGGTTATTTTGTAAATAGGTCATATTTGGCGTGGCGCGGTGGGCGGATTGCGTAGTCACCGCTATTGAACATCGTTCCAAGGAGCAGTGAAATCATTCAAATATCATAATACGAAACACAAACAATCGTGTTTGTTATGCGGATAATTAGACAATCCACTCGGAATGAAGTCATTTCAATTCGCAAATATCTAACTATTGGATCATTTTTTTCACATGTTTAAAAGTATGCGTGGGATTTAGATTGTTTTTGGTCATACCTAGTTTGTCAAACGCACTAAGTAGGCACAAATAATCCTAATTTGAAGGTCCCACTACAGCCCCATTAACGTCCCACTGCTGGGCACAGGCCTCCACTCTCATAGGAGAGAGGGAATTAGGGCTTAGACCCACCACATCATGTATCATGTATCATGTATCATGTTAGTGGAAATAACCGGGACCGACGGCTTAACGTGCTCTCCGAGGCACGGGGTTGAAACACCGACAACTTCCTAAACTCCGGGCTAGTAATTGAGAAGTTCTAGTCACAAAAACCCAACACTTAATTATGGCCCGGGACCCTGCGGCAGTCAAGTCATACCGCCGAGGCAGTCAAGCACGCAAGGAATTGAAGCTCGCTTAAATAACGGTATGAGGTAAACATCGGTGAGGAAACCTGCAGCATGTCTGAGACCTGAGAGTTATAGCCATGTGGAGTGCCAAGCCGCAATTGGCCATCGTGGTGGGCTATGGCCTTCTCACTCTGAGAGGAACGGGGTTGATGATGAAGAAACTGAACTTTGGAATGTCCATCAAGAACGTGGATGTTTTGTTAAAGCTCTCTCGTAGTAATGAAAACAAACATCCGAAGCTTCCAAACGCAAAATCCTCGTTTCTCATCCGGTATTTATTGTTTACTCACGTTTCTAAATTATGATTATTTGGAGTTTTCAAATTAATTCTCCTAAGTCTCAATTCTCAACGTATCACCGGCCCACTACAAAATGAGAAGTTTGAACGAATATAATATCCACTAAAGTCTCTCTTAGGGCCGCTTGCATAAGGGCATTTAAACTGATTTAAGTAGGTCATTTTTTTGGCAAGAGCATATTGTGGTTGCCAGAAAGTGACAGCATAAAAAAAATCTATTTTATTTCTATTTATGTTATAATATATTTTGTGTATAAGTCATGCTGTGTGCACATGTTTTGGGTTATAACTTAGAACCGATCCTATCATTTTATACTTACCTGAAATGTTGTAGTTATTTCCTGTTTTGTGTACCATATAAACAATAAACAAATAACTAAAGAGATCGGTAAATCAATTTAAGAGGCCGTATACTCGCCATCGGTCAATTTTGGAATCTGTAGGTATACCGCACAGTAGACCGTTAGGCTGCACTCATACATAGACGACATAGGCCAGTAAAGATACTATGATACTTTGCGTAGTCAAGTTCGTACGTACGCGCGGTCGTACGATCTGCAGTACCATTTTACACGTGAATTTGATCAGACTTTGATAATATTTTTTGGTCATATAGGTATTTTATAGAACTTTATTTTTACACAATTCGTGTTATATAAATACTAAACATTCATGGTAAATTTTATTTTATCAGTAATTTCGTCAAACTTTTAAGAAATACAGGTTATTGTGACGCGTAAATTTTGATAAATCGTGCACATTGATTTGATTTTTTTATTAACTAATTTTGAATAGAACGTATAAAAACGAATTGCAACAGTCCAATTTTAAGAGCGTGTTTATCATATTACTATTTTTTATAAGTCATTTATTATAATTTTTCGTGGATTTATATGGGTGAAAAGTGTGACCCAAAAGTGCAAAAATGGTAAACGTATTCTGCAAGAATGAGAATTTCACTATTATATTTCAATAAAATTAAAATTTTATTTGCAACAGTCTACTAAGGAGGGATTAATCTTTAATGTTTTGATTTTCTTTTTGTTATAATACTAATATCTCATGCACAAAGCTCATCAAAAGTTCTTAAAATGTCGGTTTACTGGTTTACGGACTGTTAACAGTCTTCGTGGTCATTCACCTTAATCATTATTGATATTACAATGTGCGCTTGTCTGCTGCTACGCTTTCATGGCTCGTCTATTCGAACGATTTTGACGAACTTTCACTTTTTGTCTCGGAAAATCAAAGATTTCCCACGAGTATAATATTTCAATCATAAATCCCATACTAAGCGCGCGTTTTGAAGTTTCAAAAAAAGTTTCTGATATGACAAGTTGCAGTCAAATATCCAATTCACAATTATATAAATCTTAGTGTTTTGAGAAATGGAACAATATGTATTACGATCGAGGCGCCTGTGACGTCACTGGAGCGGCTACGCTGGCGTCCAGCCAAAAACGCTACGCAGCCAACGTCATGAAAACGTAATAGCTACGAACTACGAAGGATATAACTATACCTACCTGATGTGCCACGTGTACGCCACGCTTATATCACTACAATATAATTATTTTTGGCTTTTGCACCACTACAGCCCATTAATGTCCCACTGCTGGGCACAGGCCTCCACTCTTATAGGAGAGAGGGAATTAGAGCTTAGACCCACCACGCTGCTCCAATGCGGGTTGGCGGCTTGCTTTTGCACACAACGGGCTAAAGACTTTGTAAAGTTTTATAAAATCTTTAAACCTGGTAGCTCCTGGGAAGAAGTACAGAGGACGAGTGAGGAAGGCCTCGCAAAGATATCTGCTTGGCTTAATTCAAATTTATTAACCCTTAATGTAACTAAAACTAATTACATTTGTTTTTCGATTAAGAATAATATGCAACCAAATAATGATTTAACTGTTAAGATACATAATTGTGGAGACACCTATAGTCAAAATTGCTCTTGTTCATCTATTAATAAAATAACTTCTGCTAAATATCTTGGTGTTATCCTAGATCAAAGATTGTCCTGGTATCCTCAAATAGAACTTGTGGCAAGTAGGGTGAGGAAACTCACCTGGATCTTCAAGAAACTGAGACATATCGCCCCAACTGACATACTACATAAAATATACGTAGCTCTTGCCCAATCAATCATTACTTACTGTATACCAGTTTGGGGAGGTGCTGCAAAGACTAGATTCATTAAAGCAGAAAGAGCACAGCGTTTTTTACTGAAGGTAATACATTTTAAGCCTTATCGATACCATACTGATATGTTATATTCAATAAGTAATGTACTTACAGTTAGGCAATTATATGTTCTCTTCGCTATCCTAAAGTTACACAAAACCCTATATTTTGACCCAAGTATCTTAAATAAAGTCGTCCCCCCCGTCAAAGTCCTCCACAAAATAATAACTGTTTTAGTGTAAAGAGCGTGAAATAGAAGTGGCACAACACGAAATCCACCAAAATAGTCAATAATAAACGATATAAATAAGTGATCAAAACATAAAACAACATTCTGGGAATAAAAAGTGCAATAAAAGCTAGTGAACAATATAACCTAAAAATTAAAAAGTGAACGACCTAACAGTGCTACCAACCCAACAAATCTGTCAAATATTAATAACTGTCATAATGACACTGACATAACGAGTGTTGCCAGCAACAAGAATATAAACTACCATCCTACCAGGGTTGTCAGTAAAGAACTCAAAAAATGGACAAAAGTATGGAATTATTGTTGTCAAAACTAGATGAGAAATTGAACCAACAAACCAAACTCATAACAGAGTCGGTAACGTATAATGTTATGGAGGCGTTGGACGAGAAATTAAAAATAATAACTGAAGAAAACATTAGATTAAAGGACAAAGTATCGACATTGGAGCAGAAACTTATGGCCATGGAAAGAGAGAAAAGAAAATTCAACTTAGTCTTCTTTGGCATTGAGGAGAATGGAAAATCAGAAGCGGAATTAGTAGACTACCTCAAGGACACAATCATAGAAACAGGCATACATCTAAATAGCCAGGAAATCAGCAATATATATAGAATTGGCAAGAATAAAGATGTTAAAAACCGCCCTGTCGTCATCTCCGTCACAACGCTGTGGAAAAAACACATGATTTTGAAAAACAAGTCAAAGCTGCCGCCAGGTGTCTATGTAAAAGAAGATTATTCTAAAGAAGTGTTAGAAAAACGCAAGCAATTACAAGCCCAAGTGGAAGAGGAAAGAAAGAAAGGAAACATAGCTTTTCTAAAACATGACAAAATAATAGTAAAGAAATCATCAGGAATACATAGAGAAAAAAGAAAAAGAGAAAGCCACGACTCACCTAATTCGGCACCCCAGAAAAAAATCGACTTAAAAGGCAATCCAGCTTCTACATCAGCCAAGGGAAAAGAAATCCTAAAACCCAACATACTTAATTACGTTGAACGAGGAAGATCTGCTTCAATGTCAGAGATTCCAAAAAACCTGTAACGACCACCGGTACTCGAAATCTACTTAAAACAATTAATACCAAAAGTACACATACAACAACTGAAAAATGCACCCCAAGCCGGTTGGTCACCGTGGGGAAAGTAGACCACTACCCTTCAGCAAATGAAGCAAATGAAAAAGCAAATGAAATACCTAAAGAAAAAGAGAAACCTAACAACATACACATAGCCACCCTAAACACACTTTCATTGAGGACGGCAGAAAAACTTCTCGAATTAGAGATAGCTTTGGGTAATATTAAATGGGATATTCTTGGTATGAGTGAAGTAAGACGAATAGGAAACTGCATCGAAGAGTATGACGACTACATTCTGTACTATATCGGTGAAACCAAGGGTCAGTATGGAGTGGGATTTATGGTGAAAAAACATCTAAAGAAACAAATCATAGAGTTCAAAGGCATATCCGAAAGAATAGCTTTACTAAATATACAGCTACAAGGCTACAAAAACAAGTGGACTATAGTACAGATATACGCGCCAACAGAAGCAGCAGACGAAACAATAAAAGACGATTTCTACAACCAACTTACGACTACACTAGAAACTGCCCATAAAAACGTTATCGTCATGGGAGACTTCAATGGGAAAATAGGTAAACAAAAGCACGGTGAAGAGACAGTAATAGGAAATTATGGCATAGGAAAAAGAAGCAAGAACGGCAAGAGAATTGTAAATTTGGCTCTGGAGAATAACTTAACCATACTAAATAGCGTTTTCAAGAAAAGAAAAACCAAGAAGTGGACTTGGATATCGCCGGATGGAACTTACCGCAACGAAATCGACTTTATAACTAGTAATCAGCCCAAGTTTTTTCAAGATGTTAGCGTAATAAATAATCTCAATTTCAATAGCAACCATCGTATGGTCAGAGCAGTACTATTTCACAAACAACAAAAGAAACAACGAAAACACTTTCACCAGAGTAAAAATACTTGCACGACTGATACGACGTCTCAAAATATCATAACAACCGGAGAAATAGACAAAACACAAGAAATTTATAACATAGAAACAAACGATATTTATAGAAAGAACAAACCAATAAAAAACAAAAATACACTGAGCTCGAAAACAATAGATCTCATTCAAAAACGGAAAGAACTACTTAAAAATAGAAGAAATAAAACAACATTACACGAAATTACTAAACTAAGTAAGGAGATAAGTCGCAACATAAAAGAAGATAAGTCAAATAAAAGAATAAAATGTATCCAAAAACACATTACTAAGACAGGAGGTATCAACAAAGCACTTAAAGAATTAAAAGAAACAACGCTATGGGTCCCGAAAATGAGAAACAAAAACAACAAGGACGAAACAAGAAGACAGCCAATTTTAAAGATAGCGACAGACTATTATCGGAGATTATACTCTACCGAAAACACCTTAAAATTCAACATAAACCTTGAAGACAAAACAGAAGAAATCCCTCCGATTCTTGAAAAGGAAGTTCAGCATGCCATAGAAACACAGAAAAATGATAAAGCTCCTGGACCTGATCATATAACCAATGAGATGATGAAAGCTACATTGCCAGAAACAACAAAAAAACTTACTAACTTGTTTAATCTTATCCTAAACACAGAATCCATACCTTCACAGTGGACAATAAGTACTATAATACTCATCTTTAAGAAAGGGGATAGATCAGAAGTAGGAAACTATCGCCCAATAAGTCTCATGTCCAACATATACAAGGTGTTCTCAAAAATAATATTGAAACGCATCACCAAAAAACTTGAAGAACAACAATCAAGAGAACAGGCGGGGTTCCGATCAGGATTTGCAACAATTGACCACATACATGTGGTAAAACAGCTCATTGAAAAATGTCAAGAATACGATTATCCATTATACATGGCATTTGTGGATTATAACAGAGCGTTTGACTGCCTGGAACATCAGTACATTTGGGAAGCCCTGAAAAAACAAGGAATAGAAAATAAATATATAAGAATAATAAAAAATGTGTACTCCAACAGCAAAGCACGAGTCAAACTAGAAGCAGAGGGGGAAATTTTTCCAATACACAGGGGAGTGAGGCAGGGAGACCCACTCTCACCAAAACTTTTTTCATCCGTGCTAGAGGAAGTAATCAGGAAGATGGAATGGGACAACATAGGGATTAACATAAATGGAACACATTTAAATCATTTAAGATTTGCAGATGACATAATACTTATAACAGATAACCCGGAAAGCCTTAAAAGCATGCTCCAAGATTTATCATGTGAAAGCAAAAAGGTGGGATTAACAATAAACAAAACAAAGACAAAGATAATAACAAACAGATCCCAAATAAGTATCTCAGTAGATGAGGAGGAAATAGAATATGTGAATTCCTATGTATACTTAGGCCAACTTATCGCCTTCAACAACCAAATGGATTCAGAGGTTGATAGACGGGTAGCCAATGCCTGGAAGAGATTTTGGTCCCTCAAGGAAGTGCTAAAAGGCAACCAATATAATATTGCAATGAAAAGGAAAGTATACAATACATGCATATTACCAATCCTTACCTATGGGTGCCAGACGTGGGCAAACACACAAAAACAAAACCAAAAACTGATTACATGCCAAAGAGCCATGGAGAGGAGTCTACTGGGTTACACAATAAGAGATAGAAAGAGAGCTGTAGATCTAAGACAAATTACCAAAATTGAAGATGTAGTACTCAAAACTAGAAAACTCAAATGGAGGTGGGTAGGCCACATGATGAGAGAGAATAGAAATAAATGGACGAAAGATATAACAGAATGGACCCCGAGATACCAAACAAAAAGAAAACGAGGAAGACAAAGAAAACGTTGGTCGGATGACTTAAAAAAGTATGCAGGTGTAACATGGCACAGAACAACTGAATCAAGAGCAGAATGGAGAAAGCTGGAGGAGGCCTTCGTGTCGCAAAGACACGCCGACGAGACGCCCGATAACGACATACTTACCTAATAATACAATACCAACTAAGAATTACATACATAGTGATATTAATAATATATAATAGTAATTCAATAATGTTAATAATGAATTTAATACTAAGGTCAATTTTATATATGTTAATGATGATTTTATATATGTTGATGAAATGTGTAAATTATGTATACTGTGTTGGCAATAAAGGCTTAATAATAATCTTAAATAAAAGAACAAATAATACTGTTGTGGAACTAGTACACACAAGATCTGCTTTTGCTGGGTATCAATATCAACATAAATCTATTTACTTGTATAATAAAGTTAACAAAGTTCTGAATATTTACCCAAAGAAAATTCATGACTGTAAAAGAACACTTAAAAACTGGCTAAAAGCACTATCTTTTGATGAAACGGAGGCTCTTCTGCAAATTGTTCAATAGGTGTAACTGTGGTTTTAACTGGAATATACATGTATGCGCACACTCATACAATACACACACACACACATATATACACACACACACACACTACACACACACACACACACACACACACTTGCTATCACTCTTGCATGCTTGCATGATGATAATTAAATAATTAAATATTGTCTCAAAAATTTGTTAATGCTATAATTGTAATTGTTAAATTTGGAAGAGCTAGGCCTTCTGGCACAGGTATTCTTATGCTTAACAGAAGGCCTCAGCCACAAATATTTGTTAAAAATGTATTTTTTGAAATAAATCATTTTTCATTTTTTCATTTTTCAAACCGTACCTACTTGCTACTTAGGTAATAAAATATCTGTAGATTTCAGGATTAGGTAATATTAGCGGTTGGATTGCCAAATCATGAGTTGACTCTTGAATATTTTATTTTTCTGAACAAATTAATAATTTTTAATGTGGGTGTCTGGTGACATTTTTTGCTAATCAGGTGTTACTTTAACTTTTTTACCGCGGCGCTCTCAATAAGCCCACCTCATTATGTACCTACCTTGACCGTCGAATGTCTATGAAGGTAAACTGTACATATTTCTTGAAAAAAACCCCTTTTTTTTTCTCTAAAATTGATTAGCTCTAAAATTTAGAGAAAATCAATGTTACATAATACATTAGAATTTAGATACACTTAGTATCTAAGTGATACCTAGTCGATACCAGAATCACCTGGCGTAAACACAGTTACACAGTCACCTATAAAACATAAACATAAACAACAAAAACAATTGATAAATATGATGTAAACATTACCCACAGAGCGCGAATCGCGATATATCTGGCGTATTGCATGCGCGTGCGCAGCGAGCATGCGTCACGAGCTTACAGCTACTGAACCCACCGGCTGAGTCAGATGTTTTATCGATGCCTATTGCCTTGCCGGCCGAGTTACCGCATCGATCTTTGATCTTCTTCTCAATCTAGAGCGCGTGTGGAACCCTTGTATCTTTAGTTTTAAGGTACTTGACGTAATTAATTAATACTAGTTAGCAGATGCCCGCGACTCCGTTGTCTTAACGTGCGGAGGTCCCGGGTTCGATCCCCGGCAGGGTCAATTTGGGTAATTATGATTTCTGAATTTTCCCTGGTCTGGCCTGGTTGGAGGCTTCGGCCGTGGCTAGTTACCACCCTACCGGCAAAGGCGTGCCGCCAAGCGATTTAGCGTTCCGGTACGATGCCGTGTAGAAACCGAATAGGGGTATGGGTTTAATATAACTGCCGTACCCTTAACAGTTTAGCCCGCTACCATCTTAGACTGCATCAGCCATCATCACTTACCATCAGGCGAAATCGCAGTCGAGGGCTAACTTGTAGTGGATAAAAAAAAAAAAAAGCTGCGCCGCGTGGATTGAGGTTTTTTGGAGCTTGACGGCACGTCTTTGCCGGTAGGGTGGTAACTAACCACGGCTGAAGCCACCCACCAGGGAAAATTCTGAAATTATAAATTCCCAAATTGACCCTACAGGGGTCGAACCCGGGACCTCCGCACGTTAAGGCAACAGCGCTCAACACTGCGCCAGGGAGGTCGTCAATATTATATATTATAATATATTAATAGTATGTATTATATATTAATATTACCTATATGTATTATATACTAATAGCATGTATAACTACCAAGCTCATCAATATTATTATGGTGGACGCTAAATTAGTTTTTATTTGATCGCCTTACATCGAGGTGCTAATGGAATTAATGAAAACATTAGGTATGGTAATAATCATTAAATATATTATTATTCGCGATGGGGCTTTTAGCGCAGATTATGATAATACTAGATGTTCCCGCAACTTCATCCGGATGGACATATTATTATCCTTTCCCTTTTTACCCCGGAAAATTAAGTTTCCGTGGGAATAAAAAAACTTAGTCAACGCGGACGACGTAGTGGAGATCATTTACTTAGTTAAAACTAGATGATTCCCGCGACTTTGTCCGCGTGGATTAAGGTTTTTTAATTCCCACGGGATCTCCTTAATTTTCCAGGATAAAAAGTCGCCTATGTCCTTTCCCGGGATATAACCTACCTCTATACCAAATTTCAGCAAAATAGGTTGAAAAGATGGGCCGGGAAAGCGTAGCAGACAGATAGACAGACAGACAGACAGACAGACACACTTTCGCATTTATAATATTAGTAGATAAGTAGATATGGATAAATTATTGATCAAAATAATTGTGTTAGGAGTTAGGACTAAGTAACAAAAAAGTTCGTGAGTTTCAAGCCTTCCGAACTATAGTACCACCACCACCACTACATTAACGTCCCACTGTTGGGCACAGGCTTCCACTCTCATAGGAGAGAGGGAATTAGAGCTTAGACCTACCACGCTGCTCCAATGCGGGTTGGCGGGCTTTAACGACTATTATGTTAGTGATAATAACCGGGACCGACGCGACGCGACGGCTTAACGTGCTCTCCGAGGCACGGGGGTGAAACACCGCCATCTTATAACTCCGGGCTAGTACTGAGAATTTCTAGTCAGAAAAACCCAATACTCAATTATGGCCCGACTCGGGACTCGAACCCGGGACCTCGTCGGCCGCAGTCGAACATGCCAACCACTAGACCAACGAGGCAACTATAGTACAGTCTGAGTTAAATTACTATTTACCTATTTCTTAACTGGCCCGGCGCGGTGGCCAGAATTGGAACTATTTTGATGCCTGTTTGGTGTTACATGTGTATCGTTTTTATTTTATTTTTAATATTTACTAGCGACCCTGTCACCGGGTCAGATAAGTTTTTGGGACCCATTTTTGGGTTTTGAGGGACCTATTTTTGAATGTTAAAGCGTGTAACCCAATTGGTGTTGTGAATAGCGTTGTCCATGCGCACGCACGTTGCGAAATCGGTCCCTCGCGTCGGGTCGGTATTTCGGTCGCCCTCCACCCGATCGGGTTACACGATGCACACGCCGATACAGACCGACTGACGAGCTTGCACTAATTGCTGTACTTTTGCACTAATTGCTGTACTTTTGCACTAATTGCTGTACTTTTGCACTAATTGCTGTACTTTTGACACCTCACATACTTAGGCCCACTTGCACAAGGACTCTTAAATTGATTTAGTTAAATATTTTATTGCTGTCCCTTTTTGGCAGCTACAATATGCATTTGCCAAAAAGGGACACAGCATTACAAAATTATGACGTAACACCTGTATGTCCTATTTGAAATTATTTATAATTTGAAAATAAATGTTTTCTTTCTTTCTTTCCTACATGTTTTAAATAATTACTTAGATTGAAAAACAAAATATTGAAAAATACAGTCCTACAAACTTATCTGACCCAGAGTGATAGCGTCGCTACTGACTAGTATTATAATGTAATATGAAGAATAAAATAAAAACCTAAATTAAACAGGCATAAAATTAGTTCCAATTTTGGCCATTGGGCCAGATAAGTTTGTAGGACTTTAGCGCTTATTTTGTTCATTGTAGAGCCCTAGACTATAATAGTAGGTATTGAGATACCACTATAGTGAGTTTTGAATGCTTTCGCTCATGAATTCGGTTATTTTCAACCCTGCAGTAGGTACCTAGGTACCTTTATGGATTTATGTTACAACTTTTTTCTGCAAAATGTTCGAAGTAAAATATTTTTTACAAATTGAATGGAACATAACATCGTCTTTATAGAAAATCCATCTGCCTTAGAGACCAACTATAGATCATACTACCTACTACTAAAAATGCAGTGTGTTTTATTGTCCTTCAATCACGCCGCAACAGAGCAACGGCTCGACATGATTCTTTGGGCATGGGCATAATATAGGTCCTGAAGAGTGACATGGGCTAATCCCGGAAAATTAAAGTTTCCGTGGGAATTAAAAAATCTTATTCCACGTGGACGAAGTTGCAGGCATTAGCTAGGTAGTCATAATTATTTTTCAGTCTGTTTCTTTTGTTTTTCTATAAATACCTACCTACCTTCGTAAGTTACCTAAGTTCGAAGCAATCAACCAAGCGTAAATTATCCAAACTTCAATGGCATAATATCAGCACTGCGATTGCGTGTGTGTTCCGTTATAAGCACTGCGAGCACTGGCAGTGCTCTTTACTGGGGACTTCCAGTGCTCTCAGTGTATTTCGGAACGCACCCTGCGTAACTTCTGCATCAATCATTGTTACAGTATCAATTGTTGTGATTGGCTGAATTTATGGCATTCTTGCTGCGTCATTGGATTTTGTCCAATAGTGGAAGAGTGTTATCCAATCAGAGGTGATTGCGATCGTTACACTGTAGCTGTCATTTTTAGCCGATTGCCCCGCAGCCCCCCTAGCATGGGCCGAGACAATTTTCTCCCCGAGGAAAGGATAAATTTTTTATTCCTAAATAAATAAATAAAAACGCTAAATAACGGTGGATAAATTGTCCCCCGAGTCCCCGTGAAATGTCAAACGGGGATAAACTTCTCCTCTCCCCAGTTGCCGTGCTCTGAGAAGTGGTTATGTTAATTTTATCTCTTGTTAGTGGATAAAATCGGGGGATAAAATTTTTATCCCCGGCCCATGCTAGCCCTGCAGGGGCCATACTGCCAAGTGCCAACGCATAAAGCAATATTACTAAAAATGACAGTTTGATGTCATGTACCTTGACGTTCTTAAAATAAGGATTATAATTCTAAAACACGAAAGTCAACAATAATTGATGATTAAACGAACTTACCTGTAAGTGAAGTTCTATCCCAATTATATGAGTACGTTTCATTCTTCAGATATTTAGACATTGTAGTATCTTTAGATCGTATTGCAGCCTTCCGCACTTGTTTTAATGTTAGGGTAGATTTAAAACTCTCCAATAACGCTCCGGCCCCGTACAACGCATTCCTCATTCTTTAGAGTCGGTACCTATTACCAAATTTTCTGATATGGGTTATGGGATGGGAGGGACCTTATAATATCTTCGAATGAAACGTACTCATATAATTGGGATAGAACTTCACTTACAGGTAAGTTCGTTAACACTTTCGCTGCGTTACGGCAAGTATTTTGCCGTATTTGACGGTCAGCTAGTGCGGCAGCTCGTTTTCCTTGTTTTGCGTACGGTGCGGGGGTGATTTATCTATGTTCCCGTACGTGTAGGAAAGAGACAGTGATTTTTTCTATATGGTTGCTTTTAATATAATGATATTGTATACTAATAATGTACGGCAAAATAGTTGCCGTAACGCACAGCAAGGTAAGTATTTTTATTCAGTGCGGTACGGCGACTATCTTGCCGTACCCCCCCAACCCCGCGCCTCACTGCATGCGTCCGCGCGGCCTCTCAGTTTGCATTAGTGTTGGCTGTAAGTGCTCGATATTTTTTATGCAAAAAACTACGCGACGAGACTTTCACGTAAAAAACATGATATGAGTAAGGGAATTACCTAGTTTTTAAAATTTATTTTATTTCGTTAAAGTTCCTAATATTATCTCATCATAGATTAAAAATAAAAAGTAATTATAATAATTTGGTACCCTAATATGAATCAAAATTTAAAAAACCTATTTGTATTTATTATTATTTATTTATTAATCAGTGTATTTGTACTAAGTACATGAGTGACTGCTTTTTATTTTATTTTTTTTATATTTAAATATATTTTTTAAAATTGGCGATAGGTACTTGTAAGAGTAATTATTATGTTGACTAATTATGAAGAATTATGTTGATTTATACACTTAAATTTGTTGTGTCTTTAATAAAGAATATCTTTAAAATATCGATTGTCATTTCAGAAGTAAACCCATCCCTAGCATTTTTTTAACTTCTATGCTATACGGCATATATATTGCCGTAAATGACTGATTTTGAAAAATCTCTGTATCTTTCGAAATATCATAGAGAACCCGGGGCTACCGCAGCTAGGTATACACGAGGATGTAGCCTATCGATTTGTTCAAAAAAACCATTGATATGGTGAGTTTCCACGTCTCCATGGACTTTGAAAGTCAGGTTCCGGTACGGCAAAATAGAGGTCGTAACGCATATCAGGAAATATAGATACGGGCAGTATTTGTCTCGTACCGCACGAGCCGTAGGTTTAGGATCCAATGCTGCCGCAGCGAATGTGTTCATCAATTATATTTCGTATACGTTTCATTCTTCAGATATTTAGACATTGTAGATGTTTAGAGATGAAAATTTGTAATTAGAGATATTAATTGAATTGTATTATAACAATTACTTAGTGTTCTAATATAAAAAACTAGGAGTCATTTGGTAACTTGGATCTGTAAACACATTATTAATTATTTTTTAACCATTATTGAAAAATACAATCATCTCGATAATTATTATTTATAATAACATATTATCATAATATGGATGTAATGAAAATCAAGTATAATTTGGATACTCTTCACTAAACTCCGGTTATGCATAAAAATTGTTCACCGTTCGCTTAAGAAGGTTATAAAATTTAGCCAGCGTCCGTGACGACTGCGACCATTGATGTAGAATTTTAGTACTTAAGCGACCAACCAACGGTCTTCTTGATGTCGACAAGCGAGCTATAAGACGCACAGCTCGCGTGCTGTGTTAAGTGGTGGCGTGTCGGGTGCACGCGCCGAACTTAGACACATCCACACTGCTATGTGAGCTGTGGCAGCACCTATCGGCTGATGGTTTGTGTGCAGGTATAATAGATTTATAGACTTATTACGCTCAGGAGGTCTTTAAACGAATTTGGCAGATGATGTTTTTAAGCTGTTGCTATACATTTTACATTACTATTTACACTATCGTTGAACGGTATCATGTTGACTAGTACCTACAGTCTGCAGATGCTATAATGATATCGAAGAATAAAATTCTGTTTCCGTTTGTATATTAATATTTCGATAGGTATTAATATTTCTGTACATAAGACTAACAAAATAAAACTTTTCTGAAATTCTTTTGTAAAGATAATTAACTCCGTGTCAGAGTATTGAGCGATGTGTTGTCACTAATTGAGAATCCTGTGTAGATATTTTGGGATGTTTGGCCATAATGTATATAATATTTCCTTTAACGACAACCTTTTAATCTGTTTATATGCTTACAAACTCATCACCAGGTAAACTTAAAAAACCGAACGATAACTACGCTAAACTGCACCTATAACAAATTATTTCATTAGAAACTATAAGAGTACAATATAAGATTGAGATGAATCTCTATCATTGTTAAGACAGTAATGCCACCACTTAAGTTCCACAGAGGTCATAAAGGTACAGGGTAGGTAGGTACTCCTCATTTTATGAACGCGTTCGATACGTTGCATCCAGGTTTACAAAATTCTTCAAATTTTTTAAATTATTGTGAGTTCCTTGAGAAAAATAATAGTATTATATTATTTTAGGAATGTATTTATATTAAATCTGAAGTAAGCATTTATTGTTATTGAGGGAACCAAGACTGTTAAGGCCACTATTATATTATTATCTTTTCTAAACAATCACATATTAGAAGATTAGTGGAACAGCACAAAATAAGATGTTATTTCATGAAATTGGGTTTGATCTTTATATTAATTACGTTTGGCATTGGCGTGTAATGCTAATGAAACGATAACTGGCCTAACTTGTCTATAATCTTATTGACAGATAATTATATAATTTATCAAACTATTTTATTTAGATTCTACATCTTTGTTAAATTTCTCTTACTTTTAATATTGGCATTGCTGTACGTACCGAGGATATTATTTAATAAATCAATAAAATATAAGAAGCAGTGAACCTTAATATTATATTTTACAACAATTGCTGAATTTCTGACGTCAAATCATTGGGTATTTATTGAATGTCACTCATTCGATTAATCTATCTTACCTAAGCTTAATTCTTCTTAGTATTAATAATTATTACTTTAATGATAACCAGTATTATAGATGTATATGATTATACAATATAGATGTATGTGATGAATTATTATATATATATAGATAGTTCCTTAGTTAAGATGATTTGTGAGATGGTGATAATGAAAAAAAAAAAAACCCCCAGCTGAGTTTGTTGTGGGCTCTTCTCAGACCTGGGCGCGTTTGGAACCCTCGTAGCTTTAGTTTTAAGATACCGTAACAGATTATCACCATCATATTTTTATGTAACTGGATGTCAATAAGTGTAGTGCATCTACCTAAATTGAATAAATATTTATGACTTATGACTTATATGCATATGTATAAAATACCACCATCAGGTCTAGTATGAAATTAAAACTCAGTAATTGATTTCATTTTACAGTTGTTCATTTAACACAAAATGTACCCGAGCTAGACGCAGAGGCGTCTGTAAAAGGCTCTAGTTGAAACTTATTAGTTTATTACTTAGTGACCAACCTTCAAGATCCTATAGAATTCAAAACGAAAGCCGAAATTTAGCTCCATATGATTTATACTTATAATATGTATCTTGAATGCTAGGTAGGTTCGAGATAAGTATTTGATTTTGGTCTATACTCCACGGTACTTCCAACCTTCCAACTTCGTAACTATTTTTAAAATTGTAATAATATTAATGTACTTCTCCTTTTTTCAAAAAGCAAGGATGATGACATAATATTCACCGTAAGTTGCTCCGAGAAAAGGATGGTACCGCCACAGTAAACAGAGTGGTACCGCCGTCTCGATATAATTTTAATTTGCTCGACTTGTCGCCGGCACCCGCGCTGGAGTCACGCTAATGATATAATAAAAATAATGTAAAACCTAAACATGGGTTGTTGCAAAGATAGTAAAAAGTTCTCTTCAAAATTTATTACAACACTGCAACAGTTTGACGTACATAAAGTTTCTCGGTTACGTTACGTAAACCTTCAGTACAAAGTACAACCAATAAGAACAATATCGTTGTATGTACAACGATAAATATAAGATATATAATATATCATACTATATATTAACATAAGTAGATACCTATGTTATAATTTTTGTGAAAGTTCTCGGAGCCCATAATAAGCCATAATTTAATATAATTTATACCAATGCCTTTACGCATTGGTATAAATTCATTAAGTTAAATTTTCACCATAAGTAAGTATCTAATTACTATTTCGAAATTTTCTTTGAGATGGGTTGATCGGTATCAATAAATGAATTGGACTTCTTCAAATATAGCGTTAAAGCCGCTATAAAGTATTGATTTGCAAGCTGTCATATAATTCGTAACACTTATAATGATTTTGAGTAACGAATTTATTTAATGATTGCAAATGCAAATTTAAAATAAATCTTTGAGTCATCATTATATTTTGAGTTTTAGATTGATTAGAATATTCTAAAAATCAATTGATATAACTGTGACTCAAACTCAGAAATCGAGTTAGGTAAATGTAATATTCAATGCTCGATGTTAATGAAAGATGTATGGACGGTAGGTACGTAAAGTTGATTACTTCAAATGGTATCACCTCATGGTGATTAGGATTTATAAATCCAATCCGAGACTTCTTATCTAGCGGACACTCGCCCAAAATTTTTTGCTTTATTAAAATATTGTATAGGTACGACCAGTATTTAGGTTGTAGGTACCTTAATCTCGCTGTGTGTATGCAAGATACTTGCTCTGGCTCGCGTGGTCGTCGCCGCTGGCCGCCGATACGCCGGCGCTGCTCGCGGATGTCCTCTTCGCCCCCCCTGCTCCCCGAGGCGAGACGAGGAGGACTTGTCTCGTTTCCCGAATATAATATAGTCCGCGTTGTCGATGTACCAGCTATGGGAAGGTCGCCCTAGGACGGGATTTCCGATTTGCAATCCGTGACGGTCAATAAGTAGTCTTCGAAGCTTTTTTAGTATTTCAGTTTTTCTCCGAAAAGCGTCTCGTCTCTTTTAGCAGTGGTATAAATGATTCACTAAGACAGGGAGCTAGGAGTTTTATGCTCACATGATTTTCCGTGTCATGTAGGAACCACTCCGGATCCTACATAGATTAGAAAGTATCTTGGTAGTCTGAACTTTGTCATCTCCCAAGGAGGCAGGGTTTTGTTGATGGTAGTTATTCCAAGACCTAGTTTGTTTTGTTTTAACTGTATGTTTTTAACAAATTGATCCAACGTTGTCGTAAGGTTTGGCGCCGCGATATATCTTCGCCGCCAACCGTCACCCAGCGCTGAAAGTCCTGGACGTCATCACGAAATTTCACCGGAAGAGAAAACTGTATCATATCGGTATAACCCTGTGTGGTTTCGTCGTCTAAAATGATAATTGTAACGTTTCTAATCCAACAAACTTTAACGTTTTGTTTTGAACCCTCGTGTTAACCCGCAGTCAACCTCCAGGCTACTTTGAACATCATGCTATACCTTCGTGATATCCTCAACGTGATACCCTCCAGGCTAGCTTAGAGATGCTATCGATTCTCATATGTATCCTTCTAAAAGTTGATATAAGTATAAATAAGTACCCGCAGTCAACCTCCAGACTTATTTCAAGCATCATGCTATACCTTCGTGATACTCTCAACGTAATACCCTCCAGGCTAGCTTATAGATGCTATTGATTCACATATTTATCCTTTTTAAAAGTTGGTATATATAAAAAAGTAGGTACCCGTTCAAGTCCATTTCTAGCTTCTTTGATTGAATTCCGTACACAAATAAAATATATTTATGTAAACTTACCCTGATTTCGTCGTTCTATTTTTCTACTTTACCGAACTTTCCTACCCAACCAGTGGTAGATTCACTTAATGGTTTTAAAAACACTTGTAAAAGTTTATTTGAATAAAAAACATTCGAATTTACTTTGCGACACGCAAATTTTACTTTAAGCGATACGCTTAGGTATGCTTAATAAGTTATTCCAATTGAATTTCTTTAAATATTGACAAGTGAGTGCTCGTTGCTGCGCACAATAAAAGAATGAGGAATGCGTTGTACGGGGCCGGAGCGTTATTGGAGAGTTTTAAATCTACCCTAACATTAAAACAAGTGCGGAAGGCTGCAATACGATCTAAAGATACTACAATGTCTAAATATCTGAAGAATGAAACGTACGAAATATAATCAAACAATATTATGGCTTTAACTTTTAAGCCTTTACAGTATGGCCCCAGTTCTGTGGAGTGTATGAGTGATAGGTGGCTGGCTATTCGTGGATGCTCCAATATTGTGAGCATGTAGACATCAGTTCCTGGTGACATTGGGCACATTTAGATTGTTAGGCAACATCGAAAATAACTCTTACATGCGTATCTTATTTTTAAAATAATTTATTCCTCACGAACGCTGAATAGCTGACAACGCGGAAATGCCGCCTTGGTAGAAAGAAAGAGTTTAATTGTTTGATATATTCCATAACTTCTTTAGGGCCTGCGCAGACGCTGTTACAACTACGATCTCGTTGTATTTAGGTACTAAAATAATATTAATAATTAATTATTATTGTCCTTCCACCATCCACGTGCGTTATGCGGTATTCCCTTTTCAAACACAAGGCGAATCGAACGCGTCGCTTGTCCTAAAAAACTGCTAAAGCGAAGCGAATTTCTGCGCGACAAGATCCAAGCGACACCGTAGATACATTATCTACAAAATAAAAACGTCATCACGCGTTCGCTTCGCCTTGTGTTTCAAAATTCAAATGCTTTTTATTCAAATAAACTTATAAGTTGTACCATTGGTTCGGAATGCCATTCGTACCGAGAAGAACCAGCAAGAAACTCTGCGGTTGCTTTTGAAAAAAATAATTTACAATTTCATTAATGTGTAGATACATATGTTACCGCTGTCCTTAGCATTGCTGGAGCGAGTCAAATGCTCTTTTGTCATTTACGTAATCTTCAACAGTATATTAAGCTTTAAGCTTTTATTGGCATGATATTAGGTACATGCATTAGGCTCTATTTTGATGGACAACAAATGTACGCCGAGGACCGTCCCTCGTCTGTGCAGGCTCTTTAGTCAATCGATCGGACGACCCATTAAAGTTGCGTCACAAAGCGACAGATAATTATGAGCATAGTGTAATGTGAAGTTGTTGCATTGTTGCAGAAGTGATGCGGCGCGCGGCGTGCGGCGACCTCGTTGCAGCGCCCGCGCCGCGCCGTCTCCACACCGCCGTCTCCAACAAGTGAGATACCCAGCTCTTGTTATACTTTAGCGTCACGTAAAAAGAGCCTAGTATGGCTAGCATGCGCACTACGAGTAAAATTATCTACCCGTTATCTCTATCTATCTACCGAAGCTAACTTCTTCTTTTAGAATTATAATGCTTACGAGATGATTCTTGTAACTTTGTCCTCGTGGATTAAGATTTTTTGACTCCCGCGGGAACTCTTTAATTGTCCTTCCCGGGATACCATCGACCCCTGTGCCAAATTTCATCAAAATCGGTTGAGCAGATTGAGAGAACCACGCTCAATTTTCTGAATGCTCTTTTCATAGACAAACGGATTGCCGATGTAGAGCAATGAACACCTGAATATTTTAATAAAATTTTTCAACCGCCACTTTCTCAGGTATATTTTAAAGATCCACCACAGAAAATTCAGACACTCATCATAATAAAAACAAAAATTAAATTAAATACAAACTTCACTGATCCTTGGAACAACTTGTGTCCAACGCCAATAAATCCAAGTGTTTAAATTGAACCTTTTTCATTTTACAGAACATCAGAAAACAAGGAGTTGCTGCGTCAACAGCTCCTGTCCGCCAGCAAGGAGCGTAACCTCGACAAAGCTGAACCGCCCAAAGCGAAGCACACCAGGAGCAGGCAGAAGAACCGATGGAAGCTGAAGTTCCACCACCAAGCGTTGCCTCAGGAGTATCTCGACCATTACGAGCAGAGTTTACAAAAAGCCAACAACAAGAAACCAGTGGAAAAGCCAAAAGAACAGAACGATAACAACTTTAACAACGAGACGTTCAAAATCTGGGCGCAAAGGTTAGCCGGAGTACAGAATGACCCTGGACCTTTAACGGTTCCTAACATCAACATGGCAGCTAAAAAGGAAGAGAAGAAAAAGAAAGCCCCCGCGATCACACCCAGCAAGATCATGACGTACGAAGATCTACCGTACATGGGCGAGATGACGCTGAACAACTCCAAGCCGAGACGCGGCAGGAAGCCGAAGAAAGCAGATATCTGTCACTTGATTTACGAGAATTATGGCACCGTGGTCCCTGGTCAGCCTCCGCCTCAAGAACGACTGAATAACCTCACCATGTGTCCTCCATTCAGGAGTGTAGAAACACCGCACAGTACGTCCAAAACAGACTTGCAGAATAAAATCATATCCAATCTTCTGGAAAAGAAATTGTCGCAGGAGTATAAGAGGAGGTTAGAAAACCCTTCTCCGCCTAGATTCTGCAGCCCCGACGAACCGATGACTGAAGCTCCGTTAACAACAGCAGGGCCCTTGCATAGCGATGATGAACCGTTAAATCTCTGCATTAGAGATTTGCACGACTTGAAGATACAGATCCAAAAAAAGTTCGGGAATATCTACACGTCGACGCCAGAAGTTAAGACGGAAATCGAAGACATTTCCGAGCAGGACAGCATGAAAAGCGAGCAGCCAAACGCTATTTCAGTGATACAGAGGAATACAAATTTTCCTCCAACTGCGAATAGCTCGCCGGATCTTTCTCGAAAAACGAGGAATATATCACCCACTTTGTCGGAGCCTGCTCAATCAACAGCCAGTCCTGATGATGAGAAATTCCCAGGATACATTTACTGGCCCAACGCGGGAATATACATGCATCCATTAGCGCTACAGACACAACTGATGTATTACCAACGGCTAGCAGCGTCCGGGCAGCTGCCATTTTCTGCCGAAGATCGTGAAAAATTGTCAACGCCAGGAAGTGAAAGCAACGTCACTGATCCTTCGCCCGATGAAAACAAAAGCAAGTTAGTGCTCAAACAAATTTCGGAACTTTTAGACCCCAAAGTTATCAAACAAGTTGAGGAAACGAAAAGTCCGGAGCCTCCGAAAAAGAGGGCGTCGCCCAACCCTACTCAAGGACCAGTCAAAAGGAAACGCTCGGCGATATTCATTCCGCCCATGCCAGCCAAAAGCAGTACAACACCTACAACTGAAGTCAGCATTTGTAAATTTAAGTTCACTGGTGGTTCCAAACCATCGTTGCAGGAAAAGAAGATGTTATCGGTGGATTCTGGAGGAAACTTTCGATACTACAGTGGCACGGGGAACAAAGGGAATAAGGGGTACGAGTTTATGCATAAAGATGTGAACCCAAACAGAACAGAATCGGTAGGGACATCGGTGTCGACCTTGCCGAAACCTGATACCCAGACCAGTGTTAATCTGAAGGAAGATTTAAATAAAAAGAAAAGGAAGTCAAGGAAGACATTGCAAAGGGAGAAGTTGGAACAGACGTTTAAAGAAAAGGGGTTTTTAATACAGACTCAGCAACTGCAGTCCGCGGAGGGCGCGACGTATTGCAAGTTCAGGCAACTGAGGAAGTTCACGCGGTATTTGTTTAGAAGCTGGAAGGACTATTTGCCCGGAGAGTTGGATGATAAGCAGAGTGAAGAGAAAAGTGTCGACCAAAAACCTCCTGCCAGTGAAAGTGCCGTGGGTGAATGGACAAGTTAAGTTTTTAGGTTATATTTTAGATGATTAGTATATTATGCTTATTTGGGACATTTTATGGAAATATTACACCAAAAGAGATATAGGCACACTTATATTCTAGTTCTACTTCACTTTTGGTTTAAGATTTCCCGTTAATTTCCATCAAACATAAAAATTGCGCCTCTAGCACCAAACTCGTGATTGCAGCAATCATTGTTGACATGTTTAATATAGATTACGATCATTACGTTGCAGCTATCACTGTTTGGTGCTAGAATAACTTTATAGAAGCCAAAGACTTTAATTAAGCTACTAATGACGCGCTGGTGGCTGAATGATGCATTTATAACAGTTGTTGCCTATTGTAGTAATACTTATTATTTGGACCTGTGTGTTTCAAGCGTTTTCCGTCCATGATGAACTTTTATTAATTGCCAAGTACAATTTGAATAATATTATTGTATTTATTGCGTTTAAACTAGAAAAAATGAATGTTTTAGCTTATACAACACTATCCTTGTTGTTGACTTGAAATGATGTCTTTTATTTGAATTGATTGAGTATATTAATAGTGAATCTCAGATTAGAATAGAAAAAAATGATCTACATGTTTGTGCCTTATACTTTGCAAATTTATATGTAGCAATTTGTATAATCTTGGGAGAAAATACCTCAACTGTGCTTATAACAGAATTTAAGCCCTCTTGTACCAAACTGTTTAAACTAAAAGTTAATTCAAAGGTTTAAATAAAAAAAGATATACATTTAGCGGTATAGTGCAAGTGGACTTTAAATGCAGTTCGACTTTAAAAAAATACAAAAGATACATCTTGTATGTTTAACTTTACTAAAACTTAGGATAATTGTTGTATTACATATATGAATAAGTGTCGGATAGACTGGCTAAGCTAACAGAAATACTAACTTCTAGTCATTTGACGCCTAACTTTGTTTGGAATTATGAAAAGCTGTACATAATAATTATTTATTTAAGCCTTGTTCTTTTTTAACCTGAGAGTGAGACGTATGAGTTCGCTCAAGACAGAGAACGTGTGACATATTTGTCTCTATTTCAATTTATTTATTAGTTGCAATTCCGTAGTTACTCTACCACTGCAAAATAGGAAAACTGTCTATAGAAATCGGTCTTGTTTTAACGAATTAATTTTGGAATCAGCCCTAGGGCTATACTGCCAACCCTTCAACCCTTATAGCCATATTGCTTCATTATTGTTGGCTTTCGTGTAAAGCCTTGTTATTTTTTAACCTGAGAGTGAGACGTATGAGTTCGCTCAGAAAGACAGAGAACGTGTGACATATTTGTCTCAATTTCAATTTCTTTATTAGTTGCAATTCCATAGTTACTCTACTACTGCAAAATAGGAAATCTGTCTATAGAAATCGGTCTCGTTTTAACGAATTAATTTTGTAATCAGCCCTGGGGCTATACTGCCAACCCTTATAGCCATATTGTTTCATTATTGTTGACTTTCGTGTTTTGGTATTATAATCCTTATTTTAGGAACATCAAGGTACATAATATCAAACTGGCAATTTGAGTAATATTGCTTTAAGCGTTGGCGTTGGTATTTTTTTTAAAACTACTTAAGTAGTATTTGTACACCGACTTCTCCAAGATTTCTTATTGTCTATTGAAAATAGTTCTTTTCTTTGTACTCGTGGCTTAGCATGAGCTGAAATTGTTTTAATTATTAATATGTGAATGTACATACAATCGAGTTATTCTAGTCATTGTTCTGTTAGTGATTGTTAATATTTATGTAAATATTATTATATTAACGTTAATTTAATACTACTGTTACTTATTTATGAAATAAGACTACATTTTTGTACACAAATAAACTTTATTAAGTAAAAAAATTGAAAACTCAATATATCTGTGATTTACTCGAAATGCAAAACAACAGGAATGTAATGTGGAACCAATAAAACATTTTAACAAATTATTTCTTTGTTTGTGATTTACTTTACAATGCTCCTTACTTTTTACAATTTAACTTAAAATGTAACGGACAGTACGCTGTTGAGTTTATATACGAGTTTTTACATCTCACGGAATTTGAGCGCCAAAATACAACGTCAAAGTATAATGGACCTTAAGACTATTGATTTAGAGTCGAGACAATTCAGAACCGTCGATTCAAGCCCAAGGCTTCTCGGAGCAATGTTTGCAGATGTGTGGACGAACTTGAGTTTTATAAGAAGTTAGCTAAGGTCCCTTTTACTATAATTTGTGTGAACTAAAATGTCAACCATACAGAGCGCACATTACACATTATACGATTATTAAAATGGGCGTTCTTTGGAAGAAAACTTTTTGTTACATTGAATATGATAAAGTAAAAATTCTATCCTTACGACAGATTATCCTTATATCTAACCCGGTACAATATTCCAAACAGTAAATCTTGTGCAAATGTAAATATAAAAGGCACTTACGGCTAGACAAACGATTGAACACAACATAGCACAATATCATGTCGTCTCGCCTTTACAAATGAATCATAGCATTATGTGGGAGCGAGAGAACGCTATATCAGGGACTGATTTATTTCTTAATTGGTGAATAAAGGTTGAAAGGACAAATTAAAACCGGTCACCCATCCAGTTATCAATTTGGCTCAATACTACAGTAAGATACATCGGCAAATTTGCAGTCTCAGATACTTTTTTTGGCGTAAAATTGCCTTTTAATAGTGTTACGGTGTTTATATTTTGCTTGTAAATAAACTAAATTGCCGAGCCTTACGTCCAGCAGTGGAAGTGTATAAGTTGAGGAGGATTGTGCTATATTGTCTATGCCCAGCCTAGTTACAATATTATAAAACGATAGAACATCCACCTGTAGTGTATATAGAATATAATATGTATAACAATCATCCACGATTACCAACCAATGAAATGTTTCAAACATTTGAATCTTAGGAGTAAATATTTTTGTAAAGGAACTTTAGAGACCATAGAGTAAAGGAATGTTTTATTGTCAAGGAATGAACTTAGCGACTATTCATGTCATAAAAAATTCGACTTCGAGATAATCAAATTAACAACAACTTCATAAAAGCTTGTTGAAAAGTTGAAAATAGCAATAAAGATGAGTAAATAGTTAAAAACAATCGTCCAATTTTTCACTTGCCCTAAAAACGGACTGTATTTTCTATGATTTGGTTACACTATATCGGAATAGTCGCTTTAAATGCCAATTGCTCTATGGTGCTGTGGTAATGTTACAGTTCTTAAAAAAACAATTATCGGTAATAAACCTACCTGTGGTAGGGCCTATATCTACCGTTAGATTCATAATCACAAACTCAAATCCTAAACTATCACATCATCAGCCTTATATAAATCAATAGACACTCAAATCATATTTTTGATTCTCCGACACAAGTGCGAAATTCCGATAGGAACCATTTAGCACGGAGAATCGTACCAGAACGCTAATAGCTTGAAGGCACGTTTTGCTGGTAGAGTGGTATCTAGTCACGACCAAAGCCAGACAAACTAGATTGTAATGGAATTTTTAATTTAAAAAAAAAGTGTGCATGTGCAATTCACACACGGCTGAAGTGAAACATCAGAAAAGTAGCCTACGAGAGAATGAGATAAATATAACAAGTATTCTATCTCATTCTCTCGCATGCTAAATCCTATTATGATTATGTTTGTCTCTTTTTGGTGTCGCTTTTTCGTTTCACCTTTTCGTTTCATCGAATTTTCAAATCACAACGATTCTAAAGAAATTTAACTTAAAAAATCAACCGTGCTGGGAATTGATCCCGGGTTCTCTCACAGCAAAACGCTCACAACTAGAGAGATCATCGAATCCAGCAATAGCACAATGGATACTAATGGAGCCATAAATGTAAAAGTATTAAACAAAAACTAAGAAGAAGTGCGGTTATAACGCATCGCGAAAATTCCGACCGGGATTTTGCACTTCGGAGATTTCTTAATAGAGAGAACAGTAACAAAACCACTGAATCAACAATAATTATTAAACAACAATGTTTTTTTTTTGTATCGTAAAGAGAACATATTTCAATTGATTTGAAATGTACTTCGTAATAATTACAAGAAATCTTCACATAAAAAAATATAAGACAACGAGAGATATACTTATAAACTATTCAATAGTTTTTAAACGAATGGATCTATTTGTATTGATCCGTAACATAGCTCAAAAGTTGATCTTTGATTCACTTAATTCTATCCAATGAATTTATTCGTGAAATATCCTTCAATTCATAAAAAAGTGTATGGTACACTTAATATATTCTCAGTTTGAATTTGACAGATATATACGTTATTAATACCCGATGAATTTACAATAAACAATAATAATAATCTTTAGCGTATACAGATTTGTTTCATAATGCTGCATGAGTATAAAAAGTCAAAAGACAGCCACATAGTAAATAAATATTTCTTCCACTTGCTCGGACATTGCTTCATTATTTAAACAAACAATAGGTACATTCAGGGTTGGATTCAGACCCTCAAAACAATATCGCACATGGAGATTAAAATTATAGTATTTGTCCAAAATATATTCAGGCCCCATTTGTTCAAAATACAAAATAAATACAAAGTTCAATATTACGCAATCTTAATCAGCCGTAAATTGCTTATACCGCACTATTGTTGTTGAATTTTACTAAAACATCGTGGCGCAGTCGGTAGGATGGCCCGACTCCGGTTTTGCCAACAGACCTTCTTGCCTGGTGATGTAACCTAAGGCGCTTGCCGAAAATATGCCTATTCGCTCTTGATTTGACGGTATCTATATTAAAAGTGGAGGGGCAAATGTTGCTCAATTTTTAACGGAATTGAAGGGTATTTGTCAATATATTCACCCACCTAGGTACCCACGTCTACGCCTTGAGCACCAACTTGGCGGCGGCTACGATGTGCGGCGCGGACAGGCCGTACTTGTCGAGCAGTTCGTCCGGCGCGCCCGAGCGAGGCACCTCCTTCACGAAGAGATGCTTCACGATGACGTCACGCTCCAGCGCTAACGCGGACATCACCGCCTCGCCCAGACCACCTGCAGACCATACAGAGATCAGACATCGATAAAATACACGGAAATCCCTCTTATTGAAGAGAAAACTTCTTTAGCCGCGTTGAACACTTTTTGGTAGGGGGTAAACTTGTGGATTCGCGTCACCGACACCTCGCTGCCCCATGCTCGCGTTGTTACGAAGACAAAAGATCTTAAATATAAATATACTACATTCGTAATTAAACTTTAATACCTTTATTTTAAGGTTTATATTTGAATTATTTTCGTTTTCACTTCTATCGCCAGTACCTATGACTGGCAATTTTTTTTATTTTGGAAATCTACTGCCGATGATTTGCTGTGCCCCACCGGGGTTCCAATATGCAATCATACCAATATTATAAATGCGAAAGACTGTCTGTTACGCTTTCAAGGCCCAACAGTTTTTGATGAAATTTGGTACAGGGATGGGTTGTATCCCGGGGAAAGGCTACGTTTTATCCTGGAAAATTGAAGTTCCCGCGGGAATCAAAAATCTTAACCCACGCGGACGAAGTCGCGGGCATCATCAAGTTATACATATATTTGTCTGAATGCTACTGGCCACATCGACCGACGCCGGTCGCGTGAGTACGACACACAAGTTGCTGTAGCACTGCCACTTGTGAAATACACAAAACTATTGTGTATTTCTATGAAGTACAGTGCGACCTGACTGGAAATTAGAAGGAGAAGGAAGAAGAGGAAAGACGCAGAAGAAAAAGTGGGTGAAAAGGCAAGAAATGTTGCCGTGGCTGCAAGTCCTGCACTCAACAAAGAGACAGCAGGGGTTTTAGCCGGCAAGAGTCAGCCACTACTCAACGGGTGTCTCTGAGGATTTCCCCTGCTGTATAGCGTAGGAACGGCATTCCGAACCAGTGGTAGATTCACAACACTATTCAAAAGCACTTGTTAAAAGTCTACTTGAAAAAAAAATATAGAACGGTACTACAACACGGTAGAAGTGAAACTTCAGAAAAGTAGTCTACGAGAGAATTTAGTTAATAGCATTGCGAAATCTAATTATTTGTTGAACTTGTATTCTATCTCATTCTCTCGCAGGCTAAGTAGCCTACGAGAAAATGAGATAATTATAACTTGTATTCTAATTTAATTGAATTGATTGAAATTTGGCACAGAGATTTAGATTTTAGAGTCTGGAATAACACAGGCTACTTTTATCCCGGAAAATTCAAGAGTTCCCGCAACAGCCGTAAAACCTAAATCCACGCGGACGAAGTCGCGGACATTAGCTAGTTATGAATATGTTTGTCTCTTTTTCGTTTCATCGAATGTTCGAATCACAACGATTCTGTAGAAGTTTCACTTCATAAAAGGGTGAGTACATACCGGCCTGGTAGTGATCCTCCACCACGACGACCCTGCCGCCGCAGGCTTTGGCGTGTTTCCGCAGCGCCGCTTCATCCAGAGGCTTGATGGTGAACGGGTCCAGCACGCGCGCCTCCACACCTGAAACACCACCACCAACGACCTCAATTTACACAGACGGGCCTTGTCAAACAAAGAATGTGGACCTATTTTACTAACGCCATCTAATCTGAAAAGCGGGACAGCGACAGGCTTATACAGGTGAGGGGCATGCACCACAAGTCGGACGCCCAACTTTTTTCTATGAAAGGGCCTATCTACTAACCTACATGTATATCGATGACCACAACACATATCTTGTTTATTCATTTTTGACGTAATAACGTCTTATAAATCGATGAACACCGGCTGCACGCACGAAAAAGTGTCACGTTCCGCCTGAGCCTGAGCGTGCAAGTGAGAGCGCGGAACAAGCGATAGAGAGGCACGATCGGCCCAAGCGTTGGCTTGTGACACATTTATCTCTCTTCTCGCGTGACGTCAGAGCTAGCAGTTCCAATAGTTCTGCTACTGGAACGCCGCCACGCGAGCTTAGAGAGAACTTCTAGTTATCACGTATAACTATAACAACCGTTGTAGTTATACGTGACTACAACTACTATACAACTATACTATACAAGTATACAACTACTACAGTTGTCTACAGACAACCGTAATTTTTCAGAACAAGCAACTAATTTTTTCGGTGTTAAAACATTTATTTTTCGGATTAATGATATTAAAGAGAAAAACACTAGTTATGCACTCAATTATTTAACCACACAGACCCGGCAGCCATCTTTACATTCAACACAGATCTCTCGCCAAGCGCTTCCAATACCACAGTCACTGTCGAGAGCCGTAGAGGTAGAAGACCATGGATTTGATCTGTCACTGGGGCTGATTCTGTAGTGCACAATCTCTAAACTAAACTAAAATGGCAACTTTAAATCTAGTTATGTCCCTTTCCGTAGGGAGTATTAAGAAAGGGATAGCAATATTTGTAATGCTCTAATTTTAGTTTAGTTTAGAGATTGTGCACTACAGAATCAGCCCCAATGTCAGTCTAACAATATTTACTCTGCCGAGCGATCGCGTAACTTCTGCATCAGTCATTGATACATCGCAATCACCTCTGATTGGTTAACACTCTTCCACTATTGGACATAATCCATTGACGCAGCAAGAATGCCATAAATTCAGCCAATTACAACAATTGATACTGTAACAATGATTGATGCAGAAGTTACGCGATCGCTCGGCTGATTAATTCTAATTTTGGAAATAAGGTAATAATAAACCAGTGTCGGCATCAAATAAACGGAGGGGCTCCTCAAAATTACAAATACAACCGTAACGAGTTGAATTTGTTGAAAAACCACGCCACGGGCTTCCTGGTTAGAATAGTAGGATTGTGTGACCTGGCTATCGAAGGCTGTGTCGATGCGGAAACATTTCAATTGGTGTAATCTATACTTCTATACTGATATTATAAATGCGAAAGTATGGATGGATGGACGTGTGGATGGATGTTTGTTACTCAATCACGCCAAACGGTTGAACGGATCTGCATGAAATTTGACACAGAGATAGATTGTAGTCTGGAATAGCACATAGGCTACTTTTATGGAAAATTATGAGTTCCCGCGGGAACCAAAAAATCTTAATCCACGCGGACAAAGTCACGGGCATCAGTTAGTCAATATTATAAATGCGAAAGTTTGGATGGATGTATGGATGGATGTTTGTTACTCAATCACGCCCCAACGGCTGAACGGATCTGGATGAAATTTGGCACAGAGATAGATTATAGTCTGGAATAACACATAGGCTACTTTTTATCCCGGAAAATTAAGGAGTTTCCGCGGGAAACGAAAAACCTCGATCCACGCGGACAAAGTCACGGGCATCAGTTAGTACTAAGTTAGTTATAATGGTAGTGCTGACCTTCCAGCGCGAGCGTGTCTGCGGCGGTGAGCGCGGCGTGTAAGGTGACGCCCGCGCCCACCAGCAGCACGCGGTCCGATGCGCCGCTTCGCACCAACTTCGCCTCTCCCACCTGTAGATACACGTATGTTTACATACAAAATTAAAAAAAAACATTTTGTTGAAATAGGTAAGTTGGGACATTTGGAACATGACAGTTTGTTGTCACGTACCTTGACGTCCGTAAAATCCATACTAATATTATAAATGCGAAAGTGTGTCTGTCTGTCTGCTACGCTTTCCCGGCCCATCTTTTCAACCGATTTTGCTGAAATTTGGTATAGAGTTAGGTTATGTCCCGGGGAAGGACATAGGCTACTTTTTATCCCGGAAAATTAAGGAGTTCCCGCGGGAATAACAAAACCCTAATCCACGCGGACGAAGTCGCGGGCATCATCTAGTAAGACTTATAATAGGGATGATGCCTATATCAAAAATAAATTATTTCTAACTGATTATTAAATAGGTATTCTTAAAAGACCTAAATTTCACATCCTCGGTTAGTTTTAAGTTTGATTACCATTTTAAAATGTAGATTTTAAAAAAAAGTGCGTTGAATATTTATGTCGTCACAGCTGTCAGTTTCATACAACTTCCATACTAGAAGCGCGCTTTTAAGTTTGATAAAGAGTTGCTGATTTGATTGAGTTGTCATCATCCCTATTATAAAACACGAAAGTCAACAATATGATTTTAAGTGTCAGTGTTTCAACTGCATCGTTGGTCTAGTGGTTATCATGTTCGACTGCGGCTGACGAGGTCCCGGGTTCGAATCCCGGTTCGGGCCATAATTTAGTGTTGGGTTTTTCTGATTAGAAATTCTCAGTACTAGCTCGGAGTTAGGAAGTTGGCGGTGTTTCACCCCCGTGCCTCGGAGAGCACGTTAAGCCGTCGGTCCCGGTTATTACCACTAACATGATAATAGTCGTTAAAGCCCGCTAACCCGCATTGGAGCAGCGTGGTGGGTGGGCTCTCCTATGAGGGTGGAGGCCTGTGCCCAGCAGTGGGACGTTAATGGGCTGTAGCGGTGGTGGTGGTGGTTTCAATGGCTACGGGTTGTAGTGATGCGACGTAGTACCGACCTTGAAGACAGCGTCGTTATCGTAGACGACGGCGGTGTTGGGGCGCGATGTGCGCAGGTAACAGATGCCGCGCGTGTTGGCCGCTAGCTCCACCGCGCGCTCCGTGGACACCGCGTCACTGAACACAACAACTATTCGTTTATATCAGCCCCCCAAGCATCGACCATACAACAGTAATAGACTCCTCATATAGGGCGAACATTTTCAGACAACACATCAGACTTAATAGGTCTTATATAATTCCACGCCCTTGTAACAAAACCTACCGAGTTATTTAAATATTAATTAGAGTATATCGATAATTAATTATCGATAAATAATTATTAGGAGACCCCATCCCATTTGATTTATGATTTTTTTGACCTTGAGTAGACCAATCAGCGTTTAGTACCCCGCGCCCGCTTACTATGAGTCATTTGACTGAATTGTTTGCATTACGAAAGCATAGTAATTAGGCGTCTATTGGTTGTGTGGTCGATGCCCCCAAGCCAAGATATAGTTCCACCAAACTATGATATTTAAAACATTAGATACGTTCCCCGCGCTTTATTTTGGCAAGAATTTAAGAAGGCACTTGCCCTCACTTGCGTACATTGCAGTTAACAACAGTGTAACTCAGAATCTATATTCATCTCTTTCTAACAACAGGTATAGCGTATGTTGACCTTTATGTTCTTTCCCTTTCTCCGCGTACGTAATATTTACGCCGTTTTTTAGTGCAATGATGTTCGCGTATGCCGCGTCTATTTGTAATAAGTCGTTGCCACCAACTAATTTGATTTAATCAAATAAATATTATAAATGCGAAAGTTTGGATGGATGTATGGATGTATGGATGTTTGTTACTCAATCACGCTCCAACGGTTGAACGGATCTGGATGAAATTTCGCACAGAGATAGATTATAGTCTGGAATAGCACATAGGCTACTTTTTATCCCGGAAAATTAAAGAGTTCCCGCGGGAACCGAAAAACCTAAATCCACGCGGACGAAGTCGCGGACATCAGCTAGTTTAACTTAATTTTTATGCCTGTTTAGTTTTTGAAGTGAAACTTCCATAGAATCGACGTGATTTGAAAATTCAATGAAACGAAAAAGCGACACTAACAAGTGAATATAACTCAAAGAATTAAAAAAAATTTACAATTAAAACGGATCACAAACCGTTAGTCTATTTATTCAGTATCAATAACCCTTCCAGTAGATTGTTAAAATTTCGGTTAACCCTAGACGAATATGATTACGTTATAGAATATGTTAAAGGTGTGAGTAATGTAGCTGCAGACGCATTATCTCGCATTATTTTAACGTCCGATGAATTAAAAAATATGAATAAAGAAGTTTTGAATGTTATGACTCGACGAATGGCGAAAAAGCTATATGATAAAACAACTGACAATACTGACAGTGCAGACAATACTTTGCTTAACAAGAGTGACGAAGATAATCGGCCTGATCAACCGAAAGTCGTTGAAATTCTTGGGAAGCCAAAGAATTGTACTGAATTAAGGATTTCACATTATAAACTAGGAAAAAATATGAAATACGTACGTTTTAACGATTTCGTATACGTACCAAACAAGGATAAGATTTTTATAGACCCATTTTCTCGATCATGTTCGACGCGAGACGCTTTCGTGAGAGATTTGGATTCTATTTGTAAAAAGATATCGATCGATGAACTTTACATAATTAAAAATAATGAAAGTAAGAAGTATATAGAATGGTTAACCAAATATCGTAAAAATAATTATAATCGAGAAAGTACTCGAATTTATATTATAAAAAATATAATAAGTATAGACAACGATGACGATAAAAAAGTTATTCTCAATGATTATCATTTACTACCTACAACTGGGCACGCAGGTGTATGCTCAATAATATTAAGAAATGTTACTTCTGGCCAAAAATGGTGGAAGATATAACGGAATATGTAAAAAAGTGTAGCAAATGTCAAAAACAGAAACATTCGTTACACACCAAACAACCTATGGTTATAACTACTACTGCGCAGTCTGCCTTCGATAAAGTTTTCTTAGATATAGTTGGGCCCTTAGATAAGGATTATTATAATTACTCATATATACTCACTCTTCAGTGTGAACTAAGTAAGTATGTTGAAGCATTTCCATTAGTAAATAAGGATAGTGTAAGTGTAGCGCGAGCTTTCGTGGATAACTTCATACTACGTTACGGGATACCACGTGAAATAGCAACAGATCGAGGATTGGAATTTGTCTCTAAGACAATGACTGAGGTATGTAAAATGCTAAATATAAAACATACTGTATCCAGTGCATATCATCATGAATCTATTGGTTCACTGGAAAACTCACATAAAAGTTTAAATGCATATTTGAGAATTCAAACCGATAACAATTCTAGAGATTGGAGTTATTGGCTACCATATTGGTGTTTTTCATATAATACTTCAGTACATTCAGCAACTAAGTATACACCATATGAACTTGTGTTCGGTAAACCATGTAATATACCTTCTAATTTAAAAAATCATGTAGTTGAACCATTATACAATTTTGAAGACTATCCACTAGAGTTAAAATTTAGACTCCAAAAAGCACAAAGTGATGCAAAGCAAAATTTAATTTTATCTAAAGAGACTAGAAAATATAAATATGATCAATATTTAAAACCAGCAACGTATAGAAAAAATGATTTACTATTAGTTAAAAATAAAGTAGGAAATAAGTTTAGTGATGTATATTCTGGTCCATATAAAGTTTTAAAAGATATGGAACCAAATGTAAAAATAATACGTAATAATAAGGTAGAAATAGTACATAAAAATAGAACTAAATTATATGTAGTGTAAAAAAAAAAAAAAAAAGGTTATTTTCCTTTTCTTTTTTTTTTCATTTTGTTGGGGCGTGTAGTGTAAGCCTCTAGTTACTATTTAAGTTCATGTATCCATTATTTAGTGTGCATTATTAAAGTATCATCCGAAACCTGTGGTCGTTTCTCATTCGCCTACCCAAAACCCTATAGTCTTATATATTTTTGGAATCTACTCATCATTTTCTTGATGATGACAATGTAGTTAAGTAATCTCATTTTGGAAAAAAAAAATCAACTTTAGTCTTTGATGCGGGACCATGGTCACACTATAAATTTTTTTTTTAAATTTTACTAGCCTATGTCACCCGGAATAAGCTAAGGATTCTAACGATACCTCATTCATCAAAATCCGTTCAGGCCTATAGAAGTTATGGTGGAATATACAAACTAACATACATATAAATACATACATATGCAGTCGTATAAAAAGAGACAAACATAATAGGATTTAGCCTGCGGGAGGATGAAATAGAATACAAGTTACATTTATCTCATTCATTGGATGTTTGTAACTCAATCACACCAGAACGGCTGAACGGGTCTGGATGAAATATGGCACAGAGATAGATTATAGTCTAGAATAACATAGGATACTTTATATCCCGGAAAATTAATGAGTTGAAAAACTTCAATCAAAGTTAATTAATAAATCACAAATAGAATGTCTGAATGCTACTGCCCACATCGACCAACAGTGGTCGCGTGAGTACGACACACAATTTAATTTTGCACACATTTTGTACAATACACGCAGTAAAACGTGTATTCCAGAAATAAAATTAGTACTGGGATTAAAATATTAAAAATAACAATTCTCTCAAACAGGTCTATAGCTAATTGTTGTTTAAGGCTGTTAAGAGGATATGGCGTGGACGGGAAACTTTGAGAATAGGTATAGAACAATAATTATATTGCCGTCGCGCTGCTTCTCGAACAGAATGCAATAACACCCGATAGGGACAACTGCAGCTTGGAGCGATAATACCTATGAAAAACAGTCGAATTCTTACCCTCGCATTTTTCTGTTTCCTCCTCCAAAACAAAACCGATTTGAATTTTTTTTTCAAGAATAATTTAAAAAGGACTCATCGAGGAGGAAAGGCCTATGTCGGTATGTTTTTCTTTTTTTGATTATATTCGACAAATAAATTGCGGGATATCTGATGATGATGCGAAAACTGGGCCATTTTTGCAATTTTTGAAGGTTCCATATTCTTAAAATTATTAATTTATCGGAAAAAAGCAAAACATAGGAACATGGCACGGACACATAGATTTTATGGTGAAAAATATTTTCTCTATTGTACTTATTATGCACGGAGAAAACAAACTAATACGATTGTATGGGGAAACCGCCATCCCGTATCGTCTTAACAGTCCGTAAACCAGTAAACCGACATTTTAAGAACTTTTGATGAGCTTTGTGCATGAGATATTAGTATAATAACAAAAAGAAAATTAAAACATTAAAGATTAATCCCTCCTTAGTAGACTGTTGCAAATAAAAATTTAATTTTATTGAAATATAATAGTGAAATTCTCATTCTTGCAGAATACGTTTACCATTTTTGCACTTTTGGGTGACACTTTTCACCCATATAAATCCACGAAAAATTATAATAAATGACTTAAAATACAAATATGATAAACACGCTCTTAAAATTGGACTGTTGCAATTCGTTTTTATACGTTCTATACAAAATTAGTTAATAAAAAAATCAAATCAATGTGCATGATTTATCAAAATTTACGCGTCACAATAACCTGTATTTCTTAAAAGTTTGACGAAATTACTGATAAAATAAAATTTACCATGAATGTTTAGTATTTAAATAACACAAATTGTGTAAAAATAAAGTTCTATAAAATACCTACATGACCAAAAAATATTATCAAAGTCTGATCAAATTCACGTGTGAAATGGTACTGCAGATCGTACGACCGCACGTACGTACGAACTTGACTACGCAAAGTATCAAAGTATCTTTACTGGCCTATGTCGTCTATGTATGAGTGCAGCCTAACGGTCTACTGTGCGGTATACCTACAGATTCCAAAATTGACCGATGGCGAGTATACGGCCTCTTAAGGTCCAGCAGCAGCTTTAAACAGCCCGCAGAACTTCTTTTAGTGTCTGTCCATAGTGCGCAGTCAAGGGTTACTTGTAAAGAAGTAATCCATAGTCCATATAAATATTATAAATGCGAAAGTTTGGATGGATGGATGTATGTATGTATGGATGTATGTTTGTTACTCAATCACGCTCCAACGGATGAACGGATCTGGATGAAATTTGGCACAGAGATAGATTATAGTCTGGAATAGCACATAGGCTACTTTTTTTCCCGGAAAATTAAGAAGTTCCCGCGGGAATCAAAAAAACCTCAACCACGCGGACGAAGTCGCGGGCATCAGCTAGTAATATTATAAACGCGAAAGTGTTTGTTGGTTTGTCCTACATCGATCTATCCATTTATAATCTATATATATAAAAGAAAGTCGTGTTAGTTACAGTATTTATAACTCAAGAACAGCTGAACCGATTTGGTTGAAAATTTGTGGGGAAGTAGCTTAGAACCAGGAGACGGACATAGGATTACTTTTTATCCCGGAAAATTACGGAGTTCCTGCGGGAATCAATAAAAACTTAAACCACGCGGACGAAGTCGCGGGCATCAGCTAGTATTAGTATAAATATTAAAACACTAGCTGATGCCCGCGACTTCGTCCGCGTGGATTGAGGTTTTTCGGTTCCCGCGGGAACTCTTAAATTTTCCGGGAAAAAAATAGCCTATGTGCTATTCCAGACTATAATCTATCTCTGTGCCAAATTTCATCCAAATCCGTTCAGCCGTTGGAGCATGATTGAGTAACAAACATCCTTAAATCCATACATCCACACATCCATACATCCATCCAAACTTTCGCATTTATAATATTTATTTGATTATATTTGATGAAATGGAGTCATATACTCACGAGGGGTAGAACACAGTGGCAGTGGGCACGGCTCTGAACAGCGCGAGGTCCTCGAGCCCCATCTGTGAGGGTCCGTCCTCGCCGATGCTGACCCCGCAGTGAGAGCCCGCGAGGTTTATGTTGCTCTGGCTGATGGCGCCCATGCGGATCTGTGGTCAGGAGGAAGTGGAGGAAAACAGTTCTTGAAATCATAGACAATACTCAGACTTTTAATCAAATTCCAGATTATAGTCTGGAATAACATTAGGCTAATTTATATACTGGAAAATTAAAGAGTTCCCGCGGGAACCGAAACATTTCAGTTCACGAGGACGGAGTCGCGGGCATCAGCTAGGTAATCAATAAATCACAAATAGAATGTCTGAATGCTACTGCCCACATCGACCATCAGTGGTCGCGTGAGTACGACACACAATTTCATTTGGCACCCATTTTGTACAATACACGCAGTAAAACGTGTATTCCATAAATAAAATTAGTGCTGGGATTAAATTAAAGATAACAATTCATTCAACAACATGTGAGCGCCGCTCGATGTTAGTGCCGCTTGATGACTACAGATGGCGCTGAACCTGTGGCGCGGCAAGGCAGTCTGTACGCTTGGTTTTCCGCCATTAATGGCGTGACGTCACAATACTGCTTTAGAATTTACATTATAGCAACTTCAAAGTCTTTAACCATTCGATACTCAGATTTGCCTTGAGTAGCAAGTGTTCCAGAAAGTAGACCTATCTCTATACCTTGGTCGCGAGTGGTTATGGATCTAGTTGTTGTTATATTGTTACATTGCAATTAATTTAATATATCTTATATGTTATTGTGTTTCTTCCTTAATAAATGATCGAGTCTGTGTATTACATACTGTTAGTTTGCATCTTAAAACCCTATCCATCACCACACGCATGTAGGTCTATAACAAACAGTTCAATCGCCAAGTGTAAGTGTTGAACTCATTCTTCGTGGACAAGCGCTCGAATGTGTTAATGTATCTGCGTAACAGATATTTTAAGGCCGTTAAAGTCTAGCAGCAGCTCCTAGGAGCACGCAGGACTTCCTTTAGAGTGTCATTAGTTTGCAGTCAAGGGTTACTTGTAAAGGAGTTACCATACTAATACTATTTAAATGCAAAAGTGTATCTGTCTGTCTGATACGCTATAACCATCTTTTCAACCGATTTTGATGAAATTTGGTATAGAGGTAGGTTACAACCCGAGGAAGGACATAAGCTACATAATTAGACATAAGTTTTAGCCCCAAAAATTAAGGAGTTTCCCCGGGAATTAAGAAAAGTAAATTGACCGAGCGAAGCGAAAGTCTCCGAGTCTACTTGAGTGAATTTGCACTTGTCCGTCCGTCTGTCAGAGCCTTATAACATCTGAATTACTGAACGTAATTACTTCAAATTTAAATATAATATGTAAACCGATGGCCTCCCGCCGAATATGGCTTAAAAAGTTATAAAAATCTTTATTTCAGGGGGCTCTCATAGAAGCGAATGCGAAATAAAATATTGTTTATAGCGGTACATAGGGTTGCGGTATATCATTTTAAAGATAATTAGGAATAGAGTCCAAAAATATATTTTTCTTTAATTTTTCCCCTAAAATTGACGAAATGGGGGGCTTTCAAACTGGAGATTTTCTAACGTCCAAAGTTGACCTCAGAACTCTCAATTTTCTGAAAGGCTGAGCCTGAAACTTGATCAATTATTTGAATTATATCCTGTACTTGAACAACAAATACTAAAATTAGATTAATATTATAAGGAAACAAAATTATTTAATTTTTAATGAGCTTCAGTATTATAAACAGAACTTCACAATGATGTCAATAGATGGCGCTCTGTAAAAGTTTAGGGATACCGCGAGGTCTCAGTTCGGGGGTAAATACTGTCGGTGTCGGCTCAGTACCCACCTGGTCGAAGGTGCGCGTGAAGAAGGCGGCGAAAGTGGACGCGAACACGACGGCGCGGTCGCGGCACGCGGCGCCCGTGGCCGCGCCCACCAGCGTCTGCTCCGCGATGAAGCACTCGATGTATCTGCCCCGAGCACAATACACACTTGTACTGCTGCTTGTAAGCTACGCTACTTATAGATAGATAGGTAGATGATTTATTTATTTGATAGAAGCAGGCGTTACTTTGCGGAAGTAACCTACTAAGTAAGTAAGTACTTTGCGAATAGGGGTATGGGTTTAATATAACTGCCATGCCCCTAACAGGTTAGCCCGCTACCATCTTAGACTGCATCATCACTTACCATCAGGTGAGATCGCAGTCAAGGGCTAACTTGTAGTGGATAAAAAAAAAAAAAAAAGTACATGATAATGAAGGAACTAGACATTTAATTCGCTATAATGCGCGACAATAGGTAAATCTATGTGGTACACCCGCTTATAGCCCGCGATATTCACCACACACAGAAATCTTCTAATCGACTATCAACGTACGTTTTAAATCGTACCTGAGCATCTTCAGGAGATGTTGACTCGACTCCAATGTTGTTGAATGTTGATGTTGATGTCTTCCAATAATTTGGAAGATTTATGTGGTGTGGTGAATATTGCAAGCTGCAAGTGTAAGATACACTGAACCACATATAGGTATTTGCCTACTGTTGCGGATAATAGCAAATTAAATTTCTGGTTCCTTCATAACCTTTTTATCTTTTTTTTTGTAAAACGTAAACTTTTTATCTTATCCACTACAAGTTAGTGAAGAACTCGGCATCAAGCAGCGTCTCTCCTCCATTGTACAGGCTCGCATTCTCACTTTCTTTGGTCACGTAACTAGACGCGACGATAACATCTCCATTGAGCGTCTGGTTGTTCAAGGTAGAGTAGAGGGCACCAGGGCACGTGGCAGATCACCCATGAGGTGGACAGACCGAGTGAGGGCTGCGGTGGACGTACCCTTACATGAATACACTTGCAAGTCTGCTATCAGAGAAGAGGGGAGACGGATCGTTAAGCGTGCCACAACACCAAAGTGACGACGACGACCGCTCTGACCAGAGCGATACGACCAAGGAGAAGAAGACAAGTTAGCCCTCGACTGCGATCTCACCTGATGGTAAGTGATGATGCAGTCTAAGATGGTAGCGGGCTAACCTGTTAGGGCATGGCAGTTATATTAAACCCATACCCCTTCGGTTTTCTACACGGCATCGTACCGAAACGCTAAATCGCTTGGCGGCACGTCTCTGCCGTTAGGATGTCACGGCCGAAGCCTCCCACCAGGCCAGACCAAGGAAAATTCAGAAATTATAAATTCCCAAATTGACCCTGCCGGGGTTTGAACCCGGGACCTCCGCAAGTTAAGACAACAGCGCTTAACACTGCGCCACGGAGGTCGTCAAGATAAATCCATACTAATATTATAAATGCGAAAGTGTGTCTGTCTGTCTGTCTGTCTGTCTGTCTGCTACGCTTTCCCGGCCCATCTTTTCAACCGATTTTGCTGAAATTTGGTATAGAGAGGTAGGTTATATCCCGGGGAAGGACTTTTTATCCCGGAAAATTAAGGAGTTCCCGCGGGAATAAAAAAACCTCAATTCACGCGGACGATGTCGCAGGAATCATCTAGTTATATATTATATACACGAACAAACCAAATAATATATTGTACATTTTATTTGCGACATAAAAATAAATACCGTTAAAATATATGTATTGCTTGTATTACTGCTTTTAAGCTATACTACGTTTAGGGTTCCGTACCTCAAGAGAAACAAAGGAACCCTTGTAGGATCACTTCGTTGTCAGTCTGTCTGTCAAACACCTTTTTCTCGGGAACGCGCGGAATATCAAGTTGAAATTAATATCAAATACTTAGATCTGAGCTGTAAAAATATCAAGCTTGTAACTCAACGCAATCTAAAGATACGGCCGTGTATGCCGCATATTTTGACTCTCGCCAATATATCATAACCTATAGGGTACTTCCCGTTGACCTATGTGCGGTTCTTGCACAATGTATGTATGAAATGTATGGAGTGGACTGTATATTGTATGGATGGTGAAACGATAGGGTTTCAATCTCTTGCCCAATGATTCAATGGGTAGTAAAATAGTTGCACCTACCTTGTATTCGCCCTCGAATGGAACGTGACCACGCACGGCGCAGTATCCCAGGAGAAGCTGGCACAACACCCACAGAATGCACAGGAGTTCAAGAGTTCTGGTTGACTTGGCGACACTGATGGATGCACGGCATCCACGTGGAGCTAATTCACAACATCGACCGTATGTATGTCTGCCCGGTTCCACGTTTGCAGCGCAAGTGAAGATGGTGGCGCCGTCGGCGCCCGCGCCGGTCTCGGCGCGTTGTAGGTACGAACCAATACGTTGACATACATAGGTATGTACAACCATTTCTTATAGCTACCCATCAATACATAGGCAAAAGATCGAACAACCTAGAATCATAAAATTTCGCTAAGCCAACTTTTAAGCCTTGACTTGAATAGACCAACATTACATTCATAGATTTGAAATAACATCAAATAACGTCACTTTACAATCGTGCATTGTCGAGTCAACATCTCCTGAAGATGCTCCGGTTTCGGAGTGAAACGTACGTTGAGAGTGATTTGGAGGATTTGTGTGGTGTGGTGCGGTGCCGGTGCGAATTGCTGGGTGGTGGGTGTTCGCATGCTATATATAGGTGAAGGACACGCACTGTACCACATAGATTGGTCTGCTGTGGCGGATTATAGCGAATTAAACTTCTCGTTCATTCAACATCAAATAAGCCTCACCTGTCGGGGTACGCGTTTCGCAGTTTGTCACTGAACGTGGAATTCTTTGTGTCCCCATCCATGGCGATCACTCTGCAACCAAAATGATTATTTTACTTTGTTATTTCTGCTACAACCCGATTTTGTTCATAATACTTACTATGTAATTTGAGTCCCTACTAAATATCAGAAATGCGACAGTGTATCTCTCTGTCTGATCTTCATTCATCAGATCTTCATGTTTAGATGAGAATTTAGTACATTGCAATTTATATTTCTATACTTTATAATATAAATGCGCGAGTTTCTGCCTGCTACGCTTTCCCGGTCCGTCTGTTCAGCCAATGTTGACAAAAGGGGTTTGAATATTTTGACCCCTACCGTATATGAGCAAGCATTACACAAGGCAAATAGTAGTTTATGCAACTGTCATATAATGAAGGGTATTAAAACACGAGTGTGAGTTTATGAAACGAGCGCAGCGAGTTTCATAATAGTAACGAGTGTTTTAATACCCGTGTTATATGCAGTTGCATACACTACTTTATCTTCACTTATGCAATTTATCAAACAACAAGAGTAAAAGCTGACAATAGTTTATTTATAATAATTGTTCAAATTTTGGGCGAGCCTTATGTCAAAATCCTCATACAAGTTGTATAAAATTTTGATATTAGGCTGGCTTTTGAAAACAGTTGGGTTATACGTGAAAACTTCGTCGAAACTACTAAACTTACATACACAAAACTCTTTGGTAAGATCTTGTGCCAATTAAATAAAAAACGAACAGCGCGCGCTCGCTCCTGATTGGCCCTGCGCGCGCAGCTGCGCTCTCATTGGTTAGATTTTAATGGCGAGGATTTTGACATAAGGCTCGCCAGACGCCAGGTTAATTGGTCGCGTTTTATTGATGTTATAATGAGATTTTACGATATCGATGTGGATATTATACCATCATGTGAAATTGCTTAAATTGAGTGTTTTGTTATCTGCGCTATAACAGTAGTAATTATAAGTCAAGTATTGGAAACATAAGTAGAATGTTATTGTTGTGTATGTGTAGTGTGTACACGTGCGTATGTGTGCGATGTACCTCATAGCGCTGTCTCTTTAATAAACCAGTGTCACTATAGCAGTCGTGCGTTTTACTTGTGCTCCCCGACAAAACAGTGGCGACGAGTACCTACCCGCGTTTTAAAATAGTTAAAAGATGGCCGGTGAAAAATTCGGGATTTTAACGACTTTCGACCACAGTATTCACTCGTGGAAGTCATATAAAGGTCGTCTTCTACAATGGTTTATCGCGAACGAAATAAACGGATCAACGGATGCAACGGGGATCAGACGCCGGGCTATTTTACTTAGTGCACTCGCAGAAGGATCTTACCAATTGGCAGCAGATTTGGCGCTGCCAAAAGCACTAGAAGAGGTCCCGTATCAAGATATTCTCACTATTTTGGATGCCCATTTCACTCCGAAGCGGTTGGGCATTGGGGAGCGGCATAAATTCTATTCAGCCACTCAGCTACCCTCAGAGTCGCACACAGAATGGGCGGCTAGATTACGAGGGCTAACGGCCCACTGCAACTTCAGCAACGTTGAAGAAGCATTACGAGATCGGTTCGTAATAGGGATGCGGCCGGGAGTGGAGAAGGAAAAGCTGTATGCCAAGGATATCACGGAGCTAACCCTCGCGAAGGCGGTGGAACTGGCGGAGAGTATACGCTGCGCGCGCGCTGGTGCGGCCAGTAGTTCAGCTACCGGCTCGACAAGCGCGGATGCGGGCGCAGTCGATGCAGGAAGCGCCATGTTCAAGATTCGCGAGGAACGGTCGGGAAGAAAAAGTGATAACAAAAATAGTGCTAGTGCGGCAAAACCAAAATGCGGTTGTTGTGGCTTTTTCCATAAAGCAAAAATTTGCAAATTTAGAAACCACGTATGTAACAAGTGCCATGTTAGCGGGCACCTTCAGAGGGCCTGTCCTAAGATTAGTTACGTAGCCGAAGGCGATACCGCCGAGGACGACGATGATGATGGTAAGTTGCTTAATATACGTTCGGTGAGGGGCGAGCCTATGGTGGAATCAGTGTGTGTCCGCGGGGTAAAAATGAGGTTTGAAATCGATAGTGGTTCAGCAGTTACGGTGATATCCGAGAATACCTATAAAGTACATTTCAGCGACGTACCGTTAGAAAAAAGCAACAAAAAACTCATAAGTTACACGGGAGATAAAATTGTGTGTTTAGGTATGATTCGCGCGCCCGTGTCGTTCGATGGCCATTCACATATACTTAGCGTATTCGTCGTACGCGGCAGCGGTCCATCTTTATTGGGTAGGGATTTTATTTCGCTTTTCAAATTAGAGTTAAGAGCGATTAACTATTGTAACCAAACCGGAAATGAAGTCGAAAATCTTCAAACGCGATATCCTCATATATTCTCGGGTAAGCTAGGTTGCTTCAATAAATATAAAGTGACTTTGACCTTAAAAGATGATGCGAAACCGATTTTTTTTAAGGCAAGACCGCTCGCATTCGCTTTACGAGATAAGGTTGATAAGGAAATCGACAGGTTGATCGAGTTAGGCGTAATAGAACCTGTGGAACACTCAGACTATGCGTCACCGATCGTACCCGTGCTCAAGCGAAATGGCTCGGTGAGACTGTGTGCTGATTATTCGGTGAGCATAAATAAGCAATTAGTTATTGAAAAGTATCCATTGCCTACAGTTAGTGAACTTTTTTCAAAGCTACACGGTGGCGAAAAATTTACAAAATTGGATCTCTCTATGGCCTATAACCAATTTGTTCTAAATGAGGAATCTCAGAAAATGACTTGTATCAACACACATCGCGGCTTATATAGGTACACTAGGTTAGTGTTCGGACTGGCCTGTGCGCCGGCTATTTTTCAGCGTGCAATGGAAGGGGTGTTATCTGGTATGGATGGTGTGCTTTGTTTGTTAGACGACGTTTTAATAACCGGGGTCAACGACAGGGAACATATGGATAGGTTACATGCGGTGTTACAAAGGTTACAGGATGCAGGCTTAACGTTACAAAAGGAAAAGTGCGAATTTTTTAAGGACGAAGTAAGTTATCTGGGATATATTATAAACAAATACGGGTTGAAGAAATCACCCTCAAAGGTTAAAGCAATTTTAGAGGCACCGATTCCCGTAAATGTTAGTCAGTTACAGTCATTTTTAGGGCTAGTGAACTACTATCGCAGCTTCGTACCCAATGCGTCAACAGTCCTAAGTCCCCTGTATGACTTATTAAAAAAGGGTGCTAAATGGAAATGGGATAAAGCTCACAACAGTGCATTTAATACAATTAAAAAACTGTTAGGTTCGGAACAAGTTCTAACACATTATAATCCTAACGCAAGGGTAATATTAACGGTCGATGCATCGCCAAGCGGGCTAGGCGCAATTTTGTCCCAAATAGAGAGTGACGGAATCGAGAAACCAGTAGCCTACGCGTCGCGAACACTTAGTGTTGCTGAAAAACATTATTCTCAAATACAGAAAGAAGCCACAGCTATAATATTTGGCGTAAGGCGCTTCCACCAGTATTTGTACGGTAGGGCCGATCCCTTCGTACTGCGCACTGACCATAAGCCGCTAATATCAATATTCGGTCCCCACAAAGGCATTCCGGAAGTATCAGCAAATCGGTTACAGCGATATGCTATGTTTTTAAGCGGCTATAACTATACTATAGAATACATACGAAGTGCAGACAACAGCGCTGACTATCTGTCGCGCGCGAGTCTCCCCGCTCCGGCGGCGTCCGGGGGAAGCGGGCCGGGTGCGGCGGAGGGGAACTCGGGCCAGTGCGCGGACGCCGCTGCGGCATTGCATGATCGCGCGGCCTACGTATGCTTCGTGATAGACGGAACGCTCCCGGTGTCGCTAGACGAGTTACGTAACGAAACAAAAAAAGATAACGTACTGTCGCGAGTTGCAAATTTTGTTTTACAGGGCTGGCCGCCCAAGGTCAATGATGATAAAATTAAGCCATATTATCATTGTAGATTACAACTTTCGCTGGAAAACGGTTGCCTCATGAGAGGCCATAAGATTATAATTCCAAGCACACTAAGGGCGAAGGTACTTTCTGAACTACATTCTTCTCATTTAGGAATGGTAAAAACTAAGGCGGAATGTAGATCACGATTTTGGTTTCCAGGAATCGATGCCGCCGTAGAAAAAATAATAGGTAGTTGCGACATCTGTCAACAGTTAAGACCTGCAGCGCCTCGCATACCAATTTCACCTTGGAAGTTTCCATCGCATCCATTTCAACGCGTCCACATGGATTTCCTCGGTCCAATAAACGGTCGTACCTATTTAGTTATTGTAGATGCGTATACCAAATGGGTCGAAGTATGCGATATGGTCACGACCACGACATCGGCCGCGGTCATCGAGAAATTGTATGAGTTCATGTCACGGTTCGGGACAATGGAATTCCTGGTAACAGATAATTTCGCTTCATTTTGTTCGCTGGAATTTTTAAAATTTTGTGAAGTAAATGGTATCACACATTTGACATCTCCAGCGTATCACCCGGCTAGTAACGGCCAGGCTGAAAGCTACGTCAAAATAGTAAAGAAAGGCATAAAATCGAGTCTTATGTCCAGTCGCAATGTTAAGGAATGCAAGCTGAAAATGTTAAAATATTTATTTGACTATAGAAATTCCTTACATTCCACCACGGGATCCTCACCAGCGCAACTATTATTTGGCCGTAGGTTAAGAACGCGATTGGATTTGTTGAATCCGACATCATCACCGCCCTCGTCTATCGCCTTGGCTAATGTTGTGAAAAATCAACAGTGTATGCAGGTTAGGGCGGGTGGGGGTAAGGAACAAAAAGCTTTTTCTTTGGGTGAAAATGTGTTATATAAAAAATTTCATAACAATAAGTTTAATTGGTGCAAGGGAAAAATTGTAAAAAAAATAGGCAGAGTAATATACTTAGTTAAAGATTGTGAAACATCACTAATTGTTAAAAAACATAAAAACCAAATTGTTATGAACAAAGGGTTAAGTAGCAACCTCGACTGGGACGATGATTGGGACCAACAGCAATCATCGACTGGTTCTAGCCCGACACGAGCTAACGGCGGGAGGGACGAGGAACCAATACCAGCACTCGTGTCGTCCGGCACGTCTGACTCGTCTGTCACGACCGCCACATCCGAGGTGCCGATTACGGAACCAGCATCAGAATCCCTGGCACCCGGTACGCCGGACGAGGCCGCTACGTCCGAAGCGTCCGCCACGGCATCCTCTCCAATAACGGAAAGCAGTACACCGGATACGCCTTGCAGAGTGACGGTCACCAGAGGAGTCCGCCGACCTCAGTCATCCGACGACGAGGGCCGTGAGTTCTTCGAATGTATACAAAGTGACATCCGCAGGCCCTCTGCCCGAACTCGAAGGAGGTTGTTACGCCAGCATCCCGATAATTAGATTATAGAGATAAATACCTACGTAATAATTAAGTAGATAATAGATTGTTAATCTAGGGGAAGGAGTGTTGTGTATGTGTAGTGTGTACACGTGCGTATGTGTGCGATGTACCTCATAGCGCTGTCTCTTTAATAAACCAGTGTCACTATAGCAGTCGTGCGTTTTACTTGTGCTCCCCGACAAAACAGTTATAACATTAGTGTAGATAAAAACTTTTAAAGTGTCACGTTTCCAAGATATAAGCTATCAAAGTTATACATACAGCTTTGATAGCTTATATCTCAGAAGCCTAAAGATTTAGAAAATTTCTATAAATACGTGCTTGTATTGATGCTAGATATTGATTACTAGCTGATGCCCGCGACTTCGTCCGCGTGGATCGAGGTTTTCCGTTTCCCGCGGGAACTCCTTAATTTTCCGGGATAAAAAGTAGCCTATGTGTTATTCCAGACTATAATCTATCTCTGTGCCAAATTTCATCCAGATCCGTTCAGCCGTTGGGGCGTGATTGAGTAACAAACATCCATCCATACATCCATCCAAACTTTCGCATTTATAATATTTATTTGATACAGGTTTTACGAGTGGCCGTTTTAAAAAAAAATTAAAACTGCGGAAAGGTTCGTATGCCAGGTTTCATACTAAAATATTTAAAACCCTTTGGTACAGAGATAGCTTGCATCCCGGGGAGGGACGGAAAATCCAGAAAATCATCTAATTCTAGTGAATAATATATTTGTCTGAATGCTACTGGCCACATCGACCGACGGCGGTCGCGCGAGTACGACACACAAGTTGCTGTAGCACGTGACGATATAAAATACACTATTCAAATGTATTTCTAGTAAATCACCAGTGCATAGAATGTGCAAAATCTAAAGCAAACTCTACTGACAGCTAGAAAAGCTTGAATACTACATCTTCAAATTTTTATTACAGTGCTTAGTTCTTATACTCTCACTTCTCACACTAGGTAAGTAAAGTTTTGGTAATATGATAAATAAACAAATAATTTGAGATCTATACATCCAAATCAAAGTAAACAGATAACAAAACTTGTCAAAGTTTATTCGAATAAAAAAAATATCATATGTTTATTAACTAGCAGTAACTAGCCGATGCCCGCGACTTCGTCAGTGTGGATTGAGGTTTTGTTTCCGCGGGAACTCTTTAATTTTCCGGGATAAAAAGTAGCCTATGTTATTCCAGAGTATAATCTGTCTGTGCCAAATTTCATCCAGATCTGGGCCCCAGGGTAGGGTATCGTACATACCTAAACGTATTAGAATGGGCAGACGAAATTGAGCTCTAATTCAATGCAGTTATGGTTTATTTTACTTTGACAAAAATCTTAAACGTTTGATCGAACATTCTTACATGATTGGGGGGCTGTTCAGCTGTTATGGCGTGATTGAGTAACAAACATCCATCCATACAAACTTTCACATTTATAATATTCGTATAGATTAATTTGGTGTTGTAGTTGTTGTTGTTGTTGTTGGTTGGTGGCTTCGGCCTCACCTAAGGTTGGTGTCAGCGATCTTCTTCAGCCCGGTGCCGTAAGCCAGCCGGGTGGCAACCATCTCCCCCTTTTTGTAGGCGGGAGGGGAGGAGAGGGTGATATCACTGATGTGTACCCGCGGAGCCTCCGCCAGGGGGGGCTGGGGTTTCAGCGTGATCGACGCGTTCTTGATCTGCGACTGAAGGTGCTGAGGACAGAAATGGGTCACATCACAGATTTTATTCAAGAGACTAGCTTTTACCCGTGGCTCCGCTCACGTTAAGTTCACTCATCGATTTACCAACTAAGGATACAACATTACCTACAAATTAATACTGAAAAAGCGTTCACAATCGCTTATACAAACACAGCTAATAGATAATATAGAACGAGACACCAAACGGTTCACAAAAACCAAGCATATAGCTTTATATTTAGGGTTCAATTTTGTAATAACAATTCGAAACATACGACATTTTGTCGCCTAGTGTAATGCGCGACTGAGGCGAAAATTGTTCACAATATATATTTGTGCACAATTTGACCGTGCCGTTTTTTGCGTTTCGATGGTGCGTCTAAGGTATTCGTAAGTCAATGGTCTCGCTCAACAATGCTCAGCCCACGTCCTTTTTTTTTTAATCCACTACAAGTTAGCCCTTGACTGCGATCTCACCTGATGGTAAGTGATGATGCAGTCTAAGATGGTAGCGGGCTAACCTGTTAGGGGCATGGCAGTTATATTAAACTCATACCCCCCCCTATTCTGTTTCTATACGGCATCGCACCGGAACGCTAAATCGCTTGACGGCACGTCTTTACAGGTAGGGTGATAACTAGCCACAGCCGAAGCCTACCACCAGGCCAGACCAGGGAAAATTCAGAAATTATAAATTTCCAAACCCTGCCGGAAATCCATAAAGAAATTCCATTTTATTGTGACCCTTATAATAAACTACTACTACTATAATTGGATTCAAAAAGCTGAAACCCCAAGTTTTTTTTTTTTTTTTTTTTATCCACTACAAGTTAGCCCTTGACTGCGATCTCACCTGATGGTAAGTGATGATGCAGTCTAAGATGGTAGCGGGCTAACCTAGTGTGTGTCTGTTTGTGTGTGTGTGTGATAACGCGTCGAATAAGACGATTAGCGCCATCTGTTACGCGAGTTGCACACCAATGTATTGTACCTTGATAATCTTGTCTCCCTCAGCGCCCAGCGCCTTTCCATGCCAGTTCTCCTTATCCTCGATGCCGGGGAAGCCTTTGCCCTTGTAGGTCTTGGCCACGATCGCCGTGGGCTTGCCCGACACTGAGGCGGCTTCGTCGAACGACTTCACGAGTTCAGTGACGTCATGGCCGTCCACTACTAGGGTGTGGAAGCCGAAGGCTTTCAGGCGAGCGTCGTATACTTCCATCTGGGAAAAAGGTATAATTTTTTTTTTTCAATTCATTCGTTTGTCGATTTTGGCTAAAGCTCTCAATCCATACTAATCCATACATAGTATTATTAATGCGAAAGTGTGTCTATCTGTCTGTCTGCTACGCTTTCACGGCCCAACTACTCAACCGATTTTGATGAAATTTGGGACAGAGATTAATCAGAGAAGATTTACATCCCGGGGAAGGATAAAGGCTACTTTTTATCCCGGAAAATTGAAGAGTTCCCGCGTGAATTGAAAAACATCATACCACGCGGACGAAGTCGCTGGCATCATCTAGTAAGATTATAAAATTAAAAAAATCATCAGCTAGTAGTACGAGTATATAAGATTTCATAACTACATTGTAGTACTTTAATAATTACAACCTTGACCTATTTAAAACAATTGTATAAATAAGATATTATGAAACATTTCTACATACTGTAGTGTTGAGTTTTTTAGGGTTCCGTACCCAAAGGGTAAAAACGGGACCCTATTACTAAGACTCCGCTGTCTGTCTGTCTGTCTGTCTGTCTGTCTGTCTGTCTGTCTGTCTGTCTCCAGGCTGTATCTCATAAACCGTGATAGCTAGAAAGCTGAAATTTTCACAAATGATGTATTTCCGTTGCCGCTATAACAACAAATACTAAAAATTAAATAAATATATATATTAAGGGGGTCCCCATACAATAAACGTGTTTTTTTCGTATTTTTTTGCTCAATATTAAAAACGGTAACAGGTAGGCGGTTCAAATTTTCACAGAATATTAACTTGTATATTACCTTTCAAAATAAATAATTAAATATCAATAAAGTAAATATTAAAGGGGGGCTCCCATACAACAAACGTAATTTTTATTTTTAATACGTCATAAATCGTAAAACTTACTACAGGATTGTACGGAACCCTCGGTGCGCGAGTCCGACTCGCACTTGGCCGGTTTTTTTTTATCCATTACAATAATAATATTAGTGAGTGATAATATTGTTACGTAAAAGTCAAAAGGCGCAATGTCAGCTGTTATCTCTAATCAGACTGCAGTGAGATGGGAAGCTGGATTCTGTGGCGCAACTTGTCTACGAATATCCATTGGGGATTCGACGCTTTTTATTGCGCTTCAAAATGTATACGTTTTCTTTCAGTAAAGGGAAGTTTAAACTGAAATCATACAAATATAAATGCGAAAGTGTGTTTGTTTGTTGGTTTATTGGTTTGTCCTTCAATCACGCTGCAACGGAGAAACGGATCCACGTGATTTTTTGCATGGGATAGTTGAGGACCTGGAGAGTGACATAGGCTACTTTTTATCCCGGAAAGTTAAGGAGTTCCTGCGGGAATCAAAAAAACCGACGGAGTCGCGGGCATCAGCTAGTTACTAAATATATCTCAAATTTATTTGTTTTAAATAAAAAATAGCTAATAAAAAATTAAGGCTAAGTTTTGGTTATGAAGTTTTTCTACGCCCATAGATTTTAAAACATGCGTCGCGTCGTTTCAAACATGACCTATAGGATTGCTATAGGTTTCGATTTATTGACGAGTGTCAAAAAATTATCATGTCAATATAAACGGCTGTATCTTTTGAGTGCATTGACTAAGGCGTCAGACACGAAACTAGCGACGGCCGAGCGACGGCGACAGCGGGGCGATGGGGCCCGAGAGCTGGCGACGAAATTCGGGAAGGGCCTTTAGGCAATCTGAAATTGTGGAAGAATATAATTTCGTTCATTGGTGAATCCAGTTCTGCCAGTCTGGTAGAGCGTTTGCGGTTATTTCGCTACTGCGCAGCATATGACATTTGCTAAAAAATTCAGAAAAACATTTTTTTGGCAACTTGATTTTTTATCTTAAAATTTTATACTTAAAGAATTCGAAAAAATAAATCCCAGACGTTTTTGTCGGTTATAAAGTATGTATTACCAGACCTCTTTCAAATTATTCCCGAAATTCGTCGCCAGCTCTCCGACTAATCGCATCGCCCTGCTACCGCCGTCGCCCCGCTACCGCTCATTTCGTGCCCATACACTTAGAAACTTTATTTTTTTACAGCTCCAAGGGACCTTTGACCCAAGTATTTGATATTAATTTCACCTTGATATCACGCGCTCCCGGGAAAAATGTCGTTGACAGACAGGCGGGCAATAAAGTGATCCTTTAAGAGTTCCTGTTTCCTCTCGAGGTACTGAACCCTAAAAAGTAATAATATTGTTGTGTGGTCACCTACCTGGTGCTGCAGCGAAGTGGGTTCGGACTGTCCCAGGCGGTTCACGTCGAAGATGACCACAAGGTTGTCCAGCTTGTAGTGGCTCGCGAAGTGGAGCGCCTCCCACACGCTGCCCTCCGCCGCCTCGCCGTCGCCGATCAGGCAGAACACCCTGCCACAATCGTACATCATCAGCATCCTCAACCGATAGACGTCCACTGCTGGGCATAGGACTCTTGCAAGGATTTCCACACGCCGCGGTCTTGCGCCGCCTGGATCCAGCGGCTCCCTGCGACTCTCCTGATGTCGTCCGTCCAGCGAGTAGGGGGTCTGCCAACGCTGCGCTTTCCAGTGCGTGGTCGCCACTCCAGCACTTTGGGACCCCAACGTCTATCCGTCCTTTTATGTGCCCCGTCCATCGCCACTTTAGCTTCGCAACACGTCGAGCAATGTCGGTTACTTTAGTTCTTCTGCGGATCTCCTCATTTCTGATTTGATCGCGCAAAGAAACCCCGAGCATTGCTCTCTCCATCGCCCGCTGAGTGACCCTGAGCTTTCTTATGAGGCCCATACTTAGCGACCAAGTCTCGCAACCGTATGTCATCACTGGCAACACGCACTGTTCGAAGACTTTGGTCTTCAGGCACTGAGGAATCTTGGACGAGAAGACATCTCGAAGCTTCCCGAACGCTGCCCAGCCGAGTTGGATTCGGCGGCCCACCTCTTTCTCGAAATTTGGACCTACCTAGCTGGACCATGTGTCCCAGGTATACGTCTACACTCTCATACAATACCCTGATATGTATTCATACAACCACCAAGTTCCTTGCTGGTTCTTCTCGATAGGAATGCCATTCCGAACCAGTGGTAGATTCACTCAATGATTCAAAAGCACTTGTAATAAATTTATTTGAATAAAAAATATGAGTATGAGTTTGAGTTTATAGGAGGAATCAACAAATCATATCACACTAATATTATAAATGCGAAAGTGTGTTTGTTTGTTGGTTTATTGGTTAGTCTTTCAATCACCCCGCAACGGAGCAACGGATCAACGTAATTTTTGGCATGGGTATAGTTGAGGACCAGCCCCCCCTAGCATGGGCCGAGACAATTTTTTCCCCGAGGAAAGAATAAAAATTTTATTCCTAAATAAATAAATAAAAACGCTAAATAACGGTGGATAATTAAAAGTCCCCCGAGTCCCCATGAAATGTCAAACGGGGATAAACTTCTCCTCTCCCCTGTTGCCGTGCTCTGAGGGTTGCATAAGTTAATTTTATCTCTTATCAGTGGATAAAATCGGGGGATAAAATTTTTATCTCCGGCCCATGCTAGCCCTGCTGGAGTGACATAGACTTTTTATCCTGGAAAATTAAGGATTTCCCGCAGGTATCAAAACAACTTATTCCACGCGGATGAAGTCGCGGGCATCAGCTAGTATTTTATAAGTACCTAACTGGACGTCAATAAGTGTACACTGTACCTACATTGAATAAATATATTTTGGGACCTAGAAAGCTGAACTTTTTCTAAGGTTCCCTTTATTGTAGGTAAGGAATTAGGCCACAATTTTTTGAAAGAAATCTTACCTATATGGTGCTTGGTCGAAGTACTTCCCAACGTACGCCATACCGGCAGCCACGGCCAACCCCTGGCCCAACGAGCCAGTGCCAACGTCCACAAAGTTCAGTCTGGGAGTGGGGTGGCCTTCCAGGTCAGAGTCCAGTTTGCGGAGGTTCTTCAGGTCTTCGACGGGGAAAAGACCAGCTTCTGCCCACGCCGCGTACAGGATTGGGGCCGCGTGACCCTGGGGACAATATTTGTAATTCTAGCTTTATCTATGTATAATGTGGTGGGTTAGCCATTCTAAACAAGATTATTTTGCAACTTAAACTCAAATTCAAATTTTTTTTTTATCCTCTACAAGTTAGCCCTTGACTGCGATCTCACCTGATGGTAAGTGATGATGCAGTCTAAGATGGTAGCGGGCTAACCTGTTAGGGGAATGGCAGTTATATTGAACCCATACCCCTATTCTGTTTCTACACGGCATCGTACCGGAACGCTAAATCGCTTGGCAGCACGTCTTTGCCGGTAGGGTGGTATCTAGTCACGGCCGAAGCCACCAGGCCAGACCAGGGAAAAATCAGAAATTATAAATTCCCAAATTCACCCTACCGGGGATCAAACCCGGGACTTCCGCACGTTAAGGCAACAGCGCTCAACACTGCACCACGGAGGTCGTCGAAATGTTTCGAAACTCAAATTCAAATGTTTTTTATTCAAAGAAACTTTTACAAGTGCTTTTAAATTGTCGAGTGAATCTACCACTGGTTCAGAATTCCATTCTACAATCTAATAAATAATAATATTAACAATAATACACCACCATGACTATGATTACCCATGGTTAACTAATCGTCATATTTACTATCGAAATACGGTACTGAGATGTTTTTTTACTCAGAAAATTAAACAGTTCCAATCCAACCATAACATTTTCAAAAAATTTAATCCACACAGATGTAGTCATGGGCATCATCTAGTTTTTCATTTTAAGATGATACTAATTAATTAGTATCAGCAAGTGTTTGATATACTCAATACTCAATTTATTTATAACATGTAGGACATAAGAGTGTCTCTTATGTTAAGTATGTGATGTTTTGACTCTACCACCAGTTCGGAAAACAGTCCCACTGAGAAGAGTCAGCAACTCTGTTGTTTTTTTAAAAAAACAAGATATTACAGTTATTATACTGTGCCATGTGGGGCACTGGACCTAAAGTCGATTGCTTTCATACAACTTCGTCATTTTTTTTACATAACTGCTCGCATGGGGTCACAGGTGACCCCAAATTGTAGGAATATTTTTTATTATTTATTAAATATATAAGTAGGTACATAAAACTTGTTTATTATTAAAGTGCTTTATTAATTCTATTATATTTAAAAAGAAATAATATGAATTAAATATCTAATTAAATAAAAACAAGCTAAATTAAAATAATTATCAAAAATTAACAATTTGTACATAGACTGAGATCAAAATTAAAATTTTAGAATATTTTTAGGAATCCGAATCACTTTTATTACACTGTGGACAGTATATTTGAGAGTGATCATTGCACACAAACTTTGCGCATTTTGTGCATTTTTTTGGTACTTTCAATTGGTTTTTTGGTAAATTGATAATTAGTCGCACGGGGTCACCGCTCAAGAGTGCAGCGATGCATCCTTCCACTCCCGTGACTTGGCCGCTGCTGGAATACAAACTTTGACGCGGGTTATGAAGCTAGCGGAGGCGCGGGGACATTCGGGCAGCTGCAAGTGCTTCATTTTTTAATGCGAAACTGCTTTGACCCCATGCGACTAACTAAGGGTTAAGAAATTCCTATATCTTGTTTCTCTCTATAATGTTACCTTGGACAGTATGAATCTGTCAGCGGAGGGGTCCTTGGGCGCGGAGATCTTGTACCTCATGGTGTGGAAGAACAGCACTGACATGATCTCCGCCATAGACGCGCACGACGTGGGGTGCCTACAACATAAAACTTTCAACTGTTATTCCAGCACAAAGTACTCAGGGAAATAGCCAATTCACCCTAGTACATTAGAAATCACAATCTCCACAGGGACCTGAAGATAGAGTTTGTAACCAAAATCATCCAACCATGCTCAGAAGCAAAGCTGAAGTTATGAAATTTTTTAGCCTATTAATTAAAGCCAATTATGCAAGTTAGCTTGCAAACTTGTGATAATATTACAACCTTGAATGGGATCTCCTATTACAGAGAACTACTCACATAGTTGTTACTTGCCAACACTTAAATTTAAGTACTAGTAGGTATTATGTGAAATAGGTACATCAAACTCTTTTTTATTTACCTGTTACCTGAATTAGGGTAAATAACTTACTATAACTACATGATATTCTTAGTAGGTTACATAATAATTTGTAAATGATATATTTTATTGTATGGGTTGATTCAACATAAGGAAAAGTTAGCAATTTATTCAATTACTAGCTGATGCCCGCAACTTTGTCCGCGTGGAGTGAGGTTTTTCGGTTCCCGCGGGAACTCTTTAATTTTCCGGGATAAAAAGTAGCCTATGTGCTATTCCAGACTATAATCTATCTCTGTGCCAAATTTCATCCAGATCCGTTCAGCCGTTGGAGCGTGATTGAGTAACAAACATCCATACATCCATACATCCATACATCCATCCAAACTTTCGCATTAATAATATTTATTTGATTATGGAATACTAGCTGATGCCCAAGACTTCATCCGCGTGGAATAAGTTTCAATTTCCCGGGATAAAAAGTAGCCTATGTCACTCTCCAGGTCCTCAACTATACCCATGCCAAAAATCACGTTGACCCGTTGCTCCGTTGCGGCTTGATTGAAGGACAAACCAACAAACCAACAAACAAACACACTTTCGCATTTATAATATTAGTGTGATTGTAAATATTTCTATCTTATACAATTTTCCCTTCACAACAATGTTTACAAATTGTACTTAAAAGATGACCAATACATTTTAACAAGTTTGTTTTATCTTAACTCTGTAAGATAAAGCAGTTGCTAGGCAATCAAGATGATTGGGTTACATAATTAATGCTAATAAAGCATAATGAGTGACGAAATGACCTTGACCATTTCTTACCTTTTATAACAATGATAAAATGCTCGATTGTTGGGGATTCAATTCCTGCGCATGCACTTTTTACTTTAGTTTTGTGCATTATAATCAACTACTTATAATATTAATTATAAATGCGAAAGGATGGATGGATGGATGGATATTTGTTACTCAATCACGCCAGAACGATTGAACGGATCTGGATGAAATTTGGCACACAGATAGATTATAGCCTGGAATAACACATATGCTACTTTTTATCCTGAATAATTAAAGAGTTCCCATGGGAACCATATAACATCAATGCACGCGGACGAAGTTGCGGGCATCAGCTAATAAGTAATCAATAAATGTCAGTATCAATTCTTTAATAGTGAATATAAATCATAATAAGGAAACCGGCATGTGTCAAAGTTCTTCATAACGTTCTTAAAAGTGTTTGTAGTGTGCCAATCTGCACTTGACCAATGTGATGGACTATGACTTGTGCTCAGTAGTGAGCCGGCTATGGGTTAAACTGATGATAAAACAAGTTTCAATACCTATTTGTATTTAACACTGTTAGACTTACGCTGAGTTGCACGAAACAAATACAAAAATTTAAGTGGTACTTAGACTAATTTAATCGCAAGAATCATATGGAGTCTTGTGATTAAATTTGTAGTTTATTCACCACTTACATTTTTAAAATAGTTCTGAGCAACTCAGTGCTAATACCCTACAATTAATTAAATAAAGGAATATGTTAAGTTGGGTCTCCTTTTCTCTACTTTGAAAAAATTGCTTTTTGAAAAGTTTTGAATTGGCTTTTAGTGGTTATTTCCTGTAATTCATGTGAAAGTGTTTTTATTCTAGTTGGTGCTTGCCTGCACAGTTTTCATACAAACTGTCGAAGTCAACATAACTACATAACATGCTCCAATATGCTATTGCGGAGTGTGTCTTGCGGTCAACTTCAGACATGACTATTTAATTGGCGCTGACTATATCTTTAAGTCATGCTTGTTAATGTCTAAGGAAATATTAGATATGTACATAAATGATAAGCAAGTTTATGTACTTACCTAGTTCTCAAGTTAATTGAAAATGAAATTCCTATAACAATTTATTCACAAATGATAATCGCAGATGGTAATCATTCCACCGGAATACCTATTAAGTACCTATGTAGGTACATTTTATTTAACATTGAATGTCGATTTGACCCGGCAACGCTTGGGGGTCGCCATGCATGCTCAGAGTTCATTCAATGCGTTAAATTAACCAAGAGTTGCTTTATAAAGTTATTACTACACCACCTTAATTACAGTATAACATGAGACAGTTAGATTTAACCATGATCCCATAAGAACCGGCCCTTTTTAACCTTCATTAGACCTTCAATCGACTGGAACTTGGTAGATTGTTGAGGTTATATTTGCTAACTTACCCGGATTTCGAAGCATTTGTGGCGACTATGCTGTCGATTCTAAGCTTGTTCGCGATATCCTTGAGAGCCTGGAAGTCTACGTTCTTGTCACCCTTCATCTTGATTTATTTTCAACTAAAATTGATCTAAAAACAACAGTTACAGTACAATCCAGTCACACCACGCGCGCGCTCACGGAAAAGAAAATGGAATTTCACTTGTCAAATGTCAATGTCAAACAAGTCAATTCACCGGCCGGCTCGGTATAAATCGATCTTGCGTAGTGATGTTGCTTATTCATGTATCGATAGTAAGGGGAAATTTTTGCATAGAATTTTCTAAATCATACTACTTAATTAGAAATTTCTTAAGATACTAATTCTTATAAAGAACAAGCAAGCCTATAATCACAAAAAGGAGGCAATCACCTTGGCAGTGCTGCTTCCCTTAAAATAATAGTCATATCATATATATATATTAAATAAATAACATATTATTATGTATTTAAAAAAAGGTCATTTGGATATATTTTAAAACTAGATGATGCCCGGAACTTCGTCCACGTGGTTTAAGTTCTTTATTATTCCAGCGGGAACTCCTTAATTTTCCAGGAAAAGTGGCCTATGTAGGCTATGTAGGCACTCTCTAAGTCCTCGACTATACCCATGCCAAAAATCATGTCAATCCGTTGCTCCGTTGTGGCATGATTGAAGGACAAACCAACAAAAAAACACACTTTCGCATTTATAATATCAGTATGATTATTTCCATTTTTGAACTATTATTTCAAATAACAATTAAGTAAAAAAATCAAAATATCCTATTTAAAACGTTTCGATTATAAACGTAAAGTGAATAATCGTCATCGATACTAATTTTACATGCCTATCCTGCATAGATACACACAGATACAGAATACCATAATGCAGAATACAGATACAAAAGATTACAAAACTACTAATAACGCCTAAAACTCAGAACTGCTCAGAAGATACCAAAGTACATAAATGTAAAAATATAATTACGTTATTATAGTTACATTCGACTCGTTAAACGTGCTTAAGCGAATGCTGGGTAATTTGACGGACTAGCAAGATAAACAGAGATTGATTAGGCCGAGCAGCACGCAGACGGTCTCATAAAAACAACGTTCACAAAGTTTGAGTCGCAAAAACTGTCTACTTGCAGCTGGCGCCCACCTACTGGCTAGTTTAGCCAGTTTAGCGACGAACGTCATCTTGTACCTATATAGATTCTAGACAGTAGTGACCAATGCTTAAGTAAGGCTTGGGTGCATACAAAGTGCAACGGAGACATCACACATAACGCGCGCGTACACGTGCGGTGTTTGAGGGAGCGCAATGGTGACGGTCACAGATAACCACAGATAACGGAAGCAAGGTTTCCGTTATATGTGGTGATGGTAAACGCTGCAGCGCATAATCCTTTATATTTGACTAGCTGATGCCCGCGACTTCGTCCGCGTGGATCAAATTTTTTTTATTCCCGCGGGAACTTCTTAATTTTCCGGGATAAAAAGTAGAGCTATGTCACTCTTGGTCCTCAACTATGTCTATATCTACCCATGCAAAAATCACGTAGATCCGTTGCTTCATTGCTCCGTGATTGAAGGACATAAACCAATAAACCAACAAACCAGCAAACAAACACACTTTCGCATTTATAATATTAGTACTTATGATTTGATTAAACGTTGTCAGGGAATCATTTTAAACCAGCTTCATCAGGAGTTCAGGACTATATTCTTATCCTTTCATCTTCTTGATAAGAAAAGCTTTTTGAAATTCAATTGCATAGAAAATTCTGTTTTTCTAGTCATTTTCTTTGACAAATCGAGAGAGTTCATTTAAATAACAATACTGATGTTTTGGAAACAAATTGATCGTTGAACAAAGCATCAACATTCAAGGAATAACATTCGAAAATAACAGAACAAAGTAAACGATTGAAACGATCCCGGATTCGATCAAACGTGTTGCGATATTGAATTGATAAGCATAAGAACAGCCACATTTCTCCTCAACTACAAACTAGAATACAAATTTTTAAATACCGAGACCATAGCGCTTAACACAATGAAAATAAAGTTTACTTCTTTTTGTTCAACATACTTCTTATGTCTCGGTAAAACCATGTGTGTTATACACACCACTATCTTATTAAATACCGTTCCAGTAACCTCTATTTCATAGTAATAAGGTTTTTAATTGTGTGATTCAAGTGTACGTTATGTTGGTAAGGTTGTGCGATAAAATTGGGGTGGCTATTCGGTAAGAATCGCTGACGTATCGAAGACCTTTGTTTCACGTTCACCTGATGCGGGGATGGAGGGACATTGTAATAATAAGGATTTTGTGTTATTCGATATGACATTCTGAGTTCTGATTGTGCGCACGTGTTTATAGCAGTTCTTATAGTAACATCAATCACGATTGATCATTGAATATATAACGGATCCACGTGAATTTATGCATGGGTACCTAATATCTACCTATAGTAGAGGACCAGGGCCCCAATCATTTTGTCAAAGTAAAATAAACCATAACTGCATTGAATTAGAGCTCAATTTCGTCTGCCCATTCTTATACGTTTAGGGTATCGTACATACCTAAACGTATAAGAATGGGCAGACGAAATTGAGCTCTAATTCAATGCAGTTATGGTTTATTTTACTTTGACAAAAATCTTTAACGTTTGATGAACAATTCTTACGTAATCGGGGGGCTGCGTGCTTAGCATGCGCACAACGAGATTATCTCGCGACGAGAGAGAGAGATGTTGTCGTTGCACATGCACAAAATGCGGTATATATTACAAGAAAAAATTAGTCGGCATGTGAAGGTTCGTAGTTAGGGAAAAATACCACAGCCCCCCTAGCATGGGCCGAGACAATTTTCTCCCCGAGGAAAGGATAAAATTTTTATTCCTAAATAAATAAATATAAACGCTCAATAACGGTGGGTAAATAGTCCCCCGAGTCCCCGTGAAATGTCAAACGGGGATAAACTTCTCCTCTCCCCTGTTGCCGTGCTCTGAGAGGTGGATAAGTTAATTTTATCCCTTGTCAGTGGATAAAATCGGGGGATAAAATTTTTATCTCCGGCCCATGCTAGGGGGGCTGCTGGAGAGTGACATAAGCTAGGTACTTTTTATCCCTAAAGTTAAGGAGTTCCTGTGGGATTGGAAAACTTATATCGTATATTATATTATATATAGGCATCTTTTAAATATAAAGTTTCTACAGTTACCTACTTCAGACCTGACCTTTACAAATAACTGATATCGAAAGCTTTTATTGTGCATAGGTACACTTCCTACCTAACTTGAATCCTTACAAATATTATTATATAGTTGCAAAGGCATTATGACTTGACCACGTTTCCAAAAGTGCCCATTGCGCCCTTTTCTACGTCATAATAAAACGTAGCGAAAGCAAAGATGGGGCGGAATAGCGCATACACCGCCGTCCGGATAGATAAATATAAAAACAATAAAACTGTTGTCTATGGGCGGGAGAATGGCCGCGCCGGACCGGGGGCAGTTAGGGTGACTATGAAAATAAAATATAACTTTAACTATGGTCGCTAAGTTACTATAGTATTTGAGCGTGTTAAATATACTTGACCGAATTTCGGGTATGACAGCCGATCTCAACGGGCAACAAACGGAATGTCGGAAACGCAGTGCCAACGACCTCCGTGGCGCAGTGTGTAGCGCTGTTGTCTTAACGTGCGGAGGCCCCGGGTTCGATCCCCGGCAGGGTCAATTTGGGAATTTATAATTTCTGAATTTTCCCTGGTCTGGCCTGGTGGGAGGCTTCGACCGTGGCTAATTACCACCCTACCGGCAAGACACGCCGCCAAGCGATTAAGCGTTCGCGAATAGGGGTATGGGTTTAATATAACTGCCATGCCCCTAACAGGTTAGCCCGCTACCATCTTAGACTGCTTCATCACTTACCATCAGGTGAGATCGCAGTCAAGGGCTAACTTGTAGTGGATAAAAAAAAGGATATAGAAAGTATATACGTCCTACGGTGCGATATGGAACTTCAACAAATGGAGGAACGGAATGGAACTGGAAGAAATTCTCAATATACTAGGCCAAGAAGTTGGCGGTGTATCACCCTGTGCAGGTAAAGCCGTCAGTCCTGAGCCTGATTTCACTCCGGTCGTGTCGGATTTTACGTCTCATTGGGCTATGAGAGTGATTGAATAGACAGAGCTCCTGTGTTTGCACACACACTGTACGAGTAACATATCTCCCTCGCAGAAGGCTCATCGCAGTGGTCAGTCAGGAGTACATTATTATTTCCGTCTGCCTCGTTGGTCTAGTGGTTAGCACGTTGACTGCGGCCGATCAGGTCCCTGGTTCGATTTCCGGTTCGGGTCATTGTCGGGTGAAGTATTGAGTTTTTCTGACAAGATCAGTACTAGCCCGATGTCAGGAAGTTGGTGGCGAGAGCACGTAAAGCCGTCGGTCCTGCGCCTGATCTCTGAGAGTAAAGGAACAGAGAGTGCACCTGTGTACCTATGCGCACACACTCGTGCACTATAAATAAATAAATAAATAAATAGACGTTTATTTCAAACGTTTCCATCCATAATTTGTTAGTATATTAATTTAATAATTAATAATTTAATTTAATTTATTTAAAACATACATAGCACAGCCAACTTAAAAACTAAAAGGTGTTACAATGAATTAACTAAATGCGTTAATTATTAATTTAAAGGTGGTACAACTAGTGGTGTGCAAACAATTATTGACCGAGCGAAGCGAAGGTCTCTGAGTCTACTTGGGTGAATTGGCACTTGTCCGTCCGTCCGTCCGTCTGTCCGTCTGTCAGAGCCTTATAACTTCTGAATTTCCGAACATAATTACTTCAAATTTAAATATAATATGTAAACCGATGGCCTCCCGCCGAATATGGCTTAAAAAGTTATAAAAATCTTTATTTCAGGGGGGCACTCATAGAAGCGAATGCGAAGTAAAATATTTTTTATAGCGTTACATAGGGTTGCAGTATATCATTTTAAAGATAATTAGGAATAGAGTCCAAAAATATTTTTTTTTGAATTTTTCCCCTAAAATTGACGAAAGGGGGGGGTTTCAAAGTGGCGATTTTCTAACGTCCAAAGTTGACCTCAGAACTCTCAATTTTCTGAACTCTCAATCCTGAAACTTGATCAATTATTTGAATTATATCCTGTACTTGAACAACAAATACTAAAATTAGATAAATATTATAAGGAAACGAAATTATTTAATTTTTAATGATGATGATATTTTTAACAGAACTTCACACTGATGTCAATAGATGGCGCTCTGTGAAACCGCGAGGTTTCAGTTCGGGGCGAACCACTAGTTATTATGTAATAATTTTATGATCTCCCACTTTCCAAACTAGTATAGACTGTATCTATACTGTACCTGTATCTGTATCTGTATGTTAGTATGTTAGTAACAATTTTTTCCTTAATTAAGTACTAAGTTAGTATTGTTAGTTTATTAATGCAGTTAGGTACAAATTATTATAATCGCCCAATACTACCTCCACACACTGGCGTAGTATGGGGCAGTCGGGTCTGGCAGGCGGCAGCAAATATCTTCAGGATGCCGTTGTCGCTGGTACGTAAGCGCTGTAGGAGAGACGCTGCTTTTTAACGCATTATGATATCTCGCACTATAATATCTCTCGCGCAGATGTCTAATCACTCTAGAGATAGGGCGCCGTGGCCGAAATTCGGTCGGGAGGACATTATTATTATTATTTGCAGCCATCAGCGTCCTGAAACAATCGCGTGTCATATGGCGACTGTAGCGTGCGCGGGTGTGCGCGGGGCGGCGCGGCGGGGGGCGAGGGCGGATGCTGTTTTCAAATTCAATTGCGCCGCTCGTCCCGCGGCGATCTTTCTCAGCCCGAATTGAATATCAATCCAACGATTGCAAGAACTGCTATTGTAGACATGCCCCTGTGCGGTATTATAATTTTACATCAAATCAAGATCAAGTACTTATAGGTTACTTCTTCTCACGTCGTTTTCATAGATTTGAGGATTGTGGCACCCCAGAGATATGAGTGTATTCACGAAATTATTCCTTTGTTCCTAATGAAAGCCGAACAAATTAGGTATTGCAGAATAGTGTTGACAATCTTGGTTTATCTGCGTCAGAGGCCATACCTAAAACGCTTAATCTAAAAACCGGCCAAGTGCGAGTCGGACTCGCGCACCAAGGGTTCCGTACAGGTTTGTACGGAACCCTCGGTGCGCGAGTTATAAATTATTATGTTAAGTTTTCAATTATTAAAAAAAACTACTTACTAGATCTCGTTCAAACCAATTTTCGGTGGAAGTTTGCATGGTAATGTACATAATATATTTTTTTTAGTTTTATCATTCTCTTATTTTAGAAGTTACAGGGGGGGGGGACACACACACATTTTACCACTTTAGAAGTGTCTCTCGCGCAAACTATTCAGTTTAGAAAAAAATGATATTAGAAACCTCAATATCATTTTTGAAGACCTATCCATAGATACCCCACACGTATGAGTTTGATGAAAAAAAATTTTTTGAGTTTCAGTTCTAAGTATGGGGACCCCCAAAATTTATTATTTTTTTTCTATTTTTGTATGAAAATCTTAATGCGGTTCACAGAATACATCTACTTACCAAGTTGCAACAGTATAGTTCTTATAGTTTCGGAAAAAAGTGGCTGTGACGGACAGACAGACATGACGAATCTATAAGGGTTCCGTTTTTGCCAAATTTGGCTACGGAACCCTAAAAAACTTTAATCCACGTGAACGAAGTCGCGGACATCATATTATATAGTACCTATCTTTAATATATATAAATCTCGTGTCACAATGTTTGTCTTCAATGGACTTCTAAACCACTTAACCGATTATAATAAAATTCGCACACCATGTGCAGTTCGATCTAACTTGAGAGATAGGATAGTTTAATATTATATAGATTAGGATTATTAGTGCTACCCGTGCGAAGCCGGGGCGGATCGCTAGTTTAATATGTATAAATCAAGTACTTAACTAGGTATACCAACAAAAAAATCCTAACAAATAAAACAAGATGTCCTATCCACATTTTCCCACTGTGTTATACCTACGCCGCGCCGGTCAGTGGCGAGTCGTGTTAGAAAATTGTAAAAGGGCGAAGTTTTCGAGCGCGGGGTTAGTTGGGAATTGTATCGCTTGCGTTGACTCCAACTGTTTACCTTGCCTATTATCATTCTTTGATTCCTTTCTAACAGGTATGTTGCAAAAATAATATGAGTTTAACAAGACTAAGTAGATTTGAAGAATTTGGGGTGACTTTCAATCTAACACACAGTCCGTGCTGTGTTCTACATTCAACACGGATTGTCTGGCGGTAGGCTCAGCCATCGGTGTGCCTCCAACTCTAAGCTCGGTGTAACACCTACATAATATGTCATATCTGCTGTAGTTACACTATGCGCATTATTTTAATGTACCTAATCAATTGATTATTACACGAGCTGCACTCCATAAGTACATACGCCTTTTATTTAATCCCACCACCACATCACGGCACACCACAGTCCGTAGGTATCATTCGGAGCGCGCACACAAGGGGCCCGGACAAAACACAGTGTGTTTTTGCTATAATAAGTGTACGGGAACAGGTGATATGGCTCGACCGTAACAATAGGATGATCATCCTCCGAGCGGGTGTTGTGCTCGGAGACCACTGGGCCGACCGTTCATCTTTGGAGGTCGTATACCTATATAGCGTTATTCAGGTCAGTTGGGCTGTTCGTCAGTGCCGTAAATAGGGCGGTGCCACCGGTGCCCAGGCACAGGGCGTAGACTCTGGGGGGCGCAAGAATGGCCAGACCAGGCAGGACTATTATTTTTTCGGTTTGCTCCTGATAAGTTCCCGCTGCGCCCCTAGTGCTCGATTCCAACACATACGTACCTACATGCCAGTATGAAGTATCATCATAAACGTCTGTTAAATTAGACAAAACATCGCGCTCATTTTTAGGCAGCGCACGAGCGTATTGTGTTTAGTGTTTATCGGAGTCAAGCGGCCGGCCGGCTACGAGCCGAAGAGGGGATTTTTAGATTTACTCCAGCGCGGCAGATTAATATAAGGGGCGATTCTTTGGATCGTATAGAGTACCTTCATCGTATATTGATGGGTCTATCTAGGACAGCAGAGCAGAATAGTTTAAAAAAAATCGATCATCAGAAATACTCGAGCGCGTCAGATTAAGGTAGAGTGAGTTAATTACATGCTAAAAAGAGTAGGTCTACATTCAAATAATCTGACGATTTTAGCGTGACTTAATAGTAACAAACTTGCAAAAAAAAAATGTCACCTGTACATTCTCGAGCACTGTTTTTTTTTTTTAAGAAAATTATTCACGGATCACGGGAATAACATAATCTGCCGGTTTGCACAATCACGCCGAAGTACTTATCTAAAATCTATCTATATAATATACATAAAATCGTTAATGGATCAACGCACAGCCTAAACCGCTAGGGTTAGAAACACAGAAACTTGAAATATTGACAGTAGGTTCCTGTTGTGACGTAGGCGCTCATTAAGGAAGGTTTCTGAATTTTTGTGAAATAGGTACTAAATTTACAGTTTACTGAAACTTTGCAGGGTGTTATTTTATTATAGAAGTATGAAGACCAAAGTGGCCCAAAAATTAAATCTTAACAGTCCGTAACCCCGTAAACCGACATTTTAAGAACTTTTGATGAGCTTTGTGCATGAGATATTAGTATTATAGCAAAAAGAAAATTAAAACGTTAAAGATTAATCCCTCCTTAGTAGACTGTTGCAAAAAAATAATTAATTTTATTGAAATATAATAGTGAAATTCCCATTCTTGCAGAATACGTTTACCATTTTTACACTTTTGGGTGACACTTTTTACCCATATAAATCCACGAAAAATTATAATAAATGACTTATAAAAAATACTAATATGATAAACACACACTTAAAGTTGGACTGTTGCAATTCGTTTTTATACGTTCTATACAAAATTAGTTAATAAAAAAATCAAATCAATGTGCACGATTTATCAAAATTTACGCGTCACAATAACCTGTATTTCTTAAAAGTTTGGCGAAATTACTGATAAAATAAAATTTACCATAAATGTTTAGTATTTATGTAACATAAATTGTAAAAAAATAAAGTTCTATAAAATACCTATATGACCAAAAAATATTATCAAAGTCTGATCAAATTCACGTGTAAAATGGTACTGCAGATCGTACGACCGCACGTACGTACGAACTTGACTACGCAATCTTTACCAGACTATGTCGTCTATGTGTGAGTGTAGTGTAACGGTCTACTGTGCGGTATACCTACAGATTCCAAAATTGACCGGTGGCGAGAGTACGGCCTCTTAAGCATCAGGGTGAGTCCACTTAAATAGCTCGTCTGCTTGTTTGCCCACATCAGTTCTAGTTCTTTAAAAAAATAACTTTTTTCCAAAATATTAGATAATTGGTCCACCAACACCAGGGTCCTTGTGCTTTATTTTATTTCCCTGAATGAAATAAAGTAGGCCTATACATAGCATTGCTTTAGCTAGGGTACCTATAATATCTAAAAAAAAACAAGGGCGCAGTAATAGAAGCTCGCACAGGGCGCAGAAAAGGCTATTTACGGCACTGCTGTTCGTGTTCGCGTCCATCGTACTAGTAATGCCATCTATTGGATTATGTGTGGACTGCGAAGACCGCCACAATAATAATTAAGTATATTTTAATAATAATTAATATTTTAGTAATAATTACGTATATATATTTTTAAATTTGCATTGGAGAAATATGACAAGATTCACCGTCTAGAGGAGTCCACACTGTATAAAAGGTGTTTTCGAAAATTATTTCGAATGCAAACTTCAAAAAGAATTCAATGTATGGATCAAATTTAGTATTGTATAATTGTGATCAAAGTCACAAAATGGGCTCTTTATGTGACTTTGTTTACCTATATTCATCGGAAGCTTTTAAAAGCATTTTATAATAAAAATCATGTCTGTTACATCAAATGGAATGAACTTTGGATGGATTTTTTACGTACTCAGTATATACAACTATTGCAAGGGTAAGAGCGCGCTGGTGGCAGATCTTCTCTCGGTACGTTGAAGAAAGTATATTATGAGACATTACGTCTAGCCGTGGACGTTTCATCGTCAACCGATTGACGACTATTGCTGGTTACCTATAGGTAGGGTAGGGCGGGGATAGTTGAGCATAGGGGCAAGTTGGGCAATCGAAATATCTCGCAAACTATTCACCGTACGCATAGGCATCTTATGGCGGAAATAAGGGGTTGCGGAAGGGATAATCACCGCGCTATCGCTAGTGGTGGCTCGACGAGCGAGGTAAGCGCCCGGGCGTTTTGTTTATTTTGTAACCAAAAAGTAAAAACGTCGTTTATCGCAAGTTTTCGTCTGTATTAGTCAAATGTTGTCTGTTTTCAATCAGGTAAGTGTTGATCTTCTAGAAAATTATTGTACTTTTGATATGTAGAGAGATCCTGGGTATAATTCTTACGATTTTTTTATAACTTCACTTTTGTTTTAAAATTCCGGGTTGGGGTTAGTTGAGCTATAGTTGCTCAACTTACCCCACGACTCAAACAACTAAAGTAATGAATGTTTTATTTTTTGTTTGGATGCGGACTTACAAGAGGAAGACTACAAGATTTTCTTACATTACTGAAGACTTAAATAATGCTGTAAAGGCTGTCAACGATGAGGGAAAAAGTGTGATTTTTGTCAATTGCAACAGTGACAATGACCATTAAGTTCCAAAGATCTTATTAATATTTTCTTTTAAGATATTTAAAGCTATATGGGTAATAATATAAATATTTAGGTCTGATTTTAATCAGAAAGACTAAATCTAATTCTGAAGTTAATCTTGAGATACGTTAATGTTTTGTTGATTCTAGTTTCGGTTAATTATTCAAAGAAAGTTACTTTAAGTTTGTTGTTCTGTCACTAAAAGACTATAAATAAAGAGCTGATTGTCAAACACATATTTTACTTCATCTCTAGTCAACATTGAACCCATGGTTTGTCTAGACATTCTTAGTGCTCAACTTGCCCCATACCCTTGCTCAACTTACCTCACCTATGGGGTACATTGAGCATATTTGACTTTCTGCATTTAAACAGCTGTAGCTCTTAAATTCGACGTGTTACAAAAAAAATTCTATGGACACTTTTGTTAAGGGATAAATTACTAATCCATCAGGCCGCATAACAACTCATTGAGACTTATCATTGAGGAGCTATATCCGCTCAAGTGAAAAATTGCTCAACTAGCCCCGCCCTACCCTACGTCTCTTGTAGGGTCATCCAGACGCCGCGGTCTTGCGCTGCATGATTTCAGTACTCGTAGGTATAGTCCCACCAACTTATCTGACCCGGTGGCCAAAATTGGAACTAGGATTCTTATGCCTGTTTAGTTTTTTTTTGTTTTATTTTTTAGCAAGAAAATATTACAATTATTTTGCTATAATCCGCCAACAGAAAAAATCTGCATGGTCAAAAATGTACAAGCGAAGCACCGCTTACCTTCCCAAGCAAGAAAGCCAAGTTCCCAAGCAAGCAATGACACCGCCACTCACATGCACCACCACACAAGACTTTTATACTACTCTCAATGCACGTTTCGCTCCGACACCGGAGCATCTTCAGGAGATGTCGACTTTGCAATGCAAGATCGTCTAGTCTGTACGGTATAATATATTGTCTAGTATCACTTGTAACTGCACTTTTGACCATACAGATTTTTTCTGTTGGCGGATTATAGCAAAATAATTGTAATCTTTTCTTGCTAAATCATGAACTTCTGCAAAGTAACATCTGATTCTATACAATATTTTATTTTTCATATATTATACTAGCGACGCTGACACCGGGTCAGAAAGTTTGTGGGACTATACTAGTCTCTACCGGTGGTTTTGCACGAGCTCTTTGTACTCGTACTTCATTAATGGCGGTATAATCAAAATTTTCACACTACAATCTTCGATAACGAGACATTAATTCGCGAGCATCGATCACTCTTGTAATCCTCTTGTAACGTGATTAGCGTGTTTGTTGTCACTACGCGGTCACGCCGCGTGCCAACCGCGTGCCAGAGGCGGGCCAGGCACGTGCCAAAGTTAATAAACCGAGAGAAAATGAAGGGTTACATCATGGTTACAGAGAAGACTCTGTGTAATTTTATTTCGCTATGTTATCGCTTGTTTGTTCTAGGCTTAAGCTAATAGTTGTACAAACAGGGCTGTAGATGTTTAGGTCTGTTCGGAGCCGCTATAAACAGGCGATAAAGGTTGTAAAACGGGTGTTATTGTACAAATTATTGTGATAATTGATAATTTTGGTAAACCATGGGAATGGGAACCAGATACTCTATCTAATTTTTAGACTGTTTATCTGTCATCATAGTTACGTCATGTTTATTTTTATTTAATACTAGATCATGCCCGCGGCGCGATTTAGGTTTTTTTATTCCCGCGGGAACTCTTTAATTTTCCGGGATAAATAGTAACCTATGTCTTTCCCCGGCCTGTAACCTCCCTCTATACAAAATTTCATCAAAATCGGTTGAAAAGCCGGGCCGTGAAAGCGTAGCAGACAATCAGACGGACAGACACACTTTCGCAATTATAATATTACTAGATGATTCCCGCGACTTCGTCCGCGTGGATTAAGGTTTTTTGATTCCCGTGGGAACTCCTTAATTTTCCGGGATAAAAAGTAGCCTATGGTCCTTCCCCGGGATATAACCTACCTCTATATCAATTTTCAGCAAAATTGGTTGAAAAGATGGGCCGGGAAAGCGTAGCAGACAGACAGACAGACACACTTTCGCATTTATAATATTAGTATGAATATGAATATGGAGAGGATAGAGCACCTAAAACTCATAGGTAGATATTTATCTTTGTTAGGTACTTTCCTAAATAAACCCTTTACGCAAAATTTTAATGCATGCAATTTGATTACAAACATTATAAGACCATTTGCGAACTAACTAGGTAACAACACAAAAGACTTACTTAGTTATTAATTCTAAACTAAACTAGCTGTAAACTTAATGAAGAAGCGAAACAATTGGCAAAGTAGCATAAGTACAGTCGGGTTGACGCCGGCCATGGCGCTATCAAACTTGTATCAGTGCCATCCGTTTCAGAGAAGTACAGGCGTGGACACAAGCTCTTGAGGTCATGATTAGGTAACCTTCATAAAGTAAAGGTTTTGACGACCTCCCAGGCGCAATGGAATCTTCTCAGCAGAATTTTCTTTCCGAGCCGGCGATAGAGTCAAAACAGACGTAACTTATACGTTTGATAAACGACTACGATTACGATTTCTTTACACAATTGGGGCCAAAAATTAAGAGATCCTACTAGAACGTGCTGTACTATTTATTACCTACTGATGACCGCGGCTTGGTCCGCGTGGTTTCAGTTTTTTTTTGTTCCCGCGGGAACTCTTTCATTTTCCGGGATAAAATGTAGCCTATGTTACTCTCCAGGTCCTCAACCATACCAAAAATGACGTCAATCCGTTGCTCCGTTACGGCGTGATAGAAGGACAAACCAACAAACCAACAAGCAAACACACTTTCGCATTTATAATATTAAAGTATGAAGTATGATTTTGTGCTAGAACTAGATTACCCTATTATGATGTATGATTAAATATTATATTATCAACCTAAACTCTTATATCGATGATAGTACCGAAATGTTATTGAAATAAGTAGTGAAGTGAATTGCGGTGGGTTTACTTGTCGTATCGCAAAAACATGTGCGTGAGGAACTTTCCTGATACATCATAAGTACATAATATTATGTACTTACTGGGTACTTAGTCTACTCCACCTGATGGTTTTAAGTTCGTACATGGACTTTCGTGTGTTATTAATTATTATTTATGTCTTAGCTATAGGTGTTCCCTAGTAACCCCCGGCGTTAGAAGGGGTTTAAATACCTACAATATAATAAATAAAGCGTCCAAACTCCAAACTTATCAATACGTTTGGACGCTTTGTTTGTCTGCTTAAGCCTAGTGCCTATATATTAAAAAAAAATTGTATATGTGTGCAATTCACACACGGCAGAAGTGAAACTTCAGAAAAGTATATATCTCAATTCTCATTCTCTCGCAGGCTAAATCCTATCAAATATAAATATTATAAATGCGAAAGTTTGTATGGATGTATGGATGGATGTTTGTTACTCAATCACGCTTGAACGGCTGAACGGATCTGGATGAAATTTGGCACAGAGGTAGATTATAGTCTGGAATAGCACATAGGCTCCTTTTTATCCCGGAAAATTAAAGAGTTCCCGCGGGAACCGAAAAACCTCAATCCACGCGGACGAAGTCGCGGGCATCAGCTAGTATATAATAAAAATAACTCGTAGTTATATATTTATATATAATTAAAATAACTCTTAGTTATTTTAATTATATATAAATATATATAATTAAAATAACTACGAGTAGATATGTAAGACGCCGAATAACATAATATTGAACACACATCGATACGCTTCAATTAAGCTCCCAATGTTAGTTGCTCTTGTTTTACGATCCATAACCGCTGTACCTACTTACGAGTACATGCCGCAGCAGATGAGAGTTAAAGGTAAATATTTTTGCGCGTTACAAACATTCGGGCGCGCTCGTATTATTCAAATGTGGACCAATAACAGAGCATTTACGGCCACCCATAAAACTACAATCCAACCGAACGAATAAATATCCCGACCTCTGTAACTTATAACCTTTCATGCGATGATGTGCAAGCGCTGGAAGAGACCAGCGTCTGAAGCCATTAGCCAATCTGTGCCTAGAGTAACCACTTCAATATAGATACCCGCTTTGCTTTGATCTAAAGAGTTTATCCTACAACTATAGATGATGCCCGCGACTTCGTCCGCGTGGATTAAGTTTTTTCAATTCCCGCGGGAACTCACTCAAATTTCATCAAAATCGGTTGAACAGGTGGGCCATGAAAGCGTAGCAGACAGACAGACTAATATTATAAATTATGCAAAAGTTTGGATGGATGGATGTATGGATGGATGTTTGTTACTAAATCACGTCAGAACGCCTGAACGGATCTGGATGAAATTTGGCACAGAGATAGATTATGATCTGGATTAACACATATGCTACTTTTTATCGCGGAAAATTAACAGTTCCCGCTGGACCGAAAAACCTCAATCCACGCGGACGGAGTCGCTGGCATTAGCTAGTTTGGTATAGAGATAGGTTGCATCTCAGGGAAGGACATAGGCCAAGAGAATTAAAAAAAAACTTATTCCAACAAGTTGCGGGCATCAGCTAGTCAAATCAAATAAATATTATAAATGCGAAAGTTTGGATGGATGTATGGATGTGTGGATGTATGGATGTATGAATGTTTGTTACTCAATCACGCCCCAACGGCTGAACGGATTTGAATGAAATTTGGCACAGAGATAGATTATAGTCTGGAATAGCACATAGGCTACTTTTTATCCCGGAAAATTAAAGAGTTCCCGCGGGAACCGAAAAACCTAAATCCACGCGGACGAAGTCGCGGGCATCAGCTAGTAAATATTATAAATGTGAAAGTTTGGATGGATGTATGGATGTATGGATGTTTGTTACTCAATCACGCTCCAACGGCTGAACGGATCTGGATGAAATTTGGCACGGAGATACATTAAGTCTGGAATAGCACATAGGCTACTTTTTATCGCGGAAAATTAACAGTTCCCGTTGGAACCGAGAAACCTCAATCCACGCGGACGGAGTCGCTGGCATTAGCTAGTTTGGTATAGAGATAGGTTGCATCTCAGGGAAGGACATAGGCCAAGAGAATTAAAAAAAAACTTATTCCAACAAGTTGCGGGCATCAGCTAGTTCTTTATAAATATGTCAATCATTTAAGAAGCTAAGGAAGGCTGTGCCGGTGATGATGAAGATTGTGAACTTTCCACTGAAACAAAATACGCAACTTTCTATACAAAGGTATGTTTGTCGTAATTATTATTCGCAAAGAAAAATTATGAATTTATATGGATATACTTACCACGGATATACAAATATTCCTAGGTCAGGTTAAAACGATTCCAATATTGCTAATTGCAGCTTCAATCATCGACTTGTCGTGATTGATAACTTCTTTAGTGCTTAGCTTAGTGCGTCGCTTTTACTATTAACTATTTTATGGTAATACGCTGTCGATTGACGGAAATGAAGATGAGGATAATGACTTACCTACATCTAAGACTACAGGCAAATAAAGCCATTTCCTTCTGCCCTATACCCGTGTGCAGGTTATAATAATACAAGCTGTAACGCGGGCGTTATTGGCGGAGTCATAACCCGTAACCCGCCACTCCAAACAACCGGACGGAGGTTAATTTTGCACCTGCACACGTTTGCGCTGTTTTTATATCGACAACACGTTCCACCTCCCGCTGGGTACCTTGCAGCACGTTATATACCTCAGGCCCAATTGTCTAAGCAAATCGTAATCATTTGACGGGATGAAATCTACCTCCGTACCAAATTTCATCAAAATCGGTTGCAAAGGTTGACCGGGAAAGCGTAGCAGACAGACAGACAGAGAGACACACTTTAGCATTTAGAATATTAGTATGAATATAGTATGGAAGTATGGATTCTCAGGCTTGCAGGTTTGCTCACGACGTGTTCCTTCACCGATTGAAGCAAGTGATATTTAATTTCTTGAAACGCATATGTATACCTATACGAGTAGCTCCTAATAAGTTAGGATTAGGGATCTTAGGGATCGAACCCGCGACCCCGTATAGCCGCGAGCCCTGATCGTCTACTCACTAGTGGTTGGGACACTATGTTGTGTGAACTAATTTCCTACTTATTTCCCAATACCTGCATTTAATAGTACAGACGATAGATATAAAAATGTAAGTATATAACAGACTTTTTGAATCTCAAAAGTTTTACCATGTAGAATGCCTGATAGATAGCTTGTAGGAAATGACCCTTCAAGCATTCAAAATGGGTAGGTATACTACTCTAAAAGTTCCCAGGTTCTCAGGTTTTTATACTTAGTTTCTTACGATATTTTGTTTAGCCAAAAAGAACGTTTGAATATGCGACCCGTATAATAAATGCAGGAACACCGAGAGTTTACCGAGAGTAAAGTAGAGCTGAAAAAATGTCGGAACGAGTGAACTTTTAAACTCGGTAAGAACTACATAAAGGATCAAAACCTGAGATTATTACTTATCTAGTACTAGTATGCTATAGAATATTTAAGTATTGTATATGTAGGTTTATAGGTATAATATATTTTTCGTACCACTTGCTCAAAAAAGTGACATTCTATGCCACAAAAAGCGAACTTAACAATAGTCATTTTTAATCTGTTAAAAACAGGGAAAGAAAGTTGTACTGGATTTCATTCATCCTCTAGGGGGAGAATGTGATTTAAATTTGGAATACCTACTTACCGAAATTTATACTGAACTACATCTGTGTTTACACCATTGAGTTTGTTTATAAAGCATTACCTATACATCTTTTTGAAAAAGGAATACGCATTTATTATGCAGTTATGATTATTAAATAAAATGACGCAAACCGACGAGGCCGTATGAGCTTGATGTCTTTGCTTTTCCGACAAAAAAATATTAGTCTAGGAATTTGCCGCGTTTTTGTTTTCTTCAAATACATAAACGTTATTTATAATTTATAACTCTCTCTATCAATAATTAATTGGACCAATGTTTCGAATGTTAACTTTTACTTTTAATTTGCTTTTGACTTTTTACTTTTTGACGACCTCCGTGGCGCAGTGTGTAGCGCTGTTGTCTTAACGTGCGGAGGTCCCGGGTTCGATCCCCGGCAGGGTCAATTTGGGAATTTATAATTTCTGAATTTTCCCTGGTCTGGCCTGGTGGGAGGATTCGGCCGTGGCTAGTTACCACCCTACCGGAAAAAACGTGCCGCCAAGCGATTTAGCGTTCCGGTACGATGCCGTGTAGAAACCGAATAGGGGGATGGGTTTAATATAACTGCCATGCCCCTAACAGGTTAGCCCGCTATACCATCTTAGACTGCATCATCACTTACCATCAGGTGAGATCGCAGTCAAGGGCTAACTTGTAGTGGATAAAAAGAAAAAAAAAAATTGTCATTATTTTTAATAAATGCTTATCTCATATTATTATTGTGTTAATTTTTTCGCAAATGGTACGAAAAGTAGAGTATTTTCCTCGGTGATAAAGCTGTCTTAGTCTTGGGTGAACTTAAATCCCTCGCTACACTCAGGACTCGTCTTAAATCCCTCGCTTCGCTCGTGATTTAAGTTTTTAACACCCTCGCTACGCTCGGGAGTAAACCTCGAGTCCTTCGTTACGCTCGCGATTTAAATCGTTACCCGCGACAGAAGACACTGCTTTATCCCCTTGGTTAATAATCTACTATTTCGTACCACTTGCTCAAAAAAGTGACATTCTATGCCACAAAAAGCGAACTTAACAATAGTCATTTTTAATCTGTTAAAAACAGGGAAAGAAAGTTGTACTGGATTTCATTCATCCTCTAGGGGGAGAATGTGATTTAAATTTGGAATACCTACTTACCGAAATTTATACTGAACTACATCTGTGTTTACACCATTGAGTTTGTTTATAAAGCATTACCTATACATCTTTTTGAAAAAGGAATACGCATTTATTATGCAGTTATGATTATTAAATAAAATGACGCAAACCGACGAGGCCGTATGAGCTTGATGTCTTTGCTTTTCCGACAAAAAAATATTAGTCTAGGAATTTGCCGCGTTTTTGTTTTCTTCAAATACATAAACGTTATTTATAATTTATAACTCTCTCTATCAATAATTAATTGGACCAATGTTTCGAATGTTAACTTTTACTTTTAATTTGCTTTTGACTTTTTACTTTTTGACGACCTCCGTGGCGCAGTGTGTAGCGCTGTTGTCTTAACGTGCGGAGGTCCCGGGTTCGATCCCCGGCAGGGTCAATTTGAGAATTTATAATTTCTGAATTTTCCCTGGTCTGGCCTGGTGGGAGGATTCGGCCGTGGCTAGTTACCACCCTACCGGAAAAAACGTGCCGCCAAGCGATTTAGCGTTCCGGTACGATGCCGTGTAGAAACCGAATAGGGGGATGGGTTTAATATAACTGCCATGCCCCTAACAGGTTAGCCCGCTATACCATCTTAGACTGCATCATCACTTACCATCAGGTGAGATCGCAGTCAAGGGCTAACTTGTAGTGGATAAAAAGAAAAAAAAAAATTGTCATTATTTTTAATAAATGCTTATCTCATATTATTATTGTGTTAATTTTTTCGCAAATGGTACGAAAAGTAGAGTATTTTCCTCGGTGATAAAGCTGTCTTAGTCTTGGGTGAACTTAAATCCCTCGCTACACTCAGGACTCGTCTTAAATCCCTCGCTTCGCTCGTGATTTAAGTTTTTAACACCCTCGCTACGCTCGGGAGTAAACCTCGAGTCCTTCGTTACGCTCGCGATTTAAATCGTTACCCGCGACAGAAGACACTGCTTTATCCCCTTGGTTAATAATCTACTATATGTTTATATGTATTTATTAAATTATTTATGTATTATTGGTATGTAAAGTTTATGTAGTATATTGTATAGCAGTCTATATTGTTGCACTATCCCGCTCCTGTCATAAAGGTTCGTAATTAGTGGGTTGTCTGGAGGAGATCACTTTTAGTGATAAGACCGCCCTTGCGCACTTTGTTTTGTTTTGTTTTATTTTTAATGTGTTTTTTATGTCTTGTGTAGCAATAAAGAGTTTATCTATCTATCTATCTATCTATCTGAGTTTTTTTTGTGTACCAAATATCGATAATAGCTAATCTGCATTTATTTGTGTTTGGAATAAGTTTTCGGTATAGAGCGGCGTAGGGCGGCGTAGGGCGGCGTCCACAGGTGCGATACGTGTAAACTTTTATGATTTGATCTCGCCGACTTCAAATAATTTCATAGCTTTACCTCTTCCAACGGTTACATTGATTTAAAACTCCCTATCTAAAAACTCTTAGTAAGAAAGTTTTGGGTGCTAAGCCATCAAAAGGAATATTATGGACTTTTCCGTTTGTAATTAATTATATCACCATTACGCTATTGAACCAAGCAACTAAATACTTATCTGATGACGTTCAAAAAGAGCACTTGAAATGCTATTTCTTTTCACAATAATTTTTAGAGTAAAACTTACTTGCTAAGTACCATATCTAGGTAACTTTTTAAACTTATATAAGTAGCCTAATCATTCCTTACGTTATGTACCTACGATTTAAAATTGAGGCCTATTTGAGGCTAATGATGTCCGAGATTTCATCTGTGTTAAAAACCCGTAAAATCGTTCTGATTTGTCGGGTTAAAAATATCCTATGTTCAAATATTGAATCGAAGCAGGCGTTACTTTGCGGAAGTCCATGACAACGAATGATCGAGAAGTTTATTTCGCTATAATCCGCCACAGCAGACCAATCTATGTGGTACAGTACGTGTCCTTCACCAATAGCATGCGAACACCCACCACCCAGCAATTCGCACCGGCACCTCACCTCCTCGCAAGTCTCAACGTACGTTTCACTCCGAAACCGGAGCATCTTCAGGAAATGTTGACTCTACAATGCACGATTGATTGTATCCTATGTTCATCTCCGAGAGGCGAGCTATTTTGTACCCAATCTCGTCAAAATGGACCTTAAAAAGAACACGTACGAACAGACAGACTTTCAGATTCACTACTTACTATAGATTATAAAATATGTTCTTTGTTTGTGATAAAATCCTACTCATAGAGAATAGAGATAAAAACATAGAGCATTTTAAGAGGTAATCAAGAACACCTCCGCATAAGCAATATTATTTTTATTTGTTTTTATTATTATTCCTTCCTTTTATAGCGCACCGGGTTGCCATATTTAAATTTTATTGGCCTTAATGTTGCCATACACGCTACTCCTTGCAATCTCATACCTATAACACTGCAAAATTGAGAAACAACCGATATCTCCTTATTTCCTACACGATAAAATACAGTTTGGGAAATTCGAGCGATATTCGAATTTGTTAGGTTTACAGATGTTAGGAAAATAGAAACGATTTGGGAGCTATGTTTTTATTTGGATTGAGGTCATTTTATTTTGCAAGGGGATGTTTGATATTTTACCTGTGTTTTGATTCGATGGCTGCCATCGGCAACTTTGAAGTTTCTTTGTAGGGTTCGCAGAATCAAAGGAATATGGTATTTTTGTAAGATAAAAGTGATTTCAAAGAAGTTGCCTGCAGCTATTATGTGATTTTATTTGAAAGCCTTGCTTTAGCTTTGAAAAACAATGTTGCTTTAATTCTGTTGCAATTTCTAAGGTAATTTGACTTTTCTGGAAGGCAGTATGATGTATGGGATGATTATATACTTACCTATTTAGGCTTATCATTTTATTTTAGTTAAGAGGGTGTATACAACATAATTAACCACTCTGTTTTATTAATTATTGTAATCTGCGAACTAAAATTAATACTTAAATTAATTAATCTCTATTCCTTTACGTTCATATTCCGATGGGACGGCAATCCAACACGACCGGTGAGAGATCAAGCTCAGGAAGTGCAAGCAGCAGTGGTATAAAAAGTTAAAAAAAAACTCGGTAGAAAGCCTCGCTAATTGTCCATATCGTTAAGATGACAGCGAGGTGTTAAGACGTGAATTTTTTCACCCCCTAATTAGGCTGGGGGAGGGGGTGACACCGAGTGCGGCTGGCGGGGTATAAATCATCCGCGCTTATTAAAACTACCCGACGAATCGAAAACCTTTAAGAAACCCACCTCTGAATGTCGCCCTCCATTGAAAGTAAGCTCTATTGTTTATGAATAAAGTTTATTTTACAATGGAGGGTAGAAAAAAAATTATCCGTTTGCAATAAGGCTGTCACAGATTAAAGGAAAAGGGTGGAGTAATCGGCAGCGTAGTAAAAGGCAGCTTTGTACCTACTTGGAAACCTACTATTATGTGCATCTCTTGCTCAAAGTAGCGTGAGTCGTGACGGACGTTCGGGTGTGCTTCGAAAACTGAAGCAAATGTGCTTCAATTTTAAAAGTACATTGCGATTTGCGACTACAACTACACCTGGCTACAACTGGCTTATATTTGATGCTTATGCATTAAAGTTGTTCGCATTAGTCAGTTTTCTCCTCTATAAAGATTAAAGCAGGGATTCCCAGAGTGGTCGATATCGACTCCAAGGGATCGACATAAATGAAAACTGACTTTAGGGGTCGACGAGGTCTAAAAATCAACCCTTATTTTTGTTTTTTTTTTTTCCAAAAAATAATTACCTACCTACGTATTTTTACGTAATTTGTATTAATAATTATTAATTACACTTGACAAACTGAATTTTATTTGTTTGAGACTGTCTGTTTATTTTGTAAAATTTTGATGAGAAAAGGATGTCAAGTTTACTTACAAAGTTTTTAAATTGGTAAGTATTTTGTATTAATAGGAAAAAAACTAGAGATTTTTAAAGTAAGTAAGTTTTTTAAGTTTGGCTATGGGGGTCTGAGGTATCAGTTCATGTTGGAAAGGGGGTCTCTTGCCCAAAATAGTTTGGGAATCCCTGGATTAAAGAATCCACACTCCGGACCGGACGAAACAAAACGACTACGCGAAACGTCCGTGTCGGAGGGGGACGAGGATATTTTGTCCTGTCACGCTATTGTGCACGCTCCAAATAAAAGGATTTTTGTCCGCCAGACATTTTTTTAATCTGTTTTTTTTAATAAAAATGATAGAGCCTTGCCAAATCATAATTCACCAAGGCTCTATCTTCTTTTTTACTTTAGTCCGTGGGTGCAATAAGATTGGAAAAGTAATTCTTTTTAATACAATCGGTAAGTGCTGTGAATGATTGTTGTTAGTGTAGAATTTACGGCCCTCAGCGTAGACCTTTAGATATTAATTTTCTTTGTAATAAGTAGCTAATGAAAACTGGAGCTTGGGTTATAAAAATATTTAGTAGGCACCTACGTAATTATTGGAAAAAGAATCTACTTATACCTTTCGCTTAATCTTAGATTTACAATAAAAATGTTTACTATTTTATATTTTTTACTAGCTGATGCCCACGACTTCGTCCGCGAGGTTTAAGTTTTTTGATTCCTTCGGGAACTCCTTAATTTTCCGGGATAAAAAGTAGCCTGTCACTAGTAGATGTCACTCTCCAGGTCCTCAACTATATCCATGCCAAAAATCACGTCAATCCGTTACTCCGTTGCGGCGTGATTGAAGGACAAACCAACAAAACAGTAAACCAACAAACAAACACACTTTTGCATTTATAATATTAGTATGATATAAGAAGCTACGGAAACAGACTTTTGTAAATAATATAGTATCATGATATTTTAAAAAAATCTTTTAAAATTAAGCTTTGTTATAGGTAAAAGTATTTATTTTTGGAAATATAATTTTAATCGCCTTTTATTTATGAGGTAAAATTAAGTATGAATAAGCAAACAGTATCCAATTTTAGGAAAACCATCCTAGCAAAAAAGGGGTTTCCACTAACAAGTCGATTCAGCACACAAAAACAAAATGAAGATTCATTAGCAATTAGACAATTAGATCCAAAAAAATGTTCAGCAACTGGACCCTATATCACCCCCAACCCCCATAAGTCAACAATGAAAAAACACATCCACTAAATGGATCCCAAATAAGTTTCAATTCTTCGATTCCAATTTCAGAACGAATTCGTTCGGATATTTATTGGAGAATCGGATTAATCTTTAATTCGCCTTCCGCGCTGCTTTTTTAAAACGCACTTAAATAAGTCAACTTTTGAAATGATTACAACTTTAAGTTGTAAACTATAAGGTTTGAATTCATTTGTGCAAATTGGAGCCGGAGCGGTAAAAGTGGGAAATATTTATGAGCTTTGGAAGGAAATTCTTTCTGAATGTTTGCATTTATGAAAATATGCTCGAATGAAAGGGGCCGTCGATTGGCTTATACAGGATGCGCGGAAAACTCCTAATTCGGATGAATCTATTAATGAACGAAGATTGCTTCATTATTAACAAAAAAAGTCGAACATGGCTTTCTCTGCTAACTTAGGTAACCTATCTCCTTTCATATAGGTCTAGAAAAGTTCACTCGTAGTGATAAGGCCGCCTTTACACCATAACAAGTTGTTTTGTCACGATTCGTGTTACCTCTGTTCTGTTATTTATTTGTGTGTAATAGTGTTTAAGCTAACTTTGGTAAAAAATATAACACTAGGTTTTCCCGCGACTTCGTCTGCATGGCATTAGGTCCTTAAAAATCCCATACAAAATTCCATCCCCTATTTTACTTCTTTGGAAGTGGAAATTTCAAAAACTGTGAAATACGTAAGTATATTTTTTATATAAAATACAATCAATCTTTAAAATCGCGCATTGTCGAGTCAACATCTCCTGAGGAGTAATCGTATGTTGAGAACAATTTTGGAAGATTTGTGTGGTGTGGTGTTGTGGTGGTGCGAATTGCTGGCTTATTGGGCGGTGAATATCGCAAGCTACACGTGCATGCTACACGCCGCGCTGTACCACATAGATTTGTCTACTTTGGCGGATTATAGCGAATTAAACTTCTAGTTCCTTCATTATCATATGAAATAACTTCCGCAAAGTAACGCCTGCTTCTATCCAATGTATAGGTAACTACTATGTGCTTCTATCCCCCGCAATCGAGTAACTACCCTCAGGTAGGTATCATAAAAAACTGCACAAATTCTGAAATTAATAAAGCTACTTTCCAACAAATCCGATCATCCTGTACACATCATCAATCGTTTCCGATCAGTGGGTGTAATTTATCCGGGATCAAGCGGGGGCTAATAATGCGCCCCCCCTCCCCCTCCCCGCGTCCCGGGCACCTCCCGGCCACTCTCATTACTACTTAAGGCTTGTAATCACAGTTATTTACTACGTCTGTACTTATTTTTTGTTATTGTTTTCTGTTACCGTTGGGTAATTTATGAAAAAAAAAATTTACGCGGGAAGAAAAACTTCAGAAATTCAAGAAAACAAAAACCGCGTGAGTGAGAGATAATAGATACCATAACTACCTAAATAAATATTATTTCGCAACTCGCTTCGGATTGGATCTCCTCATTATTTTTACGCTTGATTGAATTACTTGATGATGCCCGCGACTTCGCCCGCGTGGATTAGTTTTTTTAAATCCCATAGAAACTCTTAATTTTACGGGACCCAACTTATCTCTGTATCAAATCTCGTCAAAATTGGTTGAATTACAGAAAAGCCTTGAAAGCGTAGCACTAGCAGACAGAAAGACACACACTATCGCATTTATAATAGTATAGATTTTGCCATCATTTATCCTGCTTATTTCATCTCCATTCAATAATTGACTGCAAACTGGTAACAAACAGATTCATTCGAAAAACTAAAGGTCTAGCCCCACTGCACAGACGCAGCGCGGCGCGGCACTTAACGGCAAATATTCTTTGTATGAGTTTGTATGGAGCTGGACCCGCTTAAGCGACGCGGCACGGAGATGAACTGCGACATAATTGTACAAAGTAAATTTTTAATTTACTAATTGAACTTGACACATTGACACATTAAATTTTTTTTGGACCTATATAAATTAAGTTGGGTAATTGATAGAAAATTTTAACATTATTTAAGACTGCATATTATGTATATTTTTGCACAGTGCTACTGGCAGTAAATTGTGAACCAGACAATTTTTATAAAAACAACTGTTGTTACCCACAACTTGGCAAAATAAGTAGGTAAAATAAATTGGTAGTCATAGGGACTGCCGACAGAAGTGAAAACGAATATTTAAAATAATAATGTAATTTTTTTTTTAAATAAAAAAAAAATATAAACCTTAAAACTAAGCTAAGGCATTAAAGTTTAATTACGAATGTAGTATATTTAAGATCTTTTGTCTTCGTAACAACGCGAAAATGTCGGTGTTCGCGAGCATGTCGGTGACGCGAATCCACAAGTTTACCCCCTACCAAAAAGTGCTCAACGCGGCTAAAGAAGTTTTCACTTCAAAATTATCATAGAATACTTGTCGCTACAAGCCGCGCCGCGCCGCGCCTCTACAGTGCGGCTAGACCTTCACAGCGACCGCATAAAGCCATGCATATCCTCCTAATCAGGAAATATATGTTCCATGGAGCGCACTGAGGCGACCGCAAGCTGGCAACACTTAGCGCGCGCGTAATCGAGTTAGCGCGCGTAGACGTGCGGCGCCGCGGAGACGCGCGGACGCACCGTAAATCGCAATTTGCAGCCTAGCATTGACAACTACGCTGTGGTACCTTAGAGTTAGGATGTTTCAGAACTGCCCATAGATTTAGGATCATAATCATAATCATAATCATTTTTATTTTGCAAGAATATGGTACACGCAACACATAATTACATGGGTGTTAAAATCAAAACTATTATCTACATATTCTGCCAAGCTTGGCGTGCAAAAGTATTTTATGTTACATTTTAAGTATGTATATTGGTCCAATCCAATCCTGAATCTATGGAACTGCCATTGTATTTTAACTTCAGACCCAATGCACCTCCACCGCCCACCAACTTATCTGACCCGGTGGCCAAAATTGGAACCAATTTTTATGCCTGTTTTTGTTTTTATTTTATTTTTCACTAGATGCTGCCTGCGACTTCGGCCGCGTGGATTAAGGTTTTTGATTCCCGCGGGAACTCTTTCATTTTCCGGTATAAAAAGTAGTCCACGGGATCCAAACTATCCCTATATCCATCAAAATCGGTTGAATAGATGCGCCGTGAAAGCGTAGCAGACAGACAAATAGACACACTTTCGCATTTATAATATTAGTATGGATATATATATAATATATACTAGCTGATGCCCGCGACTTCGTCCGCGTGGACTAAGTTTTTTCGATTCCCGCGGGAACTCATTAACTTTCCGATAAAAAGTAGCCTATGTATGTATGTATGTATGTATATTCTTTATAGCTGATGCCCGCGACTTCGCCCGCGTGGAATAAGTTTTTCAGTTAATTTTCCAGGTTAAAATGTAGCCTATATTACTATCCCACGATATAATCCCCCTATAATGGTGAAACACGTACTTCTTCATATTTTAACGAAAGCCCAAATGCTGTTTCATGGCTATAATAACTTGAGAAATTAAGGATTTTCATACAAACTCTCAACCCCTATTTCACCCCTTCGGGGGTGGAATTTTGAAAAACTGTGAAACACATATGTTTTCATTTTCAACCCGCAGCTCATATATCAAGTTTCATGGCTATAATTTGAGAAATTAAGGACTGTCATACAAACTTTCAACCCCTATTTCACCCCTTCGGGGGTAGAATTTCGGGATAAAAAGTATCCTATGTCCTACCTCGTAGTATGGGCTCAAATCGTGCCAAGTTACGTTTGAATTCATTCAGTAGTTTCGGCGTGATGCGCGGCCCAGATACAGACAGACAGACAGACAGACAGACAGACAGACAGACAGACAAAAATGAAAAAAATTACAGATTTGGCTTCAGTATCGAATAATGAGTGCCCTCCAAAAAAAATTTTCAAAATATCTTCAATGTACAGAATTGGAGCTGTTACAGTTTTATTATAAGTATAGACACGGTAATATATAGATAATATTACCGTGGTATAGATATACTAGCGACGCTGTCACCGGGTCAGATAAGTTTGTCGGACTATACTTTAAGCTTTTTCATTGGTTTGGTGGATTTGGTTTTCCCCAGATTTATCGCCCTTCCCTTCGTCACATTCTCAGCTCTATGGTATCGACATTTACCACTTCCGTGCACTTAGGGTTGTCACGTTACAATATTGCTAATCGACTTCACCCTCCCACTCTCCCCCCCTCCCCCCCACGGCCCACTGGGGCCAAATTTGGCGTTAAACATGCTTTTATACATTATTGCACTAGTGTTTTTTGTTAATATAGTATTTTAAAAATCGTAGCCAAATAGTAAAAAATACCTAAGTTTATGACACTACTATGGCTGAACAGTTAAAGCTTGAGTTAAAAGCCTGCCAAGAAGCTTCCAACAGTGACCGGTGACCAAGGGCCTTATTATGTAAAAAGTGATTGTAAACGATCGCAATCACCTCCGATTGACTTCCACGATTGGCTAAAATACTTCACAGAGAGACAGACATAAACAAAAAAATACAAAATAAACACGAAATATTTATCAGTACATACTACATACATATACTTATATTATACAACAAAGTCCCCCTGCCGCGTCTGTCTGTCTGTCTGAACGTGAACGCGATAAACTCAAACACTACATGACCTCAAGTTAAAAAAAGTCACGTGTGGTAATTGGAAAACTAATAAGACGAACACCATATTTAATTAAATACGTTAGTTACCATAAGCATTTCATGTTCTTAATAATTATTGTCCTTTACACCATACAATTTTAAATAATATCCTATGAGTATCGCAAAAATAATACGAGAATTAAAAAACTTATTCCACACAGACGAAGTCGCGGGCATCAGCTAGTTTTGTTACAAGAAAGATGAACCAACCCCGAGTAGGTATCAGTTAGAAACTACATAGCAAGTTGCAAAATACCAATCAGAAATTTGGCTGTCACCATCACAATCCTCGGTAGTATAGTGGTAAGTATCCCCGCCTGTCACGCGGGAGACCGGGGTTCGATTCCCCGCCGGGGAGAGCTTTTTGTTAAAACTATAGTTTTTCATATTTTTTTATATCTTATAGATATTTAACCAACTTTAAAAAAGGAGTTTCTCATTTCTGCGACTATGTTGTTATATTATTATACATCGTCACCGATATCTTCGAGATTTTTAGAGCGATTTGCCTGCTTTTTTTTTAATTACCTAAATTACTATTAGATATCTTATCTGCATGATACATATAATTTATGTATATTGCAACTCTAAAAAACTTACAACATAAGTATCATTACTGGATAATGCAAAAGTGTGCAGTTGTCCTTCAATCTCGCCGCAACAGAGCAACGGATCTACGTAATTTGCATTGGTATAGTTTAGGACCTGTAGGCAGTGGCGTAGCGTGGGTTTTCGACGCCCGGGGCCGACCGGAAATTCGCCGCCCCCCAATCCCATTAAAGTCAAATCAATTTAAAGTTTAAATATTTTATTCAACGGACCTAACTTAACTTTATTATCTTAACACTAGGTATACACAACATAGTACAAACCAAGAAATAATAATAATAATAAGTATTCAAGTCTTTATTTGCCAATTGAGTGTGCAATAGGATCTTAAATAATATACACAGTGCTCATCACTCATCACTTAGCAATCTTTACAGAGATTGGAAAAAATTGTCTCATCTGAGAGCTTCCGTGGCGTGCGCTGCGTACCTAAATGGTAAAAGTTGCACGAAAACAATGTATGGTGGAAGTGTTCCTCTCAAAAGTTCTAAAAAAAAGTCCACGACAGCATACAGCTATCTTTTAAGGTCGTCTCACAATAACCGTCATTACGATTTTCAAATTTGGTCTAAAACAATGCTTTACTCGCGAAGGTGTTTTTACCAACATAGAAATCCTTATCAAAATAAAATGGTTGTTCATCTCAAGTATTTAATATAGATCAAATTTGCCCTTACACCATTTAATTCAGATGAATATCTTAGAAGATATCATAGTTAGTAATAATGTAACGCGCACTATAGGTAGCTACTAATATTAGAAAGAGGTAAAGTTTGTGAGGTTGTAGGGGGTAATCTCTGGATCTACTGACCCGATTTTTAAAATTCTGGTACCAATAGAAATCCACATTATTTGTGAATGTGGGTACGAGAACCGAGATTAACCCGAAAAATTAGGGAGGTCCCGTGGGAATTTAAAAAACGTATTTCACGCGGACGAAGTCGCGGGAATCTGTTAGTGTAAAATAAATAAAAATAGTATTCTTTATTCTAGTAAGTACAAGTTAGCCCTTGACTGCAATGTCACCAGGTGGTGGGTGATGATGTAATACCTACTCTTAAGATGGCGGGCAAACCTGTAAGGGATATTATGTTATATTAAACCTATACCCCTAATCAGTGATATATGAGGTAAATGTATTTTATTGAGAAAATACCTAACCATCAGCTAGCGCAAACCCAAGATTGACTACCTGGGTACCAATCATGTAAGAATGTCCGATCAAAACGTTAAAGTTCGTCGTCAAAGTTTATAAACCATAACGGCATTAAATTAGAGCTCAATTTCGTGTATCCATTCTTATACGTTCGAGTATCGTTCATACCTAAACGTATAAGAATGGGCAGACGAAATTGAGCTCTAATTCAATGCATTTATGGTTTATTTTACTTTGACAAAAATCTTAAACGTTTGATGAACAATTCTTACGTAATAGGGGGGCAGGAATCGCCACTGCTGTTTGCAATTTATACTTGTGAGTATCATTAACTTCACGCAGTACCGGATGCCAGAAGCCTAAATGTAAAGTAACATAAAAATGATGCAGACTAACGCTGAGTTGCAGGAAACAATTTTATAAAAAGTGTTGATTACTTACTTAAATTTTTGAATTTCAGCGTAAGTTTCTTTACAATGATGTTTAATGGAATTTACACTTATTTTTTTTTTGAATTTCCAATTGAAAATATCGTGGCGCTTGCCGCCGCCCCCTTTCGTATGCCGCCCGGGGCCATGGCCCCCCCGGCACCCCCCACGCTACGCCACTGCCTGTAGGGATAGCATGCGCACAACGAGTAAAATTATGTCTACCCGTTATCTCTATTTGTCTTCCGGAGCTAACATGGTTACATATGACACATATGACTCGTCTCGTTACGTCAGAAGTAGAGATAAAAGTAATATTTCTTATCTGTGGTATTTTTCTCTACGAACCCTTACAAGCCGACTATTTGAAGTGAAAACTTCTTTAGCCGCGTTGAGCACTTTTTGGTAGGGGGTAAACTTGTGGATTCGCGTCACCGACATGCTTGCGAACACCGACATGCTCGCGTTGTTACGAAGACAAGAGGTCTTAAATATAATTCTAGGTACTACATACCACATTCGTAATTAAACTTTAATGCGTTAAGGTTTATATTTCAAAATTTAAAAAAAAATTAAAAAAATTCGTTTTCACTTCTATCGTCACGTCAGTCCCTATGACTGCCAATTTTTCTTTCTTGTAATAATATACCGCATTATGTGTATGTATGTTAGTTTTGCCTGGTGGGAGGCTTCGGCCGTGGTTAGTTAGTTACCCTACCGGTAAAGACGTGCCGCCAAGCGATTTAGCGTTCCGGTACGATGCCGTGTAGAAACCGAATAGGGGCATGGATAATATAACTGCCATGCCCCTAACAGCCCCCCTATTACGTAAGAATTGTTCATCAAACGTTAAAGATTTTTGTCAAAGTAAAATAAAACCATAACGGCATTGAATTAGAGCTCAATGTCGTCTGCCCATTCTTATACGTTTAGGTATGTCATACCTAAACGTATAAGAATGGGCAGACGACATTGAGCTCTAATTCAATGCCGTTATGGTTTTATTTTACTTTGACAAAAATCTTTAACGTTTGATGAACAATTCTTACATGATTGGGGCCCTGGTTAGCCCGCTACCATCATAGACTGCATCATCACTTACCATCAGGTGAGTTCCCAGTCAAGGGCTAACTTGTAGTGGATAAAAAAAAATTAAAAAAAAATGTTACGGTAAACGAAAAATTAGCCGGCAGACAACATCTCTCTCTCTCTTTATCCCGGAAAATGAAGGAGTTCCCCGGGATTTTTAGGGTTCCGTAGCCAAATTTGGCAAAAACGGAACCCTTATAGATTCGTCATGTCTGTCTGTCTGTCTGTCTGTCTGTCCGTCCGTATGTCACAGCCACTTTTTTCCAAAACTATAAGAGCTATACTGTTGAAACTTGGTAAGTAGATGTATTCTGTGAACCGCATTAAGATTTTCACACAAAACTAGAAAAAAAATAATAAATTTTGGGGGTCCCCATACTTAGAACTGAAACTCAAAAAAATTTTTTTCATCAAACCAATACGTGTGGGGTATATATGGATAGGTCTTCAAAAATGATATTGAGGTTTCTAATATAATTTTTTTCTAAACTGAATAGTTTGCACGAGAGACACTTCCAAAGTGGTAAAATGTGTGTCCCTCCCCCTGTAACTTCTAAAATGAGAGAATGATAAAACTAAAAAAATATATGATGTACATTATCATGCAAACTTCCACCGAAAATTGGTTTGAACGAGATCTAGTAAGTAGTTTTTTTTTAATAATTTAAAACTTACTACAGGTTTGTACGGAACCCTCGGTGCGCGAGTCCGACTCGCACTTGGCCGGGTTTTGTTAGAGCCTAAATCCACGCGTACGAAGTCGCGGTAGCTCATCTAGTGTTACCTAAATGACTATGAATCGTCCAACACAATTGAACAGCATTTAGGAGAAATAGCGAACAAGTTGGACAAACAAATAAACAGCTATAACTCGCGACAGCTGTGGCGGTGACCACTGACCGTTGTTAGTGATAATCACTTCACTCCAGTTTACTTGTACTTACTTACTAAATTACGAGAACAGTTATCATTGCTAATTGCTATCTAATTGCAATGCTATTGCTATATGAAAATACTAGCTGATGCCCGCGACTTCGTCCGCGTGGTTTAAGTTTTTTCCCCACAGGGGCTCCTTAATTTTCCGGTATAATTCCGGTAGCCTAGGTCACTCTCCAGGTCCTCAACTATATTCATGCAAAAAATCACGTTGACCCGTTGCTCTGTTGCGGCGTAATTGACGGACAAACTCTCTATATTATGTCCTTGGGTTCGAACTTTCAAAAATGGTGAAACACGTACTTCTGCACATCTAACTTAAAGCCCAAATGCTAAGTTTCATGGCTATAACTTGAGAAATGAAGGACTTTCATACAAACTTTCAACCCCAATTTACCCCTTTGGGGGTAAAATTTTGACAAACTGTGACACACGTACTTCTTTATTTTTTACTTAAAGCCGAAATACCAACTTTCATGGATATAACTTAAGAAATGGCGGACTTTCATACAAAATATCAACCCCTATTTCACCCCCTTAGGGGTGGAATTTTGAAAATTATCCTTCCTTAGTAAGCGCCTACGTCACTAAAGGAACCTACTGTCAAAATTTCAAGTTGTAGGCTGTGCGTTGATATATAAGTCAGTCAGTCAGTCAGGACTTTGAATTTTATATATATAGATTGTCTTCGTGTAATGTAACTAACTAGATGATTCCCGCGACTTCGTCAGCGTGGACCAAGATTTTTCGATTCCCGCGGGAACTCCTTAATTTTCTGGATAAAAAGAAGTTTATTTCCTTCCCCGGGACATAACCTATCCCTGTACTAAATTTCATTAAAATCAGTTGATGATCAGTAGGTGGGCCGTGAAAGCGTAGCAGACAGACAGACAGACACACTTTCGCATTTATAATATTAGTATGGAAGTATGGATATAGATTGAAGATATTGAAAATTCCGTGGGAGATTAAAAAAATCTATTCATAAGGTTTTTTAAAATCCCAGGCAAAGTCGCTATTGGTATCAACTAAATGTGAAAGTGTGTTTGTTTGTTGGTTTGTCCTTCAATCGCGCAGCAACAGAGCCACGGATCGCCTTGATTTTTTAAAATGGATATAGTGTAGGACCTGGGAAACTTAAACCTAAATCCTCGTGGACGGGTTTATTTGTTTGTCCTTTAATCACGCCGCAACAGAGCAACGGATCTACGTGATTTTTGCATGGGTATAGTTAAGAACCTAGACTCTAGAGAGTGACATAGGCAACTTTTTATCCCAAAAAATTATGGAGTTCCCGTGGCAATTAAAAAACCTTATTCCACGTGGACAAAGTCGCGGGCATCAGCTAGTAATGTATAAATAGCTGAACCTGCAAAAATCTAAATACTCGTAAATATAATACCATATATTAATATCGAATTATTATAGTCGATAAATAATCGGAATTCGTAAACTTTTTTAATCGCGAGCGGATTTTTCCTGAAACCCCCCCGCGGGTGCAAAATTTATTGTTTTTAATTTACCGATACCTGTTATTGGGGGCCGATCATTCGCTTATGAAATGAAATGCTTAGCTTTCGCCACCTTCATACGGTAGTGATGTGAAGGAGACGCTATCGATACCAATAACTTTCCTGGCGTTTTTGACATAATACAGTACCTAACCTATTTATGGTTAAACAGCTTATTGAGCTGTTACACAGATCGCCGAATTCCGCTTTCCACACAAAAATAGGAATCTGTTTATTACTAAGGTTTTTCATCATTGAAATAGTGTTTCATCCAATTTGAAATACTTACTAACTCGTCAGATTTTTACAAGAACAGAATTGTCAAAATCGGCAGAGAATCGACGCACTTAAGGTGTAAAATTGACAAAAAAATTCCTTCCCTATCCCAAAGGAATCCAATTGTTTTACAAATACAAAGGAATCCAATTATTTTTCTGAATAAAATATTAAACACCTATGCAGAACGAAATGGTTCTGAACTATTTTGTCAAGTTTTATTTAAATCCGTTAATTTTTGCGTGATGTACTTAGTAACATGACGTCGCAGCCATCGTAGCCATAACATCGACGCAACGTGTTAATTGTTTCCCCACCTCTTTCCTGGCGTGCTGTGATCTATCGATATCGACAGTATCGACTATCGATAGTGCAGGTCCCTCGTCCTGCGGGCCGCAGTCCGCGGTGTCCGTCCGTTAATTGCGCGAGTTGAAAGTTCCGCAATACCCGCCACCTGCTAACGCCGCCATGTTTATTGTTTCCACACCTTTTGCCTTCACTGAGCTGAGTGCATGTACTCATTTGATTTAATCGATAACTGATTTTGATAGCATCTCTCTCATGCGTAGTTTCTCAAATAGAAAACATACTCAATACTCAATTTATTTATTCCACGTTTCCTACGTGTCTCTTATGTTACGTAATTTTTGACTCTACCTACCACCGGTTCGGAAAGTACATTCTACTGAGAAGAACCGATAAGAAACTCAGAAGTTGCTCTATTTTAATTAATCATTATCATATCTAATAATAATGTCCTCCCGATCGAATTTCGGTCACGGCGGTCAATCTCCAGAGAGATGAGCCGTCTGCGCGGGAGATATTAGAGTGCACAAATGTGTGCGCAAACACACGTACACTCTCTGTTCCTTTACTCTCATATCCCGATGGGAAGGAAAATCCAACACGACCAGAGTGAGATCAGGCGCAGGACCGACGGCTCTCCTAGGGACGGGTGTGAAACACCGCCAACTTCCTAACTCCGGGCTAGTACCTACAGATAATTTCTTGTCAGAAAAACCCAATACTTAATTATGGCCCGATCCGGGTTTCGAACCCTGGACATGATAACCACTAGCTAGACCAACGAGCAACTTAAACCTGATTCAGTATAAAACTCTAATATTTTCAATGGGAAGTATAAACTCAATAACCCCGCTGGGTCGCGGGCTGCAAGTTAAATCGTGCGAAACGATTTGATTTGACAACATTACCTAATGACATTATCCTTTTTGCGCCGCGGGACCCCTTCCTAATGCAATTAGGACCCCCCGAGTCAAGGGGTCTCCGTTTAATTTTAGTTTGTTTAGTTTATCCGCATTAACGCAGAAACGCCACCCAGTGGACCTTTGATTAAAACTTAATTGAATGGAAAAGTTGTGTTGTGATTTTTTAATGCGTTTTGCTATCATTTTAATTTTATAGAGTTATTTTATGTTTTAACTAGCGCACGCCCGCGACTTCGTTCGCGTGGCATAAGTTTTTGATTCCCACAGGCACTCCTTAATTTTCCAGGATAAAATAAACCTATGTCACTCTCCAAGTCCTCAACTATACCCATGAAAAAATCACGTTGATCCGTTGCTCTATTTCGGCGTGATTGAAGGATTAACTCTCTATTTGACGTCCTTGGGGATAGAATTTTCAAAAACTGTGAATCACGTATTTTTTCATTTCAAACCGAAATCCCAAACTCCAAGTTTCATGGCAACAGCTTGAAAAATGACGGACTTTCCTACAATCTTTCAACCCCTGTTTCAGCTCTATGGGGGTAGAATTTGCGAAAATGGCGAAACACGTATTTCTTCATTTTGAACCGGTAGCTCAAATACCAAGTTTCATGGATATAACTTGAAAAATGACGGACTTTCATACAAACTTTCAACCCCTATTTTACCCCTTTGGGGGTGGAATTTCGAAAAATCCTTTCTTAGTGTATACCTACTCTTCACAAAGAAGACACCCTCCAAATTTCATGTCTCTAGGACCAGCGGTTTAAGCTGTGCGTTGATATATAAGTCAGTCAGTCAGTCAGTCAGTCAGGACTTTGAATTTTATATATATAGATATAGATATAGATATCTAATAATATTTATTACTAGCTGATGCCCGCGACTTCGTCCGCGTGGACTAAGTTTTTTCTATTCCCGCGGAAACTCCTTCCCGCGGATTAATTTTCCGGGATAAAAAGTAGCCTATGTATGTATGTATGTATATTCTTTATAGCTGATGCCCGCGACTTCGTCCGCGTGGAATAAGTTTTTCAGTTAATTTCCCAGGATAAAAAAAAAGTAGCCTATATTACTATCCCACGGTATAATCCCCCTATAATGGTGAAACACGTACTTCTTCATATTTTAACGAAAGCCCAAATGCTGTTTCATGGCTATAACTTGAGAAATTAAGGATTTTCATACAAACTCTCAACCCCTATTTCACCCCTTCGGGGGTGGAATTTTGAAAAACGGTTAAACATAATATGTTTTCATTTTCAACCCGCAGCTCATATATCAAGTTTCATGGCTATAACTTGAGAAATTAAGGACTTTCATACAAACTCTCAACCCCTATTTCACCCCTTCGGGGGTGGAATTTTGAAAATCTGTGAAACACATATGTTTTCATTTTCAACCCGCAGCTCATATATCAAGTTTCATGGCTATAACTTGAGAAATTAAGGACTTTCATACAAATTTTCAACCCCTATTTCACCCCTTCGGGGGTAGAATTTCGGGATAAAAAGTATCCTATGTCCTACCTCGTAGTATGGGCTCAAATCGTGCCAAGTTTCGTTTGAATTCATTCAGTAGTTTCGGCGTGATGCGCGGCCAAGATACAGACAGACAGACAGACAGACAAAAATGAAAAAAATGACAGATTTGACTTCAGTATCGAATAATGAGTGCCCTCCAAAAAAAATTTTCAAAATATCTTCAATGTACAGAATTGGACCTGTTATACAGAATTGGACCTGTTATAGTTTTATTTTATTGTATAGATAGATTATGCTTTGTACCTACTTATGGTTATTAAATTTCGTTTCAAATGGAGTAAATGTACTTACCTACAGGAAGATATTTTACAGAGTAGGTAGGTATATATTTGCGGTTCATTTAGCATTTATGTACCTATCCTATTTGTATTTTTTGTTTTTAATTAGTTCTTATAATTTAAATTAAGATTTAGTTTTTTTTAATGCAAGAAATTGATTTTCTGTTTTTTAAACCTACTTAGGAGTTGTAAAAGAACTTATCACTAAAGTGCATACGTGCGGTGTTTACCTAGGTATATAAGTTGCTAATCATTTTGTCTTAGTTTCTAATATACCTATTGTAAAATTGCTGATGTTTATTGGTAGACCAAATAAACGAAAAAAAAAGTAGGTACCTAGTGTAGGATTAGACTGCATCATCAAGTTTACCAGTTACCCTTAATATTTCGATGCACTTACCATCAGGTGAGACTTAGTTACCTCTCTCTTCCTCATTGCTGAGGGTCTTGACCCCATTCAATTGATCACATAATGGTAGGGATTTTCTTGGGATAATAATGCGGTGGGTTCCCAGGTCGTTCCGCATACGACTCGAATAAGTATGTAACTAAAACACCACTTACCATACATCACCTTACCTTACCTCACCATACCTTACCTACCGTCCCCGTAGTTAGGCTGTATTCGAATTTCGAAGCTGCGATCTATTTGTTCGGAATAGTGTGCCTATTGAGTCAATTGGCCATAAGTCATAACTCACGGTTAAACGAACTGCTTTAACTATAATTTGTGAGAGTCGCAGGGCTGTGCAAAGGTGTAGTCGGAATGGATGTGGGATGAATGGAACGTAGTGTTGGGCGGTATTTATAGCGGTTTCATAGGAGGAGAGGTTTCATTTACTTTAAAAAAAAACTTTAACATTTTGTACAGAGAATTTTAGTTTTTAGAGAAGAAATTAATCTTCCAAATACAAGCTAAATATGTATTTGGGTATATCATCATATTAACTGCACTGAGAAAAAGCGGGCAGATTTAACGCATGTTGAAAGAATAATCACAGTCAGAAAATATATACTAATTGTACAAATACATTTGAGATAAATTAATTAATTAAAATGATCAAAATTTTCATCTTCGTCTCTTTAAATGTCATCCGTCCATTACAAATTTTTGTAGCATGTAATTATTTACCTTTTACGAGCCTTTTTCCTAGATCCCACTGCGTCCTTGTATGCTCCAACAAAACGGCTTTTTAACCGCTGCAACTGCGGCCTCACCTCACCGTTTAGTCCAGGGTGCGCTCACAATGGCACGTCCGGTCCGCTGACAATAGCTCGCCGCCCTTTTGTGCCATTGAGGCAATTAGCTAGGACGGCGTGTTGCTCTTGATCGGTTGTTGTTCCGGATCAGATAACACGGTTTACGATAAGAGACTCAAAATTATAGAATTGAGTTTGAGACTTGATCTCAAGTCAAGACCAAGGCGGGTTTGAACACCTCGTAGTTATTCTAATCGTCCTAGCCTATACTACTGAGCACGTAAACTTGCCTATACACAAGTTTAAAAAGTCCATTAAAAGTATGCTTCTGAAAAAAGCTTATTATACTGTTGAAGATTACGTAAATGACAAAGGAGCATGGATTTGACTCGCTCCAGCAATGCTAAGGACAGCGGTTACTTATTTAATTACAAATTAATGAAATTGTAAATTATTTTTTTCAAAAGAGCAACCGCCGAGTTTCTTGCTGGTTCTTCTCGGTAGGAACGGCATTCCGAACCAGTGGTAGATTCATTCGACTATACATATGCACTTGTAAAAAGTCTATTTTAATAAAAAACTTTTGAATTTTGAATTTTAGGAATGATAAGGACTAAGGCTATAGTCGACCACGCTCGCCAAGTGGGGATCCGCAGACTTCATACTTCATACATCTTTGAGAACATAACCTGCAGAGAACTCTCAAGGTTTAGAATAAATCAAAATAGTCCGGTCCGGTTGTTGTTCCGGATGAGATAAACACGGTTTACGATAAGCGACTCAAAATTATAGAATTTATTAGCTGATGCAAGAGACTTCGTCCGTGGATTGAGGTTTTTTGTTCTCGCGGAAACTCTTTAATTTTCCGGGATAAAAAGTAGCCTATGTGTCATTCCTGCAGACTATAATCTATCTCTGTACCAAATTTCATCCAGATCATTTAAGCCGTTCTGGCGTGATTGAGTAACAAACATCCATGCATCCAAATTTTTGCATTTATAATATTAGTAGGTATAGATAGTAGGTACTTATAGTTTGATATCGGTGATAGAGAAGACTTTAGACACCCAACCTTTCCAATTATCTAACGTTTCCACCAGTCAAAACCCAGCGTCATAGGCTGTATATATTACACATATGCATATAAGTAAAAATATAACTAAATTATCATTATTCAGTATTCCTATTCAATTATCTTGCATTAGAATATTCTAATCTACAATTATCCATAGCATAATAGGGTGAGCCATATCTACGTAGTCATACAAAGCCCGGTTTCACCATAATTTAATATTAAATATCCATTTTATAATCTACCCATTGTTGCTTACCTTTATTTTTGACGCCATTTTGTTACGGGGTTGTATTTAATCATTTTAATATTGGTTAATGGCCGCCGAGGGGATTAGAGGGGTAAAAAATTGACTGTGTTTTTTTGTCTGTATTCTTTTGTCGCTCGCAGCCGGATGTGGATATCATTTTTAATTGGTTATTCGATTTGTAGTGGTGTTTTGGTGATGATAATGTCGGAATTTATATTTAATTAAAATAAATCATGGCCTCTAGTTTCTACAAAGAACTTAAGTAAAGTGGTTTTATTTTAATTATTTTATCTAAAATATTGATTCAAAAACTTGGTCAAGCCTCAAGATAAGTATTAAACAAACTTTCACACGGGTACCTATTACAAGGAAACCTAACAAGGAAAACTAACAAATCACAATAAAATACACTGATTCACTTTAATGTTTAAGTGAGTTTTTCCAAAATTCAAATGTACTTAATTAGGTACCTACCTACCTACTTATACCTACTTAGAGATGACACCTGTGAATTCGCTTTGATTTCAGATCTTTAAAGATCCAGTAAATATTCGGATTTTTGTCTGTATGTTACGTTTTCACGGCCCATCTTTTCAACCGATTTTTATAAAATTTGGTATATAGATAGGTACTTAGGTTGCATCCCGGGAAAGGACATAATATTATAGGCTACTTTTTATCCCGGAAAATTAAGTGTTCTCGCCGGAATTTAAAAACTTAATCCACGCGGATGAAGTTGCCGGCATCGACTAAGTATAGTCATACTTCATACTAATACAATGCATTGGCGGTTCCTCTGGTGCTGCAAATGTTCATGGGCGGCGGTAATCACTTACCATCAGGTGACCCGCCTGCTCGTTTGCTCGCTATAAATAAAAAATAATAATAATAATAATATTATAAATGCGAAAGTGTGTTTATTTGTTGGTTTGTCCTTCAATCACGCCGCAACAAAGCAACGGACTGACGTAATTTTTGGCATAGGGTGTAGTTGATGACCTGGAGAGTGACATAGGCTACTTTTTATCCCGGAAAATTAAGGAGTTCCCGCGGAAAAAACCTTAATCCACGCGGACGAAGTCGCAGGCTACGACTAGTTAGCAATATAATGAGCCACAATAGCTTGATCCCTTAGCAGATGTCGTCTAATGGTCGGGGTGTTGTACGCCAATGGAGTGGCAATTAATAAAATATTTGTCACATAAATAACCATCCTTCCGGTGCTTGGCACTCCATTCACTAGTGGACTATTCATTGCAGACTATAATAATAGTGGGGTAGACTTGATAAAAGGCAAATTAAAAAAAACGTTGTTGAGGCTGAGTTTGTTGTGGGCTCTTCTCAGACCAGGGCGCGTTTGGAACCCTCGTAGCTTTAGTCTTAATATACCGTAGTTAATTATCACCGTCAAGTCTTATTCTTTGTAAACATGACGTTCAGAAGGTGTAGGTACTTTGTAGGTAGCTATCCATACTAATATTATAAATGCGAAAGTGTGTCTGCCTGTCCGTCTGTCTGTCTGTCTGTCTGTCTGTCTGCTACGCTTTCCCGGCCCATCTTTTCAACCGATTTTGATGACATTTGATACAGGGGTAGATTGTGTCCTGGGGAAGGATATAGACAACTTTTTATCCCGGAAAATTAAAGAGTTCTCGCGGGAATCAAAAAATCTTAATCCACGTGGACGAAGTCGCGGGAATCATCTAGTTTTGAATAAAGATGTTTTGAGTTGAGTCACGTTGAGTTGAGTTAAAATAGAAAATGTGTTTAGGAGTCAACAGTGGAGTATTTTTGAACATGAACTCTGAAATTCAATGAGCTTTAACTTTGTGTGACTCCACACATTCCACCAAAATCACTCACTCACTCACTATAATATAAGTCACTCATTCATATTTTTTTTCAATTAGGCAATGCTTTTATTTGTTTCGAGCAAGTTTCGATTCTCTCACTGTACTTATTAGTAATTAGTTTATTTTTTATGGGTTCAGTGAACCCATAAAAAACAAATTGATATTATAAAAATAATTTTCCAAAATTATAATACCTATCAATTATCAAAAAGTAGATTAAGTATTAGGTATGTATTCTGTGGTAGGGGCTAAACTAAATATACTCAAAACAAAAATCTTAGTTCGAAGACAAAATTTAAACAGGGTTGGTTAGATCTCCACTATACCTAGGTACTAAAATCTAAGAAGATATTCTCAGAATTAGGTATTGGGTATGGTGTTTTTATACTTAAATTAAAATAGTAGACGAGACTACCTAATCCAGGAGCTACAATTCAGGATAAAAATCATATAATTAATTTTTTTTTGAGGCACTTCAGCTGATCTATAAATACCTACTACCAAACAGACTGTATCCATAATAATGACCCTTCTATAGAGTCAAAATCATAAGTCATAACCCTCCCTACGCTTTGTAGTCGGGTAATAAACCGCTCTGTTCACTCGCGGACTATACAGCGCACAATACTACAAAAGAGGGGGGGGGGGGGAGGAGGGGACGCGGCACCGCAAAAACTGCACCCGACTTAATTATAAAGAGACAAGAAACGCTATTAAATAGCGATTCGTTAAATCTACGCTCTCGTGTTAACACTACCCACACCCCGTCCCTATCACACTTATATAAGTTAGAGAGAGACAGCCATACATTTCGTGGTACATCTTCCAATGGGCGGCGACTCGGATATAAGGTTTAGATTGACTGGGCGTTCTCTATTCAACGTTTTTTTTTTTGTTTGCAACGGGTTCCGGCAGCTTTTCATTTGGTGTCGGTCCGCGCGCGTGGATACAAGCATTCGAAATTCAAATTCGAATTTCGACTCGATCGTGATTATCATAGACCGTAGTGCGTGATTATGTTCGAAATTTGAAGACGATGTTTTAACTTTTTTTTAAATATAAGTAGCCAGTGTTGTGGACTTGATAAAATGTCGGAACTGCGTGGTTCGCCGCCTTTTTCGAGGGTTTTGGAAGGTGGTTTCGGAGCTCCGTTGGCCGCATTGAGTTCCCTGGCGGAAGCGCCTCCTCCAGCTCCAAACCCTCATGGAATAGACCACATCCTGTCGAGGCCGTCAGTTGGATCAAACGTTGGCGCTGGTCTGCTAACGCCGAGGCTCTCGTTGGCGGCGGCGGCGGCCGGCATGGCACATTATTTACAACACAAACCTTTATATTGGCCTGGCTTCCAAGGACTAGTGTCAAATCCCATGGCGTGGAGGGAAAGGTTACAGTCCAGTAAGTACTAACCTTAGTTTTAGTTGTTTGTTATTCTTTCGTTTTGAGTTCGTAGAGCCTAGCGCTACGGCGCTACAAAAGACATCAACGATATTCAATCAACGATTTGTTTTTGTACTGAGTCTTTTTTACTTTATTATTAATTCAATGTGAATTCTAGCACGTTTCATTTATATATACCTACTTACCTACTAATTTCAGCTATTTATCAATTAAAAGCTCCATGACAATATTAAGAATAATTAGATACATACCTAAATACCTAGGTACCGAATGTATTTTAAGTCTTTTTCCTAAGGTCGACGGCATTGGTGTACGGTAAAACTCAATCTAGTTTATGTTTACACCAAAACAAAATGGCTCTGTAAATATTAAATAATGAATGAGAAATATAAAAAAAAAAACTTAGTTAAGTAGATAATATTATGTAAGAATAAGAACTTGGTGGAATAAACCGCTTAATACCATTAATATATGGATAATATAGCAGTTAAATGATTGGTAAAATTTATTTTGGAATTTCTTCTCAGATAGGTACCTATAGTTACCTACCTAGTACCCACCTACTTATATGAAGTATTTAGCTAGGTATGTATGTAGAGATTTACCTACCTTTCGACCTACGAAACATAGTAGAGCCTACTTAATATTGTCCAATTTACCCAACCAATATTATTTATTATTGAAAAAATAAAAACGAATAATTGAAGATATTAAAAATTCCTTTCAATTGAAAGATATTTTGATATCACACATTCCATGAGAAGAACCAGCATGAAACTCGGTGGTTGCTCTTTTGAAGTTAATTTACATACATCAATGTTAGTTTAAATTGGTTATTATTGGCGTTCCTAAAATACTCCATACTCATTAATTCAAGTATTTCAAAGTAACTATAGGTATATATATTGTTAACTAGCTGATGCCCGCGACTTCGCGTGGTTTAAGTTTTTTTTATTCCCGCGGGAACTCCTTAATTTTACGGTATAAAAAGTAGCCTATGTCACTCTCCAGTTCCTCAACTATACCCATACTAAAAATCACGTCAATCCGTTGCGCCGTTGCGGCGTGATTGAAGGACAAACCAACAAACAAACACACTTTCGCATTTATAATATTTTTTTTCTATTATTAAGTACCAATGAAGGGTGCTCAATATAATTACAATCTAGCCAAACTATTTGACTAATAAGTAATTTTTCTATAACCTAAGCTTATAATTATCTTATGTGCTAAGAAATTGTCCAATGACGTAGGTATCTTAGTCTTTCTTGTTGTAATATATTTATAATATTAGTACGATTATTTGTGCGGCATGTTAACATAATCGTCTTATGAACGTGTTAACACGATCAAGGCGATGTTATCGCGCGTCAGCGATCTCATACACACGGGGTGCGATGTTTAACGTCTTGATACACCTATTTGTGTTAATATTATCATTCTGTTGCGTATACCAATTAGTTTAAATCGTTATACGATTAATATGATATATTTCGATATGCTTATAGCTGCCTCGTTGGTCTAGTGGTTAGCATGTTTGACTGCGGCCGACGAGGTCCCCGGTTCGAGTCCTGGGTCGGGCCATAATTAAGTATTGGGTTTTTCTGACTAGAAATTCTCAGTACTAGCCCGGAGTTAGGAAGTTGGCGGTGTTTCACCCCCGTGCCCTGGAGAGCACGGAGAGAGAGAGAGTTATTATCACAAACATGATAAAAGTCGTTAAAGCCCGCTAATCCGCATTGGAGCAGCGTGGTGGGTCTAAGCTCTAATTCCCTCTCTCCTATGAGAGAGGAGGCCTGTGCCCAGAAGTGGGACGTTAATGGGCTGTAGTGGTGGTGGATGCTTATAGGCCATTTTTCGATTGCCAATTCATATATTTTTTAATTACTGTTATTGAAAAATTTCAAGACAAGAAAAGTCATCTTCTAGGCTTGATCTTCCTGGAACAATGGTTAAGCGCTGTGGTCTCAAAAGTGGGAGATGCCGGGTTCGATCATCGACAAGGTCAATTTGGAAATCTATAATATCTGAATTTTCTCTCGTCTGGGTCTGGATTATATAGGCCAGGCTTCGGTCGTAGCTAGTTACAATCCTACAGGCACAGACGTGCCGCCAAGCGATTTAGCGTTGCAAACTCAAATTTTTATTTTTTTATCCAAATAAACTTATTACATTTTTTCAATTACGTAATACATTTTATATTACATTTAGAAATATTTTAGAGCCTATTATGTTATTTTATAGTTTTATGATATCTATTCACAATTAATGTTTCAAACTCAAAGTAAATCTTTTTTATTTAAGTAAACTTTGACAAGTCCTTTTGCATCGTCGAGTGTTAATCTACCACTGGTTCGGAATGACATTCTTACCGAGAAGAACCAGCAAGAAACTCAGTGGATGCACTTTTTAAAAAAAAATCATTTACATTATTAGGTAAACGAATTTGTAGATACATAAATAAGCGCTGTCCCTAGCATTGGTGGAGCGAGTCAAATACATGCTCTTTTATCATTTACATAGATAATCTTCAACAGTATAATAAGCTTTTTTCAGGAGCATAGTTTTAATGGATTTCTTAAAACGTTGCGGTACGGTGCCGTATAAAAATTGATTAAGGGTATAATAGTAGATTAGTAGCCAAGGGTTGTAAGGCATCAATTGCAGCCCGAGATATTTAGGCGCACGAGCACAGCGAGGGCGCCTATAGTTCGAGGGTGCAATTGATGCTTACACCCGAGCTAACTACTCTGCTTTACATTTCGATTGTGAGGTAAAGTAGGTCCTTATTACCCCCAAATGGAGCTTGTAGGTGACCAATTAGCGCTCGAGGGTAATAATGTAGAGCTAGAAAAGCCCTAGGGCGGTAAGTAATTAAAAAAAAAACTCTTCACTCTTTCAAAAAGTTCGCGTACATCTAACCATCATACTTTTTTTAATTACTTACCGCCCTAGGGCGTTTCTAGCTACATTATTACCCTAGAGCGCTAATTGGTCACCTACAAGCTCCATTTGGGGGTAATAAGGACCTACTTACCGAATATGAGAGATGTAAAATATAATAATAGTGAGCGTCCATTGAGCTTGTATGCGTCGACCGTCGGACATGCGGCGCTCACTTCCGGTGGAGCGAGGCTGTCCGACGGCGAAATATATTGCCGTCACAACCTCCTTTATGTTGTTGTAGAGCATTAACACTTTGTCACCAGTTTATTGGGTTTATTGGCGACAAATTGTAACTTTTTTTTGTATTATACTTTGTCATAGAATTCCACAAGTAATTAATTATACGAGGAATTTGATAGTTTAGAAATCCCTGAAAGTTTTCACATGGAAAAAAGTTTTAAATTTCGAGTTAATGAAATGCGGTCCGTATTATCTTTGTTTTATCATAGATGTACCTAATTTCTTTCGATTTGTTGAAATTAAGCCAGAAATCAAGATTCCTTATAGGTGTACCTACTTTAATTCAACTTTTCATCTATACTATAATATTACGAAAAGGTAAAGTTTGTGAGTTTGTGAGGTTGTAGGGGGTAATATCTGAATCTACTGAACCGGTTTTGAAGATTCTGGTACCAATAGAGAGCCACATTATTTGTGAGTGTCATAGGCTATAGGTATACTAACCCGAAAAATTAAGGAGTTCCCGTGGGAATTTAAAAAACTTATTTCACGCGGACGGCGTCGCGGACATCTGCTAGTCATGTATAAAATTAGATAGCATATTTTGATGAAATTTCAAGTAGGCTAAGTAGGTACGTTGAGAATTGTAGACAGTTGTTACATTGCTAACGTTTCTTAGGTATTTTATAATAATAACTTTGACAAAGTTCTTTTGAATCATCAATTGAATTACTTTTCTTGTTCTGACACTGAAGGATCTTCCTAACTCAGCGAAAAACTCTGCCGTTACGTAGATAGATAGAATAAATGCATAAGTTTCACTGCAATTAATTTATAAGCTGGAACATGTTATATTCCGGGAAATCCTATCAATGTTGTAAATGCGAAAGTGTGTTTGTTTGTTCTTCAGTGCTGCAATGGAGCAACGCGACGGAATTAGGTATACCTAGTTAAAGACGGTGACATACCTACTCGTAGGCTACTTTTAATTCCGGAAAATCAATGAATTCTCGCGAAATTTTTAATAGTGAATGATGAATATTGATTTATAATAATGATGAAGTAATTGTCATCCGCTAGTATGCCTATGGTTTTGTATTTTTACACGACCGTACAGAAAAGAAGTGTAAGGTTTTCAGGGTTCATGTATGTATGTATGTAGGTATGTGATTTCCTTTATACCACCATAACTTCTAAATGCCTGAACAAAGGATAATATGTGGGGTATCGTTAGAATACTTACACCATCCCGAGTGATACTGGCTACGTATATTTTTTTTCAAAAATCAAAAAAAATTAAGTGTCTGCAATTCACACATAGCAGAAGTGAAACTTCAGAAAAGTAAGCTACGAGATAATGAATTAAGTATAACTTGTTTTCTATCTCATTCTCTCGCAAGCGAAATCCTGTTATATTATTATTATAATATTATTATATTATTTGTCTCTTGTTGGTGTTGCTTTATAGTTTCATCGAACTTTCAAATCACAACGAATCTAAAGAAGTTTTCACTTCAAAAACAATATGGCTGGACAGTTGAGTTTTTAATTATTTTAATTATGTTCCCTTGTATTAAGTCTAAACAGTTTATAAACTGCAATTATTAATAACAACCCACGCAAAAACTAAGCGACTGGATCTGATTAAATTGAGTCCATAATCTTTCTTTTGACCGACAATTTGTCTCTGATTTCAGTTCTTTAATTATTAATTAGCATAATAATTACCGGCTTAAAAAAATGTAACAGCTAAGGTCTTTAAACTTTAAGACTTTGGAATATGGCGAATCAATTATCTATATTAATATAACCACAATAAAATATTTTTACCACATTTAGTCGAAAAGTCGAATTTGCGGGATGATACACAATAAAATAAATAAATAGCTTTTATTAATCCTAACATTTCCTATTTAAATAAGTACATAGTAGATGTAGTTATTAATACACAGTAGATGTACCTACTGTGTATTAATAAGCGCTTACCACCTACACTAAACTTTTGCATTCGTTATTGTTACAGTTCGTATCGTATTTATATTTTATCAATAAATTTCTTATTTACTTAAAACTAACATGGGATCTAATACATAAATTAATTAAATACAAACGATAATAAAATAAAAGTTATTTATGAAACGTCCCGCAAGCACTATTCCCTATTCTGCCGCAATAACTCCATCGCTCCGCCTCAAGAAAATCCGAAGGTCGTTCGTGGGTATGAGTATATGGCATGGTATGGCTTGCCTTTATACAATTTTAAGAAATCCATTAAAAGTATGCTTCTGTGAAAAGCTTAACTGTTGCAGATTACGTAAATGATAAAAGAGCATGGATTTGACTCGCACCAGCAATGCCAAGGACAGCGGTTACGTACCTATGTATTTACACAATGTAATTATAAATTTTTTAAAGAGCAACCACCGAGCTTCTTGCTGGTTCTTCTCGGTAGGAATGGCATTCCGAATCCAGTGGTAGATTCACTTAACGATTCAAAAGCACTTGTAAAACTTTATTTGAATAAAAAACATTTGAAGTTTGAATTTTGAACTAACATGGGATGATACATAAATTAATTAAATACAAACGATAAGAAATAAAAGTTATTTACGAAACGTCCCTCAAGCCTGTTGGCTGGGGCACAATAAAAACAAATAGCTAAATATGTTTTTGATATTCGGAAAGTTCGGAAAAAACAATACAGAGGACTGGAGACACGCCAACATAGAATAACAGTAACTCTGTGATTAATATCGTAAATGTCATGCGTATAATACGATGTGTAAGATCATAGGATGTAATATTAGAAAGTAATGACCTCCCTGAAGCAGTGATGAGCGCCGTGGTCTTAAGAGTGGGGGATCGCGGGTTCGATTCAAACTCATTTCAAAGCTACTTTTCAATTTAATGAAATACTTTTCTCATAATTAGTATATAAGGGATCATATAAGGGATCATCCATAAAGTACGTCACAAGTTAAGGGGGGGGGGGGATATTGTGTGACAAGGGGTGGGAGGAGTCCTAAGTTTCGTGATAGTTTCATAATCTTATACATCTAAGTTTTAAAATGCCAAATTTTAACTACCTAGTTAATAACGAAAAACTTAAAAATATTTCCAAGTATTGAACCCTAGACCCCTAATATATAGATATATTGAAGAAGACCCCTAAGCCCACTACCATTGTATAATTAACGGGAAGGAGCCATTACCCTTAAAAATCAGGTATTATTATAGCGCAGAGATAGAACCAAGAGATACATAATAATATATACAGACCTGTTGCTATTAAATAAATAAGTTTGATATGACGGACAGACAATCGGACTGAACGAAACGTTTTTTAGCCACTACAAGTTAGCCCTTGACTGCGATCTCACCTGATGTTAAGTAATGATGCAGTCTAAGATGGTAGCGGGCTAACCTGTTAGGGGCATGGCATATTAAACCCATACCCCTATTCAGTTTCTACACGGCATCGTACCGGAACGCTAAATCGCTTGGCGGCACGTCTTTGCCGGTAGGGTGGTAACTAGCCACGGTCGAAGCCTCCCACCAGGCCAGACCGGGGAAAATTCAGAAATTATAATTTCCCAAATTGACCCTGCCGGGGATCGCACCCGGGACCTCCGCATACTAAGGCAACAGCGCTCAACACTGCGCCAGGAAGGTCGTTCATCCGTTATTTCTGAAGAGTTCCTTATTTTACCACGGAACCCTGAAAAGGTTGACCTAAATGATAAGTGACACAACTATCACGGTTGAACGCTTTTAATTAGTTTTATTACACGGCTTTATATCGCATATATTGGTATCACAATAATATGATAACGTGATATGATGCGGCATCACTATAATGTGATATCAGCGGTGAGGATTATTGGGTGCTGTTGCGTGGGCACTTACTATCTTAATTAGTTTAGGGGGCTTCATTTAATGTATTTGTTAAAGATTTACCATAGTAATGAAGGAACTAGAAGTTTTTATCATAATCATTCACAATCGTGCATTGTAGAGTCAACATCTCCTGAAGATGCTCCGGTGTCGGAGTGAAACGTACGTTGAGGTTATTTTGGAAGATTTATGTGGTGTGGAGAATATCGCGGGCTGCCAGTTCAAGATACGCACTGTACCATTATCATACTAATATTATAAATGCGAAAGTGTGTTTGTTTGTTGGTTTGTCCTTCAATCGCGCCGCAATGGAGCAACGGATCGACATGATTTTTGGCATGGGTATAGTTGAGGACCTGGAGAGTGACATAGGCTACTTTTTATCCCGGAAAATTAAGGAGTTCCCGCGGGAGTCAAAAAAAACTTAAACCTCGCGGACGAAGTCGCGGGCATCAGCTAGTTCGCTATAATCCGCGACAATAGGTAAATCTATGTGGTACAGTGTGTATAAAAGTGCAACCTTTTACAATCGTGCATTGTCGAGTCAACATCTCCTGAAGATGCTCCGGTATCGGAGTGAAAAGTACGTTGAGAATAGGAAGATCTATGTGGTGTGGTGAATATCGCGAGCTATAAGTAAGTGCGGGATACACACTGTACCACATAGATTACCTATTGTCGCGGATTGGATAAACTTCTAGTTCCTTCATTATCAAGGACTTCCGCAAAGTAACGCTTGCTTCTATTCAATATTTACCATAATCTGTTTCTAGGTGAGGTGGGAAAACAGCTAATGTTTTGCTTAATAACTCCGTTATTTTCAACAATTTATGTAAGACTAGATGATACCTGCGATTTCGTCTGCTTGGACTTAGTTGTTTGATTTCTGCGGGAACTCCTTATTCCTTCCCCGGGATGTAACCTACCTCTATAGTTTATACCTCATCAAAATCGGTCGAAAAGATGGGGTGTTAAAGCTTTGCAGACAGACAACAGACAACGGACACACTTTCGAATTACTAATGTTATTATGAGTATGATAATATTATAATGATGATGAATAAATATTATAAATGCGAAAGTTTGGATGGATGTATGGATAATATATGGATGTATGGATGTTTGTTACTCAATCACGCTCCAACGGCTAAACGGATCTGGATGAAATTTGGCACAGAGATAGATTATAGTCTGGAATAGCACATAGGCTACTTTTTATCCCGGAAAATTAAGAGTTCCCGCGGGAACCGAAAAACCTCAATCCACGCGGACGAAGTCGCGGGCATCAGCTAGTGATGAATATCTACAACACCCTATCCTCAACGGTCATTATCATCACCAACATTTCACAGAATCATTGCCTCATATATTGCCTACGTCAAAAAAGGATAGTGTCAAAGTTTCAAGTCTTTAGGTTTCAAGTTAGGCCCGGGCTTAGGCCATAGAAATAATTTACTACCGTCCGTGCCTTGATTGATCAATGATTCCGGACAAGCATTTTTATGTGCACCATACTTAGAGATAATCTTTCTTTTTATTAGCCCGGGCAATCCGGGTCCGGATATGAACCTCCGTGGCGCAATGTTTAGCGGACCCGGGTTCGATCCCCGGCAGGGTCAATTTGGGAATTTATAGTTTCTGATATCACCGTTTGGGAGGCTTCCGCCGTGGCTAATTGCCACCCTACCGGCAAAGACGTGCCGCCAAGCGATTTAGCGTTCCGGTACGATGCCGTGTAGAAACCGAATAGGTGTATGGGGTTTAATATAACTGCCATGCCCCTAACAGGTTAGCCCGCTACCATCTGAGACTGCATCATCACTTACCATCAGGTGAGATCACAGTAAAGGGCTAACCTGTAGTATATAAAAAAAACATAAGGTTAGTACCCTGGTTTTTACCTATTTTTACCTATAAACATATTTTCAGTTCGAACAGATCTGCATACATTGTTATCAATCAGAAACACATATTCAGTTCGAACGATGCTTATGTTGTTATCAATCAGAAACTTTATCAATCGTCACAATATTGCAGTGTAAAGTTCATGGTATCGCTAAACAAACAAACATACACAACACCTGTGCGCCAGGGAATTAAACTGATAAACGAAATCTGCCTATATCCACAATATACATTTTCCTATGCCTAAGAATATAGATAATACTAGCTGATGCCCGCGACTTCGTCCGCGTCTTTTAAGTTTTTTTCCCCACAGGCACTCCTTAATTTTCCGGGATAAAAAGTAGCGTCACTTGATAATGCCAAACTTGATAATTCACGTCAATCTGTTGCTCCGTTGTGGCATGATTGAAGGACAAACCAAGAAACCAAGAAACTAACAAACCAATAAACCAACAAACAAACAAACTTTCGCATTTATTATATTAGTATGACTAGAGGATGCTCGCGACTTCGTTCGCGTGGCATAAGTTTTTAATTCCCACAGGCACTCCTTAATTTTCCGGGATAAAAATAAGCCTATGTCACTATCTAAGTCCTCAACTAAGTATACCCATGCAAAAAATCACGTTGATCCGTTGCTCTATTTCGGCGTGATTGAAGGATAAACTCTCTATTTGACGTCCTTGGGGATAGAATTTTTAAAAACTGTGAATCACGTATTTTTTCATTTCAGTCCGAAATCCCAAACACCAAGTTTCATAGCTACAGCTTGAAAAATGACGGACTTTCCTACAAACTTTCAACCCCTGTTTCAGCCCTATGGGGGTAGAATTTTCAAAAATCGCGATACACGTATTTCTTCATTTTGAACCGATAGCTTAAATACCAAGTTTCATGGATATAACTTGAAAAATGACGGACTTTCATACAAACTTTCAACCCCTATTTTACCCCTTTGGGGGTGGAATTTCGAAAAATCCTTTCTTAGTGGATACCTACTCTTCACAAAGAACATACCCTCCAAATTTCATGTCTCTAGCACCAGCGGTTTGGGCTGTGCGTTGATATATAAGTCAGTCAGTCAGGACTTTGAATTTTATATATATAGATATATTTCGTACTACACCTTAATTTTCCGGGATGAAAATTTCTATGTCCTTTTCCGAGATGTTAGGTTACATCTCGGAAAAAGACATAGAAATTTTCTCCATATCAAATTTCAGTAAAATCAGTTGAAAATTTGGGCCGTTAAAGCGTAGCAGACAGACAGACACTTCGAATCCATAGGTACTAATATTATAAATGAGAAATTGTGTCTGTCCGTCTGTCTGTCTGCTACGCTTTCACGGCCCAACTTCTCAACCGATTTTGATAAAATTTGGTATCGAGATAGTTTATATCCCGGGGAAGGGCATAAGCTACTTTTTATCCCGGAAAATTGAAATCCTCCTGGATCCTGCGGGAATTGAAAAAACTTAATCCACGCAGACGAAGTTGCGGGCATCAGCTAAGGACTGGCTAGCTGTTACTACTGATAGCTGTAAACTATAAATCGAATAAAAAAATCTGGGCTGATTTCAAAATTCCACGCAGGCGGAGCCGAAGCAAAAGTTAATACATACTTAATAACATTTTCATTGCATGGAGCGGCAAAGTAATTAGCGTGAAGGGTTATCAAAGTGGCAGATTACGGAGATTACACCGTATTACTGCTGTAATATTGTAATATTGGCGATAGCCTCCATCGATATGGGGAATCATAGACATTAATTAGAAAAAAAGGAAAAAATATGAATATGAAACTATAGATGATGCCTGCGGCTTCATCCGCATGAATAACGATCTCGCAGTAACTAGGTACTTGTAAGTACATTAAAACCTATCTATCCATACTAATATTATAAATGCGAATGTGTCTGTCTATCCTTTTGTCTATCTGCTACATTTTTACGGCCTATCTGCTCCAAATGATTGAAACTTTTGGTACAGAGATATGTAAGGCATTCCAGGAGTGCACCACCACCACCAGCACTACAGCCCATTAACGTCCCACTGCTGGGCACAGGCCTCCACTCTCATAGGAGAGAGGGAATTAGAGCTTAGACCCACCACGCTGCTCCAATGCGGGTTGGCGGGATGCACATAGCCTGGAAAATCAGGGGTTCCCTTATTTGAGAAAAACTAAAACCACGCGAACGATATGTCTTAAATATTTATCATTCGTAAATGAATAATTTATTTACGACTAGATAGTGACTTGGCGATGCCCGCGACTTCGTCCGCGTAGGTCAACGCCACGGCATCTCTTTGATTAGCCTCCGTTCTTCCCCGTAATGCAAGTTGCATACTATCTCGGTATGAAATTTCGTCAAAATTGGTTGAACAGATGGGCCTTAAAAGCGTAGCAGACAGGCCGACAGACACACTTTCGCATTTATAAAATTAAGTATGGATTACATACTGGAGTTCTATATTCAAAACATCATCAGCCCATGTGGGTGTAATGTGTATTAAACACAACAAAAGCAAATAATCCTCGATCGTCCGTTTAATGGCGCCTGCAACGGTTGATGTTTATTAAAATCGCAAAACCTTCGCAGAGCGTTTCATTTGCGTCGACCGACGGAACGGTAAAGCTCAACGCTTTGTGCACTAGCGATTGCTGAGCTATACTTAGCTATAATAATTTACTTTTTTGTTTTTGGACGGTATATATTTTTTGTAAATATAATTAGTTTTTAATTTAGATTTTAATTTATTTCTTTGTTTTGCAATTCACATTATCATTTTGGTCCTGTACTGGAGTAAGATATCTTAAACATTTTTGTTTAATTTAAATAGGCTAGAGTTTGGCTGCGATAAGACCATCAATTTATACGAGTATGTAGGTACTAGAGGGAATATTCTCATAGAAAAAAATTGGCCGGCGACCTGTCACACCTGTATAAGCCTGTCTTTGTTCCCGCCATAGCTAGATGGCGTTAAAAAAAATAAGTCCACATTCTATGTTTGACAGGGCCCGTCTATGTAAATTGAGGTCGTTGGATAAGACCTGCTTGAAAGTGGCGATGCAGTCAATAGTGGAGCGTGCTGGCCTAGAAGATGCCTAAATTCACTCTTCACACGTACCACTTTTGGATAAATAGACTGTCTTTATTCCGATCCTTTTTGGAAAAGAAAGACACTTTCAACAGAAAAAAAATTGATGGAACGTCAGGTTTGTCTCCTGCATTATTAATTTATCCAAATGAGATGTAAACCTGTGCCCTTTTTTAAAAAATCCTTTGAAAACTAATAAATAAAAAATCCTTTAATAAAGTTTGAAATATTACACAATAATAATTATTGATATGCAAATAGCTTTCCACTTACTTTATGCTATTTTAATACGTACCTAGTATTCAAAATATTTTTTCTATGTTCCTATAGCCTAGCACGAACTGTGTACCGCCCTTAGGTCAAACTCGGATATTATTAATTAGTGGACAGGGGGTTGCGGTCTCGCTGGGCGCGCTATGAAGTGGGACACATTTTTTTAATTACCCAAAAACCCCCCACCGTGGGGGTCAGGGTGGGGGGGCGGCATATGTCGGCGGGGATTAAAATTGAAGTCTCCACGAATGCAGTTTGAATTCGTATGCTCTTTTGGTGGAGCGAAATTTTGGATTGTATTTTTTTTTGTTGTAGCCGTGGAGGTTTTTTATTAGAATTTACTAAAAGCAAGTTTTTAAATAATACCTAAAGTCAATTTCTGTATACGTTACGAATTTACGATTGTATTATATTATTACTGGCTGATGCCCGCGACATCGTCCGCATGGATAATGGTTTTACAATTCCTTAATTTTCCGGGATAAAATTCAGACAGACACACTTTCGCATTTATAATATTAAGTATGGATATGGATTATTCTTAACGTACGTTTCACTCCGACACCGGAGCATCTTCAGGAGATGTTGACTCTACAATGCACGATTATAAAGAAACTACAATCGTCTCGTAGTCTTAAAGTCCTTAAACTGCAAGTTCTTTCATTATCATGGACTTCCGCAAAATAACGCCTGCTTCTATCCAAGATTCATTGATTGACCAGGCTATCATATCACTGCTTTACATCTGAAAACTCTGAGTACCTTGAGTACCTGTACCTACGTGCATTAGTACAAATGTCTCAATCAAAGCATCGAGTTTATGAGCACTATATCAGGTTAACGACCTTGCTTACAGTGTGTATAAACCCTTAACTGCAATCACGGCGGTCCAATAAAGTGAGTGGAATAACATAATTCGGTACAAAGCCGCATTTCCTACCCCCACCCCTACCCGATACTACCGCTACCCTCCCCTTGAGCCCTTATTGTTACGTGCTGGAATGCTTTGTTTTAGGATAGCGACAAGCATTAATTTGTAAGTAATTAAACACTAGCTTTTGCCTTCGACTTCGTCCGCGTCGTCGTCGTCGTCTCAACCTATAGACGTCCACTGCTGGACGAAGGTCTCCTGCATGGATCGCCACAGAGCACGGTCTTGTGCCGCTTGTTTCCAGGATCAAATCAGGAATGAGGAGATCCGTAGGCGAACCAGAGTAATCGACATAGCTCGAAGAGTCGCCAAGCTCAAGTGGCAATGGGCGGGGCACATAGCTCGTGGAACCGATAGGCGTTGGGGGTCCCAAAGTGCTTGAATGGCGGCCTCGCACCGGGAAGCGCAGCGTTGGACGACCCCCCACTAGGTGGACGGACGATCTCAAGCGTGCAGCTGGGAGCCGCTGGAAACAAACTTCGTCCGCGTGGACTACACAAATTTCAAACCCCTATTTTACCCCCACAGGGGTTGAATTTTCAAAAACCCTTTCTTCTCATCGTTAGCGGATGTCTACGTCAATTAGGCTATCTGTATGCCAAATTTCAGCCCGATTCGTCCAGTGGTTTGAGCTGTGCGTTGATAGATCAGTCAGTCAGTCAGTCCAAACCTGTTCCTTTTTAACCCCCGACGCAAAAAGAGAGGAGTGTTATAAGTTTAACGTGTCTGTCTGTGAATCTGTCTGTGGTATCGTAGCACCCAATCGGATGAACCGATTTTCGTTTAGTTTTATATATATTTAGATTTTAGAAGTATAGGTCCATCTCAATCGTTGTTTTTTGCACTTGCTATATTATGAAAAGTATTCAAATTAGTCCTATGTACAAAGTCGAATTTAAAAGTTCAAAATAAAATTATTTGTAACACAAAAATAAAGTTTTTCGTAGTTTATTAAATTGTTGTTGTAGTTTTTAATTTAGTCGTAGGATAAGTGTTTCGAATACATCTAGCAATAAAAAAACAGTCAAACTTTTATTTTTATTAATAACGATTTGCAGCTTTCACCGCTTTTCAGGCACAGCAAACTCTAGGTAGGTTTAATGGGTATGTTAAAAAACTGTAACACACAAGTCACTTTCCCTCTCAGTACGGTTTAAGTAAGCCATTTTACCCCTCGGTATAAGCCTTGCGGCGGGCGGGGGTGCGGCGCGGGGGTGCGGAGGGCTGGAGGGCTGATTTCATTAAAATATTTATCGCAATCAGACACCCCATAGCGCCGCATTACGCGAAGGCTTGTACCCCGTCACTGCGGGGGTGAAGTGGTTACTGTTTGTTACACCTTGCCCGCCCATTTGAGTGTACCTATGAAACTGATAAGCTATTGACTGCCTATTTCAATGAGGAAATGGCTGATCATACTAATATTATAAATGCGAAAGTGTGTTTGTTTGTTGGTTTATTGGTTTGTTGTTTTGTCCTTCAATCACGCCACAACGGAGCAACTGATCGACGTGATTTTTGGCATGGCTATAGCCTATAGTTGAGGACGGAGAGTGACATAGGCTACTTTTTATCCCGGAAAATTACAGAGTTCCCGCGGGAATGATAAAACCTTACTTACTCTACGTGGACGAAGTCGCGGGCATCATCAAGTACGTAATAAGGCCCCTGAATAGAAATGACTACTCAGGTACGCTACCTAATAATACCTAACTAGTGCCCGACACGACAGCAAAATGATAATGTTCATAATCTTGTTTAATGCTGATATGGTGTTCAATATTGACGCGTGATATGAGCGTGACATATTCCGCGCTCATTAATTAAACGCCACATGGCGGTGAAGCTAGGGCGGCGCTCAGACGGACGGACAAAACATTAATATATTCCATTACTAGCTGATGCCCGCGACTTCGTCCACGTGGATTGAGGTTTTTTTGGTTCTCGCGGGAACTCGTTAATTTTCCGTGGTGAAAAGTAGTTAATGTGTTATTCCGCACTATAATCTATATCTCTGCTAAATTTCATCCAGCTCCGTTGAGCCGTTCTGGCGTGATTGAGTACCAAACATCCATCTATCCATCCATCCAAACTTTCGAATTTATAATATTAGCATAGATTAGTTTGAATATGTTTTGATTTAGCTACAATGCAATCTCTTTTAAATTTTTTGGAAAATAGTTGAACATGCTGCTTAAACTCATCACTAGTATCATACTGTCGCTCTGCATACAATTCATATAATTTTTGCCTATTTCTGTGTAATTCATTTGTTGCCCATTCGCTAAAAACGTTTGCATCAATAGTTGAGACCGAACGGTCTGGTGCTGGTAAATATTGATTTGAATATTGCACTGAAATTACTAAAGAATATTTGGTAAAAAAAGTTAGTTCCTTTGTAAGATTTGTTCTTATTTTTTCAATAGGGTCCAACGTTACTGGTACAAAAGTTATTCTACGCTTTGAAATATTTTTAGTTACTTAAATTTTCAAACAGAATTAGTTGTCCACAACGGTTTTTGTGTGCTTTTGAATCGTTGAGTGAATCTACCCCTCTATCAGAGTGAGACTATCAGAGAGAGGAAATAGAGATGGATGCCTAACTTTTTTTTTTTTTAATCCACTACAAGTTAGCCCTTGACTGCGATCTCACCTGATGGTAAGTGATGATGTAGTCTAAGATGGCAGCGGGCTAACCTGTTAGGAGCACGGCACGTACCGGAACGCTAAATCTCTTGACGGCACGTCTTTGCCGGTAGGGTGGTAACTAGCCACGGCCGAAGCCTCCCACCAGGCCAGACCAGGGAAAATTCAAGTAGGTAATGCGATGCGATAGTCGCAGGTTTGTAAGCTGCCTTATTTCGATCGCAGGTGTCGACGTAGTCTTACCGCGTCATTACAAGATCGGCATCATGTTTTTAAGTGGATATTATAGCCCTAACAAACATAAAAAGTTCCGTAGAAGAACTAGAGCATCGGGATGGCGTAACTGGATGCGAAGATGAATTGGCAGAGGGTTGGGTCAATCCCGGTAACTACTGTACCGATTTCCATGCGGTTTTCACCAATAAAGAGGGACTATCTAAGAAGGTCGGAAGGTTGTTTGGCCTGATGACCTCCGTGGCGCAGTGCAAGCGCTGTTGTCTTAACGTGCGGAGGTCCCGGGTTCGATCCCGGCGGGCTCAATTTGGGTATTTGGGTATTTATAATTTCTGAATTTCCCCTGGTCGCCTGGTGGGAGGCTCCGGTCGTGGCTAGTTACCACCCTACCGGCAAAGACGTGCCGCCAAGCGATTTAGCGTTCCGGTACGATGCCGTGTAGAAACCGAATAGGGGTATGGGTTTAATATAACTGCCATGCCCCTAACAGGTTAGCCTGCTACCATCTTAGACTGCATCATCACTTACAATCAGGTGAGATGGCAGTCAAGGGCTAACTTGTAGTGGATACAAAAAAAAAAAAAGTTACAAGATATACTTTTTGCGTTGCACGTGTGTGCATGCGAGATATGAAGGTGCGATAATACGAGTACGATAGTAGGTACGAGTCAGACTCGACTCTACCTAACGATAGTCGTTCATTCCCGAAGTAACTTTATCGGTGAGGTTCCACCAGAAATCATCGGGCTATAGATGATCAATGCTACTCGTGCGACTCCAGTACCCTTACTCTGAGATTGATCGAATTTAAAATACGGTCTCACTAAGTGAGGTGAATCACATTTGCGTCAAACTAAAATGGACCCAAAAACTCTTGATTTAAAGCCACAAATTCAGTGCAACCGATTCAAATTTCGAAACGTATCGTTTGGAGCGCTAGCTGTGAATGCATACACGAAATTGAGCTCTAAATTAATAAGATTAAGATTCATTTTAGTTTGATGCAAATGTAATTCACCTCACTTAGTGAGACCGTATTTTAAATTCGATCAATCTCAGAGTAAGGGTACAGGGCGGGTCGCTAGTTTGAGTTTAATGAACATTCTACTAAATAATGAATGAACTAAAAGTTTAATTCGCTATAATCCGCCATAGTAGACAAATCTATGTGGTACAGTATAAATCTTGCACTTGCAGCTTGCGATATTCACCACCCAGTAAGCCAGCAATTCGCACTGGGCGGTGAATATCGCAAGTCGAAGTGCAAGATACACACTTGCACATAGATTGGTCTACTATCACGGATTATAGCGATTTAAACTTTTAGTTCATTCATTATCATGGACTTCCGCAAAGTAACGCTTGCTTCTATTCAATAATCCAAAAGCAAACAAAACATTATTGTACAGTAACAATCAACAATACAATATCCCACCTCCAACGAGCGAGCAGCGCGCAGAAATCAACAAGCAGATTCCCATTGTCGACAAGGAAACACGCGTTCCACCAAATCTGCGCTCCATCATGTATAAATAAATCCTCCCATTCCCCATTCCCCACCTCTCACTCCCCACAACTCCCTCCTCGCCTCCCTAGAATCACTCCCTTCGCGGTCTCAAGAATTCCAACTTGTTCCAAATAATCGTAAAGGGTTATTCTCGGTACAAATAATTTTAATTGTCCCTCGTTGGTGGCGGTTTGCTTTAATACTCCTTGCTTGTTGTTGAGCGTTGTCACAAGTTTATTGTTTGGATAATAAAATAAACTTCGGCCGTTTGCGCCGCGCTTTATTTATATTATTGATACAGGGATGTATGTATTCACCCGTATCATACGCAAAATAAGTTGTGTGTAAAAGTGAAAAAATTTGCATGATTTGTTTGTTAAAGAAGAAAAACTGACTGTTATGTAGATAATTTGAATTTAGATATGAAAGGATTTTGAGTTTAAATAATACTTGAAGTATTTTCAGTAAGTTTCAACTAGCTGGTGAAATGGGGAAGCTAATAGCAGATTTTATTAAACATCTTTCGTGCCTAAACTTTTTATGTTTGTTTTTAAGAATTTAGCAATGAAAATTGTAATTTACTTACCTGTGAAATTTATTAAAATATCTATCAGCATTTAAGTTTATCTAATCATACATTTTTCTGAACTTATAAATACCTAAAGGACATTAATTATATAACTCTCTTTTTAAAGATAAACATTTTTTGATATTACTTCTCGATCGGGAAACTCCGAAATTCCAACTGAAATCGGGAAAGAATATTTCTCCCTTTTGAGAAGAAATACCTAATGGAATATCTAATATCTAATGGAAGGAGATAATCAGATGGTAGGTATACGTCAAAAAGCGGTAAGAAATAATAAATTCATTTATTCCAAAAGATAACATGAAAAAATAAATATATATTTCTAGAATAGCGTTGCACAAGTTATTTCAATGGTGAATGATAGTATATTCCAAAAATATAATGTTATACATAACATAACACCAATCCACGCGGGCATGATTTATATAGTAACTATCTGATGCCCGCGACTTCGTCCGCGTGGATTGAGGTTTTTCGGTTCCCGCGGGAACTCTTTAATTTTCCGGCATAAAAAGTAGCCTATGTGCTATTCCAGACTATAATCTATCTCTGTGCCAAATTTCATCCAGGTCTGTTCAGTAGTTACGGCGTGAAAGCGGAACAAACATACAAACAAACTCACTTTCCCATTTATAATATTATAATAATAATAATAGTAAGGATATATGATTAGGTTAGGCTAGCTAGCTTTAATTTCTATTGTATTGTTTTCAATAAATGTCATTTTAATTTTAAAAAAACAACATTGCTTCATCAATATAAGTCTGAAATTCCTACTGAAATCAGGAAAGTAAGATCTCCCTTTTGAGAAGAAATACTATTGGTAGGAACTAGGAGATACCTACTCAAATGGTACGTACAAACCCATGAAAGAAAATGACCTTTTCGGCACCAACATTAGGCATAACAAAACACTCCACTCTTTTACAATAATAAATAACATACATATACGAATACACACACCTAACCAACCCTCCCCTACGTTACGTTGGATACGTGCGCGTTAACGTCTGAGTGTTCCCGTTGTCTCCTCGTTAGCTACAAATTGCCCCGGCCTCCCCCGGGCACGCACAGATTCGGGATAATCGCCCGGGGTATAATGTCCCGGGTATAATCGACCCGGGGTATAATTGTCCCACGTTGTAATTGTTATTGGCCACTTCGGCGCGTTGGGAGCTCGTCAAGATTCAACTCCTTTGATCTACGGGAAGGGTTAAAACGTCGTACTATTATGTGTGTGAAAATTTTACTTGTTTAAATTATTAAGTTGAGATTTTTAGTTGCATTGCAACTCGCAAGCTTTAGTGTCGGTTTTAGGGTTTGTGGCGTACATACTCCTTTAACACTGGCTGGTCATCGCTTCGAAAACTACGATTTGAAAATGTTCGTATTTCGAAGCATGCGTAGAACAGCCACGCAGAAATGGAGAGGCCATCATCATCATTATTAATATACAAGTCATCTCAGCACAATCATCTAGGAGCGCTTCATAGATTTTTCATACTTTCTATTTATTTACCAGTTTTATTATTAACGTTGTAATATGAAGTAATATACGAATTATCAGTGAACACGCGTTTATTCTTTATAAAGTGCTAGCCTCAAGAAAGGCTACGAGGTGGCCTATAACACCCCCTCAATTGGTGACCCCTCAGGTTCATTACCGAAATGGTAAGAAAAGGAACCTTTATGATGTGACTGTCAGTGAAACTTACATATTACTTTAGTAAAGACTGAACAAAAATAATGTTAATTTTTAGAATCGGAATAGGGGCCAAAATGGGGGTGTTTAGATAGCAGCGTGGCATCGTACCGGAACGTTTAATCGCTTGGCGGCAAGTACGCCTTTGCTGGTAGAGTGGTAACTAGCCACGAATCGTGATCAAAGCCTCCCAGGCTCCCACTAGACCAGACCAGGGTAAATTCAGAAATTAGAAATTCCTAAATTGACCCTGCTGGGAATCGAACCTGCGACCTCCCACTATAACCAAAGGACTCACCACTGCGCCAGGTAGGTCGTCGTATAATCCCGTAGGGCTATATTTTGTAATCTCAGCGCTATAATCTTAAAATAAAAGATATTTGAATCTAGGCTAAATCAAAGAGTTCACATGGAATTAAAAAACCTAAAACGCGGGAGAAAATTGTGGGCACAATCTTTTAAATTATTTTAAGAACATCGTTGAAAACAATAATAAAATTATAATAATAAGCTATACGACGTCACTGAACGAAAACCGTTTATCAATTTGGCCGCCTCTCTCATCGACTCCGTGGCGCAACGGTAGCGCGTCTGACTCCAGATCAGAAGGTTGCGTGTTCAAATCACGTCGGGGTCATTCTACTCTTTGTTTTTAATTAATTTTTTTATAGTTTTGAAAGTTGGTAATCATGTTTTAGAAAAAATAACTCATTGTTGTGCTTTTGTATAGTTGATTTACGCGACCAATCGTTTGTATTTGAAAAGTGACCGCCAGATGTATCTTTTCGGTAAGTAATGAGGACACAATTTACTATATGAAATAAATAGGATTCTGTCTGATTGAGAGGCTTCGGCCGTGGCTAGTTACCACCCCACTGGTAAAGACGTGCCGCATTAATAACGATTAAATACTTAGACTTAGTTATAAGTCTCTTAATGATAAGTAGGTACGCCTTTTTTTGACTCTACCACCGGTAGAGTTTCTCTTAGAAAAGAGGGTCAAAAGCTCCGTAGGTGTTTTATAGTGCTTATTAAATACAATTTGATAACTCCTTTAGAATAAAAGAGCACACTCATTCCCAAAAATGATCTTCAGAATTTCATGAGGCGGAGCGAAGGAGTTACGAGGCTATTTTGCCTATCGTGCAGGAGGCATACTGCCAACGCTTAAAGCAATACTGAAGCAATATTACCTACTCTAAATGACAGTTTGATATATCACGTACCTTGACGTTCCTAAAGTGAGGATTAAAAATTCTAAAACACGACTTTGTCAACAATAATGAAACAATACGGCTTGTATGAACTTTTCTCTTACACGTTATGTATTTGTATCTGCGTGGGAACTCCCCAGAACTTTTAGGTTCTTCCATTTTAAAGTCAATTTGGTATTTCTTTTTTTACAAAAAGCTTACCTTTTTATCTTTTTTTAAAACGAACATAGTGTGCAAACGTCCTCCGCCATCATGTACGATCACAGAACATATAATAGAGGTTAGAAAGGCGATGTGGGCGGGTCACGCGCGCCACTATATTGAGCGAACGCTCAAACGTACCAAAAACACACCTCAGTCGGCCGCGGACTGTCTTGGGAAGTTTTACGCGCAAAAAAGTGTTTATAATGCCTTCTTGCGCGGTAATAACCTGCAGAGCTAGAAGCCAAAATGTCAATGTGACTAATGGCAAGATATCTTTTCATCGGTAAGTACATTAAACCTTGATTTTAAATGATTTAATTGAAAATACTAAAGACATTATGTTTTCCTTCACTAGTGTGACTGGATCGCAAATTTGTATGTACATCGCTGGTGCGAACAACGCGCTCCAACAGAGTCAAGTACGCGAGCGGCAATGTAAAGCGTAGTGCGTATGAACGATCAACTCCACTTGTTACCTGGTATTACCCAATAAGAGTAACTTGTCGATAGGGCTGAGTAGCATTTTTCCACCGTATCGATAAATAGTTTATTTGTTTCTGAGTTTATTATTATGAACTTTTAATGATAGTTACAGATTTAGATTTTAATCATAAATGTTTGAAATATTGTTATAGTATTTTGTGTTTGTTGGTTTTGTTGTATAGTGTGTTTTAAATATTGTTGATGTATTCAAATAAAAACCATTTGTAAACCATAGTTGTTTTTTTATTTTATTTATTTCTTATAAAGAAACAGTAGTTATAAGCAAAAGAAATATCATTATGTCTCCATACATTTTTTAATCTATACTTATAATAAAACTGTAACAGGTCCAATTCTGTACATTGAAGATATTTTGAAATTTTTTTTTACAGGTCACTCATTATTCGATACTGAAGCCAAATCTGTAATTTTTTTCATTTTTATCTGTCTGTCTGTCTGTATCTTGGCCGCGCATCACGCCGAAACTACTGAATGAATTCAAACTTGGCACGATTTGAGCCCATACTACGAGGTAGGACATAGGATACTTTTTATCCCGAAATTCTACCCCCGAAGGGGTGAAATAGGGGTTGAAAGTTTGTATGAAAGTCCTTAATTTCTCAAGTTATAGCCATGAAACTTGGTACTTGCGGGTTGAAAATGAAAACATAATATGTGTTTCACAGTTTTTCAAAATTCCACTCCCGAAGGGGTGAAATAGGAATTTGAGAGTTTGTATGAAAATCCTTAATTTCTCAAGTTATAGCCATGAAACAGCATTTGGGCTTTCGTTAAAATATGAAGAAGTACGTGTTTCACCATTATAGGGGGATTATACCGTGGGATAGTAATATAGGATACTTTTTATCCTGGAAAATTAACTGAAAACCTTATTCCACGCGGACGAAGTCGCGGGCATCAGCTATAAAGAATATACATACCTACATACTTTTTATCGCGGAAAATTAATGAGTTCCCGCGGCAATCGAAAAAACTTAGTCCACGCGGACGAAGTCGCGGGCATCAGCTAGTTTAAAATAAAATAGTAAAATCTACAGACATAGAGTCCAACTTAAGTTAACAATATGAATATTGACATGCTGTCGACCGTACGAAAAATAAACATCGATAAAAAATATTTTAGTCAATCCCTAGCGTATGTTGCTGTTTTACACGACAACACGCGCAAGTTTAAAGTTTCACTAGTGTGCGTAGCTTCGCCAATCGCAGCGCTTTTTTCTGCCTCACGCACACATGGGAACTCTCGTGTGTATTCGTTTAGATTAGTAGTAGTGAAGAATGGTGGGATCAAAACGGCGACAGCGGTTTCCGTACAAAATTTGCACTAGGGCCTTTCTAACCTCTATTATATGTTCTGTGTGTACGATATTTACTGAACGAACCAACTCACACCAAAAGTCACTACACAATCAACTCGCACGATTTCAAACCTTATCACTCTATCACACAGTTCAAAATTAATTGCAGACCACAACCCTACAGTCGGTGGCTGTCAAATTAATTACAACCATAAGTTTTGCGGGACAGAGTTGATATTTGGCTGTGAATTGAACAGAGCTTTGGGTAAATCGATGGCGGTCGGGTATATAGAGCAAATGGAACTGGGAAATGGGTGTATTCGTGTTTCTGGACTTTTATACATATACCTAGTATATTTAGTACATGATGTAGGTTGTTCATTCATTTTTGGGTTTCTTTTTTTGTGCAAAATAGGCTTTTGACGACACCATGCCTATTGCAAAGCAATTATAAGGTCTAGAAAGATGAAGGTAAAGGTCTAGAAGGATTCAAAAGCACTTGTAAAAATTTTTGGTTGTGGCTTGGTTTAGAGGTGGGTTCTATGATTTATGAATAATGTTATTAAGTATATCCAAACTTCGATACTATTTTTTTTATTGCGAGATAGTCTATTACTGTAAATACGAAAGTGTGTCTGTCTTTCTTTCTCTATCTGCCTATCTGCTACGCTTTCACCATCTGTTCAATCGAATTTCATGTAATATGGTTGGATGAGAAAGATTGCATCCCTGGGAAGGACATAGCCGATAAAATACGGGATAAAAAACCTACCTGTAAAACTCCTGTCCGGGGATGAAACCTATTTTTTCATCCCACCATCTCGGAAAGAGTATTTTTATTCTTCGATATCTGATGGTAAAAGCCGTTATTATCCTCTAGAGGATAAAGTAAATTGAATTAAGAACATCGTGTGCACGTTAGTAATTAATATCACTCGTCTATGAAGTTTGTGAATTCAAAACATCATTAAAACCTATTTACTTGGACCTCTATGGTGCCGAATTTCCATACAATCGTTTTTAATTTGTTAAAAACTCACACTCGTAACCTTCTTGGTGTACTTTTTTAATTTGCTTTGCGCGCACCATTTTCTTTCACGTCATATTGTTTAAAATTAAAATCGATTAAAAACAAGAAAATTGAAAATAAGTGAAAAACCTAAAATGAGTGATTCTAGTGACGAAGAAATTAACAGAATTGAATTTAATCTTGTGATTTTTTTGCATTTAGTCATTTCCTCGCTGAGGTGGGATGAAAAGTTACCTTGTGTTTTTTTTTTCATTTAGTCATTTCCTCGCTGAGGTGGGATGAAAAGTTACGTGTTGCACTCGAGTGAAAAGATTTTTCACCTCGTGCTCTTTTGATTCCCTCGCTGACGCTCAGGATTCTAATTTTTGAACCACTCGCTCCGCTCGTGATTCAATTTTAGAATCCTTCGCTTGCTCGGTCATCAAAATTGAGCACGCGGTTAAAAAACAACTTTTCACTCTTGTATAACAAATAACTATTGTACTCTTGGAAATCAGTAAGGGTAAGTGGATGGGTCGTGTAAAGGTTAACAGATATATTATGATACAGACGGACAAACGGACAAAATTTCGAATTTATAATATTAGTATGAGTATTAGTTTAAACGTTAAAATATTAGTATGGATTAAAAAGTGAAATTTAAAATTACTTTTCTTTTAAAACCGTGAAGTTTTAAAACAAAAAGGTCGGAAGATTCCTACTCTACTAATTAAAGTGTGTTTGTTTGTTGGTCCTTCAATCATCCGGCAAGAAAACAACGGATCAACATGATTTTTGCATGCATGTCATGATAAAGACATAGAGAGTGACACTTTTTATCGGTATCCCGAAAAAATCAAAGGGTTCCCGCGGGATCTTTGAACCTAAACCTAAATCCTAGGAATTCGCGGGCATCGTTTAGTGAATTCAACATAGGCATTGTAGGTATTTCATGACCTTAAACAAGTCCAAAGGAATTCAGGCATCCCTATAAATCATCCCATAAATTAGGTCATAACTCAAAAGGCGATACATAAACCATGCCTCCGTGGTCGTACAGTCCGCATATAAACAAACTACCTCTGCGTCAGAGTTACATTAATATTAATGCAGCCGTTACGATGTAGCGAATTAATATTTATTTGTTTTTATTTTATGTATTATGATACTTGCTTTGAAAGGGTTGAAAGGAGAGGAGGTAAATAGGGTTAATGTATTGGGTTTGATTTATTTTTATTTACCTACTCGAAAATATACTTACGTATTTGGAGAATCTTACCAATAATTTATCTAATCATTATCATTTAATAGTAATAATCATACCAAAATTCATCGAATTTTAATAGGTAGGTACCTAATTGTTAGGTAATTACCTAATTGAAAAGAACCACAGATCCAAATTCCAAATACTTAACTGTTTATTACATGACTCCCCATAAAAAGTATGTAAGTAGGTACTAGGTATGTATGTGAGTTTATTTATTCCACCATAACTTCTAACTACCTGAACAGATTTGGATGTAGGGGTATCGTTAGAATCCTTACATCCTTCCGAGCGACGCAAGCTATACATTTTTTGAAAATAATTCAATATTATGGCAGGGCAGTCATGTTTTTATCTTTTAAATTATGTTCACTTGTTTTAATTCTGTTTAAATGACCTCAGGCACATTATTTATCGCACACTATCTAAAACAAAATAAAAAAACCGGCAAAGTGCGAGTCGGACTCGCGCACCGAGGGTTCCGTACAAACCTGTAGCAAGTTTTACGATTAATGAATTTAATGAACCGCAAAACTAACTTTGTTTGTAGAGGTTTTCTGTTAATATCAAAAAAACTATGCTAGTTAGAGCATTGGCTATAGTTTTCCTGTAAAATATACATAAATTCCTATTGACCATAATTATTTCAGATTTTTCGATTGGTAAACTCCGGAGATAAGGGGGGGGGGAACGGTATTTTTTTTGACTTTTTCCCCGATAAATCAAAAACTATCATGACTAAAAATAATTAAAAATCTGTTTTAGAATGTACAAAGTAAACCCTTTCATATGATACCCCACACAGTACAGTTATCTCACTTTTAAATTTCAACCCTCCGATTTTCCCCCCTTTTTAAATAAGAACAAAAATAATTTCCAATTTTTTTTAATTCCAGTGTCTTTGGGCCACTAATATACACAACTATTCCAAATTTCATGTCGATAGCTTCGGTAGTTACTGAAATAATCGAGTGTGACGGACGGACAGACAGACAGACAGACAGACGGAGAAAGTCGCACCATAAGGGTTCCATTTTTACCATTTTGGTACGGAACCCTAATAATGATTGATGACACGGCGGACGCAAAGTACGCGTCAATATTTTTATATGGCGTGCGCACACTAGGTGACAGGACTAAACGTCGTTCTCCTCCTACGCGGCCTTAAAAGGAAATTTTTTCCGCATTTTCGCTTGAAAATGACCATAGCTGTAATATTGTTAACGTTTGATTCTTTTCGTCCCATCGCAGTTCATTTCATCGAGTCTGGCAATAAAAAGACAATAAAAACCTCCAGAGGGCGCAACGAAACGCGCATAACATTCAATTGTGATATTTTTTCATTCGTATAAATGTTTTGATGAAGCGACCGCGCGGGGGTCTCCCCGGGGAGGGGGGGAGGTGGGGGGGAAATAATGATAAAAACGTCCACGCCACTGAGGGAGGACACACAAAACTGTAGCTTCATAGCTTTTACTGTAATATTTAGCTTTTAGATGCACAAATGACCTAAATCAAAAAAATTACTCTTCATCTCGAATAGGATTCTTAACCGTTTTCATCAACGATACCTTAATTTTAGGATCACCTATAAGGCTTAGGTCCTAAGCCCATTAGGAGACAGTTACAAGGTTTAAGGTGTTCCCTAAGATTGATGAAGTTGGGAAGTTGATGAAGTTGATGAAGCAATAATGTTTTTAAGGTTGATGTTGCAACAATCATTCTATTCTATAACAAAATTCCACAACCTATTCTAAACTTGCCTTTACACAAGTATAAGAAATCCATTTAAAGTAGGTATACTTCTGAAAAAAGCTTATTATAGGTATACTACTACTGTTGAAGATTATGAAAATGATAAAAGAGCATGGATTTGACTCGCTCCAGCAATGCTAGGGACAGCGGATACGTCATGTATCTACACATTGATGTAATTGTAAATTATTTTTTTCACAAGAGCAACCACCGAGTTTCTTGCTGAATCTTTTCGGTAACAATGTTATTCCGAACCAGTGGTAGATTCACTTGACTATTCTTTTTTTTTATCCACTGCAAGTTAGCCCTTGACTGCGATCTCACCTGATGGTAAGTGATGATGTAGTCTAAGATGGTAGTGGGCTAACCTGTTAGGGGCATGGCAGTTATATTAAACCCATACATACCCATATTCAGTTTCTACACAGCATCGTACCGGGACGCCTGGCGGCACGTCTTTACCGGTAAGGTGGTAAATCGCCACGACCGAAGCCTCCCACCAGGCCAAACCAGAGAAAATTCATTCATTCAAATTCAAATTCTGCCGGGGATCGAACCCGGGACCTCCGCACGTTAAAACAACAGCGCTGCATAGTGCGCCACGGAGGTCGTCAAAATCAAACATTCAAAAGCACTTGCTAAAGTCAACTTGAGTAAAAAAGATTTGTAATTTGAACTACATCTGTTGTACAGCATCATATCCCGGGTATGTAGGGTAATTAGCAGTGTTGCAGTAATTACGAATTGATCAATAGCATCCACTCGCAGGCGCGGTGATATGTCGCGGGTAATCATTATTGCGCTGCTTAATGCCCCTTTATTTGCTTCGCGATTGGCTCCACCGATCAATTTATCGTTAAATCTGGTCATGTTTGGATAAATGATTTACTTACCAGAAATCTATACTTCTATACTAATATTATAAATGCGAAAGATTGGATGGATGGATGTTTGTTACTCAATCACGCCAGAACGGCTGAACGGATCTGGCTGAGGCACAGAGATATAGTCTGGAATAGCGCATTATATGCTTTATTTTATCCCAGAGATAAAGAGTTCCCGCGGGAACCAAACAGTCTCAATCCACGACCAAGCATCAGCTAGTTGATGTCACATAATTTTAGTGAAAGGTATCTTTTAGGCAAGCGCGCTCCATCTTAGGATGCAGCACCAAGCAGGTCTGATTGCAGCCAAGCGCTAGCTATTAAAATATGTACTAGATGGGTCTTTTCATAGAAAAAAATTGGGCGTCCCACGTGTAGAGCGCCCTCCACACCTGTATAAGCCTGTCCTTGTCCCCGCCATAGCGCTGTCCCGCTTTTGAGACTAGATGGCGTTAGTAAAATACGCCCACATTCTTTGTATGACAAAGTTGTCTAGAAAGCCTATAAATTCTCTCCTATCATTCCCTCGTCGTTCAACGGTTTCGGGTCGCAACTCGCCAATCCCTAGAATAAGCCAACTTTATAATAATATCTGATATTTTTGTCAATTCTTTGATTAAATTCCGGAGGGCCGGTTCCGGTTTCTAATTAGTTTTAATAATTTTAAATAGGATTTAGTTGTTTTTTTTTTCTTTAAATTGTAATGCATGAATTAGTTGATTTTGTGTTTGTTTCTAGTTATAAGTTGTAAAAGAACTTACCACTAAAGTGCATGCGGTGTTTACCTTTAAGTGGCTAGTCATTTTGTTTTAGTACCTAAAATATTGTACAACTGCTGATGTATGTTCTAAATGATGTAGCTGTTGGTAGACCGAATAAATGAAAAAAAAAAAAAAATGTCAGCGCCCTTACATGTAAATTGAGGTTGGTACGTGTTGTTGCAGTGAGCAACGGAGCCCTCAGCGCGTGCGCGGGCCAGGGCGGCATGGACAAGGACGGCAAGAAGAAGCACACGCGGCCCACGTTCAGCGGGCAGCAGATCTTCGCGCTGGAGAAGACCTTCGAGCAGACCAAGTACCTGGCCGGGCCCGAGCGCGCCAAGCTCGCCTACGCGCTCGGCATGACAGAGTCCCAAGTCAAGGTGAGCCCCGGAGTTAAAATAACAAATTTCTAAATAAATAATCATTTATTCTGGCAAATAAATGATTACATATTTGTCAATTGATTAATTAATTTCTTTATTTAAAACACTTATGTTTAAGAACACTTGTTGAGTCGGGGCTATTATATAATTGACGAATTTCTTAATGAAGGAACTTGAAATATATACTTTTCACACTTTCATAATCATGGACTTCCGCAAAGTAACGCCTGCTTCTATCCAAGAATTTCTTAATGACAAAGTTGTATGGAAGCAACTGACTTTGGGTCAAGCTCCCCACAGGACAGTATAATAACTTACACTAATTATTGTATTTAATTTACATACTTACCTACGTAATGTAATACATTGTTAAAAAAAAAGAGCAACTACTGAGTTTCTTGCCGGCTCTTCTCAGCAGAAACTGCTTTCCGAACCGGTGGTAGTCAAAACATGACGTAACATAAGAGACATCTGTATGTCCTACATGTTTCAAATTAAACAAAAAAAAAATTTGGCGCCCGTTTTCACCAACAATGCCTTAATATTAAACATTGGACATAAACAGGTGTTACTTTGCGGAAGTCCATGATAATCAAGGAACAAGAAAATCCGCTGAAACAGACAAATCTATGTGGTACAACGTGTAGCATAGGATATGCACCGCACGCCTCCCACTTCGAAACATGCAGGTAAAGCAAACAATTCGCATCGCCACCACACCGCACAAATCTTCCAAAGCCATCTCAACGTACATTTCTCTCCGACACAACATCCTATGGAGATGTTGACTCAACAATGCACAATAATTGTAAACTTGCAACTATATAATACCAGCTGATGCTTTTTTGATTCCCGCGGGAACTCCTTAATTTTCCGGGATAAAAAGTATACAGTCCTTCCCCAGGATACAACCTATCCGTGTATCAAAATTCGTCAAAATCCGTTGAATAGATGGACCGTGAAAGCGTAGCAGACAGAAAGACACACTTTCGCATTTATAATATTGCCGTGTAGAAACCGAATAGGGGTATGGGTTTAATATAACTGCCATGCCCCTAACAGTCATCACTTACCATCAGGTGAGATCGCAGTCAAGGGCTATCTTGTAGTGGATAAAAAAAAAAAAAAATAGTATGAAAGTATGAATTATGGCATGATACACATACCTACTACATAGATTTGTCTGTTTGTAGCAAGGTGCAAATCAAGGTAAGACATTACCTATTCTGTGGTAAGACACACAGTACTTGTGCTTGCAATTTATTATTTTAGTTATAGTATGGAACATTTTGAACTATAATATAAAACATATTCCATATTTTTAATTAGATTTGAAACTTTATAAGTAGATAAAACAACACGAATTTCGTCTCTTATCCCCAATTATTTAAACTATCAGTTTAAACAATCGCAAAACACAAATACCAATAAGCACAATAAACTTTAAAGATTAACTAATGTCCACTCTAATAGGGTAACACCGCCTATTTACGGCCTTCACCCTACAAACGCTCAAATGAACAACTTTTACGCCATATGTCAAAATCATTCACACAAATTTGAACCTTAACTTGAATAATACAAAGTTGGAAATTGTTTGTTGTGTTTAGTGGTACAATTAGCTGCATTGTAGTTCGTTGGTAATCGGATTAGGGAGATTGAAAAGTCAATCACTTAAGTCGCGGCGCAATCAAACGATTCGCTCTATTACCCGGATTAGAAGTTAGTATATCGACATGTGCAGTTATTGTTTTGTATGCAGCTATGTTGCTATAATAAAAAAAACTTTTGTATACGATAAATTATGACTTTAAATGTTAAAGATGAAACCGCAATCTTATTAATATTATAAATGTGAAAGTTTGGATGTTTAAGAAAGAAAGAAAGAAAGAAAAACAGTTTATTCGACGATGGTGTCACAGACAAAACACAAATTTCTAAGTTTGAGTTTTTTTTTTTTTTTGTTGTACCAAAAAGTTATACAATATGTAGAAAAACAGAAACATAGTGGACAAGGAAACACTTATCTCTATAAGAGATCTCTACCAGTGACCCTTTTTCAATTTTTTTTTTTCTACTTCACGCCATAACGACTGAATTGATTTGGCTGAAATTTGGAATGGATATAGCTTTATCTCGGAAAAAGAGTTACAGGCTACCTCGATTAAAAAAAACCTCAATCTACGCGGGTCCTAAAATATGTTTTCCTTTTAAATTTGGATCATATTATTTAGCTCTCATAAATACCTTTTGATCCATATACTTACTAATATTATAAATGCGAAAGTGTGTCTGTCGGTCTGCTACGCTTTAACAGCCTATCATTTAAACCGATTTTGATGAAATTCGGTACAGACATAGGTTGTTCCGGGGAAGGACATAGGCTATCCTAAATCCCGGAAAATTAAAGAGTTATATCTAATAATAAGATAATGTATCTGTGTGCCTTTCAGTGCAGTTGTTCTGGCGTGATTGAGTAACACACTGTCACACATCCATCCATCCATCCAAACTTTCGCACTTATAATATTAGTATAGATAGTGGTGGTACAATAAAAGTGTGTGTCCACCACGCCCCCCCATCGTGCTGCGGTCACGTGCTCCGAGCTGCGGGGGATACTTATTGAAATGTCGCCGTTGTCGCCCAAACCGTTTTAAATTTGTTTTCTCTTTGTATCTGAATATTGTGTTCAAGAAAATTTTGCTAAATTTAGTATTTACACTATATAGAAAATGTTAGGTATTAAACCTACAAATCTTCATTAAGATGCTTTCTGAAACTTAGAAAATTTTAGATGAAACATAATGCTTCTTCCACAATGCTGCTTAAACTCATTTAATATTTTTTTTAGATTTTATTATTAAGTTTATTCCAGGATTGAATTGAAAATGTCAGGTATAAGTAGACACTTAGTAGATTTAACTAAACAAGTGGGCCACAAAGATAGTTTGATGATGCCAATAATTATATTTAACAACTTTTTAGTACTATATTCACCTGTACGTATGCATCCATCGCTGGATATAAAGCCTTTTCAACATTTTCAACAACACACTTTTCCTGACCTACTCTCTATCAAGATTCAAGATGTGATTTGTTAGAAAAACAAAATTGATTGTTTCTGATTCCAAATAACTTTAAGCAAAGAGATCGTAAAAACATAAAAATACTTGTAGATATTTGAGATCAAATAAAGCGATAAAAATGATGTCAACCATTTCCTACGTAATATTAAACTTACTAACAACGAATGCTTTATATTCTCATGCCTATACTGCTCGATAAAAACAATCATTTTTTATGTTTGCATATTCGTTTAAGGAGTTCTGCATCGTAAATAACATCAGGGTATCGATGACATCCCCATCCCCCAGTCACTCCGGTCCACCCCCGCGTCTAAACTGTAGCGGATCATCGCAGTTAGCTTTTAATTCGGAGGGGTAACTCGTGTTATACTAAGTGGAACGATCCATTTAGGGGCACTAAAGACTACTGAGATATTGTATTGAAGATAGTTTTGTATGATAGTTGATTTTTGTTGATGTAATTGAATTGACGAAGACGGGACATCGATAACTAGGGAGAAGGCATTGTTTATCATTGAACTACTATTTGTTTATATTTTCATGATTGATAGAACATAATCTGATATCGGAGAAAACTTTATTGTTTTTACGTGGAAGCACGTAGTACGTACCCAGTAAAAGTTAAATATAAATATAAATAATATAATTATAAATGCGAAAGTGTGTATGTCTGTCTATCTGTTTGTCTGTCTGTCTGCTACGCTTTCCCGGCCATCTTATCAACCGGTTTAAATTTTTGTACAGAAGTACATCCTGGGGAGCGAAATAGGCCCCAGGAAAGTTAAAGAGTTCCCGCGGGAATCAAAGAACCTCAATCCACGCGGGTCGCGGACATTCTCTAGTGACGATATGAACCTAATAGATCTACCAAAAATACAAATAATTTATGAATTAATTGTGGTTAGATGGCTAAAGATTGAGACGAAAGTGAAAACAAATCAAAGGTACGTCATTTTTTTCAGCCCAAGCGGCGATTTTACGACTGGGCCCAATAATATCAATTCTGATTTAACTTTCTCGAAATACAACAATAGATTGTAGCATTACAATAATATTTATCGGATATAATCGCGTATCCAGCGAATAAGTGTAACGCAACGCAATGAACCGCACGTAACAAGATTAATGTATCGAGTGCGGACGCGGCGAGATGCGATTCTGTTGCGTCATATTCAATTATTTGCTTTCGGAAATGCGTTATGAGCTTATAATGTTTTTTTGTGCAAGAAATATATATTTTACTAGCTGATGCCCGCGACTCCGTCCGCGTGGTTTAAGTTTTTTTTATTCCCGCGGGAAATCCTTAATTTTCCGGGATAAAAAGTAGCCTATGTCACACAACTATACCCATACCAAAAATCACGTCGATCCGTTGCTCCGATGCGGCGTGATTGAAGGACACACCAACAAAACAACAAACCAACAAACCAATAAACCAACAAACAAACACAATTTCGCATTTATAATATTAGTATGATTAATTTAGGAAGTTAAAACTTGAATTCAAAAAGTAGTACGCCCATTGATATTATTTATTATACAATGCACGATTGTAAACAACATCTTTACAATCGTGCATTGTCGAGTCAACATCTCCTGAAGATGCTCCGGTGTCGGAGTGAAACGTACGTTGAGAATAATTTGGAAGATTTATGTGGTGTGGTGAATATTGCAAGCTGCAAGTGCAAGATACACTGTACCACATATATTTGCCTATTGTTGCGGATTATAGCAAATTAAATTTCAAGTTCCTTCATGATTTACTTATCACTAGCACGAATGGAAGATACCTACATATCCCGATAATTACCATGTAAAATTGATCCAGTAAACTAAATAAATAAAGCTTTACCAAAATTACCAAATCTTGAAAAATTGAAATTGGTAAAAAGAAGCCAAGAACCGTCAAACAGCTGATCCGCTTTAATAATTGTGTACTTGTAGTTATTACGTTGCATACTAGGTATTATAGTAGGATTGCAATGAAGGAATGAATTTAGAAGTTTTATGTTTTAAGAAGTAAAACCCGCCTCTTTTTTAGGGTTCCGTACCCAAAGGGTAAAAACGGGACCCTATATTACTAAGACTCCGCTGTCTGTCTGTCTCCAGGCTGTATCTCATAAACCGTGATAGCTAGAAAGCTGAAATTTTCACAAATGATGTATTTCCGTTGCCGCTATAACAACAAATACTAAAAATTAAAAAAATATATATATTAAGGGGGGTCCCCATACAATAAACGTGTTTTTTTCGTATTTTTTTGCTCAATATTAAAAACGGTAACAGGTAGACGGTTCAAATTTTCACAGAATATTACTTTTCAAAATAAATAATTAAATATCAATAAATTAAATATTAAAGGGGGGCTCCCATACAACAAACGTAATTTTTAAGCAATTTTTTTAATAAGTCATAAATCGTAAAACTTACTACAGGTTTGTACGGAACCCTCGGTGCGCGAGTCCGACTCGCACTTGGCCGGTTTTTTTTAAAGTAAGTAAGTAACGGGCAATTTAGTAATAGTCCATACAAAGTGAATACTCATTGAATGTAACAAAGGGCGCCCATAATTCTCTGTTACACTAAACACGCGCGAAACGACCTCTCGCTCGCAAATTGAGCTCAAACGCCAACCCGCCATTAGGTGCGTTTACCCTACCAGTTACACTTTAACAGACATTAATTAAAAATGGACTTTATTCCAATGTGGAAGAGGCTAATGTAAGTGAATTAAAAAATTGGTTTATTGGTTTCCCCTGTATGAGTGTGGCCAGGGCCGTAGCTAGCTTGCCTGGGGCACACTGAAGACTCATTACACATAGACGAATCTATATTATTTAAAAACACGCTGAGTAGGTTATAATTAGAGTCGATTAAAAATGCTACGATCACTTTCGATTTTTCAATTGTAACTAGAGTCTGCAACTGAAAATAGAACAAAATTTTGAAATGCTTTGAGGCATGCCAATTGCCAATGTATTGATCTTTTTAGTGGGTATAACACACACTTCTTAAAAAAGTATTTTGATGTATTGCCACGGCATCGTACCGGAACGCTTAGTTTAGCTTAGAACTATTGTTTGACGGTACATCCTTGCCAGTAACCAGACAGAGATAATTTAGAAAATAATATTATCAGGTAATAATAAAATAAAAAAATAATATGTCAGGTAAGCTATAAAGGATATTGGATAGACTGAAGTTTACAGAAGTTCATGACAATGAATAAGAATTCTAATTCGCTATAATCCGCCAAAACAGAAAAGCTATCTGTGACGCGTGTAGCTTGCACGTGAAGCTTGCGATATTCACCGCCAAGTAAGTCAGCAATTCGCAACGGCACAACACTACACAGCACAAATCTTCCAAATTATTCTCAACGTACGTTTCACTCCGACACCGGAGCATCTTCAGGAAATGTTGACTCGACAATGCATGAATGTAAGCTTTAAAGGGGGTTGATGCTTTGAATACTGCCCTGTCAGCTCGCGACCCTCAACGACACTGTATGTCACAGCTCATTTGGCATTCCATGAAATTAATCCGAAGGGCACTCCGGCGGCGGGGGCCAGGGGACGGGGGCAGGGGGGGAGGACAGGGCACAAGGGGCCTGGAGGGCGAGCCGCGTGTTTACACATGTGACACCGCGCGCCGGTGCATAGTGCAATTAATTGTTTCACTTCGCTGTTTGTTCGCCGATGCTATATTTGGGGCGATGGGGCATTTGTATTGATTAGAGTCATTTGAGTTATGCGTAAGTAGGGCGCTGTTTTGTTCATCTCGGTTCAGGAAAAGAAGCCTGAAATGAAAGGAGAATGTCTGAGAGAATTACCCTTTATTACCTAAATTAGCCTTTTCAGTATTATTTTAATCCTGTTGATTCATTTCCTCGAAATTGAGACATCCTCTACTCATATCCTCGAAGTTCAGACAATCTTTACTCATTTCCTTGAAGTTCAGACAATCTCTCCTCATTTCCTTAAAGTTAAGATATTCTCTACTTATTTTATCGAAGTTTAGAATTTCTCTACATACTTATCCCCGTACACCTTAAGACCTTAGGTATAGGTAATAGGTACCTTAGTAAAATGATTTTTCGAAGTTATTATCAGTAGGTAGTAGGTACCAAGGTAGTAAATCCATTTTATGTTTCAGTCCTACCTAGTTGCCTTGTTGTAAACCTAACCATAAAAAGTTTCATAAGTATAGAGCCAATAAAAAATAAAAAGGTTTTCCAAAATAACAATAGACGGAGAGCTGGCGACGAATTTCGGGAAGGTCCTTTTGGCAAGCTGAAATTGTGGAAAATATAACTTCGTCAATTGGCGAATCCAGTCAAGATAGAGCGTTTGCGGTTATTTCGCGACTGCGCAGCATTTGCAAACAACATTTGCAAAAAAATAATTTAAAAAATATTTTTATGGCAACTTGTTTTTTTTATCTTTTAATTTAGTACTTATGGAATGCGAAAGAAAAATCCCAGACGTTTTGTCGGTTATAAAGTATTACCAGATCTCTTCAAAAATATTTTATTAAAATTTCCAAAAAATACACTGTTGGCAATCTGAAATTTTAATCACGTATTTATTGAGTAATTTCAATAATACCTGCAAATCGCCAGACAAATTTTGCTGTTTTAAACAATTCCCAGACGTGAATAAAGTTTTCAAATGAGTACCTACGACATACGAAATTACTGCAAACGCTCTACCAGACTGGCAGGACTGGATTCGCCAATTGACGAAATTATATTTTTTCACAATTTCAGCTTGCCAAAAGGACCTTCCCGAAATTCGTTGCCAGCTCTTGGACCATAAGTTAGTCGAAATTAATCCCGACCATATTAATGTAGAACCTAATAAAACACGAAACACGTATCCTAAAGCCCCGCGCACACTTCCGTGGGAATTCCTCATTACCGTCCCCGAAATGACCCACGACTAATTCTCGAGGGATTTACAACGGCAATAAAAGGAACGACGATGCACCGCGATTTGCATTTTGAGATGGAGTTATACGGCCATGATGCCGGTAAATCAGGCCGTTGTAAAGTTTTAGGGCTAGTTATGTGACTGATATGGTGCCTCGTTGGATCTAGGGTTGGCTACTAACTGGGTTTTCACAAATTTGCATACGTAAAGATCGTAGACGCGATGATTTAAAAAAACAATGGTCTATAAAATAATCTGCTTATATTCAAAACATACATCTTTATTATTATAATAGCTTTTCAATTCATTGTTTTTTTTAATATATTCATTTAAAATTTTGGACACTATCTAATGTCTTTTTATGAATATATAGCAAATCTCTTTATTTCTCATGAGTATCTAATTTAAGTTATACATAATTTATTGATGGTTCTAATAAAAAGCACGATTTACAAAAAATAAAGTACGAGAACACGTCAAACTGATTTAAACCAATTTAAGTATTAATAATAAATCTCTGTTCACTTAATTTTCAGCTGACAACCCTAGGCGTACCCATACTAAATGAAAATGTCTAATGAAGTTGATATCTACTAATAATTTTAAAGCATGTATGTTGTTTTGGTGTAAGTGGACGACCTCCGTGGTGCAGTGTGCAGCACTGTTGTCTTAAAGTGCGGAGGTGCCGGGTTCGATCCCCGGCAGGGTCAATTTGAGAATTTATCATTTCTGAATTTTCCCTGGTCTGGCCTGGTGGGAAGCTTCGGCCGTGGCTAGTTACCCAAGCCACCCGACACCACGGCACGGTACGGCACGGCACGGCACGGCACCCTACCGGCAAAGACGTGCACGGCAAATACGCGCTGCCAAGCGATTAAGCGTTCCGGTACGTGCCGTGTTTAATATAACTGCCATGCCCCTAACAGGTTAGCCCCTACCATCTTAGACTGCATCATCACTTACCATCAGGTGAGATCGCAGTCAAGGGCTAACTCATAGTGGATTAAAAAAAAGAATTTGAGATAAAACCTAGTTTAGTCACTTATCAACAATTACAGAAACGTTTATCTTTATTTTTTGGTGTGCAATTTTACTTTGCTATCTTAAATTTAAATCGACAATAGCCAATCATGCATTTCCAACGTCGTTTCGCATAGATAACATTTGAATAATAATTTTCATCACAAAAGAATCCAAAACGACGCTCCAATTTCGCGCCACCATAATATTTTAAACAGCGCACATCCCCTAATGATAGCAGATAAGATGAACGACACTTTAAACCCGTGTAGATCACTATTGATAGTGCTAGGGGAGGCATATTAAATTATACTGATGGATCGCACTATAATTCAATTCTAATGTGTTTTCATAAAATAACACTTTATGAATAATCTCGTAACGGTTTGATGACGCCTCTTTTTGCTTTGCATTATTTTTAATCTTAATCGAGATTTAATTTGGCGTTGCGATGCATTTTTTAAATCAGTTTTTTTAATATTATGCCACGTTTAGCGTGTTTGATCGGACTGTTGAATAAACGGACATTAGTTTCAATATTTTGTCTATGGATGATTGGGTTTCAGACTAATCACTTTCTTAGTATTATAACGACCATTTGTAATATAATTTAACTAGCTGATGCCCCCGACTTCGTCCGCGTGGTTTAAGTTTTTTGATTCCCGCGGGAGCTCCTTAATTTTCCGGGATGTATGTCACTCTCCAGGTCCTCCACTATACCCATGCCAAAAATCACGTCAATCTGTTGCTTCGTTGCGGCGTGATTGAAGGACAAACCAGCAAACCAACAAAGCAATAAACCAACAAATAAACACACTTTCGCATTTATAATATTAGTAAGTATGATACAAAATTTCGCCTTGCAATATTTTTTCCCCAATATACCTGTTTTTTATTGTAAGCTTTATGCAAATTGTATTAAGTATATTTTGGGAAGCGAATCAATTAGTTACCTACTTGAACAAAAACATTCATTTATGAAACATCTAGTCTATCATCAATTTTAAATTTTTAGGCAACTCTGACTATACCATTTGTTTGTTGTACAGTTAAATATCAATTGCATTAACGGTGAAGGAAATCATCCTGAGAAAGCTGACATTCCTAAGAGTTCTCAAAGATGTACCTACTACAGTCCGCGCTGACCGCAATCTAGTTTGGATTATAAATGCCCTAAAAACTTCTCCCTATGGGAGACTTGTAGTGTGCATGTTGGTGATGGGTTAGCATTATGTAAATGATAATACTGTACCTACAGTTTCAATAAAGAAATTTCTCAAAGCAAGATTTGTAAAAGCACATAGATCGATCATTTTACATCTATCATGTATGTACCGACTCGTAGGTAGGTACAGACAAATTCATGACCTCACGTACGAGTGTGACCTACCGATTGTTTTCCCAGGCACCAGCGCTCATTAGTGAACCAAATCTCAATCATCTGCTCCCATACATTCAACGTCATTCACATAATACTGCCTGACGTGTCTAAATTCACGCCTAAATCTATCCGACAGATTATACACCCTGCGTTATAAACCGTAACAACACAATTTATATTCAACCATATTACTAATACATAAAGTTGGGTTTACATTGGTAACATTTAGCTATCCATCTATGTAAAACACCCGACGAACACAATGGAATTACAAATTTATTTGGAAGTGTAATAAAGTCGAATTTAGGATGGTAGCTTTTAGCAATCAATCGATTGCTCCGATGACAGGCGAGAGCGAACGTTAATTGACGGTCATTAATCGAATGCGGGAGTGAATGGATCGGTCGCGAATGTAATTCTACTGATGATGAGTGGTAAATGAATCAAACTTGGAATGGAAATAAATCAGTGGCAGCCCTAATTTGTTAAAAATGCTCACGGTAATTAGCGATGTAAAGGCGGGTGGAGATTAAGCTAGGATCAAGTGAGTGTAATTTTTTTCGGTAATTAGGTATGTTCATGGTATGTTGAATAATATATTTTCTTAACTATTTATGTTAATTACGTTATGATAAATAATTTGGTAGATTCTGATAAAAGTTCTGATGTAGGTAAACTTAATTTACTTACTTAACTTAATTTTAGTCAAAATTAAGTTTCCGTGACAAAAAAAAACGAATAATATGACAGCTCAAAATCAACTCACATTTTTTTTTGTTTTATCGATTAAATCGAACAGTCAAAGGAATTAGGTATGTATTTTTGACAAAAATAATATTTTAAAATATCGATAAAACAGTAAAATATGCTGTTTATAAAATAATGTCGTCTGTCTACAATGAGGTCTTAGAAATATTTTAAAATCAAATTTTAAAAAAAAGTTTATACCAAATTTTGTAGTCTATACCTGCCTTTAAAATGTTTTGATCATTAAGTTTTGATTGATTGCTATACTTAAATGTTTCTGTCTTTGTGTATGGCTAAAATGGTCTCGTTAACGATGGTTTTTGTGAGCTCCTATAATGTGAGCCATCGGAGAGAAAGTGCTATAATTTTACTATAACTATACTGTTTATAGTCGATATTGTATAGAACATAATCGCCTTAATTTTTTTTGGACAATAAATCGAAAGCCATTACTTAGGAAATCGATTGAAATAAATGAAACTATTTTTTACTGATGAACCCTACACCTATCACCTATCCTAAGTAGACCTATCTTTAAGATTATTGAAATACCTATTTCAGAAAATTTTGATATTGCCACAGGCTTAGTTATTTTCTACGTGTAGGCTTTTCACGAACTTGACATTAAACACGTTATTCCAGCACCACAACGTAAGAACTAAGAATACAGACAAAAAACAATAACAATCAAGAATTAAAATTGAAAAAGCCGAATTCATTTGGTAATGAATAGCTTCACATAAATTGACTTCAGCATCTTGAAATAACGAATGCAAAATCTACACTAATATTATAAATGCGAAAGTTTGGATGGTTGGATGCACAGATGCATGCATGGATGTTTGTTGCTCAATCACGCCAGATCGACTGAACGGATCTGTATGAAATTTGCCACAGAGATAGATTGTAGTCCAGAATAACATTTTCATCCAGAAAATTTAAAGAGGTCGAACGGGAACCAAACAACTTTAATCCACGCAGATAAAGTCGCAGGCATCAGCTAGTATAGTTACAATATACGACACATCATAGGTACAGCAAATGAAACGTCAGCTAAAAAGCAACCCCATCTTTGGATTTACGGACAAATTGGAAATGGTTGAACACAATCACACAACACAAAATATCACCAATGAAGCGATTACCACACAATACACAAACTAAACATTTTTGACACGTTATTAATAAAGCTCCCATATGCGTGGGCGTGGCGAAGCGCACGGCGGTGATATTAACTACAACTGCGGTCTCATTACCATCACAATGGGCCGGCGCGGTGGGCGCGCGGCACGCGGCAGATGGCGCCCGAGAATATGTTGCTAATCACTGTTTTATTGCTGATCGATTGCTTCTGTAAATAAACGAAAATAGCATAATTTAGTGGGTCTATTATCTATCTGAAATGAGGAGATCCGCAGAAGAACTATCTGTAATCAAGTGGCAATAGGCGGGGCAAATAGTCCGAATACGGTTGGGTTCAGGGGCCATGCTGAGAACCTTAGCGTAGACAGATAGATAGATAGACAATTAATCTTAGCCAAATCACTGGGAGCCACACCGACACCATGACCATGTTCTGTAGAAATCCTTGCATGAGACTTTCATTTCTCCAACATCTCCTACCACACCACACAAATCTTCCAAATTATTCTCAACGTAGATTTCACTCCGATACCGGAGCATCTTTAAACAATGCTTCTATCCAATATCTAAATACCTACATGCCTATCCTTTACTTATATGTAATTGAAAACAATACAATAGAACAATACAATATCTAAATACATGCATATTTATATTCGAGATTGGCTTAACTTTGGGGGAAGACAAGTGAAAATCGCAAATATATTTAGGTATGTTCACTAAATTTAAAGTTGCTAAAAAGTATCATTTCAAATTCAACAAGAAAGTTAAACATGCCTACACTGAGGTGGTAGAGAAATTCAACAAGTAAATAGATAACGGAATTCGGTACTTACCAAGCATCAATAATGCCACGAAAAAACAAATCTGAGTACAAAATATAAAAAGGGAAAATCTCATATTTGGTAATAATATAAAGAATATTTGACCACATCATTCAATTCATTCGTTCGTTCAATTGAACGTAGCGCCTGAAAAGCTTTGTGTTTGCTAGGGTTGCCACTTGCCACTCGTGACGTTTCAAAATGTAATTTCATTTCTTCTTCTTCATTGAAAGTTTACTGAATTTGTAGGGAAGTCGTATATGGAAATAATGTTATTACTGCCTATGTTAGTTCTGCATAATTTAGTGAGTGTCAAACTTGATTTTACTCAATAAATGCATTAAAAAACTTGGGAATGGCACCCATTTAATTAAACCCTTACTCAGTAACTTCATCTCCAAAAATGTCTTTAATGGTGAAAATATGGTTGTCTCCTCTGTGAAATGGAACCTCTGCACCTACCGTAGTGGAGAGGTTTTGTAGGTAACATGTTTAACCAGTCACGACCGCAGCATTGGGAATTGGGATGCCGCGTTCCACCAGACCAGCCCCCCGATTATGTAAGAATGGCCGATCAAAACGTTAAAGTTCGGCGTCAAAGTAAAATAAACCATAACTGCATTGAATTAGAGCTCAATTTCGTGTACCCATTCTTATACGTTTAGGTATGTACGATACCCTAAACGTATGAGATAATAATTTTTTTTTTTTTTTTTTAATAATTTATTTCTCAAACTTACAAATGTGTCTTAGTAACTAAGGGCACAACAAAGTTGAAATGCAATGGCTTGTATAAATATACACACAGATTGATGCGCAGACTCTGCACTAAGATAAACTTGTATTGCAGAAGTCTGCATACCCTTCGGAGGATCAAGCTTAGCCAAAAATTTAACTGATTATATAATTAATTTAATTTTGATTAATACATGAACTGAAGAATGGATACACGAAATTGAGCTCTAATTTATTGGTGTTATGGTTTATTTTACTTTGACGCCGAACTTTAACGTTTTGAACGGCCATTCTTACATAATCGGGGGGCAGGTGTAACCAGACAAATTATAATTGGGTATTTGACTACTAGTGAAATAAATTATTTTTTAGTGATTATTAAATAAAGGATCTCCTAAAAGTCGTATTATCCAGTCCCTTGCTAGTTTCATTTTGAATAAACAGTTAAAACTATCGATTAAGGTAAAAAAAGTGCGTCGAAATTTGATGACGTCACAAATTAAAATTTCATACAAAATTCATACTAAGCACGCATTTTGACGTTTGAACAAAAAAATTGCTGATTTGACTAATTATCAAATACCCAATTTAATTGGGTGTTTGACAACAAGTCTAATCAGCAACTTTTTTACAAACGTCAAAACGCGCGCTTATTATGAGATGTTGTATGATGCTGAACAGTGACGTTATCTAAATTCGGTGCACTTTTATACTTCAATCGATCTTCTTTCTTCTTAAGGCTCCAGTTCCATATGTCCTGTATCACTGCGACCGTCTCCGATCTATTGTGATCACCTCAACTACAATCGATAGTTTTAAATGGTTTTTGAACATAAAACTAACAGGCAAAATATTATGAGTTTTGGGAGATACTACATATTATTATATTTAATAATCACTAAAAAAATATTTATTAGAAAAATAAATGTCGAATACTCAATTCTCAATAATCCCCTGTCGAGAATCTGAAATAGACATCCCACTTGGAAAACCACAAACTTGTCAAATAAAATAAAAAAAATTGGCAGTCATAGGGACTGCCGATAGAAGTGATTTTTTAATTAAAATATAAACCTTAAAACTAAGACATTAAAGTTTAAATTACGAATGTAGTATATTTATATTTAAGACATTTTGTCTTCGTAACAACGCGAGCATGTCGCATGTCGCATGTCGGTGACGCGAATCCACAAGTTTACCCCCTACCAAAAAGTGTTCAACGCGGCTAAAGGAGTTTTCACTTCAACAGCGTGGTTCTCTATAAATAGCCCCTCAAGGTGTCAACCCTGTCACCGCAAGGCGCGAGGCCCGGGCGGGAAGGCGTCGCCATAAAAATGCAAATGGCGGTGTCGACGAGGGATTCCGCTCTTGTATCAATCACTCCGCTCCTCTCCACTCCGCGCCGCTGCTTATTATTGCGGGATTTGTTCCCGGATTCCTCGTTTATTGTTTTTGAGTGGGATCTCCTTGGACTTATGTGGATTTGGCTTTATTTTTTTCGGATGGCAATTTTTTGTTTTGTTGTTGATGTAGGTATAAGTTGCATTACAATATTATAATACACTAGCTGATGCCCGCGGCTTCGTCCACTTGGATTGAGTTTTTTATTTCCCGCGGGAACTCTTTAATTTTCCGGGATAAAAAGTAGCCGATATCAATCTCCTGGCCCTCAACTATACCAATGTCAAAAATTATTATTCGTTGTAGTTATTGATTGATTATTGAGATTGAAGAACAAACCAACGAACCAACAAACAAACACACTTTCGCATTTATGATTAGTATGACTACTGAATCAGAAATTCTGTGGTGAAAGAAAATATCATGAGCCAACCTACGAGTACTTAATATGCACTCGTTCTTTATAATGTTCGTAGAGGTGTGCGAAGTCTGCCAATCCGCGCTTGGCCGGCGTGGTGGACTATGGTCAACCCCTTCTCATTCTGAAAGGAAGCTCAACTACCTAATAGATTATTTATTTTGTTCACTTAGGGTTTTAAATTTTCAGGGACTCAAAAACTCTTACTTTAAAAAAACTTACTTCTTAAAAATGACTTACCTACTTACATTAATTTATCTGGGATAGGTAGGTTCTGTAAAGTTAGATTTTGTAAACCTAATCAATTCTTCACAAATCTCCACCAATTAAGGTTACTATAACGAGGATACCATGATAAGTAGGTACAGTTTCTTTATCTGGATTCTGAATCGAATGAAAATAAGTTTCCATAATATTGTTTAAGTAATGTTGTTTCCATAATTATTAGCTACCTAATGAATTATTTGGTTGCGTTACAAAGTTTGAGCTTCTAATTTTATCTTCTCTAGTAGGTAACTAAAAATGAATTAAAGTTAATTTAAATTTCTATTCTAACATTGGATTGGAATTCTGACAGCGCATTTTATTGAAAAGTTATCAATATAAGTTAAGTTGAAGCCAAATAAAAATAAGATTAAATTGCTCCCACGCACACCGCAATCACCAAAGAACAATTTAACGGTAGATTTAATAAGCGGTCCGACTCGATTATGATCGATACAATCGAATGCTAAGTCGATTAAAAATCAATTTAATAAACCGAAGCAGGAAGTGTCACTCGACGGCTGACAGAGTTAATTAAATTACGTCTTTTGGTGTCTTTCTGTTAGGATTATGGAGATTTGGTACAGTAGCTTTTCGAAGTTCCATATATTATGTATTATGTACCTACTTCGAAAAAAAACTTTGTCTGTCTTTATTCTTTTCAGTTTAGTTTATTACCAATTCCAAACTAATATTACAAATATATTCACATTTTATATCTATTTATTATTTTATTGCCCATGTTACCTGTGTGAAAATATGCTTTTCCATAAGACAATGCAGTGGAAATAATATTATTATAAAATAGGGTGATGGCAATTCAATCAAATCAGCAATTTTATCATTAATCAAAACGCGCATGAAGTATGGGAGTTTGTATGAAATACATAGGTAATTGTGGCGTCATCAAATTTGATAGTTTAAAACTACGAGAGGACGTGAAAGACATCTTATTGAAGACCCTCTATTTAATAATCAGAAACAAATAAGTATGTAGGTAATTTATTTTTGACAAGAACACGATCCCAATTGTATATAAAAGAATGAATGATGAAAGACCGAAACTGCCCCCCGATTACGTAAGAATTGTTCATCAAACGTTAAAGATTTTTGTCAAAGTAAAATAAACCATAAATACATTAAATTAGAGCTCAATTTCGTCTGCCCATTCTTATACGTTTAGGTATGAACGATGCTCGAACGTATAGAATAGAATAGAATAGAATATTTTTTATTTGCATATAAGAATGGATACACGAAATTGAGCTCTAATTTAATGCTGTTATGGTTTATAAACTTTGACGACGAACTTTAACGTTTTGATCGGACATTCTTACATGATAAGGGGGCTGGTCTTTGACATTCAGAGTAGGTTTTGAGTTTTTGACTTTTGCAGAGAAATCCATCTTATTTGACTCGGTATTACAAAATTTATTTTGTGAAAATAACAATATTAACTCTATTGTACAAAATCTTTTTGGAAATCGTGTACTATTGGTACTACCTACCTATATAGGTAAACTAGCATTTTATTTTCACAAAGCCTAGGTGTAAGCTGTAGAATCCGTCATGATGACGTGTTTGTCGAGTGTCGCGCGTCCTTACTCCTAAACGTCGCTTGTTATCCGAGATTACCTCCTGCAAATAAAGACATAGCTCCGAAGATGACGGCAGCGAACGACGACACTCTAGTTTTACGCAAACAATTATTTATTGCACCCAAAACAACCGAACACCCTATACATATCACAACAAACGTGACGAAAATTCGACTTAAACCATACAGAAACAAAGTTGCAAATCGTATGGCGCAATAAAACGCTTGCCCGAGCAAGATTAATAGGGCATAAAACGTAAGATAATACAATATACAAGAAGACACGTTGTTAACCGTCCCACTTGACGTCGACACAGAGGAGTGCGACCCATCTCGCTTGCACACTACACAAATACATCAATCTGTCTCGCTCGAACAGTTTCAATTATCTGCCTAATCCCTCAATTACGCCGACAGATGTCGCCTGCGTCTTCGAGCTTATGTGCGACTTTAAAGTACCGTCCGCAAAAGCAATTACCGCTGATCGATGAGAACTGTTTGAGATGCCGAACGAATAAATTGAAAACGATATGATTTTATTTCGAGCATTACTTCTCGATATGGATTGCTCGATAAATCTCGATGTTCTCGATATGAAAACGGTATACCTTATGCTTTAATTTATTGCAGTTAGTAGGTCCGATTGGTCCACGTCTATTTTGTTAAGTTATTGCCAAACTTGATTCTAGTTATAATTTCTAAGTCTTATACTTATTTTACGAGTAATTTTGTAGTTTTATGTACGAGTTCGGACTTCGGAGTACCTACTCTAGATAGTAGATATCTAGGCATCTTCTAGGCAAGTATTTATTTGTGTGACTATATTTTAATCAATAATATTATTAGATAGACTTAGCAAAAATAACTCTCAGAAATCTATATCATAAATATTTAGTCAAAAAAGCATTGGCTTTCGGTTCCATTTTGTACCTAGCACATTATTACTTTGATAAGCTTGTTTTGTTTTTTAAATCAATAAAATAGAGACGATAACTTTAGACGTCAAATAGTGCTTAATATTGTAAGTCAATTTCATCATTAATATTATTAAACCTAAGTTACGAATAAAATAAATAGTATCATTCAATCAATCATTCGTTCACTAAATATAATTAAGGCGAATCAATTTGTTTGCTGCCACTCCAAACACTTATGGGCCCGTCCGGGGGTGAGTTAGCTAATAATTAATATTATAATTAATGTTGTAATAACGCCACCGCGCCATTTTGTCCCGCTACAACCTCGGAACAACCTTCTAATAATGTCTTATTTTAATTAATATCTCTTGATTCCAGTTTTATTGTTTTCTTTATCTGCTATGAATTTCTATTAGAAATTATACCTATCTTGCTATTTATTTAGGTTTATATTTTTAACGCCAATGCAATGGCGTAGATCGAGATTTTTGTTGAGATTGTTGTAGGCTTCTCCTTTAACTAGGGCGCATTTGAAACCCTCGTAGCCATATAGTTTCAAGTTGAGAAACGCTTTAGTTTAAAAACATATTTTATTTTAATCACTTTTCAGTTTTCACTCATATAATTTAAATACAATTACATTTGATTTGAGTTTCGTTGAAATTGGATAAACAGATGGACCGTAAAAAGTAAACAGACAGACATCACTATTTCACCTCAGATTGGATTAAATATACCTAGTTACTTCTTTCGCATCTATAATAATAGAATACAGTATGCATAGTGCCAAAAAAAGAGATATAACCAAGACCATGACAAATGACAATCACCTTTCAAATCGATTAAAAAAAAGCACTCAAACATACGCTACACAATTAGAAAGCAATTAAATCAAGACATCGGCTTACTGCGCTCGCAGCCAACAATGCCGCTCTCACGAACCTCCTCGAAAGCCTTCAAAACGTCATTAGACGCTTAATGTCATTAATGCAATCGTCGACCGCTACCGTGCCGTAATACGCCTATTATGACATTCATCGACGATCCTAATGTGCACACGCCTTAAACAAATTAACTGAACCTCCTTTACTGTCCATTTTCAACCTTAAAGTTGAAAGGTTAATGTTAATTTTCATTTGAACACATTTGTGTTTTAATTCTCTTTAAAATGGAGTGGTACAAATTTATTTGTCGGCATAATGAGAAGGCGCGTTATAAAAATGTTACAAGTAGATGATTAATTTTCAAAGCGATTTAGATTTTACAATACGTAGAGTTAAGGTGTAATGTAGGTTGTAGTTATGTTGGAAAAGGTATTGCTTAAGGTGAATACTGAATGGAGACAGTAGCTAGTAGATACAAATTTAATTAATGTTAGACAAAATATGTTGAATGTTAAATGGTGGCTATAGATGTAAGTTATGCAAGTTCGTTGACTTTACTAAATTAATAAAACTAAAGATCTTGTTAGTTAAAAGTATTTTACAAGTAAAATAAAAATACATATCTAAAAATAAATAAATACCTATATAAGTAGAGCTTTGTAGTTTTCTAAATAATATTTTGTCATTGGAGTTAAAAAATAAAAATAAAATAATGAAATCTCTTTATTTGCAAAAATTACATTGGTACACATTAATAATTTGGCCTCTATCACCCAAAAGTAAAAACTATATTATGGGAGCTAGTGCCTTCCCTATTACATAGGTTCTTTTTGTGCAATTAATTATTATTACTAACTAATGTTAACATTAAAATGCAAAATAGAATGCAATTATAAAGACCTGTTTATGTGTGAGTGTGCGTGTGTGTGGTGAACGTGTGTATGGTGTGTGTGTGAGTGTGTGGGTGGGTATGTGGGAATGTGTCATTTGGATTGTTTTGAGTTTTGAGGGTATCTATTCTATAAATATGACATGATAAAGTAGCTTTTATCCGTGAAAAATAGACACTCCTTTCTCTGGGCTACTTCAGGCAGGTCCTACTGAGAATTTGTTGACAGAAAAATTCAATAGAACTGTACAAAAAATTCAGCCAGCTTGACCTTTCCCCGCCTCGCCCCGGTCACTCCGCAGCGTTGCTCTGAATAGACGTCTCCGTTGAATTACTGTAGGAAACAACGTATCTCAAGACTGGTAATTTACGAAGGTTGGAAAAAACCACAAACACACAAACCTACTTCAGGACCATCGAAAGTTGGTGGAATTGACACCTGTATGGCTCCATGCGCACTACGAGTAAAATTATGTCTAGCCGTTATCTCTATCTGTCGAAGCTAACATGGTTACTTGTCTCGTTACGTCAAAAGTAGCGATAAAAGTAATATTTCTTATCTGTGGTATTTTTCTCTACGAACCTTTGCATGACGACTATTTTTTCTTGTAATTTACCGCATTTTGTGCATGTTAGGGTAAAAGAAAAAGTAGCCGGCAACTACAACATCTCTCTCTCTCGTCACGAGATTATCTCGTCGTGCGCATGCTAAGCACACTGCTCAATAATTGATTCGGGTGCAAAACATTAAAAAAAATTACGAAGCTTTATCTCACACGGGGCGTGTTCGCCTTAAGCACAGATAATTATCAGCTGTAGCGGCGGAGTGTTTCATTTGTCAGAGCGGCGCGCGACAGCTTACCGATGTTGTGCCTACGAGGCTACGAGCGCGATCGACTGATATATTAAACCTAGATGGTATTAAGATAAAGAACTTCTAAGTTAGAGTCTCTATATTTAACGCTGAATTCCGTAGTCAAGAATCCATACTAATATTATAAATGCGAAAGAATGTATGTCTGTCTGTCTGCTACGCTTTCCACAACTAAAGCGCATTAACGTCCCACTGCTGGGCACAGGCCTCCACTCTCACAGGAGAGAAGGAATTATAGCTTAGACCCACCACGCTGCTCCAATGCGGGTTGGCGGGCTACGCTTTCACGGCCCATCTATTCAACCGATTTTGCTGAAATTGATGAAGATTTTGGAAAACTTTTTATCCCGGAAAATTAAGGGATTCCCGCGGGAATCAAAAAAACTTAATCCACGCGGACGAAGTCACGTGCATCATCTAGTAAATTATAGATAAACTTTAAATTCGAAGCAATTATGATTTATGGTGTTCTTGTAATTGAATTTAGATCTTTGAAATCACTGCATGCAGGGGGATTGTTTGTGTCATTCATTCATCATTCAAAATTCACTGAGTATTCGCCTTAAAAAATAAAATAATTAATGCCATAACAAAATTACTCTGAAAAATATCAAGCACAAAGCCATTGTTTTTTTTGTGATAGGTTTTGAACCGACTGATCGGACTTCTGTTATATGTAGGTAGGTACATAGGTACCTAAGTAAGTACCTAATTACTTAAACTAGGTCTTTTCTCACTCTAACAGGGTTTGATTTCCAATTTTCCCAACTTTCGGTTAAAAATACGATTTATTAACTTTTTCAATGCAGATTATTTTCTTTGTTTTTTGTTTTTTTTACAATCATCGAGTAGGTAGAGATTATTGTTGGAGGAGGGAACCCTAATATCGTAAGCATCGCAGGCTTGTAGGGCGGTTAATTTAACCGTATGGACGCTTAGTGACTTGTCACATTAATTGATTTTTCGAGTAACGCTCCTTCTGATTGATGCCCCTAATTGGAAGTATTCGATTAACATCTATGCAGCTATGAGCATATGTTTGACGGATTAAGAGATTCCGATGTAGGTACTTAGCCTGTGTGAGTCACTGAATATTTCTGAGTTATGATCTTCTATTTGCCTCACTTCGTATGGGAAATAGAAGACCGTAATTAAGATTCGAATTTTTATTTATTTTCTCTAAATCATTTCAACCAACTACCAGCTCTCTACTGAGGACGAATCTCATCTCAGAATGACTCCCTCTCCTCTCTTAAACAGTAAATCCATATACTAATATTATAAATGTGAAAGTGTCTGACTGCTACGCTTTGACGGCCCATCTTTTCAACCAATTTTGATGGAATTTGGTACAGAGATGGGTTGTAACGCGGGGAAGGATTAGGCTATAGGTTTTTATCCTGGAAAATTAAGGAGTGCCCGCAGGAATACAAAAGCTTAATTCACGCGGACGAAGTCGCGGGCATCATCTAGAAAAATAAACCGTTAAGGAGTGGTAATTTTCATCTTCTACAATCTACAGTAATAAACGAAACACAGCTACTTAAGCGCCATTAAACTCAAATCCCATGTAAACTTGTAGCGAACACCCAACATGTATCCAACACGCAGTCAGACGGCCCCACAGCAAACGGCGAGCCAATCCTAAACGCATTATCCTATCGATTTCGACCGCTACATGTGTCTAGCGCGACTACATCTTCCCCCCAACTAAAACACCCCCCACACCACCCGGGGGGACGGAAACCCCCCCTAAAACACACCCAGATAGACAACGCAAAGTCAATATGTGGAAATAATAATAAAGGTTTGCGCGCATCGCATATGAATCGGTACATTATCGTAGTATTATCGTCGTAACATCGGAAACGACTCGCGCGAGTCGCTAGCGTTTAGTTATTGCTTACTCAGGCTGGATTTATTGGGTATTGGGACGATCGAATCGTGTTTTGTGGGCGAATGGCCACTTGGGGACGGCGGTGTTATGTTTAGTTAATAACATTATGTAGTTGTGTTAGTGGAAAATGGCTTTTGAAACGAATTTTCAGCCAAGATTCAGCATTAAATATCAGTGGTCTTCATAAGAGTATTGAATAAGCCTGCATCTTTGAGGTAGATGCGTTCAACCTAAGACTCCATCATCTATAGGTAGTAGGTACTAATATTATAAATGCGAAAGTTTGGATGGATGGATGGATGTTAGTTACTTAATCATGGGGCGTCGAATACTCTTTGTAGGGATCGGCTGAAAATCAGCATTAGGTACGCTGAGCCGATGCCCATTTTGGAATTATTTATAAGTCACAGTCTAGTTCTTAAGTTAGGTATTTCTTTTTCTTTCCTACTAGTATGTTTGTGTTTGTAACTTCACTGTGTCTGGTAATTCCAAATAAAGGTTTTTTTAATTTATTTAATCACGCCAGAACGGCTGAATGGATCTGGATTAAATTTGGCACAGAGTTTTTAGATTATCTCTGTAAGGCCATTTTTTATCCCGTTTGTAAGGAAAATTGAAGAGTTCCCGCGGGAACCAAGAAACCTCAATCCACGCGGACGAAGTCGCGGGCATCAGCTAGTTTTATAATAATAGTAAGATTTAGTTACATGCCCCATATTTATTATTTACGAGATAGAAGAAAACAATCGTACGAATCCATTAACAAAACGTCATGAGAGAATCGGATATCGAAAAAACGATTGTGATCGAATCGATTACTCGCAATATATATTCATGAATCGAGTCGCGTATCGGCCGCTCGTTACAACCCAATGATGGCACATCAAATTTCATGTTCATATCATGGCGACTGCTCCGACATGTAATAGGGTTTCATAGAGAATAGACTGGCTTGCGATACTCTGGACTATTTTGTTCTATTACAAGTTAGCCCTTGATTGCGATCTGAACTGGTATAGTTCAACAAACTTAACTGACTGACTTATAAAAACAAAAACTAATGTGGCTCGTTGGTCTAAACTGGTCAACCCGCATTGGAGCAGCGTGGTGGGTCTAAGCTCTAATTCCCAAAAATAAACAAAGATCTATCTAGGCCCATACTCCCGATCTGTTTCTATAGCCTACAAGGCATCGTACCAGAACGCATAATCGCTTGGGGATGCTGGCAAAGACGTACCGCCAAACGATTTGCGACAAGCCACTACCGAAGCCTCCCACAAGTCCAGACCAGAGACAAAATAGAAATTATAAGATTCCCCTGTAAGATTATTAAAGTTAATTTAGGTCATTATTTATTCAGTCAGTCATTATTATTCAGTCAGTGTTACTTATAAATTACTAGCTGATGCTCGCGACTTCGTCCGCGTGGATTTAGGTTTTTCGGTTCCCGCGGGAACTCTTTAATTTTCCGGGATAAAAAGTAGCCTTTGTCCTTCCCCGGGATATAACCTATACCTGTACCAAATTTCAGCAAAATCGGTTGAAAAGATGGGCCGAGAAAGCGTAGCAGACAGACAGACAGACACACATTCGCATTTATAATATTAGTATGGATATGGATAATATCGATGTTGGTAATACATAATGGTGCTATAAGAAAGTTCCAAAGTCCACCAAGCCCGGCGATGTCGGTAAAAAGAGGGTATATGATATGATAGCCTCACTACCCACATAGCGGATAGCAATAACTTGTAAATGTCCTCTCTCACTGCACGCGGCATTACACTGCCGGACAAGAAAATTGCACATTCATTTATTTTCATAGTTTTTTAGTTTAACCTATTTTAATACGAATAAAATAATTGAATGGTAGCATTTTATAGCATATATACTAATGGTAGCAATAAATAAATAAATAAATTTTGGTACTCTTTACTTTAACGTATGATGTATAAACTATTTATATGCTCATTTAAAAGGAAAGTTAAAAAATAGAAAAAAACACTTGTGAAAATTTATTGTTATACATTTTTAGTGTGAAGTAATTTAATTTATTATGTGTTTTAATGTAAATAGCATTTACCAGCCAACCTTTGGCAACATGCACTAATAATGCGCAAAAAGTTTAATTTTTTTTTTAATATTATTAAAGTTGTCCAGTGTAAATGTCCCACAGTGTAGAGGCGTGTCGCGTGACGGCGTGTTATTGGCAAAGTTTGAGCTCGCGCGTACCGATCCCTCCGCTTCAATACTACCTTATTCTGTACTCCTTCACTCCCTCCTTTACTCGAACGATGTAGTAAAACTCTCGATAAGTAGGTATAGGGTTTGATTGGATTGCTTCACTGCTTGCGTAAAGGGTTATGCTACAACCTGTGTACAATTTTAGTGGCCAATTTTAGTGGAATTTCTAAGCAACATATGGAATAGAAACAGTAAAGTGATGATGCAGTTTAAGATGGTAGCGGGCTAACCTGTTAGGGGCATGGCAGTTATATTAAACACATACCCCTATTCGGTTTCTACACGGCATCGTACCGGTACGCTAAATCGCTTGGCGGCACGTCTTTGCTGGTAGGGTGGTAACTAGCCACGGCCAAATTCAGAAATTATAAATTCCCAAATTGGCCCTGCCGGGGATCGAACCCGAGACCTCCGCACGTTAAGACAACAGCGCTACACACTGCGCCACGGAGGTCGTAAAGATGTCTGCATCATCGCTTACCACCAGGTGACATCGCAGAAGGTCCTCGCGTAAAGGCGGAGTCACACGCGTTCAGTAGTCACGTATGAACATTGAACACCTTGCCAATGGCTCGCGATTCGCAACAATACACGAGTCAGCTGCCAGGTTTACGATAGCACGCCTTGCTTGTGTCTTACACCCTCCCCCAACCCACGCACCCCTACCTAGGGTTGCCACCGGTATGAAAACTTACTTGCGGGCAATCTGACCGACTCTTATTCTTATATTCTCGAGCTATAATTCTGGTCCAATAAAAAAGTTAAATTCATTTACCAATAAAAAAAATTATAAATACGAAAGTTTGGATGTATGAATGGATGGATGGAAGTTTATTAGTCAAACACGCTAGAACGGCTGAACGGATCTAGATGAACTGCACAGAGTTAGATTATATGCCATATATAGATATGGATTAGATATGGATTATATAGATTATATGGAATGGCATTCAGAACCAGTTGTAGATTCACTTGACGATTCAAAAGTACTTGTAAAAGTCTATTTGAATAAAAAAACATTTGAATTGAATTGAATAGTCTGGAATAACACATAGGCTACATTTTGTCCCATATAACTAAAAAGTTCCGCGAGAACCAAAAAAAACTCAATGCACGCGGACGAAGTCGCGGGCATCAGCTATATTACGTTTATGCTGTAGTATTATTTACTTTGTTCTTGTCAACGAGGAGGCATCCCTAGCGCCCTGACCTCCCCCACCCCCCCTAGATATCGTTTGCAAACGTGCTTACTACACGATTTCGATATTATTGTGTTTTATAGACTTGTTTTAGGACGGATGTCTTTTATATTTCGGCCGTAAGGCTTTCGTATCGTAAGGTGGGCTCTGTCAAGTCACGTTGAGTAAAAAATATGCTAACGTGTGCAATACAGTTATCTGAAAGGGAATGCCTTTATCTCATCTTGCGAAAGTTTTGGTATATATAGGTATGTACTATGTACTACTAGCTGATGGCCGCGACTTCGTCCGCATGGATTGAGGTAATTTGGTTTCCGTGGGAACTACTTTTTATACCGGAAAATTATGAAGTTTCCGCGGGAATATAAAAAAAACTTAATCCACGCGGATGAAGTCCCGGGCATTAGCTAGTCAGGTATAAAATAAAAGTAATACAGCAATAAACAATTAGGTAAAAGTAAACGAAACACTTGTAATCTAAGTAAGATAAAAACGCACATAGCTCAGAAAAGTTAAAAGTGTGTGCCCGAGGATCGAACCCGCAAACACGCGCCACGCGAACGTCTTAACCGCTAGGCTATCACCTCCCAATTATTATAATTAGGGATATAATAAAAGTACTTTACCACTGTAAAACCAAGATCTAATTAAAATTTACATGTGCTTATCTGCATTATAATAAGCTAAGTACAAAAGACTCGTGTACTTAAGCACCGCGTTTCCACTAAGTTCCACTGGCGGCGCGGCGGCCGGCGGGGCTTAACTGTCATTTAAATTTAAATTAAGGAATTAACTTGTTGTGACGCGCAGTTACGCATTCGTTTGTCTTACCGCCCCGCCTACACGACAACGGTAAATAGTGTAGCCCTATACACGGTGATATTTTAGTGGTTTAAGGGCCATAGGGAAGTGAATTGCAAAAACCTGTGCATTTTATTTAAATTTAAATTAATTTAATTTATTTATTTAAATCTAAATTAAGGAATTCACTTGTTGTGACGCGTGCTTACGCATTCGTTTGTCTTACTGCCCCGCCTACACGACAACGGTAAATAGTATAGCCCTATACACGGTGAAATTTTAGTGGTTTTAGGGCCACAGGGAGGTGATTTGCAATAATCAATGCATTTTATTTCAATTTAAATTAATTTAATTTATTTATTTAAATTTAAATCAAGGAATTAACTTGTTGTGACGCGCACTTTAGCATTCGTTTGTCTTACCGCCCACTCCCCGCCTACACGCCAACGGTAAATAGTGTAGCCGTATATAAGGCTTCGATCACACACACGAAGTGTAGTGCGACAAAATTGTCGCTGTCATTATTTTCTGAAGCAATATGATCAAATTCAAATTTGTCTCATATAGGACATACTTGTGTCAGTTATGATAAGACTTGTTTTGACTCTACCAGTTCGATAAGCAAATTCTACTGAGAAGAGTTGGTGACAAACGCAGCAGTTAGAAATACTTAGTATTGGTTTGATAAACATTTAGCCATACCAGGTGACGGCTTCAAATATGTAGGTATATAAAATCTTTTAATGCTTTGAAGATCTCATCAGCTCATGTGCTAAATGTAAATCTAGCTCGCGATTTGCATGCAAGATCATGCCTCTAGGTAAGTAGGTACTAAAAATATTTTGAATCTGAATTATTGATATGTAATTGTATTTTTTTTAAACAGCATCCACCGATTTTCATGCTGGTTCTTCACGGTATGAATGGTGTTCCGAAGCAGTGGTAGATTCACTCAACGATTAAAAAGCACTTGTCTTCTTCTGTCGTGTCTGCTTGAATAAAAAAGATTTGAGTTTGAATTTGAAAAACATTTCATCGGAATCGTATCGCAACAACTAATAGATGTAGGTAGTCTATTAGTTGTTAAGTGAAACCATTGAAAACTCCTATCAATATGTGAATATTAGAAAGCACGACCCTCAGCAACGAGCAACACGACAGAAAAACAAGGGCTCATACAAACCTGTCAACAGGAAAAAGTGATGAAAATGCTTACAATTTGGACCAAAAATACGCCAGCCACGTCATTCCACTATGACAGGGCACATTGAGCGCTAAACTCGCGGCGGGCGGCGCGGCTTAAGGCGCCATTTAAATTTAAATTGAGGCATTAAGTTGTTGTGACTGTGAGCTGTCGCTACACGCGCCCTTATCGGGGCTGCATTAGTGAACGAGTGACGCGTGGAAATAAACTTTCATCATGTTTGTTCAGTGTGCTTAGCATGCGCACAACGAGATTATCTCGCGACGAGAGAGAGAGAGATGTGGCATGCACAATAACAAGAAAAAAATAATCGACATGTAAAGGTTCGTAGAGAAAAATACCACAGATAAGAAAAATTACTTTTATCTCTACTTTTGACGTAAGGAGACAAGTAACCATGTTAGCTTCGGTAGACAGAGAGATATAACGGGTAGACATAATTTCACTCGTAGTGCGCATGCTAGCCATACAGAGGCCATACTTTTCATTATTGTTGGCAGTCATGCTTTTGAAATATATTATAATCCTTATTTTAGGAACGTCAAGGTACGTGGCATCAAACTGTAATTTTGAGTAATATTGCTTAAGTATTGCTTTAAGCGGTGGCAGTGGTATACCTATAAAAAAAAATTACTAGCTGATGCCCGCGACTTCATTCGCGTTTTTTAAGTTTTTTGGATTCTTTCTTTGAACTCTTTAATTTTCCGGAATAAAAAGTAGCGTATGTCACTCTCCGTCCTCAACTATACCCTTGCCGAAAATCACGTCGATCCGTTGCTCCGTTGCGGCGTGATTGAAGGACAAACCAACAAACAAACACACTTTCGCATTTATAATATTATTAAGTATGATATTAAGTTTAACATATAATATTTGACATATAGATTTGTCTAAGGCATTCGATTGCGTTGAGCACGCGACGCTTTTAGTTAAGTTGAGCTACTATGGAGTCAAAGACACTGCGCTTGGCCTCATTGCATCCTACCTCAGTAATCGCATTCAAACAGTATGTGTTAACGATGTGAAGTCATCCGGATCAGCCTCGATAATGGGTGTTCCTCAAGGCTCCATTTTGGGTCCCTTCATGTTCCTGGTGTACATCAATGATTTACCATATTTTGTCCGTAACACTTGCGATATTGTACTATTTGCTGATGATACGTCCTTGATTTTTAAAGTCGATAGACATAAGGACAACTTTGACGATGTAAATACTGCAATTTCTCAAGTCACGAACTGGTTTACGGTAAACAATCTACTTTTAAATACAAAAAAAACTAAATGTGTTCAGTTCGCATTGCCGAATACCAGATCCACAAGCGATATAAAACTAATGGTGAATAATGATATGTTGAAAATAGAAGATACTACTGTGTTCCTGGGGGTGACCTTAGACGCAAAGCTTCAATGGGGCACCCATATATCAACACTTGCTGGCAAGCTTAGTTCTGCTGCTTACGCTGTCAGAAAGATTCGACAGTTAACTGACATCGAAACTGCCAGGATTGTATATTTTGCTTATTTTCATAGCATTATGTCTTACGGAATCTTACTGTGGGGTAAAGCGGCGGATATTCAAAAAATTTTTGTACTACAAAAAAGGGCAATACGTGCAATTTATAATTTAAAACCGCGTGATTCCCTTAGAGAGAAATTTAAAGAAATTGGTATTCTAACAGTAGCCTCGCAATATATTTACAGTAATATAATTTTTGTAAAACAGCACATCCATAATTACAAAAAAATATGCGATCTGCACGATAGGCAAACTAGAGGCCGTAATAGGCTCGTGACTCCATCGCTCCGCCTCAAAAAAGTCAGCAAGTCATTCGTGGGAATGAGCATTCTTTTCTATAACAAAATTCCACAACCTATTTTAAACTTGCCTATACACAAGTTTATGAAATCCATTAAAAGTATGCTCCTGAAAAAAGCTTATTATACTATTGAAGATTATGTAAATGATAGAGGAGCCTGGATTTGATCGCTCCAGCAATGCTAAGGACAGCGGTTAATTATGTACCTACACATTGATATAAGTTATAATGATAAATTGTAAATGAATTATCTAAAAAGAGCAACCACCGAGTTTCTTGCTGGTTCTTCTCGGTAGGAATGGCATTCCGAACCAGTCGTAGATTCACTTGACGATTCAAAAGTACTTGTAAAAGTTTATTTGAATAAAAAACATTTGAATTTTGAATTTTTTGAATTTTATTAACTATTTGACGTTAAGAGGTATAAGACGTAATGGTGGTAAAATAGTTACGGTATCTTAAAACTAAAGCTACGAGGGTTCCAAATGCGTCCTGGTCTGAGAAGAGCCCAGTGCCGACAACTAACTCAGCCGGGTGTGTTTATTATAATCACCATCTCTCAAATTATCTTAAAGTCCAGAACTATCAGTCGTAAAAGCAAATTAATGATGAAAACACTAGAAGTTTAATTCGCTATAATCCGCCACAGAACCACATAGATTTTCCTTCTGTCATGATTTACGAGTACCTTATTGTCATGGACTTCCGCAAAGTAACGCCTGCTTCTATCCAATATAGCAAATTAATGACAAGCTTCTTACATTGTAATAGGATACTTTATAGTGTCGCATAATGGTATCGCTACGAAAATGGATCAACGTGACTACAGCTTTACACTTCTCAAGAAAATGATCTATCAATATGAAATTAAGGGCGCCTTCAAATTTGCCGCAAAGTGCCGCGCGGAAGCAGCGCGGCTGCAGCGCTGCGGTCGCGCTGCTTTGTAAATCCATATAAATAAAAAACACGCGACTGCAGCGCTGCACCCGCGCTGCGGCCGCGCATCAGTTCATCGATCGACTAGTGACGGGACTGCGCACGTATTTTTGTTCAAGTCTAAACATGGACGAAAATCAGGTTGAAGAATTTATCGATGAGGTTCAGAGTCGTCCAGCAATATGGGACTCGAAGTCCGACAAGTACAGCAACAAAATCGAAAAGAAAAAGGCTTGGGAAGAAATATGCATTAAATTTATTGAAAATTTCACAAACAAGACTCCAAGCTTAGAATAACTACCTATAGAAGGTATGTTTCCAAACAACGCCTTCTCAAAACGCAAGCTACAAATTCGCTATGTGTGCTGTGTTTACTCGCCTCGTAAACGCAAACATAATGTTGCTAGTTTAAATGTTTTCCACCTAAAAGTTGGGTAAGTAATTGGTTAGTTTGTTTATAGCATTGTAGCTTCTAAAACTAAGCTAACCAGATTTTTTCGGACTGCGCGAGCGTCGTACGATGACATTTATGTCACCAATTGAACGGCTTACGTTTCGCGAGTGTACTAGGTTTCTATAGGTAGTTATTCTAAGACTCCAAGTGAAAAAAAATGAAGCATGTAAGTATAATATTATGTATTGTTAACACAACTACTTTATATTTTCGTTGTTTCGTATTAATAGTAACACAGAGCAGTGTTTCTTCGTCAGAGTCCATCGTGAAAATAAATATAGGTACAACCCTATGATGTTCGAACCTCGCGACAGGAGCGCGGCCGCAGCGCTGCAGCCGCGCTGCAGCCGCGCTACGCTTTGCGGCAAATTTGAAGGCGCCCTATGACTATTAGTTATTTATTGGTTTAAATAAACTGCCCATATTCGTGATTCTAAACGCGGGCACCATACACAAATCTTCAAAAAACAGCCATTCATTATCCATTTTGTATCTGCGCTCCATTAATAACCTGGGTTTATCCCGCCCTAATCTGCGTTCATTCCCGCTTTCCACGGCCGATTCTTTTTGCCGCCAAAAAACTCCGCCATGTTGGCTAGGCTGTCGCCACAGATTTATGGTATCGGGATTATAGGCTTGATAAATAATAAAACAGTGTGTATCTGTGGTTTTATGGCGGTTTTCAATTTGTTACGCGATTGTGTTATCGGGTAGGGGGCGCCGCGATCAATCGCTTCGGTTCCTTCGCTTGCCGGAAAATGGTTACTTTTTTTTCTAAGGTAGATTAAAATACCTATGGCTATGGCTATAGTCTCACAAACTTATCTGACCCGATGGCCAAAACTGGAACTAATTTTTATACCTGTTTAGATTTTGTTTTTATTTTATCTATACTAATATTATAAATGCGAAAGTTTGGATGGATATATGGATGGATTGATGGATGTTTGTTACTCAATCACGCCAGAATGGTTGAATAAATAAATATAAATAAATGCTTTATTGTTTACATTATTGTTAGTGGTTGATCACAATTTACGAGTATCTTAAGACTATAAAAGAAAAAGAAAGTTTTTGGTGTGGCAACACCCGGGTGAACAGCTGTTTAAATTTGTCCCGATTTAAATTTATCTTATTTATTATTTAGACGCATAATTTACAGCCTATTTATAATAAAATTAATTATATAAGTTACAAAAAGTGTTTTTGAAAGATATTTTAATAGTTCGAGTGCCTAATAAGTTTTCTATTACGTGTAAAATTAACAACGGTAATAGGTTAGTACAGTCGACGTCAAAATTGCATATAGAATAAGCAAATAAGTTGCTTTGCATGCGGTCGGACACCCACACACTTGCAGTAGTATAATATAAGTCGTTCAGCTTGTAGGTATTGTAATAGCCGAGTAATATCGATAATTTCACACCTCAAGTAAGTGAGCTCAATGGCGAGGTGTGGAACTACTTGGATTGCACACCGCAACTGTTGCTGGTTCAAATCTCGACCCCGTGTAAGTTTTTTTTACTTTTTTTATTTGATGACTGATATTTTTATACCAGCAATAGCATATGCGGGTAGTTTAAAAAATCTCTGAACAGATATGGCCACTGAGTACTGACGGAGACGAAAGATTAGACACTCGTTAGTCGTTATTAGCAAATACTACAAAATTATTATAATTTACTAAGTTTTGCTGTTTCTTATCTTCAACAATAATGCAGGCTTATATTAATATGCAGAAGAGGATGCATATTATTGAGCTAAATAATATCGGATACAATATACTTAGCTCAAATTTGCAATGAAACTGGTTTCACTGTGAGTATTGTTTTTATTGTTAAAAAATGTGTGTTCATAAACTTAGGATTAGTTACATAACGTTTTATTAGTAAATATCTAGACAAGATACTTAGTAGTTTCAAAAGTGTTTATTTTAATCTCGCTGTTTGGTTTTTTAGTGGACAACCAAGTGTTGGGTGTCGCATCCTGACGAAGAGAGTAATGCTTCACAACGAAGACATAATATTATAGATGAACAATATGAGAACAATATCTGCATACCAACTGTCGAGTTCGCGAACATGTTCGATACAGGATACTTAAACACCAGCGCCAAAGCTGCACATTATAACACATGGAAGTGATGTCCAGCTGTTGATGTGCCACAACTATCATTTGTGCATGATAATTGTTGTCCTGTGCATCGATCACATATAGTGCGTAATTGGTTTAATCAAAACCCAGACAACAGTTATTCCCTGGCCAGTAAGATCACCAAACTTAAATCATAGAGAATATTATGAGGTTTGATGGTGCAAACTGGTGGGTTATGTGAAATGAAAAGACTGCAGAGGAAACGGAGGCTCACTGTATGGAATTATGGGAGAATATATTTAGAATAACGGATATCTATCCTAATATTACAAACGGATTCACCCGGCGGCGCTTGCTTGATGTTATTGAAAAAAGTGGAGGTTTTATTGAATAGTAATACTTTTAAAGCTATATAAAATTTAATTTTTAAGGCTTTAAATATGAAACATAACGTTTATTATTTTCCTAACGTGTAATAATTAATATTAGTATATCTTATCAAAATTAACAGACAAAAAAGCAGCGCCGCCCTTTGCTTACTAGATTTTTAAGGTTTAGCTTCAATTTTCTTTTCTTTATGAAAACGATTACTTAAGCTATAACCTTAAAAAATGATAGAAAAAGTAGCTGAAGTTATTTATTACTTTTGAGAAAATGTAACATGATAACAATGAAAATAAATGAAAATAAAGTCGATTATCTAATAAAAAGTGTTTCTTCCAATTTATTTTGTTTGTTTTATTACTTATTGACTCATAATAAGCAATAATTGACACCATTAACATAGTTATAGCTTTCCTCCCAAAATAACTAACTTTGTCCTTAAGTATTATCTTGTTATAATTAATGTTTGCGTTTATAAATGGAAATAAAGATATATTATAATAAAGAATAACAAACAGACACAAAACACATAAACAAAACATAAATTTTGTTTGTATTCAAAACAAAATAAAAACTGCTGTAAGAGATTCGAACCTAGGTCATATGATGCGTCGTAACTCGTATACCAACTATATTATCACGACACTGGGAGTGGTTACTGTAAAGTGATGAAATAAACAATCAGAATAGACAAGGTGATTGAATAGGAATATTTAGAACCTAATGCTAATGACATAAGGTTGATATTGTTGACAGTTTATGGTAATGCAGGTAGTATTGAACTGAAATCGTTTGAACCTTACGGTGTTGATTTAAGGTTGATAATATTATTGACAGTTTATGTTTATCAGTGTGAGTGAGCACGGAGTTATTCACAGCATTGCTTGCAAGCGGTTTTAGCCTTAGAGCTATGTATGGACTTTTGCAGTCGACTGCAAAAACCTACGCCTACAAACTTGGCGTAACTTTAATCCTGTGTTTTTTGTGTTTGTATTGCGTATTGCTGGATGTTTTAATATTAAACATCTAAGCAGTATATGCGTAATCGGTATTTGTGTTTGCAATTGTTCGTTAATCCCACAATACGACACAATTGCAATCTCAAGATACAACTGTCATCTCGCATTCTGGGGTCATTGCTCTTTACTGTAATTACTTATTTTGCATTTGATCTGCAATATGATGACCCGCAGAGCTTTGGCACGCCAGGAAGAATCTAAACTTCAGCTGGCTTTAAAGGAATTAAAGGTTAGTAAAGAGTTATGTGCCCAATTGAATAGCGAAAGAGATGACAATGAAAAGGAACTATTAGGTATGTTAAAAAGTAATGAAAAGTTGAAATCTGAGTTATCGGCGTTACATATACGGTACGACGACGTAGTCGAACAGCGTGACCGCCTTCAGGAGCTCGTGGATAGGTTTGATGAGTGCCGGGCTGAGTACGAGGCCACACTTAACCAGATCTCTGCACTGCACCAGCAGCTGGATGAGGCTCACGACAAGATCTCCGAGTTGGAAACAGCTGCACAGATCACCACAGCACAGCACACCCAGAGTCTCTTCGAGGAATTAGTTGGTAGCGCCCCACAGTTGGTTACTGCTACAACGGATGAGCCCACTTTCTGTACTGACCATCCAATACCACAGGTCAATTATACAAACCCTTCAAAGGTTTATCCCTGTAGCAGTAAAAAACTAAAGAAATATGTAAAAATAAACCGATATATTAGGAAAACTCAAAAGTTAATAAATAAACATAATTATTCATTTAAAACATTGAAGCCAAAAAAGGATAGGTTAGAATTACTAGGCAAAATTAAGATGTGTACAGATGAACTAAAAATTTGTAAATTAAACTATGAATCAGACACACACATCCTAGAGGTTCAAATAGCCAGATTGCAGGCTTCTTTACGTTCAATTTCTGCTAAGTATGTCTCATGTCAAAAAAATATGATGTCTGAGTATACACAGACTACAGATGAGCTTGACCAGCTAACTGGTATTAAGAGTAATAACTCCTCTCAAAAAAAGTGTACTGATGATGGTGCTGGTCATCCACAGTCTGTGTCTACAGTGTCATCACCCTCAAAGTTGAGGAAGGTGTGTGTCGGGTTCCCTAAACAAAATACCAATAGTTCCTTTACTCACACAAAACCAAGCACATGCAATACAAAAACATTTATGTATAGCGATGGAATTGGTAGTAGTATGGGCATTCTACTTCATTCACATCTACAGGGACATACGGTTTTGAATTGCTGTTCACCTAACGCCGGACTAATTTCTATAGTCAGGTCAATTTATAGAAATAGAAATAGTTTTGATCAGAACACAAACTTAGTCATCTTTGTCGCTAGCAGAGGGACAGTTAACGAATATGAATTGAAAAAATGTTATCAAACTTTGGAAAAATTAAATGTTAATAATATTGTTATATATACCTTCCCTTACTGCGACACTTTGCCACACCAAGAGAATACCTATAGATATAAGTTAAATATGACATTGTACAATTTATGTACCTATAATAATAAATTTAAAGTTGTTGACATAAGTACCCAGTGTGGTAAAGTTTATTATGACTTGGATCAAGATAGGTATAAACTATCTTGTTATTCTAAAAGACAGATAGCTATTTCGCTATCATATTTTTTTCAAACATTAGCCAAAAATGTGGCTAAACAAGCTGCTTCTATTGAGCAGTGTTTTATTTCTGACATTTTGGATGTAAATCCAAGTAACCTTAGTTTAAACTAGATAAGAAGACAATGGAGGATTCCTCTTGCTTGAAAATCTCAAGTTGTAATAAGGCTTTGCACACACTAAACGCAAAGCAAACAAAAAATAAAAAATCTAATAACATCAACCTGGTTCACCAAAACATTCAATGTATTAAAGGGAAGGATTTAGAGATTGAATTGTTTTTAAATAATTTCAATATTGATATTTTATGTGTAACTGAACATTGGTTAAAAAACCATGAGTACATGTTCAATTTTAGTGATCACCAGGTTGGTAGTTCGTTCACCAGATTTAATGCTATCCATGGTGGCTCGTTAATTTTGTTAAATAAAAAACTTAAATTTAAAAACCGAATTGATATTGTGAGCCTGTCTGTTGAGCGAACAATAGAACTATCCTCAGTCGAATTGGAACAATTCATCGTTGTGTCTGTATACAGACCACCCTTGTCTAACTTTGAACTTTTTGAAAAGGTAATGGATGAAGTACTTTTTAAACTCTCAAAATCAAACAAAAAGCTTATTGTGTGCGGAGACTTTAATGTAAATATTTTGGAAAACAGCCCTGTAAGTGGCAAGTTATTGAATCTGTTCAAATCCTATAACTTATCCAATATGTTTATGGAGCCAACTAGAATAACTGCAACTAGTGCCACATGCATAGACAATATTTTTACAAATATTACACCTGTTTATAAAAACATTATTAGTAAATTAGATTCAGATCACTGTGGACAATTAATTCAGTTTGAAAATTTGAAGAAAAATGTTTTAAAGCGTAGAATAACTTTTGTGCCAGTAACGTTGGACCGCATTGAAAAAATGCGAACAAGCCTTACAAAGGAACTCCCTTTTTTACCAAATGGGTTGAGTCCTAATGAAATGTACACCATATTCTTTAACACTTTCAGTGAAATATTCAAGTCAATATTCACCAGCAGAACGGTCTTAACTACTGATGCAAACGTTTTTAGTGGATGGGCAACAAATGAATTACACAGAAATAGGCAAAAATTATATGAATTGTATGCAGAGCGACAGTATGATACTAGTGATGAGTTCAAGGAGCATGTTCAACTGTTTTCCAGGAAGTTTAAAAGAGATTGCATTGTGGCTAAATCTAAACATATTCAAACTAAGATAAAAAATAGCTCCAACGTAATCAAAACTGCTTGGAACATAGTGAATGAAGAAACAGGAAGAGCAACACCGAAAAATTTTGAATTTAAACTTAATGTCGGTAATACATCTGTAACTTCGGACTCCGAAGTTGCTTCAGTTTTTGAAGGCTTTTTTACGGATATTCCTGTTTCTACCACAGAATCGTTGAACTCCTCACCAAATGCAGCTCTTACTTTACTGGAGGATAACGTGCCTGAATGTAATAACGTTTTTAAATTCTGTCACGTTAACTGCTCTGACGTTATTAAAGCATTAAAATTAATTAACAATAAGAAAACAAATGATTTGTGGGGCATTTCCGTTAACGTTGTAAAATCATTGATTGATATCGTTGCACCCGAGTTAGCATTAATATTTAATAATTGTATTGATAGTGGCGAGTTTCCTGACTTAATGAAGCATAGCAAAATAATTCCTCTATTCAAATCAGGTAGTACCAGTGACCCCACTAACTTTAGACCTATATCTGTACTACCCACTTTCAGTAAAATATTTGAAAAATTAATACTAATTCAATTGCTTAAACATTTTGGTAACAATGACTTATTACATAGTAAACAGTTTGGATTTACACGCGGTCGCTCAACAATCGACGCTGGTGTTGAGTTAATTCAAAACATATTCGAAGCCTGGGAGGAGTCACGTGATGCACTTGGGTTTTCTGTGATTTATCCAAGGCTTTTGATTGTGTTGATCACGAAACATTAGTCAGGAAATTGCACCATTATGGAATTAGGGGTGTAGCACTGGATATGATGAAATCCTACTTAAAAAACGGGATACAAAAGGTAGACGTCAATGGAAAGCGGTCTTCCGGATCGATTGTAAAAATGGGGGTTCCGCAAGGTTCAATTTTAGGGCCTTTTCTGTTCCTCATTTACATCAATGATCTTCCGAATCTCGCTAAGGATAATCATGGGATAGTATTGTTTGCTGATGATACATCACTTTTGTTTAAAATTAATCGTTACGAAGCAACTCCTGACGAAGTAAACAATTCTCTCACTAAAGTGGTACAGTGGTTTGAAGCGAATAACCTACTCCTTAATGGAAAAAAGACAAAGTGTATTAAATTTACATTACCTAATGTCAAACAGGTAAAAACCACTGTACAACTTGATCATGAGGAATTAGATTTAGTGGATACCGCTGTTTTTCTCGGAATAACGTTGGATGCTAAACTCCAATGGGGCCCTCATATAGATGACTTGTCGAACAGACTCAGTTCTGCTGCATATGCGGTTAAAAAGATTCGCCAGTTGACAGACTTAGAAACTGCGAGATTAGTATATTTTGGTTACTTTCACAGCATTATGTCATATGGCATATTATTATGGGGTAATGCTGCTGATATTCATTCTGTTTTCGTGCTGCAGAAAAGGGCTGTTCGTGCCATTTACAACATGGGACCTAGAGAGTCCCTAAGAACTAAATTCAAAGAAGTTAAAATTATGACAGTCCACAACCAATACATATTTGAAAATTTAGTATATGTGCATAAAAACATGCATAAATTCAAGAAAAAAAGTGACTGTCATAATGTTAATACAAGAAATAAGAATAAAATTGTTGTGCCCTCTTCTAGACTTTGTAAAATTAGTAATTCATTTGTCGGTAGCAGTATACGTTTTTATAATAAACTCCCAGAAGACATATTGGAGATGTCTCTCAACAAGTTCAAAGTTTTGTAAAACGGAAACTAATTGAAAAGTCATATTATAGTGTAAAGGATTATTTGAATGATAGGCAACCATGGGTATGAATTGTTCCAGCGGCTAATTATGTTATATTAAAAATATAATTTAGTAATTTACTATATTTGTGAGATGGTGATAATAAAAAAAAAAAAAAAACCCGGCTGAGTTTGTTGTGGGCTCTTCTCAGATCAGGGCGCGTTTGGAACCCTCGTAGCTTTAGTCTTAAGATACCGTTGTTAATTATCACCATCAATTCTTATTCTTTATAAACATGACGTTCAGAAGGTGTACTTTGTAGGTACCAATTTTGAATAAAGATGATTTGATTTGATTTGATTTGAAAAAAAAACTAACAACAAAACAGTTGGAGACAACCTCAGCATTGCCAAGCATTGAACGTATCTGGATGAAATTTGGCACAGAGATAGACTATAGTCTGGAATAGCAATAATGTATATATATCTATATTTTTATCCCGGAAAATTAAAGAGTTCCCGCGGAAACTAAAACCTTAATCCACATGGACGAAGTCGCGAACATCATCTAGTTTTTCATAATATAGGTACTAGCGACGATATTTTATTTTTCATATATTAGACGCGAATTAAAATTATATTTGCAGTGCCTTTACCAAAACTAAGCAAGTTGATACTATTTCAATTTACTATTACTAGTTGATTCATTACGAATCAAATTAAACGTGAGCGACGCTGGGGGCAAAAGCTAGTACTTAATTTTTATTTTTTTACTAACTGTACCTAGTTAGTAAAAAAGTGTTAGTTAGCCCTTGAGTGCAATCTCACCTGATGGTAAGTGATGATGCAGACTAAGATACGATAAAGCCCGTGTTTTAAATCGCTCCAAAGCCCACCGTGATGAGAGCTCTACAAGATAAGGGCGGGATTACACGCCGCTATCCTCCCTATACGCCCTCGGTTTAAAACTCCCGATCTAATAGATAGCAAGATCACTGGCTGGTTGGGTGTCACGCTCAGCATTACAATGTAATCGCGCGTGTGACCACCGCCTTAGTGTGAATACGCACTACCGACTAGACAGGACGAAACGGTCGCGCGAAACGACGGCGTTGCATGGAATACACGACTTGTCGTTTTTTTATCCACTACAAGTTAGCCCTGGACTGCGATCTCACCTGATGGTAAGTGATGAGGCAGTCTAAGATGGTAGCGGGCTAACCTGTTAGGGGCATGACAGCATTGACTGCAGTTATAATTAACCCATACCCCTAATCGGTTTCTACATGGAATCGTACCGGAACGCTAAATCGCTTGGCGGCACGTCTTTGCCGGTAGGGTGGTTTATCCCGGAAAATTAAGGAGTTCCCGCGGAAATTAAAAAAACTAAAACCAGAAGAAGTCGCGGGCATAAGCTAGTACCTGTATAATGAAGAATACCGACAGACAGACATACCCGTGCATCTACTTACATAAAAATGGGCGCACAGTACTTTTGAAAGCTCGAATAAGCTTTTTTTGTCCGTAATGAGTTCTCGCCCTTATTTAGACATACGATGAGTTTTAAATTAAAATAATGTGGTTAGATAGGGCTACTGGTTTTTTTAATGGCGTTGTAAAGTATTTTTATCAAGATTGTTATCGCTGTTTTTCTTTCTGAATGTTATTATTTTTCACATAATTTCATTTTGTATATTTAATACTCATACTTTAGTTTTTAGTTTTTAATTTAATCCTATTAGGTAGTAATATTAATTTATGGATATGTATAATCTACAGATACATAAAAGGGTAAACTTACAGCTGGTAACTTTGAAAAATGCTTTTAAGTATATCATCAAATAATCAAATAAATATTATAAATGCGAAAGTTTGGATGGATGTATGGCTGTGTGGATGTATGGATGTATGGATGTTTGTTACTCAATCACGCCCGGCTGAACGGATCTGGATGAAATTTGGCACAGAGATAGATTATAGTCTGGAATAACACATAGGCTACTTTTAATCCCGGAAAATTAAGGAGTTCCCGCGGGAACCGAAAAACATCGATCCACGCGGACGAAGTCGCGGGCATCAGCTAGTAATTTATAAATGCGAAAGTGTGTTTGTTTGTCTGTTGGTCTTTCAGTCATGCCGTAACAGAGCAACGGATCGACTTGAATTTTTTGCATAGGTATATTGATTAGGTGGAGAGTGACAGACTAGGCTACTTTCTATCCCGGAAAATTATGGAGTTATTGTGGGAATTTTAAGAAACATATTCCATGCGGACGAAGTCGCGGGCATCAGCGCCTATAACTTATAACTGGGTCTGAAAACTTAGTTTACTTACTTACCCATAATGCACACCAGAAAGGAATATTAAAATAAATAAACGCAATGCCAAAAGAAATATATTAATCAAAAGTTAAGAAGTTAAAACATTTAAAAAAAACAAATGAACAAAGCAGGCTGCGCTATCAAAAAAATCTCAGCCGTTTCATTAACTCTTGGCAAAAGAAAAAAAACAATGTCAACGCGAAAAAAAAGAAGCGCACAGATTAAATTTTAGAGGTACTTTTTTAAAATTAATTAATAAGGGAAGGTGACGTCGGGAAAAATGAAATGTCAAAATTACAACAAGATTCGCTTTAATTATGTCCGTAGGGGTGCAGAGGGGTGAAACGGGGAGGGGGTGGACTAATTACATTTTCTTAATTTGCAAAGTTTCGCTGTTTTTCCCGCTGTCCGGTTTTGTGCGTGGTCGTGATTTGTGTCGGAGAGATGTTTAAACTAATTTTGTTAGGAATTAACTTTGTATTTAATTTAATTGTCCCTAATTCAAGTATGGTTAACCGACTTTCAAAAAGGGTTCACAATTCGGCACGTATTTTTTATATTCTTGTATTAAAATTACTTACTGAAGTAATGAATTACCATATCATAATTTGGTGGAAATTTAAGAGATTGAAGGATTTAAAAAATTTAAAGAAATATCTGGTTTCCTACATTACCTCTACGTATGACATTTCCTTGAAATAAAATATAAGTTCAACTAAACTCAAATATTTTTTTTAGATAGCTAAAGTCCGGAGAGTGACATGGGCTATTTTAACAAATGTTAGACAGATCAAGCACTCCCATTGGTAGGTTTGTCTTCTAAACTCTAACTACTGGTGGAAAGGAACCCTTATTTCTTGAAAGAGTCCGTCAAAAATGCAATGCTAAAATTCAGTTATCTTTTTGTTTGAGTCATTACGTCGTTAAGTGTTTTGAATCAACATTTTTATAGTAACCCCCTTTTTAAAAATACAAAGAAAGGGGTGACCCACCCCCCGGAGGGGCAAATTGAAGATAATTAAGTTTATCGCTTTAATATCTTCTTGTCTTTCCAAATTTGCAAATGAATTTTTTTAATAACGGCAAATTTGTAGCCGCTTTAATCCTTTTATGATTTATGGGGTTTAAATGCAGATCCACGCTGGACCGTTTGTTTATAATAATATTATCCTACTTTTGAAAAAGGGGTTATTATCATAACACTAGACTTTACACACGTTTTGATCGACCTCCCTGGCGCAGTGTTGAGCGCTGTTGTCTTAACGTGCGGAGGTCCCGGGTTCGATCCCCGGCAGGGACAATTTCGGAATTTATAATTTCTGAATTTCCCTTGGTCTGGCCTGGTGGGAGACTTCGGCCGTGGCTAGTTACCACCCTACCGGCAAAGACGTGCCGCCAAGCGACTTTGCGGTACGATGCCGTGTAGAAACCGATTAGGGTTATGGGTTTATTAATATAACTGCCATACCCCTAACAGGTTAGCCCGCTACCATCTTAGACTACATCATCACTTACCATCAGGCGAGATCGCAGTCAAGGGCTAACTTGTAGTGGAATAAAAAAACGTTAGGGCGTGCAAAATATTTGTGTTTTGTGTATAAAAGTAAAAATACCCATTGTACACTTGCGATCAATAAAAGTGACCATCTATCGGTTTTTGATTAATTATTGTTTTTTTTTAATTAATGTTATTGTAATTCCTTCATAGAGTCTGTCGTAAGCGTCTGTCTAGTGAAAGATAAGAGTGCAAAACTTCGGGAAATCCAAATAAAGATTTTATTTAAAACCTAAATTAAATTACAATTATTAAATTTGCTACCTAAATTAGAGCTTGCAATAGGCATATTACAAGCTCTAACTTAGGTTTCAAATTTATAATACTTTGTTACGCACGGTCAGAAATGAAAGACGTAAATTAATATGCACAATCAACAGCAACTTTTATTTCACTGTTCACAATAATTTACAACGTATCACTTCAAAAATACACGGTATAATGCCCGAACACGGCCCGATGTCCGTGTTTTATACATTGCCACCTCTCCTCTACTCTACCCTCTCCTCTCCTCTCCTCTCCTCACCTCTTTTCTCCCCACCTCTACTACTCACCTCACCTCACGCTACCTCCCTCTCTCTCTCCCCTCTCCTCGCTCGTTACAGTCGGCCATCCTGCAACAATTGCCCCGCAATTGGCGAGAAAACAAAAAAAACTTTAGCTCTCTGATAAATCAATTAGACCATCTCCTTAACACTACAATCATCGCTGCAATCATCACTACAGAAAGGTCCCAAGGAATCTGCTGGAACAACCTGCCTGCCTGTAAACTTTTTATAGCCACGTATACCCTTAATGCTCCTAATTTCATATCTCCAAAATACGTCTCGCCTAAATCTTTAGGTGAGCTGGCAAAGCAATCTGAATGGGCTATCAATAAATCGATAAAATCACACCGCTCGTCTGCACTAATTTCCCCCACATCTATTTCACCTAGTGACAACCCACCGATTATACCTACAACTTGTTTATCTACCTCTACTGTCATAATTAACAAAAAATTTGCTTACCTCTGATATCTCTGTACACAGCTCGGCATGGGCAATGGTGTCTTGTCTCATTACAGCGAAAACAAATAGGAGGTTTTCGGAAACTGCTGTCCTTGTCGCTGGAACTACTCGTGATGTCAACTATTGTCGAATTACCTCAGGGTCTTGAAGAAAATCGGCGTCCTCACAATCTCAATCAACTTCGCATCTTCTTCGACCTCACATACATTCTTGGCTTTTTCCATTTAATCGTGAGATATTTGTGGGCCTCATTCATCCCACTTCTGACTGTTACGCACGGTCAGAAATGAAAGACGTAAATTAATATGCACAATCAACAGCAACTTTTATTTCACTGTTCACAATAATTTACAACGTATCACTTCAAAAATACACGGTATAATGCCCGAACACGGCCCGATGTCCGTGTTTTATACATTGCCACCTCTCCTCTACTCTACCCTCTCCTCTCCTCTCCTCTCCTCACCTCTTTTCTCCCCACCTCTACTACTCACCTCACCTCACGCTACCTCCCTCTCTCTCTCCCCTCTCCTCGCTCGTTACAACTTAGCTGCTTATTGAAAATATATCGATCAATACTTAACTTCAAGACTCAATTCATTTTAATTTTACGTAATAATATGAGGATACTATACCTACCTACGTATTTTTAACAATTGTTGTCCTACTTAATACTTCAAAGTTTCGTGTAGTTTGAATCGGATATTAGTCGAAGATAATGCAAAATAAAACCGGTAAGTAATAAAACGAAATCTATATGAAAATCTCAATTTGACCGCACATACGATTAAATGCCAACGAAAAAACCAATCGCATCGAATTGAATATCAACACGGTAAATAATACAGATTAAAAAAGTATAAAAAAAAGTTTAAAAAACCGCGACACGCGCCGTGCAATTTATTTTTTCCTCCCTATCGGCAGTCGGGCAGTCGTTTTGAAGAATTTGTGGCCGATAGGTAAATTGGAATTGTGTTTTTGATCGATGGCGTGCACTAATGGACGCTGGTGAACAAAAAAACGTAAAAATGGAGCATGTACGATGCATTTTATTCGCTAGGCATGCATCCATGCAAAGGATGCGGAATGGCGCTTTTGATTGATGACGCGATCTATTGTTTGGACGTGGATAGTGGCATGGAGTATAGTCGGATAATGGCTGGTAGTTTATGCTGTTGTTTATTTAAGTTATTTTGAATACTTAAATCGTAAATAACTAAAATCGGAGCTATTTCCCGATATCTCTTAGATATGGACCTTAATGCACCCTTACACTTAAAAACCTCCTTAACTCAGTCAATTTTGACCGGAGGAAAAAGTCATAAGACCTTTTTTACGTAAAATTTTAAGCTCTACATATTCATACTAGAACTTTTTTACCGTTTTCGAGTAATTGCGAAAAAACACTTTTGACAATTTTTTTTCAACCCTTGCCGGGGGTTGTGGACACGAAAACCTTTACACATTGTTTTTGTATCATTAAAACTACATTATATCAAAAATGCAAGGTTGTGCTAAAATTTTGATTTCAGATCTTATTTGACTGGACTAAATTTACACTATTTTAAAATAACAAAAAGTACTTGGTACCTACTTCAAATGTCAAGTTGACTTTGACAAGTGATTTTGAATAGTCGAGTGAATCTACCACCAGTTCGGAATGACATTCCAACCGAGAATAACCAGCTAGAAACTCGGTGGTTGCTCTTTTGAAGAAATTAAGTAATATACAATTACATCAATGTGTAAATAACTAGATACATAAGTAACCGCTGTCCTTAGCATTGCTGGAGCGAGTCAAATCCATGCTCTTTTATCATTTACATTCTTCAGCTGTTCAGCTACCTAGGTTTCTTTTCTGTTTACTCTTTTTATTAGACAATTTCTTTTACTATTGAATAGTATAATTCCATATCTAAAAATTACTATTATTGGCCTTAAATTAAATAAGTGACCTATCTACTTTGAAGTTCTATTAATCTTTTTTTCCCGTAAATAAGGATAATACTAACGGTGAACTGAAGGATTAGGGTGAACGCACACCAGATGAGCAGCAACATTAGTGAACACACACACATAAGCGCGGGCGGCGGGCCACGAAGCGAGCGACACAAATCGCGCGGACTATTACCATCCGGCGATAAGGCGTGACAAACGACTCACCCTAATGATGTTCGGCTTTGCGCTGAGGTTTCACGGCGTCTCCACACGTGACACACGGACAGACTGCATTTTACAATGTATAATATTTTCTAGTATTTTCTGCACCCCTATTCTCTAACTCTCTCTGCGTCGTATTCCTCATTAGCAGATGCCCGCGACTTCGTCCGCGTGGAATTAGTTTTTTTTAATTCCAACGGGAACTCCTTAATTTTTCGGTGTTATTCCAGACTATAAAATCTATCTCTGTGCCAAATTTCATCGATCCGTTCAGCCGTTCCGGCGTGATTGAGTAACAAACACGCCGATCCATCCACCCATCCAAACTTTCGCATTTACAATAATAAAGTAAGTAAGTAAGTAAAGTCATAAATATTTATTCAATTTAGGTAGAAACACTACACTTATTGACGTCCAGTTACATAAAAATATGATGGTGATAATCTGTTACGGTATCTTATAACTAAAGCTACGAGGGTTCCAAACGCGCTCTGGTCTGAGAAGATCCCACAACAAACTCAGCTGGGTTTTTTTTTTCATTATCACCATCTCACAAATCATCTATAGGTAGATACAAAGTAGGTATAGAATAGATCGTTCTGTCAACTTGTGCCGACTTTAATATTTTTTTAATTACCTAAGTGCTCTTACTTAGGTAGGTAGTAGGCACTTAACATCAACAAGACCTATCGTATCTCTATGGTATGCACATAAAAACGATTTCAAAATCAATTACAAGGTAAAAGAATAACCGCAGACTTATTCAAACGCAAAGCTCTATGAAACCTAATAAAAAAATCCAGTAGCTTCAATGAAATAAGGTTACTTTGAAAGTTCCCAGGCATTAATGCTTCTTTTGATACATAATTATTGTGAAACGATACGCAATAATTATGTATTACGAGTTACGACTAGAGTTGTGATTAAATGTTATAAAAGATTAATTGTTAAAACGTTATTGTTATAAAAAATTAACACGTTAAATTAAAAGTTATAATTATAACTTTTAAGGATAACAAATATTCAAAAGTTGTCAAATTTTAATGTTATATAATAATTCGTTTCGTTAAAAGTTCAATGGAATGAATGTTATATTTTTTATAACTTAATAGGCCTACTTACCTACTGCAAAGATGCAACTGGATTCGGAAATCAAACGTTTTTTTGAGTTGTTTTACATTTAAAAAAATCAATATGAAATAGGTTTGAAATTGAAAAGTGTTTTTAAGTTGATCGAGTTCAGCACTTCAAAATAGTTCCAAATTGCGGCATTAAATACTCCGCCTTGAACTCGTGTTAAACTAAGGTTACACTTTACAACTTTATGCATAAAAACTTAATATTTTACTTCCATTAAATGAATAGGTAGGTGTAACATTCATAACACATTTCAATAACAACTGAAGTTTGATAATGGTTTACGTTTGCTTGAAATCATTGAACGTTAAAAAGTTATTTTTATTGAGATAAGGCTCACAATTCCTTGTATTATAAAAATAACAAATAGGTACAGCAGTACATGATAAGTGGCTGCTGGCCGAATGTTGTAACAGCGCCATCGTCTGGCAGCCACCTAAACTTCTATGCAATTTACTGTAAAAGACAGTTGTCAATAAATCTATACGCGATACAGTTATAACTTTTAACGAACATCTCAATATTTATTAACAAAGTTAAAAGTTAAAAAATAATATTGTGTTAAATTAAATGTTATAACTTTTAATGCTCACCTCTAGTTACGACACAGTAATACCATCATACCGCCTCTCTATTTAATACTATAATACGTCATTAACATACTAAAATCGAATCGCCTCAATACGCCCGTTTCAAAGGCCGAAGCTTTGCGTTCGACATCTCATTCCAAATAATTACAACACAGCCCACCAAAGAGATTTACTGAAAGCATAAAGCCGATATTAATGTTAAATTGTAATTTTTTATCCAGTGCCCAATTCATATTCATACTAATATTATAAATGCGAAAGTGTGTCTGTCTGTCCGTCTGTCTGTCCGTCGGTCTGTCAGTCTGTCTGTCTGTCTGTCTGTCTGTCTGTTACGCTTTCACGGCCCATCTGTTCAACCGATGTTGATGAAATTTGGTACAGGGATAGGTCATATCTCGGGGAAGGACATATGCTTTTTATCTCGGAAAATTAAGGAGTTCCCCCGGGAATCAAAAAAACGTGAACCACGCGGACGAAGTCGCGGGCATTACCTAGTTTATATATAATATGTAGGTAATAGGTACTACACAAAAGTGAAATGTAAGGAACACCTCTTTTGTAATAATATATAATTTTAATAAAAAAATGTTTCTAATAATTAGTAACATGCCCTAGTAAAGTAGTATTGCATCTACTGTTTTAGTGTTAAAACTGTCGCGGTTGATTTTCATTAATCTTGGACACATAAAAATGGCTTGAATTCATGTACTTGTCAGAGTTGACATGACCAATTAGTGTTGGTCTTGTCCAGGGTCTTTGTCAGGGATTTTTGGTTTTGTCTCGGATGGATTAATTCCTTTTTATGCTAAATCATTTGTCGATACGCTTCGTCGTGCCGAAGTTATTCCACAAATATTTTTATTTCTTTCATTTCTCGCTTGTCCTATCTGTCACCAAAATAAATCTTAAATATCTCTGTTACACACGGGAAAACATGGCGGACTGTAAGCTAAGACATTTTTACCTCTATAGAGCCATTACCACTCTTGAAAAATAATAGATATTCACATAATTATCCTTTTATTCCGACCCTCCCCGCGGGAACGAGAAAGCATTACTTTATTACTTGCGTGAGAAAAAGATAGTTATATTTCCCGCGGTTCGTCGTTTAGCACTTAAGTAATTGAATACAGGGGGTGAGTAGGGGAATGAAAGGAACAGTGGAAAATAATAATAAATATAATAATATTCTTGTGCGAACTTGTTTAGTTTGCTCGTAAATATAATAATAAACATACGTCAGTGTGTTTGATGACTTACGGGGAAGTTTGGTGTGTTTTGCGACAACAATCATAATATTAAAGCTTGTGTTGTGTTCAAGTTTATTTAGAGTAATGATACTTACAATAAACAACCAGCTTTCTTTATTCTTTTTCTTAGTAATAATTTGCATTTTAACGCGAATGTTACAATGAGCGCAATTATTTGTGTTCAAATTAACATAGAAGTAATTATTAAGATTTTGTCTATTAATTATCCGCATTACCAGATTAGCCAAGATCACTTGCCACCATTTAAAAAAAGCTACAATCCGACAAATTTGTTAAAAATGACATTTAATCATAAAATTGTACGACTACCGGGAAAGACGTGCCGCCAAGCGATTTAGCATTTCGGTACGATGCCGTGTAGAAAGAAACTGATTGGGGGTATGGGTTTTATACCTACAATTGCCATGCCCCTAACAGGCTAGTTCGCTACCATCTTTAGACTGTAGCCCGCTACCATCTTAGACTGCATAATCACTTACCATCAGACCAGATCCGCCGAATGGTACCTACTCCGAACCAGTGGTAGATTCATTCGACGATTCAAAAGCATTTGTTAAAGTTTATTTGAATAAAAAACATTTGAATTTTGAATTTTTGATCGTAGTCTAGCGCATAAAAAAAGTTTTACTTCAATAATTCCAAACAATACACCTACCAGCAAAAAAATGTGACATTAATTAATCTTTTCAGACAAGGTTATTAAAACTGAACAGCGGATCCGAAGATTTAATAGATATTGTAGGGGCCATCGAAAACGACGGGTTTTTAATGCTGCTCGAGATTACGACGCGAATAAAAGCAAAGTGCCGAATAACAAAGAACGTAAACGGTTACGATCTCACTGAATGCAGATTGCTGTAAATATGGCTCCTTCACACTGTTCCACTGGCATTCAAGTTGCCAAAAGAAAAAAAACCCATTTTTTTTTCAAATCAACTACAAGTTAGCCCTTGACTGCGATCACACCTGATGGTAAGTGATGATACAGTCTAAGATGGTAGCGGGCTAACCTGTTAGAAGTATAGCAGTTATATATATTAAACCCATACCCCTAATCGGTTTCTACACAATTCATATTCATACTAATATTATAAATGCGAAAGTGTGTCTGTCTGTCCGTCTGTCTGTCCGTCGGTCTGTCAGTCTGTCTGTCTGTCTGTCTGTCTGTCTGTTACGCTTTCACGGCCCATCTGTTCAACCGATGTTGATGAAATTTGGTACAGGGATAGGTCATATCTCGGGGAAGGACATATGCTTTTTATCTCGGAAAATTAAGGAGTTCCCCCGGGAATCAAAAAAACGTGAACCACGCGGACGAAGTCGCGGGCATTACCTAGTTTATATATAATATGTAGGTAATAGGTACTACACAAAAGTGAAATGTAAGGAACACCTCTTTTGTAATAATATATAATTTTAATAAAAAAATGTTTCTAATAATTAGTAACATGCCCTAGTAAAGTAGTATTGCATCTACTGTTTTAGTGTTAAAACTGTCGCGGTTGATTTTCATTAATCTTGGACACATAAAAATGGCTTGAATTCATGTACTTGTCAGAGTTGACATGACCAATTAGTGTTGGTCTTGTCCAGGGTCTTTGTCAGGGATTTTTGGTTTTGTCTCGGATGGATTAATTCCTTTTTATGCTAAATCATTTGTCGATACGCTTCGTCGTGCCGAAGTTATTCCACAAATATTTTTATTTCTTTCATTTCTCGCTTGTCCTATCTGTCACCAAAATAAATCTTAAATATCTCTGTTACACACGGGAAAACATGGCGGACTGTAAGCTAAGACATTTTTACCTCTATAGAGCCATTACCACTCTTGAAAAATAATAGATATTCACATAATTATCCTTTTATTCCGACCCTCCCCGCGGGAACGAGAAAGCATTACTTTATTACTTGCGTGAGAAAAAGATAGTTATATTTCCCGCGGTTCGTCGTTTAGCACTTAAGTAATTGAATACAGGGGGTGAGTAGGGGAATGAAAGGAACAGTGGAAAATAATAATAAATATAATAATATTCTTGTGCGAACTTGTTTAGTTTGCTCGTAAATATAATAATAAACATACGTCAGTGTGTTTGATGACTTACGGGGAAGTTTGGTGTGTTTTGCGACAACAATCATAATATTAAAGCTTGTGTTGTGTTCAAGTTTATTTAGAGTAATGATACTTACAATAAACAACCAGCTTTCTTTATTCTTTTTCTTAGTAATAATTTGCATTTTAACGCGAATGTTACAATGAGCGCAATTATTTGTGTTCAAATTAACATAGAAGTAATTATTAAGATTTTGTCTATTAATTATCCGCATTACCAGATTAGCCAAGATCACTTGCCACCATTTAAAAAAAGCTACAATCCGACAAATTTGTTAAAAATGACATTTAATCATAAAATTGTACGACTACCGGGAAAGACGTGCCGCCAAGCGATTTAGCATTTCGGTACGATGCCGTGTAGAAAGAAACTGATTGGGGGTATGGGTTTTATACCTACAATTGCCATGCCCCTAACAGGCTAGTTCGCTACCATCTTTAGACTGTAGCCCGCTACCATCTTAGACTGCATAATCACTTACCATCAGACCAGATCCGCCGAATGGTACCTACTCCGAACCAGTGGTAGATTCATTCGACGATTCAAAAGCATTTGTTAAAGTTTATTTGAATAAAAAACATTTGAATTTTGAATTTTTGATCGTAGTCTAGCGCATAAAAAAAGTTTTACTTCAATAATTCCAAACAATACACCTACCAGCAAAAAAATGTGACATTAATTAATCTTTTCAGACAAGGTTATTAAAACTGAACAGCGGATCCGAAGATTTAATAGATATTGTAGGGGCCATCGAAAACGACGGGTTTTTAATGCTGCTCGAGATTACGACGCGAATAAAAGCAAAGTGCCGAATAACAAAGAACGTAAACGGTTACGATCTCACTGAATGCAGATTGCTGTAAATATGGCTCCTTCACACTGTTCCACTGGCATTCAAGTTGCCAAAAGAAAAAAAACCCATTTTTTTTTCAAATCAACTACAAGTTAGCCCTTGACTGCGATCACACCTGATGGTAAGTGATGATACAGTCTAAGATGGTAGCGGGCTAACCTGTTAGAAGTATAGCAGTTATATATATTAAACCCATACCCCTAATCGGTTTCTACACGGCATCGTACCGGAACGCTAAATCGCTTTGCGGCACGTCTTTGCCACCAGGCAGACTCTCCTTATGGACTCCTGCCTGATGGCAGGGCGTATCCAACTCGCACGGACTAAAAACAACCTCCCCCGAGGCTCCCCGATCAGCACGGAACCGCATTTGCATTTCTTCATGCCGACCGCTCGTTATTATTATTCTTCTTCTTGTCCTCTTTTTCGTGCTCTTCTCTTCTCATCATCTGCAGCATCTGTGCTTACTTCTTCCATTCGTTTTCATTTGACCGCATGCGCGATATAAGGTTTTGGGCGTTGCCAGTCTAACGTTATATTGCTACTGCCACTATTATTTTGTGGTCTCAACCGTTTGCAGACCACTGCTGGACGAAGGAATTTCGTAACTAATGATCTCCACCGAACATCTAGTTTCTTTTTTTCTTTTTTTTTGCATGCCAATACACGGCAAGTTGTAGTTCTTACTAATATTAATAATGTAACAATGCAATCTAATGCATTCAGCATTCTTGCCACCATTCCACGCGGGCATGATTTAAGAAAGTTTAAAATTGACGTCAAAAAGCATTATATCTGTCTCTTTGTTATCTTTAAATAGCGGCATGTATATTTTTCTTTTTTCCTTTTGTATATTAATTATTTATGTACCTATTAAGTTATTATGTCTATTTAGTCTTACGTATGTCTATTGTAATTATTTTGTTTAAATTAGTGTATCATAATTATGTTTTCTCAAACATGCTTGGAAATTTGAGCATTATTTTGACAACCTTCTTCGAGATAAATCGAAATTGCTGTACTGGCCAAATACATGCGAGCAGCGGCCTTCTAAAGTTGTATGAAAATCCATATCTGTCGTGGTTTAGCGGCCAAATAAATTACATACTAAATTCATATCTGTCGTGTAGTTTAAAAGTGGAACGATCTTTTACTCCGAAACATGGCAATCAAGGAGGTAACTTATCAAAGGTTTTATTTAAATTTCGAACTAGCTTGCAAATAGAAAGCTGTTTATTGAAAAAAAAAACAAAATATGAACACTTTGACGCGGGAAAAATTATTGTTGTTCGTTGTTCGTCATTGATTTTGAAATGTTTTTGACAAAATGAGTTCAAGTGAAGACAATGAGTGTGATGAACACTTAGTTTTAATTTCCGCGCATTATTTGAGAAAAGCACTATACAAGCCTTGGCCACAACTAGGCATTGATGGACTTACGTATGTGTGCCTCGGCTTCGCCTCGGCCCACATTTACACGTTCGTCCTTCAATGCCTGTTTTGATGGCCGCTGCAGTAATGTACTATTTATATAAATGGTATAGGTTAGTTTATTTAAATATTAGTATTTAGTTTATTTTTATTTTTGCACCACCTCCCGTTGTCCTCTTCTCCATTTTTTCCCTAGCGCTAAGGTTGTCTGGAAGAGATCGCTGTTTAGCGATAAGACCGCCTTATTGTACCTATATTTTAAGTTTCCTTGTATCTTGTTTCTTCTGTGTTTTTGTGGTGTACAATAAAGAATATACATACATACATACATAGTAACTAGCGGTCGCCCGCGACTTCGTCCACGTACAATTTCTGACTTCCTATAAGATTATGAAATTTTCCCGCTGCAAGAGGCCTATCCACAAAAGTCCTACCGCTAGTAGGTAAATATCGCGACTTCGTAGTTCATACCCATGGATAGTGGCGTGCACAGGGTTTGAAGAGGTCGCCCGCGACTTCGTCCGCGTACAATTTTTGATTTCCTATGAGATTATGAAATTTTCCCGCTGCAAAAAGTGTATCTAAAGAGGCTTTTTTATATAGCTTATGCAGGTAGAGCACCGTAGAGGCAATAACTTAGTACTTTGCCTCTACGGTACTCTACTAGCGTAATATTTTTTCTTTTTTTGTTGCGCTTTTTGTTCGGGAAACAATAGCATCTCGGTGTTCTACTAAAGGCACTGGATTCAGTGTAAAATTGTAAATGTATGTCCTACCTTCCCATCGGTCAATGTTCGTACTAACTGAAAAGAATTTACTTAGTCATGTTTGAATTGCCTTTTTTTAAAAATAGACCTTTGTTTAAAATACCAGTACGCGGACCGGACGCGTCCCGACGCCGAACCACGGATCTCCACGGGCTCTAATCATGAAAATGTATTTATGACCTAATTAAACTCCTGTCTGCCGCTCGGAGCCCGTGCGATAAGGACAGACGATAAAAGAACACCAGAGAGCGAGCGGGACACCGAACACCCAGGCCCGGTGATTAATGAGTGTTATATGGCTGGTTAAGTACCGTGTAATTTGCAAAACGACCCTTAATTACCGTCGAACACGGCTACTATCGTTGTCTTTATCGCCCCCGACAAGATTTTATGCGAAAGAAAGAGACGCAACAGCTCCCCGTTGCGACTTAAAAGGCGGTATTTAATGAGGCATTATGATGTCGGCCGTACAGATTAGGTTCACATGGCGCGGAATGTTGACCCGCTCTTTATATTTGGCTTTCAGGGAAAACAAACATTGGGTTTAGTGGCTCGCTTCCAAATCTAAAATGTCGCCCGCCAGTGTGCTGTGAGCACATTTTGTTTGAGTTTAGGCCAAATTATGGCTAGATAATTTTGAAATTTCAGCTGGCGAGCTAATTTTATACTTGCTACAGCGAATAATCTGAAAGTTTGGGACTCGTATCACGCTGTATAATGACTGCGGCTTGCAACTTATCAATTATAACTTTAGCACTAGATTTCCAGGCATTACATAGTTTAAGTGTTTTACTTTTAGAAAACTAAAAGTAAACTATACCATTAGTATTAGTTACCTATCTCTGGACTGTTGCTTATTTATACAACACGTATATCTATAATCTACTGATAAATTATTCATCTGTAAGCGGTTCTGTGTACCTGGATTTTTGTTGTTTCCCAGAAATGAAGCCATATAATAGTTAAATAATTCCAAAATATGAACAGAAAGAAGAGTATAACAAGACTAAATCTCGTTTTTCCCTTCCCCAGGTCTGGTTCCAGAACAGAAGAACAAAATGGCGGAAAAAGCACGCCGCAGAAATGGCGACCGCGAAACGCAAACAAGAAGAGTTGGGGGAAGAGTGCGACGAGCAAGAAACGCACGACGCAGACGGTTGCAGCGACGAGGAGGAAGCGAAGCGGCCCCGTTTGGACCTCCACCTACACATGCCGCACCATCGACAGTGATCCGACCACGGCGTGGACCCGTCTGCGCCCGACCAAACGGAACGGACCCGACCAGACCGCTCCGACGCGTTCCAAACGGACGCGGACGGTCTCTACGCGAGTGCCAAAAACAATGACTTTTATTACAATTACAATTACGATTATAGAAAAGATTATAATAACTATAGACAAACTAACGACACGCCTTTCGATCTGTCCAACTGGCAGGTCCGGGATGAAACGGAGCGTGACACTAAAACCAGTGAGTCGGTCGACAGTGATGATGTTAATGTTAATGTGAATGAATCGAATGAAACGGCTGATGATAGTCAACCGATTAACTTTGCGTATTACCACTTTTGAGGTCATAGACAAGCAAAATATAGAGTCGCCATCTTGAGTTTTCAACAAAAGTGTTGTCTAAAATATAGCCTACACAAACATAACTGACCCAGTGACAGTAAATATCAAAAATAAATTAAAAACAAATACTAAACAGGCATCAAAATTAGTTCCAATTTTGGCCACCGGACCAGATATGTTGGTGGGACTATAAATAACATTGAATTATATGTACAAGTAGTACATAATACCTCAGTGATAAATAATTAATTAATCAGAGTGTCCTCTGGCGATTTATAAAGGTTTTAAGATGCAGAAGTGATTTTGGAAAAACAAAGATGGCGGGTAACTCTAAGCCACCTTGCATACCACAGACATAGTGTTGCATACTAAATTCTTCGAACTCCTATGATAAAATTAAAAGGTTATGAAACGTCACAAACAACAAGAGGTTTAACCCATATTTTAAGTTGTCTTCAAATCAAAAGTGTTTGCAAAATTCAAACCAAATTATGAGTATATTTCATGCAACAAGTTAACCAAAAGGTCAATAATATTATTGTGTATGAGATGTTAAAAGCTACATGAACCGTTTCTCATGAGCCTAGATAAAGTTCACACATCCGTTTTCACCGACGATCGCTACATTTTAGGGAACACCTTAGGCCAGTAGATGACATATTTTGTTACTCTGTCACCTAAATGTGCTAAGTCGTTCCCCAAAATTTAAATATTGTCTGTGTAAACGGGCATAATTATCTGTTTTTTGAAGTGTAACTTCTCTAAAATCGTTGTGATTTGAAAATTCGATGAAACGAAAAAGCGACACGATAAAGAGACAAACATATTCATAATAGGATTTAGCCTGCGAGAGAATGAAATAGAAAATACAAGTTAAATTTATCTCATTCTCTCGTAGGTTTCACTTCTGCCGTGTGTGAATTGCACACACACACTTTTTTTTCAGTGTTCTGTTTCAGTGACGATTTCCACATAAGGCACAGACTCTAAATATGTTTACTCAATTTTATTACCAAAAAATAGCTTGTCTGTACGCCTGTGGTAAATAAAACCAAACGCTTTGTATAAAAAGTAGTTCTTAAATATATAAGTAGGTATAAATATTAAGCAATTATAAGAAATGTACATAAATTATTATGCTATGTGATACCTAAGTAATTTATTATACCTAAGCTATAATTAAGTAGATTTTACAAAAAAGCATTTGTGACGTAGGTCTTATAAGTAGTGTTAAGTCATTCTGTAAATTTCAGTTCGGTAATTCTTGGTGCCAATTCCTATTATACAAGAAACTAAAGAGGTTCCTTGCTCAAAAATAGCTGGAAACTTTAATTTGTAATACAGACAACATAACTAAAAAGTAGGTAACAATAAATTAATTACGCGGAGGTTTTCTTTCCCTGGGTAACCCCCTTTATTTTTCCGGGATAAAAAGTATCTTTTTGCGCGTTTAAAGAATGCAATTTATCTTTCTTTAATTAAAAACGATCCAGTGATTGAGCCGTGAAAATGCATTAGACAGTCAATTTCGCATTTTTATTAGAATAGATTATAATAATCATAAAAACCAAGGGTTGTTTTTATTGGTCGCAAGTGTATTTTCTATGGCAAAACCAGGGCAAAACCCTACTACCTACTCGATTTCCTTATACTTTTATGCACAAAACGCACCTTTTGCCAATAAAATTTATCTATTTATTGATCCTTTGATACTGATATTGCAGTTACCATTGAAAATTATTGTCGTTATAAAAAGAAGGTTTCTATCTCGTATAAGTTTTTATAGATATTCCAAATTAAAACTGCGTTTACGACAACTTTTCAACTTATATGTTAAAAATAAATTATTTCTTAGTGATCATTATATATTGGTCGTTCCAAAAGACGTAAAATCCACGTCCTCTTAGTTTTAATCCATCCATCATCATCCATCCATCAGCCTGTATGCATCCACTGCTGGACATAGGCCTTTTCGACAGCGCTTTTTTGGTTTTAAGTTTGAGTTAAATTATCGATTAAAATCCGACAAAATTATCTGACCTGTGTGCTTAGCATGCGCACAGCGAGATTATCTCGCCTGCCTCGTTGGTCTAGTGGTTATCATGTTCGACTGCGGCTGACGAGGTCCCGGGTTCGAATCCCGGGTCGGGCCATAATTAAGTGTTGGGTTTTTCTGATTAGAAATTCTCAGTACAAGCTTTGAGTTAGGAAGTTGGCGGTATTTCACCCCCGTGCCTCGGAGAGCACGTTAAGCCGTCGGTCCCGGTTATTATCACTAACATGATAATAGTCGTTAAAGCCCGCCAACCCGCATTGGAGCAGCGTGGTGGGTCTAAGCTCTAATTCCCCTCTCTTCTATGAGGGTGGAGGCCTGTGCCCAGCAGTGGGATGTTAATGGGCTGTAGTGGTGGTGGTGGTGGCACAAAATGCGGTATATTAGGTACAAGAAAAAAATAGTCGACATGTAAAGGTTCGTAGAGAAAAATACCACAGTTAAGAAATATTACTTTTATCTCTACTTTTGACGTAACGAGACAAGTAACAATGTTAGCTTCGGTAGACAGATAGAGATAACAGGTTGACATAACTTTACTCGTAGTGCGCATGCTAGCCGTACCTACTGGTAACAGCGTCGCTAGTATCTATGAAAAGTATGATAATAACAAAAACTAAACAGGTATAAAAAATACTTCCAATTTTGACCACCGGGTTAAATATTCTCGTAAGTTTGTGGGACTTTACTAAGCACGCGTTTTGACTTTCGATAAAGAGTTCCTGCCCCCCGGTTACGTAAGAATCAAATGGTAAAGGTTCGGCGTCAAAGTAAAATAAACCATGACAGCATTGAATTAGAGCTCAATTTCGTCTGCCCATTTCGTCTGCGTCATTTGGGCAGACGAAAGTGAGCTCTAATTCAATGCAGATATGGTTTATTTTACTTTGACGAAAATCTTTAACGTTTGATCGGCCATTCTTACATGATTGGGGGGCAAATTTGATTAGTTCGCAACATTAGCGCAATTTTAATTTGGACTATAATTGGCTATGTAAATAGTGAAATACTTTATAAAAATTAAGTCATTTACTTTAGGAGAGCGCATTGCAATATGTACTATATACTGTATTATATAAGGAATATTATTGTACATAGATAATATTTAAACGAATTTAACTATTGTAATGTACCTAATCGTAGTAAAACCACATGAAAGATTTGTAGGACGTACAGTCAGCAGCAAAAGTGAACTCATAATGAAAACAAAGCAATACTTTTAATTTTTTGTAAACCATTATTTTTCTCAACAAGTTTACTTTTTCTGCTGACGGTACGTGATCAGCACAGCTGTAAATACTGCCATACCTACTTCTATCTGCTAATTTAATGTAAAACAGGTTAAATAAAAGTGTTAACTAAAATCAGTACATTTCTGAGTTTTTTTTCACCGTTAAAATATATTTCAATAGATCTCTGAATTGCTTGCCTTGCAATCAAAATGATTCCGAGTCTGTACGTATTCATGTATGTATTCTGTGCCCGAGTTCGAATCTCGTAGACCCATAAAAAAGTAGGTATACTTCCACCACTACAGCCCATTAACGTCCCACTGCTGGGCACAGGCCTCCACTCTCATAGGAGAGAGGGAATTCGAGCTTAGACCCACCACGCTGCTCCAATACGGGTTGGCAGGCTTTAACGACTTTTATCATGTTAGTGATAATAACCGAGACCGACGGTTTAACGTGCTCTCCGAGGCACGGGGGTGAATAGCCACCAACTTCCTGACTCCGGGCTAGTACTGAGAATTTCTAGACAGAAAAACCCAATACTCAATTATGGCCCGACCCGGGACTCGAACCCGGGACCTCGTCGGCCGCAGTCGAACATGCCAACCACTAGACCAACGAGGCAGTTATACTAACTGGGTGTTTATGGAAGCAGTCTGTGAAATCAATGAAATGAAATGAAATGATTTTATTTCATGTATAGAACTACAGTCTTCTACGTACACAAATACATGGCCCGCTCGAGCAGTTGCGACTTCGGGTGGTGGGTAGCAGTTATCAATGGTAACTTCAAGCTGTTAACTATGACTGCAAGAGCGGTCCGTGTATGTTGATCACTGGCTAACTGCTCGAGCAGTCCGTGTATGGCCGGTCTTACTCTTCGGAACCATGTCGTCGATTACAAAGGAAACGAAAGCTACTTCCAAAGATTTTCAGAAAATCTCAGAAATAATACTAGATGATTCCCGCGACTCCGTCCGCGTGGATTAAGATTGTTTGATTCCCGCGGGAACTCTTTAATTTTCCGGGATAAAAAGTAGCCTATGTCCTTCCCCGGGATACAATCTACCCGTGTACCAAATTTCATCAAAATCGGTTGAGCAGATGGGCCGTGAAAGCGTACAGACAAACGGACAGACAGACAGACACACTTTCGCATTTAAGCTCAAAACACACAGGGAACGGGCGCGGGTCGGGCGCGGGCCGGGTCGGGTGCGCGGCGGGTTGTATTCCTTGTATTTATATGGACGACAACACACCTCGGGTGCGCGGCGGGTTGTATTCCTTGTATTTATATGGACGACAACACACCTCGGGTGCGCGGCGGGTTGTATTCCTTGTATTTATATGGACGACAACACACCTCGGGTGCGCGGCGGGTTGTATTCCTTGTATTTATATGGACGACAACACACAGAACGGTGTGTTGTCGTCCATATAAATACAAGGAATACAACCCGCCGCGCACCCGACCCGGCCCGCGCCCGACCCGCGCCCGCGTCCTGTGTATTTTGCGCTATTAGTATGGATACAAAAATTTAGTAATGAGTACCAGAGACTCGCCAGGTTGTCTAGGAACTGGAAAGTCGTTCCTATTAGCAAGCTTTCAAAGCTTGGACTTAGCACCCGCCAAAAATCCGCTACACGATATGCAAATTAGAAATTGAAATCCATACTAATATTATAAATGTGATAGTGTCTGTCTGTCTGCTACGCTTTAACTGCCCATCAATTCAACCGATTTAAATGAAATTTTGTTTAGTGATAGGTTTCATTCCGGAGGTGCTGATGCGTGGTACTTCGTCCTCGTGGAGTAAGTTCTTCTTATTCCCATGGGAACCCCTTAATTTTACGGGTTAAAAAGTAGCCTATATCACTCCCGGTCATCCACTATACCCATGCAAAAACCACATCAATCCGTTGGTCTGTTGCGGTGTGATTGAAGGACAAACCAACAATAAACACACTTTCACATTTAATTTTTGAACCCAACTCGATGATGCCCGCGACTTCGTTCGCGTGGAGTAAGTTTTTTTAATTCCCACGGGAACTCCTTAATTTTCCGGGATAAAAAGTAGCCTATGTCACTCTCCAGGTCTTCAACTATACCCATGCCAAAAATCACGTCGATCCGTTGCTCCGCTACAGCGTGATTGAAGGACAAACCAACAAAATGCCCGCGACTTCGTCTGCGTGGGTTAAGTATTTTGATTCCCGGGGGAACTCCTTAATTTTCCAGGATTAAAAGTAGCCTATGTCCATCCCCGGGATACCAACTAACCCTTTACCAAATTTCATCAAAATCGGTTCAACCGTGAAAGCGTAGCAGACAGACAGACAAACCTTTCGCATTTACAATATAAAATATTATAGTAGGTAATTAGTATGGATACTAAAAAGTATGATCTCGGATCTATCACAGAAATAGGAATCATCTGTGCTATCTATATACTTACACTAGCTGATGCCCGCGACTTCGTCCGCGTGGATCGAGGTTTTTCGTTTCCCGCGGGAACTCCTTAATTTTCTGGGATAAAAAGTAGCCTATGTGTTATTCCAGACTATAATCTATCTCTGTGCCAAATTTCATCCAGATCCGTTCAGCCGTTGGGGCGTGATTGAGTAACAAACATCCATCCATACATCCATACATCCATCCAAACTTTCGCATTTATAATATTTATATGATACAGACAGTGTGTGTTTGTCGGTGTCGATGGTGACGCTATCTCACAAACTGTCGCGGCGTGGAACCATTCATTCTCACAAGCGCCGTATAACCAACCGGAGCTACTCTAGGGTTGTCACTTCACAGAGAGTTAAAGACATGTATTTGGAGAGAAAACGGGTTTGGGGTAGGTATACTCGTACCTACATGGGAAATTCACACGAAGCATCGACATTTCATTGTTTATTTTTAGAAAATTATATGTTTTCAATATTCTGTTGTAATAAATGAAGTAGGTACTTAGTTAGAAGCTGTAATCTATACTAAATACTAATAATGCGAAAGTTTGGATGGATGTATGTTTGTTACTCAATCACGCCAGAACGGCTGAACTGATCCGGATGAAATTTGGCACAGAGATAGATTATAGTCTAGAATATCACATAGGTTACTTTTTATTTCGGAAAATTAAAGAGTTCCCGCGGGAACTCGAAGTCGCGGGCAGCAGCTAGTAGAAAATAATTTGCCACAAGTTGCTCCAAGTAGGTAGATATTATTATCTTTCTCGACCAAGTATTGACTCGACTTGTCTAGAGACCTTAAAAAGAGAATAATTAAAGTCAGGTTATATTTATGTGATGAATATCACCACAACAGTTTAATAATTAAAAATATTTCAGCTTTAATTAAACTTTAATTCAAACGCTTAAATATTTACTTGCAAATACATTTTCCGAATCGACAACCCTGAAAGTATATAACACAGCCACTTTCCTCTGCAAGTGATCCGAAAGACTTTTGAAGCAATCGAAGGAGGCGCCACACGAGTATATATCCGATCAGAGGGGAAGCTTCCTAATAAAGACGAAAATGTATACCTATTCTGCTAGGGTTGTCACCTGATGCATGTCAACAATTTAAGGAAAAATAAAAATATTATACATCGACTTAGACATCGACAATCGACAATCGACATCGATATCGACAATCGACATCGATATAGACAATCGACATCGATATCGACATCTACAACGACATCGATATAGACAATCGACATCGATATCGACAATTGACATCGACATCGATATCGACATTTGTATCGACCATCGACATCGATATCGTCAATCGATATGAGTATCAACATCGATATCAACAATCGACATCGATATCGTCAATTGATATGAGTATCAACATCGATATCAACAGTCGACATCGATATCGACAAACGACATCGACAATCATAATCGATATCGACAAACGACATCGACATCGATATCGTCAATCGATATGAGTATCAAAATCGATATCAACAATCGACATCGATATCGACCATCAAAATCGGCATTAATATCGATATCGACAATCGACATTCACCATATTATTTGACTTTTCTATGTCAAATAATATGGCGAAGCTGCTTCTAACATTATATCCTTAATGGTAAGACATATTCAAATTCTTTTGATTTATTGGTGTATTTAAATATATTCTTCCCGAACCCAACCTAACCTAAACCTTCCCATAAGTAGGTAGGCACGTTAATTACACAAGTGAAAAAATCCTAAAAATAGGTTCATTGGTTTCCGAGAAAATCGTTAACAAACCTACATACATACCTACATACGGGTCAAATCCTTTTGAAGTCGGTTAAAAATGTTGGTGGAGCCAGGGGTAAATAGGAAACACCTGCCCCACGTTTACCCTATTTATCCCTGGGGTCGCAACTCGCAACTAGCAAAAAGTTCCTCCTACCTCTATACAAAGTTTCTTCAAAATCGGTTGAAAAACTGGGCCGTTAAAGCGTAACAGACAGACAGACTGACACATTTTCGCATTTATAATTTGGGGGGTGGACAAAGTCACACATTTTAGCCATATTAGGTACTTCGGGTATTCTACTATCTGAGCACTGTCTTCAAGTAGGTGAGACCGACTTAGGCTACATAGTACATACCTACCTGTCTAGCACGTCATTCTCACTTGACGATCAATGTTATTACCTAGTTTTATTGTACAGGTGCGCTAGGTACGTGTAAAAAGGTACTTACTTCTCTTTATCTCTCGGGTATGAAAAATAGGAAACATCCTTATTGTCTTTAGAGCTTTTCAAGCAAACTGTGCAAGTATTCGGCATTTTTGTTGAAACAGAACACTATATTTACATAAATAAATCTAAATAGTTTTATTTTTAATACAAAATCAGTAAACTTAGGCGCGGGACATACAGAAGTGTCGGGGCGAGTGGTGAGGTGCGCGAGATGCGCGACAGTGTCACGCCACTGGCGCGCATCTGTCGCGCATCTGTCGCCGAGTGGCGCGCAAACGGTGAGGCTGTGACGTAGCAGTGGGACGTATTTGGGGCATACTAGTGTTTGATTTCGATGCGACGACATGTCTTCTTCGTCAGATGAAGATATGCTAGCTGTGGTGGTATAAATATCCAATAAAAAATTCTATACCCATGCTATACCCAATTGTTAAAGCAGGAAGGTACATCGTCGCGTAAACGCAGTTTAGGTTTGATAATAAAATCGGTATAAATATCGATGTTCTGCATGATTATTTCTTTTGCTATTTCGGTTTTGAGTGTAAATATACTACCTACTATTATTTTAAAAAGAAATCGAGAAAATATTCAGTCATAAATATTAAGTTTTATGTATAAATGCCTAACTTCCGCATGTATTTTTTTTGGATATTTTTGTATAAGTTTTGGTACATTACTACAACCGTGCCAAGTTTCAACGACTGAGGACTTAATGCGGGGGTCTCTATACAACGAACCGCCCCGTTTACTAGACTATACAAGATTTATTAATTTAATTGAGAGAAAGAAAAGAAAGAAAGAAAATACCTTTATTCCACAATGGTGACACAGACAAACATTTAACATACAATTGTACATAAGAATATGTTTGCATGTGACACCACCCGGAATGGGTGCTCCTACAGCACAGGTTTGTGCCCAGCATTATACCTACAAACTAAAAAAACTAGTCTAGGTATTTTTCCACTAACTGGCAAAATCGATATTAAATTCCGTATCGTCGTGTATTTTCAATCCGGCCCTGTGCGTTTCGAGCGGTGTGCCACTGTCGAACGGGTACGCCGTATGTCGAGGAAGCGTCGCCCCCACCATACCCGCGCCGCGCCTCTTCAGTATGCTCGGCGCCTCGCCGCTTGCATACATTTTGTATGAAATACATAGAAGCGGCGGCGACCGCTCGCTTCTCGACACACCCGTCGACCGCCCGTCGACACTTCTGTATGTCCCGCGCCTTATAGTAATGAAAATAAATTGAGGAACAATTTCGTGATTGCACACGAAATTGTTCCTCTATTTATTTTCATTAAACGCACGACCGTCAGCCACAGTCAGCCCTTGCGTTCTAACCCAGACAGTGTCTCGCTAACCCGGACGATCGTGTCGGTGAATGTGTCGGTGAGAGCTCACGCACACATCGTTGCGCTATGTATGGGTGAAGTCGCCGCGAGCAGTTTGTATGAAGCTTCCTCTCTGTTCAGTTCTCTGTGGAGGCGCCGAGCAAAAATCGCGACGCTACCCCCGTTGCCATGGCAACCGACACAGCATCCACATCTGTAACAAAGGAAAACTCATCGTAAACACATGGGAATAAGTATGATTTTCTAACACAGACTTTAAGATTTGCAGTTTTGGAGTAAAGGTAATTACAGTGTAGCGACTTTTTGTTTTATAACTTTTTCGTATTCCTGCATTCACTTGCGGTGACGATATGTTGCTGTGACATGAACTAAATAACTTGGAGCTTTGATTGAATGATCTGATCTATAACTCTACCTAAAATCTTGCCTAAATAAAACATCACTGTTAACTGCCCCATTACAGTAAACGTCAAATTTAAGCATCAAACATAGTAGGTTAAGAATAAAATTTACTTCAACCAAACAACTCATATCAGTGGCACTTGTTCCACAAGCTTTACGCTTACTTTGAAGGGAAAGACAAATTATTATGAATAGTTCTTCTCGGTAGGAATGGCATTCCGAACCAGTGGTAGATTCATTCGACGATTCGAAAGCACGAATTGTAAAAGTTTATTTGAATAAAAACCATTTGAATTTTGAATTTTATTCTTTTTTCTAAATAAAATATAGGTATTACCAGTGGCGTAGCGTGGGTTTTCGATGCCCGGGGCCGACCGGAAATTCGCCGCCCCCCAATCCCATTAAAGTTCAATCAATTTAAAGTTTAAATATTTTATTCAACGGACCTAACTTAACTTTATTATCTTAACACTAGGTTATAGTACAAACCAAGAAATAATAATAATAATAAGTATTCAAGTCTTTATTTGCCAATTGAGTGTGCAATAGGATCTTAAATAATACACACAGTGCTCATCACTCATCACTTAAATCTTTACAGAGATTGGAAAAAATTGTCTCATCTGAGAGCTTCCGTGGCGTGCGCTGCGTACCTAAATGGTAAAAGTTGCACGAAAACAATGTATGGTGGAAGTGTTCCTCTCAAAAGTTCTAAAAAAAAGTCCGCGACAGCATACAGCTATCTTTTAAGGTCGTCTCACAATAACCGTCATTATGATTTTCAAATTTGGTCTAAAACAATGCTTTATTCGCGAAGGTGTTTTTACCAACACAGAAATCCTTATCAAAATAAAATGGTTCTTCATCTCAAGTATTTAATATAGATCAAATTTGCCCTTACACCATTTAATTCAGATGAATATCTTAGAAGATATCATAGTTAGTAATAATGTAACGCGCACTATAGGTAGCTACTAATATTATAAAGAGGTAAAGTTTGTGAGGTTGTAGGGGGTAATCTCTGGATCTACTGACCCGATTTTGAAAATTCTGGTACCAATAGAAATCCACATTATTTGTGAGTGTGGGTACGAGAACCGAGATTAACCCGAAAAATTAGGGAGGTCCCGTGGGAATTTAAAAAACTTATTTCACGCGGACGAAGTCGCGGGAATCTGTTAGTGTAAAATAAATAAAAATAGTATTCTTTCTTACAATAACTACCTATAGAAACCAAGTACACTCGCGAAATGTAAGCCGTTCAATTATGCCATAAATGGCATCGTACGACGCTCGCGCAGTCCGAAAAAAGCTGGTTGACTTAGTTTTAGAAGCTACAATGCTACAAACAAACTAACCAATTACTTACCCAACTTTTAGGGGGAAAACATTTAAACTGGCAACATTATGTTTGCATCTTTGTGCATGACGAGGCAAGTAAACACAGCACACATAGCGAATTTGTAGCTTGCGTTTTGATAAGGCGTTGTTTGGAAACACACCTTCTATAGGTAGGTACTAGGTAGTTATTCGTATTCTTTATTCTAGTAAGTACAAGTTAGCCCTTGACTGCAATGTCACCAGGTGGTGGGTGATGATGTAAGTACCTACTCTAAGATGGCGGGCAAACCTGTAAGGGATATAATATGTTATATTAAACCTATACTCCTAATCAGTGATATATGAGGTAAATGTATTTTATTGAGAAAATACCTAACCATCAGCTAGCGCAAACCCAAGATTGACTAGGTACCAGGAATCGCCACTGCTGTTTGCAAATACTTGTGAGTATCATTAACTTCACGCAGTATACCGGATGCCAGAAGCCTAAGTATAAAGTAACATAAAAATGATGCAGACTAACGCTGAGTTGCAGGAAATAATTTTATAAAAAGTGTTGATTACTTAAATTTTTTAATTTGTTTCGTGCAACTCAGCGTAAGTTTCTTTATAATGATGTTTAATGGAATTTACACTTAATTTTTTTTTGAATTTCCAATTGAAAATATCGTGGCGCTTGCCGCCGCCCCCTTTCGTATGCCGCCCGGGGCCATGGCCCCCCCGGCACCCCCCACGCTACGCCACTGGGTATTACATAGGTATATACAGTGGGGTTTAAATCAATTAAAAACAGTTGGTGGTTGGATTTAAAAACTAATAAAGGAAGCAAAAAGATGCGTTAAATATAGTCTTCAGATTTCAGACCTCTGGCATTTTACGTATAGGTACGCACTTTATTATATTATACGATTTTTTATCGTGCGACATGTTGTTAGCGAGCTATTTCTGTACTACGCGATGTGGCGTGCACTTATAAATGTAAAACAGAGTTTTACTGTTTCATGTTAAAAAGAGATGGGCAATTTTTCTTGTAGGTAAGAAAGGGAGGGGGTGAATTTTCGGAGCGAGGGGGTGTTCTTTCAGATGATATGAGTAGGGGCGAGTTAAACGGCTCACTGAAAAGAAAAGAGTTATGTAGATGATGGTTCTTTTGTGGAAATGAACTGCATCCTGTATTTTTTACTTCATTCATTTCATTTTGTGGCGAACAACTGTCATAGTCGTCATTGTCAACCGATAGATGTCCACAGCTGGACATAGGTATCTTGTTTGATAAATCAAAATCAAAGGTATGTAGGTACGATACCTACCCTAAACGTATGAGAATGGATACATGAAATTGAGCTCTAATTTAATGCTCTTATGGTTTATTTTACTTTCACGCCGAAGTTAACGTTTTGATCGGCCATTCTTACATAATCGGGGGGCAGTACTATCAGTAGACTATTTTTTTATTCCACGTAAGATGGTGCTAACGTCTATTAATTGTAAGCACAAACGAATAAACTTTTACAGAGCGCCATCTATTGACATGATTGTGAAGTTCTGTTAAAAATACTGAAGCTCATTAAAAATTAAATAATTTCGTTTCCTTATAATATTTATCTAATTTTAGTATTTGTTGTTCAAGTACAGGATATTATAATTCAAATAATTGATCAAGTTTCAGGCTCAGCCTATTAGAAAATTGAGAGTTCTGAGGTCAACTTTGGACGATAGAAAATCTCCACTTTGAAAGCCCCCCATTTCGTCAATTTTAAGGAGAAAATTAAAAAAAAATATTTTTGGATCTATTCCTAATTATCTTTAAAATGATATACCGCAACCCTATGTAACGCTATAAATATATTTTACTTCGCATTCGCTTCTATGAGAGCCCTCCTGACATAAAGATTTTTATAACTTTTTAAGCCATATTCGGCTGGAGGCCATCGGTTTCCATATTATATTTCAATTTGAAGTAATTACGTTCAGTAATTCAGAAGTTATAAGGCTCTGACAGACGGACGGACGGACGGACGGACGGACAAGTACAAATTCACTCAAGTAGACTCAGAGACCTTTGCTTCGCTCGGTCAATAATAATTTTAAATGAATTATTTAAAAAGAGCAACCACCGAGTTTCTTTCTGGTTCTTCTCGGTAAGAATGGCATTTGGAGGCAGAGGTAGATTTACTCGTCGATTCAAAAGCACTTGTAATTATAAGTTTATTTGAATAAAAAAATATGAGTTTGAGTTTGTCGCGTTGCGTTGCCGCGGTTGTCGCTCACAACAACGACAACAACAGGCAACGGGTTAGTTTGTTGTTCCTTGTAAAAAATTAAATGTGAACGAAAAATGGAGCAGTTCATTTAGATCTTTGGCTCACGAACAACCCTTCAGCCAGGGGGTGTTTCAGGGGGTCTTTCATTTGTTGCGGCTCCGCCGGCGCGATAAGGCGTCCACCTTTTATTTATGACTCCATTTTAAACTGGGGGTAAGTGTGTTAGGCAATTCGGCGGAATGTGATTTCTTGCCGAACTGGGATTCGGGAAATAAGGCCAATATGTGTGGGTAGATACTGATTTATTTGGAGTTTTCCGATAGAATGATAGAGATGTTTTGTTTTTTGGATGAATAAAATTGCTTCTATATGTGAATGAATGAATAGTAGTAAATTGTATCTACGTGTACTCTGCCTACGCGCGATTTTTTATATATTAACTCTCAAAAAAACCCAGCTGCTTCTGGGTGTCTGTAAGCTATTACTTATTCTGAGCCAGTCCCAGTAAATTAAGATATAAAAATAATGAAGTCTACGCCGACGAGTAAAGATATCTGTGTTGACTGTCCCACTGACGGTTGGGCCACACACCATTGCCGGGTGGTTCATTCTACGACAAACATTTACATTTTGAGCACCTAAGGAATTTATGACGACCTCCGTGGCGCAGTGTTGAGCGCTGTTGTCTTAACGTGCCGAGGTCCCGGTTTCGATCCCCGGCAGGGTCAATTTGGGAATTTATAATTTCTGAATTTTCCCTGGTCTGGCCTGGTGGGAGGCTTCAGCCGTGGCTAGTTACCACCCTACCGGCAAAGACGTGCCGCCAAGCGATTTAGCGTTCCGGTACGATGCCGTGTAAAAACCGAATAGGGGTATGGACTATGGACTATGGGTTTAATATAACTACCATGCCCCTAACAGGTTAGCCCGCTACCATCTTAGACTGCACCATCACTTACCATCTGACATAGGCTCATTTTAATCCCGGATATTTTTTTGATTTTCCAGGAGAAAACCGTTTACGCTTTAAACCTTGGATTAACGATAGTTTTTCCGTGCTCGAAATGCAAGATATCTCTGTACGGAAGTTCAGCGCTATATTCTAACAGATATAGCATATGCTGAGTGAAGACCATTTTGGCATCAAGTCACATTTCGCGTTTTTTTTATCAAGTCTGCTAGTTCTTGTACTTGTATCCCCCGAATAAAGATTTCTTTCTTTCTTTCTTTTACTTACTAAATTTTGACAATATTGGCTAAACTTTGAAAAAGCAACAGACAGACAAACAGGTAAAGACATAGACAGACACACTTTGGTATAAATTGTAATAATATTATCTAGTTCTTTCAAAAAAAAACACCAGATGAAAATGGATTGCATGAAAAAGATCTAGAGAAAAATTGGTAGGCAAGTTTTCGTTTTTGAAATTTTGATAAGATCTAAAAGATGGGATTGCATTGAGAATTTTTTAAGAGAGCTAAGAAACTGGGGCCATTGTTTCATTATTGTTGACTTTTGCGTTTTAGAAATTATAATAATCCTTATTTTAGGAACGTCAAGGTACCTACATGACTTCGAACTGTCAATTTGAGTAATATTGCCTTAAGTATTGCTTTAAGCCTTGGGTTTTATAGCCCCTGGGTTTTTAGGTAAGGGTTTACCGCTGATATAACTCAACAAATGCAGACTAACCCGCATCACTCGTGTAAAATACCTCAGCACACCTACCGGTGAGTGATCCACTGGAACAGATTTACTGCGTCCGTCCGTCCGTCCGTCTATGTGATTTATGTACGCGCCCACTCGCGCTCAGCCTAATTAAAATCAAATTCTTTATTGTACAGCTTAGCCTAATAGATGCGGGTCGTGGGTTCGATGTTTGTCATAAATATCGACGTTTTGACGTAATAAATCAGAGTTATCCAAACATTGTTTCGGTTTTAAGGCAACTCGCGCGATTAAAAACAGATATTCGATACCAATTTTAATTTTTGATCAGCAACCGCTGAGTTTCTTGCTGATAGTTCGTTAGAAAGAGTATTCCGAACGAATGGTAGATTTAGTTAAGTACCTACCTACTTAGGTTAGAAAGGAATGGTAAAAGTTTATGTTTAGATAAATAGTTTACCTACGGGATAATAAATAAATAATCTTTATTTCGGGGCTCAACTTGTTAGTATATTATAAATTACTTAAAAACTAATGTTAGTAACTCAAAAGAGAAATTATTAGATATAAATTATTATTATTATAACACATCTAAATATATAAAAATATAAAAGGCAAAGGTGACTGACTGACTGACTGACTGATAGCTATCAACGCACAGCTCTAACCACTGGACGGATCGGGCTGAAATTTTTCACTCAGATAGCTATTATAACGTAGGCATCCGCTAAGACAGGATTTTTGAAAATTCCACCCCTAAGAGGGTGAAATAGGGGTTGAAAGTTTGTATAAAAGTTCGTCATTTATCAAGTTGTTTTTCAAGTTATATCCATGAAACTTTGATTTTGGGCTTTCGATTAAAAATAAAGAAATACATCTTTCACAAATTTTAGAAATTCCACCCCCAAAGGCCATAGGGGATGAAAATTTGTAAGAAAATTTCTGATTTTTCAGAGTTCAAAAATTGAACTTAACGTGAGCGAAGCCGCGGGCAAAAGCTAGTTTATCTTATTTGTGGCCTGTGGAGGATGCTGTTGGTACCCGAGCGCAGCCTTGTCAGCAGTGACGATGACTTCTTGCGCATTATAGCATAGAAGTCATCAGTTCGCTCATTCGCAAACATACCTGACGCTGAACGAAACCGCGGCAATATAGCACACATATTATAGCGATGTATATATTTATATATATTTATTATATACAGTATAGCGGCATTATAGAGCTACAGCCTTCACATTGTGTGAGGAAATCGTAATAGTTTGTCAAACGGATGCCTGGTCTTCTTCCACCTCCCGTTATTCCAGGTCATTTCTGCCACGTACCTGCAAATTGTGGAACCAGCTTCCATCTTCTGTGTTCCCTAATGATTATAATATGGGGCTCTTCAAAGGGCAGATAAACAAATTTCTCAAAAGCCAGCAACGCATTGGTGGTTCCTCTGGTGCTGCAAACGTTCATGGGCGGCGGTAATCACTAACCATCAGGTGACCTGCCTACTCGTTTGCTCGCTATACATATATATATTAAAAAAAAAAGGATAATTCGACCTTTTTAAGGAGTTCATAGATGCATGCACGTCAAAAGCATGTATGAACTCCTTAAACCATTCAAGTTATAGGTACGTTTTAATTAAGCAGTCAAATGATTACGATATGCTTAGGCAATTGGGCCTAAATATAGTCAATTAAAACCTCCCTTATATTTGATGTCGGTTAATAATATACTCTTCTCTAACAAGTAACACATTCTTAGACCGTATATCGATTTGTTTCTAACATAAGAAATAAAAAAAGAACACAAATGAGTCCAAAGTCAAGAGATCGAATAGTTAATATTAATGCCCTATAAATAAGACGCGCCGTAAAAGTGACGGCCTAAAACAAAGGCTCGTAAATTTACAAATCAGATTGATCGACACACATGGAGGCTCTGTAGAAACCTGTGTTTGTTAGATACTGGCTCTTACACGTGACTGCGTTCGCGTACTGTTCATACTAATAATTGTACCTATTATGAATCTATCTATATATAGGTATATATATAATCGTTCACTAATCAACGCACAGGCTAAAGAAACTTGAAATTTTGACAGTAGATTCCTTTTGTGACGTAGGCGCTCAATAAGGAAGGATTTTTCAAAATTCCACCCCTAAGGGGATAAAATAGAGGGTGAAAGTTTGTATGAAAGTCCGTCATTTCTCAAGTTATATCCATGAAACGTGTTTCACAGTTTTTGAAAATTCCACCCCCGAAGGGGTGAAATAGAGGATCAAAGTTTGTATGAAAGTCCTTCATTTCTCAAGATGTTCTCAAGTTATACTCGTATCAACGAAACTTGGTATTTTGGCATTCGTTAAAAAATAAAGAAGTACCTACGTGTTTAATAAAACGTACGTTAAACGTAACGTACGTACGTGTGTAATAAATTTGTTATTTCTATAATGTACCTAATTGTTAAATTTTGAAGAGCTAGGCCTTCTGACAATATTTGAATGCTTAACAGAAGGCCTCAGCCACAATTATTTGTTTATAATGTATCTTGAAATAAATCATTTTTCACTTTCATTTTTCATTTTCGAGTAACGTAGACGAGTATGTAACCGTAAACCACCAGTACTAAGCATTGCTGGAGAGAGTCAAGTCCGTGCTCTTTTATCATCTTCAACAGTATAATAAGCTTTTTCAAGGAGCATTCTTTTAATGGATTTCTTAAACTTGTGTAATTAAGCAATGGCTTGTGTAAGGAATTTTGTTACAGAAATCAACGACCTCAATTTACATAGACGGGACAAAGAATGTGGACCTATTTTACTAACGCCATCTAGTCTGAAAAACGGGACAGCGCTATGGCGGGGACAAGGACAGGCTTATACAGGTGAGGGGCATGCCCTACAAGTCGGACGCCCAATTTTTTTCTATGAAAGGGCCCATCTAGTAGGTACCTAAATATACATATCGATGGGTGATGCAGCCTAAGGTGGAGCGCACTTGCCTAGAAGATGCCTATTAACTCTTGATTATTCGGTAGGTATGAAAATAAAAATAAAACAAGTATAGGTATATGAAAGTATAAATTCATTGTCATAAAAAAACTCAGTTAATGACATTACCTGGCTCATAAATGTAATGCGATGCCTTTCTGAAGCTGTAAAGTGTTTATGACAATAATAAACCGATTCGGATCGAATCCGATTAAAAACCCAAGAATAGTTCTGTTGTTTGTGTACTTAAACAAAATAATTGATACGTTTAAAATAGCAGGACATTATTTTCAGTACTAGGTAGTTGAGGACCAGTAAGGCACGCATGCGCACAACGAGATATCTCGCGACGAGAGAGAGATGTTGTCGATGCTGCCTAATTACTCGTTTAACCTAACATGCTAAAAATCCAGTATATTACAAGAAAATAAATAGTCTGCATGTGAGGGTTTGTAGAGAAAAATAGATATACCTAAGATAAGAAATATTACTTCTATCTCTACTTTTGACGTATAACGAGACAAGTAACCATGTTAGCTTCGGTAGACAAATAAGAGATAACGGGTAGACGTAATTTTACTCGTTGTGCGCATGCTAGCCCTACAGGAAAATGGCATTGGCTTTAATATATAAAATCGTTATCTAATCAACGCACAGCTTAAACCGCTGGGGTTAGAAACTTGAAATTTTAACAGTAGGTTCCTTTTGTGACGTAGGCGCCCACTAAGGAAGGATTTTGCAAAATTCCACCCCTAAGGGGGTGAAATTGGGGGTGAAAGTTTGTATGAAAGTCCGTCATTTCTCAAGTTATATCCATGAAACTTGGTATACAAGCTACGTGTTGAAAATGAAGAAATATTATGTGTTTCACAGTTTTTGAAAATTCTACCCCCGAAGGAGTGAAATAGGGGATGAAAGATTTTATGAAAGTCCTTCATTGCTCAAGATATTCTCAAGTAATATCAACGAAACTTGGTATTTTGGCTTACGGTATAAAATAAAGAAGTACTTGTGTCACAGTGTTTCAAAATTCCACCCCTAAGGGGGTGAAATAGGGGTTGAAGTCCTTCATTTCTCAAGTTATATCCATGAAAAACTTGGTACATGAGCTACCGGTTGAAAATGAAAAATACGTGTTTAACAGTTCAAGTTATATCCATGAAAAACTTGGTACATGAGCAACCGGTTGAAAATGAAAAATATGTGTTTAACAGTATTTGAAAATTCGACCCCCAAACGGGTGAAATAGGGGATGAAAATTTGTATGAAAGTCCTTCATTTCTCAAGATAAACTTGGTACCTACTTAGGCTTTCGGTAAAAAATAAAGAAGTATGTGTGCCACAGTTTTTCAAAATTTCACCCCTAAAAGGGATAAAATAGGGGTTGAAAATTTGTATGAAAATCCTTCAATTTCAATTTCAATTTCAATTTCAATTTCGTTTATTTGCGTAAACATGTTTACAATAGGTGTTAAACAGAATGTCGTGTAACAATGTTTCGCCATAATAGGCATGCAAAAATAATAAGTTAGTAATCGTAATATTATCATCAGTCTTAATCATAGACAATTAGATTACAATGAAAATAGGCAATTACATTAAAAACATTAATCAATATAGTCAATAAAAATCAAGAAATAAATTAAAATACTAATGTCAATCTTCCCAACTATTTATGTCAACCACAGATGTCAACACGGTTGATTTTTTTAATGGTTCAAGAGTTCTTGGACCGAGTAAAAAGTTTTCTGTAAGAGCCACTTCTTTAATGTTATTTGAAACTTTTTTACTGTCAGCTCTTTTATATCTTTTGGCAATGCATTAAAGATTTTTACACACATAGCACCACAATTCTTTAGGTACAGAGCTGTCTTTGGCGGTTTTTGAAAAACTAATCTGTTTTTATTCCTTGTACCTCGTGGGAATACTTCATAAGCTTTTCTGAAATAGTATGGGTTCAGCTTCACAAATGTAGCGAGCTCAAATATATACATACAAGGAAGTGTTAGGATTCCTAATTCTTTGAACAGTGGCCTGCATGATTCATATGGTCTTTTACCGCACATCGCACGTATGCATTTTTTTTGGGCAATAAATGCTCTTTGTATATTAGTTGAGTTGCCCCATAATAGAAGTCCGTATTTTAAAATTGAGTATACGTAGCCAAAATAAGCTGTGCGTAATGTTTCTACAGACGACGTTTGCCTTAATTTACTGAGCACATATCTGAATTTATTTACTTTATTACATACCTTTTCGATCTGTGGTTTCCAATTACAATATTTGTCTAGGGTTATGCCCAAGAAGGTAGTTTCGTCTACCTCTTTAATTGGTTGACCATTATAGCTAAGTAATAGTTTCGTATTGATTTTACTATTATAGTTGCGAAATTGTATAAAGTTTGTTTTTGATATATTAACCGTTAAGTTATTGTCGGTCAGCCATTTTATAATTAATTGTATTTTATTATTTATGTCATTTTGAGATTCAATATCATTGTTTGGGTATGTCAATATTAGAGAAATGTCATCAGCATATAGAATACATTTGTCAGAAATTATGTCCGGTAGATCGTTTATGTACAATAAAAATAGAAGGGGGCCAAGTAAACTACCCTTCATTTCTCAAGTTATAGCCATGAAACTTAGCATTTGGGCTTTCGGTAAAATATGGAGAATTACGTGTTTCACCATTATAGGGGGATTATACCGTGGGATAGTAATATAGGCTACTTTTTATCCCGGAAAATAAAGGAGTGCCTGTGTTGATTGAAAAAAACTTATGCCACGCGAATGAATGACGCTCAATCACACCAGAAAGGTTGAACGGTTTTTGATGAACTTTGGCAAAGAGTATAGATTATAATAGTCTGGAATAATATGCTACTTATTATCCCGGAAAATTAAATAGATCCCGCGAAACCTCAAATGAATGTTCGATACTCAATCACGCCAGAACGGCTGAACGGATCTGGATGAAATTTGGTACAGAGATAGATTATAGTCTGGATTAACACATAGGCTACTTTTTATCCCGGAAAACTAAGGAGTTCCCGCGGGAACCAAAAAACCTTAATCCACGCGGACGAAGTCGCGGGCATCAGCTAGTCTACTTATAATTTTAATACTATTTACTTAGTAGTAAACTTATTAATAAACGTAGAGTTCACAATACAGTTAAAAAAAATTGAATTGTTTTGTTCATTAGCAAGGTTTAACTATTGCCTATTAAAGATATTATAGGTATAGTAGGTACCGTTATACCTACTATTTTATGTGGTGTATAAAGAATCAGTATATTGATGCTACACACTCAAACGTATAAAAAACAGCTGTAAACAACAGTCGTCGTGTGATATTCCAATCAATCAATCAATGAAAAGATGCACGTTTACAATCGCAATCAAAATCATTGCAGGCGGACGAATTTATTGCAATTGATGCCTTTGCTTGTAAACCGATATCGCAATAAACACTCGGTTATACGAATGGATAAACATATACAACTATATAAGTGGTCTTGTCTGTATGTTCCTCCGTGGCGCAGTGTTGAGCGCTGTTGTCTTGATGTGCGGAGGTCCCGGGTTCGATCCCCGGCAGGGTCGATATAATTATTAATTTCTGAATTTTCCCTGGTCTGGCCTGGTGGGAGGCTTCGGCCGTGGCTAGTTACCACCCTACCTACCAAAGACGTAATGCCAAGCGATTTAGCGTTCCGGTACGATGCCGCGTAGAAACCGAATAGGGGTATGGGTTTAACTGCCATGCCCCTAACAGGTTAGCCCGCTACCATCTTAGACTGCATCATCACTTACCGTATCAGGTGAGATAGCAGTCAAGGGCAACTTGTAGTGGATAAAAAAAGAGTTCCGCGGGAATTAAAAAAAACTTATTCCACGCGGACGAAGTCGCGGGCATCAGCTAGTAAGCAATAAAATAAATAACCGGTTCCACCGTATGCGACTAGTGTAGTGAGTATTGATTGGCAGTAAAGCGAGGCAGGCCGGGCGAGTGGCGAGGTCATAATGAGCACAATCAGCAATTAGCACGCATTCGCGAACAGCTTCCAATCCTGCGAGTGCTTCTGCAGATAATTACCGCACTATATTATGAACTGGTTAACAACCTCGACTCGTAAAGTTCATTTGGTTTCGCACGCACGCAGGCCACATTCAAAAATTCACAGATTGCGCTGTCCCCGCAAGAATTTTTTTTTTAAACCTACGTGGTTTTTTTTAAACCTACGTGGTTTTTCGCAGTGCTACCCACCAAAGCTGTATCGATTTTTATTTTGATAATAAAATTAAAAAAAAAAAAAAATCGGAGCATTGAAAATGAATACAAAAATGTACGAAAAAGCACTTCTCTAACTTTACTAAACTTTTTTTAAAAGGTTTACTATTGATGATTTTCTCGATGACAAAGTTGCATGGAAGCAACCGGCTTCGCATCCAGCAACCCACAAGTCAGTGTAATAAATTGTTACGTAACTTGTATATTATTTACAAAGTGTAACATTTTTCTGTTTATGAAAAGGGCAATTCTGCTGTGTTTCTTGCCGGTTTTTCTCAGTAGAAATATCTTTCCGAACCGGTGGTAGATTCTTACGTCTTATCGTAAGTGGCACAATTTGTCCTACGTGAAACAAATCATTTCATTTTCATTTTATAAATACATAGCGCCTGCAGATTGCAGTCCTTAATATTATAGGTACATTTTTATTTCACTTTCAGTTACCCCTTGACCTCACCTGTGGTTATTGATGATGCAGTCTAAGATGGTAGCGGGCTGAACTACCTATTAGGGGTATGGGCTATGGCAGGCACCATACCCCTAATCGTTTTCTACGCGATATAGTACCAATCGGCGTGCTGCAAAGCGAATAAAAGCGTTCGACGTAGTAAGTGAAATTATTCTATGCTACCTATTAATAAAAAACGGCCAAGTGCGAGTCGGACTCGCGCACCGAGGGTTCCGTACAAACCTGTAGTAAAGTTTAAAATTAATAAAAAAAAACTACTTACTAGATCTCGTTCAAACCAATTTTCGGTGGAAGTTTGCATGGTAATGTACATCATATATTTTTTTTAGTTTTATCATTCTCTTATTTTAGAAGTTACGGGGGGGGGGACACACATTTTACCACTTTGGAAGTGTCTCTCGCGCAAACTATTCAGTTCAGAAAAAAATGATATTAGAAACCTCAATATCATTTTTGAAGACCCTTAGGTAAAACCTAGGCAAGTTAACCTATACCACACCTATACTAAATAAAATACTATAAAATAAATAAATAAAATCTTTATTTGGGATATAAAACAAAGAACAAACAGCAATTTCAAAAACATAAAATTAAAACTAGAACTAAAATTTTTAAACTGTGCCACAAATAATCCCAAAAAATATTATTATACTAGCTGATGCCCGCGACTTCGTCCGCGTGATTTAAGTTTTTTTTATTCCCGCGGGAACTCCTCAATTTTCCGAGATAAAAAGTAGCCTATGTCACTCTCCCAGGTCTTCAACTATACCCGTGCCAAAAATCATCCGTTGCTCCGTTGCGCCGTGATTGAAGGACAAACCAACAAACAAACACACTTTTGCATTTATAATATAATATAATAATAGATTTCTTATAAGTATTGCTATAAGAAATGTATTGCTAAATAGCTTCTTACTCGTAAAAATAGCAGTAGGTACTTAACACACTGAAATAGCTCTCAAAGTCTCAATAGTTGTAATTGTATGAATACACTTTTAGTTAATTATCGAATAGGTATGCGTAATTAATCTTTTATACTTCACGACTTTTCTTGGAAAAGTCGACGACATTTCGATTGTGATTTGTAAAGCCCGGAGTCGACTACAGTCGAATCGCGTCGAATCAAATCGAATCGCATTTGTTCCATAATATTAAGCATAAGTATAAATCATCGACGCACTTCGGCACGCCTCTATAATCGACAGTCACATTTAGGTCGCGAGTGGATTCATGGAAACCGCCTTAATGCAAAATCCTCCATACTAATATTCCGAAAGTGTGTCTGTCTGTATGTCTGCTACGCTTTCACGGTCCATCTGCTCAACCGATATTGATGAAATTTTGGGATAGCTTGTATCCCGGGGAAGGGCATATGCTACTTTTTATCCCGGATATTTGAGGAGTTCCCGCGGGAATCAAAAAAGCAGTCCGCGCGAACGGAGGCGCGAGCATCATTTAGAAATACATATACTTACTAGCGATCCGCCCCGGCTTCGCACGGGTAGCACTAATAATCCTAATCTATATAATATAAACTATCCTATCTCTCAAGTTAGATCGAACTGCACATGGTGTGCGAATTTTATTATAATCGGTTAAGTGGTTTAGAAGTCCATTGAGGACAAACATTGTGACACGAGATTTATATATTATATTAAGATAGTTTCTTGAGTCTAAACTCTAAACGAACTGGTTTGAGCTGTCATGTACCTATAGGTACTATGATAAGACACTCAGTTCGACTTTTATCAAAAAATAATTATTAGAAGATTGTTAAGTAGCTCCTACTTTTATTGTGTATAATATATTAAAAATATTGTGAAAAGAATCATTCAAGTTTTAAATATGAATTTCTTTGATTAAAATAAAAATTAAGATTTTGAAAAACTCTGCAATCGTACCCTCTTGACCATTAAAACTTTAAAGGTAGGTACTTACGATTTATTAGAATTAATTTGGAATGTATGGAAACAGTCTCCAATAAATCTATACTAATATTATAAATGCGAAAGTGTGTCTGTCTATCTGCTACGCTTTCATGGCCCATCTGTTCAACCGATTTTGATGCAATTTGGTATAGGGATAGTTTTTATCCCGGGGAAGGACATATGCTACTTTTTATCTCGAAAAATTAAAGGGTTCCCGCGGGAACCAAAAACCCTAAATCCACGCGGACGAAAATCGCTGGCATGTCATCTAGTCGTACAATATAAAAGAGCTCGCGTGCATAAAGGTACGCGCACACTGCTCATTTACATGTAATAAAAAGTAGCTTTAAATTGAAGTCGTGATTAATAGCGGATCATGTCTCAGCCGTTAGGGGCGTTATTTATGACATTTTAAAATGTTTTAATGCCTGCCTCGCCTCAGAGCCTCGCTGGAGGCTTTATCGCCGAGGCTCTAAAACGGAATTATTATCAATGTTTTTATTGGTGTCGATGCGTTCGGAATGCGAGGACTATTGTTGTTTTCGGAGATTAGAGTAGGTACGAGTACATTTCTTCATCGACTTAAGAATTAACTAGCTTCTACCCGCGACTTTGCTCACGCTGCATGGTGATCATAGTCGTTGGTCTATTAGGTTCATCATCATTCAACTCAGCATCATCCCACTACAGAGCATGAGTCTCCTTTCAGAATGAGTAGGGTTTGGCTATAGTTCACCACGCTGGTTAAGCGCGGATTAGCAGACTTGATACATCTTTGAATGAAGAACTCTCAAGCATGCAGGTTTCCTCGCGATGTTTTCCTTCACCGTTATAGCAAGTGATATTTATGCCCGTTTTCGTCAACGATGCCTAACTTTAGGGAACACATAAGCTAATCAGGTGAAGGTTCTTGTACGTGAAAACTGTCACTTATTGGTCTTAGGTGTTACCTAAAATTTTTAAAGCATTGTTGGTGAAAATTAGCATGAATTGCTTATAACGCACAAAGCTCAGAAAAATTTGAAGCATACGCCCGTGAATCGAACCTCTGGCCACCTTTTTAAAAGACCGATGAACGTCTATGCTATGATGGAGTGAAACGTGCGTTGAGAATAATTTGCAAGAATTGTGTGGTGTGGTGAATGTCGCAAGATACGCCCGGTACCACAAAGATTTACCTATTGTGGCGGATTATAGCGAATTGAATTTCCAGTTCTTTCATTTTGAACGTCTATCCGTCTAACATATAACCGAAAAATACTAAGTGTGAACTTAGTGTTTACAAAGAAGAGCTAAGTAACACTTATACTGAGCATCATGGAATGGCCAGGCAGTCCAAAATTATCTATAATCGAATCAACCAAATTACAATAATTAAAATAATCTCCTCAAACCGTATCTTAACTCCATCTCAACAGAATAGAGCCCAAGAAAATAAAATTAGACGGTAAAAAAATTAAAACGACTAATTTTTACAAGCGTAATTAAGAACCTACACTTAAAAATCACCTTTGCTTCTATATTTTAAGGTTTAAAATCGTTCGTTTTTCAATCACACCTCCGCTTAGTGAAATACGGTCGGATGGTATGTTTTATTACTAATATCCAAAAGGGTACACTGCTTTTCCATTTGAGGGGGAGAAGTTACACTTAACGCTACTCTCTGCCAAGTTATGCGACCACTGGGTCATAAATAGTAGATTAGTAGCCAAGGGCTGTAAGGCATCAATTGCAGCCCGAGATATTTAGGCGCACGAGCGCAGGGAGGGCGCCTATAGTTCGAGGGTTCAATTGATGCTTACACCCGAGCTAACTACTCTGCTTTACATCTCGATTGTGAGGTAAAGTAGGTCCTTATTATCCCCAAATGGAGCTTGTAGGTGACCAATTAGCGCTCTAGGGTAATAATGTAGCTAGAAAAGCCCTAGGGCGGTAAGTAATTAAAAAAAAAACTCTTCACTCTTTCAAAAAGTTCGCGTACATCTAACCATCATACTTTTTTTAATTACTTACCGCCCCAGGGGTTTTCTAGCTACATTATTACCCCAGAGCGCTAATTGGTCACCTACAAGCTCCATTTGGGGGTAATAAGGACCTACTTACCGAATATGAGAGATGTAAAATATATATTTGTCTGATATTCATAAATTTATGGGGCCTTTAATATATTTTACATCTCTCATATTCGGTAAGTAGGTCCTTATTACCCCCAAATGGAGCTTGTAGGTGACCAATTAGCGCTCTGGGGTAATAATGTAGCTAGAAAAGCCCTAGGGCGGTAAGTAATTAAAAAAAGTATGATGGTTAGATGTACGCGAACTTTTTGAAAGAGTGAAGAGTTTTTTTTAAATTACTTACCGCCCTAGGGCTTTTCTAGCTACATTATTACCCTAGAGCGCTAATTGGTCACCTACAAGCTCCATTTGGGGGTAATAAGGACCTACTTTACCTCACAATCGAGATGTAAAGCAGAGTAGTTAGCTCGGGTGTAAGCATCAATTGCACCCTCGAACTATAGGCGCCCTCGCTGCGCTCGTGCGCCTAAATATCTCGGGCTGCAATTGATGCCTTACAACCCTTGGCTACTAATCTACTATAAATTATAAGCATCGAAATATGCTAGGTACATAATATTATATTACTGTTGATATATAAAGATCTTTTGCTTTAAAGATTATATAATTTCAACAGAGGGTGTATGCAAGGTGGTGGTGGTTGAAATAGAGCATTTTAAATGTATGAGCATTGCTTTGTTCTACAGATTTTTCAATATATAAAAGTCAATACACAAAGATTTGTTTATTCTTTGACTAAAAGAGTTTAGTCTAAAAAGATCGCCAGATAAATATATTATTGTGACGCTGTTACAATAACCGTTTTTTCTGCAAGACCAGTCGCACATAGAGCAGAAAAAACTAACTCATCACTAAACCTTAAACAGGTAAACTTGAGATTGAGAAATATTTATTAAATAATACTTTGTGAAACGATCGTGAGCGCTTGCACTTCTTCTCGTTGACTTGTTGCTCTTTGGTATATTTTATTACTAATATCACTGACAATAATCCGTCCGGCTGTCTGTCGAGGCGTCATTAAATCGCCATTGCACACCACAATGACATAAATAACGAGGGATTTATTCCTATATTTATTTATTTATATGTGCCACTTATTTATTGCCCGGTCGACGGTCTGCGGTCGGCTTTATTAGTTTTTAGTTGATGCGTAATCTATGACTAATTCTAAAACAATTCTGGTGGGAGGCTTCGGCCGTGGCTAGTTACCCCCCTACCGGCAAAGACGTACCGCCAAGCGGTTAAGTGTTCCGGTAAGGTACCAGGCCAGACCAGGGAAAATTCAGAAATATAAATTTCCAAACCCTGTCGGGGATCGAGCCCGGGACCTCCGCACGTTAAGACAACAGCGCTCATCACTGCGCCACGGAGGTCATCGATATAATTATACATTAATATTTTCGTATTCTATTTAAATAAAATTTGTACTAGAAAAATATTAGCTTAATATTAGCTTAGCTCCGTAATGCGCGTTGACAATTTTATATCTAAAAAATTGGTTGCCTGTAAAGTCGGTATACGGGCGAAAGTTTTACGTGACAACGACTTTGAGTGGTAAAATAATTTTATACTTCTACCATACCTTTACTACTGTTTTAATCATACTTTTGCGGGTCTAAAGTCAGTCTTCATGCCCTAGGGCCGTAATCTAGTCGATCGATCGCCCAACTAGTTGACCAACCCCATACTGTAAATATGCACAACAGAGTCTAGGCTCCAGACTGGTCGACCAAACGACCGTACCATTTGACATAAAAGTTTTTAAACCAAGGAGTATGTATACCTGCATAAACACTGGCAGCATGAAAAGCAAAAAGTTTGAATATCAAAGCAGCGGCGCCAAATGTGACTCTATCGAACGTGAACATTCACTTTTAATTTGTCTTTTCTTTTTATTATTTACTAGACCTATGTATCCTACTTACTATGATTTGCAATAAATATCTAACCGTTACAATATCTACCGTGTTTTACTGTTATGGTAGAAGTATAAAGTAGAGTATATACCACCGGGATAAAGCAGTTTTTTTCTTGGGCGCTTGAATCCCTCACTGCACTCAGGACTCAATCTTAATTCCCTCCCTTTGGTCGGGAATTAACTTATAACACCCTCGCTGCGCTCGGGAGTTAAATTTGGAGTCCTTCGTTACGTTCAGGATTCAATGTAGCGCCCGTGACATAAAACAGTGCTTTATCCCCTTGGTGTATAATCTACTATTAATGTGAATATTCATTCGTATAGTAGGAAGAAGGATGAAATCTCTCTCACTCTCTCTCTCTCGCTCTGTCTCTCTCGCTCTTAGGCGGGCTAACTGTGCTCGAGTGGAAGGGACGCGTGCCTTTCACTTTTTATGTCTGTCTCTCTCGCTCTTAGGCGGGCTAACCATGCCCGAGTGGAAGGGACGCGTGCCTCTCACTCGCTCTCATTGTGAGCGCATAACGTGAGCGGAGCGTAACGCAGTTTCTTGAAGTGTCACCCGGCAAACCAATTTATAAGACGTTGTCACGTCAAAAAGCTTTTCAACAAAAAAGCAATCGTTTTGGTAACGAAAACAGATATTTTTTAGTGTCTTCGACGTGTTGGTTTTAGTTCAAATATCCGCTTCCTGCACCGAAAAACGATCTCATACGAAAACAATTCACTCCTGACATCCCGATGATGGCTACACTTACAGGAAAAACAATGGGATACATTCTACAATGCAAATAAATATACAAATTGGCCTTTATAATAAACCTATCGTTTAGGCCCTGGGTTTTAAGGACGATTCGGCCGCCGCAAATTTCGTGTCCTTACAATAGAGTTCATACAATTCTTGTTGACATGCTCAATTCAAGTCCAAGTCCAATTAAAAGAGCTGCAAGTCCAAATTACGATTTCCTTACACAATCGGTAGGCTTTTGGCTATTTGGCGGGATTAACCGACCTCCGTGACGCAGTGTTGAGCGCTGTTGTCTGTAATGTAGGTCCCGGGTTCGATCCCCGGTAGTGTCAATTTGGGAATTTATAATTTTTGAATTTTCCCTGTCTGGCCTGGTGGCCAGAGCCTTCAGCCGTGGCTACTAAACACCCTACTAGCAAAGACGTGCCGCCAAGCGATTTAGCGTTCCGGTACAATGTCGTGTAGAAACCGAATATGGGGTATGGGTTTAATATAACTGCCATGCCCTTAACAGGTTAGCCCGCTACCGTCTTCGACTGCATCATCACTTACCATCAGGTGAAAATGCAGTCAAGGGCTAACTTGTAGTGGATAAAAAAAAGGCTGATCCTACTGGGATTACGCAGCCAAAGGTAAATGATGACTCCTAGATGATAATGTGTCTGAAAGGGTAGGTAGGTAGGTAGGTACAATGTCTAGGGAAAGGTATCGAAAAAAGGCGGTAGATTCATTCGACTATTAATAAGCACTTGTAAAAAGTCTATTTGAATAAAAAACTTTTGAATTTTGAATTTTGAAAAGGTAACAAAATTCCACCTCATTAACCTCACCAGGTACCCAGCACATCCGGCAGCACACTGTACCAATCCCACGGAACACAAAGGGGCACGTAATTTAAATCTCTCCGAAAGACCAATAAATCGACTATTAATAACATCATCCGAAGAAACTCAGTGTTAAATTCAACTATATATAACTAAGGTTGAGCGCAGACGAACGACTATAGTCTGTCCGAGTAGGCACATACAGAACAAGACATTAAGAAGATTAACGCAACTGTCAAATTCCAAACGAATAATAATTTAACTAAATAATGACTCCTTCCGCATGGAAATAATTTTCAGGTACAAAAATGTTGTGAAATGAAATGATTTATTTATGTACACTTATGAAATTTTAAGACTCTACCACCAGTTCGAAAGCAGATTCTACTGAGAAGAACCGGCAAGAAACTCAGCAGTTGCTCTTTTTTAAAAAGAAAAATAACATTAAAATATGTAGCTAATACACATGTGTTTATCGGGGGATGCCCCGTCGCTCGCGTCTGCAGGAACTACCTTCTACTTACTACTATTACCTATTCTGTGCTTCTACCTCCCTGCACGTGTCCCCTGGGTACTGCTAAACGAGCAACGCACTTGCAGGCGAAACGAGCGTTCTTTTTATAAAAGATGACGCCTATATGTACTAAACGCCATACGATTAAATTAATAAATGTGTTTATCTTATTCTCCCGGTATTTGCTGTATCCATACAAAAAATCACAGATCAATGCATTGATCCGTTGTGTGTGTCGTCGCGTTGCAGCGTGATTGAAGGGCAAAACAAATAAACACACACTTATTGTCAAAAATGTTGTAAATTCTTAGATTAAGCATTTAAAAAATTTTTGCACGCCAAGCTTGGCAGGATAATTATTATGTAGATAATGGGGCTGATTCTGTAGTGCACAATCTCTAAACTAAACTAAAATGGCAGCTTTAAATCTAGTTCTGTCCCTTTCCGTAGAGAGTATTATGAAAGGGTTAGCAATAATTGTAATGCTCTAATTTTAGTTTAGTTTAGAGATTGTGCACTACAGAATCAGCCCCAATAGTTCTAATCTAAACACCTATGTAAATATGTTGCATGTACCATATTCTGGCAAAATAAAAATGATAATGATTATGGTCAGATGTTAATTGCATAAGTGAAGTTGGAGAAAAAATCACTCACAAAAGTCGCCTCGTCTGCCAAAAGTCTTCAATCAGAGTGAAGCCTAAAATCCAAGTAAAACATCATACAGCTATAATACGCCCTATTGCTATAATTTTAAGAGTTATAGAGGCGGTAAAAGTGCATGATTATAGCGGTTTTTATAATCCTCCAATAAAAAACGCGGTCAACACAACCGGTAGCCGAAAAGGATTAACTTAGGTTTTGATTCAATAGCGCTGACGAGTTTGATAGTGATGTGCATTTCTATGATCGATAAAATCCATATCCATTCTTCCATTCTAATATTATAAATGCGAAAGTGTCTGTCTGTCTGCCTGCTACGTTTTCACGGCCCATCTGCTCAACTGATTTTGATAAAATTTGGTACAGGTGTAGATTGTATCCCGGGGAAGGACATCGACTACTATATATCCCGGAAAGTTAAAGAGCTCCCACGAGAATCAAAAAATCTTAATCCACGCGGACGAAGTCGCGGGAATCATCTAGTACCTCATAATATTAAAAGTTGTTAAAAAACGACTATCGTCTCCTTATCGCTGTCAAGCGACTTAACCTAACAGAACTTTAGAGCATGTCGTTACAATAAACCAAATTGAGCTTAAAAAAGTTTACTTAGCATTAAAAAAACTCTCATTTTTCAGTTTTATTTAATTCAATAAATTTATGGCTAATTTCACCTGGCGGTAAGTATTGATGCAGTCTAAGATGGTAGCGGGCTAACTTGTTAGAGATATGGCAGTTATATTATTACTAACCCCATTGTACTATTATATATTCTGTGCCCATACCCCTAATCGGTTTCTACACGGCATCGTACCGGAATGCTACATCACTTGGGTGCCGCCAAGTCTTTGTTGGTGATTGAAGTTGTAAATAACCATCGGGTTGCTAAATAGGTAAGAATTTGGCATGCATCATCATATCAAACGCATATATCTAATCTTACTAATATAATATTATGCGAAAGTGTTTGTTTGTCTTTCAATCAGGCCGCAACGGACAACGGATCGCAGTTATTTTTGGCATGAGTAGGTATAGTTGAGAACCGAGAGTGATATAGGCTAAACACACGGAAGAAGTCGCGGGCATCAGCTAGTCGACAATAATTACTCATTTATCAAACATCGATGTACAGTGTTCCCGTCACTAAGCGCGATAAAAAATAATTATAAATGATAGTAACATCATTAGCGCGCGGTCAGTGTTGCGTCTCCCTCTAAGCCGCCCTCTCGCTCGCACGCGTCACGTCAAACTGAAACGTGAGATCTTGTTGTTGTAAGCCGAGAGCGATGGAGGAATTTTGTATTATTTGTGTAATTTTGGGAATTTTGGGAACTGACAGCATACAGCATGCTCTTAAACTACCCCTAACGAAAATATATCCCTCCGTATGTCTGAAAATCTTAATTTTCTCTGGTCTAGTCTGGTAGGAGTCTTCGGTTGTGGTTAGTTACCAACCTACTGGCAAAGACGATGTAGAAAGTTAGAAACCGATTAGGGGTGTGGGTTACTGCTATATCCCTAGCAGGTATTAGCCCTCTACCATCTTAGATTGCATAATCACTTACCACCAAGTGAGCTTGGAGGAGGGCTTACCTATTATTAAGAGAACGGATAATTTGGCGAAATATTACCTACTAAGTAGGTACATTTAAAAGCTAAATTATATGTAAAGCTATTCATGCCCCTTAAATTGATTCAGCCATCAATAAATCGATTTCCTATACACCACTAATTAAATTCAACCTCTGCAACCATCGCAGATTGCCATAAAAACAAGCCAATTACCAAAAAAATACCCAAAATACAATCATAAAAGCATCCACGCCACAAAACCCCCCCTATACTGCGCGCGCGCATCCATTCAGTGTGTTTTCTGCATACCTGCAACTTCCTTCCTACAACTATCCATTACCGTGAATGGAATTCCTTGGCTTTTGACAGTTAAATGGGTGTCTTGACACCTTTACAAATTAAATAAACTCCCCGTATTCCTAAGTTATACAGCTCAAAATCCTTTGTCGAAATTTTTGAACCGACAAATCTGTAGTGACGTAACAAACTTATATTTACATCTACAAAATTATACCTACCACTCTATATAAGAAATAATAAGGTTGTGATTTCTTTAGCAAGTGGTTTGATGTCTTATAGATATTTGTAGCTTACTGGGACGTAAGTGAGTATCATTGTTGATCGGTGCCACGCTGTCTGAGACGGCAGTTTTTGTAAGATTTTTTGCCCCCAAAAATATATCCAATTTGGTTAATGATACTTGATGACATCTTAGCTTGATGATTGTAGGGTAGACTAATGACTTGAAGGGTCTGTTTTACAATTTTTAAAGATTTATTTCTTTCTTCTTTCTTTCGTAAGTACACCCTAAATTAACATTTCAATTAGGTACCTATATGTTAATTTAGGCTACATTTTAACCCCGAAAATTCTAAGTTCACGCAGGAATAACTATGGTCGAAATCCACGCAAACAAAGTCGGGGTCGAGGGCATCAAATAGGGTCATATTAAACCGACGATCATCATCTGCTAAGGACAGGTCTCAAGTATAGGTCAAGATACTTGAAAATATGTTCTTTGCTGACATAGTTTTATAATTACGGCCCCTAGTTACAAGTGGATTTGGTACAGTAGCCAATATTCAATACCTATGTAGGTAATTAGTTACCCACCATTATTATCTATAGGTACTTCTATTAGCGAAAGTTTGGATGGATGGATGGATGTATGGATGGATGGATGTTTGTTACAAAATCACGCCAGAACGGCTGAACGGATCTGCATGAAATTTTGGCACAGAGACAGATTACCTATAGTCTACAAAGGCACATAGGCTAATTTTATACCGGAAAATTGAAGAGTTCTCGCGGGAACCCAAAAAACCTCAATCCACGCGGACGAAGTCGCGGGCATCAGCTAGTCACAAATATACGCCTAAGTGGGTATAAAATTAAAAGTTGCTGACAATATAACATAGAAGGTACCTAGAGTTTAAGGTATCTACTATCTACCTACCTAATTACCTATGTAGTATGTACCTATGTTCCCTACCTATTATATCCTTCTTAATAATATCCAGAATCTCCAAATAGCTGTCAAGAACACGTAACAACTGTAACGTGAAAAAAAAAACAATTTTACGCGACATTTAAACTAGTAACCGTCAATGGACTTACTCCATTGAGTAAGTGAAAAAAATTGACTTTTATCACACAAGCGTTTCCGGTCCAACGCTTTGTATGATACCTTTTATTGTATACTGCAAAGGAAATAGGGTACAGGGTACGAGGATCATCCTCCTAAAATCACTTAAATAGTACAAGGAACTATGATTATTAAACGAAAATGCAATAAAGGTTATGTTCCTGTGATATAATTTTGGTTATACCTAGTCCTATTTTTGCAAGTTTAGCTTTCGAAAAAAAGTCAAATTGACGGATATTGTTAGCCATTATTGGCTTAACGTTTAATATTTTCCGATTGAATGGAGGTCGATTTCTATTTTGTAATAGAATTGGAGGATTAATTTGGTCTGTTTAGTGACATGTTTAATTTTATAGCCATTCAAAGGTGTTGCTATTATGGCCGGATTACCTACTTAGTTGAAGAGAAATTATGCTTTTGTGAATTGGATTTTAAATTACAATTCGTGAGTGAAGTTATGGGAATTTATAGCTAAGGTACCTACTACCTACTTGGTCGCACTGAGGTATAACAGCAAATATGCAAATAACAGGTTAGCCCGCTGCCATCTTAGACTGCATCATCACTTACCATCAGGTGAGATCGTAGTCAAGGGCTAACTTGTAGTGGATAAACAAAAATAGGTAAATTTACGAAAAACTTTAGACGCCATGGAAATATTCCAGTAAGTAATATTATGATCGTATTTTAAATTACAGATTTTCGAAAATGTATGAGAAATTATTGGTAAGGTTTATAATGTGGCAAAAAGTAATTAGATGACATGAATGCAAAAAAATTCAAAGTTAGTTCATTGATTTCGGTCGGTCAAAAACGAAAATCTTTGGATGCCATGTAAATTCATAGGAGATAGGTAATTCTATATTTTGACGACTTCCCTGGTGCAGTGTTGGGCGCTGTTATCTTAACGTGGGAAGTCCCGGGTTCGATCCCCGGCAGGGTCAAATATTTTGAATTTTCTCTGGGCTAGTGGGAGGCTTCGGCCGTGGCTAGAGACCATCCTACATTGATGAATTGATTGGGAGTTGGGACTTTAATGAATTTCTCAATGACAAAGTTAAAAAATAAAAAATAAAAAAAGTGATTTATTTCAAGATACATTATAAACAAATAATTGTGACTGAGGCCTTCTGTTATTGAAGACAAGAAAGTTGCATGGAAGAAATTGGCTTCGCATTGGGCAGTCGCCACAAGTCCTGATTTTTTTTAATATATACCTATAATATAGCGAGCAAACGAGCAGGCGGGTCACCTGATGGTAAGTGATTACCGCCGCCCATTTGAGAAATTTGTTACATTACGTTGTACCTATTTTGATTCCCGTGAGAACTCCTTAATTTTCTGGAATAAAATGTACCCTATGTGTACCAAATTTCAACAAAATCGGTGGAAAACATGGACCGTTAAAAGTTAAAACGTAGCAGACAGACAGACACACTTTCGCATTAAAAATATTAAAGTATCCAGATAATTAGTTAAAATTTCTGAATTTTCCCTGGTCTGGCCTGGTGGGAGGCTTCGGCCGTGGCTAGTTAGTAGTTACCACCCAAGCGATTACTGTTCCGGTACGATGCCGTGTAGAAACCGAATGTATGGGCACAGAATAGGTAATATTATGGGTTTAATATAGCTGCCATGCCCCTATAACAGGTTAGCCCGCTACCATCTAAGACTGCATCTTCACTTACCACCAGGTGAGATCGCGGTCAAAGGCTAACTTGTAGGGAATAAAAAAAAAGAAAAACCATTTCATCTAAATCGGTCAGTTCCATCAAAAGATGGACCGTTAAAGCGTAGCAGACAGACAGACACACTTTCGCATTAATAATATTAAAGTATCCAGATAATTAGTAATCCTTAATTGTGTTGACACAAGTATCAACACGCAATTAGTGGTGAGCGGAAACCAGTCAGTCAGTTACAGAGTTACAGCTTGACAGACAAACTGCCGCGCGCCGTCCTAACTAAACATTACACAGACAGATAATATTTAACTGTTGTTTTGTTAACGCTAATGTGATGCCAATATTTTGTACAACGACCTCAATTTACATAGACGGGCCCTGTCAAACAAAGAATGTGGATTGTGGACCTATTTTACTAACGCCATCTAGTCTGAAAAGCGGGACAGCGCTATGGCGGGGACAAGGACAGGCTTATACAGGTGTGGAGCGTGCTCTACAGGTCGGACGTCAATTTTTTTCTATGAAAGGGCCCATCTAGTACCTACATATATATCGATGATTTTGTATGTTCTCATTTCATTTTGATAATGATTCCCAGATTAGGTTTTTGCTAGATGATTCTTAAGGTCTATCCCCACTACAGAGGCGCAGCACGCAGGGGCAAGTATTCTTTGTAGCCATTTATTTGCTAACAACTTACATTTGTTAACTTAGATAAGTTATGAATACGTAACGTACGTACGTAAGTATGATGACTAGATGATGCCCGCGACTTCGTCCGCGTGAAATTTTTGGTACATGCGGAAACTCTTTAATTTTCCGTGATAAAAAGTAGCCTATGTGTTATTCTAGAGTCCAGACTATATCCGTCGGTTATGATATCTAGCTCGGTCCCAATCCGTTCAGCCGTTCTAGCGTGATTGAGTAACAAACACACATCCATCCGTCCAAAATTTCGCATGCATATTATACATATTATTAGTATAGATAGAGTCGACAAAAAGTATTAATGAGATATATCTCTGGTCTGTAATTCTATTGTAGAACCTTATTTATGTTATTATATTATACCATAAGCAAAAACATGGTTTTGCACACAAAGAATTTGAACCATAATTTTAGTCAAACATTCCTTTAAACTTATCCAAAATTCCAAAATAGGAACGAATTTTTATGCCTGTTTTTGTTTTTATTTTATCCATACTAATACTATAAATGCGAAAGTGTGTCTGCTGTCTGTCTGTCCGTCTGTCTGTCTGCTACGCTTTCACGGTCCATCTGTTCAACCGATTTCGATGAAATTTGGTACAGAGACACCTAGGTTGCAACTTGTATCCCGGGGAAGGATAGAGGTTACTTTTTAAAAACGAATAATTAAAGAGTTCCCGCGGGAATAAAAAAAACCTTAATCATATCATCTAGTTTTTAATATTTACTAGCGAAGCTTTTATTGAAAACAATACAATAGAAATTAAAGCTAGCTAGCCTAAACTAATCACTATAATTAAAATCATGCCCAAAATTCAAAATTCAAAAGTTTTTATTCAAATAGACTTTTTACAAGTGCAATAGTCGAATGAATCTACCACTGGTTCGGAATGCCATTCCTATTTCCTACCGAGAAGAATCAGCAAGAAACTCGGCGGTTGCTCTTTTGAAAAAAAATAATTTACAATTTCATTAATTTGTAATTACATAAGTAACCGCTGTCCTTAGCATTGCTGGAGCGATTCAATTCCATGCTCCTTTGTCATTTACGTAATCTTCAACAGTATAATAAGCTTTTTTCAGAAGCATACTTTTAATGGACTTTTTAAACTTGTGTAAAGGCAAGTTTAAAATAGGTTGTGGAATTTTGTTATAGAATAGAATGCTCATTCCCACGAACGACCTTCGGACTTTCCTGCGTGGAATGGTGGCGAGAATGCTGGCTGCGTTTCCGCGCTGGACAGCCAGGCTGATCCTTTGCGCAAAAAATGAGCCAGCCCTTCTGTCACCAGATGAGACAATCAACCGCGGTGGTTCAACCTATCTCGCAAAAAATAATTCTAGCGAAGCTGTACCTAACCGGGGCAGAAAAGTTTGTGGGACTATACTACTCTGTCAAGAAAGTACCGGGAAAAGGTCTATAATATACAAAATGTTAATTATTATTCAAAATTTATTTAGTCTTCTATCGATCGAAAAGGGGTGCCACGAAGTGGTAATTTGAGTTTTCGAAAGAGAAAAAAGTTGGCCGGAGCCATATCCGGTGAATACGGTAGTTGTTCGATGGTATTTGTTGAGTTTTTGGTCAAAAATTCATTCACAATGATGGCCTTGTGCCTTTTAGTTGAAGACGTTGATGGCCGACCAGAGCGAGGCAAATCTTCCACCACATCGCGACCACTTTTGAATGCATGGTACCACTCGTATGCACGTGTTTTTGATAAAGTCGATTCCCCGTAAGCTTTCTGCAATATTTTCAGCGACTCTGGACACGAAATTCCATTTGCGATGCAAAATTTGAGACAAACCATTTGTTCGATATTTTCATTCATTGTAAAAATCGCAATACACTATTGAGATGAACTGACAAAATGGCGCACTGTAAACAAAGTAAATAACAATTGACGCTCAAACTTCGCGGCAATATAGACGACAGTTGTGTCAACTTAGCGACAAAAAATAATTTTTGAATTGAATTTGGAATTAGAAACAAATGATGAATTCCTGGTACTTTTTTGACAGAATGTACTTACCTAAAAGTTATAGGTTACAACTTACAAGTTGACTAATTCCCACGCCCACTGATTTTCACCAACATCACCACTACACCCACTAGTCCACTAACAGGCAAGACTAATGACCCGGCAGAGGGAAGGAGACAAAAAACATATGAAATAAAAAGAGTAAGAGAGCCAACAGATATGGAAATAATAAAACACCATCAATAAACTGCCGACCAACTTTTAATATTAATACACCTCACGTGGACTTTTATTTTTATATGCTTTTAGAGTTCCTCAAGAGAACCGGGTTAGTATTTGACTAGTGTCAACATTGACGTAATAATCAATGAGTGTCAACTAAATTATTTTTGAAGTGAAAACTTCTTTAGCCGCGTTGAGCACTTTTTGGTAGGGGGTAAACTTGTGGATTCGCGTCACCGACATGCTCGTCACCGACATGCTCGCGAGTCGAGTTGTTACGAAGACAAAAAGGTCTTAAATATGAATATATTACATTCGTAATTAAACTTTAATACCTAAGTACCTTAGTTTTAAGGTTTATATATTTTTTTAAATATTCGTTTTCACTTCTACCGGCAGTCCCTATGACTGCCAATTTTTTTTAGTGACTAGCTGATGCCCGCGACTTCGTCCGCGTGGATTGAGGTTTTTCGGTTCCCGCGGGAACTCTTTAATTTTCCGGGATAAAAAGTAGCCTATGTGCTATTCCAGACTATAATCTATCTCTGTGCCAAATTTCATCCAGATCCGTTCATCCGTTGGAGCGTGATTGAGTAACAAACATACATCCATACATCCAAACTTTCGCATTTATAATATTTATATTTGATTTGATTTGATTATTAAACAGAGGATCTCCAAAAAGTCGTAGGTTAGTGAAAAACCTGCTTGAACTCTTTGATTTTGCGGAATAAAAAGTAGTCATTGTCTATCCGTAGGATGCTATCTATCTTTGTACCAAATTTCATCAAAATTGTTTGAACAGAATAGGGTGAATATAAAAACATAGCAGATGGACAAAATATTATTTATTCCAATTAGATAGGTACACTCGTGTCATAGTGTACATACAATAATTAGTGTACACTAGTTACTGACGTCCAATCTATACTTTCATTTTTCATTTATTTATTTGTTTGATACTAATCATACTTAATATTATAAATGCGTTTAGTGTGTTTGTTTGTTGGTTTATTGGTTTGTCTTTCAATCACGCCGCAACGGAGCAACGGATCGACGTGATTTTTGGCATGGGTATAGTTGAGGACTATTAAGGAGGAGGATTAAGGAGTTCCCGCGGGAATCAAAAGAACTTAAACACCGCGGACGAAGTCGCGGGCATCAGCTAGTGGATAATAAAGTGAAAATTGACATAATATTACACGGTACACTTTGAGTATCTAGTACTAGAAAATAGGGATAAAATATGAAAAAGTCTTGACTCTTGAACAGAATTATGTACAATATTATAGGAGTGTTAAGTCAATCAGCGGTGACTGCATGTCATATTGATAAATATACATAGACTAGCTGATGCCCGCGACTTCGTCCGCGTGGATTGAGGTTTTTCGGTTCCCGCGGGAACTCTTTAATTTTCCGGGATAAAAAGTAGCCTATGTGCTATTCCAGACTATAATCTATCTCTGTGCCAAATTTCATCCAGATCCGTTCATCCGTTGGAGCGTGATTGAGTAACAAACATACATCCATACATCCAAACTTTCGCATTTATAATATTTATATTTGATTTGATTTGATTATTAAACAGAGGATCTCCAAAAAGTCGTAGGTTAGTGAAAAACCTGCTTGAACTCTTTGATTTTGCGGAATAAAAAGTAGTCATTGTCTATCCGTAGGATGCTATCTATCTTTGTACCAAATTTCATCAAAATTGTTTGAACAGAATAGGGTGAATATAAAAACATAGCAGATGGACAAAATATTATTTATTCCAATTAGATAGGTACACTCGTGTCATAGTGTACATACAATAATTAGTGTACACTAGTTACTGACGTCCAATCTATACTTTCATTTTTCATTTATTTATTTGTTTGATACTAATCATACTTAATATTATAAATGCGTTTAGTGTGTTTGTTTGTTGGTTTATTGGTTTGTCTTTCAATCACGCCGCAACGGAGCAACGGATCGACGTGATTTTTGGCATGGGTATAGTTGAGGACTATTAAGGAGGAGGATTAAGGAGTTCCCGCGGGAATCAAAAGAACTTAAACACCGCGGACGAAGTCGCGGGCATCAGCTAGTGGATAATAAAGTGAAAATTGACATAATATTACACGGTACACTTTGAGTATCTAGTACTAGAAAATAGGGATAAAATATGAAAAAGTCTTGACTCTTGAACAGAATTATGTACAATATTATAGGAGTGTTAAGTCAATCAGCGGTGACTGCATGTCATATTGATAAATATACATAGACTAGCTGATGCCCGCGACTTCGTCCGCGTGGATTGAGGTTTTTCGGTTCCCGCGGGAACTCTTTAATTTTCCGGGATAAAAAGTAGCCTATGTGCTATTCCAGACTATAATCTATCTCTGTGCCAAATTTCATCCAGATCCGTTCATCCGTTGGAGCGTGATTGAGTAACAAACATACATCCATACATACATCCATCCATCCAAACTTTCGCATTTATAATATTTATTTGATTCTTACTATACGGAACCCTCAAAAAATTTCCCGGTTCGCGCTACATCAACACCGGTAGCTGACAATGCTGCTCATTAATCAGCCGGCTCAGCCCTTTGCCGGCCTCGAACCCGCTACCTGTTCGTTGGCCCGCATACTGACTTAACACTTTGTGTTATATCTGATGTACCAACATCTCAATAACTTTGATGTATAGGTATCTACTATCTATACATGCAAATACAGGGGTTTAGGCTCCAATATGATTTTGTCCCATTCCGTGTCGAGACCCTCGGTCCGTGGGGTCCTAGCGCTATAAGGCTTTTTAAGGAAATAGCAAAAAGGCATCGATTTACCAACTAAGGATACAACATTACCTACAAATTAATACTCAAAAAGCATCCACAATCGCTTAAACTAACACAGCTATAGATAATAGACAAAGAGATACCAAACGGTTCACAAAAACCAACCATATTTCGTTATATTTATGGTTCAATTTTGTAATAACAATTCGACACATACGACATTTTCTCGCCTAGTGTACTCATGCGCGACTGAGGCAAAAATTGTTCACAATATCTATTTGTGCACAATTTGACCGTGCCGTTTCTTGCGTTTCGATGGTGCGTCTAAGGTATTGGTAAGTCAATGCAAAAAGGTTAGTCGACATCACAGGAGACCGAAGAGCTGGCAGGCGGCAGCTACCTAGGACAAAGAATTAGTCTAGCTATTCAAAGGGGGGACGCTGCTAGTATCTTCGGAACCTTGCCTAAAGGGACTCCTTTTAATAATACATATATTTTAGTTAATAGATTATATTTTTATTTGTTAACTAATTTAAAAAAAAAAATACTTATTAAAAATAACAAAAAGTATCTATACTAATATTATAAATGCGAAAGTTTGGATGGATGTGTGACGGTGTGTATGGATGGATGGATGTTTGCTACTCAATTACGCAAGAACGGTTGAACGGATCTGGATGAAATTTGGCACAGAGATAGATTATAGTCTGGAATAACCAAGGCTAATTTTATTACGGAAAATTAAAGAGTTCCCGCGGGAACCAAAAAACCTCAATCCACGAACGAAGTCGCGGACATAGCCTATGTGCTATTCGAGACTATAATCTATCTCTGTGCCAAATTTCATCCAGATCCGTTCAGCCGTTGGAGCGTGATTGAGTAACAAACATCCATACATTCATACATCCATACATCCATACATCCATACATCCATACATCCATCCAAACTTTCGCATTTATAATATTTATTATTTGATAACTGCAACTATTAAACTGCATCAACACTTACCATCAGGTGAGCTCGCACTCAAGGGCTAACTTGTAAGTGGAATAAAAAAAATAAGTCTATGAGCTATGTAACGATCGAAATTCGATACCCACTGCAAGTACCTACCTACCTATTTGAAAAATTTGCAAATCTTCCAAGATTTCAGTCAAGTAAAAAAGATCTATTTAAGACATAGTACCAAAAGGCGTTCATATTTCATGCTAAATGATCATAAAACCTTCAATTTAATACGAATTAAAGCGACATACTGGTCCGCAGGCAGGCGGAGTCACAAAACAAATATTAGTTGTTATTTATTGTGTTAGAGTAAGCCTCGGAATATAAGTTAATAAGCCGCTTGCCTGGATCATTCTCAGCGCAGTTTAATCTGAACGGAGCGGTTACATGGCGCCGAAATTTTTAAAAACAAATATCCATACTAATATTATAAATGCGAAAGTGTGTCTGTTTGTCTGCTACGCTTTAACGGCCCATGTTTTCATGTCTGTACAACATTTCATCAACCTATACAACCTATGTTGTATCCCAGAGAAGGACATGTATACTTTTTATTTCGGAAAATTAGGGGGTTCCCGCGGGAATAAAAATAAGTAATCCACGTGGACGTATCATAAATATTCGTAATAATGCTACATAACTATACTGGTTCAAACATCAGTCAATGCTTGATATTTATAGTAAGTACCTCTACTTTTTTAGGGTTCCGTACCCAAAGGGTAAAAACGAGACCCTATTACTAAGACTCCGCTGTCTGTCTGTCTGTCTGTCTGTCTGTCTGTCTGTCTGTCTGTCTGTCTGTCTGTCTCCAGGCTGTATCTCATAAACCGTGATAGCTAGAAAGCTGAAATTTTCACAAATGATGTATTTCCGTTGCCGCTATAACAACAAATACTAAAAATTAAAAAAATATATATATTAAGGGGGGTCCCCATACAATAAACGTGTTTTTTTCGTATTTTTTTGCTCAATATTAAAAACGGTAACAGGTAGACGGTTCAAATTTTCACAGAATATTAACTTGTATATTACCTTTCAAAATAAATAATTAAATATCAATAAAGTATATATTAAAGGGGGGCTCCCATACAACAAACGTAATTTTTATTTTTAATACGTCATAAATCGTAAAACTTACTACAGGTTTGTACGGAACCCTCGGTGCGCGAGTCCGACTCGCACTTGGCCGGTTTTTTAATGATGGCAAATGACCTAATTTCGGTACTATCAATTAGGCCTAGGTATCAATTAGGTATACCTAATATGCACAACAATGGACCATCTAACCATCACTAATCACGAATTACACAAGATGATTTTGACAGAAATAAATCCAAGACTTATTTCACCAGTGCCTAACCCTTTCTGGTAAAAAAACTCATATTATAATATTAAATAAATGATGCTTGCATCTTCAACGGCTTGGCTTTAGGATTTTTAATGAAGTGAAAACTTCTTTAGCCGCGTTGAGCACATTTTGGTAGGGGGTAAACTTGTGGATTCGCGTCACCTCGCTGCCCCATACTCGCGTTGTTACGAAGACAAAAGGTCTTAAATATAAATATACTACATTCGCAATTAAACTTTACTTAATACCTTAGTTTTAAGGTTTATATATATATTTTTTTTTAAAATATTCGTTTTCACTTCTATCGGCAGTCCCTATGACTGCCATTTTTTTTTATTTTAGATTGTATGATTTTCCTGGCTAGAAAACCTCATGGATTAGCCCCTATCCGTCTTGGAGTTGCAATCTCTGTAACACAACTGAACCGAAAAAAGGGAACAGACAGACACAATAATAATATTAGTATGGATTAATATGTCACCATGTAACCACGACCCGGCCGCCTGTGCCCAGTTAGCGATACTCAATGGCGCGTAAACAAATATATTTATTTAATAAGTTTTTATTGCTCTAAGCTGCACATAACTTACGACGTAAGAAGATCACGCCGCGCGCTGCCGCCGAACGAGACTTTAATGCCTTTTTGTTGTTTCAACTGCATCTATTTTCAATTTCTATACCTACATAGGTACATACTTAACACATATACAGAATACCTTAGAATTTAATAAAATGTCTCACAAAAAGGTCTTAATGCCGCAATCAGAGTCGCTTGGAATAGGGATGATGTCTAAGTATATCAAAAATAAATTATTTCTAACTGATTATTAAATAGAGGGTCTTTCAAAAGACCTAAAAGTCACATCCTCGGTTAGTTCTAAATTTGATAACCATTTTAAAAGATGTATCTATAGATTAAAGAAAAAAAATCTTTAAATATTAAAAAAAACTAGGGTTTCCTAGAAAAACGTAGCATCGAGCGCGGAAGCTGAAAACCTATTTATGAACAGAAATAAGATGGCGTGATTTCCTAGGCATAGAGTGCTGGTTTTGAAAAAAAAAACAAACGCGCCGAATTGATGAAACCACCACCTACATCCCATTAATGTCCCACTGCTGGGCACAGACGTCCAGTCTCATAGGAGTGAGGGAATTAGAGCTTAGACCCACCACGCTGCTCCAATGCGGGTTGGCGGGCTTTATTATGTTAGTGATAATAACCGGGACCGACGGCTTAACGTGCTCTCCGAGGCACGGGGGTAAAACACCGCCAACTTCCTAACTCCGGGCTAGTACTGAGAATTTCTAGTCTGAAAACCCCAATACTTAATTATGGCCCGACCCGGGACTCGAACCCGGGACCTCGTCGGCCGCACTCAAACATGCTAATTAATTGAAAACCTCATTTTTTGGAAGTCGATTAAAAAGGATTTCACGATATGAGCACATTTTTGGGATAAATAGGTAAATAACCAAAACTGTCGTCTGTCATTCACACATGTCAATCTCATTGTCAGCAGAGCGATCGGCTATAAATTGTCGCAATCATTAAAGGACTGCATCAATGTCAAAACAGGGTTTTGGCTTCACGTATCACTGAGACTGTCCGTAAAGGATCGTTGAGGACAAAAAAATGTTTTGACATTGATGCAGTAACTATCGATAGAATTAATTGCTGAAAATTGGTATCACGTAAGACTTTTGAAGTAAGATGTCGTTTACGGACCATGACAAACGTCACGTCAAACTAGGCTTTCATTGATACATGGTGGGAGGTGTTTTTAGCGGTGACATATGGTTTCCAATAATCGTTTTACGACTCTAATATCTAAAATAAATATAATATAAGGATTATAAAGATCGAATAGATTGTTTGTTAGGTAAAAATAGAAAATACTATTATTTCAAGCAAGTAGGTAATTAAGATAAATTGGAATGGCGTCAAAATGTTATTTAATTTATGACATTCTATTGACATTTTACCGTAGGTACCTAGGTCTAGTTTAAAATATTCTCATTCGCAGTATTGCCAACTCTCGCTATTAAAAAAGTACAAAAATTGTACGACCAAATACATACCTACCAATGCTAAGTATTCATTAATATTATGTAATAATATTACATCTATACTAATATTATAAATTATGCGAAAGTGTGTCTGTCTGCCTGTCTGTCTGCTACGCTTTCATGGTTCGTCTGTTCAACCAATTTTGGTGAAATTTGGTACAGGGGAAGGACATAGGCTAGTTTTACCCGGAAAATTAAAAAGTTCCCGCGGGGATCAAAAAATCTTAATCCACGCGGGCGAAGTCGCGGGAATCATCTAGTTATTTATAATTAAAATTAACGGTAAAAAAGAATTCAGATAAGTAGATATCTAAGTAGTACCTACGTAGTACAACTTTATGTACTACTTTTTTTAAACCTTTATTGAAAACAATACAATATAACTTAAAGCTAGAAACATGCCCGCGTAGAATGGTGGCAAGAATGCTGGCTGCATTTCCTCGTTGGACACCCAGGCTCGTTGGATCCTTTGCGCAATAAATTTTAATCTGTGATTAAAATGAAAATATCCATAGACAATTTCGGTATCTTGAGATAGCTCTAGCTTATGGTATCTTTGATTGCATCGTAAAAAGAAAATCTACTAATTTAGGCGCATCGCTTCATATATTAAAGTATTTTGTATTATATTTATTATAAAACAAAGCCAATTATTAAATAGAAAATCACAAGAAACCACAGACTCGAAAATATAACTTAGTTAAATAGGTAATGCAGTTAAATTTGGAAGACTGATAAATCTACTTAAATTGCTAGATTACCACATGATTACCATAGACATTCAAATTAGTCGGATTATAAATAGGTCTGCACTACCAAAATATCGATATTCAGAGTTCGTGACTAGTAATCTGTGGTTAGCGACCCATTGCTACAATCCTGAAAAAGCTTACGTGAAGCCGGCTATAAGGACTGTAACAATGGATATCCTTATGGACATTTTTGGATGTGATATTGCGACAATTTATAGCCGATCGCTCTGCTGAAATCGCATTACTCCTAATCAATTGTGTAGACTTTGCATTATCTACGACAAACTCAAATCTGTATTTAGAAACACCAAATTGGCACTTATAGCTTTAAAGATAGGGGTGAATGTAACCGCTCCTTATTATTGTTTTATAACCAAATATAAAATGTATACGAGCGAAGTAAACTGGACTTTATTCGGTTGAATTAAAGTATAAGTCGGTAGTAAAATAAGGTGGTTTTTGGTAATAGTAGGGAAAATTGACACAGGCGTGAAAAGTGGCGATCTATTACAATTAATCGGATTGGGATCGTCTGAATGGGATTAGGACGGAGGTGGAATGAGCAAGCGAGGCTCAGCGCTGAGCAAACGCTCTAATCCTGAGTATCATGCTCTATTCATGCAGTTTGGCGTCTGGCCGATAATGCAATTTTTTTATTTTTTTATTTATTGCCTCTTCGGGCGTGCAACATAGTACAAAACAAAGTTTAAAAATTATAAATATAATCTAATAGTGTTAGCTTTATAAGGAAAATACAAATTAATCATTAACGAAATGTCAAAACTAAAATTATTATAAGTAAAATTTAAAAACAACGCCTGTTAAACTATAAGGTGTCCGCGGTTTTGCTCGATTCAGATTTCTTTACCATAGAAATCCTATACCTACCAATACTTACCAATAAATACATTTTGATTTTACTATACAACTATGAGGAACCTACCAACAGACGAAATCTATACTATAACTATAATAATAAAGTAAGTAAGTAATCCCCGGCTGAGTTTGTTGTGGGCTCTTCTCAGACAATGGCGCGTTTGGAACCCTCGTAGCTTTATCACCATCACGGCCCCAATCATGTAAGAATGGCCGATCAAACGTTAAAGATTTTCGTCAAAGTAAAATAAACCATAACTGCATTGAATTAGAGCTCAATTTCGTCTGCCCATTCTTATACGTTGAGGTATGAACGATACCCTAAACGTATAAGAATGGGCAGACGAAATTGAGCTCTAATTCAATGCAGTTATGGTTTATTTTACTTTGACGAAAATCTTTAACGTTTGATCGACAATTCTTACGTAATCGGGGGGCACATCTTATACTTGGTAAAATCATCCTTCAAAAGTGTTCTGTGTAGGTACTAGGTAGTAGTAGGTACTAGGGCTTCCAATACCGGGATCCCGGTATTGGCCAATACCGGGATCCCGGACTTTTTTCGCCGGTTTTCAATACCGGTATTGAAATGTCTAATACCGGGATACCGGTATTGGTGACACTATAAACGTAACAGTGACTATTGCATATATTTCTTTGTAGATGCCACTGTTTTTTATTCGGCTAAGTTTAAAACTTGTATCTTAAGCATATTACCTCAAAAAGAGCGCCTTTATTGCTTAAAACCATAGAAGAAAAGTCGTTTTTGTTCACTCAAGAGGGAAAAATTAGTGTTTGAATTAAGATCCCTGTGGCTTGGCATTTCTATTTCATTGTCTCTCAAAACGTTCAGAAATCTGATTTATAACTAATGCATATTTTTTTATGATATATTTTCTTTTAAATAATAACTAATGAATTTTAGATTAATTTGTGTTTTGACAAAATTATCGTTTTCTTCGACTTCGATCGACTTCTTACAAAAATATCGTTTATTACTCATTTAGTAGTTCCTCAACAGGTGGGCCTAAAAATGAATATGAGCAAGATAAAGATCATTTCTAATGCACACGTTCAGCCCCAACCTGTGTTAGTTGAGAATTCTGCACTCGAAATTGTTGATGAGTACATATACCTAGGACATACAGTCCAGTTAGGTAGGTCCAATTTCGAGAAAGGGGTCAACCGCCGAATCCAACTCGGCTGAGCAGGGTTCGGGAAACTCCGCGACATCTTCTTGTGCAAAATTCCTCAGTGCCTTTCCTCGTTTCTTTCGAAACCTTTCGTCTTCAGAAAGGTTTCGAACAGTGCGTGTCTTACGGCTCCGAAAAATGGTCGCCAACTTTGGGCCTGATAAGAAGGCTCAGGGTCACTCAGCGGGCGATAGAGAGAGCTATGCTTGGAGTAGGTATACCTGCGTGATCAAATCAGAAATGAGGAGATCCGTAGGCGAACCAGAGTAACCGACATAGCTCGAAGAGTCCAAGCTTTAAGTGGCAGTGGGCGGGGCACATAGTTGGTATAGAACCGATAGGCGTTGGGGTCCCAAAGTGCTTGAATGGCGGCCTCACACCGGTAAACGCAGTGTTGGACGACCCCCCACTAGGTGGACGGACGATCTCAAGCGTGTAGCTGGGAGCCGCTGGAAACAAGGAGCACAAGACCATGCTCTGTGGCGATCCATGCAGGAGACCTACGTCCAGGATATCTATGGGTTGAGACGACGACGACGATAATAGTTTAAATTACAATCTTCGACACTAATTTCACTAATTATTTAAAATTCCCTGGCATATTTATTTAATTTTGTGTGTACGTTGAGAAAATGCGTCACAAATATACTTTATATTAAAAGTTTAAAATTCAATGGAGGTTAAAAATATATATTTTCGTAAGAATTCATCCAAAAATAGTTCTATTTTAAAAATCATATAGTTGGTATTCTGATTGATATGAATAAGAAATTGATTATTTGATAATAATATAAGTATTACTTAATAAGATTGTATTTAAAATGATATGATGGAGTTTGAACATTACGTGGTCCGTAATTTTCACCTTATACATACATGACACAAAAGATAGTTTCGTCTGAATTAAGTCAACGCGTAAATACTAAATAACTATCTCAATACTCAAAATACAAATAAATCTAAAAATCAATACTTGGTGATTTTTTTTAAAGAAAATACAATTTCATAAAATATTTGTATGATATAAAATAGAGTGAAGGAGTTACTCAACGTTTCGTGAGACAGTGAAATAGACATAACAATCCACAGCGTAATAATCAATCACAGCGTTCTAAATCCAAAAAAAAATCTCGCTTAGTGAAAAAAACGGCTTTTCTTCACTGAATTTATGCAGAAAAGGCACTTTTTTGAGTTATTTTGGTGAAAAATTTTTTTTATGAAAAAACTGTTTTTTATGGTGCCGTTTGCTTCAGAAAAGACTAATTTTAAGTTAAAAAACATCTACCACATTTTAAATTTTTTCCAATACCGGGATCCCGGGATCCCGGTATTGAAAAAAATCATTCCGGTATTAATACCGGTATTGAGAAAAACCGGTATTCGAAAGCCCTAGTAGGTACCTACCAGTTTTGTATTAATATACTTTGACTTTGATTTATTGACTAGTTAACCTGAGATTAATCATTTAGCTTTTTTCCTGAACATGCTTAAGTATATTATGTTATTATTTATAGAAAACGGAATCACTAAATTACAGATATGTACTTATACGGAAATAAAATGTAAGTAGGTATCTTCCCATTATATTATTAACATTATTAACTGATGAAATAGATGAATAGCTCGGGAACTCCCTAATTGTTCGGGATAAAAAGTAGCCTATGTCACTCTCCAGTTCCTCAACTATACCCATGCCAAAAATCTCGTCGATCCGTTTCTCCGTTGCGGCGTGATTTAAGGACAAACCAACAAACAAACACACTTACGCATTTATAATATTACATATTAAGTATGATTTAAAAATCTGCTGTATCATGTATGCTGTATAAAAAAAAGATAGCAAAATAACTTTTCACCCCAAAATAACAAAATCTGCAATAATTACCACCCCAATATAATTCACCAAAGCCAAATTACATGACGATAGAATCAGATTTTCCAGTTCAGTGAGCATACACCTTTACAATTACAGATGTTCGCCCATCGTGTGTAATAGGCCTTATTATACTATCATACTAATATTATAAATGCGAAAGTGCGTTTGTTTGTTGGTTTGTCCTTCAATCACGCTGCAACGGAGCAACGGGTCGACGTGATTTTTGGCATGGGTATAGTTGAGGACCTGGAGAGTGACATACCTAGGCTAATTTTTATCCCGGAAAATTAGGGAGTTTTTTTTAGCCACTACAAGGTAGCCCTTGACTGCGATCTCACCTGATGGTAAGTGATGATGCATGCAGTCGATGGCAGCGGGCTAACCTGTTAGGGGCATGATATAGTTATATTAAACCCCTATTCGGTTTCTACACAGCATCGTACCGGAACGCTAAATCCTTAGCTTGGCGGCACGTCTTTGCCGGTAGGATGGTAACTAGCCACGGCCGAAGCCTCCCACCAGGCCAGACCAGGGAAAATTCAGACATTATTAATTTCCAAACCCTGCCGGGGATCGAACCCGGGACCTACGCATGTCATGGCAAGCGCTCAACACTGCGCCACGGAGGTCGTCAAAAAATTCCCGAGGGAATAAAAAAAGACTTAAACCACGCGGACGAAGTCGCGGGCATCAGCTAGTTATTGAATAAGGCGTAAAATGTGCATTATTTGTCACACGATGTGCGATAAGTCGTTGCAGATTGAATGCGGATTCGAACCGACGACCCGACAGATGGTGTAGCTGACAAATTGTTGAGAAAAAAGTTATTTAACGTTTCACGCTTGTTGAGTTTGTATTAAAAGCATATTTAGTGTCAGCTTTAACACTTAGGTATAGTAATATGTTAAACTAGAAGAACTTCGTACGCGTTGTTACATCCAATAAAAGGTTGTAGTAGTAGTAAGTATAAACTGTCTTTTGAAGGGATAGGCGGCGGAAATTAAACAAAAGGCCTGATTACTTTTGATTTAATTTGGGAGCACTTATGAAGAGGTGTTTGGCGGTCTGTCAGTCTAATGGTCTAGGCAGAGATGTTGTTGTTTTTCATTTTGTCACCTTTCGGGACAGGCAAAGATCCAAGACCATACAGCCTATTCAGTCGTGTTTCTAGCACATTCTAGGCAATGTGACGTTTGACAAGCAAAACCACAGACTAACGACCAATAGAATAAGTTTACAATAATGATTCGTTTACACTCCCGACACTGGCATTTACATTGACTTACAATGATTATAACATTACTAGCTGATATCCGCGACACCGTCCGCGTGTTTTAACTTTTTTTTGATTTCCACGGGAACTCCTTAATTTTTCGGGGTAAAAAGTAGCATATGTCACTCTCCTGGTCCTCAACTATACTCATGCCAAAAATCACGTCGATCCGTTGCTTCGTTGCGGCGTGATTGAAGGACAAACCAACAAACAAACACTTTCACATTTATAATATTAGTATGATATTCATCAAAATACATTACATAGTCATAGAAACATCCATACTAATATTATAAATGCGAAAGTGTGTCTGTCTGTCTGTCTGCCTGCTACGCTTTCCCGGCCCATCTTTTCAACCGATTTTGTTGAAATTTTGTATAGAGGTAGGTTATAGTTATAGGCTACTTTTATCCTGGAAAATTAAGGAATTCCCGCGGGAATCATAAAACCTTAATCCACGCGGACGAAGTCGCGGGCATCATCTAGTTTTGAATAAATAAATAGTTCAAGATAAAATCACCTTTATCAAATAAAACGTAGCCCGTATTTTAGCAGTTAAGCTAAGGTTTACGCGACCCTCATCAGCACTTCGGCCACATTGCCTCGTCCGGGCATCTAATCGACGACCCTCGGGCTCGGGGCACGAGAGTTATAGCGCCTCCTAATGAACATGCTATTTGTTTGAAGCTTTTATTGAGAACTTGTTTTGTTTTATCCCTAGTTTGTTATGTTATAACTAATAAATGGGCAACTAATAATAATATTTTCGGAAATTTATTTTTTGACGACATCCCTGCCGCAGTGTTGATGGTCCAAGATCCCGCGACGATCAGACCTACGTTATTTTCTTAAAGCTGAAAGTTTGTCTATATATGTCTCTAATAGAGGTATAAACGATCCCCGACTATCAAGTTTGGATCGCGGTTGCTTTGGAAGGTATCAGGTAGACAAGGTGGCACCTCGAATTCGTTTAAGCATTAAGCTCCGTTTTTTTATATTTTTCTTTGGAATAATATTAGAAACCACGATGTCCATTGTCAGACACCTAGTACGATTGCAAACCCCTGTCAGACACTCTTAAATTATAAAACAACAGGGTGTCTGACAGGGGATTGCATTACACAAATAAACATTTACGAATTAATCTCATTTTGGAAAAAAAAATTCAACTTTAGTCTTTGATGCGGGACCATGGTCACCCTATCAATTTTTTTTTAAATTTTACTAGCCTATGTCACCCGGAATAAGCTAAGGATTCTAACGATAGCTCATTCATCAAAATCCGTTCAGGCGCATAGAAGTTATGGTGGAATATACAAACTCACATACATAGGGGAGGTCAGCTCAAAGCGGCCACCTTAACTTTGAGTAAAGAAAAAACCTATCAAACGATTGATTTTCCACAAGAATTTTATACTGATGGGAAAGAAGTTTATTAAATTTATGATTTGTGAAATTTAAGATCTCGAAATTGAAATAATATGCATATGATGTCTAAATTACGGAAACTTGTAAAAAAACCGCTTTGCCCGAGCGGCCGCCCAAAGCGGCCAGGGGGCCAAGGGCAACGTGGCCAGCCCCAACGTTACTGCGTATAATTGTTTTTTTTTAAATTTAACATGCTTGACGAAATAAAAATGTCCAAAAAATATAAAAGAACATTATATATTAAAGAAACATTGTATTAATTTTACCCGTATTATACCTACTCAATTTCTAGTTCAATTCAGTTTCTAGTTCTCAGTTTCTAAATAAGTTTAAATTTAACCAGATACAGTTTTGAGTAATTATCATTATTTTCCATAAATAATTATTATAAAAATATCCTCGCACTCAATGTAATTAAAATATCAATGTTTTGTTTTTATTACTATTATATAATATTTTTATAAAAATCTAATTATTTATATTTTCTCAGTCCGAGTTGAGATTTAATTAGAAGGTACCTTGCATTATTTTAATCATAATAATTCTTAAAAGTAGCCTTTCGTTATTCTTTTCTTCTTCTTGCTTTTGAGTAAAAACTTCTAAGGTATCTCCCAAGTTTCTTTTTCGCAGATCCTGTCGCAATGTGTCTTCTTAGAGTAGTGCGAGGGATATTATCATATTACCTACATTTAAGTGCGATAGACTGAACAGAGCCACGTTTATCTTGTATCTCTTTGATCGCCCGTGCCATAAGATTTTCATCCCATGATCCCTGGTTGGTTTTTCTCTTATAATTGTTCACCATCTAAACAAAATAATTAAGCATTATCTATCTAATCCTAATATTTTTTAATAAGGGCAAAGCGGTCAGTTGGCCGCTTTGCCCGGGCCGCTTTGCCCTATTCGGCCATATTATTTAAAAATTCGGCTGCTCACACTTTTATACATTTACGATTGAGCAAATTTTGCACAAATCAAGCCAAATAGATAAGAAACAATACACGTATTATAAAAGAATTTAAATATAAAGCGGTATGATCAAAACAGGATGAACTTACCAAGCATTTTTTTAACAAAACATGTAAAAATAATATTTTCGACACTGTAGCCACGCGATCGTTCCTACCGCTACCGAATGACTGCCCGGCGCGGGGCAGGAGGTGCCTTATGCGACAAAACGGCAACGTCGCATAAATCATTTCAAATAACCGAAAAATGAAGAGTGGCCGCTTTGCCTCCTATGGCCGCTTTGAGCTGACCTCCCCTACATACATACATAGTCGTATAAAAATATACGTTAACCGAGATATATCTAGGTACTTAGCCCCCGTAACATTTAAAACTAAGCTCCTAAACCGAAATCAGGGTTCAAAACTTCAGTCTAGATTAAAATCTAATTGGCAATAACATCTCAGAGCTAGAAAGCTAGCGGGGATGATGTGGGGGGTGGCTTGTGAGGCGCTGGGGTGAGGTGGGGTGCAAAGTAATCAACAATTTAAAATTGGGGCTAATCCCGCGCTTCTCGTAATCGTGGACGATCACTCAAGATTCTGGGGGTTGGAGCGTGCGCGCACCTACTGTACGTCAATTTACATAGACGCGCGCTGTCAAACATAGAATGTGGGCGTATTTTACTAACGCCATCTAGTCTGAAAAGCGGGAACTTGCCTGCAACATATATGCGCCATCTTGAATTACAGCTTGAAAACGTATGACTCGATCATAGATAATAATATACGTCATAGCTGTTATAGAAGCCGTAAGGCCAGTTAGTAAAAAAAAAATATCATACAGTTTGCCGCGGAAATTAAATGATTGCGTAATGGATAAAAATATTACATATAAATAACGTTTTTTTTGGAAATATATAATTGTGAAACACTTAGTTACCTTAAAATAAAAATTATACAGTACCAAACTAATTAGACTTTAGATGTTAGGTAACTTAATAATAACAAATTATATATACCTACGACGGTACGATGCCGATTGCCGTGTACCTAGCAAGAGAAAACGACCGCGATATATTATAGATAATTAATGCCGTAATATCCCTAACAGGTCAGCCTGCTACCATCATCTTAGACTGCATTATCAGTCATCACTCACCATCAGGTGAAATAGCAGGCAAGCCGCAAGGGCTAACTTGTAGTGGACAATAATATGCGAATTTTCCTACCGTAATTTAAAAAACGCACGTGTGCGAAAACCTTCCAAGGTGTTTGTTTAACGAACACGGGACAAATCGACGCGTCAAAGCACCTATCTCTCTTACACATATACATCTCGTATATTCCCGTCTCGCTCTAACTAAATAACGAACAACAAACATAATACCCGAATAATGGCGAATAACGCCGATCCGGATTATTTCAAATTTCGAATCATTTGTTGCCGAGATTTGCTCAAATTTTGTTCAAATTGCGCGCTCTGATGGCCTGAGAATTGATATAAGCAATTTATTCGCTAAAAATGTACCTAATCATACTATTATATTCTATTCATAATCATATTATTAATATGTATTATCTATTTGCGAAAGTGTGTTTGTCTGTCCTTCAATCGCGCTGCAACAGAGCAACGGATCAACGTGATTTTTGCATGGGTATAGTTAAGACGATACGGGAGGGCGGTTTCATCGTACAATCGTAATTGGTCTGTTTTTCATAATTAGGTACCTACCTATAATACTACCTACAATAGAGAAAATATTTTTGCACCATAATATAATCTATAGGTATATTATGTGTCCTTCAAAATTTGCGAAAAATGGCTCACTTTTCGCGTCATCATCAGATATGCCGTAAATATTGACGAATATAATCAAAAAACCGGCCAAGTGCGAGTCGGACTCGCGCACCGAGGGTTCCGTACAAACCTGTAGTAAGTTTTACGATTTATGACGTATTAAAAATAAAAATTACGTTTGTTGTATGGGAGCCCCCCTTTAATATTTACTTTATTGATATTTAATTATTTATTTTGAAAGGTAATAATATACAAGTTAATATTCTGTGAAAATTTGAACCGTCTACCTGTTACCGTTTTTAATATTGAGCAAAAAAATACGAAAAAAACACGTTTATTGTATGGGGACCCCCCTTAATATATATATATTTTTTAATTTTTAGTATTTGTTGTTATAGCGGCAACGGAAATACATCATTTGTGAAAATTTCAGCTTTCTAGCTATCACGGTTTATGAGATACAGCCTGGAGACAGACAGACAGACAGACAGACAGCGGAGTCTTAGTAATAGGGTCCCGTTTTTACCCTTTGAGTACGGAACCCTAAAAAAGAAAAACATACCGACATAGCCTGAGTCCTTCTTAAATTATACTTGAAAAAAAATTAAAATCAGTTCTGTTTTGGAGGAGAAAACAGAAAAATACGAGAGTAAGAATTCGACCGTTTTTCATAGGTATTATCGGTCCAAGCTGCAGTTGTCCCTATCGGGTGTTATGTAATTCTATTCGAGGAGCAGCGCGACGGCAACATAATAATTATTGTTCAATACCTATTCTCAAAGTTTCCCGTTCATGCCATATCCTCTAAGACTTCTAGAGTGACAAAGGCTAGAAAGACTGTTTATCCCGGAAAATTAAGGAGTTCCAGTGGGAATTTAAAAACTTATTCAACGTGGACGAAGTCGCGGGCATCAGCTAGTAAAAAATAAATAATATAGGAAGTTAAATACTTAAGCTGCGAAAATGCGACGAGCACAGATCACGTGGCGACGATTATATAGGTACCTAGTAAATTCACGCGTTTTTTGAAAATTTCATGGGAAATCTTTGAAATGTATCCCGTGTCTAGTATTATTTTTATTTAATTTTTTTCGGCCCGGGATTCAAGTCCTTTAGGCCTTATATTTATTGCGAACTAGAAAATCATGACCGGTACTTATTACTAGGGATTCCAATACCGGGATCCCCGTATTGGCTAATACCGGGATCCCGGACTTTTTTCGCCGGTTTTCAATACCGGTATTGAAATGTCTAATACCCGGATACCGGTATTGGTGACACTGTAAACGAAACAGTGACTATTGCATATATTATTTCTTCGTAAATGCCACTGTTTTTTATTCGGCTAATTTAAAAACTTGTTTTTTAAGCTCATTAGCTCAAATAAATCTAAAAATCAATACTTGGTGATATTTAAAGAAAATAAAATTTCATAAAATATTGCATAAAATAAAATTGAGTGAAGGAGTTACTTATCGTGAGGCAATGAAATAGACATACCAATCCACAGCATTCTAAATCCGAAATAATTATTCCCATTTTGAGTTAATTTTGTGAAATTTTTTTTATGAAAAAAACTGTTTGTTATGCTGCCGTTTGCTTCAGAAAATACTAGTTTTAAGTTAAAAAACATTTAAAATTTTTTCCAATACCAGGATCCCGGGATCCCGGTATTGAGAAAATTCTTTCCGGTATTAATACCGGTATTGAAAAAAACCGGTATTCGAAAGCTACTTATTACTAATGTAAAGGTATATCAACTAGGTAGATAGGTATCAAATAGGTAGGTAGGTTATCGGCTTTAGGATTTATTACTGTAGTTGTGTTGTGTGACCTTGCTTTCTGCCAAATTCCATGATTCTAGGCCAACGGGAAGTACCTACCTAGGTACTAGGGCTTTCGAATACCGGTTTTTTTCAATACCGGTAGGTACCTAATACCGGAAAGATTTTTCTCAATACCGGGATCCCGGGATCCCGGTATTGGACAAAACTTTAAAATGTTTTTTAACTTAAAACTAGTATTTTCTGAAGCAAACGGCAGCATAACAAACAGTTTTTTTCATAAAAAAAAATTCACAATATTTCACAAAATTAACTCAAAATGGGAATAATTAATTCGGACTTAAATTGCTGTGGCTTAGTAGGTATGTCTATTTCATTGCCTCACGTTAAGTAACTCCTTCACTCTATTTTATTTTATGCAATATTTTATGAAATTGTATTTTCTTTAAATATCACCAAGTATTGATTTTTAGATTTATTTGAGCGAATGTGTTTAAGAAACAAGTTTTAAAATTAGCCGAATAAAAAACATTGGCATTTACCAAGAAATATATATGCAATAGTCACTGTTTCGTTTACAGTGTCACCAATACCGGTATCCCAGTATTAGACATTTCAATACCGGTATGGAAAACCGGCGAAAAAAGTCCGGGATCCCGGTATTAGCCAATACCGGGATCCCGGTATTGGAAGCCCTACTAGGTACCTACCTACTTATTACCAAATACAGAATACTATGGGTGCGTTCCGAAATACACTGAGAGCACTGAAAGTCCCCAGTAAAGAGCACTGCCAGTGCTCGCAGTGCTTATAACGGAACACACACTATAGGTTTTCATTTACCTAATGGCGAGCGTCAAAATACAGCTTAGATGGCCGTATTTTTTTATTGCGTTGACAGTAACTTTAAATTTTTTACAGGTCCAAGGAACCATAGACCATAATATTTGATATTAATTTCAACTTGTTACCTCCAGCGTTCCTGATAAAAAAGGAGTTGACAGACAGACGGATAACGAAGTGATCTTATTAGGTAAATGAAATCTTTCAAAGGAAAGGATCGTCAATATTTCCTTTTTAAATTAATAATTATGTAGGTACATAAAGTATCATAAACGACATCTATCGCTTTACCGTCATACTACTTGAAACCTTGGTTAGGGTTCAAGAATGACATGACCGGAGGATTAAGAAATTCATCATAGGATGCAGAGATGGCGCTGTATGATGGCAGTACCTAACTTAATAAAACTTACCTTTTTTTTTTGTTGACGGGGGGGAAATCTTCTTAAGATACCCGATCTCCTAGGGGGGAGACCGGGTTATGTGGGATTGTACCCACTAAAACCCCCCCGGTTACCATCCTCAGCGCATGATGAAAGACTCCGAGAACTCTTACGAACTTACGCCGGAGCCTTCCTTGCACGTCGCCCATGCTGGGCTCATCCCTGGGCCAACTGAACCCGTCCTCATACTTTTATCAACAGTTAGAGCCACGGCCAGCTGCCGTCTTCCAGGGGTCGCATAGTATTAGGAGCCGAAAGAGCTCCAACTCTGGCCACTCATGACCCCGGAGTTCCAGTCGACAGGAGTTATTAACGCGATGGGTCAGGGTGTTGATCACTGGCAAAACTTAATACCTAGTCTTATTGTACAGATGGCGCCATCTTGCTGCAGTTGTGAATTTAGCTTCGGCCGTGGCTAGTTACCACCCTACCGGCAAAGACGTGCCGCCAAGCGATTTAGCGTTCCGGTACGATGCCGTGTAGAAACCGAATAGGGGTATGGGTTTAATATATGTAACTGCCATGCCCCTAACAGGTTAGCCCGCTACCATCTTAGACTGCATCATCACTTACCATCAGGTGAGATCGCAGTCAAGGGCTAACATGTAGTGGATAAATAAAATAAAAAAACAGTTTTTGAGATATATATTTGCAAGAAACCAAACCCCATTTTTTTTCATTATTATTCATATTTGCGTTTATGAACCTACATTGGCATGAGGCCCTGTCAGGGCATTGCAAATTTTAAATTAGAATACCTTATTTCAATAAACATTGAACATAATATAACTATCAAGTGTGTGTAATGTATTCATTAAAGCTATTACAGACATTAGATAATTAAGTCATGTCAACAGGTAATTATATCTAGAAATCGTAGGCTAAAAACTATATTAAATAAATTATTACAATAAAAAAAAATTAAAAAAAGTTATTTCAGTTAATTGTTTATAACTTTTGCAACTTTTGCAAGCGGGTCTTGAATTTTGTTCTAAAATCATCTAGGTACACGCTTTTCCGAATCGAATGATACCTCGCTCATATTTTTCGGAGGCGGATAAAAAGTTTGACCCAAAAAACACTCGTTGACTGGACTAAAAGGGAAGGGTCACTTTCCCCTTCCCTTTTACTTTTTCACTATCCGTTTGTTTTGTATCAAATTACTTACCATCAGGTGACCCGCCTGCTCGTTTGCTCGCTATACCTATATATATTTAAAAAAAAAAAACAACAACAACAATCTCAGCGGCTTCAGCATATGTATTTCAATCATACTGTATTCTTCTATCATTTTCTTAATACTCTTCTTCTTGGACAATCAGGCTTTTTCCTTGAACCCTCTAAGAAAGATGGCCACTGTACTGACACACAAGATGGTACTGCACTTGTTGATGAAAGTGAAATCTAGCCTTACAAGCCGCTTTTAATTGCTCAATTACTTACCTACTATTAAAGTTTTACTCAAAAGCATTATTTTGTTCCCTTACTTTAAGCTGTCCGCTAAAGTGAGACGGGCGTTACTATCGTAACTACTTCATAATACAGCAATATTTTAATGTGCGTATTGATAAAATGGTCAATTTTCGCAATTTTATTTAAGAATCCGTAACGCCGCTAATCGACATTTTAAGAACTTTTGATGAGCTTTGTGCATGAGATATTAGTATTATAACAAAAAGAAACACTAAAGATTAATCCCTTCTTATTAGACTGTTGCAAAAAAATCTTAATTTTATTGAAATACTAGCTGACGCTCGCGACTCCGTCCGCGTGGAGGTATGAAAAATAGTTTATGTCCTATTCTCAGACCTACTGAATACGCATATAAAATTTGGTAAAAATCGGTAAAGCAGTTTCGGAGGAGTACGGTAACTAACATGGAACATTGACATTAATATTGAGTTACTTAATTATGTTTTATTAAATATAAGAATAATAATTTATTTTGTAAGATCAATAACTGCATAAAAATAGCGTTAAAAGTTGCGATGTCACTAGAAGATAAACTGACAACAAGTTACTTGAATATTAAATAGTTATTTAAATCATTTATTTAGTTAATTGAAATTCTAATTTATTTGTTTTATGATTTTATGAATAAGTTCATCATTCCTAGTTTGTAACAATTGTAAGGTTTATTATTTCGATAGTGGTCAATTTGACTTATTTCACAACTCTTTATTGAATATGTAGACCAGGGTCGATAATTTTTAAAACCAAAAAAAATAATAGTAGGATGAAACCCATTAGAAAAGGAGGGGAATATTATAAAAATGAAAGGAAAAATAATTTACGGGCGATCTGAGGTCGGGAAGGGGATGGGGGGGGGGGGGGGGGGGGTTTTAAGGGTAAAAAACGGGTTTTCTCGATTTCCGGCAAAACTAAAAGTCCTATCGAAAAAAGTCAAATGGCAAAGTTGTAGGTAATAAAAAGATCTAAAACTTTTGTATTTACACTTTTTTCACATAACCTCAAAATTTATGTGAAAAATTCAAAAAACCAAGTTTTTGATTTTTTATTTTTATCTTTTACAAATAATTTTTTTTTTTAACGAAATTTGGTGAAAACTTACCTTTTTATGTCCCAAATACGCTGTAATTTATTTGAGTAAAAATATTTATTTTTTCACCTTATTTTGAATTAATATCGAAAAAGCACCCTAATTTTCAATCGAAAATTCACCCGTCAAAATATCAGCTTTTTTCAAAAAGTTGGTATGTTTTTTGTTCTTTGAAATCTCTACTTTCCGATGGTGAAAAAAAATATATATGTTACTATAGTAAATCTTCTCAGAAAATGCAAAAATCGAAAATCGAAAACTCGAATTCGAAATTTTTTTTTAAATTATTATATATAATTTTGAGCTATTTATTAAAATTTACACTTTAATTACTCGAAAAACGTTAGATTACATAAATATTAATTTTATTAACTTATTTGTTTGTTAATTATAGTAGTATATTTTGATTTGCAATTTTTTTTATCAATTTAACATGTAATCTAACGTTTTTCGAGTAATTAAAGTGTAAATTTTAATAAATAGCTCAAAATGGTTTATAATAATTAAAAAAAAAATTTCGAATTCGAGTTTTCGATTTTCGATTTTTGCATTTTCTGAGAAGATTTACTATAGTAACATATATATTTTTTTTCACTATCGGAAAGTAGAGATTTCAACGAACAGAAAACATACCAACTTTTTGAAAAAAGCTGATATTTTGACGGGTGAATTTTCGATTGAAAATTAGGGTGCTTTTTCGATATTAATTCAAAATAAGGTGAAAAAATAAATATTTTTACTCAAATAAATTACAGCGTATTTGGGACATAAAAAGGTAAGTTTTCACCAAATTTCGTTAAAAAAAAAGATTATTTGTAAAAGATAAAAATAAAAAATCAAAAACTTGGTTTTTTGAATTTTTCACATAAATTTTGAGGTTATGTGAAAAAAGTGTAAATACAAAAGTTTTAGATCTTTTTATTACCTACAACTTTGCCATATGACTTTTTTCGATAGGACTTTTAGTTTTGCCGGAAATCGAGAAAAACCGTTTTTTACCCTTAAAACCCCCCCCCATCCCCTTCCCGACCTCAGATCGCCCGTAAATTATTTTTCCTTTCATTTTTATAATATTCCCCTCCTTTTCTAATGGGTTTCATCCTACTATTATTTTTTTTCACTTTTTATTATTTTTAAAGGCTTCTGAAACCCTGGTCTAATGAGCTGGGTGTACATTGAAAATATTATTAAGTTAAGTAATACTGTTTGTCAATATACCTCATGGAACAAGAAGTGTAACTACGTCGATATACCTAATTTAATTACCTAATATTAAACCTTAGTCAATATCCGTTTGTTGACGTATATTGACATAAGGAGGTGGGAGTGTTAACAACTTTTTTAAAACGAGAATGTTTTGGATCTCATGGGTCATTCGATTGACGACAGTAGTCGTATTCAGAGGTTAAGTAATGTTGCTACTTGCTGTAATATTTAATGAAGTGTTAGATTTGTGATAAGGAAGTGATGAATATATTGATTACGCGCAAGTTTCGAGTTTTATTCCACGGAAATATTCGTCTGAGCCTTTACAATAACATTTGGAAAACTATTGTAATTAATAATATTTTGTCAGTTAGGTTGGCACTTAGAGTAGTCATTAATGTCATTTGTTTTTAAGGGTTGGCAGTATTGTCCTTTTGTCTGAATTGTATTCATAAGCGAAGGAACCATTTAGCAGATATTCATTTTTCTTGTAAAAGTTTGAGGGTGGACACTCTGCTCGAAAATATAGTGAAAGTTTATTTGTGAATATCGCCTATTATTTCAAGTCTCTCCCAAGCTCTGTCACACTATATTATTCGAAAGAGCTCAACAAACTGTATCGGACTGCATTCAAAGTTCATTTTAAGCAAAATGTCCCTTACGCCAATTTTGATAACGGCCGTCGATTTCTATGCTACAACTAATTATATACTAATTTGTATACTAACTTTTATTTTAGTTACTAGCTGATGCCCGCGACTTCGTACATTAGAACAGCAATATTTGAAAACTAAAACTGAAGAAATAAAAGGGTTCTTTATTTTATATTTTATTTAACTTACAAACAAATGGCTATTCGCCAGTGTGAGTCCTCATGTGAAAAACTAAACCACTTATTCGTGTACATTTGTACTTGCATAACTCACATGCAAATGGCTTTTCGCCAGTGTGAGTCCTCATGTGCGTCACTAGAGTTTTTTTTTCTGTACATTTGTACTTGCATAACTTACATGCAAATGGCTTTTCGCCAGTGTGAGTCCTCATGTGCCTAACTAAATCACTTTTTTGTGTACATTTGTACTTGCATAACTCACATGCAAATGGCTTTTCGCCAGTGTGAGTCCTCATGTGCCTAACTAAATCACTTTTTTGTGTACATTTGTACTTGCATAACTCACATGCAAATGGCTTTTCGCCAGTGTGAGTCCTCATGTGCAAAACTAAATCACTTTTTCCTGCACATTTGTACTTGCATAACTCACATGCAAATGGCTTTTCGCCAGTGTGAGTTCTCATGTGCCTCACTAGACAACCTTTTTCTGAACATTTGTACTGGCATAACTTACATGCAAATGGCTTTTCGCCAGTGTGAGTCCTCATGTGCAAAACTAAACTACTTTTTTGTGTACATTTGTACTTGCATAACTCACATGCAAATGGCTTTTCGCCAGAGTGAGTCCTCATGTGCAAAACTAAATCACTTTTTCCTGCACATTTGTACTTGCATAACTCACATGCAAATGGCTTTTCGCCAGTGTGAGTTCTCATGTGCCTCACTAGACAACCTTTTTCTGAACATTTGTACTGGCATAACTTACATGCAAATGGCTTTTCGCCAGTGTGAGTCCTCATGTGCAAAACTAAACTACTTTTTTGTGTACATTTGTACTTGCATAACTCACATGCAAATGGCTTTTCGCCAGTGTGAGTGCTCATGTGCCTAACTAAATCAACTTTTTGTGTACATTTGTACTTGCATAACTTACATGCAAATGGCTTTTCGCCAGTGTGAGTCCTCATGTGCCTTACTAGACCACTTTTTGTATACATTTGTACTTGCATAACTCACATGCAAATGGCTTTTCGCCAGTGTGAGTCCTCATGTGCCTCACTAGACAACCTTTTTCTGTACATTTGTACTTGCATAACTTACATGCAAATGGCTTTTCGCCAGTGTGAGTCCTCATGTGCGTCACTAGACTTTTTTTTTCTGTACATTTGTACTTGCATAACTCACATGCAAATGGCTTTTCGGCAGTGTGAGTCCTCATGTGCATCACTAGACTTTTTTTTTCTGTACATTTGTACTTGCATAACTCACATGCAAATGGCTTTTCGCCAGTGTGAGTCCTCATGTGCGTCACTAGACTTTTTTTTTTCTGTACATTTGTACTTGCATAACTCACATGCAAATGGCTTTTCGCCAGTGTGAGTCCTCATGTGCGTCACTAGACTTTTTTTTTCTGTAAATTTGTACTTGAATAACTCATATGCAAATGGCTCTTCAGTGCGCGTTCTCTTGGTCCTCGATAACGTATGATTTTGATTCAATTTGCGCTCTCTTAACTTACATGATGAAGTTTTTGCGAACGCGTGCGCCCTAATGTGGGAAACTAAGGAAGCTTTTCGTTGAAATATCTTTTGGCAAACGTCACAGATATACTGTATACCCTGACAATGTTTACTTTGTTCGTTTTTGAAACGATCATTCTGCCTCGTTGTTCGATGATCGATACTATCACTTATTGTTGCCAACGACTCCTTCGGTATTAGTGCAGTGTCCTGGGATTTCCTTGGATCTTGGTGAACTTTCGCATTATTTTCGAAAGACAATATATCCCAATCGTCGCTTGGATCGGTCGTATGTTCTCCGTTCCCGGGACTGGTCGCAAGTATCACAGGAGCGACTGAAACAAATGAACACTCCATATTATCACTATCACTATCACTAGCGGCATGAAGCCTTTCAAGCGGCAAGGCAGAAATTTGGAATTTCTAAATGTTGGACAAGGGATGGTTACATCACTGTTATAGGTCCAAATGGTAAGCGCCATCGTGTTAGCACAGTTGCTGATGTCAAGTCAATTGGTTCTACGCCAAGTGATGTTCCAGTGGCAGTTACCGCTTCCACTTCTTCCACCACTTCTACTGCTGCAAGTCGGATTAGTCCAGTTGGGAGCCAAACTAGTGCTGTAGCTGGCCAATCCAGTGCTAGTGCTCCAGTGTCAAGAAGTACTAGAGTGCAGGCTAATAAGGCTAGGAGAGATGCGAGGAAGTAGGTGTATACCCGATTACTTTAAATCAATACTTAGTTAATATTGTTTTTCACTATTCTGCAAGTTCTTTTTGTTGTAGCTGTACGGTATATTGTAATTTTTATTTACCCACAATAATTAAATAAGTAATAGGATCAATCAAAACAATAGACATTGGGTGCGTTCCGAAATACACTGAGAGCACTGGAAGTCCCCAGTAAAGAGCACTGCCAGTGCTCGCAGTGCTTATAACGGAACACACACATTGGGTGCGTTCCGAAATACACTGAGAGCACTGGAAGTCCCCAGTAAAGAGCACTGCCAGTGCTCGCAGTGCTTATAACGGAACACACACATTATGTCATTTGTCAAATGTACACTTGACAGTTTATGACAATATTTATTTTTAAGCTCTGGGTTCCTGGTCAATTTAATAGGTTAAGGGTAACTCAATGGTGGGTAACTTTGATTTTAAATTGAAATTTATTTTGATAGTGATGAAATGTTCTTAGTAATAACTAGTATCGGGACTCTATAATGTTTTAGTTTATTTTTTTTTAATATAGTGTTGAGCTGAAATTGCGCGCCCCTCCGGTCTCCACTTTTATGTTAGATTACTTAATTACCTAATATTAAGTTAGAATACTTATTTAATTAATGGAGTATTGGGATGATTGGCAGACAATTTCAGTTTGAATCTTTACTGTAATATTGTATTATAAGTCTTTGTTAGGTATAGTTAGTTCATAGACCAAGTGATCTCCTTATAAATTTAGGCTGGTGATTGGAGAAGTGTTATTGAAACGGGTGAATAGTATAGATCAGTAGTTTATGTAGGTATTATTATATTGTTATTAATATATTATATTGTTATTGTTATAATTATTTTATATTGCTTATATTGTATGTTAGGATGTTTTCTAGTGACAACATTCTGAATGTAACTGATTCGGATAATGATATTTATGTAACAGATTCGTCTGTGTCTGATGACAGTTTCCATAGTGCCGCTATACCACTTAGCTCTGAGCTTTTTAACACTTTTTCGAATTTTCCTAAAAATTTTAACGTAGTTCATATAAATGCGCAAAGCATTCCCTCGCACTATTCTGATCTTTTGTCTACGTTTGATTGCAAAAATATTCATGCGATCCTAATTTCAGAGTCATTTTTAAAACCATGTCTTCCTTCAACTTCTTATTGTTTGCCTGGTTTTAATCTTATTAGGAATAATCGAACCGGTAAAGGTGGTGGTGGGGTGGCAATTTATCTGCGTGATCATATTCCTTTTTGTATTCTAGATAAATCACCATCGCCTTACTCAGAATCTTCTGAACACCTGTTTATTGAGGTACTGTTTGGCCAAAAAAAAGTTCTTCTTGGGGTATTTTATAGCCCATCTCTTCACATCAATTATTTTGATACTTTTGAAAACTTACTTGAACAATACTCTTCTCTAGTTGACCATACTATCATCTTGGGTGATTTCAACACTTGTCTTCTTAACAATGACCATCGTGCCAAACGGTTACTGACTATTATTAATAGCTTAAATCTGAGTTTACTGCCAACAAATGCAACCCATTTCTTTCCTTCCTGTCTTCCTTCACAACTGGATCTTATGATAGTTTCTTCCCCTAGTCTTGTTGAAGCTCATGGACAGCTACCAGCAGAAGCTTTCTCATATCATGACCTAATCTTTATGTCCATTAAAATTCGTCCTCCTAAAGCAAAGCCTAGCATAGTTTTGCGGCGAAGCTTTCGTAATTTTGACAATGATAAGTTTATGGAGGATTTGAATAACATAGACTGGCTCGCTGTCTTTGATGCTCCTTCAATAGATGATAAACTAAATATTTTTAATACACAACTGACTGACTTATTTGACATCCATGCGCCCCTGCGGCCAATCAAAATTAAACACCTTCCTGCGCCATGGCTTACCAACGACATCAGAGCACTTATGTCAAAACGTAATGCAGCCAAGAGTAAATATAAATTAAATCCATCTGATGCCAATCTCTTGAAATATAAAAAGCTTCGCAACAAGTGTAGCAGGATTTGCCGGGACGCTCAACGTCAATACATTCATTCCTCAGTTGATAGCAAGGATTCTGGCAAAACCTGGCAATTCTTGGCCTCATTGGGTATTGGACGCCAACGTCAAAGCGTCTCACATACGGCTAATTTGGATGTTCTTAATAAACACTTTACTAATACGCTTCCTTTCGATGTTTTAACTAAACAAGGTACACTTAATCATCTTAACGCTATTCCTTCACATGGTGGACCTGAATTTCAGTTTAGCACGACAACTTGTAGTGAGGTTAAGAAACACATCTTGGCTGTTAAATCTGATGCCGTTGGTAGCGATGGAATAAGTAGGAAGATGATATTATTTACACTTGAAAGTATCCTTCCAGTGCTGTGTCATATAATTAATTATTCACTTTCTTCTGGTACTTTCCCCACAGCTTGGGCCAAAGCTTATATTAAACCTATTCCTAAAGTTCCTAACCCTTCGACTCCTTCTCATTATCGACCTATTTCTATTCTTCCTTTCTTGTCCAAAGTGCTTGAGCGAATTGTGCATCAGCAATTAAGTATCTACCTTTCTAGAAATAATATTTTAACAGATTTGCAATCGGGTTTTCGGCGGGGACATAGTACAGCAACAGCCCTTGTCAAGGTTTGCGATGATATCCGTTATGCTGTTGATAATAAACTTCTTACTGTAATTGTACTTTTAGATTTCAGTAACGCCTTTAACACCGTAGACCTTGATTTACTTTTGGCTATATTGAAATCAATTAATATTTCATCAATTGCTACTAACTGGTTTCAGTCATATTTGTGTCATCGTCAGCAGTGCGTTCGTTCAGATGATAAGTTATCGTCGCTTATTCCTCTCAAATCTGGTGTGTCGCAGGGTGGTGTTCTCTCTCCTCTTCTCTTCTCTATTTATATAAACTCTATTTCTTCAGTAATTTCTTCATCTTATCATTTATATGCTGATGATTTACAGGTTTATGTATCAGCACCCTATGATGACCTTGCTGTAGTTATTGATTCCCTTAATGCTGATTTGAATAAGATTAGCGCTTGGTGTCGATCTTATGGTCTCTTGATAAATCCGAGTAAGTCACAGGTAACTATTATGGGTAGCAAATATTACCTATCCTTACTTTCTTATAATAGTATACCACCTGTTGTCTTAGTTGGAACAGCTATACCTTATACTAGTACAGTCAAGAATCTTGGCCTTATTCTTGATAGTACTTTATCTTGGGTTCCACAAGTTACGGAGCTAAGTCGCAAAATCTTTGCTGCTATTGGGTGCTTACGACGGTGGAAACATTTTTTACCGATTAGAACTAAAATCCTTTTAGCTAGTACTCTGCTTTTACCCATTTTAGATTACGCGGATGTTTGTTACTTGGATTTATCTGAGACCATGCTCAATAAACTTGACAGGCTGCAAAATGTTTGTATACGTTTTATTTTTGGCTTACGCAAGTATGACCATGTATCTGCTTTTCGTGCTCAGTTAAAGTGACTGCCAATTCGTTCACGTAGAAACTTACATGCTCTTTCTCTCTTGTACTCGATATTATATTATCCTCAAACTCCACCTTACTTAAAAGAGCGGTTCCAATTTCTTGGCAGCAACGACTTGTCTATTTATTTGCGGTCTAAAGATGACAACAGGTTGAGAATACCATCTAGTCATACGGAGGTATATGGGAATTCCTTTACAGTAAAGACGGTTAAGCTTTGGAATGTCCTACCGAATGACATTAGACAATCGAAATCTATAAATATATTCAAGAATCGTTTAAAAGATTATTACTTATCTAGTACTAGTATGCTATAGAATATTTAAGTATTGTATATGTAGGTTTATAGGTATAATATATTTATGTTTATATGTATTTATTAAATTATTTATGTATTATTGGTATGTAAAGTTTATGTAGTATATTGTATAGCAGTCTATATTGTTGCACTATCCCGCTCCTGTCATAAAGGTTCTTAATTAGTGGGTTGTCTGGAGGAGATCACTTTTAGTGATAAGACCGCCCTTGCGCACTTTGTTTTGTTTTGTTTTATTTTTAATGTGTTTTTTATGTCTTGTGTAGCAATAAAGAGTTTATCTATCTATCTATCTATCTATCTATCACTACTTCAGACAGATACAAACAAACAAACATCTCTAACGCCAAATTTATTAAATCAATCTATTACAAGGCATGCAAGTTGTCTTACCTGAAGCTTGATTGCAGTCTTCCGAAGACTCCGGCTCGCAAGTGTACCTGAAAGGATATCATTTTATTAATTACTCAATAGATTTTACTGATAAGGTTTTAAAAATAAGCATTTAAGTTTATTATTATTTCTACACCACCACCCATTGTCCCCTTCTTCATTGTCTCCCTAGTGTTAAGGTTGTCTGGAAGAGATTGCTACTTAGCGATAAGACCGCCTTATTGTACCTACGTTTTAATAAGTTTTTTTTTTTTTTTTTTTATCCACTACAAGTTAGCCCTTGACTGCGATCTCTCCTGATGGTAAGTGATTTCTTTGATGATTGATGATGGTGAGTGGTTTCTTTGTTTGTAACCTGTTTCTTTTGTATTTTCATACATACGTATACCTATTTCACTCTCGTCCTCAACTATACCCATGCAAAAATAACATCGATCTGTTTAAAGCGCCGAGTTTTAACTTCATATCGTGGAATAAAAGTGGCAATGTTCTCTGTAACTATGTTAATGTCCGGGTGCGCGAATCACAATCTCCACCTCTGTTACCCGTTGTCCTGAGCGACAAACGCGGCAACGCGACAGTATCAAACAGTTCACGTGTCCTACGCTGTCGCGCAGATACATCTGTCACTTTCTGTGGCGTCGTATCGCGTCGCGTCGCTTCTGCCGCTCTGCCAGCACAACGGGCGAGTGTCACACTGCAGTCTCGGGCTAACTGTTGTGGAATGTACGTACTCTCGCTTCGTCGGCGCCTGCGTTTCCTCCCGAGCCTCGCAGTAGTCGCGTTCATTACACGCGCAGGCTGCAGCGTCGCCATCCGGCCGGTGCTCGAGTTCCCGTTTCACCGCGACCGCGACACCAGCCGCGTCGGTCGCAGTCGCAGCCGCGACAGTCGCGGTCGCGTCAGACGGCGGCGGTCGCTCGCGGCGGCTCAGCAATGCCACGTGTCGTCTTGTTATCACGTCATGCGCGTGAAGCATCTCCGTCAGCCGGCGGCGCGCGCGCAAGCCCTCGTCTCTGAGTGTGCTGTAGTCCGCCAGTCTCTGCGCGCATCGCACGCACAGCGCGCGCTTGAGCCGGCCTCCGCCGCACGCCTGCAACCGCCAGCTGATAATGCGTTAGCCTGTTGTAGCAGACCCAGTGCCGGCAGATCAAACGCAACAAACAGTTCTGTTCACATGCACGTGACTTCTATAGTTCCTGATACGTTTTAGAGATAAACGTCAGTTGAAAAAATGATCTGCTAACCTACCGTAGCAGATCATTTTCTTGAAAATCAAGTATTATTTTTAAATTATTAGCAAATGTAATTTAGCGTTCCGGTACGATGCGATGTAGAAACGGACTAGGGGCATGGATTTAATACATATAACTGCCCCTAACAAGTTAGCCTGCTACCATCTAAGACTGCATCATCACTTACCACCAGGTGAGATTGCAGTCAAGGGTACTTCAACTTAACTTAAATTTTGTAGTGAAATAAAATAAAAAATATGTTTGAGATATAAATACACAACTTACAGGGTGCCCCACTAGATGTTGATATGCTTGTTCCAACTTGTGTTCACTCATCAGAAGCAGCTTGTTGCGGGTGTCCAGGCATATCAGGCAGATCTGTGCAAAGTGTTGTGAGTATGTATACACATTTATACACCAAGAGTTCCCAGGGGAATCAAAAAACCTTAATCAATTCGGACAAAGTTGCAGGCATCATCTAGTTTACCACAAATAGATATACACAGGTGCTGCCACAAAATAGTTTAACCCACTACCATCTTAGACTGCATAGACTTACAAGTGGAATAAAATAATATAAGAATTGCTGTCAAAGTATAGGATATCAGAGATGCACCATTATGAAGGAGGTACCACTTACCAGCACTGTTGCGGGGACGGCACCACTGCAGATCTGCCTTGAGCCACTTTCTGTTTCATCAATCTCATCCTCTAGAAAATGCTGCGAGCAGACCACAGCGCCGGCTGGCAGAAGACCGTCTTCTTTGCCGAGGGCTCTGAGCCAAGCAGCACGGAGATGCACATCTCTGGGGAACCTGCAATTATTCTTACTTTAAGGGCTCATATAATTTGCGACTGAGAAAAACCATAGAGGAGGCCAAGGCCCACAAAGGGTTGTAGCACCGAAGGAAGTAAGAAGTATAGTTTGTGACTTATAGCTGATGCTCGATAACCTACCTACCACAGTATGCAAGTAAGATGGTACTGTGGTAACTACCTATGTAGGTAATGGTCATAGCTTTGACCTCATAGTCTAATTTTTTAGAGTTAAGTATGTGCATTTTAAGCAGTTAATTATCACTCGCTATAGCAGTGAAGGAAAACTACAGCAGGAAACCTGCATTACAGAGAGTTCTCCAAGAATTAATGTTCTCAAAATTATGTGAAATTGGCTCTAGTCAGTTACATATAGCTTTCCGCTACCCTAAAAGTTGCCCCAATTATCGTTCCTTGGAGGGAGCCAGTAGCCACCAAGGTGTAATGCAACGATAAAATGAGATATTTACTCACGCGTGAAATGTAATGTCCTCGGATTCGGACACGATCTCCGCAGTGGTTGTGCAGAAGGGCACACAGCACCGCATTTCCTAAGTTTTTTACATGAAACTTTGAAGGCACAGTTTACTAGGAAATAAGATCAGTAGATCAGTAGACCTAAAGAAAAAAAAAAGAACTAAGAAGCAGAGTCCAGAGACAAATACGTAACATTCATGGTCTCTGCTCACTGCTGCATCAATCAAGGACTGCATCATTGTCAAAACAGCAGAGCGATCGGCTAATAATTAATATTGTCGCAATATCACATCCAAAAAAAGGGTATCCATTGTTACAGTCACCCTAAACCAATAAAACCAGAGACAATTAAAACAATTGCAATCACCTCTGATTGGTTAACAATCTTCCACTATTGGGCAAAATCCATTGATGCCAAAATAAATTCAGCCATTCAAAGCAATTGAGACTGTATCAATGATTGATGCAGGTTTTACATACCTAATCGCCCTGCTGGTCTGTGTTTTCAAAAACGATATTTTCTTCTGTGTGCGAGGCTAAAGTAAGTAAAAAATCTATGGTGTCCGAGCCAGTTCTATAATCTGTGGAGTTGCTGTCAGTGAAGCCCATGGAGTCTCAGGACTGAAGGACATATAAGAAGGAATCTGCCGAGCGATCGCGTAACTTCTGCATCAATCATTGTTACAGTATCAATTGTTGTAATTGGCTGAATTTATGGCATTCTTGCTGCGTCAATGGATTATGTCCAATAGTGGAAGAGTGTTAACCAATCAGAGGTGATTGCGATGTATCAATGATTGATGCAGAAGTTACGCGATCGCTCGGCAGCTCTGTCTACGGCATAGAATTATTAGACGGCAGTCGTAATTCCTAATTCCATGGTCTACGGTGAAGGATTTAGGTAATATGTCTGTGGATTACGCATGGAATTTTCTTATTCTATGTTATTATTGTTACGTTTTGTCTCCGATTCATAGTATCCATACTAATCAAATAAATATTATAAAAAAACATACGCGCCGAATTGAGAACCTCCTCCTTTTTTGGAAGTCGGTTAAAAAGCGAAAGTTTGGATGGATGTTTGTTACTCAATCACGCTCCAACGGCTGAACGGATCTGGATGAAATTTGGCAAAGAGATAGATTATAGTCTGGAATAGCACATAGGCTACTTTTTATCCCGGAAAATTAAAGAGTTCCCGCGGGAACCGAAAAACCTAAATCCACGCGGACGAAGTCGCGAGCATCAGCTAGTAATATTATAAATGCGAAAGTGTCTGTCTGTCTGCTACGCTTTCACGGCCCACCGGCCACCTGTTCAGCTGATTTGTATGAAATTCAAATTTGGTACAAGGAAGTTGCATACCGAGGAAGGACACAGACGGATCTGGATTAAATTTGGCACAGAGAATAGTTTGCAATAACACACAGGCTACTTTTAATCCCGGAAAATTAGAGTTACCGAGGGAACCAAAAAATCTTAATCCACGCGTTCCTGAGAAATAGGTGGTTGACACTTGACAGACAGACAGACAACGAAGTGATCCTATAAGTATGAGGGTTCCTTTTTTCTCTTGAGGTACCTACTGAACCCTAATTACGAATATCAATGTAGGTATGACCACGCTAACGTAATATGGCTGCCAAGCGTGGAAGTTTACGGAAACAACGAAGAGAATGATGACGTCATGTCAAAGGCGGTTACTATCTAATTCAAACTTCAATTTTCTTGAATCACATTTTATTTTAGCTATTTCAACACTAGATACATAATGTTATTAATATTAATTATTTCCTTTATTTCCTCAGAGTATTTCACAAGCCCAGACAAGCCTTCCACTATAAATGACGTAACAATAGAAGAAGCTTGACATACAATCATAATATGCTTACATAGCACTCATGCACTCCATACATATTCGACAGCCTATGGTACAAACGTATTATTTATATATTTGTACCATACATTTATATAATACACACATACAGGTTTTTGACGACCTCGGTGATGCAGTATTGAGCGCTGATGTCTTAACGGAAGCGGAAGTCCCGGGTTCGATCCCCGGCAGGGTGAATATGGGAATTTATAATTTCTGAATTTTCCCTGGTCTGGCCTGGTGGGAGGCTTCGGCCGCGGCTAGTTACCACCCTACCGGCAGACGTGTCGCCAAGCGATTTAGCGTTCCGGTACGATGCCGTGTAGAAACCGAATAGGGGTATGGGTTTAATATAACTGCCATGCCCCTAACAGGTTAGCCCGCTACCATCTTAGACTGCATCATCACTTACCATCAGGTGAGATCGCAGTCAAGGCCTAACTTGTAGTGGATAAAAAAACACACGTATTATTAGTGTGTGTTTATATTATTAGTAAAGTTTATTTTGAGCAAAATGTCCCTTACGCCAATTTTGATACCGGCCGTCGATTTCTATGCTACAACTAATTTTGTATTCTAACTTTTATTTTAGTTACTAGCTGATGCCCGCGACTTCGTACATTAGAACACCAATATTTGAAAACTAAAACTGAAGAAATAAAAGGTTCTTTATTTTATTTAACTTACAAACAAATGGCTATTCGCCAGTGTGAGCCCTCATGTGCCTCACTAAACCACTTTTTTGTGTACATTTGTACTTGCATAACTCACATGCAAATGGCTTTTCGCCAGTGTGAGTCCTCATGTGCGTAACTAGACTTTTTTTTTCTGTACATTTGTACTTGCATAACTCACATGCAAATGGCTTTTCGCCAGTGTGAGTCCTCATGTGCCTAATTAAATCACTTTTGTTTGTACATTTGTACTTGCATAGCTCACATGCAAATGGCTTTTCGCCAGTGTGAGTCCTCATATGCGTCACTAAATAACTCTTCCCTGTACATTTGTACTTGCATAACTTACATGCAAATGGCTTTTCGCCAGTGTGAGTCCTCATGTGCCTCACTAGACAACTTTTTTCTGTGCATTTGTACTTGCATAACTTACATGCAAATGGCTTTTCGCCAGCGTGAGTCCTCATGTGCCTCACTAGACCACTTTTTTGTGTACATTTGTGTGTGCATAACTCACATGCAAATGGCTTTTCGCCAGTGTGAGTCCTCATGTGCGTCACTAGACAATTTTTTTGTGTACATTTGTACTTGCATAACTCACATGCAAATGGCTTTTCGCCAGTGTGAGTCCTCATGTGCAAAACTAAACCACTTTTTTGTGTACATTTGTACTTGCATAACTCACATGCAAATGGCTTTTCGCCAGCATGAGTCCTCATGTGCCTCACTAGACAACTTTTTTCTGTACATTTGTACTTGCATAACTTACATGCAAATGGCTTTTCGCCAGTGTGAGTCCTCATGTGCCTCACTAGACCACTTTTTTGTGTACATTTGTGTGTGCATAACTCACATGCAAATGGCTTTTCGCCAGTGTGAGTCCTCATGTGCGTCACTAGACTATTTTTTTGTGTACATTTGTACTTGCATAACTCACATGCAAATGGCTCTTCAGTGCGCGTTCTCTTGGTCCTCGATAACGTATGATTTTGATTCAATTTGCGCTCTCTTAACTTACATGATGAAGTTTTTGCGAACGCGTGCGCCCTAATGTGGGAAACTAAGGAAGCTTTTCGTTGAAATATCTTTTGGCAAACGTCACAGATATACTGTATACCCTGAGAATGTTTACTTTGTTCGCTTTTGAAACGATCATCCTGCCTCGTTGTTCGATGATCGATACTATCACTTATTGTTGCCAACGACTCCTTCGGTATTAGTGCAGAGTCCTGGGATTTCCTTGGATCTTGGTGAACTTTCGCATTATTTTCGAAAGACAATATATCCCAGTCGTCGCTTGGATCGGTCGGATGTTCTCCGTTCCCGGGACTGGTCGCAAGTATCACAGGAGCGACTGAAACAAATGAAAACTCCATATTATTATCACTATCACTACTTCAGACAGATACAAACAAACAAACACCTCTAACGCCAAATTTATTAAATCAATCTATTACAAGGCATGCGAGTTGTCTTACCTGAAGCTTCATTGCAGTCTTCCGAAGACTCCGGCTCGCAAGTGTGCCTGAAAGGATATCATTTTATTAATTACTCAATAGATTTTACTGATAAGGTTTTAAAAATAAGCATTTAAGTTTATTATTATTTCTACACCCACCACCCATTGTCCCCTTCTTCATTGTCTCCCTAGTGTTAAGGTTGTCTGGAAGAGATTGCTACTTAGCGATAAGACCGCCTTATTGTACCTACGTTTTAATAAGTTTCTTTGTTTGTAACCTGTTTCTTTTGTATTTTCATACATACATACATACGTATACCTATTTCACTCTCGTCCTCAACTATACCCATGCAAAAGTAACATCGATCCGTTTAAAGCGCCGAGTTTTAACTTCATATCGTGGAATAAAAGTGGCAATGTTCTCTGTAACTGTGTTAATGTCCGGGTCCGCGAATCACAATTCCACCTCTATTACCATAGCTAATATATGCAATAGCATAGCTGCAATAGCTGCAATAATATATGCAATAGCGGGTAATAGCATAGCTGTCTGCTATTACCCATTGTCCTGAGCGTCAAACGCGGCAACGCGACAGTATCAAACAGTAGCTGACCCTTCACGTGGCCTACGTTGTCGCGCAGATACGTCTGTCACTTTCTGTGGCGTCGTATCGCGTCGCGTCGCTTCTGCCGCTCTGCCAGCACAACGGGCGAGTGTTACACTGCAGTCTCGGGCTAACTGTTGTGGAATGTACGTACTCTCGCTTCGTCGGCGCCTGCGTTTCCTCCAGAGCCTCGCAGTAGTCGCGTTCATTACATGCGCAGGCTGCAGCGTCGCCATCCGGCCGGTGCTCGAGTTCCCGTTTCACCGCGACCGCGACACCAGCCGCGTCGGTCGCAGTCGCAGCCGCGACAGTCGCGGTCGCGTCAGACGGCGGCGGTCGCTCGCGGCGGCTCAGCAATGCCACGTGTCGTCTTGTTATCACGTCATGCGCGTGGAGCATCTCCGTCAGCCGGCGGCGCGCGCGCAAGCCCTCGTCTCTGAGTGTGCTGTAGTCCGCCAGTCTCTGCGCGCATCGCACGCACAGCGCGCGCTTGAGCCGGCCTCCGCCGCACGCCTGCAACCGCCAGCTGATCATGCGTTAGGCTGTTGTAGCAGACCCAGTGCCGGCAGGTCAAACGCAACAAACAGTTCTGTTCACATGCACGTGACTTCTATAGTACCTGATACGTTTTAGAGATAAATGTCAGTTGAAAAAATGATCTGCTAACCTACCGTAGCAGATCATTTTCTTGAAAATCAAGTATTATTTTTAAATTATTAGCAAATGTGATTTAGCGTTCCGGTACGATGCCGTGTCGAAACCGACTAGGGGCATGGGTTTAATATAACTGGCATGCCCCTAACAAGTTAGCCTGCTACCATCTTAGACTGCATCATCACTTATCCCCAAGTGAGATTGCAGTCAAGGGTACTTCAACTTAACTTAAAGGTAGTCAACTTGTAGTGAAATAAAATAAAATAAAAATAAGTTTGAGATATAAATATACAACTTACAGGGTGCCCCACTAGATGTTGATATGCTTGTTCCAACTTGTGTTCACTCATCAGAAGCAGCTTGTTGCGGGTGTCCAGGCATATCAGGCAGATCTGTGCAAAGTGTTGTGAGTATACACATTTATACATCAAGAGTTCCCAGGGGAATCAAAAAACCTTAATCAATTCGGACAAAGTTGCAGGCATCATCTAGTTTACCACAAATAGATATACACAGGTGCTGCCACAAAACAGTTTAACCCACTACCATCTTAGACTGCATAGACTTACAAGTGGAATAAAATAATATAAGAATTGCTGTCAAAGTATAGGATATCAGAGATGCACCATTATGAAGGAGGTACCGCTTACCAGCACTGTTGCGGGGACGGCACCACTGCAGATCTGCCTTGAGCCACTTTCTGTTTTATCAATCTCATCATCTAGAAAATGCTGCGTGCAGACCACAGCGCCGGCTGGCAGAAGACAGTCTTCTTTGCCGAGGGCTCTGAGCCAAGCAGCACGGAGATGCACATCTCTGGGGAACCTATAATTATTCTTACTTTATATGCGTATGCATCTTATATTATATACAAATTGTTACATTTTTCTGTTTTTGAAAAGAGCAACTGCTGAGTTTCTTGCCGGTTCTTCTCAGTAGAATCAATTTTCCGAACCGGTGGTAGATTCTTACGACTTATCATAAGTGGCACGAGTTGTCCTACATGAAACAAATCATTTTCATTTTCATTTATTTAAGGGCTCATATAATTTGCGACTGAGAAAAACCATAGAGGAGGCCAAGACCCACAGAAGGTTGTAGCACCAAAGGAAGTAAGAAGTATAGTTTGTGAATTATACCTGATAACCTATCACAGTATGCAAGCAAGATGGTACTGTGGTAACCTAAGTATGTAGGTAATGGTCATAGCTTTGACCTCATAGTCTAATTTTTAAGAGTTATGTGCATTTTAAGCAGTTAATTATCACTTGCTATAGCAGTGAAGGAAAACTACAGGAGGAAACCTGCATTCCAAAGAGTTCTCCAAGAATTAATGATCTCAAAATTATATGAAATTGGTTCTAGTCAGTTAGAGTCAGTTACAAACCACATTCAGCTACCCAACTTGGTGCATTATATGAAGTCGCGCCACTTAGCGTTCCTTGGAGAGAGCCACCATGGCACCAAGGTATAATGCATCGATAAAATGAAATAGGTACTCACGCGTGAAATGTAATGTCCTCAGATTCGGACACGATCTCCGCAGTGGTTGTGCAGAAGGGCACACAGCAACGCATTGCCTAAGTTTTTTACATGAAACTTTGAAGGCACAGTTTACTAGGATCAAAGATAATTAATTTATAATTAATTAATTATCATATTATAGAATAACTAAGTTCTGGTCGGTGGACACAAGGACATATTATTCAGAGATTACATGGAGGGTCTAAAAATGACAATTGACAGCTACATTAAAACCAGCGAGCGATCGCGTAACTTCTGCATCAATCATTGTTACAGTATCAATTGGGTATTTGACAACTAGTCAAATCAGCAACTTTTTTTCAAACGTCAAAGCGTGTGCTTAGTATGGGATTTTGTATGAAATATTGCATAGTGACGTCATCAAAGTTCGACGCACTTTTTTACTTTAATCGATAGTTTAAAATAGTTATTCAACATAAAACTAACAGGGGATATGGATATTACGACTTTTGGGAGATCCTCTTTTTAATAATCACAAAAAAATTATTTATTTGAATAGTTGTCAAATACCCAATTGTTGTAATTGGCTGAATTTATGGTATTCTTGCTGCGTCAATGGATTATGTCCAATAGTGGAAGAGTGTTAACCAATCAGAGGTGATTGCGATGTATCAATGATTGATGCAGAAGTTACGCGATCGCCCGGCAGCCGAGCGATCGCGTAACTTCTGCACATAGGTATAAGTCCATGCTTCTGCATCAATCATTGATACATCGCAATCACCTCTGATTGGTTAACACTCTTCCACTATTGGACATAATCCACACTGACGCAGCAAGAATGCCATAAATTCAGCCAATTACAACAATTGATACTGTAACAATGATTGATGCAGAAGTTACGCGATCGCTCGGCAGAAACAATCAAAACGATTGGAGGGTGCGTTCCGAAATACACTGAGAGCACTGGAAGTCCCCAGTAAAGAGCACTGCCAGTGCTCGCAGTGCTTATAACGGAACACACACGAAATCACCTCTGATTGGTTAACAACATAACATTCTTCCACTATTGGCCAAAATCTATCGATGCCAAAATTTAATTCAGCCAATCAAAGCAATTGAGACTGTATCAATGATTGATGCAGGTTTTACATAATCGCCCTGGTGGTCTGTGTTTTCAAAATCGATATTTTTTTCTGTGTGCGAGGACGGCAGTCGTAATTCCTTCCTCCATGGTGCGAGCCTAAATCTATGGTGTCCGAGCCTTTGGCATACCTTTGGTCCGAGCACCGACCAGAAACCACTAACTCTGTGCCAGAAACAAAAGGGTCCGAGCCATGGATGTAATAAGTACTTACGTTGTACGTAAGTACTTATTACATCCATGGTCCGAGCCAGTTCTATAATCTGTGGAGTTGCTGTCAGTGGAGCCCAGACATATAACTCTGTGGTGGAGCCCATGGAGCATAGAAGCAGGAACCTCTAGGTAACCGAAAGAGATAGGTAATACTATGAAACACCTCCCAAACGTCTTATTTTGTCTGGCACAAAAGTATGCAATAGGCACAAAACCCGTGACACGCAGAAAGGGATAGAAAAACATATTTTTTTCTCATTCTATCTTGTGTACTTATCATCCCAACACTGCATCTCTTTCATGTGAGAGTGAAAAGGAGATATAGCGGCGTCTATATATCTTACTCAGTCTACGCCATGGAGTCTCAGGACTGGAACCCAGAGCCGTAAAGCCAGTTAATAAAAAAAATGGAGTCCATGGGTGAAGAACTACAGCACAGAACTACAAAGCAAGATATTTCTATGGTGAAGAATTACGAGAGGAATATCAATATGAGGATTACATCACAGACATATTATTATGCTTTATAAACTTACTCTATATTGTTATGTTACGTCTTGTCTCTGATTCATACTATCCATACATATCCATACTAATATAAATGCGAAAATGTCTGTCTGTCTGCTACGCTTTCACGGCCCACCTGTTCAAGTGATTTTGATGAAATTTGGTACAGGGGTAGGTTGAATCCCGGGGAAGGACATAGACTGGATATCTGGATGAAATTTGGCACAGAGAATAACACAGGCTACTTTTAATCCCGGAAAATTAAAGATCCGGGAATCAAAAATCTTAATCCACGCGTTCCTGAGAAATAGGTGGTTGACACTTGACAGACAGACAGACAACGGATCCTTTATGTATGAGGGTTCCTTTTTTCTCTTGAGGTACAGAACCCTAATATTATGAATATCAATGTAGGTATGACCTACCCGTATATTCAATGTACTCTGTGGTATGACCCACGCTAACATAAGGCTGCCAAGCGTGGAAGTTTACGGAAACAACGAAGAGAATGATGACGTCATGTCAAAGGCGGTTATTATTTAATTCAAACTTCAATTTGCTTGAATCACATTTCATTTTAGCTATTTCAACACCAGATACATAATGTTATTAATATTAATTATTTCCTTCATTTCCTCAGTATTTCACAAGCCCAGACAAGCCTTCCACTATAAATGACGTAAATAGAAGAAGCTTGACATACAATCATATGCATAGCACTCAATACTCATGCACTCCATACATTTTCGACAACCTATGGTACAAAATGGGTACAAACGTATCGAATAATAATGATGGATGGATGTATGGATGGATGTTTGTTACTCAATCACGCCTGAACGGCTGAACGAATCTGGATGAAATTTGGCACAGAGATAGACTAGTGGTTCGCCCCGAACTGCGACCTCGCGGTATCCATAAACTTACAGAGCGCCATCTTTGTGAAGTTTTGTTAAAAATAGTGAAGCTCATTAAAAATTAAATAATTTCGTTTCCTTAGAATATTTATCTAATTTTAGTATTTGTTGTTCAAGTACAGGATATAATTCAAATAAGTGATCAAGTAACAGGCTCAGCCTTTTCTTTTTAAGCACAAACGAATAAACTTGTACAGAGCGCCATCTATTGACAACATTGTGAAGTTTGTTAAAAATACGGCAGCTCATTAAAAATTAAATAATTTCGTTTCCTTATAATATTTATCTACTTTTAGTATTTGTTGTTCAAGTACAGGATATAATTCAAATAATTAATCAAGTTTCAGGCTCAGCCTTTCAGAAAATTGGGAGTTCTGAGGTCATCTTTGGACGTCAGAAAATCACCACTTTGAAAGCCCCCCATTTCGTCAATTTTAGGGGAAAAATTAAAAAAAAAAATATTTTTGGACTCCGTTCCTCATTATCTTTAAAATGATATACCGCAACCCTATGTAATGCTATAAAAAATATTTTACTTCGCATTCGCTTCTATGAGAGCCCCACTGAAATAAAGATTTTTATAACTTTTTAAGCCATATTCGGCGGGAGGCCATCGGTTTACATAGTATATTTAAATTTGAAGTAATTACGTTCAGTAATTTAGAAGTTATAAGGCTCTGACAGACGGACGGACGGACGGACGGACGGACGGACAAGTGCCAATTCACTCAAGTAGACTCATGAGACCTTCGCTTCGCTCGGTCAATTATAGTCTGGAATATAGGTGGTTAATATAACACGTAACGCAATATGATAACGCGTTATTGTTCCATAACGGGATAACGAGTTATGTGAGGAGCCGCCATGACGTTACGGCGTTATGAATATCACGCGATCGCGCGCGGTGCCTCGTAATGAGTCGTAACGTAATAACACTAATAACGTTGTAACGGCGCCCGCCTGTCGGTAGCGCGCTGCCGCTGGCCGATGGTTATAACGCGCTGTTGTGAGTGAACGTCATCGTTGCGTGTTACGAAATTTAGCGTGTTGCAAGACATATCGCGCCTGCCTGCCGCCCACATGTTTTCTTATAACAAGCGCGTTATAACATAGCATATTTAAAAGCATGTTAAAAATTTATAGTTTATAGTCCGTAGCGTGTTATGGATTTATAACAGTTTTGAACAACTCTAGTCTGGAATAGCACATAGGCTACTTTTTATCCCGGAAAATTAAAGTTCCCGCGGGAACCGAAAAACCTCGATCCACGCGGACGAAGTCGCGGGCGTCAGCTAGTTATTTATATATTTGTACCCACTTGTACCATACATTTATATAATACACACATACAGGTTTTTGACGACCTCGGTGATGCAGTGTTGAGCGCTGATGTCTTAACGTGCGGAAGTCCCGGGTTCGATCCCCGGCAGGGTGAATATGGGAATTTATAATTTCTGAATTTTCTCTGGTCTGGCCTGGTGGGAGGCTTCGGCCGCGGCTAGTTACCACCCAACCGGCAGACGTGTCGCCAAGCGATTTAGCGATCCGGTACGATGCCGTGTAGAAACCGAATAGGGGTATGGGTTTAATATAACTGCCATGCCCCTAACAGGTTAGCCCGCTACCATCTTAGACTGCATCATCACTTACCATCAGGTGAGATCGCAGTCAAGGCCTAACTTGTAGTGGATAAAAAAACACACGTATTATTAGTGTGTGTTTATATTATTAGTAAAGTTTATTTTGAGCAAAATGTCCCTTACGCCAATTTTGATACCGGCCGTCGATTTCTATGCTACAACTAATTTTGTATTCTAACTTTTATTTTAGTTACTAGCTGATGCCCGCGACTTCGTACATTAGAACACCAATATTTGAAAACTAAAACTGAAGAAATAAAAGGTTCTTTATTTTATTTAACTTACAAACAAATGGCTATTCGCCAGTGTGAGCCCTCATGTGCCTCACTAAACCACTTTTTTGTGTACATTTGTACTTGCATAACTCACATGCAAATGGCTTTTCGCCAGTGTGAGTCCTCATGTGCGTCACTAGACTTTTTTTTTCTGTACATTTGTACTTGCATAACTCACATGCAAATGGCTTTTCGCCAGTGTGAGTCCTCATGTGCCTAATTAAATCACTTTTGTTTGTACATTTGTACTTGCATAGCTCACATGCAAATGGCTTTTCGCCAGTGTGAGTCCTCATATGCGTCACTAAATAACTCTTCCCTGTACATTTGTACTTGCATAACTTACATGCAAATGGCTATTCGCCAGTGAGCCCTCATGTGCCTCACTAAACCACTTTTTTGTGTACATTTGTACTTGCATAACTCACATGCAAATGGCTTTTCGCCAGTGTGAGTCCTCATGTGCGTAACTAGACTTTTTTTTCTGTACATTTGTACTTGCATAACTCACATGCAAATGGCTTTTCGCCAGTGTGAGTCCTCATGTGCCTAATTAAATCACTTTTGTTTGTACATTTGTACTTGCATAGCTCACATGCAAATGGCTTTTCGCCAGTGTGAGTCCTCATATGCGTCACTAAATAACTCTTCCCTGTACATTTGTACTTGCATAACTTACATGCAAATGGCTATTCGCCAGTGAGCCCTCATGTGCCTCACTAAACCACTTTTTTGTGTACATTTGTACTTGCATAACTCACATGCAAATGGCTTTTCGCCAGTGTGAGTCCTCATGTGCGTAACTAGACTTTTTTTTTCTGTACATTTGTACTTGCATAACTCACATGCAAATGGCTTTTCGCCAGTGTGAGTCCTCATGTGCCTAATTAAATCACTTTTGTTTGTACATTTGTACTTGCATAGCTCACATGCAAATGGCTTTTCGCCAGTGTGAGTCCTCATATGCGTCACTAAATAACTCTTCCCTGTACATTTGTACTTGCATAACTTACATGCAAATGGCTTTTCGCCAGTGTGAGTCCTCATGTGCCTCACTAGACAACTTTTTTCTGTACATTTGTACTTGCATAACTTACATGCAAATGGCTTTTCGCCAGCGTGAGTCCTCATGTGCCTCACTAGACCACTTTTTTGTGTACATTTGTGTGTGCATAACTCACATGCAAATGGCTTTTCGCCAGTGTGAGTCCTCATGTGCGTCACTAGACAATTTTTTTGTGTACATTTGTACTTGCATAACTCACATGCAAATGGCTTTTCGCCAGTGTGAGTCCTCATGTGCAAAACTAAACCACTTTTTTGTGTACATTTGTACTTGCATAACTCACATGCAAATGGCTTTTCGCCAGCATGAGTCCTCATGTGCCTCACTAGACAACTTTTTTCTGTACATTTGTACTTGCATAACTTACATGCAAATGGCTTTTGGCCAGTGTGAGTCCTCATGTGCCTCACTAGACCACTTTTTTGTGTACATTTGTGTGTGCATAACTCACATGCAAATGGCTTTTCGCCAGTGTGAGTCCTCATGTGCGTCACTAGACTATTTTTTTGTGTACATTTGTACTTGCATAACTCACATGCAAATGGCTCTTCAGTGCGCGTTGTCTTGGTCCTCGATAACGTATGATTTTGATTCAATTTGCGCTCTCTTAACTTACATGATGAAGTTTTTGCGAACGCGTGCGCCCTAATGTGGGAAACTAAGGAAGCTTTTCGTTGAAATATCTTTTGGCAAACGTCACAGATATACTGTATACCCTGAGAATGTTTACTTTGTTCGTTTTTAAAACGATCATCCTGCCTCGTTGTTCGATGATCGATACTATCACTTATTGTTGCCAACGACTCCTTCGGTATTAGTGCAGTGTCCTGGGATTTCCATGGATCTTGGTGAACTTTCGCATTATTTTCGAAAGACAGTATATCCCAATCGTCGCTTGGATCGGTCGGATGTTCTCCATTCCCGGGACTGGTCGCGAGTATCACAGGAGCGACTGAAACAAATGAACACTCCATATTATTATCACTTCAGACAGATACAAACAAACAAACACCTCTAACGCCAATCTATTACAAGGCATGTGAGTTGTCTTACCTGAAGCTTGATTGCAGTCTTCCGAAGACTCCAGCTCGCAAGTGTGCCTGAAAGGATATCATTTTATTAATTACTCAATAGATTTAACTGATAAGGTTTTAAAAATAACCATTTAAGGCGCCAGCGGAGGGTGAATTGCTCATACAAACGTAATACCAAAATAATTAGTAATTCGAGCATATTTCCTCCATATTATGCGATTATTAAGATTGAACTTGTATTTATCTAGGTCCCTGGATAAATATTTTTCGAAAATACTTTCCCAAAATTAAATGTAAGCACATTGCATTTTGCATGTTTTTGCGACATAAACGACATGTTTTCTCCTTATTTGTTTCATATTAAAACCAACGATATCTCACGTACTAATTGATCAGGAACATAGCCTATATTGTCAAGTTACAGAATAACAACACGAAGTTAAAAACACAACAATTTTTAAATATTGGATAGAAGCAGGCGTTACTTTGCGGAAGTCCATGATTATGAAGGAACTTACAATAATTTAATTTGCTATAATCCGCAACAATAGGCAAATATATGTGGTACAGTGTATCCTGCACTTGTGGTGAATATTGCAAGTGCAGGATACACTGTACCACATATATTTGCCTATTGTTGCGGATTATAGCAAATTAAATTGTAAGTTCCTTCACAACAATTTTTCATTCATCATTTTTGGTATTCACGGAACAAGACTAAATGTATAACAAATTCTGTACGCTCATATTGCTATCGCGCTTGCACGCGATCATAAGTCTTCAGCCAAATAGGGATAGCAATATACCTGCAAATTTATATTTGCGGTTCGAGTAGAAGTTGCGAGCGGTGGTCGCCGGTCCCTTAAGTTTATTATTATTTCTACACCACCACCCATTGTTCTCTTCTTCATTGTCTCCCTAGCGTTAAAGCTGTCTGGAAGAGTTTGCTACTTAGCGATAAGACCGCCTTATTGTACCTACGTTCTAATAAGTTTCTTTGTTTGTAACCTGTTTCTTTTGTAATTTTGTGGTGTACAATGATTATATATATACATACATACATACGTATACCTATTTCACTCTCCAGGTCCTCAACTATACCCATACCCATCGCGTCGCGTCGCTTCTGCCGCTCTGCCAGCACAACGGGCGAGTGTTACACTGCAGTCTCGGGCTAACTGTTGTGGAATGTACATACTCTCGCTTCGTCGGCGCCTGCGTTTCCTCCCGAGCCTCGCAGTAGTCGCGTTCATTACACGCGCAGGCTGCAGCGTCGCCATCCGGCCGGTGCTCGAGTTCCCGTTTCACCGCGACCGCGACACCAGCCGCGTCGGTCGCAGTCGCAGCCGCGACAGTCGCGGTCGCGTCAGACGGCAGCGGTCGCTCGCGGCGGCTCAGCAATGCCACGTGTCGTCTTGTTATCACGTCATGCGCGTGAAGCATCTCCGTCAGCCGGCGGCGCGCGCGCAAGCCCTCGTCTCTGAGTGTGCTGTAGTCCGCCAGTCTCTGCGCGCATCGCACGCACAGCGCGCGCTTGAGCCGGCCTCCGCCGCACGCCTGCAACCGCCAGCTGATCATGCATTAGGCTGTTGTAGCAGGCCCAGTGCCGGCAGATCAAACGCAACAAACAGTTCCGTTCACATGCACGTGACTTCTATAGCTCCTGATACGTTTCAGATATTATAAATGTATACACTCTTCCCTACCACCTTGCTGTACAAAGATTGTGGCGTCCTTAGTGTTAGAAAGCTATTTATTCTAAATGTGATTGTACAACAGCACAAAATAACTCCGTATCAACTTATTCCAAAACGTCGCAAAGACAAAATTTGTACTCTGCGTGCGCCTAAACTAGCCTTTACAAAACGTTTCTTTTATTATCTCGGCCCATTCTTATACAATAAGCTTAATGCAGAATTACCCATTTTTAATCTGCCACTATCTCAATGTAAAAAACTAGTTACTTCTTTTTTACTGGGTAAATCTTATGAAGAATTAGAAGATTTCTTACAATCTGATATATGAACTATTATATACAAAACCAATAATGTTATTTACCTATACATATAATTAATATAGTGCCATTTGCTCTTTCATGCTGTCGTTTTACAAGAATTTACTAGCACGTACATAAATATAAACACACAAAAACACGCGCACACACCCACACACAGGCACACACACACACACACACAAACACACATCACTCACGCACACACACACACATACATCCACACTACTCACCAGTTCCCATTGCCTAAGTTAACTAATAACGTACAATAATATTTATTTTTAGTATATAATATAGTTTATTGTAGAATGCTTAAATAACTAGTGATTAAACATGTGCTTGTGCACACATTTGGGTAACGAGGGAGAGGGCTGGTTATCCTTAACACAGATCTAAAAAATCTAGCTAGGATAGCCAGTTCTTGATCTTGCAACATTTTATCTACATTTTTTGATGTAAGCACAATAATATTGTCAACTTCAAACAGTTTCAAGATCTATCACAATGTAACACAAAATGATTGAAAATAAACGATTTATTTATTTATTTAAAATGTCAGTTGAAAAAAAAATCTGCTTACTTCCCGCAGCAGATCATTTTCTTGAAAATCAAATATAATTTTTAAATTATTAGCAAATGTGATTCAGCATTCCGGAACGATGCGATGTAGAAACGGACTAGGGGCATGGATTTAGTACATATAACTGCCCCTAACAAGTTAGCCTGCATCATCACTTACCACCAGGTGAGATTGCAGTCAAGGGTACTTCAACTTAACTTAAAGGTAGTCAACTTGTAGTGAAATAAAATAAAAAAATATGTTTGATATATAAATACACAACTTACAGGGTGCCCCACTAGATGTTGATATGCTTGTTCCAACTTGTGTCCACTCATCAGAAGCAGCTTGTTGCGGGTGTCCAGGCATATCAGGCAGATCTGTGCAGTGTTGTGAGTATACGCATTTATACACCAAGAGTTCCCAGGGGAATCAAAAAACCTTAATCGATGTAGACAAAGTCGTGGGCATCATCTAGTTTACCACAAATAGATATACACAGGTGCTGCCACAAAACAGTTTAACCCACTACCATCTTAGACTGCATAGACTTACAAGTGGAATAAAATAATATAAGAATTGCTGTCAAAGTATAGGATATCAGAGATGCACCATTATGAAGGAGGTACCGCTTACCAGCACTGTTGCGGGGACGGCACCACTGCAGATCTGCCTTGAGCCACTTTCTGTTTTATCAATCTCATCCTCTAGAAAATGCTGCGAGCAGACCACAGCGCCGGTTGGCAGAAGACCGTCTTCTTTGCCGAGGGCTCTGAGCCAAGCAGCATGGAGATGCACATCTCTGGGGAACCTGCAATTATTCTTACTTTATTTAAGGGCTCATATAATTTGCGACTGAGAAAAACCATAGAGGAGGCCAAGGCCCACAAAGGGTTATAGCACCGAAGGAAGTAAGAAGTATAGTTTGTGACTTATAGCTGATGCTCGATAACCTACCACAGTATGCAAGCAAGATGGTACTGTGGTAACTACCTATGCAGGTAATGGTCACACCTTCAACCTCATAGTCTAATTTTTTAGAGTTATGTGCATTTTCAGCAATTAATTATCACTCGCTATAGCAGTGAAGGAAAACTACAGCAGGAAACCTGCATTAGGGGAGACTGGGGAGACTTGTTCCCTTGGGAGACTTGTTCCCTTGGGAGACTTGATCACCCAGTGACAAATCAAAAACTAAACGCTTTTTCTATTTTTTATATTGGCAACATAAGTCTTTGTTGTCTATGGTGAACCAAAAACGTCATTTTGACATCTTTATATAGACAACTTCAGAGCAGTGCAGCCATTTTTATTTTCCTGTGTCAGCATTTGTTTCGGTAAGTTTTTCATTTGTTTTTTTTAAATAACTGAATGAATAATTCCCTGAGTATGTGTCAAAATCATTGAAAGTAGTTTATTAAAGTTTGCATTTACATGTATTTTATTTGATTAACATTTTCTCTTGACAGGAAAAAAAAATATTTTTTAAAAGAGCACTCCCGGGTACACTTGATCACGGCAAGATGGGGTACATTTGATCCCGGGATCAAGTGTCCCATACATTCAATTTGTCAGTTTTTTTACCCGACCGCGAAAGAAGGAGGGTTATGTTTTTCGAGTGTATGTATGTATGTATATTTCTTTGAGACGCCCTAGAGCCTAAACTGCTAGTCGTATTTTTATGTGAGTGGTGTCAATAGATTCGTCTCAGTCGTGAGAGTGACCTGGGTACATCAAAATTAAAAAAAAAAAAAAAAAATTAAGGATTTTTGGGCCAAAAGTAATCTTAAAAAAAATTAATGTTCTCAAAATACCTCGAGTGTGGTATCAAAATAAAGGATTTTTAACGATGATTACAAATATATACAACTTATATGTTTTTTTGTTTGTTTTTTCTTAATTAAATTACACTTGTTGTCTTCATACAGACCGATAAGTCTTCTCCCTTTACTTTCAAAACTATTTGAGAAAATAATACTTCAGCACCTTCTTCCGGTCCTGGAAACACAGAAATTAATACCGGACCACCAATTCGGTTTTCGTGCCCACCACGGAACAACTGAGCAAATTCATCGAGTTGCACACACAGTCCGACAAGCACTGGAAAGGAAAGAATATTGCTCTGCCGTATTCCTGGACATCCAGCAGGCCTTTGACCGTGTCTGGCATAAAGGCCTTCTTTATAAACTGAAACTCTGCTTACCGAACTCATTGTTTATGATTATGAAGTCCTATCTATCTCAACGCATCTACCAGGTTAAGTGTGAAGATAGTCTATCAACCTTCTATCACATTGAAGCGGGAGTACCACAGGGTTCTGTACTGGGCCCCGTCTTGTATACTGTATACACTGCCGACCTACCCTTGTCAGATCATGTGATAACAGCGACATATGCAGATGACACTGCTCTACTTTCTTGCAACAAAGACGCCAACATTGCATCACTTAAACTGCAAGAACATCTTAGCAAAATAAGCTTCTGGCTGAAAAAATGGAGGATAAGAGCTAGTGCAGCAAAATCGAGTCATATTACATTCACTCTGAAAAGAGGAGATTGCCCACCTGTCAAACTAGACGACAAAATCCTGCCCCAACAAACAACAGTCAGATACCTAGGTTTATACCTGGATAGAAGATTGACCTGGAGAGATCACATTAAAGCAAAAAGAGATCAGGCCAACAGGAAGTTCCGGGAACTATATTGGCTGATAGGGAGACAGTCCTCCTTAAGTTTCGAAAACAAGCTCCTGATATATAAAATTATCATCAAACCAGTGTGGACCTACGGCATTCAGCTCTGGGGCTCAGCAAGCCACTCAAATATATTGAGATGCTCCAGCGCTTACAGAACAATATTTTGAAGGTTTTATGCAACGCACCATGGTTCACAAAAAATTCTGAAGTGCATGAATACACACAAATCCCCACTGTTAAGGAAGAAATAGACAGGTCTCTTGAGGCCTACAAACAAAGACTTGAGCATCACAAAAACAGTCTAGCCATCCAGCTTTTGGATGCCAGTGACAGCACATTCCGCCTTAAAAGGACAAGACTGGCCAACATATAGTATAACTTGTTATACTTCACCTTGAAAGGATGTCACATTATTGGATGTGCAAAGCCTTAACTTCAAAATACAAGGAGCACAGATCTGTTTATAGTCGAAGGACTGATCGCAGATAGAGGAAAAAAAAAAAAAAAAAAAAAAAAAAATTACACTTGTTTTCGTTTGTTTTAGATTAATTATAAAATGGGAAGAACATATAAAAGAAAAGAAGATGCAAAACCACATAGACGTGTTGACCAACAAATTCTTAAAGAATAATAATTCAATAGTCACTAAAATTAATACTTAAGACATATAAAGCTAATTATATTCATAATTTTGTTATAATAAATGATACTTTTCTAACCAAACCGGGTTTTCATTTATTTAAAGTTTGCATTAGGGAGACTTGATCCCCTATGATCAAGTCTACCCGTTACTGGGATCAAGCCTCCCAGAATATGGGACACTTGTTCCTTTTGGAAAGTTTTGGGAAAATGCAAAAAAAAAAATGAAGCACTCATAAATATAATAATCAAATAATGGGGAACAGTAATAAACATGCATGTAGTAAGAAACATGTATGAATTATTTTTATAGAACTAAATTTGAAAAAAATATAAGGTAAAAACCAAAATGTTGATCAAGTGCCCCAGTTTCCCCTACAGAGAGTTCTCCAAGAATTAATGTTCTCAAAATTATGTGAAATTGGCTCTAGTCAGTTACATACAGCTTTCAGCTAGGTAGGTACCCTAAAAGTTGCCCCAATTATCGTTCCTTGGAGGGAGCCAGTAGCCACCAAGGTGTAATGCAACGATAAAATGAGATATTTACTCACGCGTGAAATGTAATGTCTACGGATTCGGACACGATCACCGCAGTGGTTGTGCAGAAGGGCACACAGCACCGCATTTCATAAGTTTTTTACATGACACTTTGAAGGCACAGTTTACTAGGAATTAGGATCAGAGATACTAGTAGACCTAAAGAAAAAGAAGCAGAGACAAATAAGTAACATTCAGGTTACATACATTACATGTCTACGAGTAACAATAACATCACTTTTAATTATAGGTAGGTAGGTACATTACATATTGTAACATAAGCTACAGAACTATAGAAGTATCATGTCTAAAAATGACCTAAACATTAAAACCAGAGACAATTAAAACAATTGCAATCACCTCTGATTGGTTAACAACATAACAATCTTCCACTATTGGGCAAAATCCATTGATGCCAAAATAAATTCAGCCATTCAAAGCAATTGAGACTGTATCAATGATTGATGCTAGGGTATTTGACTGCTTTTAGAAAATAGTCGCATATTGTTAATAATGCTTTATTATAGCTAACAATATATTTATTTCGTCTTAATTTTCAGTATTTTATATATAGAAATCTCAAAAATAAATTCAAAAAATTAAATTGCCGCGTAAACGCTCTCTTTGACAACATTTGGGTGACATGACTACTATGACGTAACTATATAGTAAAAACCTAAACAGTGTGTGATATTTCAGTTTTTAACAGTTTCTTCAGTTAAAAACTTTGTTTTAGAGATTGTTTTTATAAAACTATGGTTTACCAATGGTGTGTGGTGTGCATACTACTGCAATGTACAAACAAGTCTACAAAAACTGTTTAGAAGTGTTCCAAAGAAAGCCAAGATACGGAAGAAGTGGTTGCAACTTGCTCGAAGAGACCCCATAGTGGTCACTGAGGGTCACTTTAAGTATTTATTTTTGCGAGGATCGCTTTGATGTGAGTTTTACACTATCTATCTAACAAACTATTACTAAATAATTATATAATGCTCTAAAAATGTGTACCTACTTCACCTGTTCTGTTTGAGGTTAGACATGTCCGTTTGTATTAGCTGGTTTGTAGTATGTTTATTAAGTATTTACAAACACATTAATAAGTAATAACTAATTTAGAAATTCTAGCCAATTTATGTAATTCAATAATTTCAGTAGATCATTACCTACTTTGAACTTTGAAGTGGAATTTGCAATCAAAAACTTATTATGGTATACTTATTACAGTTGGAGAAAATTCTAACCTACAACCCAACCAATACAAAATGGGCTTCAGTAAAAGACTTCGCATGATGGAGTTAAAGGTTAGACCTTATACAAGAATGTATGGAAGAAGCTTATATGAAAATATTACGTTGATGACAATGAGATAGAAGCTGTTGCTTCAGAGTCCATAGGTATGCACCTAAAATAAAATTTCTGGCAAATTGGTCTAAAATCTTTGTATGTTATGATGAACAAAAATTTGCTTAATTCAAAAACTTTGTTTCAAGAAATCCATACTAATTGGTATTATAAAAGCTAAATTCTATCGGTCTGTCTGCTATCTCTTCACAGCTCGCACATCTGTTTAACCAATTTGATGAAATTTGGTACACAGATAGCTTGCATCCCGGGGACGGGCATAGGCTACTTATTGTTCCCGATAATCACAGAGTTCTCAGATTTTGATTTGATTTTTTGACTTAATCAGTATGGATTTAGGGTTTTTTTTGGAATTCAAGAAAATCCTTTCTTCACCGAGAGAGAACCTACATTCAAAATTCCAAGTTTGTAGACATTGATGTATAATTTTAGTATGTTTGTAGATCCACCAGGTGGCTGTGCAATTTGCATTGATTGTTAGTAAGTTAAGGTACTGTTTCTGTAGGTATAGAAAATTAATTTTAATGAATATTTTGTCTTTTCAGAAACCACAAACAAATCACGATAAAGGAATAAACACTCAACCAATCGCAACTGCTGATAAATCTGTCCAAATAAATTATTTAAAGATGCATCACAGAAACAAGGCAGTACAGACTATGAATGTGACAAAAGATATACTCGGTATGAATGGTATTCCAAACCAAGGGTAGATTAACTTCACAATTCAAAAGCGCTTGTAAAAGTTTATTTGAAAAAAAAACATTTGAGTTCGAGTGAGTTTGATAAATAAAACAATGAAATAGAAATATGATTTTTATTATACCTATCCACATATTACATAATTTAATAAGAAACTGATAGGAGTTCAGTACTGCTAAAAGATGATATTGAGAGGTACCTACATAAAGGTTGTTCACTACGCCGCGCCGGTGAGTCCACATCAAAAAGGCACTCACAACTTCACTTTTGTCTTCATCTACTATCATAGTTACAGAATATGATTTTGCTCTCACTTTGTGCTTGGGACATAACTTGCATTTGAGTGTACAAATGACAGATTCGCGATGTAGCTGGACATAACCAACAGCGACAAGACTCTCTCGAAGCTCTATAAAGAAAGAAACCAAAACTTAATATCACGATCTATGTTAGTAAATAATATAACCTAGTAAGTACTTAATTCTGCGAATGTTAGGTTTTATTCTTGGACGAAAAGGTATTAATACAATAAATTGCTTTATTTAGGAAATATATAGTATACTTACAAGGCAGTTTTCACATTTTTTAGTTCTGCAGCATAGAAATCAGGGTTATTTTTGAAAAATGTCCAATTAGGTTTAAATGCATCATCTTTTGAGAGGTTTCCACTACTTAATCTGCTTTTAAATAATTGGGTTCCTAAACTATTAATAAGGAAAAGTATGGTTGGTATTAACTAATTGAAACAATAAAAAGCACAGAAACCTATAGAAAAACGGAAAAACACTCGTAATTGTTCGTATTTACTACTCCACAGTTATATTTTACTAGATAGTTACGTCACTACCGATTCAACCAATCATAGAGCGTTTACGATCACGTGAACATAGATCGAAAATTAATTAATTTATTTCATGTTTTATAGAAAAACAATACATTATTTTTTAGTTTTGCCAAATGGAATATTACCTAAAAATAATAATCTATTAGGATGGCAACAGCAGAAACAATATTTTTAATACAGTCAAATACCCTATTGAGACTGTATCAATGATTGATGCAGGTTTTACATACCTAATCGCCCTGCTGGTCTGTGTTTTCAAAAACGATATTTTCTTCTGTGTGCGAGGCTAACCGTGCGTTCCGTTATAGACTGAGAGCACTGTTCAGTGCTCTTTACTGTGGAGAAATTCGTTCCGTTATGACTGACAGTAAACTGCCGCAGTATCCTAGGGAAATATATGACGTCATTAATCGACGCCATTTTTGTACTGTGAGCACTGGCGTTTTCGAGGTAAGGTGCTCTCAGTGTTTGTCTCAGTGCTGATTGCGTTCCGTTATAAGCAGTACCCAGTATAAAGGAACGGCTTCGCAGTGTACTGAATTGACGTCACACCTTACAGTGCTCGCAGTGTATTTCGGAACACACCCTAAATTAAGTAAAAAATCTATGGTGTCCGAGCCAGTTCTATAATCTGTGGAGTTGCTGTCAGTGAAGCCCATGGAGTCTCAGGACTCAATTCGACTGGAACCCAGACCCAAAAAATGGAGTCCATGGGTGAAGGACATAGAAGAAGGAATCTGCTCTGTCTACGGCATAGAATTATTAGACGAGTCATGGGCGTTTTTGATATTTTTCACCATCGTTGCTCAACGTTGTTTCGATGCCGTCACCCGTTGTCAACATCGTTGTTTCCGACAACGGTGTCGGACATCCAGCTAGCGCTATGTAGGTAACATGTATGGTAATTGGTTGGCGTTTTCATAAACGTTGTTACTTGTTATATTGAAGTGCGATCACACGAGTATATATCCGATCAGAGGGGAAGCTTCCTAATAAAGACGAAAATGTATACCTATTCTGCTAGGGTTGTCACCTGATGCATGTCAACAATTTAAGGAAAAATAAAAATATTATACATCGACTTAGACATCGACAATCGACAATCGACATCGATATCGACAATCGACATCGATATAGACAATCGACATCGATATCGACATCTACAACGACATCGATATAGACAATCGACATCGATATCGACAATTGACATCGACATCGATATCGACATTTGTATCGACCATCGACATCGATATCGTCAATCGATATGAGTATCAACATCGATATCAACAATCGACATCGATATCGTCAATTGATATGAGTATCAACATCGATATCAACAGTCGACATCGATATCGACAAACGACATCGACAATCATAATCGATATCGACAAACGACATCGACATCGATATCGTCAATCGATATGAGTATCAAAATCGATATCAACAATCGACATCGATATCGACCATCAAAATCGGCATTAATATCGATATCGACAATCGACATTCACCATATTATTTGACTTTTCTATGTCAAATAATATGGCGAAGCTGCTTCTAACATTATATCCTTAATGGTAAGACATATTCAAATTCTTTTGATTTATTGGTGTATTTAAATATATTCTTCCCGAACCCAACCTAACCTAAACCTTCCCATAAGTAGGTAGGCACGTTAATTACACAAGTGAAAAAATCCTAAAAATAGGTTCATTGGTTTCCGAGAAAATCGTTAACAAACCTACATACATACCTACATACGGGTCAAATCCTTTTGAAGTCGGTTAAAAATGTTGGTGGAGCCAGGGGTAAATAGGAAACACCTGCCCCACGTTTACCCTATTTATCCCTGGGGTCGCAACTCGCAACTAGCAAAAAGTTCCTCCTACCTCTATACAAAGTTTCTTCAAAATCGGTTGAAAAACTGGGCCGTTAAAGCGTAACAGACAGACAGACTGACACATTTTCGCATTTATAATTTGGGGGGTGGACAAAGTCACACATTTTAGCCATATTAGGTACTTCGGGTATTCTACTATCTGAGCACTGTCTTCAAGTAGGTGAGACCGACTTAGGCTACATAGTACATACCTACCTGTCTAGCACGTCATTCTCACTTGACGATCAATGTTATTACCTAGTTTTATTGTACAGGTGCGCTAGGTACGTGTAAAAAGGTACTTACTTCTCTTTATCTCTCGGGTATGAAAAATAGGAAACATCCTTATTGTCTTTAGAGCTTTTCAAGCAAACTGTGCAAGTATTCGGCATTTTTGTTGAAACAGAACACTATATTTACATAAATAAATCTAAATAGTTTTATTTTTAATACAAAATCAGTAAACTTAGGCGCGGGACATACAGAAGTGTCGGGGCGAGTGGTGAGGTGCGCGAGATGCGCGACAGTGTCACGCCACTGGCGCGCATCTGTCGCGCATCTGTCGCCGAGTGGCGCGCAAACGGTGAGGCTGTGACGTAGCAGTGGGACGTATTTGGGGCATACTAGTGTTTGATTTCGATGCGACGACATGTCTTCTTCGTCAGATGAAGATATGCTAGCTGTGGTGGTATAAATATCCAATAAAAAATTCTATACCCATGCTATACCCAATTGTTAAAGCAGGAAGGTACATCGTCGCGTAAACGCAGTTTAGGTTTGATAATAAAATCGGTATAAATATCGATGTTCTGCATGATTATTTCTTTTGCTATTTCGGTTTTGAGTGTAAATATACTACCTACTATTATTTTAAAAAGAAATCGAGAAAATATTCAGTCATAAATATTAAGTTTTATGTATAAATGCCTAACTTCCGCATGTATTTTTTTTGGATATTTTTGTATAAGTTTTGGTACATTACTACAACCGTGCCAAGTTTCAACGACTGAGGACTTAATGCGGGGGTCTCTATACAACGAACCGCCCCGTTTACTAGACTATACAAGATTTATTAATTTAATTGAGAGAAAGAAAAGAAAGAAAGAAAATACCTTTATTCCACAATGGTGACACAGACAAACATTTAACATACAATTGTACATAAGAATATGTTTGCATGTGACACCACCCGGAATGGGTGCTCCTACAGCACAGGTTTGTGCCCAGCATTATACCTACAAACTAAAAAAACTAGTCTAGGTATTTTTCCACTAACTGGCAAAATCGATATTAAATTCCGTATCGTCGTGTATTTTCAATCCGGCCCTGTGCGTTTCGAGCGGTGTGCCACTGTCGAACGGGTACGCCGTATGTCGAGGAAGCGTCGCCCCCACCATACCCGCGCCGCGCCTCTTCAGTATGCTCGGCGCCTCGCCGCTTGCATACATTTTGTATGAAATACATAGAAGCGGCGGCGACCGCTCGCTTCTCGACACACCCGTCGACCGCCCGTCGACACTTCTGTATGTCCCGCGCCTTATAGTAATGAAAATAAATTGAGGAACAATTTCGTGATTGCACACGAAATTGTTCCTCTATTTATTTTCATTAAACGCACGACCGTCAGCCACAGTCAGCCCTTGCGTTCTAACCCAGACAGTGTCTCGCTAACCCGGACGATCGTGTCGGTGAATGTGTCGGTGAGAGCTCACGCACACATCGTTGCGCTATGTATGGGTGAAGTCGCCGCGAGCAGTTTGTATGAAGCTTCCTCTCTGTTCAGTTCTCTGTGGTGCGATGCCATCTTACTTCAACGTAATGGACTTATTTATGAAAATAATAGTAAATAAAAGTGTTGATGTAATGAAATAGACAAAATGTTTTTTTTTTATATTTTTTTTAATTTGTTACATAAATTGTTTTTAATTTGTTACACAACTACTGAAACTGACGACAGTAACTTTTAAAGATCGAGCGCGAAGCCGCGAAATATGAATTTCGTTTTCGTAATGAAAAAATCAAAACAAACATAGCCTTGAAACAACCGTCAAATTGTTTTAACGTTCGGCTGCCATCGTCGTATGACATCGGTCGTTGTCGGTTATTGTCGGCACTCGGCATTATTCGGTGTGATCGCGTTGAATTTCTGTTACCTAGTTGTTAGTTGTTACCACAGACACAGAATAATATAATAGTACTAACACAGAGTACTTTGTTCGGTGTTGCTCCCATCCGTTGTTCAACATTTCGGCAACGGATGCCAACATCATATAATAACATCGTTGGTGAGCAACGTTGTTTTAAAAACGGCCACCTCACTCGTAATTCTTAATTCCATGGTCTACGGTGAAGTATTACGCATGGAATTTTTTTATTTTAAGTTATTATTGTAACGTTTTGTCTCCGATTCATAGTATCCATACTAATAATATTATAAATGCGAAAGTGTCTGTCTGTCTGCTTCGCTTTCACGGCCCACCGGCCACCTGTTCAACTGATTTGTATGAAATTCAAATTTGGTACAAGGAAGTAGCATACCGAGGAAAGACACAGACGGATCTGGATTAAATTTGGCACAGAGAATAGTTTGCAATAACACACAGGCTACTTTTAATCCCGGAAAATTAGAGTTACCGAGGGAACCAAAAAATCTTAATCCACGCGTTCCTGAGAAATAGGTGGTTGACACTTGACAGACAGACGGACAACGAAGTGATCCTTTATGTATGAGGGTTCCTTTTTTCTCTTGAGGTACCTACAGAACCCTAATTATTATGAATATCAATGTAGGTATGACCCGCGATAAAGTATGGCTGCCAAGCGTGGAAGTTTACGGAAACAACGAAGAGAATGATGACGTCATGTCAAAGGCGGTTACTTACTATCTAATTCAAACTTCAATTTTCTTGAATCACATTTTATTTTAGCTATTTCAACACTAGATACATAATGTTATTAATATTAATTATTTCCTTTATTTCCTCAGAGTATTTCACAAGCCCAGACAAGTCTTCCACTATAAATGACGTAATTATAGAAGAAGCTTGACATACAATCATATGCATAAGTGCATAGCACTCATGCACTCCATACATATTCGACAGCCTATGGTACAAAGTACAAACGTATTATTTATATATTTGTACCATACATTTATATAATACACACATACAGGTTTTTGACGACCTCGGTGATGCAGTGTTGAGCGCTGATGTCTTAACGTGCGGAAGTCCCGGGTTCGATCCCCGGCAGGGTGAATATGGGAATTTATAATTTCTGAATTTTCCCTGGTCTGGCCTGGTGGGAGGCTTCGGCCGCGGCTAGTTACCACCCTACCGGCAGACGTGTCGCCAAGCGATTTAGCGTTCCGGTACGATGCCGTGTAGAAACCGAATAGGGGTATGGGTTTAATTTAACTGCCATGGCCCTAACAGGTTAGCCCGCTACCATCTTAGACTGCATCATCACTTTACACTTACCATCAGGTGAGATCGCAGTCAAGGCCTAACTTGTACACGTAACTTGCCTAAAAAACACACGTATTACTAGTGTGTGTTTATATTATTAGTAGGTAACGTTTATTTTGAGCAAAATGTCCCTTACACCAATTTTGATTACGGCCGTCGATTTCTATGCTACAACTAATTTTGTATACTAACTTTTATTTTAGTTACTAGCTGATGCCCGCGACTTCGTACATTAGAACACCAATATTTGAAAACTAAAACTGAAGAAATAAAAGGGTTCTTTATTTTATATTTTATTTAACTTACAAACAAATGGCTATTCGCCAGTGTGAGTCCTTATGTGCCTCCGTAAACTACTCTTGTCTGAACATTTGTACTTGCATAAATTACATGCAAATGGCTTTTCGCCAGTGTGAGTCCTCATGTGCAAAACTAAACCACTTTTTTGTGTACATTTGTACCTGCATAACTCACATGCAAATGGCTTTTCGCCAGTGTGAGTCCTCATGTGCGTCACTAAATGACTCTTCTCTGTAAAGTTGTACTTGCATAACTCACATGCAAACGGCTTTTCGCCAGTGTGAGTCCTTATGTGCCTCCGTAAACTACTCTTGTCTGAACATTTGTACTTGCATAACTTACATGCAAATGGCTTTTCGCCAGTGTGAGTCCTCATGTGCAAAACTAAACCACTTTTTTGTGTACATTTGTACCTGCATAACTCACATGCAAATGGCTTTTCGCCAGTGTGAGTCCTCATGTGCGTCACTAGACTTTTTTTTACTGTACATTTGTACTTGCATACCTCGCATGCAAATGGCTTTTCGCCAGTGTGAGTCCTCATGTGCTTAACTAAATCACTTTTGTTTGTACATTTGTACTTGCATAGCTCACATGCAAATGGCTTTTCGCCAGTGTGAGTCCTCATGTGCGTCACTAAATTACTCTTCGCTGTACATTTGTACTTGCATAACTCACATACAAAAGGCTTTTCGCCAGTGTGAGTCCTCATGTGTGTCACTAGACTTTTTTTTTCTGTACATTTGTACTTGCATAACTCACATGCAAATGGCTTTTCGCCAGTGTGAGTCCTCATGTGCCTCACTAGACTACTTTTTTGTATACATTTGTACTTGCATAACTCACATGCAATTGGCTCTTCAGAGCGCGTTCTCTTGGTCCTCGATAACTTATTATTTTGATTCAATTTGCGCTCTCTTAACTTACATGATGAAGTTTTTGCGAACGCGTGCGCCCTCATGTGGGAAACTAAGGAAGCTTTTCGTTGAAATATCTTTTGGCAAACGTCACAGATATACTGTATACCCTGACAATGTTTACTTTGTTCGTTTTTGAAACGATCATCCTGCCTCGTTGTTCGATGATCGATACTATCACTTATTGTTGCCAACGACTCCTTCGGTATTAGTGCAGTGTCCTGGGATTTCCTTGGATCTTGGTGAACTTTCGCATTATTTTCGAAAGACAATATATCCCAATCGTCGATTGTATCGGTCGGATGTTCTCCTTTCCCGGGACTGGTCGCAAGTATCACAGGAGCGACTGAAACAAATGAAAACTCCATATTATTATCACTATCACTACTTCAGACAGATACAAATAAACAAACACCTCTAACGCCAAATTTATTAAATCAATCTATTACAAGGCATGCGAGTTGTCTTACCTGAAGCTTGATTGCAGTCTTCTGAAAACTCCGGCTCGCAAGTGTACCTGAAAGGATATCATTTTATTAAGTACTCAATAGATTTTATTGATAAGGTTTTAAAAATAAGCATTTAAGTTTATTATTATTTCTACACCACCACCCATTGTCCTCTTCTTCATTGTCTCCCTAGCATTAAAGTTGTCTGGAAGAGATTGCTACTTAGCGATAAGACCGCCTTATTGTACCTACGTTTTAATAAGTTTCTTTGTTTGTAACCTGTTTCTTTTGTATTTTCATACATACATACATACGTATACCTATTTCACTCTCGTCCTCAACTATACCCATGCAAAAATAACATTGATCCGTTAAAAGCGCCGAGTTTTAACTTCATATCGTGGAATAAAAGTGGCAATGTTCTCTGTAACTGTGTTAATGTCCGGGTCCGCGAATCACAATCTCCACCTCTGTTACCCGTTGCCCTGAGCGACAAACGCGGCAACGCGACAGTATCAAACAGTAGCTGACCCTTCTCGTGGCCTACGTTGTCGCGCAGATACGTTGTCACTTTCTGTGGCGTCGTATCGCGTCGCGTCGCTTCTGCCGCTCTGCCAGCACAACGGGCGAGTGTTACACTGCAGTCTCGGGCTAACTGTTGTGGAATGTACGTACTCTCGCTTCGTCGGCGCCTGCGTTTCGGCCTCGGCTTCGGCCGCGGCCGGCGTGTCCTCCCGAGCCTTGCAGTAGTCGCGTTCATTACACGCGCAGGCTGCAGCGTCGCCATCCGGCCGGTGCTCGAGTTCCCGTTTCACCGCGACCGCGACACCAGCCGCGTCGGTCGCAGTCGCAGACGGCGGCGGACGCTCGCGGCGGCTCAGCAATGCCACGTGTCGTCTTGTTATCACGTCATGCGCGTGAAGCATCTCCGTCAGCCGGCGGCGCGCGCGCAAGCCCTCGTCTCTGAGTGTGCTGTAGTCCGCCAGTCTCTGCGCGCATCGCACGCACAGCGCGCGCTTGAGCCGGCCTCCGCCGCACGCCTGCAACCGCAAGCTGATCATGCATTAGGCTGTTGTAGCAGACCCAGTGCCGGCAGATCAAACGCAACAAACTGTTCCGTTCACATGCACGTGACTTCTATAGTTCCTGATACGTTTTAGAGATAAATGTCGATTGAAAAAAAAAATCTGCTAACTTCCCATAGCAGATCATTTTCTTCAAAATCAAATATTATGTTTAAATTATTAGCAAATGTGATTTAGCGTTCCGGTACTATACCATGTAGAAACGGACTAGGGGCATGGGTTTAATATAACTGCCATGCCCCTAACAAGTTAGCCTGCTACCATCTTAGACTGCATCATCACTTACCACCAGGTGAGATTGCAGTCAAGGGTACTTCAACTTAACTTAAAGGTAGTCAACTTGTAGTGAAATAAAATAAAATAAATATGTTTGATATATAAATATACAACTTACAGGGTGCCCCACTAGATGTTGATATGCTTGTTCCAACTTGTGTCCACTCATCAGAAGCAGCTTGTTGCGGGTGTCCAGGCATATCAGGCAGATCTGTGCAAAGTGTTGTGAGTATACACATTTATACACCAAGAGTTCCCAGGGGAATCAAAAAACCTTAATCAATTCGGACAAAGTTGCAGGCATCATCTAGTTTACCACAAATAGATATACACAGGTGCTGCCACAAAACAGTTTAACCCACTACCATCTTAGACTGCATAGACTTACAAGTGGAATAAAATAATATAAGAATTGCTGTCAAAGTATAGGATATCAGAGATGCACCATTATGAAGGAGGTACCGCTTACCAGCACTGTTGCGGGGACGGCACCACTGCAGATCTGCCTTGAGCCACTTTCTGTTTCATCAATCTCATCCTCTAGAAAATGCTGCGAGCAGACCACAGCGCCGGCTGGCAGAAGACCGTCTTCTTTGCCGAGGGCTCTGAGCCAAGCAGCACGGAGATGCACATCTCTGGGGAACCTGCAATTATTCTTACTTTATTTAAGTTGCTGTACTCATATAATTTGCGACTGAGAAAAACCATAGAGGAGGCCAAGGCCTACAAAGGGTTATAGCACCGAAGGAAGTAAGAAGTATAGTTTGTGACTTATAGCTGATGCTCGATAACCTACCACAGTACGCAAGCAAGATGGTACTGTGGTAACTACCTATGCAGGTAATGGTCACACCTTCAACCTCATAGTCTAATTTTTTAGAGTTATGTGCATTTTCAGCAATTAATTATCACTCGCTATAGCAGTGAAGGAAAACTACAGCAGGAAACCTGCATTACAGAGAGTTCTCCAAGAATTAATGTTCTCAAAATTATGTGAAATTGGCTCTATAATAGTCAGTTTCATACCACTTTCAGCTACTTAACTTGGTGCCTATTATTATAGAAAGCCTAAGTCAGTGTTGCCACCCTCTGATTTAGGTTTTCCCCTAACTCCTCGTGAAATTCCCCTAAAATAAGCACTTTTCAAAATGTTTTCCCCTAAAAAATTTATTCTAAGAATAAAACACAAATGAAAGTGCATTAAACTTTTATTTAACTTTTTTTAATATATTAAAAAAAAAAAAAAAAAAAAAAAAAAAACTACTAAATCAATACCATCCTGTACCTTATATAGGTACGTATTATATAATATGTAGGAAGTACACTACCATCAGATAATTTTTGACCAATTATTATATTAAGCTGAAGATCTAAATAAGCAGCCATATGTCACTAACATAACATTTAACGATCATATTACATGCCTACCACAAATCTATGAGGATTTTGAATAGAATTCTCATCATCAATCATCAGCTTTTTGAACTATGTTAACCATAGATCATTTATAGAGGAGTCCTCTATAAATGACCCATGGTTAACATGGCATCATTGTCCTACATTGTCATAGGACAATGGTGCACAGCGTACCTACATTTGGAACAAGCGAAAAACACACTACCTAGATTAAAAACACTGACAGTCAAACCAACCAAGTCAAACAAACAAGAGTACCTAAACCATAGCGTATAAATCCATAAAAACCAGTTTACCTCGCACACATAAAGCAGCTTTATTCGTATTCGACATCTCTTCTTTCCACGTAGGTACACAATTCTATGAGCGCGAAAGAGAAAAATATATTTTGTTTGGAGCCATAGAGAAATGTAGAGCCATAGAGAAATGTAACATCATAGTCGTAAGTCCTTGATTCCTACTTCTATGGGTAACATCGGCACACCAAGTTACGTTCAGATACACGCAGTCACCGATTCGAACCGAAAGTTGAAACTTTCCCTAAAAAATTCCCTAATAATTTTTTTTCCCCTAAAAATTTCCCTAAATAATTGTATACCCTAAAAAATCCCCTAAGTGTTCAAAAATCCCCTAAATCTAGGGGAAAATACCCTAAGGTGGGGACACTGGCCTAAGTTGCCCCAAATACCTAACGTTCCTTGGAGGGACAGGGAGCCACCAAAGTGTAATGCAACGATAAATATAAAATGAAATAGGTACTCACCCGTGAAATGTAATGTCCTCGGATTCGGACACGATCTCCGCAGTGGTTGTGCAGAAGGGCACACAGCACCGCATCATTTCCTAAGTTTTTTACAAGAAACTTTGAAGGCACAGTTTACTAGGATCAAAGATAGTTAGGTATATATTTAGTGTGTGTTCCGTTAGGGGGCGTCCATTGGCGCTCAGTGTCGCGTCCGCACCGACCAGAAATAAAAGGTTATAACTTATAAGCACTGCAAGCACTGGCAGTGCTCTTTAGTCTTTACTGGTGGGGACTTTCAGTGCTCTCAGTGTATTTCGGAACGCACCCTTAATACTCCCTAGCACACGAGTATATATCCTTGTATTCAGTACTCTGTGACACAAGGACATAATATTATTTTCAACTGGTTATCTCTATGTTTTCAACGGTCCACAGAGTTGGTTTAACCAACAGATCACAAACTACTTTGTCGTTTAACCGGAGGGCCATGGAGGGCTATTTCTATTTCCTCCATAATGAAAATCAAAGAGAGAAAGAAAGAAGTCTAAAATTGACAGCTACCTACATTAAAACCAGAAACCATAGAAATAGTATGTATTACAACTAGAAGGATCACTAACGCACGAAACGCGAGCCGAAAGAGAGCTAATATTAAGGGGCGTTGTCTCTTTCTTACCGCTACACTGGCATGACACCATAATAATTATTATTAATTGAACGAGACACAATAGTGAACACGAGAGTGAACGAGACGCGCGAAGAAAAAGTGAGTCCTTGTCGAGACCGATTTTTTTTTTTTTTTTTTATCCACTACAAGTTAGCCCTTGACTGCGATCTCACCTGATGGTAAGTAAGTGGACCGAAATTCCTTAAGAGTAAAAGGTAATCTAAATTGAACTTTATTTTTTAAGAGAAAAGGTGTGAATTTGTTTAACAAAAACACTTAAGTGATCCTTCTAGTTGTATGAATATACATACTATTTCTATGCCAGAAACAATTAGAACGATTGAAATCACCTCTGATTGGGTAACAACATAACATTCTTCCACTAGGTATTGGCCTAAATCCATTGATGCCAAAATTAAATTCAGCCAATCAAAGCAATTGAGACTGTATCAATGATTGATGCAGGTTTTACATAATCGCCCTGGTGGTCTGTGTTTTCAAAAACGATATTTTTTCTGTAGTGAGCCTAATTATTATAGTAAAGCCTAAAGCTGTGGCCTAAAGTAAGTAAATTAATCTATGACACAGATCACGATCTATGGTGTCCGAGCCTTTGGTCCATCCATTAGGAATTACGACTGATGCTTTGGTCAAGCTTCGAGCCAGTTCCATAGAATAATGAAGACTATAGAAGTAAGATTGTGTTTTTAGTTTGTCACTAGGTAGGATTTTCCTAGTGATGGGTGGCAGTCGTTTATATTATTGTCTAACATACGTAATCTGTGAAATATAAATGATGATTTTTGTATAAAACAATCTTAAAATAGAGAATGCTTTAGTATCCATAAAGAGCCTAAAACAGTATCCATACAGTTACTTTTTATTTTTGGCTGCCTGTTAGCCGATCACGTTCAAACCAGTAAATACTTACTATCAAGTTGCAATATGGATTGATTGCAACTTGACATACTTTTCTGCCCTGGGATACCTAACTTAGAGAATATTTTTATCCCAAAAATTATAGGGTTCCTTCGGGATAGGTGATGACAGATTTTAACAATAATTATAAAAATATACAAGCCATAGGTACTATAGCTTGGCAAAAAAGTCGTGAAATAAATAGGGGCGCCACTGTCGCAAAATTTTCTTGAATCTAGCAACCCGAACTAGCCCGCATACTCCCGCATAGTACGACAGATTAGTTTTAATAATTAACTACTTTACTGAAATCAAAGTAGTACATTTATTGATTACAAATTTCTTGTTATTTATTTATTTAATACTAAAAATAATAATAAATAACCTTATTTAAACCCAAATAGCAACTAAATAATTTATAAAAGAAGGTAAAATTTTAACTATATTACTAGTTACTAAATTAATTAAAACTAAAAAAAATCTTTACGTGGTTGGCACCACACTCCTTATACTAATTACGCACGGGGTTATTGATTAAAATGCAGTTTAGTTAGTAAGTTTCAATATATTTTATTTTATTTACATACTACATGTACAAATAATATAATTTGCCCAAAATATCGTCTTCCAAATATCCCATTTCAAAATGAAATGATGACAGTATAATACCGCAAATATCTAATGTTTTAGAAAAAAATTAGAAAAAGAATTCTAATTAGAAAAACTCGTATTATCTAAAAATTATTGCACCAGTGTAACAATCGTGATGACCTCTGATTGGCTGCACTTACGGCGTTCTTGGTGTATTAATGCATTTTAACCTTTAGCGGGAGAGTGGAAGCCATTGCGATCGTTACACCAATTAATCAATTTTAGAGAATACCACCAACTTTCGTAATTATTTGATTATGATTGCTTCATGAAGGTGTAACGGAGGAACATTCGTAAATAGCTAAATACCATCGACAGCTAAAATCATACTCCAGAACCCTTCCTTTGGGCTTTGTCGTAGTCGGGTAAAAATTGGTACAATATAATATCCGATCTTATATAAGTATATAAAAATCTCGTGTCACGATGTAGGTATGTTCGGGATAAACCCTGAAACTACTGAACCGATTTTGATCAAACTTCGTAACTATCTGTAATTTGGTCTAACTTAAAAGATAGGATAGTTTATTTGTTTTATTCTTATAGATAAGTTGGCGGTACGAAGTTCACCGGGTCAGCTAGTTAATTTATAAATATTAAACTTTCTTGTCGTGATAACGCCTATTTCTTGGGGTAAATTTATAGTGGGTATAGCATTTGATTTCAGTCGCCTACATTTGGTGTATTCGTTTGGCAAAAATGAGTCTTCTGTGAAATGTTTTGAGCAAATACGACTGTTATGCCGCGGTATCCTATTAGGTCTTTTTATCATTTCTATCCATTTCCTTTTTATTAGTTCATTTTTAAGGAAATCTACAACATAGAGATTAGAGAGTACATAATACTCGTATGTACGTACTAGTGCAATAATTATCAATAATCTATTTCACAGCACTAGTAACCTAAAAGCGTTTTGGCGAAATATCATTATTATTATTAAATAAGTATGTAATTGAGTACTTAAACATATTTATTTACTTTTTCTTACCTTTGCTTACCTATTTACTAGTAAAATCCTTAGTCTTAAACAAGAACCATTGCCAAAACTCACCGATGAAACCCGACAGATTCTGTATCATTTTATTTTCTTAAACTATTGGATTTACGTCCCTCAAAGGCACAATACATTTTTTGTGGACACTTGGCTTTGATTTTAGAGCTTTATGCACCTTAGAAATTTACTTTAAATAAAGAAATTCTTAAAAATCTTTTCTGTAACCTCGAATGTAAACAAACAAATACTAAGCAACAAAATTATGTGTACAGTTAACGACCCGTATTATTCGTACAAGAATAGGGTATTTTGAATTTGACAGTATTAAAAGATAAAAGATATAATTTGACAATCAGCAGGCCTATTCACTATCTCAGTGGCTATTAAAATTTAATGGACACTGGTTCGTCTGTTAGAATCTAAAGCTGTCAAAATCAAATTTTGTATTCAGCCGAGCGATCGCGTAACTTCTGCATCAATCATTGATACATCGCAATCATCTCTGATTGGTTAACACTCTTCCACTATTGGTCATAATCCATTGACGCAGCAAGAATGCCCTATATTCAGCCAATTACAACAATTGATACTGTAACAATGATTGATGCAGAAGTTACGCGATCGCTCGGCTGTATCTCAGTTGACAAGAGGTTGATATTCGAAATGACGTCATTAGTGACTATTATGGGGTGATGGCCACGCATAGTGTTGGGATAGCCACTGGAAACGCATTTTGCCTTATATTCTCCTATCGACAACTATAATTTCGTATTCGCTAAGCAGTATGACAGGGCATTGTTGACAACTTATTGAGACGAGTGCCTATAACTTTAGCAACTAGTAGAGAGCAGTGTTTATGAACATCAACAATAGTAACTATCCTAAGATAAAGAAAATTTAAACTATTTCCAAAGAATTTAGGCTCACAGCAGTAATAGAAGTGTAATAGCGCGTCCATTTATATAATTATAGGTACAATAAACAACAGCCAAGCAAACGACAATGGCTCGCGCAATTTTAAATGTGCATATATTCAATATACTCTGTGATGTGCATGCTGAAGAACTGCGTAAAGAGAAAGCCTTACGCGTTCATAGGCATAGGCTGCGGGACTGTTACGATCCTATGGAGCTGCCAGAGAGAGAGTTCATTGCGAACTTTCGATTGAGCAAGGTTGGGTACCTGCAGGTTCTTGAAGAACTCGGGGATCATCTCCCAGAAGGACAGCTGTTCGCAATGAAATAAAAGTAAGTACTCATGTCTGCATAATATCTCTAAATTAAATGCCCGAGAGGTGCTCCAACAGTTCATAAAGTTTCCAGCTTCCCAAAGAGAAAGGGAAACCATCATGCAGGGGTAAGCTATATTTTTATAATAACATATTACATATTAAACAAATGTGAAAGTTTAGATGTTTGTTACTCTTTCAAAACGTAACAATTGAACTGATTTGGTTGAAATTTGGAATGGATAGCTTATAACCTGACTTAACATATATTTTATCCTGGAAAATTAAAGTTCCCATGGGAATCAAAAACCTTAATCCACGCAGATGAAGTTGCAGGTATCATCTAGTCAATAATAATTTGTAGAAGGTACTTACCTATCTTTTTATTGTACCTAATATGTATGCTATTCTTTCCAGCCAATCTACCTATTCAGATAAGTCGGCTTTGACTAGAAGGTTTTCACTGTATGAAATCCAAAGTTTCTGTTAGCTTTATCTGTTATATGTACTTTAATAATTGTTTTCAGCTTTATGGACAAGTTTGGATTCCCAGACATTTTAGGATGCATCGATGCCACCCACATAGCCATAGTGCAGCCTATTGAACACAAGGAGACATTCCTCAACAGGAAGTTTTACCTTTCCCTTAATGTATGTTAAAAAAAGCATGGTAATTAAAAATGCAAATATTACTTTTATTTAAATAATAAACTTCCTTAATAATAGTATTCTCTTTTCATTTCAGATTTGTGATGCAACCTTAAAAATTATTCACGTAGACGCATCATTTGGGGGTGCTTCTCATGACTCATTCCTATGGAGCCAAAGTGGAGTGCGAGGTGTTGTAGAAGGCCTGGCAAATAGTGAGCGCTGCTGGTTATTAGGTATACCTTACTACTTCATTTATGTTAGACCATTCCTTTTTTAAATTAAAAATTTATTAATGTGCTATTTCTAGTTTCTAGGTGATTCTGGGTATGCACAGCATCCATGGATGATGACTCCTATCCTAGGCGCTGCTGCTCGATCGCCAGAAGAATACTACACACAACTTCATTGTTGTGTCAGGAACACAGTGGAGCGATGCATTGGAGTACTGAAAGCACGTTGGTGGTGTTTGTTATATCCAGCAGCCCCAACAGAATGAACCAGTTTTTGCACTCGACTCCACTAGGGCAATGCTGGTGAGAAGATTATGGGATGCGAGACCACAAAGATAGGTGTGTATCCATAACTTTACAAACTGTATATTTTCACAGTAGTAGTCAACTAGTAGCAGTCGTTTAGTTAACATAGATACTGTTTCAGGTATGAAGAGCCACTATTGGAGTATCTCTATGAGATCAAATCAGAAATGAGGATATCCATTTAAGAACTAGAGTGTAGCAGTCTTCACCTATAATTATTGATGGTATTACTTGTACCGCACAAACGATTACAAGAAACGTGAATAAGAAGACATGGCTTGAATTGCACTTACGAAGTTTTCTGTGAATATACAACTTCCAACATTCATGGTTGGACCAGCAATCCCTGTGCGTGGCCCGCAACGCAGTTGACAGAGTTTTTTATCATTTATATGATCTTCAATTGTATAGTATATTTCTGTCTAATGTTGTAATTTCGTTGTAATTTATGTACTATAATAATTTAAAAGAAGAGACCACGTCAGCTATAAAAGGTCGCTGATCATCATGTAGAAAATTGGAGGAGAAACAATAAAAAAGCAGTTAATTTAATAATCATTTAAAGTATTTATTAAACTGAAAGAAAACTATAAAGTCATTAAAATGATACTCAGTATTATAATAACTTAAGTGTGATAATATGCTTAGTTGCAGTCTTCTCTTACATTAAAATATAATTAATAAGTTTTACTTAGTTTTCCTTTATCTCCTTTGTACTAATAATAATAAATTTAAACTAACTAGTAGCAGTTACAACAATATCATACTAATATTATAAATGCGAAAGTGTGTTTGTTTGTTGGTTTATTGGTTTGTCCTTCAATCACGCCGCAACGGATCGACGTGTTTATCCCGGAAAATTAAGGAGTTCCCACATGAATCAAAAAAACTTAAACCACGCGGACGAAGTCGCCGGCATCAGCTAGTAATTAATAAAAGAGGCACTTCTTGTGCATTAAAATATTAACGGAATATGATATTATATTAATGGAAGTCTTATTAGGAATTTCGGTTTCGTAATATTTGCGTAAGAGCATCAGCATGCTGACCCTCGACCTCTAGACGTCTGACTTCGAGCTGGGACGCCTGGGCACATTTGCATCCTGACGAACTGAAATGAAAATTATGATAATTAGATAATAATCTTATATTTTACAGGATAAATAATTACAAATATTATGTACCTACTTATTTTGTTGTTTAAAAATAATTTGATTTAAGAAATGCCAATCACACTTGGAGTTTTGTGGACTATGGCCTAAATCCTTTTGATTCTTAGAGGAAAAGTAACTCAATTGTGTAAATTTTCAGTAAATACACAATTAACTAATTTAGTTAATTCTCCTGTATTGATTGCACTAAAGGTCTACCTTTGGACTCTAGTGCAAGGGTAGACTTACTTACTTTACACACTTTGTAAAACAAAAGCTATGGCAGCTACAAACAAAAATAATAGTCAGACCCTTTTTGGGCATGGTGATTTTTCGCTCTACAGGGCCGATTTTTCGTTGTAATGCATTAAATACTTACTTTGCCTTAACCTATGTTTCAAGTGATTAATTGTTTTGCAAATATAATATGAATAAACTCGATTTCATAAAACTGTATTTTTCTAATGCTCCTATATTCTTATACCTACACCTTGTCCTATAGCTCTAACTAAAAGATGTGTATCTGACATAACACTTACTATTTTCTCTACTTTGAGACACTAGGCTTTTGCTGCCTCTGCCTGCTCCAAATTGGGGTGGCTAGATCCACCAATATTTGGAGTTTCAGATAGTTCAGCTGTTGGTTCTGCCCCCAAATCTGTAGATGTGGAAGCAGTAGCCTGCAAAATAATAATTGATATCTATTTACTATTTTTCAAATAAAATAACAATGATACATCTTTTAAAACAAAAAGGATTAATTTGCCAGACTTCTATCTAGAAAGTAGGTACATATGTACATATTTTCAAATTGAAGGGTTCAAAGATTTGTATGCTTATCTATACTAATATACAAAGCTGAAGAGTTTGTTTAATTGCTTGTACGCACTAATCTCATGAACTACTGGTTCGATTTGAAAAAATTCTTTCAGTGTTAGATAGCCCATTTATCGAGGAAGGCTATAAGGCTATAATATATCATCACGCTAAAAGACCGATAGGAGCGAAGCAGCAAATCTATTCATAGCGACATCCCGATGGGTCTCTGCAAAATCAATTAAAATTTCTAGCTGCCTATCGGATACCCTACGTAAGGGAGCCATCTAAAAAGAAAAAAGGCAATGACTTACCTGCCTACATCCGAATTGTATGCTGAAGATGTCTTTCTCCAGCATGGAATTATGCCAAAACACTTGATACAGGGCCGGGGCTTAAACACTCACAAATCGCACGATTCTTTACTCATAGCCTCACATATGCCTCACATAGTGCACATTTGTTTTCATACTTAGGTACTTTTGTACGCAGTAGGTACGACAAAACTTTCGTAATTCGTTTTTTTTCTTTAAGTACCTAAAAACTTAAAATAAAACTGAGAATTGAGAAATAAATTATCGTTCAAACTTCAATATAAAAACACAGAGAAAAACACAAACATCGCAAATCGTAATGTCTACTTTCCACAGAATAATGAACTCTATATATAATGAGTATTAGTCGTACAAATTAAAAAGTCTGACATTTGCTCCTACAACATTTCTCAGACGGGGTATGTTTAATTTGACCACATAAAGTCAATAAAATTAGCAGTGACCAATGTACTCTGTGGCAGTGACTATCAAGCAATTTGATAGCAATTTATAGCAGTTGACATTAAAGTATTTTACTGAATACGAAACATGTGACGTAAGCAATAGCAACCATTAGACGAGTTGCCAACAATAGAGTGTTGGTAACTGGTTGTCAGATATTTAGCGAATAGGCCTGCTGAACCTTGTGACCAGTTGCTAATCGAATAGACACAAACAGCGATATTTTGTTTCACTCACACTTACGTGATGGTAATAAACAGAAATTGGATAAAATATAGTATTCTTAGTTTTTATTTTAGTCCTACCTCCTTAGACGGCAGTCGTAATTCCTTCCTCCATGAGCCAGTTCTATAGACTATAATCTGTGGAGTTGCTGTCAGTGGAGCCCACAGACCAATGTATTCAATTCTATGCCTTGTTATGGGTAGTCGGGTAGTACATCATTAATATAATAAGTCCATGGTCGGGTATGTCACACTTTCTTTAACGTTTCTGTAATCTGTGGTGGTGTCGTGTGGTGCGGGTTGTTACGTTCCACAGTTACGTTCCCTCAAATATGGTTGAGCGAAGCAATGGCTGGATCATGCGTCATGCTCGTGAACGGGTGCCACCGTCGGAAATGGGGCTGCCTCTGTCTGCCAGTCTTGGCGTGTATTGAATATTGTATGCTCGTGAAAAAAAGCTTACTATACAAATATACAATCGAAGATTACGTAAATGATAAAAAAAAGCGTGGATTTGATTCGCTCCAGCTATGCGTGGGACTGCAGTTACTTGTATCATTATGATGATTGTAAGTTTTGATGGAAAAGAGCAACCACCGAGTTTCTTGCTGGCTCTTCTCGGTAGGAATGTCATTCCGAACCAGCGGTAGATTCATATTATAACGATTCAAAAGCGCTTGTAAAAGCTTATTTGAATAAAAAACATTTGATTTTTTTTTTAAAATGACTATTACCACAGACATATAACTCTGTGGTAGAGCCCATGGAGAATCACAGTGGAGAATACATCACAGACGTAGAGGTAAATAGTAGGTAGTAATATATTACCTCTATGATCACATAAAATAATATTATTGTTGTCTCTGATTCATACTATCCAATACTAATATTAAAAATGCGAAAGTGTCTGTCTGTCTGCTACGCTTTCACGGCCCACCTGTTCAATGACTGATTTGGATGAAATTTGGTACAGGGGTAGGTTGCATCCCGGGGAAGGACATAGACTGGATATCTGGATGAAATTTGGCACAGAGAATAGTCTAGAATAACACATAGGCTACTTCGCTTTTTATCCCGGAAAATTAAAGAGTTCCCGTGGGAACCAAAAACGTCGATCCACGCAGATGAATTCGCGGGCATCAGCTTGTCAAATAAATATTATAAATGCGAAAGTTTGGATGGATGTATGGATGTTTGTTACTCAATCACGCTCCAACGGCTGAACGGATCTGGATGAAATTTGGCACAGAGATAGATTATAGTCTGGAATAGCACATAGGCTTTTTAACCCGGAAAATTAAAGAGTTCCCGCGGGAACCGAAAAACCTCAATCCACGCGGACGAAGTCGCGGGCATCAGCTAGTAATGTTATAAATTCGAAAGTTTGGATGGATGGATGTTTGTTAATCAATCACGCCAGAACGGCTGGACGAAATTTGGCACATTGATAGATTATAGTCTGCAGACTCCAATAATAAATAGGATACTTTTAGGGTGAACGCACACTTATCCGAGCCGAACGCGTCGAACGAATCGAATTTTAGAATTCTGTGTATGAAATCTCATGAAACCTCGCATACTTATCCGCGTCGAATCGTCCGAATCTGCAAGAACCCCAGAATCCTAGACGAATTCGGATGACGTCATCAGATTCGGCGCGGTCGATTCGGTCGACTCGACCGATGCGCTCGCATTCTATCAGTTGCGTATTTACAGAGCAGCGCGAGAGTATCTGTTTACTGTGGCGAGAGTGCGACAGGCGTAAAGGAAATACAAACGATTTCTTCGACGCGGTCGATTCTTTCGGCGCGGTCGATTCTTCTTAGTGTGCGAGGCCTCCTTGACTTCGATTCGTTCGACGCGTTCGGCTCGGATAAGTGTGCGTTCACCTTTTACAGATTATGCCAGGAATCCACTGAGACTCCGCTGCATATCATCTGCCAATGTCCTGCTTTAATGCACAAACGAAGTATCCATCTGGGCCAACATATTATTGACCTAAAGGACGCTTCCCGTATTCCAGTCAAGAAAACGCTGCTATTCCTGGCGGATACAAGTATTGGCGAGGAAATTTGAAGCAGAGGTGATCACAGTAGATCGGAGACGGTCGCAGTAATACAGGTCGCACGGAACTGGAGCCTCGACAACAAGAAGAAGAAGAAGAAGTGCGTTCACCTTTAATCCCGGAAAATTAAAGAGTTCCCGCGGGAACCAAAAAATCTTAATCCACGCGTTCCTGAGAAATAGGTGGTTGACACTTGACAGACAGACAGACAACGAAGTGATCCTATAAGTATGAGGGTTCCTTTTTTCTCTTGAGGCACAGAACCCTAATTATGAATATCAATGTAGGTATGACCCGCGATAACGTATGGCTGCCAAACGTGGACGTTTACGAAAACAACGAAGAGAATGATGACGTCATGCCAAAGGCGATTGTTATTTAATTCAAACTTCAATTTTCTTGAATCACATTTTAATTTAGCTATTTCAACAACAGCTACTTATGTTATTTTTTTTTTTTTTTTTTTTTTCTATTATTAAGTAGGTAAGTACCAATGAAGGGTGCTTATTATAATTATTACAATCTAGCCAAACTATTTGACTAATAATTAATTTTACTTTAACCTAAGCTTATAATAATTATCTTATGTGCTAAGAAATTGTCCAATGACGTATTAGTAGGTATTAGTCTTTCTTGTTGTAAATAGACACTTTGTTCATGTGTTCTTTTCAGGCAGCACTATCACTACACTATCACTAGTCACTAATCACTATGCACTAACTCAAAAGGTTTTGTCCTTTTTAGTCTTCTCACTAATTGCGTAACGTCGAGCAACTGGATTGCCTCAACGTTAACGTGATGGTGAAGCCGATGATCGTGGACTTCAGCAAATTTGGTGATGACTTTGTCGACGTATTCTATTTTCAGGTCCCGATTAATTACGTCATTTCTAATGTACCAAGGTGCTTACCGATGTTTTGGAACCTTTGTATTATTTGCATATTGGTTTTTTTAGTGCAGCCCCACAGCTGTACCTATGCCATAAGTCCAAATAGGCATTAGGACTTGTTTATATAGGTAGTAGAATTTTATTGTGTATTGACAAACACGATTTTCTGCCAAGTAGCCAATAAGTACATATTTTTATAACGTATTTCTAACTGTTCTCGTTTCTTTTTAACATGCGTTTTCCACCACAGTTTTGTGTCCAGTGCCATACCGAGGTATTTAGCTGTATTAGCATACGTTATCTGTTGCCCGTTAATGTAAATCGGGTGATATTTCAGTGCTTTATTTGTGAAATCTATATGCACCAATTTTGATTCGTTCAACTTAATCCGCCATCTGGTTGTCCAGTCGTAGACTTTATTAATGGAAGCTTGGACTTTTGTGACTGCTTCATCTTGACTTTTTCCAATTCCTATGATGGCAGTATCGTCAGCGAAAGTAGCAATCACATAATGTTATTTATATTAATTATTTCCTTTATTTCCTCAGAGTATTTCACAAGCTCAGGCAAGCCTTCCACTATAAATGACGTAACAATAGAAGAAGCTTGACACACAATCATATTATGCATAAATGCAAGCACTCATGCAATCCATTCATTTTCGACAACATATTATTTATATATTTGTACCATACATTTATACATATAATACACACACACGTATTGTGTGAATACACACACATCTAAGAGCTCTGTCATTCAATTTGATTATGTATGATGCATAAGTCAAAAATTCTTCTTTTAGCATATTTCAATGATTTATAGCTACCTCAATACGTTTAAAGGAAAAAAAATGTAAATATTGTCGATTACACAATTTCCGGCCTATGTATGATATGTATGTATACTAACTTTTATTTTAGTTATTACTACCTGATTCCTGCAACTTCGTATATAAGTATACCTACCATTATTTGTAAACTAAATTTATATTTTATTACTCACGAGTACTTAAATAATTAAACTAAAAAACTAAAACACCTTTTCGCCAGTATGAGTCCTCATGTGCTTCATTAAATTACTCTTCTCTGTAAATTTGTACTTGCATGACTTACATGTGAAAGGCTTTTCGGCAGTGTGAGTCCTCATGACGTGCTTAATTATATTACCCTTCTCTGTACATCTGTACTTGCACAACTTACATGCGAAAGGCTTTTCGCCAGTGTGAGTCCTCTTGTGCCTCACTAGACGACTTTTTTCTATACATTTGTACTTGCAAAACTTACATGCAAAAGGCTTTTCGCCAGTGTGAGTCCTCATGTGCCTAACTAAATCACTTTTTTGTGTACTTTTGTACTTGCACAACTTACATGCGAAAGGCTTTTCGCCAGTGTGAGTCCTCATGTGACTCACTAGACTACTTTTTTTTGTACATTTGCACTTGCATAATTTACATGCAAATGGCTTTTCGCCAGTGTGAGTTCTCATGTGCTGAACTAAATGACTTTTTCTTGTACATTTGTACTTGCATAACTCACATGCAAAAGGCTCTTCAGAGCGCGTTCTCTTGGTCCTCGATAAAGTATGATTTTGTTTCAATTTGCACTCTCTTAACTTACATGATGAAGTTTTTGCGAACACGTGCGCCCTAATGTGGGAAACTAAGGAAGCTTTTCGTTGAAATATCTTTTGGCAAATGTCACAGATATACTCTATACCCTGAGAATGTTTACTTTGTTCGTTTTTGAAACGATCATCCTGCCTCGTTGTTCTTCGATGATCGATACTATCACTTATTGTTGCCAACGACTCCTTCGGTATTAGTGCAGTGTCCTGGGATTTCCTTGGATCTTGGTGAACTTTCGCATTATTTTCGAAAGACAATATATCCCAATCGTCGCTTGGATCGGTCGGATGTTCTCCGTTCCCGGGACTGGTCGCAAGTATCACAGGAGCGACTGAAACAAATGAACACTCCATATTATCACTGCCAAACGCATATATTATGTATAGTCTAGTGCAATCAATCATAATACATAATTGAAAAATAACAGAACCCCAATTAAGTTTTCTGGATTTTTTTAATTACTGAAAAATTATAAAGTTTACCGTTTGAAACTTATGTACTTGCAAATACTTAGTTTTATGGATTCTTCCCTTCCTACAAGTACCTATACTTAGTACCTATTAGTGTAAGTGCTAGCCCAAGTCACGTGTGCTAAGTTTTGTCATGGGGCATTTTGTTACACTTTATTAGGAGTGTAAAAGAAATCGATCACATTAATTTGCGTATTAATTTTTACAGCTCAATATCACTACAAAAATGTTACTCGATAAAGCAATCAAATCTTGTTGAATATCCTGCTTGTGAATTCTCATTGAAAGTTGTAACAGCATGCTGGTTTGATATTTATAGTGCTTCGAGTCGGGAACACTAAACATGTAGGTACGTCCCAAAATACAATCTAATAAAATCTATTACAAGGCATGCAAGTTGTGTTACCTGAAGCTTCATTGCAGTCTTCCGAAGACTCCGGCTTGCAAGTGTGCCTGAAAGGATATCATTTTATTAATTACTCAATAGATTTAACTGATAATAGCGTTAAGGTTGTCTGGAAGAGATTGCTACTTAGCGATAAGACCGCCTTATTGTACCTACGTTTTAATAAGTTTCTTTGTTTGTAACCTGTTTCTTTTGTATTTTCGTAGTGTACAATTATTATTTCATGTAAACATACATACATACATACATACATACGTATACCTATTTTACTCTCCAGGTCCTCAACTATACCCATGCAAAAATAACATTGATCCTTTAAAAGCGCCAAGTTTTAATTTCATATGGTGGAATAAAAGTGGCAATGTTCTCTGTAACTGTGTTAATGTCCGGGTCCGCGAATCACAATTCCACCTCTATTACCGTAGCTGTATTTATATTACCATATTTTATTTATTATTGTTACCATAGCTATGCTATTACCCGTTGTCCTGAGCGACAAACGCGGCAACGCGACAGTATCAAACAGTAGCTGACCCTTCACGTGGCCTACGCTGTCGCGCCGATACTTCTGTCACTTTCTGTGGCGTCGTATCGCATCGCGTCGCTTCTGCCGCTCTGCCAGCACAACGGGCGAGTGTTACACTGCAGTCTCGGGCTAACTGTTGTGGAATGTACGTACTCCCGCTTCGTCGGCGCCTGCGTTTCCTCCAGAGCCTCGCAGTAGTCGCGTTCATTACACGCGCAGGCTGCAGCGTCGCCATCCGGCCGGTGCTCGAGTTCCCGTTTCACCGCGACCGCGACACCAGCCGCGTCGGTCGCAGTCGCAGCCGCGACAGTCGCGGTCGCGTCAGACGGCGGCGGTCGCTCGCGGCGGCTCAGCAATGCCACGTGTCGTCTTGTTATCACGTCATGCGCGTGAAGCATCTCCGTCAGCCGGCGGCGCGCGCGCAAGCCCTCGTCTCTGAGTGTGCTGTAGTCCGCCAGTCTCTGCGCGCATCGCACGCACAGCGCGCGCTTGAGCCGGCCTCCGCCGCACGCCTGCAACCGCAAGCTGATCATGCGTTAGCCTGTTGTAGCAGGCCCAGTGCCGGCAGATCAAACGCAACAAACAGTTCCGTTCACATGCACGTGACTTCTATAGTACCTGATACGTTTTAGAGATAAACGTCAGTTGAAAAAAAATCTGCTGAATTCCCGTAGCAGATTGTTTTCTTGAAAATCAAAAATTATTTTTAAATTATTAGCAAATGTCATTTAGCGTTCCGGTATGATGCTGTGTAGAAACCAAGTAGGAGCATGGGTTTAATATGAGTGCCGTACCCCTAACAGGTAATTTTTAAGTATGACAAGTAGGTAATTTCTAAGTAAGGAAAGAAGTGGGGAATAATTAAATTTACTTTTAAATATGTTTGTACCTACTCTCTTTAAAACTTGCACGAGCGAATGGTCACAACGTGTAGCGGTTTCACAAGAGATTTAATGTAAATAGGCATTACAAAAAAACGTAGTAAGCATTATGACAATAATAAATTAATCATTTGATCAAGCCCGATGGGTATCGGCGCCTTTAATCAAATTGGGATCTAAACACAAAAGTATTCAATAATCGCTGAGTCTGCCGGCAACAGACTGAGTGTGTGTTCCGTTATAAGCACTGCGAGCACTGGCAGTGCTCTTTACTGAGGACTTCCAGTGCTCGCAGTGTATTCCGGAACGCACCCTTGACTTTCAAACATCAAGATAGGTAGTAAATAAGCAAAATGGTACTAATAGGGTTTTTTTTATTTTTTTCTATTATTGAGTACCATTGAAGGGTGCTCAATATAATTACAATCTAGCCAAACTATTTGACTATTATGTAATTTTTCTCTAACCTATGCTTATAATTAACTTATGCACGTACTAAGCAGAGTTTCTTGCTGGATCTTCTGTGGGTTACCACAGCAGAGCGATCGGCTATAAATTAGGCTAAAAATATAAAAAAAAGAAAGCCAGTCGCGCCAGATAACGTTCCTTGAAGGGTAAAAAAAAAAAGGCCACCAAGGTGTAATGCATCGATAAAATGAAATAGGTAGGTACTCACGCGTGAAATGTAAATTGTAATATCCTCGGACACACGAGTATATAATATAGTACTCTGTGCCTCGGATTCGGACACGATCTCCGCAGACCGCAGTGGTTGTGCAGAAGCACAGATCACTCTTAAACTATGCAGAAGGGCACACAGCACCGCATTTCCTAAGTTTTTACATGAAACATAAAGGGCACAGTTTACTAGGATCAAAGATACATAATATTAAATATTTTAATACTTAATTTAATACATTTTACATACTGCATGGTCATGCACACCGACCATACCTATTTATTATATTGTTTAATTTAAATACCAGACACCGCGCCGACCAGAAACGAAAGGTCATACTCATGCACATTGCATTTGCACACTGGTCACTGCTATTAAAACGTAAACGTAGTGATTACCTTCTCTCTGACTGCTATCTCTCTGGTTACTAGTCTCTGACTGCTACAAAGAGTATAATAGACTGCTACTGGGTCGGTGGTCTCCAGAGACCACAGACATATAAATAGAAGCAGACACAACATAAATTTCACACCCACATAGACAAGTGTATGCGAATCAGTGTGACTTAGTGTGACCGTGTCCCTGCAAGCAAAAATGTGTATGTATTAATTTGCTGCAACACTGTGCTACACCAACGCACACATTGACAAAAATTCAATGCGTGGCAGTCATTAAAAGACATCTATGAGACCTATGGCGTTTGTTTACATTGTGTTTGTCTTGGGTGTCATAAGTTTTTTGTCAAATTTGGAGATTTATATGAATATTTACTGAAATAAAATGGTGAAGTGTTGTGTCCCCCTGTGTTACAACGCTTCGTACAGGAAAACCCCAGAAGTAACGTTCCATCGGTAAGTAAAATTCATGCTATCATGTAGCTTTGGAATGTTTTCGTATCGCATCGTATCAAGGCTAAGATATCTAATATTTTATAGTTGTTATGACGAAATATGTAGCCATGCATATATTAAAACTATAATATTATGGTTTTCTGTAGAAATACATGCTTTAAGTTGTTGAATAATCTTTTTTGACATTTTGAGAACTTTAACAAATTACAGGGCCGGACTCGACGACTCTTTTATTTTAAGTATATAACTTCGACTTTTAATTTCAGTTTTCCAAAGGATGAATACCTGAGAGAACTATGCATAAAAATATTAATAGAAAAGACTGGCAGACCAACTCATGGAGTGCTATATGCTCCAAGCATTTTACAGATAATCTAAGAACGTAATATATTCCGTACAATTCGATCTCCTGGTGCAATACCGACCATTTTCAAAGAAAAGTTAGTTGAGGTCTTATACTAAGTAGGTACCAATTTACCTTATCTTCCATTAGGTGGATGAATTTCATTAATTTTTATTGAAAACCTCAATACAGATTCTAAAGCACTAATTGTAAAGTTTATTTGAATAAAAAACATGTGACTTTAAAACACCTGTTGTAATTTTTTATTTAACCTCTTTTTGGAATAACGATTCGATTCGATTGTTTAACAACATTTATTTGGCTTACTGCCAAGAAATTATTGTCAATAGGAACTTTGAGCTAAAATCTGGCGGTATTTACACGATATCCGTTGGTACTGTTCTTCTAAATAATATCCCCATCACCTGCGCGTCGACGCAGAGCGAGAACGACGCGAGAACCACTGGCCATGATACTGACGGAGTCCTCAGGATTTGAGTTGTAACAGGAGTTATAACTCCGCGCGCGACGGTGACGATATCACACGCAGCGCGGAGCTCACATCTATATTCACCACATTGACTAGGGTCCCGCACGTGGTGATGATTACCATTACTAGTGTTACTATATTGCAGTTGTGATCGCTTGTGATGAGGAAATTATAAAAGTACCAATAATAATTATTTTTAAAATCCTTACAAATTATAGCTTCCAAATGATAGGTGTCTTTAGGTCAATTTTTTTCACGCAACCTAACCCTACATATTAATATAATGTTTTATGCAGCAACAAGGTTCGGCCCTGAGTTTTGTGTATGTGTGCGTAATGTTTTCGTGTGTTTGTAATTGCCACGCTATTTTGTACGTTATCTTGCTTCTGCTTCTCTTTATAACTCTGTGGTACTTATTACATCCATGGTCAATAGTATAATAAGTAAAAATGAACAACTGCATCATGTATGACGGCGCATTGGAGTAAAACTTGACATTCACTGATGCCATAGACAATTAAAAGATGTCGGATAAGAGTGATGTTTTTAGGGTTCCGTACCAAAATGGTAAAAATGGAACCCTTATGGTGCGACTTTCTCCGTCCGTCCGTCCGTCTGTCACAGTCGATTATTTCAGTAACTATTAAAGCTATCGACATGAAATTTGGAATAGTTGTGTATAATAGTGGCCTAACGTCATTAAAATAAAAAAAATCTAAAATTATTTTTAGTTTAATTAAAAAAGGGGGAAAATCGGGGGTTTGAAATTTCAAAGTATGATAACTATACTGAGTGGGATATCATATGAAAGGGCTTTACTTCTACATTCTAAAACAGATTTTTATTTATTTTTATGCATTATAGTTTTTGATTTATCGGGCAAAATGTCGAAAAAAATACCGTCCCCCCTCTCCCTTATCTCCGAAGTTTACCAATTGAAAAATCTGAAATAATTAGGTATGGTCAATAGAAGCTTATGTATATTTTACAGGAAAAATACTCGCTCAACGCTCGCTCAAAGCTACAACGCTCTAACTAGCATAGTTTTTTTGATATTAACAATAAACCTCTACAAACAAAGTTAGTTTTGCGGTTCATTTCGTCTTGTTTTTAATACGGCATAAATCGTAAAACTTACTACAGGTTTGTACGGAACCCTCGGTGCGCGAGTCCGACTCGCACTTGGCCGGTTTATTTTAATAAGTTGTCACTCTGAGGGAGCGTCGCATTGGTGGTAGCGTGGCGGGAAAACCCAGTTTTTGCCGCCGGCGCACCGCTTTTACGACGAATCGTATTTATCTGGCGCAATTCTAATTATTCTTCATTTAATTGTAATAATAATATTAGTTGTTTCATAACTCGTGGTTGAATTTAATAGTTTGGGTTTAGTGGATTGGAGCCACAGACTACAGTGTTGATTGGAGCAATGAATACCGACGATAGCCATCCTGTGCCTACATATAAATATGATCATAGAACTTGACAGATATGACATCGTATATATTAAATGATGAATATAATAAGATAGTGTAATATCAGCCTAAGTATGTAGGTATTATTCCAGACTATAATCTATCTCTGTGCCAAATTTCATCCAGATCTGTTCAGCCGTTCTGACGTGATTGAGTACCTAACAAACATCCAACCATCCATCCATCCAAACTTTCGCATTTATAATAAGTAATTAGTTTAGTGGTTTTCAAAAATTTGCATTTAAAATAGAAATAAAACACCCAAAATAGAAAAACTATTGTATTTGTCATTCCGATCTCTCTAACTATAATCTACAATACATACTACAAAATATCAGCACTTCAATAGATAATTTATAACTTTTCGCCTAATTTTATAGGAAGATAAATAATAAATATTCATAGGATATCGTTTTAATATAGGCCACACCAGACAAAATACTTTTTGTAGCGCGACAAAAGCCAGCGACAGTTTGTTCCATTAACGACCTCTTTGTCTTGACTTTCACTTGACTGCAACTCACTTTTGATAAGTAAGTTGGTCAACACTTGGCTCAAACGCTCGCCGCGCGGAGCCACTAAACAAAAGAAGAAGAAGAAGGTTGGTCAACAGCAGGGCAATCGGCTAAAAATTGCATCAATCATCGTTACAGTATCAATTGTTGTGATTCGCTGAATTTATAGTATTCTTGCTGCGTCAATGGATTTTGTCCAATAGTGGAAGAGTGTTAACCAATCAGAGGTGATTGCGATCGTTACACTGTAGCTGTCATTTTTAGCCGATTGCCCTGCAGGGCAAGAATACCATAAATTCAGCACAACAATTGATACTGTAACAATGATTGATGCAGGAATTACACAATCGCCCTACTGTTACATAACTTAACTAATTTTGACAGTATCGAAGAACACGAATAAAAAATAATGTAGTGAAAATAACGAGAGGTTTTTTCTGTTCATTAATTTCTGTTGTTAATCAACTGTGATTTGGTTTGATAATGTCACATGATTAAAGTGTTCCCATAAGTCGCGTGTCAAAACTCTATTCTAGTGTTCTACGGTAGGTAGGTAGTACCATACTAAAATTCTACCACAGACATTATAACTCTGTGAATTCTACATCAATGTAGGCTACCAATTGACTTACCAATACGGTAGCCTACATTGATGTAGAATTTTAGTATGGTAGCCTACCATAAAACACTAGAATAGAGTTTAACGTACTTAGACATTATACAATACGATAATCTATTGATATACCTACTAATGGCCTTAATACGAATAATCAATGGTTGGCGTTGGTTTAAGTAATACCATGTTTTATTTTCCTTGGGGGTCATCCATAAAGTACGTCACACTAATTTTGACTCCTCCCCCGTCCTTGTCACAGTTGGTCGTATTTGTGAGACGTCCCCTAGTGTGACGTCCTCCTAGTGTGACGTCACATATCTTGCAATTTTACATCCAGGAAATTATTAGCGGCGCCGCGTGTGTGGCGGCATTTATGCATTAGTCAAAGGTCTCATAGGCGACCGACGCGTGACATTAGTAGAGCGAGTCTTTGGCATTTAACACATAGATGTTACATTAGATTTTGAAATGTGACGTCACGAAACTTAGGACCTCTACCACCTCTTGCCACACTTCGTTGACCTCCCCCTACTTTATGGATGCTGCTAGCCAACGTTTAAGAGTCAATAATAAGGCCGTTAGCTAAATATAATATTACTAGCTGATGCCCGCGACTTCGTCTGCGTGGTTTAAGTTTTTTGATTCCCGCGGGAACTCCTTAATTTTCCGGGATAAAAAGTAGCCTATGTGTTATTCCAGAATACCTATATTCTATCTCTGTAAATTTCATCCAGATCCGTTCAGCTGTTCTGGCGTGATTGAGTAACAAACATACATCCATCCATACATCCATCCATCCAAACTTTCGCATTTATTATATTAGTATAGATGTTTTATAAAACCTGGTAAGTAAATAAAATCCATACTTCCATACTAATATTATTATAAATGCGAAAGTGTGTCCGTCTGTCTGTCTGGCTGTCTGCTACGTTTTCATGGCCCATCTGTTCAACCGATTATGATGAAATTTGGTACAGGGATGTGTTGTATCCCGGGGAAGGACATAGGCTACTCTTTATCCCGGAAAATTCAAGAGTTCCCGCGGGAATCAAAAACCTGAATCCACGCGGACGAAGTCGCGGGCATCATCTAGTTTATTAAATGTTTCAATAGGTACTTATTGGGCACACGAAAATATATTAATAAGCTTATTAGCATTATTTTCCAAATTTCCTTTATTTACAATTCAAATAGTAGGTAGGTACTTTCATAAATTATTATGAAAATCATTTTTTTCTGAAAATCAATCTTATTTCCGTACCAAATTATTGAAACTAAAATCTTAAAACTTAACTTTATACATACTAAATATAATCAAAGACTATAATAATATTGTAATATCAGATATTATGTATTAAGGAGCAACAAAGACATATTATTATTGTTTAATTAGGTACATGAAATAGTATGATTGCACAATAACGTCTTCATTGGGTCTTCCTGAGTACACTAAAACATAAAAAAAACATCTGCTAATTTCACACTTATATAATATATTGCACATAAATATTATTAACAAGCTTTTCACGGGGTCTTATATACTTAAATGAGATTTTTTAATGATCTTATTTACCTAATACTGTTCTGTTTTATCTTACATTATTATAAACTTAAAGGTTTAGATGGTTTTGTGTTTGTAGATTTGTATGTTTGGATGTTTGTTATTCCTTCACGCCACAACGACAGACCGATTTGGCTGAAATTTGTAATGGAGATTGCCATTTCCATTACAAATTTCAGCCAAATACCATGTATTCACACATAGGCTACGTCTACGTATAATCTAGTTCTGTGATGAGGTACCTATCAGTACAAAATTGAGGTTTTATTTGATTATAAGTACGGATAAGTAGGTAGGTAGGTAGGTACTAGGTAGGTACGGTAGGTAGGTAGGTAGGTAGGTAGGTAAGTAGGTAGTCTTTTACGATATTCTTGTCAAATCAAATGTCGGTCGTCTGCAGCGGTGTCGGGCCTTATTAATCAAAGTAAAAAGGCTATAAAATATATCAAAGTTCAATTTTATTTTAATTAAATTAGTGTAGTTAGCTCCGACAGACTGGGATCGGACAGGATAAAATGTCTGATCCGAAACGTCCACGTCACACGGAAAGTAAGTTAATATATCCTGTCGCTCTAGTGCGTGCGGTTACGCGAACAAAAATTTGTCTACTGTTTGCGCCGCGCTCTTACAGTTTTTTTTAATCTGATAATTTTAAATAAAAATGATTTTGCTTGACAAGTAAAATAATTTCCATGAAAAAAAAAAACAAATAGATACCTATTTCTTTCAATGAATTAAAACTATCTACTCGTATACATTTCAAAGGTCGACTGTTTCGTAGAACTTCTAATGAATTTTCATATATAGGAAGGTTATGCCTTTGATTAAAGGGTTAAGCTTGCAAAAAAAAAAACTTAGTTAAGTATACCGTTTCAACGGCAATTTTGATGTTTATTTCTGATAACCTGTGATTGGTGATTTCAATACTGAAATGACTTAGGTATTTTTGTAATCAGAGGTTCGATTGTCTATTATGCAAATCGTAATCATTTGACAGCGAACTGTTTAAGGAGTTCATCATACAGTTCATACATCCTTTTTGACGTGTTCCTCATCATCAGCTGCTCATCTGTGAACTCCATAAACAGGTCAATTTACGCGTTTGAGAAACGATTACGATTACGATTTCCTTACACAATCGAGGGGCATATGATTATGGATTTAAATCTCAGCTCAAGACATTAGTCTTATTCTTGGAAATTCCAACTCAGCAAGCGTTATTGAACAAAATCAAATAACACACACGCTTACAAAAATACTCCATGCGAGATCGTTCCAAGGGGCCTACCATGAGGTCTAAAGATTTTGTAAGTCGTATACAAAAACAAAATATATAATACACATATTGTTTAATATAACGTAGGTAATCTACAGAAGTTACCCTTAAGAAATTATTAGTATTTACTAGGGTATTTGACTGCTTTTAGAAAATAGTCGCATATTGTTAATAATGCTTTAATATAGCTAACAATATATTTATTTCGTCTTAATTTTCAGTATTTTATATAGAAATCTCAAAAATAAATTCAAAAAATTAAATTGCCGCGTAAACGCTCTCTTTGACAACATTTGGGTGACATGACTACTATGACGTAACTATATAGTAAAAACCTAAACAAAGTGTGTGATATTTCAGTTTCCCTTGATGAAAACTTTGTTTTAGAGATTGTTTTTATAAAACTATGGTTTACCAATGGTGTGTGGTGTGCATACTACTGCAATGTACAAACAAGTCTACAAAAACTGTTTAGAAGTGTTCCAAAGAAAGCCAAGATACGGAAGAAGTGGTTGCAACTTGCTCGAAGAGACCCCATAGTGGTCACTGAGGGTCACTTTAAGTACCTATTTATTTTTGCGAGGATCGCTTTGATGTGAGTTTTACACTATCTATCTAACAAACTATTACTAAATAATTATATAATGCTCTAAAAATGTGTACCTACTTCACCTGTTCTGTTTGAGGTTAGACATGTCCGTTTGTATTAGCTGGTTTGTAGTATGTTTATTATGTATTTACAAACACATTAATAAGTAATAACTAATTTAGAAATTCTAGCCAATTTATGTAATTCAATAATTTCAGTAGATCATTACCTACTTGGAACTTTGAAGTGGAATTTGCAATCAAAAACTTAATATGGTATACTTTGGAGAAAATTCTAACCTACAACCAATACAAAATGGGCTTCAGTAAAAGACTTCGCATGATGGAGTTAAAGGTTAGACCTTATACAAGAATGTATGGAAGAAGCTTATATGAAAATATTACGTTGATGACAATGAGATAGAAGCTGTTGCTTCAGAGTCCATAGGTATGCACCTAAAATAAAATTTCTGGCAAATTGGTCTAAAATCTTTGTATGTTATGATGAACAAAAATTTGCTTAATTCAAAAACTTTGTTTCAAGAAATCCATACTAATCGGTATTATAAAAGCTAAATTCTGTCGGTCTGTCTGCTATCTCTTCACAGCTCACACATCTGTTTAACCAATTTGATGAAATTTGGTACACAGATAGCTTGCATCCCGGGGACGGACATAGGCTACTTATTGTTCCCGATAATCACAGAGTTCTCAGATTTTGATTTGATTTTTTGACTTAATCAGTATGGATTTAGGTTTTTTTTTGGAATTCAAGAAAATCCTTTCTTCACCTACATTCAAAATTCCAAGTTTGTAGACATTGATGTATAATTTTAGTATGTTTGTAGATCCACCAGGTGGCTGTGCAATTTGCATTGATTGTAGTTAAGTAGTAAGTAAGCAGTAAGTTAAGGTACTGTTTCTGTAGGTATAGAAAATTAATTTTAATAAATATTTTGTCTTTTCAGAAACCACAAACACATCACGATAAAGGAATAAACACTCAACCAATCGCAACTGCTGATAAATCTGTCCAAATAAATTATTTAAAGATGCATCACAGAAACAAGGCAGTACAGACTATGAATGTGACAAAAGATATACTCGGTATGAATGGTATTCCAAACCAAGGGTAGATTAACTTGACAATTCAAAAGCGCTTGTAAAAGTTTATTTGAAAAAAAAACATTTGAGTTCGAGTGAGTTTGATAAATAAAACAATGAAATAGAAATATGATTTTTATTATATATTTAAGAAGAAACTGATAGGAGTTCAGTACTGCTAAAAGATGATGTTGAAGGATGTTGAGTGTGTTTTTTAGATAATTGCTCCACTAATAAATTTCATGGTAAGTAGTGCCTACTCTGGATAAAGTAATTTTTTTCCCGTAGCACTCAAGAGAGGTACCTACATAAAGGTTGTTCACTACGCCACGCCGGTGAGTCCACATCAAAAAGGCACTCACAACTTGACTTTTGTCTTCATCTACTATCATAGTTACAGAATATGATTTTGCTCTCACTTTGTGCTTGGGACATATCTTGCATTTGAGTGTACAAATGACAGATTCGCGATGTAGCTGGACATAACCAACAGCGATAAGACTCTCTCGAAGCTCTATAAAGAACTAGTATGGCGCGTGGTTGCGCGGCCCGCTACAGCGGACCGCGTAGTGGACCGCGTGGTCCACTGTCTACTTACTCGCTGTCCTACTATCCTGCCCCCCGATTATGTAAGAATAGCCGATCAAATCGTCAAAGTTCGGCGTCAAAGTAAAATAAACCATAACAGCATTAAATTAGAGCTCAATTTCGAAACACGAAATTGAGCTCTAATTCAATGCTGTTATGGTTTATTTTACTTTGACGCCGAACTTTTACGATTTGATCGACAATTCTTACATAATCGGGCAGCTGGTTTACTGTCTACATGTTCTGATCTGAACAACACACTGCTATGCTAGTGAGCACAGTGGAAGCGCCAGCACGCCAAGCGTCCGACGTAAAAGAAAATTCTCATAAAGGAAAAACATAAAACAAAGACCACCAACCCCCCGCCCCTCCCTTTTTGTTTGAGCAGCCCCTAAGTAGGTACCTATCTTTAATACCCTGACCGTGCTCCTCACCTATCAGCCGAACCTTTGATCATCATCTCTCTCCATATTTTTTTCTCCGAACCATTCGTCAAAATGAGATTTCTTGCATAAAAACAAATCTTGAAAAGGAACCGTAGCCTCTTCAATATTCGCCATACATTTTCTATGGAAAAATAAATTCCGCCATCTTGAATTTTTTTCCTGTTCATCAAGTAGACCTTCATGTCCTGATCATCTTTTTCCAAGAAACCACTATTCCATCTTTTATACTCTCCGAGATAGACACCGACGAAATTTGTATAGCGGCCATCTTAAATCCGCCATTTTGAAATTTTTTTCAGCTCACTGTCAATTGGATGAAGTTTCGAGTGACATTTGGTCGAGCACCCCCCACCTATCTTCAATACCCTTTTCTATGGAAAAATAAATTCCGCCATCTTGAATTTTTTTCCTGTTCATCAATTAGACCTTCATGTCCTGATCATCTTTTGCCAAGAAACCACTCTTCCATCTTTTATACTCTCCGAGATAGACACCGACGAAATTTGTATGGCGGCCATCTTAAATCCGCCATTTTGAAACTTTTTTCAGCTAACTGTCAATTGGATGAAGTTTCGAGTGACATTTGGTCGAGCACCCCCCACCTATCTTCGATACCCTGGCTGGTGCTCTTCATCCGTCTTCGAAATCCTCAATCATCAGCTCTCTCCGTATTTTTCCTCCGGATGAATTTTTGCCTTCTATACGAAACGATGAGTGAAAAAAAAAATGTTCATACAAAATTTTACAGGAGAGGTGATCAATGAGTCAGCACGAGCAGCTATATATATATTAACTAGTATGGCGCGTGGCTGCGCGGCCCGCTAAAGCGGACCGCGTAATGGACCGCGCGGTCCACTGTCTACTTACTCGCTGTCCTACTATCCTGCCCCCCGATTATGTAAGAATGGCCGATCAAATCGTCAAAGTTCGGCGTCAAAGTAAAATAAACCATAACAGCATTAAATTAGAGCTCAATTTCGAAACACGAAATTGAGCTCTAATTCATTGCTGTTATGGTTTATTTTACTTTGACGCCGAACTTTTACGATTTGATCGACAATTCTTACATAATCGGGCAGCTGGTTTACTGTCTACGTGTTCTGATCTGAACAACACACTGCTATGCTAGTGAGCACAGTGGAAGCGCCAGCACGCCAAGCGTCCGACGTAAAAGAAAATTCTCATAAAGGAAAAACATAAAACACAGACCACCAACCCCCCGCCCCTCCCTTTTTGTTTGAGCAGCCCCTAAGTAGGTACCTATCTTTAATACCCTGACCGTGCTCCTCACCCATCATCCGAACCTTCGATCATCATCTCTCTCCATATTTTTTTCTCCGAACCATTCGTCAAAATGAGATTTCTTCCATAAAAACAAATTTTGAAAAGGAACCGCATCAAAGTCTTGCATAGCAATATTCGCCATACATTTTCTATGGAAAAATAAATTCCGCCATCTTGAATCGTTTTCCTGTTCATCAAGTAGACCTTCATGTTCTGATCATCTTTTGCCAAGAAACCACTCTTCCATCTTTTATACTCTCCGAGATAGACACCGACGAAATTTGTATGGCGGCCATCTTAAATCCGCCATTTTGAAATATTTTTTCAGCTCACTGTCAATTGGATGAAGTTTCGAGTGACATTTGTTCGAGCACCCCCCACCTATCTTCAATACCCTTTTCTATGGAAAAATAAATTCCGCCATCTTGAATTTTTTTCCTATTCATCAAGTAGACCTTCATGTCCTGATCATCTTTTGCCAAGAAACCACTCTTCCATCTTTTATACTCTCCGAGATAGACACCGACGAAATTTGTATGGCGGCCATCTTAATTCCGCCATTTTGAATTTTTTTTCAGCTCACTGTCAATTGGATGAAGTTTCGAGTGACATTTGGTCGAGCACCCCCCACCTATCTTCGATACCCTGGCTGGTGCTCTTCATCCGTCTTCGAAATCCTCAATCATCAGCTCTCTCTGTATTTTTCCTCTTAATGAATTTTTGTCTTCTATACGAAACGATGAGTGAAAAAAAAAATGTTCATACAAAATTTTACAGGAGAGGTGATCAATCAGTGAATCAGCACGAGCAGCTATATATATATTAAAGAAACCAAAACTTAATATCACGATCTATGTTAGTAAATAATATAACCTAGTAAGTACTTAATTCTGCGAATGTTAGGTTTTATTCTTGGACGAAAAGGTATTAATACAATAAATTGCTTTATTTAAGAAATATATAGTATACTTACAAGGCAGTTTTCACATTTTTTAGTTCTGCAGCATAGAAATCAGGGTTATTTTTGAAAAATGTCCAATTAGGTTTAAATGCATCATCTTTTGAGAGGTTTCCACTAATCTGCTTTTAAATAATTGGGTTCCTAAACTATTAATAAGGAAAAGTATGGTTGGTATTAACTAATTGAAACAATAAAAAGCACAGAAACCTATAGAAAAACGGAAAAACACTCGTAATTGTTCGTATTTACTACACCACAGTTATATTTTACTAGATAGTTACGTCACTAACGATTCAACCAATCATAGAGCGTTTACGATCACGTGAACATAGATCGAAAATTAATTTATTTATTTCATGTTTTATAGAAAAACAATACATTATTTTTTAGTTTTGCCAAATGGAATATTACCTAAAAATAATAATCTATTAGGATGGCAACAGCAGAAACAATATTTTTAATACAGTCAAATACCCTAGCCTCGTATTCACGTGTTATTCACAAGGGGACAAACGTCATCCGAAAAGTCGGGCGACGTCGCTCGACTTCGACTGACATCGCACGACTAGTCCATAGATAATAAATACACTATTTACGTCGCTAGTTTATCAGAAAAAATTAAACAAGAGAGTTGCTTTAAGCGTTGGCAGTATGGCCCCAGCATAGAAATAGTATGTATATTCATATGGGCCCCAGATTCTTCTGAAAAAAGTCAGCAAGTTAGTTGCCAAGGTTTTTTAATGGTAGGCCCCAGACCACCACAACCTAACCTAAAAACAAAAAATAATTAAAATTCACATCTCCACCTCTCTCGAATCGTATTTCTCTTTAACTTCTTCAGGATTAAAACTTTTCACCGAGACACCGTCCGACAGGTCTGTACTCGATAATTTATTCGTTATTTTCGTTATCGATATCCTACTTTCTATATCATTCGAATCGCATATCGATTCGAGGACTACCCCCTTTTCTACTCTTCTAGGTTTTGGTATATTTTGAGTTATGTTAGTTACTTTTTGAGTGCTTCTTAACTTCTCACTAAGGATTTTGTTGCAAGTTTTTTTGGACATGTCTAAGGCTAAGGGGTCTTTGATTTCTTCTATCTTCTCTTCTGTGCCGGGTTTGTTCTGCTGTTTTAATTCCGCTACTTCTGCGTTCGACACGTTGTCCTTCTTCTTCCATTTCGTTCTTCTGTTCTGGAACCAGATTTTTACCTGGAATTCAAAGAAAAATGTATGTTATATGCTATCGACTAAACAATAGAAAACTAGTATGTGGCTTGTAAATAGAAAATATGGATCAGGAGCTGGACTTTGACTTTGATAGTATTATACTGAAAGTTGAAACCACAGTTTCAGTATGTTTTTTTTTTAATATGTAGGCTAGCGCTTGGTGCGAAAAGTATAAGGATTTTCGATGAGTTAGTTACTTCAAAAAAAGAAGTTTATTAACTTAAGTAATATCAATATCATATCTACTCATGACATTACTTTTGAAAATCATGACTCATGAAATCTAGAATATAAAGCGTAAGTAATTATTAATAGTTAGTAACTAGTTTAATATATTACAGAATTATAGACCAATCGTGTGTCATGCAAATAAAAATAAATTATGAAACATCAACAATATCTGCAGGTATCAAATGTATCCATGTAGCAAATCTACTGAATGATCGATTCCTATTACTAGGGACGGCCAGTAAAATTGATTAAAGATATATCGATAAAATAATGAGTGATATAGAAAACAGCGTGACAAGTCGATACAAAGGATAAGGAATAGGATAGCATTTATAAATACGTTATACCGGAGCTCTATTTTAAAAAAAAATTATAGGTACCAAAAAAATCATCCAGCGTGTTAGGGTCAAATAGTATTTACTCGTAGTTCTTATAAAGTTAAATGTGCGCTCGGAAATCCAACCCGCGATCGCGTAGGTCGGGTGTCTAAACCACTGGGCTATTACCGCTTCAGCACACAGTTCAACAAATCAACACAGTATGTCAATAATTGCTGCCATGTAGTAGATAATTAGTGTTGTTTCTCATCGATAACCGATGTACAGGTAATCGCCCATCACTAATCCGCCCCGACACAATTAGTGCGGCTTTGACATGTCGCATTTAACCATTGTGTTTCCTCCCCCTCGCACCCCCTACATAAACACACGCCGTCCCGCTCTAACACAGCGCTAATGCGCAATCAATAATAATTATCTTCGTGTTTGCGACCAAGTGGATTGCATTGTGTTGTAATTTGAAGGTGTATTGAGGGTGACCACGCTCTTGTGGTCAGTAGAATTGGGTATTTGACTACTAACTATTCAAATATTTTTTTTAGTGATTATTAAATAGAGGAGCTACCAAAAGTCGTAATATCCACATCCCTTGATAGTTTTATGTTGAATAACCATTTTAAACAATCGATTAAAGTAAAAAAGTGCGTCGAACTTTGATGACGTCACAGTTTAGAATTTCATTTATTATAAATCCCATACTTAGGACGCGTTTTGAACTTTTGACGTTTAAAAAAAAGTTGCTGATTTGACTATTAGTCAAATACCCAATTAGTGGCGATTTTTTTTCGTTTCTACCGCAAAGATGCCACGAGTTATATGTACCTATATATGAAAGAGAGTATTTAATTTGTAACATAGTACCGATATGTTATGAATTATAGGTACTGGAAGTATAACACACTAGCTGATGCCCGCGACTTCGTCCGCGTGGTTTATGTTTTTTTTTATTCCCGCGGGAACTCCTTAATTTTCCGGGATAAAAAGTAGCCTATGATGTCACTCCAAGTCCAGCCCCCTAGCATCCCCTAGCAAGGATAAAATTTTAATTCCTAAATAAATAAATAAAAACGCCAAATAGCGGTAGATAAAATATAGTCCCCCGAGTCCCCGTGAAATGTCAATCTGGGATAAATTTCTCCTCTCCCCTGTTGCCGTGCTCTGAGGGGTGGATAAGTTAATTTTATCTCTTGTTAGTGGATAAAAATTTTATCTCCGGCCCATGCTAGCCCTGGTCCTCAACTATACCCATGCCAAAAATGACGTCGATCCGTTGCTCCGTTGCGGCACAATTGATTGATTGAGGACAAACCAACAAACCAACAAATAAACACACTTTCGCATTAATAATGTAGTATAATGACGCAGAAATTTATACTTTATGGCTTCAAATTATTAAATCTGTGCAGGTTTTAAATATAGCCAATATTATTTGCAGAGGCGGCGGAGGGCGTGGGCGACGTGGGCCACCGCCTACGGCCTCGCAGTCCAAGGGGCCTCGCGCTTCCAAGGCCCGCGAACGCAAATATAGATTATATCGATATAATTACTCATCTAGCAATAAATAATAAAAACACCGGCTGTAAAGTATCTGGCAATAATAACCTACCACATTCGTTTTTTAAAAATCTACACTGAGATAATTACAAAGTACTTTTTACTATGCAAACATAGGTAAAAAGTACTAAGTTTTTCTGGTAAAAAGTACCAAGTATACCTACCTAATATCTTGGTAAAAATTATTTATTTATTTTTTCCAAACCGTATTTTATTGTAGGTAAATGATCACTCTGTGTACTATATAATATTGTGCGCAAATTAATATTATTTTATTTTTAATTAAATTAATTCAGTTATTTTTGAAATACTTAACTAATCAATTAAATCAACATTGGATGAATTTGAAAGCCTTTATTTCATTTCACCACGTTATTATAATATTTTATTTATTCTTTTAACATTTAAATTTAAAATAATCTGTAAAAACAAAAATCGATTGCATGATTCTAAGAACTAAAAATGAATAGACAATCGACAGCAGCCGGCAAAGCATCGCAAGGCTTATCACTTGTTTGTAAATTTTGCGACGTGGATTCAAGCAAAAACAACGTATTTCTTTATTCTTTTTAAAAATTCTTTTTCTTAGTGGTTGGACAAGTCTCAACCACTATTTTAAAAATAAATATACTTCTTCAATTACCCTTTTATGCAGATAAAATTGATCAGACGCCGATTTACTAATGTTTGAATAAACAATTTCAAAAATTGTAAATTTATTAATTTAAAAATTTGTTAACAAAAGATTTTTTTTTCCACCCTTTTTAAACTTCCGGAAGCTTATTATACAGGCTGGCCCAAATAGTGACGTCCAAAGAAAATTATTTGATTCCTCGTATCTAGACCTATCAGAAAATACCCCATGTATGTTCAGCGATTTTTGGTAGTTTTCGAGTTATAATTTTTTAAAGTTTTTTTAGGAGATTTATGAGGGAGTGAATGTTAATTTTTTTTTCTTTTTATTTTGTGCTTTTTTCCGATTTTTTTTTGTGAACATGCTTCCTATGAAGTCTACTACTTTGCATAAAATAATTACTAACTCAACACTAACATAAGTTAGTAATAAAATCTATGCATATAATAAAACTGTAACTGGTCCAATTCTGTACATTGAAGATATTTTGAAAATTTTTTTTGGAGGGCACTCATTATTCGATACTGAAGCCAAATCTGTAATTTTTTTCATTTTTGTCTCTCTGTCTGTGTGTCTGTATCTTGGCCGCGCATCACGCCGAAACTACTGAATGAATTCAAACGAAACTTGGCACGATTTGAGCCCATACTACGAGGTAGGACATAGGATACTTTTTATCCCGAAATTCTACCCCGAAGGGGTGAAATAGGGGTTGAAAGTTTGTATAAAAGTCCTTAATTTCTCAAGTTATAGCCATGAAACTTGATATATGAGCTGCGGGTTGAAAATGAAAACATATGTGTTTCACAGTTTTTCAAAATTTCACCCCCGAAGGGGTGAAATAGGGGTTGAGAGTTTGTATGAAAGTCCTTAATTTCTCAAGTTATAGCCATGAAACTTGATATATGAGCTGCGGGTTGAAAATGAAAACATATGTGTTTCACAGTTTTTCAAAATTTCACCCCCGAAGGGGTGAAATAGGGGTTGAGAGTTTGTATGAAAGTCCTTAATTTCTCAAGTTATAGCCATGAAACTTGATATATGAGCTGCGGGTTGAAAATGAAAACATATGTGTTTCACAGTTTTTCAAAATTCCACCCACGAAGGGGTGAAATAGGGGTTGAGAGTTTGTATGAAAATCCTTAATTTCTCAAGTTATAGCCATGAAACTCGATATATCAGCAGCGGGTTGAAAATGAAAACATATGTGTTTCACATTTTGTCAAAATTCCACCCCCGAAGGGGTGAAATAGGGGTTGAGAGTTTGTATGAAAGTCCTTAATTTCTCAAGTTATAGCCATGAAACTTGATATATGAGCTGCGGGTTGAAAATGAAAACATATGTGTTTCACAGTTTTTCAAAATTCCACCCCCGAAGGGATGAAATAGGGGTTGAGAGTTTGTGTGAAAATCCTTAATTTCTCAAGGTATAGCCATGAAACAGCATTTGGGCTTTCGTTATAATATGAAGAAGTAGGTACGTGTTTCACGATTAAAGGGGGATTATACCGTGGGATAGTAATATAGGCTACTTTTTATCCTGGAAAATTAACTGAAAAACTTATTCCACGCGGACGAAGTCGCGGGCATCAGCTATAAAGAATATATATACATACATACATACATACATACATAGGCTACTTTTTATCTCGGAAAATAATGAGTTCTCGCGGGAATCGAAAAAACTTAGTCCACGCGGACGAAGTGGCGGGCATCAGCTAGTAATAAATAATTTATTTATCTAATTTTAGTGTTTGTTGTTCAAGTACAGGTAACAGGATATAATTCAAATAATTGATCAAGTTTCAGGCTCAGCCTTTCAGAAAATTGAGTTCTGAGGTAAACTTTGGACGTTAGAAAATCTCCACTTTGAAAGCCCCCGTCATTTTTAAAGGAAAAATTAAAAAAAAAATATTTTTGGACTCTATTCCTAATTAAAATGATATACCGCAACGCTATATAAAATATTTTACTTCGCATTCGCTTCTATGAGAGCCCCCCTGAAATAAAGATTTTTATAACTTTTTAAGCCATATTCGGCTGGAAGCCATAGGTTTACATATTATATTTAAATTTGAAGTAATTACTTTTTTTTTTTTTTTTTATTGGTGATAGGCTTGCGCTTGACGACAATCATGCTTAGTGCAAAGCAATGATGAGGTCTAGGTTGGAACGCGCTTGCCTAGAAGATGCCTATTCACTCTTGCCTTGAAGACGTACGTCCAGTAATTCAGAAGTTATAAGGCTCTGACAGACGAACAGACGGATGGATGGACGGATGGACGGACGGACAAGTTACTTCCAACCGTTTACCGTTTACGGGCGTTTTTACCAAGTAACTTTGTACTTTTTACCAATTAACTTAGTAATTTTTACCAACTATGCTTGGTACTTTTGACCAGAAAAACTTAGTACTTTTTACCTATGTTTGCATTGTAAAAAGTACCTACAATGTAATTTGCTCAGTGTAGCTGCAAAATTTTTCTTTCAACAAAATCCGTCCTCTTGCGTCATCCATCAGGGGGCCTCGCAAAATGTATCTTGCCCACATCAAATTTAGGTCTTGCCCCGCCACTGATTATTTGTTTAAATATGAATTTCTTTTAAACTTAGGTTTTGCTTAAGTATGGGTTGCATAAAGTATAAATTTATAAATTATTTAGTGAAAATTAGACAGAAATAGAAAGAAAGATCTATAGTAGAAATATACTTCAATAAGATGGAATTTATTTTATTACATACCTACAACATAGTACTAAAAATATCATAATCAACTATGGTAAGGAAGAATTGTAAGAATTATTGTAAGAACTTAGTAACTACCTACTCAGTAATTATATATTATTGTCTATTATGAACGTGTGTACCTAAAATGAAAGCATTAGTTTTGTGTAAACCTAACAATATTACCTAATTTGTATCTTATACTTGTTATATTTGTAACATTTGTGTGTTGTATACTTAAGTTCAGTAAATAAAGGCTTATTTATTATTTATTTATTTATTTATAATTACGCAGAACTGTTGGGTGTAGGGTCCGCAAAATGCTAAACTCACTGTCACCCTCGCAGTTCGGCCTGGACCGCAGCGGGTCAAATGTCACGTGTAGCCGGATTAATTTGCGAGCCAATTACCGGAAGTGCGCCGTCATGCGTCACAGATCTATCACCGGATGTTGATAGCCTGATAATCGTGGATAATCCCAACGATGGGCATCGAAATATAATTACATACAAATGTTTATAGTTTGGGAATTCTTGACCGAGCGAAGCGAAGGCCTCTGAGTCTACTTGAGTGAATTTGAACTTGTCCGTCCGTCCGTCCGTCTGACAGAGCCTTATAACTTCTGAATTACTGAATGTAATTACTTCAAATTTAAGTTTATTATGTAAACCGATGGCCTCCCGCCGAATATGGCTTAAAAAGTTGTAAAAATCTTTATTTCAGGGGGCTCTCATAGAAGCGAATGCGAAGTAAAATATTTTTTATAGCGTTACATAGGGTTGCGGTATAGGTATCATTTTAAAGATAATTAGGAATAGAGTCCGAAAATATTTTTTTTAAATTTTTTCCCTAAAATTGATGAAATGGGGGGCTTTCAAAGTGGAGATTTTCTAACGTCCAAAGTTGACCTCAGAACTCTCAATTTTCTGAACGGCTGAGCCTGTAACTTGATCAATTATTATTTGAATTATATCCTGTACTTGAACAACAAATACTAAAATTAGATAAATATTATAAGGAAACGAAATTATTTAATTTTTAATGAGCTTGAGTATTTTTAACATAACTTCACAATGATGTCAATAGATGGCGCTCTGTAAAAGTTTATTCGGTTGTGCTTACAAATACCACATTAGCACCATCTTACGTGGAATAAAAAATAGTCTACTGATAGTACTGATGTCTATGAACGTAAAGATGAGCGCGCATCTAGACATGCTCGCAAGTTAACCATTACAATAGGTATATATAGCTAAAACTATCATAAGGATACCGCGAGGTCTCAGTTCGGGGCGAACCACTAGTTATTTTTAAATGTATCAATCAACCATCAGAATTTGAATCCCTGGTTTGGTCTGGTGGGAGTTTTCACCCTACCAGCAAAGATGTGCCGATAGCCAAGCGATACGTTGCCGTGTAGAAACCGATCAGGTGTATGGGTTTAATTTAACGGCTTGCCTCTAACAGGTTGCTTCACTTGCTTGCTACTATCTTACACTTTATCATCACTTATCATCGGGTGAGATCGCAGTCAAGGGCTAACATGTAGTGAATAAAAAAAAGTTACGTGTCCGGGGATCGAACTCCCAACCATCGGACCATCGGACCAACCATAGCAGGCTGGGTGTCTAAACCACTAGACGCTTTAAGACTATCACCGCTTCAAGTACCTCTATACAACGACCTCAATTTACATAGACGGGCCCAGTACCTCTATACAACGACCTCAATTTACATAGACGGGCCCTGTCAAACAAAGAATGTGGGCGTATTTTACTAACGCCATCTAGTCTGAAAAGCGGGACAGCGGTATGGCGGGGACAAGGATAGGCTTATACAGGTGTGGAGTGCGCCCCACAAGTCGGACGCCCAATTTTTTTCTATGCAAGGGCCCATCTAGTACCTACATATGTATTATATAGGTATCAATTTGCATCTATATTAATAGAATGTTTTTTAAAAATTTGTTTAGGGGCTTTAAAAATCGCATCGTATAGTGGTTTGTATTGATAATAATATTATTCTAATTAATTTTGAGTGATAAGATATGCCAGCATTATCTCCTCCATCGTCCGCCTGTTCTATTAAATTATCCAAACACGACGGATAGCTCGCATACGAAATATTTGTCAATAGTGATGTCAGGTAGTCTTATATCGATATATCGAGAAATATGTTAAGTAATTAATTCTTCCAAGGAAACCTCTGAGTATGCTGTTCAAAGACCTTTGTCGATTTCCAGTCCCAAGTTAATGGAATATTGTCAGTTGTCAGTGTCACCATGTATTATTTTTTAATTGTAATTTATATTTTACTAGCGGACGCCCGCGACTTCGTTCGCGTGGCATATGTTTTTTTAATTCCCACAGGCACTCCTTAGTTTTCCGGGATAAAAAGAAGCCTACATCACTCTCCAGCCTACTCAACTATACCCATGCAAAAAATCGCGTCAAGTCGATCCGTTGCTCTGTTGCGGCGTGATTGAAAGACAAATTCTCTATTTGACGTCCTTGGGGATAGAAATTTTTAAAACTGTAAAATCCGTATTTCATAATTTTAAACCTGAAGCCCAAATACCAAGTTTCATGGCTATAACTTGAAAAAGGAAGGACTTTCATACAAACTTTCAACCCCTATTTTACCCCTTCAGAGGTAGAATTTTCAAAAACTGTGAAATACTTACGTATTTCTTAATTTTTTACCCGTAGCTCATATACCAAGTTTTATGGATATAACTTGAGAAATGACGGACTTTCATACAAACTTTCACCCCCTGTTTCACCCCTTTAGGGGTGGAATTTTGAAAAATCCTTCCTTAGTGAGCGCCTACGTCACAAAAGGAACCTACTGTCAAAATTTCAATTTTCTAACCGCAGCGGTTTAGGCTGTGCGTTGATATATAAGTCAGTCAGTCAGGACTTTGAATTTTATATAGCGTTTAAGTTTTTTTCCCCATAGGCACTCCTTAATTTTCCGGGATAAAAAGGAGCCTTTGTCACTCTCCAGGTACCTCAACTATACCCATGCAAAAAATCACGTTGATCCGTTGCTGCAGTGTGATTGAAGGAAAAACTCTATTGAACGGCCTTGGCGATCGAATTTTCAAAAATGGTGAAACACGTAGGTACTTCTTCATATTTAACCGTCAGCTCAAATATCAAGTTTCATGGCTTTTACTTGAAAAATGAATGATTTCATGCAAAGTTTCAACCCCTATTTTAATCCTTCGGGGGTGAAATTTTGAAAAACTGGGACACACGTATTACGGAAAGCCAAAATACAAAGTTTCGAAATGCGGGACTTTCATACAAACTTTCATCCCTTAATTCACCCCTTTGGGGATCGAATTTTTAAAAATGGTGAATTACATACTTCTTCATATTTAACTGGAAAACCAAGCGCTAGGTTTCACGGCTATAACTTGAAAAATGAAGAACTTTCATACAAAATTTCGACCCTTATTTGAACCCTTTCGGGGTAGGATTTTGAAAAACTGTGACACATGATCTTCTTTATTTATTAACGAAAGCCAAAATACCAAGTTTCGTTGATATAATTTGAAAAACGTTCCTACAAATTTTCATCCCCTATTTCACCCCTTTGGGAATTTTCAAAAATGTTGAAACACGTACGCTAGCCCAAATGCTAAGTTTCACGGCTATAACTTGAGAAATAAAGGACTCATACAAACTTAATCAACCCCTATTTCACCCCTTTGGGAATTTTCAAAAATGTTGAAACACGTACGCTAGCCCAAATGCTGAGTTTCACGGCTATAACTTGAGAAATAAATAACTTGAGAAATAAAGGACTCATACAAACTTTCTACCCCTATTTTACCCCATTGGGGGTGGAATTTTGAAAAATGTTGACGCACACTTATTCTTATTTTACCAAAAGCCCAAATGCTAAGTTTCATGGCTATAACTTGAGAAATGAAGGACTTTCATACAAAGTTTCAACCCCTATTTTACCCCTTTGGGGGTGAAATTTTGAAAAATTGTGACACACGTACTTCTTTATTTTTTACTGAAAGCCAAAATACCAAGGTTCGTTGATATAACTTGAAAAATGTTTTGAGAAATGAAGGAATTTTTTACAAACTTTCATCCACTATTCCACCCCTTTGGGTGTAGAATTTTCAAAAATGGTGAAATACATACTTCTTCATTTCTAACTGAAAGCCCAAATGTTAAGTTTCATGGCTATAACTTGAGAAATGAATGACTTTCGTACAAACTTTCAACCCCTATTTTACCCCTTTGGGGGTAGAATTTTGAAAAACAGTGACACACGTACTTCTTTATTTTTTATTTTAAGCCAAAATACCAAGTTTCATGGGTATAACTTGAGAAATGACGGACTTTCATACAAACTTTAACCCTCTATTTCACCCCCTTAGGGGTGGAATTTTGAAAAATCCTTCCTTAGTGTGCGCCTAAGTCACAAAAGGAACCTACTGTCAAAATTTCAAGATTCTAACCCCAGCGGTTTAGGCTGTGCGTTGATATATAAGTCAGTCAGTCAGTCAGTCAGTCAGGACTTTGAATTTTATATATATAGATATCGTCACTTGAATCTACCACTGGCGTTATGCTAGTCCTAGTGAGAATAGCCCGCAAGAAACTTGGTTGTTTCTTTTGAACAAAATAATAAATTACTATCAAATTAATCAAAGCGTAGAAAGAAAAGTTAAAGATTGAAGTAAGTACCTAATTAAATCATGATTATTGGAAAAAGAATCTCGGCACACGGGCTATCATTATGTATTATAATGTTTAAGTTAGGTAATTAAATAAAAAGTTAATTAAGTAAGAAAATAGCTTTTAACCATTTCTGCTTATTAGGTGTGAAAAGGATTGTTTTGCGCTCAAAAATATAATGATGTAATTTGTGTATACTAGTACATATATGTCGTTAAATATATACTTAATTAAGCGTTACATTTACGTTCTCTATGTATTTTTTTTACTTTTCTTCCGTTTTCCTTTCTGCAGAGCTCAATGGGAAAGCGAAAATTGAAACTATCGATAAAAGATTCGTAACAATATAAAAGTTTTCCCATCACTAAGCTTATCTCCATTGAGATCGGAGTCGATGACTAAAGGCTCGTTAATCTAACAATTATTCATTGAAGACCCAACAAGAGGGTCCAGTCGATGTCGGCTTTCCTTGTCACTCTCACACTAATCTATAGCTAGGGTAAAAGAGACGGATTATAATGGTTTATTAAAGATGGTTGAATCTTCATTGATTATGGATGGGTATTTTTTACGTGACTATGAAGAAAGTATAATGTAAAACGATTTCATACTTGACTTCAACGATTACTACATTTATTTAGTTTTTTTAAGATTGAGTTATATTAATTAAAGTTGGGAGTAACGAGAAAACAAACAAAACATAAATCATACCCCTTCCATAACTGGATAAAGAGAAAATTAAAATAATGAATGAGATATTATTGTTTCAAGTACCTACCATATTTTTCCAAATAAATATTTAAGTACTTAAAGACCTTATTTTAACGACTTCCAAAAGGAGCAGGTTCTGAATTAGGAGGCACGTATTTTTCTTACACAAGTGAGAACTTAGCTACTAAGTACCTACTAGCACAGATTGCTACTAACCGAATTTCGGCCACGGCGTCCAATCTCAAGAGAGATTAGCGATATTATAGTGCACAAGAGTGTGCACAGGTAATAGGTGCACTCTCTGTTCCTTTACTCTCATAGCCCAATGGGATGGAAAATCCGACACGACCGGAGAGAGATCAGGTGCAGGACCGACGGCTTTACGTGCTCTCCGAGGCACGGGGGTGGAACACCGTCAACTTCCTTACTCCGGTCTAGTACCTACTGAGAATTTCTTGTCAGAAAAACCCAATACTTGTTATGGCCCGACCCGGGACTCAAACCCGGGACCTCGTCAGCCGCAGTCTCACATGCTAACCACTAGACCAACTTAGGACAGACAGGAATTTAAAAAATTTATTCTACGCGGACGAAGTCGCGGTCATCAGCTAGTGAGTCTATAACTTCTCTATAGCGTCTATAGTCTGTGCCAAAAATAATAGTGTAACCAGCGGGAAATCATCGATAATTTAAATTGGTATTCACATGTAATGCCTATTAACCGGCGTGCCTAATGAGCTGAAATAATATAAAGCCGCGTCCACTGATGTACAACATAAATGTTATTATAGCTGCTGGATGTGGCACGTAATTAATTTCTTGCTATCGCCACGCTACAGCGTAAGTGTTTACTGTGTATATATGTGTTTGTTTGTTGGTTTGTCCTTTAACCATGCTGCAGTCTAGCAACGGAACGACGAGATGGATAAGAAATAGAGTAATTTAGGCTACTTTTATCCCGGAAAATCAAAGAGTTCCCCGTGGAATGTTCCCCGTGGATTTTCAAACCTATATCCAGGCAGACGAAGCCGTGAGCATCATTTAGCATGCTTTTAGTGTGCTCTTTAGTTACTGGCTAGGAAGGAGCTTTTAATAAAATTTAATCTATTTGGTACTAAAGCATAGGTACCTCGATAAAGATGGCGGCACTTAAAACAGAAACAATAAACAAAAAAATTGTTGTCAGCTCCGACGCACGACTGGAGTTTACTCTTTACGAACGATTATAAAATATATAGATTAGTAAATGAGGGTAAATAACATAAAGTCAATAACGTAACGGAGAAAATTTGATTTTACTCCCCATACATTTTCATACCCCGGGCTTATATTGTATGCAAATCGATTCTAAAGGAGGTAAACTCCAAAAGGTAAGAAAAAAGAAAAGATATTGGTAAAGCAATCTCTTCCAGACAATTTTTGGGGTGAGGAGATTATCAGAGCGCGGGTTAACGGTTACAATGTAGACTAATAACAACTGTGCGGTATATTAATATTATTATCGACCGAGATTGGGAAAACTCTTCTTCTTCTTCTTTCTTGGTGATGCGGCTTTGCAGGGCTCTGTAACGAGACCCGGTATCACTTTGACCGTTGCCGATCCATTGTGATCGCCACTATCTAAAGTTCCTGGAAAATAAACTAAGAACTGCAGCAGCTTCCTGGCCGGGATGTTCTTTGCCTCCACGGGATCCACTATGGCTAGGTGCTTTCCTAGGAGAGCGGGGCAGTAACAGATAATGTGTAAAGGCGTTTCCTCAGCCTCACAGCAGAGCCTACACACATCTGTAGGTATCTGGGAAAACTCTACTCTATTATTTAAATAGCCATGAAACAAGAGTAGCTTTTCGAGCAAATGAATCTATACTCATATTATAAATGCGAAAGTTTGGATGGATGGATAGATGTATGGATGGATGGATGGATGTTTGTTATTCAATCACGCCAAAACGGCTGAACGGATCTGGATGAAATTTGGCACAGAGATAGATTAGGTATAGTCTGTAATAGCACATAGGCTACTTTTTATCCCGGAAAATTAAAGAGTTCCCGCGGGAACCAAAAAACCTCAATGCACGCGGACAAAGTCGCGGGCATCAGCTAGTAATTTAAAAAAATGTTATTGTGTCTATTCCAGCAGCTGTATGCCTCACGTTTGATCGCTGAAACGTTATTAAGGACTCAGTAAAACAGACGGATTACCCTCGCAGTTATTCACGCTTCGTTATCGTTCATTTGTTGAATATATTCCGTTCGTGATTGAATATAAGAATGTATGCCTTAAAATAGCTTTTATAAATTCCCAAATTGACCCTCAATTATTTATTATATATGATATTAAAGAACCTAGAACCTAGAACGATTGCAACCTCCTGGCAGACACTCTTAAATTATAAAACAACACGGTGTCTGACAGGGGGTTGCAACTTGCAACCGTACTAAGTGTCTGACAATGGACAACGTGATTTCTAATATTATTCCAAAGAAAAATATAAAAAAACGGAGCTTAATACTTTAACGAATTTGAGGTGCCACCTTTTCTACGATACCTTCCAAAGCAACCGCGATCCAAACTTCACAGTCGGGGATCGTTTATATACCTCTATCAGAGACAATATACATAGAAAAACTTTCAGCTTTAATAAAATAACAAAGGTCTGATCGTCGCGGGATCTTGCTCTATTATCGGTCTAAGCTGCAGTTGTTCCTGTCGGGTGTTATGTAATTCTATTCGAGGAGCAGCGCGACGGCAATATAATTGTTGAATACCTATTCTCAAAGTATCCCTTTCACGCCGTATCCTCGTAACACGGTTCCTAAATACGTGTCTTCCTACTATTCCTACAGTGTGACGTCACGCGGCGTCTCTGTCAAAGCCTCAAAGGATTATCGTTCGACATAATCACATAGCGGCTTAGCGCGGTCAGGCGAGCTAATTATTATGACAATTATACATTCCTAGTGCATAATATGCCCGCGACTCCGCCCGCGTGGTTTGAGGTATTTTAATTCCCGCGGGAACTCCTACATTTTCCGGGCTAAAAAGTAGCCTATGTGCTATTCCAGACTATAATCTATCTTTGTGCCAATCGAGGATATAAACAGTACAACAGACGGACGGACGCGTCCGTCCAATCATGTACACCCTGGACATAATAATGTATCTAATACCTGATAGTAATAAGGTAATAACACACAGAAGCTGTAATCACACCAGCACTAACTTGTATTAGCTGCGACCAACGGATTACGTGCCGCTAAACCGTTTGACATAAGCGCATTAGGAGGCTTAGCTGGCTTGCGGTCGCTTGATTACTGTTACAATTATGTTAACTTAACGTTTGTATGTCATAATTATGTACAAGAAAACACAGTATCTATGGATATAGAGTTCCCCCGGGAACCAAAAAAACTCAATCACGCGCACGAAGTAGCGGGCATCAGCTAGTAAATAAATAAATAGACAAGGTAATTGCACCGAAGTTGCAACTTGAGTAGTGGACACTTCGACATAGCCTTGTCAATCATGTAAACCCTGAACATAATAATGTGTCACTTAATGCCTAATAGTAATAAGGTAATAACACACTGCAGCGGTAATCACACGAGCACTAAGGTGTATTAGCTGCGATCCACGGATTACGTGCCGCTCACAGACATATAAATAGAAGGTGCCGCTAAACCGTTTGACATAAGCGCATTAGGAGGCTTTAGCCGGTTTGCGAACGCTTGATTACTGTTGCAATTATGTTAACTTAACGTTGATATGTACTGGAAAATACAATAGCTATGTATGGATATCTCTATACTAATATTATAAATGCGAAAGTTTGGATGGATGGATGTTTGTTACTCAATCACGCCCCAACGCGACGGCGGAACTGATCTGAATGAAATTTGGCACAGAGATAAATTATAGTCTGGTATAACGCATATACTTACTACTTTTTATCCCGGAAAAATAAAGAGTTCGCGTGGGAACCGAAAAACCTCATTCCACGCGGACGAAGTCGCGTTTCGCGAAGCTCTACGTTTCTGATTCGAACCGCCAGGATGTGGAAGACCCTTCCAGCGCATTCCTTGCCGCGTATAACTTAAGTACCTTCAAGGCAAGAGTGAATAGGCATCTTCATAGCAAGCGCAAAGACAAAAATTTTAAAAGGCAAAGATTTAGCGTTCCGGTACGATGCCGTGTAGAAACCGAACAGGGTTATGGGTTTAATATAACTGCCATGCCCCTAACAGCTTAGCCCGCTGCCATCTTAGACTGCATCATCACTTACCTACCATCAGGTGAGATCGCAGTCAAGGGCTAACTTGTAGTGGATAAAACAAAAAGCGCGCTCAAACCTAGACCCCTGCATCATTGCTCTGTATTAGGCATGATTGTCGTCAAGCGCAAGCCTATTCTTCGATAAAAAAAATCATACTAATATTATAAATGCGAAAGTGTGTTTGTTTGTTGGTTTGTTGGTTTGTTGGTTTGTTGGTTTGTCCTTCAATCACGCCGCAACGGAGCAACGGATTGACGTGATTTTTGGCATGGTTATAGTTGAGGACCTGGAGAGTGACATAGGCTACTTTTTATCCCGGAAAATTAAGGAGTTCCCGCGGGAATCAAAAAAACTTAGCCAAGCGGACGAAGTCGCGGGCATCAGCTAGTATACCTATATATGTACATAAAGAATGTACGAATGATATATATATATATATAATGAGTATATTATGTATGCATGACTGCCTCGTTGGTCTAGTGGTTGGCATGTTCGACTGCAGCCGACGAGGTCCCGGGTTCGAGTCCCGGGTCTGGCCATAATTAAGTATTGGGTTTTTCTGTCTAGAAATTCTCAGTACTCAGAGAGCACGTTAAGCCGTCGGTCCCGGTTATTATCACTAACATGATAATAGTCGTTAAAGACCGCCAACCCGCATTGGAGCAGCGTGGTGGGTCTAAGCTCTAATTCCCTCTCTCCTATGAGAGTGGAGGCCTGTGCCCAGCAGTGGGACGTTATTGGGCTGTAGTGGTGGTGGTGGTGGTACATAAAGAATACAGATGTGAAACAGGTATCGCTAATTAGGGAGGCATGTATGTAATCAAATGTGAAATGAATCTAGTGAATGCGACCCGACGGACGCCGCCGGCGATATCCGAAAAATACATTAAGGACGCATTTGCAAAACAAATAGGTATAAAATCGCACTACTACACTCGCATCGTTCACACGCACACACATGCACTTACAAGCTGCGTGAATCAACTTATTTCGATACTTCGATATATTTTATTTTTTTTATAAATGGCGCAGTGTTGAGCGCTGTTGCTTTAACGTGGAAGTACCCGGGTTCGATTCCCGGCAGGGTCAATTTAGGAATTCATAATTTCTGAATTTTCTCTGGTCTGATCTGGTGGGAGGCTGCGGCCGTGGCTTGTTACCACCCTACCTACCTGTTAGGTGCCTTTCAGCATACCCCTATTCGGTTTCTACACGGCATCGTACCGGAACGCTAAATCGCTTGGCGGCACGTCTTTGCCGGTAGGGTGGTAACTAGCCACGGCCGAAGCGTCCCACCAGGCCAGACCAGGGAAAATTCAGAAATTATAAACCCCAAATTGACCCTGCTGAGGATCGAACCTGGGACCTCCGCACGTTAAGACAACAGCGCTATCCTATAAGTATCCTTAAAGCATAGATGTTATCCTGCTGTGTACACGTGTTGTACTGTTTGTATCCGGAGTTGGAGTGCTTTTAGGTTTACTCAACAACTTGGCAAATAAACTGCTATTCGTGTTTTAGCTAAATTGAAATATTATTTTCCTAAGGCCGCAGACAAATGTTGACGTGGGTTACGTTCAGAAGGGCGATTGTCTAAAAATGGAGTCTCTAGAGCACCGAAGAGACGTTAGTTCTCTTTGTGTGTTCTATCGTCTCCACAACGGGGAGTGCTCTGAGGAGTTATTTAATCTAATACCACCTTCCGTGTTCTCCAGTCGCACTCTTCGTCGCAGAAACAAATTTCATCCTCACCACCTGGATGCCTGGTCTTCATCCACCTCCCGTGTCATTTCACCAGGTCATTTCTGCCACGTACCTGCAAATTGTGGAACCATCTTCCATCTTCTGAGTTCCCTAATGATTATAATATGGGGCTCTTCAAAGGGCGGATAAACAAATTTCTCAAAAGCCAGCAACATATTGGCGGTTCCTCTGGTGCTGCAAATGTTCATGGGCGGCGGTAATCACTTACCATCAGGTGATCTTCTACCGCTGATCATTTCTAGACACGACATTATACCGTAATTCTCAAATTGACCCTGCCGGAGATTGAACCCGGGACCTCCGCATTATATATTAGTTTTTCTTTATTAGACGTTTGTCAGTGACGTTTGTTTTTGCTATCTCTATCTGTATTTTCCTGTGGTTTCATGCCTTTTAATTTTAAGTAAGTATTTTGTAAACTGTTTGGGCCTCAATAAATAAAATAAATAAATTAAATTACAGCCCTCACCACTGCGCCGTCCAAAAAACTGCGCAGACCTGCCCGACACAATGAAACGTGTTTCCCATTCGACGCAGGTGTTGGCGGGACAATAATATGTCCTGTCACTAGTATGTCTTTACCCTTATTTTATCTTTATGAAACTTTGTTAGAAAAATAAAGCTATCTTTCAGCAAAATTAACATTTTATACATTTAAGTTAACCTTCTAAAACCTTTTTAAAGACAAAAATTCTGTATCTATTAACATGACTTCCGGTGCCAAGTTTAAATGAAAATACACTTTATTGTACACCAAACTAGATACAATACAGAAGAACATAGACCTCGTACATTAAGAGGATATGGCATGAACGGGAAACTTTGAGAATAGGTATTGAACAATTATATTGCCGTCGCGCTGCTCCTCGAATAGAATTCCATAACACCCGATAGGGACAACTGCAGCTTGGACCGATATCTAATACCTATGAAAAACAGTCGATTTCTTACTCTAGTATTTTTCTGTTTCCTCCTCCAAAACAAAACCGATTTTATAAGACTCAGGCTATGTCGGTATGTTTTTATTTTTTTGATTATAATATTCGTCAAATATATTTGCGGAATATTTGATGATGACGCGAAAACTGGGCCATTTTTTGCAATTTTTGAAGGTTTCATATTCTTAAAATTACTGATTTATCGAAAAAAGCAAAACATAGGGGCATTGCATGGACACATATAGATTTTATGGTGCAAAAATATTTCTCTATTGTAATTATGCACGGAGAAAACATATAATACGATTGTATGGGGAAACCGCCCTCCCGTATCGTCTTAAGGGAAGAAGCTGTGCAATAGGCGGCCTTATCGCTAAGAAGCAATCTCTTCTAGGCAACCTAAACAGGAAATAGTAATAAGTTGTAGAGATATAGAGACAAAGTGCTGTAATAGCTAGATCGTATAGTAGGCAGCATGTACCTACATAGGAAGGAATAAATAAGTAATAACGTGAGATAACATCAAAGGCCCGGTGATATGAGCTCCGGATGCTGCACTTAGCTCTCAAACTCTCAATAAGGGACATATTAATACTGGAAGAGACACCTTTATTCAGATTAGCCAAAAACAAGTGACTGAAAGATGTTATAACATTTTTTAATTTTTTTTCGTTACATTAAATGTAAAATAGAAAAAAAATGAGAAAAGGCGTCTTACTGCCCCCCTATTCTCTAACTCAATGAATTATCAAAAAATTACAAAATAGGCGACATGTAAGGCGCGGGACATACAGACGTGTCGACGGGCGGTCGACGGGTGTGTCGAGAAGCGAGCGGTCGCCGCCGCTTCTATGTATTTCATACAAAATGTATGCAAGCGGCGAGGCGCCGAGCATACTGAAGAGGCGCGGCGCGGGTATGGTGGGGGCGACGCTTCCTCGACATACGGCGCACCCGTTCGACAGTGGCACACCGCTCGAAACGCACAGGGCCGGATTGCAAATGCACGACGATACGGAATTTAATATCGATTTTGCCAGTTAGTGGAAAAATACCTAGACTAGTTTTTTTAGTTTGTAGGTATAATGCTGTGCACAAACCTGTGCTGTAGGAGCACCCATTCCGGGTGGTGTCACATGCAAACATATTCTTATGTACGATTGTATGTTAAATGTTTGTCTGTGTCACCATTGTGGAATAAAGGTATTTTCTTTCTTTCTTTTCTTTCTCTCAATTAAATTAATAAATCTTGTATAGTCTAGGAAACGGGGCAGTTCGTTGTATAGAGACCCCCGCATTAAGTCCTCAGTCGTTGAAACTTGGCACGGTTGTAGTAATGTACCAAAACTTACACAAAAATATTCAAAAAAAATCCATGCGGAAGTTAGGTATTTATACATAAAACTTAATATTTATGACTGAATATTTTCTCGAGTTCTTTTTAAAATAATTTTAATATATATATAGCTGCTCGTGCTGATTCACTCATTGATCACCTCTCCTGTAAAATTTTGTATGAAAATATTTTTTTTCACTCATCGTTTCGTATAGAAGACAAAAATTCATTCAGAGGCAAAATACGGAGAGAGCTGATGATTGAGGATTTCGAAGACGGATGAAGAGCACCAGCCAGGGTATCGAAGATAGGTGGGGGGTGCTCGACCAAATGTCACTCGAAACTTCATCCAATTGACAGTTAACTGAAAAAAATTTCAAAATGGCGGATTTAAGATGGCCGCCATACAAATTTCGACGGTGTCTATCTCGGAGAGTATAAAAGATGGAAGAGTGGTTTCTCGGCAAAAGATGATCAGGACATGAGGGTCTACTTGATGAACAGGAAAAAAATTCAAGATGGCGGAATTTATTTTTCCAAAGAAAAGGGTATTGAAGATAGGTGGGGGGTGCTCGACCAAATGTCACTCGAAACTTCATCCAATTTACAGTGAGCTGAAAAAAAAATCAAAATGGCGGATTTAAGATGGCCGCCATACAAATTTCGTCGGTGTCTATCTCGGAGAGTATAAAAGATGGAAGAGTGGTTTCTCGGCAAAAGATGATCAGGACCTGAAGGTCTTCTTCATGAACAGGAAAAAAGTTCAAGATGGCGGAATTTATTTTTCCATAGAAAATTTAGGTATGGCGAATATTGAAGAGGCTACAAGTGTACGGTTCCTTTTAAAAATTTGTTTTTATGGAAGAATTCTCATTTTGACGAATCGTTCGGAGAAAAAAATATGGAAATGATCGAAGGTTCGGATGATGGGTGAGGAGCACGGTCAGGGTATTAAAGATAGGTAGGGGCTGCTCAAACAAAAAATACTCGAAACTTCATACAATTGGCAGTGAGCTGAAAAAAATCCAAAATGGCGGATTCAAGATGGCGGCCATCTCAGACAGTATTTAAAAGATGAAAGAGTGGTTTTTGGGTAGAAAATTATCAGGGCCTGAAAGTCTACTTGATGAGCAGAAAAAATTAAGATGGCAGATTCTGCCATCTTAATTTTTTGCTCATCAAGTAGACTTTCAGGCCCTGATAATTTTCCACCCGAAAACCACAATCTACGAACATTGAAGAGAGTAGAAGAAGTTAGGAAATATGCATGATTTTGAAATGGTTTTTTTACAAGATTTGTTCTTTATGGAAGAATAATTATTGTCGGTTCGCCATTACGAAAGCCAAGTTGCCGAAGTTAGATGGCATCCAAAGGTATACAAGGGGGTGAGGGGCGGGGGGTTGGTGATCTTTGTTTTATGTTTTTTCCTTTACGAGAATTTTCTTTTACGTGGGACGCTTGGTGTGGTGGCGCTTCCACTGTGCTCACTAGCATAGCAGTGTGTTGTTCAGTTCAGAACACGTAGACAGTAAACCAGGATAGTATGACAGCGAGTAAGTAGACAGTGGACCGAGCGGTCCACTACGCGGTCCGCTTTAGCGGGCCGCGCAGCCACGCGCCATACTAGTATAGTATATTTACACTCAAAACCGAAATACCAAAAGAAATAATCATGCAGAACATCGATATTTATACCGATTTTATTATCAAACCTAAACTGCGTATAACTACGCGACGATGTACCTTCCTGCTTTAACAATTGGGTATAGCATAAAAAACCTTACTTCCGTACTGATTTTTTATTGGATATTTATACCACCACAGCTAGCATATCTTCATCTGACGAAGAAGACATATTGTCGCATCGACATCAAACACTAGTATGCCCCAAATACGTCCCACTGCTACGTCACAGCCTCACCGTTTGCGCGCCACTTGGCGACAGATGCGCGACAGATGCGCGCCAGTGGCGAGACACTGTCGCGCATCTTGCGCACCTCACCACTCGCCCCGACACTTCTGTATGTCCCGCGCCTAAGGGTTCGTAGAGAAAAATAGCACATACTCGTCTATGAAATATGGACATACTTTTATTTCTATACTTTTGACATAAGGAGACAAGTCATACTATTTGTAACCATGTTAGCTTCGGTAGAGATATAACGGGTAGACATAATTTTACTCGTTGTGCGCATGCTAGCCCTACAGGGCGCGTTTAGAACCCTCGTAGCTTTAGTTTTAAGAGATCACAATTAATTAGTCATCACGTTACTAGTTATTAAATTAGACAAATGATTGACTTTTAAAAAGGGTACTTACAATGATAGGTACCTACAGTTCGCGGGCGAGTTGAATGCAGAACTTTGTCACCATACAAAAGCTCTGCATTCAACTCGCGCGCGAACTATACCTACTTTAAATTAATTAATTTTGACTTTAACTTTTACTTTGATATAGGTACATTGATATCAGAGGTGGAACGGATAGTTGTTTGGCCGGATACCGGATACCGGATATCCGGCTAGCTACGAAGCCGGATAGCCGAATATCCGGCGGCCGGATATCCAGCCCGTGGTCTCGTAGCAGGTTGTGACAAGTTTAGCGCCGCACAGGTACAGCGAAAGCGATCGGATCAATTCGGGCGGTTTCGGGTATCATCATGAGAGATCGTGACCGGCGGCATGAGTGATTAATTGCTTATCGAAAGTTCTTTGTAATTTAAGACAAAATAAAAAAATCTAAATTCTATGGTAGAGAAAGAACTTTCTTGTGAGATTTTGTAACTTTTCAGTTATTTAAATAAAAGACATCATACCTAATTATAAGTTATAACCCGTTTTCTAATTATTATTATTTACCTCACAAAAACGTATGTTTTAAAGTTGATTTCAGGAAATTATCGTAGTTTTTTAACATCCGGTATCCGGGCGGATATTGAGTTACTATCCGGTATCCGGCTGAATAATAAATCCGGCCGGATACCGGATAGTTACCGGATATCCGTTTCATCTCTAATTGATATAACCCATACTGTTAGCACAGTAAACAGATACAATCTGTTTACTGTGCTGTTAGGGAAGGAAGGTAGGTAGTAGAAGAGGTGACCAAAAACCTTTGGCTCAATTTTGGACATTTTTTTTTTAAATTATTTTTGTACAAAATATTGTCTTAAAACTAATAAGTAGAAAAAAAGTGGACAAAGGTAAAGCTTATCTCTTTAAAAGAAATCTCTTCCAGCCTTCCTTGAAAGTGAGTAAGGTGAAATTGTTAAGTGGTACAGGTACAAAAATAATATATTCACCTTTGCTCGATACTACATACTACATACTGCTGCGCTGAAGAAGCTTCATAAACTGCGCTCGATATTCCCAAAGCATTTCCAGTACAATCTAGATATCTACCTCAGCAATATCTGCAAGTGTATGCTCTTGGCACGCTACGAACTGGCAGTTGGCACCACACCAAATTATATATAAAATTGACCGCTTAATAAAACGCCTGCCACTTCTGCCTTTCTCTATACTCTATAGCGGAGGAGATGCGTCCAATTTATCAGTGTTCGCTAATGCAAGCGATTGTTTATGACCTCGAGCAGCATATCTACTGCCATCGCGTAAGGTAGTATTGACGACCTCCGTGGCGCAGTGCTGAGCGCTGTTGTCTTAACGTGCGGAGGTCCCGGGTTCGATCGCCGGCACCTGTGCCCGGCACGGTCAATTTGGGAATTTATAATTTCTGAATTTTCCCTGGTCTGGCCTGGTGGGAGGCTTCGGCCGTGGCTAGTTACCACCCTACCGGCAAGCGATTAAGCGTTCCGGTACGATGCCGTGTAGAAACCGAATAGGGGTATGGGTTAAATATAACTGCCATGCCCCTAACAGGTTAGCACGCTACCATCTTAGACTGCATCGTCACTTAAACCATCAGGTGAGATCGCAGTCAAGGGCTAACTTGTAGTGGATAAATTTTTTTTTTCAAAATATTGTTGACGTTCGTGTTGCAGGATTATAATCCTTATTTTAGGGACGTGAAGGTACGGTAAAGCTGACATGTTGAAGTAGTATACCTACCTACTGTTACTATAGTAAGTAGTAACCCATCTACTTCCAACGGAGAAATTCAGGCATTTACAGACGACTTTGCGGATTTATAGAATTAGAACTAGTAGAGTAGGTAGGTAGGTACTTGACTTAATTTTTCGATTAAAACTACAATTCGAACGAAAATGGTAGGTAGCAAAACGAAATCAGAGAGAACTAATAAACGCCCTATTTGAAATTTGAGGTGGCATCAAAGCCTCGAATGGTTACCAAGTAACTAACAATAATTGTGACTTATTTTTGTATAAGTAGAAGTACCTACTCGCGACAAAATAAATATCATCTCTGATGCCTTTAATATTTAAACTTACTTACCTAGTAAATTTTCAAGTAAGTATAGTAGTTTTTGAAGTTGCATTTGAAATCAGTTCTTGAAAAGATTTATTTTACTGTTTTAACGAAGTATAGTTTTAATAATATTATGTTATGTGAAGGTATTCACATAATATTATTAAAACCTATTTAGTTATACAAAATATAAGCATTTGTATTTCGATCATAAAAACTTCAACGTCAATTTATCCAAAAAATAACTCTCTAAAAAGTTTTATTTTCTACACATCAGAATAAGTAACAATCAATATATCATCAACCGACCCCATATTGTTACGAAAAATTCAATAACATTTGACGAATACAGAATTAATCGGCATTTAAAAACACGCAACCTCATGAATTGCTAACTAAAATATGCGCCCGCGCTCGCACCCCATTGGTCCGCGATATCTAGGCCGTGGAACCCTGCGCTCTGATTGGCTGGAGATTTCACAACAATATTTTGGCAAGAAATCAACTAGGCGGAGCTTATTGCTAAAGATATGTGAATCCGTCCTAATGTTACCAATGATATGTTAAAAAAACTATAGATATGTCAGCGCCATACTTCGTGGTGATAACATAAGGCCCATGGACAACTGTTATTTTATTGAATCGAAGCAGGCGTTACTTTGCGGAAGTCCATGATAATGAATGAACGAGAAGTTTAATTCGCTATAATCCGCCACAGCAGACCAATCTACGTGGTACAGTGCGTGTCCTTCACCAATAGCATGCGAACACAGATAAGAGAATCTGATCTGTGCATGCGAACAACCACCACCTTCCAGCCCCAGGGGGGCTGGAAGGTAAAGCCACTACTCGTGTGGTATAGCACGGAATAAATACTTAAAACTTTTAAGTAGGTTCTAGTCCACGACACGGCAGAAAATATAAAAGGCTAAATCTAAATCCGAATTGCGAGGTAGAGAAATCGATAGAATTATTGTAAATGTTATCGAGAAAGAATTAAAGTTCAATTTAGCGCATCCAGCAAAATTATATTTATACCAGACGTTGCCCGTGACTTCGTCCACGTGGATACAGATCTTTAATTTCCCGGGATGAACAGTAGCCTATTTCCTTCACCGGGATGCAAATTGCAATCTATCTCTGTACCAAATTTTGTCAAATTGGGTTGAAAAGACGAGCCTTGAAGGAGTATCAGACAGAAAGACACACAGAATACAGATACATTGACAAACAGACACACTTTTGTATTTATAAAATTAGTATGGATTGAAAGTAGAGTGAATTTGCATGTGTCCATCCGTTCATCTGTTTGTCCTTCCGTCTGAACGTCATACCTAACTTTTGTATTCCTGAAAGCATTTTTAAAATCCATTCCTAAACATAGGACAATAATCCCACACTCTATATTTTCAGGACTTGAATTTTTAAAAATTCAAAATATGGTTTATGAGTAGGTACATGATCGCACTCGGATATTTCTTAGGTAGTCCATAGTCCATACTAATATTATTAATGCGAAAACGTGTCTGTTTACAACTTTACCTGTCCATCTGTCTGTCTGCCACGCTTTCACAGCCCATCTGTAAACCGATTTCGATAAAAATTGGTTCAGGGATAGTTTGTATCTGGGGGAAGGATATAGGCTACTTTTCATCCCGAAAAAAAAAGTTCTCGCGGAAATAAAAAATCCTCAATTCCCACGGATGAAGTCGCGGGCATCATCTAGTCTTCAAATAAAATGCATCAAATACTGCGGACAAGACATATAGCAATAGGGATGATGCCTATATCAAAAATAAATTATTTCTGACTGATCATTAAATAGAGGGTCTTCCAAAAGACCTAAAATTCACATCCTCGGTTAGTTTTAAGTTTGATAACCATTTTAAAATATTGATTAAAGAAAAAAAGTGTGTTGAAATTTGATGAAGTCACAACTGTGAATTTCATACAACTTCCATACTAGAAGTGCGTTTTTAAGTTTGATAAAGTTTGATAAAGAGTTGCTGATTTGATTCAGTTGTCATCATCCCTATATAATAAAATAAAATAAAAAGTAAAATAAATTTCGGTCCCCAATTAAGCAACTAAGCGTATTTCAAACGTTTAAGGACGCAATTAAAGCGAATAACTAAATGAATACTTAGTAGTTAGTACGCGCGGCGTGCAATCAATTAAGGCGGTGTAATCAATTAAGGCGCGTGTCGTCGCATTTTTATGCAAATGCAGTTCGCCGGTGGTCCCGCCTTTACACCTCGGCGTCCCGGCGGCCGGGCCGCGTCCCGCGTCGCCCTGTGTGCGATATTCTTGCACTCAAGTTTATGTTTATGTCCGGGAACACACCGGACCGGTCCGGATAAACAAGTAAATAAATAAATAAAAATAAATAAATCTTTATTCAGGATTTCAAGTAACACAAAAACAAATTACAAAAACAAGTAAACATCCATACTATCCATACTTAATATTACAAATGCGAAAGTGTGTCTGTCTGCCCGTCTGTCTGTCTGTCTATCTGCTACGCTTTCACGGCCCATCTGTTCAACCGATTTTGATGAAATCTGGTACAGGGATAGGTTATATCCCGGGGAAGGACATAGGCTTTTATCCCGGAAAATTAAGGAGTTCCCTGGGAATCAAAAAAACTTAAACCAAGCGGACGTAGTCGCGGGCATCATCTAGTCCATATCCATATCCATACTAATATTATAAATGCGAAAGTGTGTCTGTCTGTCTGTCTGTCTATCTGCTACGCTTTCACGGCCCACCTATTCAACCAATTTTGATGAAATTTGGTACAGGGATTGGTTATATCCCGGGGAAGGACATAGGCTACTTTTTATCCCGGAAAATTAAGGAGTTCCCGCGGGAATCGAAAAAAACTTGGTCCATGCGGACGAAGTCGCGGGAATCATCTAGTAATTCAATAAATTAAAAGATAATATGACTGCATTAGAATTGTATGGTGCCGTTTTGAAAATAGCGCCACACAGCCGCCATATTGAAAATGTATAGCCAGTGTCACTCGGGATGATGAAAGGATTCTATAAACGACTACCCCATACATCCAAAATCCAAATCAGTTCAAGAATTTAGAAGTTATGGTGAAATAAAGAAACTCACATACTTACACACATTACATACATGAACTCTGAAAATATTAAGTACACTCCTTTTTTTGGCAGTCATGCAAAAAGTACGTGTTATTTACATTTAAAGCGCGCAAAAAACAACACGTCATCCCCTCCGACGCGAAATAGATGCATTGCATAGGTGTGCAAAAGCCCGTGTCAATTCATTTCTATATGGAGCGTGCACACTAGATGACCAGTGAAAACGTCGCTCTATTCCGATGCAGAAGCTCTATCATGTCCGGTCTCTAGTTTGTTTTGCCCGTAGTTTGAGGTCGAAAACGCACTACGGATAAGACAAAAAAACCGGGACAAAATAAAAGATAGGAACACCTAAATTCATGAGTGAATGGAAAAAAGTAAATCCCAACGACATCAATTTACATAGACGGGCCCTGTCGAACAAAGAATGTGGACCTATCTTACTAACGCCATCTAGTCTGAAAAACGGGACAGCGCTATGGCGGGGACAAGGACAGGGTTATACAGGTGTGGAGCGCGCTCTACAGGTCGGACGCCCAATTTTTTTTCTATGAAAGGGCCCATCTAGTATATATCGATAGTAAATCCATGTTAGGCTTGAGAGAAAATTAAATTAGCGACATAGACTGCGCAGTCCGCAGTCGTTAGCGCCATTACAAAATATGCAATTAAAAATCGGCAAATGGCCATTCGGTCGCCAAATTTCGGTGCTTCCGAGAGCGGCGGGACTTTGTAAATAGTCCAAAGAAACAAGCACAATTAACATCGCCGAGTGGTTACTAATTGGAGCTGTCTATTCAGCAGACAAGTGCGTTGAGCCTTAATGGCTTAACGGAGGGGCACCCTTAAATAAATTGATTTATTTATTTATTTATTTATAAATAATAAATTTACACAAAACAAAGATGAACACAAATAATGTCAAACCAATTTAAACTGCCATTTATTTTAATTGTCAAAGAATTATTAAAAACTTATCTTCGGCAATGCAATACCTACATAATATCTGCGGTAAACGTAACTACTTAATCGTATTGTAGCAATGGCGGCAAATTCCCGCCGTATCCGCATCCGCAGATATCCGCAGATAATATGCAGATATCCGCAGATATGTAGATATCCGCGGATATATAGCATCGATCGCGACCGCAAGTCAATCACATAACGCGGTCGATGGAACGCGGACACTCACACAACAGCGTGTTAATTAATTATTATTTATGTTACCTACGACTAATTAATGAGGTTTATAACGTTAAACTATCGTGAGTTATAATCATTTTAACGTGAGTCTTTCAGCTGCCGCGTCGCGCGAACAGGCACTTATCGGGCACTTTTTTAGGGTTCCGTAGCCAAATGGCAAAAAACTGAACCTTTATGGATTCGTCATGTCTGTCTGTCCGTCCGTCCGTATGTCACAGCCACTTTTTTCCGGAACTATAAGAACTACCTATACCTACTGTTGAAACTTGGTAAGTAGATGTATTCTGTGAACCGCATTAAGATTTTCATACAAAAGTAGAAAAAAATTTATACCCCCCATACTTAGAACTGAAACTCAAAATTTTTTTTTTATCAAACCCATACGTGTTATGTTATCAGTGGGGTATCTATGGATACCTGCCTTCATAAAAATGCTATTGAGGTTTCTAATATCATTTTTTTCTAAACTGAATAGTTTGCGCGAGAGACACTTCCAAAGTGGTAAAATGTGTTTTTTAATTTTTCATCTAAAATAATTGACGAAATGGGGGGCTTGCAAGGTGGAGATTTTCTAACGTCCAAAGTTGACCTCAGAACTCTCAATTTTCTGAAAGTCTGAGCCTGAAACTTGATCAATTATTTGAATTATATCCTGTACTTGAACAACAAATACTAAAATTTGATAAATATAATAAGAAAACGAAATAATTTAATTTTTAATGAGCTTCATTACTTTTAAGAACTTCACAATGATGTCAATAGATGGCGCTCTGTGATACCGCGAGGTCTTAGTTCGGGGCCAACCACTTGTTATATTTGGACGTAGTTAAGCAGAAAGGACTCAACCCACACTTTGGTCAAAAATGAGTTATTTATACCAAAGAGGTCCTAACGGTTGGTTCTATCACTCAGCAAAAAAGATCTGTGATACTACAACGATAAGTTAGTTTTTTTAATGATGAGAACCAACCCACATAAAGACGGGTATTTTTTTACAAACCACTGTAACAACCCATACTTCTTGGGTCGTTTTTAATAAATCCAACTAGAAAGAAGGTGGTCTATATTTAATATAACAGAATTGACTCAAAACACTTGAATTGTTTCAGTTAAATTATCGTCATTTCAACCAGTACATTTTTTCATTAAACTAAAACGGCTCAAACTGTGTGGACCATTTCTGTTAAACTGATTTACGAAGAAACAAGCCGACGTTGCATTCAGCTAAATCAACCCAAACGATGTAAATCATTTCAGTTAAATTACCTTCATAGAAACTAGTATATTTTTTTATTCAACTAAAACGACTCAAACAATGTGGATCACTGTGTAAATCAGAACAAGACGCTATTATTTATAGTTCAAATAATTAATGAGGGGCGAGTGGCGTAGTTGTGACAACGCATATCAGTCGATTGCGATAGGAGGAGGGCTCCAGCTGAAAATCAGCGCTGAATGTCCTTGTAATTCATTGCAAGGCATTCAGCATTATGCTGAGCTGATACCTTTTTCAGGTTGTGCCACACACCACGAGCGTTATCATGGTGCTTCTATGACTTGATCATGAGTCTAATGTGCAGGTACTGGAAGCGCCATGGTAACATTTACCTTGAGGTAAATTGTTCTGTGTGGCACAATGCTGTCAATAAATGTTTTTTGCTATTGTTTTTTTTTAAATATACTTATATACCTATATAGCGAGCAAACGAGCAGGCGGGTCACCTGATGGTAAGTGATTACCGCCGCCCATGAACATTTGCAGCACCAGAGGAACCGCCAATGTGTTGCTGGCTTTTGAGAAATTTGTTAATCCACCCTTTGAAGAGCCCCATATTATAATCATTAGGGAACACAGAAGATGGAAGATGGTTCCACAATTTGCAGATACGTGGCAGAAATGACCTGGTGATATGACACGAAAGGTGGATGAAGACCAGGCATCCAGGTGGTGACTGGTGAGGATGAAATTTGTTTCTGCGACGAAGAGTGCGATTGGAGAACACGGAAGGTGGTATTAGATTAAATAACTCCTCAGAGCATTTTCCTTCTTTTCTTTCTTTCTAACTCACTTTTATATGGAGCCGCACATACTTGCGCGAAAGGACGAAACATCGTTCCCCGCCGTCGCGAACGTACCGCCAGACATCCGATCCCTTGTTTAGCGTTTTTGCTCATGATTCGCCAAACAAATTAGAACCTCCACTAAAATTTTAAGTCTCTTTTCTCGCTAATTCCGTCAAAAGACTTGAAAGAATCGTTTTCGCACAAAGCGTTTCCCGCGCTGATCAATTAGCCGAGATCCGAACCCGGGTCCCCTGGGCGAATGCTGACTTACGAGTACATTGTCATTTGATCCCCGTAACACTTACTTACTTTATTACGTCAAAAGGAATTGCTGGAATAGGGTTGTCACATCATATTACATACTTACTTTACTTACTACTTGTGTATTACTATACTTACTACTTGTAAGTTGTTACTGTTTGTTGGTTTATTGGTTTGTTGGTTTGTCCTTCAATCACGCCGCAACAGAGCAACGGATCGACGTGATTTTTTGATGGGTATAGTTGAGGACCTGGAAAGTGCTACTACTTATCACGAAAAATTAAGGAGTTCCCGCGGGAATAACAAAAAACTTAAACCCATGCAAAAATTCACGTCAATCCGTTGCTCCGTTGAGGCGTGATTGAAGGACAAACCAACAAACCAACAAACAAACACACTTTCGCATTTCTATTAATAGTATGATTTAGATTTCGCAGCACAAAATTAATTGAATTTGATTACCACCTTTGACACAAAAATTGAGCCTACTGACAGCCCTATTAATCCCCGTAATAGACACAATTTAAACGGCAAGTCATCATTAAAATAAAAGCGTGGGTAACGAGTCCCCCGCCTCCCCGGGCGTGCGTTATCGCCATCAGAGGGCGGCCGGGCCCCGGGGGCGGAGGGGCCCCTGGATACATTCCTGTCGCGAGCATTGTGTTATATTTCATTCGATAATTGGGTATTTGACAACTAGTCAAATCAGCAACTTTTTTCAAACTTCAAAACTCAAAACGCGTCCTAAGTATGGGATTTTGTATGAAATTCTGAATTGTGACGTCATTAAAGTTCGACGCACTTTTTTTTGTTTTATCCACTACAAGTTAGCCCTAGACTGCGATCTCACTTGATGGTAAGTGATGATGCAGTCTAAGATGGTAGCGGGCTAACTTGTTAGGGGCATGTCAGTTATATTAAACCCATACCCCTTATTAGGTTTCTACGCGGCATCGTACCGGAACGCTAAATCGCTTGGCGGCACGTCTTTTGCCGGTTGGGTGGTAACTAGCCACGGCCGAAGCCTCCCACCAGGCCAGACCAGGGAAAATTCAGAAATTATAAATTCCCAAATTGACCCTGCCGGGGATCGAACCCGGGACCTCCGCACGTAAGACCACAGCGCTACACACTGCGCCACGGAGGTCGTCAAACTTTTTACTTTAATCGATTGTTTTAAAATGGTTATTCAACATAAAACTAACAGGGGACGTGGATATTACAACTTGGGGGCGATCCTCGATTTAATAATCACTAAAAAATAATTTATTTATTTGAATAGTAGTAAACTACTAAGTATTCAAATAAATTATTTTTATTTTTACCCAATTGTCGCTGCAAATAAGTTGTTTGTAGCAAAACTGCTTCATACTAAACTTTATGCCCGCGGCTTCGTCCGCTTGGAATACACAAACTTCAAACCCCAATTTTACCCCATTAGGAGTTTAATTTTCAAAAATAATTTCTTAGCGAATGTCAGAAGCCGTAGTAACTGCATGCCAAATTTCAGCCCGATTCGTCCAGTGGTTTGAGCTGTGCGTTGATAGATCAGTCAGTCAGTCAGTTACCTTTTCCTTTTCATTCCTTTTTAGGGTTCCGTAGCCAAATTTGGCAAAAACGGAACCCTTATAGATTCGTCATGTCTGTCTGTCTGTCTGTCCGTCCGTATGTCACAGCCACTTTTTTCCGAAACTATAAGAACTATACTGTTGAAACTTGGTAAGTAGATGTATTCTGTGAACCGCATTAAGATTTTCTTACAAAAATAGAAAAAAAAACAATAAATTTTGGGGGTTCCCCATACTTGATGAACCCCATGAACTGAAACTCAAAATTTTTTCATCTAACCCATACGTGTGGGGTATCTATGGATATAATTTTTTTCTAAACTGAATAGTTTGCGCGAGAGACACTTCCAAAGTGGTAAAATGTGTCCCTCCCCCCCCCCCCTCCCTCCCCCCCCCCCCCCTCCCTCCCCCCCCCCCCCCTGTAACTTCTAAAATAAGAGAATGATAAAACTAAAAAAAATATATGATGTACATTACCATGCAAACTTCCACCGAAAATTGGTTTGAACGAGATCTAGTAAGTATGTAGTTTTATTTTAATAATTTAAAACTTACTACAGGTTTGTACGGAACCCTCGGTGCGCGAGTCCGACTCGCACTTGGCCGGTTTTTCATTTATCATTATTCATTGTTAATTAAAAATTTATTATTTATATTTTATTATTTTATTATTTATTTATAAATTATTTTATAAATGCAACAAAAATCTCAATGTTATAATACCGAGCGACAATTACGTACTGTGAAACTTTCACGGTACAGGATTACCTAGTGTGGGTACCATAGGACATAAGGAAAAATTGTCATAGTTGTTATTGGTAAATAAACATTTTCATTTTTAGGGTACCAAAATGGTAAAAATGGAACCCTTATGGACTTTCTCCGTCCGTCCGTCCGTCCGTCCGTCCGTCTGTCACAGTCGATTATTTCAGTAACTATTAAAGCTATCGACATGAAATTTGGAATAGTTGTGTATAATAGTGGCCTAACATCATTAAAATAAAAAAAAATCTAAAATTATTTTTAGTTTAATTAAAAAAGGGGGAAAATCGGGGGTTTGAAATTTCAAAGTATGATAACTATACTGAGTGGGATATCATACGAAAGGGCTTTACTTCTACATTCTAAAACAGATTTTTATTTATTTTTATGCATAATAGTTTTTGATTTATTGGGCAAAATGTCGAAAAAAATACCGTTCCCCCCCTTATCTCCGAAGTTTACCAATTGAAAAATCTGAAATAATTATGGTCAATAGAAGCTTATGTATATTTTACAGGAAAAATAAAACCAACGCTCTAACTAGCATAGTTTTTTTGATATTAACAATAAACCTCTACAAACAAATTTAGTTTTGCGGTTCATTTCGTCTTGTTTTTAATACGTCATAAATCGTAAAACTTACTACAGGTTTGTACGGAACCCTCGGTGCGCGAGTCCGACTCGCACTTGGCCGGTTTATTTTTTTGTAAAGAAAGAATACAAGACTTATTCACCATACTAAAATGGCAAAAAATCTTAACTGTGCCTATCCGTCATAGCTGTATTTTATTACTCTATTTTTTTATCCCACCACAACAGCGATTCTACTTTCCACAAAAGAAAATCAACTTTCGAAACACATTTCTCCAACATACCTAAGCTTGTAAAAAATACTAAAAGATTGTACCTAATACCACTTTACTATGATCTTTATAACACCTCATAATCACCTAATCGCTACAACGAAAGACTATTTCGAGTGTTTCAGAATGTTTGAAACGAGAGTGTTGAAAATCCTAACACGTTTCATAGGAACCGTACCAACATGTGCTATAGTATTTTACAGGGAAAACGGCTATTAGCGAACGGACAGTTGTCAAATTACATTTGACAGAAATGCCGAGATGAAATGTAGAGCTCACTGTCTAGTTAAAGCTAAGATATTATAATGTCCTCCCGACTGAATTTCGGCCACGGCGGCCTATCTCCAGAGAGATTAGCCATCTGTTTATTATATTATAGTGCACAAGTATGTACGCATACCTACATAGGTGCACTCCCTGTTCCTTTACTCTCATTGCCCGATGGGAAAATCCGACACGATCGGAGAGAGACCAGGCGCAGGACCGACGGCTTAACGTGCTCTCAGAGGCACGGGGGTGAACCACCGCCAACTTCGTAACTCCGGGCTAGTACTAAGAATTTCTTGTCAGCAAACCTAAAACGATAAGATATACAGAGTATATGGCAATGCAATTCTTTTAGGCCTTTCTAGAGCGGAAGGTAAGAGATTTCGAAACAGACAAATTGCTTTAAATTAGTTGAAGTTTTTAGCATTACGCTGAGTTGCACGAAACTATTTTAAAAATTTAAGTGTTGATTAAACTAATTTAATCACAAGACTCCATACGATTCTTGCGATTAAATTAGTCTAAGTACCACTTAAATTTTTGTACTTGTTTCGTGCAACTCAGCGTAGTCAATCAGTGCTAAAGTCTAAAGACGAAAAGTTGCGCTAGACCTTAAAAGTGAGTTACGCGGACGTTTTGGACAATATTTTTTGTCCGCAGCGAGCTTTTGCTCTTGACCATTGAATTAGTTTAATAATTCCTCAAATCTCTTGACTAAGTACTATATATTATACGACTGCCTGAAAAAAGGAGTATATTGTTTTCAGGGTTCATGTATGTATGTATGTATGTGAGTTTGTATATTCCACCATAACTTCTATACGCCTGAACGGATTTTGATGAATGAGGTATCGTTAGAATCCTTAGCTTATTCCGGGAGACATAGGCTAGTAAAATTAAAAAAAAATTGATAGGCTGATGGTCATGCTCTCGCATTTCAATATCCAGTGATTCACAAAAAATATCGTTTAACTATGGCAGTCGTATTTTTAATTCTTTGAGTTATATTCACTTGTATCGCGCTCATTCCCACTACACCACAAGCATTATATCCCGCATACAAAATAGTATATGATATATTATATCTCTTATGCCATTTTTCACCCGCGTCACCGTCCCATGTCAACATAATATAACAGTTCCGCGAAATTGGAGTCGCAGTGACATCGCGTTTGATATCTTCGCCTACTCGGATTCCCGGGCGGGTTTGTTAATTGGATACCGTGACAATTTAAGCCCAAATTTCAGTGTGTTAGGTGTATTTCGGTAATACTTGGAACAGTTATTTTTATCGATGAAAAGTAACAGCCCCCCGATTACGTAAGAATTGTCGATCAAATGGTAAAGGTTCGGCGTCAAAGTAAAATAAACCATGACAGCATTGAATTAGAGCTCAATTTCGTCTGCCCATTCTTATACGTTTAGGGTATCGTACCTACATACCTAAACGTATAAGAATGGGCAGACGAAATTGAGCTCTAATTCAATGCTATCATGGTTTATTTTACTTTGACGAAAATCTTTAACGTTTGATCGGCTATTCTTACATGATTGGGGGGCAGGTTGCGATAAAATGAAGCACTATATCGCGACCAGAGGCACAATTAGGGGTGATGCCTATGTCAAAAATAAATTCTTTCCAACTGATTATTAAATAGAGGGTCTTCCAAAACACCTAAAATTCACATCCTCGGTTAGATTTAAGTTAGATAACCATTTTAAAATGTAGATTAAAGAAGAAAAGTGCGTTATAATTTGATGACGTCATAACTGTGAATTTCATAGTGGGTTGTAAATGTATCTAATCTATACTTCCATGCTAAAATTATAAATGCGAAAGTGTGTCTGTCTGTCTGCTACGCTTTCACGGCCCATATTTTCAACCGATTTTGATGAAATTTGGTATAGAGGTATAGATTGTATACCGGGGAAAGAAAGGAAGAAAGAAAGAAAAACAGTTTATACGACGATGGTGTCACAGACAAAACACAAATTACAGATGTAACAATTTCATCTGTGACACCACCCAGAGTGGGTGTACGGCTCAGCTTATAAGCCCTGCATTGTATGCCAATAAATTGCATACAAAGCAGGGCGCTGATTTTCAGCTGTGACCCGGGGGAAGGACATAGACTACTTTTTATCCCGGAAAATTAAGAAGTTCCTGCGGGAATAAAAATCTTAAACCACGCGGACGAAGTCGTGGGCATCATCTAGTAATGATATATTTTCTGTGACCCGAAACTGGGGGTCTACTCTCTTTCTCTCAAACGAAACTTCGCAAACGAACGTAATTAGTCGGTTATTAGACCCACACAAAATCGTTCAATCAAATCGGTCACGAAAATTTTCTATGGATCCGTACTTCGTCTGCGTGTACGAAAACGAAATAGAGAGGAGCATAGAGATAATATTATGTAGGAGAGGAGTTAACGAAATTTCGTTCGTTTGTTTGCGAAGTTTCGTTTTAGAGATAGAGAGTAGACCCCCTGGAATGATCTACAATCGTTCGTGAATCCTGCGCACAACGCATCTAATTGCCATCTTCCTGCGCTCGAGTTACTGATCGCGGCACGCGCCGCCCGCGCTATTGATCTCCGCATCCGTCATGCGCCGTTTTAATCATAGATCATCACTATATAATAATAATGTCCTCCCGGCCGAATTTCGGCCACGGCGGCCAATCTCCAGAGAGATTAGCCATCTGCGCGGGAGATATTATAGTGCACAAGTGTGTGCGCAAACACAGGTGCACTCTCTGTTCCTTTACTCTCATAGCCCGATGGGACGGAAGATCCGACACGACCGGAGAGAGATCAGGCGCAGGACCGACGGCTTAACGTGCTCTCTGAGGCACGGGAGTGAAACACCGCCAACTTCCTAACTCCGGGCTAGTAATGAGAATTTTTTGTTAGAAAAACTCATTACTTGTTATGGCCCGACCCGGGACTCGAACCCGGGACCTCGTCGGCCGCAGTCGAACATGCTAACCACTAGACCAACGAGGCAGTCAGTCCAATAAATATTATAAATGCGAAAGTTTGGATGGATGTATGGATGTATATGGATGGATGTTTGTTACTCAATCACGGCGGAACGGTTGAACGGATCTGGATGAAATTTAGCAAAGAGATAGATTATAGTCTGGAATAGCACATAGGCTACTTTTTATTCCGGAAAATTAAAGAGTTCCCACGGGAACCAAAAACCTCAATCCACGCGTACGAAGTCGCGAGCATCAGCTAGTTTAGAATAATAGGTAGTATGAAGTATGATATGATAGTATGATAGTATGGATGATAGAAAAGTGTGGAATGGAACGTACGGTAGAACAGTTCCTCAGTATACAAGACCTCTCACATCGCAGCCCCGCATCGCAAGGGGCTAATTAGTGCCCTCTGGCCTTTGTCCCGCGACCTCCCGCCCTCCCGCCCTGCTGCGTCACAAGTCACTACGTCTAGTTACGTCTGCAGCTATCTGTGCCAATTACCACAGCAATTACTGCGTTTACGAGCCCCTTGACTGCCTCGTTGGTCTAGTGGTTAGTATGTTCGACTGCGGCAGACGAGGTCCCGGGTTCGAGTCCCGGGTCGGGCCATTATAAGTATCTATTAGATTTTTCTGACAAGAAATTATTCTCAGTACCTACTAGCCCGGAGTTAGGAAGTTGGCGGCGTTTCACCCCCGTGCCTCGGAGAGCACGTTAAGAGGCCGTATACTCGCCATCGGTCAATTTTGGAATCTGTAGGTATACCGCACAGTAGACCGTTAGGCTGCACTCATACATAGACGACATAGGCCAGTAAAGATACTTTGATACTTTGCGTAGTCAAGTTCGTACGTACGTGCGGTCGTACGATCTGCAGTACCATTTTACACGTGAATTTGATCAGACTTTGATAATATTTTTTGGTCATATAGGTATTTTATAGAACTTTATTTTTACACAATTTGTATTATATAAATACTAAACATTCATGGTAAATTTTATTTTATCAGTAATTTCATCAAACTTTAAAGAAATACAGGTTATTGTGACGCGTAAATTTTGATAAATCGTGCACATTGATTTGATTTTTTTATTAACTAATTTTGTATAGAACGTATAAAAACGAATTGCAACAGTCCAATTTTAAGAGCGTGTTTATCATATTTGTATTTTTTATAAGTCATTTATTATAATTTTTCGTGGATTTATATGGGTGAAAAGTGTCACCCAACAACCCACCCAGTGTAATAATATGGAATATATAGTAGGATTTATTAGTCAAAGGACATTGTCCAAATTCGCCTAAGAATCGACAAGGAATTGAAAACTTTTTTTTAAAAGAGCATCCGCCATTTTTTTTGCTACCTAATTCTTCTCGGTAGAAATGAACATTCCGAAATAATGGTAGATTCATTTGACCATTCGAAAGCACTTGTTAAACTTTATTTGAATAAAATCATTTGAATTTTATCTCCTTTGTCAATAATTTATTAACCTTATATTATCAAATTAATCGTTACCAACTGTGACGTTTGATATGATAATATTGTGTTTATAGATAGTATGATAGCTAGATAAGAACTACATCATCCTATGATAGTTATATAGGTATACTTCTAGTAAGTTATCTAGCGTAAACTAAGATAAGTCAAGGACAATTAATTTTATATTATAATTTTATATTTAAACAATGTTACTCATTATTTTGACTTACTCATAGGCTAGATTGTAACCTTAGTAGGGTAACTTTCGTTAGTATTTTAAATGATATTTATACAAACCCTATTATAGTGACTTCCTCCGTGACGCGCCAAATTGCAAAATCTAATGTAGTGGTATATGTTCCACAGTACAACATGGCTCTGCCGTAACCTAGGTTAAGGGGTAGACCCTCTATATATACTACATATTTGCAGTTAAATTCACCATTCATTCATTTCCTTTGTTTTCAAATTTTTATTAAACTAGCTAACCCCATCAAGTTTTGCTCGGGTTGGAATACCTAAATAGGAACATCCTTTTTATGTTTATCCAGAAAAGTTTTTAAACCCTGTGTCTACGTTAAAGTCAATCAGTTTATAGTTTATACCTAATGTCAGTTATCAAATTTTTTTTTATTAATGTACAGAGCCCCGTAGGTCACGTTTTGAAGATTTTCCAATTAATATTTTAGGTATTTCAGGTTACCTAAAATATTAATTAACCTACCTAATGGTGAATTAGTTGAATCTGGTAAAATTGCACAATTTTAAGAGTTGCACAATTCAACGCGGGAATGATTTGTACATTAATTAAATAAAGCAAGCTAGATATAAGTTTTGTTTGTAATATTTTCAATACATGTAAATCTTTTATAAAATTAAAATAAAAAGAATGGAACCAATCGAAACCAATATCAGCCATATACAAAGCATGTGAAGTATTTTTCCACGTGAAAAGTCTAAGAGAATAAGTTTGGAACACACCTACAAGTTACAACAAAGCTGATGTTACTTCTATTATAGGACATTCCATACCAAGTTCCAACGTCGAACAAACCAAGTTTGCTTCCCCTTAACACCCATTCGAGTATCACCCATAACATTAGTGCGTGGTACTTCACCTGCCCTTTGATCTCTCATGCAAACAAATCACAATCACATAAAAGCTTTGCCAAAGTGCCGTTTTGCTCCGAAACCTAAACCAAAACCTGAGCTAGACTGCATTACTCTAGTAACACAATCAAACTATTTTAAACCCTAAGCCTTCATTATTAAAGTTTAAACTCCTTTGTGTTGGGTTAGGTGCATAGCTTTATACCTCAATCGAATCCATCAAGCTGTTGTGAACTTTGAATTTATGAGGTTAGAGCATATTTCGCTTTGTGTTAGTCCGATTTAGTCCAGTGTATTTGACACAAAGTGTAATTGGCGCGAAATGGACGGGGCTGTATACAGGTTGTTTCAAAATGTGTCACACTGAAGTCAGCTCCAGTGACGGTGTAGTGTTTTACAGCTGGGCCACGGCATTCTCGCGTGCGGCTTGAGCGATAGAGATGCGATGTGACAGGTGACAGATAAATTATCCTCCTCCATGAATCGTTATCCTCACTGCTGAGGGTCGTGATCTTTGCCACGGAGTATCTTTTCTTTTACGACGTTACGCAATCTTGGCCTATCTGTGGCATTGTGCAGAGCAACGTGGACAGGTGTGCCGAGTGTGGTGCTTATTTGGTCGGCCCAACGCATAAATGAAATAAATTGTATTCATCCTAATATCATAAATGCGAAATTTCCGTCGGTCTGCCTGCTACATTTGGATAGATGGACCTGTTCAATCAATATTAACGATTTTTGGTACAGAGATACGTTCCATAACGGTGAAGGACTTGGCTACATTTTATACCGGAAACTGAAAGAATTTCTCAAGACTATCCCTACCTAAATCAAAATATTTTGACGCGATTTTATACGGTTTTAAACCTTTGGCACGAGCTAGCTCACGTACGAGTATTTGTTGTCTCTCCTATTTCTGGCACTCAGGTGCTCATGGCACACACAGAAATGAAACATAGCTTTTAAATACAGCAGTGGCCCTGCGCTTAGGTCGTTGGCACGGATCATGGTCTATTATTTCCGTATTTCTCTCAATATCGTCAGAGATGAGCAAAATAATCTCTGAAATCGTGACGATTTGATACGTTGACACCTGACATTTTATATTAATAACTAGCTGAACTCCTTAATTTTCCGGGATAAAAAGTAGACCATGTCACTCTCCAGGTCCTCGACTATACCCATGCCAAAAATGACGTCTATCCGTTGCTCCGTTGTGGCGTAATTGAAGACAAACACACTTTCGCATTTATAATATTAGTATGTATGATAATAATTAATACAAAATTATCACTTACCGATTTCCAAGTACCTACCTACTCACCTACCTACTACCTATTTAGGTCCTTTTACATAAAGCCGTTTAAAAAAATTAAATTTGCTATACCTATCTATCCATTTTATTTCAACCCTGAAATAAACTTGTTAAGTGACAGAATCACAAAATTTAATAAAATCAACTTAAGCAGATTTTCTATTCATGTATTTCAGGTACTTAATTAGAAGTGTAACTAATTTTGTAAAATTATAACTTTTGGTAAAGGCGAATTTTATTCAGATTTAAAGATTAATAATCTATATATATAAAACTAGTATGGCGCGTGGTTGCGCGGCCCGCTACAGCGGACCGCGTAGTGGACCGCGTGGTCCACTGTCTACTTACTCGCTGTCCTACTATCCTGCCCCCCGATTATGTAAGAATGGCCGATCAAATCGTCAAAGTTCGGCGTCAAAGTAAAATAAACCATAACAGCATTAATTTAGAGCTCAATTTCGAAACACGAAATTGAGCTCTAATTCAATGCTGTTATGGTTTATTTTACTTTGACGCCGAACTTTTACGATTTTATCGACAATTCTTACATAATCGGGCAGCTGGTTTACTGTCTACGTGTTCTGATCTGAACAACACACTGCTATGCTAGTGAGCACAGTGGAAGCGCCAGCACGCCAAGCGTCCGACGTAAAAGAAAATTCTCATAAAGGAAAAACATAAAACAAAGACCACCAACCCCCCGCCCCTCCCTTTTTGTTTGAGCAGCCCCTAAGTAGGTACCTATCTTTAATACCCTGACCGTGCTCCTCACCCATCATCTGAATCTTCGATCATCATCTCTCTCCATATTTTTTCTCCGAACCACTCGTCAAAATGAGAATTTAAAAACAAATTTTGAAAAGAAACCGTAGTCTTGCATAGTTCTACACTTGTAGCCTCTTCAATATTCGCCATACATTTTCTATGGAAAAATAAATTCCGCCATCTTGAATTTCTTTCCTGTTCATCAAGTAGACCTTCATGTCCCGACCATCTTTTGCCAAGAAACCACTCTTCCATCTTTTATACTCTCCGAGATAGACACCGTCGAAACTTGTATGGCGGCCATCTTAAATCCGCCATTTTGAAAATTTTTTCAGCTCACTTTCAATTGGATGAAGTTTCGAGTGACATTAATTGGTCGAGCACCTATCTTCAATACCCTTTTCTATGGAAAAATAAATTCCGCCATCTTGAATTTTTTTCCTGTTCGTCAAGTAGACCCTCATGTCCTGATCATCTTTTGCCAAGAAACCACTCTTCCATCTTTTATACTCTCCGAGATAGACACCGAAGAAATTTGTATGGCGGCCATCTTAAATCCGCCATTTTGAATTTTTTTTCAGCTCACTGTCAATCGGATGAAGTTTCGAGTGACATTTGGTCGAGCACCCCCCACCTATCTTCGATACCCTGGCTGGTGCTCTTCATCCGTCTTCGAAATTCTCAATCATCAGCTCTCTCCGTATTTTTCCTCCGGATGAATTTTTGTCTTCTATACGAAACGATGAGTGAAAAAAAAAAAGTTCATACAAAATTTTACAGGAGAGGTGATCAATCAGTCAATCAGCACGAGCAGCTATATATATATTAATTCAAAGTCCTGACTGACTGACTTATATATCAACGCACAGCCTAAACCGCTGGGGTTAGAAACTTGAAATTTTGACAGTAGGTTCCTTTTGTGACGTAAGCGCTCACTAAGGAAGGATTTTTCAAAATTCCACCCCTAAGGTAGTAAAATAAGGGTTGAAAGTTTGTATGAAAGTCCGTCATTTCTCAAGTTATATCCATGAAACTTGGTATATGAGCTACCGGTTAAAAATTAAGAAATACGTGTTTCACAGTTTTTGAAAATTCTACCCACAAAGGGCTGAAATAGGGGAGTAAAGGTTGTAAAAAAGTCCTTAATTTTACAAGATATTTTTCAAGTTCTATCTACGAAACTTGATATTTTGGCTTTCGGTAAAAAATAAAGAAGCACGTGTGTCAAAATATTTAAAAATTTCACCCCCAAAAGGGTTAAATAGGGGTTGAAAATTTGAATGAAAGTCCGTCGTTTTTCAAGTTATAGACCTGAAACTTGGTATTTGGGCTTCCGATTTAAAATTATGAAATACGTATTCCACAGTTTTGAAAGTTCTATCCCCAAGGACGTTAAATAGAGAGTTAGTCCTTCAATCACGCCGCAACAGAGCAACGGATCGATGTGATTTTTTGCATGGGTAGGTAATAGGTATAGTTGAGGATCTGGAGAGTGACATTGGCTTCTTTTTATCCCGGAAATGAAGGAGTGCCTCTGGGAATTAAAAAACTTATGCCACGCGAACGAAGTCGCGGGCGTCCTCTAGTTGTAAATAAATGAATATGAATAAAAAAGCGCACATTTCGAATTTTGGCTACCGTCGTTGGTAAGTAGGTATATTTTAACCAAATTACATATGTACAGTTCGCGCGCGAGTTGAATGCAGAGTAAATGTATGCGTCACCATACATTTGCTCTGCATTCAACTCGTGCGCGAACTATAGGTAAGGTTTTGTCATCTGCTTGCTAGAACCAAAACAACTTTGATAAAAAATAAAGTTAATTTTATCAGACAAAAACAGAGCACTCTGTAAGTAGATATTACAAGTAATGGCGGAATAAATCACGAGCAATCATACGTATAATAACTTAGCGTGCAGTGTTCTAGGAACTCGCGTCTGGATGAAAGCTCAGCCACGTGGCCACTTCTGACTTCTGAGGCAACTTCAGACGATTAAACCTAATCGCACGTTAGAGACACGCAAATAGACGGTAGAATTATTAGTCCCACAGCCCACTATCCCTACTATCGCTTAGAGCAGTATTGTTTTAAAATTGCAGTTTCATACGCACTTTAAAGTCCCTGATATCAGGATTATACAAGAGCATCAACAATAATAAAATAAATATGTGCTGCTATTTCCAAGCAGCAAGTGATATTTATTTACCTAAAACCATTGATCTTTTATTTAAAAACTAGAGGCTTAACACGCAAATAACTGCTCCCCGATTAGGGGTCATCCATAAAGCACGTCTCACGTTAATGGGGGGGGGGTAGGGGGCCGACGATGTGTGACATTGTGTGACAAGGGGTGGGAGGGGTCCTAAGTTTCGTGACGTCATATTTCAAAATCTTATACATCTAAGTGTTAAAATGCCAAAGGACATCATCCACGATTCATACATTTTTGGTCCAAAGTGAAAGTGCCGACCAAAAAAATTTTTTGCTGTATTTCGTTAGAACTTGTCCACCTAAACATTTTTTATTATTATTATAATTTTTTTTTATATAAGTATTTTTTATTTTATTATGACATAATTTTACTTTTTGAAGTTTATATTTTTTGTAAAACAAAATAAAAAACTCCAAAAAAGAAAAACATAGCTTAGAAACATTTCACTTAATCGAAAAAATATAGATTTTTAAACTTAAATAAAACCAAGGGCAATCGTTCTACAGCTTCGGTGTAATAATAAAAAATGTTTAGGTGGACATGTTCTAGCAAAATACAGTAAAAATTTCTTTTGGCCGACACTTTTTACTTTTGGACCAAAATGGATGATGTCCTTTGAACTATTAAGGTGCCTTATACGGATTTCATGATGTGTCATCCTTTTCCAGGTACACTTTAAAGAATCGGGAGCCACAGCTGTGGGGATGTCATGGTATCAAATTAAAGGTCATTTCTTCATCTCTCGTTTGACCTTATAAAAATGCACACTTCAATACAAATTTTCTGCATAAATACGTTTCTCCGAACGCAAGATCTGCTGAAAATGACGAAAAATGGGGTCCGGATAGGTACCCATAAAGCTAGATCCGCTGCATATTTTAACTTGAATATTAACAATAAAGTGGGGCTTATATAGTCCTCTATCCATGGTGCAAAGCATTAAGCATACAAATAAATATGTTTATAGTTTATGTGGCAAAAAAAAAATGTTTCATACATTTTTCTATGAAAAGAAGCCGAGCGCTAGGCGTTTGGCGCTCAGTACGCGCTGAGACGCGCTCGTGGACGGGTGGGTGTATCGCTTTTTTGCACGAAATTTATTACGACAAAATGAACACCGTGTTGTGTACTGCCATAGAGATATAATATTCTCTATGTGTACTGCGCTTAGAAAAACTTGATACCGACATCCACAAAGAAGGAAGTTCTCAAGTGTAGGCGTATTTTTTTTACCCGATTACGGCAAAGCCACAAGGAAAGGGTATGTTAGGAATATATATGTATGTATGCATGTATGTATGTATGTATTAAAAAAAAGTGAGCGCCATTTTGAAATTCTTTGTTATCGTACCGATTTCGTTCAAAATCGATATCTGGGGTTCCCTGGGATCACAAAACAGGAAACTGTTACCAAAATTTTAAAAAAGTCAGCGCCATTTTGAATTTTTTTGTTATCGTACCGATTTCGTTCAAAATCGATATCCGGGGTTCCCTGGGATCACAAAACAGGAAACTGTTACCAAAATTTTAAAAAAGTCAGCGCCATTTTGAAATTTTTTGTTATCGTACCGATTTCGTTCAAAATCAATATCCGGGGTTCCCTGGGATCACAAAACAGGAAACTGTTACCAAAATTTTAAAAAAGTCAGCGCCATTTTGAAATTTTTTGTTATCGTACCGATTTCGTTCAAAATCGATATCCGGGGTTCCCTGGGATCACAAAACAGGAAACGGTTACCAAAATTTTAAAAAAGTCAGCGCCATTTTGAAATTCTTTGTTATCGTACCGATTTCGTTCAAAATCGATATCTGGGGTTCCCTGGGATCACAAAACAGGAAACTGTTACCAAAATTTTAAAAAAGTCAGCGCCATTTTGTAATTTTTTGTTATCGTACCGATTTCGTTCAAAATCGATATCTGGGGTTCCCTGGGATCACAAAACAGGAAACTGTTACCAGAATTTTAAAAAAGTCAGCGCCATTTTGAAATTCTTTGTTATCGTACCGATTTCGTTCAAAATCGATATCTGGGGTTCCCTGGGATCACAAAACAGGAAACTGTTACCAAAATTTTAAAAAAGTCAGCGCCATTTTGAATTTTTTTGTTATCGTACCGATTTCGTTCAAAATCGATATCCGGGGTTCCCTGGGATCACAAAACAGGAAACTGTTACCAAAATTTTAAAAAAGTCAGCGCCATTTTGAAATTTTTTGTTATCGTACCGATTTCGTTCAAAATCAATATCCGGGGTTCCCTGGGATCACAAAACAGGAAACTGTTACCAAAATTTTAAAAAAGTCAGCGCCATTTTGAAATTTTTTGTTATCGTACCGATTTCGTTCAAAATCGATATCCGGGGTTCCCTGGGATCACAAAACAGGAAACTGTTACCAAAATTTTAAAAAAGTCAGCGCCATTTTGAAATTTTTTGTTATCGTCCCGATTTCGTTCAAAATCGATATCTGGGGTTCCCTGGGATCACAAAACAGGAAACGGTTACCAAAATTTTAAAAAAGTCAGCGCCATTTTGAAATTCTTTGTTATCGTACCGATTTCGTTCAAAATCGATATCTGGGGTTCCCTGGGATCACAAAACAGGAAACTGTTACTAAAATTTTAAAAAAGTCAGCGCCATTTTGTAATTTTTTGTTATCGTACCGATTTCGTTCAAAATCGATATCTGGGGTTCCCTGGGATCACAAAACAGCAGTCAATCAAAAAAAAGTCAGCAGTGAACTTTTTAAAATTTTGGTAACAGTTTCCTGTTTTGTGATCCCAGAGAACCCCAGATATCGATTTTGAACGAAATCGGTATGATAACAAAGAATTTCAAAATGGCGCTGCCGTTTTTTAAATTTTGGTAACAGTTTCCTGTTTTGTGATCCCAGGGAACCCCAGATATCGATTTTGAACGAAATTTGTACGATAACAAAGAATTTCAAAATGGCGCTGACTTTTTTAAAATTTTGTTCATAGTTTCCTGTTTTGTGATCCCAGGGAACCCCAGATATCGATTTTGAACGAAATCGGTACGATAACAAAGAATTTCAAAATGGCGCTGACTTTTTTAAAATATTGGTAACAGTTTCCTATTTTGTGATCCTACGGAACCCCAGATATCGATTTTGAACGAAATCGGTAAGATAATCTTTTATACATTATTTTACAATCTCAAAAACTGAGTATTATTGTAGCCGCGAGTATTGTTTCGGCGCATAAATAGGTACATAATATTTACCGCGGCCAACAGCGTAAACAAGTACCTAGTAAATAAATAATCGTCTAATATTTTCAAGTAACAAAATTGGTTAGTTGGCAATAAAATCGAGCGTCTCTACGCTCTATAGCTCTACGCTCTCGTAAAGCGTGCATATATATGCTGTAGTGTGACGAGTTTTATACCTATAGTTGAGTTTTTTACCTATAGTTGGTCGCGGGGTAAATGTTTAAAGGGCCTTAACGAAAAACTTAAAAATTATTTCAAGTTTTGTTATTTTTTTCAGATTGATTTAAAAAATAATTTAAATGGAAAGAAAACTGAATTCAGGAGTGCTGTTTTAATTTAATAAATTCTAGACGTAAAATTGCAACATATATTGTGACGCCACACTTTAGGTCTCACAAATGTAACCAACTGTGACAGCAAGGACGGGGGAGGGGTCAAAAAATCACGAAATGAGTGTGATGTTCTTTATGGATGACCCCTTAGGTGGGAAACAAGAATCGTAATTTTTAAGCTGTCAAATGATTACTATTTGCTTAGACAATTGGGCGTCTGTGAGATCGCAGTCTTAAATGAAATGGAAGGGGTCTAATCACAATTCACGATGTTCAGTAATGATTAAAAAAACCCAGCTGAGTTTGTTGTGGGCTCTTCTCAGACCTGGGCGCGTTTGGAACCCTCGTAGCTTTAGTTTTAAGATACCGTAACAGATTATCACCATCATATTTTTATGCAACTGGACGTCAATAAGTGTAGTGTGTCTACCTAAATTGAATAAATATTTATGACTATGACTATGACTATGACTAATGGCGAAAAGAGTAAAAAAAAAACCTGGGCTAAAAATAACACAGTGAGTCATTCAAAATCGTCATCAATTGCAACAATCGCAGTTATCCTCTTTATTTCATCGCGCGTCGCTTATTAAAAGACCAATTTAACCCATTAGGCCGCCATAAAAGCGTTTATCATCCTGTTTTGCTGCCGTCCCTTTCATACCCGTTGCAATTACGATATTTGTCTCTTTCACTCGGCGGGCGGAATATGCTTTACGATATTCCCGAGTGAAGGGAGTATTTTCAAAATTTGTTAGGGATTGACAGCATTAGGGATGTTATGGATACGAAAAAAGATCGATGGATTTTAAAATAGTTCTTTTTGGGACGATAAAACGCGAGGAAAACCATACAGGAGAAAACACAGTTTTAAGCTCTATTTCTCTCCCTCCAACATAGATGGAGAGAGTGTGTCATGTTTGTTTTGTGTTACCTATCAACAACTTGCGACGTTCAATTAGGTACAAGTATGTATTCCTGTAGTTAGAAAGCTTAGGCTTTTTCTTACCCTAAATTGCGAAACGCTCCTTAATCTAATATACACTAATTGAGTCTATTTTTTATTGAGAATATCTATGTTAGAGAAGCCACTTGTTAAAAGCCTAAAATAAAAGTGAAAAAAATAATTAGTGTTAGATCATTGGATACAATTAATTCCATTAACCACTATGAATGAACTGTGATTGAAAAAGGTTAATGGAAATAAAGGTGGGGCCAGACCAGCGTGAGGGACGTCAGCCGTTAACAGTTCGTTACTGAATGTGCGCGTATTTTCTGTCCGCCCGTCAGACAGGTCAGCAGAATTTCAGTTGAACCGAAAATACGCGACTCACAACTCACAAAATTACGCTTGTCTGTCTCTAGGCTAAGTAAATCCCTACTTCCCTACTAATATTATAAATGCGAAAGTGTGTCTGTCTGTCTGTCTGCTACACTTTCACGGCCCACCTGTTCAACCGATTTTGATGAGATTTGGTACAGGGATAGGTTGTATCCCGGGTAAGGACATATATTATAGGAGATAACTGCACTTTTGGTAACCATCGCCAGAAAAGCTGATTCAGTGTTAGGTGGATGTAGAGCTCTCCACTGATCACAAAAGTTGCAGTCTGCCTGCATTTGGATGGCCCTTTCGCTAAATATGGCCGTTCAAAGACGGTTTATTGTTACCAAAAATGAACGATAATAATAGAAAAGCTGATTCTTGTACAGTATTACAGTATGCGCAGTACCTATGTAAACAGCGTAAAAACTGACGCATGAAAATATTAGCAATTATTATGTCGTCCCGTTGATTGCTGTTAATAATTTTTAATAGCGATCAACGGCGGCAAAGTTATTGCTAATATTTTTTTACAGGAACGCATAGTAAGTATAGGTTATAACGTCTTTGAAAGCTGATATCTAGAAAAAGTCCCATCCAAATGCGTCAGTTTTTACGCTGTTTACATAGGTACTGCGCATACTTTAATACTGTACAAGAATCAGCTTTTCTAATTATCGTTCATTTTTGGTAACAATAAACCGTCTTTGAACGGCCATATTTAGCGAAAGGGCCATCCAAATGCAGGTAGACTGCAACTTTTGTGATCAGGGGAGAGCTCTACATCCATATAACACTGAATCAGCCTTTCTGGCGATGGTTACCAAAAATGCAGTTATCTCTTAGGTTAGGTTATAGGCTACCCCGAGACTTTTTATCGCGAAAAATTCAAGAGTTCCCGCGGGAATCAAAAGCCTTAATCCACGCGGACGAAGTCACGGGCATCATCTATTTAGTTATAATTAAAAATAAATAATATAAATTCATCATTTACCACGAAATTGAAATCTATAACTAGCAACAATCAAACCTAGTTAGAAGCACCAATCTGTTACACAGAGACCATTAAACCATTAAAGCCTCAATTATGAGAATAAACATCGACTAACAACATTATATACACAACACTAGCGGCTAAATAAGTACGGCACCACAACTTTATATTTGCGCTCATAAAAATACATTCAGAACTCAGTTTGCTATAGAAATAAGAGTGGTTTATTGTTTTTGCGATTGGTCGGTTAATGTTGTTATTCGCTAAGTGGTCGATGAGTGCTCTTGTGATTTTATTTGATTGTTTATTTGCGTGATTCTCTCTCGGGAGGAAATTAAAGCTTATGCGGGGTTATCGAGCCCTCCAGCAGAATGGCGATAAATGTGAAACGTTAAATTGGGATCCAATTGTTTGCTGTACATGCTTCGATATTTTCTTTAGTGGACATTCTTTTCGCTTAGATTATAGTTATACTGGAACACTGCCTGGAGTGCCTCATTGGTCTAGCGGTTGACATGTTCGACAGCGGCCGACGAAGTCCCGGGTTCGAGTCCCGGGGCGAGCCATAATTAAGTATTGGGGTTTTCTGACTAGAAATTCTCAGTACTAGCTTGGAGTTAGGATGTTGGCGGTGTTGCACCCCCGTGCCTCGGAGAGCACGTCAAGCCGTCGGTCCCGGTTATTATCACTAACATGATAATAGTCGTTAAAGCTCGCCAACCCGCATTGGAGCAGCGTGGTGGTTCTAGTAATTTAAAACTAAAATTGTTTCTTGAAAATGTCACTCTTTGATCTCACTTTTATGCATTTTAAATATTTAAATATACTTATAAAATCTAATATATAGGATGCTCTGACAATAGCAAGACTTTTAAAGGAAGGTGATAAATAATGAAACTTTGCCACTTTCTCTACATTCAGATTTTCACTTATCAGCTGATATATAAATATTATAAATGTGAAAGTTTGGATGGATGTATGGATGTATGGATGTTTGTTACTCAATCACGCCCGAACGGCTGAACGGATCTGGATGAAATTTGGCACAGAGATAGATTATAGTCTGGAATAACACATAGGCTTCTTTTTATCCCGGAAAACTAAGGAGTTCCCGCGGGAACCAAAAAACCTTAATCCACGCGGACGAAGTCGCACTGCCGGTATGGCAGTTATATTAAACCCATACTCCTAGTCGGTACTAGGTTTCTACACGGCGTTCGTACCGGACCGCTATTTAATCGGCCGAACACGGCCTCTCACCAGACCAGACCAGAGAAAATTCAGAAACTATAAATTCCCAAATTGACCCGGGCGGGAATCGAACCCGGGACCGCCCACGTTAAGACAACAGCGCTCACCACTGCGCCAGGGAGATTGTCATATCGTTCAGGAAACACTCTGTATCTGTTTATTCGCGATGACTGGTAGCTAAACGAACCCATTTATTTTCGGTGACACAACGCTTTGGCAATGTTGCCATCCCATTTAATAAGCTATAAGTACATAGAATTTATTTTGGCATGACATTTAGGACAACGATCAATGAAAGCTTTTTAAATAGATTTCAACGACCGACTATTATGCTATAATCCAATGTAGATAGGCATTAGGCACATAATATTATTTCATCGGTTCATGATTTCATCCATCGTGCTTCGACTGTGATTTAAATTAGTTTTTGTAGTACCCGAAGAGAAAATAAAACCGGCCAAGTGCGAGTCGGACTCGCGCACCGAGGGTTCCGTACAAACCTGTAGTAAGTTTTAAATTATTAAAAAAAAACTACTTACTAGATCTCGTTCAAACCAATTTTCGGTGGAAGTTTGCATGGTAATGTACATCATATATTTTTTTTAGTTTTATCATTCTCTTATTTTAGAAGTTACAGGGGGGGGGACACACATTTTACCACTTTGGAAGTGTCTCTCGCGCAAACTATTCAGTTTAGAAAAAAATGATATTACAAACCTCAATATCATTTTTGAAGACCTATCCATAGATACTTACTCCACACGTATGGGTTAGATGAAAAAAAAATTTTTGAGTTTCAGTTCTAAGTATGGGGAACCCTCAAAATTTATTGTTTTTTTTCTATTTTTGTAAGAAAATCTTAATGCGGTTCACAGAATACATCTACTTACCAAGTTTCAACAGTATAGTTCTTATAGTTTCGGAAAAAAGTGCCTGTGACATACGGACGGACAGACAGACAGACAGACATGCTAAATCTATTTAAGGGTTCCGTTTTTGCCAAATTTGGCTACGGAACCCTAAAAAGGAACCCATATAGGATCACTTCGTTGTCCTGTCTGTCTGTCTGTCTGTCTGTCTATCAACCCCCTTTTCTCGAGAACGCTGGAGGTATCAAGTTCAAATTAATACCAAATACTTAGGTCTACGGTCCCTTGGAGCTGTAAAAAATCAAGCTTCTGTCAACGCATTAAAAAGATACGGCCGTTTACGCCGTATATTTTGACACTCGCTAATAAATCAAAGATTTATTTATTTTAAAAATTGTATAATTTTGTAATCTTTTTGGCCTTATTTTAGTTCTATGAGATAACTGTAAATTATATGTATAAATAAAAACGCTGTTGATTACGGACAAATAAACAAAATAAAAATAAATACTTAAAATAAAACCCATAGGGTAGGTACCTCCCGTTGAAAGACAGACAGACACACTTTTGCATAATATAATATCAGTTACAGCCGACAGGTATAGATATTATGACTGAGATGACACAGGTTGAGGGAAGAACTGATTATTCTGAAACGGCTGAACAAATTTTCATTCGTTTCATTTTTTTTTTTTGATCTCTATTATTATAAGAGATTTCTATGCCAGAAATATCCGAGGGGAAAAGTAAGAGACATATTTTAGAAATGCCGTTAAAGGCCCTGCATGACTTATGGGCTGTAAAATGTGTTTATGACTTTATTCCGTCAGGTTTCACTAAATTAATATGCCATCAAGTATCTGATTTCGAGACGTGAATAGCTAATTTTTCGAATAAAATTATGGTAATTAATAGAATAGGTAGGTATTTTAGTCACTTGTTTTGAAATATGTAGGTACTCAGATTTTTGAAGTGAAAACTTATTATGGCCGGCGGCCGCGTTGAGCACTTTTTGGTAGGGGGTAAACTTGTGGATTCGCGTCACCGACTGAACGTCGCTGCCCCATGCTCGCGTTGTTACGAAGACAAAAGGTCTTAAATATAAATATACCTACTTAATTCGTAATTAAACTTTTAGTTAGTTTTAAATTTAGTTTTAAGGTTTATATTTTAGCTAGCTGATGCCCGCGACTTCGTCCGCGTGGTTTAAGTTTTTTTCGCCACAGGGGCTCCTTAATTTTCCGGTATAATTCCGGTAGCCTATAGGTCACTCTCCACTCTCCAGGTTCTCAACTATATTCATGCAAAAAATCACGTTGACCAGTTGCTCTGTTGCGGCGTAATTGAAGGACATACCTACTCTCTATATTATCCTTGGGGATCGAATTTTCAAAAATGGTGTAACACGTACACGTGCTTCTTCATATTTAACGGAAAGCTCAAATACCTGGCTTTAACTTGAAAAATGAATGACTTTCATACCAACTTTCAACCCCTATTTTACCCGTTTGGGGGTGGAATTTTGAAAAACTGTAACACACGTACTTCTTTATTTTTTACTGAAAGCCAAAATACCAAGATTCGTTGATATAAATTGAAAAATATCTTGAGAAATGAAGGACTTTCATAGAATTTTTCATCCCCTATTTCACCCCTTTGGAGGTCGAATTTTCAAAAATGTTGAAACACGTACATATCTAACTTAAAGCCCAAATGCTAAGTTTCAGGGCTATAACTTGAGAAATGAAGGATTTTCATACATGCTTTCAACCCCTATTTCATCCCTTTGGGAGTAAAACTTTCAAAAACTGTGAAACACGTATTTCTTAATGTTTCACCGGTAGTTTGTATACCAAGTTTCATGGATATAACTTGAGAAATGACGGACTTTCATACAAACTTTCAACCCCTATTTCACCCCCTTAGGGTTGGAATTTTGAAAAATCCTTCCTTAGTGAGCGCTTACGTCACAAATGGAACCTACTGTCAAAATTTCAAGTTTCTAGCCCCAGCGGTTTAAGCTGTGCGTTGATATATAAGTCAGTCAGTCAGGACTTTGATATAGATAGATTATACTCTATCGGTTGACAACGCGACGGATGATCTACTTACCTACTTAGATAGACACTCAAGAATAATTCCGGATGTTGTATTAAAAACGTCACAAAAAATGAATATACAGTCCTATAAAGTCCCTTATCCCTTCATCCATAAAGTAAATAACCCGAGGCAATCCAAATTGTCACTATTATTCAGTTGGGATTAATTTAAGGACGTGTAGAATGTAAAGTATGGCGGTAGTTTAAGATACTTCTTAATCCGTCAAACAACATATTAAAAGGAGACAAAAAATCTTCATTAGTAATACAATAACACCGGTGTAGGGCGACCATGCTGTCTAACTTTAAAATATATTCTATCGTAGAATTTCGCAGAACGTGTGGGCGCACCAACCTTCTCAACAACTTCTCAAAAAGGCGCCATAGCCGAAAAGATTGATATATTTTGTTGCTCTAGAAGTGAACTCACAAAGGTAGCAATGTGGACTATCTATTATACCTAAGTGGGTGATATTATATGTTTTTTTAGTAATAGGATATTAGGTTTTAGGCATTTGAATTCATAAGAACATAAGTTTAGCTAAGCTAGTTTAAATTGTAACCTCAGTATCGTATTAGGAATACCTACCTGTAAAGGTAATGCAAGGAGGTGAATAAATAAAAAATAAAAAAATCGATGAAGAGTGAATAGTCACCTTAGGCTGCATGATGCATCACCATGTTACCACTTACCAGCAAGTTTGAGTCAAGCGTTAGTCTTTATGTTATAAAACTAGCTTATGCCCGCGACTTCGTCCGCGTGGTTTAAGTTTTTTTCCCACAGACACTCCTTCATTTTCCGAGATAAAAAGTAGCCTATGTCACTCTCCAGGTACCCCAACTATACCCATGCAAAAAAACACGTTGATCCATTGCTGCGGTGTGATTGAAGGACAAACTCTATTTAACGGCCTTGAAGATCGAATTTTCAAAAATGGTGAAACACGTACTCCTTCATATTTAACCGAAAGCTCAAATATCAAGTTTCATGGCTATAACTTGAAAAATGAAGAACTTCCATACAAACTTTCAACCCTTATTTTAACCCTTTGGGGGTGGAATTTTGAAAAACTGTGACACATAATCTTCTTTATTTTTTTTCAGAAAGCCAAAATACCATGTTTCGTTGATATAATTTGAAAAACGAAACTTTCATCCCCTATTTCACCCCTTTGGGAATTTTCAAAAATGTTGAAACACGTACTTCTTCATATTTAACCAAAAGCCCAAATGCTAAGTTTCATACCTATAACTGAGAAATGAAGGACTTTCATACAAATTTTCAACCCCTATTTTACCCCATTGGGGATGGAATTTTGAAAAATTGTGACACACGTACATATTTATTTTTTACCGAAAGCCAAAATACTTACCAAGGATCGTTGATATTATAACCTGAGAAATGAAGGACTGTCATACAAACTTTCATCCTCTATTTCACTCCTTTGGGGGTCGAATTTTCAAAAATGTTGAAACACGTAGTTCTTTATTTTTAACTGGTAGCTCATATACCAAGTTTCATGGATAGAACTTGAGAAATGACGGACTTTCATACACACTTTTACCCCCTATTTCACCCCCTTAGGGGTGGAATGTTGAAAAATCCTTCTTTATTTAACCAAAAGCCCAAATGCTAAGTTTCATGACTATAACTTGAGAAATGACGGACACTCATACAAAGTTTCAACCCCTATTTTACCCCATTGGGGATGACATTTTAAAAAATTGTGACACACGTACTTCTTTATTTTTACCGAAAGCCAAAATACCAAGGCTCGTTGATATAACTTGAACAATATTGTGAGAAATGCAAGACTTTCATACAAACTTTCATCCCCTATTCCACCCCTTTGAGGGTCGAATTTTTAAAAATGGTGAATTACGTACTTCTCCATATTTAACTGGAAGTCCAAGTGCTAAGTTTCATGGCTATAACTTGAGTAATGAAGGACTTTTATACAAACTTCCAACCCCTATTTTACCCCTTTGGGGGTAGAATTTTGAAAAACTGTGACACACATGCTTCTTAATTTTTTACTTGAAGGCAAAATACCAAGTTTCGTTGATATAACTTAAGAAATATCTTGAGAAATTAAGGACTTTTATACGAATTTTCATCCTCTATTACACCCCTTCGGGGGTAGAATTTTCAAAAAATGTGAAACACGTATTGCTTTTTTTTTTAACTGGTAGCTCATTTATTAAGTTTCATGGATATAACTTGAGAAATGACGGACTTTCATACAAACTTTCACCCCCTATTTCACCCCTTTAGGGGTGGAATTTTGAAAAATCCTTCCTTAGTGAGCGCCTACGTCACAAAAGGAACCTACTGTCAAAATTTCAAGTTTCTAACCCCAGCGGTTTAGGCTGTGCGTTGATATATAAGTCAGTCAGTCAGTCAGTCAGTCAGTCAGTCAGTCAGTCAGCCAGGACTTTGAATTTTATATATATAGAAGAAGACAATGTTATAATGATGGGTTTGCAAGTTGCATCCCAGAGCTTGTGATACCCAGGCTATACTTTTTATCCCGGAAAACCAAAGACGGGGCTTTCAAAATCCTGAAATCTACGCGGACGAAGTCGCGGGCATCATATAAATCATAGCGCAATGGTGTAGCATGGCTATATCTGATGCTATTGAAAAATTGACTAAACAATCAGGAGCCATACTGTAAACGCTTAAAGCCATAATTAAGAAATATGACTCAAAATGACAATTTGATATCACGTACCTAGTACATGCTAGTACCTACCACGTCCTAAAATAAGACTTATAATTCTAAAACGCCAAAGTCAACAATAATGAAACAATATGGCTTTATGGGACCGGCGACCGCCGCTCGCAACTTCTACTCGAACCGCAAATATAAATTTGGCGGTATATTGCTATCCCTATTTGGCTGAAGACACATGATCGCGTGCAAGCACGATAGCAATATGAGCGTACAGAATTTGTTATACATTTAGTCTTGTTCCGTGAATACCAAAAATGATGAATGAAAAATTGTTGTGTTTTTAACTTCGTGTTGTTATTCTATAACGCGACAATATAGGCTATGTTCCTGATCAATTAGTACGTGAGATATCGTTGGTTTTAATATGAAACAAATAAGGAGAAAACATGTCGTTTATGTCGCAAAAACATGCAAAACGCAATGTGCTTACATTTAATTCTGGGAAAGTATTTTGGAAAAATAATTATCCAGGGACCTAGATAAATACAAGTTCAATCTTAATAATCGCATAATATGGAGGAAATATGCTCGAATTACTAATTATTTTGGTATTACGTTTGTATGAGAAATTCACTCTCCGCTGGCGCCTCGGCAGTATATTCCCAGGAATTTTCCTATGATAAAACCGAGCGTGGTCACATCAGCGCCGGTAGCTCTTTTAACATAATAGGGCATAAATCAAAAGAGGGATCTACAGTCGTCCGGGAGGCGGCATCCTAAAATTAAAACGTTGAATTTTTGCGTCCTTTGAGTCAGAACACACTATCGACAGTTTTTTGACGCGACAAAAGTTCAGAGTCTTTTCGAGCAAGAGGACAAAATTAATAATTGTTCCAAGCTCCAACGTCCAACCTTCCGGTAACCAGAGGGATGAGGGTTCAAATCCCAGAAAACTGGAAATATTTGATACGTAAATTATATTAAGTCATTAATATAATCAAGATTTTAAGAAATAAGAATGTAGCAAATTTTTACGCAATATTTATTTTGAATATCTCTACTCAGACCTAAGACAAAACTGTGGGAAAAATGTTTGTACACGCTTCGTATATCTTTTTATCTCGATAGAAAGTAAAATAATCATATTATTATGTAACGAGATAGTAATAATTAGTTTCAAAAATTTCTAAATCGTATTTCAAGTATTTTTTAACTAACACGCTTTTCTGAAACGTGATCTAATGGTAGAGTCGTAACTCTACCGCCTCTCTTAGGAAAGAAACTTATGAGAAAAACAATGAAAAACTCAATACCGAGTTACTTTAATCACTTTCACTTGTTTATTTTCTTTTCGTTCCGCTTGTTATAATCATAATCAACATTGTCTGTCCCTGTAATAATAAATAAATATAATAAATAAAATAAAATAAATGTCGTTGCAAGTGTTTGTAACAAGACAAAAAGTTGTACGGTAAAAAGTTGCTAGTTTGCCAAAACCCTTACTGAGCTTTTAAGAACGAATCATATTATATCAAATTAATTATATTATTATTGGATCGGGCCCATTGATTTAAGGCTATTAGGACTCAAATTACTTTGATCTATTCTACATATAGATAAGAAAAATACTAATTAGACGTTTAAAAATAACTAGATGATTCCCGCGACTTTGTCCGCGTGGATTAAGTTTTTAAATTTCCTCGGGATGAAAAGTACGTCCTTCCTCAGGAGTAAGGATGAAACCTACCTGTATTACATCAAAAGCGTAGCAGACAGACAGACACAGTTTCGCATTTACAATATTAGTATGGATATGAATTATTGAATATTTTACCGATAATAATTTAACCAGTCTACTGTTTCAACAAGTGTTCCTTGTAAATATAAAGATTCAATGGAACTTAGAATTAACTAATAATAAAAAATAAAAAAAAGTGTTCCTGAGCTCCATTCCTAGTAGAGTCGAGGAGCCTTTCATATTTTAGTCTTAATTAAATAATCTCAAGGCCGGGAGCCGCAGCAGCTAAAAGGCAAGCGGCGGAAGTATGCCTCTCTCATACAGTTACATATTTGTTCCGTTTGCCGTGGAGTCTTGGTGGCAAAAATTTTTTTGCGAGATACGAGTATCTTTTGATTTTTGACGACCTCCGTGGCGCAGTATTGAGCGCTGTCGCCTAAATGCGGAGGTCCCGGGTTCGATCCCCGGCAGGGTTTGGAAATTTATAATTTCTGAATTTCCCTGGTCTGGCCTGGTGGGAGGCTTCGGCCGTGGCTAGTTACCACCCTACCGGTAAAGACGTGCCGCCAAGCGATTTAGCGTTCCGGTACGATGCCGTGTAGAAACCGAATAGGGGTATGGGTTAAATATAACTGCCATGCCCCTAACAGGTTAGCCCGCTACCATCTTAGACTGCATCATCACTTACCATCAGGTGAGATCGCAGTCAAGGGCTAACTTATAGTGGATAAAAAAAAAATTCACCGCGGGTAATTGCCTCATCTGGTGACAGAAGAGCTGGCTCATTTTTTACGCAAAGGATCAGTCTGGCTGTCCAGCGCGGAAATGCAACCAGCATTCCTGTCAGCATTCCACGTATTGTTAAAAAAAATTAAAAAAAAATATCTAAGTACTTATTAAAAAAAATATAAAAGTCTTCATTTAAGACCGTTTTATTCTGTCCAACCGGGAATCGAAACTGGAACCTGTTATTTGAAGCTACTAGTAGCCATCTACATACACGATACTAGACTTATAGGTAGTAGGTAGGTATGTACTAGGATCAATACATTGTCTTCATAAGGACTTAGGAGTAGTAAGTATAAAACTAAAAATGTTCATTCAAATTTCAAATAATCATACATTTTCGATCCGAAGGCAAACGTTCTAATATACTCCTCAAATATGCTAAAACAACTAATAAAGTATCATTTCCAACTAATCCAAACCACAAAAAAATCGGATGTTTTGGAGCTAAGATCGAAAGGATCAATATAAATCCTATCCTACAAAAAGCCGTAGCGCAAACAAGAGCCGAATGGGTCCCCTGCCGAGACCTCTGGCTAGGGTGACCAACTGACCACGATATAAAAGTGTTTAAGGACCTTAAGTGTCCAGCCGAGCGATCGCGTAACTTCTGCATCAATCATTGATACATCGCAATCACCTCTGATTGGTTAACACTCTTCCACTATTGGACATAATCCATTGACGCAGCAAGAATGCCATAAATTCAGCCAATTACAACAATTGATACTGTAACAATGATTGATGCAGAAGTTACGCGATCGCTTGCCGCTCGGCAGGTCAAAGTGGAGGTGGGCAGAGTATATCTGTAGGAGCAAAGATGATCGATGGATCCGTTTGCTACTGGAATGGAGACCACGTACCGGAAAACAAAATGTAGCAAGACAACCATGTCGTTGATCCGACATCACCAAGCTTGCGGCGAAAACATGGAGGAGGCTTGCCCAACATCGGGAAGAGCGGCGTGCACATGGGGCGGCCTATGTTCAACAATGGATGAAATAAACCGGCCAAGTGCGAGTCGGACACGCGCACCGAGGGTTCCGTATAAACCTGTAGTAAGTTTTAAATTATTAAAAAAAAACTACTTACTAGATGTCGTTCAAACCAAATTTCGGTGGAAGTTTGCATGGTAATGTACATCATATATTTTTTTTAGTTTTATTATTCTCTTATTTTAGGAGTTACGGGGGGGGGGGACCAACATTTTACCACTTTGGAAGTGTCTCTCGCGCAAGCTATTCAGTTTAGAAAAAAATGATATTAGAAACCTCAATATCATTTTTGAAGACCTATCCATAGATACCCCACACGTATGGGTTTGATGAAAAAAAAATTTTTGAGTTTCAGTTCTAAGTATGGGGACCCCCAAAATTTATTGTTTTTTTTCTATTTTTGTGTGAAAATCTTAATGCGGTTCACAGAATACATCTACTTACCAAGTTTCAACAGTATAGTTCTTATAGTTTCGGAAAAAAGTGGCTGTGACATACGGACGGACAGACAGACAGACAGACAGACAGACATGACGAATCTATAAGGGTTCCGTTTTTGCCAAATTTGGCTACGGAACCCTAAAAAGGCTCATAAAGAAGAAGAAGGACCTTAGCCATCGATACAATAGACTAGATTTGTCATGTTTTGAGTTTTTGGTAATCTTTACAATAGCAATGTAACAAGTCAACTAATAAATGGCATTTTAACGACCTTTCTGGCGCAGTTTTGAGCTCTGTTGTCATAACGTGGGAGGCTCCAGGTTCGATTTGCGGGAGGTTCAATTTGGGAATTTATAGTTTCTGAATTTTCTCTGGTCTGGTCTGGTGGGAGGCTTCGGCCGTGGCTAGTTACCACCGTAGGGGAGACCGGGGTTGGTTGACTATAGGGGCAGGTAGACTAAGCGACAATAACTCGCCACTATCACGTGTTTTTCATCATCCAATCATGAGTGACGATGGCTCCCCGCGACCCGCTAACTTGTGCGAAGTGAGCCGCCGCAGTCGCGCGGCGTTCGTGAGTGACATCACATTTTGTTTTTTTGGTCTCGGTAAGTAACTTTTTTCGTTCGTACTTTTTTAGTTATTGTGTCTATGGATCTGTTAGAAACAATGTTGTTGTTTTGCCTAATGTAAATATGATAGTTTTACTCTATATTACACAGTATTGCTTCCATGTTAGTGCCAGAGTTTGCATATGATATGCAGGTAAAATTCAAAATGGCGTCAGGGGATGGTTGACCAATTTTTTTCGGGGTAGGTAGACTTATTAGTCATCCAACCCCTTTAAATTAAGTATAAAATTTTATACTTATCTTAAAGAATTGAGTGTGCTAATGGTTAATGTGATGCACATTAACCATTAGCACACACAATTCTTCATCAATGTAAACACTATTATAGTCTTCTCTCACATACTAAGTAAATTACAGTTGTATTTTTACAAAAAATGAGGACGTACATAAGAAAATCTGAAAGAAGAATCTGAAGATCTGAAACATCACCCGATGCACCAAAAGATATCCTAGAAAGAGCTTGCCACGCAGTAACCTTCGATAATAATAGCATAAACGCCACATCAAAAAAATACCAAATTCCATACAAAACGTTGAAAGTCTAAACTTAAACAAAAGCTAGAAAGTAATCCGAACCTAAGGAGAGGTGATTTGACCCTGGACACGGCGGGGTACTTACTTATCGTTAATTTAAGTTTTTTTAAATAGTTTAAAAAGTGACTGTTACCTTTAGTAAAGTTCTTTATTAACCGAGAATGTATCTCAAAGGACATCATCCACTTTGGTCCAAAAGTAAAAAATGCCGGCCAAAAAAAATTTTTACTGTATTTCGCTAGAACGTGTCCACCTAAACATTTTTTATTATTACACCGAAGCTGTAGAACGATTGCCCTTGGTTTTATTTAAGTTTAAAAATCTATATTTTTTCGATTATGTGAAATGTTTTTTAAGCTATTTTTTTCTTTTTTGGAGTTTTTCATTTTGTTTTACAAAAAACATAAACCCCAAAAAAGTAAAATTATGTCATAATAAAAAATAATCAAAAAAAAAAATGAAATAATAATAAATGTTTAGGTGGACAAATTCTAACGAAATACAGCAAAAATTTTTTTTGGCCGGCACTTTCACTTTTGGACCAAAAATGTATGAATCGCGGATGATGTCCTTTATGTTTGTTTATAATTATAGAAAAAGTTTCTATCATTTAGTACATTTTAATGTTTTATTTTATACTTATCCTCTTTATTTACACTAATTACTGCCTAGGTCAACCTACCCCATGCTTATGGCCAACTTACCCCGGATATGGGGTAGGTTGACCAAGCGTCAGGGGTTTAGAAAATCGACTAAATAAGTATTATAATGATAAATATATAGGTTATAGATTAGTATTTTAGGTACCTGAATAGTTCTTCTATTTGTATCAACTGTTGTTTTCGTTAAATTATGTTAAACATCAGAGATATACGAGCTTAAGTCAAAAGTTAGTCAACCATCCCCGGTCTCCCCTACCGGCAAAAGACGTACCGCCAAACGATTATGCGTTCCAGTACGATGCCGCGTAGAAACCGACTAGGAGTATGGATTTGGTTCCCGCGGGAACCAAATTTCATCCAGATCCGTTCAGCCGTTATGGCGTGATTGAGTAACAAACATCCATCCAAACTTTCGCATTTATAATATTAGTATAGCTCATTCATTGCATTAGTTTGTTTCTTTATTAGAGGAGATCACTTTTAGTGATAAGACCGCCTTTGCGCACTTATTTATTTTTGCTTGTTCACTTTTTTATTTCTTTTTAATGTTTTGCAATAAAGTATTTATCTATCTATCTAGTATAGATCAGCAACTTTTACACAATATATTCTTTGTAAGCCGTCTGTGTCAAAAATCCCATAAAATTCGTGTCTCGTGGTCACCGCACTATCGGAGAACGTTTAATGAGGCGGCCCCGTTTGAGGCCGCGGCGCGATCGCCTCTCCATCCATCAAACTTTAATGGCGGCATGTTTATTAATTCAAATTACGTATCCGATGGCCGACGTAATCGACGATTTGGCGGTTATAAAATAAAGTACACGCTTTCCTATTAGGGCTGTCGAAAACTAAACGTTGATCCGTAACAATAATGGTGAATTATTGCACTAGTGAAACAAAAATGTTAATACACGTTCTCATGCTGTAGTTCGTGTTAATGAAAAGAAGGTAGCGGGAATTGGCTGATTGGGGAAAGCTGAGCGTACCGTGTGGTGGCGCTTTTTGGAAAAGGACATGCTTAGATTATGTTTAGCAGTGGACGGGGTAAAGGCATAGGTATGTCTGACGTGCGCAGGCTGAAATAATGATGATAATAATTTTGAGGACCACAATCATAATTTTACAGCACGACGCTTTGTCTCAATAAAATTCGAGTGTCAATTTGTAGCACACGGAACAGTCGCATCAAATCAAGTGCAAACAATGAAGGCAGAAGCAGATCACATGGTTTTACTCATCCATCATACCTAACGTCTTTATCACGTGAGACCACCACCACACTCGAAAAATAATAGATTATGCTAATGATTATGGATTATGTAAATGTTTTCTTTTGTAAGCATTTCGATTAGCCTCTCCATTGAGCAGTGGCCGTCCCGATTGGTGTTTATTAATTTATATTGGGCCGCCAATGGACGATCGGCCATTCAACGACCCATTTAGTGGCTGTTGGCTAACTAACCGAAACGCAGGGCTGCCACACACATGGTAAAAATTATTTTGTTTTTCGTATGGAATATTATTCCCTCTCTTTAATATGCGAGAGATAGGGAAAGTTTGGATACCCCGCCGCCTTCATCATTTTGACTCATCGCTGGCCCACTAATGAGCATAAGCCTCCTCAAAATAAAATGTCATAAAATAATGAATATAAGTAATGCATTGATAAAAAACTGGGCGAACCTTTGTCGACTGACTAAGAAATATGTTGTTTAATTTAACTTATACTTAACTTAAAACTTAACACTTAACAGTGTAATCCGCGTATTAATATACCTTAACTAGAGGATGCTCGCGACTTCGTTCGCGTGGCATAAGTTTTTTTAATTCCCGCAGGAACTCCTTAATTTTCCGGGATAAAAAGTAGCCTATGTCACTCTCCAGGACCTCAACTATACCCATACAAAAAATCACGTTGATCCGTTGCTCTGTTGTGATTGAAGGACAAACTCTCTATTTAACATCCTTGGGGATAAAATTTTCAAAAACTGGGAATCACGTATTTCTTCATTTCAGACCGAAAGTCCAAGTGCTAAGTTTCATGGCTATAACTTGAAAAATGAAGAACTTTCATACAAACTTTCAACCCCTATTTTATCCCTTTTGGGGTGCAATTTTGAAAAACTGTGACATACGTATTTATTCGTTTTTAACCGGTAGCTCATATACCAAGTTTCATGGATATAACTTGAGAAATGACGGACTTTCATACAAACTTTAACCCCCTATTTCACCCCCTTAGGGGTAAAATTTTGAAAAATACTTCCTTAGTGAGCGCCTACGTCATAAAAGGAACCTACTGTCAAAATTTCAAGTTTCTAGCCCCAGCGGTTTAGGGTGTGCGTTGATATATAAGTCAGTCAGTCAGGACTTTGAATTTTATATATATAGATATAGAAACTAACTAAAATAATATACTGACACTAAAATATATCAAAGAGTATAAAATACACTTTTTATACGTACAATAATTTCCATCCATCTCGAAAAACTTTCTCAAATTATTATATCAAGTGCTGAGTTAGGTATACAGAAGCCAATTTCCCGTTGCGTGGCAACCCTGAGTTAACTTGTGTTCGATCACTCGTGTTATTAATCCATTACGAGTGCCTATACAAGCTGAATTAAACTTTATTGTCTTGGATTACAGTGCTATTTTGATTGTATTGTCTAGTTAATAGAAATTATTTCTGAAATTCGGTTCAAAGGCCTATCCATTTGTTTTAGCATGAGGCTGTTCGCACATTTACCTATTTATAATATCACAAATCGCAATTGACATAATAATAATGACCTCTCGACCGAATTTCGGCCGCAGCGGCCAATCTCCAAAGAGATTAGCAATATTGTTCTTAGTACATAAAGGGCGCAAGCACAGGTGCACTCTCTATACTATTCCCTCACTCTCATAGCCCAACGGGACGGAAATCCGACACGATCGGAGAGAGATTAGGTGCAGAGCCGGCGGCGGTGACACGAGGGTGAAACACCACCGATTTACTAACTCCGTGCTATAGGTACATACTACATAATATAGTATTAAATTACCCCTCTCATTTTCTCTCTTAGTTTTACAAATTAATGTACGTTCAGCTTTACAATGCCCATCTATTTGTTCTAGGATTACGAATATAGAATATCAATTGATAATACCGATACGCCCGCACTCGATAATGTGATTTATAATCGTAGTTATTAGGGTCTTAATCGCGTGAGTTAAAATCATTAATATAGACATTATTTTATTTATTTCGGCTCATTACACGATTTTGCCGCTTGTGATTTTGTTTAGTTTACGGTTTTACGCATAATATGTATTTAGTGTTTACCTAATTTGTTTTGCAATACATCTCTTCGTAATGTGGCTCTTACTTCACCGCTATTGAAATTATAAAGTAGCTATTACCACTCTTGGGCGATAAAAATTGCACTAGTGCGGTAATGTAATGGCGGCCATATAAAACAAAAGGCGTTTCGAATTCGATGCTGCCATCTTTGTCAAGGTATTTCATAGCCATAGTCATAGTCATAAATATTTATTCAATTTAGGTAGGTCCACTACACTTATTGACGTCCAGTTACTTATAAATATGATGGTGATAATCTGTTACGGTATCTTAAAACTAAATCTACGAGGGTTACAAACGCGCCCGTCTGAGAAAAGCCCACAACAACTCAGCCGGTTTTTTTTTCATTATCAGCTGTTATCAGTTATCACCACACCACATTTTATAGGGCCTACTTACCTGGTATGCTAGTAGGTACTTAGTAGGTCTGGTAGGAGTGTGTAGTCTGGCAATCCGCACATGGAGAGCGTGGTGGACTACGGCCAAGCCCTTCTCATTCCGAGAGGAGACTCGTGCTCAGTAGTGAGCCGGCAATGGGTTGAAATGATGAATGAAATATAAAATGGTAATCATAATAATCAAATCCTTACTTAATATTATAAATGGGAAAGTGAGTTTGTTTGTATGTTTGTTCCGCTTTCACGCCGTAACTACTGAACGGATCTGGATGAAATTTGGCACAGAGATAGATTATAGTCTGGAATAGCACATAGGCTACTTTTTATCCCGGAAAATTAAAGAGTTCCCGCGGGAACCGAAAAACCTCAATCCACGCAGACGAAGTCGCGGGCATCAGCTAGTAAATATTATAAATGCGAAAGTTTGGATGGATGGATGTATGGATGTATGTTTGTTACTCAATCACGCTCCAACGGATGAACGGATCTGGATGAAATTTGGCACAGAGATAGATTATGGTCTGGAATAGCATATAGGCTACTTTTTATCCCGAAAAATTAAAGAGTTCCCGCGGGTACCGAAAAACCTCAATCCACGCGGACGAAGTCGCGGGCATCAGCTAGTAATATTATAAATGCGAAAGTGTGTTTGTTTGTCCTTCAATCACGCCGCAACATAGCAAGGGATCGACGTGATTTTTTGCATGGTTATAGTTGAGGACCTGGAGAGTGATATGGGCTACTTTTCGAACGAAGTCGCGGGCATCAGCTAGTTAATAAATATAAGGATAGCTGTCAAGGTAAGGAAATTATTTTACGAGCGACAAAGATTAAAAGCTCTATTTTACTTTACTACATGACATGAAAAATATAAAATGGTAATAGGTATTTTTTATTTTTATATTTCCTCTCTTTTTTTCTCCGACACTGTTCTAGGTCGGCACTCTGAATGGTTTTTTTTTCTTTCTTGCCTTTCTCTTTGCTCTAAATGAATTGGAAATCATACTTTTTATACTAATATTATAAATGCGAAAGTGTGTTTGGTTGTTGGTTTGTTGGTTTGTCCTTCAATCACGCCGCAACGGGGCAACGGATCGACGTGATTTTGCATGGGTATAGTTGAGGACAGAAAGTGACATAGGCTACTTTTTATCCCGGAAAATTAAGCTGTTCCTAAAGGAATTAAAAACTTATTCCACGCGGACGAAGTCGCGGGCATCGGCTAGTTAATAAATATAAAGATTTGTTTAAGGTTATAGGAAATTATTTTGCGAGCGACAAAGATTAAAAGCTCTATTTTTAACAGACTTCAAAAAAGGAGGGGGTTCTCAATTCGACTGTATGTTTTTTTATACGACTTCCTGAAAAAAGGAGTATATTGTTTTCAGGGTTCATGTATGTATGTATGTATGTAATATGATGTATGTATGTATGTGAGTTTGTATATTCCACCATAACTTCTATAGGGAGGTACGCCTGAACGGATGTTGATGAATGAGGTATCGTTCGTTAGAATCGTTCGTTAGAATCCTTAGCTTATTCCGGGTGACATAGGCTAGTAAAATTTAAAAAAAAAAATTGATAGGGTTACCATGGTCCCATGAAAGACTCATTGTCATCATCAAGAAAATGATAAGTAGATTCCAAAAATATATAAGACTATATTTCAATATCCAGTGATTTACAAAAAAATATCTTCTTCTTCTTCTTTTGGTATAATGGTCACAAAAAAAAAATTATATCATTTAACTATGGCAGTCGTATTTTTTAATTTTTTGAGTTATATTCACTTGTTTGTATGTATGTTACACGATCATTCCGCCAATTATGAATCAATTTGGATGGTTCTTTTTTTGTTTGGTAGATCATACTTCAGAGCTGGTTCCATGTAAATTTTATCGAAATTGATTTAGCGCTTTTTGAGAAAATCATCAAGATAATGTTTTTTACGTTTTAGTTTAAGTTGGTACTTTTAGGTATAGTTTTGAAGTCGGTTTTTGTTTTAGATGAAAGCGAATAATTATACTTAGTCTGTTTCTATACATGAAATGAATGAAATACCTATAAAATGGTAATATTGAATACAGGCCAAAGCTAAGTATAATAGGTATGTTTAATGTTCTGGGATGGAATAGAAAGCATTTCGCCGCGGGGGACGGCAAAAACAACAGCCATACGAATGACATATGCTGTTTCCTATATACAGGCTGATGACGTAGCAAACTACGCTATTATTATACTTTTTAAAAAAAAAAATCACTACAAGTTAGCCCTTGACTGCGATCTCACCCGATGGTAAGCGATGATGCAGTCCAAGATGGTAGCGGGCTAACCTGTTAGGGGTATGGCAGTTATATTAAACCCATACTCCTATTCGGTTTCTACACGGCATTGTACCGGAACGCTAAATTGCTTGGCGGCACGTCTTTGCCCGTAGGGTGGTAACTAGCCACGGCCGAAGCCTCCCACCAGGCCAGACCAGGGAAAATGCAGAAATTATAAATTCCCAAATTGACCCTGCCGGGGATCGAACCCGGGACCTCCGCACGTTAAGACAACAGCGCTCAACACTGCGCCACGGAGGTCGTCAAAATCATCATCGTCGGTCGACTACATCCTTTTAAGACCTATATTCTACCAAGTTCTTAATCCTGGATGAAAATTATTAGTTTCTTTAAACAAATCTGAATTATGTTCAAGTGGGAAATCTCGTGCATAAAACACGTCAAATTAAAATCACCCCATATATTTCAATCGCAGGGGATTGCGCGCTCTAACTCATAGCAAAACAACACAAGATAAACATTTCTACAAAAGAATTACAACTCTAACAACTTCATATTAAAGTTTAATTCTGTATGCAGTGTTCTTGGTTGGTGTATTAGTATAGGATGCGTCAATTAGCGACGCTATAATGGGTGTATAGGATGACATTAGAGGCAGACAAACACACAAACGATCTGTAATATGATCGCAAATTAACAAGTGCCATTTCGTAATGTATCGTCATTTTGTTTTAAAAACGGTTAATATTATGAAGTTACTAGCTGATGCCTGCGACTTCGTCCGCGTGGATTGAGGATTTATGGTTCCCGCTGGAACTGTTTAATTTTCCGGGATTAAAAGTAGCATATGTGCTATTCCAGACTATAATCTATCTCTGTGCCAAATTTCACCCCGATCCGTTCAGCCGTTCTGGCGTGATTGAGTAACAAACATCCATCCATCCATCCATCCATACTTTCGCATTAAAATACATACTTTGAAATTTACTAGATTATGCCCGCGACTTTGTCTACATGAATGTTGGTTTTTGAAGATCCTTTGAGATTCCTCAAACTGCAATCGGTCTCTACACCAAATTTCGACAAAATCGGTTTAACAAAATATGGGTCGTGAAATCATAGTTGACATGATAGACAGACACTTTCATAATCATAATAATTTAGTTGGTAGTAGGATACTTTCTCCTTCTTTATATTAATGAATAGTTTCGTCGTTTTGATGATTAAAAGTTAAAGTGCATCTACATTGCAAAGCTTAATTTTTCGGATCTTTAATTTTCGTTGTAGGGAGGTGTCAGGTGACATTATCTAAACTAATATTATAAAGAGGAAAGATTTGTTTGTTTGTTTGTTTGTTTGTTTGTTTGTTTGTAATGGATAAACTCAAAAACTACTCAACCGATTTTAAAAATTCTTTCACCTATAGAAAGCTACATTATCAGCGAGTAACTTAGGCTATACTTTATTTTCAAAAAATTAGAGATCCTTACGAAAATTGCAATTGTGTGAACTAAGTCGGAAAAATCCTCTCTTCTGAGAGCTTACGTGGCGTGCGCTGCGTATAAATAGTCAAAGTTACACGAAAACAATGTATGGCGGAATTGTTCTTCTCAAAAAGTCCGTGATAGCATACATCTATCTTTTAAGGTTGACTCACAATAACCATTTTTATAGCTATATTGGGTATAGACTATTAGGATTATTAGTGCTACCCGTGCGAAGCCGGGGCGGATCGCTAGTCTTCTCTATATATAAAAATGAATCCCTATTTCCCAATTGGTCACGGCATCACGCGTGAACGGCTGGACCAATTTCGCTAATTCTTTTTTTGTTGAGTTTGTCTGGACCCCGGTATGGTTTATAGTCACAATTGGACCCGGTAGGGGGCGCTGCAATCGGGTTCGAGGGTCCCGCCAAACAACGCGGACGAAGTCGCGGGCATCAGCTAGTTCATTATTTTATTATACTCTCATAATATTTTTCAACTGAACACTAAAGCTACTACAGACTACGTTACGGTTTGATTCGTTTACATTGATTATGTAATTTTTTGTTATCCCTGTCCCTATGATCATAAGCCTCTGTTTGTAAAGAAGCACGTGTCAAAATATTCTCCAAATGACAGCTTATTAACGAAGCGAGCACCGGAAACCCAACGAGAGATGCAAAAACTTTACAAGACGTTTGGCACGTTTTTGTGACTTCCACTTATGTATGATTAACATTTTTTAAGGTGGTTGACAGGCAGACAGACAGACGGACAACGAAGGGATCCTATAAGGGTTCCTTTTTATACGACTGCCTAAAAAAAGGAGTAAGTATATTGTTTTCAGGGTTCATGTATGTACCTATGCATGTGAGTTTGTATATTCCACAATAACTTCTATACGCCTGAACGGATTTTGATGAATGAGGTATCGTTAGAATCCTTAGCTTATTCCGGGTGACACAGGCTAGTAAAGTTAAAAAAAAATTGATAGGGTGACCATGGTCCCGCATCAAAGACTAAAGTTGATTTTTTTTTTCCAAAATGAGATTATTAACTATATTGTCATCATCAAGAAAATGATGAGTAGATTCCAAAAATATATAAGACTATATTTCAATATCCAGTGATTCACAAAAAAATATCATTTAACTATGGCAGTCGTATTTTTTAATTCTTTGAGTTGTTGTTATATTCTGCACTTGTTTCCTCTAGAGGTTACGGAAACATAGACAAATAAGTCAATTATGAGGGTATTTTGTCTATAAGTGGTTTTACAGCGCGCTTGCTGCACGGTCCCGTCTATTAATTGCTGCTGTGTCGCTGTGTCGTCGTGTCGCAGCTGTAATTAGTGTCGCCATCTGCGCCGCGTCACGGGGGACGCCACCTTGGATAGTATAATTATCTCGCGTGATGTTGCGAGCGCGGCTCAAGACACAGGCGTTTGGCGACACAGACGAAGAAAGAAGGATAAAAATTATAAGATCGTCCTGATCGAATTTTATCCACAGCGACCAATCGCCACAGAAATCCATCCTAATATTATAAATGCGAAAGTGTGTCTGTCTGTCCGTCCGTCTGTCTGTCTGTTCAACCGATTTTGATAAAATTTGGCACAGGGATAGGTTATAACTTATACCTATCCCGGGGAAGGTCATAGGCTACTTTTTACTCCGGAAAATTAAGGAGTTATCGTGGAAATAAAAAAAAACTTAATCCACGCGGAAAAAGTCTAGTTTGCCATATTTTTTAATTCGTTATAGGCTCATAGTCACAATGACCTATATCACATCAATCATGAGATGGCCTAAAATGAGACGCATTTACCTTCTTGATACCACTGCCTTAAGTGCACAAGTGTGAACATAGGTGCACTCTCTTCCCTTACACCCAAAGTCTGAAGGGACGGTAAACAGACACGACCAGAGAGAACCAACAACTCTATATATGTACCTACTCTTTCTAACTCTTGAAATGACACTACTGAAACGAATTCAGGCGTAGGTACTGATAATAAACGACGCGGTGATGCGAGACCGTGTCAAGACAACCATACAAAAGACCAGTTATATTGTGCCCAACAGTGTGATTTATTTATGCAAACTCAGCCATTAATAGAGTGAAATTAAAACGCGTAAGTACAAACAACCGCTTAAGAATAGGGATGATGACAACTCAATCAAATCAAACTTAAAAACGCACTTCTAGTTTGGAAGTTGTATGTAATTCACAGTTCATAAAATTTCAACGCATTTTTTTTCTTTAATCTATATTTTAAAATGGTTATCAAACTTAAAACTAACTGAGGATGTGAATCTCACAACGTAACGGAGGTCTTTTGGAAGATCCTCTATTTAATAATCAGTTAGAAATAATTTATTTTTGATATAGGCATCATCCCGATCCCGCTGCCGCTTGTGAATTAAAATTGGAGAATGGAGAGAGCATGTAAGTTTACAGCTGGCAGCTAAGCACTTAATTTGGTGGAGATTTCGAGGAATCCGTCGAACGGGAACGCGGCCCATTAATGACTCGCGACCAAGTTTGTCAACACGCGCCTGTATTAGGGAGTAACTAGAAATGCACCTCTTCTTGGTATACTTTAAACGTTCTGTTTGTTGAGCTATAAGATACTAAATGGACACGAATATTTGATTTCTGAGAAACTCTGCTGAGTTTGATTCCTTTCTGGCGCAGGGGTGAGATCCATTGTTTTATAAGAGAGCCCTGACCGAAGCCTTAACAAATTTGAGGTGCCACCTTTTCTACGATACCTTCCAAAGCAACCGCGATCCAAACATCATAGTCGGGGATCGTTTATACCTCTATTAGAGATATATGTCACACTCTCTTTAACGTTTCTGTGGTGGTGTCGTGTGGTGCGGGTTGTTACGTTCCCTCAAATATGGTTGAGCGAAGCAATGGCTGGATCATGCGTCATGCTCGTGAACGGGTGCCACCGTCGGAAATGGGGCTGCCTCTGTCTGCCAGTCTTGGCGTGTATTGAATATTGTATGCTCGTGAAAAAAGCTTACTATACAATCGAAGATTACGTAAAGGATAAAAAAAACAGCGTGGATTTGATTCGCTCCAGCTATGCGTGGGACTGCAGTTACTTGTATCATTATGGTGATTGTAAGTTTTGATGGAAAAGAGCAACCACCGAGTTTCTTGCTGGCTCTTCTCGGTAGGAATGGCATTCCGAACCAGCGGTAGATTCATATTATAACGATTCAAAAGCGCTTGTAAAAGCTTATTTGAATAAAAAACATTTTGAACTTTGAAAAAAAAACATTTTGCATTTTGAATTTTGAATATACATAGAAAAAACTTTCAGCTTTAATAAAATAACGAAGGTCTGATCGTCGCGGGATCTTGGACCAATAGGTAAGAATCAGAATATTATACTTGATTCATACTTGGTACCTACACTGTTTACAGTACACCTTTTGAACGTCAATAATATAATGTTAAGACTAAAGCTACGAGGGTTTCAAACGCACCCTGGTCTGTGCACGACAAACCCAGCCGGGGTTTTTGTTTCATTAAAGTAAATAACAACACCTACCTGGGTTTCGGTAACATTGAGAAGCTTGGCCATGTCAGCCCTCTCCCCCGAAGACAGGTACTTCTTCACCTCGAACAGTTTCTCCAGCTCGAAGATCTGTCTGCCGGTGAAGGTGGTGCGCGCCTTCTTGCGCCTGCCCAGTTCTTCTCCTTCTTCGCTGGTCATGGAGCCTTCCCCGCCGAGTGGAGAACGCACGTCGTCGGTCGACTTCTTGCGCTTCATTTGTTTTGTGTCTGGAAGAGGAGGGTTTATTTTAAATTTTAAACATTTTATAACGGGAAAAGTCCCGTACACAATGACATGAAATGATTTATTTATTTCATGTACCTATAGGACAACTTGTGCCACTTAAGTATTATAAGTCAAGATTCTACCACCGTTTCGGAAAGATGATTCTACCGAGAAGAGCCGCCAAGAAACTCAGCAGTTGCTCTGTTCATAAAAAGAAAAATGTTACACTTTGTAAATAATAATATACATATTGACCTACCTATTATAGAAATTGTTTTTAAACTTTCAAGAATTTACAATATGTATTTAGTCAAATTTTTGCTAAAGATAAGACAAATACTTCCAACTTCAATGTCTTTTATTCAAACAACTATTTTAGGTAGCTAATGCTAAGCTTTTTCCCCACAGGCACTCCTTAATTGTCTGGTTTAAAAAGTAGCCTGTCACTCTCCAGGTCCCCAACTATACTCATGCAATCACGTTGATTCGTTGCTCTATTGCGGCGTGATTGAATGACAAACTTTATATTTCCCCCCTTTGGGAGTCGAATTTTCAAAAATGGTGAAACACGTACTATTGCATATCTAACTGAAAGCCCAAATGCTAAGTTTCATGGCTATAACTTGAGAAATGAAGGACTTTCATACAAACTTTCAACCCCTATTTTACCCCGTGGGGGTGGAATTTTGAAAAACTGTGACACACATACTTCTTTATTTATTACTGTAAGCCAAAATACCAAGTTTCGTTGATATAACTTGAGAAATGAAGGACTTTCATACAAACTTTCAACCCCTATTTTACCCCGTGGGGGTGGAATTTTGAAAAACTGTGACACACATACTTCTTTATTTATTACTGTAAGCCGAAATACCAAGTTTCGTTGATATAACTTGAGAAATGAAGGACTTTCATACAAACTTTCATCCCCTATTTCACTCCTTCGGGGGTAGAAATTTCAAAATCTGCGAAACACATATTTCTTAATTTTTTACCCATAGCTTGTAAACCAAGTTTAATGGATATAACTTGAGAAATGACGGAGTTTCATACAAACTTTTAACCCTATTTCACCCTATTAGGGGTGGAATTTTCAAAAATCCTTTCTTAGCGGATGCCTACGTTATAATAGCTATCTGACTGCAAAATTTCAGCCCGATCCGACCAGTGGTTAGAGCTGTGCGTTGATAGATCAGTCAGTCAGTCAGTCAGTCACCTTTGCCTTAATACCTATTTAGAAGATTGTTTAAGTGCTTTTGTCACACGATTTTGTAGCGGTTAGAGATACTAAATAAGTTATTTAGATTCGGTTATTTATTTTAAATAAATAAATAAATTTAAGCAAAAGCACCAAGAAATTGAAAAAAAATCCTTCATCTTATTGCAAAAATAAAATCTTCTAGGTCTAATACAACGATAAAATATTATAATTCAGACAGCAAGTAAAATCTACCCACGATATCTAGCAAGTGACAGTAACCAATGTGGCCGATTCTGTATAAAACAATCTCTAAACTAAATTAAAATGGCAGCTTTAAATCTAGTTCTGTCCCTTTCCGTAGGGAGTATTATGAAAGGGTTAGCAATATTTGTAATGCTCTAATTTTAGTTTAGTTTAGAGATTGTGCACTACAGAATCAGCCCCACTATCTTGACTCTATCGCATTCTAATGAAATATCGCGACAGTTACTCTATGATTAATATCGTTCAATTTCTTGCAATATCTATTTCTACACTCATTACGCAAATTTATATTCGCCGCCGAATCATAACAGTAACTCAAAGATCAATAAGACACCCCTATTCTGAAGGCACGCGAAATAGCTGTAATTAACCGCCGTAAACACTCGATAAATCCTTGCAGTTCAAATTAGGGGTGTCACCGTATCAATATATCAAGTCGTTATTTCTATTAACTGTCACCATTTCGTGGAATATTTGAATTACACATTTTCACTATTTATTATTGACCGAGCGAAGTGAAGGTCTCTGAGTCTACTTGGGTGAATTTGCACTTGTCCGTCCGTCCGTCCGTCCGTTCGTCTGTCAGGGCCTTATAACTTCTGAATTACTGAACGTAATTACTTCAAATTTAAATATAATATGTAAACCGATGGCCTCCAGCAGAATATGGCTTAAAAAGTTATAAAAATCTTTATTGCGTTACATAGGCTTGCGGTATATCATTTTTAAGATAATTAGGAATAGAGTCCAAAAATATATTTTTTTTAATTTTTCCCCTAAAATTGACGAAATGGGGGGCTTTCAAAGTGGAGATTTTCTAACGTCCAAAGTTTACCTCAGAACTCTCAATTTTCTGAAAGGCTGAGCCTGAAACTTGATCAATTATTTGAATTATATCCTGTACTTGAACAACAAATATTAAAATTAGATAAATATTATAAGGAAACGAAATTATTTAATTTTTAATGAGCTTCAGTATTTTAAACAGAACTTCACAATGATGTCAATAGATGGCGCTCTGTAAAAGTTTATTCGTTTGTGCTCACAAATAATAGACGTTAGCACCATCTTACGTGGAATAAAAAATAAACTACTGATAGTACTTGAACGAAGATAGATGTCTATGAACGTAAAGATAGTTAAAACTACCTATCTTATGGATACCGCGGTCCGCGAGGTCTCAGTTCGGGGCGAACCACTAGTTATTGAGTTTTAGTAGGACCAAAAGCAGTGTGCAATTCAAAACTTAGAGTTCTTCAAAGTCGAGCCTTAACAGTCTGTTGAAAGTAAGTAAGTAAGTAAGTACACTTAATTCAGGGTTGGTTGATGCTGTTGCCAGCCCTAATTAAAAGCGTCAGACCGCTATCAAGTCAACCCCCTTTTAGCTCGCGTTCGACGGCAATTAAAATATTTTGCGACGAAACAACTATGTCATGTCGAGCGCGCACGGAATAAACCCTTCGATAGTTATAGGCCCATTCATGTCTATATCTAAAGTCTATAGTTTTACTAATAATTATAAAAGCGAAAGTTTGGATGGATGGGATTTTTGTTACTTAATCACGCCAGAAGCCCAGAACGGCTGAAAGGGTCTGGATGAAAGGCACAGATATTGATTATAGTCTGGAATAGTACAAAGGCTACTTTTTATCACGGAAAATTAAAGAGTTCCCGCGGGAACCAAACACCTCAATCCACGCGGATGGAGTCGCGGGCATCAGCTATATTAAAATATGGCTCATGTTTAACTGCTTACAAAATTATTATACCACATTTTAATTTAACTTTTATTTTAACTAAGTAGGTACATCAATTTAACTTTCAACTTAAGTTAGGTGTATTATGTACCTGTTATTAATAAATAAATAATTGAAACATTACAGTGATAATTGAAGGCATCATGCAATTATAATTAATATGATGTTAAATAAATAATCAGCAAAAACAGCGAGTGCGGCGCTCAATTATTTAATTAACGATAATATAATAGCCGCTGGATATGCGGTGTATCGGTACGTGAGAAAATCACGATGATTGTCATGAGCGGTTTATTGCCGCTGGGGTGAGGACATGGTGATTTCCGCTTGCGCTTTACCTTTTTCATATACTTCAACTAGCTTTTCCCGCAGCTACAGTTAGGTTCGATTTTCAAACAAATTTCAAAGCCCTATTTCACCACCTTAGGGGTTGAATGTTCAAAAAACCCTTTCGTATAAATCCTACGTAATCATAGCTGTACCAATCAATCCAGATGTTTCCTTAGCCCCCGTCTAGCCAGAAATCAAGCATCAAAATATGTTTAAAAAAACATCGCTGAAAATCCTGATCAGTCCCAATCACATTAAGTATTCCGTTTTCATATATTTTTTTCCATGGATGTCATAATGGCGTGTATTGGTTTGTTCCACTTATAGTCTTATTGTACGTAAACGATCTCTTCTTTCTGAGGCTATTTCTATTTTGTCGATAGTCGAAAAATGGGCGAAATTTATCGGAAGAGCTGCTAAGGAAAAATATTAGATTTTCTATCTTAAAACGTATTCGTATGCAATAATCTGTAAGCGTGAGTCTATTGAAAACTTGGTGCTTAGATCGCGATTTGATTTAGTGCGATAATAATTAAATACTTAATTACATTAAAATCTCCCGTGAGACCTCTACACGTAACAATTTACTCGTGTAAGTCTCAATGAGAGTACAAGCGAGTAGTCAGTAGTATATCATTTTGTCAGCCCTAGCAGACTACGGTCTATTTGGGCTGCATATTACAAAACGCCAGCCTGTGTTTTAAGTCTAGTGCTTTGGTGTGCAAAATTGTGGTGTAATTTTGATTTTTTTTAATGGCAACAAAAAATAAATAAAAAATAAAAAATACCTGCTTCTGGAATGACGCTAATAAATCGAAATGTTCTTATCTAAAACTATCTAGTTCCCGCGACTTCGTCCGCGTGGATTGAGGTTTTTCGATTCCCGCGGGAACTCTTTAATTTTCCGGGATAAAAAGTAGCCTATGTGTTGTTCCAGACTATAATCTATCTCTGTGCCAAATTTCATCCAGATCCGTTCAGCCGTTCTGGCGTGATTGAGTAACAAACATCCATCCATCCATCCAAACTTTTCCATTAGTTTATTAGTATAGATTTCAAGTTTATTGGAATCGTTCCGCCCATGAGTGTAACCTCTATCGTTTCATCATAGCTGACTCTAGCGATTCAAGAATCGCACGTCGTAGTACAATATTAATTACAATACTTGGAATTGCTTCACATTGTGTTATGAAACCTGACAGCTTACTTTATCATACTGTTGTTTAATTGTTTTATCAGGTTTGCACTTGGCCAGCCAATACACCTGATGGTAAGTGATCGTTAAGTTTAACAAGATAAGTGCTACGAGATGTCTCTCAACAAATGATTTAATGAAAAAACTAAAAGTTTAATTCTCTTAGATACTAGATAGGTACAGATAGTTTTCTAATAGCTTCGTTGAGATTATCATCATCATATTCTTTGATTTTGAAGAGCTGTATACTAAACTAGCTGATGCTCGCGACTTCGTCCACGTGGTATAAGTTTTTTTGATTCCCGCGGGAACTCCTTAATTTTCCGAGATAAAAAGTAGCCTATGTCACTCTCCAGGTCCTCAACTATACCCATGCCAAAAATCACGTCGATCCGTTGCTCCGTTGCGGCGTGGTTGAAGGACAAACCAACAAACAAACACACTTTCGCATTTATAATATTAGTATGATACAGGTTTTGAGAGAGAAAACCTGACACCGTAAAACACCTATAACCTAGAAAATAAAGCAATTAAATTAAAAAAAAGAGCATAATAGCCCAATAGTCATTACCAGCATCAATCGCTGCGATTATTTACTTTTCCCAACGCCCATAAATCTAGAGCGAAGTGAGCTTTGAAGTCCGCGGTCGACTTTATGTCACTTGTTTTAGACTCTCATGTTAATTGTTATTTATGTTGCACTTTAATGGACGACTAATTCGAGGATTGTGAAAACAAGCTTTATGGGGAAAATAATGGGCTTTGTAGACTATAGTTTGTATATTCCTATTATATAAGATTGTTTAGTTAAGTTTGGTTGGTGATGGTTTGATTTCTTCTCTTGTTAGCTTTCATGCGTGATATCGTCGGATTTCTTTTGGATATTTTAGTTTTATTATAATGTTGTGATTTTTTTTTTATCTTAGATTTGTTTTTTCTCGAAGTTATACCTACTAGTTGAGGGATGTTGATTTTTTTGAAGTTGAAGAATTTTTTCAACAAGTATTAAACTAAATGATTTTTTTAATAAAAAGAGCAACCACCGAGTTTCTAGCTTGTTCTTCTCGGTAGGAATGGCATTCCGAACCAGTGGTAGATTCACTCGACGATTCAAAACCACTTTTGTTATTTTATTTGAATAAAAAAATACCTATGAGTTTGAAAAATGTTCTTTTCATTTTCAGTTCATCTCTTCAACCGATTTTCACGTTGCTTGCATCCCAGGGTATAGGTGTCGCATTCTCAAAACCAAAATCTATCCATCATCTAAAGTAGTGTTAAAATAAACAATATATGCTTTCTAAATTCCTCGAACAGGGACCGTTTAAGCAGAACTTAATCGTTTGTTATGAAAGAGTTACAGAACACCACATAACAGCGTCCTTCGCGGAAGCAATCAAGGGATGACGCTGGGACACACATGGTGTTATCAAAGTGATGCTTACTCGCCACACACCATAACGAGAGAGCGGGACGGAGATATTTCCGCTGTAAACTTGCCAAAACCATCCAAATCACCGGCTGATTCTGTAGTGCACAATCTCTAAACTAAACTAAAATTAGAGCATTACAAATATTGCTAACCCTTTCATAATACTCCCTACGGAAAGCGACAAAACTTGATTTAAAGCTGCCATTTTAGCTTAGTTTAGAGATTGTGTTATACAGAATCAGCCCCAATGTCGATAGGCTGATATTCATGTATTTTCATTCATTTTCTCGTAGGCTACTTAGCCTGCGAAAGAATGAGATAGAATACAAGTTATATTTATCTCAATCTCTCGTACTTTTCTGAAGATTCACTTTTGCCGTGTGTGAATTGCACACACACTATTTTAATTTTAAATAACGGTACTTTTTTGTCACTTTTCACCTTCATACAAATATTATAAATGCGAAAGTGTATTTGTTACTTGGTTTGTCCTTCAGTCACGCCGCAACGGAGCAACGGATCGACGTGATTTTTGCTATGGGTATAGTTGAGGACCTGGAGAGTGACATATAGGCTCCCGGAAAATGAAGGAGTTCCCGAGGGAGTCAAAAAAAACTTAAAACACGCGGACAAAGTCGCGGGCATCAGCTAGTTTCATATATTTGCCACACTTAGGACGCGTTTTGATGTTTGAAAAAAAGTTGCTGATTTGACTATTTGTTAAATACCTACCCAATTTAACTTTTATAACTTAACTAGCTGATGCCCGCGACTTCGTCCGCGTGGATTGAGGTTTTTCGGTTCCCGCGGGAACTCTTTAATTTTCCGGGATAAAAAGTAGCCTATGTGCTATTCCAGACTATAATCTATCTCTGTGCCAAATTTCATCCAGATCCGTTCATCCGTTGGAGCGTGATTGAGTAACAAACATACATCCATACATACATCCATCCATCCAAACTTTCGCATTTATAATATTTATTTGATATTTGACTAGCTGATGCCCGCGACTTCGTCCGCGTGGATGGAGGTTTTTGGTTCCCGCGGGAACTCTTTAATTTTCCGGGATAAAAAGTAGCCTTTGTGCTATTCTAGACTATAATCTATCTCTGTGCCAAATTTCATCCAGATCCGTTCAGCCGTCGCGTTGGGGCGTGATTGAGTAACAAACATCCATACATCCATACATCCATACATCCATACATCCATACATCCATCCAAACTTTCGCATTTATAATATTTAACTTAATGCTGAGAACACTGTGAAAGTGCACTTAAGAGGTTTAATGATGATTATTTTAACATCCTGTGATGATAGCTCGTGGTCGGAAGCTGTGAAATGGTAATTATCATTGCGTTGCCAAAGTAGGGGCGATAAATCAATCACTTAAGAGGAAAAGACGCTGAAAATAAAAATTATCTTTATTCTAGCCATGTTTTTTTTGTAAACTTATCTTGCCATCACTATCATTTCAACAGCCTTCTACTGTGCACAGTTCTCCTCTCAGAATGAGAAAAATTTTGACCCTAATCCACCACACTGGCTTAGTGTGGATTGGCAGCTTCACACAACTTTGAGAACATTATGGAGAACTCAGTCATGCGGGTTTCCTCGCGATGATTTCCTTCAAGCATATGGCTTGGCTTAGGTATGTAGTGGCTTAAAACGCACAAATCTCCGAAAAGTTATAAGAAAAAGGTTGCAATCCCAGGATTCCACAAATAGTCCAGTCTTAAACTAGTGTTTAATCGAAATCGGGTTTCGAAATAATAATAAAAAATCTGCCAGTTCAGCAAAATTTTATACTAGATGATGCCCGCGACTTCGACCGCCTTTAATAATTGTCCTGAACAGAAAGCAGCCTATGTCCTTCCTCGGGTTGTAACTTGTAATCTACCTCCATAGTCCATACCAAAACATCAAACAGACAGACACACTTTCGCATTAATATATATATAGCTGCTCGTGCTGATTCACTGATTGATCACCTCTCCTGTAAAATTTTGTATGAACATTTTTTTTTTCACTCATCGTTTCGTATAGAAGACAAAAATTCATTAAGAGGAAAAATACACAGAGAGCTGATGATTGAGGATTTCGAAGACGGATGAAGAGCACCAGCCAGGGTATCGAAGATAGGTGGGGGGTGCTCGACCAAATGTCACTCGAAACTTCATCCAATTGGCGGTAGTTGAAAAAAAAATTCAAAATGGCGGATTTAAGATGGCCGCCATACAAATTTCGACGGTGTCTATCTCGGAGAGTATAAAAGATGGAAGAGTGGTTTCTGGGCAAAAGATGATCAGGACATGAGGGTCTACTTGATGAACAGGAAAAAAATTCAAGATGGCGGAATTTATTTTTCCATAGAAAAGGGTATTGAAGATAGGTGGGGGGTGCTCGACCAAATGTCACTCGAAACTTCATCCGATTGACAGTGAGCTGAAAAAAAATTCAAAATGGCGGATTTAAGATGGCCGCCATACAAATTTCGTCGATGTCTATCACGGAGAGTATAAAAGATGGAAGAGTGGTTTCTTGGCAAAAGATGATCGGGACATGAAGGTCTACTTGATGAACAGGAAAACAATTCAAGATGGCGGATTTTCCATAGAAAATGTATGGCGAATATTGAAGAGGCTACAAGTGTAGAACTATGCAAGACTACGGTTCCTTTTCAAGATTTGTTTTTATGGAAGAAATCTCATTTTGACGAATGGTTCGGAGAAAAAAATATGGAGAGAGATGATGATCGAAGGTTCGGATGATGGGTGAGGAGCACGGTCAGGGTATTAAAGATAGGTACCTACTTAGGGGCTGCTCAAACAAAAAGGGAGGGGCGGGGGGTTGGTGGTCTTTGTTTTATGTTTTTCCTTTATGAGAATTTTCTTTTACGTCGGACGCTTGGCGTGCTGGCGCTTCCACTGTGCTCACTAGCATAGCAGTGTGTTGTTCAGATCAGAACACGTAGACAGTAAACCAGCTGTCCGATTATGTAAGAATTGTCGATCAAATCGTAAAAGTTCGGCGTCAAAGTAAAATAAACCATAACAGCATTGAATTAGAGCTCAATTTCGTTTTTCGAAATTGAGCTCTAATTTAATGCTGTTATGGTTTATTTTACTTTGACGCCGAACTTTGACGATTTGATCGGCCATTCTTACATAATCGGGGGGCAGGATAGTAGGACAGCGAGTAAGTATACAGTGGACCACGCGGTCCACTACGCGGTCCGCTGTAGCGGGCCGCGCAACCACGCGCCATACTAGTTAATTAATATATATATAGCTGCTCGTGCTGATTCACTGATTGATCACCTCTCCTGTAAAATTTTGTATGAACATTTTTTTTTTCACTCATCGTTTCGTATAGAAGACAAAAATTCATTAAGAGGAAAAATACACAGAGAGCTGATGATTGAGGATTTCGAAGACGGATGAAGAGCACCAGCCAGGGTATCGAAGATAGGTGGGGGGTGCTCGACCAAATGTCACTCGAAACTTCATCCAATTGGCGGTAGTTGAAAAAAAAATTCAAAATGGCGGATTTAAGATGGCCGCCATACAAATTTCGACGGTGTCTATCTCGGAGAGTATAAAAGATGGAAGAGTGGTTTCTGGGCAAAAGATGATCAGGACATGAGGGTCTACTTGATGAACAGGAAAAAAATTCAAGATGGCGGAATTTATTTTTCCATAGAAAAGGGTATTGAAGATAGGTGGGGGGTGCTCGACCAAATGTCACTCGAAACTTCATCCGATTGACAGTGAGCTGAAAAAAAATTCAAAATGGCGGATTTAAGATGGCCGCCATACAAATTTCGTCAGTGTTTATCTCGGCGAGTACAAAAGATGGAAGAGTGGTTTCTTGGCAAAAGATGATCAGGACATGAAGGTCTACTTGATGACCAGGAAAAAAATTCAAGATGGCGGAATTTATTTTTCCATAGAAAATATATGGCGGATAAGTATATCCTTTTCAAAATTTGTTTTTATGGAAGAATTCTCATTTTGACGAATGGTTCGGAGAAAAAAATATGGAGAGAGATGATAATCGAAGGTTCGGATGATGTGTGAGGAGCACGGTCAGGGTATTAAAGATAGGTAGGGGCTGCTCAAACAAAAAATACTCGAAACTTCATATCATTGGCAGTGAGCTGAAAAAAAATCCAAAATGGAGGATTCAAGATGGCGGCTATCTCAGACAGTATTTAAAAGATGGAAGAGTGGTTTTTGGATAGAAAATTATCAGGGCCTGAAAGTCTTCTTGATGAGCAGAAAAAATTAAGATGGCAGAATCTACGAACATTGAAGAGAGTACAAGAAGTTAGGAAATATTATGCATGATTTTGATATGGTTTTTTTACAAGATTTGTTCTATAATTCTTTATGGAAGAATTATTGTCGGTTTGCCATTAGGAAAGCCAGCTTTGTTTTATGTTTTTTCCTTTATGAGAATTTTCTTTTACGTCGGACGCTTGGCGTGCTGACGTTTCCACTGTGCTCACTAGCATAGCAGTGTTGTTCAGTTTTTTTTTTATCCACTACAAGTTAGCCCTTGACTGCGATCTCATCTGATGGTAAGTGATGATGCAGTCTAAGATGGTAGCGGGCTAACATGTTAGGGGCATGGCAGTTTTATTAAACCCATACCCCTATTCGGTTTCTACACGGCATCGTCCCGGAACGCTAATTCGCTTGGCATCACGTCTTTGCCGGTAGGGTGGTAACTAGCCATGGCCGAAGCCTCCCACCAGGCCAGACCAGGGAAATTCAGAAATTATAAATTTTCCAAACCCTGCCGGGGATCGAACCCGGGACCTCCGCACGTTAATTCAACAGCGCTCAACACTGCGCCACGGAGGTCGTCAAACACGTAGACAGTAAACCAGGATATTAGGACAGCGAGTAAGTAGACAGTGGATCACAGTGGGCCACGCGGTCCACCACGCGGTCCGCTAGCGGGCCGCGCACCCACGCGCCATACTAGTTAATATATATATAGCTGCTCGTGCTGATTCACTGATTGATCACCTCTCCTGTAAAATTTTGTATGAACATTTTTTTTTTCACTCATCGTTTCGTATAGAAGACGAAAATTCATTAAGAGGAAAAATACACAGAGAGCTGATGATTGAGGATTTAGAAGACGGATGAAGAGCACCAGCCAGGGTATCGAAGATAGGTGGGGGGTGCTCGACCAAATGTCACTCGAAACTTCATCCAATTGACAGTTAGCTGAAAAAAAATTCAAAATGGCGGATTTAAGATGGCCGCCATACAAATTTCGACGGTGTCTATCTCGGAGAGTATAAAAGATGGAAGAGTGGTTTCTTGGCAAAAGATGATCAGGACATGAGGGTCTACTTGATGAACAGGAAAAAAATTCAAGATGGCGGAATTTATTTTTCCAAAGAAAAGGGTATTGAAGATAGGTGGGGGGTGCTCGACCAAATTTCACTCGAAACTTCATCCAATTGACAGTGAGCTGAAAAAAAATTCAAAATGGCGGATTTAAGATGGCCGCCATACAAATTTCGACGGTGTCTATCTCGGAGAGTATATAAGATAGAAGAGTGGTTTCGTGGCAAAAGATGATCAGGACATGAGGGTCTACTTGATGAACAGGAAAAAAATTCAAGATGGCGGAATTTATTTTTCCATAGAAAATGTATGGCGAATATTGAAGAGGCTAAAAGTGTAGAACTATGCAAGACTACGGTTCCTTTTCAAGATTTGTTTTTGTGGAAGAAATCTCATTTTGACGAATGGTTCGGAGAAAAAAATATGGAGAGAGATGATGATCGAAGGTTCGGATGATGGGTGAGGAGCACGGTCAGGGTATTAAAGATAGGTACCTACTTAGGGGCTGCTCAAACAAAAAGGGAGGGGCGGGGGGTTGATGGTCTTTGTTTTATGTTTTTCCTTTATGAGAATTTTCTTTTATGTCGGACGCTTGGCGTGCTGGCGCTTCCACTGTGCTCACTAGCATAGCAGTGTGTTGTTAAGATCAGAACACATAGACAGTAAACCAGCTGCCCGATTATGTAAGAATTGTCGATCAAATCGTCAAAGTTCGGCGTCAAAGTAAAATAAACCATAACGGCATTAAATTAGAGCTCAATTTCGTGTTTCGAAATTGAGCTCTAATTTAATGCTGTTATGGTTTATTTTACTTTGACGCCGAACTTTGACGATTTGATCGGCCATTCTTACATAATCGGGGGGCAGGATAGTAGGACAGCGAGTAAGTAGACAGTGGACCACGCGCTCCAGTACGCGGTCCGCTTTAGCGGGCCGCGCAGCCACGCGCCATACTAGTTAATTAATATATATATAGCTGCTCGTGCTGATTCACTGATTGATCACCTCTCCTGTAAAATTTTGTATGAACATTTTTTTTTTCACTCATCGTTTCGTATAGAAGACAAAAATTCATTAAGAGGAAAAATACACAGAGAGCTGATGATTGAGGATTTCGAAGACGGATGAAGAGCACCAGCCAGGGTATCGAAGATAGGTGGGGGGTGCTCGACCAAATGTCACTCGAAACTTCATCCAATTGGCGGTAGTTGAAAAAAAAATTCAAAATGGCGGATTTAAGATGGCCGCCATACAAATTTCGACGGTGTCTATCTCGGAGAGTATAAAAGATGGAAGAGTGGTTTCTGGGCAAAAGATGATCAGGACATGAGGGTCTACTTGATGAACAGGAAAAAAATTCAAGATGGCGGAATTTATTTTTCCATAGAAAAGGGTATTGAAGATAGGTGGGGGGTGCTCGACCAAATGTCACTCGAAACTTCATCCGATTGACAGTGAGCTGAAAAAAAATTCAAAATGGCGGATTTAAGATGGCCGCCATACAAATTTCGTCGATGTCTATCACGGAGAGTATAAAAGATGGAAGAGTGGTTTCTTGGCAAAAGATGATCGGGACATGAAGGTCTACTTGATGAACAGGAAAACAATTCAAGATGGCGGATTTTCCATAGAAAATGTATGGCGAATATTGAAGAGGCTACAAGTGTAGAACTATGCAAGACTACGGTTCCTTTTCAAGATTTGTTTTTATGGAAGAAATCTCATTTTGACGAATGGTTCGGAGAAAAAAATATGGAGAGAGATGATGATCGAAGGTTCGGATGATGGGTGAGGAGCACGGTCAGGGTATTAAAGATAGGTACCTACTTAGGGGCTGCTCAAACAAAAAGGGAGGGGCGGGGGGTTGGTGGTCTTTGTTTTATGTTTTTCCTTTATGAGAATTTTCTTTTACGTCGGACGCTTGGCGTGCTGGCGCTTCCACTGTGCTCACTAGCATAGCAGTGTGTTGTTCAGATCAGAACACGTAGACAGTAAACCAGCTGTCCGATTATGTAAGAATTGTCGATCAAATCGTAAAAGTTCGGCGTCAAAGTAAAATAAACCATAACAGCATTGAATTAGAGCTCAATTTCGTTTTTCGAAATTGAGCTCTAATTTAATGCTGTTATGGTTTATTTTACTTTGACGCCGAACTTTGACGATTTGATCGGCCATTCTTACATAATCGGGGGGCAGGATAGTAGGACAGCGAGTAAGTATACAGTGGACCACGCGGTCCACTACGCGGTCCGCTGTAGCGGGCCGCGCAACCACGCGCCATACTAGTTAATTAATATATATATAGCTGCTCGTGCTGATTCACTGATTGATCACCTCTCCTGTAAAATTTTGTATGAACATTTTTTTTTTCACTCATCGTTTCGTATAGAAGACAAAAATTCATTAAGAGGAAAAATACACAGAGAGCTGATGATTGAGGATTTCGAAGACGGATGAAGAGCACCAGCCAGGGTATCGAAGATAGGTGGGGGGTGCTCGACCAAATGTCACTCGAAACTTCATCCAATTGGCGGTAGTTGAAAAAAAAATTCAAAATGGCGGATTTAAGATGGCCGCCATACAAATTTCGACGGTGTCTATCTCGGAGAGTATAAAAGATGGAAGAGTGGTTTCTGGGCAAAAGATGATCAGGACATGAGGGTCTACTTGATGAACAGGAAAAAAATTCAAGATGGCGGAATTTATTTTTCCATAGAAAAGGGTATTGAAGATAGGTGGGGGGTGCTCGACCAAATGTCACTCGAAACTTCATCCGATTGACAGTGAGCTGAAAAAAAATTCAAAATGGCGGATTTAAGATGGCCGCCATACAAATTTCGTCAGTGTTTATCTCGGCGAGTACAAAAGATGGAAGAGTGGTTTCTTGGCAAAAGATGATCAGGACATGAAGGTCTACTTGATGACCAGGAAAAAAATTCAAGATGGCGGAATTTATTTTTCCATAGAAAATATATGGCGGATAAGTATATCCTTTTCAAAATTTGTTTTTATGGAAGAATTCTCATTTTGACGAATGGTTCGGAGAAAAAAATATGGAGAGAGATGATAATCGAAGGTTCGGATGATGTGTGAGGAGCACGGTCAGGGTATTAAAGATAGGTAGGGGCTGCTCAAACAAAAAATACTCGAAACTTCATATCATTGGCAGTGAGCTGAAAAAAAATCCAAAATGGAGGATTCAAGATGGCGGCTATCTCAGACAGTATTTAAAAGATGGAAGAGTGGTTTTTGGATAGAAAATTATCAGGGCCTGAAAGTCTTCTTGATGAGCAGAAAAAATTAAGATGGCAGAATCTACGAACATTGAAGAGAGTACAAGAAGTTAGGAAATATTATGCATGATTTTGATATGGTTTTTTTACAAGATTTGTTCTATAATTCTTTATGGAAGAATTATTGTCGGTTTGCCATTAGGAAAGCCAGCTTTGTTTTATGTTTTTTCCTTTATGAGAATTTTCTTTTACGTCGGACGCTTGGCGTGCTGACGTTTCCACTGTGCTCACTAGCATAGCAGTGTTGTTCAGTTTTTTTTTTATCCACTACAAGTTAGCCCTTGACTGCGATCTCATCTGATGGTAAGTGATGATGCAGTCTAAGATGGTAGCGGGCTAACATGTTAGGGGCATGGCAGTTTTATTAAACCCATACCCCTATTCGGTTTCTACACGGCATCGTCCCGGAACGCTAATTCGCTTGGCATCACGTCTTTGCCGGTAGGGTGGTAACTAGCCATGGCCGAAGCCTCCCACCAGGCCAGACCAGGGAAATTCAGAAATTATAAATTTTCCAAACCCTGCCGGGGATCGAACCCGGGACCTCCGCACGTTAATTCAACAGCGCTCAACACTGCGCCACGGAGGTCGTCAAACACGTAGACAGTAAACCAGGATATTAGGACAGCGAGTAAGTAGACAGTGGATCACAGTGGGCCACGCGGTCCACCACGCGGTCCGCTAGCGGGCCGCGCACCCACGCGCCATACTAGTTATACTATATATAGCTCGATTACCACTGACTCACTGACTGACTGACTCATTGACATAATTGTTCTCCTAGAAAGAGACAGAAAACGATACCATGATGTACGGGAGATGTGTTCGGGTGCGGGATTCGACTGGGGAAAAATTATGACATTTCGGAAAAACAAGATGGCGGCCGACGTGATTCTTGCAACTCTTTTGTTTTCCAACCGATTTCGTTAAAACTCGCAACGATTGAAGAAATTAGGAAACGATTTATAGAAAAAGTGAAAAAAATTGGAAAAACAAGATGGCGGCCGAGCTGTAGTGTTTTCAAATTTTTGATTTTTCGACCCCGAACCGCGGCGCCACAGATCCGAAACGGCGTGGTCGAGCATGATAATTTTTTCTTTTTTCGACTACAATTATCCTGTATTTTGACAGAATGGGAGTGGTTTTTAAAAATTCAAGATGGCGGCTGTCGCGGCGGCCTTTTTGTTTGAGGTACGAAAAAACGCAATTTTAAAATTCAATTTTCTCACAGTTGGCAACGTCGGAGCGTTTCGACTTGTACGGTGCGATTGTGTGTACGGAATCGAGGTATGGATTGGGGAAAAAAATTACCCCATTTTTCGGGTAATTTTCAAGATTTACCCCAAAAATAAAAAAATCGAAATACGGACTTTTTGCAAAATTCGAGTCCGAGCAACCACGTTTCCCACTTGTACAAATGACATTTGGGTATTTTCGTCGCCGAGGTCTGGCAACACTGGAATTTATCACAGTAAAAGTGATTTTCGACATGGTATTTTTTCAGGGGCGATCATTTCGGCTGGGTGCGAGCGAGATGAAAAATTCAAACGTCATCAGGAGTGGTATATCCTGTAGTTGACGGGAAAATTATAAAACTATGTAAAATGTATCTCTGAAACGAGGTGGCGGCCATTTTGTATTCTTTTTGTGTTTTTCAAAATTTCGATCACGTTTTTGAGATAGTTGGCAACATTTGGGAAAGTTGACATGTATGGATCGATTGTGTAACTCGACCGGCAGTATCGAGATATCTAAACAGTGTTGCCACATTTGGGGTAGTTTTCGAGATTTTCCCCAAAAACTCCTCCTGTAAAATTTTGTATGAAAAATTTTTTTTTCACTGATGGCATCGTGTACAAGTCAGGAAATTAAACTTGAAGAAAATATGGAGACAGCTGATGATTGAGGATTTTGGAGACGGGTAAATAGCACGGTCCAGGTATTGAAGATAGGTGGGGGGTGCTCGACCAAATGTCATTCGAAACTTCATCCAATTGACAGTGAGCTCAAAAAAATTTCAAAATGGCGGATTTAAGATGGCCGCCATACAAATTTATTTGGTGTCTATCTCAGAAAGTATAAAAGATGGAAGAGTGGTTTCTCGGCCAAAGATGATCTATTTAACGAAAAGAAAAAAAATTCAAGATGGCGGAATATTTTTTTTCATACCAAATTATATGGCGATTAGGACTCATTAGCATAATTTATTGTTCTCCTAGAAAGAGACAGAAAACGATATAATGATGTAAGGGAGATGTGTTCGGGTGCGGGATGAGAGTAGGGAAAAATTATGACATTTCGGAAAAACAAGATGGCGGCCGACGTGATTCTTGTAACTCTTTTGTTTTCCAACCGATTTCGTTAAAACTCGCAACGATTGAAGAAATTAGGAAACGATTTATAGAAAAAGTGAAAAAAATTGGAAAAACAAGATGGCGGCCGAGCTGTAGTGCTTTAAAATTTTTGATTTTTCGACCACGAACCGCGGCGCCACAGATCCGAAACGGCGTGGTCGAGCATGATAATTTTTTCCTTTTTCGACTACAATTATCCTGTATTTTGACAGAATGGGAGTGGTTTTTAAAAATTCAAGATGGCGGCTGTCGCGGCGGCCTTTTTGTTTGAGGTACGAAAAAACGCAATTTTAAAATTCAATTTTCTCACAGTTGGCAACGTCGGAGCGTTTCGACTTGTACGGTGCGATTGTGTGTACGGAATCGAGGTATGGATTGGGGAAAAAAATTACCCCATTTTTCGGGTAATTTTCAAGATTTACCCCAAAAATAAAAAAATCGAAATACGGACTTTTTGCAAAATTCGAGTCCGAGCAACCACGTTTCCCATTTGTACAAATGACATTTGGGTATTTTCGTCGCCGAGGTCTGGCAACACTGGAATTTATCACAGTAAAAGTGATTTTCGACATGGTCTTTTTTCAGGGGCGATCATTTCGGCTGGGTGCGAGCGAGATGAAAAATTTAAACGTCATCAGGAGCGGTATATCCTGTAGTTTACGGGAAAATTATGAAACTATGTAAAATGTTTCTGTGGAACGAGGTGGCGGCCATTTTGTATTCTTTTTGTGTTTTTCAAAATTTCGATCACGTTTTTGAGGCAGTTGGCAACATTTGGGAAAGTTGACATGTATGGATCGATTGTCTAACTGGACCGGCAGTATCGAGATATCTAAACAGCGTTGCCACATTTGGGGTAGTTTTCGAGATTTACCCCAAAAATTTCCTCCTGTAAAATTTCGTATGAAAATTTTTTTTCCACTGATGGCTTCGTGTACAAGTCAGAAAATTAAACTTGAAGAAAATATGGCGACAGCTGATGATTGAGGATTTCGGAGGCGGGTAAAGAGCACGGTCCAGGTATTTAAGATAGGTGGGGGGTGCTCGACCAAATGTCATTCGAAACTTGATGGCTGCCATACAAATTTATTTGGTGTCTATCTCAGAAAGTATAAAAGATGGAAGAGTGGTTTCTTGGCAAACTTGATGATCAGGAAAAAAATTCAAGATGGCGGAGTTAATTTTTCCATAGAAAATATATGGCGAATATTGAAGAGACTAAAGTGCGTTCGGTAATATAGTGTCGGTATACTTTACGTAGTAACTAATACCTGATTTGTGGGTACACTCGCAGGGGCTGCAGACACTTATTATTTTGCTTTTATTTTATTATTCTGCTTTTGTGTACTGTCTTTGTTAACAAAATGTTTTTCTATTCTAAGAATAAAAAAAGAATACTATTTTATTTATTTTGATGGTTATTGTAATAAAATTCGAATATAAATAATAAACACAAGTTAGGTAGAAAAAAGAATTTTAATGAAAAAGGTAAAAAGTATACATAAACAATAGGTAATAGGTATAGGTCCTATGAAATTGCCTTTCTTCAGTACTGGTCATTTCAAATAAAAAAAAGTTTGTAATGGCTCTGTATTCTAAATTCAAATTAATTTTGTTTTAAAACCATGACATTCTTTTTACAAACTCAGTCTTTTGTTTTTTGATTAGCGTTGTATTTTCATTACATTTCAACATTTTTCGGAAATTGTTACAAAAATTTAAAAAAATCAGCGCCATGTTGAAATTCTTTGTTAATTGACCGATTTCGTTCAAAGTAGATATTTAGGACTCCCTGGGGTTACAAAACAGGAAACTGTTAACAAAATAAAAAAAATCCGCGCCATTTTGAAATTCTTTTTTAATTGACCGATTTCGTTCAAAATCGATATTTAGGACTTCCTGGGATTACAAAACAGGAAAGTACCAAAATTAAAAAAAATCAGCGCCATTTTGAAATTCTTTGCTAATTGACCGAATGCGTGCAAAATCGATATTTAGCACTTCCTGGGATAACAAAACCGGAAACTTGTACTTACCAAAATTTAAAAAAATCAGCGCCGTTTTGAAATTCTTTGTTAATTGACCGATTTCGTTCAAAATCGATATTTAGGAATCCCTGGGATTTCAAAACAGGACACTGATACCAAAGTTTTAAAAAATCAGCGCCATTTTGAAATTCTTTGTTAATTTACCGATTTCGTTCAAAATCGATATTTAGGGCTCCCTGGGATTACAAAACAGGAAACTGATACCAAAGTTTTAAAAAATCAGCGCCATTTTGAAATTATTTGTTAATATACCGATTTCGTTCAAAATCGATATTTACGCTACCTGGGATAAGGGTAATATTACAAAACAGGAAACTGATACCAAAGTTTAAAAAAATCAGCGCCAATCTGAAATTCTTTGTTAATTTACCGATTTCGTTCAAAATCGATATTTAGGACTCCCTGGGATCACAAAACAGGAAACTGATACCAAAGTTTAAAAAAAAACAGCGCCAATCTGAAATTCTTTGGCAATTGACAGATTTCGTTTAAAATCGATATTAGGGCTCCCTGGGATTACAAAACAGGAAACCGTTACAAAAATTTAAAAAAACTGCGCCCTTTTTGAAATTCTTTGTTAATTGACCGATTTCGTTCAAAATCGATATTTAGTACTCCCTGCAGGGCTAGCATGGGCCGGGGATAAAAATTTTATCCCCCGATTTTATCCACTGACAAGAGATAAAATTAACTTATCTACTTCTCAGAGCACGGCAACAGAGGGGAGGACAAGTTTATCGCGGTTTGACATTTCACGGGGACTCGGGGGACTATTTATCCACCGTTATTTAGCGTTTTTATTTATTTATTTAGGAATAAATTTTTTATCCTTTCCTCGGGGAGAAAATTGTCTCGGCCCATGCTAGGGGGGCTGGGATCACAAAACAGGAAACTGATACCAAAGTTTTAAAAAATCAGCGCCATTTTGAAATTCTTTGTTATTGACCGATTTAGTTCAAAATCGATATTTAGGGCTCCCTGGGATCACAAAACAGGAAACTGATACCAAAGTTTTAAATAATCAGCGCCATTTTGAAATTCTTTGTAAATTGACCGATTTCGTTCAAAATCGATATTTAGGGCTCCCTGGGATCACAAAACAGGAAACTGATACCAAAGTTTTAAATAATCGGCGCCATTTTGAAATTCTTTGTTAATTGACCGATTTCGTTCAAAATCGATATTTAGGACTCCCTGGGATCACAAAACAGGAAACTGATACCAAAGTTTAAAAAAAACAGCGCTAATCTGAAATTCTCTGTTAATTGACAGATTTCGTTCAAAATCGATATTAGGGCTCCCTGGGATTACAAAACAGGAAACTGTTACAAAAATTTAAAAAAATCAGCGCCATGTTGTTAATTGACCGATTTCGTACAAAATAGATATTTAGGACTCCCTGGGGTTAAAAAACAGGAAACTGTTACCAAAATTAAAAAAAATCCGCGCCATTTTGAAATTATTTGTTAATTGACCAATTTCGTTCAAAATCGATATTTAGTACTCCCTGGGATCACAAAACAGGAAACTGATACCAAAGTTTTAAAAAATCAGCGCCATTTTGAAATTCTTTGTTATTGACCGATTTCGTTCAAAATCGATATTTAGGGCTCCCTGGGATCACAAAACAGGAAACTGGGCCCCAATCATGTAAGAATGGCCGATCAAACGTTAAAGATTTTCGTCAAAGTAACATAAACCATAAATGCATTGAATTAGAGCTCAATTTCGTCTGCCCATTCTTATACGTTTAGGTATGTACGATACCCTAAACGTATAAGAATGGGCAGACGAAATTGAGCTCTAATTCAATGCTGTCATGGTTTATTTTACTTTGACGCTGAATCTTTACCATTTGATCGACAATTCTTACGTAATCGGGGGGCTGATACAAAAGTTTTAAAAAATCAGCGCCAATCTGAAATTCTTTGTTAATTGACCGATTTCGTTCAAAATCGATATTAGAGCTCCCTGGGATTACAAAACAGGAAAGTGATACTAAAGTTTTAAAAAATCAGCGCCATTTTTAAAATCTTTCTACTTAAAGGTGAATTGTGTATCTAAGTAAATAAATTCGGTTTAATACAATAAAGACGTCAAGTCTGTACTACTTAGTACTAACGTCTAACCACATCTCGTGAGCTGCTTTAGCAGCTCGCGCACAGAGCGAAACACTAGTTAATATATATATAGCTGCTCGTGCTGACTCATTGATCACCTCTCCTGTAAAATTTTGTATGAACATTTTTTTTTTCACTCATCGTTTCGTATAGAAAACAAAAATTCATTAAGAGGAAAAATACGGAGAGAGCTGATGATTGAGGATTTCGAAGACGGATGAAGAGCACCGGCCAGGGTATCGAAGATAGGTGGGTGGTGCTCGACCAAATGTCACTCGAAACTTCATCCAATTGACAGTGAGCTGAAAAAAATTTCAAAATGGCGGATTTAAGATGGCCGCCATACAAATTTCGACGGTGTCTATCTCGGAGAGTATAAAAGATGGAAGGGTGGTTTCTTGGCAAAAGATGATCGGGACATAAGGGTCTACTTGATGAACAGGAAAAAAAATCAAGATGGCGGAATTTATTTTTCCATAGAAAAGGGTATTGAAGATAGGTGGGGGTGCTCGACCAAATGTCACTCGAAACTTCATCCAATTGACAGTGAGCTGAAAAAAATTTCAAAATGGCGGATTTAAGATGGCCGCCATACAAATTTCGACGGTGTCTATCTCGGAGAGTATAAAAGATGGAAGGGTGGTTTCTTGGCAAAAGATGATCGGGACATAAGGGTCTACTTGATGAACAGGAAAAAAAATCAAGATGGCGGAATTTATTTTTCCATAGAAAAGGGTATTGAAGATAGGTGGGGGTGCTCGACCAAATGTCACTCGAAACTTCATCCAATTGACAGTGAGCTGAAAAAAAATTTCAAAATGGCGGATTTAAGAGGGCCGCCATACAAATTTCGACGGTGTCTATCACGGAGAGTATAAAAGATGGAAGAGTGGTTTCTTGGCAAAAGATGATCAGAACATGAAGGTCTACTTGATGATACAGGAAAAAAATTCAAGATGGCGGAATTTATTTTCCATAGAAAATGTATGGCGAATATTGAAGAGGCTACAAGTGTAGAACTATGCAAGACTACGGTTACTTTTCAAGATTTGTTTTTGTGGAAGAAATCTCATTTTGACGAATGGTTCGGAGAAAAAAATATGGAGAGAGATGATGATCGAAGGTTCGGATGATGGGTGAGGAGCACGGTCAGGGTATTAAAGATAGGTACCTACTTAGGGGCTGCTCAAACAAAAAGGGAGGGGCGAGGGGTTGGTGGTCTTTGTTTTATGTTTTTCCTTTATGAGAATTTTCTTTTACGTCGGACGCTTGGCGTGCTGGCGCTTCCACTGTGCTCACAAGCATAGCAGTGTGTTGTTCAGATCAGAACACGTAGACAGTAAACCAGCTGCCCGATTATGTAAGAATTGTCGATCAAATCGTAAAAGTTCGGCGTCAAAGTAAAATAAACCATAACAGCATTGAATTAGAGCTCAATTTCGTGTTCGAAATTGAGCTCTAATTTAATGCTGTTATGGTTTATTTTACTTTGACGCCGAACTTTGACGATTTGATCGGCCATTCTTACATAATCGGGGGGCAGGATAGTAGGACAGCGAGTAAGTAGACAGTGGACCACGCGGTCCACTACGCGGTCCGCTGTAGCGGGCCGCGCAACCACGCGCCATACTAGTTTATAATATTATTATGGATGTATTAATAGGTAAACACTAATGCAACTTTTTGTGTAAGATCGCAGGCCGATTGGGAGTTTTTTAAGTATTCGATCAAAATATGAATGGAAAAAATCCCAAGGAATACAAAATAATCCACGCGAAAAGCATTCTCAAAGATAGAGTCCGAACAAATTTTTCGTTTTTGTTTTTGGAAATGTGTATTCAAGCTCTGCGTCCGAACAAACAAAACTGTTTTTTTTTAAATAATGTGAAGTCACTCATACAATGTAGAGTGCAATCGGAATGAGTCATTACCATCATAATCCACGCGTGATTTATGTACGGCTCGAACGCAAGATTAAAGGCCTGAGAGACGTCGAGCAGACTCGAGTGACATCGCATGAGCACTAAAGTGTCTGTGTAAAGCCATTCTAATATTATAAATGCGAAAGTGTGTCTGTCTGCCTTTTTTATCCATTAATCATATTATTTTCAGGCCAGACTATAATCTATATCTGTGCCAAATTTGATCCAGATCCTTTCAGCCGTTATGGCGGGATTGGGTGACAAACATCCATCCAAACTTTCGCATTTATAATGTTAGTAAGTAATAGTGCGATCTCACTTGGTAAGTGACGATGCAGTCTAAGATGGTAGCCGGTTAACCTGTTTTTGGGTTTAATAGAACTGCCATGCCCCTAACAGGTTAGCCCGCTACCATCTTAGACTGCATTATCACTTACCACCAGGTGAGGTAGCAGTCAAGGGCTAACTTGTAGTGGTTAAAAAATAAAAAACCGGCCAAGTGCGAGTCGGACTCGCGCACCGAGAGTTCCGTACAAACCTGTAGTAAGTTTTACGATTTATGACGTATTAAAAATAAAAATTACGTTTGTTGTATGGGAGCCCCCCTTTAATATTTACTTTATTGATATTTAATTATTTATTTTGAAAGGTAATATACAAGTTAATATTCTGTGAAAATTTGAACCGTCTACCTGTTACCGTTTTTAATATTGAGCAAAAAAATACGAAAAAAACACGTTTATTGTATGGAGACCCCCCTTAATATATATATTTTTTTAATTTTTAGTATTTGTTGTTATAGCGGCAACGGAAATACATCATTTGTGAAAATTTCAGCTTTCTAGCTATCACGGTTTATGAGATACAGCCTGGAGACAGACAGACAGACAGACAGACAGCGGAGTCTTAGTAATAGGGTCCCGTTTTTACCCTTTGGGTACGGAACCCTAAAAAGGCAACAGCGCTCAACACTGCGCCAGGGAGGTCATCAAAAGTCAGTATATCAAAAATAGTATAATATACAGTTGAATAACAATAAAAGTAACAGAACGGAGGCTGGAGTGGAGATCTAAAGTTGGAGCGAACTAAGCCCAGAGCCCAGTCTAAACAAGACGAGCGGACAAATTAACTGGCGCGAAACTTCTGATCATTCGCAAACACTATCGGGTGTCAGGGCTGCCTGGCACATCTTATTTCATTTCAATATGAATATTTTTTTTATAACTATACATAATATCCGGATAATCCGAAAAATGCCCGACTATCGGGGCCCTTATTCATGAGCCTGTTCGCGCCATTTTTCCGACAGAACACGTGAGTTTATCCGGATTCCGGATATTATGTACAGTTATAATGAATATCACTAACGATAGTTTAAACATTAAAATATTTTTTTTATTACTTAAATATATAAATGTTATTTAAAGGTACCTATTTCTGCTTAAATAAATGCTAAAATAATGCTTTGATGATGCGCATTAAAGTTATCTCAACCTCTAAGTGTCTGCTACACTTTCACGGCCCATCTTTTCAACCGATTTTGAGGAAGTTTGGTACAGAGATAGGGTGTATCTCGGGGAAGGACATAGGCATTTTTATCATGGAAAATTAAAGAGGCCCGCGGAAATACAAAAAAACGTAATCCAAGTCGCGGACTTCTTCTATCATTAAACACATACCAAATTAATTTTACCGAAGGACTCAGACAAACGATCACGATAGACCTAAAATTAGTTGATACTTGATACCATAATATTGTACAGGATCCCTCTATCAGAAAAGATTCTCTATCAGAGAAGATGTAACGATTAGGAAGCAAAAAAAACAACAATTAATAAATACTGAGCGATGTAATCTTTATTCCGCCATTAGATACGTCTTTTTTGTGAATACTGTAAGTAGAAAATTTTAATACCTCGTAACAAAAAAATTGAATTTCACAAGAAATTGAAACGTGCTATGATATTGTTTGTTTATTTGTTTGTTACGCTTTCGCGACCAATATTTACAAAAAAAAATTGATGAAATCTGGTGCAAACATTAGATTATGTCCCAGGAGGATTTAAGGACACATTAGGCTACGTTTCATGCCGGAAAAATGAAAATGAAAAATGAAATGTCCCACGGGAATTATAAAACTTAAACCACGCGGGTGAAGTCGCGGGCATCAGCTAGTTATATAATAAAAGTTATACATAATATCATTAACGGACGGTGGGTACACCTAATGCATTCAAACATCTTAAACGCATTAACTAATGGTACGTACGTTGTCAGAGAGCAATTAATATTAATCTATTGGCTATAAGCGCACGCGCTCCACATTAGTGGCCCTAATTCACCGACACTCATTATAAGCGGTGAGCGTACGATTGACGCAATGATCCGACATTAGCGTGTCACGAATAATCCGTATAAATCTGTTCGCTAAAAATAAATTGGCAAGTTGGCAACCCTACCGACGGACGCAGCTGCAAGCCGATAGCTTATTGCTTGGACGTTCAAATTATACTTAGCAGACGTAAATAACCACTCATAAAACCAATCAAAGTCATTACGGCAGGCAAATAGGGGTGAAAATCGAACACAAACTGGGTTCAAAGACGGTAATTTGTATGTTTGCGTTTCATTGGACTCTATTAAAACGCTACAGTATAAATGCATGCGACTTGAGATTAAAGTGGGTCTACTTTTAGAGGGTCGGCAACCCTATTAGAAATAGTCTTGTCTTTGGACTAAAGTAGCATTTTCTCACTAGAACATAACCAATGCTTATTTTATTTGAACTCTACATTGCGACGAACTGTGTTGATGTAAATTACACAGTTCATCTAAGTACTTTTCGTTACACGTTCGTTTACTTTCCAGTATATTATTAAAGTTGACACCGTATTTTTTCGGGATAAAAAGTAGCCTATGTCCTTTCCGGGAATCCTATCACTATAGCGAATGTCATCAAAATCGGTTTAAAAGTCGGGCCGTGAGCGTAACCGACAGACAGACAGACACACTTTCGCATTTATAATATTAGTATGGATTCCCGATGGTATGGAGAATGGAGTTGTGTGGATGCGGTAAGTTGAGATCTTGAGATAATTTCGTCATTATGTTTTAATCCTCATTTTAGGAACGTCAAGGTACGTGACATCAAACTGTCATTTTGAGTAATCTAATAAATATTATAAATGCGAAAGTTTGGATGGATGTATGGATGGATGTTTGTTACTCAATCACGCCCCAACAACGGCTGAACGGATCTGGATGAAATTTGGCACAGAGATAGATTATAGTCTGGAATAGCACATAGGCTACTTTTTATCCCGGAAAATTAAGGAGTTCCCGCGGGAAACGAAAACCCTCAATCCACACGGACGAAGTCGCGGGCATCAGCTAGTATTGCATATGTATTGCTTCAAGCGTTGGCAGTATGACCCCAGAGCCACAATTAAGCCAGTTGGAAACAACCAATATTTTTAATCCACTATAAGTTAGGCCTAGACTACGATCTCACCTGCGTAAATTACTTATTTGACTACATAACTGACATGACATGATCCATGACATTTCTATTAAAATTTGACTTTTATACCCGTAATAGTTAAATTACTAATTACCTAATATTTAATTCAAGATAACTCGTGAGATTGACAATTTGACATTATTTTTATTTTTATTGTAATTGGATTAGTAGATACACGTAGGTAGATAAATTGAAATGTAATGTATTATAAAAGTAGACTTACTGAAATTGTTATTTATAATTGTTTATTTGTTAGCTTTATTACTAAAATTGCAATGCCCTAACGGGGTGTCATGTCATTATAATTAATTCAATATATTGTATGTACATGAATGCAATGAATAAATGAATATGAATATAAGTGAGGATGCAGTCTAAGAAGGTAACCGGCTAACCTATTAGGGGAATGTGACAGCGCTGTCAAACATAAAGAGCCGCAATAGAGCCAGTTGGGACAATAAAAGATAACTGGGAACAATAATAAAACATTTTACAGCCACAATTGTTTGAAGTCCACCACCGATGATATAACGCGGGGCTTTTAAGCGCCCAATCAATAAAACTAATTACAAAGCATGAACAATTCTCTACAGACAAACCACGTGCGAGCTGTTAGTGACGTAGGTACCCCGCATTCGACTACGAGAGAGGACAGAAAGAAGAAAACTTGTCTGGAATTATTATAATTTGGAACAAGATAATGAATGATTTTTGTGCGGATTTTTTGCAATAACATCCTAGTATTACAGAGACACTGGGACTGATTCTGTAGTGCACAATCTCTAAACTAAACTAAAATTAGAGCATTACAAATATTGCTAACCCTTTCATAATACCTCCTTTTATAAATATATAATCGCAAAGAATTAAATTGGCAACTCAAACAGGCAGGGTCAATTTGGGAATTTATAATTTCCGAATTTTTCCTGGTCTGGCCTGATAGGAGGCTTCGGCCGTGGCTAGTTATCACCCTACCAGCAAAGACGTACAGCCAAGCGATTAAGCATTCCGGTACGATGCCGTGTGGAAATCGAATAGGGCTAACAGGTTAGCCCGCTACCATCTTAGACTGCATCATCACTTACCATTAGGTGAGATCGCAGTCAAGGGCTAACTTGTAGTGAATAAAAAAAAAAGATTTCTTCTAGCGTACTCCAAAATTATACAATACATATTTTTTTGTCCCGATTTCGACTTGGATAAAGCCATATAACCTGACATCCCTAGTCCGCATGCATCCAATGTATATTAATATCATTACGCCGCCAAAAATACAAACACAGCAGCATCGGGCTCTTTCGACTAATTGATTGTGATTTACAACTCCTCCGGTTTATAGCCCAACCGCTTTTACATCCACAAAGACATACATCTGAACCATCTACTGTACAAAAATGAACTCTCTAATTAATGTTAAAGGTTACATTTTACATTGAACGTGTTTTGGAGATATGAGTAAGTAGATTAATTGGTCCAATGGTGACCTCCCAACCACAAGGTTCGTGGAATGATTTGTTTATTATTTTTTTTCTGCGTGTGTGGGACTTTTTGATGATTATATCGACGTTTAAGCCCATGGGGTGTAATTGTTTGTATAATGTTTACGTTTTTATAGGGTTCTGTACCCTTACTCTGAGATTGATCGAATTTAAAATACGGTCTCACTAAGTGAGGTGAATCACATTTGCGTCAGACTAAAATGGACCCAAAAATTCTTGATTTAAAGCCACAAATTCAACAACCACCACAAGTGCAACCGATTTAAATTTCGAAACGTATCGTTTGGAGCGCTAGCTGTGAATGCATACACGAAATTGAGCTCTAAATTAATAAGATTAAGATTCATTTTAGTTTGATGCAAATGTAATTCACCTCACTTAGTGAGACCGTATTTTAAATTCGATCAATCTCAGAGTAAGGGTACTGTATGGATCCCCCGTATGGCTTTATTGGTTATCGTCATCGTAGCATAGTCCTATAGTTAGACTATTCCTAATTATCTTTAAAATGATATACCTACCGCTATAAACAATATTTTACTTCGCATTCGCTTCTATGAGAGACCCCCTGAAATAAAGATTTTTATAACTTTTTAAGCCATATACGGCTGGAGGCCATCGGTTTACATTTTATATTTTTAAATTTGAAATAATTACGTTTAGTAATTCAGAAGTTATAAGGCTCTGACAGACGGACGGACGGACGGACGGACGGTTCGCTCGGTCAATTATGCGGTTTTTAGGATTTATTCTATTGAAACATTATGTACATTGTACACCTTACACTCCCGATTCCGAAACCAATTAGGGGTTTAATATAACTGCCAGGCCCTTAACAGTTTATCCCGCTACCATCTTAGACTGCATCATCACTTACCATCAGGTGAGATTGCAGTCAAGAGCTAGGGGCATGGCAGTAATATTAAACCCATACCCCTACTTGGTTTCTACACGGCATCGTACCGGAACGCGAAATCGCTTGGCGGCACGTCTTTGCCAGTAGGGTGGTAACTAGCCACGGCCGAACAGATCAGGGAAAATTCACAAATTACAAATTCCCAAAATGGACCCTGCCGGGGATCGAACCCGGGACCTCCGCACGTTAAGACAACAGCGCTCAACACTGCGCCACGGAGGTCGTCAAAGTACGTTAAGTAAGTTTTTTTTTTTTTAAATAATAGTTAAGTTTAAGTACTTACGTAAAGTTTAATGTATATTAATATATATAGGATCCTAAGTCGTACCATAGATCATCATTCTAGAAATATAGTATAGCATATTTCTAGAATGATAATTAATCTATGGCGCGACATAGGATCCTATATATAGTATAGTGTAATATGGGCCCAATACAACCGCTCCAAATCATTGGACGCAGTTCGTGCTCAATCGATGACCTATTAAGTGCTTATAGCTTTATCCACATCCAGTTAATCGCTTCAAACGATTCCGTTAATAAGCATTGCGATTTACATCAAAGGATTGTGTTTGAACGATTACTGCTCGTTCATAAACAACATAATGTTATGTTTATTACTGTTAAGTAATGGGAATGTAAATATTGAAGCCTATAAATTATTCGAAAAAGCTCATTTGAATCGACATGTCTTTTTGTTAGTAACTTGTGTTTTATGTCGATTTGTTAATTCAACCACAGGTTAATTTTGTTCAACACAGAGTTTAGACATGAATTAAGTAAACATTATTATTTCTTTAACTGTGTTTAAAGAAATTAATGTTTTGCAAAAGTTACGAGAGAATAATCTAAGTTGACAATCGGGATGCTATTAAAGATGATTTTAATGATTCATAAAAAAAAACCATAAATTCATACCACCACCACCACCACTACAGCCCATTAACGTCCCACTGCTGGGTTCAGGCCTCCACTCTCATAGTAAAGACGGAATTAGAGCTTAGACCCACCACGCTGCTCCAATGCGGGTTGGCGGGCTAAATTCATAATCTTACTAATATTATAAATGCGAAAATTTGGATGGATGGATGTTTGTCACTCAATCACGCCAGAACGACTGAACGGATCTGGATGTAGATAGCATGGAATAACACATAGGCTATTTTTTATCCCGGAAAATTAAGGAATTCCAGCGGAAATCAAAACAACTTAAACCACGCGGACGAAGTTGCGGTCATCAGCTAGTAATTAGTATTTAGATAAACTTACGTACCTTTATTAAACTTATCTTCGTCCCCACCAGGACTCCAAGCAGGCGAGTCCTTGGGCTTTGGCACTGACAGGTTCAACGGCTGATCATCAGTCTTACTCCCGAACACTTTATCATAATCACTATCACTAGTTCTGACACCGCGTTGCAACAACTGCTCCTGAAGCTTATTCTTATGGACACTGAGACTAATAATTTTCCTGTCTACCAAATTTGGCACTTGTGTACCTTTTTCCTGGTACGCATAATTCTTTTTGGTATCAAAATTTCGCTTCACGTTCATTAATTGACTTACTGTAGACCGCTTTTGTTCTTTTACTTCTGCTTTAGATAATCCTAATATGTACTCTATTGTATGTGGTGTAGGCTTTTTAGGAGGTTTTCCGTAGACATGTGGATGCCATGACGGCACATTACCTTCTTCACTACTATTAGAATTATTATTATTTTGTACTTGTACAATGCTTTCTTCTACACCTCTATTTAACGGATTCCTAATATAAGTTTCTTGTGTTACGGAACTTTCTTCAAAACTTCTATCATTATCAAGATTGGTATCTTCCGTGACTTCATCAGCAATGACCAATTCTTCTTCTTTTTCATCCTCATCGACGTTAATATTTTCATCTCTCTCTTCTCTCTGATCTCTACCTTCATGAGAAAACCTATCTAAGTCTTCTCCATAGTATTCCGTATACGTATCATTAGAATAACTATGAGAGGCGATCAGTCTGTCTGCTTGTGTGATTAAACTTGGTGTTACGTAACTGGACACGACTGTTTGCATCTCTCCAGTGTCTTCTTCAGTGTTTATCTGTTCTTGGTTGCCTTGTTCAGCGTTCATGTGTAACTTTTAACCACGAATCGCACTAAAATATCTCATGTTTGTTTTTATGATTGAATTAACGTTTAATTGCCACTCGGGGTTGACTGGTTGGGCGTTTGATGTCGGATGGTGCTTTGAAGTCTCGTGCTTCCTGTAACAAACGCACGATTTGAGTCTAATTGAGTGAGTAAGCTGCTATTGAGCTGGGATGTGATTGCTATTTCGGGTTTGTGCGTGTGTTTTGCGTTTTATTGTTGCCTATTTGTGTATTAATGATTGTGGTGGGTGAGCTGACAGTAATTGTTTATGTTATCGCTAGATATTGCCTGCGACTTCGTCCGCGTCGATAAGTTTTTTAATTCCCCGGGGAACTCATTAATTTTCCGGGATAAAAATAGCCTATACGTCCTTCCCCTGGATGTATTCTACCTCTATACCGAATTTCATCAGAATCGATTGAAAATATAATAGGCCGTTAAAGCGTAGGAGACAGACAGATAGACTGACAGACACACTTTCGCATTTATAATATTAGTATGAATACAAAACTGCGTGTATTTTTTTTTACTTGTGTGAATATATATGAAATACACACGTTGTTAAACTTTTAAATAAAGATTATTCAATTTTACTTTCGTTTTACTTCCACATTTATAATAAATAAACACTCGCCTATTAATAGACAGTAATATATTATAATAAATTCTAACTAAGTTTCAACTTTATTCTAACATCGCCCTCAAACAAAGTTGAGAAAAAACCTCCAATCTCAATATGGACTTTAATAATTAACAATTTTATTTTGGAAAAGCCTTTCAGTAGATTCATAATTTCTCATCACTCAAGAACACGTCGCAATATTAAGTAAAATGAAGAAAATACAGTTCTGCAATATTTTATTAAACTTGCCCGATTTCGCTAATCTGAAATTCAATTTTAGTAGGGGCTTTACACAGAGAATGCACACATTTTTTTTTGTTTCGGTGTCCAAGCAATTTCAAATAAAGATTTATTTATTTACATCAAGTTTTGCCCGTCTGACTTACAAACTTTTCTTTCTTTTTAGGGTTCCGTACCCAAAGGGTAAAAACGGGACCCTATTACTAAGACTCCGCTGTCTGTCTGTCTGTCTGTCTGTCTGTCTGTCTGTCTGTCTGTCTGTCTGTCTGTCTGTCTGTCTGTCTGTCTGTCTGTCTGTCTGTCTGTCTGTCTCCAGGCTGTATCTCATAAACCGTGATAGCTAGAAAGCTGAAATTTTCACAAATGATGTATTTCCGTTGCCGCTATAACAACAAATACTAAAAATTAAAAAAATATATATATTAAGGGGGGTCCCCATACAATAAACATGTTTTTTTCGTATTTTTTTGCTCAATATTAAAAACGGTAACAGGTAGACGGTTCAAATTTTCACAGAATATTAACTTGTATATTACCTTTCAAAATAAATAATTAAATATCAATAAAGTTAATATTAAAGGGGGGCTCCCATACAACAAACGTAATTTTTATTTTTAATACGTCATAAATCGTAAAAACTTACTACAGGTTTGTACGGAACCCTCGGTGCGCGAGTCCGACTCGCACTTGGCCGGTTTTTTTAAAAGAGCAACCGCCGTAAGTATATCTTGCTAGGCTCTTCTTTTTTAGGGTTCCGTACCCAAAGGGTAAAAACGGGACCCTATTACTAAGACTCCGCTGTCTGTCTGTCTGTCTGTCTGTCTCCAGGCTGTATCTCATATACCGTGATAGCTAGAAAGCTGAAATTTTCACAAATGATGTATTTCCGTTGCCGCTATAACAACAAATACTAAAAATTAAAAAAATATATATATTAAGGGGGGGCCCCATACAATAAACGTGTTTTTTTCGTATTTTTTTGCTCAATATTAAAAACGGTAACAGGTAGACGGTTCAAATTTTCACAGAATATTAACTTGTATATTACCTTTCAAAATAAATAATTAAATATCAATAAAGTAAATATTAAAGGGGGGCTCCCATACAACAAACGTAATTTTTATTTTTAATACGTCATAAATCGTAAAACTTACTACAGGTTTGTACGGAACCCTCGGTGCGCGAGTCCGACTCGCACTTGGCCGGTTTTTTTATATTGACGGTTTACCTATAGGTACATTGGTTTACATAACAATCATAACAAACGTGAACTGTGACAATTCTGCCTTGTTATAGCATCGTTGATATAAAGTGTCTCTTTTCCACCCTAATCCCTATTTCCTCCGTAACGTGCCCTATCTATCCCTGCTCATTGCTCACGTAATATTCACCCCTCGAATTGCCCGCGGATCACCCCCAATCGGCCCTGTACAATCGACAAGTGTACTGAGTAGGTACTAGGGTTGCCACAACAAAATTTAAAAAAATTGTGTGTGTCAACTCCGACGCACGACTGGAGTTTACTCATTACGAACGAAAAGTTACCATGGAAACATAAACAAGTGTTACCATGGAAACGTAGTAAATAACGTAAAGGAGAAAGTTTGATTTTACTCCCCATAAATTTTCATACCCCGGGCTTTTATACATGAAAATCGATTCTTAAGGAGGTAAACTCCAAAAATCAAATCAAGTCTTTTTTATTCAAGTAGACATAGACAAGTGCTTTTGAATCGTCGAGTGAATCTACTACTGGTTCGGAATACCATTCCTACCGAGAAGAACCAGCAAGAAACAAGGTGGGTGCACTTTTGAAAAATTAAATACAATTTCATCAATGTGTTACAATTACATCAATGTGTAGATATTTATGTAACCGCTGCCCTTAGCATTGCTGGAGCGAGTCAAATCCATGCTCTTTTATCATTTATATAATCTTCAACAAAATAATATGAGGGTACAGAAACAGTAATAAGTTTTGTGAATGTGGTATAGGCAAAACAAGACGTACGAGTATCATAGGTGATAGACATAACTCATTAGAGACACCTGTATATCCATACTCATAATATTATAAATACCAAAGTGTGTATCTCTATCTATCTGTCTGCTACGTTTAAATTTCTTCAAGATCGGAATTTGTTCGGATTCGGATTCGGAAATCGGATTTTGAAGAAATTTATATAGAGATAGGCTACATACCGGGGAAGGACATAGGCTAAATGCCTGAACAGATTTAGATGTATGGGGTATCGTTAGAATCTTTACATCCTCCCGAGTGACACTGGCTATAATTTTTTTTTTAAATGCAATATGGCAGGGCAGTGGTGTTTATTATTTTTTTAATTATATGTTCACTTGTTTACTATATTATAAGCTTGCCTTCAAACTAACCCGCTACTATCTTAGGCTGCGTCATCACTTATCATTCGGGTGAGATCGCAGTCAAGGCACAGAATAGGTAATAGTAGTAAGTCAAGGGCTAATTTGTAGGAATTACAGTCTAGAATTAAATTATAAAATGAAATGTTAAAATGTTAAATGAAATTATAGAATTAAATTATAAAATGAAATGAAATTATAAAATGAAATGTCTAGTACAGAATTAAATTAAAAAATGAAATGTCCCGATTATAGAGCAGTATCGGCGTGTGACAACCCTGTTGTACTCGTGGTACGCTCATCGCACGCACACAAACACGAACAATATCATAACTGAGTGCTGATTGATTTTTATTGGTGACGTAGGGTTGGCACGTTTGTTTTATAAAGACATTTTCTCATCCCTTTCATAAATTACTCTACTAAAGAGTAAATGAAAGAAATGTACAAGAACTTTCGCATAACTTAGAAAATATAACTGGCGAAAAAATATACAACACTAGATGATTCTCGTGACTTCGTACGCGTGGATTTAGGTTTTTTGATTCCCGCGGGAACTCTTAATTTTTCCGGGATAAAAAGTAGCCTATGTCCTTCCCCGGGATACAAACTATCCCTATACCAAATTTCATCAAAATCGGTTGAACAGATGGGCCGTGAAAGCGTAGCAGACAGATAGACAGAGAGACAGACACACTTTCGCATTTATAATATTAAGTATGGATTGTTATATAATATTTATATTTATATTTACAAAAAATGCACACCATCCAAATGATCGTACATGTCCATGGTGCCCAAGACACTGGCGCTATTGTCTCTCTGAATTGCCAGGCTAAGCTGTTGGGCAACTTTTGGGAAACAACATTGATAAAATGTTATAATAATTCATTTTACAATCGTGAAGATCCTCCTGAAGATGCTCCGGTGTCGGAGTGAAACGTACGTTGAGAATAATTTATGTGGCGGTGAATATCGCAAGCTGCAAGTGCAAGATACACACTGCACTACATAGATTGGTCTACTTTGGTGGATTTTAACGACCACCGTGGCACAGTGTTCAGCACTGTTGCCTTAACGTGCTGAAGTCCCGGGTTCGAGCCCCGGCAGGGTTTGGAAATTTATAATTTCTGAATTTTCCCTGGTCTGGCCTGGTGGGAGGCTTCGGCCGTGGCTAGTTACCACCCTATCGGCAAAGACGTGACGTCAAGCGATTTAGCGTTCCGGTACGATGCCGTGTAGAAACCGAATAGGGGTATGGGTTTAATATAACTGCCATGCCCCTAACAGGTTAGCTCGCTACCATCTTAGACTGCATCATCACTTACCATCAGGTGGGATCGCAGTCAAGGGCTAACTTGTAGCGAAAAAAAAATATTATAGCGAATTAAGCTTTTAATTCATTCATTATCATGGACTTCGGCAAAGTAACGCCTGCTTCTATTCAATAATAATTCATATTTCATTCATTTCATTTGTGGTCTTTGCGCGGACGAGATATCGGCGCGGTGGCAACCCTAGTGGAGCTTAATTGAAACAAATCCCGCTGTCCGGCATCGCATCACAGTCCGCACATACTCGTACCACACGGACACAATCGGACACTGTATCCGAATACCTACTCGGAAATTACACCGCCGACAATGACGTCCACTAGTCTTGTATCTATCTATCTACGTACTTCAGACGATATGGGAGGGCGGTTTCCCCATACAATCGTATTAGTCTGTTTTCTCCGTGGATAATTACAATAGAGAAAATATTTTTACACCATAAAATAATAATAAAATAAAATAAAAATAGTAAAATAATAATTCATTCATTTCATTTGTGCAGTTTGCGCGGACGAGATATCGGCGCGGTGGCAACCCTAGCGGAGCTTAATTGAAACAAAGCTCGCTGTCCGGCATCGCATCACAGTCCGCACATACTCGTACTGGCGGCGCGGCGGACACATTCGGACACTGTAGCGGAATACCTACTCGGATATTACACCGCCGACTATGACGTCCACTAGTCCTGTTATACTCCTGTATGATATATCTACGTTATAGGGATGATGAGCGATCAGCGATGACAACTCAATCAAATCAGCAACTCTTTATCAAACTTAAAAACGCACTTAAAACTTAGAAAGTATGGAAGTTGTAACTATGTAGGTAAATCACAGTTGTGACTTGTGACGTCATAAAATTTTAACGCACTTTTTTTCTTTAATCTATGTTTTAAAATGGTTATCAAACTTAAAACTACCAGAGGATGAATTTTAGGTCTTTTGGAAGACCCTCTATTTAATAAAATAATCAGAAATAATTTATTTTTGATATAGGTATCATCCCTATTATTTTGCAGATAAATGCCTACAAAGCTGTATACCTAATAGTCTTCTGATACTCTACCAAGTACCATACCAATAGCAAAATCCATACCAATATTGTTAATTGTTACTACCTTAGATTGTAAGTACTAACATAGCTATCAAGAACTAGCTGATGCCCGCGACTTTGTCGGCGTGGTCTAAGTTTTTTTTGATTCCCACGGGAACTCCTTAAATTTCCGGGATAAAAAGTCACTCTACGTCACGTAAGTCACAGCCTATGTCACTCTCCAGGTCCTCAACTATACCCATGCCAAAAATCACGTCGATCCGTTGCTCCGTTGCGGCGTGATTGAAGGACAAACCAACAAACCAATAAACCAACAAACAAACACAATTTCGCATTTATAATATTAGTATGATATTTTGTAGATGCTAAAGAATTCGTACCCATGAATTGAAATATCACGGACCGTTCTCCCACAAATCATTAACAAATTGTCATAATCAAGAACATAATCATTTAGCTTCATCTTTCTCAGATCTCCAGCCAGACATCCTGTACCGAAATCAAATTAAATGTTATTTATAACGGAAAAAATCAAAGCGATTTATAATAAAAAAATTATTAATCCCGGAAATGTAACTATTAAACCTAAGCTTTGAAAATGTCATGAAACCACCACGTTTTGGATTCGCTACTCATGACTTCCGTCGTCGTCTATTAAAATTATTATCACATCAAATTTTATTTGCTCTTCATTTTACATTGATGCGACTCTATGTGTAGGGGATAAGGTGTATTTTCGTGCTTGTTGTTGTTTGTGGGTGGCATTTCGAGCTCGGTCGGTAATATCAAAGGGCCCACACACATCGCGGATTTCCGCAACATTGTACAATGTACGGTATCGATTAATATTGTAATCTATACTTAGGTATCGACAAGTATATCCTATACCTACTATCCTATAGGTAAGGATCCACCACTACAGCCCATTAACGTCCCACTGCTGGGCACAGCCCTCCACTCTCATAGGAGAGAGGGAATTAGAGCTTAGACCCACCACGCTGCTCCAGTGCGGGTTGGCGAACTTATATAGGTACTAGATGATGCCCGCGACTTCGTCCGCGTGGATTAAGGTGTTTTGATTCCCGCGGGAACTCCTTAATTTCCCGGGATAAAAGTACCCTATGTCCTTCCCCGGGATATAACCTACCTCTATACCAAATTTCAGCAAAATCGGTTGAAAAGATGCGCCGGGAAAGCATAGCAGACAGACAGACAGACAGACAGACAGACACACTTTCGCATTTATAATATTAGTATGGATTTGTCATTTGACAATTACCTACTATGTATTAAAATAAATAATTTTTAGTGATAATTAAATAGAGGATCTCCAAAAAGTCGTAAGTACTTAATATCCACGTCCCCTGATAGTTTTGTGATAGTGTTGTGTAAAAAAGTGCATCAACTTTGATGACGTCACTATGCAATATTTTATAGAAAATCCCATACAATTCCGTGCAATAAGCACGCGTTTCCAAAACCAAGAAAAAAAGAAGCACGCGTTTTGACGTTTGAAAAAAAGTTGCTGATTTGACTAGTCAAATACCCAAATCATGTTAGTCATAATAACCAGGACCGACGCGACGGCTTCACGTGCTCTCCGCTTTAATTAATAAAAATTAAAATATAAACCTTAAAACTAAGGTATTAAAGTTTTATTACGAATGTAGTATTATATTTATATTTAAGACCTTTTGTCTTCGTAACAAAGCGAGCATGTCGGTGACGGTTGTCGGTGACGCGAATCCACAAGTTTACCCCCTACCAAAAAGTGTTCAACGCGGGTAGAGAAGTTTTCACTTCAAAAAGGTATTTAATATAGGAACGAGTGCCTTTTACATAACATATCTATTATTATGTTTTAATCATTTTCATAGGCTAGTTAACAATATGAAATTGATCGTTTTATGTAATCTTAAATTACAAAATGTTTTGATAAGAATAACAATTAATTAATATTAACAGTGATTAAATTTACATTGTTAAATACATTGTTCTTATCACATTTTCTACGTTTAATTCATGCTATACATATTACATATTAAAATACTTTAAGCGAAAGGGTATATTTCTGTCTATGTTTTTACGGGCCATCGATTGAACTGATTTTGTGTAGGTACCTACTTACAAAATTTCGTAACTTATAAGTTACTAGCTGATGCTCGCAACTTCGTCCGCGTGGTTTAAGTTTATTTGATTCAAAATTCAAAATTCAAAAGTTTTTTAGTCGAATGAATCTATCTACCACTGGTTCGGAATGCCATTCCTACCGAGAAGAACCAGCAAGAAACTCGGCGGTTGCTCTTTTGAAAAGAAAATAATTTACAATTTCATTAATTTACGATTCCCGCGGGAACTTATTTATTTTCCGGGATAAAAAATCCCGGAACACAGAACTCATCCGTGTCTGTATGTCTGTCTGCTACGCTTCCACGGCCTATCTGTTCAACCGATTTTGTTGAAATTTGGCTAGGCTTCTTTTTATCTCGGAAAGTTAAAGAATTCCCGCGGGAACCAAACAACTTCAATCCACACGGACGAAGAACCGGGCATCAGCTAGTATTATATATTCTGTGTATATAGTATTACAGGTCATGAACATAATATAGTCTGTGTCCTTTCTTAAGATGCAACTTAGGTATCTGTGAAGTGTATCATACTTTAATATTATAAATGCGAAAGTGTGTTTGTTTGTTGGTTTGTCCTTCAATCACGCTGCAACGGAGCAACGGATCGACGTGATTTTTGCATGGGTATAGTTGAGGACCTGCCCCCCTAGCATGGGCCGAGACAATTTGCTCCCCGAGGAAAGGATAATTTTTTTATTCCTAAATAAATAAATAAAAACGCTAAATAACGGTGGATAAATAGTCCCCCGAGTCCCCGTGAAATGTCAAACGGGGATAAACTTCTCCTCTCCCCTGTTGCCGTGCTCTGAGAAGTGGATACGTTAATTATATCTCTTTTCAGTGGATAAAATCAGGGGATAAAATTTTTATCTCCGGCCCATGCTAGCCCTGCTGGAGGGACATAGGCTACTTTTATCCCGGAAAATTGAGGAGTTCCCGCGGGAATTAAAAAAGACTTATTCCACGTGGACGAAGTCGCGAGCATCAGCTAGTTGCTTATACGTATGTCCTGTATAGTCTACATTACATTAGTTAGGTATCTACATTAGACATAATGAAAAACAAACAGAAAATAAAGGAGAAAAGAAAGACAAGGAATTGATACCCAAGTTCCCATTTAAATTATTTTCCCTAGAACTTTTACCCATGAAAATCATACTTAATACTAGCTGATGCCCGCGACTTCGTCCGCGTGGATTTAGGTTTTTCCGTTCCCGCGGGAACTCTTTAATTTTCCGGGATAAAAAGTAGGCTATGTGCTATTCCAGACTATAATCTATCTCTGTGCCAAATTTCATCCAGATCCGTTCAGCCGTTGGAGCGTGATTGAGTAACAAACATCCATACATCCATACATCCATCCAAACTTTCGCATTTATAATATTTATTTGATTATAAATGCGAAAGTGTGTTTGTTTGCTGGTTTGTCTTTCAATCACGCCGCAACTGAGCAACGGATGTACATGATTTTTTGCATGGGTGTTAATTGAGGTCCTGGAGAGTGACATAGGCTCTTTTTATCCCGAAAAATTAAGGAGTTAAGAGGAGCGGGAATTTAAAAAGCTTATTCCACGCGGACGAAGTCGCGGGCATCAGCTAGTTGCTTATAACGTATACAGTGTTAGATAGTCTACATTACATTAGTTAGGTTTCTACATTAGACATAATGAAAAACAAATCCATACTTTCCATACTTACTTTTATATTATAAATGCGAAAGTGTGTCTGTCTGTCTGTCTGCTACGCTTTGACGGCCCATCTTTTCAACCGATTTTGATTAAATTTGGTATAGGGGTAGGTTGCATCCCAAAACATCGCTACTTTTTATCCCAGAAAATCTAGGAGTTCCCGCGGGAATCAATAAACTAAATCTACGCGGACGAAGTCGCGGACATGATCTAGTAGAAAATAAATAAGAAAAGAAAGACAAGGAATTGATATTAATTGATACCCAAGTTCCCATATCCCTAGTCCCATTTAAATCGATTAAAAAAACATCAATTAATATACTTAGCACCTTTTACCCATGAAAATCATACTTAATATTATAAATACGAAAGTGTGTTTGTTTGTCCTGCAATCATGCCGCAACAGAGCAACGGATCTACATGATTTTTCGCATGGGTGTTAGTTGAGGTTTATCTTTAAATCTAGAGTGAACTGAATAGACATCTTCTAGGCGTCCCATCTTAGGCCGCATCATCATTTTCCATCAGGTGCGATTGTGGTCAAGCGTAAGCCTTAATGAATTTAAAAAAAAAGTCCGGAGAGTGACATAAGCTCTTTTTATCCCAAAATTTCACGCGGATGAAGTCGCGGGCATCAGCTAGTAAGTAGGTACTTACTAACACTACGGTCTACTAAATATCAAATAACAATAATGTTCAAAATTCGAAAATAATTACTTAATATTCAACAACCATCAATCAATTTGATTATTCGATAAGGCGTGTGTTTGATTATTATCATTACCTACTTCTCCGATTATTTTATTCACCACTCAGAATGATTCGCCATTAGATAAAATCCATCCTACTAAATACTAATCCTTATTACTGCTTAATATTGTTATTGTCAAAGTGTCTGTATGTCTATCATCTTTTTATGGCCCATTCCGCTAAGCCGATTTTGGTAAAAATTGGTAAGACGTATAACATTTAATCCCAGATAGTTAATCAAGTAAGGTATTTAATTAATAAAACCGTACTTAATTATTTTAATAAACGTGTTCTTACACAAAAATAATAAGGATTAAAATTTTATTACTTCTACTTAATTATAAACAGTAATTTGAAACTAAATTATGAACCAAAATTGTAAAAAAAGATTCTCTATTTTCATATTATTATCACTATTATAACTATCAAAATATAATTAGTATGCACTAAATTATTTCATTTAACTTCGGCGCTCCATAAAAAACCCAATCTAATAAGTAAGTTAATTGCTCACCTGACCGGTCCTATATCCGTATCCAATCACATTACACTAAAAAGAACCCAATTAAAAAAAAAGGTCACAGATTAAGAAACGTTTAAAAACAATCAGCGGTAATATCGCGTCAATTAATCGTTTCCGAACGTACTCGTAATGTCAATGCATTGTGGCGGGAACAATGGACGATCACGGGACCGCTCGCGAGCGAAAGTACGAGTTATAGTAAGCGAACGAGCGGCTTTAAGCGTGTGTGTGAGCGCGCTTGTGTGAGCGGCAGAGCTGTTAACGCGACGATCCTCACAGTTAGACTAACTCACATCCAAATCGCTTAATTTTATGAGTTGTTGCCTTCTCCACCCCTCGGCGCGACGGCTGACGTAGCCTTTGCATGACGTCCGATATAATAAACTAGCTAAAAGATAGCTGTTACGGAAAGTTTCTATACTATTATTATAAATACTAGCGATCCGCCCCGGCTTCGCACGGGTAGCACTAATAATCATAATAGTCTATACCCAATATAGCCCGTGGGCAGTGGGCAGTGGGCAGGTTTTATCTTTTAATATTACATTGTAAGAGTACGCCCCGCCCTCACTACAGCTGCTACTGCCACCAGCCCTCAGATCTCTAATTCGATTCGATTCAGATCTCTAGAGGATCTCTAATTTTGTTACTCGCTGATAATGTAGCTGTCTATAGGTGAAAGAATTTTTAAAATCGGTTGAGTAGTTTTTGAGTTTATCAATTACAAACAAACAAATCTTTCCTCTTTATAATATTAGTTTAGACGAAAGTATGTCTGCTACACTTTCACCAAATTTCGTCAAAATTGGTGGCATGTGGTTAATGGATTTAAAAATAAGGATTAAGGTTAAAGTGTTTTTAAAGTATTGTAAAAGACCAAGGTATCAATGCTGCCTGCTACACTTTAACGGCCCATCTTTTCAACCAATTTTGATGCAACTTGGTATAGAGGTAGGTAACATCCCGGAAAAGGCGGAAAATTAAAAAGTTTTCGCGGGAATAAAACAAACTTAATCCACGCGGATGAAGTCGCGGGCATGACCTACTTATAAGCACCAAAAAATTACAGAATAACAGTAAATTATTTATCTAGGTACATAAGTTCTGAACTGTTGGTATAATATTATAAGCTGCGGATTATCGTCATTAAATAATCATTATTTAAAAATAAAATAAGTTTTTTCATAATCAGCTTTCCGTTAATACCCTATTACAATCAGCACGTTTTCCAATATCTTAGGGACAAATGATTTTCCTATTTGTAGATCCCAGCCGACGAGCGATGCAGAAAAACATTCTCACCTTCAGAAATAAAGGGATATGGGAGCATACAGCATCCTACCATCGAATCTACCACGAATCTACCATCGCTTAAATTAATAATCGCGTAAATTGTTTTAATATTATTGACGTTCGTATTTTAGAATTTTAGTCCTTATTTTAGTGACGTCAACGTACGTCAAAAAAATGATATATTTAAATAATACTGCTTTATGCGATGGTAAGTAGTAAGAGTACGTAGAACAAAAGTAGGTAACTGACATAGGTACCTAAACCAGTTGCAAAGCTGAAATGTTAATGGATGAGGAACTCAGTTCGAAGAACTGCCCCCCAATCATGTAAGAATGGCGGATCAAACTGCATTGAATTAGAGCTCAATTTCGTGTATTCATTCTTATACGTTAGAGTATCGTACATACCTAAACGTATAAGAATGGGTAGACGAAATTGAGCTCTAATTTAATGCTGTTATGGTTTATTTTACTTTGACGACGATCTTTAACGTTTGATCGGCAATTCTTACATGATCGGGGGGCTGATCTTTATTTTAATGCCAAGGTGATTTAACCTGCTTTCCGAAACGGCAGAGTCAAAACAACACGTATCATAAGAGATACCTGAATGTCTTATATGAAATAAAAACACAAACACATAGCGTTAGGAAACCCCTCCCGTTGCAGCTGCTGGACACAAGTGGTTCTGTGGAGATCCTAGCAATAGACCTTTGCCTAGCAGTAGACATATATTGGTTGGCGATGACGTTAAAGAATGGCTATCCTCATGTATATGCATATTTGTGTGTCAAGTGGAAACATATCAAAGGTTTTCTTTTGCTCGGAAATTAAGGTCGTTTCAAAATTAAGTTAGATGCTTTTTTATCAAATTAATGTATCTTATCAAACGATCAAAACACAAAATTGATATCAACATTGGACAAGTGCCTCAATACCATAGCAATCCACGAAATATATGAGTAATTATTAGAAATCGTTCAATTGATATCAGTTACTAGGATCCTTTCAGACTTGCCACAACTTCACTACAGCAACAAAAATATCATTACATTCACACGTGGTTTTGATTTTTTGACTGAAGCATGATATGATATTATGAGAAAAATCTCCTCATAAGTCCCCACTCTTAAGATGCCAGCTTCCTCCCCTTAAACTCCGTGGCCGAAGTTGTGTGTTAACTCTAATAAGTTTTTGGAAATTACTATAAAACATATTTACGGTTCTTGGAAAATATTTTCTTTTCCTAACAAATACCAATAGTTTTATCACAATTAATTACTAACAACCATTTTGCAGCCAATTTAATAAGCATTCGTTTTTCTTCCAAAAATGATTTTCTGGCTCTACCAAGTTTTATGTAAACGACTTAAACTAAATTATAGTAGGTACGCTTAGTCTGTAATTACACATGATTGCAAATTAGATTGAACGTAATCGAGCGTTCGATCACATTAGCGTCAAAGTAAAAATAACTTTAAATATATTGTATCAGAGCTCAATATCGTGTATGCATTCACAGCCAGCGCTCCGAACGATATGTTTCGAAATTAAAATCAATTGGGTATTTGACAACTATTCAAATAAATTATTTTTTAGTGATTATTAAATAGAGGATCTCCCAAAAGTCGTAATATCTACGTACCCTGTTAGTTTTATGCTGAAGCGTCACTATTCAATGTTTCATACAAAATCCCATACTAAGCACGCGTCTTGACGTTTGAAAAAAAGTTGCTGATTGACTAGTTGTCAAATACCCAATTGTACTGAATTTGTTACTTTAAATCAAGAGCTTTAGGGTCAATTTTACTTTGACGGCCATGTGATCGAATCCTGCTGAATTTGCAATGTAAAAACTTAGACTAAGCGCACAGGTGAATGTCTAATATTCCTATGCTTACAGAAAGTTGGTTTTCGTTCTCTGCTCGAAACCCTTTTTGTAAAGATAATAATTAGTGATAGATCACACACAAACCGGCACCGCCGCATTTTTGCCGCTTTGATATTATGGGTAAGGTGTGGTCAGTCTGAATAAATACTTAAGTTTAGATAATGTATCGTTTTTGGTACAACATTATAAAAATTAGTTTCAGATAAGCAATACACGGGTGTGTATTTACTAATCAGTAATTCCGTCTTTTAGAGGCGATGGTATTATGCGTTATCTAACTCGAAATTGCATTGTATAATTGATTGGGTAATTTATTGTTCTCTATGTAAAATCTTCGAATTCCATTTTTTCCACAATATGGTGAGGATTTTGATTTATCGGGTTATTTATAGTTATGTGTGCAACCGCCAAATCCAAATGAAAAAATTGGCAATCATAGGGACTGCCGATAGAAGTGAAAACGAATATTTAAATTTTTAAAACTTTTTTTTAAACCTTAACACTGAGGCATTAAAGTTTAATTACGAATATAGTATATTTATATTTAAGACCTTTTGTCTTCGTAACAACGCGAGCATGTCGGTGTTCGCGAGCATGTCGGTCACGCGAATCACCCCATACCCCATATCAAAAAGTGCTCAACGCGGCTAAAGAAGTTTTCACTTCAAAAACCTGTTTTAAGGCTGCCATCTTTTATATTTTATTATACTTACAACATGATAAAAATTTGGTATGATAAAAAACCTATATCATTTACAAAAAATAAAATTAGCGACGCACATTGTTTAATTATTATTTTTTGCGCTTGACGTATAGAAGAAGTCTGTTTACTCTTGCCTGGAATCCTTATTGGGCTTTTACTCAATAACTGTAAAACCGATTGTACGTCCTTACAAGATCACGGCGAGCGAGGCATTTAGCGCCGGTACAGTAGCAATAACTCAGCTCAGGAAATCACGTCATCGCTCTATTACAGCGCGCACACACGCGCAGATACGCACACTAGCGCAGCGCGGCGTGTCGTATACAGGGATGCTACGTTCGACTCGATAGGGTGAGATGTAGTGAGAATAAATTAAATTTGGAACCCTCGTAGCTTTAGTTTTATGATACCGTCACTGATTATCACCATCAAGTTTTATAAGTAACTAGCTGATGCCCGCGACTTCGTCCGCGTGGATCGAGGTTTTTCGGTTCCCGCGGGAACTCCTTAATTTTGCGGGATAAAAAGTAGCCTATGTGTTATTCCAGACTATAATCTATCTCTGTGCCAAATTTCATCCAGATCCGTTCAGCCGTTGGGGCGTGATTGAGTAACAAACATCCATCCATACATCCATCGGAACTTTCGCATTTATAATATTTATTTGATTGGACGACAAAAAGTGTACCTACAGTGTACCTAATTTGAATAAATGAATATTTGATTTGATTTGATTAAATCTGAGTACAAGTACAGAATACATAATAGTGTACAAGTACAGAATACATAATAGTGTACAAGTATGTTTATACAAGTTATAGCTTCTTGCAGACCATGCGCAATCAGTGTGTTAACATTTTGTCTTGCAAGTTGCAACGCGCGCAAACCACGAGAAAACCCTGTCGCACGGATGGTGCTTGAGCTAAGGAAAAATTGTTGCAAACAAGCTGTCACGTTCAAATAAAATATATTGGATAATAATTGGTCAAATCACAAAACTGAGTTGTAAAGTTTTTAAAAACGATAACCCCTAAGCTTCTTTAATAGAGAAATAAATAATATTTTGTGCATTCATTAAAACTTAAGTATAAAAATTTGCCTTGAAAGTAAATACTAAAGCGAATTTTTTTCTTCTTTATTATTTGCTCTAATAAACATTTATAATTCAGAAAGGAAACAATAATTACCTAAGATAAAAGCTGAAGTGTAAACCTGAAAAGTTATAATAAAAGTGATTGAAATACATACTTTAATTTTATTCTTTATAGAAAATTAATTACAATTCGACGCACCGTGTCTTCGCGAGCGGCGCATGCCCCTAATTGTGTGCGTTGCCATCACATCGCATTGTTAATGCTATGTATCCATTTGACATATTAACGTGCGTCGTATTAAGCTATATTACGCTACAATATACATAATTCATATACAGGTTGATACTATTACTATCACATAATCATATTAAGCTATATTCCAGCGCTTTGGTGTCCCAAAGTGCTGGAATGGCGACCCACCCATCCAGGGCGGATAAACAAATTTCTCAAAAGCCAGCAACGCATTGGCGGTTCCTCTGGTGCTGCAAATCTTCATGGGCGGCGGTAATCACTTACCATCAGGTGACCCGAATGCTCGTTTGCTCGCTATATATATTTTTTTAAAAATACTAATTTTGTTGTAGAGATCTCTTATAGAGATAAGTGCTTCCTTGTCCACTGCATTTCTGTTTAACTACATATTTAATAACTTTTTGGTACCTACAAAATTAAAAAAAAAATGGACGTCCATCAGTTGACGACGACAATGACGATGAATCTATCTATGAAATTATAGCCCAAAACCCGAAAGCCGAATAGCCTGCAGCTCAGAATGACAGAGTGCTTGGTCCAAAGTCGTTTATTGCATAGTTCTAGAACTAGATAATGCGCGCGACTCCTTTTATGATACCCGCGGGGACTCCTTAATTTTTTAGGATATTTAAAGTAGCATATGTCGTTGCCCGGGATACAACCTCTATGTACCAAATTTCATCAAAATGGGTTGAAAAGAAAGGCCGTTAAAGCGTAGTAGACAGACAGACAGAGTGACTTTCGCATTTATAATATTAGTATGAATATGGATTATGCTTTCATGACAAACTAGAAGTGCCCCAATTCCTTGTTTGGCTTGAAAACTTAGACATAAGCTGAAGAAGCTTTGGACCAAGCGAATATATTTAAAGCTTTGGATATTTCTGAGGACTTTTAAAATCCTATATCCTCGCGAGCGACCAGCTTGTAGTAAATCAATTAAAGTGTCGGAGCATCCTGTACAGGAGTTACGTTACAACTGTAATTAATCCCCCAGTTCGCGAGATGCATGGCACTAATTAGAATCACTCTGTATATATATATATATATGTATATTATTATCATGTACCTATATTATTAGATTTTAAAGTATTGCTTTATTGTAATCAATGTAGAGTAGATTAGATTAATTTTCATTAAATCACTCGTATACCTAGCCGATTTCATTATTTTATTTAAATATGGATACTTACTCCAAAAGTTTATTAAAAACTAGATGATGGTCGCGACTTAAGTTTCTTTTGATTCCCGCGGGAACTCCTTAATTTTCCGGGATAAAAAGTAGGTTATGTCCTTCTCCGGGATTTAACATCCTATCCCTCTACCAAATTTCATCAAAATCGGTTGAATAGGTGGGCCGTGAAAGCTTAGCAGACAGACGTGCACTTTCGCATAATTTTATAATTATTTAATATTGTAATTTTATAATTTTATAATTTTTTAATATTAGTATGGATGGATATTCTAAATATTGTAAAAAAAAATTAGCACATGTAAGTACTTTTTTAAAACATGAATTAATTATTTCGCTCCAAATCCATTCGTTGCAAACATCCTCGCGCATTGCATGCAAAACTCTTCACATATAAGTGCCAATAACAAAATAACAAAGTAACAAATCAACGGAACGCATGAACGTATGAACAATAAACTACAATTCAAGTAGCACATTTCAATTTCCACTCACCCTGTATAAGACGTACGTTATAACAGTAATTAAGCTGACAGTTCGCGAGATTCACGGCTTTAATTAGGAGCACGCTGTATATAATTCAGAAGCTTTGTTTTATTATTATTTTATTGATAACTTACGTTTTGGCCAAGACCCTGGAAACTATAGGTAAATAATAAATTCTTTATTGACAAAAAAAAATTACCAATTTACCAATTCTGCACATGAATCCATCTAATCTAATCCATCGGGATCTAATATATACTAATATTATGAATGCGAAAGTGTGTCTGTCTGTCTGCTACGCTTTCCCGGCCCGTCTTTTCAGCCGATTTTGCTGAAATTTGGTACAGGGGTTGTTTGTATCCCGGGTAAGGACATATCATCATCATCATGTGGTGCCATCTTCAAAGTGAAGCTCGGCGGTCAGTCGGAGAAAACTTTTGCGGTCACGTGCTATCCTCTTTACTTCTGCATACTTATGTCGAGTCCACTCCCCTATGTCGTCGAACCACTTCCTTCTTGGTCGCCCTGGTGCCCTTTTTCCAGCTATCTTGCCTTCGAGGATCAACCGTGGAAATTCAAAGAGGGATCCTCGTTGCAGGTGCCCGAAAAATGCAACCTTCCTTCGTACGACGGTGGTCATAAGCAGTCGTTTGCATTTTGCTTTTTGCAGTACTTGAGCGTTTGAGATGAAGTCTCTCCATGATATTTTAAACATTCTTCGTAATGCCCACATCTCAAACGCTTGCAACCGTCGACAGATTTCCTTCTTCAAAACCCATGTTTCGCATCCATATAGAAGAGTGGACCAAACATAACACCTGAGAACGCGAAGTCTAGTTGGGACTGGGATTTTGGGGTCACAAAGTACTTTGGACATTTTGTAAAATGCCGACTTAGCTTGTCCAATTCTACATTTGATCTCCTCTTGATGGTCCAAATCCGATGTGAAGTACCGGCCTAAGTATTTGAATTTACTGACAGCTGTTACTTCAGTACCGCGCAGCTTAATACAGGGTAATGGCATCTGGGTTTTTTTAAGGACATAGGCTACTTTTTATCCCGGAAAATTAAAGAGTTCCCGCGGGAACCAAAAAAGCTTGATCCGCGCGTACGAAGTCGCGGGAATCATCTAGTTATTATTAAAACGATCTAATCTACTATATAAAAATAAGTCGGGTTTTCCTTCCTGACGCTATAACTCCAGAACGCACGAACCGATTTCCACGGTTTTGCATTCGTTGGAAAGGTCTCGGGCTCCGTGAGGTTTATAGCAAACAAAATTCAGGAAAAATTTCAACAGAAAAGCGGGAAAATCTTAAACCACGCGGACGAAGTCGCGGGCGTCAGCTATAGTTATTAATATATCACAAACAATTAATGCAGTTGAAAATACTATAAAATTGGGTTGAACCAGCAGCTAACTAGAACCCTACAATTCTGTGTTTAGGATTACTTAAACGACAAGGTTAAACGTTAATTAAACGTTCCGGTATGGGTTTAATATAACTGCCATGCCCCTAACAGGTTAGCCCGCCACCATCTTAGACTGCATCATCACTTACCATCATGTGAGATCGCAGTCAGGGGCTAACTTGTAGTGGATAAAAAAATAATCAAATTAATCAAATAAATATTATAAATGCGAAAGTTTGGATGGATGTATGGATGGATGTTTGATACTCAATCACGCCCGAACGGCTGAACGGATCTGGATGAAATTTGGCACAGAGATAGATTATAGTCTGAAATAACACATAGGCTACTTTTTATCTCGGAAAATTAAAGAGTTCCCGCGGGAACCAAAAAACCACAATCCACGCGGACGAAGTCGTGGGCATCAGTTAGCATTATAAATGCGAAGGTGTGTCTCTCTGTCAGTCTGTCTGCTACGCTTTTAAGGCCTTAGATGAAATTTGGCATAGAGATAGGTTGCATCCCAGGGAAGGACATAAGACTTTTCATCCCGGAAAATGAAAGAGTAATAAAATAAAATTTATGAACGCGGACGAAGTCGAGGGCATCCTCTAGTAATAGATCAAATTAAGTTTTGAAATCATACTTTTAGTCGAGTAATATTAAGGAGCTAGGAACCCACAACTTTAGTGTGCTAAGATACCCCCAATTTTATGGGATTAATGAAAACAGAACACGAGTCACGACCCTCAGCAATGAGCAGAGAGAGAGAGATCATCCAAAATCAATGCAGGAAATTAGGTTACTTGCACATGTAACAGAGCCGCGTAGCACGGTGCTACGCCGTAGCAACGTAAAACCAACATTCATTTATTAAAGTATACCTAATTTCATAATACATGTTGTATTGAAGTGAAAACTTCTTTTGCCACGTTGAGCACTTTTTGGTATGGGGTAAACTTGTGGATTCGCGTCACCGACATGCTCGCGTTGTTACGAAGACAAAAGGTCTTAAATATAACTATAAAAATACTACATAAATATAATTATAAAAATACTATATTCGTAATTAAACTTTAATGCCTTAGTTTTAAGGTTTATACTTTTTTTTTGTTCTTTCAAAAAAAAATCAAAATTCTTTATTTGCAGAAACATTTTTTACACTGAGATGTTATTTGTTATTTTTCCAGTAGAAATGTTTCACCTCATACAGGCATGCAAAATTACATTTGTTTATATTATTATTTGACTTAAAAAACAAAAAAAAATTATAATTCTTTAAATTTTTTTCTATTTTACCGACCGTAGACCCCAAATCTATACCTACTATAATCCTAATATTTTAAATGCGAACGTTTGGATGGATGGATGTTTGTTACTCAATCACGCCAGAACGGCTGAACGGATCTGAATTCTAAAATTCTCCATACACAATCCAAACTAAACTAATCCATATTAAATAGTACATATTATCGATATTAATTTATTCTCAAAAAGCCGGCAACGCATTGGCGGTTCCTCTGGTGCTGCAAATGTTTATAGGCGGCGGTAATCATCTACCATCAGGTGACCCGCTTACTCGTATCGCTAGACGCTATATGAATATTTAAAAAAAAAACTTTTTAGTACTACAGAAATCCTTGTAGAATTCACAAATAGGCTACAGTTTTATAGTTTTCTTTGATAGTCCGTGAGAGCCTCCGTGTATAATCATACTAATATATAAATGTGAAAGTGTGTTTGTTTGTTAGTTTATTGGTTTGTCCTTCAATCACGCCGCAACAGAGCAACGGATCGACGTCATTTTTTGCATGGGTATAGTTGAGGACCTGCTGGAGAATGACATAGGCTTCCCGTGGGAATTATAAAAACTTATTCAACGCGGACGAAGTCGCGGGCATCAGCTAGTAGTTTTATAGTTTTCTTTGATAGTCCATGAGAGCCTCCATGTATAATAATAACACTATAATATAAAAGCCATTAACAGCAATATTAAGCGTCAAGTTATAACTTATAGGTTAGTTTTATTGTCCACTTTACCGCCACATTAACTTATTCTCAGAAGTCGGGACTTAGTGGTGGCAGGGCCTTTGTTTTGAGGATCAATGTCGCATACTCAATTTGTTTATTTCATATTATCTATACTATCCATACTAATATTATAAATGCGAAAGTGTGTCTGTCTGTCTGCTACACTTTCACGCCCCAATTACTCAACCGATTTTGATGAAAGGTACAGACACAGGCTGCATCCCGGGGAAGGACATAGGCTACTTTTATCCCGGAAAACTAAAGAGAATTCCCGCTGGAATTAAAAAAAACAATCCATGCGGACGAAGTCGCAGGCATTATCTAGTCTAGTCAAATAAATATTATAAATGCGAAAGTTTGGATGGATGTATGGATGTATGGATGGATGTTTGTTACTCAATCACGCCCCAACGGCTGAACGGATCTGGATGAAATTTGGCACAAAGATAGATTATAGTCTGGAATAACACATAGGCTACATTTTATCCAGGCCCTCAACTATACCCATGCAAAAAACTACGTCGATCCGTTTGCCCTGTTGCGGCGTGATCGAAGGACAAAAAACACACTTTCGCAATTATAATATTAATATGACCGTAACTGATTATCACCATCATGTTTTATAATATTATAAATGCGAAAGTGTGTCTGTTTGTTGGTTGGTTGGTTTGTCCTTCAATCACGCCGCAACGGAGCAATGGATCGACGTGATTTTTGGCATGGGTATAGTTGAGGACCTGGAGAGTGACATAGGCTACTTTTTATGCCGGAAAATTAAGGAGTTCCTACGGGAATAAAAAAAAAACTTAAACCACGTGGACGAAGTCGCGGGTATCAGCTAGTTTATAATATTAGTATGACCGTAACTGATTATCACCATCATGTTTTATAAATAAGTAATTGTCAAAGTCAATAGTGGACCTACTGTGTACCTATATTGAATAAATGAATTGAATTGAATTGAATTGAATTGAATTGAATTGAATTGAATATGATAATCAGTACCAGACTACAGATGAATCAGAGAGCAGAGCTAAGGATAAGGAATGTAATCTATCCACATTAATATCGAATGCCTTCCTTAAAACGTTCCGAGTGATCTATAAAACTGCCTTTTCGAGCAATTAAGAGGCAGCAATTAAAAATCCCATTCTCTCAATCGGCCCTCGACAAAAAATCGCATAAAAAATCACGGAGATGTCTTCATCATAAATGCTTTGGGTTTTTTTTGCTTTAACTTGGGTTTAGGATGCCAACACATGAAAACTAAGCATTAATAACTAACGTTATAATAGTTATTTGTTATACAAGAGTGAAAAGTTGTTTTTTAACCGCTTGCTCAATTTTGATGACCGAGCAAGCGAAGGATTCTAAAATTGAATCACGAGCGGAGCGAGTGATTCAAAAATTAGAATCCTGAGAGTCAGCGAGGGAATCAAAAGAGCACGAGGTGAAAAATCTTTTCACTCGAGTGCAACACGTAACTTTTCATCCCACCTCAGCGAGGAAATGACTAAATGCAAAAAAAATCACAAGGTAACTTTTCATCCCACCTCAGCGAGGAAATGACTAAATGCAAAAAATGCAAAAATGTTAATTTCTTCGTCACTAGAATCACTCATTTTAGGTTTTTCACTTATTTTCAATTTTCTTGTTTTTAATCGGTTTTAATTTTAAACAATATGACGTGAAAGAAAATGGTGCGCGCAAAGCAAATTAAAAAAGTACACCAAGAAGGTTACGAGTGTGAGTTTTTAACAAATTAAAAACGATTGTATGGAAATTCGGCACCATAGAGGTACAAGTAAATAGGTTTTAATGATGTTTTGAATTCACAAACTTCATAGACGAGTGATATTATTTACTAACGTGCACACGATGTTCTAAATTCAATTTACTTTATCCTCTAGAGGATAATAACGGATTTTACCTTCAGATATCGAAGAGTAAAAATACTCTTTCCGAGATGGTGGGATGAAAATGAAATTTATTATGTACATTCCCGACTTTATTTGCCGATTGCCGTTGCCTTGGTTTACAGATTAAACGAATGGACCGTGAAAATGTAACAGACAGACAGACAGACACTCATATTTTGTATAAACTATAAAGGCAGAGTTTAAAAAAATACCAAAAGTCCTCCTCCTCCTTATTAATCCTTACATTTATTGAAGTCTTTATTGAGTACATACTGGATGATGCCCGCGACTTCATCCGCGTGGGCAAAGTTTATTTGATTCCCGCGGGAACTCTTCAATTTTCCGGGATAAAAAGTAGTATATATACTTCCCAGGGATACAACCTACCCCTGTACCAAAGGGGATTGAAACGATCTGGCGGGTCGCTATGCCAGCTTCCATACAAAAAGGTTCGAACCCCTTTCATCAAAATCGGTTGAACAGATTGGCCGTGAAAGCGTAGCAGACAGACAGACTGACAGACAGACAGACAGACACACTTTCGCATTTATAATATTAGTATGTTTATAATATTAATATGGATTCATGTAGAGGACTGAATCCACTAGGTACTTATCAAGTCTATAATGCAGCTCAAAGTAATTGAGTTTTATCAAAGTTATTATAATAGTTAATTATATTATAACATTCTTAACGTTTGTAGTCACCCTTCTTAGGCTATTAAGATTGATCAGTGTTTACATCTGAGAAATATTACTTCCCTGAATATTAAATTTAAAAAAATAAATATTGCAATCGTAATAGATTCGGTATCAAAGTTATATTTTACTAGGTTCAAGAAAATTATTCTACACAAACGTAACTGTATTTTGGAAATCTTTAAAAGGACCACTACAACTACAGGACCAAACCAACTCCAAAAATAGAAGTAATGTTATCATTATATAAGTACTACAATTTGTAAATTGTCCAACAAGATATGAAAGAAATACAATAGGGATGATACAAAATAATATACTAGGTTCATGCGCGTTGATTTATGTTTTTGAAATATTCCGTGTGAAATCTTTTCTTTTTCAGGAAAATAAAAGCTTTTAAATAGGGATGATGACTAGATGTCAAAAATAAATTATTTCTAACTGACTATTAAACAGAGGGTCTTCCAAAAGACCTAAAATTCACATCCTCGGTTAATTTTAATTTTGATAACCATTTTAAAATAACGATTAAAGAAAAAAAATTTATGACGTCACAACTGCGAATTTCATACAACTTCCACACTAGAAGTGCGTATTTATGTACATCCTCGGTTAATTTTAATTTTGATAACCATTTTAAAATATAGATTAAAGAAAAAAAATTTATGACGTCACAACTGCGAATTTCATACAACTTCCATACTAGAAGTGCGTATTTAAGTACTTACATCCTCGGATAATTTTAATTTTGATAACCATTTTAAAATATAGATTAAAGAAAAAAAATTATGACGTCACAACTGCGAATTTCATACAACTTCCATACTAGAAGTGCGTTTTTAAGTTTGATAAAGAGTTGCTGATTTGATTGAGTTGTCATCATTCCTATTGTAATTTGCAGTAGGTGCAATTTTTAACATTTCTCATTTTATATTTCCACTAAACCGTGCACTTTCAACTAAACTGGCAACACTGCGAATCTATTAGTAGCTAGCAATAACTCTTATTGTCTGCGCCATAAAGCATACATTCCGAGCGGCGATCCGTCATGCGAGTTAATTGGCAGTAAAGAGGCTTGTATTGAGGAACGCAGGTAGCGGGGCTATAAAAATTAGTACGACCCCTATTTAGAATGGAGATCCGCGGGCTGATGAAAATCTTACATTAACATTCAACATCCATGCTAATCATACTAAGAAATATTATAAATGCAAAAGTGTGTTTGTTTGTTGATTTGTCCTTCAATCGAGCTGCAACAAAGCAACGGATCGTCTTGATTTTTTACATGGGTTAGGTTTTAGTTGGTTATAGGTTATAGTTGAGGACCTGGAGAGTGACATAGGCTACATTTTATCCCGGAAAATTAAGAAGTTCCTGCGGGAACCAAAAATACTCAATCTACGCGGATGAAGTCGCGGACATCAGCTAGTTAGTTAATATTATATGCAAAAATATGTGTCTATACCTATAATATACCTACTAGTCGGTCTATTACCTTAAATGCCCATCTGAAACCGATTTTGACAAAATTTGGTACAGCTTTACAATAACTTGCATCCCGGAGTCATACAGGCAACTTTTTATCCCGGAAAAGTTGCATCGGGATTTTTAAAAAACCAAAACGGACCTGACGCTAAGTGGTAATCCGCCGCCCATGAACATTCGCAGCACCAGAGGAACCGCGCCAATGCGTTGCTGGATTTTGAAAAATTTGTTTATCCGCCCTTTAGAGAATTCAGAAGATAAAAGCCGATTCCATAATTTGCAGGTACGTGGCAGAAAAGAACTGAAATTACGGGAGGTGGAAGAAGACCAGGCATCCACGTTCTGGTTTATTCTCGGAGATTAATCCATGTTTTTTTTTTTGCTTTCCCTATCAACTTTTCTTGCGGCGTATCTGACTTATTTTCTTCAGTTTGTTGCTATGTCGTTCTTCTTTGTAAGACTTCCAGTATTTTGCCAGGTTCTAGTTTCTTACTGGGTCTATTTCTCGCTAGATCTACATAAGATGTTTTTTTTGATAGTTGCAGGTTGTAATAGTAATTTAGGTATTCGGTTTTAGTATTACTTACCTTTATAGGTTACTAGCTGATGCCCGCGACTTCGTCCGCGTGGATCGAGGTTTTTCGTTTCCCGCGGGAACTCCTTAATTTTCCGGGATAAAAAGTAGCCTATGTCACTCTCCAGACTATAATCTATCTCTGTGCCAAATTTCGTCCAGATCCGTTCAGTAGTTACGGCGTGAAAGCGGAACAAACATACAAACAACTCACTTTCCCATTTATAATATTAGTAAGGATATTGCCTCGTTGGTCTAGGGGTGACATGTTCGACTGCGGCCGACGAGGTCCCGGGTTCGAGTTCCGAGTCGGGCCATAATTAAAGTATTGGGTTTTTCTGACTAGAAATTCTCAGTACTAGCCCGGAGTTAGGAAGTTGGCGGTGTTTCTCCATGCCTCGGAGAGCACGTTAAGCCGTCGGTCCCGGTTATTATCACTAACATGATAATAGTCGTCAAAGGCCGCCAACCCGCTTTGGAGCAGCGTGGTGGGTCTATAAGCTCTAAATCCCTCTCTCCTATGAGAGAGGCCTGTGCCCAGCAGTGGGACGTTAATGGGCTGTAGGTAATGGTGGATAAAATATTAATTTTGGTGTAAAAAATATCAGAAACCGAATGCAGAGACCAACCAAGATTTTGAGCTTTGCGCACGGAACCCACAGCAATAATCACTCCAATTTTTTTACCCCAAAACCGCTTATAAGTTTTATAGGCCCAAATAAAATCCCTCAAGGCATTAGCGGCTTCGAACCCACTCACCCTAACCGTATGCCTTCCTCGTAATGAGGCCCCCATTAGGACTTTATTATTATTTTATGATGACTCAATAATAGTTGGAGTGCATTGATTTACAATTCGGGGGCGTTTTATGAAGCGACTTTGCTGTTAAGGATTTTGACTGCCTCGTTGGTTTTGTGGTTAGCGTGGTCCCGGGTTTGATTCGCGGGTCGGGTTGAAAACTGCCAGTCATATTTGGGCTGTGTTCCGAAATACACTGCGAGCACTGTAAGGTGTGACGTCACTTTAGTACACTGCGAAGCCGTTCCTTTATAGTTAGGTATACTGGTTACTGCTTAAAAAGGAACGCTGTCAGCACTGAGACAAACACTGAGAGCACCTTACCTCGAAAACGCCAGTGCTCACAGTACAAAGATGGCGTCGATTAATGACGTCATATATTTCCCTAGGATACTGCAGCAGTTTACTGTCAGTTATAACGGAACGAATTTGTCCACAGTAAGAGCACTGAACAGTGCTCGCAGTCTATAACGGAACACAGCCTTGGTTTTTCTAACAAGAAATTCTCAGTACTATGCCGGAGATTTTGGCGGCAATACTATGTAATAACTGATTTATTTATTTCACTTGTGTCACCTATGATACGTCGAAACTCTACCACCGGTTCGGAAAACTGATTCTACTGAGAAGAGCCGGCAAGAAACTCAGCAGTTGCTCTTTTCTCAAAAAGATTTTTTTTACAATAAGTAAATAATTTTTTTTTTTATCGACTACAAGTTAGCCCTTGACTGCGATCTCACCTGATGGTAAGTGATGATGCAGCTTAAGATGGTAGCGGGCTAACCTGTTAGGGGCATGGCAGTTATATTAAACCCATACCCCTATTCGGTTTCTACACGGCATCGTACCGGAACGCTAAATCGCTTATGGTAGGGTGGTAACCAGCCACGGCCGAAGCCTCCCACCAGACAAATAATACAACACATAGGTACGTGTGGAGCTAGGCTGCCGTATCTGATAGCGTTTTGGAGCTATAAGTCCTTAGAAAGCTGTGTTAGAAAGGATCTGACGACCTCCTGGCGCAGTGTTGAGCGCTGTTGCCTTAACGTGCGGAGGTCCCGGGTTCGATCCCCCGCAGGGTTTGGAAATTTATAATTTCTGAATATTCCCTGGTCTGGCCTGGTGGGAGGCTTCGGCCGTGGCTAGTTACCATCCTACCGGCAAAGACGTGCCGCCAAGCCATTTAGCGTTCCGGTACGATGCCGTGTAGAAACCGAATAGGCGTATGGGTTTAATATAACTGCCATGCCCCTAACAGATTAGCCCGCTACCATCTTAGACTGCATCATCACTTACCATCAGGTGAGATTGCAGTCAAGGGCTAACATGTAGTGGATAAAAAAAATAAAAAAAATCTACATATCCAGCAATAGACGTGTATCGTTCGCTAACTAGCTAGCTGCTATTATATTCTTTGAAATCAACTATAATATTATAAATGCGAAAGTGTGTTTGTTTGTTGGTTTGTCGTTCAATCACGCCGCAACGGATCGACGTGATTTTTGGCATGGGTAAGTAAGTATAGTTGAGGACCTGGAGAGTGACATAGGCTACTTCTTATCCCGGAAAATTAAGGAGTTCCCGCGGAAATCAAAAAAACTTTAACCACGCGGACGAGGTCGCGGGCATCAGCTAGTACCATATAAAAATTGTTTTTAGTTTCCATCTAACAATATTAACGCTAGTAGTACCTAGTACGTGTTTGATTCGTCCAAGGCTTCAAGACATATAATTACTTCATGAAATTCTCTCATAATCATAAGGTATCCATTATCATGGTGCCCTCGCAATTATTCACTTCACAAACCATAACAAAACATTCTTACAACGGTAATATAACAATGTACCTCCGTAACAGCCATTAGAAATAAAACCATAATTATTATCATATCACAACTATTACAAAGCCACATTCAAATTGCAATCCTATCTCTAAGACAACAAGGTAACATTTCCCATCCGAGCACAAACATCCACGTGTCATAATATTTTCCCCATATCAATGTAACCCGGCTAATTGCATACGCTTATATAATGTTAGAACACATTTTACTTCTCGTGGCATCTCAACTTGATCGTGTGTTCAACCCAGGTGGGCCCAAATAAAAATAGAATCAAAATCAATACAATGCTTTGCAAGATAGGTAGTGCAAGTGATGGGACATTAACTAGAAGTAATATCGATTATTATCGATATTACTTCCAGTACGTGAGTTCATAGTCTATTTTCAAACTTTATTTCTTATCAACTAGACCTACTAAGCAAAAAGGAACCAATCCACTCGCATGCCAAAAATGAGATGTCGATAGAAGGTGCATTTTAAAAGTTTTCTGTATACTTATCTCATTTTTGGTATGTATGGATTGGTTCCTTTTTGCATAAGTAGGTCCAACTTACTTAATTACATTTTTTTAAATTTAGGTGCTAAGCACAATAAATGTAACTGCTTAAGTAAAAAAATGAAAGCTATTTATTTAATTATTTAATATCTACTTAATTATAATTTTATAGATAGAAGAATCGTGTTGAAGAATTATAATATAACACGGAATTTTAAGCTTCTTAATGTTTATAGTTAACTTCAGTTAAGTTCCAAGCTTGATTTTATTTAATGCTTCAATAATTGTAGTAGGTACCTAACTATAGTTACTAAGTGTGTTGTGGGCTCTTCTCAGACCTGGGCGCGCTTGGAACCCTCGTAGCTTTAGTTTTAAGATACCGTAACAGATTATCACCATCATATTTTTATGTAACTGGACGTCAATAAGTGTAGTGTACCTACCTAAATTGAATAAATATTTATGACTTGACTTGACTTGACTAAGTTAATATATATTTGAGATAACGCCAGAATTTGACTTTGATACATTATATTTTTCAACTATTAAGGTACCTATGCATTAATAAAGCAATAAAGAACTTCTGATTTTGATTTTAAATATTTCACTATGACTTATCACAAAAAAACTGAAATTTTTCAAACCCTCGAACCTGTCTGCATCTATTTTAAGTCACGACGAAATAAATCTGTGAGTATATGAAGTAGATTAATTTAGTTCATATTCATATCGATACTTACTCATAAAGCAGCACTATGATCCCGCAGGGCTGTCAGCTCTCATAAGTAATCGCCCATTATATCGATTCACCAAACAAGCAAATCATAACTCATTTGTAACAATCTACTGCACCCTTTCCATTGCCTCGTTTCATTGAGACTCAAAACACAAGTTGCGAAATAAACGCGCATTGTATGCAAAAATATGGGGAATTTAGCAAGCGTTTAGATTCATATAAACTTTAACCATTTTGTGTAACAAAATGTTATGTTAGGGTTAACTTGTAAGTTGTAACGTATAACTGTGGATTTCTTTTGTTTGTTTAGCTAGAGGCGATTCATGTTGACGTGATATTTTTTTATTCCACTATAAGTTAGCTCTTGACTGCGATCTCATCTGGTGGTAAGTGATGATGCAGTCTAAGATGGTAGCGGGCTAACCTGATAGGGGTATGGCGGTTATATTAAACCCAATACCCATAGCCCTAATCAGTTTCTACACGGCATATACTTAGTACCCGGCACGTTAAAACACTTGGCGACACGTATTTGCTGGTGTGGTGGTAACTAGCCACGGCCGAAGCCTCCTCACCAGGCCAGATTAGAAAAGAGGAATAGACCTTTTTAATTTCCCATTACTCAATATACCGCTGCAGCCATTAACGTCCCACTGCTGGGCATAGGCCTCCTCTCTCATAGGAGAGAGGGATTAGAGCTTAGACCCACCACGCTGCTACAGTGCGGGTTGGCGGGCTTTGAAGACTATCATGTATCATTTATCATTATCATGTTAAGGATACTAACCGAAATTATAAAGTGGTATCTAAGGTCTCGGTACAAAAATAATATATTATTTTGTATTTGTGTATGGCTCAGAAACGTCTAAATGATTGTCTCGACCTATATCAATTATTAACTTTTGTTCAGTCACTTTAAATTTTAAAAGAACCGCCTCCAAACAAAAAGCGTATCAATAAAAGCAAAGTTCGCTTCATCGCAAGCACTCCCTCAAACAAAACAATGAAGGGCCAATTAGCCCTGAATCAGGCATCGCGCCAACTCAGGTCCCTGTTTGAACAGGTACACCCTGCCACAGTCATAGATTTGACAAGTGTCACGCGATTTTGACCCTTCTGCCTCTTGCTGGCCCTTCTCGGGCAGGAATAGGGATGATGACAACTCAATCAAATCAGCAACTCTTTATCAAACTTCTACTATGGAAGTTGTATGAAATTCACAGTTGTACCAGTGACGTCATAAAATTTCAACGCACTTTTTTTCTTTTATCTATATTTTAAAATGGTTATCAAACTAAACGAGGATGTGAATTTTAGGTCTTTTGAAAGACCCTCTATTTAATAATCAGTTATAGAAATAATTTATTTTTGATATAGGCACCCATCCCTATTGCATTTGAACCAGTTTTTTTTTATCCGTTATATACAAGTTATCCCTTGACTGCGGTCTACTCTGGTGATAGGTGTTGTATTAACTATCACTACTTCATTTTAGTGCGGATCACCAAAATAGGGTAGGTATATATTATACTAGTATGGCGCGTGGCTGCGCGGCCCGCTAAAGCGGACCGCGTATTGGATCGCGCGGTCCACTGTCTACTTACTCGCTGTCCTACTATCCTGGTTTACTGTCAACGTGTTCTGAACTGAACAACGAACTGCTATGCTAGTGAGCACAGTGGAAGCGCCAGCACGCCAAGCGTCCGACGTAAAAGAAAATTCTTATAAAGGAAAAAACATGAAACTAAGACCACCAACCCCCCGCCCCCCCTCCCCCCACATGCCCCCTCCCCCTCACCCCCTTGTATTAATACCTTTGGGTGCCATCGAACTTCGGCAACTTGGCTTTCCTAATGGCAAACCGACAATAATCCATATAAATATTATAAATGCGAACGTTTGGATGTATGGATGTATGTTTGTTACTCAATCACGCTCCAACGGATGAACGGATCTGGATGAAATTTGGCACAGAGATAGATTATAGTCTGGAATAGCACATAGGCTACTTTTTATCCCGGAAAATTAAGGAGTTCCCGCGGGAACCGAAAAACCTCAATCCACGCGGACGAAGTCGCGGGCATCAGCTAGTTCTTCCATAAAGAACAAATCTCGTAAAAAAAGCCATATAAAAATCATGCATATTTCCTAACTTCTACTCTCTTCAATGTTCGTAGATTCTGCCATCTTAATTTTTTCTGCTCAAGTAGACTTTCAGGTCCTGATAATTTTCTACCCAAAAACCACTCTTCCATCTTTTAAATACTGTCTGAGATAGCCGCCATCTTGAATCCGCCATTTTGGATTTTTTTTTCAGCTCACTGCCAATTATATGAAGTTTCGAGTATTTTTTGTTTGAGCAGCCCCTACCTATCTTTAATACCCTGACCGTGCTCCTCACCCATCATCCGAACCTTCGATCATCATCTCTCTCCATATGTTTTTTTTCCGAACCATTCGTCAAAATGAGGATTCTTCCATAAAAACAAATTTTGAAAAGGAACCGTAGTCTTGCATAGTTCTACACTTGTAGCCTCTTCAATATTCGCCATACATTTTCTATGGAAAAATAAATTCCGCCATCTTGAATTTTTTTCCTGTTCATCAAGTAGACCCTCACGTCCTGATCATCTTTTGCCAAGAAACCACTCTTCCATCTTTTATACTCTCCGAGATAGACACCGTCGAAATTTGTATGGCGGCCATCTTAAATCCGCCATTTTGAAATTTTTTTCAGCTAACTGTCAATTGGATGAAGTTTCGAGTGACATTTGGTCGAGCACCCCCCACCTATCTTCGATAACCTGGCTGGTGCTCTTCATCCGTCTTCGAAATCCTCAATCATCAGCTCTCTCCGTATTTTTCCTCCGGATGAATTTTTGTCTTCTATACGAAACGATGAGTGAAAAAAAAAATGTTCATACAAAATTTTACAGGAGAGGTGATCAATCAGTCAATCAGCACGAGCAGCTATATATATATTAACTAGTATGGCGCGTGGTTGCGCGGCCCGCTGCAGCGGACCGCGTAGTGGACCGCGTGGTCCACTGTCTACTTACTCGCTGTCCTACTATCCTGCCCCCCGATTATGTAAGAATGGCCGATCAAATCGTAAAAGTTCGGCGGCAAAGTAAAATAAACCACAACAGCATTAAATTAGAGCTCAATTTCGAAACACGAAATTGAGCTCTAATTCAATTCTGTTATGGTTTATTTTACTTTGACGCCGAACTTTGACGATTTGATCGACCATTCTTACATAATCGGGCAGCTGATTTACTGTCTACGTGTTCTGATCCGAAGTACACACTGCTATGCTAGTGAGCACAGTGGAAGCGCCAGCACGCCAAGCGTCCGACGTAAAAGAAAATTCTCATAAAGGAAAAACATAAAACAAAGACCACCAACCTTCCGCCCCTCCCTTTTTGTTCAAGCAGCCCCTAAGTAGGTACCTATCTTTAATACCCTGACCGTGCTCCTCACCCATCATCCGAACCTTCGATCATCATCTCTCTCCATATTTTTTTCTCCGAACCATTCGTCAAAATGAGATTTCTTCCATAAAAACAAATCTTGAAAAGGAACCGTAGTCTTGCATAGTTCTACACTAATTGTAGCCTCTTCAATATTCGCCATACATTTTGTATGGAAAATAAATTCCGCCATCTTGAATTTTTTTGCTGTTCATCAAGTAGACTTTCATGTTCTAATCATCTTTTGCCAAGAAACCACTCTTCCATCTTTTATACTCTCCGTGATAGACACCGACGAAATTTGTATGGCGGCCATCTTAAATCCGCCATTTTGAAAAATTTTTCAGCTCACTTTCAATTGGATGAAGTTTCGAGTGACATTTGGTCGAGCACCCCCCACCTATCTTCAATACCCTTTTCTATGGAAAAATAAATTCCGCCATCTTGAATTTTTTTCCTGTTCATCAAGTAGACCCTCATGTCCTGATCATCTTTTGCCAAGAAACCACTCTTCCATCTTTTATACTCTCCGAGATAGACACCGAAGAAATTTGTATGGCGGCCATCTTAAATCCGCCATTTTGAATTTTTTTTCAGCTCATTGTCAATTGGATGAAGTTTCGAGTGACATTTGGTCGAGCACCCCCCACCTATCTTCGATACCCTGGCTGGTGCTCTTCATCCGTCTTCGAAATCCTCAATCATCAGCTCTCTTCGTATTTTTCCTCCCCATGAATTTTTGTCTTCTATACGAAACGATGAGTGAAAAAAAAAAAGTTCATACAAAATTGTCCAGGAGAGGTGATCAATATGTCAGTCAGCACGAGCAGCTATATATATATTAATGACAAGTCAAATCAACAACTTTTTTTCGAACGTCCTAAAGCGCTTTAAATAGTATAGAATTTCGTATGAAATGTAACTTGCTTGAGATGTCATCAAAATTCGCGCACTTTTTTTACTTTAATCGATTTTAAAATGGTTATGAAACATAAAACTAACATCGGACGTGGATATTACGTCATTGCTCTTTTGGGAGGTCCTCTATTTAAATAATCACTAAAAATAATTTATTTTTAACATAGGCAACATCCCAATTGTGAAACGTTACGTTAAAATACATTTTATTCGCAAAAATTATATCAATAAAATCTTAGCTGTAGATTGTACGCTAACAAAGAGAATAAAGCGGGGGGTTTAAAAATACGCAGCCCCAATTAATTAGGGACAATTAGCCGCCCTTCTGACAAAAGGTAGAAAAACTCCAGCCATTAATTACTAGGTGGGCTCGCGAATTTCAACCCTTTGTTTTGAGAGGAATCCGTTTGAGTAGATATTAGTCTGTAGGTTGCGTAGAGCAGCTAAGATGTAGAGATGTAGATAACTAGCTGATGCCCGCGACTTCGTCCGCGTGGATTAAGGGTTTCTATTCCCGCGGGAACTTCCCGGCATAAAAAGTATTCCGGGAATTTTTCAGGATAAAAAGTAGCATACGTGTTATTCCACTATATAATCTATCTTTGTACCAACTACCAAATTTCACCTAGAATCTAAATCCGGTTACTCCCCGCTTACTCCCCAAGTCAAGCGTGCGTAAAGAAGTTTTACTTCAAAAACATCTGAATTTCTGAATTGAATTAAATTGGAATTAAACAATAGAAAGTTGAGTATGCGAAAGTTTGGATGGCTGGATGTTTGTTAATCAACCACGCCAGAACGGCTGAACGGATCTGGATGAAATTTGGCACAGAGATAGATTATAGTCTGGAATAACACATAGGCTACTTTTTATCTCGGAAAATTAAAGAGTTCCCGCGGGAACTGAAAACCCTTGATCCACGCGGACGAAGTCGCGGACAGCATCTAATTTTGAATAAATCCAGCCTTAGTACAATTTTAATAACTTTGACAGCTCTTATAAAATCTACACTGCAGTTCATCTAAATCCAAGTGCGGCCGGGGAAAGACCGGGGAATCCGCTTTATGACGTATTTACTGGTTGCCATAAGTAATTACCTATTGTGCACGTATATTAAATTGTTTTCTTTGACCAGTGCATGGTCAGACCAATGTTTTGCATTCCTTAACTTTTTGCGGTTTAATTTTGTATTTTATTTATTTAGTTAATGTATTTTTTTAATCTAAGAAGCCTGTATTTTACCACAAGGCGCAGACGCTTATACATTGAGGGCAAACCTCTGTGGTTTTTTCAGTGTATACTAAACTATACATGTGTGTTTTGTAAAATTGGTAAGTTGATAAATAAATAAAAAAAATTAATCGCTAAGACGTACCGCCAAGCGATTTAGCGTTCTGGTACGATGCCGTGCAGAAACCGATGAGGGGTATGAGTTCAATATAACTGCCATACTCCTAACAGATATTAATAGCCCGCTACCATCTTATCACCACTTACCAGTTACCATCATGTGAGATCGCAGTTAAGAGCTAACTTGTAGTGGAAAAAAATAATGGTATAATATCTGTATCCTTAGATACCTGTGATCGAGTAGAAATATGAAAAGTACACATTTATTAATAGTACATTATGGTACAAGTGTGTAATGTTGGTGATTGCCACTGAGGCGCCATTGAGACACGAGCCGTTAGGTGAGGGTCTTAAGATAGCCGAGGACGGTAATCATCAATACACACGTGTATCATACGACGTTTTTCAACACACTTGTGAAGAAAATAATACTAAAAAATAATTTTATTTAGTAGATAAAAAGTTTATTTAGAGAAACAATTCTTAGCAATCTCATAGAATGGACCGTGTATAGTGAATGACCTCGGTATTTTATTTTTCGTGATAGGTATCTTCACTAAAAGCATCGGGCTATGGTTCTCTATGTCTTTTACAGTTATATTTGTTAATTCTTGTATCCTACTAGCACCAGTTACACTAAATATTAAAGCAACCTGGAAAAAAGAAACAATAATTAAGTTTAACACACAACACAGGCTGAAGTCGCGTAGATATTTAAAATTATTTTAACTAACCTTAGTAGCCAGATATTGGTTATCTGGAGCATCTTTTATAAATTTTTCAATATCGTCAGACGATAAAACCTTTGATTTCTTGCTTCTAAATCCATCGGATAATCTCTTTAGATATAAGCTGACAAATTAGAGTATGTTTTTAAGTCCACTCCATTCTTTGTTCGGCCTTTACTTTTTAACATTGAGTATATACACCACAAAGAGCTATTTTGAACTTAGAAGATAATTCTTTAAAGTACCTACGCCATGAACATATTTTCTGAAAAAGACTGCGTATTCTTGTTGTTTTGCCATTGTATGAAATTTTGGTACGCTAATAGATATTTTTCCTTGGAGTTTTCAGGTAGTAATCACATCTTATATCGGGCGGTGTACAACTTAAATAATTTTCTTCATAAATAATTAGTATGTACTTGTAGACATTTTAATTAATAAATAACTGTAATTTCAACAGTGAAAACGAGTTGTGAAAAAATTTTCGCAATGGCGGGAATAATTAAAAAGTTTTCCAATGCGCGCGCATCTTACAATGGCGATCGGCCATAGACTAAAAGATGAGGTTTCTTTTTTTTTGGGTTTTCGCGGATAGCGTTTTAGCCACGTACATTAAGGGGAATTTTAAGTTTATTTTCTTTAGATATTACAGAAAAAACAAAAGTTATATTTGAGTGAAAGTTTTATTTAGTAAACACGTACTTACAAGTTGAAATTATCTATTTAAATACGAAGTTGCATGAAATGAGCAAGCAATAGGTAGGTACATTAATTTATTTGTACTATTGAACGATATTTTTTGTATCGAAACTTTTTTAAGAACAAAGCAACTCAACCAATAAAATAAAAAAAAACTCTATAACTCACTCTGTGAATAATAGTAATGAAAAAGTCACAGTTTGATTATATAGGTGTCATTAAGTGCCTAATTGCGGTCAACTTAGAGCCACTTTATGAGCAAGTGTGTTGAAATAGTAGTTTGTGATATAAGGGCGGTAATAGTAGATTGTATTATAAGGGAGCAAAATAATATTTTTACGGCGAGGGCGCTTTTTTTGAATCCGGAACGAAGTGAGGGATTCTAGAGTAGAATCCTGAGCGTAGCGAGGGATTCTTTAGTAGAATCCTGAACGTAGCGAGGGATTCAAAGTACGTCGCCCGAGCCAAAAATATATTTGCGCCCGAATGATACACTCTACTTTTCATCACCCTGTATGAGAAAATTTGGTTCCCGCGGGAACTCTTTAATTTCCCGGGATAAAAAGCATATGTGCTATTTCCAGACTATAATCTTTTTTTTTTTAAATCTATCTCTGTGCCAAATTTTATCCAGATCCGTTCAGCCGTTCGGGCGTAATTGAGTAACACACATCCATACCACCATACATCCACACATCCATCCAAACTATCGCCTTTATAATAATATTTATTTAATTAATTTTTTTTTTTTTTTTTTTAAATATGTATATCCATATTGCCCTTTCGTTAGTTAAAATTCAGAAATTATAAATTCCTAAATTGACCCTGCCGGGGATCGAACCCTGGACCTCCGCAAGTTAAGACAGCAGCGCTCAACACTGCGCCACGGAGGTCGTCAATTTGCGTTGGCGCTGAACACTAAGATGTTCCAAATAAGTTAAAAGTTTCTTATAGAAAACACCACCTTTGAGCGCACATAAAGGCGAACCAAGTCGTCCTTTTCGAATACATGGGATGAAAATAGGTTTTTACATACGAGTTGACTAATGTCAGCCCGATGACGCCAGTCGAGGGCTGACCATCGTCACGAGTATGTAGAAACCTTAACGCCCGTGTATCACACGATATTTTTCAATACATTTGTGAGAAAACTTGAAAATAAAACTCGAGTAGGTACTGTACTCACAGAAAATGGTTTCTCACGCCCATACTTATTTCGAGATTTTTGGCGGCTATTAATAGCGTTTTCTCACATCTAAAATACCTAATTGTTGATTTACTTATTTTTATTATTACACATCACTTTTTACCACTCATATTATTTAATAATTTATAAGAAAAACTCAATGAAACTTTTGAAAATAGCGCGCACAGATTAAAGATTTTAATAGGGAGATAATAAGGCGCGTTGTTGTAATTGCGTTTTTTTTTAAATTGGCTTCATGGCTCTAGGTTCTAGCTCTTAACTCCCAGCCTGGATTATTCAGCCTTTAGTTTTCGATTTATAAAACTTAAAACAATTTTAATTAACTAAATTAAATACAATTTGTATTTTATTGAATTAATTTCATCAATCCACATCTAAATGTTATTATTTTTTAAGTTTTCTACATACACAGTCAATATCAATAAGAACATTCTTGCAAGAAAACTTTTTATTTAGAAGTAAAGTGGCCTTACAAAAATTTAAAAAAAACTGCAATAAAATAGCACGAGGGCAGTAAATTCTGCAAAAAAAAAAGCACGAGGGCAGTAAATTTAACTTACAAGCCCTGTTTACTGCCTCTGTAAGTGAACTTTTCGAGCAAGTGTATTGAAAAAGTAGTTATGGCTTTTGACATAACTTTGAAGAAGATAGATCACATGTCGTAGATAATAGGTGTATCTACTCATGTGGTTATATTATATCGATAACGATGTAGGTACTAATGATAATTACGACTTTGAACCTAACATAGTTTCAGTACCTTAACTAACAAACGAACTTGAAGTGAAAAGGAAAATTCTTAAAATAAACCGAAATGCAGAAGCGAAAAATAAAAAATCAAATAGCAGCACGCCATATGTAAACAAAATCAAAATCATTTTATCTTTAACGCAAGATAAAACTGTTGAACACGTAATTCGCCCTAATAAAAACAGCAACGGTGACAGCTTTCAATAATCCCAGCATTTTGTATGCATTACCAGCGCTTCAACACCTAATGACCTAATCCTTTCCCGTCAATATAACCTTAAAAGCCCAAACAGAATGTACAACCTCCCACCAAATGATACCAATATCCGACCACACGACACAATGGAAAACAAACCCTAAATTTATAAATACAAGATTTATAATTGCTTAATCGGAATATTCACATGGTAACGTTATCTCATATCAGCAACGATCAGATTAGCCATGTCCATTAAACAAGTAGCTATCAATTACAACGTTTCTATCTATTAGTGATAATGATTTGGACAGTGCCAAGTAAACCGTCGGAATGTGCGCTTGTAAGCCAAAAATGGCATCTTTTCTCATTGACGACATACTTTTCGAGCCGAAAACCTACAAACGTAACGTGGAACCACTGGAATCACATAAGTGTAGTAAAAAACCTGAAGATGTAAACAGTTCTAAAGTTCCACATACAGAATTTGCTATTGAAGATGTTAATTCCAAAGAAGATCCGAAAATTGCAACTGCAGTCAGCACGTGTAAAGGATATTCAATAGCTGAGTTGACATCACAAGACAAAAATAAAGGATTAACAGATAACAAATTAACAGCAGAAGATATTGCCAATAAACCTACATTAAAATATGGCAGTTCTACGTTAATACTCGACCCAAGTTTCAACGGAGATTCTAAAGCACAACGGCAGTTACAGATAGCTAAGAATAAGTTTTATTTAGAACTAGCTAGAAGCAAAACATGTCCGATATATCCAACCCCGATAAAGGCGGATATGTGGTCGCCATACAATTTGAAGAGTCCCGCAGGGTACTCGTTGGAAACTCGACACCCGATGAGCTACTACAGTGACTCGGTGCTGAATTCTGAGCAGATATTGAGGAGTCAGCTGGCTGTGAACAGATTTGCGACCAACCCGTACAGCTTACGGCAGGTTTACGGATTTGATAGAGGTTAGTGTGACTATTCAAATTCGAAATTATTTTACTCATACCAATTGATGTTAAACTCAATTTATCTCAATTTATTTATTTAAAACATGTAGGACATACAGGTGTCTCTTTTTTTTTTTTTTGACAATGTGGTAAAATTTATTAAATACAATACAATATAAATTAAAGCTAGCTAGCCTAACCTAATTACTATATAAATCATGCCCGCGTGGAATGGTGGCGAGAATGCTGGCTGCATTTCCGTGCTGGACAGCCAGGCCGATCCTTTGCGCAAAAAATGAGCCAGCCCTTCTGTCACCAGATGAGGCAATCAACCGCGGTGAAATATCTCGCAAAAAAATTTTGGCACTAAGACTCCACGGCCCCAGGGTCTCCACGGCAAACGGAACAAATATGTAACTCTCCATGAGAGAGGCATATACTTCCGCCGTTTGCCGGTTTCAGCTTTTTCTGAGCCTTGGTGTCTCTTATGTTACGTCATGTTTTGACTCTACCTCCAGTTCGGAAATCAGAGTCTGCTGAGAAGAGCCGGCAAGAAACTCAGCAGGTAAGAAGTGGTGATAGCCTACCTAGTTACGGGTTTACACGCCCGGATTCCGATTCCGGTGGTCGGGAATCCAGGGACGGAGGACTCTGATTTTCTGGGATAAGAGTATCCTGGCCATCTTCAGGATACTTTTATCCCAGTATTCTTTTATACAATGGTATCTCTCGCACCTACCTACTCAATTGATTACAATGTTCATATTTTGAGAGCCGTGAAAGAAAAGGTTTTAGTCAGACAGAAAGTGCATAAAATATCATTCTACAAAATTAGGTATACTAAACTGTATTGTGACAAAACTATAGAATAAAATAAAATAAACATTTAATTTTTGTATGAATTAAAAGTCACTTTAGAATCTAAAGCCCGTTCTAATAAACCAACATCAGCCCCCCCAGCATGGGCCGAGATAATTTTCTCCCCGAGGAAAGGATAAAAAAATTATTTCTAAATAGAGAAATAAAAACGCTAATTATCGGTGGATAAATAGTCCCCCGAGACCCCGTGAAATGTCAAACGGGGATAAACTTCTCCTCTCCCCTGTTGCCGTGCTCTGAGGGGTGGATAAGTTAATTTTATCTCTTGTCAGTGGATAAAATCGGGGGATAAATTTTTTATCTCCGGCCCATGCTAGCCCTGCAGGGTTCTCAATATCGGTCAATCATATACTACGAGTACCTATATTATAAATGCGAAAGTGTGTTTGTTAGTTAATTTGTTGGTTTGTCTTTCAATCACGCCGCAACGGAGCAACGGATCAATGTGATTTTTGGCATGGGTATAGTTGAGGAGAGTGACATAGGCTACTTTTTATCCCGGAAAATTGAGGAGTTCCCGCGGAAATCAAAAAAAACTTAAACCACGCGATCGAAATCGCGGGCTAGTCTATTATAAAACCGGTCATAAGCGTAGATTGACCAAAACTTGAAAATCTGTTCTTAGCTGATATCGGTTTTTAATACGGGCCTTATCTCCATAGTCAGATAATAAATTGGAGGAACCCATAATCGTTGGATAATCTCCCGGATAGCTTGTTCGGCAATCAATCTTATCGATTATATTACTGCTAATAAAAATGCTGACTGCTCACCGCTAGAATATAGTAAGCGACATAAAAACTGAGAACAAAATTCAGTTCAAAAGATCTGTATTACAGTTTACAGTGTACACTTTTTGAACGTCAGTAAAATATAAGACGTGGGTTATGATTTTATTATTTTCACCGCGGTTAATTGTGACAGAAGGGCTGGCTCATTTTTTGCGCAAAGGATCAGCCCGGCTGTCCAGCGCGGAAATGCAGCCAGGATTCTTGCCACCATTCCACGCGGGCATGATTTATATAGTAATTAGGTTAGGCTAGCTAGCTTTTTTTAGTTCTATTGTATAGCTGTTCTACTTTTTATCCCGGAAAACTAAGGAGTTCCCGCGGGAATCAAAAAACCTTAATCCACGCGGACGAAGTCGCGGGCATCAGCTAGTTTTTTTTTTTTTAATCCACTACAAGTTAGCCCTTGACTGCGATCTCACCTGATGGTAAGTGATAATGCAGTCTAATGGTAGCGGGCTAACCTGTTAGAGGCATGGCAGTTAATTAAACCCATACCCCTATTCGGTTTCTACACGGCATCGTACCGGAACGCTAAATCGCTTGGCGGCACGTCTTTGCCGGTAGGGTGGTAACTAGCCACGGCCGAAGCCTCCCACCAGGCCAGACCAGGGAAAATTCAGAAATTATAAATTTCCAAACCCTGCCGGGAATCGAACCCGGGGCCTCCGCACGTTAAGGCAACAGCGCTCAACACTGCGCCACGGAGGTCGTCGAAAAGTAGTATTTTAAAGTAGTATGCGAAAGTTTGGATGGATGTATGTAGGGATGGATGGATGTTTGTTACTCAATCACGCCAGACCGGCCCATAGACATAATTTATTTTTGACTGATGCCCGCGACTTCGTCCGCGTGGTTTAAGTTTTTTTGATTCCCGCGGGAACTCTTTAATACCTCCAGACTATAATATATCTCTGTACCAAATTTCATCCAGATCCGTTCAGCCGTTGCGTTGGGGCGTGATTGAGTAACAAACATCCATCCATCCATACATCCATCCATCCAAACTTTCGCATAGTACAATATTAGTACAGATACCCAATTTACAATCAAGCAAATTAATTCCTGCATCAATCGGATAGCAATTAATGTAATAAAAAACACAATGTTTCCATTATCAACGATTGTGATCAATCAAATAATGATAGCGTCGTATTTTACAATTAGGACGATCCGAAAACTATACTATACTTATGTATTTACGATATAACACGAATCAATTATGAGATAGCTTGTTTTATCGTTATTTTTAATTATGATAACGTAAACCACTTTTTAGGATTCCGTTAGGGAAACAAACTCTCAGGAGTTTGGAGAGTTTCTCAGTTCTAGTATGGAACTTGTATGATATTCACAGATGTGACGTCATAAAATTTCAACGCACTTTTTTTCTTTAATCTTTTTTTTATTTTTTTATTTAGATATCTTTATTGCACACACAAAATATACAGTATACAGTTAAAAAGCAGTAGTAAGACTACATAGAAATGTGCAAAGGCGGTCTTATTGCTAAAGCAATCTCTTACAGACAACCTTTGGTGAAAGGATAAATAAACCTGAAATCTAATATTAAAATCTATATATAACCTAAATCTATATTTTAAAATGGTTATCAAACTTAAAACTAACCGAGGATGTGAATTTTAGGTCTTTTAGAAGACCCTCTATCAAACGTCAGTTAATTGATTAATTAATTTTTTAAGATTTAATTTTTTTGTTATTAGGATTTAAAAAGTTTTTAAATACCCTATCAATAAATTCGTATTATATTATAATCAGTTAGAAATAATTTATTTTTGATATATAGGCATCATCCCTATTTCGGCGATCTCCTAGATCCTTCGCAAAATATCAATATTAAAGTGAGAAACCTACGGAACTCTACCATAAGTGTGACATCACACGCTAAGCCGGTTATTGTTTAAACAAATAAGCTTTAAGTACACGCCTCGGTACTTATCTGTATTTTAAGGATTAACAAAATATATAATACATCACCTATTATTTGTACACTAAATAATAATATTTAATTGATTAGATACAGCGCGTAGAATTCAAATTCAAATGTTTTTTAGTCAAACTTATCTTACGGTCTTACTTATTATATTAAAAATATAGGTAGTAAAAACAAAAACTAAACAGGCATAAAAATTAGTTCTAATTTTGGCCACCGGGTCAGATAAATTTGTGGGACTATATATTACTAGCTGATGCCCGCGAGTTCGTCCGCGTGGTTTAAGTTTTTTTGATTCCCGCGGGAACTGCTTAATTTTCCGGGATAATAAGTAGCCTATGTCACTCTCCAGGTCTTCAACTATGCCCATGCCAAAAATCAAGCCGCGCCGATCCGTTTCTCCGTTGCAGCGTGATTGAAGGACAAACCAATAAACTAATAAACCAACAAACAAACACACTTTCGCATTTATAATATTACTAGCTGATGCCCGCGACTTCGTCCGCGTGGATTGAGGTTTTTCGGTTCCCGCGGGAACTCTTTAATTTTCCGGGATACAAAGTAGCCTATGTGCTATTCCAGACTATAATCTATCTCTGTGCCAAATTTCATCCCGATCCGTTCATCCGTTGGAGCGTGATTGAGTAACAAACATACATCCATACATCCATCCATCCAAACTTTCGCATTTATAATATTTATTTGAAGTATGACTAGTAAATACCCTGAATTTGTGTTATTCTAGTGCTACCACTGTAGATTTTGGCCAATACCGGATGAATGATATCCGTGCCAGTGGTGATTGCGATAGTGAAACCGTAGCAATCATTTTTTCCCCGGGTCTGGATATCTTCACGTGATGTCCGGGGCACGAAAGAAACGAAAGTGCCCTCCAAAGTCTCTCACCCATCCAGTTACCGACTTGAGTCAATGTAGCTTAACGCACTCGACTGATAACTATGGCGCATTTCCCTTGACTTTAATAAAATCAAATCAAATCAAATACTTTTATTATTATTTTATACTAAATCATACTTTTAATTCAAGTAGAGCTTTTGAATAGTCGAGTGAATCTACCACTGGTTCGGAATTCTGTCCTACCGAGACATCGACCAGGTTTTGTGGTCGATGTACCGAGAAGAACCAGCTCGAAACTCGGTGGTTCATCTTTTGAATATAATAATTTGCAATAAAATGTAGATATATATAAGTAGGTACCTACTAGTGGCTCGCCCCGAACTGAGACCTCGCGGTATCTATAAACTTGTACAGAGCGCCATCTATTGACATAACTGTGAAGTTCTGTTAATAATACTGAAGCACATTAAAAATTAAATAATTTCGTTTCCTTGTAATATTTATCTAATTTTAGTATTTGTTGTTGATGTACAGGATATAATTCAAATAATTGATAAGTTTCAGACTCAGCCTTTCAGAAAATTGGGAGTTCTGAGGTCAACTTTGGACCTTAGAAAATCGCCACTTTGAAAGCCCCCCCATTTCGTCAATTTTAGGGAAAAAATTAAAAAAAAAATATTTTTGGACTCTATTCCTAATTAAATTAATATTATATATTCCTATTTATATTAATATTCCTAATTTAATATTCTTTAAAATGATATAGGTACTGCAACCCTATGTAACGCTATAATAAAATATTTTACTTCGCATTCGCTTCTATGAGAGCCCCCTGAAATAAATATTTTTATAACTTTTTAAGCCATATTCGGCGGGAGGCCATCGGTTTACATTTATTATATTTGAATTTGAAGTAATTACGTTCAGTAATTCAGAAGTTATAAGGCTCTGACAGACGGACGGACGGACGGACGGACAAGTGCAAATTCACTCAAGTAGACTCAGAGACCTTCGCTTCGGTCGGTCAATAAAAATGTTGGTGGGGTAAAGAAGAAATCATATTGTGACCATTTACAATAAAAAAAAATATATAAAAAATGTTGGTGGGGTGAAGTAGAAATCATATTGTGACCAATGCAATAATTAATAAAATTTGATATCATCGATTTCTGATTCCATGTTCGATAAAGATATTGATTGATAACATCAATATTGCGGATTATGACTGTCAATCGTTTTTATGACCCCTACTGGTATACAGTAAAAATAATCTACATAATGAACGCATACTTTAAACAAATACTTTTTAAGAGGTTGAATATGCCATTGAAGCTATCCTTATGCCAAATTTCAGCTCGATCCATCTGTTGGTTTGAGCTGTGCGTTGATAGATCAGCCGCACAGATCACAGAAACCCATTACTTTTATATATTTAGATTTGTGAAATACTACGTCTGGTCCACTCTCTTGTGTGGTTGCGAAACATGGGTTCTCAAATAGGAAGCAACTAACCGATTGCAAGCTTTCGAAATGTGGATATACCTACAGCTTTACACCTAACACGTTACTAAGGTATTGGAACTAACTAGTCCACAAAAACAGAGAACTCATATTATGTCCACCATCATGCGGAGAAAACTGGCTTTCTTCGGACATCTACAAAGAGGAGGCCCAATCACTTCCAAGACTAGTTTTGGAAGGAAGGATCGCAGGCAAGAGAGCTCCTGCCCCCCAATCATGTAAGAATGGCCGATCAAACGTTAAAGATTTTCGTCAAAGTAAAATAAACCATAAATGCATTGGATGAGAGCTCAATTTCGTCTGTCCATTCTTATACGTTTAGATACCCTAAACGTATAAGAATGGGCAGACGAAATTGACCTCTAATTCAATGCTGTCATGGTTTATTTTACTTTGACGCCCAACCTTTACCATTTGGTCGACAATTCTTACGTAAATTCTTACGTAAGGCGCGAGTGGTTGGACGATATTTATGGGGGTGGACAGGGCTTAGCTATCTAAAATAAAACCCATGCTAGAAAGTAAGTGATATGTAGTTTATTTTAGTGTTTTTAATGTTTTTTTTTTATTTGAGTTTTTATTTTGTTTAAGTAGTTTGTTTTATTTTGTGTCTACTTTTATTTTTATTTTAAGGTATTTGTAGTCTGGGAAGACGATTTGGGCAACTGTAATGTCTCCTCAGGCATGTTTCACAAATAAAGAATCCATACTTCCATACTAATATTATAAATGCGAAAGTGTGTCTGTCTGTCTGTCTGTCTGTCTGTCTGTCTGTCTGCTACGCTTTCCCGGCCCATCTTTTCAACCGATTTTGCTGAAATTTGGTATAGAAAAAGGTTATATCCCGGGGAAGGACATAGGCTACTTTTTATCCCGGAAAATTAAGGAGTTCCCGCGGGAATCAAAAAAACCTTGATCCACGCGGACGAAGTCGCGGGCATCATCTAGTAAAGAATAAAGCTAAAAGATGCGGCTCAAAATAGAGAAGATTTTCGGATAATGACCGCCAAACTTCATTTTGAAGAAGGCGCACGGTGATGATGATACTTAGATAAGAAGATTTAATTATCTTGTTGTCCACAGTGGGTCCATCGTGCTGCAGCCCGTGGTGGGGCGTGGGCGGGCGGCGCAAGGGCGGGCAGGTGCGGTTCAGCGCGGCGCAGACGGGCGCTCTGGAGCGGCGGTTCGGCGCCACCAAGTACCTCAGCCCGGACGAGAGGAGAGCCCTGGCTGCCTCGCTGCGGCTGAGCGACCGACAGGTGGGCAACATTAACATCTTCATGTGACCCAAGACGCTTGAATGGAGGCCTTGCACCGGAAAGTAGATTCACTCGACGATTCCGTTTGACGGAACGGAACCGTTTGTAAGTCCACTGTATCTGGAGTTATCGGAATGCCGACGCAACTACCAGCTATCGGATTGCCGACGCCAGATTTCCATAGCGAGTGGACGGGTGAACTATCTGGATCCAATAAATATGACATACTAGTGGCCCCAGCAGACGTTGTCCTGCCCCGAACCACACGTTTGCAGCGCCCCCTACAAGGTCCAATTGTGAATATAAACCATCCCGGGACCCACTCAAATGCACACAAAAAATTCCAATGAAATCGGTCAAGCTGTTTCTGAGTTTTAGCGAGACTAACGAACAGCAATTCTTTTTTAGGGTTCCGTACCCAAAGGGTAAAAACGGGACCCTATTACTAAGACTCCGCTGTCTGTCTGTCTGTCGGTCTGTCTGTCTCCAGGCTGTATCTCATAAACCGTGATAGCTAGAAAGCTGAAATTTTCACAAATGATGTATTTCCGTTGCCGCTATAACAACAAATACTAAAAATTAAAAAAATATATATATTAAGGGGGGTCCCCATACAATAAACGTGTTTTTTTCGTATTTTTTTGCTCAATATTAAAAACGGTAACAGACCGTAGACGGTTCAAATTTTCACAGAATATTAACTTGTATATTACCTTTCAAAATAAATAATTAAATATCAATAAAGTAAACATTAAAGGGGGGCTCCCATACAACAAACGTAATTTTTTGATATTAACAATAAAACTCTACAAACAAAGTTAGTTTTACGGTTCATTTCGTCTTGTTTTTAATACGTCATAAATCGTAAAACTTACTACAGGTTTGTACGGAACCCTCGGTGCGCGAGTCCGACTCGCACTTGGCCGGTTTTTTTATATATAATAGAGAAGAAGAAGATTATGGAGGACGCAACATGGAGAATATCAAAATTTCATCCAGATTCTGCGGTTCTGCAGTTCAGCGGTTCTGGCGTGATTGAGTAACAAACATTCATCCATCTATCCAAACAATTAGTATAGATTTTGATAAGTCTAAAGGTTGTATAATTTTGCTTTCCAGGTAAAGACTTGGTTCCAGAACCGTCGCGCGAAGTGGCGTCGAATGACTCCAGATATAGCGGACACGGGCAGTCCCCCGACGGCTGAGGAGTCAGATGACGACGTGCAGGTCGCTGATGATGAATGAACAAATATCGTCGTTGAATCGTCTCAGCCAATGACCTTAATTTACATAGACGGGCCGCGTCAAACAAAGAATGTGGACCTATTTTACCATCTAGTCTGAAAAGCGGGACAGCGCTATGGCGGGGACAAGGACAGGCCTGTAGCCTACAAGGCAGGCCCTAGCCGATTCATGGCTAGAAGACATTTACCGGGGTACAAAATTACGCGCCCCGACCGGGTAAGGAGGCCATGCCTCGAGGCCCGTACCCCCGCTTGGACTTGACGGGCCAATCGCAGAAGACCCGCAGCCTGATTACGTAAAATTTGCAGTAGCGACAGCAGTAGCAATGCGACAGCAATCACTACGAAATCGGTCGCAAAACGTCACTAGAATTCGTATTAAGCAAGCCGATCGCACGTCTATTGCTCGCCTGCCGCAAAATGCACTTTTCATGCACTTTTGCTATCGATAGCCGCTGTTAAGTAATACAAAATTGCCGTTTGACAGCAGCGATCGCGAGATTTACGCCTGTCGCAAACCGGTCGCGAGATACGTAATCAGCCCGCCGCGCTCTCTCCCGGACAGGCTTGTACAGGTGAGGACAGTGGCGTGCAGTTCATAGAGGCATAAAACCACTGCTTACCCAAATGGAAATACGTCAGTGTTCATTTTTCATCCAAAGAGCTAGTAAATAGGTATTCTGACTAAGTAATGCCTACCATAGCTTCAAAACCCATTGCACGCCTCTGGGTGAGGGGCACGCTCTACAAGCCGGACGCCCAACTTTTTACTATGAAGGGACCCATCTAGTACCTATACATATACATATCGATGGTCTCAGCCGATGGACGTCCACTGCTGGACGAAGGTCTCCTGTATGGATCTACACAGAGCACGGTCTTGTGCCGCTTGCTTCCAGCGGCTCCCAGCTAAGTACTCGCTTGAGGTCGTCGCTGCGCTTTCCAATACGAAGCCGCCATTCAAACACCTTGGGACCCTATAAGGACTTTCGGTTTATTATGCTATTAGCTGATGCCCGCGACTTCATCCGCGTGGAATAAGTTTTTTCAATTCCCAAGGGAATTCCTTAATTTTCAGGGATAAATTGTAGCCTATGTCCAGGTTTTCTCCAGGTCCTCAACTATACCCAAGAACCTTTGGTCCTTGACTATACCCATACAAAAAAACACGTCGATCCGTTGCCGTTGCGACGTGATTGAAGGAAAAACCAACAAAAAAGCACACTTTCGCATTTATAATACTTATTAGTATCTAGATAATAAATAAAATAAATACATAATTTAACTAAAAAGTAAGCTGATTTATTATAAGGTACCTCGCAAATGACTGAATAAACCATTAAAAAATTGTTATAGCTAAAATGTCGTATGTATTTTCATTTCCCAATTATAACCTACTATACTTACGTACTAGCCCGCGACTGTACCCGCATGGATTTAGGTTTTTGGAAAATCCTTTATAAAGATAGGTTAAGTCCTTTTGCGGGATACAACCTATATAAGCACCAAAATCCGTTAAACAGTAACAGGTACTGTCTCGTTGGTCTAGCCCAGTGGTCGGCAAAGTGCGGCTCCAGAGCCGCATGTGGCTCTTTGACACCTTAAGTGCGGCTCAGGGACTAGTATATCAGAGACAAGTAACATATTATGCTAGTATAAGAGTGATCTGTGGTGCGGCTCTGGCACAAATATCCACGGAAGGCGCATTATTATTTTCATTTTAAAAAAAACTTGGCGCCCTAAATTCGAACGTCTTTGTGTTGAATTGAAAATATTAGAGAAGAAAAAATGTGATCTTAGTTCACAACACAAGTGGTCTGCTTTGAATGACCTGGAGAAGGAAGACATGGTCATTTTCAGCTCTTGGAATAGTATTCCTGACTCTTTCGATCAGCTGAAAAAGCTTGCGTTTGCTGATCTTTCCTTTTCGGTTCTACATATATGTATATGCGAACTATCTTTTTCAAGCATGAACATTATCAAGAGTAAACTGAGAAGTCATCTTATTGATGAGAACTTGCAATCAACAACAACAAACAAACCTGACTTACTCAAACTTTCCAAGGAGATGCAAGCACATCGTTCGCATTAATAAATATTTGGCCGAGCGAAGCGAAGGTCTCTGAGTCTACTTGAGTGAATTTGCACTTGTCCGTCCGTCCGTCTGTCAGAGTCTTATAACTTCTGAATTACTGGACGTAACTACTTCAAATTTAAATATAATTTGTAGGTACACCAATGGCCTCCAGCCTCCAGAATATGGCTTAAAAAGTTATAAAAATCTTTATTTCAGGGGGGGCTCTCATAGAAGCGAATGCGAAGTAAAATATTTTTTATAGCGTTACATAGGGTTGCGGTACATCATTTTAAAGATAATTAGGAATAGAGTCCTAAAAATATTTTTTTTAAATTTTTTCCCCTAAAATTGACGAAATGGGGGGGGGGGGGCTTTCAAAGTGGAGATTTTCTAACGTCCAAAGTAGACCTCAGAACTCTCAATTTTCTAAAAGGCTGAGCCTGAAACTTGATCAGTTATCTGAATTATATCCTGTACTTGAACAACAAATACTAAAATTAGATAAATATTATAAGGAAACGAAATTATTTATTTTTTAATGAGCTTCAGTATTTTTAACAGAACTTCACAATGATGTCAATAGATGGCGCTCTGTAAAAGTTTATGGATACCGCGAGGTCTCAGTTCGGGGCGAACCACTAGTTTTATTTAGTGTACCTTACCTATTTAGTGTAATAAAAGTTTACTAAATAAGCAGATTTGGCTCCCAATTTTTTTTTAAATTGTTGTAATGTTCATATTTGGCTCTTTGGCCGATAAGTTTGCCGACCACTGGTCTAGCCGCTAGGGGTTAGCATAGTCGACTGCGGATCATAAAGTCCTGGGTTCGATTTACGGTCGGGCATAAAAATTGTTAAGTATCGGGGTTTTCAATCAATCAAATCATTTATTCAATATAGGTACACTGTGGGTCCACTTATTGACGTTAAAAATTACTTACTTATAAAAACCTCGGTTAAGAAATTCTCAGTGCCAGCCCGGAGTTGGAAGTTGCCGGTGTGGGCCTCGGAGTACCGGCGACCGCCGCTCGCAACTTCTACTCGAACCGCAAATATAAAGGAGAATGCCCGATTCTGCCCCACCCATTTTCATAATTTACACAAAATGTAAACTTTTTAAAATTATCTTAGGGAATTATGACCACGTATGATTTAATAATTATTGATGAAACACTTGCGGATTTAAAAATGTAAAAAAAAGTAATTCAACAACTCCCTCGTCTACTTCCTATTTCTCCTGCCGCAATTTGCATTACATTCTGCGCATACACGACTAAATAAAACTAGAGTTATTAAGTTTTTTTATGTAAAAAAAACTCCTATTACATAAATCATACCACGGATCTTTGTTTAAATTCGTTATTTTGTGTTTTTAATTATTGAAAATGACTCATAATTATTATTTTAATGTAATTAATAATGAATAATAATATAGTTGCATTAAAACCTTACCTTCACATTCACGCATTTTGTGCAACGAAACGTCATTGACAAACGTATTTGAAGATGTCAATGTCATTCTGATTTGTGATCATTACCTAGTGATTTTGTTAGCAGAGCAGGATGCGTAGCGTCGCACGTAGATTATTCAAAACAGAAGTTTCAGGTTGTAAATCTTATAATTCTTTAATTATTGAACAGAAGCCAGTCCGCCGCGTGTAACGGGTCAAGGAGAAGAAGAGTTAAAAAAGCTGTCAGAAAGACATCTGACAGTAATATGTCAGAATGACGTTTTACGTGTCCATAGAGTAATTCGCATTGGTAGAGGCTATATAGACTAAAATATAGAACACAGATATTTTAACACTCCTCCTTAGACTCTACAATCGGCAAGACACAGATATTTACTTTACACACATAAAGTTAAATTCTAATACATGTCATGCTAAATTAAATGTCATTTTCTAACAAAACAGAACAACACACAATATGTCACAATAGATACAAAATGAAATCATCACAAAAAACGTCCCTGTGTAAAAATAAATATCAGTCAAATTTACATTTTAAATTCAAACCATTTACAAAATTAAAATGTTTTACACTAGTCAATGATTTTGTGAAGACATCTGCGAGCATTTCATTAGTTGATAAATATCTCACACATAGGGATTCACCTATCAAGTCCTTAACAAAATGATAACGCAAATCTATATGTTTGGTTTTTCTGTGACAGTACTCTTTAGCTGACAACAATTTAAGAGCACTCTGGTTGTCGTTGTATACAATAACATTAAATCTTTTGCTTAAAATTTCCAATAAGAAATTCCTTACAAAACATATGTCCTTGCATACTTCTGCAATAGCCACATATTCAGCTTCCGTAGTCGAAAGGGCTGTACAATGTTGTTTTCTGGCCTCCCAGTTTGTCACACAGGACCCTAATTTAATAACATACCCCGTGTAAGACTTTCTATCACATAAGTCATTGGCAAAATCTGCATCCGCATAAGCAGTGATTTGAAAATTACTATCCTTCCTGAAATGAAGGCCATAATTTTTCGTTCCGGCTAAATAGCGGAGAACTCGTTTGGCAACTTTCCAATGACTGATGTCAAAGCAAGTAACAAATTGACTAAGTAGACTGCATGCAAACGCTATGTCAGGACGAGTACAAACAGCAAGATACATAAGTAACCCTAAAAGCTGTCTGTACTTGTAAACATCATCTTCTAAAAGGTTCTTATTAGATTTATCAAGTTTACAATTTGCAGGCAGTGGCGTAGAGACAGATTTACAATCACTCATACCATACCTAGCCAATAAACGCTCAATATAATCAGTTTGGTCTAAAATCATTGCATCCTTATTTCTAGTAATATTCATGCCTAAACAATTCCTTAGCTCACCTAAATGACGAATTTCAAAATGCTTTTGTAACAATGATAACACACTATCAATACAATTATTATGAAAAACATAGAAATCGTCAACATACAGAGCAATAATTACATATTGATTGTTTGACTTTTTCACATAAATACAGGGCTCTTTTACACTTTGCTTATATGCATTTTGTGATAAAATACTATGAATTTTAATATTCCACATTCTGCTTGACTGTTTCAAACCATAAATGCTTTTTCTAAGTAAACATACTTTGTCATTATTATTATTGAAACCTACAGGCTGTTCCATAAAGATGGTTTCATTTAGTTCACCATTTAAAAAAGCTGTGGTGACATCAATGTGATCTATTTTTAAATCAAACTGCGTGGCAATCGCAAACAAAATCCTTAATGTGGAATGTCTGACTACAGGCGAATAAATTTCCGTGTAATCAGTCCCTTGCTTCTGACTAAATCCACGGGCAACTAATCTAGCTTTGAATTTGTCAAATTTACCTGTTGCGTCATATTTCTTTTTGTAAACCTATTTACATTTAATAATATTCTTGCCTTTTGGCCTATCTACTAATTCCCACACTTTATTTCTTATTAGAGAGTCATACTCACTTTGCATGGCGCTTATCCATTGATCTCTGTCTGATGACTCCATGGCCTCTTTGTATGTAATTGGATCTCCCATAGAACTTGCCTCTGCCAACATAGCAGATAAGTCATAATCATTATACCTAGATGGTAGTTTACCTCGTGTACTGCGTTTAGAGCGAGAGAGAGATTCGTCCATGGTAGCACCTGACGATGCTGATTCTCCTCCTTGATGCGTAAGCTCCGGCAGAGAAGACCCAATGTCCATCAAGACATCACCTTCATCACCGGTCTCGCTAGCACCTTCATCTCCAGTGCAGTAGAGGTCTGACGATGGTGACCATGCAGGTGACGATATCACCTCCTCATTGTCGTCCAGCAAGACGTCCGTGGGTGGTGAATATGCAAGCGGCATCCGCACAGCTTCAGCGTCCAGACAGACGTCTGAAGGCGGAGAACACGCAGGCTGTACATGTGCAAGCGGCATCCGCACAGCTTCAGCGTCCAGACAGACGTCTGAAGGCGGAGAACACGCAGGCTGCACATGCTTCATATCTGAAACATTTGAATGAGAATTATTATCTAATTTATTAACTTCACAATTACTAATACTATTATCACAGTTATTTACTATATCACAGTTAATATTAGGCTCATTCAAATTATATAATATTTTATTTGTATTATTTGTATTTAAACTATGCTCTCCTCCTGAAACATTATTATAATTGTCAAAATAAATAAAATCCCTACTCGGCTCAGCTTTATCACTGTTCATAAATTCATTCTCCAGAAACACAACATTTCGAGAATAAAGAATCTTGTCTGGACATGATGGGTCTGATAGTCGGTATCCCTTGCAACCCTCACCATAACCTACAAAAATAAATTTCTTCGCCTTGGCATCAAGCTTACGCCTCTTTTGTTCCGGAACATGAGAATAGGCAACACAACCGAATACACGCAAATGGCTGAGATCTACACACAATCCAGTCCAAAGATGCTCAGGTATACTGTTAGAAATAGCGACTGAAGGACAACGATTTTTTAAATAAATCGCGGCCATAATAGCCTCCCCCCAAAATCGATTCGACAGACCAGCATCTTGCAACATCGTACGTGCCTTCTCAAATAGAGTCCGGTTGACACGCTCGGCCACCCCATTCTGCTCAGGGCAATAAGGCACTGTAGTTTGGTGGGCAATACCTTCCTGCTTAAGAAAATTTTTAAGCCTATGGTTGCAATATTCAGTCCCATTATCACTGCGTAATGTTTTTATAGGTAGTCCTAATTGTTTCTCTACTAAAGCTTTGAAGGAAATAAAATGGGTACACACCTCGGATTTAGACTTCATCAAGTAGCCAAACGTCTTTCTTGAGTAGTCGTCCGTGAAGGTCAACAAATAGCGAGCTCCACCCCAAGTTGTCTCTTGAATCGGCCCAGCCACATCTGAATGGACAAGTTCCAAGGGACGAGCAGCACGATGAGCAACCGCCCGCGGGAAAGGTGACCGGTTCATCTTGCCCGCAAGACATGCCACACAACTGCTCGCTGGTTTTTCTGTATTCTGAAAAACGACACCAACACATTGTTGTCCCTTACCAAGAACATCCATACTTACATTGTTCAGATGACCTAGCCGCTTGTGCCATATGCTCCTAGGAGCGCACTCTGCAACATGAGCACTCTCTGTCACTTGCCTACTTTGCAAGGGATTGGAGGACTCAAGGGTAAGGTAACTGCCTTGGTTTAACTTATACTTATACAACCCATTATTCCTAGCAGCAAAGAGAACTTGATTGCCTGATACTTGACATTTATCATATACCGAACACCCATCTTTATGGAATTATAACCTCTATCAGATAACTCACTAACCGAAATTAAATTGCTAGATAACTTTGGAACAACCAATACATTATCAAGTGTGACATTATCACAGAGAGGAATCTTACCAATAGCCTTACTAGTCAATTCTTGCCCGTTGGCAATAGAAATGACACAATTTCCTGTCTTGATGTCGGTTGCAAGTCTACTATCTTGACACATGTGCATACTGGCTCCGGAATCCAGTATGAAGTCACTGGACGTTGTTGCACTGAATGCTGAAGCGTAGAAGGTGTGAGCAGGCTCTTCTTTTTTCATATCCTTCTCATCACGACGCCGCTTAAAGCACTTCTTGGCAAAATGTCCTTTTAGCTTGCAATAACTGCATATGACATCCTTCCTCGGCTGGGATTTCGCAGCTACATAAGCCAGCGACTGTCCCACTTGATTCCGTCTGTGCTCTTCCTGCAGCAAGCGCATTCTTACAACTTCGCTTGCCAATTCCTGCAAAATGCTGATTGTTTCAAGGCCGGATACCAACATCTCAAATTCTTGAGGCAGCCCTGATAGTAGAATCTCTGCAAGCTCCGAATCCTCGATCTTCTTGCCGATGTCTGCCAGCTGTTGCACTAATAACATAGCAGCATCAATATATTCTTGCATGTGCACACATAATGATATAGGTTAGGTTCCAACGATAAACATAAACATATGCGGACTAGGGCTCTTTAATTCCGAGAAATATCACCTTCCGCGCCCTCTACGCATTGCTATAATCCTTCAAACATTAATATCAGTTTGTTAGGTAGCAAATTTCCAACTAGCAAAATTAGAAACGCACTTCAACTTGTCAATGGCGTTGAGGTTACCTTGTCTTGTCCAGACATCCTGATTAACTTCGTCTTAAAAACTGGGCTTTATAACCTGTTAGCAGAGCAGGATGCGTAGCGTCGCACGTAGATTATTCAAAACAGAAGTTTCAGGTTGTAAATCTTATAATTCTTTAATTATTGAACAGAAGCCAGTCCGCCGCGTGTAACGGGTCAAGGAGAAGAAGAGTTAAAAAAGCTGTCAGAAAGACATCTGACAGTAATATGTCAGAATGACGTTTTACGTGTCCATAGAGTAATTCGCATTGGTAGAGGCTATATAGACTAAAATATAGAACACAGATATTTTAACAGATTTTAGTGACGTTGACTGTTAACCGTGCTTGTTTTGAATGTTTCACGAAAAACTTTTGCTATACTATAATATGGATTCGATCTCGCCGACTTTGCGCTATTTTCCATGGATGACCATTGCTTGAGATTTGGGTTACGACGTTGAGGTGCATAAATTGTCACCCGAGTGTAAACAGGATGCTAAGACATGTTGTTGCCATTGCAATAACCTTGTTTGGGCTCATCAAAATGATATTGATACACCGGCAGCATTTCTTATTAATGTAATGACTGTTTACCTACTTATTTAATATGAAGATTAATAAATCAATGATTACTAACAGTTGTTTTACTTCCAATTAGTCTACCATTTTATCGTTAGAGAAGATAGCACAAGCTTAAGGTAGACCTCAAGCTACGCAGGCATTTGAATATCCTACTTCATTTTAAAAGCCATAATATCTCTTGGCAAGAGCATTGTAAAGATACACATCATTTTTTTTACTTATTTCAGAATTAAAAATGCATGTAACCTAAAATCATTTTGAAACTTAAACTTAGTTTTAATAAAAAACCGCAAGTGTTAGAGACCTAAAAATATATCTTTGGTTATCAGTAATAAAAAATCTATTAAATCCTACTTACGGCATGCTTGTAAACGAATTTTAATAAGTGGGGCAAAGCTCCATACATAGTCTGTCGTTGTCCTTTGCCGGTATATTGCTATCCCTATTTGGCTGAAGACACATGATCGCGTGCAAGCGCGATAGCAATATGAGCGTACAGAATTTGTTATACATTTAGTCTTGTTCCGTGAATACCAAAAATGATGAATGAAAAATTGTTGTGTTTTTAACTTCGTGTTGTTATTCTGTAACTTGACAATATAGGCTATGTTCCTGATCAATTAGTACGTGAGATATCGTTGGTTTTAATATGAAACAAATAAGGAGAAAACATGTCGTTTATGTCGCAAAAACATGCAAAACGCAATGTGCTTACATTTAATTTTGTGAAAGTATTTCGGAAAAATAATTATCCAGGGACCTAGATAAATACAAGTTCAATCTTAATAATCGCATAATATGGAGGAAATATGCTCGAATTACTAATTATTTTGGTATTACGTTTGTATGAGCAATTCACTCTCCGCTGGCGCCTTAAGCCGTCGGTCCCGGTTATTATCTTTATCACTAACATGATAATAGTCGTTAAAGCCCGCCAACTAAGGCTAAGCTCTAATTCCCCCTCTTCTATGAGAGTGGAGGCCTGTGCCCAGCAGTGGGACGTTAATGGGCTGTAGGGGTGGTTAAACAGGTCCGTGAAAGCGTAACAGACCAACATACACTTTCAGTTATAATAGGTACTAGCCTGGATTTATTTAAAAAATTGGAGAAGACTGGTATTATCCGTATCAGGAAAAAAGTCCCCTAGAGGTGGCGCTAATAGTCGCATTTTTATGCAATTATTGTTGCAGTTTAACAAAGCTATGCAAAGTTGACGCGTCAGGCTCGCCCGACTTCAACATAGTGTGTAGAAATCAAAATTATTTTTTGCTTTAGAGTGGCTTTGGAAGTCGGTTTTTTGGAAAGAATTTTTATTTTTAACTTTTTAGTGTACTCTAAATCCCCACGGCTTAGGAGTGCAGTACCCTGCAGCATCAGAGTTGAGGAGTTGGTTTGTCCTTCAATCACGCCGCAACGGAGCAACGGATCGACGTGATTTTTGGTATGGGTATAGTTGAGGACCTGGAGAGTGACATAGGCTACTTTTTATCCCGAAAAATTAAGGGACCGGCGACCGCCGCTCGCAACTTCTACTCGAACCGCAAATATAAATTTGCCAGTATATTGCTATCCCTATTTGGCTGAAGACACATGATCGCGTGCAAGCGCGATAACAATATGAGCGTACAGAATTTGTTATACATTTAAGTCTTGTTCCGTGAATACCAAAAATGATGAATGAAAAATTGTTGTGTTTTTAACTTCGTGTTGTTATTCTGTAACTTGACAATATAGCCTATAGGCTATGTTCCTGATCAATAATTAGTACGTGAGCGGTGAGATATCGTTGGTTTTAATATGAAACAAATAAGGAGAAAACATGTCGTTTATGTCGCAAAAACATGCAAAACGCAATGTGCTTACATTTAATTTTGGGAAAGTATTTTGGAAAAATAATTATCCAGGGACCTAGATAAATACAAGTTCAATCTTAATAATTGCATAATATGGAGGAAATATGCTCGAATTACTAATTATTTTGGTATTACGTTTGTATGAGCAATTCACCCTCCGCTGGCGCCTTAAGGAGTTCCCGCGGGAATCAAAAAACCTTAACCAAGCGGACGAAGTCGCGGCCATCACCTAGTGTAAAATATATTGTTTAAAAAAAAAAAAAGAGCATCTGCTGAGTTTCTTGCCGGCTCTTCTCAGCAGAATCTGCTTTCCGAACCGGTGGTAGAGTCAAAACATGACGTAACATAAGAGACACCTGTATGTCCTACATGTCCATACTAATATTATAAATGCGAAAGTGTGTCTGTCTGTCTGTCTGCTACGCTTTCCCGGCCCATCTTTTCAACCGATTTTGCTGAAATTTGGTATAGAGGTAGGTTATATCCCGGGGAAGGACATAGGCTACTTTTTATCCCGGAAAATTAAGGAGTTCCCGCGGGAATCGAAAAAACTTAGTCCACGCAGACGAAGTCGCGGGAATCATCTAGTTTTAAATAAATGAATTGAAGGAACTAGAAGTTTAATTTGCTACTAAAATCTGCCTCAGTAGACAAATCTATGTGGTACAATGTGTATCTTGCACTTGCAGCTTGCGATATTCATTGCACAGTAAGCGAGCCATTAGCACCAGCAAAACACCACACCACACAAATCTTCCAAATTATTTTCAACGTACGTTTCACTCCGACACCGGAGCATCTTCAGGAGATGTTGAAAAATAACAAAAAATAAACAAACATCAATAAGGTATTTATTGGATTCCAATATAATTTATTTTCGTCTCACACTGAAATCTGAATATACTTAGAAAATTAGCCGAATATCATTTATCTAAAATAGACAGATTATATATAGGTAATTTATTCTATTTTTTGATATATTTAAATTTTATTTTTCTAAGTACCGTCATCTTAAATAGTCCATGTTATATTTACAATGGGTTTTGTTTAAAAGTAATTAATTTTAAACATAATTATTAAAACGTTTTTAAAATTTATAAACAAAACATATCAACTTTTTATCCAAAAAACATACTTGTGGCAGTGCTTTTAACGTAAATATCTGAAAAGCCACTTTTTTAAATGCTTTATATTTTAGAGCTTTATGAAATATTTAAAAAAAATTACAGATTTCGCAGTCCCCGCAAGAATCGGAGCATTGAAAATGGATACAAAAATTTTAGAAAAAAAAAATCTGAAAGAAAAATCTCATCTTGAAAATTTTTGAAGACATAACAAAATATGTATTAACCGATTTTCAAAATTCCAACTCGAATGCACTTCACGCCTGCATCTGCATCTTTTAACAATTACTATAACGTTCGGTCAATAAAATCATAGAAGCTACATCACTTTTTATATACGGAAATACCCGTTTTTCTACAATTCCAAATCTAAAGGGACCACTACAGGTCACAATAATTATTAACTGATTTTCAAAATTTTTTCGCCATTTTGTAGGGGCTAGCATACGCACAACGAGTAAAGAGTAAAATAATGTCTACCCGTTATTTTGATTTGTCTACCGAAGCCAACACGGTTACTTGTCTCGTTACGTCAAAAGTAGAGACAAAAGTGATATTTCTTATCTGTGATATTTTTGGTAACCTTTCATGCCATCAATTTTGTTCTTGTAATATACCGAATTTTGTGCACGTGAGGGTAAACGAGAAATTAGTCGGCATCGACATCTCTCTCTCTCGTCGCGAGATATCTCGTTGTGGGCATGCTAAGCCTGCAGGTCCAAGGGCTTGGGCTGGACGTTGATCAGTCATTCAGTCAGTGACATTTATATAACAATTCGGACGGATTTAAATCGTTACTTCCGCCCATAAAACATGAGTTACTCTCAACTAGCCCCAAAAGAAGATTTACTTCAAAAATAAACATTGGTCCTAAACTCCATCTCTATGTCCATCCTTTTCACTTTGTTCCTCAAGGAAAGGGGTAGAATATTATCATGGCCTGTCCATTTATCGTACCATAATATTAGTTTTATCGCACATGTGCGGTAATAGCTCACTTTAAAATTTTACCAGCGGTGAAATAAGAGCCACTTTATGTGCTTCTACGACTTACAAATGTATTGAAAAAATATAAGGACAGCAGTCCAAACTTAAAATAAGTATAAAAATATAATGAACGTAATATAGACCAGCACTTAAATAATAGAGATGACGACAACTCAATCAAATCAGCAACTCTTTATCAAACTTAAAAACACGCTTCTAGTATGAATGTTTGTCTGATTGTTGACATAGAAATCATCCCCTATTAAATAAATTCATAACATATTAAAACAAACAACATTACCTACATAATATTCACTTCACATAATATATTCAGTAAAAAACAACAAGGAACGAGAAATCAGACAACAGGCAAGGCAACGTTCAGACGGTGATATTTTATTACATATATGAATTTTCTCCTTTACGAAAAACAATAAATAAATAATTTTTTTTCTGTTCATAACAAATAGGTAACAATGAATTACTTACGTAACTTAATACTAGCAGAGAGTAGCTGATACTAGTCATCGATTAAATCGCAGTACATGAACATTTGTTTCAGTTATTTATATAATTCAACACAATTCCCATATGAAAAAGAACTATAAAATTACCGTGTGAACGCAGCTTTAATAAATATATCATCAAATGTAAAAAAACTGACTGAATTTCATCTCACACTTAAAAATGGGAAATTAAACCTTATTACTATGCAGTGTTTAGTCCATTTTCCTGTACGTGCCTCGTGCCCGCCACGCTTTGAGCAAGTTGTAGCCGAAGTAGAGTTGGAAAAAGTGCACTTGTGACGCTAGAAGGACGAATGCATACCATAGAAGTCCGTAGGGGTAACCCTGAAAAGAAAGTTATAAGTTTGAATAATATAAAAATGGTAATGATGCATTATAGACCTATTGTGGTAATATTTATTTGCCACTGAATCATGTCATTCAAAATTCATAAGCACCAAAAGAGGGTGTCTATATTATGATGATTACATCAGCATTATTAATTTATTTCCTTTTTCTGGTTCTTCGGGGGGCAAGTGAAAAGTTACTAAAAGTCTGCTTGGGTAAAACTTTAATGCCACAATAGCATATCAGACAGTACAATAATGAAGTATTACAACCCTAGTGTAGTAATGTACTAACCTGCCACAACTGTATCTCGTCCTCATCGTCTTCGTCCTCGTCAAACGTCAGATACGTATAAACGTCGCCACAGTAGTATATCACACAGTACAGTAAAGGGCCGAGCCCTAGTGCGGTAATGCCGTACAAGTAGTGGCGCATGTAGCGTATGTTGTTCCGCTTGATCGCTGAGAGGCCGAGAAAGGAGAGCACTAGAGAGAGACACCAGAGATACTCCCACCAAAGAGGCTGGAAAGGAAAGAAATAATTTTGTAGAATGTGTTGACATTTGCTTATAAAGTGGCTTTTATTTCACCACTGTCAAAATGGTAATGTAAGTTATTACTGCAATGGTGCAATTAAAATATTACTGCATTCCTTGACCATGCCAGTAATATTACTTTTTTAATAAGCTTTGGTATATTAATGAAAAAAAAAAAAAAAACCCCAGCTGAGTTTGTTGTGGGCTCTTCTCAGACCTGGGCGCGTTTGGAACCCTCGTAGCTTTAGTTTTAAGATACCGTAACAGATTATCACCATCATATTTTTATGTAACTGGACGTCAATAAGTGTAGTGCATCTACCTAAATTGAATAAATATTTATGACTTATGACTTATGACTTAAAAATGTATGCCAAATGGCTGAATATTTGTCTTTCTATACATATACAAAGCACTACTAAGTGGTGGGTCTAAGCTCTAAATTCCTTTCTCCTAAGAGAGTGGAGGCCTGTGCCCAGCGGTGGGACATTAATGGGCTGTAGTGGAAAATCAGAGTTGATTCGCTAGTGATCAACAGGGTCCTACCTGTGGTATCTGCAGCTCCTCTATCTCCAGTATGAATATATCGAGCTTGTCCAAGATGTCTGCAGACAGTTTGGCCAGCATCACCATGAACAGCATGTGGTGGAAGAACACACAGTACTTGAGGCGGGACTTATTCAGTGCACTGGAACATTACATAAAAAATTATTTACTATACATTAGCTCATATAGTTGCTCTTACTTCACCGCAATTAAAACTACAAACTACACTTAACCCTTGGGTGATAAAATACTACCACACGGTTATTAGCCTACAAAGGAATGCTGTAATATTCATTTTCATACTAGTGCAGTAATATAATAGCCATCTGCTGCATAAATAACTAAAATGACACCTGTCTCAGTAGATATCATGTAGGGAATACATGTCTTTTACGATATAATGTCTTGTTTTGACTCAACTAAAGGTTCAGGAGAAGAGCTGATATAGAAATCTAGTTATCATCATCACCATTGGCGCTACTGGACTTTGTGGGTCCAGGCCTGGTGCAAAAGATTTTTCTTTGTCTCTGTCATTAGCATGATGTCTCTGCACCTCAGTGGAATGCGCTTTCCTGCTGGCTTGTAAAGTTTCTCTAATTACTCTCTCCCTCAGTCTTTTTGTGGGGTCGTCAAGCTCAGGTGCATAGTTATCGTGACCGTGTTATAGCAATCTTAATGCAAACAATCTTTGGTCACATCTGACTGCTGTTCGTGTGTTCCGAAATACACTGCGAGCACTGTAAGTCCCCAGTAAAGATAAAAGAGCACTGACAGTGCTCGCAGTGCTTATATCGGAACATCCACTAAGAGTGCTTACCAAGAGCTACTAACTATTGTGTGTGTTCCGTTATAAGCACTGGGAGCACTGTCAGTGCTCTTTTATCTTGTATATAAACTACTACTACTACTACTACTATACTATAATATGGATTCGATCTCGCCGACTTTGCGCTATTTTCCATGGATGACCATTGCTTGAGATTTGGGTTACGACGTTGAGGTGCATAAATTGTCACCCGAGTGTAAACAGGATGCTAAGACATGTTGTTGCCATTGCAATAACCTTGTTTGGGCTCATCAAAATGATATTGATACACCGGCAGCATTTCTTATTAATGTAATGACTGTTTACCTACTTATTTAATATGAAGATTAATAAATCAATGATTACTAACAGTTGTTTTACTTCCAATTAGTCTACCATTTTATCGTTAGAGAAGATAGCACAAGCTTAAGGTAGACCTCAAGCTACGCAGGCATTTGAATATCCTACTTCATTTTAAAAGCCATAATATCTCTTGGCAAGAGCATTGTAAAGATACACATCATTTTTTTTACTTATTTCAGAATTAAAAATGCATGTAACCTAAAATCATTTTGAAACTTAAACTTAGTTTTAATAAAAAACCGCAAGTGTTAGAGACCTAAAAATATATCTTTGGTTATCAGTAATAAAAAATCTATTAAATCCTACTTACGGCATGCTTGTAAACGAATTTTAATAAGTGGGGCAAAGCTCCATACATAGTCTGTCGTTGTCCTTTGCCGGTATATTGCTATCCCTATTTGGCTGAAGACACATGATCGCGTGCAAGCGCGATAGCAATATGAGCGTACAGAATTTGTTATACATTTAGTCTTGTTCCGTGAATACCAAAAATGATGAATGAAAAATTGTTGTGTTTTTAACTTCGTGTTGTTATTCTGTAACTTGACAATATAGGCTATGTTCCTGATCAATTAGTACGTGAGATATCGTTGGTTTTAATATGAAACAAATAAGGAGAAAACATGTCGTTTATGTCGCAAAAACATGCAAAACGCAATGTGCTTACATTTAATTTTGTGAAAGTATTTCGGAAAAATAATTATCCAGGGACCTAGATAAATACAAGTTCAATCTTAATAATCGCATAATATGGAGGAAATATGCTCGAATTACTAATTATTTTGGTATTACGTTTGTATGAGCAATTCACTCTCCGCTGGCGCCTTAAGCCGTCGGTCCCGGTTATTATCTTTATCACTAACATGATAATAGTCGTTAAAGCCCGCCAACTAAGGCTAAGCTCTAATTCCCCCTCTTCTATGAGAGTGGAGGCCTGTGCCCAGCAGTGGGACGTTAATGGGCTGTAGGGGTGGTTAAACAGGTCCGTGAAAGCGTAACAGACCAACATACACTTTCAGTTATAATAGGTACTAGCCTGGATTTATTTAAAAAATTGGAGAAGACTGGTATTATCCGTATCAGGAAAAAAGTCCCCTAGAGGTGGCGCTAATAGTCGCATTTTTATGCAATTATTGTTGCAGTTTAACAAAGCTATGCAAAGTTGACGCGTCAGGCTCGCCCGACTTCAACATAGTGTGTAGAAATCAAAATTATTTTTTGCTTTAGAGTGGCTTTGGAAGTCGGTTTTTTGGAAAGAATTTTTATTTTTAACTTTTTAGTGTACTCTAAATCCCCACGGCTTAGGAGTGCAGTACCCTGCAGCATCAGAGTTGAGGAGTTGGTTTGTCCTTCAATCACGCCGCAACGGAGCAACGGATCGACGTGATTTTTGGTATGGGTATAGTTGAGGACCTGGAGAGTGACATAGGCTACTTTTTATCCCGAAAAATTAAGGGACCGGCGACCGCCGCTCGCAACTTCTACTCGAACCGCAAATATAAATTTGCCAGTATATTGCTATCCCTATTTGGCTGAAGACACATGATCGCGTGCAAGCGCGATAGCAATATGAGCGTACAGAATTTGTTATACATTTAAGTCTTGTTCCGTGAATACCAAAAATGATGAATGAAAAATTGTTGTGTTTTTAACTTCGTGTTGTTATTCTGTAACTTGACAATATAGCCTATAGGCTATGTTCCTGATCAATAATTAGTACGTGAGCGGTGAGATATCGTTGGTTTTAATATGAAACAAATAAGGAGAAAACATGTCGTTTATGTCGCAAAAACATGCAAAACGCAATGTGCTTACATTTAATTTTGGGAAAGTATTTTGGAAAAATAATTATCCAGGGACCTAGATAAATACAAGTTCAATCTTAATAATTGCATAATATGGAGGAAATATGCTCGAATTACTAATTATTTTGGTATTACGTTTGTATGAGCAATTCACCCTCCGCTGGCGCCTTAAGGAGTTCCCGCGGGAATCAAAAAACCTTAACCAAGCGGACGAAGTCGCGGCCATCACCTAGTGTAAAATATATTGTTTAAAAAAAAAAAAAGAGCATCTGCTGAGTTTCTTGCCGGCTCTTCTCAGCAGAATCTGCTTTCCGAACCGGTGGTAGAGTCAAAACATGACGTAACATAAGAGACACCTGTATGTCCTACATGTCCATACTAATATTATAAATGCGAAAGTGTGTCTGTCTGTCTGTCTGCTACGCTTTCCCGGCCCATCTTTTCAACCGATTTTGCTGAAATTTGGTATAGAGGTAGGTTATATCCCGGGGAAGGACATAGGCTACTTTTTATCCCGGAAAATTAAGGAGTTCCCGCGGGAATCGAAAAAACTTAGTCCACGCAGACGAAGTCGCGGGAATCATCTAGTTTTAAATAAATGAATTGAAGGAACTAGAAGTTTAATTTGCTACTAAAATCTGCCTCAGTAGACAAATCTATGTGGTACAATGTGTATCTTGCACTTGCAGCTTGCGATATTCATTGCACAGTAAGCGAGCCATTAGCACCAGCAAAACACCACACCACACAAATCTTCCAAATTATTTTCAACGTACGTTTCACTCCGACACCGGAGCATCTTCAGGAGATGTTGAAAAATAACAAAAAATAAACAAACATCAATAAGGTATTTATTGGATTCCAATATAATTTATTTTCGTCTCACACTGAAATCTGAATATACTTAGAAAATTAGCCGAATATCATTTATCTAAAATAGACAGATTATATATAGGTAATTTATTCTATTTTTTGATATATTTAAATTTTATTTTTCTAAGTACCGTCATCTTAAATAGTCCATGTTATATTTACAATGGGTTTTGTTTAAAAGTAATTAATTTTAAACATAATTATTAAAACGTTTTTAAAATTTATAAACAAAACATATCAACTTTTTATCCAAAAAACATACTTGTGGCAGTGCTTTTAACGTAAATATCTGAAAAGCCACTTTTTTAAATGCTTTATATTTTAGAGCTTTATGAAATATTTAAAAAAAATTACAGATTTCGCAGTCCCCGCAAGAATCGGAGCATTGAAAATGGATACAAAAATTTTAGAAAAAAAAAATCTGAAAGAAAAATCTCATCTTGAAAATTTTTGAAGACATAACAAAATATGTATTAACCGATTTTCAAAATTCCAACTCGAATGCACTTCACGCCTGCATCTGCATCTTTTAACAATTACTATAACGTTCGGTCAATAAAATCATAGAAGCTACATCACTTTTTATATACGGAAATACCCGTTTTTCTACAATTCCAAATCTAAAGGGACCACTACAGGTCACAATAATTATTAACTGATTTTCAAAATTTTTTCGCCATTTTGTAGGGGCTAGCATACGCACAACGAGTAAAGAGTAAAATAATGTCTACCCGTTATTTTGATTTGTCTACCGAAGCCAACACGGTTACTTGTCTCGTTACGTCAAAAGTAGAGACAAAAGTGATATTTCTTATCTGTGATATTTTTGGTAACCTTTCATGCCATCAATTTTGTTCTTGTAATATACCGAATTTTGTGCACGTGAGGGTAAACGAGAAATTAGTCGGCATCGACATCTCTCTCTCTCGTCGCGAGATATCTCGTTGTGCGCATGCTAAGCCTGCAGGTCCAAGGGCTTGGGCTGGACGTTGATCAGTCATTCAGTCAGTGACATTTATATAACAATTCGGACGGATTTAAATCGTTACTTCCGCCCATAAAACATGAGTTACTCTCAACTAGCCCCAAAAGAAGATTTACTTCAAAAATAAACATTGGTCCTAAACTCCATCTCTATGTCCATCCTTTTCACTTTGTTCCTCAAGGAAAGGGGTAGAATATTATCATGGCCTGTCCATTTATCGTACCATAATATTAGTTTTATCGCACATGTGCGGTAATAGCTCACTTTAAAATTTTACCAGCGGTGAAATAAGAGCCACTTTATGTGCTTCTACGACTTACAAATGTATTGAAAAAATATAAGGACAGCAGTCCAAACTTAAAATAAGTATAAAAATATAATGAACGTAATATAGACCAGCACTTAAATAATAGAGATGACGACAACTCAATCAAATCAGCAACTCTTTATCAAACTTAAAAACACGCTTCTAGTATGAATGTTTGTCTGATTGTTGACATAGACATCATCCCCTATTAAATAAATTCATAACATATTAAAACAAACAACATTACCTACATAATATTCACTTCACATAATATATTCAGTAAAAAACAACAAGGAACGAGAAATCAGACAACAGGCAAGGCAACGTTCAGACGGTGATATTTTATTACATATATGAATTTTCTCCTTTACGAAAAACAATAAATAAATAATTTTTTTTCTGTTCATAACAAATAGGTAACAATGAATTACTTACGTAACTTAATACTAGCAGAGAGTAGCTGATACTAGTCATCGATTAAATCGCAGTACATGAACATTTGTTTCAGTTATTTATATAATTCAACACAATTCCCATATGAAAAAGAACTATAAAATTACCGTGTGAACGCAGCTTTAATAAATATATCATCAAATGTAAAAAAACTGACTGAATTTCATCTCACACTTAAAAATGGGAAATTAAACCTTATTACTATGCAGTGTTTAGTCCATTTTCCTGTACGTGCCTCGTGCCCGCCACGCTTTGAGCAAGTTGTAGCCGAAGTAGAGTTGGAAAAAGTGCACTTGTGACGCTAGAAGGACGAATGCATACCATAGAAGTCCGTAGGGGTAACCCTGAAAAGAAAGTTATAAGTTTGAATAATATAAAAATGGTAATGATGCATTATAGACCTATTGTGGTAATATTTATTTGCCACTGAATCATGTCATTCAAAATTCATAAGCACCAAAAGAGGGTGTCTATATTATGATGATTACATCAGCATTATTAATTTATTTCCTTTTTCTGGTTCTTCGGGGGGCAAGTGAAAAGTTACTAAAAGTCTGCTTGGGTAAAACTTTAATGCCACAATAGCATATCAGACAGTACAATAATGAAGTATTACAACCCTAGTGTAGTAATGTACTAACCTGCCACAACTGTATCTCGTCCTCATCGTCTTCGTCCTCGTCAAACGTCAGATACGTATAAACGTCGCCACAGTAGTATATCACACAGTACAGTAAAGGGCCGAGCCCTAGTGCGGTAATGCCGTACAAGTAGTGGCGCATGTAGCGTATGTTGTTCCGCTTGATCGCTGAGAGGCCGAGAAAGGAGAGCACTAGAGAGAGACACCAGAGATACTCCCACCAAAGAGGCTGGAAAGGAAAGAAATAATTTTGTAGAATGTGTTGACATTTGCTTATAAAGTGGCTTTTATTTCACCACTGTCAAAATGGTAATGTAAGTTATTACTGCAATGGTGCAATTAAAATATTACTGCATTCCTTGACCATGCCAGTAATATTACTTTTTTAATAAGCTTTGGTATATTAATGAAAAAAAAAAAAAAAACCCCAGCTGAGTTTGTTGTGGGCTCTTCTCAGACCTGGGCGCGTTTGGAACCCTCGTAGCTTTAGTTTTAAGATACCGTAACAGATTATCACCATCATATTTTTATGTAACTGGACGTCAATAAGTGTAGTGCATCTACCTAAATTGAATAAATATTTATGACTTATGACTTATGACTTAAAAATGTATGCCAAATGGCTGAATATTTGTCTTTCTATACATATACAAAGCACTACTAAGTGGTGGGTCTAAGCTCTAAATTCCTTTCTCCTAAGAGAGTGGAGGCCTGTGCCCAGCGGTGGGACATTAATGGGCTGTAGTGGAAAATCAGAGTTGATTCGCTAGTGATCAACAGGGTCCTACCTGTGGTATCTGCAGCTCCTCTATCTCCAGTATGAATATATCGAGCTTGTCCAAGATGTCTGCAGACAGTTTGGCCAGCATCACCATGAACAGCATGTGGTGGAAGAACACACAGTACTTGAGGCGGGACTTATTCAGTGCACTGGAACATTACATAAAAAATTATTTACTATACATTAGCTCATATAGTTGCTCTTACTTCACCGCAATTAAAACTACAAACTACACTTAACCCTTGGGTGATAAAATACTACCACACGGTTATTAGCCTACAAAGGAATGCTGTAATATTCATTTTCATACTAGTGCAGTAATATAATAGCCATCTGCTGCATAAATAACTAAAATGACACCTGTCTCAGTAGATATCATGTAGGGAATACATGTCTTTTACGATATAATGTCTTGTTTTGACTCAACTAAAGGTTCAGGAGAAGAGCTGATATAGAAATCTAGTTATCATCATCACCATTGGCGCTACTGGACTTTGTGGGTCCAGGCCTGGTGCAAAAGATTTTTCTTTGTCTCTGTCATTAGCATGATGTCTCTGCACCTCAGTGGAATGCGCTTTCCTGCTGGCTTGTAAAGTTTCTCTAATTACTCTCTCCCTCAGTCTTTTTGTGGGGTCGTCAAGCTCAGGTGCATAGTTATCGTGACCGTGTTATAGCAATCTTAATGCAAACAATCTTTGGTCACATCTGACTGCTGTTCGTGTGTTCCGAAATACACTGCGAGCACTGTAAGTCCCCAGTAAAGATAAAAGAGCACTGACAGTGCTCGCAGTGCTTATATCGGAACATCCACTAAGAGTGCTTACCAAGAGCTACTAACTATTGTGTGTGTTCCGTTATAAGCACTGGGAGCACTGGCAGTGCTCTTTACTGGGGACTTCCAGTGCTCTCAGTGTATTTCGGAACGCACCCTATAAGAATTATTTCAGGAGTAAAATGTTATTATTCTTAGAAATTTTTGCACACCCGTTGAACACGAATAGGAATGAGTTCGTCGATTGAGCGAAAACTAAATCGACGAACACTCGAATCGACTCGTAATTCAAACGAATGGCGGCAAACCGTAACAGACCAAGCTTTGCTCTAAAAATAATTTGACGGAACCTCAAAGTTTGGGCGCGTGTCATACGCTCAGAGCACAGTTCAGAGCTAACCAGACTTATAAATAATCCCGATTCTCACCTTATTTGATACTGAGCTGCTACTTTTTCCCTATGTTCGTAATCTGCACCATTCGTCCCCGTAACCATAACACCACCTCTTGAAGCCATTTTATAAATAAACAACACTAATTATACAGTTCAAGAGACGCTCTCCTGAATTAGGAGCCGTTTTTAGGCTGTAGAATTGGATGTTTCTGTTTATATTTTCAATATTTTTATTCAATCCATCACGGAATCACCATCTGCCAAAGAGTCAAGTTGGCGAATTGTCAAACGACGTCACTGACATTCCACGAATGCCAACGTCAGAGCTACAGATTGTTGCCAATGAAAATAAAGAAAAATCCCCAGAATTAGTATGATCTACCCATTGAGGTATTATGTACTTGTACATGTAATTCAATGGATCTACTTACATTTTGATAATTAGGAATGTATCTAAACATTTTGTCATAAAAAAGACATTAAAATATTTTAGCAAATATTCTATTATAAATAGCACGAAAAATGACGCAGGTAATTTGTTAAGTTAGTATTTAACAGCCTTGTGCTACCGCCTACTGGTACATGATAGTTATCTAGACTGTTAAAGTTTTGTCATGTTTTCAAAACATTTTATTAGAAAACAAAAATAATGTAGTAAAATAATGTAATAATTTCAGGCAAGATTTTACGTTTGCAACATCTCAAGGTTGACATTTAATTGACACTTCATTGACGTTCGGAAATTACACGTTTCACACAGTTTTCATTTTTTTTACTTTTTTTATTTTTGAATACTACAGGAAAGTAAAGGAAATAAAATAAATAGCATCTGGAGGACCTTATATCTATGAGCGACGTTTGAAAATGCAAGGGTCTAGACTTCAGAACGAGAAGAGTTAAGGCCACAGTCCACCAGTGTGGATTAACAGACTTCACACGCATTTTAGATAGGTACCTACAATAATATGACGAATTACAGGCATGCAGTTTATAAGTCGGACAAGTTGGCGGTGCGCGCCCGGAATCGAACCCCGGACCACTACAAGTTAGGCCTTGCCTGCGCGATGTCGTCCGATGGTAAGGATGGCAAAATATGATGGTAGGTATACTGTCTAAGATGGTAGCGGGCTGACTATTAGGCGTATGTATGGCAGTTCCATTAAAACCAATAATCGGAAAGTGGCCGGAAATAAACCGGATCGCTAATGCGCGGCTTCGCGGCACGTCTTTGCCGGTAGTGTGGTAACTAGCCACTGCCGAAGCCAACCAAAATTTTCGTCTAGTAGTCTAACCACCAATCTGACCACTGTGAAATACTCATAAAAAAATTAAAAACTATAAATTATCAAGATGACTCCGCCGGGAATCGAACCCGGAACCTCTTAATTATAATATCACAGCTTTCACCACTGCGCCAGGGAAATCATTAAAAAGTTAAAAAAGGTCACATAGAAATTGATCTTTTATTTTAGACTAGCTGATGCCCGCGACTTCGTTCGCGTGGATTGTGGTTTTTCGGTTTCCGCGGGAATTCTTTAATTGTCCGGGATAAAAGTAGCCTTTGTGATAAGTCAGACTATATCAACTATCTCTGTCTATCTCTGTGCCTTTCATCCAGGATCAGTAACAAACATCCATTTGTACATGCAATTTTTATATGTATATTTTTTTAAAATTAAATCTTTCCGTGTGCCCTAAGGAACATACGAAAAAAATTAGCCGAATTGGTCGAGCCGCTCTCGAGTTTTGAGCTTAGCAACATTCATTTTCAAATAAATATTATAAATGCGAAAGTTTGGATGGATGTACCTATGGATGGATGTTTGTTACTCAATCACGCTCCAACGGCTGAACGGATCTGGATTAAATTTGGCACAGAGATAGATTATATTCCAGATAGGATACTTTTTATACCGGAAAATTAAAGAGTTCCCGCGGGAACCGAAAAACCTCAATCCACGCGGACGAAGTCGCGGGCATCAGCTAGTCATTTATATAGTTAAAAGATAGAAGATTGTTTGTGAGTTGTGACTTGTGGCTTTGTATTTTTCACGATTTTTACCTACTACCCACAGATTGTCTACGGGTACTTAGCTTGAATCCCGGAAACGTAGACACATTTTTTTAAACCTCAGAATATTCACGCGGGTGAAGTTGCGGGCGTCACCTAGTTATGTATACATCAACTAGGTACATAAAGCCTGATACCTAAGTAGGTGATTAATTCACAAAACCGATTCATACATTTCCCTTTCATTGTGACGACTGCATTACGAAAGAAAATTGAAACGAGGTGCAGGTTTGGTCTATGGTTATCACGCACTACGGTTGTTAACGCAACATTAGCGTTAAGTTGGGATCAGGTACAAAAAGCTCTAGGCTCTAAGTAGAGATGCCACGAATAGTGATATGGCCGAATACCGAATACCGAATATTTGACGAGGCTCTTGGCCGAAGCGCCGAATATTCGGCAACACTTAGTACTTTCCGCGGGTGAAAAGTCACAACTTGTCACTTACGAGTTTTTTTTTATCCACTACAAGTTAGCCCTTGACTGCGATCTCACCTGATGGTAAGTGATGATGCAGTCTAAGATGGTAGCGGGCTAAACTGTTAGGGGCATGGCAGTTATATTAAATCCTACCTATTCCCTACCCTATTCGGTATTCGGCCTATACCCTATTCGGTTTCAACACGAATCCTGATTCCCTGAAGTCAATAAGTTGCGAAGTCAATAAGTATTTTATATCTCAAAGACCGCTTCAAAAGTCGACACCGTTCCGCAACCCCGCTGTTCACGCAAGCTGCTTAAAACTAAAACCGCGCGGCAGAAATCCGCAGTGCGCTCCACCAGTAAAGCGATAAAGATTTCTAATTGTTCCGGCGTTGTTTAATAAACACTCCGACTATTGATTGTACGAGCGACGGTGTTTTGATACACGTACCTAACACTTGCTGCGCGCGTTTATATATTGAACTTGGCCTCGCAGACGTTAGTAGAACCTGTGTGTTGGGAAAATGAAGGTCCTGGCTGTTGTCGCGATTTTCGCCTTTGTGGCTGTACAGGTAAATTACTTTACCCATACTTAATCTAATCATACTAATATTTGACGACCTCCGTGGCGCAGTGTGTAGCGCTGTTGTCTTAACGTGCGGAGGTCCCGGGTTCGATCCCCGGCAGGGTTAATTTGGGAATTTATAATTTCTGAATTTTCCCTGGTCTGGCCTGTTGGGAGGCTTCGGCCGTGGCTAGTTACCACCCTACCGGCAAAGACGTGCCGCTAAGCGATTTAGCGTTCCGGTACGATGCCGTGTAGAAACCTAATAGGGGTATGGGTTTAATATAACTGCCATGCCCCTAACAGGTTAGCCCGCTACCATCTTAGACTGCATCATCACTTGCCATCAGGTGAGATCGCAGTCAAGGGCTAACTTGTAGTAGATAAAAAAAAATATATATATTATAAACTAGCGGACCCGGCAGACGTTGTCTTGCCCTAAACCTAGAACCCGATTGCAGCGCTCCCTACCGGGTCCAATCAAATAATAAATATTATAAATGCGAAAGTTTGGATGGATGTATGGATGGATGTTTGTTACTCAATCACGCCCCAACGGCTGAACGGATCTGGATGAAATTTGGCACAGAGATAGATTATAGTCTGGAATAGCACATAGGCTACTTTTCATCCCGGAAAATTAAAGAGTTCCCGCAGGAACCGAAAAACCTAAATCCACGCGGACGAAGTCGCGGGCATCAGCTAGTTGTGAATATAAACCGTCCCTGGACCCACCCAAACACAAAAAAATCCATCTAAATAGGTCAAACCGCTTCTGAGTTTTAGCGAGACTAACGAACAGCAATTCATTTTTATATATAAGAAGAAGAAGAAGAAAGATGCGAAAGTGCATGTTTGTTTGTTGATTTGTCCTTCAATTACGCCGAAAAACGGAGCAACGGATCGACTTGCTTTTAGGCATGGGTATAGTTGAGGACCGGAGAGTGACATATAGGCTATTTTTTATCCCGGAAAATTAAGGAGTTCCAGCGGGCATCAAAAAAACTTAAACCACGCGGACGAAGTCGCGGGCATCAGCTAGTATATTATAAATGCGAAAGTGTGTTTAATTGTTGGTTTGTCCTTCAATCACGCCGCAACGGAGCAACGGATCGACGTGATTTTTGGCATGGGTATAGTTGAGGACCTGGAGAGTGACATATGCTACTTTTTATGCCGGAAAATTCAGGATTTTCCGCGGGAATAAAAAAAATTAAACATACATAGGTAGGTACAAGTATTTCGGAAAGGTGCCTCGAGGAAATCTTTTGAAGCTGAAAGGATTGATTAAAAATAAATACAACGAGTTAATAAAACAATGGAATGCGCAGAAAATACTTGTAAGCATAAATACCTAATCTAATACTCTTTTTACCTGTGGAGACAGGGGACAAATTAATTGAATTATTCCCGATTGTCACCTCTAGAGACAACTGGAAATGATTTTAAATGAAAATCCCAGTTGTCACCCATGACCGGTATAACGTACCTATATAGTGCTAAACCCGTAATGTCTTCCAGCTCATCCAATCAGCGCCGGCTCCCGAGGAGGAGAAGAAAGATGCAGCAGTGGCGCCAGCGGCCGCCGCCGCCGCCGACGCTACCTCCCAGCCTGTGCCAGAGGTAACTAAACTACACTTGAAAAATGAAAAAATGTTTATTACCATACAACAACCTGACATGTTTTTAAGGGCCAACTTGTAGTGGATTAAAAAAAAAAGCACCAGGCAATTTTTAATATGCACATACGTACTTACCTAACTAATGACTGAAAAGTGAAAAGCAATCAAAATCAATCAATTATGTTATCGCTAGAGTACCAAGCTAGAGTATGATGCATGTTACACCGTAATGCATCAGTCATGGTGCGGCACTGCCATGCTGGAATTTAATCATAATTACTATAAAACCTGCCTATTTCTATGGTTATCTAGGATTTTATAAGGATTTTTTTGTTGGAAGGGAATTTTGTGTGAAGAGGTGTCGGAAAATCATTTTTATAGTAGGTACTTTAAATGGAGATTTTTAACAAAGTCATTTCCAAAAATTGGAGATAAGGGATCAATCTATATGTAGTAATTTTTAGTTCCATTTTATTTTGTCCGACTTAGTCATAAAATGTACCGACAATTCTATGTATTTTAAGGGATTTGCAAATATGTACGTCCTTAAATAATTGATTCAAATTGATAAAATCTTTAAGTATCCGTTTTGAAATAAAATGTAAATTACTTATTATAGCTCTTCTCTGACCTCTATATGGCTAGCATGTGCACTACGAGTAAAATTATGTCTGCCCGTTATCTCTATCTGTCTACCTAAGCAAACATGGTTACTTGTCTCGTTAGGTCAAAAGTAGAGATAAAAGTAATATAATAATTCATAACTGTGGTATTTTTCTCTACGAACCTTTTGATGTCGACTATTTTTTTCTTGTACTTAATATACCGCATTTTGTGCATGTAGGGTAAATGAAAAATTTGCCGGCAACGACAACATCTCTCTCTCTCGTCGCGGGATAATCTCGTTTTGCGCATGCTAAGCACACAGGGCGCGTTTGGAACCCTCGTAGCTTTAGTTTTAAGATATCTACCGTGGTTAACTATTACCATCACATCTTCTACTTTGTAAACGTGACGTTCAGAAGGTAGGTACTGTGTAGTTTTTTTTTTTCTTTATTTGTTTAGGGGCTTTTATAATTAATTACATGTCAGCCCCATTATAATCTAATACATAAAACTAAAAACAAAATGGGTATTTAACAAAAAAGAAAACATATACCTACCTAACACTAAAAGAACATCAAAATCAAACAAAATAAAACAAATAAACAATGTTCAATAATAAATCTGATTTATGGATTCAAACAGACTCATAGCATCCGATGCAGGCCGAGCAAGTATATCTATATATACTGTGTAGTTATCAATCATACTTTCTTACTAATATTATAAATGCGAAAGTGTGTTTGTTTGTTGGTTTGTCCTTCAATCACGCCGTAACGGAGCAACGGATCGACGTGATTTTTTGCATGGGTGATCGACTGCATTGCATTGTCGAGTCAACATCTCCTGATGATGCTCCGGTGTCGGAGTGAAACGTACGTTGAGAATAGTCTGGAAGATTTAAGTATACAGTGGTGTGGTGTTGTGCCGGTGCGAATTGCTGGCTTACTGGGCGGTGAATATCGCAAGCTGCTAGTACAAGGTGCACACTGAACAACATAGATTTGTCTACTACTGTAGCGGATTATAGCGAATTAAATTTCTAGTTCCTTCATTGTCATGGACTTCCGCAAAGTAACGCCTGCTTCTATCCAATAAAGTCAACTAGAATTTTTCAAAAAAAATTCGCAGTCATAGGGACCGCCGATAGAAGTGAAAACGAACCTAAGTACCTACCTAAATAAAATAATAATTAAATATAAACCTTAAAACTAAGACATTGAAGTTTAATTACGAATGTAGTATATTTAAGACCTTTTGTCTTCGTAACAACGCGAGCATGTCGGTGACGCGAATCCACAAGTTTACCCCCTACCAAAAGTGCTCAACGCGGCTAAAGAAGTTTTCACTTCAAAAGATTTGAATTTTAAACCGCTTAACCCTGTGTGTTATTTTGCAGGCTAAAGCCGGAACGCCAGAGGTAGTCGCCAATCCAGCTGAAGCGGTCCCGCACCCTGAAGAGAAGAAGGCCTGACACACTGATTCACTTATTTCGACTACCTTTAATTGATTTTCGTACTTTTAAGTTTACTCACTTTATGTAAAATAGATCTAGTTTTAATAAAGCTTTGATCGCTTTGAGATGGAATATTCCATGTGTTTTCTTTTTCTTAAAATGTCGGTGACGCGAATCCACAAATTTACCCCCTACCAAAAAGTGCTCAACGCGGCTAAAGAAGTTTTCACTTCAAAAATCAAGGTTAAGAGTTCTAGAAATATATTCCACAGGCTGCTGCACCGTCTACGTCTTCCTAAGATACGACCGTCTACCCAAGGTTTGACTTAATAAGTGGACCATGGGTAGTTTTGTTTACCCATAGACCCCATTACACTAGGGATTAAAATTCGCGAACTTATCTACGCGACAACATAGGCCACATGAAGGTTCAGCTGTTTTAATACCAAAGCGTCACGTCGCGTCGTATAGAGTCGCTTTTGTCACTGACGTAGGACAGGCAGTGGCGTGCAGGTCATAAAAGCATATAAGCACTGCTTACCCTAGTCGAATTAGCTTAATGGTCATTTTTCATTATTTGCTCATAGATTTAAGATTGGTCCAATCTTAAATCTATGGAACTGCTATTGAAAAGACTCCTTCCTTACTATTGCTCAGTCTGGCTTGGGACCTTTGGGGCCGCTGATGACAGGGCCTGCCCCCCGATTACGTAAGAATTGTCGATCAAATGGTAAAGGTTCGGCGTCAAAGTAAAATAAACCATGACAGCATTGAATTAGTGCTCAATTTCGTCTGCCCATTCTTCTACGTTTAGGGTATCGTACATACCTAAACGTATAAGAATGGGCAGACGAAATTGAACTCTAATTCAATGCAGTTATGGTTTATTTTACTTTGACGAAAATCTTTAACGTTTGATCGGCCATTCTTACATGATTGAGGGGCTGATTTGTAGAGTTTAAGGCAATGTGAACAATAAAAAACAATAAACTGTCATATAATGTATATTTGCAATGTAATCAAAGAACGGCATGTGTTACCCATGTGTGTATGAGCAACATGTTCAGACTTCAGTGGGTGATGAAGAACAGAATATCCCTGACGCGGAGGCATCTCCTCTGAGCGCAACGTTACGGCACAACGCATACTCCGTGCTGCGGAGAAGTTACGTGTTCAGTCGGTGGTGAAGAACAGAATGTCCCTGACGCTGGCGCGAGGCGGCATCTCCACCGAGCGCAGCGTCACGGCGCCCGCGCTGCCCGCGCCCAGCCGCGACGCACACTCCGTCCCCCGGATGAATAGCGTCACCTGACGACACACAAACAACTTCAAGTTCACGCGCGTGTGGGTCCTCTCCTTTCAAGCGGGGGTATCTCGCCTCGCCTCCACCAAGCCTCGAGGCCCAACCCTCCTTACCCGGGCGGGGCGCGGGGCAACACTGCCCGGTGAAATCCGGCTTGGGCCTGCCTGGGAGGCTACGGGTCCTTAGTTTCGTGATATTTCGTTGTTGGGTCCGCACCGCGGGTGACGTCATCGCCACCGCGTGCAGGACCCATGTCGATGTCCTTATTGGGCGTGGAGGCGCGTAAGCACCGCCACACCTTCTGTGAGGGCTTGTACTGCGCCCTGGCCCTGTAATTAGTACGCCACCAGCCCGGTCGTGAGCGCCTCGAGTACAACCCGGACTATAGCCATGATGTCATGATGAAGATGCTGCATTAGATTTGTGTATGTGTGAAACTCCCGCAGGAACTCCTTCCGCGATAAAAAGTAGCCATTGCCTTCCCCGAGCATAAAACTTATATCTGTACCAAATTTCTTCAAAATCGGATGAAAAGATGGACCGTTAAAGCGTAACAGACAGACAGACACTTTCGCATTTATAATATCAGTATATGGATGTTTTTGTGAGTGTGTGTATGTGTAAGTGTGTGTGTGTGTGTGTGTGTGTGTGTGTGTGTGGGTGTGTGTGTGTGTGTTGAAGATTAACCTGCTGAGGGCTGTGACGGCTGGTCTCGCCCGACAAGGGCACAGATCTCGGCTCCCGGGAAGCTTCTTTCCGCTTACGCTTGTTTGAGCGACGGCTGTCCTGCCGCTTGCGTACGCTCCCTATTTGCACCGAATCTGAAATTGTAGTGCTATGTATATCTTCTTTTTTCCAGCGTAATATAAAAAATTCAAAAGGGTATGACATCCATACTAATGTAATAAATGCAATAGTGGGGTTGTTCTGTCCGTATGTCTGCACGCGGCACACTATTGACATGACAGTCCGACAAAACGTTCGCATTGTTGTATGGAAAACAAACACATGTCGCGGTATTTTTTAGCTCAGTTTATTTGAGCCTGCGCCAATAGACGACACGGCACGGAACGGGATTTTTATGCGACGAATAGAAATAATACTTAATAGTACTTATGAAAACAATAACAATAGTAGGTAATTGTGACAATGAAAGAAAAGAAAAAATAAACCGACTGTGCAGTCAGCTTGCAGAAGTGCAATTCTAATGCAGTCCGTCAATCTAGTCTCTAGGCCCTAACATAGGTAGAGCTTGTCTAAGATGAAATAACGCGCCCTAGGTAGCTAATTCTAGGTAGGTATCTGATGGAGCTTCACCTTCATCCTCATTGGAAGGCGCCGGTAGTTGCAGCGTGGGCGGACGGGATAAATTAGCTCGACGACACTCTATCAGGCGGACGAGGCATTCCAGAGCAGTTTGTTTGTTCTGAAATGTGAAATTGTAGGAAAATGGGACAAGACATCGTTTTATGGTAGAAAAATGTTCCATTCTTAAGTTAACTTTTGCCCGGTCCAGCTAAGTTTTGTGAACCACGGCATCAAGCCCCAGCGATCAAGAAATGACATTTGGACTGATGCCGTTATGGTTTGTCAGGATGATAATTTTGGTAGATGTCATTTGCATAGTACCTACTGCTTCAGTCTGTCTCACTCTTGTCCTTCACTGTTGCTATCCTTTCATCTGTCAAAACTTTCATCCTAAGCTAGGCAAAAATTGGGTATTTGAATACTATTTAAATTCAAAAAAAATATTTTTTAGTGATTATTAAATAGAGGATCTCACAAAAGTCGTAATATCCACGTCCCCTGATAGTTCTATGTTGAATAACCATTTTAAACAATCAATAATTAAAGTAAAAAAGTGCGTCGAACTTTACTGACGTCACATTTCAAAATTTCATATAAATCCCATACCTACTTAGGACGCGCTTTGACGTTTGAAATAAAGTTGCTAATTTGACTATTTGTCAAATACCCAATTTCGGCGTCCATCCAGATGAAACATGAATATTATCGTCAATGGCGAGCTTTAAATTTAAAATTTTGGTACGAAAATTGGGTATTTGACAACTAGTCAAATCAGAAACTTTTTTCAAACGTCATAACGCGTGCTTACTATGAGATGACGCCCGCTACTTCGTCCGCGTGGATTGAAATTTTTTGGGTTCCCGCGGGAACTATGTATTTAATTTTTCGGCATAAAAAGTAGACTTTTTATCATGGGAAATTAAAGAGTACCCGCCGGAACCAAAAAAACCTCAATCCTAGTTTACAATATTAGTATTGGATAGAAGCAGGCGTTACTTTGCGGAAGTCCATGATATTGAAAAAACTAGAAATTTAATTCGCTACAATTAAATTACATACAATTAAATTTAATTACAATGCACGATTGTGAATGTGAATGTGTGTGTGTGTGTTGTGATTGTAGAGTCAACATCTCCTGAAGATGCTCCGGTGTCGGAGTGAAACGTACGTTGAGGGTAATTTGGAAGATTTATGTGGTGTGGAGAATATCGCGGGCCGCAAGTTCAAGATACGCACTGTACTACATAGATTTACCTTCTGTGGCGGATTATAGCGAATTAAATTTCTAGTTTTTTCAATACAATATTAGTATTAGTATATTGTATAGATAAAGAGTTGGGTGTTTACCCTGATTTCTTCGAGCAGCGGTTCGAAGGCGGCGGGGTCGGTCGAGTCGCGCAGAGCTTCCCAGCTCTTGAACAGCTTGCGATCTGACACGCGCACAGAAGCCTCCAGCTCGCGGACTTCTGCGGAACCATTATCATACTCAATAGTCAATTTATTTATTACATGTAGGACATACAGTTGTATCCTATGTTACGTCAGTAACATGTGGTATGTCGTATTCAGATGTTCTCAACTGCTCGCGGAGTTCCCGTAGGAATTAAAAAAAACTTTCTTCACGCGAACGTCAATAAATAGGTAGATAGATACCAGTGTCCCTCAGCTTAGCGAGGCTCGCGACGAGCTGCGCCCGCTGAGCGCGCAACGCTCGCCGCTGTAAGCGCGCTCGCGACGTCGCCTCCCGAGCGTTGCACGCTTCGCTCGCGAGCGCTGCCACTTCGCGCGCTTCCCGCTCCAGGAGACGCTCGAGCTCGCTGTAATGAGCGAAAAAAGCAAACAACACATATTAATGTCAATCTAATATAAATAAAATAGCCTGGCTGTTAATTTTCTGATTGTTGAAATCTTTGATTATGTAGGTATACTTATTGACCGAGCGAAGCGAAGGTCTCTGAGTCTACTTGAGTGAATTTGCACTTGTCCGTCCGTCCGTCCGTCCGTCCGTCCGTCTGTCAGAGCCTTATAACTTCTGGATCACTTAACGTAATTACTTCAAATTTAAATATAAAATGTAAACCGATGGCCTCCCGCCGAATATGGCTTAAAAAGTTATAAAAATCTTTATTTCAGGGGGGCTCTCATAGAAGCGAATGCGAAGTAAAATATTTTTTATAGCGTTACATAGGGTTGCGGTATATCATTTTAAAGATAATTAGGAATAGAGTCCAAAAATATTTTTTTTTTTAATTTTTCCCCTAAAATTGATGAAATGGAGGGCTTTCAAAGTGGCGATTTTCTAACGTCCAAACTTGACCTCAGAACTCTCAACTTTCTGAAAGGCTGAGCCTGAAACTTATCAATTATTTGAATTATATCCTGTACATGAACAACAAATACTAAAATTAGATAAATATTATAAGGAAACGAAATTATTTAATTTTTAATGTGCTTCAGAATTTTTAACAGAACTTCACAATGATGTCAATAGATGGCGCTCTGTACAAGTTTATGAATACCGCGAGGTCTCAGTTCGGGGCGAACCACTAGTATTAAACTTATTCAAAGGTTGAAATGACATCTTTACAAGCTGCAGGGCAATCGGCTAAAAATGACAGCTACAGTGTAACGATCGCAATCACCTCTGATTGGTTAATTCTCTTCCACTATTGGACAAAATCTATTGACGCAGCAAATATACTATAAATTCAGCTAATCACAACAATATAATTGATACTGTAACGATGATTGATGCAATTTTTAGCCGATTGCCCTGCTGAGCCCCAATCATGTAATCAGAATTGTCCATCAAACATTAAAGATTTTCGTCAAAGTAAAATAGACCATAACTGCATTGTATTAGAGCTCAATTTCGTCTGCCCATTCTTATACGTTTAGGTATGTACGATACCCTAAACGTATAACAATGGGCAGACGAAATTGAGCTCTAATTCAATGATGTCATTGTTTATTTTACTTTGACGAAAATCTTTAACGTTTGATGGGCAATTCTTACGTAATCGGGGGGCAGGTCTATACATATAATTATTCTGTCAATGTACCTGGGATACTCTCCAGTGACCTTCGCATAAGACTGAATGTTCCTGATCACATCCACCAAGTGGTGGAGTTGGTTGCAGAACTCTGGCAGCTGCTCCGGAGTCAAGTACTGCCCACCGTACCTATGAATGCATGAGGAATTGAATCAAATAAATATTATAAATGCGAAAGTTTGGATGGATGTATGGATGTATGGATGTATGGATGTATGGATGTTTGTTACTCAATCACGCTCCAACGGCTGAACGGATCTGGATGAAATTTGGCACAGAGATAGATTATAGTCTGGAATAGCACATAGGCTACTTTTTATCCCGGAAAAATAAAGAGTTCCCGCGGGAACCGACAAACCTCAATCCACGCGGACGAAGTCGCGGGCATCAGCTAGTAGGACTATAAAGTAATGGGGTTTAGATTGTACAACTCGGTGGCTATTAAACAATCAAAGCCAATGACATATTATAATATATTTTTTATCTGCCTTTTATTTGCCTAGTGGGAGGCTTCGGCCGTGGCTATTGACCACCCTACCGGCAAAGACGTGCCGCCAAGCGATTTACTGTTCCGGTACGATGCCGTGTAGAAACCGAATAGGGGTAAATGCCATGCCCCTAACAGGTTAGCCCTCTACCATCTTAGACTGCATCATCACTTACCATCAGGTGAGATTGCAGTCAAGGGCTAACTTGTACCTACTTAGTTGATTTCAACTTGTAGTTGATTTAAAAAAAAATTAAATCTAGTTCTGTCCTTTTCCGCAGCGAGTATTATGAAAGGGTTAGCAATATTTTTAATATTGCGGCTGATTCTGTAGTGCACAATCTCTAAACTAAACTAAACTTAAATGGCAGCTTAATTAAATCTAGTTCTGTCCCTTTCCGTAGGAAGTAAGTACATATTATGAAAGGGTTAGCAATATTTGTAATGCTCTAATTTTAGTTTAGAGATTGTGCACTACAGAATCAGCCCATCATTTTAGTTTAGTTTAGAGATTCCCCTTAGCCACTGCGACAGGGAAGTCATCAAGTCATGCTCACCTAAGGTCGATATTAGCTGCGAACTGCGCATCATCAATGGTGGCGGTGGACACGCCAGCTCTGGGCGCGTCCACCTCTTCTTCTTCATTCGTGCTGCCGCAGCCTATGCTTTCACTCATGCTGGAAGATAAAAAGGATATTTTTTCATTTCATTTTTGAAGTGAAAACTTCTCTAGCTGCGTTGAGCACTTTTTGGTAGGGGGTAAACTTGTGGATTCGCGTCACCGACATGCGACATGCTCCGCGCCGACATGCTCGCGTTGTTACGAAGACAAAAGGTCTTAAATATAAATATACTACCTACATTCGTATTTATTTTAATTATTTTTTTTTTAAAAAAAAAAGCTTGCGCATGACGACAATCATGCTTATTAAGTACAAAGCAATGATGAGGTCTAGGTTGGAGAGCGCTTGCCTTGAAGATGCCTATTCACTCTTGCCTTGATTGTCGTCAAGAGCTAGCCTATTCTATTATTTAAAAAAAAAAAATTGGCAGTCTTATGGACTGCCGATAGAAGTGAAAAGGAATATTTAAAATAATTAAATAAAAAAAATTAAAATATAAACCTTAAAACTAAGCTATTAAAGTTTAATTACGAACGTAGTATATTTATATTTAGATAAGACCTTTATGTCTTCGTAACAACGCGAGCATGTCGGTGTTCGCGAGCATGTCGGAGCGAGGTGTCGGTGACGCGAATCCACAAGTTTACCCCCTACCAAAAAGTGCTCAATGCGGCTAAAGAAGTTTTCACTTCAAAAAACTAAAGCCGAAGAAATGTCAATGTTACCCGGTGGATGTAAAGGAGAAGTGCTTGTCGAGTCCCGGGCAGCGATGCTCGCCGCGCAGCTTGCCGAGCAGCCTGCCGAGCAAGCGCGACTGCCGCCCCGACCCCGTGTGGCTGCTGCTTTCCATTAACTTGCTGCTCGCGTGGCCCGTTGGAGACTACCTTAACCTTAAATACCTATCATAAGTGACGCAATTTGTCCTAAGTACGTGAAATATATCAGTTCGTTCTCCAAAAGTTACTGCCTCGTTGGTCTAGTGGTAACATGCTCGACTACGGCCGACGAGGTCCCGGGTTCGAGTCCCGGGTCGGGATACAATTAAGTATTGGGGTTTTCTGAATAGAAATTCTCAGTACTAGCCCGGAGTTAGGAAGTTGGCGGTGTTTCACCCCCGTACCTCGGAGAGCACGTTAAGCCATCGGTCCCGGTTATTATCACTAACATGATAATAAGTAGTCGTCAAAGCCCGCCAACCCGCATTGGAGCAGCATGGTGGGTCTGGGCCTGTGCCAGTGGGACGCTAATGGGCTGTAGTGGATCCTCTAAGGCCACAATTGGGTAGGTATTTGACAACTATTATCAAATAAATTATTTTTTAGTGTTTATAAAACAGAGGATCTCCCAAACCACGTCGTGTTAGTTTTTTGTTTGAAATCAATATAAACTATCGATTGAAGAAAAATAGTGCGTCGAATTTTGATAACGTCACAGTTCAGTATTTCATACAACATTCCATAGCGCGCCTTTTGAGTTTTGACTTTTGAAAAAAGTAACTGATTTGACTTGTTGTCAAATAGATACCCTACAATAATTGTGAGTTTTACTCACGTTAAATGCATACATCCGAGTAACTTACGAAATGTAAATAGTGTATAAGGTAAGTACATAGTACATACCTACGTGGTTTCAAACCAGCGCGGCGAGGCGGTATTTGCATGTCAAAATTTCAATTCCCTTCCCTCTAATCTTTGCTGTGAAAGGTCTGAACGCGCGAGTACCTATTGAAATATTTGTTGATACAACATTAAACTATAATGGTGCATGAATAGAGTACTTATTACTTTGCAAAACGAATACACAGATCTCGAGATTCCGCGCGGTACCTCGCGCTTTCAATTCTCGCTTGTCCCATTAACTCGCTTCGCCGGTGTGAAACCACCTTAAGTCGCCTTTGGTTACTTACGAACTTAGTGTAATTTGGTTTGGTATAGGCGATGTTTTATTTTACAGATTTATGATTATTTCCATCTTCTATTTAACCATTTTGTTTTTTAATGAATTTTAATAACAAAAATTGATTTCATTGTGGATGTTTAGGGTCATTTTTTGGTTTGACTTTGACAATTAATCAATAATCAATACTTACTGTCAACTTTATTTTAAAAAAGACCCTGAAATCTATGACAAGACAACAAAGTTTCATTAAATTTTTTGGGTTCTCAAACTCTATGGACGTTTTGAAACAATACCATGCATATACCATGTATATTACTTCCATGCATATTAAATATCATTTTTTTTAATAAACGAAATCCTACTTCTATAACCTAGTTTTACTTATATAATTACATAGAAGTAGGATGTCGTAGGATGGATGCCCGCGACGATTAATGATTTTTGGTTCCCGCGGGAACTCTGTTATTCCGGGATAAAAAGTAGCCTATGTCCTACAATCTATCCCTGAACCAAATTTCAACAAAATCAGTTGAACAGATGGGTCGTGAAAGCGCAGCAGACAGACACTTTCGCATTTATAATAATAAGTGCATACTAAATTAAAGTTTTATAATCGGTTTGATGAAATAAAACACAATGTAAATGTTTATTGCATTTTAATTCATATAAAAATACAATTATCATCATTATTCAATATACATAATCGCGCTAGCGAGCGCAGGCATACGAAAACCTATACGTACAATAATATGAAACTGCGAACGATATTAATTTTAAGTACTTTTTTAAAATAGGCACAATATTTCAGTCTGCGGTACAAACAGATTCAAAATCTAATGCCACTTAAATCACAATTCTATAAGCTTCCAAAATTAGTAGATAATAGAATATGACGACTAGGTATAGAGGCTGACACAGTTTAACAAGCATACAGTTGTTCCACAACGAAACTAGTAAATAAACAAGGGACAGGGACCACAAAAATATGAATAAGGCAATAGAAATGGGACCGCGTGTCGCCAATTCAATAAACCAATCAGAATGAATTTGCAAGCATGCTTAATAATTAGCGTCACAACCAACGTAGACGAAGCTATAAAACTATGCAAATACCTCAGTTTTTACAATGACACACAATGGTATCGCAGTAGATTTGCGAGGCGACATTTTGTTTTACCAAATCTACTACATATACTGCATTCTGAGACGGGATCAACGGACTTGCTCAGTTTGCATCTCGTCAAGAACAGCTGCCCCAACAAGCTTTTATTGGCGTACATTTCCAAACTGTATGATAGTTAAACTGTGACTGAGAAGTAAACATTTTTCTTTCTACCTTCACAACCGAGTCCCCATGAAACAGACAACTTTTAGAAGCATGATAATATTATTATTTTTTAAAAAAGTTATTATGCCTAGATTTATTTCAGCCAAATAATTGACGGAAATAACACTGAAGCGTACTCGGGCGTATCAAAATTTTGTTTTCCCAGGTTTATTTTTAATTTTTTTAATGTTATTTTTACTGCACAGGTATAAGGTATTTTATGCGTAATGATTCAAATGCTTCTTTTTTAATAATTGGGTAACAAATATGTTTGGTACGCCTGAAATAGCCTCAAAACTTCAAAAAGCCCTAACTAGATATATAAACCTACTTTGTGACCGAATATCATACAAGTCTATTAGTTTGGCCGCAAACAGCCTTTGACACAAGCGAAACCGTGCGACGAGTACATGTTAATTAATTAATTAAAATTATATAATTAGCGTCCTTCGTAAAATCGCGTAAGAAAATAAATATACAGAGGAAAATACGTTGAGTAAATATAAAATACCTTTTTGCGAGTAATTAAAACTACCAAAAATTGATCACAGACTTTAGATAAGAGATAGATGGACGATAGAGCCATAAATGAAACAAGTGTGAAGAAGCCGATTACTCTATCACTAGCTATTCGTTAAAATACATAGTTGAAGTAATATCCAACAGTAGGCGTTTTAGCTCTAGACTAAGTTTTATTAATATAAAAACTAGTTTGACACTCAGAGAGACATTAAAATCAAAGAAGTATGTTAGAAGTAAATACACTAGTCTTTTCATTTGCATACTGAAGTCTTTTTATTTAAATTGGCTTTAAATTTCTAGATTCTAGTCCTTATAATTAGGATTAAGCTCTGATCGTGCACCATGTTATGCTTTGAAGGCACACAACTAATTTCGCTTTTGTGAAAACATTTGCCCCCATTGCTCCATCTATTTTTTAGCTAAGTCTGTGAATTTTGACTGGCTGAAGCAAACCACGCTTTAATCTAGCGGGGGACCAGTTACAATAAATGCGAGCTAGCACATTAATATGTCTACAACATAAAGAATAACACAATCCGTTAAGAACGCAGTCATACATACATAATAAAAGACAATCCCTTGAACTAAAATTAACATTCCATTCCTAAGCAAGTCCTAGTTTGGCATTTTAAAAAAAATACTTTTTTTGTCACTACCCTACAACAATTTTTCTAAACTTTCTGTAGTGATGATGTTATGTGGTCAATCCTACTCGTACGTTCGACACTATGAAAATGTACGAAGAACTCTAAAAACAATGCTGCGCCGCGGCTAATTTCCGTTAAAGAAAAATGAAATTTGAACCATAATTTGTGGATATGAAGTTGAATTTGCCTCGTCTAGTCTCAAATAAAAATTACCCAAATGGCGGCGAAAATAAAACTGAAAATACTGAACAAAAAGTACGAATTACACACATTTCGTATTTTATTTCTACGGCAACGTTGCCGGAAGACGTTTGGCCGCGGTGGTTATCCCACTTAAATAGAATCGCTACTCAGTCATAGTTCGAAGAACCGATAGACTATTTTAACGTTGTCGAGCAGCGACCGCGTCGCGCGAACAGGCTCATGAATAAGGGCCCCAAACGGGTTCGAAACTAGTCGGGCATTTCCGACATAACACGTGAGTTTATCCGGTTATAATGTATATTTAAAATGACCCGATAGACATTGGGGTTCTAAGGTGCTTGCAGGACTTGCACGGAAAAAATCAACATTAGACGACCCCCCACTATACGGAAGGACGATCTCAAGCGTGTAGCTGGGAACCACTGGAAACAAGGGGCACAAGACCTGTGGAGACCCATGCAGGAGACCTTCGTCCAACAGTGGACTTCTATCGGTAGAGACTGAGTCATTATACCAAAGGGACAATACCCTGTCACAAACACAACACCATCCTACAATAAATGCACGCCTGGACTAATCGAAACAATTTCCAACGTCAAAAACATTACAACAAGAGTTTCATATTAAATGTATAGAAATAACATAATTAATGGGTTGGGTACACTCTTTATTTGTTTATATGTGCAAGATAAAGAAAACTTAAGCCCAATTTTCTTACAAACATTTCGAATAACTATTTGCAATAATATTTTAAATTTTTTTCATAACAAAATCTGGCGATAAGAAAGCGTTTTTTAGCCTGATGAAAAAATTTCTCAGATTGTTTTAGGATCAAAACGCGTGGAGAGCAGAGTTACAGTTTACAAGTGTGTTCCCAACCTAATACACAATATCAAACAATGTGTGTCAATAATAATTACATACTATTAATGTTTACATATTAATGTTTACATATTAATGTACTGAGCACCAAACTAAAACATACCAAGACGCCAACAGAAAATCTGGTCCCGAAGAATAGCATACAACTGGCATCTTACCAGAGTCCGGAAGAGAAACCTCCAGGGGGAACGCGGACGCGCTTGGGGGCATCCGGCTTTGAGGGTTCTGTAGGCGTTACAGCCTTGGGGCTAACAGATTTCACTTCTTTAGCTTCTACATGGGCAGGGGGGTCAATAGGCGCAGCAGGGGCTGAAGGGGTCACTTCAGGGGTGACGGGGCTAGGCTGGGGGTCACTGGCCTGGCCGTTTTGGCTCGGTGCGTCTCCGTTAGTTGGCTTCGCCGGCTCGTCCCCTTGACCTGTAATTTGATATGGGGATATGTAAGACACATCATATTTTAGACAGAAGTAGGGTAGTGTCCGACTTCAGGGGATAATCTGTGGATTACAAAAGGAAAAGCTAAAGAAAAGCTAGGTCTACAAACTGTAAGATTTTGGGTGTGTGACGTTCTCTAAGTAATGTAGCACGGATTTTGAGAGATTTAACGAGATTTAGAAAACCTAAGCCTTGTGTTGCGATCACAATGAGTCTGTGAGTCAAAACAATAACTAACCTTGTGCCATGTTAGCAAGCACAGAGGGCGCGGGGCGTCGCCCGCCCGCACGTGGGGGCTCCGGCTCACCCCCGAAGATGTCTGTGTGACCACCGCCTGGGGGGCGCAGCACCCTGCTCGATAGGCGCGATCCATCGCCGATACCAACGTTGAAAGATGTGGAAGTCATTCTGGCACGATTAATCTGGAAAATTAAGAGGAAAACATTATGTTTACAGAAGTAACTCCATTTCGAATTGCAGGTAAGAACATGGACTTGACATTTTTAAGAGTCTTTAGACTGGACTTTGTTGGCGTTATTTATTGACATTATTGACTGCCTTCTAAGGCTGATTCTGAAATTCTAAGCTATTGAGAAGCTCTTTAGACATCAGATTCAAACTTAAACGATTTGTAACAAAGTTTGCTATGATTTAGCTAATAACTACCTATGCCTGAATTCCACCCAAATATCCATAAAAATATTTGTCAAAAAATTTCCTGATGATCTCAAAAACTGCCTATGCTAAAGTTTTGAAGCTACGAGTAGCTATGATAGGCTGGATTGATCAACATAACATGGGAGGAGGTATTTCAAATGTAAATACCAAGTTTCTAGAATAAGATGATGGCTATGTATCTAAAAGACAATAGCTATTGGTTTATTGTTGCATCTAATGTTGGATATCTATCTATAAACATTTTTAATCAACTACCAAAAAGAAGGTTCTCAATTCAGCGCATATCTTTTTTTAGTTGTTCCCATGGAATTATGTTGTCTCTAAGAAAGGCTTTCACCACACAAATTGCAAATTTGAACCCATTTGTTACAAAAAAAACGAGTGTGCTTTAGACCACACGACTGAAGTATAACTTAGTAACTGGCTATGAGAGAAAGAGAGAAAGAAAATGTGTGCTCGCACCTCTCTTACCCCTACAGTAATATACGAAACGTAACTCTCTCTCTCTCTTTCTATCTTCACTAACTTATATCTCCCTCTCAACTTCCGTTCGCCTCTCGCCAATTATTATGTCGTTGATTGCTATTAAAAAAAATTAACAGCTATCAACGGGATGACATAATAATTGCTAATATTTTTTTACAGGAACGCATTGTAAGTATAGCATATAACGTCTTTGAAAGACGATATCTAGTTAAAGACCCATCCGCATGCGTCAGTTTTTATACTGTTTACATAGATAGGTACACTACTGCGCATACTTTAATACTGTACAAGAATCAGCTTTTCTAGTTATTGTTCATTTTTGGTAACAATAAACCGTCTTTGAACGGCCATATCTAGCGAAAGGCCCATCCACATGCAGGCAGACTGCAACTTTTGTGATCAGTGGAGAGCCCTACATCCACCTAACACTGAATCAGCCTTTCTGGCTAAGGTTACCAAAAGTGCAGTTATCTCTTAGTCTACTAACTCAATGAGCTGACGACTCCGTGCGCTGAGTTAGAGTTACTGAGTCAGCGCACGAATTTTTGGTGAGTTACCCATGTTTAGTCCAATTCATTGTTGTAAAAGCCACACAAACACTCAGCCTTTCCCACACGTAGGTAGGTACGAGGCAGGTACCTAGGTTATTGCACAAACAGACGGGTCATATTGATCCTTCCAATTAGCACGGGGAGTTTGGTATAGGGTGGCCATTTTGTGAAGGGAATAAGTCCTGACAAAACAATTCGTGACGTGACAAAACTCAGCTCAGAATTGACAAATAATAATTTAAATATAGAAGGAAGGAGCCAAAACATTTTAATCAACTCCGAATATTACTTTCTACAATCCTACTTCACTATTATAAAATATCTGAAAGTTGGCGTTGTTGCTGTTTGTGTGTCGTTCAATCACGCTTTAACGGAGGCAATAAAGTGAATTGTTTTGCATGGATTTATTGGCTAATTTTTACGCCAGAGAAGTTCACGAGGGAATTACAAAAAAACATCGATATATATGTAGGGACTATGGACCCTTTCATAGAAAAAAGTTGGGCGTCCGACTTGTAGGGAATGCCCCTCACCAGTATAAGCCTGTCCTTGTCCCCGCTATAGCGCTGTCCCGCTTTTCAGACTAGATGGCGTTAGTAAAATAGATCCACATTCTTTGTTTGACAGGGCCCGTCTATGTAAATTATTGAGGTCGTTGCAACAAAATGTGAATTCACGCGAACTGCGGGCAACATCTAGCTATATCGTTGCATAACATATTATCTGGCGAGTGTCCCGATACACTTAACAGAACGAACACTTGGAAGTTCAACTATTTAGTACCCACCTGAACCTCCTTGTCATTGTAACAATGTCCTGACATGTCCATAAAAATACTTATTATATGGTCACCCTAGTGGCACCTGTTCCTCGAATAGCATCGACAGGTGCAATGCACTGTTCACACGAACCCACAAAACTCGACATAAATGTATTATAGATGGATAAAATAATACGAAAATGGGTTTTTTGCACCGCATTATTAGAACCCGGAAAGGGGTGGCTGCTCAGCCCTTCATTTAAGCTAGGTATCAGTGACATCGTGTAAGTATATACTCAGGTTCTTTACTGGAAAAAGTAATTTTGTGAAGCATGGGGGAATGGGAGTTACGAATATTTAGTGAACAGAAAATGGTACAATCAATATTTTACAATTCAACTTTGTATTGTGTTGAATATTGTTGCTATTTTGCCGGATTTTCAATTTACTTTATGATAGAATAGAATCATTCTAACCTTTTTAATGTAGGTAGTAAGTATAACTTTTCTGGAGAGTAAACTGAAAAGGGTGAAGGAATAATCAGTATAGATGCGCGCTTTTAGACTAGGAATTTAACTTTAAGATTGTTTCCAAAGGAGCGGAGAGGCTATAAAAGATCAAGAGGAGATAAAAATAAAATCAAGTGCCGCCATCGCTTCTGGATTTATTTAAGTAGCAATTATTTTACATGTTGTAACTACACAGTAAAAAATACTATTAATTACAGCACTTGTAATGTTATATGTACCACTGTTACAAATACAAGTTAGACTCCGCCAGAGGATTTAGTATCATTATTGAATTACATGAAGTTTTTAATCATTTAATTTAAAACTAGCTGATGCCCGCGACTTCGGCCGCGTGGTTAGTTTTTTTTAGTTCCCGCGGGAACTCCTTAATTTTCCGGGATAAAAAGTAGCCTGTGTCACTCTTCAGGTCCTCAACTATACCCATACCAAAAATCACGTCGATCCGTTGCTACGTTGCGGCGTGATTGAAGGACAAACCAACAAACCAACAAACAAACACATTTTCGCATTTATAATATTAGTATAGATACGAGATTTGACAATAATTATTTATTACTTCACTAGTGCCAGAAAGTCGTGCGAAAGTTATTCAAGTATTTATTTTTATTATTTTTGTGATGCTTAACATTCGTTCAGAAATATGAAAGAAGCAATGATTACTGTTTTATTCAACTACATAAATACGATGTTACATGCATTATTGATAAGCGAGTAACATTATGTAGGCCATAATTCATCATTTATCGCATTGAGAGTCCAACAAACGATATTATAGAGAAAGCAATGATAAAAGGAGATAGCCGTAAAGAAGAAAACTAAAGTCGGTTTGTGAATTACTTACTAACTGATTTAAAAAAATGTAATTAGGAAGTAGCAACTCTAAAAACATCCAAATACCTATCATAAAATCACTAGCGTGCAGGTCATAGAGGCATAAAAGCACTACTTTATAAATTTGTTATTATTAAAATTTAAATTATAATAAACAAATTTTTCAAAAGCCGGCAAAATATTGGCGGTTCTTCTGGTGCCTGCAAATGTTCATGGGCGGCGGTAATCACTTAACATCAGGTGATCCATTAAAATGGGCCTTGAAAAGGTAGGTAACACACTTTCGAATTTATAATGAGTAGGTATTAGCACAGCAGAGTGAATGAGGTATAAGTATGACTTTTTGTAATTAAACATGTTTTTGTAAAGTGCATAATATTCTTCCCACTGCCAAGGGTCACTGGTAGAGATCTCGTAAAGAAATAATTGATTCCTTGTCTGTGCCTTGTCCACTATGTTTCTGTTTTTACGTATTTTATAAGTTTTTGGTACAAAAACTGGTCTGTCTGTCTGCTACGCTTTCACGGCCCATCTATTCAACCGATTTTGATGAAATTTGGTATAGGAATAGGTAGTTTGTATCCCGGGGCTACTTTTTATCCCGGAAAATTAAAGAGTTCCCGCGGGGATCAAAAACCTTAATCAACGCGGACGAAGTCGCGGGCATCATCTATCTAGTATAATTTATGCGAAAGTTTGGACGAATGGATGTTTATTACTCAATCACGCCAGAACGGCTAAACTGATCTAGATGAAATTTGGCAATGAGATAGATTTAAAAAAAAATAAAGGATCATTCCCTCGCGTATTATTTTTTAAAGTAAAGCTATTTTATCTCCGCCAGTCTCCGTCCTGCAACGTGTCTCAAATAAAAGGTGTTCAAAAAAAAAAAAAAACGGAACAAAAAACACTAAGCAGTTGGCCGGGTGTGCCAGATGTTCCAGTGTCTACAATCCCTTACTACAAGATTTTAAATCATCAAGCGAAATCGAGCTCTATAAACTATGGAGTTAAATATACTTTAAATACCTTGTTTTAGAGCTCAAGTTCGTCCATAAATTCGCAGCCAGCGCTGCAAACGGAAGTGCTGCTAAATTTAAAATCAGTGTTACTGAATTTATTACTTTAAAACAAAAATGTTAGGGTCCATTTTGCTCTGAGAACAAAGTCATTCGATGCTCGAATACGTTCAACGTCGATGATTTAAAGTTTTATGGTAAGGGTACATGTTGCACAGGGGGCTTACTGTATTAATAGTAGTTTGTGATATAAGGGCGGTAAATAGGTTTTTACATACGAGTTGACTAATGTCAGCCCGATGACGCCAGTCGAGGGCTGACCATCGTCACGAGTTTGTTAAAACCTTAACGCCCGTGTATCACACGATATTTTTCAATACATTTGTGAGAAAACTTGAAAATAAAACTCGAGTAGGTAGGTACAAGGTACTCACTAGAAAATGGTTACTCACGCCCGTACTTATTTCGAGATTTTTGGCGGCTATTAATAGCGCGATTTTTTTCTCACATCTAAAATACCTAATTGTTGATTTAATTTTATTATTCCACAACACTTAACCACTCATATTTATTTAATAATTTATAAGAAAAACTCAATGAAACTTTTAAAAATAGCGCGCACAGATTAAAGATTTAGTATCTACGGCGCGTTGTTGTAATGGCTTTTTTTTAATTGCCTTCATGGCTCTAGGTTCTAGCTCTTAACTCCCAACCTGGACTATTCAGCCTTTACTTTTTTGATTTTTAATACTTAAAAAAATTTTAATTAATTATATTAAATACAATTTTTAATTTCCTGAATTGATTTGATCAATCTACATCTAAATGTTATTATTTTTTACGTTTTTTACTTACAAAGTCAATATTATTATGAACCTTCTTGCAAGAAAACTTTTTAATTAGAAGTTAAATAGACTTAAAAAAAATTTAAAAAACTGCCAATTTACTGCACGAGGGCAGTAAATTCTGCAAATTTACCGCACGAGGGCAGTAAATTTAACTTACAAGCCCTGTTTACTGCCTCTGTAAGTGCATTTTTCGAGCAAGTGTATTGAAAAATATTTTACATCTCTCATATTCGGTAAGTAGGTCCTTATTACCCCCAAATGGAGCTTGTAGGTGACCAATTAGCGCTCTAGGGTAATAATGTAGCTAGAAAAGCCCTCGGGCGGTAAGTAATTAAAAAAAGTATGAGGGTTAGATGTACGCGAACTTTTTGAAAGAGTGAAGAGTTTTTTTTTATTACTTACCGCCCTAGGGCTTTTCTAGCTACATTATTACCCTAGAGCGCTAATTGGTCACCTACAAGCTCCATTTGGGGGTAATAAGGACCTACTTACCTCACAATCGAGATGTAAAGCAGAGTAGTTAGCTCGGGTGTAAGCATCAATTGCACCCTCGAACTATAGGCGCCCTCGCTGTGCTCGTGCGCCTAAATATCTCGGGCTGCAATTGATGCCTTACAGCCCTTGGCTACTAATCTACTATTAATATTGGTGACGCTCTTGTTTCAAATCATACTAATATTAAAAATGCGAAAGTGTGTTTGTTTGTTGGTTTGTCCTTCAATCACGCGGCAACGGAGCAACGGATCGACGTGATTTTTGGTATGGGTATAGTTGAGGACCTGAAGAGTGACACAGGCTACTTTTTATCCCGGAAAATTAAGGAGTTCCAGCGGGAATCAAAAAACTTAAACCACGCGGACGAAGTCGCTGCTGGCATCAGCTAGTTAATTATAATCCTTACTAAATGATGCCCGCGACTTCGTCCGCGTGGAATGGTTTTTTATTCCCACGGAAACTCTACAATTTTCCGAGATAAAAAGTAGCCTGTGTCCTTCCCCAGGATACAAGTTACAACCTACCCCTGTACCAAAGTTCATCAAAATCGGTTTAACAGATGAGCCATGAAAACGTAACAGACAGACAGACAGACAGACTTTCGCATTTATAATATTAAGTATGGAAGTATGGATTTTAGGAAAGTCAAGGTACGTCATATAAAACTGCAATTTTAAAACAATACTGCTTTTAAGCGGCGGTAGTAAGCCCACAGATAAGTATTATAACTGTAGAACTTGTAACTTGCATTGATGTGATGATCTGCCGATCTCTATCGACACGATCGCATGCCGTTAGTTTTATACCATTCATCAGATACGCTGGATCATTATTTTTAATCTTTTCAATAATCAATTTTGGCAGTCTAGCTGCATAAAAGTAACAAGGTCTTTTATAAGTAGTGTAACAATTTAGACAACTTTTTTTATATATTTAACTAACTTTAAGAGAATGAATAACTTGTACCAGTTCGATTTTTGCAATGTTGGTCAGATAACATTTTATTAAGTTCTCCAAAATGAAGTATGAAAATGCTAACGTGGCGTAATATAATAAATAACTACTTTATTTATGGGAAAAGGATATACCTATGTAGGTATAAAACTTATTGACATAAAATATTAGTAAAGGACTAAATCGGAAATCCGGTTACCATTGAAAGTTATAGGGAAAACCATGGTCTCTGCTGCGCTAGTGGAGACCAATTCTAAATCTATGGGAAAAACACAGACAATTGCATATAGATTTTACCCGAATGCGGATCGCACAAGGTTAATTTACTAGTTCAGATAGTAAAAAGGTAATCGGTACATCCTATATCTACTTTTTCGGACCACTAAGAACTATCAAACTGTCTCCCTCACGGAATAGATAAAGGGAGATTATTTTTTCTATGGTCTCTCTAATCTTCACTTCTGTCCCATAGATTTAGGATTGGTCTCCGCTGTTGGAGCGCAGCGGAGAAAAATCCTATAATAGAATATTCTTCTTTTATTTTATTTGCATAATGTGTGAAAGGCCACTCCTAGAATAGAATATTATTTTTTTATTTTATTTGCATAAATGTGTGAAAGTACATAAGATGTTAGTTTATAAAACAGAGTCCAGCTCAGCATAGAGTCCTAAATCTATGTTCTATCCTAGTAGGTATAATATATATATGCGAAAGTTTGGATGGATGGATGTTTATTACTCAATCACGCTAGAACAGCTAAACTGATCTGGATGAAATTTGGCAATGAGATAGGTAGATTATAGTCTGGAATAACACTACTTTTTATATAGCTACTTTTTATTCTGGGAAATTAAAGAGTTCCAAAAAATTCCTCAATAAACGCGGACGAAGTCGCGGGCATCAGCTAGTCTATTGTTGAACGCTGATTTCATGCTCCAATCGAGGAAAGCATAGTCTCCGGCTGCTATCACAGTTTATGCATAACAAACAGCTTTTACTCATAGACAGGCTATAAAAACATTATTGTTAAACGGGTTGAGTCATAACTCATAATGTAGCAAAACATTTCTCATTACTATGAGTAATAAGAGTTCTTGGTTGATTAACTTTTATTTCTGGGCTTGTCTGCCATTTGAACAATCAAAGCGCGTCACTAGGTTTGGCGGTAATCATACAATGGGGCTGATTCTGTGTAACACAATCTCTAAACTAATAAACTAAAATGGCAGCTTTAAATCTAGCTCTGTCCCGTTCCGTAGGGAGTATTATGAAAGGGTTAGCAATATTTGTAATACTCTAATTTTAGTTTAGTTTAGAGATTGTGCACTACAGAATCAGCCCCAATGTATTCGAGGGACCGGGTAGGTACAGTCTACGATTATAGTGCTTTTTGGCACGACCCAGGGACAGAATAAACTAAAATGGCAGCTTTAAATCTAGCTCTGTCCCGTTCCGTAGGGAGTATTATGAAAGGGTTAGCAATATTTGTAATACTCTAATTTTAGTTTAGTTTAGAGATTGTGCACTACAGAATCAGCCCCAATGTATTCGAGGGACCGGGTAGGTACAGTCTACGATTATAGTGCTTTTTGGCACGACCCAGGGACAGAATAAACTAAAATGGCAGCTTTAAATCTAGCTCTGTCCCGTTCCGTAGGGAGTATTATGAAAGGGTTAGCAATATTTGTAATACTCTAATTTTAGTTTAGTTTAGAGATTGTGCACTACAGAATCAGCCCCAATGTATTCGAGGGACCGGGTAGGTACAGTCTACGATTATAGTGCTTTTTGGCACGACCCAGGGACAGAGCGGAGTTGGAATGCCGTTCACACAATTCGCAAATTAGTATTTTTTTTTAAAGTGAAAACTTCTTTAGCCGCGTTGAGCTCTTTTTGGTAGGGGGTAGGTAAACTTTTTTTTTTAAATTAAAAAAAAATTTAAATATTCGTTTTCACTTCTATCGGCAGTCCCTATGTAATTTACTATTTTGGAAAAATCAGTCAAATAGCGTATTTGACTTATCCATGGATAAAAGAAGCCTAACTTTCCAGGTCTTTGAATAATCGCATCGATCAGGCGCTCCGGTATCGATGTTATTGAAGGAGATAATATCATTTACGAATCTATCTATACCCTTAGTCCATACAAATATTTTAAAATATGAAGGTGTTTGTTTGACGGTTGTTCTGTTAGTCCTACAATCACGCTTATATGTATCCACGCCCACGAAGTCGCGAGCAATAGGCATCATCCAGTTTATAGGTATGTGTATATGGATAGTGATGAAAGAGAGCGTTTCTCTCGGTTTACTGGACCATACAAATTCTATAGATTTGCTGACCGAAACGGACTGGTAGGCTACTGCCTACTGGCAGGTAAAGCCGTCGCTCTGACGTCACGCCTATGCATGCAATTTCTATGTTATAAAAATGGTCGGATACAACAGTGCGAATTGACAAAGAATATACTATAGGGTTGTCACATGACAGTAAAATATGCAAGACTTTTCAAAGTTTCAAGAATGAACAGAAGAAATGTGAAGACAGCTCCTTTCTCTTTGAAATTAGTAAAGTTTTTAAAAACTAACCTGTTTTCTCCAAGCAACGTGTCATTGGCCAAGTAAATTGTGCTGTCTTGGCATAAATAAAAGCCAAAAATCAAAATAAGAAGAAGAACTAACCTACTTAAATAGTGCCATGTATTATCAAAGAAAGTCCCATTAAAACATGGAGCATAAATATTTGCAAACAACTTAATTAAATACTGGATTAAGGTTAGATAGTTCCTAGTGTCTATCACCATAACAAATAGGAAATTAATTAATTAAATAGAAAACGAAACCAGCTTACTACAAACAGTACTTTCGTGTTTTAGAATTATAATCCCTATGAATGTCAAGGTACGTGACATCATAGACAACTGTCATTTTAAATAATATTGCATAAGTATTGCTTTAAAAGCGTTGGCAGTTTGGCCCTTGAGTCTGATCGATACCACATTGTATAATTTTACCAAGATAGATAATAAATGATTTATTTATGTCACGTAGGACAACTTGCATCACTTAATTATGAGAAGTCAAACTCTACCTAAACTATCTACTAAATAATTCTAAATAATCATCTCGGTGACAACCCTGTCCATCGATTGATTCAAGCGGAAACGCTCACCTACTCGTACATGGCGATTGGAATGATATTAAAACAATCGGTCGCATGTACCTACGGAGTATCTTTATTCAACAAGGGCGTCGGACGTATTCGCTGTGCCTTAAAGAGAAACAGGAATGATTGATATGAACTAATTGAATAAATCAATTAATCATTTTAATGTATTTATTAGGGCTCTTTTAAAACATCAAGTACTTAATAAATTGAAAAATCATTATTTTTGTATACATTCTTATTACAGCACTTGGTTCCATGCCACCACCACTACAGCCCATTAACGTCCCACAGGTGGGCACAGGCCTCCACTCTCATATGAGAGAGGGAATTAGCGCTTAGACCCACCACGCTGCTCCAATGCGGGTTGGCGGGCTGTACACGGCTCTTTAATTATGATTAACAATAAAAATAAACAGATCTAGTGCCCTATAAAAAGTATAGTTAATTATTATTTTCAAACTCAAACTAAGCCATAATTATTTTCCACCTATGGTAAATAATATTATTTTCCAAATAAAAAATTAATAGAATAAATAGAAGTTCCAAAAAATAAAGCAAGTGGCAACCCAACAACAGACTTTTGATCTCTCACTTTGCATTTTAGAGAGATTATTCTGAAAAAATAAAGACTCAGCCAGCTAATCTGTAGGCTTAGTCCATTTTAATTAGATTTATTTTTAGCCTGGAAATATACCGCTAGTGTAACAATATAATTAATATGGTACTATAACTTGCATTGTTTTTTCCTGTTTACTCTAATGAAGGCCTCATTTACCAAATATTATTGTTTATCTATACCTACTAATATTATAAAGAGGTAAAGTTTGTGAGGCTATAGGGGGTAATCTCTGGATCTACTGAACCGATTTAAAAAATTCTGGTACCAATAGAAAGTCACATTATTTGTGAGTGTCATAGGCTATATACCTATATTACCCCGAAAAATTAGGGAGTTCCCGTGGGAATTTTAAAAACTTATTTCACGCGGACGAAGTCGCGGGCATCTGCTAGTGGTCATCTGATAAAGGGAGATAATAATAGTAGGTACCTATATTTGGGGATAATTACAACTGATTTTGATAAAATTTGGTATAGAGATTGCATCCCGGGGAAGGACATGGGCTACTTTTTATCCCAGAAAATTAAGAAGTTTCCACAGGAAACAATAAAAAATTAGTCAACGTTGACAAGTCGGGGGCATCATCTATAATGACTTGCCTAATTTTATTGCTGGCTCTTTCATTATACTTCCTGCATAAAAACTAAAAAGACAGCCCTAGATCTAGCCTAATCAATTCAGTCAATTTAGTTTAATTTACAGACCTCTTTTTTTTTAATCATAAAATTAAACTAGCGCTTGGCTACATACAAACTTGCTGGTAAGCGGTGATGAAGCCTTCACTCTTGATTTGAAGATAAGAATATTAAATGGAAGGGGAAATGGAAGCTGCCCCCCTAGCATGGGCCGAGACAATTTTCTCCCCGAGGAAAGGATAAATTCTTTATTCCTAAATAAATAAATAAAAACGCTAAATAACGGTGGATAAATAGTCCCCCGAGTCCCCGTGAAATGTCAAACGGTGATAAACTTCTCCTCTCCCCTGTTGCCGTGCTCTGAGAAGGGGTTAAGTTAATTTTATCTCTTGTCAGTGGATAAAATCGGGGGATAAAATTTTTATCTCCGGCCCATGCTAGCCCTGCTGGAAGAGCATTCCATAATATCCTAACAATTTGTATTGATAGCTGTAAAAGTAGGTACCTAATCCTATCCATAGCATGCCATATTGGCTAACATACACTAATTATGAGCTATCAAATTACGATCGAGTGAGGAAACACGCTAGAATGGCGATTATCTTAGCAAATATAGCTATGTGAAGGTAAGACATTAACCAGACATAAACATTAGATTATGTTCCTTATAGACAGTAATTTATTGGCATAGGTTACAGACTAAATGGTTAAAAGGGAAGAGATTGCTGTATTGATTAACCATTAATTCTTCTCAGGAATTAGAAATAGGTTATGGGGAATATCCATACTAATATTATACCTAAACGCAAAAGTGTGTCTGTCACTCTGTCTTCTACACTTTCAATCGGTTTTGATGAAATTTTGTACTGGGTTAGATTGTATCCCAGGGAAGGACATATATGCTGCTTTTTGTCCTGGGAAATGAAAAAATTCCCACAGGAATGACAAAAACTTAATCCACTCGAAGTAAGTCACGGGCATCAAAATTCAAAATTCAAACGCTTTTTATTCAAATAAACTTTTACAAGTGCTTTCGAATCGTCAAATGAATCTACCACTTCTAGTTCATCTAGTTTGTCATATAATTTTGTGTACAAGTTAATGCAGGTCTGCCCAAATTACCAGCAATGAATACTGAGACTAAGGATGAGCTGAAAGGCCATTATCATTTGAAGCGATTAGTAATTTTGAAAAAAATAACGACTACTGAACTGGAACCATCAGTAGAGTGGACATACAGGAAGTGTATTTTTAAATTTAAGTCATTCCTATAATAAGTGAGTCATTCCTATTGATAGCATTTTATGATAAAAGATAAGCAGTAGGTACTTGAGTTTAATTTCCAGTCACTGACCTATAATGTTGAGATAAGTTACTGATATATATATTTTTTTTATTTAACTGACATTCATATTGAATTCACACAAAGGCATAGTATCTTAATACATAATGATTGACGCGTATGACAATGCTGTATTCTATTTAGGACTAGGTGACTCGTCCTGGCTTTACTTGGGTGGCCATAGCGTTAAGTATGTACACAGGAATCTAATCTGAAAGATACTAGACTTAGTGAAAACTTCAATAAAATCTATTTTGCATGTAGCAATTAGAGTTGTGGCCAAATAATTTAAGTAATCGAGGTTTAAGGAAACTGACAAACTAGGAAAATTGATCACCTTAAACAAACGTAAAAAGAGAAATGCATTTATAATATTACTAGATCCGTCCTAGTTGATTAAGTTTTTATTTCCCCATGGAAAAAATTTTGGATGAAAAATCTATATCCCTTCCTCAGGATTTAAACTATCCCTATACCAAATATCATGAAAATCAGTTGAAAAGATTGGCCGTTATAGCATAGCAGGCAGACAGACAGACACACTTTTGCATTTATATTATTAGTATGGATTATGGGTGTATGAGGCAGGAGATAGGCTTTATGCTAAGCAGTAAGTACCTACTGAGACTTACTGACCCTGATTTTTTACTTAGTGACCTAAGTAAATTGTGTCTAACTAACACAAAAGAAGACCCATACTTTTTTAAAACTATGCTAAGGGTTAACTTTTGTTTTCACAGGTAAAAGGTTATTCATTTAACAAGGGCTTGGGCTTGTCTTCTTACATTAAAGTAGTAAGTAGGTACTTATTTAAAAAATAACAAAATGAATTTTCAAGTCGGCTTGTGATGCACACATTTTTATACATTTCATGTTAAAAATCAAAAATAACAACTTTTTTGTAATGAGGCCACCTACTAAGATATGAAATCATATAGCAAAGACCTGAAAAATCACAATTATAATAGCGTGATCATGACTATTGGTCAATGGATGTTACAGCAGTTACACGGAGTAACGGTTTTTCGTATTATAGCCAAAGATAATCCGTAATTTTACGGTTTATGCGCCAATATGCAAAATCCGCCCATACCAACGCTAGAACAAAGCGCAATGACCTTACAATCTTGAAAAATAACGGCTTGCGATCAACCCACCCGGCTAATAATTTCTGTCCGAAACTCGAGACAACACGAAAAACTCAAAAAAAACACTTTAGAAACTAAAATACACGGCAATCCGTACAGGATTAAGGTTTAGTTGATTTTATTTATGGAATTTTTACAAAGAAATAGAATTACTCACCTCCAATTCGTTTTCTTCTTTTTGAGGGAATGAATTTGACTGCATGTTGAACGAAGAAACGGAATAAAATGACGTCGTTACTCGTTTCTAGTGTTGCGAGATTATTGTAGTAAATTCTACTCTACTATTCAAGCTATAATATTATTGATCCGTGATCGTCAAATGGGTCATAAAAACAACTAATGTTGATTTGATTCGCGTTGTGAGTTGTGCATAATTAGCAAGATTTGGGAACTTATTAAAATACTGAAATGCAGGTAGTACATATTGATATGTCTTACAGGTTTTGCAGGTTGTCTACTTTTTAGAGTGAAATTTCTTCAGAATCGTTGTGATTTGAAAATTAGACGAAACGAAAAAGCAACACTAAAAAGAGACAAACATATTCAAATTAATAGGATTGAGTCTGCGAGAGAATGAGATAGAATACAAGTTATATTTATCTAATTCTCTCGTAGGCTACTTTTCTGAAGTTTCACTTCTGCCGTGTGTGAATTGCACACATACACACACTTTTTTGTACATGCCGTAAGCTGTCCACATTTAAGTTGCACTAAGTAAATTCTGGCCAAGTTATTCGAGTATCTGGTTTACCCAAAAATTCGAATCCGTAATATTATAATCACCACGTGGTTTACTTGCGATTTTCTACTAAGAATCATGCAAACGCATCAGTATTGCATTTCAACTTAATATTATACAAAGTAGTCAAGAGTCAGTCTAAATAAAATAATTGCATGTACTACAAATGTAAATTCCTTCAAAATCATTAATTCATTAAAATAACGGATGGAAATTAAAAAAAAATAATAGTAATTATGAACGTAATAGTTAATGATGTGAAAAGCCGCCACTTAAAATAAAAGATGTTAACATAATAGTAAGTAACTATATGTTGATGAATTCCATGAATGTGATTTTGTTGCTCTGAGTGTAGAAAATTTAATAAATGATCTCGATGTTCCAAAAAATTTGAAAGAAGTTATATATTTTAAAATTACACTACCATTCTGTATTGCATCTCTAATAAAGTGATTGTTTAGACAATTTATTTTCTTTTGGTAGAATTTGTATTAATCGGCAACATTAATTTATAGTCTGCAAAATACTAGAATAAACCAGTTCATCCGTTTTAAATCCATATTTTGTAATTTTGCGTGTTTTTTTTTAATATAAAGTATTTTAGAAACCAATAAATTAATGTTTCTATAAAAGAAATATTGAAATACATTAGTTAGTATTTAGCTATAAATATTTTATTGAAATATTTATCATTCTAAAAATAAAATAAACGAAGAAAACATTTATTTCCGAACGTATTAGTCCTAGTGTCGACCAAACTTTTATATTATCGACATCGCGATTTTTTATAAACCAAAGAGGAGGAAAGATTATTTGATTTTGATTTTGCATTATTCTACAATACTATCCTGCATTTTACTACTTTTTTTACAATCAATCAATTAATAATCATTAGCCATTAGCCATAAGGCAAGTAGCCACTGTTGATCAAGTCCGGGACAACCTACAAAGAATATGACAGTGAATCTCTGCTCCAGGCAGCTAGTCTTCATACTTTATTTTACGTAGCTATAAATATACTGGTAACTATCTATTTATAATGGGTGGTTCCACTGACCAGTAAAATGAAAAACCTGTTTGAAGGCGCCATTATTGCATGTCTCTTTTTACACAAAGTTATAAAATAAAAAAGTGTGTGTGTGTGCAATTCACACACGGCTTCTGCTGTGTTTTTTTTAATTGTGTGTGTGTGTGTGTGAAACTTCAGAAAAGTAGCTTAAGTGAGAATGAGAAAACTACTTGTACCTATTCTATCTCATTCTCTAGCAGTCTAAATCCTATATATTATGTTTGTCTCTTTTTGGTGTCGCTTTTTCGTTTAATTTTTTCATTTCGTTGAATTTTCAAATCAAAACGGTTTTAAAGAAGTTTCACTTCAATAAAAATTTGTTCCACTTTTTGCCACAACATGGCGAGGTTTTTTATAATTCCTATTCAGGCTATAATTTCAAAAAGGTTCTTCTCTTCTACTATACTGTCCTAAACTCCCAAAACTACGTCACTAGAGACAACATAGGTCACGGGTAATCACAAGTCAATGCCGACATGAATTTTGTTCTCGAGTCTCGGTATAGTATCGATAAAGTCGATAAGCTGTGTTTGGCGATGCCGACTGCCCTATTTTAGACATTTGTCTATTTGACTTGACTATTATTTTTAACGTTCTATCATTTAAGTGCGTTTTATCTATTTTAGTTTTGTTTGTCCTAAAATATCGAAAGAATTAATTGTTTAAAATGGAAGCTGCGCCTGAAGAAGTTCGTAAAGAAAGTTCCGAGAATGTTTTGCCAGAGAATAATGTCGAAGTGAGTAGACTATTTGGTATAAAACCGCTCCGTTTTATAAATAGAATTAAAAATAATATCGGATGACGAATGACCGCAAGTGTTAGAAATTTATAGAAAAATACCGATTTCTGAGCCATTTAGATGGTATTTCTTTGACGAAATTCGGTCTATGTACATATTAGAGTATACATTTAATTTATTGAACTTGTTCAAATGGGAAATATAGAAGATAACCTGCACCGCGGCTGGCGTCGTGCCAATATCTAAATGTTTACGATATTTTTGTACGAAAGCACGCTTCAAACGTTTTATTCTTTTAAGGTTAAAGATAACCTGATGCCAAGACAACAGTTTATAACAAGATACAATATTATTGATAACCTGTAAAATCAATCAAAATATGTTTATAAAGCTATTAAGCCCTTGTTATTTCATAGTTGCTGTTCAGAATCTTCAGATAAGTTCTTTCTAAATGAGGCTATTCAATCCATACTTCAATACTATAATATTACTAGCTGATGCCCGCGACTTCGTCCGCGTGGTTTAAGGTTTTTCCCCAGGGGGTCTCCTTAATTTTCTGGTATAAAAAAAGATAAAAAGTAGCCTATCTCACTCTCCAAATTCAAATTCAAATTCAAAAGTTTTTTATTCAAATAGACTTTTTCCATGTCCTCAACTATATTCATGCAAAAAATCACGTTGACCCGTTGCTCTGTTGCGGCGTGATTGAAGGATAAACTATCTATATAACGTCCTTGGGAAGCAAATTTTCAAAAATGGTGAAACTTGTACTTCTTCATATCTAACTTAAAGCCCAAATGCAAGTTTCATGGCTATAACTTGAGAAATGAAGGGCTTTCATACAAACTTTCAACCCCTATTTTACCTCTTTGGGAGCGGAATTTTCAAAAACTGTGAAACACGTATTTCTTAATTTTTTACCGCTAGCATAAATACCAAGTTTCATGGATATAACTTGAGAAATGACGGACTTTCATACAAACTTTCAACCCCTATTTCACCCCCTTAAGGGTGGAATTTTGGAAAATCCTTCCTTAGTGAGCGCCTACGTCACTAAAGGAACCTACTGTCAAAATTTCAAGTTTCTAACCCCAGCGGTTTAGGCTGTGCGTTGATATATAAGTCAGTCAGTCAGTCAGTCAGTCAGGACTTTGAATTTTATATATATAGATAAATGCGAAAGTGTGTCTGTCTGTCTGTCTGTCTGTCAGCTACGCTTTCACGGCCCATCTACTCAACCGATTTTGATGAAATTTGGTACAGGGATAGGTTGTATCCCGGGGAAGGACATAGGCTACTTTTTATCCCGGAATATTCAAGAGTTCCCGCGGGAATCAAAAAACCTTAATCCACGCGGACGAAGTCACGGGCATTATCTAGTTAACAATAAGCATGTAGGATGGCCCAGCTTAGGTACCATGGCAACCTATTATTAAGCCTAACACTATTACTTAAATAATAAAAGGTTCATATTAACTAGCTACCTAAAGCCCTAGGTCTACAATAAGAAAGTGTACTAGGTTCAGACCTGTCCATTCAGCTTAGAGATTGCACACACCCTTACAGACTATTACACATTAGGTACTGTCTTTAAATCAACAGTGATTTAGGGTTAAAACCCACCACTTTCATCTTAGATTGTATCTCCGTTTACATCATCGTGAGATGAGATTGCACTCAAGGACTGACAAATTATACAGGGCGGTCAGAAATTTAGTTGAAACATTTACAGTAGAATCTCACTAATCTGGCACTTCAATAGACCAATATGTCCAATAATCCAATAGTCCAAGTCACACAAGACAGACCTTAATCAAGGATTATTTTAAAACTATGTAATTATTTAGCTGTGTGATATGTTACAGTTATAAAAAGACGTTTAGAACATTAATTAATACAAATATATCATATTCTCTTTATGAAATTCTTTATATTATTTATTATGAATTTTTCTATATAATCCAATAATCCGGCACCCTCTGGTTTTTAATAGTGCCGGATTAGTGAGATTCTTCTGTATTTACCTTGTGGCAGCACTTGAAGTGTTATCTTTAAAATTACAGGAAAAAACACCCACCCCACCACTCCAGGACCCACCGAAGAAGTCGAAAAAAGATGACCGTTCAAAGAAAGATGACAAAAACGTTGAACAGTTCATGAAATCACTTAACTCAGTTCCTACACTAGACGAGAAGTTATCCCTTGTGTGTAAGAAATATGTCCAAATGGCCGATGATAATAAGAAACTTCACTTTTATATGAAACAGTCTGATAAGCGTTATGCATTGCTGGTTAAGGAAAAGGAACAGCTTCAGCATGAGTATAATAAAGCTGTCTTGGTCAAGTCGAAGCTTGAGAACCTTTGTAGGGAGCTGCAGAAACAGAATAAGGCTATTAAGGTAGGTTTTGTTTGATTTTTACTTCTTTAAGTCAGTCTTGCACAACACTGCCTAAACTTATTTGCTTAGTTAAAAAATGTTGATGGTGTCACTTTTTGATAAGTTTAATCTGGGCTTTTTGTAGACTCAAAATCACTTTTTTTAACTCAGCTCACCGAACAATCTCTTTTGTGCCTTATCTGTGTTTTATATGCCTTTAAATAAAAAACTTTATTATTATCCATATACTCGACACTGGCAAAACAACCTATGCCCCTGTGGCATACATAAAAGCCAGGAATTGAATTGATATGAAAAAGATAGGGGCCATACCTCCAACACTTAAGGTGCCTTATACGGATTTCATGATGTGTCATCCTTTTCCAGGTACACTTTAAAGAATCGGGAGTCACAGCTGTGGGGATGTCATGGTATCAAATTAAAGGTCATTTCTTCATCTCTCGTTTGACCTTATAAAAATACACACTCCAATACAAATTTTCTGCATAAATACGTTTCTCCGAACGCAAGATCTGCTGAAAATGACGAAAAATGGGGTCCGGATAGGTACCCATAAAGCTAGATCCGCTGCATATTTTAACTTGAATATTAACAATAAAGTGGGGCTTATATAGTCCTCTATCCATGGTGCAAAGCATTAAGCATACAAATAAATATGTTTATAGTTTATGTGGCAAAAAAAAAAATGTTTCATACATTTTTCTATGAAAAGAAGCCGAGCGCTAGGCGTTTGGCGCTCAGTACGCGCTGAGACGCGCTCGTGGACGGGTGGGTGTATCGCTTTTTTGCACGAAATTTATTACGACAAAATGAACACCGTGTTGTGTACTGCCATAGAGATATAATATTCTCTATGTGTACTGCGCTTAGAAAAACTTGATACCGACATCCACAAAGAAGGAAGTTCTCAAGTGTAGGCGTATTTTTTTTACCCGATTACGGCAAAGCCACAAGGAAAGGGTATGTTAGGAATATATATGTATTTAAGCATGTATGTATGTATGTATTAAAAAAAAGTGAGCGCCATTTTGAAATTCTTTGTTATCGTACCGATTTCGTTCAAAATCGATATCTGGGGTTCCCTGGGATCACAAAACAGGAAACTGTTACCAAAATTTTAAAAAAGTCAGCGCCATTTTGAAATTTTTTGTTATCGACCCGATTTCGTTCAAAATCGATATCTGGGGTTCCCTGGGATCACAAAACAGGAAACGGTTACCAAAATTTTAAAAAAGTCAGCGCCATTTTGAAATTCTTTGTTATCGTACCGATTTCGTTCAAAATCGATATCTGGGGTTCCCTGGGATCACAAAACAGGAAACTGTTACCAAAATTTTAAAAAAGTCAGCGCCATTTTGTAATTTTTTGTTATCGTACCGATTTCGTTCAAAATCGATATCTGGGGTTCCCTGGGATCACAAAACAGCAGTCAATCAAAAAAAAGTCAGCAGTGAACTTTTTAAAATTTTGGTAACAGTTTCCTGTTTTGTGATCCCAGAGAACCCCAGATATCGATTTTGAACGAAATCGGTATGATAACAAAGAATTTCAAAATGGCGCTGCCGTTTTTTAAATTTTGGTAACAGTTTCCTGTTTTGTGATCCCAGGGAACCCCAGATATCGATTTTGAACGAAATTTGTACGATAACAAAGAATTTCAAAATGGCGCTGACTTTTTTAAAATGTTGTTCATAGTTGTGGCATTCTATTAAATGTAGTACGCAAATGGCCCGTGGCGCCTTACTCGCACTCTCGATCTGTCATCGGTGGCGAGCAGACGTTACCGTCAATTTGTGTACCTACTTACTGATAAACAAGTGTTTTTATTTAAAACCTAAAGCTTAGATGTGTGAACATCACATTGGCGACGAGTAAAAGCGCAGTAAGTAAATTTCGCTCTAACTATCACATGGATAAATAAGTACCTGCTAGCAGAAATTGGTCAGCAACAATTTGAAATTTCGCAAAATCTTATGAAAAGAAGAGAAATAGATAAGTTACGGTTTAAATGCCAAAACCTGTGAATTTGCGTTTCCTTTTTTCTAAAATATATTAAACTTTATTGTATTATTAGTATGTACATATTATTTGAGTTTATTGTTTGCCGGTACATAACTATGGGCGAACAGAACCGGCAATTGGTCGGTGGATGTGCCGCGTAGTTTAATAAATGTAATTACGCCGATAATTACATAAATTCGTAAACTATACCGTGTATTGGTATTTAGTTACGAAATTTTACTTTAATCTAATACAGTACTCAGAAATGCATTGTTGACCAACTCTGTTTGCAAAATTATTCTACGTAGGTAGGTATTCCACGTACAATACCTACCTATCGAAATATAATTCGATCAATAAACAAAAGTTCCAACGTACATAATATTATTATTAATACTATCGTTAATTACCCGTTTTAACAAATTACCACTTCAATAACTTTGAAGTCATATAATTAAGTAATTATGTTATTGTTAAAACTAAATAATAATGTGCGTAATACCTATCGAAATATATTCGATCAATAAACAAAAGTTCCAACGAACATAACATTATTGGTTAATACCATCGTTAATTACCTGTTTTAACTAAGTACCACTTCAATAACCTTGAAGTCATAAATTTATGGTATCGTTAAAACTAAATAATAATGTGGGTACATCATAAAATATGAGTCGAACGTCGGCGGATCGAATGTACTTTGCACTGTCTATCGTTAACAATAATTATTATCAATGAAAATTCATTAGAAATAAAATATCATATGATTGTGCCTCATTGATACTGCTCCGACTGTTTTAATACCAAGTGACACTCTTTCATGGAACACATTTCACGTGCATCAAACATTTTCATAAGGAGCAACTGCTATTTTACCAAAGTACCTAGCAGTGAATGATACGAAATTAACAATGAAATTACTGTAAAGAGGAAGCAATATGATCGTCAAATGAAAATTCATCATTCATTCATGCTAATGAATTCATGTGAATTAAGAAGTACCGCATTCATAAATAACGATAGTTGATTTTAATCATAATAACACGAGTGATAATAAATTCAATATTACTTGTACTTAAAACTATTTTCTCAAAATTTAGATATATATTTTACTAACTATTGACCCTTAATTATTTTGGTATTTGACTAATTAATTAAATTAGTTAATTTAATGAATGCTATTTAATGAATCGATCTAGAAATTCCCTCTCCCTTATTTGAAGATCGTCCAACATGTTCCAATCACAAGTCCTAACACTAGCATCATTCCATTGTGAGGGTGATCCAATCTTTGTGCTTTAGAAATATACTTCATAACAAGAAGTATATTCCGGAGGTATGTCCCTACAAGATATATATATTTCAACATCCCCGGAACTCACGTGATTAATTCTGACACGACTGACGTTTATAATATCGCAATAAAAATTAGATGAGTATTTTCCCCCTAAGCAAAGTTATTTATTCGAACGGCATCGATCGGTTGATGAAACAAGAATCAGACGAAAGGTTTGATAAAGTCTTGATTCGTCTGCTAAGACGACAACTGTCAAAGTGCAACTTTGCTTAGGAAGATGAACAGTCTAAAATATAATCATAACAGAAACTTACCCCCTAGAAACTGTTGAACAAGGGTAAACGAGTTCCACGATAGACTGAGCACAAACACAACTAGTTACCAGCCTTGATAAAATTGAGGTTAAACCCACCAAACTACATGCCAAAAAAGAGGTTGATCTCTGTTGCCGATGTGGCAGTAAAATCATAAAGGTGATAGTAGTTCCTGCCCTGCAATTAGTGCTAATTGCCTTATATTATGTGGTTTCAGACGACATTTCTACAAACACTGAAAACAAGGGCCAATAAAAGACAACGTTCCAACCTCTTGGTCAAGAAAATTATAGAACTCAAAACCTGAGTGGATACACTCTAAAACGACCCCCAAAAAAATAAAGAGCCTACATCTGTTGATTATATTTTCCTCATCGATGACGATGCAACAATAGATTGTAGGTGGAGTTAACATCAAATAATCATTGATTCTGGTGGTATCAATGATAAAACTTGGCAACGCATGAAACAATCTGAAGTTATTGTGTCCAACCAACAAATAGCTTCAGACAAAACTTTCATGGCTTATAAGGCTAAAGATCCTATAAACGTGTTAGGTTCATTTGACGCTGAAGTCAAATGAACCTGAGGTTCGGTTTGGTTTTAATTCATAAATACAAAGTTTATGTCATTGATAATAATGGGTTGAGAAATATTTTGGGTAAATTAAGTATAATATATATAAAAATATAAAATAATTATTTTCCATTTCCCTCAATATGCTAACACTAGATTTTGATGTCAAATCAATTGAAAAAACAATATCCCAAATAAAAAATATTTAATTGGTGATTTTTATAGACAAAACATTATTTCCCGTCTGTTAACTATAGAAGTGACCCATAAATAAATAAATAATAAAATAGACGAACATGTAAAATGGACGTCATTGAACTAGTAAATAAGCCATCTTCTTGGGTTTCTACGATGGTACCGGTTCTAAAGCCTGAAGTTGACATTCGTATTTGTTTGGTTAAGCGTGCTGCTAACAAAGCCATTAGAGAAAATTATCCCTTGCCCACCATGGAGCAACTGAGATACCCAAGGATCATTTTGGGCGTATTCTTGTACCACCACCACTACAGCCCATTAACGTCCCACTGCTGGGCACAGGCTTCCACTCTCATAGGAGAGAGGGAATTAGAGCTTAGACCCACAACGCTGCAGTCTTGTACACTTTATCATAAATAGAGGAAAATACATAGATTTTATAAAAATAAAAATAAATTTTTAAATAGCAAACTAAATAACTTGCAAAAATAAAATCTGTTCAAGTTTTTTATATGTTTCCAAGATGGCGGTTTTCAACCGTAGAGGAGGCAATACCTGGCGCGAAATGTGTCAAATGTCATTCCTGAAAAGTGACGTGAGTCACTGTCATAATACCGTGATATTTTTCATTCAGTGCCGATTAATGACACAGTTCATTATATTTGACACTTGACAGAAAACGTCAAAAATATGAATCCGCCATTGTCACAGACTCGTGTTTAGTGTTGCTAATCGTTTAAAGATTAAATTATTTCACTACTGAATTATGAACGAATTGGGAGATTCAAACAATCAAAGCTGGTTTAATATTTTATTTTCTATAATTTCACTACTGATAGGTACCAGACCAGTCCCACGGCCATACAAATCTGGACCGTCTCATTTTTCTCATAATTGGATAATTCGAACGGTTTTCATCAAGTTGGACTTGAAGGTATTCCTTCAACTTGTTATATTTAACAAAAAATTACAACGTTCATAACCAGCAAAGGGCTTTACCGCTACAAAAGGTTAATGCTCGGAATATCGTTTAAATCATAAGCATTTATTTGCTGATTGTAAATAATAAGTTATTAAAATAAATGCAGTATAGTTCCGAGCCACAATCTGCCAATCATATGGCTTGCAAATTAATTAATTTATGTACGTCCTATATCAAAATAGGAATAGTACATACATAACAATCCTCATTGATCTAGAAATTATTATGGTCCAAATAATATTTTTTTTTAAAAAGATATAAAGAAATAAGAATTGTAAAGCTGTTTGTCAAATTATGAAAATATACAACTAAAATAAACATTCTTCTTATACAGTGCCAATTTACCATTATCTATAGTCTATACCAATGTATTTCCCCGCCTGCTGTGGTTCTCGTGTTTAAAAAGTGTTCGTGTCACCAAAAGTTTTAATGTACCTAATGGTTGTATTTTTTACAAATATACAGATTTCTTTAATACAATATATACAAGGTAGAGTCAGCATATTAAATCTATTAAATCAAATCAAATATTTATTATTAAAGTAGACTTTTAGCTGTGTGTAAAATGCTTTTGAATAGTCGAGTGAATCTACCATTGGTTAAATGGGGTTTGCACTATCCACTCCACTTATTGCTCTAACACATTTTTTGTGAGATTTTGTGCTTACTCGAAATCTATTGAGTTACCCCACAGTATAAGATAATAGTACAGATTACAGATGACATACCCATGATAGTCAGTAAAGCTGACACATGCTCATGATAGGCACTCAATGATGCCTCTCACAATGAGATCGGACTTATCCGTGTTCAGGTAAAAACAAATTTTTACAAATTGCATCTATGTGCATCTATGTATCTAGGTTTCCAATTTAATTCTAATATGGTCCTTATAATCTAATATTTTCAAATTTTCCAATTGGACAATGATCATAAAATTTTATATTCAGAGAAGGATGTTTTGAGTTGGGTGTTTCATATTTATTTTGTTTATTGACATGCCAACAAATATTGTACAAACAATTAATAATATTAAATTTATTTATAAATTAAGTTTTGTCAATATAAATTTATTTATAAATTAAGTTTTGTCAATATAAATATTTAAGTTATTTTCATTTAACCATGCAATTGTATTATTAATGTCTGTTTCAAATTTGGATTTGTCATTGCATTTTATTTTATTCGTCGTATCGTGAGCAAATAAAATGACAAAATACCTCTTTTGAGAGACTGAAATAAATGATGGTTCAAAATAAGAGACAGAGAAAACAAAAAGGAAGAGAAATTGGAGATTAGCTACAAGGTCTGTGTAAAGGACATGGTACAAGAAATAAATTAGTTTCAGAATTTAATCCATCAGACATAATAATTATAAAGAATGACGGAATTGGTCAGAAGTACCTTCGAATATTGTACCTACACCTGAAAAAGTAGAAGGTAAATGTAAAGTCGTCGACCATGAAGAAGGATCAGATAAAGAAGTTAGTTTGACATATTGATTTCGGTTTAAATATTATTTGGTGTGTATAAATATTGTATTTAAATATTAATTAATTATTTATAAAAGGAAAGAGATGTGGCATTCTATTAAATGTAGTACGCAAATGGCCCGTGGCGCCTTACTCGCACTCTCGATCTGTCATCGGTGGCGAGCAGACGTTACCGTCAATTTGTGTACCTACTTACTGATAAACAAGTGTTTTTATTTAAAACCTAAAGCTTAGATGTGTGAACATCACAATAGTTTCCTGTTTTGTGATCCCAGGGAACCCCAGATATCGATTTTGAACGAAATCGGTACGATAACAAAGAATTTCAAAATGGCGCTGACTTTTTTAAAATATTGGTAACAGTTTCCTATTTTGTGATCCTACGGAACCCCAGATATCGATTTTGAACGAAATCGGTAAGATAATCTTTTATACATTATTTTACAATCTCAAAAACTGAGTATTATTGTAGCCGCGAGTATTGTTTCGGCGCATAAATAGGTACATAATATTTACCGCGGCCAACAGCGTAAACAAGTACCTAGTAAATAAATAATCGTCTAATATTTTCAAGTAACAAAATTGGTTAGTTGGCAATAAAATCGAGCGTCTCTACGCTCTATAGCTCTACGCTCTCGTAAAGCATGCATATATATGCTGTAGTGTGACGAGTTTTATACCTATAGTTGAGTTTTTTACCTATAGTTGGTCGCGGGGTAAATGTTTAAAGGGCCTTAAAGCCATATTGTTTCATTATGGTTGGCTTTCGTGTTTTAGAAATATAATCCTTATTTTAGGAACGTCAATACAATGACCTCAATCGATCAGTCAATACTACTTACAAACACAATTTTGAGTAATATTGCTTAAGTATTACTTTAAGTGTTGGCAGTATGGCCCCAGGTATAGAAAATTTAACTTAAACACATATTTGAAGTATTCAAGTGGGTGTTAGACTTCTATTCTCTTCCATTTTAGAGATCCTTTTGTCTTACAGTCTGCTGTGAAAGTCGTGAAAGACTAGTTGTTGTGGTTGCTTCTCTATGAATATTATAACAATTAATGAGCAAGTTGGAAGTGTTTTTTTTTTCATGTGAGCGGCATTGTTTCCAGCTTTGAGTGTTCTATCAATTTGTGTAAATATTACTATGGAAATAAATAAACAATGTAAAAATAAATGTTAGCAGTTTACAAGTAGAGAAATACTTTTTTTGTTTAAAGATTTTATTTTAATACTTAGTTGTCGTGATTAATATTTATACCCAGACCAATCTAGCAAATCTGTCTTGAAATGTTGTAGGAAGAATCCCTCCTCAAAATCCGCGAAGAAGAGGAGCGTCGCAAGGAAACGCAGGCAAAGTTCCAGAACACTCTGACAGAGATCACAGCCCTGCTGCAACAGAATAACGAGAAGAATGCCAAGTTACGTGACGATAACATCAGCATGACAGAGAAGTTCAAGAGTGTCGTGCAGCAGTACCAGTTGAGGGAGCAACAGGTGATCAGAAGTACTTTTTAAATAGGTTCTAAATCTATACTAAATATTATAAATGCGAAAGTTTGGATGGATGGATGTTTGTTACTCAATCACAGCAGAACGGCTAAACAGAGCTAGATGAAATTTGGCACAGAGATAAATTATGGTATGGAATAACACTTATCTTTCTTTCTTCTTCTTATCCCAGAAAATTAAAGAGTTCCCATGGGAACAATGGCATACACAGGTGCACTCTCTGTTCCTTTACTCCCATAGCCCGATGAGACGAAAATCCGACACGACTGGAGAGAGATCAGGCGCAGGACCAACGGATTAACGCGCTCTCCGAGGCACGGGGGTGAAACACCACCAACTTCCTAACTCCGGACTAGTACTGAGAATTTTCAATTTCTTGTTGGAAAAACCCAATGACACTTGATATTGCCCGATCCGGGACTCGCACCCGGCACCCTGACTACGTAAAATTTGCAGTAGCGACAGCAGTAGCAATGCGACAGCAATCACTACGCGATCGGTCGCAAAACGTCACTAGAATTCGTATTACGCAAGCCGATCGCACGTCTATTGCTCGCCTGTCGCAGAATGCACTTTTCATGCACTTTTGCTATCGATAGCCGCTGTTACGTAATACAAAATTGCCGTTTGACAGCAGCGATCGCGAGATTTACTCCTGTCGCAAGCCTGTCGCGAGATACGTAATCAGCCCGCCGGACTTCGTCGGCCGCAGTCGAACATAGACCAACCAACCCATTAAAATAGATTGTACTCAAAACAATCTCAGTAGCCCTGTGTGTTTCCATATTTTTAACCAGTTTCACACTTTCCTTATAGGTAGACAAAATGGCGAAACAAATGACCTTAGAATCTCAACTCTCGGACGCCAAACTCCAAAAAGCGGCCTTAGAACACCAAGCCGATAAAGAACGTCTTCTATCTGATATGGAAACTTTAAAAGTGAATCTCGCTCAGATGAGGGCTAAGAATATGGAGCTACAAGGCAATGAGTCAGGCTTGAGGAGCCAGCTGGCGATATATACAGACAAATATGATGAATTCCAGAACGCTTTGGTGAAGAGCAACCAGGTGTTTGGTGGGTTCAAAGAACAGATGGAAAAGGTGAGTGAAGTATTTCACATCAGTCATAAATCATAAATATTTATTCAATTTAGGTAGATACACTACACTTATTGACGTCCAGTTACATAAAAATATGATGGTGATAATCTGTTACGGTATCTTAAATCTAAAGCTACGAGGGTTCCAAACGCGCCCTGGTCTGAGAAGAGCCCACAACAAACTCAGCCGGGGTTTTTTTTTCATTATCACCATCTCACAAATCATCTTAACTAAGGAACTATCAGAGCCGTTAGAGCAAATTATTGCCAAGCTTCCTTGTCATTTAAGTAATCCTTCACATGGTAATAAGATTTTTCAATGAGTTTACATTAACTTTGAACTTATTCAGAGCCATCTTCAACATGTCTTTTGGGAGCTTATTGTACTAGTTACCTATTACCATTTATATAAATGACCCGCGCCTCACCCTCGCCCCGCCTGCCACTGCCTCGGCCGCGCCTATTTCTGTTGCGCGTTACTTTACTTCTATGATATCTTCAAAAAAATTCATCTAAATTAAATGGTGTTCAGGGCGAATTTGGTCTATATTCAATACTTGAGATGACTAACAATTTTATTTCGTCAGTAAAAACACCTTGGAAAGTAAAGCTTTGTATAAGACCAAATTTGAAAATTATAATAATGGTTATTGTGAGACAACCTTAAAATAGCAGACGTTTTTTTAGATCTTTTTGAGAGGAACAATTCCATCATACATTGTTTTTGTGTAACGTTAACTATTTATGCAGCGGAGGCTCTCAAATGAGGCGTTTCCTTCCGACTTAATTCACATTATTGCAATTTTCATAGGGATCTTAAATTTACTATGTTACTCACTGATAAAGTAGTTTTCTATAGGTGAAAGAATTTTTTAAATCGGTTGAGTAGTTTTTGAGTTTATCCATTACAAACAGAAGTAACGGGCATCAGCTAGTTCTACCATATTATTTTGTCCCAATGCAGATGTCAAAGAAGATCCAGAAGTTGGAGAAGGAGTCGCTATCATGGAAGAAACGCTGGGAGACATCGCAGACCGCCCTCCTGGACATGTGTGGCGAGAGGCAGGCCAGCGAGGAGAGGGCAGCCGCCGCCGCCAGGCATCTGCAGCAGATGCAGAGCCTCTGCAGAACCCTGCAGGTGACCGCACCCTACACCTTTGCTTGGGAATCTAAGAGATTCATTTTGAACCTTGAACAAATTAACCACGGAACGCGTGATATCGCCTTAACCCTCTAGCCGCGAACTGTGGCAATTTCGCCATTGATTATTGCCCGAGCGAAGCGAAGGTCTCTGAGTCTACTTGAGTGAATTTGCACTTGTCCGTCCGTCCGTCCGAATTACTGAACGTAATTACTTCAAATTTAAATATAATATGTAAACCGATGGCCTCCAGCCGAATATGTCTTAAAAAGTTATAAAAATCTTTATTTCAGGGGGGCTCTCATAGAGCGAATGCGAAGAATAGTAGATTGTTCATCAAGGGACTAAAATGAGCCATTTCATACGTGATGTTTAGCTTACCGAGCGTAGCGAGGTATGCTATAGTGTCGAGTAGAATGGCTTTTAGTCCCGTGGTAAACACTCACATTAGAAAATAAAATAAATAACGATTTTTAATTATTTTTTGCCATTCTATTGTTACATTTTAATAGTAGGAGTAAGATCTTTATTTTCACTTGATGATATTAACAAATAAATAGTCACATTCACTTTACCCTATGCCTTCACCTTATATTAAGTATTGTGCATCGAAATCCGAAATGGATTAAATAAACATCCCTTTAAAATTTAAATAAATGTATTAATTACAATAAAAATATTAGAGATTTCGCGGCAATCCGCAATACCTACCAACTTTATTTTTCTTCATAATGATAACAAGCAGGAATTTAAAAAAAAATACATTAAGAACCATAGACATTGAGCTGTACGCACGTACGTGTAGGTGACGATGGGTAACATTAGCACATTGACGCATACTTACATTCAACAAAGGATTGCGTGCAAATTATTTCAAAAATCGAACATAAAAAAAGTAGATTCTGTGTGGATCGTATTAACATAGCGTAACTATTTATTCATTTCATACAGTGGGTCGACGCTCACACAAATGTGAGACCTGAGTCCTGACTACCATCATACCATGACAGTTTTAGCAGTCCTAGATGTACGGTACTGCATAAAAGACATTAGAGTAATAGAATTTTGTATTATAAATATTCTGCTAGTTTCATTCGTTACGCCCCTATCACCCCGCCGCTTTGCTTTGTCTAGATGCCTTCGTTCAACGACTGGTAGGAAAGAAAGTATCTTATTGTCACAGACTGTGTCTGTGACATTAGTTTGGGCTGTTGATATTAACCATAGACTATACATTTTTACTACCCATTTACTACCTTTATCTTAATAACGCCAGCAATTATTTAAAAAAATTACTATAATCCCTAGACCCTAAATGTTAATTTTAGTCCGCCTACGCTAAGCTATAATGGGGCTGATTCTGTGTAACACAATCTCTAAACTAAACTAAAATGGCAGCTTTAAATCTAGTTCCGTCCCTTTCCGTAGGGAGTATTATGAAAGGGTTAGCAATATTTGTAATGCTCTAATTTTAGTTTAGTTTAGAGATTGTGCACTACAGAATCAGCCCCAATGACGTCTTTTTAGAGCATGAGAGGTGAAAAAATATTTTTTATAGCGTTACATAGGGTTGCGGTATATCATTTTAAGATAATTAGGAGTAGAGTCCAAACATATTTTTTTTTTTATTTTTCCCCTAAAATTGACGAAATGGGGGGCTTTCAAAGTGGAGATTTTCTAACATCCAAAGTTGACCTCAGAACTCTCAATGTTCTGAAAGGCTGAGCCTGAAACTTGATCAATTATTTGAATTATATCCTGTACTTGAACAACAAATACTAAAATTAGATAAATATTATAAGGAAACGAAGTTGTTTAATTTTTAATGAGCTTCAGTATTTTTAACAGAACTTCACAATGATGTCAATAGATGACGCTCTGTAAAAGTTTATTCGTTTGTGCTTACAAATAATAGACGTTAGCACCATCTTACGTGGAATAAAAAAATAGTCTACTGATAGTACTGATGTCTATGAACGTAAAGATAGTCAAAACTACCTTATGGATACCGTCTCAGTTCGGGGCGAACCACTAGTGATATTGTGTTGTCATAGTGAACGAATTTTTCATACACTAGTGTCAATAATTGGACAGAAAAATGACAAGGCACTCCCCTCGCCCCGCAAAAGTTTGTCGGGCGTGATTTCATACATTTTCTTACATTTCCAATCCCGTGTTTATGTGATGCCAACCGTCCAACGTGAATGCCAAGAAAATCTAAGTTTATTATTGTAATACAGGCTGAGCGCACGGTGCTTCTGAACTCACTCAAAGAGCACAACATCGAGCGGCCCCCGCTGCCGACTCCGCCGCCCGCGCCCGCCGCACCACCCGCCCCCGCGCCCGCCAACAACTCTAATGTGAGTACAGACAATGGCTACTCATCACGTACTTTCAACCCCAACAGTAACTAGATTACTATTTTATCATTATTAAAAAAAACTTACCTCATACAAAATACGATGCTAATTTTGTGTTGTATCTTTAAAAGGTTGACGCGATGGCAGCAAACTGCGTACAGTTAAGACAGAGCCTCGCACATTTACAGAGTCAATTAAACGTTCTAACAAACAAGAAGGAGGAATCCCCTAAACCAGAAAAACCGAAGAAATCCAAATCCAAAAAGAACAAAACCGACAAAAAAATGTCACAAGAAAAGGAAGCAGAAGCCAACGTGAAAGACAGCTCAGAGGAAAGCCAACCAATTGCTGAAGAGAATAAAGAGCAAACTGAAGGTAGCAAAGAGGAAAAAATTGACAGCAAAACCATGGAATCTCTAATACAAGCTATAAGTATGGCTAATATCAATCTTTCTGACTTGGGTGAGAGCAATGAAGTTGTGGTAAATGATAAACAAAACGATGAAAATGAGAAAAGTGACAAGCAGAATCTCGATATCGACAAAAATGATAAACCAGAAGAAGACGAGATTAAGAAAACTGATGTGATACAAGAGCCAACGGAAGATGCCACAGAAATACTAGTAGATAAAAGCGATATAGTATTAGATACTGGGAAACTTATAGATGACAAATTAGTATTAGAATCTCCAGGAGATAAAATAGATGTTACGTTAATAGATTACACATCTGAAAAAGAATCGAAAGATAGTGCAGAAACAGTTTGTAATAATAACGAAATTACAGAAGTTTTGCCAAAAGTTGCTGATGATAGTCAAGCGAAACCAGAAATAAATCAAGTCACAAAAGTTGAACAAGTCACAAAAGTTGATACAGTTAGTCCAATTGTTGATGTTCAATCAAACGTTGATGAAGTTAACCTCCCATCAAATGGAAAAAAAGTTGATGCAGTTAATCCAATTGTTGACGTTCAATCAAAAGTTGGTGAAGTTAACCTCAGATCGAATGAAAAAAAAGTTGATGCAGTTATACCAATTGTTGACGTTCAATCAAAAGTCGATAAAGTTAACCTCACATCAAATAGAAAAAAAGTTGATACAGTTAATGCAATTGTTGATGTTCAATCAAAAGATAATGAGGTCCACCTCACATCAAATGAAAACAAACTAAACGTAGAAGTATTAAATAGTAATGAATCAAGTATTGTTTTAGATGGTGTCAAAAAAGCTGATGACAATTCTATTAGTGCTGAAAATTAAAGAATTTTTCTAAACTTTTAACTGTAAATAAATTTGTGACGTGATTAAGTTGGATTGTCTTTATTAAATCGTAACGCGACATTTTAAATATAAAATATTAACAGTGAAATTATTTGATATTGAAACTTTAGAATAAACTATATGGAATAACGAATCATTTCTTTTTCTTCGAGGTTATTTCTATAGATTTCAGAGACTGAGGTTTCCACCCTGGCAGCAAAGCGTCGCCAAGTGATTTAGCGTTCCGGTACAATGTTGAAATCAATCAGTGTATGGATGGATTAACAATAAAACCGGCCAAGTGCGAGTCGGACTCGCGCACCGAGGGTTCCGTACAAACCTGTAGTAAGTTTTACGATTTATGACTTATTAAAAAAAATTGCTTAAAAATTACGTTTGTTGTATGGGAGCCCCCCTTTAATATTTACTTTATTGATATTTAATTATTTATTTTGAAAGGTAATATACAAGTTAATATTCTGTGAAAATTTGAACCGTCTACCTGTTACCGTTTTTAATATTGAGCAAAAAAATACGAAAAAAACACGTTTATTGTATGGGGACCCCCCTTAATATATATATTTTTTTAATTTTTAGTATTTGTTGTTATAGCGGCAACGGAAATACATCATTTGTCAAAATTTCAGCTTTCTAGCTATCACGGTTTATGAGATACAGCCTGGAGACAGACAGACAGACAGACAGACAGACAGACAGACAGACAGACAGACAGACAGACAGACAGACAGCGGAGTCTTGGTAATAGGGTCCCGTTTTTACCCTTTGGGTACGGAACCCTAAAAATAGCCATACCTACCTCTTCTGGGTTAGCCCACGCCCCACTATGAGAAAAATAACTTCCAGTTCTCTCAGTAGTCAATATTTTTTTTTTGTGATTATTAAATAGACGGGAGATAGATCTCCCAAAAGTCGTAATATCCACGTCCCCTGTTAGTTTTATGTTGACGTTGAATCACCATTTTAAACTAGATCGAAGTAAAATAGTGCTTCGAACTTTGATGACGTCACTATTCAGTATTTCTTTCATACAGAATCGCATACTAAACTTGAAAAAAGTTGCTGATTTGACTAGTCAAATACTCAATAGTTTTTTTGAGTCACAGAAGATCTAAGGCGCTGGCATGGAAGTTATAGGTACAGTACTATGCATACGTTGTACCCATAGAGGTATACCTCTATGGTTGTACCTTTTAGTTCCATGAGCGTTGGGCAAAACTTTACTCTGATCAGTCGCATTAAATTCTTTTACTTTTAAGTAAGCTAACACAAAATACAATTTCATTACGGTGCTAATTTCCTCAAGCAATCGTCGAGTTACGATTTAAAAAAGATATGAACTGCCTAATTATTATAATTAGAAAGTTAATTACTTTTTACGATATTTTATATGGATGATAAAATAACACATGTTTTACGAAGTGCGTTTGTAAGGTTTGATTTTATAAGATGTTGCAGACTATAGAGAAAAAGGATTCCACAATATCAGTCCAATTTTTTTTATTTCGGACTGCGAAACGCGAGTTTTGACAGACTGGAATTTGGGGCCCATATTAATTACAAGTCTCAGCCAATCTATGCTTAAGATCGGTCATAACATAGCTTGACCGATGGTTAGGAACCAACCTCCGTGGCGCAGTGTTGAGCGCTGTTGCCTTAACGTGCGGAGGTCCCGGGTTCGATCCCCGGCAGGGTTTGGAAATTTATAATTTCTGAATTTCCCTGGTCTGGCCTGGTGGGAGGCTTCGGCCGTGGCTAGTTACCACCCTACCGGCAAAGACGTGCCGCCAAGCGATTTAGCGTTCCGATACGATGCTGTGTAGAAACCGAATAGGGGTATGGGTTTAACAAAAACTGCCATGCCCCTAACAGGTTAGCCCGCTACCATCTTAGACTGCATCATCACTTACCATCAGGTGAGATCGCAGTCAAGGGCTAACTTGTAGTGGATAAAAAAAAAAAAAAAAATCAACCATGTCTTAAGCCTAAGCAACGTCAAAGTTGGCTCTATAGATCTCACACTACAGCTACTAGCTTGAGACTGACTCAATTTTCGCTACAGAGCAGAGAAGGTATACCTACCGGGATTATACAAGACGCTAACTTTAATAATAATGATACTTACACTTATTAGTTTACCTAGTAGTATTTAGGTAGGTACATTAAAAAAAGCAATTATTTTATTACAATATGTTCCTACTAGTTCCAGTCCTAATATGTCAGTAATTAATAACTCAACAATAGTTTGCAACGGCTATAAATTCAAACCATGGTGTTTTTTTAGTATTATTTGCCATAATTATTGGTTTTCGTGTAGTGAAGTTTTGTTACATTCAATTGAAAAGTGCCTGATGTTCAATGTCTAGTCAAAAATCCTTTCTATGGGGTATGTAGATATACATTGCTAGTACTGTAAGGTGTGACGTCGATTTAATATACTGCGAAGCCGTTCCTTTATTGTTAGCTATACTGGTATACAGTCCAAGCTCTTGATGACGTGATAAAAGCACTGAGAGCACCTTACATCGAAAACGCCATTGCTCACATTACAAAAATGGTGACGATTTATGACGTCATATAATTCCCTGGGATACTGCGGCAGTATACTGTCAGTCCTTATCGGAACGAATTTTTTTTTTTTTTTTTTTTTTTTTTTTTTTTTTTTTTTTTTTTTTTTTTTTTTTTTTAAATGTATAGGCCAGCGCTTGGCTGCAATCAGACTTGCTTGCAAGTGGTGATGCAGCCTAAGGTGGAGCGCGCTTGCCTAGAAGATGCCTATTCACTCTCCCCAGTAAGAGCATTGAATAGTGCTCGCAGTGTATATCGGAACATTCCCATGTTTGTCTAATTTAGGATGATGATAGGGTGATGCCTATATCAAAAATAAATTATTTCTAACTGATTATTAAATAGAGGGTCTTCCAAAAGACCTAAAATTCACATACTCGGTTAGTTTTAAGTTTGATAACCATTTTAAAATATAGATTTTAAAAAAAAGTGTGTTTAAATTTGATGACGACACAACTGTGAATTTCATACAACTTCCTTATTAGAAGTGCGTTTTTGAGTTTGATAAAGGGTTGCTAATTTGATTGAGTTTATCATTCTAAATTAGACAAACCATTTCTGCGTTACATGCATCGTCCATAGGATCTGCATTCTACACCGCGCTATAAACTCCAAAAGTATTAAAAAAATGGATGTAGGTACCTAAACACGGAATAAATATACATAATTATATGATAGGGATGATGCCTATGTCAAAAATAAATTATTTCTTGCTGATTATTAAATAGAGAGTCTTCTAAAAGGCGTAAAATTCACATCCTCGGTTAGTTTTAAGTTTGTTATTCATTTTAAACTGTCGATTAAAGATTTTTTTTAAAATAATTTGATACGTCCAACTTGTATTTCATACAAACACACGTTTAACACGTATATTGCGTTTTTAAGTTTGTTATAAGAGTTTGATTGAGCTGTCATCATCACTATTGGTGACAGTTTTTAAGAATTTGGACCAATCGTCTGAAATAAAATAGAATGATTTGAATTATTTGTATGTTTATTTTGACTGACTCAACCCTTAACATATCTACCTATCATAGTCCGTCAATTCTGACCTGCAGGCTTAGCATGCGCACAACGGTGCGCATTCTAACAATCGCGATATCTCGTTAGATATCGCGACGAGAGATGTTATCGTTGCCGGCTAATTTTTCGTTCACCCTGACATGCACCTTTGATGTATATACATAATCAAAGACATGCACAAAATGCGATATATTACAAGAAAAAATTGTCGACATGTAAGGGTTCGTAGAGAAAAATTATACTTATCACAGATAAGAAATATTACTTTTAGCTCTACTTTTGACGTAACGAGACAAGTAACCATGGTAGCTTCGGTAGACAAATAGAGATAACGGGTAGACATAATTTTACTCGTGTGCGTGATGCCCGCGACTTCGTCCGCGTAGTTTAATTTTTTTGATTTCCGCGGGAACTACTTAATTTTCCGGGATAAAAGGTACCCTATGTCACTCTCCAGGTCTTCAACTATTCCCATGGCAAAAATCACGTCGATCGGTTGCTCCGTTGCGGCGTGATTGAAGGACAAACCAATAAACCAACAAACAAACACACTTTCGCATTTATAATATTAGTATGATTACCTAATCAAATTGCAATCCCTAGTTCAATGGGATCGCGGGTAATTATAATTTATAATTCATACCAGCAATGGGAACACGGGTAAACTCCAGTCTGTCACTCTGTTTTTAAACCTAGAGAGAGTACTCTCGAAACGTCGTATTGCTCATTGCTAAAGGTCGTGACCCTTTCTATCAATCACATAATGGTAGAAGTTTTCTTGGGATAATAATGCGGTGGGTTCCCATTTCCCACGTCCTTCCGCATACGACTCAACTAAGAGTAGGTACCTATTTAAACTCTTAGGTTTTCGTAACGATTAGTATCAGATGTTAGTGATAATAACCGGGGCCGACGCCACAGCTTAATGTGCTCTCCGATGCACGGAGGAAATTAAAAGGCCAAATTTGAACCTCCAAATTCGGTGACCCATCCAGTTATCGACTTGGGTCAAGGTTGCTTAACAATCGCAATCGAATGAGAATCGACTGTTACAGCTAGGCCACTCGACCCTCATTAAAGGTAAGGTTCCCTTGTTTAAGGTAGGCCTAGGTAAAGTCCATGTTTTTAGGTTGGGTGACTTGCTACCATCGTAATAGCGTCGCCTAGATAAACTAGGTAGGTATAGGAATAAATTAAGTAATACCTAAAAACGTTAAATAAAATAGGAACTAAAAAATTAAAGCTAGACAAATAGGCTTGTAGCCCCGAACCTAAGTTACCGCTCGACGACGCTAAAAAAATAAATACCTAGGTAAATTCTTAGTATTTGCACTTTCCTAATCAACTAAAATCTTGCGACCGATTTTTCTATTACGGTACATAATGATAGGTACCTACCTATTATTTACTTTTTTATTTTTTTCATTCAAACATTCGGCCTTTGGGCCAAGGTCCGGTCAAATGTTTGATACACTTTCGACAAATTATACTTTAAAGGTAAGTAGTATTCTGTTCTATTCATTTTATTTGGTTTCTCATCTTCTAAATATATAAAAGGAAAAGATGACTGACTGACTGACTGATCTATCGACGCATGAGCTCAAATCACTGGACGGATCGGGCTGAAAGGCAGACAGTAGCTGTTATGACGTAGGCATACATTAAGAAATATTTTTTGAAAATTCAACCTCTAAGGGTGTAAAATAGGGGTTTGAAATTTGTATGACAATGAACTTAACATGCGCGAAACTGCGGGCAAAAGCTAATCATTCCGAAAGCAGTAATAGCCTAAAGACTTTCGGCCTCCTGTAGAGTCTCGAGAAGCAGGTCTAGATACTTGCTAAACTTTTCTGATTTAACTAAGGTGCATTTTGAACTCACTTGTTATAACGGTATTTAAAAGGGGAAAATCGTGAGGAAAACTGCATGTAGGAGAGTTGTTCTTAATGTTCTCAAAGGTGTGTGAAGTCATAGTATGTGTAGTGCTGATTAATCCGCACTTGGACTATGGTCAGTAGAGTAAAGCTTAGACATAGTTAATTATTTGATTTCACCTGATATAAAAACAAAACAATCACTTCGGAGTTCAGAACTGTCATTGATATACCTACCTACTTAATTTATCCTTGACATAATAATTTAAAAAGTTAATTTTATCTCCTCCTTTATCCATTTTCCATTCTTTTAAAAGAACTAATTTGGGAACTCTTGGGAAGTCCTCGGTTTCACCTCCTCCTTACAATATATTGTAAGGAGGAGGTCCTATAGGATGTTACTCGACCGTCATTTATTAAACAGCTCCAAAATTTTGTAACGTACCTAAAGTAGGTTAGGTACCTACTTAGTTAGGTACATATTTGGGAACATTTTATCAAATTTTTAACCTTGGCAAGACAAATTTCAGTTATTGGAATTAGGAACAATAAAATTATTACTTACTTACCTATATTACTTAAGTAGGTACCTAGGTATTATTCTGTAGATCAATGTTGGAACGTGGTTGGAACGACGAAGTGACGAAGTCAATATTTAAGTAATTTAGTTATGATTGAAAATGCAATTTGTGATACTAATTAATACAAGAAACCATATTTCTATTATTTGCCCGATTTCAAAATTGTTTTCCTGTTTAATCAAACATTAATTTTGCCTAGTTAAGTAATTATATAAGTACAAGTAAGTAGGTACTTACAGATATTTTTATTTTTAATCATAGTGTTACTAGCTGATGCCCGCGACTTCGTCCGCGTGGTTTAAGTTTTTTGTTATTCCCGCGGGAACTCCTTAATTTTCCGTGATAAAAAGTACTTAGCCTATGTCATTCTCCGGTCCTCAACTATACCTATGCCAAAATCACGTCGATCCGTTGCTCCGTTGCGGCGTGATTGAAGGGCAAACCAACAAACCAATAAACCAACAAACAAACACACTTTCGCATTTATAATATTAGTATGATGTAGTTTTACATAGCTAACTACCTCAGTATAATTATTGAGACTCTCTTAGTCGTAGTGGAATGACCTGGGAACCCACCGCATTATTATCTCAAGAAAACCCCTGCTAATAAGTGATTAATAGAAAAGGGTCACGACTCTCAGCAATGAGGAATACGACGCAGAGAGAGAGAGAGAGAGAGAGAGATAAGTTTTAAGTAGGTAAGTAATACAGCTACGATTTGCGTTGACGTTATGATTTATCACTTTACAATCAGTAGTAGCCCGATGTTATAAATTCCAATAATTAGTTAATAGTGCGAAGACAATCATTCGATAATACTAAAGCGTTTTAAATAGGCAGGGTTGTAATTACTAAAATACCATCGTATAAACACGGTAAGGATTAAAACTGACTGACTAACATATGTAGGTACTTAGTAAGTACCTAGTACCTAGTCCTACTTATGTAGATATCTACTTAAATCACTCTCAATCATATTGTATGTGTAACAGTCTCGAAAACAATCGTACACCTAACTATACCTATATCTATATAGTATAACTTTACAGTTTACACGTTAATTTAGGTATTACCGATACACCTCATTAAATCGATGCTGAACGGATGAAAATGATACAGTATTGACAAGGTATAGTTAACTAGGTACCTAATCATTATAAATATTATAAATGCGAAAGTTTGGATGGATGGATGTATGGAAGTATGTTTGTTACTCAATCACGCTCCAACGGACGAACGGATCTGGATGAAATTTGGCACAGAGATAGATTATAGTCTGGAATAGCACATATAGGCTACTTTTTATCCCGGAAAATTAAAGAGTTCCCGCGGGAACCGAAAAACCTCAATCCACGCGGACGAAGTCGAGGGCATCAGCTAGTATAAAATAGTTCCTATTCAATGTTTTTTTATCCGCTACAAGTCAGTCCTTGACTGCGATCTCACGATGGTAAGTGAAGATGCAGTCTAAGATGGTAGCGGGGTAACAGGGTAGGTATGGCAGTATGTATTAATAAACCTAAGTATACCTACCACTAATCGGTTTCTCTTTCTACCAATTAACTAGTTAAGTAGTAAATAATTACCTTTAAAAGTCTTGATGGTTTATATTTTGTACACGCCATCGTACCGGAACGCTTACTTCATAGCTTGGCGGCACGTCTTTGCCGCTAGGGTAGTTGGTAATTAGACAGCCGAAGCCTCCCATCAGACAAGACCAGAGAATAATAATAATAGTTAATGATCCAAGTAATAAAATAATGTCCTCCCGACCGAATTTCAGCCACGGCGCGGCGGCTTATCTGTGTGTGTGTGTGCGCAGACACAGGTGCACTCTCTGTTCCTTAATCTCAATTCTCATACCCCGATGGGACGGAAAATCCGACATGACTGGTGAGAGATCAGGAGCGGGACCGACGACTTCCGAGGCACGGGAGTGAAACACCATCAACTCTCCTAACTCCGGGCTAGTACCTACTGAGAATTTCTTGTCGGAAAACCCAATACTTGTTAGGGCCCGAACAGACTCGAACCCGGGACCTCGTCGGCTGCAGTTGAACATGCTAACCACTAGCCCAACGAGGCAGTCAACCTACTAAGTACCTATTATACCTGCAGCCATAATATTTTATGTAGGTACAGATATTGTTATGTACTTAGACCTACAATCTGTATTCTGTACCTATCTGTAACTTAAAGTTTGACGAATACTAGGTATAAGCAGGAAAATTAAAATGTTCCCTTATTGATTATTGTCCACTAAAATCTACTACGTTATACAGAGTTGTTCGAAGTTACGACAAATCTATCATTTTGTGATATAATTTTTGCATCACACTGCAGTTTGCACCCTTTGTAAAACTTATCTGAACTGAGGAAATGATATAGAGCTGTTGTAACCTAGTAAAATGTTATTGAAATTATTTCATGCTTACTTACCTACCTACATTTAAAAAAACACGTTTTAGGTATATATTCGTGCGATAATCCATACTAATATTATACATGCGAAAGTGTAATTAAGTAAAAAGTTATGCCTATTTGGCTTTGACATTTTTTGAACCGATTTTGATGAAATTTATCAGATAGGTTGCATCTTGAGGAAGGAATAACACATTATTCTTTCTTTTTTCAATAATAAAAAAAAATACTAAGTAAGTAGTTAGGTACGGGATTTTTCAAAAGCATAAATCCATGCGGAGGAAGTCGCAGGTAGGTATCATCTTAGACCGCAGCATCACTTCCTATTAGGTGTGATGTGGTCAAGCGTAAGCCTATAATGAATAATAAAAAAAAAATTGGAAAATATTAAAAATCAAAAATATGCAATTTTTTCGATCCTTTTGTCCGACAGAAAACAAAAGTCCAAGTATCATTTTGAACATGCTGAGAAAGGAAATCTTTACTGTATAGCCAACTTCAAAACATCATCATAGTCCCCAATAGATAACATATATCAGCTTATTTATGCTATCGCTGCCGCTGTAATTTCATGCACACTTTTTTTTTTAAAGTCTACATAATTTCAACCCAACTCTGCGGACCCACTACCTACTGAGCGCAAATTTCCTCTCGGATTGAGAAGGTTTTGGTCATAGTCCACCACGCTGGCGAAGTGCGTATTGGCAAAACAGAAATTAATGTTTACTACAAAAATTTTAATCCCACAATTTCTAGCTAATGTTTTGCGTCATACGTTCCTTATTGGCTTGGGTTTCATTCCAGGACGATAGGAAATGCATTATAATATCCTGATCATGAATTTATTCTACGGAGTTGAGAATTATCCAGATATTTGTCATACAAACATCAGTCGTTGAATAAGATCGTAGGCTATCGAGTAACACGGTAGTAGAGTAATTATTTGTAGATATATAATTTTTCATTTTTGTGTTTGTTTTCTTTTTTTCTGTAGCTATCCGTGAAAAGCTAAATAAACCTTTATTTTAGGTTTTATTTTTCAATAACCGTACAGCAGTGCCAAGTCACTTTAATGGAATCCCCTCTTAAAAAAGGTCTGGAAAAATCCTGGAAAAGTTAGCCCCTCTTTCTTCAAGTCTTTGGAGCCCTTCCATGCCATCGTTATGGAAGTGTTAAAATCACGTTAAAAAAATGGATCACGATCAGCTCTATACCATTATATAAGACTTTCAGTACTGGCGGTCAAAAGAACATTCTCTATAAATAGTAATGGCCACTGTCCGTCGGTACATTGCATTGCCTCACAAGTAGAGCGAGGGGCGCTTTTGACCCCGCACCCAAAACGTTACATTATAATAATATCTGTGAAAGTACTGGAAGGTTCGTTAAAGTGATAATCAATTAGTGTGAAAAACTAAATTTATTTTCTAGAAATTTATTTTAATAAATAAATAAATTATTATTAATTTTCTTGAGTGATAATTATAATCATTTTGGTGTGTTTTCAGTTCGACTGGGAAATATGAAGGCTTTTACTTCAGTATTATTATGTATCGGTGAGTAAATTATTTTTTGAGTATATTAAGATATAATCATCATGAAATAATTAAGTAGGTACCTAATAAAAGCAGTTTTTTTAATATTTAAAATTCACAAAGAAATTTTTTTTAAATATTAAGTATGTATTAAGTAACAAAACTTTTTATTTATTTTAATTAATTATTTATAATGTATTAAAATAAAATGAAAAAAAAAAACCTAATCTAATGTCCGATAAATTTGAATTTGTATTTACTAACGTAATGATTTTTTAATAAATTATAAAAATGTTAATTCTGTCCTATTATAATTTTAAGACTTTAATTTATTAAAAAGACACTCACATATTGGACACGTTTTTGTTTTAAATAAGTAATGATGATGATGAGACTTGTGAAAAATTAACAACTACTTGGTCTACGTGACTTTCGCACTATTTTTTGCCTTTCAAGAGAACAGGAAAGGTTGTGATAACAAATACTGACTCAGCCAAAATGATTTTGAAAAATTCCACGTAATTTTTAAAATTTGTACGCGTGATACGTGTTCTCCATAGGTGATTTGTGTCCGTCCAGGTCTCAAAAGGTTCACTATTTTCCGCAAAATTACGCAATTTTTAAGCTAATTGACAAGTACAAAAATATTTTTTTAAACTTTTGCATCAGAAATTGTTAAAATGGGGGGTTTTCAAAGTCACTGTTTCTATCTCAAAAACGGCTATACATTAAAAGCTGTAACTTACGTAAGTATAATTTCAGTCTTATCCTGTACCTACCTCAACAACAAATAATATAATTTTAGATAAATATTGTAAAGAAATTAAATTAATAAATTTTAAGCTGCAACGTATGTATTTATTTCATAACTAGATGATACCTGCGACTTCCTCCGCGTGGATTAAGGTTTTTGATTCCCGCGGAAGCTCCTTGATTTTCCGGGATGCAACCTACCTTTGTAAATTTCGTCAAAATTGGTTGAAAAGATGGGCCGGGAAAGCGTAGCAGACAGACAGTCCAGACAAATACACAGACAGACAGACAGACACTTTCGAATTTATAATATTAGTGTGGGTTATTATCATATAAATATTATAAATGCGAAAGTTTGGATGGATGTATGGATGTATGGATGTATGGATGTTTGTTACTCAATCACGCTCCAACGGCTGAACGGATCTGGATGAAATTTGGCACAGAGATAGATTATAGTCTGGAATAGGCTACTTTTTACGCCGGAAAATTAAAGAGTTCCCGTGGGAACCGAAAAACCTCAATTCACGCGGACGAAGTCGCGGGCATCAGCTAGTTATTTCATAATTACTAAAATTAAATTACCTACCACAGAATAGGTAATATGCTATTACCCAGAACGACCTAATACGAACTCATGGGATGCCGCGAGGTCTCAGGTGGGCTAGTTGGGGGCGAACCACTTTAATCAAATAAATATTATAAATGCGAAAGTTTGGATGGATGGATGTATGGATGTATGTTTGTTACTCAATCACGCTCCAACGGATGAACGGATCTGGATGAAATTTGGCACAGAGATAGATTATAGTCTGGAATAGCACATAGGCTACTTTTTATCCCGGGAAATTAAAGAGTTCCCGCGGGAATCGATAAACCTAAATCCACGCGGACGAAGTCGCGGGCATCAGCTAGTAACTAATATAAATATTAGTATTAAGAATTTCGGGAAGGTCTTTTTGGCAAGCTGAAATTGTGGAAAATATAACTTCGTCAATTGGCGAATCCCTGCCAGTCTGGTAGAGCGTTTGCGGTTATTTCGCTACAGCGCAGCATTTGCAAACAAAATTTGCAAAAATATAATTTAAAAAATATTTTTTTGGCAACTTGTTTTTTTTTATCTTTTAATTTAGTACATAAGGAATACAAAAGAAAAATCCCAGACTTTTTTGTCGGTTTTCAAAAATATTTTATTATAATTTACAAAAAATATACTTTTGGCAATCTGAAATTTTAATTATTTAGAGTCATTTCAATAATACCTGCAAACCGTCAGACAAATTTTGCTGTTTTAAACAATTCCCAGACGTGAATAAAGTTTTCAAATGAGTACGACTTACGAAATAACCGCAAACGCTCTACCAGACTGGCAGGACTGGATTCGCCAATTGACGAATCTTAAAACCTTCCTGAAATTCGTTGCCACCTCTTGGACCATATGACAATTAGTTATATTGAATGTTGATCACTTTCTCCTGAAACTGATGCTCGTGTTATACGACCGAAGCCGCAACGTGTGGTCATGAACTTCTAATTGAAAGTTCATTGATTGTCACTAAACCACAAAATGTAATACTTAGATACGTCATTCAATCCAAAGGTTTCCTGGATTGATCATTAAATACCTACTAGACAGTATTAAAAAAGAGGTTTTATTTATACTTACACTGCACTCTGATAATTAAATCATATTTTCTTGCTCCTAAACTGTTTGTATAGTCAAAGAAAAGGAAATTGATATATAATTTGAGTTCATAAAATGCTGTCTTAAATAAATTAGAATGACAGACAACCATACTCCATAGGAAAACGGCATCTAATCTCAAATCATTACTATCCTTTTGTCCTGTAATAATATGATTTGTAATTCTTAATTTTCTATTGCGGGTCATGATCATCCGACGGATTGCTATAAGGCCCACTATGTGTATCTTTATGAGGTTGCTCTCTTTTATCTTTCTTTGCTTTGATGAATCGACCATTTCCATAATATGCCTTATAAGTAGGTATATCGTATTTTGTATATTGAGCCTTTTGAGATTATTCTTTTCAGTAAGTATTTTTAATTATTCAATATCAGCAATTTCATTCGCCGTTAATGAACGAAGTCCGTAACAAATAAATTAAAACGTCGCTGTTGATTAATTAATACATAAAACAGCGCTTACCTACTTATTATGAATTGATTTTATCACCGAATAAATTGTAACTTGAATGTGTAATATCACGCAAACAACTGCGTTACATAGACAAACAAATGGTGCATATCCATTAAAAGAGGATATTATCTAATCAATATTACACTTAGGAAGCAAATACAAAGTAACACTTCCGAATTGGTTGGATTTGTTCGATTTTGCTTTATAATATTAAATAATATACTCGGTTCAGTGAATCGAATGATCGCGCGTGTAATTACCTTATTAATTGTTATGTTGTTTTTAGTTAAGAAACGCAAATAGGCAATTTATTATGTACATGATTATTAGTTTTTGTTTAATCTTTATAATACGCTTGTATATCATTATTAGATTGTTTAATCAGTAGAGTTTTGGATTGATCTGTTTACACGTTTTCATTTTCGCTTTCAACTCAGACGCCTTTTCAGTTATTTCAAGTGTTTCTGAAATAGAGTAGAATAGACTGACTGACTTTAGAATCATATATTGGTCTGAATTATAACCTTTCTTAGGCAGAGACTTTTATAAAAGCTAAAAAATAACAACATCGCGTATATTTTAATTCAAACCTCATATCGTTTCAAATTGTAATTATTTTGTAACATAAAGATAATAATATATTTCAATCTATTAATATGAAATCAATTAACAATTCAACAAAGTCTGATTAGGTAAATTAAGAATCAAAATCAAATATTTTTTATTCAAATAGACTTTGAACAAGTGCTTTTGATAGTCGAGTGAGTTCGGAATGCCATTCCTTCAGAGGAGAACCATCAAGAAACTCGGTAGTTGCTCTTTTGAAAAAAAAATATTTATAGTTACATTAATGTGAAGTGTAAGATTTATTACTTAAAGGCATTCCTCATATTTTTACATTTGTAAAGAGCAGTGTTATTTTTGTTACAGGGACGCTGTCTTTTGCATCATCAGCACCAGCTGGCCACAAACACAGCCCACAAAGAGCTGAATACAACTATGAATACGCAGACAAATCCAAATCAGCAGCACCCAAAGAACAACAGGAATCAGCTAGCCATTACGACTCTTATATCCAAGATGTGCAAGCTGCTGCAAGTGGTGGTAACACGGCGAAAAAAGGCTTCAGTCGAGGCAGTGGCTTGAGGACGATAGCTGTTGGGTCCGCTAATCAGGCGAAGACGGCGTTAGGTAAACAATTTTTTCAGTAGTCACAAAAAGTATAAGGACCAATAATATCTTAACGCTCTTCTTTATCAAATAGCTTTGGTCCAATCCAAAATGCTTTGGCTTTATTTTAGACATCCGTAACCAGAAAAGGTCCTAAAGATTATTAAGTTCACTCTGCAGCAGTTCTGAGTAAACGTAATAATTTTTATAGGATTATCAGCAAGATAATATGAATTTACCCTGCTAGACTTAATGTGTTTTCCACCACACTCGATCTTCAACCTTTCTCATTCAGCCTTTTTATATCGTGCTGTAGGGTGTCCCACATAAGGATTACTTCATTATTTTTATGTACTTTGGAACTCCTTGTTTAATTTCATGTCAAACACCTATATGTCAGGACTCTACTACGGTTTCGGAAAAGAGATTCTACTGATTATTTTATTTTAATACGTCGAAATACTACAATTTTTTTTAGGTAACCAGCAGGCAGCAGGGTTCCAAGCAGCGTATGTAGCTAAGAATACCCTTGCTCAGTCTGCTGCTCAGTCCAGTGCGACTGCTCAGGCAGCGCTGGCTGGGAAGCAAGTTATTCTGGCTGGGTTAGAGCAGCAAGTGAGAGATGCTAAAGTGGGCCTCCAGGGTGAAGAGATGCAGCTTCAGCAAGCTAAGAGATCGGCGCAGGCGGCGGCGCAAGCAGCGCAACAGGCTATGCACCAGGTATGATAAACTAATTAAGATAAGAATAATTATTTTTTGCCTGTAATAAATATTTAACACAATTTTAGAATTATATTATTGAGCTGATCACAATTTTAGGCTTTTCTGATTTGAAATTGAAGAAAGTTTTGATTTAGATTACTAGCTAATAAAAGGTTATGACGTTTTATATACAAATCAATAATGTGTAGCTAAATAGAACAGAAGCAGGGTGTTCATTACAAAATATGATTTTTAAATACAAAGAATAAATAAAGTTAAATTATAATTAATTAATTTTTGTAAAAAAAAATCTAGTAATTTATTACCTACTAAATAATTTTATTATTTTCTAGAAATTTATTTTTGAAACCATTAAAATTTTAACTTGATTATTGTTGTGAAACGAAATGCACTTAAAATCATGTTTCTATTGATAAAAATCTGAAAACAAACTTATGTCAAAACCGAGACGAGAAACGTAGAAAAAAATCGGAAAGATACGATCTATTTACGTTATTGGCGCTCTAATTTCGTTATTGATCCAATTTGTTTCTATGAAATGCAACTGTGTACAATAGAGACAGTTGTGATGTAAAAGTTACTACAAAAATGTATTGAAATAAAGTGTGGTTATTGTAAATCTATTACCTTGAATCAGATACATTGATGTAGAATTTTAGTTTGATGATAGCTAAACTGTAGACCTACGTTTTCTCCGTCTTATGTCATAAGTACATACTCGTAAAATATGATCATAGTTAATATTATTCCTCAGTTAGTTAATCCATACCTCCGTGGCGCAGTGTTGAGCGCTGTTGTCTTAACGTGCGGAGGTCCGGGGTTCGATCCCCGGCAGGGTCAATTTGGGAATTTATAATTTCTGAATTTTCTTTGGTCTGGCCTGGTGGGAGGCTTCAGCCGTGGCTATTTACCACCCTACCGGCAAAGACGTGCCGCCAAGCGATTTAGCGTTCCGGTACCATGCCGTGTATAGAAACCGAATAGGGGTATGGGTTTAATATAACTGCCATGCCCCTAACAGGTTAGCCCGCTACCATTTTAGACTGTATCGTCACTTACCATCAGGTGAGATCGCAGTCAAGGGCTAACTTGTGATGGATAAAAAAAAAAAATTTAAGGCAGTATAACATTAAATACATCTCTGGGTCGTATTGCTCATTGCTGAATAATTGAAATTCATTAATTACATTATGGTAGAGGTTTTTTTTGGGATAATAATGCGATGGGTTCCCAGGTCCTTTTCCGCATAGGTAAGACTCGACTAAGATTACTATTTCAATTCTTGGTTACTAACGATTATTATCAGATGTTATTGATAATAACCGGGACCGACGGACGGCTTAACGTGCTCTCCGAGGCACGGAGGAAACGAAAAGCCCAAATTCGGACTTCCAAATTCGGTCACCCATTCAGTTACCAATTTGGGTCAAAGTTGCTTTACAATCGCAATCGACTGATTTGCGCTGTCGTAACTAGGCCACTTGTCCCTCAACATTACCTACATAATAGGTACATCTTATTTTAAACTAGCTGATGCCCGCGGGTTGTCTCGGGGACCCTTAATTTTCCGGGATAAAAAGTAGCCTATGTCACTCACCAGTCTAGAGTTACTCTGTGCCTACACTATAGCTTGGCGAACTTTGTGTGCATGTGGCGAAAATTTGAATTAACAGAATCTACTCTATGTTGGTCTTAATAATTTATTGACAGTGGCGCCATCGCCACACGCCCAAATTTAAAATGGCCAAGCTGTAACAAAGCATTCGAGTATAAAAATAAATTATTAATAAATTATTTATTATTTATAAATAAATTATTTTCAGCCGATTGAATGTGTCAACTTGACCTCGTGTAGATAAGATACATTGTGGTGACCATTTTAATAACTGAAAAATCAATTAAATTAACAACAGGTCATTTCTTGCAACCGATCGCAATAGTTTCAACACTGGCACAAGAGATGGCAAAAAAGTTTAATGTAATTTTGCGAAATTGCATTGATTTCAAATCAAGCGACCCGGCCGTGGCTAAAAAGTGGTGAAACAAACTAAGTCAACAATAAAATACAATATAAATTGGTTTTGCGTTGCATTGTTTAAGTATTATGCCTTTTGACATTGAATAGAACAAAATCGCACTACCTCGTTACGAGATGTTTCAAAAAGAAAAACGCAAGCGCGCGAAAATGATTTGAAGTTACTACAATATTGCATTTTATTTTCTATCTAGATTTTGAAAAGTAGTGTGCAATGCGTATCCTAAGTATTTGTATCGTCCCGAAATCAAATTTTTATTTATTTTTCTAAGAAAAAAAAAGATAGTAGGTGATCCAAACCTAGTACGAGCTGTCATAGCTTTCGAAAACGAATTTCGAAAGCGAAAGCTTTTTGGAATGGAATGTTTATTAAAACTAGTACTTAATTATGTTTATTTTTCTAGGCGTTTTCGTAAATCGTAAAGATGTGCAATATTGTTACCTATCATTACAAACGTATTCTGTAACTGCTTATTTTGCCGGTTCTTCTCATAGAGCCAATGGTGTAGAGTTTTTACCTTGTGGGATAAAACCATAAGTAGTACATGATATAATATTTTACTCGCTTCTCATTTCCTTTGTGTGTGTATGAGTATAATTATATGTGAGTGACCCATTCCATCACTGGTATGGGTCAATGTTGCTTACTTAATCCAACGATCGGCATTGCAATTTATTTGTTATTGCATCTCGTACAAAACATGGATTTCTTTTGTTGTAAGATATTAACCTCGTCAAGAAATTTTACGCTCCAATAAAGCAGAGTTGACACAGAAACAGCACATAGCAATTATATACCACAATAGTATAATCAGTGAATATAATATAACTTATTATTTATTTACTTATTCTATATTCTAATTTTCTATTGCCTTTAAATTAGGATAAGGTTACAAATAAAAAAATACACTGTACTTGATTTTTCTGCCAAAGTTTTTGTTGCATTTTGATATCTCAAAATAGTTTTTAGTAAGAATAAAGTTCTCTTAAATTAGACTTCGCATAAATAAACTTGTTCTTTTTATTTTCGGTTTGCGGAAACTATAGAGCAGTTCTGGTATAAAAAATGAGATTTTTTTGTAAGCTCATTGGATTACCTACTTATTTAGTCACGGTGCGGCGCGCGCGGTAGGCTTAATTTTCTTTTCTATTTTCCAATTCAAACCGGATGCAGAAAAAACTTTTAAGTAGGTATAAGAAAACATAAAAAAGTTAAAATCTAATCAGTTTTTAAGTGTCACTGTTGCGTGTGAACTTAAAGTTTTTGTCTTGGTATTTCTGGTACATTTTCATTTCAAGACTTAAGTGTTTAGTTTTTATAATAATATACTTAATTCTCTTATAATTTAGAATAAGTAATTGCACCCAACAATCTAAATGAACCTATCCAATAGATCTATTAAAAAACCTTAGTCTTCATTCTTCCTCCTTTTTTTAATCCAGTACGAGTGAGCCCTTGACTGCAATCTCACCTATTGGAAATGATGATGCAGTCTAAGATGGTAGCGGGCTAACCTGTTAGGGGCATGGCAGTTATATTAAAACCCATACCCCTAATCTGTTTCTACACGGCATCGTACCGGAACGCTAAATCACTTGGCGGACGGTCTTTGCCAGTATGGTGGTAACTAGCCACGGCTGAAGCCTTCCTGATCTTGAGCCCGCAAAAAATATTTGTTCTTGTATGTATGCCGGAGTAATGGTCCTTTGCTTATCCACAGGTGAACGTAATCCAAGCGGCGTTGAATGCAGCGCAAGCGACATCCGAGAACGCAAACGAGGCAGCGTCACAGGCAGCTGGTGAGCTCGGTGCACAGACAGCTATGGTGGGAGCAGCCAGACAGAGGTTGCAGACCCTGCAAGAACAGCTCAAAGGAGTCAGGATTGACTTCGAGGCTACCCAGGCCGCTGCGAGAAAAGCTCAGGTAGGCTTTACTTGGAGATCAGTTCACTGCACATAGAATAACTGAAGATATTGATTTTACGGCAACGGAATTGCCATAAAATAGAAACATGCCTTCGGAAGCTGTACCAAAGGATCAGATTTGGTTTATCAACAATAAATAACGTCGAAAACTTTTAAGGTCAGACGTTGAAGATTTTTCAACAATTTTCTTAAGGTATTTAGGTTTCGAAATGCTGCAAGGTTTATGAAGTGTAGTTTTTAAGGTAAGGTTTTTAACTGAGGAATCAACCGCACATGAACTATGGATGCCGAGTAAGGCCTTCTTGACAGATTTTTGTATTAGTAAAGTCGCAAAAGGGGCACAAAATTGCCATAATGCCTGTGTTGCGATAGTGAGCAAGAAATTGGTAAGATTGACAGATATTTTTTGGCTTCCGTCTGATTTCTCGTGAAGGAGTAAGGAAGATTATATAGAATAGACCATCCTGAAAAAAAATAGAAAAAATAATATTGATGGATAGGATTTCATCAGGATGGAAGGATAAAATTAACATAAAACGAGCAAAGCAACCAAGATTTACCTATATCTTAAGATCTCATTACATTTTTATTATTTTATCAATAAAATTTGAACTTACATTTTCAACGGCCAATTCTCTGCTTTGCAAATTTTTTTCTATCATCAGATTGCCGTTCCAAAAAATGTTACCAAAAAAAGAAATGAAGTAGACGAATATGCCGAAACTTCTTATTTTTTCCTGTTTTTAAACTTAATGAAATAGTTTTAGATGAAAGTGATCCAATTTATCTCTTCTTTCACCAGGCTGCTGCACAACAAGCTCAAGCAAACGCCGCTGAGGCAGCCGCGAAGGCAGCCGCCGCTGGTCTCGCTGCTGGCCAGCATAACAAGGACGCCTCTCATGAAGGTAGTAATAGCTACGAAGAGTACAAACAGGCCCCTGAACAAAACAGCCAAGAGTACTACCAGACGGATTTCCAAAACTAGTAACGTTAAGGGAATAGGTAGTTCAGCAATCGCAGATATTCGTGTTACTGGTTCTACATCTACATTAGAAGCTGGTAGAAATCACGATGATGATTTCTAAGTAGCAATACCTGCATTTGATATTTCACAAATCTATTTTTCATTACCTATTAAAAACAGTTACATATTGAACCAGTGATAAGAAAACTATACAGAGTACTCCGAACCTAAATATTGTGATTATTGGAATAGGAACACCATTTTAAAATTTCTACAAAGATAAAAATTTCATTTCGAAAATGACTTGATATGAACGATATCAGAGACTACTCTCTGACGATATAGACGTACAGTTAAGTTTTAATATTATTGGTTTTTAGATATTTTTGTATACGACATTCATTTGCTATTTCCTATTCCAAAATTAGCAATAATTTGTACATACATTGTTAATAATTATTTAGTTTAACTTAGAATTACAACTTGTGATATTTTTTTACATCTTTCTTATTTTTACTATTATCGAATGCAATATTTATTGAGATGATAATATCGAATACTTTTGTTTTTATATTTTTGTATAAAAGTATATCACAAAAATGAAAGTATCAGTTTTGTAACAATACTAATTAACAAGATAAGTGCGATGTCTCAATAATAAGTTATAATGGAAATAATTTTATTTAATAAAGAGTCTATTTTACTACGTTTCGTTATTTTAATGAGACTTATGACTGAGACTATTGACTCTTGACTTTTATCCTCGGACTTTTTCTGACTTTCGACATCTCACTTATTCTTTTGACTTCTTCGACTTGCCTAATAACCTTATTAATTAATTAATTTTGACTATATATCTGCAATGGCCTACTAAGATTAACATAAATATTCGTTAATTTTATTTTTGTGTTAAAAAAAATTATAAAAGCGAAATACTAGATTTACGACTAAGCTTTATGGAAACAGTGAGTATGAAAACATTTAATTAAGTCCATTAAGTCACTTTATAATCTAAATCCAAAATATTAATTTATAATATGCGCTTCATCTAGGTTTCTTTTGTTTAGATTCGATTTTTCACCAATAACTCCTTTTACAAGCTTAATTGCTTGTAATCTAATATTTGTCTATATTTTTGGTTCATAATAGCTTTCGATACAGTAGTTTTTGTTCCACTTTTTTTTTATTTCAAGCAATTCTTTTTAAAACTCTGGCGCCTTATTAGGTAAAAATGATTGCTACAGCGCTACGATAGCAAATAGCCCTCTTCTGCTATTGGCCAAAATCCACTGTCTCGGCAAGGATACCATAAAATTTTGCCAATCACAATAATTATTACAACTGTAACAATGAATGGTGCAGGTTTTACATAACAGGCTTACAGGTCTATCTGTCTGTACTAATGTCTCTACTCTTTACCACTCAGCAGTACTGTTGCACAACAGTTTACTGTTGCTCATCGGCAGTTTTTTATAGAGCCTATTGCTCGAATAAGTAGACATAGGTGTAAGTGGCCATTTGCCACTATTGATAAACATATCCTGTGTTATATTCTATTTGCAGACACAAAGGAAGCAGTGGTGATAGTAGAAGAAGAAGAACACGAAGAAGAAGAGGAAGAAGAAGAAGACTGCGAAGAATGAGAACAAACGCAACAATCACTTAGCTAGTACAATGCCATTATTGTTAGAGTATTTGTTTATTTTTATAAAATAATAAAAATAAAATGAAAAATATTGTCAGTAGATACTAGATATGAAGCTACTGAAAGTAGCTAGCTTAGGAAGCTAGGTTACCTATATTGTACAAAGTGTTATTTTGGGAGTAGTCGGTGACGCGATCACTTTTACGATAGAGCTTTTTTGGCATGAGGAAGGCCAAAAATATGATTTTAAATACCGCTTTATAGGTAACTAGCTGATGCCCGCGACTTCGTCCGCGTGGATCAAGGTTTTTCAGTTCCCGCAGGATCTCTTTAATTTTTCGGGATAAAAAGTACCCTATTATTTAATCCGGACTTCTAACTTTACGTCTGCAAAATTTCAAAGCAATCGGTTCAGTAGTTACGGCGTGAAAGCGGAACAAACATACAAACAATCTCACTTTCCCATTTATAATATTAGTAAGGATAAGGATTTCTTTGTACTGTCAGAGCAAAGATAATTTACTTACTCAGAATTTAAAATTAACAACAATTAAATAAGAATAAACTTTAAAAAGTACTATAATATGGTAGGTACCTACCTACCTAATTTTAAATTAGCCTTCTAAAAAAATGAAGAGCAAATTGTCGATTTTTCGATTCCTGATAATTATTTCTGTCATTTTCAAAATAATACTCTGTATGGTGTTGGGAGATAATTTTATTATTATAGGTAGTCAATAAAATAGCAAACGTGATTAGGTACTGCTTACAGGTTCCGTAGGCAAACGTTTACTCGATATTACTAATGAGTAATGACAACCTATAAAGAAGGTAAAAGTTCAAAATTAAAAAAAGCTTTTCCTGATTTGAAAATGCACCGTTTACGCTACCATAAACGTTTGCTGGATCTCTAGTTACTAGTACGAGTTTGAACACATTTCGAAAACATTGTTTTGGAACTGTAAAGTTCACACTAAGGGCGCTGGCTCATAAACCTATAAAACTCTCACTAAGGATTCTGATTAGTAGGTTTAAAACTACCACCTACTTCAGTATTGTTCCTTAAGTAATAAACCAGCTGTTACCCGCGACTTCATCCGCGTGGATTAAGGATTTTTCGTTCCCGCGGGAACTCTTTAATTTCCGGGAGAAAAGTAGCTGTATTATTCCAGACTATAAGTACCTTAATATACCTATCTCTGTGCCAAATCTCGTACAATGACCGACCTACTGGGTCCAGTCCAAGGAATATACTACTCTCTCAGTCAATGCACTGCACTGGATTCCAGTGCAGTGGTCCAGTCCAGTGCAGTGGTCGGTAGTGTAGTCGTACACAAGTAAGTAAGTACTTTAATTTATGAAACAATGCAATAAATATTTAAAAAGCTGCAGTTTTTGTCCTTCAATATAATGTAAGCATGCTACTGAAGTAGAAAACGGTTTGCTTGAACAGAAATTGTAGACGTCAGCTTTTTTAAAAGTAGGTACATAACGTATGTTTTCCATAGGACCAATCGTTTTCGAGTTATTAGCGAAAGTCCACATAAAGTTAATACCTAATCGGCTATTCGGGACCGCCCTGCGCTTGGTTCGCATCCTCCGACCCGTTCATCCATGGTGTACTTTCTCGGTAAGAAGGATTCTATACCTACTACTAGGTATACTTATTACAGTCTAGATTAAATATGACTATGTATCGGTATAGAGTAACCCAAGCCCGTATTAATACACCGACATCAGCTGAGAACACGTAACTTATAGTATCGGCCAATCTATGCTTATTGACGGCCCCCCTGGGGCAGTGTTGAGCGCTGTTGTCTTAACGAGGGGGGTCCCGGGTTCGATTCCCAAATTTACCCTAATTTGGGAATTTATAATTTCTAAATTTTCTCTGGTGTGGTCTGGTAGGGGGCTTTGGCCGTGGCCCGTGGCTAGTTACCACCCTACCGGCAAAGACGTACCGCCAAGCGATTTAGCGTTCCGGTACAATGCAGTGTAGAAATCGATTAGGGGTAGGTATGGGTTTAATATAACTGCCATACTCCTAACAGGTAAGCCCGCTACTATCTTAAACTGCATCATCACTTACCATCAGGTGAGATCGCAGTCAATGGCTAACTTGTAAAAAACAATGTAAGGCCGGTCGAATATGACCGATACTTGAGAACCTGATCTTTGCTGATGTTGGTTCGTTGATACGGGCCTAAGAATCTTTGCCATAGAACAGTCTTCAGCATGGTGCATTACAATCTGTATTGTGTTCATGTTAGGTAGGATCAATGTTTGCTTAGACCCTTTGGGCCCTAATTTATGTATTCACCATAGAAATTATACAGAAAACTTACGAGTATTTGTCCTTTTCATATAAGTATTTTGATGTTAAAAAATATAATATGACTAGCTGATGCCCGCGACTTCATCCGCGTGGATTGAGGTTTTTGGTTCCCGCGGGATCTCTTCAAATTTCCGGGATATAAAGTAGCCTAATATGTGTTATTCCAGACTTTCATCCAGATCCGTTCAGCCGTTCTGGCGTGATTGAGTAACAAACATGCATTTGAGGTTTTTGATTCCCGCGGGAACTCTTTTATTTTTCGGGATAAAAAGTAGCTGTGTTATTCCAGACTTTAATCTGTCTCTGTGCCAATTCCATCCAGATCCGTTCAGCCGTTCTGGCGTGATTGAGTAACAAACATCCATACACCCATAACCCATACATCCATATTAACTAAGGAAGTAAGGATATACCTACCTACATAAGTAAGTATAGTAAGGATGGGAAACTTGGCTAAAGAATCCATGTGGCCTCTGGAGCGTCCGGGTATGAAGAAGTAAGAAGGATAGGTACCTAGGTATTATTTGAATAAATGAGGTGTAGTCTACAGTACTTTAAGGCGAGTTTACACTTTACAGTCTTTTATAATAAGGGTAAGTTTAGGAATATGTGCCTACTTTATTTCTGTCCCTTTTACGATTAAGTAGTCTTAAAATCTATCGCACTGGCCTTATGTGCGAGAGGGACACCAACCCGTGGAAGTTTTCTCTTTATTATCATAAATCTATAGGCTATGCAAAAGGAACTTTATATTATCTGAACAATACAGTTGATTAATTACTATTTAAACCAAAGTGAGCATTTCCAATATAATTTCCAAGGTTAGAGAAACTAAAATATCTCAGAAATATGTTGAACATCAACATATTTCTGATATATATATATATTTATATTTATATTGATATATATTTATATTGATATATATTTATATCCGCTGGTGGCTCAGACTCTTATCATATTATTATCTGAACAATACAGTTGATTAATTACTATTTAAACCAAAGTGAGCATTTCCAATATAATTTCCAAGGTTAGAGAAACTAAAATATCTCAGAAATATGTTGAACATCAACATATTTCTGATATATATATATATTTATATTTATATTGATATATATTTATATTGATATATATTTATATCCGCTGGTGGCTCAGACTCACTGGCACCACAACATTTAAAGGATCTCATTTGCTGTGGAAACGGTGAAGCCGGCGTGGCCCTTCTTAGGGACCTGACAGCGCTAGTGAATTTAATGTTGTCCGGACGAGTCAGCACTGAAATTACTGACGTACTATACGGTGCAAATCTCTGTGCCTTGAAGAAAAAAGATGGCGGCATTAGGCCTATCGCAGTTGGCACAACTTACCGCCGCCTCGCAGCTAAAATTTGTTGCAAAAAAATTGCGCCAGCCTTAACTGATTATTTCCAGCCTGTCCAACTAGGCTTTGGCTCGCGGGGTGGCTGTGAAGCCGCCGTCCATTCGGTCAGGACCTTTTTAGATCAAAACTGTGGTGAGGTGCTGCTGAAGGTGGACGTGAAGAATGCTTTTAACTCCGTAGATAGGGGTGTCCTGCTAACTGAGGTGAAAAACAAAATCCCAAATTTATATAATTTCCTTTGGCAGTGTTATAGTAGTCCCTCAAAATTAACATATTTTGGCAACAAAGTATTATCTGCTGTTGGCTGCCAGCAAGGCGATCCTCTAGGACCTGCAGTGTTTAGTCTCGCCATCCATCCTATCGTCCAACGCCTTCAATCTAAACTTAATGTTTGGTACTTGGACGATGGGACCTTGGGTGGTGATGCAGAAGCCGTCTTAGACGATCTTGCCAGTCTTGTCAAATTATTTTTGCTGCGAAATATGTTAACTAAAATTTCTATTTATAACATATTTCTGAGATATTTTCACAGAATGGATTCGCTGAGTAATATTACCTCTATGGCTACCTCCATGATGTTGACAGTGATGATAAGTGTCGTTCAAACTTTCAATGTGACATTTCTCTTTTTCGTGGTGTTGTTTTCAAAACCTCCATGTGATTTTTTGAAAATAAATAAATTTTATACTAAAATGACAGTCGTAAAGAAGAAAAAGCGTGTATCTAAAAATACTAAAACTGCGTGGCGTAAACACTGTGATATTACTGATGTTGAAGCGTATTTAGAAGACCAGCGGTTGGAAGAGAGACTTGGGTAAGGTTATGTTCGTATTTTGTTAAAAATCTAATTAATAGAGGATGAAGCAAGTAAATAAGTTGTTGAGATGTGGTAGGTAGATAAGTACCTAAGGTAGTAAAAGTAGTAAAAGTGCAAGATGCAATTTTGATTACTGGGTAAATGATATGGTACTTTCAAATACACCCACAGCCCAAATTAGTTGTTTTATCAACCTAAGATAGATCATACGTCATCCTAAGATACTTATAAAGTATTAGCTGACGCCCGTGACTTCGTCCGCGTGGATTGAGATTGTTTGGTTTCCGCCAGAACTCTTTATTTTGCAGGATAAAAAGTAGCCTATGTGTTATTCCAGACTATAATTTACCTCTGTGCCAAATTTCATCCAGATCCGTTCAGCCGTTCTGGTGTGATTACGTAACAAACATCCATCCATCCATACTTTCGCATTTATAGTAGGTACATATTAGTATATGCTAAACAGATGATCGGTTTTGACATGGCATCATAATGGAATGCTAAATCACATGTTTGTTACTAGCCACGGCTGCAGCCTCCCTGCCCATACTAAAAAAAAACTGAAATTCCCAAAATGACCCAGCCAGGCTTCAAACCCGGGACCTCCCACTTATAAGACCACTACACCTTAGTGGGAGTGTTAGTGGTCTGAATTATACCTAATTGTGTGCTTATTTTACAGTAAATTTGACACCAAACCAGATGATGAGTTGTTTGTGCTTGACACTAAAGGGGAAGACGTCAAAGACGTCAAGCCTGATGTCAAGCCTCTGTCAGCTAAGCTGCTGAGGAGGGCGAAGTTGGCTGAAACACCTAAATGCTTTCAGATCCTGCTGCCTAGTTCTAAGGTAAATTTTATAATTAAATAGCTTTTGCCCTAATTTCATACCCCTCTATTTTACTCCTTTAGGGATTAAATTTTCCAAAATCGTTGCTTAGCCTACATCATAAAAGCTATATACATGTCAAATTATATCCTGATATGTCCAGTGGTTTAAGCTGTGTGTTGATAGATCAGTCAGCCCGTCACCTTTTCCTTTTATATATTTAGATTCATCATAAAATAAAGATTGATAAATGATACAGTCTGCCTGAGATCAGACAAGCAATTAGATAATTTAAGGGTGTCTTTGAAAATGTATTACCACTCTAGACCCACCCTTTAATAAGGAGCATTGCCTACCCCCTCCCGACAGTCATCTCAATCTTGAGTGCATTTTTATCACATTTCATTTTATGCTGTGGTTACAATGTGGCTTTATTGGCCACACATTATTACCACTACACACTAAATTAAAATCTATAATAGTCAGTGTTAGTCAATATGCCCAGTATAATATGTTGTAAACCCCCTTTAATATCCTGTATCACAGGTTATAATAAATTCATAAATATTAGATCTATCTAATAAAAACATTTATTTATTCATAATGATACATATTATGTGATCAAAGATCAATGTTTCACAAATACACTGGTCAACTTGTATCCTACAATCAAAAGCTATACAGTGTAATATTTTTGAACAGGTCCAAGACCCCAATGCAAAACGCAACACCGTCAAACAAATAGGGTCCAAGCCCACAGATTTATCCAAATTGTCTGTGAGACGCCAACTGGCCAAGGGTACATTGCAAAAGAAGTTAGAACTAATAAGGAAGGATAAAAGGCTAGCCAAAGAAAGGAGGAAAAAGGCCCAAACTGTTAGACAGACATATGATAAGAATATTTGGGAACAAAATGGTAAGTGATATATTATGATTATGATAATGATAATTAGCTGATGCCGGTGACTGGCCGATGCCCGTGTGGGTTGAGGGTTTTAGTTCCCACAGGAACTCTTTTATTTTCCGGGATAAAAGTAGCTTTTGTGTTTTTCCAGACTATTATCTATCTCTGTGCCAAATTTCATTACATTCAGCCATTCTGGTGTGATTGAGTAACAAACATCCATCCATCCATCCATCTAAACTTTCACATTTATAATAATATAAAATTTATAATAATAAAATACCCATTTTTATGTCATTTCACTGTCACGCCTCATAGATAATCTTATTTCCAGACCTAGAAGCAAAGGGCATACCAGAAACACTAATAGATGACTTCATCTCGCCTGAAGCACAACTTCACAACTTGCCTGTAACCAAGAGGCTTCGAGCCAAACCTCCTCCACCCAAGACTGTGGTCACCAGAGCAGCGGTCGAGGTGCCCCACCCTGGAGTCAGCTATAACCCTTCTTTCAAGGTTGGTTTCCAAATTAAAAAGTGTATTGCATTTATATTCAATACATTACTTTTTGTTTTGTTTGAAATGTTTTTTTATTCAAATAAACTTTTACAAACTGTACTTTTTGAATCATCAAGTGAATCTACCACTGGTTCGGAATGCCATTCCTACCGAGAAGAACCAGCAAGAAACTTGGTGGTTGCTCTTTTTAGATAATTCATTTACAATTTATCATTATTACTTAAATCAATGTGTACATAAGTAACTGCTGTCCTTAGCATTGCTGGAGCGATCAAATCCAAGCTCCTCTATCATTTACATAATCTTCAAAAGTATAATAAGCTTTTTTCAGGAGCATACTTTTAATGGATTTCTTAAACTTGTGTATAGGCAAGTTTAAAATACGAGTAGGTTGTGGTATTTTGTTATAGAAAAGAATGCTCATTCCTACGAATGACTTTCTGACTTTTTTGAGGCGGAGCGATGGAGTCACGAGCCTATTACGGCCTAGTTTGCCTATCGTGCAGATCGCATCGCATCGCATCTTAGACTGCATCATCACTTACCATTGGGTGAGATCGCAGTCAAGGGTATATCTTGTAGTTGATAAAAAAAAATAGGAGAAAAAAAAACCGCTGTGGTAAAGTTATTGTTATTAGACCAAATATATAAATAAAGTCAGTACACATATCAAATTCAAATTCAAATGTTTTTTATTCAAATAAACTTTTACAACTGCTTTTGAATCTTCAAGTAAATCTACCACTGGTTTTGAATGACATTTCTACCGAGAAGAACCAGCAAGAAACTTGGAGGTTGCTCTTGAAAAAAATAATTTATAAATTGCAGGAGCATCAGGAGTTGCTGCAGCAAGTGGTGCAGCATGAGCAGAAGCTGATGAAGCAGCAAGCCCATCTGCACAGAGTCACCACTGGCCTCTTCAGCAAGGTCACTCCGCAGGAGAAAGAGGTACACGCCACAATGTATTATGCATCAGGTTAGGGCTGCCATCCGTCCGGGTTTCCCCGTATTTGTCCTAGTTTAAAGGGCGTCCAGGCGGGGTTGCATTTGTAGTCTGGGTTTAAAAGTTTTCAAGTCACCAGTTGATGCCGGGCGGCCCGTGCGAAAAAATAAATAAAAAATACTTATATTATCAAAAACTATTCTTTACAACTAAAATTTAGGTACTAAGTAACTTTACAAAAACACACTGTTGAGATGTCCGAGTTCTAAGCTCCAAAATCTAAAGGTTTACGTCATTACATTCATAAGGCTTACTGGGGTCGCAATGTTGTACTGAAATACATTACCCCCATGGGGTGTAATGTGATTTGAATTTAGAAAGATCCCGCATCCAAAGTAAGTTTTGTTCATTCCAAAATTCAAGTCTGAGGTTCGCATGATACAACACGCTCGCTACGCTCGTCAGTTACTCTAAAATCAAATTAAACCCCAAGCGCAACAAATTGCGCTTGGGGTTTATCCCGGCGCCCGTAACGTAAGATATTACCCCCATTTTCAATAATCTACTATTTTCACCTACTTGCTCGGAAATTGCATCATTATTTAAAAAAAAAAACAATACGTACATTGGCTCTTTTTAGGCATCTGTTACTCAAGTAGGAAATCATATCATTGTCCATACAGGGAAGTTACTACCATTAAAACAGTATTACTTTTAAATGACAGTTTTATGTCATGTATCTTGGCGTTCTTAAAATAAGGATTATAATTCCGAAACATGAGCGTCAACAACATCAAAATAATACTGCTTTAAGCGATGGTAGTAAGCCCCCAGCTCTAGATTTTAGCGTGAGTCAACGCCATCTATCGGCAATGTAAAAAAGCATTTTCCTCGCAAATAACTAAAATAAATAGTGGCAAAATAAATTGACACTATCTCGGCGCACGAGAGCGACCCCACCGCCCGCAGCGCCGAGTCACATGGACATGACACGGGTCCTGCGCGCGGTGGCGACGACGTCACCCGCGGCGTGGACCCAACACCGGAGACGACATCAGGCCTAGGGGCCCGTAGCCTTCAAGGCAGGCCCTAGCCGGCACACGGCTTAGAAACAATCACCGGGGTACAATGTTACCCCGCGCCCCGCCCGGGTAATAAGGCCAGGCCTTGAAGCCCGTACCCCCGCTTGACCCAAACGGACCAACCGGAGAAGTGTGGAAATCACTGCCCCACTAGTTCTAACCGAAAGTATTGTAATGATTTTTCAAATAAATAATTATAATAAATGAAATGAAAATGCTAAATTTAGTAAAGGACCGAATATCTTGCGCTTTTACGATCGGACCTTTGTATTATAACACAGAACCAATGGCGTGAAGAAATGAGCGCAGGGTTACCACAACCCCACAACCCGGCGAGCGACCCCCAACCCGACGAGGAACCCTCAGACAACGAGTACAAGGCTGTCAACCCTCCCGTGAGGAACAAGAAGAAAGACCACAAGACCAGAAGGAAGCAGAAGGAACGACTTCAAGAGCGAGAGAAGCTGAAGCGGCAGAAGATTGACAAGCAGAAGATTACTGATATCTACAAGTAAGTTTTTTTGGGGTAAATTTTAAATCCAGTCATCACAAGGACTATCTAATCCAGATTTTAAGGTCCCAAGGTATACTTAGTGGGAAAAGACTGACAAGCAAAATAATACCTATATCTAAAAGTGTGTGTGTAAGCAATATGTATAATTTATTGATTTTCTATATTTTTTGTAATCTGTATAAAAAATCTCGCAAGTCCGTCAACTTATTGAGAATTTCTATGAGTGATTATTCATCACACAAGTTCTTTGTGGATTTTAGCAAAGCCTTTGGCTGTATTGACTTATAACCTTTATGGGAGAGTGCTAATAGTTTATTATAACGGCACTGGGGTCATAATTATCGGTACAATTACATTAACACCCTTTTCCTTCGGCTTCAATCAATCGGCTAGTCGGTTTTTATTATAGAACAGCACATATAACGCAAATATTTCTTAGTTAACACTGAAAAGTTCATGCCTAAAATATGTTTTTTTTCAGGTTGCGTAAAATCCAAGCGTCCGTTTCCGCGAAGGAAGCGCAGAACGCAGATTTGCGCACCAAACGCAGCTCGAAGCGCTTACAGCAAGCGGCAACAGCGCTGCCGGCGCTCAACGCGCACAAGACACCGGTCAAAGAGCCCGAGTTTGTGGACCCTAAGCAGCTCACTGGCGACTTGAGGAACATATCCGACTCAGGTTAGTAAAATCCAAGCCTCAGTTTCCACGAAGGAAGCGCAGAACGCAGATTTGCGCACCAAACGCAGCTCGAAGCGCTTACAGCAAGCGGCTACTGCGCTGCCGGCGCTCAACGCGCACAAGACACCGGTCAATGCGCCCGAGTTTGTGGACCCCAAGCAGCTCACTGGCGATTTGAGGAACATATCCGGCTCAGGTTAGTAGAGTCCAAGCGTCCGTCTCCGCGAAGGAAGCGCTGAACGCACAGTTGCGCACCAAACGCAGCTCGAAGCGCTTACAGCAAGCGGCGACAGCGCTCCCGGCGCTCAACGCGCACAAGACACCGGTCAGGGAGCCCGAGTTTGTGGACCCCAAGCAGCTCACTGGCGATTTGAGGAACATATCCGGCTCAGGTTAGTAGAGTCCAAGCGTCCGTCTCCGCGAAGGAAGCGCTGAACGCACAGTTGCGCACCAAACGCAGCTCGAAGCGCTTACAGCAAGCGGCGACAGCGCTGCCGGCGCTCAACGCGCACAAGACACCGGTCAGGCAGCCCGAGTTTGTGGACCCCAAGCAGCTCACTGGCGACTTGGTTTGAGCTGTGCGTGCAGTCAGTCAGCTTTTCCTTTTTTATATTTAAACTATAACAGTGAGCTTGAAAAATGTATGATTTCAAAATTGTTTGTTGTTCGTTACAGGAAATCTTCTCCGAGATCGATTCCAATCTCTTCAACGCCGAGGAGCGCTCGCAGCATCCAAGATCATGATGACCAAGAGAAAGAAGCTGAAGAAGTACTTCAAGGCTGGTCACAAGGTCACCGATCAAGACGTGGAGAAGTTCCTCAAGAGATCCGCTGTTAAGGGACTGTGAACTGTATTGTGAGGGGAATAAAGTTGATTATATTACACATTGTTATTTCATACTTGCCCCTTTCACGATGGTGTAGAACTGTAGAAGTTATTATTATTATTAATAATTATAATAGCTTTCGCTGATGCGCCTATATCAAATCTTGTGCTTTGTCTTTAAGTGCCTATCTGCCCCCCTGTCGTCTGCCCATTCTTATACGTTTAGGGTATCGTACATACCTAATCGTATAAGAATGGGCAGACGAAATTGAGCTCTAATTCAATGCAGTTATGGTTTATTTTACTTTGATGAAAATCTTTAACGTTTGATCGGCCATTCTTACATGATTGGGGGGCCAGTCTATTCTTGAACCGATTTATCACCACATCACCACATCCCCGGGCAGTTTGTTTCACATAATATGCACTACTCTGTTGCTCAGACTCCTAAAATTCTATACTTTTATGACTGCCACCAACAGATGGCGTTAGTAGTAGAATAAATCGCGCCAGTTATTACTTGTGGAAAAATTATTTATTATTTGCTTATTTCACTATTGGTCCAAGATCCCGCGACGATCAGATCTTCGTTATTTTATTAAAGCTGAAATTTTTTCTATGTGTGTCTCTAATAGAGGTATAAACGATCCCCGACTATGAAGTTTGGATCGGGGTTGCTTTGGAAGGTATCAGGTAAAAAAGGTGGCACCTCAAATTCGTTAAAGTTTTAAGCTCCGTTTTTAGGGTTCCGTACCCAAAGGGTAAAAACGGGACCCTATTACTAAGACTCCGCTGTCTGTCTGTCTGTCTGTCTGTCTGTCTGTCTGTCTGTCTGTCTGTCTCCAGGCTGTATCTCATAAACCGTGATAGCTAGAAAGCTGAAATTTTCACAAATGATGTATTTCCGTTGCCGCTATAACAACAAATACTAAAAATTAAAAAAATATATATATTAAGGGGGGTCCCCATACAATAAACGTGTTTTTTTCGGATTTTTTTGCTCTATATTAAAAACGGTAACAGGTAGACGGTTCAAATTTTCACAGAATATTAACTTGTATATTACCTTTCAAAATAAATTATTAAATATCAATAAAGTAAATATTAAAGGGGGGCTCCCATACAACAAACGTAATTTTTTGATATTAACAATAAACCTCTACAAACAAAGTTAGTTTTGCGGTTCATTTCGTCTTGTTTTTAATACGTCATAAATCGTAAAACTTACTACAGGTTTGTACGGAACCCTCGGTGCGCGAGTCCGACTCGCACTTGGCCGGTTTTTTATATTTTTGTTTGGAATAACGAAAGCCTGATCGTCGCGAGATCTTACTCTATATGGTGATATTAATGAAATGCATAGACTATTTTACTAATGTTTTAATGTATAAAAGTATGTACCTTAATTTAATCCTTAAACTATTTTCCTATTGAATATAATTACAAAATATCGATTGGCAGTGTACGAAAACTAAGTATAGGCTAAATAGAAGATCATAGGTAACTCGAAATGCTTAGAAAACTAATTTAAATTAATCCTAATTTAAAATACTACAGGCAAGTCGTTATTATTACAAATTACAAAACAATAAATTAATTAAGTGTATAACACATTTTTGAGTTTAACTTTTACGAATTATCTCCAAAATACTTGTGATGAAAATCAAAATGGCTTTAGTGGTTGATATCTACAAAATCACATTTACAGTATAATAATACTTATTTTTATATTTAGGGTTCGTTCGTGAATTTGTTATTGAGGGCAGCGCAGACCGACTTGAATTCTGTCTTTCACTTGCGCTCACCCTAATTGAGCATTTTCAGTGTTAGTATAAAACTATTTACTTACCTAGTCTGTGCTAGTAACTGCTCAAGATTTCCATGTTGATATTGAAGATAAGTATAACTAAGTTTTGAACATTTTATATCTACAATAAAATTGAATTATAAATTAATTATCAATTTTATATTTTAAATCTAATTATGTTTAGTATTATTTAAGTACTTATCTTACCTTTTGTTCAGATTTTTTTGTATAAATTGCCAAGTCTTACAAAATTATTGTTAAAATTAAAACGAACCCTAATTATAAATTAATTAATTACTAAAGATAAGTTTATCCCCATCGCGCTGCAATGGTATATAAAGATCTTAATAACTCTAATGCCCTAGTATCCGATTGTGGCTTTAAGTCTGGCTGAGCAGATAGTCTGGCTTCTGCGATTGGTCGGTCAGCTATTGTCGTACTAGTCAGTTCAGCTTCTGTGGTTTTTGGCATAAACCTCCTTCCTCCTCTGCGACTTGGTACAGTTGGCCTTATGGTACTAATTGTCGTATACTCAGTGTTTTCTTCAGTCTTTAGACTTTCTGTAGTTGCTGTTGGTTGTACAGTCGTCGTTGGGTTCGATAGAGAGTTAATAGCTTCAACGTCCACATCCAAACTTTTGCCACGTCTTCCTTGCATTGGTATTCTATCCGATCTTCGTTCCATTAACGTTGTTCTTACATAATCTGTGTCATGTATTGTGACTGTTGCTTCAGTCGATTCTTCTTCTTTAGCTATTTCATCCATGTCTTTAGGCGACACAGCCATTAATGCTTCTAATAAAGCCTTTTTGGAAGCCTCTGCTGTTGAGTTGTGATCGTCATCGCATGTCTGTACCAAAAGCAGTATCAATCTTTTCACGCTCTTTGATTTAGTTTTTTTCATAACGTTCATTAATTTTTGTGTAGTTGACGCATTCATACCTACCATTATTTCCTTTGCCTTTTCTACTATAGTATCTGTAACCGTTGAAATATCTTGCGCTGGTTCAGTAGAGGTTGATTCTCTGAGTAGTTTACCGGATCGCTCGTTTGGTTTTTCAGTTGCCGTTATTTCGATATTTGTTGTTGAAGAAACGGTCGGTTCAGTCGTTGTCGAGTAAGTTATTGGCGTAGTGGCTGTATCTAACGCCCAGCCGTTGGTTTGTTGAGCGATTTCAGAAACGCCTTGATCTGGACCTGTTACACTTAAACCGTCATTCAAAGTTATAGGATCAAGTATTGTGCTGTGCCAATTTCCAAAAGTTGTCGGCCATTGGAAATCGTTTGTTGTCTTTTCTACATCTGGAGAAGTAAATACACTACTCGATATGGGGGTGACTGTAGTAAGTGCTTCAGTTTGATCACGAATAGTTGTTGTTGGTTGAGTTGTCGTCGGTTGCGCTGTTGTAGTAGTGATATCGACTTCGCTCTGTGTCGGTGCTTCTAAATCTTCTGCGGGTTTTTTAACTGGTTTTTGATCATCTTTAAGTTGTTTTCCTTGCCTTAAGCTGTTACTTTGAGGCGAAACAAAGGATTGACTGTGTGCCCTTTGCAGTTCCTCTTCATTCTCTAACTCAACACTGTCAATGCTATCCGTTTCAGTGAAGTAAACTGGCGTGGGCTCGGTTACACTAGTCGTTGGTCTAATCTTTTTACTTTCGAACATTTGATGGGAGTTAGTTATAGGAGCCAAAGTAGAATCAAAGCTTTCTGAACCCCAAGCGGTAGGAAATGTTGTTACTTCTGTGTAATCATTTGAGGGTGTTACGTCAAAAACATTACTAGGTTTGCCGAAGCGTGAAACAAACTTGGTGTTCTGTAATCTTTCATTTCTGAAGGGTGTAGTAGGCGTATTAGTATTTTGATTTGTAGCTAATGCGTTATCTTTTACAGCTGCAGTGTTTGTTTTCAAGTTGGAGTAATAATCCCTAGTAGTAGGTGATGTGGTATAAGAAGCTGAGATCCTTCCACAACATCTGAACGGATTTCTAGGCGTGGTCAGATAATATGACGTAGATGGCACTTCCGTTGTAGTTGTAGTTATATCTTGTACAGTAGTTGGATAATCAGTAGCAATATTTAAAGCTTTACCACCTCTTACAGAATTATCTGAAAATGTGTGATCATTTCCTTTGTGATCATCCGAAAAGCCCAATATTTCGTCGTCATCCTCATTGACAGTTGTTGTTGGTTCAGTATTAGGGGCTTCCTCATTAACATTTAACATATCAGCAAACGATGGATGAGTTGGCCTTATATCTGAAAGCACTTTTCTAAACTGTACTGGATCTTGAAGGTACGCTGAAAGAGCATGTGTAAATACCTGAGCTAATTCTCTTATTTGAGGAGACGTTGCTAAAGGACCTTGACTCATCTCTTCTATTAAATCTTCTGCCAGTTCATTGTAAGTACTATTTGGATCAAGTTTGATTTCTTCTAATCGTTCACCTTTGTTATCATCACGTCCAAAAAGATTGCTATACTTTGCAATGGTGTGACGACTGAATAAGTCTGGTAAATTTTGCTCAATTGGCTCTTCAGCGTCTAAAGCAAGCGTAGTAGTTTCATCGTCTTTAGATGGTGGAGTTGTGGACAAATTGTCTAATGCAGTGGCATAATAAATAGCCAGCGAATGAAGTGTTTTGGGCGATATAGATGGAGGTACAATCAGTCCAAGTCTGTTAGTTTGATCTCCATAGTATTTTTCAGTGCGCGTTGTTTCTGAGGTAGGATCACTAGTGTCCGTTATATCTGTGGAAAGTTTTCTCTGTAATCTATCACGACGCTCTTGATAAGACTTTTCAGTAGTCACTGTTGGATTGGAGTTGGTGTAAACATCGTCATTAATGTACACTGTTATCTTCTCATCTCTAGTGGTTTGTGGAATTTTGGTCACGGACTCAAAAGTATCTTTGGTTTCGACGGCTATTTTATTGTCTGAATTTGATTTGCTTTCGAATTTATCACTTCGAGCTTCACTAAACTTTTCCGTTGTAGCAGATATTGATTTATTTTTCTCTTTTTCGAGGAAATCTCTTAGCAGGGATACCCCTGGCCTTGTATAAGGTTCACGTCTTTCATTTATTGTGGTTGCGTAGCTTTTCGTATACGGTACTAATGTCTGTCGTTTTGTGGTCGCTTCCTCGACATATTGAGGAACGTGTTGGGCCTGAATATCGTATAGAGTTGTCAACGTTGGACTACTTTTTGCTTTAGGTTGAGCAGCCGTCAGTTTGGGTGTGTAAACCGGGTATGGTCTTAAGTTTTTATTATTATACTCCTGTAAGTATTGCCTATTTTGGTTTTGGGCAAAGGAGGCAGTTTCTGCAGCTTCCTGCATTTCTTTAAGACTGTTGTGATCGTAAGCAGGTATGGTGCTTTTATGCGTGGAACTGTCAAACACTGGTGTCGTTCTCGACGGTGGGTTTCCGAAATTGTTTGCAATGAGTTGAACCAAGTTCTTCCTTCTTTTTTCGAACGCAGCCGCTGTTCTTTGCGTGGTGCTAACATCGAACAGAGTTTGATAGCTCCTCGCTGTGGCTTGAGCATTGGGCGGGATGTTGTCACTTTGCAGTTTTTGCCGATGTCTTAGAAGCCTTTCTGTTGTACTGGGGACCGATACGGGTGTCCTCTTTGATTCTGCGCGTACGTTTGAGTCTTGGAGCTCACGGTTCCTGAAGTTGCTGATCCTCTGGGATTTCTTCTGCTCGTTGGAGTAGTACTCCACACTGGACTCGTAGAGCGCGGGCGCAGAGGCACAGTCCACCTTGAACCACCAGTCACAGATCAGATGCGACTGGCTGAAGATGGTGCCGTTTGGACACAGGAACGATATCTTGCGGGACGTATCGCAGATGTGGAACACCTGAAAATTCAAATGGAGATCTTTAGAAATTGGTCTTATCCGCAGTGTAGATGATTTTTTTAATTAATTTAACAAAAACTTCTAAATCATTTCATAATTCGATAAATAATGTTAATCCCAGTCTTTAAATTTTGTACTCTACGGCTCTGCGTACTCGAGAGAGGCAATACTGGTATATGGTACTCGGTAATGGAGTGCGGCTATGTGTGAATTGCTAAACATAAAGTGTATTTATGTGGATAACCGAATTTCGTTTTAATAATAAGTAGGCGTTATAACCACTCTTTCTATAGTTTTTACTTATATTATAGTACCAACCTGACAATCAGTCTCCAGGTCTGCGTAGTATCCAGTGGGCACGTTCTTGCAGTTGAAGCCCGTGCTGGGGATGTTGGGCAGCGCTGGGAAGTCCACGTTCGCCCGCCCGATCACACCTGCCCAAATGCAAACATTCCATTTACATTTATTTATTTTGTGCATACCTATTACGAGTAACAAAAAACACACAATACACAAATATGAACATAAAAGTAGAACTAAAGTAAGTAATGATTTGGCCATTTGCATAAAAATAGTAACTATTAATAGGTATTACAAGTACGATTTTCCTTTTCAAAATAGTCACGGAGCTGCAATACTAGCTTTCTTGATATATATTTAAGCACCATACATCTTTTTTCTTTTTTTTTTTATTTGGCAATCAAAACAGATTACAATAGTAAATACTGATCTAACCTAAAGTCTTAACTAATTACATTTTAATCTTATTGTAATCCTACAGGGTCGCACTACATGAATAAGGTTCTACTTATAAACGTACAAAAACCACAAAATAACAAACAATTAAGAATCTATACTTATAATAAAACTGTAACAGGTCCAATTCTGTACATTGAAGATATTTTGAAAATTTTTTTTGGAGGGCACTCATTATTCGATACTGAATCCAAATCTGTAATTTTTTTCATTTTTGTCTGTCTGTCTGTCTGTCTGTCTGTCTGTCTGTCTGTCTGTCTGTCTGTATCTTGGCCGCGCATCACGCCGAAACTACTGAATGAATTCAAACGAAACTTGGCACGATTTGAGCCTATACTACGAGGTAGGACATAGGATACTTTTTATCCCGAAATTCTACCCCCGAAGGGGTGAAATAGGGGTTGAAAGTTTGTATGAAAGTCCTTAATTTCTCAAGTTATAGCCATGAAACTTGACATATGAGCTGCGGGTTGAAAATGGAGACATACGTGTTTCACAGTTTTTGAAAATTCGACCCCCAAAAGGGTGAAATAGGGGATGAAAATTGGTATGAAAGTCCTTCGTTTCTCAAGATGTTTTACAAGTTATATCAACGAAACTTTTTATTTTGGCTTATGGTAAAAAATAAAGAAGTACGTGTGTCACAGTTTTTCAAAATTCCACCCATAAGGGGGTGAAATAGGAGGTGAAAATTTGTATGAAAGTCCGTAATTTCTCAAGTTATATCGATTAAACTTGGTATACAAGCTACTGGTTGAAAATGAAGAAATAAGTGTTTCACAGTTTTTGTAAATTTTACCCCCGAAGGGGTGAAATAGGGGTTGAAAGTTTGTATGAAAGTCCTTCATTTCTCAAGTTATAGCCATGTAACTTGGTATATGAGCTGCGGGTTAAAAATGAAGACATACGTGTTTCACAGTTTTTCAAAATTTCACCCCCAAAGGGGTGAAATAGAGGTTGAAAGTTTGTATAAAAGTCCGTCATTTCTCAAGTTATTTCGATGAAACTTGGTATATCCACGCGGACGAAGTCGCGGGCATCAGCTAGTACCTAATATAAGTAAAGCGAACATAACCATTTATACCTTACTTAACTATTTTATTTGGTGATGGATGGTTTGTATGACCTGACTGATTCATGTACCTACATTTACTGTACTATATAAATGATTTATTTTAATACATACATTAATATACTAGTCATTTACACGCTTGGGTATGTTTCTATAACAAAAAAAATATCAATGTGTCAAATCGATTTAAACTTCTTCATAAAGAAAGTCGATTGTTATCAAAAGTCAAATCGGTAACGCATTGGAACATCATTGAATCGAGCTGCCAAAAGTAAAATAAACTATTGGACAGAGAATACGTGTCATTGAAGGACCAACCTAAATGCTCGACGACGTCCAGGTCAGGCTGGCTGTTGGGTGGTATGAGCCTCTTCACCAGGGTCTTCTTGCCTTCGGTGTAGTCCTCGAAGCCGGCCGCGCCCATTGCTTGAGCGATCGCTGTCAGGGACTCCGCGCTCGGCGCTGGTATGAACAAGTCTGGTGCAACATCCTGGAAAATGGGGTTTATCATTAAACTCAAACTAGAAAATGAAATAACTGGAAATTTATGTCGACCAGGTATGACCAGCGACCGAATAGGGGTTTATCCCGCTACCATCTTAGACTGCATCATCAGTTACCATCAGGTGAGATCGCAGTCAAGGGCTAACTTGTAGTGGAATAAAAAAATAAAATATCCATAGCTAATTATTATAATCGTGTGAAAAAATCAACAGATTTCTAAACAGGCGAATCAAATCACGTAATGTTAACGATACGATGCTATTAATTTTGATCGTTGGGCTTTTCAAACTGCACTCTCATAAATAGGTATTTATAGGTATTGGCGTGACCAATAGTGTTTCCAGAGCTAATATTACTCTGAGAGTGTTTCCCTTGCCTACACTTTATCATAGGTTCTTTTATAAATCCAAAAAACCTTGGCAGCCTGGCTTTCTGGCCTATTCTTTTTTTTTACTCGATGATGCCCGCGACTTCGTCCGTGTGGATTAAGTTTTTTAATTCCCGCGGGAACTCCCCAATTTTCCGGGATAAAAACTTTCCGGGGTAGTTATAACTTTATCTGTTATCGTCTATTGATCAAATCCATACTTCCATACTAATATTATAAATGCGAAAGTGTGTCTGTCTGTCTGCTACGCTTTCACGGACCATCTATTCAACCGATTTTGATGAAATTTGGTACAGGGATAGGTTGTATCCTGGAGAAGGATATAGGCTTTTTATAACGGAAAATTAAAGAGTTCACGCGGGAATCAAAAAACCTTAATCCACGCGGACGAAGTCGCGGGCACCATCTAGTCTTGAATAAATAAATAATGTATCGAATTAACCAAAATAATGTCAGGCTTTGTAGACCAAGGAACGGTCAAATTACCTTCTCTTACAATGTCTATGCATACAATGGATGCCTATAATCATCAAATAATAAATATTATAAATGCGAAAGTTTGGATGGATGTATGGATGGATGTTTGTTACTCAATCACGCCCCAACGGCTGAACGGATCTGGATGAAATTTGGCACAGAGATAGATTATAGTCTGGAATAACACTTATGCTACTTTTTATCCCGGAAAATTAAGGAGTTCCCGCGGGAAACGAAAAACCTCGATCCACGCGGACGAAGTCGCGGGCATCAGCTAGTTATAGTATAATGTCATGATATTAATAAGTTCCTAAGTAGGTACATATCTAATGCTTCATGCTATGGTGAAAGAGGAACAAAGTATTCAAAAGTGCTTACCTTTCTTCGTTGCCCTCTTCGCGCCCCGTTGCAAGTTTGGAGTGAACCTGAAATTTAAAAAAAATGAGGTAGGTACTTATTATAGGTACCATTATTTTTTATAATAAGTATTGGGTTTTTCTGACAAGAACCGGAGTTAGGAAGTTTGCGGTGTTTCACCCCCGTGCCTCGGAGAGCACGTTAAACCGTCGGTCCTGCGCCTGATCTCTCTCCGGTCGTGTCGGATTTTCCATCCCATCGGGCTATGAGAGTAAAGGAACAGAGAGTGCACCTGTGTATGCGCACACACTTGTGCACTATAATATCTCCCGCGCAGATGGCTAATCTCTCTGGAGATTGGCTGCCGTGGCCGAAATTCGGTCGGGAGGACATTATTTATTATACCATTCAAAAAAGCTACGATTTCCTAGGAGAGTGGTTCCTTATAAACGTTTGTCGTAGGTATGCAGAGCTATGATATTAAGTAGCTTAAGTGGTAGGTAAGTTACGCCATATAAGCTCTTCAATAAAAATGTAAACTAATAGTAGATTAGTAGCCAAGGGCTGTAAGGCATCAATTGCAGCCCGTGTGCTCGTGCGCCTATAGTTCGAGGGTGCAATTGATGCTTACACCCGAGCTAACTACTCTGCTTTACATCTCGATTGTGAGGTAAGTAGGTCCTTATTACCCCCAAATGGAGCTTGAAGGTGACCAATTAGTGCTCTAGGGTAATAATGTAGCTAGAAAAGCCCTAGGGCGGTAAGTAATTAAAAAAAAAACTCTTCACTCTTTCAAAAAGTTCGCGTACATCTAACCATCATACTTTTTTTAATTACTTACCGCCCTAGGGCTTTTCTAGCTACATTATTACCCTAGAGCGCTAATTGGTCACCTACAAGCTCCATTTGGGGGTAATAAGGACCTACTTACCGAATATGAGAGATGTAAAAGTACTTAAGTAGGCATCTACTTAAGTAAACCAACTTACATAATGTAGGTACATAACATAGTTCTAAAACAACCTAATAAAGTTTAGTACATCTGTATGAAGCTATTGACGAACTTTCACTGCAAGACTTAGAGCCCGTTCAAAACAGGTATTTCCGGAAGAAGCTTTTACACTTCCGGTCTCTTATAGAGTCAAAGATATAGACTGTAAAATTCGTATTGTAAAGATTGTATATGTAGGCGTCAGACTAAGTACATGCGACATTAATTTAATCGACTTTTTATTGCACGCTTTTATAAAGCTTAGCCTGTAACTATGTTAGGTAATCTAACATGTAAGTAATCTAACAACTACCTACTTTCTTTTCACCTGCTTGGAGTCTCTATTGGCCGTTGGTTTGTAACTATAGCCACAGCCGAAGCCTCCCACCAAGATCAAACCAATCGTAATCATTTGACAGCTTAAAACGTATTACTCGGACTGTTTCAGGAGTTCACACATGCTTTTTGACGTGCAGGCATTTATGGACTCCTTAAACAGGTCGAATTACACGTTTGACAAACTATTACGATAACGATTTCCTTACACAATCGGGGGGCAGACCAGCCCAAATTCAGAAATTTTGAATTCCCAAATTGACCTTGCTTGTTTGTTGATTTATTGGTTTGATTATTTGTTGGTTTGCCCTTAAATCATGCCGCAACGGATCGACGTGATTTTTTTTTGCATGGGTATAGTTGAGGAACGAGGGAGTAGTTCCCGTGGGAATCAAAAAAATTTGACCACGCGGACGAAGTCGCGGGCATCAGCTAGTGTACCTATAAAATAATAGGTATGATGTAATTTGTCATAGCAGTCGGTGCCGGTACGCAATGCAGTTAGGTTCACTGGTTTATTGAGGATATTGTGTCATTTTATTATTATACATATTATTTTATATGCGACTTCGAAATTACTTACCTACACGCGAAAACCGCTTTATAACTCACATAAAATACAAAGGTTGTACCAATTAGGTACATTGTTAGAAATGATAATCTCCCTGTCGCAGTCTTAAAAGTGGCAGGTTCAGGGTTCGTTCCTCAGCGGGAGCAATTTGGGAATTTGTAATTTCTAAATAGGTATAATGCCTATGGCAAAAATCTTAGGTCTTCCAAAATACCTAAAATTCACATCTTCTGTTAGTTTTAAGTTTGATAATCTTTTTAAACTACCTATCGATTTGGTGTAGGTAAGTTTTTTGATTCCCGCGGGAACTCCTTAATTTTTTGGGATAAAATGTAGCCTATGTTACTCCAGAAAAAAATCCATCCCTGTGCCAAATTTCATCGAGATTCAGCCATAGAGTATATAGAGTATAGATAGGGTCAATAATAATGAGAAGTTACAAATATAACAAATAGTACAATGTCTATCGGATGATCTGATGAAACTAGTCCAATTTTACAAATGACAGTTCTGACATTTCCGCATCTCAAAAGATATACCACGGACCCCGCTATTATACCGATATTGCACTTTATAAGCACTAATTGCGGGGTATTCCGAGCAAGAATTACAGGTTTGGGAGTTACGGCATTGCGGACAGATCTACTTAGATCGAGCGTGGTGATCTTCTTTTGAACAATGCTTTTATACAATACCTAATATACCTACACATACCAATCAAGTACCAATACCATAACAATTGGGTATTTGACAACTAGTCGAATCAGCAATTTTTTTTCAAACGTCAAAACGCGTGCTTAGTATGGATTTTGTATGAAATTTTAAGTTTTGACGTCATCAAAGTTCGACGCACTTTTTTTACTTTAATCGATAGTTTAAAATGGTTAACAAATAAATATTATAAATGCGAAAGTTTGGATGGATGTATGGATGTGTGGATGTATGGATGTATGGATGTATGGATGTTTGTTACTCAATCACGCTCCGACGGCTGAACGGATCTGGATGAAATTTGGCACAGAGATAGATTATAGTCTGGAATAGCATATAGGCTACTTTTTATCCCGGAAAATTAAAGAGTTCCCGCGGGAACCGAAAAACCTCAATCCACGCGGACGAAGTCGCGGGCATCAGCTAGTTCAAAATAAAACTAGCAGGGGATGTAGATATTACGACTTTTGGGAGATTCTTTATTTCACTAAAATAATTTATTTCACTAGTAGTCATAAATACCCAATTGGACCTACGTTTGCGGAATAAATCCATTGATTAAATTTTACTACTTTTGATTTAGACGACCTCCGTGGCGCAGTGTTGAGCGCTGTTGTCTAATCTAACGAGCGGAGATCCCGGGTCCGATCCCCGGCAGGGACAATTTGGGAATTTCTAATTTCTGAATTTTCCCTGGTCTGGCCTGGTCCCTGGCCGAAGCCTGAAGGCTTCGGCTGTGGCTAGTTACCACCCTACCGGCAAAGACGTGCCGCCAAGCGATTTAGCGTTCCGTTACGACGCCGTGTAGAAACCGAATAGGGGTAGGTATGGGTTTAATGGGTTTTTGCGGTCACGTGCTATCTTCTTTACTCCTGCATACTTATGTCGAGTCCACTCCCTTATGTCGTCGAACCGCTTCCTTTTTGGTCGCCCAGTGTGCTTAGCATGAGCACAACGAGATTATCTCGCGACGAGAGAGAGAGATGTTGTCGTTGCCGGCAAATTTTTCATTTACCCTAACATGCACAAAATGCGGTAGGTATATTATTACAAGAAAAAAATAGTCGACATCTAAGGTCGACATGTAAATGTTCGTAGAGAAAAACACTACAGTTAAGAAATATTACTTTTATCTCTACTTTTGACGTAACGAGACAAGTAACCATGTTAGCTTCGGTAGACAGATAGAGATAACCGGTAGACATAATTACTCGTAGTGCCTATGCTAGCCATAGTGCCTTTTTTCCCGCTATCTTGCTTCGAGGATCAACCGCCGAAATTCATAGAGGGATCCTCAATTTCAATTTCAATTTCTTTATTAGTTGCAATTCCATAGTTAGGTACATTATTTCTTAATTAGCCTAGTATTATAATATCTCTTCTTCTTCTTGGTCGCATTCTTCATTTCTGAAGGTCGTGTCCGCATTGAAGTGACCTCGTGACGCTCGACACGATAACCTTCCACTCCGTCCTGTCCTCGGCTTTCCGCAATGCAGTAGTATAAGAGGGAGGCCCGTGAGCGACTTGACCTGGGGGTCTACTCTCTTTCTCTCAAACGAAACTTCGCAAACAAACGTAATTAGTCGGTTATTAGACCCACACAAAATCGTCCAATCCAATCGGTCACGAAAATTTTCTATGGATCCGTACTTCGTCTGCGTGTACGAAAACGAAATAGAAAGGAGCATAGAGATAATAAATTATGTAGGAGAGGAGTTAACGAAATTTCGTTCGTTTGTTTGCGAAGTTTCGTTTTAGAGAAAGAGAGTAGACCCCCGTCAGACCAGCGGCTAGGTGATCGGCCGCGCCGCGCGCGGTCTTTTGCCCTCCACCCTTCCCACAACTATGAGCTTATCCAGATTACTAGGTTGGCGGCGGGCAATGTGACCAAAATAACCCAAAATTACATAGTCGTTAGTAAATAAGGCATGCTGCCAGTTTGGGTGTGCCCTCTTTGCAGGTGACCGAAAAAAGCAACCTTCCTTCGTACGACGGTGGTCATCAACATCCGTTTGCAGTTTGCTCTTTGCAGTACTCGAGCGTTGGAGATAAAGTCTCTCCATGATATTTTAAACATTCTTCGTAATGCCCACATCTCAAACGCTTGCAACCGTCGACAGATTTCCCTTTTCAAGACCCATGTTTCGCATCCAGTTTTCATCCATTCGCATTCCATTATAACAAGAAGACCAAACATATAACATTTGAGAACGCGAAGTTTTTTCGGACTGGGATTTTGGGGTCGCAAAGTACTTTGGACATTTTGTAAAATGGCTTTTGATTCCGGAAAATAATAGAGTAGAAGTAGCGATAGCCTAGTCACCCTAGTGGTTTAGACCCCCGATAATACGTGGTCGCGGGTTCGATCCCCGGACATGTACCCGTAATTTTTCAGAGTTATCCGTCCCATCTTTTCAACCGATTTTGACGAAATTTGCTACATTTTAGGTATACCGGAGAATTAAAGAGTTCCCGCGGGAATCAATATCCCTAAATCCATGACGAAGTCGCGGGCATCGCATCTAGTTATAACATAATGGTACCTAATTACCTTTTGTTCAATAAATTCATTAATTAATTACTACTTTTTATCCCGAAAAATCTGAAAACTGCCACGGGAATTAAGAAGTTTTTATGAATTAATTATGAAGTACCTAACTATTTAAGTCTACGCAGACGAAGTCGCGTTCCTCTAGTATCCAATGGGCGCTTCTTCATTGCACGGCCCGGCCCCGGCCCGGCACCGACACCGACATTAGTGGACGCATAATTGTATGAAGTTGTATGGCACGCTGTCTCACTGGGCCGGCCCGGCACCGACATGTCGGCGCCGGCGCCGGCATGTCGTCGGCAGCAAGTCTCCCACTGGTGTCGGGCCGGCATCGTTGCGCATGTGTTGTGTACGCATACAAACGTCCATGTGGGCGTGCGAGTGGCGTGATCAGTGACCCCGCCCCGCGCCCCCGTCGCTCTAGTACACAATTCATTTGCATTTTTCGATCAAGTTCATTAGTAAATAATCAAAGCTGCTTTCTCATACGGAAATAATTGAAAAACTTATTCGGGTTATTGGTTAGTTTTTCAAATAAATTGTAATACACGCCGTCTAAATAAGTATCTTACTTTTATAATTGGATGCGCCCAGAACCATTTACTGATAGGTAGTTCTTTTTTTGCGTCTCAAATATAATAAATACAAGAAATATATTTTTTTTTTATCCACTACAAGTTAGCCCTTGACTGCGATCTCACCTGATGGTAAGTGACGATGCAGTCTAAGATGGTAGCGGGCTAACCTGTTAGGGCATGGCAGTTATTATTAAAACCCATACCCCTATTCGGATTCTACACGACATCGTACCGGAACGCTAAATCGCTTGGCGGCACGTCTTTGCCGGTAGGATGGTAACTAGCCACGGCCAAAGCCTCCCAGTCCCACCAGGCCAAACCAGGGAAAATTCAGAAATTATAAATTTCCAAATTGACCCTGTCGGGGATCGAACCCGGGACCTCCGCACGTTGAGACAACAGCGCTACACACTGCGCCACGGAGGTCGTCAATTTGTTATACGCTGCCATCGCTCTTGGCTCACGCGGTTCGCAGCTTGTAGGTGCCGGTGTCGTGTCGTTGAATACTGTCGGTGTCGGTGCCGGTGCCGGGCCGGGCCGTCCAATGAAGAAACGCCCAATGCTGTCAACCTTTGTATTATTCCCAGTGTACAATTACCAACCTCAATAAATCTGGTCATTTGCTGTATTGACGGGTTGATGGTTTTCTTTATAAAGATGCGCCGTTTTCAGGCGGTAGTGGGAAATGTCAATGCTTTGAATAAGGCTGACTAAAGACGTGCGACAATATTAATTTGTTAATTTTTATTTATTTTGTACAGAATTATACCTAAAAGGTGAATTTTAATAGGTTTAAAGAGGCATGACTTTTTAGGTAAGTATATTATTGTTGTTTTTAAATAGTCTAATATAGATGATGCCTACGAATTTGTCCGCGTAATCCCGTGGTAACTCTTTTATTTTCCACTGATATTGTAATTTTTAAATATTAATGAATGATCCAGCTCTTTTGGAATAAGGTAAGTATGTCTAACATAGGTAAGACAACAACGCATGCGCATTTTTAGGCGCTCAAAATTTGTGTTAAACATGTAAAACACAGATGTAGATGTAAAAATACTTTGAGTTGCAAAAGTCAGAGTTCCTGTTCTTCTACTTTTTACCAAAATAACGACTTATGATCTTTAGTATATTTAGTTCGCGCCAATCATTTAGTCGTCTCTGAGCTGAGGTGCGAGTGCTTGTTTGCGCAGCTCTTATACAAACTGTCGATGTCAAAGTACATACTACGCGTGAAAATATGCTATTGCGATGGGTCTTGCGGTCAACTTCAGTCGCGACTATTTGATTGGCGCCAGCTACACCTATGGATGTAAGAACTTTATAGAAATGATTTGTCACTCACACGGCTTTTTAGTGGTGGTTTAACTATAGTTGGGTATTTGACAATTAGTCAAATCAGCAACTTTTTTCAAACGTTAAAACGCGTCCTTAGTACGGGATTTTGTATGAAATATTGAATTGTGACGTCATCAAAGTTCGAGGCACTTTCTTACTTTAATCGATAGTTAAAAATGGTTATTCAACACAAAACTAGCATGGGACGTAGATATTACGACTTTTGGGAGATCCTTTATTTAATAATCACTAAAAGATAATTTCTTTCACTAGTAATCAAATACCCAACTTTCGGTGGTGCAACTGATTCCGTCAATCCGTTTGTAGCCAACCTTACCATCATATTATAATTTTATAGATCTATTGCAAGAGACCTTTATCTGGTGGGACATAAATAACTTCAATAAGCTGTTGCTTAACTTTAACGCCATTATCTATATGTGTTCATCTTCTTCTTCAGAGGATGTATGTTGACGTGTGAAATATGTTTGTGGCAATTTATTGTTTCGTCGTGCGTAAGTATGAAATGGCCGCAATTTCTTTATGAGCGTGGGTTAAGGTGCCTTATACATCCTTCATCTTATGTCATCCTTTTCCAGGTACACTTTAAAGAATCGGGAGTCACAGCTGTGGGGATGTCATGGTATCAAATTAAAGGTCATTTCTTCATCTCTCGTTTGACCTTATAAAAATGCACACTCCAATACGAATTTTCTGCATAAATACGTTTCTCCGAACGCAAGATCTGCTGAAAATGACGAAAAATGGGGTCCGGATAGGTACCCATAAAGCTAGATCCGCTGCATATTTTAACTTGAATATTAACAATAAAGTGGGGCTTATATAGTCCTCTATCCATGGTGCAAAGCATTAAGCATACAAATAAATATGTTTATAGTTTATGTGGCAAAAAAAAAATGTTTCATACATTTTTCTATGAAAAGAAGCCGAGCGCTAGGCGTTTGGCGCTCAGTACGCGCTGAGACGCGCTCGTGGACGGGTGGGTGTATCGCTTTTTTGCACGAAATTTATTACGACAAAATGAACACCGTGTTGTGTACTGCCATAGAGATATAATATTCTCTATGTGTACTGCGCTTAGAAAAACTTGATACCGACATCCACAAAGAAGGAAGTTCTCAAGTGTAGGCGTATTTTTTTTACCCGATTACGGCAAAGCCACAAGGAAAGGGTATGTTAGGAATATATATGTATGCATGTATGTATGTATGTATTAAAAAAAAGTGAGCGCCATTTTGAAATTCTTCGTTATCGTACCGATTTCGTTCAAAATCGATATCTGGGGTTCCCTGGGATCACAAAACAGGAAACTGTTACCAAAATTTTAAAAAAGTCAGCGCCATTTTGAATTTTTTTGTTATCGTACCGATTTCGTTTAAAATCGATATCTGGGGTTCCCTGGGATCACAAAATAGGAAACTGTTACCAAAATTTTAAAAAAGTCAGCGCCATTTTGAAATTTTTTGTTATCGTCCCGATTTCGTTCAAAATCGATATCTGGGGTTCCCTGGGATCACAAAACAGGAAACTGTTACCAAAATTTTAAAAAAAGTCAGCGCCATTTTGAATTTTTTTGTTATCGTACCGATTTCGTTCAAAATCGATATCTGGGGTTCCCTGGGATCACAAAACAGGAAACTGTTACCAAAATTTTAAAAAAGTCAGCGCCATTTTGAAATTTTTTGTTATCGTCCCGATTTCGTTCAAAATCGATATCTGGGGTTCCCTGGGATCACAAAACAGGAAACTGTTACCAAAATTTAAAAAACGGCAGCGCCATTTTGAAATTCTTTGTTATCATACCGATTTCGTTCAAAATCGATATCTGGGGTTCTCTGGGATCACAAAACAGGAAACGGTTACCAAAATTTTAAAAAAGTCAGCGCCATTTTGAAATTCTTTGTTATCGTACCGATTTCGTTCAAAATCGATATCTGGGGTTCCCTGGGATCACAAAACAGCAGTCAATCAAAAAAAAGTCAGCAGTGAACTTTTTAAAATTTTGGTAACAGTTTCCTGTTTTGTGATCCCAGAGAACCCCAGATATCGATTTTGAACGAAATCGGTATGATAACAAAGAATTTCAAAATGGCGCTGCCGTTTTTTAAATTTTGGTAACAGTTTCCTGTTTTGTGATCCCAGGGAACCCCCGATATCGATTTTGAACGAAATCGGTACGATAACAAAGAATTTCAAAATGGCGCTGACTTTTTTAAAATTTTGGTAACAGTTTCCTGTTTTGTGATCCCAGGGAACCCCAGATATCGATTTTGAACGTAATTTGTACGATAACAAAGAATTTCAAAATGGCGCTGACTTTTTTAAAATTTTGTTCATAGTTTCCTGTTTTGTGATCCCAGGGAACCCCAGATATCGATTTTGAACGAAATCGGTACGATAACAAAGAATTTCAAAATGGCGCTGACTTTTTTAAAATTTTGGTAACAGTTTCCTATTTTGTGATCCTACGGAACCCCAGATATCGATTTTGAACGAAATCGGTAAGATAATCTTTTATACATTATTTTACAATCTCAAAAACTGAGTATTATTGTAGCCGCGAGTATTGTTTCGGCGCATAAATTGGTACATAATATTTACCGCGGCCAACAGCGTAAACAGGTACCTAGTAAATAAATAATCGTCTAACATTTTCAAGTAACACAATTGGTTAGTTGGCTATAAAATCGAGCGTCTCTACGCTCTATAGCTCTACGCTCTCGTAAAGCGTGCATATATATGCTGTAGTGTGACGAGTTTTATACCTATAGTTGAGTTTTTTACCTATAGTTGGTCGCGGGGTAAATGTTTAAAGGGCCTTAAAATAATTAAAATATGTGGGCACTTACTTAATGTCAGTATTGTGAAAAAGATCAGCGTTTTTGAAGCCATGTTTATGTTTATGTCTTCCCGCCGCCACCGCATTTTTATCTGAAAAGAAAGAATACAGAATGAAAATAAAATACTTGAGTAAATAAAAAAAAACTTGCGAATGAAGGAGTGGACACTGGACAGTCAGAAAGTTGAATGATTCATACATTTTACTTGTTTAATATTGCTAACGATATTTAAATCGGATCGTGTAATCTTTAAGCGCACTAGAATCAAGAGAAAAATCAATGCTTAGTATAGTATAGTACATTCAATATTAGCTGGCGTCTTTCCACTTGAGACCGTCATTAGCAATAACAATAGGATTAAGTCGTGGCGGGTGAATTCTTTGTATTGCAAAACACGTGCGGCGTTCAAACGGTGTTTCAAACGTTTTTGATACTTTCCCTATGTTAACTTCCTTTCATTATTAATACTTCGGATCCGATTCTGTGGAAGAATTCTTACAATCACTGTAAGAAAATTGAACAAGGATTTTTAAAAACACCATGCACTAACTTTATAATAAATGTTGGAAGCGATTCATCGGACAATGAAACCATGGAAAATAATTCGGAATCAGAAGAAATCAGTGAGTCGTCATATCTAATTTAAAAACCACATGTTTTGATTTATTACTTTAGAATAAATAAATAATTTTTGTAATTGTATTTTATATAACATACCTGTAAGTAGGTACGTAATTATTTAAAATTATTCTATGATTATTCAAAAGTATCAACACTGGTTGGTTTGCAACAAAATAGATAAGGCCGAAACGGCTTCTTTAAAAATGAATGGACTCTATAAGTGTTTGGTTTATTACCCCTATTGTTTAGGTTCAAGTGGAAAGACGCCAGCTTATATTGAATGTACTATAGCTATAGTGAGCTTATGTTTTTTGGAGCTTTTGAAGTTTTTAATAGGTATTATGTACCTAATAAAAACTATATATGTACTCTCAATCCTAAGGTGTAATCCTCTATAAGTATTTTATATTTACAAAACCTAAAGCCAAAAAGAGATAAACCTACTTACTTACATACACAAAATATTGGATAGAAGCAGGCGTTACTTTGCTTCGTCCATGATTATGAAGGAACTGGAAATTTAATTTGCTATAATCCGCAACAATAGGCAAATATATGTGGTACAGTGTATCTTGCACTTGCAGCTTGCAATATTCACCACACCACATAAATCTTCCAAATTATTCTCAACGTACGTGTCGGAGTGAAACGTACGTTGAGAATAATTTGGAAGATTTATGTGGTGTGGTGAATATTGCAAGCTGCAAGTGCAAGATACACTGTACCACATATATTTGCCTATTGTTGCGGATTATAGCAAATTAAATTTCAAGTTCCTTCATAATACACAAAATACATCATGTATTTACCTAAGTAAGTTAACGTACCTACATATTTATTTCTGTGTAAGTATGTGAGTTTAATTATATTTATTTTTGGTTTTTACGTAAGATTTATTTTGTACACGGACGTGAGAGTAAAATATATAGATAATAATAATTGTGAGAGACATAGAAAGTAAGAGTGCACGGTTATCTCAGCTGATAGTTCATCTCGCGTCATCGTGCAACAGATCGTCGGATGGCGGCCGACACGCGCGCGCGCATCGCCGCGCGTCGTGACGCACGCCGTGTGAATTAGCTCTTATCTTTACTCACTTCTTATGTTGACGACCTCCCTGTTGCAATGGTGAGAATAGAATAGAATAGAATAATTTATTTATTTGCTAGAATGTGGTACATTTTTTTTTAAATCAAAGAATAGGCGTGCCACCATCACTACATCCCATTAACGTCCCACTGCTGGGCACAGGCCTTCACTCTCATACGAAAGAGGGAATTAGAGCTTAGACCCACCACGCTGCTCCAATGCGGGTTGGCGGGCTTTAACGACTATTATTATGATAGTGATAATAACCGGGACCGACGGCTTAGCGTGCTCTCCGAGGCACGGGGGTGAAAACATCGCCAACTTCCTAACTCCGGGCTAGTACCTACTGAGAATTTCTAGTCAGAAAAACCCAATACTTAATTATGGCCCGATCCGGGACCGAACCCAGGACCTCGTCGGCCGCAGTCGAACATGCCATCCACGTCTAGAGTTGACTAGACCAACGAGGCAGTCAGAATAGGCGTGGCTTGACGACAATCATGCTTAATCATGGCTAGACCGCATCATCAAAGCGATGATGCGGTCTAGGCAGGAGCGCGCTTGCCTAGAAGATGCCTATTCACTCTTGCCTTGAAGGTACTTAAGTTATACGTGGCAGGGAATACATGCGCTGGAAGGGCATTCCACATCCTGGCGGTTCGAATCAGAAACGTAGAGCAGAACCGTTTCGTTCGAGCTGACTGGACTACATAAGGATGCCAATGCAGTCGGTTTCTACTTTCTTGTTGTTCTGTGGTAGAACGGTGACGGAGGAACAAGGTTGAAAAGTTCCTGAGCACACTCTCCAAAGTATATCCGATAAAACATTAATCAGGAATTAGTTATTTATTAATTAAATTATAATATGTATTATGATTATAATGATAATATAGTTACATTTTATGCACATTATTCACTATGCACAAATACCTATTTAGCTAAACTACAATATGCCTATTAGTAATACTATATTATATTATATATTATTCTTAAATATAAGTTATACTATATTATCCTTAGGCTTTTGCTGGGTCACCCTTCGCGGATGTAGGCCTCCTCCATCATACTTGATGAAACCGATCTTACTTATAAGTAATATTTATAAAAAACTATACCTTAAGAGAAATTTAGAAAAGTGATTAATACCTACTGCATGAAATATAAATAAGAAATAATTGTCTAAGAAATAGTTTAAGAAATGTTGGGAAATAAAGGCTTATTTATTTATTTATTTTAATTAAATTAATAAGGGAATCAGGTCTTAAAATTATTTTGCGCTGACACATTCAGCTAGTTCATTAGTGTGCAAATTTACTAAGATCATCTATTTAATAATCACAAAAAAATATTTTATTTGAATAGTAATTGTCAATTAAACAATTGCTTTGTGGCACGTCTTTACCGGTAGGGTGGTATAGCTATAGCCACGGCCGAAGCCACCCACCAGACGCTAAAATTTGAAATAGTTAGTATATCAGGGCAGGATTGGTCACGAGTCACGACGTAATAATAAATGGTTAAACAAACAATACCACCCACCTTCATAAAGCTTGGTTTGGTATTAATTTGCAACTTTAAGTTAATTTGCAAACATCAGGTAAGAAGGTTCCTTTTTTACAACTTTCCTATATTATGCAACACGTTCAGTGGCCATCGAAGTTAAAACTAATAAGTTTATCATTATCATTAAAGTTAGCTTCTTGTATAATAGCTTTGCTAACTTCGCTAACTAAAGCGGGGATAATGATAACATTCCGAACCAGTGGTAGATTCACTCGACAATTTAAAAGCACTTTTTAAAGTTTATTTGAATAAAAAAAACACGAGTTTGAGTTTGATAGGCTTCTCGGCTTCTTATATACGAACTTTTCGAAGTTATAATAATTTAGGAAGCAATTTAATGTCACTAGCTTAAACAACGAAGCAAAAAATATCGTAAGGAACCCTGCATTTCTGAGGTTTTCATTATGTTCTTCACTCCAGAAAACGTCCCTCCTTGAGGTAGAGATACTAATCTTTTGAAATATTTGTTTCCGTGCCTATATACTTATCTAATATTATAAATGCGAAAGTTTGGATGGAAGGATGGATAGTATGTTTATTACTCAATCACTCCAGAACGGCTGAACGGATCTGGATGAAATTTGGCACAGAGATAGATTATAGTCTGGAATAACACATAGGCTACTATAGGCATTTTATCCTGGAAAATTAAAGAGTTCCCGCGGGCTCAGGTCAGCTAGTGTAATTCATAAACTTAAAAAATAGGCTGTTTTGTACCTACTATTTGACCTCAAAATTCAAAGGAAGTTTCAACTAATTCTATTACCGCATCAAAACCAATACCGCATCAATAACCAGAGTTGCAAAAACATTACATAAACTCCACAGATTGTAGTCGAGATTTAATTAAAAAATAAATCCATGTTACAGTAAACTAGCTAGTATCAACTATCAGCATAACAGCGAAAGCAACGTGAAAGATAGACGATCTCGGGCCAAAGATCAAGAGTTGAAAGCACGGGTAACAGGTATAACGGTAGGTAACTGTTTACTGTTACGAAGCTACCGGATGATTATAGGTGGATCGGGACCTATTGTTTTACCTTTTAAAACGTGTTATAAGCGTGCTATCAAATTTAATTGGACTTTTTTTCTGTAATTTCTGAAAAAGTTTGCTTTGTGTGTAATTTTTTGGGTAAAGTTCTTGTTGCACTAGGTTTTCTTTCAATCGAAAAGAAAAAGTTCACGGGGCCCCCGAAAGGCGAATATTAGCGATATATTCGCGTACACTATACAATTTTTTTTTCTATTTTAGGTAGATATAACCCGACAAAAAGTAAAAGTAAGTACCTAGAGTAAAATATGTGGGCGCTATTAGCGATTTACTGGCACCCTGAGCAGTGGTCAATGACATTGCCGAGTTTGAAAGAAAACGTAGCATTGCAGACTTCCCCTTTTTCAAATGTTTTTCTCATTCATTTTTCTTACTTTCCAACAGGGCCCCAAATTGTTGTGTGCCCAAGGGCTCCGCCCCCGGCATGGCCTAAGACGGCGTTGCCTTCAAGACAGAGTTTTAAATAATAAAAGTTTGGGGTGGTAACTGGTATCCCATTAATAAAAAAATTATAAACAACGAAGTAGGGGAAAGCAATTTAAAAGATCTAGATAACATAAGAAACTTAAATCTAGCTATAATATTATAGTCCCACAAACTAATTTGACCCGGTGACAGGCGACAAGCGTCGTTAGTATATAATATTATTAAAAATAAAATAAAAACAAAAACTAAACAGGCATAAAAATTAGTTCCAATTTTGCCCATCGGGCTAGATGTGGGACTTATTGGGGCTGATTCTGTAGTGCACAATCTCTAAACTAAACTAAAATTAGAGCATTACAAATATTGCTGATTCTCTTATCTGTGGCTAACCCTTTCATAATACTCCCTACGGAAAGGGACAGAACTAGATTTAAAGCTGCCATTTTAGTTTAGTTTAGAGATTGTGTTATACAGAATCGGCCACAATGTAATACTTAATGGTACCTTTCTTAGGTACCTACGTAAATTTAAGGAACTGGGTTCAGAAATCTACGTGTTTGTGCAAACATCCGAACGTTAATATCCGAGTGACCTGGACGTCCATTGGTCAATCAACCAACCATCGAGGCAGTCGTAAAGGGCAAAGGGAAGTAAATAAGGTTGAAATATATTTATCTGTCAGCCCATAATTGTTTATGGCCAACAAATAATTTCCTCGGTTGTTATCGCTCGTTGCGCCACGCGATTCCCAGGCGACGCGCGTCGATCGCATCGCTTTTCTGTAATTGTAGCACTTCTTGCTAAAGGTTAGGGGAGCATTGCTGTTGTGACATTCTTCACTTCGTCAGGTTGTTTGTTTGGGCCTCTTTCTTTCAGCGGAAGAAATAGAGGCATAAATATATGTAGCTTATTTTTCTGACGACCTTCCTGGTGCAATGGTTAGCGCTATATAAACCGTCTTATAAGTGTGAAGTCCCAGGTTCAATCTCCGTCAGTGTTAATGTAGAAATTTTCAGAATTTTCACTACTCTGTTCTGGTGGGAGGCTTTGACCGTAGCTATACTGGCTAATGACCACCCTACCGGCAAAGAGGTGCCGCTCTAGCATTCCGGTACGATGCCCCGTCGATTAACTGACTGTAGGGATAGATATGGGTTTCAAAATTCAAATGTTTTTTATTCAAATAAGCTTTTACAAGCGCTTTTGAATCGTTATAATATGAATCTACCGCTGGTTCGGAATGCCATTCCTACCGAGAAGAGCCAGCAAGAAACTCGGTGGTTGCTCTTTTCCATCAAAATTTACAATCATCATAATGATACAAGTAACTGCAGTCCCACGCATAGCTGGAGCGAATCAAATCCACGCTTTTTTTATCATTTACGTAATCTTCGATTGTATAGTAAGCTTTTTTCACGAGCATACAATATTCAATACACGCCAAGACTGGCAGACAGAGGCAGCCCCATTTCCGACGGTGGCACCCGTTCACGAGCATGACGCATGATCCAGCCATTGCTTCGCTCAACCATATTTGAGGGAACGTAACAACCCGCACCACACGACACCACCACTATTATAACTATTATAACTAGGTAAGTTTGTAGGATTCAAGCCCCGGCGCCCTCAAAGACCGAAGTCTCAACCATTAGGCTAGCACAGAGGTCAAACTCTATTTATAAGTACAGGTTATATACACAGGTAGAATAGCCAAGTTAAAACGCCGGGAACACGGTAAGTCGAAGAAGATGCGATCTCCCACAGTTTGGTGTATAAGTAATGTAATAATGTAATCAAACAGCGGATAATGGGTATTTTTCGAACACTGTGCATTATTCTGGTTTGCGCAACACAGATTATGGGTAACAATAGCAGACGAGACCGTATCTTGCACTGAGTTGTCGTGCTTCTAGAGTTAGTGATGTCCAGCAGAATGACGCTCTTGGCTGATGTACACGGCGCGTAACGGCGGCGGTGCACATTTTTTTCATTCAGCAAATTGGCATTAGACCTATTTTTAAGCTATTGGCATTTTTGCTCTATTCAGATTTATTTCACTAAAACTAGGTGATCGCTTCGATTAAGGTGTTTTAAGAAACTTTTGTTTCCCATTGAATTAGATAAAGATATTTTATGAACGTCTTATAAACGCCAAATTTTTGCCAAGTTGGAATCGCTGAAGTACGTAGTTGAAGATTTAACAAAATAAATAAACAAACAGGTATTTCCTACTTACAATGATTATTATTACAAAGATTTTGCAACGAAGATTTTGAAATCGCATGACTTTTTGATGTCTTTATAGGTTAGCGCTTAGCTGCAATCAGATTTGCTTGCAAGTAATGCAGCCTGACATGGAGCGGTAACTATTTAAAAGTGGAAACGATAACGGAAAAGGGCATATGTATGTTAAGTAGTTATAGATGCTTAATAACTTCAAGCTTACGTATCTATTTTACGTCTACGTCTTACGCATTACGCAGGTCAGGGCGGTTTTTCGACGTCTTTTTTATGAAGTTAGCTCCTCTTGACCCACCAACTCCATTACATATTGTAAGCGGAGCCGTTCGGCCTTATTGAGGTCGTGGATGTACAATTTTCAAGGGCGTACAGTATGTTAACGCTCTTCTGATACAATTAGATTAAATTAAGGCGATTGTATTTTGAAAATGAGGATTAAATTGGCGGTTTGAGTTGTGTACTAAATTAGTTATTAATATCAACCTTTTGCAAGAGCGTTTTGCAATTGAGATTTTGCGAAAATTATATTACTAGGGAAAATCGGAAACTTTGATAAAAAACCGGCCAAGTGCGAGTTGGACTCGCGCACCGAGGGTTCCGTACAAACTACAAACCTGTAGTAAGTTTTAAATTATTAAAAAAAACCACTTACTAGATCTCGTTCAAACCAATTTTTGGTGGAAGTTTGCAAGGTAATGTACATCATATATTTTTTTTAGTTTTATCATTCTCTTATTTTAGAAGTTACAGGGAAACACATTTTACCACTTTGGAAGTGTCTCTCGCGCAAACTATTCAGTTTAGAAAAAAATAATATTAGAAACCTCAATATCATTTTTGAAGACCTATCCATAGATACCACACGTATGGGTTTGATGAAAAAAAAATTTTTGAGTTTCAGTTCTAAGTATGGGGACCTCCAAAATTTATTGTTTTTTTTCTATTTTTGTGTGAAAATCTTAATGCGGTTCACAGAATACATCTACTTACCAAGTTTCAACAGTATAGTTCTTATAGTTTCGGAAAAAAGTGGCTGTGACATACGGACGGACAGACAGACAGACAGACAGACAGACATGACGAATCTATAAGGGTTCCGTTTTTGCCAAATTTGGCGACGGAACCCTAAAAAAGTGATCCCTACTACTTGTTCAAACATACAAAACAAAGCACTTTGTAACTAGCCTGACGTGGTCCCTTAGGGCGCCTTCAAATTTGCCGCAAAGCGTAGCGCGGCCGCAGCGCGGCTGCAGCGCTGCGGCCGCGCTGCTGTCGCGAGGTTCGAACATCATAGTGTTGTATATTTATTTTCACGATGGACTCCGACGAAGAAACACTGCTCTTAGTGTTACTATTAATACGAAAAAGAAGTTTGGACAAAGAAAAAAAAAGGAAACCTAAGAAAACGTTGCCGCTATTTTGTATAAGTCAACGAACTGAATTTTATAAAGTAAAAGACTACAGTGACAAAACATTTCAGAATTACTTAAGATTGTCAAGAAAACAATTCTACGAATTACTTCCCCGTTTAGAAAATTATATTGGAAAACAAAATACAATCTTTAAAAATATTGTATTGTTGTATTGTATATTCTTTATTGTACACCACAAAAACAAAAACGAAACAGATAACAAATATGAAAACTTAAGACGTAGGTACAATAAGGCGGTCTTATCGCTAAGTAGCGATCTCTTCCAGACAACCTTATCGATACGGAGAAAATGAACAAGTGGACAGTGGGAGGCGGTGCATAAAAATAAACTTAAATACTAATAGATACATAAACTAACCAATATCATAAAATAATAACGTATTAATACACTAATATGTACAAAAATACTATTTGTGCCGAAGAGAGACTCTTTATAACACTCAGGTAAATAAAAATTGCCATCAAATACATAATAAATCGTTTTATTTTTTGAAGTAAATCACATTAAGTAGGTACACAGTTTAGGTATTATTTATTAACATTAATGGTATTCAAATTATTTCTTATTTTTAACCGACTTCCAAAAAAGGAGGAGGTTCTCAATTGTTTTTTTTTTTAATGTATGTCGGTGCATATCTCCGTGGTTTCTTAACCGATTTGAAAAATTTTTGTGTGTGTTCACACATCATAGTGTTCCCAAGCCTTTTTCTTTTCGATTTTATTGCTGTACTTGTCGGACTTCGAATCCCATATTGCTGGACGACTCTCAACCTCATCGATAAATTCTTCTACCTGATTTTCGTTCATGTTTAGACTTGAACAAAAATACGTGCGCAGTCCCGTCACTAGTCGATCGCTGAACTGATGCGCGGCCGCAGCGCGGGTGCAGCGCTGCGGTCGCGTGTTTTTATTTATATGGATTTACAAAGCAGCGCGACCGCAGCGCTGCAGCCGCGCTGCTTCCGCGCGGCACTTTGCGGCAAATTTGAATGCGCCCTTATAATCTATACCTTACTCTACCTATAAAATTCAATATCTCTTTAAAATGGCACGTGAATCATCCAGCAGTGACCCTCATAATGTTGCGTCCATAATAAACCAAGATCTTTTAGAGTTTCGGAAGCTTCGAGTTCAACCATCCCAACGACTTGCTTATATACCGATCTAGATGTAATAGTGGTAATAGTGACGTGTTCAAGTTTTAAATAATTTATAAACGCTTTCAAGTATTGATTTAATGTAAAGTAAATGGTGATTGGTAGCTCCACCCTGCTCACCAATGATAGGCTTCGTCCCTCTCTTGGTATCCCAAGAGGCACTAGTCATCGACTAATGGGTCTCATAAGTATACCAAAAGGCAGCAGCCTCCCCCCCTTAAACCACTAGGTCACCATTTGGGGAAATAGCGCGACGTATGCAAGCATACTTTAATTTAGTTAAGTACAACGCGGAGACCACCATGGGTAGTAGGACGTCGTTCGTACGTTACATAGGTTGTGAGCCAATGTGACGCAGCATAGGTCGTGAATCTATGCATTTACAAGTAACATAGGTTGTGAATCTATGGAACCGTAAATAGTATAGTAGCACAGGTTGTGAATCCATGCAACTATGAAAGTGTCGAGGCTGAGTCAGGCGTAGCGCAAAACATAGTTAGATATCCGGTATCTCACGTGTGATCCAACCTTCGGTAATAATAAACGGCGTCCTATCAACCATGGTTAGTTGTCGTTCGAATGTAACGATAGTTACGGGTTTACATAATGTAAGCATAAGTAATCATCTATAAGCAGATCGTATGGCAGAGTCAGATATACTGCAGAACATAGTAACTACATTCCGCAGCCCCAACTCAACCAGCGATGATTATATGTAGGTAATATACGTGTAAGTATGTTGTATTAAAATATGTATATAAATCCACCATAGGCGGATCAAATATCGTTGGAAGCCTCCAACGACATTATGCGTTCGAACGAGCGACGGACATCGTGACACATACTGCACGCACCATTACACGAACAGTGAATCCACTTTGCTCGGCACCAGCCCGCGAACGACGGTGGACATCGTGACACATACTGCACGCATCAAGCATACACCACAGCACCGCTGTGCACCATCACATACACAAGCTACCACAGCATACTATCGCATCGTCGTCGCTAGTTCGGCGACCAGTCCGTTTGTCGGAAATCTTTCTAGCATGGACCGAGTCTCTAATATTGTTTTAAATAATATTTTGACTGAGAGGTACGAATCGTCACAACTTTCCGTGAAAATGTTCGCGACACATTGATTAGATAAGTATTATAATGCTGAGAACATTAATTTTGCCCTTAGTTTTAATCATTTTTGAATATGAGTACCTAAATATAATTTAAAGATATAGGTATCTTAAGCGCCGAATTGAGAACCTCTTCCTTTTTTGGAAGTCGATTAAAAAGTTATGGGCTATTTTACAATCACCTATGAAATTTTGTACCAATTCCTTTTCCACAACATAAGTCAAAATATTCAGTTACTAGCGATCCGCCCCGGCTTCGCACGGGTAGCACTAATAATCCTAATAGTCTATACCTATTATAGCCAGTGGGCAGTGGGCAGGTTTTACATTTCAATATTACATTGTAAGAGTGTACGCCCCTTCCTCACCACAGCCGCCAGCCCTCAGATTATTATATTCCATTTTCCCTTGCACGTTACATTATTTCTATGTTATCTCATAAGATATTCATCTAAATTAAATGATGTAAAGGACAATTTTTATCTTAATTAGGTACTTGAAATGAATAACATATTTATTTTGATAAGGATTCATACTATGTCGGTAAAAATACCTTCGCAAGTAAAGCATTGGTTTAGACCAAATTTGAAAATCACAGAAATGGTTATTGTGAGTCAACCTTAAAAGAAAGATACATGCTGTCACAAACTTTTTTTTAAAACTTTTTGAGAGGAACAATTTCCCCATACATTGTTTTCGTGTAACTTTAACTATTTACGCAGCGCACGCCACGTAAGCTCTCAAAAGAGACGATTTTTTCCGACTTGGTTCACAACATTGCAATTTTCGGAAGGATCTCTAAGACCCTGATCATTCTCAAATCTCAATGGCCTAGTAACCTATCTAAACTAATATTATAAAGAGGAAAGATTTGTTGTTGTTTGTTTGTTTGTAATGGATAAACTCAAAAACTATTCATCCGATTTTAAAAATTCTTTCACCTATAGAAAGCTACATTGTCAGCGAGTAACATAGGCTATATTTTATTTTCAAAAAAATTAGTGAGCCATGTGGTTCACAGTTCACAGGACAGCATTCAAGATTTCTTCAGATACCTACCGACACTTCTTTCATGAAAGAAAACATCCTCCATATTTTACATGATCACGTCATGAAATCATGTTTGTTGGTTATTATCAGCCATGGAAATTAGCAAATCGTGCCATTTATGACGAACTATAAAAAACCGGCCAAGTGCGAGTCGGACTCGCGCACCGAGGGTTCCGTACAAACCTGTAGTAAGTTTTACGATTTATGACGTATTAAAAACAAGACGAAATGAACCGCAAAACTAACTTTGTTTGTAGAGGTTTATTGTTAATATCAAAAAATTACGTTTGTTGTATGGGAGCCCCCCTTTAATATTTACTTTATTGATATTTAATTATTTATTTTGAAAGGTAATATACAAGTTAATATTCTGTGAAAATTTCAACCGTCTACCTGTTACCGTTTTTAATATTGAGCAAAAAAATACGAAAAAAACACGTTTATTGTATGGGGACCCCCCTTAATATATATATTTTTTTAATTTTTAGTATTTGCTGTTATAGCGGCAACGGAAATACATCATTTGTGAAAATTTCAGCTTTCTAGCTATCACGGTTTATGAGATACAGCCTGGAGACAGACAGACAGACAGACAGACAGACAGACAGACAGACAGACAGCGGAGTCTTAGTAATAGGGTCCCGTTTTTACCCTTTGGGTACGGAACCCTAAAAAAGAAGAGCTTCTCAATTCGGTTCGTATTTTTTTAAAACTTTATCTACTGGTTTTACTGTTTCAAATCAACTATAATTATTATAAATGCGAAAGTTCGTTTGTTGGTTTGTTAGTTTGTCCTTCAATCACGCCGCAACGGAGCAACGGATCGACATGATTTTTGGCATGGGTATAGTTGAGAACCTGGATAGTGACATAGGTTTCAGATTCAGATTCAGATTTCAGATTCAATTCATTTATTCAATATAGGTACACTGTACACTTATTGACGTAAAAAATTACTTACTTATAAAACATGATGGTGATAATCAGTTACGGTATCTTAAAACTAAAGCTACGAGGGTTCCAAACGCGCCCTGGTCTGAGAAGAGCCCACAACAAACTCAGCCGGGTTTTTTTTATTTTTAGGGTTCCGTACCCAAAGGGTAAAAACGGGACCCTATTACTAAGACTCCGCTGTCTGTCTGTCTGTCTGTCTGTCTGTCTGTCTGTCTATCTGTCTGTCTGTCTGTCTGTCTGTCTGTCTGTCTGTCTGTCTGTCTGTCTGTCTGTCTGTCTCCAGGCTGTATCTCATAAACCGTGATAGCTAGAAAGCTGAAATTTTCACAAATGATGTATTTCCGTTGCCGCTATAACAACAAATACTAAAAATAAAATAAAATATATATATTAAGGGGGGTCCCCATACAATAAACGTGTTTTTTTCGTATTTTTTTGCTCAATATTAAAAACGGTAACAGGTAGACGGTTCAAATTTTCACAGAATATTAACTTGTATATTACCTTTCAAAATAAATAATTAAATATCAATAAAGTAAATATTAAAGGGGGGCTCCCATACAACAAACGTAATTTTTATTTTTAATACGTCATAAATCGTAAAACTTACTACAGGTTTGTACTTTGTACGGAACCCTCGGTGCGCGAGTCCGACTCGCACTTGTTTTATTATCACCATCTCACAAATCATAACTAAGGAACTATCAGAGCCATTTGAGCAAATCATTGCCAAGCTTCCCTGTCGTTTAGGTAATCCTTTACATGGTAATAAGATTTTTCAATGAGTTTACGTTTTACATTAACTTTGAACTTGTTCAGAGACATCTTCAACATGTCTTCTGGGAGCTTATTGTAGAAGCGGACACTGGTTCCAACAAATGAATTGCTAATTTTACTAAGCCTAGAAGCAGGCATTACAAATTTATTTTTATTTCTAGTATTGACATTATGACAATCACTTTTCTTCTTGAATTTATCAATGTGTTTATGCACGTATACTAAATTTTCAAATATATATTGGTTGTGCACTGTCATAATTTTGATTTCTTTAAATTTATCTCTTAGTGACTCTCTTGGTCCCATATTATATATGGCTCGAACAGCCCTCTTCTGCAGCACAAAAACAGAATTAATATCAGCAGCATTACCCCATAATAATATGTAACCATATGACATAATGCTGTGAAAGTAACCAAAATAAACTAATCTCGCCGTTTCCACATCTGTCAACTGACGAATCTTTTTAACCGCATATGCAGCAGAACTAAGTCTGTTCGACAAGTCATTTATGTGATGGCCCCATTGGAGTTTAGCATCTAACGTTATTCCGAGAAAAACAGCGGTTTCCACCAAATCTAATTCCTCATTCTCCAGTTGTACTGTGGTTTTAACCTGTTTAACATTTGGTAATGTAAATTTAATGCACTTTGTTTTTTTTCTATTAAGGAGCAGGTTATTAGCTTCGAACCACTGCACTAGTTTAGAGAGAGACTTGTTCACTTCATGAAGAGCTGTTTCGTATCGATTGATTTTAAATAATAACGAGGTATCATCGGCAAACAATACTATCCCATGATTATCCTTAGCGAGATAAGGAAGATCATTAATGTAAATGAGGAATAGAAAAGGTCCTAAAATTGATCCCTGTGGAACCCCTATTTTTACAACTGACCCGGAAGACCGCTTTCCATTGACGTCAACCTTTTGTATTCTATTTTTTAAGTAGGACCTCATTAACTTCAGTGCGACATACCTAATTCCATAATGGTGCAGTTTTCTGACCAATGTTTCATGTTCAACACAATCAAAAGCCTTGGATAAATCACAGAAGACGCCAAGTGCATCACGTGATTCCTCCCAGGCTTCAAATATATTCTGAATTAACTCAACACCGGCATCGATTGTTGAGCGACCCCGAGTAAAACCAAACTGTTTGGTATGCAATAAATCGTTATCACCAAAATGTTTAAGTAATTGAATTAGAATTAATTTTTCAAAAATTTTACTGAAAGTGGGTAGTACAGATATCGGTCTAAAGTTAGTGGGATCACTGGTACTACCTGATTTAAATAGTGGAATTATTTTACTATGTTTCATTAGGTCAGGAAACTCACCACAATCGATACAATTATTGAATATTAAAGCTAATTCGGGTGCCACGACATCAATCAATGATTTAACAACGTCAACGGAAATGCCCCACAGATCATTTGTTTTCTTAATGTTAATTAATTTAAAAGCTTTTACAACGTCAGAGCAGCTAACGTGACTGAACTTGAAAATGGTATTACATTCAATCACGTTTTCCTCCAATAAGGAAAGAGCGGCATCTGGTGAAGAGTTCAATAATTTTGTGGTAGAAACAGGAATATCCGTAAAAAGTTCTTCAAAAACTGAAGCGACCTCATGATCGGACGTTACAGATTTATTTCCAACATTAAGTTTAAAATCACTTTTTTTCGGTAATGCTCTTCCAGTTTCTTCATTCACTATTTTCCAAGTGGTTTTAATTACATTGGAGCTATTTTTTATCTTAGTCTGTATGTGTTTTGACTTAGCCATAATGCAATCTCTCTTAAAATTCCTGGAAAACAGTTGAACATACTGTTTGAACTCATCACTAGTATCATATTGTCGCTCCGCATACAATTCGTATAATCTTTGCCTGTTTCTATGTAATTCATTTGTTGCCCATTCACTATTATGTACTTATAACTAGCGGACCCGGCATACGTTGTCCTGCCCTGAACCTCGAACCCGATTGCAGCGCCCCCTACCGGGTCTAATTGTGAATATAAACCATCCCGGGGTCCTCACAAACGCAACAAAAAAAGAATTAGCGAAATTGATCCAGCCGTTCACGCGTGATGCCGTGACCAAGGGAAATAGGGATTCATTTTTATATTATGTAGGTATATAATGACTGTAGAAGTAGGTAGAGGCAATCAATCAGTGTTACGGATTCCACTTGATGCGTGAAACGATCAGCAAACAATGCCGCTGTCGGCAACAGAGCGATTTTACTAAGCTGCGAATAAGTGCCGTGCATCTAGATTCTAGAAGGTCTTAACTCAATGTTGCTACAGGGCTTTACTTAAATTCAACTTTAAGAAAATACCAAAAACTGTTGGATAGACAGTGTCACGAAAGAAGTCCAGTGACAATCAAATTAAAGCTTTTAAATCTCTCTCTGAGTCGTATTCCTTATTACTGAGGGTCGTGACCCCTTTCCATTAATCAAATAATAGAAAGGGTTTTCTCGGGACAATAATGTGGTGGGTTCCCACGTCCTTCCGCATACGACTTGACTAAGAGTATTTAAATTTTAGGTTTTTGTCACGATTATTATCAGATGTTAGTGAAAATAACTGGAGGCACGGAGGAAACGAAAAGGCCAAATTTGAATCTCCAAATTCGGTCACCCATCCAGTTACCGACTTGGGTCAACGATGCTTAACATTCGCAATCGACTGATATGCGTTGTCACAACTAGGCCACTCGTCCCTCAAAACTTCAAAAGCGTGTAAAATACAAGCTTTTATTTAACATGCAATGTTAATGTTAGTTTAGCTGTTTATGTAAAATCTTGCAACTGAATTTTAAAACAATTATCCCCAACCGTTTGAGCTCAAATTGTGCAGACACGTTTAGTTTGGATGACAAATGCATGATTAGTTAAGTGACGTCATTCTAAATCCAATATGGCGGACTCCCAAATATGGGGAACTAGTTGTTTTTTATGCATTCCCATGTTATAAACAAAAGGTGTTTCTCCTCAAAATATTAATTATTATTCGTGATAAAAAGAGGTGCTTTTTTCAACCTTGTGCCAGGGTTACTATTCTATGCTAGAATTGCAACAGAAATCTAGTTTTCTTGTTGTTGTCTTTTAGCGATAAGGTGTACATCCTCTCTCCCGCTTATAAATAACTTAACAATTTCAACTTCAAATAAAATTTCAATTTGCGGGGTCGCAGCCAGCGCGGCGTTCTGGGCACATTGCCTCATTGCAGCGGCATAGATGATATTTTTAATGTTTAGTTTTTAGTTTTTAATTTAGATTTAATTTAGATTTTAATGTATTTTGTTTAATATTACTGTTTGTTAATCTAAAAAAAAATATATACATTTCAACTTCTAAATAAAACTTTGATTGAAACTGACATTAATATTATCACAAGCTATTATAAACTAGCTGATGCCCGCGACTTCGTCCGCGTGGATCGAGGTTTTTCGTTTCCCGCGGGAACTCCTTATTTTTCCGGGATAAAAAGTAGCCTATGTGTTATTCCAGACTATAATCTATCTCTGTGCCAAATTTCATCCAGATCCGTTCAGCCGTTGGGGCGTGATTGAGTAACAAACATACATCCAAACTTTCGCATTTATAATATTTATTTGATTCGATTGCTCTTAATCGAGTGTTAACTAAACTTAGACAAAGTGGCTAATTATGTTGTACACACTCTCCAAACTAAACTACATTGAAAGCTCTATTTATATTGCTATCTCTTTTATAATACTCCCTGCAGAAAGGGGCAGCTCTAGATGTAGGGCTGTCATTTTAGTTTAGTTTAGAGATTATGTTATACAGAATTGGCCTCTAAGGGCACATAAATAGTCGCAAAGTCGAAAGCTTGAGCAGAGGTCACGGAGCAGCTTTTACCACTTTCCCTGGCGGTGTACTGCCTAGTCTAGTGCTTGTAGGTAGTATTGTTCAAACGAATATATTATCTATCCATGGACATTGGCAATGGACTGAATATATAGGTATCTATACGTGTATGCTATAAGATTTCTCCGAAGTTCTATAGTTTCACTCTTTATAGCTATTAAAACAAAGCTTTGGAAAAACACAATTTCATAAATGCGAGAGTGTGTTTGTTTGTTGGTTCAGTGATTCATCCATACTAATAATATCAATGCGAAAGTGTGTCTGTCAGTCTGTCTGCTACGCTTTAACAGCTCTTTTCAACCGATTTAGATGAAAATTGGTATAGAGGTAGGTTACATTACATCCCGGGGAAGGACATATGCTACTTTTATCCCAGAAAATTAAGGAACTCTCCCTCGGGAATTGAAAATCTTTATCCACGGATCTGGACAGTTTTCTGCTTTATCAATCATTCATCAGTCACTATTGACTGACGAATTGAATGATACGAACCCTACGACGCACGCCTTTTCCTTGCTTTTCCTAGGCAGGAGGAAATCCTCATGGATGTCACTAGACATGCCCGACTTCACTGGGATGCTCCCGGCGACCTATACGGACTAAAACCTTCTGCCTTCTCTGGCCGCTCTTCCCGGTACTGCGATGTGCATAACTTCAGGAAGGGGCTGTCTAGCTGTTCAGGCTTCATTTTCTTTTTGCCTGGCCCATTCGTCTTTCACTCTCTTCCCCATACGACGCACGCCTAGCTCTAAGCACCAAGGCATTAGGGCGCTATAAAAAAAAACCGTGACATGCACGGTATAACCGTATATACTGAGCCGTGGTCGACTCGAGACTAATGTTCGGGCTGAACTCCCCGCACCCCGTTGTTTCCCCACGCGATAAATAGTGGGGCGCGTCTTCGTGGATTGAACTATCTATACTTGGTAGAGTGTTCCAGACTTGCCATGCGAATGAAGACGCAAAGCGCTTCGTACGTAACGATGTATTGGATCGCTAATGACTATTATGTTACATACCTAGGTACATCGTATTAAATGCGGTATGCGCATTACCGCGTGTTGTATGTAAACTGACTAACATTATATAATTCAAAGGTGCTCATTACCTACTTAGAAGGTAGTTTTTGTTTCGTAGATTAACGTGGACGAAGCAATAGAATATTAATTATAATAACTAGTGGTTCGCCCCGAACTGAGACCTCGCGGTATCCATAAACTTACAGAGCGCCATCTTTGTGAAGTTCTGTTAAAAATAGTGAAGCTCATTAAAAATTAAATAATTTCGTTTCCTTAGAATATTTATCTAATTTTAGTATTTGTTGTTCAAGTACAGGATATAATTCAAATAAGTGATCAAGTTTCAGGCTCAGCCTTTTCTTTTTAAGCACAAACGAATAAACTTGTACAGAGCGCCATCTATTGACATAATTGTGAAGTTTGTTAAAAATAATGAAGCTCATTAAAAATTAAATAATTTCGTTTCCTTATAATATTTATCTAATTTTAGTATTTGTTGTTCAAGTACAGGATATAATTCAAATAATTAATCAAGTTTCAGGCTCAGCCTTTCAGAAAATTGGGAGTTCTGAGGTCATCTTTGGACGTCAGAAAATCTCCACTTTGAAATCCCCCCATTTCGTCAATTTTAGGGGAAAAATTAAAAAAAAAATATTTTTGGACTCTGTTCCTCATTATCTTTAAAATGATATACCGCAATCCTATGTAACGCTATAAAAAATATTTTACTCCGCATTCGCTTCTATGAGAGCCCCCCTGAAATAAAGATTTTTATAATTTTTTAAACCATATTCGGCGGGAGGCCATCGGTTTACATATTATATTTAAACTTGAAGTAATGACGTTCAGTAATTCAGAAGTTATAAGGCTCTGACAGACGGACAGACGGACGGACGGACGGACGGACGGACGGACGGACAAGTGCCAATTCTCTCAAGTAGACTCAGAGACCTTCGCTTCGCTCGGTCAATAAATAGGCGGGTATATGACTGATTTAATCCATACTTAATATTATAAATGTGAAAGTGTGTCTGTATGTCGGTCTGTCCGCCTGTTTGTCTGTCTGTTTTCTGAGCTTTTACGAACCATCTTTTTAATCGATTTTGATGAAATTTGGTACAGGGATGGGTTGCGTCACGGGGAACAGGAAAATTAATGAGTTGCCACGGAAATCCAAAAAATCTTATCCACGCAGACGAAGTCGCGGGCTTCATCTAGTCAAATAAATACCTATTATAAATGCGAAAGTTTGGATGGATGTATGGATGTTGATTGTTACTCAATCACACCCCAACGGCTGAACGGATCTGGATGAAATTTGGCACAGAGATAGATTATAGTCTGGAATAACACATATATTATGTACTTTTTATCCCGGAAAATTCCCGCGGGAACCGAAAAACCTCGATCCACGCGGACGAAGTCGCGGGCATCAGCTAGTTTATTATAAATGCAGGTTCACATTAAGGCAGTAACTCAACGCGCTAAACAGATAAAGCAATACATTTAATATATCTCATTACTATGCTGTACCTACTCTACCCGGTTTCCCTCGGGAATTTCTGAAAATCCCTTTTAATAGAGGTCTAAAGCTAAAACTTTAAGGTACATTGATAGTAGGACAGTCAGTTTTGCAAATTCAGTAGCTTTTGAATTCCATATTCAAAATAATATCGACAGGCAATCATGTACCAAAAACATAATTATTACTATTCTACACCAAGGTTGAATTGTATTGCGAAAGTTTATTTATCAATTGCAAGAGCTACTCAGGTACTTAATATATATGTTTAATGTTTATTACACTAATATCATCGCTACATCGTAATGACCCTCAGTAAAAACTTCTAACAAATCATTAACAGTTAATATCAGACAGATCGGCTAATGTAATAATGCTCACATATTATCGAGTAAGTAGGTAACTTGGATGTGTCATATTAGAGCTTTATTTATTACGTCCCGGCTTTGCATGTGTGGTACACTTATGTACTACAGCCTTTACCTATCTATTAGGTATGTATAAACATTTTTTTTTTAATTCTATATATGCTTACGCTTGACCACGATCACACCTGATGGGAAGTGATGATGCGGCCTGATATGGGACGCACTTGCCTAGAAGATGCCTATTCTCTTGATTTAAAGATACCGGGATAGTAATTGGTGGGAAACACAGTTTTAGGTACCCAAGGTTTATTCCAGACCCTAGCCATGCGAATGAGGAATGAAGACGCAAAGCGTTTCGTACGTGTGGATGGAACGTCGTCGACTTAAGGGTGGAAACTCGCACGGCGTCTTACGGTACGGTGGTAAAAAGGTGAGGGAGGTAGGTACAAGATCGAAAAGCCCCTGATAAACTTTTTGTAAAGCTACAAATTACACTAATTGCAATTGATTTCCTGCTACCCGTTGAGTATTAGTTCTGCCCTTATCTCGGACATTCTCCTACTCTGCCCCCCGATTACGTAAGAATAGCCGATCAAACGTTAAAGATTTTCGTCAAAGTAAAATAAACCATAAATGATTTTATAATTTTTATTAGTGCTTCACACACGAGGAAAGTTTCTAAACTTACTTTATTACTTTACTTACTAATATACATATCAAAAATTTCGGAACCGGCAGGATTTGAACCTGCGTCTCTCTGGGAATCGCGCCCTGAGCGCCTTAACCACTCGGTCACGGTTCACTTACCTGCCAGTGACGAAATTTGAGATATGCATCTTTAATCCAGTCTTTTTACGTGGTTAAGGCGCTCAGGGCGCGATTCCCAGAGAGACGCAGGTTCAAATCCTGCCGGTTCCGAAATTTTTGATATGTATATTTAAGTAAGTTTAGAAACCATAAATGCATTGAATTAGGGCTCAATTTCGTCTGCCCATTCTTATCGTACATACCTAAACGTATAAGAATGGTTTATTTTACTTTGAAGAAAATCTTTAACGTTTGATCGCCCATTCTTACATGATTGGGGGGCTGATCGTCACGAAATTCACATGAGACCACTTGACAGCATAGCCTTGGTGAAAAAAATCGTGTCAAAATCTGTTTTAATTTGATGGATTTGGGAATTTTTATTCCTTATCCCGAAGGAAACCTATTGTTTTTCGGGATGTTAAATACCCTTTAAATATGATAACCCGTGTGTTACATATAGCAGTAATACTGGTAATACAAAGTTGCATTCAAAGCTGTCCAGACATTTTAATCATTTACAGTTAGATACCTATAATTACCTATATAAGGTAAGGTATAATTATAGTTGACTAGCTGATGCCCGCGATTCGTCCCCGTGTTTTAAGTTTTTATTGATTCCCGCAGGAACCCCTTAATTTTCCGGGATAAAAAGTAGCCTATGTCACTCTCCAAGTCCTCAGATATACCTACACATGCCAAAAATTACGTTTATCCGTTGCTCCGTTGCGGCGTGATTGAAGGACAAACCAACAAATCAACAAACAAACACACTTTCGCATTTATCATAATCATATGTAGTTGATTTGAAACAGTAAAACCAGTAGATAAAGTTTTAAAAATACGAACCAAATCGAGAAGCTCTTCTTTTTTTATAGCTCGTCATAAATGACACGATTTGCTAATTTCAATGGCAGCACTAAACCTTTATTTACCGCTAAATTGATATTATTGTGGGAACATGAAATGCGCCCTTGTGGTTTATTTAAATCAATATTTTTTTAGTAACAATTAATGTTTTTCTATTCATTACTTTTTAGTAGATACTTACTTTCGTAACTTGTAATGTAATATTTAATGTCCAGGCAATAGGTTAGGGTATGCCGTATTATATTTATTATACATAATATATTATTCTTCGTTTGCTTAACAATCGCGTGTCTTTAATGTTGTGTGGTGCAAGTGATAAACTACTGCAATACTTGTTAAACTTGTTATAATCCTGTCCAAAATTTTGGACAGTGGCGCAGTGGTGAGTGCTGTATTAATAGTTTTTATCTTTCTATAATTATTTGTTTGTATGTAGATTTTGGCTATCCTTGAGTAAATAAAATACCGCAATGAACGAATACATTTACTATACATACTTACATACATATACTTACTATACATACACACATATACTTATTATACATTATTCATACTTACATACATATACTTCCATATTTAATATTATAAATACGAAAGTTTGGATAGATGGATGGATGTTTGTTATTCAATCACGCCAGAACGGCAGAACGGATCTGAATAAAGGCACATAGATAGATAATAGTCTGGAATAACACATAGGCTACTTTAACTTCACACAATTAAAGAGTTTCCGCGGGAACCAAAAAACTCAATTCACGCGGACGATGTCATCGGCTTGTAAACCATAATAGCTTTGTAAAACTCAGGTACCTAATGAAAAATCAGCTTTTAAAAACATTTTTTTAATTTAGTCCTATAAACTGACTACAATTGCTTTAGGTACAACGCATAATAACTCAATATTTAGATGTAATATATTATACAATTGAGTCTTGTAGATGTAGACGCCATTGCATGGTAATAGGGCACCTTATCTACAACGCAACATCAGGATAACAAATACAGGATAACCGCTGTCAGTTTCTGCTTGTGCCGCGCGTCACTTTCACTAGTGCGGGGATGCGCAGGAGTCGGCCGAGTGATCGATCACAAATCCAATCGGTCACGCCCGTGTGCCGTAATCTGCCCCCCGATTACGTAAGAATTGTCGATCAAACGTTAAAGATTTTCGTCTTAGTAAAAAAAGCCATGACAGCATTGAATTAGAGCTCAATTTCGTCTGGCCATTCTTATACGTTTAGGGTATCGTACATACCTAAACATATAAGAATGGGCAGACGAAATTGAGCTCTAATTCAATCCAGTTATGGTTTATTTTACTTTGACGAAAATCTTTAACGTTTGATCGGCCATTCTTACATGATTGGGGCCCTGATATAATGTTCAGCACACTTCGATCACTGATCACTGGCTTAGATAATAGTGCGCATGTGCTCGATTTTTTAAAATAATTAATCTAAATAGTTTTGCGAATTTTGGTGCATCATTTTATCAGTATGACTAGCTGATGCCCGTGACTTCGTCTAGGTGGATTGAGGTTTTTGGTTTCGCGGAAACTCTTTAATTTTCCAGGATAAGGGCGCCTTCAAATTTGCCGCAAAGTGCCGCGCGGAAGCAGCACGGCTGCAGCGCTGCTGTCGCGCTGCTTTGTAAATCCATATAAATAAAAAACACGCGACTGCAGCGCTGCACCCGCGCTGCGGCCGCGCATCAGTTCATCGATCGACTAGTGACGGGACTGCGCACGTATTTTTGTTCAAGTCTAAACATGAACGAAAATAAGGTAGAAGAATTTATCGATGAGGTTGAGAGTCGTCCAGCAATATGGGATTCGAAGTCCGACAAGTACAGCAACAAAATCAAAAAGAAAAAGGCTTGGGAAGAAATATGCATTAAATTTATTACAAACAAGACTCCAAGCTTAGAATAACTACCTATAGAAGGTATGTTTCCAAACAATGCCTTCTCAAAACGCAAGCTACAAATTCGCTATATGTGCTGTGTTTACTTGCCTCGTAAACGCAAACATAATGTTGCCAGGTTAAATGTTTTCCACCTAAAAGTTGGGTAAGTACCTAATTGGTTAGTTTGTTTGTAGTTTCTAAAACTAATTTAACCAGCTTTTTTCGGACTGCGCGAGCGTCGTACGATGCCATTTATGGCACCAATTGAACGGCTTACATTTCGCGAGTGTATCTACTAGGTTTCTATAGGTAGTTATTCTAAGACTCTTAGTGAAAAAAAATGAAGCATGTAAGTATTATATTATGTATTGTTAACACAACTACTTTATATTTTCGTTGTTTCGTATTAATAGTAACACAGAGCAGTGTTTCTTCGTCAGAGTCCATCGTGAAAATAAATATAGGTACAACCCTATGATGTTCGAACCTCGCGACAGGAGCGCGGCCGCAGCGCTGCAGCCGCGCTGCAGCCGCGCTACGCTTTGCGGCAAATTTGAAGGCGCCCTAAAAGTAGCCTGTGTGTTATTCCAGAAATCCAGGCTATAATCTATCTAGAATAGAATAGAATAGAAAAATCTTTATTGGCAGCAATAAACACAGATGCACAAAATAAATCAAAATTAAAAATGAGTTACATAAGTACATATTATAAAATATAAGTTTGTACGGCAGTGCAACGCTACTAACAGGTGAGTCACTCAGCTTGTGTCGGGGCTCCTGGCCTCTCAGACTTAAAACTAGCGATGCCGCCAGGATGCGCGTCTGAGGTGTCAGGTGTCCCAACGCTGATTTTCATTGACCGTCTCTGTGCCAAATTTCATTCAGATCCGTTCAGTCAGTCGTTCTGGCGTGATTGAGAAACAAATATAAATCCATCGATCCAAACTTTCGCATTTATAATATTAGTATAGATATTAGTAGATATTCTATCATCGCAGCCATAGTATATAAGCGCTTTTACCATTCAGCGATGTCTTAACTTGATTTTTATCCACTACAAGTTAGCCCTTCACTGCATCAGATCCACCTGGTGGTAAGTAATGATGCAGTTTAAGATGACCGTTATAATATTTAACCAATACGGTTTAATATTATGTCGGTTATAATCGTCCTAATCGGTTTCCACACGATATATTCAATTCATTTATTTAAAACATGTAGGACATATAAGGTACAGGTGTCTCTTATGTTACGTTATGTTTTGACTCTACCACCGGTTCGGAAAAAAGATTCTGCTGAGAAGAGCCGGCAAGAAACTCAGCAGTTGCTCTTTCTATTTTTTTATAGTACTGGAACGCTAAATCACTTGGGGGCACGTCTTTGCCGGTAGGGTGGTGATACTAATGCCATGGCGGAAGCCTCCCACCAGAAGCTGCGTGAAAACTGTACCAATCCATCATTCTAAATAAGATATTTCTTAACATTGAATTACTTTTACACGGTTTCAACACGTAAGTACAATTGTTGTTGTAATCGAAATCAGATTGAGATAACCGTAAAGCAGGAAGACACGATGTGCTTAATAAAAAACGTGCGAACTTCACTTTTTCACTTCTAAGCTTATTGTGTGGTCCAAGTGTAAATATTTATTTATTTACTAGCTGATGCCCGCGACTTCGTTCGCGTGGTTTAAGTGTTTTTGATTCCCGCGGGAACTCCTTAATTTTCCGGGACCAAAAGTAGCCTATGTCGTGTTTGAAGGATAAACCAACAAACAAACATACTTTCGCATTTATAATATTAGTACGATTCACCTTCTTACATTATCTTTACAGTCAGGCATAATGTATTACTCGAACTGTTTAAGGAGTTCTTAAATGCTTTTTGGACGTACAGGCATCTATCAGCTCGAATTATACGTTTGACAAACGAGCACGATTTCGATTTTCTTACACAATTGCGGGTGCAGATACCATAATAATTGTTTAAAGTCTAAGAGTTGAAATAAAACACTCGTAGTCGAGTCATATCATAGTCAAACTGCCTCGTTGGTCTAGTGGCATGTTCGACTGCGGCTAACGAGGTCCCGGGTTCGAGTCCCGGGTCGGGCCATAATTAAATATTGGGTTTTTAACCGACTTCCAAAAAAGGAGGAGGTTCTCAATTCGGCGCGTGTTTTTTTTTTTTTCTAATGTATGTCGGTGCATATCTCCGTGGTTTCTAAACCGATTTAAAAAAATTTTTTTAGTGGTTAGAGGAAGCTCCCGAGGGGGTCCCATAAAAAATTCTAACTGCAAATCCTCAATCCTGATGCTGTAGGTGTACCGTACTACATGAAATCCTCAAAACTAGGGAGTTAGGAAATTTTGACGGTGAATTCATATAATAGGTATCAAGTCACGTGTACGAGTATACGATTCAACTCTGGTCTCTGAGTCCCAACTCTTCAACCCTGATGCTGCAGGGTACAGAACTCCTTAAAAATAGCGATTTAGGATTTTTTTACGGTGAATTCATATTGTAGGTGTCAAGCAACGACTTTGACTTACGCGTCAACTTTGCCCATCTTTGTAATACCCGCCCGACTTCAACATAGTGTGTAGAAATCTAAATTATTTTTTACTTTACAGTGGCTTTGGAAATCGGTTTTTTGGAAAGAATTTTTATTCTGACTAGAAATTCTCAGTACTATCCCGGAGTTAGGAAGTTGGCGGTGTTTTACCCCCGTGCTTCGGAGAGCACGTTAAGCCGTCGGTCCCGGTTATTATCACTAACATGATAATAGTCGTTAAAGCCCGCAAACCCGCATTGGAGCTGCGTGGTGGGTCTAAGCTCTAATTCCCGTTCTCCAATGAGAGTGGAGGCCTGTGCCCAGCAGTGGGCTGTGGGACGTTATTGGGCTGTAGTGGTCGATTCATATGCGGAAGGATTTGGGATTATTATCCCAAGAAAACCCCTACTACCCCATAATGTGAATAATGGAACGAGGTCACGACCTTAAACAATGAGGAAAATAAAGCAGCGATAGATTGGGAAATTGAAGCGAGGTTTATGTGAGTTTTAAGCAATTAAATAGGTACCTATAACTTGGTATAGTTGCTACAATGGTGAAGGAAACCATCGACACAATCTTAAAATTAACTTACCTACTTAATTTGAAGTTATGTAATTTTGATTATAGACCAGTCAGAATATCAATTAACATTCATGTAATGCTGTTTTTGGAACAAAGTTAATTGGTCGTAACACGAATAGTGCACACAATACAAGGTTAGTGACCTTACAATTTTACCTCCAGCCAATCAGTAGATACGTGAGTTGATTAAAAAAATAGTGTTCATAAGTGGATTATTTCGATAACTAGGTGTTAATATATCAAAACCTTCCTGAACCTTTTGGTTTCCGTGCAAATCATAAACAAACAAAGATTCAATGTCGAACACAGAACCTTCTTTTTGAATTCGGTTAATAATAAATGTTAAGGGCCGCTTTAGGACTGCCTCGTTGGTCTAGTGGTTATCATGATCGACTGCGGCTGACAAGGTCCCGGGTTCGAGTCGCGGGTCGGGCCATAAATGAGTATTGGGTTTTTCTGACTAGAAGTTCTCAGTACTAGCCCGGAGATAGGAAGTTGGCGGTGTGTCACCCCCGTGCCTCGGAGAGCACGTTAAGCCGTCGGTCCCGGTTATTGTCACTAGCATGACAATAGTCTTTAAGAGGATCGTCTAGTTGTAAATGTCCATACAAAAAGCGATAACGTTTTTCTTCCCGTAAATGTTGTCCAATTTTCATAATTTTTAGAAATGTTGCAGATACAATGAAGAACTATGCTCGTTCGTTTTAATTTTAAAGAAATATTGCTTATGTTAAAAGTTATTAGCGTCTAAATATCCATATTTTTGACCTAAAAACTTCCTCGAGTATTTTAATTTTTTAAAATTTAACTAAACTAAAATACTAAAAAAATAAAATGTTTGAGCCTAGATTAAGGTGTACTGAATCTAATGAGACCAAAATTGTATAATTTCGTAAACGTTTGGGGGGGTAAAAACGTTATCAGCCGAAACAATATTTCAAGAATATAATGTAGACATATGCCTACTGGACTTGCAACTCTCTCTATCGCACGATACGGAGGAGGCAGCGAAGCGTTGTGAAACAGATAGCATACCTACCTTTAGTTGTGAAAATACATACTCGCGTCGCGTTTCGTCACTAGACGATCCTCTTAAAACCCGCCAACCCGCATTGGAGCAGCGTGGTGGGTCTAAGCTCTAATTCCCTCTCTCCTACGAGAGCGGAGGCCTGTGCCCAGCAGTGGGCGTTAATGGGCTGTAGTGGACACATAGTTTGCCGGCTGACACATGACAGACGCGCGTTTACTACAACTTTGTTACTCTGTCTGCACATAGTCCGTTTCGGTTATGCATTTTCCGCAGACCACCCTCTTGTAGTGGAAACCGCTCTTGATTGATGCAAATGTTATAAAATGAGTAAAAAAAGTTTGACGCGCATCGTAGACGCACGATTTCATGCAATTAGCCAACCATTTCTGGTTGTTTATTATCTATTGAACTAGATTGTTTAATAGCGTTAGTACATTACGAAAGTACATAAATCTATCAATCAAGACCAATAAGTTATAGTCACGCAATATTTTAGGAAGAACCAGTAAATAATATTTTTTCAGAAGATGCATTTTAAACTGAGAGGAATTCATTTCAAAGTGGGAGGTCACCAGTTTGGTTGCCGGAAGGGGTAATTAGCATTTATTTATTGCATTAACTCTTTCTGATCAGGGCGCGTTTGGAACCCTCGTAGCCATCGACTTACCAATAAATCTATGCTTATAGCTTTAATTTTAACATATCGTCGTTATATCACCATCACGTCTTATACATTGTGTAAAAGAACTTCAAAAAAACGTGTACTGTTAGGTATTAATCTCAATATATATAAAAATCAATTGCTGTTCGTTTGTCTCGCTAAAACTCGAGAACGGCTTGGCCGATTTAGATGGAATTTTTTGAGTGTGTATGTGTGGGTTCCGGGATGGTTTATATTCACAATTTGATTTTGGTTTTGGTTCCCGCGGGAACTCTTTAATTTTCCGGGATAAAAAGTAGCCTATGTGTTATTCCAGACTATAATCTATCTCTGTGCCATATTTCATCCAGATCCGTTCAGCCGTTCTGGCGTGATCGAGTAACAAACATCCATCCATTCATTCATCCGGACGAATGAATGAATGGATGGATGTTTGTTACTCTTAACACTTTACGCAACTAAACTTTCGCATTTTTAATATTAGTACCTATAGAAGTATAGATTTATGATTTGGGAATGATTTGATTTAAAAATCTCAATGTTACTGAAACCGTCAAATAACAGTTTTATCGTAAGCATAGGATTAATTCAAGTTAATTTAATTAATTTAAAATAATTTAAATCCATTACGAAAAGTCCATAAATCCATCGCACACCACCAATAAAGCTGAGCGGACACATTAATTGCCGTCACGGCCTATTTCGGCCGCAACAACGGGCGATCGGTATCTGGACGAGATGAAAACGCTCTGGCCTTTCATTGTTCCAGCCTCGGGATGTGGTTGGAGCTGGCTCTGCCTTCCGAAGGTCATTCACGACCATATCCACCATAGTATTTCTATTTTTGCTTAGAAAAAAAATTCTGTTTTATCTTTATATTTTTCTTACTAGCTGATGCCCGCGACTTCGTCCGCGTGGATTGAGGTTTTTAGATTCCCGCGGGAACTCTTTAATTTTCCGGGATAAAAAGTAGCCTATGTGCTATTCCAGACTATAATCTATCTCTGTGCCAAATTTCATCCAGATCCGTTCAGCCGTTGGAGCGTGATTGAGTAACAAACATCCATACATCCATACATCCATACATCCATACATCCATACATCCATCCAAACTTTCGCATTTATAATATTTATTTGATTATCTTGGACGGATCGGGTTGAAAGGCACAAAGATTAGCTTTTTTAACGTGAGTATCCGCTAAGAAAGGATTATTTAAAATTCAACCTCCGAGGGGATAAAATAGCGTGTGATACTGGTTTGAAATTTTGTTATTATAAGAGATCATCTTTTAGACAAAACAAAAATGCCAAACTTGGAAGTCACGGAAATAAAGTGGGTCACCCATCGAGTTACCGAATCAAATATAAATATTATAAATGCGAAAGTTTGGATGGATGTATGGATGTATGCAGGATGTATGGATGTATGGATGTTTGTTACTTAATCACGCTCCAACGGCTGAACGGATCTGGATTAAATTTGGCACAGAGATAGATTATAGTCTGGAATAGCACATAGGCTACTTTTTATCCCGGAAAATTAAAGAGTTCCCGCGGGAACCGAAAAATCTCAATCCACGCGGACGGAGTCGCGGGCATCAGCTAGTTGATTATATGACGCTTACCCACCGCATTAGACTTGATGATGCAGCTTAGACACGTTTCATTTTAACCTACCTTTTAACCTTAAACGTTAACCTTAGGTCACCGGAAATGATCAAGAATACTTACCTCGATTATTTAATATTTGTAGCGGACGTAATTCAGTAAATAGAGCGAAAAAATAATGTACCAACCAAACTAATAAAAGAAATTACTCAGCTATTTCCTCAAACTTATGTAAGAAAAAGGAGTGAAAAACACAAAATAAATACTTCTATACCAATATAATGAATACGAAAGTGAGTCTAACTTTTCACGGCACATCTGTGTTATACCGATTTTGGTGAAAATTTGTACGGAAATTAGCTTGCATTCCGGGGTAGGACTTTTTATCTCTGCAAATGTCATACGTCACGGGGACAATAATATGAAGATTTCTAAAAAATTCATTGGGAAAAATTATACTTGAAGTTAATAAGGTTAAAAATTCAATTCGATTATGTTTAGTTATTTGTCAGTAGAAATTACAGAATAAATTTGAAAATAATAATAATGATAACCTATTTTAAGGGTCACATCTATACATAATACCGCACTAATTGTTGCTACGATGTTTAAAAATTCTGATAAGAAGCATGGGTACTTTTTGTTTCTATAATATTATTATCTCATGACCGATTTACTCTCATTACAGTTGATGAGTCGACTCGTGTTATGCCCTTTCTATTTGAAAGTTAACTCGGTTTATGTAACCTGTGTCAAACTCGAGATTTAGCGTGAGCGCGAGACCGCACGTGCAATTTGTCTTAAGACTCAAATGCAAAAGAAATTTGTAAAATACTAGTATACATACTTTAGATAAACATTAAAAATTTATCAATGCAATACCTTCTCTTATCTAGACATAATATGTCATACAAAGTTGGATTTCAGCTGGAAAGCTGTAAACTTGCAATGTTTTCAACCGACAATTTTCTTAGAACACTAAAATTCTAAGAACATTTCTGGTCTTAGCTTCTTGCCATCATACTCGTAGTTCATCATGTATAACCATTGAGGTATTACGTTACTTGTACATATGATTCAATGTGTATAACACATTTGGTAAATAGAATGATAGAATCCAAGAAACAGCTTGTCAAAGAATAAACCTCTGGTTTTGTACCTCTTTGCTTACATTCAAGTGTTTATTTGACCTATTTAGCCATTAAGTTTCACTTCAAAAAGGCTGAAATATATTAAGTATCCTATCTTTCGGAGACCACCTGAACTTGAAATAAATAATGTTGAAACGTTATAATGCTTTTATAAAAAAGTATCGAAGGCCGACATTTTATCGCGCGACTTGTCGTCAGTGTGTTCATGCTCTAACTTATAATTTATAGCCCAGGAGTGCAGAATGCTCGTCACACTGACCTATTAGCTATTGTGGTTGCGCGGTTTTGTCTCAACATGACTGATTCGAACATCAAGAGCTGTTGTTTTGCGGTTTCTTTTTTATGGGTGATCATTTTTTAAGGTCTAAGAGCAAATGGTTTATAATGTGACGGTATTCATGCAAGTGACGTCCTCCGTGGCGCAGTGTTGAGCGCTGTTGCCTTAACGTGCGGAGGTCCCGGGTTCGATCCCCGGCAGGGTTTGGAAATTTATAATTTCTGAATTTTCCCTGGTCTGGCCTGGTGGGAGGCTTCGGCCGTGGCTAGTTACCACCCTACCGGCAAAGACGTGCCGCCAAGCGATTTAGCGTTCCGGTACGATGCCGTAAATAATCCGGTACGATGCAATTAATAGTAAATCAAATCAAATCAAATCAAATCATCTTTATTCAAAATTGGTACCTACAAAAGTACACCTTCTGAACGTCATGTTTATAAAGAATAAGAATTGATGGTGATAATTAACAACGGTATCTTAAGACTAAAGCTACGAGGGTTCCAAACGCGCCCTGATCTGAGAAGAGCCCACAACAAACTCAGCCGGGGGTTTTTTTTTTATTATCACCATCTCACAAATATAGTAAATTACTAAATTATATTTTTAATAAGTATAACATAATTAGCCGCTGGAACAATTCATACCCATGGTTGCCTATCATTCAAATAATCTTTTACACTATAATATGACTTTTCAATTAGTTTCCGTTTTACAAAAACTTTGAACTTGTTGAGAGACATCTCCAATATGTCTTCTGGGAGTTTATTATAAAAACGTATACTGCTACCGACAAATGAATTACTAATTTTACAAAGTCTAGAAGAGGGCACAACAATTTTATTCTTATTTCTTGTATTAACATTATGACAGTCACTTTTTTTCTTGAATTTATGCATGTTTTTATGCACATATACTAAATTTTCAAATATGTATTGGTTGTGGACTGTCATAATTTTAACTTCTTTGAATTTAGTTCTTAAATTCCCAATTATCCCTGCCGGGCATCGAACCTCGGAGCTCCCCCTTATAAGACAATAGCGCTTACCACTGCGCCAGGGAGTTTGTCAAAAATCACATACTTATAAATTATAATTGTAGATTGCGGTTAATCATCAAAGGTCAAAATCGTGTGATTTTATTTCGAAGATGACACGCCAATCGGTCGTGTTGCGACCGTGTCACGGACGCGGTTTTGCGCTTAATGTACAGAATAGCTCGATGGCTTTGATAGATAAGGTTGGGATTACAGATAGGTTTCCTAATAGGTGACAGACAGACAGTAATTCACACTTTTTGTGTAAGAGCATGCAATAAGATGTGGCCAAAGAAAGAAAGAAGTGGATAAAAAAAATCGGGTGGTCTGGAGTTCAATTCTCTAACTTTTTGGAGCTACGTGCGTTTTAATCATTAATCAAAATATATTACTTGCTGTAACGGTTAAGGGAAGCCCTAGTGTTCTCCAAATTGTTGTCAAAGGTGTGAAACTGCCAATCCACGCTTGGTGAGCGTGGTGGGCTATGGGTAAAACCCTTCTCAACCCGGAAATAGGTTGTATAATAATTGATGGTGGGATGCAAGTCTGTGTCATACCTAATTACCTACCATTCCTATCAAGTGTCGTAAATATCGGCTAATCATGGTACAGTCCATGAAAGGTTACAGACAGACAGACAGAGTCACTTTCGCATCCGTACTGCACTGCATTGTAAATAATGCGTATACTCTATTATAAATGCGAAAGTGTATAATATGTATGGTTGTTTGTCCTTTAATCACAACGTAACAGAGTAACGAGACGTGATTTTTTGTAAGGGTATAACTAATTGATGACCCTGGAAAGTGACGTAGGCAAAATTTTTATCCCGTAAAATCAAAAGGTTTCTCAGAATTTCATAACCTAAATCCACGCGGTCGAAATTCCGGTTTATGGATTAATAAAATATAAAAAAACAACAATAAAATGAAATAATGTCTCAATCGACAAAGCGGTCGGTTCCCAGTTCCCACGCTGCGACCTCCGCCCCGGGCGGGCGGGGCGCGCGGGGCGGGCGGGGTGGCACAGCGGGGCGGGGGGCGGAGGGCAAACAATGCGTTTTCTTCACTAATTACCTTCAATTACAAGCCGGTATACCGATTTTTTTCGGTCAAGTACGAACATTGGCGACAAATTTGACATTGTTTTGTTTATGACTGGCATGCGTTAATGTGGTAAAAATGGTTCACAATTTTGTTTAAATTTTCCGTATAACAATTAATCGAATCCAAAATATTTAGAACATAGTACTTTTTGGCACGATAAAGATAAAAGATGTGGTATGTATAGTTGAAGCCCGGGACGGTGAAATAAGCTTTTTATCCTGGAAAATTAAAGAGTTCTCACCGGAGATAACAAACCGGAGATGACGTAATTTCTTTTAAATGAACCGACTTCAAAAGCACTAAAAAGCATTAAATAAATTATTAATTACTTTTATTACTTTTTTAGCTTGGCAGAATATGTAGATAATAGTTTTGATTTTAACACCATATAATGAAAAATGATTATGATTATGATTATAATTATTATCGAATGTAGGTACTCTAAGCCATCGAACAAATAATATTTTACTTATATTGTAGGTAGTTTTTGAAGGCGGTGGTCTCCTTTTTTTGAAGTCGAATAAAAATAAACTAAGATCGATTTTAAGAATGAGCTACAGTAACGTGTGGCGTCTTCTCCCACGGTTCTCACTTATATAACGAGACGCGATGCGTTGACACACGCCGCGAGAAGATCCACTGATGCAACACCATTGTACCCGCGGTGAAGAGCCGAGACATTCGTAATAAGTAATAAGTCATAATGCCCAAATTCACCAACATCCCCTAAACAATCACATAGATGACCGCTAAGCTAAACGGTCCCCTATCCTATACCAACCCATAACTATTAGTTTTCACGAACGCAACATACTTGTATTAACCCTAACTAAGAGACTCCTCCATATTATGTCACAATTTTTTTACGATACGAAGAAAAACCAAGGAATAAGACGTTTAATCCATACTGATCCGTCCGATCCGTCTGTCTGCTACGCTTTCGCAACTCATCTGTGTAACCGATTTCAATGGTACGGAATTTGGTACAGGGATAGATTGTATCCCAGAGAAGGACATAGGCTACTTTTTATCCCGGAAAATCAAACAGTTCCCGCGGGAATGAAAAAAACTTTATTTACACGGATGAAGTCGCGGGCAATATCTGGTTTGGTATCATCATCATCACTACAGCCCACTAATGTCCCACTGCTGGGCATAGGCCTCCAATCTCATAGGAGAGTGGGAATTAAAGCTTAGTTTGTTATAATCTGCTAAAACCCCGTGTTCTTCAGATCATTTTATGCTGCCGATGAATCTTACATTTCCAACCAATTTTATTAACGGTCTACTAGTAGCGACTGGTTAGAAGCGGTGATAGCCTAGTGGTTAAGACACCTGACCCCCTGTACGGGGGTGCGGGTTCGATCTCCGGGCACGCACGTCCAACTTTGCGAGTTATGTGCGTTTAAAAAATTAGTCGGTCCACTCTAATGCGGATATTCCACGTTGACGTTTTCTTCTGTCCGGTCCGTGGTTTCGCTCTAACATGGGAAGATGCCCTTTACGTTGATTAGATCTTTAGCAACGTATCACTGCAAGACAGATAATAACGTCTGCAAAAAAAGTTCTACCTTTTTAAATGATACTACGATAATTAAATTTTTGCTAATAGACTAAGAGATAACTGCACTTTTGGTAACCATCGCCTGAAAGGCTGATTCAGTGTTAGGTGGATGTAGGGCTCTCCACTGATCACAAAAGTTGCAGTCTGCCTGCATGTGGATGGGCCTTTCGCTAGATATGGCCGTTCAAAGACGGTTTATTGTTACCAAAAATGAACGATAATTAGAAAAGCTGATTCTTGTACAGTATTAAAGTATGCCCAGTATCTATGTAAACAGCATAAAAACTGACGCATGTGGATGGACCTTTTACTAGATATCAACTCTCAAAGACGTTCTAAGCTATGCGTTCCTGTAAAAAAATATGAGCAATTATTATGTCGTCGTTGATTGCAGCAATCAACGGGACGACATAATAATTGCTAATATTTTTTGTGCAGTTATCTCCTATAATATAACGCATACGCAGATATACAACGGTAAATAAAACTTTATTAGTAAGGTTTAAATTATTTATTAGTTAAAGAGTTTGTTTATTAAAATTTATAATGATGTATTTATTTCGCGACGATGCCCGTGAATTCATCGGCATGGATTTAGGTTTTTGAAAATCTCTTGGTTTATTATACTTTTAATCTCGAAAATTTTTTGAGTTTCCAGAATAAAAAGTAGCATAGCAACGGACACATCCTTCCTCGGGATTTAAACTATCTCTGTATCTACCAAATGTCAAATACAGTTGAACAAATGGGCCATGAAAGCGTATCACAGACAGACACACTTTCTCATTTATAATACTAGCTGATGCTCGCGACTTCGTCCGCGTGGATTGAGGTTTTTCGGTTCCCGCGGGAACTCTTTAATTTTCCGAGATAAAAAGTAGCCTATGTGCTATTCCACCATAATTTATCTCTGTGCCAAATTTCATCCATATCTGTTCAGCCGTTGGAGCGTGATTGAGTTACAAACATCCATACATCCATACATCCATCCAAACTTTCGCATTTATAATATTTATTTGATTAGTAGGTAAAAGGATTTTCGAACTTCAGCATAATAGTATGTAAAAATGTATGAATCATTTACAATGACAAGTTTTTTGCTGTCGCTCCTGCTCTACATAGGTATCAGATGCAATGAGTGTAGGTACTCGTTTTACTCGCGACCTTGGCTTTTGGCGGCTACCAATTGCCATTTATTGGGAGATTACGTATTACGTGGGTATTTTTTAAGGATTAATGCTCTTAAGTTGAGTGACACGCAGCATACATGTATACAATAACTAGATGATGCCCGCGACTTCGTCCGCATGGATTAAGGTTTTTTGATTCCCGCAGGAACTCTTTAATTTTCCGGGATAAAAAGTAGCTCATGTCGCTATCTAGGTCCTCAACTATATCTAAATACTTCTTAAACGAGGCAAATTAAGAACCCCCTCCTTTTTGGAAGTTGGTCAAAACAGATTACATCAAGTCAAAGTCAAAGTATATTTATTCAATTTAGTTACACAGTAAACTTAAAAAAATAAGATCAGTTACGGTATCTTAAAACTTAAGCTACGAGGAAAATGATCCTATCAAGTGAGCCATTAAACAGCTGAGGCTGAAGGTTGTTGAATAGGACGCATGTTTATTATTCGTAGGTAGCGTTTAATTGATGAATGTCACAGTAAAAGCCGTTTGACAGCCGGACTGACATTTTAAGTACTTGCGAGTGCTTGAGATTTGAGAGCAATGATCTTCAAAACATAATATTGTGCAATGGCAGTTTTATTTGTCACTTCCTCGGGAGATTTCCGCTGCATACAGTACATATTCAGCGATACAGTGTTATTGATTCAATTCATAAAGAAGTGGGGCGGTAGATTAATTGAGTACAGATTTTTTTAAACTGAGTTTTCATATTTTGCAGTAGCTGAAAAAGCGTACCTACCTATTGGCCGTTTGAAGGGGACATTAGACATACATTGTACGTTATTTTAGTAGTTTTAAGTCCTTAGAAAAGCGTACCTAACTCGTCTCTCCTTGCAGGGGGACGTATTGAATACGATTCCGGGACCTCGTCATCAAAAAATAATCAAAATTCAAATGTTATTAAAATAAACAAGTGCTTTTGAATCGTCAAGTGACCACTGGTACGGAATATCATTCCTACCGAGAAGAATCAGCAAGAAGTTCAAAATGCTTTCTAAAAAGAGCAACTGCTGAGTTTCTTCGCAGTAGAATCAGCTTTCCGAACCGGTAGTAGAGTCACTTACGTATCATAAGTGACACAAGTTGTCCTATCTGAAATAAATCATTTCATTTCATTTCATTTCCTACCGGTTCTTCTCAGTAGAATCTCTTTTCCGAACCGGTGGTAGAGACAAAACATGTGGCAACATAAGCGTATTTTCTACATGGAATAAATAAACTGAGTATTGAGACCACTAAATACATTGTAGGCTCTTCTCAGACCAGGCGCGTTTGGAACCCTCGTTAGCTTTAGTTTTAAGATACCGAAATTAATTATCACGATCATGTTTTTTGGTTTCGGAAGTCAATAAGTGTACCTACCTAAATTTAATAAATAAATATTGAATTGAATTGAAGTAGATTAAGCGAGGCAGTTATACCAGCGAGATAATAATTGTAGGTGCTAACAATTTAGGTGGAAGTTGCAATGCTGAATTATTAGGTATGTGATTTGCGCAAGTTTTTGTCCGGCGTCGCTACAAGAGACGTCGTTATTTACATAAGTGCATAACAATGCAGGCGTGGGGAAACTGTAACATATGAGATGATACGTGTTACAAATTATGTTCATTAGGATTTTGTACGAAAACGTCTCGCCGCAGTGTCTAAATTCATACTTATATTATTTTTTTTTTTAAATTCATTATAGGCTTGAACACAATCACACCTCATGGGAAGTGATGATGCGGCCTAACATGGGACGCGCTTGCCTAGAAGATACGAGAGATAGTGAGAGTATGTCTGTCTGTCTGTCGGTCTGTCTTTCTATCTGTCTGTCTTTCAGACTTTCACGGCTCATTTATTCAACCGATTTTGATGAAATTTTGGAGTTTTAGGGCCATTTGCACAAGGACTTTTAAAACAAACTAATTCAGTTAAATTTTGTTATGCTGTAACTTTTTGGTAAGAGTATTTTGCGGTTGTCAAAATTTTTTTAAGAGGTTTCTGAGAGCATTAAATTTTTTATCTAAATCAATTAACTGCCGCACTCAGAGTAGCTTAATCATTACTTAACGAATTCCTTAGTGTAGATTTAATACAAAATTGAGTTTCTTAATTATTCATAATTTACTTTGTTATTATTTTTAATAAAATTTATGCATTTTCCTCTATTCATGGAAACCTGAAATGATCCTTCTCCTTGATTGCATTTTGGGCATGCGACATGCAGCGTGTACGAGACATGCAATTGTTACAGTCGTACGAAATGAGTTAATGCGAGAAATGCCGGGGGCCATTGTTTCGGCAATTATTGCATCATTAAGATTTACTGTTACACAAACAGACATTTTAACTAGATTGTCGCTGAGTCGGCGGAAAAATTTTGTGGATTTTTTTTGTATATACACGAAGATAGTGTGGGATGTTGCAATAAATGCGATGATAGCCTAGTGGTTAAAAAACCCGACCGCGATCCTGTACGAGGTCGCGGGTTCTATCCCCGGGCACTCACTTCTAACTTTTCGAAATTGTGTGTGTTTAAGGTACCGATACATTACAACACATTCATTTCATTTGTACATAAAATAAAATAAATTTAAGCTATGTTATTTATTATATCCTTACGCATTAAAATATTTATTTTCCTTCATAATCAATAACTTATTTTCCTTCATTATTGTGATTGTTTTAATGAAATGTTTTGTTATATAATTCTTATGTACATTTACTGTAGGTATATCTCGCCTTTATTCAAAACTTAAGGAATAAGAGAGCCAAAGGCACGGTAATATTATGTCAAAGGCTTCCTTTTTCGCTAATCTATGTAGATATAGAATTTAGTAGTTGTATCAAGTTACTTTGGTTGAATAATTTATTGTGATTGTTTTATGAATTGTTTTGTTATGGTGTATTAATTATGTATGTTAATGTATATATAAAAGCGCCAACGGCTTCGTGTTTAAAATTACTCTTTTTCGGCTTTACTATGTTAAATTATTAAACAGTAGTTACTTTTATTAAGTAATTAATTGTAATTGTTTTATTACAATTAATTACTTAATTGGGGGGGGGGGTGTTTGTTTAATAAATTGTAAATAAAAGTCCTAGGGTGTTAGTTTAGCTAAATGGCGAAAAAAATTTGAAAATCGGTTAATATTGTGACCCCTTAATATGGTGGTCCCTTTAGATTTGGAATTGTAGAAAAACGGGTATTTCCGTATATAAAAAGTTATGTTTCTATGATTATCGACCGATCGTCATGGTAATGGTGTTAAAAGATGAGGACGCAGACGAGAAGTACATTCGAGTTGGAATTTTGAATTATTCAACTTGTGTTATGTGTGTAATGTGTTATTCAAAATAAAATAATTATTTATTCGTAAATTTTTGTATTCATTTTCAATGCTCCGATTCTTGCGGGGACTACCAAATCTGTGAATTTTTTAATGTATTTTTTATTTCACTACAAGTTAGCCCTTGACTGCGATCTCACCTGATGGTAAGTGATGATGTAGTCTAAGATGGTAGCGAGCTAACCGGTCTAACTGTTAGGGGTATAATAGTTATATTAAACCCACACCCCTAGTCGGTTTTTGTAATGTAATTTTTATGTGCTTATTTCCCTTTTTGCTTTAAGCTCCTCAACCTTTATAACTTTAACGACTCTGCGTTTAAACCGGATAATTTATGTAGTTAAGGGATCAAAAGTTGTAAGTATAGTAGTCATTTTAGTTGAGTAATTTATTTTGATTGATTTATAGACAGTCAATAGAAAACTTGTCACTTGAAAGACTATCACTAGGTTACGCCTCTACAATGGTTTGACCTAATAACGTATTGTTGTGTTGCTTTTATTGCTTTTACGTCGCATTGTCTGTGTTATTACCTATTACGCGGACGCACTTTGTGCATGTGACATCAATCGATATTCGATTTACAAGTACTTATTAGTGATTGCTTCGAATGTACTATGCTTTTAGGTTAATCTAGGTATATAGCTTAATATTTAGGTCATACGAATTACTTTATAATTTTATTTGATTCATTAAGATTCCTCGGACCTCGCGCACTAACTGTACTTAGATACTATTGAATTAAATAGACCCTGCGCGGTCGGATAATAGAAAATGTCTTAACTAATAAATTGGACAACGCGATGTATAAGATAAGAAAAAGATTGAGCTAAGCCTTTCAATAGATGCAACAGCATCTTCCTCTTGTTATGTCACGCGGAATTATGTCATCACTAACGATCTGAGCAGCTATCGCGGCTTTGTGGAGGCGAGGCCATGTTCCCATACGATATCATCCGCTATAGTACACTTTTGATCTCAATTTTGTTCTTTAGGATTAAGCACGACGTGAAAAAATGTAGTCTTATGAAGGCTGAGCAGTACGCAGTGAGTACGACAGATTTTAGTAAGAACTATCGTACTAATATTATAAATGCGAAAGTGTGTTTGTTTGTTGGTTTATTGGTTTGTTGGTTTGCCCTTCAATCACGCCGCAACGGAGCATGGGTATAGCATTTTTGGCATGGGTATAGTTGAGGACCTGGAGAGTGACATAGGCTACTTTTTATCCCGAAAAATTAAGCAGTTCCCGCAAGAATCAATAGGGGTATGGGTTTAATTAACTGCCATGCCTCTAACAGGTTAGCCCGCTACCATCTTAGACTGCATCATCACGTACCATCAGGTGAGGTCGCAGTCAAGGGCTAACTTGTAGTGGATTAAAAAAAAAAAAAAACCTAAACCACGCGGGCGAAGTCGCGGGCATCAGCTAGTACTTCTATAACTTTGTTTAAAACTGGTTCCAAAAAACAACTGGAAATATAAGTTTGGAATCAATAGTCCACTAGATGATGCCCGCGACTTCGTCCGCGTTAATCAAATTTTTTAAATTCCCGCGGGAACTCCTTAATCTTAGCCTATGTTTTATCCCTTGATACAGCCTATCCCCGTACCAAATTTATCAAAATTGGTTGAACGGATGGGCCGTGAAAGCGTAGCAAACAGACAGACAGACACACTTTCGCATTTATAATATTAAGTATGGAACCAAAAAACCTCAATCCATGCGGACGAAGTCGTGGGCGTCATCTACTCGTAGCTCAGTAAGATTAGCTTGTGTTCGGCATTTGTAGCATAAGAAAGAAAGAAAAACATTTTTTGACATTGTGCCACACAGAACAATACCTCAAGGTAAATGTTACCATGGCGCTTCCAGTACCTGAGCATTAGACTCATAGAAGAGAGGGACTTAGAGCTTAAACCCACCACGCTGCTCCAATGCGTGTTGGCGGGCTTTAACGACTATTATCATGTTAGTGATAACAACCGGGACCGACGGCTTAACATGCTCTCCGAGGCACGGGGGTGAAACCCCGCCAACTTCCTAACTCCGGGCTAGTATACTGAGAATTTCTAATCAGAAAAACCCAATACTTAAATATGGCCCGACCCGGGACTCGAACCCGGGACCTCGTCGGCCGCGATCAAACATGCTAACCACTAGACCAACGAGGCAGATATTATGATCAACAAGTAATTACTTTGTTTTTTACGTACATGTTTACTGTATTTAGCGCGCAAAAAACGTGTACCTATATTTTTGAAAGTGATTCCGTTTGACCGTGACTTTTATAAGAGAACACGCGATCCACTGAAGGTGAGCCCAGATGGGCCGTTATCGAGTATCGGGATATTGTACTGGTGTGCTAATTAATAAACTTACTCGTTGTCCTAGATTTTTGACGACCTCCGTGGCGCAGTGTTGAGCGCTGTTGCCTTAACGTGGGAGGTCCCGGGTTCGATCCCCGGTGGGAGGCTTTGGCCGTGGCTAGTTACACCCTACCGGCAAAGACCAAGCGATTGAGCGTTCCGGTATGATGCCGTGTAGGAACCGACTCGGGGTATAGGTTTAATATAACTGCCATACCCCTAACAGGTTAGCCCGCTACCATCTTAAACTGCATCGTCACTTACCATCAGGTAAAATCGCAGTCAAGGGCTAACTTGTAGTGGAATAAAAAAATGTTCATGGGTTTTATAACGTGATTTTTGACATGGGTATAGTTAGACCTGGGAGAGTGACATAGGCTACTTTTTATCCCGGATAATTAAGGAGTTCCCGCGGGAATCACAAAACTTAAACCACGCGGACGAAGTCGCGAGCGTCAGCTAGTATTATATATAGAGAACAAGTAAAAAATCATTTGACCTACAAACTTGCAGATGCAAGGAATTCTAACCATCATATCTTATAATGCCGTGGAAACTACTTACATGTCAAGTTAATGCGTAAAATTGCGTCAATTAAAATAAATACCTGTTAGGAAATACACATGTCCTAAAACCGCGGCTAATGTCAAACAGCCTAGGTATTATGAAACGGTGGTTTTCCTAGAAAATATTAATGCGCCATCAACGCGTTATAACTTGAATACCGTGGAGTTCTGCGTAGAGCATCAATACCTTGACGACCTCCCTGACGCAGAAGTGAGCGTTGTTGTCTTATAGGAGGTCCCGGGTTCGATTCCCGGCAGAATCATATTCATATTCATATTAATTTATTTTGCACTAGCTGAGGCCCGCGACTTCGTCCGCGTGGTTTAAGTTTTTTTTATTCCCGCGGGAACTCCTTTATTTTCCGGGATAAAAAGTAGCCTATGTCACTCTCCGTCTTCAACTATATCCATGCCAAAAACACTTTCGCATTTATTATATTAGTATGAAGTCTTCTTCTTCTTGCCCTTATACCTAGTAATTTACATAATCACAACTTAGGAATTTATAATTTCTGGATTTTCTCTAGAGGCTTCTGCCGTGGCTAGTCACCACCCTACCGGCAAAGACGTACCGCCAAGCGATTTAGTATTTAGTCACTTTCCAGATCTTTATCTACTTACATTGGTTACACGGTGGTTACATTTTGTACCCACAACATTTAGCTGAGTTCGGGCCCTTTCGTTGGCACGACACATTTTAGACGCTATTAGTAATTATTTTAGATTTTAAGTACTTTCTGTGTATGATCTATGTTTACTATGTGTTGGGTCAGCTAATAAATTCTATTACATTCTACTTATGCAAAAAATAACGCCAATCCGTTGCTCCATTGCGGCATGATTGAAGGACGAACCAACAAAGTAACAAACTGTAGTATCATGTACCTACTACGTACAGTTACGTAAAAGTAATCATGAGTGTTGTCATAGTATCATCATTCACGCGTCATAAAAACTAGGATCAACGACTCTACTAGACAATTCAATATGTTTCAGTAATTATAATCTAATAAATCCTTCTCGCATTAAAGTAGGGTTGTCACTCTTCGCATCCCAGTTAGTGGCATGTTAGTTTTAAAAAGTATTAAGATTAGAAGAGCCGTAGGAAACCCAGAGTAACTGAAATAGCTTGAAGAGTCGCTAAGCTGAATGACGTACGGCAATGGATTGACAATCTTCCAAATTACTCTCAACGTACGTTTCACTCCGACACCGGAGCATCCTAAAGGTGTTGAGTTGACTCGACAATTGTAAAATATATAAATAAAATAAAATTTGTTTATTTCAGACCCTTATAGTCCATATTATGTTGCTAGTACAGTGTTAAACTTAAAAGCTATGTTAGTATACACAAAATGAAAAGATAAAAAAACTACATACTTAACTAATTCAAATATCTGTGGTTGCGTGCTAGGGCACTAGGGACATAGACATGTGTATGTATCCAGTGCCTCAGCATGGGGCAGTCAGGTTTATCACTTAACACCCTCAAGATGACGTTGCCACTCCCCCTAACTCTGCGCATCAGCGATGCGACTCGTTTGCGCATGACAGCGTAAAGGTCGTCCGTGTGTGCAAATGTTTGTGCAAATGTGAGTCCCAAGGCGTTATTGTATTGCGCTCGGAGCGCAGTCCCTTCTGCGTACAGTTGGTCCACAGGCCGCAAGTGTATAACGACTGGCAAAACGCTTTAAAAAGTGCAGTTTAATTTAATATAATGAATTGTGTCAACCCTGCATATGAAGCGCGGGTGCAAGTGGTCGGGTGAAAGCGGTGCGTGCGGCTACGGAGCGCATCGCGGTATGCGCTATGAAAGTTGTGTCATATCGAGTAATAGGCGCTGGCGGCGGAGATATATTAGCGCTGTTAATCCTTCCTAACATCTTTCATCTTTAACTGTTAATTTAAAGATCCTTTAACTGAGGCTGAGTTATTTGAAAGTCTATTTCTAATTATCAGATCAGAATAATGAATAAGACCAAATAAAGTTGAAAAATGGACCGAATATTTTTGAAGTGGTACCCCATGAAAAATGATAAACAATGAAGTAGAGGAAAGCAATTAAAAGATCTAGATCAAAATTGAAAAAAAATCAAAATTAGCAACGAAGCAGACGAAAGCAAGTAAAAAGATCTGGATCAAAATTCAAAATTCTTTATTTCCAGAAACATTTTTTACAATGAGATGGTATTCATTAATTTTCGAGTAGAAATGTTTCGCTTGATAATATAATCAGACATGCAAAATTACATATTAATTGTTTATATTTTACACCATACAAGAGTATGCAAACCGTTATAAAATATGATAAGATGATAATATCTAGAGACTAGTACCTACCTACTTTATAAATTTGCACGTCAGCAATGACGAAACATATCTATAATATTAGTTTGTCATCTTTTATTGTACAATGTTTCTTGCAAAATATAAACGATTGATTAATTGATTGATTTGATATCTATTGTTTAAAAATTCAAAATTAATCTATGACGACATAAGAAGTCCCAAAAACTTAAATCTGACCCGGTGATAGCGTCGCTACGCTAGTATATATTTATTTATTTATTTATTATTAATCTAATTTAAATTGACATAAAATAGTGTTAAAAAAAGTGCCACAAAAACCACCGTCGGTTTTACTGTTCATCGTGCTAAAATACTTAAGACATAAAACAATCATTACCTATAGCTAAGGAAATAAACATGCAACTAACTTAAAAATAAAATAAAAGTAATTAGTATCTATGATTTAAAAAAAAAGCAAAAACTAAACAGGCAAAAAAATTAGTTCCAATTTTGACCAACGGGTCAGATATGTTTGTAGGTACTATACTTATAAACGAAATAATTTGAAGAAGCATATTACGTCCGAGGCCACGAAGAGTAATAATTGTAAAACTCAAGTCAAGCATTAGGTCAAACAACACAACCATTTGGTTAGGTACATGAACATACACAAAATAAGTTTGTTAGTTCCTTTAGTAGGAATCCCAGCATCCCATTGTGCTACTCGTAGCAGTAGGAACTTCCTACTGCTAGCACAATGGGATATTCAAGGTACAACTTTTTTTTATTCCACTAAAAGCCCTTGACTGCAATCCTGGTAGGTACGTGATGATGCAGTCTAAGATGGTAGCGGGCTAACCTGATAAGGGTATGGCAGTTATATTAAACCCATACCCCTAGTCGCTTTCTAGTTTCTACACGGCATCGTACCGGAATACTAAATCACTTGGCGGTACGTCTTTGCCGGTAGGGTGTTAACTAGCCACGGCTGGACACTCTCACCAGACTTCGGCCGTAGCTAAAAAAATTCAGAAATTATAAATTCCCAAAATAATGACCCTGCCGGGAATTGAACCGGGTATACCTCAACACTGAACCAGAGAGGTCGTCAATTTACAACATTCTTGCTTGGTTATATTTATGAATATGTAATGTAATAAAAGAGTAGGTACCTACATTTGTCTCCTTTATAAAACGCCGAACGCGGTACTACGAGTGTAAACTGGGTCGAGACGCCATGACCTTCCTCAAGCGATGGTTTACGGACAGAGTAGCTTTGGCCAGATCGTACATTGGTATGAAATAACCGGAAATCCTGAGACGACGTTTTTTAAATCCCGTGAAACTTTTTGATTTCCCGGGATAAAGAGATTATAGTTAATTTTATATCCCATGGAACTCTTTGATCTTCCGGGGTAAACAATTTCATTGTCAAAGGTCAATATTGGCTCAGCGGTGGTTGATCCATTTAAAGGATAATGGACCGACAGACATAATTCTGCATTTATTTTATTAGTATGGATTACCTTTAGTTTCAATATTCAATAGTTTTATTATCCATGAATAATTACTTTATACTTTACCTACTAGTCCGGTTAAATTTGACCAAAAATAGGGGTGAGGTTACAATAATTCACACTTGGCTGAAAATTGGTAGGATTGTTCAAAACACTATTATAAATGGTATTTGAAAAGTCCTCATCGATCCGGCCCCTGGAAAAAAATTTACTCGGGGTCAAAGGTCACAAAAACGGGTTTTTCGCGATTTTCAGCAAAACGGTAAGTTTTATCATAAAATTAGCCAAGACAAAAATTTTAGATCAGATAATTATCTATAAAAAATGTATTAATACTTTTTTTCTTATGAGCCACCGTTTTTGAGATATAACGATTCAAAAAGTTGAAAGAGTTGTAATCGTCATATACTCGAAAATGTTCTATATTGCTGCAGCTATTAAAAGACAACATGAAGAATATAAAGCCAGTACATCTACTAAAAGTCCTCCTCGTACTAGTACGATAAGTGAATCAGATTTTTGTTTCCCCGCTGGATCATTCCAGCCAGCCGAGCTCACTCCAGATTTCGGGTAGTTTTGCTGCATGGAAGCCCATGTAGGCTTCTCGTAGGGTGGATACACCGCTGCACGTCGCTCTCCACGCAGGCCCTGCCTTACCTCACCTCAGCCCTCTATGAATAGAGGAATTTCGGTGATACCTTGAATGGATATGTGTTTATTTAGCGAACAGTGTCCTGTTATCATGCCTACAACTAATCTGTGTTTGCCTCGGTTCCTACTTACATTTTGTAGCAAATACGTGCATTCTTTGCTCCAGACAGCTCCACAATGCCACAATGCTAGCATGCCCATAATAGTCTGGCTGCAGCGGCACTACTGGACATAGACTCACAAAGCTGCTGCGTTTAGTTTGCGAGTCTAGACTCAACTAGACCCAGCTAAGCATAATCTAATTTGGGTCCTCTTATTTTTCTCACCAGTCAGTCCCGAATGACTGAAGAGCGTGACCACCCCCACGGTAAAGTGGTACCTAAGTATAATCTGCCTCCGCCGATTCTTATCACTGACTATACTAATTAGATAGTCGTATATTAGAGCACCGAACGTTTTGACTGTCGGAGAACCGTAGAAACCACATTAAAAATAAAACCGGCCAAGTGCGAGTCGGACTCGCGCACCGAGGGTTCCGTACAAACCTGTAGTAAGCTTTACGATTAATGAATTTAATGAACCGCAAAACTAACTTTGTTTGTAGAGGTTTATTGTTAATATAAAAAAAACTATGCTAGTTAGAGCGTTGGTTTTATTTTTCCTGTAAAATGTACATAGGCTTCTATTGACCATAATTATTTCAGATTTTTTATTTGGTAAACTTCGGAGATAAGGGGACGGGGGGGGGGGGGGGGGACGGCGACGGTATTTTTTTCGACATTTTGCCCGATAAATCAAAAACTATTATGCATAAAAATAAATAAAAATCTGTTTTAGAATGTAGAAGTATAGCCCTTTCATATGATATCCCACTCAGTATAGTTATCATACTTTGAAATTTCAAACCCCCGATTTTCCTCCTTTTTTAATTAAACTAAAAATAATTTTCGATTTTTTTTTATTTGAATGATGTTAGGCCTCTATTATACACAACTATTCCAAATTTCATGTCGATAGCTTTAATAGTTACTGAAATAATCGACTGTGACGGACGGACGGACAGACGGACGGAGAAAGTCGCACCATAAGGGTTCCATTTTTACCATTTTGGTACGGAACCCTAAAAACGGTGGCTCTTAGGAAAAAAAGTATTAAAAAAAATTTTATAGATAATTATCTGATCTACAATTTTTGTCTGAGCTAATTTTATGATAAAACTTACCGTTTTGCTGAAAATCGTGAAAACCCCGTTTTTGTGACCTTTGACCCCGAGTAAAATTTTTTCCAGGGGTCGGATCGATGAGGACTTTTGAAATATCATTTATAATAGTGTTTTGAACAATCCTACCAATTTTCAGCCAAGTGTGAATTATTGTAACCTTGGATGTCTAAATTGACCGGACTATACTTGCTTCTAATATCCTATATAATACATATTATTAGATACTAGATGATTCCCGCGACTTCGTACGCGTGCTTTAGATTTTTTTGATTCCCGCGGGAAATCTTTAATTTTCCGGGATAAAAAGTAGCCTATGTCCTTCCTCGGGATACAACCTACCCCTGTACAAAATTTCATCAAAATCGGTTGAACGGATGAGCCGTGAAAGCGTAGCAGACAGACAGACAGATAGACAGACAGACAGACACACTTTCGAATTAGGGATGATGTAAGGATTCCAAATTTTTTTTTTTTGAGAAATAATGCAAGTTGCATATCGACAGATTCATTGAATATTGAAACCTAGAGAATAATAATATTCCATATCCTCCTCTGTGTGCAACACATCTGTGCATTTAGTCGTCCTTTCCCAGCTAGATGCGACTCAGCCGTCGTACATTCACCAGAGATGTTCAACTGACGATAATGTGGCTAATACCTGCTGTTATGTACAATCTATAACTAAACTAAATTGACAGGTCTAAATCTAGTGCTATTCTTATCTACAGGGAGATATGAATCTTTAGACTTTAATTCTGACATTTGAGTGAATAGGCATCTTCTAGGCAAGCGCGCTCCATCCTAGACCTCATAATTGCTTTGCAATAAGCATGATTGTCTTCAAGCGTAAGCCGCGCAAGCCTATCTCACAATAAAAAAAAATCAGTTTAGATATTGTGTACAATAGAATTGGAGAAATTTCGTTTTTCGCTTTTTAATCGGATTTTGGACTGGATGGACCAAAGTAATTACAGAGAAAAAGATTATTTATTATAAATTATTAGATTAGAAAGAGATGTATTTGCAAGGATGCAAAAACACCCTAAGTAACAGACTTTTACAATCGTGAAGTTTGCGGAGAGATAAGTACCTAATATATACTTTACAATTTATAGAGAACTATAGATGATATCCGCGACTTCGTCCGCATGGATTAAGTTTTTTAATTTCCCCGGGAACTCATGTCCTTTCCCGGGATACAACCTATCTCTGTACCAAATTTCGTCAAAATCGGTCGTACTCATGAGCCGTGAAAGCGTTGCAGACATACTGAAAGATACGCTTTCACATTTATATAAAAAGTATGAATATCATACTATTTCATCTTCTTTAACCTTTTAAAACCACTAATTGATTAAGGATTAGAACCAAAAAAAAAATTTAAATGCAGAAAATTGTAGTGAATGTAAAAAAATGATACCTACACTTCCGGATGTGCAGATGTGTTAAACGGATGGCATTCGTCACGGTATTGCAATAATAAGTTATACAATGCAAACAAAAGTCATGTGGGCAGATGGCCAGACAAACAGAAAGTATGTTAAGAATGGGGTATAATCGAAAAATTGCATTGGGTATGTTACATCAGCAAAAGATGGAATATATCGTGTACTAGCTGATGCCCGCGACTTCGTCAGCGTGGTATAAGTATTTTTCATTCCCGCGGGAACTCCTTAATTTTCCGGAATAAAAAGTAGCCTATGTCATTCTCCAGGGTCCATAATATAACTATCAACAAACCAACAAACCAATAAACCAACAAACAAACACACTTTCGCATTTAGTATGGATTTGTATTGTATACCGATCTGACTGTCATGCCGGACCGTGTCTGTCATATTCATTCTAGTAACAAATAAAATGTTATTAAACATACTTAGGTAATATAGTAAAGATGGGGTAAACATTAAAGATGCAAAAGTAATGGCAAACTATAGAAGAGTTCGAAATGGCTTCTGTATGTATTCGTACACACACTTCGTATTCGCACTGCAAACACACTATATTAGTTGCAAAATATAATTTTATTTCATAAGCGATCGGCGTTTCACGTTATATTCCAGAAAATCAGAGTTTGTACGAGATTTTTCAAAAACCTAAATCCATCTGGACAAAGCCTCGGGCATCATCTAGTGCATAAATACTTATACTAGTGAACACATAGACATACGTGTGTTACGATGCCGTATTTGTATTTTTAATCTAGCTGATGCCCGTGACTTCGTCCCTGTAGATAGTAGTAGTAGCATATGTGTTATTCCCATCGACCATACAACTAATAGACTCCTCATATAGGGCGAACACTTTCAGACAACACATCAGACTTAATAGGTCTTATATAATTCCACGCCCTTGTAACAAAACCTACCGAATTATTTAAATATTAATTAGAGTATATCGATAATTAATTATCGATAAATAATTATTAGGAGTTAGGACCCCATCCCATTTGATTTATGATTTTTTTGACCTTGAGTATACCAATCAGCGTTTAGTACCCCGCGCCCGCTTACTTGAGTCATTTGACTGAATTGTTTGCATTACGAAAGCATAGTAATTAGGTGTCTATTGGTTGTGTGGTCGATGGTTATTCCAGACTATATAATCTATCTCTGTGCCAAATTTCAGATCTGTTCAGCCGTTCTGGCGTGATTGAGTAACAAACATACATCCATCCAAACTTTCGCATTTATAATATTGGTATAGACTAAATAATATAAATGTATATTTTGTATAAGTTGCACGTTCACATTTTAAATTATTTTTAAGTATTTATTGTTACCTACCCTCGGAAGGAAGTGGTTTCCACGATACAGGGAAACCACTGCAACACTAGTTTTAACCGAAAGTATTGTGATGATTTTTGGAACAAATGAATGAAATAAATGAATGAATGAATAATATCAGTATAGATTTTCATATGCTAGCCTGCTACCACATTACCACATTACCGCTACATTATAGACGATAATTAAGTTAAGTTAGATTTTAAGTATTTTTTGTATTTTATATTGTTTACTATGTGTTGGTTCAGAAAATAAAACATATTCTATTCTATTCTATTCTATCATCTTAGACTGCAAGTGAGATCGCAGACAAGGGGTTATTTGAAGAGCAGAAAAATAGGTAACTATGTATGTACGTAATCGTTACGCTTATATCTTAAGGCACACACAAATTGGTTCGTGCGTTAAGCAATGCGTCGCATCCAACTGTGGCAGTGTATCGAATGCTATTCAATAATCTGTCAAGCTTATTTGGTGTTCAATCGACCATCATTGCGAAACATTGCATTTGTAGTTTTATTCGTATTATTCAAAACGTCATGTACTTTCGAACTACTGGCGCTAGATGAATATCTAAACTTCATAATATTATCACTAGCTGATGCCCGCGATATCGTTCGCGTGGAAAAAGGTTTATTAGTTTCCCACGGAAAGTACTTAATTTTCCGGGATAAGAAGTAACCTATGCCACTCTCCAGGTCGCAGGACCATGCAAAAAATCACGTCAAGTCAAGTCGACCCGTTGCTCTGTTGCAGCGTGATTGAAGGGCAAACCAACAAACAAACACACTTTTGCATTTATAATTAATATAAGTATTAGTGTGATGATACAACATTTTTTTTTTTTTTTTATCCACTATAAGTTAGCCCTTGACTGCAATCTCACCTGACGGTAAGCACATGGCGTTTTTTATATTATATGTGAGGTCCTCCTGACTGAATTTCCCGGCCACGGGAATCATCTCTATATCTCTCCAGAGATGATGCCTACAGAGAGAGATTAGCCATCTGCGCGGAAGATATTATAGGGTCAATTTCAACAAAGGCGTTTTTTTGTTTCATTTCGGTGAACTTTCGTATTATCAAGTTTTCTCAAATTTAAACAGTAGTTTATTGTACTTCTTGATATTCTTCATGCTCTTATTTAATGCCATCAAAATATACCTTAATAAACTAATGAAAAATCGTGTTTAAATTTGTGATGCCACTGAAATGAAAAATTCGTTCACCGATATGAAATAACTAGCCACCGAAATGAAAAAACCTATCCACCGAAATTAAAATCCACCGAAAACGAATATAAGCATTCTTTCTTTTCTTCTCTGCTCACATAATCTTCTTCTTTCCTTTCTTTCATCTGCAGTCAATGCTAGCCTCGGCATTCTAAAAAAATATGTCAATTATAGTTGGTAGATCGCGTTTCAACTTTGCATTCACCTGGTACTTTAAAATAAATAAATCGGATTATATTTAATCAAATCTCGTTATAGTCGGTTGAAATCATATGCAAAAGTGTGTTTGTTAGTTGGTTTATTGGTTTGTTAGTTTGTTGGTTTGTCCAACAAAAGAACAAGCAGGATTCAGATGCAATTACTCCACAACTGATCATATACATTGAAAAATGCAATGAATATAACAAAGAATACTACCTAGGCTTTGTCGACTATAACAAAGCCTTTGACTCAATAAAACACTACCACCTATGGCAGGCACTCGAAGAACAGGGAGTATCAACTAAGTTCATTAGATTAATAAAAGAGATAAATAGAAAATGTTCAGCACGAGTCAGACTAGAGAAAGAAGGAGAAGATTTACAAATAAAAAAAGGGAGTCAGACAGGAGACCCTCTATCCCCTAAACTGTTCTCAGCCATTTTAGAGAAGGTTTTTAAAATCTAGATTGGGATAACTATGGACTTAATAATATAAATGGGAAAAAATTAAACCATCTCAGGTTTGCAGATGACCTTATTCTAATATCCAACAACCCTAACACACTAGAAATAATGTTACAACAACTGGAAAAAGAGAGTGCTGTGGTAGGTCTAACTATGAATACAGATAAAACTAAATTGATGACAAATGGAGACCAAATTACTATAAAAGTTAATAACAAACCAATAGAATATGTTGAAGATTATGTGTATCTGGGACAAGTTATCTCTCCACATAATCAGATGACTAAAGAAGGTAACCAAAGAATAATTAACGCATGGAAACTCGATGCATTTCCCGAAATTGAGATTGGATGAGATTTCAATACCCAAGAGCTCAATATGATCACTGATCGGGACGGATATACTTTGGAAAGTTGGAGCCAAGGTGAAGGGGCTCTTTTTCGCGGTGAATAAACACACCTGTGTTTTGGTGGCATTAAACTTGACTAAATTGGCGTCACCCCAATCGGAGACCTCCTCAAGAGTCAAGCTAACGCGATTCACCAACGCGTCTCAGTACCAAGTACCAAGTATCTCAGTAGCACTGGCTCTAGAACTGGACATGTATCTCTCCGTAACAGTGCTGTCATCAGCGTACCCAAAGATACCGGGTTTGAGGAGATCGTTGATGTGCAGCAGGAAAAGTGTTGCGGAGAGAACAGACCCTTGAGGGACACCGGCATTAATAGCCATTAGGTCAGATGAGCTGCCGTCAACGACAATCCGAAATGACCTTTCCCTCAGAAAGTCAGATATCCAGTTACAGAAACCAGTATGTATCCCGTACGCTGGGAGCTTACTGAGAAGACTGCCGTGCCAGACCCGGTCAAATGCCTTAGATGTCCAGAGATACGACGAGTGCCTCGCCGTGTTTCTCAATGGCTTCACCCCGAGTGTGCGTGGCATACACCAGAAGATCTCCTGTAGACCGATTTTTCTGAAAAACGTACTGCCGGTCCGACAGAAGAAGATGATGAGAGACAGTGGTGGAAAATGAACTAAGGAAGTGACCGAGTGGTATCCGAGGGATGGGAAAAGGTGTAAAGGAAGGCAAAGGAAAAGATGGGAAGATGATTTAAGAGTGGTGGCTGGTGCTACATGGCGCCGAACAACACAAGAGAGGAAAATCTGGAAGGCTCTGGAGGAGGCCTATGTCGCAGGACAAGCTGATGTTCAGAAATAAATTTTTTAAAAAAGAAAACAACATAACATTGTAAAATATTTATTCAGCAATAAAGGCTATGGATTATGATTATGGTTTGTCCTTCAATCACGCTGCAACGGAGAAACGGATCGACAGTAAATCGCACAAAAGTACAGGTCTTGGAAATACATTAGCAAAATGTATTCAAAGATTGTGAAATATTCACCTCCTAGCTTGGATTTTCACCGAAATGAAATAATAATAAACCGAAATGATAAAAACATCCACCGAAATGAAACAATTATACACCGAAATGATAAAAACTCACCGAAATGAGAATTTTTATCATTTCGGTGAGTATTTTGTCATTTCGGTGGTCAGTTTAGGCCACCGAATCAACCGAAATGAAAACACCGAAATTAAAATCAAGGAAAAGAATTAACATTACGAGAAAACTATTTATTATGGGATGGAAGGAATACTACACAAATAAACGTAGTACCATTAGCCCATTCATGAATACTTAAATAAATTTACTAGCTTATTGCAAGACAAGTTATACCTATACACGGAAATGAAAAGAAATGTGTTCCATGTCACCGATATGACATACTTATGTGTTTGGCGGGAACACGCAGGCAAGCGGCGCACGTCCTCCCACGATCAACATATAGAAGCCACAGTTGCGAAAGTTTTAAGCGCACGCGTGGGGAGCTAGAGTTGTTTTAAGCAAAAATATACCTGATAAACTTTTTGTCACCGAAATTAAAGAACTTTCAGTGACACATTCATTTTTACTTTCCTGCTATTAAACTGGGTAGATATTATTAAAAAAATACTTTGGGATTATACTATCACTATTCATGATTAAAATAAAGGTAGCCATAAACCTCAGAAACCAATATTTTTTGTTTTATGAGGAAAATTACACAGAAACATGTTGCAGTGACAGCCACTGAAATGAAAAATTCGGAGCTTTACAATTTTTTTTTTTAAAACTGTATTCCTAATCCAGAAATATTTACAGCCTCGTACATAGGTAACTACCTCTTCTACCTAGAAAAAAATATTAGAACTGTATAGTAACGTTCTGCACTACCGATTTCATCCATGCCGCATAAATTTTGCTGTTGGGAAATTCACCCTATAGTGCACAAGTGAGTGCGCAAACACAGGTGCACTGTCTTTTTACGTTAATTTAATGATGTAAATTCGACACGACCGGAGAAATTTCAGGCATAGGACTAAATTTTATTTTACCCAGAATTTGCAGTAATTTATATATATTAATTATTAATTATTAATTATTAATATTTATATATATGATAAATAATTTATTTATTTCACGTTGGACAACTTGTTTCACTTATGATAAGTCAAGACTCTACCACCGGTTCGGAAAACGGATTCTACTGAGAAGAGTCAGTACTTATGTGAAGTACAATAAGATTCAATTCAGCACAAATAGTCAAAAATATGCAATACTAAAATAAAATAATATTTTTTTTATTGTTAGCCATCCAAGGAAATTGATCCATATTATGATAATGCAAAATAATTCAATACCCAGCTTTTTCTAGTCTCATATCAACCCAACGATCTTTTATATTATCAACCTATGTGCATTGTAAATAAATCTTATTTACTTTTCATTTCCGCAGTTTTATCGTTTATATTCATTAACAATAATATATCATGTTTAAAAATAAAAAGTTATAAACAATTAGACATGTCTTATTTTCATCCATATCCATATGCGAAAGCGTGTCTGTCTTTCTGTCTGTCTGTCTGTCTGCTACGCTTTCACGGCCCATCTGTTCAACAGATTTTGATGAAATTTGGTAGGTTAGGGAGGGATAGGTTGTATCCCGGGGAAGGATATAGGCTACTTTTTATTCCGGAAAACTAAGAAGTTCCCGCGGGAACCTTAAAAACTTATTCCACACGGAGGAAGTCGCGGGCATCATCTAGTATCATGATAAAATAATATTTTCTGGTATAATATATGTTACACTGACGTAATTTATGTTCATTGAAAAGTAAAAACAATGAGAATCAGCCATGATACGTGTAGCGAAGCAATAAAATGGAGAAATAAACAAGAAAAAATGGCAATTAATTGTGAAATAATGTTTCGACGTAGCTATTGTGAGACAGCTATGATATATTACTTAGTATCTTCTTATAGATTCTGTACATTAAGTTAGGTATAGGTAATACTATGATTTATAATAAAATTTTAAGTGTAAAACCTGGATTTTATAAAGATATTTTATTTATACGTTTTTATATTGGTAGGGGTTTGGAGTAGTTCATATCCATAGATAAAAGTGAGCTTCTAAATAAATTAAATCAGACCCGTACAAAAGACTTCAACGCGCTACCGTACTCAAATAATATTTTATTGCAGAGTGGTTTGATGATTTTAGCTTTTGCATTCAAATATTGGATAATTAAGTAATAATTTATATATTTTATAAAAATTAAAATTATTAACTCTTTAGGTACAGACCAAGCTGTTTATGCAATCTGATGCAATTTTCCCCCTGCTTCCTGCATTTCTCTCTCAATACTTACCTTATTTGGATACGCGTTTAAATACAACTTCGTAGATGTAAATAAATGTGAACTTCTACAAGGTTACCTTGATGTTTACAGTGCATAAATTTACTTTTTGTAGACGTAAATGAGGAATAATTATTTGATATGAAAATTTACTACAAAAAATGTTACAATGATAGCTAAGTTTCTTATTCTGGAATATAATATAACAAGTTATTTCAGCGTGGAATTTCAGTTTTTGATTGAAAATAAAACTTATCTAATTACTGTTAAAATCATTCCCACGGGGAATGGTGATAAGAATGCTGGCTGCATTTCCGTGCTGTACAGTCAGGCTGATTCTTTACGAATAAAAAGAACCAACCCATCTGTCACTAAATCAGGCGACGGACCGCGGTTATAATTAAGTTTTGAAGCTTAAACTTCCGCTGATAAATTCCGAGCTTCCGATCCACAATATTTAATTCCTCCATATCGTTGACTCATTCGTTGTCATAGGCCTTTTCGCCTTAAAAAACGTTTCAAGTACTGTCTAGGGCCTAGGCAACACTTTTTCCTAGAGCTATATAAACGGAACGACAAATTGAATTGCGGCCACATATAGGGCAACTAAAATTGTCGCCAACTTCCCTAGACCCGGTGGGTGGTCTGTCCTCACTCGCGCCTGAGTGCGAAAACATCAAAACAGGCCTCGTCGTGAACACGGCAACCGTATTTGACGCTCTCACATGCAATAGATATTTAAAAGCTAATCTATTTAGATATAAAAAAATCCAACCATCATTTATGCTTGGACATACACATTCAGTTGAGTCATTGTAAAACTAATAACAACAATTTTTCAAGAGCTAATGATCAGAAATCACGTATCGCACGATTGTCATTCGTCACGCATGCGACTCCAATGATGTCCCTAACAGTTTTTGCATAACCGCAATTTTCCGTGTTCGGTAATAGGCATAATTGAGTTAAAATTAACATCATGGACATAATTATGAACAGTATCACTAGAGATAAGTATAGGACATTTGAATAGGAATGTCTCAACTATGTACCTACTCATAATCCATCTCAGAATGTTATGAACACTTAAAATTAACACCTTTATCATCTGTCATCTCATTATCTTTATAAGTGAATAAATAACGCATAAGAATGTACCTACATAGAAGATTCTTAAAACACATGCCATAAAGTCCTCATGTATCCAAATACAATATGTAGAGTTCGGGAAATGGTTTCCCATTTTAGAGATTGCATGATGTCTAGGAAAAGAAGCATTTGAAGATGAAGCATTTAGTCTCACGTTAAGTATGTATATAATAGTGAACTTACGTCTATTATGTGTAAAATTATGTTAGCAATCATAGGCACTTACCGACACAGAGTTTTCGTCACTTCGAGAGTTCACAGAAAAGATTTAAATCACTTCACACGCAAGGCAGTTCACTTTCAGTTGGATGCTTTCAAACTAAAGATATAAGATAATAAGGTAATAATTATAAAGATTTTTCAATTAAGGAAAACTATTGAGGGAACCTAACAACTTTATTGTAAGCTTTTGATTGACATAAAATAGAGTTTCAAAGAAATCTTGAAAGAGATCGTTTTTTCCTTGACTGCGTTATGTTTTGAAACATAATATAATAATAAAGGTTTTAATCTAAATACATATCTACTGAGTTCCCTATATTGTATAAGAGCAACATAACGATAGGCAAAAACCGCGGAGCGTATTTACTAAGACAATGACTCTCACGGCTCGATAGTTGCGCAAAGTGGAGATAATTGGACATTTTTGTTAAAAAAACATGTTGGACAATGTCTCAAGATTTGACAAAAGTATGTTTGATAAATTAAGCGTGCATTGTTTTTGGGTTTGTAAATGATTTTGTCGCAAGTCTCAAAATTCTTCAACAACTATTTTCAATGAGTGCTGGTTTTTTAAGGTCTGCTTAGTGACCTAATTAATAAATAAATAAAAACACATTCAAAACGATTGATCCGAAATGTTGACGATAATTTATATTTTAGATGAATGCTGTAAAATTTAAACTAATGTAGAAATAATAGATTTTTTCATGCTTGCTTCATTTGTAAAATGTAGTTTAATTCCTATTCAAAAATACAGAGACCAGATCGTGTTATCTTGCTTCTACATCAAAATATAATGAAAGTTTAATAGCTCAAAAATGAACGATTTTTTTAAAATCTTAGATCTCTAATAAACAAATAACATATTTAGCTAAACAGATAATTAAAAAAAATCAAATCTGGATATCTCAAAAAGCTTTAAATCTTTCAAAGTCCGAAAGCACCGCTTAAAACTACTCAAAAGATAAAAAAAACACTTGATAAAACTAAAAAATAGACTTGTGAATTTTGTAAAATGTGTTTTCAAAATACCGATTCCGAGTTTTCAGGATGCGGCGCGATGGTACGGACGCTCGTCGGCGACTGAGCGATGCCACTCGAGCCGCGGTGGTGATAGGATGGTGGTAGGATGGCGAGGAATGCTGGCGTGAAAGCCGGGGTGGTGTGTCAAGGTCGGGAGGTCTTCATTTCAAATTTCTTCATTATGACTATAGTGCCATCTATTGTTTTAATTGTTGTAATTGTTTGTTACAACTTTTGTGAATTTCTTACACGACCCGCCACGTTCTTTGGGTTCGGTTAGAATTTCTCAGTTCTTTCTAGGGGTCAACCATATGAAGGCCTACCCTTTGTATATTATGTACCAAATTCAAATCCAAAAAATCTTTATTCAAATTTGATATACTGTAAACCTCTTGACACACTTTTTGCGTCATCAGAAAAGGAACTAGCCCGGCAGTCGTAATTCCTTCCTCCAAGAACTAGCCCAAATGTTTCGCAGACTAGAATTAGGAAGTGGATTGGCTGGACTTAGTATTAACTTATAAGTATTATAAGCTATTTAAGTAATATTTATTTTGGTTTTAATTTTAAATATATTTTTTTTAATAGGTGTAAGTGATGGTCCGTGACGTCTTGACCCTTGGGCCCCTCCTGAAAATCAGCGTTGCAGTATGTTAGGTAGGTACCTATCTCTCATGGTGTGGCACGGGCTGAGGAGGTGGTCCATTGACCACACGTAGTATAAGTTTAATTTGTGTAAACTTAGTGTAATTGTAGTAGGTATTAATGTAATTATTATTACTATTATTAGATATTTTTATTAGATATTATTATTAGATATTATTACTATTATTAGATTATTATTATATTAGGCCAAAATACATTGACCTTTAAACATAGCAAAAAAGCGCTGCTTTTAATTTTATTGTATAACCTTTTCAGATAAATAGTACCTAGGTATATCATTTAGTCTAGATATTTCGGATTGCTTCTTTTACTTTTGACAAAAATATTAAACAAAAGTTATATTTACGAGTATTTCACAACATTGCGACATAAATTTTTTACTAAATATACATAAGTACAAGCTTTGGTCAGCGACGATGATGATTAGTTAGAATACACGAAAGTATGTCTATCCGTCTATCTTTTCAATGAATGGTCAATCAAATCAATTCAAATATTTTATATTCAAGTAGACAACAATCAAACAAATAAGTGCTTTTTAATAGTCGAGTGTGTGTATTGCCACTTGTACCTACTTCAAGTTGAAAAACAAAATCATAAACTTTCTGTTTTTTTCGAAAACTGTTGTCTTCCTTTTTGTTTTGAAAGATCGTTGTACCTACCTTAAAGTTTTCTAGATTAATGTTCAATGCAGTGAACATCAAAAGCGAACCTCCAAAGTTTTGGTTACCATTTTTTTAAAATTCATAATATATTTTTTTAGTTTTTGTTACTTACCTACTCTTCATTTTTTTACTTTATATTTTGACGCCTAGTAAATAAAAGATTGTGTATTTTGACATACATTTATTGATTAAAAAAATAACGTGACTTAATTTAGTAAAAAACATCAATCTGGTTTAAAAAGTTATCCTGACATGATTTAAAGATAATACGACGTAAAATAAAAAAACTGCTTATATTTTTATCGCTACATACATTATGTACCTACTATCGGTTGTCTATCATTTCTTATCGTAAATATGGTAGTCTTGGTTGTAAGTACTTCAAGCTTTTTGCTTAATTAACTGATAAAGTCCATTCGACCTTACTTATGGACATTTATTACTCCATTAGCTACAGTTTTAGTAAAAACTGGTTAACTTAAAAAAATACACGGAATCTTGTGCAATATTTACATACATTTGATTTTGTGATAGTAATACGAGGTCTATTATTTTTGCATTTTTCTTTATTCATATTTTTTAAAAGCTCTTACATACACCTTAGCAACTCTCTGATATAATCCATACTAATATTATTGAAAATACGATATCGTGTGTCTGTTACGCTTTAACGGTCCATGTTTTCCACTGATTTCGGTTGAAATTTGGTACAAAGATAGGTTGTGCCCCGGGGAAGGACATAGGCTACTTTGTATCCCGAAAATATAAGGAATTCTCGCGGGAGTTAAAAAAAGCAAAGTCGCGGGCGTCATCTAGTGCCCTTACAATGGGCATTCAATGAAATGTAATATTCAACTGTACGACCTGTAGCGCGCTAAGTAGGTACTAACAGGCACTTTGGCACGCGTAATCTCAAATCATCTGATTTAAGAGCAGTCGGAGATGGCGGCCTTAGCTCTAATGAGTGCGTTTTACTTATTATTGTTTTGCAACACATGCTTATTGTTAGCGGAAATAAAATAAAACCGGCCGGGGTCGACGCATACCTGCGGAGTGAAGTGAAGTGCTATTGGCAGGCATTAATTATTAAAAAAAATTGGCAGTGGACTGCTGATAGAAGTGAAAACTAAACCCATTCAAATTTTACTTGTAAAGATATACACAGCACTAATGTTGCACAATACGTCACAGCATGTCGGTGACGCGAACCCATAAGATTTTCCCCTACCAAAAAGTGCTCGAAACGCGGCTAAAGAAGTTTTCACTTCAACACGTCTCTTACTTTTTAGGAGGAACGTCTTATCCCGGAGTAAATAAAGCTTAATTTAAGTTTTTATCAAAAAAGACGCTGCGTTTCGGGTACCATTTAGTACCTATTCGGTGGTTTCAACACAGAACGGGTAATAATTTAGCTCTTTCAGCTCCACTCCTCTCTGCAGGCGTGACTTGTACCTAGTAATCTCTTAACGGTACGGCAAAGACTTACCGCCAAGCGATTTAGCGTTTCGGTACGATGCCGTGTAGAAACCGATTAGGGTTATAGTTTAATATATACCCCTTAAGTTAGCTCGCTAACATCTTAGACTCCATCATCATGATGAGATTGCATTCAAGGGCTTGTAGTGGCGTAATAAAAAGCTATTAAGAAGAAGAAAGAGGTTTCTGCTCAACCACCTACTCTAGCGACTGTGGGTGAGGCTTCAACCGGAAGCTTTAATCCTTATTAGTAAGTACTGTCTAGAAACGATAAATCGTTATTTTCTAACGAGTGAATGAAAACGGAAGTACTTGACCATGTGAATTTATTCATAGACCCATTTACGAGATATGGACGTTATGTTGTAAAGGTCTGGGCGCACATAACGTATCGCGTGTTACTTACTGGTGATGAGGTGCAAGTTGCGACGACAGGACAGCTTCTGGAAGGCTAAATATCACCTCCACTTTTAATAATGGTATCTTTAAATCTAGAGTAATCTAAGAATATCCACCGCGCTCCGTCTAAGGCTGCACCATGACCAGAAATCTTTAGTAAAGCTGTAGTAAAGTGTAAATCTTTACAATCGTGCATTGTAAAGTTAACATCTCCTGAGAAAACAGACCTCGGCTTCACATTGCAGGTGTACGTAAGACGTACGTGCATGTCCAGTCGTATGTCCTGCGTGCAGTCACCTTTGCGTGTCGCTATCGTGACGCGTCTTGTTTGACCAAACCTTAAGATAAGATAAGTAGGAACACTTGTTTTATAGCTCCAAGCGAACAATGGGGTGGAAAGGCGGGATAATGAGACGGTTGCAGACGAGACATATGGGCTCAAATAAGGACTAGTATGAGACGCTTCTTCTCAGAAAACGTGCGTGTGTTACTCTCGAAGCTTTACCTACCTTTAAGATTTTATATTATAGTTAATAATCACCGTCACTTTCCTACTATTTGTTAATTTCAACAATTATCTCTGTACACAGAAAAACACCTGACCAATGTTGCCGAAATTCGGTAGGGCAGACTTTATATTAAATACAATAACGTTAGAGTAAAATGGACATAAATAAACTTGATTTAAAGTTAAAAAATCTGTGACTACTAGCATTTTATTTTAGCAGGATTTCCGCTTGGATCCAGCGTATGTAGATAGTTTGACTAACTTGAGCTTCAAAACAGGCCAGTTTAGGTACATTATAATCCAAAATGCTAAAGTGTTTCAATGCTCGAATTCTATCAACGTTGGTGAAATGTCAAATCTTACACTAACCCTACTGAACTTTGACATAACGTTTTTTGCTATGGTTTCATGGTTATGTTTACGACCCATAGAATTATATACGAAATCAAGTGAAACTTTTGTAATTATTACATTATAAGTATAAATAGACAGTAAATGTTACCAATAGTTAGCAATCTGTTGAACCCTATCTTTAATTTCGTATTTTTTTTGGTTCCTTTTGGTCGAATTTTTATTCTGTATGTGCATTTATGACATCGAGTGAGCCAGCAAAATCAAATACATATATCACTACTAGTTAAAAGAATTATTTTACTTATTCAAAGATTACTCTTCATTTGTTTTTTTTTTACAGTTTTCTTTGCCATGTCGCAATTACTTAAAACCCGTAGGTATAGGTAAGTCTATCAAAACTTAATTAATTTCAGTGGTTTAGGTGTAAATGAAAAGGTGTTCAATGTCACTTAATAACAGAGTAAATAATAATAGTTATTATAAATATTAATATTGCGCGTGTACATCCTTGGCGGTGGCGATTTCGTGACATTTTCGGCCGCATTGCTGCGAGAAAATTAGCTAAAAGCTTGTGTTCAACTGTTGGGATTGGGCGTGAAAATTACCCAACTTTGACAACTACAATTAATAATGTCCTAACTTAATCCAAAGGATTTTCAAAAAATTTATTTTCCGAATTGGATATCCGCTGGATATGGAAAATCTCTTCCTTTCCGTTTTCCCTAACGATTTAAATATTGGTGTCTGCAAATCAAGAGTGAATAGGCATCTTCTAGACAAACGCGCTCCACCTTGGGCTGCATCACCACTAGTCACGATTTTAATTGCAGTCAAGCGCTAGTCTATAAATTCAGCTTCAACGACCTCAATTTACATAGACGGTCCCTGTCAATCAAAGAATGTGGACTTAATTTACTAACGCCATCTAGTCTGAAAAGCGGGACAGCGCTAAGGCGGGGACAAAGACAGGTCGTCGCTCTACAGGTCGGACGCCCCATTTTTTTCTATGAAAGGGCCCATCTAGTACCTACATATAAAATATAAATCAACTAGATGATGCCCGCGACTTCGTCCGCGTGGATTAGAGTTTTTTGATTCCCGCGGGAACTTCTTAATTTTCCGGGATAAAAAGTAGCCTTCCCCGGGATATAACTTTCCTCTATACCAAATTTCAGCAAAATCGGTTGAAAACATGGGCCGGGAAAGCGTAGCAGACAGACAGACAGACAGACAGACAGACTGCACTTTCGCATTTATAATATTAGTATGGAAGTATGGAAGTATGGATGTTCAGCTTATATGCAATGCTTGTATGCTTATCCAGCCATGCTTATCAAGCCTGTGCTTACCACGCGATCTTCGCTTCAGAACACGTTTACCCATCGGCCATTAGTTTTGCCACAGATACTTCAATTTCAATTCAATTTATTTATTTACCATGACAGCTTTGTGATCCATTATAGGAATGTTTGAAATATAGGGTTCTTCTCGGTAGGAATGCACATTCTGACCAGTGGTAGATTCGCTCGACGATTCAAAACACATAACAGAGTCTACTTGAATAAAAAAGATTTGAGTTTTGAGTTTTTATGTGTATGGAAGTTGTATGAATTTTTTGGAGTCCAGTCGGACGAAGTCACGTGCAAAAGCTAGTTCAGGATTTAGCCAAAATATATTGGAAATGGTCATGAGTCACAGACGTATAATATACGTATAGACGTTTAATAGACGTATATAATAATATTGTTGTTTTTTTTATGTTTATTATTGGTTTATGTATTAGTATGTAACTATTTGAATGTATGTATGTTATAGGATGACACCACCTGCAGTACTTTTTTCCTTATTTTTTCCTATTCCTAAGGTTGCCTGGTAGAGATCGCTAGTAAGCGATAAGGCCGCCTTTTGTATCATCTCTGAGTGTTTTTATTTCTTTCTATTTTTTGTTTTTTTGGTTTTTTGGTGCAAATAAAGAGTATAATAATAATAATAATAGGAGGGAGGGAATTAGAGCTTGGACCCACCACGCTGCTCCGATGCGGGTCGGCGAGCTTTGACAACTATTATCCTGGTCATCCTTATTTCAAAAACCATTTCAAGGCTTGCCTGTTTTTGTACATAATAATGTAATCAAATGCAACCGCAGTGTCTGATTGTGAAAGCTTAGACGTTTGTCAACATAACATAATTACAGTTCGTACCTAGGTACACTTCCATCTGAATTAGCAAGACCTGGACAAAGTAGTTTTTTTTTATCCACTACAAGTTAGCCCTTGACTGCGATCTCACCTGATGGCAAGTGATGATGCAGTCTAAGATGGTAGCGGGAAAACCTGTTAGGGGCATGGCAGTTATATTAACCCATACCCCTATTCGGTTTCTACACTGCATCGTAACGGAACGCTAAATCGCTTGGCGGCACGTCTTTGCCGGTAGGGTGGTAACTAGCCACGGCCGAAGCCTCCCACCAGGCCAGACCAGGGAAAATTCAGAAATTATAAATTCCCAAATTGACCCTGCCGGGGATCGAACCTGGGACCTCCGCACGTTAAGACAACAGCGCTACACACTGCGCCACGGAGGTCGTCGAAAACTCTAGGTCTAACTTTTTTTTCTGTGACTAAGTTATGAGTACGATAAGTTCTGTGATAAGTACGGGAACTTATGAATTAATCTTTCACATAGTTTTATAGGTCTCAAATCTACCTCGTGGGTCCAGTATTTTGTTTTTCACGAGGCAGTTTTTTAACGATATTACTTACACAAATCTAGGAAGAAAATAGTCGAGGTTTGACATCGTTTTAGTGTTTTTACGTGTGATCTGTAGGTAATAAATAAATAATTACTTGCTCATAAATCACTATATTATTATAACCTACACACGAAAAGAAATACCAAAGGGGTTGTTTCATCTTGGGCCAGGTACTTGTACAGTATTCCAAAAAATAGTATAAAATCATAGAAAACTAAATAAAATATGCTTTTTTGCAGTTTTCCAGTGATTAAGAGGTACAAAAATAAAATGTTTAATTAACTACATTTGTAGAATAGCAACTCTCGCAGCGCATCCATCCATCCATCTGCTGCTGTTGGATATTATAAGGTTAATTCTCATTTCTCAGGTTATTTTTATGTCAAATGTCATCATGACACGTGTAATATACGTCAATGTCAAAATGGACGCATGTTGTTATTGATGTTGTTGCGCTTTTATTATGAAAAATAATTTCGCATTGTACCTCGTAAATTGAACTTTTTAGTAAGAAATAAAGAAAAAAATGTTATTATTTTATGACCCCGAACATTTTAAAATACCGTACAAATACCTGGCCCAGGCTCCATATAAATTTGAAACAACCCCTTTGATTCAATTTAGAAAATGTCATACAAAAACGTGACCTCCGATACCTACTTACTAAGTCAGTATTTCAAAGGAAGTCCTGTAATATATGACTTTTACCAGATTTGGCAGATCAAGAAGAAGTAAGAATTATTACATAAAGGATTGCACAATCATTGCACAATCATTGTTAAAGTATCGACTGTTGTGATTGGCTGTTCTTGCTGCGTCTACGAATTTTGGCCAATAGCGGAAGAGTGTTTGCGATTATACAGCAATTATTGTACGATTATTGCTATCGCAAATCGATTGCATGATACATAATCAGGGGGATCATGCAATAGTATATCATATATATATATATCATATATATATATATATATATATGACCGGATGATATGATATATATATATATATATCATATCATCCGGTATATATACAACGTGTTTATGAGCAATTCCTATATAACTCTAGGGTTAGATTCCTTAACGAAAAGTAATCAAAAATGGCTAAGGAACATGTGTTCTAAAATGGATATTTTCGGAGAAAATAATTTTTCTTTTATAAATAGATCCAAAATTGTTTCCCATATACCGCATCCTTGTTTTTGCGACGTTGCCAAACTTAAATCATTGAATAATATCCTACGGTGTAACTAGTGATGTGCCAGTAGAAGCTATCTTGTCGGCATCGATAAAGTCTTGCCGCAAACGATAAAACATAAATTTTCCTCAGATTTATCTTTTACAGTTTACAGTTTGGCGATATTGAAAATCTACTACCTGATAATAAAAAGACTACACCGCTATTCATAAAAGGTAGGTATTATACCTAAGTAAAAAATGCTGACTCGAAATTAAATACGATTTAAATTCACTCAAGCTTAAATACCGGCGTATTTACCATACTCGAAATTAAAAACATACACACAAGTCAATAGTAGGTACAATTCCGTCAATTTTTTTGACTGCGCAAACGTAGGTCAGCAAGTTCCTACCTAATTAATATTTCGCTTTTATGTTTTGTAATACTACTAAACTTACTTAACTACTTTTCGTTTAATCCCTTGTTTGGTATTCGAACCGGAACCCAAGCTCGTAGACAAATTCTATTCCTAACCGTAGTCCCTAAAGTTCATAACTGGGTAATTAGGTAAAAAATTAAGTCCATCAGTAAGATTCTCCTATCTCGATATTGTTAAAAATAGCAAAGGCGCACCGCAATCCCTTAGTAAAAATGTTGCGACGTTGTCGCTTTTTACATAAAGGTGTGTATAACATAAATAGTCGGAAATATTTGAATTACTTTGTATGAAAACTGTGTTTTTTTTTTTTAATATTAAAAAATATTTCTTATGCAGTTCGATTCTTATAAGTGGTCTGCTCAATACCTCGAAGTTATAGGAATTGCATAGAAACACGTTGTATATATATATTAGTATATATATATTCAAACTAAAATAAAAACAAAAACTTAACCGGTATAAAAATTTGTTCCAATTTTGGCCACCTGGTCAGATATGTTTGTGGGACTTAAACCCCTAGGGGCAACATTCCTTATCCCACACAATCTATTAATAAACGCTGTCACTTGACCACATAGTCTGAGTAATAAATCCCAAGTTCCCATAGTAGCAAAAGTCGCGGAAGTGAGATGAGGACACAGCATCCTTACGCAAGAGATGCGACGTGAGATGCGGCACCATCTAGCACTGCCCGCGCTCTGACATCCGCGTACCTTTTTGGAAGAGGAAACTTTCAAAACCTAGGCTCTAAGGGTGACTTCAATGGATAAGATGGATATGGAAGTTGAATCAAAAATAATAATTCATCACTCGCTAAATAATCAAATAAATATTATAAATGCGAAAGTTTGGATGGATGTGTATGGATGTATGGATGTATGGATGTATGGATGTTTGTTACTCAATCACGCCCGAAGGGCTGAACGGATCTGGATGAAATTTGGCACAGAGATAGATTATAGTCTGGAATAACACATAGGCTACTTTTTATCCCGGAAAACTAAGGAGTTCCCGCGGGAACCGAAAAACCTCAATCCACGCGGACGAAGTCGCGGGCATCAGCTAGTATAATATAAGCAGAGTATATCTATAACTCATTTCTCATCTTCTTGATTAAAAAAGTACGATTTATCATTTGGTCTCAGTGTCAATCACTGGTTAACTGAACTCTAGTGTATTTTACAGTGATAATATCTTCTGCAATATAATACCCAAAACGACCACGACCAATAGAATTTAAAAAATTAATTCTTTTAAAGTAAAAAAGTTAAAAACTATAGTAAAAAAAATTGTAAGTATTTATGTACTCGATTATGTATGACAACTGATGGACATACAACCTTCCTAAATTACAATAGTATTATGGATGTACGAAAAAAATTTAGGAATCACAATTATTATTAACTAGTCTCTAAGGAACGACAAAATTTACATCCTTATTGAAACAAATAAATTGAATTGAAAAATGTGTTGTTATCAAGTCTGCGCGCTGCCTAATCCAAATGTTCCTCTGCACGATTTTTCCTACAGCTCGTGCCTGCTTAGGTATCACGTATTGGTTCTATCTAGATCCTTCATCGACATCTAAATCTGGAAATCTCACTTTTACTTCGCTTAAATTAATATTTCCAGCTTTTTAGTACATCACGGAGCTGTTACGTTACTGTATTTCGAAATAGAAAAGTTCATAATATTGACTTTATTCTCGCCTAGACAATATGGTTCCTATTAAATTAATTACAAGGTGATGCCCGCGACTTCGTCCGCGTGGATTAAGTTTATTTAATTCCCAGGCAAACTCCTTTAAACTTTCCGGGATAAAAAGCCTATGTCCTTCCCTGGTTGAAAAAATGGGCCGTTAATGCCTATGAGACAGACAGACACCCTTTGCATTAATTATAATATTAGTAAAAACTCAAAATAAAATATTTTTTATTCTAGTAGACTTTTAACAAGTGCTTTTGAATAGTAGAGTGAATCTACCACTGGTTCGGAATGCCGTTCCTACCAAGAAGTACCAGCAAGAAACTCCTGGCAAGAAGCAAGAAACAGCATTAGATATGGATTATTACGGGTATTTTAATTATATTAAGGGCTGAAGGATTGACCGGTTCGTTAAATCACAAAATTTATTTGAAATAACACTCGTATTATAACTATTCCTCCTTAGAATTAAACCAATCTACAACCAACATAGAATAATCGTTCAAAGAATGATTTCATTTTTATACGACTGTTCCAAAAAAGGAGTAATGTTTCAGGGCTCGTACATATTATATACATGTACGAGCATGGATGTATGGATGGATGGATGATTGTTACTCAATCACGCCTGAACGGCAAAATGGATCTGGATGAAATTTGCCACAGAGATAGATTATGGTCTGGAATAATACATAGGCTATTTTTTATTTAGGAAAATTTAAGAGTGCCTACGGGAACCAAAAAACCTCAATAAGTACATGGCGGGCATCAGTTAGTAAAATATAAATATTAATTAAAATAAATAGCACCTGAATGAATGAACGATGAAGGCTCAGGGTCACTCAGCGGGCGATGGAGAGAGCTATGCTCGGAGTATCCCTGCATGATCAAATCAAAAATGAGGAGATCCGTAGGCGAACCAGAGTAACCGACATAGCTCGAAGAGTCGTCAAGCTAAAGTGGCAATGGGTGGGGCACATAGTTCGTAGAACCGATAGGCGTTGGGGTCTTAAAGTGCTCAAATGGCGGTCTCGCACCGGGAAACGCAGCGTTGGACGACCCCCCACTAGGTGGACGGACGATCTCAAGCGTGCAGCTGGGAGCCGCTGGAAACAAGCGGCACAAGACCGTGCTCTGTGGCGATCCATGCAGGAGACCTTCGTCCAGCAGTGGACGTCTATAGGTTGAGACGACGACGACGACGAATGAACGATGTGTGAATGCAGCAATGTCGCAAGGCTGACACAATAGTCGCGACGTTGTTCAATACGCGCCTATCGCGACATCAATCTACTGAATCGCGTGCTTCACCGTGCAAACTATGCCTAAGTACCTACTAAGGTACCTACATAAACCTAATCGCACATTTGCAGACAACATACCGCCGCACGTGGCACACGCTATACCTCGTAGCTTTAGTTTTAAGATATCGTTGTTAATTATCACCAGATGTCTTATACTTTGTATAATATATATGACGTTCATTAAGTGTACTGTGTAAGTACCAACTTTGAATAAATATCTTTTGACTTTTGACTTTGACATATCGCACACTAAATGATGCCCGCGGCTTCGTCCGCGTGGATTAAAATTTATATAGCATCGTCTACCTTACTCTTACTCTACCTATAATCTGTATCTTTTAAGTTCGTCTTCAAACAATATTATGTAATTAAGCCTATCCTATAAAATATTAATTTTATTTAATCTGTTATGTCCGTACGGCAAGTACGGCTAAAAGTGCGCGACTTAAACTGATGTGTGATGAGCTCAAACTGTACGTAAATAATAACTTCAGCAGAAGAAATGAACTCGTTTGAACGTAAAAAGGTGTTAGTTTGATGCTATAAGAGGTACACGGCCGCTAAATATTGTGGGAACGCTTTGAATGCCGTAATATACTCATAAATATTATGCTTATCTTTACCTTAACTCAAAAAGCTTCCATAAATCTGTACAAAATCTTTTTTTCTTTTTATTTTTTATTTTTATTTTTATTGATAGGAAATACCCGATAAGACATTACAGTTTCCCAATACGTCTTATTGGGCTACAATATTACATTTGAATTGCACATACATAAAAAAAAACATTAAAAATATAGAACAATAAACAACACACTATTAATTAAATTTAAATTAAATTACCAAAAAAATAACAAAAATACACAATATAAATTAAATTAAAACTACCTATTCCTTAGTAACAATTTTATCGTTTTAAAAACATATTATATTTTAAATAGCTACTGTTACACCTGTTGTGTACAGTCTTAATTATGTTAATTATTTTATTTTATCTATTTTAATTTAATTTTCTCTTTTTGTATTTTTTGGGTTTTTACCATAATAAATAATTATTTATTATTATTATTATTATTGATGACTAAATAACCAGTATATATATGTTGCAATGGCTCTCGCACACCACTCATTTTACGTTGGTAGCACTGTAACTACGAAACCTGCACGCAAGTGCCAAGAACGACTGTACAAAAATAAAATAAAAACGATGTAGGTACGATGCACGAACGCTTAAGTAACGAAAGGATGGAGACACCAGTATTCATTTTTATTTTGGATTTCAAATATAGTCCGTCCGTTTTTAATCCGTAGTGTGATTTCGCCCTTACCAATAACAATACATTACTTCGCGTAATTGTCAAACGCAGCATGCACGTCAATAATGAATGAGATATCTAGTTATATAACACGATCGGATTATGCTGATCCCGACATAATGGCATCGCTCCACTTTATACGGCTATTACATGAGCATCATCAAACAGATACGGGGCTTTCTTTCAACGCGCTTTATAAAAATACTATCTGATGCCCGCGACTTCGTCCGCGTGGATTGAGGTTTTTTTGGTTAACGCGAGAACTCTTTAATTTTCCGGGATAAATTTTGCAGTCAAAGGATTTTAGTGGATAAAATAAAAAATTACAATTTAAATAGCATCTTCTATGATGTGCACGTGCTATTCCAGACTATAATCTATCTCAGTGGCAAAGCAGATTTACAGTACACTACATTAATTTCTCTCTCGCCATTTATTTGCTTGACAGGTAGAGTAATCTTTTGGACCGGCCCACAAAGGGCTGTAGCGCCGATGATTATGAAACTTAAAATACACGTTACAGTAGTAAGCACGTAGTAGGTACGATAAGAACGTCAAACTCGAAATTCAAACTCATATTATTTTATTCAACCAAACTTATTAAAAGTGCTTTTGAATCGTCCAGTGAATCTACCAATAACAATTGCGACTGTAGCAATGCGATGATGACAAGTTTCGTGTTAGGCTCCCGTATTGTATTGGGTGACATCAGAGTCACAATAAATTACCTATAGGTAATAATAAAACGGTAAGTCAGCGCTACAGCTGCGGTACGATATAATAAGGTAATACACTTAATACGGTACCTATCTTCATTTTCCCATATCACAGATAATTAGTTCTGACTTGTTATGATGACAAATGCGTGGTTTTTCTAGCTGTTTTGTCGAGTTCTGTAATCATACTGAATCGATGAAAACATTTAAAAAATAAGAGTTGTTTAAAAGAACCCTTTCAGCATCGTTGCAGATTTGTAAGTTGGTAAGTGATGATGCAGTCTAAGATGGTAGCGGGCAAACCTGTTAGGGGTATGGAAGTTAAGTTAATATAAAACGTATGCCACTAATCGGTTTCAATTTACATAAATTCCTACTGCTTTTTTTTTGCTCTGATTCGTAGTGCGTAGGTACCTACTGTGTCATCACTCAACACCTTTCCGCAAGAAAAGTGTTTGGGCATAATCTACCACGCCTTAGGAATGTTTTAAACATCGTTCGGTCATGCAGGTTGCCTCACGATGGCAGATTCCTCCAGGGCGCGTTTGGAACCCTCGTAGCTTTAGTTTTAAGGTACCGTGGTTAATTATCACCATCACGTCCTATACTTTTGTAAACGTGACGTTTAGAATTGTATTGCATTGATAATCTATCATACTAAAAAATGCGAAAGTGTATTTGTTTGTTAGTTTATTGGTTTGTCCTTCAATCACGCCACAACGGAGCAACGGATCGACGTGATTTTTGGCATGGGCCTTTGTCACTCTCCAGATCCTCAACCTGGAGAGTGACATAGGCTACTTTTTATCCCGGAAAATTAAGGACTCCCGCGGGAATCAAAAAATTTAAACCACGCGGACTAAGTCGCGGCATCAGCTAGTTTTGAATAAATATAATTTGAGTCTAGTTTGAGTTTGATGATTTTCTTCACCAAAAGTAACCGATTGTTAAAAGAATCTTGCTTAATATAAGAATGAAATTTCGTACTCTAATACCCACTCGACAGGCCATTTACAATGTGTGTCATTAGTCTTTGATATCGACTTGGATCGAAAGATGTACTCTGTAACGCGCTCTGTTCGGCCATTGAAGCCGTTCTAATAATGTGTCAATGCAACAAAAAGACGAATAAAAGCATTCGACTCTGATTCACGGCGGACGACCTCTCTGACCGCTGTGTTACTACATCGATTTGTATTTAACATCGGCCTAATTACATACAGTCATACAAGTTTTTATAAATTGCAAGATAGGCTTGCAATAAAAAAAAATGATATTATAAAAAGGGGTTTGATTGTTTGATTGTTTGTGTTGGATAAACTCAAAAATTACTCAACCGATTTTAAAAACTCTTTCACATAAAGAAAGGTTTATTAGCGAGTAACATCAAATAATAAATATTATAAATGCGCAAGTTTGGATGGATGTATGGATGGATGTTTGTTACTCAATCACGCTCCAACGGCTGAACGGATCTGGATGAAATTTGGCACAGAGATAGATTATAGTCTGGAATAGCACATAGGCTACTGTTTATCCTGGAAAATTAAAGAGTTCCCGCGGGAACCGAAAAACCTCATTCCACGCGGACGAAGTCGCGGGCATCAGCTAGTAGGATATATTTTATTCTCAAAAAAATTAGAGATCCTTACGAAAATTGCAGTAACTACTGTGAGTTAAGTCGGAAAAATTCGTCTCATCTGAGAGCTTACGTGGTAGGTACGTCAAACATGCTGACTACTAGACCAACGAGGCAGTATAATAACAAACAAACAAACAAACAGTATAAACCCTGAACAGGAAGTCAATAGTCATACCAATTACCTACCAGCTGTACTATTAGGTATCTATTCTGTGGTCATACCTAGTCATAACCAGGGACCACTATAAAAGCTTTCATTGCTTTTTGTATCATAATACGTAGGCATCAAGCCATCAACCATCAATAGGTAATACAAGAACAAGAGTAAGTATTTCGTTAGCTTCAAGTAACTTATTGCTCCATACTTAGCAAGAGTAACATCTAAAGTTAGAAATAACAGTAGCTTTATTTAAAGGGAGCCAATTATTTGATCCCACACAATTTGCAGCCGTTACCTACCAATTTACTAAATAGCCACAATCAAAATTAACAACTTTAGGCTATTATAAATAATCATAGAGCTTTTATATTTAAGGGTATGTTCGATGAGCATTGAATCTGATAAAAATAAAAATGTACCTACGAAAAAAATTGTGAACATGGACATAATATTTATTCATTGAGCTGTTTAGTCAAAATTTCTCAGGGACTGCGTATTTAAGCTAATAATAGAGCAGATTTTATTTTCGAAATTAGACGGGAAATCTGCCCTCCGATTGTGTAAGAAAATCGTAATTGTAAACGTGTGTCGAACGTATAGTACGAATTGTTTATGGAGTTCATAGATGCCTGCGTGTCAAAAACATGTAATGAACTCCTTAATCGGTTCGAGTAAAATCCTATAGGTACTTAATGGCGAGTGTCAAAATATGCAAAACATGCGGTTGTATTATTGCGTAGACTTAGAAGCTTGATTTTTTACAGCGCCAAAGGACCGTAGATCTTAGTAGAGGTATTTGTTAATAATTTCCACTTGATAATTCCACGCGTTCCCGTGAAAAGGGTGTTGACAGACAGACAGACGGTCAACGAAGTGTATAAGGGTTCCTTTTTTCCTTTTGAGGAAACGATCCCTAAAAAATCCTTATTAAATTCGAATGTGCGATTCTTCCGTCTAACTTCCATCGTTAGAAAAAACGCACCCTGACAATGTTTTTAAGAAGAGAAAGAAAAAAAAATCTCAGATTGTGTCCGCGTGGTGCGCATGCGCACACAAAGACGGCTAATGTTGGCGGCATTGTGACTATTGTTAATGGCGACGCACGCCCAATTACCACCATGTGGGTCACTGGGTGAAGTAATTATTTAATTTGGTGTTAACAAAATTGTGTTCCCGTGAAAAGGGTGTTGACAGACAGACAGACAACGAAGTTATCCTTGGATTCCTTTGTTCCCCTCTTGAGGTACCTACTGAACCTTTATTAAAAATTCCGTCTAACTTCCATCGTTAGAAAAAACGCACCTAAAAATGTTTCTAAGAAGAGAAAGAAAAAAATTTCAGATTGCGTCCGCGTGGTGCGCATGCGCACACAAAGACGGCTAATGATTGCGTTTTGACGCGATTGCGCGCGAATTGTTGTCGGCATTGTGACTATTGTTAACGGCGACGCACGCCCAATTACCACCATGTGGGTCACTGGGTGAAGTAATTATTTAATTTGGTGTTAACAAAATTGCATTCCCGTGAAAAGGGTGTTGACAGACAGACTGACAGACAACGAAGTTATCCTTGGGTTCCTTTTTTCCCCTCTTGAGGTAGGTACTGAACCTTTATTAAAAATTCCGTCTAACTTCCATCGTTAGAAAAAACGCACCTAAAAATGTTTCTAAGAAGAGAAAGAAAAAAATCTCAGATTGCGTCCGCGTGGTGCGCATGTGCACACAAAGACAGCTAATGATTGCGTTTTGACGCGATTGCGCGCGAATTGTTGTCGGCATTGTGACTATTGTTAACGGCGACGCACGCCCAATTACCACCATGTGGGTCACTGGGTGAAGTAATTATTTAATTTGGTGTTAACAAAATTAGGGAACAGTTGAAATCGTTACGGTTATCTACCTACCTAATGTAGATTAGAGTAGATAGACATCGTGGAAAATATTCAAAGATGATTTTCTAAGATGTAGTTAGGTGGAATTGGAAATTGCATGCTGCTTAAAAGTACCTAACTAAAATAAGGTTCTCAAATATTGGAAACTTGAGAACCTTTTCGTAGCTGATGTCGGTTTGAGATTTGGTACTAGCGTGTTTTTTAACGCCATTACAAGTTAGCCCTTGACTGCTATATCATCTGATGGTAAGTAATGATGCAGCCTAAGATGGCCAGCAGGCCAGACCAGAGAAAATTCTCTCTCTGCGTCGTATTCCTCATTGCAGTCGTGACCCCATTTCATTAATAACATAATGGCTGGGATTTTTTGGCATACCTAATAATGCGGTGGGATCCCAGGTCATTCTGCATACGACTCAACTAAGAGTAGGTACTATTTCAGCTCTTAGGTTACGAACTATTATCAGATGTTAGTGGTAATAACCGGGACCGACGTTCTTCGAGGCACGGAGGAAACGAAAAGGCCAAATTCGGACTTCGGAGAGAAAATGCAGAAATAATTTTCCGAATTGAGCTAAGCTGAGCTGAGCTGTAGAATAAACTGTTTTTCTTTTTTTTCTTTTCTTTTAATTTACCTGCCGGGGATCGAACCCAGGACCTCCAACTACACAACAGCACTCACCACTGCGCCAGGGAGGTCGTCAAAAACGTAATTGCTGAGATTATGGAAAAGTTATAGTGATGTACCAAGTCTCGTGCCATTGTAGTCGACCCCGTGCGAACTATGGAGACGTTACATCATTACACAACGAAAGTCATAATGATGTGCAATTATAATTATTATACGAGACACGAGTAATTATACGGAACACGCGCGATCGCCTCACGTATGTCCGTCCGTCTATGGAACCTGACATCATGACAATCGGAGTCGTGATTTACTACATACCTATTCACTTTGTAGTCGTTTTTTTTTATTGTACGCGAGAATATCGTCATATAAATTTTAAAAACCTTTTAAAAAACCGGTCAAGTGCGAGCCGCACACAAACGGTTCCGTAGCATCCACAGACTACAGTGTAGTAGCATCGCAAAAACTCAAACACAAAGTAGGTAGGTAGGTATAAATATTTTTTCAAAATTGGTACCAACACTGTAGGTACACCCTCTGAACGTCACGTTTACAATACTTTGTAAACGTGACGTTCAGAGGGTGTACTTATACTTAAGACATTGATGGTGATAATTAACCACGGTATCTTAAAACTAAAGCTACGAGGTTTAACACTATGACAATACATATTTAAATAGTTTCGTAGAAGTGTTCAAGAGAGGCGACCTGTGGCTCAGTGTGTAGCGCTGTTGTCTTAACGTGCGGAGGTCCCGGGTTCGATCCCCGGCAGGGTCAATTTGGCAATTTATAATTTCTGAATTTTCCCTGGTCTGGCCTGGTAGGAGGCTTCGACCGTGGCTAGTTACCACCCAACCGGCAAAGACGTGCCGCCAAGCGATTTAGTGTTCCGGTACGACGCCGTGCAGAAACCGAATATGGGTTTAATATAACTGACATGCCCCTAGCAGGTTAGCCCGCTGCATCATCACTTACCATCAGATGAGATCGCAGTCAAGGGCTAACTTGTATTGCATTAAAAAAGGCGCTCTCTCGTGTGGTTTGCGTTGACTGAATGAATTCATAAGGGGCTCTAAAATGTATGCAATAAAACAATGATACTCGAATCTTGTATTGTTTCTTTATTTATATCACATATTTAACATCCATAAAACATGTATAAATAAATAAAATCACCATTTAACATCATATCAATATAACTACTAAACATTAAAATAAACATTAAAATCTTATATTTACTCAATATTCATAGTTTTTGGCACTAATAGTTAGAATAGTCATTTCATGTTTTACGCGTTTTGAGTTCTCCCTTACCCAAAACTGGAAATTAAATCTAACATTGAGTAGGTAGGTGCTGTCGGATCGATTAAAGTTGTCAAAATATTGTTATCGTTACTATTGAAGATAGTAACGATTAGTAAGATTGTGAAAGTAAATCTGATCGGTCTGCCTAAAACGATTTTGATGGAATTTTAGCACAGCTAGGTAATTTGAATCCTGGAGACAGGCATTAACCTTAGAAATTAATGTTATTTTTTTTTTATTATTATTATTTTTTGTACCATAAAGTTAAACAATATGTAGAAAAACAGAAACATAGTGGACAAGGAAACACTTATCTCTATAAGAGATCTCTACCAGTGACCCTTGGCAGTGAGAAAGGTTGTGAAGGAAGAATGGGTACAACAAGATATGAGATGGAATGAAACGAGATATTATAACATAAACTTACACGAATGTACATGCTAATGACATAAAATATATATACATAAATATATAAATACATACCAACATACATATATATATATATATAATACATACCAAAATTTCATGTGTAAATAGAAAGAAAAACAAAAAAAAAAGCAAATAATTAAGGCCCTTATAAATTATTTATAGTCCCACCAACTTATCTGGCCCGCTGGCTAAAATTGGAACTATGTTTTATGCCTGTTTAGTTTTTGTTCTTATTATATTTTTCATACCTACTAACGACACTGTCACCGGGTCAGATAAGTTTGTGGGACTATAAACTAAATACAGTTACTCGCATAGACTTAAATTCGTCATAAACTTTTCAGTACGTGAATTATTTTATTATAATATTTAAACGTATTGGTATATATTTTAGTATTTTTGTGTAATTTTTAATGTAGTATTAATGTTGTAATATTGATTGTATTGATGTTGTTGCACTATCCCGCTTCATAGCCTCTGTAATTAAAGGTTGATCACTTTTAGTGATAAGACCGCATTTGCGCACTTATTTTTCTTTTTGCTTGATAGAGATAAAAGAATATTGTTTCGTGTGGCAATAAAGTACTTATCTATCTATCTATTTTAAAGAATAGATCGCGATAGTGCGATGCAATATGGTACAGCGACATCTATCGGCGGTGAGTGTAAAGTGTTATATGAAGTAGAAGGAGTGCGGCTGTAGCTCCAGCTGCGCCATCTTGGTGAGCAGGCGGTAGAGCCGGCGGTGTTCGCGCGCCGCCGCCGCGCTGGTGGCGCCGCCGGCGGGCGCGGCGGCGGCGGCGGCGGTCACCACTTCAGGCTTCATCTCGCGGCACGCTTCCAGGCGCTCGGACACGTGGTGGGGCATCTGGGACAAAATAATCAATCAATATTTATTTATTCTAATTAGGTGTACATCCAATCACTTATGAAACATTATATCAAATAAATATTATAAATGCGAAAGTTTGGATGGATGTATGGATGTATGGATGTTTGTTACTCAATCACGCCCAAACGGCCGAACGGATCTGGATGAAATTTGGCACAGAGATAGATTATAGTCTGGAATAGCACATAGGCTACTTTATATCCCGGAAAATTAAAGTTCCCGCGGGAACCAAAATTCCGCGGACGAAGTTGCGGGCATCAGCTAGTAAATAAATAAATAAACATTTATTGACCACCTTTAACAAACCAACCTCAACCTCCTTTAACCAAAATCATTACTTATCGTACCTACTTTGTAAGTAAGTCATAAATATTTATTCAATTTAGGTAGGTACACTACACTTATTGGCGTCCGGTTACATAAAAATATGATGGTGATAATCTGTTACGGTATCTTAAAACTAAAGCTACGAAGGTTCCAAACGCGCCCTGGTCTGAGAAGAGCCCAAGACAAACTCAGCTATAACACTGAAGAAATACGAAAAACGGGGAACACTCCACAGCTTTTTTGGGGGTAGGTTTGGATAGTAAAGGCTTCATGGTACACTATTACGCAAACTCAACTTATCTACTGTCCGGAAAACCTATCCCTATCCTATCTTAAACCTATTGTATCCCGGGGAAGAAAAATAGGCATATTTTAACCCAGGCATATTTTAACCCAGAAAACTAAAGAGCTCCTATTGGATTTCTCAAAACCTAAGCTAGAGTTCCTAAAGTAAAAATTAGCAACTTACATTGAAAAGTGGTGAATGTAGAATAGGTGTCCAAAGCGGTAGAAGTTTGTTCAGCACTGTCGAGTTGCATTCCAACAGGGATTCCAGCAGACTCAGGAAATGCAAGTTCACTGTTTCGGCCAACTGGAAATAAAACATTATGCGATTAAAATTTTTGTCACATGGTAAATTAGTGTCTAGTGGTCATCGTGTGAGTGTCGCCGATTTGTCATGAGTGTCGTCTGGTCATCGAGTGAGAGTCGTCGATTCGTCGTGAGAGTGTCCGCGCGTTTTCATGAGTGTTGTCTGGTCATCGTAAGAGTGTCGTCGTGAGTGTCGTTCGGTATCGTTAGGGTCACATATCTGGCCGTCGCGTCGTGAGAGAGTCGTGAGAGTATCGGTGGTTCGTTGTGAGTCATCTGGCCGTCGTGAAAGAGTCATCGGGTTGTCGTAAGTGTTGTCAGATCGTCGTGACTCGTGAGTATCGTCTGGTCATCATGAGCATGTCGTCTAGTCGTTGTGTGAGTTTCGTATGGTCGTCATTCATTTCATTTCATTTCATTTATTTATTTGTTCATTTATTTATTCATAATTCATAATTTTTATTTTGCCAAATTGTGGGCAAAACAGTTGTTATCTTATAATTAGTGCCGTTCACAATTTACTGCTAGTGGCAGTGGGCAAAAATATACATGAATTGCCTTAAATTACGTTATTTTTTATCAATTATTAATAATATTTTACCAACATCCAATTCCCTTAAGTCCAAAAATTTAAAATGTGTCAATATAATAATGTATGTTGAAATAAATCATTTTCATTCATATTTTTTTTTAATTTTCAATGTCAATTAGTAAATACTATTGTATTAATTATTGTACATAATTTATTAATCTTTTTCTATTGAAAAAGATTAATAAATTATGTACGAGTAGGTAAATGTCAATTGTTTCATTATGGTGGACTTTAGTGTTTTAGAATAATAATCCTTGTTAAGACGTCCTCAATGTCCTTGACGTTCCTAAGAACGTCAAGGTACGTGACTGTCGTTTTGAGTAATATTGTTTAAGTAGGTAAGTATTGGTTTAAGCGTTGGCAGTATGGCCCCGGGTGTTCGCGCGAGTGTCGTCGTGTCATCGTGAGTGTAGTGATCCTCACCAGTTTGTTGGCGTGCGTGAGCTGCGTGAGCGTGGGCACCAGCTTGCACCAGAAGTGCAGCAGCAGCGCGTGCGCCGCGTGTTGCGGTTCTGACGCGGGCGCAGCGCTTAACCCGCAGCGCCACACGTACAGAGTCCACAGTTGACACAGCAGGAATGCGCCACACAATGCGCTCATACGTTGCCCGCCGCCCGTATTAGCGGATTTGCTCTGCGTGTCTTGAGCTTGCTCCACGTATGACGACATTATCGTCTGGAATACCGAGCATGGCTGTTACGAAACAATCCTCAAGAATGTGTCAAAAGAGTCATGTTTTGTTTGTCATTGTTGTTCAAAAGAGAGAGCTGGGGACTTATACTATATAATAGTATTGTTTTAAAAATATATATATTGTGCTTCCGATTAGCCCGTGACCTCACTAGAGGTTATGCCTGAAAACCAGCGCTGCAGTCGACTGGCTGCAGCATCAAGCTGAGGCAGCGCCTCGTTTAGCCAATAAATATAGATTCTAAGTTAGTTTTAAGGAGTGAGTGGCCAGGTATCGTGGAACCAAGGTTGGCTTAAATCTTGGTTGGCACCTTGGTTCCAGGAGAGCTGTGGTACTCCATATACGTATGTTTCATTTATGTAATTTGTTTTTTGGCTAAATAAAAGATTATTTATTTATTTATTTATACAGAATACGTTTAGCTGGTTGTTTTGGGAATTTCCTCGTTTTGGGTAAAGCAAAAAAATATTATGATGCTGGATAGTTGTTTGTGAAATTGGATCTTTATAGCAAAGGATCCTAATGCTACTTTTTCTATAAATCTCTTTGCATTTTCTGCTCATTAAAGCCTGGAGCTGACAGAACAAGAATGCTCCACAAAAGACGCTCATAGCTGCATACTCTTGGCTGCCGCCCGTATTGGCGGACTTGCTCTGCGGGTCTTGAGCTTGCTCCACGTATGACGACATTATTGTCTGGAATACCGAGCATGGCTGTTAAGAAACAAGCTTCGAGAATGTGTCAAAAGAAAAGAGCTGGAGACCTATACAGTATACGTTAAGCTGGTTACACTAAAAGTTTAGGTATTTCCTCCTTTTGGGAAGAATAAAAAAAAATGTAATATGATGCGTGGATAAACTGTACGTGAAATTAAGGATTTTCATGCTACTTTTCTGTAAAAGAGGAGGTTCATTTTTTAGTGGACGCTTTGTACACTCTGCCATGAATAGAGGAAAATACATAGATTGTATTAAAAATATAATAATTTAAAATAGTAAAGTAAACAACGAGAAAAAAAATAAAAATGTATTTCGTATTTGTATTTGTAAAATAGAAAGTAGTAGGCGCGAAATGTATCAAATGTCATTTCTGACAGTCACTGTCAAAATAACGTTTTTTTCTTTCGAAAACGTCAAAAAATATGAATCCGCCATGATTACCCACTCATGTTTAGTGTTGCCTATCTTGGAAAGATTAAATAATTTCACCACTGAAATGACGACGAATTCGTAGATTTGAACGATCAAAACTGGTCTGGTATTTTTTTTCTTTCATTTCTCTGCTTGTAAAAGGACCGGACCCACGCCCCATACAAATCTGCTCGTTAAAGCCTGAAGTTGGCAGAGCCATCACCTGGATATGATCGGTGAGGTGGCACGTGGCGTCCAACGGAACGGGCAGCTGCAGCGGGTGCGTGCGCGCGTTGCTGAGCGCGCCCAGCACCACCCACGACACCAGCCGCACGCGGCCCACGCACTCGCTCACGTCGCGAGACCTGATCCACACGCATATATATGTAACAGGCAAAGGTGACTGACTGACTGTTCTATCAACGCACAGCTGAAACCACTGGAAGAATCGGGAATTGCGGATAGCATACCATTGCACTCTGTTCCTTTGCTCTCAAAGCTCGATGGGACGGAAATTCCGACAAGACCGGAGAGAGATCAGCCGCAGGACGTGCTCTCCGACGTGGGTAAAACACTGCTAACTTCCTAACTCCGGGCTACTATTGAGAAATTCTTTCCCAAAGTAATTATTTCTTAAAAATCTAATAAAGCAAATTTTTCGGGTAGCTAAAGAATTGTCCAATTCTTGAACGCAGGGTCTTTAAATGTATGTGAAAAGTACACTCTTACCCGGGTAAAGTAGTCGTGAGCCAGGGCATCATATGCCTTGTGGGTCCTCTGTCTTGCTTGCCCCGGCTTTGCTCCAACGCTAGCTCCATCGCCACGTATTGAGCTATGCCTCCCTTTACTATTGCTCCGAGCGTATCTTCGTTGAGGCATATGAGATTCCGGTTTACTATCGATTTGGACACTGAACCCTAAAAAATCACGCTTTTAATTTTTTTTACCATAACCAATAAACCTTCTACATAATCAAGTGGTTTAGCATAATGATCACATTTCAAAAAATTTAGGATTTAATAAACACTTAATTGCAATACATTAAAATGATAAAATCTAAATATTAAACTAACTATAAAATAAATTTAAAACCAATCCTTGTACTACAAAAAAGTAAAAATAAAATCCTAATCAAAAAGACCACCCCTGGTTGCCCCTGGGCCAAAGGTACCCGTCAAGCTTGCAGCATTGCCACGCTGAATGGCGATGGATAACCTTTGAACCAGGTAGGAACCAGAACACATAATTAATTATTATAATTTTAAAAAGTTAGCATAGAACTGTATGTGCAGAATTTTTCCACCAATGCCCAAAGATTTGTCCAAAATCCAAATACCGTCCCCTTTTTTGCAGTTGAATTACAAATAGTCAAACCGTGTCGCGTCGTAAGAGTTATTGTTATTCACGAAAATAGCACAAGAATAACACAATTTAAAAATTAATACCCAGCCAGTGATCATTGGGGCGAAGTTTTATAGTCCCACAAACTTATCAGCGGCGCTAGTATATATGAAAAATCAAATAAAAACAAAAACTAGACAGGCATAAGAATTAGTTCCAATTTTGGCCACCAATTTTTTTGTTGGTGGGACTATATTTAACACTTACGAGTACCATTAATAGTAGATTGTATTATAAGGGAGCAAAATAATATTTTTACGGCGAGGGCGCTTTTTTGAATCCAGAACGAAGTGAGGGATTCTAGAGTAGAATTCTATTAAAGAATCCCTCGCTACGCTCAGGATTCTTTAGTAGAATCCTGAACGTAGCGAGGGATTCAAAGTACGTCGCCCGAGCCAAAAATATATTTGCGCCCGAATGATACACTCTACTTTTCACCACCCTGTATGAGAAAATTTGGTTCCCTCGGGAACTCTTTAATTTCCCGGGATAAAAAGCATATGTGCTATTTCCAGACTATAATCTTTTTTTTTTTTTTTAATCTATCTCTGTGCCAAATTTTATCCAGATCCGTTCAGCCGTTCGGGCGTAATTGAGTTACACACATCCATCCAAACTTTCGCCTTTATAATAATATTTATTTAATTATAATTTTTTTTTTTTTTTTTTAAATATGTATATCCATATAGCCCTTTCGTTAGTTAAAATTCAGAAATTATAAATTCCTAAATTGACCCTGCCGGGGATCGAACCCTGGACCTCCGCACGTTAAGACAGCAGCGCTCAACACTGCGCCACGGAGGTCGTCAATTTGCGTTGGCGCTGAACACTAAGATGTTCCAAATTCAATAAGTGCGCGGCAAAGATAATTGCGGCGCACTTACGAGTATAAAGAGGATTAAAAACTCATTACTGCCCGCTAAAAGTTTCTTATAGAAAACACCACCTTTGGGCGCACATAAAGGCGAACCAAGTCGTCCTTTTCGAATACATGGGATGAAAAATATTTCACTGGACACATTTTTGATCACTGCAACACTGGAAAGGATGAAGGCAAAGTTCGCATACCTTGATCTTGTTGAGCAGATTGGGATCGTGCAGCAAATCGATCATATCCGCGAGATGGGGCCTCATACAGTCTACGGGGCCGCTGCCCAGGTCGCGCGCCTCCGGGCCCCCACACCCGGATAACAGTTCCCCGGTGTTGAGTTGCGGGGGAAGCAGCAGTGTGCAACCGTGACCTGAGAGGTATTGCCATTGGTATAACTGCTATTGGCTAGATATATTGTGGTCTTGCTGGTCTGGGATGAATGTCAAGGAATTCCGCTGTTGGTAGGATGTTTTAGATAAAGTTATTCTTCCAGATGTAGTAGAGATAAATTGCGCTACAATAGCATATAAAAATGTCCAACATCGGGGAACAATATCCAAAATATAAGAGACGCCGGTTTTAGTAACACTGACAAGCCTTGTTTCACGGGGAAGTCGATAAAATCCGTGACGCATGTAATGGGGCATAACTGATGGAGATAACAACACTCAACATGTAGAACAAACCGAAGCAGCACAAACAAGTTGTCATCAGGCACCGTCGTCTTAGTCCTCAACGCGTGTAACAGCTCATATACCAACACGCGACATCATGCAGCTTGTCGCGGTCGCGAGCTAAAGCGTACTCTCAACCCGTAACAACTTTGCAATATTCAAAGCAAGACCTTTACTAATCCTGGGATCTTTTTAATTTGCCTCCACCTCTACGTCATTTTTCCCATATTTAAAGGGTGACCCCCACAATTTGAAATGATAGGGGGTTTTCTGGGGATAGAGACAAACTCACCTTGTAAAGCAGGGAGGTTTCTGGGGATAGAGACAAACTAACCTTGTAGAACAAACTGCAGCAGCACAAACAGGTTGTCATCAGGCACGGTCGTCTTAGTCCTCAACGCGTGTAGTAGCTCGTATACCAGCACGCGGCATATGAGCAGCTTGTCGCGGTCGCGAGCGAAGGCGCGCACGCAGCCCGCGCCCACCTCGCTCAGCGCGCTCAAGCGGACGGCGCAGTTTTGTACCGCGTAGCTCACTATCTTTGACATAGGCTCTAGGAGACTCTGTAATAAATCAGATTGGATTAATTTACAACGAGTACTATGCGAAAACTTTTTTTGAAGTGAAACTTCTTTAGAAACGTTTGAAAATTCGATGAAACGAAAAAACGACACCAAAAAGAGACAAACATATTCATAATAGGTTTTAGCCTGCGAGAGAATGAGATACAAGTTATATTTATCTTATTCTCTCGTAGGATACTTATCTGCTTCGAACTGCCGTATGTGAATTGCAGACACACTTTTTTAATCCACGACACCCTTGACTGGGATCCCACCTGATGGTAAGTGATAATGCAGTCTAAGATGGTAGCGGGCTAACCTGTTAGAGGTATGGCTGTAATATTAAACCCATACCTACCACTGTATATTGGAAAGACGAGGCGAAGCCGTGGAATTCAAGTGATTTTACACGCTAAAATCTTGTGCTGTAGGGGCAATGATATAATTTCCCACTTGAATGTTAGAGGCCTGAAAAGAGGCAATGTATGTATTGTTTTTTAAATAATGAAGCACTTTTTTTATCCACTACAAGTTAGCCCTTGACTGCGATCTCACCTGATGGTAAGTGATGATGCAGTCTAAGATGTTAGCAGGCTACAGGCAGCATGGTACTTTCCGAGCCAGTAGGAGAAAAATTAATAGTGTGTACAGCTACCTTGTGGTGCGTGGCGGCGGGCACGCGCAGCGCGGCTGCGCAGACGCGCAGCAGCGGCAGCGCGTCGTCCAGCTGCGGCAGCTGCAGCGCCACTGCGCGCAGCAGCGTGTCCAGCGCCGCGAGCAATGCGCTGCACGCGCTGACGGGGCCCAAGGCTTCAGGGGCCAGGCACTCCAGGTACATCGCCATGTTGCCCGCTATCACGCCCATTTGCTGTTCCGGACAAGCTCTTTAACTTATATTCCAATTTTTACGCGACAAACAAGCCATTAGATCAGCGAGATAGGAAAAAGAAAGAAGAAACCGGTCAACAATATCTAATAATAAAGTTCCCCTGGTTAAATTTCAACCAGGGGAATATTAATTACTAGATTATGGCCGCAACTTTGTCTGCGTGAATTAAGGATTTTTGATTTCCGCGAGAACTCCTTAATTTTCCGGGATAAAAAGTAACATATTTCCTTCGAAAGGATGCACCAAACCTCTGTTACCTCTGTACCAAATTTCATTAAAATAACAATTTTCAAAAACCCTTTTTTAGCGGATCTGTATGCTAAATTTCAGCCAGATCCTTCCGGTGGTCTGAGCTGTACGTTGATTTTTTTTACGACACCTTTTTCCTTTTACATATTTAGCGTTTCGGTACGATGCCGTGTAGAAACCGAATAGGGGTATGGGTTTAATTAACTGCCATGCCTCTAACAAGTTAGCCCGCTACCATCTTGGACTGCATCATCACTTACCATCAGGTGAGATCGCAGTCAAGGGCTAACTTGTAGTGGATTAAAAAAAACTTCGAATAATCTCACATCGATAGGCAGCGTCTTCTTGGAGTTGAGATGCTCTATGAGCAGCTGCAGCGGCCCACACGGATACAACTCGTTGAAGTCCACGAACGCCTGCGCTACGCTCTTGAAGAACATCTGGCGCTGTTTCTCTGGGAACGACGAATATTTACTTTTAAAAAACTCGCTGAATTGAGAACTTGCATTTTGGAAGTCGCTTAAAAAAATTTTTTTTAACCTTTCGAGCTCGAAAAACGTAATAGTAGGAACGATTATGTAGAGAAGTAAACATTTCGCTCACATCATATCACTCTGCGAGCTTTATTACGTCGTCTTCTTGTCTTTCTTTGTGTCCTGGGATTGTTTTCCGCACTTAGACACAGGTGTCCGTATCAAGAGCCGGTATTTATGAAAATTGAAAACGTATTTGCGGAATGATTTTTCCGTATTTGAGAGGTACTATTAAGTATTCTGTGATAATAGCCAAGCAGTGGCGTGCAAGTCAAAGAGGCATAAAAGCACTGCTTACTGTGAATAAACACGAAAAGCACGTTAAATCTACCTAAGTACTTGTCGATAATTTCGTCTCCCCAAAGGTTGCCTGGAAGAGATTGCTTTAGCAATAAGACCGCCTTTGCACCCTTCTGTATTATCTTTTTACCTTTTTGTTTTTAATTTCTGTTTTGAGTGTGTGCAATAAAGAGTTTTATCTACTTTTTTGGCCCAACAAGGTTTATGTACAGTACCTACTACGGGCCCAATTGTCTAAGCAAGTCGTCATCATTTGACAGCTTAAAACGTATTACTCGAACTGTTCAAAAAGTTCATATATGCTTTTTGACGTGCAGGCATCTATGAACTCCTTATACAGGTCAAATTATCCGTTTGACAAATGATTACGATTTCCTTACACAATCGCAGCAATCGGGCAAGGTTTCCTACCAGTAGTAGGTATCTAGCCAATGCTTACCCTGGCTTTGAAAGCTGTGCACGTCACTGTAGTCAAGTTATTAGTACGTACCCGGAGTCCGTTGCAGGAAGAGCTGCAGGAACACGTTGTGCGGCGCCAGCTGGTGCAGCACGCAGCGCAGGAACTGGTGCGCCACGAACACCGCGCTGCCCGGCAGGCGCGTGCTGCTCTCCGCTTGCCACGAATAGCTGCCCAGTTGCACCACCCTGCCGACCATTTGCTTTGGTCACTACTGTATATCTCACTCTAATACTCGCAAACTAATTGACATATTCTTTTTTGACGTGATAACGTTTTCTTCTTCTTGGTCGCAACGTCTTCCAAAGGATGACGTTGGGACGACTTGTGCTGCGTTACCTCGTGACGCTGTGCAGCAGGGCCGGCAGCAGCGCGGCGGCGGCGGCGGGCTCGCGGCGCACGAACGTGGCCAGCACGATGACGCACAGCCCCAGCTCCTCGTCGCTGTACTGCTCCACCGCGCCGCCGCACTCGCCGCCTGTGTGAGGTGGTGTTAATTTAAAAAAAACCGGTCAAGTGTGAGTCAGACTCGCGCAAAAAGGGTTTCATACCACCCTTAGGATTTTACATAAGTACATTAAAAAAATCTTAGAAGATGCTTCGTCGCCGTCGTCGTCTTAAGCTATAGACGTCCACTGCTGGACGAAGGTCTCCTGCATGGATCGCCACGGAGCACGGTCTTGTGCCGCTTGTTTCCAGCGGCTCCCAGCTGCACGCTTGAGATCGTCCGTCCACCTAGTGGGGGTTCGTCCAACGCTGCGCTTCCCGGTGCGAGGCCGCCATTCGAGCACTTTGGGACCCCAACGCATATGTGTGTTTCGGTTCTACGAACAATGTGCCCCGCCCATTGCTACTTGAGCTTGGCGAGTCTTCGAGCTATGTCGGTTACTCTGATTCGCCTACAGAACGGAGAAATGTATTTAGAATTGAATGATTTTAATTTTGAATCATTTGATAAACCTTGAGATGTTTTCATTCATGTCCAAAAACAGGTCAAATGCGAGTCAATCTCGCTCTAATGGGTTCCGTATCACCACACAATATAAATTCTTTTAGTAACACGCAAGATGTCATAGCAACACGTAATCAGCTGTGAAATAACTGAATTACTGGATCATTTTTTTTTTTAAATTCACTACAAGTTAACCCTGGACTGTGATCTCACCTGATGGTAAGTGATGATGCAGTCTAAGATGGTAGCGGGCTAACCTGTTAGGGGCATGGCAGTTATATTTAACCTATACCCCTATTCGGTTTCTACACGGCATCGTACCGGAACGCTAAATCGCTTGGCGGCACGTCTTTGCCGGTAGGGTGGTAACTAGCCACGGCCGAAGCCCCCCACCAGGCCAGACCAGGGAAAATTCAGAAATTGAAAATTCTGTATTGTATTTTTTCTTGAATAAAAAATATTTAAGTTTGAGTACGATTGCTATACGTACAGCGGTACCGCAGCGTGGCGTCGGGCCGCAGCGGCGCGGGCTGCGCGTGCGCCGCGCGTCTCGCCGCGCGTCTAGTGCCGCTCCACCAGCCTTGCCCGCTCTCTGCTGACACCACACAAATATGGCTTCGCACAAAAAAAAAGCGCAATAAAAATTGGGGCGCCACACTATCGCTAATTCTTCTTAAATGTAGCCACCTTGTAGTATGACAATGATTTTAAGGGGCGCCACTATCCCTAATTTTTCTTGAGCAGCAGCGCGGATTTTCTCCGATTGGCCCGTGAGGGCCAAGCGGTGGTACGGGCCTCGAGGCATGGGCTCCTTACCCGGGCGGGGCGCCGGGTAATTTTGTACCCCGGTGAATGTCTTCTATCCATGAATCGGCTAGGGCCTTGTAGGCTACAGGCCCCTGGGCCAGTTGTCAACTCCGGAGTTGGGTCCTCGCTGCGGGTGACGTCATCACTGTCGCGCGCAGGACCCGTGTCAAATCCTACTATCTCGGCGCCGCGGGCGAGAGGATCACCGTCGCGCGCCGAGTTAATGTCAAGTTCGGTGTTCGAGTTTTTCTTGAATCTAGCCACCCCAGTACAATGATTTTAAGGGGCGCCACTATCCCAAATTGTTCTTGAATCTAGCCGCCCCAATAGTATGACAATAATTTTGAGGGGCGCCACTATCCCCAATTTTTCTTGAATCTAGCCACCCCAATAGTATGACAATGATCTTAAGGGGCGCCACTATCCCTATTTTTTCTTGAATCTAACCTTCCCAATAGTATGAAAATAATTTCGAGGGGCGCCACTATCGCAAATTTTTGTATACTAGCCACCCCAATAATTTGGATACTTAACTGATCTATTATACAGATTGAGTCAGATGGTGGCGTTGGAAAATAAGCGCGTTTATTTTATTTGAACTATACGACACAGGATTTCTTTTTTATTTTATTTTATTTATTTAATTCCTTAAAAAGAACTAAAATTACACCACAATAATTATTATTAATTAAAATTCAATTTTGGATTAAAGCTTTATTGTAATATTTTAATTATATCTATGATACAATCAATACTTCGCCCAAAATATCGTCCTCCGAATATTCCATTTCATTTCACTTCAATAAATCTAAAATGAGTTTCAGTCATGAAAATGAGCCTAAGTCTAACACATTTTTTTTTTCAAAATTTTTTTTAAAAAATTTGCCTTGTTTGTACGATAGTTTGTATGAGCTGCGCAAAAAAGCACTCGCACGAGACGACTATTTGTTTGGCGCCAACTGTAGTTGCCGTTTATTTTTCTGCTAAATATAAAGTGTGAGTAAAAGAAAGTTCAAAAGGGTTTAAAATTTAATTTTATAACTTTTATTACAGTGCTTCACACACGAGGAAAGTTTCTAAACCTGCTTAAAATTAAAGCTAAACCCATACCTGTAGAGAGCGGTCGGGCGGCTCTCTGCTGTGTGTTGGTCGGCGGCGGCTGCGGCGGCTGCGCGGGCGGCGGCGGCGGCTGAGGCACAAGCGGCGGCGGCGACCCTAGCTGCGCCACTTGGCGTGCTAAGCGGCGGGGCGACCTGGATATAATTTAATTTATTAGGAAAGAAAAGAAAGAAAAACATCTTTTTGACATGTTTTTTGTAACTGATAACTTTTTGTGTGAAGTTAATAAATCTTTATTTATTTATAACTAGCCCGCGAATTTAGCCGCGTGGTATAATTTTTTGATTCCCGCGGGAACTCCTTAATTTTCCGGGATAAAAAGTAGCCTGTGTCACTCTCCAGGGTCCTCAACTATACCCATGTCAAAATTCACGTCGAATCGTCGTCGTATTGAAGGAAAAACCAACAAACAAACAACACATTATCGCACTAGATAATGCCCACGACTTCGTCCGCGTGGATTAAGGCCACGGGAACTCTTTAATTTCCCAGGATTAAAAGTATGCCTATCTCCTTCCCCGGGATATAAACTACCTCTATACCAAATTTCATCAAAATCGGTTGAATAGATGGGCCGTGAAAGCGTAGCAGACAGACAGACAGACACACTTTCGCATTTATAATATCAGTATGGATATATAGTACTTTTTTTTTTTTTTTTATTCATTACAAGTTAGCCCTTGACTGCGATCTCACCTGATGTAAAGTGACGATGCAGTCTAGATGGTAGCGGGCTAACCTGTTAGGGGCATGGCAGTTATATTAAACCCATACCCCTATTCGGTTTCTACACGGCATCGTACCGGAACACTAAATCGCTTGGCGGCACGTCTTTGCCGGTAGGGTGGTAACTAGCCACGGCCAAAGCCTCCCACCAGGCCAGACCAGGGAAAATTCAGAAATTATAAATTCCCAAATTGACCCCGCCGGGGATCGAACCCGGGACCTCCGCACGTTAAGGCAACAGCGCTGCACACTGCGCCACGGAGGTCGTCAAATAACGGATTAAGTTAAGTAAGTAAAGTACGGATTAAGTATGATAACAATACCGCGTGTTTTCGGAGGCGGGTCGGTCTGCGAGCCTGTGCGGCCGGGATGGCGCCTGCTCTGCCTCGCTCGAGTCCGTGCGCTCAGTGGAGTCGTCTGAAAACACGTCTTAGCAGATGTTCACAATGAGCCCACACATTATGACCTACTAGCTGATGCCTGCGACTTCGTCCGCGCGGTTTAAGTTAATTGGTTCCCGCGGGAATTCCTTAATTTTCCGGGATAAAAAGTATATTATGTCACTTTCCAGGTGCTCAACTATACCAATGCCAAAAATCACGTCGATCCGTTGCTCTGTTGCGGCGTGATTGAAGGGCAAACCAACAAACCAACAAACAAACACACTTTCGCATTTATAATATTAGTATGATTACAACAGTTCGGGCTTAGTGCAGAAATGTGTTCCTCAGTGGGGACTTTTGGCCTGTAGGGAAGCGAGAGAGAAATCCCTACCGTAGTAATAGTCTTTTTTCTATGTTATAACTCCTGGCTTTGGAACCTTACATCACTGTAGTCTAGTTAGTCTTCAAAGTATATTTACTCAATTTAGGTACACTGTACACTTATTGACATCCAGTTACTTATAAAATACTAGCTGTTGCCCGCGACTTCACCCGCGTGGATTAAGGTTTTTGGCTCCCGCGGGAACTCTTCAATTTTCCGGGATAATAAGTCTATGTCCGTCCCCGGGATACAACCTATCCCTGTACCAAATTTCATCAAAATCGAATGAACAGGTGGGCCATGAAAGCGTAGCAGACATACAGACAGACTCACTTTCGCATTTATAATATTAGTATGGAAGTATGGATTCCAGACGCCAATCTGACGTGATTGAGTAACAAACATCCATTCCATCCATCGCTTTCCAAACGTTCGCATTTATAATACTCGTATAGATAATCCACTCAATATGGAGTTTTTAGAACCCATATTACTTTGAACATTTAAATGGAACACCCCATAATTACCAGCAATATTGAGTGCCTCTCGCACGCGGTCCACGAGCGCGTTGAATACGGGATACTGCTCTTTGTTGGGCTTCGGACCGATGGGCAGCAGCCTACGAATTAAAGATAATTTCTTACTAGCTGATGCCCGCGACTTCGTCCGCGTGGATCGAGGTTTTTCGTTTCCCGCGGGAACTCCTTAATTTTCCGGGATAAAAAGTAGCCTATGTGTTATTCCAGACTATAATCTATCTCTGTGCCAAATTTCATCCAGATCTGTTCAGCCATTGGGGCGTGATTGAGTAACAAACATACATCCATACATCCAAACTTTCGCATTTATAATATTTATTTGATTGATGTAGGCTGTGTTCCGTTATAGACTGCGAGCACTGTTCAGTGCTCTTACTGTGGAGAAATTCGTTCCGTTATAACTGACAGTAAACTGCTGCAGTATCCTAGGGAAATATATGACGTCATTAATCGACGCCATCTTTGTACTGTGAGCACTGGCGTTTTCGAGGTAAGGTGCTCTCAGTGTTTGTCTCAGTGCTGACAGCGTTCCGTTTTAAGCAGTACCCAGTATACCTAACTATAAAGGAACGGCTTCGCAGTGTACTGAAGTGACGTCACACCTTACAGTGCTCGCAGTGTATTTCGGAACACAGCCGTAGTGTACCATAGTCATCATTATGATCATCTCAATCACTAACCCGTAAATTTTTGAGATCATTATGAACTTGACCGTTTTTTCGTATACCTATTGGTATTGCAAAACAACGACCTCAATTTACATAGACGGGCCCTGTCAAACAAAGAATGTGGGCGAATTTTACTAACGCCCTCTAGCGGGAACTTGCATGCAACATATGCGCCATCTTGAATTACAGCCTGAAAACGTATGACTCGGTCACAGATAATATAGGTCGTAAGGCCGTAAGGCCAGTTAGTAAAAAAAAATATCATACAGTTTGCCACGGAAATTAAATGATTGCGTAATGGATAAAAATATTAAATAGGAAGATTAACCGACCATACAGCGTTTAAATAAAAATTATACAGTGCCAAACTAATTAGACTTTTTTCTATGAAAGGGCCCATGTAGTACTTACATATATATCGATGTTGCAAAAGGAATTGTTATCCTGCCGGTTCCGCAAATTTTTGATATGTATTTAAATAAGTTAATATATTTTTTCTTGTGTCGGATCAGTCATGCGCATACAAAATATAAGATATCACTAATAAGACACAAGAAATTTTCTTATAATGTGCAATAGGCCTTATAAACAATTTAAACTTATGTAGCACTCTCAATCTATATATAATTTCGTGTATAAGGTTCACCTCTCAGGCGCGGGCGGCGGTATGTGGAAGGCGTGCGCGGGCGCGGGCGCGGGATGCGCGTGCGGCGCGGGCCCGCTCCACGCCACCTCCATCTTGGATAATGGCGACTCCGGCGACGCGTACGCCACCCCTGCAAGGGGGGGGGGGAGACAGTTTTATATACGAGCGGGAGTAAAAGCAACCGTTGCTTCTGTTTGAAAAACACTTGTAACCACAGAAAATTGTACCACAGAACAGCGAGAAACCGTCAGCGTTGGCATCCTTATGTAGTTGACGTCCAATCTGCTCGCACGAAATGTTTTTAAAGAAAGAAAGAAAAGAAAGGAAGAAATCTTTTTTTGGGGATAATACAAGTATAAGAAATAACTAATAATAAAATAAGACTACACAGATAAAGAAGCGCGAAATGTAACTTCATTCCCAAAATGGTCTTCACTCAGCATGTGCTATATCAGCTGTTTGGGATATAGCGCTGATCTTCCGTAAAGCCAATATGCTTAGACGAATATGCTTGCTTGCTTGGCTTTTTTGCTCGAAGTTTCTGATACGAACCGCTAAGGTGTGGAACACCCTTCCAGAGCACATGTAGGAAACACGTATAACTTCCTAACACGTACACTACCTTCAAGGCAAGAGTGAATAGGCATCTTTAGGCAAGCTAGTTCCAACATAGACCTCATCATTGCTTTGCACTAAGCATGATTGACGTCAAGCGTAAGCGTATCTCGCAATAAAATAAAATAAACTTGCTTAAAGCAAGGATTTGATCGCCAAAATGGCCTTTACGCATGTGCTATATCTACTAGAATTTATAACTGTACCTAATATATAGAATTTATATAATACCCATCCACATCGTCGCACAGAGCTGTACGACATGCGAACCGCAGTCAAGTAGCGAGCAGCGCGTCGCGCGAACAGGCTCGTGAATAAGGGCCCCGAACGGGTCCGAAACTAGTCGAGCATTTCCGACATAACACGTGAGTTTATCCGGGTATTATGTACAGTTATAATGAATATCAATCACGATAGTTTAAACGTTAAAACTACATACTAGATTTTTTATTTTTTTTTAATCCACTACAAGTTAGCCCTTAACTGCGATCTCACCTGATGGTAAGTGATGATGCAGTCTAAGATGGTAGCGGGCTAACCTGTTAGAGGCATGGCAGTAATTAATACCCCTATTCGGTTTCTACACGGCATCGTACCGGAACGCTAAATCGCTTGGCGGCGTCTTGGTGGTGAATTGATCGCGCGGCCGTGTCCGGGGACGTACCGAAGCCCACTGGAGCGATCCAAATGTTTACTTGACTCACCAGGGCTGCGCAATAGTGTGTGCTGCTGCGGCTGCGCGAGCGCATCGCCGTTGGACGACGCGGCCGTGTCCGGGGACGTGCTGCTGCCCACTGAAGCGATACAATCGTTATTTGTTCAACATAGCAAAATCCGTTTTTGTTGCGAGTGCCTAGTTTGAATCCCGAGCGAGCGAAGGATTTATTAGAAAACTAGCTGATGCCCGCGACTTCGTCCGCGTGGATTGAGGTTTTTCGGTTCCCGCGGGAACTCTAATTTTCCGGGATAAAAAGTAGCCTATGTGCTATTCCATACTATAATCTATCTCTCTGCCAAATTTCATCCACATCCGTTCAGCCGTTGGAGCGTGATTGAGTAACAAACATCCATCCATACATCCATCCAAACTTTCGCATTTATAATATTTATTTGATATTGTCATTGTTTTAATGACAATATAGTTAAGTTAGTCTTTGATGCGGGACCATGGTCACCCTATCATTTTTTTTTTAAATTTTACTAGCCTTCACCCGGAATAAGCTAAGGATTCTAACGATACCTCATTCATCAAAATCCGTTCAGGCGTATAGAAGTTATGGTGGAATATACAAACTCACATACATACATACATACATAAATACATACATGAACCCTGAAAACAATATACTCCTTTTTTCAGGCAGTCGTATAAAAACACGTCAAGAAGGCCGAGGCGCCGCTGGCGCGACGAACTCGATGCCTTTATGGAGAACTGGCCCCAAATATCTATGGAACGTGATAAATACAAGGAGAAAAGGGAGGCCTTTGCCCAACATTGGGACATTACAGGCTGCAAATAAATAGGCATTGCATCCCTATTAGAGCGTCATACCGACAATCCTCTTCTGTTTGCCGAGTATCTTGTTCCGGGGCGAATGCTGCTGGTGCAGCTGGTCGGGCCAAATCTCCACCGACTGGCCGCTCATTGGAGTCGACTTCCTGAAAAGTATAAAAATACTATTTCCTACCTATACCTGTATACCTGTTCATTCAGGTTATAAGCTATCTCCATTCCGAGAATCAGTCATTGCGAAAGGGTTACAAGCAAACATAAGGGGTCATCCATGAAGTACGTCACACTGATTTCCCCCCCCCCCCCCCCCCCCCTTAACGTGTGACGTACTTTATGGATGACCCCTAATTACAAACTTTCAAGGTCGCGATTACAGTTGTAACGTAAGTACGCATGTATTTACGTGCGCAAATAACTCATATTGTATTCTACAAAACCAACATTTGTATCCGATACGCGACTTACAAGACAGTTTACATTTCGTAAGTTACTCGTATAGTTACGCCACTTACGTGAATAAAACTTACAGGTGTAATCTTGGCCTTAGTACAGGTTTTAACTGCCTCGTTGGTCTAGTGGTTAGAATGTTCGACTGCGGCCGACGAGGTCCCGGGTCGGGTCATAATTAAGTATTGGGTTTTTCTGACAAGAAATTCTAGTTGGTCCTGCGCATGATCTCTCTCCGGTCGTGTCGGATTTTCTGTCCCATCGGGCTATGAGAGTAAAGGAACAGAGAGTGACCCTGTGATTGAGCACACGCTTGTGCACTATAATATCTTCCGCGCGGATGGTAGTCTCTATGGAGATTGGCCGCCGCTGCCGTAATTCGGTCGGGAGGACATTATAGATGTCAGTCATTGACTTACCAATACCTTAGACGCACCATCGAAACGCAAAAAACGGCACGGTCAAATTGTGCACAAATAGATATTGTGAACAATTTTCGCCTCAGTCGCGCATGAGTACACTAGGCGACAAAATGTCGTATGTGTCGAATTGTTATTACAAAATTGAACTCTAAATATAAAGCTATATGATAGGTTTTTGTGAACCGTTTGGTTTCTCAGTCTATATTATCTATAGCTGTGTGTGTATAAGCGATTGTGGACGCTTTTTGAGTACATATTAATTTGTAGGTAATGTTGTATCCTTAGTTGGTAAATCGATGATGTCAGTACATTATTTTAACTTACAAATTGGATGAATCGCTGCCGATTGATACAGACGAGCTCGTGGACAGCTGGTGACCCGATCGGGAACCCACTGCCGCTGGCTGAAACATCGTTTACATAATGTACCACTACAGCCCATTAACGTCCCACTGCTGGGCACAGGCCTCCACTCTCATAGGAGGGAGGGAATTAGAGCTTAGACCCACCACGCTGCTCCAATGCGGGTTGGCGGGCTACATAATGTACGATATAACTCAATTCGATCAGTTCGGTCAATTTTATCCATTGGGAGGCTACGGCCGTGGCTAGTTACCACGCTACAGGCAAATAAGTGCCATAGGATTTAGCGTTCCGGTAGGACGCCGTGTGTAAAGATTTTGCCATCTAGCAACACAAAATGCAAGGAAAAATAAGATGTTCGCATGGAAAAAGTCTAATAATTATTTTATTTTTATTTGATACTGGACTGATTAGGTATTTGTAGGGATTCCGGCTATAGAATTACATGTTATATGAGAATTCGAAGTGTTACTATTCATTAATTCAGAAGTTTTACGGCTCTAACAGACAGACGAACGGATAGACGAAAATCTGAAAGTTTTTACTAAAAAAATAAATAGAACTTACAACTTTTCCTAGTCCAGGATAGGAAACGCCGTGCGGTGTAGCGGTGGGGGGCGCCTCTTCGTAGTGAGATGGCTCGTCGAATGATCCCTACGATAAATATTATGTTTAATGGACGATGGACTCAGGGAATAATAAGAATAACCTGGGGCCATACTGCCAACGCTAAAAGCAATCATTAAGCAATATTACTCAAAATGACAGTTTGATGTCACGTACCTTGACGTTACTAAAATAAGGATTGTTATTCTAAAACACGAAAGTCAACAATATGGCTTTAATCGTTCGCGGTATGGCCCATGTATGTAAACGACTTTTGCACAACATTGGAACAAATGAAGTAATAAATAAATAAAACATAGAAATAAAATAGATTTACCTTTTAGAACGTCAGTTTTCAAAATAATAATTGTCGCGTAACCTTAAAAAATAAAAAAATAACAAAATTAAAAATCTATCAAAATGAAACAACTTAAAATGGCACCAATCACTTCATTAGCACCCATCAATAAAATTCTAAATAATCAATCAATAATAATATTGGTTGGACTCCATCCAAGCTTGTAAAAGTCCAGGAAAAATTGTTTTAATTTTTAGAACTTGAAGGCCCACTTCCACAACGCTATTTAAATTAATTTAATAAAATTTTATAATTCTGTCACTTTTTGGCAAGAACATAATATTAAAGTACCACAAACTTCTCCGGTGACAGCGTCGCTATATAGTAAATATTAAAAATAAAATAAAAACAAAAAATAGCAGTCATAAAAATTCGTTCCAATTTTGGCCACCGGACCAGATAAGTTGGTGGGACTTTACATAAGACGGTTGTAAAAAAGGGACAGCATAAAAAAAAAAAAACTGATTAGGTGTCCTAGTTCAAGTGAGGTTTTCTTGGTCCCGCGGGAACTCTTTAATTTTCCGGGATAAAATGTGTTATTCCAGACTATAATCTATCCCTGCCAAATTTCATCCAGATCCGATCAGCCGTTCTGACGTGATTGAGTAACAAACATCCATCCATACATCCATCCATCCATGCATACTTTCGCATTTATAATATTAGTATAGATAGGCACGGAGCCCCAACAACTCACGGGCGCCGTGCTGCCGTGGACGGTGGTGTCAGACTTGTCGCTGGTCTCGGGGATGGCTATGAGCTCGCTCTCTGACGACTCCTGCTCCAAGCTCCACTGTTGGTACCTACAACGATTTCCATTCTAACTTCATTCGTGATAATACTTAAAAAAGACTTTGTTATTTCAAAAAAAATAATTATATTTCCTTGTAAACTATATTTACTTCCTAACTAAAACGGTAGTTAGTAATGAAGTCGGTCTTTTTTATTTCACAATGTTATAAGAGCTCGAATGAAGACTTCAGCTTACTCTCTGTCCAGTTGAGCCGGTAGAATCGGCTTATCGAATTAAAATTAAACCAAATAAGACGCTGAATGGATATTCGGCATAATGTTATGTATGTATGTACGAGTATATGCATGGTTAGGAGACTACACCTACTATCTGATCGCGAGCGATTTGCTGTTTAAATACATCCGTCCTCCATCTCCAAAGATATTCATCAGATCTTCGCCAGATTTAAATGGGACCAACCTGAAAATACGTTCTTACTGTTGCACATGTAGGATCTCCACGGGAAAATGCTACGCGAATAAAGTAAAGGAAACTCAAACAATACCCAATCTCTCTCAGAGAGCTCTTATCAACCCATTGCGGGATCACTACTGAGCACGAGTCTCCTCTCGGAATGAGAAGGGTTTAGCCATAGTCCACCACGCAGGCCAATTGCGGATTGGCAGACTTCACACACCTTCGAGAACTGTCGGGCGTGCAAGTTTTCCTACACCGTTTGAAGCCAGTGATATTTCTATTTTATTTCTTAAAATGCACGCGACGGGATCGAACTCGCGACCCCGTACAGGAGGTAGGGTGTCTTAACAACTAGGCCATCACCGCTTTAATACCCAATAGCCTTACGGAAAAACTAGTGTTACACGGGAAATTAATACGCCTTGTACAATACATTACTGCTTGTATGGTCCTCAGTCGAGACTGGGCAACCCTGGTCTGTGGTGCTCCTTGGTGGAATAATAATAAATTAATGGCAAAATTAACTAAATTAATAAAATTAATTATTTATTTAGTTTATTTATCATACTAATATTATAAATGCGAAAGTGTGTTTGTTTGTTGGTTTACTTTTTAGTTGGTTTGTCCTTCAATCACGCCGCAACGGAGCAACGGATCGACGTGATTTTTGGCATGGGTATAGTTGAGGACCTGGAGAGTGAAATAGGATACTTTTTATCCCGGAAAATTAACGAGTTCCCGTGGGAATTAAAAAACTTAATCCACGCGGGCGAAGTCGCGGGCATCAGCTAGTTACTTGATAATTAATAAATTGTTGGCCGTTAATTATTATGGCGTTAGTTGAAATAAAGGATACTAATGAGTGGTCACAGTGTTTGCTTTTGCTTCTAATACTAGTTACTAACTTGGCAGGTTCCGGCGGCTCGGGCCAATGCGCGGGGGACTTGTGCGTAGCACTCGTCTCCTCCACTTTCAGTGGCACTTCGCGACTCTCTGAAAGATGGTGTGTTAGGTATGTGGTTTTGAGTTTGTGGGGATATAATGTGCTTGCTATAAGCACTAAACGCCACTACGTATAGTCGCCTGTGCGCGACCCAGTGCGACCAGTGCTTTTGTATCCGCCGTACAAGTAATACCGAATGCGAAATTGTGTACATGGACTATTGCATAATATATTATTGGACGACCTTTAATTCCAGCACTCCACCAGCCCTTGAAAGTTGCGGGGTAGAGGCCCCGCAACAAGTTTATCGCGTTCAGACAGACAGACATATATTCGTATGTAGTGATAGTGATATCACTCACGATAGTTTGAACGTTAAAAAAATATGATTGAATGCTATTGATTTTATTTATTTGATATGGCTTGCTAAACCATACGACTTGCTGTAGAAACCAGGTAACGGAAGCCACCAAATCCCCTTTGCAAATTATAAGTGAATCAAGTGAATATAAGAATTTATTGGACATGGATGTCTCATTTATGAGCCCCTAACCCTCAGCCGCTGCAGAAAACCCCTAATCATACTAATATTATAAATGCGAAAGTGTGTTTGTTTTGTTGGTTTTTGCTTCAATCACGCCGCAACGGAGCAACGGATCGACGTGAATTTTGGCCTGGGTATAGTTGAGGACCTGGAGAGTGACATAGGCTACTTTGTATCCCGGAAAATTAAGGAGTTCCCGCGGGAATCAAAAAAACTTAAACCACGCGGTCGCGGGCATCAGCTAATAAGGAACAAACAGCATACCTCTAGCGTGGTGTTGCTGCGAGCAGTGCGGGCGCGGCTGCTGCTGCGGCAACAGCAGCACCGGCGGGATCCGCTTGCACTGGTGGTGCTGCGCTTCCACAGACTGCAGCACGGCACGAACGAGCGCGCCCGCCAGTGTGCACAGAGTGCCGGTGCTGTAGTGGTACTGAACGAACCAACGAGAAGATAGAATGATTTTTTTAGAAATTAATTTAGGATTTTTTGATAGAACTTAGAACTTCAAAGACAGTCCTCAAAATAAATTTTTCGATCACATATAACGAGCATTCTTGTACAAGAACCCTTCTATGAAGTCCCACAAGTTGTCCTACGCGAAATAAAGTTTTCATTTTCATTTGGCTGCATCACCACTTGCAAACAAGTCTGATTGCAGCCAAGCGCTAGCCTATATTATATTTTAAAAAAAAGATACGATTAACAATTGGCAATACTAACCACTTCCGCAACTACGTTCGGCGGTACCTGATTGGCCAGTCCGCTCGACATACTACATCGCTAGCGCCACGAGAGACGTATCAAAAAAGACAAGAAATTGAGAGATTTGCGTTCGTAACGTGTGTCCACTGAAAAAGGAGTGCCCCGCGCCGTGCGTGCTAACTTCCCTAAAACTACATAAAACCCCAATCCCACCGGTGGTCATCTGTATGTGTCGTGCTCATCTCTGTCATCGGGGAAATTGGACGTTCCAGGAACGGTAAGTGGTTTTTTGTATTGTAGATTGTGGATTTGGAGCATCTCTGGACAAACTGGACACCTTTCGTCATATTTAATTTTTAGGGTTCCGTACCCAAAGGGTAAAAACAGGACCCTATTACTAAGAATCCGCTGTCTGTCTGTCTGTCTGTCTGTCTGTCTGTCTGTCTGTCTCCAGGCTGTATCTCATAAACCGTGATAGCTAGAAAGCTGAAATTTTCACAAATGATGTATTTCCGTTGCCGCTATAACAACAAATACTAAAAATTAAAAAAATATATATATTAAGGGGGGTCCCCATACAATAAACGTGTTTTTTTCGTATTTTTTTGCTCAATATTAAAAACGGTAACAGGTAGACGGTTCAAATTTTCACAGAATATTAACTTGTATATTACCTTTCAAAATAAATAATTAAATATCAATAAAGTAAATATTAAAGGGGGGCTCCCATACAACAAACGTAATTTTTATTTTTAATACGTCATAAATCGTAAAACTTACTACAGGTTTGTACGGAACCCTCGGTGCGCGAGTCCGACTCGCACTTGGCCGGTTTTGTTAATTTAAAGGTCCTTCGATTTTGCACCAACACTCACCTTGTACAGAACAACGAGCAACGCCATGAGCCAGTGTCTCCTCACGTGCGGCTCCAGCGCCGCCAGCGAGTGCACCGCGGCGGCGCTGCTGCTGGTGTATAGCGCTGGACGAATGCAGTGCTAGGACGAAGGAAACGCTTGGCCTCAAAAATTATGTCAAGGATGTGTTAACCGATTTCATAATAAGTCCTAAATAACTAATAATCTATGCTAATATTATAAATGCGAAAGTTTGGATGGATGGATGTATGGATATATGGATGGACTAGCTTTTGCCCGCGACTTCGTCCGCGTGATTTACACAAATTTCAAACCCCTATTATATCCCCTTAGGGGTTGAATTTCGAAAAATTCTTTCTTAACGGATGTCTACGTCATAATAGCTATCTACATGTCAAATTTCAGCCCGATTTGTCCAGTGGTTTGAGTTGTGCGTTGATAGATCGGTCAGTCAGTCAGTCACGTTTTCCTTTTATTTATTTAGATGTTTGTTACTCAATCACGCCCCAACGGGTGAACGGATGGAATAACACACAAGTCATAAGTCTTAATTCATAAATATTTATTCAATTTAGGTAGGTACACTACACTTATTGACGTCCAGTTACATATAAATATGATGGTGATAATCATAGGCTACTTTTTATCCCGGAAAATTAAAGAGTTCCCACGGGAACCGAAAGCCTCAATCCACGCTGACGAAGTCGCGGGCATTAGCTAGTTAATAATAAATAATAATTTAACGAAACGGTTCTGCTCTACGTTCCTGATTCAAACCGCCAGGATGTGGAATGCCCTTCCAGCGCATGTATTCCCTGACACGTATAACTTAAGTACCTTCAAGGCAAGAGTGAATAGCATCTTCTAGGCAAGCGCGCAAACTTATAACCTAAATGTCGATTTTCAAGTATCTCACTTCAAAAACTTAGAACCCTCATGCAAGCTTTAAACCCCCATTTCACCCCATTCGGGGTGAATTTTCGTGAAATTGTTTATATGGGTTCTTAATTGCCAATTTTCATGTCTCCAACTTCAAGAACAAAGAACTTTCATACAAACTTCCAACCCCCAAAAAACTTATTTCACGCGGACCAAGTCGCGGACATCATCTAGTCACTAGTGTATAAGAGAATTATATACCTGCAGTAACATGAGGGTGGGCTCTGCAATGCTGGCGCCCATCACGTGGTTCTGGTCCAGCACTTGCGGCAGATTCGCCATGAACGCGTTGAAGATGGACGACATCCTGGCAAATTGTATAATTGTGTAATTGTGTAATTGTAAATAAGTGTTTTTACTGTCTCAACGAATTTTTCAATGCAATTTAATTTATCATTACAAATTTTATTTTAATGACATGATAGTGATACCATACTATTTACAAGACATTTAAAGAAAAAAAAGTATGTAAATTTTAATAAGTAAGTAGGTAAAAATCATAAATAAATTTTATTTGGTATTATGAGATCTGACAGAATATTTTCTAATTTATGTTTTATACGATTTTATCATAGGTATTATAGGTACTTTTTGGACTAATTCAATGTGGTCTTAGAATTATATCTGTGGTTATCAGATAAAAATGATAGTTGTGGATTATGTATTTTAGGTTTCATAAATTGTACTGTTTACCTACTTTATAAATTTGCACGTCGGCAAAGACGAAACATGTTTGTTCTATATAATTGGTTTGTCATCTTAACTGTACAATGTTTCTTGCAAATAAACGATTGATTGATTGATTGATTGATTGATTGATTGTACAAACAACCTCAACAAGGGATATGCCTAGGGATATCCTAGGGATGGTGCCTATATCAAAAATAAATTATTTCTAACTGATTATTAACTAGAGGGTCTTCCAAAAGACCTAAAATTCACATCCTCGGTTAGTTTTTAGTCTGATAATCATTTTAAAACACAGATTAAAGAAAAAAAAGTGCGTTGAAATTTGATGACGTCACAACTGTGAATTTCATACAACTTCCATACTGAAAGTGCGTTCTAAGTTTGATAAAGTTGCTGATTTGATAGAGTTGTCATCATCCCTATTAGGTATTTGACTACTATTAAAATAAGTTATTTTTTAGTGATTATTAAATAGAGGATCTCCCAAAAGTCGTAATATCCACGTCCCCTGATAGTTTCGTGTTGAATAACCATTCTAACTATCGATTACAGTAAAAAAGTGCGTCGAACTTTTATGACGTCACATTTCAGAATTTCATATAAATCCCAAACTTAGGATGCTGATTTGAATAGTTCTCAAATACCCAATTTCGACGACGATTTAGTGTTGAGCGTTTTTGTCTTAACGTGCAGAGGCCCTGGGTTCGATCCCCGGAAGGGTCAATTTGGGAATATATAATATCTGAATGTTCCCTGGTCTGGCCTGGTGGAAGGCTGCGACCGTGGCTAGTTACCACCCTGCCGGCAAAGACGTGCCGCCAAGCGATTTAGCGTTCCGATACCGTGTAGAAACCAATGGGGTATGGGTTTAATATAACTACCATGCCCCTAAAAGGTTAGCCCGCTATCATCTTAGACTGTATCATAGCTTATCATCAGGTAAGATTGCTTACATAAGAATTTACATACAACGCTAGTTAATTAACATCTTACTGGGCAAAAATTAAAAAGTTACCTCAGCGTATGTGGTGATATGGTGAAGAACCTCTCCATAGAGTTGTAACCGAGCAGAAGGAACAGGTGCCTCAGCACAAGCTCTTGAGTCTTCAGACAGGACTTGTCTTCCGTTGGATGCGCTTGGTCAGATCTGAAACAAAGCCCCTTTTCAGTTTAAGCTCCCATGGGATCATCAAGATCCCGTATCCATGTGGACGAAATTGCTAGCATTATCCAGTTGCTTATGGCGCCAGCGGAGGGCTAATTGCTCATACAAATAATTAGTAATTCGAGCATATTTCCTCCATATTATGCGATTATTAAGATTGAACTTGTATTTATCTAGGTCCCTGGTTAATTATTTTTCCAAAATACTTTCCCAAAATTAAATGTAAGCATATTGCGTTTTGCATGTTTTTGCGACATAAACGACATGTTTTTCCTTATTTGTTTCATATTAAAACCAACGATATCTCACGTAATAATTGATCAGGAACATAGCCTATATTGTCAAGTTACAGAATAACAACACGAAGTTAAAAACACAAAAATTTTTCATTCATCATTTTTGGTATTCACGGAACAAGACTAAATGTATAACAAATTCTGTACGCTCATATTGCTATCGCGCTTGCACGCGATCATGTGTCTTCAGCCAAATAGGGATAGCAATATACCGGCAAATTTATATTTGCGGTTCGAGTAGAAGTTGCGAGCGGCGGTCGCCGGTCCCTTAAAAATTCAAAATTTAAAATGTTTCTTTTATTCAAAGAAACTTTTACAAGTGCTTTTGAATCGTCGAGTGAATCTACCAATCGTCGTACCATATTTAAACGTTAAAAATCCATATTTATTATTACACTCGTAATAGTAGAATAAGGAGAACTCAATCATGCATTGATTAGGACATCTTCTTTAGCACTTTCGCTTTTAAAAGCACAATATGATTCTAAGGGCCCTATTACGTAATACTTTGTATTGTTATTTTCAAACAAAACTAACAGGGACGACTTTTGGGAGATCCTCTATTTGATAATCACGAAAAAAAACCAAATAATTTGTCAGATTACCCAATTGAGACAAACAATTATTGATGCAGGTTTTACTCAAACTACAGTCATTATAGTCCCGCAAAAATATCTGACCCGGTGGCCAAAATTGGAACTAATTTTTATGCCTGTTTAGTTTTAAATTTTATTATATTTTTAATATATATTATATACTAGCGACGCTGTCACCGCTTGTCAGAGGATAATTAATGAGTGCGAAACATTAAAAAAACCGGCCAAGTGCGAGTCGGACTCGCGCACCGAGGGTTCCGTACAAACCTGTAGTAAGTTTTACGATTTATGACGTATTAAAAACAAGACGAAATGAACCGCAAAACTAACTTTGTTTGTAGAGGTTTATTGTTAATATCAAAAAATTACGTTTGTTGTATGGGAGCCCCCCTTTAATATTTACTTTATTGATATTTAATTATTTATTTTGAAAGGTAATATACAAGTTAATATTCTGTGAAAATTTGAACCGTCTACCTGTTACCGTTTTTAATATTGAGCAAAAAAACACGTTTATTGTATGGGGACCCCCCTTAATATATATATTTTTTTAATTTTTAGTATTTGTTGTTATAGCGGCAACGGAAATACATCATTTGTGAAAATTTCAGCTTTCTAGCTATCACGGTTTATGAGATACAGCCTGGAGACAGACAGACAGACAGACAGACAGACAGACAGCGGAGTCTTAGTAATAGGGTCCCGTTTTTACCCTTTGGGTACGGAACCCTAAAAAGAAACGCTGTCATCGGGTCAGATAAGTTTGACGTACTATACATTGGGTTGTTACCGCTTCTGAGAAGAAATAAGTACCTGGACAGAAACTGCATCAATAGGAACACCAGCAGGTTGGTGGTTTCCTTATCGGCCGCCTCCAAGTCGACCGCCTTGGGCAGCACTGCCGTCATCGTGTCGTCCGTCGATCGCCCCGACAGCGAGTGAATGCCATCTGTTCAATATGGATATTAAAATCGTTCATCGTACAATGAGAAGAAATTTACTCACTCATCAACGGACATCTTAAATATATAAAAACCGGCCAAGTGCGAGTCGGACTCGCGCACCGAGGGTTCCGTACAAACCTGTAGTAAGTTTTAAATTATTAAAAAAAAACTACTTACTAGATCTCGTTCAAACCAATTTTCGGCGGAAGTTTGCATGGTAATGTACATCATATATTTTTTTAGTTTTATTATTCTCTTATTTTAGAAGTTACGGGGGGGGGGGGGGGGGGGGCAACATTTTACCACTTTGGAAGTGTCTCTCGCGCAAACTATTCAGTTTAGAAAAAAATGATATTAGAAACCTCAATATCATTTTTGAAGACCTATCCATAGATACCCCACACGTATGGGTTTGATGAAAAAAAAATTTTTGAGTTTCAGTTCTAAGTATGGGGACCCCCAAAATTTATCGTTTTTTTTCTATTTTTGTGTAAAAATCTTAATGCGGTTCACAGAATACATCTACTTACCAAGTTTCAACAGTATAGTTCTTATAGTTTCGGAAAAAAGTGGCTGTGACATACGGACGGACAGACAGACAGACATGACGAATCTATAAGGGTTCCGTTTTTGCCAAATTTGGCTACGGAACCCTAAAAAGGAAAAAGTAACTGACTGACAGATAGATTTTATGATGTAGGCAACGCCTAAGAAAGGATTTATGAAATTTCAACCCCTAAGGGAGATAAATATGGGTTTGAAATATTTGTGAAAATCGAACTTAACATAAGCGAAGCTGCGGGCTAAGGCTACGTTCGCACTGTGAAAAACATTTGCGCGAATTTTTTTTCGCAATTCTGTAACAATAGAAATCTTATAGTATGGAGGCATACGCACTTGAGAAAAAAAATTGAAGCGAATATTTTTCGTAATGCGAACGTAGCCCGAAGCTAGTCCTCAGAGCGCGGGTCTTCTGCGATTGGCCCGCAAGAGTCAAGCGGGGGGTACGGGCCTCGGACCTCGGGGGTATGGCTTCCTTACCCGGGCAGGGCGCGGGGTAATCCTGTACTCCCGGTGAATGTCTTCTAGCCCTGTTCATCGGCTAGGACCTGCCTTATGTCAGTTGTCAATTCCGGAGTTGGTCCTCGAACTCCTTAATTTTCCGGGATAAAAAGTAGTCTATGTCACTCTCCAGGTCCTCAACTATATTCATGCCAAAAATCACGTCGATCCGTTGCTCCGTTGCGGCGTGATTGAAGGACAAACCAACAAACCAATAAACCAACAAACAAACACACTTTCGCATTTATAATATTAGTATGATCATCTCACCATGCGTGTTATTGGAGCGGGGCGTGGCGGGCGGCGCTTGCGGCGTAGTCAGCAACTGTCCCAACCCGAGGCCGAAGCGCGACGTCTTGCGCTTGAGCAGAGGGGCGGAGTACTGGCGCGAGTACACCTTCTCCCGCTCTGTTGGTGCAAACACTATAATGACGAGAAACCCACGCTTTATACTCGCATACGCACAGTCAATAAACCTTACTGTAATGTAGGTATGTGGAAAATAAGGGTTTGTCGTCCGTTGCAATTCAATGTCAGGTCATCGACAGCCATTCCGATTCAACGACTCACGTAACGAATTGCGTTTGATTGCTATTAATTCCTAAATCTAGTTAAGGTACTAGCGCTTCGTGAGCGCGTCTCACTCGCGCCTCCACCCATTCCGAGTGTAGTATAATAAATGTGGGTAATTCAATAATTTAGTTCGTTTGATAGTGTTCTGTCATTTGTATGATCAGTCTGGAATAAACCGTTGTTGCGACTCGGCGTTTCATTTAAATATATTACAGTGGCGCAGTCGGTAGGATTCGACTGAGCAGATCTGACTGAATACATACCAGCGTGCGGCTGCGGCGGCACGGCGGCGGGCGCGGACACGGTGCGCTTGTACGGCCACTTGGCGCCGAACGACGCCGCCAGCGAACGCGGCGCACCCGCTAGCGCTTCGTGAGCGCGTCTCACTCGCGCCTCCACCCATTCCGAGCGACTGAGCAGATCTGTACACATACCAAAACCACTTTATTGTTGATGGTTATTGCGTGTTAAAAAACTAATGCAAGGAAATTTGAGGTGATTGCAATTCACTATTTTATCAATGAAAAATTGTGTCCGTCTGTCTATTTGATACCTTTTCATGTGCCAAAAATTGGTACAGAAATACTAAGGGGACGGACGCATTTCCCGGAAATCAAAGACCTCCCAAGGGACGGACAAGGGAAGCGGACGCAGTCTAGTAAGCATTACAAAAATCACCATCGCCAGGAACCTCGAAAAAAAATACAATCATTCCTTCGGAAAATTCCGGATTCAATTCTACCAATTTTTAGTTGAGAGCTAGTGGTTGAGATTTCCGCCGTATATACGAAATCAAGGCTCTTTAGATATATTTTACTTTGGCGTAGTACCAAACTTACCCCACATTTCCAAGGGGGCGATTGGCTAAAAATGACAGCTACAGTAAAACGATCGCAATCACCTCTGATTGGTTAACATTCTTCGACTATTGGCCAGAATACATTGACGCAGCAAAAATACCATAATTTCAGCTAATCAAAACAATTGAGACTGTAACAATGATTGAAGCAGGTTTTACACTATCGCCCTGCAGACTTAAGTAGCTTATACACTCACCACGCAAATTGGAGTAATCGACATTCTTGTTGGAGTTGATCTGCGCCTCCAGAAGCAGTGCTTCGAAGCGATTGAGGAAGAACTCCCAGGTGAGGATGCGGCGGTCGCTCAGAGTGTTGTGCAGCTGGTAGATGGATTGCAGGATCATCGGCCGGTCCACTATCACCAGGTCGAACTGAGTCTCCAGGCAGTAGAGGAGTAGCTGAAAGATATACCAAGAAACTTCAGGAAATTGCAAAAATATATTTGATATTTCTGAGATAAAATATGAAAACGTTATAGGAAAAGACAAGCGTAAAGGGGACCTAGATCCGGCTAGCTGTTTGCCACAGCTTGCTGGATCTCATTACTGTTAATTTAATTATATTTGTATTCGTTAATTTGTTTTTTTTATTTTATTTTGTATCTTTTCCTCTTTTATTTACTTTTTTCTCCGACCCATAGTGTAATTTAACATTATATTGCAAGCTGTGGCAACTTGTAAGTGGGTTTACAATAATGCATATTACTATACTTCTAGTCTATCGCATTAGGTTATACCTGTAAGGATAGATATATGTTGGAAGATACTATAAATAAATAAAAAAAATATTATCTAGCTATATTTTTCCTGTTAATGTATTCAACATACAATTTCTCACTGAGTTTAATTCGACGGAGCAAAACTTGTTTTTGCTCACCGCTTAAAACCAAAAAAAAAATAGTTTAGCTCACTGGTTTTAAGCAGTAAAGGCACGTTTTTCGAGCTAGAGAGCTGAAGTAAGGTATAAATTCAAGTTACCTCAATAGCATTATCGTGAATGGTCCCGATGTATAGCGTGGCGCGTTGGGCGACGTACACGTTGATATCGTCCATACTGGAGATGAGGTAGCAGAAAGCGGTCGCCAGCGCGGCTTGGAGGGACAGGCTCGACTTTATTGGTGATCCGTCCATGAATCTAGAATTTAAATTCAAGTTGACTTGGACAAGTGCTTTTGAATGGTCCAGTGAATCTACCACTGGTTCGGAATGCCATTCCACCAGCAAGAAAATTGGAAGAAACTAGGTAGTTGCCCTTTTAATAAAAATAATACAATTACATCAATGTGTAGATACATAAGTTACCGCAGTCCTTAGCACTGCTGGAGCGAATCAAATCCATGCGCGTTTATCATTTACATAATCTTCAACAGTATAATAAGCTTTTTTCAGGGGCATTCTTTATAAAAATCGAATCTAACAAGCAAAACTGTACTTTATTACCGTTTCTCTTAAATACCTGTTGCAATATGTACTGTAGATGCTACTATAAAGAGCGTCACGCAGTGCAACAGCACGGGCACCGCCACTGAGCTGATGTGCGACTGGGCTGCGTCGCACACGTTCCACAGACTGGCAATTATAAACTAAAACAAACCTGATAAGCATAGTGACTCTCTCGACAGCGGTGAACCTCTTGGTGGCATCGGGATGGTGGAAGGCGTCTCTCACTAGTGCGCAGAACACGTCCGCGCCGCCCGCCAGCGTCACGCAGTGCAACAGCACGGGCACCGCCACTGAGCTGATGTGCGACTGGGCTGCGTCGCACACGTTCCACAGACTGGCAATTACAAACTAAAACAAACCTGATAAGCATAGTGACTCTCTCGACAGCGGTGAACCTCTTGGTGGCATCGGGATGGTGGAAGGCGTCTCTCACTAGTGCGCAGAACACGTCCGCGCCGCCCGCCAGCGTCACGCAGTGCAACAGCACGGGCACCGCCACTGAGCTGATGTGCGACTGGGCTGCGTCGCACACGTTCCACAGACTGGCAATTACAAACTAAAACAAACCTGATAAGCATAGTGACTCTCTCGACAGCGGTGAACCTCTTGGTGGCATCGGGATGGTGGAAGGCGTCTCTCACTAGTGCGCAGAACACGTCCGCGCCGCCCGCCAGCGTCACGCAGTGCAACAGCACGGGCACCGCCACTGAGCTGATGTGCGACTGGGCTGCGTCGCACACGTTCCACAGACTGGGAATACGGATGACGACTATGTCAAAAAAAAAATATTAAAAAAAAAAAATATTTCGTACTAATTATAAAACAGAAGGTCTTCCAAAAGACCTGAAATTCACATTCTTGGATAGTTTTTAGTTTGTTTCCCATTTTAAGCTGTAGATTAAAGAAAAAAGTATGTTAAAAAAAATTAAAAAAATTAAAATATAAACCTTAAAACTAAGGCATTAAAGTTTAATTACGGATGTAGTATATTTATATTTAAGACCTTTTGTCTTCGTAACAACGCGAGGTGTCGGTGACGTGAATCCACAAGTTTAACGCCTACCAAAAAGTGCTCAACGCGGCTAAAGAAGTTTTCACTTCAATAAAAAGTTCCTTACTTTCGTTAAAAACTGGAGTAGATACAAAATATCAATTTGCAAAAAGCCCATTTTATTTATAATGGTCCAAACCTAATTTTTGATTAATTTATTTGATGCTAATTTCGTTTTTAAGATGGCAAAAAGTTTATTTTAAACTAAATTATTCAATTAAATTATTCAATTCAATAAATTTATCAAGATAATGTTAAAATATTAAGATATTACTTTAAAAAAATGGTTGCTCACTAGCTAGTACATACTTACCCATAATACCTATTGTCAATTAATTTATTGAGTGGAACAGAATAATATATACTTATTGAAAATCATAATAGGTAAAAGTACAAAAACTTAATGTGCAACCTAATTATTATTAATTATTTTAAGCGTGTGTGTGTTTATATTAATGTGTAACTTAAAATTCTAAATATGTTTAAGTATAATAAAGGCTTTTTTATTTATTTTTTATTTAAGACTTTTAGACTAAGTTTAGTTTATTTAAGACTAATATTAGAGAAACTAACACAGAATCGGGACCAATTATGTCAGAAATTACAGAACTTGTAGAATTTGAATGTTTGAATTTTACCGCGCTCCACTTCTGTCATAAACTAGGAGCCGCCATCTTAGGAATATGGAAGTGTGAAAACGTCAAACAAATTATCGTGCACAATCATTGATGGAGAATTTTAGTATTCTATTTCAATGTGCACAATAATAATTGAAGAAATTTAAGTTAGTTAGAAAACAACAATAATTTGAATATTGCACTATTGGAAGGAATAAACTTTAATGTCGTTTCTTGTACATACAGGTTGGTTTTGTTTATTCTCTTAATGTGTGAAATTTAAAAGTAAAGGAATAAATCTTTTACTCACAGAGAAACACATCGAGTTTCATTCTAATAAACGAAAATCTTCTATATACTTTTAATGCTAAAATCGAAAAAAATAACACAAATACCTACCTAGTGCTGGCGTATCTTTGGGGACCAGGCAACCAAAGAATTATATTTCTCAGAGAATGGTTAGTAACAATGCCGGCAACGCATTGGCGGTTATGGTGCTACTAATGTTCAAAAATCACTTAACATCAGGTGACCTGCCTGCTCGCTATTTATGGGAATGAAATAAAAAACGGTCAGCTAAATTTTATAAGTTTCACTGCATGAAAATAGATGGCGCTGCACGTTTTTAACCCGCGCTGCAGGTTTGTAATATTTGAACAATAAGACTCTCCCAATAATTCTATTCACCGCCAAATCGGATTGAGTAACAATTCCGTGATAAAAAGTAGTTTTTTTTGGAAATGCTAACAGTTCGTGATCGAACTTGTAGCATCGTAAACTTGTAAAATTGATATAAAATTTAATATCATCTATAATTAAACTCTTGTAAAAGCGAAATTTCACTCATTCACTCACTGAGTTCGTAAACTTGTAAAATTGATATAAAATTTAATATCATCTATAATTAAACTCTTGTAAAAGCGAAATTTCACTCATTCACTCACTGAGTAAACACAATATCTCAGGATCTATAAAACATACAGACTTGAAATTTGAAAGGTAGGTTCCTTCTATGGTGTAGACATCAGCTAAGAAACGGGTTTGAGAAAATTCACTCCTAAGGGGTTGGAAGTTTGTATGAAAGTCCTTTGTATTTGAAGTTATTAAAGAGACATGAAAATCGGCATTTAGGTTTTTAGTTATAAATAATAATAACCTGTATGCTTAGGAGAAATTTTACGAAAATCTACCTCAAAAGGGGTGAAATAGGGGTTGGAAGCTTACATGAGGGTTTTAAGTTTTTGAAGCAAGAGACTTGAAAATCGGCATTTAAGTTATTAGTTTTAAATAATAATAACCTGTATAATCAATTTTACGAAAATTCACCCCGAAGAGGGTGAAATGGGGTTGGAAGTTTGTATCAAAGTCATATGTGTTTGAAGTTGGAGACTTGAAAATCGGGATTTGGGTTATTAGTTTTAAATAATGATAACCTGTGTAAGCAGTTTTACAAATATCCGCCCTAAAGAGGGTGAAATTGGCGTTGGAAGGTTGCATGAAGGTTCTAAGTTTTTGAAGTCGGCATTATGGTTATTAGTTTTAATTATAAAAACCTGCCGAAGATATATAGCCGCTATAAGTAGGCTTTAATGCAGCTGAAAAATCTCATAAGAAATCAGAAAATGTACGCGGACGAAGTCGCGGGCGACCTCAAGTTATAAATATTGTATAGTCCGTCAAACTTATCTGATTCGGTTTCAACGTCGCTAGTATATACGAGTATATAAAAAAACCGGCCAAGTGCGAGTCGGACTCGCGCACCGAGGGTTCCGTACAAACCTGTAGTAAGTTTTACGATTTATGACGTATTAAAAATAAAAATTACGTTTGTTGTATGGGAGCCCCCCTTTAATATTTACTTTATTGATATTTAATTATTTATTTTTTTGAAAGGTAATATACAAGTTAATATTCTGTGAAAATTTGAACCGTCTACCTGTTACCGTTTTTAATATTGAGCAAAAAAATACGAAAAAAACACGTTTATTGTATGGGGACCCCCCTTAATATATATATTTTTTTTAATTTTTAGTATTCGTTGTTATAGCGGCAACGGAAATACATCATTTGTGAAAATTTCAGCTTTCTAGCTATCATGGTTTATGAGATACAGCCTGGAGACAGACAGACAGACAGACAGCGGAGTCTTAGTAATAGGGTCCCGTTTTTACCCTTTGGGTACGGAACCCTAAAAAAGACAATTAAGATGAATCACGTCAACTTTTTTTTTATCCACTACAAGTTAGCCCTTGACTGCGATCTCACCTGACGGTAAGTAATGAATCAGTCTAAGATGGTAGGCACATGGCAGTTATATTAAACCCATAGTCCATACCCCTATTCGGTTTCTACACGGCATCGTACCGGACCGCTAAATCGCTTGGCGGCACGTCTTTTGCCGGTAGGCTGGTAACTAACCACGGCCTAAGCCTCCCACCAGGCCAGACCAGGGAAAATTCAGAAATTATGAATTTCCAAATTGACCCTGCCGGGGATCGAACCCGGACCTCCGTACGTTAAGACAACAGCACTCAACACTGCGCCACGGAGGTCGTCAATGAGCTCTTACTTGTCAATGATCTTACTTGTCAATGAGCAGATTCTCCTGGCACCATATCAGGAAGCCCTTGTGTTCCGCCAGGGCGTCCGTGTTCAACACCAGCACTTGTAAACACTGCAATAAGTGGTACAGGACATCCGGTCGCTTGGTGTTCTTTAGCTCCTGGGAAAATAAAATAAAAATCAGATTCCAATAGAATTCAGGTGTTTCTCAAATCTACGACGGTTATATTTGACATTTCACAGGCTTTGAGGACTCAAAGCCCTGACTGACTGACTTATATATCAACGCACAGCCCAAACCGCTGGTCCTAGAGACATGAAATTTGGAAGGTGTGTTCTTTGTGAAGAGTAGGTATCCACTAAGAATGGATTTTTCGAAATTCGACCCCCAAAGGGTTACCCCTTTGGGGGTCGAATAGGGGTTGAAAGTTTGTATGAAAGTCCGTCATTTTTCAAGTTATATTCATGAAACTTGGTATTTGAGCTATCGGTTCAAAATGAAGAAATACGTGTATCGCCATTTTTGAAAATTCTACCCCCATAGGGCTGAAACAGGGGTTGAAAGTTTGTAGGAAAGTCCGTCATTTTTCAAGCTGTAGCCATGAAACTTGGTGTTTGGGATTTCGGTCTGAAATGACAAAATATGTCATTCACAGTTTTTGAAAATTCTATCCCCAAGGACGTCAAATCCTTTAATCACGCCGAAATAGAGCAACGGATCAACGTGATTTTTCGCATGGGTATACTTAGTTGAGGACTTGGAGAGTGACATATTAGGCTTCTTTTTATCCCGGAAAATTAAGGAATGCCTGTGGGAATTAAAAAAACTTATGCCACGCGAACGAAGTCGCGAGCATCCTCTAGTGTGATTCTAAAACATTTGATGCCTTAACGCCATACTGACAATGCTTAAAGCCATCTCTCTCTATCTCTCTCTCTCTGCGTCGTATTCCTCATTACCGAGGGTCGTTACCCTTATCATTAATGAAATAATGGTAGGAGTTTTCTTGGGATAATAATGCCGTGAGTTCCTACGGCCTTCCGCATACGACTCGTCTAAGAAAATTTAAATTCTTAGGTTTTTGTAACGATTATTATCAGATGTTAGTGATAATAACCGGGACCGACGTCTTAACGTGCTCTCCGAGGCACGGAGGAAACGAAAAGGCCACATTTGGTCACCCATCCAGTTATCGACTTGGATCAACGTAGCTTGTCATTCGCAATCGACTGATATGCGTTGTCACAACTAGGCCATTCGTCCCTTCCGTCACTCCCTCGTCGTCACTGGGTTAAAGCCATATTGTCTTAAAAATGAAATACCAGGTTGTTATTTACCTGTAGTAATTGATGTATGTATTGCAGTTCCTGAGGTAACTCTTCGATGCAGAAGTGAAACTTCCCCGCAGACGTGGGCCAAAAATTTGTCATGTCGTCATCTACTGATTCGCCTTCGTTTTCGCCCAACAGATTAGGTGTTGATACCTTTTGAGATCAAATACTAAAATTATTTACATAAATAAAAAATAAAATCATTTTATTGTAGGTCATAAAAAACGCCCATATAAAAACGTTTACATAAAAAAAAAAATATAATAAAATGTATAAATACGTAAATTAATATAAACTTTAAAATACATAGATCTGGTTATATTTTGAACAGTATAAAAAGTAGAACAGTAAACAAAAATGTTCTTAACTTGGCTCAATGTCTCGAAATAAGAAATTACGGTCATATGATCGTCTCCACCATTGCAGTCGTTATAATGATGATTCTCCGAGTATCCGTCAGAGTGACGGAGAGCGCCGTGGCTACGGGTGGTTGTTCCGCCGGCGGCAAAGCCACCGCCATATCCAGTTGCTCCGTGATCGTCTCCACCATTGCGGTCGTTATAATGATGATTCTCACACTAATTGCTATCTACGTTATCTGTACTCACGTTAGCAGTTGCCGTAGCAACATCAGTATCGGTCAGAGTGACGGAGAGCGCCGTGGCTACGGGTGGTTGTTCCGCCGGCGGCAGAGACACCGCCATATCCAGTTGCTCCGTGATCGTCTCCACCATTGCGGTCGTTATAATGATGATTCTCACACTAATTGCTATCTACGTTATCTATACTCACGTTAGCAGTTGCCGTAGCAACATCAGTATCGGTCAGAGTGACGGAGAGCGCCGTGGCTACGGGTGGTTGTTCCGCCGGCGGCAGAGACACCGCCATATCCAGTTGTTCCGTGATCGTCTCCACCGTTGCCGTCATTATCTAGAACCACATTCTTGTCTCCACACTTATTGGTGTCTATATCGTTTACTACATTATGATTATGATTAAATAACGATTTCTTACGGCGACTATTCGGTTCTTTATTTTATAAATATTTTACGATTGTTGGATCTTAACCGAATTTCTTCCAAAAGTTAGAGTTGATTGCGAAATAAATTGTGTACTACTTCTATCTGTTGCGTGCAATAAAACTAGTTTTAATAAAGCTTTTTTTAAAGGGCGTGGATTACTTCCCGTGCCTTGCGATGGCTTAGGCTTCGATATATTTGACCATTACTTGTTTATGACTTTATTATTACACAACAGCTATAAACTAAGATAATGCAATAATTGTTTTACAAAATTTAGTGAGATAGTCAAAAAATCACTAAAAATTAGAAAAAATTTAGAAAATAACATTCATATTAAAGTGTCATTGGAATTCACTTTGCAGTTTATGATAATTTGATTTTAGGTTATTAAGAGACAATTATCTAGATTTGTTATACATACATCTATTCATATATTTTCAGTTTCGTTATGAGCAAAGTGAACTCGTCAGTTAGTGTTATTCTTAATATTCGTCTCATAAGGACAAATGTAATCAAATTAAAAGCAACCTAAGAGATATGAAAGTAAAAATATTGAAACCTAATCCAAATAGCTCAATGAAGTTGACTGTGACAATAATGATAACAACCTTGAATCAGTAGAAAGAAAGTACAAAATAAAGACAAAGAAAATGCAAGATGATTATAATGGAGATGGAAAAGACAGTTTTGCACGAGTCACAACATTATTAACATCAGAATAACACCAACTATCTATACATGAACACTAAACGAAATAACGGACTCGCGAAAGAAGCGGAAATTAAAAAGTTAAGATAAAGGTCGTAACGTACTTGCGTATCGCCTGACGATTTTGTCAGTGTTGCGTCCGACCCGATGTCGCTTATTAGTGACATTTGCATGAAATGAACAAACTATACATCTATTATATACATACGGGAACTAGCCTGGTAGCCCCCCACCCCATATTGGAATTGACTTGGCGGAAGGTATAGAAAATTGACTCTGCAAACGATAACTTTGGAAATCGCTACAAAACAACCTCACAAACTTAAACCGAATATAAACAGTTCGCCAAATTCAAATGTATGGTATTTAATTAGATTTTTTAATATGTTCGGTCGCAGAATCAAAATTTTTTACAAGTTTACTTGATAAACAGAACAATTTGATTTATAAAAATGTTGTGTTTATTAGTAAAGATTAAGTTATATTGATAACAACACAGCTTACGTCACATTTATATTCAGCAGGAAAACAGAAATATTTTCCAATGATCAGTTATTTAAGAATTCGTCAGTTAAAGCTGTATTTTTATCACTAAACAAGAGCTATACATTTAATATTGATTAAAAATAAATTAGCAGCGTTCTTAAAATCGCTCCCACATTAACGTGATGTAATTTTATTCACATAATTATGCGAAATAAATTACAATGGGTCAAATAAACTACCTTGTAGGACGCCAATCGCAAGAACAACATAATAAGAAATTGACCGCACGTCTAACCTAATAATTAAAGCAATTAACCCCAATAGAGAATTAATCTTAATTACAATAAAAATGTTGCACATTTCATTGTTTTAATTTGAGAAATTGTGATCTACCAAGTCAAAAGCTTTTGACAAAACCAAAACCATTTGAGACATTACTTAGCCTCTTAATTAAAATTGAGCACCAAATAAAATTTGAATGTTTTAAATAAATGTGAGAGCGATCCCTATTAAACATGCAGCCCATATAAGCCACAACCATATTTTCATATAATATAATAAAAATTTAGTCATAATAACAAAAGTGATTAATAATATTAATAATGTAACACAGTTACGTAAAAACACAGAGAAATGGATAAAGCGATGCCAATATTATAATACATAGTAATAAAGACGCAACTAATTTATACTATAAAAATAATTACAAATACTTAGATGTACAGTTTGGCAAATGAAGAGACAAAAAAAATTTTCAACGATAGCGTTCTAAAATCAAAATGATTCGTTAAGATAACTTTTTTTATTTGAATTAAAGATCTTTTAGATAATATTGAATCTAGGCTTGCGCATTAATTATTTATAGGTAGTTAAAGAAAACAATATGCACTGAACTTTCCAAACAAACATTCGTTAATCCTTTTTAATGATTATAAGAATTATGTACTTTGGTGATATACAAGATTAAAAGGGATTTTTTAATAAAAAAGTGTGTATGTGTGTGTGTGCAATTCACACACGGCAGAAGTGAAACTTCAGAAAAGAAGCCTAGGAGAGAATAAGATAAATATAACTTGTATTCTATATCATTCTCTCACAGGCTAAATACTATTATGAATATGTTTGTCTCTTTTTGGTGTCACTTTTTCGTTTCATCGAATTTTCAAATCACAACGATTCTAAAGAAGTTTCACTTCAATATTATAATAAGATTACAGTACCAATTTACTTGAAATAGTTACTTAAAAATCAAAGACAAATCTGAAATTGGAAGACAACTCTTACTCTCTTCATAAGACAAATTGCAATGGTCCCGCCAAATCAACATTCCCCCTCCCAATATCGAAAGCCTCATACGTACATGCGGCATATGAACGAGCACGCCGCCTACAGAGCTCTTCTCCGCGAGTGGGTGCGCGATGGCCATCAGAGCGTCCACGGACGCGGCGGGCGTGCCTCCAGACTTGCTTCGCTCGTCCTCTGATTGGTTCTTCTTTCCGTGGCTGTCGGGCCAGGCCTCCTCGATTGATGGCTGCATAAGATATATTATTTTAATTATATCCGCATAGTAATATATTCATCTACTGTACTGTGCATGTACAAGATCAATGGCAATAGGGATGATGACAACTCAATCAAATCAGCAACTCTTTATCAAACTTAAAAAACGCGCTTTTAGTATGGGACGTCTACAGAAGTTTGTATGAAATACATAGTTGTGACGTCATCAAATTTCAACGGACTTTTTTTCTTTAATCTATAGTGTTCTCTGCTGCTTTAAGTGTACAGGTTTGTTGGTAAGGTAAGAACCTGCGTAGTTTTCGCAAATAAAAACAAAGCAAAAGATAAAAGTGGTATTCGTAGAGTCTGACGCATGTATGATCTGTATAGGCTATAGGTATATGGCTGGATCATGCGTCATGCTCGTGAACGGGTGCCACCGTCGGAAATGGGGCTGCCTCTGTCTGCCAGTCTTGGCGTGTATTGAGTATTGTATGCTCGTGAAAAAAGCTTACTATACAATCGAAGATTACGTAAATGATAAAAAAAAGCGTGGATTTGATTCGCTCCAGCTATGCGTGGGACTGCAGTTACTTGTATCATTATGATGATTGTAAGTTTTGATGGAAAAGAGCAACCACCGAGTTTCTTGCTGGCTCTTCTCGGTAGGAATGGCATTCCGAACCAGCGGTAGATTCATATTATAACGATTCAAAAGCGCTTGTAAAAGCTTATTTGAATAAAAAACATTTGATTTTTTTTCTTTGAATAGCTCTAGCAGTGCGTCGCGTACGTACCTCTGCGTGCTGCGCGGGCGCGTGCGGCACGAGCGTGCGCACGAGCCGCACGGCCAGCTGGTGGCACAGCGCGGCCGCCTCGCAGTACGCGCACGCGCCGGCCGACCGACACTCCGCTGCACACAGCATTGAAACATTTTATTGATGCAACTCATTGATTCTTTTATTTTTATACTCCACTAGCTTCTGCCTGCGACTTTGTCCGCGTGGAATTAGGTTTTTAAAAGTTTAAAAAAATCACGGACTCTTCAAACAAACTTTCACCCCACCCCAAATTTCAGCCCGAGCTGTCCAGTGGTTTGAGCTGTGCGTTGACAGATAAGTCTGTCAGACAGTCACCTTTTCCTCTTATATATTTAGACTACAAGTTACTACTGTTAGGAGATGGCAGTTTTGTTAAAATCATCTTACCTTGTTCCCCCTTCACCGTTCTACCACAGAACAGCAAGAAACCGTTTGCGTTGGCATCCTTATGTGGTTGACGTCCAGTCAGCTCGAACGAAACGGTTCTGCTCTACGTTCCTGATTCGAACCGCCAGGATGTGGAATGCCCTTCCAGCGCATGTATTCCCTGCCACGTATAACTTAAGTACCTTCAAGGCAAGAGTGAATAGGCATCTTCTAGGCGGGCGCGCTTCAACCTAGACCTCATCATCGCTTTGTATTAAGCGTGATTGTCGTCAAGCGCAAGCCTATCTTGCAATAACAAGAAAAAAATGTCTTATTTGTATGTAGCGGCATTGTACCGAAATGATAAATCGCTCGGCGGCAGTAATTTTACCGATAGCACAACCAGCTTCAGCCGAAGCCTGCCACCAGACCAGACTTAAAAAAATCTCTAGGGTTCCTGTTGTGAATTCCCAAATTGACCCTTTCGGGGATCGCTTCCGGGACATTCCACTTGTCCCAAAGCGTCAGGAAAGTCATCAAAACGATAGCTCTCAACACGATGGCTCGACACATATTTATGGACGACTCTGAACAGTTTTTTTTTTTTCATTATTATTATTTTGTACCAAAAAGTTATACAATATGTAGAAAAACAGAAACATAGTGGACAAGGAAACACTTATCTCTAGAGATAAGAGATCTCTACCAGTGACCCTTGGCAGTGAGAAAGGCTGTGAAGGAAGAATGGGTACAACAAGATATGAGATGGAATGAAACGAGATAGTATATTATATACTTACACGAATGTACATACTAATGACATAAATATATACATAAATATATAAATACATACCAACATCCATATATATATATATAATACATACCAATATACATACCAACATATATTACTTAATAATTTAACAGATACATATTATTAATTTATAATTATGATAGAGAAGATAAATAGTGCTGTTTCAGTCGAAGTTTAAAGGTGTGAATAGATGGGTTATTCATAAAAATGCTATATCAGGTAGTTAGGTTTTAGTTTTTTATGTACTGTATGAATTTCACGTGTAGGATTGCACCAATGTCAATCTCCCGAAATGACAATGTCCGTGCACAAATGTGGTGCACACGATTTTGGTGGGATCGTACCGTAACAAAAACTTACCGTGTTCAATAGTGTTCATCTGGTTGGACTTCAGCATCAGACGTAGCAACTTTGTAGCCTCACTGCTTACACTCTGTATGTTGATGCGGTGGTGATGGAGCTCCATCTGTCGAAAAAATTAATAGGGATTTAAAAAGAGCAACCACCGATTTTCTTGCTGGTTCTTCTCGGTAGCAATGGCATTCCGAATCTGTGGTAGATTCACTCGACGATTCGAAAGCACTTTTAATAAGTTTATTTGAATAAAAAAATATGAGTTTAAGTTTGGATGATACCTATGCCATAAATAAATTACTTCTTACTGATTATTAAAAAGGTCTTCCAAAAGACTAAAATTCACATCGTCAGGTTTTTTTAAGCTTGATATTAACTATTATAAAAAAAAAGGTAGTAGTAAGTATGAAAAAAAAAAGTATGCATTTATAAAATATATTATAAAAAAAAAAATGGAACACAAAAAACAAAAATTAAAAAAAAAAATACATAGTTTTAGAGGTAGGCTTAGGTTAAGGTTAAGTAAGTATGATTGTTACCTGTTTGAGAAGTATATCCAGCATGAGGATGCAGCACGTCAGGTTCTGTGGCTTGGTTTCATCTTCCTTGTCTTTGTCCTTCTCGTTGTTAGACGCTTGTTCATTGTTGCCGTTCTCCTTCGGCTTATTGTCTTCTGAAAAAAGTTTGTTGAAAACCTGCTTAGTCTGATGGAGCAAGGGTCAGAAATATTTTCACAGATTTTTATTTTTTGCTTCTTCCAGCGAGGTGGAGCGATGATATCCGGAGGGTGGCTGGCATCGATTGGTTGAGTAAAGAGCACGTTGGCGCTACTTGAAAGAGGCCTATGTCCAACAGTGGACACACAATGGCTGATGATGATGATGGGTGAATCTTGGTTCTTGAATTACTAAGGTACTCTGAGAACATTGAATAACCTTGTTTATTAAATGTTTTCAGAATCACAATATTGTTAATTACCTTGTTCTAAATGTATGTCTGTCGGTCTGCAACGTTTTCACTTTTATAAAACTACGGTTTCATTATTTAAACAAGCGTTAATATCATGCGGCAATAAATTAATAACATAAAATAAATCAGATTATCATCTATATTCTAGGTACTGTTAGAGGGAAACTTTAAAACGATTTATACATGGTATCATTGCCTGATTAATCTAGGGTGGCAACACTGCTCTGGAGGAGGAATGACTATGGCGTAACGCTAGTGACGTGTGTCTGTGTAAATAATTGCTATACATGAGACACCCAGAGTTTGCGGATTTGGCACCTGTCAGTTGAACATGACTAGTGATGGGCAAAAAATATCGGTATTAAGTAATAGTTATTGGATGCGTCTCCGATGTTATATTTTCGATATTTTACGTAGGACCTTTTAATTGATTTTTGTTAAGTATAGTTAACTGATTGTGAAGTCTAACTAGCGTAAAGAAAACAAAATCGATATAGCATTTTTTATCTCATTTATTTCTATACTTATTTCTATGAAATTATTCCTAAACATGTTATAATGTTATATATTTAAAAAAAATACTACACAAAAGATCTTTAAAAATTATTCTACAAAATTATACGTCCCACTTGATGCGGTGAAGGACCCAAGCAGCCGGTGGTCAGGGTTTCAGAGAGAGGGACTGCCTCACAAGCCGTCCCAAAACCTTCCACCACCTTCGAACGTTAATTAATCCAACAACCGAGCGAAAGCTTCATTTTTATTATTTTTGTACAAAATATTGTTCATCGGTACAACAATTGTTGAGTCAACATGGCGGTAATTTCGTAAGCAAGGTCCGAGTATCTCGACACTTTTTCATTTTCTGCTTTCACCAGGTTATCATCATGTGGTATAGTGACATCAACAATTATTGCTCGGCGCGCTGAACGGTCAACTAACACTATGTCAGGTCTATTGGCAGCAATATACCTGTCAGTGATAACCGACCGATCCCAGTAGAGCAGGACACTACTTTTTCGAGTACTTACACTTACTGATTTATTTTAATCAGACTCTGATTCGCTCAAAGATGTTGTGTCGTCAGTCGCTTTCATGTATAATTACGTTGTTATCAATTAGTATGGTATCAATTCAAACATCAAGTTCGAAAATGTTTTCTTCAGTGCCAGATGGGCCGAACTTTTCTCTACGAATATTAGTTATTGTTCGTTTGCGCCTGAGCGACACGCTCTAATTGTACTTGGGTATCAATGGTCGACCATTTTGGCTATGAAGCTCAAAATAATTTTGCAGCTTTATGATAAGCTCACGGGTCTCACTTTTCAAAGTTTGTCTACGCTTCGGCATTATTATACACCAAAACTAGCATCCACAACACGAAAATATTATCAAAGTCAAATTTAGCGCCAAGGTCAGTATTTCAAGCAGTAACAGTCCAGTAAAAAGAAAGCCAGGTCACAAATAAATTTCACACAACGAGAGATACGGGAGCGAGAGAACGTAGGCGTAGGAGAACCAACAACTGCAGCAAGAGCTGAAAAGTGGTTGACAATAAAGACTGACATTTTACGCTAATCTATTTTTTTACTACAAATCATCGTAGTTTTTGCTTCAAAGTTGTTTCAAATCAGTAAGACGGCTACTATAAGTAATTCAATTTTAAAGTTTTTTAGCAACGTTATAATTACAGCATAACGTTATTATCGACCAATAACGTTACATTTGCCTAATATTTTGTGGCCAGTCACTAGGAAAATTCTCAGTTGGGTTAACCTTGTAATAGCGAGTTGTACTTGAGTTTAAAGTAAAATGTTTTCTTATCTTGAAATATTGTATGAAATTCCGTCGTTTTTCAAGTTATGGACATGAACTTGGTATTTGGGCTTTCGGATTGATATAATGAAATACGTATTTCACAGTTTTTGAAATTTCTATTCCTAAAGGTGTGGGGTTGGGGATGAAAATTTGTATGAAAGTCCTTCATTATTCAAATTATTTTTATCAACGAAGCTTGGTGTTTTGGCTTTCGAATAAAAATAAAGAAGCACGTGTTTCATTTTTTTTAATTCCACCCCCAAAGGAGTTAATTAGGGATTGAAAGTTTGTATAAAAGTCTGTCATTTTTCAGGTTCTAGCCATGCAACTTGGTGTTTGGGATTTCAGTTTGAAATTAAGAAATACGTGATTCAGTTTTTGAAAATTATATCTCCAAGGACGTTAAATAGAGAGTTTGTCCTTTAATCACGCCGAAACAGAGCAACGGGTTGATGTGATTTTTTGCTGGAGAATAACATACGCTACTTTTTATCCCGGAAAATTAAGGAGTGCCTGTGGGAATTTAAACAAAATTATGCCACGAGAACGAAGTCGCGGGCATCCGCTATGTTTATTATGCATTGAATTTTGCAATAAATTTAAACGCGACGACATGATAATTACTTATATTATAATTTTTGATTGAATTAATGTCAGTAGTGCATATTTTCGAAAATAAATATTTGCCGTGTATTGTTCGTCACTTCAATGTTACCTGGATCACTTGACAACCAACTGTCAAAAACGCATTCTTATAATGTCCCTGGTATAATTAAAGTATTTTAAAGGATAATCAGTGTTTGGATTTAATAGTACTTATGTAAATGATAATAATAATAACTTACCAGGTGGCGGTTTACAAATCTTCTCGGGCAGATTGACGACGCAGTGGCTGAAGAGATCAAACAGAGTCGACAGTGGAATCTTCACCTCGAGCAAGGATATTGTCTGAAATAAACAATAACATGTTTTGAAAGGCCCGTTCGCTCAAACGAATACGGAACGCACATAGCGCGTGACGTCTTTTGGAAGACCATTTATATAATTACTAGCTGATGCCCGCGACTACGTCCGCGTGGATTGAGGTTTTTTGGTTCCCGCGGAAACTCCTTAGTTTTCCGGGATAAAAAGTAGCCTATCAGTTATTCCAGACTATAATCTATCTCTGTGCCAAATTTCATCCAGATCCGTTCAGCCGTTCGGGCGTGATTGAGTAACAAACATCCATCCATACATCCATCCAAACTTTCGCATTTATAATATTTACTAGCTGATGCCCGCGACTACGTCCGCGTGGATTGATGTTTTTTGGTTCCCGCGGGAACTCCTTAGTTTTCCGGGATAAAAAATAGCCTATGTGTTATTCCAGACTATAATCTATCTCTGTGCCAATTTTCATCCAGATCTGTTCAGCCGTTCGGGCGTGATTGAGTAACAAACATCCATCCATACATCCATCCAAACTTTCGCATTTATAATATTTATTATTTGATTTATTTGACTAGACGATTCCCGCGACTTCGTCAGCGTAGATTTAGTTTTTTTAATTCCCGCGGGAACTCCTTACGAGACCGGGGAAATTGGCTCGCAACTTCAATAGGGACGATGACAACTCAATCAAGTCAGCAACTCTTTATCAAACTTAAAAACGCACTTATAGTATGAAAGTTGTATGAAATTCACAGTTGTGATGTCATCAAATTACGACGCACTTTTTTTTCTTTTATCTATATTTTAAAATGGTTATCATACTTAAAACTTAAAACTAATCGAGTATGTGAGTTTTAGGTCTTTTGGAGGACCCTCTATTTAATAATCTATTAGCTGAAGTATTAGTATGTATTCACAACTCAAAGGCGGTATTTTTATTATTTGCGCTATTTTATTCTTATTACCTGGAACCACTCGAGCACGGGTAGGACGGTGTCGGGGCGCGGTTTGTCGGACGCCTTGAGAACGGCGAAGTTGTACAGGTTGCGCTCGTCCACGCCCACCATGCTGCCGTCGGGCTCCAGGATCTTAGCCACTGACACCTTCAGCTCCAGTAACTCCTACGATTTACTCTATTGTTATTACCTGGAACCACTCGAGCACGGGTAGGACGGTGTCGGGGCGCGGTTTGTCGGACGCCTTGAGAACGGCGAAGTTGTACAGGTTGCGCTCGTCCACGCCCACCATGCTACCGTCGGGCTCCAGGATCTTAGCCACTGACACCTTCAGCTCCAGTAACTCCTACGAGTTACTCTATTGTTATTACCTGGAACCACTCGAGCACGGGTAGGACGGTGTCGGGGCGCGGTTTGTCGGACGCCTTGAGAACGGCGAAGTTGTACAGGTTGCGCTCGTCCACGCCCACCATGCTGCCGTCGGGCTCCAGGATCTTAGCCACTGACACCTTCAGCTCCAGTAACTCCTACGAGTTACAAATTATTTTATTGAAAAGGTACACAAAACAGTAGATTGCGATGTTAACCAACGTTGACCCAAGTCGGTAACAGGATGGGGGACCTAATTTGGTAGACCGAATTTGGCCTTTTCGTTTCCTCCGTGCCTCAGAGAGCACCCCGGTTTTTATCACTGACATCTGATAATGATCGAAACCCAAGAGTTGAAATAGTACTATTAGTCGAGTCGTATGCGGAAGAACCTGGGAACACACCTCATTATAATTCCAAGAAAACTCCTGCCACTATGTGATTAATGGAAAGGGGTCTCGACTCACGACCTTCATCAATTAGGAATACGACGCAGAGAGAGAGAGGGCCCATCATAACATACTCTTTCCTTCCGAAAAATCTAGTAATTCTTATTTTTTTAACTGGAAAAACGAAGTAATAGACGAATTGTACCTTTTCGGGAACATCTTCGCAAATAGCTTCCATCCAATGTGGCATGATGTAGTCCCAAATCGACTGCGTGATTATACCGTAGGGGATCAAGCAGTACAATCTGTAAAAAAACTTAAGTTATCCTATCTATCCTCTTTTAACGTTCAATAATTAGACCGGCTATACACGGACAGCTTGAAGCTGTCAGGATGGACTGCTTCAAGCTGCGACTGCATGGTGAACTACAGTCTTCTACGTACATACATACATGGAACCGCTCGAGCAGTTGCGACTGCTTCGGGCGGTTGGCAGCAGTTATCAATAGTAGCTTCAAGCTGTTGACTATATGACTCCCAAGAGCGGTCCGTGTATGTTGATCACTGGCTAACTGCTCGAGCAGTCCGTGTATGGCTGGCCTTAATGTAATGGAAAGAGAAGTTAGGAAGGGTATAGTGCGGCCATACACGGACTGCTCGAGCAGTTAGCCAGTGATCAACATACACGGACCGTTCGAGCAGTCATAGTCAACAGCTTGAAGCTACCATTGATAAATGCTGCCAACCGCCCGAAGCAGTTGCAACTGCTCGAGCGGTTCCATGTATTTGTGTACGTAGAAGACTATGCAGTCGCAGCTTGAAGCAGTCCATTCTGACTGCTTCAAGCTGTCCGTGTATCGCGGGCCCGGTTAAGCTAAGCTGTTAATAATTTCTTTGGTCCTATCACTAGGAGAAAAGATACCACCGATGACCTGTTGATTAAGATAAAATAGAAAGCTGGAAGAAAAAATGTAGAAGTTTGTTCACTAGGTGTGCCAAAAAATGGATACATACTTAAACTTACTGGATACTTGCTCTAAGGAGTCAACCACATCTGTTAAGTCCTTCTTTGAGATAATGTCCCGCCAATCGCCATGCTCATATATTGGGAGGGTCCCGAATACAAGATGAAGAATTAGTTAGTCCATCACATGTGCCGCAAAATTGGTCGCATGGACTTACTGGATTCTCTCTCTGAGGAGTCATTGTTTCCAATTCTTATCAGTAAAATTTTCTTTCCGAACCAGTGGTAGAACATATCATAAGTGGCACACGTTGTCCTACATGACATAAAAATTTAATTTCAATAATACCTGTTGAGTCCGTGCGATGCACTATTTTGGTACCAAGGTTATCCTAATGCCCCGTCAGGTTTAAATATTGTCCAATGTTTGCCCGCAATATTTCGCAAACACATACTCAAACTTACTCAATACTTGCTCTGCAAAGTCAACATACCTGTTGAGTCCGTCCTTAAGATGCGCTATCTTGGAGCCAAGGTTGTCCCAATGTCCCGCCACGCGCATGTGTTGCGGCGGATGCGGCAGAAGACAAGACGTCAGCACGCGCCGATGCTTCTCCGCAATATTCCTCAACCACGGGCATACGTGTTCGGATTTCAGCTTCTCCACTGTGTTTGCTATTTCACCTATTGGACGGACGGAAAACGCTAAATCAGTACTTAGATAAATCACTACTTTTTGAAGTGAAAACTTCTTTAGCCGCGTTGAGCACTTTTTGGTAGGGGATAAACTTGTGGATTCGCGTCACCGACACCGAAACTTCACGTTGTTTTTTTTACTTGGAAAAAATACGAAGGAACTAAAAATTTAATTTGCTATAATCCGCAACAGTAGGCAAATATATGTGGTACAGTGTATCTTGCACTTGCAGCTTGCAATATTCACCACACCACATAAATCTTCCAAATTATTGTCAACGTACGTTTCACTCCGACACCGGAGCATCTATGTAACACTGTACCACATATATTTGCCTACTGTTGCGGATTATAGCAAATAAAATTTTTAGATCCTTCATAATCATGGACTTCCGCAAAGTAACGCCTGCTTCTATCCAATATTTGAAAAAAATACCATAGAACTTAAAACTAGATAGCCTATTATATAAATCACGCCCGCGTGGAATGGTGGCAAGAATGCTGGCTGCATTCCACACAGCCAGGCTGATCCTTTGCACACAAAATGAGCCAGCCCTTCTGTCACCAGATGAGGCAATTAACCGCGGTGAATATAGTCATTTATTTCAGGCATGTTTTCACCCATTTCAAATACAAAATATTGTTCTTTTGTGGCTTAGCTTAAAATGCAAAATATTTAAAACTAGCTGATGCCCGCGACTTCGTCCGCGTGGATTTAGGTTTTTCGGTTCCCGCGGGATCTCTTTAATTTTCCGGGATAAAAAGTAGCCTATGTGCTATTCCAGACTATAATCTATCTCTGTGCCAAATTTCATCCAGATCCGTTCAGCCGTTGGAGCGTGATTGAGTAACAAACATCCATACATCCATACATCCATCCAAACTTTCGCATTTATAATATTTATTTGATTAGTATGGAATTAGTATGGATTTCAAAATGGGGCCACCACTTATGGCAAGAAATTGCGGATGATCCATAACGCTTTGTCATGCTAAGGTTGCCAAGAAAAAAAAAACCCGGCTAAGTTTGTTGTGGGCTCTTCTCAGACCAGGGCGCGTTTGGAACCCTCGTAGCTTTAGTTTTAAGATTCCGTTACTGATTACCACCATCATAATATTTTTATTTTTATGTAACTGGACGTACCTAAATTGAATAAATATTTATGACTTATAATTCAACGCAAGAGATGCAAGATCAACTTACCAGTGTATGAAAAGGAGGTGACGTGGAACCAGTGGAACAGGACTGACAGAAGACGTCCTAACACCTCATCCGGAGTGTCAGAGTTCGGTGTGCACAAACCAACCATCAACCACACTCCGTATCTGAAAAGTTGATAGATAATCAGAAATAGTACGAAGGAACTTGAAATTTAATTTACTATAATCCGCAACAATAGGCAAATGTACGAGTATGTGGTACAGTGTATCCTGCACTTGCAGCTTATCTTGCACTTGCAGCTTGCAATATTCACCACACCACATAAATCTTCCAAATTATTCTCAACGTACGTTTCACTCCGACACCGGAGCATCTTCAGATGTTGACTCGACAATGCACGATTGTAAAGAAATACCTAGTACGTTAATTCTTATGAACAACTAGCTGACGCCCGCGTGGTTTAAGATTTTTTTGATTCCTGCAGGAACTCCTTAATTTTCCGGGATAAAAAGTAGCCTATGTCACTCTCCAGGTCCTCAACTATACCCATGCCAAAAATCACGTCGATCCGTTGCTCCGTTGCGACATGATTGAAGGACAAACCAACAAACCAATAGACCAACAAACAAACACGCTTTCGCATTTATAATATTAGTATGATTAGAGTACTTTCCTTTTACACGCTTATTGAAACCTTGACGAGAGCTTTTAAACTATAAAGCAATTTAAAAAAAAAAAATTGACAAGCTTATCGACACACGTTCCAACCAAACCATTCCGACTGATGTCCAGTTTAAGCTGGACTTTGGCACTGGCCTTAAAGAGATGTATTTCCTTGGGCCTGTATGAATTATTACAGACTAGCTGATGCTCGCGACTTCGTCCGCGTGGATTAAGTTTTTTAATTTCCGGGAGAACTTCCTAATTTTCCGCGATAAAATGTAGCATATTCCCGGGATTTAACCTACCTCTATACCAAATTTCATCAAAATCGGTTGAAAAGATCAGCCGTCAAAGCGTAGCAGACAGACAGACAAAATTAGTATGGATTAAGATAGGCACTGACCTTCCAAGTAGTTGCCTGTCTTCTACCGGTATTGGGTCAGGCAGATTGACGCTGAGGGTTGACTTGATTGATTCCGTGGAACTATCAGGATCTTCCATGTTGATCGGTTTTGCTTCCTTCAGGAGGCTGTATCATAAAATAAGATGTTATTGGGTGTTGGTGGAGAAAAAACGCAATAGCGGTAGTAAATAGAAATATAACTTAATAGTATGACAATAAAATTGAAATTTCAATGATTACAAAGCATATACGAGTAGCTAGTCCCTACCCTAAAAGTGTTTATACCTACTTACGATGTTCTTTTTCTTTCTTTCATTGAAATTTCAATTTTATTGTCATATTTTTAAGTTATATATTTCTATTCGTCGCATTAAAATCCCGTTCCGTGCCGTGCCGTCTATGTGCGCGGGCCCTAATCGTATCGGATGTCCAGACCAGACATTTTTTTTAAATACATAGGCTAGCGCACTTGGCTGCAATCAGACTTGCTTGCAAGTGGTGACGCAGTCTAAGGCGGAGCGCGCTTAGAAGATGCATATTCACTCTTGATTTTCAGGCACCTATATTAACATTAGATTTTACCCGCGGCTTGCTCGATTTTTATACAAATTTTTAACAGTCCGTAAACCCGTAAACCGACATTTTAAGAACTTTTGATGAGCTTTGTGCATGAGATATTAGTATTATAACAAAAAGAAAATTAAAACATTAAAGATTAATCCCTCCTTAGTAGACTGTTGCAAATAAAAACTTAATTTTATTGAAATATAATAGTGAAATTCTCATTCTTGCAGAATACGTTTACCATTTTTGCACTTTTGGGTCACACTTTTCACCCATATAAATCCACGAAAAATTATAATAAATGACTTATAAAAAATACTAATATGATAAACACGCTCTTAAAATTGGACTGTTGCAATTCGTTTTTATACGTTCTATACAAAATTAGTTAATAAAAAAATCAAATCAATGTGTACGATTTATCAAAATTTACGCGTCACAATAACCTGTATTTCTTAAAAGTTTGACGAAATTACTGATAAAATAAAATTTACCATGAATGTTTAGTATTTATATAACACAAATTGTGTAAAAATAAAGTTCTATAAAATACCTATATGACCAAAAAATATTATCAAAGTCTGATCAAATTCACGTGTAAAATGGTACTGCAGATCGTACGACCGCACGTACGTACGAACTTGACTACGCAAAGTATCAAAGTATCTTTACTGGCCTATGTCGTCTTTGTATGAGTGCAGCCTAACGGTCTACTGTGTGGTATACCTACATATTCCAAAATTGACCGATGGCGAGTATACGGCCTCTTAACCCCCTTAGGGGTTGAATTTTCAAAAATCTTTTCTTAGCGGATGCCTATCTGACTGACTGATCTATCAACGCACAGCTCAAACTACTGGACGGATTGATCTGTAATTTGGCATACAGATAGCTATTATAACGTAGGCCGGATGCCTACGTTATAATAGCTATCTTAAGAAAGGATTTTTGGAAATTCAATCCAAGGGGAACAATAGGGCTTTGAAATTTGTATGAAAACCGCACCTAACGGTCAAAAGCTCGTTAAAATAAAATGAAACGTAAACAGTAAATAATTATAACTAATTTTTGCCACCGGGGTAGATAAGTGTGTGTGTCTGTACCTGATGATGGCCTCAACGAGGTTGGTCTGCATATCGCTGTCCATCTGCCACGCGGGTGGCAGCCTCGTGTGCACCACGTGGTCTCCGCCGCGGCGGCTGTTGTGGCGGTTGCCGTGGCATTGCTGGCAGTAGCTGCAATTATACTGCTTCTTAAGGCTCCGTAACCCCGTAAACCGACATTTTAAGAACATTTGATGAGCTTTGTGCATGAGATATTAGTATTATAACAAAAAGAAAATTAAAACATTAAAGATTATTATAATATTATTATTATTTATTAGTTTTAATTTAGATTTCATTTATACTTAGTTTGTTTATAATATTAATTTTATTGAAATATAATAGTGAAATTCTCATTCTTGCAGAATACGTTTACCATTTTTACAGTTTTGGGCGACACTTTTGACCCATATAAATCCACGAAAAATTATAATAAATGACTTATAAAAAAACTAGCTGATGCCTGCGACTTCGTCCGCGTGGTAAAAAGTTTTGTTGACTCCCGCGGGAACTCCTTATTTTCCGGGATAAAAAGCAGCCTACTCACTCTCCAGGTCCTTAACTATACCCATACCAAAAATCACGTCGATCTGTTGCTCCGTTGCGGCGTGATTGAAGGACAAACCAACAAACGAACACACTTTCGCATTTATAATATTAGTATCATGATGATCCCTTTATGGCGTGACGTGTTACTGTTAGCCGACAAAATCGAAGATCGCAAGACATATTCCTTAGTGAGAACGGGGCTTAAACCTATAAACCAATATTTTACTACGGTATTTTGATCTTAAAAATCTAAATAAAGATCAACAAGTAGCTAGTGAAATAATTCATTTCTTCATATAAACTGATCAAATATTCAAAATAAAATTCAAAATTCAAATGGTTTTTATTCAAATAAACTTTTACAAGTGCTTTCGAATCGTCGAATTAATCTACCACTGGTTCGGAATGACATTCCTACCGAGAAGAACCAAGCAACCGCCGCTTTTTTCAAATTATTAGAAAGAAGACTAAGAGACTTGTATATGAATACGGAGAGCGACAAATATTTACCGTATGGGATGATTTCCGTTGTAGCTCGCACATTCCGTGGAAAAGCAAATCGAGTACGCAGCCTTGTCTGATGAGCGACAGTTCTGGAACATATAAACATGTCGTTGATAAATAATAAAAAAATAAATTATTTATTTATTTGACGTTTAAACTATCGTGAGTGATATTCATTATAACTGTAAATATACCGGTAATTCCGGTACAACCGGTATCACCGGTTCTAACTCACATGTTTTGTCGGAAAATGCCCGACAAGTTTCGGAAACGTCCGGGGCCCTTATTCATGAGCTTGTTCGCGCGACGTGGTGGGTCTAACCTCAGGTCCCCTCTATTCTATGACAGTGTAGGCTTGGGCCTGGGCCTATATGTGTGTGTGTGTGTGTGTGTGCGTGTGTGCGTGTGTGTGTGTGTCTGTGTGTGCGTGTGTGTGTGTGTGTGTGTGTGTGTGTGTGTGTGTTTGTGTGTGTGTGTGTGTGGCAGGGGGCGTTAATGGGCTGTAGTGGTATTGTATAAAACTTACTTTGTTTTCGCACACCATCGACACTTGCTGTTGGGGGTGAAGGATGTCGAAAAACCTTTGGTTCGGATGCTCTCTGGAAACATTTGAAGAACATAATCAGAATCAATAATTTATGAAAAAAAATCAAAAATATCCTGGAGTATTTACAGTCTACTACTATAACAATAGTTTACAAAAAATAAATAAATTTCAATTTCAGTCATTATGACAATATTCTAAAATATAACAGATTGGATTTGAAACTCATTAGCTGGGCAGAAAAGGAGGGAAAGATACTGAACAAAATGAGTGATTCCCACTAAATCTTTGCTTCAGTCGGGTATCCCAAAATACGTGTCCCTGAATTGAATCGAACCCGGGACCTCCCACCAGTGGCGTGCACAGGGTTTGAAGCTAGGGTAGGCATTAGTTAGCCAGAACACCTATTTACTAGCTATTTTGATGAGAAATGAGCATTGGTATTTCTATTTGGGTAAGCAGTGCTTTTATGCCGCTTTTCCGACCCCGCGTTAGGGCACATATGTGGATACTAATCTATCTATCTGTCTGCTACGCTTTCACGGCCTATCTGTTCAACTGATTTTTATGAAATTTGGTATAGGGATAGTTTGTGTCCCCGGGAAGGACATAGGACATACGTCAGTTTTTTTCTCATCATTGTCTTTACCTGTGTATCTCGTTGGCGCATTCGATGCAGAGGTAGAGCGGCGGTGGGGTGTCGGAGGCGAATGTGACGCTGATGCAGTGGTCGTAGCACACCTTAGCTGCTTCCGCCGACCCCGCGTTGGGGCACATGTCGCGCTGGCAGAGGAACGGGACCAGGTCGTCTGCACACGGGGAGATGGACAATTTCAATATAATAAACTAGCTAAAATAAAAAAAAGACGTGTGGCACTCGGAGACTGCCGCGGTAAAGCTATTGCACAGCATTTTTTATCAACTTATGTAATTATAATTGGACCTACTTATGCAAAAAGGAACCAATCCACTCACATGCCAAAAATGAGATAAGTATACAGAAAGCTTTTAAAATGCACCTTCTATCGACCAGGACCTTTTTGCATAAGTAGGTCCTATTCATCGAGTCGGAGCCGGTCGGAGTGGGGGGTGTTAGGTTATTTTCGTTACGGAATTTCTGGATTCGGTCTCCACGCTCAAGGCCCGCGATAGAAGCTATGCAATAGCTTAAAATGAAGAAAGAAAATCTATATTCGGGGATAATACAAGTACAAGAAATAACTAATAATAAAATAAGACTTTACAAAGAAAAAGAATCGCGAAATGTGACTTGATCCCCAAAATGGTCTTCACTCAGCATGTGCTTTACCTGTTGGGATATAGCGCTGATCTTCCGTGAAGCCAATATGCTTGGACGGCATAAAAAAGGCATAAAAATTAGTTCCAATTTTGGCCACCGGTCCAGCTGAGTTTGACGGACTATAACTAGACCACATCATTGCTTCTCATAAGCATTATGGTCGTCAAACGCAAGCCTATCTCATCCATACTAATATTATAAATGCGAAAATCTATCTATCTGTCTGTCTGTTTACTACGCTTTCCCGACCTTTCATGCTTATTCAAAACTACTCGTAGATGATTCCCGCGATTTCGTCCGCGTGGACTAAGTTTTTTCGTTTCCCGCGGGAACTCCTTAACTTTCCGGGATAAAAAGTAGCCTATGTCCTTCCCCGGGATATAAGCTATCCCTGTACCAAATTTCATCAATATCGGTTTAATAGGTGGGCCGTGAAAGCGTAGCAGACAGATAGACAGACAGACAGACACACTTTCGCATTTATAATATTAGTATGGATTGGTATCTATACTTTAATCGATTTTAATGAAATTTAGTATAGAGATTGTATGTTTACTTTCACCAAAACAGGATATTTTAGTCCTGCCAAGTGTCAAAAGACTCCTACAATAGTACTCACTGGCAAACTTGCACAGTAGCCCCTTCCGGTCGAACAGTTTGGCGTCAAATGGCGGCCAGTAGTAGAACAGCAGTTTGGCCGCGGAGACGCGCGCGCCGCACGTGCCGTACGCGATAACGCAGAGCACGTCCTTTACCACCCATTGCTTCATCGACAGTCAAAAGACTCCTACAATAGTACTCACTGGCAAACTTGCACAGTAGCCCCTTCCGGTCGAACAGTTTGGCGTCAAATGGCGGCCAGTAGTAGAACAGCAGTTTGGCCGCGGAGACGCGCGCGCCGCACGTGCCGTACGCGATAACGCAGAGCACGTCCTTTACCACCCATTGCTTCATCGACAGTCAAAAGACTCCTACAATAGTACTCACTGGCAAACTTGCACAGTAGCCCCTTCCGGTCGAACAGTTTGGCGTCAAATGGCGGCCAGTAGTAGAACAGCAGTTTGGCCGCGGAGACGCGCGCGCCGCACGTGCCGTACGCGATAACGCAGAGCACGTCCTTTACCACCCATTGCTTCATCGACAGTCAAAAGACTCCTACAATAGTACTCACTGGCAAACTTGCACAGTAGCCCCTTCCGGTCGAACAGTTTGGCGTCAAATGGCGGCCAGTAGTAGAACAGCAGTTTGGCCGCGGAGACGCGCGCGCCGCACGTGCCGTACGCGATAACGCAGAGCACGTCCTTTACCACCCATTGCTTCATCGACAGTCAAAAGACTCCTACAATAGTACTCACTGGCAAACTTGCACAGTAGCCCCTTCCGGTCGAACAGTTTGGCGTCAAATGGCGGCCAGTAGTAGAACAGCAGTTTGGCCGCGGAGACGCGCGCGCCGCACGTGCCGTACGCGATAACGCAGAGCACGTCCTTTACCACCCATTGCTTCATCGACAGTCAAAAGACTCCTACAATAGTACTCACTGGCAAACTTGCACAGTAGCCCCTTCCGGTCGAACAGTTTGGCGTCAAATGGCGGCCAGTAGTAGAACAGCAGTTTGGCCGCGGAGACGCGCGCGCCGCACGTGCCGTACGCGATAACGCTGTAACGTGGTCACGAGCCGGCGGGGTCACTGGCTGGAGACCACGTACATAGGGGATCAGGGATTTCTCGACAATCAAACACGGATGACTTTGAACCTGGCCTGTGGCCTTTATTTCCTATAATACTAGAACACTAAGATACGATCTACCTCTTATATCTACACACTGACCGGACGGCTCCGAAGGAGCCGGCTGAAAGAACACTAATACTTATCTAAATCACTCGCGGGTTTAAATCGGCCGTCGACGGGAGGCCTTACGGACCGTACACGCGTGAGGCGCGTGCGCGGGAGGGAGAAGTGCGGGGGGAGGCGAAGGTTTCGGCGGTGCTGGGCAACACCGGCTCAAAGCCCTGATATGACCAACACCTCCAGCGCCCTCCTGTGACTATTGCCGCCGTCGTACCCGAATTACCACGAGACGACGTCGTGAAGCGACAATAGGCACAGGCGAACTCTTGGCGGACGCCGGCCGGGTGCGTTATATAGGCCGGCGTGTGGGGATTTGCGGTGGGGACCGGCGTGTGCGCTGCTGCTCGCTGATTGGTCGGTTTCCCTCACGCCATCCTCGTACGATGCGGCGCGACGGGCTTCTAGAATGTTCTCGCGTGTTTGTGCGCTGAGTCATGCGTGCGTCGGACTTGGTAGGTACTGTGACAGCTTCGTCACATTCCCCTCCCGCCAGAGAAGATTTTTACCTGTAAAAATCACCGTATTAGTCACTATTGGCAACAAGAGATCCCCGACTCCTAGGATCTTACCACAACATTTTTATTAGTTCTAGGTATTGAACTTTTTTATGTCCTTTATGTGTGCCGTACATACTTTTCCTCCTTGATTTGCTTTTAACAGGAATATTACTGGGGATTTTTGATCGATTACTGTGTATGGGCCTGAAAATTTTGGCGCTAGCTTTGCACAGAATTGTTTATTCGCGTTTGATAGTGGATAATCCCGTGTTAGTACCAGATCTTGGATTTTGGGAGCCCACTCGCGTCTCGTTTTGTCGAAGTACTTCTTTTGCAGGTTCGATGCTTGACTCTGGTGATTTTTGACTATCTCATAAATTTCTTGTAATTTTTGTTTTTCCTTTAATGCCGGTGTGAGGAATTGGTTTTCGTCGTGGACGTTCCTTAGTTCCCTACCAAACAAAAGAAAGGCCGGAGAGTACTTCGTGGATTCATGGATGGACGTGTTTAGTGCGAAATTAAATTCATTTAGGTATTCGTCCCATTTTTTGTGGTTTTTCTCGATGAATGCCGCTATCATTGTTTCGAGTGTTCTGTTTACCCGTTCGGTTGGGTTGCATTGTGGTGTGTATGGCGCGGTTAGTCTTTGCTGTATGCCATACCGTTTTAGGGTTTCCTGGAATTGTTTGCTAACAAAAATTCTTGCGTTGTCACTTAACAACGTTTTCATTGCCCCGTATCTCATGATTAATTCTTTTAGGGCGTTTGTGACGGCGGTCGCGGTTGCGGTTCTTAGTGGTTTTATTTCTGACCATTTGGTGAATTTATCGTGAAATACGATGATCCACTGGAATCCTTTTGATGTTCGCGGGAGAGGTCCTATTAGGTCCGTGGTGACGATTTGCCATGGTTCTTCTGCGTTATTGATGTGCATTAAACCTGATTTTTTTTCTTGTGTAGATTTATGTTTTTGACATTTTTCGCACCGGTTGACGTATTTTGACACGTCCCTGAATATTCCTGGCCAATAATATCGCGTCGCGATTTTGTTAAATGTTTTTGAGGTTCCTAAATGACCTGCGTCAGGTTCGTTGTGATTCTGGTTTAATATTTTTTCCTTGTCCTCTTTTCTGACACATAATTTCCATTCTGTGGATGGGTCTAGTTTTCCTCCATAACGTGGGTTGACTAGTCTTCTGTACAATTTTCCCTCGCGTATACAGTAGTCGGTGTCTAGTTCTGGTTGTTTGGTTACACTGCTGTATTTTTTTGAGTACCAGTCATTTTCCTCCACTGTCGTAGTACATAGTGTGTTCCTTGATAGTTCGTCCGCTACTACGTTTTGTTTTACTGGTTTTGTATGTTTTAATTTTACGATGTGTTTGGCCCTCGTATTTCCTTTTGGGCATTCTTCGGCTTTTTTGAATTCCTCTTCCAGAGTGGTTTTCAATGTTGCCCTTTGTTCTACGGATATGATTTCCTCGTTGTTTGTAATCTTTTTTTGTTTTTCGGTGCCCGTTTGTTCGCATGTTGTCTCTGTCCATTTGACAGTGATTCCTATTCTTGACAGCAGGTCCATACCCATTATCATTATGGTTGTGGATGGCAGGTAAATGAATTGGTGCGTTAGCTTCCTTCCGTTTATTTCCAGATTGAGGTTTATGGCTGTGTTCGTCTGTATCCTCGAGCCATCTGCCAGTTTAATTGTGGTTTCTTTACGTATTCTGACATTGTTGTGCTCTTTTATTTGGTCCACGATGTCCTTGTTGATGTAAGAGTTCGTTGAACCTGTGTCTATGAGGGCTCTGAATGGTTTTCCGTGTATTTTTACCTCGGCAAATATTCTGTTATCTTTTTCCACCTGTGATTTTGCTGTATATGCTTGCTTCGTTTTATTAGGATTCCTGTTTCCGTTACAACAGTCCCTCGTGAGCTTTCCAAGTAGGCCACATCGGCTGCAGAAGATGACTTGTTTGCTTCGGCATTCTTTGGCCGAGTGGTTTTTCTTTCCGCACTTCCAACAGCAGGATTCTGGGTCGTAGTGCGTGCTTACTGGTTTTCTCTCAGTTTCGTTTTCCTCCGTTTTCCCGTTTTCCTGTTTGTTCCATGGTCGGCCTGTTTGGTTTTCTTTATGTTGGTAAATTGGTTTTTTGTAGGTGTCTTTGCTTCGATCTATGTTTATCTTCTCGTAGTCACCTGCCAATTGAATGAGTTCCGATACTGTTTTGAAATCTTTCCTTTTTATGTAATAATGATAGTTATATCTCATATTATCGTATATTCTGTCTAGTTGTTCTTCTGTTGTTAGTTTTCTATATCTTCTCATTAGTGTTTGTATTTCTGTTAGATATGGTACAAAGTTTTCTCTGACTTTTTGACGTCTGTTTATGATTGATTCTAAAAGGTTTTTCTCGTAATTTCTGGGATAGTAGAACAACTTGAAGTTCTCTGTGAAGTCCTCCCATGTTTTCCATTGTGGACTATTGTTTCTATACCACAGCGATGCTGTTCCGTTGAGGCATCTCGGTATCACTCGTATAATTCTGTCTTTGTTGACATTCAGTGTTTCCGCTAGTTCCTCTATTCTCTCCAGGAATTCCACAGCATCCCCGGTGGTGTCGAATTGAATTTTCCAGCGGGATACGGCCTTGTCGAATTCGTTTATATTGTTTTCCTTCCCCTTGATATTCTCCTGGTCCATTTCGTCTTCGTTTTTCACTAATTGCGATAGTTGTTTTCGTAGTTCTTCTACTGTGTTTGTCTGCGATACTTCAATTTCCCTTTTTTCGAGTTAATTTCCTTAACTTTAATTAACTTTCGATTAATTTTTGTTAACTTAACGCGTATATCCAGGCTGTTGGCATTTTATTTTATTCTGCTCCCGACTTTTATCTATCTAATCCGAATCTAATTATGAGTTTCGGCGTATTTAGTGGTATTTGTATTTATTTATTTACTTATAACTCTATAATTGCGGTTACGGGGTCTAATTAGACGCTTGCGGCTTATTTTTATTTTTCTATACTATATCTCTATACTGTTTAGTTACAGGTTAGTAATTATTTATTTATTTTATTTATATTAACTACGGATTTCCTACGGTTTTTCTTTATATTTGCCTATGCCACGGTTATTTATTTAATGGTACTTAAGATTTTCGGTCCACCCTAAGTGGTTTTTTTTTCCTTTCGCGGTTCCCCTTGTTTTTCCCTCGGTTTCTGTGTGAGTGTTCTTTATTTAGTAATTCTGGTAACGGTTTTCGGTCGGATGCCTGTTCTAAAATCTATCGACCCGAATTTCCACGAGTCGACTGATTTAGAGTTGGCATGCGGTTCGCGAATGTAATTTTTCGCGTGTTTTTAATAATGAGTGTTTTTCGTTCCGATGCTTGTTTTTATATCTATCAACCCGAATTTCCACGAGTCGACTGATTGAAAACAAGCATGCGATTCGCGATAATAATTTCCCTTTCTTTGCTTTTTTTTTTTTTGTATGTGTGTGTGTGTGTGATTTTAGCTATCTAGTGTGGTTTTTCGTTGTATGTTTATTCTTGAATCTATCAACCCGAATTTCCACGAGTCGACTGATTTAGAATCAACATGCAATTTCGCGCTTTTATCTCACTTTTTCTTTCTCGTTCTTACTGTTCCCGTTCAGATAGTCGTTCTTCCAGTCAACCCGGAGTTCCACGAGTCGACTTTACAGAAAGAACTTGTATCTGTTATTATTTAAAAGAGAAAAACGGAAAAAAAATTAAAAAATAACAATGACGGTATTTACGGAAAAAGTTTCTTACTTACTGTTTGAGTTGCGAGTTTTCCTATCCCCCTTTTTTTTTCTTTTTACGACTAAGCGGATGGTCTTCCCCGCGGTTTGGCGGGGTGTACCACTTTAACGGACGCGACGCAGACGGCGGACGGACGGATGAACGGTTTTTTTTTTCCGCGACGCGAACCCGGGACAGCCGGGTGGGTTTTTCGGTTGGGCGCCAATGTAACGTGGTCACGAGCCGGCGGGGTCACTGGCTGGAGACCACGTACATAGGGGATCAGGGATTTCTCGACAATCAAACACGGATGACTTTGAACCTGGCCTGTGGCCTTTATTTCCTATAATACTAGAACACTAAGATACGATCTACCTCTTATATCTACACACTGACCGGACGGCTCCGAAGGAGCCGGCTGAAAGAACACTAATACTTATCTAAATCACTCGCGGGTTTAAATCGGCCGTCGACGGGAGGCCTTACGGACCGTACACGCGTGAGGCGCGTGCGCGGGAGGGAGAAGTGCGGGGGGAGGCGAAGGTTTCGGCGGTGCTGGGCAACACCGGCTCAAAGCCCTGATATGACCAACACCTCCAGCGCCCTCCTGTGACTATTGCCGCCGTCGTACCCGAATTACCACGAGACGACGTCGTGAAGCGACAATAGGCACAGGCGAACTCTTGGCGGACGCCGGCCGGGTGCGTTATATAGGCCGGCGTGTGGGGATTTGCGGTGGGGACCGGCGTGTGCGCTGCTGCTCGCTGATTGGTCGGTTTCCCTCACGCCATCCTCGTACGATGCGGCGCGACGGGCTTCTAGAATGTTCTCGCGTGTTTGTGCGCTGAGTCATGCGTGCGTCGGACTTGGTAGGTACTGTGACAGCTTCGTCACAACGCAGAGCACGTCCTTTACCACCCATTGCTTCATCGACAGTCAAAAGACTCCTACAATAGTACTCACTGGCAAACTTGCACAGTAGCCCCTTCCGGTCGAACAGTTTGGCGTCAAATGGCGGCCAGTAGTAGAACAGCAGTTTGGCCGCGGAGACGCGCGCGCCGCACGTGCCGTACGCGATAACGCAGAGCACGTCCTTTACCACCCATTGCTTCATCGACAGTCAAAAGACTCCTACAATAGTACTCACTGGCAAACTTGCACAGTAGCCCCTTCCGGTCGAACAGTTTGGCGTCAAATGGCGGCCAGTAGTAGAACAGCAGTTTGGCCGCGGAGACGCGCGCGCCGCACGTGCCGTACGCGATAACGCAGAGCACGTCCTTTACCACCCATTGCTTCATCGACAGTCAAAAGACTTCTACAATAGTACTCACTGGCAAACTTGCACAGTAGCCCCTTCCGGTCGAACAGTTTGGCGTCAAATGGCGGCCAGTAGTAGAACAGCAGTTTGGCCGCGGAGACGCGCGCGCCGCACGTGCCGTACGCGATAACGCAGAGCACGTCCTTTACCACCCATTGCTTCATCGACAGTCAAAAGACTCCTACAATAGTACTCACTGGCAAACTTGCACAGTAGCCCCTTCCGGTCGAACAGTTTGGCGTCAAATGGCGGCCAGTAGTAGAACAGCAGTTTGGCCGCGGAGACGCGCGCGCCGCACGTGCCGTACGCGATAACGCAGAGCACGTCCTTTACCACCCATTGCTTCATCGACAGTCAAAAGACTCCTACAATAGTACTCACTGGCAAACTTGCACAGTAGCCCCTTCCGGTCGAACAGTTTGGCGTCAAATGGCGGCCAGTAGTAGAACAGCAGTTTGGCCGCGGAGACGCGCGCGCCGCACGTGCCGTACGCGATAACGCAGAGCACGTCCTTTACCACCCATTGCTTCATCGACAGTCAAAAGCCTCCTACAATAGTACTCACTGGCAAACTTGCACAGTAGCCCCTTCCGGTCGAACAGTTTGGCGTCAAATGGCGGCCAGTAGTAGAACAGCAGTTTGGCCGCGGAGACGCGCGCGCCGCACGTGCCGTACGCGATAACGCAGAGCACGTCCTTTACCACCCATTGCTTCATCGACATTAGACACTCGAGGAGTTGGCAGTGATGGGCTGTTAGAAAAATTTTATGGAACTAGTGCGGTAACATAAGTTACCGCACTAGTGTTTAAAGCAGACTTAAAAAACATTAATCAACGAATCTGGATGAAAGGCACAGAGATAGATTATAGTCTGGAATAGTCATAGGCTACTTTTTATCCCGGAAAATTAAAGAGTTCCCGCGGAAACCAAAAAAACTTTTAAGTTTTTTTTTATTTACTCCTTAATTTTCCAGGATAAAAAGTAGCCTATGTCACTCTCCATGTCGTCAACATATACCCATGCTAAAAATCACGTCGATCCGTTGCTCCGTTGCGGCGTAATTGAAGGACAAACCAATAAACCAACAAACAAACACACTTTCGCATTTATAATATTAGTATGATTTTCAAATAAATTAGAAATTCTTACGAAAATTACAATACTTTATGAATGAAGTCGGAAGCATATTCAAGTTATCTTTAAAGGTTGAGTATCAATAATCATTTTTATGATTTTCAAATTTAAATGTCTTACTTGCGAATGTGTTTTTACAGATATAGTATTAATCCTTATCAAAATAAATGTTTGTTATCTCTATGATATTTAAAACATGTCGTTGAGTTATTTCAAGTATTTAATTTAGACCAAAAATTGTCCTTCACACCATGTAATTTAGGTTTAAGTTTTTTTTTATTTATTCCTTAATTTTCCAGGATAAAAAGTAGCCTATGTCACTCTCGGTCGTCAACTATACCCATGCCAAAAATCACGTCGATCCGTTGCTCCGTTGCGGCGTAGTTGAAGGACAAACCAACAAACCAATAAACCAACACACTTTCGCATTTATAATACATATTAGTATGATCAATAAAATCATTAGCCTATCGAGTCATTAGTCATGTGGTCACGTCACGATAGGTGGTATTCCGTCTCGAAACCATTGATGTAGAACTTTAGTACCTATACCTCAAAACGGCCAGCTAAACTTTGTAAGTACCACTACATGTACATAGATGGCGCTGCGCGTTTTTAAACCGCGCTACCGGTTTGTGATATGCGATCTATAATAACAACAGGATCACTCTCAATTGTATCCATCCATCCATCAAACCGGATTGAGTAACAATTCCGGGATAAAAAGTAGTTATTTTTGAAATTGCTAACAGTTCATGATCGAACTGTGCAGCATTGTAAATTATATTTAGAGGTAGTAAATTATTATTATTTTCATAATTTACAGGCGGGTCAAAATTAAAACAAGTAAACTAACCGCGTTTTAAAAAATACAGTAATTTACGACTCGATTACGAAATAATCTATACTAATATTATAAACTAGCTGATGCCGGCGACTTCGTCCGCGTTGATCTAGATTTTTGGTTCCCGCGGGAAGCTTTAATTTTCCGAGATAAAAAGTACCTAGCCTGTGTTATTCCTGATTATAAATAAATTTTTAAAAAACCATTTATTACGACCATAAAGATTAATTTTGGATAGAATCAGGCGTTAATTTGCGGAAGTTCATGATTTAGCAAGAAAAGATTACAATTATTTTGCTATAATCCGCCAACAGAAAAATCTGTATGGTCAAAAATGCAGTTACAAGCGAAGCACCGCTTACCTTCCCAAGCAAGCAATCACATGCACCACCACACAAGACTTTTATACTACTCTCAACGCACGTTTCGCTCCGACACCGGAGCATCTTGAGGAGATGTTGACTTTACAATGCAATAAAGGATTTACAATGCACGATTATATTTATAATTAAAGCGAATTAAAGTTCTAGTTAAAAACATTATCTTTTGATGAAATGAGAATTGTTTGCTATAGCTAAATGAAAGTCGTCGTACCTGGATTGCTAGAGTGTTGAAACACCATCATTATAATGGCGCCCACGGATTGGGAAGCCTCGCTTTCTTCCTCTAGGCCGGAATACCGTCGAGCTATATGAATTAATGAGAAAATTATATCATAGGTTAGTCGATCTTTCTAGAACAATATAGGAACATTAGTGTCATGTTGACTAGGAAGTAGGAATCCAAGAAGTAATTTAGTCATAAGCTTATAATTTAGATAATATTGAAATATTCGTTGTCTCGACTGATAAACGTCCACAGCTGGACAAATGTCTCCTGCACAGATCTCCACAGAACAGTCTTGTGCCTTGTGCTTCCTTCCAACGGCTCCCCAGCTATGCTTTTTTTTATTCCACTACAAGTTACACAAAACTGCAACGCCTATCGAACTTTGTGATCCACCCATTGCTACCACAGCTTAGCGACTCTTCTGGCAACGCTGACAAATTACTGAAATGGATGATGAATAAATCTTTTTTTTTTATTGCAAGACTAGCTGATGCCCGCGACTTCGTCCGCGTGGATTGAGGTTTTTCGGTTCCCGCGGGAACTCCTTAATTTTCCGGGATAAAAAGTATAGCCTATGTGCTATTCCAGACTATAATCTATCTCTGTGCCAAATTTCATCCAGATCCGTTCATCCGTTGGAGCGTGATTGAGTAACAAACATACATCCATACATCCAAACTTTCGCATTTATAATATTTATATTTGATAGGCTTGCGCTTGACGACAATCACGCTTAATACAAAGCAATGATGAGGTTTAGGTTGAAGCGCGCCCGTCTAGAAGATGCCTATTCACTCTTGCCTTGAAGGTGTACGTGGCAGGGAATACATCTTTACTTCTATTATATACTACGTTTGGGTGGCTGGGTGGATGTTAGTTACTCAATCACGCCAGAACGGCTGAACGGATCTGGACGAAATTGAATAGCACATAGGCTACTTTTGTATCTCCAAAAATGAAAGAGTTCCCGCGGGAACCAAAAAACCTCAATCCACGCGGACAAAGTTGCGGGCGTCAGCAAGTGATAATACAAATGTCTACTTACTGATGGTAAACGGCAGTATGTAGTAACACAGCAGATGCAATATCCCCTGATGCAGGTTGGGAGGGAACACGGCCACGCAGTACGCTACCAAGTATGGCAGGTTGTCGATCATATCGTATTCCAGGAACGGCAGGATACAGCCCAGGCATTGCAGCACTGCTTGACCGAAGGCTGGAATATATACAAAGAATAGAATAGAATGGAATATATAATAAAATATAATAGAATAGCATCAATTTATTTGTCTGAATATGTGTAACAATGATGTTTATAGTATGAAAAGCCGCAGCATATCCAGTCAGGCATGCCTAACGTACAAATTTTGATGTAGTTAAATATTTAAATAAAATAGGTAGTACAAGTAGAACACTTCATAGAAATTACATCCATACTAATATTATAAATGCGAAAGTGTGTCTGTCTGTTTGTCTGTCTGTCTATTTTTTTCTGGGCTTTTTTATCACGGAAATTTGAGGAGTTCCTGCGGGAATCAAAAAACCTTAATCCACGCGGACGAAGTCGCGGGCATCATCTAGTAAATAAATAAAATAAACAGAATCTTTATTTGGGATATAACACAATAACGAAGAACAAAAATTACAAAAACATAAAAATTAAAATCTCTTTACTGTTTTTAAACTGTGCCACATAGAATCCCAAAAAGGGCATATCGCCTCAGCGAAATGCTGAAATGGTGTTTAACTGTTCTTCCGGCGACGCCTAAGAATTCCCGACGTCCCGCTACCTATCACTTCGTAGCAAACTAAACTAACAACACAGATACAATAATATTTCCAATGAATTCTTATCTACTATCGTATTAACATTCTATCGTACCTATTATCTTATAAACTATATTTTTTATTGAAAGTTTTTTTTATTTCGCGGCTTATGTCACTAATCAGTTTTTGCGTATCGATTGGTATGGTCTCGTGTGGATGGTGTGCCCTGTATCTGAATTCTCGTCCGCGTCATCGTCTGGAACTAGGAAGGGGCATAACCTATTACCTACATAATCTGCGCTCTGGCATTTTGACCATTTTGTACAGAATAAGTAGACTAAACTTGCGGTGCGGAAGCGGTGATGTTTAAATGTCCTATGTCCCCCCAGTGGGGCAGAGGGCGTTTACGGTGTTTCGCCATCCCGAGCGGTTAGAAACTACACCCTTGATCTCATGCCACGTCATCCCTATCCAAGCCACCTCCGCCAGAGCCGTCCACCGCCGCCAAGTTTGTTTGGATCAACCATTTTTTTCAACAACCTCTCAAACTCAAGGAAACCCTTTCAAGCCCTACGCAGCACAATTATTTAAAAATTGGCAATAAAATAATTATTAATTATTGGGATTCTGGCGGAAGACTAAGAAAATCACTTGCTCACTTTCAAGGAAAAGAGACTTCTATTCGACAGAGAAGCTTTACCCTTATCCAATTATTCTGCGTTAGTTATAAGACACATTTTTGCACAAAAAGATTTTTTTTTTTCAATTTAGGTACACATTTATGATATTTCACTTTGTTTCTAAACTAATTTAACAAAATAATATTAAACAAAATACATTAAAATCTAAGTTAAAAACTAAAAACTAAACATTAAATATATCATCTATGCCGCTGCAATGAGGCAATGAGCCCAGAACGCTGGCTGCGTTACCCCGCTGAATAGCCAAACTTATATGTTGGCCGAGGTAGGTTGGGAGAGGCTCCGGTCACCTGTGGACTCTGTGAGACGAGAAGATAGATCTAGCATCTTCGCCCCACGACCCCAGGGGTTTCGACAACAACAGGCTGTCAGGCAAAATGAAATTATTTTCTATAATTTCATAATTGCGCCTGTTGGCTCTTTCTGCATTAGTCGCAAAAGAATTTACTTAAAAAAAATTAAACTCCCACCAGAATAAATCCCTCACCTTGAATACCATACTGCAGGTGCGGTGCTGAGTCGACGAGCTGTGAGATCGCGTTGAACAGCCCCTTATAGTCCAAGTTGGGGTACAGGCCCATTCTCTCCGCATCGTTGTCCGCGTCCCGGATCATTTCCAGCGGAGATCGCGGGACATCTTTGAGAACACCTGGAAGATTCGTTATAACTTTTTATTTATTTTTTATTTTGTGCGTTATTACTTTATATGCCAAAATTTATATCTACTAATCACATCACACTAATATTTAAAAGGCAAAAGTTTCTTTGTGTGTGTACGTGTGTACTTTTGTTACTCTTTCAGGTACTTAAAAACTACTGGGCGGATTTGGCTGAAATTTGGAATAGAGATAGATTATAGTCTGGAATAACACATAGACTACTTTTTATTCTAAAATTAGTTACACAGATTTTCCACGGAATTAAAAAAAATAAAACCTCGCGTTATAAATGCGAAAGTGTGTAGTTTTTCCGTCAATCAAGCCGCGACGGAGCAACGGATCGACATGATTTTTTGCATGGGTATAGTCGAGGATCTGGAGAGTGATATAGGCCTTTCATCCCGGAATTTTTAACTCCAGAATTAAAAATACTTATTAATATATAAGATACTTACTCAGCAGGGTCTGTGAAAAGTATTTGACGGTGTTAGCGATGTCGATGCCTGAAGGCAGCGGCTGGATGTTGTGCATCAACCGAAGCTGGCAGTCGTACAGGCTCCGGATCTTCGCCGTGACTGCAAAGTGACTCGTCAATACCACCTGCCTTGTCGGCAATACAAACACACGGTCCCTGGTCCACTGGCAATCGACATACGCGGTTAACGGTTAAAGTTCTTGCAATTAACGAATGCACGTAGTTCATGGTTGTGTTAAAGTCCTATCTGTATACATTTGTATACGACCGCTCCGAGAGGCACGCACACACACGCAATGAGCATAACTACAAGTAAAGTTCACGCGCGCTCGTGAATTGCAATAACTATGCGATTTTTGGAACATTTTTATTTGAAAACTATTATTTATCTATACTTTTCAAAAACTTTGATAAGTATGTCAATATGATGTGCTTTCTAATCTTGAAATCTTAAAAAAATTATGCGACTGAAATAAGTTTCAGTGGAGTTTTCTTCCAATGGACCAACAACCAAAGCATGTTGCTTGTAACTATCTATGCAAACATATTATTAAGTAAACTAATGGGTCCGAAATAAAGAAGACCAACAAGTTTAGAAGTTTCATGCTCCATAATATTTTAAAGCACTCTAAAATCTATAATTATGTGCGATAAGGATAGAGTGCAAAGGGTCTACAAAAGATGCATAAAGTTATCTACTTAACTGCCTAGCATTTCGTGGGCTTTAAATTACAAAATCGTTATATCAAGGTACTTACATATGTCTTTTTTTAGAATTAATGGAAATAAAATCTTCCTAATAAGTTAATAATATTACATTGCTGCCCAGGCCGGAAATAAAGCAATTTACGGCTGCCAAAAACATACCTACTAATACTAACATATACCTAAAGCCTACTTGTACACACTACACAATACACATGGCGATAAACATTTGTAAAAATACATAATATTTACAATTATTTTAATAGTAGCAAATTAGAGAAGAAAACTATGCCATACGAAATATTAAAGCTTAAGAAAAGCAAAAAAACAATACTTTAGGTATGTCCCAATGCAGAGCTCACATAGGTAGGGTATATAATAGAAGAGCATATTTGCTATTAATAGAATATCCTACTTTTTAAATATTGTAATAATTTAAATATTACGAAACAAAAATTATTAAATTATACATCAGGTATTATAAATACAAACTTACCATATAACTTGCAGAAACAAAAATGGTTATAACAAACATGGACATTTGTTTATGTTTAGGTCGATAAATTTTTTAATTTTATATTTTTTAAACTGGAAAATTAGTATTCACATGTCAGTCATTTTTTAAACTATAGCTTAATAATTGACCTAATACCATAACATAGAACTTTTATTTTATAAATTCAGAAAGTAAAACAGTAGATCATAATACTATCCTGGAAATAAACCTGATAGACTCTAAAGGGTATCATTACTTTTGATTCAGCACAACATAAAGGAAGATAATATAATTTACAAAGGTCAACATCAAGGGTCACGTAAAGGTCAACATCGAACACCGAAGGACACACCGGGTCAACACCAAACACCCAGGGTCACACCAGGTCAACAGCAAGACACCAACATAACCTTGGGATGAACATCGTGCAGCAATATCAGACGAGGGTACACCCAACTAACAAGAACTTAGGATTGCCATCTTAACACACAAATTTAAGTCTTAGGGTGAGAGTTATAAAGCGCAATTTGACTTAGCTCAGACTTATGAGTGTTAAAATGAGGCAGACATAAATCTCACTCAGTTCATCTCTCTCATAAATCTGAACAAAGTCGAAGCACACTTTAAAGATCTCAGGGGCAGTAGGGGAGGGGGTAGCTTTTAAACCAAAAGAGAGTTCAAACAAGACACAAAAGACTCATTTCATTGGGACAAAAGGGGGAAATTTTGAAGTTAGATATACTTGGTTAGTTTATATGGAAACGAAATAGGCAAGTTCTATAAAAAAGTTAGTTATTTAAGCTTATTCGTTAATTAATTAAAGCTAAAGTATATTAATAAGTCAATTTAGCAATAAAGTTAGTTGATCTGTTTAAAATAACAAGAGAGAAAATACTTGTCTATAAGATGCCTAAAATTATTACTAATATTATAAATGCGAAAGTTTTTGTTTATTGGTTTGTCCTTCAATCACGCCGCAACGGAGCAACAGATCGACGTGATTTTTGGTATGGGTATAGTTGAGGACCTAGAGAGTGACATATGCTACTTTTTATCCCAGAAAATTAAGGAGTTCCCGCGGGAATCAAAAAAAACTTAAACCACGCGTACGAAGTCGCGGGCATCAGCTAGTGTTAAATATTTGATCATAGAAGCGACAGAAACTCGGCAATCAGGCAAGATTCTATAGAATGTCGGAAACTTTAAGATATATTCGAAAGAAGCCAAAAGATCTCAGTATGTAGTGGCAATTTTGGGAAGATTTAAATAGGATTTAAGTAATTAGATGGCAATACTATAATTTTGAGAAAAGGCTAGAAGACTCAAGACTGTAAGACATCTAGCCCTAGGAGGCCAAGCATAGCGTGGGTCAGGTAGGGTTGCCACCAATTTGTCAAGCTAATAAAATTATATTTCACACATTATTTTTATAAGTATCTATGTAAGTAAATCCTCTTCTTTTAGTCTTTTTCTAATTAGTCAATTCATTTATTCCATTAAAACCAAAAAATCATTATCAGCTTATCCTCAAACCATACTCTAATAGGTTCCTTATTCTAATATAACTTAATTTTTAATTATGGGTTTCCCATAATTCAAAATCTAAATCCAAATAAACTATATTTGAATAAAAAGTAAAATAAAACTAGATGGTTGACTGTAAAATTAAGTCATTTAAAAGTTTTTTTATGACTACCACTGGCACTATAGTCTTATGCTAAAGTTTGTCCATTAATTGAAGCTTCCACTACTTGGCAAGAACATTACTGTACCTACAAACATAATCAGATTTCTTTTTTAGTACATTTTAGTTACATAATTGTAACTATAAATGAAGGTGTTACATACTAAAACTTTATATTAAAGGTGGCAACCCTAGAACCAGGGCCAGAACTGTGCAAACAGTCACAAAAACACCCGCCCGCTGCCACCAGCTCACCTTTCAGGTTCAGCGGCTCCAAAACAAGCTGCATGTTATCACACGCCTGCGCGGTCTGCATTGGGTACACACTAAAAGCTTATGAGGTCTCCGGGGAACCTCTGAAAAAGAAACGCGTTAATGGACATGCATGCGGCCACCTTTTGACCCTGACGTGAGATAGATTGTTCTTTTTGGCACTAGAACAGCTGTTTTCTAATCTGTGAATATTGAAATAAATAATTTTATTTCAATAGTTTGTAAAATATTGTAATTTGTTAAGTGTGTGTGTCCATTGCTGCATTGTATTCTCATTGTTGAGGATTGGCACACCTGAATTTATAATCTTTTGACTTGCAGTCAGACTCTGTCTATAAATATGTTACAAGCAATAATTATTAAGTTTGGCGAGTACTAGGTAAGTAACTATTGAGTATATTAATTATATTTTATACAGCACAAAAAGCAATAAGGGAAGTAAAGAAGATACTTATTTGTTTGGGTTTTATTAGAAATTACTTAATTATTTTTTAAACAATAATAGTTGTAAGTAATAAAATATAACCATAAGACAATCTTTTGATACATTAACTTCTTGGTTAAAATTAAAGAAGTATTATATGAAGTATTTCAATTTAATTGTACCTTATAATAAGTTAAAACGAACCAAACAAAGTAGAATCACTTAGCCTACCAGACAGCCGTTGTTCTAATTTCGCACCTACCTCACGCCGGGTCAAACTAGCAGCAAAGCCTGAAGCGGCATCATAACTCTTATCAGTTATTATCAACACTCACAGGCCGCTGCCCGCGTCCCCATGTTTATTAGTTGGATCCTAAAACTGCCCTGCATTTGAGTGACACCCGCGAAGTGGAAGGAAACGCTTAATCAATACACGATACACCAATTTAGGTATAGATCTGGGCGAAAGAGATGAGACCTGAATCTAGTTTGCTATTCTCTTCATCTCTTTAGTCTATCGATCGCCACAAGATCGCAAACTCCGGTTTTTTATCATTGTTTTGATTTGAGCTTACCGCGCAACTCGAATTTCGAACAGTGAAAACCATAGAATAATGGGTGCGTTCCGAAATACACTGAGAGCACTGTAAGTCCCCAGTAAAGAGCACTGCCAGTGCTCGCAGTGCTTATAACGGAACACACACAATATATCCAACGGGGTGAAAACAAACGTGACGTAGGTGACGGATGACACTGACAAGTTACAATGAAGGAAGTAGGAACTGAAAGAGTTGCCATTAAAAAATAGTAAGGGGTTGAAAAAAGTGTATAATCAATAATCATCCAGTAATAATATTTGTGTGTAATAAATACCCAAAGGTACCCTGTGAAAATACACCCTTGTAAGAATACCGAGCAAAATGCGCAGTACTTGCCGGCTACTTGATGTTTGTGTAATTATTTTATGCAAAGCCTAGATTGACTTCGTCCGGTTTAGGTTTATAAAAAACCCATGTAATTAATTTTTATAAAAGAATAATTCAAGCTATCTCTGTACCAAAATGACAGACAAACACACTTTCGCTATGAAGGTTTGTATAATATTTTATGAATGGTTCGTTCGGGTGAATTGGATTAGATGGCATGTACCAAAACCTATTTTAAAGTTATTTAACTTAAGAATAACAACTAGATGGACTTAGTAGGTCTGCATAAAGAGGAAAAATAAAATATCATTTTTTGAAACATACGTTTATTAATTAATATAATGATAAATTACTTATGTATATCACATAATCATACTATCCTATACGATCACAGCGCACCGTCCTCCCTCTAAAGTACAATTTAACTCCCAACATTCTAAACGACCGAAATATTACTTCACCGTCTAAAATTCGCAACTGTCATGCTCTTTTAAACGAGTAAGATATGCGACAAGCACTCGCTACAGTTTGTTGACTTGTACCGCTGGCATTGAAAATAAATGGCCCATTATATCATCAACGGTTATCCATCGCTCCTGCCAGTGCTTGCTGTATCACAAGCTGCTGGGCACTTATCAGCTTTTTTAGCTCTTTCACTTCCTGTGTCAACTGACGCACATTCTCTGATGTCTCATCCAATCTTGATTGAAGATTTCCTATCCCTGACGAGTAGCCATACTCCCGGTAGCCTGAGTCATTGTTATTCTCGTACTTTTTGAAACAGGAATACGCTCCAGTAGTCGAACCGTTCGAAGAGATCGTGTGACCATACTGCTTCCTCATTTTAGCAATATCGTAAGCTGCCATCATTATATCTCTTGGTAAGCGTTTCTCGCTTGGATTCAATGGCTTCACACTTAAAACAACTCTGTATGCCTGCGGTGAAACTAGAGCTGATGAATGCAATATTTTCAGCAAGCATTTAGGCAGATACCCATTAAACAAAGCTAGCTCCATGTAAGAAATCAGTTTAGTCTGCCGAACAAGTTTGGAAAGTCCAGCCGTTTTCCTCAATCCCTGGATATCGTGAACGGCTATACCGACAAGCAAATTCATGAGTACAACAGTCACAAACAAAAGAAACAGAACGTAGGTTATCTGTGCAGAAAACTCAAGCAACACGGGCGGATCATTTCCATCTGGTTCGTTCAGTAGCAAATCCAAGTTCAGTTCTCCTATCATCATAGTCAGCACAGTTATGAATCCCATAAAAGGATTAGCGAAAGAAGACGAGTCGGGAAATATCACGCAGAAACTTATTGTAAATCCGATCAATATGCAAGAATAAGCCATCAAAAGCTTTGCGAATTCCTTTTGTACTTTCTGGTACATTGCAACGTAAGTCCCAAATACTGGCAACTGGCCAATCATCATCATCAAATTAGTCCATCCAGCAAGAACTGCAAATGCGCCTACATGATTCTGCCATGTATATGTGATATTTGTGTAAATATATGATATCAAGAAAACACTAATTATCACAAACCATTCTATGATATTTTCAGATTGCATCAAATATTGTTTTACAGTAGAATAACCAGCTATACCGTAAACTTTCCTGAATATTTCAAAAATAGTTATGCCTGCAAGAACCCACCATTGCATTTCTATCACGAATGGGTTCTTTCTCAGTAAATCTCCGAGTATAGATTGTTTTTGACACAGCTCTTGCTCTTGGATGGTCTCCTCCATATCTTTACTGCCATTATAACAGTTATGTGCAAGTGCAGTCAATACATACAAAGTGAGACAAAGAACAAAAATAAAGCTTAAAAATAATCGTGCAACATAGTATTTGCGAATTTTCTCCCATTTGATATACAAGAACGCAGAACAGAGAGGATGTAGCAGTACTTCCTTCTGACCTTCATCTACGAATGTGTTCAGATAGCTTATTTCCCGTGGGTAGCAGTGTTGGAGGATGCTGCGGAAGTCAAGTTCAAGTTCGACTTCTCGATTGCTAGATTGCGAGTGGTGCAATGTGATAGCGCAGTCGAGCTTCCTGGTAATCATCGCTAGGGACGCAGGAGTCTTACGGGCGATTACATTAAGCGCCGAGTTTCCTTTTTTAGATCGCGTCGTTACATCAGCGCCATGATAAATTAATGTCTCCACGCACGCAGACAATCCATCGAGTGCAGCCAAGTGCAATGGCGTGAATCCGTATTCATCTTTTTGATTTACGTTCGCTCCCCAACTTATTAAGGTCTCGATGATGTCGCATGCGCTATCAGATTTTCCAATTGCAGCGTGGAGTGGGGTTCTTTTATCGAAATCCATAGAATTCGGTTCTGCGTTTCCTTTCCGGAGCAATGATTCGACACATTCCAAGCTTGCTGATCGTGCTGCTAGATGCAAGGCAGTGAATCCTCTATGATTTTTTAAGGTAGAGTCAGCACCCCTTGTCAGAAGTAAATCTATGCATTCCACAAATCCACCATCAGCTGCCAGGTGCAAAGCCGTTGATTCTCTGTCGCCTACTCTCGTTCTGACATTGGGATCGGCTCCAGGTGTCTCAAGAAGAATTGTGAGACATTGAATCATACCCAAATCAGCGGCAAGGTGAATTGCATTAGTACCACCAGGCTCTATCTGATTGACGTCAACACCGTGTGAAATAAATAACTTGAGACAGTCAACAGAATTAGCACGCACGGCGCAATGCAAGAGACCACCTTCACAGTTGACGTATTTGACAGCCGCGTGAACTGAAGCGCCTCGATTGACCAGTAAGTTAGCCACTTCCACAGAATTCCCGAATGCAGCGCAGTGAAGCGGTGCAAAGCATCTTGGCATATAATTGGGGTCCGCTCCGCATGATAGCAAATAATTGGCGCACTCCGTTGAGCCACTGAACGCGGCCGCATGTAATGGGGATAGGCCGAGTGCGTCGAAATATAACGGGTCTGCGCCTGCCTCGATAAGCGGCGATAAAAATTGACCAAGTTTGAGAAAGCATGTCCAAAATAGGCAGACATTTCTCTCGGCCTCGGTCGCCGCCGCGAACGTATCAACTGCGGTTTCTATTGTTATGACGCCGGATTCCAATTCGTCGAGTAGTCTCAGCCTGCCACCAACCGCTCGCATTTGCTCGTAAGCGCTCTGACGTAGCGAATCGGAGCAGATATGCGCAGTTAGGTCCAGTGGGGGCTCCTCGAAGCTGTCGTACATGTTGGGGGCGCTCTCGGCGGGGGGCGACGATCCGGCGAGCACATACTCGAGCTGCCCCATGGAGGGGTAGGCCCTCTCGAGGGATTCTTCGTCGAGCGGGGTGGTTTGCGTTCGAGCCGGCGAGCTAAGGACGCGGGCCACGCGCGGCCTGCGGTCCATGGTCGGTGGTAGTGGTCTGGGGGTGTCATCGGGGTCATCGGGGCGCGGTGGGCGGCGCGTGCGGAACCAGCGCCGCGTGAGCAGGCTGCGAGTTGTGGGCATGCGGGCGGCTGGCGCGGGACTGAACGGGAGCGCTCGCCTGCTATTGTTCGTCAATTGTGCTAATGTCGATGAATCGCGCGCACCTTTATCATTAAGGTCTGTTTACACTGGTCTAGGTGGCTCATTTTATCTAGACCTAGCTTTCGTCTGTGGGTTTGTCCGTTTAGACGCCAATCCGACGCATCTTCCGTGCAGATCTTTGCCAAGTATAAAAAAACATGCTCTACTATTGTTAGTGTTTAGGTTATGTGACAAATCTGTTGAAATTGGGTTAAAACATTGAGGCGTAAAAAAAAAATTGTTATCTAGAACCGACGCACGACTGGAGTTTACGAACGATTATAAAATACTAGCTGATGCCCGCGACTTCATCCGCGTGGATCGAGGTTTTTCGGTTCCCGCGGGAACTCCTTAATTTTCCAGGATAAAAGTCTATGTGTTATTCCAGACTATAATCTATCTCTGTGCCAAATTTCATCCAGATCCGTTTAGCCGTTGGGGCATGATTAACAAACATTTATATATTCATACATCCATACATCCATCCAAACTTTCGCATTTATAATATTTATTTGACTAGCTGATGTCCGCGACTTCGTCCGCGTGGAATAACTTTTTTTTACTTCCTACGGGAACTCCTCAATTTTCCAGGATAAAACGTAGCCTATGTCACTCTCTAGGTCCTCAACTATACCCATGCAAAAAATCACGTCGATCCGTTTCTCTAATCGTTTAATTATATAATTTATATTCATCAAAATACATTATATAGTCATGGAAACAAACAAGTGTTACCATGAAAACATAAAGTAAATAACGTAACGGAGAAAGTTTGATTTTACTCCCCAATAATTTTCATACCCCGGGCTTATATATGAAAATCTATTCATATGGAGGTAAACTCTTAAAATAGTCAACATTTAACTGTTAATCCTTGCAGCGTAGAGCCTACGCAATCTACTCTACTCTACTAGAGAAAGAATTGAAAAAAAGATAAAAAAATGGTAGTCATAGGGACTGCCGATAGAAGTGAAAATGAATATTTAAAATATTTAAAAATTAAATAAAATATAAAATTATTAAAATATAAACCTTAAAACTAAGGCATTAAAGTTGAATTACGAATCTAGTATATTTATATTTAAGACCTTTTGTCTTCGTAACAACGCGAGGTGTCGGTGACGGTTCGGTGACGCGGCGAATCCACAATTTTACTCCCTACCAAAAAGAGCTCAACGCAGCTAAAGAAGTTTTCACTTCAATAATTTTGTGTTACAGCATGTATACGGTCTCTAAGAGCGATCAAATGCTATTAACAATGGCCGGTCGAGCTCGCATCGCTTCTTTTTGCACATATTTACTAACATTTTTGTCGTCACTTCAAGATGACTCCAATGTTCTGTTCAAATCATTACGCACCTATTGTATTTAAATTAGATTAGAAATTATTTAATTCACCACTCTCATTAAATATACCTCTTTTAAGTAATGTGATACGACAGCTGTTCTTGTTTAAAGAGATGTCAAAGACATTAGAAAAAGGGCTAATAATTAAACATTAGACGTGATGTATAATTGAAAATTATTTAGTGGCAACATTTGTAATTGGAATTTAGGGTGCCCGGTGGAATTTGAATTTCGAATTTCTCAACGGAAAATCCTTGGTCTCCCTGTCTTTCTGCATTGACACTTTCTTTTGTAATAAGGGGTCATGATGTATGTATATAAATCCTTTGATGTTAGGAGAATAAATCGTGCATTAATTATAAATCAATCACATGATTTTTTTACTAACTTTTTAACTACATAGTTCACACCACTACCTACATTTTTTATGAACCTTGCATCACTATTTGTGGGAAAATATAAAACAATTGAATTAAGTAAAACCCGCTTAGGTACTTACCTACTTTGTTTATAATTTAAAACCTGCTTTATTATTTAGCTAACTAAATACCTGCAGTACTAACTACTGTTGTAATTATTTCCATGGAATCTCTTGATAATGCAGATCAAGGTGGAACAATCTTCAATGTCATAATGAAGTTGGTGTAAACCACAGACCATATTTTACTCCCTACCTTTCCCTACACGCTTTTTCTTTTATTATCTTGAGAGAAGACTAAGTAAAATTGATCATCATCATCATTTCTAACAGAAAAACATTACCTACATATTTTGTAGAGTCAATAACTAGTGGTTCGCCGCGAACTGAGACCTCGCGGTATCCATAAACTTACAGAGCGCCATCTATGTGAAGTTCTGTTAAAAATAGTGAAGCTCATTAAAAATTAAATAATTTCGTTTCCTTAGAATATTTATCTAATTTTAGTATTTGTTGTTCAAGTACAGGATATAATTCAAATAAGTGATCAAGTTTCAGGCTCAGCCTTTTCTTTTTAAGCACAAACGAATAAATTTGTACAGAGCGCCATCTATTGACAACATTGTGAAGTTTGTTAAAAATACGTATGCTCATTAAAAATTAAATAATTTCGTTTCCTTATAATATTTATCTAATTTTAGTATTTGTTGTTCAAGTACAGGATATAATTCAAATAATTAATCAAGTTTCAGGCTCAGCCTTTCAGAAAATTGGGAGTTCTGAGGTCATCTTTGGACGTCAGAAAATCACCACTTTGAAAGCCCCCCATTTCGTCAATTTTAGGGGAAAAATTAAAAAAAAAATATTTTTGGACTCCGTTCCTCATTATCTTTAAAATGATATACCGCAACCCTATGTAATGCTATAAAAAATATTTTACTTCGCATTCGCTTCTATGAGAGCCCCCCTGAAATAAAGATTTTTATAACTTTTTAAGCCATATTCGGCGGGAGGCCATCGGTTTACATAGTATATTTAAATTTGAAGTAATTACGTTCAGTAATTCAGAAGTTATAAGGCTCTGACAGACGGACGGACGGACAAGTGCCAATTCACCCAAGTAGACTCAGAGACCTTCGCTTCGCTCGGTCAATTAAGCGAATATGAGACGTAGAGCACTCACCTTTATGCCACGGAGGTCGTCAAAATCATCTGCTTGAAAGTGAAACACGTGGGAAACGAGCGAGCGGAAAAACAACAATGATAATTCGCCATTTGCCGTAGCTACTGGTTGCATAGTTACATCTCTCTCTATTTTTTACCATGCACTTCAAGTAAAGAATCAAGTTAGAGAATCTATGCTAGAGTATGAAAGTTTTTTTGAAGTGAAAACTTCTCTATCCGCGTTGAGCACTTTTTGGTAGGGGGTAAACTTGTGGATTCGCGTGACCGACATGCTCGCGTTGTTACTTGTTACGAAGACAAAAGGTCATATAAATATACTACTTACATTCGTAATTAAACTTTTATCCCTTAGTTGGTTTATATTTTAATTTTTTTTATTCGTTTTCACTTCTATCGGCATTCCCTATGACTGCCAATTTTTTTAACCACTAAAAGTAAGCCCTTGACAGCAATCAAAGTGATAATCATACTTACTTAATATTATAAATGCGAATGTGTTTGTCGGTTTGTTGGTTTGTTGGTTTGTCCTTCAATCACGCCGCAACGGAGCTACGGATCGACGTGATTTTTGGCGGAATAAAAAAAACTTAAACCACGCGGACGAAGTCGCTGGCATCAGCTAGCGCAGTCTAAGATGATAAAGGGCTAATCCCTAATCGGTTTCTTTACACGGCATCGTACCGGATCGCTAAGTCGCTTTACGTCTTTGCCGATAGAGTCGTAACTAGACACGGCCGAAGCTTCCCACTAGATCAGACTAGAAAAGAATTTTTTTTTTTTATTTTTATTTTTTTATTGAAATGCCAACAAGTATTGTTCAAACAATTAATAATAATAAAATAATACAGTCATGTCTCGTTCTATCACAACACTTAATTATAGGCAAATACAGCATTATTATAGATAATCCGGTCAACAATTTTTTTTTTTTTTTTTTAAATATTTAAATACAAAAGCAAAGAATATCTACAAGCTAATAGATTCACATAATTAAAGTTAAACTTGAATACATAATAATTAATATTATACAATTAATTTAAATTAGATTAATAAATTAAGTACAATAAAATAAAATAATTACAATTAAGTTAGATCCTACTATACAATACCATTAAATTAAAAATTGAGTCGGCAAATTAAATAAACAAGAAAAACATTGCATCCATAAAGTTACAGTTTCATTTCAACGAATAAAGTTTCTTCTTAAAGCTAGTTAGAGTGTCATGAAAAATGTCAATGTCAAGGTGGGTCAAATTGTTATAATTATTAATAAATCGACTAATTGGGGAGTATTTGCCAAGATTACTATTAGAAAAGCATGGTATAAAGGTGTTTTTTAGGGGAAATCTAGGAGGACGGCGAGGAACATGTATGTTAATCTGGTTCAACAAGTCAGGCAAGTCAGCCAGTCCTTCGTTTTTCAAGGGGTTGGATCTTAAAATATTTTAGACGCGCTTCGTAGTCAGCTCTATATGGGCAGGATTTGTCCTTAAAAGCTAGGTACCTCGTAAAGGAGCGTTGGACTTGCTCTATTCGTGTGATATGTGATTTATAATGCGGGTTCCATGCCGAGACTGCATATTCAAGGATACTTCGAGTCAGCGCGTTGAATAATGTTATGATACAGTCGGTTCTCCTAAAATCAGTAGTGTTACGCTTGATGAAACCCAACAACTTCCACGCTCTAGAGACTATTAGGTTCTGATGTTCCTTGAATGTTAGTTTATCATCAATCGTAACCCCGAGATCCCGAATTACTGACACCTCATGGAGTAGCTGACTGTGTATAAAATATTCAGTTTTTATTTTGCTCTTTTTGCGGGTGAATTTTATATGTGCGCATTTAGTGACATTGAGGATCATTCTATTCTTGGTACACCACTCTTGAATAGAGTTGAGATCCTCTTGTAATAGACGACTATCCTCAATGGTTCTGATTTCCCGATAAAGCTTAAGATCATCAGCAAATATGGAGCATTTGCTGTAGCGAATTATACAAGTTATATCGTTTATAAACAGGGAAAAAAGAATAGGTCCGAGATGAGATCCTTGCGGCACTCCCGACGTAGCTATAAAAGGATCTGAGGTATAGACCTTTAATGCTACTCTTTGAACTCTATTTGCAAGGTATGATCTGAACCACGAGAGTAAGGGGTTATGGACTCCGTACCCACATAGTTTTAATATTAAGAGGTTATGGTCAACTTTGTCGAAGGCACTGCTAAAGTCAGTGTATATTGAGTCCACTTGATTTCTATTGTCAACACATTTAGATATATATGAAATATAATTGACCAGATTAGAGACAGTAGACCTGTTCCGACAAAATCCATGTTGGTCGACCGATATAATATTTTTCGAATAGTTAGAGAGAATTGGACATATTATACTTTCAAAGATTTTGGAGAATGTATTTAACAGGGATATTGGTCGATAATTTCGAACGTCGTTCTTGGCTCCTTTTTTAAATATGGGGAGAATATTGGCGGATTTCCAGGCATCGGGAAAGGTAGAGGTTTCCAGAGATCTGTTGAAGATAATTTTTAAAGGCAATGTAAGATTTTTTTGGGTCTTTTTTATAAATATAGGTGGTATACCATCAGGTCCAGCACCCTTACTTGGGTCCAATGATTTAAGAACTTTGCCAATCTCACGTTCAGATATGTGAATTTTGGAGAGAGACATCTGGGGAGAGGCATCAACAGTAGTTGGTGTCTGATTTGGAGCTGAAACGGTAAATAAAGAAGAGAATTGTTTAGCAAATAGGTTACATATGTCTTTTCCAGAGTTTGCCGTTTTGCCATCAAGGATCATATCGGAGGGGACTTCGGTGGAAGAGGCCTTGCGTTCTTTCACAAAAGACCAAAACTTTTTGGGCGCGCGCAAGATGGATTGTTCTGTGCCGGAAATGTAGTTGGAATAACAGGATTTCATTGAGGATTCAACCCTGGTTTTGGCTAGCTTAAACTCCAACTCGTCTCTAGGATTCTTATAAGTTTTCAATCTCCGTCTTATCTTTTCTTTCTCTGCGATTAGCTTTACTAAATTTTGTGTAAACCAGACAGGATGCCGCCAGATCTTTGGTTTAAATTTAGGGACTGAATCGTCTATAATTCGGTTGAGTATGCTATAAAATCTATCAACCATGACATTGACATCGGTACAATTATTCAATTCAAGATCCCAATTGACTCGTCTTAGTTCAGAGTTCACTTTATTATAATCTGCTTTTTTAAAACAATGTGTTGCAAATATTTTGCTGCTTAAAGGAGTATTGGATTCTTGTTTAATTTCAATATCCAAGACTGGATGATGTGGGTCCAATTTACTTAGCAGCTCTAGAGAGTTCGTTACCTTCAGATTGCTGAAATTTGCCAAAACAAGGTCTAAGACGCGTCCATTGTGATTCTGTATAGCATTATATTGAGTAAGATTATTTAGTGATAGAAAGTCAATCAATGAAAAACCTAATGTATTGTTATAATTGAGTGGGGTGGTTTGATGAGCGTAATTAGCTTCATAAGTCCAGTTTATAAAACCTAAATTAAAATCACCGAGGATCAAGACATCGCCTTGGTGCGACTGCATAACTGAGCTGATGTTGTCTAAGACCGAATTCAGGGTGTCGAGAGCCACAGGAGGCGGTAAGTATAATATACAGACTAAGATGTTCTTGCACACTCCATTTGTATTGAACTTAATATTAATCCACAAATCTTCAAATCTTCAAATCTTCAAATCTTCAAATTTGAAATAAATGTTTCCAATTTGGGGCTTGAATTCGGGACCTACCGCTCATAATCCTGCAGTCCAGGAAGATCGTCTGTCACTCTAGTATACGCTTTATTTGTATACGTACTTACTACTTACTTACCCGATTTTGACTTTTTGGCGCAGAGATAAGTTGCAACTTGCATCCCGTAATCCATACTTCCATACTAATATTATAAATGCGAAAGTGTGTCAGTCTGTCTGTCTGCTTCGCTTTCACGGCCCATTTGTTCAACCGATTTTGATGAAATTTAGTATAGGGATAGTTTGTATCCGGGAAGGACATAGGCTACTTTTTATCCCGGAAAATTAAATCATTTCTCCGCGATTGTAAAATAAAAAAAAGTTGCATTCCTTACCAAGCGTTCTGGCCTCTGACCACAGATTATAATATAGTAAGTAATTCTTGTCTGACAGATATTCAGTGGAACTCAACGTTAAAGGTAAGTATACCTACTACTAGAAATAGGTAAGATAAATCTCTAATAATTTGAACCGACAACCTTTCGAAATGCATTCCAATTTCCAACCCCAAAACCATTGATCCATTGGCTTCAAATTACCATACAATTGAACGAGTCACATTTCAGGAAAACCTTTGTTAAGTGCTTTTGTGTGATCACAATGATCGGTCACAGTTAGGTATTTTCCATGATTGGGCGGTTGCAATTATCCGTGGTAGGCAAGGTCGCGGCGGTCCCATGGAATCGACGACAATGTGGGCCGAAGTCCATGTCTGGGACATACTAGATACTAATGTTATAAATGCAAAAGTTTGGATGAATAGATGTATGGACCGAATGCGCCATCCGGAATGGCTCTGCCCGTTCCTATGCACTCGTTTTTAAATAATTAATCTGTCGGATGGGCTTTTTAATTTGAATACAATAATAAATTGATGCGCTGAATTTCATTTATCTATAGTTAAGTACTAATCTATACTCTATACTAATAATATAAATGCGAAAGTTTGGATGGATGAATGGATGTTTGTTACTCAATCACGCCAGAACGGCTGAACGGATCTGGATGAAATTTGGCACAGGGATAGGTAGATTATAGTCTGGAATAACACATAGGCTACTTTTTATCCCGGAAAATTAAGCAGTTCCAGCGGGAACCAAAAAACCTCAATCCACGGGGATAAAGTTGCGGGCATCAGCTCTAGTAAGCAATAGTTATTACTCAAAATGACGGTTTGATGCCACGTATCCTACCCTGACGTTCCCAAAATAAGGATTATAATTCTAAAACACGAAAGTCAACAGTATGGCTATATGCCTTGACAGTAGGTAGGGCCCTTCAATTCAAATTCAAATACAAAAGTTTTTTATTCAATTAATAGACTTTTTACAAATGCTTATGAATAGTCTAATGAATCTACCTATATTATTGTAGGTACCTTTAAGAAAAACCTGAACCTGGAGTGCAGAATTAGCGCTATGGACTCTCTCTCTCTGCGTCGTATTCCACATTTGCTGAGGGTCGTGACCCCATTCCATTAATCACATAATGGCAAAGGTTTTCTTGAAATAATAATGCGGTGGGTTCCCAGGTTTCCCATACGACTCGACTAAGAGTAGGTAGGTACTATTTCAACTCTTAGGTTACTATTAGGTTAGCTAAGTTACTCTTAGGTTACTATCAGATGTTCAAATTCAAATTCTAAAGTTTTTAATCAAATCGACTAATTACTAGTGGTTCGCCGCGAACTGAGACCTCGCGGTATCCATAAACTTACAGAGCGCCATCTATGTGAAGTTCTGTTAAAAATAGTGAAGCTAAAATTAAATAATTTCGTTTCCTTAGAATATTTATCTAATTTTAGTATTTGTTGTTCAAGTACAGGATTTAATTCAAATAAGTGATCAAGTTTCAGGCTCAGCCTTTTCTTTTTAAGCACAAACGAATAAATTTGTACAGAGCGCCATCTATTGACAACATTGTGAAGTTTGTTAAAAATACGTATGCTCATTAAAAATTAAATAATTTCGTTTCCTTATAATATTTATCTAATTTTAGTATTTGTTGTTCAAGTACAGGATATAATTCAAATAATTAATCAAGTTTCAGGCTCAGCCTTTCAGAAAATTGGGAGTTCTGAGGTCATCTTTGGACGTCAGAAAATCACCACTTTGAAAGCCCCCCATTTTGTCAATTTTAGGGGAAAAATTAAAAAAAAAATATTTTTGGACTCCGTTCCTCATTATCTTTAAAATGATATACCGCAACCCTATGTAATGCTATAAAAAATATTTTACTTCGCATTCGCTTCTATGAGAGCCCCCCTGAAATAAAGATTTTTATAACTTTTTAAGCCATATTCGGCGGGAGGCCATCGGTTTACATAGTATATTTAAATTTGAAGTAATTACGTTCAGTAATTCAGAAGTTATAAGGCTCTGACAGACGGACGGACGGACGGACAAGTGCCAATTCACCCAAGTAGACTCAGAGACCTTCGCTTCGCTCGGTCAACAAGTGCATAAGAATAGTCGAATGAATCTATCACTGGTAGACATGTTAGTGATAATAACCGGGACCGCGTGCTCTCTGAAGCACGGAGGAAACGAAAAGGCCAAATGCAGACTTCCAAAGTCAGTCACCCATCCAGTTACCGACTTGTGTCAACGTTGCTTAACAATCGTAATCGAACGATATGCTTTGTCGGAACTAGGTCACTCGTCCCTCGATGGGGTATAGACTAAACATACCGAAAAACGACGGCGACGGTGGGCTGTGGCGTACGGCATTCCGGTGATAGGGGGTTCGATTCCCTCCGCTTTAACTTTTCGGAGCTACGTGCGATGATGTGAAACATCGTAAGAATGCTAGCTTGCTTGCATGCCATAGTTTAGTGGTTAAGACTTTCTGTTCTAATTAGCCGGGGTTCGAGTCCCGATCAAACAGGTACTTAGGTACCTACTCAATTTGTTTATTTCATTTATGGCATACAGATGTCTATTAAGCTACGTCAATTTTTGACTCTACCACGAGAGTGATTTGGAGGATTTGTGTGGTGTGGTGCGGTGCCGGTGCGAATTGCTGGGTGGTGGTTGTTCGCATGCTATTGGTGAAGGACACGCACTGTACCACATAGATTGGTCTGCTGTGGCGGATTATAGCGAATTAAACTTCTCGTTCATTCATTAAAGATTTTTGTAACTTTTTAAGCCATATTCGGCGGGAGGCCATCGGTTTACATAGGTATTATACTTAAATTTGTAAGTAAGAAAGTAAGTAAGTAATTACGTTCAGTAATTCAGAAGTTATAAGGCTCTGACAGACGGACGGACGGACGGACGGACAAGTGCCAATTCACTCAAGTAGACTCAGAGATCTTCGCTTCGCTCGGTCAATTAGTATAGATAAACATAATCCCACCAAAACCATTTCATGGATAGGCTGCCAAAACTCGCATACAAGTCCAAATCATAATGCTTTCACTGTTAAAAAGTTATGAGATCTCTAGTAGAGCCAAGCCCCTAGTTGAGCTCCGATTTGTGCTGCGCATCATCATAGCCCATGGGGCCAGTTCCAAGTCCAAAGTGTACAGGTTTAAGTACTTTTGGCTGTACCACATTTATTACATAGAAGTCCTGACTCTATAAACTCTACATCTTGATAAAAAGATGTGGCTTGGCCGTTTCGTGATTCTCGCACAAACTATACCTATTCCACGAACATTAAATGATTGATTGGATCACGAAACAGCCAAGCCACATCTTTTTATCAAGATGTAGAGTTTATAGAGTCAGGACTTCTATGTAGTAAATGTGGTACAGCCAAAAGTACTTAAACCTGTACACTTTGGACTTGGAACTGGCCCCATGGGCTATGATGATGCGCAGCACAAATCGGAGCTCAACTAGGGGCTTGGCTCTACTAGAGATCTCATAACTTTTTAACAGTGAAAGCATTATGATTTGGACTTGTATGCGAGTTTTGGCAGCCTATCCATGAAATGGTTTTGGTGGGATTTCATTTCTTTTTGGCAGGCGCACTAGATTTTTTAATTTTTTGGACTCTATTTCTCGCACTACAGTTATTCCTTTTTTCATTGCCCACTCTCTATCGTTGCCTCTTTTCTTTGTGGGTTTGCTGTATATGTATGTAATGAGCGGCAAATCCATACATACTTAAGTCAGTTCTTATTTTCGAGTCTGGTGCTCAGTATTAAAGATATTTGGTTGTATGGGCCAGCCGGTTTATATCTGCTTATTGTTGATTAGCGACCCGCCCCGCTTCGCAAGGCTAGCACTAATCATGATAATAGTCCATTATTTTTTACCCACTAAAGCCAGTGGGCACTGAGCAGCACATAAGATTTTACATTAGCACTGGAATGAACCTACGTGAAGTGCCGGAAGAATTTTTAAAATCGGTTGAGTTTTTTTTTATTTTATCCACAGCAAACTTGACGGTTAAATCTTTCCTCTTTTTAATATTAGTTTAGATCCATATAATATTATAAATACGAAAGTGTGTCTGTCTGTCTGCTGCGCTTTCACGGCCCATCTTTTCAACCGATTTTGATGAAATTTACAGGGATAGTTTGTATCCCGGGGAAGGACATTGGCTACTTTTTATCCCGGAAAATTAAACAGTTCCCGCTGGAATCAAAAACCTAAATCCACGCAGACGAAGTCGCGGGCATCATCTACTTTTCTATAAATTGTCACGCGTTAATTTAATTCAAACCAATGAACAGTGTTTAGTTCGAAGAACAGGGTTAGACGAAAATATCGTTGATTACTTATTGAACAATTCCTAAAGGGATGCCGGGTCATACGTGGACTCTTCGCCAATGATTAGGTACTATAGGTATATTTACCTCTGAAAAATATTTTATGTTGTAAGTACTTATAGGTATTTTATAATTTTTCAGTAATAAAATGAAAATAATGAGAATAAAAATGACAAGATTACGTGATTATTATGTGCGACCTGTTTGGCCGATTGGTTACAGACCATGACTGTTGAGGGAGAGGTCGCGGGTTCGAATTCTGCTAGGGGCATAATGTTTGTATTCAGAACATTTGTACCTGAGTCATGAATTTTATATATATATTATTTATGTACGGTATTATGTATGTATACGGCATTTTGCACATATTTCTTTTAGTACCGACTGTGCAGCTATTATGCACCCCCTATAGGAGGGGTTGGAAGGGAAAAGTTCCTGATTTCTTAATTTTCCCATTATTTATATGAAATTCCTAGCCCACATACCAAATTTCAGCTTTCTAGGGCTTTGGGAAGTACCTACCCTAGAGATTTTGATTTTCATCAGCGATTTATAAGGCTAAATTACGAAACCGATGTATTTCAGTTATCGATAAATCTGAAACTATAAATGCTAGACAATTGATACTTGGTATGTTTAATAAGTTGGCCAACAGCATCTTATCCTGAAAATTTCAGCTTTCCAGCATCATCCGGACTGAAGCTATGACGGTTAGCAAATACGTGGAAACGCTGTCAAATATGCACCCCCAATAAGAGGGGTTGGAAAAAGAAAGTTTCAGATTTCTTAATTATTCCATTGTTTATGTGCAATTCCTAGTCTACATACCAAATTTCAGCTTTCTAGGACTTTAGGAAGTACCCTAGAGGTTTCGTGTTTCATGTGATTTAGTAAAAGTAAAAAACCCCCAAAAGTACGTATTTCAGGTATCAATAAATCTGAAACCATAAATGCTAGATAATTGAAACTTAGTATGTGTAATAAATGTGCCAACGACATGTTATCCTGAAAATTAAAGCTTTCTACCATCATCCGTACCGAAGTTATGACTGTTCTAAAATACGAGGAAATGCTGTCAGATTTGCACCCCCTATAGGAGGGGTTGGAGGGGAAAAGTTTCAGATTTCTTAATTTTCCTGTTGTTTATATGCAAATTCTAGCCTACATACCAAATTTCAGCCTTCTAGCACTTCAGGAAGTACCTTTTTCATGTTGATGACGGTCAGTGAGTCAGTCACGAAATCGACGTATTTCAGGTATCAATAAATCTGAAACTATATATGCTAGAAAATTAATACTTGGTATATTTGGTAAGTTTGCCAACAACACCTTATCCTGAAAATTTCAGCTTTCTAGCATCATCTGGACCTAAGCTATGACGGTTCGAAAATCCGACGAAACGCTTCGAGAAAAGGTAGGTAGTGCCCCGTTTCCTTTGGCTCGCTTTGGCGGGGTCACTCCCGTGACCCCAGATATACGGGAGCGGCTGCAACTAATGCAGAAAGAGCCAAAAGGCGCAAATATGAAATTATTGAAAATACTTAATTTCATTTTTGTGCCTTTTGGTGTTGAAACCCTGGGGTCGTGGGGCGAAGATGCTAGATCCTTTTTTAAGGATCTATCTTCTCGTCTCACAGAGTCCACAGGTGACCGGAGGGCTGGCAGTTACCTCGGCCAACATATAAGTTTGGCTATTCAGCGGGGTAACGCAGCCAGCGCGGCGTTCTGGGCACATTGCCTCATTGCAGCGGCATAGATGATATTTTTAATGTTTAGTTTTTAGTTTTTAATTTAGATTTAAATTTAGATTTTTTTGTTATTAGGATTTAAAAAGTTTAGATTTTTTTTAGGTATCTTCTGAAGTCATCGCTTTTAACAAATTAACTGCGTAAAAAATAACATAATATGCAGTAGTGTAAGTTATTACCTATAGGTACTAAGTATCATGAGGGGCGCTGGACCCAAAGTCGATTGCTTCCATACAACTTTTGTCACTACGCTTTTATATTTCTTTTTCATTTTCATACTTGATGAGACTATATCTGATTGGTATACCTACCTAAATCCTACCTAGTTGTTATCGTAACGCTGGGTATAAGGTCAATTTCTGTTATAGATAAGTTGCAGCTGATGCGAGTCGGCAGTATTACGGAATATCAGCTAATGACAGCAAATTGTGCGCTTCCGCGTCTGCATTCTAGACGTATATAAGCATGTGTTTATGCCCACTTGCTTTATAATCAGTATTCATTAGCTACATCACCACAACCTAGTTCTTAGACCTATAATTCAAAATTCAAATGTTTTTTATTCAAATAAACTTTTACAGGTGCTTTTGAATCGTCGAGTGAATCTACCACTGGTACGGAATGACATTCCTACCGAGAGAAACCAGCATGAAACTCGGTGGTTGCACTTTTGAAAAAAAATAATAATTTACAATTTCATTAGGTAATCAAATAAATATTATAAATGCGAAAGTTTGGATGGATGTATGGATGTATGAACTATGGATGTATGGATGTATGAATGTATGGATGTTTGTTACTCAATCACGCCCGAACGGCTGAACGGATCTAGATGAAATTTGGCACAGAGATAGATTATAGTCTGGAATAACACGTAGGCTACTTTTTATCCCGGAAAATTGAAGAGATCCCGCGGGAACCAAAAAACCTCAATCCACGCGGACGAAGCCGCGGGCATCAGCTAGTGTGTACATATACATTTATGTAACCGCTGTCCTTAGCATTGCGGGAGCGAGTCAAATGCCCGCGACTTCGTCCGCGTGGATTAAGGGTTTTCGGTTCCCGCGGGAACTCTTTAATTTTCCGGGATAAAAATTGTAGCTTACGTGTTATTCCAGACTATAATCTATCTCTGTGCCAAATTTCATCCAGATCCGTTCAGCCGTTATTGAGTAACAAACATCCATACATCCATACATCCATCCAAACTTTCACATTTATAATATTTATTTGATGATAGTAAGCTTCCATCAGCGATTTCAACTGTATGGTAAGTTATGATGCAGTCTAAAATAGTAGCGGGATAAACTGGTAGTGGTGGAACATACCCCTAATCAGTTTCTACGACGGCGTCGTAAAGGACCGTACCTAAATCGCTTGGTAGCAGCATAGTTCAAGAATTTTCTTAAATAGCAGCTGTACGTCTTTGCGTAGCGTGTTAACTATGTAATAATATGAGTTATGCTTTCTTTATATCCCTAGTGTTTCCACAATAATTGTCTTGGCGCATGATGTAGGTACCTACTCGTATCTAATACCTAACCATCTAATGTTTAAAAGCTAAAAAAAATTTGTAGCATTGGTTATTATGGCTTAGACAGAATCCTTTATAAGTTTATCAAAGGAATACTTAATTATAATGAAAATAAAAGAATGAGTATGTTCGTAACATTTTATTGATATACGTTGTAGCTACTCACAATGTACAGGGTTGATCGAAATCAATATAGTTACAATACCGACGATATTTGGGCCATCACTATACTATCAATAAATATTGAACGCCAAATCTGCACACAACAATAACTGAACTGCTCTTCAGGGTCAGTAGCACCACAAGTGGTTATAGTTAAGGTTAAATTTAACCACCTAAAAAAGGCCAACCAAATGGCCTTTTTGGCCAAGGCTTTGTTTCAAGGCACAAAAGTCGGACTTCTTTGTAGCGCGCGTCAGTCGCGTGTAGCGGGGTCGCGCGAGGAAGTCGCGCACGCCATATAAGTTACTCACCGTCGAACCAAGCAGCCTCTAGCGTGCTACTTTTAACTGAAATTTTACTTATAACCTTTATTATGGATCTAAAAATATACTCGTGTCACTCCATTTGCTTAGCTTTTCGGTGGGTTTAACTATAACTTTTGTTGTGCAACTGACCCTTATACATGGTAAGTATACAATACAACAAACAAAAAACATTATAAAATAGTTACAATAATGTATGAAGTCAAAATATTTGAAGACGGATCAAATTGTCTTTATAAAATGACGAAATAATTCGAGTGTTAGTTAAATAATTACAATACACAAATTCGTTCCTCCAAAACTATTGTTAAACCATCTTTATTCAATTGGGTTGTAGTTTTGTGTGCAGTTGGCCTATTTTTTTTAAATTATAAGTATAACACAATGTTATTTTAGTTGCGACTATAAATAAAGAAAGTTAATATTGACAGTGTAGTCTTACCCATATAATATGTTATATTACTGTATAATTTGTGCATAAACATTACGTGTGACAAAATATTCGCCCATTTTTGGAAAATAACGAAAATAATTTACCGAATTTACTTCTTATACCTATTTAGGCGCAAATTATACAGAAATACAAATAAATGTACTTTGTTAAAATGATGCAATACAAAACGACAATAATATACAATAATAAAAACAAAAAACATTTTTTTGGATTAAATGTTCGAATATTAACCCTAAAATACTCTATTAAAGCTAAATTAACACACTCTAGGACATAAATTATAAGTTATTTACAAAATTATACAAGCTCCCCCTTACTGTTCTAAATACAGTTTTTAAAGTGAATCCAGACTATGTAACATTTTGATGTTATATAACAAGTATAAGTTATTACACAACAGAGCGCTAATGTCATAGCATAGTGTTCTTGTAATATTTATGTAGTCAAAATGTTTTACGCACATGGTTACGATTTCAATTACAGTAAATCAGTGCATGCATGTTCCTCTAAAATAAAATGTATTCAAATGTAACATGTTACATAACATAAAATGTAACATAATATAGACTTACCTTTACAATATACCTAATAATATTATATTAAACGTAATCAAATCAGGGTTAAGTAGATCATCGATTAAACATAGTACAACACGTTATGGCATGGCACAAAATAAGTGGAAATGAAAACATGTGATTATTTAACAAATAATTATTGTTAATTATTACACAGAATATAGTAAGTAATACCTTATATGTGCAAACAGCCAATTTATAAATAATTCTATGTTAGATTAACATACTAACAACTTCATATTATTATGTATTTTTAAATAGATTTTTAACAGGCTGAGAACTACATATAATCGATATATTCTATACATCACGTATATATCCTTCAAAAAAACGACGAAGTAATCGATTTTGTTAGTATTTTGTTAAAAAAATATTTCGAAACATACTCAAAAGTTAGAAGTTTTAAACCACGTTAAACTAAAATATTAGTAAAGTCTTTGTATATTTAAATCAAAACGTATCATATAATTTGGCTTTAACTATTATTTTTATTAAATTAAAACCAAAAAATACCATTCATAAGTGTTGACTTCGTATTTATGTTATTATTTTCTATATTTCTATATTTAACAAAAAATATTATTTTTATACAACACAGATTAGTAATAATCTTCATTTTAAAGGTATTTTAAAAGAAAAATCACAATGAAATTAAAGATAATCGTGAAAAACCCTACAAACAAACCAAGAATATTTCTTTTTTATTCGAGTAAAGTTAAACTAAACAAAATAATAATAATTGTAAAAAACGTAACCTTTTCATAAAAAACACTGAAAAAAGGGACCATAGTTGAACAATTTTCTAATATTATTATCTTTCGAATAATAAACATAATATTTTAGCTGCCAAAATAGAGTTTATTAAACTTAAAGGTGTCACCTGAAAGTGACATACCTAAGTAGAAAAATTAAATTTTTGCGTTTAAAATTAAAAGCCATGCTTCACGCAACAAAAAATCTTCTGATTGAAAAACAACATCTTCAGTAGTGCATAATATTATGTATCATATATAATACAATTATTTATAATATACAAAAGTTACTTGACTAATTTGACAACATTAAAAGTAGTGTTCCATTTGTTGAAAGCAATAATTATTTTTGTCAAAAGTTTAGTTAAAGTAATCTAACTTTACTAAAAGGAAAATTCAACAACCTTTTTTGGAATTATTAATATGTAATTGAAAATATTTTTGGGTCAAAATATGTTGGGGTAATAGAAATATTAAAAGGCGTAAAAGGGGTGACTTAAGGAAACGTGTGCGTGCAATCAGGCTCAGAGCGAGCTGAGTCCAGAGACGTGGTCGTGCGAGCGCGCGCGCAACCGAGCGCGTGACGTCATCACGCGACTGTGCGCGCGCGCTACTAGGATATGGGGGGAAAATTGGTCTTTTAGGGGATGTTGTTTTGAAATTTTGGCCTATCGTCGATTAAAAGGTCAATAAATAATCGGTGTACGCAAACATCAAAACCTACCAGAAATTAGACATAGAAAAATATATCTTCTGATGAATAAGAGCGTATCACATTTTTGTTGCTATGGATTTATTATTAAGTTATCTAAATAGTGAATAAGCCGTTTCAATTTTGATAAATCATATAAAATGTTATCTTAAATTCAACAAATACTTAACACATACATATTTGGGTCACTTTAGTAAAGATTCCAAAATTACGTTTTTCGAAAGTATTGTTTTACTTGTTTGATTGGCAATTCAATAAGGTGATTTATTTTTTTTAACATATTTTGGGTTAGGTCACTTTAGCACTAACGGCCGTTTTCGATAATTTTATAAATAAAGTATACATTGCTTTAGCAGTAGTTATAGTGACGTGCTATTAACAACGACCTCAATTTACATAGACGGGCCCTGTCAAACAAAGAATGTGGGCGTATTTTACTAACGCCATCTAGTCTGAAAAGCGGGACAGCGCTATGGCGGGGACAAGGACAGGCTTATACAGGTGTGGAGCGCGCTCCACAGGTCGGAAGTCCAATTTTTTTCTATAAAAGGACCCATCTAGTACCTACATATAATATATCGATGGCTATTAAGCCGCGCGTTCACGCCGTTGCACTGTAAGGTAGTGAACACACGCAGGTATAACCTAAGGCCGTGTTCACACACAGCTGCACAGTAAAGTCTCGCACATACGCGACAAGGCCACGTTCACACACACGGTAAGGGCGTATTCACACGCAGCTATACTTGGAGCCGTCATCGGAGGAGTAGCAGTGGTGGCAGTGCAGGCGGCGGGCGCGCACGCGCACATCGGCTCCGGCTCGGCCGTCGCCGAGCGCGCAGCCGCAGACGGCGCACGTGAAGCACCACACGTGGTAGCACAGTGACAGAGACTCGATTATCATGGCTGCGCCGCGACCTAGGAACGGAGGCGAACGATCTCATTACTAAAGAGTAAAAAATTAGTTCCCACGGGAATCAAAGAACCTTATACCACGCGGACGAAGTCGCGGGCATTTTCTAAAGCTTTGCATGCATGGCCATGACTTCGTCCGCGTGGTTTGAGTTTTATTTTTAAAGTAATATGTAGGGTCCTGTACATTTCAGTATCAGTAGTGAAAAGAAAGAAAATGGGGGGTGCAACACCGCCAACTCCCTAACTCCGGGTTAGTACTGAGCCCGAGTCTGAGGAATCATACACGTCAGAAAAACCCAACAATTATGGTCCAACCCAGGATTCGTAATTAGGACCCTCATCAACCGCAGCTGAACATGCTCTAACCACTAGCAACGAGGCAATAATAGTAGATTAGTAGCCAAGGGCTATAAGGCATCAATTGCAGCCCGAGATATTTAGGCGCACGAGCACAGCGAGGGCGCCTATAGTTCGAGGGTGCAATTGATGCTTACACCCGAGCTAACTACTCTGCTTTACATCTCGATTGTGAGGTAAGTAGGTCCTTATTACCCCCAAATGGAGCTTGAAGGTGACCAATTAGCGCTCCAGGGTAATAATGTAGCTGGAAAAGCCCTAGGGCGGTAAGTAATTAAAAAAAAAACTCTTCACTCTTTCAAAAAGTTCGCGTACATCTAACCATCATACTTTTTTTAGTTACTTACCGCCCTAGGGCTTTTCTAGCTACATTATTACCCTAGAGCGCTAATTGGTCACCTACAAGCTCCATTTGGGGGTAATAAGGACCTACTTACCGAATATGAGAGATGTAAAATAAAATAAAGCATAATACAATAAATAATTAGGCCGCCAATCCGCATTGGAGCAGCGTTGTAAGCTGTAACTCCCTCTCACCTATGAGAGCGGAGGCCTGTGCCCAGCAGTGGGACGTTAATGGGCGGTAGTGGTACAATAGTTACCGAGTTCGTCCCCGCAGTGCGAGCACTTCCGGCGGCCGCTAACGCTCAGCATCTTGTCGTCGCGCGGTTCCGGCGGCTCCGGCCTTAGCGGGCGGCGCTCCACCACTCTACACAATACACCCGAATACTAGGTTATCTCCATCGAGGTTATGTAGGTACTAGATAATAAATGCTTATGAATAGTCGAATGAATCTACCACTGGCATTCCGAACCAGTGGTAGATTCATTCGACTATTCATAAGCACTTGTAAAAAGTCTATTTGAATAAAACAACTTTTGAATTTTGAATTTTAAATAATAATAATAAAAATTCATTTATTCCAAAAGATTCTTACAATTACCAATTTTAAATACAAAATTTCCAAAAACAGCATTGTCCTCAGTTATAATAGGTATCTCGTATAAAAATGGATTGAGCCAGCAGCTTAGCTAGAATCTTGCGATTCGTTGCGACAGGGCTCGTCTATGTAAATTGAGGTCGTTGGTTATCTCACTTTATGTTATAAAATACTAGCTGATGCCCGCGACTTTGTTCGCGTGGTTTGAAGTTTTTTTAATTCCTGCTAGAACTGTTTAATTTTCCGGGATAAAAAGTAGCCCATGTCACTCTCCAGGTCTTCACATATACCTATGCAAAAAATCACGTCGATCCTCTGCGGCGTGATTAAAGGAAGAAGCAACCAAAAACACATTTTCATATTTATAATATTGGTAGAGTAGGTATGATATCAGTTCCAAAAGGAGACGGTTGTATTGGGCGTGGGACTGGTCTTGTACCAGTGGTGAAAAGAAAGAAAATAAAGTATTTAACTAGCTTTGATTGTTTATTTTGTTCTATGGCTGCTCTTGTCGGCTGTGTTATGCTGGCTCTTCTCGGTAGGAATGGTATTCCGAACCAGCAGTAGCTAAGGTCGACGATTCAAAAACACTTGTAAAGTCCGTGAAGCTTATCGGTATACAGTTATTTGATTCCCGCGAGAGCCATAAGCGGTCGCTAGTAAAACGTGCTGTCAGAGCTAATGTACCAAATGTTCTGCTTACGTGTTGTTGAGCTGGCGCGCCCTGAGCGGTGCATCGCGGTATCTAGGCACGGGTACGCGCGCGGGGCTGCGTTGCTCCTGCAACCGACGCTGCTCCGCTTCCTGGGAGGAGAAAATGTCTAAAAAAATCTCGAAAGAACAAATGTCTTCGTGTAATGAATAAATTCCCCTAGAGACGGTGCTAGTAATCGCATGTTCATGCAATTTTTACCTATGACGGAGACGGTATATGTTTTTGCCCTAAGAGGTTGTGCGTTTATTTGTGCACATTTTTGTCACCGTTTTCCTGGAAAACTACTGGACCGATCACAATGCGGTTTTTTGCATTATCTATGTATAGCTTCTGAGAAGGTTCTTACAAATATTTTACGGCCATAGTCCACCACGCTGGGTTGCAAACTCAAAGGTTCTAAACTTTCAACAAAAGGTACTCAAGTGAAAACAGCATCACGCTGAGCCAATGCCCTTTTTACCCGACTGCGGAACGCACAGGGTTATTGGGATTATTTTTAGGTCACAGTCTAGTTCTTATGGTTTTTTTTATACCAGTAAGTTTGTTTTTGTATCTTCACTGTGTCTTTGGTAATTCCAAATAAAGATTTATTTATTTATTTAAATATAAGGAGTTTATACATGGTTTTCGTAAGCATCTATGAAAATCTTTACTTTTTTACCTCCGTGGCGCAGTGTTGAGCGCTGTTGCCTTAACGTGCGCAGGTCCCGGGTTCGATCCCCGGCAGGGTTCGGAAAATTATAATTTCTGAATTTCCCTGGTCTGGCTTGGTGGGAGGCTTCCGCCGTGGCTAGTTACCACCCTACCAGCAAAGACGTGAAGCCAAGCGATTTAGCGTTCCGGTACGATGCCGTGTAGAAACCGAATAGGGGTATGTTTTTAATATAACTGCAATGCCCCTAACAGGTTAGCCCGCTACCATCTTAGACTGCATCATCACTTACCATCAGGTGAGATCGCAGTCAAGGGCTAACTTGTAGTGAATAAAAAAAAAAAAAAAAGGATGTGAATTTTAGGTCTTTCGGAAGACTATAATTTAATAATCAGTAATAAATCATTTATTTTTGACATGGCACCAGGCATCATCCCTACTGAGAGCTTTGTGGTGGTCCGCTCATACGATAATAGATGATGCTATTAAGGCGCCAGCGGAGGGTGAATTGCTCATACAAACGTAATACCAAAATAATTTGTAATTCGAGAATATTTCCTCCATATTATGCGATTATTAAGATTGAACTTGTATTTATCTAGGTTCCTGGCTAATTATTTTTTCAAAATACTTTCCCAAAATTAAATGTAAGCACATTGCGTTTTGCATGTTTTTACGACATAAACGACATGTTTTCTCCTTATTTGTTTCATATTAAAACCAACGATATCTCACGTACTAATTGATCAGGAACATAGCCTATATTGTCAAGTTACAGAATAAAAACACGAAGTTTAAAACAACAAATTTTCATTCATCATTTTTGGTATTCACGGAACAAGACTAAATGTATAACAAATTCTGTACGCTCATATTGCTATCGCGCTTGCACGCGATCATGTGTCATCAGCCAAATAGGGATAGCAATATACCGGAAAATTTATATTTGCGGTTCGAGTAGAATTTGCGAGCGCCTGCTTCTACCCAATACCTGTATGAGCCAGTGCTGGTTATAGTTGAAGTTGGCGGGTTTCGGCCGCGTCGGCTGCTGGCGCGTCTGCATCCACTCCGTGTTTGAGATCAGTTTGGGAGTCGGCGCCGCGCTCAGAGCCTGGAAATTATTAATACCAATTTTATAATAATATAGAATAGACTAGCTGACGCTCGCGACTTCGTCCGCGTGGTTTAAGATTTTCCCGCTTTTCTGTTGAAATTTTTCCTGAATTTTCTTTGCTATAAACCTCACGGAGCCCGAGACCTTTCCAACGAATGCAAAACCGTGGAAATCGGTTCGTGCGTTCTGGAGTTATAGCGTCAGGAAGGAAAACCCGACTTATTTTTATATATTAAAAAGATAATATTAGTATGGACTATGGAATAGATTAAGTGATAGTCTAGTAGTCAAGATATCGACTTCTATTATTCTATTCTATATCGGGGATCCGGAAACACACTAAATTTTTGTGTTAATTTAGTTCTCTAGTATGTCGTTGAGGTCTAGCACGTGTGATTCGAAATATACCACACTCCCCGTACTTATACATGGTACAGTGTTAAAATCTTTGTCGACGTGGGAAAAATTACCGTTACCTTAAAAAAATTGAAGATGCCATATTAAGGAAGGAAGGAAATCATTGCAAGGAAACCTGCTCGTCAGAGAGTTCCCAATAATGCTGTCTGCCAATCCGCATTTGGCAGGCGTGGTAGAAAATAACCTACACCCTTCTCATTCTGAGCAGTGATAAGAGGGGCCTAATCGGTTTCTACACGGCCTCGTGCCGGAACGCTAAATCGCTTGGCGGCACGTGTTTGCCGGTAGGATGGTAACTAGCCACGGCCGAAGCCTCCAACCAGGAAATGAATCATCAGTTTCTCCTTCTAGGGAAGCACCTAGTGCATCCCGAGGTGGCAAAGAATATCAAGAAGCTGCTGTTGTTCATAGCAGCTTAGTATTGGCCAGGAACTTTAGATGGGCGATCACAATAGATCGGCAACGGTCAAAGTGATATCGGGTCTCTTTATAGAGCCCTGCATAGCCTCATCCCCAAGAAGAAAGAAGATCATCAGTTGCCAGCAAGTTTGATGGCAACCAAGTGGTAGTAAAAAAAATGGTTTGTTGTGTGTGTTAGTCAAAAAAAGAAAGTGATTTGTTGTGCGTGTTGGGGGCGCGCACGAAACGAGTGACGGCCGAGCGACGGCGACAGCGGGGCGATGGAAACCGAGAGCTGGTGACAAATTTCGGGAAGGTCCTTTAGGCGAGCTGAAATTGTGGAATGAAAAATTATAAACGAAATTATATTTCGTTCATTGGCGAATCCAGTTCAGCCAGTCTGGTACAGCGTTTGCGGTTATTTCGCTACTGCGCAGCATATAACATTTTCAAAAAAAAATCGGAAAAAACATTTTTTTGGCAACTTGATTTTTTTATATTTAAATTTTATACTTATAGAATTCGAAAAAATAAATCCCAGACATTTATGTCGGTCATAAAGTATTACCAGACCTCTTTCAAATTGTTCCCGAAATTTGTCGCCAGCTCTCCGACTAGTCGCATCGCCCCGCTACCGCCGTCCCGTCGCCCCGCTACCGCTAGTTTCGTGCCGGTACACTTAGTCTTTTATAAGAATTAAAAAAACCAGTGGTTAGTGTTACCTGTAGAGTGTGCCTGGTCATATGCTGGTACTGTCCATTCGCATTTGCAGATTTCTGCCGCAGCTGGACGGACGTCCGGTCCACGTTCGCATACTCCACTGCGGACGGCACCCGACTGCTCCTGGAATTTTAGTTTTTACTACTTTAACTTTTAATTGAGATGATACGTTATCTAAAGTACAAGACATTTATGTTAGGTTTCAGAGAAACATTGCAGACAGCGTTCTGGGCAAATTGCCTCATTGCAGCGGTTTGGAAGATTTTTGAAGTGAAAACTTCTTTAGGCGCGTTGATCACTTTTTGGTAGGGGGTAAAAATGTGGAAACTCGTGACCGACACCTCGCGTTGTTACGAAGACAAAAAGTCTTAAATATAAATATAGTATATTCGTAATTAAACTTTTTCTAATTTTTTTTTTAATATTCGTTTCCACTTCTATCGGCAGTCCCTATGACTGCCAATTCTTTTTTAAATGTTTAGTTTTTAATTAAGTTATTTAGATTTTAATGTATTTCATTGTTTTGAAATATTTTTTTGTCATCTAAATTTATGTATAAAATGAAAAAGTGTCTGACTGACTGACTGATCTATCAACGCACAGCTCACCACCACTGGGCGGATCGGGCTGAAATATGGCATACTAGCTGATGCCCGCGACTTCGTCCGCGTGGTTTGAGGTTTTTCGGTTCCCGCGGGAACTCTTTAATTTTCCGGGATAAAAAGTAGCCTATGTGCTATTCCAGACTATAATCTATCTCTGTGCCAAATTTCATCCAGATCCGTTCAGCCGTTGGGGCGTGATTGAGTAACAAACATTCATCCATACATCCATCCAAACTTTCGCATTTATAATATTTATTTGATGACAGACAACTGCAGCGTAGCAGAAAATATTATAATAATAATATTATGACAAGATCTGTTAAAATAAGTTCTAGAACATCCATCTATCATGTAATTTTTGTTTTAAAAATCGAACTACCTATAGTTTAAACTTAATGGGTATCTTACTTAACACTGTTGCACAAACTGTTCTTATTTCTTTTATATCTTTACAAACTTTATACTGAACTCATTGAAAAATGTTTATTATATTTATAATATATGTGTATGTATTTAATAATTATTAGATGCATTTAGTAAAATAGATATATATAATTACTATTTTAATTAAACTCGCATTTAATTAATTATTAAAATCTAAAGTAAAAGCTTTTTTGTTTGTTGCTTTTACTCAAACAGGTATATATGTAAAATAAGTAAGTCATCATTTTGTCAGCCCCAGCCCTAACGCAGGCTACGGTCTATTTGGGCTGCATATTACAAAACGCCAGCCTGGGTTTTAGTCTGCAAAATTGTGGTGTAATTTTAGATTTTTTAATGGCAATAAATAAATAAATAAATAAATAATATAATTTTTATTTCGGGAAACTGTCCCATATTTTTATGTATATGTATTTTATTTTTTATGTGTATGTATTTTATTGTAGAAAAACAACTGTCTGCTACACTTTCACGGCCTGTCTTTTCAACCGATTTTGACGAATTTGGTACAGAGGTTATAATCAAATCAAAAAACCTTAATCCAAACGGACGAAGTCGCAGGCATCATCTAGTATTATAATAAGCAGCGAAACTTTACCAACCTCATGGTGATCTCTCTTTCGATGGAATCCCTACTCCTGGGCTTCGGAGGTAGTATCGGCTGAGGAGGTCTCGTCACATTCGGAACTGCCCTCCTTTCTGCATACTGCATCTTATCATCAAACAAAACCTTCCTACTTTCCTCAACACCAAAATGACTCTGTATATGTTCTTCAGATACGAAAGGTTTTCTTTTCATGTTTTCATCCATTGGTACACTTTTCGGGATAACCGGTGGTGGTACATAGTTCTCGCTTACTAATAAATTTGGCATTGAATGTCTGTAATTTTGAATGGTGGGTTTATTTCTGGGGACAACCGGTTTTTCTGGCACACCAGCTGTTGAAATATCCTGTACGGATTTCTGGATGATTCTATTCTGGTCTCTCAATAAGTTTTCTCGTTGTCTTCTCAATTCTTCTTGTTCTAATTGGAGGAGTTCCCGCTCGAAACGCAGGACTTCCTATTGTTAAGTTTGTTTGAAAATTATTGAATTTTTTATGCACTTATTAAGAGTTAAGTCCAACATCATAGCAAGTGTTTTAAAATAACAAGTTTTTTAAATATTGCAATTTATAGTATGCAGTCGATATTGGACTCAACTTAGTAGTTTAGTACACTTTTAGTAACAAATTTGTTATAGTGAAAAGTTTAAGCATGCGTGCAGTAAAAATAAAATCTGGGGTATTGATTTTCGGTTTACATTAATTTCATAAACTCAATGCTATAAACTTATATCTACAAAATTACTTATATCTTAGCTAAATTATGCTAATACGCTTTAATTATAACAGTATTAATGTTATAATACAAAATATTGTGAGCAATAGAATTAAAATATTTTCCTAAAACTTTAACTAACTAACTAACTTTAACGAGCTAACATTTCTAGCCAACTCATACTACTAAAACTACGATAATTTGTATTCATCACTTACGGCAATGTAAACCGAAAGTCTTAATTTTATAGTCAACATTATGTTGCAAATTAGTGTTATTTGTAATTTAGTGTAAAGTTATTTGTAATTTAGTGTAAAGTTATTTGTAATTTAGTGTAAAGTTATTTGTAATTTAGTGTAAAGTTATTTGTAATTGAGTGTAAAACAATCACCTTGGTGTGAGCATCGTCAAAGTGCCCGTCAGGCCAATCCTCGTTAGTGCGAGCCTGGAATGGAGCCGCGGCCATCTTGGTTTAATGTTATTTACACACACACACATAGCGGATGAAGTTATTGGAACTACTACATGAACACATAATAATTATGCCTTAAAAATCTGTATTTTCTAATTCAGAACAAAAAAAAACATAAATTCAATAACGTTATTTTGAAAAAAAGAAGAATCCTACTTTTATTTCACATATATAAGTTCTGTGAATTAAGATATTTTGATATTTTTTATACAGAATTATATTTATTCGTATAAAAATGTTATCAGCAAATACTTTATCTAAGGCGTTTATTACCCGTACAAGGGCAAAACCACGCTCTGCTACCAGTTTTTTTATCATTAATAAATCATACAGTCATGTAGTAGTTCAAGTTCTTTTCATAGATAATGAGGACAAAAAAAAGAAAAAGAAAAATTAGCAAACAATAAATGAATGATGGATGTACTTTTCAAATTAATTAATTAAGTACTACTAAAATATAGGTAAAAAGTACAAAATGATTTTACTTAATATTAAATCAATTTTGAATTTATGAAAATAAATACATGCCAAGTGCAATGCAAAAAGCTTTCTGAATAGGGTGGCCGTGCAAATAAAAGGCGATATATATATTGAAATATATACGTTTATTTAGATAAGAAGAATAAATATATAACAATATTGTATAACTAAACAAATCTACTTTTTGTTCTGTTAAAAAAATCATAGCCAATTTTCGGAACACTGTCAAGTCATGAAAAGAAAAATTTAGAAGATTTATTGAGTTGCAAGCATAAGGAAGCATTTTTAAGTAGCAGTTTTAGGCTAGATGCGCATGTCATATTTTTTTTCTTTTAACTTCCAATAAAGATAAAAAATAACACCTAAACCGATTTTATATTATTTAAATCAATTTAATATTATTTTTTGACACCCTTGACTGTGATCTCACCAGGTGATAAAAAGATTAAGCTGTCTAAGATGGAAGCGGGCTAAGTTGAAAGGGGTAGGTATATATGATAGTAAATAAACTCACATCGTACAATATAATATTATTAAATGTCTTTGCCCACATCCCCATGCGTTTTTTCATTAAAATATTTTTATCTGACCAATTGTGACATGCGCATTAGCCTATTAGTAGGGGAGCCCACGAGGCTAAATGGGGATTTACTCGAGCGTCGTAGAGACCTATTGGGATGCAAAGCTTAGATGATAAGAAGAAAAAAATGTTATGTGATATATACCTTTACATCGGTGGGGGAAGCGGCTATAGATTTTTAAATATGTAAAAAAAAACTGTTGCATGGACATCCTCGAGCGCGTCAGATATTGATAACATCAATGTCCTACGTATTTTTAATAATGTACGTATGTTAATCTGATCGTTTGCATGATGGGGGTGGTTGTATTTAAGGGTTGAAAATGAAATAAAAAAAAAATTAATCGAGCGCGTCAGATTTTCTAAGGGAGTGTTAAGTGCACCAAAAAAAAGCTCTCTTTCACTAATCTGACGATTTCGACGGGACGCAAACTCGCGGCCATTTTCATAATGTGCAAAAAAAATTCGCCATTTTGAAATACTCAAGCGCGTCAGATTAAGATATATATGGTTCATCTTTATGTTCTAAACGTACTGTCTCATAATCTGACGATTATCTAGAGGGATTTGCCTGATCTGACAAAAAAAAATTAGAAAAACGGTTCACCTTAAAGGCCATCCCTGCAACTTCCCGCTAATTCCATTCCTGGGGGTCTACTCTCTTTCTCTAAAACGAAACTTCGCAAACAAACGAACGAAATTTCGTTAACTCCTCTCCTACATAATATTATCTCTATGCTCCTCTCTATTTCGTTTTCGTACACGCAGACGAAGTACGGATCCATAGAAAATTTTCGTGACCGATTGGATTGAACGATTTTGAGTGGGTCTAATAACAGACTAATTACGTTCGTTTGCGAAGTTTCGTTTGAGAGAAAGAGAGTAGACCCCCTGGGTGCTTAAAATTGTACTTATGACATTTTTGAGCTCAAAATATAATTTATGTGATATTTTGAGCTCGCTGAGTTCAAAGAAATAATATTTCTATGCATTTGAGCTCTCCCAGCTCGAAAGTCTGATAGAAGTTTCATAGAACACTATTTTTGGAATTTTCAAACCGCAATAACTTTTGAATGGATCAAGCAATTTTCACGCGGTTGGCGCAATTCGACGCAGTTTTATCATCCTCATAAGTAATTTTGCAATTTTAATTGATCGAGCCACAAATTTCGGAGTAATCCCGAAAAAACACTTTTTCGGGTTTCTTTCGTTCACGATATCTCTCGAACGAATCAACCGCTTTTGACCAGCTTGGTGGCGATCGACGTGGTTTTTCAAGCTCAAAGGCGGATTAGTTTTTGAAGTTGATCGATAAAGCCGGTTAAAAGTTATTCCAAAAAAACCACTTTCAAGCTCAGGATAAGGAAGCAAATAAATAAGTGTATGCTTTTTTAGTAGAATACATGTATTTATAAAAAAATTACTTAAAAAAAAGCTTAAAACAATTTTATGTTTTTATGAGTCTTTATGATCAGCTGTGATGGCGTCATGGCAACAGAAACCAGAGTGGGGACGGAGTGAGAGAGTAATAGATAGAGAAAGAGTGAGAGAGGAATAGAAACGCGGAGAAGGAAATGTAGGCATCACGCAGCTGCACGCATTTAACTTTATCGACGAATTTTTGTTATTTCGGCTTGCGGAAATCGTCAGATTATATATTTTTCATTATTCTTGAATTATTTCCTTCAAAATAAAAAAAAATTTAGCTCCGCTCGAGAATTTCGAGATGACGTTTTTTTTTACAACTTTGTTGCCCTCCCCTTTTTTTACGTCACTCTCAAATTGTCAGATTAGTGGAATATACACTTTTTAGGATGTAATTAACTCACCCTACCTTAATCTGACGCGCTCGAGAATTTCTGATGGTCAATTTTTTTTTACTAATCTGATCCTGTATCCTTCACGGGCGGCCTTATATATGGGCCTCATGTTTTGTGGAGGTACTTAACCGGGTACAAGGTATCCCCCTGTATATTAATCTGCCGCGCTTTAGTAAATCCCGAAATCCCCGCTTGGGCTCCCCTACCATATAACGTGTTTACCGAAACCATAACGAAAAATAGGCATAGAAGTTAGAACTCAGAATCTCTTGAAATAGGAAAAGAGATTTGAATATCCTAAGCTACTCCGGCGACCAAATATTGTATTACATTAATTGGTATAGAAAAATCAAGACAGTAACATCATTTTGACAGTTGAAATTAATAATTAATCTTAGTGTTACCTGTCTGAAATTTATGTAGGTGTGGGAAGAGACAAAAATGTCGCCAATGTGGCTTGATAATTCCTATTTTCCAATTTTACAGCATTAATTTGCGAATTCCCATAACCAGATTTTATTTACACACCATAACCAATGTTACATAAACATTAATAAATTAATTATTATCATTTATATATTTATTTTTTATATTTTAACGTTTATATAAAAATAGCGTTAATTTAAACAGTTGAGTTGCAGAATTAAGGTTTTTATTTTTTTACTTACTTACTTATATTTTTTTAAAGTGTTGTTACTTAATTTGAATGATACAAGATAACGAAATAACTAGCTAAAAATATTTCGTTCAACCCTATCATTAAGTAGGTAATTATTAAAAACTTATACATCACTAAAATAAATAATGCAAAATCAATCATTTTGAAAAAATATCTCTTCTTTAAACAACTAATTTCAACAATAACCTACATAATATTATACATAACAAAAATATATGAACATAACAAAAATATATGTATCCGTACTAATAAATATTGCGATCAACGAGATATTTCTAATAAGTTTAAACCTAATTTATTGTAAAGAGCAACTATTATAACAGTAATAAGATAATATTTAAAGCCCAAGTTCTGTAGACTACAAGAGTTCTACTCAATACAGCTTAGCATTTCTTTCTAAAACTTCAATTTCCCGACCTTACCTGTTGTTGCTGTATCTTTTTGTCCAAATGGTCTATTTTGTTCTCGCGAGTTTCACCGTTTTCGGTTAAGCCGCTGAGTTTAGTGGTGAGGTCTTTAGAAAATGATTTTTCAATAGTTTTCTTTGCCGATTCTTCCTCGTCCGATGTTACTGTCATTTGTGTGTAGGGCTGGAAAATAAAGAAATAACAATATGTTAGAACTAATATAAATGTCTTCTTGACTGAATCTTTGGCCAACTTTTAACGGAGACTACTCATTTAAGCAAGAGATATTACAAGATGCATAAATGTCAGTGCGAATACAGGTGCACTATCTATTCCTTCACTCACATAAACGGCAATCGGAAGATCGAAACAGAAATATCAGACGCAGGACCGATGGCTTAACGTGCTTTCCAGGGCAAAGGGGTGTAACACCACTGATTTCCCAAGTGCTATATACTTTAGAGAATTTATTGTCAGAAAAACTTTATGCCCCGGCCGGGGGCCGAACTCAGGATCTCGTCGAAGCTTAGCCATCCAAGTTGGCCATTCAGCAGATGTGTGAACTGTGAATTGTACAAATCTACAAGAAGAAACACGCAAAATGTGTCATTTCTCGTTCAAAGAGTACCATCGGATATGGACCTTTGAAAGTAGTTTCGATACTGCAATATATCACTATACACAATATATATATCGGTTTAAACAGTCGCGTTAAAGACTGGATTAAAGATGCATATTCCAAAAGGCCCTGATGGGTAAGTGAACCGTGGCCTAGCGGTCAAAGGCGTTCCGGGCGCGATTCCCAGTGTCGCAGGTTCAAATCCTGCCGGTTCCGCAATTTTGTATATGTATTTAAGTAAGTTTATAGAAACTTTCCTAGTGTGAAAATCACTATAATTTAATTACAAAAATTAAAAAAAAACCAATTACCTCACTATTCTGTCTGCTATGAGGATTGGAAGTCTCTGGAGACGATTGTCTCTTGTACCACCCATCGCCTCTATCGACATCCACGCCAGAATCACGACTATCTCGCAGCTTGGCATCCATCTCATTAGCTAAAGTTTTCTTATACAGAAGTTTCTCTATCTTGGTTTCTTCCTGTAGGAATGAGGTGATGTCGGGGCGCGGCGCTAGTGTCAGGTCGACGTCTAGATAGCTGTCGTCTTGACCTTCGATGCCTAGGAAGCTGGTTCGCTTGTTGCGAATTTCCTTTTTGATTCGACGCGCTGAGCTTGTGTGTTTGAAGTTGCCCTAGAATTTTTGAAATTACTTACTGACTTTAATCATGAGATGATCCAACCAATTAGGATCATCAAATATCAAATAAATATTATAAATGCGAAAGTTTGGATGGATGTATGGATGTATGGATGTTTGTTACTCAATCACGCTCCAACGGCTGAACGGATCTGGATGAAATTTGGCACAGAGATAGATTATAGTCTGGAATAGCACATAGGCTACTTTTTATCCCGGAAAAAAAATTAAAGAGTTCCCGTGGGAACCGAAAACCTCAATCCACGCGGACGAAGTCGCGGGCATCAGCTAGTATTTTATAAAACATTAAAACAAATTTGAGTGACTGATAACAACATCATTATTCCTTGAGAACCCTGGGAGTGCCCCTAGAGAATTTTAAGTAATTTCAAACACTAAATTTTAAAATCATTTTTAGAAAATGTTCATAAACCGTGAAATATAGTATTTAAGAATAAATATTATATTCATTAAATCATGTAGTTGTGTATTGATAAAATATTTAAGGTCTATAAACCCTGATCTTTATATTTAATATGACCAAGTGTATCGATTACTTTTACAAAATCCATGATTAATATATTTGTGATTTTTACAATAAAACTTTTCCTTTCAATTAGGACCTTCTTCAGCTCTTAATTTATCTAGCAAATTTTGTTTTATTAAGAGTAATGTTTTTGCTCTCTCACAGACAAATGCTTTACGAGAGATTTAATTAAAATTTTGAGATTATACAACAATAGTAGTTTTACAGCCAACTTACATTTCCAAGTAGTTCATCTTCAGCGCTATCTTCCATGGGCGGTGGTGGGGGTTTCTCCTTCGGTGGCTCCAAGGCATTCGTAGGAAGATCCAGAGGGAACGCTTCAGCATCAACTATACTATTCTGATTGAAGATATCAATATTCTCATACAACGGAGTCACAGTGACTTTCTTTTCCACATCGAAATCTAGTAGTTTATCCATGTTATCCAAAGTGATCGATTTTGGATTTCCATAATTTGAGTTTTTGTCATTTTCATCCATTGTAATGTTCACACTTTCTTCTGAATCCAATTCCTTGAACGCTAGTTCTAAAGCGTCTATCACCTGAAGATGATAAACAAATATTTATTAAGGTTTTGCATTAAATTGTGAAATTTAAACAGGCAGCCCCAAATTTAGTTTACCAAAAGAAACATTAAAATCACAGAATTCAGAAATAAATACATAAATATCTACTGAATTATTAACAGCAAAATACTAAAACATAAAAAAGTGAAATAAAAATTGAATTAGAATCTTCAGGTGTATTCATTTTATTATAACTATAAAATCAACCAAAATCGTTTTACATCAAATAAAAGATAATGAACGAAATAAATAGTCAAAAGAGGAAATAGTAAACTCGGATAAGCGACATGACAAATTAGCACAAAATGCGGCGAGTATGCGTGTTAGTAGCAAAGCGCGTTTACATAGAAATGTCTTACCTTGTTAACCCATCACCACAAGCTGATGAAAAAACGAACTTTAATAAATTATAGAAAATAATTAATTAAGTAACGAGCACAAGTTAACCTATACCTAGAACACTATCATACCTATTACTGAACCATAATCCACGACACGCTGCCAGTTTACACAAGATATGAGTACAAGTTACAACAGATAGATAACATTCTGTTTATCACACCTCATGAAGTAGTACACTCTGATTTCTTTCCTATACAAGATCTTATCGTAATGTTTACACATGATATATATAGCGTGTTAATGAGGATATCGATATATTACATAAATAAAACCCTTATGAAACTGTTTAACATATATTTCAATAATGAATTTACATATATCACCGTACAGAAAATAGTCTAAAATGCTATGAGTAAAATGGGCTCTACACTGATATACTTAAGGTGGAAACTCACTTTTAACAAGATACAAATCCGAAGAAACGGTAAAGCGTGTTGTCAATTCAAATCACAAACTAAACACAGTATTTTTTATGACCAGGAAAAAAATAGAAATACCCAAAACGTATTCGCATCGGGTGCAGGTTGGATAATGACTCTACCAGGCATATTTAGTATCTCAGTATCATACCTATTTACGCAAAGTGCGTACTAATATCTAAATAATGGTGTCCATGCTATCACTATGATTTTAATGCTTGTGAGGTCATCTCAGTTGATCACCAAAGTTCCTCAATAAGAAAAAAGGAGTTTAACAGTCATCTGCTGGATACTGAATGCAACTAATTAAAATTTCCGTCATGATACAAGATGGACCTGCTGGTCAAAAAAATGTAACAAGTTGATTTGACCCAATATCTGTCATTTTATCGGCTCGCGTACCATATTAAAAGTATGTTACCACCAATAATGGTTTCTAAAATAGAAGATATTACAATGAAATGGGCACTACACTTTTCAAACCCTGTATTATCTAGGCACTACGAAAATGATCACTGAATGAAATATGAATATTCGATTCAATCTTTGCGGTGCTTAGATCCAATTTTGTTTAGCACACACATTTTTAGACACAAATGAATTCTACGTTTTATGATTAATGAGTTAAGTACTGTTATGTGAACTTTGTTGGCTAGTAGGTGGATTGGAGTGGTGACTTATTGTCTTAACGGACATTAGTATAACATTGGAAGACCGTCATTCGGTATGTAAATGAAGAGATCACAAAATTATACAAAGTTAACTTCCATTTCTAACTTCTCATCTTTCTTACCTACAGCAATATATGAGAAGTTGAATGGATGAAGGTATTATATACCTTTTAGGCCATTAGTTACCTCCTGTTCCTTTAGCGTTACTTGTAGTTGTTATAGTTTTGAAAGTAGTCACTTTATTATTTATAAACAAAATAGTTTTCCGTCTATTCGGTTCTACGCATCGTTTGGTTCTTTTTTGCCAAAATGGATTAGAATCTTGCGAATTACTTACCCCTATATCTTCTTCAGGACTGGGGAGAGTGTCTAGGCTATGTGGTACTCGTGTGCTAGATGAAAGACGGCTAACATGAGATGAATCACTATTAATTACATTTTTATCTACGGTTATACTGTTCGTGTGCTCAGAAGAATTGTCAACTTTAGCTGCTGACGTGTTATCGTTAAATGTTATGAGGTTAGTTTTTAGCGGTTTAATGGAATTCTTTGGTGAAATGTTAGTAGTAGTTGTAATATTAGAGACAGTTACCATTGACATGCTTTTGTTGTTAGTAGAGTCATTACATATTTCGTTAGTGTTAGAGCTTTCCCTTGCACCAGTGCTCATATTGTTGCAAATTTCGTTTAAGTTCAAATGTATAGTCATTTTGCCCTCGAATACAACCGTGTCGCCTTCCGACGTGCTGGACGCGGGTTCATTCAGACTTACACTGGAGGAGTCTTGATTGTCCAAGCTTTTCAATGTATCTTCATCTTCTCTGTCCATTTGAATCTCGGTTACTTCCGTGACACTTAGCTCTTCAGGCTGCGAGACTGCTTGGGTATAGTTGCTTGCACTATCACTATCATCAGCCTGACTTTCTTTTTCGTAATCTTGAATCAAAAATTCAGTTTTCATTTGATGTTTTGGCTCGGCATCCATGTCATCAGGTTCTCCTATTTTGGTTGGAACCAAAGTAGCGCCATCTTCATTAGAAGATTCATATTCAGATACTTCGGCCATTGGTTCTCCAATGGGAGAAGCTACCTGAGTTAGATCTGCTATATCGTCCGCTGGCGCGCAAGAGTCCCTGGCTGTGTGAATGCCACTATCCTCCGTCTCTATATCGCTCGGAACTGTATTATTCTGAATTTCACCGCACTCAAAATCTTCGAGACTTTGAATTCTTTCAAAGGAATTGGGAGAAGATTGACCATTGATATCTAAACTATCAAGTGAGCGACAAAAACTTTGCATTTGATCTTCCAATTTGTATGAACTGTCGGACAACTTATCTTTCAAGTCGTTGTAGTCAGCTTCTTCTTTAATTTTGTCATTTTGCAGGATTTCTTCTTCAATTGATAATTTTGGCACTTCTTTGTTCTTTGCGGCATCGAGACAGGATAGCCGTTCCTTGATACTCATAGAGACTTGCTTAACCTCTGTCTTTGAGAATTTAACGTCTTCCTCTGATGTTTGCGATTTGAGACTTGACAAACGCTCTTTTAGCGATTTAGTGTTGCTAAGATCTCCATTTGACAGCCTTTTCGCTTTATCTGCTTCAGTAGTTATGGATTTTAAATTGTTAAGCGACGAAAGTCTCTCCTTTAGAGGCTTTACTTCAACAGACATTTTATTTAGGTCACTTGTTGATTTCTGAAAGTAGCTTTCCTCGTTAAACTTTTCTAACGAAGACAGTCGTTCTTTGATCGACTTCTTGTTTGCGATATCAGGTAATTTTGGTTTGTTCATTTGCAGTTCCTGTGAGTTTTCTCTCTCGAACTGCTCTCTTCGTTTATGTATATCAACTTTAGGTAGATTCTTTTTTTGGTAATTATTTTTGAGGTCATTCGCTCTCTCCTGTTGCTGGAACGAGAAGAGTTTTTCTTCTATTTTGTTGCTTACTGACGTTCTGATTCTGTTAATATCACCGTTAGTCTTATCCGGAGACTTTTCTTTAAGGTTATTGTTAACGACTGTTTTGACAATGCTGCTGTTCGTTTGCGAGATGATTCTTGACTTGTATCCCTCTATAGCGCCCTCGTAGGTATATTCCTCGGGTTCGGGAGAGCTGATGGTCGTGGTCGTGCAAGTGTCGTATTCGTTGGCACTGGAACCGAGTTTGCGATTGTGGTCACCATTTGATGTATTGTCCATATCTGAATGGTTTTTATCATGGTCCATGCCGTCGCTCTGAAAAAAGATTATGATTTTTATAGTTTTTTTTGTATGCCTATTTGTATTTTATCAATTTGACAAATTGTATTATGTTTTGGTGTGCTTAAAAAGTTTAAATAATATTTCTGAGTTTGATGAAATATCTGAGAGAGGTAAAATCTTACTCAGGTCTTCCTGCAAACAGCCGTGTTAAATGCGTTTTGAGTTAAATTTCTTATATCTGTCATTTTCATGCCGACCTTGAAGTAAACTTGTCAAAAAGTGACTGCATCTGGACTAGAGACTGATAGAATATGAGGAGGTAGTAAAGAATGCTTACCGCCAAGCTGTGTGTGTCGCAGTCTTCGCTAAGGCTACTCTTGGTGCTGGAGGTGCCGATGCCCAGGTCACTCAGGTCGTGTGCATCGTCTTCTGTGTAAAGAGCCAGCGGGTTCCGCCTTCTGCGGCCGGCGCTGTAACAAAGAAAGAAGAAATTCTCAGGGAAAAAATCTAGACATCTCAAGAAACAATGAACTAACTCAACGAAGAAGGTTGTTTACAATATCATCATCTAGAGGTAGATAACGTGGTATAGACAGAAAATGGTCCACAAAATAAGTAATAAGTTGCCAAACCTAGCGAAAGCCAAAACTACTATTTGGGTGGTATTGCATATGGCACCTGGTGCACAGTCAATCTGGATCGCGATCCAGTTTGACAGTGTAATCCACTCTGTACACGATCAAATCCAGATTGACTGTGTTTCGGGCGCCTAGGAATTTGGCAACTGACATAAGCATAACATAACAGCGATTCTAAAATGCCTAAACCAATTTCTCCCTTTGTTTCGTATTCATCATCATCCATCTCAATAGGAATGGCATTCATTCAATTTAATCAGCGGCAGATTCATTTGACAATCCAAAAGCACTTTGTTATTTTAAAGCACAAGTTTATTTAAATAAAAAACATTTGAATTTTGAATTGCTGAGGGTCACTACATTAATTTCAATTAATGGCTGGGGTTTGTAATGCAGCGGGCTCCTAGTGTCTTCCTTTAGCAACCCGGTGGTATACAACAATCCCGTATTGTTTCTGTGAATTTCCTTAGGAGCCACGTCACGTCAGCTCGGCATTGCACAAAGAAATGTCTAGTAACGATTTCCTAGTCTTTATTAGACCGAGATTTCCTTCTAGGGCTCGCTCGACCGCGGCGCGATGCATTATTGAAGGATTTCCAACTAAGAGTGTTTATGGTATAAACTGAAATTCATTCGTTTTTAAATCTAAAACGTTTATAAGACAGTTTTTAATGGAAAAAGTTGTACTAGTTTTTTTGGTATAAGAAATAAGTGTCGCAAGCGAGTTTACTAGAATATATGTCTGTGTTAGTGACTGATTTAGTTTAAATTTTCTGTACAAGGAGATAATGTTTCTTTTAGACCAAATAAAGAAAATCAACTTATAACTAATGAAAACGGGGATAGCGGTTGTATTTGTTCAAAAGGAAGAGAGCCCATAAACTCAGGTGGGAGACAAATCGAGATAAGGACCTTTTTATATCAGAATATGCTTGTGCTTGACTACAATCATGCATAATATAAAGCAACTATCTGATGCCCGCGACTTAGTCCGCGTGGTTTAAGTTTTTTTGATTCCCGCGGGAACTCCTTAATTTTCCGGGATAAAAAGTAGCCTATATCACTCTCCAGGTCGTCAACTATACCTGCCATAAATCACGTCGATCCGTTGCTCCGTTGCGGCGTGATTGAAGGACAAACCAACAAACCAACAAACAAACATACTTTCGCATTTATGATATGAGTATGATGATAGATATAGGTAGGTCAACATGTTACACACTAACTAAAATAATTACAATCAGGTATCTACAAAAAAAACATAACTCTACAATAACACTAGAGGGAGAGAGACAAAGTTTAACGCTTTATTATTTACGATTTTACGTACGATTCCAGCCCAGCTCCCCGATTGTGTAAGGAAATCGTAATCGTAATCGTTTGTCAAACGTATAGTTCGACCTGTTTAAGGAGTTCATAGATGCCTGCACGTCAAAAAGCATGTATGAACTCCTTAAACTCCTTAAACGAGTATACGTTTTAAGCTGTCAAATGATTACGATTTGCTTAGTCAATTGGGCCTCAGATCCCCGCGTTTGATGCAGCCAAAAAGAACTACAAGGTTTCGTCAAGATCAATAATAAATAGAATGCTTCAAATACACAGCTTGTGTCATCATTGTGTCATACAGTAATTATCTGCAGATCGCTTGCGCCTATGTTTGTCTGTTAGTCACAACATAGTCATGAGTAATATTTATATATTACTAGCGATCCGCCCCGGCTTCGCACGGGTAGCACTAATAATCCTAATCTATATAATATAAACTATCCTATCTCTCAAGTTAGATCGAACTGCACATGGTGTGCGAATTTTATTATAATCGGTTAAGTGGTTTAGAAGTCCATTGAGGACAAACATTGTGACACGAGATTTATATATATATAGATTACTAATAACTAGGTGTTGAGAGGTAGACATTCGCACTTGACTGCATGAGCAACCGTTGAAGAATTTACTATTCGTATGTTTTGGCTGAGTAATCTGGCTTATTTGTTCGTATAGCGAATTTAAAAGCTTCCCACGCGTGGGCTATAAATATATACCTGCCTACGCATGTACAGGTGTCATCCTCGTTTCCTATTCTAGGCCAGTACTAATATATCAATATCACTTAAGTACACGTTCTCGATTAGTTTATGAGTTTATTACACTAGATTGACCGATACTTTAGAACCTGTTATTAGCTGATGTCGGCTTCTTAATGCGGGCTTTAGAGAAGCTTTATACAAAGCGTCACTATCCAAAGATATTAATAGTAAGTTTGTGTTTTGTGACGTCGCGTTGCCTTTGGGGTTCCAACTTCCAAGGTGCTAAAATGACCACCAGCCCCCCGATCATCGTACCCATTCTTAATTTCGTGTACCCATTCTTATACGTTTAGGTTAGTACGATACTCTAACGTATAAGAATGGATACACGAAATTGAGCTCTAATTCAATGCAGTTATGGTTTATTTTACTTTGACGACGAACTTACTGTTTTGATCGGCCATTCTTACATGATTGAGGGGCTTATACCAAAAAGCGTAGACAGACCCCCCATTTCGACTTAACTGTTTTTAAAAAGACCGCCGAGTTTTTACTGGCTCTTCTCGGTAGGAATAGCATTCCGAACGGTGGATGTTTCAAATAAAGATTCAAAAGCACTTCAAATAAGTCAGCGTATTAGATTTTGCAATAAAATCTAGAAGTACCTAACTTCCGATGAATACAAAAAATCACTTTCTTCCGTATGGGCGCGGCGTGGCGCGGACGTATAATGAATAGCATTATGTCTGTATTACACGCTTTCCAATGGTTCCTCATACATATCACTGATAAGCGAATGGTCGGGTCCACAGAAATAAGAAAAAGTGTAGAAACGTATATAGACACCGCGTTGATGTGCAGTGAGTAGTGAGTGGTGTGACCCATCATGGCGCGGTATTCTAAAATAGTTGCTAAAGAAGTTTTTAGCTCATTGCTGTTGGTGGTGGTGATGGAGGCACCGGGTAGCATACCCTTGAGGTAAGGGCATGTGTGGCAAAATTGGAAAATAAATGTTTTTTCTTTCTTTCTTTTTCTTGTTTGGATAGCTCTAAAACTAAAGCATTATTAATATTTGATGTGGGCTTCGGAACAACTCTTGTTTGGACCCCGTAGCTTTACTATTAAGTTTACGTATTTTATTTTCACCATTAACGGCACTGCTACCAAGTTGTTAGAATTATTATTGTCATGTGCACCCTTTCAATAAACTGCTTTTGCTTATTTTCCTTTGCTTTGGCCTTTCCTTTTTTCGATTTAGTTTTGTAAATTTCGGCTCAAAATCGGCGAAACGCGGTACCCATATTCTTATAAAAGTAAAAGTTTTTCAATAAACCAAAAAAAACTTAGTAAGATATTTTTTTTCTCTCTATCTCGCTATATCACATAGACAAAGACAACAAAGACCATTTCTATCATAATCATTAGAGTTCTGTGGTCGATTCGCTTCGGGCTTACATAAGCGAATTCTGCGTGATCTCCGAAACCCGCCGGACGGGTATTTTCAAGGCGAATGTCATGACAGGTGGACACTTCCGGTCGTAAATGTTGTAATCAATAAGCTTTTTCGATGACTGTCCAGCTTGACTATACCTACCAAATCAAGATGCGTATTTGGTATTTAAAATCGACTGAATATTTTAACATTTCCTTTATTTTACGCCACATTAATATTTAATATTCATCTTTTATGATACTTACTTTACTTAACTTTTTATGACTGGCCTTTTTTTAAATAAAATATTCTAAGAGCTTTTAGGGTTCCGTATCAAAATCAATACTAACATTATAAATGCGAAAGTGTGTCTATCTGTCTGTCTGCTACGCTTTACGGCCCACCTGTTCAACTGATTTTGATGAAATTTGGTACAGGTATAGGTTGTATCCCAGGGAAGGTCAAAGGCTAATTTTTATCCCGAAAAATTAAGGAATTCCCGCAGGAATCGAAAAAAGTCCACGCGGACGAAGTTTCGGGCATCATGCAAATAAAAAATATTCTATTCTATTCTAATATTCTATTTTATTCTATGCAGTGGTAAATAAATAAAAAAGAAATGTCTGTTTGTGTGCCCGCAGCACGACAGACAGGGTTTTTAAGAATTTTTCAGTAAATTTTAACCAACCTTACTATTCAAGACAGAGGTTTTGAGAGTTTGACACATGATAAACAAATTCAATCTGTCCATATTATTTGTATGAGCCTGTTCGATGGGTGTACATAATTGGTCTTCAACAGCTCACACAGCAAAAAGTGACATTGAGAGGTTGTTTTTCAACTTAAACAAACATACATTAACACATTCATATTATACATATATACATAAATGCGATAGATCTGTCTGTCAGTCACCTTTTCACAGCTCAGCAGTCATCGGCTGAACCTTTTTTTTTATCCACTACAAGTTAGCCCTTGACTGCGATCTCACCTGATGGTTAGTGATGATGCAGTCTAAGATGGTAGCGGGCTAACCTGTTAGGGGCATATGGCAGTTATACCCATACCCCTATTCGGTTTCTACACGGCATCGTACCGGAACGCTAAATCGCTTGGCGGCACGTCTTTGCCGGTAGGGTGGTAACTAGCCACGGTCGCAGCCTCCCACCAGACCAGACCAGGGAAAATTCAGAAATTATAAATTTCCAAATTGACCATGCCGGGGATCGAACCCGGGACCTCCGCACGTTAAGACACTGTGCCGTCGGAGGTCGTCAATATCTTGACGATATTTGGCCCATATATAGTTCGGATCCTGTAGAGTCGAGACGAATATGCAGTTCGCGCGCGAGTTAAATGCAGAGCAAATGTATGTGTCACCATACATTTGCTCTGCATTCATCTCGTGCGCGAACTATAGGTAGATGCCTTTTTACCCCGGAAAATCAACTATTCACCTACCACGGGAAATAAAAATACGCAGACGATCTCGCGGTTATTTTGCGTTGTTGTATACTTAGGTTTTAGGTTTATATTGATTTGGTTACGTAATATTTGATAACCTGTTGTTTAAAATCAACATTTTTTTCAAATGAATAATAATGCGTTGATTCTAAATTCATAACAAACAGCTGCAGTCAGATCAAATCATTTATTCGCTTTCATTGATGTATAATCAAATTTTAATACCTATTTCGCTTTAGTTAATCTAACTCGCTAACCAGCCATAGATAACATGCAATTAATGTTATATTTACGCAAAGTAAATAGGGTGTTATTGACATGAGACAATCACTACAGCCCATTAACGTCCCACTGCTGGGCACAGGCCTCCACTCTCGAGAGAGGATTAGAGCTTAGACTCACCACGCTGCTCAATGTGGGTTGGTGGTTTTAACGACTATTATCATGTTAGTGATAATAACCGGGACCGACGGCTTAACATGCTCTCCGAGGCACGGGGGTGCAACACCGACAGCTTCGTAACTCCGGGCTAGTAGTGAGAATTTCTAGTCTGAAAAACCCAATAGGTACTCAATAGGACCCGGGAGTCGAACCCGGGACCTCGTCGGCCTCAGTCGAACATGCCAAGCATTAGACCAACGAGGCAGTCAGTCAAAAATATAAGAAATTCACACGACATTCGTCTGTAATTTGAGCTGAAACGCAGGTCAAATTGTGATAAGCGGTGACGCTGGGTCATTTGCGTCGTTAGTAGGGTTGTCAGTTGTCGCCTATTGTTTTTATCAAATTAAAAATATTATAATCATTATTTTTTTTAATTAAAAACACAGACACACTCTGGAATTTCGAAAAACCATCTTTATTCAACGTCTACATTGTAGAGGGAACCGCTGTGAAAATTTTCAGCTTTCTACGCCCAAAGGTTTGTTTAGGCTGGGCTGAGGTCAGTTAGTGAGTCGGGACTTTATGAATCAAGAGAAAATACGATTTGATTGTTAACCATAATAATTATTACTTAGTAGATAATAGGTATCCCTTGTGTTGCATCACCAATCAACATACAGTATGGTAGAGCGCGTATTTTGGACGAAGAACATATTTTCTAAACTATGATGTTCAGACTTCAGAGTCTGATATCAGAATTACAAATCCGCATTATTAAATTGAAATGCGACTTTCATTATATCCATTACATAAAGTGATATCAAATTTGAGTTCTACATTCTCAAGCCTAATTTATTAAAAACACTGGTCAACAAAAAAACACTTTTTGCATGTAACATGAAAACTTTTGTCTAGTTATGTTCAGGACAAGGTTAAGGATAATAGAAATAAAATTAGAATGCTTCAAATACGAATACTTTTTTTGTTACTAGATTTTATTAAATTATAGAAATTTTCAGATCTTATCAACAAAAAGAATTTATTTCCGCTAATTTGCAACATTAATATAAATGTAGCTTTAAGATTTTCGTCTATATTTTGCTTCAGGGACGTCTCGTTGTAATGTCCAACAGTAATTCGCTGGCATACATGGACTCCACTTGCCCTGATATCGTTTTTCTGTGGTAGAAATGTCTTGGTGGAATCTTTCACCGTGTTCATCGCTAACGGCGCCTAAATTTTCAGGAAAGAAGTCCAAATGTGAATGAAGAAAATGTATTTTCAACGACATATTTCAGCCCAAAGCCTTATAAGTAGATAACACCTCAGCGACAATACTTTTTCATCCCACCATCTCGGAAAGAGTATTTTTATTCTTCGATATCTGATGGTAAAAGCCGTTATTATCCTCTAGAGGATAAAGTAAATTGAATTTAGAACATCGTGTGCACGTTAGTAAATATCACTCGTCTATGAAGTTTGTGAATTCAAAACATCATTAAAACCTATTTACTTGTACCTCTATGGTGCTGAATTTCCATACAATCGTTTTTAATTTGTTAAAAACTCACACTCGTAACCTTCTTGGTGTACTTTTTTAATTTGCTTTGCGCGCACCATTTTCTTTCACGTCATATTGTTTAAAATTAAAACCGATTAAAAACAAGAAAATTGAAAATAAGTGAAAAACCTAAAATGAGTGATTCTAGTGACGAAGAAATTAACAGAATTGAATTTAATCTTGTGTTTTTTTTTGCATTTAGTCATTTCCTCGCTGAGGTGGGATGAAAAGTTACCTTGTGATTTTTTTTGCATTTAGTCATTTCCTCGCTGAGGTGGGATGAAAAGTTACGTGTTGCACTCGAGTGAAAAGATTTTTCACCTCGTGCTCTTTTGATTCCCTCGCTGACGCTCAGGATTCTAATTTTTGAATCACTCGCTCCGCTCGTGATTCAATTTTAGAATCCTTCGCTTGCTCGGTCATCAAAATTGAGCACGCGGTTAAAAAACAACTTTTCACTCTTGTATAACAAATAACTATTATACTCACTTAATCTGTGATTTCCTAGAAAATTGGAAATTACTTCAAGAAAGATTCCCAAACTGATTTTTCCAAATCACTAAAGGTTTTTTTTTAATATTTCATCTTTCATTAATTATCTAATTTGAGGGCCAACAAATATACCCTCTTTAATTTTTGCCTCACTCAGTTTAGGAATCGGCTTTTTATATTTGAAAGATCAAATATAAAAAGCCGCCACCACTCCTATCCATAGCTTTCACGAAGTTTTTCATGAGCCCAAGTTTTATGTGTAAAGGTGGTAAAAGACCCACACATGTGACACAACAGATGTGTGGAACCCACGCTTTGTCTTGTTGTCCAATGGCAAAGCCAATATATTTGTTAATTTATCTTAGTTAATAATGGTGTCAAATTTATTCGCTGAGTTTTAAAAGTAATGTCGCCACAAATGTAACAAAACTTGTCAGGATCATTTTTACACTTTCTTGACATTACTATAGAATCACTTAACCATTGATGTAGAATTTTAACTTAACTCAGAAAACATAAAAAAAAACACTACGCTCTTCAAATAAATAAATTTTCTGAATGCGAAAGTGAAACAAAAACGGTTAATTTTTAATTTTATGGGTAGCTGTAGCACGATAACTAAACCTGATGGAAACAAAATAAATATGGTGATAAAGTGAGGATAGGAAGCTTATTCAAAAATAGTAAGCACCTTTCTTGTTACAAAATTTTGTTGACCAGTGAAATCAATGATTTCATGTTCAATTTTACCGAGTGATGATAGTCTTTACGTAATTATTTTTACTGTGTCAACCCTAATAGCTAGCTTAAGTAAAAGAAAAGTGAAAACACGTGGCGTATTTCGTCGCATGCATAACTTTCGCCGTCACACTTTTGGACATTTGAATAGAAAGCTATAACATAATATTATATGCGGTTATGAGTGATTATGACGGACAAGATGGCCGACTCCTATTTGATAATGGAAATAATAATGATTCATTTATACAAACAAATCATTGGGAATTTAACCTAACCCGGTGTCAGCGTCGTTAGTATAATATATTAAAAATAAAATAAAAACAAAAACTACACAGGCATTTTATTTATTTATTCCACAAGTTAGCCCTTGACTGCGATCTCACCTGATGGTAAGTGATGATGCAGTTAGATGGTAGCGTGCTAACCTGGTAGGGGTATGGCAGTTATATTAAACCCATACTGCTAGCATAAAAATTAGTTCCTATTTTGGCCACCGGGCCAGATAAGTTTGTGCGACTATAAACTAAAATGACAGCTCAATTTATATCGCTATCCCTTTCAGCTATCATTTTAGTTTAGTTAAGATATACTAGCTGATGCCCGCGACTTCGACCGCGTGATTGAGGTTTTTTGGTTGCCGCGGAAACTTTTTCAGGAATGCAAAGTCCTTACGGTGCGTCAATTATATATTTTACATCTCTCATATTCGGTAAGTAGGTCCTTATTACCCCCAAATGGAGCTTGTAGGTGACCAATTAGCGCTCTAGGGTAATAATGTAGCTAGAAAAGCCCTCGGGCGGTAAGTAATTAAAAAAAGTATGATGGTTAGATGTACGCGAACTTTTTGAAAGAGTGAAGAGTTTTTTTTAATTACTTACCGCCCTAGGGCTTTTCTAGCTACATTATTACCCTGGAGCGCTAATTGGTCACCTACAAGCTCCATTTGGGGGTAATAAGGACCTACTAACCTCACAATCGAGATGTAAAGCAGAGTAGTTAGCTCGGGTGTAAGCATCAATTGCACCCTCGAACTATAGGCACCCTCGCTGTGCTCGTGCGCCTAAATATCTCAGGCTGCAATTGATGCCTTACAGCCCTTGGCTACTAATCTACTATTAAAACTAGCTCTTAAAGTCCATCGGTCAGTAATTTCTTCAAAAGAATACACCACCACCACCACTACCACTACAGCCCATTAACGTCCCATTGCTGGGCACAGGCCTCCACTCTCATAGGAGAGTGGGAATTAGAGCTTAGACCCACCACGCTGCTCCAATGCGGGTTGGCGGGCTTTAACGACTATTATCATGTTAGTGATAATAACCGGGACCGACGGCTTAACGTGCTCTCCGAGGCACGGGGGTGAAACACCACCAACTTCCTAACTCCGGGCTAGTACTGAGAATTTCTAGACAGAAAAACCCCATACTTAATTATGGCCCGACCCGGGACTCGAACCCGGGACCTCGTCGGCCGCAGTTGAACATGCTGACCACTGGACCAACGAGGCAGCAAAAGAATACAACATGTTACTAAAACGACGTGTATTTAAGATTCCTATACCTAAAATTAAATCCTGTTTTGCTAGACGATGTCCTTCCGTAGAATCATTTATCTTCTCTATAATATAAAAATGAATCCCTATTTCCCTTAGTCACGGCATCACGCGTGAACGGCTGGACCAATTTCGCTAATTCTTTTTTTGTTGTGTTTGTTATTGTAAGGAGAAGGTTCTTATGAAAGAAAATGTTTGAAAAATTGTACGGAAAAGTAAAAAAATTTGGTAAAAAAATTCATCATTTTTCATTTATAATTATTCATTGTTAATTAGAAATTATGTTATTTTAAAAATGCAACAAAAATCTCAATGTTAAAATACCGAGCGACAATTACGTTCTGTGAAACTTTCTTTGTTTAATGCGACATAGGTACCCACGATACAGGATTACCTAGTGTGGGTACCATAGGACATAAGGAAAAATTGTCACAGTTGTTTTTGGTAAATAAACATTTTTCATTTTTTCATTTTTTAACTTTCCGGGATAAAAGTAGCCAATTATTCCAGACTATAATCTATCTATGTGCCAAATTTCATCCAGATCCGTTCAGCCGTTGGGGCGTGATTGAGTAACAAACATCCATCCATCCATACATCCATCCATCCATCCAAACTTTCGCATTTATAATATTAATATAGAAGTATAGATTAACAGAATTGGCCACAGTGTCAAATTAACTACAAAATACTAGAGAATTGAAATCCGTAACTCATAGTAGGTGCATTCCCATTTCCCAGTAAGCGCAAGGCAGCGCAAGGTAAAAACGCAAACAAAGGCGTGTGTGAGGTAAAAATTCCCACATCGACAGGCGAATTGCGACACCGCACTCTCTGTCTGAACAACAATGGTCATGTTATTAGTTAGTGCTAGCCGAACTTTGTCGAGGCACAAGTTGTAAGCTGCAGTTTTCTGATAAGTAAAGAAGCGTGCTGGGCCCATAACCTCATGAAATGAAACGCGGATTTGCTTGACTCTTATTTTTATTATACACTTTTACAAAAATTCTTATAATTTATCAAACGTGGCGGAGATCGGAGACAAAAGGAAGGAAGTAAGTATAGATCGACCATAGATGACAGGTTGTCAAAAGTCTATGAAGTATGGGATGCGTTCTATTTATCCAACACTAAACTTTTTTTTTTTTAAATACCCATACTTCCATGGTAATATTATGAATGCGAAAGTTTGTCTGTCTGTTACCTTTTGACGGCGCATCAGTTTAACATCAGTTAGAGAAAATTTGGAACAACAGCTTGTTTGGAATAGTTTGCATCCCGGAGACGGACAACGGCAATTTTAGACCCGGAAAATCAAGCCTCTTGCATTGTATCAATAGAGTCAAAATGTGCGATATTATAATAAACTAACTACTTAACTAATAACTTGAAATAGATGAGTTTTTATTGAAAAAATTCTTTCCAAAAAACCGACTTCCAAAGCCACTGTAAAGTAAAAAATAATTTTGATTTCTCACACTATGTTGAAGTCGGGCGAGTATAACAAAGATAGGCAAAGTTGACGCGTCAGGCTCGCCCGACTTCAACATAGTGTGTAGAAATCAAAATTATTTTTTACTTTACAGTGGCTTTGGAAGTTGGTTTTTTGGAAAGAATTTTTATTTTTAACTTTTTAGTGTAGGTACTCTAAATCCGCACGGCTTAGGAGTGCAATACCCTGCAGCATCAGAGTTGAGGAGTTGGGACTTGGGTTTAAGTATGAAGTCGTTGCTTGACACCTACAATATGAATTAGAATAGAATAGAATAGAATAGAATAGAAAAATCTTTATTGGCAGCAATAAACACAGATGCACAAAATTTCAAAAAATAAAATAAACTGAGTTACATACATATTATTATATGAATTCACCATCGAAATTTCCTAACTCCCTAGTTTTGAGGATTTCATGTAGTATGGTACACCTACAGCATCAGGATTGAGGATTTGGAGTCAGAATTTTTTATGGGACCACCTCGGGAGCTTCCTCTAACCAATGAAAAAAAAATTTTTCAAATCGGTTAAGAAACCACGGAGATATGCACCGACATACATTAAAAAAAAAATAAAAAAAAAAAAACATACGCGCCGAATTGAGAACCTCCTCCTTTTTTGGAAGTCGGTTAAAAAGAAACGCTACCTTCTTCGTCTTTAAACGCTTTAACGATTGTAAGCTCCAATAATTGAATAAATTATTAGTAATTTTACAATAAATCACTTCAAAATTACCATCACGTCTTATACCTACTTGTAAACGTGACCTTCATAAGGTATACTGTGTAGTACCAATTTTGAATAAATATACTTTGGAGTAGTTTGAGTATATAAGTACATACTAAAGCTTGTATCTTGGGTCGCACATCGCCAAGGAATGTGCACGGCGTGATTCGTGCAAAAATCCACGAATTAACGCATTTACAATATTTACATGCCCGTCGTGCGACCACCCTCACGCGGCGTGTATCGCACGCTTGTAACTTGTACCATTTTAAAACTCTCGAAACCTCAACAACACGGTATTGTTGTTAAAAATTGCCGAAATATTGTAGAAATGTTCCAAAAACCACGAGTTGTGAAGGCAAGTCCTCTGTGGGCAAGTGTTTAGTTAGTGTTACGCAACCGATTCGTTTTTCTTAAGAATTTAGCAACATGACGTTTAGTCTGATTTTCTAGCAGGGATGGATAGCGACCATGGAATAGGGATTTGGGACTGCGCCGTGATTTCAGTATTTTTGAAGTGAAAACTTCTTTTAGCCGCTTTGAGCACTTTTTGTAGGGGGTAAACTTCTGGATTCATGCTCGCGTTACGAAGACAAAAGGTCTTGAATATAAATATACCACGTTCGTAATTGGAATTTTAATGCCTTAGTTTTAAGGTTTATATTTAAATTGTTTTAAATATATTTTTGTTTTATTATTTTATAAATATTCGTGTCCACTTCTATCGGCAGTCCCTATGCCTGACAATTTTTTTTACGCCACTACTACTTAGCCCTTGACTGCGATCTCAGCTGATGGTAAGTGATGATGCAGTCTAAGATGTCCGCTTTCATCTTAGACTGCATCATCACTCCTTAAGGTGAGATTGTAGTCAAGGGCTAATTTGTAGTGAAATAAATTAAAAACAAAGAGAGATTACCGGACGATTACTAAAACTTTGTAACAATATACGAATCGGTTTCCCATATCGAATCACACAACAAAGCAAAAGAGAAAATTACTTTTAAAAAATACCCTCCACCATGCAGCATGGGAATTCAGCAAACGTGCCGGCAATTTGCGCGGGAATCGAACCCGCTCACGCGCCCGCCTCGTGCTCTCACGAATCAATTTACTCCAGCTATCCTAGGCTGATGAGTAAATTGTTCCTTCGGGAATGTAAATAGGACTATTATTTATTATTTACTAGTGCTATACTGCGAATTGGGATGTTGTCTATGGCAAAAATAAATTATAATAATATATATATTATTCAGCGATTATTAGGTAAATACCTCGTTGGCCTAGTGGTTAACATGTTCGACTGCGGCCGACAGCTGATTCTACTGAGAAGAACCGGCCAGAAATTCTGCAGTTGCTCTTTTATATACTACAGAAAAATGTTAAACACAAGTTGGAACAAAGTTCCATATTATGCAAATGGCATAGATGCCATTTGCATAATATCTGCCAAAATTATCATCCTAAATTAGACAAGAACGTTATTCGGGGTTGGCGCAATCGGCCTAAAGTGGCGTTTAAATAACCCGCCTGTAATAAACTAATTGCGATGACACTTAAGCCCAAGTGGTATTTGAATATCAAAGATAATGTTAGTCCCATCGACCACACAACCAATAGACGCCTAATTACTATGCTTTCGTAATGCAAACAATTCAGTCAAATGACTCAAGTAAGCGGGCGCGGGGTACTAAACGCTGATTGGTCTACTCAAGGTAAAAAAAATCATAAATCAAATGGGATGGGGTCCTAACTCCTATTAATTATTTATCGATAATTAATGATTGATATACTCTAATTAATATTTAAATAACTCGGTAGGTTTTGTTACAAGGGCGTGGAATTATATAAGACCTATTAAGTCTGATGTGTTGTCTGAAAGTGTTCGCCCTATATGAGGAGTCTATTAGTTGTATGGTCGATGGTTAGTCCCATCTTGACTGATCATTATCGCAAACTCACTATGTAATTATTATGCAATGCAGTTTAGTAATCTCTGTTTTGAATGTCAGTTCCGTATTTACCACTACAGCCCATTAACGTCCCACTGCTGGGCACAGGCCTCCACTCTCATAGGAGAGAGGGAATTAGAGCTTAGACCCACCACGCTGCTCCAATGCGGGTTGGCGGGACTTAAACGACTATTATCATGTTAGTGATAATAACCGGGACCGACGGCTTAACGTGCTCTCCGAGGCACGGGGGTGAAACAGCGCCAACTTCCTAACTCCGGGCTAGTACTGAGAATTTCTAGTCAGAAAAACCCAATACTTAATTATGACCCGACCCGGGACTCGAACCCGGGACCTCGTCGGCCGCAGTTGAACGTGCTAACCAACCAACGAGGCAGTTCCGTATACTTTACTTAAATTGGCTAATGAGAATTTGGCATTTTAAGCGGTTACAGTTTCTTATTCAAAATTCAACAATTTCGAAGATTTTTTTGAAAAAAAAACCCACTTTCCAGTAAATACATTTAGGGCACAGCACTGCGTAAACTGTTTTGTGATGCTGTCTCTTTTTAACCGACTTCCAAAAAAGAAGGAGGTTCTCAATTCGGCGCGTATGTTTTTTAGGGTTCCGTACCCAAAGGGTAAAAACGGGACCCTATTACTAAGACTCCGCTGTCTGTCTGTCTGTCTCCAGGCTGTATCTCTTAAACCGTGATAGCTAGAAAGCTGAAATTTTCACAAATGATGTATTTCCGTTGCCGCTATAACAACAAATACTAAAAATTAAAAAAATATATATATTAAGGGGGGTCCCCATACAATAAACGTGTTTTTTTCGTATTTTTTTGCTCAATATTAAAAACGGTAACAGGTAGACGGTTCAAATTTTCACAGAATATTAACTTGTATATTACCTTTCAAAATAAATAATTAAATATCAATAAAGTAAATATTAAAGGGGGGCTCCCATACAACAAACGTAATTTTTATTTTTAATACGTCATAAATCGTAAAAATTACTACAGGTTTGTACGGAACCCTCGGTGCGCGAGTCCGACTCGCACTTGGCCGGTTTTTTTTTTTAAATGTATGTCGGTGCATATCTCCGTGGTACGTGGTCCGTTGTCGTGGTAGATTGCATCGTCACTTACCATCAGGTGAGATCGCAGTCAAGGGCTAACTTGTAGTGGATTAAAAAAAAAGTGGTTTCTAAACCGATTTGAAATTTTACGACTTCTATAATATTAGATTCTAATTTCTAACGTCTAACTTCTAGAGAGAAAATTAAAGTCCAGCAGTAGGTAGGAATGTAACCCTTACACCGAGTTTTAATTCGATTGATCGTATAAGAATTCAATGAAATTAGCGCCAATGTAAAATGAACCTTAATGACATTTTTAGTTCAATCTACGAAATCCAGTACACGCTTGAATGTAAAAATATTTTCGCATTTATAATATCTATTAGTATGATAAATGCGAAAGTGTGTTTGTTTGTTGGTTTGTCCTTCAATCACGCCGCAACGGAGCAACGGATCGACGTGATTATTGGCATGGGCATAGTTAAGGACCTGGAGAGTGGACAAAGGCTATCCCGGAAAATTGAAGAATTTCCGCGGGAATAAAAAAAACTTAAACCACGCGGACGAAGTCGCGGGCATCAGCTAGTACTGGCATAAAACCAGAGTAACCAAAAATAGCGCGATCTATAACCGAAATTGTAAAAATAAAACAATTACTTTTGCAAGTGAAAGTAAGTTTATATTATCATCTATTGACATAGTATGTAATGCTAATAACCTAATTGAATTCCATACATGTGCTTATAGGTGTCGTTTTTACAATCTCATAATTCGAGACATACGATAATGTTACGACCCAATTGTTTTGTAATGGCGATGTTTCGCAATAGCAACAGTAGGTATTTTTTAGGTGCTATAATATAATACAAGTGCATGACACTAATAATAAGTAATTTAATATGTGGTGAATCTCTATGTTGGGTATAAATAAATTGTGAAAATGGTTACGTAAGAGGCTAATGCTGAGATCTATAAAGCATACTTTGACTTTGCTCAGGAGTCAGGCTTTACTAAAACGAGATGAACGTATGTGAGTAAAATAAATCTGTCCCGTTTTAACCACGTCTTAAGTCTGAGCAAAGTCAAAGTTCGATCTATAGATCTCATGCCAGCTCAGTGTTGCAAACCTTGATCTCTTCATCTGAAAGAGTCCCGGTAAAACGGCTACCGTATACCTACATAGTACATACCATTCGATTATAGCTCTCTTATCTTTAAGGGGGGAAACACACTGCGGAAAAAAAAGTGGGTGTGTGTAATTCACACACGGCAGAAGTGAAACTTCAGAAAAGTAGCCTACGAGAAAATGATATAAATGCGTAGACTGAGTAAGATATATAGACGCCGCCATATCTCCTTTTCACTCCCACATGAAAGAGATGCAGTGTTGGCATGTTACACAAGATAGAATGAGAAAAAAATATGTGTTTTTTCTCCCTTTCTGCGTGTCACGGGTTTTGTGCCTATTGCATACTATTGTGCCAGACAAATTATGACGTTTGTATGACGCTTGGGAGGTGTTTCATAGTATTACCCTATATATTAGTAGTTATTCCCTTTCGGTTACAGGCTGACCCTGATTCTAGAGGTTCCTTCTTCTATGTATAAATGTAACTTGTATTCTATCCCATTATCTCGCAGGCTAAATCCTATTATGAATATGGTGATTATATTTATTATGATTATGAATATCGCTTTTTCGTTTCATCGAATTTTCAAATCACAACGATTCTAAAGAAGTTTCACTTCAAAAATTGCCTTGCGACAAAAAATCGGCGCGTGCACTGTTATATAGAGCTGCACAGACTGCCGCGACACGAACGTGTCTCCCATACGACGCGGGCGTTTTACGCGGACGGTTTATGCTGTCGACCGTATTTTTTCACCCTTAAGACTGTTTCGCCTCTACACCAATGCAAACGAGTGTTAACCTAGGTAGGTACAGTTTGCGCGCGAGTTGAATGCACAGTAAATGTATGGGTCATCATACATTTGCTCTGCATTCAACTCGTGCGCGAACTATACTTGATAGCGAAAAAAAAAACTTCTTGAATTAAACAATAATAGCAATGGTTTACAAGCTCGTTACCTTTCATTTATTATCTGTAACAACTAACAAACATTCTCCTTCGAAAGTGCAAGCGAGATCAGGGGGTCTACTCTCTTTCTCTAAAACGAAACTTCGCAAACAAACGAACGAAATTTCGTTAACTCCTCTCCTACATAATATTATCTCTATGCTCCTCTCTATTTCGTTTTCGTACACGCAGACGAAGTACGGATCCATAGAAAATTTTCGTGACCGATTGGATTGAACGATTTTGTGTGGGTCTAATAACCGACTAATTACGTTCGTTTGCGAAGTTTCGTTTGAGAGAAAGAGAGTAGACCGCCTGAATCTGGCGCCGAGCTGGTAGAATCAATTCCCCCACTGACGGAAACAAGGTGCCTGCAAAGCCACAATGTAGAGATTTATGATCTACAATTCGATCTGCACCTACGATCTGAATGTACCTTTATCATGAGTTCAGGGGGCCTTTAGAGGGAGATTTGTTACCTATTCGATCGCGTTAAAGTCAACCAAGATTTCCTGTTCCTTCATAATTGTGCATTCCATATATGAAGGGGCGGACATTTTGTCAACCATACAATTTATTTACGTACTCAGTGTGTTTTTTTTTAAATATATATGTTATATATATGGCTAGCAAATGAGCAGGCGGGTCACCTGATGGTAAGTGATTACCGCTGCCCATGAACATTTGCAGCACCAGAGGAACCGCCAATGCGTTGCTGGCTTTTGAGATATTTCGTGTTTTCGCTCTTATGGTCGTAAAACTCCATTAGATTTAATTTTATTAAGTCACAACTCACAAAATCTAGCCTTTACTCAATTTCCTATAAAGTGCGTTCGGTATCATAGTGTCGTTACACCGGCAGTAAAACCCGCAATAAACACAAGTTATGTAGAAAAAACCGGCCAAGTGCGAGTCGGACTCGCGCACCGAGGGTTCCGTACAAACCTGTAGTAAGTTTTACGATTTATGACGTATTAAAAATAAAAATTACGTTTGTTGTATGGGAGCCCCCCTTTAATATTTACTTTATTGATATTTAATTATTTATTTTGAAAGGTAATATACAAGTTAATATTCTGCGAAAATTTGAACCGTCTACCTGTTACCGTTTTTAATATTGAGCAAAAAAATACGAAAAAAACACGTTTATTGTATGGGGACCCCCCTTAATATAAATTTTTTTTTAATTTTTAGTATTTGTTGTTATAGCGGCAACGGAAATACATCATTTGTGAAAATTTCAGCTTTCTAGCTATCACGGTTTATGAGATACAGCCTGGAGACAGACAGACAGACAGACAGACAGACAGACAGACAGACAGACAGACAGACAGACAGACAGACAGACAGACAGACAGACAGACAGCGGAGTCTTAGTAATAGGGTCCCGTTTTTACCCTTTGGGTACGGAACCCTAAAAAGATGATAATATGCGAAATTCTCCTAAATGCCGTACAGATATAGGAGAATTTCGCATATTATCATCTTTTTTCTACCTAACTTGTGTTTATTGCGGGTTTTACTGCCGGTGTAACGATGATACCGAACGCACTTTACTTACAAATTGAGCATATGCGCTAACACCTACAAACAAGTCGGATTGAAGCAAAAACTTTAACGTCCTAACAACCGTAAAGATTTACACAGTTACCTTTCTAATTAGTAAAACAAAAAATGATTCAATATACAAGTACGCTTCTTCCTTAGCGGGGGCAGCTTTCAAACCACTCCCATATACATAGCTAATGCCGCGGAAACGCACGAAGCTATGGGAAGATGCCGAGCTTTTTGCTTGCATAGACTACGTCCATACAGATGGAAACTCACAGAGGATTTTGAACTTTCTGTAGACCTCTGCGTCATACTTTTTGCAGTTCGCTGGGGGGTTGTGGCCTTCTAACTTCTAAGCACATGTTTTGGTGGATAGAAGCCAAATGGTAAAGAGATTAGAGTTAAAAAATATATATTTTCACCTCACCTTTTTAACTCAAAAAGGGCGCCTTTGCTACTTACAACAAGAGAGAAAAAGCCACCTTTTTGCACCCTCAGTGAGAATAAGTATTTTAAATGTAAAACCAGTGAACAAAAGTTCAGTAAGCAAAAGCCAGTGCGTCTCTCTCCGAAAGTTAGAAAGAACTGCTGAACCAATCTTGATTAAATTTAGCACAGAAATAGCTAGGCTACATGTGCCCTATAAATTACTCTTTCAACAGGCAACAGCTGTGCTTTTAAATGTCCAATGACCAAACTGTCTAGGTAAAACAGATTAAAAACAAAAAATTATTAAAAAAACAAGTGTCAAATGCGTTTTTTCGCAGTACAAACTGTGTTTCCATCAACAGATTTTCAAGTTGTACTATTTTTTTACTTAGCGTGGCCAGACTATGGCCATAATATCTTATTGCAATAGTCATTTCGCAATAATTATGTCACATGTATCACAGACGTTCGTTTTGTATTGCACTCCGAAATACAGTCATTACGATTTAGATGTATTCGCCCCGCAATTATATTCGTGCAACAGAATCGGCTGTTACTCGTTACATAAGGAGGGTCGAGTCGTGACGGACAGGTTGACATGCGATACTGTTGAGTTTTGTATTCATTGTTATTTGTGAGGTGTTAGTTACTTACGCTTGCTATACATACATAAATATATGTAAATGTATAGTATGTGTAAATAGTAAGTGAGTACTTCATAATGTTCTCAAAGGTGTAAAAAAAATGCCATTGATAGTACCGACCTAGAACAGTATCCGATCGCCATGTCGGAGGAAAAAAGGAAGGAACACATTTAAAAAAAAAAAGGTGTGTGAAGTATGCCGATCCGCACTAGATTGATGGACTATGCCAATTGCCAAATCCCTCGCGTGCTCAAAGAGGAGACTCGAGCTCATGAGCTGGCAATGGGTAAGTGAGTGAGTGAGCGAATAGAATAGAATAGAATAGAATATTTTTTATTTGTATGATTGTAAGTAAAGTAAGGTGTTAATAATATAATATGGTGAGCAAGTTACAACCAGTCATGCAATGGCGTGCAAAATACTTAAAATTATCAAATTAATAGCAAATTAAAGTTTAATATTGACACTTCTTAAGTTTTAAAATTTAAGGAGTCTTTTACATGGTAAAAATGCGAGTGAGTGAGTGAGTGGTTGACGGCAACATTACCTATGTTGCACTCTCCACTCTAGAACTTTCAGGCTCAAACGGCAATCGCTCCTGCTACAAGCATGGCCTGTCCAGTGGGCACTGCCACTGCAGCTTACTAATGACCTGGATTCTCCCTACGGATCTCTTCATTTCAAATCATCTACTCATGGTGAAAATAAAAATCTCCTCTTTTAATATAGGTACCATTGACTTACCAAGTTATTACAAAATTGAACCCTAAATATAAAGCCATATGGTTGGTTTTTGTGAAACGTTTGGTGTCTCTTTGTCTATTATCTATAGCTGTGGTTGTATAAGCGATTGTGGACGCTTTTTGAGTATTAATTTGTAGGTAATGTTGTATCCTTAGTTGGTAAATCGATGATAGGTACCTTCAAATCATGAGTGAATAGGCATCTTCTAGGCAAGCGCGCTCCATCTTAGGCTGCATCACCACTTGCAAGCAAGTCTGATTGCAGCCAAGCGCTAGCCTATATTTAAAAAAAAAAAAACGTGCTATACTTAAGATTACGATATTCGGTCATAATCTATAGTGCACGTTTTGGCGTGGGTGTTTTTTACGTATTAGTTTTATTGTTTTGTGTGTGGGCCTAGTGCGGGTTACTTAACGTATCTTACGTTGTACAATGACGAAAGGTCGTTAGTGGTACTGGTACTTAAAACGAGGTTGAGTTGCTTTTGTTAAGGGCTTGATTAAATCTTGTATTTAATGCATAGATTATTACATTCTTTTATCGCTATAATCTGAAAAATATGTGAAAGTAGGTTAGGTATAGTGTAAGCATAACTTATTACGCTACAAACAAATAGCAATAGTTACTTAGAAAGGTCTTCAAAAGAACACGATTAATCATAGCAGATTTAGGTTATTAAAATCCCGTACTTATAACATAAAAGTACAATAATAATAATATTTCCGTCCCTAAAATGCAAGTTATCTCAGTTCCAAATCAGATCAATCAAGTTAACAGAAAGACAAACACATTTTGGTGTGGTAATATTATGTCAATAGAAAAGAAAAGATTTACATACAAACATAAACTTTTACAACATGCTTTCGAATCAAGTCAAGTCAAGTATATCAATTAGTAAACAATGGGGCTGATTCTGTAGTGCACAATCTCTAAACTAAACTAAAATTAGAGCATTACAAATATTGCTAACCCTTTCATAATACTCCCTACGGAAAGGGACAGAACTAGATTTAAAGTTGCCATTTTAGTTTAGTTTAGAGATTATGTTACACAGAATCAGCCCCAATGTCGTATATTTAAAAACAGGGCAACGCAGGTCATAAAAAAGAGAGTTTCTTTGTTTATCTTGATGACCTTAGGTCACATATAAGTAGCTCTTAGGTTTTATAGAGCGTAGGTTGAAATATCTACGAGAAGCACTTGAAATGCTAAATTCAATTAAGCACTTAAACGCAGACAGAATAGCAGACTTAGCCTGACTTAGTAATAAATAGCCAATAGTAGCACAGTTCGATTTACTTATACCTATTTAAGGTAAAAGCACTAATGGCTGACACTGAACTAAAGGATGACACTTTCGGACGAAATCTCTTATAATAAGAGTAATATTAATCGTATCAAAAGATTAATTCAACTAAAAGATACCTAGGTATATCTGCTTTTATATACAAAACCTTACAACTGTCTTATTATGCAATAATAATATTTTGATGGTTGAAGTCAACTATGGAAGGGATTGAACACCTGCGCTCTGATTCCTTAAGGTTTTGTTAAGGGGGTTGAATTTTTGGAGGTTACTTTTTAAGTAAATTATACAACTTTTAGCTATTTTGATTGTTAGTTACAAGTCTCAAAGTTATAAGTATATACTATATATTTAAGCTAAATTACATAATGAGATGTGTGATATTTTATTTTGTTGACAGACAGACACAATTTCGAATTTATTATATTAGTATGGATGATAGGTATCCAGTGCGACTGCCGGAGCGTGAAGTATGACTGGACGGTTTCGATTTCGTTTTACGTGTTTTTTGTTTAAAGATACCTACTCGTCTAATAGACAATAGATATTTTTAACCGACTTCCAAAAAAAGAAGGAGGTTCTCAATTCGGCGCGTATGTTTTTTTTATGTATGTCGGTGCATATCTCCGTGGTATCTAAACCGATTTGAATTTTTTTTTTCAGTGGTTAGAGGAAGCTCGCGAAGTGGTCCCATAAAAAATTCTGACTCCAAATCCTCAATCCTGATGCTGTAGGTGTACCGTACTACGTGAAATCCTCAAAACTAGGGAGTTAGGACATTTTGACGTGTATACGATTCAACTCTGAGTCCCAACTCCTCAACCCTGATGCTGCAGGGTAGAGAACTCCTTAAAAATAGCGATTTAGGATTTTTTAATGGTGAATTCATATTGTAGGTGTCAAGCAACGACTTCATACTTAAGCCCAAGTCCCAACTCTTCAACTCTGATGCTGCAGGGTACTGCACCCCTAAGCCGTGGGGATTTAGAGTACACTAAAAAGTTAAAAATAAAAATTCTTTCTAAAAAAACCGACTTCCAAAGGCACTGTAAAGTAAAACATAATTTAGATTTCTACACACTATGTTGAAGTCGGGCGAGCCTGACGCGTCAACTTTGCCCATCTTTGTAATACCCCCCGCCCGACTTCAACATAGTGTGTAGAAATCAAAATTTTTTTTTAAACTTTACAGTGGCTTTGGAAGTCGGTTTTTTTGTTTTTATATATATACCAACAAGACCGCTAAGAGACGACATAAAGTTCGAAAACAAAAAGCCTCTGCTATGGTCATTCCCTAAGACAAATGTGCGTGATCAAAGAAATTAAACGCGATCGCAAATAGAGTCGTATTGGAATCGATAATGTTATCGATAAGTACATCGAGCACCGACTCAATAGTCGATACATCGACACGACACGCAATTAACGAGCTTTCTATATCCTGCGGTGTTTCCTGTATGCGATTATTTCGTCTCGTGAGAATATTAATTAAAACATTTACTTAATGAAAGTACATTTTGAGTAGGTATAATTATATTAATATTTTAAGCGCTTAGTGGTTAGGTAAGATTCGGCCTCCGATTCTGGAGGTCCGGGTTTTAATCCCGAGCACGAATCTTTTAACAATTTATGATTTGTATTAGTAACTAGCTGCTGCCCGCGTCTTCGTCTGCGTGGATTGAGGTTTTTTGGTTCCCGCGGGAACTCTTTAATTTTCCGGGATAAAAAGTAGCCTATGTCTTATTCCAGACTTTATAATCTAACTCTGTGTCAAATTTCATCCAGATCCGTTCAGCCGTTCTGCCATAGTTGAGAAACAAACATCCACCCATCCAAACTTTAGCATTAAGCATAAGCATATTAAGTAGTATAGATTAAGTAAGCCAATTTTAAGGTTTATTATGATGTTTTTTAAGCAATAAAATATCCACGCGTAATTTTCCAATCCCCACTTGACCAGCAAGTCATTTGGTGGATTTAGGACTAATGCCCAAATTCTTCTCACTCGACCCATAGGCGCGTGCTCAGTAGGTATCTAGTGGGATAAGGGCCCGAGATGAAGTCCTCTCCTATCCCTACAAGTCCTAACTAACAAATAAACAACCTATCCACGTTAGGAAGCTAGACTCCATCCCATTCCTTACAACCGTAAGTAACACAGTGGCATTTTATAGTTATAAAATGCGGCGCGCGGCGTGCCATGCAATAATTATGAGATAAATCTGCCATATCGACTAATAGACCGAAGCCCCCGCCAGTCTGTGAACGGCGTACGTGGAATTAATTGAACTACGTCCCAAGTTAGAGGCGATAGAGTCAACGAGACATCAAATATATAAATTTTAAAAAAAACTAAACGATGTAATCTGTGACTCGAAAACTCCAAAACTGAAACTCATATTTTTTATTCAAATAAACTGATTAAAAGTGCTTTTGAATCGTCGAATGAATCTACCACTGGTTCGGAATACCATACGGTCTACTGAGAAAAACTATCAAAAAAAAATTCAGTGGTTGCTCTTTTAAAAAAAAATGCATTTACAGTACAAAAAGGGCATCGACTCAGCGTAATGCCGATATGATGTGTATGCGCCATAACAGCGCTGATTGTCAGTCGAACCCTAGAATCGAACCCCCCCGGACCGGGCTCCCGTCAACCTGACTTTGCTGGTCAACAAAACAGGATACAAAATTAAAATTAGAGATGTGTATACTGAAATTAATCGCCACATACATACTAGCGTTTTAATAATTCTCATAACCTCACTAAATCCATTTGACCAAACCAGTGGTCAAATGGATTTAGTGAGGTTATACCACGGACCAGAGAAAATACAGAAATTATAAATTCCCAAATTGACCCTGCCGGAGATTGAACCCGGGACTTCGCACATTAAGACAACATCGCTTTGCCATCATCGTCTTCATCACTGTGCCAGACAGGTCGTAAATCAGAAAAAATATTCGGAAATCGGACTTGACATCCATGGTGGGGTCGAGTATTACCTTTTATAATATGGTTCCAAAAGCACTTATGGGACTGGCTATTATACAATTGACGAATTTCTTAATGACAAAGTTGTATTGAAGCAACCAACTTTGTGCCGGTTCAGCTCCCCACAGGATAGTATTAGTAGATTGTTACACAAGGGACGTAAGTAAGCTATTACAGAACAAGATCCAATTTGGCGCCAGTGCGAGCGCAGCTCGCATAGGGCGCTAATGGATCGCGTGCACCCGAGATATTTAGTCACACGAGCGAGCGCAGCGAGCGAGGGTGAATATAGTTCGAGGGTGTAATAGCTACTTGCAACCGAGGTAAGCATTCTACTTTATATCATTCTTGCGAGGTAAATAAGACATTGGTAATGCAAAATCACTTTACGAACAAACTTCACAAACTTTCCGATCAAATGAAATGCCGCCATTTCCATTTTTTTTTGACCGAGCGAAGCGAAGGTCTCTGAGTCTACTTGGGTGAATTGGCACTTGTCCGTCCGTCCGTCCGTCCGTCCGTCCGTCTGTCAGAGCCTTATAACTTCTGAATTGCTGAACGTAATTACTTCAAATTTAAATATAATATGTAAATCGATGGCCTCCCGCCGAATATGGCTTAAAAAGTTATAAAAATCTTTATTTCAGGGGGGCTCTCATAGAAGCGAATGAGAAGTGAAATATTTTTTATAGCGTTACATAGGGTTGCAGTATATCATTTTAAAGATAATTAGGAATAGAGTCCAAAAATATTTTTTTTTGAATTTTTACCCTAAAATTGACGAAATGGGGGGCTTTCAAAGTGGCGATTTTCCAACGTCCAAAGTTGACCTCAGAACTCTCAATTTTCTGAACTCTCAAGCCTGAAACTTGATCAACTATTTGAATTATATCCTGTACTTGAACAACAAATACTAAAATTAGATAAATATTATAAGGAAACGAAATCATTTAATTTTTAATGATGATGATATTTTTAACAGAACTTCACACTGATGTCAAAAGATGGCGCTCTGTGAAACCGCGAGGTCTCAGTTCGGGGCGAACCACTAGTCGTAAATAGTTTTCCATTTTTTTTACGGCTCTGAGTTCCAAGGAGTTTTGCATAGTTTGAAATGTATGGAAATTAAATGCCGCCATGTTCAGTGTTTTTTTTTTCAGTAAAAAGTTTTCTTACCATTTTATAAGAAAAGAGATTGTTTACCAAGGAGTTTTGCATAGCTTGAACTGTAATGTGAACATTACAATTCAAGCATAGTGCGACGTATTGTTGCCTTGAATTGCAAACACCAACTTACAAGGAGACTTTCCACCATAGTAATCCCTAGTTACTGAGCAAGTATGATATAAAATAACTTACACTATTGTATTTAATTTACATACGTATTGTAATATTTTGTTTTTTAAAAAAAAAGAGCTTTCTTGCCGGCTCTTCTCGGCAGAATCTGCTTTCCGAACTGGTGGTAGAGTCAAAACATGTAGTAACATAAGAGACACCTGTATGACCTACATGTTAAAATTGAAATTGAAAATTGAAATTTTTAACCGCTGTAATTTTATGCCTTGCGCCATTGCTTGCGCCATACCCGCGTGGCAAGTATGGTCTGAATATTATTCGCATTGTGTCCATATACGGGCAGGTCTCATAAACCCATGGCGAGGGTATGGTTTATGGTGGAAGGCGAATGTTGGTTTTGTGCCATCATAATATACTATTTTGTATTCAATTCGCTTCCTGGTGGATTAAGGCTATAAGGTGCATTGGGTACATACCGATTTACGATTATTTTTTATTCGATGCCAAGTTACCTAGATAGAAGGGTTTAGGACATAGTCCACAATGCTGGCTAAGTACAGAATTGACAGACTTACACACGTGGGAACAGTAAGGACTACGGAGGACTCTCATTGTTGCAGGTTTCAACACTATGTTTTCTTCACCGTTAAAGCAAGTATATACCAACTTAAGTGCATAAAGCTCCGAAAGTACCTATCCAAAATTAAAGCTGAAATAAAACTGGCTTTCTGCATCGTGATCGCTAAAGTTTGATTCGAGGAAGGCAAACAATGATGATGATTATTACCTGAGAAAAGTAAAAGGTGCATGCCCGGTATCGAACGTGGATCATCCAAATAGGGGGCCGAGATTTTAACCACAACTCACAGGGCTACCGGTAACTAATTAATAATAAATCCATACTAATCGATACTAATATTATAAATGCGAAAGTGTGTCTGTCTGTCTGTCTGTCTGCTACGCTTTCCCGGCCCATCTTTTTAACCGATTTTGCTGAAATTTGGTATAGAGGTAGGTTATATCCCGGGGAAGGACATAGGCTACTTTTTATCCCGGAAAATTAAAGAATTCCCGCGGGACTAAAAAAAAATCTTAATCCACGCGGACGGAGTCGCGGGAATCATCTAGTAATTAATAATGTCGCTTAGTAATGTCCTCCCGACCGAATTTCCACGGCGGCCAATCTACAGAGAGATAAGCCATCTGCGCGGGAGATATTATAGTGCACAAATGTGTGCGCATACACAGGTGCACTCTCTGTTCCTTTACTCTCAAAGCCCGATGGGACGGAAAATCCGATACGACCGGAGAGAGATCAGGCGCAGGAACGACTTAAACGTGTCCTCCGTACTCAATAGTACCCAGGTAACGATTAGTTACTACTAACTAATAACATAGAGTAACTGCTAAATGTATGTTTTTATCACCTACAAGCTGATGCCCGCGACTTCGTCCGCGCGGTTTAAGTTTATTTGATTCCCGCGGGAATTCCTTAATTTTCCGGAATAAAAGTAGCCTATGTCACTCTCCAGGTCCTCCACAATACCCATGCCAAAAATCACGTCGATCCGTTGCTCCGTTGCGGCGTGATTGAAGGACAAACCAACAAACAAACACACTTTCGCATTTATAATATTAGTATGATGTTTTATACGAATAGGTGTATCGCAGGGAAAGTATAAAACATGGAAGCTGTAATTATCACCCCCCAGTAATAGAGCTAGAAAGCGAAATCGGAAATCACGTTATCAATGGTCGAAGCGGCAATTTGATACGACTTTGATTCCTGGCGCGTATTAATCATGAGAGTGGCGGCCTCGGGCGGAAAACCTTGTGTTATGTGGAAAAGTTAGAAAAGTTGAAACTTTCTTTTGAAAATAAACTGTTCTAAACCCTTAGTTTCAAAACGCTGTTGTGTTAGGAAATTAACTTAGTATCTAGATTCTAGATGATGCCCGCGACTGTAATTTCTTTAATTTTTCGGGATAAAAAGTAGCCCCGAGATACAAACTATCCCCACACCAAATTTCATCAAAATCGGTTGAACAGATATGTCGTGAAAGCGTAGCAGACAGACACACTTTCGCATTTATAATATTAGTATGGATATTATGGATAGTATTAGGACCTATGGATTAATCGGTAAAACTTGATGTTCGACTATCATATCTTTTAATGCCACTACTACAAGCAAGCCCTCGGTTGCGTGACAAGCGATGATGCAGTCCAAGATGGCAGCGGGCTACCTGCAGGGCTAGCATGGGCCGGAGATAAAAAATTTATCCCCCGATTTTATCCACTGACAAGAGATAAAATTAACTTATCCACTTCTCAGAGCACGGCAACAGGGGAGAGGAGAAGTTTATCCCCGTTTGACATTTCACGAGGACTCGGGGGACTATTTATCCACCGTTATTTAGCGTTTTTATTTATTTATTTAGGAATAAAATTTTTATCCTTTCCTCGGGGAGAAAATTGTCTCGGCCCATGCTAGGGGGGCTGAGGTGAATGACAGTTATTAAAGCCCATAAGTACCACTGGTTTATACTCAGCATCGTACCGTTAAATCGTATGGTAGGGTGTCAACTAGCCACGGCCGAAGCTTCCCTAGTCCCTACAGACCAGAGAAAATTAAGAAGTTAAAAATACCAAAATTGACCCTTCCGTGATCGAACACGTGACCTCCAAGTTAAAAGACCACCACTGCGCCAGGGAGGTCACCAAAGTTCCACTTTAACCATCATACCTACTTCATAACTAATATTATAAATGCGAAAGTGTGTTTGTTTGTTGGTTTGTCCTTCCATCACGCCGCAACGGAGCAACGGATCGACTTGATTTTTGGCATGGGTATAGTTGAGGATCTGGAGAGTGACATAGGCTACTTTTTATGCCGAAAAATTAACAAGTTCCCGCGGGAATAAAAAAATTAAGCCAGGCATCAGCTAGTCTTACAATAGTACCTAGTTTAGTTTAATTTTCACGCTACAAAGTGCATTGAAGCTTGTACAAACTGCGGTAAGACAGACAGACGTACATCCTAAGATACTCGTAATTGTTTAACTTGACTTTAGTTACATTTACCGCTTTCTAACACAAATTGTCCGACTCTAAGTACAGTTTAGTGGTAGTTAGTGCAGTCGATTAGTGAAAGTAAAGGGTACCTACAGAACATCAATTGTATGGTTTTAAAATATCACTTCGGTGGCTAATGGCTATAGCTTCTTAGCTCTATTCGCGACTAGTTAAGTTTAGGAAATTATATTTTATACTAGCTATTACTTACGGAATCCAAGCTTAAGGGAAGAATAACTGAGTTTTTGTTTTAATACTTTTGGACCCTATTAAGTGTAAAATGAAAGCCACTGACATATATAATAAGTATAGATAAAATCGAATCGATCACTGCAATGCTAGTGCAAACTGCAATTAAAAAAAAACCCTTTATTTCTACTACTACACTTGTAATATATATACCTAAATTACATTACATATTTTTGTGCGCTATTGCGTGGCAGACACCACCTTACACCAGATAACACCCCCCAAGTAAACTGCAATAGTCCACAATAAATTGTCTAAGTCTAAGGTCCAATTGTCTAGGCAAATTGTAATCATTTGACAGCTTTAAACGTATTACTCGAACTGTGCTTTTTGACGTGCAGGCATGAAATGAAAATGAAAATTTACACTTTATTACACCAAACTAGATACAAAACAGAAGAACATAGACACATACATAAAGGGAAGAAGCTGTACAAAAGGCGGCCTTATCGCTAAGAAGCGATCTCTTCCAGGCAACCTAAATGATCCTAACTCCTTGAAGGTCGAATTATACGTTTGACAAACGATTACGATGACGATTTCCTTACACAATTGGGAGGCTGTACAGCAACCGATTAGCGAAAGTAGGGGCTCTGTAAATACAGTCACAGTTAGAAAGGCCGTCGATCAGATACCATCGGCCGCTATCTTCGCGTGTTAACGGGCGCCGATTATATCGAACTGTCTCTAATGTTATAATTAACTGTCCGTCTGTAATTCTGTATAATTCAATATGGAATACTGCTACTGGACTCTGGAGCTATTTGATTTATGAACCGTAATATTAGGTTGTAAAATGTTCGAAAGAAAAGATTTATTAATCGCAATTAAACATTCATAGAGTTTAAGTTATAAAAAAGAAAATAATAAAAATGCAAAATGTTTCTGCGTTTACGCCTGAGGAAATACGAAAGTTTTTATTTATTCAATAAATTACTTACTTAATAATGGCTTAGTTAGAGACTTGGTCACTAAATATAGAGTATGGATTATGGACGTCATAAGGAAGCTCGAAAATCACTCTGCGAAAGATGGAGAGAGAGCTTATGCAATGATTGGAGTTTCTCTACGTGATCATAATATTATTATCAGAAAGGAGTACGTGTGGTTCTTTCTTTCTGAACCAGTGGTAGATTCACTCGACGATACAAAAGTCTACTTGAATAAAATCGATTTGAGTTTGAGTAGGATAAGGGAGTCCTATGTCCAAAAGTGAACATCTGTCGGTTGACTACGACGACCCCACGAACTACCCATATAGTCTAGGCAACGGGGCGGTCTGTTGTATGGAGACCCCCACATTGAATCCTCAGTCGATGAAACTTGGCAGGGTTTTAGTATTGGATGATCCAAAACTTACACAAAAATATCCACCAAAAAAAAAAACCAGAAGTTAGGTTTTTATACCTAAAAGTACAAATAGCTTAATATTTTGAACTGAATAATATCTCGCTCCATTTTTTTTTTTACCACACTAATTAATAGCCTTATTAAGAGGTACTCGTTAAAAATCCAAAACATTATTTAAACGGACCTATTTTTTTTTAAAGTGGTTTCCTTTTTTTGTCCGTAATTTCGGCAAAAAAATTGCTCATTCAATTTTTTATTTTCACATGTCCTTAAAATGCTGTTTAGCATAACGTTTAAGAAAATCCAACAAAATATTTATACCAAAATCAATTTATCTCACTTCAAATTAAAATTATTTATAACTCGGTATGGAAAACTTCTCATACCTATTTCTTTTCTTTATTATAGTAGGTAGGCAAATTTACACTCAAAACCTAAATATCCAACAAAATATCCATGCAAAACACCGAATTAAACCGAACGTATGAAAACTAAACTGCGCTTACGCGATAATGTATCTTAATCCTTCTTCTATTGGGTATAGTTTAGCGTGCGCGAGCGAAGCGTTGAAATCACAATCATAACATCATAATCATATTATTACTCCAGTGTGCATACTACGGGTGGATATGGTTGTCGTCACTCGTTAGCACTTACTGTCTTCTACAATGCAATAATAGCAGGCACTGGGCAGCACATCAGGTTTTACATTAGGGCTGCGATATTTTCGCATTGCCGGCCGCCCCTATTTCTATGGCGCGTTAATTAATTTTCATGATATCTTCTAAGATATTCATCTGAATCAAATGGTGTTAAGCGCGAATTTGGTATATATCAAATACTTGAGATGACTAACCATTTTATTTTGATATGGATTAATACAATGTCAGGAAAAAACACCTTCGAAAGTAAAGCTTTGTTTTAGACCAAATCATAAAAATGGTTATTGTGAGACAACCTTTAAAGATAGATATATTTTATCGCGGAATTTTTTTAGAACTTTTTAAGAGGAACAATTCCAACTTTTACTATTTACACAGCGCACACCAGCTCTCCGTGGATGAAGCTCTCAGATGGGACGATTTTTTCCGACTTCATTCACATTATTGCAATTTTCGTAGGGATCTCTAATTTTTTTTAAATAAAATATAGCCTATGTTACTCGCTGATAAAGTAGCTTGCTATAAGTGAAATATTTTTTTAAATCAGTTGAGTGGGTAGTTTTTGAGTTTATCCATAACAAACAAACAAACAAACAAATCTTTCCTCTTTATAATATCAGTTTAGATAAACAATATAGCGTTACAGAAGATAAATTCAACATTAATAAAAACCACTAACTGTAACGACTTACCTTCAAGGTATATTTCCATAGTTTAATTAAGGGCCCATTAAAAATCTTATTTTTGAGCTTTGTTTGAATAAATATTTATTTCTGGTTATCCTTAACACAGATCTAAAAAATCTAGCTAGGATAGCCAGTTCTTGATCTTGCAACATTTTATCTACATTTTTTGATGTAAGCACAATAATATTGTAAATCTTCAAATAGTTCCAAGATCAATTATTATAATGTATCGATAGTAACATAATGATTGAAAATAAACGATTTGTTTATTTATTATTATTATTATTATTTAATTGATTTCTTCTCATTACTTCTAGAATTTGAGAAAATGTACTAATTATATTATGTTTAAGTTGGTATTTTGCACGCCAGAAATTGGCAAACTGCATAAAGCCTTATTACTGTAAACATATTTAGACTTTTATTGTAATTTGTAAGTATATAAATAATTATATATAATAAATGAATTGTACGCCATACGCCAATTGAAGTCACTGGGCTGCTGGGCATATTCAAAAATGATGTTAAGAACCATTATCTTGCAAACTAAAGGCAACAAAAATTATTCTTTAAGCTGAGTCGAAATAAATATATTATAATACTTTTCAAAAGTAACCCATACATAATAAAATGTACAATAAATTAGTTTAGATATCGATAGTAACATTTCTTGCCATGTAAATAATAACTAAGCATGATAAATCAAGTATGGTAACAATAACTATACATTGAGAAATTAAAAGAAGTCAGTAATATACTTAATTTTTATTATGTTTTAAATTTAACTTATAATAATTTCGCTATCATGTAAAGAAAATGTAAAAGTAACGCAATCCAAAATATGGCCCTTACGTTTATCAAATAAATATTAGAATCACCAGAAATATGCAGCAAAATGGAAGTTATCCTCAACATGGCACTTCGGAAATTATCCTCAAAATGGCGGTACTGCTCATGCTTGGTCTACTTGCCGGCAGTCTTCTTGAACATTAGATGACGGTATAGTAATTTGACGTGACGGTCACGTTAGTGGGCGTAATTTTGCGCATTATAAATTGAACCGTCGTGTCCCGCACTTAGGATCTAAAATTCGCTTGTGCGAAATCAAGGTAATTTGCTCAAGAAGTTTAGTGTGAAAGCCAGCAAAGCTCTTGTTGCACAAAATACAAAATTCTTCCATAACGATACCGCGTTTCAACAACTAAAGAAGTTGAACGCGTTTCAAGAACTGTTAGTGAAGATTTTCTATGTCTTCCTAATACACCCCCGTAATTTGTATTCACATTTTATTCACATATCAATAGGTACAGTATTCCTAACACATGTAGAACACATTACAAAAGTCCTAAATTTATCCATACTAAATGCGAAAGTGTGTTTGTTTGTTGGTTGGTTGGTTTATCCTTCATCACGCTTCAACGGTGCAACGGATCGACGTGATCTACCTTTTTGTTTCAAGAAAGTTAACAGTTCCTGTGGGATCTCATGCTGATTTTTACGTATTTTTGATTCAATCATACGGCAACGAAATAACAATTCGACGTGATTTTTTAGGACCAAAGTAACATGGGCTACCTTTGTCCTGGAAAAACTAATAGTACCCGCAGGATAACATGATGTCACTTATCACGTATTTGTCCTTCAAGCATGCCAAAAGCTACTCATTAACGTGATTTTTGCATGGATAGAACTGAAGATTTGGTAATTTATATGGCCTTCATTTAATCCCAGAAAATGTATGGTTCCTGTTGGAGAGCTAGCTATTTTTCACGAATTTGGCGCATTCACGCGTTCAACTACGCGGTTTGTCAGTTACAGTTTGAGTTTTTGCGCTGATATAGTTGCGACAAAAAGTAACATAGGTTACTTTTCGTCGCAATGATTAAATAGATCCCGCAGCATCTTATTAAATAAGATTGAAATAGATCGCGTAGCATATTATTTTATGGGATCTATGCCAAAAGAAACAAAAAAAAACTGCTTCAAGTAGACAACCATCACTTTTTACCATTGAAAATGGTTATCAGATGCAAATCGCCTGAGACGTATTTTTGGCCATAGCTCCGAGGATTTTAGGAGGATCGAGATAGGAATAGTACCAAGAGTTGAGGAATTTATCGAGACATATTGTGTGAACATTTGAATTTTGAAAATCGGCTTGTAACTTTTTTTGGAATTATTTCGAAATTGTAAATATTTCGGGAAAAAACCGACTTAAGGGACCGGCGACCGCCGCTCGCAACTTCTACTCGAACCGCAAATATAAATTTGCCGGTATATTGCTATCCCTATTTGGCTGAAGACACATGATCGCGTGCAAGCGCGATAGCAATATGAGCGTACAGAATTTGTTATACATTTAGTCTTGTTCCGTGAATACCAAAAATGATGAATGAAAAATTGTTGTGTTTTTAACTTCGTGTTGTTATTCTGTAACTTGACAATATAGGCTATGTTCCTGATCAATTAGTACGTGAGATATCGTTGGTTTTAATATGAAACAAATAAGGAGAAAACATGTCGTTTATGTCGCAAAAACATGCAAAACGCAATGTGCTTACATTTAATTTTGGGAAAGTATTTTGGATAAATAATTATCCAGGGACCAAATACAAGTTCAATCTTAATAACCGCATAATATGGAGGAAATATGCTCGAATTACTAATTATTTTGGTATTACGTTTGTATGAGCAATTAGCCCTCCGCTGGCGCCTTAAGAAAAAATTAAAAAAGGGTCCCAGGGTATTAGTTTAGCTACAAAATGGCGAAAAAATTCTGAAAATCGGTTAATAATTGTGACCTGTAGGTGGTCCCTTTAGATTTGGAGTTGTAGAAAAACGGATATTTTCGTATATAAAAAGTGATGTAGCTTCTATGATTATTGACCCATCGTAATGGTAGTGGTGTTTAAAGATGCGGATGCAGGCGAGAAGTGCATTCGAGTTGGAATTTTTAAAATCAGATATTTCGTTTTTAATAAATTTTGAAGAAGAGATTAACGTATTCATTTTCAAAGCTCCGATTCTTGCGGGGACTGCGAAATCTGTGATTTTTTATAGCTTTTAAATCAGGCACTTGCATGTAAAAACCCATATTATACTTGCTCTAAATCTTCTTTTCTTTAGTTTTTTTCGGAGATGGTAATGAATTTTAATTTTCTTTAATTTTGTAGTTGATTAAAATAACCATAGATGCAGATAAGTAATTTAAATTGTAGTGTAGTAAATGCTATAATTTGATTTTTTCGCTTTGTGGCCAAAATCGCTTTATTGCCATCTCTATTCTGGTACACTAATGAGAAAAAAAAATATCTTTCTCACTTTCTTTGCATCGTTTTGAGGCAAAGAATAACAGCTCCAAACAGACGATTACAAATGAAAATCTCGTTTACACTACAAAACTTCTTTTAAACATACAAAACTTCTTATTATATTCGGTAACGCGGTGCGTATAGAGTTGTCTTCTATATATATAATGCACTGTATGTCCCGGGAAAGAGATGGCAATAAAGCAATGTTGGCCGCAACGGGAGAAAATTATCATATTATATTTTATTTAATAAACTAGGTACTTAAAGTTACTTAAATTTAACTTTCACATAATATTATGTAAATTTTTGTTATCTACTTAATTTTAAAAAAGTACAGAATAATTCTTAACAGGTTTACCAATATTTTTTTTGGAAAATAGTTAAGTAAGTATATCGAAAAAATTGTAGCCAATTCGTCTCCGTGGATTAAGTTTTTTACTTAACTCCGTAATATTCCAAAATTACCTCGCCGGAATACAACCTATCTCTGTACCAAATTTTATCAAAATTGGTTGAAAAGATGGACCGTTAAAGCGTAGCAGACAGACAGACAGATACACTTTCGATTTCATAATATTAGTATGTATAATAGTTTTCAAATAAAAAGCTTTCAAAGATCGCAAAAAAATTGTATGACCCCTTAAACAACCAAATGCGAGAATACCCTTGGGTACAGTGCGAAGACACACCAATTTCAAAGACCATTTTGTGTTGGGACGATATAATTGTTACTTTACGGCTAGGGAAATACAATCGAGAACACAATGTAATTCAAATTTCATAATCATCACTGTGAGGCTAGAAACATTATATTTTAAAGCAGTTTTCGTTGCACAAACCAGTTTTAGAGCAATCAGTTACTTTAACGCTCAGGCAATACGGTTCAGAACGCATTGATCTTCATACTGATTGTCATTTGCAAAAGCTTTTGATTGAAAATTGAACTGTCGAATCAACGAAATACGGTCGGTTATCGAGTACAGGCTCGCGTCGCCGTAGGCATATTATCTCGGTCTCAGGACGTCACCACGCTCCTGCTTCCCCCGATTGATTAAATACAAAATATTTCTTTAGAAAATTATTTTAGTTTTAAATGCGTTTGATTTTATTATATTTGATATTTTCATAGTTGATAGGAAAAAAAATATTGTAATCGTATCAATAAAAAAAATTGACGGAGAAATTTTTCACTACGAAAAAAAAGGTAACTTTTGAAAAAAATATAGACTGATAGTATATTTGTTGGATTTTAAATTTTTAGGTATTAAACGGCAATAAAAGGACATTCCAGTGAAAAGTTTCAATGAGTAAATTTTCCGATGCAAGTAACATTAAAAAAACATATTTTTTCAAAATTTGATTGTTTCATCTTCGAGTATATGTTGGATATTTCTTATTTAGTTTCCATACCTTTACATGAATGTTTCAAGTGAAGAAAGTTTTGACGGATCATTTTTGCGGACCAAGATATTAGACTTATAAGAGTTTAGGTAAAAATACCTAACTTCTGGTAAAATTTTTTGTTGGATATTTATAAAATACCTTTACGTTATGATACTTTATCATACTGTAAAGTTTCGTCGTCTGAGGAATTACTGTTGGGGTCCACTAGCTTCCTTTCCTAGACTAATATTATAAAATATGCAGAAATGTGTGTTTTGTTGGTGCCCTTCAATCACGATTCATTGATATATTCGGAGCAACGGATAGGCGAGAATTTTTGCATGGATATAAGATGTACATGTAAATACCTGAAGAGGAAATAACTGAAGTTCCCATTGAGTTTTCCAAAACCCTAAATTCGCGCGGAAGTGCTAATGAAAAGTCCGCGATTTTCGAATCATGACATCACTGCACGGATGACACTTCTTACATGACAATAACCTCGCGTAACCGGAGTTTTGTTACACATACAAACATACATACACAGTAGGTATGAGCACAGGGGGACAGGGGACACATTGTGTTGGTGTCGGGTTACCCCTCTTTGAATACGGTTTTGTAACGCTTTTGACCATGGGTTTTGTGTTTATGTACCATTGCAGGCGAACAATGTACCTATAGTGTAGGTATAGCTAGAACCTATAACAATATCTTTTAATTATGTATTCACTAAATGACCCACGCGATCTCGTCCGCGTGGATTAACGTTTTTGCTTGTCGCGGGAACGCTTTAATTTTCCGGGATAAAATGTAGCCAATGTCATAAGTCATAAGTCATGAAAAATGTCTTAATTAAGGGTAAGTATAAGCTATCTCTACGGTCCGAATTTCAGCCAAATCGTTTCAGTCGTAGTGTCGTGGTTCGTGAAGGAGCAACAAACATCTAAACATATGTATAAACTTTCCCATTTATATTAAATTAGTAAGATCTGAAACGGCTTATTATCATGAAGCTGAACAGGGTATGAGCTATTAAGTAATTAATCTATAGGTATTCTATTCTTATTTCTTAGTAACATATTCATATTCATTTATTTATTTCGATTTTGGCTTGTATAAAGCTCTTACGAATGTCATATAAAATTACAATTATCTCAAATATGATTACAAAAATACAAACAAAAACAACATGAGACAAGATCATAAAATTATGAAAATTAAAAAAAAATTAAACTTTTAAACAAGATCAAAATAACAATTTACAAAATATACAAAATATCATAAAATAAATGAATTAATAAATTCATGAGAAACAATCGTCAATTTGTGTATAAAAGATCTATTTACATAATTTTATGCAATCCAAGCTCAAATTTTATGTAAGCAAGCATATTTAATGATCATCAGTTTGTTTACTTTCCGTGGTACGGCAGATTATACAAGACGCAAAGTGTTTCTCCCGTAAGAGTGTTTTCAGATTATCCAATCCGATATAGTTATCGGACGCTGATGCCCGATACCGATATCGGGGCAAGTAAAATGTATGAATTACACCATACCTGCTTTTCAGATTGTCCGCTCCGTTATCGGATATCGGATCATACATTTTACTTGACCTTGCCCCCCGATCGTTTGTTAAACGGATAATTCGACTTGTTTATGGAGTTTATAGATGCTTGCACGTCAAAAAGCATGTACGAACTCCTTAAACAGTTTGAGTAATACGTTCTAAGCTGTCAAATGATTACGATTTGCTTGGACAATTGGGCCTCTGATAACTAATCGGCATCCGATTCCGATATCGGATCGGATAATCTGGAAACGTTACAAATCCTAATGGCTTATAGCGTAATAAATCTGTAATACAAACCCGGGCAAGGCCTAGCGCGTTACGAAACGCGTGAATTGGCTAAGCATAACATTTAGAGTGGAGCAGTCTTGTCATTACCTAGGCATAATGGTTATTTCAATAATGACAACGTACGGCCACCTAGTATCGCCAATCGACTTATTATTACGAGTAGTATTGGTGTGAGTAGAGGCGTGTAGCTCATAGATGCGTAAAGCTTTGCTTTACTTACTCGAAATATGCTCATTGGCCTTTTCTTGATATGGTCTGCCATCATACTTATATTATAAATGCGAAAGTGTGTTTGTTTGTTGGTTTGTCCTTCAATCACGCCGCAACGGAGCAACGGATCGACGTGATTTTTGGTATGGGTATAGTTGAGGACCTGGAGAGTAACATAGGCTACTTTTTATTCCGGAAAATTAAGGAGTTCCCGCGAGAATCAAAAAAATTTAAACCACGCGGACGAAGACGCGGGCATCAGCTAGTCACCTAGTGGGTACATAAAATAATTAGAACAATTAATACTCTTGGTTAGAAGCGTTAATCTTTCATAATGGGTACAAAGGAACAATTAACTAGTAATATCAGGTGACAGCGTCCGTAATACAAAACGCGGCGACCCAGATGCGGTCAGATGAACGAGGGGCTGCGGTCGCGCCATGAGAGAGTTCAGCCGTAGACCGTGGCTCACTAGAGGGCAAAGCCCTAGCCGTGGTGGCACTTCATAGAAAGAAAGCATTGCTTGCTTAGACTAAACATTTGGAGACATTTAAAAAAATATATAGTCTTCGAATTGCGTAGAAGAAAAATTTAAAATAAGCTTGCTGGCGAATAAGCCATATAAAAATTAAAAATTATGGTCAGGCTCTTATATATAACAACTGCAGCTGTCAGAACCTAATAGAGCCATAAAACGAACTGACTAACTCAGCGCAAACTAGAGTTAGTTTCAGTTAGTCGGTTCAATTTTTTGACATAATCCTCAGTCCCGACTCCCGACTCCCTAGTTTATTAAGGTGCTGCGCAAACGTAGACACAGAAAACCGTGACTTTCACACTTTTTGTTTGGCAAATTCTTAGTGTCAAGTAGAAGCAACTGGACACAATTTCATAAATAAGTGTCTAAATACGTTTGCGCGGTTGTTCGTTGATTTCATATTCACACAACGCTCAACCAATAGACTAAATTCATATTTTTAAAGCGTAGAATATTCATTGTATGAGTCTAATCAGAGTATCATTAGCACAAAGCTGTTCCGCCATGTTTGTTGGCTGCATTCTCGTAGCATTGCTAATAGCCGTGTTTTGTAAACTGAGGATGTTTGTTCCGCCTGCACCGCATTCTACGGACTACAGAGTACAGACGCCAGACGAGACGACCGAAAACATGGACTTGGTAAGTTGGTACCTACTTCTCTAGACTCTTATTTAGGTATTTTATAGGTATTTAACTATTTAGTTAGTCGTAGTACTAAATGGTGCACGCGACTTCGTCAGTTTTTGATTTCCTGGGAGTCACTTTAATTTTCGGGGATAGGTAAATAAGTAGTGTACGCCTTGGGTAGTATACGCTACCTATCTATATTCCGAACAGCAAAATCGGTTCAGTCGTTGTGGCGACAAACATCCAAACTATCGCATTTATAATATTGACATTTAGTAAGAAACCGAGGAAAAATTCATGCCTACAGATTATGAAATCTTATACGACAAAAATAAGTCCTGATGCACACAAAGCTGCTGAATCTAGGCGGCACAAGTACCTACAAGAGACCTATGTCCAGCAGTGGACGCGTATCGGTTGACGATGATGACGACTTATACGTCTTTACTGTTACGTAAAGTTTATGAAACTATCTCTATGACTTCATTTACCATCATATGAGATCGCAGTCAGAAGCAAACCTGTTAACGATCGATAAAAAGCAATATGATCGATCACCAAGATCCGCGTCTTATTTATACAGTGATATTCTAACGAGATCGGATATACTGCCATGTACTAACATTCTTAAGCTGATCGCACATCTAACAGCACGCACCGCAAACGCCGGTCGGTATTAGAATAACGCGCTCAGGCTACAGTTTAGCCGTTTCTTTGCTCTGTGGGACTCGAGCCAGAATGGTCGTAAATTTCATCGAATTAATTTATAACTCTACTACCAGCGCTCCAGCTCATGAAATGATTTGAGATGAAATGAAATAGAACAAAGAAACGTCTTTATTTTATTGTATGATGTGATCATGTAGCACAAAGCCTCTTATGGTAAGTCAAGACTCAAGACTTTATCAACAGTTAAAAAAGCTTTAGCGTTCCGGTACAATACCCGTTCGGTAAGCCTGCCATTTTAGACTGCATCATCACTTACTACCAGTTGTGATCGCAATCAAGGGCTAACTTGTAGCGGAATAAAAAAAAATTACCGAAAGAAGCGTTACATTTTTTTTATCCCCTACAAGTTAGCCCTTGACTGCGATCTCACCTGATGATAAGTGATGATGCAGTCTAAGATGGTAGCGGGCTAACCTGTCAGGGGCATGGCAGTTATATATTAAACCCATACCCCTACGGCCTACTGTATACATTTAGCGCGTGCGGCGCGTACAGTCCCACAAACTGATCTGACCCGGTGGCCAAAATTGGAACAAATTTTTATGCCTGTATAGTTTTTGTTTTTATTTTATTTTTCATATAAACTAGCGACGCTGACACCGGATCAGATAAGTTTGACAGACTATACGATGCGTTCTTATATGCGACGATCTTCCAACTGCATAACAATGAGTGTTGCGCAACAAGCGGTCATCAATCGCCGCCAACTCTTAGATAACGATTAATTGCATTTTTATCACGTAACGGCGACACCTCAGCATAGTGTCTCGACTCTCGACAGTGTCTAGAATCTAGTAGCTTGTATGAGACACTTGAATTGCATACTGAAGTAGGTATAAGATATACGAAGTAGGAACATTTGAGAGGTGTAAATTATACCTCTGACCTGAAAACAAACCAAATTTTTCGGCTTTTCCTGCAACTTCATCCGCCTTTTTTTTTTTTTTTTTTTTAATTAGTACGGCACAAGCCAATTACACTAATTAATTAAAAAAATTAAAGAACAAAGAACAACTTACTTAGGTACAATTAACATTAATAATTAATTAAAAATTCAAATAGTTAAAGTCACTCAAAATTTGATGAAAAATGACACAACACAAATCAAATTAATAACAATAATGATTAAAATCTCAATTAAAATTAAAATAATTAAAATTTGATAAAATAATGACATAACAATAACAAGAATTATTAAGCTAAGCTTTAATTAAGGTTAGTCGAGGATCCCGTTACAAAAAAAAAAATTTTAAGACTAAGACATTGACTATTTTAAATATTAGTTGATGGTTCCTATTTCCGATCGCTTAATTTAATTTAAAAAAAAAACAAACTCTGCCGATCTTGTTGACATGCCAGGGCGATACGATGTTTTAACCTTTAGTTTGAATATCGTATCGTATCGTAACCCTCTTATATTGACGTTCAAAAAGCATACAGTGTAATAAATTTGAATAAAGATAGGTATTTGAATTGAATTAAAATACACAGATGAACTGATAAGGTTCTTCAGAAAAAGATATGTCGTTGATAAAACCGGGCTGAAGACAATGAATATTAAAATTGATAATATTCATAAAAAGCAATCTCCATGTTAATCTCTTCAATACAGCCTTATAATCCTCTTATGAGTATTAATCATTTTACGAGAGATTATTTGCGTCACGTTGGAGTGAATAGTTTTATTCAATTAGCCACTTTCACTGTACATACCTACCTACATACGGAAAACAACACTTATGTAGTGTTTTATAAGTATGTACTAACATATTTGATGATGATAGCACGTGGGACGTACTCCACGGAAGAAAGAGAAAATTCATAATTTATTATTCAAGACCTCTTAAAGTCTAGGCTCTTAGACACTATGCACTTTCATTAGTGCTTTTCAGGCTGCCATGTGGGAGTGTTTCTTCCCATTCGATCGCGACAACGTTATGTACGCTTTGTATGGAATTCCTTTTCTTCCTGGATCTTATATTTTTGATCGCGAATGGCATTCTGAACCAGCCCCCCGATTGTGTTAGGAAATCGTAATCGTTTGTCAAACGTATAATTCGACCTGTTTAAAGAGTTTATAGATGCCTGCACGTCAAAAAGTATGTATGACCTCCTTAAACAGTTCGAGTAATACGTTGAAAGCTGCCAAATGATTACAATTTGCTCAGACAATTGGGCCTCTGTGGCCCTCCCTTAACGATTTGATAGAACTTGTAAAATATGATTTGAAAAAAAAAATCCTATTCTATCCTAAAAAAACGGATACTTAAAGCAAACAAAGTGAAAGAATGGATGAAATTATAAATAAAGATAAAAATTGACCGTCAAAAACCAAAAGCAATTGCGGGAACCTTCTAATTAATATAAAAGCGAAAGTTATCTCATAGCTCCGATAAACTGGTTATTGTATAGAATTATTATACCTAGACGATGATAAATATCTATATGCTGGTTTTTGTCACAGCGGATAGGAATCATAAATCTTAGAAAAAGATTGTTATGTAAATAGCAATGTGTAATAAATAACGTTTTTGATCATTCGTAATCATACGATCAGTTGATAAAATTCAATTTGTCAACCAATCTATACTTACTAATATTATAAATGCGAATGTTTGGAATTGGATGGATGGATGGATGGATGTATGTATGGATGGATGTTTGTTTGTAACTCAATCACGCCAGAACGGCTGAACGGATCTGGATGAAATTTGGCACAGAAATAGATTATAGTCTGAAGTAACACACAGGCATAGTCGCGGGCATCAGAAAAAAACTGTTATATAAACTGTTAATAATTTAGTAATTATTACAAATTTAAATAATGAACTAGATGATACCCGTGATTTCGTTCGCGTGGATTTGGGTTTTTGAAAAATCCCGTGAGTACTCTTGGAGTATCCGGGATAAAAGTGTATGTATGCATATGTCCTTCCCCGGGATGAAACCTATATCAAAAGCGTAGCAGACAGACGGATAGGAAAAAAAGACTCACAATATTAGTAGGTATCATAAAAATAATAATTAAGTGCCTATTGGTTTATTAGATTTCTGAGATGAAGAATAGCTTTACAATAGTGCACAAGTATTCCCAAATAGCTGGGAAATGGCTCAGAAAAACTTGTTCAATTTGAACTTACGGAAAACTTTAGCTTCTGTCAAGACAGGATGGGAAATGCAATGCATATTCCATACAGAAAACTCAACTAATCAATTAATATAATGAATAGGTATGCACTTCAATGTATTAGTTAAGTACTATACAATCGATATAAAGAACAATAGGTATAAGAAACCCTAACCTTGAAACTTATTTGCATAATACGAGTAGGTGGTTTGTGTATGGACGTATGGTTTGATAGGTAAACTACTGAGAACTGAGTTTATTTTTAGCCTCTATTGAAAGTGTAATTAATGTACACAGAACAAGGCTGTTAAGTCATTACAAAGTACAGACTGACCAACGATTCCAAACTCTAATTTCACAATTCATACTCTCTATAAATACCTATATTATTATTATAAAATACGTCAATAGAAATGGAATCATTCAAGAAATCACATTTCACGAACCATCCGTACCGATTGTGATGAGATTGATGAAATTTAATACATCAGCAGGGCTAGCATGGGCCGGAGATAAAAATTTTATCCCCCGATTTTATCCACGGACAAGAGATAAAACTAACTTATTCACTTCTCAGAGCACGGCAACAGGGGAGAGGAGAAGTTTATCCCCGTTTGGCATTTCACGGGGACTCGGGGGACTATTTATCCACCGTTATTTAGCGTTTTTATTTATTTATTTAGGAATAAAAATTTTATCCTTTCCTCGGGGAGAAAATTGTCTCGGCCCATGCTAGGGGGGCTGCGATATATTGCATCCAAGACAGACATAGATCGCTTTCTGTCCTGTACCTACAATAAAAGAGTTTTGTTTTTAAATAAAAGAGTTACAAACTATCACAAAATCCATATCCAAAAATCCTCTAGATAGAGATTCATCCATCCATCCATCAGCCTGTATGCATCCACTGCTGGACATAGGCCTTTTCGAGAGCGCGCCACCATACGCGGTCCTCCGCCTTCCTCATCCACCCACTTCCCGCCACCTTCTTTAGGTCATCAGTCCAGCGAGCTGGAGGTCGTCCTACACTGCGCTTACCGGTACGCGGATAGAGATTGGTAGAGACTAATAAAAATAAAAAATAAAATAAACCGAGTACCTATTGAACTTTCCACGAACATGTTAAAGGTGGAAACCATAGACAACTAGTTCGCGCGACACGACAGCTGGTTGCACATGCGGCCATGCGCCTGCGCACAGCGTAACCCGATCAGTCGAGCGGCGGCCACCGAGTGCGACGGACGTAATCGACACCGGAGCAACTCGCTCGTGACGGAAAGTTGATTTCCTCACGGGAATTTGAACAGATTATCTTACTTGAACGGTGCATTTCACTTAAGAAAGTTATATTGTTAAGGAAGGTATACTTTATATGGGTTAGGACTAAAACAGAACAGCTGTAATGAAGTAATGGTACTGAGAATTTCGTTATCAATGGATTGCATGCAGAAATATTAAACAAACCGAAACAATTAAATATGAAGAAATGCATGATTGTATTCTAAGAATGTAAGAAAACAAGCGATTTAGAAACCGACCAATATTACAAACCAATCCAAAAAGTTATCGAAATTTTAGCACGAAATGCTAAAATCAATAAGAAATACATTGTATTCCGACATCAGTTCACATGACACATTGCAAAACTGCGACTAAGGTCAGGTAACGTGAAAAATTAATGCACAATGAAATTGCTGTGACTGATTGTAAATGTAGCAAAACATTAAAGAGTTTAGACTCGCATGAACATGAGTTTTTGTGATAAAATGTTATAAATGGGACAATGAACACACAGTTCTCCTTGTCAGACTAGTTCCAAGTGCAAGTTGGTTTTATATTCAACGACGTTAAAAAATCTCCATATACAAAAGTAAATGAGACATAAGACAGTAGAGAGATCTTCAAATATATTGTCAGATTGACGGTCATTTATTCAGTTTCATATATATACATAACCAGTTCCCACGGGACTCCTTAAGACCTAAAATCCACGCGGACGATGTCGCGGGCATCAGCTAGATTGATAGCCTAGTATAAGTCTACTACTTGCCACTTTTTCTACCATGCTACAACTAGCTGATGCCCGCGACTTCGTCCGCGTGGATTTTAGGTCTTATGGAGTCCCGTGGGAACTGGTTTCTTTCCCAGTATAAATGTATATACTATAATATATGAAACTGAATAAATGACCGTCAATCTGACAATATATTTGAAGATCTCTCTACTGTCTTATGTCTCATTTACTTTTGTATAAGGAGATTTTTTAACCCAATTTTTTTACTTTTCCGTACAATTTTTCAAACATTTTCTTTCATAAGAACCTTCTACGTACAATAACAAACACAACAAAAAAAGAATTAGCGAAATTGGTCCAGCCGTTCACGCGTGATGCCGTGACCAAGGGAAATAGGGATTCATTTTTATATAATATATTCAATGAGTTAGCACTTCTGAGCTAGTTACTTACAACCCGGTGAGACTGCGTGATAAGTAACACTGGGTGATAAGTAATGCAGTCTAAGAAGGAAACCGGCGGCGCGTGGAATGAAGCAGGCTATGGATATAGGGATCCTTAAATCTGACCGGACGATTTCGCGAGAATCAGATAGTTTAAAATCAATTCTAAAATTACCTCTTACGGGACTAGAATAGGATACCTCCAACGAAATATCAACTTTTTGAGGGTTTTACACCAACACTAGTGATAAAATTCGTGACAGTAATCACGAATCGCATAATTGGTAACTCTTTGATATAACTAATATAAAGATTGCAATCATCCTATTGATCACGTTACAATTGATCATAATGAATTACTTTTTACCAATTCCCATTACAGATTTTCTATGGGTCATTGCGAAAGATGCACAAAAGCTCGTATTACAAAGGCGTATAAATTGGATTACGATGCGTGGCCAACTAGTGTTTGTCAAGTACACAAAAACGTATCAAATTACAGCGAATTACTTGCCATGGTTGATCGTGATCACTTCGACACATCACACTAGGGACTTTGTGTTTGAAAACTTTTTGTCTTATCTATATGGGTTTACTTATTATGTTGTAGGAGATTGACAGAGAGATAGAAAAGAGCTCTTCTCTTTTTAGTTTAAGGCAGCGAAGTAGCTCGTCAGATTCATTTATCATTTTGAATGGAACTTTATAAAAGCTAAAATAAAAATAGAAATAGTAAATAAAAATAGTAAAAATATATTATAACTGCATGTCTTTGAACAAATTTTGAGTGCGCACCCAGGGTCGTTTGCAGAAAAAACGGAGTTGGTACACTTGCATAACAGGACGATAAAGTTACGCCACGGGCTAGACCGTCAATAAAATCGAAAGGTTTCAGGTTTGCACAATATTTTGTCAATTTCGGAACAAAATATTGGCGGATAAGGGTACTTTAACCCGCGCCTGTCACGCAACTGACCCTAACTTCAAGCTACATGATACTAATTGAATGGAATTTTCCTTTGCATGGAATTATCAATTACCGACGCTGATCGTTCGTTCTGATCGTCCCTAGGAAAAAATTCTACTAGGTTCACAGTAATGAACCTTGAAACGTTTGAAAACTCGGGTTAAAATTTTAGTGGTGGTCCACGACAGCATAGTCTGACAACATTAAGTCGTACGATATTAATGTCGCTCGTATAATCTTAGGCGAATTAGTTGCCAACGTAATCATAGGGCTTGCATAAATGATTGATTTACTAAAGGCAAATTATTATTTATTGCGAGGCAATCCTCTGGCAATGTTCCTAGGTAATTAAGGACAGCCCATATTGGTTAGGAAATTTGATGCAAGAACGATTTATTTGTGAAATTGATCTGCCTGTAATGATGGTTTATTTCTATGTGAATCAGTTGCAATTGGTTGCAATCAAATACGCTTTTGTAATAAACGATTGTGACTGAGTAATCGCAATTTAAATTATTTTACTGTCTAGCTATCACAGAATCCAGAGTAACAGAGATATAATATCTGTTATTAAAGATCTGATTCATAAGTTATCCGTAACTTTCGTAGGGCTTTCTAAAGCGTCCATTAGATGATACGTGTTGTATCAGTCGATTCCATCAATCATGAGTGATGAATGATTCAAAGAACAGATAATTATTAGACAGAGACTTATCATGCGTGAGTCAAAACTATTCGTACAGACTACTTAAACTTGACTTAAACTTAACTTAAACTTGAGTTAAAACGAGATGGACTTGTGTGAGTAACATAAATCTGTCTCGTTTTAACCATGTCTTAAGTCTAAGCAAAGTCAATGTTCGCTCCATAGATCTCACACTTATTCTCCTGCTGTGAACATGTCACAGGCCACAGAAGTAAGGTAGATGGACTAAATCTTTTAAAACAAAACGCATAGCAAAACCTTAGTATCCGCTGAAGGAGCCCAAAATTGTTAATCAGGGTCACAGCCTAGGTTACAACTTACAGCAGTGACGTAAATATATATCTTTAATCAGCGGCGATGACTGTGTCACAAAAGCATCCCCTAAATGAGCCTAAAAATTGTCAGTTACACGGAACAGGCAATTTATTTATTTTATGATGTTTTTGGTTCCAATTGCATAAGTTAATGTACTAAGAAGTACTCACCGTTCTTCTAGCATCTCGTTGAATGTCTTCGCCTTGGCGCGAGGTTGGTTATGTGACTCGTTCTCGAACCTCCGCACCTCCACGCAGCGCTCGATTATATGCTCCACCCGCTTCCGTCGCGAGGACTTCCAGCTGTCCAAATTCTAGAGGAAAAGAGAACACGAAATTAGGAACAAGTGGGAATTACAATATCCTCCCGAGTGCAGACAAAATTTCGGCGATGATGGCCAATCTCCACAGAGATAAGCAATCTGCGTGGGAGATATAGTACAAACACAGGTGCACCCTCTATTGAATCCGATTGGACAGAAAATGCGACACGACCGGAGAGAGATCAGGTGCAGGACCGACGATTTTACGTGCTCTCCGAGGCTCGGGGTGAGACACCGCCAACCTCCTAACTCCGGTCTAGTACTAAAAATTTCTTGTTAAAAGCCCAATACTTAATTATGGCCCGACCCGGCACCTCGTCATCCGCAGTCGTACATGCTAACCAACAAGGCAGTTAGGTACATACTCACAGGCATTTCGACGACCTCCCTGGCGCAGTGTTGAGCGCTGATGGTCTTATAAATAGGAGGTCCCAGGTTCAATTCCCGGCAGGGATGATTCGGGAATTTACAATTTCTGAATTTTCTCTGACCGGCCTGGTGGAAGGCTGCAGCCGTGGCTAGTTACACCCTACCGGCAAAGACGTACCGCCAAGCGAATTAGCGTTCCGGTACGATGCCGTGTAGAAACCGATAGGGGTATGGGTTTAGTATAACTGCCATACCACCAACATGTAAGCCCGCTACCATCTTAGACTGTATGAACACTTACCATCAGGTGAGATTGCAGGCTAGGGCTATCTTGTAGTGGCGTAAAAAAAGGCATGTATCCTCTCCGTTCAATTTTAAAAGAAACAACGACGTTGCGCTCTACATATTTCTTTAAGGGTTTACAGAAAAATACTCGTTCCTCCTTCTTTTTGTAGTCGTTTAAAAAGAACGCTTTAAATGCTAGGTATTACCAGCAGGTAGGAAAGGTAGATACTACTAGAAAAGGTAGGTACTAGGTAGGAACAGCTATTTCTAGTACAGGGCTGCTAATTTCCGTACAAGGCACGAGTACCGGCGGACGCTAAACTGTGCCATTATCCAACCATACCACAGAACACTTCAATTTCCTTATTGCTGGAATGTTTTAACTGCAGTTAGTATTGGATGCGTCGCGTGTACGTACAGTTTTCTTTATAATTTCACTGCTTTTTGTTTCTGTGTTGTTATTATGTAATTTGTTCGAAGTATTTTATGGTATAAAAGTGGTTTTTGCTTCTAACGATTGGCTATCATTATGCTGTGTGTGTAGTGTACCTATCTTTAGTGATAAGGCCGCCTTTGCGCATTACCACAGTTTCTTGTCTTGTTTTGTATGCATGATTTTGTACCTATGTGTTAAGATACAATAAAGACACTACAACTAAACTTATCTATCGTTAACGTAAGAGCTTGTTCTAATCGGTAGTTAATTTTGACCGATTAACATTTTGAATTCTAATGTTTAATATTAACATTACCTACATGAGATTGCAGTCAAGGGCTAACTTGTAAAGGAATAAAAAAATTAGTAGATAGATAGATAGATAAATACTTTATTGCCACACAAAACATTAAAAAGAATTCATCTCAAAATTGTTGCATTTCTGACATACAGTAGTGACTATGTCAGAAATGCAACCAAAACACGCGTACCACGACTTCCATATTGGCCAATGGAAACGTTGCGACACAGTGGCATTTTAACGACAGCACAGCACAGGCCAATCTAGATAATAGACGTACGTATAATGGACAAAAAGCCTGCAATAATATCTACTACGGTCCGATGAATTTCATTGGAGAGTGACATAGGCCACTTTTTATCCCGGAAAATTAGGGAGTTCCCGCGGGAGTCAAAAAGACTTAAACCACGCGGACGAAGTCGCGGGCATCAGCTAGTAAGTTAACAATTTATAGCTACCCCACCCGGTTACACTTAGATGGAATTACAGAAAAGACCATACTAATATTATAAATGCAATTGTGTATCTGTCTGCTACGGTTTAACGGTCCATCTTTTCAACCGATTTTGATGAAATTTCGTATAGAAGTTACATCCCGATGAAGGACATATACATTATTCCTTAAAATTAAGGAATTCTCGCGGGATAAAAAGTAGCCTAAGTCACTCTCCAGGGCCCCAATCATGTAAGAATGTCCGATCAATCGTTTAAGATTTTTGTCAAAGTAAAATAAAACCATATATGCATTGAATTAGAGCTCAATTTCGTCTGCCCATTCTTATACGTTTAGGGTATCGTACATACCTAAACGTATAAGAATGGGCAGACGAAATTGAGCTCTAATTCAATGCAGTTATGGTTTATTTTACTTTGACAAAAATCTTAAACGTTTGATCGAACATTCTTACATGATTGGGGGGCAGGTCCTAAACTATACCTATACCAAAAATCACGTCGATCCGTTGCTCCGTTGCGGCGTGATTGAAGGACAAACCAACAAACAAACACACTTTCGCATTTATAAAATTAGTATGATTGATTACAAAGAATAAAGAAAGAAGAACGACGAAAGACGCTAGTAATAATTATGAACAAGTAGATAAACGCATACAACCTTGAGGAAATCAAACACGCAGTAGGACGTTCGGCTGACCTCTTTCAAAAATAAATGGCGATTTCTATAGTGAAAAATTACCTTTTTTCAACTTAAATGGTAGGTTTCTAATGAGCAAAGAGACCTATTTGCATTTCACTTTGTGGCTTTAGTACTTAAGAGTACGTTTTAAAACATTGCAATTAATCTTTGAAGAGTCGCGGTCTGCTTAATTAGTTAGGCTGAGTAATGAAAGTTATGCTAGCCTTATTTTTTTGTTTTAATTATATTAGCCTAGTTAGCCCTGCGGCCTGCCCTGCGATCTCACCTGTTGGTAGTGATGACGCAGTCTAAATTGGTAGCGGGTTAACCTGTTAGGGGTTACATAGCAGTCATAATAAACTCATACCCCTCATCGTTAGGTTATAAATATCCCGGGGAACACATTGAATTTCCGGGATAAAAATAGTAGCCAATGGCACTCTCTAGGTGCCATTATATAATATAAGACCTGGAGAATGCCCTACAAGTTATATCATAGGTTAACTATAGGTTGGATACCTACGTCGACGTGATTTCTTGCAATTACTTAAGAGGATCGTCTAGTGACGAAACGCGACGCGAGTAGGTATTTTTAATAATGCTATCTGTTTCACAACGCTTCGCTACCTTCTCCGTATCGTGCGATAGAGAGAGTTGCAAGCCCAGTAGGCATATGCCTACATTTTATTCTTGAAATATTGTTTCGGGTGATAACGTTTTTTACCCCCCCCCCCCCCCCAAACGTTTACGAAATTAGACAATTTTGGTCTCATTAGATTCAGTACACCTTAATCTAGGCTCATACGTTTTATTTGTTTAGTATTTTAGTTGAGTTAAATTTTAAAAAATTGAAATAATCGAGGAAGTTTTTAGGTCAAAAATATGGATATTTAGACGCTAATAACTTTTAGCATAAGCAATATTTCTTTAAAATTAAAACGTACGAGCATAGTTCTTCATTGTATCTGCAACATTTCTAAAAATTATGAAAATTGGACAACATTTACGGGAAGAAAAACGTTATCGCTTTTTGTATGAAAATTTACAACTAAACGATCCTCTTAACTTGCAAGAAATCACGTCGATACGTAGGAAAAACCAACAAACAACGAAAAACACTTTCGCATTAATAAATGTAGGGATCGTGTAATAATTTTATTCAATTGTTTTTTTAATTACTTTATTCTTATTTTATTGAGTTACTGTTATGATTAAAATATGGGCCACAGAAAATGACTAAATTATGGGTCAGACCAATTACTATGAGTACAAAAAATGACTCTTATATATATACTTAGTTCTAGATAATAATCTTATTCGCTCACTGTACAAGGCTTCCACGGACCGTAACCATATAGGTTAATGAGAGTTTTTATTCCATTTTACCACGAGAATGTAGGTTACGCTATATAATATTTTTTCATTGAATTAACCTTAGGTCTATTTTAAGAATAAGTGGGTAATACCTAACTTTATATTATTAAAATTCAGAGGGAAAATTATTATGTAGCTAAATAGGTACATCATCCCTTAAACATCAGCATCCTAGACTTCTATTTTCTAGACCCTGTGGTCTAAGCTCTGCATTGATATATCAGACAGCCAGTTTCTCAATTACTTACGTATTATATTTTTTGATTTATTTATTCATATTTAAAACACTATGAGATTAACTTCACTACGTCACGTAGTAGTAGTATAGTAACCTACCTACCTTCAAGGCAAGAGTGAATAGGCATCTAGATTCTAGACCTCATCATTGCTTTGGATTGAGCATGATTGTCGTCAAGCGCAAGCCTATCTGGCAATAAATAAAATATCCAATCCAAAAAACGATCAATTTAAAGACTCTCGAATCGTCTTGGATTGAAGCAGGCGTTATTTTGCGGTTTTTTTTCAAGTTCTTTCATTAACGATTCGTCAATCATTCAAAACACCTCAGCCACGGTAATGGTATGTGCCTCAGCTATGCGAAGGGCTCTTGATGCTATATACGCATAGACGTGTATACTTGTATAGGTGTACCCCGCCGGAAGTGCCAGACGCCATTGCCGGCGGAATGTCACGTGTTTCCGCCAGCATTGTTACCCACTAGGTAAGGGTGAGGTACCCACCGACTTGGGTTACGCGTAACCTGTCTATCTAGTCTACAACTTGTAAGTCACAAGTGACAACTCAGGTTACAAGCGAGATCAACGTAACGTACAGAAAAGAAACTGGTCGCCGATAAACGGCCGATAAACGCCAAATAACGGTGGACTCTTCTCAGATCAGGGCGCGTTTAGAACCCTCGTAGCTTTAGTTTTAAGACACCGTAGTTAATTATTACCATCATCGTCTTCGACGTCGATTAAAAAGATCTAACGATCTACTTTAAAATAACAATTTTATTTATGTTAGCCATCCCAAGAAAATCCCTTAGAAATGAGAATTACGTTACGACGCAGAAAGATTAACTTACTAAAATTTTGTAAGTTAGTCCTGTTAATATTATTTTTTGTTTTGCTAATATTTTTAACAGTTAACTTTCATTTTACCTCTCGTCCTTTTTTAGAAAGGCCGCCAATTACTATTCTTATCAACAATATTCGAAACTTAGTAAGAAGTTGATCGATTGAAGCCAATTGATTCGAGAATCGAGATGTAATCGAATTTCCGAGACAAAAACATATTCGAGTGGTGCATTTAATTTGCAATTAAGTAAACTCATGTCATTGCTTAACCAGTGAGCGTGCAGCTTTAATCTCTTGAAATAAAAAGTGAGAACGTCTGCAAAGCTGAAATTGTGCTCAGGTAATTAAATTAACCGCCTTTATCCGGTCTTAACATTGTTATTCAGCAATAACGTAGATTACAGAACGAGTGCTTTAATCTTGAGTTTTTTGTTAAAGCTTATTGCCCGGCACTTTTTATGCTCTGATTTGTACTGCATTATTCACTGGCACAGATTTATATATGTTACGTGCTGAATGTTAACAAGGCGTTCTTCTTTGTATAAATGAGTGACACAATTACAAAACTCTTCGTCTTCCTATATGTAGAGTCTCGTACATATAGGAATCAATTTAGAAATAATGCAAGGTAGGGAAAATTCGAGCGAATCGGATTATTATCCAAAGATATAATATATACAGCTGTATACATAGGTGTTACTAATCTAGAACCTGTATGGAGATAGATCGAGTGGCGCGAGCTTCGAATTTAAACTTTCGACCATGATTTTTTTGTTTAAATGACTGAAAAATAATAAAATAAGGCAACGTAGGGAAAATTCGATCGAATCGGATGATAATCCACAGGTATATAAATAGAGAAATAGATTCAAATCGAATCCACGGATAGAGATAAAGAAATAAGATGTTAATCTAGAACTAGTAACGAGAAGGGCCGAGCGCAGCGAGCTCATTGCAGCTTTACAATCATGCATTGTCGTGTCAACATCTCCTGAAGATGTTTCGGTGTCGGAGTGAAACGTATGTCGAGAATAATTTGGAAGAATTGTGTGGTGTGGTGTTGTGCCGGTGCGAATTGCTGGCTTACTGGGTGGTGAATATCACAAGCTCAGACGCCTCAGCTACACGCTGTACAACCACCATCACAAACATTATTGTCTGTTTTGTTTTGGAGTCTTTACAGCTCACTCACCGACTGCCAGTCCTCCTGCCGCTCGATGCGCGCAGGCTCTGTCTTCTTGGCGAGCTCGGCTCTGCGCAGCTGCTCGCGCGCTCTGTGGCCCAGGTCCGCCGGCCCGACCTTGACGAACTGCAGCGGATTGGCCGCCGGCCTGCCTGGTGACGTCACACCTCACTCACCGACTGCCAGTCCTCCTGCCGCTCGATGCGCGCAGGCTCTGTCTTCTTGGCGAGCTCGGCTCTGCGCAGCTGCTCGCGCGCTCTGTGGCCCAGGTCCGCCGGCCCGACCTTGACGAACTGCAGCGGATTGGCCGCCGGCTTGCCTGGCAGCACGGCGGCTGTGTGCGGCCGGGTTGTGAGGAAGTCCGCGCTGTCTGACGTCTGTGGACAACAACAAAACAGTATGAGCATCATTAGGCACTCCATTCTCGTCGAGTTACAGCTAGCTACAAGTTACAACTGACAGCGTTTACTGGCTTTATGGCAGGTGAATATTTATTTTTGTATAATTTAAGCAGTACGTATAACACCAGAAATCGCTACATACGCTACCCTTTTCCCAAGAAAATAACGCCAATCTGCATTTTAACTTTTATATTCATTACACAGAGTTGTACGACATGCGAACCGCAGTCGAGCAGCGACCGCGTCGCGCAAACAAGCTCATGTACGAGTATAAGGGCCCCGAACGGGTTCGAAACTAGTCGGGCAGTTTTCCGACAGAACACGTGAGTTTATCCGGGTATTATGTATAGTTATAGCCAATCTGCATTTTAAATGTGTAAGGAAATTAACTCCATAGCTGACTGGTACCAAACTATGGAATATGGCGCAGTACATTTCTGGTGTTAGTCTTTGTTGAACTCTCGAGATTTTGGCCTTAAGACGGCGGCGGAGGGTGCATTGCCCATACAAACGTAATACCAATATAATTTGTGATTCGAAAATATTTCCACCATATTATGCAATTATTTAGACTGAACTTGTATTTATCTAGGTCCCTGGATAATAATGTTTTCAAAATACTTTCACAAAATTAAATGTAAGCGCATTGCGTTTTACTATTTTTACGACATAAATGACATGTTTTCTCCTTATTTGTTTCATATTAAAACCAACGATATCTTACCCTACTAATTAATCAGGAACATACCTTATATTGTCAAGTTACAGAATAACATCACGAAGTTACAAACATAACAAGTTTTCATTCATCATTTTTGGTATTTACGGAACAAGACTAAATGTATAACAAATTCTGAACGTTCATATTGCTATCGCGCTTGCACGCGATCATGAGTCATCAGCTAAATAGAGATAGCAATATACCGGCAAATTTATATTTGCGGATTGAAGAGAAATTGCGAGTGGCGTTCGCCGGCCCCAAATGACCCAAACAGTTTCTCAAAGTTCTTTTACATGCCAGAAAAAAGTACCTACGGCATTCATAGACTTATAAAGTATAATTATTATAAGTAAAAGTTTCTAAGTCCATGCCGGAATTTATAGTGAAGTCGAGCGCATGACTAGCTCGAAAAAATAGCTGAAAATCCTGATAAAAAAAGTCATAATAAAATTAAGTACAAGTAGAATGAAAAGTGAAATGTTGCACGCTACCGGGGCATTGCCGCATGACCGAAGTGTAAAATTACGGGCATAATGAATTTGGTACACTCGCAGATTGATTCAGATTTTCAATAAGAAGATGGCGTAACACAAAATCAATGGAGTCACAACTCACAATATCGGAATTCAATGAATTTAATTTCCGTGTAATTTGAAATTTGGCTCGACCGCCTACATCACCTTATTCGATTTCAGTTTTTGAACTAAGTATGAGATTAGTTGTAGAAAAATCTTTTTTTTTAAATATATTACTAGCTAATGCCCGCGACTTCGTCCGCGTGGATTGAGGTTTTCCGGTTCCCGCGGGAACTCTTTAATTTTGCGGAATAAAAAGTAACCTATGTGTTATTCCAGAATTCAGACTATAATCTATCTCTGTGCCAAATTTCATCCAGATCCGTTCAGCCGTTCTGGCGTGATTGAGTAACAAACATACATTCATCCAAACTTTCGCATTTATAATATTAGTCTAGAAATATAGATATACTTAGATTATTCCTAATGCAGTGATGCAGTCTAAGATGGTAGCGGGCTAACCTCTTAAGGGGTACTTATGGCAGTTATATTAAACTCATACATCTAATTGGTTTCTACCTAACATCGTACCGGAACGCTGAATCATTTGGCACCATGTCTTTGCCGGCAGGGTGGTAACTAGCCACGGCCGAAGCCTCCCCACAAGACCAGAGAAGATTCAGAAATTATAAATTCGCAAATTGACCCTGCCGGGTAACTACAATCTCCTACAAATAATATTATGTAAAACATTTATACAAAATTTTGTGTTTGTAAAAATTCGACGCACTTTTTTACTTTAATTGATTGATGGTTTAAAATGGTTATTATTCGACAAAAAACTATGACTTGGATATTACGACTTTTGGGAGATCCTCCTACCACTAAAAACCACTAAAAACTAATTTTTGACTTAGGCAGCATCCCAATTCCAGTTCAACGAAACCAAGTTTCATAGATGAGAGTTTTACTATAGTAATTAGTAGGTAAATTTTTAACCGACTTCCAAAAAAGGAGGAGGTTCTCAATTCGGCGCGTATGTTTTTTTTTTTTTTTTAACAAAACCAATTCCAATTTACAATATTATGTTAAAGGTAGATCACAAAAATAGAGTTTGATTACTATTTGTATTCCACCACCACCACCACTACAGCCCATTAACGTCCCACTGCTGGGCACAGGCCTCCACTCTCATAGGAGAGTGGGAATTAGAGCTTAGACCTACCACGCTGCTCTAATGCGGGTTGGCAGGCTTTAACGACTATTATCATGTTAGTGATAATAACCGGGACCGACGGCTAACTCCGGGCTAGTACTGAGAATTTCTAGACAGAAAAACCCAATACTTAATTATGGCCCGACCCGGGACTCGAACCCGGGACTATTTGTATTCAAAAAATTGATAATTTTTTTTTACTTTCCACAAGGAAAATACTTTAAAAACTAAATGTCGAACGTAAAAGCCACAAATGGGTACTTTAGCTGGTTTAAATAGTACCTAACTCGTAGTTAATTTTAACTGGTTACATAAAAATAATTCTCAAGAACTGTCTAATAACAAGAACGACGATAAATAACCATTACAAAGCACGTCCATGATATCATATTAAAAATGCGCATCATATGTAATTACTAATTGTAATTACGCTCCACGATTATATAAGAGCAGCTTCACACGCTCCGGTTGTGTTTTCACACAATCATGAGAATGCACCAAACAATACCAGGTGATATCGATACTACAACAAGCAGTAAGTATTAATTAACTAACTGTAACCCGACAACAGAAAAAACAGAACAAATCGATTCTGTTCCTGTAAATTTATTCGATTGACAACTTATTCATCAAAATCGCTTCGTTAGCCAAGGCACTATGGTGGAACAAACATAAGTACTAACATATACATAGGTACATAGACTGTCAAAATCAAAACCCTTTCTTTTGGCTTTGCCGTGTCTTGTAAAAACAAGCAAATGTAAATCGTTGCCATTCGACAAGTTCGACCACAAAAATTACTTATTAAGACAAAAATCTTCAATTCCAATTTTCAACAATTTCAATTATCGTAATTTGATATCGCCTAATTAAGTAATACGACAGTCGACAAATTAGATTTATTTGAATCCAATTTGTCTCATAAGTCAAAGTCGTTGCTTTTAATTCAGATAGTACATTCATAAACAAAAAAATATTTCGAGTAGGAAAACTATACAGCCTTTTTTGACGACAATCATGTTTTATAGAAATCAATGATGACGTCTTGATTGGAGTGTGCTTGTCTTGAAAAGTGACGACCTTGGAAGTCAAAGTCAATCCGCCCGCCTGTAATATTCGCAGGTATGTCGTGTCGGATGGACAGCCGGCAGACCGGAGCGTGTGTGACCGCCATAACGTTTAATATCACAAACGCTCGCGTCAGTCATCTGCCGTCCACGTAATATTGTTGCACAATATTTATAATAACTCATCTGTTGAGAATGGCCGACATTCTTTGTGATATTACGCTTCAAATGTTGCTGCACGCATCCTTCCGTATACCTGTTACCTACATACAAATTAGATACTTTTTTCGTCACTAGTCCAGAGGAATTTAGGTTTATTACGTATTTATAACCGACTACATATATAATATCCGCGACTTAGTTCGCGTGGATTTAGTCTTAGTATAGTAAGTATATCCATACTAATATTATAAATGCGAAAGTGTGTCTGTCTGTCTGTCTTTCTGTCTGCTACGCTTTCACGGTTCATCTGTTCAACCGATTTGTATAAAATTTGGTATAGGGATAGTTTGTTACCCGGGGAAGGACATATGCCACTTTTTATCCCGGAAAATTAAAGAGTTCCCGCGGGAATCAAAAAACCTTGATCCACGAGGATGAAGTCGCGGGCATCAGCTAGTCACAGATAATTTTAAAACTACCTACTTACCAACGGTCATCGTCATCATCATTTCAAACCATCGCTGGCCCACTACTAAGCACTCGTCCCCTCTCAGAATGAGAAGGGTTGAGCCTTGTGGTAACAGTCCATAACAGTCCAGTCCACACACTGGCCAAGTGCGGTTTTCCCTTTAGATATACCAACTTTCCCTTTGGGTATACCAACATTCCCTTTAGGTATACCAAGTTTCCCTTTAGGTATACCAACTTTCCCTTTAGGTATACCAACTTTCCCTTTAGGTATACCAACTAGTAACTACCCGATTCAATTTGAATAGATGCTAAACATGAAGAATATGAATGCCCACTACGCTGTTCAAGTGTGGATTGGCAACTTTCGACCTTGATATTGATACTTACTGGAGAACTTAGGCATAAAGGTTGCCTCACGCAGTTTTCCTTTACCGTTACACTAAATCGAGTAATATTCAGGGCCGCTTGCACAAAGGGCATTTAAACTGATTTAGTTAAATTTTGTAATGCTGTCCCTTTTTGGCAAATGCATATTGTAGTTGCCAAAAAGGGACAGCGTTAAAATATTTAACTAAGTCAATTTAAGAGTCCTTGTGCAAGTGCAAGCTTAAGATTAATAACAGTGTACAGAAAATATATTTAGTCTGTGACAAACCACTTACATTCGACTTTTTATGCTGTACACACCTCCTTACGCAGAAAAAAAAGACAAAGTTCACACTAGCAGCTGTACGAGTTAAATTTAACTGCAATCCGTTGGCGCTCTAATTTTCTTAACGTGTAAATTTAGAACCACAGACTTAGTTCACGATGCACTCTTGTCACTCGCTCTATTTTCGAATTCGATCAAATCAAACCGCGTCGTAGTTCGAGAACCCGTAGTAACCTAATTTCGTCACTGGAATTCGAAATTTGAAATTCTTCCTTATTAGCTGTTGAGGTTTTTATCGAAAATTCTACAAGGATTTTAATACTTGATTCCTATTTTTGACAGACTAAAAATACATTTAAATATTCGAATTTAGCAGTGGTATAAACTTATTCAAAGTTGCTTTTTTTGAAAAATGAACGAAAACTTTTATTAAAAATTGAACAAAATATAACTATAATTGAAAGAGTAACTAAGAGAAAGTACCTACCTAAGGCATTAAATAAATAAAACTTAGAATTTAAGTGAAATTGTTAAAAAGCTATTATTTTTACATTGATATAGTATTTTGAACTTTATTAAAAGTAAGAAATAAACAAAACATTTAAAACTTTCTGACAGACACAATAATAAGTCAAAATTCGCGTAAAAAATAAACAATAAGTACTTGCACGCTCTTCAATACAAGAATTAAGACAACACCAAAACTGAAATAAACAAAACAATAAACAGTTCAAAATAATAAATTAATGTAAATAGTAAACCAGTATTAATCAACTAAAGTTACCACTTCTACTTTTTTTTACTGGCTTCACGACTCTGGGTTCTAGTCCTTTTAAAACCTCAAGTAGATCTTATTGAAACAAAAGGATTAGTTACTATGAAATAAGAATGGATAGTTTTAAAAAAAAAATAATGCGTATTAAATTAGAAAAAAAAAAAACAATTAAAACCTCTTTACAACAACTACACTTGTTCACTTGCTAGACTGCGAGTTACGCGCGCGAGTTCTCAACTTGAACGGAGGCGACTGACTTTCGCGCTTTTCCACCAGGGGAAAGTAAAACTGACTGTTAATTAATACGGTAACTATTATTAATAAAGACTAACGCTAAACTCCATATGTGACGACTGAAGCATGGTTACTATCTATTAAAAATTATTGGCGATCCGTGTTATAACGATTTTCGTAGTTAAATCAGTGATCGAAATGTTTAGAAAAATTGCAAAAAGGGTTTCTAAATAAATAGAGATTTTCCGACAACCCACAAAGTGCTCTATGCTCCAAAGGAGAAAAAAACTGGATTCTGGATTAAATCATGAAAATGGAAATATAAAGCCTTGCACATACCATGTTTGAAAGAAAGTGATGAAATTATTCTTTAAGTTTTAAAGGATTTGCAAAAGCGACCCTATCCTGAATTAAGCGACTGACAATTTGTAGTTTATCTAACACACAAAGAGAAGTTTTCACGTTAAATACTTATACTTAGGTAAGAATGATTAAGTAAAAATATCTGTGAACATTTTAATAACAACGGATTTACGAAAAGAAAAAATTCTTTCCAAAAAACCGACTTCCAAAGCCACTGTAAAGCAAAAAATAATTTTGATTTCTACACACTATGTGGAAGTCGGGCGAGTATAGCAAAGTTGACGCGTCAGGCTCGCCCGACTTCAACATAGTGTGTAGAAAACAAAATTATTTTTTGCTTTACAGTGGCTTTGGAAGTCGGTTTTTTGGAAAGAATTTTTATTTTTAACTTTTTAGTGTTCGGGAACTCCTTAATTTTCCGAGTTAAATGTAGCCTACGACCTTCTCCGGGAATGCAACGTATCTCTATAACAAAATTTATCAAAATCGGTTGAAAACATAGGCCGTGAAAGCGTAGGAGACAGACACACTTTCGCATCGATAATATTCGTACGGATTTGCTGAACTTTGCTCATGTGAAAACCCCATTGCACAGTGCACTATTTCAGTCTTCAACCCAAAATTTACATTATAATTTAATTTTTCTGTTCTATCATGTTCAAAAATTTCTTTTTTTTCAGTGCTCCACTGGCCAGCGATATAGAGTGCTTGTATCTGCGCAATGCCCACTTGAATAACATATTCACGCGCTGATCACTCTTGGGTTTATTTCGACTGGACATCATATTTTTACCCACAATATACTTATTGATAAAAACGTCAAAATGAGCAAAAAATACCATGGTTGTACAGAACCCCGTATGTTTACATAGCAAACTTTCATTTTCCCATTTTTGCTCGCGTGCCCCGCGGTAAAAACTTCTACACGTGGTTTGGTACCTTTCTGACGTGTAACATGTCATTTTACCACGTTATTTTATTTTCCGCTCGCTGGACATCGAATTTGTGACGAAGAGACAGGTTCAATGTATTCTGTATGACATATCCGGATGTACGGAAATGACTAAGATTGTTTTTTTTGAGTTAGGTACGTTTTAATTTGGAGGATGTTACATGATATACTCGTAATGCCGGATTTAGCCTGTTTGGAATGGATTGAATTTGGAATAATTACTTAAAAATTTGAATTTCCACCGTCGTTGTAGAATGTAGCTACTAGTAGACGTACTAACTACCAATAGGCAATTGAAGTGAAGATTCTATAAATAAGTGTTAAGTACCCACTTAACTAAGTTTAAGGCCGTTTAAAGGCATGCACTTTAACACTCATATTTCAATGACAATTAGTTTGACAAATACCTGTTTAAATATTAACCTGTCATGAACAAAGTACCTTCATAACAAAACAAACAATTAAAGATAGTACCGAATGTTGCCAACACCTAATTTATAATGACATTCTTGACCTAGCTAATCTACGCAGCTAATTAATAATGACACACGTTAATTAATGTTTTTATTTTTAATAGCTGTTATTGACATTAAGCATTGGTCTAATTGTTAGTGGAGCCTTAGGCAAGCGCGCTACACCGTAGGCTAAGTACATCACCACTTGCAAGCAGGTCTTATTGCAGACAAGCGGTAGCCTTTATATAAAAAAAAAACTATACCTATAACTAATCTTCAGCGCAAAAATATACATATTACAAGTGAATATAACTCAAAGAATTAAAAAATACGACTGCTATGTTAAATGATTTTTTTTTGTGAATCACTGGATATTGAAATAGTCTTATATATTTTTGGCATCTACTCATCATTTTCTTCATGATGACAATATAAGTAGTTAAGCTCATTTAAAAAAAATAAACAACTTTAGTCTTTGATGCGGGACCATGGTCACACTATCAATTTTTTTTTAAATTTTTTTTTTTTAAATTCTAGCCTATGTCACCCGGAATAAGCTAAGGATTCCAACGATACCTCATTCATCAAAATCCGTTCAGGCGTATAGAAGTTATGGTGGAATATATAAACTCACATACATACATACATACAAACATACATGAACCCTGAAAACAATATACTCCTTTTTTCAGGCAGCCGTATTATAAATAAGACGATGCCGGCGCGAAAGCCCATGTTCATTTTCGGTATGCAAGCTATTAATGTACCCAATTTCGTTAAAATCATTACAGCAGATGAGCCGAAAACCATGGAAACCTAATAGATAGATAGAAAGACAGACACACTTTTATATTTACCTTCTATATTAATTATGGATTTTATCCTTCACCTGATTCATGATGGTACTATTAATAGAATATCATGGGCTACTTTATTATTGAGTCGGCATTTGGCAATCATAATATAACCTGTTCACATATCACCCAATTATGTACTTAACATAACAATCATCTAATGACAGTGCCCAAAGTTGGACACACCTGATTTATGACATTATTGACGTAACGTTACTATAGCGCACGGCGAAATCGTGAAACTTGTTTAGATGAGCAATTAGAAAGGCAGATGAGATGCTGATTAATTAGTCTTGAAACTTGCCATTTGTGACAGATGTGATGTGCAAGTGTGACTTTGGTTTTGTAATAATTGACATTTTAGAAACAGAAAATTATCTCTTTCGATTACCAAATAAGTTCTGTCCGACTATTAGACAAATAACGTATACGTCATGTCAATAATTTCTGAATTTTCCCTGGTCTGGTCTGGTGGGAGGCTTCGGCCGTGGCTAGTTACCACCCTACCGGCAAAGACGTGCCGCCAAGCGATTTAGCGTTCCGGTACGATGGGTTTAATATAATTGTCATACCCCTAACAGGTTAGCCCGCTACCATCTTAGACTGCATCGTCACTTACCATCAGGTGAGATCGCAGTCAAGGGCTAACTTGTAGTGGATAAAAAAAACGTCATAGTACGACGTAATAAATGGCACAAGTACAGTAGGTCTCTTCAGGTCTCGTCAGGTAGGTATCTTGTAGGAAATGAACTGGGACCATACTACCAACGCTTAAAGCAATACATAAGCAATATTACTCAAAATGACAGTTTGATGTCACGTACCTTGACGTTCCTAAAATAAGGATTGTAATTCTAAAACACGTAAGTCATCAATAAAGAATTAAACGTTGGCAGTATAGCTCCAGATTTTGATTAGCAGTCGCACCAATTTTACCACTGAATAGGTAAATTTACCTATTCAGTAAATTTTACCGATATTGTCGTTTACCATTTACCGGTATTTGAACGATTTACAAGTATATCCTAGGGGTGTACAAAAATAAACATACTAACCTTAACATGAAGTGAGCTCAACAAATTCGCCTATACACAATTAGGTAAAACTTTTAAACTTCTATAGGATATTTTAGTAACAAAGGACCTGTCAGGGAGACGTTTAACGGTGCACTGAAGGTTTACGGTTAATACTTCTCGTTACGATACCAACGCTTAACGCTTTCTCTGGATACGTGACTCTTTTGAAAATTCGCTCAATTGCCTTGCGGAGGCTACCATGTATGTGACTTAATAGATAAGGCGATGCTTGGCAAACGGATGAATATTTAAACCTTCGATCATTTGTTGAGCCAGAAGAGTGTCTTTTGCATCTATGGTAATCAAATAAATATTATAAATGCGAAAGTTTGGACGGATGTATGGATGGAGGTTTGTTACTCAATCACGCCCGAACGGCTGAACGGATCTGGATGAAATTTAGCACAGAGATAGATTATAGTCTGGAATAGCACATAGGCTACTTTTTATCCCGGAAAATTAAAGAGTTCCCGCGGGATCCGAAAAACCTCAATCTACGCGGACGAAGTCGCGGGCATCAGCTAGTATGGCATATATTCTACAAGTCTTCACAACAACTGTAATAATTTCAACTCAATCTCATGAACGTTGCGCAAACGCATCTCAAAGAAACAAACAGACACTAACATCTAGTCTTTTATGAATAAAGAACATGAATACAAGAAATATTAAGGAAGCAAGTTTTCTTCAAGTGACCGAGTTTCTTGCTGGTTCGCAATGGCAATGGCAATTCGAACCAGTGCAGTGATAGATTCACTCGACTATTTATACTTATAGAACTGTAAGGTATTTTTTTTTTTTTTTTTTTTTTTTTATTCTAATTTTTTAAAGGATCTTTGAATCTCTGTGAGATTATGCCAGACCCTTAATACCCTTATAAACTCAATATCTAACTGTAAGGTTATTTGTTGACTCGACAGTAAACAGGACAGAAAGGTACTCTACTTTTACTATATGACTTATCCTATTCTATCACGCCGGAACGGATGTGATGCTTCATTCATGTAGTTAAAAACCTGGAGTGTGATATATTTTTAATATTGATTACAGGCTAAATTTTTAACCAGAAAATCAATGAGGTTTTGAAAATCCAAAATCGTCGCGAGCTTCATCCAAAAGCTTTTTTTATAAAATACAATTCAGATTTCGTTAAGGTAAAGCCAGGGTAAGACATCTAGTTTATTTTGAACACAAGTTTGGTGCAAGGGTATGCTAGTTTCATTACAATTTTGAAAGAAAATTAAAAGAAAAAGAAAAGAAAAAACCGGCCAAGTGCGAGTCGGACTCGCGCACCGAGGGTTCCGTACAAACCTGTAGTAAGTTTTACGATTTATGACGTATTAAAAATAAAAATTACGTTTGTTGTATGGGAGCCCCCCTTTAATATTTGCTTTATTGATATTTAATTATTTATTTTGAAAGGTAATATACAAGTTAATATTCTGTGAAAATTTGAACCGTCTTCCTGTTACCGTTTTTAATATTGAGCAAAAAAATACGAAAAAAACACGTTTATTGTATGGGGACCCCCCTTAATATATATATTTTTTTAATTTTTAGTATTTGTTGTTATAGCGGCAACGGAAATACATCATTTGTGAAAATTTCAGCTTTCTAGCTATCACGGTTTATGAGATACAGCCTGGAGACAGACAGACAGACAGACAGACAGACAGACAGACAGCGGAGTCTTAGTAATAGGGTCCCGTTTTTACCCTTTGGGTACGGAACCCTAAAAAGCCTTCCGCTTAACCGCTCAAGTACTTACGCATTTAGCACGAGGCGCCACGCAGCGCATGTAACAGCATACGAGAAGAGAATGAGAATTACATCCATACAATATTAGCTTATACATATATTTTACAATATAATTACGGTCATCTTATATCGTACTAATATTATAAATGCGAAAGTGTGTTTGTTTATTGATTTGCTGGTTTGTCCTTCAATCATGCCGCAACAGAGCAATGGATCGACATTATTTTTGCATGGATAATGAATAATATAGTTCAAATCAAAGTTTTTAAAATATCCACGTGGACGAAGTCGCGGCCATAATATCTTATTTTCTATATTCTCTAAATTGAATAAATATTTTTTCACTTTTTATTTTCTCGCTATTGAGGTGAAAATGGCCGCTGGAAACAAGCAGCTCAAGACCGTACTCTGTGGCGATCCATGCAGGAGACCTTCGTCCAGCTGTGGACGTCTATCGGTTGAGACGACGTGTGGTGATCCATGCAGGAGAGTGGAGACCTTCGTCCAGCAGTGGACGTCTATAGGTTGAGACGACGTGTGGCGATCCATGCAGGAGACCTTCGTCCAGTAAAATTTGTACGTATCACACGATACAAAAGTTTTTTGTTTCTTGTGCCTTTAAATCTCTCACTAAACTCAAGATTCCAACTTAGAATCACTACTCTCTTAGTTCTATTAAAGAAACCTTCGCTCGCTCGGGATTCAATTTAGGCACTCGCAACAGAACAAACTTTGCCATCTTGTTAAACAAATAACTATATAATAAAAGAACTAGAAGTTTAATTCGCTATAATCCGCCGCAATAGGTAAATCTATGTGGTACAGTGTGTAATGTGTATCTTGCGATATTCGCCGCACCACATAAATCTTGCAAATTATTCTCAACGCACGTTTCACTCCGACACCGGAGTATCTTCAGGAATGCTCGATTGTAAAGTCTTTACAATCATGCATTGTAGAGTCAACGTCTCCTGAAGATGCTCCGGTTGTAAAGACTTTACAATCGTGCATTGTAGAGTCAACATCTTCTGAAGATGCTCCGGCGGATTATAGCGAATTAAACTTCCAGTTCTTTCATTATCATGGACTTCCGCAAAGTAACGCCTGCTTCTATCCAACAAATAACTATTTTTCAGTCTGTCGACATTACTGTCGCTTGCTTCAAAGCACGGGTCAAACAGGTCAAGTACCAGTATGACCTTAGCCTGGGCAAAGTCATAGTATGGATTGCGTCACATTATGTCAACGTCGGGCGACACTCCAATGGTCGTGGGTGGAACTGAACCGTTAGTCGTCGTTGCAAATGCCTTCTTACATGGGATTGAGTCATATGAGTTCCACATTTTAAAACTACAATACGTAATACCCGCCGTAATATGCACCGTGTGAGATTTTTTTTAAATAACTTATATCAATAATTATTAAAATACCAAAGTAAGATAATATGATGATATTTAATCATGAATATTATTCACCGCGATCAATTGCCTCATCTGGTGACAAAAGGGCTGGTTCATGTATGTATGTATGTACGTGAGTTTCCACCATAGCTTCATAATTGCCTGATCAGATTTTGATGTATGGGGTATCGCTAGAATCCTTACATCATCCTCAGGACACTGGCTATACATTTTTTGAAAAAAAAAAAAAATTTTTTTTCCAGTGCCCTCGTGTTTTTTAATTTTTAATCAATTAATTATAGCTTGTTTTAAATACTTGCTTTATTCGTTAAGGTAGTAATAATACGTGATTCTTGTCTTATCTACTTATCTCAGCTATTATTCAGTCGGGTGATTTAATTGTTTGCTTGTCTGTACAAACTGTTATGATAGGGCCTGGGCTTATTAGATTAGATCTAGCCAAATCTATATCTCTAGACAACACAAGTACAAGTTTAGCTCTATCTCTAGATATAGCTAAACTTGTACTTGTTCACTATACTAGATATTTTGTAAAGTGAACACGTACAGTAAGTCAGTTTATCCTATTACTAGCTCTTCTCTACGACTTAGTCCGCGCGGATTAGGATTGTATACATTCCGTTAGAATTCCTCAATTTTTTATATGGGGTGGTGGGACGCATAACGCAAGCTTAGTGGTAAAGAGAAAATCAATATGCATATTTTTAGATTAATAATGAGAAAAACTGCGTGAAGCGATTGCACGTTCTTAATCGTTAAAAGATTCCCTAAATCAAAGACATTCCTCACTATCATCATGAAAGAGTAAGACACGGAAACACCTATAAGACGTGTTATCACGGAACAAACAATAGAGGCTGGGTGACCGATACGAGGGGTCGACGACCTCCGCTGGACTGTGTGTGTCTGTGTGCCGTGGACACACACATAAACCGTTCCAGTAGTAAATGTTTTAAGGAGGCCATACACGTAAGGGTTTGCATGATGGTTTTAGCCGTACATGCATAACCGACAGGCAAACCCTAGCGTGTATGTGATAAAACTGTACAGTTATCGGCGCATGTACATGCAACCAAGCAAATATCAAAATTGATATTTTTTGCCGCTCGGTTACGTTTGCGCGCGAGCATAACCGAGCGTGTGTGGCGTCCGGCGAGCTTGCCTGCACAGTTCTCAGTTTGTTGTTATAAAATTGACGAAATGGGGGGCTTTCAAAGTGGAGATTTTCTAACGTCCAAAGTTGACCTTAGAACTCTCAATTTTCTGAGAGGCTGAGCCTGAAACTTGATCAATTATTTGAATTATATCCTGTACCATTGTATAGTATATAAAATGTATATAAAATTAGATAAATATTATAAGGAAACGAAATTATTTAATTTTAAATGAGCTTCAGTATTTTTAACAGAACTTCACAATGATATCAATAGATGGCGCTCTGTTAAAGTTTACAAATAATATAGACGTTAGCACCAACTTATATGGAATTAAAAAATAGCCTAGGTACTGATAGTACTGATGTCTATGAACGTAAAGATGAGCGCGCATCTAGACATGCTCGCAAGTTAACTATTACAATATATAGTTAAAACTATCATAAGGATACTGCAAGGTCTCAGTTCGGGGCGAACCACTAGTACGTTACGTAGTAAAAAATACGATGATTTTTCTTCTTCTGTTCTGTAGAACAAGTGTTATGCCAAGTATAGCTATCACATCGTCGTCGTCCATTGTTAAGTTTGGTATACCGTACACGGTACACAGTACTTAGAACTGTCCTTCACAGTTCGTCACGTAGCTCCAACTGAGAGTTTATGGCAAAACTGTGCATGCAAACCCTAACGTGTATGTGTAATATGAAACTCGGTTATACCTGTTGGTTATGCATGTACGGCTAAAACCATCATGCAAACCCTTACGTGTATGGCCTCCTTTACTATCACTTTGATTTTCGCTTTGAGGCGTGTTTTGGGGGAGAATGACATTCATTTTCAGTTATGGCCATTGCTATGGCCGTAATTAGTAATTGCGATATTTTTTAACAATTTATAATAGGTAAAAGTTTTACCATTAAGATTTGTTTTTTGAGCGAATGACATTATTACAAGGTTAGGTATCTTGTTGTAAACTTAAAATTGCGTTAATATTTATTTAAGGAAGCTCACATATAAATTTATATGAAATATTAAACACTTTAACTTCGATTTGGTTTTGTTTTCTAGCTTAGCTGTCATAATATCACTTTTACATTCTCGTATTCAAAGTTTGCTTATTTTCTTCTTTAAATAATTTTATAGCAAAAATTTTGTTAGGTACTTAATTGAAATCTTTTTCATACAAAGGATATTTATCTCTCTTGTAGCTTTTATTGTGCGCCTGTCACAGAACTTACTTCTAATATCTGTGGCGCCTGTTCATGAAAAGCGTACTCAGACACACAGACAGACACTTTCGCATTTATAATATTAGGATGGAATAAAAAAAAACAAGTTAAAACTTACACAACTTACCACAAATCGGATGTCCGGCGGCACGTCACGTTTTCTCTATAAAATAAAACGACGAAATGTCTGTCCGGACGTACTTGTATCACACACACACGACAGCTTACCTGTCGGTATCCAATTACCCCCTATTAGAGCATTTGTAGGGATTTGTGACGCGATCGACGCCGGGTCAAGGAGGACCGGGGTTCGGTTACCGCGCGTGGTAAATGTGCTGAGATTTGTAATAAGCACCTCTACCTACTTTTGAAGTAAATTGCTATAATTATTCAAGTTCTGACAAACGAGGGTTGGCACTGCTCGTTAGCTATAAATAAACAATAATGTTGCCAATATAAGTATCACAAAGTTTTTGAGTGATGGTAGAAGTGACAAAAGAGTCTAAGAAAAGGTATCGATTTCGGAAATGAAGGAATAGAAATCCAAACCACTCACTTCACTTTAGCTTTTTAGCTTCACTTGACGATTAAAAAGCTCTTGTTAAAGATTATTAGAATAAAAAAGATTTGAATTTGAAAAAGTTATACTTGAGAGGTGTTATAACCAAAGCCGCTTAAAATCAGAGTGTCACTGTCAAAGGTAAACAAATCAGGTTTTCGAGAATATTTCAGGTCTTAAGGTCATTTTCTCAGAAAATTATGCCATAACTAGCTGATGCCCCGTCCGCGTGGTTAAAGTTATTTTGATTCCCGCGGGAACTCCTTAATTTTCCGGGATAAAAAGCCTATGTCACTCTCCAGGTTCTCAACTATACCCATGCCAAAAATCACGTCGTTCCGATGCTCCGTTGCGGCGCAAATGAAGGACAAACCAACAAACAAACACACTTTCGCATTTATAATATTTTGCCGTAATAATCGGATTGTAGAGTGGGAATTTATTGCCGAAAAAACATTTTTTTTTCTTGTAGGTAAGGTTTCTAGTCCTTTTTAATACATGATTGTATTTGCTCCCTTGCGCTGTGCTGTGGTAGTAGATTCATAACAGCCAAACGACCTCAATATTCAATAATAACAGCCTATTGTCTCGAGTAAAGAACTAGAGACTAGACTACTAGAGTACTACAGCAAGATATCTCAAGCGCTATTACAATCACATTCCAATTCCAAGTAAAGCACGGTCACCGTAGCAGAGAGCATTATCTCCCATAGACTAGACAATGCACAATAGACCGACCTTGCGGTGAAAGTGGCTGCATGACCCGTTTGCGCACGCGACACTGTCACTCTTTCACGCTACAACATATTATACAGATGTCCCGACAAGTCGCGTGCCGACACGGTCCAGCATAAGTTCACCAATATTTTAGCCTAGTAGTGTCAGGCCAATTTCCTGATGATCTCCAGGATTGCCGCGGAATATTACTGCTGTTTTTTTAAATGTATTTAAGGCTATAGCGATTAAAAACATGCTCTAAAAACTTAAATAACGATAAATTTTGCTTACATCTCATCTGACAGGCCATCGCTGTATTGTCTAGAGTCTTATAGTCTGCTGGTACAATATCGTATAAAAAATGACAAAAGTCTATAAGTCTATCCATTCAGATTATCGCATTTATATACTAGCCTATATCGTCACGACTAGATTGGATCTCTGGAAAAGTAAACCTTTATCATAGGGTAAACCAAAACCAACAACTCTACGAACAACAGCCAAATTGGCTGGTGGACTAACATGCCAAACTAGCTGAGAAACGAAAAATCTGTTGCTTACCAGTTCATATTTTGGAAGTTGGCTTGTCTGTAGACGCTACTTTTTTTCTTCCAATCATTGTCATCGTATGTAGCATTGACTTAAGTAGTATTTAGTACACATTCTTCATTATGATTTATTATCCTCTATATTCAATTCATCGAAATTGTGATCTATCGTTGACGTTTCTATAACAATCTATAATCTAGATTCAAGACTGATATTTTTTACTGCCTATAAGTTTGACGAGCTGTCTAGGAGTAAAGGAGAGAGTTGCACGACTGTCTGGAAGGTCTCAGATTCTATTACCGGTTGGATCAAGGGAAGTGGATGACATTCCGTGGATTCATTCTATCAGTGGTAGATTCACTTGAACAATCTAATTGCATAAAAACCATAGTAACCAATCCGTCAGTCATCACTAATATTATAAATGTGAACCAGTGGTAGTTTCATTCGACTATACTTAAGCACTTGTAAAGTCTATTTGAATAAAAAACTTGTATTTTTTTTAAGCGTGTCTGTCTGTCTGCTACACTTTGGCGGCCTATCTGTTCGAAAAAATTGGTTCGATTCGACGCGACAGCATCAAACAGTAACAGCCCGCTACCATCTTAGACTGCATCATCACTTACCATCAGGTGAGATTGCAGTCAATGGCTAACTTGTAGTGACGTAAAACAACAGTAGCTGATTCACTTGTCGAGCAGATAGATAGGTTTGTCATTTTCCATAGAGTACGCATTCTACGCTCATAGGTTAGTCTTTTGTTCGTAATTGGATTTTTATCTCGAGACTTAATTTATCTCAGCACAATAAACTTTCCGCGGTAAAGTCACCTCGATTAGCAGATAGCGCGTGCAGTTTCATCGTTATCAGTCTAGCATTCCTTGTTATTGTGTTACGTCAATATTGTCGCTAAGATAATAGGCTGTTGTCTGATTTCAAGCATTCTAGTCATCTAAAGTTAGTGTTCTAAGTAAGTACTAACATAGTTAACTCAAATTTGAGTACTAAATAGAACTCAAATTTTTGGTTACATCATAATTTTCATTTTTCACTTTCATTTCCAATGTCATTAGTTACTTCAAGCTAATATTATACCTAAATGCGAAAGTGTGTCTGTCTGTCTGCTACGCTTTTGTGACCCATTTGTTAAATCTATTTTGACAAAATTTTGAACAGCGATAGTTTGCATCCCGACATAGGCTACTTTTAGTCGGAAAATCAGAGATATCTCACGGAGTTAAAAATTTCAATCCACGCAAAGTCGCGGGCATCGTAAGTATTATAACTAATACGCAATAGATGTATTACATCTGTTCAAACAGTTATCACTTATCAATGTATACTTAGCTTACTTATGTAAAAATTGGTTCAAGAGGTCAAGGAAAACAAACTTACAGAGTTTATTTAAATTTTTAGCTTGCTAAAACCTACGAGATACATAAAAACACGGACCTGCCCATAATATAATATAGGTAACTTAATTTTAGTGACTCATCGTTGAACTTTGTTGAACGTGGGCCGACAAAATTACCAATTAAATACCGATGATAGGCTAAGCCTCTAATGTATTATATTAATAATTATGTTAATCACATTAATTGCTGCGAACTTATCTACTATATAATACTTCATGGAAAAGTTTAGGTGTTGATTTATTAACTTTTTTGGCACAGCTCAGTAATAATTGGTATAATAGTTAAGAACTTATTTGTTGGGAGAACTAAATAAACGAGAAGTTAACATTCGTTTTACACCCAGTTAAGTTTATAACGAATAGTTTTTACACATAAGAATAAAATTAATTGGAATCACATAGGTACTTCATTTTATTTCATTTATTTATTTCACAAATAAAATGCAGAATATAATATTATGTACTAGTACTTAGATGCCCGCGACTTCTTTCGCGTGGATCAAGGTTTTTTGATTCCCGCGGGAACTTCTAAAATTTCCGGGATAAAAAGTAGCCTATGTCCTTCCCCGGGATATAACCTACCACTATACCAAATTTCAGCAAAATCGGTTGAAAAGATTGGCCCGGAAAGCGTAGCAGACAGACAGGCAGACATACAGACACACTTTCGCATTTATAATATTAGTATGGATGAATGAATGTTGCAAAAAAATTCTAATTACAGTTGCATTTATTTTAAAGATAGAAAAAACAATTTATAAAGTAAAATTATGCACAAATATGTATCTTATTTCATACCGCACCCACGCAAAACCAATTTAATAGAAAATACACGCTGAATTATAAAATAAAAACAGTAGTTTGACCTTTGAGCTGGTGTGGTCGTAAATTGGTATTAATAAGTGGTGTGAGTCATCGGAACAGGTTACAACGCCTTTTGTTTTCTTAACGAAATGCTAATTTGGATAGTTCAGAACTGAGATAACCTTCGTGCATGATGTTCCGAACTCTATCTTATTATTGTGTTGTCACTTCAGGAGGTAATTATCGTAATTTAGGCAACGGTTTATCAAATAAATAAAGTCAAAGTGATTTGATGGTAGGTATATTAAGATGGACCTATATTAAAAGTGAAAGGATAAAATGCCCTGGAATTCCGGGGCGAAACTGACATGCAGCATAAATTGTGTAAAGCAAAAAATCAAAATCGGTTGAGATTTGACGAAGTTTTGGAGTTAAGTCGAGCAAAACTTTCATCCCTTATACTGAAGGAACCAAGTTGTTTTTCGGGATAAAAGAGAAGGTAATACAGAACTATTTTTATTAAAGTGATTGTAGTTCTTTCTATAAAATCCAGATGAATTAAGTACCATATATAAATCAAAATCAATCTGACCAACAACGGGTACATAAATTCCCATTGGTCAGATTACTCTAACCACCCAATGGAAAACACTGAAAAAAAAAAAAAAGTATCCTATAATATGTTAAACCAGAGTGAGCTATGGTCCCAAAAACTTATATGACCCGTTGACAACGTCGCTAGTAGTTATGAAAAATTAAATAAAAACAAAAACTAAACAGGCATAAAAATTAGTTATTTGGGCACCAGGTCAGACAAGTTTGACGGACGATAAAAGAGTGCTTAGTTCCATCCCATCCATCCATCAGCCTACATTCGTCCACTGCTGGACATAGGCCTTTTGGAGAGCGCGCCACCACACACGGTCCTCCGCCTTCCTCATCCACCCACTTCCCGCTACCTTTTTAAGGTCGTAAGTGCTAAGTTGCTCGGATAATTAAAAAGGAATAGCAATAATAAAAATAACAAACTTGTTGCCTTACTAAAGTTATACATCCTATAACATAGAGACGCTCATATATTAGATGCTCTAGTTGGCACACATAACTTATAGCATAGCACTCGTAGCGACCTTAACCTTTATCCAAGCTGACCGCGGAGGAATTTCGTTGATTGCGTTACATCCACATCGCGGACGGATCTGGTCGTGACTCAATCGATATATTTTCCATCATTAGCAATAGCCGCGGTTTTTACTCAGGGTTTTTATATCAGATAGGTACATGTACATCGCTATTTAAATGGTTACTAGAAACATCGCATCGCTATATATGTATTTTTCGATTTTAGCCGGTATTAAAAAAAGGCTTACTTAAATTAATAATGGCTTCTAGTGACAGAAGGGTTAGGTAATTTTTTGCGCAAAGGATCAGCTTGGCTAAAAGTTCAAAAAGTTAAGCATCTTTTTAGAAATGTAAGGAGTTTTTCTGAAAGAAGATCGAATTGCAGGCAAAGTCCAAGTAAAATGTCGCACAAAAACATAAATTCCAATAAATTTCAATAAATATTATTGACATAAATTCCGTTAAAGTCAATACAGATAACATTAATTATAGCCGATATTAATTGGGAATTAATTATATTGCAGATAAATAATATAATAATAAATACATTGACCTAAATATATATAACTGCCTCGTTGGTCTAGTGGTTGGCATGTTCGACTGCGGCCAACGAGTTCCCGGGTTCGAGTCCCGGGTCGGGCCATAATTAAGTATGGGGTTTTTTGACTAGAAATTCTCTGTACTACCCCGTAGTTAGGAAGTTGGCGGAGGTCCACCCCCGTTCCTCGGAGAGGACGTTAAGCCGTCGGTCCCGGTTATTATCACTAACATGATCAATCACTAACAATCCGCATTGGAGCAGCATCTAAGCTCTTATTCCCTCTCTCCTATATGAGAGTGGAGGCTTGTTCCCAGCAGTGGGACGTTATTGGGATGTAGTGGTGGTGGTGGTGGATCTAAATATATAAAAGGAAAAGGTGAATGACTGTCTGACTGATCTATCAATGCACATTGCACAGCTTAAACCACTGGACGGACGGATCGGGCTGAAATATGGCACATACACGTCGGCATCCTCTAAGAAAGGATATTTAAAATTCAACCCCTAAAAAGCCCCTAAATAGGTAAAACAGGATTTTAAAATTTGTATGATCATCAAAATTAACGTGTGCGAAGCCGCGGGAAAAGTCTGTATCCATACTTTAATATTATAAATGCGAATGTGTGTGTCTGTCTGTCTGCTACGCTTTCACGGCCCATCTATTCAACCAATTTTGATGAAATTTGGTATAGCGGTAGGTTACATCACGGGGAAGGACATAGGCTACTTTTTATCCAGAGTTCCCGCGGGAATCAAAAAAACGTAACCACGCGGACGAAGTCAAGTTGAGTCTCGAGTTGAGTAGTCCTCATCAATATAGTTACGACTTAAGTACTAGATGATGCCCGCGACTTCGTCTGCGTGGAGGTTGAGATTGAGGTTGGTACTTTGTTGGTTCCCGCGGGATCTCTTTAACTTCTCGGGATAAAAATAGCCTATGTACTATTCCAGACTGTATGTAACCTTTCAACCATCCATCCAAACTTTCGCATTTATAATATTACTATAGATTCGGAACATTTAAAACAGGTTCTAGCCAAAACTGTATCGAGTATCTAGTTATTGCCATAACTTTTTAATCGCTTTGCATTTCGTCGCCATTTTGAAATAATTAAATCGCCCATCCGGAACAGTTATAGAATCCGATTTATGATTATTAATATACGTGACCGATTTAAATTCCATTAATTAAAATAAAATAATAATATACAGTAGCGCTGTTTTTGCTGTGTTATTATTAAATTACTGAGGTTTAGTAGTTATTTGTGGGTATTAACAAGTTTCCTAGCTTGTAGTTATAATAATAATGTCCTCCCGACCGAATTTCGGCCACGGCGGCCAATCTCCAGAGAGATTAGCCATCACATCATCACATCGCATACACAGGTGCACTCTCTGTTCCTTTACTCACATAGCCCGGCGCATCCATGTATGTAATGTGTAGGTATTAAATATTACTTCTTGCCTGCATTTCTACTGTAAAGCATATTTAATAATGTCCGTCTTAATACTAAATAATAAACTGTAATCTTATTTTTAAATGTTTATAAAGGTGAAGTTTAGCCTGTAAAACGTTATAGCCCTAAGTAAAACTGTATTCTTAGATTTTAAGAATGCCCATATGTACTTTTATGTTGTAAAATAAATAAATAATAATAATAATAATAGCCCGGCGCAGGACCGACGGCTTAACGTGCTCTCCGAGGCACGGGGGTGAAACACCGCCAACTTCCTAATTCCGGGCTAGTACTGAAAATTTCTTGTCAGAAAAACCCAATACTTATTATGGCCCGACCCGGGACTCGAACCCGGGACCTCGTCGGCCGCAGTCGAACATACTAACCACTAGACCAACGAGGCAGTCAAAATTATACTATTATTGTTGTTATATACTAACTGCCTGATTCCATATGTACAGCTGCTAAAAACGAAGAATGAAATTAAATGATTTATTTAATTCGCGTAGGACAACTTAAGCCACTTACGATAAGTCAAGACTCTACCACCGGTTCAGAAAACTGATGTTACTGAGAAGAGCCGGCAATAAATTCAGCAGTTGCTCTTTTTATAAAAAGAAAAATATTACGAATGAAAAAATTAAAATGGTTTATAAGCAACAATCCACTACAATGGTCAAGTGCGGATCAGCAGACTTCACACACTTTTTGACCCGGAAAATTAAAGAGTTCCCGCGGGGATCAAAAAACCATCATCGCGGGCACCACCTAGTAGCATATATAACGCACAAAATGTAAATTAAGTACTGTAATTATTGACTAATCAGCCCGTTATACGATAAACGAAGGTCGCTTCAAGTAATTCATTATTCACGACAGCTGACGGACAAAAGTAAAAAGAATAAACGGCTTTTTAAATTTAAGCAAATGCATCTTCCATCTTGCGATTGACGACCTCATCTAACCCGTCATCCATCAGGTTGCGTCAAATTAGAGAAGACTTTGTTTAATCATTTCGACATAAAAGTTGCTAAATTTGGAAACAAATCGGCCTTTGACGAAATGTTTCTTTTGAAATTCCGAATTGTGTGTCTAGTCATTCTTGCCAGTTGTCCTACGTGAAAATAAATAAATCATTTAATTTGCCTTAAAGGTACTTATAACTTATAACTTGAAGGTAAGTTATACATGCGCTGGAAGAGCATTCCTCATCTTAGCGTTTCGTAACAGAAACGTAGAGAAAAACCGTTTCGTTCGAGCAAATTGGACGTCAACACATATGGATGCCAAAGCTGACGGTTTCTTACTGTTCTGTGGTAGAACGCTGAACAAGGTTTTTTTAAATTTAAAGACTAGCGCTTGGCTGCAATCAGACTTACTGGAAGTATTGATGCAGCCTAAGATGGAGCGCGCTTACCTAGAACTAGAAGATGCCCATTCACTCTTGATTTGAAGATACCAACAATATAATCGGATGAAAAACCGGAAGCCGGAAGGGCGTTCCATATCCTAGCGGTTCGAATAAGAAACGAGAAAGCAAATCACTTCGTACGCGTCCGTGGAAATTCAACTATAATGGATGCAGACCCTGACGATGCTTTGCGGTACGACAGAAGAATGGTGAAGGGTGAAATTGGAAAGGTCCTCGCGTTTTATCGCCCCAAAAGAAATTATGTTCTAAAAATATCAAGTCACTTTGATTGGTTATAAATTATAATAAAAGGCACAATAAACAGTGCGGCAATTAGCAGCGCTTTGTGCGTTCCCGACGCGTAAATTAATGCAATTGAGCCCATCCTTTGTGTCAGGGATGCTGCCAGCTGCAGTGACCTCTAAACTTGCTCATTTTATTACTGACATGCAAGTGGGTCATTGTTCAGTGCAATTAATGGTCTCATTAACTAACTGTGGCTTTTTTTAAAAATATGTGCATAAAATATGTATTTTGACTTTAAAATGTCCTCCCTAACGAAGGTGGTAAGTATCTTGCGTGGGAGATCTGCCCAAGCGTGTGCAAACACAGGTGCACTAGAAAACTTCTTTTTCTCTCACAGTACGATGGGACCGGGAATCCAACACGACTGGAGAGATATTCGCAGCAGAATCGACGGCTTTACTTGCTCTTGGGGACAGAATATGCATGGGTGTGAAACGCCGCCAACTTCCTAACTCCGAGCTTATATTTTAATTTTCTTGACAGAAAGACCCAATACCTATTTGGCATTATTTATACGCCTAGCATGGCTTATTTATTAGCCTATTGCAAAGTAAATTCACAAATTGACTCTGCCGCAATGATATTTTATTTTAGCATGCCATTTTTTTTGCCTTTCTTCGTCTCGTCTTCGTCTTGCGATTGAGGTTTTTCCGGTTCCCGCTGGAACTCTTTAATTTTCCGGGATAAAAAGTTACCTACAGGTTATTGTGCCATTCCAATTTCATCCACTATCCAGATCCGTTCAGCAGTTCTGGCATGATTCATCCAAACTTATAGTATGGATATGAACTGCCAGGGATCGAGTCCAATAACTCCCATTGCATTATCTTCCCAAGAGGACCACAGCGCAACTTCAAAGCAAACCCCTGTACTATTATGTATTCAGTGGCAAAACAGAACCCAATTGCCAGGTTAAGTTATTCTGTTTATTCTCTTCAAAACCACACGGCCTTTTTTAAACTTTCTGAAAACACCTCACTCTTACTAATCTCTTGGGACATCTCAGTTCTGCTGAAAGGCGTCCAGTCTCTCAGAAATGTTCTTTTTCTAAAATGAAACTTACATCTATCACGCTTAAACGAGTACATACCGTTTGAATGACAGAAAGGAAATAATCTGGGTCGCGGACCGCGGTACATGTTTGTTTCATACAATCTTTGATTAAAGCATACAATGATGTATTGAATATATTGTGAACTTGTTAGATTCTATGTTTTTAGTAAAATATTACTTCTAGATACTAATCTATACTAATACTATAAATGCGAAAGTTTAGTTTGATGGATGTTTGTTACTCAATCACGCCAGAACGGCTTGACGGACCTGGATGAAATTTGGCACAGATTATAGCCAGGAATAACACATAGAATACTTTTTATACCGGAAAATTAAAGAGTTCCCGCGGGAACCAAAAAACCTCAATCCACGCGGACGAAGTCGCAGGCATCAGCTAGTTATTATTGATTAACAGTCCCAATAGGCACTTATTCATCCTGAAAGTAAGATATATATTTATTTTTTTAATACAATTTCCATTTAAAGACTTGTCAAAGTGTCGAGCTACGCCTACAGTTCGCAAAATAGTATTTGTTCAAAAGCGGGTCGCCACACTTGCATGTATCATGTGTTTGAACTTCGTGTTGTGTGTATAGGGCTACCATCAGGATTCGTCCTGAGATTTCACGATTAACGGGCTTCGTAAAGTACCCTTACTCTGAGATTGATCGAATTTAAAATACGGTCTCACTAAGTGAGGTGAATGACATTTGCGTAAACTAAAATGAACCTTAATAGCATTGATTTAGAGCCACAAATTCAGTGCAACCGATTTAAATTTCGAAACGTACCGTTTGGAGCGCTCACTGTGAATGCAATCACGAAACTGAGCTCTAAATCAATGGAATTAAGGTTCATTTTAGTTTGACGCAAATGCGATCGAACGCTCACGTCACTCAATCGTATCTGCAATGTTAAAACTGGGAGTAACCGTACAGGACAGCGGTCGGAATTTGAAAATCTTAGGATTTGAAGTGTGCGGGGTAAGGGGAAGTATAGAACTCAAAACACGTCCTCACGATTCAACGTTTATTGCGTCTCTAACTTAAGTTCTAACTACGTTATATAAAGGTCTATACTCTATACTACACATCTACTACAACACACCAACGGTTTACGAGAAAAAAAAAAGAACAGTAACTTTTTTTTTTACCATAACCATTTATGTAATTAAACTTAAAAGTACACACCACAGATATTTCAGAGTTCTACAAAATACAGCAGATTATTTAGATCAATAAACAAAAACAAATTTTTTTAAGATAATTTCACAAATTAACGTACTTAATGACTTACAATTATTTAAAAAAATATATAATTTACTCTCTTTGGTTTTTAGCATTATTGCCAAAAGCTCAGGACTTCTCTATGAAAATCGGGTAATTTCTTAGGACTTTTCAATTTCTCCTCTGGTAACCCTAGTTGTGTGTGGTAGTAAGGTGTTAGTAAGGCCATTGGGAATGTGTGTCAGTCATTCAGACGGCCGTTTACATTTCATTATACGCTTCACACCTACGACTAATATGTACTAAGTACAGGTGAATAGTGAGGACTGTTCACAGACCTACAATCTGTGTCAGTAATCTAGAATTTAGAGGAAGAATGAGGGTATGCACCAAATGTGTAGTACTTAGTGGGAAGAAAATTTTCTTAGGTTACGTTTGCACAGCGAAAAATATTCGCGCGAATTTTTTTTCGCAAATCTGTAACACTAGAAATCATCATACTAATATTATAAATGCGAAAGTGTTTGTTTGTTGGTTTATTGGTTTGTTGGTTTGTCCTTGAATCACGCCGCAACGGACCAACGGATCGACGTGATTTTTGGTATGGTTATAGTTAAGGATCTGGAGAGTGACATAGTCTACTTTTTATCCCGGAAAATTAAGGAGTTCCCGCGGGAATCAAAAAACTTAAACCACGCGGAAGAAGTCGCGGGCATCAGCTAGTCATTTATGGAGGTGTACGCGCTTGCAAATATAATTTACTTAACCGAATATAAAATCGCTGGTTTGATATAATTTCACGCGGGGTGTAAAAATAACATTAGCGCGAATATTTTGTGCTGTAGGTACTTACGGAGTTTTATGACGCTCACAGCATTCGCATTGCGGAGTAGGTGAAATCCGTACGCGAAAACGCGTACGGATCACGAGAATAAAATTCGCGAGAATGTTTTCCGCAGTGCGAACGTACCCTAATTTTGATATCAAAATATATCGGTATGACGTCATGCCGATACCAATACTAAACAGGGGTATCAGATATTTCGGTAATTCAGTCCCTGGTTTAGAGTGTCACATGACACAAATGAACTTTGTGAGTTGTGACGCAATAGCACGCAATACGTAAATTAATTGAAACCCAGCGCAGGCTGATCTTTCACCCTTCGGGTTATGGAAGCGATAACTCTTGGCTCTCGCGTTATTTACTAACATTCACATTGACACAGTCAGTTAATACGAAGTATAAAGTTCTCATTTATTAGATTAGACGCAGTAATTTATAATTAATAATTATTAATTATAATTAGTTGGTTATTTTCCTTCATCTTATCTTTATCTATAAACTTAGTTATGAATATCAATCCTGCCAAGTAATATCATATGCGAAAGTGTGTTTGTCCTTCAATCACGCCGCAAAAGAGCTACGAATCGACGTGATTTTTTGCATGGGTATAGTTAGGGACCTGGAGAGTGACACTGGCTAGGTACTTTTTATCTCTGGAAACCAGAGAGGTGCCCCAAGATTTTTAAAACCTAAGTCCACACGTGCTTAGTCGCGGGCATTACCTAGTTTTGCCAGCAATTTCTTGCCGACTCTTCTCAGTAATAATGTTTCCGAATCGGTGGTAGAGTCAAAACATGACGTAACATAATAGACACCTGGCATGTCCTACATGTAATAAATAAATTGAGTATTGAATAAGTATGTCTGTTTGTCTTTACATTTCGTTACGTATGAGAATAATAGTCTACCGGTGTTACACATACCTACATAACAATAGGTATGTGACGAGATGACGGAACCGCTTTCCAGTGACCGTACTACCATCACTTGAGTAGGTAGTAAGGCCACTGGAAGTAAGGCAGCGATATTATTTTAAAATTTAAAATGAGTTTTATAATGGTTTTATATGACGTGCCTTGGCGTCTCCAAAATCCGTACTATCCATACTTTATACTAATACTAGCTGATGCCCGCGACTTCGTCCGCGTGGTTTAAGTTTTTTTTGATTCCCGCGGGAACTCCTTAATTTTCCGGGATAAAAAGTATCCTATGTCCGTCTCCTGGTTCTAAGCTACTTCCCCACAAATTTTCAGCCAAATCGGTTCAGCTGTTCTTGAGTTATAAATAGTGTAACTAACACGACTTTCTTATATATATATATTTATATATATAATATATAGATTATAAATGCGAAAGTGTGTTTGTTTCTTGGTTTGTTAGTTTGTTGGTTTGTTGGTTTGTCCTTCAATCACGCTGCAACAGAACAACGGATCAACGTGATTTTTTGCATTGGTATAGTTGAGGACCTGGAGACTGGAGAGTGACATAGGCTACTTTTTATCCCGGAAAATTGAGGAGTTCCCGTGGGAATTAAAAAAAACTTATTCCACACGGACGAAGTCGCGGGCATCAGCTAGTAATATTATAAATGCGAAAGTGTGTCTGTCTGACACGCTTTCACGGCCCAAATGTTCAACCGATTTTTATGAAATTTGGTACAGGGATAGGTTGTATCCCGGAGAAGGACATAGTGCACTTTTAATTTCGGAAAATTAAGGAGTTCCCGCGGGAATCAAAAACCTTAATCCACGCGGACGAAGTCGCGGGCATTATCTAGTAAGGATTATAATTCTGAAGCAAGAACGTCAACAATATTATAATAATACTTCTTTAAGCGATCATAGTAAGCCCTCCGAGGAGATGAGACGTTTACGGAAAAGAAACGTGTTTAATGCGCTTATTGCGTTTTAATGTGTGGGAACTTGCAGTGGGATTTGGGTAACATGGACAAAGAATCCGATTATTATGTTAAATTCCATATCGTTTTGTTTCTAAATAGTTAGGGGATAATCTACGAGATAATTAGGTATAATTTATTCAATTCCATAAAAACAGGAATCTTAGAGAACTAGACAAGAACCTTGCTACATGATGCCCGCGACATTGTCCGCGTGGATTTAGGTTTTGAAAAATCCCGTTTGCACTCTATGTATCCTATGTCACTCTCCAGATTTTTCGAAAATTCTCTGTTGCGAACAAACAAACATACTTCTGCATTTATAATATTAATATAATTCCTGGTTACGTTGATATTGAATGCTAATTTCGAAGTAGCAATTTTTTCACGGCTTCTAAGATAAGCGGCAAGGCTGAACCGGTAAAGTGAAACTTAATCCCATGATCATACAGCACAACTTTCAATTTCAATTTACTGTTTCGTGGAACCTTCTTAGCGTAACTACTAACTACATATATCTAAATCGTATCGGCCCACAATAGATTTTAGAATTTAATACCGGTCTTGCTATCGAAACGATTATACCGATAACGATACCGAAACCCGGTCACCGGTATAGGGACTAGGAAATACAAATACCGCACTTGACCCCAAAACAACTGGTTATGTTTGCTCCAATTATACCGATACTATGCATAACAATAGTTGTCACTTAGGTATAAATACCAAGTCATATTTGCATTCAGTACAATGAAAATTGGACTTTGATGTTATATAAATAGAGGTTTATCAATCTGTATGATAGAGCGCTAATACGGATTTGCATAACAAACTTATCCTATAGTCATGTTGATCGAATTAAGGCTTTATTCTAATGGTTTTATGGGTTAATGGAACGGAATAAAACGGTCATGTCACCGATGCATATGCAAAAAGATTGAAAGTGAGGGTATGGAAGATATGAAAATAATGGAGGTGCCAGCTGCGGTATGCGGTCGTGAAATGTATAATGTGATCGTACTTCCTAGATAGTAATCTTATCGGGTTTTTCCTTTTAGGCTCGGCGCAAACGGGCCACAGACCACAGCCACCGGTGGCTGTCGCGCTCACAGGTCGCGCTACTACTACTGTAGCTCGTGGCCAGTGGCGTGCACAAGGTTTGAAGCTGGGGTAGGCATTAGTTAGTCAGAATGCCTATTTACTAGCTGTTTTGATGAAAAATGAGCATTGACGTATTTTCATTTGGGTAAGCAGTGCTTTTATGCCTCTAAAAACCGCACGCCACTGCTCGTGGCCGCCACCAACCACACGTATGCGGCGAGTTAAGTATGAAAAATAATGTTAACTGCTTGATAACTGCTGCTTGTCGCTAGCCACAGGAGGCTGTGTCGCCGACTACAAACGCGTGGCCGCCACCGACTACTGATCGGTGGCGGCCACGCGTTTCAGTAGTATTAACTATTAGTAGCGCGACAGTCGCCGGTGGATGTGGTGCGGTGGACCATACGAACAAATCCTGTTTTTTGTTGCTCTACAGATCTTAAACTTAGGCATATATATATATATCGATTTATCTACATATCCATTAGTTCTATTTAAATATATGTCCGACAACAATGAATATAGTAAAATAATTATTTATACTAAACTAAAATGACAGCTATATTTATATTGATATACTTATCCCTTTCAGAATACACCCCATGGAAATCACTAGATGTAGAGCTGTCATTTTAGTTTAGTTTAGAGATTGTGTACAACAGAATTTGCCACGTCCAGCGCAAACATAATTCTACAACAAAAACCGGCCAAGTGCGAGTCGGACTCGCGCACCGAGGGTTCCGTACAAACCTGTAGTAAGTTTTAAATTATTAAAAAAAAACTACTTACTAGATCTCGTTCAAACCAATTTTCGGTGGAAGTTTGCATGATAATGTACATCATATATTTTTTTAGTTTTATCATTCTCTTATTTTAGAAGTTACAGGGGGGGGACACGCATTTTATCACTTTGGAAGTGTCTCTCGTGCAAACTATTCAGTTTAGAAAAAAATGATATTAGAAACCTCAATATCATTTTTGAAGACCCCTAGGTATACACACGTATGGGTTTGATGAAAAAAAAATTTGAGTTTCAGTTCTAAGTATGGGGACCCCCAAAATTTATTGTTTTTTTTCTAGTTTTGTGTGAAAATCTTACTGCGGTTCACAGAATACATCTACTTACCAAGTTTCAACAGTATAGTTCTTATAGTTTCGGAAAAAAGTGACTGTGACATACGGACGGACACACAGACAGACAGACATGACGAATCTATAAGGGTTCCGTTTTTGCCAAATTTGGCTACGGAACCCTAAAAAGTAAAGGAATCTTAAAATATAAAGAAAATGGGACCGTATGCTGTTATTTATATATTTTGCATAATTTGTAAATAATTTTAATATTTTACTCGTTGGCTGGACATTTCCTCAGTGAAAGGGACCACAACTGGACAACCTTGAATTTATTAAAAAGCTGTACTTAATTAGTTTTTGCCTTTTTCTGTTGCGTTTACGTCATGTGCCCCTATACCGGCTTCTTTGAAGGCAATTAATGTTCAGTTTTATTGGATTTTTTGGTTTTTTAAAATCCTTATTCTCGTCTTGTTTTTTTTTTACTGAAAAACGGTTTTTAAAGAGTTATTTAAATACTATGCATTTATTTTTGAGTACGTAAGTAGTAATTTTAAGTAAGTAGTTTTTAAATACAACGTTTAACAGAACACTTCGAAATTCACTGTCAAAAATAGGCAGAAAAATTAAAGTGATCAAATACTTAATATTGTACTCAGTTTTCAATTTAAAGACAATTTATCGGTTACCAATCGATGTATTTACCAGTCTTTAATGTCGATTGAGCGACATTGTTCCAATTGAAGAGAAATCCTCTTAAATTGATTTCAAAATTAAATAATTAAACGTCTAAATTGGTTTCGGTCTGCGGTAAAATGCGATTTAAAACAACCCTGTGGAGTGTGGACTAATACCTACCCAAGCGCCAAGCCCGATTTTAGTGGGTCAGTTCCATTAATTCAACCATCAGGGTTTATGCGTACATATGTCAGACACCACCATTTTATATTCAACAGTCTTGCGCCTCTCTCACCCTCTTTTCACCACCTTTTAAGGTCGTACGTCCAGCATCACTTGTAAGAAATTTCCTGACATTCCTTCCAATCAAATCAAATAAATATTATAAATGCGAAAGTTTGGATGGATGTATGGATGTATGGATGTGTGGATGTATGGATGTTTGTTAATTAATCACGCTCCAACGGCTGAACGGATCTGGATGAAATTTGGCACAGAGATAGATTATAGTCTGGAATAGCACATAGGCAACTTTTTATCCCGGAAAATTAAAGTGTTCCCGCGGGAACCGAAAAACCTCAATCCACGCGGACGAAGTCGCGGGCATCAGCTAGTTTTCATATAGAGATTTGGATAGCAATGTCGCAGTTTACCGATTCGCAAGAAAATCGGTAAAGGAAAAGTTCTTTTTTTCGAAAGGAAACGCTTTAGGAAGGAAAAGATGTAAAGAAAATTTGGATTTTTTAAATTCCTTAATTACACGTTATTTTGGAAAGTATTTAAAAACTTTTATTTTCCTTCCCGAGTAGGTAGGTACTAAGTATGCGCCAAGTAAATGTCAGCCGATTGGCATTTACAGCTATCTTTTTTTCCGTTTTTCAAATTAAGTACTTGTTTACAATTCAATCTTGGCCGTTCCGCGTTTGTCATGTCGAATCAAATCGAGAAGGTCACAACACTACGGAAATAAGAAAAAGCAATCACAATAAGCAAGGACGCATTTATCTCGCGACACAAAAACATATCGCCCTTATACGCCCTATAACGCCTCATCATCTATATATATAAAATTCAAAGTCCTGACTGACTGACTGACTGACTGACTGACTGACTGACTGACTGACTGACTTATATATCAACGCACAGCCTAAACCGCTGGGGTTAGAATCTTGAAATTTTGACAGTAGGTTCCTTTTGTGACGTAGGCGCACACTAAGGAAGGATTTTTCAAAATTTCACCCCTAAGGGGGTGAAATAGAGGGTTAAAGTTTGTATGAAAGTCCGTCATTTCTCAAGTTATATCAATGAAACTTGGTATTTTGGCTTAAAGTAAAAAATAAAGAAGTACGTGTGTCACAGTTTTTCAAAATTCTACCCCCAAAGAGGTAAAATAGGGGTTGAAAGTTTGTACGAAAGTCATTCCTTTCTCAAGTTATAGCCATGAAACTTAACATTTGGGCTTTCAGTTAGAAATTAAGAAGTATGTATTTCACCATTTTTGAAAATTCTACACCCAAAACGGTGGAATAGTGGATGAAAGTTTGTAAAAAATTCCTTCATTTCTCCAAACATTTTTCAAGTTATATCGACGAACCTTGGTATTTTGGCTTTCAGTAAAAAATAAAGAAGTACGTGTGTCACAATTTTTCAAAATTCCACCCCCAAAGGGGTAAAATAGGGGTCGAAAGTTTGTATGAAAGCTTTCTTCATTTTTCAAGTTATAGCCGTGAAACCTAGCGCTTGGTTTTCCAGTTAAATATGAAGAAGTATTTAATTCGCCATTTTAAAAAATTCGATCCCCAAAGGGGTGAATTAAGGGATGAAAGTTTGTATGAAAGTCCCGCATTTCTCACGATATTTTTCAAGTTATATATAACGAAACTTTGTATTTTGGCTTTCCGTAATACGTGTGTCCCAGTTTTTCAAAATGTCACCCCCGAAGGATTAAAATAGGGGTTGAAACTTTGCATGAAAGTCATTCATTTTTCAAGTAAAAGCCATGAAACTTGATATTTGAGCTGACGGTTAAATATGAAGAAGTACCTACGTGTTTCACCATTTTTGAAAATTCGATCGCCAAGGCCGTTCAATAGAGTTTTTCCTTCAATCACACTGCAGCAACGGATCAACGTGATTTTTTGCATGGGTATAGTTGAGGTACCTGGAGAGTGACAAAGGCTCCTTTTTATCCCGGAAAATTAAGGAGTGCCTATGGGGAAAAAAACTTAAACGCTATATGAAATTCAAAGTCCTGACTGACTGACTTATATATCAACGCACAGCCTAAACCGCTGGGGTTAGAAACTTGAAATTTTGACAGTAGGTTCCTTTTGTGACGTAGGCGCTCACTAAGGAAGGATTTTTCAAATTTCAATTCCACCCCTAAGGGGGTGAAACAGGGGGTGAAAGTTTGTATGAAAGTCCGTCATTTCTCGAGTTATATCCATAAAACTTGGTATATGAGCTACGGGTAAAAAATTAGGAAATACGTATTTCACAGTTTTTGAAAATTCTACCTCTGAAGGGGTAAAAGAGGGGTTGGAAGTTTGTATGAAAGTCCTTCATTTTTCAAGTTTTAGCCATGAATGAAACTTGGTATTTGGGCTTCAGGTTTAAAATTATGAAATACGGATTTTACAGTTTTAAAAATTTCTATCCCCAAGGACGTCAAATAGAGAATTTGTCTTTCAATCACGCCGCAACAGAGCAACGGATCGACGCGACGCGATTTTTTGCATGGGTATAGTTGAGTAGGCTGGAGAGTGATGTAGGCTTCTATTTATCCCGGAAAACTAAGGAGTGCCTGTGGGAATTAAAAAACTTATGCCACGCGAACGAAGTCGCGGGCGTCCGCTAGTACTAATATAAAAACGAAAGCGTGTTTGTTTGTTGGTTTGTCCTTCAATCACGCCGCAACAGAGCAACGGATCGACGTGATTTTTTGCATGGGTTTAGTTGAGGACCTGGAGAATAACATAGGCTATTATCCCGGAAAAGTGAGGAATTCCCGTGGGAATTTTAAAAAAAACTTATTCCACGCGGACGAAGTGCGGGCATCAGGTAGTAATAATATTATACTGACTGACTGTACATCTCTACCAAGGCAAAAATATGTTTTATAGTTATAATAAAACAGTGATAATTTTCTAACTGCGGGCTAGTAGCATGTTGGAACTGTAGACTTTACCTAGTTAGGTATCCATTTAAAACCTAGGACCTCATTATCCGCGGTCGAATATACTAACCACTAGTCCAACGAGGCAAAGAACGCTTATTATGCTGACCTTGGTTAAAATACTTGCTGGAAAGGAGATTATCTATACTATAGATAAACTCGATAATACGTGGTTCAAAATCTTCTATAGCTATAGAAGATTTTGAACCACGTATGCAGCCGCATCCTGATTTTATTGTCAAGCCAATATAGTTTCTATCAAGTGGTGATAAGATTGAATGTTGTGCGCTGTGCAATCTGTAGGGGCGGCGAAGGTCGCCTGGCCCAAATGTCAGCTGTGAACAGCAGGTGCACAGAAATATGTGAGGTTAGCGACACATCAGGAGGAAGGGACTTCTTTAAATGATAATATTATCCAAAAGCACTAGTAAAAGTTTATATTATTTGTATAAAAAAAGATTTGATTTGATTTGGATGATGCGTGAATTCATCCGCGTGGATTTAGGCCTAAAAATATCGGAGGAACTGCGATTTTTCGTGATAAAAGTTGCTTATGTTACTCTATAGATCCTAAAACTATACCAATAATAAACAACAACAATAACAACTCCTGTCCAAACAAATAATAATGTCCTCCCGATCGATTTCGGCGTCGTCGGCCAAACTCCAAAGTAAATAGCCATTCTATAGCTGAAATTTTGCACAGATTCCTTTTAAAATGTAGACAAGGATAATGCTGGATTTTTTGAAATTCCTGCTCGCTAGTCCAGACTCATATTATAAATTCGAAAGTATGTCTATGTATCTATCCTTCTGTCTGTCTGCTACGCTTTCACAGCCCACCTGTTCAACCGATTTTGATGAAATTTAGTACAGGGATAGGTTTTATCCCGGGGAAGGACATAGGCTACTTTTTATCTGGAAAATTCAGGAGTTTCCCTGGGAATCAAAAGAGCTTCGAACACGCGGACTAAGTTGCGGGCATCATCCAGTTAGGTACTTATAAAATAAGAGATATTAGGTACCAAAGAGCTTTTTACTGAGAAGCCCGCTCCAACGCAACGGAGAAAGAATGCGCGCCGTGTTGTGGCGTTGCCTTTATCGATGTGATTGCGGAATCGGCGCTTCGTACTGTGATGTATCGACTGAATCAAGACTCATACTCGGCGCAGGAAGAACACAATTTATCGTAATTAATAGTCTTCCTGCAACATGGTGCCTTGTCCATTTATTATTAAACTAGCTTTTGGCCGCTTCGCCCACGTTAGGTTCGATTTTCATACAAACTTCAAAGCCTTATGCCGTAGGGGTTGAATTTTCAAAAATCCTTTCTTATCCTGGCAACACCTTATGTGGTCAAAACCGTCAAGACCATCATGACCTGTCGTCTGTCTGTGCGTCTCAATCATTTTACAAAATTCCGGTTTCTACGTATGGTTTTAAAAATAAAAGTACCTACTTACTTACTTTTAAGTACATCTATACATTCATAAACCTAAAAATGAAATAAAAATGGCTAATTCTGTTGTACACAGTCTCTATACTAAAGTAAAATGACAGCCCTTAATTTATTGCTATCCCTATCTCTGTGTGCATACCTATATACTCGTAAAAATGAATCCATATTTCCCTTGGTCACGGCATCACGCGTGAACGGCTGGACCAATTTCGCTAATTCTTTTTTTGTTGTGTTTGTTTGGACCCCGGGATGGTTTATGTTCACAATTCTACCCGGTAGGGGATACTGCAATCGGGTTCGAGGTTCAGGGCAGGACAAAGTATGCCGGGCCCACTAGTCTTTTATAAAAGTTACTGCCTGCGGAAAGGGACAGCAATAGATTTTATCTATCATTTTAGTTAAGTATGCAGATTGTGTTAAATAATAAATTGGATACATTAGGTATACCTACAAGAGACACTCTAGAAGATATAAGATTCCAATTTAATGACCAAGCTTATAAATAGTCATACCTACCGCTGAATAAACAGGTTGACACTAAAAAAAAACACAAAATGACTAAGTAATATGACACTTGATCCATTTAGCATTCCTGCCCTTGGCACGCGACAATTTTGCAGCGAAAGGCTTAAAATTATATATAGATCCTTCGATAATCTCGCCTCTATTGCCTGAGGGATACGGTTGAAAATATGTTTATCGTGTAAACCTGTCGACCTTAAAGTGGAAAATATCTTTGGAAATATCCAAGCGAAACTTATTTGCGTAGGCAGAGTCGACTTTCGAAATAAAAGTCAATTATTTTGCCTAGTCAAGCAGTTACTTGTTTTATTTAAATTTGTCTTTTTACTTACTATGTACTTTTTGTAATAAAATAGGTACTATTACAATTTCAATATATTATTATGTATGTAACTATATCCGTTAAGAGGCCGGCGAACACCGCTCGCAACTTCTACTCGAACCGCAAATATAAATTTGCCGGTATATTGCTATCCCTATTTGGCTGATGACACATGATCGCGTGCAAGCGCGATAGCAATATGAGCGTATAGAATTTGTTATACATTTAGTCTTGTTCCGTGAATACCAAAAATGATGAATGAAAAATTGTTGTGTTTTTAACTTCGTGTTGTTATTCTGTAACTTGACAATATAGGCTATGTTCCTGATCAATCAGTACGTGAGATATCGTTGGTTTTAATATGAAACAAATAAGGAGAAAACATGTCGTTTATGTCGTAAAAACATGCAAAACGCAATGTGCTTACATTTAATTTTGGGAAAGTATTTTGAAAAAATAATTATCCAGGGACCTAGATAAATTCAAAGACCTAGATAAGTTCAATCTTAATAATATGGAGGAAATATGCTCGAATTACAAATTATTTTGGTATTACGTTTGTATGAGCAATTATTCACCCTCCGCTGGCGCCTTAAACCGATTATGAAACAGAAATAAATTTCATTCCGGAGACTGACCCAGGCTTTTTTAATCCCAGAAAATCATGTAGTTTCATACAAAAAAAACTATTCACTTGTAGGTACTATTTTTTGGGCTCATATGGACATACTATAAAATATATGTAAACCACTGGATGGATCACGCTCAAAATTGGTATGCAGAAGCAGATAGGTATTACATAGATAGGCATTCGCTAAGAAAGAATTTTTGAAAATTCAATCCCTGAGAGGTTAAAATTGGGTTTGAAATTTGTATGAAATTCGAACTAAACGGAAGATCCGACACGACCGGAGAGAGATCAGGCAAATGCAATATACCACTATTGCAGAACACCGTTGTGATTAGTTCTTAGATCATTCATAATGTTACAACGATGACATGCAATTCAGAAATTCTCGCTACTACAATATTACTAACAGCGCAACGTGCGTTCTTTTTTGCCAAACGCACGTTTCCGATCTCACAGACCTACTTAATTATTTCCACTGCGTATAAAAAAACAGTTAAGTATTTGCCACTAACTAGTTAACTACAACGAAAGTGAAAGATAACAGTTTTTCTTTACGCCTCACCGGTAACAAGTTCTGTGTTTATTTTGGATTAAGTAACGTTATTTAGGATTAGCACAGTTACTAATAGTGTAACGGTTATTTTTAATATTCGCGACCCGTTGAACGCCGTGATTATTTTTTAAATACTTCTTCGGGATTCTATCCGATTTAAGTAATATCCGGTGCCTAATTTTAACAAAAGCTGTGGTGGAGTTGCTCCCGCAAGGCTAGCAGCCGATTTCAAAACTAACATTTAAAAACTGTACCGAATATCACGATTTTTAGCTGTAATCGCAAACGGTAAATGTTTCTTTAGTTTTTTCTTATAATAATTAAGTGCAATTTCCAAAATCGTCATGAAATGTTTTTTACGCATAATTTATTTTAAAATATTTATTTTATAGTATTTATTTTTCTCCCGTTTCGACCAACAGTGCTTTCGTCGTCGTCATCGTCTTGTAAAGTGGACGAAGGTCTCCTGCATGGATCTCCACAGAATACTGTCTTGTGTCGCATGTCTCTAGCGAGCTCATAATTTTGTTTATCACAATCTTTCAACTAAAATAAAATGACAGCTCTAATTTTAGAGCAGTGCCCCTTTCCGCAGGGAGTATTATGAAAGGTCCACTATCTTCTACTACCTATACTTTTACTATACGTATACTTGTCCACTATGTTTCTGTTTTTTCTACATATTGTATAACTTTTTGGTACAAAATAAATTAAAAAAAAAAAGGATAGCAATAAAAATAGAGCTGTCACTTTAGTTAAGAGATGGTGTACAACAGAATTGGCTTAATTATTGACACATTTTTTAGTTACTAGTGTAAAACTATAATACTTCTCACATATTGTAACGTTATAGGCTCTTCATAACGGTTCTTATCAGATAAACAACTAAAAAATCATAGTGTTAACACGAAGAAACTGTATTAAGTACTTAAACCAGTTAATCATCATCTTCCGATACACCGGTGTAACAGGAAGCCATTATCGACTAACCTCAATGTTGTACAAGCTTATTAGCTATTCAAATTACTTAATTCGGTGTGATAACGTTACTACATAATTATTATGGTGACTTCGTTTACTGTTTTTGAATAATGTGTGTTTGATGCACGATTTGCTTTTCTACCCGACTACGTTAAAGCCAAAACTGTTATGATTTTATTTATATGTATATGTATCAGTCTATGTATATAATTATGTACTCGTATGTTCCACCGGAACGCCTAAACTACTGGACCCAACGACCTCAATTTACATAGACGGGCCCTGTCAAACAAATAATGTGGACTTATTATACTAACGCCATCTAATCGGAAAAGCGGGACAGCGCTATGGCGGGGACAAAGACAGGCTTATACAGGTGTGGAGCGCGCTCTACAGGTCGGAAGCCCAATTTTTTCTATGAAAGGGCCCATCTAGTACCTACATATTATATCGATGACTGTCCTATTTTGATGATTAAGGTAAGGTAAGGTAAGATAATAAGGTAATTTTGCTAATGTATCGAGTGGGATGTCAAAATATGAAAGAGGAGAAAATTGTACTTGTTCATTAATAAAAATATACTTAGTACAATTTTAAGTGGCGAACTTTGTTAGAACGAGACAGATTTATGTTAGTCACATGAGTCCATCTCGTTTTAATTCTAAGTAAAGTCTGAGCCAATTCAAAATACGCTCTATAGATCTCAGCATTAAGTACTTAACATAAAACTATTTTACAATATTATTTCGTTCGTCGGGTTCGTTCGTTCGTTTATAAAACCTTTCTATCATGTTACAACACACAAATATGAAAAGCTCAGCTTACGTTTTGTGAACTGGTTCATGGTTGTATCTTGTTTTGTTTACATTATTTTCACGTCCAAAGTAAACAAAATTGCATAACTTTAACCAGTCAAATGCGTTGAACGCGGTTAAAATAAAATGTCGGTCATTGTTTTTAATTAAACATATTTAAATATCGTCATTAGTTAAACGAGTCATTGTATAACGAAGATGACAGCATTTTATTCTTGTTTTATATATATTAATACATTATTACCGAATTGATTAAAATATTCATCCGACAGTTTAATATTTTAATAATTAAATTTTTTCATTAATATGCGTGTCCATTCACACACGTCACACGTTATGTAATTAAGGAGCCGGAAATACTGGATATGTCACGTTTTTGTATGCATTTTTTATAAGGAAATGAGCGATTTTGTTTATTCATTATTGAATAATTTAAATAAGCACTTTATATTGATATCTTCTTACTGAGTACTTTTGAACATGTTTAATTTAATTCTGTCTTTAATAATAATCCAAACTACGAGCAACATTATAAATTCTAAAGTCTGCCTGTCTGCTACGCTTTCACGGCCTATGTGTTCAAGCGATTTTGATGAAAATTGGTACAGAGACAAGTCGCATCCCGGGAAAGGACATCTAATTTTTATCCCGAAATACTAAGAATTTTCCGCGGGAATCAAAAAGCTTTAATCCATGCGGTCGAAGCCGTGGGTATAATTTACTTAATCGTCTAGTGAAATGACTAATATTATGCAATAAAAAATTACAAAGAACTCTGAATAAAACATATATAAAATAGATACCCATCGTTTCCGGCCCTCAAGATCATGTCTACGTTTAAATAGTGTTGTGTCACGAAACAGTAAATGTCACACATAGCACGTAATAAAGCAATTTAAAACAAATCGTCTGTTGCGAAACCGCTCGTGACAGTCGCATGATCACAGTGATAGAATAACGTCGCTAATGTCGTGTCGGAACGGAAACAATAACGTGGTGCAATGAGCACTCACGCGTTATTTTAGATTAATTATTGCAAACACAATGGTGAATTGATTTGATTTTTATTAAATCAACTGTTTTATTTGTTTTTATATGATAAATAATAAGCTGTTTCCAAAAAGAAAGCCACGACATATCCTTTGTCCACTGTAAACGTGATGGAAAAATTAATACGATACCAAAATGTCTTGTAGTATGAGAAAAACTTCAAAGAATTGGCGAGGAAAGTCATCTCGAAATTGTTCTAACATGAAATCGCAAATGAGTGCGCTCACGGATTTATTTTTATTGAATCCAACTTATATCCATTGTAACATTATAAATACGAAAGTGTGTCTATCTGTCAGTCTGCTATGCTTTCACGGCCCATCTGTTCAACCGTATCCTTGTAACATGTATCCCTTAAAGTTACTTTTTATCCCGGAGTTCCCGCGGAAACCAAAAAACCTCAATCCACGCGGACGAAGTCGCGGACATCAGCTAGTTACAGAATTAAAAGAGTTCCGAATACGAGTATGTGTTTAAATACATATATATCCCACACCCCTAGTAGGCCGCTTCGAGATCACAACCAATGCCTAACTTCCACAGGAATTAAAACTGAAAAAAAACTTACGGCTTTGGAGTAGCCGCTGCCGGCACTACCGTCCGAGGAGTTGCTGAGACGCCGCTCGCTGGGCGCGGGCGGCGACCACGTGGTTCCGCTGTCCGAGGGCATGGCGTCACATCACTGCACTACGCACTACACTGCACGTCCCTGGCCATTCTCACGTGATTACCTGCAACAATAACGAAATATTACTATAACTCAGCCACAGAATACTTAATAGTACCTTTCAGGTACAGAAGAATTACTCCGCACAGACGTTTAAATCAATAGCGGCTCTTGATACGACGTAACAAAATGCAATTCAGCGTTTGACGACCTCCGTGGCGCAGTGTTGAGCGCTGTTGCCTTAACGTACGGAGGTCCCGGGTTCGATCCCCGGCAGGGTTTGGAAATTTATAATTTCTGAATTTTCCCTGGTCTGGCCTGGTGGGAGGCTTCGGCCGTGGCTAGTTACCACCCTACCGGCAAAGACGTGCCGCCAAGCGATTTAGCGTTCCGGCACGATGCCGTGTAGAAACCGAATAGGGGTATGGGTTTAATATAACTGCCATGCCCCTAACAGGTTAGCCCGCTACCATCTTAGACTGCATCATCACTTACCATCAGGTGAGATCGCAGTCAAGGGCTAACTTGTAGTGGATAAAAAAAAAAAAAAAGCTCAGAATTTTTTAAAGTAGCTACATCTTTTTCTATCGCGTAACTCTATCTCTTTTGACGCGGCGCGTGTAGCGTTAGGGTTGTCTTCTAACTTCTCGTAATTAATAAGGTCTTTAGAGTGATTATTCCGTTATATCGTTATTTGAGTTTAAATAAACAAAAACAATAATGATTCAGTATCGTGTATTGTACTTATTTAATTTATCTATGAGTAACGCGAACGTGTTAAGTCAAACATATTTCAGAGTGCGCGTGCGACACTCGACTGATAAGAGTGCCGCCGACGGATTGCGCCGCCAGGTATAGCTATATCTTGGGTCACGTGATAATTAGTGAGCCAGGCCTGGCTAAGCTAAGTACTTTACTCTAGTAGGGCTGGGCAAGTCATATGAACTGTAGCCCTAAATCAGTTTCTTTCCGGACCCCTTAATACAATGCCAGCACCGCCGCCGCCAGCATAAAAATAAATGTTTATTCTTTCTTTCATCGTCATCTACCTTGGACGATTCATCCAAGTCATCAGCAATGGACCGTGGACGTCTATCGGTTGATGACTATGGTATATGACTTATAATGAAAAAGAAAAGAAAAAAGTTTTGCAATGTCTAAAGAAGGTAGCATTCAGCCTTCAACATTTCAGACCTAGAAGCACGTCCAAGGCACATAACATGATTGCCTTATACTCAATTTCTAAGAAAGCTAATAAATAGATCACGCTTGTACTAGTACCAAGAAGCAATTTTTATGAATAACGCCATATTTGTAATACGTAGTAAGCTGTTGCACTAGATTCGCTTAATAAGGCGTAAAACTGCACGTTCACGTAATGATTACGTTTTTATCATTGCGCAAGTTATTGCTCTTGCTCGATTTGATAATAAACATCGTTTATATTAAGTACATACTTAAATGAATGGTTCAACTAATAAAAAAGTAATTTGCGGTTGAACGAACTAGATTACTAGAACTATGCAACAATAGATCATACCTAAACGTAAAATTGACCTCAATATCTTGAATGGCCTCAGGCCTTATTGTTTGGAGATGCGAAATTCTCAGAATTTTTGAGAGTCAGGCAGTTTTAAATAAATAAATAAATAAATCGTTTATTTGCTTGAAACATGGTACAATTAAAAGATAACACACAAAATTTGACCAAACATGTTTCGTCATTACTGACATGCAAATTTAAACATGAGTTGAAATTATTATCAAAAGTAATTCATAAAACTATTAATCAGTTCATCCACAACATAATTTTTACATGAATACTTAATAATTAATAAGAAATGTCTAAGATGTCTATAAACTCAAATGTCGTCATAAAATATAGATTAACAATTCCCAAAAACGAAATTACTAGATTTGCTAATTCATTCTAAAAATTCTTTGAGCGAGTAAAAACACTTGTCTATGAGCCATTTTGAGCTCATTTTGAGATAATAATGTATCCCGCATTATCCTAGTTCGGATATCTCAGGTAAAAATCTTAAGGGTGAAATAAGTATGGACAGAGCTAGTGTCAGGGGCCGTATTGTTTCATTATTGTTGAGTTTCGTGTTTTCTATACTAATACCTATCAATGCGAAAGTTTGGATGGATGGATGTATGGATCGATGTTTGTTACTCAATCACGCTCCAAGTTCCAACGGCTGAACGGATCTAGATGAAATGGAACAGAGATAGATTATAGTCTGGAATAACACATAGGCTTACTTTTTATCCCGGAAAATTAAAGAGTTCCCGCGGGAGCCGAAAAACCTCAATCCACGCGGACGAAGTCGCGGGCATTACCTAGTAGAATTATAATCCTAATTTTTGGGAACGCTAAGGTACGTGATATATAACTGTCATTTTGAGTAATATTGCTTTAAGCGTTGGCAGAATGGCCCCTGAACCCCGTCCGCCCGAAAGCAGGCTGGGCATCAAAGCCACTAAGCTATAACGGCTATATTACTTTCATATTAGGTATAACTGATAATAATAGTTACCATAGCGGAAATAATAATACAATTATTCTAAACCCACACAGCTATTTTTTGTTTAGCCGGTTGCCAAGGTCAGATCAACGCCGTATAAAAACTGGTAGCCTGTCGAATTAGGGTTTAGAATAACACTAATCACATTCTTATTACTAAGCCGAGTAGCCGAGCTGTTATTAGTTAATATCGTAAATCAACTAAAAGGCAAAATCTATAAGACAGTGGTTAGACCTGTCGCATTATATGGTTCAGAATGTTGGGCGGTAAAAGGGACGGATGAACGAAAAGTACATGCGACTGAAATGCGAATGTTGAGATGGATGTGTGGTGTGACTAGAATGGATAAGATTAGGAATAATTATATTAGGGGAAGTTTGAAAGTAGCGCCAGTGACAGAAAAGATGAGGAGTAATAGGCTGGCATGCTATGGGCATGTTATGCAGAGGGAAGAAAGGCATATTAGGAGAAGAATGATTGATATGCATGTGGAAGGGAAAAGGAGTAGAGGGAGACCAAAGAATAGATAGATGGATTGTGTGAAAGAGGATATGCGTATAAAAGGGGTGAATAATAGGTTGACGGATAACAGAAGTGAGTGGAAGAAGAAAACATGTTGTGCCGACCGCACATAGTGTGGGATATTGGTCAAGAAAAAGAAGAAGATCATAAATCTCATTTTTGTTCTATCACAGACAGAGTTTTATAGCTTTGATCCAAGTTTCTCAAGTTTTGACGACCTCCGTGGCGCAGTGTGTAGCGCTGTTGTCTTAACGTGCGGAGGTCCCGGGTTCGATCCCCGGTCTGGCCTGGTGGGAGGCTTCGGCCGTGGCTAGTTACCACCCTACCGGCAAAGACGTGCCGCCAAGCGATTAAGCGTTCCGGTACGATGCCGTGTAGAAACCGAATAGGGGTATGGGTTTAATATAACTGCCATGCCCCTAACAGGTTAGCCCGCTACCATCTTAGACTGCATCATCACTTACCATCAGGTGAGATCGTAGTCAAGGGCTAACTTGTAGTGGATAAAAAAAATAAAAAAAAGTGGTTACGACTTACGGCGTGCCGGCCTTAAAGGATGTTTGTCTACAGTCTACTGTGGTCTACAGTCTACACGATAACACGATTAGCAGGAAAATGTTGATTGCCACTAGCAATTGCGATTGGTGAATTTTGGGATAACAGTCGAAGATTATTAGCTGACTAGCTGATGCCCGCGACTTCGTCCGCGTGGTTTAAGTGTTGTTGATTCCCGCGGGAACTCCTTAATTTTCCGGGATAAAGCCTATATCACTCTCCAGGTTCTCAACTATACCCATGCTAAAAATTATGTCGATCCGTCGCTCCGTTGCAGCGTGATTGAAGGACAAACCAACAAACCAATAAACCAACAAACAAACACACTTTCGCATTTATAATATTAAGTATGATTAGTATGATCTACAGGCCTACAGCTCCAACGAATTTTGCAAAAAAGTAATAAAAGATGATTCTAGATTGTAGTATTTTCTTCGAAACACATATTTTAAAGGTAAGTAGTAAGTACGTACTTAGGTGTCGTGATAACGGTGATGCGTAATGTGGATAACGATAACGTTGTGCAACAAACATTGACTAACTTATCGATATGATAACTCAGCATAATCTTGCTTCATCTATCAGTACCATACCATCGCTTAAAACCATTTGTTTTTTTTTTTTTTTAATTAAAAAAAACTTTATTTACAAACATTAATTAACAAAGGACTTAAAAAAGCATAATATATGAACGATAATCCTGCAAAAGTTAAAAACTGCGTTGCAGTAACCGCCCTCCTCAAACATTGTACAGTGTTTCATGTTAGATCTAAGACAATGGTTACAAAAACTAAACTAAATTATTAATATTAAGTTACACATACTCACAAAATATCTAACAAACTAAAATTTAGAAACAAAAATTTGGAGATAAATTTTTGTTTACTTATTACATACATTATTGGTGACTTTCGTGTTTTAGAATAATAATCCTTATTTTAGGAACGTCAAGGTACGTGACATCAAACTGGCATTTTGAGTAATATTTAGCAATACAATGGGGTTGATTCTGTAGTGCACAATCTCTATACTATTCTAAAATTAGAGCATTACAAATATGGCTGACCCTTTCATAATACTCCGTACGGAAAGAGACATAACTAGATTTAAAGCTGCCATTTTAGTTTAGTTTAGAGATTGTGCACTACAGAATCAGCCCCAATATAGCGTTGGCAGTTAAATGACACTTATCGATTAAAATGCCTTTGTAAAGGTTTATTTAATTTAATAAAAAGCATTTTAATGAATGTATTTTTGCTAAATTTGGATTCTGGATTGTGGCTATTTGTATCGGACATAAATGTCTGCTATTGTAGACTATCTCCAATCAAATTGACAGATTTTAATCTATAGCAATCTTTTTCCGAAGGATATCGATATATCAAAAACTGTCATTTGTTAAGTTTAGAGATTATGTTTAACAAAATTGTAGATTTGTATTATCTTTCATGCCTTGTTTCTAATTAAGACACTTACCAGAATTTCTCAATTATTCTAATCCCACTACTATCGTTTATTTGGATAACAAACTTTCATTTATGAGGATAGCACACACATGCCTTGACTTGCACTTGACTTTTTTTAATCCAAAATGTCTCAGGATTGGTTTATTTATTCTAAACGCATAACTTTTGTTAAAGTTTTTATTTATAAGATGGAGATTGTCATCTGACCTCAACAAACTTAAAGGTAAACAAGTAGGTACCTAACTCAGATTTATTATAATAATTTAATTGTTGAACTAGCTGATGCCCGCAACTTCGTCCGCATGGATTGAGGTATTTTTGGTTCCGCGGGAACTCTATAACTCTTTCATCCAGATCTGTTCAGCCGTTCTGGCGTGATTGAGTAACAAACATCCAGCCATCCAAACTTTTGCATTTATAATATTAGTATCTAGATATACAGAATACAGATGCTAGTGAAGTTGCTAAAAGACTATTACAGCTTACTGTTAACAAGTTCAAAACCAGATATGTGCCAATTTAGATAGGTACAATTTTATAATTTCTGGGTGATAAATCCAGGTTACCACATTAAAGTTTTCTTAACCGCAAATCTCATACTTAATGCGTTATACCAAGATGGTGTCAAAATTACATACAATTATCATAATAACTTGGCACCTGCTAAGTACGAATGATGAAGATGCAGAAATGTTTTTTTTTTGTTTATTATTCCACTACAAGTTAGCCCTTGACTGCGATCTCACCTGATGGTAAGTGATGATGCAGTCTAAGATGGTAGCGGGCTAACCTGTTGGGGGAATGGCAGTTATACTAAACACGCCCCCATCGGTTTCTACACGAAACGGTCCAATGAAACTAACTGTCTTTTAAAATAATACAGACTGTAGGATGAAGAAGGAATATATGAAAAAATTGTAAAATACGAACTGTAGTTAGTAGAAGATTATAACATCCGTGTTAAGCAAAGAGATTTTGTTGTAACAGCAAACACAACACTTATGCAACACAAACGGTGTGAAACAACACTAATTACAGTACTCTCGGTTCGCAAACAACACGTAACGCGGTAACAATGTGGTACTATTTGGCTATTGGACAATAACCGCACGTCCGCTCGGTACCGCGTCGCGATTCTGACTGAGGTCGCCGGTCGGCGGGAGATCGGCCAAACTCGCGCGCAGCAAGATCTTTCATTTCGATCGATCGATAGCGAGCTATTTTTTTTTCCTGTTTCGGTTACGTTGTATCCCTTTTTATTAAGGTTTCGTTGTTTTTTTTTAGGTGAATTTGTTTGACGGATAATAATATGATTTCTATATTATATTATAATAGAATTTAGGTTTTATCGCCACAATTGGCACTACACTGGTCAACACATGAGTCCAACTGCACTGTAAGTTTGGAGAAGGTTGTGTGATGTGTCCTCGAACGTAGTTTGATCTTCCATTTCGACAGCGTGCTTTTTTTCTTTTACTTTTGATTACGTTAGAAAGGCTTTTTTGCGGACAAAGGTCTAAAATTAAGAAAGACTAGGGTGCCTTCTTCTAAGCACTAAATTTGCTGTTATTCAGCAACTAGTTAATGCCATTTCCCTTCTCAAATACAATAATCGCAGGAGAAGACAATGATTTAGGCACTTATGCCTTTGGAAGTAGAAAGATAGACGAGTTACCTGTCTTTGTTTTTAACCAAAACACTTTTGACATTAAGCAAGAAAGTAAAAACGAAAGGTGATGATACATTACGATCTGGCAGGCTTACAGGCTTACAGCCAAGGACACGGCCGGCCCCACTGAAATCTGGTTTTGTACAATTGTTCACATCGGGCTTCTTTCGCGATCAAATAGCTTCATCAACTAAAGTAGATCATCATGTTACGTTGCAATTGCAACCACAGAGTTTCTTGCTGGTTCTTCTCGGTAGGAACAGCTTTCCGAACCAGTGGTAGATCCACTCGACGATTCAAAATCACTTGTCAGTTTACTTGATAAAAAGATTTGAGTTTGAGTTGTAGTAAGTATTTGCAAATTACGGCTTCCGGCATCTCCGTGTCTCCAGCCGATTGCATAGGCTATTGTTGTTCCAACATTTACCGGAGCTGATACACAAAAACAACGGAGTGAATTGATGCAGAATTGAATTGGTTTTATTTTGCAGGCTTTGTTTGGTAGTAACAAACTATTTATATATTTGACGACCTCCCTGCAGGGCTAGCATGGGCGGGAGATAAAAAAATTATCCCCCGATTTTATCCACTGACAAGAGAAAAAATTAACTTATCCACTTCAGAGCACGGCAACAGGGGAGAGGAGAAGTTTATCCCCGTTTGACATTTCACGGGGACTCGGGTGACTATTTATCCACCGTTATTTAGCGTTTCTATTTATTTATTTAGGAATAAAATTTTTATCCTTTCCTCGGGGAGAAAATTGTCTCGGCCCATGCTCGGTGCAGTGTTGATGAAAAAAAACCGATTTGGTGGTCTTACCAAAAACTTGATTATAAAACACACTCTGGCATACATAACACTAGCTAATGCCCGCGACTTCGTCCGCGTGGTTTAAGGTTTTTTATTCCCGTGGGAACTCCTTAGTTTTCCAGGATAAAAAGTACCCTATGTCACTCTCCAGGTCCTCAACTATACCCATAACTTGCGGCGTGATTGAAGGGCAAAGCAACAAACAAACACACTTTCGCAATAGGACAATATTAGTATGATTAAATATGATTTGCATGGGTTTTTACCTAAAATATTTATTTCTATAGTGCGTGCATAGTGCATACTTCATTCAGTCAAACGCAAGCGTCAATACAATCGACGGCAAATAAGGCCACGGTTTTCTCCCGAGTCCTAGAACAATGACCGGAAGTGCTCGCTCATTTTGCACTTTATTGCCATGTTGTTAAGAGCCATTTGATTGATGACAGCACGATAGCTATATGAGCTATATCCTGTCGTATTGTAGAGCAGAATTTAGAAAGTGTCCTGGATAGTGGATAGGGTTTAAGAGATTTACGCGTGACTGGGGGTGCGGCCTAGTTGCGAAAGCGGCGTAGGTTGTTTAGATATTTACTGGCTGTGGTATAGTGAACCACGTAGATTCAAGTGGGTAAATGGATAGGTGGCCAGACTTTAGTGATCTTCATACCTTACTATCTGATGCCCCGTGACTTCGACAATATTGTATTGTGGCCGATTATGGCGAATTAAACTTCTAGTTCCTTCATTATCATGGAATTCCGCAAAATAACGCCTGGTTCTATCCAATACGCGACTACATTTGTTTGGACTGAGGATTTTTGGTTCCGCGGGAACTCTTTATATCTCTTTAATGAATCTTTCCGGGATGTATGTCCATGTGTTATTCCAGAGTCCAGACTATAATAATTGATTTCTGTCTCAAATTTCATCCAGATTCGTTCAGCCGTTCAGGCGTGATACAAACATCCATCCATCCATCCAAACTTTCGCATTTATAATATTAGTATAGATTTATTTATTTATAAAGGACTAGCTGATTCCCGCGACTTCGTCCGCGTGGTTTAAGTTTTTTGATTCCCGCGGGAACTCCTTAATTTTCCGGTAAAAAAAGTAGCCTATGTCACTCTCCAGTTCCTCAACTATACCTATGTCAAAAATCACGTCGATCCGTTGCTCCGTTTCGGCGTAATTGAAGGACAAACCAACAAACCAACAAACAAACACACTTTCGCATTTATAATATTAGTATGATATCTTGCCGAATTTCAAATTTCATCCAGATTCGTTTAGCCGTGATTGTGTTACAAACATCCATCCATCCATCCGAACTTTCACATATGTATTTTATAACATTATGTATTATAAGTAGATTTATTTATTTAGAGGGGATATTTTTTATCAATCAAGGTTGTCACTTGTCACATAGTTGACACAATTACAAATCTTGGTTGCGCAGCCTTCTTCAAGCAGAATAGTTATTGAAGAAAATGTGCTGATAAAGTTCAAAGATGTAGAGTTATTATGAGCGTTGTCGCATTAGCCTATCAGATCAGATGATGCTATCTCACAAACTAGCAGCATTAGTGGACGGGTGCAAGTGGGGCGGATGACGCATCAGGGTTGTCACTTGTCACACGTTCACAACCTACTTTAGTAAAACTAACTTGTTATGCTGTATAACAGACCTATATATTATATCTATCAATAGTAAATTTAATTGAAATGATGAACGGTACTACTATTCGAAACAAAAAATTTGCAAAAAGGAAAGATTTTTTTAGTAATTGCGCCCGAGTGAAGGGAAAAAAGGGATCTTCAAATTATTGAGATAATAATCTATTTTTGTTAAATCTCAAGTTTCCAGAGAGGCTTTAGTATTATAATAGTATAAAAATATATGGAAGTTTTTATTTGTATCACTCACTACTTAGTACTGATACTGGTCTCAAAACAGCAGCTCTGTCTAACGGACATTTTTGGCGGAAGTGACGTTACTTCCAAAGTTCCGTCCAAAAAAAAAGATCACATTCTCACTATATTACTTACCTACTACCTGCAAGTATGTTCCTTCTTTTCAATTTCAATTTATTTATTTAAAACATCTAGGGCATACTGCAGGTGTCTCGTCTTATGTAACGTCATGTTTTGACTCTACCACCGGTTTGGAAAACAAATTCTGCTGAGAAGAGCCGGCAAGAAACTCAGCAGTTGCTCTTTTTTTTAAAACAAGATATTACAATACGTAGGTAAGTATATAAATTAAATACAATAGTGTACGTGATTAAACTATCCTGTGGGGAGCGTTATATTATACGCACTGTCTTTCAACCCTGTCCCCACTACCAAAGGTTAACCGGAAGAGAACCTCTAGGTATTAAGTTCACCTTTGTACATTATATTTTATGTGCAATAAAGACTTTAAAACAAAACAAATCGTATTATTTGAAAATTATATTACTAATCGTATTAATTAATAGATATATTTTTCTCAAGTAGTGGCAACCTTACACATAGCTGTACCTGAGGCAAAAACGCGAGCGTAACGGGACGCGCGCGCGCATGCCGGGCGTTGTCCACTCGCTTTTTGTTGTGTCACACACAATATACACAAGCACACGACTCAGTGTCCTGTATTATACACCCACCACTTTGCGGTTTGGTGAAAACAAAATCCAAGGCCGATCTCTTCCTAGAATTGGGCTGTATTGTACCTCTATATGGCTTCACTGGCTGACGGCCGTACATAAATTAATCTATACATCTATAGGTACTAATTTATAATATAATGCGAAAGTGATAATGGATGTATGGATGGATGTTTGTTACTCAATCATGCCAGAACGGCTGAACGGATCTGGATGAAATTTGGCACAGAGATAGATTATAGTCTGGAATAACACATAGGCTACTTTTTATTGCGGGAAATTCCTGCGGGAACCAAAAAACCTCAATCCACGCGGACAAAGTCGCGGGCATCAGTTAGTTAAGTAAATGATAAATTCACTCTAAGCGCACCTAACTATTCTTCACCAACTTCCAAAAAAAACCGGCCAAGTGCGAGTCGGACTCGCGCACCGAGGGTTCCGTACAAACCTGTAGTAAGTTTTAAATTATTAAAAAAAAACTACTTACTAGATCTCGTTCAAACTAATTTTCGGTGGAAGTTTGCATGGTAATGTACATCATATATTTTTTTTAGTTTTATCATTCCCTTATTTTAGAAGTTACGGGGGGGGGGACACACATTTTACCACTTTGGAAGTGTCTCTCGCGCAAACTATTCAGTTTAGAAAAAAATGATATTACAAACCTCAATATCATTTTTGAAGACCTATCCATAGATACACCACACGTATGGGTTTGATGAAAAAAAAATTTTTGAGTTTCAGAAGTATGGGGACCCCCAAAATTTATTGTTTTTTTTTCTATTTTTGTGTGAAAATCTTAATGCGGTTCACAGAATACATCTACTTACCAAGTTTCAACAGTATAGTTCTTATAGTTTCGGAAAAAAGTGGCTGTGACATACGGACGGACAGACAGACAGACAGACAGACATGACGAATCTATAAGGGTTCCGTTTTTGCCAAATTTGGCTACGGAACCCTAAAAAGGAGGATGTTCTCAAATCAGCACGTATCTTTTTAGGGTTCCGTAGCCAAATTTGGCAAAAACGGAACCCTTATAGATTCGTCATGTCTGTCTGTCTGTGTGTCCGTCCGTATGTCACAGTCACTTTTTTCCGAAACTATAAGAACTATACTGTTGAAACTTGGTAAGTAGATGTATTCTGTGAACCGCAGTAAGATTTTCACACAAAACTAGAAAAAAAACAATAAATTTTGGGGGTCCCCATACTTAGAACTGAAACTCAAAAAATTTTGTTTCATCAAACCCATACGTGTGTGGTATCTAGGGGTCTTCAAAAATGATATTGAGGTTTCTAATATCATTTTTTTCTAAACTGAATAGTTTGCACGAGAGACACTTCCAAAGTGGTAAAATGCGTGTCCCCCCCTGTAACTTCTAAAATAAGAGAATGATAAAATTAAAAAAATATATGATGTACATTATCATGCAAACTTCCACCGAAAATTGGTTTGAACGAGATCTAGTAAGTAGTTTTTTTTTAATAATTTAAAACTTACTACAGGTTTGTACGGAACCCTCGATGCGCGAGTCCGACTCGCACTTGGCCGGTTTTTTTAATGTAAGTATGTACTCAAGTACCTACATTGATTTCTCCGCGGTTTCTGTACTACCGGATGTACTACCTCTATACCGGAAAATAATCCGGTATAGAGGTAGGTGACATAACGGGGAAGGATATAGGCTACTATATATCCCAGAAAATTAAGGAGTTCCCTCGGGAATTAAAAAGCGCACGTTCAAGAATACATTTTCTTAGATACAATATTTTGGAGTCGCATTGGAATTGTTTCCGTCGCGCGTTTTGTATGACCAAGCCCTTAAATCTCGACGCGGTATTGCAGATGTGAAGAATGACAATCAACAACAAGTAAATGTTAAAGTCGCGCTGTTTATTAAACGAATAATATCATTTAAGATTCCCGTTAACACAGCTAAATATGGCGCCGCTCGCACTAACAAAACAATTTCCTAGCTGTGACCGTTGATGTAAGAAAAACATAGACACTCAGTTCGTTTAAGCACCACCTGAGAGTCTTCATTTTCGCGTACACAGAGTCGACCTCATGAGCGATATTGAATTTTTGGAAGAGAGCGCTTGTTTCAGCTCCATATATGAAAAGGGGAAGATACTGAATACTTTTGTTTATAACCAAACGGTTATTGATAAAGAACCCAGCGTACGAGTTTCCTGCCACATATAACTTAAGTTTATTTATTTAATCGTATGGCGTTTAGTATATTTAAGCGTTTTTATAATATTAACAAGCTAATTAAAAAGAACGCTTATTTCGCCTGAAAGTTCGTCGCTCGTTTAGCACCGCCCAGGGGACACATGCAGGGAGGTAGCACGTAGTTCCTGCGGACGTCAGCGACGGGGCATCCACCGCATAGCCTAAGTAGTTAAGTACCCTCAAGGCAAGAGTGAGTAGGCATCTTCTAGGCAAACGCGCTCAAATCTAGACCGCATCATTGCTTTACACTAAGCATGAATGCAGATTGTCGTCACGCGCAATTGGACGTCAACCACATAGGGGTGCCAACGCTGACGGTTTCTCGCTGTTCTGTGGTAGATTGATAAAAATAAATAACCATTTATTGGTTACATTGGTTTTCAAGAAAACCGCGATGTATGTCTGCATAAATAGATACCATACGTTTCGAATTCAGAACTATTTTTTCACTATCAAATACTGACTTTTACTACTAGCAAATTGCCATGCATGCTATCCATGCTGCCCTGCGCTATATGGACCCTTTCGGAGACATGTACATCTTTACAAGAGAATTTCTTGCAGTGGTTTCTCACCGAGTTTCTTGCTGGTTCTTCTGAAAAATTGACATTCCCGACCAGTCGTAGATTCACTCGACGATTCAAAAGAACTTGTCAAAGTCTAATCGAATAAAAAAGATTTGAGTTTGAGTTTGAATTACTGAGAACTGCATATCTTTGGTTCCACATATCAAGGGCAGTTAGTACATTTTACGAGGTGGTGAGCTACTAAAATAGCACCGACACACGTAAGACACGACACTTAGCGCCTATTCGCAGTATTTAACACGCATTACTCTCGTTTCGTTTGACCGTCTGTGCCGCTTGTACACGTACCTCATAGCACTATGGTGGTTAATGAGAAAATTGACGATCTTCGTGACGCAGTGTCTAGCGCTGTTGTCTTAACGTGCGGAGGTCCCGGGTTCGATCCCCGGCAGGGTCAATTTGGGAATTTATAATTTCTGAATTTTCCCTGGTCTGGCCTGGTGGGAGGCTTCTGCCGTGGCTAGTTACCACCGTACTGGCAAAGACGTGCCACAAAGCGATTTAGTGTTCCGGTACGATGCCGTGTAGAAACCGAAGGGTTATTGGTTTAATATAACTGCCATGACCCTAACAGGTGAGCCCGCTACCATCAAACGCCCATTCTTATTTCTGCTTTTTATTAATGACTAGTTGATGCCCGCGGCTTCGTTCGCGTGGATCGAGGTTTTTTGGTTCCCGCGGGAACTCCTTAATTTTCCGGGATAAAAAGTAGCCTAAGCGCCAATATCTCTGTGCCAAATTTTATTCAGATCCGTTCAGCCGTTCTGGTGTGATTGAGTAACAAACATCTTTCCATACATCCATCCATCCAAACTTTTACTTATTTATAATATTAGTAAATGGTAAATCAACCGATAATATATTTGCGAAAGTGTTTGATTGTTGGTTTGTCCATCAATCACGTCGCATCAGAGCAACGGATCGACGTTATGTTTTGCATAGATTCGATTTTTAAGGGGGCTGGAATGAAAGAAAGAATTATATTATGAAGGAATTTAACAGCTTAGCCCTAATGGTTTATTAGCATAACAGACAAATACAGAGATAGATACATATCACACTTGTAATAATATGTGGAAAAACAACACGGGATCTTCGCGAGGTTTCGAGAAAAGGAGAAAATGACTATAAGTACTCCTAATTGCTTAGGACGCGTTCATATCACAACACACGTTGAAATCATGTAACATTGCTTAGCTTACAGGCTGGGAGTGCAGAGCCATGAAGCCAATAAAAATAAGGGTTCCATTTTTACCATTTTGGTACGGAACCCTAAAAATGGCAGTCATAGGGACTGTCGATAGAAGTGAAATGAACATTTAAAATAATAAAAAAAAATATTAAAATATAAACCTTAAAACTAAGGCATTAAAGTTTAATTAGGAATGTAGTATATTTATATTTAAGACCTTTTGTCTTCGTAACAACGAGAGCATGTCGGTGACGAGCATGTCGGTGACGCGAATTCTCAAGTTTACCACCTACCAAAAAGTGCTCAACGCGGCTAAAGAAGTTTTCACTTCAAAAAATGCAATTACAACAACGCGCCGTAGTCTATACTAAATCTTTAATCTGTGTGGTTATACCCTAACCCAGCGTCGTATCGGAAAAGGCCACGTCTTTGCTGTTAGGGTGGTAACCAACCAACCAAGAACCGACCGAAACCGAAGTGTCAATCTAGAAATTATTAATTCCAAATTGTTCCTGCCGGGAATTAAATCCTGAACCTCCCACGTATAAGACTACAGCGCTCATCGCTGCGTCATAAACAAAAAGACGGAATAACATTTATTGAATCGAAGCAGGCGTTACTTTGCGGAAGTCCATGACAACGAATGAACGAGAAGTTTAATTCGCTATAATCCGCCACAGCAGACCAATCTATGTGGTACAGTGCGTGTCCTTCACCAATAGCATGCGAACACCCACCACCCAGCAATTCGCACCGGCACCGCAACACACCACCACCACCACCACATAGATTGGTCTGCTGTAGCGGATTATAGCGAATTAAAGTTCTCGTTCATTCGTTGGAATAACATTTTCACAAGAGACGAACTGGGTTGTCCAACCGACCTCCCATTCGCCCCAACCTCATCCTAAGCAGAGGTCCGAGCCTCATAGGAGGCGCCCTTAGGAAGACGTTGACGTTGGTTGTGAATTTATTACACGACAGCCCAAAAAAAGGAGTGTAATGTTATCAGGGTTCGTGTTTGTATGTGTGTTTCTTCATTCCACCATAACTTCTAAATGCCTGAACAGATTTGGATGTAATGGGCTAGAATTTTACATCCTCCCGAGTGACACTATACCTGCAGGGAAGTCATGTCGGTCGTCGTGTTATTAAATTTTTCTAAATTATTTGCTTAGTAAGGAATTATTTTGCTGCCTATCTTATCTCTATTCATAGTCGTGAAGTTAAAAACTAAATTCAGATATCCAAAACTAAGTAAAGGATTTGTCAATGTCTAGACCGGCGGCTAACTTTCGATCCCGATAAACCACTTTCGCTGTCCACTTTCGTGAGGCCGCCACTTCGGCCCTTCACGCTATAACCACCAAACCTTACTATGTAACATTCGGATCACTATAAAAATACGGATTCCGATTTACTTTCGATTTTTTGCCCCAAATTGGCATAAAACTTTGAGAGCTGATGGTGAAAATAGGTCATGCAATTAATGAGCGTGTCGTGTTGTCATTCTTTTTTATAGTAACTAGTCAAAAACTAATTGCTTGCCAATGGATATTACCTCTTGTCATCATCTTGCCATCAATCATAAATTGTGGCTTCTATCACATCGAATCAAAAATAATAATACCCAGTAACTCTATAGCCTTTGATGTTTTATGTATTTTGTGGCAAATGTTGACCAGAAGCAGGAGTTACTTTGCGGACCTCCATTATAATCAAGGTTTAATAAGGAATTAAACATCTCGTTCCTTGACTTTAGTGGCAAATAGTTTTATAGAGTCGCGATGGTTTTTTTGGTTCCCATAATATATGCAAAACTTCTTAAGTTTTCCTGAAGAAAAGGTGAAATAGTTAACTGTGAATGAATCTGTCATTCTCATTTCGTATGGTCTGAAATTATCACCTATAGAAGTCAACGTCTAAAGACCACTATTCAGACCGTGTTCTTAGCAGCCCCCCCGATTACGTAAGAATTGTCGATCAAATGGTAAAGGTTCGGCGTCAAAGTAAAATAAACCATGACAGCATTGAATTAGAGCTCAATTTCGTCTGCCCATTCTTATACGTTTAGGTATGTACGATACCCTACGGCAGACGAAATTGAGCTCTAATTCAATGCAGTTATGGTTTATTTTACTTTGACGAAAATCTTTAACGTTTAATCGGCCATTCTTACATGATTGGGGGGCTGATGTCGGTTTATTAATACGGGTCTTATAATGTCTGAACATGTAAAATATGGCTAAAAATTTCTGCCACGGGTTCTCAAACTATAACGCAATACCAATCCGAATAACTTACAAGTGCCAACAGAACTGCCAACCATTCAAGGCCAGAGTTGCAGATTGAGGCAGGTTTTTTTGTCAACCGATTCCGATTTAATTAACGATTCAACGAATGGCCCTTCTCGATACAAGATGCCTAAAGAAAAACTGTATTCAGGTTTTCGAAAGCGAAAGCCAGTTCATTATGGTTTGTCAAAATAATGGTTTCCGTAAGGAATTTGGTTTTTTTTTCGAATCTACCGAAACATGAAAGTGGACGTTTTGTCCTGTCATGTCCGTATTGTGTATTCAAATTCACCCAATGTTACATGTATGAACTATGAACTAGTATCTAACAGCAACGAGTATCCAGTTCCACAGGTAGTATTTCGTCACCGGAATGCCTGTATCAAATACCAGTCTCGCTTGAGACGACATGTGTCAACGCCTTATATGGCACTGAAACTACTGCTAGTATTACCTAATGATTGTCAACAGATTAGCCAACTTGGTTGGCCTTGTCCAATTTGTGTTCCAACTTCGAATCGACGAAATTGTGAAAGATACTGAAGATAATATGCTGCCCGTATTACTTAACGATGTTAGCAGATTAACCAACTTGGTTGTCCTCGTCAAAGTGTTCGAACACCGAATTGGCTATGTGGAGAGGGCTGTAGTCTGTATGATGTACTCAGTACAGACTACAGACCGTTACGACTGTTAGTAAATAAAGACACAAACAAGCTTTAGAACTGGAGGACGAAACGCCAATTCTGGATCTAAGTTTACGGAGAAGTGCCCACAATTTAATTTACTAATTTTTGAACAACCCAAACTGTTTTGTTCCAACGAAGTTGGTTGGTCTAATCAAAGCTTAAAGACTGGTACAGGTGGAATTTTGAGGGTTACTCTATTTGGCACTGTCTTATTGCCCTTGTTTCTCTTTGCTTAACCAGTTTTGGCCTTAGCTTAAATATTTATGACTGGCATGGGAAAATTGGTACTTTACCTTTACATGCCGCATTTTTTGATAAAATTTTCCACTTCTCTAGCTCGAAAAATTCAAAAAAGACTCTTAAGTATATTCGGATATTATATGAAGTTGTGATAGTATAGGAGTAAGACTACAACCTTAAATTAAGGGGGTTTAAGGTTCGAATCTCAGGCTTATGAAATTTCGGAATTATATTCGTTTTAAGCAATTAACTATATCGCTTACTGTAACGGTAAAGGAAAACATCTTGAGGAAACCTGCATGCCTGTCAGTTCTCCATAATATTCTCTGTGTGTGAAGTCTGGCAATCAACACTTTTCCAGCACGGTGGAAAGCCCCTCGCATTCTGAGAGATCACTTGTGTCTCGTACTCAATAGCGAATCGACTAGAAGTTGAGATGATGACTTGAACATAGCATTTCGAATTTAAACCAAATTAAAAAATAAGCATATCAAACAAACGATTCATTCGGAGATAGAGATCGAACCCGAATCGAGCTGAACTCAAACCAGATCCAAGGTACAGACGAAACGAGTGGGCTAACCCAACCTATCATTTCCAATCCGAAAAAACATTTGCAAAAAAGAACACAACACATGGCCTCGATGACCTTTGAAATTCCTCAAGATGACGCAAAGGATTTTGGACTTAATGTTACAGTTGGTAAAGTTGATAATGCAAACAGTATCAGGGGAGTTAAAAACGTAAGCTGTAAAGGTCAGACATAAAAGGATTTTAAACCAAATGGTACCAGTGTTAGAGGTGGTAATCTAGTGAAAGTTGGCTGGAGTTAAGACGTTGCAGGAGTGGTTAGGAAGAAAGGTGGTACAAAAAGAGAAGAATAAGTTTGTAAAGCGGTACATGAACGACCTTGGTTTTTACTGTAGGCCACATGCCGGCTGTTGCTCCTAAGGACGATGGTATGCATAGCCGGTTTTTGTTTTTGTAGGACCACTCCCGTCTTGTTTTGATGGATTGATTTTTGGGGGCCTTGATTTGGAAGTTGTAGGTCTGGTTTTTTGAGAAGTTCGTGTACCTACAACTGCATACTTTGTTTTGTGATTTCAATTACGATTACGTATGCGGTATTATTAAATCCAAACACGGTTTATCCATTTTAATACTTTAATTAGCAATTATTTACACAGACACACGTCAATAGCGTTACGCCATAGTCATTACCCCCCAGAGCAGTGTTGCCCCTCTACAAAACCATAGCAGTGATACCATACATAAATTGTATTTAACTTTTAATCTAACAGTTCGGTCATCCTGACCCAAGCTTCGTCCCGAAGTTTACATAATTTGAACACTTAATTAAAATCACGATGATTGCTGATGCTACTCTGCCATTCGTAGTATTAACGCTGGCCTTTAACGCCTGACACTCCAATGTTAAAGCACTGGCATTATAAACCTTAGCCAAGTACAGTTGCAGATAACAAGACTATGTTTTAGGGTAAAAGAGCATCAGTCTCCATCGTCTTTTCGCGTTACAAAACATCACCTAATAAGTAAATATGGATTTATCACCCAGGACACATCTCATCATATTATTCTAACTCTGGTGAATTTACGTGTAGCTATACTGAAGTAACTGAATTGCCATATTTCACAAACAACAAAAGCTTCCTTCAAACACATGTTCATTTTGTAAACATAAACTTATTCAGAAGTAGCTTTCCAGCATTACACAGAGTTTTCCGTTAATTACCTAAGCGCATAATATTATAAGTAATCATTTCCCGTTACTCATTTTGGGTAATCCTATGCAACTCAATGACAATAATTAATCCTTAGGTAGTGATTAGTGATAAATGAGAAACGAACTTTAACTTTGTCTGATCAATAACATCAATAACATCATACCATTGCTAACTCTTAACCCAAAGTTTCAATTGTATAAGTAATTCGTAACAATTTCGACATTCTCACGGAGATGAGAACACAATCATTTCATTGAATGATAAATAAGAGTCTTATAGTCTACTGGTGTACACCTATAATTAGTTTTCCTATGAGTATACTCATGTTCACTTTGTTACTTTCCAGAATGGTTATTATTACTCATTCATTACACTTAATTATACTTTCCTCTTTACACATGGCATAAATGACATATACCTTCTCTGTAAGCCTTAGCCAGGCTAGCTTATGTTACAATTCACCTCCAGAACTTTATCTGACAATCGGTTACAATTGGTTACAAAACTCAATAAAACCCGAAGACCTGAGCCAAGTTCTCTATAATGAGCCATTTTGTATATTTTGCACATGCTCCATCTTTTGAGCAAATCTCTACGTTCCTAATTTCATTTGAAATGTTGAAGTTTCAAAAGCACCTTATTCCCACCGGAAGAATAGATTTACCTTATACCGTGGCCCTGCATTGTATTGTTCGTTTTAAGTTAACACGACAGGCAACTCAACTGCCCGGTACTGCCTTCATCAGCTCTTGCCAAATTTCAACGTTTCGTAAAACCGAACTCAAATGTTGATACTATTCAATACAACATACCTTGGCATCTGCTTGCCAACTCATATCATTTTGATTTGTGCAGTCGTGATATTGTGGTGAAAACGTATGTAATATAATATAATATCATAATATAAATATAATATAATGGTAATAAAAATATAAAATACGTGTAGTAGTGTACCTACTTGGTTGTTCAATATTTTGGTAATTTACTTTTCACTGTTCCTCCTCAATCTAATTATGTTATTCATATCACTTTCATGAATGAATATCCCAAGGAACATCATAGAGCGAGTCTCTTTACAAGATAAGTAAATCTCTTTACACGATATTTTGTTACATCGCTCAACCTGCATAGAAATATTGTTACTCTCACATGAATCTTAGTGAACCCCAAATGGCATCAAAACATAACACCGATATAAATCGCATCCCATAACTTGACCCAAAATGGCGGTCATCTGCGCAGGTACATCGTACTACAGAACTATGGTATGGAACGTATGGTAACGTGCGGCCCGTCGCGGCGCACCTCATAACGCACATCATTTGACACCCGAAATGTGTTACTGTGCATAGCTCAACTTACGCGGCGGTTATATTACTTGTTTGCCACTCAGTTCCTCGCATTTAAAACAATAGTTGATATCAGTGGATATCATCTGCGTATTTTTTTTTTTTACAGACCTATTAAGCCTTTATGTCACCTAACCGTGACACTCACTGAACATCATCATCATTGCGCTTTCGCCTGAAAGCGGCTGAAAAGCAGAAAACAGCTGTTTTGCTACTTAAATATTATCATGCCCCCAACGGCGAGTAATAGATTACCTGTACTAATCTGGCTAGCCCCGCGGGCAATTTACCTAAGCTTTGCTGTATTTTGCAACTCTCGCTACCGACAATCGAAACGTAGCAGCCCCGCAGGCTAGACTTTCCCAGTCTACTGGCATCATGGCCCCTGTTTTCCACACCAGCGATATATTCAAAATGTAGTAAAATATAAGAGGTACGGAATTAACTTACATGAGCGGTGAGCCCCACGGGCAAGAAACAACCACATGAGTTATGCGGTCAGCGTACATGAGCTCCACTGGTAACTTATTAGTGATTCGCCATCTGCTCATCAGAATCCGCTAGGCTTTACATCCCAGCCCCGAGGGCGCTAATGTCCACACTTGAAAGTATAAGCCCCGAAGGCGAGGTGTGTCGGCCCCGAAGGCAAGGTTCATCGGCCCCGAAGGCAAGGTTCATCGGCCCCGAAGGCAAGGTATGTCGGCCCGAAGGCAAGGTTCGTTAGCCCCGAAGGCAAGTGCATTGGCCCCGAAGGCAAGTGCGTTGGCCCCGAAGGCAAATGCGTAGGCCCCGAAGGCAAGTGCGTAGGCCCCGAAGGCAAGTACGTAGGCCCCGAAGGCAAGTCCATTGGCCCCGAAGGCAAGTACGTAGGCCCCGAAGGCAAGTACGTCGGCCCCGAAGGCAAATACGTAGGCCCCGAAGGCAAGTACGTAGGCCCCGAAGGCAAGTACTTTGGCCCCAAAGGCAATTGCGTTGGCCCCGAAGGCAAGTGCGTTGGCCCCGAAGGCAAATGCGTAGGCCCCGAAGGCAAGTGCGTAGGCCCCGAAGGCAAGTGCGTAGGCCCCGAAGGCAAGTACGTAGGCCCCGAAGGCAAGTACTTAGGCCCCGAAGGCAGGTACTTAGGCCCCGAAGGCAAGGTGCGACAACCACAACGGCTAACTGCCCTTTACTGAAAAATAATTTAAATTATACTGAAGGCACTCTGTGTGAAGTAGCCCCGCAGGCATGTGCTGTACCACATAATATAACTCCTCAGGCATGTTCTATCAGCTGTGTGCCCAGCAAGCTGATCCGTTACGCAGTAGGCATACGCTATACGTACTGCAGCCCCTTAAGGTATGCGCTCTGTCGCCCCGGAGGCGTGTGCTATAATTTGCGTTGGAGCCCCTTAAGACATGTGTTCTGTAGCCCCTTAGGCATGTTGGCTTATCTGCGCTGTAGCCCCTTTAGGCATGTTTTGAAACTTACCAGTAGCCCCGCAGGCATATGCATGAATTGGCACTGAAACCCCTCAGGCGTGTCCTACCACTGAGCCATAGGCCCCTGTTAGGCATTTCCCTGAAACTAATCTGCAACCCTGCAAGTCAATGTATTAGTTTGTACTGAAGCCCCTAAGGCATGTTACATTTACTGTTCTGTACTCTGCACTGTTCTGCCGTGCAGCCCTGCGCCAATATGCGTTAATTTGTATGAAAGCCCCTTAGGCATGTGACATATACAGTAAGTGTACCCCACTTTAGGTATTTAGCTAAAACTGATCTGTTGTGCAGCCCTGCTGGTGCATGCATCAATTTTTTTCTGAAGCCCCTCAGGCATGTGACATTTACAATAAGTGTACTTCACCTTTAGGTATTTTCCCGAAGCTGACCCATGGCCCCGCAGGCATATTTATTTCTATTTTGTTTTTACCTCAACAAATATCACACCAAAATATCACAAATGAGTCACTCCCAAAATACCGTTATGTTCTCATATTATACACCCTGTTCATCTCCACCATATGAATTATTTGCAATATTATCATTACCGGTCCACCAGTACCATTCCACCCCGACATCCTCTTTATGTTATTTTTCTCCAGAGTAACATTTAAATCTTTATTCAACAGCCGGGCTTTAGCTCCCAAATTCATAAGAAACAATTTTACTCTTCTCAGACCAGGGCGCGTTTGGAACCCTCGTAACATTAGTTTTAAGATACCTATGTTAATTATCACCACCACGTCTTATACTTTGTATACTTGACGTTCATTAAGTGTACTGTGTAAGTACCTACTTTGAATAAATATATTTTGACTTTGACTCTTTAACTATAAAAGTTAAATCTTATAGTGCGTTCGGTATCATAGTGTCGGTACACCCGCAGGGGCTGCAGACACTTATTATTTTGCTTTTATTTTATTATTCTGCTTTTGTGTACTGTGTTTGTTAACTAAATGTTTTTCTATTCTAAGAATAAAAAAAGAATACTATTTTGTTTATTCTGATGGTTATTGTAATAAAATACGAATATAAATAATAAACACAAGTTAGGTAGAAAAAAGAATTTTAATGAAAAAGGTAAAAAGTATACATAAACAAAAGGATATATAGCAGATAGCAGAGTCAATAAAAACCACCTTTCACCGCGGCGCGGCGGCTCGATGTAATATGCGAAATTCTCCTGTACCTGTACGGCGGAAAGCGGTGAGCTTGATGTCATGGCGGTGCCTTTGACAAAATGAGGCACGTGCCACGGCGGCACGGCGGCGGTGCGGTCAAAGGCGACCGTATGAAAACGAACAGACTTTAAACTTCGCATCATTCTTGTAACTCCTTGCACCACATAAGATGACTGTAAATAAATCTCCTTGCACTAAAAGGTGCCATTGCCTTTTACAAACTTGACAATCTCCTTTATTTTCCCTCTAAACAAAAATTATAATTTTCCTTTCTTTTTTTTTTCAAAAATGTGGCATCCTCCTTTATTTTTCCTCTAAACAAAATGATGACTTTCCTTTTGCAACAATGGAAATTCTCTTTTATGTTTCCTTTTGCTTTTGCCACTTATCCTCTTTGACTAAACTTTAGTCACCAAAGAGTCCTCATCCATTACAATTAAATTGGAATTTACCAAAATTACCACTTAATTCTTTTTGCATTTATTTGCTAACACGACTGCAAGATATGCAACCCGGACTCGGCCCATATGTTATATAGACATCATTCCATTCCATTGTTATTCAAGGTGCAGGATAAGCAACCACCAAAACATAATATGCCACTAGCTTTTGGTCTTGGCCAGAGAACATTGCGAAGACCACACTAAAACTCAAGAATTAATTTATTAATTACACCTGTAAAATTAAAAACATTATTATCTTGGCAAAACCTCGGCTATCTTAACAGACATTAGCCCGTACACAGCACCATAACCATGGTACCCCAGGTGTGAGTACAATCACTGATGTGATATCTCTCTTTTCCTTCAGTCTCTCCGCATAATGAGAAATCATATGCTCTATCAGGCAATAAAGCACACCGCTCCAAACAGCCACTGTGCAATACTTGAGACAGACAACACACTTATTATTAAATACCAACTTCAGTTGAACCGGGTCTCAAAACCTGTCATATCACCATCATAATTCACACCCAAATCCGTTAACCCATTCTTCATCCAGGCAGATTTGATATTATTTCAATTCACATTTTCCGAACAAAGGTACCTATCTATGCCACCCAATCTTTATATATAATGTACTTACTCAATTATATACTTTAGCCCTTCAAACATGTATAGATCTGATATTATTTATACTAAACGGCTAAACTGTAACTTACTTATTATTTTAACTGGGTATCCGTTCACTCTACAAATGCAATTTTCACTTGTAAGGACCTTTAATGGGTTATACTTGCTTTAATGGAATGTATAATATTACAGTTACTTTTGACCTCTGTTCATTTACTCAAACAATATTAGGTATATATGATTCACCTAACTCTCAGAATAAATTGAATATTCACTATCAATTTAGGTACAAGATTATCAATTAAACTAATTTCCAACTAAATAAATTAGTAAATACCTCTTCAATAAGTTACATAATACTTATACCATGTTATGTAGTCGACCAACTACCATACCAACCTATTATAGCTTTGACTTAACTCTTTAAATATCTCATAGGTAGATCATGTTATGAACTACCTACCAGTGTAATTCACTATGATCTTTCACATAAAACTTAGATACTTAAGTACTTAATGTAAGCACAACCTGTAGGTATTGAACTTATATCACTCTGTAGGTATGGTCTATCTATTTATTATACACACCTAGTCATCTTTAGCCAGACAGACCAGATAAACCAATATAATTATTATTCTCTAGTATGTACCTTTATCCCGCCAACCTGCATTGGATCAGAGTGGTGGGTCCAAGCTCTAATTCCCTCTCTCCCATGAAAGTGGAGGCCTGTGCCCAGTAGTGGGACGTTAATGGGCTGTAGTGGTAGATACCTTTATACTCAACCTTTACTCATTTCTCTCAATTATATAGGTATTTTAACTAACTCATTCCATGTACCTAAACACAGTACAACTAGGCCAATACTCTAACTGAATGAATGCAAATGGTAAACTTACCTAATTCCCAGATAGAATTAGATTATACAACCTTATTTATTCGCTGTGACCTTTGGTAATTTGTATGCAAGTACTTGATAAGTAAACTATTCCATTGATACCTCTTTTTAAATTTCCATGCCAACTTTCCAATGCAATTCCGATTGCAACAGGCACGCGTCGTCGTGTCGGTTCCCGACACCGATGCAACCAAGAATGTACCAACCCTCGTAGGTATTTAAGTACTTACGATCATTTCACAATACGACACATTATTATCCTTCTTGTATTTTATACTTAGTTCACCTTCCGTCATGACGACAATTATTAATTCTTTTCTTTTTTTTTTTCTTCACGTATTACGTCACGGTCATGGCGTCATAATACTTTAACATCTTGAATTACAATTTGTACCATTTTCAGGATAGGTCCGGATAAACAATTAATTAGCACGTGAAATACATTATCCCTCTTCTGAGATATTAAATCCAAACACGGTTTATCCATTTTAATACTTTAATTAGCAATTATTTACACAGACACACGTCAATAGCGTTACGCCATAGTCATTACCCCCCAGAGCAGTGTTGCCCCTCTACAAAACCATAGCAGTGATACCATACATAAATTGTATTTAACTTTTAATCTAACAGTATAATGCTATAACATTTCTTGACAGTAGTTTATTAATTTTTAGAAGACTAAGAATTTTTGTGACTCAAATTCCTTTCGAGCTTCAATTTTCCTTTCCTCTTTTAACATAGGAACCTTTAAATCAAGAGTAAATAGGCAATTTCTAGGCAAGCGCGCTCCACCTTACCATAGGCTGCATAATGAATTTATACATTTGTCTTTCAACAATTTCGAAGGCAAAAGTACGAAATCTGATTCTAAAATTTTTCAATAGGCTTCAAGTTTGGAATGTTAGTCCACGAGATCTACCTAGAATTATTGTTTTGTATCAGTCAAATACATAATTCATTTGATTGCTAAATGTAGGAGTGGTTCAATTTTATGTGAAAATAAAATTCCAAAAATATCTGCGACTATTAATTTCTAGTGTCACTTTTCAAGGTGTTTCTGTTAATTCAAGCCATTATTTACTTTTTTATATTAATATCCTCTGACCTCTTGACTTTATTTTATTAGTTGCCAAATATTTTCAAGATCACTATGTTACCGGAATTATTGTTGTTGTTTTCTAAAAGAAGTCAATCCAATCTGTCTGTCTGTTTACTAAGCACTTGTAAAAGTTTATTTGAATAAAAATCATTTGAGTTTAAGTTTAGATGTAATATGTACATGTAATACTTATGAATGTAAGAAATGCCAGTAAATTTTTGTTTCATTCAAATAAACTTTTACAAGTGCCTTTCAATCTACCACTGGTTCGGAATGCCATTCCTACTGAGAAGAACATGCAAGAAGGCCCAAGATCATAATCTGTGGCAACTGGCGATCCGAGACCAGCCCAGTCTATTCCCCAACTCAGTGTCTATCAAAACATGAAAGCCACTGATACCTATACTATTTTTTATCCATTGAAAGTTTTCTATAAAATGATATTTTTATTTCACACAGTAAACCAGCAATGTATACCTATCGAACTAATTTGGTGGCTTTAATTTAGTGATGGTCAGTCACTAAATTAGAGAATGCAGATGGACGTCGATCGTTTTAGTCGTGGACGACCTAAGGTCATCTCCGCAAAACTAGGGCAGGTCGGTTCAGTAAACTTAGCAACAATAAAATAGATTGTCGAGGACAGTTAAAAATTCGCGTATCATTACTTGTTTACTAAATAGAATGGAATGTCTCCAGCAAATGGTCTGGTCATTTGCTCATTTGATATCCATTAAACGTTCGAAGACACGATTGGTTATAATTGTTTTTTATTAGCGCTAAATAGTGATAAACCCAATTCCCTAATCAAATTCAATATCAGCCTCGTAAATATAGCGTATTTGGAACTATACTCCGATCATTAAACGATGCTCTATCTGACAGATAAGTTTAGGAAATCTGTCAAAACTGGCCCGAAATATATGTCGGACGAGTGGTTTTAAAGGATGCTCTATCTGACGGATAAGTTTATGAAATCTGTCAAAACTGGCCCGAAATATATGACAGACGAGTGGTTTTAAACGATGCTCTATCTGACAGATAAGTTTATGAAATCTGTCAAAACTGGCCCGAAATATATGACAGACGAGTGGTTTTAAAGGATGTTCTATCTGACAGATAAGTTTATGAAATCTGTTAAAACTGGCCCGAAATATATGACAGACGAGTGGTCTAGGTACTAGAAGCCATTGCAATAGTTCCACTATCCACCTCCAGAATTTATCATCAGACCTTTAATGTGACAGAGTTTTTAAAACAAATAAACCACTTCTATTAACTATCCACTTCTTACATCTATTGTGAGATCAGCTCGTTGGAACCAAATTATTTATTTGTCATCGTTATCACATAGGTACATTTACAAAGTTTCAAATCGATACGACAAATTAGAAGTTGGTTAAATTCGACTACCAAGGTTTGGTTACATACTTGGTTATATAAAAGCTACTATAAAATAAATAAAATAAAAAAGCCTTTATTTCTACTACCACTTATTTTATATAGGTAGGTACCTAAATTAAATTACATAATATTTTTTGTGCGTTATTGCGTGGCAGAAGTCGCCTTCTCGGCGTAGGCCTCCCCCCGTTGTCTCCACGCGTCCCTATCCCTTGCCATTGTCATCCAGTTTGTACCGACTATTTGCTTGAAAATATCTCTCCATCTTTTTCTTTGTCGTCCCTTTTTCCTTTTTCTGTTTCTTGGGATCCATTCTGTGAGACATTTAGCCCATCTTGTATTGTCCATCCTACACAAATGTGACTTAAGGGAAAAGACAAAATTATATGAAATAACAAAAATAACAAGGCTGATAAAATGGAAATAGGCAAGACAAAAACTACTATAAAAGCCTGTTAAAAATAGGTCAAAAAGAGAATAGTGTAGCGAGCGGGGTATAAATTCTGTAGTTTCACAGTCCGCTTCATTAGCTTCCATTGTGTATGCCCATTTATTGAGTACAGCAGTTCAGAGTTAGTTTATTGGAATGGCGGCCGTTGATTGTTTCCACTCTAATTTTAGAAGCGGTTCAGATCTCGAAATAGATGGCAACAACGGGCTTATGCAAATTGATACTAATTAGAATCTGCTCCTAGGGTTACTCTACGTCTACTGTACAATTGATCGAATTGTTATTATGTTCCTTTATGCCTCTCCAGCATTAATTTATACTTCTATGTATATACTAATATTATAAATGCCAAAGTTTGGATCGATGTATGGATGTTTGTTAATCAATCACGCCAGAACGGCTGAACGGACGGCTGAAATTTGACACAGAGATAGATTATTATATTTTGGGTAGTTACTTTCTATCCCGGAAAATTCAAGAGATTCCGCGGGAACCGAAAACCCTCAATCCACGCGGACGAAGTCGAGGGCATCAGCTAGTCAGTACATATAAATAGAAAAGAACTGACTTACTCTCTCACTGAGTGACTTATCAACACCCAGCACTAACCCTTGGATTTAAAAAGCTGAAATTTTGCACTCCCTTTGTAATTTAGAATAAAGGTCTAGCTCCACTGCGGATGCAAGGCGCAGCACGTAGCGGCAAGAGTTTGTATATGTGTGACGGCATATGTATAAGTTTGTATGGATCTGGGCCCACTTAAGCGACGCGGCACGGAGATGCACTGCGACATCAATTGTACAAAGAATACTAGCCGATACGTGCCGCGCCTTTGTAGTGGGGCTAGATCTTCAGGGCGGATATTTCGGAATACCCAAAGAAACGAAGCTGCGGGCAAAGTGTGTCAGTACTTTTTCATGGCGTACAACTGATTATACTGGAACTGGGTAAGTAGTTTATATCCTGGAAACGGACATCAGCCGCTTTATATCTCGGAAAATCAAAGATTTCCAGCGGTTTATGAAAACAAGAGCCACGCGGAAACTAAATTCGCAGACATCCTCTAGTAATATTATGAATTCGAAACGGTCTAAGATAAAGATAGCTAGTGACAAAAACACGAAGAAATCACGAAAAAACACAAAAAAGTCACACACACACCTCTTTCTATGATTAAAAATTGTTACGAAAACCATGTCAGTTTTAGGACCGTAGAGATCGGTGGTCTCGCTACATACCTAATCGTATTTTTTGTTCCCAAGCTACTTGACGATTCAAGCGTATGCTTGTGCACGTAACACGTGTAACATCTTAAACCCGGTATCGTAATCTTCTTATCTCATAACAAGACGACGAATTCTTTGACGACCTTTTTGTAGATCGCTTAGTTACATGGATGATGATGGAGCTAGTAAAATACGAAACTGTTGAAGATAGCTTGCGTAGTTTGAATCATACTAATATTATAAATGCGAAAGTGTGTTTGTATGTTGGTTTGTTGGTTTATTGGTTTGTCCTTCAATCACGCCGCAACGGAGCAACGGATCGACGTGATTTTTGGCATGGGTATTGTTGAGGACCTGGAGAGTGACATAGGCTACTTTTTATCCCGGAAAATTAAGGAGTTCCTCCGGGAATCAAAAAAACTTAAGCCACGGGGACGAAGTCGCAGGCATGAGCTAGTTTGAGAATATACCTATTACCGCAGCCTAAGTATAATTATATTCAATACAGTGGGCCGCCGCCCATATAAATGACAGATCCGGCTATTATGACAATAGAAAACTGCAATACGACTTTAGAGTGAATTAAATATATTAATTAATATTGTATTGAAAATTCTGCCAGTTTCCTTCGTCACATCCCCGTCTCCTCGCAGATTTGCTCTGTCTAACCGCCTCCATCTAACAACTGGTAGGAAAGAACGTATCTCCTTGGATATTACTGAGTTCAAAAAGGGCTAGGTAGGCTAGGTATATGTAGTTACATAACAGAGTAAATATTTTCTTAAACACTTTCATCTTAAAGCAAATTTCCGTGGTATAACACAACGTGACTGTACCTACTACCAATTAAAACTAATATGTCTCGAATTACCGTAATAACCTCAAACATCACACGATATCCACATAAGATGCCTATCGATTGTCTAAAGTTTCACCACACCACAGTATTGCACGATCCACTTTCTAGACACTCTTGTGTCTGTATATTCGCTATTTTTTTTTAAATGATTATAAAGTCATGAAGTGGTTTAAGTTACAAGTATTTTTCAGATTGCGAAGATCTTATTTATTTATCTATACTTCTATACTAATATTATAAATGCGAAAGTTTGGATGGATGCATGGATGAATGTATGGATGGATCAATGTTTGTTACTCAATCACGCCAGAACGGTTGAACGGATCTGGATGAAATTTGGCATAAAGATAGATTTAAGTCTGGAATAACACATATGTTACTTTTAATCCCGGAAAATAAGTTCCCGTGTCGCGAAGTCGCGAGCATCAGCTAGTTTATTATAAATCTTTATTGCACACAAATTAATATAGTAACAAAATACATTAAAACTACGATTAGAACTAAACAGTATAAAGCCGGTCTTATCGCTTATAGCGATCTCTTCCAGACACCCTTTGGAGAGAGAAGAAGATAATATGTAAACGGGAATACCTATATTCGTATTCGGGGATAATGTATTCGTAGTCTGTCTCTGTAATTCACGCGGAATTACAGACTATGAATAGGTATATTATATCAAACCTAGTGACCACTACATACCGTTATAAGATCTTCTGGGCCCCAATCATGTAAGAATGTCCGATCAAACGTTAAAGATTTTCGTCAAAGTAAAATAAACCATAACACCATTGAATTAGAGCTCAATTTCGGTAACCCATTCTTACACGTTTAGGTATATACGATACTCTAACGTATAAGAATGGATACACGAAATTGAGCTCTAATTCAATGCTGTTATGGTTTATTTTACTTTGACGCTGAACGATTACGTTTGATCGGCTATTCTTACATAATCGGGGGGCTGTACTTTCAAGCCTTAAGACGATACGGGAGGGCGGTTTCCCCATACAATCGTATTTAGTCTGTTTTCTCCGTGCATAATTACAATAGAGAAAATATTTAAAATCGGGTCTGTTTTGGAGGAGGGGAAACTGAAAAATACGAGAGTAAGAATTCGACCGTTTTTCATAGGTATTATCGGTCCAAGCTGCAGTTGTCCCTATCGGGTGTTATGGAATTCTATTCGAGGAGCAGCGCGACGGCAATATAATTGTTCAATATCTACCTATTTTCAAAGTTTCCCGTTCATGCCATATCCTCTAATTAAGTATAAAATCTAGCATCAGGGTAGGCGGCGCGGCGACGCAAGACTGCGGCGTCTGGAAGTCCCAATAAGAAATTCCAGATGATGAGAGATGTCCAGCTGTGGAAGTCTATCGGTTACGAGCCCCTATCTGCTATAAAACATCTCTATCTCCAACAAGATAATAAGTACCTAATAATTATGACTCAATATTTTTCTTATAGATGAAAACGTACAAAACATCCTACTTGTAAAATAATGGACAAAAAACTTAATGTCAATTGAGTAATTTCAGAGCGATTTTGTACTAAAATACCTGCATTAAAACATCATCGACAGTTGATGAAATAGTGCTCCAAATTCACTCATACATATTTAACTCTTGCACAGTTTCCGTCAATTTGCCGCGTCCTTACGCTTTGTACCTACGTCTCTACACACGAGACGAACTTCCAACTCCAACTTATGTTCCAACCTTGTTATAATATTAATGAAATTAGCCTCGTATTCGCTAGGGGACAATATATGTCCCGCAACAAGTATCACTAGAGAAGTCGGGCGTCACGTCAGTCGACATCGCCCAACATCTCTTGCGACACGTGTCGAGATTTGTTACGGTAAAATGGCAGCCACCTCAATCACTTCTTGATTGGCTAAAAGTTAGCACTCAAAATTAGCACCATTCTCGCAGAAATAATATTATAAATTATATATTGCCCGCGACTTCGTCCGCGTTGATTAAGCTTTTTATTCCCGCGGGAACTCCTTACATTTTCGGGACAAAAGTAGCATAATATGTCCTTCCCCGGCATGCAACCTATCTTTATACCAAATTTCATCAATTCAAAATCGGTAGAAAAGATAACATACAGACAAACAGACGGATAAACAGACACACTTTCGCGTTTAATGGAAGTATGGATTCAGCCAATCACAAAATTATTCAGATTAAAGCCATTGCTTTACAATTAAGCTTTTTCGGAATAAGACTTTTGTATTCGGTATCAGGCCGGTTATGAGCTAAACTTGCAATGATGAAGTTGGGTCGTAAGTTAGACGCGTGTGTATCGCGGTCTGCATGAAGTATGCAACAAAGGCGTTGTTTTAACGCCATTTGTATTCAGGTTGAGATTCTGTATCACACCGCGGGGTGTTCTTAAGCAATTCAAAATGGCAGAATGCCCAAACTCTGACATAATCGTTTCGCAATTCCACCCTACATTCTGATATTATCCGAGTCGTGAAGTTCTTTAGGTTAGAAGTATTTTTCAGGTCGGAAAGACTCTATGCACTTCCAAGGTAAAGCCTTAATTTATTTTATAAAGTCTAGCATCTAGATTCTAAATGTCACTGGTGCAACTGGTGGTGGTGGTGGTGGTCGCGGAATACCGCGTGGATTTCACCTGATGGTAAGTGATGATGCAGTTTAACATGGTAGCGGGCTGACCTGTTAGGGGTGTATGGCAGTTGTATTAAGCCCATACCATGGCATCGTACCGGAACGCTTAATCGCTTGACGGCACGTCTTTGCCGGTAGGGTGGTAACTAGCCACGACCGAAGCCTCCAGGCTAGACTAAAGAAAATACAGAAATTATAAATTCCCAAATTGACTCTGTCGGGGATCGAACCCGGGACCTCCCAAATTAAAACAACAGTGCTCAACACTGCGTCAGGGAGGTCGTCAAAAAAGGGAGGTAGGTTCTAAAAATCTCGTGGTAAATGCTTTTCCGAGATAAAAAGAAGCCTGTGCCACTCCCCAGGTATTCAATTATATCAATACAAAAAATCGCGTCGATGAGCTTCTCTATTGCAGCTTAATTGAAGGAAAACCCCATAAATGCACACGCTTTTGCATTTATAGTAAAAATAATGCGTTAACTAACTAACTGTACTGATTAGTTTTCTTTAAAAATCAAAACAGTCAAAATTAAACAACAAAATTCAAATACGTACCGTAGGTATAGTATATAGGAAGGACTTCGTCCGCGTGGATTTAGGATTTGGTGTTCCCGTGGGAATTCTTTGATTTTCCGGAATAAAAAGCCTATGGGGCCTATCCTTAATTTTCAAGGATTTGTCCTCTAAAATAATATTAATTGACCCTGAAACAAAGGTACTCGTACTACAATCAGATAGTTCATCAAAAGATACATCTAAGCTACCGACGCATTATGTTAGAGCACATACTCGTAGTTATACAAATAGAAGGCCTTTGTATGGTCATGCTCTGTTAATGAACAACACAAAACCGTAGTCTATGGTCAAATATGGCCCCCGAGGTCAGCGACCTGCGGCGTTCGCAATAAAAATTAACATTCTCTATGGCTGTTCTAGCTTCAATTAGCCAGGGAGGTGGTGAACATTTTTGAGATGTACTTAACCTTCATAGGTTCGACGATAAATATTTTGGGTCATTTTATTTATTTGTCGACCATAGTTTTGAAACAAATCAAGCGAATTTTATAACGGGGGTTTAAGATGGGCTAGCAAAATGCGAAATGTACGAACAAACACCCTTAAAAACACCTCATAGGAGCAGTAACTCTATAAGCAGTGCGTATTGTTGCTGATATGAATTAACGAAAAAAATAGAAAAGAGCGCAGGGAGTTTCACTTCCCACAAGATTAATGACTAATAACTTGACTATAAATATAACTTGACTCTCTAGACATCCGTGTCGTCAGGGATAGTTTGACGATTTTGAATTACCTTACTCAGTTAATTACAGGTACCTACCTGACATCTGTTTTTTACACTACGCCATCATAAACTTCGTCAGATTGGATTACTTCTTTTGCATCACTGTACCACGGCGTAAGTATAATAATATTCGTTGCATAGACCCGGCTACCGTGACAGTTATAGCACTGAGCTACGGTATATATATCTGTATATAGAGGTAGGAAATTGTATACGAATTTGAAATTGGAGTAACTTCATTTTGTATTAAAAATTCTGCCAGTAATCACAGTCAAGTCTCAATCACCCCGCAGCGTAGTTCTTTCTAAAATCTAGACGGCTTCGTCGAACGACTGATAGGAAAGAACGTCTCTCTAGAGTCTTGCTCTAGACTGTGACTATATTGAACATACACCTTTAACATATCGTATATTTCCAGCTCAAAGACGCCCACGAGCTCTTTGCTTATTCCGTCATTAACGTAACAGATCAAATCAAATTGTCCGACATTATGACTGCAGGCGATTTTTTAAAATTTTTTTTCGTGATGCATAAATACCACCGCGTTTAAAATAAATACAGTTCAGTTTTATTTGAATAGATAAATTGTAACCATTTTAATTCAATGTCTTTTTATATTCTTCTATCATTTGATAGAATTCTATTAAGTAGTTAATTTAACTATTAGGCTTTCAAGCTTTTAAATAACAATGTTTTTTTATGTAATTCAATTTAACTAACTACTGGACATGCACATTCAATTTACAATAGGCATACAATTTGGGGACTAGACAAATAGATAAGTAACTGTATCTAGTTATTGTAAATTATACCTTTCTCATTATGTGTGGAAACTTTTGTGTGTGTGAATTTTTGAGGCTCTACGGAGTGACGTATCCCTTAGGGAACAAACTCTTTCAATAAAGATTTTAAAAACAAAACGTGCTTAGAAGTGGATGTGTAGCTACGAGTATGTAGAGATGATTACTGCAAACTGAGGTTATTAATTCAGACCCACATAACCCAGGATTGTTTGTTACAATTATACGGCCCATCTTTACAACAGATTTTGATGAAAGGGGTTGTTTCAAATTTATATGGAGCCTGGGCCAGGTATTTGTACGGTATTTCAAAATGTTCGGGGTCATAAAATAGTAACATTTTTTTCTTTATTTCTTACTAAAAAGTTCAATTTACGAGGTACAATGCGAAATTATTTTGCAAAATAAAAGCGCAACAACATGCGTCCATTTTGACATTGACGTATATTACACGTGTCATGATGACATTTGACATAAAATTACCTGGGAAATGTGAATTAACCATAAAATATCCAACAGCAGTCAGATTGATGGATGGATGCGCTGCGAGAGTTGCTATTCTACAAATGTACCTGATTAAACATTTTATTTTTGTACCTCTTAATCACTGTAAAACTGCCAAAAAGCATATTTTATTTTGTTTTCTATGATTTTATACTATTTTTTAATACTGTACAAGTACCTGGCCCAAAATGAAACCACCCCTTTGGTACAGAGATAGGTTGAATCCCGGAAAATTAATTAGTTCAAAAAAACTCAATCCACGCTGACAAAGTCGCGAGCATCGACTGCTTGGTTAATAAATAATTATTAGTAATCAGATTAAGATTAAAACATACTTAGCTATAAATATACGGTTAGATTGATAAAATTTCAATGTACTCGTATAATCTATTCCATAATATGTATAATCCTCGAACTCATTTGATCAAGGTTCAAGCCCCATGAGATTCTTAGCTGTTGATCGTAATACGACAGTATTGGGCTAACACCTCTTTATATTGGTCCACGGCTACGAATTATCTTTCTATTAAAATGCTATGTCAGATTTGGGGATTAACCTTCTTTGATTTTCAAATGTAGATCCAATTTATCTTAGCGCAACGCTTCAGTAAATATTCACAAGTGACCAAAGGTCTACGAAATCAGAAAATTCAATTATTCTAATACAAATCCATACTAATATTATAACTGTAGTAAAAGTACTCTGTGTCTGTCAGCTCGCTTTAGCGGCCCATATTTTCAACCGATATTGGTGAAATTTGTTGTGGAGGTAGAGAATACACAATTTCCTATTAAAAAACCAGTGGTAGAGTAAACTACGAGTCTACAAACGGATTTTCAGATTTTAAAGTGCTTGTGAAAGTCTATTGGATTAACACCGTTTTGAAAGGTATCCAGTTTTAAAGTATGTAAGTGAAAAAAACATCTCGAACGGACTCAAATGTGCACTTACAAATAACATGTACAGTAAACCACATTATAATAAATTACACCCAATATAACTGTCGGATTTTAGCTCTTATTAATATAGGATAAAGTGTATAGTCCTATACGTTAATGGAGCTACTTGTTTTGTCCTAATGCCGTAATAACCGGTGTCGCAAATTTCATTAGCGTATCCACATTCCTTTATGAGATTGAAACACAATATTTGTAATACTCTTACGTATATGGGAAATTGTATCTTAACATCTTAAACATAAAGTTTAGGACGGCTTAAAAGATTAAATCTAATGTGTACTTTTTGAACGTAGGGTTGTATCGTTACTTATTAATTTTATTAATTGATTCAAACTGAAATATCTAATTAAGTAACACTAAATTAATTTCATTACAAGTTTTTTTCATTTCATTTTTACGAAACTGTGATGGAATATCATGTTAATGGACAGATACGAGTAAGTACATCTTATTACTTATGAAGTTGTTTAAAAAAAACAAGTCAACTTACTGTAAATCGATGATTGGTTTTTTTCCAAGATTACTTAATTTAGTCCAACTCCAATGGTATTATAATATGGTAGTGAGACTTCTATTTAAATAGCGTTTCTACAATAACGTATGTAAAAAAACTGGTAATTGGGAACCCTAGGTTGAGGCATTTAGCGCCAAATTTATTGTCCAAGCGAAACCATAACCTTCAGAATTGGTAACCCTATTACCTTTCTTAGACTGTTGGTTTGTAAGTACTGTGTGGGAGAAAATCTATGCCATATATTCCAGTTAAAAGCAAAGTATTAAATATAGGATAGTCATCTTTATTGCAAAGTAATACAAGCTAGAAGGAAAGGCAAGATTTTGGTAGATAATATAACTTGGATACTTAATAAGTACTAAGAGGATGTGCTTTGACATTAATGGAGATTTTGAAAAACGTCAGCTTTCAACTACTTATCTGTTAGGTTAGGTAGAAATAATGGATCAAGATATTCGTAGAGTAGACAGACGACAGTAATTGCTGATGTAGAAACAGTTTTATGGTAGATATGGTAGGAATTATTATGTCTTAGACTTGGAGGGTCTTAGATGATATCCGCGACTTTGCCCATTTAAGGATTTTTGATTACTGCGGGAACTCTTAAATTTTCCAAAAAAAATTAGCCTATATGTTCTTCCCCGGAATGCAACCTATCTCTGTACAAATTTTCGTCAAAATCAGAAGAAGTGAGACTTCTTTAGAATCGTTGTGATTGAAACGAAAAAGCGACACTAAAAAGAGACAAACATTTTCATAATAGGATTTAGTCTGCGAGAGAATGAGATAGAACAAAAGTTATATTTGTCTCATTCTCTACTTATATTCCATCTCATTCTCTTTTAGACTTTAGCCTGCCAGAGAATAACATAGAATACAAGTTATATTTGTCTCATTCTTTCGTGGGTGACTTTTTGAAGTTTCACTTCTGCCGCACGCACACACTTTTTTTCTAAATTAAGTAATTATGCTTACGCTTGACCACAATCACATCCGATGGCATTAGCATGACTTAGGCATTGAATACTGAAGAGTGTCTTTCTGTCAGCAATCGGTACGTTCTAGTTAGAATTCCTCCCTTAACTTATCTTTCGGGTGAGCATTGGGCAAGATATTTGTAAAAATCAAGATCTTATTATACAGGTATTTCTAACAAGTTCTTTGAAGTTCTTCACATTGGTCCGGCATCTTCATTGCAAGTTGCAACATATCTCACAAAAACGAACTTAGCATAGTTTTGCAACACTCGCGTTTCATTTTACGTTTTGTTATGCGTTACAAAATTGTTGCAGCTTCTGTAACTGATGGATTTAGTGATATTTGAGCTTATCTCTAAGCAGTAACGCCTATTACAGCTTGTATGTTTACGGAATAGGTGATTAAAGTATCAGTAAATTGTAGCATGTACAAATCTTAATCTATATATATAAAATTCAAAGTCCTGACTGACTGACTGACTGACTTATATATCAACGCACAGCCTAAACCGCTGGGGTTAGAAACTTGAAATTTTGACAGTAGGTTCCTTTAGTGACTTAGGCGCTCACTAAGGAAGGATTTTCCAAAATTCCACCCCTAAGGGGGTGAAATAGGGGGTGAAAGTTTGTATGAAAGTCCGTCATTTCTCAAGTTATATCCATGAAACTTGGTATTTGAGCTTCTGGTTTAAAATAAAGAAATACGTGTTTCACAGTTTTTGAAAATTCTACCCCCAAAGGCGTTAAATAGGGGTTGAAAGTTTGTATGAAAGTACTTCATTTTTCAAGTTATAACCATGAAAGTTGGTATTTGGGCTTCTGGTTTAAAATAAAAAAAAAACGTGTTTCACAGTTTTTGAAAATTTTATCCCCAAGGACGTTATATAGAGAGTTTGTCCTTCAATCACGCCGCAACAGAGCAACGGATCAACGTGATTTTTTGCATGGGTATAGTTGAGGACCTGGAGAGTGATATATATAGGATTTATCCCGGAAAATTAAGGAGTGCCTGTGGGAATTTAAAAAAACTTATGCCACTCGAACGAAGTCGCGAGCATCCTCTAGTATTTCATATGTTTAATAATACCTACTTACTTTAAGAGCCAAGTAAGGAAAGTATCTACTTTGAACACCAAGTAAGGCCATTGAGTCATAAAGAGCCAGTATGACTCAATTGATACATGAATATCATTATTTTCGCAACAAAATCGCAGAAATAAAATCCAAAAATTATTGGAATTTAATTCTATACACAGTCTGGTCATGAATACTGTAACAATAAAAAAAATTATTTGAATTTGGAATGATCTGTCATTCTCATATGATTATTCATTGTGTTTTCTCATTTTCGTGCCAATCTTTGTTAAATATTAATGTGATATTAAAACGGGGTGAGGTTTGGAATTACTAGTCACTCTCGTTTCTCATTTTCAGGTGTTATTTGCCCTAAAAAGTTCGTTTTCCAAAATTGATAAGTACCTACTGCGTAGCCGCAACTGATTTCTGTAACTGTGCTAAAACTCAAATTTTATAACCTTTATTTATATACCTTATCATAGCAGCTCTTACAAATACCGCTGACCCTTCTCAAAGTAGGTCTTATTTGTAAGAGCCTATTAATATTTACTTAAGGACCTTATTCATACATAGTACGACCCTCTATTATGGATATACGGATTATGATCAGATCAAAATGTTATTATATTGTTAAGACTTAAGGTTAGAGCAAAATTTATTGCAATCTATTTTGGTTGCTAAATACCTAAATAAAATAAATTATTTATTAAATTGTAAACGACACATTTAAAATTTGTGTAGCACGTATAGTCCCATAAACTTATCTGACCCAGAGTCAGTGTCGCTAGCGTATCCTTACTATTATAAATGGGAAAGTGAGCTTGTTTGTATGTTTGTTCCGCTTTCACGCTCCAACGGATGAACGGATCTGGATGAAATTTGGCACAGAGATAGATTATAGTCTGGAATAGCACATAGGCTACTTTTTATCCCGGAAAATTAAAGAGTTCCCGCGGGAACCGAAAAACCTCAATCCACGCGGACGAAGTCGCGGGCATCAGCTAGTATGAAAAATAAAATAAAAAGAAATACTAAACAGGTATAAAAATTAGTTCCAATTCTGGCCACCGGGTCAGATATTTTTGCGGGACAAAAAACATCTATTAAGTACAGCAGAACTCCAAAAATGTGAATGTTAAAGGCGTGTGCGGTGTGCCCCATTAGAAGCTGGGATCTTGATAAACGAAACAGAAATAGATCTGAATAGTACACGCACATTATGTCACCGACAATGTGAATGGCCTGTGTTACGTAACGCGAACAGCGCAGATCTAGCTGTGGTTGTGCTAAACTGCCGCTGACATTGCGTCGTGCTGGCTTTATTGCTTTGGTAAAGTGTGCTGCATATCATGAGGAGATTGCTGAATTGCCTTGAAGGAGAAGGTTCACCTTCGGTGTACTCTTTGTACACTCTACCATGAATAGAGATACATAGATTGTATTAAAAATATAATAATTTAGAATATTAAAGTATTGGATAGAAGCAGGCGTTACTTTGCGGAAGTCCATGATATTGAAAAAACTAGAAGTTTAATTCGCTATAATCCGCCACAGAAGGTAAATCTATGTGGTACAGTACGTATCTTGAACTGGCAGCCCGCGATATTCTCCACACCACATAAATCTTCCAAAATACGTACGTATCGTATCGTACGTTGAGGGTATTTTGGAAGATTTATGTGGTGTGGAGAATATCGCGGGCTGCCAGTTTAAGATACGTACTGTACCACATAGATTTACCTTCTGTGGCGGATTATAGCGAATTAAACTTCTAATTTTTTCAATATTAAAGTAAATAATGAGAAATAAAATGAAATGTATTTAAAGTTTTCGATACGTTTCCAAGATGGCAACCTTTAGCCATAGAGATGGCAGTAGGCGCGAAACGTACCTACGGTTTTTCCGGTGTTGTGTTGACACTTGACAGAAAACGTCAAAAAATATGAATCCGCTATTGTTACCCGCTCCTGTTTAGTGTTGCTTATAGTGGAAAGATTAAACAATTACACCACTGAAAGTACGATGAATTCGTAGATTTGAACGATCAAAACTGGTTTAGTATTTTTTTCTTTCATTTCTCTACTTGTAAAAGGACCGGACCGACGCTCCATACAAATCTGGACCGTCTCCTTTTTGGTAACGTAATTCAACGATACGGGAAGCTATAAGTGTATAGTTGGATGAGCCGATCGAAAAGCACCACCTAATCCTAAGCAAAACTAGTGGCGTGCTCAGTATTCGGAGCTAGGGTAGGCATTGGTTAAGTAGATACCTATTCAGGGAGGGCATGATAAAAAAAACCGGCCAAGTGCGAGTCGGACTCGCGCACCGAGGGTTCCGTACAAACCTGTAGTAAGTTTTAAATTATTTAAAAAAAACTACTTACTAGATCCCGTTCAAACCAATGTTCGGTGGAAGATTGCATGGTAATGTACTCGTACATCATATATTTGTTTTAGTTTTATCATTCTCTTATTTTAGAAGTTACAGGGGGGGGCACACACATTTTACCACTTTGAAAGTGTCTCTCGCGCAAACTATTCAGTTTGATTGATGATATTAGAAACCTCAATATCATTTTTGAAAACCTATCCATAGATACCCCACACGTATGGGTTTGATGAATAAAAAAATTTTGAGTTTCAGTTCTAAGTATGGGGAACCCCCAAATTTTATTGTTTTTTTCTATTTTTGTGTGAAAATCTTAATGCGGTTCACAGAATAGGTACATCTACAGTATAGTTCTTATAGTTTCGGAAAAAAGTGGCTGTGAGTTGTGACATACGGACAGACAGATTGACAGACAGACAGACAGACATGACGAATCCATAAGGGTTCCGTTTTTTGCCATTTGGCTACGGAACCCTAAAAAGGCATTGAGCTTGTTTATCTAGGGTAAGCAATGCTTTCATGCCACTATGTCGTGCACGCTACTGGCCGCAAACCCTACTAAGTCGACAGACGGTCGATATCTATGAAATGAAATTACTTATTTATATCACGTAGGATACTTGTGCCACTTATGATAAGTCGACAAGACTCTACCACCGGCTCGGAAAGATACTCGGAAGATGCCTTTACGAGTATGTGCAAGACTGAGACTTTAAGAGGCAAGACCCTTATAAAATTCAACTGGCATGATCCGATTGCTGTTGATAATTTGTTCGTTCCTAGTTACGATTTACGACTTCATTTATGACCGAAAATTGAAACTAAATAATGACCCACGTGTTTAGACATTAACATGGATAGGCACTTATCAAAAATTAAAATACTTTTTTGATTAAATAAAGGACGGCGAAGACTGCCAATATTTATTTTTAGGTGCGCGACAGGAAATCGTCGAATCGTGAAATGAAGTAAAAGAAAAGGCCAAGGATAGAACATTGTGGACACAGCTCCACCCATAAGGGCCCGGCTCTTGAATAGTCACTTGATAAACTCCCTGGCGCAGTGTTGGGCGCTGTTGTCTTACCGTGCGGAGGTCCCGGGTTCGATCCCCGGCAGGGTCAATTTGGGAATTAATAATTTCCGAATTTTCCCTGGAGACTGCGGCCGTGGCTAGTTACCACCCTACCGGCAAAGACGTGCTGCCAAGCGATTTAGCGTTCCGGTACGATTTAGGGGTTATGAATTGTAACTGCCATACCCCCAACAGGTTAGCCCGCTACCATCTTAGACTACATCATCACTTACCATCAGGTGAGATCGCAGTCAAAGGATAACTTGCAGTGGATAAAAAAAATTGGCAGTCATAAGAACTGCCGATAGAAGTGAAATAAATAAATAAGTATATTAAATTTAAAAAAAAAAAAATATTTAAAATAAAAACGATTATAATTAATAATAATAACAACTATAAAAATATAAACCTTAAAACTAAGGCATTAAAGTTTAATTACGAATGTAGTATATTTTAAATATATAAGATCTTTTGTCTTCGTAACAACGCGAGGTGTCGGTGTCGGTGACGCGAGTCTGCAAGTTTACCCCCTTCCAAAAAGTGCTCAACGTGGCTAAAGAAGTTTTCACTTCAAAAAAGACAGGAAATCATCGAATCGTGAAATGAAGTAAAAGAAAAGGCCAAGGACAGAATATTGTGGACACAGCTCCACCCACAACTCACAAGCACCCGGCACTCAAATAGTAATTTGATGACACTCCACTCACCACTGGTGTATCTCTGGTGTGTCAGTCAACAGCGTCGCCTTGATGAACGCAAGGAATGTCGTTGAGTCAATACGGTGTCAGTCAGCGTGGCTTTGTCAAGGTTACATTTTTGCGAAACAAGAATTTGCGCAGAAAAAACAATAGTGTGCTCTGTGACATTTTTAGATTATGAATGGTGTCGATATATTTATTTTTATTTATTAATCCTTTTACCCAAGGTTGCAAGGAGATTGCCTTAGCAATAAGACCGCCTTTGCACGTTTCTAACTTCTATGTAGTTTCACTACTTATTCTTAACTGGTATGTGTATACTTACTGTATATTTATTATTTATGTGTGCAATAGAAAATTTATCTTATGTGAAAACTTAGAAACTCAGAACTATTTTTTTACTTGATGACGCCTAATAGGTTTAAATATAACTTGTATTCTATCTCATTCTCTCGCAGGCTAAATCCTATTACTTATATGAATATACTAATGTCTCGTTTTAGTGTCGCTTTTTCGTTTTATTGAATTTTAAAATCACAACGATTCTAAAGAAGTTTCACTTCAAAAAGAGAACCTCTTTTTTTGAAATTGGTTAAAAATAAGACAAATAAATCGTATAGCGGACATCTTTGGGTGGTAGACGAATAAATAGAAAAATACATTATACACATTATTGAAGCCTAGTTTTCGGAGCAATATCACCTCGCTGCAGCGTTATCATAACAAGAGTGGACATGTCAGATAAGGGTTATCAATCTCATCACACCTATCTAAATAAACTTTCCATTAAGGGAATATCAGCTTTATGTGTAAAAAAATTTGGTATATTTCCGTTTGTGGTAAAAACGCGGAAAATATCCCTTACGCACGTAACACAAGTGAGATGTTGTCGTTTGTCAGATAGTCAAGTTGATCTTTGATAAGAATTGGGTTATTTCGAAAAACTTTCTACAGATGAGAGTTAGATAGATGATCCATTTTTTTCAATTTAGAGTTAATATTAAAAAGTACGTCTTGAGGTGTCCCAGGACGTAGGACACCCGATAGAAGTGAAGCTTCCATAATATTGTGCACTGTATAATAATTCGCGGTGTTTCACTTCCGTGCCTCGGAGAACACGTTAAGCCTTCGCCGCGTCGCCCGTTTATTATCACTAACATGATAATAGTCGTTAAAGCTCGCCAACCCGCATTGGAGCAGCGTGGTGGGTCTAAGCTCTAATTCCCTTCTCTTATAAGAGTGGAGGCCTGTGCCCAGCAGTGGGACGTTAATGGGCTGTAGTGGTGGTGGTGGTGGTGGTGGTATAATAATTATATGTTTACTTTTAAGTGGTCACTACATTTAGCTTTTTTTTTATAGGATAAGATTACCCTTGAATGTTTTAGTGTAAGTGTCCATTAGTAGTAAATAAAATATGAAAAATAAAATAAAAATTTATAATATATTTCTGTACTCTGTCTTTTGCGCTGCCCAGTCAATTAGGATCCTTCCAAAATCATAAAATTCTACGAAAAGGCATCGGGTTATTAACGATATTTTAATGTAGATTATCTCTAGGTACATAAAAAAAAACATAATATATAAGTAACGTAAATTCGGCATATTCCGAGCCACCAGAAAAAATGATTTCGATAAATCGGATCTTCAACTATGTAACAGTCAAACGATTTTAATAAATGAAATGAAATTGGAACGGATTCTTTACATATCCCCGCCGACTTTATCGAGGAAATAAGCTTGTTAGAAAATAATAATAGCTTCTAGATTTTACCTAGGACAGCTAGGAAACACGCCTTGACGTATAGAACAGCTGACCTATGACTTAGAAACAGTTTGTACGAGTACCCGCTCGCTACCATTGCTAGTTGCTACATGGGTATGGAAATAGGTCTAGGTGTGGCTTACGATATTACCTGAATTCTGAAATTTGTAATTTCAACTCTAAACAAATAGACGTAAAGGCTATTTCATCATCGAGAGGTATGTAGAGAGGTTATCAAATTCTATGGCTTTATCGAGCGATTCGAAAGCAATGAGTGGTATTTATTTTGAGTTGCCCCTAATTGTTATTTATGGCGTGTGTTAGGCTTACAATAGACGATCCAACTTGGTTGGCAGGTGCATAGTTGCATACCATATTACAAGTGCAACGCTGCTGAATTCTGTTGTAAGACGGAGAATTATCTACTCCTGCTTCACATGGTGCCACTAATAATATACTCGTTAATTTTCGCATTTTACTTGACGGTAAAGTATACGTATAGAAGTGCGATCCCACTAAATTCGTGTGCAAATTTGTTTTTTTTTGTATATCTCTAGATAGAGTCGTTTGTTGTAATTCGTTATACGCGCTATAAAATATTGTTTTTCTACAACTTAGACATTTCTATGTCAACTCTGATGATGATAGTAGATGCTCTGTCTGTGTGCCTAACTCTATGGTTAGTACGAACCAAGTTGGATCATCTGTTCGTTACTTTAATAGTTACCTACCGGTGCATAATTTTGTAACGTGTAATTTCGGTTAATGAAGGTTTAATAACCATGGGAGTTAGAAGCGATTGTTTGTAAGTTGTAACAGGGGTCATACTGCCAACGCTTTATAAAGCAATACTTAAGCAATATTATCCAAAATAATTGTTAATGATCGTACCTTTACGTTCCTAAAATAAGGACTATAATTCTAAAACACATAAGTCAACAATAATTTCAGTTCCAGCCCAGTTCAGTTTGGCAATCAGTCGTCATACTCGACACCCAATAATTTAGACTAGAGTTTAGACCACCACTACCACTACAACCCATTAACGTCCCACAGCTGGGCACAGGCCTCCACTCTCATAGGAGAGTGGGAATTAGAGCTTAGACCCACCACGCTGCTCCAATGCGGGTTGGCGGGGTACTTTAGACCATTAAAATTAAATAAATCATTGCCTGGAAGAAATTTCGTTTCCTCTTTACTGACGTCGACATAAACGTTAAGACTAACTAACTCAAACTAGATACAACTAACTATCAACATTTTATTTTCATTCGTCTAAGTGGTGGCAGGGTTCGGTTTAGGTTTCATAAAAAATTATGGAAATTGAAAATCTGCAAATATATTGTGTCCATCTATACTTATAATAATCTTCAGAGATAACTCGATATCGGTCATCCATCCATACTTCCATATGAAATGAAATGATTTAATCATAGGTTAATTTGTGCCACTTATGATAAGTCAAGACTCAAGACTCTACCACCGGTTCGGAAAGCTGATTAATAGGCATAAATGGAAAAGTGTGTATGTTTGCCTGTCTGCTATGCTTTCACGGCCAATCTGTTCAACTGATTTTGATGAAATTCCCGGGAAGTTATTTTATCCTTTTTTTATCCTAGAAAATCAAGATTTTTCACGGGATTTTTAAAAACTTAGTCCAAGACACAGGCATAAACTAGATGTACAAATGTGGGTCGAGAATTAATTCCGGAAAACAATTGCGACAGACATACATAAAAGGTGGTTTTTATTGGTGTAACGTGGCGTTGCGTAGTAACTAGCTTCCATGGGATTAACGCAATGGGGGCTATCGCGCGTGAATTTGCCGCTAGAGGCGCTAGTGTCGCGTGAGGTCCAATAACCATTCACTTTGTACTGGTTTTGGCGGGTTTCGTGACATAAATTATAATTTCTTTATTTTAACTGTTGAAAAGTGATCTCCTTTGGATTATTTGGCGATGAATGTGAACGCTTTTAAAGCGGAATTAAGAAAAAGAGGCGCAAAATAAGCGGCCTCAAAGAGTAGCTAATTCAGAGGTTTAGGAGAGAGAGTTTGTTTAATGTTTACAAACTTATTTTTTTTTCAAAAGTATGCTTGTTTGCCTCGTTGGTCTAGTGGTTAGCATGTTCAACTGCGGCCGACGAGGTCCCGGGTTCGAGTCCCGGGTCGGGCCATAATTAAGTATTGGGGTTTTCTGTCTAGAAATTCTCAGTACTAGCCCGGAGTTAGAAAGTTGGCGGTGTTTCACCCCCGTGCCTCGGAGAGCACGTTAAGCCGTCGGTCCCGGGTATAATCACTAACATGATAATAGTCGTTAAAGCCCGCCAACCCGCATTGGAGCAGCGTGGTGGGTCTAAGCTCTAATTCCCACTCTCCTATGTGTATACCTATTTATCCTTTCCTTTCCCTTTAAAACACACTGCTATACAAATAAATATTTAATATAGTAAATCCATACAATAGATATGATACTGAAAGATGGTTGAGTTGTTAGTTGAAACACTAAACAACGGTAGATACTAGATTAAGCATACTAAAATTCTACATCAAATTTTCTAACAATAACAGATATCATTAATTATGTATGCTTATCATTTCTATTTAGGTACCTACATAAATTCTCTTTTCATCTTTATTTGTCCAAACAAAAAAATCACAATAGTTATGTAGGTACTTTCTTTTAGTACTTATCAAGCAACTGTGTTTGAATTTGAAAATAGTAGGGGCTACTTTCTTTCAAGCAATATTCATTATTGATCATTTCTATGTGCTTATAATTATCCACACTGATAAACTCATATTTTATAGAGAAAGGACATTTCACTTCCAATACGGTTAGTTCTCCAATTAATCCTTCTGGAGAAACCCGAAATGAAACATCTAATCTAATATTAATAAAGAGAAATATTATTAAATTCTGGTCATCTCACACATAGTAATCTGATCCCAAGATAGGTGTGTTCTCGTTAGAGATACTGTGGGTAGGTACATAACCAGAGACATATTATATAGTACCAGAGACCTAGAGCAAACATCTATGTTCATCAATATCTCCTTTTTTTTTTCGAACAAAACGGATAACTTAATGAGATTCAAGATTTAAAACTTTGTTTCGGCGCCGATCATAAAAAGTCGCCTTTGACAGCTATACCTCTGGACCTTAGTCAACAGTGGCGCCAACTGGTGAGCAAAGAAACGATAGTCCCCATTGCTCGACGTTATTATTGAATCATAATTAGTTTAACATTAACTAATAAATATTAATTTGCATACTTACCTAGGTACTAAGTACTAAAATAGATTATTATACTGAGAAATATAAATTAACTAGCTGAAGCCTGCGACTTCGCCCGCGTGGATTGAGGTATTTAGGTTCCCGCCGGAACTCTTTAATTTTCTAGGTTTTTTAAATTCATTATAGGCTTACGCTTGACCACAATCACGCCTGATGGGAAGTGATGATGTGGCCTAAAATGGGACGCGCATGCCTAGAAAATGCCTATGCTAAAAAGTAGCCATCAGCTAGTAAATTATTATTCCAAAGTAGAGCCTTTTCTTAGTCAGAACAAATGTATAAGTAGGTATACTTTCAAAGCCACCTATAACATTTTGTAAGAGAGCAAAGGTGAATGTAACAGTATCAAGGAATGGCCTTTATCACGAGATTTCTGTTGTTTTGTTATAAAGTGACCGCACACCCTGTGCGATAATAACAACCAGACTCAGTGAATCCATACTAATATTATAAATGCGAAAGTGTGTCTGACTGATACGCTTTAACGGCCCATCTTTTCAACCGATTTTGATGACATTTCGTATAGAGATAGGTTGCATCTAGGGCATGCTCCCGGGAAATATCAGTATCAAAAGTATCGGGATTTCCCGAGACTTTTGTATATATTCAGTCCCGGTTCTCCACGAGAGAGGTCCGGTACTTTCGATACTTTCGAGACTATTCGAAAATCTTGAGTTAATTAAAATATTCGCATTGTATATGCTTACTGCATTAACTTTTTGTAATATAATACGTACCGAAACGTTTGTTTATGTTGAAATTGGTCAAATCACTTGTTTTGTTTGAATATATTGGTCTCTTCTCTAGTTACTTGCTATTGAACTGTGAAGTGACTGGATATCACGTCATTAAGAGCACAAGCGGCGACTTTGAGCGACGGATTCGAAAAATCATTGCAAGATCGGTAAGTTCATAATTTTTAAATGACCAATACTTTTTACTATACTTTGAAAAGCAATAGGTATTTAAGTGAACCTTTATTACAATAAGAAATAGTTATTGAAAGAGAAAAACTAAATACCCTATTTGCAATATAGTTAGACAATGTATTTACTTAATTAAATTCTCGTTTTTAATAGCGACAGGATATTAATCACATCATATTAATAAATAACTTATGCTGGAAAATTAAAAATCTTTCCGCTATGAGTTTTGAAGATTTTCAAAGTAAATCCGGCGATAAGTCGTCTGTTTGGCATTACTTCCTGCGAGGTCAAAATGAAGCAAAATGCAAGCTCTGTCAAAAAAATATTAAAAAGTGCTAGCCTCCGCAAACAAAAATAAAAATTGTCAGGATGTTTTTTTATTGTTATTAATTGTTACGCTGTATTGTTATTAATAAGAGAAGATTCTGAGTGTTGTTTGGCTTGAAATTTTCATAATTTACAAAAAAAGAATTATGGAAGAAAACTGGCAGACTAGTGAGGCTAAAGTTAATAATATTATAAGAGGTTATATGTATAATAAGCACGAGAATGAAGGTTTACTTTCGATTTAGATTAGTAATTTGTTGAATTTGTTTTTATATAAAGGCTAAACTTTGACTTTTGATTTGTCTTTGAGGTTCATAATATTTTATTAGTTTTAATGCCTACCTACTTACAGTGATTTATTTATGTTAGAAATTAAAAACTAGATTTGAGTAGTAAGGTTTTTATTTCACATTTTATGCCCTTTCCTATTCCTGTTTCCGTAATTTTATATGGCAGTATCGAAAGTCTCGGGAATTCCCGGTTCCGTGCCAGTATCGGACAAAAAATTCCCGGTTCTTGGAATGGTACCGATACTGCAAGCCCTAGTTGCATCCCGGGGAAGGAAAAAGTCTTGTTTTTTATCCCGGAAAATAAAAGAGTGCGCGCGGGAATATAGTAAACTTAAAAGCAGGAATCGCGGGCATTACTATTGATTCTATGAATAAATAATTTTAATTTCTAAATTGGCTCAAGTGTGGTCTGGCTAGAGGCATTATCTGTGGTCAAGTGATTTAGCGCTCCTCGATAAGCCTCAGGAAAAACAACCAGATAGGTAAACAACAGGCGATAGTGTTGTACGCAACTCCGAAAAAATTAGTACTTTAAATGCCTATGACAAATTCGACCGTATTGGACGGATTGAAGAAGTGCTTAAGAAGTTTGAAGAGAAAGAGGGCTGCTTAGAAGGCCTCTACACACGCAATTTTAAAGCGTTAACGTCGCCGGATGCTGGTAACTTCACTCTCAGTTTCAGTTCTGCAACATGCGCCTCTTGCAGTACTAACAACACTGACGCCTCTTGCGGATTTTCAACCGTATGCGATCACCTTACCAAGTAGTAATGCTATCGTATTACAAAGTTGCAAATAGGCACATAATGGTTATACATAGTTACTTTCTACCTGATATCTACTCGTTATAGCATATCTACAGATTATACCTAGGTAGGTATTATTCTCACACACCTGGCCTCTACCTGTTGCGTTTCGTTTTTCGAAAACAAACAATTTTTTATCATGCAGTTACTTGTAAATTGTAATGCAATTAATAGTTCTCGGGTTTTATTTCCGTTTCGACATAAGAAGCATCATTTTTCTATAATTCAGATCTGGTTTCGGATTTCTGAAGTCTAAAGAAGTAGGTAAAAGAGGCCTTTGTTTAGACCAAGGGTTCAAAATAATTTACCTATGGTAGGCTCCCTGAGTGCAGAAAAACTTATAATATTTACTTAAATTATTATTATATTTTCGACTAAATCTACAATCATCGAAGAAACACGGATTACAAATGTGTACTACTGCATTGAAAATAATTTATATAAAAAAGCACGACTTTTAAATGAATATCGTGTAACAGATGCATTAGTTAACAAAAGACAAAAAATGTTGACAATACCTGCCCGGTTGACATCACTGCGCATTGTTATTGGTCGGCGGACGGCGAGAGCACAAAGAGACAGAGGTGACCAACCGTTCGTTCGTCACGCGGGGTGACTGCGCAATGCCGTGACCAGATAGTGACATTGTTTGAAGGTTTTTATAACTTATATGATCATTAATTAATTACCGTTTTACAGCTATTTCTATGTAGTTTAAAGTAGAAAAATGTAAAGAAATGCTCAATTACTTGTCAAATAGGGATTGTTAAAGGAACAATCATTTATTCATACGTGGGTCAACTAACTTTGAAGGCTATCATGACCGGTAAAGACTCTACTGTACTGTTTCTTTCTGCAAACCTCCATTATCTTTGTCTTAAAATTGAAATGTTACCTTAATTATGGTTGCAGAATGTACTTAATATGCCAGTAGGAAGCGACTTCTATAACAGCTTGTCTTATTCTTTGACTTACCTGAAAGTTAACAAAAAAATATAAATTAATATTTTTCAAACATTTTTTGTTTCAAAAATTAAGTTGCCACAAATTTTTATCTGATCCATGATCCATCGAACCCAAGACACGTGCCTCAAAGGGTTGTCTACTTTTTGCAGGATATAATCATTTTATTATCTACTTCGGTGGTACAATTTTTTATATAATATTTAATTCCATCACGTACAAGGTCGTCTACGTCTGCACTCGGTACCTATTCCGAAGTTTTTTTGACCATCGTTTTTTTAGAATTAGCAATACTTGCTTCCGCATTGGGATTTCGATTATCCATTAGGTACTGATAAAAATAATCATTATGTACTTAGTACATACCTAGTGATCAGTATTAATGTCCAGGTACGTGGAGTGTTTGAAAACCCTATGACAGTTTCTGTACCACGCACTTTGATTTGAGCTGATGTTGATATGGATAACTATTAACTATATTTTTATATGTGAAGATTTTTAGATGATGCCCACGACGTCGACTGGTCTTTTTCTCCGCGGGAACTGTTCCATTTTCTGGGATAAAAAGTAGCATAATTATGGGGACGGGCAGACCCCGGGAGTCAAGCCAAAATAAAAGTCCGGAAAATCAAAAAGTTCCCAAAGATTTTTTATGAAACTAAATTCAAGCGGGTGAAGTCGCGAGCTTCACCTAGTCTTCTAAATGCATAAAAGGAAAAGGTGACTGACTGACTGATCTATCAACGCACAGCTCTAACCACTCGACGTATCGGGCTGAAATTTGGCATACAGTTATCCGTTCATCCGCATCCGCCAAGAAAGGATTTTTGAAAATTCAACCCCTAAGGAGGTAAAATAGGACTTTATTATGAAATTTATATGAAAATCGAACTTGACGCGAGCATAGCCGCGGGAAAAAGCTAGTACACTATAATGTCACACATTTAATATTGCTTTCCGGGGACATACGCATTCTTTTCTGCCCGGAGTTCTGTCGGCATTTTCATATCACGCGAACAGAAGCCGCGGGCATCAGCTAGTCATACTAATATTATAAATGCGAAAGTGTGTTTGTTTGTTGGTTTGTCCTTCAATCACGCCGTAACGGAGCAACCGATCGACGTGTTTTTTGGCATGGGTATAGTTGAGGACCTGGAGAGTGACGTAGGCTACTTTTTATCCCGGAAAATAAAGGAGTTCCCGCGGGAATCAAAAAACTTAAACCACGCGGACGAAGTCGCGGGCATCAGCTAGTTAAAAATAAACAATTATATTATCAATGTACACAAGTAGATGCTACAACAATAAACACATACTGTTTACCCCTCTGCCTGTTTGTATGCTTTGTTCACGAGTTCCTTCGTCCAGTGATGAATGAATATGTACGTATTTGTGTCGGCCATGTTTTGGTAACATCGTACGTTACAGATTAATGTTGATATTTGGTTTGGTTTGAAGGAAAACAAGTCTAGTGTTCGATTTAATTATTACTAGCTGATGCCTGCGACTTCGTCCGCATGGCATGGTTTAAGTTTTTTTGATTCCCGTGGGACCTCCTCAATTTTCCGGAAAGTAGCCTATGTCACTCTCCAGGGCCTCAACTATACCTGTGCAAAAAATCACGTCGATCCGTTACTTTGTTAAGGCGTGATTGAAGGAAAAACCAACAAACCAATAAACCAACAAACAAACACACTTTCGCATTTATAATATTAGTATGACTAGCTTTTGCCCGCGACTTCGTACGCGTGGACTACACAATTATAACAAACCCCTATTTTACCCCCTTAGAGGTTGAATTTACAATTTTTTTTTTTACCGGATGTCTACGTCAGCATAGCTATCTGCATGCCAAATTTCAGCCCGATTCTTTTTTTTTTTTTTGAGTTGTTGGTTTGAGTTGTGTGCTGATAGATCAGTCAGTCAGTCACCTTTTCCTTTTTAAATATATTTAGATTAATGTAAGAAGAACGTGGAACCAAATTCCAAGAAATAATTGTGATAACTAACGAAGATCTACTTCTTCGTTAGTTATCACGATTATTTCTTGGAATTTGGTTCCATACAACTTCCATCCATTCATCCACTGCTGGACATATGATTAAAAAAACCCCGGCTGAGTTTGTTGTGGGCTCTTCTCATACCAGGGTGCGTTTGGAACCGTCGTAGTTTTAAGATACTGATTAAGACTAAGTAACTGATTATATAAATATCGCCATCATATCTTCTAAGTTAATGGAAGTAAATAAGTGTACCTACACGTTAATACGCTTCGCCGTCTCAACCTATAGACGTCCACTGCTGGACGAAGGTCTCCTGCATGGATCGCCACAGAGCACGGTCTTGTGCCGCTTGTTTCCAGCGGCTCCCAGCTGCACGCTTGAGATCGTCCGTCCACCTAGTGGGGGGTCGCCCAACGCTGCGCTTCCCGGTGCGAGGCCGCCATTCGAGCACCTTGGGACCCCAACGCCTATCTGTTCTACGAACTATGTGCCCCGCCCATTGCCACTTGAGCTTGGCGACTCTTCGAGCTATGTCGGTTACTCTGGTTCGCCTACGGATCTCCTCATTCCTGATTTGATCACGCAGGTATACTCCGAGCATAGCCCTCTCCATCGCCCGCTGCTGCCAGAGCTAGGAATAGTGGGACTGCCGGGGACTAGGGAATGTTTGTTCTGTGACCTATCCATTAAGGGTTATGCCCAATAATCGCCACGCTGGGCATGCGGGTTGGCGATCGCAGGGCTAGACTGCTTGCACTGGTTTCGCTGCTGCCCGACACCAGTCTGTGCCATTTGTCCAGTCTAGCTTGTTCGAAATGGGTATACCGCCATTTATCGGTCGTCAGAGCCTCGTTTGTAAATCAGCAGGGGGTACCACGGGCAGGTGAGGTTGACAGTTGGAGTGCTAATGATGGAGGTGCACTCCCTTACCCTCCTAGGTACACTTATTTAAATAAAATAAATTAAATAAATAAATATTGATATTGATGGAGGAGACCAGCTGTCAGTTTCAACGCTTATACCACAACTTAAAAAGTTTAAAAAACCTGCATGTTACCGGCCTTTAGGTAATTTATCTCAAACGTCCGTCGTGAACTGCAATTAAAGTGCACTTTAGCTTTTATTGGCGCAATTGTATTTAAGGTAATTGTGTAAAGGCTTTACAATCGTGCATTGTCGAGTCAACATCTCCTGAAGATGCTCCGATTTCGGAGTGAAACGTACGTTGAGAGTGATTTGGAGGATTTGTGTGGTGTGTTGCGGTGCCGGTGCGAATTTCTGGGTGGTGGTTGTTCGCATGCTATTGGTGAAAGACACGCACTGTACCACATAGATTGGTCTGCTGTGGCGGATTATAGCGAATTAAACTTCTCGTTCATTCATTATCATGGACTTCCGCAAAGTAACGCCTGCTTCGATTCAATGTATTTAAGGTCTCCATTACAACAATTAGTTCGGATGTTACAAAAGGTATAGTTATGACTTATGACTATGGTCTATGAATAGATAGTAGCGTGGGGTAATGGTACAGATTAACGGGCTTGTAGCACGCGATAGTGGAAACTGAGAAAGGATTTTGTAGGAGCAAACTACCTACTTGTTTTTTTTTTCATAGTTCTTTCATATTTTGGAACAGGTTTATTACTGCTACTATATACCTACTCGTATATTGATTATTGTCACTTAAATAAAACTGAATAAATTAAAAAAAAATGAGACCAATCTGAAAGTATAATTTCCTTTTACTTAAGTAGGTACTTAAATTAAAAAAAAGAATTGTATAAATGTCCGACTGCCTCGTTGGTCTAGTGGTTGGCATGTACGACTGCGGCCGACGAGGTCCAGGGTTCGAGTCCCAGGTCGGGTCATACAACTAGTATTGGGTTTTTCTGACTAGAAATTCTCATGGTACTAGCCCGGAGTTAGGAAGTTGGCGGTGTTTCACCCCCGTGCCTCGGAGAGCACGTTAAGCCGTCGGTCCCGGTTATTATCACTAACATGATAATAGTCGTTAAAGCCCGCCAACCCGCATTGGAGCAGCGTGGTGGGTCTAAGCTCTAATTCCCACTCTCCTATGAGAGTGGAGGCCTGTGGGACGTTAATGGGCTGTAGTGGTAGTGGTGGTCCGAGGTAACAAACATTTTTAAAATAGAAAAAAGAATACAACCAAATTGAGAACCTCCCCGTTTTTTGAAGTTGGTATTTGTTTAACTTTAAAGTCATTAAAACTCAGTTGAACTAATAATACTAAGAATATGAACTAATAAGTAATAACGTAATAAATATTCTAATAACGGTAATTTAGTTGCTACCAAATTAGCTACACACATTACTAGTACCTAACAACAGCTCATATTTTACGCATTCAGCATTTTATTTAGTTTCGTATTACCAATACTTAACAGTTCACCGTAATAGAAACTAGACGGTGAACTGTAGGCACATTCTTCCCAATAAATAAAATCTAGATCAAAACATCCGGATTAAAAACTATCTGTTTCCTATAACATTTACCGATATTTTCAGCTTCATATATTATATCGATTGGGAACTCGGACGGTACTGAAGTAAATGAATGGTATATTTTTTAGGGATGCCACATGGAAGAATTTATTTATTTAAATTATAGGTCGCATCTAATCGCAGGTTAAATACCAAAATTATTAGTCAACTAGCTGATGCCCGCGACTTCGTTCGCGTGGTTTTAGTTTTTTTTTATTCCCGCAGGAACTTCTTAATTTTCCGGGATAAAGTCTATGTCACTCTCCAGGTCCTCAACTATACCCATGCCAAAAATCACGTCGATCCGTTGCGGCGTGATTGAAGGACAAACCAATAAACCAACAAGGAAACACACTTTCGCATTTATAATATAAGTATGATATAAAGCCACTAATGATAGATAATGCTCAAATTTTGTTGTAACAGGGGTAAAATAAAATGAGTCCATATAAGGATACACGAAAATTCGTTAAAAAGAGATTAATAGAACTATTTTGATTTGCATAACTTAGTAAATTCTTATTAGGAAAAAGGAGCTGTTGTTGCATAATATTGTGATAACGATCTTGAAAAAAATCCGTAAGAGTGCAATGTTTATGTGGTACCTACTTGGGACTGGTTTTGGTACTTAACTCTATTTAGTACCTAAGTAAAGTTATAACTACATCAGAATTACTTTGTAAATATCCAGGAACCTATGTAGTAAAGAACTATCAAATACTGTAAAAATAATACCTGTATTTTTGTCGATAAAATAATCAAAAAAAAATATTTTTCGTAATCAAAAGAATCAAGCAACGTGGCACCCCTACCTGAAACTCGGCAGATGTTGATAATGTTTCGGTGGTACGAGTATGTTACCGTGAAGCCAGCCGTATGGTGTACGGATTTAGCCGTCAAAATAAACTTTCAAGGGCAATGCACTGCTTTCTGGTTATAAGCTCCAAGACTCCTATTCAATAAATGGGTGGAATCACTCTTTGAATAGGGTTGTTAACTCCAAATTTAACGAGCGATACATGATATTATATATCTATACCTCAGTATTTTATACAAGATGATGTCCGCGACTTCGTCCGCGTGCTCCGGAAGATGCTCCGGTGTCGGAGTGAAACGTACGTTGAGAATTATTTGGAAGATTTGTGTGGTGTACAAAATACACTGTACCACATAGATTTACCTACTGTGGCGGATTATAGCGAATTAAATGTCTAGTTCCTTCCTTGTCATGGACTTCCGCAAAGTAACGCCTGCTTCTATCCAATCAATTATGAATTTTCATTCCCGCGGGAACCCTTTAATATTCCGTGATAAAAATTATGTCCTTCCCTGGGATATACTCAAACTCATATTTTTTATTCAAATAATCTTATTAAAAGTGCTTTTGAATCGTCGAGTGAATCTACCTTTCTATAGCTTATCTCTGTACAAAAATTTCATCAAAATCGGTTGAACAGTTGGGCCGTGAAAGCGTAGCAGACAGACACACTTTCGCATTTATAATAAGTATGGACAGTTAACTAGATTTACGAAAGAGTTCATGGTAAATTTAACCATTGCATAAATTTTAATACTGTGTGAAACAAACATTTGCTAAGTCGAGTTTATTACACCTTTGTCGAATTTCTTAATGACCAAGTTGCATGGATACAATCGGCTTTACATTTAACAGCCTACCAGATAATGTAATGGCTAGTTAAATTCCTATGTATATACATTTGCATATACTAATTTTTCTTTTTTTTAAAGAGTAACTGCCAATTATTATCTTTCTGGCTCGTCTTAGAAGAATCTGTTGAGTGTCGCCCGAAAAGTCCTGACAAACGACATACATCATACTAATATTATAAATGCGAAAGTGTGTTTGTTTGTTGGTTTGTCCTTCGATCACGCCGCAACGGAGCAACGGATTGACGTGATTTTTGGCATGGGTATATATATAGTTAAGGAGCTGGAGAGTTACATAGGCTACTTTTAATCCCGGAAAATTCCCGCGGGAATCAAAAAAAACTTAAACCACGCGGACGAAGTTGCGGGCATCAGCTAGTAAGTAATATTATCATAAGTGGCACAAGTCGTCCAAATTGAAAGAAATAATAAAAGTTAAATTTAAGAGCTTAAAGTAACTACAGCGGCTATAGTTTTTTAACCGACTTCAAAAAAGAAGGAGCTTTCTCAATTCGTATGTATGTTTTTTTTGTATGTATGTTACGCGATCATTCCGCCAATTTTATGAATCAATTTTGATGATTCTTTTTTTTGTTTGGTAATCATACTTCAGAGCTGGTCCCATATAAATTTTATCGAAATTGATTAAGCGCTTTTTGAGAAAATCAATAAAAACAAAATATATACTTACACAGATAATGTTTTTTACTTTACCTAAACTACCTAACTTTAACTAAATCATTCATTCATTTTTCATTTTTATTTTCATTTTCCAACAGACTTGTCCTACTACTCCTATCCGATCCTAAGATCAACTAAATTCATGAAACTGGCAATTAGCGAAGCAAAATCATCACATTTCATCTCAGATATTATGGAGCAAGCAAGTCTGATTGCAGCCAAGCGCTGGCCTATATATTTAAAAAAAAAAAAGGAGTACACTGTACAGTTAGGCATGCTATTTGCTGGTTAAAGGTCTAGCCCCACTACAGAGGCGCAGCGCGGCTCGTAGTTGCAAGTATCCTTCGTATGACGGTAGTATGGAGCTGGGCTCACTTAAGCGACGACGGAGATACATTTCCCGACGCGGCCCCGTACAAACTCATACAATATTTGCTGCTACGTGCCGCGCCTTCCGTGCCTCTCAAGTGGGGTTAGACCTTTAGTCACAAACAATGAGCTTTATGCTCAAATTAGCGTGGGCAGTGCTAACGTAGCCACTTGTTTACGTGAAACCGAGGTTTGCGCGTCCTATTTTTTACGAATGAATGGATAGCATATGGTTTTGTGAAAAATAAGAATGAATTTTGTAAATATTTGGGTGAACTGGAAGTGGGATAATCCTTGTGAACAGAACAGAACCTGCGAGTCAACATATTTTGAATGTACAAGAAGATATAAGATATTATACATTTTTGATTGATAACACCTGCCTTGGATGGAAACTTTGAATTGTATGTAAAGTGAATGAATGAATAACTGAAAAATTCTTTATTGAACATCAAGAAACACATAAACAACTACCGGATGCCCGCTACTTCGTTCGCGTGGTTTAAGTTTTTTTGATTCCCGCGGGAACTCCTTAATTTTCCGGGATAAAAAGTAGCCTATGTCACTCTCCAGGTCCTCAACTAACCTATGCCAAAAGTCACGTTGATCCGTTGCTCCGTTGCTCCGTTGTGGCGTGATCGAAGGACAAACCAACAAACAAACACACTTCCGCATTTATAATATAAGTGGCGGCTTTATTGCTTTGAACTTGAAGTGACTATACTATAATGGAAACTGTTTGGGACAGAAACTTAAAATTTTCCATAATAATATGTATGTTTTTCCTATGCCGTAGGTATAACCCCCATGAAGAAAGTATTTTCAGTAACTTTTATACCACAACAGAAGTTTTCTAACTATTTTATTGTATTCAGATTTTGCCGAACTACGAGTACCTACGCACTACAAATATAAAGCCTAATCCATAAGGATGAACTTGGCCAAAGAGCTTTTTAATATTGTCTACGAATCGAATTAAAGTTCAGATTCCAAATAGAGTTGAAAATGGTAAATTGACTACCATTTTCATCTCTATTTGGAATGATTTGCTCTCTATATAGATGACTATAAAAATACTTTCTATGTTCCTTAAAGACTTCAAAACTATCAGAAATAGAACGTACCTACATCATTAACATCAGATTAAACCTAAAGAGGTAGCTTTTTAAGGAATCAATTCAATACTGTCGTTAAAATTGATAGGTACCTTTTTGTTTAAAGATCAATACAATCCCACACTTCCTTATCACGTGTCAAATAAGGTTTTATCACCAGTGATAATCCTGCCTTTCATCTTTAAGTCTATCAAGATTCAAGATTGCCTCGACCGGGCGTCGAACGTGGAATCTTTAATGCTTACGTTATAGCTGGAATAACGATGGAGTGTGTTGTGTTGGTGGCGATTTATGACCCTTTTATATTTTAGAATTTGACTTTAATTGGTTGTTAGGGAAATTTAAATATTTTGGTTAATTAATTCTTGGAATTGGAACCTGGGACCTCGTCATCTCTGCCTCTGCCTCTAGCCTGTTGCCTCTAGCCTCTGAAGTTACATTCAGTTCCAAAATAATGTGGCATTTACAGGCCTAGCTAAGTGAAAATTTCCTACATTTCTGAACAAAAAGTTGAGTGAAAACTCTTGATCAAAACCTTTTCAATTAAAGAAATATAAAAGAAGAATCAACAAGAATATTAACTGTCTATACTCTGTTATTAACGAATATTATAGTGTTTTACCAAATTTTAGCGAATTAACCTTCTTGCTGCTTGAATATTATTGACTTCCGCAAAGTAGAGAAAGGAAGAAGGAAACCAACACCTGCTTCTATCCTACGTTTGAAATGAAATGAAATAATTTATTTAATTCACGTAGGACAACTTGTGCCACTTATGAAATGTCAAGACTCTACCATCGGTTCGTAAAAAAAATTCTACCGAGAAAAACCAGCAAGAAACTCAGCAGTTGCTCTTAGTTACTTAAAAAGAAAAAATAAAGTGGGTGTGTGCAATTCACACACGGCAGAAGTGAAATTTCAGAAAAGTAGCTCTACGAGAGAATGAGATAAATATAACTTGTATTATATCTCATTCTCTCGCAGGCTCAATCCTATTATGAATATGTTTGTCTATTTTTAGTGTCGCTTTTTCGGTTCATCGAATTTTCAAATCATAACAGCTATTCTAAAGAAACTTCAAAAATAATGTTACTAGAATGACACTGACCGCTAGGATATGGATTGCCCTTCCAGCTTCCGTTTTCCCCTCCTCTTTTAATATAGGTACCTTCAATTCAAGAGTGAATAGGCATCTTCTACAGGCAAGCGCGCTCCACCTCAGGCTGCATCACCACTTGCAAGCAAGTCTGATTGCAGCCAAGCGCTATAGGTATATTTAAAAAAAAAAGACCTGTGGGCTGCCGAATGCGTTTCAAATGTAAAAGCTCTAATTATAAGTAAATAAATGAAGAAATTCATGCTCTACATATTATTTAATACAATAATTGTCTGCCAACTGTACAAAGTCATAGGATTTATCGTTAGTATTCAAATCAGGGTCTATTTAACGGAGATCACTGTACAGTTAGGCGTTCGTGACACACTTGGGTTTACTCTGTAATAAACGATATGTAAGGCATAAAAATGAGATGAAGACGTTAAAATTTTAGTGTACAGTAAGTAATACGGTGGTGTTGATAAGTTTACGTAGGGTGACTACGTCAGTTCGCCGACCACCCCCCTTTCACGACCATTTTTCCGAAAACAACCAAAAAGAGTTGTAATATCAGCGCAACGATCACTCTTCTTTCTTGAAGATCGAGCTCTATCTATCCCTTACTCTCGGTTCAAATTTGGCCAACCCAATATAATTCAGTGTCGCTCAGTGAGCTGATGAATCTGAGCCAGAGCACGTACAGTCGACGTCAAAAGTGCATATAGAATAAGCAAAAATGTTGCTTTGCATGCGGTCGGACACCCACACACTTGCAGTAGTATAATATAAGTCGTTCAGCTTGTAGGTATTGTAATAGCCGAGTAATATCGATAATTTCACACTCCAAGTAAGTGAGCTCAATGGCGAGGCGTGGAACTGCTCAGATTGCGCAACGCAACTGTTGCCGGTTCAAATCTCGACCCGTGTAAGCATTTTTTACTGTTTTTATTTGATGAGTGATATTTTTATACCAGCAATAGCATATGCGGGTAGTTTAAAAAATCACTGAACAGATATGGTCACTGAGTACTGACGGAGACGGAAGATTTGACAATCGTTAGTCGTTATTAGCAAATACTACACAATTATTATAATTTACTAAGTTTTGCTGTTTCTTATCTTCAACAATAATCCAAGCTAATTTTAATATGCAGAATGAGGATGCATATTATTAATGAGCTAAATAATATCGGATACAATATAGCTCAAATTTGCAATGGAACTGGTTTCACCGTGAGTATTGTTTTTATTGTTAAAAAATGTGTGTTCATAAACTTAGGATTACTTACATATCGTTTTATTAGTAAATATCTATAAAATTTAGACAAGATACTTAGTAGTTTCAAAAGTGTTTATTTTAATCTCGCTGTTTGGTTTTTAGTGGACAACCAAGCGTTGGATGTCGCATCCTGACGAAGAGAGTAATGCTTCACAACGAAGACATAATATTATAGTTGAACAATATGAATCCAGCTGTTGATGTGCCACAACCAGGCCACAACTATCATTTGTGCATGTTATTTGTTGTCCTGTGCATCGATCACATATAGTGCGTAATTGGTTTAATCAAAACCCAGACAACAGTTATTCCCTGGCCAGTAAGATCACCAAACTTAAATCGTATAGAATATTATGAGGTTTGATGGTGCAAAAGTGGGATATGCGAAATGAAAGGACTGCAGAGGAAACGGAGGCTCACTGTATGGAAGTATGGGAGAATATATTTAGAGGAACGGATAACTGTCCCAATATTACAAACGGATTCACCCGGCGCCGCTTGCTTGCTGTTATTGAAAAAAGTGGAGGTTTTATTGAATAGTAATACTTTTAAAGCTATATAAAATTAAATTTTTAAGGCTTTAAATATGAAACATAACGTATATTCTTTTCCTAACTTGTATTAATTATTATTAGTATATCTTATCAAAAATAACAGACAAAAAAGCAGCGCAGCCATTTGGTTACTAGATTTTTAAGGTTAAGCTTCAATTTTCTTTTCTTTATGAAAACGATTACTTAAGCTATAAACCTTAAAAAATGATAGAAAAAGTAGCTGAAGTTATTAATTACTTTTGAGAAAATGTAACATGATAACAATGAAAATAAATGAAAATAAAGTCGATTATCTAATAAAAAGTGTTTCTTCCAATTTATTTTGGTTGTTTTATTACTTATTGACTCATAACACCACTAACATAGCTAACTTTGTCCTTAAGTATTATCGTGTAATAATTAATGTTTGCGTTTATAAAATAGATTTTATGTCTGTAAATAAAGATACATTATTATAAAGAATAACAAACAGACACAAAACACATAAACAAAACATAAATGTTTGTATCCAAAACAAAATAAAAACTGCTGTAAGAGATTCGAACCTAGGTCATATGATGCATCGTATTCCAACTATATTATCACGACACTGGGAGTGGTTACTGTAAAGCGATGAAATAAACAATCAGAATAGACAAGGTTATTGAATAGGAATGTTTTGAACCTAATGCTAATGCCATAAGGTTGATATTGTTGACAGTTTATAGTAAAATCGTTTGAACCTTATACTGTTGATTTAAGGTTGATAATATTATTGACAGTTTATGTTTATCAGTGTGAGTGACCACGTGAGTGATTCACAGCATTGCTTGCACGCAGTTTTAGCCTTAGAGCTATGTATGCATTTATGCATTTTGCTCCAAATTCAATGTACATTGAATTTGGAGCAAAATGCTAATAAAAAAATAGTGAAGAGGCAGACTTAAACCGTGAGAAAAACATGTTTTATTAAAGTTTGTGCATATATTTTGTGCTTGTGGTGTCAGAATATGATTAAATTATAACTTAGAATCCATATTTTATCCATAAAATGCGTATTTATTTAAATAAATGGTGGTCGCTAATGGGTCCACTAAAACTGAGCTTTTTCCGTTTACGACCACATGGTCGTAAACTAGCGGTTTGTAACGAATCATTTTTGAGCTTTTCTAACATGCTGCATAATATTAGCGCAAATTTTATTGTTTCTTGACATCCTATTATATATGGTTTATTTAAACGTCAGATTGCGACGGGCAAAATATAGAGAAAACCTAAAAATCTAAACATATTTTATGATGTAAAACAACGTGGTCGGCAACGGATGATTTCTCGACCATCGAATTAATTACATACAAAACTTATAAAAAATACAATATTCTTGTGATAATATTATTTGAAAAGCGATAAAGAAAATTTAGTATTAGATGAACACGAAAGCAGCAATTATTAGCAAAGGAAAAACACAAGAAAGTTAAAGAAAAAGACAAGAGATGTATGAAAGGAAGACTAATAAAAAAAGAAAAAGAGAAGAGATGAAGGAAAAGAAGACTGATCAAAAAAGAAAAAGAGAAGAGATGGAGGAAAGGAAGACTAATCAAAAAAGAAAAAGAGAAGAGATGTAGAAAAGAATACTAAATAAAAAAATCAAAGCATGCAAGTTATGTCCATAATATTCTATTTTCGATGAAAAAAAAATTACTTTTTTGCTATTTTTTAAAATAAATATTAATTAATAACTCATAGAAGAAATAAATATACGTGTTTTTAGGACAATTAATTGTTATTATTATTTTCGACCTTAAACCTAATATATCAAGAGATTCTTTTTCAGTGGCTGTTGAATGGTCGTAAACTGACTACAGTGTGGTCGTAAATTAACGAAAATTGGTCGTAAGCTGAAAAACCCGCACTTTTTGACAAATCGGAATATTGCATAAAATAGGGAAATAGAAATATTTAAATTATATGGTTATTATGTTTCTTCATGTTTCTTTAATGCATTTAAATTGTTATTTCGTCAAAAAAGGTAAATTTCAAAGAGATAAGTAACATTAAAGACGGCAAGTCCAGTAACTGGTCGTCAACTGACGTGTTGACCCTATGTGTATTTAGGCTTTCCTTGTGGTTGTAGGACACCAAACGGAGCTTTGCAATTAAATGAATTATGAAACTGAACAATAGGGACGATGCCTATATCAAAAATAAATTATTTCTAACTCATTATTAAATAGAGGGTCTTCCAAAAGACCTAAAATTCACATCCTCGGTTAGTTTTAAGTTTGATAACCATTTTAAAATATAGATTAAAGAAAAAAAGTGCGTTGAAATTGTATGACGTCAAAATTGTGAATTTTATACAACTTCCATACTAGAAGTGCGTTTTTAAGTTAGATAAAGAGTTGCTGATTTGATTGAGTTGTCATCATCCCTATTCCCGTATACCTACTACACATATTTTGAAAATATTCATCGGAAGCTGTGTTATCGACTAGATGATGCCCGCGACTTCGTCCAACAAACAAACACACTTTCGCAGTATGATTCTTTAGAAGTTCCATGTAAATAGCCGTACTTTTGGTAACTATCGCTAGGAAGGCTGATTCAGTATTTGGTGTGTAGGGCCCTCTTTTGGTGGGAATGGCCTTGATCTGCCTTCATGCGGCTCCGTTATCTTAATAATATACTAGCTGATGCCCGCGACCTCATCCGCGTGGTTAGAGATTTTTTCTTCCCGCGGAACTCCTTTATTTTCCGGTATACAAAAGTAAAGTAATCATTGGTTTTTTTTATTTTAAAATCATAAAAATGGTTATTGTGAGCCAACCTTTTTTAGAACTTTTTGAGAGGAACAATTCCACCATTCATTGTTTTCGTGTAACTTTAACTTTTTTCCGACTTAGTTCACACAATTGCAATTTTCGTAAGGATCTCTAATTTTTTGAAAATAAAATATAGCCTATGTTACTCGCTGATAATGTAGCTTTCTATAGGTGAAAGAATTTTTAAAATCGGTTGAGTAGTTTTTGTGTTTATCCATTACAAACAAACAAACAAATCTTTCCTCTTTATAATATTAGTTTAGATAAATAAGTAGGCTATACAAAACTGCATTTAGCACTCATAAATACCTCATTTAGCACCATAAGTACCTTGTCACGGACTCACAGTAATCTGTCATCAGTCACCATTTGAATGCAACGTTTAGGCTGCAATCGCACAAACAAGAGCATATCATTATATTATGTGGCATTATGAGAGCAACAACTGCAAGGTCGTGCAGTTACCGCGTTGCCGTCACGCGTTCCTTCATTTACGCTATGGTACAAGTCACAGGTGAAAGTCTTGGTAGGTATGAAAGCGAGTCGATCCTGTTTAAAGACGGAGGCATTATGGTGGCATTGATCAATGTTCAAGGGATTTGTTATACGCATTGACTTACCAATACCTTAGACGCACCATCGAAACGCAAAAAACGGCACGGTCAAATTGTGCACAATGAACAATTTTTGCCTCAGTCGCGCATGAGTACACTAGGCGACAAAATGTCGTATGTGTCGAATTGTTATTACAAAATTGAACCCTAAATATAAAGATATATGGTTGGTTTTTGTGAACCGTTTGGTGTCTCTTTGTCTATTATCTATAGCTGTGGTTGTATAAGCGATTGTGGACGATTTTTGAGTATTAATTTATAGGTAATGTTGTATCCTTAGTTGGTAAATCGATGGTTATACGTAATACAAAGAATCGCACAAACAAGAGCGGCGTAGCACTAATGTGTGGCATTAAGAGAGCAACAACGTGTCCTCAGTCCTCACAGGTAGCAGACTACCTGGATCGACTATTTCAGCCCTTTTATAATGGGCTGAGGTTGCGCTTGCTCGGCATTGGCTTTGAGGCAACTGGATAGGTCAGGGTTGTTAAATCTGGAGAATGTCATGTCCAGTATTTGGGATGTCATATCCGGTATTTCGGGTGTCCTTACCGACGCGTTGTCGTCTTCGTCACCACTGATGCTTAAGTTGGGAGGCACAATATTTTTTTTAGCAATGAAGCAATTTTTTTAGAAATGAGCAACCTGGAGTTTCTTGCTGGTTCTTCTCGGTAGGAGTGGCATTCCGAACCAGTGGTAGATTCACTCGACGATTCAAAATCACTCTTAATAAGTTTATTTAAATAAAAAAACAAAAAATTGGCAGTCATAGGGACTGCCGATAGAAGTGAAAACGAATATTTAGAATAATTTAAAAAATATATATAAACCTTAAAACTAAGGCATTAAAGTTTAATTACGAATGTAGTAGGTACATTTATATTTAAAACTTTTTGTCTTCGTAACAACGCGAGCGGGCAGCGAGGTCAGAGGTGTCGGTTGACGCGAATCTACAAGTTTACCCCCTACCAAAAAGTGCTCAACGCTGAAGAAGACTTCACTTCAAAATATGAGTTTGCGTTTGAATGCGGGACGTAGAAGCTCTCGGGGCAGGGGACGCCCGTCCGTTGGTAAGTTTATAATTTATACTAATATTATAAAGAGGTAAAGTTTGTGAGTTTGTGAGGTTGTAGGGGGTAATATCTGGATCTACTAAACCGATTTTGAAAAATCTGGTACCAATAGAAAGCCACATTATTTGTGAGTATCACAGGATATATTAACCCGAAAAATTAGGGAATTTAAAAAACTTATTAGACGGGGACGAAGTCTCGGGCATCTGCTAGTGCCTAATACTTGGACTAAGCCCGAACCTATCCAGTTTTTAGCTCAGGAGGCGTAATAAATAGCTGTGGAACATTGTGGAATTACAAACTGTGAATCTGTCCTGTCAGTGGACGTACTGCACTGGTAGGTACACTAGATGGCGACACGTCCCTATCTCGTAAACACACGAGCCTTTAGGCTGCGATTGGACTATACTAGCTGATGCCCGCGTTTTTAATTCCCACGGGAACTCCTCAATTTTTCGGGATAAAAAGTAGCCTATGTCACTCTCCAGGTCCTCAACTATACCCATGCAACAAATCACGTCAATCCGTTGCTCCGTTGCAGCGTGATTGAAGGACAAACCAACAAACACTTTCGCATTTATAATATTAGTATGATAGGTAGGTACACTGTAGGTACACTTATTGACGTTAAAACTTACTTACATAAAAAACATGATGGGGATAATCAGTTACGATATCTTAAAACTAAAGCTACGAGGGTTCCAACCGCGCCCTGGTCTGAGAAGAGCCCACAACAAACTCAGCCGGGGTTTTTTTTATTATCACCATCTCACAAATCATCATAACTGAGGAACTATCAGAGCCATTAGAGCAAATTATTGCCAAGCTTCCTTTTCGTTTATTTCTTGTTATACTACAAGCATGTAAAACATTAAGTTCGGGACACATTACGGGATATCGCTAGAATCCTTACATCATGAGTGTCACTGGCTATACATTTTATGAAAAAAAAAAACAATAGTGCAGGGCAGTCTTGTATATTTTTTTTTAATTATGTTTACTTGTTTAAAGGTTTTTTTAAGTAAATATTTTCATAGAATCCTGCCTAAAGTTTGTTTGAGTCTAGCACCAGCAAAAAACATTTGTCCGCATACTTTTGATAGAATTAAATCATTCATTTTCTAGTAAAGGGCGCGAAATAGTGTGAACGTAGCCTTAGATCGCATCTCAACACCGCAAAGGACATTTTCCATCTTATCTCGAATCCCATAATGTTGTGATGCATTTAGAAGCCTTCGCACTTACTTAAGATACGCTTATGATTTATTGCGTTAAGGCGAGTGCAGTTTAATGCCCTTAGTGACCTTTACAACCTTAAAGACATATTTATACTAATACTAGCTGATGCCCGCGACTTCGTCCGCGTGGATTGAGGTTTTTCGGTTCCCGCGGGAACTCTTTAATTTTCCGGGATAAAAAGTAGCCTATGTGCTATTCCAGACTATAATCTATCTCTGTGCCAAATTTCATCCAGATCCGTTCAGCCGTTGGAGCGTGATTGAGTAACAAACATCCATACATCCACACATCCATACATCCATCCAAACTTTCGCATTTATAATATTTATTTGATTGAAATGCGAAAGTGTAAAATGTTAAAGTGTTAATGTATAAAAAATCACGCCAGAACGGCTGAACGGATCTGGGTGAAATTTGGCACGGAGACAGATTATAGTCTGGAATAACACATAGCCTACTTTTTATACCGGAAAATAAGAAGAAGAGGAAGAGCGGACGAAGTCGCTGTCATCAGCTAGTAATATCGCTATCTAGTTCACTGGTCAGTATTTTCACCGAAGCCTTTTATGAGTGTACTAGTGTTGAGCGTTCTGCCGCTGCGGCCGGAGGTATAACCGTTCCCGTAACGGTGCCGCCGGCGCGGTACTCGGTAGCGTATGGACCATAATTAGCGGAATTATAAACTGCGAGATCACTTTCGAGGTTTCTTGCTGGCTCTTCTCGGTAGGAATGGCATTCCGAACCAGCGGTAGATTCATATTATAACGATTCAAAAGCGCTGGTAAAAGCTTATTTGAATAAAAAACATTTTGAATTTTGAATTTTGAATTTTGAGGCTACTGGCTTTATTATGGTCGTTAGGACCATCGATTTACCAACTAAGGATACAACATTACCTACAAATTAATACTCAAAAAGCGTCCACAATCGCTTATACAAACACAGCTATAGATAATAGACAATGAGACACCAAACGGTTCACAAAAACCAACCATATAGCTTTATATTTAGGGTTCAATTTTGTAATAACAATTCGATACATACGACATTTTGTCGCCTAGTGTACTTATGCGCAACTGAGGCAAAAATTGTTCATTGTGCACAATTTGACCGTGCCGTTTTTTGCGTTTCGATGATGCGTCTAAGGTATTGGTAAGTCAATGGTTAGGACCTACAATATCCAGTACTTATTACAATCAGAATTACAATCACAGATAAATTAAAATCTAAATTAAAAACTAATTATATTTACAAAAAATACACGCCGTCCAAGTGATCGTTAATGGGCATGGTGCCCAAAACACTGGCGCTATTACCTAGTTGAAGGGCAAGGCTAAGCCAGTTCTTTGGTCGCCAAAGGCGTGGATCAGTTTTTGGGACAAGACTTTTATAAAATTCTTCGTGTCCGATGACCATGGGCCCAGAGTCTCAAAAGCAAGCGCCGCAAAAATGTAGTCCTTGGTAATGGCTGAGTATTTGCGGCGCCTGCACCCGTAAGGACCTACATACGTATAATATCACCAATAAGTGATAATCAAGATTGAAAATTAAACCGACTTCACCACACTTAACAGTCCATAGCTTGGAAACTACTAAACAGATTTTGATGAAATTTGCACTGTTCCCTAAGTTGAAGTATATGTAAGCCAATAAAAAAAGAATGGTCACAATCCGATTAATAGTTTCGGAGAAATCCGCGGACAAACATAGGTACGTACTCGTACACCTAAAAATTTTGTATTTGTTTGAAAGCCCTAATAGATTTAAATCATATTATTATGTGAATATATTGCAGTTCCCATAATATAACAGACATACTCGTGATAGAGTACAAACATCCATCCATCCATCCAAACTTTATAATATTTAAACTTTATAAGTGCTGGCCTAAACTATATTAAAAAAAAAATATTAGTATAGATTTTGGAAGTATATAGTGACAGAAGTTGCTTGTATAGTACCGATAGACAGGCAATTTTGCGCCGCTGTTCCATGCTTTGAAACTTAGGATTTTCCGAGATGCATGCGCGATGAGTAGGTATATAGCGAAGATAATGTGACGTGATGTTGTCTTTATTTTGCCGTTCCAGCATTTACAACATTACGTTTGGGACACATTATTGGATTTCGTTAGAATCCTCACATCATCCTGAGTGACACTGGATATATATTTTTTTTTAAAAAAAATTCAATATGGCAGCTGGCAGTCTTGTTTTTTGAAGTGAAAACTTCTTTAGCCGCGTTGAACACTTTTTGGTAGGGGGTAAAATTGTGGATTCGCGGCGTCATCGACATGCATGTCGCCGACATGCATGTCGATGACATGCTCCCGTTGTTACGAAGACCAAAAACCACCACTTAAATATAAATATACTACATTCGAAATAATATAACAGACATACTCGTGATTGAGTACAAACATCCATCCATCCATCCAAACTTTATAATATTAGTATAGATTTTGGAAGTATATAGTGACAGAAGTTGCTTGTATATAGTACCGATAGATAGGCAATTTTGCGCCGCTGTTTCAAGCTTTGAAACTTAGAATTTTCCGAGAAGCAGTGATGCGCGATGAGTAGGTATATAGCGAAGATAATGTGACGTGACGTTGTCCCGGTGTCCCCGGCGCGGCGGCAGCGCACCGTTAGGGCGGTATTTGGGTCGTGCCCGTACCAGTATGCCACGCGACTTGATGGCGTTATTTATATCAATTAACTGTGCATCGCCCGATCATTTTTATATATATCTACGTTTATTTGATACTGGGTATTGCGTCTTGATTTACTGCCTTGTTGGTCTAGTGGTTAGAATTTTCGACTTCAGCCGACGAGTTCCTGGGTTCGAGTCCCTGGTCGGACCATAATTAGGTTTTGGGTTTTTCTGACTAAAAATTCTCAGTACTAGCCCGGAGTTAAGAAGTTGCGGGGTTTCACCCTCGTGCATCGGAGAGCACGTTAAGCCGTCGGTCCCGGTTATTCATGATACCAGTCGTTAAAGCAGCGTGGTGGGTCCAAGCTCTAATTCCCTCTCTCCTATGAGAGTGGAGGTCTGTGCCCAGCAGTGGGACGTTAATGGGCTTTAGTGGTAGTGGTTCCCGCGGGAACTCTTTAATTCTCCGGGATAAAAAGTAGCCTATATGTGTTATTCCGGACTATCTATCTCTGTGCCAAATTTCATCCAGATCCGTTCAGCCGGTCTGGCGTGATTGAGTAACAAACATCCATCCAAACTTTCGCATTTATAATATTAAATAAAGATAGTATAGATAAGTTTAATAAGATAATGTTTTTCATAATAAATGATTGTAAACAAAGAAAGTACGTGAATAATAAACGTAAGAAACGTAGGTATTACGTGAACATCCCGTGTTAGATAATAAACTTGTATAACCTAACCGAAGACGTTCCTAAGTGTAATCTAATTATGCACTAATAACAATGAAACTATTACAGAACGCTTAAGGGAATTACATACTCACATATTATACAATTATTGCAATTTTCTACGAAGCAATTCTTCACTAATGTAAACTTTAAATGTCGTTATACTCGTATTTGTTACTAGCTGATGCCCGCGACTTCGTCCGCGTGTTTAATTTTCCGGGATAAAACGTAGCCTTTGTGTTATTCCAGACTAGGTATAAATATCAATTTTTGTGCCTTTCATCCCAGATCCGTGCCGTTCAGCCGTTCTGGCGTGATTGAGTAACAAATATCTGTCCATCCAAACTTTTCACATCATACTAATATTATTATAAATGCGAAAGTGTGTTTGTTTGTTGGTTTGTCCTTCAATCACGCCGCAACGGCGCAACGGATCGACGTGATTTTTGGTATGGGTATAGTTGAGGACCTGGAGAGTGACATAGGCTACTTTTTATCCCTGAAAATTAAACCACGCGGACGAAGTCGAGGCCATCAGCTAGTTTATAATATTAGTACGATTAGACCAGCCCCCCGATTATGTAAGAATTGTCGATCAAACGTAATCGTTCGGCGTCAAAGTAAAATAATCCATACCAGCATTGAATTAGAGCTCAATTTCGTGTACCCATTCTTATACGTTTAGGTATGAACGATACTCTTAACGTATAAGAATGGATACACGAAATTGAGCTCTAATTTAATGCTGTTATGGTTTATAAACTTTGACGACGAACTTTAACGTTTTGATCGGACATTCTTACATGATTGGGGGGCGGGTGCTGCAATCGGGTTCTTAATTCAGGGCTGACGTCTTTCGGGTCCACTAGCAAATATACTCGTATACAAACTCAAACTCAAATCATCTTTATTCAAAATTGGTACCTGCAAAGTACACCTTCTGAACGTCATGTTTATAAAGAATAAGAGTTGATGGTGATAATTAACAACGGTATCTTAAGGCTAAAGCTACGAGGGTTACCCAACTGGCATACCCCTGTATGTGAATAGAAAAGTTCCCCTAATGTGTGTGTGTGACCCACAAGGCATCACGTCACGCTACGTGCCGTGTTGTGGTCGTTTGCGACTGAGTGGCGATTTTGCCACTTATGCGTGACGCGACCAATGTCATTGTGCCGGTATGCGCGATATGGGAACATGCTATATGACCCCCTTTGGTAATGGCGTTATCGAGTTGCTTACGTGAAATTATTTCTGGTGCTGTCTAAGCCTTAAGGCATTGTTCTAGGTGAGCGACAAAAGCGACGCGACGTGATACGCAATAGTAAATGGTAGATTCATTCGACTATTCATAAGCACTTGTAAAAAGTCTATTTGAATAAAAACTTTTGAATTTGGATTGAATTTGAATAACCGTATCTACGAGACTGTATTGTTCTTATGAGTGGGGTATATTATATTTAAGAGAAACTAGATGATTCCCGCGACTTCGTGCGCGTGGATTAAGATTTTTTGAGTCCCGCGGGAACTCTTTAATTTTCCGGGATAAAAAGTAGCCTATGTCCTTCCCCGGGATACAATCTACCCCTGTACCAAATTTCATCAAAATCGGTTGAGCAGATGGGCCGTGAAAGCGTAGCAGACCGACAGACAGACGGAAAGACAGACAGGCACTTTCTCATTTATAATATTAGTATGAATATTAGTGAAAACTAGGACTTTATAGGAAAGAGTTTAATTAAAATATTATATAAAAGAGACTCGACAGGACATGGACAAGGTACAATAATGACAGTGACATTAATAGACACTGACGTTTGACATAACAATTGCCACAGACTGTATACTCATAAAAGAGACATTGTAATACGAAAATCGTTCACAGGTTCGCGCAGGTACAGTCAACTGAAACCGTCCCGTTGATACCCAATATTTGTATTCTGTGCATCGAAGCGCACGATGTTCCGAGAAGTCATAAAGTTTGAATCCAACTGTACAGGGTTTCATCAAGTGAGGTTTCGATGTAAAGTCACAACTTACCGTTTTGCACTAATCTCTTGAGCGGCTCATACCTGTAAAAAACATAATGTGGTTAGTTATTTGAAAAAAAAAAACAAACAAAATAATAGTAACGAACGACACCTCATAATAACCTGGCACCTGTAACATTTTAAAAACTAGTGGAGACTTGCAAAATTTAATAGACTCTCTGAAATAGACCATACTAGCTGATGCCCGCGACTTCGTACGCGAGGATTGAGATTTTTCAGGTTCCCGTGGGAACGCTTTCATTTTACTGAATAAAAGTAGCGTTTGTGTTACTGCAGACTATATCTATTTCTGTGCCATGTTTCATCCAGATCCGTTCAGCCGTTTTAGCGTGATTAAGTAACAAACATCTATCCAACTTTCGCATTTATAACATTAGTACCTATAGATAATATATTTAGCAAACCTTGAAATGTAGAGAAGGTAATAATTTTTTTTTTTCGAAAAATTAAAACGTGACAGCATAAGGCGATACGCAATAGTAAACAAATAGCCTGTTATATATTTTTATAAACATTCCGCTCAAATCGGATTCACATAATCTCGTTATGTGGTTTACTCCACACGTCATCGTAGGTTAGCGTCTTTGACCTTGAAACACTTCTCTTTATGAGTGTACATTGAAATAAAATACACGTTCAAACATTACTCTACAAACTGTGTGATATATAAGCACTAATTATTTTATGTATATCATACTAATATTATAAATGCGAAAGTGTGTTTTTGTGTTGGTTTGTCCTTCAATCACGCTGCAACAGAGCAAAGGTTCGATGTGATTTTTTGCATGGGTATAATTGAGGACCTGGACAGTGACATAGGCTTTAATCCAGAAAATTAAGGACTTCCCGTGGGAATAAAAAACTTAGTCCCCGCGGACGAAATCGCGGGCATCAGCTCGTGTTTAAATTAAATCAGTCCATACAAATAAGGAGGGCTTCGACTAACTGTGATGGACAAATAAGGTGAAATTTTCGAAATAACGAATTTGCAATCTGCAATGAAAAATTTTTTTTTAAAATAAAAAGTCATAATTCACCAGACTGGCCAAGTGTAGATTGGCAAACTTCAAACACTTTAGAGAACATATTTTCCTCCACATGGATTCCTCAGCATGTTTTCCTTCACCGATAAGCGAGTTCAAACGAACAATAAAACCCAGAATTAAGCATTTGACAACTAGTCAAATCATGAACTTTTTTCAAAAGTCAGAACGCGTGCATAAAGTATAGGATGTTGTGTAATAATACCTACTGAACTGTGACGTCATCAAAATTCAACTTTTTTACTTCTATAGATAGTTTTAAATGGTTTCCGAACATAAAACTAACAAGGTACGTGGCATATTAGGACTTTTGGGAGATCCTTTATTTTTTTTAAATCTTTATTTATGAAGTTTGTTCCATAAGGAATACGCCACTCCGTAGGGCTTCAAAAATTCCATACAAAATTACCTAACCCTTGCGTAGAATAAACACTAAAAAATAATTTATTTGAATATGTAGTTGTCAAATACCCAATTCTCGAAACCACAACTAAACTAACCTACAGTGTGGACACAATTCAGCAAAACGAAATATTCCCTGCCACGGCTCATTAGGAGCCGGCTCTGTTCCGCTCGTAAATAGGAATCAATGACATTGACGTAAATTAATGCCTCCACAACAACTCCATGCGAGATCATAGGCCACTAAACTGTATCGCAAAACGCTATTCTACCTTTTTCCTGTCATATTGATGGAGAGAGACCCATATATTTCTTAAGAAAGAACTAGTGCTGTTCTAAAATGCCTCCTCAAGAACTTCATGCGAGATCATAGGCTACTAAACTGTATCGCAAAACGCTATTCTATTTTTTTCCTGTCATATTGATGGAGAGAGACCCATATATTTCTTAAGAAAGAACTAGTGTTTTTCGAGGGTAGGCACTCAAAAAGCGCACACGTGTTTTTGGGGTGTTGAGTTATTTTATTTAATTAAAAATCTTTAAAATTTAAATATACATATGTATTAAGTGATTTAGTACCTACCAGCCTTAACTCCATTCAAATAATCCATACTTAGCAACGTAACAGAAGGATTTCACTGTTATACACATCACCAAAGCACATTCACTAACTATGGAGGCCATTCAGAACTCAATTCAATCACTGACTGAGCATTTCAACACTCAAATGGAGGAATTTCAGAAGAGTCTACAGGGAGCAATACCAGCAACGAGCCCCACTTCCAACATAGCTGGTCAGTTTAATACATTCCGTGCGTTTGTGTTATCTGCACTTGCCGGGCTCCAGCAGCAGGTAGAAGTACTGGCAAGACAAACTGATCAGTTGGAGATGCGGAGTAGGCGGAAGATGCTACTGGTTCACGGGATCCCAGAGGGCAACAATGATAATCTGCTGGCCGCAGTGAGTGCATCTTTGTCCAGTAATCTGAAATTACCCAACTTGCAGAATAATTGTTTTAGTCGCTGCCAGCGCTTGGGTCAGCCTAAGGGCGATAAGCCTCGGGCTATATTGCTTAAATTCCGGGAGCCGTCAGTTAAGAAACAGGTCTGGTTAGCGAAAACTGCTCTCAAGGGTACGGGTATAACTTTATCTGAGTTCTTGACAAAAGACCGGCACGATGCCTTCATGGCTGCAAGGCAGAAGTTTGGAATTACCAAGTGCTGGACAAGAGAGGGGCTCATTATAATCATCGGACGTGACGGCAAGCGCCACCGGGTGACCACCAAGGCGGAGGTTGATTCTATTCAGTTGGGCAGTGATGATCAGGTTACAGCTTCCCCAGCGGCCACTTCCAGTGCTAAAGTCGCTCCTCAAGTATCGAAGACCACTAAGCCAGTGATGAATGAGGCGGTAAAGGCTAAACGGAGTGTTAGGAAGTAAGGCAGACTATCCTTTTTGCCTGGTATGGACTATGGACTATGTTTTAATGTTGATCTGTAGACGCTTGCTATAATTTTTTGCCGCTACTTCGAATTTGTTGCTCTTTTCCGTAATGTTAAGCAATCACCGCCACTAATTATGATTATTGCGGGTGTGCAAATAAATTGTAATCAAAATAAATCAACTGTTTAGAGCAAAACAATAACAAAATCACAACATGTCACATGTCAACGTCAACTTGTCAACTTCAATTTGTGAAAATGACATATTATGTTAGCCATAGACTAAGGGTGCCTTCCGAAATACACTGAGAGCACTGAAAGTCCCCAGTAAAGAGCACTGCCAGTGCTCGCAGTGCTTATAACGGAACACACACTATGAGTTCACTTATATTCGCGAGATAGGCTTTGAATTCATCTGGGGGCACGGGAGTGCCCCCGCCAAGACGTGTATTTTACAGTATACCTAATTTGTAATGCCGCTTATTTTTGCTATTGCTATATTATTATTGCTTTATAGTGCTTTGTAGTGAAATTCATAGTTTGTAGTTTAACTTTGTGTACTGATTTTCGGACTAAGCTTGCCTAGACTTAATAATTAAATAATTAGATGTGCTTTTTAATTGTAATAATATTATTCAGTAGTGTGTAGTAATGTTACGTTAGACTATTTATAAGTTGTACATATAATGAGTTATGTTTAGCTGCTGGTGGGTATAAAAAGAAGTTTTGCATTTAAGTAGCTAAATTATAAGTAATTATTATTGTTTATCGTATATTTTAGTATATAATATTTTATATTATTTTGTTATATTTATACCATGGTTATTAGCGATAATAGCGATAGTTCGGACGACGACAATGTATACTTCCAATGTGACTCCACCTCATCTGACGACAGTTTTCACAGTTTATCTATACCTCTTAATTCAACCTTAGATTCTACTTTCTCACAATACTCTAAAAGTTTTAATGTTATCCACATAAATGCGCAGAGCATTCCTGCTCACCACTCTGACCTTTTGAGCTCGTTTGACGTCAAGAACATACATGCTATCCTGGTTTCTGAAACCTTTCTCAAGCCTTGCTTACCCTCAACTTCATACTCGTTGCCAGGATTTCATTTAATTAGAAATGACCGAACCGGTAAGGGTGGTGGAGGAGTTGCTATTTACCTGCGTGCTCAAATTCCGTTTACAATCTTAGATAAATCTCCATCCCAGTATGCGGAATCATCTGAACATTTATTTATTGAAGTTCTCTTCGGTACTTTAAAGCTTCTATTGGGAGTTTTCTATAGTCCTTCATTGCGCATAGACTATTTTAATGAGTTCGAGGCCTTGCTAGAGAAGTTCGTCCCTAACGCCGATCATACGATAATCATGGGCGACTTCAATACTTGCCTAGTCAAGGATAACTCTCGAGCCAAGCGCCTGGTCGATATGATAAACAGTGCTGACCTAAATATTTTAAACACCTCACGTCCGACACACTTTTTTCCTAACTGCGTTCCTTCTCTACTCGACCTAATGATTGTCTCCTCGCCTGATCGTGTGAATACGTTTGGACAGCTCCCAGCAGAAGCTTTTTCGTACCACGACTTAATCTACCTCTCTTATAAAATACGCCCGCCCAAAGTTAAACCTACGGTCATAATGCGGCGCAGCTTTAAGGACTTCAACAATGTTAGCTTTATGAACGACCTTAGCCAAATCGATTGGAACTCTGTGTTGAATGCAACAACGACGGATGACAAGCTTAATATTTTTAATTCCATTCTTATTGAGTTATTCGATGTGCATGCTCCATTAAGGCCGATTAAACTCAAACACCTTCCTGCACCCTGGCTAACAGAGGAAATAAAAATTCTGATGGTCAAGCGTAACAGAGCTAAGTCGAAATTCAAGAGTAACCCTACTACAGAAAATCTATGTAAATATAAAAATCTGCGTAATAAATGCAATAGGCGTTGCCGGGACGCCCAGCGTGAATATATACATGTTTCAGTGGAAAATAAAGACCCTGGGAAAGTCTGGAGATTCCTTAACACCATGGGAATTGGCCGGGATCGCAAATCCTCTCTTACCCCTAGTAACGTTGATATAGAATCGCTTAATAGACATTTTACGACTGTTCCTTTATTAGACAACTCAACGAAATCTAACACGCTTAACTCCCTTAGTTTAAGGCCTAGTCCTAATTCTGGGCTATTCAATTTTACACCCATCACTGCTACGGAAGTCCAGAAGCATATCATGGCTATAAAATCTGATGCCATCGGCAGTGATGGTGTGAGTCGTAAAATGATTTTGCTGGCACTTGACAAAATCCTACCTGTCCTTTGCCATATTTTCAATCACTCTCTTTCCTCTAACACTTTTCCGAATATTTGGTGCTCGGCTTATGTCATTCCCATTCCTAAAATTTCCAATCCTTCTACCTTTTCTCACTATCGACCAATCTCAATTCTTCCATTTTTATCGAAAGTGCTTGAACGTGTGGTCCACAGTCAACTTTCACTATTCCTCTCTAAGCACAATATTCTGAGTCCATATCAATCCGGATTTCGCCCTGGGCACAGCACTGTGACAGCTTTGATCAAAATTTGTGATGACATAAGGTACGGGATTAATAGCCAGCTAGTTAGTATCGTAACCCTACTTGATTTCTCAAATGCCTTCAATACGGTTGATTTTGATATTCTCCTAGCTGTTCTTAAGTCAATAAATGTCTCCTCCGATGCTATTGGCTGGTTTCGTTCCTACCTTTATGATCGCAAGCAATGCATACGTATTGATGATAAATACTCGTCATTCTGCTGTCTTAGTGCGGGTGTACCTCAAGGAGGTGTTCTATCTCCCCTCCTCTTTTCTATTTTCATCAACTCTATCACTGATCTTCTCTCATTATCCTTTCATCTCTACGCTGACGACTTGCAAATTTACACATCAACAACCGTCGACGATCTCTGTGGTGCTATAGCACGACTAAATTCCGAACTCAATACTGTGAGCAACTGGAGTAAGTCGTATGGGTTGTGTGTAAATGCAAGTAAGTCGCAGGTTTCTTTATTTGGATCAAGGCAGCAAATTGCCAAAATTAACCCCTCATCTCTCCCTCCTGTAGTATTCAATGGCACTAATCTGGAAATTTGCAGCACTGTCAAAAATCTGGGTCTTGTTATGGACAACTCCTTTTCCTGGGCTCCCCAGATAGCTGCAGTTAGTCGGAAGATCTACGCCGTGATCGGTGGGTTGAGAAGATGGAAAAACTTTTTACCGGTCAAAACCAAAATATCCCTGGCTCAATCACTTCTGCTTCCCCTCTTAGATTATGCAGATTCATGCTATTCTGATTTACCACAGATTCTCCTTAATAAGCTTGAACGTCTGCAAAATATGGCTATCAGATTTGTGTTTGGGCTGAGAAAATTTGACCATATAACTCAATATGGAGTCCAACTCAAATGGCTCACCGTTAAACAACGCCGTAATTTCCATATCCTTTCTCTTCTCTTCTCCATCCTCTTTCTTCCACATACTCCTCCATATCTAAAGGAAAGATTTCATTTTCTTCGGTCTAACCATCTTCTCAACCTTCGTTCAAAGAACGACAACAAATTAGCGATGCCAAGCAGTCGCTCGCAATGCTACGGTGACTCCTTTACCGTCAAAGCTGTGATTCTCTGGAATGCGATACCGCGGGATATTCGGCAGTCTGAGTCGTTGTTAACTTTCAAACGTCGTCTTAAAAATTACTATTTATCGCTATAAAATTATAAATATCAAACTATGTAAAGCTCGTGTAAGTTTATGATATCATATTTATTATTTGAGTATATATTATGTTTATTTTATTTTTATATTTATATTGTCATGTATGTAAAATAGTATGTAATTATAGTATGTACTGTTAAGTAAGTTTATTATATTGCAATAGTTAGTTGTAATAGTTAAGTAGTTAGTAGGTTGTTTTAATTTTTCTTTTAGAAATTTACACGTGTGCACCGCCCTGTCATCATGCAACCAATCTCCTTTCTTAGAAAGGTTGCCTGGAAGAGATCACTCATAGTGATAAGGCCGCCTTTACACCGTAACAAGTTTTAAATCCTGTCACCATTAGTTTTACCTCTGTTTTGTTATTTGTTTGTGTGTAATAAAGTGTTTTTACTTACTTACTTACTTACTAGTGCTGTTCTAAAATGCCTCCTCAAGAACTTCATGCGAGATCATAGGCCACTGTATCGCAAAACGCTATTCTACCTTTTCCCTGTCATATTGATGGAGAGAGATATATGAAATGAAATGAAATGATTTATTTCATGTAGGACAACTTGTGCCACTTATGATAAGTCGTAAGAATCTACCACCGGTTCGGAAAGCTAATTCTACTGAGAAGAACCGGGAAGAAACTCAGCAGTTGCTCTTTACAAAAACAGAAAAATGTAACAATTTGTGTCTAAACTAATATTATAAAGAGGAAAGATTTGTTTGTTTGTTTGTTTCTTTGTTTGTTTGTTTGTACCTAATAGATAAACTCAAAAACTACTCGACCGATTTTAAAAATTCTTTCACCTATAGAAAGGCTACATTATCAGCGAGTAACATAGGCTATATTTTATTTTCAAAAAATTATGAGATCCTTACGAAAATTGCAATTATGTGAACTAAGTCGGAAAAAATCCTCTCTTCTGAAAGCTTACGTGGCGTGCGCTGCGTAAATAGTTAAAGTTACACGAAAACAATGTATGGTGGAGTTGTTCTCAAAAAGTTCTAAAAAAAAATCCGCGATAGCATACATCTATCTTTTAAGGTTGACTCACAGTAACCATTTTTATAGCTATATTGGGTATAGACTATTAGGATTATTAGTGCTACCCGTGCGAAGCCGGGGCGGATCGCTAGTATAATATAAAATGCATACGCTGCGTAACTAGTAGGTATTACACTGACTTGTGGGTTGCTGGATGCGAAGCCGGTTGCTTCCATGCAACTTTGACAACTATATATCGTAAGAACCAACTAGTGCTGTTCCAAAGATTGTGGATGAGTGGACCAGTTAATCTATTCAAAATATATACGCTAATAAAGTTATTTATTGAGCGTATCCGTAACATATTGCACTTTTCCGGCATTTTCTGATACTTATCAACTTATCTGACCTGGTAGACAGCTAGGGTCTATAAAAAATAAAGTTGTCCTGGTGCATGTCCTTCAATGTTTATGTTTTAGATTTTAAGTTTCTGGTACTAAATAAATAAATAAATCAGTTGTTATACAACACTACAACCCACAAATGACTTTGTTAGCGTCGATGAATGAGGAATGAAGTCATAAATCTCAACCGCATTCCATCTTTATGCATGCCAATTTTAAGCCTTAACTTGATAAGTTACGGTCAGAACTCTCTCTGGTAGCCGGTAGGTAAATGGGAATGCAATAACTTAAGGAAAATACATTAATTTAAGTAGTAAACGTAACTGAACTAATGAGATACATGGTTAAGAGTTAAAGTCCATGTTTTATCTAAATAGGCTTCTTCATGCTTAATTAAACCATCAGTTATTTATTACTACTCCTTTAACTTAAGTCTAGACTCTAGACCATTTATATATATCAGTATATAATTTATAGCAAGCCGATTTATTTTATTTCAGTTTATTTACCTAACACGCGGACTTATTGGGCGCCAAAAACTTCTTTTTTCGTAGTATAATTTCTCCCAACCTGTTCCAAGTTGTCGAAATCGCGTCTATCAATAATAATCTTAGACTGCATCATCACTCTCGTGAGATCGCAGTCAAGGGCTAATTTGTAGTCGATAAAAAAAAATCATACTAAGTAATATTTGCAAAAGTGTTTCTTTGTTGGTTTGTCCTTCAATCACGCTGCAACAGAGCAACGGATCGACGTGATTTCTTGTATGGATAGAGTTGTCGAACTGTAGAGTGACATATGCTACTTTTTATCCCGGAAAATTAGAGTTCCCGTGGGATTTAAAAACTAATTTCACGCGTATGAAGTCGCGGGCATCAGCTAGTAAACAGATAAAGCTATCTGTTAATTAACAGAATTAAACATTGAATAATATCTCGTTTCATTCCATCTCATATTTCGTTATACCTATTCTTCCTTCACAACCTTTCTCACTGCCAAGGGTCACTGGTAGAGATCTCTTATAGAGATAAATGTTTCCTTGTCCACTATGTTTCTGTTTTTCTACATATTGTATAACTTTTTGGTACAAAATAAATTTAAAAAAAAAAAAAAAACAAGCCTAACAATCTAACATAGCTGCAGATGACCCTAAACAAGCAAGTGGACCAGCGCAAAGTCCGCCAGTCCCACAAAGCGGCAGATGCGTCGTAATGCAGTTAGACCAATTACGATGGACGACAAAAAGTTGCAAGGCTATGTAAGCCAGTGGGCGCTGGAGCTCTAATGAACGTTGGTATGACTGATGTTGGTATGTGGGTTGGTACTACTGAACAACTAGTACATGATTAGGAAACTTAAGATTTTCTTCAGAAAAGTACTTATTAAGTGACAAGTGGAGACATAGACATAAAATTGCAAAAACCAGCCTGGAAACTGGCGAAATAAGGTGACAAAATTAATGAAATACATATTGAAAGTCATCTTTGAGGTAAAATATATCAGGATACAGATGGACGGTAAACGGTAAAACCTAAATAACAATTTAGTTCATGGAAATATAGCTCATAACATTTAAAATAAGGAATTTAAGTATAATTTAACGTCATGAAACACTAATTACAGACAATTCTATAAATAGTAATTGTTTAGGAAAGTTTCACAGCGCTTATGACTGTTTTTTATCAAACCATCTATAATTATTGGCAAATGGCAATGAATGTAGGAAAAACTGACTTATTTTAGTTTTGTTTATAATAGGTTTACTAACAATCACTTGCACATAACTAAAAATATATATCATCATATAAATACAAGCTAAGTGAAGTGATTACATAAGAAAACTCAGCATGGACAAAATCAACAACTATTAAGGCTAAAAGATATAGATTTAAAACGAAATTAACTAATAATAGTGATGAAGAAAATATTATTCTCTAGCAATAAAATCAGAGAGAGTTTTATTTCTAACGCCTTCATTAACGTTGTAGTCGAAGTTGAACGGTTGAATACGATGTTGTCAGGATTTAATTGTTAGCATCTAGCAAGCGCCCGCGCAGCCCAATAAAAAACGAAATGAATGCGCACGCGCCGCAGTGGGTCAATCTGCGCAACGAATTGTACTGCACGAATGACACACCGCCCTGGTTATACGGAGATCGAATGTGATATCGATTTATTGATCTTTTAGAGCATTCATACGATTTATTTTGGTAGTTGGAACATCTGGAATCTAGCAGGGTACAATATTTTATTTAATCGTATGGCGTTTTGTGTATATGTATAAGCGTTTTATAATATTAACAAGATAATTAAAAATAACGCTTATATCGCCTGCAAGTTCGTCGCTCGTTTAGCACCACCCAGGGGACACGTGCAGGGCGGTAGAAGGTAGTTCCTGCGGACGTGAGCGACAATAAATATTACCTAATTTGTTCTTAGATACACGGCTCTATAAAAGAACACCTCCTGCACAGTATAACATGCTGTCAATATTGAGATTCACTATGTAAAGAAAACTGGCTTTCTTTGGACACTTGCAAAATGAGTCCAACTTACGTTCCCATGGTTTATCTTGGAAGTAAGAATGTGGAAGTAAATACGGCACGTATACTGATATCGAGCTCTTTTTATTCCGTTTAGTGCGGAAACCAAATCAGAATAAATTGAGCATACAATTTTGTAAAATTGCTGCAACACTATAGCTATATAGCTCTTGAAAACCGTGATATAGACAATAATTAAGCAGAAAATCAGACTAAACGGTTGCTGATAGATGTTTAACAATAAACGAAAGTCAATATAAAGAAGACGTGCACACGTTTCACAGTAGGGGCTTCAGCACGACGAATTGTAAACACGTAGAAAATGAAGCCTTGTTAACAAACTTTACTAAGAATTTAGATAGAGCCAATTTTTTAGAAAAGCCAGTTCGATACAAACCAGCAAGATTATTATTTTTAGTGATATAAAATATCTGCTTCAATAGCAGATTGATTTAATATTCAAATTCCAAAGAAGATATACTTACTAACAAAACAAAGTCAGAATTTGTATCATTTACTTTCAAAGAGTCCTACCAATACTTACCAAACATTTCTTAACTTTTAAGTTTAATTTATGTTTATGATTATAGTATTCTTCTAAAATAAAAATAATGGTGTCATTTACACAAGCTAACAAAGAGATACTAAATTGAATGAAAAGATCATGCTCTTAAAACGTTAATGAGTTTTCACCAAAAATGGTGACCCAAATATCAAGCAGCAAAACGAATTTCCATTAATCTGTATGACTGCAACAACAGATTAACATTCCGGAGTTAAAGCGAGCTTGGCACGACACGACGCACAAGGCCCTGGTCCACTAACAAATGCATAAAACCACTAATTGACTGGCGTGGAGGAAAATAACACAATGGAACTCTTGAAGGAAAATGATGAAATGAAAATTAATCATATTTATTTCCTCATAAACATTTATACTTTAAACTAAAGAACGGAAACAGCTGCATTAGTGTACAGACACGCATACTTAGGACGAAGCACTAAGTTAGGAGGAAAATGAAATAAGTGAATGGACAATACTAATCATAGATTATTAAAATATGAGGAAAATAAGGCTAAGAGTTCATTCATATTTTAGGTAATCAACAGATGACAAGCTCATATTTAAAAATAAGAAATATTATGGATAATTTAGTTACAAAGACTCTTGTTGTCTTCGACTAATATTTTTATTTTTAATGATATATTTAACCGAAAGCTTAACCAATAAAACCTCATAGCAAAGCATCAAAAAATAGGATTATTTTAAGTCGATATTATGAAATTGCTGAAGCTGAATGCCGGTTAAGGGAACTAAAGATAGGTTAGTGATTCGAAGGGATTAGAGGTATGTGGAGTAAGATATATAAATCATACTAATATTATAAATGCGCAAGTGTGTTTGTTTGTTGGTTTGTTGGTTTATTGGTTTGTTGGTTTGTCCTTCAATCACGCCGCAACGGAGCAACGGATCGACGTGATTTTTGGCATGGGTATAGTTGAAGACCCGGAGAGTGACATAGGCTACTTTTTATCCCGGAAAATTAAGGAGTTCCTTGTGGGAATTTAAAAAAACTTATTCTACGCGGACGAAGTCGCGGGCATCAGCTAGTCTTGTTATAATGATAGAAAATAGAATAGGAAAAAATTATAACCTAACAATAATTGAAATATATACTAAGATACTTACTTCATTAAAAATATCAAGATAGACAAGATAAATGGAAGTCGACAAAAGGGTAGACAAAATATTAAATTGGGCAGTTTAAGAGAAATGTGAGGGTCAAATTGCATTATTAAGAGATGAAGGAAATAACACCGACAAAAGAGGTTCAAAACAAAACCCGCAAGTCATGCGTTTTCTAGCGGATGTGCACGGGTCTTTAGAGGAGCTGTAATCCGGGAGCAAGAGATGATTGATTGAACTGAACGGACTGGTTATTGAGAGCGATGTCGACACGCAACGCTCAAGTTTTCGGCAATACATTAATGGGGGTACCGTTATACCCGTGGTTGTGAGACAATGTGTGGGATTAGTGAAAAAAGGTTTTTCATCCCACCATCTCGGAAAGAGTATTTTTATTCTTCGATATCTGATGGTAAAAGCCGTTATTATCCTCTTGAGGATAAAGTAAATTGAATTTAGAACATCGTGTGCACGTTAGTAAATATCACTCGTCTATGAAGTTTGTGAATTCAAAACATCATTAAAACCTATTTACTTGTACCTCTATGGTGCCGAATTTCCATACAATCGTTTTTAATTTGTTAAAAACTCACACTCGTAACCTTCTTGGTGTACTTTTTTAATTTGCTTTGCGCGGACACGGACCATTTTCTTTCACGTCATATTGTTTAAAATTAAAACCGATTAAAAACAAGAAAATTGAAAATAAGTGAAAAACCTAAAATGAGTGATTCTAGTGACGAAGAAATTAACAGAATTGAATTTAATCTTGTGATTTTTTTTTGCAGTTAGTCATTTCCTCGCTGAGGTGGGATGAAAAGTTACCTTGTGATTTTTTTTGCATTTAGTCATTTCCTCGCTGAGGTGGAATGAAAAGTTACGTGTTGCACTCGAGTGTAAAGATTTACACCTCGTGCTCTTTTGATTCCCTCGCTGACGCTCAGGATTCTAATTTTTGAATCACTCGCTCCGCTCGTGATTCAATTTTAGAATACTTCGCTTGCTCGGTCATCAAAATTGAGCACGCGGTTAAAAAACAACTTTTCACTCTTGTATAACAAATAACTATTGTACTGCGCCTTTTTGGGCTGTATTTGTTACAAGACAAAGAGGTATACCCTGATTTATTTAACAAGAATAAAAATAAATTGATATGCGCTGACTTCTGTTTGCAGTTTTTAAGAGATTTTTTGTTAAAAACCATCATGTTAGTAATTTTTCTCTCGGTGGAAAAGCTACCTTTCAAGTCTTTGTTGTCTTTGGCGCCGTGCCGTGCCGTGAAAGCATAGTAGACAGACAAACAGACACACTTTCGCGTTTATAATATGTATTAGTATTGATTCAAATCTTTTGTAATCTATTAAAATATATCTCTTTCAATACATATTAAATCATGACACAAGTGTACCTACTCGATCATTTATTTCCAAGTTCCAACATAAGGCTCCGGCATCTCCGCTTAGCTAATAATAGTGCCCGTAAAAGGGCCCGAGCAGGCCATCTGCCCATATGTCGGTGTTAATTAGTAAAAGCTTATATGTCTCCCACCTCATGACTCCTAGCGAACCTGCAGGGTATAATGATCCTACAGATTCTTGATAACCAGCCAAGCTATCCATATCCATGCTTACGAGATTATTATTTATTACTCGCTGATGCCCGCGACTTCGCGTGGATTAAGGTTTTTTGATTCCCGCGAGAACTCTTTAATTTTCCGGGATAAAAGTAGCATATGTGTATTCCAGACTATACTTAATCTATTTCTGTGCGTGCCATCCAGATCTGTTCAGCCATTCTGGCGTGATTGAGTAACAAACATCTCTCCATACTTTCGCATTTATCTATATATATAAAATTCAAAGTCCTGACTGACTGACTGACTGACTGACTTATATATCAACGCACAGCCTAAACCGCTGGGGTTAGAAACTTGAAATTTTGACAGTAGGTTCCTTTTGTGACGTAGGCGCTCACTAAGGAAGGATTTTTCAAAATTCCACCCCTAAGGGGGTGAAATAGGGGGTGAAAGTTTGTATGAAAGTCCGTCATTTCTCAAGTTATATCCATGAAACTTGGTATTTGAGCTTCTGGTTTAAAATAAAGAAATACGTGTTTCACAGTTTTTGAAAATTCTACCCCCAAAGGCGTTAAATAGGGGTTGAAAGTTTGTATGAAAGTCCTTCATTTTTCAAGTTATAACCATGAAAGTTGGTATTTGGGCTTCTGGTTTAAAATAAAGAAATACGTGTTTCACAGTTTTTGAAAATTTTATCCCCAAGGACGTTAAATAGAGAGTTTGTCCTTCAATCACGCCGCAACAGAGCAACGGATCAACGTGATTTTTTGCATGGGTATAGTTGAGGACCTGGAGAGTGATATATATAGGATTTATCCCGGAAAATTAAGGAGTGCCTGTGGGAATTAAAAAAACTTATGCCACGCGAACGAAGTCGCGAGCATCCTCTAGTAATATTATAGATTAGTAAAAGTATAGCTTGTGAAAGTGTTTCTGTGTATTTCATATTTTTCTTGGAATGAAAGAGAGGATAAAAGAAGATATCATGATGGTTTAATGAAGACTGACTGACTAACTAATCTATTAACACGCAGCTTAAACCACTGGACGTATCGTGCTGAAATTTGGCATACCTATAGCTATTATGAATTAAGCATTCGCTAAGAAAGGAATTTAGAAAATTCAACCCCTTAAGGGGTAAAATAGGGCTTTGAAATTTATATTAAAATCAAACCTAAGGTGAGCGGAGCCGCGGGCAAAAGCTAGCTGTAGATAAATCATCCAATCTATAATTTGATACTTTAGCATAAATTACTTATCGTTTATGAACAATCGAAGGCATCGCAGCCGATCTCTTCAACGGAGCGTTAATTGTGTTTGCAGTAACTCTATATCGGTGACCAACATGTTTACCAGTTTGTAAAATAAACGATATCAGTTGCTCGACACATTGCTCATTTTCGTCCGGTTGAGTTACATTACTGGATCCGAAAGTATATCAAACTGTGTGCATTACCGAGTACCAATACTCCATGTATTTATTACATGCAGGACATACAGGGGCCATACTGCCAACGCTTTAAGCAATATTACTCAAAATGACAGTTTGATGTCACGTATCTCGACGTTCCTAAAATAAGGATTATAATTGTAAAACACGAAAGCCAACAATAATGAAACAAATTGACTTTAAGCGTTGGCAGTATGGCTCCAGGTGTCTCTTATGTTACGTCATGTTTTGACTCTACCACTGGTCAGGAAAATAGATTCTACAGAGTTTTCCAACACCTTGAAACAAATTTCTGTCTGATTGATTCTACGTACATGAAATCGGGCAAATACAGATACTTAACAAATATTAATGGATAATTAGCCCACTTTTAAGTAAGGTAATAACATTGGCATTTCATTATCAATCCTCGAATGCAGGCACCGAAGTGAAAAGGATTATTTCGGATCAATTCAAAGTAGATCTCTTACTGTCACAGTTTTTATGTCAAGCTTTAAATAAAGGTTCTCGGGGACTTTACGATTACCGAGAAAGAAATTGGGGTTTCTACTAAGGTATGATGGGAAGTAGAGACGTTAATGCAAGTAATTATAAATGTACTTAAAAACTTAATGAGAAACTAATTTTCAGAAATCAGTGTCACAAACCACTGACACAACAACTGAAGAGTGGGAAAACATCGTGCTGTTGAAGAACTTTGGGGCCATTATATAGATAGTTGAAATTCCACGGACGCGTATAGTGCGTACGAAGTGATTTGCTTCCTCGCTTCTGATTCGAACCGCTAGGATATGGAACGCCTTTCAGGCTTCTATTTGTCCATCCGCTTATAATATTGGTATCTTCAATTCAAGGGTGAATAGGCATCTTCTAGGCAAGCTCCACCTCAGGCTGCATCACTACATCTAACAGGTCTGATTGCTTTTATGCTTCTATGACCAATTGTCCACCACGCCACAGACTGAGCCACAGAAAAGAAATCTACTGACAAATAAAAAGTACCCGGAATAGTTGATCTAATTTTCTTTTAAGATTTTTAACCCCCTTTCAGCTTATTATTTTTAAAGGGAATGTTTTTGCTTCGGACATTTTTTATTTGCATATGCACGGATCGCTAAAGTCAGACCGTGAAAAAACTTCTCGCTTGCAACCGGCCACGCCGCCTCATATCACACTGATCGCTCTGATTCACTTAAATTAGTCGAGCGAATATTATTAATTAACGCGATGTTTTAGAGATCCTTTTTGCGCAGATCATTATTTACGGGACGGAGGGACGAGTGGCCCAGCGACAACGCATATCAGTCGATTGCAATTGTTAAGCAACGTTGACCCAAGTATGTTAAAGATGGGTGACCGAATTTGGAAGTCTGAATTTGGCATTTTTGTTTACTCCGTGCCTTGGAGAGCACGTTAAGCCGTCGGTCCCAGTTATTACCACTAACCTAAGTAAGTTACGTAAGAGTTGAAATAGTACTCTTGGTGGAGTCTCTACAAAGATAAGCGGATGGCGTGGGAGATATTATAGTGCACAAGTGTGTGCGCAAACACAGTTGCACTCTCTATATTACCTAACTCTATGGGAGTTAGGTAATAGAGACTCCTATGGGACAAGATGGAGCCGCAAAGTTTGCAGACTTCTACATTTGGCGGAAGAGACATCAAACTACATAGGTATAGTCCAACCAAAACTAAACAAGCATTTAAAAAATTAGTTTCAGTTTTGGCCACCGGGTCAGAAAAGTTTGTGGGAATACACATAGGTAGTTGCAGAAAATAAGGCGCAAGACTGCGGTATGTGGAACTCTCGACAAAAGTCTAATGTCCAGTAGTGGACCTCTAGACTCTATGACAAGTTTAGTGCGTTGTATTGTTTGTTCTATCAGGTTAATTTCAACCCGATTTGACAGGCTACAAGTTTTTAACGAGACTATTTCCTAGGCCTTTGTTATAAAATAGGTATCTAGTCCATTTTCACTTCCAGGTAGGTTGCGAATCAATTGTTTAAATATCAATGGTTTACGGTTTGCTAAACAATTCGCTTTCTCGAAATCAGAATACTGTAAGTGCGCAGTACGCAGTGATTCATTTTGGACGTTTATTGTTTAATCTATACTTAATCCATACTAATATTATAAATGCGTGTCTATAAATGTGTGTCTGTCATGTCGTGTAAATGTGTGTCTGTCTGTCTGTCTGCTACGCTTTCCCGGCCCATCTTTTCAACCGATTTTGCTGAAATTTGGTATAGAGGTAGGTTATATCCCGGGGAAGGACATAGGCTACCCCGGAAAATATTTTTATCCCGGAAAATTAAGGAGTTCCCGCGGGAATCAAAAAACCTTAATCCACGCGGACGAAGTCGCGGGCATCATCTAGTATTATATATATGTACGAAAGTTTGGATGGATGTATGGATGGATGGATGGATATTTGTTACTCAATCACGCCCCAACCGGCTGAACGGATCTGGATGAGTCTACTCTATTTTATTCAAAAAAATCAAAGAGTTCCCGCGGGAACCAAAAAACATCAATTCACGCGGAAGCAGTCGCGGGCATCAGCTAGTTGTATATATTATTGTTGGCGTTCCTTAGGTTTTCTTTATGTATTGCTTCAACTCCTATATTATGCCAGTTCAGATTATTCAGGGTTTCTAGAGTCTCTAGTATCAAAGCAAGATTTAAAGACCTACAGCCGAGTTTCTTGCTCGCTGGTTCACGATAGGGCAGTTCAAGGGCATTCAGAGCGTGGTAAATTCTTTAGATTCCATTGATTCGAAGGCGCTTGTAACAGTTCATCCTTATCCTTACTAATATTATAAATGGGAAAGTGAGTTTGTTTGTATGTTTGTTCCGCTTTCACGCCGTAACTACTGAACCGATTGCTTTGAAATTTTGCAGACGTAAAGTTAGAAGTCCGGATTAATTAATAGGGTACTTTTTATCCCGAAAAATTAAAGAGATCCTGCGGGAACTGAAAAACCTTGATCCACGCGGACGAAGTCGCGGGCATCAGCTAGTTTGAATATAAGTAGTATTTTTAGTAGGTTAGTAAGACTTTAAAAGTCGATACATTTTTTTTAAATAGCTTGTCTGCAATAGATTTTATCATTCTAGCAGTAGCTACAACTTTAATTTATACTTGGACGAGTTATTTGATTTAATCTGAAGTAAAAAACTTTCTTCGCTCCTTTTTGCTATCCCTGCACTTTTCAAACCTTACTTAATTCTTATTGTTATATTTAACATCCTCATTTGCGTAAGTAACTTTCTTAATTTGATGCCAATCTTGTATCAGTTTCTTTTGTTAGTTTCTATAATACTAACTCGATAACAATGCAGCTAAGGAAAGATCTAGATTTTATGCATTGTTGAAAGCTTTAATAACTTTCAAATATCTTTAACTTTAATGCTTTTGCTACTGTCAATTATACGAAAACTATAGTATCGCGATCCGTTATGAAATATCTAGAACATTTGCCATTTTCACTTCAAACACAAAGCATGCTGCAAGGCTATTGTTTAAATCTCTACGCTTTACGGTTAACTGACCACTACATTTCACTTTCTCGAGTATCGATCAGAGGTGTTCATCGATTCAGAATCGATGTTTGTTGATCGATTGTTCGGCATAGGCGAAAGTCTGTCATTTTAATCGACACTAATTGATATCGGTCAGACATGAGTGTATGATGGTAGATTATATTCCTTTTTATAGTCCCACAGATTTATCTGACCCGATGACAGCGTCGCTAGTAGATATCATACTAATATTATAAATGTGTTTGTTTGTTGGTTTATCCTTCAATCACTCCGCAACGGAGTCACGGATCGACGTGATTTTTGGCATGGGTATAGTTTAGGACCTGGCGAGTGACATAGGCTACTTTTTATCCTGGAAAATTAAGGAGTTCCCGCGAGAATCAAAAACTTGAACCACGCGGACGAAGTCACTAGCTAGTGTGCTATAATTATAGTAGCTAGTGTGATATATAGTGCGCTGCTAGTGATATATAATTTATTTTTTTCACGTAGAACAACTTGTGTCACTAAGTTACGTCAAGACTCTACCACCGGTTCGGAATGTTGTTCTACTAAGAACCGGCAAGAAACTCAGCAGTTGATCTTAGCAGAGCAGAAATAAGTTCCAATTTTGGCCACCGGGCAAGATAACGGATTGATTATATATAGAAGTGACGTGAGATGCTGTACTTAAGTATACCTATATCTGGGGTCACGGTAGTGACCCCGCCAAGACGAGCCTTCTTTTTTCAGATGTTAGTTGAATTTGTATATACTACACCCGTTTATGTTAAAAAATTTGCAATGTTTTTTTTTCGACGATAAGCAAAGATCAATACGAACTAACTTATATAATTTTTAAAAAATAGACACACAATAACATTTCAAAAATTCTTCAAGTACGATTGCGTTTTTTTTTTCAGATTACTCGAAACCAAACAATAATATCTTTTAAGGATAAGATTAAGATTTTAGATATGGATGTTATTTCTAGAGACGTTTCGTGGGAAACATCTAGAGATGTAAAAACTAAGAAACAATACATCGTCCATACAACAATATGCATAATGACCTTACATGAGTTAACCGCGGGGATTTAGTACTAGACACTAGTTCATTCATAACTGGAAAAGGTTGAACAATGTATACAAATATAGTCCTTATTACAAGTGTTTGAAAGGCTCTCTATCCTACGGATAGAGCAGTGATCATTGAGTTTCATGCAAATGTAATGGAATACTGCAATGTAATTTAATCAATCGAACAAAAACCTGAGCCGGGTGAAATCGGGGTGAAATTATAACAGAAAGTACTCAGCCTTATTAGCATGCTCACGTACCATGAATAGTAACAGTGGCACTGAGATAATAATCCTTGGAAATAGATTAACGAGTACTAACTAACTAAAACCGCCGAGTTTGTTGTGAGATTCTCAGACCAGTGTGCTTAGCATGCGCACCACGAGATTATCTCGCGACGAGAGAGAGAGATATTGTCGTTGCTGACAAATTTTTCATTTACCCTAACATGCACAAAATGCGATATATTACAAGAAAAAAATAGTCGACATGTAAAGGTTCGCAGAGAAAAGTACCACAGATAAGAAATATTACTTTTATCTCTACTTTTGACAAAACGAGACAAGTAACCATGTTAGCGTCGGTAGACAAATAGAGATAACGGGTAGATATAATATTACTCGTTGTGCGCATGCTAGCCATACAGGGCGCGTTTGGAACCCTCGTAGCTTTAGTTTTAAGACACCGTTGTTAATTATCACCATCACGTATTATACTTTGTATACTTGACAATCATTGAGTGTTCTGTGAAAGTAACAACAACTTTAAATAAATATATTTTGATTTTGACTATGTATAAAAATTTTAGTTGAGGACAAAGCTGATGGTCATTAATTACTGCAAACTTCAGTATTTTTTATTCAAATAAACTTTTAAAGTGTTTTAGAATCGTCGAGTGAATCCACAGCTGGTTCGGAATGCCGTTCCTACCGAGAAGAGCTAGCATGAAATTCGGTCCTTGCTCTTTTCAATCAAATGATTACATTATTTACCACTACCACCACCACTACAGCCCATTAACGTCCCACCGCTGGGCACAGGCCTCCACTCTCATAGGAGAGAGGGAATTAGAGCTTTGACGGGCTTTAACGACTGTTATCATGTTCATGATAATAACCGGGAGGTGTAACACCGCCAACTTCCTAACTTCGGGCTAGTACTGAAAATTTCTAATCAGAAAAACCCAACACTTAATTGGCCCGACCCGGGACTGAAACCCGGGACCTCGTCAGCCGCAGTCGAACATGATAACCACTAGACCAACGAGGCATATTATTTAGGAGCCCTTTAAATCTTGAAATTTACCTAGACAGACGAAAATTTGAACTTTTAGACCCTTCGCTAATTAATTATTACTAAATTATCATCAAAAACAAAAGTCGTGGTTAATAAGTGCACGGCATAGTATAAGTGCGAACTCGCCAACAAACTACGTGCGTAGTTTGGCGAGAAACAAAATGTAGTACCTATTTTTTTGTGCATTTCATAAAAAAAAAAAAAAAAACTGGCGCCATACATCCCCCTTGACAGCACCGACGTAATTATAGCTGTTTTATGCACATAGCGGCGTCAGCGGCGATATACTGCCGCGTTAACCTAATTGTTTCGACAGCCAACCGAAAAATTATACGTTTAACTTTTATTGATACCTGTGAAGTGATTAAGTTTCGAAAGTAATTTTTTGTTGGTATTCAATATCAATACCGATATGCAAAGATATTATGATCTGTACCAAAATGCAGCTGTGATATCGGTTTAGGGTTCCGTACAAGGAACTCTTATAGTTTTATCGAGTCTGTCAGTTTGTTACAGTCATTTTAAAACTAAACTAAAGTAAGATTTCTTAAGTTAAGTTGATAAGTCCAATAATTGTAAAAACATGTAAGTATTACACACAGGTGTAAATTATACAGAAGTACATAGTTTTAATTTTTTTAAAGAAAAACCAACAATGTTTCTCCTGAATTTGGAAAACGAGTCGGAAAAATATTTTTGTTTCCCATCAAGTCATAACTCTTTATATAGGTATTTTAAAAGAATAATGAGGTTATTTAATGAATTTGGAAAAACACTAATAACTGTTTAAATAAATAAAGAAAGAAATAAATAAAGCTTTTAGCAACTAGGTACATAGTTGCTAAAAGTTCCGTACTTATGCTAGAATTAGTACCTACGGAACCGTATTTTATGAGTTCAGACACGCACTTAACCAATTTTTCCGTTGGTATTCAATATCAATACCGGTATGCATCAATATACGATCTGTATCAAAATACAGCCGTGAACTGATTTACATAAAAAGTTTCGGATATTACAGACTGGTATAAATGTAGTTGCTTAATTGAAATTAAAAAGGTATTAATGATTTTCCGTAAGTAGGTACTTATTTCAACCTGTGCATGCTTATTTGCGTTATACGATACCTTTTTTTGATTAAAAGTACCTACTTACAACTGCAAAGACAATTTATACAGAATGTTTTTGGAGCTGTTAGAGAGGCGAAAATTTTAAGTAAACTTTAGATAGGACATGATGAAATGTCAACGCTAAAAGTCGGCGGCGTAGTTTTATATGGAGCTGCGCAGAGCTGCGCAGACCTGCGCGACACGAAAACACGTGTTTCCTCCCTTAGGCTTGATCATCGATTTTAAATAGAATAGTTAAAAATGCATTCAAAAGACAAAGAAGGCGGATAAATATTGCAAAGGGAAACTCTCTAGGCTAGGCCCGCGCCCCGCACTGCGAAACAAAACGTCGCGATAAAATACGCGCAAAAAAAAAACTCTGGTTTGATACCAATTTCACGCGCTGCGGTAAGATTTATAAAAATAAATAAAAATAAAAATCATTTATTTCGACCATAAAGATCATAAATTTTGTTAGTAAGAACACACACAATAACCTAATGTAAGTATAGGTCTACCAGAATCTGATGGCAAAAAATACACTTAAAAGTACCAGTATACGGTGTATACTTTTTGCCACCAGATTCTGGTAGACCTATAAATTTAAAACTACCTAATCCTAAAACCTTATCTAAGACAGCCTTGATTTCAGGTACTGACAATCAAACCTGTCAGCAAATGCCGTCAGGATGCCATTGGAGCTAGCCCATTGGATTTAAATTCGCGCGAATATTTTCTGCTGTGTGGAGTTGTATGACGCTCACCGCATCCGTATGCGGAAAATAAATCGCGAGAACAAAAACCGCACGACGTTATTCGCAGTGCGGCCCTAGCTATATAAATAATCATTCATTCGACTATTCTTAAGCACTTGTAAAGAGTCCATTTGAATAAAAAACTTTTGAATTTTGATTTTTTTTTTTTTAAATCTAAGCCGGATTTTTCGAAATTCCAAGGATCGCGGAGCCACTTGTAAAATAAAAATTAAATGTTAAAAGAGCAGTTTTGAGTGAAATCTTCATGTACGTCAATTAACTCATAATTAACATGTCCTGCTGCATAATGAGATTTGTTTCGGGGAAAAGTAATTAGGTATATTCCACGAGACAATGAAAGGATGACAAAGCTTCACATAAAAAGTCTTGTAATCAGAGCGGTGTTAATTTTAGAGGCTGCTGGGGCCATACTGCCATCTTGTTAGTAAGATTATTGTTGACTTTCGTGTTTTAGAATAATTATAATCCTTATTTTAGGAACGTCAAGGTACGTGACATCAAACTGTCATTTTAAGTAATATTGCTTAAATATTGCTTTAAACGTTGGCAGTATGGCCCTGTACTCACCTCAATATCAGTTTCTTGTCATTCACTACGTTTTTTCATACACTATAAGTTTGCTCTGGACAGCATATTGTAATATATGTAAGGAAGGAAGTTATAACTTTTTTGGGAGATGTAAACCTTTGTATTTTTGCAAATATAAATGGGTTATTTATTTATTTTATTTAAACAACGGTTTCGTGTTATTCCTAAGATTCCCTCTAATAGTCAATTATCGTCTTCGTCAATCGATAGGTGTCCATTGCTGGTCTGTTGTTGGGACTTCTACTGTGCTTCTACATCGCCGCGGTCTTGCGCCGTCCATTGACCTATAAAATAACTCTATAGGTCTATGGCGCCATCCGAATCGGGATCTCCTAAATTCTACGTATGTACATAATATAAAAATATAGTTTCTAAATAAATAAAAAATTACTACGATTAAATTCTAAAATACAACCTCTAGATTTCATATTTTGAAGGATTTTGACGATGTTCTACATAAAAACAAGATTTCGATGAATTGAGAACCTCCTTTTTTTGAAGTCGGAAAACAAACAAACGCACAACCTTTTAAACACATACACCGTCTTCGTTCCGTCGTAGGTTAAGAAAATCCAACGGGACCATTAAGCGTCAATGTAAAAGCCAAGCGGACAAAGTCGCGAAAATTAGCTGGTATTTTATAAAAATTCCAAAGATCTGGATTCCAGTCATTTCGACCTTGTCTGTGCCAACGGGACACAAAGTATTTCCATTCACAAAGACCATTACCAGATTTTTTGTCCGCAGATTATAAATGGCAATCGTGATTCGTGACACATGTCAAATGGCTTGTTTAAATTGAGAACTGTCATAGCGCTGTCAGTTTGTCCGATTTAAGAGGAACTGGTGTGGCACTAATAAACGCCATAAAACAAAATAAGAAGAAGATTTAAGAGGAATTAGTGCGACTCGTCTGCCAAGTTTACGGCATTGACAACGAACTTGATGGTGAGCGGATAAACGACTGCCTCTTGACTGCCTCCCATAAAAAGGATATATTATATTCATTGACTTATATTGTTTAGGTCAAATCCACCAAATCTTTTAACTGAATTTTAAAACAGTCTACTCATCTCCAACCGAATGAGCTGAACTTTTGCATACACGTTCAATTTACGTTTAATGTACGTTTAAGTTACGTTTAATTTTATTGAATTTGCTAATACATATTATCATTCTTAATATTATAAATGTCAAAGTGTGTTTGTTTGTTGGCTTGTCCTTCAATCACGCTGCAACAGAGCAACGGATCGACTTGATTTTTGGCATGGGTATCGTTGAGGACCTGGAGAGTGACATAGGCTACTTTTTATCCCGGAAAATTAAGGATTTCCCGTGGGAGTTGAAATTTATCCCGCGGAGCTAGTTAAAAATAAAATAAAAACATAAACTAAACCGTCATAAAAAATAATTCCAATTTTGACCACCGGGTCAGATAAGTTTGTGGGACTGTAGTTTGGATGGTAATGCCAACTCTAAATTACTTTAAGTAATGAAATGTTTATTTCGTGTAGGAGAACTTCTCTGCCTCTTATTATATGTCAGGACTCTACCACAAATCTCCATAAAATCAACTAAAATTACAGCACTAATTTTAATGCTCTAGTTACCTATCTACTATAATAAATGACTTAATTTTGTCTTGTCGCTTTAGTTCAGAGATCGTGAAGAACAGAATTGGGTATTTGACAAATACTATTACGTGGATATTACGACTTTTGGGAGATCCTCTATTTAATAATAATCAATAAAAAATAATTTATTTGAATATCTAGTTGTCAAATACCCAATTAGTCTAAGGATTTGAGGCAAGAGGTACTTACTGGAATAGCAATCAGAAAGCACAAATCAAAGCAAAGTACGTGCGCTGTCAGGTTACATAACTATTATCTAAAACAGTTGGCATACTAGGTACCATCGTGTAAAGCCGTATTGTTTTAATATTGTTGAAATTCGTGTTGTAGAATTATAATCCTTATTTTAGGGACGTCAAGGTACGTGACATAAAATTGTTATTTGAAAATAACACTGCTAACGATGGTAGTAAGTAGTCAGGTTTGTCGCTATTGGTATTTATTACAGTTATTATTGAAAGGAAATCGCAAAAAATCTCGACATTACTTATTGTGAACACGTACGTTCTCTATTGTAATACGTCAAATTTCCACTATCTATTGTTTAGGATTGGGAGCAAACAGTTACAATAGTCGATTTTTATGCAATACGTTTAAATGGACTTAAGTTATCGGAGCCGAGAGTTAATAATAATATTATGAACTTTGTGAACTTAGTTTTTATTTAGTTAGTGTTTTTGGAATGGAACTGTGATTTAATTTATGATCGAAGACGTGAGATCGCAGTCTAGTGATTACTTGTGCCTAGTAGATAAAAGAAGCTGCGTCGAAAGCAAGATGTCGCAGGTTCGAATCCCACTCACGAAAATAACGCAATAAGTATTATTTAATTTTTGTTGTAACTATGTTCTTACGGGGTGTCCAACGAAACCACGCCGCTTAAGGATCTATCAAAGGCTAATATAATAATTGTATATCTTAAGTCAAAATTTTGACTTTGTGGCAAACGCTAGAGCAGGCTACTCAGTCTATTAAGCTTAGGTATTAATATTTTTGAAGCAAACTTCTAAGGTTTGGGACCTACATCATAGGCTGGGAAGATGTTTGGCCCATATAATGAGCGAACGAGTGCAGCCGCTTCTGTAGGCAGTCCCACGACACCTCACGGCTGTTTATAGCCACGTAAGGCTCCCAGGCGAATCGTTTTTACCTTGTACCACACACTAATTCCTGAGACCGTATCATGGCATTAGCAATGTGGTCCCGGGCGGTTGTCAGTTTGCCAATTTCCTTGGAAACCTGATCAGAGCAAGATTTCTGAAGGTCGGGAACGCAGAGGAAACGATTTGCCGAGCGATTTTTTTTTAGTAAAACGAAACACATATGGACACTTCGGTGTCTGTGTGCTTGTCTGTTAAATGCCATCAAGTGCTGCACAGACTAACGTGATTGGACGAACCGAGTGATGTGTCACACATATGATGCTGATATTTCGTCTTATTCTATCCATAGTGTGTTTCGCCCATATCAATGCTTAGCACAATCTCAAGGGAATAGCAGGAAGGTGATAGCTGACAGACAGGACAGCGCTTTCAAAGTGCACTGGATGTCAGCTTTAGTTTGTAAGTGTATTAATTATATTAACTAACATAGAATAAGTCTTACTAACACATTATTGTTTTTATTTATTTAATTAGGTATAAGTAATACTAACATAGAATAAGTCCTTTACTAACACATATGGACCTTTGTAGTCATGAAAATAAAACATTCATTCATTCATTCATAGCAGGAATCTGAAAACAAGCGGCAAAAGACCGTGTTAGTAGAAAACTTGCCTTCTTAATCCTCTTCCAACAGTGGACAATGGACATATCTATCGGTTGAGACAATTACGAAAGCTTACTGCTAAAGAACTGGCTCCACTATTTGCATGTGCCAGGCATTTTGCCAATTTTCTCGGAAACCTGATCAGCGCATGAAGGTCGGACCAAACAGGAAGCGATTTCAAATCGATGTTTACATCGGTATTCACTTTCGCGTCTATATTTAAAAGGTTAGTAATAAATAGTGTATTTAATTGTAGTTTGTTAAATTAAAAATATTTTCTCTTAAAATATTCCTGTTTTGTAGGCTCTTAGAATGCCATTCATGTGGAAATCTAGCAAACGCCTCCCATCTTAGGCCACATAAAGACCTCAATCATACCTAACGGAAAGCATTACGTATGATTGCAAGCGTGTTCCTAATGTGCAGTCTACTTAATATACTTATAGCTACTGATTAAAAACAGCTGTCTGCTTTGTTGGTGGCCCTGCTATCCATTCAGCATTCAGGCTAGTGAATAAAGCCTGCATTCTGAATGGATAACAGCTAACTTAAATTTAAAAAAATGGTATTATAAAATATACATAATATCCGGATAAACTCACGTGTTCTGTCGGAAAAATGCCCGACTAGTTTCGAACCCGTTCGGGGCCCTTATTCATGAGCCTGTTCGCGCGACGCGGTCGCTACTCGACTGAATCATGAATAAGGGCCCCGAACGGGTTCGAAACTAGTCGGGCATTTACCGACAGAACACGTGAGTTTATCCGGATATTATGTATAGTTATAATGAATATCACTCACGACAGTTTAAACGTTAAAATGGTATTAATAGTGGTCGATTAATATAAAACCGTATTAAATGGTATGTCACACTCTCTTTAACGTTTCTGTGGTGGTGTCGTGTGGTGCGGGTTGTTCATACATAATACCTCAATGGGGTTGTTACGTTCCCTCAAATATGGTTGAGCGAAGCAATGGCTGGATCATGCGTCATGCTCGTGAACGGGTGCCACCGTCGGAAATGGGGCTGCCTCTGTCTGCCAGTCTTGGCGTGTATTGAATATTGTAGGTATGCTCGTGAAAAAAGCTTACTATACAATCGAAGATTACGTAAATGATAAAAAAAACAGCGTGGATTTGATTCGCTCCAGCTATGCGTGGGACTGCAGTTACTTGTATCATTATGATGATTGTAAGTTTTGATGGAAAAGAGCAACCACCGAGTTTCTTGCTGGCTCTTCTCGGTAGGAATGGCATTCCGAACCAGCGGTAGATTCATATTATAACGATTCAAAAGCGCTTGTAAAAGCTTATTTGAATAAAAAACATTTTGAAATTTGAAATTTTGAAATTTTGAAACAACGCGCTTCCATTTGCCTTAAGCTCCTATGCAAAGTACGTAAATGAATAGTAATTAATTGCGTTAATTTTTAGATCATACAAGACAGACTCTTTAATTTAGACTAGCTCTATAAAAGTTTTCGCAAAATAACAAACTGCTCCAAATGACTTCGTATTTATAGTATTTCAAAAGAAAAACACTCGAAAACGTTACGAAATACGACAGAATCTCGAAAGGGCTTTCATTACGAATTGAAAAACGTGCTCTTGTATTCCTTCAGAGGGATCAACATCCTTCAACGGGAGGGTCGTTACACGTTCGCTCTAGCCGTTAGAACTAACAAAGGATTCTAGACTTACATTGAGTGACATGCCGAAGAGAAGACATTAAGTAGTTTGAACTATGATGTCATGACAATTCTTAAGAGTCCAAACAAGAGCAAGGTGTAGACTGTAAAACCCCAATGGAAACAACATCCTTCAAATGGAGGGTTGTTGTTGTTGCTTATTCAACTTAAGTTCCGTCTAGCCCCTAGAGACGTAGGACTCTCATGAACACAATACGCTGTAGCATGTCATGTCAACGCAAAGATACTAGGTAGGTACTTTACATCGAGAGACACGTCTAGGAAAAGACAAAAAGAAGGGTACAATCTCTGAGCGTACAATGATCTTTCCTTACACGGAGCTGCACAGCAGGAAGAATACTTAGGGCTCTTGACGATATAATTAGTTCATCTTTAATGTAATGCACGGTATAATATAATATTAAAAACGTGCTCTTACGTGGGATTATTCCCACTGGAGCTATACAACAGGAGTTCCCAACATCCATCAACCGGAGTTCCCTTAAAATAGGTGACAAAGGATTCTAGATATTTCAGTAACACATCTTGTCAATACATTTATGAAACCCTTTAAATTTAATTAAGAAAAAGGACTCTCGGATTGACATCGAAACACTAAAAAAAAACCCGATCAATCTAATTATGCTAACAAAGGATGTTAGGAGACCGATAAGACTTTAAGCAAACTATTTCCATCCGCTACCAAACATTCTAAACATGCCATGAGAATGTTTGGTTTTTGGCATGAAAGGAATTTAGGAATCCAACAGATACATCCATATATTTTTCGATCTCCTGGTCTTTTAGTTTGGCAACGATGCTTAGTCTATTACAGCTTCTCCCTTCAAAGGAAGGGCGTCTTGTTGCGTTTTATTCAACGTTTACTCATTTCGCCTAACCCTTTAGAGTTTAGATTCACAAAGGACTCAGAAGCCTACAGATCTTGGGCGCCGAAGAAAATTATAAAACAAAGCGCTTCCAGACAAAACAGCTGTTAGGCACGTACTTTATATTAACTCCTCTAGCCTACATCAGATAATAGACTTACTAACTCTACTAATAAGATTCAAATTCCCGTTAACTTTACTACACTTAGATAATAGAGAGAAATTAGTACTTTAATCTGTTAACGTAAGGTTGATTTTAGATTGCATAGTTGTAAAAGGTAATATTTGTTACCATAGCAAATGTCACCGCAGTTTTATTCCAGGAAGAGGATATCGTTGATGGGCTTGAGACAGTCTGGGGTGTGCATTAAAAATGGCCGACTATTTACCACAACTTGCATTGAAAATTGGACTGTATATGCAAGTCATAAAAGCTATTTCCCTTTGTTAAGTATATTACGTACGTGAGTTTACTAGAATAATGAAGTTGGTAATGTGTGAAGAAAAAATTACCTTATAGAAATTTAAAATTGATGGTAAAATGGTGCGTGTCTAGCAATAACGGAATGACTTTAGTCTTACTTACTAAATCTTAAAAATTTAATTAAATATTACTTTCTTCAAACGGTGAAACTTAAGAATCAAATATCATTCACCTTTGAATCTTAATTTACTTTTTGATGGAGATTTAAAAAAATTCAAGAACTGGCAAAATTCGAAAAATGTGAACCACCAAAAATGTGCGAGTCATTCGTTTCCAAAATTCCATAAGGTAAAATTCATTCAACGATCCTTAGGTGGCTAAGGAAAGGGCTAAGGAACGGAAGGAGGAAAGAGGTACACTGTCAATCTAGATCAAGATCGGCGAGCGAAATCAATGATTGTGATCCAGATTGATCGTGGTTGGAGTGGATCATTGACTGTGACTGTGCCTTAAAAGCCATAAGTAATTCAAAATACCAAAAAACAACTCTTCAAGATACAAGGTGACAATAGCATGATATTACATGCAAATGCAAGGACATTGAGGCACGGACGCTGCACGCATGCATAATGTAGTGCATCGCTAACGCTTTGCAAAATGCAGCTTATTATGGCGTTTTTGTCTCGCAGGTTTAGAGGTCCTTCACATTATATGCACTTCTCATAATTTAGGAAGTAGCAAACTCCTTAGCAAGCAAAATTAAGGAAGGTGTTACTCCACCTAGTGTGCTACTGGTCTATTTCTTTACTAGCTGATGCCCGCGACTTCTTCCGCGTGGTTTAAGTTTTTTTTATTCCCATGGAAACTCATTTTTCCGGGATAAAAAGTAGCCTATGTGTTATTCCAGACTATAATTTATCTCCGTGCCATATATTGCATCCAGATCTGTTCAGACGTTCTTGCGTGGTTGAGTAACAAACATACATCCATCCATCCAAACTTTCGTATTTTTTTTTTTTATTGGGTGATAGACTTGCGCTTGACGACAATCATGCTTAGTGCAAAGCAATGATGAGGTCTAGGGTGGAACGCGCTGGATAATATTATAGATAGCATAGGTAGATCTCCACCGCTCTTTGTCCGTCCAAGCCCTTGTTTGTTACTGTTTTTAACCGACTTCCAAAAAAGGAGGAGGTTCTCAATTCGGCGCGTATGTTTTTTTTTGTCCTCTCTACATATAGTCGTGTGGTTACGTCAAGTGTGAGGAAGGCGGTAAGACAAAACTCAAAAGTCCCCAGCGCTCTCATAATGCGACCACGTTGAGGTACGGATGACGCTATGAATATTGAAGACCCTCGAGACTCGCGCGCTGAGTGGGCTGAGGGCCATTAGTAGTTGCAAAACGTCAAGGAAAAATCATAAGGATTACGTGTTGCTTGGTGAAATTTTAATAAAATATGTATTATGTTATATGTATATGTAATATTTGCATCATTATCGACATTGCTGAATCGTGAACCCTTCCTTTAATCAATATGGTATTACTTATGGTACATAAGGCAGGATAAAACGTGTGGTCCTGGGCTGGAAAAAAAGTAAGAAAAACAATAATAAACAAACAACAAACAAACAGTATAATTTAGAATTTATGTGACATCATTTTACCATTTACCTATTTGGACATAATAATATTATATGATGATTTATTTATATTCTGACTTAAATTATTGTAATGATAGGTTGAATAATAATGATTGTTAATTGTCATTGATATGTTAGATAAATTGTAGTGGTAAATTGTACGAATTTTCTTGAGTTTATTAATTAATTAAGTAAGTACTTACATATCAATAATTGTATTTTATGTTAATTTGCACACCATATGATTGGTAGATTGTGGCTCGAGTCTATGGCTTTATTGTAAGAACTTTCTATGTACCTACAATCAGCAAATAAATATTATGATTATGATTATGATTATGAATAGTCTTCCTCTCCCTCTAGTAGGTATAGATAGTGAGAGATATCTGTAATAATTATTTTAGTGATTGTTGAACATATTGAATTGTCTGATAGGAGCCGCGAAGTGAGCAAGCTTTTGCAGGTTCGATTCACACTTTTTTTTTTAAAATATAGTGAAACATAGAGCGAAAAGAACTAACGTTCTTATGGGGTGTCCCACGCCAACTAAAATTGGTAGGACTTTAAATTCAATTTCTTTAGGGCCATTTTTTTCTCTGGCGTTGTTGTGTTTTAATGGTCGAATTCTATCAACGTTGGCGAGACGAAAATTCTCATGCTTACCTTACTGTCTACTAAAATCTTGATAAACAATATTGATAGGCTACGGGTGTTAACAGGAAATATGGCCATACACGTCCTTTACCGTCAAATTTAATGGACAGCCATGCTTTGAACTTATAAGTGTGGATAAATATCGTTTTAATACAACAAATACCAACCAAAAGTTCAAACAAATCAACAATCCATCAGTATACTACGAAGGAACGCCGGCACTGACGCAATCTCAGCTTAATCTCAGTACTGTTAATGTGAGAACAAACGAACAATAGCACACAAATCCGGAAGGCACGGTTGATCGAGCTAATGATCGGACCCAGCGTCCATATGACTGGGACGCCATATTTTCTTCATTTAATGATGACGGAACTCAGGCTGTAGTTTTAAAGCGTTCTTTTACATTAAACTAGAAAATATCTGGTAGGTTTTCATTTGGCATTTAAGTAACCACATGTGTAAAAGTCCAAAGTAAGGTTCCTAGGTTCCACGAACCGAAATGTACAGCCAGACCCCCCTCTAGGTGGACGGATAAAATCAGCCTTGGGGGTAAATCCCTTGGTAGAATTATGTAAACCCACTGCCTCTTCGACCATCTAAATGTTGGGTGAAGAGGTCGTGGGCAGGTGCGAGGGAGTGGGCAGGTGCTTGTCGTAGGGGCGATGGTAGCTGGAACCGGAAAGCATTTTAAAGACCGCCTAAGCGTAGCGTGTGGCGCTCTCTGGCACAACCGGATATAGAAGGTGGTGGACAGCGGCTGGATGAGGAAGGCTGAAGACAGGGTGTGGAGAGGTTCACTAGGGAAGGCCTATGTTCTTCAGTGGATGTCTGACTCTGCAGGCGAATATGATGATTTCGTCAACTATTGATTTCTCGAATTATACTCGTACTAGACAACGACCTAACTTTAGAAGTCTATTCGAAATTTATATTCCAGAAAAAAAAAACAACTCATTAAGCTAAACTGGTCAATCAAGCGATCGGTAGCCGATGAAATAATTTGCCTTTAACGATAATGGCACAGCAAAGCAGCAATAAAATGTAATAGGTCTATGTTATCATAAATCATAATTCTAGAAGGTATGCGGCCTCGGCCAACCAGTGACGACAGGTTGAATAACTCCACAGTGATGTAATGAATCTGATCTGTAATGCAGGTAGGTGTTGAAGTGGAAGGGAACTAGAAAAGTAATGCATAATATCAGCCCCCCGATTGTGTAACGAATCGTAATCGTAATCGTTTGTCAAACGGATAATTCGACCTGTTAAAGGAATTCATAGATGCCTGCAAGTCAAAAAACCTTTAAGACCTCCTTTAACGGTTCGAGTTATACGTTTTAAGCTGCCAAATGATTACGATTTGCTTGTACAATTAGGCCTCTGTTTTAGGAGTTCATAGATGCCTGCAAGTCAAAAAGCATTTATGACTTCCTTTAACGGTTCGTTTGCTTAGACAATTGGGCCTCTGTTCAATATATTTCTCACGGATGAGAATACTAACTATTGACGAAACTATACTCTGAAATCCGTACTATTAACGTAGAAATGGATACTATTTTTTTTATGAAGGAACTTGAAATTTAATTTGCTATAATCCGCAACAATAAACAAATTACTACTTTTTTTTCACTACAAATTAGCTCTTGACTGTGATCTGACCTGTTTAAGATGGTAGCGGGCTCACCTGTTAGGGGTACAGCCGTTTATATTAAACCTATACCCCTAATCGGTTTCTACACGGCATCGTACCGGTAAGCTAAATCGCTTGGCGGTAAATCTTTTCCGGAAAAATAAAGTTATTTTTATTCAGTCAAGGGCGAACTTGAAGTGGAATAAAAAAAACTGTGTGTCTTTTACCTTTTCACGCCCCATCTATTTAAGTAACCAAACTTGATATTTCTTACAAAGAATGATTGTATCCTTATTCCTTGCATATTGATCCCTATACAGGGTTGTGCTTACTACTAAATAAAGACTTAACTCCCTTATTCATAACCGTGAAATAGCGGTGAAATAGCTAAATTCTGTTTTGTCTTTTTCCTTCGAATGTCAAATTACTGTTGACAAACAAAGACAAAACAGATTATAGCTATTCCACCGCTATTGCACGTTTATGAATAAGAGGGTAAGGTTTTTATTTTAACTGCCTACTTATAAATAGCTTGGTGTTAGTATCGCATTTAGTAGCGAGCGCGCCCAAGCGCATTCTGCGATGATTGGGGGGACCGAAATAAACATTATTGTCTTCCGTACACCACACGATGATTCATAACGAACGGAATCCGTGACACAGTGACAAACTTTAGGGTTTCCGCTTGCGAGCTTTGAATAAAGGTTTAATGCGCTTTGCAAAATCAAACATTATTGGATATTTGACGATCTCCCTGTCGCAGTGTTGAGCGCTTTTGCCTTAACGTGGGAGGTCCTGGGTTCGATTCCTGATAGTGCCAATTTGTAATTTCTGAATTTTCCCTGGTCTGGCCTGGTGGGAGGCTGCGGCCGTGGCTAGTTACCACCCGACCGGCAAAGACGTGCCGCCAAGCAATTTAGCGTTCCGGTACGATGTCGTGTAGAAACCGAATAGGGGTATGGGTTTAATATGACTGCCATGCCTAACAGGTTAGCCCGCTACCATCTTGGACTGCATCATCACTTACCATCAGGTGAGATCGCAGTCAAGGGCCAGTCGTAGTCGTAGTTGATAAAAATAAAACTGTACGCATAGTTATAGCATCCACATTGGAAGCGTAGGCTCAATAAAACAACCGCTCGACCTTGCCATTATACCGCCACACCTCTCACTCGAAATTACACGCGGGCGGGATGCTGGTGAACATAATTATTTGAAATGTTAATATCGGCACTACCATAACACCAACTGTAGATCTACCAACTTACAACTCAATCCAACTTACATTTTCCGCAAGCTGGATTCGATATTCGTACGGACTGCAAATTTTATTTTACAAATCCTTTGGGTCAATTCATACGGGTACATCTAAGCGTAAAATCAATTAAAAATGATCCATTAAACTATACGAATGATACGAACGAACGATATATATATATTTCATTTGAAGACTTCGCGGGAAAAACAAGGAATGTCAGTTAAAATCTTAATTTGCGTTAACAGTGCCATCTAATGGTATTTGAGTATATCTTTCACCCTGCCGATACGGTATTATCAATAACCGTCGCTGTCAGAGTGTATGAAGGTCTAATTATGACTGTATCTCTTATTGAATTGACAGAAAATTATATTTTAGTCATAATACATATTATATTTCTTAAATTAGAGATTTTTAAACTTAGGATTCCGCTTTATTCAAAGTTATCCTTTTCTGACAATCCTTTTATTTCCCGTGTGGTCTTCATTTGATCTCTTATACTCAATTTATTTATTATAATATGTTAGACATAAAGGTGTCTCGTTTGTTACTTGTTACTTGTTGTTGTTGTTGTACTCGTTTGTCTCTTGATACGTAATGTTTCGATTCTAGCACCGGTTCGTAAAACAGATTCTACTGCGAAGGGCCGGCAAGAAACTCAGCAGTTGCTCTTTTGAAAAAGCAAGACAATACATGAAGCGTATGCTCGACGCTTTTGTCGCCAACCTGTCAGCATCCGACATGTCGGCTCGACTTTTAGTTGGTACGTCTCGAAAAGTTAATATCACCATAACTATAACACGATTTAAAGCGGGCCATTTAGCAAAGTATGCGAGTTATTATAGTACATTATAAGTGTTTTACGTTGGATGTAAATGTAAGGTAAACATTTCGAAACATGCTCTTGATACCGGCTCCGTCTGCGATTTGCGATTTTACTGATTCTTCCTTTGCGAAAAAGACCAGTGTCTGAATATAGCCTCGTACTTTGCACCCAATGCCAACATGTAGTACCGCTATACAACTAGTAACGCTATTTTGAAATTGGCAATTAAAACTAAAATGTGAAATACATTAAAATCTAAATTAAGTACCTGCAGTTCTTTATTGTTCTCGGACGGAACCCACGTTCTGAAGAAATGAACCTATTAACTTACAAGGAGTATTTCAAAGAACTTTGGAAAATTTGATTTACAATCATCGATTTACCAACTAAGTGAATGTTTACTGACAACTATTTAAATAAATATTTTTTTTTGTGTTTATTAAATAGAGGATCTCCCAAAAGTCGTAAATCGTAATATCCATATCCCCTGTTAGCTTTATGTTGAATAACTATTTTAAACTATCGATTAAAGGAAAAAAGTGCGTCGAACTTTGATGACGTCACTATGCAATATATCATCAAAATCCCATACAAAGCACACGTTTTTTACGTTTCAAAAAAAGTTGCTGATTTGTCTAGTTGTCAAATTCCCAATTCTTAGTCCATATTATTAATATTATACCTAAATGCGAAAGCATCTGTCCGTCCCGCTGTCTGTCGGCTACGCGTTCACGGCCTATCCTTTCAATCGATTTTGACGAAATTTGGTGCAGAAATAGGTTTTTATCCCGGATAAAGAAAGATTTCCCACATGAGTCCAAAAATTTCCAACCGGACGAACTCGCGGGAATCATCTAGTTTAAAATACATTATAACAGTTCTTTAGGCGCCAGATTCTTTACATGCCATAAATCTTTAATACATTATGTAACAACATTACTTTTTATGGGTATGAATAAATAAATATATTAAAGACCGCATAGCAACCTTCAAACTTGATTAAAGTTCTTGTAATAGAGATTAAATCATTATTGCTAATGTTTTTTGTATTTGTTTGATAGTGATACCATAACTAATAGCATTACAATACTTTAATAAACACACGAAGGTCCAAGGAACGGTAGGCTTTACATTGCTACAATCGGTAAGATAATAATAATTTATCTTAACAATGCAATACCCGAACATTTGAATGTTAGGTCTTTTGGATGAACCTCTATTTAATTATTTCTTACTGATTATAAGCAGTAAGAAATAATTATTTTTGACATATTATAAACATCATCCCTATTGGCGCTATTAAACTGGTGTACCTATAGTTTGAGACGCCGTAAAGGCTTATGTCAGATTGGGAATCTTTAAATTCAAGAGGATCAAAAATCCTTTATCCTAATCAATCATTAATACAATCTCTAAGAAAACGAAAAGTTCCAAATAATGTTCATCTTAGTAAGAAAACTATTTAAAAAACTAGCCCCCCATCAGATTTCCTAAGATTTTTCGGCCCCGAAGAAAAAAGTTTGCCCACCCTCTGAGCTAGTCTAACTATAGTTCATTGTCCGTCACACCACAGGTCGTCAAAGCCTGCAACGTGTATAATCCATATTTGGATGGAACATACGGCGCATAAAAACACGTCCAAGTCGCATAGCTATGTCCACGCGTGCTGTAATAAAACTAACAGCGAGGAAGTTCAATGTAACCCGATGTTTGAGTAACATCTGCTGCCAGAGGTAAACAATGTTGCGTTTAAAACGTTTCCTATTTGGTCAAGATACCTTTCGAAATAAATTATAATTTTCTTCTATCAGCTCCTTGCAGCTTCAATAATCTCAATCACTTGTGAAGTGGAATTTGGTACAAACCCTAAAAAGAAAAGGATGTATAGAATGTTTGATTCATAGATGAAAGAGTAAAACGTACATAGAAAGTAGAGTACGTTGAGTGAAATCTCTTGAGGATGCTCCCGGTGTCGGAATGAAACGTACCACCTCTACATCCCATTAACGTCCCACTGCTGGGCACAGGCCTCCACTTTCATAGGAGAGAGGGAATTAGAGCTTAGACCAACCACGCTGCTCTAATGCTGGTTTAACGTACGGTGTCGAAAGTTTTGTTTTATTTTAGTTTTATTTTTATTTATTGGGGACGATTAACAATAATTACACACTAATCTAATTATCACAACAAAAATAAAATATTAACAAATGTGTAATCCACGGGTTAACAAAATTTAAAAAAATGAAAAAAAAATGAAGGCGACACAATTTTGATTTAATTTCCTCGGTTTTCCTGTATGTTTAGATTTGTCTGTATTAGCGGACTGTGCGTCTTGTTTGCGGCATTTAAGAGAGATAAAAAATGTAGAGTAGTAAAAGTAGAGTAGAGTTCAAATAAATGATTATGATTATGAGTCACTTGCACTTTAAATATTATTTCAAAGCTTTACAGCATTTTCTTTGTAGGTAGGTACTTATTTGCAGCAGCTTTCGGGATTGTAACGTCGATTGTTATGAACTAAGTACCTATAACCCTAATCCAGCTAAGACCTTACTTCATAGGATCATTTCTACAGTAAGCTCTTCACGAGACGTAACCCTAATCCAGCTATAACTACTTACAACATTCGGCAAAAGCCGCGGAAGGAAGAAGAAATATTGAGGAAATAAAAAAAAGAGTAACACACAACATGTCAAACAAAAAAGAGGAAGGAAGAAAGCAGATGGCAGACAAACTCAGAGATGCATGTACACGTGACATACCCACGTGCCTCAATAAAAGCTAAAAACGGCGAGGAAGTTCACCGAAGCCAGCGTTTCACTAATTTTAGACCATCTGCCAGCGAGAGGTAAACACGTATGGGTACACGTGTCTTTTAATGTTCCCTACGTTTGTAGTTGCACTAAACTTGTACTGTTTTGAACTATAAATCTTCTTCCTCCATGTTTTTGCTTGAAACTCAAGGAGCTCGATTTCTTGGGTGGCTTCGGGTTATGTTTGACTAGCTGATGCCCGCGACTTCGTCTTTAATTTTCCGGGATAAAATGTAGCCTGTGTTATTCCAGGCTATAATAATCTATCTCTGTACACGGAAATTTCATCCGGATCGGATCCGTTCAGCCGTTCTGGCGTGATATTGAGCAATACACACCAATCATCCATTCATCCAAACTTTCGCATTTAAGTATATATGAGCAAATTATTCGGAGCTAGTTATTTGAGGAGATCTTATGACAATCAAACTGACGAATCAATGGAAATTAGAACCGCTTTCCGGTTACCTGGAACGACTTAAATAACTGGAATATGAAAGGGCAAAGAGTATTGTCAACGTTATCAAAAAATTTTATTTTTTTATAATAATATACTTACTTATAGGCTAGCGCTTGGCTGCAATCAGACTTTCTTGCAAGTGGTGATGCAGCCTAAGGTGGAGCGCGCTTGCCTAGAAGATGCCTATTCACTCTTGATTTGAAGGATAAAAGCCTATATTTAAAGAGGAGGGGAAAACGGAAGCCGGAAGGGCATTCCATAAATTATATCCTTATATTAATCATTCTTATCCTGCCTTAGTGTTCAAAACTCCAACCCGTAGCTTTAAATACCGAGCTGTACGCAGCCACCAGAAAATAGACAATTACAACAGAAAGACAATGTTGCGATAACAATCAACTTTCTTAATAGCCCCGCAGTGTAGCACGCGAACGAATCAATTTTACGTGCACATAAAAATAGCAAATCTAAAATTGGGTATTTAACTACTATTCAAATAAATTATTTTTTAGTGATTATTAAATAGAGGATCTCCCAAAAGTCGTCACATCCACGTCCCCTGATAGTTTTATGTTGAATTTAACCATTTTATACAATCGATTAAAGTAAAAAAGTGCGTCGAACTTTAATGACGTCACATTTCAGAATTTCATATAAGTATGTAATTCAATTCTTGGTTTTATGGCTTGCGTTTGTACCAAATGGGTACAATATACCTCGCCAATGACGCGTGGAATGGAGGAGACACGCTTTATAGGTGATAGCTGGGAGGTTCTGTCCTGCAGCTTTTAATTTGGATTATGTAATAATGGCAGGTTTCTTATTCCAATGTTTTATGGTTAGTTTCTACCCTAGAACAACACAATATTATGATTAGAACATATATATTACACACATAAGTACATAGATATATATTTACAGCTTAATATTGTTAGTTTTAATATATGTATTTACATAAAACCTATACTTAGGACGCGTTTTGACGTCTGAAAAAAAGTTGCTGATTTGACTATTTGTCAAATACCCAATTACAACAGACAATGTTGCGATAACAATCAACTTTCTGAATAGCCCCACAGTGTAGCACGCGAACGAATCAATTTTACGTGCATGTATAAAAATGGCACATCTGACATTGCCGCGCTCGGTTTCGTTTCAGTGAAAACTGAAAATTCACTATTCGAAACCGATTCAAATTCTTGTCTTTTAGTATTTTGAATTCTTGTCTTTTAATATCTTTCTTGTCTCTCTTGTTGTTTTGTATATTACTAGGTGGTGCCCACGTTGTCGTTTGCGATTATTATTTAGGCTTTATAAAACCACCGTGGGAACTCCGGGATAAAAAGTTTTCTATGTCCTTCTTCGAGAGACGAGTGGCCTAGTTGCGACAACGCTTATCAGTCGATTGCGATTGTTAACCAACGTTGACCCAAGTCGGTAATTGGATGGGTGACCACATTTGAAAGTCCGAATTTGACCTTTTCGTTTTCTCCGTGCCTCGGAGAGCACGTAAAGCCGTCGGTAACGGTTATAATCACTAACATCTGATAGAAATCGTTAGTAACCTAAGTTAAAATAGTATACTCTTAGTCGAGCCGTATGCGGAAGGACCTGGGAACCCACCGCATTATTATCCCAAGAAAACCTCTGCCATTATGTGATTAATGGAATGGGGTCACGACCCTCAGCAATGGGGAATACGACGCAGAGAGAGAGATGTCCGTCTCCATCATGCAATAACTATATCTCTGTGCCAAATTTCGTTAAAATAGGTTCAACGAATTTTCTCTGAAAGTGCAGCAGACAGATAGACAGACCGACAGACTCTTTCGCATTTATATTTAAGTATGAATTTGCTTTAGGAATGCTTGGCATAGTTAGTGGAAGAGTGGTAACTAAACCTTGTTAACAATAAACAAAAACGCGTCCCAAAAGTGCATTTGTCCTGTGTTGTGTACCATTTAATTTTCACGTCGGGCGACACCGGATGACGTGGGCGCGATGCTGTTTGTTCCTTTTCAACGTGTGACTGCTTATGGAGGATTGTTAACGAAACAAGAGATAATTAACTGAGATAGTTATACTAACTTATTTATACTGTTGAAGATTACGTTAATGATAAAAGAACATGGATTTGTCTCGTTCCAGCAATACTAAGGACAGCGGTTACTTATGTGTCTACACATTGATGAAATTGCAGTTAATTAATTTTTTCAAAAGAGCAACCACCGAGTTTCTTGCTAGGTTTTCGGTAGGTATTTCATTCCGAATCAGTGGTAGATTCACTCGACGATTCAAAAGCACTTGTAAAAGTTTATTTCAATAAAAAAATATTTGAATTTGAATAGATAGATACTGGACCGGGAACTAAATCTGCGTAAAAATGAAGACTTAAATACCAAGAAGACTCTAGCTTCTATCTATTAAATCTACCTAGTTAATTAAGTACATATTACTAATATTATAAAAAATACGAAAGTCTGTCCGTCACCATTTCAAGGCAACATCAACCAAATCGCGGTTTCATCTAGTAAATTAATAAATGAAGATGATAAAAGTACAAATACTTACCTAAGAAATAATTCTTGTCGTCCAGAGGTTAAAGAATTTTCGATATGTACTTAATTACTAATTAGTGAGCAGGCAAGTGATATTATGAAATCATATCACGTAAAGAGTTAAAATTTAAATATGTTCAGACATTATAATATGACTGTAATAACTTACATATGATGGTATGAAGGAAATTAAAACGAGACATAAAGATTATTATTAAAACTCACAAATTAAAGACAGGTCACGACTCACGTGTAACAAAATGCTCATTAAAAAGGCAGTAAAAGACCCATAAAATTATTTGGAAGGCATTAAGTCGACAGGCGAACATAAACCCTAAAACGACGTGAAATATATCCCCAAAAGTTATCATCCAGAAATAAATCGGGTTTAAAATAATCTTCGAATCGATTAGGATTCCATTAGTCTGGTGGAATTCCTTGATAATGGTAAAATTTTTATCACCGAAGCAAAGGAATTAAAATTAGTTATCATTGCAAAGCAACTGATGAATCAAGCCATACTTAAGGTTCTTTTGGCGTCGTTATGTTTGTTAATTCAGGTAGTCACTTAGTCCGCGATTCTGAGTGCAACGATGAATAAAATTAATCGTTTGGTGATATTAAGATTAACCCTAATTCGTAAAATATATGCCGGTGAAATGAATGTGAAGATCACTTTAAGCTTCAAGGGTCTCTTGAGTCCTGGCCGTCAGCCGGTGCACACTGGCAGTAAAGGAAGGATATTATAGAAAGTATATTATAAGTAAGGATTAGCTGATACCCGCGACTTCGTCTGCGTGGAATAAGTTTTGTTAATTTCCACGGGAACTCCTTTTTCGATTTTCCGGGATAAAAGGTAGCCTATGTCACTCTCCAGGTCCTCAACTATACCCAAAACCCATGCAAAAAATCAGGTCGATCCGTTGCTTTGCGACGTGATTCAAGGACAAACCAATATACCAACAACAAACACACTTTCGCATTTATAATATTAGTATGATTTAAACTTAAAAGCGACTAAGAATAGGACGGACAATGACCTTTATTTGGCAATCAGGTGCTGTGACTTGCAAAATTACGATTTTGCAAAGAAAAATAAATTTCTTTTCTCTTTGCAATAGTACCTAGTTGTTCAAAAAATAGCGGACTTTCATTCCTATTGTAATAAAGTAGGCGAATAAAACTAAAATATAAGTATCTAGGATTGAATTCAGACAAGAAAATATATCGCAATTTGTAATCCTCCAATATTTTGATGAAGTTAACATACTTTATATCAAGCAATAAAACTGTCTCAAACTTTGTAAATCCCATTGCGGATAATAACTCGTTATATTCACACAATGATGAGGAATACATACAAACAGGTGGATAAAATATTAAACTGCCATTGTAGTGGGTTCCCACAATGTTACCTGTGAATTTGTGACGAGTTCGCGACAACAATGGTGTGGATTTACGTAATACTACGTTGCGATACTACCCATACATCTTCTTTATCCATACTAATATTTTTTTTTAAAATTTTATTGTGAGATAGCTTGACGACAATCATGATTAGTGCAAAGCAATGATGAGGTCCAGGATGGAACGCGCTTGCCTAGAAGATGCCTATTCACTCTTGTCTTGAAGGCAAGTTATACGTGGCAGGAAATACGTGCGCTGGGAGGGTGTTCCACACCCTAGGGGCCTAGCGGTTCGGATGTCTCAAAGCTTTTCAAGGCCTATTTGCTTAACCAATTTTGAAGAAATTTGGCCTAGATGCGGCTTGCTTCCTGGTGATGGTTATAGATTTTTATACTGGAATATCAACGTCAACAAAATCGCAATAATTACCAATTCGTAAACGAGGAAATATCTACTATTAGATCTAGATTATTCAAAATTACATAGAGACTTTATCAACAATTACTTAATATAGTTACTGAAAGCTAGATCAATTAACTTGACATTTGCTTGTATAGAGAGAACAAAGGATTATTAAACCTCCAACAGGATCTTAAAATAAAACCTATTTAACCGTCGAACAACATAAATCAGAAGTTGCACAAACATGTAAACATAAGTTACCGTATCACGTAATTGATGACATCAAAGTACATAATAAAGAATCTGTGTCGTTGTTAAGACATTATTCCTGCATTTGTATTGTCCTCCTTTGCCTTTATGAAATACGTTATGTACAAGGAAGTTTACGAACGCCAATCTTTCATTATAGCCCGTACGATCAGAAAGGCGAATTTATGTGATCTCAGAACTGATATTATGGCAGTGGGCGTTGCCTTCGAGTTAAAAAAGTAAAAACGTATCTCCGCAATTAATCTTTTAACTTTGACCTACCTTTGTCTTACATTTAGATACACCCAAATTTTTAATAACTAGTTCCCAGAGATTCCCTTCAGTTGATTAAATTTAAGAGGAACATGATCGTGAAGTCTGATTACCGTGGCATATAAATTACCATTTAGGAAAGGCTGAACCGTGTCTTACATGCGCAGATTTACGAATTTCGTCTGGTTCTCAATTTCATTACCGTAACCCGTAACCTGATGAAGTTTGATAAAACTATAGAATTACGCGTCATAAACGAAGTCTACGATCAATGATCATAATAATTGTAAATTGCAGAGTATCCATATTAATATTATAAATGCGAAAGTGTGTCTGTCTGTCTGTCTGCTACGCTTTCACGGCCCTTCTGTTTAACCGATTTTGATGAAATTTGGTACAGGGGTAGATTGTATCCCGGGGAAGGAAATAGGCCGGATTATCCCGGAAAATTAGAGAGTTCCCTCGGGGATCAAAAATTCGTAATCCACGCGGACGAAGTCGCGTGCATCATCTACTTATGATAAATAGAATTTCAAAAAACACATTTATAATACTTCTATTATTATTAAATAGCAGATTAAAGATTTAGTATCTACGATAAGAAGAAGCTAAGAATAACATTGAACATGAATTGAGGAATTTCAATCTCAAGAAAATAATAAAACCAAATCTTAACAAGCCTAGCCGAATTCGAAAATCCTGGAAATACTAAATATCTAACACTAAAGAATTCTTATAGAATTTATTGATAGAGATTAGAATATTGGATAAAGCAGGCGTTACTTTGCGGAATTCCATGATAACCAAAGCTAAGAAGCTTAATTCACATACAGATTTGTCTATTCCAGCTGATAATAGCGAACGAGATGATACCTACGACTTCGTCCGCATGGATTAGGGTTGTTTGATTCCTGCGGGAACTTCTGGAATAAAAAGCCTATGTAGGCCCGGAATCTAAACTACCTCTATACCAAATTTCATTAAAAAGATGTGCCGTTAAAGCGTAGCAGACAGACACCCTTTCGCATTTATAATATTAGTACTTATGGATATAAAGCATGTACTTAGTTCCATGGTTAAACCAAAAAAAGAAACCATCTGTATAAGTAAACACTAGTGGAGCGTTATCTAAACAATCCCGAAAAACAATTTCAGAAACACGTGTACTTGGCATAAACTCAATTAGCCCGACCATTCGTTTACGGGACTTGAAAGCAGATAAAACAAACATCCTGCCTTTATTTCAACCGTATGTGGAACTCATCTCCGAAAAGCAATTTCGCTTACCTGATACATAACATCGTACATGTTTCTATTAATTCTTAACCGGTACGAAGAAAAGTGGACTTTCGCAGCTAAGAATAGATCACACTTTCCTTTAACGGTGGACCAGTGCATCAATGATAAGAGAAATTATTATTGGCCTGGATTCATAAATGATTTACAGCCACTACTGGATATTGAATGAAGAGCATTATTCTATTATACGTGAAGCATTCGCTTTGTGAGTTGTATATTTTATTGGAGGAATCGGGGCACGAGGCTTGGTAGATAAAGGATTAGATACAATGCTAAGTGGCTTAGGTATTCCTACTTATTATCTAGTCAAAGCTGGCTCACGTGCTCAATGTTGTTCAGAGAACGAGCCTCTGGCTACAAATAACAATCTATCTTAGTTTATCAATATTAGTGCAGCATAATGCAATTCTCATTCCTCTGGAAGGTTTGGTTGCAGTATTTTTCTTCATACCTATATTTGGCGTGCACTTCTAATTAGTATTAAATATTGGGGCCAATTCTGTTTAGCACAATCTCTAAACTAAAATGACAGCTCAATATATATTGCTATCCCTCTCATAATACTCTCTACGGAAAGGGGCAGCACTAGGTTTGGAGCTGTCATTTTAGTTTAGTAAAAAAATTGTGTTTTAAACAGAATTGGCCTCATTATTAGCTTGTAAAACAGGGAAGGAGAACATTGTGAGGATACCAAGAGTTCTCCATATTACTACTTTATCTTCGTTTTAAAATGAAGAACAATATATAATTCAAAATTTTTAAATCTTCGTCTACAATGCAATGTTAAATGGTATAGATAATCCCTCTGCCATGATACAACACTTGATAAAAGACACCAGTGACAATCTTAATAGCTCTGGCGGCTGCTTGAGCTGAAATATCACCAGTTTTATAGTCCTCTCATAACACCACCATAAATAAATGCAGACCAGATTTGCATACAATATATTACTTTCTCGATCCGCTATTTGTCACTACTTTACCCTTAGGGATTGAACTTTAAAGTACAGGTGAGGTTCCAAAGGAATTGTGTATGTATGCAGGATGTGCAATAGCTACATGCTGGGTATAAATATGTTTAAATCAATTTATTGAATTCAGCTTTGGTGGGTGAGAAAAATTAAAATAAAGATTAGCACAGAAAACCAAATAAAAACAAAAATGCTCAGGATTTTTGATAATTTTGGGGATACATACTTTGAAATATCACTTATATTTTGTATAAGTTTTTCAAATCAAATATTTTTTATTTAAGTAGGTAAATCAAAATTCAATTCAAGTTGCTTTTGAATAGTCGAGTGACTCTACCACTGGTTCGGAATGATGTTCCTACTGAGAAGACAGTTTTTTGACCGTAAAGTTCACTTGCATCAACCCGAGGTAAATTTTCTATAGTTATCCGTTCTTTTCATGTCAACCGCGGAATAAGCCTAACCAACTTAAGCAGTTTGTGGAAAGAGAGCTTTAATTACTACATGACAATTAAATTAAGACAGTTTATTAGTTAATGGCTGAAGTTAGAAAGGCCTTTCATGTTTCATGCCATTCTTTCATCATAGACCTGTATAGTTGTACACACGTAATAAATAATAATATATGTTGCTTTCTTTGTGATATAAGATGATAGGTACATAATCCTCAACCATCCTCCTTAAATTAAACACAACATGCGCATGCGCATTTATAATACATTTGCATATTACGTGGTTACATTGCAAATGCATCTTACTTTATTGGTCCATATTAACATATTTGAATGTATTTCCCTTCTTTTCCCATAAAATATCCGTCCGCAAGGGCTTTCTCTTGCAAATGTCGAGTTTTACATACAATTAAATGTCGATTTTTCTCACATTGATTTATTTATACTCGTACCTTCCGCAGAAACGTGAACGCTAACAACTTGTACTTACAAGCCCAAAACAAATTGCCTTTAATCGTGATTTCGGTTCTTCGGCGGCCATATAATTCTCAATAAGTAAACTTTAAAAGGGATTTACCTATACGTAGAGATCAAAAGGTTACAAGGACAGAGTGGACGTGAGAGCTATTGCGAACGCATGTTTTCAAAAAAAATTAAAAAACTTCAGTAAAAAATAATAATCGTTATTTATGTATGTATATATATATATATATATATATATGTGTATGTATGTATATGTATATATATACATATGTATTTTTGTATGTATATTTATTATATATATTTTAGACGTTGCACTATCCCGCGCTCTTGTTTGTTAATCTTCTCTCCCCAAAGGTTGTCTGGAAGAGGTTGCTTTAGCAATAAGACCGCCTTTGCACCCTTCTGTTGTATCTTTTAATCTTTCTGTTTATTGTCCTTGTTCTAAGTGTGTGCAATAAAGAGTTTATCTATCTATCTATCTATCTATCGTTATGAGTACCTACAGAAGTTTTTTCTTTAACTTTACAGACTAGAGCTTGGCTGCAATCAAACTTGCCGGCAAGTGTTGAAGCAGCCTAAGGTGGAAACAGTTGTCTAGATTCCTAGAAGATTGTATTGATTTGAGTTGATTTCAAGAGACCAATATTAAAACTGGAGGGGAAATTGGTAGCCAGAAAGGCATTCCATATCCTAGGCATTCAAACTTAATTAGTTGTTAAGAATGCATTGAATTCTTTTCATCTTAAATATCTAATTGAAAACAGACAAGACAAAATTGCCCAAAAAGATTCAATTTTACAGGAATTATAATTTAGGAATTTTTTTAATCTCTGTAAAAATGTAATATTTTAATTATTAGAAAAGAATGGATATGACCGGGATATGAACCCACGTGTTTTTTAATAAAGATGACAAAGCAAATTTCCAATACCATTCGTAGAACTATGTATATCCAAATTCATAGAACTATATTTTAAATAGAATATACGATATATTATATAGGTATCACGTTGCCAAGAAGTCGCAGAGTTTTCATCACTTACCATCAGGTGAGATCGCAGTCAAGGGCTAACTTGTACCTATTGGATAAAAAAAAAAAGTCGCAGAGCAATTCAATTGAATTAAGACATAGTTAATTAATTAAAGTAATTAAAACCGGCGTACAGAGATAACAAACGATTTGAAATGTCTCTTGAACGCCAAGATCGGAGCAAGGTCACAGGCACCTGTGTACGGACAGCAAAAACAACAATGGATTAAGAATTAGAAAACCTAATCCACGCGGACGAAGTCGCGGGGATCAAGACGAAAAGTCACAGCATTTTCTCCATACAAACATATATTTATCTGTTTTCTCTGTGGATAATTACATAGAGAAAATATTCTTGCACCGTAAAATCCATATGTATCCGAGCCATGTCCCTATGTTCTCCTTTTTTCGATATATATAGTAATAATTTTTATCTACACTAATGTTATAACATTCTACTTATGTTTCCAATACTTGACTTTTAATTACTACTGTTATAGCGCAGATAACAAAACACTCAATTTAAGCAATTTCACATGATGGTATAATATCCACATCGATATCGTAAAATCTCATTATAACATCAATAAAACGCGACCAATTAACCTGGCGAGCCTTATGTCAAAATCCTCATACAAGTTGTATAAAATTTTGATATTAGGCTGGCTTTTGAAAACAGTTGGGTTATACGTGAAAACTTCGTCGAAACTACTAAACTTACATACACAAAACTCTTTGGTAAGATCTTGTGCCAATTAAATAAAAAACGAACAGCGCGCGCTCGCTCCTGATTGGCCCTGCGCGCGCAGCTACGCTCTCATTGGTTAGATTTTAATGGCGGCAAGTTCACTGTGACAATACACGTACGCGATAAACTATTGTCAGCTTTTACTCTTGTTGTTTGATAAATTGCATTAGTGAAGATAAAGTAGTGTATGCAACTGCATATAACACGGGTATTAAAACACTCGTTACTATTATGAAACTCGCTGCGCTCGTTTCATAAACTCACACTCGTGTTTTAATACCCTTCATTATATGACAGTTGCATAAACTACTATAAAAACATGGAACCTTCTAAAATTACAAAAAATGGCCCAGTTTTAAATTTGACGAATATAATCAAAAAAAGAAAAACATAACGACATAGCCCGAGTCCTTCTTAAAATAAGTAACCTTGAAAAAAAAATTAAAATCGGTTCAGTTTTGGAGGAGGACACAGGAGAATACGAGAGTAAGAATTCGACTGTTTTTCATAGGTTTTTTTTATTTTTTTATCCACTACAAGTTAGCCCTTGACTCCGATCTCACCTGACGGTAAGTGATGATGCAGTCTAAGATGGTAGCGGGCTAACCTGTTAGGGGCATGGCAGTTCTATTAAACCCATACCCCTATTCGATTTCCACGGCACACGGCATCGTACCGGAACGCTTAATCGCTTGGCGGCACGTCTTTGCCGGTAGGTTGGTAACTAGCCACGGCCGAAGCCTCCTACCAGGCCAGACCAGGGAAAATTCAGAAATTATAAATTCCCAAATTGACCCTGCCGGGGATCGAACCCGGGCCCTACGCACGTTAAGACAACAGCGCTGCACACTGCGCCACGGAGGTCGTCAAATCGCCAAGGTATAATCGGTCCAAGATGCAGTTGTCCCTATCGGGTGTTATGGGATTCTATTCGAGGAGCAGCGCGACGGCAATATTAGTGTTAAATACCTATTCTCAAAGTTAGTTTTAAGTTTAATTATTTTGCTATCAAATAAAACAAACAAGTTTTCTGTCTTTCATCACGGCCATTCATGTACCTTTATCTGCCCATACACATTACACACCATTGCCTTCTATTAACACAGTCATACCTGCCCAGGTAGTTTATTTACCTATCGCAAGTCCTTGCCGTGATCTATTGTTCGCCACTAACTACTCACTAAGTACTTTGTGTACTTTATAACACAATAGCTAAATAAATATTGATTATTCTCACCAATTAAACAATCGAAGTAGTTATTGGCTCAACTGTTTCTTTTATCGATTACTACTATCTACATTCTACAGCTATTCTATTAACTAAGAAAATGAATACAACTTTGAAAGTCTGAAATACAAAATGGTGATACTCAATTTACTCAATACTCAATTTAATTATTCCATGTAGGTAGGACAAACAAGAAGAGGTTTTACCTAAGAACGTGCTTCACTAGTGCGTTCGATTCATTAGTTATGTATAAATTTTTCTAATTCACTGGCCGTAGAATTCATGTCTAACCTGCTGTCCTATGTGAGCGACGAAGGCGACGCGATACGAGTTACGACTCCATAGAAAATGAGAAACGTATCTACAGTCATTTCACAGCTGATTACGTGTTGTTATGACCTCTTTCTTGTTATATTACTAAAATAATTTATATTGTGTGGTGGTACGGAAACCTTGGTAGGCGAGTTTGGCTCGCAATCGGCCGGTTTTTAAGTAATAAGGATTTTTTGAGGATATTTTTGTACAAATGATGCAAATGATTTCCATAATCTTCCAGGTTCAATCTTGTGTTCCCTCATGATTTTATAATATGGGGCTCTTCAAAGGGCGCTTTAACAAATATCTCAAAAGTCAGCAACGCATTGGCGGTCCCTCTGGTGCTGCAAATGTTCATGGGCGGCGGTAATCACTTACCACCAGGTGACCCGCCTACTCGTAAAATAATTAAAAAAAATGATACTTACAGTACAGTGTAAGTATATTTTTTGCGGACAGTACCATAATCCCCCGTTCTCTTTACCTGGCCACAGTTTATAGCGACCTTAGCAAACAATCATATAATCACCTTGATCGTGCTCTGAGTACACAGACGTACTCGTAGGTACTCTTTGTGTGTCGGTACTTGTATAGTGCAGTGATATTTACTGACATTCCTTACTTAAGTACCTGTATTTAAGTTAATCTTTGTAGAATGTTTTAATCGTCATCAATGGATGTAATCTGTACTTACCTATACAATTAATCCATACTATTATAATAAAAAAGTGTGTCTGTCTGTCTGCTAACGGCCCAACTTTTCAACCGATTTTAATGAAATTTGGCACAGAGATAAATTATAGCCTGGAACAACACATAGGCTGTATTAATTTATCCCGGAAAACTGAGGAGTTCCCGCGGGAATCGAAAAACTTAATCCACGCGGACGCATGAAGGTTCTAAGTTTTTGAAGTTAGAGATTTAAGTGTAGAATTTTTTGAGGATTTAGGTTATTAGTTTTAAATAAGTAATTATACTAAACTGTATAGTGTATAAGCTATATAAAGCCTCTATAGATAGGCTTCTTGCAGCGGGATAGGTGATTATACTTATAGGATATCAAAAATTGTACGCGGACGAAGTCGCGGGCGATCTCTAGTAAATATACTTAAATCTCAACCCTTCTAACTGCTATAAATATATGTGTTTGTTTGTTTGTTGGCTTGTCAATCACGCTGCAACAGATCGATGTTATTTTTGCATGGGCAGTTAGTACGGTCAACCCATACCCCCAATCCGTTTCTACACGGCATCGTACCGGAACGCTAAATCACTTGGCGGTGAATCAATCGAAAAGGACATAGTCTACTTTTTTCCCTACAAATGGAAGATTTCCCGTGGGATGGGTATCGTCACTCTTAATTCACGCGAAATATCCAGTCGTAGAAATAATCTAGATTCTAGTCTCTAAATAACTTGAAGGCCAGACCCACTGCCGTAAAAGCTTTTATACAACCTCTACCTCAGCGTCTACGGCTTGTATGGACTGCATGACTAACATTGCCTTTGATGGGCGATGGCTCATACAAAAATGTGCACATAATTAATTAATGTCAATTACATGTAACATAAAAACTTAACAATAACAACATCTGAGATGTTTATTTGTCAGAATCTTGACAACCTTGTAACATAAAAGACGGAGACGAATTTGAATTTGAATGAGATTTGAAAAGATTAGCAACTATAAGTAATATGCATAAGTAATTTTGTAGTAATTACTTATGTACTTATTTTTATAATGAGAATCAACGAATAAATAGGTAAGTAGATACTTAACTACTTACTTACTGTATACTAGATTATGCCCGCGACTTCGTCCGCATGGATTAAGGTTTTTGATTCCCGCGGAAACTCTTTAATTTTCAGGAATAAAAAGTAGCCCTTGTCCTTCCCCGAGAGCTAACTTACCCAGGGCTAGCATGGGCCGGAGATAAAAAATTTATCCTCCGATTTTATCCACTGATAAGAGATAAAATTAACTTATCCACCCCTCAGAGCACGGCAACAGGGGAGAGAAGTTTATCCCCGTTTGACATTTCACGGGGACTCAGGGACTATTTATCCACCGTTATTTAGCGTTTTTATTGATTTATTTAGGAATAAAATTTTTATCCTTTCCACGGGGAGAAAATTGTCTCGGCCCATGCTAGGGGGGAAATTTCGTCAAAATCGGTTGAAAAGATGAGCCGGGAAAGCATAGCATACAGACATTCTTTCGCATTTATAATATGCATTATAGTATGTATGTATGTAGTATGGATTTTTATTTACATTAACTTTTTGTACTCAATCCTCTCTGAGGGTTATTTATAAGGCAAAAGAGTAACGTACCCAACCACCTATACCTACGTGAGTTACAAAGAGAAAAGTCGTGACTCACTCAATGTCTGACTGACTCACCCTTGGAGAGTGCTAAAATTTTGCACTTAAGTCGTTAGGTTCCCTTTATAATATAGTGAAGGAATAAGGCCTGATTTCTCGATGTTCCCAAGAGAGCGAAGCTTGAGCGAGCGATCAAGCTAATTTTAATTATAGGTATCACCATCTCAAAAAACATCTCAAACTAATAAAGTAGATCCATCAGTAGCCGCTAGAACAATTCAACTCCATGCTTTTTTATAATTAAAAAAATTCCTTTGATTTTTCAATATGTTGTTTATGGTTAGCCCACTTTCACGTTGACGAATTTTTTACTAAGAATTTGTACAATAAATAATTTAAACACTAATGAAATACAACACAAAATACAAATAAAGCTTTAAAATAACTCCAGCCTACGCTTACAATCAATGAAACGGCGTTAACCCACTTTCAAATAAAGCTAGGGGCCAAAATGATCATTTTGCCTCATTTTAATTGTTTTTAAGTAAGCCTTACTAGTTACTACAGCTAAATGGATATACGAATTTTCATGGTCTTACGAAATACTTGGCTTGCAAAAAGGAAAAATAAGTTCTACGGGGTGTCAAGGTAAAATTAGAATAGGTTTGCGAATCGCGCAAAAAAGCAATTTGGGAGTAAAAAATCAATTACGTGAGGAAAAAAAACTTCAAAAATGTAGTTTTGAGGTTCTGTTTGTGATTGGGTAACTGTTTTCTTTGATGGTGAATGGATGGTACTTTTTATTGTTAAACCATGTTTTTATGGCAGGCAGGTAGTCGAAGGTTGCGATTTGTATACTTGTTCGCCCACGAATATATTTTGCTTTATTGAATAAGAATTTGCTGTAAATTTACATACATAAATAGCTAGTTACCTGAATAACTGTTATTTGCTTTATGAGCTGATGTTTACTATGTATATAAGTAACTATCTAGTTAGGTACCTTTGTAAGAAAGAAAGGTTTTGGAAAAAATTTATTATTTAATAAAATTAGAGATAATGCGTTCCGGTATAAATAAAAATAGGATTGCGGCCTAAGTCTTGCTTAATGTTGCGGCGTGATTGAGGGACAAACCAACACACTTTCACATTTAACTATAATATTAAGTAGTGGTGATTAGTTACTAAACTATTTATTTAAGAATCTAAGATAATTAACACAAGACTATTAAATAAGTAATATAACACTGGAATTCATAATCAACTTAGGGGCTCGCCAAAAGAACATTCAAGCGCCTAGTGACATAAAAAATTAAGAAGAAATATGTAATCTCTGTGACATAAATATTGTTTAACATTTTAACAACCGTGAAATATGATTGCAAGTCTGATAATTCCCGCAAAAAGAGACGCACTTTTTGCATATTGCATGGTCGTTGTGGCATTATTCATGCGCGAAAGGCAATCTATACTTATAATAAAACTGTAACATGTCCAATTCTGTACATTGAAGATATTTTGAAAATTTTTTTTGGAGGGCACTCATTATTCGATACTGAAGCCAAATCTGTAATTTTTTTCATTTTTGTCTGTCTGTCTGTCTGTCTATCTGTCTGTCTGTCTGTCTGTCTGTCTGTATCTTGGCCGCGCATCACGCCGAAACTACTGAATGAATTCAAACGAAACTTGGCACGATTTGAGCCCATACTACGAGGTAGGACATAGGATACTTTTTATCCCGAAATTCTACCCCCGAAGGAGTGAAATAGGGGTTGAAAGTTTGTATGAAAATCCCTCATTTCTCAAGTTATAGCCATGAAACTTGATATATGAGCTGCGGGTTGAAAATGGAGACATACGTGTTTCACAGTTTTTGAAAATTCAACCCCCAAAAGGGTGAAATAGGGGATGAAAGTTGGTATGAAAGTCCTTCGTTTCTCAAGATGTTTTACAAGTTATATCAACGAAACTTTTTATTTTGGCTTACGGTAAAAAATAAAGAAGTACGTGTGTCACAGTTTTTCAAAATTTCACCCCTAAGGGGCTGAAATAGGGGGTGAAAGTTTGTATGAAAGTCCGTCATTTCTCAAGTTATATCGATTAAACTTGGTATATGAGCTGCGGGTTAAAAATGAAGACATACACGTTTCACAGTTTTTCAAAATTTGACCCTCAAAGGGGTGAAATAGGGGTTGAAAGTTTGTATGAAAGTCCTTCATTTCTCAAGTTATATCGATGAAATTTGGTATACAAGCTACCAGTTAAAAATGAAGAAACACCTATTTCACAGTTGTCGTAAATTTTACCCCCGAAGGGGTGAAATAGGGGTTGAAAGTTTGTATGAAAGTCCTTTATTTCTCAAGTTATGTCCATGAAACTTGGTATATGAGCTGCGGGTTAGAAATGAAAACGTATATACGTGTTTCACAGTTTTTCAAAATGCCACCCCCAAAGGGGTGAAATAGGGGTAGAAAGTTTGTATAAAAGTCCGTCATTTCTCAAGTTATTTCGATGAAACTTGGTATATCCACGCGGACGAAGTCGCGGGCATCAGCTAGTTTATGATATAATTAGTACCCGGCGAGCGTGCGCGGGGCCCATTGTTTGCAAATAGTGGCCCAAACCACGGAACACTGTGGGGACGGCTTTTTTGCAAGGCGTGTCGTTATGTCTTTGTATGTGGAAAAATTTCCTTATGCTGCAGCCCTAGCGTGATCGATGTCTCTACCGGTAGATGTCCACAGGTCTCTTGCAAGGATCTCGACACAACTTAGTTATATTATACATACGTAATAATAATTAGCAGTCTAAGAAGATACCTAGGTACGTTATTTCCTACAAAAAGGCAATTAAATCAACTAAGTACTTAGTACAAAATTCAGACATTCTAGCAAAAAATTAATGTGACATCTTGGAGGTACCTACTTATATGAGAAGGTATAATTAGATGTATAACTAGGTGAGAGAGTTAACTAATTTACTTAAATATATTGTATTTCCAATAAATAATATAGTTACCCAGTATGAATAAGTCCATTAATATTGAGTTTGACTGTGGTTCTCGTATATCTAGATCTCGTAATTTCTGATCAGCAAACAACCAGTGCGCCTCATCTCTCTCGCGGCATTTTGCAACTCGCGGCGTTGAAACAGCCGCTAGCCGCGAGAAAGCGTTGTCGCTCTAATTGTGCTAGGGCTGTAGATCACGTATTGTGGTTGAGTCGCACGTGCCGACACAGAGTCATATGCCATACGGTATTTTATGATCAAGTTGCGACAGAGAAAAAAAACCATAAGCGACTTATTATACTATACAGCACAAAAAAAAAAGAGTGCAAGGTTTTCAGGGTTCATATGTGAGTTTCTTTATTCCATCATAACTTCTAAATGCCTGAACAGATTTGGATGTATTGGGTATCATTAGAATCCTTACAGTATTCTGAGTGAAACTTACTGGCTATCATTTTTTTGAAAAAAATTCAATCAGGCAGGGCGGTCGTGTTTTTGAATTGTTAAAAGTAATTACGTTCACTTGTCTGTCAGTCTGCTACGTTTTCGTCCATCTGTTGAACTGATTTTGACGTTTGGGAAAGACGTTTGGCTGTAGTTATTACAAGACTTAAAAATCAAAGAGATCCAACAGATTTTCAATAACCGAAATCCATGCGGACGAAGTCGCGGACATCTTTCATTTGAGTGTCCCCTGTCTATCCCTATGTTGGGGACAAACCGGAAAAAAATTCCTTTCTGTCCCCGTATTTAATATTACTTGTAAGAACAATAATTTTAGTTATTATCATTTCTTAATAATTGTAGTACTTACTTAAGTAAATATTTAGTTTTCTTTATCGATGGGAACTGGGTTAAAGAGTTAAAGACACGTAGCAAACATGTCTAGGTAAGTATAACATACTGTGAGATGCGCCTAATTAAGTATTGTACATTGTTGTATAGATATTCAATATTGATATTAAATTATTAGTCATTCTGATTACTTACCCAATTAGGTAAGTAAATAGGTAAGTATTATGTTATCTATTAGGTAATTGGTGTAGGTAAGTTTGCGGTCAATAAATAATTAAGTAAGTAGGTACATAAGTATATACCTATAAGTAATAACTTTTTTTAAATTCCACTATATGTTAGCCCTTGACTGCGATCTCACTAGAGATGATGCAGGGAGCAGTCTTAGGTGTAAGCGGGTTAATCTTAGGGAATAGCAGATACCTAGATTAATTAATTATTCATTCATCATACATTATTAGATACCCCTTCAATCGGTTTCTCTTTCTACACATCAAAACATCTTACCAAAACGCATCGTTTGGAGGCACGCCTTTGCCGGTAGGAAGCTAACTGGCCACGGCCGAAGCCTTCCACCAGACCAAACGGGAAGTTAATAGTTAGGTACTACTAGCTGATGCCCGCGACTTCGTCCGCGTGGATTGAGGTTTTTCGGTTCCCGCGGGAACTCTTTAATTTTCCGGGATAAAAAGTAGCCTATGTGCTATTCCAGACTACAATCTACCTATGTGCCAAAGGGGTTGTTTCATCTTGGGCCAGGTACTTGTACAGTATTCCAAAAAATAGTATAAAATCATAGAAAACAAAATAAATAGTAGATTATTAACCAAGGGGATAAAGCAGTGTCTTCTGTCGCGGGTGACGATTTAAATCGCGAGCGTAACGAAGGACTCGAGGTTTACTCCCGAGCGTAGCGAGGGTGTTAAAAACTTAAATCACGAGCGAAGCGAGGGATTTAAGACGAGTCCTGAGTGGAGCGAGGGATTTAAGTTCACCCAAGACTAAGACAGCTTTATCACCGAGGAAAATACTCTACTTTTCGTACCATTTGCGAAAAAATTAACACAATAATAATATGAGATAAGCATTTATTAAAAATAATGACAATTTTTTTTTAATCCACTACAAGTTAGCCTTTGACTGCGATCTCACCTGATGGTAAGTGATGATGCAGTCTAAGATGGTAGCGGGCTAACCTGTTAGGGGCATGGCAGTTATATTAAACCCATCCCCATAATCGGTTTCTACACGGCATCGTACCGGAACGCTAAATCGCTCGGCGGCGGCACGTTTTTGCTGGTAGGGTGGTAACTAGCCACGGCCGAAGCCTCCCACCAGGCCAGACCAGGGAAAATTCAGAAATTATAAATTCCCAAATTGACCCTGCCGGGGATCGAACCCGGGACCTCCGCACGTTAAGACAACAGGCAACAGCGCTACACACTCCGCCACGGAGGTCGTCAAAAAGTAAAAAGTCAAAAGCAAATTAAAAGTAAAAGTTAACATTCGAAACATTGGTCCAATTATATTGATAGAGAGAGTTACAAATAACGTTTATGTATTTGAAGAAAACAAAAACGCGGCAAATTCCTAGACTAATATTTTTTGTCGGAAAAGGACATTTTATTTATTTAATAATCATAACTGCATAATAAATGCGTATTCCTTTATTCAAAAAGATGTATAATGCTTTATATACAAACTCAATGGTGTAAACACAGATGTAGTTCAGTATAAATTTCGGCAAGTATTCCAAATTTAAATCACATTCTCCCCCTAGAGGATGAATGAAATTCAGTACAACTTTCTTTCCCTGTTTTTAACAGATTAAAAATGACTATTGTTAAGTTCGCTTTTTGTGGCATAGAATGTCACTTTTTTGAGCAAGTGGTACGAAAATATGCTTTTTGGCAGTTTTACAGTGATTAAGAGGTACAAAAATAAAATGTTTAATTAGGTACATTTGTAGAATAGCAACTCTCGCAGCGCATCCATCCATCAATCTGACTGCTGTTGGATATTTTAAGGTTAATTCACATTTCCCAGGTAATTTTATGTCAAATGTCATCATGACACGTGTAATATACGTCAATGTCAAAATGGACGCATGTTGTTGCGCTTTTATTTTGCAAAATAATTTCGCATTGTACCTACCTCGTAAATTGAACTTTTTAGTAAGAAATAAAGAAAAAAATGTTACTATTTTATGACCCCGAACATTTTGAAATACCGTACAAATACCTGGCCCAGGCTCCATATAAATTTGAAACAACCCCTTTCATCCAGATCCGTTCAGCCGTTAGAGCGTGATTGAGTAACAAACATCCATACATCCATACATCCATCCAAACTTTCGCATTTATAATATTTATTTGATTTCAAGTTGGCAGTGTTATATCGCGTATCTTGACGTCACTATAATAAGGATTATTATAATTCTAAAACACGACAGTCAACAATATTAAAACAATGCTGAGTTTGTTGTGGGCTCTTCTCAGAGCGCGTTTGGAACCCTCGTAGCTTTAGTTTTAAGATACCGTAACAGATTATCACCATCATATTTTTATGTAACTGGACGTCAATAAGTGTAGTGTACCTACGTAAGTAAATTGAATAAATATATTTTATGACATAATGACTCAATAAGGCTTTAGCGATTAGTATATCTCCAGAGAAAATTCATAAATTACAAAAGGGAATTTGTAATTTCTGAATTTTTTACGCGCTTTTGCTTTTTATTTTTAGTGAATGATGTGGCACCTTTGATAAATTGTATCAATTGAATCTAATTGTATCCTAAATGTGTCTAGTTTGTAAGGTTTTTTTAATGTAACAATTTTTGGTTGTCCAATTAAACAAATATAATATGTATACCACACCGCTAACCACTGCGCCAGGGAGGTCGTCAAAAATTACTCGTTTCACGCGAAATGTATGCTAGCAAGCGCATTCAATACCTACCTAGCGAATACCTAGTTAGCTAGGTATTTCGTGTTTCCCGCGATTTCTCACGTACCGGCCGCTTACATCAACAATTTACGAAAGGCCGGCTTTTCGTACACACACGCAATACTTGAGACATCATTTTCTTCGAGATGTGTTACATAGATAGTTAAGTAGCTAACGTACTCTAATGGTTGTGTTAATAAAAAACTTGATGGATCGTGGCAGTTTTTATATGAACTGCGAAACTTGTAAGTACTTACATATTATTTACTTACGTTATACTTAGGTACCTACTTAATGAACGATTGCGAAGAAAATCAGCAATTAAGTAAGTAAGTAATACTTAATGAGTAAATAAATTGTTTATTAATCAAATAGGTAAACATAAAAACAAATAACTTCTGCATGTTACACTATATTTTTAAATATACTAATGCCCGTTTGCACTAAACTCAAGTTAGGCTTGTCCTAGTTAGGATACACCTAGGCTTAAGAACGGCCTAGCAAAAAAATTCGTTTGCACTGACAGTCTTGTCCTTGCTGTGTCGTAACATAAGCATTGCCTAGTTAGGCATCTCTAGGAACGAATGGAATGAATGATTGTTTATGGTTTTTTTTTTAAATATATCTTGCAAAGTAATGTAAACACTAGAATATTTTTTTACCTTATCTTGTCATAACTCATAACCTCAGGCATGAGTTGAATAGAGACAAAAGCTAAAACATTGGTGTATTTTATTTTATTGGTTTATATATTGCACAGGTGACACTAGGTACGTGGAGTTGAAGGTTATTTATTTTACGGGATTTTATAAATCAGCAATTAAAATGGAAAGACAAATAAATAAACGAAAAAGAACTGCCAATTTTACGGCAGAGGAGAAGTTGCGGTTTGTACGGTTGTTGTGCGAAGAGGGGCAGTGCATTATTTCCAAAGTAACAGCACACGATACTGCATCAAATAAAGAGAAAGAACAGGCTTGGGCAAAAATCACCCAAATTCACAATTCCAGTGGTGACATAATGAGAAAGAAGGAGAAAGAATCTAATAAATCTTGTGCCATTGTTGCTTGTGATCAGTGTAGTGTTCTACCTAATTAACAATCACAATAACAATGTAGGTACTCTGTGGTTGTGATACATAACAACCACAGAGTACATATCAACCGTGAGACTAATTAATGACAACAAAATGGTCCACAGACTACAAAAAATTCAACTTATGTATCGCCTAACGCTTGGGCGCTTACTAATCGGGCTCATAAAGTTAGGCATCTCCTAAGTGGATTTAGGAATGGCCTAAGGTTAGTGCAAGCTTTTTTTTCGCTAGGATAAGCCTAAACAAGTTGGGCAGGGAGTTAGGCGATTCCTAAGTTTAGTGCAAACGGGCATAAGTATATTAGTAGTTACAAAACGGATTAGGTACATACAGAAAAAACAACTGTCCGTAGAAATGGTGGAAATTAAGTAAAAGTAAGTATTTGTAATATTTATTGAGAATGGTCAATAGATTCATCGATTTCCTATGCTTTATAAGGTTCTGAAGCCAAATGGCAAAAAACAGAATCCTTATGGATTCGTCATGTCTGTCTGTCTGTCTGTCCGTCCGTATGTCACAGCCACTTTTTCCGAAACTATAAGAACTATACTGTTGAAACTTGGTAAGTAGATGTGTTCTGTGAACCGCATTACGATTTTCACACAAAAATGGAAAAAAAACAATAAATTTTGGGGGTTCCCCATATTTAGAACTGAAACTCAAATTTTTTTTTTCATCAAACCCATACCTGTACGGTTTTTATGGATAGGTCTTCAAAAATAATATTGAGGTTTCTAATATCATTTTTTTCTCAACTGAATAGTTTGCGCGAAAGACACTTCCAAAGTGGTAAAATGTGTCTCGTCGTCGTCCCCCCCCCCCCCTGTAACTTCTAAAATAAGAGAATGATAAAACTAAAAAAAATATATGATGTACCATGCAAACTTCCACCGAAAATTGGTTTAAACGAGATCTAGTAAGTAAGTAAGTAAGTAGTTTTTTTTTAATAATTTAAAACTTACTACTTACAGGTTTCTACGGAACCCTCGGTGCGCGAATCCGACTCGCACTTGGCCGGTTTTTTATATTCAAAGCAGTTGAAGGCAGAGACCAAACTTATGTAACTTGTCACTCTGGAGCTGGCAATGGGACTGATGAAATAATAATGCTGATGGGTTAATTGAAATAAATGATTAATAAATAATTAATTATTCATTGTTTTATTTCGAAAACCAACTTTTACAGCCGTCACTGGTAAAACCTAGCATGTACTAAACTCTGATGGTAAAAGCCCGAAAAAATTGTCTCTTTTTTGTAAATCCTTCATTTACCAACTCATGTCGGTAAATCCTAAGATTTACCGGTAAAACCTAAGATTAACCAACAAACGGGCTTTTACAGTAACATATATATATGAAAAATAAAATATAAACAACAACTACTTACTTACTTACTTACTCAAACAGGAAAAAAATTAGTTCTGACTAAACTAAACTGACAACTCTAAATCTAGTACTGCCCCTTTTCACAGGAAGTAGTTATTATGAAAGGGATAACAATAAAAATACAGCTGTAATTTTAGTCTAGTTTAGAGATGGTGTACAACAGAATTGGTCTGAATGTAGCTTGTATTCTTTTGTTACAAAACAGAAGAACTAGGCATCTTTAATATAATATTATATAATAAAAGAGTAGGGAAGCCAGTAACTACACGGGCACAAGGCAGCCACACAAGAGCGTCTATGTCTAAGATGGCTTCAGCCTTCAGGTAACTAGGTATTTAAATCAACTTTATCCATACCTATGTATGGAAACTATGGATATATTTAAAGGAGGCACCTAAAGGTCGCATCAAAAATATAGTTTGGTCAAGGTGTTTGTTTGGGCCTTATTACGTTAAAATGATTGCTTCAGTGTAATAATATATAGGTAGGTATATGAACTCTTTCGTTGCTGACGAAAATCCATTGTCGCAGCCAGAATACCAAAAGTTCAATTAATCACAACAATTAAGTAATGATTGAGTAGTAGTAGTAATGATTGATACAGCTTTTTCGTAAGTAATAGGGCTATGTGTCTGTCAAGATCACATAATATAAGCTTGTTTGTTTACTGAGTTCAAATTAAGTTTTTTTTTTGGAAATAAGTTAGCAATGTTGCTTGTGAAGAAATGAATAGTGGAGAAACTCTGCTCATTCTGAGAAGAAAGAGTTAGCCGGCGACGGCTAGGCAATAAGCATCACCCATGCTATGTCGTCTTCAAACAAATATGCTTGGTTTTGCTCATAACTGCTTACTCCTAAGACCTAGAAAATATAACGATTGTGCGGTTTCGACTTCAAAAGGGTGTTAACGGACTGCGACGGCGAGCTACCTACTTTACAAATTCCAAACATGGTCAATTTTGCTCGTGCCCCATGCAAATCTATAGCTCATCGCGATCCAAGCGGCTACCGACCTAGTTCTAAAACTATTTCACACAAAAATAACGCCGTGGCCAATCATTTGAGACGACAGGTTTTTTTTCCGCGAATACGCACCTAAGAAACCAGCGGACGCAGCACAACTCAAACCATCGTTCGAAAGTACAGTTATCATGGATAAACTTTAGAAATACTTACGTTTTTGCGGCCGTTTATGAGCAGAATAGATTATTTCGACTGTTGAACACTGTCAAACCACAGGTTTAAGTCACTGTTACAACAATCCGGCACGGGTAATCACGTTTTTATAACACAGTTCATAAAATTGCGGAGTTCCAACGCAGCAACATACGCACGTGCAACTTGCGCGGTGGAACGCGGCGGACTGAAGCGCGGGGGGAGAGATCTGACACCGCGAGATTTCCCACTCACTGCGTTCAGAAACTTCAACGTCTAATCTACATTATCTGTTACCATTTTTATTATGCTTGTGTTTATATCTGCTATCCCTGAACTAAAATTCAGAACAGATGGGCCGTGAAAGCGTAGCAGACAGACAGACATACAGACAGACACACTTTCGCATTTTTAATAGTAGCACGCACAGCACGAATATGGATATTCTGCATCTTGACGACCTCCGTGGCGCAGTGTTGAGCGCTCAGTTGTCTTAACGAGCGGAGGTCCCGGGTTCGATCCCCGGCAGGGTCAATTTAGGAGTTTATAATTTTTGAATTTTCTATGGTCTGGCCTGGTGGGAGGCTTCGGCTGTGGCTAGTTGCCACCCTACCGGCAAAGACGTGCCGCCAAGCGATCCGTTGCTGTGTTGCGGCGTGATGGAAAGACAGACTAACAAACCAATAAACCTCTATAAGAACACACTTTCGCATTTATAATATTAAGTATGATTTACCTACAATTGAAGGATTAAATAACGCGTAAATCAATGCGCAGGAGTTCAATAGGTAGTTTTATCATGCAGACATGTCGATCACCTTGCGAAGGGAGCGGTTTAACTAACTAATGGATTCACTTTAGCATTCATTTAATTCAATTACTTACTTATAATTATTATTGGAGGAATTGAACGTTAGGACTTAGGATAGGTTAGGTTTAGAGGTTGAACTCTAGCAAGGTTTGTGTTCATCCGCTGGTGCTGTCGCCTGTCAAAACTGATGAAATATGACCTGCAAGCAATGCCCCCGCTTTCATCACTGTCTATGAGTCTATTAATCGTCGTATTCCTACATCCATGGCCTTGGTCGTCGTCTTCGTCAACCGATAGACGTCCGCTGTTGGACATCTAGGTCATAGGTAAGAACTTCCACACTGAAGTCATAGCTTCCACACGACACGGTCATACGACGCGCTGCTTAGGGTCAGGAGTTGCTAGATTCCTTGCGACTTGGTTTATTTTATCCGTCTACCTACTGGGTCTGTTTTAATGCTACGCTTTCCAGTGTGGGGCACCTTGGGGTTGGGACCCCAAGTCCCAACGTCCATCGGTTCTTCGAGTTATCTGCCCCGCTCATTGCGATGATTCTGGATCTCCTACGGATCTCCTTATTTCTGATTTGATCACGTGTCTGATAATTATTGTATTTCAAAACTTTTGGATTATGTGAACTTAAATTATCACAGGCTTCAACTCTTTGAGCAGATTTCGGTCTTGGTAGGTATTACCATTTTTTTAAAATAAAATAACTATTAGGTATGTTATATCTACTTAAACCTAATATTAATTTTGTCCAGGAATCCATCACACGTCTGTCAATGTGCCCGAGTGCACATTAACGGTTATTATTAACCGACTAATATGATTTACAGCTCTGTTTACCCGCCACCGGCCACCGCCTGACCCGCATACTTACCTACGTATAATACCTACTATATCTATCTCTATGACGACCTCCCCGATACGATGCCGTGTAGAAACCGAATAGGGGTATGTGGGTAATATAATGGCCATGCCCCTAACAGGTTATCCCGCTACCATCTTAGACTGCATCATCACTTACCATCAGGTGAGATCGCAGTCAAGGGCTAACTTGTAGTGGAAAAAATGGAAGGGATGATGACAACTAAATCAAATCAGCAACTCTTTATCAAATTAAAAATTAAATTAAACTAGTGGTTCGCCCCAAACTGAGACCTCGCGGTATCACAGAGCGCCATCTATTGACATCATTGTGAAGTTCTGTTAAAAATACGGCAGCTCATTAAAAATTAAATAATTTCGTTTCCTTATAATATTTATCTAATTTTAGGTAAGTAGTATTTGTTGTTCAAGTACAGGATATAATTCAAATAATTGATCAAGTTTCAGGCTCTGCCTTTCAGAAAATTGAGAGTTCTGAGGTCAACTATGGACGTTAGAAAATCGCCACTTTGAAAGCCCCCCATTTCGTCAATTTTAGGGGAAAAATTAAAAAAAATATATTTTTGGACTCTATTCCTAATTATCTTTAAAATGATATACCGCAACCCTATGTAACGCTATAAAAAATATTTTACTTCGCATTCGCTTCTATGAGAGCCCCCCTGAAATAAAGACTTTCATAACTTTTTAAGCCATATTCGGCGGGAGGCCATCGGTTTACATATTATATTTAAATTTGAAGTAATTACGTTCAGTAATTCAGAAGTTATAAGGCTCTGACAGACGGATGGAAGGACGGACGGACAGACGGACGGACGGACAAGTGCCGATTCACTCAAGTAGACACAGAGACCTTCGCTTCGCTCGGTCAATAACCATAAAATATTGACTAGTTCCAAACCATTTTACATAAAAAAATACATAAACATGCGACAACTAGCGCCGCCTCTAGGGTTCTCTGTCATTTTTAGCCGATCGCCCTGCTGGTGACAGCGTCCTAGCGACGCTGGTAACCTCTGGTTACTAGTTTCTGCGGCTAAATATCTAATTCAAATAATTGATGCCCCCCTGAAATAAAGATTTTTATAACTTTTTAAGCCACATTCGGCGGGAGGCCATCGGTTCACATAAATCGTATTTAAATTTGAAGTAATTACGTTCAGTAATTCAGAAGTTTTATGTCTCTGACAGACGGACGGACGGACGGACGGACGGACAAGTGCCAATTCACTCAAGTAGACTCAGAGACTTTCGTTTCGCTCGGTCAAATATTGAAAATAAAATAAAAACAAAAACCTAACAGGCATGAAAATTTGTTCCAATTTTGGCAACCGGCCCCCCGATTGTGTAAGTAAATCGTAATCGTAATCGTTTGTCAAACGGATGATTTCTGCACGTCAACAAGCATGTATTGTGAGTTCGAGTAATATGTTGCAGTTAAATGATTAGGTACAATCATTGATGTAGAATTTTAGTACCTATACAATTATTTGCTTAGCTCAGGTCAGCTAAGTTTGACGGGCTGTATTTATCTCCATAGGCTGTGCCATTATTATCGGTTCATCTCAACCGACACGGGACACCGTATAACGATTTCTGAATCTTCGATGAAACCTTTAATTTAAAAAAAAAGCTCCACGATAAGAGTTTGTGAATTTCGATGGGACCGTATATTACAACACAATTTAAGCAAATCCATAAAACTTGGGACTCAGATAACAAATAATTGAAGATCATCATTCAAAGTGTGAAAAACGACATGCGAATGATAACTCTAAATTAATGCGCTGTAGGCGATAAACAGCGCGGTGCCTTTTGAGGGGAGAAGCTGTGCGCAATGGACCCGTTGTCAATCTACTGGACCGCTTGGTCCAAAAGTCGAATACCAAACCACGACTTATTTTTTTTTCTTAAGAGCATATAAAGAGAGTGAAATCAAGCGCTATTGAACTGTCAGAGTCAAAGACTTTTAGTGACTGCATATGATTGTACTCGTACTTCAAAATGAGAATTGAAAAGTTTTGTGAAGAATCAATAGATACGCGGCGGAATAGCCACATGATTGTGACTATTTCGTGATTCTAACTATTGCACTGAAGCTGTCAATTGACCTTCTGTTAAGAATGCATTTAACAATTAATGAATGAATGAATGCATTATTATTATACTAGATGATGCCCCGAACTTCGTGAATTAAAGTTTTTTGATTCCTACGGGAACTCTTAATTTTCCGGGATAACAAACCTATGTCGTTCCCCGGGATACAACCTATTCCTGTACCAAATTTCATCATAATCGGTTGAATAGGTGGGCCGTGAAAGCGTAGCAGACAGACAGACACACTTTCGCATTTATAATATTAAGTATGGATTATATATTATATAATGTTTGAATCGGCTGTGTACTCTCAGGCATTATGCTCATTGGCGAAAAACTCCAGTATCACTCCACACAATTCCACAATCCACTGTCACAGCAAGAATACCATAAATTCAGCCAGTCACAACTCACAACATTTTGAGACTATAACAATGATTCCTTTTTTTTACATAATATAATAGGGCTTCAGGTGAGATCGCAGTCAGAAACTAACTTGTACCTAGTGGAATAAAAAAAACGAGCAAGTGCGAGTCGGACTTGCACACGATGGGTTGCGTAACATCGTAAAAGATTTGAACCTATGGACTTTTTAAATATTTTCGTAAAAGAAACTAGAGAGGCGCTCAAAAATCACGATAGTTCTATGGGTTTCTTTAAAACGGGAACTGCTTGTATCGGATGTCTTCTCTTAGCAGTCGGGCGTTAAGCTCGTTGATAAAAAGCTCCATACAGATGATATTTTTAAATGAATGCGTTGTAGGATGCCATTCGTCATCCGATAAGGCTGTCCCGCTCTTCCCTGATGCCTAATCTGCATCCGCGGGATTGAACATGTTTCTTTATATTGATCGGTATCATTTATATGTAGTAACTGCGTATTGCATTAATCAAATTGTGTTGAAACTTAATAAATGTGCTACTGTGGGCCGTATCAATTTAAATTACTTAACTGTGATGGATTTAAAGGCTAGTTCAGACTACGCTAGTATTTTAGTCGAGTAGCGAGTAGTTTAGCCACTAAACGTGTCTGAAAATTAGTCGTGTAGATTAGTAAGTTATTTAGTAGAGTCGATAGATTTTGTTAATTTTTTCGGGCGAGTAACGCCCCCATCACGCGTTATTGTTTATTTTTATTCACTAAAAGTTATCCCTGAACTGCGATCTCACATAATGGTAAGTGATGATGCAGTCTAAGATGGTAGAGGGATAACCTGTTAGGGGCATGGCAGTTATATTAAACCCATACTCCTAATCGGTTTCTGCACGGCATCGTACCGGAACGCTACATCGCTTGGTGGCAAATCTTTGCCGTGCCGGTAAGGTGGAAACTAGCCACGGCCGAAGCATCCTACCAGGGAAAATTCAGAAATTATTAGTTGATTAATAGTTTGATGCATATGTAATTCACCTCACTTAGTGAGACCGTATTTTAAATTCGATCAATCTCAGAGTAAGGGTAAGGTACTACGCGCGAGAAATGTATGTAGCGGTCAACCTCAGACGTGAGTCCTATGATTGACGCCAGCTAAACTAAATTTTGTAAAAAAAACGGCAGCACAGATCCGTGAAAACGTAGCAGATAGACAGACAGACATTATGGGCACCGTATACAATTTAATCGAATTTAAGTGATAGTAAATAGGTAGTCTTTGACTACAAACAGAAACAAACTTAATTCGTGTACAAGTAATTTATTTTTTGCTATTATTTTTGTTCAGGCATCTTAAACGTGACAAGTTTGTATTCACACAACTTACACACTAACACTATGTTTCGGCAGCGAAAGTATATAAATTTGTCAGTGATTCTCTCAAATTGCTATAGATTTAGAATTATTAATCATAATTATTAGGCTTAATGTATGTAACGTGCTCACGATAGGGCTGGCATATAGTTCACCTAAAAAAGCCCTTTAAAAACTAGATAAAAAAACAATTGGTACTACGTTGTAGTTTTCTGTTGAGTAACTAGTAACAAGTCACCGGGTATGCGGACGTCGTTATAGGTGACGTGATTTATTCTCCCACGCAATTACCTACCTAAGTTAATTATCTTATACCTATTGACATTATAACTTAGATAATACGCACCTACCTATAACTCGGCTGAAAATGAATCACAATCAATCAATTCATGCCATCGTTACCTCGCCAACCCGCATTGGAGCAGCGTGGTGGGTCTAAGCTCTTCCTTCCTCAAGCATTCCTTCTTTGCTATGAGAGTGGAGGCCTCAGTTCAGCAGTGGGACGTTAATGGGCTGTAGTGTTGGTGGTGGGGATGCCATCGTTGGTTACTCATATATACCCTTACTGCGAACACTAAGAATGAAATTAGGAGGCTTCTCTCTCTCTCTTCTCTTATCAACTCATTGCCGGCTCACTACTGAACACGTTTCTCCTTTCGGAATAAGAAGGGTTTGGCCATAGTCCACCACGCTGGCTAAGTGCGGATTGGCAGACTACACACGCCTTCGAGGACATTATGAACAACTCTCGGACGTGAGGTTTCCTCACGAAGTTTTCCTTCGTCGTTTGAAGCCAAGCAAGTGACATTTAATTTCTTAAAACGCACATAACTTCTAAAAGTCTGAGGTTCGTGTCCGGGAATTGAACCCGCGATCCCGTACGGGCTGTCTTAACCACTAGGCTATCACCGCTTCCTTCCGCTTCCTAAGAGGCTAAACTCAGGCAAACGTTTCGTTGGTAAAACTAATCCATACTAATATTAGAAATGCGAAAGTGTCTGTCTGTCTGTGTGTATTTTTGTTTTGTATTTTTGTTTTGGTTCATTACAATATTACAACCCTGCCAAGTTTCAACGACTGAGGATTTAATGCGGGGGTCTCCATACAACGAACCGCCCCGTTGCCTAGACTAGAGGTCACAGGCCACAGCCCCCCTAGCATGGGCCGAGACAATTTTCTCCCCGAGGAAAGGATAAATTTTTTATTCCTAAATAAATAAATAAAAACGCTAAATAACGGTGGATAAATAGTCCCCCGAGTCCCCGTTAAATGTCAAACGGGGATAAACTTCTCCTCTCCCCTGTTGCCGTGCTCTGAGAAGTGGATAAGTTAATTTTATCCCTTGTCAGTGGATAAAATCGGGGGATACATTTTTTATCTCCGGCCCATGCTAGCCCTGCAGATGCTTATATTGCTTGCACGTCAAAACGCATGTACCTATGTCCTACTCCTTAAAAAGTTCGAGTTAATAGGTATGTTATGAGCTGTCAAACGAATACGATTGGCTTCGACAATTGGGCTGCTGGTCCTCAAGTATTGGCCAATCTATGGTAAAAACAGGTTGACCAATACTTGAGAATCTGTACTTAGCTGATCGGTTTACGTAGTTGCGTATGTACCTAAGTAAACACTTATTACTCGCTTGATTAATACCCTGCTATTAATCAATTACATTAATCACTGCACTCATCGGTATGGACAATGTCAGTCATGTCCACATTTTGCATCTATTTCCTCAATCAGTTGCACTCATCTTTATTATAAGTTGTGGTTAACATAATATGTCAGCAAAAACCCCAGTATAAAGTTAGTCATAAAAACTTTGCGTCAGTTAGTCACTAAGGGTCAATCCCACAGATCACAGATGGTCAATCCTAATAGAGTTCAAGGTTTACTAAAGAGCAATGGTAGTTGCTGTTTCTTCTCGGAAAGGAAGGGCATACGGCATACCGCACCAAGGGTAGGTAGATTCACTGACGAGTAAAAGTTTATCTGAATCATCTTCATATTATTATCATTCATATTATAATCAATTTCATTCATATCTAAACAATGAAAAATCTTATATCTATGCGTTAACTGTCTAATAAGTATTATTAATGCGAAAGTGTGTTTAACTATTTGTTGGTTATTCCTTCAATCTCGCCGCAACAGAGCAACGGATCGACGTGATTTTTTGCGTGGGTATAGTTGAGGACAATGGACAGTGACATAGGCTACTTTTTATTCCGGAAAAAAAAACTAATTCCACGCCGACGAAGTCGTGGGCATCGGCTAGTACGCAATAAATCGAAAAAGCTTCTACATTTTTGAAGTCGGTATAAAATGAAACATCAATTAAACGCATTGTTGTAGGTACCTATATTTTCTTTTATTGTAGTTCTTTTTGATGCTCAGTTTTACTTTAAACCACATGAGCTGCTTATTTTTTGCAAACAAACTTTTTTTCAACCTGGGTGGTCCATATAAGGTACTATAACGGTGGAGACTGACTTAGCAGCATTGGGTTGTGAACTTGTAACGTAAAGCTACCATTCACATACCTATTTCAGCACTAGATAATGCACGCGACATCGTTAGGCGGTTAGGTTCTTTTATTTCCGCGGCAACTCCTTAATTTTCCTGGATAAAAAGTAACCTAATATTATATTTAATTTATATTATATGTGTAATATTTTTATCTGTTTATAGTATGTATATATTAGAATGTATGTTTAAGTAATTTTGTTTTATTCAAAGCAATTTCCCGTCTCACAGCAAGTAGGTACGATCCATTCACGTAGGTTGCCTGGCAGAGATCACGGTCCGCCTTTTGTTTGTAATTTTGTATAATGTTCTTTGTATATGTCCATTTTTTATGCAATAAAGAATTTAATAATACTTAGGTAATAAAAAAAATAACCTGTCCTCCCCCGGGCTACAAACTACAAACTATCCCTATACAAAATTTCATCAAAATCAATATCAAATTGTTTCACATGAAATAAACATTCTAATTTTCACTTCAAGACCCAGATGCGTCCAGAGCAGGCGCGCTCCGTCTTGCTGCAAGTCAGTCTCCAGCTTCAAAAGTGCAATAATTAAATAACTTGGTATAAATGGCCCTTCGGCAATTAACTTAGCATTCTTGGCACGGTTGTTTCGAATTATAATATTTTAAGCAGCAGCATATAATGCGCGTGTAATGGACGCCGGTAATCTATAGCCATTTGCTGTGTTAAGCCCTGTGTGTAATAAGCCCTTTTTTATGCGTATATGGAAAATGTGCAATCGTGATTCCCTTATAGAAAAATTTAAAGAAATTGGTATTCTAACAGTAGCCTCGCAAATCGCAATATATTTACAGTAATATAATTATTGTAAAACAGCACATCCATAATTACAAAAAAATATGCGATCTGCACGTTAGGCAAACTAGAGGCCGTAATAGGCTCGTGGCTCCATCGCTCCGCCTCAAAAAAGTCAGAAGGTCATTCGTGGGAATGAGCATTCTTTTCTATAACAAAATTCCACAACCTATTTTAAACTTGCCTATACACAAATTTAAGAAATCCATTAAAAGTATGCTCCTGAAACAAGCTTATTATATTACCTACTGTTGAAGATTATGTAAATGATAAAGGAGCTTGAATTTGATCGCTCCAGCAATGCTAAGGACAGCGGTTACCTAGGTACACATTGATATACTTATTAGTAATAATTGTAAATGAATTATTTAAAAAGAGCAACCACCGAGTTTCTTGCTGGTTCTTCTCGGTAGGAATGTCATTCCGAACCAGTGGTAGATTCACTTGACGATTCAAAAGTACTTGTAAAAGTTTAGTAGAATAAAAAACATTTGAATTTAGAATTTTGTGGACTTTCAGTTAGTGCAGTGCTAATTATTCATTACTATTTAATAGGTACTTTGTCAGCCTGTATTTTGGTTTTTTAAAATGAGTAATTTTTTTAAAAATGATGATATGAGAGGATTTTTTTAAATATTAGTGCCAAAAATTTTTGCGAGATATTTCACCGCGGTTAATTGCCTCATCAGCGACAGAAGGGCTATCTCATATTTTTGTGCAAAGGATCAGCCTGGCTGTCCAACGCGAAAATGCAGTCAGCATTCTTGCCACCATTCGACGCGGGCAGGATTATAGTAATTACTAGCTGATGCCCGCGACTTCGTCCGCGTGGATTGAGGTTTTTCGGTTCCAGCGGGAACTCTTTAATTTTGCGGGATAAAAAGTAGCCTATGTGCTATTCCAGACTATAATCTATCTCTGTGCCAAATTTCATCCAGATCCGTTCAGCCGTTGGAGCGTGATTGAGTAACAAACATCCATACATCCATACATCCACACATCCATCCATCCAAACTTTCGCATTTATAATATTTATATATTTGAATACTAGCTGATGCACGCGACTTCGTCCGCGTGGATCGAGGTTTTTCCTCCTTAATTTTCCAGGATAAAAAGTAGCCTATGTGTTATTCCAGACTATAATCTATCCCTGTGCCAAATTTCATCCAGATCCGTTCACCCGTTGGGACGTGATTGAGTAACAAACATCCATACATCCTTACATCCATACATCCATCCAAACTTTCGCATTTATAATATTTATTTGATTAGGCTAGTTGTATAATTGTATTGTTATCAATAAATGTTTATGATTTTCTTATTTGATTTTATTTTTCTGAGATAAAAAAGTAGGTACGCCTATTACTCGTTATCACGTTACTCTCCAGAGTTTTAGCTATCATGCCCATGCAAAAAATCACGTCAAATTGTTGCGATGTGATTGATGGACAAACCAATAAAAAAAGCATTGTCTTCTACGATATTATAAGTCGTTGATTGTCTGTGCATTCGTGTTGGTAGGATGTATCAAACATTTTCTCTTCACAAAAATGTGTAAAGAACAATTGGCCAAAAACCTTACAATTTTCATTTAAATGTACATAAGTAACAGTTTTTTTTTACCCGACGAAGGGTAAATAAGTATCCATTAAAATGATTACTTTAAATTTAAATCAAGTTTTTTCGGAATTTTGTTGGAACCTATAAATTAAATTTTCGAAGTTTATTTTTGGATAACTGCTGGTTTCTCAAGTATTAAATAAACTTAATAGTGAATAAAAAACTTAGCAGGGATAAAAATAATGCACAGACCCTAAAAGCAGGACCGAAACCGCATACAAAAGTAAGTGTAGCATTAAAAAATCCAGCTCGAAGTAGTTTGTTGTATATTAAAAAGTCGTAAACTACCATTACCGGAGCCCGGGACGAATCAAACGGTAGCTGGCTCATAAATATGCAAATTGCATCCAACCCAAAAATAAAGAAGCTATTTTGAATACATTTTTTCCTTGGTGGTGTTGGAGGATATAAACAATAAGAAATCTTAGATCAAGATTTGAGACAGGTAGAAAATGTTATATTTTTTTCTTTTCATCCCGGATTGTCTCGGATGGCATACTATGAAGTAGGTATTATGTGGTAAAAAAAATATTTAAACTATTATTTTATCATTTTTTGTTAAAAAAAAGCTTTAAATACAAAAGAAACAGAAGTTTGGAGACAACAGTAATTATTTTTATACTCAAAAAGAAAAAAAACACATTTTAGAAAAAAATTGTCAAATTGAACATACGAGTAAGTAGGTACCTTTTACCCAACCTCTTGACGAAGGCCTAATATTAGAAAGAAAGAAGAAGAAAGAAAAATCATTTATATTCATCTTGTGCCTCGTACATAAAATCAAACTTTAAAATTAAGCCATGGCTTTTGCACCCACATGGTAGGTATAAGATGAAAAGGCCCCGATTCAGCATTAATGCTGCAGGTTTTGCAGGTTATATTATAACCTGAGTAACATAATAATCATACTAAAATTATAAATGCAATTTAAGTGTTTGTTTGATGGTTTGTCCTTCAATCACGATTTTTTCATGTCGTTTTTTTCATGGGTGTAGTTTAGGGCATGGAGAGTGACATAGGCTACTATTTATCCCGGATAATTAAGGAGTTCCCGCGGGAACCAAAAAAACCTCAATCCACGCGAACAAAGTCGCGGACATCACCTACTTTTATTATAATTACTTCGATTGGGTAGGTACCTCTACTACTTGAAAATAATACCATATCATACAATACCTTCCATGTTTTTTAGTTGGTTGTCTATATTTACTGGTTTGGGTCCTCATAAAGTGAGTATAATTATTATTCGTAGTTATTACATACTTATTTTTACAACTCTGGCCTGACAAGGTGACCTAGACTTTAAAACACGACACTATATTACGTAAGCAGTAATAGTTGTATTGTAAGGAATTTGTGACAAGTTAGTATGCGGCATTTATTTTTTCTAACTTGTTTTTGCGTTGGAGGGACACGATTCTATCAAAATATGTCTCTACCTATAGGTAAGTTTACGTTGATATCGTTTTCATTATTGACCTTTGGATGTACAAATTATTAGGTTTCGTAGGTAACTCTAGGCCAGCTTAGTTTCTTTTAGATTAAAATTCCAGCAAGTAGATAAAATGCCAGATGATGCAAAGAAAAAACATCTTTCACACAAGGCAGGGAAACTAATAATTAACTTGTTTAAAAATTATAGGAATCTCTCTGCAAAATTTCAGCATTTTTAGCCTAAGGATTTGGCATGGGCGTTGATGAGCTGTTAGTCAGTTATTGTAGGTATGAGATCAATAATTTATAGTTTATGACGAAAACACGAAATAACTGTAAGTTCACATTTCTTGTCTCTTACCCCTCTAGTTTATTCCTGCATAATATTAATTTAAATAATTACCAACACACGGAAGCTAGGACAAAGCAATTAGGGTTAATACCGCTACCTTAAAACAGGAAAATTATAATAAACAAAGTGGAAAACGCATCTCCTGAGAAATATTATAATTTCCGGAATCCAGACTGGTATGTGTCTTTTCAGTGCTCCTAGTATTCTATAAACGTACAGCCTTGCATTCAACGCTGACGCAGCGACGAAGTTACGAGTTAAGTTTACGAGTGTGCCTCATAAAACAACCTTTCAGAGGACAGCTGCTAACTATGATGTGGTATGTGGGTCGTGGAACTATTTAAAGTGCGAGAAATCAAATTATTCGTCTGTTTGACCGCTAGCCCATGTTTCTTGTAACTTGATTAACAGGAGTGAGGGAAAAATGCACAGCAAAAGCAGAGTGAACTGCGCCAAAAGTTAGAAGTGCATTATTCCGATAAGCACGTCCATATTGACCTCATTTCTTTATTAGGTATGATTGTCGTCATCCATCATGTAATAAAATAAAAATAAATTGGGCCAGTGTTATCGAATATTTACCAATAATTCTTCCTTAATTTATTGTACTCGATCAGTTGCTAGTGATTATATTTAATTCCTGATCGATTCACCAGTGATCTCAGCGGCGAACTGAGCTCATTAGAGAATATGATTACACAGTCCATAAAGCAGCGCGTCCTTTCTGATCTTCGTGACTTACATTGCTCGGAAAGTGCGTAAAGCGACTATAAGTCCGTCCCAATTGTCATATTAGGCCTGTTATGTAGACCATCTTGTTGATTTATTACTTTACCTTTCTGTGGGTTAAATTGAAAGCTTTAGCGATATCCATTCATTTATCGATCATCATCATGATTGCGCCACAAAATGAAATGATAGATTTCACGTAGGACAACTTGTGTCCCTTATGATATACCAAGACTCTACCACCAGTTCGGAAAACAGTTCTATTCTGAAGGCAGGTGATCTGTGGCTCTACGACAGACATGACTTACCCATTCCCACCTTTTACCCTTCACCCTTTGTCTCTTCAGCTTGCCAATCTTTCGTGCTTTATCAAATAAAATAAAGATTCCTCATAAGGAATATGCCTCAGTACCGAGTACTGACCAAAGTAATTCACGCAATAGTTCAATTAAAAAAAAAAAAAAACATACGTGCCGAATTGAGAACCTCCTCCTTTTTTGGAAGTCGGTTAAAAACGTGCACTTTCTACTGTTAAAAACGATTTCGTACAAATTACTAACTAAACCCCAATGTTAAAAAGAAAACCCCAAAATTACCTCTATTAATCTGGGGCAAATAATATAGATTGCCTAAAAAAGTACTCAGGGGACACCCGGATTTGAACCGGGGACCTATCGATCTGCAGTCGATTGCTCTACCACTGAGCTATATCCCCTTTTGTTATTGAAACGAATATATTTAAATATCCATTCATTTATCGATCATTATCATGATTGCACCACAAAATGAAATGATAGATTTCACGTAGGACAACTTGTGTCCCTTATGATATACCAAGACTCTACCACCAGTTCGGAAAACAGTTCTATTCTGAAGGCAGGTGATCTGTGGCTCTACGACAGACATGACTTACCCATTCCCACCTTTTACCCTTCACTCTTTGTCCCAGCTTGCCAGTCTCTCGTGCTTTCTCAAATAAAATAAAGATCATAAGGAATATGCTTCAGTACTGACCAAAGTAGGTAATTCACGAAATAGTTCAATTAAAAACGCGCACTTTCTATTGTTAAAAACGATTTCGTACAAAATTACTCGAATTGAATTTTTAGTTGAAAAGAAAAACCACAAAATTATCTCTATTAATCTGGGGCAAATAATATAGATTGCCTAAAAAAGTACTCAGGGGACACCCGGATTTGAACCGGGGACCTATCGATCTGCAGTCGATTGCTCTACCACTGAGCTATATCCCCTTTTGTTATTGAAACGAATATATTTAAATATCCATTCATTTATCGATCATTATCATGATTGCACCACAAAATGAAATGATAGATTTCACGTAGGACAACTTGTGTCCCTTATGATATACCAAGACTTTACCACCAGTTCGGAAAACAGTTCTATTCTGAAGGCAGGTGATCTGTGGCTCTACGACAGACATGACTTACCCATTCCCACCTTTTACCCTTCACTCTTTGTCCCTTCAGCTTGCCAATCTTTCGTGCTTTCTCAAATAAAATAAAGATCATAAGGAATATGCCTCAGTAGTGACCAAAGTAGGTAATTCACGAAATAGTTCAATTAAAAACGCGCACTTTCTATTGTTAAAAACGATTTCGTACAAAATTACTCGAATTGAATTTTTAGTTGAAAAGAAAAACCCTATAGATTGCACTAAAAAAGTACTCAGGGGACACCCGGATTTGAACCGGGGACCTATCGATCTGCAGTCGATTGCTCTACCACTGAGCTATATCCCCTTTTGTTATTGCATCGAAACTATTTAAATAAATCAACTTGTCACTTTTGCAAGTTAGCACATTCCATCTTGAATTGCATCATCAAGTAAAATTATCAGCGAATTTACCTATTTATTGTATTTTATGATGCACCGATCATTTATGAATTAATAGTCTATTCACTCATGAGTCATGAGGTCTCTATACTTACAGATTTACCTACTTTTTTTATACCACTACAATTAGCCCTTGACTGCGATCTCACCTGATGGTAAGTGATGATGCAGTCCAAGATGGTAGCGGGCTTACTTGTTAGGAGTCCATCCATCCATCCATCCATCAGCCTGTATGCATCCACTGCTGGGCATAGGCCTTTTCGAGAGCGCGCCACCAAACACGGTCCTCTGCCTTCCTCATCCACCCGCTCCCTGCCACCTTCTTTAGGTCATCGGACCAGCGAGATGGAGGTCGTTCTACACTGCGCTTGCCGGTACGCGGTCTCGACTCTAGAACACGTCGGCCCCAACGGCCATCGGTTCTGCGACAGATATATAGCCTGCCCACTGCCACTTCAGCCACACAGCCTGCTAAGTGCTAATCCTCAGAGCTACGTCGGTCACTTTAGATCTTTTACGAATTTCCTCGTTCTGGATTTTATCCCTGAGAGAGACTCCCAACATAGCCCGCTCCATAGCACGCTGAGCGACTTGTTAGGGATACAGCAGTTATATTAAACCCATATCGGTTTCTACACGGCATCGTACCGGAACGCTAAATCGCTTGGTGGTAACTAGCCACGGCCGCAGCCTCTCACCAGGCCAGACCAGAGAAAATTCAGAAATTATAAATTCCCGAATTGACCCTCCCGGGGATCGAAGCTACTTGTAACTTCGTCACCTATTAGACGACTCCACTGCGCCAGGGAGATCGTAAAAATTATTCAGAAGCGTAAGACTTGTACCACGGTACTGTCCCAAGCATCACTCTGTCAACAAGGAATATCACTTTAAACCTATCACGCCGGAGTTTAACGAGCAGTCATTGCGTAAAGCTCGCAGGAATTCAAATTCCTCGGGTCCATAGTCCTTTTTTTTTCTTTTTTTTCGTGATAGACTTGCGCTTGACGACAATCATGCTTAGTGCAAAGCAATGATGAGGTTTAGGTTGGAACGCACTTGCCTAGAAGATGCCTATTCACTCTTGCCTTGAAGGTACTTAAGTTATTACTTACTTAGTCCATACCTAATTTTTTAAACCTTCACTACAAGTTAGCCCGTGACTGCGATCTCACTTAATGGAAAGTGATGATGCAGTCTAAGATGGTAGCGGGCTAACTGTTAGGCTGGCAGTTATAACCCATAAAAACCCACTCAGAAATATGGTGTGATTAAAACCACTATTAAATTATTATGTTCACGAGCAGTTCGAAGATTTTATTAAGCGTGTGATGAATCTCGAGTACACCCTGCAACATAGCGGATATCACATTTATACTTACTAGTATTATAAATGCGGTTTGTCCTTCAATCATGCAACGGAACAACGGATCGATGTGATTTTTGGCATGGGTATAGTGGAGGACCTGACCCAAGTAACACAAAAGTGCTGCATATCAACTGAATCACAGTCCACTACTGTAGTATTACACTCTGGAAACCACTCATTAATATATATCTAGGTATAAATGTCATAGGAAAAGGAATGTGGTCGACTGTACAAAACACGAAACTATTAAACTTTAATTAAAGTAGTAAACTAGTTAGTTTTATTCGCAAGCACCCGGAAGAAAGAACCATGCTGTTATATTATAGCGTTTATTATATACTATTTGTACATTACGGTAAGTTATTATTGGTCTTGTTATGACAAGAATACGAATTAGTTACACCTATTTCGTTTCAATATACATTAACATAACTGTGACGATGCAAATAATAGAATATGTATTGTGCTTGCCATTAAACGAATGATATGAAATTGGATACCTATTGGTTCAGCATATAATTTAATTAAAATAAAAAGCTTCTAAAATTGGTCAAACTGATAATGATCGATCTCAATAACAACGATTAGTATTATAAAATTGTCTACTTATCTAGCTATACGAAAGATCATGCACATTTTAGTAAACAATCTACAGTAATTTCATAATTTTAATGCATGTACATGCCATGTGTAGTTCAAAATAGGTTATCAATTATCGTTGATAATTATTAAGAATTATCAACGAGTATTTAGTACTATACTAACAACGGTATATACTCATATGTGTTTCAGATGCATTGGCCATACAAAAGTTAGATTTGTTACTGAATGATAAACTATCATTACCAAAAGCCATCGGAAAACACGAAAATGAAGTTTTACTCTTAACATCCTCTCATATGAAATCTGTTAATGATAAAAAACCCAATAAAATGATAGCATTTACTGACAAACATGTACGGGCAATGAAAAATGGAATTAAAAAAGAAGTTAAAAGTTACGTAAATCATCTAATTCATAGAGCGTTTACAAAACTGGTTTCCAATGTTAAATATTTTAAAGCGGAGTTAAATTATGGTGAAGGAATATCCAACATAATATATCGTGCCCAAAGGAATTATTCTTCGAAATTTCAAAACTATAGCGAAAAGTTAACAAACGATATTAATCCAATGTATGATATAGATAAGCAGTTTATAATATTCGACTTAACTGAGAGCTCAAATCGACTTCTTCTCAACGAGTGTAGAGAAATTTTAATCCTTATGCTTAACCAGTCTCAAGTTACGAAGTATGTAACTTATAAGTTAAAAGTGTTTTCTCTGTCAGAAGCACTTCTTAAATTCATTGCTGAAGCCAAGAAAGAAGATATGGAATATGTTTGTGAGCATTACGATATATGCAGACATTCCCCGGCGTACTCCGATTACATTTCAGATTTAATTAAGGAACTATTGAAATTACCAGATGTCAAATTAAAGCTTTTCTTCACGCATCTAAACTTGCTATTTAATGAGCAGGCCAATTTAATTCAAGCTATTTTAACTAATGAGTTAGCTTCCGAACTGAGTAATAATCTGAGATTATTATTTAATGAAAATATGGTCAAAGTAAGAAACAATCTTGTTGAATTGCGAGAAATTTTAACTAATAAGCATAAATTAACAAGAAGTAAAGATACTAACATTAATATACAATACAGATCTATGACAATGCTCATCAATATGATTGATAAAGCTTTTGATCGTAGCGACGCTGAAATTGTATCGATATACTTTGACAATACGTTTCAAAAGTTGAAAAGATGGAATGAAGTTGAAAATCAGGATATAACTGTAGTATTGGGAAATTTCGTGCGCTATTTTGCAGACAACATAAAGTATAATTGGAAACCCGAAACACACGAAGAAGTAAAGGTATTAGTCGAGGTTATTATGAACGGAAATTCAACAAATGAAAATGTTTATGAGTATCTGTTTACTACAGGCTCCAAATATTTAAATTCGAAGTCAGAATCGGATCTTACTTTGTCATTGTAATTTTATTTCATTTAGTAATGGAGTTTTCCTTGAGTTTGAATAAAAAAATATAATAATCTACCAGACTGTAAAACAAACATTGAAAACTAAAAAGAGTTTAAAAACACATTAAAAAAACTATTTAATTAAATATGATATTTTTAATGATACGGACAAACAAATAAAATCGGTCTCCCTACTAAAATGCACTGTTGTTGCTACACCCAAACTGGATATCCTTTGCCTGCCTTACCTATTATTGACTTTTATTATATTTTAAGGATTATGTGTACCTAATACATATGGAATTGCAATTAATAAAGAAATTGAAATTGAAAGCAATTTTTGTTTCAATATGTTTCTACCTTAGTAGACTTATTATATTCTTTGTTCTAAGAGTGACAGATGACACGGCACATAGAGCATGCCTTGTATAACATATAAACTGCCGAGCGATCGCGTAACTTCTGCATCAATCATTGATACATCGCAATCACCTCTGATTGGTTAACACTCTTCCACTATTGGACATAATCCATTGACGCAGCAAGAATGCCATAAATTCAGCCAATTACAACAATTGATACTGTAACAATGATTGATGCAGAAGTTACGCGATCGCTCGGCTGATGCTATCATTTGAGTTATTTTATGTTTAAAACTAGAGTTTCACGACCATTGAGTTAAATAGTTAAATGCTTTTGGCACTAGCAAAAGGTCTTGCGGAAACTAAAGTCTGCCTCGTATTACACCATAAATGTTTCCATTTCTTAAGGATTATCGCAACATAAGCTCACAGTACCATGCATTAAGGCTTCACAATTAAGGAAATACATTGAATTAAGTCCCCGCTTGATCGGCATGGCGTCTATTTCACCCTCAAGTAAAGGTCAAGTCAATAAATACCCATACAGTGGCACGTGCCCAACAATAGTGGTTTATTTCGATTTATATTTGAGGCGCGGTCACATTCTTCTAGTTAACATTTTTTTAACCTTTGACTTATAAGGTAGGGCATTTGTTGTCTCTTTTGTCCATTGGTTTTTGTTGTTCATGTGCTTTATTATTATTACAAAAATGGTATACTATTTCTATGCTAAAGATTATATTAATATTGATCTCTATCTAAGTTCGTTGTGTCAAACATGAGTCAAAACCATTTTATAATTCTATTTTATAAGTACATAATATTTGAGGGACCAGTGGCCTAGTTGCGACAACGCATAATATCAGTCGATTGCGATTGATAAACAAGGTTGACCCAAGTAGGTAACTGGATGGGTGACCGATTTGGAAGTCCAAATTTGGCCTTTTCGTTTCCTCCGTGCCTCGGAGAGCACGTTATGCTGTCGGTCCTGGTTAAGTTATAACTAACATCTGATAATCGTTAGTAACCTAAGAGTTGAAATAGGACTCTAGTCGAGTCGTATGATTAAAGATCCGTTCATCATTTCTTATCTCAAAAGAAGGTTATGATGTGGCAATACCTTAATTTCAAGCGTTAAATTTTATAACCGTATAGAGCCGCGTCGGAATGCTGGATCCTGATTGGAAACCGATTTACAACCGATTGTTCCTTTTTTCCCGGTTTTAAAAACAACTCAAGACTTATAGCTTGAATATCTACATGTGCTTTGTTGAAACGTGCTTTATTTTTCGAGCCCTTTTTGGTTAAGAACCGTGTCATTTAGCAACTGGGGGTCTACTCTCTTTCTCTAAAACGAAACTTCGCAAACAAACGAACGAAATTTCGTTAACTCCTCTCCTACATAATATTATCTCTATGCTCCTCTCTATTTCGTTTTCGTACACGCAGACGAAGTACGGATCCATAGAAAATTTTCGTGACCGATTGGATTGAACGATTTTGAGTGGGTCTAATAACAGACTAATTACGTTCGTTTGCGATGTTTCGTTTGAGAGAAAGAGAGTAGACCCCCTGATTTAATTGTTTGAGCTTTTAAAAAACCGCGGGACCTTTTTGATTTTCGGAGGAAAAATCCAGTTGTGCATTTTCGTCACGATCAGTTTAGATATTGGGTTAAATACAATTAGTAACAATTAAATTTAATACAATTAAAATTGATGTAAGAATAAAAATCTAAACTAATATATCTATACTAATCTATTCAAAGTCCTGATTGACTGACTGACTGACTGACTTATATATCAACGCACAGCCTAAACCGCTGGTCCTAGAGACATAAAATTTGGAGGGTGTGTTCTTTGTGAAGAGTAGGTATCCACTAAGAAAGGATTTTTCGAAATTCTACCCCCAAAGGGTTAAAATAGGGGTTGAAAGTTTGTATGAAAGTCCATCATTTTTCAAGTTATATCCATGAATCTTGGTATTTGAGGTACATGAAGAAATACGTGTTTCGCCATTTTCGAAAATTCTACCCCCATAGGGCTGAAACAGGGGTTGAAAGTTTGTAGGAAAGTCCGTCATTTTTCAAGCTGTAGCCATGAAACTTGGCGTTTGGGATTTCGGTTTGAAATGAAAAAATACGTGATTCACAGTTTTTGAAAATTCTATCCCCAAGGACGTCAAATAGAGAGTTTATCCTTCAATCACGCCGAAATAGAGCAACGGATCAACGTGATTTTTTGCATGGGTATAGTTGAGGACTTGGAGAGTGACATAGGCTTCTCTTTATCCCGGAAAATTAAGGAGTGCCTGTGGGAATCAAAAACTTATGCCACGCGAACGAAGTCGCGGGCGTGCGCTAGTAATATTATAAATGCGAAAGCAGTAAGGTACATTTTTAGGTTTAAAACTAGCTGATGCCCGCGAATACGTCCGCGTGGATTGAGGTTTTTTGGTACCCGCAGGAATTCCTTGATTTTCCAGGATAAAATGTAGCCTATGTCCTTCCCCGGGATACAACCTATCCCTGTACCAAATTGTATCAAACTTGGTTGAACGGTTGGGCCGTGAAAGCGTAGCAGACAGACACACTTTCGCATTTATAATATTAGTATAGATAAAGTACCTATGGATTATAACCACAGAATAGGTGATCCATACTAATATTGTAAATGCAAAAGTCTGTCAGTCTGTCTGTCTGCTACGCTTTATCGGTCCATTTCAACCTATTTTGATGAAATTTGGGACAGATGTAGGTTGTATCTCGGGGAAGGACATACGCTTATACTAATTTTTATCCCAGTAAATTAAGGAGTTCCCGGGAATTAAACAAAAGCATACTTAACCCACGCGGACGAAGTCGCGGGCATCATCTAGTAGCCTATAACCATTCTTGGACACACGGAAGTAATTTCTCGATCTATTAATTTTGCAATAGTCCACTTTGGTAACAAGTCGTGAACGAAAGTGCCAATATCGGTGGCTGTGAAGTGCCACTTCGTCACTTGGGAGCAATAGAGTACATACTGATAGCGGCGCAAGAACTGAAGCGCTATCACTACTTATTATATAAATCTAGCTGATGCCCGCGACTTCGTTCGCGTGGATTTCCCCTGGTAGGGGAAATCTTCAACTTTTCGGGATAAAAAGTACCCTATGCCCATTCTTGGGATGTAACCTACCCCTATACCTACCAAATTTCATCAAAATCGGTTGAAATGATGAGCCGTTAAAGTGTAGCAGACAGACAGACAGACTTTTGCATTTATAATATTATCATCATCAGCCGTTGTGCATCCACTGTTGGACATAGGCCTCTTTCAAGTAGCGACAACGTGCTCTTTCCTATTTATAATATTATACTAGGTACTTACTGCGACTTACGTGTTATAGTTGTCATTTGCTATGGGATCGTAACGCGTCGCGTTGCGTCGCGTCGCATTCGTCGCTCCTCTGTCAGAATGAGAAGGGTTTGCCCATATTCCACGCTGGAGATGAATTTTCGAGAAGCTGTCCCTAGTAAAAACTTGCTATGCCTTACCCACATTTCACGCGAACAAAGGATAATTTAATACATTCAATATTTACCCAATATTTTATTTACCGGCCGAGTATATTGCATTGGAATGCCCTATATCAGGTCTCCTAGTTCAGGTCCACAGTTAAGCATAAGATAAGGGATACATGAGTCAAACCGGAAATCGCTAAACCAAAAAAAATAGTTCGTTTTAAGATTTTACTTGTTTGTTAATGTGCACTTATCAATCATTGGAAATGATGCATTTGTATTTGTATTTCCAATTGACTTAACCAGGCATCGATCCCAGGACTCAAAGCGTATACACATCGCTGCAAACCATCTAATTAATAAACATTAAACCGCTAAAAGATGAACAGCCTCCCGCAATCTGCGATCTGTTATTGAGATGAAACAAGATGATAATGACCTGGCGCTGATTGGATCATCCAGTTTATTAATTAGCTAATGAACTGTGGACTGACTTCATTTTGCATAAGGCTGGCGCCACGTGAGCTTGGAAACCAGTGTGCTTAGCATGCGCACAACGAGATTATCTCGCGACGAGAGAGAGAGATATTGACATGCACAAAATGCGGTATATTACAAGAAAAAAAATAGTCGACATGTAAAGGTTCGTAGAGAAAAATACCACAGATAAGAAATATTACTTACTTTTATCTCTACTTTTGACGTAACGAGAAAACCATGTTAGCGTCGGTAGACAAATAGAGATAACGGGTAGATATAATTTTACTCGTTGTGCGCATGCTAGCCATGCAGGGGCCAAATTATTGCTACAATGTGACAATCGCAAATCACTCTTCCGCAATTAGCCAAAATCCACTGTCAAGAATATCATAAAATCTGTCAATCTCTACTTGATAATTCATACTGTAACAATGACGCAGATTTTACTTAATAGGGCTACAGTACTCTTGGTTTTACATTGCATATTCGATTAAAGTAATCGAGCGTTGTATCACATTAGCGTCAAAGTAAAATGAACCTTAACAGCATTGACCATTTACGAACATGCGAACGATGCATTTGCAAACGATACGTTTCGGAATTAAAATCGGAAATCATGATTTTTTGGGTCCACTTTACTTTGACGCCCATGCGATCGAACCCTTGATTAATTATCGAATTATGATACATCGAACTAGCAATGAAAAAACTTAGGCTAACCGTACACGTAGTTATGCCACAGTCAAAGCCTCTTACAAATTGTTCGTTCTATAAGGATACTAATCATGGTTAATTTAAATTGCTTACTACTTAACTTCTTACTTACTTCTTTAGGGTAACTTCTGTATCAAAGACTTACCTATAAAGGTCGACTTTTTTTCTCTTTCATAGAAAAAAGAATTACTTATTTGCTACTATACTATAAAGGGTTAATCTAAACATGCTTACTACTTAATAACCTCGTATGGGTAAATTCAGTATCAAAGACCTTTATAAAAAACTTAATTTTTCTCTTTCATAGGAAAACAAATTATTTGCTACTATTAACGATCCTTTATTTAAATAAGAGCCTAACAAGTAACGCAGCATCTCGCATCCGACGTGCGAAAGATTTACGGCTTCTAAGTGATGACCCATTCGTCATTGGACAGGACATTTATATCTCGTAATTCCTATCATTTCCTCCCGACTCTTGACTACTCGGGAAGCGTTACTGCAGTGGCGGACTAGGGTTGGGTGAAGGGGGTGATCCGCCCGGGGCCCCTGGTCTACAGGGGTCTCCGAACACTTTATTAGTCTGATGCCAAATATATTTATTGAGACCCAGATTTGAATTAGGGCCCTCTTAGGATCGTTTTTGCTAAATTAATTGAAAACAATACAATAGAAATTAAAGCTAGCTAGCCTAACCTAACTACTATATAAATCATGCCCACGTGGAATGGTGGCGAGAATGCTGGCTGCATTTCCGCGCTGGACAGCCAGATTAATTAATTAATTAATTTGTGATTACTTATTTCCTGTTTGCTACAATACCCAAAATCCAAAAAAATATAATCACTATGCGTAGCATAAATTCGAAAGCGTGCGTTGCAGTTTGTTTTTCAATCACGCCGCTGTAATCAACGGATAGGCGTAATGTATGTATGTAGGTAAAGACATGGAGAATAACATGCTAATTTTTATCTCAGAAAATCACGGGCATAATCTAGTTAATAATCCTCCCGATCGAATTTCGACCATGGCGGCCAATCTCCACAGAGATTAGCCATCTGCGCGAGAGATATTATAGTGCACTAGTGTGTGCGCATACACAGGTGCACTCTCTGTTCCTTTGCTCTCCTAGCCCAATGGGACGGAAGATCCGACACGACCGGAGAGAAATCAGGTGCAGGACCGACGGCTTAACGTGCTCTCCGAGGCACGGGGGTGCAACACCGCCAACTTCCTAACTCCGGGCTAGTACTGAGAATTTCTTGTCAGAAAAACCCAATACTTGTTATGGATGGTTAATCTAGTTACAACGCACAGAAACAGGGGGCCTCATTCACTGATGCCGCCTCAAGGGCCCCGGCTAATTCAGTCCGCCACTGGTATACTGTGTTACATTAATTAATGTATTCAATCGTGACCTATAAATACTGTTTCCTTTCAATCTATCTAAGGAGTATACTAGATCGGCTTGTCTAGATATCTATAACGAGACGTCATGTTTCTGGAACCTCTCTATTTATTAATGAGATATCTCTCTCTCTCTGTGTCGTATTCCTCATTAATGAGGTTCGTGATCCCTTTCCATTAAACACATAATGGTAGGAGTTTTCTTGGGAAATAATTTCCCAATCAATCAATAAATCCCAAGTTGGGATAATAATACGGTGGGTTCCCACGTCCTTCCGCATAAAAGAAGCCTTCCATACAATTCGGAAATTATAAATTCCCAAATTGACCGAGCCAGGAATCGAACCCGGGACGCCCATATATACAACGCTCATCACAGCACCAGGGAGTTCGACAAATTCTACACAAACAAAGTCGTCTATGCTCATAAAACATGATACATCAAATGTTTTATATCCAACTCAATAACATAAACATTCATTTAAATACAGTGAATTATACAAAGAAACTGTTAAACTCTGAACATCAAACAATTTATTAATAGCCGACCTTGCACCCTTTGTGTGTGTCTGTCCTTTGTTCTTCACATCTGCTTAACTTTCAGGCAGGTTTTATTTACATCAACCTGATGCCCGCGACTTCGTCCACGTGGAAGTAAGTACGTGGACGTAAATGATACAATTTGGCGAATTCTTTTAGGAACCGAATCATCTTTTTAATCTATATATATAAAATTCAAAGTCCTGACTGACTGACTTATATATCAACGCACAGCCTAAACCGCTGTGGCTAGAAACTTGAAATTTTGACAGTATGTTCCTTTTGTGAAGTAGGCGCTCACTAAGGAAGGATTTTTCAAAATTCCACCCTTAAGGGGGTGAAATAGGGGTTTAAAGTTTGTATGAAAGTCCGTCATTTCTCAAGTTATATCAACGAAACTTGGTATTTTGGCTTTCGGTAAAAAATAAAGAAATAGGTATTTCACAGTTTTTCGAAATTCCACCCCCAAAGAGGTAAATTGGAGTTGAAAGTTTGTATGACAGTCCTTCATTTCTGAAGTTATAGCCATGAAATTTAGCATTTGGGCTTTCAGTTAGATATGAAGAAGTAAGTACTTCACCATTTTTGAAATTTCAACCCCCAAAGGAATGGAATAGGGGATGAAAGTTTGTAAAAAAGTCCTTCATTTCTCAAGATATTTCTCAAGTTATATCAACGAACCTTGGTATTTTGACTATCGGTAAAAAATAAAGAAGTACGTGTGTCAAAATATTTAAAAAATATATAAAATTCAAAGTCCTGACTGACTGACTTATATATCAACGCACAGCCTAAACCGCTGTGGCTAGAAACTTGAAATTTTGACAGTATGTTCCTTTTGTGAAGTAGGCGCTCACTAAGGAAGGATTTTTCAAAATTCCACCCTTAAGGGGGTGAAATAGGGGTTTAAAGTTTGTATGAAAGTCCGTCATTTCTCAAGTTATATCAACGAAACTTGGTATTTTGGCTTTCGGTAAAAAATAAAGAAATAGGTATTTCACAGTTTTTCGAAATTCCACCCCCAAAGAGGTAAATTGGAGTTGAAAGTTTGTATGACAGTCCTTCATTTCTGAAGTTATAGCCATGAAATTTAGCATTTGGGCTTTCAGTTAGATATGAAGAAGTAAGTACTTCACCATTTTTGAAATTTCAACCCCCAAAGGAATGGAATAGGGGATGAAAGTTTGTAAAAAAGTCCTTCATTTCTCAAGATATTTCTCAAGTTATATCAACGAACCTTGGTATTTTGACTATCGGTAAAAAATAAAGAAGTACGTGTGTCAAAATATTTAAAAATTTCACCACCAAAGGGGTTAAATAGGGGTTGAAAATTTGAATGAAAGTCCGTTGTTTTTCAAGTTATCGCCCTGAAACTTGGTATTTGGGCTTCCGATTTAAATTTATGAAATACGTATTCCACAGTCTTGAAATTTCTATCCCCAAGGACGTTAAGGCCCGGCGCCCATTATCGGCATCGGCAAGGAACAGGATCCTTCGGCATCCTACATGCAAGCGCACACTGTCGGAAACTATGCTTTGGCATGCTGCAACGTTCTTAGGGATGACGAGGCGTCCTTTAGCATGCCGCACCGTCCTGTAGCTTGCCGAAGCGTCTCAATATCGTATTTCTCGTCAAAACAGTCTCAGAGTTGTTACAAGCTAGTTGTCTGAGTTGTATTTAATATGGTGGACTGGGATCTAGTGCTCATAGCAGCTCTTGCTGAAGAAGAAGAGAAATCTAATCAATCAAGAAGATTTTGGGTGAACAACCTTTGGAAGCAACGATATACGTCCGGGCAAGCTATCCCCGAGTGGTGCCTCGGCGCCGGCGGCGTACCGAAGGATGCCGAAGCATCCCGAAGCATTCTTAAGGCTGCCGATACAGCAGCCTCAAGCATACCGAAGCGGTATTTTTGTTATTACGACCATATATAATGGAAATTTCTACTTTATTGTCATTATGTTAATGTATATTGCTATTTGCCACCTAAAATCCTCAGTCGTGCCAATGCCGATAATGGGCGCCGGGCCTTAATAGAGAGTTTGTCCTTCAATCACGCCGCAACAGAGCAACGGATCGATGTGATTTTTTGCATGGGTAGGTATAGTTGAGGATCTGGAGAGTGACATAGGCTTCTTTTTATCCCGGAAATGAAGGAGTGCCTGTGGGAATTAAAAAACTAATGCCACGCGAACGAAGTCGCGGGCGTCCTCTAGTCGATTATATAGGAGTGGTATAATTTTTTATAGAAACTCTTAAGTATATTAGGTAGGTACATTACGAGCAGACTGACAGAGACCAATTTTCTAATTTAGAATATTAGTATGAAATAGTTTATGAAGTCTTATTCCTAAGATTTCAAATGTGGACTTTAATTTGCATTAAAAATTCTCCTTTACATTTATAGTAGTAAAATAAATTAAAAAATGTATGTTCGGGAAGTTTTCTAGGGCGACTGTACGTTACTGAAAGTGCTACAAAAAGTCGTCCCTTTTTAATTGATTTACTTCATAATGTCCGTGATAATAATCCAATTTATGTTCACTTTTATTACTGACACTTTAAACACTTTGGTCACTTATTTACTTTAGTGTTTCGGGAAGTTTTCTAGGGCGACTGTACGTTACTGAAAGTGCTACAAAAAGTCGTCCCTTTTTAATTGATTTACTTCATAATGTCCGTGATAATAATCCAATTTATGTTCACTTTTATTACTGACACTTTAAACACTTTGGTCACTTATTTACTTAAGTGTTTACATTCAATTCATTTCAATTCACACAAAGCCCGAGCCGTGTGAATTCCAAAAATTTTAGACTAGGATAATATAGATCTTGAAATATATAATTGGATCAACTAACGTCTTGTTAGAACACGCCCTATATGTTTCGCCAAATGTAAAGAGAGAGCGCGATGTAACTCCATGCAGCGCCACCTGTTGGGAGCTTACTGAAATTAAGAACCTCAAATAAAAATATTGTGAACTAACAGCTGATGCCCGCGACTTCGTCTGCGTGGAATAAGTTTTTTAAATTCCCACGGGAAATCCTCAATTTTCCGGAATAAAAAGTTGTCCATGTCACTCTCCAGGTCCTCAACTATATCAATGCAAAAAATCACGTCGATCCGTTGCTCTGTTGCGGCGTGATTGAACGACAAACCATCAAACCAATAAACCAACAAACAAACACACTTTTGCAATTATAATATTAGTATAATTGGAGTTAAATGAAGCTGAAAGTGTCCTTTTACTTTATGATATAAGAGCTTGCACCGTAGAATAGAATAAAACGGCTCGAAAGTCATATGTTTTCACTTGGCAATCGTGATTATCATCATTTTATTATTGCAGTTCATTATAATTCACTCGTTATTACGCACCAATGGCCGCCGGACTAGATTACAGGACCTTTATACGATACGATTGTTAAATTTATGACTAGCTGCGACTTCGTCCGCGTGAATTGAGGTTTTTGAATTCCCGCCAAAACTCCTTAATTTTCCGGGATAAAAAGTAGCCTATGTTACTCTCCAGGTCCTCAGCTATACCCATGTAAAAATTACATGGATCATTTGCTCTTTTGTGGCGTGATTGAGGGACAAACCAACAAACAAAGTATGATCATCATACTAATATTATAAATGCTTGTATTAATTTTTAAAAATCCCGTAGGAGATTTGTTATTTTCCACGGTTTATAGTAGCCTGTGTCAATCTCCGGGATGTTAACTATCTTTCAGGTACCAAATTTCGTTAAAATCGTTTAAAGAGATAGGCCGTGAAGACGTAGCAGACAGACAGACATATAGACGGACTGATAGACCGGCACACTTTCGTATTTATTGCCTTATTGTCTCACCCGATGGAACGGAAAGAGTTCAAGCGCAATACCGACCGCATTACGTGTTCCGAGGCACGGGGTGAAACAACGTAAACTTCGTAACTCCTAATTTCTTGTCACAAAAACCCAATACGTATATTATGGTCGGACCCCAGAATCGAACCGAGGACTTTGTCATCCGCACTCGAACATGTTGTTTGTTAACCTCTAGGTGTAGATTAACGAAGACCAGAATAATATAGTGATAACGACGAAGAGCGAAAAATCGTGTCGTATATTGAAAAGGAGTTTCAACTTTCCATATAGCGAGATGAACATTAATTAGGTAACAAATAAAACAGTTGGTGCACTGCCAGATCAGAGGCGCAGCATCAAACGATACACTTAGCCGCTGCAATGTGGCGGAAAACGAGGCGTTACGCGGACATTACTTGCTCAATTAACGCGCTACGTTCTGTTTCGCCCTGGTTTTAGCTAAGGCCCTGATTAGTGAGTAATTTTGGCTCAGGCTTGTTTGGGAATTTCGACTTTTTGATAATGATAATTTATGATTTGTTTCACATAGGACAACTTGTGTCACTTATGATACGATAAGACTCTACCACCGGTACGGAAATGTGATTCTACTGCGAAAAGCCGGCAGGAAATTCAGCAGTTGCTCTTTTCTTAAAAAAGAAAAAGGTTAGAATAAGTAAACAATACAACACATTACGTTACAATTATTAGACTGACTTGTGGGTCACTGAATGCTAGGCCGGTTGCTTCCATGCACAGCTTCCATGCAACTTTGTCATTCATAAAATCATCGATCGTATTCGTATAATAACCTCGACTTAGTTAATCGATGCTGTTTTAACACAGTCTTTAAATTTATGTAATTGCAATTTTGTAATTAGAACGTAAGTTCTAAATAAGGGCTCCGGAACGTGTCTCCCCTGCTTGCCTCCCTCGGGGAGACATTAGGATTTGACAGGATAATACGTGGGGCTTGGAAATATCATACTTATATAGATATACATACATAATATCAATTTGTTGGCATACAATGCAGGGCTTAATGCTGAGCTGTACACCCATTCTGGATGGTGTCACAGACGAAATTGTTACATCTGTAATCTATGTTTTGTCTGTGACACCATTGTCGAACAAATTGTTTTTCTTTCTTTCTTTCTCCCAACTAAACCTTCACATCATGTTAAGCGTCGTAGCTATGTATCTACGCCATAAACATTATTCAGCACGCCGTCACTGCCAAGTTCACGCACATCCACCTTATCGGCTGCCATCGGTGACCAGCCATCCTGCGCAGCCTACCGTGGCATCGGATTGACGTAGGGGCCTTTATACGTAACGACCACAGAAAGAAAGACACCAGACAACAATATGGCGTCAGACACGTAATTCGCGACGGACGAGCGAATGCTGCTGCGAGGCGACGGCGATTTAGACCAGGGTCGATAATTTTTAAAACCAAAAAAAATAATAGTAGGATGAAACCCATTAGAAAAGGAGGGGAATATTATAAAAATGAAAGGAAAAATAATTTACGGGCGATCTGAGGTCGGGAAGGGGATGGGGGGGGGGGTTTTAAGGGTAAAAAACGGGTTTTCTCGATTTCCGGCAAAACTAAAAGTCCTATCGAAAAAAGTTAAATGGCAAAGTTGTAGGTAATAAAAAGATCTAAAACTTTTGTATTTACACTTTTTTCACATAACCTCAAAATTTATGTGAAAAATTCAAAAAAACCAAGTTTTTGATTTTTTATTTTTATCTTTTACAAATAATTTTTTTTTTTAACGAAATTTGGTGAAAACTTACCTTTTTATGTCCCAAATACGCTGTAATTTATTTGAGTAAAAATATTTATTTTTTCGCCTTATTTTGAATTAATATCGAAAAAGCACCCTAATTTTCAATCGAAAATTCACCCGTCAAAATATCAGCTTTTTTCAAAAAGTTGGTATGTTTTCTGTTCGTTGAAATCTCTACTTTCCGATGGTGAAAAAAAATATATATGTTACTATAGTAAATCTTCTCAGAAAATGCAAAAATCGAAAATCGAAAACTCGAATTCGAAATTTTTTTTTTAATTATTGTAAATCATTTTGAGCTATTTATTAAAATTTACACTTTAATTACTCGAAAAACGTTAGATTACATAAATATTAATTTTATTAACTTATTTGTTTGTTAATTATAGTAGTATATTTTGATTTGCAATTTTTTTTTTATCAATTTAACATGTAATCTAACGTTTTTCGAGTAATTAAAGTGTAAATTTTAATAAATAGCTCAAAATGATTTATAATAATTAAAAAAAAAAAATCGAATTCGAGTTTTCGATTTTCGATTTTTGCATTTTCTGAGAAGATTTACTATAGTAACATATATATTTTTTTCACCATCGGAAAGAAGAGATTTCAACGAACAGAAAACATACCAACTTTTTGAAAAAAGCTGATATTTTGACGGGTGAATTTTCGATTGAAAATTAGGGTGCTTTTTCGATATTAATTCAAAATAAGGTGAAAAAATAAATATTTTTACTCAAATAAAGTACAGCGTATTTGGGACATAAAAAGGTAAGTTTTCACCAAATTTCGTTAAAAAAAAAATTATTTGTAAAAGATAAAAATAAAAAATCAAAAACTTGGTTTTTTGAATTTTTCACATAAATTTTGAGGTTATGTGAAAAAAGTGTAAATACAAAAGTTTTAGATCTTTTTATTACCTACAACTTTGCCATTTGACTTTTTTCGATAGGACTTTTAGTTTTGCCGGAAATCGAGAAAAACCGTTTTTTACCCTTAAACCCCCCCCCCCCCCCCCCCCCCATCCCCTTCCCGACCTCAGATCGCCCGTAAATTTTTTTTCCTTTTATTTTTATAATATTCCCCTCCTTTTCTAATGGGTTTCATCCTACTATTATTTTTTTTCACTTTTTATTATTTTTAAAGGCTTCTACCCTGGTCTAATTGGGAAATGCATAGCTTAGTATAGCGACGCGCACGAAACGGGCGAGAGCGGCGCGGGGCGATAAAGCGATGCACGGTAGTGTAGCCTTGTCTTATCACCGCATATCAGTTTATTTCGCAGGCTAAGCAACGTTGACCCAGGTTGGTATGTGGTTCCCCCCTCCCCCTCTGTTATCCCATTTGTATAGCGGCAAATTTGAAATCATAGAGTTGATAGAAGCTTATGACGAACGAAGCCTCTGACTAATAATTGCGGTATTTATGACAGACCTATACCTAATATAGTTATCTTCATATCAAGGCTAAACAAGCATCATGTAAGCGCGCTCCACCTTAGGCTGCATCACAAATTGCCAACAAAGCAGCCAACCGTGAGTAGGTATATATATATACAGTAAAAGCTCTGGCGGAGTATACGTTCCGTAAATATGCCGCGAATACAGAAACCGTGAATATGGAATGGTAATTTATAATATGGGATTATAGGGCATACGTTCCTAGGTGACAAAATAAAAAACAAATATATTTAAAAATCAATTTATTAATTATTCTCTTCAGGCTTAGGCAATAATTTTGTAATATTTTCTTGCTTTTCAGTTTTTAAAAGCTTCTTCAATTCAGACTGATATTCAGCAGTGGCATTAGTAACATACTTTAGGCATAGTTGTAATAAGGTCTATGTATTTTACTTTTTTATTAGTCCATTTGACGACCCGTTTACAAAGGATATTGGGTTGGATACCTATTATAATCCTTTTTATTAATATGTATGTACCGATGTACCGATTGGATCCGCGAATATAGGAATTGGGTCGCAATTTTTTAATCCGCGAATAGTGAAAGAAGAGCGAATAAGGAGCTTTTACTGTAAAATTAAAAAATAAGTTTACAAAATATACCCTGAGCAGTCGTTCAAAGAAATGTAGACAAAGTAGTTCTTCAGAGTCTTAGAATGGCTCAAAAAGTGTTAGAAGGAAATTTTGGCAGAAGTTTTATACGAATTCTGTCAAAGTAGCAGCGAACTCTGGATTAAAAGGATAACTTGGCGTTTCTGCAAGCGGGCCAGTGAACGATACGACTAACGACTCGTATACCCCGCTTAACTCTTTCTGGGGTCAAAACCCTGACCGGCAGCTGTCAAGCTAGATATGACAAACCAAACAACATGACAACAATACAAGGCGCGCAAATATTTGTGCGTCTATCTCGCATGTTGGTTGACGTACCGTCAGTGTTGTGTTGGGGGGTTTCAGGCAGCCGGCGTTTTCTACGCGCGTTTATATAAACGCTCACCAAGTTTTGCGTTTTATTGCAGCGCAAAACGTTTTCTTTAGTCTGGTGGTAAAGTACCAACTTTTCTTTTGCTCTAATCTAGATTCCTGATTCACGATTCCATAAATCACAGGGATTTTCTTGGGATAATAATAAAAGTACCTGTAACAGACTTATATACGACGGAGAAGACTACAGACTCCAAACTAATATGATAATTAACTAGCTGATGCCCGCGACTTCGTCCGCGTGGAATAAGTTTTTATAAATCCCCACGGGAACCTCTAAAATTTAATTATATGGATAAAAAGTATGTCACTCTCCAGGTCCTTAACTATACCCATGCAAAAAATCACGTCGATCCGTTGCTCCGTTGCAGCGTGATTGAAGGACAAACCAACAAATCAACAAACCAACAAACAAACACACTTTCGCATTTATAATATTAGTATGATGCGATAAGTGTGTCAGTCTGTTACCTTTTCAGAGCCTATCTGTATTGGTTAGTTTTGACGAAACATTTCCCTTGATTTTGATGGATTGGGCCTAAGTAAGATGCAACTTATCGCTGTGCCAAGCATCGAAATTGATTGAACAGAGGTTCCGTGAAAACCTAACAGGTAGGTAAGGTAGACAGGCACACTTTCGCATTTATATTATTTGTATAGTTAAGGGACCGGCGACCGCCGCTCGCAACTTCTACTCGAACCGCAAATATAAATTTGCCGGTATATTGCTATCCCTATTTGGCTGAAGACACATGATCGCGTGCAAGCGCGATAGCAATATGAGCGTACAGAATTTGTTATACATTTAGTCTTGTTCCGTGAATACCAAAAATTATGAATGAAAAATTGTTGTGTTTTTAACTTCGTGTTGTTATTCTGTAACTTGACAATATAGGCTATGTTCCTGATCAATTAGTACGTGAGATATCGTTGGTTTTAATATGAAACAAATAAGGAGAAAACATGTCGTTTTTGTCGCAAAAACATGCAAAACGCAATGTGCTTACATTTAATTTTGGGAAAGTATTTTGGAAAAATAATTATATATAATATGGAGGAAATATGCTCGAATTACTAATTATTTTGGTATTACGTTTGTATGAGCAATTAGCCCTCCGCTGGCGCCTTAAGCATATGCAATATTAATATTAATTTATAGTTTTTAAGTTAAATAAAAAACCACCCCGAGTTCTGTATCAATATGTTAGTACCTTTATTTTCGTAGACTTTACTACTTGTACTAATAAATATAAAATAGTTATTCTAGAAGGCTAGAGATTGTTTACTTCTGAGAATTATTTATAGTTGTTATTGATAACAATATACTGGATACTTCTGGATTCTATAACAATCGTTATAAATACATATCCAGTCATCGATGTAAAGTAATTTGTAATAAGTCTATATACCGATGCAGTTGATGGACTGTTTTCTTGATGCTTTGTAGCGGTGCAAACTAGTTAGATGGTGCTAATTGTATTTACACCGCAGGATAAGATAATCGACTGAAAGCTTTTAAGTTACATACAAGCCTAAATCACGATATCGAGGTAAAAACCAGGTCAACTTGCTCTTGGTCAACTCCGTTAGCAACTACTACCAAACTTTCAAATCCCTAACCCCAGCTGTGGCTTAGGCAACAAAATTGGGAATCCGCTTACTATTTAGGTTGTGCGTTGATAGATTAATCAGTCAGTCAGTCAGGACAAGACAGCACATTGTATGATCATCATCAAACGTGATCGTGATCAAGTGAAATTCTGTTATCAATAGAAAGAGGTAATTATCAAGTATTTTATCAACACTAGCTTCTTCGAAGGTATTTACTCCGTAAACAATTTTTAACCGCGAAACTGATAAAAAGATGCTGCAAGCTTAACATTTAGCAAACAAACCTTATCAGATTAAAAGATTTTCGTGCAAAAACCTACATAATATGCATACGCATTATACGAACAAAGAAATAAAATAAATTTATATGTATTTAAGTTAGTGTAGTAGTACAAAATAAGACATTAATTTGTAGGCGTGGTCTTTGTTTCATTACCACCAAAATTATATTCCACAAATTACACGCAGTAAAATAGCTCAATAAATCACGAAGTCAAACAAGATCTTGCTTGTCAACTGAGATAAGATAAAACCGGTCCCGCAGTCAGTCGTAGTCCGACTATGGACAACTTTGGTTACCGCGAAATGGGGTGGCCTGCACCTCTCAAAACGCCGACCCCTACGTCGAGCAGAGCCCGTATATTCCGCAGTATCAGTTCGCGGTCTAGGGAACCTGAAGAATATCCCTTAAAAGGCATTCCTCCCTTCAAACATGTCCAAAACATCGATTTACTCGAATCTGCGCAAGAACCCGGGAATGCCAAGGAGTATTTATTCGTCGGACCTTCACCTCCAGCCGAAAATGCTCCGAATATGTACCAAAGCTTCGACATTCTTGCCCCCGATCCTGATGCAAGATTGACGGAAGATATAATAAGAAGATCCTTATGTGAACGAGCTTTAACATTGGGAGCTGGCAGATTTTTTGACGACGTCGAATGCGGCTTGATTACAGTCGATAACATCGAAGAGCACATTTCTTCAGCACCAGAAGTCGTTGTTAATTTAACATTGTTATGGGCAGCCTTTCTTTCGAGAGATGAACTGTTACCGCCTATAGTGGAAGCTGGAGCGGACATACATTATTCAGAACCTGCCGGATTGACAGTGCTACATATAGCAGCTTTTAGCAACGCGACCAGATCTGTGGGCTATTTATTGTCTATAGGCGCTGATGTTAATTATGCTCCTAAATATTTTGCTCCATTACATTGTGCGGCTTTTGGGAATTCCCTTGAAGTTGCTGAGTTGCTTATCGCGAATGGTGCATCATTACATTCGGTAGCACAAAGAGCAGGTTGCGAAGACAATCTCGTCCACTGTGCCGTAAGAAATGATTCATTAGAATGTATGGAGTTGTTCATTGAAAAAGGTGTAGATCCAGCGTATATTACATCCGGGGGTCTCAACGCATTACATCTAGCAGCAGAACTAGGAGCACAAAGATGTCTCGCGTTTTTAGTAAAGGAAACGAAGCTCAGTGTAAACGGTGGAACAAAACAAAGAGATAAGGAGTGCACAGCATTGCATCTAGCTGCTACAAGGGGCTACACAGAATGTGTAGAACTTTTATTAGCGGAAGGTGCCAAAGCTAATACGAAAAACTACCGAGGATTAACTGCCCTACATTTAGCAGCAAGATGTTCGAATTTAGAGTGTGTTGAGGTCTTATTAAGAGATGGAAATGCAGATCCTAATGCTGAAGATCATGATAGGAGAACACCTCTACACGCTGCTATATGCAATTCAGATCGTGCCTGTGATATTATTGATATGTTAGTCAGTTGGGGAGCACAAGTTAATAAAAAGGATGAGTATGGATATTCAGCATTGCACTTGGCAGCTATGGATGGGCTTACGCAATGTGTCGAGACTTTGATATTTTTAGGAGCAGATGTAACTTCAAAATCTAAAAAAGGTCATACAGCGTTAAGCGTAATTGTCCGTAAAACTCCAAAATCACTCGCTATTCTGAGACATAACTTAGACACTGGCATCTCGATTAGTAGATCGACGGAAGCTAATGAGGAAGTGCAAATTGAATTTGATTTCGGAAAACTGGTAAAATATTCGTATCCCAGAGAAATCACATATTTAAACAGTTTGATTGATGAAGGTCAGAAAGACATATTGCAACATCCATTATGCTCGGCGTTTCTGTTTATGAAGTGGCGTAAGATTCGAAAATTTTACTTGGCGAGACTTATATTCTGCTTCCTTTTTGTCACATTCCTTTCAATATATGTGCTGACAGCTGTGGTGAAAACATGCAAAGGCAAAAACTCGAAAAAGTATGGAGTTCTGAATGAGCTCTGCCAAAAACAGTCTATACTCGGAGATATATTAGAGGAAAATCCAATAGAATTTGAAAGATGGGTATTAATTGCAATTACAGCATTTGAAATAGTGCGAAAACTGACTGGCATAACTGGATATTCGAGTATATATCAATATTTCACGACTTTTGAAAACTTAATGGAGTGGTTCGTTCTTCTATCGGTATTTTCTCTGTATAATATACAGAAAGAATATGGATGGCAGAACCATGTGGGTGGATATGCAGTTTTAGGAGCATGGACCAATTTAATGCTGATGATGGGTCAACTCCCTATGTTTGGTGATTACGTTGCTATGTACCAGAAAGTGTTAAGTGAGTTTCTAAAATTACTTTTGGCATACATTTGTCTTCTATTAGGTTTTGCTATATGTTTCTGTGTAGTATTTCCGAATGAAGAGATGTTTTCTAATCCATTAATGGGTTTCATCAGCACCTTAGCAATGATGGTTGGTGAATTGAATCTAAACATTTTAATCAACGATCCGATGCTTGATGATCCCCCATTATATTGGGAGTTATCATCTCAAACTATATTCATATTTTTTGTCATGTTTGTAACTATAATTTTGATGAATTTACTTGTTGGTATAGCGGTTCATGATATTCAAGGTTTGCGCAAAACTGCTGGATTATCAAAGCTCGTTCGTCAGACAAAACTAATCCTTTTTGTAGAAATGGGTATGTTTAGTGCTCTCCTTCCAAAATGCTTGCATAAATATGTATACAGAACAGCTTTAGTATCACCAGATGTTGGCAAGGTTATATTAAGTGTAAAACCATTGAATCCACACGAAAAAAGACTTCCAACAAATATCATGATAGCGGCATACGAATTGGCACAGATAAACAAATTAAAATCAGGAAAATCTATGAAAGAAATGCTGCACAAAAATCGATACTCATCCAAGTTTAAGAACGGGGAATCAAAGGAGCAGAACATTAATATAGAAATACGAGGGATGCAAGAGAAGATAGATCAAACGACGTTTAATTTAAAGAAGATAGACCAAGAGATGAGGCACTTGAATACGTTGTTGATGGAACAGAGTAGCATGCTACAGACACTGGTGAAGACTATAGACAGATCATATCCACAGAATCAGTATAACAATATGGCACAGTTCTACCCTGAATCTCCTATTTTCTTTTCTAGCAATGTATCTGATGTAACTTCAATTGCTAAATAAATTCAGCTTGTTTTCGTACACTATAATCGTTATGTCAATATTTTTCAACAATTCAGTTTGTAAATCAAATATTGACATATTTGTGCAATAAAACTCAAACTTAAATTAATGCCTTTTGTTGTATTTTTATACATAGGTACTATAATTAACTTTACATGTTATTAATAATAATATTATAATTTATATTTTAATAAATAATTGTATTGAAACATTATACTGATCAGGGTACTTATATTATTTAATTATTAAATACTTATTTGAAATATAAGCTTTGTTTTTTTTTTATTTGTCATAGTAGAGTCTTATCACTGTTCGAGTTTAATAAAACTAAAAAATTATATTCATGAGTTCAGACTTTTTTCCATTGTTGCTTAGGTATTGTATTAGATACTGAATAGTGTACATGTTTAGGGTTACGTATAAGGAACTTGAAGTAAATTAAATCACTCTTTGCATTAGTCCTTGCCAAGTCCATTAAAAATAACTTGACAGGGATGTAGGTACCTATCTTAAGATTCAGCCATTTCTAAGTTAAGCCTAGATACAAATAAAAATTAGGCAGTAATTGCTAACTCACCAGACGGTTCAATTTTTTTTTTTATCAACTACAAGTTAGCCCTTGACTGCAATCTCACCTGATGGTAAGTGATGATGCAGCCTAAGATGGTAGCGGGCTAACCTGTTAGGGGAATGGCAGTTATATTAAACCCATACAACTTTTTTTTTTAAATATAAATAGGCTAGCGCTTGGCTGCAATCAGACTAATCGTATTCTACAACGCATCGTACCGGAACGCTAAATCGCTTAGTAACTAGCCACGGGCGAAGCCTCCAATCAGGCCAGACCAGAGAAAAATCAGAAATTATAAATTCCCAAATTGACTCTGCCGGGGATCAAACCCGGGACTTAGCACGTTAAGACAACAGCGCTCAACACTGCGCCAGTGAGATCATCGAATTCTTTCTCTATAGATATAACGAAGTAACGTCGTATGTTGGCTGTATGCTATCTATGACTGTTTACGTTGTCTGACGCAGATTGACGATCAAGGTTGCGGGAAAACGGATGTTTTGTGTTTGCTCCAAATATGTTTAGGCAAAACTACATGATGCCCGCAACTTCGTCCGCGTGGATTCAATTTTTTATGCCCTCGGGAACTCTTTGATTTTCCGGGATATACAGTAGCCTTCCCCGGGATGTTACCTACCTGTGTACCAAACATCTAAATCGGTTAAAAAGATGGGTGGGGAAAGCGTAGTAGACGGACAGACAGACACACTTTCGCATTTATAATATTAAGGCCCACTTGCACAAGGACTCTAAATTGATTTATATAGTTAAATATTTTAATGCTGTCCCTTTTTGGCAACTACAATATGAATTTGTCAAAAAGGGACAGTGTTGCAGCGCGTCGGTTGCGTAGAATCTGACGACGCCAGGGAACTTGTCCCGCAAAAGTTGACGGAAACGCTCGGGCCACGGATTGAGCGGGCGGGCAGAAATCGGGACCCGTCCGCTGGTACTCGCCGATGTTGCACTGGTAGGCGTCCCGTCTTGTGCACCCCGGTCGTGCACCTCTACCGTGACAGTAGAGTAGTAGTAGTATGAAGACCTGAGGTAGGTACTAGGTACTATTCACTTAGTTCAGGCAAATAATTGTAAACTATAGTCGCTAACAGACAGCAATACAAAATTTAACTAAATCAATTTGAATGTCCTTGTGCAAGCGGCCCTAAGTAAGTATAGAGTGTGTTGTGATGGTCACATACCAACGTATGCAACCCTATTATGTAAATTTAACATGAATGTAGTCTCAATGACTTATTAGCTGAATACCTGAAGGCTGAAGAGTTTGGTGAAGATAGGTGATTGCAATCGTTACACTGTAGCAATGCAATTTCTGTAGCAATCGTTTTACCGTAATAAGTCCTGCAGGCTTAGCATGCGTACAACGAGATATCTCGCGACGAAATAGAGAGAGATGTTGTCGTTACTTGCTAATTTCTCGTTTACCCTAACATGCACAAAATCCGGTATATTACAAGGAAAAAATAGTCGGCATGTAAGGGTTCGTAGAGATAAATACCACAGATAAGAAATATTACTTTTATCTCTACTTTTGACATAACGAGACAAGTAACCATGTTAGCTTCGGTAGGTACTCGGTAGACAAATAGAGATAACGGGTAAACATAATTTTACTCGTTCTGCGCATTAAGTAGCCTTACTGGATCAAGTAATCTATGAGCAACTTTGTAGCCACATCCTAACATTGAAATGTAATGCTGATTAATTTATAGGCGTGCAATTTCTATCATAAATAACTAATAAACTAATGTTAGTGTGCATGGAATTAGACGAAGTTCAATGAACTAACTGCAAACTAGCTGCCTCGCCCTGGCTTCACTCAGATGGCATTTCTATTTTCAGATTAACTAATTCATACAGAAAAAACACTAACAACAAAAAGTTCTATATTTTTTATATTTATTAGATTAAGATTAGCGCTTGGCTGCAATCAGACTTGCTAGCAATGCGTGCTAGCTAGCTTGGTGATGCAGCCTATAAGGTGGAGCGCGCTTGCCTAGAAGATGCCTATTCACTCTTGATTTGAAGGATATTAAAAGAGGAGGGGAAGACGGTAGCTGGAAGGGCATTCCATATTGTAGCGGTTCGAATTAGAAACGAGGAAGCAAATCGCTTCGTACGAGTCCGCGGAATTTCGACTGCGTAAGGCCTAAGGGTGCAGACCTTGTCGATGCCTTGCGGCAATAATTATTGTAATTTTTGTTTTTTTTTTTAAATAGCAACCACAGAGTTTTTTGCTGCCTCGACGATTCAAAAGCACTTGTAAACGTTTATTTGAATAAAAATATTTGATTTTTATTTGATTTTATGGTAGGTACCTACGATAGAAAGGTGAGGGAGGAATAAGATCAATATGTTCATCGCCAGATCGCGCGACTGGGCGACTGGTTGGCGCGGCGTCGTGGAGTGCAGACTGCAAAGATGATATAATTGCAGGTGGCGCGCCGTTGCAGAAAGCCTACCTACGCGTATTACTTGTACAGTCGGTGTTAATGGTGCTACATACATATTATATCATAGATGATTCTTTAATACAGATGCTCCATCAATCACGATAAATCTATGATCGAGATTCTTGCGTTGTGTTCTTACAGGTTAAGTTTGATCCCCGGCGGTTTATAATTTCTAAATTTTCTCTTCGGCTGCAGCTCGTTACCATCCCCTTTGGCAAAGACGCCAAGCGATTTAGCGTTACGGTACAATTAAGTTGAGAAACCGATTAGAGGTATGGGTTTGATATAAGGGCCCCCTCCCTCCTATGAGGGTGGAGGCCAGTGCCCAGCAGTGGGACGTTAATAGGCTGTAGTGGTGGTGGTGGTGGTTTGATATAATGAAAAACGCGCCAAAGCGATTCGATGCGACGCGACAGTATCAAACGCTTTCGTCGCTCACTTACGACAACGGCAGACTTGTGGTAGACACTTCGGCCTTCGCTCAGCTAAAAGGGAAATATACCTACTTGAAAAATCTGTGCAGGCATATTATGCATATGAATATGTACATTGTACAGGCATATTTTAGAGACATCATCTTAAAATAAACACGCCTATGCGAAAATAGCAAAACATAAATTGGCAATGCAGCGACATTGACAACGCAATTGATCGTTCAGTTACCGGCTAATAAGGCACTCAGTTTAGACATGAATTCTATCTTCAATCTGAACATCGATGTAGAATTTTAGTAACTAATATTTAAAAAAAAAATTGGTTGTCTGTAAAGTCGGTTTACGGACGATAGTTTTACGTGATAACTAGAAGTTCTCGAAGAAACTCGCGTGGCGGCATTCCAGTAGCAGAACTATTTGAACTGCTAGCTCTCACGTCACGCGAGAAGATATAAATGTGTCACAAGCCAACGCTTGGGCCGACCGTGCCACTCTATCGCTTGTTCCGTACTCTCACTTGCACGCTTAGGCTCAGGCGGAACGTGACACTTTTTCCTGCGTGCAGCCGGTGGTCATCGATTTATAAGACTGAAAAAACTATAAATTTAATTCGCTCAAACTCGACAAAATCGTCACTTCACAATCGTGCATTGTAGAGTCAACATCTCCTGAAGATGCTCCGGTGTCGGAGTGAAACGTACGTTGAGGGTATTTTGGAAGATTTATGTGGTGTGGAGAATATCGCGGGCTGCAAGTTCAAGATACGCACTGTACCACATAGATTTACCTTCTGTGGCGGATTATAGCGAATTAAATTTCTAGTTTTTTCAATATCATGGACTTCCGCAAAGTAACGCCTGCTTCTATCCAAGATTTATAAGACGTTATCACGTCAAAGAAGTCGTGTCGTGTTCGTGTTGGCCAACTAGTACAAATACCAAATGAAATAGCCAAATAGTAAATGTAATAAGTCTATGGGTTAGACATTCTCTACGCGATTGTACTGGTCAGTGATTGTATGACGTAGAGGCGCCACGTGCTGTCGCTGTTTTTATCAGCCGGCGCACAGGTGCCCTGATCACTACTACCATCACCTATAGCAGTATTTTGTCAAAATGACTGCTTTATGTCACGTACCTTGAGGTCCCTAAAATAAGGATTATAATTATAAAACACCAACGTCAACAATATTAAAATAATACTTCTTTATGGCCACTGAGTACTTAGATATCGCCGATTTCTTTGCGCTATCGGAGATGGAGACGGAGAACTTACCTTTTTTCCTGTTGAGTACAATGTAGTGGTGGAAGAAACTTGCTACCATTATGTTGCTATTGAAAAAACCTTAGCTCGTTGGTCTAGTGGTTAGCAAGTTCGACTCCGGCGTACAAAGTCCCGTTTTCGAGTTCCGGGTCGGGCCATAACCCGACTATTCCGGGCCATTCGGGGTCGGGTATTGGGGTTTTGGACAAGAAATTCTCAGTAGCCCGAAGTTAGCAAGTTTGCGGTGCATCAACCCCATGCCTCGGAGAGCACGTAAAGCTTTTCCGTCCAATCGGGTTATGAGAATAAAGGAACAGAGAGTGCACCTGTGTTTGCGCATACGCTTGTGCACTTTGGAGATTGGCCGCCGGAAGGTGTGTCAAGTCTGTCAATCCGAACTTGGCCAACATGGTGGACTACGGCAAAACCCTTCTTCCGAGAGGAGACTGGTGCTAAGTAGTAAGCCGGCAATGGGTTTATAAGAGAGGGAGAGAGTATAGAAGTATGGATAACAGATGAAATACCTCAGTAAATCTCGATGGCATGATAATATGATTAGTGTCACATAGAAACGTTTTTTTAAGAATTATATCTAAGGCTAGCGCTTGGCTGCAATCAGACCTGCTTGCAAGTGGTGATGCAGCCAACGGTGGAGCGCGCTTGCCTAGAAGATGCCTATTCACTCTTGATTTGAAGGTACCTATATTAAAAGAGAAGGACGTATGACTTTAATATCTACACTTATGAATAGAAATCCCGTCCGCCAAATTCCTGTGTGTCGTGCGACAGATATGTTCGACGCATACTCCACGCCGTCGTCAGATCTTAATAAATCGTCCATTCCGATGATTAATGCGGCCTAGGAATAGATGGCGCCACGCATACCTCCAGCTACCTGTGATAACAGGGCTGTCACCTGCAATTTGAGTCGTAAGCACACTCCCACAAACTTATCTGACACAGTGATACCTAGCGTCGATGTTATCACATTTAAAGTTGCTAATAAATATTAAAAATAAAAACTGGACAGTCATAAAAATTAGTTACAATTATGATTTATGGCCACCGGGCCAGATAAGTTTGGGGGATTGTAGTCTGTAGAAGCCCTTGGAAGACAAATCCAAAAATTTCTATAGGCGTGCCGCATGGCATCGTCAGGGTCTGCATCCCGTATCGTAGGTCTTCCTCGTTTACTAATTCGAGTTAGGGTATGGGGGCATTCCATACCCTTCTGGCTTCCGTTTTCCCCTGCGCTTTTAATATAGGAAGGTATCTTATGGAAATCAAGAATGAATAGGCGTCTTCTAGATGAGCGCGTTCCATCTCAGGCATAATGCATTATCTCTTGCAAGTCTCTGTATAAATACCTACATGAAAAGCATAGTATAAATGCGAAATTGTGCCTGTTGGATACCTATGGCCCATCCGCTTAATCGATTTTCATAAAATTTGGTACAGCTTGTATCCTGGAGACTGGTATAATATTTTGGAATATCCTGGAATATCAAAGAGTTTCGGGATTTCTTTAGAAAGGGCGTTTTCTTACGAAAGGGCCCCTTTCAACGCCTTGGTTTGATGAAGTATGCTTACATCTTCAAGCTCTCCAAAGACCAGATGGTGTGAGTCAGCGCAGGAGGGGAAAGCTTCTATAGTGGAGGCCAAGATGCTATTTTGGTCCAGCGAACAGTAAGTCTCTACTTACTGTAGGTCTTAACTAGCGCCTGCAAAAATTAAAGGCACAATTATTAGTACGGATACATTGCTTTGCCACGTTATTGCCGCCTGTTGAATAATGGCTTCTTGGTTATAGGCGTTCCACTATAGACTCATTGGATCTTTGACTCAGTTTGTCTTCAAGAGGACTTTAGTTATAGTTTTAGGTACTTTTATGTTTTTAGGCGTATCTCTAGTGTAATCAATACTAATATTATAAATGCGAAAGTGTGTCTGTCTGTCTGCTACGCTTTAACGGCCCATCTTTTCAATCGATTTGGATGAAATCTGCAGGTGGCCCTGAAAACTGAGTTATATGCTTGTTTTGTATGATCCCAGCTCTGAATAATACTCCCGTGTATAATGATGTCTGCCTCCAGTAGTTCCGTGCGCGGTACACCGGCGATGACAGTATACCAATATATTTTCATTGCAATACAGAATGAAATCGTATAGTGACATAGCACGTCATGTTTCACGTTTAAACTCATAATATACTAGATGATGCCCGCGACTTTTTCCGCGTGGACAAAGCTTAATTTTCCGGGATAATCCTATGCCCTTCCCCGGGATCCAATCTATCCCTGTACCAAATTTCAGCAAAATCGGTTGAACAGATGGGCTGTGAAAGCGTAGCAGACAGACAGACAGACGGACACACAGACAGACATACACTCTTTCGCATTTATAATATTAGTATGGATATGGATATGGATATTAGACTGCCTCGTTGGTGTAGTGGTTAGCATACAGTACGACTGCGGCCGACGAGGTCCCGGGCTCGAATCCCGGGTCGGGCCATAACAAGTATTGGGTTTTTCTGACAAGAAATTCTCAGTCCGGAATTAGGAAGTTGGCGGTGTTTCACCCTCGTGCCTCTGTCGGTCTTGCGCCTGATCTCTCTCCCGTCGTGTCGGATTTTCCGTCCCATCGGGATATGAGAGTAAATTAACAGAGAGTGCACCTGTGTATGCCCACACACTTGTGCACTATAATATCTCCCGCGCAGATGGCTAGTCTTTTTTTTATATCCACTACAAGTTAGCCTAACTTGACTGCGATCTCACCTGATGGTAAGTGATGATGCAGTCTGAGATGGTAGCGGGCCAATTTGTTAGGGGCATGGCAGTTATATTAAATCCATACCCCTATTCGGTTTCTACACGGCATCGTACCAGAACGCTAAATCGCTTGGCGGCACGACTTTACCGGTAGGGTGGTAACTAGCCACGGCCGAAGCCTTCCACCAGGCTGGACCAGGGAAAATTCAGAAATTATAAATTTCGAACCCGGGACCTCCGCACGTTATGGCAACAGCGCTCAACACTGCGCCACGGAGGTCGTCAAACGTCGGATTATTATTTAGATGAGATGCCCGCGACTTCCCCCACATGGATCTAGGTTTGCGTAGTCCAGTGGGTACTCTTTGATTTGGAACCCCCAATCGCCACCCTAAGATAAATCGGACTCGAACACCGAGGGTTTCGTATAAACCTGTAGGTATTATATATGATGTAATTAAAAATTTATGCTTTTCGCAATTTTTCCTTTGTCTGTGCTATAAGACGTTGTTTCGTACCAAATTTCAAGATTCTGAGTTCACGGAAAGAACCCTGTAGGTTTTGATTCCCTTGCGAGTGTCGAAAATTTGCAGCATAAACGGCTGTATCTTTTGATTGCGTTGGCTTAGAAGTTTGATTTTTTCACAGCTCCAATGGACAGTAGACCTGAGTATTTGATATGAATTTCAGCTTGATACCTCCATGCGTTCCTGAGAAGAAGGGTCTTGACAGACAGACAGACGGACAACAAAGTGATCCTATAAGGGTTCGTTTTTTCCTTTTGAGGTACGGAACCCTAAAATGTAGAGTATACAGGAATTCGGATCACACCCACACTTCTGCGCGGTGCAATTAGCACACGTGCACCTGGGTCGCCGCGCTAGTATAAATAGACACGTCTCTACATCGACGCATGACGCGGGGTTAACTGCCTACAGTTATTTCTGCGAAGGTTAACTCTTAACATTCTGTAATACTTTAGTACAGTTGCTATGATAGAGAGACATTAGATAGATAGATTATCATACTAATATTATAAATGCGAAAGTGTGTTTGTTTGTCCTTCAATCACGTCGCAACAAAGCTATGGATCGACGTGATTTTTTGCATGGGTATAGCTGAGGACCTGGAAAGGACATAGGCTACTTTTTATCCCGGAATTTAAAAAAAAACCTATTCCACGCGGACGACGTCGCGGGCATCAGCTAGTAGATAGATAAATTCGTTATTGCTATACAAACATCTATACTAATATTATAAATGCGAAAGTTTGACACGCGAAAGGCATTCATCCAAACAAATACAAACATACAAAATACAAACGTCCATATTATTATGTTTGTTACTCAAAAAGCCAGAACGGCTAAACGGATCTGGATTAAATTTGGCACAGAGATAGATTATAGTCTGGAATAGCATAAATAATACTACTCGGAAAACTAAATAATTCCTGCGGTAACCAAAAAAACCTTAATCCACGCGGACGAAGTCGCGTGCATCAGCTGGTCCAATCTAATCTGATCCAGTTATCAGTAGCAACATAGGCAGTATGAAGTAGGGTTGTAACGGAGGCGTTCTTAGCGGAAGCAGATAAGGATGCGGAGGTGAAGGGGCTTTGCCTCCGCTGATGTGGAGGTTAACGGAGGCGGAGGCGGAGGTGGATGATCACATCGGCCATTTTCTGTGCTTTAGGATGCGATGAATCCCACATTTGTTTTTTTTTGAGGATTTTTCTAAGGACAGTTGCCTTTTTGCTTGTTTTAATGGTGTAACTGACGTCACCTGCTTCGATTTTTACCTCTCGCATTGTAAGTCAACGTAAATAAACCTCCGTTACAACTCCGAAGAAAAAACGGCGGAGGCGCACGCGGAAGCGGAGGTACGATTTCTTGCGAAAGTTCCGCACTTACGGAGGCGGAGGCGAGGTTCCGTTACAACCCTAGTATGAAGCGCATCTAGTGATGGTTTATAAATAGCCATGTTCGAGATTGACGAGTGACGTGCAATTAGCATTTCAAGATGGCGCCGCTTGCGTGGGCGGCCCCAGCGATACCAAAACGGGCATTGACCGTGGTCATGGTACCCACTACAAGCTAAAAATACCATTACATCCGTATAAATGGCAAGACACGAGGTTTTTTTAGAACTTAGTCGTTTTTTGGCCGGATAAAACGCGCGACCTGGCCTGCAGGCTCGCACAACGAGATATCTCGCGACGAGAGAGAGAGATGTTGTCGTTGCCGGCTAACAATTTCAAAAGTTTATGATAAAATAAATAAATCTTATAAATTTCACCTTACTCACTTTCAAGGATAACTGGGAGAGATTTCTATTTTAGAGATAAGCTTTACCTTTGTCCACTTTTCTTCTATTAGTTTTAAGACAATGTTTTGTACAAAAATAATAAAATTAAAATAAATAAATACACTTTTTTGGCTCTGTGCACCAACAAGAATAAATATTATTCCTTTGAAACACGGTAATCGCAGAAGCACCAAAGATGTAATCAAACTTGAAAACTCACTAACGCGGAAAAGGTATTGCAATTCTGAAGAGTCAAATGTAGTATTATTGTTATGATTTAGTTTTTGATTTACGATCGCTTTCTTCGCAAGTCGCTTCGAAAGCTAAGTGCATAACATAACAGTCTGTTACATATAGATAGGTTTATTTAGGTGCCAATAAATCATTGCTAGAATGGAATTATTTGGGTAAGTGCGTACACGATGATAGATATGTAGATGTAGTTCATATTGCAATTTTGGAACCCCGGTGGGGTACGGCGAATCATTGATGTAGTAGAGAGACGGCTTATTTATCTTCAAAAAAGTAAAAAGAAACAGAAATCTTTCTTTCTTTTGTTTCTTTCAAAAAGTCATTTATTTTGTAAACAGGCTTTATCTATTAGAATTTTTTTGAGTGAACAAACGCTGTATTACTTACTTTCCAAAGCTTTTATATGGTCTGTAATTTTACTGTTTTTTACACACATCGGGTTATGACCGGTACCTACTATGGATACTTAGGTTTTTTTAATGTTTCGCACTCAGCTATCGTCTGACCAGGATGTCAGAGATCTTTTTTATGTGAGTTTTGCTCTGAATTTCATGATATAAATCAGTAACCTTATAAAAGACGAGTGGGAACTGGGAACTAATGTAGAGTTTATATATAATCGATAAACGTTGCAGCGCTTGCGTCGGTTATTCATACTCTACTGATTCACTGAGCGCAAATAGATGCGCGTACGCATCGTGCACATGCCATTTTTAGTGGCAAACACGGGTCTTGTTGTAAATAGAATTGATTTAACTTTTCGACTATTATCTCTACTCGCTGTAGTTTCAACTGAAAGATAACCTCCGTGGCGCAGTGGCGAGCGCTGTCTTATAAGTGGGAGGTCCCAGGTTCTTCCCCGGCAAGGTCAATTTGATTGACCCTGGAATTATTAATTTCTGAATTTTCTCTGGTCTGGTCTGGTGGGAGGCTTCGACCGTGGTTAAGACGTACCGCCAAGCTATTTGCGTTCCGGTACGATGCCGCGAAGAAATCGATTAGGGATGTAGGCTAAATATACAATATACTGCCATACCTACTCGACTCCTAACAGGTTAGCCCGCTACCATCTTAGACTGCATCTTCACTTACCACCAAGTAAGATCGCAGTCAAGTGGACTTGTAGTGGATAAAAAACAAAGATACCCTCGTTCAGTAGGTAGTTGAATAAATTTTATCATTTGTTGTAAAATTAAAATTTGTGCCAGCAACAAAATCTTATCGGATAACACGTTAATAATTTTAACTAAGTTTTCAAAGAGGCCGAAGTTTGCAATATACCTAAACTAGATGATGCCCGCGACTTCGTCCGAATTTGAATTTATTTATTTATTTAAAAACAAGTAAGTATACATTTCAAATATAACATTTTACAATATCTGTTTTTAAGATGGAAACTAAAAATATGTAATACACAGACTCTGTCATTTATTCAAGAAAGAAAGATATAACATAATATTAGATATATTAATAGTTATTTGTTATAACAAATAACTATTAATATATTTATATATATATATAATATAAGAGTGAAAATTTGTTTTTTAACCGCGTGCTCAATTTTGATGACCGAGCAAGCGAAGGAATCTAAAATTGAATCACGAGCGGAGCGAGTGATTCAAAAATTAGAATCCTGAGCGTCAGCGAGGGAATCAAAAGAGCACGAGGTGAAAAATCTTTTTACTCGAGTGCAACACGTAACTTTTCATCCCACCTCAGCGAGGAAATGACTAAATGCAAAAAAAAATCACAAGGTAACTTTTCATCCCACCCCAGCGAGGAAATGACTAAATGCAAAAAAAATCACAAGATTAAATTCAATTCTGTTAATTTCTTCGTCACTAGAATCACTCATTTTAGGTTTTTCACTTATTTTCAATTTTCTTGTTTTTAATCGGTTTTAATTTTAAACAATATGACGTGAAAGAAAATGGTGCGCGCAAAGCAAATTAAAAAAGTACACCAAGAAGGTTACGAGTGTGAGTTTTTAACAAATTATAAACGATTGTATGGAAATTCGGCACCATAGAGGTACAAGTAAATAGGTTTTAATGATGTTTTGAATTCACAAACTTCATAGACGAGTGATATTTACTAACGTGCACACGATGTTCTAAATTCAATTTACTTTATCCTCTAGAGGATAATAACGGATTTTACCTTCAGATATCGAAGAGTAAAAATACTCTTTCCGAGATGGTGGGATGAAAATTAATTTTATTGCAATGTAACAATATAACAACAACTAGATCTAAGTATAACCACTCGCAACCAAGGTAAGGTAGGTCTACTTTCTTGACACTCAAGGCAAATCTGAGTATCGAATGGTTAAGACTCTGAAGTTGCTATAATGTAAAGCAGTATTGTGACGTCACGCCGCTAAACATAGCAGGCGCTCCTCTGATTGGCGGAAACCACGCGTAACGAGTGCGACACAACAGGTCCAGCGCCATCTGTAGTCATCGAGCGGAGCGAACATGGCATAGAAAAGTAAGTTAAATAATTTGGTAAAATTTATTGAAAACAACACAATAGAAACAATTAACCAAGCTAGCCTAACCTAATGACTATATAAATCATGCCCGCGTGGAATGGTGGCGAGAATGCTGGCTGCTTTTCCGCGCTGGACAGCCAGGCTGATCCTTTGCGCAAAAAATGAGCCAGCCTTTACAGAAGAAATAGAAATAGAAGTAAATTTTATCTCTTCAAACTTACTTTTCTAACTTACTTACCAGAAAAGTAAGTTATAAAAGTAAGTTTGGTTTAAGAGGATACAAAAAGCGATAACGTTTTTCTTCCCGTAAATGTTGTCCAATTTTCGTCATTTTTAGAAATGTTGCAGATACAATGAAGAACTATGCTCGTGCGTTTTAATTTTAAAGAAATATTGTTTATGTTAAAAGTTATTAGCGTCGAAATATCCATATTTTTGAACTTCCTCGAATATTTTAATTTTTTTAAATTTAACTAAACTAAAATACTAAAAAAATAAAACGTACGAGCCTAGATTAAGGTGTACTGAATCTAATGAGACCAAAATTGTCTAATTTCGTAAAAGTTTGGGGGGGAAAACGTTATCACCCGAAACAATATTTCAAGAATAAAATGTAGGCATATGCCTACTGGACTTGCAACTCTCTCTATCGCACGATACGGAGAAGACAGCGAAGCGTTGTGAAACAGATAGCATTATTGAAAATACCTATTCGCATCGCGTTTCGTCACTAGACGATCCTCTTAAGGCTTGTAGATCGGCGAACGACCTTGGGCATTTGGGCGGAGCCAAAAACCGCTCCCCGCGCAAGCGGGGCGCTTCGCTAGCGCGCGAAGTACCGCGGACTTCCAAAGGGTCGTTGACGCGACGACGCGAGGGCCGTGCCAAGGAGATCGAATTATTTAATTATTAATTATTCTCGAATTATTATTAATAACTAATTATTATTAATAACTAATTATCGAATTTATTAACGGATTAAAACTATCCTATATATTGACCCGGAGAGTTTTCGCGTGATGCGCGGCCATACAGACAGACAGACAGACAGACAAAAATTAAATAAAAATCTGTTTTGGGCTCAGCATCGATAGTAAAGCATACCCCGATTAAAATTTTCAGATTATACTATAGAGGACGCCCGCGACTTCGTTCGCGTGGCATAAGTTTTTTAATTCCCACAGGCACTCCTTCATTTCCGGGATAAAAAGATGCCTATGTCACTCTCCAGATCCTCACCTATACCTACCCATGCAAAAAATCACATCGATCCGTTGCTCTGTTGCGGCGTGATTGAAGGACAAACTCTCTATTTAACGTCCTTGGGGATAGAAATTTCCAAACTGTGGAATACGTATTTCATAATTTTAAATCGGAAGCCCAAATACCAAGTTTCAGGGCTATAACTTGTGAAATGAAAGACTTTTATACCAATTTTCATCCCCTATTTCACCCCTTTGGGGGTCGAATTTTCAAAAACTGTGAAACACGTATTTCTTCATTTTTAACCCGCAGCTCATATACCAAGTTTCATGGCTTTAGCTTGAGAATTGAAGGACTTTCATATAAACTTTAAACCCCTATTTTACCCCTTTGGGGATGGAATTTTGAAAAACTGTGAAACACGTATTTCTTTATTTTTAACTGGTAGCTGATTTACCAAGTTTCATGGATATAACTTGAGAAATGACGGACTTTCATACAAACTTTAACCCCTTATTTCACCCCCGTAGGGGTGGAGTTTTGAGAAATCCTTTCTTAGTGAGCGCCTACGTCACAAAAGGAACCTACTGTCAAAATTTCGAGTTTCTAGCCCCAGCGGTTTAGGCTGTGCGTTGATATATAAGTCAGTCAGTCAGTCAGGACTTTGAATTTTATATATATAGATTAAGTGTAGAGAAATCTTCCAGTTACAGTTTTATTATAAGTAAGTGAACCCGTCAGTTCGCCGACCAGCCCCCTTTCACGACCATTTTTCCGAAAACAACCAAAAACAGTTGTAATATCAGCGCAACGATCACTCTTTTTTCTTGAAGATCGAACTCTATCTATCCCTTACTCTCGGTTCAAATTTGGCCAACCTAATATAATTCAGTGTCGCTCAGTGACACCGACCACACAACCAATAGACGCCTAATTACTATGCTTTCGTAATGCAAACAATTCAGTCAAATGACTCAAGTAAGCGGGCGCGGGCTACTAAACGCTGATTGGTCTACTCAAGGTCAAAAAAATCATAAATCAAATGGGATGGGGTCCTAACTCCTAATAATTATTTATCGATAATTAATTATCGATATATTCTAATTAATATTTAAATAACTCGGTAGGTTTTGTTACAAGGGCGTGGAATTATATAAGACCTATTAAGTCTGATGTGTTGTCTGAAAGTGTTCGCCCTATATGAGGAGTCTATTTAGTTGTATGGTCGATGCTCAGTGAGCTATCTGAGCCAGAGCACACACATTAATTTTGGAGCTAAATGCTAATAAAAAAATAGTGAAGAGGCAAACTTAAACCGTGAGAAAAAAATGTTTTATTAACGTTTGTGCGTATATTTTGTGCTTGTGGTGTCAGAATATGATTAAATTATAACTTAGAACCCATATTTTATCTATAAAATGCGTATTTATTTAAATAAATGGTGTTCGCTAATGGCCTGACTAAAACTGAGCTTTTTCCGTTTGCTAGCGGTTTGTAACGAATCATTTTTGAGCTTTTCTAACATGCTGCATAATATTAGCGCAAAATTTATAATTGCCCCTTGACATCCTATTTATGTATGGTTTATTTAAACGTCAGATTGCGACCAGCAAAATATAGAGAAAACCTAAAAATCTAAACATATTTGATGATGTAAAACAAAGTGGTCGGCAACGAATTATTTCTCGACCATTGAATTAATTAAGTACATATAAAACTTATAAAAAATACAATATTTTTGTGATAATATTATTTGAAAAGCAATACAGAAAATTTAGAATTGGAAAAACACGAAAGCAGCAATTAAAAGCAAAGGAACAACATAGGAAAGTTAAAGAAAAAGAGAAGAGATGTAGGAAAAGAAGACTGATCAAAAAAGAAAAAGAGAAGAGATGGCGGAAAAGAAGACTAATCAAAAAAGAAAAAGAGAAGAGATGTAGAAAAGAAGACTAATCAAAAAAATTCAAAGCATGCAAGTTATGTCCATACTTTTTTGCTATTTTTTAAAATAGGTAGATATTTATTAATAATTCATAGAAAAAATAAATAAACGTGTTTTTTGGACAATTAATTGTTATTTTTATTTTCGACCTTAACCTAATATATCAAGAGATCATTTTTCAGTGGTTTTTGAATGGTCGTAAACTGACTACAGTGTGGTCGTAAATTAACGAAAATTGGTCGTAAACTGAAAAAACGCACTTTTTGACAAATCGGAATATTGCTTAGAATAGGGAAATAGAAATATTTAAATATATATGGTAATTCATGCATCTTCATGTTTCTTTCATGCATATAAATTGTATGTATGTACCTAACTTTAAAGACGGCATGTCGACTAACTGGTCGGCAACTGACGTGTTGACCCATAGATAAAGAATTTTTCCTGTCTTTTTCCCAATAATAGCAATGAAAAAGTGTCACTAAAGCGAGATGCGCGAATCACAGCACTTTAAAATTCATCATCATCATCATCATCATCATCCGATAGAAGTCCACTGCTGGACATAGGTCTCCTGCATGGACTTCCACACGCCGCGATCTTGCGCCGCCTGGATCCAGCGGCTTTCTGCCCCCCTAGCGTGGGTCGAGACAATTTTCTCCCCGAGGAAAGGATATTTTTTTTTTATTTCTAAATAAATAAATGAAAACGCTAAATAACGATGGATAAAATAGTCCCCCGAGTCCCCGTGAAATGTCAAACGGGTTAGTTACTCTGAGAAGTGGATAAGTTAATTTTATCTCTTGTCAGTGCCAGCCCTGCTGCGCCTTTAAAATTACTAGACTAACTAGAGAATAATTGAATCGAATCCAAAAACGGTTGCAGGTTTCGGAGCAACAAGTAGCGTGACCTTCCCCACCGACAGCCCGAGTCACACTGCCGCCCGTCGCCCGCGCACTGATCCGCCCGTTCATATTTACGTAGAAAACAAAAAAAAATATTTTTAGCCTTATATCATATATTTCAAAATTTTTACTCGCCAATCGTACACTTTGTGACAAAAACCTCGACAAATGTTTGTGCGAAAGAAAAATTCTAAAACTCAATGTCGTTTAGAAGTAGTTACGAAAATTCTAACAAAAAGGGCTTCACTTTGGACAATTTTTTCATCCACTAATAATATACTTATAATTATTTCAAACGTTCAAATTAAAATTTAATGTACATTAAACAACATATATTTTTTCTGTAATTTTACATTCACTCAGTAAAGAAGAGTTACACGGAGAAAACCTCTTGTTTGCAAGTACAGAAGCCTTAAGTTGTTCTTCCCCGGGATGCATCATGCAACCTTTCACTATACTAAACAACAAAATCGGTTGAAAAGATGGCCCGTTAAAGCGTAGCAGATAGAGACACACTTTTGTATTTATATTAGTATGGAAATATGGATTAATCGGTTACAATCATCACGAATAAATCTCGGAGTCAATCCTTAACCATGGGATGGATGGGATGGAACCAGATAAAGGATTAAAACACTCTATAGACTAGGTACACTAAAAATCCGCGCATCATCCTTTATTTAGGGCTGCACAGACTACCGCGACAAAACTTGTCCCTACGAGTTGAACATAACATAAGTGTGAATTGTGTTGACCAAATTCTTACACGTCCTCCTCTTAAATGAGGTATATCTTCGTCCGCGTTTTTGGTATCCGCGGAGACTCTTTAATTTTCCTGGATTAAAAGTAGTCTATGTGTTATTCCAAATTATGATCTATCTCTGTACCAAATTTCGTCCAGATCCGTTCAGCCGTTCTGGCGTGATTGAGTAACAAACATGCAACCATCAAAACTTTCGCATCTATATAATAATAATAATATTTTTTCAGGCAATTACTATAATAATAGTATACTTTGATTAGGCTGAAATACTTATAGTAATCTGTTTTTAAAGAGGAAAAACTTATGTTTTATTATCGGATTGACCCAATTTAGTGAAGCTACTAGCACATATTCCATACTTCCATACTAATATTATAAATGCGAAAGTGTGTCTGTCTGTCTGTCTCAATTCACTGTCTGCTATGCTTTCACGGCTCGTCTGTTCAACCGAATTTGATGGGTGCAGGCATAGGTTGAATCCCGGGGAAGGACATAGGTTTTTATCCCGGAAAATCAAAGACTTACCGCGGGAACCAAAAAAAATTAATCCACACGGATGAAGTCGCGGGCATCATCTAGTACTTAATAGTACCTTTCAGGGTATTAAGTATGTATCTGCTACTGTTAATTTTATTGGTGGTATTGAAAATTGAGTTTATTACTTTATAATCATAGCAATAATCGTTTTTTATATCAATGTGATAAAGTTTTATACATTGTAATAGAGGTAAAATTTTATATTTAAATAGTAAAGAATGAAGGTATAAAAGTTTAGTAGTTCGTGCTTAGGAGCAGCATGATGTTGGTGCCTTGGTTTTTGGCGTTAGCGGTTTTTGCCGGTAAATATACATATAATACGTCCATCACAGTATCACAGTTTTCTAATCTTTAAATTGGCCAACGAAGATTGGCCAACGTAGCCTAATGTAGGTTTGGAGAACATTAATTTAGTTTTTAACTGACTTCCAAATAAGGAGGAGCGTATCTTTTTGGAACGAAGTTCCTTTTAGGACGATGCGGAGGGGTACCTTAGCCGGCAAAAACGTCCGTAACGAGCAAAAAACGTCCGTAAGGAAAATGCGTGAAGTAAGATTTTTCTTCTTAGGTTAGAAAGGTCTTAAATATAAATATACTACATTCCAAATTAAACTTTAATGCCTTACTGGTAAGGTTTATATTATTTTTATTTAAAAAAAAAAACCTTTTCACTTCTATCGGCAGTCTCTGTGACTGCCAATACTTTATGTATAGTTTATATATGTTCGTTATACACAATGATAATAAAAAAATTATACCTGAATAATTATTTTCTTTTTACTTATTATTATATTTTTTTTTTTTTAATTATTTTCAGGTTAGCCCGCTACCATCTTAGACTGCATCATCACTTACCATCAGGTGAGATCGCAGTCAAGGGCTAACTTGTAGTGGATAAAAAAAAACCTCGACTAGAACTTGAAATTAATATTTATGTAATAAGGAAATTCGTTCCTATCTGGTGTCCCACGACACCACACGTTTTTTTTGTAATGGTTTTAAATATTGTAATTGATTTGTTCTCTCAGGGTCCGTAGCATGCCGACCAAATAGGATCGTAGGGGGTAAACCTACAGTTATGCAAGAATATCCTTCAACTGTTCAGGTTCGTGAGTATGTGATCAATTATTGAAATCCAATCTAATATTACATTCTTATTAATAAATTAATAACTGGACGTGACGTCAATATCTCCACTGACAAAGAAAGAGGTAGAAATACATAGGTAAACAAGGCGTTATCTAGCACGTGGCAGACTAAACGAAGGCTGCGGGGCAGGTCCCTACATGAATGCACGCGGAAGGCAGACCTCAGAAAAGTGTAGACAGTCGAAACACATGGTCAACAGAGCCACAGTATTCCGAACCAGTGGTAGATTCATTTGACGATTTACGATTTTTATTTATTTGACGAATAAAAAACGTTTGAATTTTGAATTTTTGACAGCAGTAATGCCCGATTCTATCAAAAATGAAGGCCACTGACATACATTTTTGTATCCATTGAGGGTTTGCTATGGAAATGTTATTTTTATTTTATAGGAAACCTCAGTGGCTTTAATTTTTTTCTTAAATACATATATATAGGCTAGCGCTTGTCTGCAATCAGACCTGCTTGCAAGTGGCGATGCAGCCTAGAGTGGAGCGCGCTTGCCTAGAAGATGCCCATTTACTCTTGACCTGAAGGTACCTATATAGGTACCTTCAGGTATTCGGGATAAAAGTAGCTTATGTATTATTCCAGACTATAATCTATCTATGTAACAAATTTCATCCAGATCCGTTCAGCCGTTCTGGCGTGATAGAGAAACAAACATCCATCCATCCACCCATTCATCCATTCATCCCTCCAAACTTTCGCATTTATAATATTAGTATAGACTAGTGGTTCGCCCCGAACTGAGACCTCACGGTATCTATAAACTTGTACAGAGCGCCATCTATTGACATAATTGTGAAGTTCTGTTAAAAATACTGAAGCTTATTAAAAATTAAATAATTTCGTTTCCTTATAATATTTATCTAATTTTAGTATTTGTTGTTCAAGTACAGGATATAATTCAAATAATTGATCAAGTTTCATGGTCAGCCTTTCAGAAAATTGAGAGTTCTGAGGTCAACTTTGGACGTTAGAAAATCTCCACTTTGAAAGCCCCCCATTTCGTCAATGTTAGGGGAAAAAAATAAATATGTTTGGACTCTATTCGTAATTATCTTTAAAATGATAAGTATACCGCAACCTTAAGTAACACTATAAAAAATATTTTACTTCGCATTCGCTTCTATGAGAGCCCCCCTGAAATAAAGATTTTTATAACTTTTTAAGCCATATTCGGCGGGAGGTCATCGGTTTACATATTATATTCAAACTCGAAGTAATTACGTTCAGTAATTCAGAAGTTATAAGGCTCTGACAGACGGACGGACAGACGGACGGAAGGACGGACAAGTGCAAATTCACTCAAGTAGACTCAGAGACCTTCGCTTCGCTCGGTCAATTAGAAAATAATTCTTTAAAATAAATATCTTTCAATTAAGTTTTCTTTTTTTAGATCGACAATCAGAACAGATGGACTGGATCGTGGGGCCAAAACTGCGCTGGTACCATCCTCAACACGAGACACGTCTTGTCAGCTGCACACTGTTTCCAAGGATGGTCAGTATCGTTATTGCTTCTCTACGTTACTACTTATTTATCTGCCTTGTTGATGTAGTGCCGTGTTGATTAGTGTAGAAATAAGCATCCTTACGGTTGCATCGCAGTTTATTCAAAATTCAAAAATTCAAATGTTTTTTATTCAAATAAACTTTTACAAGTGCTTTATAATCGTCGAATGAATCTACCACTGGTTCGGAATGCCATTCCTACCGAGAAGAACCAGCAAGAAACTCGGCGGTTGCTTTTTTGAAAATAAAATCATTTACAATTTCATGAATGTATACTATACGTAAGTAAGCATTGCTGGAGCGAGTCAAATGCTCTTTTGTCATTTACGTAATCTTCAACAGTATACCTAATAAGCTTTTAGGCAAAAGCATACTTTTAATGGATTTCTTAAACTTGTGTAAAAGCAAGTTTAAAATAGATTGTGGAATTTTGTTATAAAATAGTAAAATAAAATAGTCCTCATAACTCCCCCAGCATATGAGCTACACGTCTCATGACATCTACTATACACCATCTCACATGGGTAGCCGCGGGCATGTTATACTAATTACCTTACACCGTGTATATGTATATTTATATCTAAAATGTATGTACTTAATTTTTTTTTTTAATTTTAATTTATTTGAACCACCAACAGAATTACAAGTAGTATAGATATACAAAATATTAGATGGCTTAGGCACTAAGTAAACATGCAATTCAATTTATAGGTAGTTACATCATGCAAATATAAGACAGTCGTACATAATAACCACAAGTTTACAAATATTATTAATAAATTATTAAGATTACTAAAGCAAGACTACAAAAAATTAATAAAAAATATCTATCAATTGATACACCTTAGAAAAACAACTGGATAAAAAGAAAAAATAATAATAATTAGATGCTTAAAATTTACAAAAACAAGGTTAAGATAAGATTAAAGAGGTCATCTGACAGAGTCAAGTGCTTTGAGTAGTTTAACTTTGAATTTCGGTAATTTTCCACAAAACAAATCAATGGATTTATCCTTTAATGTAAATTCCCTGTAAAGTCGGCTTAGCCTGGGTACAAGGGAATGATGGCCAAGATTGGTTTTGTGGATTCGATGGGTGAGCAGTGAGATAGGATACCGAGGCATCCGAGAGGGGACTTTGAAGGATATTTGGCTCAACAGTTCCGGGTTATCCATGGTACCGTTTACAAGTTTATGTAAAAAAACCATGTCGTACATTTTTCGCCTATCCGAAAGTGAGTGCAAATTAAACTTCTTTAGCCTGGAGATATATGGTAATCTTTTATCGCGTCCAATTGAGTAAAATTGTGTGAATCGCCTCTGTATACTTTCCAGACGATCCTTATGGATCTGGTAATTGGGGTTCCATATTACCGAGCCGTACTCGAGTTTGCTTCTCACTAGTGTCGCAAAAAGTATTTTTTTAGTTAAACAATTTTTGAATGGTTTAGCATTTCTAAATAGGAAGCCCAGCATTCTTCGCGCCGATCTGCAGATGTTTTCGATATGAACATTGAAGCGTAGTTTGGCGTCAATGGTAATCCCTAGATCACGGACAGATTCCAGTTTTTGAAGTGGACAGTTATTTATTGTGTATTTGCCCTCGATTAGAGTGCGTTTACGTGTAAAGCTAATATAGGAACATTTAGTGGGATTTAAGTCCATACCATTAGTTTTACACCAGTCAGCAACCCTATCTATATCTTCCTGCAATAACAATGCATCCTCCTCTTTTGTGATCTCCATTGCCAACTTCAGGTCATCCGCAAAAATTAAACACTTAGAATTTAGTATGCAGTTGGTAATATCATTTATAAAGACATTAAATAAAAGAGGTCCCAGGATTGATCCCTGAGGCACGCCTGACAGTGCACTATACAACCGGGAAGAGTGACCTTTAATTGCTACGTTTGAGCATCTATCCACTAGATATGAAGAGAGCCATGATAAAAGTGATCCACCTAGTCCAAAGGAAGATAGTTTTGCCACCAGTAATTTATGATTCACCTTGTCGAAGGCCTTCGAGAAATCTGTGTAAATTGCGTCCACCTGTTTGCGAGAGTCGACCGAGGCTGTAACAAAGCTCATGAAATTCGCCAGATTAGTTATGGTAGATCTTGAGCTTACGAAACCATGCTGTGCCTCTGAGATCTCACGGAGAACGTGGCGTGATAATATTGGCTGTACCAGAGACTCAAATACCTTCGCCAAGGTAGACAATATCGAGATAGGCCTGTAATTGGCAATGTTTTCACGACCACCTTTTTTATAAATGGGTACTATTCTTGCACGTTTCCAAAAATCTGGGAAAGCTCCAGTATGCATTGATTTGTTATATATCATGCATACAGGTAACGATAGTGAGTTTGCACATTTTTTAATCAGCAATGGAGGAATATCGTCAGGGCCGGCACCCTTCTTTATATCAAGTCTTTTTAATTTTATAAGTACTTCCTTAATAGTGAAGTTAATATTGCAGAGAAAGTTGACAGAGTTGGCAGGTACATGAGGGCAGGTAACAGGTGGGTCGCTTGAATCGTAAACAGAGGCAAAAAAGTCTGCAAACAAATTACACATACTGGGACCGTCAGTGGCGATCCTATCAGCAAGCATCATCTTTGCTGGATATGTATTAGGCGATTGTTTTAAATTTTTTAAGTGAGTCCAAAAGTATTTAGGATTTTTTGATAAATTGTTTTCTATCGATACAATATATCTATCATAGCATTCCTTGATTAAGTCATTGCTGTCACTTCTTAAGGATTCAAATTTGAGTATATCTAATGGATTTTTATAGATTTTTGCTTTTATTCGGTATTTATTTTTAAGTTTTAACATCGAGATGAGTTTATTGCTATACCAAACAGGAAATTTGCTATTTCTGGGTTTTGTTTTTGGAACGTGTTTTTCAATAATGGAGTTGAGTTTATCATAGAATATAGTAAGCATTGCATTAACATTATCACAGTTTAGAAATAGGTCAATCCATGGCGTATTGTCTAGATCTTTTACTATAGCGTCATAGTCGGCCTTGTAAAAATTGAATTTTTCAACGACTTTTTCATTTACTGTAGCCACTTCATCTAATTTAACATTTACCAATAGAGGTGGGTGATGATTGTCAACTATACTAATGGGATTGAGACTTTTGTGAACTATGACTTGAGTAGAATTAGACAAGACTAGATCAAGTAATCTATTGTTAGCATTAAATATAGAGTTAAATTGCTTTAAATTATGTTCTTCAATAAAATCCACGAGGGTAGAGTCTAAACTGCAATTGCAAGACGGATGCATATAATTTAGCTCAGATAATTGTGACCATGTCAGACTACTCATATTCAGGTCTCCTACAAGGAGCACCTGATCATTGTTATTAATTATATTGGATGAGTTCATTAAAAAATTATTCAGTATTTCACTTTTGATTGGTGGTGGCAGGTACACTGCGCAGATAGCAATATGTCTTTGTTTATTTTGTATAACTGCCTCCACCGTCACCCATACGTCTTCACAGGTACTCTCCCATTGCTGTACGCGGCAAGATTTAAGGTTATTTTTGACGGCAATCATGACTCCACCTCCATTTTTTATTTTGTTTATATCTGTTTGCTCCCTATCTCTACGATAAACTATATAACGGCTGTCTATAAACTCTCCATCAAATACCCCGTCGTTGAGCCAGGTTTCTGTGAATATTAAGATATCATAGTCATTAGATAGTATATTAAGTTTTACCTCTCGTATTTTACTTCGGATTCCTCTTACATTTTGGTAATATATTTTTAAATTATCGTACATGTAACAAATTATAATAAGAGACTAGACATTAAAAGGGAAAATTTTAAGAGTTTAATTGATCTAGCTGCTCGACATTTCTCACAACAATATGTTCAGAGTTGTCTGTTTTTCTCAAAAAGACACGTCCATTTTTTATCCAAACATATTTATAATTTAACTTTTTGGCTGTTAACCTAGCAAGGGCGTGTATCTTCTTCAATTCCGGTGTCAGGTGATCTACCACGTAAATCGGTTTTTTCTCGCCTCCTATTCCAATATGGCTCGTGTTCAGTTTCTCTTCTTTATTTTTCTTGTTGAATTTGATCACTCCGGCCAAGAAGGTATCACGGATGCGCGGACTCGAGAACTTCACAATTACAGAGCGCGGACGCTTATTATCTGGGTTGATCTTTGCGATCCTGGTGCATTTGTGGATATCTGAGTCTGATATACTGCTGCCTGTCACCTTTCCAATTTGTAAAATAACATTCGGTAAGTTTTCGGACTTGTGCTCGGGTAAGCACTGGATCTCCAGGTTACTCATTCTCGAGTGCTGTTCCATGATACTTAATCGACTATTGAGATCTTTAACTGTGGATTTTAGGCATTCATTTTCTTCTTTTAGTACTTTGACCTGCGTTAGTTTTCCTTGAATCTCTTTTTTCAAGTCCTCGTATTGATTATTTATAAAGCTCACGGAATCCTTAATCTCATTTATTTCCTTAAACATTTCTTTTGTTTTGCTTTCTAATATTTTACTCAAATTTTTTTCCATTTTTGCCAAAAGAATGTTCATTTCTTCCTTCATGAGCTGCTTCACATTCTCAAGGGTGAAAGATTCCTGGGCGTGTGGTTGGGTTAACGGCTGTGCGCGCCTATGCGTAATATTTGACGACGGACTTGTATCGGCGCTAGAAGATCCGCGAACAGGCGTATTAGTATTATCACCCCTTGGCTGTTTAGAGCGACAAGAAGGACACAGCCAGTTGGATTTGTAATCTGCTGGGAGCTCCTTAAATTTTTGGCTCGTGGCGTTGATACATTCAAAATGATATCGCAAGCTGCATGTAGTGCATTTGAGTTGCTCATTTGTCACTAGATCGTTGGAGCACGCCGCGCACTTTTTAGCTTTTGGCAATTTGGTGCTCATCTTTTAACCCAGACGTCCTGATGCAATTCAGTGAGCAAGTGTAAGTTACGCGTTATTGCTTTATATATTTTGTAGGCGCTTCGCAGTAACGAAATTGGGTTTAGCACGAAATTGTTGGTGCGGGTATTAGTGAAAAAAGTGGACCGAACAAGAACACCAATCACTTAATTCCAATAATCGCAGTCGATTTATAAGAGTATTTTAGTGAACATGTTTTGGTGCTATAATTTAACGTTAAACTTGCAATATAGAAGGATTTTAAATTATTCACATAGGATTATTATTCAGGTAAACTGTGAGTCACTGTACACCTAGGTTTTTGCATCACTCATAACTCGATTAGAATTAATAAATGTTCCGAGATAACACTCACAACTAAAGTTTATTGTTTTTATTATAGTTTAAGAACACTTTTCGTACAATAACTTCAGAGATTTAATTTTAATCATATTATGTAAACAGAGCTACTTCGTACGACTTTGACGTTGACGTAAGAGGACGACGTACTTTATCGTGTATGCATTATTTATTTATTATTTTTTTAATACAGCACCATCCCGGACTCCGGTTTATTTATCCTTTCACCAAAGGTTGTCTGTAAGAGATTGCTTTAGCAGTAAGACCGCCTTTGCACATTTCTATTGTTAGCGTCGCTCGATGACTACAGATGGCGCTGGGCCTGTTGTGTGGTAACGCACTCGTTACGCGTGGTTTCCGACAATCAGAGGAGCGCCTGCTATGTTTAACGGCGTGACGTCGCAATACTGCTTTATAGCAACTTAAGGGGGCGCGCACGAAACGAGCGACGGCCGAGCGACGGCGACAGCGGGGCGATGGAAACCGAGAGCTGGTGACAAATTTCGGGAAGGTCCTTTAGGCGAGCTGAAATTCACGGTGAACCAAACGGTTCACAAAAACCAACCATATAGCTTTATATTTAGGGTTCAATTTTGTAATAACTATTCGACACATACGACATTTTGTCGCCTAGTGTACTCATGCGCGACTGAGGCGAAAATTGTTCACAATATCTATTTGTGCACAATTTGACCGTGCCGTTTTTTGCGTTTCGATGGTGCGTCTAAGGTATTGGTAAGTCAATGGTTTATACAAAAACTTTTCAGGGACTACCAGCCAAAATACCGTCGCATAAGAGCCGGTGCCACGTACAGGAATTTCGGAGGAGTCCTAGCCTACGTGGAGATCGCCTATAACCACCCCACGTTTGGCCAAAACGACTTTGACGGTGATATTAGCTTGATCAGGCTGAGTGATCGCCTGGTGTACTCGCCCGTCGTTCAGCCGACGATACTCCCAACTGCGGATTCCATCATCCCTGATAACCATTCAGTTGATCACGTCGGCTGGGGTTATACTTGGGTAAGTACTAAGCTAGGGTTTCGAACGCCCTTCCGTGTTTCTTGCCAAGTATGACTTGAGTACCTTCAAGGCAAGAGTGAATAGCCATTTTCTAGGTAAGCGCGCTCCAACCTACACCTCATCATTGCTTTTCATAAGCATGATGGTCGTCAAGCGCAAGCATATCTTGCAATGAAAAAAGTACAATACATAATATATTAGCAGATTTTTTTTACTACTAGATGATGCCCAGACAGATGAACTAATGATGAACAGAGAGTAATGAAGTGCATTCGCTTCTTTCTTTAACCATAATCATAAATCATTTATTTCGGAAAATTGTGGGTAATAACAGCTGTATAATTAGAAACTTCCCGTACACAATCTAAGAGACAGTGACTGTGACGTCAGACACGAAACTAGCGACGGCCGAGCGACGGCGACAGCGCGCAGCGGGGCGATGGAATGCGAGAGCTGACGACGAATTTCGGGAAGGTCCTTTAGGCAACCTGAAATTGTGGAAAAATATTATTTAAAAAAAAAATTTTTTTTGGCAACTTGATTTTTATCTTAGAATTGGAAAAAATAAATCCCAGACGTTTTTGTCGGTGATAAAGTATTACCAGACCTCTTTCAAATTGTTCCCAAAATTCGTTGCCAGCTCTCCGACTAATCGCATCGCCCCGCTACCGCCGTCCCCCCGTTACCGCTAGTTTCGTGCCCGTACACAAGAGACAGAGTGCAATAATATTTTGTTAATATTTTTTTTTTAACCACTACAAGTTAGCCCTTTACTGCGATCTCACCTGACGGTAAGTGATGATGCAGTCTAGCATGGTAGCGGGCTAAACTGTTAGGGGCATGGCAGTTATATTAAACCCATATCCCTATTCGGTTTCTACACTTCTATCTTTACCGGTAGGGTGGTAACTAGCCACGGCCGAGCCTCCCACCAAGCCAGACCAGGGAAAATTCAGAAATTATAAATTTCCAAACCCTGCCGGGGATCGAACCCGGGACCTCCGCACGTTAAGGCAACAGCGCCACGAAGGTCGTCATATCATTTACATAAAACATATTGCGAAAGTAGCATTCCAGCGAGTTCGTGATAATGTTTTCAAAAGTGTGTGAAGTCTGCTAATTCACATTACATTTTGTGAGCATGGTGGACTATGGCCTAACCCTTCTCATTCTGAGAGGTGACTCATGCTCAGTAAAAAGCCGGTGATGAATTGAAATGTCGATGATGATGATGAATTAAAACATTTTCCAACTCTATAATGAATGAGGAACTGAGCAGATTCCGCAGCTGCACCCGCCGGGCTCGTGCCTAAAGGCGGGTGCAGCTGCCGAATCTGCACAGTTGCTTAAGCGCCGCAAATACTCAGCCATTACTAAAGACATCGACCATACAACTAATAGACTCCTCATATAGGGCCAACACTTTCAGACAACACGTCAGACTTAATAGGTCTTATATAACTCCACGCCCTTGTAACAAAACCTACAGAGTTATTTAAATATTAATTAGAGTATATCGATAATTAATTATCGATAAATAATTATTAGGAGTTAGGACCCCATCCCATTTGATTTATGATTTTTTTGACCTTGAGTAGACCAATCAGCGTTTAGTATCCCGCGCCCGCTTACTTGAGTCATTTGACTGAATTGTTTGCATTACGAAAGCATAGTAATTAGGCGTCTATTGGTTGTGTGGTCGATGACTAAAGACTACGTTTTTGCGGCGCTTGCTTTTGAGACTCTGGGCATCTAGTCATCGGACACGAAATATTTTATGAATGCCGTGTCCAAAAAACTGATCCACGCCTCTGGTGACCAAAGAGCTGGCGCTTATTTAGCCCAACGAGGCCTTGCTATTTATTATATTCAACGAGGTAATAGCGCCAGTGTTTTGGGCACCATGCCCTTTAATGATCGTCATTTCGTTTGTTATTAACAGCCAGGGGGCCCGTCGTCGGAAGAACTTCGCACCTTGAATGTCTACACGATCAACAATGAGCTGTGCCGTGAACGCTACGCAGCCATCGATGACATTGTCACCGAGAATATGATCTGCACTGGAATCCTCGGCAAGGGCGGCAGAGGTATTTGCAATGGAGACTCTGGAGGACCGCTGTACTTACGAAGATACAATCCATTCAGAGAATTCACTATCGGAGTGGTGTCCTGGAGTCAGGGATGTGGCCAGGCCGAGTTCCCTAGCGTTAATACCGCTGTTGCTCCTTACGTCAAATGGATTCTCAATCTGACTTCATCTTCTTAACCTGAAGGTTGTCCTATACTAGTGTGTGCTATGGTTGTTCTATTAAAAAGTTATTTTATTTACTATTTAATATTGTTTTATTTTCAACTAGGACTTCGTACGCGTGGATTGAAGTTTTCGGTTCCCACGGTAATTCTTTAATTTTCCGGGATAAAAAGCAGCCTATGTGTTATTCCAGACTATAATCTATCTCTGTGCCAAATTTCATCCAGATCCGTTCAGCCGTTGGAGCGTGATTGATTAACAAACATCCATCCATCCGTCCAAACTTTCGTCTGCGCAGGATTAGTAGGTACTTCGAGTAGCATATTTTCTTCTCCAAGGTCCTATCTATCTTTATACCAAAATTCATCAAAATTGGTTCTGCGGTTTAGTCGTGAAAGCGTAACAGACAGACAGGGTTACTTTGAGAGACCCTTGTTCTATATTGTGTAACTATCTGATGCCCACGACTTCGTCCGCGTGGATTGAGGTTTTTGGTTCCCGCAGGAACTCCTTAGTTTTCCGTGATAAAAATAGCCTATGTGTTATTCCAGACTATAATCTATCTCTGTGCTAAATTTTATCCAGATCCGTTCAGCCGTTCGGGCTTGATTGAGTAACAAACATCCATCCATACATCTATATGTGGTATTGCAAAAGTACTACTACTATACTACTATAATATACAGTGGACCCCCTGTAATCCGGCCCCTATCTAATCCGGCACCCCCTGTAATCCGACATGTCTATTATTATTGAATATTTTTGGAAGCTTTGAACAGATTCGATATTTCGACACTGCCCTGCAGAACGTTTGTCGGATTACCGGGGGTCCACTGTACTTCTATAAATTACTAGCTGATGCCCGCGACTACGTCCGCGTGGTTGAAGTTTTTTTATTCCCGCGGGAACTCCTTAATTTTCCGGGATAAAAAGTAGCCTATGTCTCTCGCCAGGTCTTCAACTATACCATGCCAAAAATCACGTCGATCCGTTGCTCCGTTGCGCCGTGATTGCAGGACAAACCAACAAACCAACAAACAAACACACTTTCGCATTTATAATATTAGTATGATGCCCGCGTTCGGGTCGCGCCCTCAGCGATGAGAGACCTCTTCCCCCACCTCGCCCGCCGCGCCGCCCGCACCATTACTATGGTATCGCGAACTCGGTTGGTTAACGTCCTAACTATTAAAACATTTGTCCAAATGCATGGGCCGAGACAATTTTCTCCCCGAGGAAAGGATAAAAATTTTATTCCTAAACTAGCTGATGCCCGCGACTTAGTCCGCGTGGATAGTGGTTTTTTGGTTCCCGCGGGAACTCTTTAATTTTCCGGGATAAAAAGTAGCATGTGCTTTTCCACACTATAATCTATCTCTATGCCAAATTTCATCCAAATCCGTTCAGCCGTTAGAGCGTGATTGAGTAACAAACATCCATCCATACATCTAAGTAATTAAAAAAAACTCTTCATCTTTCAAAAAGTTCGCGTACATCTAACCATCATACTTTTTTTAATTACTTACCGCCCTAGGGCTTTTCTAGCTACATTATTACCCCAGAGCGCTAATTGGTCACCTACAAGCTCCATTTGAGGGTAATAAGGATCTACTTACCGAATATGAGAGATGTAATAGTAGATTAGTAGCCAAGGGCTGTAAGGCATCAATTGCAGCCCGAGATATTTAGGCGCACGAGCGCAGGGAGGGCGCCTATAGTTCGAGGGTGCAATTGATGCTTACACCCGAGCTTACTCTGCTTTACATCTCGATTGTGAGGTAAAGTAGGTCCTTAATACCCCCAAATGGAGCTTGTAGGTGACCAATTAGCGCTCTAGGGTAATAATGTAGCTAGAAAAGCCCAAGGGCGGTAAGTTATTTAAAAAAAAAACTCTTCACTCTTTCAAAAAGTTCGCGTACATCTAACCATCATACTTTTTTTAATTACTTACCGCCCTAGGGCTTTTCTAGCTACATTATTACCCTAGAGCGCTAATTGGTCACCTACAAGCTCCATTTGGGGGTAATAAGGACCTACTTACCGAATATGAGAGATGTAAAAGTTTTTAAACCAAGGAGTATGTATACCTGCATAAACACTGGCAGCATGGACTGGACAAATGTGACTCTATCGAACGTGAACATTCACTTTTAATTTGTCTTTTCTTTTTAGGGTTCCGTACCCAAAGGGTAAAAACGGGACCCTATTACTAAGACTCCGCTGTCTGTCTGTCTGTCTCCAGGCTGTATCTCATAAACCGTGATAGCTAGAAAGCTGAAATTTTCACAAATGATGTATTTCCGTTGCCGCTATAACAACAAATACTAAAAATTAAAAATATATATATTAAGGGGGGTCCCCATACAATAAACGTGTTTTTTTAGTATTTTTTTGTTCAAATTTTCACAGAATATTAACTTGTATATTACCTTTCAAAATAAATAATTAAATATCAATAAAGTAAATATTAAAGGGGTGCTCCCATACAACAATCGTAATTTTTAAGCAATTTTTTTTAATAATTTAAAACTTACTACAGGTTTGTACGGAACCCTCGGTGCGCGAGTCCGACTCGCACTTGGCCGGTTTTTATTATTTACTAGACCTATGTATCCTACTTACTATGATTTGCAATAAATATCTAACCGTTACAGTTTGTTTTACTGTTATGGTAGAAGTATAAAGTAGAGTATACACCACCGGGATAAAGCAGTTTTTTTCTTGGGCGCTTGAATCCCTCACTGCACTCAGGACTCAATCTTAATTCCCTCCCTTTGGTCGGGAATTAACTTATAACACCCTCGCTGCGCTCGGGAGTTAAATTTGGAGTCCTTCGTTACGTTCAGGATTCAATGTAGCGCCCGTGACATAAAACAGTGCTTTATCCCCTTGGTGTATAATCTACTATTATTTTACCATTATATTCATTATACCATTAATTATAGTAGGTACCTACGGAGAACCGTTCGCCGAAATTATCAGCCCCGGATTGTTGATGTTGATGTTGAGTTGATATTGAAGATAATTGGCGCATGCGCGTTGTCTATAACTCGGTGCGGCGCGGCGGGGAAATGAATATATTGGCGCTAATATTATACATACTTTTATTATACCTACTTATTATACATACCTACTTTTATTATTTTATTATACTTTTATTACATACTTTTTCTAATACATTACTTTTATTATACCTCTATGATTGGCGCCATATTTACTTTAAATTATTTTATTAATTTACTGGTATTTTGTTGGTTAAAAGTTATATTTTACGCTTACGTGAAAATGTGAACTTAAAACTGTGATTTTTTTACTTTATCTGACATTCTGAAATAGCATCGAAAGGTAAGCATTATGCAACAATATCAAGAAAAGCTGACGACAAAGTATGTATGTTACAAATTTTTGGTAAATTTACAACTTGTAATAATCATAAAGTCAATGAGGCGTGCTTAGATATTTTTGCATGAAAATAAAATTTAGATACTTACCTAATAATTACTTCAAAGGTCGTTATTATCATACTAATGTTATCATAGTTTATTATTTTATTTGTATTCGCACAATAAAATGTAAGCCTCTAATAAAGGCGGAAACTTTAAATATGTAGGACAAAACGACTTTATGGTCATTTCATTGTTTTACCGGAACCCCAAGATGACATCGATCACGACGTGGTGTTTGGCGTTAGGGCTTTTTGCAGGTGTGTACTTTATATATTATAATATACTTTATATATAAATAAGTGTTCCTGAATGTATATTTATATAAATATATATAAATAATAATAATAATGTATATATACTTTTATATAATATTATACTTTATATTATATTATACTTTATATTATATTATACTAGTTAATACTATGTCGGTAAAAAGTAGCCTATGTCACGCTCCAGGTCCTCAACTATACCCATGCAAAAATCACGTTGATCCGTTGCTCCGTTGCAGCGTGATTGAAGGACAAACCAACAAACCAATAAACCAACAAACCAACAAACAAACACACTTTCGCATTTATAATATTAGTATGATAAAAGTTGGTTAATAACTCCTTTTACACGTTTTTCTCAGACAAAGTTACGAAGTAACTACGAGTTATTTATGTATTACTAGCTGATGCCCGCGACATCGTCCGCGTGGTTTAACTTTATTGATTCCCGCGGGAATCCAATTTACTCTTAATTTTCCGGGATAAAAAGCCTATATCACTCTCCTGAATTATATACCAAGAATCACGTCGATCTGTTGCTCCTTTGTGGCGTGATTGAAGGACAAACCAACAAACAAACACACTTTCGCATTTATAATATTAGTATGATTAGTATTATATAGTTTTAGTACTTTATTATTATTATTGCATATTAATCTATATTATTGTTGCACTTTTCCGCTCCTTTTAAAATTCCTTTTCGATCACTTTTAGTGATAAGACCTCCCTTGCGCACGCATTGTTTTCTGTATTTTGCTTATAATTTAGTGCTATGTAGCAATAAAGAATTTTTCATCCCACCATCTCGGAAAGAGTATTTTTACTCTTCGATATCTGAAGGTAAAAGCCGTTATTATCCTCTAGAGGATAAAGTAAATTGAATTTAGAACATCTTGTGCTTAGTAAATACATGGATGTAATAAGTACTTACGTTTGTACGTAAGTACTTATTACATCCATGAGTAAATATCACTCGTCTATGAAGTTTGTGAATGTGGTGAATTCAAAACATCATTAAAACCTATTTACTTCTACCTCTATGGTGCCGAATTTCGATACAATCGTTTTTAATTTGTTAAAAACTCGCACTCGTAACCTTCTCGGTGTACTTTTTTAATTTGCTTTGCGCGCACCATTTTCTTCACGTCATAATGTTTAAAATTAAAACCGATTAAAAACAAGAAAATTGAAAATAAGTGAAAAACCTAAAATGAGTGATTCTAGTGACGAAGAAATTAACAGAATTGAATTTAATCTTGTGATTTTTTTTGCATTTAGTCATTTCCTCGCTGAGGTGGGATGAAAAGTTACGTGTTGCACTCGAGTGAAAAGATTTTTCACCTCGTGCTCTTTTGATTCCCTCGCTGACGCTCAGGATTCTAATTTTTGAATCACTCGCTCCGCTCGTGATTCAATTTTAGAATCCTTCGCTTGCTCGGTCATCAAAATTGAGCACGCGGTTAAAAAACAACTTTTCACTCTTGTATAACAAATAACTATATCTATGTATCTATTTCATCTTTTTATTTTTATTTATTTTTATTTTTATTATTTTTGTACAAAATATTGTCTTAAAACTAACAGAAAAAAAGTGGACAAAGGTAAAGCTTATCTCTAAAAAGAAATCTCTTCCAGCCTTCCTTGAAAGTGAGTAAGGTGAAATTGTTAAGTGGTATAGGTACAAAAATAATATATTGTATTGAAATTATAAAATTATACAATATTTATTTTAAAAAATTGATATACTGTACTATTACTTAAATAAAAACGATATACTACTTACACAAACGAATTACATATATACAATACATAAACATATAAATATACTTACAATACATAAATTGATATAATACCTACATATATTATATACTATATACATAATACGTACTATATAATTCTATTTATAAAGAAAGTTTAATGATAAATATGTATACTATAACATTGAAAGATAATGCTGTTTAACTCTGAATTTAAATATATGTACAGACTGACTTTCCCTGATTTGTTCAGGAAGGGAGTTCCAAAGACGAGTAGCTTCTGCTGTGAAAGATCTTTTATAGAAGATAGTGTTATAAGGAGGAATTTCAAGAGATTTTTTAGAGACACATGTTCGCAGGGGTCTTGTAGATGGAAGGGACAATGTAAAACGCTCTCTTAAATATTCAGGAGAAGAGTTTTTGAGGACATTAAAAAGGATGGTTAAAATATGCATGTTCCGGCGAAAGCGGATCGGGAGCCACTTTAATTGACGGCGGAAATCGGAGACGTGGTCGAATTTGCGCAGTCCGTATATAAAGCGTATGCACAAATTCTGAAGTCGCTCGAGTTTGTCAAGTAGTTCTTCAGTGGCATCCAAGTAGCAGGCGTCAGCGTAATCGAGGATAGGAAGCAACAACGATTGTGCAAGCATAATTTTAGTACGTAGCGGAAGGAAATTCTGCAGCCTCCTCAAGGAATGAATCGAATAATGCAATCTTTTACTGACTTGATTTATTTGGGCTGACCAAGTCAGGTTGCCATCTAAAGTCAATCCTAAGTTTTTAGCGGTATTGGTGTATTCTATGGGAATACCGTTGTAGAGAATACGAGGAAGATTGTTAAATTGAATGCGGTTCCTTAGTGGTCTGCTGCCAATAATCATAGCCTGCGATTTGTTTGGGTTGACAACCAGCCCGTAGGCTTCAGCCCAGTCTTGAATAGCAGCAAGATCCGCGTTGGTTGCAACGATCGCAGAGTCCAAATCCGATAATTCAGCATGCCTATAGAGTTGCAAATCATCTGCGTAAAGATGGTAGCGAGAAGAAAGATTTTTTGTAACTTCGTTAATGAATATAGAGAAGAGAAGAGGGGAAAGAACGCCGCCTTGAGGTACACCAGCAGAAAGGTTAGCCCAGTCTGAGTGAGTCTCATCTGTGCGGATTCTCTGCTGACGACCATGAAGATAAGAGTGGAACCAGTCAATCGCAGAAGAAGATATGTTAAGGGAGCATAGGATACCAAGTAGAACCTCAAAGTTCACTGAATTAAAGGCGTTACTAAAATCCAATAAGACAAGAATAGTGAGCTGTTTGTGGTCCATTGCGTAACGAACGTCATCCGTGACTTTGAGTAAGGCTGTGACGGTGCTATGCGATGGACGAAAACCAGATTGAAACGAGCTTAAAAGTTTATTATTATAAAGAAAAGAAGACAATTGTTTAAATACTGCATTTTCTATAATTTTGGAAAGGATAGGTAAGATGGAAATAGGACGGAACTGTGAAAAAGAATTAGGATTGGAGGATTTAGGTAGAGGGATTACATGAGCCGTTTTCCACAGTGTAGGGAAGACCTTATTTGCCAGGGAAAAGTTTAAGATGTGAGTAATTATAGGCACTATAAGATCTATCACCAGTACTAACATGTCCCGGCTCAAGCCATCACTACCAATAGCCTTTGTTGTGATGGAAAGGATGTCCTTCTTAACATCTGCCTCTGCGATTTCCTGGAAAGAGAAGGGTTCGCACAAAGGTGGGGTGGCATTCGCTAATTTCTGAAGAGTTTGAGATTTTATAGAATTAGAGAGAATGACAGGGGGAGTGGAAAAATGAGTGTTAAGTGCATCTAAGTCAGATATATTTATAGAAGTATCAAGAAACTTACCCACACCTAAGGACTTAAGAAATCTCCATTTTTCAGGAGTAGAGGAGTTGTCAATTGAAGAGTGGATATAGCGACGCTTAGCTTTCCTACACATCCTGATACAGAGATTACGCAACTTCTTATAGGCAGCAACATTCTCGTTGGTTGGGAATTTTTTGCATTTAGTCTTGGCTTTGTTTCTTTTAACCATTACTCGTTTAATTGTGTCAGTGAGCCAGGGTGCTGGAGGATGTTTAATCCGGACAGGTCTGATAGGAGCATGTGTATCATATAACTTGGTAACAATAGTGTTAAATAAACTAACTTTTTCATCAATACATGATGCATCTAACAGCCCCGTCCAATCAATGTTCAATGCATCGTCAGTAAGACGCTCCACATTAATATTCTTGAGATTCCGCTGCAGAATAACCTTATGCTTACGTTTATGAGCGCGCGCTTTATAGCGAAGAAACAGAAGGTCGTGATAAGAGAAGGGCGCAGTAAGCTGTCCATGCGCAAGAACGTTAAGAGGATTGGAGCAAATTATTAAATCAAGAAGGGAAGGTTCGGAGTGTGGAGCAAAGTGGGTTTCTGAGAGAGGGAGTATAGTCATGTTAATGGAGGATACTAGGGATTTTAATTTTTCTGATCTACTATCATTTTTTATAAGGCAAGTATTAAAAATCTTTCGTCCTGCCACAGATGAAATAATAGGTTATTCGCAGCCCAGTCTTATGCAGTCAACCACGAGGCAGTTCCCTGCAGTTTTCAGGTCTGGGTATTGGTATTTTAACAGTGGTTCTGTTTCCTTTTCAGTATTGGCATCAGTCCAGTCACATACATACATAGTGGGAGGATCACCCACAACAATAGAGAAGTACCCCTCTATAGTCCAGGTGGAGATGCTGAACACCTTCACTGGAGCCTGGTCTCAGGCATGTGCAGGCAACATCCTCACAGCGAGATCTGTGCTGTCTGCCGCACATTGCTTTGAGGGGCCGTGAGTAGCTTTTTTGTTTTTAAAATTTTGTATTTCTTTGTGCTTTTTATAAAATAAATAAATTAAAAAAAAAAAAAAGCTCTTTTTTTTGTTGTTCAAGGAATCCTCCGACATGGTTATCGGAGACTTTATATAAGTCACGGCTTTTTTTTACCTTATTCTCTTTTAATTGACATTCAGAAGCAGGTTTTTTTTTCTGTGGTCATGATTACTGTTTTATTTAAACGTGAGTAGCTCTTACAACTACCACTACAGCCCTTTAACGTCCCACTGCTGGGCACAGGTCTCCACTCTCATAAGTGAGGAAATTAGAGCTAAGACCCACCACGCTGCTATAATGCGGGTTGGCGGGCTTTAACAACTATTATCATGTTAGTTGTGATGTTAGTGATAATAACCAGGAGCAACTTCCTAACTCCGGGCTAGTACTGAGAATTTCTAGTCTGAAAAACCCACTACTTAATATTATGGACCGACCCGGGACTCGAACCCGGGACCTCGTTGGCTGCAGTTGAACATGCTAACCACTAGACCAACGATGCAAGTAGCTCTAGATTCATCTTAAACGTCACAATAGGGCTGATTTTGTAGTGCACAATCTCTAAATTAAAATAAATTGACAGCATTAAAAATATTGCCAATCCTATCATAATACTCCCAGCGGAAAGGGACAGAACTAGATTTAAGACTGTCATTTTAGTTTAGTTTAGAGATTGAGTTATACAGAACTACATGCCAAAAATCACGTCGATCCGTTGCTCCGTTGCGGCGTGATTGAAGGACAAAGCAACAAAGCAACAAACCAACAAACAAACACACTTTCGCATTTATAATACCTATTAGTATGATTGGCCACATTATCTCTTTGCAGTTCCTACGAGCCCAGACAGCGTCGCATCAGGGCCGGCACCACCTACCGCAACACGGGTGGTGAGATCGTCTACATCGTTTACTCCTTCAATCACCCGACTTACACTGTCGCCGCCCGCTACGATGGAGACATCAGCGTCGTCAGGCTGATGAATCCTCTGGTGTACACTGACGTCATCCAGAGGACTGCGATTCCTCCCCAGGATTCAAGTATCCCGGATAATTTGCCCGTTGTGCACGCTGGATGGGGTACTACTCAAGTTAGTAAACTGTTTCTATCTATTTTATATACTGGACTAGCCTTTGCTCGCGACTTCGTCCGCGTGGAGGTTCTTAAAAAAAAACATAAATTTCTTCATTTAACAAAATAACAAATACCAAGGATATAACTTGAACCGCCTATTTACCCTATTTAATTTCCTTTCCTTAGTACACCTCTACGGTGTTCAAGGAATATTCTCTCAAAAGCAACTTTTATGTTTAGTCGTTTTCTAAAAAAATATTTATAACCAAAAGTGGTAGTGGTGGTGGTACAGTTGGTATGTGTCCATACTTCCATACTAATATTATAAATGCGAAAGTGTGTCTGTCTGTGTCTGTCTGTCTATCTGTCTGTCTGTCTGCTACGCTTTCACGGCCCATCTCTTTAACAGATTTTGATGAAATCTGGTACAGAGGTAGGCTGTATCCCAGGGAAGACCATAGGCTACTTTTATCCCGGAAAATTAAAGAGTTCCCGCGGGAATCAAAAAATCTTAATCCACGCGGACGAAGTCGCGGGCATATTCTAGTAATATTATCTAGTATTATTATAAATGCGAAAGTATTTCTGTCTGTCTGCTACGCTTTCACGACCCAACCGTACAACCGATTTTGATGTAATTTGGTACAGAGATAGTTTACATCCCGGGGAAGGACATCGGTTACTTTTTATCCCGAAAAATTTAAGATTTCCCGCGAGTATCAAAAAATCCTAATTCACGCGGATGAAGTCGCGGGAATCTTTTTTTTTTTTAATCCACTACAAGTTAGCCCTTGACTGCGATCTCACCTGATGGTAAGTGATGATGCATTGAAGTCTATAATAATTCTGACGTTTATACATTTGCAGCAAGGAGGCAGCGCATCCGAGGTCCTTCTAGACGTCCAAATATACACGATAAACAACACCCTCTGTCGCGAACGCTACGCCTCCCTCCCGAATTCACCCGCTGTCACCGAGAATATGATTTGCGCTGGTCTGTTGGACGTTGGCGGGGCTGACGCGTGCCAGGGCGACTCCGGTGGACCTTTGTACTTCGGGAACATCACTATTGGAGTAGTGTCCTGGGGCCACGGCTGCGCCAACGCCACCTTCCCTGGATTAAGCACCGCTGTCCCACCTTACACTCAGTGGATTATTGATCATGTTTTATAGAATATATTATAGAATTCTAATTTATAGAGATTAAATTACATGTTAGCGATATCAGTTATTTTATTTATATATTTATTTATATTTGACCGAGGGAAGCGAAGGTCTCTGAGTCTACTTGAGTGAATTGGCACTTGTCCGTCCGTCCGTCAGTCCGTCCGTCCGTCTGTCAGAGCCTTATAACTTCTGAATTACGGAACGTAATTACTTCAAATTTAAATATAATATGTAAACCGATGGCCTCCCGCCGAATATGGCTTAAAAAGTTATAAAAATCTTTATTTCAGGGGGGCTCTCATAGAAGCGAATGCGAAGTAAAATATTTTTTATAGCGTTACATAGGGTTGCTGTATATCATTTTAAAGATAATTAGGAATAGACTGCAAAAATATTTTTTTTTTAATTTTTCCCCTAAAATTGACGAAATGGGTGGCTTTCAAAGTGTTGATTTTCTAACGTAAAAATTTGACCTCAGAACTCTCAATTTTCTGAAAGGCTGAGCCTGAAACTTATCAACATTTTTGAATTATACCCTGTACATGAACAACAAATACTAAAATTAGATAAATATTATAAGGAAACGAAATTATTTAATTTTTAATGTGCTTCAGTATTATTAACAGAACTTCACAATTATGTGAATAGATGGCGCTCTGTACAAGTTTATGGATACCGCGAGGTCTCAGTTCGGGGCGAACCACTAGTTAAAATTGTTTTAAGTTTTATAAATCAAAAAAAGTAAAGGCTGAATAGTCCAGGCTGGGAGTTAAGTTAACCTAGAGCCATGAAGCCAATTAACAACGCAATTACAACAACGCGCCGTAGATTCTAGATCTTTAATCTGTGCGCGCTATTTTTAAAAGTTTCATTGAGTTTTTCCTATAAATTATTAATTAATATGAGTGTAAACCACTCACACTCACATTGATTTGGAATCATTTTTGAATAATAAAATTAAATCAACAATAATTAGGTATTTGAGATGTGAGTAAAAAGTCGAAAAATCTCGAAATAAATATGGGCGTGAGAAACCATTTTCTAGTGAGTACCTAGTACCTACCTACTCGAGTTTTATTTCAAGTTTTCTCACAAATGTATTGAATAATATTGTGTGATACACGGGCGTTAGGGTTATAACAAACTCGTAACGATGGTCAGCCCTCACTTGGCGGTATCAGGCTGGCATGAATCAACTCGTATCTCGTATGTAAAAACCTACTTACCGCTTTATGTCACAAACTAATAAGTAATAAAGATAAACAAAATTATTGTAGTCGGTATAATTTAGCAAATTCCACACTAACATTATAACAAAAGTGTGTCTGTCTGTCCGTTTGTCTGTTTGCTACGTTTTCCACAGGGATTTGATGGATTTTGACGAAAGGGGTTGTTTTAAATTTATATGGAGCCTGGGCCAGGTATTTGTACGGTATTTCAAAATGTTCGGGGTCTTAAAATAGTAATATTTTTCCTTTATTTCTTACTAAAAAGTTCAATTTACGAGGTACAATGCGAAATTATTTTGCAAAATAAAAGCGCAACAACATGCGTCCATTTTGACATTGACGTATATTACACGTGTCATGATGACATTTGACATAAAATTACCTGGGAAATGTGAATTAACCTTAAAATATCCAACAGCAGTCAGATTGATGGATGGATGCGCTGCGAGAGTTGCTATTCTACAAATGTACTTAATTAAACATTTTATTTTTGTACCTCTTAATCACTGTAAAACTGCCAAAAAGCATATTTTATTTTGTTTTCTATGATTTTATACTATTTTTTGGAATACTGTACAAGTACCTGGCCCAAGATGAAAACACCCCAAAGATACCTAAATATATAATATATATATAAGCTGTTAATATAAAAGGAAAAGGTGACCGACTGGCTGATCTATCAACGCATAGTTTAAACCACAGGACGGATCGGGCTGAAATTTGGCATACAGATAGCTATATGATGTACTTAGGCGTACACTAAGAAAGGCTAAGAAAATCGAACCTAACGAGAGCAAAGCCGCGGGAAAAAGCCAGTGTATAATAATATTTTAATAAGATAACGTAGGAGCCATATTATTTACCTAATCATATAGGTTATTAGTAATAGTACCACCTAATATTATCTAGAATTCACTAAGCCGAGGCTTACAGTTTCTCGTAATCAATAAAGATCGAATCGGCGATATTGTTGTTATCAAATTGTCATAAACGGAAACAGGGGCAGTAAAACAATATCATATACATGGTGTTTCAATCAAACTGCCTCGTTGGTCTAGTGGTTAGCATGTTCAACTGCGGCCGACGATGTCCCGGGTTCGAGTCCCGGGTCGGCCCATAATTAAGTATTGGGTTTTTCCGTCTAAAAATTCTCAGTACTAGCCCGGAGTTAGGAAGTTGGTGGTGTGTCACCCCCGTGCCTCGGAGAGCACGTTAAGCCGTCGGTCCCGGTTATTGTCACTAACATGATAATAGTCGTTAAAGCCCGCCAACCCGCATTGGAGCAGCGTGGTGGGTCTAAGCTCTAATTCCCACTCTCCTATGAGAGTGGAGGCCTGTGCCCAGCAGTGGGACGTTAATGGGCTGTAGTGGTGATTGGTGGTGGTGTTTCAAATTAAATCTTACTTCTTACTAATATTATAATTAATTCGAAAGTTTGGATGGATGTTTGTTACGCAATCACGTCAGAACGGATGAGGATGAAATTTGGCATAGAGATTATAGTCTGGAATAGCACATAAGTACTCGTAGGCTACTTTTTATCCCAGAAAATTAAAGAGTTCCCGCGGGAAACAAAAACCTCAATCCACGTGGACGAAGTCGCGGGCATCAGCTAGTGATTTTGATCGTGTAAGACAACGGAAGAATTTTTTAACTGAAAAACCCAATACCTAATAACTTTTTGCCCGACCGGGAATCGCACCCGTGACCTCGTGATCCGCAGTCGACCATGCTAACCGCTATACCAACGAGGCAGTACCTTCGAATTCACCGAAAATATATCAGCCTGTATTAACAACCCCAATAAATAGTATAATTTAAACTGATAAAAGTGTGTCACCTATAAAGTATAAATTTCAAAATAGTAAAATTTCAAGTTTATTTGTAAGTCATAGGTCAACTGTGCCATAATGATGTCCTGGATTTTGTGTCTGGCGCTGCTTGCAGGTTGTATACAAGTTTTTAACCTTTTTACTTAGTACTATTGGAACAAAGTTCCCTAAGGGACGACGGGGTACCCTAGCCGGCAAAAAACGTTCGGCGTGGACGCGTCCGTCCGTAAATGCGTGGAATTAGATTCTTTTAACGAAGACAAAAGGTCTTACATATAAATATACTACATTCCAAATTAAACTTTAATGCCTTAGTGTTAAGGTTTATATTGTAATAATTATTTTAATTTAAAAAAATATAGTTTTCGCTTGAAATTAAAATTTATGTAATGAGGAACTTTGTTCCTATGTTCGTTGTGTCCCACGACACCACACGCTTTTTTTTAATTATTGTATCTCTGCATCGTTTTCCTCATTGCTTACGGTGTCCCCCTTTTCATTTACTCAATGACCCAGTTCCAGTCCCAGTTATTTCTGCATTTTTTGTTTTACGCAGCAAGTAAACAATATTATTGTGGGACTGTCCCATTTGTGTAGAGCATTAGGGATATTTTCTGACTGGAAATAGATTGAGGGCGACCGCTAGTAATGAATATAAATAATCCAAAGACGTATACCGCCAAGCGATTTAGCGTTCCGGTACGATGCCAACAGGTTACCATCATCACTTATACCATCAGGTAAGATCGTAGACAAGGGCTAACTAGGGGTAGCTAGTTAAATTTAAAAAAGCTAGTATATGTATTATACTAGACTAATGCCCACGCGTTCGTCCGCGTGATTCCCGTGGGAACTCTCTTATTTTCCGGCATGAAAAGCCTAAATAGCCTATGTCCTTCCCCGGGATACAACCTATCCCTGTACCAAATTTCATCAAAATCGCTTGAACAGATGGGCCGTGAAAGCGTAGCAGACAGACAAACAGATAGACAGACGGACTTAACTGTCTCGTTGGTCTAGTGGTTAATATGTTCGACTGCGGCCGACGAGGTCCCGGGTTCGAGTCCCGGGCCGGGCCTTAAGTATTGGGTTTCGAGTCCCGGGTCGGGCCTTAATTAGGTACCTATTGGGTTTTCTGACTACATAGAAATTCTCAGTACTAGCCCGTAGTTAGGAAGTTGGTGGAGTTTCATCCCCGTGCGTCGGAGAGCACATTAAGCCGTCGGTCCCGGTTATTATCACTAACATGATAATAGTCGTTAAAGCCCGCCAACCCGCATTGGAGCAGCGTAGTGGGTCTAAGCTCTAAATCCCTCTCTCCTATGAGAGTGGAGGCCTGTGCCTAGCAGTGGGACGTTAATGGGCGATGGATACTTAAACATTTTTTTTTAGTTTATCTATATATATAAAATTCAAAGTCCTGACTGTCTTACTGACTGACTGACTTATATATCAACGCACAGCCTAAACCGCTGGGGTTAGAAACTTGAAATTTTGACAGTAGGTTCCTTTTGTGACGTGAGCGCTCACTAAGGAAGGATTTTTCAAAATTCCACCCCTAAGGGGGTGAAATAGGGGGTGAAAGTTTGTATGAAAGTCCGTCATTTCTCAAGTTATATCCATGAAACTTGGTATTTGAGCTTCTGGTTTAAAATAAAGAAATACGTGTTTCACAGTTTTTGAAAATTCTACCCCCAAAGGCGTTAAATAGGGGTAGAAAGTTTGTATGAAAGTCCTTCATTTTTCAAGTTATAACAATGAAAGTTGGTATTTGGGCTTCTGGAATAAAGAAATACGTGCTTCACAGTTTTTGAAAATTTTATCCCCAAGGACGTAAAATAGAGAGTTTGTCCTTCAATCACGCCGCAACAGAGCAACGGATCAACGTGATTTTTTGCATGGGTATAGTTGAGGAGCTGGAGAGTGATATATATAGGATTTATCCCGGAAAATTAAGGAGTGCCTGTGGGAATAAAAAAAAACTTATGCCACGCGAACGAAGTCGCGAGCATCCTCTAGTTTATTTTATAAAATGCACAAACAAATACAAAATTTTGTTTCTCGCCAAACTACACACGTAGTTTCAAGTTTGTTTGGCGAGTTCGCGCTCAACTAAAACTACGCCGTGCACTTTCTCCTTAGACACTACTGTTACTTATACCTTTTTTTTTATCGACTACAATTAAGCTCTTGACTGCGGTCTCACCTGATGGTAAGTGATGATGCAGTCTAAGATAGTAGCGGGCTAACCTGTTAGGGGCATGGCAGTTATATTACACATATTATATACCCCTATTCGGTTTCTACATGGCATAGTACCGGAACGCTAAATCGCTTGGCGGCACGTCTTTGCCGAGGGTGGTAACTAGCCACGGCCGAAGCCTCCCACCAGGCCAGACCAGGGAAAATTCTGAAATTATAAATTCCCTAATTGACCCTGCCAGGGATCGAACCCGGGACCTCCGCACGTTAAGACAACAGCGCTATACACACTGCGCCACGGAGGTCGTCAAAAACCTAGTTATAATATATTTGTTTCCAGGTGCCACATCGGCGTCGCAGCAATATGCGCAGGAGATTCAGCCACAGAACATGACAGTTCTGCAGCGGTTCCCATCCGTGGTCCAGATAGAGTTCTACAAGTTCTACTCCTCCATGGAATGGGTCCAGGAGTGTGCTGGGAGCATACTCAATTCCCATCATTTATTGAGTAGTGGTAGCTGTTTTACTGGATGGTAAGAGCAAACTAAATAATGGTAAAACTCGATAGCAAATAAGTTAATCCATAACCTTAGTAGTAATTTTTGTAATTTTATTATAGTGCTTCTCACACTAGGAAAGTTACTTCAAAAATCAAAATCAAATATTTTTTATTCTAGTAGACTTTTTATAACTGCTTTTGAATAGTCGAATGAATCTACCACTTGTTCGGAATGCCGTTCCTACCGAGAAGAACCAGCAAGAAAGGTGGTTGCTCTTTTGAAAAATAATATACAACTGGATGATGCCCACGACTTCGTCCGCGTGGATTTAGTTTTCCTACCCCAGTACCAAGTTTCATCAAAATCGGTTGAGCAGATGGGCCGTGAAAGCGTAGCAGACAGACAGACAGACCAGACACACTTTCGCATTTATAATATCACTATGGACTATGGATAATTTCATACTCGCGCCTCTTGGCTCTTGGCTCTTTCTGCATTATAGTGAAATGTAGTAGGTATCGTAGTTTTACTTAATGCATGAATTGTGTAGTGTTGTTTTTTTTGTGTACCTACACATATTATTAAGGGCTGTTAGCAGATGTTCTTACATCTTGTCCATGTTACGATTGCATCTTGTTTTATGTACCTTTTCAATAAAATTCATACTAATATTATAAATGCGAAAGTGTGTCTTTCTGGCTTTCTACTACGCTTTCACGGCCCATATGTTCAACCAATTTTGATGAAATATGGTACAGGGATAGGTTTTATCCCGGGGAAGGACATAGGCTACTTTTTATCACGGAAAATTAAAGAGTTCACGGTGGAATCAAAAAACCCGCTGGAGTCATCCACGCGGACGAAGTCGCCGGCATCAGATTCAGATTCATTTATTATACGGCTGCCTGAAAAAAGGAGGGTTTTCAGGGTTCATGTATGTATGTATATATGTGAGTTTGTATATTCCACTATAACTTCTATACGCCTGAATGGATTTTGATGAATGAGGTATCGTTAGAATCCTTAGCTTATTCCGGGTGACATAGGCTAGTCAAATTTAAAAAATTGATAGGGTGACCATGGTCCGGCATCAAAGACTAAAGTCGATTTTTTTCCAAAATGAGATTATCTATATTGTCATCATCAAGAAAATGATGAGTAGATTCCAAAAATATATAAGACTATTTCAATATCCAGTGATTCACAAAAAAATATCATTTAGTCTTTTTTTTTTTTTCTTTTTTTTCACTTGTATTCAATTTGAACAATACAATAATTGACAAGTCACCCCGTTAGGGCATATGCAGTTTGAGTGACAGGGGTCACATCATCTAGTAAATAAATAAAAAGAGACCCTTTCCAGGTCCTACGAGCCCCGTTTCCGCCGTATCAGATTCGGTTCCAGCTTCCGCAACACAGGTGGCATGGTCTCCTACGTCCAGAATAGAATTAACCACCCCACTTTTGGCACGGCCTATACCGCTGACATTAGCATCATCAGGGTCATGAGTGCTATCGTGTACAGCCCCTTTGTGCAACAGGCTTCCATCGCGTCCCCAGGGTCCTGGATCCCTGCAAACTTACAACTGAACCAACCTGGCTGGGGACGTGCTCAGGTAATTTAAGACTAAATTTCTAACCATCTATTTAATGGACGCCTTTAGCGAACCACCGAACTTGGGGCACAGCCTATACTGGTAATGCCAGCGTCATCAGGTCCATGAGCGCTATAGTGTACAGCCCCTTTGTGCAACAGGCTTCCATCGCGTCCCCAGGGTCCTGGATCCCTGCTAACTTACAACTGAACCAACCTGGCTGGGGACGTGCTCAGGTAATTTAAGACTAAATTTCTAACCATCTATTTAATGGACGCCTTTAGCGAACCACCGAACTTGGGGCACAGCCTATACTGGTAATGCCAGCGTCATCAGGTCCATGAGCGCTATAGTGTACAGCCCCTTTGTGCAACAGGCTTCCATCGCGTCCCCAGGGTCCTGGATCCCTGCTAACTTACAACTGAACCAACCTGGCTGGGGACGTGCTCAGGTAATTTAAGACTAAATTTCTAACCATCTATTTAGTGGACGCCTTTAGTGAACCACCGGACTTGGGGCACAGCATATACTGGTAATGCCATCGTCTTCAGGTCCATGAGTGCTATGGTTTACAGCTCCCTTGTCCAACAGGCTTCCATCGCGTCCCCAGGGTCCTGGATCCCTGCTAACTGACGACTGAACCAACCTGCCCCCCAATCATGTAAGAATGTCCGATCAAAACGGTAAGTTCGTCGTCAAAGTGAAATAAACCATAAATGCATTGAATTAGAGCTCAATTTCGTGTATACATTCTTATACGTTTGAGTATCGTACATACCTAAACGTATAAGAATGGATACACGAAATTGAGCTCTAATTTAATGCAGTTATGGTTTATAAACTTTGACGACGAACTATAACGTTTTGATCGGACATTCTTACATGATCGGGGGGCTGGTAACACTTGCTAATGAAATAGTTTTTTAGTCTAAATAAATAATAAATAAATAAATCTTTATTTCTAATCTGGTAGATTATGACATATTTTTACTGTCATTACATAAGGACTCGAGCTGTGAACTTTCACTGTGTGAGTTTCACTTCAACAGTTTCACTTCGATAAATGTTTTGGTTTTGCAGCAACAAATGATAAGCAACCAAGTAGTAGTCACGGCGCCCGTCGCCAGCTGCGGCAGGCGTGACGGGAACTTCTCCAGCGTCTTCAACGCCACAGTGAACATCCTGTGCGCTATCCCGCCCAACGACACCGCCCCCAACTTCGATGTGGGATCTCCTTTGATCTGGCAGAACATCACTGTGGGAATCGTTGGTGGGGTCAATACAGCTGGAGTTTACAATGTAAGCAAAACAAAAGCTTCCTTACTTTACTTTTTCGTCTACAATAATTCCGTTGCTACGCCACCTTTGGCGATCAATCACTTACGCAGACGAAATTGCTCAGTATACAACACCAACGCAATGTCGCCTGCTTATCGGTTTTTTATCGGATATACCACGGTGAGTGTGCTCAGGAACTTCACAACCTTGTTCCTCCTTCTCCGTTCTACCACAGAACAGCGAGAAAAATGTGGTTGATGTCCAATCTGCTCGCACGAGACGTTTTTAAATCAGGCGTAGGACCGACCGCTTTACGTGCTCTCCGAGGCGAGGGGGTGCAACACCGCGAACTACCTAACTCCGGGCTAGTACTGAGAAATTTTTGCCAGAAAACCCAATACTTAATTATGTCCCGACCCGGTATTCGAACCCGGGACCTAGGAAAGCCGCAGTCAAACATGCTAACCATTAGACCAACGAGGCAGTTACGTTACCATAGTCTGTCGGTCTGACTCCTCACTGTCGGCAGGCTAAGCCATCCACCTCGACCAATCAAGTTGCAAGAAATCAAAAAGCTTTCTGCTTTCTTGCAGTCTTTATTGGTCGGACCTGGCATGGCAGCCTGAGGAAGGTTTATTATCGATACAGGGCCCAAAACTATTTTTTACGGAGTATATTGTTTTCAGGGTTCATGTATGTATGTATGTGAGTTTGTATATTCCACCATAACTTCTATACGCTTGAACGGATTTTGATGAATGAGGTATCGTTAGAATCCTTAGCTTATTCCGGGTGACATAGGCTAGTAAAATTTTAGAAAAAATTGATAGGGTGACCATGGTCCCGCATCAAAGACTAAAGTCACTAAAGTTGAATTTTTTTTCCAAAATGAGATTAACTATATTGTCATCATCAAGAAAATGATGAGTAGATTCCAAAATTTAAAGTGATTCACAAAAAAATATCATTTAACTATGGCAGTCGTATTTTTTAATTCTTTGAGTTATATTCACTTGTTTTCAATTTTTATGCCTGTCTGTCCATCTGTCTCACTGTGTGTTACGGCATCACGCTGATTTAAATGCAACTTGGCACACATTTTTTAAATTTTTTTATTGCGAGATAGGCTTGCCCTTGACGACAATCATGCTTAATACAAAGCAATAATTAGGTCTAGGTTGGAGCGCGCTTGCCTAGAATATACCTATTCACTCTTGTTTTGAAGGTTTTTTTTTAATCCACTACAAGTTAGCCCTTGACTGCGATCTCACCTGATGGTAAGTGATGATGTAGCCTAAGATAGTAACGGGCTAACCTGTTAGGGGCATGGCAGTTATATTAAGCACATACCCCTATTCGGTTTCTACACGGCATCGTACCGGAACGCTAAATCGCTTGGCGGTACGTCTTTGCCGGTAGGGTGGTAACTAGCCACGGCCGAAGCCTCCCACCAGACCAGACCAGGGAAAATTCAGAAATTATAAATTCCCAAATTGACCCTGCCAGGGATTGAACCCGGGACCTCCGCACGTTAAGGCAACAGCGCTACACACTGCGCCACGGAGGTCCACCACCCTACCGGCAAAGACGTGCCGCCGAGCGATTTAGCGTTCCGGTACGATGCCGTGTAGAAACCGAATTGGGGTATGGGTTTAATATAACTGCCATGCCCCTAACAGGTTAGCCCGCTACCATCTTAGACTGCATCATCACTTACCATCAGGTGAGATCGCAGTCAAGGGCTAACTTGTAGTGGTTAAAAAAAAAATTCAATTTAATTAAATTTAATTTTTTTTTGGAAAATTTAAGAGAGAACCAAAAAACCTCAATCCACGCGGACTAGCGGACGAAGTCGCGGGCATCTGCTAGTAAATAATAAAAATAATAAAAATAGTAATTTGTTTATTTCTTTCTTTCTTTCTAGGGCGTGATAGCGTTAAACGTCGGAGCATACACCGAATGGGTCATCGATACTTTAAGGTGGTGGTAGTAAATTAAAGTTTTTTTTGGTACTTAAGCATATTAAGTTTAATTTAATAAAACTTTTTAAATAAGAATACTTTGGTATATGGGTGAATTTCCCAACAGCAAAATTTATGCGGCATGGATGAAATCGGCAGTGCAGAACGTTACTATACAGTTCTAATATTTTTTTCTAGGTAGAAGAGGTAGTTACCTATGTACGAGGCTGTAAATTTTTCTGGATTAGGATTACAGTTTAAAAAAAAAAAATGGTAAAGCTCCGAATTTTTCATTTCAGTGGCTGTCACTGCAACATGTTTCTGTGTAATTTTCCTCATAAAACAAAAAATATTGGTTACTGAGGTTTATGGCTACCTTTATTTTAATCATGAATAGTGATAGTTTAATCCCAAAGTATTTTTTTAATAATATCTACCCAGTTTAATAGCAGGAAAGTAAAAATGAATGTGTCACTGAAAGTTCTTTAATTTCGGTGACAAAAAGTTTATCAGGTATATTTTTGCTTATAACAACTCTAGCTCCCCACGCGTGCGCTTAAAACTTTCGCAACTGTGGCCTCTATATGTTGATCGTGGGAGGACTTGCGCCGCTTGCCTGCGTGTTCCCGCCAAACACATAAGTATGTCATATCGGTGACATGGAACACATTTCTTTTCATTTCCGTGTATAGCTATAACTTGTCTTGCAATAAGCTAGTAAATTTATTTAAGTATTCATGAATGGGCTAATGGTACTACGTTTATTTGTGTAGTATTCCTTACATCCTATAATAAATAGTTTTCTCGTAATGTTAATTCTTTTCCTTGATTTTAATTTCGGTGTTTTCATTTCGGTTGATTCGGTGGCCCAAACTGACCACCGAAATGACAAAATACTCACCGAAATGATAAAAATGCTCATTTCGGTGAGTTTTTATCATTTCGGTGTATAATTGTTTCATTTCGGTGGATGTTTTTATCATTTCGGTTGATTATTATTTCATTTCGGTGAAAATTCAAGCTAGGAGGTGAATATTTCACAATCTTTGAATACATTTTGCTAATGTGTTTCCAAGACCTGTACTTTTGTGCGATTTATTGTCGATCCGTTTCTCCGTTGCAGCGTGATTGAAGGACAAACCATAATCATAATCATAGCCTTTATTGCTGAATAAATATTTTACAATATTATGTTGTTTTATTTTTTAAAAAAAATATTTCTGAACATCAGCTTGTCCTGCGACATAGGCCTCCTCCAGAGCCTTCCAGATCTTCCTCTCCTGTGTTGTTCGGCGCCATGTAGCACCAGCCACCACTCTTAAATCATCTTCCCATCTTTTCCTTTGCCTTCCTTTACACCTTTTCCCATCCCTCGGATACCACTCGGTCACTTCCTTAGTCCATTTTCCACCACTGTCTCTCATCATCTTCTTCTGTCGGATCGGCATTACGGTTTTCGGAAAAATCGGTCTACAGGAGATCTTCTGGTGTATGCCACGGACACTTGGGGTGAAGCCATTGAGAAACACGGCGAGGCACTCGCCGTATCTCTGGACGTATCTAAGGCATTTGACCGGGTCTGGCACGGCAGTCTTCTCAGTAAGCTCCCAAAGTACGGGATACCTACTGGTTTCTGTAACTGGATATCTGACTTTCTGAGGGAAAGGTCATTTCGGGTTGTCGTTGACGGCAGCTCATCTGACCTAATGGCTATTAATGCCGGTGTCCCTCAAGGGTCTGTTCTCTCCGCAACACTTTTCCTGCTGCACATCAACGATCTCCTCAAACCCGGTATCTTTGGGTACGCTGATGACAGCACTGTTACGGAGAGATACATGTCCAGTTCTAGAGCCAGTGCTACTGAGATACTTGAGCAAAGAGTGGCGTTGGTGAATCGCGTTAGCTTGACTCTTGAGGAGGTCTCCGATTGGGGTGACGCCAATTTAGTCAAGTTTAATGCCACCAAAACACAGGCGTGTTTATGCACCGCGAAAAAGAGCCCCTTTACCTTGGCTCCAACTTTCCAAAGTATATCCGTCCCGATCAGTGATCATATTGAGCTCTTGGGTATTGAAATCTCATCCAATCTCAATTTCGGGAAATGCATCGAGTTAAAGGCCAAAATAGCTGCCAAAAAACTTGGCATCTTGAACAAGGTGAGGCGGTACTTCACACCGGAACAACGCCTCGCTCTTTATCAGGCCCAAGTTCGTTCTGGCATGGAGTACTGCTGCCACCTTTGGGATGGATCCGCCAAGTACCAACTTGATGCATTAGACTCGATTGATCGCCGGCCCGAAGAATCATTGGCGATCAATCACTCACGCAGGCGAAACTGCATTGCTTACAGCACCGACGCAATGTCGCTTGCTTATCGGTCTTTTATCGGATATACTTTGGAGAGTGTGCTCAGGAACTTTTCAACCTTGTTCCCCCCTCACCGTTCTACCACAGAACAACAAGAAACCGTTTGTGTTGGCATCCTTATGTAGTTGACGTCCAGTCAGCTCGAACGAAACGGTTCTGTTCTACGTTTCTAATTCGAACCGCTAGGATGTGGAATGCCCTTCCAGCACATGTATTCCCTGCCACGTATATCTTAAGTACCTTCAAGGCAAGAGTGAATAGGCATCTTCTAGGCGGGCGCGCTTCAACCTAGACCTCATCATTGCTTTGTATTAAGCGTGACTGTCGTCAAGCGCAAACCTATCTTGCAATAAAAAAAAAATCATGTGTCCAGTGTCCGCCACTTTAGCCTTCTTATATGCTCTGTTACATCTTTCACTTTCTAATAGTTTTTAGGTTTATTCTGTCTTTCTTTTTTATGTTTATCATACTTCTCTCCATAATATGTTGATAAGTTTCTAGTTCTTTCGTAAGTGACCAAGTTTGGCATCCGTAAGTTATACACGGTATTATGCAAGTATCAAATATTTTTTGCTTTGCATTTGCTGGAAGTTCTTTACTTTTCATAATTTCCTTTAAAGACCAGTATCGTTTCCATGCGTTAATTATTCTTTGGTTAACTTCTTTAGTCATCTGATTGTGTGGATAACTTGTCCCAGATACACATAATCTTCAACATATTCTATTGCTTTGTTATTAACTTTTATAGTAATTTGGTCTCCATTTGTCATCAATTTAGTTTTCTCTGTATTCATAGTTAGACCTACTACAGCACTCTCTTTTTCCAGTTGTTGTAACATTATTTCTAGTGTGTTAGGATTGTTGCATATTAGAATAAGGTCATCTGCAAACCTGAGATGGTTTAATTTTTTCCCATTTATAGTCCATAGTTATCCCAATCTAGATTTTGAAAAACCTTCTCTAAAATGGCTGAGAACAGTTTAGGGGATAGAGGGTATCCCTGTCTGACTCCCTTTTTTATTTGTAAATCTTCTCCTTCTTTCTCTAGTCTGACTCGTGCTGAACATTTTCTATTTATCTCTTTTATTAATCTAATGAACTTAGTTGGTACTCCCTGTTCTTCGAGTGCCTGCCATAGGTGGTAGTGTTTTATTGAGTCAAAGGCTTTGTTATAGTCGACAAAGCCTAGGTAGTATTCTTTGTTATATTCATTGCATTTTTCAATGTATATGATCAGTTGTGGAGTAATTGCATCTGAATTCTGCTTGTTCTTTTGTTGGACAAACCAACAAACTAACAAACCAATAAACCAACTAACAAACACACTTTCGCATATGATTTCAACCGACTATAACGAGATTTGATTAAATATAATCCGATTTATTTATTTTAAAGTACCAGGTGAATGCAAAGTTGAAACGCGATCTACCAACTATAATTGACATATTTTTTTAGAATGCCGAGGCTAGCATTGACTGCAGATGAAAGAAAGGAAAGAAGAAGATTATGTGAGCAGAGAAGAAAAGAAAGAATGTTTATATTCGTTTTCGGTGGATTTTAATTTCGGTGGATAGGTTTTTTCATTTCGGTGGCTAGTTATTTCATATCGGTGAACGAATTTTTCATTTCAGTGGCATCACAAATTTAAACACGATTTTTCATTAGTTTATTAAGGTATATTTTGATGGCATTACATAAGAGCATGAAGAATATCAAGAAGTACAATAAACTACTGTTTAAATTTGAGAAAACTTGATAATACGAAAGTTCACCGAAATGAAACAAAAAAACGCCTTTGTTGAAATTGACCCATATGAAACGTTTTTGAATTAAATGTTTACACACTCGAGTTGTTTTATTTTTGTATGCTCATCTTCTATCAGGAGTCCGTCTTCATCTCCGATTAAGGGTCATACTGCCAAGTGCCAACGCTTAAAGCAATATTTTTTTTAAAATATCTATATATATAAAATTTAACGAACTAGAATCAAAATTTAACCAACAACAAAATTCCATCAAATACTTGGAAAAATGTTTAAAACGAAAAAATGTCATATTTTTCGGAGTCGAGGAAAAAGAAAAAAGCTACCAGCACTTGGAAGAAATTATACATAATATTGTAACAAAGACTATGAATATAAACTGCGATAGAAGCTGTATTGAGTATGTTGGAAGATTAGGTAAGAATAAAAATAAACTGAGACCAATAGTGGTAACTTTAAACACAGTTGGTAAAAAAATTGAACTGCTGAAAAATAGTAAAACTTTAAAAAATACAAATTACTACATACAAGAAGACTATTCCAAAGAAATTGTAGAAAAAAGGAAGGAATTAATGAAGAATATTTATGAACAAAGAAAACAAGGGAATAAATGTGTTCTAAAATATGATAAAATAGTATTTTTAGAAAACAAAGAAAATGTGAATATGCATAAAAATAATGAAATGAATATTAATAAAAGGAATTTATCAAATCAAATCAAAAAAAGTCAGCAAAATACTCCACAAAGAAAAGTAAATATGACATCAAATACATTGTCTCGCATATGGACAAACCATCAATAAATCACTCATCACAATATCAAGAACAACATAAGTCTAATTAGCAGGAATAATTCTGTCACCATCACAGCCCCTCTCCCAGCCTCCCAAGCCGGTTGGTCGCCGTGGGAGGACTAGACCACAACCCACCAGCTGCATAAAAGTGCAAAATAAAAGTGCAAAGAATACGCATAAATATAATAAGTATGTGAATTAACATTGCGGATAAATAAATTATCAGGGACGCACTGGTGGAGGCCTTCGCCCCATGGGCGGACTGGGAATTTAAATATATTTATTTAGTAGGTATGAGGTAGCTCTAAGATAGGTTTAACATAAGTATTGTACTATTGATTAAACATTGAAATATATTTCTTATCAACAAAGCTTACATGTAAATTAGGATATTGTTAAGTAACTACTTAAGTACAAAAAAAACCTGTTAACTACGAAAATTGTGTACCCAATTATTTATAAAATTAAAATAATCCATTTACAAGTTTATATTTTTATCTTGTAAATTTTGGTAAAAAAACTGTAATAATTCCTATCTACTGAAGTAAATACTTACCTACATTAAAAGTTTATCAGATAAAATATTTTAAAAGAACCAATAAGAAAAGAAACAGTTTAAAAATATTGTACTAAGCCTACCGTATTATCTATACTTACCTACATTATTTTGCTTGAAACATACTTGCAGACTAAAAATGTAAACGATTATGATATACTCGATAGGAAAATATTAGGTAACGGAATGTAATACATAATTTGAAAAAAAAAAAAAAAAACATAAATTGTAACATACTTGCAATAAACAAAAATGGAATACCTAATTAATACCAACGTACAGATTCCTTTTCTAAATTGATCAAATAATTGTAATGAATAAGGTTCTTTTATTATGGAAAGAAGTAACAAATACATGCAAATATTATGCTACCTACTTATTTATTTATAACTAAACTAGAATAAGACAACTACATAGTATAAAAATTGTAAGTAAAAAAAAAAAAAAAATTAATAATAAGGTACTTGGTATGTATTCATAACTCCTAAGCATTAGAATAAATGTGTATTATATATTTAAAAGAAGTTGTAACTAATTTCCAGTTAATAAAGGCTATTTTATTTATTTATTATTTTATTTATTTATATAAAATTCAAAGTCCTGACTGACTGACTGACTGACTGACTGACTTATATATCAACGCACAGCCTAAACCGCTGGGGTTAGAAACTTGAAATTTTGACAGTAGGTTCCTTTTGTGACGTAGGCGCTCACTAAGGAAGGATTTTTCAAAATTCCACCCCTAAGGGGGTGAAATAGAGGGTTAAAGTTTGTATGAAAGTCCGTCATTTCTCAAGTTATATCCATGAAACTTGGTATATGAGCTACCGGTTAAAAATGAAGAAGTTCGTGTTTCACAGTTTTTGAAAATTCTACCCCCGAAGTGGTGAAATAGGGGATGAAAGTTTGTATGAAAGTCCTTCATTTCTCAAGTTATAGCCATGAAACTTAGATTTTAAGCTTTTGGTTAAATAAGAAGAAGTAGGTATATGTGTTTCAACATTTTTGAAAATTCGACCCCCAAAGGGGTGAAATAGGGTTGTCTTTTATTTAACAATTTTTTGTTAAGTTAGATCTATGAAACTTGGTATTTTGGCTTTTGGTAAAAATATAGAAGGATGTGTATCACAATTTTAAAAATTCCACCCTCAATGGGGTTAAATAGGGGTTGAAAGTTTGTACGAAAGTCCGTCGTTTTTCAGGCTGCTATAGCCATGAAACTTGGTATTTGGGCTTCCGCTAATGATGAAATAAGGATTTTAAAGTTTTTGAAATTTCTATCCCCAAGGACGTCAAATAGAGAGTTTGTCCTTCAATCACGCCGCAACAGAGCAACGGATCGACGTGATTTTTTGCATGGGTATAGCTGAGTACTTGGAGAGTGACACAGTCTTTTTAGCCCGGAAAGTTAAGGCATGCCTCTGGGAATTAAAAATCTTAATGCACGCGAACGAAGTCGCGGGCGTCCTCTAGTATAATATATAGCGAGCAAACGAGCAGGCGGGTCACCTGATGTTAAGTGATTACCGCCGCCCGTGAACATTTGCAGCACCAGAGGAACCGCCAATGCTGTGCTGGCTTTTGAGATGTTTGTTTATCCGCCCTTTGAAGAGCCCCATATTAAAATAGACCCATATATATAAATATTACTCAAAATTATAGTTTGATATCCTGTACCTTGACATTCCGAAAATAAGGATAATAATTCTAAAACACGAAAGCTAACAATAATCTAAATATATAAAAGGAAAAGGTGACTGACTGACTGACTGACTGACTGATCTATCAATGCACAGCTCAAACCACTGGACGGATCGAGCTGAAATTTTGCATGCAAATAGCTATTGTGATGTAGATATCCGCTAAGAAAGGATTTTTGAAAATTCTACTCCTAAGGGGGTAAAATAGGTGTTCGAAATTTGTGTAGTCCATGCGGACGAAAGTCGCGGGCATAAGCTAGTGAAAATATAACTCAAAGAATTAAAAAATACGACTACCATAGTTAAATGATATTTTTTTGTGAATCACTGGATATTGAAATATAGTCTTATATATTTTTGGAATCTACTCATCATTTTCTTGATGATGACAATATGGTTAATCTCATTTTGGAAAAAAAAATCAAGGTCTTTGATGCGGGACCATGGTCACCATATCAATTTTTTAAAAAAATTTACTAGCCTTTGTCACCCGAAATAAGCTAAGGATTCTAACGATACCTCATTCATCAAAATCCGTTCAGGTGTATAGAAGTTATGGTGGAATATACAAACTCACATACATACATACATACATGAACCCTGAAAACAATATACTCCTTTTTTCAGGCAGTCGTATAACAATATGGCTTTAAGCGTCAGGCCGTAAGGCCGTACCACAACGGCCGTAAGGTCGTAAGGCCAGACCAGGGAAATTCAGAAATTATAAATTTCCAAACCCTGCCGGGGATCGAACCCGGGACCTCCGCACGTTAAGGCTACAGCGCTGGAACGAATACTAAGTACATAAAATAAATGTTAGTTAAAGATTACCGCTTCCGTGATCAATCGATTTACTATCGTAAGTGATCAATCGATTTACTATATTTGTACACCACACTGTGGTAGAATACATGATACCTTCTGTAAAACTATGTACAACTGTATTCACAAATAAATGAATCTGAATCTGAATCTAAGTATTTTATTATTTCCATGTAAATATTATGTGTGATGATACATAATATCAAGCTTATCGCGTGCATTTGATAACACATCGATATAACAGTTACTAATCATAATTAATTTATTGTTAACGCTACTTCATCCGCGTGGAAAGATAGATAGATGGATAAATTCTTTATTGCCACACAAACATCATACTTCATACTAATATTATAAATGCGAAAGTGTGTTAGTTTGTTAGTTTGTCCTTCAATCACGCCGCAACGGAGCAACGGATCGACGTGATTTTTGGCATGGGTATAGTTGAGGACGGAGAGTGACATAGGCTACTTTTTATCCCCGAATAAAGGAGTTCCCGAGGGAATCAAAAAAACTTAAACCACGCGGGCGAAGTCGCGGGCATCAGCTAGTAAAGATATAAAGTAAACACTTAAAAAGTACAGAAAACAAAGTGCGCCAGGGTGGTCTTTTCACTAAGAGTGATCTCCTCTACACGACCCATCCATTATGAACTTGCTAGCTGATGCCCGCGACTGCGTCCGCATGGATTGAGGTTTTATTGGTTCCCGTGGGAACTCTTTAAATTTCCTGGATAGAAAGTAGCCTATATGTTATTCCAGACTAACGCGTTGATAACGATCATCTAGGTATACTAATATCATAAATGCGAAAGTTTGGATGGTTGGATGTTTGTTACTCAATCACGCAAGAACGGCTGAACGGATCGGAATGGAATTTGGCACAGAGATAAATTATAGTCTAGTATAACACCATAGGCTACCTTTTTTCAGGAAAATTTAAGAGTTCCCGTGGGAATCAAAAAACCTCTGAAAGAACCTTCTACGAGTATGTACAAGTTACCAGAAGAAATATGTTTCTAAGCTGCAACAAGAATGAATTTATACTAATATTATAAATGCGAAAGTTTGGATGGATGTATGTATGAATGGATGGATGTTTGTTACTCAATCACGCCAGAACGGCTGAACAGATCTAGATCTAATATGGCACAGCGATGGATTATAGTCTGGAATAGCACATTTAGGCTACTTTTTATTCAGAAAAATGTAAGAGTTCCCACGAGAACCAAAAAACCTCTGAAAGAACCTTCTATGTAGAAGGTACCAGTAAAAAATATGTTTCTAAGCTGCAACAAGAATGAATTTAAATACTAATATTATAAATGCGAAAGTTTGGAGGGATGTATGTATGAATGGATGGATGTTTGTTACTCAATCACGCCAGAACGGCTGAACAGATCTAGATCTAATATGGCACAGCGATGGATTATAGTCTGGAATAGCACATTTAGGCTACTTTTTATTCAGAAAAATGTAAGAGTTCCCACGAGAACCAAAAAACCTCTGAAAGAACCTTCTATGTAGAAGGTACCAGTAAAAAATATGTTTCTAAGCTGCAACAAGAATGAATTTAAATACTAATATTATAAATGCGAAAGTTTGGAGGGATGTATGTATGAATGGATGGATGTTTGTTACTCAATCACGCCAGAACGGCTGAACAGATCTAGATCTAATATGGCACAGCGATGGATTATAGTCTGGAATAGCACATTTAGGCTACTTTTTATTCAGAAAAATGTAAGAGTTCCCACGAGAACCAAAAAACCTCTGAAAGAACCTTCTATGTAGAAGGTACCAGTAAAAAATATGTTTCTAAGCTGCAACAAGAATGAATTTAAATACTAATATTATAAATGCGAAAGTTTGGAGGGATGTATGTATGAATGGATGGATGTTTGTTACTCAATCACGCCAGAACGGCTGAACAGATCTAGATCTAATATGGCACAGCGATGGATTATAGTCTGGAATAGCACATTTAGGCTACTTTTTATTCAGAAAAATGTAAGAGTTCCCACGAGAACCAAAAAACCTCTGAAAGAACCTTCTATGTAGAAGGTACCAGTAAAAAATATGTTTCTAAGCTGCAACAAGAATGAATTTATAATTTATAATAATACTATAAATGCGAAAGTTTGGATGGATGTAGGTATGAATGGATGGATGTTTGTTACTCAATCACGCCAGAACGGCTGAACAGATCTGAATGATGATATGGCACAGAGATAGATTATAGTCTGGAATAGCACATAGGCTACCTTTTATTCAGGAAAATTTTAAGAGTTCCCGCGGGAACCGAAAAACCTCTGAAAGAACCTTCTGTGTAGAAATTACCAGAAAAAAAATGTTCCTAAACTGCAACAAGAATGACTATCAGATAAAATAGATTTGATAAACATCGATATGCGACAATCTGCTTGCTTAAAATGATTAGTGTAAATTATGTTTTACGTGATAAAGTTACATAATATTTTCTTTTAGTAATTGCATAAGTGTATTTTCTTGTCCTTTTATGGAATACAAAATGAAAATCCTTGTGATATTCATCGTGGCGTATTTAGGGGGTAAATATACAAATTTATTATGTTGCTACGAGTATGTCATTTTTGGGGTTCTGTATAAAAATGGTAAACTATGATACCTTATGGTCAATTTTTGCGACCGTCAGTACCAGCTGTTTATTTCAGTAACTTTCAAAATTGGCTTGGGAAGAGTCCATACTTTGAATGCGAAAGTGTCTGTCTAGCGGGCTAACCTGTTAGGGGCATGGCAGTTCTATGAAACCCATACCCCTAATTGGTTTCTACACGGCATCGTACAGGAACGCTAAATCGCTTGGCGGCACGTCTTTGTCGGTAGGGTGGTAACTAGCCACGGCCAAAGCATCCCACTAGACCAGAGAAAATTCGGAAATTATAATTTCCCAAATTGACCCTGCCGGGATCTACTACAAAATTTATATGCCGGGATATACTATCAAAATATTTCATACCATCATATATAACACAGGTGTCCTCTCTCATCCTTCAAGGATTGTGGGGGGTCATCCCACCAGGATAGAGAATTATCCATCCATGGTGCAAGTGGAGTTGCTGAGTCAAGTGACTGACACCTGGTCTCAGGACTGTGCTGGAAGCATACTCACTTCCAGATTCATCTTGTCAGCTGCTCAGTGCTTTACTGGATGGTAGGTTATTTAATTTTCTAAACTTATATATTTTTTTTTATTTTAAGCATTTTATTTTAATCCATACTAAGACAATAAAAGCGAAAGTTTGTCTTTTTGTGTGCTATGCTTTCATGGCCCGTCAGTTCAACCGATAAGTTGCATCCCGGGGGAAAGCATAGGCTATTTTTATATTAAGGAAAATTAAAAAGTTCCTGCGGGGATTTTCAAAAACAACCGAGGTTTGTGGTTCCGGCGGGAACTCTTTAATTTTCCGGGATAAAAAGTAGCCTATGTGTTGTTCCAGACTATAATCTATCTCTGTGCCAAATTTCATCCAGATGTTTGAGTAACAAGCATCCTTCCAAACTTTCGCATTTATAATTTAGTATAGAATAGATTTTTTTTCCAGGAACATGGACTTTCCATACCGTCGCATTCGAGCTGGTGCCACCTATCGCAACTTCGGTGGTAGCATCGTGTACGTGGAATCCGCCATCAAGCATCCGACGTACGGCACCAACGGCTTGGAGGCTGACGTCAGCGTGGTCAGGCTGTTGACCCCGCTGACGTACAGTGCTACCATAGCACAGGCTACTATAGTGTCTGCTAGCTCACAAGTTCCTGATAATACGATGGTGATGCTTGCTGGTTGGGGGCGGATCTCTGTAAGTTTTTTACCACACTTATCCGTCGTCCTCGGTGAGCGACAGCCGACAGACGCGCGATACGACGTCGTAGAATATTACAGACGTACCTATCTAACGCAACAATGTAGGCCACGTGAAGGGTCAGCTACTGTCGTTGGTACTGTACTGTATACTGTATTTGATGCTGTCGCGTCGCATCGCGAGTGAGGAAAGCGGGAGGGCGAGCAGCTTTCTTTAAAAAATAACAAGATGGTGCCTGCGACTTCACCCGCGTGAATTTAGGTTATTGGAAGCATATTTTCGCTACTTTTTCCGGGATAAAAGTAGACAATGTCCTTCCCCGGGATCTTACGTATATAGCTCTGTATCGTCACCCGGTTGAACAAATGGGCCGTGAAAGCATAGCAGACAGACAGACACACTTTCGTATTTAAATATGATGGGAACCTGACCACACCTGATGGGAAGTGATGATGCGGCTTAGATGGGACGCGCTTGCCTAGAAGATGCCTCTCTACCCTTGATTTAAAGATACCCGGACTGTAACACAGTTTTTGGTTGACATAAGTATAAATGCAATGATTTATTTATTCCACGTAGGACAACTTGTGTCACTTATGATACCTGCGTTAAGACTCAAGACTACCACCGGTTCGGAAAAATGATACTACTGCAGGGCTAGCATGGGCCGGAGATAAAAAAATTATCCCCCGATTTTATCCACTGACAAGAGATAAAATTAACTTATCCACTTCTCAGAGCATGGCAACAGGGGAGAGGAGAAGTTTATCCCCGTTTTACATTTCACGGGGACTCGGGGGACTTTACCACCGTTATTTAGCGTTTTTATTTATTTATTTAGGAATAAATTTTTTATCCTTTCCTCGGGGAGAAAATTGTCTCGGTCCATGCTAGGGGGGCTGAGAAGAGCCGGAAAGAAACTCAGCAGTTGTTTATAAATTCATTTTCTCTTTCAGGCTGCCGGCCCAATCTCACAAATCCTTCGTGATGTCTCAGTCTATACCATCAACAACCGGATATGCGCTGAACGATACTCCAAGTTAGGGGTACCTATATCTGTTACTCCCAGCATGATCTGCTCTGGAGTCCTGGACGTGGGGGGTCGTGACGCCTGCCATGGAGACTCTGGGGGGCCCATGTACTTGGGGCATGTCGTCATTGGTATCATATCAGGGGGCTATAGTTGTGCCAACTGCACTTATCCTGGAATAAGTACCGCTGTAGCCTCGTATACCGATTGGATTGTTAATACTGTTTATAATTGGTCTTATTTATACTAATACTACATAATTATATATTACTAGCAGATGCCCGTGACTTCGTCCGCGTGAAATAAGTTTTTTAAATTCCCACGGGAACTCCCTAATTTTTCGCGTTAATATAATTACTGTATAGCCTATGACACTCACAAATAATTTGGCTTTCTATTGGTACCAGAATTTATAAAATCGGTTCAGTAGATCCAGAGATTACTGCAACCTCACAAACTCACAAACTTTACCTCTTTATAATATATATTAAATTATTATGAATGCGAAAGTTTGCATGGATGGATGGATATTTGTTACTCAATCACGCCAGAACGGCTGAACGGGTCTGGATGAAATTTGGATAGATTATATTGTCTGGAATATACATAGGCTAATTAAGCCATTAATTAATTAATTGATTATTAATTAATTAATTAGGCATAGGAAAATTAAGGAATTCCAGCAGGAATCAAAAATTTAAACCACACGGACTTAGTAGGTAGTATTATAAATGCGAGGGTGTGTTTGTATGTCCTTCAATCTCGCCGCAACAGAGCAACAGATACATGTGTTTATTTGCATGGGTATGAGGACCTAGAGAGCGACATAGACTACTTTTTACAAAATTAAGGAGTTCCCGTGGGAATTAAAAACACTTTTTCTTATATATTTGTGATACTAACGAACTCTGTCAAAAAACGACAGAAGTAGGTACGCAATGAAGGACATTGGGCAAAATATAGAGAATATTATATTTTGCTATTGTGGTCTTGGGGCTGTGTGCAAATCTCAGACTTACGTTTGGCATCTTAGTACAATGTTAGTGCCACAGATGGCACTGAAAGCGTTAAAAGCATCTGCTTTCATCAGGGAAAACATAAATACCTAATACTTTTATTTCTAGAATTATGTTTTTAACCATAGGATACCTAATAATTTTAGATGTCTTTGTTGTATCTACATTCGGAGTAAATAAACTATGCATCAACTATTTTTTATGCAATAACTATTTTTTATCTATTTATTTCCTCTTTAAACTTAATATAATAATTGCCGTAGTAATACATTACCTATTCTGTGGTATTACCACAGAATAGGTAATGTAACAGTAATGTAACAGTAACTAACATAGGCTACCAAATAAGAAGAGTACCTATTAATAATAGAGTCTCGATTAATAATAATAGAATTAAGAAAATTGAGGTAGACAAGATAAACATAACAAATAAAATTGTTGCTCATAAAATATGGGAAAGAATTAGAACATTCTTACATGAACTATCTAAACATATTATGCCCAATGTTATCGCGAAAGATATATTAGGTATTATTGACTTGCATGTAAAAAATAAAGACCGACTACGATAAATGATAATGTTTACTTTATTTTGCCGATGAAAACCTGACCTTACATGGAAGTTTTGATTTCGGCCGGGCATTAGGTACTTGTAGTAGAATAGGTACTTAGATAGTTTAATATTTTTTTTTATCGACGAAAAATCCAATAATAAATTACTTTACGAATATTATAAATGCGAAACTTGGCTCAGAGATAGATTTTTATTTCGGAAAATAAAAAAGCTCTGCGGGACCAAAAAACCTCAATCCACGCAGACGAAGTCGCGGACATCAGCTAGTCTAATATAAAATACTCAAAAATTCATTAAAATATTTACAGCTTTTGATACAGTTTCGCGAAACAATCTCCAAATATTCAACAAAGGCCCTACGGTATTAAGTAGATGTATTTTTAAAACAACAAATTTTTCACATAACAAAATTGGAATAGACGTACTTAATTGGAAAATACACATAATTGAATCGTGATATCCATCAGAAAAAGCTCGATAAAATCCTTCTCGAAAAGATCCTAAGTAAAGCCTTGTAACAATATCTCTATGTTTTGATAAAACTTGATATTATGTTAGTCAAAGAGACGGTCGCCAAATGTCCTTTATACTGTGGGCTATTCCGTATCACACATTCTCATAACTTAACTAAAATTACAGCTTTAAATCTAGTTCTGTCCCTTTCCGCAGGGAGTATATTATGAAAGGCTTAGCAAGATTTATAATGCTGTCATTTTAGTTTAGTTTAGAAATTGTGCACTACAGAATCAATTCCACTGACTACTTAAAAAATATTGGGTTATGATGGTTTTATAGGGAGGATCTAGTATTTTCTGTGTATTTTAGTCTGCGCTCATTTGACAAAAGGCGCACGTATGTAACGAGCGATCAAAATCAAGTTTATATGCGCAAAAAATAACGATAATCTGAAGCCGCCCTTAGTTATTATCCCACGGCCTAAGCCTTGCCTCCAAACCACTTAGCGTTCGGCAAGATGCGAAAAAGAGCATCAGGGGTTTGGTTAAAGTTCTAGCACCACTACAGATGCACGACGCGGCGCGGCAAGTATTATTTGTATGAGTTTGTATAGAGCTGGGCCCACTTCAGCGACGCGACACGGAAATGCACTGCAACAAAATTGTACAAAGCATATTATACTTGCCGCTACGTGCCGCGCCGCGTTGCACAGCCTAAAAACTATTATACTAGCCTGCTAACGTCTTGGATTGCATAACCATTTACTACTTTGTTAGATTGCAGTTAAGATTAAACATATAATCATACTAATATAATGCGAAAGTGTGTTTGTTTGTTGGTTTGTCCTTCAATCACGCCGCAACGGAGTAACGGATCGACGTGATTTTTGATATGGGTATAGTTGAGGACCTGGAGAGTCACATAGGCTACTTTTTATCCCGGAAAATTAAGGAGTTCCCGCGGGAATCAAAAAAACTAAAAACCACGCAGACGAAGTCGCGGGCATCAGCTAGTATTATTTATTGTCATCCAATAAAAAAAGCGTTTAAGTACCTTTTTGACGACCTCCCTGGAGCAGTGGTGAGCGCTATGGTCTTAAGTATAAGTAGGAGGTCCCAAGTTCGATTCCTGGCAGGGTCAATTTATAATTTCATAATTTACTCTCATCTGGACTGGGAGAAAGCCTTCGGCCGTGGCTAGTTACCACCTTACATTTAAAGACGTGTTGCCAAGTGATTTAGAGTTCCGGTACGATGCCGGTTTAATATAACTGCCATACAGATGAGACTGCATCATCCTTTACCACCATGAGATCGCTGTCAAGGGCTAACTTGCAGTGGAATAAAAAAACGTACTAAATTCCAAATAGTTTTGGTGTCCATCTCTTAGTCTATATTATTGTTGTTTAATCTAGATTTTGATGAGCTAGATATTCCCGGGAACACGATCAATATGCAGCCTTTCCCGCCAAAGCAACGCATGCGCGGCGGCCATCTTTGAATCAATCTACGCCAGAATAGTCTGTGGTTTAAACAACAAAGAATCTGTGATAAATATTGTGTAAAAATGAGCCCAGAAAGAGAAATTCCAGGTAAATTAAGTTTTTGTGATATAAGAGAGTGAGATAAGAGATTAATTTTTGTAGTTTTTGTTAATGGTTTCAGTTATAATCTTTCAAATTGAAGTTGAAATCATTAAGAAATCTTGGTACCGCATGACACCGGTAAAATCATACTGCCACGTAACACGTTTGCTTTAAATGATTCTGCATTGAAGTAATCTAAATTTAAACTAATATTATAAAGAGGAAAGATTTGTTTGTTTGTTTGTAATGGATAAACTCAAAACTACTCAACCGATTTTAAAAATTCTTTCACCTAATAGAAAGCTACATTATCAGCGAGTAACATAGGCTATATTTTATTTTCAAAAAAATAGGGGGGGGGGGGGGGGATCGCTATAGTACCTAATATGATTGCAATCAAACTGCCATACTTCTTTTAGATTAGCCTACTCCCATCATAGACCGTGTCGTTAACACCATCGTAAGATCGCACTAATTTTTCATTTAATCCCTTACTTAATTATTAAATACAGACCCAAAAAATATAATAAAACCTAGCTGATGCCCGCGACTTCGTCCGCATGGAATAATTTTTTTAAATTCGCGTGGATACTCTTTAGTTTTTCAAGAAAAAAAGTAGCCTATGTCACTTTCCAGGTCTTCGACTATATTCATGCAATCACGTCGATTCGATGCTCTGGTGCGGCATGGTTGAAGGACAAACCAACAAACAAACACACTTTCGCATTTATAATATTAAGTATGAACTATGAATGAAGTATGAATAATTTATTGACCGTATTTGACTGTCTCTCTCTTTTCTCTGCGTGGTATTACTCATTGATGAGGGTCGAACCCCCTAGAAGAAACCCCTACCATTGCCATTATAATAAGGGTTTTAATTTTTTTTTCATTTTCAATAAGTTCCTAATTGAGAAAGATGTCCTAATTTTTGAAATGTATGGGGCAATAAAGAAATGAAATAAAATGATTTTTCATGAAGGAAAACTTGTAGTTATGATAATACAAGTAAAAGTAAAATTAAAAATTTTAATAAACCTCCGACACAAAAAATTAACTCTAAAAAACGGCTAAACAGATTTTCACGAAACATGGCTAAGAATACTCGGGATAAAACTATCTATGACACAAAAAAAACTAAACGAAAATCGGTTCATCCGTTTGGGAGCTACGATACCACATACAGATACACAGAAATCTTCAAACGGCTGAACAGATTTTCATGAAACATGGCTAAGAACACTCGGGATAAAATTATCTATAACACAAAAAAAACCTAAACGAAAATCGGTTCATCCGTTTGGGTGCTACGATACCACAGACAGATACACCGACAGACACGTTAAACTTATAACACCCCGCTCTTTGCGTCGGGGGTTAATTATTTACTCTGATGATACCACCACCGCCGGTTCGGAAAGCAGATTCAAATGAAGCATTGCTAAAATGATGGCAGAAAATTAAATCCACACTCTTTTATTATAGACCAGGCAAGTTACACTATTACTAGGAAAAAATTGTTAACAGGATGTGAACAGTTGGAAATGGTAAAGTGGCGTATAATACACATAAAAAAAAAAATGCGTGAGCAGGGGTGTTTCCAGATATACATGGGGGATGAAAAGAGGTGGAATTTTGGATTATTGCGATTTCTGGCGAAAGTTGAAGTCGGAGAGAAAAGTGTACAAAAAAAAACTGGTAGATCATAAAAAGATCTACAACTTTTGTGTGAATGATTTTTTCACATAACCTCAAAATCTCCGAGTAAAATGCGAAAAACCACTTTTATCGTTTTTTATTTTTCATTTACACAAAAATAATTTTATTTTGACGAAAGTTGGTGAAAGTATACCTTTTTGTGTCTGAAATATCCACAAATTTTTTCAGATAAATATATTAAGAGACTTCCGAGATAATCACGATTTTCGGCCCAAAAAAATATTTTTCAAATTAAAATTCTCCTTAGGAAAATTGTCGTAGAGACTTCTTTCAGGTCGCAATTTTTTCGTTTTGAGTTATACTTTCTTGTGAAATAATAAAAAAATACAGTGCCCATTTAGAAACATGCTCAAAAATTGGAAAAATCAAAAAATGAATTTTGCAACCATCCTTTTTTTACTAAATGTTAATAATTTGTTTAAATTTTCAAATAATTCTTAAAAACTAATTGCACTATTCAATTGTACGGAAAAAAATACAAGGGATCCTTAGTTTTATTATTTGATAAAAAACTTAATTTTATATTTACATTAACAATTAGTAAATGAATGTAGTTTACATTAATCGAGGATTTTTGAATACATTTGTAAATTGATCATCTCTTTCTTCAATATCGATTCTATTTGTAATTTCATTGTCTTCTTCTTCTTCAATATCGCTCGGATAACCTGAGGATTCTTCTGATAATTGATTTTCAGTGATTAAGCAAAGGCCCGGCTGCTCCTTTTCAGCAGAATTATCTTCGGATTCATCGAAATCTTCTGAAATTTTTTCAACATTCAAACAATTGTCTGAACCACACAAATTTTGTACATAAATCAGTACATCGAAGCCCGTGCTTTCGACAACCACATCTCGCGTACGATGCGCACGTACGCATCACTTTACAAGCCAGCTGGAGACGCAGAAGACGCCATTATTCCCAATACGGCATTTCATTGATACAACAAGGCATTTTATTGAACCAAGCATACAAATTTGGAGTCTGGTACTCCAAATTTGGTAGCCGGGCCTTTGCTTAATCACTGAAAATCAATTATCAGAAGAATCCTCAGGTTATCCGAGCGATATTGAAGAAGAAGAAGATAATGAAATTACAAATAGAAGCGATATTGAAGAAAGAGATGATCAATTTACAAATGTATTTAAAAAAATCTCGATTAATGTAAACTACATTCATTTACTAATTGTTAATGTAAATATAAAATTAAGTTTTTTATCAAATAATAAAACTAAGGATCTATTGTATTTTTTTCCGTACAATTGAATAGTGCAATTAGTTTTTAAGAATTATTTGAAAATTTAAACAAATTAATAACATTTAGTAAAAAAAGGATGGTTGCAAAATTCATTTTTTGATTTTTCCAATTTTTGAGCATGTTTCTAAATGGGGACTGTATTTTTTTATTATTTCACAAGAAAGTATAACTCAAAACGAAAAAATTGCGACCTGAAAGAAGTCTCTACGACAATTTTCCTAAGGAGAATTTTAATTTGAAAAATATTTTTTTGGGCCGAAAAACGTGATTATCTCGGAAGTCTCTTAATATTTTTATCTGAAAAAAATTGTGGATATTTCAGACATAAAAAGGTATACTTTCACCAAGTTTTGTCAAAATAAAATTATTTTTGTGTAAATGAAAAATGAAAAACGATAAAAGCGGTTTTTCGCATTTTACTCGGAGATTTTGAGGTTATGTGAAAAAATTATTAATACAAAAGTTGTAGATCTTTATAATATGATCTACCACTTTTCTATTGTACACTTTTCTCTCCAACTTCAACTTTCGCCGGAAATCGCAATAATCCAAAATTCCACCCCTTTTCATCCCCTATGTTTATCTGGAAACGCCCCTGCTCACGCATTTATTTTTTTTACGTTTATTATTCGCCACTTTACCATTTCCAACTGTTCCCATCCTGTTAACAATTTTGTTTTTTTTCGTTTCAATACAAGCTAATTCGCCTGGACTATTAATGCAAACCTAGCAGTAAAATACCTTAACTTTTTTTCCAGAGACAGAGGATGTCTTAGAATCCATAGACGAGTTGAAAGAACGTCTATCCTCCATGAAAAAAATGATGGAAGAGCGAAAAGCCGCCGGTTCAGGGACCAAGGACCTGTTCCAAGGACAAGCAAGAAGTCTCCATGGAACTAATATGATAGACGGGAATTTTCTATCATTCGTCTTTGGCGGTTCTCTATTCGTCATCTTGAGTGTCTCTGTTTATGCTTTTTATAATCTGTACCATGCTGTGTTGAAGAAATTTCCTTCGCCGCACACGGAATTGTAATTTAGATGTTATGTGTTAGGAGATAAGGTTTAATTCTATAATTTTAATTTGTAAGCCTTGTCAAAGAGTAATCGCTCAATATTTATCAGAGGAGACTTGAATTTAGTGCATGTTTCGGTACTGAAAGTGCGAATATCGTCAGGAAATAGAATCAGCTGCATCGGTTACGCTGTAGAAATGCGGATTATAAAGTCTCCGGGGACGAATATAATAGACGGGATTCTCCTATAATTTTTTAACATTATATTATCATTGCTGAAAGTGCTAATAAAGCAGGCTGCATCGGAAGCGTCAAAGGAATGCCGATGATGGTGCCAAGATAGAAGTTTCAGGCACAACAATATGATACAAGGAAGCATTTAGGTATCACCTTAATAAATAATAAATGAATTGTTTATTGCTCCAAATTAACATAAAAACAAATAACTTCTGCATTTTACAAAGAAAAATAATTAATATTTTTTAATATATTATCTGAAGCACGAGTCTTCTTTTTTTATCATTTATTTAATAAATTCTAGCAGTATAATCAATTTAGGATTACATTTTAATGTGCTGTTATCATAAATTCCATTATTCTGAAATACTACTGAATGATATTATGATAAATGATTTATTTATTTCACTTAGGTCAACTTGTGCCAGCTATGAAATGTCAAGACTCTACCTCTAAGGAGGCTCGTGCTTCGCTTGTGCACGTCAGGGTGTAATAGGTTTTCACCACCGGGTACAACTGAAGCACGAGCTTCCTGAAATACTACTGAAGCACGATTCTCCTGAAATACATCTGAAGCGCGAGTCTCCTGAAATACAACTGAAGCGCGAGTCTCCTGAAATACTACTGAAGCTTGAGTCTTCTGAAATACTACTGAATGATAAATGATAAATGATTTATTTATTTCACTTAGGACAACTTTTACCACCTACGAAATGTCAGGACTCTAAGGACTCTAAGGAGGCTCGTGCTTCGCTTGTGCAAGTCCTGGTGTAATCGGTCTTCACCAGCCTGGCACAACTGAAGCACGAGCTTCCTGAAATACTACTGAAGCACGAATCTCCTGAAATACTACTGAAGCACGAGTCTCCTGAAACACTATTCAAACACGAGTCTCCTGAAATACTACTGAAGCACGAGTCTCCTGAAATACTACTGAAGCACGAGTCTCCTGAAATACTACTGAAGCACGAGTCTCCTGAAATACTACTGAAGCGCGAGTCTTCTGAAATACTACTGAAGCGCGAGTCTCCTGAAATGCTACTGAAGCACGAGTCTCCTGAAATACTACTGAAGCGCGAGTCTTCTGAAATACTACTGAAGCGCGAGTCTCCTGAAATACTACTGAAGCACGAGTCTCCTGAAATACTAATGAATGATAAATAATTTATTTATTTCACTTAGGACAACTTGTACCACCTATGAAATGTCAAGACTCTACCTCTAAGGCAGCTCGTGCTTCGCTTGTACACGTCATGGTGTAATCGGTCTTCACCACCCCGGTACAACAGCACGAGCTTCCTGAAATACTACTGAAGCACGAGTCTCCTGAAATACTACTGAAGCACGAGTCTTCTGAAATACTACTGAATCGCGAGTCTCCTGAAATACTATTCAAGCACGAGTCTCCTGAAATACTACTGAAGCACGAGTCTCCTGAAATACTAATGAATGATAAATAATTTATTTATTTCACTTAGGACAACTTGTACCACCTATGAAATGTCAAGACTCTACCTCTAAGGCAGCTCGTGCTTCGCTTGTACACGTCATGGTGTAATCGGTCTTCACCACCCCGGTACAACAGCACGAGCTTCCTGAAATACTACTGAAGCACGAGTCTCCTGAAATACTACTGAAGCACGAGTCTCCTGAAACACTATTCAAACACGAGTCTCCTGAAATACTACTGAAGCGCGAGTCTCCTGAAATACTACTGAAGCACGAGTTTTCTGAAATACTACTGAATCGCGAGTCTCCTGAAATACTATTCAAGCACGAGTCTCCTGAAATACTACTGGAGCACGAGCTTCCTGAAATACTACTGTATACTTACTTTGTTATTAGCTAAGTTTACTGTTATATAATTTCCTTTGTGGCGTACAATACAAGTATATTCATACAGTCTCCTAAAATACTAATAGGCGGGTTTAGTCCATGGTCCTATATATGTAGGTTTACTCTAACTCCGCATTACTCTACGCGACGCGCGGTCTGCGGACCTTGTGTCGATTGACTACTGCCTATAAATACAGAGCTGAAGAGTGTCTACTGTCGAGAGTGTTGAATATGATTTTTTAAAGATGTAGAATAAATTAAGTTTTTCAATATTATGTAGAGAAGTTGTTCTGAGGAACCTCCTTATAAGATAGTATTTTTAAATTAACCTTGTATTTATACATTAAACATTATTGGAAACAATTGAAACACAAAAGCACAGGTTAAAAATCAAAAACTCAAATTAAAAGTTTACTATAAGGCGATATTGTGATCTCATGCAACTTAGATCCTTATACAACTCCAATAAGATATAGTTTTCAATGTACAAAAGCTGTGTTTATAACAAAATGTATTAAGTTGAACGAGAACGCTAGATTTAATTTCAATATCAATAAAAAGTTTAGATTATTTGATAAAATGTGTTTGTTTTATTTCTCCCATCATATTGGGAAGGTCATGCTCAAGAAAACAATATTACTTTTTTTTTATCCACTACAAGTTAGCCCTTGACTGCTATCTCACCTGATGGTAAGTGATGATGCAGTCTAAGATGGTAGCGGGCTAACCTGTTAGGGGCATGGCAGTTAGGTATATTAAACCCATACCCGTATTCGGTTTCTACACGGCATCGTACCGGAACGCTTAATCGCTTGGCGGCACGTCTTTGCCAGTAGGGTGGTAACTAGCCACGGCCGAAGCCTCTCACCAGGCCAGACCAGGGAAATTCAGAAATTAAAAATTTCCAAACCCTGCCGGGGATCGAATCCGGGACCTCCGCACGTTAAGGCAACAGCGCTCAACACTGCGCGACGGAGGTCGTCGCTCCACTACGAGTATATCGACCTCCCTGGCGCAGTCGTGGGCATTGAGGTCTTCAAACTGGGTTACCGAGTTTCTTTCTGGTTCTTCTCGGAAGGAATGTCATTCCGAACCAGTGGTAGATTCACTTGACGATTCAAAAGTACTTGTAAAAGTTTATTTGAATAAAAAACATTTGAATTTGAATTTGGATGTCCCGTCTTCAACCACCGGCCCTCAATTTAGGTACTAATAATTTCTGAAATTATTCTGGTCTATTATGAATGGAATAATGGCTTTGCAGACCTACCCCAATAGTCCAGTCATCTTAGTCAAAATTAGGTAAGAATCTCGGAATTTGAGATACCCAGCTGATTTTTTGTATAAACTTGTATTTTGGTATTCTAAAAGTTGTCTCAAAACCTACATATGGTAGGGTGTCCGCGTCTATTAAAAATTGAGGTCAAAGGTCACAAAAATCGATTTTTTGCATATTTTTTGCAAATATCTCATTTCCTATGGGTTTTTCGCTATTTGTATTTATTATCAATATTGTAGAGAACTGAATTTCCTACAACTTTTGTATAAAATTTTTTTTTATACGTTGAATCGTTTTCAAGATAGGGCGGAGAGCGCGCGGTTCGAGCATAATGTAAGGTCAAACGGTATAGTCTTGTCAAAACACTCTAGATAAAGATTATTAAGTAATTATTGATAAATAAAAATTAATAATAATTTTCATTTGTTATCAACTCATCATCATCATCATCAGCCAATATGCATCCACTGTTGGACATAGGCCTCTTTAAGATTGCGCCAACTTTGCCTATCCTTGGCTGTTAGCATCCATTTGATGCCAGCCACTCTCCGGATGTCGTCGCTCCACCTAGCCGGGGGGCGCCCCACACTCTGTTTGCCGAGACACGGTCTCCACTCTAGGACCTTGCGACTCCAGCGGCCGTCAGTCCTACGGCAAACGTGACCAGCCCACTGCCACTTCAACGTGCTAGCCTTGAGAGCTATGTCAATTACTTTGGTTCTTTGGCGAATTACTTCGTTTCGGATTTTATCCCTCAAAGAAATTCCGAGCATAGCTCTTTCCATAGCGCGTTGAGCGACTTGAAGTCTGTGGACTAGCCTCGATGTCAGTGTCCACGTTTCGGCACCGTAAGTCATAACCGGCAGGACGCACTGATTGAAGACTTTGGTCTTCAGGCATTGCGGTATAGGCGACGAAAAGACTCTTACGGAGTTTGCCATATGCTGCCCAGCCCAGCTGTATTCTCCGTTCTATCTTTTTCTCGAAACTGTAACTTCCTACTTGCAAAATTTGCCCAAGGTATGTGTATTCTTGGACAGTTTCGAGAATAGATCCGTTGACAGTAATCGGCCCCGGAATGACCAATTCATTGAACATTACCTTGGTCTTGTCAAAGTTCATCCGGAGACCGACACGTACAGGCAGCGTGAAGGCTATCGAGCATCTTCTGCAGCCCTTGCAGCGAACTTGCGATGATGACCGAAGCGGAGATGTGAAATGTGCTCTCCGTTCACGTTGCATTGTCGAGTCAACATCTCCTGAAGATGCTACTCCTGAAGATACTACTCCTGAAGATGCTACTCCAATCTGTACTTCATTATTGTCTACTTAAATTATAATTAGTGGAAATGAGAATATAATTATAATGTAATTAAAGTTTGACCATTAATATTTTTTAATTTTAGGAATGGGTTGTAAGTATTATTGAATAGATAGATTCAATTGATGAAAAAAATGATTAAATATGTATAATGTAATAGTTGATAATAAATGAAAATTATTATTAATTATATATTTATCAATAATTACTTAATAAACTTTATATAGCGTGTTTTGACCAAGACTATACCGGTTGACCTTACATTATGCTCTAACCGCGCGCTCTCCGCCCTCTATCTCGAAAACGATTCAACGTATAAAAATTTTTTTTAAACAAAAGTTGTAGGGAATTTTATTCTCTACAATATTGATAATAAATACAAATAGCGAAAACCCCATAGGAAATGAGATATTTGCAAAAAATGAGCAAAAAATCCATTTTTGTGACCTTTGACCTCAAATTTTAATAGACGCGGACACCCTACCATATGTAGGTTTTGAGACAACTTTTAGAATGCCAAAATACAAGTTTATACAAAAAATCAGCTGGGTATCTCACATTCCGAGGTGAACTACTAAGATGACTGGACTAAAACAAAGATATTATTGACTTACTAGCTTCTGCCCGCGACTTCGCTCACGTTCAAATTTCGAAGCCCTATTTTATCCTATAGCCCTTAAGGGTTGAACTTTCAAAAATCCTTTCTTAGCGGATGCCTACGTTACAGAAAACTATGTTACAGAAGGCAGTGTATTTCTCTATAGAAATGGAAAAAATATATAGATTACATTGCCCAAATAAAATTCTATTTTTTTTAATTCACTACAAGTTAGGCCTTGACTGCGATCTCGCCTGATGGTAAGTGATGCAGTCTAAGATGGAAGCGAGCTATCCTGTTAGTGGTACGGTAGTAATATTAAATATACATACATACTCCTAATAGTTTTCTACACGGCGTCGTACCGGAACGCTAAATCACTTGGTGGTACGTCTTTGCCGGTAACCTAGGGAGGTCGTCAAAGCCTAACTTTTACTTTTGCATAAGCTTTTTATATTTTTTTGGTGACACGGCTTTGATAGAGTAGTCTAAGATGGTAGCGGGCTAACCTGTTAGGGGCATGGCAGGATTCTATGAATGAAACATAATAAAATTATGATTCTGACAAATTTATTGCCAAGCATTTTATTTTTTAATGATTACGTGGGTAAAACCGGATATGAAATTAATAATTAATCTAATTCTCAAAATAGACAATGGACGACACGACGTAATCCATTAAAGGTTTGACCATATCACTTAATTGAATAATATTTACACGCAACCCTAAAGCTCTAGTCACACCGAACGCGCGACGGCAGCTACTCCAAAGCTGATCTATTTCTATGCGATTTAAATAAGACCAATATCGGCATAGAACTTCGTAACGTATTTAATAGCAAAGATGTACCGCCAAGCAATTTAGCGTTCCGGCACTATGCCATGCAGAAACCGATTAGGGGTTGGTTTAATATAGCTGCCAAACCCCTAAAAGGTTAGGCTGCTACCATCTTAGACTGCATCATCTCTTTCCATCAGATGAGATCGCATTTTAGAACTAACTTGTAGTAGTTAAAAAAAAATCTCAATTTTTTTATTAAACGAGTTACCGTCCAAGAGGATACGAAAACATTTTTTTTCATAACCTGTATTTCTTTCTATTGCCAACAGCTGAGATTTTAATAGCCAATACAAATGGAAGGAAGTGAGGATCATTTATTAAATGAGCCAACTAACAGCGACGGATTTAAAGACAAATCTAACGACACACCATTTTGTTAAAATCCCATTGCCCGCAGCCGTCGTTCCGCCACGTACATAACCACTACTTTATTTAAAAAAAACAATTCACAATTTATTAATTTGCTAAAACATGTTTAGAAAGTGTTATATAAATAAACAAGTTAAAATCTAATGACTCAATAGGCATGCTAAAATGACTAGGTAGGTCTTACCTACTTTAGTATTATTAGGTAAAGTTAACAACATTAACAAATTAGTTGGAAAAGTTTGCTTTCTTTAAAAGTTCATAGAATTTCAATGTACTCATACTTTCTATTAAAATAAATGTGTTACCTTGAAATAGGCGTAAACCTTTTACTTAAGGCGCATCGATCCTTTGGCACCTTTGATAAACTTTTTGACAGTTTTATTGAGAACTCTTAGATAATTATCCAACCATTTATTTTACTTTTGGCAGCGTTTCCGATTCGATTTTTGATAACAATCTACTTTCTCTATGAAGAAGTTTTAATCGATTTGACACATTGATTATAATTATTTATCTTTGCTCAACATTTCTTTTTGGTTTTATAAATATACCCAAGCGTTTAAATGGCTAAGTATAATAATGTAATGTATTAAAATAAATCATTTATATACAAACTAGCTGATGCCCGCGACTTCGTCCGCGTGGATCGAGGTTTTTCGTTTCCCGCGGGAACTCCTTAATTTTCCGGGATAAAAAGTAGCCTATGTGTTATTCCAGACTATAATCTATCTCTGTGCCAAATTTCATCCAGATCCGTTCAGTAGTTACGGCGTGAAAGCGGAACAAACATACAAACAAACTCACTTTCCCATTTATAATATTATATATATATTATAGTAAGGAAGTAAGGATAGTACAATAAATATCCGTCGGTTCATAGAAACCATCCATCGCCAAAGATGTATAGTGCTTAAAGCATTAAAGGCACAGATCAGAGTCTCTTATCTGTGATTAAAGGACTATCAAGAAAGTTAGTGTTGAAGCTCCGTGACTATTTTGAAAAGGAAAGTCGTACTTGTAATTACTTGAAGAGTCTACGAGTTACGAAATATCGGATAAAATGGCACGTCGCTTCACGTCTATTGTAAAATACGATACCTATGCGTCTATGGAGTATTGCATTTTTTTGTCGATGGTTGCCTGTCAATAATTATGACACTTAATAGGCGTGGTTATGTCAAAAGTAAAATAAACGTTTGGACAAATTAAAGATGCAAAAGCCCCTACAAAACAAATCGGGTCCACTTGCTGTAAACGTAATAGGGTGCTGAATCACTCACTCACTCATTACTTACTCACTACTGAACATGAGCCTCCTCTCAGAATTAGAAGGGTTCGCCCTTAGAATAACTACCTATAGAAACCTAGTACACTCGCGAAATGTAAGCCGTTCAATTGGTGCCATAAATGGCATCGTACGACGCTAGCGCAGTCCGAAAAGAGCTGGTTAACTTAGTTTTAGAAGCTACAATGCTACAAACAAACTAACCAATTACTTACCCAACTTTTAGGGGGAAAACATTTAAACTGGCAACATTATGTTTGCGTTTACGAGGCAAGTAAACACAGCACACATAGCGAATTTGTAGCTTGCGTTTTGAGAAGGCGTTGTTTGGAAACATACCTTCTATAGGTAGTTATTCTAAGGGTTCGCCACAGTCCACCACGCTTACCAAGTGCAGATTGGCAGACGCAGACACCGTTGAGAACACTATGAAGAACTCTTGGACATGCAGGTTTTTGCATTGAAGCACCGGATTCGCATCCAGCAACCCACAAGTCGGTGTAATACCACAATAATATAGGTAATAGTACGTCCGTAACGTATGCATCGTATATTATTTACAAAGCGTAACATTTTTCTGTTTATGAAAAGAAAAATAATTGCTGAGTTTATTGCCGGCTCTTCTCAGTAGAATTATTTTTCCGAACCGGTGGTAGATTCTTCATAAGTGGCAGAAGTTAATTAAATAAATTATTTCATTTCGATAATTACATTTTCTCAAACATGCTTGGAAATTTGATCATTATTTTGACAACCTTCTTCGAGATAAATCGAAATTGCTATACTGGCCAAATACATGCGAGCAGCGGCCGGCAAAAGTTGTATGAAAATCCATATCTGTCGTGGTTTAGCGGCCAAATAAATTACATAGTAAATTCATATCTGTCGTGTAATTTAAAAAAGGAACTCCGAAACATGATAACCAAGGAGGTAACTTATCAAAGGTTTATTTAAATTTCGAACTAGCTTGCAAATAGAAAGCTGTTTATTGAAAAAAAAAAACAAATGGACACTTTCCGCGGGAAAAATTATTGTTGTTCGTTTTTCGTCATTGATTTTAAAATGTATTTGACAAAATGAGTTGAAGTAAAGACATTAGACAATGAGTGTGATGAACACTTAGTTTTAATTTCCGCGCATTATTTGAGAAAATTACATTAACTAGTAAAGTAACAGGTGCGAGGATGCAGAATATGCAAATTAAACGAGGTGCAAAAGGTTATAGTTTTCAGTTTGTACAGCGCAGAGAACCTGTGGGGATCTATCTTGTCAGCTAAACTACCACGTGCACTAACTAGGTCATTATTATTCGCTGCATTTGCAAACTAAATTGAGGTTCTGCTTTAAATTATTATCATGTCCCGGTCATTAGATTTTTTTTATTTAGCAGATACAGCCACTAATTAGGTACCTAAGTATTTTATTTTCATACCTATTTGTGTAGAATTAAAAATATTGTCTTTCAAGTTTCCACTTCATTGGCGAAGTTAATTGTGCTGTGATTGCACAAATAAAAGCATAAAAAACAAACTAAGAAGTAGAAGTTTCCACTATTTTTCTGTTTCATTTTCAAGGGACTTTTTTTTAGATATTTTTGAGATAATTTTTTCCCACATTCGGCATTTGAGTGGCATTCACTAGTATGCTTTCAAAAAGCATATTTTTCACCGAGCTTTGCGAGAGGGAGTTTGTTTACATAGATGAGAAGTGAACGAAAGTTTTATTAAATACTAGCTGATGCCCGCGACGTCGTCCGCGTCAAATAAGTTTTTTCAATTCCCACGGGAACTCCATTTTCCGGGATAAAAAGTAGTCTATGTCACTCTCCACGGAGAGTGACATAGGCTACTTTCTATATTGTCGAGGACCTCCTCAACTATACCCATGCAAAAAATCACGTCGATCCGTTGCTCCGTAACGGCGTGATTGAAGGACAAACCAATAAACCAACAAACAAACACACTTCCGCATTTATAATATTAATATGGTTGCCCAATGGAGGTGAACCGGTACGGTATCCGATTTCCACTACAGCCCATTAACGTCCCACTGCTGGGCACAGGCCTCCACTCTCATAGGAGAGAAGGAATTAGAGCTTAGACCCACCACGCTGCTCCAATGCGGGTTGGCGGCCTTTAACGACTATTATCATGTTATAGTGATAATAACCGTGACCGACGGCTTAACGTGGCACGTCTCCGAGGCACGGGGGTGAAACACCGCCAACTTCCTAACTCCGGGCTAGTTAGCGACGTGCCCTCGTCGGCCGCAGTCGAACACGCCAACCACTAGACCAATGAGGCAGTCAATCAACTCCGATTTGCAAAGGAATAAATAAATAGCACTCTAATCATGCAGCAACATTGTTTAATGTGGCATTAACAAATATAGCACATATTCGTTCTCGCCTTGCACATCTTCGCGCACCCATACCTTTCACGCAAAAGATGGGTGAGATTTACATTTTGCCATACAAATTTGAATACTCGTCTCATTCCGCCACGCTTCGCTTCGCCGCGCCGGTCTGAAAGCCTCGGCACTCAGAGTTGGGAGGAACTTCGAGAAATTAAATTCAACTAAAATCTGGCCATACGGTATCTTAACGCCAAGTAACAAATTTATTATTAATGATTCTCTAATAGAAATCAAGTTCTAATGCAATGAAATAGAGTCAGAATTTGAATATATTAAAGTTACGTCGTAGGATGTGTTGAATCTGGGTATTATAATATTAAATGCACAGTGCAATTTGCAAATGGCGCTAATGTACACATTTAATATGGCGGAGCTCTTAATTTGGAATTTACTACGCTATAATTGTACTGCTAAAATGGTTTTGACTAAATTAATTCGGGTAACTCTTATGCAAAGAAATTTATATCTTTTATGCATGAAAACTATTTAAAATGTGCTGCATTTTAGCTTGCTTTCTTTGAACGTATACCGCCCAATAATTAGAGACATTTGAGACGACCTCCAAACTCAAACTAAAATCTTTTTTATTCAAGTAGACTTTAACAAGTGCTTTTGAATCGTCGACTGAATCTACCACTGGTTCGGAATGCCGTTCCTACTGAGAAGAACCAGCAAGAAATTCGGTGGTTGCTCTTTTGAAACCATCATAACTACATCAATGTGTAGAATAAACGCAGCCCTAAGCATTGAATCCTCCCTGGTGCAGCGGTGCGTGCTGCTATAGGTGACCTTCTATTCCTCATTACTGAGGATCGAGACCGCTTTTCATTAATCACTAAGGACTTAATAATGACTACCATAAAACGAAGTTATGATAAAACTCTTTTTAAACTAAATTAATATTTGATCAAATATATAACTACTTCAACTCATTAAATATTTTAAGCTTATTAAGAATGAATGGCCAATTAGGTAGGTAGCTGTTTTTAAGAATTTTACTTTTAGGATCTTTTAGCTTCTGACTAGGGATGTGTAGCAACTTTGAAGAAGTTGAAAAACTAGTTAATGTTTCCGACTAGGTATTTAAAAATAAATAGCTAGCTTAGCTTAGATGTACCCTTGTTATCTATTCTGTGGCGGTCTTCGCAGTCCGCACATAATCCAATAGATGGCACTACTAGTAGCGCACGAAGAACACGAAGAGCCCAAGTCATGATTATGAAGTTTTCTCTGAATTACGCTATTTAAATGACCTCCAAAGATGAACAGTCGGACCAGTGGTCCCCGAGCACAACACCCGCTCGTAGGATGATCATCCTTTGTTACGGTTTAGCCCACCTGCTCCCGTACATTGGTGGCCCCGACGTAATCTCCAAGCCGCCGCCGACGATCAAAATAAACCCAACATAATGTCATAGCCGCCGCCGACCCACATCAAACCAAACGACACGCCATCACTCGCCAGACCTCAGCAATATCGCACAATTCAAACGTACCTACATAATTGCTGTTAGAAAAAAAAAATTGTATACAACTTTGTTTATTTATTTGTTATGTATGTAATATTTATTTAGTAGTAGTGTGTACCTATTTGAATGTAGATGTTGATGTATGCATTTATAATTTTATAGAGCAATTTCCTGTCTCACAGTAATAAAATTGGTTCGGTTCATTAGCGTAGGTTGCCTGGCAGAGATCACTTTAGTGATAAGGTCACCTTTTGTTTTTACTTTTATTATATTATATGTCCTTTGTAATTGTTCTATTGTTTATGCAATAAAGTTATTTAATAATAATAATAACTTAGAAATTTATTTATTTATTTATATTTTATTTTATTTTTTATTTATTTACATCTAATCAGAACGGCGATACCACTTACACTAACTATGGTTATCATTAATTATAACATAACATAAAAATACAGAGAAGAAGAAGAACATACTTATTATATCTATTATAATAGGTAATGTGATTCTGAGAACATTTAATAAACAAGGTTATTCAATGTTCTCAGAGTACCTTAGCAATTCCAGAACCAAGGTTGTCCACTTGTCATTGAATGGATCCCATTGAGCATTATTGTCCAAGAGCGCGTTGAATGACGCCAATGAACGCTGTATATTGTGAAATTTAGTTGGATATAAGAATGGGTAGTATCCATGAGCAACGTTTAAACAGGTATCTCAGGAATGCCTTTTGTACATTGAATGAACAGAATTGCATTAGAATGAACTAAAATTCTATATCAATGCTTTTGTACTTTTTCTAATATGAGCCCATACTTTTTCTCATACGGGTGCCAGACGCAGGCGCATTTTACATCGGACTAGAGCGTAGTATAGTAGCCGTATTACTTACTACTATTACATATTCTGTGGTATTACTAAAGGACTATGGAACTCCCGAAATAATATTATGTTCTCTAAAGCAGAACAAGATAGTATTATTTTAACAACAGAAAAAAACAATAATACTCTCGCAAACGAAGTTACTAGTAGGTACATCAGTAACAGTATTCAGAAGTTCAAAGTTAGGTACTACAAAAACCGTGGGCGGTGAGACGTGATGTCTTCACTCTTCAGTAACAAAGACATTATTGTACGGCACTATATGCCGTGGAATTACTGAATATAATGAAAAACATGTAATTAGAGCTGTGTGCTTTTATGCTGGTTAAAAGATAAACTACTATTATCTTATTCACACTGCCCGGTTGGTCTTTATACAAATTTAATCCACTACAAGTTGGCCCTTGACTGCGATCTCACCTGATGGTAAGTGAAGATGTAGTCTAAGATGGTAGCGGGATAACCTGTTATGGCAGTTATATTAAGCCCATGTACCCGTATTCGGTTTCTACACGGCATCCATAGATTTAATTTGGTCTCGCTGGCGCAGCGGATGATAAATCGGAGAGTGACATAGGCTACTTTTTATTAAAAACTAGCTGATGCCCACGACTTCGTCCGCGTGGATTGAGGTTTCTTGATTCCCGCAGGAACTCTGTTATTTTCCGGGATAAAAAGTAACCTATGTGTCGTTCCAGACTCTAATCTATCTCTGTGCCAAATTTAATCCAGATCCACTTAGTCATTCTGGCGTGATTGAGTTACAAACATCAATTGAGGTTTTTTGGTTCCCGCGGGAACTCTTTAATTTTTTTATACAAACCTTGTCCTGACTATAACGAACACAAAAAAAAAGAATTATCCAATTTGGTGCAGTCGTTCGGAAGTTATGCGCTTAGCAACATTCATTTTTGTTTATATAGAAGACTAGCTGATGCCCGCGTATTTGTCCGCGTGGTTTAAGTTTTTTCCCCAGGGGGCTCCTTAATTTTCCGGTATAAAAAAAAGGTAAAAAGTAGCCTATGTCACTCTCCAGGTCCTCAACTATATTCATGCAAAAAATCACGTTGACCCGTTGCTATAATGCGGCGTGATTGAAGGATGAACTCTCTATACATATAACGTCCTTGGGAAGCGAATTTTCAAAAATGGTGAAACTCCTACTTCTTTATATCTAACTTAAAGCCCAAATGCTAAGTTTCATGGCTATAACTTGAGAAATGAAGGACTTACATACAAACTTTCAACCCCTATTTGGGAGCGGAATTTTCAAAAACTGTGAAACAAGAATTTCTTAATTTTTTTCCGGTAGCTTATATACCAAGTTTCATGGATATAACTTGAGAAATGACGGACTTTCATACAAACTTTCAACCCCTATTTTACCCCTTTGGGAGCGGAATTTTCAAAAACTGTGAAACAAGTATTTCTTAATTTTTTTCCGGTAGCTTATATACCAAGTTTCATGGATATAACTTGAGAAATGACGGTATTTCATACAAACTTTCAACCGTTATATTTCACCCCCTTAGCGGTGGAATTATGAAAAATCCTTCCTTAGTGAGCGCCTACGTCACAAAGGGAACCTACTGTCAAAATTTCAAGTTTAGCCCCAGCGGTTTAGGCTGTGCGTTGATATATAAGTCAGTCAGGACTTTGAATTTTATATATATAGATATAGATAGATAAATAAAACCAAGCGGACGAAGTCCCGGGCATCAGGTAGTAAAACATACGTAAGTACATGGGTAAGCGACCTTGTAATACATGGTCGCTTACACAGGAAGCTGGAGCAGGAGGACTACTTAGTCAGTAATAAAGGCAATAATGTATGAGGGACTAAATACGACGCAGAATTACCAACTGAATGAAATGAAAAACATTTTAGCTGTATACCTAATGACGTGACGTTAGACGTGCTTTGTCTTTAATTGAGCTGGTTAAAACTGCTTTACCAAAGACGGGTCAATAAAAAAATAGAAAAAGCTTATGAAAATGTAAAGGTAGGCTTTGACGACTTCCGACTTGCAAAGACGTACCGCCAAGCGATTTAGCGTTCGAGTACAATGCCGTGAAAAACGATTAAGAGTATGGGTTTAATATAACTGCCGTACCACTAACAGGATAGCTCGCTCCCATCTTAGACTGCATCACTTACCATCAGGTGAGATCGCAGTCAAGGGCTAACTTGTAAGTGGAATAAAAACTGGCACGATGTCGCGTATAAAACGAGGAGGGGTATAATTTGGTTTATAAACTACCATACTCCTTCCAAATTAGCCCACTTTTATTTTAGACCACATCATCATTTACCACATTAAATCGCATTCAAGAGATACCTTGAGAGACCAAAATATATACCTTTATTACTTTCATTTGAAAATATTTGTATTCTGTATTCCAGAAAACAGTATAATAACGTACAAAGCGCGCATCCTATTGTTATATACAAGCCAATTAATGTCAGTATCTACTATCGAAATACAATTCTGAAAATCATGGCCGTGAAAATATCAATCCTACACAATACGAAATAACCCGAGCTTTAGCAAAAGTTCAGACCTGAAACTGAATAGGCTTACGCTTATCGCATCTGTCTCTGTTACTCTGTAAAAGCTTCAAATATATCCATCCTTGTTTGTCGTAGAAAGAAAAGTGGTAGCAGAGGTGTGGAAGTAGCTTTATGTCCCGTTGTTCCCACCCCTTGGGTGTTACTGTAACAGGTAAAGGTACAGACTGAAGCTTTCATAATTCAGTCAGGCTTTGGCAGCCGAGTTGATCGGACGTCTCTCAGGCGCCTTTAAACGTGTTCCTTTGAATGTTTCCAAAAATATTGTGATTAATTCCATCCTAGCGTGTCAACATCAAAACTCAAGGTTAGTAATTTTTATGCAGAATTTTCTAGGAATATATTGCGTTTTTTATTCAATGAAACTCAGGTTTTAAACTTATAATAATATTTTTTGTAACACGTCCTTTAAATTTAAATTTAAGTCGCTACATTTGTAGAGAGTTTTACTATGTCATTATTCCTAATAACTACAGAATAGAGAATCGAGTTTACTTAGCTGTTAACTATTCATTTAACCGTGTGGTAGCGTATAATAGGCCTATGCCCAGCCGTGGACTTCCGCTGTTGGGATTATGAGGTCTCAGCCATAACAAAGGACTCGGGGGCGGAACTAAATGTTAGGCAAACGCCGACGGAAACTGAAGGTGCGAAGCAGATATCTTATTCATTTATTTAACTACACATTACTTTAAAAATCAATGAAAAATCACAACTATTTACGGAGTTTTCTCTTGGTGTATTATTCGATTTTTTATAACAAAGGAAAGCTGTTGCGCGTCGCCTAATCAACAAGTAGGGAGAACTGCGACGGTTTTATTGAAATAAAAGCCGAGACAAACGCGCGGCGCGACGGAAATTGCACGGCAAGATTATATCATCGATGCGCGTGTAAACGTGTACGGATTATGGTACAATAAACTGTATGAAGCACTTTCTTTTAACTATCGTCATTCAGAGCAAAAATAGCATTAAATAGATCTCTAACACACACAACAACAACAATATATTATGTATTGTATGTATGTAATTGTGCTGCCAATTTTGCACGCCAATTATTTGGCAAAATGTGTCAAGCACAATAATTTAAGTTCCATCCTACTACATATATTCATATTCTATATACTTATATTAATATAGATGCGTAAGTACTTAGAAAGGATTTTTGAAAAATTATTTCCTAAAGGATCAAAATAAGGGACGGAAGCTGGTCTCAGAAGTTCATCGCTTTTGAAGTTAGAGTCGCGTTTTTAGTGTCTGTGTTAAATTAATAATCAGTGTAAGCGTTTTTAAATATTCATCTACTCAATAACATTGTTTAGTTTAAGATAAAGCTTAAACTGAATAATGTTGAAAAAGGCCGTAATTTTTTAGATAATTTTTTTTCATGAACGCGAGTAACATCGTTTTGGAGTTTGTATAAAGATACACGCTGCTAGTATCGCGCTCCGTTTTTCGTTGCGCGTTCTGTTTGTTTCAGCCCCCTAGTCTCAATGCGAAGAGACGTTGGAAAAGGGTTTTATGAAGTGAAACGTACGCTTACCATCTAGACCTGAAATAAGGAGTGACAACGAGGTAAAATGTAGCAATTTTTGGTGAAACAAAATCCCGTCGGATATTTTCAAAATGTTATTCACGTACTGTTATTGTGATAAATGTGTGTTTAAGAGAGTTTTTGCTGTTTTTTAGGGTTCCGTACCCAAAGGGTAAAAACGGGACCCTATTACTAAGACTCCGCTGTCTGTCTGTCTGTCTGTCTCCAGGCTGTATCTCATAAACCGTGATAGCTAGAAAGCTGAAATTTTCACAAATGATGTATTTCCGTTGCCACTATAACAACAAATACTAAAAATTAAAAAAATATATATATTAAGGGGGGTCCCCATACAATAAACGTGTTTTTTTCGTATTTTTTTGCTCAATATTAAAAACGGTAACAGGTAGACGGTTCAAATTTTCACAGAATATTAACTTGTATATTACCTTTCAAAATAAATAATTAAATATCAATAAAGTCAATATTAAAGGGGGGCTCCCATACAACAAACGTAATTTTTATTTTTAATACGTCATAAATCGTTAAACTTACTACAGGTTTGTACGGAACCCTCGGTGCGCGAGTCCGACTCGCACTTGGCCGGTTTTTTATATTTAAACTAGCGATGTCCGCGACCTCGTCCGCGTGGATTGAGGTTTTTTGGTTCCCGCGAGAATTCCTTAAATTTACGGGATAAAATTAACCTATGTGTTATTCCAGACTATAATCTATCTCTGTGCCAAATTTCATCCAGATCCGTTCAGCCGTTCTGGCGTGATTGAGTAACAAACATCCATCAATACATCCATCCATCCAAACTTTCGCATTTATAATAATACTAGCTGATGCCCGCGACTTCGTCCGCGTGGATTGAGGTTTTTCGGTTCCCGACGGAACTCTTTAATTTTCCGGGATAAAAAGTAGCCTATGTGCTATTCCAGACTATAATCTATCTCTGTGCCAAATTTCATCCAGATCCGTTCAGCCGTTGGAGCGTGATTGAGTAACAAACATCCATACATCCATCCAAACTTTCGCATTTATAATATTTATCTGATTTGATTAATTTCAAAGATCTTCAAAGCATAATATTCAGTTTTATAGACCCGCTTACATAAACGTTCTATTCAAATCTAGCTTTGACAATATCGTCAGGAAAATAGTGATGTCGCACAAAGAAAAACATTATTCAGGTAGCCGTGAAAAGGACGTATAATATTGAGTCATATAAAGCCTTAACGCTTAAGTTTTTTTTACGACCGGCCCTTTTCGCTACCCTTTGGTACCCTTTGTTCAGTTATTTGTCGGACGTCGTAAACATACTAATCTTAACAATATGACGTAGTTTTTATATACTAATAGGCACACGTGAATTAGTCTGCACTCTGCATGGCAATATATTTTTTTAACGTTTTTCGTATAGATTTGAAAATTAAATTATCTTAGATTTTATTTGAAATAGAAAAAGGATTGCATTATCACTGCAGATTACGTAATGGTAAGTGATGATAAGCACTCTAAGATGGTAGCGGGATGTTGGGGGTATGGCAGTTATATTAAACCCATACCCCTAGTCGGTTTCTACACGGCATCGTACCGGAACACTAAATCGCATGGCGGTACGTGTTTTCCGGTAGGGTGGTAACTAGCCACGGCCGAAGCCTACCACCAGTCCAGAAAATTCAGAAATTATAAATTCTTGAATTGACTCTTCCGGGGATCAAACCTGGGACCTCCCACGTTAAGACCATAACGCTCACCACTGCGCCAGGGAGGTGGTCAATATAAAAGCGAGAGCTTATACATTCCAAGTTTCCCAAGAGGAAACCCGCTATAATCGCTCGCGATTCACAATGTATAAGGTTCATTTTCAAAAGCGTCTTTGTAGCATGTAAGACTTTGGTCTACTAACAACTGATTCACCAAGATTCGCTCCGACCGAATTTCGGCCACGGCGGCCTAATAGTCGCTATAAACTATTCGATGAAAAAGTCACTAGAAAGCTTTGTCTTGAGCAAAGCCCACTATTCCTTTATAAACTCGGTAGTTTCGATGAGAAAAACTTAATAGGAAACCCTTTCATAGAAATGGAATTGCCCTGACATTCAGAGAGTTTTCCAGAAAAACTAATGATTGCGTGGGATTTCCGCGAAATGGGAAAAACATTTTCCAAGAGGGTGGCGTGGTACGTGGAACGCGGGGTATAATTTGTCTCCGCAAAGCACTCGGTTCAATGAAAAATGTGTAGACGTTAACTTATGAAGGGAATGGAGGTTTTTCTTGTTAGTACATGGATATCTACTTTTTCATTGTAGAATATAACGCAAGCCCGCAACTTCGTCCGCGTGGATTGAGGTTTTTTGGTTTCCTCGGGAAGTCTTTAACTTTCTGGGATAAAAAGTAGCCTATATTTTATTCTATAGACTCTAATCTGTCTCTGTGCCAAAAGATCCATTCAGCCATTTTAGCGTGATTTAGTAACAAACATCCATCCATTCATATTTTCGCATTTATAATATTATTATAGATAAATTAAAGTGACTGTAAGCGGTGATAGTCCAATGGTGGAGACTTCGGCCTCCTATTTTAGATGGCCGGGGTTCTATGCCCGAGCCGGCCTACTTATATCTTTTCGGAATTATGACGTGTGTTATATGCATTCAATATCACTTTCTTTAATATAGGAAAACATCGTAAGGCAAATTGCATGCCTGAGATTTCTACATACAATTCTCAAAGATGTGTGAAGTCTAGACAAACGGAGAGTCTAGACTCTAGACAATACGCCCGCACGATGCGTTGGCGTCGTATGGGAAACAAGTTTAATCCGGTCGCGCTAGTCTGTGCGGCTACGTACGAAAGGGCTTTTGGTCGCTCAGGCAATTTTTATTTTGCCCGTAGTGTGTTTCCGCCAATTTAGGGTGGGATTAGGTATGCTCCGAAGCCTGGTAAAAAGTCTTGGTAAGATGGATCAGTTTAGCGTTGCAGGCGACACATAACCTTTAATCGGTTGAACAGATCGGCCGTGAAATCGTAGCAGACAGACAGACACACTTTAGCATTAATAATATTACTATGGATCTGGATTTAGGAAAATTTCAAAATAAAACTTATTTTTTTATATCTTGTGAAATGAGTGAAGTATTCCTTGTCCAACGATTTTTTTTACTTTTGGCATATGCACGTCTATGAAGTTTAATTATTGACAGGCAACCATCGACAAAAAAATGCAATACTCCATAGACGCATATCGTTTTTTCCAATAGTGTAGCGACGTGCCCTTTTATCCGATATTTCTTAACTCGTATACTCATCTAGTAATTACAAGTACGACTTTCCTTTTCAAAATAGTCACGGAGCTTCAACACTAGCTTTCTTGATAGTCTTTTAAGCACTATACATCTTTGGCGGTGGATGGTTTCTATATGACCTGACGGATTCATGTACATTTAGTGTACAGTTGTGTATATAGATGATTTATTTTAATACATACTTTAATATACTTAGTTATTTATACGCTTATGTATGTTTATAAAACAATAAAACAATCTGGAGCAAAGATAAATACCAATATGTCAAAACGATTAAAACTTCTTCATAAAGAAAGTAGATTGTTGTCAAAAATCGAATCAGTAACGCGTTCGAACATCATTGACTCCATCTGACAAAAGTAAAATAAAAGATTGGACAGAGCATAGTGAAGATGAAAGTGCAGTTTTACACTTGTTAGAATTGCAAAGGTTGCGAGGCTTCAAAGCTACGTATTACGTACACGTCCTTGGTAAGATAAAGTTTAGCGTTGCAGGCGACACAAGAGCTACCTTAAACTCTTGCGACATATTACTGCATAATGAAGGCTTCAGAGGGAAGATAAATTGCTGTCACATCTCACGTTCTTACATTCAAGCAATGTGACTCGAGAGAATAATATGTTATTCATGTTTGTTACCTACGTTTTATTTAACTTAGTGATTTGATTAGTCTTTTCTAGCCTTTCAGTCGGGGGTCCGGGTTTTGATTCCCGGGCAATCACCTCTAGTTTTTCGAAGCTATTCAATTACAATCATTTTGTAGAAGTATAGTGGTGAAGTAAAATGTTGTTACGAAACCTACATGCCTCGGATTTCTACATAATGTTCTCAAAGGTGTGTGAAGACTGCCAAGCCGCGCTGGGCCAGCGTGATGGATTATGAGCTATGACCTACTACTAAGCCACCACCACCACCACCACTACAGCCCAATAACGTCCCACTGCTGGGCACAGGCCTCCACTCTCAAAGGAGAGAGGGAATTAGAGCTTAGACCCAACACGCTGCTCCAATGCGGGTTGGCGGGCTTTAACGACTATTAATTATCATACTAGTGATAATAACCGGGACCGACGGCTTTACGTGCTCTCCGAGTGCACGGGGTGAAACACCACCAACTTCCTAACTCCGGGCTAGTATACTGAGAATTTCTAGACAGAACAACCCAATACTTAATTATGGCCCGACCCGGTACCTACACAACTGTATTTTGTAGGTTTTGTAAGTTCACCTTTATAAATACCTAATTAAAAGTAAAACTGCATTATTAGATAGGCGAAATCTAGCAAAAAAATCACTTTCATCAAGATCGACAAAATAATCAACACGGACCTTAAAGACACGAAATTTCGGAATTCTTCTTACTAATAGTACTGAAGAATTTTCTAATTAATCTAGTTGATGATCGATCAAATCAAATAAATCCATTTTATAAACAATAATCTCGTTAGGTCGGCGATTAGCAAGCTTATTGGGCAGATGAAGCTGCAAGTAAGTTATGGGCTACTTTAACCGGCAAGTAGCCTTCTCGAGACTTTACTTGAAGATGGTGAATGAGGCCCTAACAGTTACGTAAAGCTGATTAATATTGAAAGTATCTACTTATTTAAAATTTTATAAAAGCTTGTAGGCGCCTTCTAGGCTATTTAGACCGTAACGAAATCGCCTATTCCTTTAATCCACGAGCCTATATTTCAGCCAATTAGCTGCGAGTTGCGACCCACTGAACTTCGAAAGGTTATGTGAGATTATAAATGCCATAGTATTTATTTTAACGAATTTAACCAACGTTTCTAAATGTAAAATTGTAGACCAGAAGGTGCGGTCAGCAGCAGGGGTCTTCTCCGGTTGGCCTGTGAGCCTGTGAGGGCCAAGCGGGGGTACAGGTTTCGAGGCCTGGCCTCATTACCCGGGCGGGGCGCGGGGTAATATACTGTACCCCGGTGATTTTCTTGTAGCCGTGTGTTGGCTAGGGCCTGCCTTGAAGGCTACGGTCGATTGCCAGTGTAGCGGTTACCACTGTGTAAACTCGTCGTCGTCTCAACCTATAGACGTCCACTGCTGGACGAATGTCTCCTGCATGGATCGCCACAGAGCACGGTCTTGTGCCGCTTGTTTCCAGCGGCTCCCAGCTGCACGCTTGAGATCGTCCACCTAGTGGGGGGTCGTCCAACGCTGCGCTTCCCGGTGCTTGAATGGCGGTCTTGCACCGGGAAGCGCTGTGTAAACTGGATGGCGCTAATTGTATCTACATCACAGTATAGATAATCGACTGAAATCTGAATACAAAACACCTGTATAGCAATATCGAAGTTTTCTCAGAATAGCGCTACATAAGAACAGTTCAACTTACAACGGTTGGACTAGAAGGGTCCCCGGGCACAACACCAGCCCGGAAGGAGGTCTTCCTATTGATGCGGACGAGTACACCTCACCCTACTCGTCCCACACCAGTATTATAATAATATAAAGGTTGAAGATGATTGTGGTGAGTCACCCCCGTGCCTCGGAGACCACGTTAAGCCGTCGGTCCCGGTTATTATCACTAACATGATAATAGTCGCTAAAGCCCGCCAACCCGCATTGTAGTAGCGTGGTGTGTTTAAGCTCTAATTCCCTCTCTCCTATGAGAGTGGAGGCCTGTACCCAGCAGTGGGACGTTAATTGGCTGTAGTGGTAGTGGTGGAAGATGATTAATTTGCTATTCTCTGTGAACTGTAGAACCGATGGTAGTTACTTGAATATGTAGTTAACTAATTTCAGATTCATTAACTTCTAGTAGACAAGCCTTTGGGTTTTGACTCTACAATTATTTCGAGATAATTCATTATTCTCTGTGTACAAGTGAAAGTGTCTAAAGCCTAACGGAACAAAGGAGTTTAACAATACCTACTAAAACGTCCCGCTTTTAGTGCAAATTGAAATAAGTGTGTTTATGCGCTCTGGTTCTGTCGCAACGAATTCCTTCAACGACATTTACCACTTCAGTCTCGGTACTAGGGTATAGTAACAGTAGATTTAACTAGCTTCCAGCTTCTTAGCTCTACCAGTTTCTAATTCTAAAGAGTGACTGTCTAAGTGCAAATTTACATTTAACAGAATTTAGAATAGAATAGAATAATAATAATTTTATTTTAGAATTTTATAAATGTCGTGTTCCAAAAACTGATCCACGCCTCAGGTGACCCAAGAGATGGCGCTTATTTAGCCCAACGGCTTAAGCCTCGCTATTCAACGTGGTAATAGCGCCAGTGTTTTGGGCACCTTGCCCATTAACGATCACTTGGACAGCGTGTACATATTTTGTAAATATAATAAGTAGTAGTTATTATTTATCTTTTTATTATTATTGACCGAGCGAAGCGATGGTCTCTGAGTCTACTTGAGTGAATTGGCACTTGTCCGTCCGTCCGTCCGTCCGTCTGTCCGTCCGTCTGTCAGAGCCTTATAACTTCTGAATTACTGAACATAATTACTTCAAATTTAAATATAATATGTGAACCTATGGCCTCCAGCCGAATATGGCTTAAAAAGTTATAAAAATCTTTATTTCAGGGGGGCTCTCATAGAAGCGAATGCGAAGTAAAATATTTTTTATAGCGTTACATAGAGTTGCGGTACATCATTTTAAAGATAATTAGGAATAGAGTCCAAAAATATATTTTTTTTAATTTTTCTCTAAAATTGACGAAATGGGGGGCTTACAAAGTGGAAATTTTCTAACGTCCAAAGTTGACCTCAGAACTCTCAATTTTCTAAAAGGCTGAGCCTGAAACTTGATCAATTATTTGAATTATATCCTGTGCTTGAACAACAAATACTAAAATTAGATAAATATTATAAGTAAATGAAATTATTTAATTTTTAATTATGATATTTTTAACAGAACTTCACAATGATGTCAATAGATGGCGCCCTGTGATACCGCGAGGTCTCAGTTCGGGACGAACCACTAGTTAGTTTGTATCTTACTAGTGGTTTTGAGCCATATTCGGTTTACATATTATATTTAAATTTGAAGTAATGTGACGGAAAATAGAATAGTTAGTGTTAATTAAAGTTATAATCTAACTCCATGCTAAAGAATTAGAAATATTCAAACATACAAACTTACCTAAAACAACAAGCTTTTTATATTTTTATTCCTATTAGAAAGACTTGTATCTGTTTTTCTTTTCATTAGGCTAATTAATATGTATCCTTATTTTTATAGTTATAGCTAGCCTTAGTTTAATAAGTAATAATAGAATTAAATAAATAAAATATACAAGCGCGTTTTTCTATATTTGATTAAATTTTGATACGAAGTGAAATAAAATATACCTAGTATTTACTTAGAACCAGCTCCGTAGCTAGTGGATAATATTGTTTCAGAACATATTTCTTTCATTTTATTGAGTAAACACAATTATTCTAATGAGTACGCGGAATACGGAAGAATAAATTAAGTAGCAGGAAAAAGAAAGGCGAGTATACACTCGCCTTTCCTACATACCTACCTACGTACCTATACATTTTACAAAACATGGGTGAGGTACTATTTTTTATTTATATTATGTTTCATATGTTTTCTATTTTAAATTACTATTAATTAACTACAATTTTTTTAATTAATTATGATATGGTTCAAAGAAATCTTAAATGTGAGAGGCTCATAAGCAAGCAGCACGTCGCGTCGCGTAAATCAATGGTCCGAAGCCAAAAATTACATTGAAAAATTACATTTACTACAGGGGGGCGCTCATAGGTTAAGCTAATTCTACATATTATTATAGGCAAAAATTGACGGGAAGCTATCAAAGTCGTTATTTTTAGATTTTTTTTTTGTCCCGGAGGCTATCTCAAAAACGGCTTTACATCAGAATCTGTAACTTATAACTTATCTGTATCTATTGTATTATCTGTAACTTATGTATAACTTCAGGCCCAAGATCAGGCATATTTAATATGAGACAATTATTTATCAAACAGATATAGTAAATAACACAATTTTCCTAGCACAAGTTATCCTTTGAAATTTCATTTCATTTCATACCTACCCTGTGCAAGAAGCTTTTCTTCAGCTAGTACCACAGTGACAATAACGTTCGACGTTCGATGACGTTCGTGAAAATAACGAGGAAGACATAACGACATCGTTACCGACTTTATCGTTGTCACAATTGAGCTAAAATGCATTACAGACAAAAAAAACCGGCCAAGTGCGAGTCTGACTCGCGCACCGAGGGTTCCGTACAAACCTGTAGCAATATTCTGTGTCTGTAGTAAGTTTTAAATTATTAAAAAAAAAAACTACTTACTAGATCTCGTTCAAACCAATTTTCGGTGGAAGAATGTACATCATATATTTTTTTAGTTTTATCATTCTCTTATTTTAGTAGTTACAGGGGGGGGGGGGACACATTTTACCACTTTAGAAGTGTCAGTTTCAGTTCTAAGTATGGGGAACCCCCAAAATTTATTGTTTTTTTTTCTATTTTTGTGTGAAAATCTTAATGCGGTTCACAGAATACATCTACTTACCAAGTTTAAACAGTATAGTTCTTATAATTTCGGAAAAAAGTAGCTGTGACATACGGACGGACAGACAGACAGACAGACAGACAGACAGACAGACATGACGAATCCATAAGGGGTTCCGTTTTTTGCCATTTGGCTACGGAACCCTAAAAATACTGGTGAACAAAATTAATGTGTCCGCGTAACTCACTATGAGGCCGCAATGGGGACTATCGTTTCTTCGCTCACCAGTTGGCGCCACTGTTGACTAAGGTTTAGAGGTATAGCTGTCAAAGGCGACTTTTTATGATCGGCGGCGCCGAAACAAAGTTTGAAATCTTGAATCTCATTTAGGTTTAATAATTTATAACTATCATCATATCGAGTAGCTATGCCGCAATTTTGTGCAGTTCCGTTTTGTTCGGAAAAGTTCTCCAGAAGGATTAATTGGAGAACTAACCGTATTGGAAGTGAAATGTCCTTTCTCTATAAAATTTGAGTTTTTCAGTGTGGATAATTATAAGCACATAGAAATGATCAATAATGAATATTGCTTGAAAGAAAGTAGCCTCTACTATTTTCAAATTCAAACACAGTTGCTTGTTAAGTACTAAAAGAAAGTACCTACATAACTATCTATTGTGATTTTTTTGTTTGGACAAATAAAGATGAAAAGAGAATTTATGTATACCTATTTAGGTAAACATAAATTCTAGATAAATCTACATAATTCTACATAAATCTATTTAGAAATGATAAGCTTATTTCAGAAGTTATTATACCTAAAATAACTGCTTTTTATCATACATAAATAATGATATAGCTGTTATTGCTAGAAAATTTGATGTAGAATTTTAGTATGCTTAATCTAGTATCTACCGTGTTTAGTGTTTCAACTAACAACTCGACCATCTTTCAGTATCATATCCATTGTATGGATTTACTATATTTGACCGAGCGAAGCGAAGGTCTCTGAGTCTACTTGAGTGAATTTGCACTTGTCCGTCCGTCCGTCCGTCCGTCTGTCAGAGCCTTATAACTTCTGAATTACTGAACGTAATTACTTCAAATTTAAATATAATATGTAAACCGATGGCCTCCCGCCGAATATGGCTTAAAAAAATAAAAATTCTTTATTTCAGGGGGGCTCTCATACAAGCGAATGCGAAGTAAAATATTTTTTATAGCGTTACATAGGGTTGCGGTATATCATTTTAAAGATAATTAGGAATAGAGTCCAAAAATATATTTTTTTAAATTTTTCCCCTAAAATTGACGAAATGCGGGGCTTTCAAAGTGGTGATTTTCTAACGTCCAAAGTTGACCTCAGAACTCTAAATTTTCTGAAAGGCTGAGCCTGAAACTTATCAATTATTTGAATTATATCCTGTACATGAACAACAAATACTAAAATTAGATAAATATTCTATGGAAACGAAATTATTTAATTTTTAATGTGCTTCAGTATTATAACTATATACATAATATCCGGATAAACTCACGTGTTCTGTCGGAAAAATGCCCGACTAGTTTCGAACCCGTTCGGGGCCCTTATTCATGAGCCTGTTCGCGCGACGCGGCCGCTACTCGACTGCTGCGTTTCGCATGTCGAGCAGCTCGGTGCGATGGTTGAGGTGGGGGGGGAGGTGGTAATGTGTCTTCTCCCGACGACTCCTGCTGATCGTCTTCACTGGCGTCGTCATCGTGCTGTAGGCAAGCCGAGCTGACCGTGTCCGGTTCCAAATTTGTGGAATGTACCGTACTAGTGTTAAAGAGCGGTTTCCACGCTGGGGGCAGCATCCAACCACCATCACGGTGCTTCAGTATTATTAACAGAACTTCACAATTATGTCAATAGATCGCGCTCTGTACAAGTTTATGGATACCGTGAGGTCTCAGTTCGGGGCGAACCACTAGTTAATATTTATTTGTATAGCAGTGTGTTTTAAAGGGAAAGGGAAGGATAAATAGGTATACACATAGGAGAGTGGGAAGAAGAGCTTAGACCCACCACGCTGCTCCAATGCGGGTCCAATGCGCTTTGACGACTATTATCATGTTAGTGATAATAACCGGGACCGACGGCTTAACGTGCTCGCCGAGGAACGGGGGTGGAACACCGCCAACTTCCTAACTCCGGGCTAGTACTGAGAATTTCTACACAGAGAAACCCAATACTTAATTATGGCCCGACCCGGGACTCGAACCCGGGACCTCGTCGGCCGCAGTTGAACATGATAACCACTAGACCAACGAGGCAAACAAGCATACTTTTGGCAAAAAATAAGTTTGTAAACATTAAACAAACTAACTCTGAATTAGCTACTCTTTGAGGCCGCTTATTTTTGCGCCTCTTTGTCTTAATTCCGCTTTAAAAGCGTTCACATTCATAGCCAAATAATCCATATTTGCGATAATTTCACGAAGGAGATCACTTTTCAACAGTTAAAATAAAGAAATTATATTTTATGTCACGAAACCCGCCAAAACCAGTGAAAAGTGAATGGTTATTGGACCTCACGCGACACAAGCGCCCCTAGCGGCAAATCTACGCGCGATAGCCCCCATTGACGACACTTGTAAGTTTTTACGTAAGTAGTGTACGTGAGTTACTTAAACAACATTTTTACATCGATTTACCAACTAAGGATACAACATTACCTACAAATTAGTACTCAAAAGGCGTCCACAATCACATAAAACACAGCTATAGATAATATAGACTGAGACACCAAACGGTTCACAAAAACCAACCATATAGCTTTATATTTAGGGTTCAACTTTGTAATAACAATTCGACACATACGACATTTTGTCGCCTAGTGTACTCATGCGCGACTGAGGCGAAAATTGTTCACAACATCTATTTGTGCACAATTTGACCGTGCCGTTTTTTGCGTTTCGATGGTGCGTCTAAGGTATTGGTAAGTAAATGCATTTTTATACCAACTGTGACTTAAAACGCTGTTTAAGCGACTTAGGTGAGTATGGCTTTATATATTTGACGATTCAAAAGCACTTAGTAGTAGTTTACTTGAAAAATATTTAAATTTTGAATTAGCACGACAGGACAAAATATCCCCTTGACGTGGATGTTTCAGACAGACAGTCATTTAATCGTGCCGGTCCATTGATGAAGAATTTTAGTACTTACGTGCGTCGACCGTCCGTTTATCCATCTGTCCATCTGCCTAAATTCATTTAGGTACTGCATTTTGGAGAGCGCGCCTCCATACGTGGTGCTTCATTATTCATGATTTTTTCACACTTATTAAGTATCTTAATAACTTAATAATTGTGGAGTATAATTTTATTTTTATGGACAACTTTATGATACTTTTTCTGTTATCCGAGAAAAGTACCTCAATTCCAGATACCAGAATTAGTTATTTTTGCTGTACCTAACAGGGTCACGTGTGTATGAAAAGTCCATCATAACTTTATACACGTCAAATGCAAATTAAAATAATGAATTTATGAATATTCATAAGAAACTGAATCAGGGCATATGTAAAGGTTGAGTTAAGGGCCCACAAGAATTACACGTATTTGGAAGCTATAAATACAATAACTAAATGAATCCATTATGGTAAAAAACAAAAAAACGTATAATATAATACAGATATGTACTATTATATCCTGTATGAATTAAACTTGTTTGAGTTTCAGTTTATGATATTTCATTTGGCCTATGTACTTTTTAGATATTTAATTTAAATTAACTTTAATTTAGAAAAATTCACACAAACACAGCTGCACCGCCATTACAGAGAACCATAGACCAGTATTATATTATAAGCGGATTCTTACTAATTTTAATAAAAAGAAACACATTTATCACAAAAGGAAAGTATTATTCCAAACAAAGTAACAAATAATTGAACAAATATCTAACAAACGATAATTATTAGGACACTACTCAGAGAGGTGTTATCGACGCGACGACGAAGCGTAGAAAGAGGCTCGGTGCGGGCCCTCGCTTGCCTATAAAGGCTCGAGAGCAGAACGGGTATAGGTGGCGCCACCAGGTGGCACGATGAAAATGGCCGCCTTCCCTTACACGGCCTCTCCTGACACGTGGTCGTCCCGACCACATGGCATTGCGGTCGCTGCAACTTCGAGGAGTCTGCGGCTAAAACACACGAAAAACAACAAAGTTAATAAAACACATCCTTTTAGCATTCAAAATAGCGGAGCTTACAGCTCAACGCACAATATGCATTAGCCATGTAGAGCATCAGCTCAACACAGTAACTACGGGACAGAGGCACGAAGTTCGCGTAACCCACTGGAACATAACTACGGGACAGAGGCACTAAGTTCGCGTAACCCACTGGAGCATAACTACGGGACATAGGCACAAAGTTCGCGTAACCCACTGGAACATAACTACGGGACAGAGGCACTAAGTTCGCGTAACCCACTGGAGCATAACTACGGGACATAGGCACAAAGTTCGCGTAACCCACTGGAACATAACTACGGGACATAGGCACAAAGTTCGTGTAACCCACTGGAACATAACTACGGGACATAGGCACAAAGTTCGCGTAACCCACTGGAACATAACTACGGGACATAGGCACAAAGTTCGCGTAACCCACTGGAACATAACTACGGGACATAGGCACAAAGTTCGCGTAACCCACTGGAACATAACTACGGGACAGAGGCACTAAGTTCGCGTAACCCACTGGAACATAACTACGGGACATAGGCACAAAGTTCGCATAACCCACTGGAACATTACTACGGGACAGAGGCACAAAGTTCGCGTAACCCACTGAAGAATAACTAAGGGACAGAGGCACCAAGTTCGCATAACCCAGTGAAGAATAACTAAGGGACAGAGGCACCAAGTTCGCATAACCCAGTGAAGAATAACTATGGGACAGAGGCACCAAGTTCGCATAACCCAGTGAAGAATAACTAAGGGACAGAGGCACCAAGTTCGCGTGACCCAGCGGTCGCTTAACACGCGTACTTGCAAGCTAGGTGAAGTCACTACACACAAGCATGCATCAACTTTACTTGTTCACTAACATTGAAGTCAATGCGCACGCAGCGCACGATTAACGAAAAGAGAGATAGCAGTCGTGGAAGAAAATACACTAAATACCAAACACCTAAGGCCAATAGAGCTCCTAGAGTCAGAAAAGCTGGTAAAGCTCCTAGAAACAGTAGCGCTGGTAGAGTACCAATAGACAGTAGAGCTGGTAGAGCACAAAAATACCATAGCGCTGGTAGAGTAGCAATGGACAGTATGTAGCGCTGATAGAGCACCAATAGATAGTAGAGCTCGTAGAGCACCAATAGACAATAGAGGTATCAATAAAGAATCGTTTACGAATAGTGCAAACACAGTTATCGAATAATGAACATTCGACTATGATAACACAGTAGTCAGGGTACAGTTAAAAGTGTAAAAAGTAAAAACTGAAACTGTTTACTCAAAGATAAATAAATCAGAGTTGTAACACGTTAACTAAGTACGTCGGTAGTCAGTCGTCACATTCAGCAAACTATTATTTTGTAGCACAAAAACTGTGATCAACACGTATTTGAATTTATTACTCCCTCAACGGGACGGGTAATTAAATAATTAACAAAGGCACCTGCTATCAAATGATACACAAGCCCTAAGCCACTTTTTGTTGTCTAGGTAATAAGTCAAGGGGTACGGGTTACTTCATTACAAAAACCCCAACTTACAACTCGCAGTTTTACTCACGTATACAAAACGTTTACATAGTTGTGTCATTAAATGAGTGTTCACATTCGCCTAATGATCATAAAACTTTACAAGCCAAATCTGTCATTGAACTTTATTCAAAACATCAACGGTTCCATATCAAGTGTCTGAGCTACTCGTTACTATGCTCAATGCATTAACGAATCAACACTATCAGGATTACAGCTCAAGTAATAAACACGACACGAAACAACCGTTGTCAATAATTATTAAAGTCTCTTGTAAAATCACAACAAGCAAAAAGATAAAGTTCTGTCACGTACGTATGTAGGTAGTTGGACCCATAATCAATTTAGCCAATACTTGACCAAAGTTCAAATTAAAATAAACTTTCTATCCAGGAGGGTAGAAGAACAACACTTCTCTAATTAAATTTGAATGCAATAATTGTCTTGCCACCGAAATTACGTAACCACAGGTAGGTATGTAACATTAAGAAAACTAACCTGCTAAACTCAAAGTAGGTATGCTTTACGTAAATTGCAGACTGTATTAAAACTTAATAGTTCGGCCTATCTGACTTAAATAATTCTAATGAGATCGGTATACAATCGTACCAGTCAGTAATAGTAAGTCCGATGTATGTAAACAAACAACCAGAATGTCGGTATATAGCCAAAACTTTAACAATACACAGGGATAGTGAAGGACGTTTCTGTACTATCAGGTATTCTCAAACTCCTGAATCAATCCACGTAAATACTTTTTTGCGAACGCACTAATGCGTTGAATCACATGGAAACACAAAGCTCACATATCGGATACCTGTTCTATGTGACATTATTTTTTTTATCAAGAACCAGAGAATTATTAACTTGTAAGGTAGATAGCGAAATCTTATAATCATCACGATCTTAGTGCTATTTCAAAACAAAACATCCTCCAGACTACAATGCGTATAAAGTCACGGATTTAGCTGGGCTTAACCGATTTCGTAATATGACAAAATCATTTGGAAAACATAAGCTAGTCGTATGCAATTTTGAATACAACTAATCACAGTTATAAATAACTTTTGTTGTACGAGATCAACAAAGACATAGCGCGGTAAAACAATTATGTGTACAGCTTTCTTTCTTGGCAAATTATTTCTATGTGATCCAAAATTGCAAAACAACACACTTCGATTAGACTGCTTAACTTTTCAACGACTTGATGTTGGTGTACTGAGGGTGTACGTAATTGACATTAGGAATCAGTTAAGGATAGATCTCACCAGCGTTTCATATCCCAACGGCGGCATCATAGCACCAGCACGCTAGGTACATGCCAGCTACAGCCTGGAGCCGGTAGCGCAGAGGCGTGCCCACGGGCACCGCGACGAGGCGGCTCAGTGATCGTCACCACGATCGCAACCTGCGCCTGTCACGTAAGGACGACTATGGCGTCCCGCTAGACTGGGACAGCCGACCCATGTCGTACTAAAACAGTGTAACAACAAAAGCACACAAAACACATTAGCAATCGATTAATCGCGAACATCAAAAGTGTTTTAGAACCGATTCGCTGATAAACAATACGCGTAATTCACTGACTATCAATACGTCAGTATTTACAATTTTACACCTTGTATGACAAGAGGGTAGTAACGTTGTTTTTATGAGAGCGCCTTGCAGTTTACGACAAGTTAACATTTAGGTTATTGCAGTTTCCCGATCGGTATTTCTATGAAACATTGAAAATCGTTCAACACGGCGTTTTTAACAAAAATATACGTGCAACTAGCTACCCACTTTACTAGAGTACTAAAACATAGGATCTCATTTATGGTATTTTGTACAAAACCGGGAAATACTGTGAGCTACATATTTTAACGTGCAAACCACATAACTTCACTGGCAGTTATTGTTGCCTGAAACTACCTTTCGTGTGTAACGATTACCCTCCTATTAGGTATTACAGATTCGAAAGGACTTCATTGAAACGTTTAGACGATATAGGTTTTGCATAAATCGACACAAGTTGTACAAGATCTATTATTGTCACGACATGTACCGTAGGACAATAGCTGCTGTTTATCGTTTAACTTTTTAAGGATGTTTAGTCGCAGAATGGAGCGTCTAGCGAATTTAGAATAGATTCGTGGAACAGCTATTCGAATTACATCAAACCACATTTTTGCAACATCGGTTCTTTCTGCGTAAAGGGGTTTTAACTTCGACTTTAAATTTTGACTAGGGGCGGTCATTAGTGACTCAATCGTTTAAATACTACTCGTATCGCCGTCGTACAGTTTGCGAGTTCACTGCAGCCCATTAACGTCCCCCTGCTGGGCACAGGCCTGCAATCTCATAGGAGAGAGGGAAATAAGTCTTAGACACGCTACTCCAATGCGGGTTGGCGGGCTGGACAACGATAATTATTGTCGTCGTATTTGATAATATCGCGAGCTTTATCAACTCCCACCAAGAATCGATATCATGCAAACTAGGGTACACTTTGAAATGTAATAATGGATGGATCATACCTCAATTAATGCCTGTAGGGCCCCAATAAAGCGCTCTGTGACGTAAAAGCACTCGCCACGGACTCAGGTGGCACCGGCAACAGTGACGTGGACGGTCTCACCTCGCTAGTGTCGGAATTGGTAGATCGACATCGGGCGCCGAGACAGCGCGCAACGCCGATGAGGGTACCTCGGCGCAAGCTGCCTGCTAGATGATATTTTCTAACGCGTTGTGTCGCGGTAGGATGGCGTTAGCTGATTCTGGATGCCTATTGCATCCGTATTAGGTCCACGCCTGTTCCTGCCTCTATTTTGAGAGGTGGAACAGCTGGCCATGGTTAATAAGCAAGAGTGGTAATTGGAATGGCAAACTAACTTCAAAAATTACTTTTGCTATGACCAGAGCTAGGACTAGGCAATGGAGCCTAATCCCACTTCTGATATAAGCGGATTCTTACTAATTTTAATAAAAAGAAACACATTTATCACAAAAGGAAAGTATTATTCCAAACAAAGTAACAAATAATTGAACAAATATCTAACAAACGATAATTATTAGGACACTACTCAGAGAGGTGTTATCGACGCGACGACGAAGCGTAGAAAGAGGCTCGGTGCGGGCCCTCGCTTGCCTATAAAGGCTCGAGAGCAGAACGGGTATAGGTGGCGCCACCAGGTGGCACGATGAAAATGGCCGCCTTCCCTTACAATATATATACCAGTAGTATCTCGACCACGCAGAGTCGTAGAGTACCTACAAAATTAATGTCTTCTCCAGACTGTACCTAACTGTACCTACACAGTACACTACACTTGTTGAAGGTCACGTTTTTGACGACCTCCGTGGCGCAGTGTTGAGCGCTGTTGTCTTAACGTGCGGAGGTCCCGGGTTCGATCCCCGGCAGGGTCAATTTAGGAATTTATAATTTCTGAATTTCCCTGGTCTGGCCTGGTGGGAGGCTTCGGCCGTGGCTAGTTACCACCCTACCGGCAAAGACGTGCCGTCAAGCAATTTAGCGCTCCGGTACGATGCCGTGTAGTTTAATATAACTGCAATCCCCTAACAGAGTAGCCCGCTACCATCTTAGACTGCATCATCACTTACCATCAGGTGAGATCGCAGTCAAGGGCTAACTTATAGTGGATAAAAAAGAAAACAAAGGTCAATAATACTAAGTATTTAAAGACGCGATAGAGTATTATCAAATAGAAACACGATTCTATGAAAAAATACGGTACAAACATTTTCAGAGAAACTATAATAATTTGTTTTTTATTTAAAATTAATGACTATTCGAAGAAAATATATTTACTTTTATTAACAATAGTTTATTTAAATCGATTTTTATCGACCGTTCCATTTAGGTACCCATAAAACACGTTGAATAAATCACATTTTTGTTTCGATACGGCAACTTAAGCCAGTTTGTGGTCTCTAAATCTATATTAAGCCTACCAACTTTGAATGCTTTAGCTTTCAGGAGAGCTGTTGCTTAGCCTACCCTTTCCCTACTTTAATACCTTCTTTTCAGAGCTAAACATTATTTACGTTAAGGGTTGGTTGGATAATTACGTGTTAGGTGATTAAAGTCGTTTGTTGTCTTCATTGAATTAACTTTAATTAGGTTTTGAGGCGAGTTGATTTAACGTGTGATTAAGAACTAACAACAGTACGGGATTAAATTAAAAATACTAATAAACTTTTATTGGTAATTTCGCTACTCTCTCTTTGCGTCGTATTCCTCATTGCTGAGGGTTGTGACCCCATTCCATTCATCTATACTAATCTATATTATAAATGCGAAAGTTTGAATGGATGGATGGATGAATGGATGTATGGATGGATGTTTGTTACTCAATCACGCCCCAACGGCTGAACGGATCTGAATAACTCGACTAAGAGTACTATTTCAACTCTTAGGTTACTAACGATTATAATCAGATGTTAGTGATAATAACTGGGACCGACGGCTCAATGCTCTCCGAGGCTTGGTGGAAACGAAATGGCAAAATTCGGACTTCCAAATTCGGTCACCCATTCAGTTACCTACTTTGGTCAACGTTGCTTAACTCCACATGATACCGAAAAACTTTGGTACTACAACTTTTCAAAAACTCTATATTATATTCACCATAAACAAGCTTAAAAGTTTTTGATGTGCACATTACACTATTTAGCTCTGTGTTTTTAGTAGGCACGAGTCGATTGATTACCTGTCTGCCAGCCTGTGCATTACGTAGAGTAATGCTGTTATAGAGCAGCCAATTTTAATATACTTTAGTACGATAAAAACTCTTGAACCAAATATTTTTAAGTATCAGAACAAAAGATGATTCCTATTACCTACGCACAGAAGTTAACCTGAGCCTGTCAACGAAATCTTCACATCGGAAGAGAAAAACGCTGCCTTCTGTAGCGCTAGTCTGTGCAGCTCTATATAAGCTCTTTTTCGTAGTGTTTTTGCTCTTAGTAAAACCTTTAAAAAAATTGGCAGTCATAGCTGGACCTTGACGATAAAATTAAAAACGCATATTAAAATAAAAATATATTTAAATAATAAAAATATAAACCTTAAAACTAAGGCATCAAGTTTAATTACGAATGTAGTATATTTACATTTAAGACCTTTTGTCTTCGTAACAACGCGAGGTGTCGGTGTAGGTGATGCGAATCCACAAGTTTACCCCCGACCAAAATGTGCTCAACGCGGCTAAAGAAGTTTTCACTTCAAAAATTTATTCAGAATTTAGTGAAATAGTTACAGACTGTTTTCGATGTCGTGATTTGTTGTAGCACATGAAGCTACGCAGACTACGACGTAGCAGGCCTACGTAATAAGTAGAACTTGGTTATCGATTCAAGAAATTATTTTTAGACTTCTAGGAGTGGGTAACTGATGTCTAACTTTATTATAACTACTGATGCCCGCGACTTCGTCCTCGTGGATTGAGGTCCTTTCGGTTCTCGCGAAAGCTCTTTAATTTTCCGGGATAAAAAGTATCCTATGTGTTATTCGAGACTATAAACTTTCTCTGTGCCAAATTTCATCAAGATCCGTTGAACCTGTCTGGCCATATTGAGTAACGAAGATCCATCCATCCATGCATCCATCCATCCAAACTTTCGCATTTATAATATTAGAATAGATTAGTATGGGTAAATACTTTTTTTGTGATTCAGCATTAACATCTGCTAGTTTTTTCTGAATATTTCAGGTTTAGTCTAGCATCAATGTGTATTCTCCAAAGTTCCAATTACGTCATGAATAAATACCCCGTTTCATAGATGCCCTTTTCATAAATGTTGGTAAACTCTGCATAATTGTGAGAGCAATAAATAAAACTGCTTTGAAATATCATTCCGTGACTATTTCGTTTTATATTTTAAACACTAGTTTCAGTTTTATTTTAGTTTTTTTCTGTTCAGTACCTACCTGAAATATAGCCTACCTACTCTACCTTAAAGGAGTCACCGACCTTGAACTCTGAGGGCGTTACACACCAATGTCGAACAAATACAAGAAAAAGGAAATTAAACTCGAAATGAAATTAAAGGTCTAGTCCCACTACAAAGGCGCGGCGCGGCGCGGCACGTAGCGGCAAGTATTCTTTGTGTATACATTATATATCGCAGTGCATCATATTTTTTTTTACCCACTACAAGTAAGCCCTTGACTGCGATCGCACCTGATGGTAAGTGATTATGCAGTCTAAGATGGTAGCGAGCTAACCTGTTAGGGGCAAGGCAGTTATATTAAACCCATACCCCTATTCGCTTAAATTGCTTGGCGGCACGTCTTTGCCGGTAGGGTGGTAACTTGCCACGGCAGAAACCTCCCACCAGGCAAGACCAGGAAAAATTCAGAAATTATAAATTCCCAAATTGACCCTGTCGGGGATCGAACCCGAGACCTCCGCACGTTAAGATAACAGCGCTAAACACTGCGCCACGGAGGTCGTCTCCGTCCCTTTTCACTTAATAGGGCCCAGCTCCATACAAATTCATACAAAGAATATTCCCCGCTACGAGCCGCGCCGCGCCGTGCGTCCGTAGTGGGGCTATACCTTATAAAGTAATTTTCTTTTTGTGACGCCAAATTAGACCTATATTTAAGGTGGATTTACGTTAGACCGCGCGCAGTCTGGACTTTTTTGAAACAAGTCCTTGTACAAAGCACTGTTGAATTAATTGTAATACGACGTAATAACTAACTTAAGTAATTACTAAGTACTCGCAGGAATAATAAAAATAAGTCATAAAAAACATTTTTTAAAAACGAGCGTTTATCGTCTGCCATATTGTATTTATTGTGACGTCAATTTATTTTACGTATTCTTCTCAGCAAACCCTTTTAATTAAAATCCATATTATGGGGGTGCATAAAAAATAACCAGTCCGCCATCTTTGGGAGTCCGCCATATTGGATTTAGAATGACGTCACTTAGCTAATCACGCATTGTCATCCAAACTAAACGTGTATACAAAATTTCAGCTCAATCGATTGAGAATAATTATTTTAATCTCAGTTGCAAGTTTGACCCAAACAAATCCACAAACATTGACTGTTAAATAAAAGCAATTTATATTATTTAATTCTTAAGTAAATATTACAGAATGTTACTGTAAATTCATGTTTATTTTGACAACGTACCCTTATCAAGTTAATTTGACATTCAAATTGACTGTAAAATTTTACAACATGGAGCGTTTCATAAGGCTTAAGCACGGAATGTCTTAATGTGGAATCAGGCAATGTAACGAGTGATTAATATTCAAAAATGTCACTATTCAAAAATGTCGCGCTGATTCATAAATCATGGTTTTATTTCATAATCATTCTGGCTCACGCAACTTCGTCCGCGTGGGTTTAAATATTGAAAAATTCCGTGGTTACTCGTTTGATTTTCTGCATATAAAGTAGCCTATTGTCTGTCTTAATTTTCCGGGATAAAAAGTAGCATAATATGTCCTTCCTCGGGATGTAATACCTATCTCTATACCTCCAAATAAGTTGAAAAGATCGGCCGGGAAAGCATAGTAGACACACAGACAGACACTTTCGCAATTATAATATAAGTACCTATAGATTCCAGCTAAGGGACTCCTTTAAGGTAGACACAAATACAATTTTTTTTTATTCAAGTAGACTTTGACAAGTGTTTTTGAATAGTCGAGTGAATATACCACTGGTTCGGAATGCCATTCCTAACGAGAACAACCAGCAACCAACTCGGTGGTTGCTCTTTTGAAAAAAAAAATACTTTCTAACTACTATCAGTTAATCAAAAAGTTTATAATCCTTGAAACTCCGAAATTACGAAATTACAAGATGAATCGCTCTTGAAATGTTAAATGTTACCCAAACCTTTTGCTACGAATCCCTTGAACCCTGCCGGAACATAATACCCTCGATAAAATATTACATTAGTATTTTGTGTATAATTTGTTGTATTCAGGACCTCGAATTAATCCTTGTACTTATAAGCAGGTAGTTATGGAATTCCTTAATTCTTCTTCTTGCCCTTTTCCCCCGTTATGTGGGGTCGGCACAACATGTTTTCTTCTTCCACTCTCTTCTGTTATCCGTCAATTTTTCACCCCTTTCATTCATTATGGAATTCCTTAATTGAATGAGATAAATATTTAAAAAGGTTTCTCTTTTGCTTGAGAACACTATCACCACCACTACACACCACACTATAGCTACAAAAAAAAAGTGTGTGTGCAATTCACACACGGCAGAAGTGAAACTTCAGAAAAGTAGGCTATACGAGAGAATGAGAATGATATAACTTGTATTCTATCTCATTCTCTCGCAGGCTAAATCCTATTCTGCATATGTTTGTCTCTTTTTAGTGTCGCTTTTTCTTTTTATCAAATGACATTATTTTTTAAATGTATTTAACTACTTAAGATAATTTAATTTTATGATAATTTGCACACCATATGATTGGTAGATTGTGGCTTTATACTATGACCTTATTGTAAGAACTGCCTGTGTAATAACCTGCAATCAGCAAATACATAATATATTATGATTATGAACGATTCTAAAGAAGTTTCACTTCACAAAAATTGTTCGGTGGCCAAAATTATATACGCACAGACTACCACGACAGGACAGTAGCTCTTTAATTATTTTACACTTATATTTTTTTTCTATACGTACGATAGGTACGTACCAAATACGATATTTCAGAGTATTTGGAAATTCCATATCGTTTCCAATTTTCAGAAATATTATTTTTCGGTTTATCTTCCAACAGGAAAAACATTTTCACCGTTTGCAAAATTGCACGGAAATTACGAATGCGTCCTCATGGGCGTAATACGTCATTACGTAATCATATCTCTGAGGACTTTTTAAGTGTAATTTATGAAAAGAAAAGTGGGGTGAAATGCAGTGTGGAGCCATTTTTTAAAGTGCTTTGCGGTTAAACATTATTCTGTGGTTAAACTGTGATATATGTTTTTGTCTTGTAACGGTGAATGGAATTTTAACTCAATGGTGAATAAAGTCTTTTTTTACTCAGATGACGACCTCCCTGGCGCAGTGTTGAGTGCTGTTGTCTTAACGTGCGGAGATCCCGGGTTCGATCCCCGGCAGAGTTAATCTGGGAATTTATAATTTCTGAATTCTGCCTGGTCTGATCTGGTGAGGCTTCGGCTGTAGTTGGCGGCACATCTTTGTAGGTAGGGTGGTAACCAGCCACGGCCGAAGCCTCCCACCAGCCCAGACAAGAGAAAATTCAGATATAATGAATTCCCAAATTGACCCTGCCGGGGATCAAACCCGGGTCTTACCTACCATGTTAATACAACAGTGCTCAACACTGCGTCAGGGAGGTCGTCAAAAATCTAGGTCCGTTTCACTGCAATGAAAAAAGAAGCTTTCAAGATTGAAACCGCTTGAAAAAAAAGGCCCGTAAACCTATTCAATCAAGTAAATTCGCATCTACCGTTCACGCTTTTTACGTAACCGTAGATGCCGGTGAGATAACGGTTACCCGATATGCGAATCTAAATCCCAAAGTCGTTGGAAACTAAGATAAGGTGTAGTTTAAGGTTTATTCGACAGGCTTGGGTGGAGCCAGGTAAACTGTGCGGATCGACCGGGGGCTAGAGTTAAGGTAGTTTCAGACTGGCGATGCGAGACGCGAATTTATGTAACTAGCCACGGCCAAAGAGAGTGAGAAATTTCAGTAATACTTAATCAATTCCAAATTTGACCCTGCCGGAGTTCAAACACGGGACCTCCTACTCAAAAGATCACAGCGCTTACCACTGCGCCAGGGAAAACTTGATAGAAACTGCCTATGAGTACTAGGCCCTCAAAAATTTTCGGTAGTAGACACATAAATTTTCTCTCACAAATTATATCTGCTAGAAGCCCACTTATCACCTCGTAAAATCATTCGTAGACCCTAGTTACGCCATCCTCAGAAAATAAATTATTCCGCCGATTTCGACGAAATTACATTTTCATCGAGGGCCTTTCGAAGGTCTGAGAGCCCGTGGGGTACTTTGAGCAGATGCTTGATAAAATTTTAAAGTTAGTAAGGTGTTATCTATACTAATATTTTAGCCAAAGTTTGAATGGATGGACATTGGATACTCAATCACTTCAGAACTGCTAAACTGATCTGGATACAATTTGGCACAGAATTAAATTGTAGTCTGGAAATAACACAGGGATATTTTTTATCTCGGAAAATTAAAGAGTCCCCGCGGGAGCCAATAAACCTCAATCCATGCGGATGAATTCGTATTTTATAAGGTAAATTAAAATATGCAACTTATTTATTTAAAAACTTTAAAAATATTTACCAAAAACACCAGAAAAGTTACCTGATGAAAGAATACAGAAAATGTGTATCTTTTTTTATTCATTTGAACAAAGCATGTCTAACAGATACTTAAGATACACATTAAATAGGTATTATGGTGACTTATCTAATATTAGCAGTAAAATTTCATAAAATTACTACGATCTACAGTGTGATGGTACCGGCGTGATCGTCTCGTCTAATTAAATATGGTGACTATTATGTGAGAAAATCTATAACCTAAATAAAATGGAAAGATAACACTGTGCAAGCTAGTGGCAATTTCGGTATTCGGTTGTTGTATTTATTGTTCTTTAATTACCAGCAACTGGTACTTTGGCACATTACGCTGGGTGAACACGTAAGGCAAACCAAACAATCTACCTGAGCCATGGTAATCTAATCAGTACCTTAACGCGAAGTTTACCCTTTTAAGATATTGAAATCACAACAAAGTAACATTAATGTCGAGTTTAGCAAGTCAGGGCCGGACTGAGTGGTTGCTGATTTACATGTATTTCCTTTATAAAGGCATCTTAACCGACCAATGCTCCCGGACACGGGGGATACTTCCCTACGCCTTAATAGGCCATTAATCACTGTTATTCGGGGCTGCAGACCGAGCTCTTTATTTCGCTACGAAGCGTATCTATTCTTAAATCCGATTAATCGGCTGGTACTCTCTTTTAATGGGTATTATAACCCGCCCCTGCTCCATGGACTTAGAGTTATTTATCATATCAAATAGTTTGGTTTATGGATTGGCCAATCCATGTTCGAGCCGGTCTGCTGAGAGGAGGTTGTGTTTGGGTGTCGGAGCATTGCCGCCGGCTTGTCACCATACAGCCATGTGAGGTACGTTTTGGACTATAGCGTCCCTCAAACAAATCAAGTCAAATTTGACCGATTTTAATTCCCAATCAACCAAATATTGCCACGTGCTTACAGTACGTCCCTGGATTCTTACGGTGAAATAGTAGTATAACCTACCCTTTGTTCGAGTGAGCTCCGCTTGCCCCGCTATCTCTCTCGCTCTCGTAGCTGCTACCGTCGTCTCGCTCCAACGCTTTATAATTACTCTAGGAAAAGGCCTATTGGCCGAATGCTCGCTAGTAACTTAGATATACAGATCAGACCAATTTAGCTCTTATCCCCAACTCAGTTAAGTTGAAAGTTCCATAGACTGCACTAGGTTTGTATTATCCTTAGACAAGTTTCTATTAATCCGGTACTAGCTCTATTGTATAAAAAGTAGAGAATGAATATTGCTAATAGCAAGATCTATTGCTAGGGATTAATTAAGATGATTGTTCATGTAGATATAGTTTCTGAGATACCTGTAAATTCTACCTAAATTCAATACTTCTAGGATAGAAATCGTGACTGTAACTAAATATGTGGATGAAATTTATTACTGGAATATTCAAGTGATCTCTAACACAAACATTTAATGTTAATTATTATAAGACAGAAAGACAATTAGTTTCTCAGACCATTAATAAACTTCCAATAATAAATCCGTAAGGTTACTTAACTGTAATAATAAAAGAGAGATTGTGAATATAATTTACTTTTATTTTCTGAGTTTTATTTGCATCGCTCCACAATGAGCGTTATTAAGAAAAGACTCTGGTTTTGATTTATTTACACCGAATTCGATTGTTGAGGCAATCGTATCAATTCGGTGGGAAAATCTCGTTCCTAGGCTTTCTAATTGTAAGAGAAAAGAGACTTCCAAGATAAAAACTCTTACAAGCCCTTAAGACTAAATACACCTTATTTTATAGAAAAATACACACAAGCACACAATTATAATTCATGATTTGTAATAAAGAAGAGATTTAAGACACAGGTTTTATAACTCTAGACAAAGAATATACTTTTAGGTATGTTATCAAGGTTCACAGCATAGATAATCATGTCGTTTTAGTTTAATAAATCGTACCCAGCTCAATGTTTGTTGAGGGCGTATCTCCAATACAACAGTACTCAATTAATGAACGTAACACGCCTCTTACCCAATCTCTTTTGTACAACATTATAAGCAGAAAGATAATGGTCACTATTTGCATTATCAATGTAACAATATCAATTGTGGACCAGTTTCTATCCCCATTTTTCATCATCAACTCATACATAAAATCTAGGTTAGCGTCGGGACCCATTTTTCACAGACGTCCGACAATTGGATGTCTTTAGCAATTAAACTCGACCTGCTAAAATCTCTATGAACCTTGCTTACAGTACCTTATAATTCGAATGGTGTACTTTACCAATATTTCAGCAACCAGCTCCTTTCACTAAATCACTTATAATAGCCTATTCCCCGAAAGAACTTAGCTATAAATTTGCTCCGAATCTATGCAACGTTATACCGAATTAATACAAATACAATAACACTTATTTACTTTGCAACAACCTTTTAAGACCCAATTTTACTCTAGACTCTATACTCGATAAGATATAATATTCGCGGAGTTAAGAACTTGTTCTATGACTTGTGCTCTGGATTGGACTGTCCAGACTTCTGCTCTAGCTTGACTGCCCAGACTCGCCTCCTTCACACCTATTTGCCCGCCAACTTTTCCCCCAGCGAGTGCAACTGCAAAAAAAACTACACACAGAATTCCGTTCTACTATTGGACACATAATTTTCATGCATTTGTATTAACCAATGATTGCGAAGTCGCCCGGACCCCGCCTCTTTCTCTGGAATTTTTGTCTAAAAATTTCTACAACATTGACCCCTTTTTTTTTATAGTTAGGAGTCTGTCAACATCTGGTTTCGATATACGTCGACGCCGCATTCACTTATACACTGTAGCTAGCTAGAATTTATTGCTTTCTTTAGTTTTAAAATGTCTAGCCAAATTGAGTTTTTGGTGTTTTATGACCGTTTGTAAAAACATTCCTATTTAAGCGCATAAGCCCTGTTGAATTTTTGAGTAATAAATAACGCAGTATCGCATTTCTATGACCCTTAGTTTTCGCTAAATCTTTCCATAATAATTTACGACCTCTTTTCACTTTAAATTCCTATTTAAGTATGGTGCCTGTCTCGCGTTGAGATTTCTCTTTTAAACAATAAAAAATTTTGTATAGGTATGTGTTAGGTATCATATTGGCCACCTCAACAGCAAATCGTGGATAGTCTTTGTGCATTACTTGCTTCTCCTGCATGTTTTGTGGCTGACCATTTAAAATACATAGGTACAAAACGAGAACGATACGGACGATATGGTTCTCGAGAACCATAAAAGTCTTTACTCTATGATAAAGGGTCAAGATGGAGACGCGGCCATGTTATTTTGTGTGAATTGCTAAATAAAAGACGTAAACATAATTAAATGGATAACCAAGTTTCCTTCAAAGCGCATGTTGCGCATTGTAAAGGTAACTCATACCTTTATTTGGTACACGACTCAACTTGATTTTCCATGTGTAAAAGTTTCAACTTTTTTTAACTTTTAAAAAGCATCTTCACAAAACTTCCTGCAGGCTCTCAGACCAATAAATCGTTCTCAATCTAAGCCCACAAATCAGAGCCTCATTTCTCTACAGTCTCCACAAAAATACTGCTCTATTTATTTTATATTCGAACCCAAGTTTATTTCAACAAAATGGAAAATAAATGGGTACGAATTTAATCGAATGAATCAAATGAAAACAAGTTCATTTGAATAAATAGCGATTATGTTGATCGATTTATCAAATAACTTGGTTGAAAATTCCAAAGGCGTGCAGTGCAACCTTGCTGCTATAAAAGTGGAAACACACTAAAGACCGGAAAGGGAAATATAATATTTGCGCTAAAAGTCTGCGTCGCGTCGGTAGGAAACGACGTTTTGTCTTGTCGCGTTGTCCTGGCCATCGGTTTAGCTATGGTCATGGCTAATCCATTCCAACTATATTTTAAGAATTAATTATTTATCCATTCCAATATTTACAACGTTTATGTATATATAATATGTTATAATTGTTTATATTCCAATATTATTAATCCGAAAGTAGGTCTATCTGTCTGCTACGCTTTTACCACCCATCTTTTCACATCCCGGGGAAGGACAGAAAATAAATTAAAGAGTTCCCGGGGGAATCAAAATATCTAATCCACGAGGGCGAAGTCGCAAGCATAAATCGTCTTAAATTAATAAAAGCTAAAAATTATAAATTATAATATGTAGGTAGTCAAGCAACAACTAAATTCAAACTCAAATACCTAAATTGGCCAAAGTACTGTACGTGAGGATATAAGTTTCAGGGTCGCAAAACTCATAAGACCCGAGCATTTCAAATCCCATTCCTTCACAATTTGTCAAACCATTTTATCCAAGACGACTTACAAACTGTCTTCTAAAGGACAGAGCATATCGAAGTTGGACATCGAATGACAAATCACTTGTGCCAACTTTGGGAACTTGTCTCGGTCCATAAACTTGTTATCAGTTTACTCCCTAGTATTACATTACAGATCTAGGTGACAGACGAATGGACTGTTTATCTAATTGTAAGAAATAGATACAGAAAAGTTTTTGGATTTCGTGGAAAAGGAAGAATGTAGACATTATAATGTTTTTACCCGACTACAAAGCCAAAAGGAAGGGTTATGATTTTAGCAGTCTATGTATGTGCGTATGTTTGTATTTATGTATGTTCCCTATTTAACTATTGGACCGATTTTGATGACTAAGGTGTCAATCGATTTGTTATTATGGTCCGGGTAACAAAGACTACGTTTTATACTAACAAAATCGATATGACTTATATTTCTCTAAAAAAGTTTTTTGGCTTAGGTATATATCTCGAGGGATGTCTAATGAAAGAGGAGAAAATTCAGAGTTCATAAATATAAATGTTTGTTCCATTTTAAAATATAAAAAGCGACAGTAAAACCATTTTAAAATATAATTTCCGTGGGTTTTTTAAACCTTTTTATCTTGTAATGTAGACAAGTTGAAGTTAGGTAAAAAGGCATCAGAACTTCAAACTGTGTGGTGGGGATTTTTTTTATTTACTACGCTAGAAATGCGACCTTCATTTCTAGCGTAGTCTAGTAGCGTGTCTTTCAAACTCATTAAAAATAATATTCTTGTAAAGAAGAGCCGCCGTTTTAGAATTGCTAGCTGTAACAATTCCGTTACGTGCCTGCAGTTCTTGAGCTTGGGATAATACGGTCTGCTAAATTACATTTACATTAATTTTCATTTGACCCCTTTCCCTTTGTATATGGACGTCAAAAAGCAGCATTCCCATCCCCCACTCGAGAAGGAGCCACCATAAGTATTTTTCTTCTTCTTGCTGAAGTAAAGGACCATTGGGTCAAAAAAATGTAGAGCCACTGAGTTCCGTCTTCAGCCTTCTTCGTCCACTTTCCGCCACCCTTGTTATGTCGTCGGTACATTTTGCCGGAGGCAGTTTTCACTACGACACTACGACAAACATGGCCCTCCACTTCAATCTACTAATGGTTTGGTTAGTTAGATTCATATTGTTAATATATCAAGTAATGTATATTAATTTATATCCTATTTATTTAGAACTAGAGACTTTGAGTGTAGTCTATGATGGAATATTTTATTACGGGTTCCTTATTACGTAGAAATGATTTATACAGTACAACGATTGCAATATAACACTTTTCCTCTATACACCAATATCGCGAATTCAGCCAACCACAACAATTAATTGAAACAATCTTATACAATAATTGTAATTAGTTTTTTATTTTATCTTTGTTTACATGATGTAACATTGGTATTACTGATGAATATTACTGTAGATTGTAACAATGATAAATTCAGATTTTACTGTAGCGCTGTATCTGTGTTCACTCCTAGACGAGTTACTTGATAATGTACAGAACTTATGCAACACAAGTTTGCACGAACTTCAGGAGACAAATTACTTGAGCGAAGTTAGACCGTGTAGTTGAGTTGAACGAAGAAATTAAAAGTATACCCTACAGACCTACCTCGTATGTATTCTCAGAGCTTGAAACAAGGTTTATTATTGAAAAACTTTTCGGACAAACATGTTGGAGAAGAATGCGCGCCGACTTCTAATGAGAATTGACCTCGATGTCAAGTATTTTTTCAATTATTAATCTACGTAATTAAAAAAATGAGAGAACAAGTGAATATATCTCAAAGAATTAAAAAATACGACTGCCATAGTTAAATGATATTTTTTGTGAATCACTGGATATTGAAATATAGTCTTATATATTATTGGAATCCACTCATCATTTTCTGATGATGACAATATAGTTAATCTCATTTTGGAAAAAAAAAATCAACTTTAGTCTTTGATGCGGGACCCATGGTCACCCTATCAATTTTTTTAAAATTTTACTAGCCTATGTCACCCGGAATAAGCTAAGGATTCTAACGATACCTCATTCATCAAAATTCGTTCAGGCATATAGAAGTAATGGTGGAATATACAAACTCACATACATGAACCCTGAAAACAATATTTTTTTTTTTTAATTTATTATTTTATAATATGCACAAACAATAATACAATACAATTGTATCTCGCCAAACTACACCCATAGTTTGTTGGCGAGTTCGCGCTCAACTAACAACTACGCCGTGCACTACACTACACTACTATTACACACTACTATTAAACCTAGTTAAACAATACATTTACACTACTATAATTATGCCTAGTTAAACGATACATAATATAATTAAAATTAAGTTAGTAGTTAATCCTAAATATTTATTTGCTTAAACTATGTTAATCAGTTAATCAGTGAAGGAGTCGTTAATGAAAACTTCCTTTAGCTTTTTCTTAAGGACTCCTTCACTGACTTTTTTACCTACTCTTAAAAACTCTATACTATTAAATATCTTAGGTACTAAGTAACTATTTAATCTTTTACCATAATAATTATTTACTCTATTTACTCTTAATCTACCTTGTCTTACTCTTCTGACATGCTCTTTATGTGAAATAAGTTGTTTGTATTTATTGGAATAAAAATGTTCTTTTGCTAACAAATAATTTAACTTGATATGAGTTGGTAGTATTTTTAATTCTTTAAATAAAATTTCGTAATTTCTTTTGTACTTTTTCTTTATCCTTTTACTTATAACTTGTTTTAATAATCTTATTTGTATTTTTTTAATTTCATTAAGATAAGTAGTGAATGTTCTTCCATATATGCTAAGCCCATAACTGATGACCGAGTCTGCTAACGCGTAGTAAACCACAAGCATTGTATGTTTGCTTAGCACTCTCTTCAAATGATGGAACTTGCCCAGCACAGACCTTAGCTTGCTACATACTACACCTATGTGAGTCTTCCAGTTGAAGTGCCTATCTATATGTAACCCCAAATACTTATAATTTTCCACAAACTCTAACTGTTGGCAGCTACACTGGTTCTTAGTCATATGTAGACAGTCATAGCTATGTCCCAGTATCTCTATGTCCTTATATTTAACAGTTTTTGCCTTTGCATTATGTGGTGAGTATATATGCATGCATTTCGTTTTTTCAAAGTTTATAATAATACTATTATCATTACACTCCTACTCTACTACACTCTTACTCTACTACTACTACATATTATACTCCTTTTTTCAGGCAGTCGTATAAAGATTCCTTACCTACCGTTTTGAGCAATCTTTGGCCAATGATTTTATTCAGAAAATTGATGCCAATTGTTTTTTCTGTCACTTCAAGCAGTAAGTATTAACTAATTAAAAAACTGTAATCCGACTACGGAAAAAAAATCACAGGAGCACACTTTTTTGCGTTATATTGATATTGTTTGTGTGAAATGTAGCCTGTAGCCTATGTCACCCGGACTATAATAACGAATCGATTGACAACTTATTCATCAAAATCGGCTCAGTAGTTTAGGCGCTACTGTGGAACATACATAGATACAAAACATACATAGACTGCTAAAATCATAGCCTTTCCTTTTGGCTAGTCGGGTAATAGGTAAAGATTTAAGACCCAAAAAACACATATTGAAATATCAAAGTCAGTGTATTTATAGTTACCAAATAAAATGCTTTCAAAAGACGCAAATAAATACGTTTTTTTTTCAATCAACTACAAGTTAGCCCTTGACTGCAATCTCACCTGATGGTAAGTTATGATGCAGTCTAAGATGGTAGCGGGCTAATCTGTTATCGGTTTCTACACGGCATCGTACCGGATCGCTAAATCGCTTGGCGGCACGTCTTTGGTAATTTGGGTGGTAACTAGCCACGGCCGAAGCCCACCAGGCCAGACCAGAGAAAATCCAAAAAGAGTTTGGCAGTCGATTTAAAGTTGACTTAAGTTGGAAACTGGATGAAAAGCTTTTTGCACAAACATGTCGGAGTAATGAAGAATGTGAGCCGACTTCTAATTAGAATCAACCCCTGTGTATTTTGCCAAAAGCTTTCTTCACCCTGGTAATGATTTAAGTTAATTAAAGGCTGAAACAAACAGAGCGCGGGACGGCAATGTGTCCTACGAAGCTCTTAAACGCCACCGTAAACAGATGGAGTGAAGCGGAGTGGAGTCATTTATTCAAAATAAAAACAAACAAAATCAAATATTTATTATTCAAGTAGACTTTTTACAAGTGCTTTTGAATAGTCGAATGAATCTACCACTGGTTCGGAATAACGTTCCTAGTTCCTAATTCAATGTTTATTTATTCAAATTAGGTACACTGTACGATTGTTGAACCATACTAATATTATAAATGCGAAAGTGTGTTTGTTTGTTGGTTTGTCCTTCAATCACGCCGCAACTGAGCAACGGATCAACGTCATTTTTGGTATGGGTATAGTTGAGGACCTGGAGAGTGACATAGGCTACTTTTTATCCCGGAAAATTGAGGAGTTCCCGCGGGAATCAAAAAAAAATTAAACCACGCGGACGAAGTCGCGGGCATCAGCTAGTAAGGATTATAATTCTAAAACACGAAAGTCAACAATAAAGAAACAATGGCTTTAAGTGTTGGCAGTATGGTCCGTGATACCATTTCTGTTACGTTGTTTAGAATTCTATGGCTCCGACAGAATGAAACTCGGGGTCGGCCGGGCGGGGGCGTTTCATATTCCGGCTATAGTAAAAGCTGCTTTGATAAAGCCGCTTTTGAAAACCTTTTAAATTTCTCACAGTGTAAAATAAATTTCACAGTGAAAATTCTATTTATATATACTAAATCCCCTTAAATACTGTTTTAATTCGATGTATAGGATTTCTTATTAATGCTTAAATAACAAGGTTCTGTAGTTTTTTGCTCTAGTGCTAATATGAATACAGAACTAGATTTATGCGAGCGACTTGATTGATTTTTCGGTTCCTGCGTGAACTTTTTAATTTTCCATGATAAAAAGTAGCCTATTTGTTATTCCAGACTGTCTCTGTGCCAAATTCCATCCAGATCCGTTCAGCCGTAACAAACATCCTTCCATCCATCCATCCGTTAAAACTTTAGCAATTATAATATTAGTAAAGATAGACTAGGTGACTAAATGATGCCCAAGACCTCTTCTGCGTGGATTTAGGTTTTTCAAAATTCCCATGGAAACTCTTTTTTTTTCTGGGATAGCACGCTATGTCCTATCCAGGGATGCAACCTATCTTAGTACCAAATTTCGTCAAAATCGGTAGAACAGATGATGGGGTGTAAAAGCGTAGCAGACAGACGAACACGCTTTCGAATCTATGGCATTAGTATGGAGGTATAAGAATTAATTTTAAAAAGAAAAAATGCGCAGCAGGTAGATACCAAACTCAAACCAAATTAGTTGCAAAGTTGCAAGGAGCAACTTATTCAATCAAAAACTAGTTCTGAGCAAATTAATATGGACGCCCTTCAGTTCTAAATTCAATCTGAGGCAACTAAGGTGCAACTAAAATCGCAAGTTGCCGTGGGCGTTAGCTGCCAATTAATTGCTTGCTAAGGTTGTACTGCGAAATTGGTTTCACACCTATACGTACTCGTATGTATTCGTTCATATAAATTGGCTATCTTATAGTAAGTACCACACCGGCATAAAAACTACCCCGTTGATCTAGTGGTTAGCAGTATTGTGTAGTTCACAGATACATAAAAGCTCTGCTTACCCAAGTGGAAATACGTCAACACTCATTTTTCATCTTGGCATTCAATAAATATAGGTATTGTGACTAACTAATACTACCCTAGCTAGTAGCTTCAAACCCTGTGCACGCCATTGCTGGTTAGCATGTTCAACCACGGATGACGAAGTTCCGTGTTCGATTCCGAGGTCGGGCTATAATCAAGTATTGATTTTTTGATTTTATAAATTCTTTATTAAAATAAATATGTATAGCACATTCAACATTGTATACATAATACAGTGTGAAGAAACAAAGTTACAATCACTTAAAGGCTAAACAGGCACCTATTAAAATTTTCTACATAAAATAATAAAGATAACTGATTTCAACTTGGATTTGGTACTTACTTATTACACGAATAAAGCGCAATATGCGGAATATTTGTAGATATCTCCGCTTTATACAACTACTTTTTTAAATTAAATTAGACAAAGGTATCTTCGTATGCGGCTCGCATAAGAAGACATACATAAAATACCTACTTAGTCGCGCGGAACACCTTACCCGTCCACCGCGACGCACGCGCCGGCGGCATGCTGACGAGAATCGGTGTTTTGCCTACCCGCACCGACCCGCGGAAACAAAACGTAGTGATGGGGCAATTTATACGTTCCGTATCTATCGATATATGGCAAGTCAGTGGTTTCAGTGTTGCAAATGTTGCCTATCAGTGGATTATTATGTGTCTTATTTGCTGAATAAAATTTGTGTGTTAATTTTAATATATAATCAACTAAAAGAGGAAAGTTTATCTTATAATGAAGTTGTCTTAAATTACACTTGAATGGGGTGTTAAAAGCTATTTTTAGTGCTTTGTTCTGGATAATTTGCAAAAGTTTATAATTTGTAGGACAAGTGTTACTCCAGATGGGGCATGCATATGTTATAGTTGGTCTAATGAGAACACTATAAATTCTTAGTTTTATAGAAGGACTAAGTTTGCTCTTCCGATTCAAAATGGGACTAAATGCACCAAGTGCTTGTGCGCCCTTTACGCGTAAGTCGGCTATGTGCTTAGACCAGTTAAGCTTAACGTCCATATTTAATCCTAGGTACCGGACAGAGCGACTCCATTTGACACTATGCCCAGCAATTTCAAGGGTTCTTAGAGGAGGTTTACGATGACGCGTAAACAAAATGGCTTCAGTCTTATCCTCATTTAGTTTGAGCTTCCATTTAGTGAAATAAGTGTGTAGTAAATCAATGGACAGTTGCAAGCGACAAATGATCAAGTCAATATCCTGAGAAGATGTGTAGGACGCAGTATCATCTGCGAAACAAGCTAGACTAGTTCTAGGTTGAATTGGTATATCGTTTAAGTACAACAGAAACAAATAGGGACCCAAAATAGATCCCTGGGGGACACCAGCTGGCATAGTCTGGCTCGTGGACTTAGTCTCACCAATGTGGACCTTAAATTTACGATTATCGAGATAAGATTTGATAAGTTTGATTAGAGGTAAGGGAATATCGAGAATTACTAGTTTATGAAGCAAACCCTCGTGCCAGACGCTGTCGAATGCTTTTTCGACATCAAGCAAAATCATACCGGTAGACTGGTGAAGATTGAGATTGTGAGTGATATGTTCACAGACTCTAGCTAGTTGATGAGTTGTTGAATGTGATTTGCGAAAACCAAATTGTTCATCAATTAACAAATGTTCAGAAGCTGCAAGTAAGCGATTAAATATAATCTTCTCGAACAATTTACCCAAAGAGGGAAGTAAACTAATGGGTCTGTAGTTTGAAGGTACTGAGTCATCTTTACCCGGTTTCTTTAGTGCTATTACTTTAGCAGTTTTCCAGGTGGTAGGAAAATAGCCCAAGAACAGACAACTATTGAAAATTTTCGTCACGAAGATAACAGCTTTCTGTGAAAAATTCTTTAGCAAAGGGTTTACAATATCATCATAACCAGGTGACTTCCGGACTTTCAGTTTTAACAAAACCTTACGAATTTCATTTGGTCGAACTGGATGTGACAAATTAGAAATATTGTACTTTTGAATAATGTCAATGGAATTTTGAACTACGTCATCTAGGCTTGAGCTTGACCAGTTATGAGTAATTTTCATGTTGCTACTAAATGCAGCAGCCAGGACATCACACTGGTCAGCTGTGTTGGTTGTCACAGAACCATCAGAACATTTAAGGGGCGGTATCGTTATATGCTTAGGTTTTAGAGCTCTAGCCACACGCCAAATATCAGCTCTTGGATTGTCGATTTTGGAAAGTTTTTTGTTCCATTTATCGTCTGCACATATTTTAGTAAATACTTCAATCAAACTACAAAGGCGATTTATTACACTACGTACAAATCTCTTAAGAGAGCCTCTAGGAAGTCCATTGTCTATTCGACGCAAGTAATTTTTATATCTGATTAGTTGTCTTGCATGCCGGGGCAACTTAGTAACACTATCATCATTAGCCATACCCATGGGAACTGCTGAATTTCTCGCTTGAATAATGGTACTTTGCAAATGTTCAACAGCAAGATCAATTTCGCTTATAGAAGAAAACGTTTTTGTTGAAAGAATTATATTAGCATCCAACCGAGTTCGATAGTCACCCCAGTTTGCATCGTGGTATCGGTAATAACGAGTTCTCTCTTTGCGGAGCAGGATACCTCCAATGGTGAAGTAAATAGGGTAATGATTAGATGATAGAGCCACCAACGCCTGGACTTCACTAATATTTAAGATATTATGTGCCAGAACTAAATCTGGTTTAGTAGCTTTATATTCAGACGAATAATTTACTTGTGTAGGAATATCAGGAGCTAAAATAGTATAGTCACGGTGCAACATATGGCCAAATAAGACCCGACCACGAGTGTTAGTATAACTGCTTTGCCAATAGTCATGGTTGGCATTAAAGTCACCGGAGATAAGTACGTGGGAACCAAGATTTAAGAGAAGATCAAGATCGTACTGCAGGAGAGGTAAGTTTGGAGACTGGTAAACAGATACTAGAATGTGCTCGACTCCTGATATTTTGATGCTAATACCAATCGCTTCAATATGTTTAGTGTTTGGGATAGTAACCAGGGAGTGAGTAATGTCATTTTTAATTAAGATGGCCACACCCTGACCGCGGCCAGTGTGATGCTTATCTTGTCGATAGCAAGTAAAGCCCGGGGTCGTAAGAGATAAATTTGGAGTGAGACGAGTTTCGCAAATAAATAATATATCAACAGATACGGAATGCACTGCAAAATTTAGTAATTCATGTATTTTACTACGCACGCCGTCAGCGTTCCATGAGAGTAAGCAAAGTTCCTTCTTATTATATGTATTGACTGAGGTGAGTGAATACAAGCATAACTTTCTCTAATGGAGAAGTGCAAGATGTAAATTGTGTTTTAAGTTTACGTAATGTTAGTAATATATCAAACATTTCTTTGGTTACGGAATCATCAGAGGTAGGCTGAGTCATTTCAGGACCGGACGGATTTCCAGGGCGTGGTAACTCTCCGTTGGTTGCTCCTCCGTCAGTTGTAGTAGATGCAGCGACGTTTGCCCAAGTCCTAGTTTTCGATATAGGTTTGGATATATTATTATGAATAAGTGGCGGTGGCTTCCGTATATAATTATTTTGTTGTATGCGTTCCAGGTAAGCTAATCTGACTTTACATTTGCTGTAATTCGCAGGGTGTTCCTCATTGCAGTTGCAACAATGGGCAAGTTCCTTTCTGCCTTTCTTTAAACATTCAGAGGTAGGGTGCATGTCTGTACATTTAACACAACGCGGCGGCATGTTGCAATTTTTGGAAGAGTGTCCAAAATTTTGACACCTAAAACACTGTGTTCCTGTTGAGCGGTTAGGTTTAAATTTTTGGATGGTTATGACACAATTAAACAAGTATTTTATCTGGCGAAATTTTACTATGTCAGTTCCTTCGGCTAGCTGAACCAGGAACGGAGGACATGGTACTTCATTTTTTAATTTAAACTTTGATACAGAAGCTCCTTGAAATCCAAGCTTTTCAAGTTCACCAGGAAGATCCTTTTCAGCGTAGGCAGGTAAGCCTTTAATTACTACTTTAGGTGTTTTTTCATCCTTGCGGGTGTATGTGAGGAACAGTACATCTTCTGTTCGGAGGCCTTCCTTTACAGATTGGTGGGCTTCAGGCGAATAACAGATAACAGCCACTTTATTCCCGTTCCTGTACTGCAGGTGAAACTGTTTTGTGTATTTACTTACGGTGTCCTTAATGTTCTCGTGGGTCCTGTTTTTGACATCAACGATTATTGGAGGTATGTGCCCTAGTTTTCTAACTCTAGTAGTTGCTTCCAGGTAAAATTTGCTGCCAGAATCATTTTCACTGTCGACAGGAAGATCTTGATATTTGTTAACCGTAGTAAGATTACGCGTGCCATCGAACTTCGATTGTTTATTTTGAGCTGCATATCGCTTCGGAGTCCGCCAGCCTTCAAGGTTGTCATCAGCCGGTCTCTTCGTATTCAAACTGCTAGCTGACGATGATCTAGTTAAGAATCTGTCCATCTTGAAGTGTTCATGACTATCGACAATATGTCGATAGTCACGTGTCGCATCACTATTCACTTGATGACTCAGTAGCAAGACAGCTATAGCGAACGCGCGAGCGTCAGGAACGAGCGCCGCGCGCTAACTGAACCGCGCCCGTGCCTCAAAGAGCACGTATAAGGCCGTCGGTTCTGCGCCTGATCTCTCTCCGGTGGTGTGCGACTTTCCGTCTTATCGCATATGAGAGTAAGGGAATAGAGAGTATACCTGTGTTTGCGTACACACTTGTGCATTATTATATCTCCCACGCAAATGGCTTATTTCTATGGAGATTGGCTGCCGTGGCCGAAATTCGGTCGAAAGGACACTACGTACCTATGTGTTATTTTTAGGGTTTCGTATCCAAAGGGTGCAAATGCGACTCTATGTATAAGCCTCAGCTGTCCGACCGGCCATCCAGCAGTCAGTCCGTCTATCTGTCTGTATCATCGGTCTGTATACACAAAATCACGCGCAATTTTGAGCGCCTTCGACTTTGATTTTGCAAACTTCGACTGAAACAGCTGTATCATAATTATAAATTAATAATATGTGTCTGTTATATCATTAAGTATCATATAATATGTCATATGTATGTTGGTATGTATATACGAGTATTAATGTCAGTAGTATGTATATTGTGTAAGTTAATGATATAATATCTCGTTTCATTCCATCTCATATCTTGTTGTACCCATTCTTCCTTCACAACCTTTCTCACTGCCAAGGGTCACTGGTAGAGATCTCTTATAGAGATAAGTGTTTCCTTGTCCACTATGTTTCTGTTTTTCTACATATTGTATAATTTTTGGTACAAAATAAATTAAAAAAATAAAAAAAAGTTCAAAGTATACATAGTGGGGCAAATTCTGATTAGCATAATTTTTTTTTTTTTTTTTTATTCATTATAGGCTTACGCTTGACCACATCACACCTGATGGGAAGTGATGATGCGGCCTAAGATGGGACGCGCTTGCCTAGAAGATGCCTATTCACTCTTGATTTAAAGATACCCAGATTGTAATTGGTGGGAAACACAGTTTTAGGTAGAGTGTTCCAGACCCTAGCCATGCGAATGAGGAATGAAGACGCAAAGCGTTTCGTTCGTGTGGATGGAACGTCGACGACATAGGGGTGGAAACTCGCACGGCGTCTTGCGGTACGATGGTAGAAAGGTGAGGGAGGTACAAGGTCGAAAAGCTCCTGAGCACACTCACCGAAATATATATCCTACTAGCTGATGCCCGCGACTTCGTCCGCGTGGTTGAGGTTTTTTTGATTCCCGCGGGAACTTCTTAATTTTCCGGGATAAAAAGTAGCCTATGTGCTATTCCAGACTATAATCTATCTCTGTGCCAAATTTCATCCAGATCCGTTCATCCGTTGGAGCGTGATTGAGTAACAAACATACATCCATACATACATACATCCATCCATCCAAACTTTCGCATTTATAATATTTATATGGATAAAAAACCGATAGGCCAGCTATCCAGAGTTTGGAGTTTCGCCAGAAGAGGTGAATCTTCGCCAATCAACCTCCTAGCCCGACGATCTACGGCGTCAAGAGCCGCCAGCTGATACTTAGCAGAGCCATCAAAAAGGTGACTGCAGTACTCCATGCACGACCGAACTTGGGCTTGATATAGGGTAACCAGTTGGCGTGGCGTAAAGTACTGCTTGACCTTGTTAAGTATACCTAGTTTTTTGGCGGCTGTCTTGGCTTTCGCTTCGATTGACCTCCCGAAGTTGATGTTGACCGTGATGTCGAGGCCTAGGAGATCAATGTGATCGGTAATGGGTAAGGATACATCACGGAAAGTGGGAGTCATGACGAAAGGACTCCGTTTCGCTGTGAGCAGACACACGCCTGTGTTTTAGCAGCGTTAAACTCCACCAAATTGGCAACACCCCAATCTGATACGAACTTTAGGGTGGAGTTCAACCGCTCAACCATCGCCTCTCGCAGTTCATTGGTCTCAGAACTACCTGCGCGTGGACTGGATATGTATCTCTCCGTTAATCTTTAAACTAAGCTAAAATGACAGCTCTATTTATATTGCTATCCCTTACTCCCTACGGAAAGGGGCAGCACTAGGTTTAGACCTGTCAATTTAGTTTAGTTTAGAGATTGTGCTAAACAGAATCGGCCCCAATGTTAAATCTATACGTTGGTACGGAACCCTTCGTGTGCGAGTCCGACTCACACTTGACCGATTTTTTTTAAAGTGAGGTGTGCTTTTCGGTCTTTTTAAATATCGGTCAGATTTTTTAAAAGTATAACACAAAATAAGCTTAGATTAATCAACACTCCGTAGTACCAAAGATTACTATCGTGTTATAACGCCAACTTAACAAACGACTTGACCGTTAATAAATACTTAACAAATTCATGAAAATCATGTAGAAATGTACTTAGCACTTCTACATTTCTAGTAGGTAGGTACTACTACATGGCGTGACAATGAGTCATGAGCATCGCATTCCTAGAACTGTGTCTAGAAATAGCATGGAATAAATACGTAGAAGCATACGGGGACAAAACCAGTGGGTAAGCTAATGGTTAAGACCTTGACCTGCTATTCGGCGGGTCAGAGGTTTGATCCCCGAGCACGTATATCTAATCTATTTGGAGTGTGTATTATATTTATGTACTAGCTGATGCCCGCGACTTCGTCCGCGTGGATATACCAAGTTTCATCGAAATAACTTGAGAAATGACGGACTTTTATACAAACTTTCAACCCCTATTTCACCCCTTTGGGGGTGGAATTTTGAAAAACTGTGAAACACGTATGTTTTCATTTTTAACCCGCAGCTCATATACCAATTTTATGGATATAACTTGAGTAATGAAGGACTTTCATACAAACTTTCAACCCCCATTTCACCCCTTCGGGGGTAAAATTTACGAAAACTGTGAAACACGTATTTCTTCATTTTTAACCGGAAGCTTGTATCCCAAGTTTCATCGATATAACTTGAGAAATGAAGGACTTTCATACTAACTTTCAACCCCTATTTCACCTCTTTGAGGGTGAAATTTTGAAAAACTGTGAAACACATATGTCTTCATTTTTAACGCACAGCTCATATACCAAGTTTCATGGCTATAACTTGAGAAATGACGGACTTTCATACAAACTTTCAACCCCTATTTCACCCCTTCGGGGGTAAAATTTGCAAAAACTGTGAAACATTTATTTCTTCATTTTCAACCGGTAGCTTGTATACCAAGTTTAATCGATATAACTTGAGAAATGACGGACTTTCATACAAACTTTCACCCCCTATTATACTCCCTTAGGGGTGGAATTTTGAAAAACTGTGACACACGTACTTCTTTATTTTTTACCGTTAGCCAAAATAAAAATTTTCGTTGATATAACTTGTAAAACATCTTGAGAAACGAAGAACTTTCATACCAACTTTCATCCCCTATTTCACCCTTTTGGGGGTCGAATTTTCAAAAACTGTGAAACACGTGTGTCTCCATTTTCAACCCGCAGCTCATATATCAAGTTTCGTGGCTATAACATTAGAAATTAAGGACTTTCATACAAACTTTCAACCCCTATTTCACCCCTTCGGGGGTAGAATTTCGGGATAAAAAGTATCCTATGTCCTACCTCGTAGTATGGGCTCAAATCGTGCCAAGTTTCGTTTGAATTCATTCAGTAGTTTCGGCGTGATGCGCGGCCAAGATACAGACAGACAGACAGACAAAAATGAAAAAAATTACAGATTTGGCTTCAGTATCGAATAATGAGTGCCCTCCAAAAAAAATTTTCAAAATATCTTCAATGTACAGAATGTACAGAATTGGACATGTTACAGTTTTATTATAAGTATAGATTCTACTAGCTGATGCCCGCGACTTCGTTAGCGTGGCATAAGTTTTTTTAATTCCCACGGACACTCCTTAATTTTCCTATATAAAATAGGATAAAAAGTGGCCTATGTCTCTCTACAGGTACTCAACTATACCAAAAAATCTGCTTTGTCTGTCTGTTGCTCTGTTGCGGCGTGATTGAAGGACAAACAAACACACTTTCACATTTATAATATTAGTATGATGTACCTATTATAGTTATAATCCACGCACACACTAGCACGACAGGAGAAAACGTTGGTGCCCTCCAACGTGAACCATTCACGCAGACGTTTTGCACTGTCTAGCTCTAGACCCTTTTTTTTTTTCGAGGGGGAAATCTTCCCAACTTCTGGGGGGAGAAGTCGGGTTATGTAGGATTTATAATCAAAATCAAAATCAAATGTTTTTTTATTCAAATAAACTTTCACAAGTACTTTTGAATCGTCAAGTGAATCTACCACTGGTTCGGGATGTCATTCCTACCGAGAAGAACCAGCAAGAAACTCGGTGGTTGCTCTTTTTAGATATAATACATTTACAATTTATCATTATTATCTACTTATATCAATGTGTACATAAGTAACCGCTGTATTAGCATTGCTGGAGCGATCAAATCCAAGCTCCTTTATCATTTACATAATCTTCAATAGTATAATAAGCTTTTTTCAGGAGCATACTTTTAATGGATTTCTTAAACTTGTGTATCTACAAGTTTAAAATAGGTTGTGGTATTCTGTTATAGAAAAGAATGCTCATTCCTACGAATGACTTTCTGACTTTTTTGAGGCGGAGCGATGGAGTCACGAGCCTATTACGGCCTCTAGTTTGCCTATCGTGCAGATCGCATATATTTTTTGTAATTATGGATGTGTTGTTTTACAAAAATTATATTACTGTAAATATATTGCGAGGCTACTGTTAGAATACCAATTTCTTTAAATTTCTCTCTAAGGGAACCTACTAAAACCCCTCGGTGGCTAGCATCTGCATACATTGGGAGGCTCCGAGATCTCATAAAGAACGCATCGGTGCCCCCCTTGCGCAATGCCCGTTGGGCTGATCCCGGTGCTCACACGTTATGAGCTATGGCAGCTTGTGCCACTGCAAGCTGCCATCTTCCCAAGGCCACTTAAGACGATACGGGAGGGCGGTTTCCCCCATACAATCGTATTAGTCTGTTTTCTCCGTGAATAATTACAATAGAGAAAATATTTTTGCACCATAAAATTTATACGAGTCCGTGCCATGTCCCTATGTTTTGCTTTTTTCAATAAATTAATAATTTTGAGAATTTGGAACCTTCAAAAATTGCAAAAAATGGCCCAGTTTTCGCGTCATCATCAGATATCCCGCATATAAATTTGACGAATATAATCAAAAAAAGAAAAACATACCGACATAGCCTGAGTACCTTCTTAAATTGTTCTTGAAAAAAAAATTAAAATCGGTTCTGTTTTGGAGGAGGAAACAGAAAAATACGAGAGTAAGAATTCGACTGTTTTTCATAGGTATTATCGGTCCAAGTTGCAGTTGTCCCTATCGGGTGTTATGGAATTCTATTCGAGGAGCAGCGCGACGGCAATATAATTGTTCAATACCTATTCTCAAAGTTTCCCGTTCATCCCATATCCTCTTAAGAAATGGAAAATGGAACGACTGGAGCCCCCATCCCAGCCGCTCGTGACCTCGAGGTCCCTTACTACAGAACTATTGTAGATCTAAACCCTAGTGTGTTTTGGCTTTAATTGAACATTGAACAATTAGTAGAGTATAAATTACATTCTCGGAAAAGCAATCAACTTTGTTAGAATCGATGCTCGTTATAAAATCGAGGCGTGTATGGAATATCGATTACATTGTTCACTTTATAACCTTGTTATATAGATTGAACGTTTCGAAATCGATTACGGGCAATCAGCCAGTCACGACAAGTCTTTATCTTCTACTAGATGATGCCCGCGACTTCGTCCGCGTGGATAAAGGTTTTTTGATTCCCGCGGGAACTCCTTAATTTTCCGGGATAAAAAGTAGGAAGACTATGTCCTTCCTCGGGATATAACCTACCCCTATACTAAATTTCAGCAAAATCGGTTGAAAAGATGGGCCGGGAAAGCGTAGCAGACAGACAGACACACTTTCGCATTTATAATATTAGTATGGATAAAGATTTGTAACATTTTGTTTCCTTTTATTGAGTTCCAGGAGAGGTACTTTCTGTCTCTGCGTCGTATTCCTCATTGCTGAGGATCATGACCCCATTTCATTAATCACATAATGGCAGGGGTTTTCTTGTGATAATAATGCGGTGGGTTCCCAGGTCCCTCCGCAAGGAGAGGAGGAGAGGTACTTAGTACCTCGGCAATTAGTACCTCGCTGGTACTCAATAATAGGAAAAAAAATGTAACAAATCTTTTTAGAATATTAAAAGCGGAGGAAAAACGGAAGCCCGGTTGTATTTTTAAAAACCCCTAGTATATTGGATAGAAGCAGGCGTTACTTTGCGGAAGTCCATGATTAAAGTAAATTAAAACATTATTGTAAAGTTCTTTACAATCGTGCATTGTCGAGTCAACATCTCCTGAAGATGCTCCGGTGTCGGAGTGAAACGTACGTTGAGAATAATTTGGAAGATTTATGTGGTGTGGTGAATATTGCAAGCTGCAAGTGCAAGATACACTGTACCACATATATTTGCCTATTGTTGCGGATTATAGCAAATTAAATTTCAAGTTCCTTCATAACCCCTAGTATGTTTTCGTACTTTGCGAAATCCTCGTTACCATTCAAAGCGTGCTCATCGAATATCGATTATTGTTCACTTTTTCGCCTGCTCTGATATGCCGCTGGCGTGTTCCTACTTCGCTATTCGGGACGAGTATGGAATATTCGATAGAGTGTGTAATGAATATAGGAGATGGATTCTCATGACTTTTTATGTCGTGTTGTTTTTGCAAACTCCCTGATAGCGCAGTCGTTAGCGTTGTGGTCCTGTAAATGTGAGATTCCGGGTTTGATTCATCATAGGGGCAATTTGGAAATGTTTAACGCTGAATCGCTTGGCGGTTCGTCTTTGCCGGTAAAATGGAAACTAGCCACGGCCGAAACCTTTCACCAGGCCACACCAGAGAAAATTCAGAAATGATAAATTCCCGAATTGTCACTCGGGAACCCGGGACCTCCACTGAGAGAAATCACATCACACCACACTTGATTTTCATACCAAACCACTAGATGTTAGATCAAGCAATACTCAATTTGTTTAATTATTAGGACATACATACCAGGTGTCGCTTAATATTTAATATGCTTACGTCATAAGCGTCATATTATACGTATTGACTCTACACCTATATAATTTCACAAGCTTTTGCCCGCGACTTTGTCCGCGTAGACAACACGAATTTCAAACCCATATTTTACCCTCCTAGTGGTTAAATTTTCAAAAATCCTTTCTAAGCGGATCTCTACACGTCCCAATAGCTATCTGTATACCAAATTACAGCCCGATTCATCCAGTGATTTGAGTTGTGCGTTACAGATCAGTTAGTCAGTCAGTCACCTTTTCCTTTTATGTATTTAGAAGACTACCAGCGCTCCTATTGGTGGGTTTACACGTAGCTAAATAACGTAGCACATCTCTGGCGAGAAGGCAGCCTTAGCTACGAACATAATATAGATAAATCATAAATCATAATGCCCGTCCACACAGCGTATTGGGTGCTTAATTATTCATCGAGTACAATGTATGAACATCGCCACATCGCTTCTAAGCGAAGCATGGAATACTAACTACTATACCACAGTCTAAAGACACGTTATTTCCTACCAGTCGTTCGACGGAGACGTCTAGACAGAGCAACGCTGCGGGGTGATAGGGACGTGAGGGAGGACTTTATTTCCAAGCTGGTAGAATTTTCAATACCAATTTCTGTCACTCTAATGTCAATTTAGTATGCAGTTCCAAAGACAAAGAAAGCATATAATACTGCTCAGCACTACCTATTTCAGTCGCATCGCATAAGAAAGAATTGCTTATTCACTCATTACAACTTCTCTTCTTTCTCTGGTATTTTCCGCACTTGAACTCAGGCGTCCGATGTGCGTGCGTCATGAAATAATGAGACAGAATTAGACGATTTTTGTCCCTCATCAGTCATCGTGTGACGCCTAATTTTAAGAAGCATATTCGTATTTGAGAAAGGCAAATGAAAATTTCAATTTCAATTTATTTTCTAAAAAAGCTTACATTTAACCTCACAAATATAATCTACAATATACCTACTTCCTTACTAGAAAAAAGTAATAATTTGGCCATTTGCGTGGGTGGTTGGACTTGGGTCTGAATCCTAACTAGTTAACTGTATCTAGGATTTCATGCCCATTTCCTCCGCGGTTTGCGACTCGTAAGTTTAAAAAAAAAAAGACGTGTGGCACTTGGAGACTGCCGCGGTAAAGCTATTGCATAGCATTTTTTATCAACTTATGTAATTATTATGACCTACTTATGCAGAAAGGAACCAATCCACACACATACCAAAAATGAGATAAGTATACAGAAAGAAAGTATATTGGTTCCTTTTTGCATAAGTAGGTCCTATTCATCGAGTCGGAGCCGGTCGGAGTGGGGGGTGTTAGGTTATTTTCGTTACGGAATTTCTGGATTCGGTCTCCACGCTCAAGGCCCGCGATAGAAGCTATGAGCGATAATAGCTTAAAAGTGTGTGTGTGCAATTTACACACGGCAGAAGCGAAACTTAGCCTACGAGAAGAGTAGCCGAAAAGTAGCCCACGAGAGAATGAGCTAAATCCTATTATAAATATGTTTGTCTCTTTTTGGTGTCGCTTTTTCGTTTCGTTTTTCGTTTTATCAACTAGAGGCGGATTAAAATAAAACATAAAAAACAATTAACAAATCAGACTTTCTACTGCTATATTTAAATTTTTAACAATCAAACAGAAAATACCTAACAAAAAACCGGCCAAGTGCGAGTCGGACTCGCGCACCGAGAGTTCCGTACAAACCTGTAGTAAGTTTTACGATTTATGACGTATTAAAAATAAAAATTACGTTTGTTGTATGGGAGCCCCCCTTTAATATTTACTTTATTGATATTTAATTATTTATTTTGAAAGGTAATATACAAGTTAATATTCTGTGAAAATTTGAACCGTCTACCTGTTACCGTTTTTTAATATTGAGCAAAAAATACGAAAAATACACGTTTATTGTATGGGGACCCCCCTTAATATATATATTTTTTTAATTTTTAGTAGGTATTTGTTGTTATAGCGGCAACGGAAATACATCATTTGTGATAATTTCAGCTTTCTAGCTATCACGGTTTATATGAGATACAGCCTGGAGACAGACAGACAGCGGAGTCTTAGTAATAGGGTCCCGTTTTTACCCTTTGGGTACGGAACCCTAAAAATGGAACGCTTTGTATACACGTTCGTCCTCTGGCGCCACTTGTACCGTGGAGACAACATCCGTTTCATCGTATTTTCAAATCACAGCGATTTAGAAGTTTCATTTCAAAAACTTACTTCACATTTTGATATCCCTTTTCATTGTCATTTATATGAGCGTCGACCAACTGTACTATGTATTACATACGCTGTGTCATTAGTACGTACCTACCCCGAAGCACAGGGTAGATAAACCTCCTAAAGTGCGGAGGGTGGGATGAATGGCGATCATTAGTATTCGCAGCACACGAGGCAGTCGATATTGATTTGTCATGTACACGTCATACATCATAGTCTATCTACTCGTTTGCTCATCTAGGTACTTCTATTAATTATTTACAGAGCTAATGGCATTGCTTTTATATACTACTAGCTGATGCCCGCGACTTCCGTCCGCGTGGATCGAGGTTTTTCGGTTCCCGCGGGAACTCCTTAATTTTCCGGGATAAAAAGCAGCCTATGTGGTATTCCAGACTATCATCTATCTCTGTGCCAAATTTCATCCAGATCCGTTCAGCCGTTGGGGCGTGATTGAGTAACAAACATCCATACATGCATACATCCATCCAAACTTTCGCATTTATAATATTTATATTTGACTAGATGATGATCGCGTCTTCGTCCGCGTGGTTTAAGTTTTTTATTCCCGCGGGAACTCCTTAATTTTCAGGGATAAAAAGCAGCCTATGTTACTCGCTGATAAAGTAACTTTCTATAAGTGAAAGAATTTTAAAAATCGGTTGAGTAGTTTTTGAGTTTATCCATTACAAACAAACAAACAAATCTTTCCTTTTTATAATATTAGTTTAGACTAGATGATGTCCGCGACTTCAACCGCGTAGTTTTTGTTTCCCGCGGGAATTCTATAAAATACATCTACACCTAACAGTATCCAACCATGTACAAAATTTCATCAAAATTAGTTGAATAGATGAGCCTTGAAATGGGAACGCTACAATATACATCTACACCTAATAGAATCTAACCCTGTACAAAATTTCATCAAAATCAGTTGAGAAGATAGCAGTGAAAGCGTAGTAGCACACAGACGAACAGACACACTTTCGCATTTTTAATATTAGTATGGATATCATGGGGCTTATGGCCTTTATTCAAACAATGACGCATTTGCGAAGGCAAAGGGCATGAGCCACTATTCTATTTCATTTCTTAGTCAGAATATGGTAATTACCTACTTACATGTGAGTTAATACGAGGTAATTTCGTCCTACCTACAAAGTACAAGACTAATAATCCTACAATTAATATTATAATTAATGTTTTTTGGTTTCTTTTTTGGTTTCTTCTTCTTTTAATTTTTTTGTGTTTTTTTCCCACAAAATATGTATTCTTAAAAAAATATGATACACGCATTGAAAATTAAACCCTCGCCTCGGCGATATTAAAGTTTGCGCCCCGAGTGTAATTTACTTCATGCTGTAGCATAAATAACTATTAAAAGAACTACGTTTTCAACTAGCTGATGCCCGCGACTTTGTTCGCGTGGATTGAGGTTTTTTGGTTCCCGCGGAAACTCCTTTATTTTCCGGAATAAAAAGTAGCCTATGTACTATTCCAGACTATAATCTATATCTGTGCCAAATTTCATCCAGATTCGTTCAGCCGTTCTGGCGTGATTGAGTAACAAACTGTCGCATTTATAATATTAGTATAGAAGTTTAGATAAACTCGTATCAATAAAATAAAGTCCAAGTGATTTTATGAAGTGCAGATATTAATAAAAAAATGCTTATTCCATTTCCTTTCCATAAAAACATGAAAGGGGTTGAATTGCTATATTTGCGACATAAATATTTCGAACAGTTTGGGGCATACTCGCGTAATTCAATTTGAGAGGTTTTATGATAGCTTTCTGTCTTCCATGGGTCATATCTTGCTTTTTTTTACTACAAGTTAGCCCGTGACTGCGATCTCACCTGGTCATGATGATGCAGTCTAAGATGGAAGTGGGTTAAACTGGTAAGGGTATAATGTCGGGTTGAACGACCTGTGACCGACACCCGTTGCTGACCTTCCTGGCGTAATGGTTAGTTCTGTGCTGTGGTTCTGTGGTATTAGTAGAAGGTTCCGGGTTCGATTCCCAGCAGGGACAATTTGGGAAATTATAGTTTCTGAATTTTCTCTAGTCTGGTCTGACTTTGAATGTGACCGGGTCAGATAAGTATGTGGGACTATACAACCGAAATCTGTTTTTACCCGACTGCGGAACGCACAGGGTTATGTGTTTGTCATAATTTGTGCCACCCGTGCGAAGTCGGAACGGGTCGCCTGTTGGCACTAAAAGCTTTTCACGAGAGCTAGTATCTGTTAAAAATTCATCCCAAATTAAATCTACTCCAATTTCTTTTAGGAGGTCCTGAAAACTTTGAGAGGTGTCTCCCACGCAATAAAATGAATAAAACAAGCGCGGACTGCTCGTGGAATTATTCAGATCTGTGACTTAAGCCCGGTGTTATTAAACATTGAGTCCGACCATAGAGTAGCTATTCTCATAGAATTCGTGTCACGAAAGAAGTCCCGTGGGACTTCTTTCGTGACAGAGACATACAATTTGGCCAATTCTGTATAACACAATTTCTAAACTATACTAAAATCAGCTTTAAATCTAGTTCTGTCCCTTTCCGCAGGGAGTATTATGCAATATTTTTAATACTGTCATTTTAGTTTAGTTTAGAGACTGTGCACTACAGAATCAGCCCCATTAATTGCCTAAATATGCGACTACAGTGCTCCCTCTATAGCCTCTAGAGGGAGCAGGGGAGAGGGAGAAGAACCACCAGGGACCATACTGCCAACGCTCCAAGCCATATTGTTGACTTTCCTGTTTTAGAATTACAATACTTATTTTCGAATGTTAAGGTACATGACATCAAACTTTCATTTTGAGTAAGTAGATAATAATGCTTTAAGCGTTGGCAGTGTGGCCACTTCATAAGATCACAGATGCGCCGGTAAAGCGCGTCTGTGAACACTTTTCACGTTTCACTAAAAAGGTTTCTGCGATTTGTTTACCTCTTCTATAATATACAGAAAACTAGACTATACCTAAACCTTGTCATACTATTGTAAAAGTTGCGTACCAACCCATATTTGAGAGCCTGAATAAAATCTCAAACGGAGACAATTTACCGAATAACATAAAGTTCAACCAGTCAAACTTGTACGCTAGTCAGGTAGAGTCCATTTTACGGAACATTGTTGCTCTAGTAATTTAACAACTCTCTGACATTAAAACATCGTTCACGTGGAACGGGAAAGGGACGGTAGGCTTTGAAACTTTTGGTGAGTACAATATTACTGGAAATAGAAATCCTTCGTGCTTTGAAGGTGAAATAATTTTGTTTCATGAAAAAAGTTTTGACGGTCTCTGAGGTATAAGTTAAGAGTGTCGTGGTCTTGGGGAGAATGTTTAAAAGTGGGAGTGCCTTTTTTGTTGTTGAAAAGCTTTTTTAATCTCTGTATCATACTAATATTATAAATGCGAAAGTGTGTTTGTTTGTTGGTTTATTGGTTGGTTGGTTTGTCCGTCAATCACGCCGCAACGGAGTAAGTCGCGGGCATCAGCTAGTTAAAGATAAAGAATCGCGGCACTGACCAATGTTGCCAGAGTAGAGTCCACAACCATAGACTCAATAAGGCCTTGTATTTTAATTTATTTAGTTTTTTTTAATTTTCAGCCCATTAGTTTTATTTTATAGATTTTCGAAACAAATAACAGAACCGAACAAATTCAGAAACGAAACCTTACGACGAGTTTAAACTTTAAAACGAACCTCATCGTTTATTCAGGTCGTATGCCAGAAGTCGTGCGGGTCTAGCTCGAAGCTAAAATAAGCTGCATCGACCCGTCTGCGGATACAACCTTATTCAGCTTTAGCCTCTTGCACAAAGCAGTTAAATATGTTTAAGTTAAATTTTCTGTGCCTGTCCTTTTCATGTCAACCTCGGAATAAACTTATCAGAAAGTGACAGCATCAAAAGAATTAACTAAATCTGTTTATACAGCATTGTGCAAGTCGACAATGATGTGGGAAATATGGCTGATGCTCACGACTTCATCTGCGTGGATTGAGTTTTTTTGGTTCCCACGGGAACTCTTTAATTTTCGGGAATATAAAGTAGCCTATGCGTTATTCCAACCTATAATCTATCTTTGTCCATCCAGATCCTTTGAGTCGTTCTGGCGTGATAGAGTAACAAACATCCATCCATCCATCCATACGTCCGCATTAATAATATTAGTATAGATTAGTATTATTAGTACAGATTGACGTTCAAAGTGTACAGTGGAGGGACCAATTTTGGATAAACATCTTTTTGACTTGACTTCACCTTATTTCTCATGAAAATAGATAGATATATTGAAAGATAGATAGGCGGGATAGGTTTACACAATAAATTAGATTCAGCCCGCTATTAAAGTCGGGGGTAAATAGGCCAAGGGCGACGTACGGACGGCTCAAATTCTTGCGATCGATATTCCTAACCTAACGGTACAGGGGCCATGTCAACGATTAAAGCAATACCTAATTTTTTTTAATTTTTTTTTAAATTTTCAATTCGTTTATTCAGAAAGCTTACAAAAACCACACAAATATAATTCTACAATACAATCAATACACTTACAAGAAAACTTACTAAGATTTTGGTAATAAAGGTAGTAAAATAACATAAAAGTAACATAAAAGTTGGACTTACATAATAATTTGGCCATTTGCGTGGGTGGTAGGTCTGACTCCTAACTAGTTGCCTGTATTTAGGATATCATTAAAGCAAGCAATATTATACTCAAACTGATAGTATAATGTCACGTACCTTGACGTTCCGAAAATAAGGATTATAATTCTAAAACACGAAAGTCAATAATAATGAAACAATATGCCTGGCAGTATGCCCCTGTACGTGTTAGATTTATCATGGTTTTTTATCTACTACAAGTTAGCCCTTGACTGCGATCTGACCTGCCCCCCGATTACGTAAGAATTGTTCATCAAACGTTAAAGATTTTCGTCAAAGTAAAATAAACCATAACTGCATTGAATTAGAGCTCAAATTCGTCTGCCCATTCTTATACGTTTAGGTATGTACGATACCCTAAACGTATAAGAATGGGCAGACGAAATTGAGCTCTAATTCAATGCTGTCATTGTTTATTTTACTTTGACGAAAATCTTTAACGTTTGATGAACAATTCTTACGTAATCGGGGGGCTGGTAAGTGATGATGCAGTCTAAGATGGTAGCGGGCTAACCTGTTAGAGGTATGGCAGTTAGGTACCTACATTAAATTATTACCCCTCGAAGTAGTCAAAACGTTTGTAAGGTTCGATTTATTACAAAAACTAGTCTCATGACCGCGAGGTTTAAGTTTTGTTTTTAATTCCCGGGGAACTATTTGATTTTCCGGGATTAAAGAGCCTATATGTCACTCTCCAGGTCTTCAATTATAAATAGGCCTTTGCAAATAGATGAACTTTTTAAATTTTTAAACAATAGATTTATTATTATGTAATTTTGCATGTCTGAATATAATAAAATATGGTATAACATATTTTCTGCTGGAAAATTAATAAATAACATCTCATTATAAAATATGTTTCTGCTAATAAAGAATTTTGAATTTTTTGAACTCAATTCCGTCGATCCATTGCTCGGTTGCAAGACAAACCAACAAACGTACCTATTATACACACTTTCGCATCTCTACATACATACATATATAAAAATCAATTGCTGTTCGTTTGTCTCGCTAAAACTCGAACGGCTGGGCCGAAGATGGAATTTTTTGAGTGTGTTTGTGTGGGTCCCGGGATGGTTTATATTCACAATTGGACCCGATTGGGGGCGCTGCAATCGGGTTCTAGCTTCAAGGCAGGCAACGTCTGCCGGGCCCACTAGTTTTTAATTATTATGATGAATGATATCTGTGGTATGTATTTGAATTTCTGCAACCAAACCAAAGCTGAGTACCGAACACTGGTAGACAAATCCCGCTTGCAAATAAATAGTGCTCAAGCTATTCCGGTCGTAAGCTGAGTGTAAAATATTTGCAGCTGTGGCCGACGCGACGCGACGGCCGGATAACAGATTAGGATCATAGCTAACAACAGCTTCGTACAAAAGCTTGAATGCTGGAATAAATCACTCCGGATGATAAATAAATCTCTTTATTTGCATGCGGGATTTGTCTACCAGAGGTATGTACAGAGCCCGCCACATTCCTCTGGTAGACAAATCCCGCCACGCCTCTAATTCCCTCTCTCCTATGAGAGTGGAGGCCTATGCCCAGCAATGGGACGTTAATGGGCTGTAATGTGGTGGTATGTACCTACAGATCGCGCGCGAGTTGAATGCAGTGTAAATGTATGTGTCACCATACATTTGCTCTGCATTCTACTCGCGCGCGATCTTATCTTTGCTTCTACAGATATACCACAGATACCATTCATACTAATTATTACAAATGCAAAAGTGTGTTTGTTTGTTGGTTTGTCCTTCAATCACGCCGCAACTTAGCAACTGATCGACGTGATTTTTAGCATGGATAATGGATATAGTTAAGGACCTGGAGAGTGATATAGGCTAATTAAAGAGTTCCCGCGGGGATCAAAAAAACTTAAACCACGCGGGCGATGTCGCGGGCATCAGCTAGTAATAAATAATAAATAAATAAATCTCTTTATTAGCAAAATTTGCAACATTAATAATTTGGCCTCTATCTCTCAAAAAAGTAAAAACAGTGTTATGAGAGTTAGTGCCTTCACAATTATTACATAGGTGCTTTTTTGCAATTAAGTATTATAGTTTATCTAAACGTGAAAATATAATAAAATTATGATAAAGACGTGATGTCCGCGACTTCTTTCGAATGTATTGAGGTTTTTGGTTCCCACGGGAACTCCGGGAACAATTTTCCGGGATAAAAATTGTTATTCCAGACTACAATCTATCTATGTGCCAAATTCCATCCAGACCCATTCAGCCGTTCTGGCGTGATTGAGCTTTGATTATGTATGATTGAGTAACAAACATCCATCCATTTAATAACTATCGCATCAGATAAATATTATAAATGCGAAAGTTTGGATGGATGGATGTATGTATGGATGTATGTTTGTTACTCAATCACGCTCCAACGGCTGAACGGATCTGGATGAAATTTGGCACAGAGATAGATTATAGTCTGGAATAGCACATAGGCTACTTTTTATCCCGGAAAATGAAAGAGTTCCCGCGGGAACCGAAAAACCTAAATCCACGCGGACGAAGTCGCGGGCATCAGCTAGTTTATAATATTAATATAGATTAAGTATAGATAACGACGTTATTATAGTATTTATCTACACTAATGTTATAACATTCTACTTATGTTTCCAATACTTGACTTATAATTACTACTGTTAAAGCGCAGATAACAAAACACTCAATTTAAGCAATTTCACATGATGGTATAATATCCACATCGATATCGTAAAATCTCATTATAACATCAATAAAACGCGACCAATTAACCTGGCGAGCCTTATGTCAAAATCCTCATACAAGTTGTATAAAATTTTGATATTAGGCTGGCTTTTGAAAATAGTTGGGTTATACGTGAAAACTTCGTCGAAACTACTAAACTTACATACACAAAACTCTTTCGTAAGATCTTGTGCCAATTAAATAAAAAACGAACAGCGCGCGCTCGCTCCTGATTGGCCCTGCGCGCGCAGCTGCGCTCTCATTGGTTAGATTTTAATGGCGGCAAGTTCACTGTGACAATACACGTACGCGTGAATTTAATGTTTCGCAATGTGTTTTGTATTGTCAGCTTTTACTCTTGTTGTTTGATAAATTGCATTAGTGAAGATAAAGTAGTGTATGCAACTGCATATAACACGGGTATTAAAACACTCGTTACTATTATGAAACTCGCTGCGCTCGTTTCATAAACTCACACTCGTGTTTTAATACCCTTCATTATATGACAGTTGCATAAACTACTATTTTGCCAGCCGCCAAGTTTCTTTGATAGATTAACACACGAAAATTGACTTGGTTAAATGGCTCGAATATGGATATAATATTACGAAAACTATCCGAAACTATCGGATATCCCAAATGATTTCATATCAATATCCGAAGCCAAAATTGTTAATGTTATAGCTGTCGGTATCGAGTTCGGAAATCTCATATCCCTAACAACCTATTTATGCCCGGCCCTGTAGACAGGAACGATTGGCTCTATCCAAATCAAACTTCGACCATCCATGGAAATCATTGAATTTTCACACTATTCTTAGTTCCATGTCGTATGTACCCATACTGAAATTAAATTATTTATTTACTAGCTAATGCCCGTGATTTCGTCCGCGTTTTAAATTTTTTTTTTTATTCCCGTGGGTTCGGGATAAAAAGTATCATGTCACTCTTCAGGTCCTCAACTATACCCACGCCAAAAATCACGTCGATCCGTTGCTCCGTTGCAACGTATTTGAAGGACAAACCAATAAACAAACACACTTTCGCATTCATAAATATTAGTGTGATGTTTTTAGGTACATCCGCATATAATATTGGTATTTATCTTCAAATCAAGGGTGAATAGGCATCTTTTAGGCAAGCGCGCTCCACCTTAGGCTGCATCACTACTTCTAGCAAGTCTGATTGCAGCCAAGCGGTAGTCTTTAAATTAAAATAAAAACTTTTGGCTCAATTTTATATTCTAGTGGCTATTCTATGGCTATTCTAGTGGCGCCATTATCGAATAGACCATAACTTTGATAGCTTACGAGTATATATCGTAAACTTGACGGTTTTGAAGGTTTTTTTCTCATAATAATATAATACTTGCTTGTATTAGGAAATCCCAGCTATTGATTTATACAGGACTAGATGATGCCCGCGACTTCGTCCGAGTGGATTAAGATTTTTTGATTCCCGCGGGAACTCCTTAATTTTTCGGGATAAAAATGTCCTTCCCGGGATATAACCTACCTCTATACCAAATTTCAGCAAAATCGGCTGAAAAGATGGGCCGGGAAAGCGTAGCAGACAGACAGACAGACAGACAGACAGACAGACACACTTTCGCATTTATAATATTAGTATGGATATGGATTCTATAAATTTAAAAAATATATATGAATCAATAGGTATGCATGATTTTAGAAAACGATCGAAATTGCTATGAAATGATTTACCTAATAACAGTCTATTTGCAAAATTGATATTCCATAACTTGGAATATTGAATAAACATCAAAGCGTACTAAAATAACGTTCCACTAAAATTGAATGAGAACGAAAACAGGTGGTCGAGTTTCATACCTAATAAACGTTTCATTTCAAAATTACACAAGGTATTTTAGCAATAGTTAGTAGGTATTCTGTGGTATTAGTAAACTAAAGCTTCTCCTCCGCTTTTAATATTTATTTATTTTATTTATTGAAGTGAAACTTCTTTAGGAACGTTGTGATTTGAAAATTAGATAAAACGAAAAAACCACACTAAAAAGAGATTTCATAATACGATTTAGCCTGCGAGAAAATGAGATAGAATACAAGTTTTATTTATCTCATTCTCGCGCAGGCTACTTTTCTAAAGTTTCATTTCTGCCGTGTGTTATTTGACAACTAGTCAAATCAGCAACTTTTTTTTCAAACGTCAAAACGCGTGCTTGGTATGGATTTTGTATGAAATTTTTAGTTGTGACATCATAAAAGTTCGACGCACTTTTTTTACTTTAATCGATAGTTTTAAATGGTTATTCAAAATAAAACTAGCAGGGGACGTGGATAATGGACTTTTGGGAGATCCTTTATTTAATAATCACTAAAAAATAATTGCACTCACACATTCTTTTTAATTTTTTTATTTGGCAACCAAAACAGATTTAAATAAATTTTGCTCTAACCTAAAGTCATATTTACGAGTATAATAACATTTTGAACTTATCATAATTCTAGAGGGTCGAAATACATGAATAAGGTTCCTAAGGAAATAATAATAGTCGCGCAAATTAAGCAATACTACACAGTATAAGTAATATTGGCATCAAGAGTGAATAGGTATCCTTAAAAGCACGCGTCTTCAGTCTAAAAATAAAAAAAAGCTTCCGAAAGTTTCAGAGATAATTTAAGTTATCAAAATACTAGTGGCGCCATTATCGAATAGACCATAACTTTGATAGCTTATATATCGTAAACTTGACGATTTTGAAGGTTTTTTTCTCATAATAATATAATACTTGCTTGTATTAGGAAATCCCAGCTATTGATTTAAACAGGATTTATGAGTGGCCGTTATTTTGAAAACAAAATGGCGGAACGGTAGGTAGGCCCATAGATCATACTAATATTATAAATGCGAAAGTGTGTTTGTTTGTTGGTTTGTCCTTCAATCACGCCGCAACAGAGCAACGGCCTTTTGCATGGGCATAGCTGAAGATCTGAAGGTGACTTATGCAATTTTTTATCCCGGACAAACAAGGAGTTCCTTTGGGAATTGAAAAATACTAATTTCATGCAGACATCAGCTAGTTTATTGTATACCGTGGTAGGCCAAAAATTTCAAACCACAATCACTAAGAACGGATCATTTCCTACTTCCATGGAACGGATTGTAGGATCCCACCCTTAGGCTACTTCCGCACTACATCCGATCCGAATCCGAGAATTCTCGATCCGAAGTAGCCTACTATTTGTATGAGGTTGCGCACTAGACCAGAATTTCGTTTTTCGAATTCCGGTCGGATGCAGTGCGGGACGAGTCTTTATTAATTCCATCCACTACGAGTATCTAACCCTCAAATAAAGGTAGGAAGTTTGTGTGAAGGGTAAAACAACAACAACAAGGTAAAACAGGAAATCAGAAATTGGTATTTGGGCTTTCAGTCAAGAATAAAGTAAATCTAAAAAAAAAATTTTTTTTAAGTAAAGTGTTCTCTTAAAGACATAAGTGCTTTCTTCTCCACTATGTTCCTGTTTTTCTACGTATTTTATAACTTTTTAGTACAAACAAAATTTAAAAAGAAAGTAAAATCCCCTCCCACAAATTCCCACAGCTATTTAAAAAAATCACACGACCGAAGAAAGGACCGAAGCCGATTCTAGTCGAGTTATAAAAAGAAAAAGCTTCAAAGAAATGAGTAACTAAGTCAGAACTTTCAGTCTTGAAATGGCATTGCGACCCGCCCCAGCCCAAGAGACAAAGTAACCAGTTTAAAACTATTACCATAATATTCCGGCCACGTTTCAACCCATATTTTTTATCCACTACAAGTCAGCCCTTGACTGTGATCTCATCTGATGGTAAGTGATGTCACAGTCTAAATATGACAGCGTGCTAACCTGTTAGAGGGGTACGGCAGTTATATTAAACCCCTAATCGGTTTCCACACGTCATCATACTGGAACGCTAAATCGCTTGAAACTAAATCGCTTAAGACGCTACGTCTTTGCCGGTAGGGTGCTAGCCACGAGAAAATTCTAAATTCCCAAATTGACCCTCCCGGGAAACCTCCCATTCTAAGACCACAGTGCTCAGCTGCGCCATGCTTCAAACTATTCTACTACTAAGTACTTCCATTTCAACTATTGTCATAATATTCCGACCACGTTTCACACCCCAACATTTCTTACAGCAATTGTTCGAACCTGTGTATTTCTTGTGTTCTTTCGCAAAGAAACGTGGCTTTTTGAGCAAACTTGTTAAATATTCACAAAGTCAATTTATTATTTTTCGGGTCAAACCCATTTTCATAAGTTACCAATTTCACTTTGTTATTCTATTGAATTCCGTAGAGTTTTTAGGTTTAGAATAATAAAATTTATTTCTATGATTGTCCAAAGTTTCACCACTCGTACCCAGACTAGACACACAGACTAGACTTTGTTTTGTACAAAGCAAAAAAACAAAACAATAAAAAACACACTATTAAATTTAATTAACAAATAATAGCGAGTCTGACTTCAACTTGCACTTGGCCGGTTTTTTACTTTTTATATTCGGAAAATTAAAGAGCTCCTACAGGATTTTCAATAAAACAATCCCTGACATACATCTCGATTTTATATATTAAAAAAAACTTTAAGTACAGAGATAAACATAAAGCAAGATAAGTCCTAGTCAAATGTTCTCTTAAATCTTCACCTAAACACTTAATTAATGCATAAACTAGAACGCTGGCGCGAAGAAAGGCTTTAATTAAACCAGGAGCAATATTGTGCTCTTAAAAACCTTAATACCTTTTCTTCGCGGAGTAAAAATGCGAGTGCTAATAAGTTTTATGTTCAAAAGTTCAGTAACTCTTAAAGACAGATTTTTATGTTGGAAAACTCGATTAACGTCTAAGTGCCTTGATCTCTTGTAACTAGGAATTTAAAAGAAGTGCAAATAATTTAAAAAAAAAAACACGACTGCCTCGTAGTGACGCAATATGAAAATTTTTGTTTTTTTTTTTAAGAAAATAATTTTTAGGAAAATAAATGTTTTATTGAGGTTTTCTAATTTCTTATATTTTAATCAAATTACAAATCGAATTTTCATCGTTATTTTTCACGATAGAAGAAAAACAGTTTTTGCAACACTACAACCTCGTCAAATTAAATTTAAAAAAAAAATTATAGTGTCCCTCGGGATGATGCAGAGATTGATGATTCTAACGATACTCCGTACATCCAAATCCGTTCAGGCATTCAGAAGTTATGGTGAAATAAATAAACACACATACATATACCTGAACCATGAAAACATTAGGTATATACACTCCTTTTTTAGGAAGTCGTATAAAAAAATCACGTATAGTTCGCACGCGAGTTGAATGCACATACATATGCTCTGCATTCAACTCGCGCGCGAACTATAAGTAGGTACTAATTAGGGCAAGTCAAAATTTATATAATCAAAGTCGGTAACCGTCGTCTAAGCTACCGCTAAAAACTGTCTGAGCCGACAATGGATTTATTCTTATAAATCAAATGAATGAATGAAATTTATTCTTATAAATGAGAGAAAGAGAGAGATAATCGTCGTCTAATCAGAAAATGAACGCACGCTAAACGATTTGGTCAATTACCAACTAGTTGGTTAATCTGCCCATTGGCCAGCGTTGTGGACTATGGCCTGAATTTTCTCATTATGAAAGGATTAATTTAATTTTTTTTTTTTAAAATTTAATTGTAAGAAAAAGTTATACAATATTATGTAGAAAAACAGAAACATAGTGGGCAAGGAAACACTTATCTCTATAAGAGATCTCTACCAGTGACCCTTGGCAGTGAGAAAGGTTGTGAACATTGATGTAGAATTTTAGTACATGTTGTGAAGGAAGAATGGGTACAACAAGATATGAGATGGAATGAAACGAGATATTATATCATAAACTTACACAAATATACATACTAATGACATAAATATATACATAAATAAATAAATACATACCAATATACATACCAACATATATATGATACTTAATGATATAACAGATACATATTATTAATTTATAATTATGATAGAGAACCCTAGTACCCTAGCTTAGTATAGTGGATGGGCTTAGAATAATATAATAACGATGATGACTCTTTAAAAACTAACAATGCGATTCTATATTATTTTATAATGATTTATGATCATAATCGTTCAATGGCACAGCCGTAATTACAAGGTATAAATCATTTTCAGGCTTGATCGTACCTAAGTAATTTATAGAGCCCCGGGTTTCAGCGACGCGACTGTCGCTAACTTAATTATACACCACTTTGAGTAATGAACAACTGTGTCCCCTTCGGCCTCGATTCCTTTGAAACGCCGTATCATACTAATATTATAAATGCGAAAGTGTGTTTGTTTGTTGGTTTATTGGTTTGTCTTTCAATCACGCCGCAACGGAGCAACGGATCGACGTGATTTTTGGCATGGGTATAGTTGAGCACCTGGAAAGTGACATATAGGCTACTTTTTACCCGGAAAATTAAGAAGTTCCCGCGGGAATAAAAACAACTTAAACCACGATAACGAAGTCGCGGGCATCATCTAGTAGAATATATTTGTATTTATACTAGCTGATGCACGCGACTTCGTCCCCGTGGACGTCGATCCGTTGCTCCGTTGCGGCGTGATTGAAGGGCAAACCAGCAAACCAACAAACACACTTTCGCATTTATAATATTAGTATGATTATATATTTAACCTATATCCTTCTCCGGCATACAACCTATCCCTGTACCAAATTTCATCAAAATCCGTGTGTGAGCCGTGAAAGCGTAGCAGCTGTACATTTTCGCATATATAATCTTAGTAAATATAAATATTAGTATAGATTTTATATATTTATATATCTATAAATTAATTTGGAGCTTTAGTAAGTGTTCAGAATGTGGGATGATCCCTTATGAAAAACAATTAAGTTAAACTTTTGCTTTGAGTCTTGAGTTAATGGAAGTTTCCCACAAGTCAGGTAGTAACTTTTAACTTGATACCTAACTTGTGATTAAATTGTTTAAGCCTACTGGCGGCGTGAAGTTTTAATTAAGGTAACCTATCTTTCCTTTGTGTCTTCTTTGTTTTTTTAATGGTCCGCACTAGAATAGCAGAAACATTCCGACCGAATTTCTCAAGAGAGATTAGCTATCTGCGCGGGAGATATTATAGTTAGTACACATTGCACAAGTGTACTCTGTTCCTTTACTCTCAAAGCCCGATGGGACGGAAAATCCGACACGACCGGAGAGAGATCAGACGCAGGAAAAAAAAAAACCTGTATAGTGAAGCGTAGCCGAGACGCTGTGGCTTTATTGTTAAGAAGTAAAAAGCTTAATTTACTTTTGGAAAGTTTGTAAGATGCGTCAATGGACAATTTCTTAGTAAGTACATAAGATAAATTATAAGTTTAAAATACAATAAAGAAATGAATAAAGAAATGAATCTCTCCAATGATTTCTCCTTAGCCAATTAATTAGGCTAGATCGTAGTTACATGAATATAATAGGAAAAAAAATACTTTGGAATAAGTAACGTGGACTCGTCGGACACAGACACTCCGCGCTTTCTTTAGGTCTCCTTTTGTTTCTAATTTACACCTATTTCAGCATGTCAAATGCAATAAAGCTAAGTTTAAGTTCGTTTAGAGCTCAATTTCGTGTATTCATTCACAGCCAGCGCTAGAAACTATACGTTTCGAAATTAAAATCGGTGGTACGGAATTTGTGAGTTTAAATCAAGAGCTTTGGGTTAATTTTACTTTGACGCTAATGTGATCGAATGCTCAATACGATCAATCGATATTTGCAATGTAAAAACTTGGACTAAGCATTGTATAAGATTCGAACAGCTAAGACGACTGACATTTTTTTTAATACATAGGCTACCGCTTGGCTGCAATCAGACGTGTTTGCAAGTGGTGATGCAGCCGTGGAGCGCGCTTGCCGAGAAGATAACTATTCACTCTCGACTTGAAGTTTTCATATTAAAAGAGGAAGGGAAAACGGAAGCCGGAAGGGCATTCCATATCCTAGCGGTTGTAATTTAAATAAAATAAAATATATATTTATTGCCAGTCATTTTTTTAACCTCAATCTACACAAGGGAACAGTGCCTATAAGTATACACATACGAAATAATATTGTTAACAAGGTAAATAATGTAAGCATATTTAATTATGATGTAATTAGGAACGAGGAAGCAAATCGCTTCGTACGAGACCGCGGAATTTCGACTACGTAGGCTGCAGACCTTGTCGATACCTTGCGGTTCGATGATAAAAAGGTGACGGAGGAACCAGATCGAATAGTTCTTGAGCAAACTCTCCGAAATATATCCTGTAGAATACCGACAGACAAAACAGACGATAAAAAAGGATGGAGTGGAGAGATTTTATTGACGCCTAATTTTTTAGGTATTTATTCGATAACCATGGCTCAACTCATACATAGCTAAAACGGCGACTCATCGTGCAATTCATTTCTTTATTGCATTTGCTGGCGTGTTAATCGAGTTAATGTTAACAACGCCCATAAAAATGGCAAGTGTCAGAAAAATATCCATCGCTTTTACTGCGACTAACGTTTATTCTCCTTAAACCACCCATTCGGCTGTTCAACCCGCCTAAGGCCATACTGCCAACGCTTGAAGCCATATTGATAACCCTACCGGGAATCGAACCCAGGCCTTCCCGCTTACAAGAGCACAGCGCTCACCCCTGCCATGGAATACGTCACAAAGAAATATTTTTGAAAAATCCCACTAAATGAAACCAGTGTAGATTATGACATGAAATATTTTCATTTGTCAGTTTGTCAAGTTGAAGACGAACGCAACGTTTAGCGTTTATATGCCTCGTTACCTGCAGCTGATAAGTTCCCGGGTTCGAATCCAGGATCGGGCCATAATTAAGTATCGGATATTCTGACAAGGAATTCTCAGTACTAGCCCGGAGTTAGGAAGTTCCCCATACCTCGAGGTACGGGGGTGAAACACTTAAAGCCGTCAATCCTGCGCCTGAAGTCTCTCCGGTCGTGTTAGATTTTCCATCCCATCGGGCTATGAGAGTAATGTAACAGAAAGTTGACTTGTGTTTGCGCACACACTAGTGCACTATATGTAGTGGATATGCTGCTATATAGATATGTGGATATGTAGTGGATGTAGTGGTACTGGATATGTCCAGCGCATGCTAATCTCTCAGGAGATAGGCCGCCGTGGCTGAAATTCGGTTGGGAGGACATTATTATTAGGTTGACTCGTCGGTCTACGACTGCGCCAAACGTAATTTTCGTTTGAGCACTTTATCTAATGAAAAAATATATCGTACAATCCATGTTGCTACAGTGCTATGGACGCTCGACGCGTGCATATTTTATACGGCTTCGAGTAACACTGGGGCTATACTACCATCGCTTAAATCCGTATTGTTTCAATATTGTTCACGTTCGTGTTTTAGAATTATACTCCTTATTTTAGGGGCGTTAAGGTACGTGACATAAAACTGTAATTTTGAAGTAATACTGCTTTATGCGATGGTAGTAACCCCTGGTCTATCTATAATTCCTTATAAAGTGGATTTACAACGAGTTTCCAAATGTCCTTGGATTTAAATTATTATTTCAAGGATATTTCGTTAAGTTTATTTCGGAAAAAAACGGACTGGATTTTTAGGTGCCTAGGTATTTTGTAAAAAGACCCATGAATGTCGATTTAAAATTAAAATCTATTTACGATATAAGTTAAAACTATGGGCGAAAATACAATACGGGCGATTTTTTTCTGAATGGTTTATTTAGCTTCACACAGATCATACAGAAAAGTAAACAAAAATGAGAAATTATAATTATAAACCAGCGACTATTACGACGCGGTCGTTTCGCACGCACGTTTTATCCTTTAGATGTTTTCGCTAAAATCTGAAAATGACTGACTGACATATAAACTTACAATTCAATCCTCTGGGTCTAGAAAATTGAGGTTTTATGGCATGTAGGTTATTTCTGTTATGTAAATCCTCACTAGATATACTTTTCACTTTCAGACATTCCAATGGGATTGTTTTATGAGATCACTAGCTGATACCCACGGCTTCGTCCGCGTAGTCTTAGCTCGATTATTAGCGTGATTGAAGGACAAATCACGGCGGAAACAATACAAATCGAGTTGGGCAAACCGTCCGCCAGAAACAGCCGCGTCGAAGGGGAACAACATTTTCTCTGGTCGCCTAGCGTGCGTGCTCTTTTTATAAGTGACTAGCTGATACCTGCGACTCGGTCCGCGTTGAATTTTTTTTAATCCCACGGGAACTCCTTAATTTACCGGGATATAAAATAGCATATGTCGCTCTCCAGGTCCTTAACAATACCCATGCAAAAAAACACGTCGATCTGTTGCTCTGTTGCGGCGTGATTGAAGGACAAACCAACAAACAAGCACACTTTCGCATTTATAATATTAGTATGATGGCCTGTACTAGCGCGGACGTTTTGTCCTGTTTGTCCGTAGTGTGTTTTCACCCTATTGTTGTGGTAGGTACTGCTTGAAAACATCTTCCGACAGATCACTTATTTTAAGTAGACTCTTACTTACAACATCACTTTATAGAAAGCGAGCTATGAACTCTCAACTCTCAACGCTTAAATATTTTAGGAAGCTTCAAGCAACACTGTTTCGGTGTACTTAATCTTAAAATAAATTTTCAACAACCTCGAGCTCTGAAGCTCTAGGTATTTCCCTTTTCTGGAAATATGTTTTTGATGTTTAATACAGATCAAGCCTTGTAGAACGCAGAAGGCAATAGATCCATATTCCGTACTAATATAAATACTAATATTATAAAATATGTCTGCTACGCTTTAACGGCCCATCTTTTGAACCGACTTTGATGTAATTTGGAATAGAGATAACTTGCATCGGGGAAGGATATTGGCTACTTTTTATCTCGAAAAATTATGAACTTCCCGTCTATGTGTTATTCCAGACTATAATCTATCTGTGCCTTTCATCTAGCCGCTCTGACGTGATTGAGTAACAATCATAAATCCAAACTTTCGCATTTATAATATTTATTTGATGCGAAAGTGTTTGTTTGTTGGTTTGTTGGTTTGTCCTTCAATCACGCCGCAACGGAGCAACGGATTGACGTGACCTTTGGCGTGGGTATAGTTGAGGATCTGGAGAGTGACATAGGCTACTTTTTATCACGGAAAATTAGGGAGTTCCCGCGGGAATCAAAACATTAAACCACGCGGACGAAGTCGTGGGCATCAGTTAGTAGATAATATCAGATACCTGCTTTACGTACGATATGTATTTCACAGAATACCTAGATAAAAACGAAAGCCTTTTTGTGTTTTAATGTAGATCTTTAGATGGAATAGGTATTTTCTCCGCTTTTCCTTTTAAAAACATTGTAACGGCGGGAACGTGGATGCTCGTTTATCGATACCCTGCAAATTGATCCATAAAACCCGTAACTGTCGTTCTCAACGGGAAATTGAAGAATATATACGTGGTTTTAGTGCCTACCTGTCTATTGCTTTAGGTTTAAAGATATTTATTTCTCAAGGAACAACAAAAGTTCACTTAAATATGAGAACAATAATAATACTTAAACTATGCTAGACTAACTAGACAGTAAAAAAATCTCTTAGATACCTAGCTATTTATTTATTTTTTCTTCGGGGAAGGAAAAAATCCCTACGGACTTCTGCCTTCGACTTGCACGGACTAAAATAACCTCCCCCTGTCTTCGAGATCAGCACGGAACCGCAACTGCATTACTTCGTGCTGACCCTCTAGCTATTCTATTCGCTCTTCTTCTTTTCTTCTCTTTCACTTTCCTCCCTCCTCAACATTATGCCCCTTAGCATTTGGGCCTATCTTTGCCACGGGCAAAAAAAAAACAAAAGATGCTGCTAGCTGTACCTACTTACTTATTAATTAGTTAATCTAGTTAACTAGATACTGTAATTTTGACTGCTTCGTTGCATGTTTAACTGCGTGTGTCGATTATATTCGATAATAATTGACGACCTCCGTCTGTATAATTGAGTACCTACTGTTGTCTTAACGTGTGGAGGTCCCAGGTACGATCCCCGGCAGGGTCGATTTCGTCTATCTTTGCCACGCGCGAAAAAAAAAAGATACCTAGCTGTACTTATTAATTAACTAGTTACTGTAATTTTGACTGCTTCATTGCATGTTTAACTGCGTGTGTCGATTAAATATTCGATAATTATTGACGACCTCCATCTGTATTGAGCACTGTTGTCTTAACGTGTGGAGGTCCCAGGTACGATCCCCGGCAGGGTCGATTTCGACTATCTTTGCCACGCGCGAAAAAAAAAATAATACCTAGCTGTACTTATTAATTAACTAGATACTGTAATTTTGACTGCTTCGTTGCATGTTTAACTGCGTGTGTCGATTAAATATTCGATAATTATTGACGACCTCCGTCTGTATTGAGCACTGTTGTCTTAACGTGTGGAGGTCCCAGGTACGATTCCCGGCAGGGTCGATTTCGTAATTTATAATTTCTGAATTTTCCCTGGTCTGGCCTGGTGGGAGGCTTCGGCCGTCGCTAGTTACCGGCATAGACGTGCCTCCAAGCGATTTAGCGTTCCGGTAAGATGCCGTGTAGAAACCGAATAGGGGTATGGGTTTAATTTATCTGCCATGCCCCTAACAGGTTAGCCCGCTACCATCTTAGACTGTATAATCACTTACCATCATGTGTTTATAACTTGTAGTGGATAAAAATAAACTCGTATTTCGAATCGATTCTATATCGATTATCCTGTCTTCTTCCTGTATGCCCTCGGGATACAGGCAATTTGCGAGCTTTATTTACTTACTAGTTTCTACTTTTACACGTTTTATGGAATTTCCCAAGCGGTTGGCATTGGTATTTGACAAGACGAGAATCTTTGATACGCCACAGACAAACTATAAAAAATGTATTGACACAAACACAAAGAACCGGCCAAGTGCGAGTCGGACTCACGCTCGGAGGGTTCCGTACAAACCTGTAGTAAGTTTTAAATAATTAAAAAAAAACTACTTACTAGATCTCGCTCAAACCAATTTTCGGTGGAAGTTTGCATGGTAATGTACATCATATATTTTTTTTAGTTTTATCATTCTCTTATTTACCACTTTGGAAGTGTCTCTCACGCAAACTATTCAGTTTAGAAAAAAATGATATTAAAAACCTCAATATCATTTTTGAAGACCTATCCATAAATACCCCACACGTATGGGTTTGATGAAAAAAAATTTTTGAGTTTCAGTTCTAAGTATGGGGAACCCCCAGAATTTATTGTTTTTTTTCTATTTTTGTGTGAAAATCTTAATGCGGCTCACAGAATACATCTTCTTACCAAGTTTCTACAGTATAGTTCTTATAGTTTCGGAAAAAAGTGGCTGTGACATACGGACGGATAGACAGACAGACAGACATGACGAATCCATAAGGTTTTTTGCCATTTGGCTACGGAACCCTAAAAAGATAGAGTAGGTACAGATACCGTACATATACATATAGAGTACCGATTGGGGGTATGGGTTAAATATAACTGCCATGCCCCTAACAGGTTAGCCCGCTACCATCTTAGACTGTATCATCACGTACCATCAGGTGAGATTACAGTCAATGGCTAACTTCTTGTAGCTAAATAAGATTTCATCTTTGAAACATGTGGTATATGGGGTATGTAGGTATATGGGGAATACATGGGCCTATATGAGATTTTATTTTTACGACCTCAGGGACGCAATCTGTTGGAAAAATCTGCATTTATCAAACTTTTGTCGTGGTGTGTCGTAAAAAAGTTTACACTCATAAAATACGCGCAATAAAAGTGATTTTAATGCTTTACTAGCTGATGCACGCGACTTCGTCTGCCTGGTACATATAGTTTATTTTTAATTCATTCATTTAAAAAGAGTGATGAACTATTTAAAAAGAGCAACCACCGAGTTTCTAGCTGGTTCTTCTCGTTAGGAATGGTATTCCGAACCAGTGGTAGATTCACTTGACGATTCAAAAGTACTTGTAAAACTTTATTTGAATAAAAAACATTTGTATTTTGAATTTTGAATTTCACACGGCAAAAACCTTAATTTTCCGGGATGAAAAATGGTGAAAATATGAAGCGTTCCTTCATATTGAAGTGTTTTTTCCCCTCCTTTCTCTCATTGTTTATCCTGTTTACCAAACTGGAGTAGCAAATATTTTTCAAGCCACAATATTATTCCGGCAACACGTCACCATATTGATTTTCGTACTAGAACGTACTACAGGGTTTTACCACAGGGGGAGGGAACTATACTGCTTACAGCCCCTACAAACTTATCAACAGCGTCGCTAGTATATATTAAAAATAAAAAAAATAACAATAAAAGTGTGTGTGTGCAATTCACACACGGCAAAAGTGAAACTTCAGAATAGACGAATACGAGAGAATGAGATAAATTTATGTTGTATACTCTCGAAGGCTAAATCCTATATAAATGTTTGCCTCTTTTTGGTGTCGCTTTTTCGTTTCATTATTTCGTTTCGTTGAATTTTCAAATCACAACGATTCTAAAGAAGTTTCACTTCAAAATTAGTACCAATTTTGACCACCAGCCAGGTATGTAGGTGGGACCATAGACATAGAATTTTTTCGCTACGCTCAAGGTGGGACTATACATCCAATAGAGTGCTTGCCTACTGAAGCGAAACAGATCATAATATGTGTTCAAATGACCAATCACATTGCTAAAAGGCGACGTGATAAAATTAACACGTGATCTATCGATATTGAGCACTGTTGTCTTAACGTGTGGAGGTCCCAGGTACGATCCCCGGCAGGGTCGATTTCGTCCATCTTTGCCACGCGCGAAAAAAAAAATACCTAGCTGTACTAATTAATTAACTAGATACTGTAATTTTGACTGCTTCGTTGCATGTTTAACTGCGTGTGTCGATTATATTCGATAATAATTGACGACCTCCGTCTGTATTGAGCACTGTTGTCTTAACGCGTGGAGTTAATTATACTAGATCTCGCTCAAACCAATTTTCGGTGGAAGTTTGATTGGTAATGTACATCATATATTTTTTTTAGTTTTATCATTCTCTTATTTACCACTTTGGAAGTGTCTCTCACGCAAACTATTCAGTTTAGAAAAAAATGATATTAGAAACCTCAATATCATTTTTGAAGACCTATCCATAGATACCCCACACGTATGGGTCTGATGAAAAAAAATTTTTGAGTTTCAGTTCTAAGTATGGGGAACCCCCAGAATTTATTGTTTTTTTTCTATTTTTGTGTGAAAATCTTAATGCGGCTCACAGAATACATCTTCTTACCAAGTTTCTACAGTATAGTTCTTATAGTTTCGGAAAAAAGTGGCTGTGACATACGGACGGATAGACAGACAGACAGACATGACGAATCCATAAGGGTTCCGTTTTTTGCCATTTGGCTACGGAACCCTAAAAAGATAGAGTAGGTACAGATACCGTACATATACAGATAGAGTACCGATTGGGGGTATGGGTTAAATATAACTGCCATGCCCCTAACAGGTTAGCCCGCTACCATCTTAGACTGTATCATCACGTACCATCAGGTGAGATTACAGTCAACGGTTAACTTGTAGTAGCTAAATAAGATTTCATCTTTGAAACATGTGGTATATGGGGTATGTAGGTATATGGGGAATACATGGGCCTATATGAGATTTGATTTTTACGACCTCAGGGACGCAATCTGTTGGAAAAATCTGCATTTATCAAACTTTTGTCGTGGTGTGTCGTAAAAAAGTTTACACTCATAAAATACGCGCAATAAAAGTGATTTTAATGCTTTACTAGCTGATGCACGCGACTTCGTCTGCCTGGTACCTATAGTTTATTTTTAATTCATTCATTTAAAAAGAGTGATGAACTATTTAAAAAGAGCAACCACTGAGTTTCTTGCTGGTTCTTCTCGGTAGGAAGGGTATTCCGAACCAGTGGTAGATTCACTTGACGATTCAAAAGTACTTGTAAAACTTTATTTGAATAAAGAACATTTGTTTTTGAATTTTGAATTTCACACGGCAAAAACCTTAATTTTCCGGGATGAAAAATGGTGAAAATATGAAGCGTTCCTTCATATTGAAGTGTTTTTTTCCCCTCCTTTCTTTCATTGTTTATCCTGTTTACCAAACTGGAGTAGGCATTAAGAACGACAAATATTTTTCAAGCCACAATATTATTCCGGCAACACGCCACCATATTGATTTTCGTACTAGAACGTTATTACGTTCTAGTACGAAAATCAACAAATAGTACGGGGTTTTACCACGGGAGGAGGGAACTATAACTGCTTACAGCCCCACAGACTTATGGACAGCGTCGCTAGTATATATTAAAAAAAAAAAAAAAAAACAAGTGAATATAACTCAAAGAATTAAAAAATACGACTGCCATAGTTAAATGATATTTTTTTGTGATACTGGATATTGAAATATAGTCTTATATATTTTTGGAATCTACTCATCATTTTCTTGATGATGACAATATAGTTAATCTCATTTTGGAAAAAAAAAATCAACTTTAGTCTTTGATGCGGGACCATGGTCTCCCTATCAATTTTTTTTTTATTTTACTAGCCTATGTCACCCGGAATAAGCTAAGGATTCTAACGATACCTCATTTATCAAAATCCGTTCAGGCGTATAGAAGTTATGGTGGAATATACAAACTCACATACATACAATACATACATGCAGAACCCTGAACACAATATACTCCTTTTTTCAGGCAGTCGTATAAAAAGTGTGTGTGTGTGTGCAATTCACACACGGCAGAAGTGAAACTTCAGAATCTACGAGAGAATGAGATAAATATAACTTGTATACTCTCGCAGACTAAATCCTATATATGTTTGTCTCTTTTTGGTGTCGCTTTTTAGTTTCGTTGAATTTTCAAATCACAACGATTCTAAAGAAGTTTCACTTCAAAATTAGTACCAATTTTGACCACCGGGCCAGATAAGTCGGTGGGATTATACATACATTTCTAGTGCTTGTCTACTGAAGCGAAGCAAATGATATGTGTTCAAATGACCAATCACATTGCTAAAAGGCGACGTGATAAAATTAACACGTGATCTAACGATAACCTGATTGGTCCGCTGAACACGTATCCGCTCCAATAGGTTTTCACACCTGCAAAGCCGAGGTGCAGTAACTTTCTTGAAAACAACTGAAACTAAACTTTATTTACTTGACTTTAAGAAATGGCATAAAAAATCAATTGCCGAATGTATGTATGTAAGCGCATCACTTCAGAGTTCAGAGCGGCAGGATCGATTCTGATGGAATTTTTTGTGTGTGTTTGAGTGATTCTCGGGATGATTCATATTATTGATAATTGGACCCGGTAGGTGGCGCTGCAGCGGGCCCATTATTAGTAAATAGTAATTAAGTATTAAGTAATAGTAAGTAGTAAGTAAGTAATAGTAATCGTAATTAAGAATACGCCTTTTTATTTTCGAGTTTACACATAAACTAAGTTAGGTATTTAGTTAGTTTAGATCTACATCTAAATTAATTCCAATTGAAGCACTAGCTCGAACAGTATGTAAATGAAGAACCCAACTATTAATTCAGTTAATGCTGAGACAGCCTGGAAAACAATGTTGTTTTATCTTGAACACTAAACACAAAGTTTGTAGAAGGATTTCTTTGAATAACAAGATCTAGTTAGATGAAATGTATTCAAATGCTATTTTGGTTCGTTCCATAATTAATTCCTCAATCAATCAATCAATCAAATATTTGAAACATGTTTCGTCAATGCTGACGTAGAGTTAAATAATCAATCAATCATATTTAATTACTACTAAACATACTGAACCGTTTGGTTTGGACAGGAATATCGATCGCTAGATTTTTTTTTGGATTTAATATCTAGGACATAATATGTTACAAGTAATAAAATTAAAAATTTTAAAAACCCACGACGAATAGCAGCGTTCCTTTGTTGCCTATTACTTTGAACATCTCGTTTAAAAATGGTAGTTATGATCGGAGGGCTTCTTAACGGTCAGCGTGGTGGACTATTGCTGAACCGTTTTCATTCCGAGAGGAGGCACTCAGTAGCGAGCCGACAATATTTTTTTTTTTTCTTTATTGGAATACATACAGCATACCACTACAGCCCATTAACGTCCCACTGCTGGGCGCAGGCCTCCACTCTCATAGGAGAGATCGATACATACATCATATTAAGTATCAAATAACTACTTACATCTAGTTTGCACATTCGCCATTTAAGTATTCACTATTGAGCTAAATGTAGTGGTTAGTGCGGGAGTTATTATGTGAAATACAAAGCAATATAAATTAGTGAAGATTAGTGTCTATAGAATTGAATTTAAATGTAGTTACCAATATAATATAAATATACATTCTACACAATAATATGTACTTTATGTAAATTTTTAATTCTGCTACGAATTTTCCAATGTTGAGGTGAAACTGGTATAATTGGCTATTTGACAGTTTTCGGAAAATTACTTAGAAATGTACGTGGGTTCATTTTATACCTCTTACAATGATTTTTTTCTCAAAAAAAGCGTTATTTATTAGAAAAAATTACATTTTTAATACATTAATTTTAAATTCGCGCGAAAACAGCCGGTCACGTGACATTTTAGCTGTGACGTCATAGCTCTAAATAAAACAAAGGTAACTACGACGCTCCAAGTCTTAAGTAATTTCGAGTGGAAAGTTTACAGCTTTTTTAATGAAATTGTGAAAATTATAAGCTACAAGACGTGTGTAGAAATACTATAAATAAAATAATTATTAGTTAATACCCTGACAAATTGTATTTATACACATACCTACAATAGTAACTATGTCATAAACGTCGAAAGCAGTAGTTATAGTTAATCTGCCGAGACCCGGAATTTAAATCGGATAAATCTGCGATATTACTATGTGAAGACCACTTTGATGTTAGTAATTATTAGGAAGAAATCAACATAAGACTCGATCTAGCAAAAATGAACATGATCTAACATTTTCTTCATAAAACATGACATAAAATTAAAATAAATTATTTTTCTGTCACTTTACAGCAGTACTTTCTTAGGTCTTAAACACGAGACCTAAGTAATATTACTTTGTTTATTTCGGTACTTACATGGAAGTTTTAACATTACGAAACTCAGCAGAGCAAAAGTTAGGATTACACTGTGGATTACACGCAAATAAATTTGCAACCATAAATGAATCGACTTTAGGCAGATTTGCACTATCAGCTTTTGTATAGCCTGACTCCATTTCGTGAAACCTTTCACAAGCTCAAATCGAAATATTTTATGTTAATTTTCTCAACAAAACGAAAACGATATAAAGGTATAACACACGACCTCACCGTGACGTTTGTATGAGATAAAAAGTACCCTGTCTGTGGTTTAAGAGTTGTGACGTCACACGATGCTAAATCAATGGCGCCCGCGTTTCGGGTCTGGCAATCCACAGATAAAAAATCTCAAATTTGTTTTGCATAAATAAAATATATACAATTTATTTTAATGCAAAATACATATTGCATAATTATTGTTAACCTACAAGCTACCAAATCTAACATATTTCATATTCTAAAGTTACAGCTGTCAAGTAGCCAATTGTACATATTATGTTAAAATGACGAGTAAAAAATAAAACCACGATAGCACTCCAGCGTGGTGGACTATGGCCGTTAAATATTTCTAAGAACCTTCTTAGAAGCTATACATATATAAAAAATAAATATAATTATAATAATTATAATTTCGAAGTTTGGATGGCTTTTCATCTCGACAAATTGAAGAGTTCGCGCGGGAACCATAAAACCTCAATCCACGCGGACGAAGTCGCGGGCATCAGCTAGTAGTGACATAGGTGACTATAACCCCGGAAAACAGTTCCATAGGATATTTAGAACACCCACACACCCATAAAGTCGGGGGCATCAGCTAGCTAAAATATAATTCAAACCCTTCACGGGTCGGTCAAGTACAATAACATTTTAACAGCCACGTTTGGAGTGGGGGTTATGATAACATTTGATGTTATTTTATACTCAACGACCCTTTGTTATAGATAGCTATTGAGGTATCTTACATACCGTGACATTACCTTTTATTAGCTTAGTAGTAAAAGGCCTAACATCTATATGTTATATATCCTATGATATAGGTATTAGTGTAATTGCCTCGCTGGTCTAGTGCGCGGCCTACGAGGTCCCGGGTTCGAGTCTCGGGTCGGACAATAATGAAGTATTGGGTTTTTCTGACTAGAAATTGTCAGTACTAGCTCAGAGTTAGGAAGTTGGCGGTATTTTACCGCCCCAGCACGGAGAGCACGTTATGCCCTAGTTATGATCACTAAAGACTTTTTATCCGCCGATTTTTATCCCCCAGACTATTATGTCCATAGTGTGTTTTTGCCCTAAAAAGGGATATAAATAAATAAATAAATAAACAGCGGATAAAAATCACAGAATTCATATCAACGTAACATACGAGTAGCTCATAAACATAGCGTATTAAGTATTAGCAGCGTTTTTGCTGGCGTTTTATCTTATCGTCACATATCACGACCCGCCTGAGATCACATACATTTATAATGGTTACCGCGGATTTTCAAATTTTCACAGCACCCAGGAGACAGAGGAATCTGTTTTATTTATATTGTCTGGTGGGCAATCACAACCTTTATTATAAACTAGACGATGCCCGTGACTTTGTCCGCGTGGATTAAGATTTTTGATTTCCACGGGAACTCTTTAATTTTCCGGGATAAAAAGTAGCCTGTCCTTCCCCGGGATACAATCTACCCTTGTACCAAATTTCATCAAAATAGATTGAGCAGATGGGTCGTGATAGCGTAGCAGAGAGACAGACAGAAGAAAAAAAACAGACACACTTTCGCATTTATAATAATACTAGAGGACGCCAGCGACTTCGTTCGCGTGGCATAAGTTTTTTAATTCCCACAGGTACCTACTTCTTCATTTCTGGAATAAAAAGAAGCCTATGTCACTCTCCAGATCCTCAACTATACCTACCCATGCAAAAAATCACATCGATCCGTTGCTCTGTTGCGGCGTGATCGAAGGACAAACTCTATATTTAACGTCTTTGAGGATAGAAATTTCGAAACTGTGGAATATGTATTTCATAATTTTAAATCGGAAGCCCAAATAACCCAGTTTCAGGGCTGGACTTTCATTCAAATTTTCAACCCCTATTTAACCCCTTTGAGGGTGAAATTTTTTTATATTTTGACACACGTGCTTCTTTATTTTTTACCGAAAGCCAAAATAACTTGAAAAATATCTTTTAAAATTAAGGCCTTTTTTCAAACTTTACTCCCCTATTTCAGTCCTTTGGGGTACAATTTTCAAAAACTGTGAAACACAAATTTCTTAATTTTTAACCGGTAGCTCATATACCAAGTTTCATGGATATAACTTGAGAAATGGCGGACTTTCTTACAAACTTTCACTCCCTATTTCACCCCCTTAGGGGTGGAATTTTGAAAAATCCTTCCTAAGTGAGCGCCTACGTCACAAAAGGAACCTACTGTCAAAATTTCAAGTATCTAGGCCCAGTGGTTTAGGCTGTGCGTTGATATATAAGTCAGTCAGTCAGTCAGTCAGTCAGGACTTTGAATTTTATATATATAGATTAGTATGGAAGTTTGGATGTGAATGTGTTTGTTTGTTAGTTTGTCTTTCAATCACGCCGCATCAGAGCAAGTGATCGACGTGATTTTTAGGATGGGGTACGAGGACCTTTGTAGACCGCGACTGTATGTTATACTTTGTTGTAGGTATAGGTATAGGTATATGTATAGGCATGGCTTCTAAGCCAGCGGTTCAGTTCGCTAATAGATTTATGTGACACAAAACACAGGGAATTAAGCAAATGAAATGAATATTGTACCCAGTATGTTGTAACCAGTACAATGAGTTGTTTTCTGTTAATGACATATTTCATCTCTCTCTCTTAAGTATTTAGTCAAGTAATATTAAAGATAGTTTGGCAAAAACCAACTTGCTTATTATTTGTCAATGCGTAGGTATGTCTTAGTATGTTTTTTTCTGTTCTTTTTCTGTTCTAATTTAAAGTATAATTATAAATTTTTGTTTCTTTTAGCGGCTATACCTATACCCAACTATTTCATTTGTAAAATTGTTTATAAAATATGTGCAAAATAATTTATTGAAAAATTTTGGTTTAAGTGCTATTAAAAAAAAAATTAGAGCGTGGAAACGTGAGGCAATACATGCAAGGTTGTAACATGACTTACCATAGCCATACCACTTACCAGATGGAATGCTTACGCATTTATAATCTCTCTCTGCGTCGGATTCCTCATTACTGAGGGTAGTGACCCCTTTCCATTAATCACATAATGGTAGGAGTTTTCTTGGGATAGTAATGCGGTGGATTCCCACGTCCTTCCGCATACGACTCGACTAAGAGTATTTAAAATTTAAATATAACATTTAGTAATAATAGGTAAGGTAATCTATGGATACCCAGTTTGGGTGATATACTCGTACATTGGGATACATATTTAATTTATTTAGGGAGACCGATTTTATTTGTGTTTGTCCTTATCATTAAAAAAACATTAATAGAATGTACCAGCTGATGCCCGCGACTTCGTCCGCGTGGATTGAGGTTTTTCGGTTTTCCGCGGGAACTCTTTAATTTTCCGGGGAAAAAGTAGCCTATGTGCTATTCCAGATATATGTGATATATCTCTGTGCCAAATTTCATCCAGATCCGTTCAGCCGTTGGAGCGTGATTGAGTAACAAACATCCATACATCCATACATCCATCCAAACTTTCGCATTTATAATATTTATTTGATTAACACTTTTAATTAAATGGTTTTTCAATGTATTTTTAAACTCTTTTTCTTTTTCAATGTTTCTTATACAGTAGTTAAGCTAGAATTTATAAAATATTTCGCTTTCTTAGGTTTTATATTACAATATTCTAGTTATTTCACTGAAACAATCTGTGAGATTGTACCAGAGTCATTTCACTCTATATAATCCTATAGGTTCTATTCAGGGAATTTACGTCGCCTCTTTGAAATACGTACACGCTACGATGGGTTACGAGGTGCTACGACGCGGGTGCTACGAGATTTGCTACGAAGATATATAGCGCTACGAAATTGAAAACTACGTTTACACAGCACATCTAATACACAATTCCTCTACAAATATACTGTTTACGCTTGCAGTATTTCTCTTAGCTTCCGTCCATTATTTTTACTTAAAAACGAAATAAACAACTCATATACTCGTAGTTCCAAAACAGCACATATTATATAGTATACAATTATTTTACAAATATACTGTTTACGCTTGCAGAATTTCTCTTATAGCTTCCATCCATTATTTTCACTTAGAAAACGAAATAAATAACATATATAGTTTCAAAAACAATTTTTCTTTAAAAGTCTGTCTTAACACAATCTCTAAACTAAACTAATCGTCCAAGATCCCGCGACGATCAGACCTACGTTATTTTATTAAAGCTGAAAGTTTTTCTATGTATGTCCCTAATAGAGGTATAAACGGTCCCCGACTATAAAGTTTGGATCGCGGTTGCTTTAGAAGGTATCAGGTAGAAAAGGTGGCACCTCAAATTCGTTAAAGCATTAAGCTCCGTTTTTTTATATTTTTCTTTGGAATAATATTAGAAACCACGTTGTCCATTGTCAGACACCTAGTCCGATTGCAAACCCCTGTCAGACACTCTTAAATTATAAAACAACAGGGTGAAAAACTTTCAGATTTAATAAAATAACGTAGGTTTGATCGTCGCGGGAGCTTGCTCTATAAAATGACAGCTTTAAAAAAAACATACGCGCCGAATTGAGAACCTCCTCCTTTTTTGGAAGTCGGTTAAAAATATCTAGGTCTTTCCGCGGGGAATATTAAGAAAGGGTTAGCAATTTTGTTTCGTTTTGAAGTGAAAACTTCTTTAGCCGCGTTGAGCACTTTTTGGTAGGGGGTAAACTTGTGGTTTCGCGTCACCGTCACCGACATGCTCGCGTTGTTACGAAGACAAAAGGCCTTAAATATAAATATACTACATTCGTAATTAAACTTTGATGCCTTAGTAATAAAGTAAGTATATTAATTTTTTTTGTGTTAAAAAAAAATTAAATATTCGTTTTCACTTCTATGACTGCCAATTTATTTATTTTTTAGTTTAGTTTAGAGATGTGCACTACAAAATCAGCCCCAATGATCGCGTTTAATAAGCTTCAAACCCTCGGTTCGGCATGTACATTCTATTGAGAAGAGCCGGCAAGAAATTCACGTAAAGTGAAGTCTCAGGCATCAGCTAGTATCGAATAAAATCGATAAAATTTCATTTTCCCTTGTATTGCAGAGATAATAAGGGTTTTATTTACCGCCCTCTTAGTTAGCTAAGTGATATGAGGCCATTCCGTAAGGAAACTTTGGTCCCACGGGTGATATTCAACGTGCAAGTTATTCGAGGCCTTGATGCTATTTCTACCCTTATTGGTTGTACTAGCCCTATGCCAATGGGATTTCCCATCGGCAACATCTCGGGTTATATCCAAGTTAATACAACTTCTCTCAAATATAGGAGACAAGTTCATGCCAGTGACTTCCACCGCTGATTCCTCTCTCTTTAATTTGATTGATGATTAGAATAAGTATTTATTAGATAATCAATCAATCAATCAATCAATCAAGTCATTTATTAATTATAGGTACACTGTAGGTACACTTATTGACGTTAAAAATTATTTATAAAACATGATGGTGATACATTTTGTCCCGGTCCCGGTTATTATGACTAACATGATAATAATAGTCGTTAAAGCCCGCCAACCCGCAAGCAAAAGCTCTAATTCCCTCTTTCCCAGCAGTGGGACGTTAATGGGCTGTAGTGGTACCTGCGTAATCTATGCAAATATTTAAATGGTTTGATTGATTGTTTGAATTTCCTGGGACAAAAGGCTATATCCTTCCCCGGGATGTGTACTAAATGTCATCAAAATTGGTTGAAAAGATGATTCGAGAAAGTCGCAGGCAACATCAAGTAGCATACTAAAAAGTAGATTTGTAATGTTTATTTTTTGCTCTTGAGGTAAGCCCACTATTAAAGCTGGGCCCATTGCATACATTTAAAGACTGCGTAAAACAGCATTTGTTAAGCCGAGGCTATTAAACTATTGATAGATTTCTTCGCAACCGGATTCAACAAATAGACATACCAATAGCAACCGGCTTCGCATTCGGCACCCCACAAGTCACTGTTATTGTTGTTACATTACGTAGCTATTTTTTTTCTTTTTAAAAGAGAGCAACTGCTAAGTTTCTTGCCGGTACTTCTACGTAGAATCTGCTTTCCGAACCGGTGGTAGAGTCACATCATAAGTGGCACAAGTTGTACTACGTGAAATATATAGGTAATTGTATTTCATTTCGAGTGGGAAACCGTTTAAAAATGAACCCACAATTTAGATTCAGATTCAGATTCAGGTTTATTTATTAAGATTTATGTGTTAGCTTCATTATGCCGTTTGCCGTCAAAGAGGAGGTTGGTGATTGCCTTAATTGGCAGCAAGCTCGAGTTAGACGCATGCATAGTCAAAGGTGGACTAATTACACCGCGTCTGTAATAGCCCACCATTGCAATTACCCCACAGAATCTTTATTTCTATACTAAAATTATAAACTAGCTGATGCCCGCGACTTCGTCCGCGTGGAATAAGATTTTTTTAATTCCCGCGGGAACTCTAATTTTCCAGGATAAAAAGTAGCCTATGCCGCTCTCCAGTTCCTCAACTATACCCATGCCAAAAATCATGTCGATGCCTTGCTTAGTTGCGGCGTGATTGAAGGACAAACCAACAAACCAATAAACCAACAAACAACACTTTCGCACTTATAATATTAGTATGATGCGAAAGTTTGGATGGGTGGATGGATGGATTGGATGGATGTTTGTTACTCTATCATGCCAAAACGGCTGAACGGATCTAGATGACGTTTGGGTACAGAGATAGATTATGGTCTGCAATAACACATAGCCTACGATTTATCCCGGATAATTAAAAAGTTCCCGCGGGAACAAAAAACCTCAATCCACGCATACAAAGTCAGCATCATCTAGTGTTCTAATAAAATGGGAAATCTCCCTAATTTTCCAGTTCTATATATATATATGAATCCCTATTTCCCTTGGTCACGGCATCACGCGTGAACAGCTGGACCATTTCGCTAATTATTTTTTTGTTGTGTTTGTTCTTGCGAGTGTATAAGCTTTTATAATATGGTTCCCGAAGAGTTTTGGATTTGCCATTACATAGATTTAAAGACTGTGTTAAACAGCATTTGTTAAGTCGAGGTTATTACACTATCGATGATTTTATTAATGACAAAGTTGCATGGAAGCAACCGGCCTCGCATCCAATGCCTTACAACTCCACAAGTCAATGTAATACTTGTAACGTATGTGTTGTATTGTCTACTTATTGTAACCTTTTCTTTTTTAAGAAAAGAGCAACTGCTGAATTTCTTGCCGGCTCTTCTAAGTAGAATCAGCTTTCCGAACCCGCGGTGGTAGAGTCTTAACGTTTAGAGTTAAGTTGTCCTACGTGAAATAAATAAATCATTTATCATATTATTTTATGAAAGATAAAACTAAGAAAGCTGCGCAGAAAATTGGAAAAATTCAAACCACGAAAATTTCAGAAAACAGAAACCACGCGGGCGAAGTCGCGGGCATCAACCATCATCATTCCTAACCTGTCATTTGAAGCGATCGGACGTGTTATGTGGGTAGTGAAATTTCAACAAAACAGCAATAATGGGAAAGTGTTTTAAATGTTCCAAAACGGTTACAAAAAAGAACCCGGGTCTAGAATGCAGCAAGTGCGGTGTCTTAGTCCATGCAACTCCTGCCTGCGCAGGACTCACGAAAAAACAACTGAGCTCGCTAAAATCTGCCGAAAACTTAGAGTGGACGTGTAACGATTGCTCACGTAAGTCACCGAGGCGGGGTTCCTTCATAACACCTGAAGACGAAACTGAAGATGAGGACGACGAGGTATCCAACAGTGAGTACCCGATAAATATGAAAAAGCTACTAACAGATCTCACGCAAGAAATACAAAAAATCATTAAAAAGGAATTAAAAGAAACAAACATTTCGCTCCAGTATTGCAGCGATAAAGTTGATGAGTTTTTGGAATGTATGGAAGCATTTAAGGATAAAATTAAACAACTAGAAAAGAAAAACTGTGATTTAGATAACAAGTACAAATCTGTAGAAAACAAGATGGCTGCGCTACAACAACGCATAAATGAGTTCGAGCAAAAAGAACTGTGCCAAAATGTAGAAATCATTGGAATACCGTATGTAGAAAAGGAAGACTTAGGAGAAATTACGAAAAATATAGCCAAAAAGCTGAAGACGGAAATAACGGATGTCAAAAAAACCAAACGCGTACCCGGACCACCTGGAAAACCCGGCATACTAAAGCTACATATGCAAGATGAAGAAACAAAATCTAAATGGATAAAGCAAGCACGTTTTACACAGCTAACAGCCGACAACATTATTTCCGGCATCCAAGGGGAGGCTGGTAAGGAAAAAGTATATATACGAGAGGAGCTAACTAACTACAATAAAACGCTGTTGTGGAAAACAAAGCAGCAATGTAAAGATAAATATAGATTTGTATGGTGTAAGGATGGAAAGATAATGGTGCGTAAATCGGAAAACACGAAAGTTTACATTATCAGAACAGAAGACGAACTAAAGGATCTACCAGATAACTAAGTGTAATAGTACCCTAGAAATTGCTATTTATTTTGTGAATGGCTCATATTTCATTAAAAAGCAGTATCACCGAATTATTCGACTGTGTTAACATATCAGATTATTTTAAGTATATTCCCCAGCATAGTAACAACCTAACTTTCATTCACCTAAATATTCGGTCTATAATAAAAAACTTTAGTCAATTAGAATTACTTGTATATAGTTGTAAGAGAGAACTTGATGTAATAGTACTAACAGAGGTAGGAATCAGTGAATACGTGAGTTCTATGTTCCAACTAAATGGCTATAACATGCACACGGAGCTGCGAACCGATCGAAAAGGTGGCGGAATAATTATTTATGTGCTCAACAAACACAAATTTAAGACACTTACACACAAAACAAAGTATTTTGAATGTATCAAAGGATGTATAACTGTTTCGAATCGCATCGTATATCTGTGTGCAATATATAGACCACCATCCAACAGCATACCGTATTTTTTAACTGAACTCAAAAGTCTTTTACGCTCCGTACAAAGTTGCGACTTACTGTTGTTAGGTGATATTAATATCAACATAAAAGTGCATAATAACATCCGAACACAATACCTAAACATTATGTGTGAGAGCGGACTTGAGTGTGGGATCTCTGATTATACACGTATAGAGCTCACTAAAGATATTATTACAAAAACTTGCATAGATCACATTTTCATGAGATCACACACACAAGAAATGTTCTCGGCGGCGATCGGAACTGTACTGGCTGACCATCGCCTCACAGCTATTACCTGCATTGGGAGGCAAGGGATACAGGCTGCTCCAAAATATATAACCAGGTATAATAATAAGATAGTTCGCGAAGAGTTAAATCGAACAAATTGGAATGAGTTGTGTGATACGGAATGTCCTATTGATTTATATAATAACCTAAAAGTTAATATTCTAAAATGCTACGAATCAGGCGCATATTTACTACGGGTTAAAAATTCGAAGAGAAGCTCAGAGACGTGGATTAATAATAGGATTATCAAACTTTGTGAAGACAAAGATAAAAAATTCATAACATGGAAAAAAGACACAAGTAATAAAATATTGAAACTAGAATATACGAAAATAAGAAATAGGTGTAACAATATGATACAGACACAAAAAGATAAAACTACACAAAGAGATATAAAATCACATAAAAATGAACCAAAAAAGCTTTGGAATATTCTCGATCGAATATTAGGTAGAGTAAAAAATTCCCTGGATAGTGTAATATTAAAATCATTCAGCGGTAATCAAAACACAAAAATGATAGCTAATAACTTTGCCCAAGGGTTTGATAAAAGTATCAAACAAACTTTACCTAAATGTCAAAACCCAATATTAGATCCTGACTTATACAGGCAACCAGCTGCAGTCTCAATTAGATTTAAAAAAGCAGAACCCAAAGATATTTACAAAATAATTAAAAATATTAAAACGCAAAAAGCTCCGGGGTTAGATAAAATAAAACCAATAGATATTAAGAATATGGCTAATCAAATTACGCAAATTATTACAAAATTCGTGAACTTAAGTATATCTACTGGTAAGTATCCTGATGAATTAAAATTAGGCATGGTTCGGCCAATTTATAAAAAGGGGAACAAAACTGAGTATAGTAATTACCGTCCTATTACTATATTATCCGTTATAGACAAAATTATGGAAAAGTATGTAAGTAATCAAGTGCACGATTTTTACAAAGAAAATGACATACTAGCAAGCGAGCAATACGGCTTCCAACCAAAGAAAAGTACGACACAACTCTTAGTTAAATTGACGGACTACATTAACACATGTCTTGATAACAGGAAACATGTCTTGATGGTATTTGTAGACTACAGCAAAGCGTTTGACACTCTTAAACATAACACATTAATTAGAAAACTTGATGACACTGGAATAAGGGGACCTTTGCTGAGATGGTGTGAGGATTACATAACAGGTCGTGCATATGTTGTACAGATTGACGGTGAACTTAGTGACAAAATAGCAGTCACAGAAGGAACAGCGCAAGGGTCTGTCCTTGGACCGTTGCACTATTTAGCGTACGTTAATGACCTAAAAAACGTAATCACTAAATGTAGGCTCTTCCAGTACGCAGATGATACTTGTATTATAGCTGCTAACACAAATTTGTCTACTGCCATAACTGATCTGCAACAAGATTTTAACTCTCTTTGTAAATGGTCTCATGACGTAGGACTTGTGCTCAACTCAGACAAAACAAAACTACTACACATACGTTCTAGCCATATCAAAAACAGTGAACAGCCATACCTTATATCGCACACTCATGATTGTCTACACCTCAATTTGTCGATATGTAACTGCAAGGCCATTGAAGAAGTTAAAGAACATACTTATCTCGGGCTGGTATTGGACCACAGATTGAACTGGGATAAACACATTGAGACCGTATGTAACAAACTCAGAGCAATCATGGCAAAATTGTATCTAGCAAAAAGTAAATTAACATTTAAGACAGCTCTATTACTGTACACAGCTCTGATGCACAGTGTTTTGTTATACGGTATTAGTGCTTACGGGAGAACCTTCAAAACACATCTTAACAAAATACACAATATACAAAAAAGGACTCTAAAAATGATTCTACCTACTAAAGTAAAGGATAAATTGAGCCAAAACGATGAAGCAGTATTTAATTTTTGTAAAATACTTCCAATACAAAAAGAAATAAAACATGCACTAATTTCCCAAAACTATTTCGACTACTACCAAAATTATATATCACACAAAATTACGACGAGGGCTATTACAGGACAGAAGCTGATTACAACTAAAGCAAACAATTTTTATGGGAAACGAACTACGGACTACTTACTACCAAGAATTATAAACGAAATGCCAATTGACCTTAAGTCCAAATTAACAAAAAAAAACATTAAATATAAAGTCAAACAGTATTTATTGAATAGCTCATAGTCACCATTATATTGCATACTTATTAAAAACCCGTAACCATATAAAATATGAAACTGATATAAAATAAGGGAACACAAATACACACATACACAATATGACATTAATTTTATAAACTAAGAACAGCCTGTACCTCAATTCTGAACGATCGGATGCCGAGCATTGCCGGCCTCCGTGCACTATGTTTTACTAAAATACCCTATTGTTTGAATTTTTTCTTTTTAACGAGTGCCGCCGCCTGTTTACGTAAATCTTGTCTTGTTTATGTTGTATATAATTTGTATTGCGCTGAGTACCTATTTATTGTATGTTGCTTATTTATTAGTTATATTATTTTTATTATATCCGCATAATATATTATTTAAGAGGAATGTGCAGCACCCAGACAAGCCGACGAGGCTTAAGGGTGTTAAGAACCCGAGTAAATGTAAAAAGTGTAAATGTGAATAAAATAAAAATAAAATAAAATAAATAAATAAATCAGCTAGTTTGAAATATAGCTGAGTAGATGTGGTTCTGCGTGATCGTAAACGTAAACCTCGTTATACTCGTAAATCCGCGCGGGTACCACAAAGCCGTGCATCTTAATATAACGAATAATCCCCGAGCCCATTGATCCCCTGGTATAAGCATGGTGGAATTTAGCATGGAAATAAAATAAAATGATGTTGATTAACAAATTATTAACAGTTTGGCAATAAGTTCGATAAAAGATGTCTGCAGCCATTTTACAAACGGCAGTTGCGCGAATGTGACTAAAAGCATAATATTGCTTTTCATGACTACAAGCTCTTTCAAGCGATTTACTCTTAAAGAGTAACAAACAACAAAGTTTTTTAGAGCATTTCTTCTTTTTAATATTATAACATGAAAAAGGATCGCACTGAAAATAACGAATATCCAAGAAAATTGATGGAAATTGTAACCTTATACGTTTACACCCACCTTTTGACGTCAAAAGCGATTACAGTTTCCGAGAAAATGGTTAGTGTCGCTAGTCGAATATCATTTGTCACGAAAGGCTTTCTGATACCCGATCAGGGATTAAGGGGCCTCAAACTGACGACCTCTGTGGCGCAGTGTTGAGCGCTGTGGTCTTGACGTGCGGAGGTCCCGGGTTCGTTCCCCGGCAGGGTCATTTTGAGAATTTATAATTTCTGAATTTTCCCTGGTCTGGCCTGGTGGGAGGCTTCGGCCGTGGCTAGTTACCATCCTACCAGCAAAGACGTGTCGCCAAGCGTTTTAGCGTTCCGGTACGATGCCGTGTAGAAACCGAATAGGGGTATGGGTTTAATATAACTGCCATGCCCCAACAGGTCAGCCCGCTACCATCTTAGACTGCATCATCACTTACCATCAGGTGAGATCGCAATCAAGGGCTAACATGTGGATAAAAAAAAACTTTGTCAGCAAAAACATCGTATTTCCAAATCACATGCAGCATGTGTACATGACTGTGTCCGGCACATGCCTCGTAATATTTGTCTTTAAACAAATCTAGACTATATATGATCCCCGCGAATACATCCACGTGGATTAAGGGTTTTTTACTCCTGCGGAAACTCGGTTTCCGGGATAAACAGTAGCGTATGTCCTTTCCCGGGATACCACCTATCCCTGTACCAAATTTCATCAAAATTGGTTGTGCAGATGAGCCGTGAAAGAGTGGCAGATAGACAGATGAATATAGAGACACACTTTCGCATTTATAATTAATAAAGTAAAATATAAATAGGGTTTTCAGACCTTTATAGTATAGAGCTTAGAAAATTTATACTTAAGTCATAATTTATAGAGATAAGAATGGACTTTTTTTTAAATAATGCATTCATTCACTTTTAATTAACGGTGCAACATGAAAACACCAATCGTGAATATTAGGAATCGTAAAATGTCACAAAGAAAAATCTAAAAAAAATACTTCATTATTTTAACCCTCGGACCAAATATTTGTTCACATAAAAGGCATGTTTTTGTATAGATTACCTTTCGCAAGAGAGGCATATTCCGAATGAACGTTTATTTTTGCACATAACAGTTCAGAGAGCAAACCTGCGTGGGAAGTTGAATATGAACCTACAATTACAAACATAAACATACAATATTATACTACGTCATACTATTTTTGTGATATAAAAGCGTTCTTTTCGAAAGCATTTGGTTATGAAAGGCTGAAACTATATTAAGTGAACCCGGATTAAAAATTAAAAAAAACGTCAAAAGGATTAATTATTACTACCATCGCTTAGAGCAGTATTAAAACTGTAGTTTTATAATATGACGTCCCTAAAAAAACGGTTTTAATTCTGAAACAAGAACGACAATCTACCTATACTAATCTATACTAATATTATAAATGCGACAGTTTGGTTGGATGTATGGATGGATGTTTGTTACTCAATCAGGCCAGAGCGGCTAGATGAAAGGCACAGAGATAGATAGAGAGATAGTCTGGAATAACACATAATATTATAGGCTACTTTTTATCCCGGAAAATGAATGATTCCCGCGCGGGAAGTCGCGGGCATCAGCTAGTATTAAAATAATAGTAAGCTCCCACCATTTTTTTGACTCTACCACCGGTTCAAAAAGCAGTTCTACTGAAAAGAGTCAGCAAAAAAAATCAGCAGTTGCATTTGTGCAGAGTCCAGACCTTTAGAGATTAGAAAAAACATGACATCGTATTTAGTCGCATTTTCGCTGCGAGTAAAATGGAAAAACAAACACAGCTAATGAAAAAGCTTTCAAATGCTTCCTCAAACAAAACAAAACCGTGCAAAGCTTTTAGATTTTTCCGTCCCGACACCCGAGTTTTATGACCAACAGCATAATTATGAGGGCCGAAGTTTACGACCAACAAAATACCCGATACGACTCATTTAGCCCAAAAAACCCTCGTTTCCCTCTCGGATGACAGTGCCTTCTGCTTGGGATTAATTAACTGTACACATGATAAAAGAAAGGGAAAATTAGAGGACGTAGCACGGAAGTTTGTTGGATACAATGAGACGATCGCAATAGGTTCCGATTGGCACGGCATGGGATTTTCATGTGACGAATCCATACTTCCATACTAATATTATAAATGCGAAAGTGTGTCTCTTTCTGCTACGCTTTCACGGCCCACCTGTTCAACCGATTTGGATGAAATTTGGTACATAGATATGTGTATCCCGGGGATGGACATAGACTTTTTATCCTGGAAAATTAAGGAGTTCCCGCGGTTATTGAAAAAACTTAATAAACGCGGACGAATAATTCGCTGGCATCATCTAGTAGAAATATAGCTTATCACTAGCGGTATGCTTTATAGGCATTACTAAAATTCTACATCAATGTTTATAGGCATTGAAATTTCAATTATATTTTCATACTATTAAGTTCTATTTCTATTCATTGCGGGAAAATTCCTCTACCGTGCCGTCTATGAGCGCAGGCCCTAACGTGCCGCAAATATACCTACCTACTATAAACTCAGGCAATCACGATTTTTTTTTCATTTATTTCATGTAGGACAACTTGTGCCACATAAGATACGTTAGACTCTACCACCGCTTCGGAAAGGTGATTCTGCTGAGCCGGTAAGAAACTCAGCAGTTGCTCTTTTCTTAAAAAAGAAAAAAGGTTACGATAAGTAAACCATACAACACATACATTAAGTTACAAGTATTACACTGACTTGTGGGTCACTGGATGCGAGATTGTAACAATGATTAATGTAGCTTTTACATAATTATTAGAGCTGCAGCGTTCTCTCAATAAGTAAAATAAATATTTCTCCCGAGTGTAATTATTCTCGGTTATGTACCCAAGACGAGCGCAAGTTAGTAAATTTTAATTTCTTTTTTTACCATAAAAAGCGGCAAAGTCAACCGGAGGGCTGTTAAATAGATCTAACGAGTACTCTGTTGGCCTTAATAACAATTCACTCGGGCACAGCAAAAAATAATGGCTTAGCACTTGGGAAAATTAATTCGGTTCAACGTAGGTCGCAATTATTTTTTGGACGGTGCCATGTATTTTTATTTTGATAAGTAAATACACTTGTATTGAATCGAAGCAGGCGTTACTTTGAGGAAGTCCATGATAATGAATGAACGAGAAGTTTAATTCGCTATAATCCGCCACAGTAGACAAATCTATGTGGTACAGTGCGTGTCCTTCACCAATAGCATCTTTACAATCGTGCATTGTCGAGTCAACATCTCCTGAGGATGCTCCGGTTTCGGAGTGAAACGTACGTTGAGAGTGATTTGGAAGATTTGTGCGAATGCCGGTGCGAATTGCTGGGTGGTGGGTGTTCGCATGCTATTGGTGAAGGACACGCACTGTACCACATAGATTTGTCTACTGTGGCGGATTATAGCGAATTAAACTTCTCGTTCATTCATTAAATAAACTTGTTTTTACATGAAAAGATATTGAGTTATATTTTGTTGACAACAGTGATACTGTGGGGAATTAATTAAAACATGTACCTACCTCCAACTGTCAATTAATACGATACGAAAACATCGTATTTATGAATTCCTCGGAGACTTAATGAAAACCTGGCCTGTAACGGACAGCTGGGTCACGAATAAAATATAGAATGTTTTATTCTTAAGGATTTTTCTCAGATGGAAATTAATTCTTAAGTAAATTAATAATTGTCATTTTTATCGAGTAGGTATTATTTTATTTCAACGCTCGATTTCTGTCACTGTTGGTGACATTCAAAACCACATTATAGTCCCCACAAATTTATCTGATCCGGTGGCCGAAATTGGAACTATTATTTTTATGCCTGTTTAGTTTTTGTTTATATTTAATTTTTCAATTAAGCGAGGCCGTTACTGGGTCAGCTAAGTTTGTGGGACCACACCACACCACCGCCACCACCACCACACACCACCACCACAGTCTGATACGTTCTTTCCTACCGTACAGTACGCTAGGCGTATAGACAGAGCAACGGGGTGACAGGCACGTGACGGAGGGAAGTGCCAGAATCAAATAAATATTATAAATGCGAAAGTTTGGATGGATGTATGGATGTATGGATGTATGGATGTATGGATGTTTGTTACTCAATCACGCCCGAACGGCAGAACGGATCTGGATGAAATTTGGCACAGAGATAGATTATAGTCTGGAATAACATATAGGCTACTTTTTATCCCGGAAAACGAAGGAGCTCCCGCGGGAACCAAAAAACCTCAATCCACGCGGACGAAGTCGCGGGCATCATCTAGTTATCCATAAACTTAGAATATATAATGGAATTACAATACAAAATTCTGTCAATTTATATGCAGTTTCCTACCATAGGTTTACAGCCTTGTAACAAAGGACTATCGATGTTCGGGGATTATTTGGACAGGCATCCTACAGCGTGGATTTTTCGGAATGTATTTGGGAATTCGGGTGGATTTTAATCCCTTTCACAGTGCCGGACTAAGACTGGGAGCGGCAACGCTGAATGAGGCTCCCGGTTACTTTTACGGTGCTTTTTGAGAAGGCGACAAAGCGTGAACTTTTAAAGCGGATGGAAATTAGCAACTTGACCCCGTATCATAACTTACGACCCACGTCGTATCACGATTTTTCTTTAATTTTTTTATCAGAACTCAGAAATCCAGATGTCTGAAGACTGTACAAAATGTTCTTCTCTTCCGCGAACTGTCTATATGACGCGTAGCACAGACGTCTCCCAATTTGTCGGAGCTCTAATGAACTGTTGTCACTGTTTGGAGGCCCCTCTAGATCCAAGGTCTGGAGCGAACCGCCTCCACCGCCCGTAGTCCGCCCCTGTCCTTAGATTTCATTGTTACGTTTGCTGAATTAATGTCTACGACAAACTGGTGTGTTGATTTATTTGAGTTGTTTCTGATCTTAGATTTCGATATGCGATACGTGTTTTTATTGTGTTCCTGAAATAATGCCCTGCCGAACGAATTTCGGCCATGGAATCGGCCATCTGCGTGGGAAATATCATAGTGCACAAGTGTTTGCGCAAACACAGGTTCACTCTATTCCCTCGCTCTCATAGTGCGATGGGACGGCAATCCAACACGTAGGTACATTATCCATACTAATAGGTAGTACTCATTACAAATGCGAAAGTATGTCTGTCTTTCAGTCCGTTTGTCCGTCTGCCTATTAGTGTTATGCTTTCACAAAGATTTTGTCGAAATTGACTACTGACATAGGTAGCTTCCCGGGGAAGGACATAGGCTACGTTTTATCCCGGAAAATCGAAGAGTTCCCATGGGATTTTTCAAAAACCTAAATCCACGCAGACAAAGTCACGGACATCATCTCATGACAGAAAGAAAGAAAGATAATATTATTATAAAGATAATGCTTAATAATTTCATTATTTTATGTCTAAAAACTTTTTTTGTATATGTAGACTTAGCTTTGATTCCACCCGCCTAAAACCTATAAATAATAATTAGTCCAAACCTTGGCAAACCCTTTTAGTTTGCAAATGAGCAAAGCCAGCTACTAATATCCAACAGCTATAACAATAAATTATCCTAAATCTAAATACCTACGTACTATAAAATTAATTTATTCCTTTGAAAGGTCGACGAAATGAAGTAAAATGGTAATTTTTCAATTTAAACGGTATTTCAGCTATCTTAAATTTAAGGAAAGCTCTTAATTAATCTAACAAAGATAAATAATTAATCAATCAATTTTTTTACTAATCTAAACGTTCAATGATTTGCAAATTTAAAAAAAAATTGGCTGAGTAAGTATATTTTTTATTTGAACCAAAAAATATAAAAAATCATTAGAAACATACATATTACACACTATTAGTGTTTCATGAACACATTTTCATGAATTTTATGTATATTTTTTGTAAAATATTAAAACTGAAATAGCGATCGCTGTACTTGCGGTTATTTATGGAATTATTTTTTATCTTGCTGTCAAATTGAACGACTAATTAATTAAGTCCTACCAATTAACTAGAATTAATTGATTAATTAGAAATAATTCATTCATTTCTTGTCCACAGTTTAGAAAAACAGGTTCGACTGCGAAACGCCGCTGGCAAGAAATTCAACAGTTACTATTTGCAAAAGGAAATAAATATCACTAATCACTATATGTAGTTTTAGCCTGCGGCTTCACTCACTTTATGAGTCCGTCCGATTTTCATACAAACTTCATACCCCTATTTTACACCCAGGAATTTTCAAAAATCCTTTCGGGATGCTTACGTCCAAGCTTACGTAATTAATAACTGTATGCCAAATTTTAGCTCGATCCGCTTTGAGCTGTGCGTTGATCGATCAGTCACCTTTTCTTTTTATACCATAAGATAGTTACAACTTGGCTGAGTTTCTTTCCGGCTCTTCTCAGCAGAATCTGCTTACCGAACCGGTGGTAGAGTCAAAACATGACGTAACATAAGAGACACCTTTATGTCCTACATGTTTAAACTAAATAGAATTGAATTTAATCAACTATCCTATAGGCTACTGAATTTTCAAGCCTAAGAGGAAAGAAGTTAATTCTAGGAAGCTCGTAAAAGTAAAAAGTAAATTAATTAGGCTAGATTTACGAGGGTACTTTTACTTTAGGAATTCCATGTAACGTCTTAGCTAGCTGTAAAACAGTTTTACGACGTGTTACACGGAAACTGTTTCGCCTCTTACGTAAACTCATCCTTTACTGCATTTTTAGGATTCTATAGTAAATTAAAATAAGTTACGGCTCGTGCGTGTGACCGTCTGTATGTGTGTCACAACCATTTTTAAAATAAATTATGTATAACAACTGTAAAATTGAAAGTGATTATTACTCTTTTTAGGGTTCCGTAGCCAAATTTGGCAAAAACGGAACCCTTATAGATTCGTCATGTCTGTCTGTCTGTCTGTCTGTCTGTCCGTCCGTATGTCACAGCCACTTTTTTCCGAAACTATAAAAACTATACTGTTGAAACTTAGTAAGTAGATGTATTCTGTGAACCGCATTAAGATTTTTACACAAAAATAGAAAAAAAATAATAAATTTTGGGGGTCCCCATACTTAGAACTGAAACTCAAAAATTTTTTTTTCATCAAACCCATACGTGTGGGGTATCTATGGATAGGTCTTCAAAAATGGTATTGAGGTTTCTAATATCATTTTTTTCTAAACTGAATAGTTTGCGCGAGAGACACTTCCAAAGTGGTAAAATGTTGGTCCGTCCCCCCCCCCGTAACTTCTAAAATAAGAGAATAATAAAACTAAAAAAAATATATGATGTACATTACCATGCAAACTTCCACCGAAAATTGGTTTGAACGAGATCTAGTAAGTAGTTTTTTTTTAATAATTTAAAACTTACTACAGGTTTGTACGGAACCCTCGGTGCGCGAGTCCGACTCGCACTTGGCCGGTTTTTTTTTTTTAACCACTACAAGTTCACCCCTATTCGGTTTCTACACGGCATCGTACCGGAACGTTAAATCGCTTGGCGGCACGTCTTTGCCGGTAGGGTGGTAACTAGCCACGGCCGAAGCCTCCCACCAGGCCAGACCAGGAAAAATCCAGAAATTATAAATTCCCAAATTGACCCTGCCGGGGATCGAACCCGGGAATCAAAATAAGTATAAACATACCTACTTAGTCACAATAATGATTGATCGAATCCACAGACCACTGTTTGTGTGGCTAGTCGTCCTTTTAACGGCGTCAATCGATGAATTTGGCCGAGATATAGGTTAGGTCCCGAAGGATTTATGTGGGACTATTTTTTTAATCCCCGACACGACGTTTGACGAGATTTACGACTTGGTGCCCGTCAACAACTGTACAACCGACGTTGACGGGCACCAAGATAGCTTGTACCCTGGAGACGGGAACAGTAGGTATACTTTTTGTTCGTAAACAAAGCATTCCCGCGGGATTCATTCTACTAAATAAAGAGAGCCCTAAATCCCTAATTCATTGACTGACTCTTCAACTATCGCAAAATAACGCCTGCTTGTATTCAATATTTGAAAATCTTTAAATTAATCCTCGTCGATCCCATCGCAGTGGGCTCCATAGGGCCCAGATGCTGACAGTATTGCCTCTTTGGATGGCCAAATTTATTCTTTGGCCGAGGTTAGTTAATGGTTATTGTTGTCAACAGAGATGTCACCGTGTGGAGTAGCGGCGTGCCTTGCGGCGTTAGTGGCGGCGTGCTTCGCCCCATCGCCCGTGCTCTCGCTGGACCTCAACAAGCTGTACGGACACCATACCAAACGATCTGGTCAGTAGCTTCTTTGTTTATTTACTAGCTGATGCCCGCGACTTCGTCCGCGTGGATGGAGGTTTTTCGGTTCCCGCGGGAACTCCTTAATTTTCCGGGATAAAAAGTAGCCTATGTGTTATTCCAGACTATAATCAATCTCTGTGCCAAATTTCATCCATATCCGTTCAGCCGTTGGGGCGTGATTGAGTAACAAACATCCATACATCCATACATCCATCCAAACTTTCGCATTTATAATATTTACTTGATTCTGTACCAGTAACTTAAAAATAAAACATAAACATTTAAAGGACATGCACAAACGACTTCCACAAAAGGAGGAGGTTCTCAATTAGGCGCGTATCTTTATTATTATTTTTTTTTAATGTGTGTCGGTGCATATCTCCGTCATTTCTAAACCGGTTTGAAATTTTTTTTTTCAGTGGTTAGTTTATTTTTTATTGTGAAATAGGCTTGCAGTTGACGATAATCATGCTTGGTCCAATGTTGAGGTCTATGTTGGAACGCGCTTGCCTAGAAGCTGCCTATTCACTCTTATTACCTATTTTTATTGAAATTGAATAGATGTTGCCCGCGACTTCGTCCTCGTGGATTGAGGTTTCTTGGGTCCCGCGTAAACTCCTTAGCCTATGTGCTATTCCAGACTATAATCTATCTCTGTGCCAAATTTCATCCAGATCCGTTCAGCCGTTCTAGCGCGATTGAGTAACAAACATCCATCCATCCATCCATCCAAACTTTATTTACACGCATTTATAATATTAATATAGATTATATGGGGTAAACAAATAAGAAGAGATAAGGGAGTATGAGAAGGGCTTTAGTCAGAATCCACCACGCTAGCCAAACGGGTATTGGCAGACTCCACACGTGGAAAACTTTCAGGCACGCTGATCCTTCACTGAAGCAAGTGATATTTAATTATTTTCTTAAAACGCACATAACTCCGAAAATATAGAAGTGCGTGCCCGGGTATCGAACCCCCGAACAGCCGAATAGAAAGCCGGGCGCCTAAACTCTAAATCAATATCACCGCTTCACCACCACAACATAATCTTTATCACCAAAAAAATCTAATTATTGTGCCTATTCGGTGTCTTAATTAGATTTTTTTGGTGACAAAAAAAAACTAATTCGGGGACCTAAGTGGGTACAGGCGGGCCAGTTCTGAACTTACAAAAAAAAGTAATCTTACCTAAGTGACCATTAGAGAAGGGTCGAGGATAACGAGCTTTCATCCGAAATTTTAAATCGCCTGGAGCAGCCATTGAATAGCGGCCTTGAATAAACTCCCTGACGTTCTCCCTGGCGCAGTGTTGAGCGCTGTTGTCTTAACGTGCGGAGGACCCGGGTTCGATCCCCGGCAGGGTCAATTCTATCCTATTACCATGTGAAGGATTACATAAATGACAAGGAAGCTTGGCAATAATTTGCTCTAATGGCTCTGATAGTTCCTTAGTTAAGATGATTTGTGAGATGGTGATAATGAAAAAAAAATAAAAAACCCCATCTGAGTTTGTTGTGGGCTCTTCTCAGACCTGGGCGCGTTTGGAACCCTCGTAGCTTTAGTTTTAAGATACCGTAACAGATTATCACCATCATATTTTTATTTTTATGTAACTGGACGTCAATAAGTGTAGTGTACCTACCTAAATTGAATAAATATTTATGACTTATGACTTATGACTAATTCGGGAATTTATAATTTCTGAATTTTTCTTGGTCTGGCCTGGTGGGAGGCTTCCGACGAAGCTAGTTAGCTAGCCCGCAGACGAAGTCGCGATCATCTAGCAAACATAAAATAAAGAAAAACTTAGCTTTTAAAAAATATAAAAAGCTAATGTATAATAATGCTAAGGTAAATAAAACGTGGTAGTAATTTGTAACGTTATTCTCAGAATATTAACTTCGCAGCAGATTTTAAATTAAGAGAGCGAAAACTCATTAGCTGAATATAATAATCTTATGACTCATTAAAATTAAAAGCTTCTTTCAACGTTATATTAATGTAGACTTTACAATGAAATTTTATACTCAGCAATTTCTATAAACACGTGGATTTAGATTTCCAAAAATAGGTCGCTGTCAGTTTTCTTTAATAAAAAGTAAATCATGCCTAGATATTATAATCTATGTGAATTATTATTAGTAATAATTATTAGTATTATTATTTTTTTAACACTTTAATTTTGCTCATATTAATAATGTACCTACTTTTTTTTTATGTTTCTGTATTTTGAATATGGGTTTGTAAAATTGCCTGAAATAAAAATATTTATTATTATTATTATTATTATGTCACTTGCCAATAATAATACTGAGATAACTATTTAATCTATATGTCACTTGCCATGGGTCTAACTATAATCATGTGTATCCGTTGCCCCGTTATGACATAAATCATGATTGAAGGACAGACCAACAAACTTATATTTTGACGACCTCCCTAGGTTTCGGTCTTAAAAGCGGGAGGATCCTGGTTCGACACCCGGTAAGGTAAATTTGACAATTTATAAAAATACTAGCTGATAGCTGATGCCCGCGGCTTTGTCCGCGTGGATTAAGGTTTTTTGGTTCCCGCGGGAACTCGTTAATTTTCCGGGATAAAAAGTAGCATATGTCCTTCCCCGGGATCTACTTAACCTATCCCTGTACCAAATTTCATTAAAATCGGTTGAACAGAATGGGCCATGAAAGCGTAGCAGACAGACAGACACACTTTCGCATTTATAATATTAGTATGGATACAAATGTTAACAATTTTAATAAATTTACCATACAATATATAATTGCACCAATTACACTCCGTATAAAAGCTACGCATAATTAAATCCCGTTTCCTGTTTGTTCATAACGGGAATAGCGACACAAATTACTGTCGATCGCAGTTCACTGATTGCGACGTGCATTGGCGCGAATATTCCAATATTCTCACTCGATATTGTGGTGTTTCGAATGTCAATAAACGTGATATTCCATCCCTGCAAGCTCCATGATAAAAAAAAGGCAGTGTGTGTGCAATTCACACACGGCTGAAACAGGAAACTTCAGAAAAGTAGCCTACGAGAGAATGAAATAAATATAACTTGTATTTTAGCTCATTGTCTCGCAGGCTAAATCCTATATTGTGAATATGTTTGTCTCTTTTTAGTGTCGCTTTTTCGTTTCATCGAATTTTGAAATGACAACGATTCTAAAGAAGTTTCACTTCAAAAATTTAGGGGTTTTTTATCGTAATGAATCGCTGAGCGAATCTACCACTGGCATTAAGAACCAGAGCGATTCACTCGACGATTCAAAAGCATTTCTAAAGCCCGGCATTGACGATATATCCAAAAGGACGTGGTTAAAATGCATACGTCCAAAAGGACGGCGTCTAATTATTTAGCACACTCACGATGGATCCATCGGATCACGTCCTCGGTGCCAGTCTTTCAACCTCGCTTGAGTCGCTTGTAGCTTGAGCGCGCGATATTGTATTATCTATTCAGACTATTATTAACTAGTGGTTCGCCCCGAACTGAGACCTCGCGGTTTCACAGAGCGCCATCTATTGACATCAGTGTGAAGTTCTGTTAAAAATATCATAATCATTAAAAATTAAATAATTTCGTTTCCTTATAACATTTATCTAATTTTAGTATTTGTTGTTCAAGTACAGGATATAATTCAAATAATTGATCAAGTTTCAGGCTTGAGAGTTCAGAAAATTGAGAGTTCTGAGGTCAACTTTGGACGTTAGAAAATCGCCACTTTGAAAGCCCCCCATTTCGTCAATTTTAGGGGAAAAATTCAAAAAAAAATATTTTTGGACTCTATTCCTAATTATCTTTAAAATGATATACTGCAACCCTATGTAACGCTATAAAAAATATTTTACTTCGCATTCGCTTCTATGAGAGCCCCCCTGAAATAAAGATTTTTATAACTTTTTAAGCCATATTCGGCGGGAGGCCATCGGTTTACATATTATATTTAAATTTGAAGTAATTACGTTCAGCAATTCAGAAGTTATAAGGCTCTGACAGACGGACGGACGGACGGACGGACGGACAAGTGCCAATTCACCCAAGTAGACTCAGAGACCTTCGCTTCGCTCGGTCAATTAAGAATGGAAGACGCAGACCAAAAATTGTTATTATTAGGAACGGCATTAGCCATTTACGTAAAAAAACGAAAAAACCCAAGAAGCAAATGGACAAAGGAGTGGTTGAAAAAAAGGCAAAGTTACACTCATATTAATTTAATGAATGAGTTAACATTAGAACCCTCTGATTGGAGAAACTACCTCAGAATGGATGAACCAACTTATTTTAAGCTGCTAGACCTTGTGACTCCATTAATTAAAAAAATGGATACAAATATGAGACAAGCAATCATGGTAATCGTTGTGTGTCACATTCCATAAACAGGGACTATTTCTGTATAAGTCGATGATGGCTAAAACAAAATCACGACCTGACATCTTAATAATTGAGTAGTTATCTGCTCAATTGATAATTTGAAATTTCGTAGCTGCGCGCGCGAGCACGCTGTTGTAGGTCATGAGCGCACGGAGGCGCACGGCTGAATGAAATAAAAATGGACGTAGATTTGCACATTCACGATTAGAGGTGAGCATTAAAAGTTATAACATTTAATTTAACACAATATTTTTTTTTAACTTTTAACTTTGTTAATAAATATTGAGATGTTCGTTAAAAGTTATAACTGTATCGCGTATAGATTTATTGACAACGATCGTTGTGTCTTTTACAGTAAATTGCATAGAAGTTTAGGTGGCTGCCAGACGATGGCGCTGTTACAACATTCGGCCAGCAGACACTTATCATGTACTGCTTTACCTATTTGTTATTTTTATAATACAAGGAATTGTGAGCCTTATCTCAATAAAAATAACTTTTTATTATTGAATTTACGTTAAAAAACTTTTTAACGTTTAATGATTTCAAGCAAACGTAAACCATTATCAAACTTCAGTTGTTATTGAAATGTGTTATGAATGTTATACCTATTCATTTAATGGAAGTAAAATATTAAGCTTTTAAGCATAAAGTTGTAAAGTGTAACCTTAGTTTAACACGAGTTCAAGGCGGAGTATTTAATGCCGCAATTTGGAACTATTTTGAAGTGCTGAACTCGATCAACTTAAAAACACTTTTCAATTTCAAACCTATTTCATATTGATGTTTTTAAATGTAAAACAACTCAAAAAAACGTTTGATTTCCGAATCCAGTTGCATCTTTGCAGTAGGTAAGTAGGTCTATTAAGTTATAAAAAATATAACATTCATTCCATTGAACTTTTAACGAAACGAATTATTATATAACATTAAAATTTGACAACATTTGAATATTTGTTATCTTTAAAAGTTATAATTATAACTTTTAATTTAACGTGTTAATTTTTTCTAACAATAACGTTTTAACAATTAATCTTTTATAACATTTAATCACAACTCTATTCACGATGCGTTCGGAAGGCGTCCAGATGGCGTGGACGCAGTTTTTCGCATTGACGATCAATTCATATACGCCACGCCGAGACGTCCAAATGGTGTGGCGTGATGGATTTTGATCCGTTTGGAAATCCACGGTCTGGACGCCGTTTAAAAACAGCATACGTTTTCGACATTCACGGGCAGATTTTGGAAGGCGGCCACGCCATTTGGACGATTGGAAGCTCCATGAATGCCCACCTTAAAAGTTTTGTTGAATAAAACACATTCGAGTTTGAGATTGAGTTTGAGTAATTTTTTCCCGTTATAATTTACAAAAACGACTTCGCGCGAATTTTGGGGTTTTAAAATCCCTTTGATTTTCCGAAATTAATAGTAGTCGGTCTCACCCCGTGTCTCTCTCAGTCGATCAAACAGACGGGCCGTGACTCCGGACGTGACAGATAGTCGGACAGACAGATAGACACTAATTCAAATTTATAATTTTGAATGTATACCTACCTACTATATAACGTATTTATATTTTCACAGAAAATTGGATCCCTTTCCAACGTAAAGAATGTGTTAACCGCAAGCAGATTCCTATTTCTGTGGTTAGCAAAATGTGCTTTGACACAATAAACAACGTCGTTCGCCGACAACGAACGACGCCAATTTTCACTGGTATAGAAGCGCTTTTTGTAAAACTAATATATTGGAACACATTTTTCGAAGCACTAGACAAGTTCTTGCTATGTTCAGGCAAATTATATCACATTAAGTAGCCGTTGGTCCTGCTAATTTTATCACAAACCTTGGCGACATTTTTAGAACATTTTTCTTTTTATCAGTTTTCCAAACCAGTGGAAGTATATAAAGTTCATTTCCACGTGAAATAAAATACTTCATTCAATGTAATTTCATTTCCTACTGGGTACTTTTAAAAGTCTATACTACTAAGAAATTGCTTTCAAGTTTCACTCGAGAAGTAATAAGGTTGGAAACAAAGACTTCCAGTTTATACATGTGCGCTGGAGAGGTTCTTTCAAAGAACAAGTTTAATACAAAGGTTGTTGTGCACCGGCTGTTTTTTTCAAATTGTAACATTATTGCCTGCCTTGTTGGTCTAGTGGTTGGCATGTTTGACTGCGGCCGACGAGGTCCCGGGTTCGAGTCCCGGGTCGGGCCATAATTGAGTATTGGTGTTTTCTGACAAGAAATTCTCAGTACTAGCCCGGAGTTAGGGAGTTGGCGGTTACACTTACAATCGAATCGTGCATTGTCGAGTCAACATCTCCTGAAGATGCTCCGGTGTCGGAGTGAAACGTACGTTGAGAATAATTTGGAAGATTTGTGTGGTGTGGTGAATTTCGCAAGCTACAAGTGCAAGATACACACTATACCACAATAATTAAAGTTCTAGTTCTTCCATTAACAACGACTTCCACAAGGTAACGCCTGCTTCTATCCAATATAACACATAGGCTTTTTATCCCGGAAAATTAAAGAGTTCCAGCGGGAACCAAAATACCTCAATCCACGCGGACGAAGTCGCGGGCATCAGCTGGTCATCAAGTTTATGGACTTTTATAAGTCCATAGACAAGTAGGTAGATCTGTCATAGTATTACGACTTCGTTCGTCGTCATTAGCCCGGTAGATGACCACCTCACGACAGGGATCGCTACCTACATTAGCGAGCCTCTCTGGGGAAATCCTCGCAATGATTTTCCCCCGCATTTGGCTTGGTCGTTGCGTTGCTGCGACTGCTTGGTTGACTTGATTGGCCTATTTAACGTGGAAAATTAACTCTGCTGCTACGGGTCTACCCACGCTTTTTTTTCTTTGCCCTTACAAATTAGCCCTTGACTGTGATCTCGGCTGGTGGTTAGTAAATGATGATGCAGTCTTAGATTGTAGCGTGCTAATCTTTTAAAGGTATATGGCAGTTATATTTTAAAAAATCCCGGCTGAGTTTGTTGTGGGCTCTTCTCAGACCAGAGCACGTTTGGAACCCGCGTAACTTTAGTTTTAAGATACCGAAACTGATTATCACCATCATATTTTATAAGTAACTGAACGTCAATAAGTGTAGGGTGTACCTAAATTGAATAAATATACTTTGACTTTTTACGCGGTTTTCGCTGTTATTTAACGGGGGAAAGGGAAGCCGGAGGGAATTCCATATTCTAGTAGTTCTTATTCGAAACGAATGATCACCTCCATGGCGCGGTGGTGAGCGCTGTGGTCTGAAAAGTGGGAGATCCTGGGTTCGATCCCCAGCAGGGTCCATTCGGGAATTTATAATTACTGAATGTCCTCTGGTCTGGCCTAGTTTGAGGCTTCGGCCGTGGCTAGTTACCGCCCTACCGCCAAGCGAATCTGCGTTCCGGTAAGATGCCGTGTATAACCTGGTTGTGGGTATGGCGTATTTAATATAATTGCCATACCCTCAACAGGCTAGCCCGCTACCATCTTATATTGCATCATCACTTATTATCAGTTGAGATTTCAGTCAAGGTCTAACGTTTAGTAGTGTAAAAAATAGCGAATTGCTTCCTACCAAATATAAAACCCCTAAATAATAACCACTTCAAATACTCTCAAAACTTCTTACTACTTATTTTACTGCAGAAATACCTAAAGTTTCAACAGCCTGAAACCAGATAAATAAGCAAACTCTACGCTTTATTGCAGAACTTTAATAAAACCGCATCGCCTGCACTATCAGGAAACTAGTTTAAACTTGCGGGAAGTTTATTTTAATATCTTAGATGCAATGAGATACTTGTATATTATTTTATTTGAATACGAGTTTATGAGAATGCGAAATGGGAAAACCTCATTTAAATTATCCTAGAGTGACTAATTTAATGTACGTTTTCACCAGAGATGTGCTACCACAGAATAATGTCCTCCCGACCGAATTTGCGCCACTGCGGCCAATCTCCAGATAGATTAGCCATCTGCGCGGGAGATATTATAGTGCACAAGTGTGTGCGCTCAGGTGCTCTCTCTGTTCCTTTACTCTCATAGCCCGATGGGACGGACAATCCGACACGACCGGAGACAGATCAGGCGTAGGACCGACGGCTAAACGTGCTCTCCGAGGCACGGGGCTGAAACACCCCCAAATTCCTAACTCCGGGCTTGTACTGAGAATTTCTAGTCAGAAAAACCTAACAAAGTGAAAGTAAATTCAAAATTGTTACCTATACAGTACACTTTTTGAACCTAAATTATACAAAGTATGTACGTACTCGTAGTATGATTTTTGTATTAATACATTTGCTATGCCTATTACATTTCAGTCCAGTTGAACAGTTCGATGCCTTCAGGGGAACATTGATACTGACGTTTTCATAAACGAAAGAAAAACTATACATAAAAGAAAAAGCAAGTAATTTATCCTGAAGGAAACCATCATTCCTTGTAAAAAAAATAACTCTATCAACCCATTGCCGGCTCAATGCTGAGCACGAGTCTCTTCTCGGAATGAGAAGGGTTTAGCCATAGTTCACCACGCTTGTCAAGTGCGGATTGGCAGCTTCACGCACCTTCGAGAACATCATGAAGATCTCTCGGGGGTCCTGGTTTCCTTATGATATTTTCCTTCACCGTTTGAAACAAGTGATATTTAAGTTTCATAAAACGCACTTATAGTCCGACAAACCTGACCCGGTGACAACGTCGCTAGTAGGTATCTATGAAGAATAAAATAAAAGCAAAAACTAAACAGGCATAAAAATTAGATCCAGTTTTGCCCACCGGTTCAGATAAGTTTGTGGGACTATAAATTCGAAAAGTTGGAGGTGCATGCCCGGGGATCAAACCCGCGCTCCGTATGGGTGGTCTGGGTGTCTTAACCACTAGGCTATCACCGCTTTAATAAACTGAAAATTTAAAAAAACAAAGAAAAATAGTAACTGGATATACCTACATATTAATAATATGGATAATACATTTGACATTTATTTATTTAGATAGCTTTCATGTACATGTACTTGCTAATACATAATTAATCATTAGGTACATGGACATGAGGCCCTGTCAGGGCGTTGCTAACATAATTATACTTATTATATACTAGCTGATGCCCGCGACTTCGTCCGCGTGGACTAAGTTTTTTCGATTCCCGCGGACTGAGAAATTAAGGACTTTCATACAAACTTTCAACCCCTATTTCACCCCTTTGGGGGTAGAATTTCGGGATAAAAAGTATCCTATGTCCTACCTCGTAGTATGGGCTCAAATCGTGCCAAGTTTCGTTTGAATTAATTCAGTAGTTTCGGCGTGATGCGCGGCCAAGATACAGACAGACAGACAGACAGACAGACAGACAGACAGACAGACAGACAGACAGACAAAAATGAAAAAAATTACAGAATTGGCTTCAGTATCGAATAATGAGTGCCCTCCAAAAAAAAATTTCAAAATATCTTCAATGTACAGAATTGGACTTGTTACAGTTTTATTTTAAGTATTGATGATATCGTAGGAGAAGCCGGGAAGGGCTTCGAACCTGCAACCCGACCTGAGGAATCTTGTCATAATATTAGCGATTTATTGTTAAATGTTTGCTTATTGTTACTACTATCGTAAGATTTAGATAACTAGGCCGCAAGTACCTACTTATTTGATTACCATTTATTGGAGAGATTTTAATTGTTTAATTGCTGTTTAAATTGCTCATAAATTGTTTTAATAATTTTAGAAGCTAGTAAAGCAGTGATTTGTTAATAATAAGAGTTTGTATTGTTCACTCGCCATATCGTTCCACCAATCGGCGGCCACAGGCCACTATAATTACGTCTCCTGCCTTCCTCATCAGTGAAGTGCACAGTTTAGAAGCAGCTGCGGCAGGCATTCGTTGAATAGGCGTCTGTTTAATGCCAGCTGGTCGTAAAGAAAATAAACGTAGATCTACTTCAACTGGAGTAAGCAGTACTTTTATGTCTTTACGACCTGCACGTCATTGTTCCTAATACTCAGCAATGCTCAATGCAGCGCTCAGGACTACAATTACTTATTTATCTTTACATTAATGTAATTGTAAATTTATTTTATTTTTTCCAAAGAGCAACCTCCGAGTTTCTTGCATGGTTCTTCTCGGTAGGGACGGCATTCCGAACCAGTGGTAGATTCATTCGACTATTCATAAGCACTTGTAAAAAGTCTATTTGAATTAAAAAAAATTGAATTTGAATTTGAATACATATACACTTCTCGCCACCTTTTTTTTTATATACATACTAGTATAGTCTCGTTGCTGTCAACCGATAGAATGATTTCCACAGCTGGACAGCTGGACAGCTGGTGCCTACTGCCTATTATACTAGAGACCTACCTACTCTTTCCACCTAGTAGGGTCGGCTAACGCAACGCCTTCCGATGCTTGGTCACCCAAGTTTAAAATTACAAGCAAATATATTATGATTTTAAAAAAACCGTCCCAAAACAAACTTTTTAAACTCTACAAAGGATTAATCTGAGTTGACGGCGACTATTTGCATATTAAACTATCTACCCTCTGCATTTTAGTGTTTCATAGTTTAGTATTCCTCTCAGTTTTCCAGCATCTCTGGAGTCTGGAGTGGCTGCGAAATGGAAATTTACGCTCTCGAGAGAAACTAAAGTAAACTCGGTGCAGAAAATTGTCTCTTCAAACTTGGAAATTGTTAAACGGGACGTGGTTATGTTCAGTTGTGGAATAGTTTTACGGTTGTTATGAGTGTTACAAGACTGTTACGAAGTAATAAAAGAAAACTTTTACCTTTGCTTCAACACAATATGATATATATATAAGAAAACTAGGTCATGTTTTTTTTAAATCTATACTTATTATAGAGGGTTTGTTCAATATTGAACATGATACCCTCATAGGAACAAAAACATTACTTCACTGCCTACGCTTAACATATGTATATGTTTTATACATCTCGTACAGCGCTCTAGCCTCTGATAAGGGGTAAGCCAGGACCCTGTTACATACAGACAAATCCTGCAAATCAATATTAAACCTAGTCTTAAAATGAAATCTTACCGACTCGTTTCGGACACATTCTCTAAGCCATGTTTGTGTTAAATTTGTAAAACATGTTTATGTTAATTTTTGAATATTTTTCTATTAGATTATGAATAAAACTTAAAACTCTAAGTCTGTTTTAGCGTGTCTAAAGTTTCTAATGCTTATAAACCTTTGAAAAATAGAAAACTGGCTTACAATTCCTACTGTTACAATTTGCCCCAAGCCCCGTGCTCCGTACGGGGTAAGTTGCATCACTTGTCACTTTTTTTTCTGAACCATTTTTACAAGAATTCGTCACAGCTTTGATCAAAATTTAAATTGAAATCGATAGTTGAATAGTAGCTCATTCGATCAGTACTGCTGTATTTCCTAAATACCCAACAAGTAAGCTTCCAAAGCCAAGAAACAAAAAATTGTTACAACCCGCCCCCCACTCCCCTACATTTTTTATTCCACTACAAGTTAGCCCTTGACTGCGATCTTAATATACTCGTAGTAGCGAGCTAACCTGTTAGTGCTATATTAAACCCATACCCGTAATCGGTTTCTACACGGCATCGTACTCCTCTCTTATCTCTCTTTATACCTATGATTATACGAGACTAAAGTGTTACTCTCCTTTAACCAAGTTGTTGCGTGTTTCCAGAGTACTGTCACCCGTACGAGCCGTTCAAGTGTCCCGTGGACGGCAACTGCATCTCCATCCAGTACCTCTGCGACGGCGCACCGGACTGCGTCGATGGCTACGATGAGGACTCCAAGCTTTGCACTGCAGGTAATATCACATCCATACTTAATATTATAAATGCGAAAGTGTGTCTGTCTGTCTGCTACGCTTTCACGGCCCATCTGCTCAACCGATTTTGATGAAATTTGGTACACGGGTAGATTGTATCCCGGGGAAGGACATAGGCTACTTTTTATCCCGGAAAATTAAAGAGTTCCCGCGGGAATCAAACAATCTTAATCCACGCGGACGGAGTCGCGGGAATCATCTAGTATCTTATACCTACGTATTGGATATAAGTAGGCGTTACTTTGCGGAAGTCCATGACAGTAAAAAAACTAGAAGTTTAATTTTTTTTTTTATCCATTACAAGTTAGCCCTTGACTGCGATCTCACCTGATGGTAAGTGATGATGCAGTCTAAGATGGTAGCGGGCTAACCTGTTAGGGGCATGGCAGTTATATTAAACCCATACCCCTATTCGGTTTCTACACGGCATCGTACCGGAACGCTAAATCGCTTGGCGGCATGTCTTTGCTCGTAGGGTGGTAACTAGCCACGGCCGAAGCCTCCCACCAGGCCAGACCAGGGAAATTCAGAAATTATAAATTTCCAAACCCTGCCGGGGATCGAACCCGGAACACTGCGCCACGGAGGTCGTCATAGGAGGTTATTCGCTATATAATCCGCCACAGAAGGTAAATCTATGTGGTTCAGTGCGTATCTTGAACTTCCAGCCCGCGATATTTAGTTTTTTCATTATACGTACGTTTCACTCCGACTCTCCGACACCGGAGCATCCAGCAGGCTTAGCATACGCACAACGAGATATCTCGCGACGAAAGAGAGAGATGTTGTCGTGCCGGCTAATGATTAGTTTATGCACATGATCAAAATCCGGTATATTACAAAAAAAAATAGTCGGCATGTTCGTACAGAAAAATACCACAGATTAAGAAATATTACTTTACTAGCTGATGCCCGCGACTTTGTCTGCGTGGATTGAGGTTTTCCGGTTCCCGCGAGAACTCTTTAATTTTCCGGGATACTTAAATGTGTTACAGTCTACCTCTGTGCCAAATTTCATCCAGATCCGTTCAGCCGTTGGGGCGTGGTATAGTAATAAACATCCATCCATTCATCCATCCATCCAAACTTTCGCATTTTTAATATTAGTATAGATTGAACGATAGAGCGGGTACTTTCACAGATTGAGACGGATTGAAGCCATAGTCCATCACGCTGGCCAAATGTGGATTGGCAAAGTTCTTCAATTAAAGCTTTTGAAGAACTCTCGAGTATGCATATTTCCTCACGATGCAATATTTTCCTTAAACCCATACATCTAACTAACCAGTTTTTACCTTTTTACTACAATACATTAGTAGGTATAGGGTCTTTGCTGGTTGGGAAGTAAAAAGCCATCTAATGTTTTGTATATCTACTAGGTACCTAGGTACTTGTAATTCTGTTGGTGGTTTAAATAAAAAAAAATGAAAAATAAAAAAAAGCCACGCCCGAAGCCTCCTACCAGGAATAGAACCTCCTGGAACCTGGGATAAGACCACATGGCTAACCACTGCGCCAGAGAAGTCCTCTTAAAAGTCGAAGCCTCAAAGCTTTAGAAGATAACAATATTCTTGTAATTTTGCGCCGAGAAAACAGTTCAGAGGTAATATTAATATGAAGCAGCTTCATTAAACGTAATGTAGGTATATACCGGGGTGTAGGAAATATAAATAAACCTCACTGTACTTACTTAATACGCCTACACTGCGTCGTTAAAAGCTAAAGCTAGGATTACAAGACCTTTACGAAGGTACATACCACAGAAAATTCAGATCGAGTACAGAAATTATGATGACATTATTACCATACTTAGTCCATACATATTCAGTCCCTAAAGGCGCGGCTGTCTTATCACTAAAACTACAAGTGCAATCCAAACAAAACTTATATTAAAAATATTTTATAGATCAAACTTTTTTTTCTTTTTTTTTTATTTCTTTTTTTTTCGCTTGACGACTTTCAGTGCAAAGCAATGAAAAGGTCTAGGTTGGAACGCGCTTGCCTAGAAGATGCCTATTCACTCTTGCCTACTAAAAAATTGAAACGACTTTTAAATGCTTTGAAAACTGTTAAATAAATTTTAATTACTTTTCTTCCAACCATCCATTCTGCAACCACCTTTTACTTTAGCCAATGAACAAAAAAATCTAAACTTATATTGTTGTTAGTTTTTGAAGGCGATCTATTTCTATTGCCTTATTTAAAATTCAGCGGTACAAAGACAAACGTGCCTAAAGCAAATCCTTAATTTCTAATTTCTATATAGAGTGCGAAAATTGAAAACACAAAGCTTTTAGTTTTCAGAACACGCTAAAGACTAATTTACGATGGTTTAATTTTTAATTTACCTACAATTCTAATCTAGATTAATTTAATATAACATTTGGTAATGTTATTTCTACACTTCAGCGTAAAATTGATACAATTTCTTGACTTTTTTTTACAATTCGCTAAACTAGTAGGGATATTTCGTGTACCTATTAATCATACTAATATTATAAATGCGAAAGTGTGTTTGTTTGTTGGTTTGTTGGTTTGTCCTTCAATCACGCCGCAACAGAGCAACGGATCGACGTGATTTTTGGCATGGATATAGTTGAGGACCTGGAGAGTGACATAGGCTTTTTATTCCGAAAAATTAAGGAGTTCCCGCGGGAATCAAAAAACCTTTAACCACGCGGACGGAGTCGCGGACATCAGCTAGTTATGTTAAAAAAAGAAAGCCTGAGGTGCGACTAAAGGCGAAAACACACTTTTATAATATGGAGCAAAGAGCTGCGCGACACGACAAAACGTGTCTCGCCGGACTTTTTTCTTATACTAGCCGTAGTATGCTTTCGCCCTAATACAGCCCATCCCTAGGTGTGTCCTACGTACCTACCTATTTCAGTAATTGGTAGAGCTATCAACTGAATTATTATATTTTCAGGTTAGCTTGTAGATTTTTAATGTATTCAAATATCAAGTTTTAAACAGCTTTGCGCTATTTCGTGTTGAACTCCTATGAATATTTTATAAAAGTTACCAACCTTCAACGCAGGGTATGTAAATCTAATAATTAAAAATGCTAGCATGAAGGGTGAAACTTGTTATTTAAATAGTTTGAGAATCAACTTGGTTAAATCTCGCCGAGTTTCGCTACAGATATTAAATTAATTTTCAAATTATTTTTAAAAATTCGTTGGATGCAACGTGTCGGTTATTATTTGTGTACGGGCACTAAATGAGCTGTAGCGGGGCGACGGCGGTAGCGGGGCGATGCTATTAGTCGGAGAGCTGGCAGCGAATTTCGGGAACAATTTGAAAGAGGTCTGGTAATACTTTATAACCGACAAAAACGTCTGGGATTTATTTTTTCGAATTCTATAAGTATAAAATTTGAAGATAAAAAAATCAAGTTGCCAAAAAAAATGTGTTTTCGGATTATTTTGCAAATGTTAGGTATATGCTGAGCAGTAGCGAAATAACCGCAAACGCTCTACCAGACTGGCAGAACTGGATTCGCCAATTAACGAAATTATATTTTTCCACAATTTCAGATTGCCTAAAAACACCTTCCCGAAATTCGTCGCCAGCTCTCGAACCCCATCGTCCCGCGGTCGCCGTCGCTCGGCCGTCGCTAGTTTCGTGTCTGGCGCCGAAAGTCTTGTCAGCAGACAGCAGTCAAGCAGCATAAAATTTTCGAATATAGCGTTAATTTTCGTTAAATTTTTGCTTGCTTCATACGTAATGGTATCATGGTATACGTGCATGCCTGATGCATGGTAGGTTAAACCTGCATGCCTGGGCGTACTCCATAATGCTCTTAAAGGTGTAGGTATGAAGTCTGCCAATCCGCCCTTTTTTAGGGTTCCAAGAGGAAAAAAGAATCACTTCTTTGTCATTGTCTGTCTACCACTTTTTTCTCGGGAACGAGTGTAACAAGCATAGATTTAGGATTGGTCTCCGCTGCATGGTATCAAGTTGAAATTAATATCAAATTCTTAGGTCTACGGTCCCTTGGAGCTGTAAAAAAATCAAGCTTCTAAGTTAACGCAATCAAAAGATAAGGCTGTTTATGCCACACATTTTGCATATTTTGACACTCGCCAATAAATCAAAACTTATAGGGTACTTCCCGGTGACCTAAAATCATGAAATTTGGTAAGAAGCAAGTTCTTACAGCACAAGTATAGGAAACAAGCCGAAAATCGATAATTAGGGTTCCGTACTCATTCATAGGGTGTCGAATTGTTTGTCAGGCGCTATCAGTTTAGCGCCATATTCAGAGGCGTCTCTAGCCCTTGTGGCGCCCGTGTGCAACCAGTACCCTGGCGCCCTCTAGTCTAGTAGGAGCAGGGTCAAAATGGAATACTAACAGTTATATTTTCAAACGGAAATTCGGATGCAAATGGTGCAATTTTAAATGATGTCGGGAAGCAAAAAGTTTTTTTTAGGAAGGAAGGGGTTATGAGAATAAAAAAAGTATGGATATGACACATCAATCAACGTCGCGGTACCTACATTAGGCAATCAAACGGAATAAATAAAAAGTAGTTCGTTGTTCAAAGGTTAGGTACAAGTAAGACCTAAATAAATACCTAAGTATACTAGTTTAATTTAGTGTTTGTTCCGCACTGCAGTAGGATAAACAAATGAAAAATCCTAGGTCGTATAGGTATTAGGTACGAGTATTTAACTTCGATATCACTATCTATCACTCGATGTTTTGTTTTTTTTTCATGAATTTCGCTAGCTATTTTTGATGACCTCAGACCTCGAGGCATGTCGCAATAATTGTGCAAGCAAATAACCAAATCTTACCTTTTATATATTTTTTATCAAAAGAAAAGCCGATTTACTTCATATTTACATGTTTATTCAAAGATGATACTTAATCCAATTGTATCAAGGCTTATTTCGCAAAACTACGGTGTAGCGGTAAAACAAAAATTGCGGCACGCGTACACACACCTTTGAAAATGACCGCCGCACGTCCCTGGGAATTTCAATTCAATTTGAACTTTATATCATTCTAATACAGCCGAGTTAGCAATGATTGTCGGCGTGTTGTCAAACGAATCAAAACAAACAGGTGCCGATGCCGACACGCGCCTTTGGTAGCGATGCGACATTACGCCAATTTAATCTTTAATTATCTGTTTTAAGGCTGATTTCACGTTGAAATAAAAGTTATTGTGTAAATTGAAATAGAGTAGGAAAAGGAGTAGCCTTGCTTTGCTACTGCGCGCCCGGCGTCGGCCATAACACGAGCGCAGGGTCTTTGAGAGCGCCGGCATCGACGCATCTTTGGAGGTGTCACATTAGAGGGCGCTCGGCGCCCCCTTAGACCCGGCGCCCGTGTGCGCCGCACACCCTGCACCATAGGTAAAGACGCCTCTGGCCATATTATGTAAGCCAGTAATTTCACAGCTGATTACGTGTTGCTATGAGCATCTTTATTGTTATATTTTACTAAAATTATTTATATTGTGTGGACTGTGGTGGTACGGAACCATATGTGCGTATGTCTGTCTCGCACTTGACAGTTTTTTTTATTATTCTTATACTAGCTGATGCCCGCGACTTCGTCCGCGCGGTTTGGCGGGACCCTCGAACCCGATTGCAGCGCCCCCTACCGGGTCCAATTGTGAATATTATAAACCATCCCGGGGTCCAGACAAACCCAACAAAAAAAGAATTAGCGAAATTGGTCCAGCCGTTCACGCGTGATGCCGTGACCAAGTGAAATAGGGATTCATTTTTATATATAGAGATTGTAGCCTGTATAGTTAGTATGTAGGTCCTATTTTTAATACATTGTTGATTTATTTTTTTATTTTCTTCACAGCAAAACGCCCTCCGGTAGAAGAAACAGCGTCGTTCTTGCAGTCACTGATCGCGTCCCACGGTCCCAACTATTTGGAGAAACTCTTCGGCAGCAAGGCTCGAGATGCCCTGGAACCTCTGGGAGGTGTCGAGAAAGTCGCTATTGCGTTATCTGGTACGATTATTGTAAAATTCTACTACAAATGAGCGATGAAATTGCGATTGCCTTGACCCTGCTGGGAAACGAACCCGGGACCTCCCATGTTAAGACGACAGCGCTCAACACTGCGCCAGGAAGGTAGTCAAAATAGCCGTAGATCCCTAGTCAAGCCGCCCCCAATTCGAGTGGCTTTTTAGAGACGAGCCGGCCCTGGATAGAAAAACCCGATACCTAAATTGTTGACTCTTAATAAATTTTTGATCCTTATGATCTTCAGCTGAATACATGCCACATGGAGTACTAGATCAACGAGGCACATATACATCTCAGTTACAGAACTAACACATACTATTTCCCCTTTCAGAATCACAGACCATCGAGGATTTCGGCGCTGCACTACACTTGATGAGGTCCGACCTAGAACACCTACGCTCAGTCTTCATGGCCGTCGAAAACGGAGACCTCGGCATGCTCAAATCCCTTGGAATCAAAGACAACGAGCTTGGAGACGTGAAATTCTTCCTCGAGAAGTTGGTTAACACTGGTTTCCTCGATTGAATAATGCCGGAGTCCGCCTCTGATTACTACCACGTCCAATATTCTCCTATTAGCTCTTCTTTCTACAGCTATCTTCCTTATGACTCCTTCAAATTTAAGAGGAACTGAGGTTCTTCTTGACTTTGTGTATAATGACATTTTCACGTTGAATCAACGCTGCAAACGAGTTGCATCCAATGCAAAGGATTGCAACTGTAGCTTAAATAGTCCTTAAGGTATAGCTTGATTAGAATGACAGCTGTGACTAGTGCTTAGCTCTTTGTTTCACAGCTGTAATCATATTAGATAGCTGTCAAACTTACGTGACTAGTGCTTCTTTCTCTTTCTTCCTCAGCTGTAATCACATTACTTTGGAATGAAATGAAATGATCGATTTCACGTAGGACAACTTGTGTGTCAAAACTCTATAGTCCTTTCTCTGTCTACGTCTACCACTACCACTTTGACAGCTGTCATGTTAATCAAGCTATATTTTATGGAGTGTAAGTTTGAAGTGAAAATGTCGCTGTGTGCAAAGACCCCAACTATTTCTTATGTAAGAATGATGTGTGTATGAAGTTTTCATCCCAAAGGCACTCGTTCCAAATCGCAATCCTCTTCTACAACCGGCCACGTAGACTGGATCCGATTCGAATGATTGTCTTTTCGATTTTGTTGATAATAATCGATAACGTCTCTACGTGTGCGGAATTCTAAGATTTTATTGTCAATATACCTACTATAGATAATAATTCCGGAATATCTCAGAATATTTACGGATGATTTAGGAATATTTACACATAGACTTAATTACGGAATACTTACGAATAATCCCGGAAATTACACTATTCAATTCCTTTATGCAGATTTATTATTATAATAATAATTGTAGGTAGCTTCGCGGATTTTGCAACGCTTTGTCGATGAAAATGTCGCGAGATAATTATAATACTACGTACGTACCTACTAAAGGAATTTAGAGATGGAAAAATATTGCAATAAAATACCTAACAGCCAAAATATTGAATAGAATGGAATTCTGAACATATGATGTATTATTGTAGAGACTTATCGATTTTTCTTGAACTTTTTAGAATAGATACCTACCTACCTAGTCCGAGAGCTCGAGATTTTTTCGAGTAGCAATTAGGATTTTTTATTTGTTAATTTCCTTCTAGTTTTTAAAACTAGATTATTTAAATTGTGAACAGGAATACACTCGCGTCCTTTACGTATGCGTTTGGATGCTAAATATTTTAGAGTATGGGAACCTGATGACCCTATTCAAGTGAAGATACAGTTTGACACCTCTACAAAACCGTATTTTAATATTGGTAGATACCATTATCAAGACTTAAGAGGTGTCAAATCGTATCTTGATAGTTTTAAAACTGTGTTTGGTTTAATACAAATTCATCATGCAGATGAATTTTTATTGAAATGAGTTCGGAAAAATACGTTTTATGATTGAAATACCGATTCCCTGGAACCTTATATTTATCATTCATTCGCAAAAATCATGATCCTGTTCACAATTTATATTTAAAGATACGATTGTGTGGATGTCTGTCGCCCTTTTCAAGGAACCCTTTCGAGAATCTTCTATCCAAAAAACTGCTGTCAGAGGCGACTCCAATTGTAACGTAGATATAATATGTCCACGGTGAGCAAGATATGAAATAATCTTCAGTGTCATTTAATCAATACTTAATTAGTTGATTAACAAAACTGAGAGCTTGTAAATTGATTAAACGTTTTTTATACCGATCGAAATTTATACGTTGCTAATTTATTTGGACAGGTGATTTAAACATTCATTGTTTTTTTTATTATTTAACCACTGGTTTGGATAGAAAATTCTACTGAAAAGAATTGTCAAAGTCAAAAAGTTTATACTTTAAATAATAATTAATTAAACCCAACAATTTTATAAAATCTACTTTACTCTGTGATAGTGTTTAGTTTCGAGAGTAGTAGCAATTATTGTAGAATATGTATTAGTATACTGTATGTATGAATTAGTATTGGTATAAAAAAGTTTGATCAAATCGTCCACCTGCTCTTGGTATATAAAGAATGCATGCGCTTTGTATCTTGGCTTTTGGATTCAAATCCAGTAGGACCACGATTACATATCATTGTAACTTAGTTGTATTTAGATTAGATTATAATATTATTATAGAATATTATTCAATAATTTTATTAAAGTCCGTAGTGGATAAAGTAAAATTGCATATACCTAGCTTCTTAGAGAATCGCGTAAGCGACTGGCTATTCAAAGGTTGTACCTAATATTTAATTGGTAGATACAAAAGCGTGATTCGTCACTTCGTCAAAAGTAAAAACCTCGTAAACGCCTTACATATTGGGTCGTTTACGCGTTTCTGTGAAAAGTGATCTTTTAATTAATCTAAGAAAAATTGATACAGGGTGTTACGATCAACTTTGGGAATAAAAATATTATGTCTCTTAAGACAAAATCTTTTTATTCAGAAACATAATGTGCACATAGCGACCGCCACTGCGTCCACTATCCATGTATAGTATATATTATACCTAACGTTATAGAGATAATTGGACGTAGAATTTTTTGTTAAATTAAATCTAAACGTCCCTTAGATACCTAATCCAGAGAATTATTTAAAAATAAGTGAAATAGAAAATGGAAAATGAAAACACACAAATTTTTAAAACTCTTTGACCGATGAAAAATTGCAATGCCTAGGGACTCAGAACCAAATACTGGTTTTACTTTCGTTAACACCCTGTATGTAATGATAATTTTAAAATAGTTTTATCAAAAACCGTAGTGAATAAAGTAAGTACAATTATTATGTATTTTAATATGATCGGTATTGTAGTGTTTATGAAACAATTTTTAGATCCTTTAGAAGATAAATATTATGTTCAACGCATATTGACGCAGAGTTGAAACACGTTGACGTGTCTCTCTTAATTTTTTCAAAATAAAAAGTACCGCTAGTCCGTACGTGATAGCGTGAAAGCTAAGGTGTGGAACGCTTTAACTTCATCCGTATTTCCTGCCACATATTACTTAAGTATCTTCCCCCAAGACAAGAGGGAATTGGCACCTCGGAAACCCCGCTTTAATTTAGACTCTCAAACATAAAGGACCTAGACATGACTTTCGTCTTGTGCAAGCCTGTCTTGCAATAAAAATACCTAGATAAGTATCTAGATAAGTACATGTCATAGGTACCTACAGTTTTTTAATTACATCTTTTCCATTTTGCTTGAAACATATTTGAATAATTGCCCTATTATGTAAAGCATACCTACATGGGAATCTTTTGAAAAAGAAGCGTCACTGCGCTTTTACACTGCGTCATTTTGTCTTGAGCCTTAGTCTAGTTTCTTAATAAATAAATACATATCAAGCATCGAAGGTGCTGCATTCAACGCGAACATATCAAAATTATGTGATTATATAAATTTTAGAATATACCTAATGTAAGATAATTTCTACCTATCTACTTATAGTTTTAAATATATTAGTAGAGAACAAAATATTATTATAAATATTTCATTGTCTGTAATTTACCTCTTAGGTAGGTAAGTATATACCTATTTGAAGCTGAATGAATAAGCTTTCATTTTACGTGATGTTCATAAGTATTATTATAATAATTGTGTTGATTTATTTGCATAAAATTCACAATGGAGATCAAAATAATCAATCTATCTGTAACTCATTATCTTTCGATAAGAGCACGTTAAGCCGTCGGTTCTGCGCCTGATCTCTCTCCGGTCGTGTCGCACTTTCCGTCCTATCGGGCTATGAGAGTAAAGGAACAGAGAGTGCACCTGCGTATGCGCACGTACTTGTGCATTAACTATATCTCCCGCCCAGATGGCTAATCTCTCTGGAGATAAGCCGCCGTGGCCGAAATTCGATCGGGAAGACATTTTATTTATTATTATCATTTTATTGATACAGATACCTATGTAGGTATCTACCTAGGTACCTTGCATGTGAGCGTATTGGCATAACGACATCCCGAAGTGTCGAGCGCTGTCTTAACGTGGGAGGTCCCGTGTAACGTTCGATCCCCGGCAGGGTCAATTTGGGAATTTATAATTTCTGATTAGGGGCATGGGTTTAATAACTTTAATTTATAACTGCCATACCCCTAACACTTTAAGCCCCTATACCATCTTAGACTGCATCATCACTTATCATCAGGTGAGATCGCAGTCAAGGGCTTGTAGTGGATAAAGCACGTTCACTTTTAGATTAGACTATCTCTACCTATTTAGGATGGTTACCTACATACCTAATTATATAAAGCTATATACAAAGGCCTGCTGACTTCTCTCTCAGATGTAGGTATAAGATACCCTCATTCGAGCAATTATTGAAGTAGTGTAGGTACTAATGCGATATTTTAAGAATAACTAATTTAATTAACTTGCGTCAGATATTTATTAAAACTATAACTATCTACCTATAGTTTAAATTCTAGTCTTAAGAATAGTGATGTCTATATTATTATGAATCTTATTAAAAACTCTATTAGTTCATGTGTTTTGATCTAAGTATATGGCTTATCTGTTCTTCGGAGACAAATCAATAAAAGATTCATCTTGAATTCGGCTTTTATTGCGATCCTTTTAATAGCTATAGCACAGTAAACAGATACAACCAGTATGGAAACTTCAAACTACCCAGTAACGCTCGAAACAGCTCACTCACACAAACACGCATCCACGACACGTAATGATGCGGCACTCAGTACTGACGGCACCGCGACCCGTGCTTTAGGGGTCTCGTAGATGCGCATGTTTGTGTGAGTGAGCCGCCTCGAACGCCTCTAGGCAGTTTCCATACTGGTTGTACTTGTATCTGTTTACTGTGGCTATAGGCTGGTAAAGTCCGATAAACTTTTATCTGACCCGGCGAAAGCATCGCTTCTATACTTAGGTATATGAAAAATGAAATAAAAACAAAAAATAGACAGCCATAAAAATGTTGGTTCCAATGTTCCAATTTTGGCCACCGGGTCTGATAAGTTTGTGGGACTTTGGCTGTGTTCCGAAATACACTGCGAGCGCCGAGCACTGTTCACTGTTCAGTGCTCTTACTGTGGAGAAATTCGTTCCGTTATAGACTGACAGTACACTGCCGCAGTATCCTAGGGAAATATATTATGACGTCATGTAATTGTTATAACTATCTACCTAGGCCCCGCGTTAATAAACTGGCATCAAACTAAGAACATGTTCTCAGGCATAGATCATCTTAAGACCGATACTTGAGATCCTATTTTAATCTGACTTGTAGGTTTAATAATACGGGCCCAAAGGCCATACTGCCAACGCATAAAGCCCTAATGTTTCATCATTGTTGACTTTCGTGTTTTAGAATAATTAATTATTATAATCCTTATTTTAGAAACATCAAAGTAGGTATGTCACGTGACATCAAACTAACATTTTGAGTAATATTGCTTATTATTAGAAACTTGCTAGCGTTGGCTGTATGGCCCCAAGTCTGTCTAGTGATATTCAATAGGTACCTACTCAATGTGCTTATTTCCAATAGGACAGGCGTCTCCTAAGATACCTACCTCTTGTTTTAACTCTACCACCAAATCGGAAACACGAATGAAGGCTGTGCAAAATGGCGCTTTTTTTTAAAAACGATGAGTTTTGTATTGCCCCAGTGTTGCCAGCGAACAACTAAAAACGACTAACTAATAGCGTTCACTAGACATGCACTACTACCTTCCTACTGTGCCATATTTTTTGCTTAGCTCCAAGTACTAGTCTGTACTCTATCCTATTCTGTGGTACTAGTACCTAGTCAGAATTACGGCGATTTATTTTTACTCGGCGAGCCTAGTGCCTAGTGTACGTAAGCCCTTACGAGCGCTGACGTTTTGTGTGCGGGCTCCGTATATATAATTATTATAACAGCATAATGTTAAGGCGAAACATTGTGTGTTATTCTGTCTTCCACCTTGTGTAAAAACACGTTTCTTGCAAATAAATGAATCTATGAATCTATCTATCAGTCGGAAAGCTCAAAACACAAAGCAGTGAAGGCTGAGTGCAAAATTCAGCGATGAGTTCTGTATCGTCCCAGTGTTGCCAGCATCTGAAAACGACTGACGACTATGGTTTGTATTAAAGTAAAATAAATACTGTTGGAACTTGTGACGAATGTTTTTATTTTACAGTTGTATGACAAGTTATAAAATAATAAAAACTGTTGCTATGGAGACTGAAGGTACAGTCCTCCTAACATCCACTCCTCTTTTAGGAACTGAGGCCAAGAGCTTTAGTTAGCTTTTCCAGCCTGGGTGCATATAAGGGCTTTGTGAAACAATCAGCCAGTTGGTCCTCAGTAGTAACTTGCTTGACCTCAAGTATGCCAGCTGCCACACACTCTCTGACATAGAGATAGGTACCTTCGTTGTATGTGCTTGGTTCGGCTATGTTGCTCGTACGGCGGATTGTATGCTAGCTTTATTGTTGACTCATTGTCAATGTAAAGAAGTGGTGGCTTTTCAGTTTTAGTGATTTCCTCCAACATCTGCTGTAGCCATATAATTTCCCGGGCTGTCTCCGAAGCTGCCACTAGCTCTGCCTCCGTCGACGATAAAGCTATCGTCTTTTGCTTGTTACTCCGCCAGCTGATTGGTCCATAATACAAACAAAGTATGCCGGACGTTGAGTGCGCTGCTGAGAAATCTGCATCGCTGTAGCAGATTAATTTGTTATGAGCATTATTTGACGAACCGAATACTAGACTTTTATTCATTGTACCTTTTAGGTAGCGTAGTATTCTTTTTACTGCTAGAATGTCTGCTTGTGATGGATTATCAAGGTTTCTTGAAGCGCAGCTGACAGCGAAATTGATGTCTGGCCTAGTCCCGACCATGAGGTAGGCTAAGGAACCCACAGCCTGTCTATAAGGGAAGATTAAACTACTTTCCTTTTCATCTGATGCATTCTCTATTTTAGCTGTCTCTTTTGTGATTGGTGTCTTAACTGGTTTGCACTCAGACATCTTGTACTTTTCTAGTACTTTCTTTGTATAAGCTTTTTGACTTAATGTTATGTTACCATTGTCAGATCTTTCGATTTCCATACCAAGAAAATATGAAGCTGGTTTTGTTACAATTTTGAAGCGATTTTGTAATTCCTTTATGAATTTCTTTCCATCATCCTCTGTAGTTGATGCAACTAGCCCGTCATCAACGTAAAGTGCAATCAACACTTTAGATTTTCCATTCTCTCGAATATATAGGCATGGATCAGAAGTACTCTGTGTGAAGTTGAAGCTCACAAGAAATTCATGTATACTGGTGTTCCAACATCTTGGAGCCTGCTTGAGGCCATATAAGCTCCTCTTCAGGCGGCACACTCTGTTTGTTCCATCGCTATAACCATCGGGCTGTTTCATGTAGATTTCTTCTTCTACGTTACCGTTAAGAAATGCTGTTGACACATCAAACTGACAGAGAGATAATTTCTCTTTTACAGCTACTGCTAATATGGTACGGACGGTAGTAAGGCGCACTACGGGGCTGAATGTCTTGTTATAGTCTACCCCTGGTTTCTGTGAGAATCCCTTTACTACCAATCTTGCTTTATATCTCTCGACACTACCATCTGGATTGGTCTTAACTTTAAATACCCACTTGCAAGGCAGTGCTTTTCTGTTCTTTGGTAAAGGAACAATATCCCATGTTTGGTTCTCATGAAGGGAATTGATCTCGCTCAGCATCGCTCCTAACCACTTCTCTTTGTCTGTGCTTTCAAGAGCTTCGCGATAGGTTGAAGGTTCTCTATAGTTGTTAAACTCTTCAGTAGCAGCGAGAACAAATTCATCAAACCTTTGTGGTTTTCTGAGACAGCTGCGATCACGAAGTACTCGTTGTTCAGGAGGAGCTTCATTGGTAACTTCTTCAGTTGGATTTATTTCAATAATAGTGTCATTAACATCTGTATCTGGGATAGGTATTTCTTCATTATCATTACCTTGTACTGATTCTTGTTCATCATTTTCTTGCACTGACTCATACTCACTTTCAACATCATCATCAAAGAAGTTTATTTCGGCGTAATGTTTATCATTATCCTTCAAAGATTTTGTAATTTCCGAGATTGAATTTTGTGTTTCGGTGTAGTAGAGTTTGTTAGTGAATCGAACGTCTTTGGCAATTATGATTTTATGTTTTGAAGGTACCCAAATTTTATAAGCTTTGGAAGTATCTGAATAGCCTGCAAACATCCCAGGTATAGCTTTTGATGTGAATTTATTATGTTCTTTGCCATCTTTCAGTAATATAAAGGCTTTTATTCCAAACTGACGCAGATGGAGGATGCAAGGCTTTCTTTGTACCCATTTCTCATAAGGTGTAGTAACAGTACCAAAATGTGCAGAAATAGTTTTATTGACGCTCCGATTGGAAAGGTAGTTTGCAGTTTGAATAGCTTCTCCCCAAAGGCTTTGAGGTGCTTTGGATTCGATCATCATGCTCCTAGCCTTTTCCAGTAGGGTACGGTTTTTACGTTCTGCAACACCATTCTGGTGTGGTGTATATGGTGCTGTTAATCGTTTTGTAATACCATGTTCTTTCAGAAAGTTATCAAAATTTTGATTGCAGTATTCCAAACCATTGTCGGACTGGAGACTGATAATTTTGTCACCAATGAAATTTTCCATTTCTGCCTTGTAAAGTTTGAATTTGTCCAATACATCACTTTTTTGTTTTATGCAATAGACTCGGCTGTATCTAGTATAGTCGTCGATGAAAGTTATGAAGTATTTCTCTCCACCGAGGGTTTGAGTCATCGGACCACAGACGTCGCTGTGCACTATCTCAAGTCGTTTTGTCGTGCGTGGTGTATCATTGGGTTTACTAGGCAGTCTTTTAATTTTTGCTTGAATGCATATTTCACAATCTCCAAGCTTCTCATCTGACTTGAAATCTAAACCGATAAGCGTCTCATTCTGCAATGCCAATTTCATATCGGCCTCATTCATATGACCTAAACATTTATGCCATTTATGAATTTTTGTGTCTTCTGCCAAGTTACATTTATCTTTTTTGTTGTATTTACACGATGCAGGATTTAAGTAGTACAGCCCATCTTTGCCTTTTGGCGCATCGAGTACGACAGTCCATCCAGATTCTGTGGCTTTACCTATGGATAGTAAATTCGAGGATAGGGTTGGCACATAGAGAGTATTTGTCAAAATAACCTCTTGAATTTTACTTTTGCCTCTAACGTTGGCATCTAGCATAATAGTGACTTGGCCTTTACCAGTAATTTCAGCTGTTGCATCTTGGGAAGCTAGTCTTAACAGTTGAAAGTTAGATTTGTCGAGATTTTCGAAATAGTTTCTGTTATGAGACATGTGCGATGTACAACCGCTATCAAGAATCCATGTATTCTTTTCATCATCTGAACTCTTACTTTTGGAATGCATACATACAGTGTGGGAAGTTTTAGGAACTTCTTCGTTCGTTTCTTTCTTTTTCTCCAGCCTTCTGCATTCACTGATAACATGTCCTTTCTTCTTGCAAAATTTGCATGTTTTTACGAAATTTGTCTCTTCTTCGTGTTCATCTTTAGTGTTGGTAGTATTGGTGTTGGAACCATTATTAAATTGTCTGGCTTCTGATTCTTCTAAAATTTTTACCTTGAGTTCTTCAGGTTTCGGTAACGTGTCTCTGGATTCTATCGCTACACGAAAATTTTCGTAGTCAGGTGGTAAGCTGTATAGCATCATAACAGTGAGCAACTCCTCATGAATACGAATGTCCATATCCTGCAATTTGTCTACCACGTCCATGAACTTATTTAAATGCTCTCTAATATTGCCATTTTCCATTTTGGACAATATTAACTTCTTTAAAAGAGAGGCCTTTCTAGCCGGTCCCTTACTGGCATATATAAAATCAAGCAAAGTCCAAATCTCGTGAGCTGTTTTGCAGTTTTTTATTTGCTTCAATTCAGAGGGTGAAATTAAAAGTACTAACTCAGATTGAGCTAAAAGATCCTTCTCTCTCTTCTCTTCATCAGCTTTCTCAAGATCCAGCGGCTTCTCAACAACACTCCATAATTTATTTTTGATGAGTACGGCCCTTGCTTGAATTCGCCATGTGTCGAAATTTTCTTTATTTAAAGTCTCAATTTTTGTACTTGAGCCCGACGCCATCGTGATCAACGTATTTATCGCTTTATTTTTGCTCTGCTACCATATTAAAGTAAAATAAATACTGTTGGAACTTGTGACGAATGTTTTTATTTTACAGTTGTATGACAAGTTATAAAATAATAAAAACTGTTGCTATGGAGACTGAAGGTACAGTCCTCCTAACAGTTTGTATATTTTACACAGATATTTTACGATGATAATATTTAGAGATGCCATATCTGCTTATTACTGCTAAAGGTACTGCTCTGCTTTAGTCTGTCTCACTCTTGTCCTTCACTATCGCCATAGAGTAAGAATTCTCTGTGTACGACTATTGCTAGCTTTGTTAATACAATCCACAGAGTTATAAATATTTATATGTCTGTGATACAATCATCAAAGTATACAAGTGTGTTGTACAAGGACCACAGGGACTCTTACGGTCATGGAATTAGGATTAATCTGAAAATATTGTAAGTCTATGCTTTGTTCACCAGATATATTTTTGTTCTTAGTGTTTGAGCACAGAGTCTGTGTGTTTGAGCCTGTGGTTTTAGCTATAACTAGGTGAAATAAATGAAACAAAAATTATATTATGTCAAATTAAGGTGGTATATTTGAAAATTAATCTTAACCTAACTAAGTAATATTTACATATTTATTTTTTATTTAAAAATAGGTACCAATCAGACATACTTATGTAGGTAATCCTTATATTACTTATAACAATCAAATTATTTACACAGATTCAATATTCTAAGAAAAAACGAAAATATATTATATAAACGGCCAGACACATAAACGTATTACTCGTAAATAAGAATAGGACGGTCAATGACTTCCAAGCTCCATCCGGTTTTTTATATTAATTTATCGAAAGTACCTACTACAAATTCTAAGGGCGAAAACACACTACGAACAGGACAGCACAAAACGTCCACGCGAACGCGTCGCGTCGTCTAGTTTGGGAAACACGTATCCTCCTGTCTCGACCTCGCGCAACCTCGTATAAAAGGGCGCGAGCGGACTTTTACAAGCCAGGCAGAAAGTGTTTTTACTGCTTTAGTTTGGAAAACACTGAATAAAGGTAGGTGTATTCCCAGCTATGACGTCACAACTCCGTCCTATGCTTAGTTTTAATTATGTTTTTTTTGCCAAAATGTTAAAAACAGACATCAGACTGAATCATAAAACTTATTAGGTACTTTTTTTAAGTACCTAATAAGTTTTATGATTAGATTAGATTAGAGAATATTATTAAAAACCTTAATTTAGTTAAAGAGTTTTGAATTATAAAACTTATTACAGATAGTAATTCAAGATTATAAAATACTGTTTCTAAATTGCATATAGTAAACTAACAACTCCACATTGCAAATTAAAAAACCGTTCAAAAGCGTGCAAGAAGACGCGTCGTAATCGTCTGTCAGACGTAGGTATAATTCGACCTGTATATGGAGGTCATAGATGCTGACACGTCAAAACGCATGTATGTACTCCATAAAAAAAGTTCCGAGTTTAAATACGTTATGAGCTGTCAAATGAATACGATTGGGCCTAGGGTTCCGACTTCCGTAGCCATGTACATAAAAATACCACAATGACAACATATGGCTGGATATGCATGAAGCCTACCTAACGTTTTTATTTTTACTATGCTTTATAATAATTAAGTTCAGGATGAACCATATTGTTTTGCCTCTGTGTAGTAGAAGTTAAAGTTTCTATTATTAACAGACTTCATATACAATGCCATAAGGTAAATATAAATAAAAACTATAAAATATTAGTCTGATATAATCGGGTTTCTATGGTTTCAACTGTTTATGAAATAAAACGAAATACTTAATTTATCATTAGGTATTTAAACATCCAAGTAACAAGTTAAATGCAAATAATATGACTCAAAAATACATCGCAGCATAAAGAGGCAATAAAAACATTATGGTTTACTTCTAAAAATAATATTCGAGAAATTATAATACAAAAATCAAAAAGCTTTAACAAAATAAATCAATACTTTGGAAACCTATGGATGCTGCTTTGCCCAATTATAGGCAAAATGTTTAGTATGATAACACTTTTTGTCTATGGTACGCCATATTACAGGAAATAAAAAAAATTTGTGTGTTGTTTTACCATGCAGTCGTAATTCCTTCCTCCATGTGTTTTACCGTGCGTATCTACTTTCACACGCAATCTTACCATTGCGCGGGTGCGGCACGAGATCGGAGGCTAATTAGAAAACACCTCGTCTTTCCAACAAAAGGCGCTTTCGAGCGGTTATTTAGGGAATTAAAATTTAACAAAATATTATTAGCAAACCCTAACAGCCCTTTCACACGGCAGTCCAGTTTTGCAGGACCGGCTTTTTACTGGATCTGCAAAAACGGACGCTGTGTTCACACGGTAGTTCAGTTTTGCAGGATCCAGTAAAAGCAAAACTGGACTGCCGTGTGAATACGGTTGCATCCTGTTTTTGACCATTCCTGCGCTAGTGATCAGGCGAAATGGACGTGAATACTTTGCTAATATTCTATTGGTATTATCGGCGTCGTCGGCAGCGAAATAGAAGATTCTGGGTTCATCCTATTCTGACACAACGCTCGAATAATAAATATAGGCCTAATTTCAATTAGTTTAATAAGAAATTCGGGATCAATATTTGTTTGCGACATTTTTCGACGAAACACAACCTTCTCGGCGCCGCGCAAATAAGCAATGCGCGAGCGCTACACATGCGCGGGTGGCGCGGCGGGCGCGGGGCGGGGGCTGCCACCACTCCACTTCCCGCAAAAAACAGTGTCCAGCAAAAAACCGCACGCAGGAAGCCGTGTGAACACTGCTATTGAAATATATGTGTGATTAAACGGGATCCCGCTTTTTACGGGACTACGGATCCAGTTTCTAGTGACAAAACCGAATGGCACAATTCGACCGGATCGGTTTTTTGCAGCATCCCGCATGCGGGATGCTCGTGTGAACGCTAGCATTATAAACACATTCGCCATCAAACGGGATCCTGCAGAAAACGAAATCCTGTAAAAAACTGGACTGCCGTGTGAAAGGGCTGTTAGGGTTACTTAACTAACAGCCATAATAATATTAAAAAAATACAAAGAACGGATCGACACATATATAAAGTTTTGCAACACAACTTTAATGAATAACAAAACTGTAAATCTAGTAACACACGATCGCGACGTTTTGACGTCGTGATAATGTACTTAACTAATAAAAGAAACAAGACATACAAATTACAAAAACTATGTATACTTCTCTGCGGGCAAAACTAAATCCTAGATTCCATTGGAATGACAAAAATAATATGAAATTTATCACATAAACATACATTATAACTAAGACTACGTTAATTTAAAGTTGTTAAGAATTCTGCAGAATTAATAAAACAGTTTTAAACTAGATTTAGACATCTTTACTTTATATTATATTATAAATGCGAAAGTATCAGTTACAAGTACAAGTACCTATCTCTGCACAGCCTGACTGTTTAATTGATTTTGGTGAAATTTAGTTTATTAGCCGCGGCGTAAGTTGAACCCTGCGCAGAAACAAATTTCGGGTGTCAAACGAAGTGCGGTATGTGAGGCGCCGCGAGCCCATACCCCTCGCTGTCCGCGAATGCTCCGCTCGGCTCTGTAGTACAATGTACCTGCGCAAACGACCCCCATTTTGGGTCAACTTACATACAGTCGATTATATGCAGCTTCTCATTTCTTATTTGGGAGGCTATCATAGGCATAGGCTGGAAAATCAAAGAGCTTCCACGAGATTGTAAGCCGTTAATTAAGTTTTGAACGTATGAATTCGCTTGTTCAAAAACTTACCTTATAGTACAAAATAAAAATATATGATCATCGCGATACGTTATTTAGTCCAAAAAATAACAAATTTATTACTCGGCTATATCAGCCACCAATAATATAACGATAATCTCTCTTTCGTCAACAATTTCTTAAAATAATCAGAAGTGATAAACAACACACACACATCGCACACTTCACGTTACGTGCTTAAATATTTGAAACGATTTTAAAACATCAACTGATTTTTGACAATATTTGGCCTATGTCCCATAATAAATTCATTTTCTAGCGCGTTTTTTAGTATTCTTATCTCTCTTCTGGTCTTCTTCGTCCATTTTTTCATAGTGTGAGTGTATGTGCGCCAACAATTTTTTCTCTCTACTAAACTTCTCATTACACATATTACATGTGTATTTGCTGTCTTTGTCCTCGGCTTGTTTCGCGACACTCGTGGAGGTAGTTATTTGTGATTCTTGTATAATGTTATCAGTCGGCAATACATAAGAAGGTTGCAATAGAGGATCAACATTTATGAATGTAAAAAAACCGGGATCAGTTGGTGGGGCGGCGTCTTCTATAGTGACTGAAAATGGCTGTTTTTGTGGCTCATCTGTCTTAGCTACGTGTCGTGACTTTCGTGACTTTTTTTTAGGTACCTCCTCCTCTATAGGCGGTGGGGGTTGCGGTTTTGTAGATATGAGTAATTTACTAGGGTTTCCAGTCTGAACCACAGTGTACGATTGTTTCTTCTTACCAGGTGAAGGGAATGCTAAGGGAGGTTCAGAGGCTATAGGTGTCCTTGAACCAGTTGCTGAAAGTGACTTGATTAACCCTACAGGATAAGGCCTGCTAACGGAGGGTTCCGTTAGTTTTGGAGGATTGTTAGCCATAGATACTGAATTTTCTATTGGACTTGCAGTTGAATTATTACTTCTAGGATCAGTCTTATTGGGATCAGTTATAATAAAAGGTACTGAGTTAACTGTGTAAATAGATGGTTTAGCAACATTTTCGACAGTTTTATCTTCGACTAAAGTAAAGGTGTTATTAGGTCCAGGCATGAGTTTGAATCGGCTATTGAGGCTAGGTATCGTTGGAAATTGTACTGACGCTTGGCTAGCCGAGGTTATAGTTGCAGTTATATTTGGCACGATCGCCATGGGATTAGAAGGCGCCGTCAACGCCACCTGATTTGGAATAGCCTTTACTGAAGATTCACCCGCAACTGGAGTTACATTAGTGTCACTGCGTCTCACTTTACTAGCAGGACCTATTTTTGGTTTCACTGCCTTTTTCACAGTTAAAGGCTTATCGTTGTCGTCATCATCCAAATTTATAGGTGTATTTACAGTTGCAGGTTCCTTATTTTCTATAGTTTTCGACTTATTAACTGTAACTCCAGGCTTACTAACTTCTTTGTTAACATTCATGGTAATGTATTTCACAGTCTGAGGTATTTTTGGTGGTTCAGGCGGGACATAACTTTTGGAAGGTTGAACTTTCGCAGCACCTTGTTTAGCACAAGCATGAGATATGACAACCTCCTTTTTCAAGAAATTTCTATTACATAATTTACATTGGAATAGCACACCCACGCCATTTACTTTGATCATACTCACACTGTCCATTATATCAAATGGTTTAGGCTCTGGTTCTGTTTTTGGTGGTTCAGTTTTAGGCTTAGCTTCTACAGAAAAGTTATTAGTTTGCAATGACTGTTTAATCTTTAAACTTATATCCTTAACTATAGGTTCTTCTATTGCTTTTGTTTCAGGTCTCACTTTTTTGCTTGGTTTTGACGTTTCCTTGGTTTCAACAGTTTTAATGGGTTTGTTTTCGCTGACCTCAACCTTTTTTTCGTTACTTAGCCTTGTAATCCTTTTCGCTGGAGGTTCATCTTCCACTACATCATTTTTCCTCGCTTTTTTCAATGAAATTATAGGTTCATCATCTTTTGGAGTAAAACTTTCACTTTTTTTATTTTTAATATTAATCTCTTCTTCTTTATTTTCTTCTTCTTTCTCATCTGCTTTTTCTACATTCTTTTTTGTATCTATTTTCTTGGTTGTCTTTTTTACTATGGAAGTTTTTTCTTCAGTGACTGGCATAGGATTCAAAGGAATGTCTTTAATGCCTTCCATAGCCTTTTTAATAAGTGCATCACAGATATCATCATTGGATATGTTGGATTGATTAAGTTTTTCTTCCCACAATTCTCTATGCTTAGTCTTAGCACCGGTTCCTCCATTACCCAAAGCTTTACGAAGATTTTCTTGTGTCTTAAGACATTTTTGTATAAATTCGTAAAGTTCTTCGACTTTCGCTGAGCATCGAAAGCAAATTTTATGTGGCAGATCATCATTTTCAGCAATCTGTAAATAAATTCAGAATATTAATACATAAATTATTATTGTATGAATTGAAATACTAGATGAAATAATTCCCGCAGGAGCACTTTAATTTTCCGGGATAAAATACATAGGCTATGTATTCATTGGCTACTTGACAGCTACAACGACAAAATATGAAATACTAGCTGATGCCCGCGAGTTCGTCCGAGTGGATCGAGGTTTTTCGGTTCCCGCGGGAACTCCTTAATTTTCCGGGATAAAAAGTAGCCTATGTGTTATTCCAGACTATAATCTATCTCTGTGCCAAATTTCATCCAGATCCGTTCAGCCGCTGGGGCGTGATTGAGTAACAAACATCCACACATCCATACATCCATACATCCATCCAAACTTTCGCATTTATAATATTTATATTTGATGGTAGGTATGGTAGCTCATAGGTTAACAATAACTATACAATATGTTTTTTGCATTCAAACAAATAGTAAATATTTTATTTTTGAAACAAAAATTTGTGATTGATTTTTATCTGTGGACTAGCTGATGCCCGCGACTTCGTCCGCGTGGATTGAGGTTTTTCGGTTCCCGCGGGAACTCCTTAATTTTACGGGATAAAAAGTAGCCTATGTGCTATTCCAGACTATAATCTATCTCTGTACCAAATTTCATCCAGATCCGTTCATCCGTTGGAGCGTGATTGAGTAACAAACATAGGTACATCCATACATCCATCCATCCAAACATTCGCATTTATAATATTTATATGGATTACAAGAACCGAAACGAAGCGACCATGACTGAGCATCCTGTGACGTCACATTTCAAAAAAAAATGGTCGTGCGGATTAACATCATTAGCCATTGTGCATCCACTGTTGGACATAGGCCTCTTTCAAGGCCTCCGAGGAAAGGCCTCTTTCAAGTAGCCAATGCTACTAAAACGCTACGAAAGAGGCCTATCCTCGACTTTTCGCATCCAATCGATGCCAGCCAACCGCCGGATATCATCGCTCCACCTTGCACGGAGCGTAGGGACCCCCCCCCCAGCAAGGTATTAACGTTTTAACGTTATTATTATTAACGTTTGCATTTTATCGAGAAAATAAACACTAAAATATTTTGATTTGTGACTGCGAGAGGTTTCATGAGATGGAGTCAGGTTATACAAAAGCTGATAGGGCAAATCTGCCTAAAGTAGATTCATTTATGTATGGTCGCAAATTTATTTGCGATTAATCCTGACTTTTGCTCTGCCGAGTTTCAGAATGCAAAAACTTTAGTGTAAGTTCCGAAATAAAAATTGTAAAAGTCGATACTTAATATTATATATAACTCTTAGGTCTTGTAACATTGCTTACATTCAACATTGTAGGAACATTGTAGGAACGTGTAAACAACTAGCTGATGCCCGTGACTTCGTCCGCGTGGTTTAAGTTTTTTAGATTCCCTCGGGAACTCCTTAATTTTCCGGGATAAAAAGTAGCCTATGTCACTCCAGGTTCTCAACTATACCCATGCCAAAAATCAGGCCGATCCCTTGCTCTGGCTACACATATAGGCACGGCACACGTCTTGTAGCTTGTAGTTTTCACAATTATTACATTAAAAAGCTGCAAACTTTCCACTCAAAATATACTTATGACTTGGCGCGTCGTAGTTAGCTTCGTTTTATTTTGAAATATGACGTCACAGCTCGCAAATGTCACGTGACCGGCTGCTTTCGCGCGAATTTAAAATGAATGGATTAAAAAAATATTTTTTTCTAATTATTAACGCTTTTTTGAGGAAAATATTGTAAGAGGTATAAAATAAACCCACTCATGTTTTTAAATATTTTTCCGATACTCTGATTATATTCCGATTTCAGGGTATTAGCTATCTGCATTACAAAGAGCCAAATCAGTTCAGTCATTGTGGTGTGAAGAAGTAACAAGCATACGAACTATAAACATCCAAACTTAGTAAAAATCCTGCTTTATGTACTAAAAACAAATTCGATATGGAATGTTTACCAATATTATGGCAAACTGAATAGGTACGACCATACAATATCAAATGCTAGCACAATATTTAAACCAATTCTAATATTCTATTTTAACTAGTGGATACCCATGACTTCTTCTGACTTTTAACAAATAATATTAATAAACATATTAATAAATATATTAATAAACATATTAATATTACACTTAAGTGTAATAAATTCAATACAGTATAATAAAAAATAATCCATGAGTTTAATAATTAAGTCATTGGCATCCATTTTACTACTCTAGTTCATAATATAGTATATCCATACTAATTTGGTTTGGATGGATGGATGGATGGATGGATGGATGTTTGTTACTCAATCACTCAAGAACGACAGGTAAGCCAGCCAGATCAGTTGATCTGGATGAAATTTGGCACAGAGATAGATTATAGTCCGGAATAACACATAGGCTACTTTTTATCCCGGAAAATTAAAGAGTTCCCGCGGGTACCAAGAAACCTATATCCACGCGGAAGATGTTGCGGGTATCAGCTAGTCTCTTAATAAACCAGTTAGGAAGGACAGATTGGTACTGGTATAGTTTGTAGATTGAAATAAAATCAAATCTACAATAATTATAGTTAATTATTTAAAAGCTGGATATTACAAGCTATACATATAGTTAACAATAACTAGATAGTTAACAAATACAATAATACCTAATTGATCAAATTGGGGAAAAAAATGTCTTACTATTCCAAACTATATTGGTTTAATATTAGGTCTTTACCTATGAAATTGCCTTTCTTCAGTACTGGTCATTTCAAATAAAAAAAAGTTTGTAGTGGCTCTGTATTCTAAATTCAAATTAATTTTGTTTTAAAACCATGACATTCTTTTTACAAACTCAGTCTTTTGTTTTTTGATTAGCGTTGTATTTTCATTACATTTCAAAATTTTTCGTCATAATGGATACTTTAAAAATTCGTGTAATTATGGAATATGAGTTCCGTCGTGGCACCAACGCGACACAAACGGCACGTAACATCAAAAACGTTCACGGAGAGAACTGTACAAACGAACGCACAACCCGTTATTGGTTTTCCCGGTTTCCGGGTTCTGAAAATTTTGACTTGAAAAATGAAGCTCGTGGTCGTCCGGAGACTTCGGTCAACAATAATGAACTACAGGCGTTTGTGGAAGCTGACGAAACTCAATCTACAGCTGAGCTAGCAGCAGCTTTTGATGTAAGCATCAAAACAATATTGATCCATTTGCGACAAATTGGCAAGGTAAAAAGCTTAATAGATGGGTGCCCCACGACCTTAACGATCGCCAGCGCAACGTACGCGTCGAGACCTGCCTTGCGCTGCTCAACAGGCAAAGAAATGAAGGAATTTTGAAACGAATTGTTACGTGCGACGAAAAATGGATTCTGTTCGACAATCGAAAGCGCTCAGCAAGTTGGTTAGATCCTGGTTCAGCACCAAAGCAATGCCCTAAACCAAAAATGACCCCTAAAAAGGTGATGGTCACTGTTTGGTGGTCTAGTGTGGGTGTGATTCACCACAGCTTTTTACAAAACGGCATGAGCATTACTGCAGATGTGTACTGTGAAGAACTGGAGAGAATGATGGAGAAGCTTGCACATCTGCAACCAGCTTTGGTCAATCGGTCGTCCCCACTGCTCCTTCACGACAACGCGCGACCCCATACTGCGCAACAGACAGTCTCCAAGCTGCAAGAGCTGGGGTTGGAAGCTCTCCCTCATCCGCCATACTCACCAGACCTTGCACCTACCGACTATTACTTTTTCCAAAATTTAGACAACTTTTTAGTGTGTAAAAAATTCAATTCCCGAGAGGCAGTACAAAATGCCTTTGAAGAGTTTGTTGCCTCCCGTCCAGCTGATTACAAGGGTATCAATAAACTGCCAATGCGTTGGCAAAGATGCGTCGATTGCATGGGTGATTACTTTGAATAACAGAAATAAAAAAGTTTGAAAAAATAAGTACTTTCACTTATTCCATACAAAACGGCAATTTCATAGATAAAGACCTATTATGAAAGATCACTTCAAAATATCATACGGAAGCCAAATTAGGCCTACAAATAATAGCGAAATTAGTTCATGGTAAGATCCTGGCTAAAAATAATTAATGCATCTATGATCTAAAGCTAAAGGAGAGCATGTTAAGCCGTTGGCCCCAGTTATTATACTAACATCTGATAAGGATCACGACCCTCAGCAAAAGGGAATACGACGCAGAGAGAGAGTGAGATTTAAAGCTCATAATCCAATATTTTTATGAGTTTTGGTATATTACTTACTATATATTCTTTAAAAATCACTAACATATTATAAAACAAAGTCCCGCTGCCATGTCTGATCGTGATAAACTCAATAACTACTGAATGAATTTTCATAAGGTTTTCACCAATAGATGGAGAGATTCAAGAGCAAGGTTTATGTGTAGAATTCATTAATGTTTTGGTTAAATATGTCGATGATTGTTGAAGATATCTAAAAAAATCTAGTGGACTGGAAGCTTTCATTGAAAATGCTACCCTTCCCTTCCCTTTGAGATATTAACAAAACTATGTATGGTGGAATTTATTTTTTATTTTTAAATGTCTTTCTTGTGGCATGAAAATTACAAAAAGTTGTATGAAAATCGAACCTAATGCGAGCGAAGCTGTGGACAAAAGCTAATGTATTGATATGACAAGCCACATTACCATGACTTTATTCCTCTTTCCCCCCCAACTAAGCATATAGTTAGAAGAAAACTATGTGTGGGGTATGAACAGTCAACCTTTTGAATTTCTGCGTCTTAACCCATATATAACTGAAATCATCAGGTTGTATAAAAACCATTTGTAGGTATAAACTGGCCATAAATGTTGAAAATACTGTTGTCAAGTGTTTTGTTCATCATTATGTAAATACAATAACATTATAACTTGTATATTTATTACAATGGCAGGGCTCCATGCCTTATATAATTACAATAAAACAAAGTTAATTGTATAAATCAGTGTTCAAAACGAGGGGAAGTTCGGTAAGCGATTATGGGCAACACTAAAGCGGCTACAGTACAGCTGTAGAGCCTAGTTACAGCTGTTTTACATCTTTTCACATAATTGTTACTATATTTACACATAATACTCACCCCAAAAGGCATGACACTCTCAATTTTTTTAGCCGTCACCTTGTCTGCATCGAAAATATTCAAGAACGGTCCATCTTTTGCCTCGCAAAGTCTACAAACTTTGAGAAGAACTGGTAAATTTGTGAAACTTTTAGCGGCGACTAAAGCCTCTGTATATATGGTATCAGCACTGAGCTCCGGCTTTGCTGGTGCTTTTTTCTCGTGATTTTTCTTTGCAGTCTTCTTTTTAGCCATGATATAAAGTTACTTTAGTACATTAATTGGCGAACAACACAAAATCCACGATGTGTCTACAACAACCACAAATCAGCGCCTCAGCCATATTGACCAGAGACAATAATAAACTTCAAATTACATAGACAATAGTCCAATAGTCTGAGCTATAGAGAATCACAAGAGAATAGATCATTATTCATTTAGACAGTAACCATAAAACATTGGAAAAAGAAACCTGCCCTATCATAATCTAAATTATAAGATAAACACTTCGAACTTACCACCTCTAAAGCGTGCGAAGCGATTCCACGCGTCTTTGGCGAGGTATAATGTACCCATTTAGTACAAACCTGTGGTACAAACGCAAGCCATAAAACCAAGAATTGAATTGAATAGACAAAGTTAAGATGCAGTACCATAGGGTTCTTGAGTACTACCTTTTAGTTTACAAAAGTCGTTTGCGCAGAAAAGCAACCTATTGCCGCGCCGTCAAAAACTAAATGTGAACACTAAGGCTTGTGTTCCGTTATAGACTGCGAACACTGTTCAGTGCTCTTACTGTTGAGAAATTCGTTCCGTTATAACTGACAGTAAACTGCTGCAGTATCATAAGGAAATATATGACGTCATTAATCGACGCCATCTTTGTACTGTGAGCACTGGCGTTTTCGAGGTAAGGTGCTCTCAGTGTTTGTCTCAGTGCTGACAGCGTTCCGTTTTAAGCAGTACCCAGTATACCTAACTATAAAGGAACGGCTTCGCAGTGTACTGAAGTGACGTCACACCTTACAGTGCTCGCAGTGTATTTCGGAACACAGCCTAAAACTTTGCATGACGATACACTATGCTTAATAGATATCATATAATTATTCTTGAATAGTGCCCATATAAAGCCAATATTCTATTTTGTTCTATTTCTGTTTCAGACTGTTTACTTCGAACACTTTTAATGCTCTCGTAACATTTTATTTTCAATTCTTTCTTATTCGTCCAGTCTAGCTATAGCATTAAAGTGGTAGAAATTACAATTTAAATATGGTAACTCTGAGACAATGCGGCCATCTTGAATTTAGTATTCTGCCAGTCGGGGGGGCGGTGACATTATTTTACCCGTCATCGTCCTACAATAATTTTGTTTTAGATAAATGAGAAAATCCGTGTTTTAGAAGTGTTTAATAGTGGTTTATGTCTGGACTGAACGTGATGATGGCGGGTCAGACGATTAACGATAGGCTGCTGGCCGCTCGGCACAGTATCGCAGGCCAAGGATTAGCGAAGTCCGTATGCAAAGCTACAACCGAAGAAATGATTGCACCGAAAAAGAAACATTTAGATTGTGAGTACTTTAGCGGGTTGTTAAATTTGAATAGTCAATAAAAATGTTATCAATTAAGTACGTCACAGCTAATGCAAATTTCTTTTAGCATGACATTGGAATTTCTGGTCGATATTACATTTCGATAGGTACCTACTTGACGTTTAGGCACCGTCACAGGCACCGTCACCAAAGAACATTCGTGTTTTTGCAATACCTAATGTATTTCTGAGGCGGCATCACGATGCACCTTTACATAATTTGGTGTTGCGACCTGACACACATTCTCTATTATGTCATATTACATCGACTGTAGGCACCGCGAACTAGTCCTTAATAACGAAAAAAAATTATTACCCACCTATTGGAATTTATATTTAAAGAATGTAGGTTCTTACTGCCAAGCTATGATACTCCTAATGTGCTTCATGATCAGAAGTAAGTATTATTTACTGCAGTAAAATGTTCTACAGTTTACAATACCTAGAACTATTTATTTGGGGTTACTAAACTCATACAATATTGATGAATAAAATATAAAATAATTGAATAAAAAAGAAGTCTTGTAATATAAATATGATTGCACATTTTAAATGCCCTATAAAACAGTGGATTATTCTGTTGTACTTCTTGAGTTTGGTCTGCTTTGTTATTTCTGTGCCATAGCTCACCAAGCTTGAGTCCAGAGCCAAATCCATACTAAGTAATATCAAATTTGAAAATGTGTATGTCTGGCTATCCATCTGTCTCTGTGTCTGCTTTGCTTTCACCACCCGTCTGTTCAACTGATTTTAATGAAATTTGGTACAGGGGTAGGTTGTACCCTGGGGAAGTCTATAGGCTAATTATTATTAGCTAATAATAATTATCACAGAAAATGAAAGAGTTCCCACAGGAATCAAAAAATCTTAATCCACCCAGATAAAGTTGCAGGCATCATCTAGTATAGGTATATCTAAACATTCATTAGTCAACTAATTACTAAGTAATATTAATTATATTAAAGTGGGTCTATTAATCACCTTTTCACAGCCATCTGCTTAACATAATATTATGTCCGGTATAGAGATAGCTTACAACCCAGTCTTGGCATAACCTACTTTTTACCTCTGAAATTACAAAGAGTTCCCTCAGTATAAAAAAAACTGAATACACATGGTCAAAGTCAAAGAAAGTGTGAGTCAAAGAAACAGACAGACTGATTATTGCATAGACTAATTATTATGTTGTACATAATTACTAAGCTTTTACCTATAATATACTCGATTACTGAATTTTCTTTGGTGGTATGGTAGGCTTTGGAGTTACCACCTCACCAATATGTGCTGCCAAGCAATTTAGCTTTCTGGTATGATGCCCATAGAAACTGATTAGCTTTATACCCCTAACAGATTATCAAAGTGGTGTGCACGACATAGAGGCATAAAAGCATTGCTTACCCTGGTTAAAAAAAGCTCAATGCTTATTTGCCATCATACCCTACCTGAAAATAGGTATCTACAACCAGTGCCTACCCTGGCTCCGAATATTGTGCACGCCACTGCATTATATGCTACCATCTAAGACCAAATCATCACTAACCACCAGGCGAGATCTCAGTCAAGGGCTAACTTGTAGTGATAGCTGGGCACTGCACAGTTTGTGGCAATCTTTATTAAAATCATTCACCAAAACCCATTCAAATTCAAGTGCTTTTGAATCATCAAGTGAATCTACCACTGGTTCGGAATGCCATTTGAAGTGATCAAGTGTTTAATAAACACTCGCATTCTGTCAAGGAAAGTAAATACTTTCCTGCTACTTGTTCCACGTTGCAAGGGTGTAACAGATCAACGTGATCCTATTGGATGGATATATTTGAGGTGATATGGTACTTTTTACAGATATTGGACAGGTTTATCCTTTAGTCACGTTGCAAGGGTGTAGCAGATCAACATGATACTATTGGATTGGGCTATTTAGCCCAAGCATCAGAGAGTTCCCACAGTACTTTGAAACCCCTTAATCAAAGTGGACTAAGTTGCAGTCATTATCCAGTAGAGATTAACTACTTAAGTACTTAGTTATTTATTAATGCTATTAGTGCAGTATGATGGAAATTACACTCAAGGTGCAAAACGTGGAGATTTCAATTTTCAATGTGTTCACATGTAGTTGACAATTATACAATGTTTTACAATACATTTGTGAGAGTTTGACTTGCTGGTTCTTCTCGGTAGAAACGGCATTCCAAACCAGTGGTAGATTTACTTGACTTTTTTTTCTTTTTTTTTTTTAAATGTATAGGCCAGCGCTTTGCTGCAATCAGACTTGCTTGCAAGTGGTGATGCAGCCTAAGGTGGAGCGCGCTTGCCTAGAAGATGCCTATTCACTCTTGATTTGAAGGTACCTATATTAAAAGAGGAGGGGAAAACGGAAGCCGGAAGGGCATTCCATATCCTAGCGGTTCGAATTAGAAACGATGAAGCAAATCGATTCGTACGAGCCCGCGGAATTTCGACTGCGTAAGGGTGCAGACCTTGTCGATGCCTTGCGGTTCAAAAACACTTGTTAAAAGTCTACTTGAATAAAAAAATATTTGATTTGGTAAGCCAGAAAGATTAACAAAATGCCATTTTCCATACAAAGTGGCTAACATACCTACAAAGGTGAGTGAGATTCCAATCCTGAAAATGTCATAGCTAGAGGTTTTAGTATGTAATGGACTCAGTTAGTGTAAGCTAACTAAGTTCATTATTAATTCATTCTGCTCTACGTTTCTGATTCGAACCGCCAGGATGTGGAATGCCCTTCCAGTGCACGTATGCCCTGCCACATACGAGTATAACTTAAGTACCTTCAAGGCAAAAGTGAATAGGCATCTTCTAGGCGGGCGCGCTTCTACCTAGAACTCATCATTGCTTTGTATTAACCGTGATTGTCATCAAGTGCAAGGCTGCAAGCAATCTTGCAATAAAAAAAAAGCTTTAAGGAATAATAAGAGCTCATTTGAATTGAATTTGGATTGGAGAAACACAATGTCATGATTAGTGTTATAAAAAATGTCATGGTACTAAAAATAAGATCTTTTTGGCAGTATTCAAGTTAGTCTTTTGCTGTTAAAGTGACTAATGACTGACAATAAGTAACTTTATGTTACAAGTATTTACTTAACGAATAAAATAAGTAAACAGGGAATTATACAATACGAAGCATCATCTGTGTGTATCATTTCTAGGAACATTCTGGCTGCATGTTATAATTAGTTAGAAAAGAGTTTTTATCTTATAATAAACTTACTGGTGAACTAATAAGAAACTAAACTAACTAACTTACTACTTAGTACTAATTAGTACTATAAAGTTCGGCGACAAAGATGTCATCTAATGAAAAGAAACAGCTGATGATGCCCCTAACAGGTTAGCCCGCTACCATCTTAGACTGCTTCATCTCTTACCATCAGGTGAGATCGCAGTCAAGGGCTAACTTATAGTGGATTGTATGGTGGCCTTTAGATTACTGCACTAGTTAGTGCAAATATGAATTTAAAGTAGTTAATATGTTTATCGCTCAAGAGTAGTAAAATTGTGGTAGTTAAAATAGGAGCAACTTTACGAGCAAATGTAGTTATTATCAAGTAAAATATAATGAATGGGCCTAACAATATTGGTTAAGAGGTTGCAACTAAAAACATCTAATCATCCCTAGCAACTGATTAGTTACATTATAAATGGCCATGTGTTTTGGCCACCATGCCTGGCACAATATAATATTTTGTTATTATTGTTTTGTATTAATTGCGATTGCAGCGAAACACGATAAAAGAGCGGACAGCGCAGCGCTGCTTCCTGTGTTATCATTCTGTTTATGATACCACCAATTGGGTGTAGGGTTACCCGTTTTTTGAAACTAACAATAGGGTGAACCCGTCAGTTCGCCGACCACCCCCCTTTCACGACCGTTTTTCCGAAAACAACCAAAAACAGTTGTAATATCAGCGCAACGATCACTCTTTTTTCTTGAAGATCGAGCTCTATCTATCCCTTACTCTCGGTTCAAATTTGGCCAACCCAATATAATTCAGTGTCGCTCAGTGAGCTGATGAATCTGAGCCAGAGCACACACGTTGATTTTAGAGCATAATGCTAATAAAAAAATAGTGAGGAGGCAAACTTAAACCGTGAAAAAAAAATGTTTTATTAAAGTGCATATATATTTTGTGCTTGTGGTGTCAGAATATGATTAAATTATAACTTATACGCTGAGTTTTTAAAATACTTAAAAATTTAAGTGTTGATTAAACTAATTTAATCACATGACTCCATACGATTCTTGCGATTAAATTAGTCTAAGTACCACTTAAATTTTTGTATTTGTTTCGTGCAACTCAGCGTTAGTCTTACAAACTTATCATAGAGTGCACAATTGTGTGCGCAAACACAGGTGCTCTCTCTATTCCCTTACTATAGCCCAATGGGACGGAAAATCCGACCGGATTGACGACCTCCGTGGCGCAGTGTTGAGCGCTGTTGCCTTAGAGTGCGGAGGTCCCGGGTTCGTTCCCCGGCAGGGTCAGGAAATTTATAATTTCTGAATTTTCCCTGGTCTGGCCTGGTGGGAGGCTTCGGCCGTGGCTAGTTACCACCCTACCGGTAAAGACGTGCCGCCAAGCGATTTGGCGTTCCGGTACGATACCGTGTAGAAACCGTATGGGTTATGGCCTATGGGTTTAATATAACTGCCATGCCCCTAACAGGTTAGCCCGCTACCATCTTAGACTGCATCATCGCTTACCATCAGGTGAGATCGCAGTCAAGGGCTAACTTTTAGTGGATAAAAAAAACCCTGGACCGGAGAGAGTTCAAGCTATAGTTTCATTATGATCCGGGAATCGAGTCCAGGACCTCGTCATCCGCAGTTGAACATTCTAAACACCACAACGTTGGACCAACGAGCCAGTTGATAAATTATTATGGGTCAGAGTGCAGACCATTTCAGCGCCTTGTGGTTCAATGTGTCCCCAAAGGTTATTAAACTTTACGGCAGCTCCCGTCTAACCACAGCGTACGTATTTTATTCATACAGTGGGTCGACGCCCATACAGATCAGACCCGGCAACTATGACATTTGTAGTCATAGTTACCGTAGTAGGTATAGTCCCACAAACTTATCTGACCCGCTGATAGTGTCACTGTTATCTACGAGTATTAAAAATAAAATAAAATCAAAAACTAAACAGTCATAAGAATTACTTATGTAGGTAGTTCCAATTTTTGCCACAGGGCCAGATAAGATGGTGACACTATAATATGACACTCTTACCTATGGTTGGTAGAGGTTTGGTTTGATATTAGAGTGACAGATATTGTATTGAAAATTCTGCCAGTTTCCCACGTCCCTGTCACCCCGCCGCATTGCTTTGTCTAGTCGTCTCCGTTGAACGACTGGTGGGAAATAACGTATAGTCCTTAGACTGAGGTATTATCACTATTACTAAGTGGGGCAATTATCAAGTGAGGAGTAATTTGCATAATAAACTAAGTAGGTATAATATTTTCCACTCGATGTCGTCTCCCCTTCCGTGTAATGTCAACCCATCATCGGCTTGTGCTAAACACGAATCTCCTCTCATCTCAGTAGGGTTTAGCCATAAACCACCTCGCTGCCCAAATGCGAATGACAGTTTTTAAGTTACCTGACCAGCAGGGCTTTCTAAGTTCTAACCCGATAAGGAAGGTAAAGACTCAGAGGAAGGTGTGTTAAGAAACTACCTCAGCTTTTGATGTTTTTGACCCAGTGCTCCGATAATTTGGCAAGGAAATAGTTCATAATATCGTCATTCGTCACGTGCTAAATAGTTAGTGGGAAGAATATTATATACTAGCTGATGCCTGCGACTTCGTCCGCGTGGATTGAGGTTTTTCGGTTCCCGCGGGAACTCTTTAATTTTCCGGGATAAAAAGTAGCCTATGTGCTATTCCAGACTATAATCTATCTCTGTGCCAAATTTCATCCAGATCCGTTCATCCGTTGGAGCGTGATTGAGTAACAAACATACATCCATACATACATACATCCATCCATCCAAACTTTCGCATTTATAATATTTATTTGATTATTTGATAACCTCGCCTCTCCAAAGAGGGGCTAAAGTCTCCCTCCCTAGAAACAAATGTGATAAAACCACGTCTGTGCCATATTGACAACCCTAATGTCGTAGTAAGTTTGGATGGTAACAAGTTGGGGCACAACTACCTACCTAGTTATTAAGTGGTTAATAGTTAATACTCTTCAAAGACCAAATTGATTGAACTTGAGGAAATTGTTTCCATTATAGTTTATTAAGTACCTACCTACTAACTATATGATGCCCGCGACTTCGTCTGCGTGGAATAAGTTTTTTTAATGGTGAACTCCTTAATTTTCTGGGATAAAAAGCTTATGTCACTCTCCAGGTCCTCAACTATACCTACCCATGCAAAAAATCACGTCGAGCCTTTGCTGTGATGCGGCGTGGTTGAAGGACAAACCAACAAATACACTTTCTCCTTTATAATATTAGTAACTATGATCCTTCTCCTTTATAATATTAGTAAAAAATATATAATAACTACGTACGTAATTTATATACCTGCCTAGTGCCTATACGTATTGTAATATCTTGTTTTTTAAAAAGAGCAACTCTTTCCGAACCGGTGGTAGAGTCAAAACATGACGTAACATTAAAGACACCTGCCATAGACTGTAGACACCACACATTTTCCTGGTGGGAGGCTTCGGCCGTGGCTAGTTACCACCCTATCGGCAAAGACGTGCCGCCAAGCGATTTAGCGTTCCGGTACGATGCCGTGTAGAAACCGAATAGGGGTATGGGTTTAATAACTGCCATGCCCCTATAACAGGTAATAGCCCGCTGCCATCTTAGACTGCATCATCACTTACCATCAGGTGAGATCGCAGTCAAGGGCTAACTTGTAGTGGATAAAAAAAAACCTGTATGTCATTCACGTAACAAATAAATTGAGTATAACCGAATTGAGCTTTTACATTTTAACTGAGCATCCCATACAATTAGTATTATGTATCCAATTCCAAGTATATATCGATATTGTGACATAACCGGATCTAACGCCGGGTTGTGAAGCCAGAACGCGTTATAAAACGTTTATTATACTTACGTAAACAAATGCCTAAGTATAGATTGCAAAGATACCAGAATGGAGAAACAACAGCAGCTATGAAGGAACTTGAAATTTAATTTGCTATAATCCGCAACAATAGGCAAATATATGTGGTACAGTGTATCTTGCACTTGCAGCTTGCAATATTCACCACACCACATAAATCTTCCAAATTATTCTCAACGTACGTGTGGTGAATATTGCAAGCTGCAAGTGCAAGATACACTGTACCACATATATTTGCCTATTGTTGCGGATTATAGCAAATTAAATTTCAAGTTCCTTCATAATCATGGACTTCCGCAAAGTAACGCCTGCTTCTATCCAATAACAGGCAGCTAATTAAACCCTTTTTTTAAAATGATGGTAAGTGATGATGCAGTCTATAAAGATGGTAGCGAGGTAACCTTAACATTTTAGGGGCATGGCAGTTATATTAAACCCATTCCCCTATTCGGTTTGTACACGGCATCGTACCGGAACGGTAAATCGCTTGGCGGCACGTCTTCGCCGGTTTTGCGGAATTGGCTTCCTTGTCTTTTCTTTCGAAAGTATCGTGTTGCATATATAAGTAGGTATTTAATATCAATCAATACCCTTTGGCCTGGTGTGAAAATAGTCTACCTATTCAGACCCTTTTTATAAAGCCTAGAATCTAGATCATAGATTTCGATGGGACTTCGGGATCTCGAGCGACTGCAGTGGGGGCTCTAGCCGCTCCTTCTAGAAGTAGAAGCTCCGCTCCCGAGAAGACGGCAGCTCTACATCAGCGGCTGAGCCTAACTAGGGGTTACTTAATAGGCATAAAAATAGTGCCTATTTTGTCCACCAGCCCCCCTAGCATGGGCCGAGACAATTTTCTGCCCGAGGAAAGGATAAAAAATTTATTCCTAAATAAATAAATAAAAACGCTAAATAACGGTGGATAAATAGTCCCCCGAGTCCCCGTGAAATGTCAAACGGGGATAAACTTCTCCTCTCCCCTGTTGCCGTGCTCTGAGAAGAGGATAAGTTAATTTTATCTCTTGTCAGTGGATAAAATCGGGGGATAAAATATTTATCTCCGGCCCATGCTAGCCCTGCAGGACTGGTAGGTTGTGGGATTGTTCACTGTAGGTACTTGACAGTTATGAATCACAGAAAAGCAAACGAGAAATCGCTAAAACATTAACCTCCTTTAAAACAGTACTTAGTAAAACAACATGATAGTAATTACTAATCACATAGTGTTGTCAAAATCAGTACACCGCTCTACACAGAAGCATTAATAACCAGTGACCTTTGGTCACGTGACCTCTGCTCGCATATTAACGTGAAACGGGTCAAGTGTAAACGGACAATGATGATTCTGTTGCCGCCACCTCACGCCCGCTGACTCTGTCACCTAAGTACATCATAAACCACATTTCTACCAGAGATAGATATAGGATCTGCTATTATATAGCTTTATTTAAACCTTACTTTAACTCTGGTAGAAAAGGGTCAAATGAACAAAGCAATAAGAATCTTATTGGTAAACTTTAGGCCTCGCTACGCTCGCTCATCCCTGCTGAAAAGGTAGCCATAAAGTTCGCATTGTAGGGAACAGGAGTTGAATAAAGTGATTTGGGGGTCTAGGGATGTGGCTCAAGTGGAGAAGTACACACAATTGTGTAATGATGAGCTTCGTGATATAGATTTTCCTATGGAAATGATAGAATGTGCTAATAAGATGTGTCACTGCGTTGACCACAGGCAACTTATTGATGCTATGTATTCTAAAATTGTAACTGTCATGTCAAGGGCGGCGATTGCAACGCATACTGAGAGAAATACTAAGAAAAAAATTGTGGTAGGTTGGAATCGACACGTTGGCGGGGCGCACAGGGAAGCTAGGCGTTGTTTCAATATGTGGGTCTTTGTTGGCAAGCCCTCGGGGGGGCAGTATTATGATTCTATGGTTAAGAGCAGAAAGATATTCAAATCCAAATTAAAATGGTGTATTAAACACCAGGAACAAATTAAAATGGATATAATTGCGGAAAATCATAAGAATAAAAAGTTTAAAGAGTTTTGGAAGTGTACCAGAAATGTAACGCCTAAGCCTAGCCTGCCTGTGTGTGTCGATGGTGTTAGCAACCCTAAAGATATAGCAAATTTATTTATGTACCATTTTAGGGTGCAAGCGCTACCTGTGTCAAATGATTCTGTAAGTGAGCATGGGGAGGGGCTCGGTGCACGGCCCAGGCATGTTGTGGCGTTGTTCAAGACCGTGGATGTTAAAAAGATCGTGAAGCATATGACTCGTGGAAAATCGCCGGGACATGATGGGTTGAGCATCGAGCATCTTCAGTATGCGGGTGTGCACTTGCCTAGAGTTTTATGTCTGTTGTATAACATATGTATTATTCATTCATACTTGCCAGAGGAGCTGATGAGGAATGTGGTGGTGCCAGTTGTGAAAGACAGAACGGGGGACATTTCTGATGTCAAAAACTATAGACCGATTTCATTAGCTACTATAATAGCCAAGGTACTTGATGGGCTCTTGGATAAACATCTAGATCAATACTTAAACCTACATGACGCTCAGTTCGGTTTTAGGGCTGGACTCTCCACTGAGAGCGCGGTATTGACCTTAAAAGAGACTGTCAAGTACTATACAAGCAGGAAAACGCCGGTCTATGCCTGCTTCCTGGATCTTTCCAAGGCTTTTGATCTGGTTTCATACCCGGTACTATGGGATAAGCTCGGACGCACTGGCATGCCTCAGGAACTCATCAGTATCTTTAGACACTGGTATGCGCATCAAGATAACCGGGTTAGGTGGGCGGGTGTATACTCTGACACCTACAGGCTGGAATGCGGAGTTCGGCAGGGTGGAAGAAGCTCTCCGAAGCTTTTCAGCCTGTACGTGAACGAGCTGATTGAGGGACTTAGCGGCATGTATGCGGGATGTTCCATTGATAATCAGATGATTAATAACATCAGTTACGCGGATGATATGGTGCTGCTGAGTCCTTCAGTCTGCGCGTTGAGGGATCTGCTGCGTGTGTGTGAGGACTATGCAGAAAAGCATGGACTTAAATATAATGTTAAAAAAAGCATGCTCATGGTCTTCACTGCAGGCAGTTTTTCCCCTAGCTATGTGCCACCGGTGAGATTGTGCGGTGCAGAGCTAACCAGGGTGCACCAGTTCACTTACCTTGGTCATGTGGTTACAACAGACATGAAGGACAATGGAGATATGGATAGGGAACGGAGGGCATTGGCGGTTAGAGGGAATATGTTAGCTCGCAGATTTGCTCGTTGCACAAAAGAAGTAAAGGTCTCACTTTTCAAGGCCTTTTGTCAGAGCTTCTACACTTGCAGTCTGTGGGTTGACTATACCCAAAAATCTCTGAGTGCTCTTCGAGTCCAATATAATAACATCTTCAGGATAATGTTGGGACTGCCTCGGTATTGCAGTGCGTCCGGTATGTTTGCGGAAAATCGTGTGGACGGTTTTTTCGCAATCATACGGAAGAGGATCGCCTCAACCAAAAGTAGATTGGAGAGTAGTTCCAATATTGTCCTGAAGGTGATAGCTGACAGACAGGACAGCGCTTTCAAAGCGCACTGGATGTCAGCTTTAGTTTGTAAGTGTATTAATTATACTAACTAACATAGAATAAGTCTTACTAACACATTATTGTTTTTATTTATTTAATTAGGTATAAGTAATACTAACATAGGTTAAGTCTTTTACTAACTAATGGACCTTTGTAGTCATGAAAATAAAAACATTCATTCAAAGTCATGCAATTTTTCCAGCAAGCACACTGTAAAATATGACACTAGTTTTCTCCATATAATAAGAATAATTCTGGTTACTTCACAGTTAAGAATCACAGGAAAGCAAACGAGAAATCGATAAAACATTAACCTCCTTTAAAACAGTAAGTAGTAAAAACTAAGAACAACAATAATTACTAATACACATAGTGTTGTCAAAATCAGTGCACCGACCGCGCTACACAGGGACATTATTAACAAGTGACCTTTGCTCACGTGACCTCTGAGGCTCTGCTCGCATATTAACGTGAAACGGGTCAAGTGTGAACGGACAATGATGATTCTGTTGCCTCCACCTCACGCCCGCTGACTCGGTGACCTTCGCGTCATTTGGAATTATCATTGTTTTGTCATTCATTATAGTTACTCGTGATAGGATTTTATTAAAATGCTAGCGGCTGCGCTCCCGTGGGAATTTCGAAAATCCAGCGTCATTCAAACTTCGATGTTTTTACTTAATTATTTTTTATCAAGTGCTATTGAACCGTCGAGTGAATCTACCGCTGCTTCTAAATTCCAATCCTACCGAGAAGAGACAGCAAGAATCTCGGTGGTTGCCAAATTTCATCCAGATACGTTCACCCGTTCTGGCGTGATTTCAGTAACAAACATCCATATATCCTTCCAAACGCATTTATATTATTAGGTACTTAAGATGTCTAATATTGGATAGAAGCGGGCGTTAGGTACTTAGGACTTGGCGTTGAGTTTTTCTAATAAGAAATTCTCAGTAGGTACCTACTAGGCTTGCCCGGAGGTAGGAAGTTGGCGGTGTTTCACCCCCTTGGCTCGGACAGCACGTAAAGCCGTCAATCCTGCGTCTGATCTCTCTCCGGTCGCACCTGTCGGATCAGGCTAAGCGCGTAAGGGAATATAGATTATAGAGTGTTTGCGCACGCATTTGCCCACTAATATCTCCAGCGCCGATAGCTAATCTCTATGGAGATTAGGTTGAAATAATAACCAACAGTTTTTATGATCAGTTATTAACATATTGCAGGTGTTTATTTTAATAACAGAGCTATTAGGTAATTCAATTATTTTATGTAATAAGCCTAACAAAATATTAACAAAATGTTAAGTTATGCAGCGTTCGTACTTCGTAACTTCTGCCGAGTTCAGAATCTATTTGAATGTCCGCGGCCTTGCCCTGAGCGATGCGAAGTGATGACGTAATATGATAAAGCCTACGAAAGTAGGTAAACACCATCTTGCCCTATTAACATTCAATTTACTATTTATAGCACCCAACTTGATTAGATTTTGCCAGCGAAGGCGTTATGCTATATGTTTTGAAAATCCCGCAAGAAGCCTTTGTTTTTCCGGGATAAGAAGTTTCTCATGTCCGAATCCAAAGCCATATTATGGTAAAATTGTTGCTACAGTGAAATGACACCCTTGAGCCAAACTGCTAACGCTTAAAGCAATACTTAAGCAATAATACTTTAAATGACAGTTTGATATTAACTTAATGACATCCTCATTTCCCTAAAACTATGGTATCGAAATATACCTACATATTTACATCTACATCTAGATACTTTAATTTTATAAATGCTAAAGTTTGGATGGATGGATGTTTGTTACTCAATCGCGCCAGAGCGGGTGGACAGATCTGCATGAAATTTGGCATAGAGATAGATTATAGTCTGGAATAGCACATAGGCTACTTTTTATCCCGGAAAATTAAGCAGTTCCCGCGGGAATCACAAAACCTCAATCCACGCAGACGACGTCGCGGTCAATCAGCTAGTAATACATACGTATATACAAAACGTTTTGTGATTAACTATTAGGTAGAAAAAGCGTTTAAAAAAAAATATTAAACTTATAAGTAAACTGGTTTCTTGTGGTTCTAGGCCAAAATTGAAACTTTGCCAGCTTTTAAGGCAAAATTAAAAAACGCGTTGAGATTGTGTTAAAGTTATAAAACTACGTAAGCGATTTGGCAATCGTTCTAATTTCCAAATTTCTTCGTTATTTCTCGAATAGAAGGTTTAACACCAAGGTTATCAACATTATAGAGCTTTTCTCTACAAAATACAACTTTCACAGATCTTCACACTTCATCACACGTGATCTTTCACTTTCTTCACACACATCATCTTCACAGTTATTTTTACAGATTCAAACTGCCTCGTTGGTCTAGTGGTTAGCATGTTCAACTGCGGCCGACGAGGTCCCGGGTTCGAGTCCCGGGTCGGGCCATAATTAAGTATTTGGTTTTTCTGTCTAGAAATTCTTAGTGCTAGCCCGGAGTTAGAAGTTGGTGGTGTTTCACCCCCGTGCCTCGAAGAGCACGTTAAGCCGTTGGTCCCGGTTATTATCACTAACATGATAATAGTCGTTAAATCCCGCCAACCCGCATTGGAGCAGCGTGGTGGGTCTAAGCTCTAATTCCCACTCTCCTATGAGAGTGAAGGCCTGTGCCCAGCAGTGGGCCGTTAATGGGCTGTAGTGGTGGAAACCCTTGCATATAGCAGCTATACCTAGTTACCCTTGCGCTTGAGGGTCGAGTGCCCTAGTTGCGACAACGCATATCAGTCGATTGCGATTGTTGTTAAGCAACGTTGACCGGAGTCGGTAACTGGATGGGTGACCGAATTTGGAAGTCCGAATTTGGCCTTTCCGTTTCCTCCGTGCACATTAAGCCGTCGATCCCAGTTATTATCTCTTTCATATGATAATAATTGTTACAAAAACCTAAGAGTTGTTTCATATTCATAGTCGATTCGTATGCGGAAGGACGTGGGAACCCACCGCATTATTATCCCAAGAAAACTGCTACGATTATGTGATTAATGGAAAGGGGTCACGACCCTCAGCAATGAGGAATACGACGCAGAGAGGGAGTTACCTACCCTTGCGCACACAATCAGTATTCAGTATAACCGTCCCTGTCTTCCAGACTCCAGTGTGCTTAGCATGCGCACAACGAGATTATCTCGCGACGAGAGAGAAGCTAGATGTTGTCGTTGCCGGCAAATTTTTCATTTACCCGCACAAAATGCGATATATTACAAGAAAAAAATAGTCGACATGTAAAGGTAGAGAAAAATACCACAGATAACAAATAGGTATTACTTTTATCTCTACTTTTGACGTAACAAGACAAGTAACCATGTTAGCTTCGGTAGACAGAGAGAGATAACGGGTAGACATAATTTTAATCGTAGTGCGCATGCTAGCCATACTGGGGTCCTTTTACGTGACATTAGTGTTTACTTGATTCAGATCTAGTCCACTGCACAATATACCCTTGCGCAACCATATTATCAGTGTAGCCGCTACTGTCTTCCAGACTCCAGACCACGTCGTTCGTTCAGAGGTCGTTTTACGTGACACCAAGTGTTTACTTGTTTCAGATCTAGTCCACTGCACAAACGAGCCCAACGTATCCATACCACAGCTGGCCAACCTGCTGGTGGAGCGCACACAGAACACAAACTGGGTGGTGGTGTATAAAGCCCTCATCACGGTGCACCATCTGTTAGCGTATGGCAACGAGGTAAGATCAATTTCAATTTTTTTTTTCGCCTGTCTATTTTTGCGTCTCGGCAATATGTCTTGCGACATTGAGCCGTATGGTTTTTGGTGGCGGGTTTGTATTTTAGAGCAAGGTATCCGTCCACTGACGGAATTCCCTATTTGCTAAAGAATCTACGGGGCAGATCCGAGACACTATTTGAAAGAAAGAAGGAAAGAAAGAAAAAACATTTATTTTCAAACTGTGCCATACATAACAAGCATATCTACCGCATCACGCATGGCACAACCCGAAAAATGGTCCTGCCTCAGCATAATGCTGTATGTTCAGTGCAAGCACTGACAATACAGCGCTGATTTTCAGCCTGAACCCTGACTCAGGTGACACCACGGAAAAAAAAAATCGTTTCAATCGGCAGAATTGGATGCTACCTTCTCCCTCCAATTTGTAACCAGGCCGTTGACATGATCCGCGAGTCGCTCCTGATATTTTTTACTATTTGCCTCAATTTCTTCTCTGACGGTTTTAATGTTGAGATCCTTTTGAATTCTAATATACCCCTAGCCTTGGCACCGCAAGGCATCGTCAGGGTCTGCATATACATATAGTTGAAATTCCGCGGACGCGTACGAAGCGGTTTGCTCCTCGTTTCTAATTCGAACCGCTAGGATATGGAACGCCCTTTCGGCTTCCGTTTTTCCATCCGCTTATAATATTTGGATCTTCAAATCAAGAGTGAATAGGCATCTACTAGGCAAGCGCGCTCCAACTTAGGCTGCATCACTACTTCCAGCAAGTCTGATTGCAGCCAAGCGCTCTAGCTCTATAAATTTAAAAAAAACCCAGTGGTAAGTACTTAGCACCTCTGACCGGGAGACCGTATGAGAATTGCATGGAAGCATTACACGACTGCCCAAAAAAAGGAGTGTGATGTTTTCAGGGTTCATGTATGTATGTGAGTTTCTTTATAACACCTCAACTTATGTTTTTTCTCGGAATGCGGCTTGTTCGGGTCATTGAACCTACGAGCGAGACGATTCGTTATGACTCCGAAAAACACAGATTTGACGCTTTGATACTTTTTGTCATAGGAAATTGAAAACCGTTGAAACATAAGCTCAAATTGAAAGATCTTCGAACCCGCGTAAGGTTACGCGAGGTGCATATTATGTGTAGGCAAAGTAACATAACAAGCCATTATAGCCTGTAATTACTAGCGCATAATAGCGTAGAAGTTCAAGATTTCGTTACACAATGCACGGTTGATCGCGCGTACAAAAATAGCGAATCGTTTTATTGACACAAGTGGTTGTATTGACGACATGCGGACGACAGTGGCTGTGCGGTAAGGGACTCTTTACACTTAATCAAATCGATGACTTATGTCCATAGAAAACCTTTTTCAATTTTCGTTTCCTACTACAAGTTAGTTCTTAACTTCGATCGCACCTGGATACCTAAGTGATGAACGATGATGCAGTCTTAGATGGTAGCGGTACCTATGTGTAAGGAAATCATAGTAGTAATTGTTTGTCAAACGTATAATTCGACCCATTTAAGGAGTTCATAGATGCCTGCACGTCAAAAAGCATATATCAACTCCTGAAACAGTTCAAGTAATACGTTTTAAGCTGTCAAATGATTACGATTTGCTTAGACAATTGGGCCTCTGGGTGGTAGTTATGTTAACACTTAAACTCATACCCCGACTCAGAGCCTGCTGTGTAGAAACCGAGTAGGTTAGGAATAGGCATCGTACCGGAAAGCTAAACCGCTTAGCGGTACTGCTTTGCCGGTTGGGTGGTAACTATTACTATAACCATAGTGGAAGCCTCCGCAGACCAGACCAGAGATAAAAAAAATCTAAATTGTCAGTGATACGCGAATTGAGCTGAATAAGTGTAAGAAGTCCCTAATGGGCATGAACTTCGATATGGCATGATGGGAGTTGGGGCGTAGGTATTGCAATATTATGGTTTGATTGGAGGTACTTAAACCCTTTCTGACGTGGAGCTTGCAATCGAGATTTCTTGGATTCTTCTTTTGGTTGGATCTGTAAATAAAAAGTATTTTTTTTAATAATGACGCAGTGCCTTCCTGGTGCAGTGGAAGTTTTGAATTCTGAAGGCGAGTAGGTATAAGCTCTTCAAATTTTTCTGAGTTGTTTGCGTTTTATATGAAATTTAAATCAGTATTGCTTTGACGGTGAAGGAAAAAGTCGTTAGAAAACGTACACGCCCGAGATTTCTTCATAATGTTCTATAAGGTGTCTGATGGACTATGGCCGAACGCAGGCCCAATCGTCTAAGCAAATCGTAATCATTTGACAGCCACTACAGCCCATTAACGTCCCACTGCTGGGCACAGGCCTCCACTCTCACAGGACAGAGAGAATTAGAGCTTAGACCCACCACTATTATCATGTGAGTGATAATAACCGGTACCGACGGCATAACGTGCTCTCCGAGCACAGGGCTGACACACCGCCAGCTTCCTAACTCCGGGCTAGTACTGAGCATTTCTAGGCAGAAAAACCCAATACTTAATTATAGCCCAACCCGGGACTCGAACCCGGGACCTCGTCGGCCGCAGTCGAACATACTAACCACTAGACCAACGAGGCATTTGACAGCATAAAACGTATTTTATTACCTGAACCGTTTAAGGAGTTCACACATGCTTTTTGACGTGCAGACATCTATGAACTCCTTTAACAGGTCCAATTATCCATTTGACAAACGATTACGATTTCCTTACACAATCGGGGGGCGCGTCTTATTCTGAGATCTGTAGAACGTACTTTGGCTAAGCTCAAACTTAAAACAGAGTTAAAACGAGATAGATTTATGACACTCACATAATTCCATCCCGTTTTTATTCTAAGACTGAGCAAAGTCAAATTACGCTCTATTATAAATGTTAGCATCCTCGTCAGTATTTTGCCGGCGTTGGTTTTTGAAATGATTACGAGTATGTTGAATTTTTGTCTTTTTCAAAGGTTCGGCTGTGGCTAGGCCCTATCGACTAAGCTTAACCGTCTCACAGAAGCACTAATGATATGTCATAACTCATAATAGCCCTATCGACTAAGCTTAACCGTCTCACAGAAGCACTAATGATATGTCATAACTCATAATAGCCCTATCGACTAAGCTAAGCCGTGTCACAGAAGTACTAATAGGTCATAAGTTCATAACTCATAATAATAGTTGAAGTCTTTAGGCGCGTGGGTCGTAGAGGGTGGCTTTGAAAGATAAAAGCGAAGGCGTGGAAAACGTAGGATTATCAATTACTTTGGCTGACCTTTACCATCTCATTCTCGAGTTGTCGTGAAGAAAAAATATTGAATGGTTACACTCGGGATACAAAATGTACAACCGATTCAATACCTACCAATAAATCGCTATTTTTTTTTAATCGTATGGCGTTTATATAAGCGTTATTATAATATTAAATTTATCTTGGTCAGTTATGTCAAAATTTAGTACCTACAATGTTGAGTTATATATGGATGTCCAGTCTACCTAACCATGTAACAACCGGGGCAGGGAGATCAAAAAAGGTCCCCGGGTGAACCCTGGTAGGCATGAGTAGGGCAGCGCTGGATGATGTGCTCCATCGTCTGCTCTTCCTCACCTCACTCACACAAAGGAGAGGGTTTCCAGCCCCACTTGTGCAGGAGGTAATTGTAGCGTCCGTGTCCTGTTCTGAGTCGGTTTAACCGGCACCACAAGTTACGGGGCAGGTGAAAACCTTTAGGTTCGACTGTAGGGTCGGGTACATAGGCCACTGGTCCACCAGATGCACTCCACTCCATCGCAATCGCAAATGCAATCGCTATTGGTACTTAAGTACGTACAGTACCTACTGTAATACCTATTAAATGTCTTTGGTTAAACAGTTGGATGGGCCTTGAAAAGGTAACTGACAGAGGGACACACTTTGCATTTATAATATTAGAATTGATAGGTAGGTAGTGGACTTTGCCTGACATTTTCCGCCCAAAACAAACTTTTAAAAGTTTACTGCTTGGCTACGATCAAACATGTTGGCAAGTAGATTGTCGGTTGACTTGTGATTGATTTGGAGATGCTAAAGGGCCAATTTCTCCATCCCGAATAACGTCTACGTAGTAGACCTTACAATACTCTATACCTACTCAATTTATTTAGAACATCTAGGACATACAGGTGTATTTTATGTTACGTCGTATTTTGACTACACGGTTAGGAAAACAGATTATAATCAGAAGAGCCATCAAGAAACTCAGCAGTGGCTCTTTTTAAAAAGCTAGACATTACTGTAAGTAGTAAGTTATTTTAATATAAGTATTTTGGGGGGCGCTGGACCCAAAGTCGATTGCTTCCATACAACTTTGTCACTAAGAAAATCGACGTTTCTTTAAGAAATCTATATATATCTATCTATTTATCTTGTTGTACCCATTCTTCCTTCACAACCTTTCTCACTGCCAAGGGTCACTGGTAGAGATCTCTTATAGAGATAAGTGTTTCCTTGTCCACTATGTTTCTGTTTTTCTGCATATTGTATAACTTTTTGGTACAAAAAAAAAATCGTTGCGGTACGGTAGATAACTAGATAGTAGATAGGTACATGGTAGAAAGGTTAAAGAGGAACAAGATCAAGAAGTTCTTGTACACTCTCTCTGAAATTATATCCTTTACAAAAACAGCTTTGCGCCAATGTCGATTGCCGATAAAAATAAATTCACAATACCCTAGTAAAGCGATCCATATCCGATTTAATAATCATTTGGCTTCATGTCAATGGAAGTAATTATCATAATGATATCTCAAATTGAATATTCAAAGGAAATCTTTCAGCTTTTAATGAACTCTCATTTACTGGCAGATCGATATCGATTCCTGGTTGAGTTTCTTGCCGGCTCTTCTCAGTAGAATCAGCTTTCCGAACCGGTGGTAGAGTCTTAACGTTTCATAAGTGACACAAGGTTGTCCTACGTGAAATAAATAAATCATTTATCATTTATCAATCACTTATAACCAGTGGCGTGCTGGTTATAAAAGCATAAAAGCACTGCTTACCCCAACTGAAAAACCTTTTTTTTCCTCTACAAGTTATTAGTTAGCCCTTGACCTGGTGATACCGCATGGCAGTTAGATTAAACTACTATCCCTAATCGGGTTCGAGCTTCGACACGGCATACCACATAGTACATAGTTTATGACGACCTCCGTGGCGCAGTGTTGAGCGCTGTTGCCTTAACGTGCGGAGGTCCCGGGTTCGATCCCCGGCAGGGTTTGGAAATTTATAATTTCTGAATTTCCCTGGTCTGGCCTGGTGGGAGGCTTCGGCCGTGGCTAGTTACCACCCTACCGGCAAAGACGTGCCGCTAAGCGATTTAGCGTTCCGGTACGATGCCGTGTAGAAACCGAATAGGGGTATGGGTTTAATATAACTGCCATGCCCCTAACAGGTTAGCCCGTTATAATCTTAGACTGCATCATCACTTACCATCAGGTGAGATCGCAGTCAAGGGCTAACTTGTAGTGGATAAAAAAAAAAAAAAAAAATACCACATAGTACAGGAGCGCTAAATAGTTCGGCGCTACGTCTTTTGCCAGGGTGGTAACTTCACACGGCCGAAGCCTCCCACCAGGCCAGACCGGAGAAAATTCTGAAATTATTAATTCCCAAACTAACCCTGCCGGGGATTGAACCCGGGACCTCTCACTGCTCAATGCTCATTTTCATCATGCCAGTGGATGCATAAGTGCTGATGATGTCGATGATGATGATGGATAACTATACTTACATCTATGTTATAACTAGCTGATATGCCCGCGACTTTGTCCGCGTGGATTTAGGGGTTTTGGTTCCCTCGGGAACTCTTTAATTTTTCCGGGATAATAAATAGCCTATGTGTTATTCCAGACTAAAATCTATCTCTGTGCCAAATTTCATCCAGATAAGTTCAGCCGTTCTGGCGTGATTGAGTAATCGCCATCCAATATCCATGCATACATCAATCCATCCATCCATCTATCAAAACTTTCGCATTTATAATAGAAGTATAGATAACAAAGTTACAAAGTAACAATCGGAAACGCAGTATTTATCGGCATGAATAGAAAAATTAATTGCCATAGCGTAGCGTGTAATTTGTTTTGAGAGAATATGACTGTTGGCAAACGCTTTGAGAAATCGTTTCACAGGACATTATGAAAGCCTGAATTTCTATTGTATTGGAGCTGCGGCATGATACCTACATTTTCTTCGTTGCGTTTCTTTCACAATTTCGGCAAACATTTCTGTTTGTTTCCTTTTTAGGGTTCCATTGTTAAACAAGCTATAGTTAACTAAAAAATATTTAAAAAACACGACTGCCCTGACAAAAATATCAATTACAAAACATTTACAGCCAGTGTTACCTCCCAGATGTAAGGATTCCAACGATACCCCATACATCCAAATCTGAGGCCCAATTGTGTAAGCAAATCGTAATAATTTGACAGCTTAAAACGTATTACTCGAACTGTTTAGGGAGCTACATGCTATTTCACGTGAAGACATCTATGAACTCTATAAATAGGTCGAATTATACGTTTGATAAACGATAATGATTACGTATTGGATAGAAGTAGGCATTACTTTGTGGAAGTCCATGATACTGAAAAAACTAGAAATTTAATTCGCTATAATCCGCCACAGAAGGTAAATCTATGTGGTACCTACAGTGCGTATCTTGAACTTGCAGCCCGCGATATTCTCCACACCACATAAATCTTCCAAAATACCCTCAACGCACGTTTCACTCCGACACCGGAGCATCTTCAGGAGATGTTGACTCTACAATTCAATTTGAATTGTAGAGTCAACATACCACATAGACTACCACATAGATTTACCTTCTATGGCGGATTATAGCGAATTAAATTTCTAGTTTTTTCAGGATAATTATTACGATTACCTTACACAATCGGGGGGCTGTTCAGGCATTTAGAAGTTATGGTGGAATAAAGAAACTCATATATACACACATGAATGACCATCCAGCTTCCGTTTTCCCCTCCACTTTTAGTATTGTTATCTTCTAATCAAGGGTGAATGGGCATATTCTTCCGCGTTCAAACTGCAAAGTCTATCTAGGCCTGATAGACTTACCGTTGAACTCGTCGTCGTCGTCAACTGATAGACGTCCACTGCTGGACATGGGTATCTTGTAGCGACTTCCACACGCCGCGGTCTTGCGCCTATCGCATATTCCCTTGATATCGATATCTAAGTGGGGTTCTGCCAACGCTGCGCTTTCCAGTGCGCAGGGTCGCCCTTCCAACACGTTGGGAGTTGGGACCCCAACGCTTATATAATTACTAGCTAATGCCCGCGACTTCGTCCGCGTGAATTGAAGTTTTTTGGTAGCCTATGTGTTATTTTAGACTATAATCTATCTCTGTGTTAAATTTCATCCAGATCCGTTTAGCCGTTGGGGCGTGATTGAGTAACAAACATCCATCCATCCATACATCCATCCAAACTTTCGCATTTATAATATTAGTATAGATATCGCTTTTAATACTGCTGACCTATTAACTTGTAATTATGATTGCGTGTGTAATGTGTTTATTAAATGTATTTATCTGTGGAAAACCTCCAGACATACAGAGATTAGCATAATGTTAACCTGTTTTCGCAGGTCAAAAGTTTACTCTTGCTACTACGACAGCCCATTAACGTCCCACTGCTGGGCACAGTCCTCCACTCTCATAGGAGAGTGGGGATTAGAGCTTAGACCCACCACGCTGCTCCAATGCGGGTTGGCGGGCTTTAACGACTATTATCATATGTTAGTGATAATAAACGGGACGTGCTCTCCGAGGCACGGGGGTGAAACACCACCAACTTCCTAACTCCGGGCGAGTACCTACTGAGAACTTTTAGACAGAAAAACCCAATACTTAATTATGACCCGACCATTAAGAGACCGAACCGAAAGAGGATTCGAACCCGGGACCTCGTCGGCCGCAGTTGAACATGCTAACCACTAGACCAACGAAACTATTCTAACTATCATCTAACTATTCATCTATCTACTCTTGCTAAGTAATATTCATATTATATTTATGTTATGTAAAAAATACTACCCTCTGTAATATAAAGATATTTGTAATATGATTTTTGCGATTAATTACCTACTTAAAATGTACATCACTATATTACTTACGTACCTACTTTTGAAATAAATACTTTAATATTTCAATTACTTTTTTTTAGGAGAATAAAGAACTTTTATAGTTTGTCATATACATATACATAATATTATGGATGTACAATTATTAAATTATGACTTTTTCTTTTTTCAGAGGTTCACACAATACTTAGCGTCGAGTAATTCAACGTTTCAATTAAGTAATTTTCTCGATAAAAGCGGAGTACAAGGTATGTGCTGTTTTATTATTTTATACATAATATTATTATATAAGGAAATTAAAAATATATATTTATAAAATTAATACGCAATTTATTAATTTTATTAATATGTTGTTTTAAATTAAGTAATAGCGTTAAAAGTTATAATAGTTTAATTTAAAGTTATTTTAAAAACTTGAAGTAAATTATCAATTAATGCTGCAAATAAATGCCTACTTAAGTTCGTCCCATACATAATATTATGGTTGCTTAATTAACTTTTATTCGAAAATAATGAATATAATTATGAAATAAATTATTAGTAATCCATAATCATTATCAGTCATAAAAAAATTTTTTTTGTAACTATGAATGAATTCGGATAGTGGTTTGAGTACCTATTAAAATTTCCCCTGATGAAACACTCCCAATGTAGTAATTGTATACTTGTAGTGATTGCTATTTAAAAGCTATGTTAGCCGTGAAGGGAAAACATCACTTTGTAATGTAGACAAGGAATACTTAAAGCTATAGGCGTCTAGCAGCTAGGTCGGCAAATTTTAGACACACTTATATAGGCATTAACTTTCCCCCCACGTATGGATATTGGATACCCAGAGACGTTATTAAAAAAAATACTGCGCCCGCCTCGTCTCGAGCCTTTGCCAAGTCACCATGGCGCCCGCCTTGGCCATTATGCTTGGCAATTGCGATATTGACCCGACCTTAGGGTTCGACGACACGCTCTGACCCTGTTAAAGCACGTGTTAACATCCTTTTGTCTATGAACAATATTATGTGTGAGACTCAGTTTCGCTCCGGTGGTTTTTTAAAAATCCTTTCTTAGGTGTGTAGGCTTTCACTAATGCATACCCCGTACATTAATGAAAGCCTACAGGCAACATTTCAAGTTTCTAGACCCAGCTGTTTTAGTTATACTGTGTTTACCTAACAATACGTTGGTTAATATTGTATTAACTATCACGGTTTCGCACTTGATAAAAACGTAATTAATTAGGGCCAAATTTCCAATCGAATCCTAACTGAAGAATAAGATTGACGTTTTGACAGTTTATGTATTGAAAATATGTCTTATTTAGTTCACGATTGAGAAATCAGCTTGAAAACCAGCAATTGCAACTGAACCTAAAATAAACAGTAAATAAACCTTGATAAATCAAATAATATATATCTCAAGTGACTGTCAATTTAAGTCTTCTTTTATGAAACTGAGACTTGCCTTGAAACTTTTCACACCTGTGAAAATATAACACACTTGTATCAATCTACAAAAAAAGCCTCAATAAAACTACAGTCGGGGTTACACTGAAAAAATAATTTAAAAAAAATGATTTCCCGAAACTATCAGAATTTTGTGCTTCTCCATAATATGTAGGTACTATGTACAACAGCTACAAATAAAAAATCACATACTGCTAAATTAACATAAATATGCTTGCATAATTACTGTAGATTGTAGATTATAAAACCTTATCGGAGGATTTCCTTATAGCTCTATCACATCCGTATTTTAAAGAATGTAAGCGCCATAAAATAACAACAATGTCTATAATTAGTACAATATTGTACACCAAGTACCGAGTAATGTTTTATTTGCAGCATTAATAACTAAATAGCCAGATACAGACTACATAGAAATGTAAGATAGAGATCGCATCGGAATTTGGATTAGATGTGGTTCCTCCAATGAGGCCGAAATTGGCCACAATGTGTCACTAAAGTCCGAGTAAGTAAATAATGTAATTATTTACGTACTTGGACTCTCAAGGCTCTGTGTTAGCTTATTCATATTCTGGCGCCCGTCTATCTTTTTCCTTTAGTCTGAGTACCTCATCATTTAATCAGTATAAAAACCATATAATGACAGTCGTTATGCAATAAATGTGTCATTGAATCCGCGCCGATCCGGTGTTACCGGACTCGCAACAATAATACGCTACAATGTAGCTTATCTCCCGATGATTTCAGCTTGTATGTCTCTGGAAAACGTTGAGGGCGTGGGCATATGCAACGCGTGACGACAGCAATGCTTGAAAACAACCTGTCCATCGTGCCTCCCAAAAATAATATAAACGGTTTTGTTCTGCCCTTCCGGCGCACGTGTTTCCTGCCACGTATAACTTTAGTAACTTGAAGGCAATTGTGAATAGGCAATAGGCAGGTTCTAGGAAAGCGCGTGCCAACCTAGACCTCATCATTGCTTTGCACTAAGCACGATTGACGTCAAGCGCTTGCCTGTTTTGAAATATTGAAAAAAAAATTAACTAGTACTCTATTGAGTATGTTATGGTATACGCATTGTAACATGGTTCATAGTTTCATACAGGTTCATAGTTAAACACGCAACTAGTGTACGTTTTAAGTTGGGTGCAAGGGCCCAACTTAAAACGTACACTAGTTGCGTGTTTAATGTGACGTCCTGCCGTTGACCTTCGCCCGTCGCTGAAGTCGCGATTTGTCTGCCCAAGCCCTAGATGTATTGTTTTTATTTTAACTTTTTCACGCCTTATCGAAGTGATTAATTAATAATTATACTTATTAATTTTTATAGATATGATTTATATTGAGTAAATAAGCATAAAAAATGTTGAGTTCATGCAGTACTTTGTATACTAACATTACAGGTCTAGGGGGTTACTATCACCGCTTAATGCAGTATTATTTTAATGTTGTGGACGCTCTTATTTCAAAAATATAATCTTTCTTTTAGAGACGTCAAGGTACATCATATAAATCTGACATTTCAAAATAATATTGCTGTAAGCGGCGGCAGTATGCCCCCTGTTAGTAATAAGTATGAAGTAGGTTAAGAATTTAATTAGAGCTCTTTAGTTTTAAGAACTTCGTATTTAAAATAAGTTCCCTCTTTAGTATAGATGAAAAGTTTCATTTCAAAAGCACCCAGATCTTAAATTCTTGGTTCTTGTAAATACACGTATATTTCAAATAAGATTAGAGATTAGTATATCTCTTGCCAATCCTATAATAGTGTACGGATTGGCTCAAGGTACAGCGGTGACGGTTAAAACTTAAATCTAAACTTCATGTTACAAATATTCCAAGTATCAAAATTGCATGTCACCGTATCCTACAGGTTTCCGTGCAAGTCAAAAGCAAAATTGGCTATTTGACTCAATTTTTTTTAGATATTTTTTAACAGTTTTTGGAACATCAGATAATTTTATTATACTAGATACTTACGTACATCTCTATTAATAGTCCAACAAACTTATCTGACCCGGCGCGGTGGCCAAAATTGGAATTAATTTTTATGGCCGTTTAGTTTTTGTTATTTTGTGTTTCATTTTATATACTAGCGACGCTGTCCCCGGGTTAGATAAAGTTGTGGGACTATAAAAAAGTCAAATTGCCAATCCAAGATGTATTTCGGTCACTTTTACCTTCTTTTGTGTTCTCTATTTACCCGACTACACCAGAATAGGGGTAATGTTTTTGTATATTATAATCTAACTTGTATGAATTTCTTATCGCAACCGGAAAGGCGCGGCCGGTGCTCGGATCGGTGAGTTTACACAAACAATATGGCCGGCTTTTGTCACATGTGCTCGTATTGTTTAGCAGTAGGGCTAGCACGACTAACCCCTTGTTCTAGGAGAGCGAGAAACGCGGCGACGGGACGCGACTGTATCAATCAGTAGCTGACCCTTCAAATTGTCTACGTTGGCGCGTAGATACAGTTGTCATTTTTTATGGCGTGATATGGCGTCGCGTCGCTTTTGTATGTCGCTCACGGGTTATTACGAAAACTCAACGTTGATAGACCATCGAACATCAAAATACTATAAAGTTAGAGTAAAATGAACTTCAAAGAAATTGTTTTAAAGTTTAAATTCATACATAGATCTACCGCTAGCGCTCCCCAAAATATTGTAAAACAAACATGGTTGAACTGAAAAATAAAACTACTCTAAAGCAATGATTTTAAGGTTCATTTCACTCTGCTTTTATGTTGTTCCGTTGTTCTATCAACGTTAGCAGATTATTTGAGGTCGTGTTAACCCTTCAGGACACGCTTTTGTGGATGTGGGTGCAAAATTTGCGAAGGTCTTTAGTTTTGCACTGATTTTTCCGTGTTTGGATTCATTTATCTTTTATGTCAGAAAAATTCTACGGCTTTTTGGCTCCTTTAAGGCTAAGATACCTGAAGCTACGCTAAATAAAAGCTAAAATAATAACTTAACTGCTTTAAGATAACTTTAAAGCTTTAAGGCTAGATAGAGTGTACTTTGACTTTGCTCAGACTTTAAAATGTTAAAATGAAACGGATTAAGGTTAAACGCACACAGAACAAATGAATGCTGTAAGCAGATTTGTAATTCTGTAGGTAGAGAGTAGAGTCGTATTAAATACTCTTTAAAACTCTCTCTTCTAAGCAAACGACTCACGTTCACCGGACGATTACGTTTATGCCTTTGTCAAACAGAAGGCGAAGCGAACTCGAAGCGTTCTTATTGTAATGTACGGTGTCACTTGAATCTTGACACAGAAAATATCTTCACTTTCGCATTTTTATATAACGCCGCTTCGCCTTTTGTTTGTTTGTCAAAGGCATAAAGTACGAAAAAACCAAGGAAAAGATAAAGAATTAGATAAGTGTGCTTTATAGTTCTCAGGGTGCATTGCAAGATCTGTGCACCATAACTATACGACTTTTCACGCGCAAAATCGCTTAATTTACGCATTTTTATGTGACGACGCTTCGCCTTTTGTTTGTTTGTCAGAGGGTACGAAAAACCCAAGGAAAATATATAGAATTAGATAGAATAAAGCCAATGTGTGTCCTATAGATCTAAGGGTGCATTGCAAGATCGCACAATACGACTTTTCGCGCGCATTTGTCGGTCTCACCCAAGTTAACTTTAACATACTGTCGCATTTGCATATATGGGTATAGGTTGCATATATGGGTACCTTTAAAAAAATAAACAGATTTTACTATTGCGTGAATGCGTAAGTGTGCTAAAGGCAAGATGTCCTTCCGGCATACCATGTCTCAAATTCTAAGTAGAATTTCACAACGGATTATTTTTATTTTGTTTGTAGGCATGTATGTGCTTGCCATTGCATTTGTCGGTTATTCTATCTCAAGGAAAATGTCAGAGGTTGAGGAATGGGGTTAGAACTTTCTTCTTTCATTCCTTTATTTCATTTTTTTATCTATATCATCATCGTAAAAAAAACCAAGTTATAAATTAATTTTAATAAATAAAACACGACTCCCCTCACCTGCCAAAAAGTTTTTTTAAAAATTTATAGCACGTGTCACTCAGGATGATATAAGGATTCTAGCGATAACTCATACATCCAAATCTGTTCAGGCATTTATAATTTATATAACTTCTTTATGGTGGAATAAAGTAAACATAACTAGATTACACTCCTTTTTTGGGCAGTCGTGTAAACAATATATCTAAAGCAGCAGAAAAATAATAAAAAATTTTGAAAATTTTAATTTGAACGGGATAGAACGCACTACTTATTACCGTGGATGGTTCATAACCGTAAATAATTACCGCTTATTTTACACTGGCACTGATGATAAAAAACCGCAGTTTCATAGTTAACATATCAAATTTATTCCTGGGTTTAACGTAACCCGGCGTCTCTGCAAGTGGGCCATAAGAGTTTAATAGCTTATCCGTCATACATAGCCATAACGAAAATTGCTTTTTTAAAATTAATCGCAGAATAACTTTAAACATAATAATATTTAAAAAACTCTTATGAATATTAAGAGTATATGACTGAGATTGCTACACTGGCTAAGCAAAGAATTGCTAATTACACCACTCGACAGATTTTTAAAGCTAAGCAGTAAGAACTATCTCAGATAAATCCGCCTCCCAGCTCTACGATGGCAAAAATACACACACTCAAACAACCCAAACTCATAACAACTCTCTTTTTTCCGTCGGGGGTTACAAAAACCTGCCATTCAATTTGTTTCACAAAAACTAACTAAAATCCACCCGCGGTTCACCGCAGTGCGTTCTAGGCCTTATTCTTAATTTATTGTTATTATAGTCAATGAAGTGACGTCTTTATAGTATGGAAATAGAAATATCAACCAACCAATTAGTACCACATACTCGTAGTTGTACATTGACTCATATTATTATCTAGCTGTAACAACCGAACAACCTTGATTGACTTTATATAGGTCGTAGAATCACTAATGCACTTATGCCTAGAGATGAAAATGCACGCACGTTATGTATTTAATTGTTTATTTGTATATCATTGCACGGAGTTTTGTGCTCTAAATGTATTGTTTTTCACGCTTTTGTAGCGTTTGGAGATGCATTTTTGTTATATTTATATATTTTCATCATTCCGCGAAGCATGCGTTTTCATACTATCCGATCCGGTATCGGTACCATATGCAGATATCGTTTCGGACAGAATCAAAAACGGTTTCATAGACACAAAATTTTGGCTAGAATTTTCATCAACCACTTCGCGACTCTCGACAGTCAAAGAACCTTCCAAAAAGAAAGTTTTGTATCAGAATACAATCAATACCTAATATTATAAATGCGAAAGTTTGGATGGATGCTTGTTTCTCAAACATGCCAGATCTGGATGAAATTTGGCACAGAGAGAGATTACAGCGTGGAATAACACATAGGCTACTTTTTATCCCGGGAAATTAAAGAGGTCCAAAAACCTCAATCCACGTGGACGAAGTCGCGGGCATCAGCTAGTTTATTAAATTACTAGCTGATGCCCGCGACTTCGTCCGCGTGGATGTACCAAGTTTCATCGAAATAACTTGAGAAATGACGGACTTTTTTTACAAACTTTCAACTCCTATTTCACCCCTTTGGGGGTAGAATTTACGAAAACTGTGAAACATGTACTTCTTCATTTTTAACTGGTAGCTTCTATACCAAGTTTAATCGATATAACTTGAGAAATGAAGGACTTTCATACAAACTTTCAACCCCTATTTCACCCCTTTGGGGGTAAAATTTACGAAAACTGTGAAACATGTACTTCTTCATTTTTAACTGGTAGCTTCTATACCAAGTTTAATCGATATAACTTGAGAAATGAAGGACTTTCATACAAACTTTCAACCCCTATTTCACCCCTTTGAGGGTGAAATTTTGAAAAACTGTGAAACACGTATATCTTCATTTTTAACCCGCAGCTCATATACCAAGTTTCATGGCTATAACTTGAGAAATGAAGGACTTTCATACAAACTTTCAACCCCTATTTCACCCCTTCGGGGGTAGAATTTCGGGATAAAAAGTATCCTATGTCCTACCTCGTAGTATGGGCTCAAATCGTGCTAAGTTTCGTTTGAATTCATTTAGTAGTTTCGGCGTGATGCGCGGCCAAGATACAGACAGACAGACAGACAGACAGACAGACAGACAGACAGACAAAAATGAAAAAAATTACAGATTTGGCTTCAGTATCGAATAATGAGTGCCCTCCAAAAAAAATTTTCAAAATATCTTCAATGTACAGAATTGGACATGTTACAGTTTTATTATAAGTATAGATTACTCAACCTATACATTCCTTTTAAATCTCAAGTCTGATTCGAAATAAGCGTTTTCGACAGACATTGGTGTGATATAAAATCTTGTAGTAAAACTACAGAAAAAAAAACACTTGTTAAGTTTCATAAACTACTGCCATCTAAAATAAATGTTTCTAGCCAGAATTTTGTGAGTGTATAACAGTTAAGGATATTATCTATTTTTTTTTAATTATCCAGGCTATGACATGTCCCCGTTCATCCGGCGATACGCCAAATACCTGAATGAAAAGGCGTTGTCTTACAGGACAGTTGCTTTCGACTTCTGCAAGGTGAAGAGGGGGTGAGTAGACCAATTTGTCATCTCAACCGATAACCGTCCAGTGCTGGACGAAGGTCTCCTGCGGCTAGCATGGGCTGGAGATAAAAAATTTATCCCCCGATTTTATCCACTGACTAGAGATAAAATTAACTTATCCACTTCTCAGAGCACGGCAACAGGGGAGAGGAGAAGTTTATCCCCGTTTTTCATTTCACGGGGACTCGGGGGACTATTTACCCACCGTTATTTAGCGTTTTTATTTATTTATTTAGGAATAAAATTTTTATCCTTTCCTCGGGGAGAAAATTGTCTCGGACCATGCTAGGGGGGCTGTATGGATCTCCACAGAACACAAATTTGTTCCCCTTGCTTCAAGGGTATTTGAAAATTATTGCAATAAATTATTTTTAGTGATTTTTAAATAGAGGATCTTCGTAAGTCGTAATATCTACGTCCCCTTTTAGTTTTATCTTTTAAAACCATTTTAAACTATTGATTAAAGTAAAAAAGTGCCTCGAACTCTGATGATGTTTTCTCTGAAAAGACAGTAAAAATGACCAATATACATGCAACATACTTATTCCTTGATATCTTGTCTTTTTTTTAAATCATAAAGTACCAACAACAGCTGTTAGTACCCTACCTATTTTAACCTAAATTTATACTAAAAATTATATCTAAGAATTGGTCCATCGACTTATCTTAGTTTATGCTAGATGAATATATTGGAGTGGATGATGATTGATATCTTATCTGAGCATATAATTTTTTCCAGGAAAGAAGAAGGTTCCCTCCGTATGATGAATGCAGAGAAACTGCTGAAGACGCTGCCAGTGCTGCAGGCTCAGTTGGACGCGCTTCTGGAGTTCGACTGCACAGCCAACGACCTCACCAACGGAGTCATCAATATGTGTTTTATGCTGCTATTCCGGGATCTCATCAGGTAATAGCTTCAACTCTTCAAAGTTACTGCAACGATTGTTACAACTTTCATACTAAGAAATACTAGAATTAAAAACAAATATTACCTCATCTTGCGAGACTGGCGCCACCTATGGACTAGCGGTCATAGAAGCTGTCGAACTGACTAAAATAATTGCTTGCAATCCATACTAATATTGTAAATGCGAAAGTGTGTCTATCTGTCTGCTACGCTTTCACGGCCCACCTATTCAACCGATTTTGATGAAATTTGGTACAGGGATAGGTTATATCCCGGGGAAGGACAAAGGCTACTTTTTATCGCGGAAAATTAACGAGTTCCTGCGGGAATCGAAAAAAGTTAGTCCACGCGGACGAAGTCGCGGGAATCATCTAGTAAAACAAATGCTGATTATATTCTTATCAGGTAACAACTGATTCTCCGCTCCAGCCTTTTTGTGGAGAAATCGAGGGGAAAATTTGGTCGATGAGGTCTATGTCCAGTACCGTTCATCTGAATTTTAATATTGCAGTCGAACACATTGGCGCTTAAGTAAAATAAGCCTTAACTTCATTGTTTTAGAGCTCAATTACGTGTACGCATTTAGAGTCAGCACTCCAAACGGAAATGTTTCGAAATTAAAATCTGTTTTACTGAATTTATGACTTTAAATCAAGGGTATTTGGGTCCATTTTACTTTGAAGTCAATGTGGTCGAACGCTCTAAAACGATTAATCGAAATTGCAATATAGTGAACGTCCATAGCCTGAGGCCCAATTGTCTAAGCAAATCGAAATCATTTGACAGCTTAAAACGTATTACTCGAACTGTTTAAGGAGTTCATACATGCTTTTTGACGTGCAGCCTGCAGGCATCTATAAACTCCTTAAACAGGTCGAATTATCTTTTTGACAAACGATTACGGGGGGCTGTATTTGTAAAGCAATGTTCAAAAAAATTCAAAATTCAAATGTTTTTTATTCAAAGCTTTTACAAGCGCTTTTGAATCGTTATAATATGAATCTACCGCTGGTTCGGAATGACATTCCTACCGAGAAGAGCCAGCAAGAAACTCGGTGGTTGCTCTTTTCCATCAAAACTTACAATCATCATAATGATACAAGTAACTGCAGTCCCACGCATAGCTGGAGCGAATCAAATCCACGCTTTTTTTTTTATCATTTACGTAATCTTCGATTGTATAGTAAGCTTTTTTCACGAGCATACAATACTCAATACACGCCAAGACTGGCAGACAGAGGCAGCCCCATTTCCGACGGTGGCACCCGTTCACGAGCATGACGCATGATCCAGCCATTGCCTCGCTCAACCATATTTGAGGGAACGTAACAACCCGCATTGATGCATTGAACTTGTCTTTTTCAGGTTATTCGCGTGCTACAACGACGGAATCATTAATCTTCTGGAGAAGTACTTTGATATGAACAAGAAGAATGCCCGCGAGGCTCTCGACCTCTATAAGAAGTTCCTCATCAGAATGGATAGGGTCGGAGAGTTTCTGAAGGTTGGTAGTTTTTAGGGTTCCGTACCCAAAGGGTAAAAACGGGACCCTATTACTAAGACTCCGCTGTCTGTCTGTCTGTCTGTCTGTCTGTCTGTCTGTCTGTCTGTCTCCAGGCTGTATCTCATAAACCGTGATAGCTAGAAAGCTGAAATTTTCACAAATAATGTATTTCCGTTGCCGCTATAACAACAAATACTAAAAATTAAAAAAATATATATATTAGGGGGGTCCCCATACAATAAACGTGTTTTTTTCGTATTTTTTTGCTCAATATTAAAAACGGTAACAGGTAGACGGTTCAAATTTTCACAGAATATTAACTTGTATATTACCTTTCAAAATAAATAATTAAATATCAATAAAGTAAATATTAAAGGGGGGCTCCCATACAACAAACGTAATTTTTTGATATTAGCAATAAACCTCTACAAACAAAGTTAGTTTTGCGGTTCATTTCGTCTTGTTTTTAATACGTCATAAATCGTAAAACTTACTACAGGTTTGTACGGAACCCTCGGTGCGCGAGTCCGACTCGCACTTGGCCGGTTTTGTTATTGCTTACACAACTTTTATGCAGAAGGACGTGGGAACCCACTACAGCCTATTAACGTCCCACTGCTGGGTGCAGGCCTCCACTCTCATAGGAGATAGGGAATTAGAGCTTAGACCCACCACGCTGCTCCAATGCGGGTTGGCGGGCTTTAACAACTATTATCATGTTAGTGATAATAACCGGGACCGACAGCTTAACGTGCTCTCCGAGGCACTTTGGTGAAACACCACCAACTTGCAACTCCAGGCTAGTACTGAGGATTTATTGTCAAAAACCCCCAATACTTGTCATGGCCCGACTCAAACCCGGGACCTCGTCGGCCGCAGTAAAACATGCTAACCACTAGACCAACGAGGCAAAGAGGCTAATAACTTCACTAGTCGCAGGGTATTTTTTTTTTTACTAAAAAATCTTGTAGCAGGCTAGATATGGGCCTTTTCTATACAGCAACTCTAGTTTTTCTGTATCTTTTTTGTGAGGGACGAGTGGCCTAGTTGTGACAACGCTAACCCGCCAACCCGCATTGGAGCAGCGTGGTGGGTCTAAGCTCTAATTCCCTCTCTCCTATAAGAGTGGAGGCCTGTGCCGAGCAGTGGGACGTTAATGGGCTATAGTGGAATATCAGTCGATTGCGAATGTTAAGCAACGTTGACCCAAGTCGGTAACTGGATGGGTGACCGAAATGGGAGGTTCAAATTTGGTCTTCTCGTTTCCTCCGTGTCTTGAAGAGCGCGATAAGCCGTCGGTCCCGGTTATTATCACCAACATCTGATAATAATCGTTACAAAAACCTAAGAGTTTAAAATAGTCTTAGTCGAGTTGTATGCGGAAGGACGTGGGGACCCACCGCATCATTACTATCCCAAGAAAACTCCTACCATTGTGTGATTAATGGAAAGGGGTCACGACCCTCTAATGAGGAATACGACGCAAAGAAACAAGAGTATCCATTAATTAATGCTTATCGTATTCCAGGTAGCAGAAAACGTAGGAATAGACAAAGGCGACATCCCGGACTTGACCAAAGCGCCGAGCAGTCTACTAGACGCTCTGGAGGGTCATCTCGCCAGTCTTGAAGGCAAGAAAGGATCCGCCGCTAACACTCCCACACAGACGGCCAGGTATGAAAGAAGAAAATCTTCACTTGAACAGCATGTATTTTTTGTAAATATAATTAATAACTAATAATTTTTTTTTAAATTATCCTTTCTATAATTATTTGTTTGTATCCTAATTATCTATATTATATATAAAAGCGGAATACCCACTGTTTTAAATAATAAAAACCTGTATTCAGTTTTACAAAAATCCATCCCAATGGGGGTGAAATGGGGGTCGGAGGCTTGCATAATATGAAGGATATATAATAATTCTAAGTTTTCGAAGTTAGATACTTGAGAATCGGCATTTAGGTTATTAGTTTTAAATAATAAAAACCTGCGCTGTGTAAAGCCTCTGTAGATGGGCTTTTTGCAGCGGGAAAATTTCATAATCTCATTGGAAATCAGACATTGTCGGCACGCGGACGAAGTCGCGGGCGACTTGTATAATTACTACATTTATTATGTATAAATTAAACTTAAACTTTGACATTAATGTTTAATTTCCAGCGCCCAAAAGAACGTGGCGAGCGTAATGGGCGCCCTGTCATCAACGTCGTCGTCGTTCGGCAACGCGGCCGCGTCCTCGCGCCTCGACACCACCAACGGCAATCTGTTCATCGACGACTCGCTCAAGCAGCAGGCGCTGGCTGAAGAGGAGGCCGCCATGAACCAGTACAAGGTCAGTTGCTGTCTTTTAGGATCAGTGTCACCTTTTTTTTTAATTTCATTACAAGGTGAATAGGCAAAATCTGGGCGAGCGCACTCCACCTTAAGCTGTCACATGTTTTCTCTAAGCAACGTATCATTGGCGAAGTAAGAACAAACTAAGAAGAAGAAGCTGTCACATGCAAGCAGGTCTGATGGCAGCCAAGCCTTATAAAGCATGGTCACTGTACGTCATTCCAGACGTCCAGTGTTACCTTTTTTATTCCATTACAAGGTGAATAGGCATATTCTAGGCAAGCGCCCACCTTAGGTTGTGTCACCACTTGCAAGCAGGCTTGATTCCTAAGAGGAGGTCACTAAGGTCAGTTATTGGTGTCTTTTCGAGATCACAAATAGGCACTCCACCTTAAGCTGTCACATGCAAGCAGGTTTGATTGCAGCCAAGCCTTAAAGAACTGTGATGGGCGTCCTGCCATCGACGACTCGCTCAAGCATCAGGCGCTGGCCGAAGAGGAGGCCGCCATGAACCAGTACAAGGTCAGTTGTTGGTCTTTTCAGGAACAGTGTCATCTACAGGAACAGTGTCATCTAATCTGTCCAATGATCACTTCCAAGACTAGTTTTGGAAGGAAGGATTGCAGGCAAGAGAGGTCCAGGTCGCCAAAGACGCAAGTAGTTGGACGATATAAGGGGGTGGACAGGGCTTAGCTATCCAAAGCTAAAAGATGCGGCTGAAAATAGAGAAGATTTTCGCGTGATGACCGCCAAACTTCGTTTTGAAGAAGGTACGCCGTGATGTCATATAATCAAGGAACAAGAAGCTTAACTCGCTATAATCCGACAATGCAAGACGCTACCACCATTCCGAGACTGTTCCGCCATTTTGATTTTTTCTTGAAACCGCGGACACGCATTAAGCGTCAGGTTTCCGAGATATAATCTATCAAAGCTCTACTGGTGGTTCCATCATCGAGTAGATTATATTTTATAAGTGGCCGTTATTTTGAAAGAAAATTAAAATGACGGAACAGTAGGTAGGACGGAACAGTAGGTAGACCTCAGACCAGACCCCATACAAAAATATTCTAACCCCTTTGCACATAGATTTCATATTTACTGTACCTACCTAATCTGTGAAATTAATCATTCGTACAACCAAATTTCATATCCATTTTCTGCCATCAATAAAATCATTTCAACTCGCGTTTTTCTTTCCCTTTTCTCGTTCCAGTGAATTATATTTGCTTTCAAATGAAACCTACCCTCAATTTTATCTTCCTCTAATCTCCATACACAGATATTGTGCGTTTTTTATTACATCTATAGACAGCTCCACCTTAGGCTGAATCACCACTTGCAAGCAGGTCTGATTGCAGCCAAACGCTAGCTTTATTTTATATTTAAAAAAAAAAAAGGTTTACCATCTGTACGCCTACCATTCTAAAGCGTAAGTCGCGACCTTCCACAGGTGCAATTATTCCAAGGCGATGGGATCACCGGGGAAGAAGACGTAACCGACATAGCGGAGAGATTTGTAAGAATTCTCATAATAACGGGATTATAAGCTTTGTAATCGTCGACTGTTGGTTGTTCGAAAATGGAGCTTGGGACTTGGTGTTACGGGATATTGTGCTTTTACAACTGTGTCGTTTTTATGTAATTTGTCCAAAAATATGTCATTTTACGTATCTCTGTCTCTGTCGCGCACTTGCAAATATATAGTTCTCTCGTTCTAACACAAGCGTTCAGGCAGTATTGTGTGATTCCAAAAAATTCTATTTGTATTTATTTGTAAATGTTTTGTCATAAATGCTTTCATTCAGTATTGTTAAAGGGTGTATGGTCATCTTCATGGTCAACTCATCAAAAGTTTATGCTAAATTCATCTATAATGCTGGTATGTAAATATTTTGTGGGGGCAACTAATGGTGGCGATTCTAGAATGCAACTCTCTAAACTAAACTAAAAATAAGAATCGCCAATATTAGCTTTTCTATATCTATTTGCTATTCTGTGTATGCCTCCATCTAAATTTAGGATGTGTAAAATCCTCGCTAAGCTGATGTCTAAATTGAATTGCGAGTGTTACCATATACAGAAACAAAAATTGCACAATTTGTCTTTGTTTTTTGCACAATAATCATAATAATACTTTTTGCGACTAAAATCGAATTAAATGGCATTTCATACGAAAAAAAATTATTTTATTTTAATAAAATTGATGTTCCTTGCACCAACTACGTAATAAACTGCCAAAAAGAGACATTTTGTCAATGTTACTTAGGCAGATTCCTAGTTCCATGATGCTACCACATACTACCTCTATGTTTATTCGTCTGTGGTGCGGTCAGTTGTCACTTGCTATTCCCTTATAGGACTTGTATCCAGGGCCGTAAAATAGATTTAAAAAATTTGCTATTCCGTTGTCTTTGGTACATAACTTGTTTGTTTTCACTTTTCATTTCGATTTTCGAGTTTTCACAAGAATCTGTGAATGAAGCGAGTAAAAGAGCAAATTAAAAGCAAATGTATCTTCTAGTAGAGAAATTCCATCCTAAAAATTAAGTTATAACCTATGCACCAAGAGCGTAGAACGTCAAGTCTCCATGGACATCCTCGGTCACCCTGGTGAATAACTTGGTGGCAAGCCTATGAAAGTAAAAGGCTACAAAAGGAAGCAATTGGTACTGCATCGGAAATTATCGCTGCTGCAACGACAGACATGTAGGGAGTTCGATCACCGGCGTTCGCCTATCTTTCGTTCCGATTCCGAAATAAAACGAAGTCCAGTGTTTGTGAACCACGTACCGTATAATATCCTAACTGATGCCTGAATCTCTTCAAGTCTAGGCCAGTCGGATTAATTGTCGCGAACATTAAAGTAGATTTCCTTACCGAAAGGAACCTAACCTACAATCTGCGCGAATCTGTCTCGTTTAGCATCTAGCGTCTCAAATACAGTTTAAGAACCTTTTATCAGTGTAAGACTTATTAACAATAAACCACCTGTGTGGCTTATAATCATATTAGTTTTATTTGAAACCCCCCCTGCATAGACTAGGACCCGTGAAATAGGTAAATCCTGTGTGACCTATCTGATCAGGTTGCACAGGGAATGTACAACAAGATGCTTGAAGTCTAGTCTACCTAGACCCAGGCACTCTGTTACAATAAGTATAAATAAGTTGATTTTACATGTAATAGCTATTTATAGTTGATGTTTAGGTTAGAGGGGATGTGTTTGTATGATTGGACCATCGAATTAACCAATTTTGATAAATTTTAGTACATAGCTAGGTAGGCTTACATCCGAAATATACCTACTATTTCTATTTTTTATCTTGGAGAATCCAAGGGTTCACAAGCATCATCTTATTATACCAATATGTTGAAAAAGAATGTATATTGAAGAAATATGTATACATAACATTGTTATGTATCTAATGTTAATTATATTATATTGATACTTATTCAATTTTATTTAGGTACCTAGTAGATTGTTATAAAAGAATAACACAAAAATAAAAAGATTTAATTAATTTTCTTTTTATTAATTAAAGTATATTAATAAATCCTTGTCTAATTATTCTTGCTTATGCAGGGAAATCCACATCTTATTCTCTTCTTCTTGGAGAGACAGCTATGCAAGGCCTTTGATCCACAACCACTTGCAGCCAAGAATATTAGCAGCGTCTTTGCTGGGATATCCTTAATTATTAGCCTTATCCGGGTAGAAAAGGCTATGTTAGTGCATTAGCGCAGGGCAGTAGTAACAGATGATGTGTAAATGTGTTTCTGTCGCCTCAGCAGAGCCTCTGCAGCTGTGTTCTGGAGCTTGAGATTGGATACATGATGTCGGTTCAACCAATATTTGCCCCGTTACACTTGGATCAATTTGTTCTGTGAATTACTTGGTTTTCATCAGCACTATCTGCAAAATACACAGAATTTTTGTATTTGGTATTTTATGGAAGGTATAAGGGTTACTTGAAAAAGCTTGAACTTGTATATTTTGTCAGTTCAGTGATAACATGCATATTACTGAAAGAAGCTAAGTCTTCCAAGTCTACTTGAGTTAATCTGCACTTGTTCTTTAGATATAACTGAAATACTATGTGTTGCCTACTGACTGCATACTTAAATATACCTACTTAAGTAATTTATACATAATATTATGATGCAGTGGATGTGGTCTTGATAAATCAAGGCAATCTAAATAATTTTTAAAATTACTCTTCTGCCTAACCCATACTACAGTGGTAGATGTCCCTAAACATATACTAAAAAATTTCAAAATTCAAATGTTTTTTATTCAACTAAACTTTTACAAGTACCTACTATTGAATCGTCAAGTGAATCTACCACTGGTTCGGAATGATATTTCTACCAAGAAGAACTAACAAGAAACTCGGTGGTTGCTCTTTTTAAATAATTCATTAGGTTATTTCAAACTAGTTAGGTACACTTAGGTATAGGTTTGGGTAGATATAAGTATGTATAGCTAAGTACCTAATACAAAACAGAATCAGCTAATGATTGAATTCTTTTATTGTATGGGTTCCAGCTACTACTAGGTACTAGATATACCACAGAAGAAGCAAAAAGCATGAGCTGATTCCCTGTATGGTGTATTCACTAGTTATTACTACGGAGCTATGACCATTGGGTTTGCGTACCTAAACAGTAGGAAAGCAACTCTTATGGTATAGCTGTCTGTCTGGTCACAATTTGCATTATGTTATTTACCTAAGATTATGAATATTACAAAATTAGCTTTCTTTTGGAACAACCAGAGGTATATTTTGTCAGTTTAGAGAAAACATGCATATTTGACCGAGCGAAGCAGTCTCCAAGTCTACTTAAGTGAATTTGCACGTCTTGCTCTTTAGATATAACTGAAATACTATGTGCTACCTACTTAATTAACATATCTATACTTACTAATATTATAAAGAGGTAAATCTGGATCTACTGACTCATATTTGAAAATTCTGGTACCAATAGAAAGCCACAATTATTTGTGAGTGTCATAGGCTTTAAATTAACCCGAAAAATTAGGGAGTTGCCGTGGGAATTTAAAAACCTTATTTCACGCGGACGAAGTCGCGGGCATTTGCTAGTTTTACAATATTCTGAGTAATTTATACTACATAATATTATGTTGCAGTGGGTAGGGTCCTGATTTATAGGTTCTTGATAGGTTTGGGTAGATATAGGTATAGCTAAGTAACTAGGTACCTAATACAAAAGGAATTAGCTTGTGAATTTTATTCTTTTCTATTCTGAGTTCTAACTACCTAGTACCTACCATAGAAGAGGCAAACAGCATGAGGTGATTCCCTGTATGGCGTCTTCCCTAGTTTATTTTGGTTTTCTTAGGAAACTCCAGAGCTACAGACCATTGGGTGTGCGTACCTAAATGGTACGAAAGCAACCCTTGAAGTGCAACTAAGTATGTCCGTCCAGTCACAATTTGCATATGTTATTTGCCCTATGAATATTAACTAAGATTTGACCCTAAAATTACCTTTCTCTCGAAACAACCAGAGCTGCAACAACGTTTTCTTCCACCGACCAGAAAAAGAAGCTTTTCTTCCATTTTAACTGTTAATTTTAGCTGTTATCATTTTAAACACTAAGTTCAATCCCAAATGCACCTAATAATGCATAGAAATTACACTTGAACTATTTAACTTTTTGTGAAAATTCGTGTTTATTTTGCTTTAAATCCGCTTCTCTAGACTTAGCGGCCACCTTCCGAGGTCCTGTCTAAAATTGGAGAAAAATATCCAATTTTAGTTTGACGTTTCTTAATTTTGGCGTTCAAAACGTCGACTAGAATAGCATTTCGCTATATCATCGCTAAATTGAGTAGTTAGAGCTGTCAGATTTAATTTTAGGTTAGACCTGTCAATTAAGTGTGTTTTCAGAATAGCAGACGTCGCTAAGTGTTAAATAAGCGATCCTAATTTAGAGAAACTAACAGAGAATTGGCACCAATGTATCTTAAGGTTCTTTAAAATAATAGACTGAAATCTGTAAAAAAAGTGTATGTGTGCAATTCACACACGGCAGAAGTGAAACTTCAGAAAAGTAGAAATTAAATTTTCAAATCACAACAATTCTAAAGAAGTTTCACTTCAAAAATATCGCTAAGATCTTCATGAATCCGTGGAAATTGCCTGAGAAACTACGGCCTCTTAAATAAGTATGAGTACAAAATTTCGAAATCTATTCTTCGATCCAGCTACTAAATGATTTTAATTCTTTAAAATATTATGAACAAATCAATGTGGCTAATTTTGTTGTATACGATCTCTAAATTAAACTTAATTGACAGCACTAAATCTAGGGCTGTCATATCCGCAGGGAACATTAAGAAATTAGAACGGAATTATCCACAGTATCATAATTTTTCATCTGTGATCTGAATACAGTCATTAAACAGTCATATTCTAGCTGGAAGGAATATCGTACCTAACGGGGAAAGGTATTATCCGAGAAACTCATATCAAAGTAAATCCAATCTTCTTCCATGCAGAACAAAGTGCAGTCTCCAACGAACTCGGCCGCCAACAATCCATTCCTTTCAACCGGACCACCACCGAACCAGCAGCAAAATCAGAACCAATCTATCGTGGACCTATTCGGGCCAACACCGTCGGATGCGACCAACACCAACACAAGCAAGGCATCAGATGACCTGTTGGCTTTGGGCAACCCGTTTGCGGATATGTTTGGAGGTATGTCGATTTATATGTACTGAAAGAAAGAAAGAAAGAAAGAAAATGCATTTATTCAAAAATGGTGTTGCAGACAAACATCTGGCATACATGGTTGTACACAAAAGTATGTTTGTCTGTGACACCACCCGGAATGGGTGTACAGCTCAGCCGTGTACCCAGCATCATACATACAAATGCATGCATTATGCATTTGTATGTAGATTTGCGACATATTTTACATCTTATCTATTCTAACACTAGCTGATGCCCGCGACTCCGTCCGCATGTTTTAAGTTTTTTTGATTCCCTCGGGAACTCCTTAATTTTCCGGGATAAAAAGTAGCCTATGTCACTCTCCAGGTCCTCAACTATACCCATACCAAAAATCACGTCAATCCGTTGCTCCGTTGCGGCGTGATTGAAGGACAAACCAACACACTTTCGCATTTATAATATTAGTATGATTTTTAAAGTAGTTTCTATTCAATATTGCTTCAAATTCTTACTTTTCAAGTTAACATGCATAACTTTTGTGTAAAGTATGGTCGGGATAACATCTTCACAAAATTTTATGCACAGTTGCTATCTTGATAAGTCTCATCATCAGCATTATGAGGTCATACACTAAATTCATTTAATTCTGTAAACAATCTTTCAGTTTAAATATATCAAATGAAATGGTTGTTGAAAGATTTGTGTCGCAACAAAAATTCCCATACATTTTGATGTTTTCGCTTACGGTAACTCAACAGAAAATTAATTCACACTGTAGACAGATTGCTTAGAATTTACATAAATTCTAAACTCAATTGAAAGGTCTAAATTTTAGAATTCATACGATTCGACATTCGACTCGACAATGCACGATTGTCTTTACAAGACAATCGTGCATTGTCGAGTCAACATCTCCTGAAGATGCTCCGGTGTCGGAGTGAAACGTACGTTGAGAATAATTTGGAAGATTTATGTGGTGTGGTGAATATTGCAAAGTGCAAGATACACTGTACCACATATATTTGCCTACTGTTGCGGATTATTATAGCAAATTAAATTTCTAGTTCCTTCATAGTCTACATAATGTCTGAAATCGCTTGAAAGAGGACATACCTGCCTAATAAAGCACATAAACACTGTAAAAATATGCACACTTTGCTTATTTATTAAAGAAATTATTGCACTATGAGCGTAGGTCCTCGTTTGAAGGAATATGCGTTACTGCCATGATATGTATTGTCATAAGTACTATACAATAAAAAGTCATACAGGTCCTTTTGAAAACTAAAAAAATAGGATAACTAAAAACACTAATAATTAACCTAGCCCGTATTAGTGCGTCGACACGACAGCTTATACTCTAGCTCATTAATATTAATAGTCAGGCTGTTAGAAGAGGTAAATGGGGCTAGATAGGCGTCGCTAGAAAAGTGCACGCAAGGGCACGTTTCTAGCGACGCCTGCAACCACAACGCCCGCGTTGATTTTAATATAGGTAATTAATATTATTAGTCAGGCAGTTAGATGAGGGTATTGGGGCTAGATAGGAACTCGTATTGACGTCGGCGCATTTACGACTATTTCAATAAAGACAGTTAGAAGATCTAAATGGGGCTAGATAGGCACACGTATTGACTTGCGGGCACGTTTCTAGCGACGACGCCTGCAACCACAACGCCCGCGTTGATTTTAATGTAGGTAATTAATATTATTAGTCAGGCAGTTAGATGAGGGTATTGGGGCTAGATAGGAACTCGTATTGACATCGGCGCATTTACGACTATTTCAATAAAGACAGTTAGAAGATCTAAATAGGCACACGTATTGACTTGCGGGCACGTTTCTAGCGGCGCCTGCGACCACAGCGCCCGCGTGGATTTTAATATAGGTAATTAATATTATTAGTCCGAGGGAGGCCTTTGCCCAGTCGTGGCACAGTACAGGCTAGATTAGATTAGATTAGAATATTATTAGTCAGGCAGGCAGGCAGTTAGAAGAGGGGAATGGGTATAGATGGGCACACGTATTGACGTGGGCACATTTGAAATGGTACACGACTATTTCAAATAAAGCTCATTAATAGAAGAGGCAAATGGGCTAGATAGGCACACGTATTTACTTGGGGGCACGTTTCTAGCGGCGCCTGCGACCACTGTGCCCGCTTAGATCATTAATACATATTATTTGTCAGGCAGTTAGAAGGGGGAAAGAAGAGGGAAATGGGCTAAGATAGGCACACGTATTGACGTGGGCACATTTGAAATGGTACACGACTATTTCAAATAAAGCTCATTAATAGAAGAGGCAAATGGGGCTAGATAGGCCACACGTATTGACTTGGGGGCACGTTTCTAGCGGCGCCTGCGACCACTGTGCCCGCTTAGATCATTAATACATATTATTCGTCAGGCAGTTAGACGGGGGAAATGGGAGAGATGGTCACACGTTTTGACTTGGGGGCACGTTTCTAGCGGCGCCTGCGACCACAGCGGCCGCGTGGCAGAGCAACGGCTTTGCCGCGTTCCCGAACACGCCTGCCGTGCCCGCGTCTCAGAACAACACGTTCGTGTCCGAGGCTAACTTCACTAACGTTTTCAGTAACAATGACACCGCAGGTGAGAGGCTTTCTATTGTAGATCGCTTTGGGGTTGTCACGTGTGTCAATTTAAACTGCCACTTAAAAATATCAGCCGGGCTGACGGTTTTCCGATTGTAGATAGAACGAAGCATATTAATTCAATAAGTGCGTTTGTTTGTTTTTTCAAATATTAGATCATGTAAATTACTTTGAACTTCTCGACGATTGGAAATAGAACGAAGCATATTTCATGTAAGCGTGTTTGTTTTTTTTTAATTTATAAATCGTGTAAATTACTCCGAAATTCTCGATTAGCAAAATCGAGAATTTCGTGTTCGAAGTGAAGTATTTAAAAAAGTATTTCATGATAAACACACATGGCGACCCCTATCCAATTTCACGTCCTTAATGGTGATGGGAAAATTGTAATATAATTTGTAAAAAAAAACTGTTTAGTCTTCATTTGGGTATTTGACAACTAGTCAAAATGCGTGGTTTTTGTATGAAATATTGAATTGTGCCGTCATCCAAGTTCGACGCACTTTTTACTTTAATCGATAGTTTAAAATGGCTATTCAACATAAAACTAACAGGGGACGTGGATATTACGATTTTTTTGAGATTCACTAAAAAATAATTGACTAGTAGTCAAATACCCAATATAGGAATACACCTGTCTCTATACTTATTTGAAAATTGTTGTGCAAGCTGCCGCGAACCCGTTCATGGGTATGGGGGACCCTACCCAACCGATAACCGCCTCCCCGGCCCGCCCTCCGCCCCCAAACGTCCAACCCAAATCCGCCTTCGACGAGCTCGAGGACGTCATGCGAATGTCACTCGGCGGCTCGCCGGCTAAGCAGCCCCAGCCGATTACCCAACAGCCGCAGCCAATCCCGTTCGGTGACGTCATGAGCATGCCGATGACGCAGCCGATGATGTTCGGCTCCCCAGCGAGGCAGCCGATGATGCCGATGGCTGCCATGGGTTCGATATATGTTACGGAATGATTTGGTTGCTCTCTTTTTTTTTTAATAGAAAAATTGACCAGTTTTATGTTATGCGGAATTGATAAAGTATTTAAGTACTATATACTTTATTGTACACCAAAAATAATAATCTAATGGATATAATTAATAATTTGATGTAGTTTGGAATGATGTAATATTTTCGTGTTCAAAAAATCTGCTTATATAGTCCAAAATCATTTATGACTGATTGCATAGAAATGACAAAAAAGATTTTCGCGGATTTAAAACCACGTTTTCGTTGTCTTAAAGACGTCGATTTCAAATACAAAGTAAAATAAATACCCCAAAAGTAGGTATAATTGTGTCAGAAAAGAACAATGAAAAATGTACTTACTTTTTTAAACAAATTATTATTTTTGCCAGTATTTAACTTTATTGCTAATAAAGTTGCCTATTAGTACAGAATCACTAATAGCACAGTAAACAGATACAACCAGTATGGAAACTGCCTAGAGGCGTTCGAGGCGGCTCACTCACACAAACATGCGCATCTACGTGCTAATAGGTAAGGCCTTTACAGCTTGGAAATAATTAATCAGCATAATTTCTTTGATCATAAATTTGTTTTGGAGGTGTCAAATCAAACATGGTCTTAATTTATCAATCCTTCAAAATAAAACTGGTCCAATGTGGCATAGTAAGCTTTCCGTATGTTGTTTCAGGGCACGCGCGCTTTAGCGATTTACGATTAGTTTAGCAGTTGCACCGCGTTTTGACACCGCATTAACAATTTTATTAATACCTGTAAATAGCTATTGTGAATATAGTTAATACGTCGATTTTTTTTTCAGAAAACTTTGTTTTTTTTTTAATTGTCGTTTTTGTGTTTTATTTTACAATTGTATAACTATTTATGTGTTTGATTATGCTCAGATTATAATCTCATTTGTAATATTCGCAGATTCTCTTCAGTTTTATTAAAAAATTCGCTCTAATCATAAAGCAAATTTTGACTAATTAGTCCCAATTTGCTAAAGCTAATTTAGATGTTTCTTTTCCTTTACTTACCTCTATTCATCATTCTAGCAATATTTGTTACTCAGTTTTGTGCAGTTCGTCTGTAATCTATTTTTCTCACTATTTCACAGTATCCTCTCATTCCCCTTTATCTTTTTATGTGCGTACTTTATCCAGCTACCCTCATAGCAAATAATAAACATGTGGATCCTTAACAACAACCGCAATCAACAGAACAGTGTTGTGACAACAATGTTGCAGGACAACAAACGCAACAGCAACAACAATCTGGCAAGGTGCTCACGGGTGACCTCGACTCGTCGCTGGCACAGCTCGCCAACAATCTCACCATAAACAAAACTGCCAGTGCTCAAAAGTAAGTGACTTATACTCTTTCTAATGTTTGAGACTTTACCGATGTCGGTACCTCTGTACGAGTTTGTACATTTCGACAACGTTGATAGATTTGCCAGATTATAATGGACCTTAATCTTCTTGGCTCAGGGCGCAATTTCGTTTATTTGTCTACAGCAAGCGGAAATAAAAAGTAATACAGAATATATGACTTAAAAACAAGGGGTTTAGGGTCATTTTACTCTGATAACATACTTATACGCTACTGGGAATCGAATGACGTTGTTTAGATATGCGACCTCGTACTCGTACTAAGCCTGCGGATATTTAGTGGAATGTCCGACAATTTTAACATTTTTAAATCAAATTCACAAAAAAAGTTTGGTAGTAAATGATAATTAGTTTTTCCAAAATCCCAGTATATGTATATTTCCATTTTGAAATGTGTATACTGTATAGTATTAATTACTTATTTTTAGATTAACATTCTTCGATTTTGGGATGTCAATATTTTGCCGTTGCACCAATAAAATGGGATTTTCGAAAACAAAAAGATGTTCTGTCATTTTATATACTAATGGTAAAGCATCTCAAAGTTTGATTTGAGTAGCTAGAGTTTTTTTTTTTTTCAAAATTTTACCGTGGTCCATTTTCAAAATCATTATCAAATTATTTATAACTGTTCATGTGCTGTTTTTATATAAATTCGTGAAAGCATCCGCATACTTTCCTATTGGTAAAATTGACCTAGAATTGTAGAACTCAATTCCTAAGATTGTAGTAACTCAATTCCTAAAATCCGTTGTTCTAAAATTGTAGAACTCAATTCCTTAAATCCGTTGTTAAATTTTTGAAATCCAGTCATACTAGTTGACAGTTAAAAAAAAAACTGAGAAAGCCTAGCACAGAACTGTGAAAGCTGTAAGGTAATGTGAAGTTTTGGGATGGCTACTATTAATTAAACTGAGCCAATTGCAATCGATTGAACAATCGTGACAACTTTAGGCACGAGATCTTGAACTACCTCAAATCCTTTACCCAAAGATCTCTTTCATCAATTTTCCATAGCTTTTGTTCTATTGGCAAATTATAGTAGTCAGGGTGTTAAAAGTAGAGATATTTAATAGATTTTTATTGATTATTTAAGCATCTTGTATAAAAATCGTAGTTTTTTTGTATACTCGGATTGGTCGTTGTATATAGATGCTTTCACGTGTGTTCTATTTAGTTTAGTGTGTTCAAATGTTTTTAAGTGGACAGTTTAATCGGTGCTTAATTCTATAAGATCAGCTTACTTTATTCAATAATCGAGGGCATTTAAAATTAATTTGTATTTCCGAACTTATTCTCAATTAATTCGAGTATTAGGAATTTTTAACTAACCACTTTTCCTTACTTTCTTACTTCTACATCTTTCTACTTACTTAAAATTCCCACTTTTACAGACAGAAAATATTTACAACTGTGATTCACACAAATTTTGGTTGAATTAGGACCACTAAAACAAAAAATATTACCTTTGATTAAACCCGTAATTATTTTCCTTATTCTCATTTACGTCCCCATATTCAAACGTAGATTATACACCACAAGTTTGTTCTCCATGATGGTCATGACGTTCCTTATTCCTTATTGGAAATAGAAAAGAAAAGAAAAACATTTATTCACAGCATTGTGCCACACAGAACAATACCTTAAGCCAAGGTAAATGTTACCCTGGCGCCTCCAGTGCTTGAGCATTAGACTCATGATCAAGTCATAGAAGCACCATGATAACGCTTGTCGTGTGTGGCACAACCTGAAAACGGCGTCAGCTCAGCATAATGCAGAATGTCTTGCAATAAATAGAGTCTCATTAAGAATTAATTCCCATAAAAAAGTTTAGTCTCAATACAAATTTGTTTTAACATGCCACGAAACGAAATAAAGAAAACTTGTAACAATTTATGAGGTAAATCCACTTAAAACCTTGTTGAGCACCAAAGCACGCATGCTTGTCTGGCTAGACCGATGCAGTGGAGTTCGCCCAAGAACGCGTCCAAGCCCGGCGCAGCCTGGAGTCCGCAGCCCATGCAGGCCACTACGGGTGCTGGATACCGCCCTATGGTAAGATTGACAGGGGTTTAGCTTAATATCCACAGTGCGTGTGTTACCTAATCGGGCTAGGAGTCAGAATGTGGTACACAAAACTTTTTCAAACTGAATTGGGATTAGTTTTGCTCTGCCCCCTTTTAGGTTTTTGGAGTTTACTCCTTAAGAATCGATTTTTTCATATATAAGCCCGGGGTATGAAAATTTATGGGGAGTAAAATCAAACTTTCTCCGTTACGTTGCGTTATGTTAATGTTTTAATGGTACACTTTTCGTTCGTAAGGAGTAAACTCCAGTTGTGCGTCGGAGCTGACACACAATTTTTTTTTTCAAATGTAGTTTTTAATTATTGAGGATTATGAACCGGAATTCTGGCTTTTTATTAGGGTTGCGTACCTAAAAGGTAGGTTTGCAACCCTTATTTTTAACTAGCTTTTGCCCGTGACGTCATCGCACACTAGTTTTAAAATCTCGCTGAGATATGTGAAATCTCGAGTTTATACATCTCTTCAGCGGTTTGAGATTTTTAAGTCAGTTTTACGTGGAGCTGTACTCATAGGTAGTTTTTGTCCTGGGTTTTTAAATATTTAACTGTGTCGTGTTGTAATTCTTTCACTACTTCAACCTCTCAACCGATTTCAAGGAAATTTTGCACAGTAGAGAAAGCAGCTTTCAACCCCACGAATGCGGACGTATTCGCAGGTATAATTATCTTGAATGAACAATTTTTACGACGTAAACCATGTACTCAACAAAATTCCTTAACAGTTTAGTGAAAAAGTTTTGTGTGCAACACCATTTGGTAACGTTGTCTATGTCTTTAGATGTAACTTAACGAAAGGAGAATACGGGATAGTTATTTTAATATTCACGGGGGCACAAATCGACAACGCATATCGCGAACATTCAATTTAATATTCAGTGTTTGTTAAAAAAATCCTGTGAATGGATTACGAAACTTGGATGTAACCAATGCGATGGCTATAATTCTTCTCGGCTGTCCATTCTATATAGAGAACTAAAATAATAATAAATTGATTGATGTGATATTGTAATGGCTGATCTCCGTTATTTCATCCTATAACCCAGATATCTAGCCTAAAACTCCCGATCCAATAGTCCAATTAGCCCATTCCTGTATAAAGTCCTACCTGTCTGTATGATTGAATGCTCGAAATTAAGAAAAATTTCCAACACCAAGCTTTAATGGTTCTTCCACCAAGCATTCAGCTTAACCTTCGGTGCAACTTATTGATGTACTGAAGGATAGGATCCAGAGGCCCAATTGTCTAAGCAAATCGTAATTATTTGATAGCTTAAAACGTATTACTCGAACAGTTTAAGGAGTTCACGCATGCTTTGTGCTACGTGCAGGCATCTATGAACTCTATAAACAGGTCGAATTATACATTTGACAAACGATTATAATGAGTGGTAGATTCATTCGACTATTCATAAGCACTTGTAAAAAGTCTAATTGAATAAAAAACTTTTGATTTTTTTTTTTTAAAAGATTACGATTTCCTTACACAGTCGGGGGGCAGATCCCAAGATACCCATATAGTCCCACAGACTTATCTGACCCGGTGATAGCGTCGCTGTTATCACATTTAAAGTTGCTAATGAATGTTAAAAATAAAATAAAAACAAAACTAAACAGTCATAAAAAATAGTTCCAATTTTGGCCACAGGTGCGATTGTGTAAGAATTGCCGATCAAATCGTCAAAGTTCGGCGTCAAAGTAAAATATTGTATCCATTCTCATACGGTTAGGTATGTACGATACCCTAAACGGATGAGAATGGATACACGAAATTGAGCTCTAATTCAATGCTGTTATGGTTTATTTTACTTTGACGCCGAACTTTGACGATTTGATCGGCAACTTTTAGACAATCGGGGGGCAGATAAGTTGGGGGGGACTGTACGTGTTGAACCTATGTCCTCAAGCAAACTTAAGGGTCACAAATTTTGTCAAAACAAAATTAGTGTAGGTAGTTGTTACTCATTCTCACCTAGAATTCTTTCAAAATAAATAAATCGCATTGGCAATTGTGTTGTATTGTCTCAAGTTTCGTGATCTGTGCTACAACTTAAAGAATTGTAAAAAGCTGCTGTAATAATATGTTCTGTCCTCATATTTCGTTTTGTTAAGCAACGCTAGTTCATCCGTCATTTTCTGTCCTTTTTGCTTTCGATGTTGCATTAATGCTAAGTCAATAATAATTTCTGTTCTGTTTCTTCAGGGTTGTGTCGAATATTTTTATTTTAGAAAATTTGTCCTTTTGTTGATACTTTTTTTAAAATTTGAAGTATGTATTTTCTTTTTTTGCATAGTGAGTTAGTTTTAATTTTTTGGTGGCTTATATTCTAATTAGGTTGAATTTAAATCGTAGTTTTTTCGATTTCGCATATTCGCTACAACCCATTAATATGTTTCTTTATTTACTCCAGTTTATTTGCATTCCCGTAGCATGCCAGCACCCTTTTATTTTGCGTTTTGCAGGGTCCCGGCATGATGTTACCACCAATGCCCCATACATTACCCCAAACGATACCCCATACGTACCACCCCCCACATTTTGTTCTGGTAAGTTGCTAAAGTTTCTTTTTTTTTTGTTGCATTAGGTTGTACAGATCGCTTAAGCGCTGGTTTCCTAGGATAGCGGGGTCACTAGAGTTTTTAGTTTTATTCGCGTTTTGGTGTCAAAAAGACCCTCTTCGTGAAACCATGCCATATTGTTTAAAAAAATATCAACGGCGTATCAAACTGCTATGTGACGGTACCGCTGCATGTCCTAAGAAACTAGAGTTTAAGTGAATGGATAAGTATTTTAAGATCCTCCTTATAGTATTATTGTACATAATAACTTCTTCAAAGCCTTTATCCTGCGGACATAGACAACACGGCACGGCTCGGGATTTTCATGCGACGAATAGAAATATAACTTAATAGTACCTATATGACAATAAAAGTGAAATTTCAATGATGATCATTGTAGGTACAAAAAACACGCACTAGCGGTATGCTTCAAGACATTGAAATTTTAATTTCGAATTTAGAATTTCAAGTCGCGGGAAATATCCTCTTTCGTGCCGTGCCGTCTATGAGCGCAGACCATTACTCTTCATTAATCTACGAAGGACTGGTCTCTAAAAAAATCTCAACCAGTTAGTCCACATCTAACTATTCTGTCCATTTTTTATGTATAAATTTTACCTATGTATAAAATTCATTTATTTCCTTATGTGACCTTATTATGTAAGAAATAATATGTATAGTCACTTATATTATTATTATTCCTTTATATCATACATAATATTATGTAATCTTTACTAATCATACTTAATATTATAAATGCGAAAGTGTGTTTGTTGGTTTGTCCTTCAATCACGCTGCAACGGATCGACGTGATTTTTTTGCATGGGTATAGTTGAGGACCTGGAGAGTGACATAGGCTACTTTTTATCCCGGAAAATTGAGGAGTTCCCGTGGGAATTTAAAAAAATTATTCCACGCGGACGAATCCGCAGGCATCATCTAGTATTATTATAAATGCGAAAGTTTGAATGGATGGATGTTTGTTACTCAATCACGCCAGAACGTCTGAACGGATCTGGATGAAACCAAAAAATCTCAGTCCACGCGGACGAAGTCGCGGGCATCAGCTAGTGATACAATATATAACATCAAATATATACTATTTATGTGTTTTGTGTACACAGGAACAGCCCACACAACAGGTAAAGTACCCGCGTTTGTATGTGTTGCACGCGCCTGTGTGCATGGCTACCATTCTGTGTGTACCATACTTTACAAATACATTACACACATCTACGAAACTCCTTGGTGTATATGACTGTAAAGCCTTCTTGCACAATACGAACACGTACAAGTTCATTAAGTACTAGAAAACATGAATACAATTAATGTCTCTATTAGGTGTTTAAAATGGCCACCAAATAGAACAGCTGTTTTGAGACCGCCATGTTTAATCGAGGTTTAAAAATCGAAGAATTTGAACTTTATGTAGGTACTCGGACTTATTTAGATGTCACCTGACGATAGATGTTAACTGACGTTCCAAAATGTCATTTCACCTATAAAATTTATAGCTGAAATGACATTTTGCAATCCATCAAACTTAAATCTGACCCGGTGTCAACGTCGCTATAGTATCTATTATAAATAAAATAAAAACAAAAATTAGTTCCAATTTTGGCCACGGCCCACATAAGTTTGACGGGCTATATCTATTTATATGTCTGTGGCTATATCTAATTGAAAGTCCGAGTATAGTGCCATAGATTAAGAGCTTCTTTTTTCCATTGCATTGAGTCAATTTACACTCACAAAATAATTACCCTTTTGTCAAAATCTCAAGTTTCTAACACACCAGCTGTTTAGCAAGTCGTTTTATGTCCGTTATTACCTATAATGGCCTTAAAAAGTGTTTTGGTATGAAAAATAAAATTGATTAATCGGATAAGTATGTGGTCAATATGGCCATCTAATCTATAGCAATCCAGGATCTTAATTGGATAACCCAAAAGAGTATTTTACAGTCATATACCCAGAATATGATACATATACTTACATTAAATGATTAATTCATCTCATTTGATTGCATTGAATGAAAGCATAAAATATTTCTGATCATTACATGACAAATTTTGAATGTTTTAAATCATTGTTTCATTATAAATTCACATATTTTGGACGAAAACTTTGTGTTTCGTTACAGAATATGTGCTCAAAGTCATAAAATATTGCTACATAATATCACGTAACACATATAATTTTAGACTTTTATAATATTATGTATTTTAATATTTTATGTAAAATAACTGAGTGGCCACATATTTTATATAGATTAATAGTTTATGCTATTGATTTTGTCTATGTGTATTTACTTATCTTTATTGACTTAACTTTGAATTAAACACCCCTAAAATCATTTGAAGCTAACATTTTAATTTTGCTATGAAGGTTATATTTTTAAAAAACCTACCCAAAACACTAAATATGTCCTGAAAATTTGAAACCGTCAGTCAGTCGACTAACACAAAAGATATTGTTTTTAATTGCCTTTTAATTTTCCAGCTTTATTCTATTTTTGGCTTTGCGTCGTCTAAGTCGGATATTACCGCCTCAACCGGAATCGCATTCAGCCCCCCGATTTTGTAAGAATGGCCGATCAAAACGTCAAAGTTCGGTGCAGTATGCGTCTATACTGTGTTATTTTTCTCTACGAACCTTTACATGTCGACTGTTTTTTTCTTGTAATATACCGCATTTTGTGCATGTTAGGGTAAATGAAAAATTTGCCGGCAACGACAACATCTCTCTCTCTCTCTCTCTCTCTCTCATCGCGAGATAATCTCGTTGTGCGCTTGCTAAGCACACTGATAAGTTTTTGAGACTATATATCGCTCGGAATCAAAAATGGAACAGGAAAGGATATATAATAGTCATCAGTTTTGATATCCTAATAATACGTTTTGTACATACCTACTGTAAAAAATACTTAGGGCCGCTTGCACAAGGACATTTAAACTGATTTAGTTAAATATTGTAATGCTGTCCCTTTTTGGCAAATGCATATTGTAGTTGCTAAAAAGGGACGGCATTAAAAAATTTAACTAAATCAATTTAGGAGTCCTTGTGCAAGTGGGCCTTAGTTGTTGATTTGACTATTTGTCAAATACCCAATTATTCTGAACGTTTTGGTTTCAGAATCTTAATCCAGAATGCGATTCCGGGTGTCTGAGGTTGTTCCATAGCCACGCAATAGTGTAAATTTATTGATTGTATTTTTTGGTTTTCCAGCAACAGCCAGCAATGGTAATGGGTATGAACGCGACACCCATGATGCCGATGGGCGCTATGCAACCCATGAGACCGCCAATACCACCGCAACCTACCAATCAGTTTAGTTAAACTGTTTGTTCACTTAATATATTGGAAATTGAGTTCTATTTCGTCGATATTGGGTTTATTTTGGAATGTCATTTTGTCTTACAACGTGAATCACTAAGGTACGTTTTTGTACATACATTTTGTTCAACTTCCTTTTGTCTCGAAATTTCATGAAGGAATACAAAGGGAAAAAAATTAAAATCCACGCTCCTCAGATCGAGAAAAAGCGCCATTCGAGTAAAATGTTGCCAGTTTAAGAAAAATGTTTATGGTAGGAATTTATTTTTATCTCTATTATAGTGTTGCCAGTGTTAAAATATTCCAAATTAAATCGTTTCTTTTTGTTGTTGATAAAATAACTTCTTTGGGCCCAGTGTCGACTTGAAACATCACGGGTCGTCTGCTAACAGATAAATATTAAAGTACAGTTGGCATTGAACCGTGCGATTTACTTAATAGTCACGTCATATATTATTCTTCACATCATAACAAAACGATAATTTGCAAAAAATATGTATATTGAATCCAGACGAAACAACGACGCGGTTACAATAGTAAATATTTTTAATTCAGTAGATTCTAAACATTTTCGACAAATCAGGTAAAAGTTCAACTTAATTGATTCAATTAAGTTGAACAATGTATTGTAACAATTTATTTTGCGTATACTCTTAGGCCCACTTGCACAAGGACTCTTAAATTGATTTAGTTAAATATTTTAATGCTGTCCCTTTTTGGCAACTATAATATGCATTTGCTAAAAAGGGACAGCATTACAAAATTTAACTAAATCAGTTTAAATATCCTTGTGCAAGCGGCCCTTAATGTCGATTTAGTATAGGCTCATGCCGTTTTGAAATTTGGTCGTTTTGTTATTTTGTGACAGTAATGTTCAGATTGTATATACAACCTAAGATGCGCCAAGGGTTCAATCTACGCTATCGAAACGCCGCTGACTTGTGAACCAGGTAGGTAGTTATAGTTTTTATTAGAATATTATAGATTGGAGTTCTTAAGATAAATCTTGAGATAATTTCATTCTTTCAATAACTAGTTTTAATAGACAGTAAACTATGAAATACAAAAGTAAATTTCGATTAAATAAATCTTATTTAAATAATAAATTATTATTTGTATTACATACCAGACCTATTATTAGCGGTAACTGCTGTACTCTTTTTCTATTTTAATTTTAATAGGCAAATTTATAAATTATAGTCCAATCATCTAATTTTTTGTAAAGATATTTTAAATATACATATTTGTTTTTCTTATGAAATGGTGCGTAGCGATTAATTTATTTTATTTGCCATTGAATCGACTTCACATTCCATAATTATATTATTTACAAAAATTATATATTTTTAGTCTCAGCTTGAATTATTCTAAGATGCTGATCCTGGGTAGAAAATTTTATAGCATTAACATCCAATGTTTAACAACCAAACGTAAAAGAGTGATCCAAAAATTTTATTTCAACATAGTTTATATTCAATATTTATGATTAGGAATGAGCCATATTAAAATTATTTCTTTATTCGAACATGTAGTCAGTTTTTGGTAAAAATATATACCCATATATTATCTTGTAGAATTATATTATACGAAATTATGTGTATAAATTAATATATAGAACAGACATTTAGCCTATATTACACTTATGAACGTCGATACTTATTGGATATTCAATAATTAATTAGATAACTATAGTATGTTGTTTCCCTATTTCTCACGTAATCTTTGTACATTGTATTGGTATATAAAGGATGCCACACATAAAGTAAAAGATATGAAGCTATTGAAAATGTACTCACTGAAAATATTGAATATATTAAAAATATACGTGGTGTGAGGTGTCCTTTACAAATATATCTTATGTATAGTCGTATTAGATTGTTATGAAATTAGATATTACGGGTGTACATTTTACAATATGGCTGTTTGATTTTGAACACAGACTATGTATCATGGACGCTTTTTTGTATAGGTTTAATAGTAATAAAAGTGAGATAGCCGTTGTTCCAAGTCTAGTTTTAAATAGTCAACAATTTATGTGTCCCTCATTTTATAGTTAAGGTGCTTACTGTGTTGCCAAGATATTATGTTATTACCACTAATGATGTCAAAATATGCTCACCATTAAGTTTGTATCCTTCATGGTGAACACGATCGAGATTTTGCACGATTCAACTGTTGTTATGAAATTAGTTTATATTCATGTTTCTGGAAAACATAAAACGCTGATAATATTAAATTTTTTATGAATAATAGTACTATATGCTAGAGTAGCTTTTTAACGTGATACTGTTTTTTAAGACTGCAAATTATTTGAAAGTATTAGCAATTTATTATGATTTATGGTAAGTATTTTCTTTTGCGTCATTTGACATTTCAATTGTAACTTCAACAGTAACGAATGTTTTCAAATGTTGCCATTCAATAAACCGGTATATAAAATTTGGTAAAATGTGGCGTAATGCCTAAACTGTATGTTGTTGAGGGAAAATGTTTATTAATTATTATGCGTAGCTGTTTGTTGAAACTATCTTAGATTTAGGATACAATTTAATTTTTACGTTTAAAAAATCCTCAATATAACACAATAGATGTGTAAATAAAATGTAACTTCTATAGTTATAGTGCAAATATATTTTGCCACTTTAATTAGACATCACTTAAACTATAAAAATTCACTTATGTACATTTCATACACAGAAAAACAAAACTATATTTTGCAACTATAACCCTTTTATTATGTCTAATAAATGTAACAAAGTATTACTTAATAATATAGCATATTAATTGTATTTTTAGTCTTCGGTTTAAATTTAAATTTAATGATATTTGATATCATTTGCAAAACTTACAGAATCTTAGGATTGAAACGTTATACTATCGAAGATATTTTAGTGCAATATTAAATTGTGTAACTAATTATGAAATCTTTCTCTTTCAAGTCAAGTTCAAAATATAACAAGACTTGCCGCATACTTTGTCATTTGTACCCGCTCGCCATATGTTTATAATTTTTATACTGTGATTAGTAGTGAATCCGATTTTGTTCAAATGTTGGGATTCGATAAAATATATCTAGGCTTATGGGTTTTTCGATTTAATATTATTTTAAGAGCTATTTTCTTTATTTTACGTGGAAATTGCTAAGTTGTACATTTTATTCAACAATTTTATTTCTTTTATGTAAATACCCCGCACTATTATTATTATTTGCTAGACGTGCCTTTAGATATCCGATTTAGTTTATTTATGAAATAAATGAAATGATTTAATGCCTTATTTTGTTTTTTTTTTGTTTATTTAAACCCCAGGGTCCAGTATCAGCCTTTTAAAATTCACCGAACACCTTAAATTTAGAGATACCACAAACAAAATTAGTGATTTCTACTATTATAGCGAGTACTTACTTCTAATTCCAATGACAATACTACTACCTACTATTTATAAGGACGTGGATAATATAATCTCACCATTCCTTATAATCGACATTCATTTGATTGAGTACTAGAAGTAGGGCATGCCAATAAAAATAATTATGAATAGATAAAGATATATCTTTATCTGCGAGTGTATGACCTATAGTATGACTAAAACAGGAAAGAAAGTAATTTTGTACTTGTGAGTTGTACATTGTACAAATACCCTCGTCTATGGCTAGTGTTGATTTGCTGGGGACTGGTCGCGATTGTGGGATTCATGAAGTGTAAGGTTTTAATCGAAAAAATTAAGTACCGAAAGATATGTCTCAAATATTACAAGCTAAATAATTGGTAAAGTGGTCGAGGGGATAGCATGAATAAGTAGGTATTTTCAGTTTGAATTTTTTGATGAATCTTTGAAAATTTGCCGGAAATTAGTAGAAACAAAATTAACAAAACGTATGGCAGCACTTTGATATAAATGTCATAAGTGGTATTTCTATAGTAGAAAAATATAGGTATGTATTTCAACACCATAAATTTTATTTAATGTTAGAAAAGACAAATTAAAATATAAAATTATAATCTTATATTTCTAATACAAAATGTATACCCCGTTAATAGACAAAATATCTATATTTTTGTTAAAAATGGACTGTTTTCTACCGATTATCATTTCGCACTCAAGATAGAAAACAATCCATCAAACGCTTATTGTGTACGTGTGTTGTTGAATCGCAATTAACAGCGGTAAATGTGTATAATACAGTAAATAAATCATAAATAAAGTTATATCTTGTTTCTTTTCACTTACAAAGATACCTAAATATAGATTTGCATCAGTAGGAGAAATAAAAATATGGTTTCATAAGTGGAATGTTCTGGGAATTCATTGTTGGTTTTGACTGGTGAATGGTTTCGGCCGTGACTAGTTGTTACCTTACCGATGAAGCTATGCTACAAAGCGAAACCGCCTCTTGCAATATCTAGGAATATAGAGTCCCGGTAAACCGCCGTACAGAAAACACCTTATATATTTTGCATTGCAGTCCACGGCTAGCCGTATAAATAAATGAATTTAAAATACTCTCTAATTAGCCTTTGATTATTTATAATTAGCGAGCTTTAACTCGTGGAACGGTATAACGTGGCGACCACCGACCAGAAACAAAAGGTGGCGACCATTGAGGTATTATGTACTAACGTACTAGAGAAGACACCGCGAATGTAATCTGTGCTGCGTCGCGAAGCACGCGGCGGGTGCGGGACGCGCGGGGTGCGCGCTGGTAAGGTCATAGATGAGACACGCAGAAGTGACACTAAGTATTTTCTGCCTATTGGGTTATTCAATGAGACTATGTACTTTTGAATTTATGCAGTGTGAGACTGCATAAAGTGCACATATGAAATAAGATAATAGTAGACCTAGTTTTATAGACGGAAAAAAATAATTAAAAAGTAAAAACAAAAAGATATGCATTTTATACAACTTTAACCTTTTTATTAGGAACTGTTGACACTATAAAAGAAAATGTTATAACTTAACCAATCCTATCATGTTAAAAAATAATAGTGACATTTTTATCTTATTCTACCTTATCATTATAGAAATGAAGTGAAAAAAAACATCGTTTCCTATAATAGTTATTTGTGTAACAAGAAAGCAAATTTTTTTTTGTTACATTTTTAAAGTTTTACTGTAATTAATTACCGAGAAACTAAAGAAGTTTCAAAATGGCGCTGACTTTTTTAAATTTTGGTACCAGTTTCCTGTTTTGTGATCCTAGGGATCCTCAGATATCGATTTTGAACGAAATCGGTACAATAACAAAGAATTTCAAAATGGCGCTGCCTTTTTTAAATTTTGGTAACAGTTTCCTGTTTTGTGATCCTAGGGAGCCCCAAATATTGATTTTAATGAAATCGGTCGAATAATAAAAAAGTAAAATGTAAAATGTATGATCGTAGGTGTCTCATCTGTAGGTAAAATTCACTTTTAATCTATGATATTCCGAGAAATGGTGGAACGTGGGTGAATCAGTAGAAAAATATCTTCAAAAATTTGTTTTGGTTTGTTTTCGTAAACGTTTTGTTTACTTACCGATGATATGTCACGCCACAATCTTTTTTATTTACAGTTGTATTATTTTTACACGTTTTTATAACGCACGACGACATTTTAAAATTTTCGTGCGAGCACAATTTCGACACGCGGCCGCGAAGAGCGTAGGCGAGAGACTAAATAAGGTGAAGCCGGCCGGCCGCAAAGCATGGCGCAAATTTTTTGTTTGCGGCGTCGGTTCTAGTACTTGTACATATAATTCAATGGTGGCGACCATCTCCAAGAGGGGTCGATTGTTTTGTCAGTAGAACCACAGAACAGGCTTTATCACAGGGGACTTCTTTCGTGATATGGATACTTTACGTATCCTAGCTCTATGGCCTATACCTAACTGGCCAAGCCAAAAAAAGAGTAAAAGATAGGTTTTTAGACTTCACGCCTCTTTCAGGGAATTATTTCACATAAATTGACGCTATTAAATATGTAATTAATTATAATTATTTTTAATAAAATTTTAACAAGTCAAATATCACCTTAAAACTTAAAATGGTAGAAATGGATAACATTTATGGCAACCCGAAACAAATCGATGACAGCCAGCGAACGACGGGAATTTTCACTCGCTAAGTAGGAGTGACGACATTTTGTCAATAAATTGTGAATTTCTCCGAAGATAAAGTTAAAATTCGTAGTGAATAGTGTAAAAAAGCCACAAAGATGGCAGACAATGAACAAAAAGCGATGCAATTGATCGCGGAGGCGGAGAAAAAGTTAAATTCGTCGAAATCGTTCCTCGGTTCACTGTTCGGGTAAGACAATGATTAGCTCATTATTTTGTTGATAATACCCTATATTAAACTTTCTATCGCTCTATTTGCATCACTATCACGAATAATCAGTATTATTTTATATTGAACTCTCACTAGAACCTCGTTTCATTGTCCTAAAAAAGGTTCCTTTATTTTTGTTATAGCCAAAAAAACAACCCGTTATTTTCCTAGATAGATAAGAAACAGAGCAACCTGTGCTATTTTTAGCAGTAATGTCCAAAGTGGTTTTTTATGGATTAAAATAGATGTGTACGCCAAGATTCATGAATCTTGGCCTTATGAATAAATAACTTTTTATATGTTGCACACTTTGTACCCTGGTTTACTCTATTGAAAGGATAATACCTTAATTATTCAGTCCAGTTATTGAATTTCAATTTATTTCCATCTGTAGTTTAAGTTGCCTTGGTGTTGTCAGACAGATAAGGGTAAGGCTGCTATTCCATCAGAGATGTTCTATGATGCTAAGCTGCAGATCTGTGTCCCACCAATAGGAATGCTTGATCTAACATCTAGTGATATAAGCTATACAAATAAAGCTATCTTATTGGTGGGTTTGGCATAACCATAGCTTGCGCAATGTAGCACATCTCTGATGAAAACACACCCTTTATATTGTGTTTAAATATAATTAGGCATTATATTAAACTTTATATTAATTTGAGGATTGAGTGATCGCTTTTATAATATGGTACTTACCACAAGATTTGCCATTGCATAAATTTAAAGACTGTGTAAAACAGCATTTGTTAAGCCTATTGATGAATTCTTAATGACTTACAAAGTTGCATGGAAGAAATTGACTTTGTATCAGGCATCAAGTCAATCAATACAAGTCAGTGTAATTCTTGTTACATTATGTATGAATTGTGTATTAGCTACATATTAGAAAATTCTTGTTTCCTTTTTAAAAAAGAGCCACTAGGGAGTTTCTTGCTAGTTCTTCTCAGTAAAATCTTCTTTCTGAACCCGTGGTAGAGTCTGTTTCTTAAGTGGCACAAATTGTCCTACATGAAATAATTAAATCATTTAATTTCATTTTAATAACTGTAAGATTGACTTTTCAAAAAATTACCTTATACCTATCAGAGGGTCATCAAAGGTGGAAGAGGCAGTGGACTGCTACCTCCGTGCAGCGAACCTGTTTAAGATGGCAAAGAAATGGGCCCAAGCTGGTCAGGCGTTCTGCACAGCGGCGGAACTCCATCTTAAGGCTGGCGTCCGCCACGATGCAGCCACCAACTTTGTGGACGCGTCTAATTGTTATAAGAAGTGTGATGCTACTGGTAAGTTCCGTTTTACTCATAAGTTATGAACAAAATAGAGGAATTAACCTGAGCTACAATTGTCTAAGCAAATCGTAATCATTTGACAGCTTAAAACATATTACTCGAACTGTTTATGGAGTTCATACATGCTTTTCTTGTGCAGGCATCTATGAACTATACAGTATACGGCAGGTCGAATAATACGTTTGACAAGCAATTACGATTTGATTTCCTTACACAATCGGGGGGGCTGATTAGGGGAACCTGTTCAGATATCCCATAATATGACACTACACATCAGAGTTGGATGGTAGGTGTATCAACTTAGCTATAACATTGGTACCACTATCTTCATGAGAAGATTGGATAGGCACTTTCAGGCATATTTCACCTTAGGCTGCATCATTGTATTAAAGATTGATTGGTTTAATTTGAAGATGAATCAATAATATTTTGGATATACTGTACTCTACTTTTTAAACCTCCAACCCAAGAAAGAGGGGTGTTTTTAACCACTTAATAGCCAATACCAATTATTAGCCTTATTAACCAATTAATAGTTCCCACCTCTATGTGATAATGATAAGACAAATTCCAGTTGCACTCTCTTATCATGTTTCTTTTTACTGTATTAAATCAATTAGTTTGTTTTTAATCAAAGATAAGTACATCATGCACTAATTTTTACAAGACTGCCCAACAAAGTATTATATTACTAGATGATTCCCGCGAATTTGTCTGCGTGGACCAAGTTTTTTCGATTCCCGCGGGAACTCCTTAATTTTCCAGGATAAAAGTAGCCTATGTCCTTGCCCAGGATAAAAGCGTGAAAGCGTAGCAGACAGACAGGCGCACTTTCGCATTTATAATATTAGTATGGATTTGCTATGCTACTTACAGTCTATATATGCAATTTTTGAAAAATGGATGACTTGTCAAAGTAAATAAAGTATTGTATATCATCTGTGTAAATAGATATGGATATTCAGATAACATTAATAACAATAATAATTATATATTTAATATTTATACAAGTAGTAAAAAACCACACAATAAAATAATTTAGTTATTTTATCATATTATATACTAGCTGATGCCCGCGACTTCGTCCGCGTGGTTGAGGTTTTTTTGATTCCCGCGGGAACTTCTTAATTTTCCGGGATAAAAAGTAGCCTATGTGCTATTCCAGACTATAATCTATCTCTGTGCCAAATTTCATCCAGATCCGTTCATCCGTTGGAGCGTGATTGAGTAACAAACATACATCCATACATACATCCATCCATCCAAACTTTCGCATTTATAATATTTATATATGGACATATTGTAACATTTAGGTCTAATTAAACGTTACTCACTGGAAATTTTGTAGTTACGTAATTTTTGTCATGGTTTCAATATAAACAGTGACCTCATCCCCTACTACAGTAACTCTGATGGTAATTTTGTTTACAGTGGCTGTATCGTGTCTTCTAAAAGCCATTGAGATCTACACCGATATGGGAAGATTCACTGTAGCTGCTAAACAACATCAGGTAATTATATCAATGGTTTTGGCCATATTCATATTTCATTTTTTTTTCTTTTTCTCCACTAATAGTTAGACTGCGATCTCACCTGATGGTAAGTGATGATGCAGTCTAAGATGGCAGCAGGCTGACCTGTTAGGGGCAAGGCAGCTAACTTGCATGTTACTAGCTTACCCGCTTTACTCTGGTGATTAATTTCTGAAAGACACCATATAGAGCAAACCAGAATGTGTCTAACCAAGAGTTTTAGGCTGAATTATGTTGATATATGCTGGTCATTTGTTCGTTTTAAAATATAAGAACTAGGTGATTCCCGTGACTTCGTCCTCACTCCTCGTGGATTAAGTTTTTTGATTTCTAGGGAACTCATATTTCCGGGATAAAATGTAGCCTATTCTTCCCTGGAATGTAACCTACCTATATTCCAAATACATAATATCATAAAAATCGGTTGAAAAGGTCGGCCGTTAAAGCGTAGCAGACAGACACACTTTCGCATTTATAATATTAGTATGGTATATAAGATTATTTTAAAACATCCTGTATTTTTTTTTATTGAATAAAAGTAAAGGCTAGACAAAATTGGCAGTATTTAAATAAGAAAAAATCAAGTAATAAGTTTTAAGAGCATATTAAATTTTTCTAAAATAAATAATTATTTTCGGTTTTCTTTTTTCCTGTAAAAGTTCTACAACAAGCTTTTCTTAGTCTTGAAAATTATTCAATTCAAAAGTTTTTTATTCAAATAGACTTTTTACAAGTGCTTATGAATAGTCGAATGAATCTACCACTGGTTTGGAATGCCGTTCCTAGAAGAACCAGCAAGAAACTCGGCGGTTGCTCTTTTGAAAAAAATAATTAACATTTTCATTAATTTGTAATTACATAAGTAACCGCAGTCCTTAGCATTGCTGGAGCGAGTCAAATCCATGCTCCTTTGTCATTTACGTAATCTTCAACAGTATAATAAGCTTTTTTCAGAAGCATACTTTTAATGGACTTTTTAAACTTGTGTAAAGGCAAGCTTAAAATAGGTTGTGAAATTTTGTTATGGAATAGAATGCTCATTCCCACGAATGACCTTGGGACTTTCTTGAGGCGGAGCCTTTCTTTCTTTATGGAAAGTCAGTGTTATTTTTTTTTTCTTTTCTTTCTTTCTTCTTACTGGGCAGTTTTCCACACTTTAACTTTCAGTTGGAGGTTTGTTGTACATAAATTGCCCCTCCCCGCCGGAGTTTTCACTCCAGCCATCCGAGCTCGCTCCAGAATCCTAGAAGACTAGTGTTATTATTTTTATTTAGTGTACGCTTTTGTAACATTGTTCCAAAAGAGTTTCTGGATTTGCCATTACATAAATTTAAAGACTGTGTTAAACAACATTTGTTAAGTCGAAGTTATTATACGATCGATGATTTTCTGAATGACAAAGTTGCATGGAAGCAACCGGCCTCGCATCCAGTGACTCACAAGTCAGTGTAATACTTGTAACGTAACGTATGTGTTGTATTGTTTACTTATTGTTACCTTTTTCTTTTTTAAGAAAAGAGCAACTGAGTTTCTTGTTGGCTCTTCCCGAATAGAATTCTGGTAGAATCAGCTTTCCGAACCTGCGGTGGTAGAGTCTTAACATATCATAAGTGACACAAGTTGTCGTATGTGAAATAAATAAATCATTTATTACAGAACATAGCAGAGCTTTACGAGACGGAGTGCGTGGACTTGGCGCGAGCGATGCAACACTACGAACAAGCGGCCGACTACTTCCGAGGGGAGGAATCCACTTCTTCGGCCAACAAGTGTATGCTGAAGTTAGCGCAATACGCCGCCCAACTTGAGCACTACGACAAGGCTATACAGATCTACGAGCAGGTTTGTGCCTCACTTCACTGCAGTGGAATCTGTGTCTCGCAAAAACTTCGCAAATATTTGACTTTTACCACTCAAATCTCAAAAACCGGCCAAGTGCGAGTTGGACTCGCGCACCGAGGGTTCCGTACAAACCTGTAGTAAGTTTTAAATTATTAAAAAAAAACTACTTACTAGATCTCGTTCAAACCAATTTTCGGTGGAAGTTTGCATTATAATGTACATCATATATTTTTTTAGTTTTATCATTCTCTTATTTTAGAAGTTATAGGGGGGGACACACATTTTACCACTTTGGAAGTGTCTCTCGTGCAAACTATTCAGTTTAGAAAAAAATGATATTAGAAACCTCAATATCATTTTTGAAGACCTATCCCCCACGGTTACCCCACACGGTTTGATGAAAAAAAATTTTTTGAGTTTCAGTTCTAAGTATGGGGACCCTCAAAATTTATTGTTTTTTTTCTAGTTTTGTGTGAAAATCTTAATGCGGTTCACAGAATACATCTACTTACCAAGTTTCAACAGTTCTTATAGTTTTAAGTTCTTATAGTTTCGGAAAAAAGTGGCTGTGACATACGGACGGACACACAGACAGACAGACAGACAGACAGACATGACGAATCTATAAGGGTTCCGTTTTTACCAAATTTGGCTACGGAACCCTAAAAAGATCCACAGTTCCATTTCCACATTCCACAGTTTGAAGCTTTATGATTTTATTGAAACATATTTATATTGTGATGTTATAAAGGGCATGGCCGGTTATTGGCATACGTGATATGTGTCATTTTGAATTTTGCAGCCACTGATCAAACATTGATAAATCGATAGAAAACATCAAAACAAATAAAAATATATTAGGTTACCACCGTCTTCAAACGTCTCTGAACTGAGGTAATCGCCGTCATAGTTATAAAGTAAGATTAGGTATCCTACGTGCCTGTAACTCTCCCGAGAACGCTTTTTAGGGTTCCGTAGCCAAATTTGGCAAAAACGGAACCCTTATAGATTCGTCATGTCTGTCTGTCTGTCTGTCTGTCTGTCTGTCCGTCCGTATGTCACCGCCACTTTTTTCCGAAACTATAAGAACTATACTGTTGAAACTTGGTAAGTAGATGTATTCTGTGAACCGCATTAAGATTTTCACACAAAAATAGAAAAAAAACAATAAATTTTGGGGGTCCCCATACTTAGAACTGAAACTCAAAAATTTTTTTTTCATCAAACCCATACGTATGGGGTATCTATGGATAGGTCTTCAAAAATGATATTGAGGTTTCTTATATCATTTTTTTCTAAACTGAATAGTTTGCGCGAGAGACACTTCCAAAGCGGTAAAATGTTGGTCCCCCCCCCCCGTAACTTCTAAAATAAGAGAATGATAAAACTAAAAAAAATATATGATGTACATTACCATGCAAACTTCCACCGAAAATTGGTTTGAACGAGATCTAGTAAGTAGTTTTTTTTTAATAATTTAAAACTTACTACAGGTTTGTACGGAACCCTCGGTGCGCGAGTCCGACTCGCACTTGGCCGCTTTTTCATAAGTAGTCTAGGCAACGGGGCGGTTCGTTGTATGGAGACCCCCACATTAAATCATCAGTCGTTGAAACTTGGCAGGGTTGTAGAATGGCAGAAATCAAAACTTACACAAAAATATCAAAAAAAAAACATGCGGAAGTTAGATATTTATGCCTAAAACTTAATATTTATGACTGAATATATTCTCGATTTCAAAAATATTTGTAGGTAGTATATTTACATTCAAAACCGAAATATCAAACGAAAATAATCATGCAGAACATCGATATTTAAACCGATTTTATTATCAAACCTTAACAGCGTTTACGCGATAATGTATCTTCCTGCTTTAACAATTGGGTATAGCATAAAAAAATCTTACTTCCTTTTTGACTTTTTATTGGATATTTATAACATACGTTTAACTCATGCTACTTTATCATACTGTAAAGTTTCGTCGCCTGAGGAATTATTGTTGGGGTCCACTAGCTTTATTGCCTAGACTAAAGGCGCCGCCGGCTTTTCTCATCCAACCATTTTCCTGATTCCTCAGGCAGTCCTTTCCAACAGCGTGGAAGCTTGAAGCTCCTTCCGCACTGAGCTTGTTTCAACGTTCTTTTTGTTACCAGATCGCCAAGTCGTCCCTCGAAAACAGTCTGCTCAAGTACAGCGCCAAGGAGTATATGTTCCGCGCCGCGCTCTGCCACCTCTGTGTGGACATCCTCAACGCGCAGCACGCGCTCGAGAAGTACTGCGGCCTCTACCCCGCTTTCGCCGATACGCGGGAGTGCAAACTCATCAAGGTGAGTGACGACTCATCATCATCATACTTACTTCACTACATAGTATAAAACAAAGTCGCTTCCCGCTGTCTGTCTGTCCCTATGTATGCTTAGATCTTTAAAACTACGCAACGGATTTTGATGCGGTTTTTTTTAATAGATAGAGTGATTCAAGAGGAAGGTTTATATGTATAATACATTCATAATATAGTAGAGAAACACTGATAATTTTACAGGTTTCTTATGATGATGTCGTAAATAAACACTTTTTCATCAATCAAAAAACTTGAACCACGCGGACGAAGTCGCGGGCATCAGCTAGTAATATTATAAATGCGAAAGTGTGTTTGTTTGTTGGTTTATTGGTTTCTTGGTTTATCCTTCAATCACGCCGCAACTGAGCAACGGATCGACGTAATTTTTGTCATGGGTATAGACTATAGTTGAGGACCTGGAGAGTGACATAGGCTACTTTTTATCCCGGAAAATTGAGGAGTTCCCGCGGGAATCAAAAAACTTAAACCACGCGGACAAAGTCGCGGGCATCGGCTAGTAATATTATAAATTGGCTGATGCCAGTTTAATTTTTTTTTAATTCCTATGGGAACTCCTTAATTTTCCGGGATAAGAAGTAGCCTATGTCACTTTGCGTCAACTATAACCATGAAAAAAAAATCACGTCGATCCGTTGCTGTGTGACGACGCATCATATATAATATGTATTATGTACTAATATTATAAATGCGAAAGTGTGTTTGTTTGTTGGTTTATTGGTTTGTTGGTTTGTCTTTCAATCACGCTGCAGAGGAGCAACTGATCGACGTGATTTTTTGCATGGCTATAGTTGAAGACCTGGAGAGTGACATAGGCTACTTTTTATTCCGGAAAATTGACGAGTTCCCGTGGGAATTAAAAAAAACTTATTCCACGCGGATGAAGTCGCGGGCATCAGCTAGTTTATAATATTAGTATGGAAATGGATTTTTCTCACCTCCGGGCGGAAAGCGTCAATTTTCCTCCCGCTGCGCTAAACGAAAATGCCGCTTTCCGCCTCCGTCGAGGAGAAAAATAGTATACACACCACGGGCAGTAAATAAGAAAGCCTCAGATCACATGTTTATTGACCTCGGCTTCGCCTCGGACAACAATTACATGTGATCTGAGACATTTCTTATTTTACTGCCCTAGATGTGTAATGTACTATTCCGAATTGAATGTAACGGTAAACGAAATTCAACCTGCCCTAGAAACTGACAATAGATAGGAATACAAGGGGGAGATTTTCACATGTCCTGTCTTCCTCAGGAGCTGATCGAGCACCTGGAAGACCAGAACGTAGACGCATACACTGAAGCGGTGAAAACATACGACAGCATATCCCGCCTCGACCAGTGGTATACAACAATGCTGGTGCGCATCAAGAAACAGATCAACGACAATCCCGACCTGCGCTGAATGCGGCGCGCGGAAACACCCGTCTCTACCACCCAGCTCGTTGTCTGTGGTTAGGGGAATAAAAAAAATATATCAAGATCTCGATTTGAAAACAATCGCTTGTTTATGTTGAAAATATAACTGAAGTTAGACTAGCCTGAAGTTTTTGTGGTAAGTTATTAAACTTGTTAGCGTTTTGTCTCGTTGAAAAATTTAACCTTAACGTTTTGTATTGAAAATCGTTATACCGTGCATTTACATATTCGCCTCGTAGTAGCTATGTCTCTTTTACGCTAAGTTCTATATTAATTTTATAATTTTTACTATAGTGTTTACCCACACTTAGGGTTTCTAAACAATTCTTCATCGAATATGGGTCTTTGAAAGTAATTTCCATACTGCAATGTATGGCTACTAGATGGCATTAACAGTTGCGTGGACTGGATTAGAATAGATATATCTGAAACTAGCTGATGCCCGCGACTTCGACCGCGTGGTTCAAGTTTTTTTTGATTCCCGCAGGAATTCCTTAATTTTCCGGCATAAAAAGTAACCTAAGTCACTATCCAGGTCCTCAACTATACTCATACCAAAAACCACGTCGATCCGTTGCTCCGTTGCGGCGTGATTGAGGGACAAACCAACAAACAAACACACTTTCGCATTTATAATATTAGTATGATTTCGGCACTGACGGGTGAGTGAACCGTGGCCTAGCGAACAAAGGGCGCTCAGGGCTTGAATCCCAGAGAGACGCCGGTTCCGCAATTTTTAATATGTAGGTAGGTATTTAAGAGTTGTTTAGAAGTTCTATAATTAGTACTTACTATAATTTTTAAAGAACAATATGAAAGGGGCGTTAAGACCTATCATTGGGGCTGATTCTGTAGTGCACAATCTCTAAACTAAACTAAAATTAGAGCATTACAAATATTGCTAACCCTTTCATAATACTCCCTACGGAAAGGGACAGAACTAGATTTAAAGCTGCCATTTTAGTTTAGAGATTGTGTTATACAGAATCGGCCCCATTGTTGTTTAGTTTAGAGATTATATTGTAGAGATCGTCTTATCTAAGAATAAACGCGCTAATTTGTTTTCAAAACACAAATTGGACATTGTGGCTGATTCTGTACTGCACAATCTCTAAACTAAACTAAAATTAGAGCATTACAAATATTGCTAACCCTTTCATAATACTCGCTACGGAAAGGGACAGAACTAGATTTAAAGCTGCCATTTTAGTTTAGTTTAGAGATTGTGTTATACAGAATCGGCCACATTGTCATTGATTATTTAGACACCGGCTGCTGAGACATGAATTCTATGGCCGGATCTGTTTGCCAACTAGTGTACACATGACTCAAACATGAGTCGCGTTCATTATTTTTCTGTTGTAGAGATTCTAATTCTTTTGTAGAGATTAGACAATCTCTACAACAGTATTAGTGAGCAACATAGTCATCTACTTGTCGCACAGAATTTCACCACTATGCGATTTTGTAACGAGACCGGGGCCGAATGTTTAAACAGATGAGTGACAGCTTGTTACTCGTGCGAATATTTAAATGCACGTTAAGTAAATTTTATTGAGTAACTGACAGACAAAACTCATTGTTGTAGAGACGGTGTGACTAAATATTATTTCCATTTCAACTCTTGTAGCATATTTATTGCCTATTACATTACATTTGATTGTATAGGCTAGGCGCGCGGTTACACTACTGGCCAGAGAAATGGAATACCATAAAAAACTATTTATAATATTTATTGAAGCTAAAGATTTCTGTTAAGTAAGAATTGGCTTGCTTAGGACTAACTTTTAATCAAATCAAATCAAATATTTTTTTATTCAAGTAGACTTTTAACAAGTGCTTTTGAATGGTCGAGTGAATCCACTTCGGAATGCCGTTCATTCAGCTAGACTCAACTTTTGTCCATACAGGGATGCATTTGCATCAGTTAAAATGCGTAAAGTTGAATGGGCGATTAAGTATAATAATAAGACCCTTGTTATTTGGATTTTACGCAGACGGATTTAAACGTTTAAAGATTTTCTTAAGAATTACTTACTACACTTACAAAAGTTGTTCAAAATTCAAAATCACTTGTAAAAGTTTATTTGAATAAAAAACATTTGAATTTGCAACAAGAAGGTTGATTCTAGCATCAACTTTAGTTAATATTTTTTTTACTTTTATAAATTGTATGGCAAAAATATATGCAACGAATCAGTTCTCCTATTCTAAAACATAGAAATTTAATTAATTATAATTATGCTAATCTAACATTAACATTTGCAAATAAAACATTAGTATTCGTTACAAACTTTTTTTTAAATATGCCAAAATGTATATTAAAGTTACTTAATGTTAAAAATGTTCTTCTTGACCTACGCCACGAAAAAACCGGTCATCATCAATAAATATTTGAACTCTGTATACTCGAAGAGTCATTATAAATTGCACATATGAAGAATAAGATAAAACTAGACCCAATTTGACTGAGTCACAGTAAAAAAGTTTTTCAAAAAGCCGGTTTTACAGAGCTATCAGGAATCGTGGAACCGTTGTAAAGTATACATTGTAACACTTGTAACTTCAGCCAAGTAATAACTAAGTTTTATATTACAACTTAAGTACTAATGATTTTGAGTAACAGGCTATGATATTATATTTTAAAAATGTGTGTAAATTTTTTTGGCTGGTAGTGTAACCCAATGATTTAGAATTCAACAATTAGTTATTATAATGTAGTGGTTAAGTCGAGGGTTTTCTAAGGATCATGATTAAGCGATGCACTGCAAGAATATTCCATATAAATGTATAAGTACACTAGAATTATAATATAAAATCTTATAATATGGCAACACATAATAACAATGCATTTTTATGGCTTAAAATACTTTATTTAAAAGCCATTCAAAAGTATTTTTTTCTTAGACCCCAATTTAAAATGGGGGTTTTATAACAGCTCATCTCGAAAGCATATAAATGTTGACACTTATGCCTAAGATTTTAAGAAGATCTTTTGAATAATTGAATAGTCAAAATGTATCTCATTTGGTAAAGATCTATAATACATAGTTTCTACTGGTAACTGGTATAAAAATACCTGCTTTTGTTTTTACATACATGTATTATTTGGGTATTCTCATCTCCGTTCAAAATTCCTACCAAATAGTTTCAGTTATCTAAAGTTTTAAAAATGATTTTTGAAAGATAAGTAAGTTCTTTTTAATACACGTTGGTAGGTTTTTACAGACGTTAAGAATGGATGCTACGCTAATGGTAGAATTTAATTGATTTTGTATGATTGAAAAATAAAAATCCTTACTAATCTGTTAAAATGCTGATCTACTTTTAATATAATTCCTATTGTATTCAGCGTATAAAATATTAATCATAAAACTTGCACTATTTATTTTATTTTTCAAAAGATATGTTCATAGAAATAGTATGTATATTCATACAAAATTGTAATACATACTATTTCTATGGATATGTTACCTTCAATCCAGTAATTCCGGCTTCCAATTCCTAGGACTAAAATTGTATAATTATAATTATTAATTTGTTGTTGTAAATATGTATGTTAATTTTTTAATTATTTAATGAACGTGTTTCCTAACGGATTAATAGTTATTTGTTATACAAGAGTGAAAAGTTGTTTTTTAACCGCGTGCTCAATTTTGATGACCGAGCAAGCGAAGGATTCTAAAATTGAATCACGAGCGGAGCGAGTGATTCAAAAATTAGAATCCTGAGCGTCAGCGAGGGAATCAAAAGAGCACGAGGTGAAAAATCTTTTCACTCGAGTGCAACACGTAACTTTTCATCCCACCTCAGCGAGGAAATGACTAAATGCAAAAAAAATCACAAGGTAACTTTTCATCCCACCTCAGCGAGGAAATGACTAAATGCAAAAAAAATCACAAGATTAAATTCAATTCTGTTAATTTCTTCGTCACTAGAATCACTCATTTTAGGTTTTTCACTTATTTTCAATTTTCTTGTTTTTAATCGGTTTTAATTTTAAACAATATGACGTGAAAGAAAATGGTGCGCGCAAAGCAAATTAAAAAAGTACACCAAGAAGGTTACGAGTGTGAGTTTTTAACAAATTAAAAACGATTGTATGGAAATTCGGCACCATAGAGGTACTAGTAAATAGGTTTTAATGATGTTTTGAATTCACAAACTTCATAGACGAGTGATATTTACTATCGTGCACACGATGTTCTAAATTCAATTTACTTTATCCTCAAGAGGATAATAACGGCTTTTAACATCAGATATCGAAGAATAAAAATACTCTTTCCGAGATGGTGGGATGAAAAATATATTTTTTTGTTTAATTTTTTAGTTTTTATTTTTATTTCCTTTACTTTCGTCATCATGCATATTTGATCATGAGCGCCAATTGGATTTAGCACTTCACAAATTATACAGCCTCGACACCGACTCATTTCACAGTTGAGCATGGAAATGTGAGCCTTATATCCTCCCTTATATTTTATTCCTTACGGTAGTTTTTTTTTTAACATTCTAACAAAGCATGGTCTGTGAAACAAAAGAATTGATAATTTTCATAAGTGTACGATGCGTGGAGCACACAATCAATTTATTTTATAAAGTTCCACTGTAAACGTGTAACACGTTAAAAACTACATTTCCGTGTTTTACTGTATTGAGTGTACTGTACTGTATTGAGTCGAAGTTTCGAACGAACGAAGTGTCGAAGTCGAATTGAGTATTTGAGTCGAAGTGGACTCTGCGTCGAGTAGGTACCTACTACCTACCTATGTGTAATGTGCGAAGACATTTAGTTGGCGCTTGTAAAAATTCGCCGGTGTCTAAGCAGCATAACTATAAAATGTACGGGATTAAAAGTTAAAACCTGTGAAATATTACACATCAGACATCACCATCCTCTTCAAAATCACGTCATCCTACAAAAACCGGCTGTCGTTTTTATATTGTTGAGTTTGACTGTCTATGGCGTCCACATATATACTTACCTACCACTCGTTTAGCTGGAACCAGTATAATGCTGTTCTTACAAAACTACCCCCGATTGTATATGGAAATAGTAATCGTTTGTCAAAGGTATGATTCGACCTTTTTAAGGTGTTGATAGATGCCTGCACGTCAAAAAACATGTATGAACTCCTTAAACAGTTCCAGTAGTACGTTTTAAGCTGTCAAATGATTACAATTTGCCCAATTTCAATATTAGGGGATAGGCTTCTATGGAAAAAAGCTCAAAAAAATGAAATAAAAAAAAAATTCTGAAATAATAAATAAAATTATTCTTAGACAATTGGGCCTCTGGACTCAGAACCGTGGAAACAGGACCTTTACTCGTACGTTTCAGGAAAAAACTACCATACTTTTACAGCTTAACAAAATATAACAGTAGGTAAAATAATGGCAATATGTTTGTAATATTGAATCGAATTATAACGTGTAATAAACTGAAAATTTGAATTGCTGCAATAGATTAGTGTTTTCCGATTATAAGCGTATCGAATAGCCAGAACAGTGATTCCATAATAAGTATTATGTATCGGCACTGAATGTACCGTTATACGATAATTGAATAAAATGTTAATATTAATATTACCTATGTTGTTTTATTCTAAGTACCTATTTTTTTATTGTGAGATAGGCTTGCGCTTGTGATGAGTGAAAATGAAAAGACAAATTTGGCGCAGGGAGAAGGTATCTAACTACTAGGTACCTAAGTATCGTCAACAAGAGGCAACTGAATGATCGCAAGCGGAGCGAGCGCATTTTTTTTTACTTAATATCCCACGTGGGCACATTTTGAGTTATATACGGTACCTACCTCCATACCATCGCTAAGTCGATCTCCCAAATTCGACTGCCCTAAGCGGTCTATGACATAGACGAGCCGGATCTGCCCCCCGATTATGTAAGAATGGCCGATCAAATCGTAAAAGTTCGGCGTCAAAGTTAAATAAACCATTATCAACATTGAATTAGAGCTCAATTTCGTGTATCCATTCTCATATGTTTATGGTATCGTACATCGTACCTTTTAATCACGAAGTGATAAAATAAAATCTATAAAAAATGTAATTGATATTTAAACATTTAACTCATTTACAAATGTATATTATTAAAAAAATCTTTCTTATTCCGAATCCCTTTTTCGTCATGATGTCCGTAAATGTGAACTACTTGATTTTTCTCCATAGCTTCTTGTAACAAAGGCTTTCCGTGTACTAAATCAGCCTCCTTTTCATTAGATTGTTCTTTCTCTTGGACGATACTTGCGATGTTCTGTATTAGCGAATCAAAGTTTTGGCCGTCTTCAGGCGAGAGTTGGCTGTAAAGCGATTTCAAAATGCTGGCAACCGCGTCCCCCATCTCTACTTTTCCTTGTAATTTTATGGCGTATTGATGAGTCATAGCTGGCAACACTGAAATACAACTAGGTACCTTATCATTAAAGGTCAGAACTCCAGCCCCCTAGCATGGGCCGAGACATTTTTCTCCCCGAGGAGAGGATAAAAAATGTACCTATTTCATAATAAATAAATAAAAACGCTAAATAACGGTGGATAAATAGTCCCCCGAGTCCCCGTGAAATGTCAAACGGGGATAAACTTCTCTCCCCTGTTGCCGTGCTCTGAGAAGTGGATAAGTTAATTTTATCTCTTGTCAGTGGATAAAATCGGGGGATAAAACTTTTATCTCCAGGCCATGCTATTATTATATATTTTACTATTATATATTTTAAAAAGCCAACCGCTCTCGTGCACTACATAGAGGCATAAAACCATTGCTTACCCTAGTTAAAATCTCAATGATTATTTTTAGGGTTCCGTACCCAAAGGGTAAAAACGGGACCCTATTACTAAGACTCCGCTGTCTGTCTGTCTGTCTGTCTGTCTGTCTGTCTGTCTGTCTGTCTGTCTGTCTGTCTGTCTGTCTGTCTCCAGGCTGTATCTCATAAACGGTGATAGCTAGAAAGCTGAAATTTTCACAAATGATGTATTTCCGTTGCCGCTATAACAACAAATACTAAAAATTAAAAAAATATATATATTAAGGGGGGTCCCCATACAATAAACGTGTTTTTTTCGTATTTTTTTGCTCAATATTAAAAACGGTAACAGGTAGACGGTTCAAATTTTCACAGAATATTAACTTGTATATTACCTTTCAAAATAAATAATTAAATATCAATAAAGTAAATATTAAAGGGGGGCTCCCATACAACAAACGTAATTTTTTGATATTAACAATAAACCTCTACAAACAAAGTTAGTTTTGCGGTTCATTTCGTCTTATTTTTAATACGTCATAAATCGTTTACGATAAGTATAAGTTTTAACTTACTACAGGTTTGTACGGAACCCTCGGTGCGCGAGTCCGACTCGCACTTGGCCGGTTTTTTCATCATGTCCTGCCTGACAATAGATAGGTATCTATACCAATGCCTATACCCTGGCTCCGAAAACTGTGCACGCCACTGGCTCTCGTAGTAAGCATGCCATACCTACTTATGTGCTTGCTCTGTAACACTGCTACGAGAAATGTAACAACAACAAGGCTACATCCCGTCTTTTTTTTAATCCACAAGTTAGCCCTTGACTGCGATCTCACCATGGTATGGTAAGTGATGATGCAGTCTAAGATGGTAGCGGGCTAACCTATTAGGGGCATGGCAGTTATATTTAACCCATACCTACCTACTCCTAATCGGTTTCTAGACGGCATCGTACCGGAACGCTTAAAATCGTTTGGCGCCACGTCTTTGCCGGTAGGGTGGTCTGGTTACACTAACCACGGCGAAAGACTCCAACCAGGCTAGACCAGGGAAAATTCAGAAATTATAAATCTCTAAATTGATCCTGCCGGGGATTGAACTCGGGACCTCCGAACGTTAAGACAACAGCGCTCAACACTGCGCCAGGGAGGTCTCAAACCTCGTCGTCATTTTGTAACGGAGGGTCGTGCCATGCTGGCGTGAACTGCTTGTATAGCACACGTACCTACGTATGAGTAGGGAAATATGAGGGTTATCTATGGTACCTCTATATCACACAGAGTAGGGAAATATGTACCTATAATTATCATACTAATACTTATTATAAATGCGAAAGTGTGTTGGTTTGTCCTTCAATCACGCCGCAACATACCAACGGATCGACGTGATTTTGGCATGGGTATAGTTCGGGACCTGGAGAGTTACATAGGCTACTTTTTATCCCGGAAAATTAAGGAGTTCCCGCGGGAATCAAAAAAACTTTAACCACGCGGGCATCAGCTAGGTAAGTAGTCTATGATAAAGCATGTTTGACTGCGAATGACTAGGTCAGACCATTGTTAAGCATTGGGGTTTTATGACAAGAAATTCACAGTACTACCTACTGTGGTACTAGTGCGGAGTTAGGAAGTCGGCGGTAGTTCACCCTCGTGCATCCCTCGTGCTTCGGAGAGCACGTTAAGCCGTCGCGCCAGTCCTGCAGGCTTAGCATGCGCACCACGAGATATCTCGCGACGAGATTGTCGTTGCCGGCTAATTTCTCGTTTACCCCCTAACATGCACAAAATCCGGTATAGGTATTAAGTACGAGAAAAAAATAGTCGGCATGTAAGTAGGTAAGGGTTCGTAGAGAAAAATTCCACAGCTAGGAAATATTACTTTTATCTCTACTTTTGACGTAAATAAAACCCTCTTATTGCATACTCTTCATAATTATAGCTTTTTTTACATAGTCACCTTTGTGGATCTTCCACTCCACCTGACATTGGCAACGGGCATTGTGCTGGTGTGGCACTAATAAAAGCCATAAAACAAAATAAGAAGAAGACGTAACGAGACAAGTCATACGTGTAACCATGTTAGCTTCGGTAGACAATTAGAGATAACGAGTAGACATAACATTTACTCGTTGTGCGCATGCTAGCCCTACTGCGCTTGGTATACCTAGGTACCTATCCGACGCAAAACGGCGAATCTCACTGTAAAATCTGGGATTTTGGGTTTAGTCAACCCACAGACTTGGCACGTGTAGAACTCTGACAAAAGGCCTTGAAAAGACTGTTTTGTGCAACGAGCAAATTCTGCGAGCTAACTTATTCCCTCTAACCGCCGAAACCGGAAGCAATTAGCTAATTTTAATTACCTACCTACTTAGTAAGCAGTTTACACCTTTAATAGTCCCACAAACTAATCTGACTATACTAAAGCTCATTAAAAATTAAATAATTTCGTTTCCTAATATTATGAAATCGAATTTTAGCTTTTGTTGTGTTGTTGTTGTACCTACAGGATATTAATTCAAATAAGTAATTGATCAAGTTTCAAGCTCAGCCTTTCAGAAAATTGAGAGTTCCGAGATCAACTTTGGACGTTAGAAAATCTCCACTTTGAAAGCCCACCATTTCGTCAATTTTAGGGGAAAAATTAAAAAAAAAATCTTTGCCCTCTATTCCTAATAATTAGGAATAGAGGCCAAAAATTTTTTTTGTGTTGTGGTATATTATTTAAAAGGTACCTACTTAATTATTAAGTACCTTTTAAATAATATACCACAACCCTATGTAACGCTATAAAAAAGAGCCTCGCCTCTATGAGAGCCCCCCTGAAATAAAGATTTTTATAACTTTTTAAGCCATATTCGGCTGGAGGCCATCGGTTTACATATTAAGTATATTTATGTTTGAAGTAATTGCGTTCAGTACCTAATTCAGAAGTTATAAGGCTCTGACAGACGGACGGACGGACGGACAAGTGCAAATTCACTCAAGTAGACTCAGAGACCTTCGCTTCGCTCGGTCAAAAATGAAATAAAGGCTGGCTAAAATGACTAAATAAGTATTTTCGATTCCCGCGGGAACTCCTTAATTTTTCGGGATAAAAAGTAGCCTATGTCCTTCCCCGGGATGTAAACTATCTCTGTACCAAATTTCATCAAATCGGTTGAGTATTTAGGCCGTGAAAGCGTAGCAGATAGACATACAGATTACAGACACACTTTCGCATTTATAATATTATTAGTATGGATGTAAGTAGGTACTCACATAACATTAAGAGAAACATTTCCCAAATCAAAACCCTTAAGAGCCGTGCAGATACCTTAATTACCATTTAAGGTTTTCGTTTACTTATTAAAAAAGCAATTAGAATGAGAAATTAAAAACAAATTAAGTTTTCATAGCCGGTATAATAATAATCGTATAGATCGATATCGGTAGGTACTTAAATAATAATATATATACCTACCTGCGTTTATCGGGACCTAAGTTTTGAACTTCTGCAGTAGGTCCGTAAAAAGAACGCTGAAAAAGGATATTGTGTTTGCGCACGGACGTACCTACAATCACGTCCTAGCTTCATATCGTCCTGTACAGGATGGTCCAAAGAAAAAAATTTGATTCCTCGTGCCTAGACCTATCAGAAAATACCCCATGTATGTTCAGCGATATTTGGTAGTTGTCGAGTTATAGATAATTTTTTTAAGTTTTTTCGTGAGTTTTCTGAGGGAGTGAGTGTTAAATTTTTTTTCATTTTATTTAGTGTTTTTTTTCCGAACATTTTTTTTTGTTAATATGCTTGCTATGAAGTGTACCTACTACTTTGCATTAAATACTTACCATCTTAACATTAACACAAGTCGGAAAATTTTTGGTCGTAAGTAGGGCATGAATACCGGGATCCCGGGATCTCGAAATCCCGGGATCTCGGTCGATATTTCCGAGATTCAAATACCGGTATTGAACTAGGTGCAATACCGAAATACCGGTATTGAAAAAAATATACAGACATTTGCGAAATTCAATATTTAGCGAATATTTATATATTCTAGCAACATCCTACTAAATAAGACTGAGATTTTTTTAAATGAAAATGTAGATGATTTAAAATGAACGATAACACAATATTATTAGAGGAACTATAATATAATATCGATTGTTAGTGTTTTTAATTAAGATTTTAAATAAACACAAGATTGCAAATTATTAAAAAAAAGTGTGGTGTCGTGGGACACCAGATAGGAACGTAGTTCCTTATTACATAAATATTAATTTAAAAAAGTCAGCGCCATTTTGAAATTCTTTGTTATTGAACCAATTTCGTTCAAAATCGATATCTGAGAATCCCTAGGATCACAAAACAGGAAACTGGTAATAAAATTTAAAAAAGTCACAGTTTCCTGTTTCGATATTTTGAACGAAATCGGTCAATAACAAAGAATTTCAAAATGGCGCTGACTTTTAAATTTTGGTAACAGTTTCCTGTTTTGTGATCCTAGGGATCCTCAGATATCGATTTTGAACGAAATCGGTACAATAACAAGGAATTTCAAAATGGCGCTGACTTTTAAATTTTGGTAACAGTTTCCTGTTTTGTGATCCTAGGGAACCTCAGATATCGGTTTTGAACGAAATCGGTTCAATAACAAAGAATTTGAAATGGCGCTGACTTTTTTAAATTTTGGTACCAGTTGCCTGTTTTGTGATCCTAGGGATCCTCAGATATCGATTTTGAACGAAATCGGTTCAATAACAAAGAATTTCAAACTGGCGCTGACTTTTTTAAATTTTGGTACCAGTTTCCTGTTTTGTGATCCTAGGGATCCTCAGATATCGATTTTGAACGAAATCCAATAACAAAGAATTTCAAAATGGCGCTGACTTTTTTAAATTTTGGTACCAGTTACCTGTTTTGTGATCCTAGGGATCCTCAGATATCGATTTTGAACGAAATCGGTTCAATAACAAAGAATTTCAAAATGGCGCTGACTTTTTTAAATTTTGGTAACAGTTTCCTGTTTTGTGATCCAAGGGAGCCCCAAATATCGAAACTCAATAAACACTTGTTTTCATTCAACACTAATCGTAAACACACACCAACCGCCATTCGTCTTTTCGAGTCAACTAAAGGATTCTTTCAAAAGCCTCTTAGGTGCGTCATCTCACTCATCTGACATTTCGTTTCTTCTCTCTCTGAATACCTCTCAACTTACGTTCCACATACTAGGTTCGAAATTTAAACTATACATAAAAATCTTACGCATTTTCGGAATTACGCATTCGAAATTGAACTTTAATTCTTTTATGTTAAGGTTTAATTTCGAATACATTATACTTAAATTCTTACTCTCGGTCCGGACGTTTTTTGCCGGCTATTTTCCCAACCGCATCGTCCCATAAGGAACTAACGTTCCAAAAACGTGTTTTTATTTAAAATATTCAAGTACAAATTGAGAACTTCAATACCGGTATTAATACCGGGATCCCGGTATTGAAGTCCAATACCGAAACCAATCCCGGGATTGAAAAAATTCCGAGATTTACATGCCCTAGTCGTAAGTGAAAAGTTTACGTTCGACAGAGGTAGAGTCGAATTTACAACTTTAGATTAATAGTAGATTGTTACACAAGGGACGTAAGTAAGCTATTACAGAACAAGATCCAATTTGGCGCCAGTGCGAGCGCAGCTCGCATAGGGCGCTAATGGATCGCGTGCACCCGAGATATTTAGTCACACGAGCGAGCGCAGCGAGCGAGGGTGAATATAGTTCGAGGGTGTAATAGCTACTTGCAACCGAGGTAAGCATTCTACTTTATATCATTCTTGCGAGGTAAATAAAACATTGGTAATGCAAAATGAAATTTTAATTAGAATAATTAGCAAATTTAGAGAAAAAATAGAAAAAACCGGCCAAGTGCGAGTCGGACTCGCGCACCGAGGGTTCCGTACAAACCTGTAGTAAGTTTTACGATTTATGACGTATTAAAAATAAAAATTACGTTTGTTGTATGGGAGCCCCCCTTTAATATTTACTTTATTGATATTTAATTATTTATTTTGAAAGGTAATATACAAGTTAATATTCTGTGAAAATTTGAACCGTCTACCTGTTACCGTTTTTAATATTGAGCAAAAAAATACGAAAAAAACACGTTTATTGTAAAAAAAATATATATATTAAGGGGGGTCCCCCCCCCTTAATATATATATTTTTTTAATTTTTAGTATTTGTTGTTATAGCGGCAACGGAAATACATCATTTGTGAAAATTTCAGCTTTCTAGCTATCACGGTTTATGAGATACAGCCTGGAGACAGACAGACAGACAGACAGACAGACAGACAGACAGCGGAGTCTTAGTAATAGGGTCCCGTTTTTACCCTTTGGGTACGGACCCCTAAAAATGGTTTCTTATTATAATTAATTATAGTAATATTGCTGCAAATGGTTTTCCATTTTTTTTTACGGCTCTGAGTTCCAAGGAGTTTTGCATAGTTTGAAATGTATGGATATTAAATGCCGCCATGTTCAGTGTTTTTTTTTCAGTAAAAAGTTTTCTTACCATTTTATAAGAAAAGAGATTGTTTACCAAGGAGTTTTGCATAGCTTGAACTGTAATGTGAACATTACAATTCAAGCATAGTGCGACGTAATGTTGCCTTGAATTGCAAACACCAACTTACAAGGAGACTTTCCACCATAGTAATCCCTAGTTACTGAGCAAGTATGATATAATAGTAGATTGTTACACAAGGGACGTAAGTAAGCTATTACAGAACAAGATCCAATTTGGCGCCAGTGCGAGCGCAGCTCGCATAGGGCGCTAATGGATCGCGTGCACCCGAGATATTTAGTCACACGAGCGAGCGCAGCGAGCGAGGGTGAATATAGTTCGAGGGTGTAATAGCTACTTGCAACCGAGGTAAGCATTCTACTTTATATCATTCTTGCGAGGTAAATAAAACATTGGTAATGCAAAATGAAATTAAATCACTTTACGAACAAACTTCACAAACTTTCAGATCAAATGAAATGCCGCCATTTCCATTTTTTTTTCGTAAATAGTTTTCCATTTTTTTTTTACGGCTCTGAGTTCCAAGGAGTTTTGCATAGTTTGAAATGTTGAAATGTATGGAAATTAAATGCCGCCATTTCTTTTTTTTTTTTTTTTTTTTTTTATTTTTTTTTATTTTTTTTTTTTATTATCCACTAACCCATACCCCTATTCGGTTTCTACACGGCATCGTACCGGAACGCTAAATCGCTTAGCGGCACGGCTTTGCCGGTAGGGTGGTAACTAGCCACGGCCGAAGCCTCCCACCAGGCCAGACCAGGGAAATTCAGAAATTATAAATTTCCAAACCCTGCCGGGGATAGAACCCGGGACCTCCGCACGTTAAGGCAACAGCGCTCAACACTGCGCCACGGAGGTCGTCATGTTCAGTGTTTTTTTTTCAGTAAAAAGTTTTCTTACCATTTTATAAGAAAAGAGATTGTTTACCAAGGAGTTTTGCATAGCTTGAACTGTAATGTGAACATTACAATTCAAGCATAGTGCGACGTAATGTTGCCTTGAATTGCAAACACCAACTTACAAGGAGACTTTCCACCATAGTAATCCCTAGTTACTGAGCAAGTATGATATAAAAATACTTAAACCTGTCTACGTCACTTCCAACTAATTTAAAAAACTTTTGGGGTTCCTAAACTTCCCTTCTTAGTCAAAAAAGCTATAAAATTGTCAAAAATAGGCAAAACTCAATTTGAAGAATCAAATTTTAAGTTCAGAAAATTCCGCCTTACCACCTTTGAAGTCCGATTTCTCACAATAATGCCCCCTAAACAACCAATTATTACTAATGACTCGACAATGCACGATTGTAAAGCCTCACGATCTTTACAATCGTGCACGATCTTTACAATCGTGCATTGTCGAGTCAACATCTCCTGAAGATGCTCCGGTGTCGGAGTGAAACGTACGTTGAGAATAATTTGGAAGATTTATGTGGTGTGGTGAATATTGCAAGCTGCAAGTGCAAGATACACTGTACCACATATATTTGCCTATTGTTGCGGATTATAGCAAATTAAAGTTCAAGTTCCTCCTTAAGAGAATCGTCTAGTTGTAAATTTTCATACAAAAAGCGATAACGTTTTTCATCCCGTAAATGTTGTCCAATTTTCATATTTTTTAGAAATGTTGCAGATACAATGAAGAACTATGCTCGAACGTTTTAATTTTAAAGAAATATATTGCTTACGTTAAAAGTTATTAGCGTCTGAATATCCATATTTTTGACCTAAAAACTTCCTCGAGTATTTTAATTTTTTTTAATTTAACCAAAGTAAAATATTAAAAAAATAAAACGTACGAGCCTAGATTAAGGTGTACTGAATCTAATGAGACGAAAATTGTCTGATTTCGTAAACGTTGAAAAAAAAACGTTATCACCCGAAACAATATTTCAAGAATAAAATGTAGGCATATGCCTACTGGACTTGCAACTCTCTCTATCGCACGATACGGAGAAGGCAGCGAAGCGTTGTGAAACAGATAGCATTATTGAAAATACCTACTCGCGTCGCGTTTCGTCACTAGACGATCCTCTTAAGTACTGCTATAACAGCCCCAGCAGGGCTAGCATGGGCCGGAGATAAAAAATTTATCCCCCGATTTTATCCACTGACAAGAGATAAAATTAACTTATCCACTTCTCAAAGCACGGCAACAGGGGAGAGGAGAAGTTTATCCCCGTTTGACATTTCACAGGGACTCTGGGGACTATTTATCCACCGTTATTTAGCGTTTTTATTTATTTATTTAGGAATAAAAATTTTATCCTTTCCTCGGGGAGAAAATTGTCTCGGCCCATGCTAGGGGGGCTGATGGCTTGAGAAACATCAGTGCACGTTATTTTAAACACAGACGTACTTTATACTTATGTACTTATTTGCAAGGCTTGAGGATGATATACCTAGATAGAGTCGCTAGAGAGAATATTATATTTTTTATTTTGTACCAAAAAGTTATAAAATACCTAAAAAAACAAAAACATAGTGGACGGTAGCCCGTAGCACTGATTATCTCAACAAGAGATCTCTAGTCTCTACCAGTGACTCTTGGCAGTGGGAAAGGTTGTAATTTGTAAACAAAGAATAGGTGTAATAATAATATTCTTTATTTAAACGTAAAAAAACCGGCCAAGTGCGAGTCGGACTCGCGCACCGAGGGTTCCGTACAAACCTGTAAGTAGTAATTTTTAAATTATTAAAAAAAAAACTACCTACTTACTAGATTTCGTTCAAACCAATTTTCGGTGGAAGCACGGGTGGAAGTTTGCATGGTAATGTACATCAAATATTTTTTTTAGTTTTATCATTCTCTTATTTTAGAAGTTACAGGGGGGGGTGGGGGGGGACGACGACGACACACATTTTACCAATTTGGAAGTGTCTCTCGCGCAAACTATTCAGTTTAGAAAAAAATGATAGGTATTAGAAACCTCAATATCATTTTTGAAGACCTACCTATCCATAGATCCCCACATGTATGGGAAAAAATATTTTTGAGTTTCAGTTCTAAGTATGGGGACCCCCAAAATTTATTGTTTTTTTTCTATTCTTGTGTGATAATCTTAATGCGGTTCACAGAATACATCTACTTACCAAGTTTCAACAGTATAGTTCTTATAGTATCGGAAAAAAGTGGCTGTGACATACAGGCAGACAGACAGACAGACAGACAGACATGACGAATCCATAAGGGTTCCGTTTTTTGCCATTTGACTACGGAACCCTAAAACCCCAGTAGATTTGTATCTACATTTCAATTACAAAAAAGACGCAACTAAATATAAAATAAAATAAAATGAAATATAAATAGTTATAAAAGATAATAAACGTTATAGTTACGATATATCTACGTACAATACATACGTAGTCATACACACTATTGTTCTATTTTTTATTCGCATCCTGGTGCACTGACAGCCAGTGCTCGAAGATGGAACAACTCAGATCCTCTGCCAACGTACTGAGGATCTCGTTGTCGGAAGCACGCAAACGACTCCAAAAAGAAGCGATTCGTGTTCTAATGATCGCAAAGAAATCCGGTACTCTTGCCTTAGCGAACATAGAGATATAATATTAGATATACATCTATGTTAGCGAACATGCCCGTCGCGCTGCAGTGCTGCGGCGCGGCAACTTCATCGGGGTAGATACGATAGGCGTTATTGTATTGCAACCAGATGTTGTTGACAGCACACGGTGAACTTAACCCAAAGCTGACATGTGTAGAAACATAAACAATATGCTCTAAAGTCTAAACAATGTCAGCTTTACTTCGTCACTGCACTTTGCGAACCGACTTGCGAGCATGTTGCATCTCACAGACAGAGCACGCTGCACGACGTTCCCTCTGATATGTCTTCATCGTCAACGAGACCCTCAGTAAGTATATGGCCAAGGTAGGTACCTAAATCGTTCAACCCTCTCAAGAAGATTTCCATCAAGGTAAGTAGGTATTCAGAGGTAGAATTTATGAAAATGCTTGAAATGAAATATTATATTATCTTAAACTTGGTAAAAATATACATACAAATGCCATAAATAGACATGTGATTGTGTAAGTGTTAACCGGAATATTATGCTAAAATGTACATTAAATTTATCTTAAGCCGATTATAGTTAGGTAGCTAAGTAGTTAGTAGACCACCTAATTTTTCTGTTTGTACGTTTTTTTTGCACCATCATCAAACTGCAGTTAGGTAGGCCATGCTTCTCGTAAGGAGCCGAGAAATCTTTGAGTGGACACCCCGTGTTAAGTTTTTTATACATTACAATTTCTCCTAATCGGTCTCTACACGCCATCATACCGGAACGCTAAATCGCTTGCTTGGCGGTACATCTATGCCGGTAGGGTGGTAACAATAGCCACGGCCGAAGCCCCCCACCAGGCCAGACCAGGGAAAATTCGGAAGTTATAAATTCCCAAATTGACCCTGCCGGGGATCGAACCCGGGACATCCGCATGTTAAGACAACAGCGCTCACCACTGCACCAGGGAGGATGGTAGAGGTAAAAAAATTGCTTTATTACAGGAAAGTATGTACTAATAGCGATAAAATGCACGATTTTGTAAAAACAATGAGCCTATAAAGCAACTTTCTTGACGACACAAAAATAGTGACGCGTGACGTGACGGATTTAAGTATCTATAGTCGTCATCTCTATTGCCTTATTTAAAACTCCGTGACCCGTAGTTGGGTACATAATAGCTAAGTACATGAAATAGGTCTGTGAACGCGTTGAAAAAATGTAATATTTTCGTGTGTGCATTTCATCCATAATTCAACGGGATCGAAGGTGCTTCATTCACATTCATAATACACGGGAGCGCTAACATAATTGCATGTATAACAAGCTTGTTGAACTACTTCAATGTATAAAACACTGTTAAACCGGACGGACGTTCGTAAAGTTTTTTTTGTAAGTACAGAATTGGGTAGTTCACCACTAGTCAATTTTTTTTCGTGTTTATTTAATCGAGGATCTCCCAAAAGACGTCAGGCGCCCCCTGTTGGTTTTATGTTGAACTAGCTGATGCCCGCGACTTCGTCCGCGTGGTTTGAGTTTTTTTGATTTCCGCGGGAACTCCTTAATATTCCGGGATTCTCCAGGTCCTCAGCTATGCCCGTGCCAAAATCACGTCGATCCGTTGCTCCGTTGCGGCGTGATTGAGGACTAACCAACGAACCAACAAACAAACACACTTTCGCATTTATAATATTACTTAGCATTTTAATTTGATGACGTCACAATTCAGTATTTCATACAAAATCCCATATTAAGCGTGCATTTTGAAATTTGAAAAGTACGTAATCTATTGACGTTAGTAGTCAAATACCCAAGGCATTTGACTACGACCGCCACTCGTCAGGTCTAACGTCTGAATAAGTCTTTATGAGCTTCCTAAATATTTTATAGATATTGTTTTTTACATTAATTAATTAATGGACAAAATCACCTAGTTTTCAATAATTTTTTTGAAAATCTAGTTAATGACAAATCAGCAACTTTCCTATATTTTAATGAACTCTGAAATCTTATTACAATGTAAAGGATTAGGTACATAAATGACAAGGAACCTTTGCAATGATTTGTATTAACGTCAATTAACACCATCACGGTTAAATATATGTTATCTGGATGGCAAAAAGTGTATAGTGTACTTAATTGAATAAACATTGAGTGATTGAACGTAAGGAAAAAACTTTTTGCTTCTATGAGTGTCCACCCCCCTCAAAGTCATTTTCATATGACCGCGTGGATTAAGATTTTGTTAATTCCCGCGGAACTCCTTAATTATCCGGGATAAAATGGGGTAGCATGGTCCTTCCCCGGGATACCACCTTTCATCAAAATCGGTTAAAATAATGGGTCGTTAAAACGTAGCAGACAGACAAGATAAGATAAGGATATTTCTTTATTGCCAAAATACACACAATTTGCACTGAAGAGTTCTTACAATAAGTATTTTTGGAAACAGTGTACTAGTTACCAAACATGGCGTGCAATCATTAGCTATTCACAGCTTAATATTATTCTATTTATTATTACCTACGTGATGCAATTTAACAATTATTTAAACACAACACAGTACCACACATCATTATTAATAATTACAGTTACTTAATAAGAATAAATCATTTATTTATCCCTGAAATATAAAAAGAAGCTAAATATAATGAAATAATTATAATACCTATGTCATTAGATCTAATATTGTTAATAAAATGTCAATATTAAATTATAAAGATAGGTACATGTTATGAATACCTGTGGTTTATTATTAATTAACACAAAATTATTAATGTCAAACTTTAACTAAAAGCCAACAAGATTTGTCAGTAATAATCATTATACACAGAGAATCATTGATCGGTAATTACGTAAAAGCATAGCTTATAATAAATTTTATAGATGTTCTAATGTATTTAGTTTTACTAATAATTAATCTAATTATTATAATAATTAATATTATCCTGCAAGAACTCATGAACAGCGCAATAACATTTATTTAATAATTATTTAAACATCTTTGATTTAAAGTTATATGTATTTTGTTTTTTAATGCTCTGTGGTATTTTATTATATATTAAGTGAATGCAAATGGCCATGTTATAAACGTTTTTTTAAATAAGTTGATTCTTTGTCTTTGTATCTTAAGCTTATTTTCATATCTATTGGGCCATACAACATTTTATTTCTACATGAAATAAAATGTTTTATTTCATGTAGGACAACTTATTCAGATAATAATTTTACACCTTAAATTTTAAAGACGTGTATATTGGCATTGGCAGAACACGTCAAAACAGTCACTTATTTTACGGGGCCTTTACTGATAATAATTAATTAACTAGTTTGATAAACATTTCAGTAGGTGATTGTGATTTTTTTTAAAAATGAGTCAAAACACGGAAGCGGAAATGAAGTCAAAAATGGACAAGAAAAAGTTTGAAACTTCCATAAGTGAGCTGAAAACGAAGACTTTCGTGACCCCAGCTGATATGGTGCACTATGGTAAGAAATAAAAATACCTAGATTTTAAATAAACTGATTTTCCACGACTGGGGGCTAACTATTTAATATTGTTGACACTCTTGTTTCAGTATTATAATTTACCAGCTAATGCCCGCCACTTCGTCCGCGTGGTTTAAGTTTTTTTTTATTCCCGCGGGAACTCCTTAATTTTCCGGGATAAAAGTAGCATAAGTCACTCTCCATGTCCTCAACTATACCCATGCCAAAAATCACGTCGATCCGTTGCTCCCTTGCGGCGTGATTGAAGGACAAACCAACAAACAAACACACTTTCGCATTTATAGTATTAGTAACTGTAAGTAAGTACTAGCTGATGCCCGCGACTTCGTCCGCGTGGTTTAAGTTTTTTTTTATTCCCGCGGAAACTCCTCAATTTTCCGGGATAAAAAGTAGCCTATGTCACTCTCCATGTCTTCAACTAGGTATACCCATGCCAAAAATCACGTCGATCCGTTGCTCCGTTGCGGCGTGATTGAAGGACAAACCAACAAACAAACACATTTTCGCATTTATAGTAGGTACCTATTATAGTAACTGTAAGTAAGTACTAGCTGATTGATGCCCGCGACTTCGTCCGCGTGGTTTAAGTTTTTTTTTATTCCCGCGGAAACTCCTCAATTTTCCGGGATAAAAAGTAGCCTATGTCACTCTCCATGTCTTCAACTAGGTATACCCATGCCAAAAATCACGTCGATCCGTTGCTCCGTTGCGGCGTGATTGAAGGACAAACCAACAAACCAATAAACCAACAAACCAACAAACAAACACACTTTCGCATTTATAATATTAGTATGGTGAATACTTATATCCCTGCGACCATTTATAGGTCCATACCTGCGACGCTATGTATTAACTTGACTACTCAGTCGCCCATACGTTTGAAATGGGTTGAATAGATAATTTTATGAGTAGGCAAAAAGCGCGTCAATATCAATGAAAATGTTTTGTGAATCTACGAATGAACAGGAGATGGCGAGATTAAGTATTTTTAACTTCGCATGAATAGGCAGCATTGTTATAGAATAGTCTTTTTAAAGCAATTCCTTGTCGGGATGTAGATTATTATAGACGACTAGGTGTTAACCGCGACTTCGTCCGCGTGGTTTTAGTTTTTTTGATTCTCGCGGGGACTCCTTAATTATCCGGGATAAAAAGTAGCCTCCGTCCTCAACTATACCCATGCCATGATCCGTTGCTCCGTTGCGGCGTGATTGAAGGACAAACCAACAAACCAATAAACCAACAAACAAACACACTTTCGCATTTATAATATATTAGTATATTATTTATGAAGTATGATAAATCAGAGTATAAAAATAATTAGTTAAGTATATAAATCATCTAGTAAAAAAAAACATCGAACCCGAAGTATCAGAACGCGAAAACTTTTCCGCAGCACTACAGTGCTACAGGGGTTGTTTCGTATGTTTTTAAACTAGTGGTTCGCCCCGAACTGAGACCTCGCGGTATCCATAAACTTGTACAGAGCGCCATCTATTGACATAATTGTGAAGTTCTGTTAATAATACTGAAGCACATTAAAAATTAAATAATTTCGTTTCCTTATAATATTTATCTACTTTTAGTATTTGTTGTTCATGTACAGGGTATAATTCAAAACTTTTGATAAGTTTCAGGCTCAGCCTTTCAGAAAATTGAGTTCTGAGGTCAAATTTTTACGTTAGAAAATCACCACTTTGAAAGCCCCCCATTTCGTCAATTTTAGGGGAAAAATTAAAAAAAATATATTTTTGCACTCTATTCCTAATTATCTTTAAAATGATATACAGCAACCCTATGTAACGCTAAAAAAATATTTTACTTCGCATTCGCTTCTATGAGAGCCCCCCTGAAATAAAGATTTTTATAACTTTTTAAGCCATATTCGGCTGGAGGCCATAGGTTTACATATAGTAATTAGTTACGTTCAGTAATTCAGAAGTTATAAGGCTCTGACAGACGGACGGACAGACGGACGGACAAGTGCCAATTCACTCAAGTAGGCTCAGAGACCTGCGCTTCACTCGGTCAATAATTTAAAACGAATTATTATCACCATGAACTGTCTCATCCAGTAGTCTCATCATGATTTTCATGTTGACTCTTTTAGATGACGGCGCTGTCACAGAAGAATACTTAAAAGCCTACGCACACTCATTGGAGGATCCTGAGAGCTTTTGGGGTGAAGTTGGCAAAGAACTGGAGTGGACTCGACCTTGGGACCAGGTCTTGGATGACAGCAACCCACCGTTTACAAAATGGTGAATATATTAATAACTACTTAGATGATACTTCTTTAGTAGCGGCTTCTTAATACTTCTTTAGCCGCGTTGAGCACTTTTTTGGTAGGGGGTAAACTTGTAGATTCGCGTCACAGACACCTCGCTCCGGCATGCTCGCGAACACCGATATATATATATATATATTATACTAGCTGATGCCCGCGACTTCGTCCGCGTGGATTGAGGTTTTTCGGTTCCCGCGGGAACGCTGTAATTTTCCGGGATAAAAAGTAGCCTATGTGCTATTCCAGACTATAATCTATCTATGTGCCAAATTTCATCCAGATCCGTTCAGCCGTTGGAGCGTGATTGAGTAACAAACATCCATACATCAACACATCCATACATCCTCATCAAATCCATGCTCCTTTGTCATTTAACTACGTAATCTTCAACAGTATAACTAATAAGCTTTTTTCAGAAGCATACTTATAATGGACTTTTTAAACTTGTGTAGGCAAGTTTAAATAAGGGAAAAAAGTTGATAATAATTCGTTTTAAATTACATCCATCCAAACTTTCGCATTTATAATATTTATATTCGATTTTTAATTATTTTAATTATTTTTTTTTTATTATTTTATAAATATTCGTTTTCACTTCCATCGGCAGTCCCTATGACTGCCAATCTTTAGGGTTCCGTACCAAAATGGTAAAAATGGAACCCTTACGGTGCGACTTTCTCCGTCCGTCCGTCTGTCACAGTCGATTATTTAAATTATTCTATGCTCTAGGTGGGTTGGAGGGGAAATGTCCGTGTGCTACAACGCGATAGACCGCCACGTGGCGAATGGGCGAGGAGACCAGGTTGCCCTGGTCTACGATTCGCCCCTGACTGATACTGTGAAGAGGATTACCTACTCTGAACTGCAGAACCAGGTAAGCTATCAACCTAGGAATGTCTGCAGCTGGATTTACCTGTAGGGGCTTCCACACGCCGTAATCTAGATTAAACGCCGCTGGATCTATCATCTAGACAGCCCAAGCTTGATGGGCTGTCTAGATGATAGATCCAGCGGCTCCCTGCGATTTGCTTGAACGTTATCAAGTTTCCCAACGCTTTCCAATCTTTACCTACGATATGGGCCCGAACTATCTGCCCGCCCATTGTCACTTCGGCTTCATGAATGGCGACGTGACCTGCTGGTTACGTTACGTCCTCCGTGACGTTCTTTTGACGACCTCCGTGGCGCAGTGTTGAGCGCTGTTGTCTCAACGTTCAGATGTCCCGGGTTCGATCTACGGCAGGGTCAATTTGGGTATTTGTAATATCTGAATTTTCCCTGGCCTGGCCTGGTGGGAGACCCTACCGGCAAAAATGTGCCTCCAAGCGATTTAGCGTTCCGGTACGATGCTGTGTAGAAACCGAATAGGGGTATGGGATTAATATAACTGCCATGCCCCTAACAGGTTAGCCCGCTACCATCATAGACTGCATCATCATTAGCCATCAGGTGAGATCGCAGTCTTGGGGCTAACTTGTAGTGGTTAAAAAAAAGGTAAGTATACGGTCTGAAGTCAGATCTTCTACGGTTCTTCTATATAGTCCATAGAAGAACTAAACCCTTAAAGGCTACGATAGAAAAATATACGCGTGGATAATTTAACCCGCGTGAAATTTGTATTAAACCAGCGATTTTATTCGCAAGTGCGTATTCATATGTTTTCTAGTGTTAAAGAATTGCGAAAATAAATGCGCGAATATTTTTCGCAGTGCTAACGTAGCCTGTACATACTAATACGTGTAGCTAAAAAATACACGCTGTATTGAGAATCTCTTCAAATTTTTCTACCAGGTATAAAAATAATCAATATACAATTTTTCTGCCAGGTATAAAAAAAATTCTGCCAGGTATAAAAATAACCAATTAAATAGGTATAATTGGTTATTTTTTGTCTATTTTTCTGCTAGGTATCAAGGCTAGCCGGCAAGCTGTCTTCACTAGGAGTGACCCGCGGCTCTCGCGTCGTCATTTACATGCCGCTGGTGCCGGAGGCGGTGATAGCAATGCTGGCCACCAATAGGATCGGAGCTATACACTCTGTTGTTTTTGGAGGTTGGTGGTCGTTTTACTGCAACGCCAAAAGGAAGGGTTATGATTTTAGTAGTCTATGTAGGTATGTTTGTATTTATGTATGTTCCACCGGAGTGCCTAAACTACTGGGCCGATTTTGATGAATGAGGTATCAATCGATTCCGATGTTATAACATGTAGCCTGTGTTACTTGGACCATACTAAGGCCTGTGTTTTGTTGGTAAGTATACCAAGAAAATCTATATGACGGATCAAGGATGTAACGCCCCCCTCACAAGGGTAATCAAGGCAAAGGCAGGAGAAAATCCTGAGTTCATAAATATATGAATACTAGCTAATGCCCGCGACTACGTCCGCGTGGTTTAAGTTTTTTTCCCCACAGGCACTCCTTAATTTTCTGGTTTAAAAAGTAGCCTGTCACTCTCCAGGTCCTCAACTATACTCATGCAATCACGTTGATCCGTTGCTCTGTTGCGGCGTGATTGAAGGAAAAACTCTATATAATTAACGTCCTTGGGGATCGAATTTTCAAATATGGTGAAACACGTACTTCTTCATATTTAACTGAAAGCCCAAATGCTAAGTTAGCTATAATTTGAGAAATGAAGGACTTTCATACAAACTTTCAACCCCTATTTAACCCGTGGGGTGGAATTTTGAAAAACTGTGACACACATACTTCTTTATTACTGTAAGCCAAAATACCAAGTTACGTTGATATAACTTGAGAAATATCTTGAGAAATGTAGGACTTTCATACAAACTTTCATCCCCTATTTCACTCCTTCGGGGGTAGGAATTTTAAAAACTGTGAAACACATATTTTTTAATTTTTTACCCATAGCTTGTAAACCAAGTTTCATGGATATAACTTGAGAAATGACGGAGTTTCATACAAACTTTCAACCCCTATTTCACCCTCTTAGGGGTGGAATTTTCAAAAATCCTTTCTTAGCGGTTGTCTACGTTATAATAGCAATCTGAGTGCAAAATTTCTGCCCGATCCGACCAGTGCAGTGGTTAGAGCTGTGCGTTGATAGATCAGTCAGTCAGTCAGTCAGTCACCTTTGCCGTTTATATATTTAGATTAATAATTAACATGTAGGTACTAAGCGACAGAAAAATAATTTTAAAAATTTGGAAGCAGAAAACGGTATCTAGACGAAAATAGTTATTTGTTATACAAGAGTGAAAAGTTGTTTTTTAACCGCGTGCTCAATTTTGATGACCGAGCAAGCGAAGGATTCTAAAATTCAAAAATTAGAATCCTGAGCGTCAGCAAGGGAATCAAAAGAGCACGAGGTGAAAAATCTTTTCACTCAAGTGCAAACCGTAACTTTTCATCCCACCTCAGCGAGGAAATGACTAAATGCAAAAAAAATCACAAGATTAAATTCAATTCTGTTAATTTCTTTGTCACTAGAATCACTCATTTTAGGTTTTTCACTTATTTTCAATTTTCTTGTTTCTAATCGGTTTTAATTTTTAACAATATGACGTGAAAGAAAATGGTGCGCGCAAAGCAAATTAAAAAAGTACACCAAGAAGGTTACGAGTGTGAGTTTTTAACAAATTAAAAACGATTGTATGGAAATTCGGCACCATAGAGGTACAAGTAAATAGGTTTTAATGATGTTTTGAATTCACAAACTTCATAGACGAGTGATATTTACTAACGTGCACACGATGTTCTAAATTCAATTTACTTTATCCTCTAGAGGATAATAACGGCTTTTACCTTCAGATATCGAAGAGTAAAAATACTCTTTCCGAGATGGTGGGATGAAAATAACTTTTATAGCCGGATGTGCAAGACTTAATTCTCGTTTTTATAGGATTTGCTGCAAGAGAACTGAGGACAAGGATCGAGCACGCTGAACCGACTGTGATCATTGCAGCCAGCTGCGGCGTGGAACCGAACAAAATAGTCAGGTTTGTAATAAACAATATTTTATATTTTATTGACAAGCATCTTCAAAGCTATTTTTGGACAAGTATCTTTTAAAGGCAACGTAACTAACTGTAACTAACGTATAATTTAAGACATGTTATATATTATATATATTGCAGATAAACGGCACTTGTCTGCAGAGATATATTTACTTTAATCCTTTAAGCACAAACAAGAAGCTATAGCTTCTTGTGCACAAATTAGTATGTGCGCTCCTTTATATTCGGCTTGACAGTAGTTATTGCCTATTGCGACCATAAAAAAATCATAGACAAGTTACAGTTCATATGACAAACTGAAATTTTAGAATAATGTCTGGAAATACGTAGGCACAGCCCGGACTTTTGTTAAATTAACATAAACATCAATTTGAAAGGAATGAATATCCTTAAAAACTCAAAGCATACACAACATGGTTAAAGATAAATAGATTAAAATGTGTTAAATATGTGTGTACCTACTTAGAAGTACCTAAACAATATGTCTCTGACACGCCAATCTCCACTGATATTAGCCACATGCACTGGGGCTAAAATGCACAAGTGTGTGCGCAAACACCCTTATACTTATAGCCCGATATGACGGAAAATCCGACACGACCGGAGATAGATCAGGCGCAGGAACGACTTATTTACGTGCTCATCAAGGCACGGAGCTGGAACACCGCCAACTTCCTAGCTAAGGCCTGACCTGGGAATCGAATACAGAACCTTGAGACAGTTATGTAGGTATAGGTAGTATAGAAGATGACTTGTGAGCTTTTTGTTATAGATATAAGGATATTTTGGATGAAGCCCTCTGTCAGAGCTCTCATCAGCCCCTCAAGTGTATCATATACCAGCGGCGACGTGTGCTTGAGTGCAGCCTGGACAAGCAGAGAGACATATGCTGGGACGAGGCGATGGAGGCAGATCCCGTGCCTTGCGTGTCCACAGAGTCCAACGATCCGATGTATATCCTTTACACATCTGGTAAACAAACCTTGACATAACTATATACCATATGCCTGCTATGCATATGTTTTGGCCTGGTGGGTGGGTTTGGCCGTGTTAGTTACCACCCCACCGGCAAATACGTGCCGCCAAGAATAGGGATATGGGTTTAATATAACTGCCGTGCCCCTAACAGGTGAGCCCGCTACCATCTTAGACTGCATCATCACTTACTATCAGGTGAGATCGCAGACAAGGGCTAACTTGTAGTGGATTAAAAAAAAATATTAAAGGACGCGAATGCGTATGCACAGCCAATTAATATTAAGTAAAAGTGATATTTGAAGCTATTGGTATTAGACTTAGGTATTAAATTAAAACTGAGCATTGTTAAATGACTCGAACATTGAGTTGTCCTAAACTCGCTGAATTAAATGCATGGCGTGACTTAGAGCAAGCTCTGCTCAAAATTCCATTTATGTGATTCGAAAAATATTAATTTGAAATCCAGGACAACACGAATCTCTAAATCTGCATCTAATATTCAATTCCCAAGTATAAATTATTCAAATATTCTTTTAAGAGCTCATTTGTACTAAGTCAGACATCAATATGTTCCAATCTACTGGTCGCCAGTTCAAATCTCTTTGTTATTTGTGAATAGAAACTCGGTATTTCCAATTTCATTAATAATGCATAGCTCTACGATATATTTACTTACTAAATATATTCATACAAGCTATTTACAAACACATACCTACCTAAAATATACACGGGTAGGTACTCGTGTAACTATAAGTATCAATTTATGCACATCATTAAGCTCATTTCCAATTTTTATTTTTAAACCCTGATTACTTTTTTCTTGTAAGAAAATTTAAGGAAATTTTAATTTAATTTTAAAATTAACGCTTTTTTCTCTCTATCTGTGGCATCGCAGCGCTCAAACGGCTTTCTTTTTGAAAACTTAAATCAAAATTGTTCTGGGCTTTTGGTTTAAAAAGATTTAAACGAAAATAGTTATTTATCTCCTAACTTAGATTCATATTTCAGTTATAAAAAATTTCGTCAAATCTTATATTTTCGTTTCATTTTCATTTAAATTCTTACTCTCTTTTTAGTTTTCCTTTAGGTACGCCTAAATTAGTAATTTTGTTTATCCTTATATTCTACAGGTACAACCGACGATCCAAAAGGCATACAGCGTCCGTGTAACCATGCAGCTACATTGTGCTGGACAATGCATACCGTGTATGGGTTGAAGAAAGGAGTGTGGTGGGCAGCATCAGACCTTGGCTGGGTGGTTGGACATTCGTACATATGCTACGGACCTTTATTGGCTGGCCTGACAACAGTGCTGTATGAGGGGAAACCTGATAGAACTCCTGATCCTGGACAATATTTCAGGTATTTTAGAATGTGAAACAAATCTACAAATTTATTTAAAATTTCTTCCTCGTTACATACTGAAGATCATGGTCATTATTTGATAAAACTTTCTTAACAGCTTCTTTTACACCTCTTTCTGTTGTCCCTTTTATGAAGCGAATAAAAATTACCTACTTGGAGAATTAATAGTGATTTCGCTTCGATCTAAAGATCCTTTAAAGCGGCATCTTTTAAACAACGAGAGATGATGTGCGAGATTTCGTCCCCGTCGATTATATGATTTAGATTTTTCGAAAATCTCTTGGAAAAACTTTTTTTTTTCATCTCTGGGATGCAAAAAAGATTATAATTTTACAAAAATTTTCTGAGTCATTTCCATGAACTTATTAAGTTCTAATTCCGATTTTCTGTAGATGACAGACACGCTTGCGCTTTTATTAACCGACATCCAAAAAAGGAGGAGGTTCTCAATTCGGCGCGTATGTTTTTTTTTTAAATATTAAAATGAAAAAATGAAAATGAAAATGATTTATTTCATGTAGGACCACTAGTGTCACTTATGATAAGTCGTAAGAATCTACCACCGGTTCGGAAAGCTGATTCTACTGAGAAGAACCGGCAAGAAACTCAGCAGTTGCTCTTTTCAAAATCACGACAACACAAGGAACCTTATGAGACAACTAAAGGAACCTTATTTGAACACTGGCATTTATTCACTAGAGAGTCTAATCGTTCAATATTATAATTACATAAGGTTAACAGCTCATCGGCAGCCAGAATGTGTTCACCGATCTGTTTCTGTGACAGTTCATACTGGGAAGTAATAGTTCTTAATGAACTTTCCAACTTTAATATCTCATTGTTTAGGCTATGAATGTTAGAATCATATTGCTCTCTCATTTCTTGCAATGAGGAACAAGTTATATTCAACTTATTTAATAAGTCTGACCGCTCCTTTCTCAGTACAATGTTTTGAGCACTTGCCTTTTGTGATTTAATTAATTTTTTTGTTTTTGTAATAAACTTGCCAATTTTTATGTATTTTTTTATTTTTCTGTGACTATTTAAGTAAATATTAAGTTCTTTATGTGGCTTATTTTGGGCACAAGGACTGTCACAGGTGAGATCAATGGTCACAACCGGTGCCGCTGAGGATGAAGATGAAGCAAGCAGTTCATCGTACAGTTTGTTGTTTTGTTGCCTTTCGCAACTTTCTATATGTGACTGAAGGTCATCAATTATTTTATGTGACCTGCTCAATTCATCCTCCAAAAAAGAGATTCTTCCCAAGGCCACTTCATAGGTCTGAATACACTGATTCTTTAGATAGATTAGATATACTTAGTATGGATAATATGGATTTTAAAGATCCTAACCTAACCTAACAGTGATTTTATTCTCGGTTCAGACTTATTGAACAACATCGTGTCAATGCTCTCTTCACGATTCCAACTGCATTGCGCGTATTGAAGAGAGCGGATCCCACTGGCAAATACGCAAGAAGATATTGTGGAAAATCTCTTAAAACTATTTTTATCGCCGGAGAACACTGTGATCAAGAATCACGGGTAAGATATTATTTATTCTAAATTGGCGTTTAGTAAATTGGGAATCTACCTATATCTATAATTCTATATTCTACAATTCTATAATCTTTATCTTCTGTATATATAAAAAAACCGGCAAAGTGCGAGTCGGACTCGCGCACCGAGGGTTCCGTACAAACCTGTAGCAAGTTTTACGATTAATGAATTTAATGAACCGCAAAACTAACTTTGTTTGTAGAGGTTTTCTGTTAATATCAAAAAAACTATGCTAGTTAGAGCATTGGCTATAGTTTTCCTGTAAAATATACATAAATTCCTATTGACCATAATTATTTCAGATTTTTCGATTGGTAAACTCCGGAGATAAGGGGGGGGGAACGGTATTTTTTTTGACATTTTCCCCGATAAATCAAAAACTATAATGACTAAAAATAATTAAAAATCTGTTTTAGAATGTACAAAGTAAACCCTTTCATATGATATCCCACACAGTACAGTTATCTCACTTTTAAATTTCAACCCTCCGATTTTCCCCCCTTTTTAAATAAGAACAAAAATAATTTCCAATTTTTTTTAATTTCAGTGTCTTTGGGCCACTAATATACACAACTATTCCAAATTTCATGTCGATAGCTTCGGTAGTTACTGAAATAATCGAGTGTGACGGACGGACAGACAGACAGACAGACAGACAGACAGACGGAGAAAGTCGCACCATAAGGGTTCCATTTTTACCATTTTGGTACGGAACCCTAAAAATGAATCCCTATTTCCCTTGGTCACGGCATCACGCGTGAACGGCTGGACCAATTTCGCTAATTCTTTTTTTGTTGTGTTTGTTTGGACCCCGGGATGGTTTATATTCACAATTGGACCCGGTAGGGGGCGCTACAATCGGGTTCGAGGTTCAGGGCAGGACAAAGTCTGCCGGGCCCACTAGTCCATCTATAATTTCTATAATAAGTACATAATATTATAAATGCGAAAGTTTGGATGGATGGATGGATGTTTGTTACTCAATCACGCCCCATCTGCTTAACGGATCTGGATGAAATTTGGCACAGAGATAGATTATAGTCTGGAATAACACATAGGTATTTCCGACATTTCCGGGATAAATCCCGGAAAATTAAAGAGTTTCCACGGGAACGAAAAAACCACGTGGATGAAGTCGCGGGCATCAGCTAGTATTTTATAAGTTTACCAGGAATGCAAATCAATGACTTATGAACTTTTAAAATAGATGTAACTATTGCAAGAGTACCTAATTACAATTTAAAATTACGAGTAGGTAGGTACTCAAACATGTCGTACGAATAACAATGACACGTGAAATGTACCTACATATACTTATATATTTCAATTAGCGATGTTTTTAATATTTAATACTTAGGTACTTATTCCTATCGTAGTTATTTTGGTGCAAAGGTAAAAATTTATTATTTGTATGAATATTTATTTATGACCCAAAATATTTATAATGAGGCGTATTTTTAAAGACCATTCCCCCAATTGTGTAAGGAAATCGTAATCGTAATCGTTTGTCAAACGTATAATTCGACCTGTTTGAGGAGTTCATAGATGCCTGCACGTCACAAAGCATGTATGAACTCCATAAACAGTTCGAGTAATACGTTTTAAGCTGTCAAATGATTACGATTTGCTTAGACAATCGGGTCTCATGTTTTGCAGCACTGGGGTGAAAGGATATTCGGCGTTCCAGTACTGAACCACTGGTGGCAGACTGAAACCGGGTCACCGATCTGCTCAGCTTTTCTTGGCTATGGAGTAAAGGGTGTCAGGCCTCATTCAACTGGCTACCCCGTACCTGGCTATGATTGTAAGTTTTCACTATGTTGTGGGCGATCTTTTAATAATTAAGTAGGTATGTTTTTTTTTAATATATAGGCTAGCGCTTGTCTGCAATCAGACCTGCTTGCAAGTGGTGATGCAGCCTAAGGTGGAGTGCGCTTGTCACTCTTGATTTGAAGGTACCTAGATCCTAGCGGATCCTAGCGGTCCTAGCGGGCGGTAGGTATGTGAAGGAAATCGAGCCAATGAAGTTTTGCACTTAGGAGAACTTTAGCTAGAATACAAGTAGGTATAAGTTGGTTGGGCCTTGGCACTCCTCGGCCAAGACACTATTCCGTAGGAAGATTTTCATTATATTATTCACGTTCAGGTTCTAGTAAAGTTCTTTGATTGCAATTCATCTACTAAAATTAATTACCTACCTTTAACAAGCAAGTTGATTGCTTCTGGTTTATTGCTTACACATGCATTCGGTGAACTTTTCGGATGTTTGCCTCGAGAAGATTTTTTCGTTTACTTAGGTACCTATTTTCCTTTTTTTTTCTTTTTTTTAGTGAGAGCATTGAGAGAAGATGGGTCTGAATGTCATTCAGGAGAAGTTGGGCGTTTAGTCGCTAAATTGCCTTTGCCACCTGGCTTCGCGTCTACGCTGTGGCAATCCGATGAACGGTTTAAGAAAGTATATTTTGATGCTTATCCGGTAAGAAATGTTCTTAATAACATCACAACTGCACCCTCTTGGCATATAATTGAAGTTTTGTGAATTTTGTTCTGTAAATTTTGAGTGAAATCCTGGAAAATTTGATTCAAATCGGTTCGAAATTGGTTCAGGTCTACGGGAGGCTTCCGCTTATATGCTAGTTACCACCTCATATTATCACCAAGCGGATGAGCGTTCAAATATAATAATACCTACCTTAGCGAGAATCATAACAATTTGTCTCAGAATTTCGTGCAAATTTGACTTTTTAAAACTACAGGAAGTGCTGTAAATATATGCGGATAAGGCTCTAAAAAAATCCCTGTGTGAAAAATTACTAAGTACCTAACCCTTAATAAATATTACGCTGAGCTGATTTACCTACTACAAAAAATTTGGCAGCGTTTAGAAGTTTCAATCCCATGCAACGATAAAGTTTTACGATAAATAGTTTTTGTAATAAGGCCCTTGGAATTTTCAGGGTTTCTACGATACGCAAGACGTTGGATGGATAAGTGCTGAAAATGCAGTTTGGGTGGTAGCTAGAGCTGATGACGTCATCAACGTAGCTGGGCACAGACTTTCAACAGCTGCAATTGAGGACGTTGTACTAAAACACGCGAGAGTGGCTGATGCTGTGGTGGTTGGAGCTCCTGACCCGACGAAGGGTGATGTGCCTTTGTGTCTCTATGTGATGCGACCTCCACAGGATAGTAAGTAATCGTTTGCACACATTTTTATATAAAGGCGATTCCAATAACTGATCTATCAAAGCACAACTTTGGGATTAAAACTTGTGACAGTAAATTTTTAATTTCAATTTCAATTTCATTTATTAAATCCACAGATTAAATCAGACAACATTTGTGGTCCACTGGTTAGTAACAATTAATTTAATGATGTATTGCGCTAATTATGAAAGGGGTTTTTAAAAAGTAAGAATTGAATCAATGAGTTAGGGGTGGGTGTGAGCTAGTTATATTAATACTAATGTGACCTTTTCATTTGCTTCATTAATAAACAATTTTTACAAGGGCAGTTTCACATTGACAGTTGCATAAGTTATCTAAATAGGTACACAAAATGTCTTATGACATGACTTTTATTTATTGACAATATACATTTTGGAAAATGAATAATTTAATTCGATGACATAGACCATTGACTGCGGTTACTATGTATGTAGTTGAAATAACTTGTTGTTGTACAGTTAATTAAACGTAAGCCATTCCTTTTCCCAAGAGATGTGAGATGCTAACATGCCACTACCTGCCTTCCACCAAATTATTCCAGAAACCTATAAATTATAGTAGGTAATTAATTATTGAATTTCAAAAAGTTTAGGAATAAATCGTCAGAAAAATACAGTAAGAGCTTTCCATAATGCATTTTCAAAGGTGTTTGGAGCGTGCACCTTTTTTTTTTTTTTTTTAATAAAAAACGTGCACCTGGCCAGCAATGTGGGCTATGGGCCTAACTCCCTTCAGACCCGTGTTTAGTAGTGGGTATGATGATAATAATGTTGATTTATTTCCAGATGAAGAAATCATAGCTGAAAGCACAATATCTCAGGAATTGATTGCGCTAGTACGACATTTGATCGGTCCTATCGCAGCATTCAGAAAAGCTGTCGCAGTTCCCGCTTTACCACGCACGCGTTCAGGAAAAATGTTGCGTAAAGCAATTTCGAATATGGCGCGCAGTCAAAGGGTTAAACTACCCGCAACTATCGAAGACCCCAGTGTTTTTGGCGAAATTAAGATTGCTCTACAGAAGTTCGGCTATGCTATTGATGCACCTGATCCGGAAATGTGATTTTTTAAGTTATTTTTTTATTAGTGACTGATTGATGTGATGAAATTGTCTTTGTTGTATATAAAAAATCATTAGTTATTTCAACAATAATTATTATAGTTATTTAAATTAATTATAATAAGGAATTTTAATAAGTGTTCATTTTAAGTGTGTAGGGCGCCTTTGGAACCCTCGTATCTTTAGTTTTAAGATACCGTAGTTAATTATCCCAATAATTAGCATTATTATTAAACAACTTTATTGCATGAAAAAAAAGGAAAATTACAAAGGACATATTACAAAAAGTACAAACAAAAAGTGATTTTTATCACTAAAGGGATCTCTACCAGGCAACCTACACTAATGAATCTTATTAAGTATTACTGTGAGACGGGAGATCACTTTGTAAGGTTATAATTACATGCATAAACAAATTAATTACATTCAATTAAGTACATACTATTAATTAATATATTATTAATAGGTAATTAGGTATAAGGTAATATTATGTACCTAGGTAGGTACTTATAAAATAAATACAATATCGTATCTAAAACTGGTATGACTGGTAGTTAGGGCACCCCTAAAATATACAAGATAAATAATCTTTCATAGATTTTCTACAAAATATAGGAGTCCTGAAAAAACTCAGATGTTTATATACAATATCTACCATACCTACTAACAATTCATGTTTTATTAGTAGTAAAGAATAATTATTTTATTATTAAATTGCGTACCTATTACTATTATTTTATACATAGAATTTGTATTGTGCATTCAAAATTTTATGATATTTTTAAAAATATGGGAAAAATAAAAATATATAAGTACTCTGAACAAATTAATAAGAATAATGATTTATCATTTTTATTTATATACGCACCTAATTCCACAAAACATTCTGTGTTGACGCAAGACTGACCATGGGATTAATAATAATTATTATAGCCTGACCAGGAAAATAAAAAACCTTGGCATGTTGCGGGAATAGTTATTTGTGTTACATGGGGCCAAAGAAAATTTTTGTTCCCCGAGGGCGCTATTTTGAATTCAGAGCGAAGTGAAGGATTCTATAGTAGAATCCTGAGCGTAGCTAGGGATTCTAAAGTAGAATCCTGAGCGTAGCGAGGAATTCAATATACGCCGCCCGAGAACAAAAAATTTGGCCCCGAGTGACACACACTATTTTTCATCATTACGTATGAGAAAAAGCTAGGAGTATCAACCTACTATGTATGGACATTACCTATACGTTTAAGCACCAATCAGAAGGACGAACGCGGACCAACCAGAAGATACTCCTATCAACCTTCTATGTATAGACATTATTTAGACGTATATTTAACGTTTAAATAAAACACAAATAAATTATTATTTCCTCTTTGGACTAGCAGCCATAATTCCGTTCGAAATTCAAAAAATGTAAAGACGTTTACTATCCGATCAACAAATTGATCACGTGACTTATCGAAGACAACAGCCACTCAAGTACGAACGCGGACCAATCAGAACGGAGAAATGAAAAGTCCTATGGGCCTAAAAATTACATTTTGCTCCCGCTATCCTCTGAAGCCAATATTCGTTTTTCGAATAGGTAAAAAAAAATTAACTAATATGCTATCACAGTATGCTATACTCAGTTGTACAATGAGAAAATGCAACAGTGGCGCCCCCAAGCAGGTTTTTTATTTTTCTGGTCAGGCTTGTACCTTCTACCTACCCACTGCGCAACGTGTTCTGATGAGATTCACGCAGGAGACCTTCGTCCAGCTGCTGTGGACGTCTATTGGTTGTCCGCTAGTAATATAGGTAATAAGTCTAAGCTAAGTCTGCAGCAGTAAGAAAATGGTAGAATTTGAAAATCTGTTGATGGAAACACAGACTGTAATGCGAAAAAACGATGATTGGTTGCGACGACGCGACGATGTCATGTTAGCATTATGTTAGCAATGTACAATGGTTTGATGGCATACTAGAAATCCTCGCTATACCAAATCAATAAATTAAATTCATTTATTTAAAACATGTAGGACATACAGGTGCCTCTTATGTTACGTCATGTTTTGACTCTACCACCGGTTCGGAAAGAAGATTCTGCTGAGAAGAGCCGGCAAGAAACTCAGCAGTTGCTCTTTTTTTTGTAAACAATATATATATTACATTACGTAGGTACATAATTAAGTATGTAAATTAAATACAATAGTGTAAGTTGTACTGCCCTGTGGGGAGCTTGACCCAGAGTCGGTTGCTTCCATACAACTTTGTCATAAAGAAATTCGTCAATAATTGTATAATAGCCCCGACTCAACAACGGTTCTTTTACGGTTTTTTTAAATTTGTGTAACGGCAAGTCCAAAAATTCTTTTGGCACCATATTCTAAAAGGTAATACTCGACCCCACAAACGATTTCTGCACCATAAGAAGACGACATTGCGGCATTCACAGTGAAGACAATAACCCGTCTTCACTGTGAATAGGAGATTTAAGTTTTGCTGACATTTTTATATTTGCTGGAATTCTAAAATTAACTGCAACCAAGGGTGCGTTCCGAAATACACTGAGAGCACTGGAAGTCCCCAGTAAAGAGCACTGCCAGTGCTCGCAGTGCTTATAACGGAACACACACCAAATCATGTCAAAGCATAGACAATGGGTCGATGAGTGTCAGGCTGGGGGTGTGTCACTGTCAATGTCAACAGCCAAGTGCGAACGTCAAAAGTCTAAAGTCACTCGTCAAACTTCAAACTTTCAAAGTGACGCATCGACGAACGGCGAGCCAAAATGAGAAATCTCTGATTAATTTATTTTCCTACATTAATAAAACCCAGTCCTTTCTAAAGTTAAAGTACATTTTATAAACTGAGTGTTACATATTACGAGTGTTTGAAGTCAGATTTGTGTGAAGTTTCGCCCGGTGAAAGAGATTGGTCTAAACGTAAAAAAAACTATACTTTTTCACGAGAATTCTAATCTGCAACCGGCTAAGGTAAAGTATCTTTAATTTTCACTTACATTCTTCACTTCCACTTGGTCGAATAAGTTCCGTAACAGTTGTTCAATAAGTAGAAAACTTGATTTATTTTTGTTCTACATTTGGATTGTTTTATGACCCATGGTATTTTTCTGCTTGTTTACTGGCTCAGCTATAGTATAGTCTGTTTACTCCTATTTGTATAGCATAGAAAGTTAGAAGTAAACGTGTAAGTATGGTAAGGTACTACAACAGCAACTGTGCTGTACTGCAAGTACTAGTACAGCATCAAACTTCTACCACTTGAATAATTTAGTACGCTTGGTTTACAGTTTTTTATATAATTTTAGTTTTTTGTATAGTATAAGTGACACTTCACAGTTCACACTAATATTTACATAAGTGTAGCTATTAAGCAAGATTTAAAAAATTTGAATTTTGTTAACTTACATACCTCCCACCGTACGCTTTTCCATACAACTTACTTGTAACACCTAGTTGCTCTACTTTCCAAGATACGTTCAGTTCAAACTAGTTAGTTCAGGAAACATTAATAAGTAAGTAAGTAATATTAATTTAGAGACCAAGTAAACATATATATTACTAACAACTTGGTGAGAGATTGAAAATACAATCTTTAGATAACCAATCTGATAAAGACTTAAAATTTCCTATGTTACAACAGAACCAATAAATTTAAAGGTATTTCTCAGATAAAAATGTATATTGTAGATGGATTAAATTTGCTCTTACTCAATTAACACCATTGACAAATAAGCTACTTATAACATATTTATATGATTTATTGTATGAGAGTTGTATGTTTTATTTGATAAAATTGATATAAAGACATGTGATACCTACTGATAACATAAATGATTATTTATATAGTTGATTTTGTTTTTGGTAAGTATAGTAAAAGTAGCTTCCATGAAAAGTAGAATTTAAATGAAAAGAAAAAGTATTACATGTATGTAGTTTTTCCATGAAAAGTAGTCTTTATTGCTCAAAACAAATTTTTATTCATATATGTATTTATACTAACAAGATGAGGTCCATGATTTCGTACTTGTAGATTAAATTCCTGTTAGTATTCTTCGATTTTCCATGATAAAAGCTTGCTTCCCTGGGATGGAACCTATTATTGTACAAAATTTCATCAAAATCAGTGGTAGGCCACAATTACACTTGTAAGTTTTACTCATGCAAGTCGCACATATGTGTAGCTTACAAATTATTTTATTATTATTTAAAATAGGCCACACAGTTTTCGCAGATGCGCTAATTTCAACTCTTGTGCTTTGTCTTTATGTGTTTATCCAGACCGTTCTTGTCTTATAAGTATTATAACAGGCAGACAGACACACTTTTGCATTTATCACATTTCACCTGAAGACAGTCAATTTAAAACCGCTTTGATTTGAAATAGATGTGGAAAGCATCAACAGATGTGAAAGCGCCGGCACCAGAGGAGGCAGATGACTGGGAGACTGACCCTGACTTTGTGAACGATGTGACGGAGCAGGAGCAACGGTGGGGGCCGGGGGGGAGACACGTGGAAGCCATTGAGTAAGATATGCTTAACAACTTTTAATATTTTCAGCAGAGATACCTTACCTCCTATTAAGTATCTTTGTGTTGTGTCGGATCTTCCGTCCCATCGGGATATTATGATAGCAAAGAATCAGAGAGTGCACCTGTGTGCACTATAAAATCTATGGCGCACATGGCTAATCTCTGTGGAGATTGGCCGCCGTGGTCGAAATTCGGTTGGGAGGACATTATTATTTATTTTACCTCCTATTACTTACCTTACCTACACCTTCACCATCTTAGGTTTAGACACCTGACCTCCTATACATGGTCAGGGAAGGGGGGACCCTCAATTTTTCGGAGTTATGTGAGTATTAAGAAAAATATCACTTTTGGTGACATACACGGGAAATATGAAAATAAAAAGAAAAGAAGTGAACATAATTTAAAAAAACCGGCCAAGTGCGAGTCGGACTAGCGCACCGAGGGTTCCGTACAAACCTGTAGGAAGTTTTACGATTTATGACGTATTAAAAATAAAAATTACGTTTGTTGTATGGGAGCCCCCCTTTAATATTTACTTTATTGATATTTAATTATTTATTTTGAAAGGTAATATACAAGTTAATATTCTGTGAAAATTTGAACCGTCTACCTGTTACCGTTTTTAGTATTGAGCAAAAAAATACGAAAAAAACACGTTTATTGTTTGGGGACCCCCTTAATATATATATTTTTTTAATTTTTAGTATTTGTTGTTATAGCGGCAACGGAAATACATCATTTGTGAAAATTTCAGCTTTCTAGCTATCACGGTTTATGAGATACAGCCTGGAGACAGACAGACAGACAGACAGCGGAGTCTTAGTAATAGGGTCCCGTTTTTAGGGTTCCGTACCCAAAGGGTAAAAACGGGACCCTATTACTAAGACTCCGCTGTCTGTCTGTCTGTCTGTCTGTCTGTCTGTCTGTCTGTCTGTCTGTCTGTCTGTCTGTCTGTCTGTCTGTCTGTCTGTCTGTCTGTCTGTCTGTCTCCAGGCTGTATCTCATAAACCGTGATAGCTAGAAAGCTGAAATTTTCACAAATGATGTATTTCCGTTGCCGCTATAACAACAAATACTAAAAATTAAAAATATATATATATTAAGGGGGGTCCCCATACAATAAACGTGTTTTTTTCGTATTTTTTTGCTCAATATTAAAAACGGTAACAGGTAGACGGTTCAAATTTTCACAGAATATTAACTTGTATATTACCTTTCAAAATAAATAATTAAATATCAATAAAGTAAATATTAAAGGGGGGCTCCCATACAACAAACGTAATTTTTATTTTTAATACGTCATAAATCGTAAAACTTACTACAGGTTTGTACGGAACCCTCGGTGCGCGAGTCCGACTCGCACTTGGCCGGTTTTTACCCTTTGGGTATGGAACCCTAAAAACACGACTGCCCTGCCATATTGAAAAAAATTATAGCCAGTGTCACTCAGGATGATGTAAGGAGTCTAATGATACCCCATACATCCAAATCTGTGAACAGCATTTAGAAGTTATGTTGGAATAAAGAAACTCACATACATACATGAGCCCTGGAAACATTACACCCCTTTTTTAAGCAGTTGTGTAATAAATGCCCAATTCAATTTTAATTTCAAATTGTATGCTTCCTGTATTAAGTAAAACAGCAAACCAATAACCGTGTTATTTATAATTCAGTTAAGGAAAAGTGTGGGTGTATCACCAATAATATGATTCACGGTTCATTGCAGTTCAGTTAATTTAAATAAATAATTTATTTGCAATGCTTTTTGATCATTTTAAATGCATTAATATAAACACTAGACTAGAGGATGCCGCGACTTCGTCTGCGTTGATTAAGGTTTTTAATTTCCGCGGGAACTTCGCAATTTTCCTGAATTAAAAGTAGCCTATGGGGCCAATTCTGTATAGCACAGTCTCTAAACTAAATTTAAATGACAGCTCTGTTTATATTGCTATCCCTTTCATATTACTCCCTACGGATCAGGGCAACACTAAGTTTAGAGGTGTCATTTTAGGTTAGCTTAGAGATTGTGCTAACAGAATCAAATAAATATTATAAATGCGAAAGTTTGGATGGATGTATGGATGTTTGTTACTCAATCACGCTCCAACAGCTCAACGGATCTGGATGAAATTTGGCACAGAGATAGATTATAGTCTGGAATAGCACATAGGCTACTTTTTATCCCGAAAAATTAAAGAGTTCCCGCGGGAACCGAAAAACCGCAATCCACGCGGACGAAGTCGCGGGCATCAGCTAATTGGTCCCTATATCCTTCCCTGGGTCAAAATCTATCTCTTTACCAAATTTCATCAAAATTTGATTGGAAAGATGGGCCATAAAAGAGCAGTCAGAGAGATAGACACAAATACTTTCGCATTTATAATATAAGTATGGATAAGTATGGATTAATGAATTTCATGACTTCTTCTGTGAGGATTTAGGTTTTCTAAAAATCGAAAAATACTTTTTTTCTGGTATAAAAAGTAGCCTAGGTGTATGTTGTTATCTCTGTACCCTATGAAAATCAGTTTAATGGTTGGGCTGTCTAAAGGTTGACAGGTAAAGGTAAGGTAAGGTAAGGTAAAGGTTGGATGGTGGACAGGCAAACTATTGCAAAACCTTAGACTACTTATGCTGAGATCTATATAGCGTACTTTGACTTGGTTCAGACTTTACTTAGAGTTAAAACGAGATGGACTTATGTGAATAACATAAATCTGTCTCGTTTTAACCATGTATTAAGTCTAAGCAAAGTCAAAGTTCGCTGTATAAATCTCACTAGGTCTTAGGTAAGGACTAACTTGTAGAAAAATAGGTAGTTATAGTGTTTTTTACCCGACTGCGGAACGCACAGGGTTATGTGTTCATCAGTCTATATATGTTTGTATGTTCCTTGCAGGACAGCTACAGCCTTTTTTTTTTTAAATATATAGGCTAGTGCTTGGCTGCAATCAGACTTGCTTGCAAGTGGTGATGCAGCCTAAGGTGGAGCGCGCTTGCCTAGAAGATGCCTATTCACTCTTGATTTGAAGGTACCTATATTAAAAGAGGAGGGGAAAACGGAAGCCGGAAGGGCATTCCATATCCTAGCGGTTCGAATTAGAAACGAGGAAGCAAATCGCTTCGTACGAGCCCGCCTAAACGCGTGGACCGATTTTGGTGATTCTTGTTTAAATTAATTTAATGATTTTTGTCAATAGTATGGCGAAGTTAAGAGAAGAGGTATTTGAATCGGACAAGCAAACCAAAAAGCAACAGTATGAGGCTGGACCTAAATCATCATATGGGTAAGTATTTTTTTAATTACTAGGCTCTAATGCTGATATCTTTAGAGCGTTCTTTGACTTTGCTCTGGCTTTACTTAGAATTAAAACGGGATGAACTTATGTGAGTGTCATAAATCTATATCGTTTTGAACAACCTCCCCACACAACCCACAACCTACTAAAAACACAAAGTAGACACGTGTCCTAAGTCTACAGTTAAAACTGTAACTTTATTTCTCAATTTATTCAGTTAAAAAAAAGGCAAAAGCAAAAGTTGGTCAAGCAAAAGTTTTTCAGAATAGGGATGATGCCTATATCAAAAATAAATTATATCTAACTGATTATTATTAAAAAGAAGGTCTTCCAAAAGACCTAAAATTCACATCCTCGGTTAGTTTTAAGTTTGATAACCATTTTAAAATTTTGATTAAAGAAATAAAGTGTGTTGAAATTTGATGACGTCACAACTGTGAACGATTTTATACAATTCATACAATTTCATACAACTTCCATACTAGAAGCGCGTTTATAAGTTTGATAAAGAGTTGCTTATTTGATTGAGTTGTCATCATCCCTATATTATATAGAGAAGTTGCCCTTATTATATTAGTATTTTTAAATTAACTTCTGCATATTCGCGTCGTGCTGTAATATTGAAGGGAAAAAGTATATTGTTTTTTTTTCAAGATATGGCGGTAAATTTGGCGTACAATCAGATAGAATGGACAAATCGGCCATGGGGCACGACTACGTCGGCAAAACTGAGAAACACGTATCGCAAAAGGATTACGCACAAGGTACAGGTCCCAATTAGAATAAGATTGAGTTTATTTTTATTTATTGAATAGGAAGCCAACGGTAATACAATGATCTTTTGTCTTATTCTATTACAACATGATTACAACTTAGTTATTTAATCTTATAACTACCATTGATTACACACTTACAGGCTAACTCAACATGCAAAAGAAGTTAAAAGTACTTAGATAAATTATTACAAAAACACAAAAAAAAATATACCTATACTTTAAACAGAAAAAATAAACAGGCGATTTTTTTTTTTTAATATTGAACCAATGAATTAAATATCTATGAATCGAATATGATAAAAAAAAAGTAACTAATTAATTAGGTGTTTTTTAATTTTTGATTTAAAAAGCGATGCGGAATTTTGGAATACATCTAAATTAACTTTTTTGAATATGTTATTATATGCTATGACTATTCTATTAACGGGAGCAGCCCTGCCAAGGTTACTCTTCGTGATTCTAGGCTTCAAGGTTTGCTTGCTCTTTATGAAAGACCTCGCATTCTGCTTTGGTTTTGCCAATCTTACCCTATTTAATAAATTTGGACAGTCAATATCCCCATTTATAACCTTGTGTAAGAAACAAAGATCCATCAATTCTCTACGGTTGGATAAGGAAAGGGTTTTATAGCGTTTTAAGAAATCATTGTTTTGAGTTTATGCGATGCTAGACGATACCCGTGACTTCGTCCGCATTTTCTTTTATAAATTTAGCCGTATGTCCTTCCCGGTATGAAACCTTTCTGTATACCAAATTTCATGAAAATCGGTTGAAAAAATGGGCCGTTAAAGCTTAGCAGACAGACTAACACTTTCGAATTTATAGTATTAGTAACGTCAAAATTGAAGGCCAAAAATGGAAATTTGTGGTATGACGTATACATCAGTGTAAAGATACGTCATAAGAAACCGCAGTCCTAAGTATTGCTGAAGCGAATGAAATCATTTATCATTTTATCATTTTTATCATTTAAATAATCTTCAATAGTATAATAAGCTTTTATCAGGAGCATACTAAAATAAATAAAATATTTATTTGGGATTTCAATTAACAAACAAAATTACACGATACAGAAAAACTTATATTTTATTTTTTATTTTTATTTATTAGGTCTACTAACGGACACTTACATTAAAACATTCAAGGGTAATCTTATCATATAAAAAAAGCTAAATGTAGTGACCACTTAAAAGTAAACACAACATTCTAATTAATTCGTTACAAAGATATTTTTTTTTAAACAACAACATAGTAGGAGTAAATCTGTAGTGCACAATCTCCAAACTAAACTAAAACTAGAGCATTACAAATATTGCTAACCCTTTCATAATTATTGACTAAACACTATTGTGTTACTATAAACTTGTAGACTCTGACACTGATTCTATAAACACCAATTTGTGTTGATAATTAAAAGTGGTAAGAATTAGTGGTAGATTCATTCTTCGATTCGAAAGCACTTGTAAAAGTTTATTTGATTAAAACCCGTTTGAATTTTGAATTTTTATCATATTCGGGAAATCGGACCCGGGATCTCGTGATCTGCACGTGCATCTGCATCGTGGTGGTGTCGTGTGGTGCGGGTTGTTACGTTCCCTCAAATATGGTTGAGCGAAGCAATGGCTGGATCATGCGTCATGCTCGTGAACGGGTGCCACCGTCGGAAATGGGCTGCCTCTGTCTGCCAGTCTTGGCGTGTATTGAGTATTGTAGGTATGCTCGTGAAAAAAGCTTACTATACAATCGAAGATTACGTAAATGATAAAAAAAAACAGCGTGGATTTGATTCGCTCCAGCTATGCGTGGGACTGCAGTTACTTGTATCATTATGATGATTGTAAGTTTTGATGGAAAAGAGCAACCACCGAGTTTCTTGCTGGCTCTTCTCGGTAGGAATGGCATTCCGAACCAGCGGTAGATTCATATTATAACGATTCAAAAGCGCTTGTAAAAGCTTATTTGAATAAAAAACATTTTGAATTTTGAATTTTGAAAAAATTTTGCAGTCGACTATGCCACAGTAAACAGATACAACCAGTATGGAAACTACCTATAAAAGTTCGAAACTGCTCACTCACACAAACATGCGCATCGACGAGACCCATAAGCGGTTGTCGCAGTGCCGTCAGTACTGAGTGCCGCGTCATGACGTGTCGTGGATGCGTGTTTGTTTGAGTGAGCTGTTTCGAACGTTTCTAGGTAGTTTCCATACTGTACGCTTACTCCCAGTTTTAACATTGCAGATACGATTGATCGACGTGAGCGTTCGATCACATTTGCGTCAAACTAAAATGAACCTTAATTGCATTGATAGACACAAATTCAGTGCAACCGATTTAAATTCCGAAACGTATCGTTTGGAGCGCTGGCTCTGAATGCATACACGAAATTGAGCTCTAAATCAATGCGATTAAGGTTCATTTTAGTTTGACGCAAATGCGATCGAACGCTCACGTCGATCAATCGTATTTGCAATGTTAAAACTGGGAGTAAGCGTACTGGTTGTATCTGTTTACTGTGACTATGGTAACCGCTGCGCTAATGTCGCGCAGGTTTCGGGGGCAAGTTCGGCGTTCAGACGGACCGCATGGACGCGAGCGCGGTCGGACACGACTACGTGGGCAAGGTGGAGAAACACGCCTCGCAGGCCGACTACGCGAAGGGCTTCGGCGGCAAGTACGGCGTGCAGACCGACCGCGTTGACAAGGTGAGGATAGGGGGCTAGTGGCTTCGGCGGAGAGTTCGGCGTGCAGACAAATTTTTGAAAATATATCTAGGCGACTTCGTCCGCGTGGTTTAAGTTTTTTTGATTTCCGCGGAACCTCCTTAATTTTCCGGGATAAAAAGTAGGCTATGTCACTCTCCATTTCCTCAACTATACACATGCCAAAAATCACGTCGATCCGTTGCTCCGTTGCGGCGTGATTGAAGGACAACCCAATAAACCAACAAACAAACACACTTTCGCACTTATAATATTAGTATGATTAATGATAAATATTATGGTAGCTGGATAATTAATGAGTTAAAAAAACGTTTTAACAAAAATAAATATAAAATATATTGGCAAGAAGGAAGCTCTAATCACAAGGTAAATATGGAGTCTTTATTCCATTTTTAGTTTATACGGTAAAAGACTCCATTATAAACTTTTTTCTGGTCAGTGAGTATAAATTTTCAGATTAGTTTCCTAGGACCGTAATATAAAATTTTTAAGAACGATGCCAAAACCACTATCTCATTTTCACCAAAGAGATCATTCATTTGGTAGTGTGCAGAGTCGAATGTGACGCTGATAGATATTTTACAAATAAACCTATACCCTCTTCAAGTTTACTTAAGAACTTAATTTTTAACCGACTTCAAAAAAAGGAGGAGGTTCTCAATTCGACTGTATGTTTTTTTTTTTTGTATGTTTGTTACGCGATTTCTCCGCCAATTATGAACCGATTTTGATAATGTTTGGTAGGTGGTCCCATTTTAATTTGGTGAAGATCTGATGAATATCTCCGGAGATGGAGAACGCAACTCCTCATGGATAAGAGTAAATTGCTCGCGATCAGTGTGATAGTTTTGTAAACAGTATGTTTTAACCATGCATAGCATATCTCGTTCTGGTTACACCCTGTATTTTAAAACAGTAGGGCCACTAAAAATTTTGAAATAAAAAATTTTCAAAAAAAAAAGAAAAACGACTTCAAAAACCACAAACACTAAAAAGTTAAAAATAATTTAATTTATTAGTATGTATACAAGAGTTAATGTAGTTCTCTATTAACATTTTTTGGAGTCGGTGCCAATGTGGAGTCACGTCAACAATAATGAAGAGTAGGTAGACGGTTCATGCGTCTATGATGCGGCTAATTGGCACCGACTCCAAAAAATGTTATTATAGAACTACATTAACTCTTGTATACATATTTACATAATAAATTAAATTATTTTTTACTTTTTAGTGTTTGTGGTTTTTGAAGTCGGTTTTTATTTTTTTTTTGTTTCCATTTGTATCAATAGGAAAATGATGCCGTTGTTCTTGAAGAACATAGTGGTGCACAACATAAAGATGGTATCGTTTTGAGTTAGAAGATACGTCAGAATTTACGAAAATAATCACATCGTTCCTAACAAAAACACCCATTAAAGAAGTCAGAATACGACATTCACAGTAGCGACATCTGGTGTCGATTTTAGAACTACTAAAAAAATGCTGCCATTGCCAATTTGGGGCCCGTAGCCTTCGAGGCTGGCCAATCAAGGCTAAACGATATTCACCGGGGTACAGTTACCTCGTGCCGCATCCGGGTAATGAGGCCAGGCCTCGAGGCCCGTACCCCCGCTTGGCCCTCACGGGCCAACCGGAGAAGACCCCTGCTGGATTGCCAATGATATCATGCATTTAAAATAAAAATCTCGAATTCTTATTTATGCGTTAAGGTTACGCACATTTAAAAAAATAAATATTTTGGTCATTTTCTAGAGCGCAGCTGGCTGGGAACACAAGGAACAAATAGAAAAGCACCCTTCACAAAAGGACTACTCAGTAGGTTTCGGCGGGAAGTTCGGAGTTCAGACCGACAGACAAGACGCGTCCGCCGCCGGCTGGGACCACCACGAGGCGCATCACACACACGAGTCGCAGAAAGGTAACGCCTCACAACAACACTACTCAGTAGGTTTCAGGCAAGTTCGGAGTTCAGACCGACAGACAAGACGCGTCCGCCGCCGGCTGGGACCACCACGAGGCGCATCACACACACGAGTCGCAGAAAGGTAACGCCTCACAACAACACTAGTCAGTAGGTTTCAGGCAAGTTCGGAGTTCAGACCGACAGACAAGACGCGTCCGCCGCCGGCTGGGACCACCACGAGGCGCATCACACACACGAGTCGCAGAAAGGTAACGCCTCACAACAACACTACTCAGTAGGTTTCAGGCAAGTTCGGAGTTCAGACCGACACAAGACGCGTCCGCCGCCGGCTGGGACCACCACGAGGCGCATCACACACACGAGTCGCAGAAAGGTAACGCCTCACAACAACACTACTCAGTAGGTTTCAGGCAAGTTCGGAGTTCAGACCGACACAAGACGCGTCCGCCGCCGGCTGGGACCACCACGAGGCGCATCACACACACGAGTCGCAGAAAGGTAACGCCTCACAACAACACTACTCAGTAGGTTTCAGGCAAGTTCGGAGTTCAGACCGACACAAGACGCGTCCGCCGCCGGCTGGGACCCTACGAGTATGTATTGTTGTACCCAATTGTACAACAATACAGACTCGTATTGTCTCAGAAACTTATCAGGCCCGGTGGCCGAAATCGGAACTAATTTTTATACATGTTTAGTTTTTGTTTGTATTTTATTTTTTACTAGATGATTCCCGCGACTTCGTCCGCGTGGATTAAGATTTTTTGATTCCCGCGGTAACTCTTTAATTTTCTGGGATAAAAAGTAGCCTATGTCCTTCCCCGGTATACAATCTACCCCTGTACCAAATTTCATCAAAATCCGTTGAGCGGGTGGGCCGCGAAAGCGTTGCAAACAGACAGACAAACACATTCGCATTTATAATATTAAGTATTAAGTATGGATAATGGATATGGATATACACTAGCGACGCTGTTACCGGATCAGTAAAATTTTTGGTGATATACAATATTAGTGATAGAATCAGAATCTGATGCTTTATGTGTTCTTTAAAATGGTGGTGTTTCTGTACAGATTACAAAGAGGGTTTCGGCGGTAAGTTCGGCGTGCAAACGGACAGACAAGACGCGTCCGCGGTAGGGTGGGACCACCAGGAGAAGACTCCCGCGCACGCCAGCCAAGTGGACCATAAAAAGGTAGGATTTTAGATTTTTGACCTGGCATCCCTGGGAACATCCCAGTTATAGTCTAGTCTATTTATTTTCTAAAATTGTAAACCAATCATTTTAAACATTTTCTGCAATCTGTTATGGGTAAACAAGACTGTTAGGTATTTTAAAGAATATACTAGATGATGCCCGCGACTTCGTCCGCGTGGATTAAGGTTCTTGTTTCCCGCGGGAACTCTTTACTTTTCCGGAATATAAAATGTCCTTCCCCAGGATACAACCTATACCTACCCATATACCAAATTTCATCAAAATCGGTTGAACAGATGGCCCGTGAAAACGTGACAGACAGACACACTTTCGCATTTATAAAATTAGTATGGATACAAGCTGAAAAAGTAGCCTATTATTTATTTATTTTATTTTATTTTGTACAGAAAACTTACAGCTACAACAAAAAGTGGATAGATAAATAGAGAATAAGTATAACGCCAATTACAAGTTTTCACAGATAGATTATCCATGTACAAAATTTCACTAAAATCTTTTAAACAGCTGGGTTGTGAAAGCGTAGCAGACAGACAGACAGACACACTTTCGCATTTATAATATTAGTATGGATATACCCAGTGGCGTGCACAGGGTTTGAAGATAGGGTAGGCATTAGTTGGTCAGAATACCTATTTACTAGCTGTTTTGACGAAAATTGAGCATTGACGTATTTTCATTTGGGTAAGCAATGCTTTTATGCCTCTATGGACTGCACGCCACTGGATATACCTCACGATAGTTTATACGTTAAAATAGTTAATCTATATTCTATCTAACAAATACCTATGTTGGAATAATAGGTTTAAAAAGAATCATTGTTCCCAGGGTTTCGGCGGCAAGTTCGGCGTACAAACAGACAGAGTGGACAAATGCGCGCATAGATTTGACGAAGTGGACAAAGTTGGGACCAACTACACCAAGCAGCGGCCGGACATAGGCGCAGCCAAGCCTTCCTCCATCCGGGCCAAGTTCGAGAACATGGCCAAGGAAAAGGAACAGGTAAAGCTTTCATCGTCGTCATTATCATCATTTTTTAATAATTAATAAATTAATAAGGTCTATATTGCGTCACATTGTTGCATTTTAAATTAGACTAAAAAAGAAAAGAAACTTTATATGTAATTTTCGGCTTTAGGCCATCGATATACGAGTACGTATAACATGCGAATTTGAATTCCTGACCCGAACTGTGAGACCTCGCGGTATCCATAAGATAGTTTTAACTATCTTTACGTTTATAGACATCAGTATACTATCTGTAGACTATATTTTTATTCCACGGAAGATGGTGCTAAGTGCTAACGTCTATTATTTGTAAGCACAAACGAATAAACTTTTACAGAGCGCCATCTATTGACATCATTGTGAAGATCTGTTAAAAATACTGAAGCTCATTAAAAATTAAATAATTTCGTTTCCTTATAATATTTATCTAATTTTAGTATTTGTTGTTCAAGTACATGATATAATTCAAATAATAATTGATCAAGTTTCGGGCTCAGCCTTTCAGAAAATTGACTGATTGATTGAGGGGATACATTTTTTAAAAAAAATTTTGGACTCTTTTCCTAATTATCTTTAAAATGATATACCGCAACCCTATGTAACGCTATAAAAAATATTTTATAGCGTTACATAGCCCCCCTGAAATAAAGATTTTTGTAACTTTTTAAGCCATATTCGGCGGGAGGCCATCGGTTTACATATTATATTTAAATTTGAAGTTATTACGTTCAGTAATTCAGAAGCCTTATAGGCTCTGTCAGACGGACGGACGGACGGACCCACAAGTGCAAATTCAATCAAGTAGACTCAGAGACCTTCGCTTCGCTCGGTCAATTATATTCATTAATTCGAAAGTTATAAGGCCTCTGACAGACGGACAGACAGACCAATTTTTCAAAGTAGGCTCAACGACCTTCAATATACGCCCGTTCTATAAAATTATGTAATTTCAGGAAGCGCAACAATCAGTGCAAAGGATAAGACAAGAAAGACAACAAATTGATAGAAGTCTTTCAGAAAAGGTAAATAATTTTTTATTTTGAGTTTTAGTGTTAGTATACTTAATTACAATTTCCTTGTAAAATGAAGAAATGGCATTTATTTTGGAATAAAAATATGTTTCTCTTTATGTCCGCATGGATTGAAGTTTTTTTTGGTTCCCGCGGGAACTCTAATTTTTAGGGGGAAAAAAGTAGGCTATGTGTTATTCCAGGCTGTAATCTATCTCTGTGCCAAACTTCATTCAAACAATAACGTAGGCCCACTCTAGGAAACCATTTTGAACAATTCTGATCGAATCTTTGAAAAGCTTAAAGAAAAAACTGGTAACCAGTGACATTATTTAACCGACAACTTCTTTCAGGAAAAAGAACGTGTAGCGAAAGAAAAACCGACATCCAAGGAAGAAGAACCCACACAACCAAAAGTAGAAGACACACGCACAAACGCACCTACAAACACAAATATTAACACACACACAATTAAAAAGACTGAAGAAAAAGTAGACATAGTGGCTTCTACTACGGAAGCGCCTAAGAGTCCCGCACAAGAAGTTAAACAGGTTATCTTGCCTGACGTCACGTTAGTCGCAGAAGGCAAGAAAGAAGAGAAGATAGACCTCAAAGAAGAGAAGGAAGAAGTAAGTACCAATTTTCATACTTAGGTTAGGATAGACGGTGTTGTAAAACAAGTGATAACTTGATGGGTTAGGACTATAAAACGAGTAGAGATAATGATTTCTACTACAGAAGCGCCAAGAAGAGAAAAATCTGAATTAGAATTTATTCATTGCACGATACACACAATATTGCATATTTAAAGTGGTACAATAATATAAAAGACTAGTCCATTACTAATAATATAATGGCGTGCAATGCTTTAAAATAATCAACGTAACACATATTGCAGTATTAAATTCCAATACTGTAATATGTGTTACGTTAATAAATAGGTGAACTATAAGAGATACATAAAAATAATCTAAATATAGGAGTATAGGAATGAAGGAACACAAAATGTTTACGATTTTTGGATTCAAAAAAATTCTACCGGAGCAATTTTTTTGAAGCGAAATTTCATACTTTGAGGAGGAAATTCTGTCAAAAAAGTACCAGGAATCATCATTTGTTTCTAATTCCAAATTCAATTCAAAAATTCTCTTTTGTCGCTAAGTAGGCACAACTGTCGTCTATATTGCCGCGAAATTTGAGCGTCAATTGTTATTTACTTTGTTTACAGTGCGCCATTTTGTCAGTTCATCTCAATAGTGTTTTGCGATTTTTACAATGAATAAAAATATCGAACAAAGAGTTTGTCTCAAATTTTGCATCGCAAATGGAATTTCGTGTCCAGAGTCGCTGAAAATGTTGCAGAAAGCTTACGGGGAATCGACATTATCAAAAACACGTGCATACGAGTGGTACCATGCATTCAAAAGTGGTCGAGATGTGGTGGAAGATTTGCCTCGCTCTGGTCGGCCATCAACGTCTTCAACTAAAAGGCACAAGGCCATCATTGTAAATGAATTTTTGACCAAAAACACAACAAATACCATCGAACAACTACCGTATTCACCGGATATGGCTCAGCCCGACGTTTTTCTCTTTCCAAAACTCAAATTACCACTTCGTGGCACCCGTTTTCAATCGATAGAATACATAAAAGAGAATTCGCGGCAAGAACTGAAGTGGATTCCGAAAACTGCCTTTAAAAAATGCTTTGAAAATTGGTTTATTCGTTGGCGTAAGTGTATTATTTCCGAAGGGGCCTACTTTGAAGGAGATACAATAAATTTGGAATAATAATTAACATTTTGTGTATTATAGACCTTTTCCCGGTACTTTCTTGACAGAGTAGTATACCAGAATTTTACTCGGGAGGAAAACTTAGGTTTCGGCGCCGCATTAAATATTGCTTATTAATAAAGTCAAAGTCAAAGTATATTTATTCAATTTAGGTACACTGTACCTACACTTATTGACATCCAGTTACTTATAAATATGATGGTGATAATCAGTAACGGTATCTTAAAACTAAAGCTACGAGGGTTCCAAACGCGCCCTGGTCTGAGAACAGCCCACAACAAACTCAGCCGGGTTTCTTTTAGTATCACCATCTCACAAATATCGTAAATTACTTAATTAGATTTATAATAATTATAACATAATTAGCCGTTGGACTATTCATACCCATGCCTTCCTATCATTCAAATAATCCTTTAAACTGTTAATACGGTTTTTTAATTAGTTTACGTTTTACAAAAATTTTGAACTTGTTAATATTTCCAGATAACCCGCCAACCTACGATAGTGGTGTCCCCAGTGGGCTGGGAGAGCGAGATGGCTGCGGACGCGGACGCGGACGACGAGGACGGCTATACCGCGCGCGCGCTCTACGACTACCAGGCGGCCGCGCCCGACGAGATCTCCTTCGACCCTGATGACCTCATCACTAACATTGTCATGGTAAGTGTACTTCATCCACAGGACTTTGGCGTTAGGGTAAAATTAAAGTTAAACACCTTGTTTTAGAGCTCAAGTTCGCTCCAAATAGAAATGATGCGAAATTAAAAACTGTGGTACAGAAATTGTTACTTTAAAGCAAAGTTGTTTGGGTCAATTTTACTCTGGCGCCTGACTATGATACGCTCAACGTCTATGAAGGTGTTTTAAAGCTCGCGTGCGCTTTACAACTACCAGGCGGCCGCGTCCGATGAGTTCTCCTTCGACCCTGATGACCTCATCACAAACATTGTCATGGTAAGTGTACTTCGTTGACAGGACTTTGGCGTTTGGGTAAAATTAACCTTAACTGCCTTGGTTTAGAGCTTAAGTTCGCTCCAAATAGAAATGTTGCAAAATTAAAAACTGTGGTACAGAATTTGTGACTTTAAAGCAAAGTTGTTTGGGTCCATTTTACTCTGGCGCCTGAGTATAATACGCTCAACGTCTATGAATGTATCTTGAAGCTAGCGTGACCTTTACAACTACCAGGCGGACGCGCCCGATGAGATCTCCTTCGACCCTGATGACCTCATCACTAACATGGTACGAGTAAGTCCATCGTCGACCGGCAAAGACGTGCCGCCAAGCGCTTTAGCGTTCCGGTACGATGCCGTGTAGAAACCGATTAGGGGTTTGTTTTAATATAACTGCCATGCCCCTAACACGTTAGCCCGCTACCATCTTAAATTGCATCATCACTTACCATCAGGTGAGATCGCAGTCAAGGACTACAAGTGAACTTGTAGTGGATAAAAGAAAGAAAATAAATATCGACGGATTACAGATAGGTTGGTTATTAAGGTTGGTTTTTTTTTCTACAGATCGACGAAGGGTGGTGGCAAGGGCTATGCAAAGGCGCATACGGGCTATTCCCCGCAAACTACGTGCAACTACAGGACAAATAGCTAGTTTAACGACTTACATTCCTTAGGCTACGCCATAACGTATCTGTGACAAATTGTTACAATGTTTTGGTTAGAAATTAAAAAAAATATTGCTTAGTATCCGAAAAATTGTTATGTCATGTTTTTATCAAATAAAAATAAATACTTATAATTGGAAATATTAAAAGACAAGTAATCGCCAGCGGCTTCGCCCCCGCGGGAATTAAATTTGTTCTAGGTTAGGAGTATTTTTAGAATTAATTGATCAGTCTTTTTTAAGGCTATGTTTGTTTAAACCCGACATCTCAGCCCCCCGATTACGTAAGAATTGTCGATCAAACGTTAAAGATTTTCGTCAAAGTAAAATAAACCATAAATGCATTGAATTAGAGCTCAATTTCGTCTGCCCATTCTTATACGTTTAGGTATGTACGATACCCTAAACGTATAATGGGCAGACGAAATTAAGCTCTAATTCAATGCTGTCATGGTTTATTTTACTTTGACGAAAATCTTTAACGTTTGATCGGCCATTCTTACATAATTGGGGCCCAGATTGCTTGGAAACATTCGCCTTAAATTAAAAAAATATCAATTAAAGTGCTCATAAAAAGAACATAGAATTCTTATAGAGTTTAGAAAGAGATTTATAAAAATATATTTGTAATGATTACGTAGACGTATTATAAATAGACATACTTAGGTATACAGAGTGGGAAAATAGGTTGATAATATGTACCAATTATTGAAATGTGGAATTGTTATATAAATACCATCTATTTTATTTTTCCAATATAAATATGTTTTTTTGTTTTTTGTTTATATTATACTGTCAGGTCTTTAAGATTTTGTATTTGTTCTTGATGAAGTATTGATTTTTGATAACTATTAAAACTTACGTATATTATATTATTTAAGTTGCCACCTACAGTTTTTGACTGCCTATGTAATATTGTCTTTACTAATATTATAAATGCGAAAGTTTGGATGGATGTTTGTTACTCTACCACGCCAGAACGGCTGAACGGATTTGGATAAAATTTGGCTCAGAGATAGATTATAGTATGTAATAAATAACACATAGGCTACTTTTTATCCCGGAAAATTAAAAGTTGCCGCGGGAACCAAAAAAACCTCATTTCACGCGGACGAAATCGCGGGCAAATAAAATGTAATTACATAGTTTACTTAGTTAACTTTTCTTGATTTTTTTATTAAATTAGCTTTAAGTAATAATGATTTAAGAGCATTTTTCTGTATATTTGATTCATTAGTATTATAATCATAGGTAACAATAATTTTATAACTTAAATTCACTCATTTATGAGCGTAGTGTGAGTGATTTATATACATTTAATATGACGACACATATGAAATGTAACCTCAGTTTAAGGAATTAACGATTAATTATATTTGTATGTATAAAATATATAAAAAATACTTAATATGATGTATTAGTGTCTACTATTCGGTTGTACGCAAATCTCTACTTCATGCGCGCTTTTCCATACAAATGTATTACGCTGATCATTCTATTTGTTGTCCTAGATCTAAAGTTGACCCAGATATCGATTTTTCTCTTCATTATCTATGGATAAAATTAATCAATATACTAAAACTGGATGATTTCCGCGACTTCGTCCGCGTGGATTAAGATTTTTTTTATTGCCGCGGGAACTCTTTAATTTTCCGGAATAAAAAGTAGCCTATGTCCTTCCCTGGGATACAATCTACCCCTGTACCAAATTTCATCAAAATTGGTTGAGCAGATGGGCCGTGAAAGCGTAGCAGACAGACAGACAGACACACTTTCGAATTTATAGTTTTAGTATGGATATGGATTATAAAGCATTCATTTAAAAATACTAGTAGTTAAGGTCAACTTCTCTACATAATACTAAAAACCTTATGATACAAAAAACTTTGTACGCTGTAGACACTCTTATTTCGTAGGCAGTAGGAGTGGAAATCGAGTGTTAACAACTTTAGCGACTGCGCGTCGCGTAGAGTAATGCCATCTTAGAGCAGACATTTTAAATATTTTTATTTTTGTATGAAAAAGGATTTTTTCCATCGGAATTTTAAAAGTTTTTCAGTATCTAGGAAACCATAGCTTTAGAAATTTGCGTTGTATCGAATATTTAGATATCAAATTGTATTAATTGTATTGCCTAAATTTAAGAATTCTATGAACAATTTATTTTATAAAGCATTTAATACTGTTTTAAAAACATTTTATAAAATCAATATAAATATGAATTAATAAAACGTTGAATATGAAATTAAGACTTTTGCTTTTATTTTCTCCCTCAAATCCCTTTTTTTTGTAACCTTGTTGTTTTCGGCTTTGGGCTTGATTTTTTTAAATTGTTAACTAGCTGATGCCCGTGACTTTGTCCGCGTGGATTGAGCCTATATGCTATTCCAGACTATAATCTATCTCTGTGACAAATTTCATGCAGATCCGTTCAGCCATTCTGGCGTAATTGATTAACAAACATCCATCCATCCAAACTTTCGCATTTATAATATTAGTATAGATAAAGCATACATAGCTTGTGTGGTGTGGTGGCAAGATCCTTTGTGCATAAAATGATCTAGCCCTGTCTGACGCAATTTTATCAATAACGACAAGAACTAAAACCAAACAAGAGATATATTACATATAATAATATAATTAACAAAAAATCACACCCAAATAACACATCATTCACTCCATTCCTGGCTATCCAATCCTTGTATGCGGATACCCTTGTGTAAATCGTTGTCTTATCAAAATTCTTCCCACTCACAACCCCTACTAATAAGTCTCTATTAGGTTTTTCATTAGGGTCCGAAGTACCTTTACAAACCAAAGGTCCACCGGAATCACCTCTCGATACGTCTGCTATTGAAGAGTCCGAACAAATGTATGAATTCATGTTCATTTCCCAAATCACTGAACACTTCCATTTGGACAACGTATGTATCCTTGCTACGAGCAAAATAGGTGAAATCCTGCTCTTTAGACTATGACCAATCCTCCCAAACCCAGCTGAAATACACGTGCGTGGATAATCAGTATTTTTCGAAGCGGTATTGGCATAGTCGACGTTCTTAGAAAAATTTAAAGGGACATTCAAAAACACAAGTGCTATATCGTTGGAGGGGAAATTGAAGTTCTTGTGAAGGATGACTTTATCTATCTTCCGCCATTGGTTGATGATGTTGGTTTCGGTGTCGCCTGAATGGGCTATGTCGGTGCGTAGGTTGCCTGCGACTATGCGCAGGATGGATGGGTTTTTCTTGTAGTAGAAGTTATGGCCCTCGAAGCAATGCGCTGCCGACAGTACCTATAATAGAAGATAAACTTGTTTAAAACCAATTGCTTCCGAAGAATTTGCTTTAGTTTGTTTCATCACTTCGAAATCCATTGCCTGGAAGAGATCGCTATGTAGCGATAAGGCCGCCAAATTGTAAGTATACTTACTTTGTTAATATTTAGCTAAGTTTTCTATTGTAAGTATAATTTTCTTTGTGGTGTACAATAAAAGTACCTGTATTCATTCATTCATTTATTGCCGGATCACTACTGAATACGAGTCTCTTCTCAGAATTAGAAGGGTTTGTCCACCACTCTGGCCAAATGCGTATTGGACCACTTGACACACCTTTGAGAACATTATGAAGAATTCTCGGGCGTGCAGGTCTTCTCACGATATTTTCATTCATCGATAAAGCAAGTGATATTTAATTTCATAAAAGTTAACTCCGAAAAGAAAATTACAAGCGTCTTCATATTATAGTACCTGTCATGTTTGATATTTCTTCTGTTTTATCGTAGCGATACCGTGCGATAACGTAAATACCCTGTGACCGTGCCGTACCAAAATTATAATAGCGCCCATTGGCTGCCGTGGCCGAAATTAAAATAGCGCTTATTGGCTGCCAATTAAAATAGCGCTCATTGGCTTGCGCGACCGAAATTATAAAAGTACCTACCCATTGGCTGTCGTGGCCGAAATTATAATAGCGCCCATTGGCCGAAATTCGGTTGAGAGATATTTAAAATGGGCCCCCAGATAGCTTCGCCTCCCTCACTTCATGGCTCTTGCATTATATTGTAGGTACGTCACCTTACGCTCAGCTATGATGCTCCCACCGCACAGATTCCTCCACACTATTCTCTGATCACCAATCCTATGCACAGGCTCCTTTATGGAGACCAGATACGGCACCTGTCCCGTCGCCGCCGGCTTCCCGCTGACGACCGTCGGCTTTACGTAATACTTGGAGTATTTCAGCGTGGTTATCACACGCTGGTCCGGCTCGCATGTCGCCGATAAAACAAGACAAATAACGAGAAATTTGGAAAACATTCAGTTTTTATTAATTTATAGGTTATCAATTTGAATAGACAGACATTTGGGTGTTTTTGGCGGTTTGCATCACTGATTCACTGACATGATATTTTATTAGGTAAGTAGGTACTCTTTGGTTTGCACAGAACTTGACTTCAAATTCAAAGCATAGATTTTAATAGAGGTAAGTTTGAAAAGCGATAGTGCTTTAAATACCGGGTTCCTATTCGGTTTAGAGACATTATAAGGGCTTTGATCCCCGGCACGTAGTGTACCTCTTAGGTAGCTACTTTTCGGAGTTATGTGCGTTTCAAGAAATTAAATTAAGTAGGTAGGTTCCTAAGTATCATATTATATCACTTGCTTTAACAGTTTAAACAACACGGCATCGTACGCTAAAAAGCTTGGCGGCACGTCTTCGCCGGTAGGGTGGTAAGTAACCAGCCTAGGACTAGGACTAGGGAAAATTCAGAAATTATAAATTCCCAAATTGACCCTGCCGGGGAACGAACCCGGAACCCCCGCACGTTAAGACACTGCGCCACGGAGGTCGTCAAAGTATTCGGTGTGCTGATATATTTTGCATCCAGCAGGCTTAGCATGCGCACAACGAGATATATCGCGACGAGGGAGAGAGATGTCGTTGCCGGCTAATTTTTCGTTTATCCTAGGTATATTACGAGAAAAAAATAGTCAGCAGTTATGGGTTCGTAGAGAAAAATACCACAAATATTACTTTTATCTCTACTTTTGACGTAACGAGACAAGTCATACCTATGTGTAACCACGTTAGCTTCGGTAGACAAAAATAGAGTTAACGGGTAGACATAATTTTACTCGTTGTGCGCATGCTAGCACTGCTGGAGACGTTAGTACCTACCTAATATTCAGGATATTTTTTTCAGGTAATAATTTTCATAAACATTCACGTGGAAATTAGAACTAAGTAAGTAGGTAAAGGTTCAATAGCAGTTGGCACCCTATGCAGGTAATATGCCTTCCATCTTCCATGGTTCAAAGTTTTGAAACCTTCCTAATTAGTAGTAAGTCTTACTATAATTATTAGGAATTCGTACTTCCTAATAGTAAGTTTTTTTTTATCCACTACAAGTTAACCCTTGACTAGCGATCGCACCTGATGGTAGGTAAGTGATGATGCAGTCTAAGATGGTAGCGGGCTAACCTGTTATGGGCATGGCAGTTATATTAAACCCATACCTCTATTCGGTTTCTAATTATAGGTGGTTCTTGGTTCCAAAAATACAAATACAAGTGTAGGTTTCTTATTTATTATTTAAATCCTTATTTATATAATTTAAAAGAGCCAAGATGTTAATATGAGATAGATTTACAATACAAATCAGGATCGTCAAAGGTAATTGAGATACCACATACCTACATATAGGTACAAGTTTAGGGATCATTACTAGGAATATTAGAAAATGCGAAAGTTTTTCGGTTACTTCTTTAATCACGCCGCAACAGAGTAACGGATCCTCGCACGGATGTAGCTGGAGAGTGACATAGGTTACTTTTTATCCCAGAAAATCGAAGAGAATTATAAATCAAAATACGGCAATTAAAAATGAGTACCTAAGTAAGTAGATAGGTATAGGTGCTTAGCGTAAGTTTCTACTTAAATTAACTGAGACCTGATAGCGCAGATGATAACTTTTCCATTTAAATGAATCTAAAATTAATTACTTCATCCTGTTGAGTGTTGTTATAAGTTAAATGCGTTTTTCTGGTATCGAGATAGAAATGAAATAAAAATACGTATACTGGAATGGATATAGCTTCTATATAATAATTCTGCTTAGAATAAGTAGAGCACGGATAATTTCACAACCGACTTCAAAAAAATGAGCTTTTCATGTCTCAATTATTGATCAAAGTCAAAGTAGGTATACAGACAGTATACCTACTTACTATGACTTTGTGTGGTGGTTTGTGGTGGTGTTTGGGTGGTGGGTGTTCGCATGCTATTGGTGAAGGACACGCACTGTACCACATGCGAATTAAATTTCTCGTTCATTCATTTACAGACAGTATGTTTATTCAAAACCAGATAATGTCCGCGACATCGTCCGCGTGGACTAAGTTTTTTCGATTTCCGCAGGAACTCCTTAATTTTCCAGGATAAAAAGTAGCCTATGTCCTTCCCCGGTATACAACCTATCCCTGAACCAAATTCCATCAAAATCAGTTGAACAGGTGGGCCGTGAAAGCGTAGTAGACAGACAGACAGACAGACAGACAGACGGACAGACAGTAACACTTTCGCATTTATAATATTAGTATGGAAGTATGGATTTCATCAAAATCGGTTGAACAGATGTGCCGTTAAAGCATAGCAGACAGACACACTTCCGCATTTATAATATTAGTAGGTACCTATGGATTGGTACCTACATATATTTACACAGTACACTTTTTGAAGGTCATTATATAATTGTACAAAGTATAAGACGTGATGGTGATAATTAACTACGGTACCCTTAAACTAAGACTACGAGGGTTCCAAACGCGCCCTGTGTGCTTAGCATGCGCACAACGAGATTATCTCGCGACGAGAGAGATAGAGATGTTGTCGTTGCACAAAATGCGGTATATTACAAGAAAAAATAGTCGACATGTGAAGGTTCGTAAAGAAAAATACGACAGATAACAAATATTACTTTTATCTCTACTTTTGACGTAACGAGACAAGTAACCATGTTTGCTTCGGTAGACAGAGAGAGATAACGGGTAGACATAATTTTACTCGTAGTGCGCGTGCTGCTACATACTGGTCTGACAAGAGCCCACAAAAAAATTCTGCGGTTTGAATGAAAAGTTTGAGGTGCGAGCAAATATAACTTTATTAGATTTAAACGAATTTCCGAAGCGACCTAGTCCAGAGTCAAATCCGGGAACTTCCATTTCATTTCATTTCATTTATTCATATTTGCGTTCATGAACATACAATATTGGCATGAGGCCCTGTCAGGGCATTGCAAATTTTAAGTTAATAATACCTTATTACAATAAACATTGAACATTAGTAGATTATTAACCAAGGGGATAAAGCAGTGTCTTCTGTCGCGGGTAACGATTTAAATCGCGAGCGTAACGAAGGACTCGAGGTTTACTCCCGAGCGTAGCGAGGGTGTTAAAAACTTAAATCACGAGCGAAGCGAGGGATTTAAGACGAGTCCTGAGTGTAGCGAGGGATTTAAGTTCACCCAAGACTAAGACAGCTTTATCACCGAGGAAAATACTCTACTTTTCGTACCATTTGCGAAAAAATTAACACAATAATAATATGAGATAAGCATTTATTAAAAATAATGACAATTTTTTTTTTTTTTTTATCCACTACAAGTTAGCCCTTGACTGCGATCTCACCTGATGGTAAGTGATGATGCAGTCTAAGATGGTAGCGGGCTAACCTGTTAGGGGTATGGCAGTTATATTAAACCCATCCCCCTATTCGGTTTCTACACGGCATCGTACCGGAACGCTAAATCGCTTGGCGGCACGTTTTTGCCGGTAGGGACGTGGTAACTAGCCACGGCCGAATCCTCCCACCAGGCCAGACCAGGGAAAATTCAGAAATTATAAATTCCCAAATTGACCCTGCCGGGGATCGAACCCGGGACCTCCGCACGTTAAGACAACAGCGCTACACACTGCGCCACGGAGGTCGTCAAAAAGTAAAAAGAAAAGCAAATTAAAAGTAAAAGTTAACATTCGAAACATTGGTCCAATTATTGATAGAGAGAGTTATAAATAACGTTTATGTATTTGAAGAAAACAAAAACGCGGCAAATTCCAAGACTAATATTTTTTTGTCGGAAAAGCAAAGACATCAAGCTCATACGGCCTCGTCGGTTTTCGTCATTTTATTTAATAATCATAACTGCATAATAAATGCGTATTCCTTTTTCAAAAAGATGTATAGGTAATGCTTTATAAACAAACTCAATGGTGTAAACACAGATGTAGTTCAGTATAAATTTCGGTAAGTAGGTATTCCAAATTTAAATCACATTCTCCCCCTAGAGGATGAATGAAATTCAGTACAACTTTCTTTCCCTGTTTTTAACAGATTAAAAATGACTATTGTTAAGTTCGCTTTTTGTGGCATAGAATGTCACTTTTTTGAGCAAGTGGTACGAAAAATATTATAACCATCAAGTGTGTGCAATGTAGTACAGTGACAAAAAATTATAAAGGGTGCGTTCCGAACATTGAGGTATTATGTACTAATGGTTCCGAAATACACTGAGAGCACTGAAAGTCCTGCCAGAGCACTGCCAGTGCTCGCAGTGCTATAACGGAACACACACAAAATCAAGTTCATTAAAGCTATTACAAACATTTGATAATTAAATACTTAATGTCAAAAAGTTATTATATATCTAGAAATCGTAGTCTAAAAATTATATTAAATAAGTTATTACAATAAAAAAAAATATAGTTATAATTTTAGTACACAATTAATTTATACAGCTTTCGTGCTATTGAGGTCTATGTGGTTAGAAATTCTTGAATATTATAAAAACATTTTTGTATGTCTCAATTTTCTTTTAAAGGTAGTCTCTTTGTTTTCTTCTTTTATAGTATTAGGGAGTTTATTATAAATAATAATTGATCGAAAGTATGGACTACTACGGCTTGATATTCCTAGAGTGTAATGTGGAAGAGCTAGGTTATGTTTATGTTGATTTCGTGAGCTACGGTTTATACGTACTTTCCAATGTTTTATATAGATGTATGTGTTTCCTTACAAACAGGGCTGTCTCCATTATGTAGATGGATGTTAGTCTCAGGATTTTTTTTCCTATAAAATGTGGTCTACAACTTTCTCTTTGCCTAATGTTAACTAATATTCGTATGCACTTTTTCTGGGCACTTTTTCTACGTCCGTACTTTGGCCCCAAAGTATAACACCGTACTTAAGCCACGAGTAAACATATGCGTAGTATGCAGATAGTGCTTTCTCAAGTTTCCACTCCCCATTGCGCCAGGGAGCCCAACATGCAAATATTTCAGTGACCGTTATATGTATGTCTCCTGACTTCAATACATATTAATGGAACAGGTAAGTGTAGGTCCGGAATACATTTCGGTATGTTATCATTTTTCACAAACGATTGCACACGCAAATTGTTTTGAATATTTTGGTATAAAGATGAACATTTGTCATGCATTACAGTTTAGGGTTAAACGTTTCTAAGGATTGGTCCACATTGGAATAAATTTCTCAAACTATAATGAACTGAAAAGATGGGCCGTCAAAGCGTAGCAGACAGACAGACCCACCACCACCACTACAGCCCAATAACGTCCCACTGCTGGGCACAGGCCTCCACTCTCATAGGAGAGTGGGAATTAGAGCTTAGACCCACCACGCTGCTCCAATGCGGGTTGGCGGGCTTTAACGGGCTTTCATGTTAGTGATAATAACCGGGACTGACGGCTTAACGTGCTCTGAAACACCACCAACTTCCTAACTCCGGGCTAGTACTGAGAATTTCTAGACAGAAAAACTCAATACTTAATTATGGCCCGACCCGGGACTCGAACCCGGGACCTCGTCGGCCGCAGTTGAACATGCTAACCACTAGACCAATTTATAATATTAGTATGGATGATCCATTCTAATATTATAAATGCGAAAGTGTGTCTGTCTGTCTGTCTGTCTGCTACGCTTTCCCGGCCCATCTTTTCAACCGATTTTGCTGAAATTTGGTATAGATGTAGGTCATATCCCGGAAAAGTAAGGAGTTCCCGCGGGAATCCTTTTGGACCTTAATCCACGCAGACGAAGTCGCGGGCATCATCAAATAAATATTATAAATGCGAAAGTTTGGATGGATGGATATATGTATGGATGTATGTTTGTTACTCAATCACGCTCCAACGGATGAACGGATCTGGATGAAATTTGGCACAGAGATAGATTATAGTCTGGAATAGCACATAGGCTACTTTTTATCCCGGAAAATTAAAGAGTTCCCGCGGGAACCGAAAAACCTCAATCCACGCGGACGAAGTCGCGGGCATCAGCTAGTCTAGTAATATGATAACATGATCAGCAAGCTAATGAGATCTCAAATAAACTAACTCTACCTACTAAGGTAATATTACTTACAGACAATTTTATAATCTTACAAACGCGAAAGTTTGTTCGTATGGATGTATGGAAGTTTTTTACTCTTTCACGCCAGAACGGCTGAACGGATCTGGATGAAATTTGGCACAGAGATAGATTTTGTCTGGAATAAAACATCTAAAAAGCGTGGATTTGATTCGCTCCAGCTATGCGTGGGACTGCAGTTACTTGTATCATTATGATGATTGTAAGTTTTGATGGAAAAGAGCAACCACCGAGTTTCTTGCTGGCTCTTCTCGGTAGGAATGGCATTCCGAACCAGCGGTAGATTCATATTATAACGATTCAAAAGCGCTTGTAAAAGCTTATTTGAATAAAAAACATTTGAATTTTGAATTTTGAATCTAAGCCTACTTTTTATCCCGAAAAATAAAAGAGTTCCCACGGGAACCACAAAACCTTAAATGCATGTTTGTTACTCAATCACGCCAGAACGGCTGAACGGATCTGGATGAAATTTGGCACAGAGATAGATTATAGTCTGGAATAACACATAGGCTACTTTTTATCCCGGAAAATTGAAGAGATCCCGCGGGAGCCAAATAATCTCAATCCACGCGGACGAAGTCGCGGGCATCAGCTAGTAATAAAAATATACATATAGTGCGCGCACGAGTTGAATGCAGACATAGAGTTATAATATTATACCTCTATGAATGCAGAGCAAATGTATGGTGAAACATACATTTACTCTGCATTCAACTCGCGCGCGAACTGTAGATATAGTACGTGTCAACAAATATGTACTACATTACACATTTCAGCAAGATTCAAGAATGTATTTAATATTAAATGGAGTGCGAGTCGAATATTCCCGCTTTATTGGCGACATTCATACTTCATAGCTCCACAGTGCGCTATGCAATATTAAATTCGATTCCGAGATTCCATAGAAAATATTGAATAGTACATTATTACAAAAGCCGGGAAATAGGCAATTGGAGGTCGAGTATGAGTTTGAAGGCCGAGCCGTAGGCGAGGACTTCACTAATACGAGACAGGCAATTGCCATTTCCGCCGAGGCATATAATATAGTGCTTTTCTCAAAAGAATGCAGGGAAATAAAACATACTTTTTATATTATCATAAAATTTTCATATACTTTCATGTTTTTTTTTTTTGACGTCGCTGGAAGCAGGTTTTCCATTGCCAATTTGGCTTCTTATCATAAATCTGGTGGAGTACAATCAATCTCCATTTCACTCTCTGAACCGTTGGAAACCATTTTAATTATTATTAAATTTATATTTGGGTGAATTTCCCAACAGCAAAATTTATGCGGCATGGATGAAATCGGTAGTGCAGAACGTTACTATACAGTTCTAATATTTTTTTCTAGGTAGAAGAGGTAGTTACCTATGTACGAGGCTGTAAATATTTCTGGATTAGGATTACAGTTTAAAAAAAATAAATGGTAAAGCTCCGAATTTTTCATTTCAGTGGCTGTCACTGCAGCATGTTTCTGTGTAATTTTCCTCATAAAACAAAAAATATTGGTTACTGAGGTTTATGGCTACCTTTATTTTAATCATGAATAGTGATAGTATAATCCCAAAGTATTTTTTTAATAATATCTACCCAGTTTAATAGCAGGAAAGTAAAAATGAATGTGTCACTGAAAGTTCTTTAATTTCGGTGACAAAAAGTTTATCAGGTATATTTTTGCTTAAAACAACTCTAGCTCCCCCCGCGTGCGCTTAAAACTTTCGCAACTGTGGCCTCTATATGTTGATCGTGGGAGGACGTGCGCCGCTTGCCTGCGTGTTCCCGCCAAACACATAAGTATGTCATATCGGTGACATGGAACACATTTCTTTTCATTTCCGTGTATAGGTATAACTTGGCTTGCAATAAGCTAGTAAATTTATTTAAGTATTCATGAATGGGCTAATGGTACTACGATTATTTGTGTAGTATTCCTTACATCCTATAATAAATAGTTTTCTCGTAATGTTAATTCTTTTCCTTGATTTTAATTTCGGTGTTTTCATTTCGGTTGATTCGGTGGCCTAAACTGACCACCGAAATGACAAATTACTCACCGAAATGATAAAAATTCTCATTTCGGTGAGTTGTTATCATTTCAGTGTATAATTGTTTCATTTCGGTGGATGTTTTTATCATTTCGGTTGATTATTATTTCATTTCGGTGAAAATCCAAGCTAGGAGGTGAATATTTCACAATCTTTGAATACATTTTGCTAATGTGTTTCCAAGACCTGTACTTTTGTGCGATTTATTGTCGATCCGTTTCTCCGTTGCAGCGTGATTGAAGGACAAACCATAATCATAATCATAGCCAGCTTGTCCTGCGACATAGGCCTCCTCCAGAGCCTTCCAGATCTTCCTCTCCTGTGTTGTTCGGCGCCATGTTGTAGCCACCACTCTTAAATCATCTTCCCATCTTTTCCTTTGCCTTCCTTTACACCTTTTCCCATCCCTCGGATACCACTCGGTCACTTCCTTAGTCCATTTTCCACCACTGTCTCTCATCATCTTCTTCTGTCGGACCGGCAGTACGTTTTTCGGAAAAATCGGTCTAAAGGAGATCTTCTGGTGTATGCCACGCACACTTGGGGTGAAGCCATTGAGAAACACGGCGAGGCACTCACCGTGTCTCTGGACATATCTAAGGCATTTGACCGGGTCTGGCACGGCAGTCTTCTCAGTAAGCTCCCAGCGTACGGGATACCTACTGGTTTCTGTAACTGGATATCTTGACTTTCTGAGGGAAAGGTCATTTCGGGTTGTCGTTGACGGCAGCTCATCTGACCTAATGGCTATTAATGCCGGTGTCCTGCTGCACATCAACGATCTCCTCAAACCCGGTATCTTTGGGTACGCTGATGACAGCACTGTTACGGAGAGATACATGTCCAGTTCTAGAGCCAGTGCTACTGAGATACTTGAGCAAAGAGAGGCGTTGGTGAATCGCGTTAGCTTGACTCTTGAGGAGGTATCCGATTGGGGTGACGCCAATTTAGTCAAGTTTAATGCCACCAAAACACAGGCATGTTTATTCACCGCGAAAAAGAGCCCCTTCACCTTGGCTCCAACTTTCCAAAGTATATCCGTCCCGATCAGTGATCATATTGAGCTCTTGGGTATTGAAATCTCATCCAATCTCAATTTCGGGAAATGCATCGAGTTAAAGGCCAAAACAGCTGCCAAAAAACTTGGCATCTTGAACAAGGTGAGGCGGTACTTCACACCGGAGTAACGCCTCGCTCTTTATCAGGCCCAAGTTCGTTCTGGCATGGAGTACTGCCACCTTTGGGATGGATCCGCCAAGTACCAACTCGATGCATTAGACTCGATTGATCGCCGGGCCCGAAGAATCATTGGCGATCAATCACTCACGCAGGCGAAACTGCATTGCTTACAGCATCGACGCAATGTCTTTTGCTTATCGGTCTTTTATCGGATATACTTTGGAGAGTGTGCTCAGGAACTTTTCAACCTTGTTCCCCCCTCACCGTTCTACCACAGAACAGCAAGAAACCGTTTGCGTTGGCATCCTTATGTGGTTGACGTCCAGTCAGCTCGAACGAAACGGTTCTGTTCTACGTTTCTAATTCGAACCGCTAGGATGTGGAATGCCCTTCCAGCACATGTATTCCCTGCCTCGTATAACTTAAGTACCTTCAAGGCAAGAGTGAATAGGCATCTTCTAGGCGGGCGCGCTTCAACCTAGACCTCATCATTGCTTTGTATTAAGCATGATTGTCGTCAAGCGCAAGCCTATCTTGCAATAAAAAAAAAAATCATGTGTCCAGTCCAACGCCACTTTAGCCTTCTTATATGCTCTGTTACATCTTTCACTTTGCTGCGTTTTCTAATAGTTTTTAGGTTTATTCTGTCTTTCTTTTTTATGTTTATCATACTTCTCTCCATATTATGTTGACAAGTTTCTAGTTTCTGTGTGTTCGCTTTCGAAGTTTGGCATCCGTAAGTTATACGCGGTATTATGCAAGTATCAAATACTTTTTGCTTTGCATTTACTGGAAGTTCTTTACTTTTCATAATTTCCTTTAAATACCAGTATCGTTTCCATGCGTTAATTATTCTTTGGTTAACTTCTTTAGTCATCTGATTGTGTGGAGTGATAACTTGTCCCAGATACACATAATCTTCAACATATTCTATTGGTTTGTTATTAACTTTTATAGTAATTTGGTCTCCATTTGTCATCAATTTAGTTTTCTCTGTATTCATAGTTAGACCTACCACAGCACTCTCTTCCAGTTGTTGTAACATTATTTCTAGTGTGTTAGGATTGTTGGATATTAGAATAAGGTCATCTGCAAACCTGAGATGGTTTAATTTTTTCCCATTTATATTATTAAGTCCATATAGTTATCCCAATCTAGATTTTGAAAAACCTTCTCTAAAATGGCTGAGAACAGTTTAGGGGATAGAGGGTCTCCCTGTCTGACTCCCTTTTTTATTTGTAAATCTTCTCCTTCTTTCTCTAGTCTGACTCGTGCTGAACATTTTCTGTTTATCTCTTTTATTAATCTAATGAACTTAGTTGGTACTCCCTGTTCTTCGAGTGCTTGCCATAGGTGGTAGTGTTTTATTGAGTCAAAGGCTTTGTTATAGTCGACAAAGCCTAGGTAGTATTCTTTGTTATATTCATTGCATTTTTCAATGTATATGATCAGTTGTGGAGTAATTGCATCTGAATCCTGCTTGTTCTTTTGTTGGACAAACCAACAAACTAACAAACCAATAAACCAACTAACAAACACACTTTCGCATATGATTTCAACCGACTATAACGAGATTTGATTAAATATAATCCGATTTATTTATTTTAAAGTACCAGGTGAATGCAAAGTTGAAACGCGATCTACCAACTATAATTGACATATTTTTTTAGAATGCCGAGGCTAGCATTGACTGCAGATGAAAGAAAGGAAAGAAGAAGATTATGTGAGCAGAGAAGAAAAGAAAGAATGCTTATATTCGTTTTCGGTGGATTTTAATTTCGGTGGATAGGTTTTTTCATTTCGGTGGCTAGTTATTTCATATCGGTGAACGAATTTTTCATTTCAGTGGCATCACAAATTTAAACACGTTTTTTCATTAGTTTATTACGATATATTTTGATGGCATTAAATAAGAGCATGAAGAATATCAAGAAGTACAATAAACTACTGTTTAAATTTGAGAAAACTTGATAATACGAAAGTTCACCGGAATGAAACAAAAAAACGCCTTTGTTGAAATTGACCCATTTATTAAGTATGTAAATAACAAATCAAGACGAATTTTCAGCTTTGCCGCCAATTTTTTTTTTATCATCTGTGCCGACAGGCAAACGCATTTATGGCTATACAGCCACGTAAACGCAATTTGTATTATGCAACCAAGAATGACAAAAGAGATCCGATCAAATAGTATCTAATAACCCCAGCACGCCTTTTCATACAACATTGCAGGAGCGTATTGTAATGTTCCAAATTCAAAAAACGCTCCTGCAATGGATTTGATTTTGTTTGTCCGAAAATTCGATACTTCGCCACACTTCGCGTCACAGCTTCGCGTGTTCTTTTTTCAAAATAATGACAATATTTCCATGCATTTTTGAGAAAATGTATTTTTTTACTGTCAACACAATATTCACATGCTACGTAAAACTGCATCCATAATAACTACCTATTACTGCTCTGTGCACCGCATCCCTCAATTTATAATTAACTAGCTTTTGCCCGCGACTTCATCCGCGTGGACTACACCAATTATAAACCCCTATTTTAATCCCTTAGGGGTTCAATTTTCAAAAATCCTTTCTTAGCGGATATCTATTGCATTCCAAATTTCAGCCAGATGCATCCAGTAGTTTGAGCTGTGCGTTGATAGATCAGTCAGTCAATCAGTCACCTTTACCTTTTATATATTTAGACTAGCTGATGCACGCGACTTCGTCTGCGTGGTTTAAGTTTTTCTGATTCCCGCGGGTACTCCTTATATTTTAATCTTACAAAAGTAGCCTATGTCTCTCTAGGTCCTCAACTATACCCATGCCAAAAATCACGTCAAGCCGTTGCTCCGTTGCGGCGTGATTGAAGGACAAACCAATAAAACCAACAAACAAACACACTTTCGCATTTACAATATTAGTATGATTATCATAAATGAATTATAGGGAATTTAAGACGGATATGGAAGGGCTGAAATAAGAAGTACTCTTAGTCCACTGACGGTGTTTAATATCGTTTCGGATGTGCCAAGGAAGGTGTAAATAATAGTAGATTATTAACCAAGGGGATAAAGCAGTGTCTTCTGTCGCGGGTGACGTTTAAATCGCGAGCGTAACGAAGGACTCGAGGTTTACTCCCGAGCGTAGCGAGGGTGTTAAAAACTTAAATCACGAGCGAAGCGAGGGATTTAAGACCAGTCCTGAGTGTAGCGAAGGATTTAAGTTCACCCAAGACTAAGACAGCTTTATCACCGAGGAAAATACTCTACTTTTCATACCATTTGCGAAAAAATTAACACAATAATAATATGAGATAAGCATTTATTAAAAAAAAATGACAATTAAAAGTAAAAGTTTACATTCGAAACATTGGTCCAATTATTGATAGACTTTTTTGTCGGAAAAGCAAAGGCATCAGCTCATACGGCCTCGTCGGTTTTCGTCATAACTGCATAATAAATGCGTATTCCTTTTTCAAAAAGATGTAAGTATATAATGCTTTATATACAAACTCAATGGTGTAAACACAGATGTAGTTCAGTATAAATTTCGGTAAGTAACTATTCCAAATTTAAATCACATTCTCCCCTTATAGGATGAATGAAATCCAGTACAATTTTCTTTCCCTGAATTTTCTTTAACAGATTAAAAATGACTATTGTTATGTTCGCTTTTTGTGGCATAGAATGTTACTTTTTTGAGCAAGTGGTACGAAAATAAATGTTTATTGACCAGCGCAACAAATTAATTGACCGAGCGAAGCGAAGGCCTCTGAGTCTACTTGAGTGAATTGGCTTTCGTCCGTCCGGCCGTCCGTCCGTCCGTCTGTCCGTCCGTCTGTCCGTCCGTCTGTCAGAGATTACTTCAAATTTAAATATTATAATATGCAAACCGATGGCCTCCCGCCGATGGCTTAAAAAGTTATAAAAATCTTTATTTCAGGGGGGCTCACATGGAAGCGAATGCGAAGTAAAATATTTTTTATAGCGTTACATAGGGTTGCGGTATATCATTTTAAAGATAATTAGGAATAGAGTCCAAAAATATTTTTTTTTTAATTTGTCCCCTAAAATTGACGAAATGGGGGGCTTTCAAAGTGGAGATTTTCTAACGTCCAAAGTTGACCTCAGAACTCTCAATTTTCTGAAAGGCTGAGCCTGAAACTTGATCAATTATTTGAATTATATCCTGTACATGAACAACAAATACTAAAATATGATAAATATAATAAGAAAACGAAATTATTTAATTTTTGATGAGCTTTGCAGTACTTTTAACAGAACTTCACAATGTTGTCAATAGATGGCGCTCTGTGATACCGCGAGGTCTCAGTTCGGGGCGAACCACTAGTAATTACATAACGCACCTATATACACTGCACATACTTAAACTAAGTGTGGTCAATGGACCACCTTAGCCTGTGCCAAATCATGAAAGGTATGTAAATAGCACACCGCAACGCTGATTTTCACAAGGGGCCCAACCTTAAACCTTAACAAACAATAATTAATAACATGGAATTAATAGGTAACGATAACAACAGGTTAATGGAATAGTGACAGTGACAAGTCGAGTGCACGTGTCACTTGAGCAAGCTACTAGCGAGTATCACTGTCTGCGATAAGCGGTGACATCGAGATACTTTTGATATTACATCATTATGGCAGATAGACACTCGTCATGACGTCAATTTCTACCCATACCTTATACATCGATATATATGTAGGTACCTACTAGATGGGCCCTTTCATAGAAAAAAATTGGGTGTCCGACCTGTAGAGCGCGCTCCACACCTGTATAAGCCTGTACTTGTCCCCGCCATAGCGCTGTCCCGCTTTTCAGACTAGATGGCGTTAGTAAAATAAGTCCACATTCTTTGTTTGACAGGGCCCGTCTATGTAAATTAAGGTCGTTGTACCTATAGGCATAAAGCACAAAGTAACGAAGCAAGGGTTTATTAGATAAATATTAGTTAATTATCTATATAGAAAAAAACTGAATATGATCTTCAAACGCTCGAACAGATTGTTCTGGAATCATAGTTAAGAACATGCTCGATTTCAAACAAAAAAAAACTGAATCAAAATCGGCAATCGGTAAAAATTATGTACAATAAATGTTATGACCTATCCATACTAATATTATAAATGCGAAAGTGTGTCTGTCTGTCTGTCCGGCTGTCTGGCTATATGTCTGTCAGCTACGCTTTCACGGTCAATCTTTTTAACCGATTCTGATGAATCATACTTCGAGGTAATATCCCGGAAAATTAAGAGTTCCTGCGGGAAAATAAAAAAATGTTAAACCACGCGGACGAAGTCGCGGGCTTTATTTAGAAATATTATATTTTATAACTATACCTACGTATTCATGTAAAGTATGTATGTATGTGATTTTCTTTATTCCATCATAACTTCTAAATGCCTGAACAGATTTTGATGTTACGTTAGAATCCTTACATCCCCCCAACTGAAGTATAATTTTTTTTTAAAAATTCAATATGGTATGTCAGTCGCGTTTTTAATTTTTAAACTATGTTCACTTGTTACGAGTTTTGCATGGATTATTATAGTTACTTACCAATTACCATAATATTATGTAACTATCTTAAAATGATAGCTTTAAATAATAATAATAATAATAAATAATCTTTTATTTAGCCAAAAAACAAATTATATAAAAGAAACATACGTATATGGAGTACCACAGCTCTCCTGGAACCAAGGTGCCAACCAAGATTTAAGCCAACCTTGGTTCCACGAGACCTGGGCAATCACTCCTTAAAACTAACTTAGAATCTATATTTATTGGCTAAACGAGGCGCTGCCTCAGCTTGATGCTGCAGCCAGTCGACTGCAGCGCTGGTTTTCAGGCATGACCCCTAGTGAGGTCACGGGCTAATCGGAAGCGCAATATATATATTTTTTTAAAACAATACTATTATATTATACCTATTAAGTAACAGAAGTATAAATTATTATTGGTGTGATTATTGCGCATTAAAAACTAACACTAAATATAATATAAATAATAAAAATATAACAAAACTGCAAAATAAAACTGAAATCTCTAAATTAAAACTAACGTCAATACAACTGTTACCTATATACCTACTACAATTAAAACTAACGTCAATACAACTTAGTTACCTATATACTACAATGTGTTATATGCAAGAGTTAGGAAATATGGAGCTAAAGATGAGAATTGGGGCTGGACAATGAGCAAAGGGGGAGAATACAAATAATGTACATAATATTATGTAGGTACCTAGTTACTACAAAATTTGGACATGAATTAAATTTTTTGCAGCTTTATTTTATTAAAAGATTCTTATTTTAGTTTTTGATTTTCCAACAAGAAATTCCTAGTAATTTTTTTAAAAGAGTACAAAGATTTTGCAAGACGGGCTGGGGGAGGCAGGTCGTTCCAAATTTTGCAAGCTGCAAACTTAAAAGTCCCCTTGAAAGAGGCCGACCTATGGTGTGGCCATGCAATCTGAGGAGCTGACCTAGATACATATCTACTTTTCTCACGGGCCCATTTTATCCTTGAGCGTAAGTAGACAGGTTTTCCTGTAGAAATTACACCGAAAAGTAAGGTAGCAAGGTGCAGCTTTCGCCTAGCCTCCATATTCAACATGTTAGCGTTGTTTAAATGTGGGCTCACATGATGTGGTGGCACCGTACGTGATCGTCTTGGCTCGTGATTTGTAATTAATTATACTGAAGGAATTTTTAGGAAATATAGAGTCGGAAATAGAGACACTTAGGCATCCGGAGACATCTGTTATCATATGAGTTGCCAAGTAAATGGCTGGTACATTTCGTTGGGTGGACATGCAGACATCTCAATCAATCTACCAGATTTCCGCGGTTTTACTTGTGAGTTTTACATCAATAAGTTACGTTATTTACTTATTCACTCTCTCGGTAAGGTTCCAAGGAGGAAAGCTAGATAGAATGAAGGATTAAACTTAACGTTCTGGCTAGAGTGAAAGGTCAGTTGATGCATGTATTTACCTCTTTTAAGGTCATCGTAACCGACCAATGTCTCATTAAGCACGGGGACTCCCTACGCTGGTATTCCAGCCTTTTAGCATTGTTATTGGGGCTGCTTTTCAACCCCCTTTTGCGCTGAGAAGCGATATTATTCCCGATCACCAAATGGCATTAAATGGCTGGTACTTTAATTGAGCCGAAGCTCGCCCCGTAACCATGGATTTATAATTATATTTGTTTAAATTTGTTAGGTATTTGATTTGGCCAAATCAAAGGTCGGGGGTTGATTTGCAAAGACATGGCGTGTATAGGTGTGCTGAGTCATTGCCGCCGATACGCCACCAGGCAACCGTGTACCATTCAAGGAGCTTAGTCTAGCTTATAAGCTATGAGCTCTAAAAAAATCTTAATTCCCAATCAACCTTTGTTGTCTCATTTTCCAACAATATACTTCATTGCTCCTTAAGACTCAAATCTATTTCCTACGTAAAATAAAGGACACATAATTGCCTACCTGCGTCTCGGCGGTCTCCCGTTCTGCAAAGGCCTTTGTTAGGCTCCGTCGGCTCGAACAATACAATAGAAGTATGGCGATAGTTTGTGATCTTACTCACTTAATTCAAAACTGTATTGATATAATTTTATTCTAATCAATTCATTAGCTAGTCAACCTTAAGTCAAATCTATTTAGATTGCGGTGCATTTGACTTCTCTATATTCTGGCTCTAATCGGTTCATTAACTAATCAACCTTAAGTCAATTCTATTTAGACTGCAATGCATTTGACTTTTCTATATTCTAGGCTCTAATCGAAAGAACCTAGGTGCTCCAGTAAAACTATTATTACCTAAATTTACTATCAAACTTGTGCTATTAATATGAATTAATGCTGTAATAAATAACCTTCCTATTTTATCTTTTGATGAGAGAATCGTGATCTAAATAAGGTGATATGAGAGGGTTTAATAGCGGAGGATTTCAAGTTGAAATAACACAATAGTTATCTTGAAACAATAGACATTGTGAGGTTGTATTAAGACTGATGAGGTGCAATTTAACTCGTATCTCCATTATTAAAAGCTCTAGGAAATATATTTAATGATAGGAATGAAAGAGTATAGTTATGGTTCAAAGTAATTCTTTTATTCAAGTAAACCATTAACTCTATTACTCCGACAGATAGAGTGAAATTAAAAAAAGAAACTGTTCGATTAATTAAACTGAGCTTCTAATGGGATGACATTTAGAAGCCCAGCTGGATATCCCGTTCCTAAAGCCATGCTAACGACGGGAAAAACGGTATATCCAAGCTAAAAAACCCGTCGGCTGTCTATTCTAGATAGTTCTTAATGATTAACACACATGTTTTATGTTATTATTATTTTCATATTTATAACGGTGATGAAATACAAAAAACATAGGATAAGACACACGTTATAAGGAAAAGACACACACTCGTTATCAGGTTAAGTTATACAAGTGAGTGGATCGAAACGATTTCACAGTCATACGATATCTATTACTTCATTAAACAAATTCTATTTGAGATAGGATCGAAGTATGGTTGTATCTGGCACTCATGGCTCTAGTCGCCTCTGGGTTGTGACTACGATTCCAGTATTTACGGAACTTACAAATGAGTCTATATGTCTGGAGAAACGGACATATGGTAATTGATATAATGAAGAGACTCGTGTATACCCACTTCGTACTTGTCCTGGGGTCTCCCCTTTCAACTCCATTCATATAATAAAAGGTATCTAATGCTGTGTCTGGATACACCTTATCTCGTTTTAGCCAATTTATATCCTAGATTTATCTGTATGATATTATGTAGGACTGTGAAATTGTTCTAAATATAATTAAATCAAATAGAGTACGTTACCAAATTTATCGAAGACTCTCCTCACTGTACACTTTATTTCTTAGAATGGTATTTAATCGGAGACAGTTCATTTGATTCTACAAATTACATATACGCATTCACTCTTTAGTACAATTTTTAGTAACAGACCCGGAAAATACTTATATTAAACGACTTCTCGAAAGCCCGAATCGAGGAATTATTGGATATTTAATGAAGACTGCGCGTGATTGAAACCCCTGCGATTGGATGTCCGCGATTTAATCCGCGATTGACCTCCGCGTTTGGAAGTTTGTGCTTGACTGCCCGTCTCTCTGCTCCGTTGCGCTCGGGTCCCCCTCTCCCCGCCATAACTCTGAAATTTAAATTGCACGCCCAAGTAAACCATTCGACGTAATTCATTGGCCCTAAAATAGACCTTATTCGGGTTTGTCCAATCAGGCATCAAAATAAAACTGCCACACCTCTTTCCCACAGTTTTGCGTTGCATCTTAATATTTTTCTCAAGACGTGATTTTTTTTTGTTTTGGTACTTTAACATCTGCTATCTTTGTTTCTCGACACTTTGGTGATTTGGTGTAGAAAAAGGTCTCGACTTTATGATCGCATTTCAAAGTGCTTGTCAGATTGTAGAGCTTTGTTTTAACGTAATAATTTAGAAAGCTTTACGAGTTCCGCTGCGTGAAATTCTATAGTTTATTGCCTTACTTTCGAAGAATTTTACCCTTAGCTTATCTTTTACGAATTTCTTAAGCTCTCGTATTTCTAGTAAAAAATTAAAAGCATCGCTTTAAATCCTGACGAAATTTTATGAGTGTTGTAATATTTATTTTAAAAGTTTTGTTAGGGCGCCCATGGCAAAATAGGGTGACCACCTCACACTCCCCCAAATAGATTTTTAATACACCTAGTCCCATAAATATCTACATATTTTTACTAGTCGTTTGAAAATCTATTTCCCCTCTGTACTTTACCGCTAGCTCTAAGTCCTTCCCGCTCATCTATTATATTCCAAACATCGTAATAACCTATTTAACTCAAATTCCTCTTTACTCGTTTAAACTGACCTCTCTATTGTTCATGAAGATATCGGTAACTTCATTCATTTCCCTTTGTTTACACTAATCCCTAGTGGAAACCTACTCTCTTAAATATCTCCATAATAACGAAACAGATGGATCGCATTGTAATTACCCTTAGCTTTGTTAGTACGAGCGTCAATCAATGTATATACGTTATTATACGGAACCGCTCCTATTACGTAAGGTCCCTCATATAAACGCATGAATTTCCTTGTTAACTTCTTGTCGGCATCTGATTTCGAAAAAGTCTTGAGCTTTACTAAATTTCCTATCTCGAACTGCACTAACTTATGATTCTTATTATAATAAGACTCTCTACTTTCCGCTGCCTTAATTATGTTTTGCTGTGCCCGCTGTCTAATTTGATCTAACGTCTCCTGTTGTAAACCGTTTCCGTTCACTACGCTCTTGTCGAAATCAGTCGATAGCAAGGTCCGCTTTCCACATACTATCTCATTTGGAGTATAGCCTGTCGTAGTATGTACTACCTGATTGTAACAATCCTCTATGTCCGGTAATAAATCCACCCAAGATCGATGAGATTTGTCGCAATATGTTCTGAATAACCTCCCTAATTCCTTATTAACTCTCTCTGTTGAATTTGGTCGCGGATTCCTAACAGATGTGTGTGTCAACTCGATACCTAATCGATGTACACCCGACTCGAAAATCTTTGACGTGAAGTTCGCACCTCTATCCGAACATAAGGTCTTAACTACAATTTGACTATGAAACTTTTTTATACATGTTAACGAGGCTTTTCCACTTGCTTCGCGTAGTGGATATAACCTGATTAGCTTACTGTAAGCGTCCTGTATCACAAATATATATCTGTATCCAAATCGTCCCGCAGGTAAAGGTCCATAAATATCACAAAAAACCCGTTCTCCTATTTCTTTCGCTATCACGGTTTTAATTGGCCCTGTGTGTGTTTCTAACGCGTGCTTTGATTTTTGACATATTTCGCAAGCTCTTACAATACGATTTATCACGCGAGACATATTCGAGAAATAGTACCGACGTTTCATCATAGCATATACCTTGTAACGTCCGAAATGACCTATTTCCTCATGAATGCTAACAATCAAATCTCTTTGTAAGTCCTCGGGGACATATAATCTCAAAGTATCCTTCCTCCCGTCTGTCTTGTAAAGAACACCCTCCTTAAGTATATAATATCTTGATTCAGACGTGCCCGTTATTTTCATACGTCTAATTATCTCACTAGCGACCCTGTCACGCTCTTGGTAGCTACCTATCTCCTTCCATCTCGCCTGTACTACCCGTCCTAACGATGCTTTGAATAAATTCATCTCAGGCCCCGTAGTCTTATTAGTCAATACATCAGTTGTACCTTTTATATGTCTGGATAATACATCCGCTACTGTATTTAATTTCCCTTTTACATGCTCGACTGTATAGTCGAACCGACCTATGTAATGCACCCAACGTATCATTCGTGCGCTCAACAATTTACATGTTTGTAAAAATATCAAACTCTTATGATCGGTCCTAATCACTAAACGTGCTCCCCTCAAATACGTTTCAAACTTCGACAAACTAAAAATGATAGCCCACAATTCTTGTTCTGTGACCGTCCATTTACGCTCCGTTTCTGTCAACGCCTTACTACAAAATCCTATTATCTGTTCTTCACCTACATCGTCCAATTGATAAACATACCCAGAAACTCCTAGATTACTGCTATCGGTTTGTAAGTAATAGGTCTCCTTTGGGTTAGGATGCATAAGCAGTATTGTGTCTAGAAATAATTTCTTGACCCTCTCAAAACAATCGTTTACTACCTGAGTCCATGACCATTTGGTATTTTGTTTTAATAGGTCGCAGAGTGGCCTAACTTCTTCGCTATACTTCGAAACAAACCTTCTGAAATAATTTATTAATCCCAGAAATCCTCGTAATTGTTTTATTGTTCGAGGTATGGGAAAATCTAATATGGCTTTTACCCGCTCAGGATCCATACGCACCCCGCTTGTATTTACTATGTGTCCTAGCAATTTCACCTCTACGCATAAAAACCGACACTTTCCTATTCTACCTGTTAAACCTGCGGTCTCCAGACTGTCAAGTACTCGATCTAAATGTTCTAGATGTAACTTTATATCCCCTGTGGTAAATATGACAATGTCATCTAAATAGTTCACGCAAAACTCACGCACTCCTTTTAATATCGAATCCATTGCTCTAGAGAAACCTGCTACAGATGTCTTTAAACCTTGAGGCAATACGCGGTAAGTATAGGTTCTTCCCATAAAAGAGAACCCTGTACACTTCCTAGAATCCCGATGCAAAGGTATTTGAAAATATGCATTATTCAAATCAATTAAACTGATATAATTCACTCCATGAAAGGATTGTAAAATTTCAGACGTGAGTGGTGGTGACCCTGCATCTCCTACAATTTTCTTATTAAGTTCGCGCGCGTCTAATAAGAGTCTTATTGATCCATCTCGTTTCTTAGTGAACGTGAGAGGGCTGCAATACGGAGTCGCCTCCTGTTTTATTACGCCTAACCTCTCTAGCTCCTCTAATTCCTCCTTAACCTGTTCTCTATATGCTAAGGGTACTGGATAGCTATGCTTCACAAAAGGAACTTCGTCTATTAATTCAATAACGTGCTCGTAACTGCTAGTCAAACCTAACTCGTCCGTAAATACCTTACAATGCTTCTCTAACACAGGCAGTAACAGCTCCCTTTGTTCACTACTTAAGTTTGAATCGCCTAAGTGAAATCCTTTAGAATTTTTCCCGTTCGATTCTTCTATTGATACGCTATGCCCTTCTGACCTAGTATTTTGATTTAATATCAAATTAATCGTGGCAGCATTCGCCTCTCCTCCTAACCTTTCGATATTACAATCTGAATTGAGTCTAACGCAAGACTTGACTCCCAAATGTTCGATTGTTAATGTCCGTTCACTTCCACAATTTACTACTCCTTTTACTCGTTCTAACCAATCATATCCTAATATTAATGACCTAGGTAAACGTCGCATAATTAATACAGGTGCTTCAATTAACGTACTGCCTAATTGGAACTCTATTAACACCAACCGATTCGTGCTTTCGCTTCGCGATCCGAATGCACCCTGTATTTGAATAGCTGGAATAGCGATTTCAGGTAGAGATATGTTTCCACTTAGAATAGAATCGTACAATTCTTTAGTTATCCCGCTAATCTGACTTCCCGTATCGATAAGTGCATTCATACTTCTCCCGTACAACCATACACATACTTCAGGTAACTTAGGTAGAGAATAATCAATACCTTCGTCAATCGACCCATCCAGTTCATGGACCATCGTATATACGCTTAAACCTCTTTTCGTACAAGATTCACACTCAATTTCCATCTCATTACATTCCACTACGTTGCTAAACTGGTTTTCCAATAAGATTCCTATGCCACTGATTTCTGCTTGACAGCTATAATCGTCACTATCTACGCTACCTTTCAATGTTCGTTTTAGCCCCTTTCCGTTGACCCCTAGACTTTGTCCTGGTTTCCATCCGTTTCTAACTAGGATGTTATAAGCTACGCCTGCCCGTTCGCCCTCTGAGATCTCTACATTCCCCGTTCTACACAAAATTAACTTATTTGACCTCGTTTGTGTGGGGACCTCTAGTTTTTTGATGGTCCCTCCCCCACATTTTTCGACAAATTAGAGCTTTCGCCCTCCTTTACAAACGTAATAGCCGGTCTGACTCGTTCAGTTTCAGATAATGTAGACCTGTTAAAACTAGCCTTATAACCTGACCTATTCTGACGATAACCTCTTCCTCTAGTCGTATTTCCTCTAGTACTCCACCTATTTTTGAAAATCGTTGCAACCATAGGTCGTTCCAACGGTGACCCGTTATACCGTCTACCTCTGAAATTACCCCCTACTACCTCTCTCGCAACTCCCTTCGGTTTTTCAACAATATTTTGCTCTATACTTCTCAAGAACCTCGCCCCGCTCATGATACTAACTTCCTCAGTCCTAGTAAACCATAGACGCTGTATATCTACCGCATAGTGTCGCATAATAGCATTTACTAAATCTCGCTCGCTAAACGCAATAGTCAGTGACTGCATTGATTCTACCTGTTCGGCAAAATGTTCAGACATAGTCATTCCCGAATTGTTCGTATATACCGCATTAATCAATCTATATCGCACAGACTCCTGGATCTGTTCAGTCCAATAAGTGCGCCTAAAATCGACTTCAAAATCGGCGAAAGTAGTCCAATCTTTCGAATACAACTCCATAACCTGACGAGCATGTCCCGTAATGCACCCTAGTGCTATGTCAATCTCGCGATCAAACCCATTTACTGCCCTAATATACTTCTTTAACCGTTTTAAAAATGAAATTGGATTTGTGAATGGTTTTCCATCAAAATTTGGTTTGCTAACCGATGGCTGCACCACATAAATGTTCCGAGTCTCGGAAGATGCTACACTAGAACTCGTGGATACAAGACTAGCTTCCTGCCTACCACTGTTACTTTCATTACTCACTAACCCAACTGACTCGTGTGACGTAACACTCGCGCTTTCATTCGGTACTGGGTTCACTTTCGAACTCAATTGCTGTAACTTCCCCTCGAATTCGCTGATTTTTTGTAAAATCAACTCTAACGCCGGGTTACTTAAGGTTCCCGTTTGCTCACTCGCTTCTACTACGCTAACGCCCGACCGGTCCGCTACTACCTGCTTTGTCTTACGTCCCTTTTTACCCGTCGGCATCTTATCTAAATCTCCTTATCGTCGTTTAACTATTCACCGCCCAAATTACGCTAAAACGCTAATTTACTTATTTATTACACCTTCGTAAAACGTCGAGAAAATTTTATGAAACAATGCAATAATGATAGCAGATGTTATCTATACTTGGAAATGCGCTCCGATTATATAAAATTTTAGGATTTAGGGTAAATATTTTCAAGAAATAAGCACAGTGATATCTCGTTCTCTGCAAAACTCCTCCTTGGGATCCCTGTAAATTGTACATTTATAAAACATACTGCTTATTTCTGCTCGGCTTCTCCTATACATAAAATAAATGTACAACATAATAATAACATGCACAGTGTGTGTCTTAACCTTTTCTTTATCCTGTTTTATTATTTATTATTATATAAATATATATTTTTTTTTTTTTGTTAAACTCCGTCTCATATACCTAATCACGATTCCTTCACATATACTTAATTACTATTCCTACGTTGTGTTATAATTTTTTTTTTTTTTGTTAATATAGATCTAGTCATATCGTTATTTTCGAATACGTACATAGACCTCTGGTCACTCCGGCATCAAAATTCCCAGGTTCTCAAAATTTTTCGGGATTATATCCTAGTCCTATGGTACTAAACAAGCTTCTCGTAGTGATCCAGGATTATATCCTGGTCACGGCACCAAAATTCTGTGGTGGCACCGTACGTGATCGTCTTGGCTCGTGATTTGTAATTAATTATACTGAAGGAATTTTTAGGAAATATAGAGTCGGAAATAGAGACACTTAGGCATCCGGAGACATCTGTTATCATATGAGTTGCCAAGTAAATGGCTGGTACATTTCGTTGGGTGGACATGCAGACATCTCAATCAATCTACCAGATTTCCGCGGTTTTACTTGTGAGTTTTACATCAATAAGTTACGTTATTTACTTATTCACTCTCTCGGTAAGGTTCCAAGGAGGAAAGCTAGATAGAATGAAGGATTAAACTTAACGTTCTGGCTAGAGTGAAAGGTCAGTTGATGCATGTATTTACCTCTTTTAAGGTCATCGTAACCGACCAATGTCTCATTAAGCACGGGGACTCCCTACGCTGGTATTCCAGCCTTTTAGCATTGTTATTGGGGCTGCTTTTCAACCCCCTTTTGCGCTGAGAAGCGATATTATTCCCGATCACCAAATGGCATTAAATGGCTGGTACTTTAATTGAGCCGAAGCTCGCCCCGTAACCATGGATTTATAATTATATTTGTTTAAATTTGTTAGGTATTTGATTTGGCCAAATCAAAGGTCGGGGGTTGATTTGCAAAGACATGGCGTGTATAGGTGTGCTGAGTCATTGCCGCCGATACGCCACCAGGCAACCGTGTACCATTCAAGGAGCTTAGTCTAGCTTATAAGCTATGAGCTCTAAAAAAATCTTAATTCCCAATCAACCTTTGTTGTCTCATTTTCCAACAATATACTTCATTGCTCCTTAAGACTCAAATCTATTTCCTACGTAAAATAAAGGACACATAATTGCCTACCTGCGTCTCGGCGGTCTCCCGTTCTGCAAAGGCCTTTGTTAGGCTCCGTCGGCTCGAACAATACAATAGAAGTATGGCGATAGTTTGTGATCTTACTCACTTAATTCAAAACTGTATTGATATAATTTTATTCTAATCAATTCATTAGCTAGTCAACCTTAAGTCAAATCTATTTAGATTGCGGTGCATTTGACTTCTCTATATTCTGGCTCTAATCGGTTCATTAACTAATCAACCTTAAGTCAATTCTATTTAGACTGCAATGCATTTGACTTTTCTATATTCTAGGCTCTAATCGAAAGAACCTAGGTGCTCCAGTAAAACTATTATTACCTAAATTTACTATCAAACTTGTGCTATTAATATGAATTAATGCTGTAATAAATAACCTTCCTATTTTATCTTTTGATGAGAGAATCGTGATCTAAATAAGGTGATATGAGAGGGTTTAATAGCGGAGGATTTCAAGTTGAAATAACACAATAGTTATCTTGAAACAATAGACATTGTGAGGTTGTATTAAGACTGATGAGGTGCAATTTAACTCGTATCTCCATTATTAAAAGCTCTAGGAAATATATTTAATGATAGGAATGAAAGAGTATAGTTATGGTTCAAAGTAATTCTTTTATTCAAGTAAACCATTAACTCTATTACTCCGACAGATAGAGTGAAATTAAAAAAAGAAACTGTTCGATTAATTAAACTGAGCTTCTAATGGGATGACATTTAGAAGCCCAGCTGGATATCCCGTTCCTAAAGCCATGCTAACGACGGGAAAAACGGTATATCCAAGCTAAAAAACCCGTCGGCTGTCTATTCTAGATAGTTCTTAATGATTAACACACATGTTTTATGTTATTATTATTTTCATATTTATAACGGTGATGAAATACAAAAAACATAGGATAAGACACACGTTATAAGGAAAAGACACACACTCGTTATCAGGTTAAGTTATACAAGTGAGTGGATCGAAACGATTTCACAGTCATACGATATCTATTACTTCATTAAACAAATTCTATTTGAGATAGGATCGAAGTATGGTTGTATCTGGCACTCATGGCTCTAGTCGCCTCTGGGTTGTGACTACGATTCCAGTATTTACGGAACTTACAAATGAGTCTATATGTCTGGAGAAACGGACATATGGTAATTGATATAATGAAGAGACTCGTGTATACCCACTTCGTACTTGTCCTGGGGTCTCCCCTTTCAACTCCATTCATATAATAAAAGGTATCTAATGCTGTGTCTGGATACACCTTATCTCGTTTTAGCCAATTTATATCCTAGATTTATCTGTATGATATTATGTAGGACTGTGAAATTGTTCTAAATATAATTAAATCAAATAGAGTACGTTACCAAATTTATCGAAGACTCTCCTCACTGTACACTTTATTTCTTAGAATGGTATTTAATCGGAGACAGTTCATTTGATTCTACAAATTACATATACGCATTCACTCTTTAGTACAATTTTTAGTAACAGACCCGGAAAATACTTATATTAAACGACTTCTCGAAAGCCCGAATCGAGGAATTATTGGATATTTAATGAAGACTGCGCGTGATTGAAACCCCTGCGATTGGATGTCCGCGATTTAATCCGCGATTGACCTCCGCGTTTGGAAGTTTGTGCTTGACTGCCCGTCTCTCTGCTCCGTTGCGCTCGGGTCCCCCTCTCCCCGCCATAACTCTGAAATTTAAATTGCACGCCCAAGTAAACCATTCGACGTAATTCATTGGCCCTAAAATAGACCTTATTCGGGTTTGTCCAATCAGGCATCAAAATAAAACTGCCACACCTCTTTCCCACAGTTTTGCGTTGCATCTTAATATTTTTCTCAAGACGTGATTTTTTTTTGTTTTGGTACTTTAACATCTGCTATCTTTGTTTCTCGACACTTTGGTGATTTGGTGTAGAAAAAGGTCTCGACTTTATGATCGCATTTCAAAGTGCTTGTCAGATTGTAGAGCTTTGTTTTAACGTAATAATTTAGAAAGCTTTACGAGTTCCGCTGCGTGAAATTCTATAGTTTATTGCCTTACTTTCGAAGAATTTTACCCTTAGCTTATCTTTTACGAATTTCTTAAGCTCTCGTATTTCTAGTAAAAAATTAAAAGCATCGCTTTAAATCCTGACGAAATTTTATGAGTGTTGTAATATTTATTTTAAAAGTTTTGTTAGGGCGCCCATGGCAAAATAGGGTGACCACCTCAATGAGAACGAGGCGCGATAAAGAAGCAGAAGCGGGCGCAGGCGTTTTGGACCCTTTGGATGAGTTTGACTGACCTACTGAGCAGACACGGTCCATATGCAGCATCTGCGTAGTTTAATTTCGATAATATTAAGGTCTCACATAAACGAATTCTAACATCAGTGCTAAGATAAGGACGCATTTTGTAAAGAAGTTTCAACCGATAAAGACAACTTTTAACAACATTCCTAACGTGACTTTCGAAGTGCAAATTTGCATCGAAAATTACGCCTAAATTACGCGCCTCAAATACCCTTTCCACATTGTCGCCTCGTATGTTAATCGCTGGCTTAAAAGCTTCAACTTGACCTACCTTGTGTTTAGATCCTAATATCATGAGCTTAGTTTTCCTAGGATTAAGATTAAGCGAGTTAAGTTCTGACCAGCTGGCAATACTTTCTAAATCATAACATACTCTTGTTACCGCCTCTGCTGTATCCTGCGGCTGGAATGAGTAATAGAGCTGCACATCATCCGCATAGCAGTGGTATTTGCAGTGAGTGATGCAACGGGTCATATCCGCCGTGTAGAGTGCAAACAGGATTGGGCTTAGGATCGACCCTTGTGGTACACCCCTTTGGACGGGTAAGGACGAGGAGACTAACTGCGTGCCATCGGTCTGATTTATTTGGACGTATTGTTCGCGATTATCGAAGTAGCTGCTAAACCATTTTATGGTGCCGTTAGTGAAGCCATAATACGATAATTTGGACAGAAGTAGTGAGGTATCGATAGAGTCAAATGCCCTGGAAAAATCAAGCAGTACCAACAATGTAGCCTTACCTTCATCTTGTGCTGTGATCACGTTGTCAATTACATCTATAATAGCAGTTGTAGTGCTGTGATTCTTCCGAAAGCCCGACTGCAGGGTGGGTAGGACATTACTCTCCTCCAGAAATTTGGTCACTTGTCTACAGACCACTTTTTCTAGAATTTTAGACAGGCAAGGGAGTATGCTGATTGGTCTGAGATCTTTGAAAGATGTAGGACTATCAATCTTCGGAAGAGGCTTAACTATTGCGGTTTTCCACGAGTTAGGGAAGGTTGAGGACAAAATAGAGTGATTTATTATATTAGTTAAGCATTTAAGACTCTGCGGTAAAGTCATCTTTAACATCTCTAATGATATTTGATCAGACCCAACGGCATTTGACCTTAACTCTTTGATAATCTTAATGATTTCATCTTCATTGGTTGTATTAAGTTTGAACGAGTTTGGGCCGAACCTATGGAATTCAAAGTAGGTATAAGTAGACATTGCAGCTGTACTATTGAACGGGACATCAAGGAAGTGTCTATTTATGAGCTCAGGGTTACAGAGAGAGGCTGGGATCTCTTTGTCTTTCTTCTTATCTACTACTAAGAACTTTTTAAGGTAACTCCACATTAACTTAGGATTTTTTATACTCATATTTATATAATATTTATAATATGCGCGTTTTTCAGCTTCCATAGCTTCGTATACTAATTTCTTAAAATCTTTGTAGTATATTTTATGACCCTCCTTCTTAGTCGCTTTATAACGCTTATGGCTTTCATTTCTTAATCTCATCATAGTTTTAATAGTGAATGTTAACCAAGGACAATACTCATCTCTAATTAAAATTTTTTTTGGTGGGGCATGAAGGTCAAATATATTTAGTACAGAGGTGTTGAATGCTGAGACCATACTATCCACATCAGTCATACTATTCATATCTGCCCAACGTATTTTACATAGGTCCTGATCGAATTGTTGGATGTCTATATCTTTTAAAGGCCTACTCACTATCCAACAGGGGGGTGTTTTTTCCTTTTTTAAGTTTAAAGTTACAGAGACTATGGCATGATTTCCTAAATCCTGGATATGATTAACAGAGGTCTCGCGTATTTTAGCGTCAGTGCATATAAGGTCAATAAGAGTCTCACTATGGCCAGTGAAATGTGTTGGCTCCGTTACACACTGTATTAAGTTTAGACTATAGATGAAATCGCTGAATAGTTTGCACTTATTGTCAATATTATTAATTAGATTTATATTGAAGTCTCCCAGGAGCACAATATAGTCATAGCCTGAGAAGCAGGTGACAGACTGGGTAAGTGCATCAAGAAACAGATTTACATCCTGCCAGGGGGGCCTATAAGCTGTTCCTATAATGAGTCGCTTTCCATTTGCTTTTGTTTCCAGCCACATATTTTGCTCTACCGAATGAAGATTGGGATGATCGCATATTTTGGTTCTAAGACCTTTTTTTATATAGAAGCCCACCCCACCTCCTCGCCCACTACGCACATCGGTTGGACGCGGTTTGTGACGCAGCCTGTAGCCGGGTACCACAGGCGCGAGACCGTCTTCCCCCTCGCGAATCCAGGTTTCATTTATTGCAATTATATCTACTGATATTTCACTCATTGCCTCGAGGAATTCTTCGTGTCTAGTCGCAAGAGAGCCGGCGTTGAAGAGTCCTACTTTAAAGAATTTTGACTTACTTATGATTTTTAAAATATTTTAATGTACATATATAAAAATGAAAAATTATATTTGAGTGGTCTGCACCGGCGTATAGGTTTAGGATAGTAATTGAGTAGTGATTTAACATAATATAATATGACAGAAATCTAGTTCTGTGCCTTTCCGCAAGGAGTATTATGAAGGGGTCAGCAATATTTTTAATGCTATCATTTTAGTATAGTTTAGAGATTGTGCACTACAGAATTATCTCCAGTATGAACCAATCTAAACTAGTATTATAAACAGGAAAGATTTGATTGTTTGTTTGTAATCAATTAAACTCAAAAACTACCCAACCGATTTTTTAAATTCTTTCAGCTACTATCAGCGAATATCATATTTTATTTTCAAAAATATTAGAGATCCTTACGAAAATTGCAATAATGTGAGTAAAGTCGGAAAAAAACGTTTAGGTAAATCAGGGCCGGTCGCTATACCTACTCGTAGTTTTTGATAAAATTATTTTGAAAATCTAGACAGCGCTATTTTGGCGTACCTAATATTTATGCAATGTAATTAGTTGATCAAAGTGTAATTCGCTTTGTATATTATTATGTACTAGTATTAAATTATAGCACATTACTATGCATTAGGCCCACCGCATTGCATTAAATTTTAAACTTGTCCCGTTGAACGTGCCGTATTTTATAAACTGACTGATGACTAATTACTAATTAAGAGTTTCGTGAAATATTGGGGTGACTTCCCAGACTCTAGTCTAAAGTTAGAATATTAGGGAATAGGGACTAAAATTTGATAGAAAAATTGTCTACGATTTCTGTTGGAACTAACTTTAAACTAAATAATTGTTTATTGGAGTTTATTGGAGTTTACCTTTAGAATCGATTTAGCCTCGAGGTATGAAAATTTATGGGGAGTAAAATCAAACTTTCTTCGTTACTTTATTGACTTTATGTTTCCATGGTAACACTTGTTTATGTTTCCATGACTATATATCTAACTAGCTGATGCCCGCGACTTCGTCCGCGTGGATCGAGGTTTTTCGTTTCCCGCGGGAACTCCTTAATTTTCCGGGATAAAAAGTAGCCTATGTGTTATTCCAGACTATTATCTATCTCTGTGCCAAATTTCATCCAGATCCGTTCAGCCGTTGGGGCGTGATTGAGTAACAAACATCCATCCATACATCCATACATCCATACATCCATCCAAACTTTCGCATTTATAATATTTATTTGATGATTTATTTGATTTGATTTGATTTATTTGATGATTTGATTTTAGGTACATATTTTGATGAATATAAATTATATAATTAATATAAATAAATGTATCAAGCATGCTTTCAGTAATATAAAAAAATGCGTTCATTTAAGTACCCTCATTTACTAATCTATATATTTTATAATCGTTCGAATAGAGTTCCAGTTGTGCGTCGGAGCTGACTGGCAATTTTTTTAAATTTTTTTTTTAATTCTTATTTCAAAGTTACATTACCTGTTCTACGTTCGATGACTTTTAAACTCACTACAAATAAACATTTCAAACAGCACGTCCAAATTTTTCTTTTTTATTTTCCCTATAAATTTAAAATCCCAACAATTTCTATGCTAGAACTTTTAGATGAGCAGTCTTTATAGGTATGTAGCATTCTCTGATCTGTGGTAGCGATGAACCCTGCTAAGTCAATCAAGGAATACCCCACCAAAGATGGTGCTAACGTTTTATTTGAATGCCTCACTGGTCTAGTGATTAGCATGTTCGACTGCGGCTGACGAAATCCCGGGTTCGAGTCCCGAGTCCGGCTCTAATTAATTAATTTCTCTGACGAGAAATTCTCAGTACTAGCCCGGAGTCAGGAAGTTGTCAGTGTGTCACCCCCGTGCCTCGGATAGCACGTAAAGCTATTATCGGTCCTGCGTCTGATTTCTCTCCGGTCGTGTCGAATTTTCCGTTCCATCGGGCTATGAGAGTAAAAGGAAAAGAGAGAGCACCTGTTTTTTAGGGTTCCGTAGCCAAATTTGGCAAAAACGGAACCCTTATAGATTCGTCATGTCTGTCTGTCTGTCTGTCTGTCTGTCCGTCCGTATGTCACAGCCACTTTTTTCCGAAACTATAAGAACTATACTGTTGAAACTTGGTAAGTAGATGTATTCTGTGAACCGCATTAAGATTTTCTTACAAAAATAGAAAAAAAACATAAATTTTGGGGGTTCCCCACACTTAGAACTGAAACTCAAAAATTTTTTTTTCATCTAACCCATACGTGTGGGTATCTACCGACCTATCTATGGATAGGTCTTCAAAAATGATATTGAGGTTTGTAATATCATTTTTTTCTAAACTGAATAGTTTGCGCGCGAGACACTTCCAAAGTGGTAAAATGTGTGTCCCCCCCCCTGTAACTTCTAAAATAAGAGAAATGATAAAACTAAAAAAAATATATGATGTACATTACCATGCAAAATTGGTTTGAACGAGATCTAGTAAGTAGTTTTTTTTTTTAATAATTTAAAACTTACTACAGGTTTGTACGGAACCCTCGGTGCGCGAATCTGCACTCGCACTTGGCCGGTTTTTTTTTTTGGTACCTATTCTTATCCAGTAATTAATCGCACTACTACTATCACCTATCTTTGTTTTCTGTCGCTTTCTCCTGTAACATCCTATATCATTATTATTAACCCATTTACCTATTTCATGAACTCTTTATTTATTCTATGCGACACATAATATTATGTAAATAGTTTAAAATCTCAAGTCATTAAAATAGCTTTTGATAAACAAATACAAAATTCCACTCTTTCCGTAAACTTTTTTAAACTCGTTAGTAATTTTTCTTTTTTGATACAAAATTTGTTACGTTCTTCTTTACGGTAGGTACTTATAAACATTCCGGGAAAGACATAGGATATTTTGATCTCGAAAAGGGATTTTGAATCCACCGGACGAAGTCGCGGGCATCATCTAGTATACTTACATAATAAATGCCGAAAAAGAATGAGATTAGGTTATGAATCCAATCCAACAATACTTATCCATACTAATCCATACTAATGTTATAAATTATGCGAAAGTGTGTCTGTCTGTCCGTCTATCTATCTGTCTGTCTGTCTGCTACGCTTTCACGGCCCATTCTGTTCAACCGATTTTGATGAAATTTAGAATAGGGATAGTTAATATCCCGGGGAAGGACATAGGAGTATAGACAATAGGTATTTTTATCCCGGAACATTAAAGAGATCTCGCGGGAATTAAAAAACCGTAATCCACGCGGGCATCTGCTAGTGTCAAATATGTTTTACTAGCTGATGCCCGCGACTTTGTCCGCGTGAATTGAGGTTTTTTGGTTCCCGCTGGATCTCTTCAATTTTCCGGGATAAAAAGTAGCCTATGTGTTATTCCAGACTATAATCTATCTCTGTGCCAAATTTCATCCAGATCCGTTCAGCCGTTCTAGCATGAAAGAGTAACAAACATCCATCCATACATCCATCCAAACTTTCGCATTTAGAATATTTATTATATTTGACTAGCTGATGCTCGCGACTACGTCCGCGTGGATTGAGTTTTTTTGGTTCCCGCGGGAACTCCTTAGTTTTCCGGAATAAAAAGTAGCCTATGTGTTAATCCTGCAGACTATAATCTATCTCTGTGCCAAATTTCACCAGATCCGTTCAGCCGTTCGGGCGTGATTGAGTAACAAACATCCATCCATACATCCATACATCCATACAAACTTTCGAATTTATAATATTTATTTGATTATAAACGCGAATCCTTTCTAATAAGAAAGGATTTCTAGCACCTTAAGTTACTTACGTAACAAATGAATTAGATGAACCACTGTACCCAATTACGAGTAACATTACACTGAGATAAGTGGTTACCACAACGTGATCTGCTTAGCCTTATAACTACGTACCTAATAAGCGTTTGCAGCTTAGTAGTTAATATACTTCGGTCTCTTATACAGAGGGTCTGAGGTTCCAATCCTGGAGTATCAAACACAATAGGAAACGGGCAGATCAAAAAATTAGTGCGAAACGTCAACGTCGGAGGGATACGACCTTTTGTTCTGTCGCGTCAGTCTGTGCAGCTTAAGTGCTGACGTGGATGTGATTTGTCCGTAGTGTGTTTTCACCTTAATAATTCGGAGTTAAATCACAGACATCATTATACACGTTATACCTAGGTTAAGAATATCATAATAATATAAGCAAGTGGGTATTTGACATAGGGTATCGTACATACCGAAACGTATAAGAATGGGCAGACGAAATTGAGCTCTAATTGAATGCAGTTATGGTTTATTTAACTTTGACGAAAATCTTTAACGTTTGATCGGCCATTCTTACATGATTGGGGCCCAGGGTAAGGACCTGCATGCCAGACAGCTCTTCAAAATGTTCTCAAAGTTGTGTGAAGACGTCTGATTCGCATTTGGGCAGCGTGTTGGACTAAATCATAAAAATGGCAAAATTATCTACGTGACGTAGACCAGTGAAGAAACAGCTTTGGTTTGACAGTTGACACTGTCGCGTCGTGTCTTATTGAGCCGAGTTGTCGCGTTTGTTGCATGACGCTGACCCGTAGTCCTCGGTGTACGACGGAAGCGACGCGACGAAACGTGACGCGATACGAGTCTATAGAAAATGACAAGTTATCTATGCGATAACGTAGGCCGTGTGGCCAGATGAAGGATCAGCTAGTGTCTAATTAATTCACATCGCGTCGTATCAAGTCGCGTTATCACGTTTGTCGCTAACGTAGGGCCTTAGTCAAAGGCAATACGGTATGTCCATAGCTAACCTAATCGCACACCTACCTCTAGAATTCTAGACCTTCACAATCGCATCGCGTTGCATCGCATCGCTCACCTAGGACTAGGACAACGGGTTAGACTGTAGTAATACTGTACCTACGTCATGCAGCAAACCTAATCACACACCTACCTTGAGACCTTTACAAATGTCCGCAGTCCCCCAACAAATAAAGCGGGGGTTCTATTTCAAAATGAATCGAAATTGAAACAAATGATACGCGCGTGCGTCCCTACGCTGGATTGACTTCGTGCAATCATTGCGCTAGACCGAGACATGACGGGAAAATATGGGAAGGTGCTTGATAAAATTTATAAATACGACGCGAATTTCACGACCTGTATGTAATGCGTAATGTGATACAGAAACACAAAGCTTTTCCTTTCTTGAGCGAATTAGATGAGTTTGTAGAAACGTGGTGGGCATAAATAAATATACTTACCTAAAGAAAAATTGAGACTGACATCAACGTACAATTCAAACTGCTTGATCTAAGCAACTTGAGTTTAACTGTTTAACACTATTCTACAGCTTTGTCTATGTCCACTAAAAATGGATTTTAGAATAGAATAGAACATGTTTTATTTGTTGATGCAACAACCTAGTAAACACAGAAAGTAATTAAAATCTAATTAAACTTAATTATCGTCTAAGATACATGTCGTGCCAATGAAGGGGTCCTAACTCAACTAAATGTTGTGGGTACAAAATGTATCACAACGCTGGTATTCTGTCAGGGCCAAAATGAAGGAAGTTCAGGTGTTAGTGAATGCAATATTAATACGTTAAACGAAAGAATCAAAATAATGTCATAAGACAATTAAACATAACAACACAACATAAAGTTGTGATCCTTACCTCCATAAAACAATTCACTAACCCAAAATCTAAATTATTAATCAGCTTTAAATTTACCAAATTAGAAAATAATGCTCAGAAACTTTACCCGAGCGAAGCCCAAGGCCAGTTAGTTTTAAAACACAATTACTTTTGATGGCTTCTTCGCAGAAGAAATAAAAATCTGCTTTTCTAACCGGGTCAAATCACTAAATAAATACAGTATTAGTAAGTTACAGATTTTACTTTTGAGAAGTCGAATGTTTGTAGGTAATTTATATAACAAGCACCTCTAAAAGTTTTTTCGCTAGTTCTCAAACTAGATATATTGTATTATTTACTCTTTATTTACCAGTAACTCTGCTGCGGTTGTAGCGGTTGCTCTGATTAGTTTCAATTGTTCAATTTTCATTTTTATAGTAAAAATATTTTTTTTATTTCACTACTAGCTGATGCCCGCGACTTCGTCCGCGTGGATAGAGGTGATTTGGTTCTCGCGGGAACTTTTTAATTTTCTGGGATAGCCTACGAGTATGTGTTATTCCACTATAATCTATCTCTGCGCCAAATTTCATCCAGATCCGTCCAGCTGTTCTGTCGTGACCGATTAACAAACATCCATCCATCCAAACTTTCGCATTTACAATTTACTAGCTAATGCCCGCGACTTCGTCCGCGTGGATTGAGGTTTTTTGGTTCCCGCGGGAACTCTTTAATTTTTCGCGTTATAAAGTAGCTTATGTGTTATTCCAGATTATAATCTATCTCTGTGCCTTTCATCCAGATCCGTCCAGCCATTCTGTCGTGATTGATTAACAAACATCCATCCATCCATTATTTTTTTCCCTTTTTTTAAAATATATATAGCGAGCAAACGAGCAGGCGGGTCACCTGATGGTAAGTGATTACCGCCGCCCATGAACATTTGCAGCACCAGAGGAACCGCCAATGCGTTGCTGGCTTTTTAAAAAACCAGCCAAACTTTCGCATTTATAATATTAGTATAGACTATAGAGTAAAGATAAAGTTAGTCCTAGAGGGCCATCTCGATAGTAAGCGATGATGCAGCCTAAGAAGATAACTGGCTAACCTGATAGGGGTATCATGGCAATCATATTAAACCCATAACCCTATCAGTTTCTACACGGCATCGTACCGGAACGCTACATCGCTTGACAGCACGTCTTTGCCGGTAAGACGTTTTTTTTTAAAAGTTACCATTTGTTTGCTTTACCCGACTGCATCAGAAAGAGGGTAATGTTTTATTCATTTATTTACCTATCACAGAAACTATCAATATCTATTATCTACACTAATGTTATAACATTCTACTTATGTTTCCAATACTTGACTTATAATTACTACTGTTATAGCGCAGATAACAAAACACTCAATTTAAGCAATTTCACATGATGGTATAATATCCACATCGATATCGTAAAATCTCATTATAACATCAATAAAACGCGACCAATAATTAACCTGGCGAGCCTTATGTCAAAATCCTCATACAAGTTGTATAAAATTTTGATATTAGGCTGGCTTTTGAAAACAGTTGGGTTATACGTGAAAACTTCGTCGAAACTACTAAACTTACATACACAAAACTCTTTGGTAAGATCTTGTGCCAATTAAATAAAAAACGAACAGCGCGCGCTCGCTCCTGATTGGCCCTGCGCGCGCAGCTGCGCTCTCATTGGTTAGATTTTAATGGCGGCAAGTTCACTGTGACAATACACGTACGCGTGAATTTAATGTTTCGCAATGTGTTTTGTATTGTCAGCTTTTTATCTTGTTGATTGATAAATTGCATTAGTGAAGATAAAGTAGTGTATGCAACTGCATATAACACGGGTATTAAAACACTCGTTACTATTATGAAACTCGCTGTGCTCGTTTCATAAACTCACACTCGTGTTTTAATACCCTTCATTATATGACAGTTGCATAAACTACTATTATGAATATGATTCAATTGAAAAGATCTGTTTGGATCTTCGTAGCCCAAAACTTTAAATAATAATAAACTATTATTTATTATGATAATTTTTATGAATATGATTCAATTGAAAAGATCTGTTTGGATCTTCGTAGCCCAAAACTTTAAATAATAATAAACTATTATATTATGATAATTTTTATGAATATGATTCAATTGAAAAGATCTGTTTGGATCTTCGTAGACCAAAACTTTAAATAATAATAAACTATTAATAATATTATCATTTTTGTTTGTGATCGTAGTACATAGAATCATGCTGTTATATGGCTAAATAATGGCATAAAAATAATTGGCGTAATAGCAAGAACTTCATTGATATGGGAAGTTAATAGGATTTATCGCGAATTAATTGATACTAATATTCCTCATCTTTATGTAGGTACATATCTATATATTATATAAAAGAGAAACTAACTGACTGAGAAATAATCTTAACAACTTCTTGACTAGAAACTTGAGATTTTGTATGTGGTTTTTTGTTTTACACGCAAGAGTCTGAGAAATAGTAATAAGTTCTACGCAGACGAACTCAGGGGATAAAGCTTTGACGACCCCTTTGGCACAGTGGTGAGGGCTGTGGTCTATGGAGACCCCGGTTTCGATTCCCCACAGGAAATTTTATAGTTAACAATTTCTAAATTTCATTAGTTTGGTCTTCAGCCGACTAGTTACGACCCTACACCACGGTAAAACACCACGCTGCTCCAATGCGGGTTGGCGGGGTTTAACGACTCATGTTAGTGATAATAACCGTGACCGACGGCTTAACGTGCTCTCCGAGGCACGGGGGTGAGACACCGCCAACTCCTTATGAAGAACGATAACAACTTAAAATTAAACGAATGTCTAAAAATACACTAACCTTTTCATTCTACTTGAGAAGCCGCATACGAAAATTCCACAGGCTGTTATCACGTATCATCTGGGCGGGCCGTGGCCGTAGGGCGGGCGGACCGCCCAGCATATAAGCTGGCGTAGAGCGCGCTACGCCGTACTTTGCCCCAGTGCTTCGTAGCCGACGATCGTAGAACACCGTAGCAATGGCATTCGGGTAAGTTGTAGACATAGAAAGTTTAAAAAAAAATCATGCCTTTTTTTTAGGTCCGGAGTTGTGTTTTGTAAATTGGATTACGTAGTGCAAAGTTTTTAACTTTTAAAAAGGTTTTTGTGTACGGAACTTTTATCTTGGAAAATGAGCACTTAGGTGTAGGTGTTTTTAAAATTGTTTTACACTTAAAAATAGAAAAATAACACGTTTTCATTAAAATTATCAAATATTTCATTTTCGATTTTTAACGCAAGTACTTACAATAAGCACATACCTACTTAATATTTTAAAAAAAGGTTACTGAGAAGTTTGTAGTTTTAGTAAATGTAGTATGATTTTTTATATTATTATGATTGGAATACTTACGAGAAAGCATAGCATACTTGAGATTGCAAGTTATCAATTTAACACCGAAGTATCAAGAATAAATACTTAAAATATTAACATCCAACCTGTTCAAATCTGGTGTCATCGTTCGATTAATCTCAATGGTACTTTAAGTATCATTAAATTTATTAAATCGAAATAAGTATTTCTCAAGGTTGTTTTTTACCGTAAGTAAGTATGTAAATTTCACTTCTGTTTTTTCTGTACTAAAACCGTTTCCAAAAGTTGTATTATTGTCGCAAAAATGCCCTTTTAATATACATTTGACAGAAATGCTAAGCATTTTACGCATTGTTCGCAATTTCAGTAAACTTCATGTTTGGGACATGTTACTACTTGCTAACAGTATAATCGCATAGTTACCTAACTAAGTGCTCAGGTACATAGTTTTACTGGACCGTTAGAAGCATAACTACCTAAGCTTAATTAAGTTTAATTTAAGTATGACGATTATCATAACATTGTTAATCTAATTATCATTAACCATAATATTACTTCTACATAATATTATAAAACAAAGTACTGTTTGCTGTCGCGCTATATACCGCTGTAGGTTTTTTTTTTGATGGATAAATTGTTTTTTTTAGGGTTCCGTACCCAAAGGGTAAAAACGGGACCCTATTACTAAGACTCCGCTGTCTGTCTGTCTGTCTGTCTGTCTCCAGGCTGTATCTCATAAACCGTGATAGCTAGAAAGCTGAAATTTTCACAAATGATGTATTTCCGTTGCCGCTATAACAACAAATACTAAAAATTAAAAAAATATATATATTAAGGGGGGTCCCCATACAATAAACGTGTTTTTTTCGTATTTTTTTGCTCATTATTAAAAACGGTAACAGGTAGACGGTTCAAATTTTCACAGAATATTAACTTGTATATTACCTTTCAAAATAAATAATTAAATATCAATAAAGTAAATATTAAAGGGGGGCTCCCATACAACAAACGTAATTTTTATTTTTAATACGTCATAAATCGTAAAACTTACTACAGGTTTGTACGGAACCTTTGGTGCGCGAGTCCGACTCGCACTTGGCCGGTTTTTTAAATTAAATATATAGGCTAGCGCTTGGCTGCAATCAGACTTGCTAGCAAGTGGCGATGCAGCCTATGGTGGAGCGCGCTTGCCTAGAAGATGCCTATTCACTCTTCATTTGAAGGTACCTATATTAAAAGAGGAGGGGAAGACGGAAGCCGGAAGGGCATTCCATATCCTAGCGGTTCGAATTAGAAACGAGGAAGCAAATCGCTTCGTACGAGTCCGCGGAATTTCAACTGCGTAAGGGTGAGATAAATTGATTGTGCGCAAGTTTAGTGTACAAATTAGTTCGACTATGATGATAATAAATAACGTATACAACTTAAACAGATTGATTTTTAGACATGAAAAATTAAAACTTAACTCACAGCAACCATAAATATAATTAAAACAACCGCGAAAATCAAGTCAACTTTACACTATCCGTGCAAAAGCAAGGCTACAGTCGCCGGTACAAAAAATATTTTGTACATAGACATAGTGGTCTTGTGGGAAGGCCCGAGTTCCATTCCCGGCAGGGTCAATTTGGGAATTTCTAATATCTGAATTTTTCTGGTCTGGTCTGGTAGGAGGCTTCGGTTGTGGCTAGTAACCCTACTGGCAAAGACGTGCAGCCGCCATAGCGTTCCTGTACGATGCCATGTACGCCGCCATTAAGGGTTTAATATAACTGCCGTATAGTGCTGTACAGTTACTTAAATCTTAGTTTGTATCATTACTTACCATCAAGAGAGATCGCAGTTAAAGGCCAACTTGTAGTCGAATAAAAAAAAAATCAAGGACGAACGTTAAAATTACAGGAATTACAATATAAGTTCAGTTTGTAATTTACCGAGGGCTTAATTTCGACGCGGAATTCCAATAGCCGCGACAATTAATGACTCCGCCTTGGAAATAAAAAGTAAAAACAACTTGAGGGATTTTAACGTTCAGTAAGTATATAAAACGGTTTAATTATTGTCACCAATAGCTTTTAGTTTTCGACGACCTTTTTATTAATTTTATTTGTGACATATATTTTTTGCTGTTGTTATTTTAATAATTACCTTATTTTTTGCATTGTTATGATGAATCTGAATATTTCTGTACTTTAATTGTCAAATATTAATTTTTTTTTTGATTAAGGATAGAAATAATTTTGCACGCCAAACCTGACTGGATATGCGGATAGTATATATTTATAAACACCTATTTATAAGGGCTCCTTTTATTATTTTGAGGAAAAGCCGCAAGGCATAGATAGAACAGAATCGTGTCCATCAGAAAGAGTGATGATTTGAAATTTTTACTGAAATTGAAAAACACGATGACAAATGAATGTTCGCCAATTAGTTCGATTCTTGTCGTTTAATTATTCAACGTTTTTTGATGAAAGATCAAATGCTGCATAACTTGTTTTTTTTTTAATATATTGATGGTATTTTTTGTTTAAAGGTTTTTACTACTAGTTGATGTCCCGCGACTTTTGCTTAATTCCCGCGGGAGCTCCTTAATTTTTCGGGATAAAAGTAAGTGTGTCTATGTCCTCCTATGTCTGTACCTTTCTATATAATCGGCTGAAAAGATAGCCCGTGAAAGCGTAATAAACAAACTCAATTTCCCATTAATAATACTTATAAAAAATATAAATAATAAAACGAATTATTGTGATTAGTTTAAAACAGGGAATCAAAATTTTACCAAGCTTCTTATTTCTACGACGCCCAACCAACCCAAATTAATGATTTCATGGAAAAGTTAAACTTGGGTCTGTCAACTTGACACTTATATTTTTACTAGATGATGCCCGCGACTTCGTCCGCGTGGATTCAGGTTTTTTGATCCCCGCGGGAACTCCTTAATTTTCCGGAATAAAAATTAGCCTATGTCCTTCCCCGGTATATAAAATACCTCTGTACCAAATTTCAGCAAAATCGGTTGAAAAGATGGGCCGGGAAAGCGTAGCAGACAGACAGACAGACACACTTTCGCATTTATAATACCTATTAGTATGGATATGGATTTTGATAAGATTCAGGCTAATACTGTGAAACAGTATTTAATTACTACTAGCTGATGCCCGCGACTTCGTCCGCGTGGATTGAGGTTTTTGGTTCCCGCAGGAACTCTTTAATTTTACGGGGTAAAAAGTAGCCTATACTATGTGTTATTCCAGACTATAATCTATCTCTGTGCCAAATTTCATCCAGATCCGTTCAGCCGTTCTGGCGTGAAAGAGTAACAAACATCCATACATCCATACATCCATAGATACATCTATACATGATACATCCATACATCCAGACATCCATACATACAAACTTTCGCGGTTATAATATTAGTAAGGATAAGGATTATACGTATGATAAATATTTCTAGGCATCAAATTCTGGTGCCCTGTAATGTTAAGTCTTCTTATCGTGTTACCAAGTTAAGTTATGATTTTACCCTCCTTACCACGAAAGCCTATTATAAATTTTAAATATCCTACAGCAGTTTAGATTTTCACATAATATTGTAAGATATTATAATAACCGCCTTTCTTGTGACAACTCTTTTAGACAAGTTTTTGTCCCGACTTTTCTGCAATTTATTATATTCTGTACCTACCTTAGGTCTGTAATTGATTTCTAGATTTTCAATCTAAGAAAGTCAATAGCGAATGTGTGCTTGGAAACGATTCGATTCGGAATAAGTAATTATGGTTATAGATTTATGTTTCCTCTTTGTCCCGCGGGAAATCCCCTACGGTTTGTTCTCAGGAAATGCTTTGATTTCCTCGGAAAAATTCCGATTGCTTACTCTTGGTTGCAGTCTGGAGGTTTCTTTTTCAATTAATTTTTATAAATAAACTAGCTGATGCCCGCGACTTCGTCCGCGTGGATCGAGGCTTTTCGGTTCCCGCTGGAACTCCTTAATTTTCCGGGATAAAAAGTAGCCTATGTGTTATTCCAGACTATAATCTATCTCTGTGCCAAATTTCATCCAGATCCGTTCAGCCGTTGGGGCGTGATTGAGTTACAAACATCCATACATCCATATATCCATACATCCATACATCCATACATCCATCCAAACTTTCGCATTTATAATATTTATTTGATAAAAGCTTTATTGTTTCCTTATTGCTATCTGCACAAAAAACACTAATTATACTACGACTACATTAAAAACTAACCATAAACAATGGGAGGCAAAGTCAGCCTTACTGATCATTGATATAACAATGCTCAGCGCTGGTTTTCAGTTTATTCTGGTTCTATTAGATCATGCGAAATTGCGCTGCGTCCTTTGCATAATACTTTGACTGTAAATATTATTACATAGCTAACTTACCTTCTCAGCAAAAGTGGTGGACACATTGATGTAGAATTTTAGTACCTTAGATATGTAATAAGTACGATGGACATAATTTATTATTTACTCGATTTCTTGTAGGTATTGAAGGTAACTTATTGGTTTTAGGGTTCAGTACAAAAAGAGCAACTCTTTTGATGCGACAGTCCTGGGTTGTAACTAATAATTATTATTAATAACGCAGTAACTGTACGTACTGTAGAACTGGAAATTTAGTTTTTTTTTATATAAAGCTTGCCGAATCTTATAATATGATAACTGCGTTTCTCGGAGCCTGCGTGCCTCGGAGAGCACGTACATCCGTCGGTCCTGCGCCTGACCTCTCACCGGTCATCGGGTTTTCCGTCCCATCGGGATATGAGAGTAGGGACAGAGAGTGCACCTGTGTATGCGCACACACTATAATATATCCCGCGTCTTATCTCTCTGGAGATAGGCTGCCGTGGCCGAAATTCGGTCGGGAGGACATTGTTATTATTTATGTACTGAGAATGAGAAATACTCGTAGCTAACATAATTAATAGGTATTACTTAGTATAAAAAGATAATCATTATACTTATACTTATACTTAAGCCGCCACGCCTACGTGATAAGCCTCACGTAAAATTGTTCTAAAACTACAATAACTCACATTGATTTAAGCACATCAATAACAATAGATCATTCAGAAGCTGTATCAATAGACTTTATTGTTTAATAATATAATAACCTAAGTCTTTAATAACATTAGATGAGTGGTCTATCAATTATCATACTAATAAGTATTATAAATGCGAATGTGCGTTTGACTGTCACACACTTTATAAATAAAGTATGGATACGTTTTAGATAGTTAAGTAATAGTTTTATTAATATTCTGTTAAAAAGATATGGAATAAACTTTGGTTGATTTTTATTTTCACTAACTTTTAATCAAATCCAAGTAAGTACCTAATTCGTGAAAATATTTGGTTTGGGGTTTTGGGTTAAAATTTTAAGTGTTTAATAATTCGTCCAAGTAATTTAACAATCTATCAGTTTAATTTACAATACAATACAATTTCTTTATTTTGCAGAATCATAAGTACTTTGGTAGGTACATTACGAATTTTATAGGTATTAACATTTATCGAGCTTTGTGTTGTTTGTGATTTATTTTGATAATGAATAAGGCCACAGCTGCAAAGATCCGACTGTTATAAACTATTCTATAAAAGTCATCCATACTACTTAATATTATAAATGCGAAAGTGTCTCTGTCTGTCTGTCTGTCTGCTACGCTTTACCAGCCCATCTTTTCAACCGATTTTGCTGAAATTTGGTATAGAGGTAGGTTATATCCCGAGAAAGGACATAGGCTACTTTTATCCCGGAAAATTAAGGAGTTCCCGCGGGAATCGAAAAAACTTAGTCCACGCGGACGAAGTCGCGGGAATCATCTAGTATTATATAGGTAAGTAGTACCTATATGATAATTTCTAAAGTGTTTGTCTATCTGTCAGTCTGTAACCTTTTCACTTGGCTCATAGATACATAGCATGCATGAGCTTATGGACGCACCGGCAAACACATGCCCCCAAGCGATTTGGCGTTCCGGTACGATGCCGTGTATAAACCGAATAGAGGTATGGGTTTAATATAACTGGCATGTCCCTAACAGGTTAGCCCGCTACATCGTAGACTGCATCATCACTTACCATCAGGTGAGTTCGCAGTCAAGGGCTAACTTGTAGTGGATAAAAAAAAACTTTTTATACAGGGATAATTTTTTAGGGATTTTAAAAAACGAAAATATACGAGGACGAAGATGCGGGCATCGCCTAGTCTTAATATAATTGGTACCTCATAAATACTTACGAGTACATGTTGAAATATCCTTACTTTAAATAGAAAAACGCAAATCTTTTTCTATTCATACATCTAGGGAAGGACTGGAATCCAAAAAGTTTCAATGTTAACGAGACCTTCCCTTCGACATTCAAAAGAGGTGTGTTAGAATTTAAGAAAACCCGCCAAGAATTACTGAGACTAACGCATCCAGGGTTCCGTACCTTAGAACTTAAAAAGGTACAATTAATTATTTTATACTGTTTTTCATTATGCTGTAATTCTATTAGCTGATACTGCACGCATCTTCGTCTGTATCGATTTTGGTTTTAAAAATCCGCCTTTTTTAAATGGTTTAAAAACGGGGATACTTGGATTTCCCAGCATTACCTTTAATAAGCAGTAAATATTTTTGTTAAACAGCTGGACGTTGAAACTAGAAATTATGCATGCAGGTTTTCTCACAACACGAATTCCAGTTCAAGTGCAATATAATTAACCAAAACCGATGTCATATTTTGTGTTACAAACGTCCGATTTGGTGGGTGTTCCGATATAAGCACTGCGAGCACTGGCAGTGCTCTTTACTGGGGACTTACAGTGCTCGCAGTGTATTTCGGAACACACCCCAAGTAGACCAGGGTCGATAATTTTTAAAACCAAAAAAAATAATAGTAGGATGAAACCCATTAGAAAAGGAGGGGAATATTATAAAAATGAAAGGAAAAATAATTTACGGGCGATCTGAGGTCGGGAAGGGGATGGGGGGGGGGGGGGGGGGGGGTTTAAGGGTAAAAAACAGGTTTTCTCGATTTCCGGCAAAACTAAAAGTCCTATCGAAAAAAGTCAAATGGCAAAGTTGTAGGTAATAAAAATATCTAAAACTTTTGTATTTACACTTTTTTCACATAACCTCAAAATTTATGTGAAAAATTCAAAAAACCAAGTTTTTGATTTTTTATTTTTATCTTTTACAAATAATTTTTTTTTTTAACGAAATTTGGTGAAAACTTACCTTTTTATGTCCCAAATACGCTGTAATTTATTTGAGTAAAAATATTTATTTTTTCACCTAATTTTGAATTAATATCGAAAAAGCACCCTAATTTTCAATCGAAAATTCACCCGTCAAAATATCAGCTTTTTTCAAAAAGTTGGTATGTTTTCTGTTCATTGAAATCTCTACTTTCCGATGGTGAAAAAAAATATATATGTTACTATAGTAAATCTTCTCAGAAAATGCAAAAATCGAAAATCGAAAACTCGAATTCGAAATTTTTTTTTAAATTATTATAAATAATTTTGAGCTATTTATTAAAATTTACACTTTAATTACTCGAAAAACGTTAGATTACATAAATATTAATTTTATTAACTTATTTGTTTGTTAATTATAGTAGTATATTTTGATTGGCAATTTTTTTTTATCAATTTAACATGTAATCTAACGTTTTTCGAGTAATTAAAGTGTAAATTTTAATAAATAGCTCAAAATGATTTATAATAATTAAAAAAAAAATTTCGAATTCGAGTTTTCGATTTTCGATTTTTGCATTTTCTGAGAAGATTTACTATAGTAACATATATATTTTTTTTCACCATCGGAAAGTAGAGATTTCAACGAACAGAAAACATACCAACTTTTTGAAAAAAGCTGATATTTTGACGGGTGAATTTTCGATTGAAAATTAGGGTGCATTTTCGATATTAATTCAAAATAAGGTGAAAAAATAAATATTTTTACTCAAATAAATTACAGCGTATTTGGGACATAAAAAGGTAAGTTTTCACCAAATTTCGTTAAAAAAAAAAATTATTTGTAAAAGATAAAAATAAAAAATCAAAAACTTGGTTTTTTGAATTTTTCACATAAATTTTGAGGTTATGTGAAAAAAGTGTAAATACAAAAGTTTTAGATCTTTTTATTACCTACAACTTTGCCATATGACTTTTTTCGATAGGACTTTTAGTTTTGTCGGAAATCGAGAAAAACCGTTTTTTACCCTTAAAACCCCCCCCCCATCCCCTTCCCGACCTCAGATCGCCCGTAAATTATTTTTCCTTTCATTTTTATAATATTCCCCTCCTTTTCTAATGGGTTTCATCCTACTATTATTTTTTTTCACTTTTTATTATTTTTAAAGGCTTCTTACCCTGGTCTAAAGATTAAAAGTTGGCGGGAAACGCAGAAAGTGACAGCTGACGCGCCGCCATGACAGATTAGTGTCCGCGCGCCATTATGCCGGGCCACGCTCTCGCCTGTTAATTACAACTCCGCTAATTACGGCGCCAAATAAATATGTAAATAAGTTGCTGCGCCAGTTGTGGCTTCGGTAGAATACGCGATGAGTTTGAAATTATAGTGGGAACTGCATTTTTACACGATTGCCCAAATGACATGATTTATTTCAGTTTTCACGTAGGACAACTGTACGCTTACTCCCAGTTTTAACATTGCAGATACGATTGATCGACGTGAGCGTTCGATCACATTTGCGTCAAACTAAAATGAACCTTAATTGCATTGATTTAGAGCCACAAATCCAGTGCAAAAGATTTAAATTTCGAAACGTACCGTTTGGAGCGCTCACTGTGAATGCATACACGAAATTGAGCTCTAAATCAATGCAGTTAAGGTTCATTTTAGTTTGACGCCAATGCGATCGAAGGCTCACGTCGATCAATCGTATTTGCAATGTTAAAACTGGGAGTAAGCGTACTGCCTACTCAGGCGGTAAGTCATGACATAGGTATAGGACTCTAGACCGCCAAAAAAAATTTAATGTTTTCAGGGTTCATGTATTTATGTATGTGAGTATCTTTATTCCACCATAGCTTCTAAATGCCTAGATTTGAGTGTATTATTATGGAGTATCATTAGAATTCTTACAGTTACAGCCTCCTGAGTGACATTTTTGAAAAAAAAAAATATATTTGCCCGGCTGTCGTCATGCTTGGCATACTTATAGCTTGTCTTCATAATCATATTATTATCATACTATATTATAAATGCGAAAGTATGGAGGAGGAAATTAAGGAGTTCCCGTGGGAATCGAAGTCGCGGGCATCAGCTAGTTTGATATATTATATAATATGCATATTTTGTGTTATATTCAGGTAAAATCTTAAAGTTGATTTTTAAATGGCAATGACACAGAACTATGGACAGAGACAGACGGACTCCACGAAACAATAAAATCATTCCTTGCTTTATTACGGAACCCTAGATATTACCTATGTACGCGACTTAAAACTTCCACATATTATAAACTTGCTAATGCCCGCGACTTCGTCCGCATGGTTTAAATCAAATCAAATCAAATCATCTTTATTCAAAATTGGTACGTAGGTACAAAGTACACCTTCTGAACGTCATGTTTATAAAGAATAAGAATTGATGGTGATAATTAACAACGGTAGATATCTTAAGACTAAAGCTACGAGGGTTCAAAACGCGCCCTGGTCTGAGAAGAGCCCACAACAAACTCAGCCGGGTTTTTTTTTTATTATCACCATCTCACAAATATAGTAAATTACTAAATTATATTTATAATATAACATAATTAGCCGCTGGAACAATTCATACCCATGGCTGCCTGTCATTCAAATAATCCTTTACACTATAATATGACTTTTCAATTAGTTTCCGTTTTACAAAAACTTTGAACTTGTTGAGAGACATCTCCAATATGTCTTCTGGAAGTTTATTATAAAAACGTATACTGCTACCGACAAATGAATTACTAATTTTACAAAGTCTAGAAGAGGGCACAACAATTTTATTCTTATTTCTTGTATTAACATTATGACAGTCACTTTTTTTCTTGAATTTATGCATGTTTTTATGCACATATACTAAATTTTCAAATATGTATTGGTTGTGAATTTTTTTTGATTCCCGCGGGAACTCCTAAATTTTCCGGGATAAAAAGTAGCCTATGTCACTCTCCTCAATCACGTCGATCCGATGCTCCGTTGCGGCGTGATTGAAGGACAAACCAACAAACAAACACACTTTCGCATCAAATAATAAATAATATAAATATTATAAATGCGAAAGTTTGGATGGATGTATGGATGTTTGTTACTCAATCACGCTCCAACGGCTGAACGGATCTGGATGAAATTTGGCACAGAGATAGATTATAGTCTGGAATAGCATATAGGCTGCTTTTTATCCCGGAAAATTAAAGAGTTCCCACGGGAACCGAAAAACCTCAATCCACGCGGACGAAGTCGCTTATAATTCGCTAAGTCGTTTATAATATTAGTAGGTACTTATGATGCGTTATTTTACAGTACTCTACTACCTACTAGTACAGTTCCACTATGTATCTCTTCCTCATGAGCTCCTTATCTTACATAACACCATCACTGCCCGATTGGCTACCTCCTCCTTTTCGAAACAAACTATAGGTAAAATTGGAACATGAGATTTTTTTATTTTATTTTATATAATTTTATTACAGTGCTTCAAACACGAGGAAAGTTTCTAAACTTACTTAAATACATATCAAAAATTTCCGGAACCGGCAGGATTTGAACCTGCGTCTCTCTGGGAATCGCGCCCTGAGCGCCTTGACCACTCGGCCACGGTTCACTTTCCTGTCAGTGACGAAATTTGAGATAATATGCATCTTTAATCCAGTCTTTTTACGCGACTGTCTATGCCATACAGTAGCGATAAATTAAAGTATCGAAACTATTTTCAAAGGCCCATTTTCGATGGAACTCGATGAGTACCAGGTATACCTCCTTTTAGTTAGCTCGTGTTGAATAAATAGCCCGAAGGGACTGCGCGAGTATCGAGTGACGCAAACACCCAGATTAGGACAGATTCGGACAATATCCTGCCGAATAGCGCCCATAAATAACTAGCGAGGCGGAAATTTGCACTGCGCGAGGTACGTTTTGCAAAAAACCAAGTGCCAAGTGCGAGTTAGACACACACACGAAGGGAATACTTGCGTAAAAGAAACGAAAGATCGTTCAAAAATCATACCTACCCCTTAGCGGTTTCTTACAATATCGCACCGAATTCCAAATAAAATTCAAATGTTTTTTTATTTGAATATTAAAAGACTTTTGAATCGTCAAATATATCTGCCCACTGGGTCAGAATATCATTTCTACCGAGAAGATGCCATCAATAAATGACAGCGGTTGCTCTTTAATATACCTAAGTAGTATATACAATCTAAACTAATATTATAATTGCGAAAGTTTGGATGGATGGATGTATGGATGGATGGATGAATGTTTGTTACTCAATCACGCCAGAACGGCTGAACGGATCTGAGTGAAATTTGGCATACAGATAGATTATATTCTGGATTAACACATACTCGTAGGCTACTTTTTATCCCGGATTATTAAAGAGTACCCGCGGAAACAAAATATATGCGGACGAAGTCGCGGGCATCAGCTAGTAATAATAAGTGTAGATACTCAAGTAAGTTACTACAGTCGCTCGGTGGCACGTTTTTGCCGAGAGCGTGGTAATATGGGGCTCTTCAAAGGGCGGATAAACAATATTCTCAAAAGCCAGCAACGCATTGGCGGTTCCTCTGGTACTGCAAATGTTCATGGGCGGCGGTAATCAGTTAACATCAGGTCCCACCTGCTCGTTGGCTCCCTATATATATATTTTTAAAACTAGTCAGGGCCGAAACCTCCCTTTAGATCAGACCAAAAACAAACTGCCCGACGAAAACGATCCTTAAAAAGATAAAAATGCAGGAAAAGTCAAAAACAGACTCTTTATTATAGAACAAGAACCAAGAACTTTAATCACGTAACTATTACGGTTATTAATAAAGAAAAGATTAAGTACACCGAGTAAGCGCACAGTAAAAGTTTAACGAGTGAATATTACACAAGCGGGAACAAAAGCTAGCAAATTAGTCTTGCAGTTTTGCTTGAGGTTAAGTATATTATGGTATTATGTGTTACCTACGAATGCTTATTAAAAAGGCTTTTTATTTATTTTGGGAGGCTTATGTTCTTTATTTATTTTTGAACAGAAGTTGCCTCAAATAAAGATTTTTCTTTCTTTCATTCGAATTCAGTGTCCATTTTTACGAAGTTGCATCAAAAACAAACAAAAAATATGAGCTTTTAATTGAGAATTTCACTCTACTCTTTAAAGAATGAATGAGTTGATGAAATATTCTTTGTGTACATATTTAACTTATGTAAATGGTCTCAAAAGGGGGGTCTACCAACGCTACACTTTCCGATGCAAGGTCACCATTCCCATTGGTCAGACCCCCATCGTCTATAGGTTCTTTGAACTTGTACCCCATCCAATGTCACTTCAGCTTCTTTAACCGTCGAGGCTCTACATCGGTAAACTTGGTTTTTCTACGATCTCCTAATATCGAATTTGATCACGCGGTGTCTTAATGGAGAGCACGCATTGGGGTTGATTCTGTAGTGCACAATCTCTAAACTAAACTAAAATTCGAGCATTACAAATATTGCTGACCCTTTCATAATACTCCCTACGGAAAGGGACACAAATAGATTTAAAGCTGCCATTTTAGTTTAGTTTAGAGATTGTGCACTACAGAATCAGCTTCATTAACTAGCTACTGTTTGTCTTTTATTAGATAAGTGAATAAAGCTCTACGCAATTCGATGATTCAGTCGCCATTTCTTTTTATTAGCACTAGTAAACAGTAAGCAATCTAAAACGAAAAGTAAAACAAATCACATTCAAATCCACACGACTGTACTTGTAGGGTTACTAACTATCACATATTCTCAGGACATGTCCCAGTTTTACGATTAACCTACCGAGAAACACAGATAGCTAGTGTTTTAGTAAGCTCTTACACAAAACTCGCTTTCTCGGTGCCTGATGGGATCGGTGATCGTATTTTAATAATAAATAATATTAAGTGATTATATACGGGATACAGGGTTTATCTGAAAATACTAAAATGTGAGTGTCTTTTCACCGTATAGCCACCTAATTGATCCCATCGAAACTGGAACTCAGCTTGCAACCTGAGGCTCAATTGTCTGAGAAAATCGTAACGATTCGAGAGCTTAAAACGTATTACTCGAACTGTTATTGAGTTCATTACATGCTTTTTGACATGCTTTTTGACATCTATGAACTCACTAAATACCTAATTATTCGAATTATTCGTTTGACAAACATTTTAAGATTTTCTTACATAATCGGGGGGCTGCCGGCTGATGCTATGTTGGCAGACGAACTAAAGCTACATTTTATGCCGGAAAATATAATATCAGTCCTGTCGGAAAATTTTATTTTGACATTGTAATCCATAGTAATATATTATAAATGCGAAAGTGTGACTGTCTGTCTGTCTGTCCGTCTGTCTGTCTGCCACGCTTTCACGGCCCATCTATTCAACCAATTTTACCGGTATAGCAGTAGGTTACATCCCGGGGAAGGACATAGGCTACTTTTAATCCCGTAAAATTAAAGAGTTCCCCCGGGAATCTGAAAAATGTAATCCACGCGAACGGAGTCGCAGGCATCATCTAGTATAATATAAAATGTAATAAAAGTTCTAATTCTGATTTTCAACAATTGGAGATGGTAACTCTACTACTTACCTTTTCCTAGAAGGTCTAAATACAGCTACATCTAACATCGGGTCAGCGTTATGCCCTGCATGGCAAAAAAATTACACAAAAGCAAGGCGCTGATTTTCGGCTGCAGGGCTAGCATAGGCCGGAGATAAACTATTTATCCCCCGATTTTATCCACTGACAAGAGATAAAATTAACTTATCCACTTCTCAGAGCACGGCAACAGGGGAGAGGAGAAGTTTATTCCCGTTTGACATTTCACGGGGACTCGGGGGACTATTTATCCACTGTTATTTAGCGTTTTTATTTATTTATTTAGGAATAAAATTTTTATCCTTTCCTCGGGGAGAAAATTGTCTCGTCCCATGCTAGGGGGGCTGTGACCCGGGTGACGTCACAGTAACAAAAAATAATTTTGACAAGACAAAAGTAAAGTTTTGAACATTTCATGGAGACATGCGAGAATTGAAATAATCAAGAATATCATTTGAAATACGATACCTACCGCAAAATAACTTGATCAGAATCTTAATTTGATTGTTTTACACCTATACTGAAAGTTTTGTTCTTATAGGCTGAGCCATTTAAGAGAAAAAGCCTTCTTGCTCTTTTATTCTTCATGACTTTGGAATTTTTACCCGACTGCGGAACGCACAGGGTTATGTGTTCATCAGTCTATATATGTATTTTTGTTCCTTTTTTTCTATCGAGAATATTTCGTCCAATTATGTTTTCCTGTGATCCGATACTTGAAAATATAATGAATTATAATACTAATATTAATTATAAATGCGAAAGTGTGTTTGTTGGTTTGTTAGTTTGTTGGTTTATTGGTTTGATGGTTTGTCTTTCAATCACGGCGCAACGGATCGCCGTGATTTTTGGCATGGGTATATTTGGAGACGGAGAGTGACATAGGCTACTTTTTATCCCGGAAAATGAAGGAGTTCCCGCGGGAATAAAAGAAAACTTAAACCACGCGGACGAAGTCGCGGGCATCAGCTAGTAGGATAATATATTAATTTCAAATTATTCGATCCACGCTTTACAAACTTATTATCGATTTTAGAATCGACGAAAACGGAGACTACGCCGTTAAAAGTACTCAGATACTCTACTTACTACCTTTCCCTAGAATGTCTATATTGAGCTTCTTACAACGTGTCGGGCTCGGGTGTCGCAGTACAGACGATTTGTAACAATTACAGTTCCACAGGTGTCTGTTTACAAGTCGCCGGTGACGTGAGCCAATATCAATTATACCGCCGCCCCCAGAGCTAAACTTTTCCGTTTATACACTGACTCGCCGACCCGTGTGCACTTCGTTGGGCGGAAAACATTTTTACTTGTGATGAAATTATTAGTGTGGTTCGGTTGGTACTGAGTGCTATGATTTTTCGGGTTAATTTAAAGCCTACTAGCTGATGCCCGCGACTTCGTCCGCGTGGTTTAAGTTTTTTTTTGATTCCCGCGGGAACTCCTTAATTTTCCGGGAGAAAAGTTGCCGATGTCACCTCTCCAGCTCCTCAACTATACCCATGCCAAAAATCACGTCCATCCGTTGCTCCGTTGCGGCGTGATTGAAGGACAAACCAACAAACCAATAAACCAACAAACAAACACACTTTCGCATTTATAATATTAGTATGATGACACTCACAAATAATGTGGCTTTCTATTGGTAGCAGAATTTTCGAATAACAGATATTATTTAGGGTTGGAAAAGGTGTGGGCGTTTAAAGGAAAACAATGTAAGGAAATTTTTATGACCCTGACCGAGAGTTCTTTAAAATGTTCTCGAAGGTTTGTGAAGTCTGCCAATCCGCACTAAGCGTGGTGGACTGTGGCCAAACCCTTCTCATTCCAAGAGGAAACAAATAGTCAGTATTGTTTATTGTATAAAATGGTACACAAAACAGGAAATAACTACAACATTTCAGGTAAGTATAAAATGATAGGATCGGTTCTAAGTTATAACCCAAAACATGTGCACACAGCATGACTTATACACAAAATATATAACATAAATAGAAAAGAATAGTGAATGAATGAAGATGGAATGAAATAGATATTATCTAAGTGTATGAAGTTACAAATACAAATCAGAGAGATTATGCATAGAATTTATAAAATTGATTAGCAAAATACAATAAAATACATACAATATTGAGCTGATCAATGGATTGAACTGATGATGATGACACATACCTAACCGGATAGCCCGCTACCATCTTAGCCTGCATCGTTACTTACCACCACCTAATATCACTAGGGCTAACTTGTACAGGATAAAAAGGACTACGTAGTATAAAAATATTGAAAAAAAATTTTTTTTTTGTAGTAAAAAATATTTGGACGTACCGCCAAGCGATTTTGCGTTCCGGTACGATTCCGTGTAGAAACCCACTAGTGGTTTGGGTTTAATATAACTGCCATACCCCTAACAAGTTAGCCCGCTACCATCTTAGACTGCATCGTCACTTACCATCAGGTGAGATCGCAGTCAAGGGCTAACTTGTAGTGGAATAAAAAAAAATTGTGCAAAGAAAATACGCGCCGTTTTTTAAGTCTGTTAATTAATCTTAAGAGGGACGAGTGGCCTAGTTGTGACAACGCATATCAGTCGATTGCGATTGTTAAGCAACGTTGACCCAAGTCGGTCACTTGATGGGTGGCCGAATTTGGGGGTTCAAATATGTCCTTTTTGTTTCCTCCGTGCCTCGGAGAGCACGTTTTAAGCCGTCGGTCCCGATTATAATATCATACTTAGTTATAATATAAATAAAAAAACAAGAGTTTAATACTCTTAAGTCGAGTCGTATGCGGAAGGACGTGGGAAGTAGGAGCCCACCACATTATTATCCCAAGAAAACTCCTACCATTATGTAACTAATGGAAAGGGAAACTCTCAGTAATGAGGAATACGACGCGAAGAGGGAGATAATTAATCTTAATTCGCTAAGGTATGTTGGGGTAAGAGCGGAAAGAGGGTAAGACCGTATACATCAAATTTCTCGCGAATGAGACCACATTTTTTAATGTTGGCATCATTATGTTCAACGCCATTTTGTTATGCGTCTACTTAAGTTCGCGCCAGTCGCTCCGACGTACCGTACGTGTGTTATGGTGAATTTAAAAAAACAAGGTAATTTTTGTCTTTTTTTCTTCTATCCGATCTTTCCCTTTCCCTTTTAGTTTAATATTTTTCATCTTAAAATACAGTGTAAGGATTATTCTATTTTGATCTCGAGATTTTGGTGGAAATGTGTTCAGAAGCGTACAGATATAGAAAAGAGCCCAATAACATTAAAAATGTCTGTATATGTATCTTGGGTATCGCTTTTATTTTTTTATTTACGGCATTAATTTTTATTTGTCATTTATTTTACTATCATGATATTATTTATGTGTTTATATTTCTGTCTTTTATTTTTATTTATGTTATTTATAATGGATATAAAAAATGTTTTTAAGCAATTTCCATGCTTGGTCAACGTTACAATTTTGAAAAAAGGATAGATAGAATTTTTGATGTCTTTACTTCGAACATTGAAATCGTTTTCTGTCCCTTTTCAAAATTAAAATTAGCTATTATTAATAACTTGCAAAAAATTTATTCATCCGATCTTTCCCGTGGATCTGGATAATTCATCTTATGATGAGAGCAAAGTTTGAGAATCACAAAATGTAAAAAAATTATCACTGGGGGTAAGATCGGATGCCTTTAAGTAAAAAAAAATAAAATCGATTGGAACATTCATGTTTTTAATTACATAAACGTAATTTTTTTATATATTGTAGTGCGTTTAAGATCGGATTTATTATTCTTATACACGTTGTTCTCAAAGCCATAGAAGCGGGTTTGAAAGTACGTCCGATCTTGCCCCCGAAGGACATTTTCTTAACCATAGCCATAAAAAAGTATGTCTTGTCTTTACATGCGTATAAAGCAGAAACTGTTGAGTTTACAAAAATAAGCAAAATTGAAACCTAAGCTACGTTTAAAAATTAATCATATGCACCATATTTTAGTAATTAATCTTCAATAAATATCGAGAAAATTGAGTTTTTACAAAACCTTTTCAATTGGTCTGAAATCCGTCCGTTCTTACCCCAACATACCTTACAAGATGCTGAGGCGGGAAGTTAAAAGGCGCTTGTTTAAAAAAAGATGCTAATATTATGTTTAGTAATTCGGCCCCTCAGCCGGCGGCGGGCGGACAGTAATTGCCACCTAACTTGTGATATGAAAGGATTTGCATATCAAACGGTTTTATCTGCCGCCATAAGCCTACGGAGGCGTCTGGAAAACCGCTCTTTTTTCTTAAAGTTAAGTTAACACAGATGTGGCAAGCTGTGTTAAACTGAACGCATCTTCATAAGTCTAGTCTATTTTGTTATCTCTCACTGCATCGTATTTCTCATTGCTGAGGGCCGTGACCTCTTTCCATTAATTACATACTTATTGGTAGGGGTTTTCTTTGGGATAATAATGCGGTGGGTTCCCAGCTGGGCCCCAATCATGTAAGAATGGCCGATCAAACGTTAAAGATTTTCGTCAAAGTAAAATAAACCATAACTGCATTGAATTAGAGCTCAATTTCGTCTGCCCATTCTTATACGTTTAGGTATGTACGATACCCTAAACGTACAGGGGGTCTACTCTCTTTCTCTCAAACGAAACTTCGCAAACGAACGTAATTAGTCTGTTATTAGACCCACTCAAAATCGTTCAATCAAATCAGTCACGAAAATTTTCTATGGATCCGTACTTCGTCTGCGTGTACGAAAACGAAATAGAGAGGATCATAGAGATAATATTATGTAGGAGAGGAGTTAACGAAATTTCGTTCGTTTGTTTGCGAAGTTTCGTTTTAGATAAAGAGAGTAGACCCCCAGGAATGGGCAGACGAAATTGAGCTCTAATTCAATGCTGTCATGGTTTATTTTACTTTGACGAAAATCTTTAACGTTTGATCGACAATTCTTACGTAATCGGGGGGCTGTTCCTTCCGCATACGACTCGACTTCGAGTACTATTTCAACTCTTAGGTTTTCTAACGATTAGTATCAGATGTTAGTGATAATGACCGACCCTCGATACCTGGGCCGACGACGGCTTGACGTCTTCAGACCAAGCCAAGCGTTCTGGTGCGATGCTGTGAAGAAACCGATTGGGGGTATGGGTTTAATATGCAGTCGAGTCAGTTACCTACTCTAGTTGTGCGGATCACTTAATTTCTGATTTGATTGCGTAAATAAACTCCGAGCATAGCTCCATCGCCCGCTAAGTTCCCAAGCTTCCTCACGAGGCGAATTAAGATGCTTCAATAATAAAAACGTAATTCACAGCCCCACCCATAAAATTCCTGTTTAAATATTAAAGCCAGTGTAATCTTCGTACGGCGAAAGAAAAGGGAAATTAACCTCATAAGTAACTCCCGTACCAAGGTTAACGTTAAAAAGGACTAAAGTTCCATGCAAATTTTTCCTCATTGCAGTGTCAATAAAGGAAACTCTATCTCTCTCATCAACCTACTACTTCGTCGCGTGGTTTAAGTTGTATTGATTCCCGCGGGAACTCCTTAATTTTCCGGGATAAAAAGTAGCCTATGTCACTCTCCAGGTTCTCAACTATACCCATGCCAAAAATCACGTCAATTCGTTGCTCCGTTGCGGCGTGATTGAAGGACTAACCAACAAACTAATAAACCAACAAACCAACAAACAAACACACTTTCGCATTTATAATATTAGTATGATGCTACTAACTAAGTGCCTTTGGCCAAGGCACCTATTCAAGTTTTCCATGCATGATGCACTTAGTAATAAAAAAGGCTTAAAAGTTAACCTATAAAAAACTTTTTTTGTTTGAAACTTTAACACACTAAGTACTACCAGCTTATAAAGCTTATTTATTGCGAGCGAAGTCCTCCGTTATGAAACTAGGTTTTTAAGTACTTACCGACCTAATCTCATACAATGAAAAGATAAGTCCTGACTGACTAACTCACTGACTAACATCGTTACGGCCCTGCTCAAACCGTTGGACCTAGAAAGTTGAAATCGTAGACAGAGAAAGATATAATTTTAGAGGTTAATTAATCTATGGCTGTAATTTTGCAGACGTTCCTTTTATAATTTGGATTGGACACGGAATAAGGCTGAATTTTTTGAGACTCAAGGGCGTCGCTTGTATTTAAATATCTAGGTATTATTATAATCAGAACTAGCAGATGCCCGCGGCTTCGTCCGCGAATGACAAGCACGCCTAGGTACCTAGTTACATTTTTCAAAAAAATAAAGCTGCCTTTAACCTCAGGTATCTGAGGTACCTAGTAGGTAGGTATACCTCATTTCTATAACTAACAGCAGTGTAAAGCACAGAACACATAATATATTATGTGTTCTGTGGTGTAAAGTTTAAACATAAAGAGTACCATACCCAACGGGCAATGCTCAAAGGAAAAAACCGGTCTTGGTGTGAACCCTAATTAACGATTTTTCCAAAACTTATGCTGTGATGACATGATACGTCAACGGGAAGTAGTTTGATTTATTGGCCTGGATTATTTATTTGATTGGAGTGTCAAAATATGGAAAATACGCGGCATAATTATACGGCCGTGTCTTTTGATTGCGTTGATTTAGAAGCTTGATGTTTTCTGCAGCTCCAAGGGATCGTAGATTAAGTGTTTGATATTAATTTCAACTTGATACCACCACGCGTTCCCGAGAAAAAAGTGGTTGACAGGCAGATAACGAAGTGATCCTAGGATTCCTTTTGTCCTCTTGACGTACCTACCGAATCCTAAAAAACAGACTTTACAAACTTACTAAACAAATATCTAGGTAAACTAAGACAAAATCTATCACAACTACAAATCTTATCTTATTACCTAGGTACCCAGACAGAACGAAACTTCCGAAAATTGTACACTAGGTAATAACCACAATTTGCAGGTCGGTTTGTCAGTTAATCTTGAATTTCTCTGTGTTTAAGCTCTTAAGTTACCTACCTGTTAACTTCACTAATGAAACAAAGCGAGTGTCTCTGTTTAACTTGATTCTAACTAGCGACCCGCCCCGGCTTCGCACGGGTGTCTTAGTATTTACAGATTTTCAGCTGTAGGTATCTTTATAATGTTACTAGCCGATGTCCGCGACTTCTTCCGCGTCGATTGAGGTTTTTGAAGTGAAAACTTCTTTAGCCGCGCTGAGCACTTTTTGGTAGGGGGTAAACTTGTGGATTCGCGTGACGGACATGCTCGCGAACACCGACATGCTCGCGAACACCGACATGCTTGCGAACACCGACATGCTCGCGTTGTTATGAAGACAAAATGTCTTTAATTAAACTTTAATGTTTATAATTTAACTTTAATGTTTATAATTTAACTAGCTGATGCCCGCGACTTCGTCCGCGTGGATTGAGGTTTTTTGGTTCCCGCGGGAACTCTTTAATTTTCCAGGATAAAAAGTAGCCTATGTGCTATTCCAGACTATAATCTATCTCTGTGCCAAATTTCATCCAGATCCATTCAGCCGTTGGAGCGTGATTGAGTAACAAACATCCATACATCCATACATCCATACATCCATACATCCATACATCCATCCAAACTTTCGCATTTATAATATTTATATTGATTATTAAAAAAAATTGAAATATTCGTTTTCACTTTTCACTTCTATCGGCAGTCCCTATGACAGAATTTTTTGTTTTTTTATCAGCTTACCACTACAAAACACTAGCTAGCTCTTGACAATCTCACCTGGGACTAAAGTAGTGATGATGCAGTCTAAGATGGTAGCGGGCTAACCAACTGGTACGGCAGTTATTTTAAACTCTTAATCGGATTCTAAGCGGCGTCGTACCGGAACGCTAAATCTTTTCGGCCGGTCTTTAAGTAGGTAAGTAAGTAAATATTTATTTGGTAAAATATGGTACAGACAAGATGTTATTTAGATTAAAAAGTGCAAGCATATTTTATCATGTTACCGACGTCCAAATATAGAGTTAATACCGAATAAAAACAATGTTCTAAAAGATACCTATTCGAAAAGTCCATATTTAAATAATCGTAAATTGAGGCAAAATTTGCCGGTAGGGTTGTAAATAACCACAGCCGAAGCAGAAATTAAGAAATTTATAAACTCCCAAATTGACCCTGCCGGTGATCTAATCCGGGAATTCCCACTTGAGACCACATCGTTCACCACTGCACCACGAAGGTCGTCAATATGTCTGTAATTTAAATCTTAACTCAGCTAATCTCAAAGAGATCGCGTGATGAATCAAACAAAATTAACCTTTTCAATTCAAGCCGTACCTACAGTTCTAAAGAGAATAAAGAAATGCATAGAAATGCTTGCTCTACATCTATTTTAATATGTCGCTTATATCAAGGGATTAAAGTATAAAATTGATTAATTGCTTTTCAATCAGCTCTTCATGAGGTTAAGAATAGTGATGTGCGTTTAAAGACCATTTGCGTGCGAATTCGCACGTACGCACGCACTAGTGATGTTCGGTATCGATAATTTAAAAAAACGACGATATCAATCTTGAATTTTATCGCTAAATCGAATCGAAATTGCCTATCTTACATTTCGTAACAATACAATTTTATTTTTAGAGACGTGAGATCAAAATCGCGGGGAAATGATTTTGATTCTGTTACATGATAGAGCGGTGATAGTCTATTGGTTAAAACTTCTATTATTCGAGGATCGATTCTCATTCACACACCTCTAACTTTTCGCAGATATTGCGTTAGTATCCATTCCTTAGTATTAATAAATGCGAAAGTTTGGTTTGATGGATGGATGTCTGTTACTCAATCACGTCAGAACGGCTTCACGGATCTAGATGAAATTTGGCACAGAGATAGATTATTGTCTGGAATAACACGTATAGGCTACTTTTAAATCCGGAAAATTAAAGAGTTCCCGCGGGAACCATCGATTTACCAACTAAGGATACAACATTACCTACAAATTAATACTCAAAAAGCGTCCACAATCGCTTATACAAACACAGCTATACACCTATAGAATGAGCTATAGAATGAGACACCAAACGGTTCACAAAAACCAACCATATAGCTTTATATTTAGGGTTCAATTTTGTAATAACAATTCGACACATACGACATTTTGTCGCCTAGTGTACTCATGCGCGACTGAGGCGAAAATTGTTCACAATACCTATTTGTGCACAATTTGACCGTGCCGTTTTTTGCGTTTCGATGGTGCGTCTAATGTATTGGTAAGTCAATGGCGGGAACCAAAAAGAACCTCATTCCACGCGCGGACACGGGCATCAGCTAGTGCTTATTAGGAATTTTAGCAAAAGAGTTTCGGAAAACCTTTTTACAATAACCGATTTAAGTTAACCACAAGCCTGATTATAACAATTTCGGTTTAAGTACCTCTTAGCTCATGGACCTAATCTTATTTTATAACTTTTAGCCTTTTCTTGTCACAAAAAGTAAAAAAAAAACCTTTGTTAGCGGCTTATTGTAAGTTTATTGTAATTATAATACCATCAAGGAATTACAGAAATTAAAAAAGCCATTACGTCCTCCAAGCGCGGAGCTTGCCTTGCGTCCTAAATAAACAAAGTATAATTATTATTGTATTTCGTTTGAACTCTCCCTAATATTTTGGAGACGAAAAATAACGATTACATTTTATTAAAATCATTTTCTATTTTTTTTTTTTACTTTTCTCTTCTTTAATACACACACACACACTACAGTTACACAGTCTATTTTAGCTTTACTGATTTGTATAAATTGTGACTGTCTGCCTGTCTGTCTGTCTTTTTTTTGTTTTATCCACTACAAGACGTTAGCCCTTGACTGCGATCTCACCTGATGGTATGTGATGATGCAATCTAAGTGGTAGCGGGCTAACCTGTTAAGGGCATGACAGTTATATAAGGTAAACCCCTATTCGGTTTCTACACGGCATCGTACCGGAACGCTAAATCTCTTGGCGGGGCACGTCTTTGCCGGTAGGGTGGTAAGTGGTACCTAACTAACCACGGCTGAAGCCTCCCACCAGGCAAAGTACTCTGTCTGCTATACTTTCACAGCACATCTGTTCAATTTTGACGAAATTTAGTAGAGGAATAGATTGCATCCCATAGCCTACTTTTTATCCCATCCTGCGCGAATCAAAAACCTTAATCCAAGCGGACGGAGTCGCGGGCATCGTCTATAGTATGTATATGCTTAAGTAAAATTAGACTGTTTTACTTAAATTTATTCTTTACTTGTTATATTTTAAAATAACTTGGCAAAGTAAACAAAAATAATGATAGAGTTGGTGATGACAGAGTAGTATGTCTTTTCTTGAAAAAAAAAATATAGAGGTATTCTTACTCAGTTAAATATATGCCTCGTTGCCTCGTTAACTGCCTTGTTGGTCTAGTGGTTAGCATGTTTGACTGCGGCCGACGAGGTCGCGGGTTCGAATCCCCGGTCGGGCCATACTTAAGTATTGGGTTTTCCGACTAGAAATTCTCAGTAGATACTAACCCGGAGTTAGGAAGTTGGAGGTGTTTCAACCCCGTGCCTCGGAGAGCACGTCCCGGTTATTATCACTAACATGATAATAGTCGTTAAAGCCCGCCAACCCCTATTGGAGCAGTGTGGTGTGTCTAAGCTCTAATTCCCTCTCTCCTATATCTATGAGAGTGGAGGCCTGTGCCCAGCAGTGGAACGTTAATGGGCTGTAGTGGTGGGTAAATATATTCTTATTACTTACTTCTACTTTACCTTTTAAGTTACTCCCATTAAAAGCTATTGAAGCTTTTGCTATACAAAGTGAATACAAAGTGAACTTTACAAAGTTGTAAAGTATGTTCGAGGCTTTTAAGCTTGTTTTTCCAATACGAAATCGATTTCCTGATTGCAAATCTTCGTAAGATTCGCATTATCGATAACAAGAGTGCAACCCTAAAATACGGGCGCTGACTGATGTGCAAGATAAATGGATGCGGGTCCCGGAGTCAGCCCGGCGCGTCCCGTTGATGCGCACGCACACGCGATAAAAATAGCAATCAAACAATCGATACCATTCAATCGATACGTTTTTAAAAATAGCTACGGACAGCACTATTTTTATTATTTTTTAATTGGACTTAAATATTCTAATGGACTTATGATTTGTTATATTCGGATATTTTTTTTTTAAATATTTTGAACACAGGATTTTATAATTGCGTTTTAGTAAAAGTTAAAATGAAAAGTGAATTAGTGGTTTTTCATATTATAAAAAGTGTTATATATTTTCATGTTTGTTTGAAAAAGGACTGAGTCATTCATGATTGAACTTAGGTAAGGAGTTTAATTATTTTTTTAGGTGTTTTAATGTAATTTTCTTATTAACTACGTTTGTTTCTGCGGGCCCTTAATTAATTCAAATTCAAATTCATGTATTTAAAACATGTAGGACATACATGTCCTCTTATGTTACGTCATGTTTTGACTCTACCACCGGTTCGGAAACGAGATTCTGCTGAGAAGAGCCGGCAAGAAACTCAGCAGTTGCTTTTTTTTTTCTTTTTTTTTGTAAACTATATTACATTACGTAGGTACTTAGTTAAGTATGTAAATTAAATACAATAGTGTAAGTTATTATACTGCCCTGTGGGGAGCTTGACCCAGAGTCGGTTGCTTCCATACAACTTTGTCATTATGAAATTCGTCAATTTTTTAATAGCCCCGACTTAACAAAGTGTTCTTTTACGGTTTTTTTAAATTTGTGTAACGGCAAGTCTAAAAATTCTTTTGGAACCATATTATAAAAGGTAATACTCGACCCAATTGATTAATTAGGTACGATAAATTTATCGTGCAGTAAAATTGCGCGAATAATAATAACTTAATGATTGATTTACGATGCTTTTATCGTAAATCGTGCTTTGTCGTATCTATCCATATTTATTACTTAATAATATTACTTATATTATTTCCATATTTACTTACTACTTGTACTGACTGACTGACTATTATCAACGCACAGCTCAAACCGCTCAGATCGGGCTGAATGCCATACAAATAGCTATTAATATGACGTACCTACTACCTAGGTATCCACTAAGAAAGGATTTTTGAAAATACAACCCCCAATTATATTCAAAATAGGGCTTTGAAAAAATTTAACCTAGCGAGCGAATATCGAGAGCGAAGTCGCGAGCAAAAGCTAGTCCGTACTAATTTGATAAATGCGTCTTTCTACGTGTCGTCTTTTCGAGGCACTGAGAGAACCGATTATGAGATAGGTTGCAATTTTTTTTTTTTAATTCTTTACAAGTTAGCCCTTGACTTCTATCTCACCTGATGGTAAGTGACGATGCAGTCTAAGATGGTAGCGGGCTAATCTTTTAGGGGCAAGGTGTTAAACCCATATCCACCCCATACCCCTAATCGGTTTCTACACGGCATTGTACCGGAACGCTAAACTTAACTTAGGTACTTTAACTTAAACTTTTATCCCAAAAACCAATGAGTTCCCCTTCCCACGGGATCTTTAGAAAAACTTAAAACCACACGAATGAAGCGCGGGCGTGTTTCTAGGTAAGTAGTTTGTATAAAAAAGCTATAGGTAATCTTGTAATTCCCCAACCTTGAATATCGGTCATTGCCGTTTTTTTAATTATGAAACTGTTGCATAAGATCTCATCTCAAGTGAAGTAGGTACCTACCATGACTAACGCAGGCCTCGCGGGTATACCCGAAAGTTCCGGGAAATTACTAAGAGTAGGTAAAATAACTCAAGACGAATTCACCTGTCTCATTGTAGTCAGGCGAGGTTTTGCAACGAACGGCTTAATAGGGTATTTGACAACTAGTCAAATCAGCAACTTTTTTTCAACTTTTTTTTTTCTCAAAACGCGTGGGATTTGTATGTAATACTGAATTGTGACGGCATCAAAGTTCGTTTAAAATGGGTATTTAACATTAAGCTAACAGGATACGTGGAGTTTTGGTAGATAAATTGTACTTAATAATCACTAAACAATAATTTATTCTAGTAGTCAAATTATTCTAGTAGTCAAATAAATTTAGCTAGATAGACAAAATTGAAAATAAGTAAGTAAACTGTACTAAGTAGGTAATTATATTATTATCAAAGTTACTTTACATATTTTATAGTTTAAAACTTCCAGAACTCGCAATAATTATGTTCCTAACAAAAAAAAGATTTTATAATTTTATCACGGTGCTTCTCACACTAGGAAAGTTACTAAACTTACTGAAATACAATATCAAAGCCTATATTATTAGGTACCTAGCGGTCAAAGGTTTGACGACCTTCGCGGCGCAGTGTGTGCGCTGTTGCCTAGGTCCCGGGTTCGATCCCCGGTAGGGTCAGTTTGGGAATTTATAATTTCTGAATGTTCCCTGGTCTGGCCTGGTGGGAGGCTTCGGCCGTGGCTAGTTACCACCCTACCGGCAAAGACGTGCTGCCAAGCGATTTAGCGTTCCGGTACGATGCCGTGTAGAAACTAGAAACCGAATAGGGGTATGGGTTTCATATAACTGCCATGCCCCTAACAGGTTAGCCCGCTACCATCTTAGACTGCATCATCACTTACCATCAGGTCTGATCGCAGTCAAGGGCTAACTTGTAGAGGATAAAAAAAAAAGGCGTTCCGAGCGCAATTCCCAGGTTCAAATCCTGCCGGTTCCGCCATTTTTGATATAATATGTAGGTATATCAGATCATACTTAATATTATAATTATGCGAAAGTGTGTTTGTTTGTTGGTTTGTTGGTTTGTCCTTCAATCATGCCGCAACGGAGCAACGGATTGCCGCGATTTTTGGCATGGGTATGTGACATAGGCTACTCTTTATACCTACCGGAAAATTAGGGAGTTCCCGCGGGAATCAAAAAAACTTTAACCACGCGGACGAAGTCGCGGGCATCAGCTAGTTTTCAATAAATTCACTCAAGTGAAGCCGGGTCGGGTCGGCTAGTAAACAAGCAATAAAATCTTGTCCCGAATTGACCAGAGCTATAAGTTTAACAACATAATAGCATAGACAAAATGTATAGCTACTTACTTTATAGTCTATTATTTTATAGCTGTTATTTCGACCAATAAAATTGTGTCCATTGCTATGTTTGAAAATAGTGCTGTGGACATACCCATCGCTTAAAGTGGTATTATTTTAAAACTAGCTGATGCCCGGAAAATTAATGCATAATGTATAGTTTTATTAATAACTAGCTGATGCCCGCGACTTCGTCCGCGTGGATTGAGGTTTTTCGGTTCCCGCGGAAACTCTTTAATTTTCCGGGATAAAAAGCCTATGTGCTATTCCAGACTATAATCTATCTCTGTGCCAAATTTCATCCAGATCCGTTCAGCCGTTGAAGCGTGATTGAGTAACAAACATCCATACATCCATACATCCATACATCCATCCAAACATTCGCATTTATAATATTTATTTGATATTTGCAATTAATCTTTTTTTCTTCTTTGTCGTAAGTTACGCTGTAGTTATTAAGTTTTTAATTAGTACCCATGACATGTCCACATCGAGTAGACGCAAAATTATTAATACCTCAGTGAAATTTGTTAAATTTTTTAAGGTTGATTTTATAATAACTGCACTCGGTTTTGTGCTTAATAAAAAAAAAAAAATTAAGGAGTTCCCGCTAGAAACAAAAAAACCTCAATCCACGCAGACAAAGTCGCGCAAAATAGATAATAATATCTACTGCTTATATATTATTACGGATGAAAGAACTTTTTTAGAATGTACACAAGGCAGGATTTAAATTTCTAGAAACCTAGTGGAAACTCCCTGATTTTCCGGAATAACAAGTCTATGTCAGTCTCCAGTATGCAAAACGATTTTGACGAAACTCGGTAAAGAAACGGCCGTGAAAAGGTATACCAGACACACATTCACATTCATAATACTTATTAATAGATGACGCCCGTGACTTTCCCGCGTGTATATTAATTAAGGTTTTGTGCCAACTCCTTGATTTGTCGGATTAAAAAATTGCCTAGTTTTCCATCCCCGGAATGCAATACCTATTTCTGGGGGTCTACTCTCTTTCTCTAAAACGAAAATTCGCAAACAAACGAACGTTTCGTTAACTCCTCTCCTACATTATATTATCTCTATGCTCCTCTCTATTTCGTTTTCGTACACGCAGACGAAGTACGGATCCATAGAAAATTTTCGTGACCGATATAGGATTGAACGATTTTGTGTGGGTCTAATAACTGACTAATTACGTTCGTTTGCGAAGTTTCGTTTGAGAGAAAGAGAGTAGACCCCCTGGGTACCTAATTTCGTCAATATCGATCAGTTTGGACGGATTTTTGAACAAAAAATCCATTTTTTTGTTTGGAAAAATTATCCTATAAAATAGATGTTTATTGCTTAACCCTCAAACCCTTTTACCCCTGTAACCCTTTCACAGCTGTGGGGCTAAAGAATTCATGTTGTCGCCTTTGCCCGTCGTCTTATCTAACGAGATTGCTCGTAATCTGAATATTATTGGCTCTCCGTGTCGAATATTTGTGCAAATAAACCAAATTTTCTTCGCGTATTTGGTGGCAAAATTTTTGCTTTCACCGCCGATTTTCTTTGGGTTTGTGACAAAGGGAGGTTTGTTTATTGCCTGTAAAATACTTGCCTATAAAATATGATCAAAACTATAGGCAGAATAGGGCAAATCTTATGAAAACTGTTGGCCATGTATTAATGGAAGCTATTCTTTGTGTAAATATTTGGTGACAGATTCTAGGGGTTTTTCATGTTTAAATTATTGATCGAAGTATGATATATTATATAAGTTGGAGATTTTCTATGGTTTTTTGTGACATGACTAAGCATTAGTTTTTTTATATAATAAAAACTAAAACCTACTACTACGTACTTACAACTTTATCCCGAATAATTTTCCGGGATAAAAAATAGCATAATGCAAATTTCCAGATATTTATCTAGGTATACTATATCCAATATCCATGCATCACAATCACATCGATCCGATGCTTCATTGCCGCTTGATTGAAGAAAACAAATACGCTTAAATTGCGTTCATAATCTTATTCTCATGTTTATTGTAACGACTTATACATATGTCCCTAGATAGGATATCCTACTTAAGGATATTTAAATACAGTAGGAAGTCGTGAAATATCACTAGTCTAGGCCTTATCGAATTACCGTATAGGTACGGCATATATACTCGTAATACGGCATGTAATTCCTGCTTCCGTTTTCCCCTTCTCTTTTAATTTAAGTACCTTCAAATCAAGAGTGAATAGGCATCTTTTAAGCAAGCGAGCTCCACCTTAGGCTGCATCATCTTCTTCCCAGTAAGTCTGATTGTGGCCAAGCGCTAGCCTTTAATATATAAAAAAGAATTAAAATGCTTTAGTTTAAGCTATGAAAGCTCAAAATTGATCCACAACGCATGGAATTAGTACCTTTCTTGTTACCTTATATTAGGTAGGAAGTATTGTGTAAAATTATATGGGATCGGTTGCCTGTACCATACAATTTAAATCAGAGCAAGCACATGCCCACTCATTATAGGTGGTTGAACGAGACAAGGTATTCGGAATGAGCGCAAAAAATGGAACCAGTTGCAAATGGAACTCTACGCATGGTCGGTCAAAATTCTGAGTCTTGTATTTTGACATCATGATTTTTTTCCACGAATTTCTTTTGCAAAATAATGTTCAATAGTTTGTACGGTAAAATTCATATTATGAATTTATGATAGCACCACATGAAAATGTAATACTCTATTGATTGTACTGTTGGAACTTGGAATTTATTAAATAAATAAATAAATGGAGCCTAGAGGAAAGGAAAAAGTTACCTAGAGACTATGACCTAGAGACTACGGTTTTGGTTTTAGAATTATTCTGTAAAGCTCTTTGCGTCGATGTTTGGCTGAATAGCGTGGCGTGCTATTTAACTCAATTGGAGTCAAATCTGTTGGTGCAGGCATTTTGAGTTTTGACGACCTCGCCCCAGGTTCGAAGTTCGAACCTCGGTAGGGGCAATTCGGGAATTCGTAATGTCTCTAGTCTGGTCAAGTGGGAGGCTACCGCGGTCTAGCCATACGGCGTTATGGCTTTGCCGCCGTATAAATCATACTTAATATTATAAATGCGAAAGTGTGTTTGTTTGTTGGTTTGTCCTTCAATCACGCCGCAACGGAGCCGATCGACATGATTTTTGGCATGGGTATAGTTGAGGACCTGGAGAGTGACATGCGCTACTTTTTATCCCGGAAAATTAAGGAGTTCCCGCGCGAATCAAAAAAACTTAAACCACGCGGATGAAGTCGCGGGCATCAGCTAGTAAATAAATAAATGAATATAAATGTGGCCAATTCTGTTTAACACAATCTCTAAACTAAACCTTAATGACATCTTTAAATCTAGTTCTGCCCCTTTCTGCAGGGAGTATTGTGAAAGGGTTAGGAATATTATAAATGCTGTCATTTTAGTTTAGTTTAGAGATTGTTCACTACAGAATCAGCCCCATTGAATATGGCACTAAACTAATAGCGCCTGACAAACAATTCCATACCCAATGAGTACGGAACCGGACGGATTTTTTACTATACTTGTGCTGTGAGACCTTTGCTTCTTGCCAAATTTTATGGTTCTAGGTCAATAGAAGTACCCTATAGGTTTTGATTTATTGGGGGAGTCAAACTATGCAAAATATGCAGCATAAACAGCTGTATCTTTTGATTGCGTTGACATAACTAAGCTTGGACATTTTACTGCTCTAAACTGACTGCGGGACCGTAAAACATTTGAAATTAATTTCACTAGATTAGATATCTCCCCACGTTTCCGAGAAAAAGGTGGTTGACAGACAGATAAACGAGTAGGCAATGCTATATATTCCTTTTTTCCTGAGGTACGGAACCTTAAGAAAAGGATATTTCCCGCTTTTTAAAGGCAGGATCCTAGCTCATCCGCAAGCAAACCTGCGCGTAACTAATCTCTACTTATCCGTTAGTACAAAGCATTTTTTATTTGAACTACCCGCAACGCCTACGCATTTTTTACAATAATACCCGCGTATAAGGCTACTGGACTATCGTTTAACGGAGTTGGCAAACAAGATGGACGGAAATCTGCGCGTAATCCGCGAAATCCGCTGATAATCTGTTTGCGAGCTGCGCCCAAAACCGCACAATGTACTCGGCTTTCCAACATGGCCGCGTATTAATCGGGCTTTAAGTTTGCCGAGTTAAACGCCTACACTATGACTATAGAGAGCTTATTATAATTTGTATGGGATGAGTTTAATAAGGCTTTTTGACAATACTGCATAATACAAAGAGAGATATAGATATTTATAGCCATGTTTTGTTGCAAAGAAAAGTTAAACTCTGGTAGGTATGTTGAATTTTCAGCCAGCAATACAAGTTTTTTTTTAATTTTATTAAACCACAACTAAGCCTTTGACTGCGATCTCACCTTGTGGTAAGTGATGATACAGGCTTAGATGGTAGCGGGCGGTCTATAGATAAATATCTAGTATTAGGTACCTACCTAAATCTTTCTCAAAGATAGATTTGGGGCCTATTTCTGCCAGTGAATACTAGGTACCTACTACATATTTTCACAAATATAAGTCTCCGCCAACGTCAGACAATCGGTGACCGATTTTTTGTAAGAAAAAAATGAAACGTACCATTTTGAAACGCACACGTCCTTCAAAATCGGTGCATCCTGGCCGATCCGATTGCCGGTGGAAAACGAATGTTTTGGATTTTGAGTCGACACACGTAATCGGTGATAAAATTCGGCTTATTGTGTAACTAGCTGATGCCCACGACTTCGTCTGCGTGGTTTAAGTTGTTTTGATTCCCGCGGGAACTCCTTAATTATCCGGGATAAAAAGTAGCCACTCTCCAGGTCCTCAACTATACCCATGCCAAAAATCACGTCGATCCGTTACTCCGTTGCGGCGTGATTGAAGGACAAACCAACAAACCAATAAACCAACAAACAAACACACTTTCGCATTTATAATATTACTAGGTAAGTATGATTTGTACATTAATAAGGCGCCGGACCTACAAAAATTCTTACATGAGCGGAGGCGAACACTGAAAAATTCCACCATTCTCAGCAGTGAGATCTTGTTAACGCTTTTGAAACGTGAGACATGTGACATTTTATATCTAAGGTATAGAATGGGTAGTTGGGTACAAACTACAAAGGGAACTCTGAGAGAGATCCTATTGACGTACCTACCTATATAATTTTATAAACCAACCAATACCATTCTTTTCTTTCTTTACTTACAGCCGAAGTTAGAAATGTATACCTAGGCTAAACTTATCTGACTCGGTGTCAGCGGCGCTAGTAGTTACGAGATGAAAAATTAAAAAAAAAAAAAAAACCGACTTCAAAAACCACAAACACTAAAAAGTAAAAAATAATTTAATTTATTATGTAAACAAGAGTTAATTGTAGTTCTATAATAACATTTTTTGGAGTCGGTACCAATTAGCCGCATGAACCGTCTACCTACTCTTCATTATTGTTGACGTGACTCCACATTGGCACCGACTCCAAAGAATGTTATTATAGAACTACATTAACTCTTGTATACATAATAAATTAAATTATTTTTTACTTTTTAGGGTTCCGTAGCCAAATTTGGCAAAAACGGAACCCTTATAGATTCGTCATGTCCATGTCATGTCATGCCCAATTTTTAGGGTTCCGTACCAAAATGGTAAAAATGGAACCCTTATGGTGCGACTTTCTTCGTCCGTCCGTCCGTCCGTCACAGTCGATTATTTCAGTAGGTAACTATCAAAGCTATCGACATGAAATTTGGAATAGTTGTGTATAATAGTGGCTTAACATCATTAAAATAAAAAAAAATTGAAAATTATTTTTAGTTTAATTAAAAAAGGGGGAAAATCGGGGGTTTGAAATTTCAAAGTATGATAACTATACTGAGTGGGATATCATATCAAAGGGCTATACTTCTACATTCTAAAACAGATTTTTATTTATTTTTATGCATAATAGTTTTTGATTTATCGGGCAAAATGTCGAAAAAAATACCCCCCCCCTTATCTCCGAAGTTTACCAATTGAAAAATCTGAAATAATTATGGTCAATAGAAGCTTATGTATATTTTACAGGAAAAATAAAATCAACGCTCTAACTAGCATAGTTTTTTTTATATTAACAATAAACCTCTACAAATAAAGTTAGTTTTGCGGTTCATTAAATTCATTAATCGTAAAGCTTACTACAGGTTTGTACGGAACCCTCGGTGCGCGAGTCCGACTCGCACTTGGCCGGTTTTATTTTCTATGAAAGGGCCCATCTAGTACAGGTACATAATATTTTGTTCCCTGTCGTTTGCCCGCAGAAGCGTAGAGGCGTGTCGCGTGGCGCTGTGGCTGGCGGTGGTGTGGTGGTGCGCATGCGTGGCGCGCGCGGCGCCGGCGCAGCTGTGCACCTCCGCGGCCGAGGACGACCCCCGCGCCGCGCGCTTCTGTCAGGCGCTCAACACCTTCCTAGAGCTGTACGCTGAGGCGGCGGGCGAGCAGGTGCCGGAGTACCAAGGTAGCATTAACCTCTCACTGATACCTACTCTATATTATAATTATTATAATTATTATTATAGTGGAAAATTGCGCGTACTTCTCTACACAAGTACCTACCTACACAATGACCTCAATTTACATAGACGGGCCCTGTCAAACAAAGAATGTGGACGTATTTTACTAACGCCATCTAGCCTGAAAAGCGGGACAGCGCAGCGCTGTCTAGCTGTATAGCGGCTATAGCGGGGACAAGGACAGGCTTATACAGGTGAGGGGCATGCACCACAAGTCGGACGCCCAACTTTTTACTATGAAAGGGCCCATCTAGTACCTACATATATATCGATGTACTTACCTACATCATTACTATCACCAAAGGTTGCCTGGTGGAAACTTCTTTAGCCGCGTTGAGCACTTTTTGGTAGGGAGGTAAACTTGTGGATTCGCGTCACCGACACAGCTCGCGTTGGTACGAAGACAAAAGGTCTTAAATATAAATATACTACATTCGTAATTAAACTTTAATATCTTAGTTTTAAGGTTCATATTTTATTTTTTATTATTTTAAATATTCGTTTCCACTTCTATCGGCAGTCCCTATGACAGCCAATTTTTTTAAATTTTATATGTAAGTAGATAAGTAACAATGTGCCTTTATTTCCAGCGCTAGTCCGAGACTACCCCCAGCTACTGGACTCGGGTATGAAGCGACAAGACGTAGTGCATTCATTCCTTCGCTTCGGACGCCGCTGACCGCGCGGAGACCACAGACCAACCCGCACTGTCAACTGAATGTATCACACCACCTAATAGCATAGCTATGTAATCAGACTTGCGTAAATACTTTGTCCAAAACATTGATTTAAAGGTAGAAAAAACATGGACGTAACCAGCTTTTTATCTTTGGGCGGGTGTGATTGAAACAATCAGACTTTTTACGCTGTTTTACTATTTTATTTATTTCAATTTATTTAGGTACTTATCTCAAATGGGATGGAGCTAGAATTGAATTGAATTGAATTAAGAAATCTACTTATGTATTTCTAACAATACGTCTGGTTAGCGTTAGAAGTTTGTGGAGCTTACAATAAATTGTCGTCGTTTCGTCGTCGTTTAACAATAAAATTCCTTAATGCTTTTGTAAACATTAGAACTATATTTTTTCCAAATTTGTTTAATATTATATTTCCACTTTAATTTGTAAAGTTTTAAAGTCTTCAAACTAAGTAATCTTGTTTTAGTTTTTAAAACCTAAGTCAACAAAAATGAAGAGACGTAATACCTACCATTACAGTTTGGTCGTATTTCAGAACAATAATGTATAAGATTTCTAGAATCCCCATCGATAAAACCCCTGGTTACGTCCCTGTTAAAATTCCTTAGTAGGTAATTAAAAAAAACTAGTAGGAAATTAGGAATAGGTAAGATTATCCAAACACTGCGAAATTAAATATACCCCTCTCCTTTAGGCCATGGACGTACTTATCTAAAGTATTAATAGTTGTAAGATGTAACTAAATTATTATTATTATAATTAATCTTGTTGTCAACATCCGCGTTTCGTTGGGATAAGAGCAGAATATTTATTAATATTAATAATATTATTATATTATTGTAATGTTTTAAATAAATACGTATTTGTGACAAGCTGACCGAGTTTTTCTTACCACTCCTTAGGCTGGTTACACACGTTGGCCCAGATGATACTCGTCCAACGAATGGATCGTGAAATGAGCATTGGTCCTAACTATACATCCTACTCTATGGTCCTATGTCGTCCGCGTGAAATAATTTTTTTCAATTCCCACGGGAACTCTTTAATTTTCCGGGATAAAAAGTAGCCTGTAGTTAGTAGTAGTATGACACTCTCCTGGTCCTCGACTATACTCATGCAAAAAATGACGTCGATCCGTTGCTCCGTCAACCAACAAACCAACAAACAAACACACTTTCGCATCTATACTTATAATAAAACTGTAACAGGTCCAATTCTGTACATTGAAGATATTTTGAAAATTTTTTTTGGAGGGCACTCATTATTCGATACTGAAGCCAAATCTGTAATTTTTTTCATTTTTGTCTGTCTGTCTGTCTGTATCTTGGCCGCGCATCACGCCGAAACTACTGAATGAATTCAAACGAAACTTGGCACGATTTGAGCCCATACTACGAGGTAGGACATAGGATACTTTTTATCCCGAAATTCTACCCCCGAAGGGGTGAAATAGGGGTTGAAAGTTTGTATGAAAGTCCTTAATTTCTCAAGTTATAGCCATGAAACTTGATATATGAGCTGCGGGTTGAAAATGAAAACATATGTGTTTCACAGTTTTTCAAAATTCCACCCCCGAAGGGGTGAAATAGGGGTTGAGAGTTTGTATGAAAATCCTTAATTTCTCAAGTTATAGCCATTAACACCATTTGGGCTTTTGTTAAAATATGAAGAAGTACGTGTTTCACCATTATAGGGGGATTATACCGTGGGATAGTAATATAGGCTACTTTTTATCCTGGAAAATTAACTGAAAAACTTATTCCACGCGGATGAAGTCGCGGGCATCAGCTATAAAGAATATACATACATACATACATACATACATAGGCTACTTTTTATCCCGGAAAATTAATGAGTTCCCGCGGGAATCGAAAAAACTTAGTCCACGCGGACGAAGTCGCGGGCATCAGCTAGTTTATAATAATATTATGCTTACGTACAAGAGTTCGGAGGCATGCGTTAAATACGAAAATCATTTTGGATATGGTATTACAATTTATTTACATTCAACACATTCATATAATTGAAATAGAAAAAGTATAACGGTAGTAAACTTAATTGTAAAAAAGATTTTTTACACTTAATAAGTACAAAAGTTCAATGAAGCACTAGCCTATTGCAAAAAAAACTACATAATAGGTACGTCAGAAAAAAGTCGTTTTTGCATTACACAAAATTACAATAATAGGTAAAGTTGCTATGTAAAAAAATTGCAATGGTGTAAAATACACATAAAATGTCCTAAATAAGTATTTTTTTAGCCACTGTGGCCAATTCTGTATAACACAATATCTAAACTAAACTAAAATTACAGTTTTACTCATAAATCAAGTTCTGTCCCTTTCCGTAGAGAGCAGCAACCACCGAGTTTCTTGCTGGTTCTTCTCGGTAGGAATGTCATTCCGAACCAGTTGTAGATTCACTTGACGATTCAAAAGTAATTGAATTTTGAAAAATTTTGGAGTATTATGAAAGTGTTAGCAATATTTTTAATACTGTTATACGGGATCAGGTGATATGGCTCGACCGTAACAATAGGATGATCATCCTCCGGGTGTTGTGCTCGGGGACCACTGGTCCAACCGTTCATCTTTTTATTTTTTATTTATTAGTTATTGATAGGAAATACACGATAAGAGGTCTTAGAAGAGAGAGAGATCTTTGGAGGTCGTATAATATAGCGTAATTCAGAGAAAACTTCGTAAGCGTGAGTTGGGCTGCTCGTGTTCGCGCATAGAGGTATTATGTGTTCGCGTGTATCGTACTATACTCTATCCACGGAGACAAGTTAATAGGGAAGACATGGACTCGTTTGTGATTGGTCAGCGATAACCGTTAATGCAGTGTACAGACTACGTGTATATTTTAGTCTGATCGTGGGTGGTGGTACCCGTACTGTGCAGACGCGCTTATATTTTATCCTTACCTATCGTTATTGTTAATAATTATATCAAATTTTTATCATATATTCAAAATATTATTGTCCAAAAGTGGCAAAATTGTATCAAACAAGTACAAGAAATAGTAGAGCCAAAAATGAACGCAATAGATAGGAATGTGGAAATAATGACTGATAACTTCATAATAAATGTAGAAAACGATAGCAGTGATACGTCGTCGGATAGTGATTAATATATTTTGAACTATAATAATTACGTAAATTGTAAAAAAAAAAACCAAGTGTAGTCGTGGGAAGAAAGCTAGTTTAATTTAATAGTAGCGCAGTGTGTACGTACATTCAGAATGGTTTACGCCCACTGACTTTTTTTGTCTTTGTCATTTGTATGGGATTACGTGACAGAGAGAGCGCTATATTAACTAGTCTCCGTGGATAGAGTATAGTAATGCCATCTATTGGATTATGTGCGGACTGCGAAGACCGCCACACTGTCATTTTAGTTTAGAGATATTTTATTAGATAGAGGTAGGAGGAGGAGATTTAGATAGAGGAATTTTCCCTGATCTGGCCAGGTGGGAGGCTTCGGTCGTGGCTAGTTACCACCCTACCGGCAAAGACGTGCCGCTAAGCGATTTAGCGTTCCGGTACGATGCCGTGTAGAAACCGAATAGGGGTTATGGGTTTAATATAACTGCCATATGCCCCTAACAGGTTAGCCCGCTACCATCTTAGACTGCATCATCACTTACCATCAGGTAAGAGCGCAGTCAAGGGCTACCTTGTAGTAGATAAACATAATAAAAATATATACTAATAGAGCTGTCATTTTAGTTTAGTTTAGAGATTGTGCTAAACAGAATTGGCTCCATTGTAAGTTTTTTTGCGAAGGTCATTTCCAGATATGTTTTATGAATTATTTAACTTCAGCACCAAAGTCCATAACTTTGAACTCACAGTTAAACTCAAATACATACTTACATGCTTAAAGATAATATAAAACTGTAATTAAATCTAAATACATTACCTACTTATCAAAAATCATTATGGCAAGATAGTGCTAAGTATAGTCCGACAAACTTGTCTGACCAGGGTGCTTAGCATGCGCACAACGAGATTATCTCGCGACGAGAGAGAGAGATGTTGTCGATGCCGGCAAATGTTTCATTTACCCTCTCTCTGCGTCGTATTCCTCACTACTGAGGGTAGTGACCCCATTCCATTAATCAAATAATGGTAGGAGTTTTCTTGAGATTATAATGCGGTGGGTTCCCACATCCTTACGCATACGACTCGACTAAGAGAATTTAAACTCTTAGGTTTGTTACGATTATTATCAGATATTAGTGATAATAACCGGGACCGACGGATTAACGTGCTCTCCGAGGCACGGAGGAATCGAAAAGGCCAAATTTGAACCTCCAAATTCGGTCACCCATGCAGTTACCGACTTGGGTCAACGTTGCTTAACAATCGCAATCGACTGATATGCGTTGTCACATCTAGGCCATTCGTCCCTCAACATGCACAAAATGCGGTATTACGAGAAAAATATAGTCGACATGTAAAGGTTCGTAGAGAAAAATACTACAGATAAGAAATATTACTTTTATCTCTACTTCTGACGTAACGAGACAAGTAACCATGTTAGCTTCGGTAGACAAATAGAGATAACGGGTAGACATAATTTTACTTGTAGTGCGCATGCTAGCCATACTGGTGACAGCGTCGCTAGTATATATGGAAAATGAAACAAAAACAAAAATTAAAGAGGCATAAAAGGACATGTCCCAGTTCAGTATGGAAGGTGGTTTTTTATTCTGAGTGTCAATGAACCAGAACCAAGCTGCCATCACGTGAAAGAGAAAAAAATATAACATTAAACGCCATTTAAATAATAATTTTAGAAAACCCCGTTTTTTAAAAAATTAATTATGAAAAATATCGTTTGTAGAAAATATTTTTCGATGGATGGCAACACTAAAACTTGGGTAATGCGCATTTATTATTATTCCATTTCGATAAACTACCCATTTTCCACTACATAGGTAGTACATACAACATTATAAGATTAATAAATTATAATTGAGTATTTGAGACATTCGTAAAATAATTATTAGACAACAATAAATCACCAATAAACTAAGATAAACAAAGCTGATAGTGACATTTGACAATCACCCAATGACATACGTGACAAAGAAAATCAAGTTTTTTTTTACTGTTGATAAAATTCAGACAAAGACACGGTAATATTATCTATAACAAAGATCTTAAAAAGCCACAAAATAAAAATATATTTTTCTCCAAATTGGGTCCTTTAAAAATGTGTAAATAATTCTAAAAGCCATATTTTAGGATCTCTATTCACGTGTATTAAAATCATCTTGGTTCATGTTCAAGGCCCAATCTTGGACAAGTCCTTTAGTTCCAATTTTGGCAACCGGGTCCCGGGTCAGATAAGTTTGTGGGACTGTACTCATTTATGTAGTCAAAAATCAAATAAAGTTTCTAAAGGCGTGTATAGTCCGTTCAATCCACAAAGACGCGCGCCAATTATTTTCATCTCATAAAGAATGTTGCTTTACATACATTATTTGTACAAAGTTGTGTGTTTTTGGTCGCTATTGCGTACATACTTCCAATATTTTTACATTCAAGAGAGTACTGCCACAGTAAACAGATACAACCAGTATGGAAACTACCTAGAAACGTTCGAAACAGCTCACTCACACAAACACGCATCCACGACACGTCATGACGCGGCACTCAGTACTGACGGCCCTGCGACGAACGCTTATGGGTCTCGTCGATGCGTATGTTTGTGTGAATGAGCTGTTTCGAACGTTTATAGGTAGTTTCCACACTGGTTGTATCTGCAGATACAAACAGCGTTTACTGTGGTACTGTACTGCTTGCTAATGGCGCAATCATCACAATTGGCTATTTGACAGTTTTAGGAAAAATACTTAAAAATTTACGTGGGTTCATTTTATACCTCTTACAATGATTTTTTTCTCAAAAAAGCGTTATTTATTAGAAAAAATTACATTTTTAATACATTAATTTTAAATTTTAACTTTGTAGTAGATTAAAAAAATCCGATACTATTAATTGTTAGGAATAAGGCGCACCGCACACTAACGGTGTTTGAAGAGTGTGAAGTTGAAGATCGGCTTATTTGACATCTCAAACTAACCTTGACGCGTTGTCCTAGGACAGCGACGAAAACGACACGACGCGATACGACTCCATAGAATATGACAAACCAATCTATCCAACAACGTGGACCACGTGAAGGGTTAGCTACTGTTTGATACTGTCACGTCGAGTCGTATCGAGTCGCGTTATCGCGTTTGTCGCTCACGTAGGAGTAATGTACCCCTTTTACTTTGGTATCAACGATTTTTTTTACGCAGAGTTGAGTCACATCTGTGTTTTGTTTCCTAAAGTAAAGCTGAGTTTAATTTATTAAAAAAATACAGCCCCCCATCTTTTCTTTTGTCTAGTCTTACTATGAATTTTGTCATTACATAAAATATTTTGATAATCATATTTAAATAGAAAAAATCTTTTATCCCAAATAAACGGATCGATTTACCTATAGAGAGTCCAAACAATAGAGTATATTTACCTATATGTACCGATTTCACGTATATTTCACGATATGATAGTCATAAATAACATTATTTATCCCGAATTCAAAGAGTATTTTAATAATTTTTGGTTGGCAATTGGCATGCTTAAACATTAATTGGGTATTTGACAACTAATTTGGGATTTTGTATGAAATACTAAATTGTGACGTCATCAAAGTTCAATGCACTTTTTTACTTAATCGACAGTTAAAAATGGTTATTCGACATTAAACTAACAGGGGACGTGGATATTACGTCTTACGGAGATCCTCTATTTCAAAATCACAAAAAACTAATTTATTTGACGGATTTGGTGTGTTGAGTGCTTTAAAATAATCCGATCCGATAAATTTTAAAACACAATCTTAATGATTACTTATAATATTTTTGTTATATAAGTACAAATTAATTAAATGTTTTTTGATACTAAAATTTAAATAGTTAACTCAATAGGCAGTTATAGAAATGTTTTATAGCAAAATTTTTAAAATAGTTTTACTTACGTAAATTTAACTTTAATGTCTTACGAATTTTAGTAAAAATTAAAAATCTAATAGTAAGGCTATGTTCGCACTGCGAAAAATATTCGTGCGTTTTTTTTTTCGCAATTCTGTAACACTAGAAATCATATGGAGGTTGTACGGTACGCATTAGCGAATAAAATTCGGGCAAAAATAAAATCGCTGGTTTGATATAATTTCACGCGGTGCGGTGAGATTTATAATCGCGCGAATATTTGTGCTGTATGGAGATGTAAGATGCTCACCGAATTCGTAGTGCGAAGTAGGTGAAATCCGTACGTGAAATATAAATCGTGAGGATAAAATTCGTGTGAATATTTGTCGCAGTGCAAACGTATCCTGATTATAATTTAATACGTAATGTGAACGACGTCGCCACCGACGGACAGGAGACACTGGCCCTGAAAGAGATGCACAATTATATAATGAAGCAATTTCTTAAGATCTTTAAAACCAAACCAAAAACACCAACCAAATAACCCAAAAAACTATAGATCAATTTTATAGAAACTAAATTGTATTGCGCGTTTTCCAAAGGTCGCAATTTTAAAATAACAAGTTTACAGACTGAACAAAGAAATAACTGTGTTTTCTTATATACCGGTACTTAATAGTAAATACTAGATGACGCCCGCGACTTCATCCGCGTGGATTAAAGTTTTTTGATTCCCGCGCGATTCTCTCATTAATTTCCCGGGATAAAAGTAGCCTATGTCTTTCTTCGGGATACAAACTATCCCTACACTAAATTTCATCAAAATCGGTTGAATAGATGGGCCGTGAAAGCGTAGCAGACAGGCAGACAGACCTACACACTTTCGCATTTATAATATTAGTACGATGATTGATGTTATTAGTATGATGTACGCGCGCACTGTCGCAAGCGCCAACACAACACGTACCTGGTTCTTGTGCGCGCTGTGGTGCATCAACACATGCACGAGGTACAGAGACGTCAACGCGTTCCCGCCTAGCGCCGCCGTGTACGCGCGCACTATCGCAAGCACCTACAATCAAAACAGACATTACTAGATTATGTCCGCAATTTTTCAAAATCAATTTCGATGGTCCGGAAAAAGTTAAGGGTAGACATACTATCGCATTCATTTATTTTCTATTACTTGCTTGGAAATTGCTTAATTTAAAAAAAAGGCAATTCGTATTTATACGTATTCGTACTTATAGCCGCACGCCAGCAATTACCAAAAATTGTCCAGAGGACGATAATAGTAATTGCCGGACAGTTGCAAGGTATTTAAAGGGCACAACTAACATTAATTAGGTGTTTTGTAATGTACGTTGAGAATATTGAAGTCTATGGTTACTGATCTGTCGGGTAATGCCGATAGAAGTGAAAACGAATATTTAAAATATACCTATATATATAAAAGAAAGTCGTGTTAGTTACACTATTTATAACTCAAGATCAGTTGAACCGATTTGGTTGAAAATTTGTGGGGAAGTAGCTTAGAATCAGGAGACGGACATAGGCTACTTTTTATCCCATAAAATTAGAAGTTTTCTCTAAAATACTCTATAAACAGAACTTTAGACTCAGGACGGTTGGAACAGTGGTCTCCGGGCATAACACTAGCCACTAGCCCGGAGGAAGATCTTCCATACTCGAACTCATATCTTACCCACCACTTGTACGATTTACTGCACAATTTACCTGAAAGAAACCTTATTTGCTTTGAAGAAGTCCCGTTACCTCGCATGTGAACGTATGCAGGAAGCCGCTAAGTCCGCCCAGTTCCCTGACTGCGGTGGTTTCCCTCACGAACAAAAGCCGTAAGGAGCAAACGCGTCGAGCTATCTTAGTTCCCTCCACAGTGCTTAGCGTTGTAAGGGAGACTCGACCGGCCGCCTGCGAACAAATAGCTTAGTTAAGAGTGGGTCTTAACCCTTTCACTACGGTCCATTAACATCCACTGCTGGGCACACGCCTCCACTCTATTAGGAGAGAGGGAATAAGAGCTTAGACCCACCACGCTTCTCCAATGCGGGTTGGAAGGCTGTAACGACTATCATCATGTTAATGATAATAACCGGAATAATAACTTAATGTGCTCTCCGAAGCTCGGGGTTCACACCGCCAACTTTTTAACTCCGGGCTAGTACTGAGAATTTCTAGACAGAAAAACCCAATACTTAATATTATGGCCCGACCCGGGACTTGAACTCGGGACCACATTGACCGCAGTCAAACATGCTAACCACTAGACCAAGGCAGTCGAGGGTGTGCCATAATGCCGTAATGGTACAATGCCGTAGCCAATGAGAACGGAGCGTGGCAAGTAGATCGGTCAGCATCGAGCGGGATGTCGAATTATGGTTTTCTCGTGAGTGAGAAATACAGAGCGATAGATACGCAACGTACTTTTAATGACGTAAACGTCAAAACTTTTTTTTACCTTTACAAGTTATTTAGGGTGTGTTCCGAAATACACTGCGAGCACTGTAAGTCCCCAGTAAGAGCACTGTACAGTGCTCGCAGTGCTTATAACGGAACACCCACTTAAACAACCAATCGAAAAATCAAAATAAGTAACTGAAGAAATACTAGGTTACTTGACTAAACAAAAACCCAATAAAAATAGTGTGTTTCTCCTGAGATAAATAGCAAAATGTGTGCAAAACATGTATTTTTAAAATGTACTATATAGTGACTGAATAATATGACTTGTAAGTGTATAAAAATACATTTGTTGCACTTCCTCAGATTTGTATCCCTTTCACAATGTTCCCAGCTGAAAGAGATAGCATTACATTTACTAACTTACCGGACTTAACTGCCTCGTTGGTCTAGTGGTTAGCATGGTCAACTGCGGCCGACGAGGTCCCGGGTTAGAGTCCCGGGTCGGGCCATAGTAAAGTATTGGGTTTTTCTGTCTAGAAATTCTCAGTACTAGCCCGGAGTTAGGAAGTTGGTGGTTTTTCACCCCCGTGCCTCGGAGAGCACGTTAAGCCGTCGGTCCCGGTTATTATCACAAACATGATAATAGTCGTTAGTTCCCACTCTCCTATGAGAGTGGAGGCCTGTGCCCAGCAGTGGGACGTTAGTGGGCTGTTAAGTGGTGGTGGTGGTGGTAACTTACCGGCCCACTGTTCTTATCTTCCGCCATTTCAGTCGGCGGCTTCGCAAGTTGTTCCTCGTCCAACGCGAAGATTTCGTCGTCCGCTTCCACTGTAGCACCGTCCTTTTCTACCCCGTTTGTATGTTTAGAAGGGTCGTAGAGAGGGATGGCTGTACCAGACACTACTAGTTGGATTTCGTCCTGAAAAGGTTATATTTTATGGTCGAAGAATGGTTAAAAAATCACATACGAAAATAAAAATCGATTTGGAGTCCAGAACTGAGTTTGTAATTTTCAATTTATAGTTGGCTATATGATGTCCGCGACTTCGTCCGTGTGAATTGAGGTATTTTGGTTCCGCGGGAAATCTTTAATTTTGTGGAATAAAAATTAGTAGTAGTAGCCTATATACTTCCCCGGGATACAATTTACTTAAATTCCAAATTTCATCAAAATCGGTTGAAAGGATGGGCCGTGAAAGCGTAGCAGACGACAGACACACTTTCGCATTTATAATATTAGTATGGAAGTATGGATTTCTGAAATAAAAAGGAATTTTTTAGGTTGTTATTATCAGAATATCAGGCGAAAGGTTACCATCAGGTCAAGTCAGTCAAGGGTTAACTTATAGTGGATAAAAAAAACGTCTCTTTGGTGCTCTAGGGACTCCAGCGTGCAAGTAATTTTGGCATTGTCTACGAGTCTACTCTGTGGTACCTACCTCAGGCAGATCCAGCTGGAAGGAAGGCGCGGCGAGGGCCGCTGGTTGGAGCCTGCGCAGTTTGTACGCCGCGCCGGTCAAAGCGCTAGCTACCAGTCGCTCTGCCCCCGACCCTTGAGAGCCTAGGCGGGCGCGCCAAACCTACAAATATGTCGATAGTGAGACTAGGAACTCTGTTGCACAAAACCTTAAGCTATATTCAATCATAATCTATGGTTCTGTCCTTTTCCGCACGCAACGGGATAACTCACGTTTTTTTCATTGCCGAAGAATGGCGTTGACTCTCCTTAACTCACGCTAAAAATGGTAGGGGAGGCAATGATGCTAAATGTGGATTTACTCGAGCGTCGTGGAGACCTAATGGAATTTGAAGATTAGATGGTAGAAAGAAAAAAAGGTTATATGATGTATATATCCTTTCACCGGTGGGGGGAGCGTCTACAGGTTTTTTTTTTTAATTTTCAGATTAAGTAAATTCCTCGAGATAATCGTCAGATTAAGGGTCAGCACGTTTGGGACATGAAGCTGAACAGTCTGTATGATAATTAATCTGACGCGCTCGAGAATTTCAAAATGGCAATTTTTCTTTGCATTTTCAAAAAACCGCAGTTACTTCGTTGAGTGACCGCGTTACGTCAGAATAGTCAGTCTTTTGAATAGGAGCTTCCTTTGGGTCCACTTAACATCTCTGAAAATCTGACGCGCTCTATTTTTTTTCTTGTTATTTTACCAATATTTTTACTTCCGTACGGCCAACCCCACCATGCAAAACCGGCAGACAAACATACCATTCGATAACAGCGCGCGCTGGAGTAAATCCAAAAAATCCCTTCTTGGACTAAAACCTTGTATTGTATGGAAATTATCCGATTTCCTATTTTTTTGAATTAGCGTCCAGAAAAGCAAATGTACGTATTGTTATTTTTAAATAATGAAGCCGTTTCCGAGCTAGAAGGGGAAAAATAATAATAGTTTAAACAAAATACCTGCATAAAGGCGTGCGGCGGCGCGGCGGGCGCGGGACGCAACGTACTCGTGAACACTTGCATGTGACTGCGACGGACGGCCAACGCTTTTGCCGTCTCCACCTTAACAAAACATCACCCTTTAAAGCTTTATCTTAGAACGCTTGGTCACTATAGTACGGGAGGCGTATCGCGTGTTCAACAGAAGGCAGTAGTACCACCAAATGGGTTTGATGTGCCGACTCTCTTTTCAAACTCGTGTTCGATATAAGCACTTATCCTCCAATCTCGCACGCGTATGGGAGCAGGTGACCCGACCGTAGCAATAGGAATTGTGATTGAAACCGGGGATCGATAGTCAATCAATCAAGGTATATTTATTCAAATGAGGTACATTACACTTTTTGTCGTCCAATAATTTATAAACTCTGATGGTAATAATCAATTACGGTTTCTTAAAACTAAAGCTACGAGGGTTCCAAACGCGCCCTAGTCTGAGAAGAGTCTACAACAAACTCGGACGTTTTTTCACGTGATAAAGTCTTATAAATCGATGAACACCGGCTGCACGCACGAAAGTGTCACGTTCCGCCTGAGCCTGAGCGTGCAAGCGATAGAGAGGCACGATCAGCCCAAGCGTTGGCTTGTGACACATTTGTCTCTCTTCTCGCGTGACGTCAGAGCTAGCAGTTCCAATAGTTCTGCTACTGGAACGCCGCCACGCGAGCTTCATCGAGAACTTCTAGTTATCACGTAAAACTATCGTCCGTAAGGCGTAAACCAACTTTACAGACAACCAATTTTTTTTTTAAATTATCACCAACTCACAAATCATCTTAAACTAAATCTGGACGTCAATATATGTACAGTGTACCTAATTCGAATAAATAAATATTGATTTTAAATATACATAATTACCGGATAAACTCACGTGTTATGTCAGAAATGCCCGACTAGTTTCGTACCCGTTCGGGGCCCTTATTCATAATCGGGCATTTCCGACATACTTAAGTGAGTTTATGAAAGAAAGAAAGAAAGAAAGAAAGAAAGAAAGAAAGAAAGAAAGAAAGAAAGAAAGAAAGAAATAAATTTTTATTTGGGGATAATATAAGTACAAGAACTAACTAATATTAAAATAAGACTATATAGAAAAAGAAACGCGAAATGTGACTTGATCCCCAAAATGGTCTTCACTCAGCATGTGCTATATCTGTTGGGATATAGCGCTGATCTTCCGTGAAGCCAATATGCTTGGACGGCGCCAAAAACATAAATAGATATAAATATATATACTATATGTATATACTTTATCCGGTCATTATGTATATTAAAAACCGGCCAAGTGTGAGTCGGACTCGCGCACCGAGGGTTCCGTACAAACCTGTAGTAAGTTTTACGATTTATGACGTATTAAAAACAAGACGAAATGAACCGCAAAACTAACTTTGTTTGTAGAGGTTTATTGTTAATATCAAAAAATTAAGTTTGTAGTATGGGAGCCCCCCTTTAATATTTACTTTATTGATATTTAATTATTTATTTTGAAAGGTAATATACAAGTTAATATTCTGTGAAAATTTGAACCGTCTACCTGTTACCGTTTTTAATATTGAGCAAAAAAATACGAAAAAAACACGTTTATTGTATGGGGACCCCCCTTAATATATATATTTTTTTAATTTTTAGTATTTGTTGTTATAGCGGCAACGGAAATACATCATTTGTGAAAATTTCAGCTTTCTAGCTATCACGGTTTATGAGATACAGCCTGGAGACAGACAGACAGACAGACAGACAGACAGCGGAGTCCTAGTAATAGGGTCCCGTTTTTACCCTTTGGGTACGGAACCCTAAAAATGAATATCACTCACGATAGTTAAATCGTTAAAATGAATATTGATTGATGGATGATGATATAACTCACGTCTTCCGCCTCGTCCAGCTCTAGCACGCACGCGTCTTTGTCCGCGCAGAGGTCTAGCGCGGGCGCCTCGTCGCCTTCCACCTCCGGTAAAACACCGTTTGTGCTGTGCTCTGGACATCCTGTTGACATCATCATCATGTATTTATCTATTTTTTTTTACCCACTACACGTTATCCCTTGCCTGCGATCTCACCCGATGGTAAGTGATAATGCAGTCTAAGATGGAAGCGGGCTAACCTGTGAGGGGTTTGGAAGTTCTATTAAATCTGTGGCGGTCTTCGCAGTACGCACATAATCCAATAGATGGCATCACTAGTACGATGGACGCGAACGCGTTATTTTATATGGATTTGCTGCGTTCGGAATCCCAATTCAATATTCCGATTCGGAATCCCAATTCAATATTCCGATTCGGAATTCCGAAACGGAATTCCGAATGTATGTGGCGGGCCTAGGATAAGACGTCTTGCATGAATGTGTACAGTAAACCAGACAAGACATATTTCTTGTCTAGTGTCCGTGTCTTATTGTGCAATAACGTTCAGAGACAAAGCATAATGGACCTAAACGACCTTATTTAAAGATTAACTTACCCACGTCATAGCCATTGGCCGCTTTGTTGGCTGTAAAGCTGTCCCATAGTGCCTTTTGTATTTCTATCGCGTTCCTGTCATTTTCTGAGGCCTGCAAGAAGTTTAGTAGGTACGTCAGAACCATTCAAACTGAGGGCCAATAGGGACGATGACAACTCAATCAAATCAGCAACTCTTTATCAAACTTAAAAACGCACTTCTAGTATGGAAGTTGTATGAAATTCTCAGTTGTGACGTCATCAAATGTCAACGCACTTTTTTCTTTAATCTATATTTTAAAATGGTTTTCAAACTAAAAACTAACCGAGGATGTGAATTTTAGGTGTTTTGGAAGACCCTCTATTTAATAATCAGTTAGTAATAAATAAATAAATAAATAATTTATTTATTCTTTATTTGCAAAATTACAAGGTTCAAAATTATAATTTGGCCTCTAACTCCCAAAAAAAGTAAAGTCTGTAAGTAATGACTGTAATAATTTATTTTTAATATAGGAATCATCCCTATTGTCTAAGCAAATCGTAATAATTTGACAGCTTAACAGTCCGTAAACCAGTAAACCGACATTTTAAGAACTTTTGATGAGCTTTGTGTATGATATATTAGTATTATAACAAAAAGAAAATTAAAACATTAAAGATTAATCCCTCCTTAGTAGACTGTTGCAAATAAAAATTTAATTTTATTGAAATATAATAGTGAAATTCTCATTCTTGCAGAATACGTTTACCATTTTTGCACTTTTGGGTGACACTTTTCACCCATATAAATCCACGAAAAATTATAATAAATGACTTATAAAAAATACTAGTATGATAAACACGCTCTTAAAATTGGACTGTTGCAATTCGTTTTTATACGTTCTATACAAAATTAGTTAATAAAAAAATCAAATCAATGTGCACGATTTATCAAAATTTACGCGTCACAATAACCTGTATTTCTTAAAAGTTTGACGAAATTACTGATAAAATAAAATTTACCATGAATGTTTAGTATATAAATAACACAAATTGTGTAAAAATATAGTTCTATAAAATACCTATATGACCAAAAATTATTATCAAAGTCTGATCAAATTCACGTGTAAAATGGTACTGCAGATCGTACGACCGCACGTACGTACGAACTTGACTACGCAAAGTATCAAAGTATCTTTACTGGCCTATGTCGTCTATGTATGAGTGCAGCCTAACGGTCTACTGTGCGGTATACCTACAGATTCCAAAATTGACCGATGGCGAGTATACGGCCTCTTAAAACGTATTACTCGGACTGTTTAAGGATTTCATACATGCTTTTAACGTGCAGACATCCTCTTACACAACTCCTCCAGGCACTCCTTAGACAGGTCGAATTATCCGTTTGAAAAACGATTACGATTTCCTTACACAATCAGGGCTGAACTTAAAAAATTATCGAATTACAAAATAAAAGATTTTAACAACAAAATGACATTTTTCTTTGGCTCAGTTAAAGAGGCTGTACATATTATATCTCAAGCATTTCAATAATTGTGCAGTTTAATACCGTATACCTGGGTTTAGGTTGAACACGTAGTCGCATTATTGTTTTTTTTTTCAGACAAAGTTCTGATCATTTTTCTTTGGATGAATAATTACTAAAATTTTTATCTACTTAAAATTACTTAAATAACTACGGAGGATTAAGTACCGATCCGTACCTTTATTCTAGGGGGCATAGGCGGTGGCAGAGTCCCCAACCGCACTGCAGTACCGCTGGCCAGCGCCATAACGCATCGCTCGCCTATCGCGATTTGCGTCTGCAGTGCGAATATTGCGTTTGCGCCCTGGAACATGTGACGTAAGGGTATGTTCCGATATACACTTCGAGCACTATAAGGTGTGATGTCAATTTAGTATACTGCGAAGCAGTTCCTTTATAGTTAGCTATACTAGTTACTGTTTAAAACGAAACGCAGTCCAGCTGTTGATCACGTGATCAAATCACTGAGAGCACTTTACCTCGAGAACGACAGTGCTTACAAAAATGGCGACGATTTATGACGTCATATATTTCCCTAGTATACTATATTTATGCGGCAGTATACTAACGGCAGTATACATAACGGAATGAATTTCTCCCCAGTAAGAGCACTGAACAGTGCTCGCAGTGTATATCGGAACATACCATAAGTATCATATGCAATAAAAAGAAAAATCCTGAGACATGCCCGTTTGCACTAAACTCAAGTTAGGCTTGTCCTAGTTAGGATACACCTAGGCTTAAGAACGGCCTAGCAAAAAAATTCGTTTGCACTGACAGTCTTGTCCTTGCTGTGTCGTAACTTAAGCATTGCCTAGTTAGGCATCTCTAGGAACGAATGGAATGAATGATTGTTTATGGTTTTTTTTTAAAAATATATCTTGCAAAGTAATGTAAACACTAGAATATTTTTTTACCTTATCTTGTCATAACCTCAGGCATGAGTTGAATAGAGACAAAAGCTAAAACATTGGTGTATTTTATTTTATTGGTTTATATATTGCACAGGTGACATTAAGTACGTGGAGTTGAAGGTTATTTATTTTAGGGGATTTTATAAATCAGCAATTAAAATGGAAAGACAAATAAATAAACGAAAAAGAACTGCCAATTTTACGGCAGAGGAGAAGTTGCGGTTTGTACGGTTGTTGTGCGAAGAGGGGCAGTGCATTATTTCCAAAGTAACAGCACATGATACTGCATCAAATAAAGAGAAAGAACAGGCTTGGGCAAAAATCACCCAAATTCACAATTCCAGTGGTGACATAATGAGAAAGAAGGAGAAAGAATCTAATAAATCTTGTGCCATTGTTGCTTGTGATCAGTGTAGTGTTCTACCTAATTAACAATCACAATAATAATGTAGGTACTCTGTGGTTGTGATACATAACAACCACAGAGTACATATCAACCGTGAGACCAATTATTAATGACAACAAAATGGTCCACAGACTACAAAAAATTCAACTTAAGTATCGCCTAACGCTTGGGCGCTTACTAATCGGGCTCATAAAGTTAGGCATCTCCTAAGTGGATTTAGGAATGGCCTAAGGTTAGTGCAAGCTTTTTTTTCGCTAGGATAAGCCTAAACAAGTTGGGCAGGGAGTTAGGCGATTCCTAAGTTTAGTGCAAACGGGCATCAGTGTCCGAGTCATCAGCGCACACCCCAGTCCCTTGAGTCTAGAAATCTGAACTTGAATAGTTTATGAAGACGACCCTGGCGCAGTGGTGAGCTCTGTGGTCTAATTGTGGGAGGTCCCGGGTTCGATTCCCGGCAGGATATTTTGGGAATTTCTAATTTCTGCTAGTACCACCCTACCGACAAAGATGTACCCATATAGTTTTTATCGTATACTAGCAGATGGCCGCGACTTCATCCGCGTGAAATAAGTTTTTAAAATTCCCACGGGAACTCCCTATTTTTCGGGTTAATATAGCCTATGACACTCACAAATAATGTGGCTTTCTATTGGTACATAGTACAAACCAGATTTTTTTAAATCGGTTGAGTAGATCCACTAGCGGGGCAGAGCCAGCGGGGCAGATGGGACCAAGTCGTAAAACTTTACCTCTTTATTGACCGAGCGAAGCGAAGGTCTCTGAGTCTACTTGAGTGAATTTGCACTTGTCCGTCCGTCCGTCCGTCCGTCCGTCTGCCAGAGCCTTATAACTTCTGAATTACTGAACGTAATAACTTCAAATTTTCATATAATATGTAAATTGATGGCCTCCCGCCGAATATGGCTTAAAAAGTTATAAAAATCTTTATTTCAGGGGGGCTCTCATAGAAGCAAATGCAAAGTAAAATATTTTTTATAGCGTTACATACATAGGGTTGCGGTATATCATTTTAAAGATAATTAGGAATAGAGTCCAAAAATATATTTTTTTTAATTTTTCCCCTAAAATTGACGAAATGGGGGGCTTTCAAAGTGGCGATTTTCTAACGTCCAAAGTTGACCTCAGAACTCTCAATTTTCTGAAAGACTGAGCCTGAGCTTATCAATTACTTATTTGAATTATATCCTGCACTTGAACAACAAACACTAAAATTAGATAAATATTATAAGGAAACGAAATTATTTATTTTTTAATGAGCTTCAGTATTTTTAACAGAACTTCACAATGATGTCAACAGATGGCGCTCTGTACAAGTTTATGGATACCGCGAGGTCTCAGTTCGGGGCGAACCACTAGTATAGATAAGTTTTTACAAAAAAATGATAGTTACCTGCATCCTCAGTTTGGCCAGCAGTAGTTTGTGCAGTTCATACTCCAGGAAAGGCAGCTGGTCGGACAAGTCTCTGGCGCCCGCCTCCGCGCCCACCGCGCGACGGCAACGCGCCGCTACGGCAAAACAATACAACCTACAGTTTCTAAGCTATTCTTAACGTCCCACAGCTGGGCACAGACCTCCACTCTCATAGGTGAGAGGGAATGAGAGGTTAGAGACACCACGCTGCTCCAATGCGGGTTGGCGGGCTAAAGATACAGTCGCAGTCAGAAAATGTTTACCACCATAAGGTTCATAACTGCATGGAAACATCTGTGTCAGAAGGTCGTTATGTGGTTTGATTAGGCCTAGATCATAGATTTTTTAACTTTTTCGGCAGGTGGCAAATGTGGCGACTAGATAGGATAGATGCAGAAAACCTCTATATTGAAAATAAAATTCAAAAATTCAAAATTCAAATGTTTTTTATTCAAATAAACAAGTTAATGAATTTACCACTGGTTCGGAATGCCATTCCTACCGAAAAGAACCAGCAAGAAACTCGGCGGTTGCTCTTTCGATCATGCTAATGTGTCACACTTGAAATTAGGAAATGAATTTTATTACAAAAAAGTCTTGAATCGAAGCAGGCGTTACTTTGCGGAAGTCCATGATAATCAATGAACGAGAAGTTTAATTTGCTATAATCCGCCACATCAGACAAATCTATGTGGTACAGTGCGTGTCCTTCACCAATAGCATGCGAACACCCACCACCCAGCAATTCGCACCGGCACAGCACCACACAAATCTTCCAAATCAAACGTAAGTTGAGAGTGATTGCGTACGTCCTGCAACGGCAGGATTTGAACCTGCGTCTCTCTGGGAATCGCGACCGAAACGCGTTTGACCGCTAGGCCACGGTTCACTAACCCGTCAATCCCGAAGTTTTAGATATGTATCTATTTTAACCCAGTCCACGCGACTGTTGAATGAGCAAAAACGACTTTTGCTCACTGTTTTTTAGCATCAAAGGCGCCCTTTTTGAGCTAGTGAGGTGAAAACAGATTATACCTACCGACAGCAGTCAGCGTGACGGCCTTGGCGTGGGAAATCAGTCTGTTGGGCTTCGCACACGTCGCTAGAAGTACAGTTGGCACGCGCGCTCTCCTGAAAACGGAATAGTATAATATGGATGTTGCCTATGTCAAAAAGGAATCTATCTCTACTTCTATACTAATATTATATAAAAATTCTTTCCAAAAAACCGACTTCCAAAGCCACTGTAAAGTAAAAAATAATTTTGATTTCTACACACTATGTTGAAGTCGGGCGAGTCTGACGCGTCAACTTTGCCTATCTTTGTTATACTCGCCCGACTTCAACATAGTGTGTAGAAATCAAAATTATTTTTTACTTTACAGTGGCTTTGGAAGTCGGTTTTTTTGGAAATAATTTTTATTTTTAACTTTTTAGTGTACCTACTCAATATCCCCACGGCTTAGGAGTGCAGTACCCTGCAGCATCAGGGTTGAGGAGTTGGGACTTGGGTTTAAGTATGAAGTTGTTGCTTGACACCTACAATATGAATTCAACATAAACAATCCTAAATCGCTATTTTTCAGGAGTTCTGTACCCTGCAGCATCAGGGTTGAGGAGTTGGGAGTCATCGTATACACGTGACTTGATACCTACTACATGAATTCACCATCAAAATTTCCTAACTCCCTAGTTTTGAGGATTTCATGTAGTATGGTACATCTACAGCATCAGGATTGAGGATTTGGAGTCAGAATTTTTTATGGGACCACCTCGGGAGCTTCCTCTAAACAATGAAAAAAAAAATTTACAAATCGGTTAAGAAACCACGGAGATGCACCGACATACATTTAAAAAAAAAAAAACATACGCGCCGAATTGAGAATTGAGCGCTCCTCCTGTTTTGGAAGTCGGTTAAAAATACTCGTAAGTAATGTTATTTAATATAATTTTACATCTCTCATATTCGGTAAGTAGGTCCTTATTACCCCCAAATGGAGCTTGTAGGTGACCAATTAGCGCTCTAGGGTAATAATGTAGCTAGAAAAGCCCTAGGGCGGTAAGTAATTAAAAAAAGTATGATGGTTAGATGTACGCGAACTTTTTGAAAGAGTGGAGAGTTTTTTTTTTTAATTACTTACCGCCCTTGGGCTTTTCTAGCTACATTATTACCCTAGAGCGCTAATTGGTCACCTACAAGCTCCATTTGGGGGTAATAAGGACCTACTTTACCTCACAATCGAGATGTAAAGCAGAGTAGTTAGCTCGGGTGTAAGCATCAATTGCACCCTCGAACTATAGGCGCCCTCGCTGTGCTCGTGCGCCTAAATATCTCGGGCTGCAATTGATGCCTTACAGCCCTTGGCTACTAATCTACTATTTGCACACTGTCTCTGTGTGATGATATCCGGCGGATGGCTGGCATCGATTGGATGCGAAAAGCCGAGGAAAGAGCACGTTGGCGCTACTTGAAAGAGGCCTATGTCCAACAGTGGATGCATAATGGCTGATAATAATGATAATGATGACACTGTCTGTAACAGTAGATTGTGTAAGGGAAATTTCTACTTATACAGATGTTATTACCCCTTAATTTTGCAAAATAAATGATTTATGCGAAAGTTTGGATAGATGGATGTTTGGATGCGTGGATGTTACTCAATCACGCCAGAACGGCTGAACGAATCTAGATGTAATTTGGCACAGAGATAGATTATGGTCTGGAATAACATAGGCTACGGTTAATCCCGAAGAATTTTTTACATTCATACATAAAATATCTCGTTTCGTCTTCATTACCGTCACCCGTTATCCTACGTGAGCGACAAACGCGACACCGCGACTCGATACGACGCGATGCGACAGCATCAAACAGTAACTGACCCGTCACGTGGCCTACGTTGTCGCGTAGATACGTCTGCTATTTTCTATGGCGTCGAAGTCGCTTACGCGTTGTCCTCGGTGAGCGACAAACGTGGCAACGGCACGCGAAAATGACGTTACTCCTACGTTTTCACGAAGATAAATCTGTAATTTTCTATGGCATCGCATCGCGTCGCGTCGCTTCTGTCGCTCACCTTGGGGATGCCCCGTCGCTCACGTCCGCAGGAACTACCTTCTACCTCCCTGCATGCCCCCTGGGTGGTGCTAAACGAGCGACGAACTTTCAGGCGAAATAAGCGTTCTTTTTAATTAGCTTGTTAATACATATTATAAAAACACTTAAGGCGCCAGCGGAGGGTGAATTGCTCATACAAACGTAATACCAAAATAATTAGTAATTCGAGCATATTTCCTCCATATTATGCGATTATTAAGATTGAACTTGTATTTATCTAGGTCCCTGGATAATTATTTTTCCAAAATACTTTCCCAAAATGAAATGTAAGTACATTGCGTTTTGCATGTTTTTGCGACATAAACGACATGTTTTCTCCTTATTTGTTTCATATTAAAACCAACGATATCTCACGTACTAATTGATCAGGAACATAGCCTATATTGTCAAGTTACAGAATAACAACACGAAGTTAAAAACACAACAATTTTTCATTCATCATTTTTGGTATTCACGGAACAAGACTAAATGTATAACAAATTCTGTACGCTCATATTGCTATCGCGCTTGCACGCGATCATGTGTCTTCAGCCAAATAGGGATAGCAATATATTGGCAAATTTATATTTGCGGTTCGAGTAGAAGTTGCGAGCGGCGGTCGCCGGTCCCTTAAATATACTAAACGCCATACGATTAAATAAAATGTAGCTCACCTAAGACAACGGGTCAGTAGTCATTGTCGTTCAATCGTTTGTCCAACGATGATGATGATTGCTTAGCCGAATCCGTTCATCCAACAAAGGGGTAACAAACATACCTGCATCCACCACAAGTGGACAGTTCCGCGCGGTAAGGCCCTGCCCCCGGCGAGTAAGGCACGTGCGCTATCGAGCACGGCTCTATTTCGCACTCGTCCAACGCGTTCTTTGAACCTGTTATCGCTGGAAGGAAATGAAAGCATTTAAGGAAAGGGACGAGGAAAGATTCGTTTGTTTAAAATGGATAAACTCAAAAACTACTCAATCAAATTTTAAAAATTCTTTCACCTGTAGAAAGCTACATTGTCAGCGAGTAACATAGGCTATATTTTATTACTGCTACCCTTGTGAAGCTTGGGTGGGTCGCTAGTCAAATAAATATTATAAATGCGAAAGTTTGGATGGATGGATGTATGGATGTATGGATGTTTGTTACTCAATCACGCTCCAACGGCTGAACGGATCTGGATAAAATTTGGCACAGAGATATATTATAGTCTGGAATAGCACATACTATTTATCCCGGAAAATTAAAGAGTTCCCGCGGGAATCGAAAAACCTCAATCCACGCGGACGAAGTCGCGGGCATCAGCTAGTTTTCAATAATTATGCGTCGTTAAACCATAAATACGCTGTCACCGGGTCAGATAAGTTTGTGGGACTATACCACTATACCTTACTACTATTGAAGTTAATTCTAATCAATTTCGAAACCGAATTTGTACGGGTACTATATTTGTTGCCAAATTAAAAATTAAAATGTATTTTAGGGAACATTCAACTGGAGACCGGACATGGAGAGACCAAAACCTACTCACCCCGTGGTTGGTTCTTCGGGTGTGGAGAAACCTTACTCCTGTTAACTTTAATTGTAATAAAATTCGAAACCGAATTTGTACGGGTACTATATTTGTTGCCAAATTAAAACTATTTTAGGGAACATTCAACTGGAGATCGGATTTGGGGAGACCAAAACCTACTCACCCGATACTCGTGGTCGGTTCTCCGGGTGTGGAGAAACCTTACTGCTGTTAACTTTAATTCTAATAAAATTCGAAACCGAATTTGTACTGGTACTATATTTGTTGCCAAATTAAAATGTATTTTAGGGTACATTCAACTGGAGACCGGACTTGGGGAGACCAAAACCTACTCATTCTAGGACACATCCAACCAGTCTTCACTACACCAAAACCTACTCACCCGTGGTTAGTTCTTCGGGTGTGGAGAAGCCGCAATCCAGGTTGATGACGGCCGCCGTCCCTGACGCGGAGAGTACGCATACGTCCTCTCTGCGTACAACAGTAGGTTTTATTAAGACAAAAACGTATCTACTTATTTTAGGTATCAATATATATCTTAAACCACAAATAAAAAAAAAGTTTATTTTTCTTCAACAAGATTATTTTAACATGTAAAAGGTTGGAGCCTCTTTTAAGGGTAAAATTACCCATGTGGCAGAAGACTCCGCTCTACAATAACAAAGGGTATTTGACAACTATTCAAATAAATTCTTTTTTATAATCTATAATATATATAAAATTCAAAGTCCTGACTGACTGACTTATATATCAACGGACAGCCTAAACCGCTGTGGCTAGAAACTTGAAATTTTGACAGTAGGTTCCTTTTGTGACGTAGGCGCTCACTAAGGAAGGATTTTTCAAAATTCCACCCTTAAGGGGGTGAAATAGGGGTTTAAAGTTTGTATGAAAGTCCGTCATTTCTCAAGTTATATCAACTAAACTTGGTATTTTGGCTTTCGGTAAAAAATAAAGAAATACGTATTTCACAGTTTTTCGAAATTCCACCCCCAAAGGGGTAAATTGGAGTTGAAAGTTTGTATGAAAGTCCTTCATTTCTCAAGTTATAGCCACGAAACTTAGCATTTGGGATTTCAGTTAGATATAAAGAAGTAAGTACTTCACCATTTTTGAAATTTCAACCCCCAAAGGAATGGAATAGGGGATGAAAGTTTGTAAAAAAGTCCTTCATTTCTCAAGTTATATCAACGAACCTTGGTATTTTGGCTATCGGTAAAAAATAAAGAAGTATGTGTGTCAAAATATTTAAAAATATCACCACCAAAGGGGTTAAATAGGGGTTGAAAATTTGAATGAAAGACCGTCGTTTTTCAAGTTATCGCCCTGAAACTTGGTATTTGGGCTTCCGATTTAAATTTATGAAATACGTATTCCACAGTCTTGAAATTTCTATCCCCAAGGACGTTAAATAGAGAGTTTGTCCTTCAATCACGCCGCAACAGAGCAACGGATCGATGTGATTTTTTGCATGGGTAGATAGGTATAGTTGAGGATCTGGAGAGTGACATAGGCTTCTTTTTATCCCGGAAATAAAGGAGTGCCTATGGTTATTAAAAAAACGTATGACACGCGAGCGAAGTCGCGGGCGTCCTCTAGTAGTGCTATAAAATAGAGGATCTCCCAAAAGTCGTAATATCCACGTCCCCTGTTAGTTTTATGTTGAATAACTATTTTGAACTATCGATTAAAGTAAAAAAGTGCGTCGAACTTTGATGACGTCACTATGCAATATTTCATACAAAATCCCATACTAAGCACGTGTTTTGACGTTTGAAAAAAAGTTGCTAATTTGACTAGAAAAAACCGAATTGATACTTGGTATATTTGGTAAGTCCGCCAACAACATCTTATCCTAAAAATTTCAGCTTTCTAGCGTCATCTGGACCGACGAAAAGCTTCCAGTATAAGTAGTGCCCCGTTCCTTTGGCTGGTCATGGCACTTCCGTGACCCCAGATGACATTATGATACTGCGACTTCACCCGTGTGGATGGGATTTTTGAAAAGGTGGAAAAGGTCTTTATAGTTTTAACTAGCTTTTGCCCGCGGCTTTGCTCAGGTTCGATTTTCATACAAAGGAGACGGTCCGGATTTGTATGGAGCGTCGGTCCAGTCCTTTTACAAGTAGAGAAATGAAAGAAAAAAAAATACTAAACCAGTTTTGATCGTTCAAATCTGCAAATTCGTCGTAATTTCAGCGGTGTAATTATTTAATCTTTCCACGATAAGCAACACTAAACACGAGTGGGTAACAATGGCGGATTCATATTTTTTGACGTCTTCTGTCAAGTGTCAACACAACACCAGAAAAACCTTAAGGAAAAATGGGAAAAACGTTTGGGAAAAACACGTTAATTTAACAGTGACTGTCAGGAATGACATTTGATGCATTTCGTGCCTACTGCCATCTCTATGGCTAAAGGTTTAAGGTTGCCACCTTGGAAACGTATCGAAAACTTGAAATACATTTTACTTTATTTCTCGTTATTTACTTTAATATTCTAAATTATTATATTTTTAATACAATCTATGTATTTTCCTCTATTCATGGTAGAGTGTACAAAGAGTGGACCGAAGGTGAACCTTCTCCTTTCAAGGAGTGAGACCGCTCGAATTTATTTGGTCACAAATTATCTAAGAAACTCCTAAGATATTATTTAAAATTATTGTATGGCGTAAAGGATAATTATTATTGCCATCGCGAACTTTTGCAGTAGACCTATGGAAAGAGGAACAATTCCACCATACATTGTTTTATTATATATCAAAGGGATTAAGGCAGCGTTTTTGATGAAAGTTTAAAGTCAGCTTGATTTTTTCCGACATCTTCAACAATTACCGTCATATTTCAAGAAGTTCCCCTCCACCTCAACACCCTCGCAGAGAGCTTACGGCAAGCATCCCGCAGTCTTTCAGCGACCGCGTCGCGCGAACTGGCTCATGAATAAGGGTCCCGGATGAGTTCGAAACTAGTCGGGCATTTTTCCGACATAACCCGTGAGTTTATATTTTATAGTTAAAATGAATATCACTCACGATAGTTTAAACGTTAGAATATTTCAACCAATTTACACAAAACATTAATGAATTATACACTAACCTTCCTCTTGAATCACTCCGTCCGTTGGTGAAAATCGTACGAAAATCGGCTCAGTAGGTTTTGAGTTTGTTGCTTTCAGACAGACAGACGCGGCAGGGGGACTTTGTTTTATCATGTGCGGTGATTATTAAATCGTACTTTAATATTATAAACTAGCTGATGCCCGCGACTTCGTCCGCGTGGATTGAGGTTTTTCGGTTCCCGCGGGAACTCTTTAATTTTCCGGGATAAAAAGTAGCATATGTGCTATTCCAGACTATAATCTATCTCTGTGCCAAATTTCATCCAGATCCGTTCATCCGTTGGAGCATGATTGAGTAAAAAACATACATCCATACATCCATCCATCCAAACTTTCGCATTTATAATATTTATTTGATGCGAAATTGTGTTTGTTGGTTTGTCCTTCAATCACGCCGCAACAGAGCAACGGATCGACGTGATTTTATGCATGGGTATAGTTGAGGACCCGGAGCGCGACGTAGGCTACTTTTTATTCCGGTAAAATTAAGGAGATCCCGTGGGAATTATAAAACTTATTAAGCTAGTCTCCACATAAACCTATACTTACCGCACGGCAGCCCTCTCGCTATAGGCCAGTACCGCGGTGCAGCGCAAGGCGCGCGCGTGCGCACGCAGCTCGGTACGCAGCTCCGCCCACCACGCCGCTCGCGCCGCGCTCTCTCCCCCCGCGTCCACTAGCTTCACTGACCTAGCGCATACTGTGCCTCCTGTAATACAAATGACGATTTCATTGACACTCTCTCTGCGTCGTATTCCTCATTTTGAAATAGAAGCAGGCGTTACTTTGCGGAAGTCCATTGAATCGTGCATTGTCGAGTCAACATCTCCTGAAGATGCTCCGGTGTCGGAGTGAAACGTACGTTGAGAATAATTTGGAAGATTTATGTGGTGTGGTGAATATTGCAAGCTGCAAGTGCAAGGTAAGCTGCAAGTGCAAGATACACTGTACCACATATATTTGCATACTGTTGCGGATTATAGTCAATTAAATTTCTAGTTCCTTCGTATTGCTCATTGCTGAGGATAGGGACCCCATTCCATTTATCACATGGGTTTTCATGGGATAATAGTGTGGTGGTTTTGGATTCTAGGTCAACGGGAAGTACCCTATAGGTTTTGATTTATGTACGAGTGTCAAAATATGAATAATATGCGGCATAAACGGCAATATCTTTTGATTGCGTTGAGTTTGAAACTTGATATTTTTACAGCTCCAAGAGACCGTAGACCGAAGTATTCGATATTAATCTGAACTTGATACCTCCCGCGTTCCCGAAGAAAAAGCTGGTTGACAGACAGACAGACAGACGGACAACAAAGTGATCCTATAAGAATTCCTTTTTTTCTCTTCCCCTAAAACATACATAACAATAGTCACAAAAGAAACTATTAGACTTACCTATATGAACGATGAATCCAGGTGGATATTCTGTCATGGTGAGGAACGGGTATTCCAGCATTTCCAGGTTATTGCTGTTCATGGATGGCCTCAGTATGGCGCCGCCGCCGCTGCCGATAATGCCAGCCGATGCGTTCAGAGAGCTGCCTACAATTGGGATGATGATAACTCTTTCTCAAACTTAAAAACACGCTTTCAGTATGGAAGTTTGTATGAAATACATACGTCATCCAATTTCAACACACTTATTTTCTTTAATCTATAATTTAAAATGGTTACACTTAAAACTACCTGAGGATGTGAATTTTAGATCTTTTGGAAGACCCTTTATTTAATTACAATTTATTTTTGGGATAATAAACTGGATAAAAAGTATGTTTATGTAGCGAAATAAATTGTTAGGATAATATTTTAGGACAGTTATTTTTCTTAATCTTGAAATTAGTTATAATGTCCCTATGCACCAAAGAGCTAGATACGTTTATGTAACTTTTTTATATTTTCTGTTCTTTTCATATTATAAACCTTCATAAGATCGACTCAAAAAACTTGACAAAACTTGTCAAAAAGTGACTAAATTGAATACATAAAATTATTGGTTTCTATTATTTTCTATTATAGAGCCGCCGAGGTTCTGGCCGGTTCTTCTCGTTAGGAATGCCATTCCGAACCAGTGGTAGATTCAATTGACGTTTCGCACTTGTAAAAGTTTATTTGAATAAAAACATTAGGATTTTGATGTCTTTTAAAGAGAAATTCGAATACAAAATATCATTTACTTACCTTTAGGAGTAACGCTGAGATCAGAGTCCGAAGATCGTCTGTGTATACCCAAGGCAGTTGACGACGAATTCAAGGAAGCATTCTGGACTGTGACGCTTCCAACCGGCTCCCTCCCACCATACGATTCATGTCTCGCGTGCCTCGGAGATCCTTTGTCCTTGTCGCACCTGTCCTTCTCCCTATCCCGCTCTCGCTCGCTCCTGTCAACACCGCACGCTGCATGCGAGTTACAACACACGCTAACACCGTTAGTACTATCTTTATCCACTCCCTCTACATCTAAGCTCTCACTCATATATACACTGGTTTCTGGCAGCGATTGTATGGTCTCTAAGGGTGATCCGCTAAGAATGGGATGGAAATGCTGTAACATGGGTGCGTGGGTTATTTTGCATGGAGTGATATCAGAGTCTTTATCCTTGGACATTTTACACGACACCGTATCATCTGTGGAATGGACACTGTCTTGACGTACTAGTTTCCGTTCCTTATTTTCACTTGCTCTTTTATTTATATCCAATCTTTCGCTATGTTTTGTTCCCTTGAACTCATCTGTAACGTCTTTTATATCATTGGCGTCATGTTGCTTGTCTTTTCCGGTCTGTAATTTTTCTTTCATATCTTCTCCTTTTTCAGAAATTTGTTTATCTTGACTCTTAGTCGCATCTATCTCCAGGCTTTTAATATCTGTTTTCACAACTTTTTCTTCAGAGAAAAAATGATTTTCTTTAGCTTTAGTTCCATCGGGAGTTGTTGGCAACAATAATGATTGGACTTTATCCATTAACATCGTCTCCATAGCAGAATGAATTAGACCTTTAGATTCTATTATCTCTTCTTTTACTTTAGATTTAGTCAGTACCTCATCAGATTGGTGTTTCGGTTGGGAACTTTCAGCTTTTTCAAATTTTTCAGTGACGTCATCAAAAAATTTCTTATCCTTGCTTTTATCAGAATCGGGAGTTGTCGGCAGCAGCAAAGATTCTACTTTGTCAATTAATACAGTCTCTAAGGCAGAATGAATGAAACCTTTAGGTTTCATTTTCGTTCCCTGAACTTTTTCTAACTTTTCATTGACGTCCTCGAAAAATTTCCTATCTTCGTTTCTAGTCGGAACAGGGCTTGTTGGTATCAAGAGAGAGTCTACTTTATCCATTAATATAGTCTCCATGGCAGTATGAACAAGACCGATAGGCTTAACTTTAGTGTGCCCTTTCTTAAAAGACCTCTGTTCGGGGAAATGATGCTCATCTTTAAAAGAATGACCGCTAAAAGATGCCCTCGAAACTGGTTCTGAGCCTATGTACATGAAGGCCTTAGACCCTGCAATGTGTTCATCGCTTTTGTGGAGTTGGTTCAATGAAGTAAAACCATGTTTATCTAGACTAAGCAAATCTGTGTAGGACAAAAAGGGGGAACCTAATACGGTATCACTAGGGGCCTTAGAGGTAACGTCCGAATCAGACCCAGGTTGGCTTATAGCGGTTTTAGGGTTAACGTGCTTTTTCTTTGGCAACAACGAATAATGAGATAAACTTTTAATCATGCTGTTTTTGGAAATTTTCGACAGTTGTCGCTTGATTTTTTTCGAGGATCGGTATATGAAGCTTTTCTTTTCTACGGGGGAAGACGGTGCGCTCACACTTTTTTGAGCCTTTTTATGTGCAAAGGGGTTATGGAATTTGAGATGATGAGAATTATTAGATTTTGTGGGTACACACGTTGAATCACCGGCGCTCAGGGCTTCGATTCTTGCTTTCTCTTTATGAATGAAATTTGTATCCACTTTTTCACCAGATGTAGAAAGGTTGATATCGCGATTGAATTTATTAAAATTTTCATCAATTGATTTTTTATCATTACTTTTTTCAATGGTCAACCGGTCCAAAATAACAGGTTTTCTTTCCATTTCAGCCATAAAGTTTGCTTTGCCGAGTACAGATTGAATTACAGAAGTAGTAGTTTCCATTTGGTCTTGATCGCTCTTCATTTCAGAGCTTTCATCATCCTCGTCCGAAGATGAATAAATTTCGGAACTATCGGCCGACAGAGCTGATGATACTGAGCCGTAATAATCTTTATCTTCAGGCAATTTGAGAAAGTTTTCGTTTCTGAGAACCATGGGACTAGTTGGACAAGATTCTGGTATTTTTCTTTCTTGCTCGACAGTTTCGTTGCTTTTTATATTATGTAAAGAACCACAGAGTATTTCTGGTACATTTTTCAGTTCATTTTCTTTTTTTGTGGCTGACTGGGGCCGCGTTTTATCCTCATCAGAAATGTTCACATTAGGCTCAGATTCACTGGTTCTTCTCAAAGTGGAACAACGAGAGTTTTCAGAGTCTTGACTTTCAGTAATGCAAGCAAGGCTTGTTTGAGCATGTATTACTGATCGAGCTAGTATAGAGGCCATGCCAACGCCGTCATCTTCTGTAATTTCATTAATAATTTTTGGCATTTTCAGATTCTTTATCTTCTTTATCTCCTTTTTGATATCTGATATAGATATACGCGACGTTTCTGAAGAAGTAGATTGAAGAGAAATCTGATCATCTTGGATATCCGGTTTAGAGGAGCGTTTGTTAAACTTTTTCGAAAACAGATTATCCTTTAGCTTTTTAATTTTTTTTAATGGGTTAATGGAATCTGGTGGTTCAGGTCGGTTCAATAATTTGTTGAGATCTATTTGATCTTCGGAAAGATGTCTTAGGCTTTTTTGCGCTACGTAATCATCTTGGTATATAGAAAGATCTCCAGTGTAAGTCCTTGGAGTAGATACTAGTTTTGTTTGACTTTCAAGACTTTTTTCATCCTCATCAAAAGTGTCTGGGTCATCCAAGAGTAGAGGAACTCTCGGATTTAAAATGCTTACGATTCTCATCAATTCTTCTTGATGAGATTGATAATATTCATGCAGATCTGAGACACTTTCTTCGTCCGTGGCTAAAATGTCCAAGACTTTTTTTAATTGTCTTTGTTTTTAGTATAAAGGAGGATGACAATGCGAGAGCAACAACGCACACCATGCAAACACATATTCATGAATATACTTTGTTAAACTTTTATAATTTTTGTGTTATAATAAATATAATAGACAACATCAAGTAAGTTGCAAATTATTTAAATTAAAATATTAAATTTATTAAAAGTTCCATTGATAATTAAAATTCCATTAAAATTTCATGGATTGGATTAACACAAAAAAGGAATCTTGGCAAACCCAAAAGTTTAAATACTATTTCTAGTCTTCAATCGTTTCAGTTGTTTTTGGAAACGCTTTCTTCATTTACTTCACAATTTTCATAGTGTTTAGGTACAATTGAATGATTATTTCATATACTTTCCCATAGTACAAAGTCTAAGATATTATACTCACTGTTGTGTACAAGGTATATTTAATGGTACGCTCGGAGTAGGCAGTGCAGTAATGCTGACAGCGGTACCTACAGACAAATTTTGATTTAATTCTGCACCTATAAATTAATAAATGAGTTCCTATGATTGATATTTTTCTTAATACTGTCCACTTGTTATGTTTATCCAAAAACCGGCCAAGTGCGAGTCGGACTCGCGCACCGAGGGTTCCGTACAAACCTGTAGTAAGTTTTAAATTATTAAAAAAAAACTACTTACTAGATCTCGTTCAAACCAATTTTCGGTGGAAGTTTGCATGGTAATGTACATCATATATTTTTTTTAGTTTTATTATTCTCTTATTTTAGAAGTTACGGGGGGGGGGGACCCACATTTTACCACTTTGGAAGTGTCTCTCGCGCAAACTATTCAGTTTAGAAAAAAATAATATTAGAAACCTCAATATCATTTTTGAAGACCTATCCATAGATACCCCACACGTATGGGTTTGATGAAAAAAAAATTTTTGAGTTTCAGTTCTAAGTATGGGGACCCCCAAAATTTATTGCTTTTTTTCTATTTTTGTGTAAAAATCTTAATGCGGTTCACAGAATACATCTACTTACCAAGTTTCAACAGTATAGTTCTTATAGTTTCGGAAAAAAGTGGCTGTGACATACGGACGGACAGACAGACAGACAGACAGACAGACATGACGAATCTATAAGGGTTCCTTCCGTTTTTGCCAAATTTGGCTACGGAACCCTAAAAAATACATACTAATATTATGATTGAGAAAGTGTGCCTGTCTGTCTATTTACTACGCTTTAACGGCCCATTTTTTCAACCGATTTTGATGAAATTTGGTACAGAGGTATGTGTTATATCAGACTTTAATCTATCTCTGTGCCGAATTTCATCCAGATTCATTCAGCCGTTATGGCGTGATTGAGTAACAAACATCCATCCATCCAAACTTTCGCATTTATAAAGTACTAGCAGATGCCCGCGACTTCGTGCACGTGGTTTAAGTTTTTTTGATTCCCACAGGAACTCCTTAATTTTCCGGGATAAAAAGCCTATGTCACTCTCCAGGTTCTTAACTATACCCATTACCCATGCCAAAAATCACGTCGATCGGTTGCTCCGATGGGGCGTGATTGAAGGAGAAACCAATAAACCAACAAACAAGCTTTATAATATTAGTATGATATGACAGATTAACTTACCAATAGCTCGTGCCACCACGCCCGCTTCTCCTTCCAAGTCAAAATCCTGTTGGTAGCCCACCACAGCGTTTGCCCCTAGCTCGGCCGCCTTTAGACCCACTAGCCGTTGTACCTGGTTAACATTATCAAAGGATCAAAGGATTAAGGGGAGTCCTTTAAGGGTCACTTAAAGGACTCCCCTTAATCCTTTGATTTCCAGTCTTTTCACATCTTAGAGCTATGTCTCAGCCTACTGGCTGGCCTGTTAATTTTTTTTTGGTCTTATGGTTTTATATTTCTTGAGTTTATGTGAGAACGAGGCAATCAAGCTGTACTGTTAGTATAATTGCAGACTCGCACAAGGTAATTATCATTAAAAAAATCTGAAAAGCTGCACCTAACTATGCCAGTATAGAATAGACCAAAACGTTTAGAGTTCTTTGAAACTTCCTGCAAGACATTCTGGCGCATCAGATCAGAGGCCCAATAGGGATGAATTCAATTCAATTCATTTATTTAAAACATGTAGGACATACAGGTGTCTCTTATGTTACGTCATGTTTTGACTCTACCACCGGTTCGGAAAGGAGATTCTGCTGAGAAGAGCCGGCAAGAAACTCAGCAGTTGCTCTTTTTTTTTTTTTTTTTGTAAACAATATATATTACATTAAGCAGATAATAGATTACATTACGTAGGTAAGTACTTAGTTAAGTATCAAATAAATATTATAAATGCGAAATGATGACAACTCAATCAAATCAGCAACTCATTATCAAACTTAAAAACGCACTTCTAGCATGGAAGTTGTATGAAATTCATATTTGAGACGTCATAAAATTTCAACGCACTTTTTTTCTTTAATCAATATTTTAAAATGGTTATCAAACTTAAAACTAACCGAGGATGTGAATTTTAGGTCTTTTGGAAGATCCTCTATATAATAATTAGAAAGAAATAAGTTATTTTTGACACCTTCATCATACCTATTCTTTAAAACTTCCTATAAAACATTTTGGCGCATAAGACCAGATGCCCGATTGTCTAAGAAAATCGTTATAATTTGAGAGTTTAAAACGAATGGTTACGTTTTTTGTTACGTTTGTGTCAAATGGTTATTTTCAAACATTTTTTGTATCAAATGGCTAGCAGGAGCTGTTTAAGGAGTTTGTACATGCTTTTTAGGGTTCCGTACCCAAAGGGTAAAAACGGGACCCTATTACTAAGACTCCGCTGTCTGTCTGTCTGTCTGTCTGTCTGTCTGTCTGTCTCCAGGTTGTATCTCATAAACCGTGATAGCTAGAAAGCTGAAATTTTCACAAATGATGTATTTCCGTTGCCGCTATAACAACAAATACTAAAAATTAAAAAAATATATACATTAAGGGGGGTCCCCATACAATAAACGTGTTTTTTTCGTATTTTTTTGCTCAATATTAAAAACGGTAACAGGTAGACGGTTCAAATTCAACAAACGTAATTTTTTGATATTAACAATAAACCTCTACAAACAAAGTTAGCTTTGAAATGAATCGGAACTCGTCATTTCGTCTTGTTTTTAATACGTCATAAATCGTAAAACTTACTACAGGTTTGTACGGAACCCTCGGTGCGCGAGTCCGACTCGCACTTGGCCGGTTTTTTTTAATTTTTCAGCATCTATGAACTCATAAAACAGCCATTTGACAAACTTAATTGAATACACAAAACGCCGCACAAAAGTAGGGCACTAATACGGTGCCAGCAAGCAAAATATACATACACTAGCTGATGCCCGCGACTTCGTCCACGTGGATTGAAGTTTTTTGGTTCCCGCGGGAACTCTAATTTGGCGGGATGAAAGCGTAGCAGACAGACAGACAGACAGAAACACTTTCGCAATTTATAATATTAGTATGGATAGTATGGATTACCTGGTTGCTAAGGTTGATGAAGGCCACCTGGCGAGCCTCGTTGGAAGCGCGCGGGGTTCTTATCTTGTCGATCCACTGGTACTCTGGATCGTCATTTACTATGAGCTCTTCGACGAAACCGTGTATGGCCGTTGCTCTGTACCCGGGGGGTATCATTGGACCTTAAATACAACGAACTGTTAGTCTCAAGCTGTTAGCCCGCCAACCCGCATTGGAGCAGCGTGGTGGGTCTAAGCTCTAACTCCCTCTCTCCTATGAGAGTGGAGGCCTGTGCCCAGCAGTGGGACGTTAATGGGCTGTAGTGGTGGTGGAATCGGTGGTCATAAAAATGAACACAGCAGGTGTACAGGAACTGTTGTTTATTGAGTGTATGATAATTAATTATTTTTCTCACAAATTACACTGACTACTTAAATTACTTTTGCCTCCAAAAAGGTCTTTCGGCGATTTGCTTTTGATTTGAATTTAGCTTTGTTGCCGTTAAGAAGCAGGTCCGTAGGTGAACACTAATAAGACCGTAAATTACCCTAATTACCAGAACGACTAACTCTTTAGTTTTAATAGTAGTAATTAATAAGTATAGATAGTAAAGATTCCCTCACAGTGAAAGAACTGCACGCCGCAGCTGGAGGTCTTGTACTTGTTGAAGTCTGAGAACAGTTCCACCTTCACGATGAGGTTGAGCTCGCCGCGGATGCCGTGCATCGTGTCGAACACCGGGATCCAGCCGGACATCACCGCGCCTGCACCAGAAACAGACAGGTTCACACCGAGGAACAAGAGTCTTAAAGGATTTTGACAACCTCCCTGGCGCAGCGTTGAGCGCTGTTGTCTTATGGGAGGTCCCGGGTTCGATCACTGGCAGAGTCACTAGTTACCATCCTACTGGCAAAGACGTGCCGCCAAGCATTTAACGTTAAGGTACAATGCCGTGTAGAAACCGAATAGGGGTATGGGTTTAATATAACTGCCATGCCCCTAACAGGTTAGCCCGCTACCATCTTAGAATGCTTCATCACTTACCATCATTATAAATTCCCAAATTGACCCTGCCGGGAGTCGAACCCGGGACCTCCGCTCGTTAAGACAACAGCGCTCAACACTGCGCCACGGAGGTCGTCGTCATGCAAGCTTCCATAATAGAAGCGCGTTTATAATTTTGATAAAGAGTTGCTGATTTGATTGAGTTGACATCATCTCTATTGTATACAATGGTGAACATTGGATTTGATCACGTAGCGATACTCTCATATAGAACTACTGGTTAAAGTGGTTAACGTGCCGAACTTACCTCCGGGCGGCCCAGCCGTGCCGTTGGCATTGTTAGTCTCTCTAGCCAGCAGCGGCGCCAGGCTGATCACCACCTTGCCGATCGCATCGTTCGCGGAATACGTGTCATGATCCATGAGACGCAGTTGCATACTCTCAGTAGTGGATACTCTCAGTATAACCCATATAGAACTACTGGTTAAAGTGGTTAACGTGCCGAACTTACCTCCGGGCGGCCCAGCCGTGCCGTTGGCATTGTTAGCCTCTCCAGCCAGCAGCGGCGCCAGGCTGATCACCACCTTGCCGATCGCATCGTTCGCGGAATACGTGTCATGATCTATGAGACGCAGTTGCATACTCTCAGCAGTGGATACTCTCAGTATAACCCATATAGAACTACTGGTTTAAGTGGTTAACGTGCCGAACTTACCTCCGGGCGGCCCAGCCGTGCCGTTGGCATTGTTAGCCTCTCTAGCCAGCAGCGGCGCCAGGCTGATCACCACCTTGCCGATCGCATCGTTCGCGGAATACGTGTCATGATCCATGAGACGAAGTTGCAGCGGCTCATCTTGCAGTTCCGATTCATCTACCTAAAACAGTAAATTACTTGATTATAATCACGAACAGCTAATAGAGTCCTATGGAGAAAGTTGGAGGAGGCCTATGCCACCAGGCACATCGAATTGAGAGACATTAAGACATTGACTGAGCAAAGCGAAGGTCTCTGAGTGAATTGACACTTGTCCGTCCGTCCGTCCATCCGTCCGTCTGTCAGAGCCATAAAACTTCTGAATTACTGAACGTAATTACTTCAAATTTAAATATAATATGTAAACCGATGGCCTTCAGCCGAATATGGCTTAAAAAGTTATAAAAATCTTTATTTCAGGGGGGCTCTCATAGAAGCGAATGCGAAGTAAAATATTTTTTTTTAGCGTTACATAGGGTTGCGGTATAATATCATTTTAAAGATAATTAGGAATAGAGTCCAAAAATATTTATTTTAAATTTTATCCCCTAAAGTTGACCTCAGAACTCTCAATTTTCTGAAAGGCTGAGCCTGAAACTTGATCAGTTATTTGAATTATATCCCGTACTTGAATAACAAATACTAGAATTAGATAAAAATTATAAGGCAACGAAATTATTTAATTTTTTTCAATACACTTGCTCGCAAAATGCATTTACAGAGGCAGTAAACAGGGCTTGTAAGTTAAATTTACTGCCCTCGTGCTTTTTTTTTGCAGAATTTACTGCCCTCGTGCTATTTTTTTGCAGTTTTTTTTTAATTTTTGTAAGGCCACTTTACTTCTAAATAAAAGGTTTTCTTGAAAGAAGGTTCATAATGATATTGACTTTGTATGTAGAAAACTTAAAAAATAATAACATTTAGATGTGGATTGATGAAATTAATTCATGAAATTAAAAATTGAATTGAATTTAGTTAATTAAAGTTGTTTCAAGTTTTATAAATCAAAAAAGTAAAGGCTGAATAGTCCAGGCTGATAGTTAATAGCTAGAATCTAGAGCCAAGAAGCCAATTAAAAAAAAACGCAATTACATCAACGCGCTATAGATAGGTACTACTAAAATCTTGAAGCGCGCTATTTTTAAAGGTTTCATTGATTGAGTTTTTCTTATAAATTATTAAATAATAATATGAGTGGTATAAGTGATGTGTAATAATAAAATTAAATAAACAATAAGGTATTTTAGCGGTGAGAAAAAAGTCTCACTTGTAATAGCCGCCGAAAATCTCGACTAAGTATGGGCGTGAGAAGCCATTTTCTAGTGAGTACCTAGTTCCTACCTACTCGACTTTTGATTTCAAGTTTTCTCACAAATGTATTGAAAAATATTGTGTGATACACGGGCGTTAAGGTTTCTACATACTCGTGACGATGGTCAGCCCTCGACTGGCGTCGTCGGGCTGACATTAGTCAACTCGTATGTAAAAACCTACTTACCGCCCTTATATCACAAACTACTATAATGAGCTTCAATACTTTTAACAGAACTTCACAATGATGTCAATAGATATGGCCCTCTGTGATACCGCGAGGTCTCTGTTCGGGGCGAACCACTAGTAATAATCTAGTTCGGAAATAGAAGGCTATTTTATTCATCTAAATATTTTATAATTTATAATCACAAGTACCTGGGTGACCAAGTTTTCAGGAACTTCCAAGTTTTGGGACAACCCATATAGATACACTTGGTAAGTAAATAAAACATAAATAAGTAAAGAACCTACAAAATTTCTTACAAAAAAGAACAAAACAATAGGCTCCCAAGGTGCATGAACTGGCGGTCTGGCACCAGAAACTGCAGCGTTAGACGACTCCCTACTAGATGGACTGACAATCTCAAGCAAATAGCTGGGAGCTGTTTGAAGCAAGCGGCACAAGATCGGCGACCTTCGTCTATCAGAGGATGTCTACCAGTTGAGATAACGACGACGAAATTTCCGTTATCCAAACCATTACAGTTGTTTTCGAGAAATCAATTACAATCCAGATCCATCCATCAATCAATGTGAAGTATGTGTGTCTGTTTCTGTCTATCTGTTCAATGTAGATTACTTTCATCTCAGAAGATCAGAGTTAAAGATTTGTAAATACTCTAAATAGTTATCCATCTAGTAAGTAAATAAACAAACAAGTAAGTAGTATAATTTAGAGTAGACAGTGGCCAGACTGAGTATATTTTTAGTTTTCATGTCAGTATTACGATCTTGAAATTTAGCCAAAAGATGAATTTATGATGATAGCTAGCAAACACTGTATAAACTAATATAATAAACTGTTGGGACAAGTAGGTGGATGGTATAGGTACCTTTCTCTGGGCCTGTACTAAACTGTATAATATTGTTATGCTGTATAATATCTGGACCCTTCTGGTCTGTTGTAGGTGGAATGGTTATTTATAGTGCTATTCTCAGAATACTTTGATACAGCAATGCAGTCTAGTAAGTAACTTATATGGCTGCCCCGTTTCAAAACCTAGTAAGTAAGTGTGATTGACAAAGTTGTACAGGAGACACCTTTTATCCCAGTCACAACAAATATTATTATTCAATATTATAAATTGTAAAAGTATATACTTAATAAATAGTAAATTGTAAAAGTATATAATAGTAAAAGATTACTACAGAGCTTTTACAGGGTGGTGTCTATACAAATTGTATCACAAAAAGTCTCTTAATTCTGTGTGCCTCACGGCAAAGGCCTCCTCCAGCTCTCTAAAGTGCTTGCGATTCAGTATTACCATCCTTCTCATCCATATTTGCTAAATATATTAATGGAATATTCACCCCAGCCCGCCAGCCTTGACTTCTACTTAACTAGTTTGGATTAAAACTGATAATTTAATTACTTAGTTGATTAAAAATAATTAAATTAAGTAAGTAAGTAGTTGATGAATATACCTAAGTATTTAAATTATACCTAACTGATAAGACATTTGTTTTAATTAAAAGCAGATTGATAATAAATAATTTTGTTACCTACATGATTAGATAGCAAAGTTGTAACCTGAGTTATAGAATTGTTGAAAATTGCTTGGTAAAATATTCATCATTTACTCTGCCTAATTTGGCAATTATGAGGGAACCAATGTACCGACAAGCACACACACACACTAATAGACTGCAAAACATTTTATAACCCTCTGTAGATGGGTGAAATAGCAAACCATGTAGTGCTCCAATAGCTGGGTTAAAAGGTCAAGTATAATAAGAAACCTCACCTCAAATCTGTACCATTCAGTGCTGCTCCACTGAGGGTTCAATGACTTCCGGCACACGTCCGTCTTGTGTGTTACACCACCGAACTTTATCTCAACAAAAGCATCTGTAGTATCGCTGGCCCTATCCATTACAGGCAAGTTACGCCCTGCTAGCACCTTAACTTTTATTTTACCAGGCATTTTACCAAACTGGATATTATGCTAACTTTAACGATAAATACACTGCTGTTAGCCTAATCGACGTTTAGAGGCTAAAATTAACACATCAATAGGTCTAATTATGAGATGAAATAAACTTTGATAAATCCAGTCAAATATTTGTGCATAGTATCAATTGTTAGCTATTTCGAAACAGACGAGTAAAGTATTGTTTTGATTTCTGAAATTGGTTTTAAAGCGCAAAAAACACACGCAACAACGTCTGCTTTGCCGAAAACATTGTCTTATCCGCGACGCATTTGCGTTACGTATTAGCTTTTTACAAAATCACAACACAAAAAGTGCTCCTAACTTTAATGAAAGCGAGTTGTATGTAAATTTCACTAACGTTTATTTATAGAATTTAGAGAATTTAAAAATAATTCTGAAACGCGAGCGACATTTTCACAGCTGTTATTTCTTTTTTTTTACTGGCTTTACGGCTACGGGTTCCAGGTTCCAGCCCACCGTTCCAGCCCTTCTGAGCATTTATCGGTGATTTATCGTTTATCATGGCTGTCAACCAGAGGCGGCGGAGGGCGTGGGCGACGTGGGCCACCGCCTACGGCCTCGCGGTCCAAGGGGCCTCGCGCCTCCAAGGCCCGCGAACGCAAATATAGATTAAGTATATCGATATAATTACTCATCTAGCAATAAATAATAAAAACACCGGCTAGCAAGTATCTGGCAATAATAACCTACCACATTCGTTTTTTAAAAATCTACACTGAGAAAATTACAAAGTACTTTTTACTATGCAAACATAGGTAAAAAGTACTAAGTTTTTCTGGTAAAAAGTACCAAGTATACTACCTTGGTAAAAATTATTTATTTATTTTTTCCAACCCGTATTTTATTGTAAATGATCACTCTGTGTACTATATAATATTGTGCGCAAATTAATATTATTTTATTTTTAATTAAATTAATTCAGTTATTTTTGAAATAACTAATCAATTAAGTCAACATTGGATGAATTTGAAAGCCTTTAATTCATTTCACCACGTTATTATAATATTTTATTTACTCTTTTAAAAAAATAAACTGTAAAAACAAAAATCGATTGCATGATTCAGAACTAAAAATGAATAGACAATCGACAACAGCCGGCAACGCATGCACTTGTTTCAGCTCAGCACTTGTTTGTAAATATTTCGACGTGGATTCAAGCAAAAACAACATATTTCACGTTAGTTTCTTTTTTCTTAGTAGTGGTGGTTGGATAAGTCTCAACCACTATTTTAAAAATAATTATACTTCTTCAATTACCCTTATAAGCATATAAAATTGATCAGACGCCGATTTACTAATGTTTGAATAAACAATTTCAAAAATTGTAAATTTATTAATTTAAAAATTTGTTAACAAAAGAATTTTTTTTCCACCCTTTTTAAACTTCCGGAAGCTTATTATACAGGCTGGCCCAAATAGTGACGTCCAAAGAAAATTATTTGATTCCTCGTACCTAGACCTATCAGAAAATACCCCATGTATGTTCAGCGATTTTTGGTAGTTTTCGAGTTATAATTTTTTAAAGTTTTTTTAGGAGATTTCTGAGGGAGTGAATGTTAAATTTTTTTTCTTTTTATTTAGTGCTTCTTTCCGATTTTTTTTTGTGAACATGCTTCCTATGAAGTCTACTTACTACTTTGCATAAAATAATTACTATCTCAACACTAACATAAGTTAGTAATAAAATAATAAAAAAAAGACGTGTGGCACTCGGAGACTGCCGCGGTAAAGCTATTGCATAGCATTTTTTATCAACTTATGTAATTATTATAATTGGACCTACTTACTTATGCAAAAAGGAACCAATCCACACACATACCTGCCAAAAATGAGATAAGTATACAAAAATTGGTTCCTTTTTGCATACGTAGGTCCTATTCATCGAGTCGGAGCCGGTCGGAGTGGGGGGTGTTAGGTTATTTTCGTTACGGAATTTCTGGATTCGGTCTCCACGCTCAAGGCCCGCGATAGAAGCTATGCAATAGCTTAATAATTTCGTTTTCTTAAAATATTTATCTAATTTTAGTATTTGTTGTTCAAGTACAGGTAACAGGATATAATTCAAATAATTGATCAAGTTTCAGGCTCAGCCTTTCAGAAAATTGAGTTCTGAGGTCAACTTTGGACGTTAGAAAATCTCCACTTTAAAAGCCCCCGTCATTTTAAAAGGAAAAATTTAAAAAAATATATTTTTGGACTCTATTCCTAATTATCTTTAAAATGATATACCGCAACTCTATGTAACGCTATAATAGTACATTGTTCACCGAGGGGAGAAAGTGACCGATTACTATCGAGGGTGTAGTTTGAGGCCCGAGGCGTAGCCAAAGGGCCGCAATACACGCGAGGTAGGAATCGTACTTTCTACCGAGTGATACATAGTGCTTTATACTACACCTGCGAGGAAAATAAGCGATAATTAGTGATTAAACGAACTTACAAAGGTTTAAAATAAAAAATAAAACAAATATTTTTTATTTCAGGCAATTTTACAAACCCATATTCAAAATACAGAAACAAAAAAAAAAAAAAAGAAAAAAAAAATTAAAAAAAAAAAAATGACGTTCTATCATAACTATATGAGTCGCTTCATTCGAAGCTTCACTATCACAACTAGACTACATTTTGAGGATTATTTCAATATAGATTTCGATATCGACAATCGACATCGATATCGACAATCGACATCGATACCGACAATCGACATCGATACCGACAATCGACATCGATATCGATATCGACTATCAATATCGGATATCGATATCGACTATCGATATCGATAATCGACGTCGATGTCGACAATCGACATTCACCATATTATTTGACTTTTCTATGTCAAATATGGTGAAGCTGCTTCTAATATTATATTTCCTTAAGGTAAGACATCCAAATTCTCAACGTCCATACCATATTTACTTAAAATTAAAAAACAACAGCGCGTTAGAAATGGATTTTCATACAGTTTTCTCCCCGCTTAGCACGTTAGAAATGAAATTTCATACATCTTTTCCTCCCGCTTAATTGGTTTGTAGCAATGACGTACTTTCTACCTCGTTTTGACAAAAGCAAGAGGGTACTTTCCGAGCGGGTGTAGTATAAAAAATATTTCACTTCGCATTCGCTTCTATGAGAGCCCCCCTGAAATAAAGATTTTTATAACTTTTTAAGCCATATTCAGCTGGAAGCCATAGGTTTACATATTATATTTAAATTTGAAGTAACGTAAGTGTCCCCTATTTCGGTATGACTCTTATGACTTTAAGATTTTTTTTAAAAGTTCCTAAACATGATATCAGTTTGAAAGCTTTTGTGTGATGTACTTATATTGGTATTTTGCCAGTAATTTAATGCATGAATTACGTTGCTGTATTTCGTAGTTTGTTTTATATTAATTTATTTGTGGACCTCTTGTTTGAACCCTATTTCGTGATAAAATTTGGCTCTGCTTCTAAGTTCGTGAACTCGTGGCCCCTATTTCGGGATATAGTTTTTACAGCGATTTCTGATAATTTATTAATAATTAAGAACAGGAACAGGAATAAATATATTTTTTATCGAGTTCGAGTCCCGGGTCGGGCCATAACTAGTATTGGGTTTTTCTGACAAGAAATTCTCAGTACTAGCCCGGAGTTAAGAAGTTGGCGGTGTTTCACCCCCGTACCTCGGAGAGTACGTTAAGCCGTCCGTCCTGCACCTGATCTCTGTACTTTTTACCAAGTAACTTAGTAATTTTTACCAACTATGCTTGGTACTTTTTACCAGAAAAACTTAGTACTTTTTACCAATGTTTGCATAGTAAAAAGTACAATGTAATTTGCTCAGTGTAGCTGCAAAAATTTTCTTTCAACAAAATCCGTCCTCTTGCGTCATCCATCAGGGGGCCTCGCAAAATGTATCTTGCCCACATCAAATTTAGGTCTTGCCCCGCCACTGCTGTCAACAATATACTCTGTGTGGCTGTCTGTCATGCTGTCTGTTGTGTGATGTTGTGTGAGTTTAGGACATGAATATTTCATTTCAAGCTTTTGAATTATGAATTCCGAATTTGAATTTTGAAATCTGTTTGAAATAATATCATAATATTGTGTGTGTTCCGTTATAAGCACTGCGAGCACTGGCAGTGCTCTTTACTGGGGACTTTCAGTGCTCTCAGTGTATTTCGGAACGCACCCAAGTTACTTGTCTCTGGAATTAATGTTCTCCGCTCTGTTTGATAATATTTTGTTGTTGATTGTTTGAATTTGAATAGGTATTTATTATTTTTATTACCGCAAAAGCCGCGATACATGAATTTTGTTGACCGATTTCATAAAAATTATATTTCTCAGTTCTCTGATGAATAATATTGTGATAGCAAAGATTTCAGCACTTCGATAGCATTGAAAATAGTCAATACTTTTTGTGCTAAAACGTAACCTCACTTAATACAACAACCATTGCTTTGAGGGTAAACATTTATAGATTGACAATATTTTATGTGTACTAAAGGTAAGTGTACAATATTTTAAGTGTACTAGAAAATATAGTAAATGAACGAGAAGTTTAATTCGCTATAATCCGCCACAGCAGACCAATCTATGTGGTCCAGTGCGTGTCCTTCACCAATAGCATGCGAACAACCACCACCCAGCAATTCGCACCGGCACCGCACCACACCACACAAATCCTCCAAATCACTCTCAACGTACGTTTCACTCCGAAACCGGAGCATCTTCAGGAGATGTTTACTTACTCGACAATGCACGATTGTAAAGACTATCGTGCATTGTCGAGTCAACATCTGAAGATGCTCCGGTTTCGGATATGCCATATGACATATATAATAATATGCCGACATAATGCTGTGAAAGTAACCAAAATATACTAATCTCGCAGTTTCTAAGTCTGTCAACTGGCGAATCTTTTTAACTGCATATGCAGCAGAACTAAGTCTGTTCGACAAGTCATCTATGTGAGGGCCCCATTGGAGTTTAGCATCTAACGTTATTCCGAGAAAAACAGCGTTATCCACTAAATCTAATTCCTTATGATCAAGTTGTACAGTGGTTTTTACCTGTTTGACATTAGGTAATGTAAATTTAATACACTTTGTCTTTTTGCCATTAAGGAGTAGGTTATTAGCTTCAAACCACTGTACCACTTTAGGGAGAGAATTGTTTACTTCGTCAGGAGTTGTTTCGTAACGATTAATTTTAAACAAAAGTGATGTATCATCAGCAAACAATACAATCCCATGATTATCCTTATCCATCCATCCATCCATCCAAACTTTTGCATTTATAATATTACTATAGATTTATAGTTTCTCCTAATTATTTGACAGGTTTATTTTTTCTCTGTATACAGAATCAGTTTTTTAAAGAGAAATGATTGTGTTCCAGTAATATGCATATTCTCTGCGCCATATGCAGCGACCTGGTAACGCAGGCTGAGAACATATATGTGACAAAATGTGGACATGTATTTCACTTGATCTGCTTATCTCAATGGATAGAAAGGTAACTATTATTAAAGTACTAGAAACTGCCATAAGTTAGTAACAGCATCATATCACGTGTTCTGGATTTTCCATTACATAAATTTAAAGACTGTGTTAAACAGCATTTGTTAAGTCGAGGTTATTACACTATCAATGATTTTCTGAATGACAAAGTTGCATGGAAGCAATCGGCCTCGCATCCACTGACCCATGTAGAATCAGCTTTCCAAACTGGTGGTAGAGTCTTAACATATCGACGCCCCCCGCGAATAATCCGGTAATGAGCTATTACGGGGTTTTTCATGTTATGTGTTTTTAGGCATCTAGAATTAAAAATGAATCATGTGAATTTTTTTCAGATTTTTTCTATCGATATTTTCAAAGATATGAAAAATTACGTGTGTGTTCCATTAAAATGCATTAAAAAGTATTTTTAACGAATAATATTGTTTTAGATCTTTACGAAAAAAAATACCAAAAGGATTTGTCAGTAAACACTTTTACGATATTACTCGGGTAAACAGTTTACTACCGTAATTAAGTAAGAAGTAATACAGGTTAAAGGTCATCTTCCCATCTTCTTTGTGGCCGTCCTCTTGCTCTCTTCCCATCTCTGGGGTACCATGATATGACCTCTTTGGTCCATTTTTCTTTCGGAGATCTAGCCACATGTCCAATCCAGCGCCACTTGAGTCTCTTAATTTTCTTTGATACATCTGTCACGCCTGTTATTTTCCTAATTTTGGTCAGTCTCCATTTATCTAGCATTTTTTTGTGCAGCATGCTTCTCTCTATCCCCTGTTGGCATACCTTTAGTTTTTGAGCGTGAGTCTTCGTCAGGCCCCACGTTTGGCACCCGTAAGTAAGTATTGGTAGGATGCATGTGTTGAATACTTTACGTTTAATTGGCATTGGAGTGTTTTTGTTCTTCAATATTTCTTTCAGCGACCAGTAACGAGCCCAGGTGTTATTTACTCGTCTTTGCAGTTCTTTGTCCATCTGCAAGTTTGGTGCAATTATTTGGCCTAAGTAGATGTAGTCATTCACATACTCTATATCATGGTTCTTTACATTAATTTTTTGTTGATGTCTATTGGTCATAACCTTTGTTTTAATTGTATTCATTGTCAGACCTGCTTTTTGGCTCTCTGTTGCTAATTGTTCAAGCATTACTTGTAGGGTGACTGGGTCCTCGCTAAACAGTACCAGGTCGTCTGCAAATCGCAGGTGCGACAGCCTACATCCATTAATGTTTATTCCCCACCCTTCCCAATCTAGATTTCTGAAAATTTCCTCTAACACAGCCAGGAAGAGCTTGGGAGACAGAGGATCCCCTTGTCTGACTCCTTTTTGAATTTTAAATTTCTCTCCAATTCTTTCTAGTTGTACTTTTGCAGTGCAGTTGCTGTATATGTTCTTTATAAGTCTAATATATTTCTTTTCTATTCCTTGGTTGACCAAGGCTTTATATAAGTAGTTATGAGAAATGGAGTCAAATGCCTTATTATAGTCTACAAAAGAAATATAGTATGGTTTTCCATACTCGGAAGATGACCTACCAAAGGGATGGCGTAGATTAGCACTCGACAGAGAAAAATGGCGAATTCTAGAGGAGGCCTATGTCAAAGGAGGACAACCTGATCAAAATATAAATTAGTGCTGGTGTTATTAATTTTAATTAATTATGTAGATTAAGTTAAATAGCATAAAATTAATTAATATTAGCATAGGAACTTAGTTTTAGGAATGATTGATCGGAGAATAAAGGCTATTTTTTTTTTTTTTTTTTTTTTAATACAGGTTAAAAACATCAGAATAGACCACATCAGATGAAGCTAGATACAGAAGACAGTATAAGAAATCATATTAATTTCCCAAAGTCGATTCGCACTACTTATGAAAAGAATCTAAACGAGAATATTTGTGTGAATCAAATCCATACTAATATTATAAATGTGACGTGTTACGAAAGTGTGTCTGTCTGTCTGTCTGCTACGCTTTCCCGGCCCATCTTTTCAACCGATTTTGCTGAAATTTGGTATAGAGGTAGGTTATATCCCGAGGAAGGACATAGGCTACTTTTTATCCCGGAAAATTAAGGAGTTCCCGCGGGAATCAAAAACCTTAATTGAGGTTTTTCAGGATTAAGGTCCTAGTAAATATTATAAATGCGAAAGTTTGAATAGATGTATGGATGTATATGGAGGTTTGTTACTCAATCACGCCCCAACAGCTTAACGGATCTGGATGAAATTTGGCACAGAGATAGATTATACTTAGTGTGGAATAACACATAGGCTACTTTTTTTCCTGGAAAATTAAGGAGTTCCCACGGGAACCGAAAAACGTTGATCCATGCGGACGAAGTCGCGGGCATCAGCTAGTCTCTAAATATTTCAAAAATGTATCGGCTCTACAAGACATGGTTTGCAAAACAAAACTATTCTGAAAATGTTGAGATAGCTTCAAAACGAAAGTATCATCATCCTCAACCGATAGACGTCCACAGCTGGACATATTATATCTCTTGCTAGGATTTCCACACGCATTTCTTGCGCCGCCTGGATCCAGCGGCTCCCTGCGACTCTTTTTATGTCGTCCGTCCAGCGAGTAGGGGGTCTGCCAACGCTGCGCTTTCCAGTGTGTGGTCGCCAGCACTTTGGGACCCCAACGTCTATCGGTTCTTCTAACTATGTGCCCTGCCCATTGCCACTTCAGCTTCGCAACACGTCGAGCAATGTCGGTTACTTTAGTTCTTCTGCGGATCTCCTCATTTCTGATTTGATCGAGTAAAGAAACCCCGAGCATTGCTCTCTCCATCGCCCGCTGAGTGACCCTAAGCTTTCTTATGAGGCCCATAGTTAGCGACCAAGTCTCGCAAGTGTGAAATAGTTATACTAAACCTAACAGTTTTCTCTTCAAATATGATTTTGATCAGGATTATATTGAGTTGGATTACGATGCAGGCAGTAGTAGACAGCGTCGGCAGAAACAGGTCACCAAAAAAATTTAAAATATGGTATTAAAGTCAGCATACGACGAGCCTTTCCCTATTAGAAAGGTTTTGTACGATGATCTCCTAAGCCTGTGTGACTCTAAAGCAATTCCTAGCCATTACCAACTATTTTATAGGAACTTAAGCTATAGTGACTCTAAATCAGGTGGTGATGACTTGAGGATTCTGACTAAGATTTTTAACCGTAATAGTCCTGTGTAGTGTTATTTATAATATTATGTCCTGTCTTTAGGCCAAAGTGTCAATTTTTTTAAGATAATAATTATATCAATTACTTTTTAAACTAACCAAAGACCAAAGTTGTTTCATTTACTAGAATATCATTTATTTCATGACAAGTAATATAATAATACCTACTTAGGCAAATTATTCGAATAAACGGTAATGATCCAAACAATAAAACGTACGTTATTTTTCAACAGGCGAATAGTATAGTAATTGCTTTTTACAAATGTACAATAAACAAAACTATTTGCACGAATAATATCGCAGCACGATATAACTGTTGCAGACGGCAATAGAAGTTTACACGAATAATATCGTAAGTGACACTACTGATCAGAGCTTGACATAAATTAGTATAGTAAAATGCATTTAGTTCAATTATAACGAAGACCTTGGTACTAATTAAATTTGGTTGAAATAACAAGATAGCTGAAAAAAATAGCTACCATATATGATATAATATGTCTCTGATACTTGTTGTTTAGTGGAGTTATTAATAAAAATGCTTCTTTTATTTCTCCTGAACATTTTGACTTTTTCGATTACCGGATTATTCGCGGGGGACGTCGATATCATAAGTGACACAAGTTGTCCTATGTGAAATAAATAATTTCATTTCATTTCAAAACCGTAACGCTGATAATATTTCTTTAAAAAGAATACGAACTAATTACGGAAAGAGAAACATAAGTTTTTAAGGAGCACAAATGTTTAATAAGCTACCAAAAGAAATAAAAAGTATTAATAAGATCAACATTTTTAAAAATAGACTTAAAGATTTCGTCATTCATAATATTATCTGACTTCTGAGTCCGGCCCAGGAAATTTGTAAACATTGCAAAGGTTCTTTTTCTTCTACCCACTTGTATTTTACGATTGTGTTGTTACTTGTTGCTCACCGCTGTGCGTTATGATATTTATTAAGTTAAGTTTATGATAAGTACTGATAAGTTCTCATTGAGTGAAATTTTTTGTAAATTTCTTTTGAGAATAAAATTCTTTAACCACAAACCTGTTTTATACAAGTGTAAGTGACTTAGCTCAGCTTTGTGACTAGTTATTACCCTGCATTACATGCCGCCAAGAGATTTGGTATTGCAGCACCAATGAGTTCTAGTATGTTTTACCACACACCTGGTACTTACATCTCTTACATATACAATTTCTCATTTTTGTCTTTGTTGCTTAAATAAATTAACCTTTCAAATATACCTTAACCACATCCATACTAATATTATAGATGCGAAAGTGTGTCTGTCTGCTACACTTTAATGGCCCATCCTTTCAACTAATTTTGATGAAATTTAGTATATAGAGGTAGGTTACATCCTGGGGATAGACATAGACACTTGTCATCCCAGAAAATTAAGAATTCTCCCAGCCCCCCTAGCATGGGCTGGAGATAAAATTTTTATCCCCCGATTTTATCCACTGACAAGAGATAAAATTAAATTATCCACATCTCAGAGCACAGCAACAGGGGAGAGGAGAAGTTTATCCCCGTTTGACATTTCACGGGGACTCGGGGGACTATTTATCCACCGTTATTTAGCGTTTTTATTTATTTATTTAGGAATAAAAAAATTATCCTTTCCTCGGGGAGAAAATTGTCTCGGCCCATGCTAGGGGGGCAGGAGTTAAAAAGACATGATCCATTCAAATTTTCGCATTTATAATATTAGTATAGATGAAATACTTAATAGGGATGATGACAACTCTATCAAATCAGCAACTCTTTATCAAACTTAAAACGCATTTTTAGTGTGGAAGTTGTATGAAATTCACAGTAGTGACGTCATAAAATTTCAACACACTTTTTTTCTTTAATCTATATTTTAAAATGGTTATCAAACTTAAAACTAACCGATAATGTGAATTTTAGGTCTTTCGGAAGACCCTCTATTTAATAATCCACCACCACCACCACTACAGCCCATTAACGTCCCACTGCTGAGCACAGGCCTCCACTCTCATAGGAGAGAGGGGAATTAGAGCTTAGACCCATCACGCTGCTCCAATGCGGGTTGGTGGGCTTTAACGACTATTATCATGTTAGTGATAATAACCGAGACCGACGGCTTAACGTGCTCTCCGAGGCACAGCATTTAATAATCGGTTAGAAATAATTTATTTTTGATATAGGCATCATCCCTATTGTCCTTTCTAGATCAAAGTCATGCCCACAATGCCGCAACAAGGTGACAGAAAAGTGTATGTTCCGCCTGTACCCTACGATCTCAAACGAACCCTCTGGGGAAGATGTGGCCACCCTGCAGTCCCGCCTCGACGATGCCTTGCTTCAGCTGCGTCAGCAAAAGGCGAGCTGCAAGGAGACTGCAGACAAGATAGCCAGCACTGAGGCAGAGCTGAAGAAAAATATGTATGTGCGACTCACTCATTTACTCACTCACTCACCTGTTGTACTAGGCGAGCGACAGAAGCGACACAACGCGATACGACGCCATTGAAAATGACAGACATTGGGACTGATTCTGTTGTGCACACCCCTCTAAACTATACTAAAATTACAGCATCCATACAAATATGTACTAGTGGTTTGCCCCGAACTGAGCTCATTACCACTTTTTTCAGGCAATTAACAAGTTTTGACTGTAATCTAAATCCATAACTAATCCATACTTCCATACTAATATTATTTAAACTAGATGATGCCCGCGACTTCGTCCGCGTGGATTGTGGTTTTTTGGTTTCCGCGGGAACTCTTTAATTTTCCGGGATAAAAAGTAGCCTATGTGCTATCCCAGACTAATTGACCGAGCGAAGCGAAGGTCTCTGAGTCTACTTGGGTGAATTGGCACTTGTCCGTCCGTCCGTCCGTCCGTCCGTCCGTCCGTCCGTCTGTCAGAGCCTTATAACTTCTGAATTGCTGAACGTAATTACTTCAAATTTAAATATAATATTATGTAAACCGATGGCCTCCCGCCGAATATGGCTTAAAAAGTTATAAAAATCTTTATTTCAGGGGGGCTTTCAAAGTGGCGATTTTCTAACGTCCAAAGTTGACCTCAGAACTCTCAATTTTCTGAACTCTCAAGCCTGAAACTTGATCAATTATTTGAATTATATCCTGTACTTGAACAACAAATACTAAAATTAGATAAATATTATAAGGAAACGAAATTATTTAATTTTTAATGTGCTTCAGTCATTGAAATAGAATAAGACTACGAGTACACAGTGGAGCAAACCAGCAAGATATGCTTCCAGAAGAACAGCTTCGATGTCAACCGCCTCGGAAACGGCGTGTTCATCAAGTCGCGGAAGTATAACTTCACCATCTTCTATAATCCAGATGGGGATGTTAAAATTGGGTATAGGTACTAAAATTCTACATCAATGGCTTCAGTATTATTAACAGAGCTTCACAATTATGTCAATAGATGGCGCTCTGTACAAGTTTATGGATACCGCGAGGTCTCAGTTCGGGGCGAACCACTAGTCTATGTCTGTGCCAAACATCAAGATCCGTTCAGCTGTTGGGGCGTGATTGAGTAACAAACATCAACAAGATAGATTATAGTCTGGAATAACACATAAATTAATAAAATCTTTACAGTGTATATAAAAGGAAAAGGTGACTGACTGACTGACACTCAGCTGAATCCACTGGACGGATCGGAAAAATCAACCCCTAAAGGGGTAAAATAGGGGTTTGAAATTTGTATAGTCCACACGGGCGAAGTCGCGCGCTAAATCTAGTTGCTCATATATTTGTTTATCCGTTTATTTATTTTAGGGCTCTCTTAAAAGCTTGTGAAAAGGGACTGGAGAGTCGCGAGTCTACCATCTCGGCGATGAAAGAACAACTGCAGTACTTGAAGGAGCAGAACAGAGAGACGCAGAAGCTGAGAGAAGAGAACGGGAGTCTAAAGAAGAACTTGCAAACTTTGAATGGGTAAGAACTAATCTATATGAATATCTCTGTTTTGAATGCGAAACTTTGGAGGGATGGATGGATGGATGTTTGTTACTCAATCCATTCAATTTGGGTCAATTTGGGAATTTATAATTTTCCCTGGTCTGGCCTGGTGGGAGGCTTTGGCTGTGGCCAGTTACCACCCTACCGGCAAAGACGTGTCGCCAAGCGATTTGGCGTTCCGGTACGATGCCGTGTTGAAACCGAATATGGAATAATGGATTTAATATTTAACTGCCATACCCCTAACAGCTTAGCCCTCTACCATTTTAGACTGCATCATCACTTACCATCAGGTGAGATCGCAGTCAAGGGCTAACTTGTAGTGGTTAAAAAAAAAACACGCCAGAACAGCTGAACGGATCTGGATTAAATTTGGTACAGAGATAGATTATAGTCTGGAACTTTTTATCCCGGAAAATTATGGAGTTTCCGCGGGAACCAAGAAACCTCAATCCACGTGGACGTAGTCGCGTTCATCAGCTAGTTTAATAGGTTGTAACGGAGGCGTTCTTAGCGGAAGCAGAGGCGGGTGCGGAGGCGAAGAGGCTTCGCCTCCGCACCCGCCTCTGGAGGTCTGGAGGTGGATTTCTCCGATCACATCTCCCATTATCTATGCTTTAGGATGCGATGAATCCCACATTTGATTTTTTCTTGAGGATTCTTCTAAGGACAGTTGCCTTTTTGCTTGTTGTAATGGTGTAACTGACGTCACCTGCTTCGATTTGTACCTCTCGCATTGTAAGTCAACGTAAAAAAACCTCCGTTACAAATCCGCAAAAAAACAGCGCAGGCGGATGCGGAAGCGGAGGTACGATTTCTTGCGAAAGTTCCGCACTTACGGAAGCGGAGGCGAGGTTCCGTTACAACCCTAGTTTATAATATAATAGCTGATGTCCGCGACTCCGTCCGCGTGTTTTAGGTTTTTTTGATTCCCTCAGGAACTTCTTAATTTTCCGGGATAAAAAGTAGCCAATGTCACTCTCCAGGTCCTCAACTATACCCATGCCAAAAATCATGTCGATCCGTTGCTCCGCTGCGGCGTGATTGAAGGACAAACCAACAAATAAACACACTTTCGCATTTATAATATTAGTATGATTGTCTTCTTGTTTCAGCCTGCAAAAGGTGCTGAACGCGACGAGCGAGGAAGTTGAACAGATGTTGGAAGGCTACACGGATGTGAGGACCGTCGCCACTTTCGCGACCGCGCTCAAACGGTGACACAGCTATCTTTAAACATCTTCTTCTTATTAGTTTGTTTTTTGTATCGATAAATGATAAATGATAAATGATTTATTGACCGAGCGAAGCGAAGGTCTTTGAGTCTACTTGAGTGAATTGGCACTTGTCCGTCCGTCTGTCAGAGCCTTATAACTTCTGAATTACTGAACGTAATTACTTCAAATTTAAATATAATATGTAAACCGATGGCCTCCCGCCGAATATGGCTTAAAAAGTTATAAAAATCTTTATTTCAGTACCGGTGGTAGAGTCTTAACGTTTCATAAGTGACACAAGTTGTCCTACGTGAAATAAACTAGTGGTTCGCCCCGAACTGAGACCTCGCGGTATCACAGAGCGCCATCTATTGACATCATTGTGATGTTCTGTTAAAAGTTAAGCTCATTAAAAATTAAATAATTTCGTTTAATTATTATATTTATCTAATTTTAGTATTTGTTGTTCAAGTACAGGATATAATTCAAATAATTTATCAAGTTTCAAGCTCAGCTTTTCAGAAAATTGAGAGTTCTGAGGTCAACTTTGGACGTTAGACAATCGCCACTTTGAAAGCCCCCCATTTCGTCAATTTTAGGGGAAAGATTAAAAAAAAAAAAAATTTTGACTATTCCTAATTATCTTTAAAATGAGCGTAATACCGCAACCCTATGTAACGCTATAAAAAAATATTTTACTTCGCATTCGCTTCTATGAGATAATAACCATAAGAATAAATAAAATAGTATTATATTTTTTATTCTTAGAATAGAAAAACATTTACCTAGTTAACAAACACAGTACACAAAAACAGAATAATAAAATAAAAGCAAAATAATAAGTGTGTGCAGCCCGTGCGGGTGTACCGTCACTATCTAACTGAATGGACTTTAACTAATGAACGGACTTTAAAATTTATGCTTTTCGCAATTATTCCTTTATCTGTGCTATAAGACGTTGCTTCGTACCAAATTTCAAGATTCTGAGTTCACGGGAAGTACCCTGTAGGTTTTGATTCCCTTGTGAGTGTCGAAAATTTGCAGCATAAACGGCTGTACCTTTTGATTGCGTTGGCTTAGAAGTTTGATTTTTTTTACAGCTCCAAGGGACAGTAGACCTGAGTATTTGATATGAATTTCAGGTTGATGCGATGCGATCCTGAGAAGAAGGGTCTTGACAGACAGACAGACGGACAACAAAGTGATCCTATAAGGGTTCTTGAGTACGGAACCCTAAAAAATAAAAAATGAATGTGGAAATTCTTGCAAGAGACCTACAGTATTCCCAAATTAATAATGCGCATAGAAATCTTCGTCACTGTTCGGCAACGGTCGTATTCCCCGAGCATCGGAAGACGATATGTATATAGAGTGGTTAAGTGCATTTTCTTCATGCATAATTTAGTAGAATTATGTGTTTTGTGCTAAAAGAGATAAATATTGACTTATCAGTAACAAAATTTGGTTCGATAATTCCATGTAAGTAAATAGCGAAGAAAACCACATGATTGCGAATATGCTACAATCTTTGTAGAATTGATTTACATCGAAAATGTACCAAGAAGGGTGTGTAATAGCAGCTACATATAATTCCACACAGAGAGAACACGTGCAGTCACCACCAATATATAAAGACGACTGATTTACCTATGACTGACCGGCGACCGCCGCCGACAGCCCGAATTGAATTTTCGATTGTTTACACATGATATCGACTCCTATTTCTTTCGAACAAGGTGCAAAATGCAAGTGCATTGTTTAGGGCTCTTACGATTCAATAATTCGGGTGTTTCCGGGAATACGACAATAATTAGCGAAGATCTGCATGTGCATTATTAATTTGGGAATACTGTATGTTAAGCTGTGGACGTCCATCGGTCTAAGACGACGAATGCAGTCCCTGACGATGCCTTGCGGTGCGGTATTAATGTAATTATTTTAATGTTTTCAGGGCACTGTGCGAGTCCGAGAACAAAAAGAACGACACTAGGGACCGATTGCAAGCCGTGAAGCAAAAATTAATCGCAGAGAAAGCCGTTTCGGCAGATTTGCACGCCAAACTTATGTGAGTCATTAATGCTTTTGCCAAACAAATCCAATTTTTAACACGCTTCACTTTCGGCCAGGATAACACTTGTAAGTTCTAGAACAGTCTTCTATCGAATTTATTTATTTATTAGTAGATAATAAAATAAATAAATAAAATAAAATAAAATAAGCCTCTGTTTTACAAAATTCAACTTATTACAATGTAGATTCTTAATTCTAATTATCTAGTTAGTTTTATATAATTTCCAGATCGGCATACGGTTGGTCTACAACAGCTTGTCTTTCGACAAAGGCCTCCTCTAAAACTTTCCACTCTGTTCTATTCTTTGCGACTCGGGTCCAACATTGTCCGGCTATTTTTGCAATTTCATCTTCCCATCTCTTGACCTGCCTGCCCCTGCTTCTGGTGCTGCCTCTGGGACACCATTCCGTGACAGCTCGGGTCCATTTTTCCTTTTTCTCTCTTAACATATGTCCCGTCCACCTCCATTTTAATCTTCTATATGTCTTACTCACGTTCTTAAATTTTGTTTTTTGTTTAAGAAGATAATAAACAGCGTTAAATAATAAAATACTATGGTAGGTACTTAACTTAAGCATTTAAACAAGTGAATATAACTCAAAGAATTAAAAAATACGACTGCCATAGTTAAATTTACCTGCATTAAAAGTGCGAGTTTTCAGTTTTTCTGGTCGGGGGGCAGAGTTAAAATCAACCCTGTATATCAACAGAATTGCGGAAGAGAATCTAAGGGCGACGCATCGCAAACACAAAAGCCTGAAGAACAAACGCGAACATAGCTCCGACGTTATAGAGATCTCTGATGAGGGGACTCCCCCTTCCTCGGCCAACAAGAGGATGAAAACAGATAATCTGAACGGCACTATACACGCCACTGACAGCTTCGATACTAGCATTGTGAGTATACAGCTTAGGGTATGTTCCGGTATACGCTTCCTTATAATATGCTCGATTGTACTCGTAATTTGTAAGCTAGGTATTTGTACACCACACTGTGGTAGAATACATGATACCTTCTGTAAAACTAACATCTAACCTACTAACTGTATTCACAAATAAATAAATGAATTATGAATTATTATACACTGCGAGCACTGTTTAGTGCTCTTGCTGGGGAGAAATTCGTTTCGTTAAGCACTGACACTTGACAATATACTGCCGCAGTATCCTAGGGAAATATATGACATCATATTATATCGTCGCCATTTTTGTACTGTGAGCACTGGCGTTTTCGAGGTAAGGTGCTCTCAGTGTTTCGATCACGTGATCAACAGCGTCCAGAAATTTAACGGCTTGCACCATTGATTATTAATAAACAATTATTATTTGTCGAAATAAGTTCATCACTTTTACCGTACATAACCTCATTAATAATTCGGTTATAAAGTTATTATGCAATTAGGTTACTTGAAAAACAATATTTTCTTTTAATAAAAAGTATACCTATAGACTGTCTAAGCTAAGTCTGCAGCAGTAAGAAAGTGGTAGAATTTGAAAATCTGTTGATGACAACACAGAGTGTAATGCGAAAAAACGCACTTGATACTTGTGTTTTTTGTTTTCAATCTGCTTTCCTGGGAGTGTGGTCATTGTTCGTTTTAGTACCTACATTTCAAAGAGTAAAATGTAAATAGAGGGCACAATTTTGACAGCGTAATAAGGTAGAGCATACATGATCCCCGTATTTATATAAATTTTATATATAATATTTGCCGTGAATTAGTCTGGGTGGATTTCGGCTATAAACCATATGTTTTTGTTCAGGGGATGAGTCAAAAAAGGTAACAGACAAACGGTTACTTTCGCTAACTACTCTTCGCTACTACTAATATTAGTATGAATCTACTGACGCTAAAGATTCACAACAAATTATTACTTGATCAGGGGAGATCTTTTGAATTACTTAAGGAGAGCATAAATGAATTAAAACATAAAATGAAATGAATGAAATATTCTTTATTGTACACCAAAGACATAACATTAATAATCAGAATCAGTAAAACAAAAAATAAAATAAAACAATAAAAATTATCAATATTGACTTTTGTTTCACGTGCTGCCCGCTTTTTGCCGGGAGTCCTCCAGATTCCCTGATTAGTTTGGCCCTCATTTTTAATAACTCTTATGGTTCGTTCGCTTACACCTGGAAATAAATGAAAATAATTTATTTTTTTCGCATTTTCGGCAAAAAATAATTATGTTGGGGGTTCCGTCTAGACTCTCTTGACCCCTCCTTAGACGCGACAGCTTCTGATCAAGGCAGCACGTTTATAAATCTAAAATCCCACCCAACTTACTCCAAGTTTCTGAAGGACATCCTGGAGATGAGGCTTTAACTCTTCGCTTATTCCACCTTGAATTTATACAATAATTAATAAAAAGTAAAAAAACTTGATAGGATTTTGCTGTCAGTTTTTTTCGCATATTATCCATCATAATTATACGATATGAACAGGCGAATATAAACCGTTTAAACGTTTTATATAAATAATCTAGTATTGTATTCAAAGATCGAAAGGCAAAATATCAAAACCGTTTGGTCAACTTACTTGTCGACTGTTCAATTTCTTGTAAACATTGTTGTTTTTGGCTTAGGACAGCATCGTGATCTTCCTTTACTTCTTAGAATTTAAGAATCATGTTATAAAATAACTCGCACACATTATTTTGAATAGGTTTATCCATTATTTCACTATTTTCACTTTTATTTTTGAAATATTAAAACGAACATAAACAACCTGATAGCTGAATTGACAAATCAGTGACAAATGTAAGAACACAGATTAAACGCATGTTTTTACTTTGTTTTAAGTGTTGCCCTTTTATTCCGTGGCAGAGTTAGCGTGGCCAGACTCTACTTACTTTTATTATGCGATTAACTCATTGTCAATTGACTTGAATATTCAATTTTTAAATATAACTACATCCAAACAATAATAATTTGGATTATGACGTCATGTGACTTTATGACGTCATATATTTCCTTAGAATACTGTGGTAGTATAATGTCAGTTCATACCATAACGAATTTCTCCCCAGTAAGAGCACTGAACAGTGCTCGCAGTGTATATCGGAACATACCCTTATTCATATCAGGTATAAGTAGTTCCTACTATACTACCTCGTTGGTCTAGCGGTTAGAATGGTCGACTGCGGATCACGAGGTCCTGGGTTCGATTCCTGGCAACCCTAGCCCGTCATAATAACAAAAGGCTTCTCACTTTCAGAGCATTACTCTACAAGCCTTTACGAAAAAATTGCATTAGCGCGGGCGACTAATGTACAGCGCCACCTAGTATCGCTGAAGGTATACTACATACTGACCAAGTGGCCACCGTAGATGTCATAATTATAGTTATTATCACCTCTTAGTTTTAGTTAGAAGTTTACGAAAATACAGTGGATTTCGGGTATAATGACGATGAAGGGACCACTCTATTTTCGTCGTTATATCCGGAAGTCTTTACAGGCAAAGGTAACGAGATACAGACACGTACGTCATGTACCTATATATGTATAGTTTATATTCATTTATTATTGAAAATATTTGCACACATAATTATTCACTGGTACATTTAAAAAAATGTGTAAGTAATATTAGTTTGCTTCAATTTACCTCCGAAACGTACACGCTTCCCTACCTACTTAGCTGATATCTATAAACAAAAGGTCTCCACACTTGCTGACCATCTGTGTGGATGTAAACAAAAGATAAGAAATGTTTGTAAAAGAAAGAAATCTTTGTGTCTTTGGCGGCCGACTCCGGTCGCAATATCTGCATGGGATTTCTAGGAATTTGTTACAAATGATTCATTAAAAACAGTCGCTACACCCGAACTCGGCGTTACATCCAAAGTCGCTATAGCCACATGAATTTTGTACTAAAGTATGCTTTAAATTCAAGAGACTTAGATTTAACGTCGCTACAGGTAAATGGTCGCTACAACCAAGGTCGTAATAAATGAAATCCACTGTAGTTATTATCCTCATCTTTATATATTCGTATCTTGTTTTTTTACTAAAGTTATGAATGTGAAAGTTTGTATGTGTCGATGTTTGTTACTCCCTTAAATGTCACAATGGAGCCAATTCTGTTGTACACCATCTCTAAACTAAAATGACAACTTTATTTATATTGCTATCCCTTTCATAATACTCCCTGCGGAAAGGGGCAGCACTAGATTTAAAGCTGTCATTTTAGTTTAGAGATTTTGTTATATAGAATTGCCCTCAATGACTGGACCGATTTGGCTGAAATTTGGAATGGAGATAGCTTAATACCCTGAATTAACATCTACATCTACGGGTACATCGCGCTAAAGTAAAAGAGTTCGCGTAATTTGAATTTTAGGTCTTTCGGAAGACCCTAGATCTAATAACCAGTAAGAAATAATTTATCTCAGTAGCTTAGGAAAGTAACTTATTTATGGCATCAATTACTTTAATTATTTAATATTTGAGGGCTTTCGGAAGACCCTTTATTTAATAATCAGTAAGAAACAATTTACTTTTGACATAGGCATGATCCCTATTCTTAGCCAAACCGAATACGTGAGTTACACTAGACTAAGAGATAGCTGCACTTTTGGTAACTATCGCCAGAAAGGCTGATTCTTTGAGCGGCCATTTCTAGCGAAAGGCCTATCCGCATGCGGACAGACTTTCACTTTTGTCATCAGTGGGGAGCCCTACACCCACCTAACACTGAATCAGCCTTTCTGGCGATAGTTACCAAAAGTGCAGTTATTTCCTATAATACACCGTGTTATATATTTATTATTTGGTTGTAGAACTCAATGGTGAATAAGATAGAGAACGCCGAGTCTCCTTACCTTCGTCTACAGCAAAGCAGTCTAGCTCTATCCGCGCTGAGCCTCGCCAAACCCAAACTCTTGTCGGACAAACCAATGAAGGTATATCTTGAGCCTTTATTATTTTTAGGGTCCCTTCCCTTATGAGGAAACAAGTGAATATAACTCAATGAATTAAAAAATACGACTGCCATAGTTAAATGATATTTTTTTGTGAATCACTAGATATTGAAATTTTTGGAATCTACTCATCATTTTCTTGATGATGACAATATAGTTAATCTCATTTTGGAAAAAAAAATCAACTTTAGTCTTTGATGCGGGATCATGGTCACCATATCAATTTTTTTTTAAATTTTACTAGCCTATGTCAGCCGGTATAAGCTAAGGATTCTAACGATACCTCATTCATCAAAATCCGTTCAGGCGTATAGAAGTTATGGTGGAATATACAAACTCACATACATACATACATACATGAACCCTGAAGACAATATACTCCTTTTTTCAGACAGTCGTATAAAAAGGTACCCTTATAGGATCACTTCGTTGTATGTCTGTACAGGTTAACGCGCTACCATCTTAGACTGCATCTTCACTTACCATCAGGTGATATCGCAGTCAAGGGTTAACTTGTAGTGGATTAAAAAAAATCATACTTGAACAAAATATCAAAACATACATAAAAGTAAAATAACTCGTGTGTAATATTTTATTTTCAGCCGTCTGAATACGCAATCCTAAACTCAGCAAGGAATGCCGTAAGGAAACCGGAAACAAACCAGAGTCAAAAAACTAGCATTTTTCAAATAAAGGAGCCAATAACAATAACATTATCTCAAGAGAACGATCCAAATCTCTCGCTATTGAACATTTCGTACGATGGGTTGGGAGGACATTCCAAGTTAGAAACATTTCCGGTACCCAACACGAGGCCCAATCTCAAGAGTTGTGTGCCAAAGTTGTCGGCCAAACACAAGTTGAAGCGACCCAACCCGGTTGGGAGTCAGAATAATATATGGAAAATGTTGGAGAAGATTAAGGAAAAGGAGACTAGTTGAGATCCTTGTGCTAATACATAGGAGCGAAAGTAGTAAACACGTCCTATACGGGGTTAATATAAAAATGTATAGCTTCTGTACCGGGGATGTTATGGATATAAAACTTTGGATCTGTGTAAGGAATTCGTAATCGTTTGTCAAACGTATAATTCGACCTGTCTAAGGAGTATGCCTGCACTTTAAAAAGCGTGTATGAACTCCCTAAATGAATGAATGAATGAATGAATATACTTTTATTGTACACCACAAAGGAAATTATACAATAGAATGCGGAGGTCCCGGGTTCGATCCCCGGCAGGGTTTGGAAATTTATAATTTCTAAATTTTCCGGTACGAATTGCCGTGTAGAAACCCAATAGGGGTATGGGTTTAATATAACTGCCATGCCCCTAACAGATTAGCCCGCTACCATCTTAGACTACACGATCACTTACCATCAGGTGAGATCGCAGTCAAGGGCTAACTTGTAGTGGATTAAAAAAAAACGTATCATCTGTCAAAATTTATCATCCTAAATTAGACAAACTATAGATTTTTAGGATTTAGCGAGCGGATAGCGCGCAAAAGCAAAAACCGCGCCAAAGCGCAAAAGCAAAAACCTTTCATAAAATGTCTCATTTAGACTCCACCCCTATATTCGAAACATTGTATCGGATTCGTTTACGGATAGATTTTTATTTCGGATATCCGATAGTTCCGCTTACGGCTACGGAGCTCCATAACATCCTTGTTCTGTATGTTATACTGAACAACTTTTGTGCTATGATAAAGATTCTGAGTTAAATCATTTTATTTCTTACAATAGTAAAAATATTTAAATTGCCTTCTCTGAGACAGCATTACTGGACACCGCGACAAATCGCGACACGCGGTTGGCGCGCGACGTATCTGACTCGACTAGTCGATTGCTGCCTACGAAAAATACGGAGTTCTTGAGTGTATTAACGTCCCACTGCAGTGGGCACAGGCCTCCACTCTCATAGGAGAGAGAAGAGCTTAGACCCACTACGCTGCTACAATGCGGGTTGGCGGGCTTTAACGACTATTATCATGTTAGTGATAATAACCGGGAAAGCTTGTCTGTATATTGCTTGTTACAGGCGATCCTTTTGGAAAAGTAAAAGACCATCCACAATTTGATTGTGGATTGATTAATGATTTGCTATTTGATTTTTTCTGGTCTGCTTAAAAGCTTCGGTCGTGGCTAGTTACCTACCACCCTAAGAAAAACCAAAGACATACCACCAAGTGATTTACCGTTCCGAACTTCCGGTGCGATGCCGCGTAGTAACCAATAGGTAACCAACCAAGGCTCCCATCACACGGAATTAACGAATATGGGTAGTGATTATGAATTTTGATAAATTTTAACGTTTAAACTATCGTGAGTGATATTCATTATAACTATACATAATATCCGGATAAACTCACGTGTTCGGTCGGAAAAATGCCCGACTAGTTTCGAACCCGTTCGGGGCCCTTATTCATGAGCCTGTTCGCGCGACGCGGCCGCTACTCGACTGAAACTAGTCGGGCATTTTTCCGACAGAACACGTGAGTTTATCCGGATATTATGTATAATTTTGATTTAATTTAAATGCATTGATATAATTTAATTAATTAATAATACATAATAATATAATAATTGATTATACCAGTGCTGATATTCCAATTTGTTTTTGCTGCCGTGCAGTTTATATTATGTTTAAGTAAGTTATTAGTTAGTTTATAAATTATATCAAACTACCGCCTTGTTAGTTCATCAGTTAAATTTTTAGTATGTATTGTTATGATATAATTGTATAGTCCAACTAACATATCTAACCCGGTGATAGCGTCGCTAGTACATATTAAAAATAAAATAAAAACAAAAACTAAACAGGCATTAAAATTAGTTCCAACTAGCTGATGCCCGCGACTTTGTCCGCGTGGTCCAAGTTTTTTTGATTCCCGCGGGAACTCCTTAATTTTCCGGGATAAAAAGTAGCCTATGTAACTCTCCGTCCTCAACTATACCCATACCAAAAATCACGTCGATCCGTTGCTACGTTGCGGCGTGATTGAAGGACAAACCAACAAACCAATAAACCAACATTCCAACAAACAAACACACTTTCGCATTTATAATATTAGTAAATCATACTATTTTACCACCGGGTCAGATAAGTTGGTGGGATAAAGGACTGCTTTTTTGGAAACAATAAATTCTGATATTGGAATAGGTATGCGTTTTTTTTTATAACCAAGCTCTTGCCCGCGACTTCGCGAGCATTTAGTTCGATTTTGATAGGTAAATTTCAGCCCCTATTTTACCACATCAGTTATTTGGGGTTAAATTTTCAAAAATCCTGTCTTCTTCATACCAAAATCTTTCTGCATGCCAAATTTCTTAAAAGTAGCGTGTATTTTTAACTTTAGTAAGTACCTATTTAAGGAGAATGGAGGTAGAGCCTAGAGGTAAAAGCAAAAAGACTCTTATATAAAAGACAGGTATTAAAGTAAGTTTTGTCAAATACTTTGTTAAGACGCGTTGATGTCGGTGAACTTAGCAGAGCAAGTGTTAAAAAATAAAAGATTCAATAACCACAAACACTAAAAAAATTATTTTAATTTATTACCGAAAATATTATATTTAGAAAAGTTAATGTAGTTCTATAATATTATTTTTTGGATTATTTTATACGTTTTGTGGTTATTGCAGTCGGTTTTTATACATTTTTGAAATCTTACACTAATCGCGAGCAATTTACTTTTATCCATTGAGGAGTTCCGTTCTCCATGTCCGAAGATATTTATCAGATCTGCACCCTCTGAAGTAAGTATGATCTATAAAACAAAAAAAGAATCATCAAAATTGATTCATAATTGGCGGAGTACCTAATCGCGTTACAAACATACAAAAACATACAGTCGAATCATTGACTTATACATACTTATAAGTCAATGAGTCGAATTGAGAATCTCCTCCTTTTTTTGAAGTCGGTAAAAAATCAAAAATTTAATTGAGTTCTGTACGCATGTTACTGAGTTTTATAGTTCCTTATAGGTACTTACTTTTCAGACATAGTTCTAGCACTTTAACCTAGAAAAACGTCTACTTATTGAAAATAATGATCTGCTACGGGAAGTTAGCAGAGCATCTGGCAAGACCATAAAATAAAAAAATCACAGAAAATAGAACTAGGTATCGCTTCAGATACAAAAACTCTGCGGTTTCTGATAGAAGAATAACAGATCTATCCATCCAGATATTATGTGTAGGTACATCCAGTACAAATCTTGCCTGGGACTTAGGTAACTATACCTACTTACGTAAAATTTCTAGCAGAGCTTAGGAGAAGAGTACCTACAAAATTTCATCGAAACGAGTTACCTAGTTATTTACCTAAGTACTTACTACGTTTTTAAAAATATACATATATAGACTGATGAACACATAACCCTGTGCGTTCCGCAGTCGGGTAAAAATTCACTGAAACTAGAACTTTTGCCGTAGAGGCTAAAACCCCGCGGTTTCTCATAAAAGAATAACAGATCTTTAACATTCAGTACAAATCTCACCTGGAACTTTCGTAAAACTTCTAGCAGAGCATAGGAGAAGAGTGTAATAACTACCTAGGTATATCATCGAAACAAGATAATCACTGCGTTTTAAAAAACCGGCCAAGTGCGAGTCGGACTCGCGCACCGAGGGTTCCGTACAAACCTGTACCTACTTAGTAAGTTTTAAATTAATGAAAACAAACTACTTACTAAATCTCGTTCAAACCAATTTTTGGTGGAAGTTTGCATGGTACTTAGTGGACATCACATATTTTTTTTAGTTTTATCATTCTCTTATTTTAGAAGTTACAGGGGGGGGGAGGGGGACGACACATTGTACCACTTTGGAATTGTCTCTCGCGCAATCTATTCAGTTTAGAAAAAAATGATATTAGAAACCTCAATATCATTTTTGAAGACCTATCCATACCCCACACGTATGGGTTTGATGAAAAATATTTTTTGAGTTTCAGTTCTAAGTATGGGGAACCCCCAAAGTTTATTGTTTTTTTCTATTTTTGTGTGAAAATCTTAATGTGGTTCACAGAATACATCTACTTACCAAGTTTCAACAGTAGGTACCTATAGTTAGTTCTTATAGTTTCGGAAAAAAGTGGCTGTGACATAAATACGGACAGACAGACAGACAGACATGACGAATCCATAAGTGTTCCGTTTTTTGCCATTTGGCTACGGAACCCTAAACAGTTACTATCCTATATCTACGATCCTATGTAACTTGTCTCTGGTTTCACTCCTACATATTTTGCGCCGTCATATATTTTAGTGGGTAGGTACCGCAAAAGCCGCGATACATGAATTTTGTTTACTGATTTCTTTAAAATTAAGTATATTTCTCTGATGAATTGTGATACCAAAGATTTCAGCACTTCGGTAGCATTGACAAGACTTTTTGTGCTAAAACGTAATCTCACATAAACTTTGTAAGTACCTACAACAATTATTATTGCTTTGAGGGTAGGTAAACATAGAAAGATGAATATGTCCATGGTATAACCTGAAAAGGGTTGAATTTCGGCTTGATTAGACAATATTTTAAGTGTACAATGAAGATGGTGTAGAAATATAAAGTGCTATAGTATTTATTTATCATAACGTCCGAATCTATTTGGAATTTTCGAAACAAGCGACTGGAACTAGTCTGGAACTGGAACAGTAACTTTGCAGTCAGGTAAAAAGAGTAAGTATAAATTTTTTACTAACATAACTAGTTTTTAAGATATTTTGTTACTAACACTGTATGGATTTTAAGGATCTGAAATAATGGTTTATTTATTTATTTAATTATAAACAATCACCGAGTTTCTTGCTGGTTCTTGTCGGTTGGGACGATATCCCGAACCAGTGGTAAATTCACTCGACGATTTAAAAGCACGTGCTTACCTAACTAAAAGTTTATTTGAATTAAAAAAACATATTTTTAGTTCGAGTTTGAGTTTTCTGCTTTTTAAAAACAGCATTCCAAAACAGGGGATTTACATTAAGTAGGTACAATGTGAAAGTACAAGCTTAAAAAAGGTTGCTTTTTTAAAATTTGATATTGAGTAGGTACCTACTTAAGCACGTTTTATTAGGATACTAGCTGATGCCCGCGACTTCGTCCGCGTGGATCGAGGTTTTTCGGTTCCCGCGGGAACTCCTTAATTTTCCAGGATAAAAAGTACAGCCTATGTGTTAGTCCAGACTTTTATCTAAGATCTCTGTGCCAAATTTCATCCAGATCCGTTCAGCCGTTGGGGCGTGATTGAGTAACAAACATCCATACAAACTATCGCATTTATAATATATATTTGATTATTTGATGAAGGAAGCTTACCTAATATTGAAAAATGTCTGAACACTCTGAATATTATTCAAAATTCAAAAATTCAAATGTTTTTTATTCAAATAAGCTTTTACAAGCGCTTTTGAATCGTTATAATATGAATCTACCGCTGGTTCGGAATGCCATTCCTACCGAGAAGAGCCAGCAAGAAACTCGGTGGTTGCTCTTTTCCATCAAAACTTACAATCATCATAATGATACAAGTAACTGCAGTCCCACGCATAGCTGGAGCGAATCAAATCCACGCTTTTTTTTTATCATTTACGTAATCTTCGATTGTATAGTATGCTTTTTTCACGAGCATACAATATTCAATACACGCCAAGACTGGCAGACAGAGGCAGCCCCATTTCCGACGGTGGCACCCGTTCACGAGCATGACGCATGATCCAGCCATTGCTTCGCTCAACCATATTTGAGGGAACGTAACAACCCGCACCACACGACACCACCAATTAAATATAATTATATAAATTTGAGTAGGATAATAAATGTCTGAACACTCATATTTAATATTATAATAGTTATAATAAATATGAGTAAGTACCTAAGTATTATACTTACTTATATAGTTATAATATTTATGTGTACCTACCTACCTAATTTTCAGGGATAAAAAATAGCCTATGTGTTATTCCAGGCTGACTATAGGTACCTAATCTATCTCTGTGCCATAGTTCATCCAGATCCGTTCAGCCGTTCTGGCATGATTGAGAAACAAAATATATCCATACATCCAAATTTTCGCATTTAAAGGTAATATTAGGTAATATAGATTTATAGTTTCTCTTAATTATTTAACAGTTTTTTTCTATGTGTACAGAATCAGTTTTTTATTAACAGAAATGATTGTGTTCCAGTAATATGCATATTCTGTGCTCCATATGCAGCGACCTGGTAACCCAGGCTGAGAACATTTATGTAACGAAATGTGGACATGTATTTCACATGATCTGCTTGTCTCAATGGATAGAAAGGTAACAACTATTTTTATTTTATTATTTTTGTACAAAATATTGTCTTAAAACTAGATAATAGAAAAAAGTGGACAAAGGTAAAGCTTATGATCTCTAAAAAAAATTCAAAAAAAAAATAAACCACAAACACTAAAAAGTAAAAAATAATTTAATTTATTATGTATACAAGAGTTAATTTAGTTCTATAATAACATTTTTTGGAGTCGGTACCAATTAGCCGCATGAACCGTCTACCTACTCTTCATTATTGTTGACGTGACTCCACATATTGGCACCGACTCCAAAGAATGTTATTATAGAACTAAATTAACTCTTGTATACATAATAAATTAAATTATTTTTTACTTTTTAGTGTTTGTGGTTTTTGAAGTCGGTTTTTTTTTTTTGAAAATTTTTTATTTCACAATTTTTAGTGGCCCCACTGTTTTAAAATACAGGATGTAACCAGAACGAGATATGCTATGCATGGTTAAAACATACTGTTTACAAGACTATCACACTGATCGCGAGCAATTTACTCTTATCCATGAGGAGTTCCGTTCTCCATCTCCGGAGATATTCATCAGATCTTCACCAAATTGAATTGGGACCACACGGGAAGCACCAGCTTTCAAATAAAAAAAGAATCATCCAAATCGGTCCACCCAGTCAAAAGTTCTGAGGTAACAAACATAAAAAAAAAAATACAGTCGAATTGAGAACCTCCTCCTTTTTTGAAGTCGGTTAAAAAGAAAGTGAGTAAGGTGAAATTGTTATGTGGTAGGTATACCTAGGTACAAAAATAATAAATATTATTAATTATTTCAAAACCTGTTTTATGTATATGTTAAGTGACTCGTCTCAGCTTTGTGACTTGTTATGAGTTACTAGCTGATGCCCGCGACTACGTCCGCGTGGATTGAGGTTTTTGGTTCCCGCGGGAACTCCTTAGTTTTCCGGGATAAAAAGTACCTAGCCTATGTGTTATTTCAGAATAGATAATCTATCTCTGTGTCAAATTTCATCCCGCCATTACGTTTTTCCACACACTGGTAGACTATAGGTAAGTACCTAAGCTACCTAAATCTCTTACGCATACAATTTGTCATTGTTATCTATTAGCTTAAATAAATTAACCTGTCAATTAATATAGGTAGGGGAACGGGGGGCTCAGTGAACCACGGGGCACAGTGGTTGATCATTAATATTATCCGCACTATTGGCTATACACATATACTCACTTCCAACGATCGAGTGATCTATCCAATACCCCTCCCTCGTGCCAGTCACCGGCCACCGCTGCTCTCTCGCTGCTGGAAGTCGCGCCGCGGGTGCTTGGCAACACATAAGCCGTCATTTTATTTTTCGACATTATTTTTGTGAAACTTTTTACTGTACCTACTTGACTGTTTAAATAGTGTATTTTCTTGTTTTTTCTGAATAACCGTTTAATTAGCTACGTAAATCATAGTTATTTTATTGTTTTACGATTAATGCAGCTAGTTCTTTCATTACTTTTACTTTTACTTACATTTTTTTTAGGGTTCCGTACCAAAATGGTAAAAATGGAACCCTTATGGTGCGACTTTCTCCGTCTGTCTGTCTGTCTGTCTGTCCGTCCGTCACACTCGATTATTTCAGTAACTACCGAAGCTATCGACATGAAATTTGGAATTACCAATCGAAAAATCTGAAATAATTATGGTCAATAGGAATTTATGTATATTTTACAGGAAAACTATAGCCAATGCTCTAACTAGCATAGTTTTTTTGATATTAACAGTAAACCTCTACAAACAAAGTTAGTTTTGCGGTTCATTAAATTCATTAATCGTAAAACTTGCTACAGGTTTGTACGGAACCCTCGGTGCGCGAGTCCGACTCGCACTTGGCCGGTTTTTATTTTTACCACGTGGGGTTCTTTGAACTAATTCTATATGGGGCAGAGTGGATCGTGAGCCATAGTGATAGTTAAATTTTTTTTTGTCAGTCATCTACTCATGAACGATATTAAATAGATGTAGATACTGACTTTAGGGTTCCTATTTTATTCAGAAGTTACATATGATATGGTATATATGATTACAAAAGAAAAGTGTTTTATTTCAATCAAGCACCATGAAGTTCAAAGTGTCCCATAATAATTGTATATATGTTAGATAAAGATAAATATTCACTGTGCCCCTTGGTGATCCACAGTCCCCCAAGTCTAAATCCATAGTGCCCCATAGTAGGGGTACAGTGGATCATTTCCCTTTTTTTAAAAAAATTCACTACAGCAGAAGCCATGGTGATTTTTGTGTATTTTATCATTATTTTCCATAGCTTAAATTCTATGTCACGCCTTGTTAGTAAAATATAAGAACTAGCTTTAATGATATTGTGTGCAGTAGAGAGTAGAATAAAAAAACCGATTCACTGTGCCCCCCGCTCCCCTACTTTAATAGTTCACATCCATACTAATATTATTAACCGACTTCAAAAAAAGGAGGAGGTTCTCAATTCGACTGTATGTTTTTTTTTTGTATGTTTGTTACGCGATTTCTCCGCCAATAATGAACCGATTTTGATAATTATTTTTTTGTTTGGTAGGTCATACTTCAGAGGTGGTCCCATTTTAATTTGGTGAAGATCTGATAAATATCTCCGGAGATGGAGAACGGAACTCCTCAATGGATAAGAGTAAATTGCTCGCGATTAGTGTGATAGTTTTGTAAACAGTATGTTTACTTTTAACCATGCATGGCATATTTTTTTTTTTGTAGGGTTCCGTACCAAAATGGTAAAAATGGTGCGACTTTCTCCGTCCGTCTGTCACAGTCGATTATTTCAGTAACTATTAAAGCTATGGACATGAAATTTGGAATACCTAGTTAGTTGTATAATATAATAGTGGCCCAATATCATGGAAATCAAAAAAATTGAAAATTATTTTTAGTTTAATTAAAAAAAGTGGGGAAAATCAGTTTTGCACGCTATACATTGCGGATTTGAAAAATACTAAATCACTAAAACTACAAAATGAGGCAAATGGTTATTGGTATTGGATTGTGTTTAGGTAGTTTAACAAATAACGCTAAGTTTTTACTAGCGTTCTGGTAACATCCTGTATTTTAAAACAGTGGGTCCACTAAAAATTGTGAAATAAAAAAATTTCAAAAAAAAAAAAAACCGACTTCAAAAACCACAAACACTAAAAAGTAAAAAATAATTTAATTTATTATGTAGGTATACAAGAGTTAATGTAGTTCTATAATAACATTTTTTGGAGTCGGTGCCAATGTGGATTGTGGAGTCACGTCAACAATAATGAAGAGTAGTTGGTCTATCTATTGGTTATTGGTTTTTTTTACTTTTTAGTGTTTGTGGTTTTTGAAGTCGGTTTTTTTTTTTTTTGAAATTTTTTTATAAATGCAGAAGTGTGTCTGTCTGTCTGCTACGCTCTAACAGCCTATCCTTTATAACCAGATGGAAATTGGTATGTACATGTAGGTTACATCCTGGAAAAGGATCTAGACATTTTTTCATCCCAGAAAATAAAAGAGTTCCCCCGGAATTAAAAAACATAATCCACACGGACGAAGTCGCGGTCATCATCTAGTACCTACCTATCTTTGAATAATTCTGTCATGATATATATGAGTTATGAACTTTTTAATATCACTTGCTTAATGATGAAGTTTTCAAGGTAATAAAACCAGCATGCATGCCATTAATAATGTTCCCTGAGGTGTGCTAAGTATGCTATACCGCACTTGGCAAGCATGACGGACTATGGTCAACCCTCATTCTCAAAGACTTGTGCTCAGTAAAGTAAAGTAAAAGTAAAAGTAAAATATACTTTATTGTACACCATAAAAAGAAATACAAATACAAAAACAATCATAATGGATATGGCACAACAGGCGGCCTTATCGCTTAAATAGCGATCTTTTCCAGGCAACCTTAGGGCAGAGGAAACTTTTAAAAGAAAGCGGGAGGGGTGTACAGACATATGAATAAATAAATATTATATATATCGTGGGAGAAGCCAGCAGGGCTTCGAACCTGCAACCCGACCTGAGGGATCTTGTCATAATAATTAGCGATGTTTGCCTATTGTTACTACTATCCCAACATTTAGATAACCGTTTATTGATTTAAAAGGCTAGTCTTGGCCGCAAGTACCTACCTGTTTCTTCACTAAGTATTTTAAGTAGATTTTGATCTTCAAATTGCTCCTAAATTGTTTTAATATTTTTAGAAGCTAGTGAAGCTTAATAACACTGTAGTTAAGTGATTTGTTAATAATAAGAGTTTGTATTGTGCACTCGCTATATCGTTCCACCAATCGGTGAGCGAGTCGGCTGTTGTTATGCCGCGAGCTGCCGACTGGGGGCGCGACTGTGCTATTGTCTTGTTTATTTATTGATGTTAAACTAATAGTCTTGGCCGCAAGTACTTACTTGTCGGTTCACTATTTATTGTGTGTTTAAATTGCTCATAAATTGTTTTAATGATTTTAGAAGCTAGCTAAGCTTATTTACGCTGGTAGTTAAGTGATTTGTTAATAATAAGAGTTTGTATTGTTCACTCGCCATATCGTTCCACCAATCGGAGCGAGTCGGCCGTTGTTACGCCGCGAGCTGCCGACTGGGGGCGCGACTGTGCGCCTAGGTAATTGACTAATGGCGAATGATCACGCATTATTCTGCGAGCTCGGTAAGAGAACGGTCATAAGACCAACTTCTATTTGATTTTCCGCCTAAAATTGTGTGCCTAGGTTTTGCTAGGTTTTAGTTTGATTCTAGACTAATTCAAATAATGTTCCAGTAGTGATAAATATTTGTGAATAGGTTTCGATCTTGAATATCGTAAACTAAGTTAATATTGTAATAACATTGTTTTAAAAAGAGCTACCGTTGAGTTTCTGGCCAGCTCTTCTCAGCGTGAGTGGCCATTTCCGAGCTGGTGGTAGATTCACTTGTTCATATCATAATTGCAATAAAAACAATTTGAATTTAAACATTTAATTCGGTGTTTCTTTAAAGTAATTAAAAATTAGAAACTGTGAGGTTAAATAATAATTATTATTAAACTACCTACGTAGGCGTACCTACCCACGTATGGTAATAATCTTAGTATTTCATTTGATTATCTCTGCTATTAGTGATTTCCTTAATTGTGACGGTAGTAAGGCTTTTGCAAGCCAGTGATAGATAAACTATTAGAAGCAATAATTACAATTACTGTGTAGGGTTTTTATGAATTGCATTTGTAGGTAGTCTATTTATTTAGTGATTGCAGTGCCAGTGATAGACTAGGCAACTATTAAAATCAGTGTTAAAACCATTCATTCAAATAGTAACCTTCGGTTGCAATCTGCGACGTATCCGCATATGCGGTGGCTATTTTATCCAGATCATTCATCACGGGAGTCCGCGATGGATGTTAATCTAGTTTGCTTTTCGATAATTAACTTCAGTAACTCATTTGGATAAGCAAATATCAGTTCTAGTGCAGTAGATAGTGACAGCAGAGACGGTGACCTACTAAAGGTCAGCGGTTCTGCTGATTTAAAAAGAAAAATGAGACGCGCTTTCCCGACGCGTCACCCGTCTTTTTCGACATAGGCCACCGTTTATGCGACATATACATAAAAACAGAAATGTATAATGTAATAATATATAGGATAAATACACAGTATAAAAAGTAATAGTAATAGGTAATAGACGACAGATGAATAAATAGATTATAATGATAGATAATGTTGTTTCAATTTAGTTTTGAAGATAGGAAGGGTTTGAGATAGCTTAATGTCCAATGGGAGAACGTTCCAAAGCCGTATAGCAGTTACCGTAAAATAATTTTTATCAGTAGTGGGCCAGTGATGAATTAAATGTTGATTTTTTTAGTAGGTTTACTAACAATCACTTACTTACACAATTTTTAGTACCGTAGACCACATACGAGTACATACGCTGCGGCAGGTTATACAGAAGACAGAAGAGTATAACCAGCCACTTTGCTTGGCGTTTGTGGACTACGAGAAAGCCTTCGATTCGGTGGAAACTTGGCCAGTGTTGAGGTCTCTACAGAGATGCCAAATCGACTACCGGTACATCCAGGTGTTGAAGTACTTGTACGAAAACGCCACTATGTTAGTCCGTATACAAGACCAGACTACGAGACCAATCCGATTGCAGAGAGGAGTGCGTCAGGGAGATGTTATCTCTCCGAAGCTGTTTACCGCTGCGTTGGAAGACTGCGTCTTTAAGCTTCTGGAGTGGAACGGACTCGGCATCAACATCAACGGCGAGTGCATCACACACCTGCGGTTTGACAATATAGTCATTAAGCCAGAAACTCTGGAAGACCTTAACACAATGCTCAATGACCTCAGCAGAGTTTCTCAACAGGTGGGCCTAGAAATGAATATGAGCAAGACGAAGATCGTGTCCAATGCACATGTTTAGCCCCACCTAGTGTTCGTTGAGAACACTGCACTCGAAATTGTTGATGAGTACATATACCTGGAACATACAGTCCAGTTAGGTAGGTCCAATTTCGAGAAAGAGGTCAACCGCCGAATCCAACTCGGATGGGCAGCGTTCGGGAAACTCCGCGACATCTTCTCGTCCAAAATCCCTCAGTGCCTGAAGACAAAAGTCTTCGAACTGTGCGTGTTGCCAGTGATGACTTACGGCTCCGAAACATGGTCGCCAAGTGAATACGAGCCAAGTGAAGGCTTGGACTAAAAATATAAATGATGTAATACTTAATCTGGGGGCACGGTATTGCCCCCGCCAAAACAAGCCAAAGTTGAATGGGGCATTACCTACCTTTTCTTGAAGCGTTTCGTCGTATTTTCGAAAAACCGCCATAGCTTCGGCCCGGAGACCGCTAGAGAGCTGAAATTTTCAGGATAAGATTTCGTTGGCGGACTTACTAAATAAACCAAGTATCAATTTTCTAGCATTGACCTTTCTAGATCAAATTCATGCCCACAATGCCGCAACAAAGTGACGGAAAATTGTATGTTCCGCCTGTACCCTACGATCTCAAACGAACCCTCTGGGGAAGATGTGGCGACGTTGCACTCCCGCCTCGACGATGCCTTGCTTCAGCTGCGTCAGCAGAAGGCGAGCTGCAAGGAGACTGCAGACAAGATAGCCAGCAATGAGGCAGAGATGAAGAAAAATATGTAAGTGTGACTCTGTCATTCACTTCCTCACTCACACGCTCACTACCTCACTCCAGTCACCCACTAAGTCAGTGAGTGAGTCAATCACTCAGTCATTTACTCATTACCACTTTTTTTGGGCACTTAACAAGTTTTGAAAGTAATCTATAATATAAAATTCAAAGTCCTGACTGACTGACTGATATATCAACGTACCTACATTCTAAACCACTGGTCCTAGAGAGTATAGATACATGACATTTGGAGGGTGTGTTCATTGTGAAGAGTAATAATAATAAGTCAATAAGAATAGGTTTTTGAAATTCCACCCCCAATGGGGTAAAATAGGGGTTGAAAGTGTGTATGAAAGTCTATTATTTTTCAAGTTGTAGCCATGAAACTTGGTGTTTGGGAATTCGGTTTGAAATGAAGAAATACATGATTCACAGTTTTTGAAAATTCTATACCTAAGGACGTTAAATAGAGAGTTTGTCTTTCAATCACGCCGCAATAGAGCAACGGACCAACGTGATTTTTTGAGAACCTGGAGGGTGACATAGGCTACTTTATATCCCGGAAAATTAAGGAGTGCCTGTGGTAATCAAAAAAACTTATGCCACGCGAACAAAGTCGCGGGCACCCGCTAGTTTAAATATATAAAAGGAAAAGGTGACTGACTGACTGACTGATCTATGAACGCACAGCTCTAATCACTGGACGGATCGGCCTGAAATTTGGCATGCAGATACCCGTAGCTATTATGACGTAGACATCCGCTGAGTAGGAATTTTGAGAATTCAAAAACCTCGTAAGGGGTCCACGCGGGCGAAGTCGCACGCAAAATCTAGTTGCTTATATTTTTGTTTATTTTAGGGGTCTCTTAAAAGCTTATAAAAAAGAACTGAAGAGTCAAAACTCGGCCTTCTCGGCGATGAAAAACGATGCCTTGCTTCAGCTGCGTCAGCAGAAGGCGAGCTGCAAGGAGACTGCAGACAAGATAGCCAGCAATGAGGCAGAGATGAAGAAAAATATGTAAGTGTGACTCTGTCATTCACTTCCTCACTCACACGCTCACTACCTCACTCCAGTCACCCACTAAGTCAGTGAGTGAGTCAATCACTCAGTCATTTACTCATTACCACTTTTTTTGGGCACTTAACAAGTTTTGAAAGTAATCTATAATATAAAATTCAAAGTCCTGATTGACTGACTGATATTATATCAACGTACATTCTAAACCACTGGTCCTAGAGAGTAGATACATGACATTTGGAGGGTGTGTTCATTGTGAAGAGTAATAATAATAAGTCAATAAGTCAATAAGAATAGGTTTTTGAAATTCCACCCCCAATGGGGTAAAATAGGGGTTGAAAGTGTGTATGAAAGTCTATTATTTTTCAAGTTGTAGCCATGAAACTTGAAATGAAACCAACGTGATTTTTTGAGAACCTGGAGGGTGACATAGGCTACTTTATATCCCGGAAAATTAAGGAGTGCCTGTGATAATCAAAAAAACTTATGTTATTTAAATAACACCCGCTAGTTTAAATATTTAAAGGAAAAGGTGACTGACTGACTGACTGATCTATGAACGCACAGCTCTAATCACTGGACGGATCGGCCTGAAATTTGGCATGCAGATACTCGTAGCTATTATGACGTAGACATCCGCTGAGTAGGAATTTTGAGAATTCAAAAACCCCGTAAGGGGTCCACGCGGGCGAAGTCGCACGCAAAATCTAGTTGCTTAGGTAGGTATATTTTTGTTTATTTTAGGGGTCTCTTAAAAGCTTATAAAAAAGAACTGAAGAGTCAAAACTCGGCCTTCTCGGCGATGAAAAAGCAACTGCAGCTGTATTTGAAGGAGCATAACAGAGAGACGCAGAAGCTAAGAGAAGAGAACGAGAGTCTAAAGAAGAACTTGCAAACTTTGAACAGGTATCTAAGAACTAATCTATACTTATATTATGAATGCGAAAGTTTGCATGGGTGGATGTTTGTTACTTAATCACACCAGGACGGCCGAACGGATCTGGATGGAATTTGATACAGAAATTAGTAAAATTAAAGAGTTCCCGCGGGAACCAAAAAAGCCTCGTCAACGCAGACAAAGTCGCGGGCATCAGCTAGTATATAATATACAACATCTTTCAAACCATTTTTTACTAGAGTGTGCAATAGGTATGGAGTGGATTATTTATGTGCAAGACATAAAACATAAAATTGCTTGATATGAAAAGTCGTAGGTACATAATTTTATTAACACAAGCGTACTTTGGGAAATCCATACTATCCATACTAATATTATAAATGCGAAAGTGTGTCTGTCTGTCTGTCTGTCTGCTACGCTTTCACTGCCCATACTGAACCGATTTTGATGAAATTTGGTACAGGGGTAGATTGTATCCCGGGGAAGGCCATGTGGCCAGGCTACTTTTTAGCCCGGAAAATTAAAGAGTTCCTGCGGGAATAAAAAAATGTTAATCCACGCGGACGAAGTCGCGGGAATCGCATTTTTTATTATTTATTATCGTACCGATTTCGTTGGCTATAAAATCGAGTAGAGCGTAGAGCTATACCTATGTACTTGCAGAAATATGCTGTATTGTGGCGAGTTAAATACCTACAAATTTTTACTATTTAGTAAACTTTAAAAAAAAAAATTAAAATATGCAACTTCTCTTTTTTTTTTAAATAATATAATTCTTAAAAGAAATCTAAATTAAAACTAACATTACAATCACCAATAAATTAAAACTAAAATAAATTAAATTAAATCTAAAACCTCGTCGAGGCAGACTTCTTGAGAGAAGGACTACCTACTTGAGACTTCTCTATTCAGAAATTAAAATTTATCAAAATTGACGCTGCCGGGAATCGAACCCTTAATCTCCCGCGTTGATACAATTACTGCGCTCGACACTGCTCCATGGGGGTCGTCAAAGTATTATCTCTCTTCTCTCTCTCTTCTCTTCTCTCCCTGGGCTTCTCCGCACTTAAGCACAAGGTGCCCGTTGTGCGTGAGACCTTTGGTGCGACTCCCCGCTGGATCACTCCAGCCAGCCGAGCTCACTCCAGAATCCAAGCAGGCCGCCCAGGTCGGCGAGGACTTCCGGGAGTGTTGCTGGGGAGCCAATGTAGGCTTCTCGTTGAGTGGTTACAGCACTACACTCGAGTAGTACGTGTCTTGGAGTCTCCTCGCTCTCCATGCAGGCTCTGCACAGAGGGCTGTCGGTTATACCTAGAACATATAAGTGTTTGTTAAGTGGACAGTGTCCTGTTATCATGCCTACAGCCGTCCTGAGTTTAGCTCTGTTTAGTTGCAGTAGTTTCCTAGTTAAGCGTTGGTTTGGGCTGGGTATAGCGTCAAAGTATTATAATTCGTTCGTATTTTAAAATCAACCCTGTACATATCAACAGAATTGTCTCAGAGAATATAAGTGCGATTCGTCAAAAATTCACGAAGAACGAACGCAGTTCCGACGTTCAGATCTCTGATGAGGAGACCCCCTCTGCTTCTGCCACCAAGAGGACGAAAACAGAGAAGCTGAATGGCCCTTTAGGCGTCACTGACAGCTTCAATACTAGCATCGTGAGTATAGAATTTAGATTTTTTCGCCTGGTGGGAGGCTTTGGCCGTGGCTAGTTACCACCCTACCAGCAAAGCCGTGCCGCCAAGCGATTTAGCGTTCCGGTACGATGCCGTGTAGAAACCGAATAGAGGTATGGGTTTAATTTAACTGCCATGCCCCTAACAGGTTAGCCCGCTACCATCTTAGACTGCATCATCACTTATCATCAGGTGAGATCGCAGTCAAGGGCTAGCTTGTAGTGGATAAAAAAAAAAAGAATCAATGTTTGTATTACTCGTAGGTATAGTTCCTACTATGCTAGCTCGTTGGTCTAGCGGTTAGCATGTTTGACTGCGGATTGCGAGGTCCTGGGTTCGATTCCTGGCAACCCTAGCTTGCCCATAGTAAAAAAGGCTTCTCAACTTAGAATAACTACGTATAGAAACCAAGTACACTCGCGAAATGTAACCCGTTCAATTGGTGCCATAAATGGTATCGTCAAGTCCGAAAAAAGCTGATTAACTTAGTTTTAGAAGCTACAATGCTATAAACAAATTAACCAATTACTTACCAAACTTTTAGGGGGAAAACATTTAAACTGGCAACATTATATTTGTGTCTATGTGCGTGACGAGGCAAGTAAACACAGCACACATAGCGAATTTGTAGCTTGCCTTTTGAGACGGCGTTGTTTGGAAACATATCTTCTATAAGTAGTTATTCTAAGCTTCTCAATTTCAGAACGTTACTCACAAGATAAGGAAAATTGATAATAAAAGCCGTTCCTTTGCGAAAAAAAATGGAAAACAGTCTAGCTCTACCACCAGCTAGCTGAACCACGCGCGACCCTCCTACACCCTTGCCGGACAAACCCCTGAAGGTATATTTATTATCTTTATTATTTTTAGGGTCGCTTCCCTCAAGAGGAAAAAAGGGAACTCTTATATTATGATCACTTTGTTGTCCGTCTGTCTTTCAAACAATCTTCCGTTGTCTGGAAGAGATCGCTATTTATGTGATAAGGCCGCCTGTTGTGCCATATCCATTATGATTGTTTTTGTGTTTGTATTTCTTTTTATGGTGTACAATAAAGTATATTTTACTTTACTTTTACTTTACACCTTTTCCTCGGGAACGCGTGGACGTATCAACAGGCAGGTCTACGATCCCTTGGACCTGTAAAAAAATCAAGCTTCTAAGTCAACGCAATCAAAAGATACTTGTGAAAAAAAGTAAAGTAAAATAACTCGTGTAATAATTTTTTTCAGCCGTCTGAGTACGCAATCCTCTCAGCAAGAAATGCCGCAAAGAAACCGGAAACAAACCAGAGCCATACAACTAGCATTTTCGAAATAAAGGAGCCAATAAAAATAACGCTTTCTCAAGAGAACGACCCAAATCTCTCGCTATTGAACATTTCGTACGATGGGTTGGGAGGACATTCCAAGTTAGAAACATTCCCGGTACCCAATCAGCCCCCCGATTACGTAAGAATTGTCGATCAAATGGTAAAGGTTCGGCCTCAAAGTAAAATAAACTATGACAGCATTGAATTAGAGCTCAATTTCGTCTGCCCATACTTATACGTTTAGGGTATCGTACATACCTAAACGTATAAGAATGGGCAGACGAAATTGAGCTCTAATTCAATGCTGTTATGGTTTATTTTACTTTCACGAAAATATTTAACGTTTGATCGGCCATTCTTACATGATTGGGGGGCAGAGGCCCAATCTCAAAAGTTGTGTGCCAAAGTTGTTAGCCAAACACAAGTTGAAGCGACCCAACCAGGTCGGCAGTCAGGATATAGGGAAAATGTTGGAGAAGATCAAGGAAAAGGAGGTCAGTTGAGATCCTTTTGCTACATACATCACAGCGAAAGTTGGAAACACGTCCTATAGGTACGGGGTTATTTTAAAAATCTATAGCTTCTGTACAAGGGATTTTATGGATATGAAATTTCGGATCTGGATACGGATATAGGAATATTATTATACACCGGTTTCAGATACGCTGATATTCCAATTTGTTTTTGCTGCTGGTTAGTTTAAATTATGTTTACGTAAGTTATTAGTTATTATATTATATCAAACCACCGTCTTGTTAGTAGATAATAATTGATCAGTAAAATTTTTAGTATTGCTATTACCTACATAAATAATGGGTAGGGTGGTGTAAGACTGCGCAGTTTACGATTAACGGTACATAAAATGAAAAGTACAAGGGTTATCAGTATGAAATTATTTACTCATAATCATTAATCATTTGACGACAAAACTACAAACTTCTAAGTAATTTAAAAAAAAATAATAACATTTATAATAATAAAATTTAAGCGAGTAACGAGAATTGCGCAGCTTTACACATCCTAGTGTGTAAAACTGCGCGTTGAGATCGGTAAGATTGCGCACTTTTGATAAACACAGAAATCACATATTATTTGCACATATCACAAATAAAAACTCCTAAACCGACGTAATCTGAACATTCCTCATGCCACCACTGCTGACATGAACTACGCTCTATCCAGTCTTCTTGAATTGGCTCTTTATATATTTCATGACATCTTCCACATACACAAATTTTCTTTTTGGTATTAAACTTGGGTTTCTTACAATTTCTATTTATCTTTTTTGGCTTTGTTTCTTGTTCATTTGTCTTTTTCTTTTTCTGTGCATTTTCTTTTTCTAGCTCATGTTTATACGGTGAGCTACTTATTAGGTACCTCAGATTTTTTGTGCTTCCGGGTATATCTCCTTTTTTGCGTCGATTTTGGATTTTCTCCGAGACGACATATACATAATCAAAGGAGACGACATCCTGAAAGATAGGTTTTATGCATAAAATAATATGAAAAAAAAAAAACGAATGTAAAATACAACAATCAACGCGTGTAAAGTTGCGCGCGCAACATTACACGCACTCAAGGTGCGCAGTTTTACACACCTAAATGCCAGCTTAATCATTACGATATTACTGCCATCTCTTAGAAAACTGTTAAACTATTTCGTATGGAACAGAAACGTGACCGACACTGTTGTGCAAAAATGTTAATAAAACACCAAAATTTCAACAACTTTTTTAGTAATAATACATTCAATTTGTTAAAAAATAAGATCAAAAGTGTACTAAAACTTTAAACTCACTTGTTTCCTAAGTTTCTCAAAGAATTCCAATATTTTTTCTGGAGCACGTACCGGCTTCGATAACAAGTAAAACACAACTGAAGTTAGTTAAGAATTTATCTCCGTTGTCCAGTTAGGACGTGTGCGCAGTCTTATCGGCCGCGCAGTCTTACACCACCCTACCCTATACTTACGCTGAGTTGCACGAAACAATTTTATAAATTTAAGTGTTGATTAAACTAATTTAATCACAAGACTTCATACAATTCTTGCGATTAAATTAGTTTAACTGCCACTTAAATTTTTGAATTTGTTTCGTGCAACTCAGCGTAAGTCCCACAAAGTTATCTGACCCGATGACAACGTCGCTAGCATATAAGTACATAATATATATAATATGAAAAATAAAATAAAAACTAAACAGGTATTAGCACAAGTGAATATAACAAAGAATTAAAAAATACGACTGCCATAGTTAAATGATATTTTTTTGTGAATCACTGGATATTGAAATATAGTCTTATATAATTTGGAATGTATTCATCATTTTCTTGATGATGACAATAAGTACATATAGTTAATCTCATTTTGGAAAAAAAAATCAACTTTAGTCTTTGATGCGGGACCATGGTCACCCTATCAATTTTTTTTTAAATTTTACTAGCCTATTTCACCCGGAATAAGCTAAGGATTCTAACGATACCTCATTCATCAAAATCCGTTCAGGCGTATAGAAGTTATGGTGGAATATACTAACTCACATACATACATACATGAACCCTGAAAACAATATAATGTACCTACTCCTTTTTTCAGGCAGTCGTATAATTAGTTCCAATTATGGCCACCGGGTCAGATAAGTTGGTGGATAAAGTGCTTTTTTGGAAACAATAAATTCTGATATTGGAATAGGTATATTATGAGTTTTTTTTATAACCTAGCTCTTGCCCGCGACTTCGCGAACATTTCGTTCGATTTTGATGGGTAAATTTCAGCCCCTATTTTAACACATTATTTGGGGTTAAATTTTCAAAAATCCTGTCTTAGCGGATTGCTTTCTGCATGCCAAACTTCTTCAAAGTACTGTGTATTTTTATATTAACCTAGTACCGATTTTAGGAAAATGGAGATAGAGCCTAGAGATTGGAGTAAAGATGCTTTAAATAAAAGACAGGTATTAAAATAAGTTTTGTCAAATACAGTGGGGCTGATTCTGTAGTGCACAATCTCAAAACTAAACTAAAATTAGAGCATTACAAATATTGCTAACCCTTTCATAATACTCCCTACGGAAAGGGACAGAACTAGATTTAAAACTGCCATTTTAGTTTAGTTTAGAGATTGTGTTATACAGTACACAGGCGTTGTGTCGTTTGTCTATATTAAATGTTATGTGGTGCCATCTTCAAATTGAAGCTCGGCGGTCAGTCGGAGAAAACTTTTGTGGTCACGTGCTATCTTCTTTACTCCTGCATACTTATGTCGAGTCCACTCCCTTATATCGTCGAACCACTCCCTTATGTCGTCGAACCACTTCCTTCTTTGTCGCCCCGGTGCCCCTTTTCCAGCTATCTTGCCTTCGAGGATCAACCTTGGAAATTCATGTCATATGGTGGTCAGTCGTTTGCAATTTGCTCTTTGCAGTACCTACCTACTTGATTGTTTGAGATGAAGTCTCACCATGATATTTTAAACATTCTTCGTAATGCCCACATCTCAAACGCTTTATAAATGGAATTTATAATAAATGTACGAAACGGATATGACGCGTCAGAGTGGTGTATTTTACAAGATTTTAGCTTTAGTATTTTAGGGGATAGAGCCTAGTAATAGGAAAAAAGACGCTTCAAATAAAAATACGAAAGGAAAATACTGGGGCAATATCGGTAGGTACGAGTAGGTACGCGAGAGAATTTGTAGGAATAGTAGTTGTTGTAATAAAACACAGGGCAATGATTTCTTAACGTTTTATTCGTTATCAATGTCGTCCATCTTCTTCTTGGCACACCTCAGTTCTGTCAGGAGCGCGCACACTTGCGACTTGTCTAATATCAGGTCGGCGGTGCATTGCGCGCCGGTGAATACGTCGTCCGACTGTAGTGTGATGGTGACCGTGTCTACTGTGCCCTCGGGGCCCGGGGATGTTGCGATGTCAGTCAGTTTGTTCACTGGAAACAAAGAAAAAATAAATGATAAATCTTTAAAAAACAACCGCAGCTAGTTATTCGTATGCCTCTCTCTCTGCAGGGCTAGCATGGGCCGGAGATAAAAATTTTATCCCCCGATTTTATCCACTGACAAGAGATAAAATTAACTTATCCACTTCTCAGAGTACGGCAACAGGCTCGAGAGGAGAAGTTTATCCCCGTTTGACATCTCACGGGGACTCGGGGGACTATTTATCCACCGTTATTTAGCGTTTTTATTTATTTATTTAGGAATAAAAATTTTTATAATTTCCTCGGGGAGAAAATTGTCTCGGCCCATGCTAGGGGGGCTGGTGGTGCCCCAATAGCAGGTGTCGAGCGAGTTTGACGCCACAGCATCTAGTATAGTCTAGCAGCAGCTCACTGGGGCTCATAAAATTATATATTTGACAACTGGTCAAAAAGCAACTTTTTTTCAAACCTCAAAACGATACCTTATATGGGATTTTGTATGAAAACTGTCATTTAAAGTTCGACACACTTTCAACATAAAACTAACAGGGGACGTGGATAAATAACGACTTTTGGGAGATCTTCTATTATAATAATTAATCACTAAAAAATATTTATATGTAGTAGTCAAATGCCCAATTAGACGTAATTGGGCATTTGACTACTACATATAAATATTTTATCTATGGAAGCTTACTATTCCAGACCTTGTTGATACCCCAAGTTCATCGTCACTCACCCATGAACCCGTGTGTCCTCGCCTGAGCCCGGTACGCGTATCTGCCCGTATCAGCGGCGTCAGTGAGCGCGGCGGCGTGAGCTCTTGGTAGCCCTAGCACGAGCATATCTCGCGCGAGCTGGACCCCTCTTACACTGTTCATGAAGATTCCTATTCCGATGTGCTGTTCTAACACCTTGAGACAATGACGTCTCACTGTAACTCACCCATAAACCCGCGTATCCTTGCTTAAGCCCGATATGCCTCTCTGGTGGTGCCCCAACACTAGCAGGTCTCGAGCGAGTTGCACGCCAAAGTACCTGTAGTCTAGCAGCAGCTCACTGTGGCTCATACAATTAAATCTGTCTACGCGTCCTTGGGACCGTGTTGAGACCCCAACTTCACTGTCACTCACCCATAAACCCGTGTGTTCTTGCTTGAGCCAGGTACGCCTCTGTCTCTGGTGGTGCCCCAATACTAGCAGGTCTCGAGCGAGTTGCACGCCAAAGTACCAGTAGTCTAGCAGCAGCTCACTATGGATCACACAACTATAAAGTCTGTCTACGCGACCATGGGACCTTGTTGTGACTCCAACTTCACTAACACTCACCCATAAACCCGTATGCCCTCGCTTGAGCCCGGTACGCCTCTCTGTTGGCACCTGTCTCTGGTGGTAGCCCCAATACTAGCAGATCTTGAGCAAGTTTGTCTACAGTCTTGCAGCAGCTCACTGTGGCTCATACAATTAAGTCTATCTACGCGACATTGTCACTCACCCATAAACCCGTGTGTCCTCGCCTGAGCCCGGTACGCGTCTCTGCCAGTATCAGCGGCGTCTGCGAGCGCGGCCGCGTGCGCCCTTGGGAGCCCCAGCACCAGCATGTCTCGCGCGAGCTGGACCCCGCTGCAACCGCAGCGCTGCGCTTGCTTCAGAGTCCAGCGGAGCACGGCCGCCGCGCGCGCGCACTCCTCGCGAGACGCTGGCGGCCATATTGGTAAATACTTAGTGTGTGTTCCGTTATAAGCACTGCGAGCACTGGCAGTGCTCTTTACTGGGGACTTCCAGTGCTCTCAGTGTATTTCGGAACGCACCCTTAGTTTAATACGTGTCACGAAATAAGTCCCCTAGAGGTGGCACTAGTAGTCCGAATGTCGAAAATACCACAACCTACTTTAAACTTGCCTTTACACGAGTTTAAGAAATCCATTAAAAGTTGCTCCTGAAAAAAGCTTATTATACTGTTGAAGATTATGTAAATGATAGAGGAGCATGGATTTGGCTCGCTCCAGCAATGCTAAGGACAGCGGGTAGGTACCTAATTATGTACACATTGAAAGAGTTATTTAAAAAGAGCAACCACCGAGTCTTTTGCTGGTTCTTCTCGGTAGAAATGTCATTCCGAACCAGTGGTAGATTCACTCGATTATTTAAAAGCACTTGTAATAAGTTTATTTGAATAAAAAAATATGAGTGAGTTTAAATATGACCCGGTGGCTAAAATTGGAACTAATATTTATTTAGTTTTTGTTTTTATTTTTATTTGACGACCTCCGTGGCGCAGTGTTGAGCGCTGTTGCCTTAACGTGCGGAGGTCCCGGGTTCGATCCCCGGCAGGGTTTGGAAATTTATAATTTCTGAATTTCCCTGGTCTGGCCTGGTGGGAGGCTTCGGCCGTGGCTGGTTACCACCCTACCGGCAAAGACGTGCCGCTAAGCGATTTAGCGTTCCGGTGCGATGCCGTGTAGAAACCGAATAGGGGTATGGGTTTAATATAACTGCCATGCCCCTAACAGGTTAGCCCGTTACCATCTTAGACTGCATCATCACTTACCATCAGGTGAGATCGCAGTCAAGGGCTAACTTGTAGTGGATAAAAAAACAAAATTATTTTTCATAGATACTAGCGACGCTGTCATCGGGTCAGTTATGTTTGTCGTACTATAGTTTAATACGTGCCACGAAATAAGCCCCCGAGAGATGGCGCTAGTAGTAGCATATTTAAAGAAAGTTTTATATATTCCACTAGCTAATGCCCGCGACTTTGTCCGCGTGGATTCAGGTTTTTGGTCTTTAATTTTCCGGGATAAAAAGTAGCCTATGTCACTCTCCCAGGTCCTAAACTATATCCATGCCAAGAATCACGTAGCTCCGTTAAAACTTTGCGGCGTGATTGAAGGACAAACCAACAAATAAATACACTGTCGCATTTATAATATTAGTAAGATATAAGTTTATAATAAAACTGTTAATGTATTTACTATTGTACACTTAATATTATTTAAGAGTCAAAAACAATATTTTTTTGTCGACAGACAATTACGGCTGCACGCTAAATCTACTGAACATATTTGAATGCACCGGGCAAACATGGCCGCTTAAGAAGGGCCTTAAGAATAAATGATATTAATCATCTGTGATATTAATATGTAGGTACTTAGGTAAACTCACATAAGTTTGTGTCTTTCAATATTCCCATGATGCCATCGTCCTGAAAAATTACGTTAACAAGTCTATATTATTATAATACGCGTGAAAATCTATACCTAAACTTATAATAAAACTGTAACTGGACGGTTTCTGTACATTGAATATATTAATTGGAGGAAGCTTTAGTATCGACTAGACGATGCCCGCGACTCCGTCCGTCCGTGAATAAGTTATTTTCTGGGATACAACCTTTCTATTTTGGATTTGGTATCTCTGTACCAAATTTCATCAAAATCAGTGGAAAAGATAGGCCGTTAAACCGTAGCAGATAGACAGACAGACACACTTTCGCATCATACTTTCATACTAATATTATAAATGCGAAAGTGTGTTTGTTTGTTGGTTTGTCCTTCAATCACGCCGCAAAAGAGCAACGGATCGACGTGATTTTTTCGTATGGATATAGTTGAGGACGGAGAGTAACACAGGCTACTTTTTATCCCGGAAAATTGAGTAATTTCCATTGGAATTAAACAAACCTTATCCCACGCGGACGAAGCCGCGGCCATCAGCTAATTTATTTATTTACCTACCTATTTATTTATTTTTATTATTTTTGTACAAAATATTGTCATAAAACTAATAGAATAAAGTGGACAAAGGTAAAGCTTATATCTCTAAAAAGAAATCTCTTCCAGCCTTCCTTGAACTTCCTTTCTTCCTTCCTTTACTTAAATATACAATAAATAAACGTATAACGTTTATAACGTGGTATGGATATAGATACAGAGCCCAAATCAATTTTATTGATCCCGAAAGGCAATAGGGTTCCTTCGAGACAGGTGTTGAAAGATTTAGTCAAATTGGAACCGAGTTTAACAATTCTCTTTTCTTTACCTTATTCTGTCAGGTTTGTTTCATGTTTTCAAGACAAATAGTCCTCAACGAGTAACATTAAATCGTTTGCGATCATTGTAATCCATACTAATATCTTCTTCTTCTTCTTCTATAGCCCTTGTCCCATAATAATTTAATAAATTTTAATTAATTTAATTTACATTCCCATAATAATTCAATGCATACTAATATCATAAATGCGAAGGTGTTTCTGTCTGTCTGTCTGCTACGCTTTACACGGCCCATCTGTTCAACCGATTATGATGGCATAGGGATAGGTTGCATCCCGGGAAATGACGTAGGCTACGTTTTATCCCAGAAAATTCAAGAGTTCCGGCGGGAACAAAAAAAAAATCTGTTCAACCGATTTTGATGAAATTTGGTACAGGTGTAGATGTATCCAGGGGAAAGACATTGACTACTTTTTATCCAAGAAAATTAAGGAGATCGCGCGGGAATTAAAAAAACCTTAATCTACGCGAACGAAGTCGCGGGTATCATCTTAGTTACCTATAACTCCCGTCTTTGCTAGCCCGCAATCTGATAAAAAGCAAAGAAGTGAATACGAAGCATGATCCGTTTTTCGTCATTAGATTAGCGTCAAAGACTCGCTAAAAGCTCGGACAAATAGCATAATTTGTGTGTGACAAATAGTAACAAGAAAAATATACTGTAGGTACTTATTCTGTTTTAGAGAACCACTGGAATAGATATCTATAGGTTTTTGACAAACTCCGTGGCGCAGTGTTGAGCGCTGTTGTCTTAACGTGGGAGGTCCTGGGCTAATCCCCGGTAGAGTCAATTTGGGAATTTATAATTTATGAATTTTCTCTCGTCTGGCCTGGTTGGAGGCATCGGCCGTGGCTAATTACCATACTGGCAAAGACGTACCGCCAAGCGATTTAGCGTTCCGGTACGATGCCGTGTAGAAACCGATTAGGGGTATCGGTTTAATATAACTGCCATACCCCTAACAGATTAGCCCGCTACCATTATAGAATGCATCGTCACTTACTATCAGGTGAGATTACAAGGGCGTTACGTACTTGTAGTGGACAAAAAAGGTATATTTTACGCCCCCCCTGGCGCAGAGGAGGGCGTTATATGGTCTTATACCTAATAGGGAAAATACAGTTACGAATATCACGCGGACAAAAAAGGCTTCAAATAATTATATTTTTGCTAATTTAAGTTCTAAATCGCACTAATTATAATTAGCAACAATACATTTTACACTCAGTAAGCACCAACTTCTTTTCATTTAACAAATCTTAACTAAAGTAGAGCTGAGTAGGTATTCACTAAGTATTTACTACCTACATACTAGCGGCGGACTGAGCCTTGGAGGCCCAGGTCGGTATCACTAAATGAGGCCCCTTTATAATTTCGTCGATTAGAGCATGCAGCAGCATAGACGACGAGCAAGCACTGGAATATAAACACTTATATTATTACGCTTTTTAGGGTTCCGTACCTCAAGAGGAAAAAGGTATCCTTATAGGATTACTTCGTTGTCCGTCTGTCTGTTTGTAAACCACCTTTTTCTCAGGAACGCGTGGACGTATCAATCGATCCACAGACCCTTGGAGCTGTAAAAAATCAAGCTTCAAAGTCAACGCATTCAAAAGATACGGCCGTTTATGCCGCATATTTTACTTACTATAGGATACCTCCCACTGACCTAGGATCATGAAATTTGGCAAGAAGCAAGGTCTTACAGCACAATTATTATAGGAAGCAATCCGAAAATCGTTATTTAGGGTTCCGTAGGGTCATGAGGTGTAGAATTATTTGTCAGGCGCTACTAATTTAGCACCATGTAAGCCAGTTATTTCACAGCTGTTGTTTTGTCGTTTTTCTTGTAATTTACTAAAATAATTTGTATTGTGTGATAGTACAGAACCCTTTGTGCGCGAGTCTGACTCGCACTTGACCGGTTTTTTTACAGGGGCCTCCTACTTTGACCTGGCTCTTTTTTACTTAACATAGTTCGGTATCACCTGTTCTCGAGTCCGCCACTGCTTAGCATTCAACAAAAAGTAAAACCCACCTAATTATCTCCTTATCCAAGCTCATTGGAGTCAATAATTTCGACATTCCTTGTGAGGCTCTTATATATACTGAACAAATTTCGGTATCACATGGTCCTGAGTCCGCCACTGGTTAGCATTCAACTAAAAGTAAAACCCACCTAATTATCTCCTTATCCAAGCTCATTGGAGTCAACAATTTCGACATTCCTTGTGAGGCTCTTATATATACTGAACACATTTCGGTATCACACACTATGTTCTGTGGTATCACATGGTCCTGAGTCCGCCACTGCTTAGCATTCAACTAAAAGTAAAACCCACCTAATTATCTCCTTATCCAAGCTCATTGGAGTCAAAAATTTCGACATTCCTTGTGAAATTTGTTACATTTGTAACAGCTAAGTGATTCATTGTTTTCAAACTTAAACTGGGCGAGAAATTACGCAATTTAATTTGATGTAATCCACGTGTTGAGGTGTTTGTTGTTGTTTTTGTTTTTAAATCTTTATTGCACAATGAAAAGTACACGTGCTGAGGTGAATTTACTACCGAGTTAAGGTAGTAGGTGAATTTGCCTTTTGTCCTAACGCCTACGCCCGTTTTAATAATCTGATATTAGCTAAGAACAGGTTTTTAAGTATTGTGTAAGTGTCGTTCCAGAAGAAGGTATTAATTTAACACTTTTTATATTTTTATACTCTCATTTCAAACTTGCACGAGTAGGTAAATTGTTACCACGTGTTTAGGCTTCACGAGAGATTTAATATAATTAGTTAATTATAAGGCCACGATTACACTTGGTAAAAAAATTTCAAAAAAAAAAAAAAACCGACTTCAAAAACCACAAACACTAAAAAGTAAAAAATAATTTAATTTATTATGTATACAAGAGTTAATTTAGTTCTATAATATCATTTTTTGGAGTCGGTACCAATTAGCCGCATGAACCGTCTACCTACTCTTCATTATTGTTGACGTGACTCCACATTGGCACCGACTCCAAAAAATGTTATTATAGAACTAAATTAACTCTTGTATACATAATAAATTAAATTATTTTTTACTTTTTAGTGTTTGTGGTTTTTGAAGTGAAAATTTTTTATGTCACTATTTTTAGTGGCCCCACTGTTTTTAAATACAGGATGTAACCAGAACGAGATATGCTATGCATGGTTAAAACATACTGTTTACAAGACTATCACACTGATCGCGAGCAATTTACTCTTATCCATGAGGAGTTCCGCTCTCCATCTCCGGAGATATTCATCAGATCTTCACCAAATTAAAATGGGACCACCTCTGAAGTATGACCTACCAAACAAAAAAAGAATTATCAAAATCGGTTCATAATTGGCGGAGAAATCGCGTAACAAACATACAAAAAAAAACATACAGTCGAATTGAGAACCTCCTCCTTTTTTTGAAGTCGGTTAAAAATTTACTCGCGTCGCTAGTGTGAGTAACAGGTAACTTACGAAATGTAAACAGTGTCGTAAATAGCGTATCGCATGCAAATCTACATCTACACTAATATTATAAAGAGGAAAGATTTGTATTTTTGTATTTTTGTATGTAACGAATAAACTCAAAAAGTACTGGACCGATTTTAATAATTCTTTTTTCATTAGAAAGCTACATTATCACTGAGTAACATAGGCTATATATTATTTTCAAAAAAATTAGAGATTGGACTATTGTGAACCAAGTCGGAAAAAATCGCCTCTTTTGAGAGCTTACGTGGCGTGCGCTGCGTAAATAGTTAAAGTTACACGAAAACAATGTATGGGGAAATTGTTCCTCTCAAAAAGTTCTAAAAAAAAGTCCGCGCCAGCATGTATCTATCTTTTAAGGTTGACTCACAATAACCATTTCTGTGATTTTCAAATTTAGTCTTTACCCAATGCTTTACTTGCGAAGGTGTTTTTACCGACATAGTATGAATCCTTATCAAAATAAATATGTTATTCATCTCAAGTATCGAATTAAGATAAAAATTGTCCTGTACATCATTTAATTTAGATGAATATCTTATGAGATATCATAGAAATAATGTAACGTGCAAGGGAAAATGGAATATAATAATCTGAGGGCTGGCGGCTGTGGTGAGGAAGGGGCGTACACTCTTACAATGTAATATTGAAATGTAAAACCTGCCCACTGCCCACTGGCTATAATAGGTATAGACTATTAGGATTATTAGTGCTGCCCGTGCGAAGCCGGGGCGGATCGCTAGTGTTTTATAAAGTGAAAACTTCTTTAGCCGCGTTGAACACTTTTTGGTAGGGGTTAAACATATGGATTCGCGGCGTCATCGACAAGCATGTCACCGACATGCTCGCGTTGTTACGAAGACAAAAGGTCTTAAATAAATATAAATATACTACATTCGAAATTAAACTTTAATGCCTTATTTTTAATTAAAAAAATAATAATTAAATGTTCGTTTTCATTTATATCGCCAGTCAAAGACTGCCAATTTTTTTTTTAAATCTAGTTTTTAAAGAGCTTTTATAGGTGACCTATATGTCAGCCCTATAGTTACACTCTACATAGTACATTAAGGGCCTGTTTCTCAATCTCCGAGTAACTTTTAACTGACGAATAAAATAGATTTTTTGGTAGTTGTTGTATAGGAATTCTGTCCAAATGTCAAAGGTTTACTTGGCGATTGTGAAACAGGCCCTAAGTCTAATTATGATTAATTCTAAATCTATAGCAATTTGAGAAAATCACTGACTTTATATACTTTCGAATTAAGTATGTAATTTTTTTTTTAATCACTACAAGTTAGCCCTTGACTGCGATCTCACGTGCGATCTCTTAAGTGATGATGCAGTCTAAGATGGTAAGTCTAAGTGATGGTGGTGGTAGCGGGCTAACCCCCGGGGTGGTACGTTTTATTACGTAGAATTTCTAGAAACTTGGACTTACAGGCTGTTCTTCCACCACGTGATGCAGTAGCGCCCTGAAGATCGGCGCGGGTAGACTGCCGAGCGCATGCAACGCTGCTAGCGCCCACAGCGGGCAATCGCCGTCAGAACAGAACTTGAATTTCTAGAAATAACATATAACATGTAATAATGTCGTTGCCTCGTTGGTCTACTGGTTCGCATGTTCGACTGCGGCCGACGAGGTACCGGGTTCGAGTCCCAGGTCGGGCCATAGTTAAGTGTTGGTTTTTTCTGACTAGATATTATTAAGTAGGGGTAAGTTAGGGTAGATTCACTTGACGATTCAAAAGCATTTGAAAGAAAGAAAGAAAATGTGTTTTTATTTGATCACTACATGTGGTTTTAGACTAATTATAATTAATATTAAGTAGATATAGTAATACGTGACCAAATAAAGGTTTCCATCTCAGCATCATGCTGCAGCAGACTGCAGCGCTGGTTTTCAGTGGAAACCTTGATTATAAGTGAAGTCACGGACGGAACTATGAATACATATGCGTGCAATACCTTAACTTATAATATTGTTGTTACGTATAAATATTACATTATCTAAAATGAAAGATACAGTTTGGTACTTGAAGCAACTAAGAAGAAAAATATAATAAAAAGAAAAACTAACTAACATGACATTGGTAAAATAATAACAAATAACAAATGCGGCATAAGTGCTGAAACGATAGCTAGAGATAGTTCTGAGATAAACTAGAGTGTAATAACAATACTTAATTTCAAGGCAATTTTTTTTGTTGCGTAAGTAAATAGGTTTTTAATTTAGTTTTAAAAGTTCCAAAATATTGTGACGATTTTAGCGGTGGCGGTAGATCGTTCCAGCACTTAGTGGCCGCAAATTTAAAACTTCCCTTGAATGCTGCTGTTTTATGCCGTGGAGTGGACAAAAAGAGGTAAGAGTTCCGTGTAATGCATGCTGACTTATCACCAAACCACATTAATTTCTTGCGTAAGTATTCTGGAATTCCATTTTTAAGTACCCCAAAAAGTAGAGTGGCAAGGTGTAACTTTCTACGTGCTTCCATCTTCAAAAGATTTGCTTCATTAATGAACGGAGTAACGTGTGAGCGCATTTGTAATAAGTCTATTTGAATAAAAAAATATGAGGAGATATAGAAATTCTCAGTACTAGCCCGAAGTTAGGAAGTCGGCGATGTTTCACCCCCATGCCTCAGAGAGCACGTTAAGCCGTAAATTTATGTTAAACTCGTTAAAAAGAGTTTCTTGTTAGTAGAATACATTTCGAACTAGTGGTAGACTCATTCGACGATTCAGAAGTACTTGTAAAAGTTTATTTGAATAAAAACATTTGCATTTGAATTTATTATACAACCATAACCATTACGTTCTAGCCTTTTTCATGTCAGAGTCACATTTATGCTATAGTAGCTACCTGCCCCGGCTTCGCGCGGGTGGCACTTAATATCTGCTGGTTGCGTATCCGCCCCGCGTTGAGTACGACCAGGCCTTTAAACTGCCCTTGATTTGACGGCATTAAGCTATCACTCACCATGGTTTAAGCGTCTCGAAGCAGCCGTCTGGAACAAGGGGAATATAATATTAGCATAGGAATTAGCGAATAGGTGCTTCCACACATGCGCAAATTATACGTAAGTAGGTTTGTACGCTAATGTTATTATAGACGTTACGATATCGCGCGGTCAATGGAGCTTCACTGAACTTATATAGAGGTATGGTATGTGTTACAGTCTTGGGTTACAGCGGATTCATTTTATTTCAATTATTACTAACTAGCTGATGCCCGCGACTTCGTCTGTGTGGAATAGGTTTTTTTGATTCCCATGGGAACTCCTTAATTTTCCGGGTTATAAACTACCTCTGTACCAAATTTCAGCAAAATCGGTTGAAAAGATGGGCCGGGAAAGCGTAGCAGACAGACAGACACTTTCGCATTTACAATATTAGTATGGATTGTTGCATATTTTTATCTGTGCCATTTTTTCTTTAGATGTTTGTCATGGGTATTCTTAAATTAAAAATAAGTAAAGCACGAAGAACAGGGCTCTCTGGTGTGTAATTATACCCACGTAAGTGTATACAATGTATTTTAATACACAGTGGGCGTCTATGCCCATACAAATTGCAGACCACAAGCTCTCTTATCCATACTCTATACTAATATTATAAATGCGAAAGTTTGAATGGATGGATGGATGGATATTTGTTACTCAATCACGTCAGAACGGCTAAACGGATCTGGATGAAAGATTATAGTCTGGAATAACACATAGGCTACTTTTATCCCTTCCAAAAGTTCCCGCGGGAACCAAATACCTCAATCCACGCGGACGAAGTCGCGGGCAATGGGCATCAGCTAGTTATTAATAATAGTTACACTTACCAGCGTCAAAATACACATGCAACAATATGAACTAAGTATTATATTATATATTCTAAAACAAACCTCATGTCTGTTTGTCCAATATTCGCGTACCTAGGTATATTCGGTACATTTAGCTCAACAATGCCGATATTAAGTTTGTTCGTGTATGATCCGTCCACAGTCAACACGGATTTACTACATATTCTAAACAGCTATATGAAACTCTGGGGTCACTTCTAGATCACGCAAACTACAATGCGGTATCCTGAACTTCTTTTATGAAGTGAAAACTTCGTTAGCCGCGTTGAACACTTTTCGGTAGGGTGTAAACTTGTGGAATCGCGTCATCGACACCGTCACCGCGTTGTTACTAAGATAAAAGGTCTGAAATATACTACATTCGTAATTAAACTTTAATGCCTTAGTTTTAAGGTTTATATATTAACTAGCTGATGCTCGCGACTTCGTCCGCGTGGATTTAGGTTTTTCGGTTCCCGCGGGAACTCTTTAATTTTCCGGGATAAAAAGTAGCCTATGTGCTATTCCAGACCATAATCTATCTCTGTGCCAAATTTCATACAGATCCGTTCAGCCGTTGGAGCGTGATTGAGTAACAAACATACATCCATACATACATCCATCCATCCAAACTTTCGCATTTATAATATTTATTTGACTAGCTGATGCCCGCGACTTCGTCCGCGTGGATTGAGGTTTTTCGGTTCCCGCGGGAACTCTTTAATTTTCCGGGATAAAAAGTAGCCTATGTGCTATTCCAGACTATAATCTATCTCTGTGCCAAATTTCATCCAGATCCGTTCATCCGTTGGAGCGTGATTGAGTAACAAACATACATCCATACATACATCCATCCATCCAAACTTTCGCATTTATAATATTTATTTGATTATTTGACTAGCTGATGCCCGCGACTTCGTCCGCGTGGATTGAGGTTTTTCGGTTCCCGCGGGAACTCTTTAATTTTCCGGGATAAAAAGTAGCCTATGTGCTATTCCAGACTATAACCTATCTCTGTGCCAAATTTCATCCAGATCCGTTCAGCCGTTGGAGCGTGATTGAGTAACAAACATCCATACATCCATACATCCATCCAAACTTTCACATTTATTAACCGACTTCAAAAAAAGGAGGAGGTTCTCAATTCGTCGGAATCTTATAATATTTATATATTTGATATTTGACAAGCTGATGCCCGGGACTTCGTCCGCGTGGATATATGGATATATGGATGTTTGTTACTCAATCACGCTCCAACGGCTGAACGGATCTGGATGGAATTTGGCACAGAGATAGATTATAGTCTGGAATAACACATAGGCTACTTTTTGTCCCGGAAAATTAAGGAGTTCCCGCGGGAACCAAAAAACCTCAATCGACGAGGACGAAGTCGCGGGCATCAGCTAGTAGGTACCTCATACAATAGGGATGATGACAACTCAATCAAATCAGCAACTCTTTATCAAACTAAAAAACGCACTTCTATAGTATGGAAGTTGTATGAAATTCACAGTTGTGACGTCATCAAATTTCAACGCACTTTTTTTCTTTAATCTATATTTTAAAATGGTTATCAAACTTAAAACTAACCGAGGATGTGAATTTTAGGTGTTTTGGAAGACCCTCTATTTAATAATCAGTTAGAAATAATTTATTTTTGATATAGGCATCAATCCCTATTCACATACATACATGAACCCTAAAAACATTACACTCTTTTTTGGACAGTCGTGTAAAAACGCCATCAATTCGTGCAACATCTAATCTACCCACTCAAGCCCCGAAGTCTCTTGATCGGGAAGAGTGGAAGACGGCGTTAACGCATGTTTACATTCAATCAACGATAGCGGGGCGCAGGTGTTTGGCGTCAGAACGGCCGCTCTTATCGAATTAGCTACCTCCATCGGTTTTTAGAAGGCTTTAGATCAGTTGGTCTCAAAGTTTTCTGATACAGACAACATCTCTATTCTCTAACTCAGTGTCTATCAAAATATGAAAGCCACTATAGAATAGCATTTGAGATGTGGGCACTGAGAAGGATGCTGAAGATATCATGGAACCAGCCCCCCAATCATGTAAGGATGACCGATGAAATCGTTAAAAATCTGCGGCAAAGTAAATAAACCATAACAGCATTAAATTAGAGCTCAATTTCGTGTACCCATTCTTATACGTTTAGGTATGTACGATACTCAAACGTATAAGAATGGATACGCGAAATTGAGCTCTAATTCAATGCAGTTATGGTTTATTTTACTTTGACGAAAATCTTAAACGTTTGATCGGTACATTCTTACATGATTGGGGCCCAGTTCGTCTCAAATGCTGAGGTAGGTACTTAAACGAGCGCATTGTAACCGAGCTCTAATGACAACCGTCGTGCAGAGAAAGGTGGCATTTTTCGGGCACCTTCAAAGAGGATCCCAGTACGTGTTCTCAAGGTTGATCCTGGAAGGCAAGGTTCACGGGAAAAGAGCACCTGGAAGACAGAGGAGGAAGTGGATTGATGACGTAAAGGAGTGGACCCGTCATAATTACGCTGAATTAAAGAACATTGCTCAAAATCGGAAGGCATTTCACCTGCTGACCGCCAAACTTCAATTTGAAGATGGCACCCGATGATGATGACTATAGAATAAAGAAAAAAAGTGCGTTGAAATTTGATGACGTCACAACTCACAACTATGTATTTCATACAAACTTCCTTAGTTTGATAAATAGTTGCTGATTTGATTGAGTTGTCTTTATTTCTATTATAGTAGTATAAGCACTAATAAAACAGATATAGGTAAATATCTCAAATTCCGCAATTAAAATATGGGCTGCTACCAAAAGTTTGGGAGCCCCTGTGTTGACCGATCTTCTTAAATCAATTATTAAGATCGTCGTTTGTTTCTAAAGCGACTGACTAGGTGTTGTAAAAACTAAAAATCCAACTCCAAAAAAACAATAATTATTTTAGACAATTTACACGAAAGCTAAAAAATACTTTTCAGCATCTTATCTTATTACGCATATTATAATAAGAATGTGAAAATTTGGATGTTTTTACCTATATATAATTCTTTTGTAAGTTTATATGTTTGGTTATTCTTTCTTCCTTCACGCAACAATGACTGAACAAATTCAAATTATATTTGGAAGTTGTCCAGTTACAGTTTTATTCTAAGAATCTATTTCTTAGGTTATTTTTTTAAGCATTACATTCATAAAATCAACAAAACGCACGTTACGACCAGCGTCCACGCCATATTTGTCAACAGAGATTCTTCCGAGCATCAATAACCGGAAATGCTTTACGTGCCGCGCACCAGAGAAATCTCATAGTAACTATTGAACGAATACGAGAAATTAATAACGTAGGACACTTTTTTTTATCTACTACAAGGTTAGCCCTTGACTGCGATCCACCTGATGAAAAATGAAATGATTTATTTCACGTAGGACAACTTGAACCACTTATGATAAGTCGTAAGAATCTACCACCGATGGTAAGTGATGATGCAGTCTAAGATGGTAGCGGGCTAACCTGTTAGGGGCATGACAGTTATATTAAAACCATAATAAGTTTCTACACGGCATCGTATCGGAATTCGGAACGCTAAATCGCTCGGCGGCACGTCTTTGCCGGTAGGGTGGTAACTAGCCACGGCCGAAGCCAGACCAGACCAAACCAGAGATACTTCAGATATTACAAATTCCCAAATTGAGCCTACCGGGGATCGAACCCGGGACCTCCGCACGTTAAGACAACAGCGCTAAACACTGCGCCAGGGAGGTCGTCAAAAACACAAATCAAGTTATGTCCAGCATTCACACCATAAATTTGTCAACATAGATTCTTCGGAGAATCATCATGTTGTTGAGATAACAGGAAATGCTTTACGTGCCGCGAGAGAACGAGCATAAGCCCATCCAGCCGCGTATAACTTAAGTACCTTCAATGCAAGAGTGAATAGGCATCTTCTAGGCAAGCGCGCTTCAACCTAGACCTCATCATTGCTTTGTATTAAGCATGCTTGTCGTCAAGCGCGAGCCTATTCTATAATAAAAAATATTTAAAACTTAAAAAAAAAAATGTAAACCTTAAAACTAAGGCATTTACGAATGTAGTATATTTATATAAGACCTTTTGTCTTGGTCGCGACTATGTCGGTGACTTGTAGCATGTCGGTGACGGTGTCGGTGACGCGAATCCACAAGTTAACCCCCTACCAAAAAGTGCTCAACGCGTCTAGAGAAGTTTTCACTTCAAAAAAACTTGCCTTGAACGAAGGACTTGAGCCAAAACAGACGGGATAAAACGTTGGCGCGCGCACTTTTATAGCTGCACAGACCTGCGCGACACGAGAAAATGTATTCCGCATACGGGCATTTCGTCCTTAGTGTGTTTTAGTCATACCTCATACTTGCGTATCTTTTTTCGTAGCAACGTCGTAGCATCGTCGTAGCGATTTCGTAGCTCACAAAATTGTCGGTGATTGTTTTTGCCATATTATTTAATCGATGACATATTTTATATTCGTTCGTATAATATAGGCAGACTAAGATGAAAGTGGACTAAACTGGAAAACTAGGTATGACTAGATAATACTGTGGAATCGCCACAAAGCGTATTTTATATCAAATAAATATTATAAATGCGAAAGTTTGGATGGATGTATGGATGGATGTTTGTTACTCAATCACGCCCGAACGGCTGAACGGATCTGGATGAAATTTGGCACAGAGATAGATTATAGTCTGGAATAGCACATAGGCTACTTTTTATCCCGGAAAATTAAGGAGTTCCCGCGGGAACCGAAAAACCTCGATCCACGCGGACGAAGTCGCGGGCATCAGCTAGTATAATATTTTTTTTTTTATAGCTATAAATTTGCCAAGTTGCATTCAAATCCGTCCTATATCTATCTAAGTCTTATGTAACTGGATTCAGATAGATAGATAATAATTATATAATCTACTAGCTGATGCCCGCGACTTCGTCCGCGTGGATTGAGGTTTTTCGGTTCCCGCGGGAACTCCTTAATTTTCCGGGATAAAAAGTAGCCTATGTGCTATTCCAGACTATAATCTATCTCTGTGCCAAATTTGATCCAGATCCGTTCATCCGTTGGAGCGTGATTGAGTAACAAACATACATCCATACATACATCCATCCATCCATCCAAACTTTCGCATTTATAATATTTATTTGATGCTAATATATAAATGCGAAAGTTTGGATGGATGTATGGATGGATGTTTGTTACTCAATCACGCCCCAACGGCTAAACGGATCTGGATGAAATTTAGTACAGAGATAGATTATAGTCTGGAATAACACATAGGCTACTTTTAATCCCGTAAAATTAAAGAGTTCCCGCGGGAACCAAAAAGCCTCAATTCACGCGGACAAAGTCGCGGGCATTAGCTAGTAATTATATATCTAGCTTCTATTCTGTATTCTTCTATTCTATTCTGTAGTTTGGCCCCTTTTGCAATAATTATTATTTCATACTATTTCATATTCTACAGAACCCTCGGACGAAACTGACTCGCACTTGGCCGTCTTTTGTTATTAAGTTATGTGCTTCCTTTCTCTTCAGTGTAATTCTAAATTTCCGTACTTGATTTTAGTATACATTTTGTTCCATAATTAGGAAATGCCCGCAGTAAATTGGGCCTTTTGATGTTCACCTTTTGAAAATATCACTCTTTAATATACCTAATAATATCATCCAGGGGCCTTATGACGTAAACATGATTGATACAGTGATCATGATTGATCGCATTCACCTTTCAAATTCAAATTTAATTTTCAAGTTTTTTATTCAAATATACTTACTTTGTACAAGTGCTTATGAATAGTCGAATGAATCTAACTACCACTTTGAGTGGTTAACAATCTTCCTCTAGTGGCCAAAATGCATTATCGCAGCAACCACCACCTCCACAACAGCCCATTAACGTTCCACTGCTGGACACAGGCCTCCACTCCCTATGAAGGAGAGAGGGAATTAGAGCTTAGACCCACCACGCTGCTCCAATGCGGGTTGGCGGGCTTTAACAACTGTACAATATGTTAGTAATAATAACAGGGACCGACGGCTTAACATGCTCTCCGAGGCACGGGGGTGAAACACCGCCAACTTCAACTCCGGGCTAGTACTGAGAATTTCTAGTTAGAAAAACCCAATGCTCAATTGTGGCCCGACCCGGGACTCGAACCCGAGACCTCGTCGGCCGCAGTCGAACATGCTAACCACTAGCTAGACCACCGAGGCAGTCGCAGCAAGAATACCATTAATTCGGCCAATCACAACCATTGAGACTGTAACATAATGTTTGATGTCCTTGTTGATTTTTTACCTTGACGTCCCTATTATAAGGATTATAATTCTAAAACACAAATGTCAAAAATATTAAAATAATACGGATTTCAGCGATGGTAGTATGCCCCCTGGTGAATCAAAACAAAACTACAAAACTCGATATTACAACAGTTGTATTTAATACATACGCCAATCAATTGAATAAAAGTGTAAAGAATGAGAAAACAGCAACAATAAGATGCGACGACTGCCATTTGAGGTAATGAATATGAAACAGAGGACTGAGATGTTGCACCCACTGCGATGGGGCGAAATGAGACCCTTTGCAATTCAACGGGTTGCAGTAGAGACAGCAAACGCCATATTTAATAATACTTTTCAATATTTTTTATATTTAAAACTTAAAGGTGCTTTTCTGGTAAGATTACTCATTTTACTGGCTCTTCCAAATAACTTAAACAGGTGACAGCGTAAATGGCTTGTGGCGAGTGTCATTTGAAATAATGAATATGAAACAGAGGACTGAGATGTTGCACCCACTGCGATGGGGCGAAATGAGACCCTTTGCAATTCAACGGGTTGCAGTAGAGACAGCAAACGCCATATTTAATAATACTTTTCAATATTTTTTACATTTAAAACTAAAAGGTGCTTTTCTGGTAAGATTACTCATTTTACTGGCTCTTCCAAATAACTTAAACAGGTGACAGCGTAAATGGCTTGTGGCGAGTGTTATTTGAAGTAATGAATATGAAACAGAGGACTGAGATATTGCACCCACTGCGATGGGGAGAAATAAGACCTTGCATTTCAACGGTGTATTTTTTAATATTTTTCATTAATTTTTACAATGAAAAGGTAATTTGCAGGTAAGAGTTCACAATATATAGGGCTATCCCAAGAAGGTAGTAGATAAAAGCAACAATTATTATAGAATTCTACGTTACATAGTACGTACCTACATAACTATGTGTTTTTTTTAAATTTTCTTTCATAAAAAAAAGTAGTACCTACTAATGAATTATTAAATGTAAGGAGTTGAACTTTAAAGAAGTATTTGTTAAAAGCGTTTCTTTTCTGTGAGAATTTACAAAAATAACATAAAATTGTGTGAAAAAGGAAAACCAAACAAAATCCAACAATGCATACAATTCATAAGTAATATCGGAAGCCAAAAGGCCGTTGCGAAAACTTTATGAACAGTTACAAAATATATTTTTTGTTGCCCAATCATTTCAAAGTTGATGAAGTTTCGCAATTATATTATAAACGCGTATTTGTGATCAATAAAATTAAACTTATTAATAATGATGGCTTTAGTCATAAGGTCACCTTTTTTTTGTACTTTTAGTATATTATGTTCTTTGTAACTTAATATTATAAAGAGGTAAAGTTTGTGAGGTTGTAGGGGGTAATCTCTGGATCTACTGAACCGATTTTTAAATTTCTGGTACAAGCAATAGAAAGCCACAATATTTGTCAGTGTCATAGGCTATATATTATCCCGAAAAATAAGGGAGTTCCCGTGGGAATTCAAAAAACTTATTTCACGCGGACGAAGTCGCGGGCATCAGTTATGCAATAAAGTTGTTTAATAATAATATGTCACATTTCCTTTAGGGTAAAATGGGCTAACGGGCCTCTGCGAGTTGGTTTCGACCCCTCGTACGCCTTCTTAAGGTCCGGGACCCCATGGTCCCGAGATGGAGAGAAATACAATAATAATATGTATTTATTTTGTAGAGATAATAATATTTATCTTCGTACTAGCTGATGCCCGCGACTTCGTCCGCGTAGATTGAGGTTTTTCGGTTCCCGCGGGAACTCTTTAATTCTCCGGGATAAAAAGTAGCCTATGTGCTATTCCAGACTATAATTTATCTCTGTGCCAAATTTCATCCAGATCCGTTCAGCCGTTGGAGCGTGATTGAGTAACAAACATCCATACATCCATACATCCATCCAAACTTTCGCTTTTATAATATTTATTTGATTTGATGCTCAAACTCAGAGTCACCCAGCGGGCGTTGGAGAGCTATATGCTCTAAGCATGAGGACCAAATGAGGATATCCGTAGAAGAACTAGAGTAACCTTCGCGTTCAGTAGTTTATTTATTTTAATTTTATTTATTTATTTAATAACAAAGAAATGTTTACATATTTTACAACCGACACAGCTTAACGGGCTGCAAAGCTGTAGCGGAAATAGGCGGGCTTATAGTTAGAGGAACCGATAGACTAGTCCCAATAGGTCCTGAAATGGCGACCTCGCACCGGAAATAGCCGCTATGCAGGCCCCAAAAGTGTCAAGCTTGTCGCAGGGAGCCGCTGAACGGAGGCGCAATGCCGCGACGCGGGTGAATCCCTACAAGACATCTATGTCCAGGTGACACGCAGGCTAGCTATAGCTATTTTTTTTTTTTTTATCCACTACAAGTTAGTCCTTGACTGCGATCTCACCTGATGGTAAGTGATGATGCAGTCTAAGATGGTAGCAGGCTAACCTGTTAGGGGCATGGCAGTTATATTAAACCCATCCCCCTATTCGGTTTCTACACGACATCGTACCGGAACGCTAAATCGCTTGGCGGCACGTCTTTGCCGGTAGGGTGGTAACTAGCCACGGCCGAAGCCTCCCACCAGGCCAGACCAGGGAAAATTCAGAAATTATAAATTCCCAAATTGACCCTGCTGGGGATCGAACCCGGGACCTCCGCACGTTAAGACAACAGCGCTACACACTGCGCCACGGAGGTCGTCAAGCTATAAATTTATTAATCGGTCTATGAAATCGGTCGAATCGGTTCGGTCGCTTTGAATCGGTATATGAAAGGCGCCAGTATAATATCTTGCATCGCGTGTGCGTATGTGTATAATATTATACAAATACGCACACACGAGGAAAAAAAAATCACAGCTACTTCACGACCATCGTGAGTTGGCACCTTCCTTCAGAGCAAAACTCGCAGCAAAAAGGTCTCTGACACCTTGACAGAGGATAATTTGAGTGCAAAACATAAAAAAAAAAAAATATATCTTGCTTAACATTTTGTATAAAAAAATTGGCAGACATAGGGACTGCCGATAGAAGTGGAAACTTATAATTTAGAATTTTTGTATTAAAATTTTAAAACGCCAATATAATTACGAATATTTAAAATAGTTTAAACAAAAAATCGTCCGATCCGATGTTCATAGGCGTCCACAGTTGGACAAAGGTCCCCTGCACGGATCTCCACAAGACACGGTCTTGTGCCGCTTGCTTCCAGCGACTCCTAGCTACTCGTTCCCTTTATTATGTTTATGTTATTCGCATTTAGAAGCAAACAAACTGAAAAGGCGAACTCGTGCGTGTCACACTAAAAATACATACATCTGTTTTAGTGTTTTGACTGATTTAATGGAAAAAGGGTTTGCGATATTGATATAAAAATCCAAAGATATGTAATTTCTCCCGACAAAATCTCGGCCACCGTTGCGGCCAATAGGTATGATGACAACTCAATCAAATCAGCAACTCTTTATCAAACTTAAAAACGCACTTCTAGTATGGAAGTTGTATGAAATTCACAGTTGTGAGTTGTGACGTCATCAAATTTTAACGCACTTTTTAGGGTTCCGTAGCCAAATTTGGCAAAAACGGAACCCTTATAGATTCGTCTGTCTGTCTGTCCGCCCGTATGTCACAGCCACTTTTTTCCGAAACTATAAGAACTATACTGTTGAAACTTGGTAAGTAGATGTATTCTGTGAACCGCATTAAGATTTTCTTACAAAAATAGAAAAAAAACAATACATTTTGGGGGTTCCCCATACTTAAAAAAATATATGATGTAGGTACATAAATTACCATGCAAACTTCCACCGAAAATTGATTTGAACGAGATCTAGTAAGTAGTTTTTTTTAATAATTTAAAACTTACTACAGGTTTGTACGGAACCCACGGTGCGCGAGTCCGACTCGCACTTGGCCGGTTTTGTTTTCTTTAATCTACATTTTAAAATGGTTATCAAACTTAAAACTAACCGAGGATGTCAATTTTAGGTCTTTTGGAACTCTATTTAATAATCAGTTAGAAATATTTTTTTTTAGATATACGCATCATCCCTATTTCAACGGACACTACCCAACTGCGCAGGAGATTTAAAGGTTTAGCCTCACTACAGATGCAAGGCGCGGCGCGGCACGTAGCAGCAAATATTCTTTGTAAGAGTTTGTATGGGTGTGGATAAGCGACGCGGCACGGATACACTACAACTACAGTCCATTAATGTCCCACTGCTGGGCCACTCTCATAGGAGAGAGGGAATAAGAGCTTATACCCACCACGCTGCTCCAATGCGGGTTGGCGGGCGGGCCGCGCCACCGTACTTTCGCTCCTGTGTACCGATTTTTAAAGTAGGTACATGTTTTCTGGCAGCGCCCATCAAAGATACAAACTCCGGGAGCTGCTATTGAGATTTTCTAACCTTAATTATGTCCCACTCGGAACTCAAACCCAGGGCCACGTGACCCGCAGCCGAATAAGCTAACCATCGAGGCCGTTTGTAGAGAAAAAAACAATAATGTGCCCGCTGAAGATTACAGAGAGTGTATCTGTCGGTAGTTTTGTACCACTTTACTATATTCCATTGCTCTATTATTCTACTTTTTTCGTTCTCATATCAACGGTTTGTGATTATAACAAACAGTTTTCATAACTTTGTAGAATCTACTTACTAGTCAATATCCATACTGATATTATAAATGAAAAAGTGTGTCTGTCTGTCTGCCACGTACCTATTTCACCCATCTTTTCAACCGATTTTGATGTTTCGTACACAGATAGTACCGTTGTGCCCCGGGGTAGGACATAAGCTATTTTTTACCGCGGAAAATTAAAGCTTTTCCGCGGGAATCCAAACCTCAAAGTTGCGTAAATCATCTAGTCTAGTAATTTTTAAAAACAACAGATCCAAGCAACAACAATAAATCAACAAAAGTCAAAATATGAATTGATAAAAAAACACAGCTGTGGATGTGTGTTAGTGTGTGTGTATGAGTGTGATGAATTTAAAAAATCAACGTACGTAACCACCCACAAAAACCGGTCAAACAAAAATATTCGGCAGTTGCCTATAAACGAAAACCGCAAAAACCGTTAACAATAATCGTTTAAGTTTCGAAAAATAGGAAAACATGAACAAAAATAAAATAAGAACAAATAAATTGAAAAAAATATTGGTGTTAATTTCATGTGATGAATTTAAACAAATGAACGTACAAGTAACCAACCGCCCACGAGACCAGATTTGGTCGGTGGCTATTAACGAAAACCGCGAAAACCGTTTAAATGAAAATAATAATCTTTCAAGCTGTCTGTACATCTCTCCGCGGCGGTATAAATACGTGCGGACGGCCGCATCAAAATCATAACAACTGGTTTAGTCGGCGGGTATACACCCTCCCTTATATAGTCTAGGGTATAGTCCTTTAGTGAAACCGTATATTACATAGTACATATATGTTACACATTTATGCTCTATTAAAGTTTGTTTGACGTGAAGTGTTTATTGCAGTCATTTTAGCTATGCTGTAAACTTCTAGCGGTGAGTAGTGTATTATTACGTTGAAATTTAATTTCAATTCAATTTAATTTAAATAATAATTAATTATTAATAATTTTTTATTTAAATTAAATTATTATTATTATTATTTATTTATGTCTCCTTGAACCTAGTCGCATCAATACAAATACTGAAGATGAGCTTTTTGTAAATATATTTATTAGTTATCTGTTGCATTTAGCAATCAATGTTTATTCAAACCTTAGTAAATACCAAAGTTTATTTAAACTGAATTATTATCTAGCTTGTGCCCGCGGCTTCGCTTATATTTAATTCGATTGTCATAAAAATTTTACCTCCGTAGGGATTAAATAAAAAAAAATCTTAGAAGATGCCTACGTCGCAATAACTATTTGTGCAAAATTATAGCTGGATCTGCCTTGTGGTTTGAGTTGTGCTTTGATAGATCCATTAGTCACTTTTTCCCTTAAAATATTGTATTAAGAAGACTGAAATGATTTTAATTTTCAATCGTTAGATAAACCTTATGAGATTATTTCATTTCAATGTGACGACTGTGTGTGTGTGAATGTGTGTGTTGACGTCCTCCGTGGCGCAGTGTAGCGCTGTTGTCTTAACGTGCGGAGGTCCCGGGTTCGATCCCCGGCAGTGTCAATTTGTCACTTACGTTCAGGTGAGATCGCAGTCAAGGGCTAACTTTAAGTGGTTAAAAAAAAAATGTCCAAAACATTGAAATCTATGAGAAAGTGTCGACTTAAATTCTTCTGGTAGAGATTAATTGATTTGATTTTTAATTTTTTTTATTATTTCATGAAAAGTACAAAAAATTATACAATAGTTACGAAAAAAAGAAATAGTTTAATTGGTAATTATAAAATTAGCTATGAATACTATTAAACAATATATTCGTAAACGTAATCTGTGTGTGTCTGTGTATTTGCTAACTTCTTAACTTCTAAATGGATTTAAATGCAGGTCACACAATGTAAATATTCCATTAGGATTGTGTTGTTGAAGTGTTTTACATTTAATATACGGTATGAATGAATGAAACTACAAGTAAAGCTTGCCGAGACAATTAGTTTTCATTAATTCTCACTCACTCACTCACTCAATACAGCCCATTAAGGTCCCACTCTCATAGGAGAGAGGGAATTAGAGCTTAGACCCACCACGCTGCTCCAATCCGGGTTGGCGGGCTTTAACGACTATTATCATGTTAGTGATAATAACCGGGACAGACGGCTTAACTTCCTAACTCCGGGATAGTACTGAGAATTTCTGGTCAGAAAAACCCAATATACTTATCATTAATTGTTACGTATTAATTGGTGTCTGATAAATAATGATTTAAAAGTTGTTTAGTTATATTATCCCAAGAAAACTCCTACCATTATGTGATTAATGGAAACAGGTCACTACCCTCAGTAATGAGGAATACGACGCAACGAGAGAGTATTACGTAATAGAAGTTGCCTTTTTAATTAATCCTGTAAATGCGAAAATTTGTCTGTGTGTCTGTCTGCTACCAATCCGTCCAATCGATTTTGACAAAATATTGTACAGAGATAGGTTGCATCCCGGAGTCATACTTAGGCTTTTTTTATCCCGGAAAATTTAAATCCACACGGACGAAGTATCGAGCATCAATTAGTACTCAAATAAATTATTGAACGTAGAAAAACTATTTTCGATTTAAAGATTAGTCAAATAATAAATATTAAATACTAGCTGATGCCCGCGACTTCGTCCGCGTGGTTGAGGTTTTTTTGATTCCCGCGGGAACTTCTTAATTTTCCGGGATAAAAAGTAGCCTATGTGCTATTCCAGACTATAATCTATCTCTGTGCCAAATTTCATCCAGATCCGTTCATCCGTTGGAGCGTGATTGAGTAACAAACATACATCCATACATACATACATCCATCCATCCAAACTTTCGCATTTATAATATTTATATGGATTATAAATGCTAAAGTTTGGATGGCCGATGGATGTATGGATCTTTGGATGTTTGTTACTCAATCAAGCTCCAACAACGGCTGAACGGATCTGGATGAAATTTGGCACAGAGATAGATTATAGTCTGGAATTGCACATAGGCTACTTTTTATCCCGGAAAATTAAAGAGTTCTCGCGGGAACCGAAAAACCTCAATCCACGCGGACGAAGTCGCGGGCATCAGCTAGATAGTTAGCTAGATATTATAAATTTTGATTTAAATACTTAAATTGTTGTTTGGTCCAATTTAGTAAAATAATGTACAGTTTTAATTATAAGGTCATATTAATTAAGAAAATGAAAAGTTTTTCTCAATTTTTTTTTGGGGCTCTACGAAAATTTTAGTTAAAACTTAAGATGTCTCTCAAATATCATTCTTTGAGGATGTTTGGAAGCGAAAATATTACTTGAAACTTCGACACCTTTCCTTTCTAAGTTTTAACGAGAATTAAACTGCGTTCTAGTCATTGATTTTATTATTTATTTGGTTTACTGTTTATTTTATATGAAAAAAAATTATATAATTTTAAAAACACCATTGATACCAAGTTGGCGGTGCATAATTATTGCTCCAACTGATATTATGTCAATTTCGAGATATTGTCCATACTAATATTATAAATGCGAAAGTTCTATCGATGGATGGATGGATGTATGGATGAATCTAGTTTGTTACTCAATCACGTCAGAACGGCTGAACGGATCTGGATGACATTTGACACAGAGATAGATTATAGTCTGGAATAATACATAGGGTACAGTACCTATACTTATTATCCCGGAAAATTAAAGAGTTCCCGCGGGAACCAAAAACCTCAATCCACGCGTACGAAGTTGCGGGCATTAAATGGTGCCACTTTATAGCTAGAGGTTAAATCTAAAAATACTATTATTTAATTTAATTAAGAAAATAAAATAGCCCCAAAAAAGTGAAAATGCACTAACTCGATTGCCGAACCGACGCGCATATTCTTTGCCAAAACTGCGATTTACAAGCTAAATTTTACCTCCTTTATCCTGCCTTTTGCGTTTGGACAGAAATTTTGACGATTTTAATAGTAACTTTAGGTGCAAAGCACACTTGTTCGTCTTTTTTAAGCTTTCCGTACCAGTTTGGTAGAAAATGGAACTCTAACAGTGCGACTATGTCCGCAAATTCGATAGATCGTAATCGAGCATTCAATCATATTAGCGTCAAAGTAAAAAGGACCTTAAAAATATTGATTTACAGCTCAATTACGAGTATGCATTCACAGCTCTCAAACGGAAACGTTTCGGAATTAAAAGCAGTTGTACTGATTGTAAGACTTTAAATCAAATGGTTTTGGGTCCAATTTACTTTGACGCCAATGTGATCGAACGCTCGATTAGATCAATCGAATTTGCAATGTTAAAACTTACACTAAGCGAACAAGGGGGTTACTACCATCGCTTAAAGCAGTATTGTTTTAATATTGTTGACGTTCGTGTTTTGGAATTATAATCCTTATTTTAGGGACGTCAAGGTACGTGACATAAAACTGTCATTTTGAAATGGTAGTAGGTAACCCCCCCCCCCAGCAGGGCTAGCATGGGCCGGAGATAAAAAATTTATCCCCCGATTTTATCCACTGACAAGAGATAAAATTAACTTATTCACTTCTCAGAGCACGGCAACAGGGGAGAGGAGAAATTTATCCCCGTTTGACATTTCACGGGGACTCTGGGACTATTTATCCACCGTTATTTAGCGCTTTTATTTATTTATTTAGCAATAAATTTTTAATCCTTTCCTCGGGAAGAAAATTGTCTCTGCCCATGCTAGGGGGGCAGGACGTCGTCTCGTAATAATAACACAATAACAATGGTATCCCTAATCGCTATTACCAAAATATCGTCTATTAAGCCAAAGCGCCTTACCCATACAATCTTTAATTGATAACATTAACAATTAGATTGTTATGGAGATTATTACAGCGATTAATATTTATATTTGTTGCTAAAAGGCGGACTTTGTAACTAGCTATAAAGACATCAAATCAAGAGTGAATAGGCATCTTCTAGGCAAGCGCGCTCCACCTTAGGCTGCATCACCACTTGCAAGCAAGTCTGATTGCAGCCAAGCGCTAGCCTATATTATATAAAAAAAGACAACTCGGAAAGTAGAAGGCGTGCTCGAGAATCGAATCCCGGACCCTCAAACAAGAGGCTAAGGTCTCCAGTTTAGGGCGGTTTCAAACTAGCGCATTTTTTTGCACGTATAAGCTCGTATCGGGTTACGTGTTTTTTTTTATTGCGTGATAGGCTTGCTATTGACGACCATTATGCTTAGTGCAAAGCAATGATGAGGTCTAGGTTGGAACACGCTTGCCCAGAAAATGCCTATTCACTTTTGCCTTGAAGGTACTTAAGTTTTGTTTACACGCGCGCCAAATTTGCGCCTCAAAACATCGAACACGCGTACGCGCGCTAATTCCGTGTTCGCAGGAACCCATGGGTCAGTCAGTAGTAGTAGTATTTACGTATTCTGTGGTATTTAAAAAAAAAATTTGGCAGTCATAGGGCCTGCCGATAGAAGTGAAAACTTATAACTTAGGATTTTAGTATTAAAATCTGAAAATAATATAAAATTTTCAAACGCCAATATAAATACGAATATTTAAAATAATTTAAAAAATAAAAAGCATGTCGGTGTCGCGAACCCATAAGATTTTCCCCTACCAAAAATGCTCAACGCGGCTAAAGAAGTTTTCACTTCAAAAAAATGATTATTTCATCATACATTATCAGACTTCATCATACTTACCTACTAATATTATAAACTGGCTGATGATAAAATTTGGACCGGAGGAAAAAGTCATAGGAGCTTTTTTATGTTAAATTTTAAGTTCTACATATTCTTACTAGAACTTTTTTGTCTAATTTTTACCGTTTTCGAGTAATTGCGAAAAAACTCGTAACTTTTTTTTTTCAACCCTTGCCGGGGGTTGCAGACACGAAAACCTTTACACATTGTTTTTGTATCATTAAAACTACATTGTATCAAAAATGCAAAGTTGTGCCAGAATTTTGATTTCAGATCATAATTGATTGGACTATTAGACAATTATTGGGCCTCTGATACCGCCCATAGACATGAATATAATAAAAGTATATTCATTCATTCATTCACTATCACCGTTTCACGCATAAACCATAGCAAAACCACATTCAGTCGTCATAAGTTAGGTACATGAACAAACATTTAAATAAATAAATAAATAAAAAACCGGCCAAGTGCGAGTCGGACTCGCGCACCGAGGGTTCCGTACAAACCTGTAGTAAGTTTAACGATTTATGACGTATTAAAAATAAAAATTACGTTTGTTGTATGGGAGCCCCCCTTTAATATTTACTTTATTGATATTTAATTATTTATTTTGAAAGGTAATATACAAGTTAATATTCTGTGAAAATTTGAACCGTCTACCTGTTACCGTTTTTAATATTGAGCAAAAAAATACGAAAAAATCACGTTTATTGTATGGGGATCCCCCCTAAATATAAATATTTTTTTAATTTTTAGTATTTGTTGTTATAGCGGCAACGGAAATACATCATTTGTGAAAATTTCAGCTTTCTAGCTATCACGGTTTATGAGATACAGCCTGGAGACAGACAGACAGACAGCGGAGTCTTAGTAATAGGGTCCCGTTTTTACCCTTTGGGTACGGAACCCTAATAAAAACGACATTTGCTACGAGTCTACGTTTTTGCGTAGAGGCCTACGCGCTATCAAGTTCATCTTCAAACGCCATAAAGAAACTTGAGTCAGCTAAACATTACGAAATATCGTCCCCTCATCATTATCAGCCTGTGGACATCCACTGCTGGACATGGATCTTTCCTTATTACTTTTGTTGGGATTTATATTACAAATATTTCATAATATTTTAGACACTCATGATAGAAGTTTAGGCAGAATGTTATTTTTAGAATCAGTTTTGATATATTATATAAAGACCATGAAGTTTTTTTTGTCTGTCTATGTACGCATCGCGCTGAAACGAATGGACAGAGGCCCATATTTTCAACAGATTTTGATGAAATTTGCTACAGAGATAGGTTATATCACTGGGAAGGACATAGTCTACTTTTTATCCCGGAAAATTAAGGAGTTCCCACCTGAATGCTAAAAACTCAATCCACGTAGACGCAGTCGCGGGCATCATCTAGATTCTAGATAATCATAAAGTAAGTAAAGATGAAAAACGGAGATTACTATAGGTACCTATCCTATCCTATCACAAATACCTACTCTATTATTAGGTACCTTTAATATTTTCCGATAGTGATATGGATCAGGTGATAGAAACTTAATACATTTATCTTTGATTAATTTTTGATGACTTATCTATCGTAACTATAGGTGGGTTAGGTTCAAATAATAGATTTTCCTCTTATTCTTGTTTAATTATTTTCCTCAAACACCGTTAGATTTTCCATTCGATCACACAGTTTTTTTATTTATTAAATTGCTTTACGGCTCTGGGTTCCAGCCCATCCGAGCGTAATCGCACAAAATATTAATGAAACCACAGACCAGAAACTTAAAGGATGGTTCATGACCCCAAGAGTATTAAAAAAACATTGTGGCTTTGTGAATCAACACAGACCATATAAGACCAGCCCCCCAATCATGAAAGAATGGCCGATCAAAACGTTAAGTTCGTCGTCAAAGTAAAATAAACCATAACTGCATTGGATTAGAGCTCAATTTCGTGTATCCATTCTTATACGTTAGAGTATCGTTCATACCTAAACGTATAAGAATGGGTACACGAAATTGAGCTCTAATTCAATGGTGTTATGGATTATTTTACTTTGACGCCGAACGATTACGTTTGATCGACGATTCTTACATAATCGAGGGGCTGATAACACTATGCTATGATGGCGCAGCGGCAATTATCACCCGTTGTCCTAGGTGAGCGACAAACGCGGCAATGCGACGCGATGCAACGCGATGCGACAGTATCAAACACTAGCTGACCCTTCACGTGGCCTACGTTGTCGCGTAGATACGACTTTCTATGGCGTCGTATGACGTATCGCATCTCGTCGCGTGGCGTCGCTTTACCTAGGAGAACGGGCTACCTACTATTTTCTTACGAGTCGATAAAATTTTAAAACAATTAAGTATATTCGGCTCTGCCACCATCTAAAATTTTCAACAAACTATGTATGTATGAAAGTCCTGTTCCACGTGGACAAAGTCGTTGGCACCATCTAGCTAGCTTGTGTATGACATACACTAATACCTAATATATTAATGGAAATATTAATGACCTATATGCTAAGTTAAATAATTATTAGTTCAGTACCTACTAACCAGATGATTTAATAACTATTCGCATGACTGACTGAGTCAATATAATGCCGGACTAAATAGAAGGATATTTTGAATACACTATTTTTGTATTTACCGAATCAATTGTGAACGATGTGAATAATAATTAATACGTCATACTGTTTTCAGGGTTCCGTAGTCAACAAAGAACCCTTATAGTTTCGCCATGTCCGTCTGTGGCTTAGCTCAGAGGCTGTTAGTACTAGAAAGCTGTATAATAAAATTAAATTTGGGAATTTTTAGGCACCTCCCCTAGGTAGACGTAAAGTAGGGATGGATTATTTTCTCGTCTATCCCATCGTGAGTGTTTATTCGATAAACGTGTTATTGGATAGGAAAAATATTGCAGGTGTAGGAACATCATTTTTCATTTTAGGGATCCTTTTCCGAAATATTTTGCTTGATTATGCTTATTTTAGAGTCAAATGTCGTCGTCGTCCCCTGCAAGCTAAACGGTTGTTTTTGGATACGTGAAATAATTCAGGGCAGTAGTAACTATATATAACGAAACTAGCTGATACCCGCGAATTCGTCTGCGTAGATTGAGGTTTTTGGATCCCGCGGGAACTCTTTAATTTTCCGGGATGAAAAGTAGCCTATGTGTTATTCCAGGCTATAATCTATCTCTGTGCCAAATTTCATCCAGATCCGTTCAGCGGTTCTGGCGTGATTGAGTAACAAACATCCATCCATCCAAACTTTCGCATTTATAATATTAAAGTATAGATATAGATTAGTATAGATTAAAAGGAAAACTATCACAGCTAAGTTTGCTTTACAAGATAACGAGTAATAGTCGACCAACTTATAAAATGTTCGCATATCGTGACATGCTACCACGGAACCCTACACAGAACGTGGCCCGACACGCATTGACCGGTATTTTTAACTGGAAAAGTATAGTAGGTATTAGAAAACTTTAATGGCAACTGCCAATAGCAAAAAGGTCACAAGTTTCTATAAAATTTCTAGTTTCTATGAAATTTCACACACGTTTCCACAAAATTCTATAGAATTCCATTGAATCCTGCCGGTTCCGAAAATTTTTGATATGTATATAAGTAAGTTTACTCGTAGAATTCCAGTGCATATTTTGCAAGGGTCAAATCTTGAACACTTCTGTACCCTTACTCTGAGATTGATCGAATTTAAAATACGTTCTCACTAAGTGAGGTGAATCACATTTGAGTCAAACTAAAATGGACCCAAAAACTCTTGATTTAAAGCCACAAATTCAGTACAACCGATTCAAATTTCGAAACGTATCGTTTGGAGCGCTAGCTGTGAATGCATACACGAAATTGAGCTCTAAATTAATAACGTAAAAGTTGCAGTCTGCCTGCATTTGGATGGCCCTTTCGCTAAATATGGCCGTTCAAAGACGGTTTATTGTTACCAAAAATGAACGATAATTAGAAAAGCTGATTCAGTATTAAAGTATGCGCAGTACCTATGTAAACAGCGTAAAAACTGACGCATGTGGATGGGACTTTTTCTAGATATCAGCTTTCAAAGACGTTATAAGCTATACTTACTATGCGTTCCTGTAAAAAAATATTAGCAATAATTTTGTCGTCGTTGATCGCTATTAACGGGACGACATAGCTGATATCTAGAAAAAGTCCCATCCACATGCGTCAGTTTTTACGCTGTTTACATAGGTACTGCGCATACTTTAATACTGTACAAGAATCAGCTTTTCTAATTATCGTTCATTTTTGGTAACAATAAACCGTCTTTGAACGGCCATATTTAGCGAAAGGGCCATCCAAATGCAGGCAGACTGCAACTTTTGTGATCAGTGGAGAGCTCTACATCCACCTAACACTGAATCAGCCTTTCTGGCGATGGTTACCAAAATTGCAGTTATCTCTTAGTCTATAAATGGAATGTTTATTTCATGCAGGACAACTTGTGACACTAAATATACATCTGGGGCTCTACCACCGGTTCAGAAAGCAGATTCTACTGAGGAGAGCCAGCGAGAAACTCAGCAGTTGCTCTTTTTTTTTTAAGAAAAAAATTTACCAGGGCACTCTTTTTCCGGGATAAAATGTAGCCTGTGTTAAATCATGATATCAGCTTTCGCCATATATCCGTCATTATGGCGTGATGGAGTAACAAACATCCAAACATCCAAACTTTCCCATTTACTTACACACGAAGGTCGTCTTTTACCGTAAGGTCTGGTATCCACTTAAGTAAACAGCCCCCCAATTGTGTAAGGCAATCGTAATCGTAGTCGTTTGTCAAACGGATAATAATTTCAACCTGTTTAAGGAGTTCATAGATGCCTGCATATCAAAAAGCATGTATGAACTCCCTAAACACGTGTACGGACACGAAACTAGCGGTAGCGGGGCGATGGCGACAGCGGGGCGATGGAATCCGAGAGCTGGCGACGAATTTCGGAAAGTCCTTTAGGCAAGCTGAAATTATGGAAAAATATAATTTCGTTCATTGGCGAATCCAGTTCTGCCAGTCTGGTAGAGCGTTTGCGGTTATTTCGCTACTACGCAGCATATATAACATTTGCAAAAATAATCCGAAAAAACATTTTTTTTGGCAACTTGATTTTTGTATCTTAAATTTTATACTTATAGAATTCGAAAAAATAAATCCCAGACGTTTTTGTCGGTTATAAAGTATTACCAGACCTCTTTCAAATTGTTCCTGAAATTCGTCGCCAGGTCTCCGACTCATCGCATCGCCCCGCTACGGCTCATTTCGTGCCCGTACGAAGAGTTATACGTTTTACGTTTTAAGCTCTCAAATGATTACGATTTCCTTGGAAAATTGGGCCTCAGAGCGGAGCGGATATATGCAGACCAATCAGATAATTAATAGATGACGCGAACAAATTATCACGTCATCATTTAATAATTTTGTTGGTCTGCTAAACAAATCTCTATTCCGGTGGATTCCGGCCCCAAGGCAGCAAAAATTCTTAGAAGAGCTGTAACTTAGTAAGGGATGCCCAAACTAAGTTAACGCTTGAAATATTATGTTTTTGTTCAAAGCAACTCGTTGTTAAACCGTTTACCTACTAACAAGTTTAATATGCTTTAAAAGTTGGAAAATTTCGCAGTATCTTTTCAAGAGAAACCTTAAAAAGCTTACGCTAACGTAAAAAGGTTATGAAATCTGAACAATTTATTGTAGATCATTGTTATGTAAGTTCAAAACACGTGCCCATAACTTTGGACTGTTGTGTAGAAAGTTCAAAATACTTGAATACTTTAGTCAAAGAAGAAGCTCAATTCGCTTTATGTTATAATCCGTCAAAGTAATCAAATCTATGTGTTACAAGATACAGCTTGCACATGGTCAAACTTAAAACTAACCGAGGATGTGAATATTAGGTTTTTTTGAAGACCCTTTATTTACCTACTTAATGATTATTAAGTAGGTAAATAGAGGGTCTTCAAAAAAATATATTTATATACTAGTGGGCCCGGCAGACGTCGTCCTGCCTTGAAGCTAGAACCTATCGGCAGCAACCCCTATAGCACCCCTAGCAGCTATATTGCAGCGCCCCCTATCGGGTCCAATTGTGAATATAAACCATCCCGGGACCCACACAAACACACTCAAAAAATTCCATCTAAATCGGCCCAGACGTTCTCGAGTTTTAGGGAGACAAACGAACAGCAATTGATTTTTATATATATAGAGATTATATTATATTTCTTACTTTTTATATAAAAATATATAAAAAGTAAGAAATATTTTTTTCATCCCACCATCTCGGAAAGAGTATTTTTATTCTTCGATATCTGATGGTAAAAGCCGTTATTATCCTCTAGAGGATAAAGTAAATTGAATTTAGAGCATCGTGTGCACGTTAGTAAATATCACTCGTCTATGAAGTTTGTGAATTCAAAACATCATCAAAACCTATTTACTTGTACCTCTATGGTGCCGAATTTCCATACAATCGTTTTTATTTTGTTAAAAACTCACACTCGTAACCTTCTTGGTGTACTTTTTTAATTTGCTTTGCGTGCACCATTTTCTTTCACGTCATATTGTTTAAAATTAAAACCGATTAAAAACAAGAAAATTGAAAATAAGTGAAGAACCTAAAATGAGTGATTCTAGTGACGAAGAAATTTACAGAATTGAATTTAATGTTGTGATTTTTTTTGCATTTAGTCATTTCCTCGCTGAGGTGGGAGGAAAAGTTACCTTATGATTTTTTTTGCATTTAGTCATTTCCTCGCTGAGGTGGGATGAAAAGTTACGTGTTGCACTCGAGTGAAAAGATTTTTCACCTCGTGCTCTTTTGATTCCCTCGCTGACGCTCAGGATTCTAATTTTTGAATCACTCGCTCCGCTCGTGATTCAATTTTAGAATCCTTCGCTTGCTCGGTCATCAAAATTGAGCACGCGGTTAAAAAACAACTTTTCACTCTTGTATAACAAATAACTATTTCGTACCACTTGCTCAAAAAAGTGACATTCTATGCCACAAAAAGCGAACATAACAATAGTCATTTTTAATCTGTTTAAAACAGGGAAAGAAAATTGTACTGAATTTCATTCATCCTCTAGGGGGACAATGTGATTTAAATTTGGAATACTTACCGAAATTTATACTAAACTACATCTGTGTTTACAATTTACACCATTGAGTTTGTATATAAAGCAACATCTTTTTGAAAAAGGAATACGCATTTATTAAATAAAATTGATTATTAAATAAAATGACTCCTTTGCTTTTCCGACAAAAAATATTAGTCTAGGAATTTGCCGCGTTTTTGTTTTCTTCAAATACATAAACGATAAGTTTATTTTAATTTATTTTTCTAAATAAGTTAATGTTCTAAAAATACGTTACGATGTTAAATCAAAGCGACAGTGACAGTGAATTGTCGGATTCCATCAGTGCAAATGCTGCCGCAATTATAAATAATTTGCTTCCAACAAAATCCAAGGAAAATTATTTAAAAACTATAAATGTACCAAACAAAAATGTAACTCTCTCTATCAATAATTGGACCAATGTTTCGAATGTTAACTTTTACTTTTAAAATTGTCATTATTTTTAATAAATGCTTATCTCATATTATAATTATTGTGTTAATTTTTTTCGCAAATGGTACGAAAAGTAGAGTATTTTCCTCGGTGATAAAGCTGTCTTAGTCTTGGGTGAACTTAAATCCCTCGCTAAACTCAGGACTCGTCTTAAATCCCTCGCTTCGCTCGTGATTTAAGTTTTTAACACCCTCGCTACGCTCGGGAGTAAACCTCGAGCCCTTCGTTACGCTCGCGATTTAAATCGTCACCCGCGACAGAAGACACTGCTTTATCCCCTTGGTTAATAATCTACTATTTCGTACCACTTGCTCAAAAAAGTGACATTCTATGCCACAAAAAGCGAACATAACAATAGTCATTTTTAATCTGTTAAAAACAGGGAAAGAAAATCGTACTGAATTTCATTCATCCTCTAGGGGGAGAATGTGATTTAAATTTGGAATACTTACCGAAATTTATACTGAACTACATCTGTGTATACATCTGTGTATGTGTGTGTGTGTGTTTGTATATACAGCATTATACTTACATCTTTTTGAAAAAGGAATACGCATTTATTATGCAGCTATGATTATTAAATAAAATGACGAAAACCATTGAAATAGTATACTTAGGTACTAAAATTCTACATCAATGACGAAAACCGACGAGGCCGTATGAGCTTGATGCCTTTGCTTTTCCGACAAAAAAATATTAGTCTAGGAATTTGCCGCGTTTTTGTTTTCTTCAAATACATAAACTGCACCACCACCACTATCTCCGACGTATACTATCTACAATGAAACGCAAGTTCCTCAGACGCAAGAACAGACTCAAATCACTCATCAACAATAAATATACCAAACAAAAATGTAACTCTCTCTATCAATAATTGGACCAATGTTTCGAATGTTAACTTTTACTTTTAATTGTCATTATTTTTAATAAATGCTTATCTCATATTAATATTGTGTTAATTTTTTCGCAAATGGTACGAAAAGTAGAGTATTTTCCTCGGTGATAAAGCTGTCTTAAACTTGGGTGAACTTAAATCCCTCGCTACACTCAGGACTCGTCTTAAATCCCTCGCTTCGCTCGTGATTTAAGTTTTTAACACCCTCGCTACGCTCGGGAGTAAACCTCCAGTCCTTCGTTACGCTCACGATTTAAATCGTCACCCGCGACAGAAGACACTGCTTTATCCCCTTGGTTAATAATCTACTATTTTTGACATCCATCATCATCCCTATTTCGGAATTTTCTCTGATCTGGCCTGATGGGAGGCTTCGGCCGTGGCTAGTTACCACCCTATAACCGGCAAAGACGTGCCGCGGAGCGATTTAGCGTCCCGGTACGATGCCGTGTAGAATAGAAACCGATTAATGGTATGGGTTTAATATAACTGAGATACCCCTAACAGTTTATCCCGCTTCCATCTTAGACTGCATCATCACTTAAAACCAGGTGAGATCGCAGTCAAAGGCTATTTTGTAGTGGATTAAAACACCTCCGCCATCAGATCTTGAAAAATTTCGTGACACAAAAGCTTGTACCCTCATTTATAGATTATTTTCTTGTTCCAGAACCATGGCTTACTATTGCATCTTCATCACATTCTGCTGGTTTGGCAGTGTGAGTCTCCAGTACATCAACACCGCCGGCCCAGGGGCAGACTCCCTCCTTGACCCGCTCGACTCATCGATCCACTATCCACCGCTGCCGTACCTCAACTACTTCAGCGCGCAAACCCCCAAAAACAACTTCGAGACATACCAAAACGACGGTAACTACGAACATAACGAGTACTTCCAACAAGACCAAGAATCAGTGGATCTACAGAGAAAAAGAAGAACAATAGACGATTACAAAGATGAGGTAAAAGAAAAGAGATGGCAGCCAACCTTGATCGATACCGACAAAACGATTTATCTACGAAACGAGGGGAAAGCGAATCCATTTATCCTGCAAGCGTTTGCTAGTGCATTGGATGGGAATTCCACTGACGGAAACCTCGTCCATACAATAGAGCGTAAGCGCAGCTTTAGCCCGTGGGGTGGTAAGAGGGACCAGCCTTTGATAGAGCACACGTGGACTTGGAAGCGATCACCAGGCATCCGGGAACCGAGCATGCCGAAAAGAGTACGTTTCAGTCCCTGGGGCGGCAAAAGAAGCGGCCAAATGATATACAAACCGGGCAACAAAGGTACGAAAGTAATATTCTCAGCGTCAGTACCAGAACTGACTCGTATCATATCCAGTTACATGCCAAACGGTAACAGGGTGGATCTAACCGGTTACCAGTTTGTGCCATCGTGGAGCAAACGGCATCCGATCAAGATACTGGCTTTAAGCACGAATTTGGACGACAGAACGCTCCGAGACGCCCTACCGTTCAACACTTTTATTGACTCCCAACCGAGGATCTACAAACCTGGTCATCCGTACACAGATGTAAATTTAAAAAAGGACGGCAAGAGGAAGGTTAAATTCAGCGCGTGGGGGGGTAAAAGATCTCCTCCTATAATCGGACCGATATGGACTCCCACATCTCAGGACCTCAAGGAATCTACATTAAACACGATTGTATTGGTTCGGAACCAGGACAACGAAGACACGGCGAAAACTTTGTAATGCGCTAGAAGATAATGATGGCACAAATAAAATTTGTTACGATATTCCTCGATACTCAATAGGTACTTGATAGGCGTTGTTTGTATTAATAATGTGCCATAGAAATAATATTAGGGCGAAAACGCTCTACGGACAAAACCTTTTGTCAGGCGCACTTTTATATGCTACAGACAACCGCGACAGAAACGAGTTTCTCAAATCTTGCTATTTTTTCAGATAAGTATAGTATTGTTATGTTACAAATGGATGTCGTAAATAAAATAAAAATGACCGAATAAGTAAATTAGTCCTGTCCGTAATTTGTTTTCGCCCTTAATTGGGAGGTATAAGTCTGTAAAAAAAAACTGAAAAAAAAAATAGTTTCCGACGAAAAGGCTGGTTTCGTGGGAAACTGCAATTAGGTAGAAAGTCAATGTTATTATAAAACAATGTTAGTCAATTGTTAATATCTATTATATACTTTTAATTAATATGTATGAATAAAAAGCATTATACTAATAAGATAAAATTTTTATTGGACAAAGGCCAAAATTACATACTATCTTAATGTGTTATTTATTGTGCAATTTTAGTAACTTAGGTGAACAATTAAAATGACGTGTTTTTAACATCTTATTTATTTCACCTTAATAAGTATATAACTAAATTCAAGGGATTATATCCGACGCAATGGTTAGGTAGGGACAGAATGGGGCCCGAGGAGATATAATATCTGTATTCTGAAACTCAGCTTTAAACGCTTCACAATAAGGTCGAAAATTTGAATTGAAAAAAGGTGCACTCAGAGTACACGGCGCGCCGCTATACGAAGAGTACTTATAGGCGTGGGCTAGTTTCTTACCAACCACTATTTTATTTCTTAAAACAGCGTGTTTTAATAAACTAAAGAATTCCATTGAAAACATACCAATGTTTTTTTTTTGAGAAAAATGCGGGGCCCCGCGGGGGCGGGGGACTGGGTTCAATTCTCGTTCTATATATATTTAAAAACTTCTCACTGACTGTTGACAAACTATACTGTATAGTCTAGGACAAAACAATCTGTATTTTCTGTAGCCATGCTAATTATTATAATAAAGGCCTAGTTAAATTCTTTATCTAAAAAAGACACTGCTTATCTGCCCCACAGCCCACTCCATACTGCAGGTGTGCATGCTCATAAGAGTTTAATTTAAAGGATGCAAAATTAAAAGCAATCTCGAAATAAAGTTTGTATTTTCTGAAGTTTAAAATACATGAGAAATCTTAACCAATACATTTTATTCGCTTCGTTGTCTTTAACAAAATTAGACGTTATAGCTTCTGTTATGCACAGCTCCAAATTTCTATCTGAATCCTAATAGAGCGAAAACACACTACGGACAAGGCAGGACAAAACGTATAAAAGTAAGCGAGCAGACTTTTTGTCAGCCAGACAATAGTTTTTGTCCAGTGTCTCTTAGGTATATCTTAAAAAAATATAGTTAAAATCTTTATTTAAAACTAATAAAAGTAGAATTATATTTTCATTCATACTCCACGCATAATCCTTATGTGAAAGTGTGTCTGCCTGTCTATCTAAACTAATAATATAAATGTGAAAGTTTGGATGGATGAATGAATGGATGTTTGTTACCCAATCATACCAGAATGGCTGAACAGATCTGCATGAAATTTGGCACAGAGATAGAACACATATAATGCTACTTTTTATCCTGGGAAATTAAAAAGATCCTGTGAGAACCCAAAACCTCAACCCCACGGATGAAGTTGCAGGCATCAGCTAGTTTATGAATAAGTGGTGAATTTTTTAAAGCAAAGAATCAGCCTGGCTATTCAGATGCATGCAATACACATAGGATCATTCCATGCGGGCATGACTTATACAATATTTATTTTGCAATTTATTACAATACAAGATGACTCCAGTAACTTTGTCCGCGTGGTTTAAGATTTTGGTTACTGTGGGAACTCTTTAATTTTCCAGGATAAAATGTAGCCTATATGTTAATTCAGGGTATAAGTATGATATCTCCAATCCAAAGGGGTTGTTTCAAATTTATATGGAGCCTGGGCCAGGTATTTGTACGGTATTTCAAAATGTTCGGGGTCATAAAATAGTAACATTTTTTTCTTTATTTCTTACTAAAAAGTTCAATTTACGAGGTACAATGCGAAATTATTTTGCAAAATAAAAGCGCAACAACATGCGTCCATTTTGACATTGACGTATATTACACGTGTCATGATGACATTTGACATAAAATTACCTGGGAAATGTGAATTAACCTTAAAATATACAACAGCAGTCAGATTGATGGATGGATGCGCTGCGAGAGTTGCTATTCTACAAATGTACCTACTTAAACATTTTATTTTTGTACCTCTTAATCACTGTATAACTGCCAAAAAGCATATTTTATTTTGTTTTTCTATGATTTTATACTATTTTTTGGAATACTGTACAAGTACCTGGCCCAAGATGAAACAACCCCTTTCAGCCAAATCAGTTCAGTCTTTGTGGCCAATTCTGTTTATCACAATTACTAAACTAAGCTTTAAATCTAGTTTTGTCTTTTTCCGCAGGAAGTATTATGTGTTAGCAATATTTTAATGCAGTTATTTTAGTTTAGTTTAGAGATTGTGTACAACAGAATCAGCCCCAATGTGGAGTGAAGGATTAACAAACATCCAAACTTACAAAGATCCAAACTTTCATATATATAAAATCAGTAGTATAGTAAGAAGTAGGATGTGATTGCAATATAAGAACTATGCATAACATGTACAAGAAAAAATAAATTAAACAGTTCTCAATATGATATGGAACCCTGAATCAGTCTCAATCGGTTTGCTCAGCTGTCCAACTTTGAGTTTGAATGCTTCTTCCTCAAACGCTGGCTGCATCTGACCACGACCAAACATGCCCAGGTCCCCTCCACGTTTTGCTGACGAGCAATCCGAATACTTCATAGCAACTTCAGGGAAGGGTGCATCAGTAGATACAATTTGTTTACGATAGCTTTTGAGTAAATCCATGGCCTCTTCTTTAGTCCTTGTTATGTTCTCCTCTCTCCAAGACGTTGGGCGACGACTTTCCGCATGTTTGACCAAGACATGGCTGCATCTGATCTCTCCAGGGTCGGCGGGTGCTTCCGGACGCTCCCATTGGGATTTCTTCGTATACATATTCAGAAAATACGTCATACCTGTCGATCTACTCGTTCGCATCTCCCAACCCTCGGGCAGCGGCGCGTCGTTGTCTTTCGACATCCTGGAATGTTTTGTCAACGTTTTTGATGCTTTTCCACAATAATACACACACAGTTTCAAAATTGTAGCAAAAAAACATCACTTTTGTCTCTCTGATCATAACGTGAAATCACACTTCTAATATCGATTAATTTTTTTTATATATAAGTACTGTCTTATGGAGTAATTAAGGTACAAGCTGCAATTTCAAAGCCTTTGTCCACGGTTAAAATAGTGCAAAACTGTTATTCTACGTACGATAACCTCAAAGATTAAGTTTTTCATAAGTTAAGTAATATTTGGACTTACCTAGCGTTGGATTGGGTTGGAGTATTTATGGAATTAATTTTAAGGTAAACTTTATCTAGAAAACTAATTCTGGATTGAATAATGAATATTGCTTGTACAAAATAATTTTGTGTTAGTAGGTACATACACGTAATACATTATACAAGAAAATTACACCAATGACCAAAACAAGCGATTAGCGAAGCGTCACCGGCGACCACAGACTAAGTAAAGCTTATAAACAATAAAGTGTGGTTTTTGTCAATGACAAAAGAGGTCGCTTCTAGTCTAAGGTTTTTGTCACAGACATATTGTACAATACCATGGAGGAAGGAATTACGACTGCCGTCTATACACGTCTATACAATACAAAATCAAAGTTTGTATGTCTGTGATACAGACAGCATTAAGAATGTAGATAGTAGGTACTCTGTGGTATTGAGCAATAATCTGTAATTTAATGATTATATTTATTGAATAAATAAATAAGATTAAATTACAGATTATTGCGTTTAAAATAATAAAATGGTTTAATAATCCTTAGTTTTAATTTTAAAGTCATAGACTAAGGATTGGTCTATTTTTAAAATAATAAGTGTCCAATCTTTGCAATGATTAGGGTATGCGCTAGAGTTGTTCAAAACTGTTATAAATCCATAACACGCTACGGACTATAAACTATAATTTTTTAACATGCTTTTAAATACGCTATGTTATAACGCGCTTGTTATAAGAAAACGTGTGGGCGGCCGGCAGGCGCGATATGTCTTGCAACACGCTAAATTTCGTAACACGCAACGATGACGTTCACTCACAACAGCGCGTTACGCGAGACTAACCAATATAACCAGAGAATAACCATCGGCCAGCGGCAGCGCGCTACCGACAGGCGGGCGCCGTTACAACGTTATTAGTGTTATTACGTTACGACTCATTACGAGGCACCGCGCGCGATCGCGTGATATTCATAACGCCGTAACGTCATGGCGGCTCCTCACATAACTCGTTATCCCGTTATGGAACAATAACGCGTTATCATATTGCGTTACGTGTTATATTAACCACCTCTAGTATTCGCGCACGGGCAACTTAGTTGCTCGGCGATTTATTTGTCTCTTGATCAAGTCTAGGAGCTACTATGAAAGTGCGCGCACGTAGCGACGCAACTCTGGGCAACTATATTGTTCGCGGGGTCGGAGACAAGCCCGCGACGCAACTGTCTCCTTCCCTATTGGTTTCTATGCAAGTGCGCGCACGGGCAACAAAAAAGTCGCCGACCGGCCAGTTGCCACTCGACCACCGCGGCGTGAGTTTGTCTGTACTTGCAGTGTACGGACGGATACGCGCGCGCATTCTATGTTCCGAGATGCCAAGTAAAATGCCGGTCGAAGAAGATATCGATAATAGTAGACTAATTGAAGAAGTAGAAAGCAGACCATTACTGTATGATAAAAAATTAAAAGAATACTCAGACGTAAATGCCAAATCAAAAGGCTGGGAGGAATTTTGCCAACAGCTTTTCCAGGTTTGGGGTCAACGAGGCCAGGTCGTAAGATTCTGCACAGTTCATCGAAATTTTCGACACTCATTCTAAAGTAACTAAAAAATTTTTTTGGGTATGCTCTCAATTTCATAAACATAGTATGAAATTTCCCGAGAGTCAGCCGATCGCTCCATAATGGATGCACCCAATATTCTATTTTTCGACGCTTTCTTCGGTTTTTTATTGCGAGTGCAACGACCACAGCCGTCTCGACCAAATCCATGTTGATGACTGTCTAGAAAAAACTGAAAAAAGTCGGGTTGCTGTAGCTCTCGTGCGCGCACCCCGGCGACATGGCGATTATTTTTTCGAAAGAGACAAATAAATCGCCGAGCAACTAAGTTGCCCGTGCGCGCATACCCTTATTAGAGAAATAAAATTCCGTCCAATGCTGTGGTCCAATGTCAAAAAACATGACACTCACAATCTCTCTGGTTACTACGACTGAATCACAGTGAATAGACTGTATGGTCTTGGATCTTTGCCTGTCCCGGAGGGGGACAAAATGAAAAACAACAACAATCTCTCTGGTTACTAGTCTCTATTTAAAATAAAATTAATAATATTAATAAAAAATAATATTTTTTAAATTTAACTTTCAATGCCATCTAGCAGAAAAGTTACTCTTTACGTCATGGCGGGTTCGGCCAGGCGGGTACAAAACGATACAACAGCCATCTATTGTAACTTTTCTAAAATAAAACTTCTTCAATAGTCTAGACTCTAGTAGATGTCACTGTTATCATTTTCATCACGAGTGATTAAGTTTTTCTTACTTGGTTTTCTATCCCTAAAAATCACGTGAAAATTATTGTAATATTTTTTTCAATACAATGGCTCAAAAAATGCGCTATAATACAGAAGAATTAAACAGGGCTTCAAGTTCAAATAAGTTCAGTGCCCTCGTGCTTTTTTTTTAATTTTTGTACAAGGTAGGTACTTACCTATGTCCACTTTGCTTCTTAAAAAAAGTTTTCTTGCAAGAAGTGGATTGATGAAATTAATTCATGAACTTAAAAAATTGTATTGAATGGTACCACCACTACAGCCCATTAACGTCCCACTGCTGGACACAGGCCTCCACTCTCATAGGAGAGAGGAAATTAGAGTTTAGACCCACCACGCTGCTCCAATGCGGGTTGGCGGGCTTTAACCTGTGCTTTATCGACTATAATTATCATGTTAGTGGTAATAGCCGGGACCGACGACTTAACGTGCTCTCCGAGTCACGGGGTTGAAACACCGCCAACTTCCTACTCCGGGCTAGTACTGAGAATTTCTAGTCAGAAAAACCGAATAGGTACTCAATTATGGCCCGACCCGGGACTCGAAACCGGGACCTCGTCGGCCGCAGTTGAACATGCCAACCACTGGACCAACGAGGCAGAATAAAATTGTTTTAACTGTTATAAATAATTGAAAAAACTAGAAGTTTAATTCGCTATAATCCGCCACAGAAGGTAGGTACCTATCTCTCCGACACGGGAGCATCTTGAGATGTTGACTCTACAATGCACGATTGTGAACATTGTATTGTGATTGTGTGCATTGTAGAGTCAACATCTCCTGAAGATGCTCCGGTGTCGGAGGGAAACGTACGTTGAGGGTATTTTGGAAGATTTATGTGGTGTGGAGAATATCGCGGGCTGCAAGCTCAAGATACGCACTGTATCACATAGATTTACCATCTGTGGCGGATTATAGCGAATTAAACTTCTAGTTTTTTTCAATGTCAATGGACTTCCGCGAAGTACCTACCTAACTAACGCCTGCTTCTATCCAATAGATATGTTTTATATAAAAAAAGTAAAGCCTACTTAATTTTTATCCCGGAAAATTTAGGTGTGCTCTAGGGAATTATAAAAAAATATTAAATTTAAGTATCTAGATGTATACTTTACAGGAACAAACAAACATATTATTATAATTATATATGCACTGATGAACACTTCTAACCCTGTGCGTTCCGCAGTCGGGTAAAAATAAAAGCAAGTCTGTATAAGATAGTTTCATAAACCTACTTAAATCAGCGGTAGCTATAACATACTAGGTACTAAAAACTAGTTTTACTTCATTACTTTAAATAGATACCAAGCACCGTCTTCATATTCAGAGGTCACATAATTATTAAACCAAATCCTTCCAAATTACGGAACCCTCTCTTTTACCCTGTCTTTACCAATATAAATGTCCTTAAGCAGGTAACTAAGTAGTCAACCTAGTTCAAGTCCTGTGCACGCCACTGGACTCTAAATACATTATACTTATTATCAATAGCTTATCCATACTAATATTATAAACTAGATTATTTGATTCCCGCGGGAACTCCTTAATTTTCCGGGATAAAATATAGCCTATGTCCTTCCCCGAGATATAACCTACCTCTTACCTACCAAATTTCAGCAATATCGGTTGAAAAGATGGGCCGGGAAAGCGTAGCAGACAGACAGACAGACACACTTTCGCATTTATAATATTATAAAATATAAAATAATACCTATATTATATAATATAAATGCGAAAGTGTGTCTGTCTGTCCGTCTGTTTGCGACGCTTTCACGACCTATCTGTTCGACCGATTTCGATGAAATTTGGTAAGTATAGAAGAGATACTTTGTATCCCGGGGAAGGACCTATACCTACTACTTTTTATCTCGGAATATTAAAGAGTTTCCGCGGGAATCATAAAACCTTAATCCACGCGGACGAAGTCGCGGGCATCATCTCGTCAAATATCAAGTATAAAATATATTAAATATAATATTATAAATGCGAAAGTTTGGATGGATGTATGGATGTTTGTTACTCAATCACGCTCCAACGGCTGAACGGATCTGGATGAAATTTGGCACAGAGATAGATTATAGTCTGGAATAACACATATGCTACTTTTTATCCCGGAAAACTAAGGAGTTCCCGCGGGAACCAAAAAACCTTAATCCACGCGGACGAAGTCGCGGGCATCATCTAGTAGTTAATAAATATTCACAACACAGTCGGCCACTGCGACCGTACCTACAAGACTTTTAAATTAAGTAAGTAGGTAAGTAAGTAGTTAGTTGAAAAGTTTGTGAATAGAGAGAAAAGCGTTTACTGATTTTAAAACAGTAACACAAAAAATGCGCGCTCAATTACTGTACTCGTCTTTGCCCGTGTGAATTTTATTTTTTAGCGTTCCGTAGGTACTTACCTCAAAAGGAAAAATAACCATAAAGGATTACTATGTTGTCCGTCTTTCTGTCTGTCTGTCACCCTTTTTCTTAAATTCCTTAAAATACGAATAAAAGACGAAGTTCCTTAATACTTACCTACATAATTATTATTTTTTTAGTGAAAACCATTTTTTAATTTTTTTATTTATTACAATTAATGAACCTTAAGTAACACTAAGATTTGGAATGTAGTATATTTATATTTAAGACCTTTTGTCTTCGTTAAAAAATCTTACTCCACGCATTTACGGACGGACGCGTCCACGCCGGCTAGGGTACCCCGTTGTCCCGGGAAGTTTGTTCCAAAAATCCAAAAATCATTAATTTGTTAGTAACTAAGTAGGTACCTACTTCAATCACTTTAAAAAATGTATTTTTCCTTTTTTTCTTCAGTGCGCGTTATCTTTTCGTTAGAGCCTTGCCATAAGTACCTTCAAGGCAAGAGTGAATAGGCATCTTCTAGGCGAGCGCGCTTCAACCTAGAGCTCATCATTACTTTGTACTAAGCGTGCTTGTCGTCAAGCGCAAGCCTATCTTGCAATAAATAAAAAAGAGCAATGTTCGGTGCCATCTAGCTAATAAATTTCAATATATATTTATATATATTATTATTAATAATAGTTCATATGTAAGTAGGTATGTAAGTAATGTTGATTAGGTACATGTACAAGTTTGTACAGAACCCTCGGTGCGCGAGTCAGACTCGCACTTGTCCAGTTATTTTATTTAAATCCGGTGGGGACTGCGATTTTACCTACTTAAATCGGTACGACATCGGATCTCTGTGATCCGTACATGCTAGCGCGACAGAGCAAAACATCATTCGTGACGCAGGCCGCGTCTTGTAGTGTAGTTACCCTACCTATTTTCGTTCTAAGTAGCAAAGTAGATCATGAATTGCGATTAAATGAATTGATTGAAAGCAAACACAAAGTTGATCCAACTTCCAGTCTTAGCTGAGTCAATTCTATTCCAGTTTCTGTGATTAGTTTCCAATCGTTATTACGAAGTATGTAAGTAGGTAATATTGATACTATCCAAGTAATATTAATTGCTTGGAAGTTGGAACCCCAGATAACAGTGATGACTGATGGTCACCACGTTGTGGTGAGAGGTCCCAGGTTTGATTCGCCGCCAGATATTTGGGGCCCTATAAATTCCCTAGGGGATCGTCCATTAAACACGTCAAGCTCAAAAGTTAGAAGATAAAAATTGACTAAAAACATCCAGTGATTACTGGACGACCCTCTGGAGTTTTAAACGACTGGGGATAAATTTAGGTACCTATACGCTTATTACCCATAAATGATTGTAATGAACAGAGAAAGAGGTGACAATAAAGCAATTTATACCATCCTTTTCCATTTCATGTCAACCCCGGAATAAACTAAAATCAAAATGTCACCATCACACAATTTAACTAACTAGACAATCTTGCATTGTAAAGTCGACATCTCCTGAAGATGCTCCGGTGTCGGAGCTAAACGTGCGTTGATAGTAGTATAAAAGTCTTGTGTGGTGGTGCATTTGAGTGGCGGTGGCACTTGGCTTTCTTGCTTGGGAAGGTAAGCGGTGCTTCGCTTGTAACTGCATTTTTGACCATACAGATTTTTTCTGTTGGCGGATTATAGCAAAATAATTGTAATCTTTTCTTGCTAAATCATGAACTTCCGCAAAGTAATGCCTGAAATCAGTTTAGGCAGTGTTGTGCAAGACGACACTAGCATGTGTCGAATAATTCTATTTCTATGGACCAAATCGATTTAATTCCTAAGGTCTCATTAACTTTTATCTTAACTCTGCACCGCTGTCTTCCCGCTGCTTTAGAACTTTTATATTTCGAGTAAAAGCTTGCTAATGGGACTCGACCTGGCCACTGTACTAAAGTTAAGTCGAGCTTTCCGTATGCACTTTCTTTTAAGTCTTAAAAAGTTCTCTAACTTTGAGGGAATAGAGTTATAAACTGTGGCACTCATTTTAACATCGCTGTCATTTGCTCTTTATTTTACTCTCGATATCATCCACGTGCATCTGCCCTGTCTAACAAAGAATGTAAACTTATTTTACCAACGCCATCTAGTCTGAAAAGCGGGACAGCGCTATGGCGGGGACAAAGACAGGCTTATACAGGTGTGGAGCGCGCTCTACAGGTCGGACGCCCAATTTTTTCTATGAAAGGGCCCATCTAGTAGGTACCTACACCTACATATATATCGATATTTGACACCCATATTGTTAGAAAAGCTGGATAGGATCGGTATCAGAGGTACTCCGTTGAAACTTCTAGAAAGTTACCTCACAAACCGACAACAACAAGTAAAAATTGGTGACGCCCGAAGTTCAGAAGCTTATATTTCGTTTCGTGGGGTAGCGTCCTAGGACCTACGCTGTTCTTTATTTATATAAATGTCCTTGCCCTAATAAAACTTAATAAAAGCAATATCTATTTATACGCAGACGATACTGCCCTAATTTTTCACGATGACACCTGGGAGGAAGCCATATTTAACGCGGAGAAATTCCTAAACAATGTTGTTTAAAGTAGGCTTGAAAATAATATGTTGACATCAAATGTAACGAAAACAATATTTCTGACCTTTTCGATTAGAAAACCTACTCAACCTCCAGATACCTTCGTCATAAAATGCCATTCTTGTAATATGGTGTTATGTAATTGAGACCCTACAGATACCGGACGCATAGTTTGTATCCACCACCACTACAGCCCATTAACGTCCCACTGCTGGGCACAGGCCTCCACTCTCATAGGACAGAGGGAATTAAAGCTTAGACCCACCACGCTGCTCCAATGCGGGTTGGGCTTTAACGACTATTATCATGTTAGTGATAATAACCGGGCTTAACGTGCTCTCCGAGGCACGGGGGTGAAACACCGCCAACTTCCTAAGTTCCTAACTCTGGGCAAGTACCTACTGAGAATTTCTAGTCAGAAAAACCCAATACTTGTTATGGTCCGACCCGGGACTCGAACCCGGGACCTCGTCGGCCGCAGTCGAACATGCCAACCACTAGACTAACGAGGCAGTCCTATAGTTATATAATTATAGTTAGTTGGTATACAACAGCCAAATTATTAACTAGGTATCAGCAAATATAGAACTAACAGCTGATGCGCGCCACTTCGTCCACGCGGATGAAGTCGCCGGCATCATCTAGTTAAAATCTAAATCAACGCAGACAAAGTCACGCTAATAATATTTAGTTCGCTAGATATTTAGCCCTTACTCCTAACAATTAGTACCTACTTATCTACGAATAGTTAGTATAAATTGTTTCAATCTTGAGACTTAGTGAATAGTTTTCTAGTCTTTCACGTTAAATACCTTCATAATACCTAGACTCTAGAAAGTAGACACAAAATCTGTGCTAATAATATTCTAAAAGCGAAAGGGTGCCTGTTTGTCACCTTTTTACGACTCAAATAGTTGAATCTATCTTGAAGTAGGTAATTCGGCATATAAATATTCAATTGAATTGAATTCAATATTTATTTATTCAAATTAGGTACCCTTATTGAAGTCCATTATGCTATGAAACATGATGGTGATAATTAATCAATTATGATATTTTAAAATATCATAATTGATAAAAGCAATGAAAGTTCCAAACGCGCCCTGGTTTGAGAAGAGCCCACAAAAACTCAGCCGGATTTTTAAAGTGAAAACTTCTTTAGCCACATTGAGCACTTTTTGGTAGGGGGTAAACTCGCGTCTTAAGAGTGTCTGACAGGGAGTTGTAATCGTACTAGGTGTCTGACAATGGACAACGTGGTTTCTAATATTAATCCACAGCAAAATATAAAAAATGGAGCATAATGCTTTAAAGAATTTGAGGTGCCACCTTTTTTACCTGATACCTTCGAAAGCAACCGCGATCCAAACTTCATAGTCGGGGATCGTTTATACCTCTATTAGAGACAAACATACAAAAAAAATCAGCTTTAATAAAATAACGTAGGTCTGATCGTCGCGGGATCTTGCTCTATACCTAATACTTATTATAAATGCGAAAGTTTCGATGGATGGATGTATGGATGTTTGTTACTCAATCACGCCAGAACGGCTGAATAGATCTGGATGGGCACAGAGATAAAAATAATCTGGAATAACACATACTAGGCTAATTTTTATCCAGGAAAATTAAAGAGTTCCCGCGGGAACAAAAAAACCTTTATCCACGCGGACGAAGTCGCGGGCATCAGCTAGTGATCCATAAAACACCCAATTTACGACATCCAACAAAAAGCGTCAAGATGGCGACAGGCATTATCATATTAAACAAACAATAGATAAATAATAATGCAACAATAATTACTGGCAACTAAAAGAGCGGACATGAAAAACCTATTAAAGTTTTTAAGTGCTCTCATCTGATTGGTGGGTCGTGGGCGAGCGTGCGTGGTACGACGCTCCTGATTGGTCGGATTCCGCGTAAGTAGAGGTGTTTTCGCGCGCTTTCCATCAGTTGTGACCGAATTTCCCGCGCAACTGTGCGGGTCCCATATTGAAAAGTTTTCGGTCGGTTATGAAGAATTTTTGAGTTGCAGTGTTCTTTTTTCGAATTTCGAAGGTAAGTTTAGTATATACATATTCAAAGAGTTTAGTAATAAGACTTTTTAATATTACATTTTATAGACATGGAACTTTTGTAAATTTTAAATTCGGTAATTAATAATAATTTATTTATCAAAATTTATTCTTCAAAAAAAATACAGGTTGTTTAAATAGAGGTAAAAATTGATAAAAATACTAAAATGGAAATGCTTACCAAAGATTTGTACGAGAAAAAATTACAATTACTTATTAATTTAATTTAAATGAGTGCATACCTTTTAAACAAGTAAATAAATGGATAGTTGTAGAATCTTTTTATAATACTCAAATCTTATTATTAATTATTAATTCTTATTTTTTTTATTTTATTGTACTTGAAATTTAATTCTGTAAACATAGGTCCATGTGGGTCCATGACTGTAAATATTATGATAAGTATATTATTTTAAAACAAAACATTAAGTTACTTTAAAGTAACTAAAATAAAAATGAAATCTAAATTTTTCATAAAATTTGTACTTAAATCTTTCATGTCATTTCTAAATAAGTACATAATTCCATCGCAGCGAGGCAAAGTACCCATGGCTATTTATTATTCTTTGACCAAGAAAGCCTTGCGCTCTCGGATTCCCATTAGACTCAATAAAAAGAAAGTTCATCAAACACCGCTCGAGCCCCCGGACCCCGTTATTTTTAACTAGCTGATGCCCGCGACTTTGTCCGCGTGGTTTAATTGTTTTTGATTCCCGCGGGAACTCCTTAATTTTCCGGGATAATAAGTAGCCTATGTCACTCTCCAGGTCCTCAACTATACCCATGCCAAACATCACGTCGATCCGTTGCTCCGTTGCGGCGTGATTGAAGGACAATGGTTTGTCCATTAAACCACAAACCAATAAACCAACAAACCAACAAACAAATACACTTTCGCATTTATAATATTAGTATGTTTTTTTTGTTTGTATCTTTTTTTAAATAACTAAATAATTTATTTATAACAAAAATATCAAATTAAAAGTTATTCATAACTACTTACTTAAATAAAAATCAAAGCGTAGTCTTGCAAAAAAATGGCTCAACCAAATTTAATGGTAAAGTTTCTCAGAAAATTTTGAAATTCAGGAAAAACTGTACGTGCTTTTTCCTATTGGAACTCATTTTATTGAAATTTAGACCCTCGATTACGTCCGCGTGGATTAAGTTTTTTAATTCCCAGGTAACTTAATTTTCCAAGTTTTTTTTTAATCCACTACAAGTTAGCCCTTGACTGCGATCTCACCTGATAGAAAGTGATGATGCAGTCTAAGATGGTAGCGGGCTAACCTGTTAGGGGCATGGCAGTTATATATGAAACCCATACCCCTATTCGGTTTCTACACGGCATCGTACTGGAACGCTAAATCGCTTGGCGGCACGTCTAGATATAAAGATATAAAGTAGTATCCTACCCCAGATACTTAGGTACCTACATCTATACCAAATTTAATCAAAATTGGTTGAAAAGATGGGCCGGTAAACCGTAGCAGACTGAGAGACAGACACACTTTCGCATTCATAATATGAGTATGAAAGTATGGATGTTAAATTGAATAACGTTTCTCTTAAGCGCTATAGAACTAAAATTCTTTCGTTACTTTAGCAGTACTTGAAGATGTTCATGTGATATTTGAGTATCTCTATTTCACGTTACCTTATATTCATACATCCTCTTTAGTTGCTACTTAATTAATTAATGTCCTCCCGACTGAATTTCGGCCACGGCGGCCAATCTCCAGAGAGATTAGCCATCTGCGCGGGAGATATTATAGTGCACAGGTGTGTGCGCGTACACAGGTGCACTCTCTGTTCCCTTACTCTCATAGCCCGATGGGACGGAAAATCTGACACGACCGGAGAAAGATCAGGCGCAGGACCGACGGCTTAACGTGCTCTCCGGGGCACGGGGGTGAAACACCACCAACTTCCTAACTCCGGGCTAGTATTGAGAATTTCTATTCAGAAAACCCAACACTTGTTATGGCCCGACCCGGGACTCGAACCCGGGACCTCGTCGGCCGCAGTCGAACATGCTAACAACTAGACCAACGAGGCAGTAGTAGTTGCTACTTAAGAATATATTAATATTTCATCCCGAGGGAAAACAGCATCAACTTTTAACAAGTGAGAAATAAGTTCTGACTTCTACAAGTGCAATTCCTTCCATAAATTTAACATTGCTCGCGGATATGTTCGTGTCTTCTATATATATTATGTATGGAAGTTGCTGTTAGTACAGACGCAAAGGTTTAGATGTATCCATTCTTCCATACCTACCAATAATAATATAAATGCGAAAGTGTGTCTGTCTGCTAAATTTGTCCAACCGATTTTGACTAAATTTGGTACAGAGGCAGGTTGAATATCTCTGAGTTTCCAGAATATGCAGTCTATCTTTGTACCAAATTTCATCAAAATCGGTTGAACAGATGCGCAACCGAGATATCGAATATACAGACATACATGCACACTTTTGTATTTACAATATTAGTAAGGATTCGTTTTATAAAAATAAAGATATTGTTGGTATAGATAACATAATAATGGGCACTAAAATTGATCTAAGTTAACAACCTTTATTGAAAAGGACTCAAATAAAGCTTTCAATAGAAAAAGATACAATAGATTAAATCATGATACTTTATAGTCATTCTTCAGAATGGAGTATGTTGAATAAAACTGTTTTTCAAGAATTTATACTTAGTCGTGGGCGGGATGTACCTATACGAGTAGGTTAAGTAATTGGCATTGATACAAAAAATAATCGACTGTGACAGACGGACGGAGAAAGTCGCACCATAAGGGTTCCATTTTTACCATTTTGGTACGGAACCCTAAAAATTGATTAAATAACTCCTCAGATTTTCGACTTAGGACCTGAGTGATCCTAGTGTATTTTCATCTATACTAGATGACGCCTGCGACTTCGTCCGCGCGGATTAATGGGTTTTGATTGCCGCGGGAACTCTTAAATTTTCCGAGATAGAAAGCCTATGTTTTTCTCCGGGATACAACCTATCTTTAAGTATACCAAATTTCGTCCAAATCGGTTGAAAGATGGGCCGATAAAGCGTAGCAGAGAGACAGACAAACATACAGACAGACACACTTTACCAGACAGATTTAGACTTGTATTTAATCGAAAAAATAAATGAATTGAATTGTATACAGGATGCTAAAAAATATAATAAAGAAATATCCGGTCGGTTTTATTGTTATCAATGGTAGAGTATCTACGTAATTGGTACCTATTTAATTAAAAAAAATTGGCTAGTCTTTTTATTTTTCAGTAAATACCATTGATGTAGAATTTTAGTACCTAAATACAGTTCAATAGAAAATACCTACAAACGGTTTAACTTTGTCACGTTCGTACCTACTTGATACTTGAGAGTTTAATTATTATTAAATATTATAAATGCAAAACTGTATTTGTTTGTTGGTTTGTCCTTCAATCACGCCGCATAGGAGCAACGGATCGACGTGATTTTTGTTATGGGTATAGTTGAGGACCTGAGAGTGACATAAGCTACTTTTTATCCCGGAAAATTAAGGAGTTCCCGCGAGAATCGAAAAACTTAAACCACGCGGACGAAGTCGCGAGCATCAGCTAGTTATTACTAAACGACTGCCCTAAAAAAGGAGTGTAATATTTTCAGGGTTCTCGGATGTATGTATATGCAACGCGTTGAGATCGAATAGCATGTCAGCCACGACACGAATTTCGCTATTTGGTCTTTCTTTGATTGCCACAACGCGTCGTGCGCGTTTTCATTAGAGCCATAACACGAATTTCGCTATGTGGATGTTTTACTGTGACCACATCGCGTTGTGAGCTATTTTTCCGCTCAATGAGCGTTTTCGATCTTTGAGCGTAACATATATATAATATTATACCTCTATGGTATCCACCTAAGTGGGTTTCTTTACTCCACCATGACATAAAAACGCCTGAACAGATTTAGATGTATGGGGTATCGTTAGAATCCTTACATCCTCCCGAGTGACACTGGCTATAAATTTTTCAATACTAGATGATGCCCGCGACTTTGTCCGCGTGGATTAAGGTTTTTTGACTCCCGTTTTTCGGGATAAAAAGTAGCGTATGTTCTTCCCCGGAATCTATTCTACCTCTATACCAAATTTCAGCAAAATCGATTGAAAAGATGGGCAAGCGTGCTACGCTTTCCCGGCACAGACAGACAGACAGACAGACAGACACACTTTCGCATTTATAATATTATTAAGTAATTAAGTAAATTAAGGAATAAGTAATTAAGTATTAATTATGGAGTATGGATTTAAGACCAGTCGTGTTATTTAATTTTTTAAATTAATAATGCGACATTATATCCAGTCCGTCCACTGTGCCAAATTATATCCAGTATTATAGAGCGGTTGAAAAAACAACAGCCAGACAGTTTTTCGTATTTATATTATAGTAACTACTAGCACAGTCTGAGATAAGTTCTTTCCTACCAGTCGTTCCAGAGGCGTCAAGATAGTGAAACGTAGCTGCGGGGTGACAGGGGTGTGGCAAAGGTAATAACTGCCAGAATTATCAACACAACATTGTCACTATTATCAAATTTGTAACCAGTTTCCTACCTCTCTCTACTTCTAAACAATCTATTTTATTTATTTTTATTTTTATTTATTGAAGTGAAAACTTCTTTAGCCGCGTTAAGCACTTTTTGGGAGGCGGTAAACTTGTGGAATCACGTCACCGACACCGTCACCGACATGCTCGCGTTGTTACGAAGACAAAAGGTCTTAAATATAAATATATACTACATTCGTAATTAAACTTTCATACCTTAGTTTTAAGGTTTATATTTGAATTATTTTTTTACGTAGTAATACACAACATGCGAGATATATTTATTAAAAGAAACAACCGATCACAAATAACTACCTACGTAATAAGAAGAATATAATTCCAAAAGAACAAAGTATAACCTATAATAGTAATAAATAAACTAATCTACTAATTTTATAAATACAAAGTTAAATCCTAAAAATTTCGAACTAAGACTGGCCGATTAAAAACTCCCTCAACTAACTATCTAGATCTCACCTATGGTACAGCTATGGTACAACTGTGAAAGCAGCTGAGTCTGTCATTTGCATGGACGTCAACCCACTGTATGGATATTACGCTGTGGTATTAGTATGGATTCATAAAATAAATAGTCGTGTACTTAGGTACTTCAATTATTATATCCAAGAAAAAATTCTTGGAGTTATTACGAGCCTACCGCTATAGGGCACCTGTGTAAGCAAAATTTTGTCTCAAATTAATTTATTTAAGTAAATTAAATTAAAACATCTTTTTTATCATAGACTTAACAAATGGGCAGACGGAGAAAATGTATTCAATAAAAATTGTAATTAGTCGAAATATCTTTTGGCAATTGGAATGATGACAACTCAATCAAGTCAGCAACTCTTTAACAAACTTAAAAACGCGCTTCTAGTATGGAAGTGGTATGAAATTCGCAGTTGTGACGTCATAAAATTTCAACGCACTTTTTTTCTTTAATTAATGTTTTAAAATGGTTATCAAACTTAAAACTAACCGAGGATGTGAATTTTAGGTCTTTTGGAAGACCCTCTATTTAATGATCAGTTGCAAATAATTTAATGAAAAAACTAGAAGTTTAATTCGCTATAGTAATCCGCCACAGAAGGTAAATCTATGTGGTACAGTGCGTAGAAACTTGCAGCCCGCGATATTCTCCTCACCACATAAATCTTCCAAAATACCCTCAACGTACGTTTCACTCCGAAACCGGAGCATCCTCAGGAGATGTTGACTCGACAATGCACGCTCTTTACAATCGTAGTAGCTGACCCTTCACGTGGCCAACGTTGTCGCGTAGATACGTCTGTCATTTTCTATGGCGTTGTATCGCGTGGCGTCGCGTGGCGTCGCGTGGCATCGCGTGGCGTCGCGTGGCGTCGCGTGGCGTCGCGTGGCGTCGCGTGGCGTTGCGTGGCGTCGCGTGGCGTCGCGTGGCGTCGCTTCTGTCGCTCACCTAGGACAACTGGTCACTAGGACAACGGGTAAGCGTGCAAAAGGAACTTAAAGGCGTGCAGCCATAGTTTGACAGCTACCGTTCGATGATCGCAATCAACCCTGATTGGCTGAAACCAACCTGTCTGTCTGTCATTTTCGCGTCGCGTGGCGTCGCCTTCTGTCGTTCACCTAGGACAACGGATTAGTCTATCCCATGTCTATCCACCCCATTGGGCGACCCCCCACTAGGTGGACGGACGATCTCAAGCGTGCAGCTGGGAGCCGCTGGAAACAAGCGGCACAAGACCGTGCTCTGTGGCGATCCATGCAGGAGACCTTCGTCCAGCAGTGGACGTCTATAGGTTGAGACGACGACGACGACGATGTCTATCCAACCCATTACTCGATGGTATTACCCCAGTCAATTTATAAAATAGAATATGAATGAAAGAGAAGTTGAATTCGCTATAATCCGCCACAGCAGACCAATCTATGTGGTACAGTGCGTGTCCTTCACCAATAGCATGCGAACAACCACCACCCAGCAATTCGCACCGGCACCGCACCAAACCACACAAATCCTCCAAATCACTCTCAACGTACGTTTCACTCCGAAACCGGAGCATCTTCAGGAGATGTTGACTCGACAATGCACGATTGTAAAGTTTACAGTCAACATCTCCTGAAGATGCTCCGGTTTCGGAGTGAAACGTACGTTGAGAATAATTTGGAAGATTTGTGTGGTTTGGTGCGGTGCCGGTGCGAATTGCTGGGTGGTGGTTGTTCGCATGCTATTGGTGAGGGACACGTACTGTACCACATAGATTTGTTTGCTGTGGCGGATTATAGCGAATTCAACTTCTCGTTCATTCATTATCATGGACTTCCGCAAAGTAACGCCTGCTTTGATTCAACAATAGAATATGTCAATGAACTTTTATCTGCTCTCGTTGGTCCGAAGCGAGGTAGAATACTACCTGATACCGCGCTTATCGCACCTTTATTTTAATGCGGTCGTAAATGCGATGCCGACTCGACAATGCGATCGAATAACGACCGATGTTCAACGAATTCATGAGATAGATGGGTTTATTCATGTAGTCCAGTCATAGTCATTTACCTCTCTAGCGCACTGTAGTGATCTCTGAGGTCTTTTTGGAAAGTCCCTGGTTCGATTTCATGGCATGGGAAATTATAATTTCTAACGGAGATCACCCAACCTCCATACATTTTTGGGCTAATAAATTGTGAAAGTGCCAGTCAACTAAAATAAACTTAATAATATATTAGAGTATAACTAATAACGAAAAAAACACTTATTATTATCGCAGTCATAGGGGCAAATGGTCCAAGATCCCGCGACGATCAGACCTACGTTATTTTATTCTATGTATGCCTCTAATAGAGGTATAAACGATCCCCGACTATGAAGTTTGAATCGTGGTTGCTTTGGGAGGTATCAGGTTGAAAATGTGGCACCTCAAATTCGTTAAAGTTTTTTTATATTTTTATTTGGAATAATATTAGAAACCACGTTGTCCATTGTCAGACACCTTGTACGATTGTAACCCCCTGTCAGACACCCTGTAGTTTTATAATTTAAGAGTGTCTGACAGGGGTTTGCAATCGTACTAGGTGTCTGACAATGGACAACGTGGATATTATTCCAAAGAAAAATGTTTTTATCAAGATCGTCGCGGGATTTTGATAAAAACAAAGCATACTCAAAGTACTTATTGACGCGCTCTACATAATAAACAAATCGCAGCCTGTAGGTATACCGATTATCTGCCTATGGGACAGACTCTTAAAAATACTTACTATTATCTGTGTAAAAGTAAAAGTGACTGACTGACTGATCTATCAACGCACAGCTCAAACCACTGGATAGAACATGCTGAAATTTGGCATACAGATATGTATGTATCCGCTAAGAAAGGATTTTTGAAAATTCAACTTCTACGGGGTTTGAAATTTGTATGAATATCAAACCTAACGTGAGCCTGACTTAAAATATAATCATCACAATTACCAAAAATTTACATACAAAATGCTAAAACTAAGGCCCAACGACGAAAATTACGTTAAAACATCAAACTTTACGCTAGTATTTACAGACATAACTAGAATTAAAACTATCTAAACGCAATCCAAAACTAAATTAGTACACGTCCATCGCTCATTCCCTGAGGTAATACCTCAGAATAGGTAATAGTACTAAGTAATACGAAATAGGACATTTCAGGTATTTGCGGAACCGCAAAACTCTAAGTGGAATTATAGAAATGATTTTGATGATCTCCCTGACGCAGTGGTGAGCGTTGCAGTTGTGTTATTAGCGGGAGGTCCCGGGTTCGCGATCCGGCAAGGTCTTCTAATATAAAAAAAGGAAAAAAATAAGTAAGAAAGTAAAAACACTTTACTACACACAAGTAAATAACAAAACAGAGGTAACACGCATCGTAACAACTTGTTACGGTGTAAAGGCGGCCTTATCATTACGAGTGATATCTTCCCGGCAACCTATAGGAAAAAAGATTGGTTGCATGATGACAGGGTGGTGTACATGTGAAAATTAAAACAGCTAGTAACTATTACAACTATATGGTATCATAAACTTACTTACACGAGCTTTACATAGATATTTATAATATTTAAAATATTAAAAAAAAAAAAACCAATAAAATTTGAAACTTGATAGCCACACTTACCTTCCAGTGGATATAAGTTCTTAAAATCTCTATACTTTCCCGGGATAAAAAGTAGCACCCTATATTTGTCCCCGGGCAGAAAGCAACTAAGTATGACTGCTATGACTGTACCAAACTTCCTCAAACTGTTAAAATTGGATAAGCGATGGGCCATGGAAAAACAGACAGACAGACTTAAATATACTTATTCGCATTTTTTATAAGTATGTATTTTAGATTCCCTAGTATTATTTCCAGTAGAACGGACATAGGAGAGGAAACTTTTTATCCTGGAAAATCAGTAGATTAAAAATGTAATTCAATCCTGTATAAGCCGCAGGAAATATCTAGTAAGTACTACCTACCTATCCCTGCATAAAGTGATTGGAAAAAAACACATTTATGCGAATTGGATCAGGCTAGGATACTCTGATATAAGATATCGGCCAATTTTGCTGAAAAGACCCAGATCACAATCGAAACGTATCAACCGAATGGACATCGGATAGTTTCAATATTAAAATGAATACGAAATGTGGCGACCTAAGTAGGCAGTATGAAAGTACTTTATAACAATAAGGAGCAAAAATACAACTTTGTAGAATCGGTTAATTATACGGCGAAAAATAACAGACTAGGGGGCTGATTCTGTATAACACAATCTCTAAACTAAACTAAAATGGCAGCTTTAAATCTAGTTCTGTCCCTTTCCGTAGGGAGTATTATGAAAGGGTTAGCAATATTTGTAATGCTCTAATTTTAGTTTAGTTTAGAGATTGTGCACTACAGAATCAGCCCCTAGGTATTGGTAAACTAGTAAAGCTAATGTGAATAATTTTGACAGTATACAATAACAATAAGAAGCGAAATATCGTTTCGTATAATCGGTCAATTATTATACAGCGAAAAGAAAAATACAAACTAGATATTGGTAAACTAGTGAAGCTAATGAATGGAATTTACACAATAAGTATGTAATAACAATAAGAAGCGAAATATAGTTTCGTATAATTGGTCTACAGCGAGAAGAAAAATAAAAACTAGGTATTGGTAAACTAGTGAAGCTAATGTATAGAATTTACACGGTATTGTATATGTAATAACAATAAGAAGCGAAATATAATTTCGTATAATCGGTTAATTATACAGAGAAAAGAAAAATATTAAACTAGGTATTGGTAAACTAGTGAAGCTAATGTACCTATAGCATTTACACATAAGTATGTAATAACAATAAGAAGCGATAAACGTTAAAATAAGAAGCGATAGTACAATTATGTGGCTAGTTACCACCCTACCGGCAAAGACGTGCCGCCAAGCGATTTAGCGTTCCGGTACGGTGCTGTGTAGAAACCGAATAGGGGTATGGGTTTAATATAACTGCCATGCCGCTAACAGGTTAGCCCGCTACCATCTTAGACTGCATCATCACTTACCATCAGGTGAGATCGCAGTCAAGGGCTAACTTGTAGTGGATAAAAAAATAAAAATATACATGTATAAGTCGGACAGACAGACACGAGACACACTTTCGCATTTCCAAAGCTTGGAACATCGACGCAAAGTTGCCTGTCATTTCATTTCATTTCATTTCATTTCATTTTCATTTATTGCATGATTGTAAGTTAATTATTAAAGATGTTACATAAAGATGGTACATATCACAATCTGCCAAATAATGGCGTGCAAAATTTCAAGAAACATTCACAATATTATATTAAAACAGATAATTATTTTACTACTGGAAAAATTCATGAAATCAATATTTTAAAAATAACAAAAAATCTGAAATCAATGAACGAAAGCAAGTCTATGTAAAATAAATATAAATGTCAAATACTTAATACTTAAATGTCAAAAATGTTACAAATCTCGAAATAGGTACATTAATTATTGATATAATATTTATCATATATGTATTTACATAAGTACCTATATTTATAGAAAAAAAGAAAAGTCAGAATATTATGTCAATTAGCTATAAGTATGATTATAATTATGTCAAGATTCATGAAGCATTCGTATAACAATTAAGTTATTTTGTTGCAAGAATTCATTGTCTGTCGGTACTCTACAGGATATATTTCTGAGAGTGTGCCCAAGAACGTTTTTATACGACTGCCTGAAAAAAGACTCTGGGTCAAGCTCCCCACAGGACAGTATAATAACTTACACTATTGTATTTAATTTACATACATAACTAAGTACCTACGTAATGTAATATATATTGTTTACAAAAAAAAAAAGAAAAAAAAGAGCAACTGCTGAGTTTCTTGCCGGCTCTTCTCAGCAGAAGCTGCTTTCCGAACCGGTGGTAGAGTCAAAACATGACGTAACATAAGAGACACCTGTATGTCCTGCATGTTTTAAATAAATAAATTTAATTTAAATGAATTTAATTTATAATTTAAAGGAGTATATTGTTTTCAGGGTTCATGTATGTATGTATGTATGTGTGTTTGTATATTCCACCATAACTTCTATACGCCTGAACGGATTTTGATGAATGAGGTATCGTTAGAATCCTTAGCTTATTTCGAGTGACATAGGCTAGTAAAATTTAAAAAATAAAATGATTGGGTGACCATGGTCCCGCATTAAAGACTAAAGTTGAATTTTTTTTTTCCAAAATGAGATTAACTATATTGTCATCATCAAGAAAATGATGAGTAGATTCCAAAAATATATAAGACATATAAAAATAAAAAGACTATATTTCGATATCCAGTGATTCACAAAACAATATCATTTAACTATGGCAGTCGTATTTTTTAATTCTTTGAGTTATTCACTTGTGATCTTGTTCCTTCACTTTTCGACTGTCGTACCGCAAGGCATCGTCAGGGTCTGCATCCGTATATAGCAGGCGGCAGCACTACTTGCCAGCAAGTCCGATTGCAGCCAAGCGATCTATAAACTAAAAAACCGGCCAAGTGCGAGTCGGACTCGCGCACCGAGGGTTCCGTACAAACCTGTAGTAAGTTTTACGATTTATGACGTATTAAAAACAAGACGAAATGAACCGCAAAACTAACTTTGTGTGTAGAGGTTTATTGTTAATATCAAAAAAACTATGCTAGTTAGAGCGTTGGTTTTATTTTTCCTGTAAAATATACTTAAGCTTCTATTGACCATAATTATTTCAGATTTTTCAATTGGTAAACTTCGGAGAGGCGGTATTTTTTTATTTTTTTCGACATTTTGCCCGATAAATCAAAAACTTTTATGCATAAAAATAAATAAAAATCTGTTTTAGAATGTAGAAGTATAGCCCTTTCATATGATATCCCACTCAGTATAGTTATAACATACTTTGAAATTTCAAACCCCCGATTTTCCCCCTTTTTTAATTAAACTAAAAATAATTTTCGATTTTATTTTATTTTAATGATGTTAGGCCACTATTATACACAACTATTCCAAATTTCATGTCGATAGCTTTAATAGTTACTGAAATAATCGACTGTGACAGACGGACGGAGAAAGTCGCACCATAAGGGTTCCATTTTTACCATTTTGGTACGGAACCCTAAAAAAACAATATAAATAAGTATGTATACTATATAAGGAGGTGGTCTGACACCTAAGCCTGCAATTTATCAAAAAAATCTTCAACATAAGTTATTCATTCCCAGTATTTAAACAGGATCTGATTTATATTCAAGTCATTGCTAGATCAGTTTCTGCAAGGTGAGAAAAGGTTTTTTTGTGTTTAAATAGGACCTGCTTATTATCCCAAATCAGATTTTGTTAGAACCTTTGTGATTGCGATGTGGCTAAAGCCTCAGTTACCACAAATTTCAATTTCGGAAAGTGTGCGCTTGTTTTATACTTTCTATTCGATAAATGTTAACAAATTCGATTTTTAATTTAAAATATAGTAAGTATGTAGTTAATTTATGAATAGAATAATTAATTATTATTTTTTAAGTAAGTATTTTAAAGTGTGACTTCGCTAAACGGTTGGTTTCTAGTAGAAAAGCAATATTTTAGCAGTTATTTTTTCGAATTCATAAAATAGTAACTATTTCAGCCACTTCAAGAAAATGGCTTCAAACGAACCAGCGGTAGATTCACTTGACGATTCTAAAGCACTATTTAAGTTAGTTTAGTTTGGTTACTATAAAAGTTTATTTTAATGAAAATCAATTATTGAATTACTAGCTGATGCCCGCGACTTTTTCCGCGTGGTTTAATTTTTTTTGATTCCCGCGGGCACTCCTTAATTTTCCGGGATAAAAAGTAGCCCGTGTCACTCTTCAGCTCTTCAACTGGCTATACCCATGCCAAAAATCACGTGGATCTGTTACTCCGATGCGGCGTGATTGAAGGACAAACCAACAAACAAACACACTTTCGCATTTATAATATTATAAGATTAGTATCGATTTTTTATGTATGATTGATTACTTATAATGTTTTCGCAACATTTCCAGTAAAATAAAACCACATTTAGCCAATATACGACGATCATTTGTGGCCATTTATTTTACGGGTTGCAGTTGAATGTAATATCAAACAGTGAACAAGCAAATTCTACACATAAATACAATTTCCTACAATACTTACTTTAAATAATATTTATTTTTACCAAAAGGAACCGAATAACTTTACAAATAAGGTAACTTATTTTTGATTTAAAAATGTACCGAGTTTCTTTCTTAAGCTATAACTTATATGATGCCCCGTGTCCGCGACTTCGTCCGCGTGGATTAAGTTTTAACTGTGTTGAAATGTTTGTCTGTATCACCATTGTTGAATAAATGTATTTTCTTTCTTTCTTTAATTTTCCGGAATAAAAGTAGCATATAATATGTCCTTCCCGGAATGAAACGTATATCTGTACCTACTAAATTTCATAAAAATCTGTGGAATAGATGGGTTGTGAAAGCGTAGCAGGTTATTACATCGATAGCTCAATGGTTTAGGGGTGGAAAAACTCCTGAAGGCCGTGGGTTGCAATCCTACTTACAAAAGCTATTCCTGGGTATCCCTCCGCACAAAACCTTCGAGTGTAATTGGAGACGGATATATATTTTAGTTATTAAAGCTCTTATAGGTCTTCCTAATTGATTTCAACCGGAAGAATATTGACTTCCTGCAATAGAATAGTCAGGCGGAAGCCGGAGATGTCACCCTGGAGCCTTTATTACGTAAATATGCGACGACGACGAACTTAATTATAGGAAAATAAAATTGAAATTTCAATGATGATCACCGAAGACCTATAAAACACCGTAGGCACTTGCGTACCGGGGGGCATACCACCATCGCTTAAAGCCGTAACCTATATAGATATCTAAAATTCAACGTCCTGACTGACTGACTGAATGACTTATACTTATATCAACGCACAGCCTAAACCGCTCGCGCTGGTCCTAGGGACACGAAAGGAGGGTGTGATGTGTTTTATTTTTTTGACTTTTTGATTTTTTAGATATGCTTTGACAAATGGGTACCGTAATGTAATACAGTGATGAGGAAGGAACCTATCAGAACCTTGTTTTCGTGGAGAAATAGCGTATTTGGTAATTATGGTGTTCATGGCAATGATAAATTATGATTTGGTAATGAGCTATAGTGTATGGTGATTAAAATTAAGGCTATGGTAATTTGGTATAGATATGGTGATGAGAAATTCTAGAAACCCATATAACGAAATCGAAGATCTAAGATCTTTGCACACAGTCTAGGAAGTTACTAACTTACAAGAATATATCTAATATTATAAATGCGAAAGTGTGTCTGTCTGTTTGTCTGTCTGCTACGCTTTCACGGCCCATCTGTTCAACCGATTTTGATGAAATTTGGTACAGGGGTAAGTTGTATCCCGGGGAAGGACAAAGGCTACTTTTTATCCCGGAAAATTAACGAGTTCCCGCGGGAATCAAAAAATCTTAATCCACGTGGACGAAGTCGCGGGAATCATCTAGTAATAAGATAAGACATTAAGACCAATTATCACCACTAAGATCGAATTCAGAAAGACTATATTATTATACAAGATCCACACGCTGCTGAAGGTACAGAAGACCGACTAGCATCCCAGGCTACTGGTCCAGCATTTATGCACTGACTTGTTCTACAAGGACACAACTTGAAGTCTCGATACAAAATAATCTAGTACAAGTCAAACTAAATATTCACTGCACAAGGACACAATATAGAGTTTGAAACTCAATTCCGATGTTCATTTAGGTAAGCCCCTCGTCCCTACAATCAACAATGCAACTGTATATTTACATAGTCACTACAATGCTTTGACGACCTCCGAGGCGCAGTATTGAGCGCTGTTGCCTTAACGTGCGGAGGTCCCGGGTTCGATCCCCGGCAGGGTTTGGAAATTTATCATTTCTGAATTTCCCTGGTCTGGCCTGGTGGGAGGCTTCGGCCGTAGCTAGGTACCACCCTACCGGCAAAGACGTGCCGCCAAGCGATTTAGCGTTCCGGTACGATGCTGTGTAGAAACCGAATAGGGGTATGGGTTTAATATAACTGCCATTCCCCTAACAGGTTAGCCCGCTACCATCTTAGGCTGCATCATCACTTACCATCAGGTGAGATCGCAGTCAAGGGCTAACTTGTAGTGGATAAAAAATTAAAAAAAATGCTTGGTCTCTACTATTACACCAAAGTCCTTTTACACCGGGGTATCGAGTTTGGTCCATCCTATACTTTTTCGCTGGTTCTTGGCATTCCGATCCAGTGCTAGATTCACTTGACGATTCAAAACACTATTGTACAAGTCTATTTCAATAAAAAAAATGGAATTGAATTGATATAGTTAAGGTCGAAAGCATATTACCTACGGACCGTTTGGGTGTTCAACCCCTCTGCTCATAAAACTCAAAACTCATGTTATTTTATTCAAACAAACTTATTAAATCTACTACCTAGATAAGGATAACTCGTTGAGTTGGTATTTTTAAAATCATTGTGAGGAAAATCCTTTTATAAAATAACGAGACGATGCGACGGCCAAACCTGAGTCCGCGTAGATTCAGGATTTAAAAAAATCTCTCTAGAAGTTTTTGATTTTCCGGTATGAATAGAAGCCCACGTCCTTTCCCGGGATGACAATTTTGTACTAAAAATTTCGTCAAAATCTATATTGAACAGGTGACAACGAATACATAATCAATAATATCATATAATGTAGAAAAATGGACGGACGTATGTAAGTAATGTTGCTCTACGGAACCTTAAAAAAACAATTTTCTTTCCACACAAGTCTTGTAGCAGATTGCAGAAAAACAAAGACAATATATTCGAAACAATTGCAGCAGCGGAACCTATTGTTGTGAGTCACGACTTGTGCACTGTGGCTGCAAAACATCTCTACATACAAGTACGTGTAAAGTATATTCTTTATTGCACACCAAAAATCGTTAAAAAACAATTTCTAAGAGAAAAACTTAAATTGTACGTAGGTACTGTCGACGTCATAAATCCATATAGAATAAGCAAACAAGGTGGCTTGTTAGTTACAATGGTACCCTTAAACTTACATAATATAAATAATATTCATCTTTTAGGTTGACAATTGTTGACAATTAATGGCAATAATCTAAATAGTATTCATAAGTAATGGTTTGAACCTAATGTTGGTATTTTGGACAGATTATGTTTGTGTGGTTGGGTGATTCAGATTGCTTGAGCACAGTTTAAGCATTTAAGCTATGTCTGGACTTTTGACGTAGCCCGTACAATAAGGCGGTCTTATAGCTAAGTAGCGATCTCTTGACAAGCTTAATGTTACGGAGGAAATGAGTAATGTTACGAGATAAGAAAACACACTTTACACACGCGTATTCAGACGAGGTAGACAATGTAAAAGAACATTACTAGGTATTACGTGTGCAAGCTAGGAATATGAAGGATAATGACCTCATCCTGATAACTGACATCTTGCTGTGTTATGGGAATGCAAGAATCATTCATTGCTTAGTATACAGCTTTTTCTGTCCGGCTCAAGCCCGTTCCGCGTCGATGGATGTGAGGAGACCCTTACCCAACCATCGCTTAAAACATTATCACTTCAAAATGTTCTTTGAAGGGCGTCACTGCCATCGTTTAAAGCAGCAGTATCATTTCAGAATGACAGTTAAATCATTCAAGTAATAGTACAGTTCAAGTCTATTGTACAAAAGTGGTTACAGGAACTCACGTATGATAGCACAGAAAACTTACTGGTTATCTTAAAGTAGTTCACATAAAGATAAAATACACTAATTATAGTCAACACAACCAAACACAACCAAACACATACATACACGCACACACACACATTCACACGCACACAACACGCATTCTCACACACACACACACACACACTCACACACATACATCCAAACACACACACTCATCTACATTTGTTAATAACTAATCGCTATATTGTATCTTGCATGCACATGAATGTATTTTATTTCTTTTGTTGTCTGGTATAGTATTAGAAGACTGTAAGGGGAAAGCACTGGTGCCTATAACACGAGTTTTAAACTTATCGTAGGCATCAGACGCTAAACCTATATAAATGTGTTATATTTTTTCTGGACAATAAATGATTTATTTATTTATTTATTTATTATTTAAATGTGACGAACCTTGAAGACCCTAAAATAAGGATTATAATTGTAAAGCACGAACATCAACAATATTAAAACAATACGGCTTGAAGCGATGTTTTTTTTTAGCCACTACAAGTTAGCCCTTGACTGCAATCTCACCTGATGGTAAGTGATGATGCAGTCTAAGATGGTAGTGGGCTAACCTGTTAGGGGCATGGCAGTTATATTAAACCCATAACCCTATTCGGTTTCTACACGGCATCGTACCGGAACGCTAAATCGCTTGGCGGCACGTCTTTGCCGGTAAGGTGGTAGCTAGCCACGGCTGAAGCCTCCCACTAGTCAAAACCTCCCACCAGTCAATGGTAGTATACCCCCAGGGCTTATTCATATAATTCCTAAACCGATTTGATCTAAATATAAATAAAGTACTATAAAATAACAATTTAATTGATTAACGGGATTATCCAACTTTACGGAAATTGTTTCTGTCGCTTTAACTCGTTTAACCCCAAAAGGATTGCTAATTTTATTTCCAATTCAACTTAATTTTCAAATCATGCGAAAGTGTTTGGGATTCGTTTCCTCATCGTTTATTTTCATTTCCACCACCACCACCACTACAGCCCATTAACGTCCCACTGCTGGGCACAGGCCTCCACTCTCATAGGAGAGAGGGAATTAGAGCATAGACCCACCACGCTGCTCCAATGCGGGTTGGCGGGTTATTTTCATTTAATTTTAATCAATATTAATCCATACTAATTCCATACTTAATATTAAAAATCCGAAAGTGTATCTGTCGGTCTGCTATGCTTTTACGGCTCTACTACTCAACCGATTTTGATGAAATTTGGTACAGAGATAGTTTACATCCCGGGAAAGGACATAGGCAAAAGTATATCCTGGAAAATTGAAGAGTTCCCGCGGGAATTAAAAAACATCAATCCACGCGGACGAAGTCGCGGCTATCATCTAGTACTTAAATATTATGCCAAACAATAATTTTTAGTGTGAATGATTATTTATTTTATTTTTTATTAATATTTTTGCCTAAATGTGAAAGTTTGGATGTTTGTTAGTTTGTATGTTTGTTAAACTCCTTCATGCATCAATGACTGAATCGATTTGTATGAAATTTGAAATGGAGATAGGTTATAGATAATTTAAATTAACATAGGCCACATTGTATCCCGGAAAATTAAGGAGTTTGCGGGAATAGAACGCGGATGAAGTCATATTGGCGACATCTAGAATATGTACTATGAAATCTAATAAATGAAAATATGTTGCCAGCGAAAACGTCACAATAAAATGGCGGAAATTCAATCCTATTCTTGGATACAATTATTGTAATGGATGAAAATTTTATGTGTTGCCACAACAAGCAACTGTGTAAAAAGTAAATACACGCTCCGAACTATAGATGACGAAGATAAACATGGAATTGAATAAACCGATCGGCAATACAGTGTTTTTGTATGGCGGTCGTTGGGTCGGAGAGTAACGTGTTTTTTCTGTAGATTTTTTTATGTGTAAATTTTTGGGTTCACAAAATAATATTATGTTGGTGATCGGGATAAATTAGAGTGAAACGTGGACCTATGAAAGAACTCAAAACTTTTTCTTTTATTCGATGTTTTGTCCTAACTTACTAACTACGACCTTGTCCGTATAAAGAGACGATGGAATCTTACTGCTGCACTCAGAGTGGCTTAAGGATTACTGAAGGAACAGGAACGTTAAATTGCTGGGCGGCACGTCGTTGCTGGTAGGGTGGCGTCGATTGAAGCCTCCCACCAAATAAAATAAAAAATTGGCAGTCATAGGGACTACCGATAGAAGTGAAAACTTATAACTTAGAATAATTATACCTAGTACCTATTAAAACTTAAATAAAAAAAAAAATTACTTAAAACTAAGGCATTAAAGTTTAATTACGAATGTAGTATATTTATATTTAAGACCTTTTGTCTTCGTTACAACGTGAGAAACATGTCGGTGACGGTGATGGTGTCGGTGACGCGAATCCACAAGTTTACCCCCTATACCAAAAAGTGCTCAACGCGGCTAAAGAAGTTTTCACTTCGAAAAAATTGTAGCACGTATAAACTTTGACGGTAAAGGCATTCTGTATATTTTATGGCAGTTTAAAAAAATCAAAACTTTACGCTCGGTCCACACAATACAATAGTGATACTAAAGCTTTACTAAAGTGTTGCATTGAGTCAGTTTTAAACGTACAAACAAGTTGTTCAGCCATAGAATTTTATCAGCAGACGTGCAAGTTGCACAACCACAGAGCGTCGAGCATTTAACCAAGAGTATGTTTCGATATACACTGCGAGCACTGTAAGGTGTGACTTCAATTTAGTATACTACGAAGCTGTTCCTTTAGAGTTAGCTTGGTTACTGTTTAAAACGGAACGCATTACGCAGTCAGCATTGAGAGCACCTTACCTCGAAAACGCCAGTGCTCACAGTACAAAAATAGCGACGATTTTTGACGTCATATATTTCCCTACGATACTGCGGCAGTATACTGTCAGTTCATAACGGAACGAACTTGTCCCCAGTAAGAGCACTGAACAGTGCTCGTAGTGTATAACGGAACATACCCCAACATACTCCCATTTTCAGTTGGCATATGTCTGACATATCACAGCAAAGTTGCAGAATTAAATGCAGTGTGAAAATAATGACATTGTACCTAGTAGAATAAAAATATACCTATTCAGGTTTTGGTTCATTTTAATAACTTTCACGTCACTCAAAGTTATAGACTAGCTGATACCCGCGACTTCGTCAGCGTGGTTTAAGTTTTTTTAATTCCCGCGAGAACTCCTTAATTTTCCGGTATTAAAAGTAGCCTATTTCACTCTCCCGGTCCTCAACTATACCCATGCCAAAAATCTGTATGGTGTATTTGACTACCTGGCTTTAGTGATATAGACCGTACTTTTCATCCCACAAGTTCTTCAAGTTCCCCACGAGATTCTTAAAATCCAAATATCGTGGACAAAGTTCCGAATATTCCGAACCAGTGGTAGATTCATTCGTATTATTCGTATTCGTATTAAATAAGTCGCTACGACTTATTTAATACGGATCCGTCGATTGGATCCGTAGTAAACTAAGTAACCCTTATGATCAATGATCATCAAGTTTATAGTTATAAGTACGTAATATTTGCTAATAACATGTAAATTTTTATACAGAACTTGACCTAAGTAAAAATTAATTAACTAATAAAATAAATTCTATTTTTTGAGACTCTACTTAAATGCGTGTTCTAACTAGCATTTTGCTAGCTCTTTAATTGTTTTCACTATTCTGTGAAAAATTATCCCATGACTATACTGAGGTGTGTGTCTAAGTTATAAGATGGTAAATAGCCAAGGCCGAGGCTTCTCACAAGACTAGAAAGAACTTTAGAAATTGAGAATTCCCTAATTGTCCCTGCCAAAAATCGAACCCCAAACTCCACTTTGAAGGTCCTATAAATCACCATTATGCCAGGAAGGACTTTGTAATCCATTAAAATAATAGCATTAATATTTTACTAGATATGAACGCATTAGGTTTTACATTTTACGATTTCCCTCGATTTTATTATTAGTTTTATAGTTGTTACTCAGGATGGATGCATTAAAACGCACTTAACGATTCAGTCACATATATATCTTAATTTTTGTTTGATGTTTGATTTTCTATTTGACTAGCTTTTGCCTGTGGCTTCGTGCACATTACCTCAGATTTTCATACAGAATTCAAAACCCCGTAAAGAGCAACGGCGAAATTACTATATACCACATTTACTAAATCTTGAGTGTACACAAGTAAAGTAAAGAGGAAAGGAATTTGCTTATTTTTTATATTTTATCAAGTATTCACCTTAATTAATTGAACCTAGGTAAAAATATAAAATATTTAGGGAATCTTTTTTGATTAATAGCCAAAACCCCTTTTTATTCATGAGGGAAAACTCAGTTCATCCATTTGGGAGCTACGATGCCACAGACAGACACACAGATACAGGCGTTAAACTTATAACACCCCTCTTTTTGCGTCAGGGGCTAATGGGACTCGTCTTCTACTAATAAGGAAATAGCGTCAAAGATGTACCCGTTGCACGGAAATAGTTCAATCCGCATACTACCCAATCTTCAGCCGATAAGTTCATTACACTGACTCATATTTAGCTAGAAGTCGTATGTATAGCTTCGTTTCTATTTGATTAAAGGAACAGAGAGTGCACCTGTGTACACACTTGTGCAGTGTGCACTAATATCTCCCGCGTAGATGGCTAATGGAGATTGACCGTCATGGTTGAAATTCGGTCGTCGTCATCGTCGTTAACCGATGGACGTCCACTGCTGGACATAGGTCTCCTGTAGGGTCCTCCACAAGCCACGGTCTTGCGCCGCCTAGATCCAGCGACTCCCTGCGACTCGCTAGCTGATGTCGTCTGTCCACCGTGTGGGGGGTCTGCCGACGCTACGCCTTCTAATGCGGGGTGTACGAAATTCGGTCGAGAGGACATTCATATTTGATTGTATTTGTACTATGTACATAGATGATTAAAAATATATACCACTATTGATCTACAATGGTTAAACCAAAATATTTATACGTATACTTACTCATTTATTTATTGATTTGTTTTTAAATCACACCACAACGAAACAACGGATCGACGTAATTTTTGCATTGATATAGTTAAAGACCTAGCAGGTGACATAGGCTCCTTTTTATCCCGGAAATTCAAAGAGAACTTAGATTAAGAATTTTTAAATTCTTAATCGACGCAGACAAAACCGCGGGTATCATCTTGTACTTAAAAGATAAAGGAAAGGTTTCCAAAGAATCGAGAAAATAGGGAAACTCGGTTCTTTGAAGCAACCACTTTATATTTTCTTTCATTCTATTTTAATGTACTTCAGTAGTTATTTATAGAGTTGTAATTTATACCATTACCATTATGAGGTATTGGGGGTATAACAGGTCTCCTTTAGTAAAAAAAAAAAGTTAAGTTTTTAATGACCACAAAACATAGACAGTGGTTTCTTATCGGTTTCTTTCAGCAGAATTTTCATTTCGAAAGGTATCCTGAAATATCTTATGGGACAAGATATCCTTCATAAAATAAAGACATTTTTATTTTCAATATTTCTAATCTCATAATTAATGCTGTAGATATGTTAAGAGTGGTAGATTCACTCGACGATTTAAAAGCACTTTTAATAAGTTTATTTGAATAAAAAAATATGAGTTTGAGTTTTTAAGGCTTAGATTACCGGACCGAACCAGGCAAAACGTGTCATTTATCTAAACTTAATTATATAATCTATATTTATATAATTTTTTTTTTATATGTTTGTAATGGATACACACAAAAACTACTGAACCGATTTTAAAAATTCTTTCACCAATAGAAAGGTACATTATCAGCGAGTAACATATGCTGTCTTTTATTTTCAAAACAATTACCTACGAAAATAACAATAATTTTCAATAAAAGGTATTAAAAAATAATTTAATGTAATTATGTTTTGGCGTGCGCTGCGAAAACTATTGATATTATATTACCTAATGATGATTGTTAATCTCTCTGTGTGTATACGACGGATGGCATTTGTGATATCTAACTGCTCATAACTGGACCGGAGGTAGCATTACCATACGAAATTTCGACGGGAATAATTTTGGTTTACGAATGTGTTAGTTATTTGCGATTGAATTCGCTCAGTTATTCAGACCAACTACAGCATTAATCATCTTAACCCATCGCCGGCACTAAACTGAACACGGTCTTAAAACGTAAAAAGGATTATGAAAAAACTAGAAGTTTAATTCGCTATAATCCGCTACAGAAGGTAAATCTATGTGGTACAGTGCGTATCTTGAACTTGCAGCCCGCGATATTCTCCACACCACTTATATCTTCCAAAATACCTTAATACCAGCCGTTCTGGTGACAGAAGGGCTGGCTCAGTTTCTGCGCAAAGGATCAGCCTGGCTGTCCAGCGCGGAAATGCAGCCAGCATTCTCGCCACCATTCCACACGGGCGTGATTTATATAGTAATTAGGTTAGGCTACCTAGGTTTATTGTTTCAAAACAATACAATGTTTTTAAAAAAATTTACAATGTGTCAAAAAAAAAAAATACCTTCAACGTATGTTTCACTCCGATACCGGAGCATCTTCAGGAGATGTTGGCTCTACAATGCACGATTGTGATTGTTCAAGATACGCACTGTACCACATGTATATTTACCTTCTGTAGCGGATTATGGCGAATTAAACTTCTAGTTTTTTCATTGACATGGACTTGCGCAAAGTAACGCCTGCTTCTATCCTATATGTAAAAAACCGGCCAAGTGCGAGTCAGACTCGCGCACCGAGGGTTCCGTACAGGTTTGTACGGAACCCTCGGTGCGCGAGTTATAAATTATTAAGTTAAGTTTTAAATTATTAAAAAAAAACTACTTACTAGATCTCGTTCAAACCAATTTTCGGTGGAAGTTTGCATGGTAATGTACATCATATATTTTTTTTAGTTTTATCATTCTCTTATTTTAGAAATTACAGGGGGGGGACACACATTTTACCACTCTAGAAGTGTCTCTCGCGCAAACTATTCAGTTTAGATAAAAATGATATTAGAAACCTCAATATCATTTTTGAAGACCTATCCATAGATACCCCACACGTATGGGTTTGATGAAAAAAAATTTTTTGAGTTTCAGTTCTAAGTATGGGGACCCCCAAATTTTTTTTTTTTTCTATTTTTGTGTGAAAATCTTAATGCGGTTCACAGAATACATCTACTTACCAAGTTTCAACAGTATAGTTCTTATAGTTTCGGAAAAAAGTGGCTGTGACATACGGACGGACGGACAGACAGACATGACGAATCGATAAGGGTTCCGTTTTTGTCAAATTTGGCTACGGAACCCTAAAAAGGATTGCTACATAGCAACGATCGCAATGATCTCTGATTGGTTAACACTATTCTGCTAGTGGCCAAAATTCATTATCGCAGCAAGATACCATAAATTCAGCCAATCAATACAAAGGCTGTAACATTTTTTTTAGAACATTATGCAAACGCGGCCTCATCTGCGAAGAAAACTAAACAACAAACTTACGGGTGTTTTTTAGGGTTCCGTACCCAAAGGGTAAACACGGGACCCTATTACCAAGACTCCGCTGTCTGTCTGTCTGTCTGTCTGTCTGTCTCCAGGCTGTATCTCATAAACCGTGATAGCTAGAAAGCTGAAATTTTCATAAATGATGTATTTCCGTTGCCGCTATAACAACAAATACTAAAAATTAAAAAAATATATATATTAAGGGGGGTCCCCATACAATAAACGTGTTTTTTTCGTATTTTTTTGCTCAATATTAAAAACGGTAACAGGTAGACGGTTCAAATTTTCACAGAATATTAACTTGTATATTACCTTTCAAAATAAATAATTAAATATCAATAAAGTAAATATTAAAGGGGGGCTCCCATACAACAAACGTAATTTTTATTTTTAATACGTCATAAATCGTAAAACTTACTACAGGTTTGTACGGAACCCTCGGTGCGCGAGTCCGACTCGCACTTGGCCGGTTTTTTTACTTCTCCTTTCGGTTTCCTTTTTTCTTTTATTAATTTTACATTCTAATGAGTGAATGTAATTTAAAAACTGAATGTTAGAACTTATTCGAATTTCGAAACGTAGGAACATTTTCCACTATGCAAATAACCCAAAGGTTATTTCAGTAAAATCTAGTTTTAATTATACCTTTCTTTAATAAAATATGTTCCATTGTAAGTTAAGTTCTAATTATACTTATAATGATTATGTACCTAATGAGTATAGCAATAGATAGCCTAATTGTTTAGACGTCGGGCCTCGTATTCAGTTACTAGGGGGTTCGGGGGGGGGGCACTTGTTACTTTTCTGAGTTAAGCGTGTTTTAACTTTAAGTAACAAGAAAATAAGTATCCATACTAATCCATACTAATATTATAAATGCGAAAGTGTGTCTGTCTGTCTGTCTGTCTATCTGTCTGTCTGTCTGTCTGTCTGCTACGTTTTCCCGGCCCATCTTTTCAACCGATTTTGCTGAAATTTGGTATAGAGGTAGGTTATATCCCGGGGAAGGACATATGCTACTTTTTATCCCGGAAAATTAAGGAGTTCCCGCGGGAATCAAAAAACCTTAATCCACGCGGACGAAGTCGCGGGCATCATCTAGTCTAGTAATATGATAAATGCCAAAGTGTCTGTCTATACTTTAACGGCCAATCTTCAACCGATTTTGATGAAATTTGGTATAGAGGTTACGCCCCTAGAGGTAGGTTAAGGAAAACGTGAGGAAACCTACATTCTTCGTATTGTTCTCAAAGGTGTGTGAAGTCTACCGATCCGCCTTTGGCCAGCGTGGTAGACTATGGCCAAATTCTTATTCTGAGAGAAGATTCGTGCTCAATAAGGATGATGCCTATATCAAAAATAAATTATTTCTAACTGATTATTAAATAGAGGGTCTTCCAAAAGACCTAAAATTCACATCCTCGGTTAGTTTTATGTATGACTAGCTGATGCCCGCAACTTCGTCCGCGTGGACTAAGTTTTTTTGATTCCCGCGGGAACTCATTAATTTTCCGGGATAAAAAGTAGCCTATGTATGTATGTATGTATGTATGTATATTCTTTATAGCTGATGCCCGCGAGTTCGTCCGCGTGGAATAAGTTTTTCAGTTAATTTTCCAGGATAAAAAGTAGCCTATATTACTATCCCACGGTATAATCCCCCTATAATGGTGAAACACGGAATTCTTCATATTTTAACGAAAGCCCAAATGCTGTTTCATGGCTATAACTTGAGAAATTAAGGATTTTCATTCAAACGCTCAACCCCTATTTCACCCCTTCGGGGGTGGAAATTTGAAAAACTTTGAAACTTGAGAAATTAAGGACTTCCATACAAACTTTCAACCCCTATGTCACCCCTTCGGGGGTAGAATTTCGGGATAAAAAGTATCCTATGTCCTACCTCGTAGTATGGGCTCAAATCGTGCCAAGTTTCGTTTGAATACATTCAGTAGTTTCGGCGTGATGCGCGGCCAAGATACAGACAGTCAGACAGACAGAAAGAAAGACAGACAGACAAAAATGAAAAAAAATTACAGATTTGGCTTCAGTATCGAATAATGAGTGCTCTCCAAAAAAATTTTCAAAATATCTTCAATGTACAGAATTGGACCTGTTACAGTTTTATTATAAGTATAGATAACCATTTTAAAATATAGATTAAAGAAAAAAAGTGCGTTGAAATTTGATGACGTCTCAACTGTGACTTTCATACAACTTCCCTATTAGAAGCGCGTTTTTAAGTTTGATAAAGAGTTGCTGATTTGATTGAGTTGTCATCATCCCTATTGTAAGCCGGAGATAGGTTGAAATGATGATAATATAGCGCATACAAAAAGTTAATAGGACAAAATAAATGCGGACACGTCCTAGCGATATGAAGGTACGGGCCGTGTAGTAAATTGTGCACAAGCGGCGGGCCCCTGGGATTCGGGAACGTGATTCGGGACAACACTGGACGCAAAAATGGGCTACGTGTGGTCGGATCATACTCGTATCTTTGTTATATACACTCCGATAAAACATATTAAAGTGATTACTTTTTCTTGTATTGTGCTTAAAGTTGACTGATGTACCTATACCTAGGTGCGTAATATTTTTTTTATATTTAAACCTGCATTGAAAGTGCACGCAGACAAAACCCCGGATATAATCTTGTAAAAGATAAAGGAAGGGTTTCAAAATAATCGAGAAAATAGGGAAACTCGGTTCTTTGAAACATCCAATTTATTTTTCATCCCACCATCTCGGAAAGAGTATTTTTACTCTTCGAAATCTGAAGGTAAAAGCCGTTATTATCCTCTTGAGGATAAAGTAAATTGAATTTAGAACATCGTGTGCACGTTAGTAAATATCACTCGTCTATGAAGTTTGTGAATTCAAAACATCATTAAAACCTATTTACTTCTACATCTATGGTGCCGAATGTCCATACAATCGTTTTTAATTTGTTAAAAACTCGCACTTGTAACCGTCTTGGTGTACTTTTTTAATTTGCTTTGCGCGCACCATTTTCTTTCACGTCATATTGTTTAAAATTAAAACCGATTAAAAACAAGAAAATTGAAAATAAGTGAAAAACCTAAAATGAGTGATTCTAGTGACGAAGAAATTAACAGAATTGAATTTAATCTTGTGATTTTTTTTGCATTTAGTCATTTCCTCGCTGAGGTGGGATGAAAAGTTACGTGTTGCACTCGAGTGAAAAGATTTTTCACCTCGTGCTCTTTTGATTCCCTCGCTGACGCTCAGGATTCTAATTTTAGAATCCTTCGCTTGCTCGGTCATCAAAGTTGAGCACGCGGTTAAAAAACAACTTTTCACTCTTGTATAACAAATAACTATTATCTTTCATTCTATTTTAATGTACCTACTTAGTTATTTTTAGAGTTGTATTACAGTAAAAGATGATTATTTATACTAACAATATTATGATGTATTGGGTATAACAGGTATCCGTCAATAAAAATAAATATTGTAAAAAAGTTCTTAATGACCACAAAACAAACAGTGGTTTCTTTCAGCAGAATTTTTTTCCAAAAAGGTACAGTCCTGAAATATCATAAGAGACATAAACTTATGTTTCTTATGACTCCTTTATGAAAAAAAAAGACAAATTTTTAGTTAATTTCCAGATGATATAGCGCATACAAAAAAGTTAATAGTACAAAATAAATGCGGACACGTCCTAGCGATATGAAGGTACGGGCACGTACGGGCCGTGTAGTGAATTGTGCACAAGCGGCGGGCCCCTGGGATTCGGGAACGTGATTGGGGGCAACACTGGACGCAAAAATGGGCTACGTTTGGTCGGATCATATCTTTGTTATATACACTTCGATAAAACATATTAAAGTGATTACTATTTGTACGAGTTATAGTTGACGGAAGTATAGCCTAAGGTGCGTAATATTTTTTTGAAGTGAAAACTTCTTTCGTGTTACCAGATTCGCGTCACCGACATGCTCGCGAACACCGACATGCTCGCGTTGTTAAGAAGACAGGGTCCTAAATATAAATATACTACATTCGTAATTAAACTTTAATACCTTAGTTTTAAGGTTTATATATTTTTTTAAATATTCGTTTTCATTTCTATCGGCAGTCTATGACTGCCAATCAAATAAATATTATAAATGCGAAAGTTTGGATGGATGTATGGATGTATGGATGTATGGATGTATGAATGTATGGATGTTTGTTACTCAATCACGCTCCAACGGCTGAACGGATCTGGATGAAATTTGGCACAGAGATAGATTATAGTCTGGAATAGCACATAGGCTACTTTTTATCCCGGAAAATTAAAGAGTTCCCGCGGGAACCGAAAAACTTCAATCCACGCGGACGAAGTCGAGGGCATCAGCTAGTTTTTTATATAACTTTAATTTCATTAAAGTTACATTATGTTCTGTGCCTAATACCTATAGTCATCGGACAAGAGGGATTCTATCATTTAAAAAAAAAAAAAATATAGTCTAGCGCTTGGCTGCAATCAGACGTTGCAAGTGGTGACGCAGCCTACGGTGGAGCGCGCTTGCCTAGAAGATGCCTATTCAATCTTGATTCAAAGGTACGGTCTATATTAAAAGAGGAGGGGAAATCGTGTCCCAAGAGCTGAGCCTGAGGACCTATCCTTTATGAGTGACAAACGCGACGCGACAGTATCAGACAGTAGGTATGTTGGCTTATTTTGTTGCGTTAATTACTTTGTCATTTTCTAAGGAGTTGTATCGCGTTGCAATTCTTTCGTCGCTCACGACAACGAGTCAGCCCTCCTAGCCAAGTTACATACGTTTCGTGTCTATTCTCTTTCTAGATAATTAATTGTTAACGCTTCAGCGAAAGCGAGAAAGAAAGAGAAAAAAATAAGTGAATAGTCTATGGTAAGCGTTACTAATCGCTTTCGCTAAAATGGTAAGCGTTACTAATCGCTTTCGCTAAAGCGTTAAAGATTATAGAAAGAGAATATACACGAAACGTATGTTACTTAACTAGGGGGGCAGGTTACCCAGGAGTTGATCTTATATAGCCCAACTAGCTGATGCCCGCGACTTCGTTCGCGTGGTTTAAGTTTTTTTGATTCCCTCGGGAACTCCTTAATTTTCCGGGATAAAAAGTACCCATGCCAAAAATCAGGCCGATACGTTGCTCTGTTGCGGCGTGATTGAAGGACAAACTAACAAACCAACAAACAGACACACTTTCGGATTTATAATATTAGTATAATATAATGATGGCCTTTTTATCCAGCGGAGCAATAGCAGCAATAAATACTATAGAGATTATTTAGCTAGCGTATATTTTTTGTAATTTATCTATTTACTTGTTTGTGTGTATTTGTTAATTTTTAATGAAACGTATAGACAACTAAGGCTTCCTTATTTAAAACAATTCCCAATTTGATATACCACGGGAGTTGTACCACGTTACTACTGGGTTTATAAATAAACTAGCTGATGCCCGCGACTTCGTCCGCGTGGATCGAGGTTTTTCGGTTCCCGCGGGAACTTCTTAATTTTCCGGGATAAAAAGTAGCCTATGTGTTATTCCAGACTATAATCTATCTCTGTGCCAAATTTCATCCAGATCCGTTCAGCCGTTGGGGCTTGATTGAGTAACAAACATCCACACATCCATACATCCATTCATCCATCCAAACTTTCGCATTTATAATATTTATATTTGATAGTAGGAAGGAAACCGAATAACTGTTACCAAACAATTTAATATCTAAAATGTCAAGCGTTTAATCCAACTATAATTATGCATTTAATTCCAGTTGTAAATTAATTATGGCATAATAGAGTTAAACACCGCCAAACGGTTGATTGGGTCAAATTATTACATTAACCTTTTTAAGAGTAACTATTTTTAAATTTATTTTTTAATATAGGAAGGAAACCGAATAACTGTTACCAAACAATTTAATAACTAAAATGTCAAGCGTTTAATCCAACTATAATTATGCATTTAATTCCAGTTGTAAATTAATTATGGCATAATAGAGTTAAACACCGCCAAACGGTTGATTGGGTCAAATTATTACATTAACCTTTTTAAGAGTAACTATTTTTAAATTTTGTAAAATTACGTGAACAAGTCGCTTACCCACTTACCTCGAAGAATAAGCGTCTTGACCTGTTTCAACAGTTTCAACAATAAAACTTCTTAGGGAACTTTTCTGGATTATAAAATTACTAGTTGCATATTTTTTTTAAATTCCGCTGGAACTTCTTAATTTTCCAGGATAAAAAGCTGGGACGTAAAAGCGTAACTGACAAACAAACAAACTCATATTCGCATTTATAATATTATTAGATCGTTCCCGCGCCGTCTCCGTCTGCGTGGATTAAGGTTTTTTGATTCCCATTCATTTATTTTCAGGGATAAAAGTTATAAAAATACTGATTACACAAAAATATATTATTATGTTTATATCTATGTTTGGAATAACAATTACAGGTATATTTGTGATTAAATATAATGATGCCCGCGACTTCGTCCGCGTGGATCAAGGTTTTTTTGATTCCCGCGGGAACTTTAATTTTCCGGGATAAAAAGTAGCCTATGTCCTTCCCCGGGATACAAACTATCCCTATACCAAATTTCATCAAAATCGGTTGAACAGATGGGCCGTGAAAGCGTAGCAGACAGACAGATAGACAGACCGACAGACAGACACACTTTTGCATTTATAATATTAAGATTTACGTCGTATGAAATTAAAATTCTGGGTCTTTTACATCTTCTCAGATTTTCTGAATAAACCAAACATAGCTCCATCACCTTATATAGAGTTTCTGGGAAATCTCAGATGCTACCTACCGAGGTTTTTTTTTTTATCCACTACAAGTTAGCCCTTGACTGCGATCTCACCTGATGGTAAGTGATGATGCAGTCTAAGATGGTAACGGGCTAACCTGTTAGGGGCATGGCAGTTATATTAAACCCATACCCCTATTCGGTTTCTACACGGCATCGTACCGGAACGCTAAATCGCTTAGCGGCACGTCTTTGCCGGTAGGGTGGTAACCAGCCACGGCCGAAGCCTCCCACCAGAAGTATGTACCTGATGTTCTCAAGATAACACCCGGCCCTTACAAGTATTCAGTCAATACAGTTTCAAACACAGCAAGGGTTAAGTAGGCCCTTCAACTGTGAAAAGTTTACTTACGGTTTACATCTTGTTAATTTGTATTGTTAAATATTGCCAACGTAAAAAGTTTAAAAGAGAAAAACCATAGGTAGATGCTTAGGAAAGATATCGGCGTCGGAGGGAACAATGTTTAGTTCTGTCGTTTCAGTTTGTGCAGCTTCTAAAGTGCCGACGGAACGTGCCGGAAAATGCCGTTTCACACGGATTTTTTTCCTGTCAGGTCCGTAGTGTGTTTTCGCTGTTAATATGCAGCACCATTCTCTAACTCAGTGGCTAATCAAGACGTTGTTATGTTACTTTGGTAAGTACTTACCCATTTTGAATAATTTACACCTTTAAGCACAAAATAGTCAAATGCGCTATGATAATTAAGGAGCTGCAACCGCTTTCGAGACTTGTCATTAATTATTTTTCCACGGCGGTCCGGTCCACGCCATTCCGTTTTACCAATTATATCCGAGGCAAATCTAAATACTATCTTAATTAGAAAAACCGTTCTCGTTATAATTGAGCGAAAACGCTACACTCATATTTTATTATTGAACATTTTTTAAAGTATGTATTTAGAGAAAATTTTGAAACTAGATTGTTCTTATTTGTATATTTTTAAGGATCTAATATCCTCAAGAAAATAATTGAACTGGTAGGTTTTTGACTGTCTACTGATGCAAAGACAAAGTCAAAGTATATAAATTATTTATTAGAGAAAAAAGTGGTTGACGGACAGACAGAAAAAACGGATAACGAAATGATCCTTTATGGTGGGTCCTCTTGAGGTGAAGAGGGAAAAAGGACCCCTTAAACAAAATCAATGGTGCCGAGATGCAAGCCGATTTTTAGGGTTCCGTAGCCAAATTTGGCAAAAACGGAACCCTTATAGATTCGTCATGTCTGTCTGTCTGTCTGTCTGTCTGTGTGTCCGTCCGTATGTCACAGACACTTTTTTCCGAAACTATAAGAACTATACTGTTGAAACTTGGTAAGTAGATGTATTCTGTGAACCGCATTAAGATTTTCACACAAAACTAAAAAAAAAACAATAAATTTTGGGGGTCCCCATACTTAGAACTGAAACTCAAAAAAATTTTTTTTATCAAACCCATACGTGTGGTGTATCTATGGATAGGTCTTCAAAAATGATATTGAGGTTTCTAATATCATTTTTTTCTAAACTGAATAGTTTGCACGAGAGACACTTCCAAAGTGTTAAAATGTGTGTCCCCCCCCCTGTAACTTCTAAAATAAGAGAATGATAAAACTAAAAAAAAATATATGATGTACATTATCATGCAAACTTCCACCGAAAATTGGTTTGAACGAGAACTAGTAAGTAGTTTTTTTTTAATAATTTAAAACTTACTACAGGTTTGTACGGAACCCTCGGTGCGCGAGTCCGACTCGCACTTGGCCGGTTTTATAATTAATCAAATTCACTTTTATTTCCTCTCACATAACGGCCACAAAAGCTAATTGTATTTGTATATATTAGATACAAAAAGTATTCAACACTAATGACTATAGCTGATGTAGGTACATAAAATATTTCAAATAACAATACATACATTTCAAAGAAAATCAAATTAACGGTCGCGTCACGCACATTTAACAAACGTTCCATTAAAATTAATGAGTTAACAACATTTATAATATATATTCCAGGTATAATTGAATCAATTACTGACATCGGTCGTATCTGATCAATATCTATACTAATATTATAAACTAGTTGATGCCCGCGACTTCGTCCGCGTGGATTGAGGTTTTTCGGTTCCCGCGGGAACTCTTTAATTTTCCGGGATAAAAAGTGGCCTATGTGCTATTCCAGACTATAATCAGATATATTATAGTCTGGAATAGCACATAGGCTACTTTGTGCCAAATTTCATCAAGATCCGTTCAGCCATGGAGCGTGATTGAGTAACAAACATCCATACATCCATCCAAACTTTCGCATTTATAATATTTATTTGATGCGAAAGTTTGAATGGATGGGTTGATGAAAACAGACTTTTCTTTACATAATTTGACTTTACAGAATGAAGGTGTCTTTTAAGCCGCTAATTTTCTACTATAGGTGAGGTACTGTAAGGGTGGTTTCAAGGTTGATCTATACTAATATTATAAATGCAAAAGTTTGGATGGATGGATGTATGGATGGATGTTTGTTACTCAATCACGCCATAACAACTGAACGAATCTGGCTGAAATTTGGCAAAGAAATAGATTATAATCTGGAATAGCACGTAGGCTATATCTTTGTCCCGGAAAATTAAAGAGTTCCAGCGGGAATAAGAAATCCTAATCCACGCGGACGAAATCGCAGGAATCATCTAGTAATTTATATTTATTTAATGTCAAAGTCATCTACAGTAAATCAGTGGATGTCTAACGGTCCTATATGATTGAAACGTCCCTAATAATTTACATGGCGCAGTCGGTAAGATCCGAACCAACGCTCCCAAATTGAATTACCGTCGATAATGTTTCAATAACACGCTAACATGTAAACTTCAGTTCACTGTGGGGTGCACTCGGTTTAACTTCGCCTTTTAGCATGACTCGTTCCGCTTTGCACTTTACATTATGCAAGTCGGTATTAACTTAAAGCGTTCCGGGGATCAGAAATTAAGTCGTCTTAACTTTTTCGATCTAGGATTACTAGCTTTTGAATTAGATTAATCATTCATACTAATCCATACCTTTTTTTAAATTTGTTCCCTAAATCCCATTTATCTATAATAATATGATTTATGATGAATCTAATCTATCAACCTTAAAATTTAAACAAGGAATATACCTAAAATTATTTACAGTTTACAATTCATTTATTAGTTACCGTTTGCGACTGTCGTATTAAATAATAAATGCAATAATCTGTTTGCCTATTACCTTTTCACGTCTCATCCGCTTCACCAACTTTTGTGAAATTGTGAGATCACTTGAAGTAAAAAAAAAAGAAGGGATGCAACCTAATTTTGTCATAATCAGTTAAACCGCTGAGGCAATATAGTAGACAGACATAGACACATTTACGCATTTACAATATTAAGTAAGGATTTTAATGCTCACGTCTTGATCTATTAATAGCATTTTCATGGTTTCATTCACCCTTTGCTTCAATATGAAAGTTTGCTTCAAGTTTGTCACGAAGTGGCTATTTACCATCCAAGTCATCATCTAAGACATTTGTATGGAGGTCGGAAATTAATAAATTAATTTCGGGAACAGGGGCCCAACAAATGAATTTGTCATAATTTCGGGAATATATTACAGGAATTAATTTGTTGAATTTAAATAATTTATTCAGCTAAAATGTCTCTGATAGCTCAACTTTGTTAAGACATATTATTAGGTACTAGATGATTCCCGCGACTTCGTCCGCGTGGATTAAGATTTTTGATTCCCGCGATACTCTTTAATTTTCCGGGATACAAAGTAGCCTATGTCCTTCCCCGGGATACAATCTACCCTTGTACCAAATTTCATCAAAATCGGTTGAGCAGTTGGGCCGTGAAAGCGTAGCAGACAGACAGACACACTTTCGCATTTATAATATTAGTATGGACTAAAGCCTGCAGTACCTACGCGTGTAGCTAACTTGTAAACTCATGCAGAAAATAAAAAGAATATAATCAATGACAATACATCTTTATACACCTACTAGCGATCCGCCCCGGCTTCGCACGGGTAGCACTAATAATCCTAATCTATATAATATAAACTATCCTATCTCTCAAGTTAGATCGAACTGCACATGGTGTGCGAATTTTATTATAATCGGTTAAGTGGTTTAGAAGTCCATTGAGGACAAACATTGTGACACGAGATTTATATATATATAAAGATAGCGATCCGCCCCGGCTTCGCACGGGTAGCACTAATAATCCTAATCTATATAATATTAAACTATCCTATCTCTCAAGTTAGATCGAACTGCACATGGTGTGCGAATTTTATTATAATCGGTTAAGTGGTTTAGAAGTCCATTGAGGACAAACATTGTGACACGAGATTTATATATATATAGATAATAATAAACAAAAGCTAACTTGTAATACAGAAATTAAATGCAGAAAAAAATTAAAATGAAATCAATTACAATACATGTGAATGCTTACTATTAAAAATATAATATCCTGACATTGATCCTGGCTGACCGATTGATTGGTTGATCTATCAATCAACGCACAGCTTTCGCACAGCCTATAATAATTAATATGCTGGGGCAAAGGTTAAATGATAGTTGGGGTTAGAAACTTCACTGTACCTATTTGAAAAATTACAATACAATATTCTTGATTAAATAAAATAGAGTCTAGAGATAGAGAATACACTTGCATTAAAAGGAGCACTCCTTTCTTCAAACACAATTACTAATTCCAGAAGGCTATTTCCATTCGGAATGGCAATCAACCTGAGACGGTTAAACACTCGAGTTCTCAAACTACGAACTTTCGACTGCAATTGCACATCTGGGTTCTAATCTAGTCTATAACGTTGGATAGGTCATAGGTCATTAGTTTTAGGACCCGATTTTCTTGAATCCTGGCTAAGAGACTTTGGTTAAGATTTACCTTTCAAACAAAATAACTAAGTCAAAAGTTCATCCGTTTGGGAACTACGATAACACAGAATTTTTTTTTTGTATCCACTACAAGTTAGCCCTTGACTGCGATCTCACCTGATGGTAAGTGACGATGCAGTCTAAGATGGTAGCGGGCTAACCTGTTAGGGGCATGGCAGTTCTATTAAACCCATACCCCTATTCGGTTTCTACACGGCATCGTACCAGAACGCTAAATCGCTTGGCTGCACGTTTTTGCCGGTAGGGTGTTAACACCAGGCCAGACCAGGGAAAATTCAGAAATTATAAATTCCCAAATTGACCCTGCCGGGGATCGAACCTGGGACACGGACCTCCGCACGTTTAGACAACAGCGCTACACACTGCGCCACGGAGGTCGTCAAAATATACTCTATATATAGATATACACGTTAAAATTATAACACCCCTCTTTTTGCGTTGGGGGTTAAAAATACACCTACTTAAAATATTTCTGTGTTGCTCTTATTTTGGTTAACTTCCTCGGCTCTTCATATCGTTTAAATCAGGTAAAACGCGGTAGAAAATATATTTACTTTAAACTAGAACAAAATATTAGTCTTACCGGAATGGAAAACACTAACAGCCTCAGGGCAAAGATCCGAGATGGGCGATTATTTACCTACTTCCAAACTTTTTCAAAATCAGAAAAGCAATGTTTTCCTCGAAACTGTTGTACTGGGACGTTTTAAGCTTAGGGTTGCCATATGTTTTAATATTTCAGGATATTAATGAGACAGTAACCTATAAATTATATTTAAGCCATTTGCCCATTACGGCTTTCCGAACCGGTGGTAGAGTCTTGACGTATCATAAGTGACACAAGTCGTGAAATAAATAAATCATTTACTGTTAGGTTTTATAATTACGTTCAGGATTACATTTACAATTATTAGGATTCTAAAAGAACACTTGTTGAGTCGAGGCTATTATACAATTGACGAATTTCTTAGTGACAAAATTGTATGGAAGAAATCGAATTAGCAATACAGCGCCGTACAGGATAGTAACTTACACTGCTGTATATTATATACTAGCTGATGCCCGCGACTTCGTCCGCGTGGATTGAGGTTTTTCGGTTCCCGCGGGAACTCTTTAATTTTCCGGGATAAAAAGTATCCTATGAGCTATTCCAGACTATAATCTATCTCCGATAGATCCGTTCAGCCGTTGGAGCGTGATTGAGTAACAAACATACATCCATACATCCAAACTTTCGCATTTATAATATTTATTTGACTAGCTGATGCCCGCGACTTCGTCCGCGTGGATTGAGGTTTTTCGGTTCCCGCGGGAACTCTTTAATTTTCCGGGATAAAAAGTATCCTATGTGCTATTCCAGACTATAATCTATCTCTGTGCCAAATTTCATCCAGATCCGTTCAGCCGTTGGAGCGTGATTGAGTAACAAACATCCATACATCCATACATCCATACATCCATCCAAACTTTCGCATTTATAATATTTATTTGATAATATTTGATTTTGCTTTTTAAAAAGAGCAACTGCTGAGTTTCTTGCCGGCTCTTCTCAGTAGAATGACTTTCCGAACCGGTGGTAGAGTTTGACGTCTCATGAGTAACACAAGGAATTAAATAAATCATACTTATCATCATACTTCATACTAATATTATTAATGCGAAAGTGTGTTTGTTTGTTGGTTTATTGGTTTGTAGGTTTATTGGTTTGTTGGTTTGTCCTTCCATCACGCCGCAACGGAGCAACGGATCGACGTGATTTTTGGCATGGGTATAGTTGAGGACCTGGAGAGTGACATGGGCTACTTTTTATCCCGGAGAATTAAGGATTTCCCGAGGGAATCAAAACCTTAAAACACGCGGACGAAGTCGCGGGCATTAGCTAGTTTATCATTTATCATTTATGATCTTTGTAGTCAACCCACACCAGTGTACCCACAGGGACGTAAACAGGATTTTATTAGGCGTATAAATCCAATAAAACTTTAGCATTGCAGGACAGTGAAGTTTAAAGTCAGGAATCAAGCTAATTCTGCGAGGGTCTTAGAAAACTTGCCTAATATTTACGAGTTAGGGAATCTGTGTTTGTACGTCCGTCACGGTCAGTTTAATGGGTCGGGGTGACTTCTCAACTTTTCTCGTTGGATTTTTTAAGCAAAATAACGGCAAAACTACGTTCCATTTTACATTTTCTACTTCATGGAAATTTGGAAAATTGATTGGACCGAAAATTTACGTACCAGACTAAACAAAATATAGGTAGAATTGGGAATCTTTTAATTCACTAAATTATGCCCGTGACTTCGTCCGCGTTAAGTTTTTTTTAACTCCCTAATTTTCCGAAATAAAAAGCAGCCTATGTCCTTCCCCTGCCCCCCTAACATGGGCCGAGACAATTTTCTCCCCGAGGAAAGGATAAAATTTTTATTCCTAAATAAATAAATAAAAACTCTAAATAACTGTGGATAAATAGTCCCCCGAGTCCCCGTGAAATGTCAAACGGGTATAAACTTCTCCTCTCCCCTGTTGCCGTGCTCTGAGAAGTGGATAAGTTAATTTTATCTCTTGTTAGTGGATAAAATCGGGGGATAAAATTTTTATCCCCGGCCCATGCTAGCCCTGCTGGGTGCTATCTATCTCTTTACCAAAGGACATCATCCATCCAAAAGTAAAAAGTGCCGGCCAAAAAAAATTTTTACTGTATTTCGCTAGAACTTGTCCACCTAAACATTTTTCATTATTACACTGAAGCTGTAGAACGATTGCCCTTGGTTTTATTTAAGTTTAAAAATCTATATTTTTTCGATTATGTGAAATGTTTCTAAGCTATTTTTTCTTTTTTGGTGTTTTTTATTTTGTTTTACAAAGAACATAAACCCCAAATAAGTAAAATTATGTCATATTAAAAAAAAATAAAAAATATTATAATAATAATAAATGTTTAGGTGGACAAGTTCTAACGAAAAAAAATGCCGGCAAAAAATGTTTTTGGCCGGCACTTTCACTTTTGGACCAAAAATGTATGAATCGTGGATGATGTCCTTTCTTTAAAATCTGTTGAAAATATGAGCCGCTAAAGCTTAGCAGACAGACAGACACACTTTCGCATGTATAACATTAAGTATAGATATCACTATTCAGTGATGGATATGGATTTGTTCTGTGGGACAAAACGTTCGCGTTGAAGCGGAACGATGTTTAATCTGGATGTCTGCTCCAAATATAGTAAATAACCCTAACAGGTTAGCCCGCTACCATCTTAGACTGCATCATCACTTACCATCAGGTGAGATCGCAGTCAAGGGCTAACTTGTAGTGGATAAAAAAAGTGAATGCCATGGACACGTCCTATCCTGTCAGTGAAGTGAACATGGACATGTGGTGTCCTATAATGTCGAGGCTTTAATGAAAACTCCTACATGCTCAAGTTTTCGGATCATCAGGGATCATGTACTTACCTAACTACTTACTAGATATATAATGGAAAATAATACCTATCTGCATTATAATTATTCAACAGACTTGGAAGTAGTGTAACATTATCTAAATACATTAATTCATGTAAAATGTAAATCTTTAGAGCCGTTTACGAGATACATAAATTATGATAAGAAGGTACTTACTTTTTTTCAGAATTCTGTTTCGATATATTCATCTTAATTTCCTTAGTCAGGTTTTATTGATAAGTGTTACTATAAAAAAGATACGTGCCGAATCGAGAACCTCCTCCTTTTTTGGAAGTCGGTAAAAAAAATAGTTCGAGTTAATGTCCTCCCGACCGAATTTCGGCCACGGCAGTCAATCTCCAGAGAGATTAGCCATCTGCGCGGGAGATATTATAGTGCACACGTGTGTGCGCAAACACAGGTGCACTCTCTGTTCCTTTTACTATCATAGCCCGATGGGACGGAAAATCCGACACGACCGGAGAGAGATCAGGCGCAGGACCGACGGCTTAACGTGCTCTCCGAGGCACGGGGGTGGAACACCGCCAACTTCCTTAGTTAGTTCGAGTTAATAAGGAGTGAACTGAACTGAGTAAGTGAGTATAAAGTAATAACGCTTAGCAAGGTAGCAGTCCGATAGCCCTAACCACCACCACCACCACCACTACAGCTCATATAAACGTCCCACTGCTGGGCACAGGCCTCCATTCTCATAGGAGAGAGGGAATTAGAGCTTAGACCCACCACGCTGCTCCAATGCGGGTTGGCGGGCTTTAACGACTATTACCATGTTAGTAATAATAACCGGGACCGACGGCTTAACGTGCTCTCCGAGGCACGGGGGTGAAACACCGCCAACTTCCTAAAACCCAACACTTAATTATGGCCCGACCCGGGACTCGAACCCGGGACCTCGTCAGCCGCAGTCAAACATGATAACCACTAGACCAACGAGGCAGTTAAAGTTACGCTGTAGGTAAATTTACGCTGTGCAGCTTAGGCCCTAGCCAGATTAACGACCAACTGGGTAAATTATTTCCAACACCAAATTTAAAAAAAAATTAATATCGCGTAAATCTGCCTGAGATATTTTGTTTTTAAATCCACTACAAGTAAGCCCTTGATTGATATTTCACCTGGTGGTAAGTAATGATGCAGTCTAAGCTGGGCCCCAATCATGTAAGAATTGTCGATCAAACGTTAAAGAAATAAACCATGACAGCATTGAATTAGAGCTCAATTTCGTCTGCCCATTCTTATACGTTTAGGTACGATACCCTAAACGTACAAGAATGGGCAGACGAAATTGAGCTCCAATTCAATGCTGTCATGGTTTATTTTACTTTGACGAAAATCTTTAACGTTTGATCGACAATTCTTACGTAATCGGGGGGGCTGGTAGCGGGATAAACTGTTAGGGGCATGTCAGTTAAACCCACACCCCTAAACGGTATCCACAGGGCATTGGATCGCTAAATCCCTCGGCGGTAGATCTTTGCCTTTAGGCTGTAGGATGGTAACTAGCCACGGCCTAAGCTTCCCACCAGACCAGACTAGAGAAAGAAATTCTTTTTGGGATTCTGTGTGACACAGATTTTTTACCAAATAAAGAAAAGATTTTTTTAATTATAAATTCCCAAATTGACTCTGCCGGGGACCAAAACCGGGACCTATAAGACAATAGTGTTAACTACTGCGCCAGGTAGATATTTCAAACAATTATGAGAATGTACTCGTACCTTATAAGGCTGAGCGCAAATTACAGCACGCGATAATTTTGTCTAGCGCAATTTCGCGAAGAGTTCCATACGAATAGGCCCTAGTGGAGCATAAAAATGAAATAAACCATGTTAACCAGACGGTTTACGGTTACAAGTTAATGTTTTCACCGCGATCTCGACTCAATATTTATTGTTTTACGAGGGGCCGTCAAACGGGCGTAAAAAAGGTAATTTCTCCCTTGTTGCGATGTCTTGTTCTTTGATTTAATTACACCATTTATTGCGGTGCGGTAATCTTTATATTGTTGAATGTAAAATTTTGGTGTTGAAAGCGAGACTATTACTTACCTACAATTTAATTTTAAGTCATTATTAAGGCTTGAACGCACACAGACAATAGAACACGATACAAAAATTGCGGGAGATTTTATTCATGTTGTATTAATAACTAGCTGATGACCGCGACTTCGTCCGCATGATTTGAGGGTTTTCGGTTGCCGTGGAACTCTTTAATTTTCCGGGATAAAAAGTAAAAATCTCTGTGCCAAATTTCATCCAGATCCGTTCAGCCGTTCTGGCATGATTCAGTAACAAACATCCTCCCATCAAAACTGTCGCATTTATAAAATTAGTAAGATGCATGCAAAAAGCCGTGATAGTTTAGTGGTTTAGACGCCCGACGACTGTGCGGGTTGTCAGGGGTTCGATCCCCGAGCACGCCCCTCTCTAACTCTTCAGAGTTATGTGCGTTAAAAAAAATTAAAACTCACATTTATAAGCTTCAACTGGCTTCAACCGTGGTCAGTTAGCACTTAGCACCCTATCGGCAAAGACATGCAGCCAAGCGATTTAGCGTTTCGCTGGGATGCCGTGTACAAACCGATTAGGGATATGGGTTTAATAATTAATTATTAATTGCCATACCTCTAACAGGTCAGCCCGCTACCATTTTAGACTGCTTCATCACTTAACATTAGATGAGATCGCAGTCAAGGGCTAACTTGTAGTGGATGAAAAAAAAACATGCCTGATAAAATTCTAATTCCGATTGTAGAGAAAAAAGACACAAAAAATCCCTAAAAACATTTCTACGTAACTTCGAGTTGCTCACATATTTTTATTCAAATTTTGAGCCAAATGCTAGCTTTCGATTCAAGGTTGTACCCGTTTTAATGTAAATTAAGAATTTTAAAAAAGGTTCAACAGAACCGACGGTTATGTTTTACATAAAGTAGGTATATTGAACTCCTAAATGAAAAAACAGCTTTTATTGATATAACATTTAAAAATCATAGCCTGACTCGGTAAAACTTGGACCGACTTATCTATAAAATAGGTTAAAACTACTTTTTAAGGTATTTTGATTGCCGCGGTAACTCTTTCATTTTCCGGGATAAAATCCAATTTTTTCCAACTTTCAGCAAAATCGGTTCAGTCGCGGCGTGAAGGAGTACACAAACGTCAAACATACAAATTTACAAATTTTTAAGAGACTAGACTTGAATGGCTGCAGCACTGCAGCCATTCAAACATACAAAACTCAAGGTTAAATAAACCTAAAAAACTTACATTTGGGGATACCGGGTTATTTTTTTCCATTTTGTTAACGTGACTATTTACAATCGTGCATTTTTGATTCAACATCTGAGGATGCTCCGGTGTCGGACTGAAACGTACGTTGAGATTATAGGAGATTATTGTACGTATTAGGTTAATTCGGAAGATTTGTATGGTGTGGTGTTGTGCCGGTGCGAATTGCGGACTTACTGGGCGGTGAATATCGCAAGCTACACGCATAGATTTGTCTTCTTTGGCGGATTATAGCGAACTAAGCTTCTTGTTCCTTAATTAACGTGATTATTTGTTAGGGTTAGACATTTTCAAATATAAAAGCGACAAAGCAAAATTTTCATACGATCATCACAACAAAAGGCGGGGATTACCCGGGTCTAGTAAAAACGGCTAATATTAGCGCTCATATTGTGACCACATGGGGACAGACATTTAAACGTTTTTGTTCACATTTTGAACTTTAATATATTATAACAACCTCCCTGGCATAGTGTTAAGCGCTGTTGTCTTAAGAGGCCGTATACTCGCCATCGGTCAATTTTGGAATCTGTAGGTATACCGCACAGTAGACCGTTAGGCTGCACTCATACATAGACGACATAGGCCAGTAAAGATACTTTGATACTTTGCGTAGTCAAGTTCGTACGTACGTGCGGTCGTACGATCTGCAGTACCATTTTACACGTGAATTTGATCAGACTTTGATAATATTTTTTGGTCATATAGGTATTTTATAGAACTTTATTTTTACACAATTTGTGTTATATAAATACTAAACATTCATGGTAAATTTTATTTTATAAGTAATTTCGTCAAACTTTTAAGAAATACAGGTTACTAATATAACCTACGCTACGTGCCGCGCCGTGCCGCGCCTCTGTAGTGGGGCTATAATCATAATCATTTATTTTTGCCAGAATATGGTACATGCATCATTTTTACATAGGTGTTAATAAATATATAGTATCCACATATCCTGCCAGGTTTGGCGTGTAAAATTACATTTATCCTTAATCTAAAAAAAAAAAAAATTAATATTTGACAGTTAAACCCCGATTAGGCCGTTGTCATCACGATTCACGAAGGTATTTTTTTATTAATGAGTATTGAAGGTTATGAAGTAAAAAAACATACATTGTATAGTCTGTTTCGAAGTCAGGTGGATATTGGATGGTGGTTATTGGTGGTGGTCAGGTGGTCAGGTGGTGGTGGTGGTGACTGGTGGGCTTATAATATGCTCGATAGTATTTTTTTCCATTTATTTCCATTTAGAAAATTGAAAACCAAGAATTTGTACATAATCAATTATTACACGGCATTCCGAACCAGTGGTAGATTCGTTCGACTATTCATAAGCACTTGTAAAAAATATATTTGAATAAAAAACTTTTGAATTTTGAATTGATTTAACTTGTTAATTAATTGCAACAACTCGAATCATGTCAAAGTTGAAAAACCGAATTATTAAGCAAGAGAACGTGTCCTAGAAACGGACTTTTTTATTTTTAATTTAGTAGTATAATAAGATAGGTAGTTTCTGAATCACGGAGCGAAAGTAAATGGAAAAAGTTCCAAAGACCGATCGCCCCTCTAGATATGGAAGTTATGGATAGAGCAGTTGCAATAAATAACTAAATTCTAGGTGTAACAAAGAGGACCACGATCAAATACTTTGCATAGACTTTATTTAAGTTCTTTCAAACTTTCCCATACAAAAGTAGATTTCAATAACAAGCTGAGCTATATCACCCTAGACATGTTTATAAGTACATATTAGTTACTAATGAATGAATGAATCATATTTTTATTTCTTAGACTACAGAAGTCCATATGTGTTAATACTAGACTTATCCTATGTATACCTAAATAAATAATTAATAAACAATAATATGTCTTAGTACGACTTATCCTATGTTAGATAATATAATTAATACACTTGCAAACTAAAGCTGACGTCCAGTGCGCTTTGAAAGCGCTGTCCTGTCTGTCAGCTATCACCTTCAGAATAATATTGGAACTACTCTCCAATCTACTTTTGGTTGAGGCGGTCCTCTTCCGTATGATTGCGAAAAATCCGTCCACACGATTTTCCGCACACATACCGGACCCACTGCAGTAGGTACCGGGGCATTCCCAACATTATCCTGAAGATGTTATTATATTGGACTCGGAGAGCGCTCGGAGATTTTTGGGTATAGTCAACCCACAGACTGCAAGTGTAGAAGCTCTGACAGAAGGCCTTGAAAAGTGAGACCTTCACTTCTTTTGTGCAACGAGCAAATCTGCGAGCTAACATATTCCCTCTCCGCCAACGCCCTCCGTTCCACTGTACTAAGTATCGTGTCGCGGGCATAATGTAAACGTTGAGTGAGTTAGTAAGTCAGGGCTTTTCTCTTTATTGTATGAGATCAGTTAAGCTTTGCAACATGTACCTCTACCTGACATTGATCTATCAAAGTTTCAAGATTTATCGAGGTGAAGTTCTTATCGACGCTCTCTATTTAAATTTCCCCCGCGATTTGCGGTTTTCCTCGAGATGCTTATCTTCATTGTTCAAACGAGTCCAACCTGATTAACTCTTTTTTTATTCGACGTACCTTCGAGTATGATACGACGACGACAATGTGGTACAGAGGTAAGTTACATCCCGAAAAAGGGCATAGGATACTTTTTATCCCTCGAAATTAAAGTGTTCTCGCGGGAATCAAAAAACCTTAATCCACGCGGACGAAGTCTCGGTCATCATCTAGTAATAAATAAACAGAAGCTGAGGCTCAGTTGTCTAAGCAAATCGTAATCATTCGACAGCTTCCAACGTACCTATTATACTCGAACTGTTTAAGGAGTTCATACATGCTTTGTGACGTGCAGGCATCTATGAACTACTTATACAGGTCGAATTATATGTTTGACAAATGATTACGATTTACTTACACAATCGGGGGGCAGATCTTGGCATAATTTGAGCATAACACAGTGACCGGCACTTGCCGAACGCAGTTGAGCTTTTGTAATCAAAAAACGAGTGGCCTAGTTGCGACAACGCATATCAGTCGATAGCAATTGTTAAGCAACGTAGACCCAAGTCGGTAACTGATGGGTGACCGAATTTGGAAGTCCGGATTTGGCCTTTTCGTTTCCTCCGTGCTCCTGAGAGCACGAGGTGAGTACCTACCTGTAGGTTTTTATTTATTAGCGAGTGTCAAAAATCAAAATATGCAAAATATGCATCTTATACCTACGGCCGTACTCGTATCTTTTTGACAAGTATTTGATATTACTAAAATTAGTAATATCAAATACTTGTCAAAACGATACGAGTACGGTACAAGTATTTGATATTACTAAAATTAGTAATATCAAATACTTGTCAAAACGATACGAGTACGGCCGTAGGTATAAGATGCATATTTTGCATATTTTGATTTCTGACACTCGCTAATAAATAAAAACCTACGGGTAGGTACTCACCTCGTGCTCTTTTTTTTGTATCAAGTTGAAATCAACTTGATACAAAAAAAAGGGCGTACCTAGACAGATAGACAGACGGACAACGAAGTGATCCTAAAAGGGTTCCTTTTTATCCTCTTGAGGTGCGGAATCCTAAAAAGCAAATAACAATTTAGAAAGTACTTAAAATTTAATTTCATATTCTACGTGGGTACTAAGCAAAAAGTAAAAGATCAAAAGTTTCCTGAAAAACAAAAAAAGAGTTAACGTAAAATAGACGCAAATTGTCAACTTTGGAAGTTTTGACACACAGTTTGATAGGGTTTCATTCGTGGCACGGGTTTAACAAATATTCATCAAAACTTAGCACATTAGCGAAGAATTCTGACGTGTCATTTTCCGTAAAACTCTTTGTTTGTGAAGTTTTTCATACATCAAACTCAAACTCATGGTTGCTCTTTTGAAAAAAAAACAATTTACAATGAGGTACATCAATGTGTAGATACGAGTACATAATATAAATAAGTAGCCCTAAGTATTTCTGGAGCGAGTCAAATGCATGCCCTTTTCTTCAACAGTTTAATAAGCTTTTTTCAGGAGCATAATGAATTTCTTAAACTTGTGTGAAGGCAAGTTTAGAATAAGTTGTGGAATTCTCTTATGCAAGAGAATGCTCCATACCACGAACAACCTTCGGACTTTCTTGAGGCGGAGCGATAGAGTCACGAGCCTATTGCGGCCTCTAGTTCGCCTATCATGCAGATCGCACATTTTTTTTGTAATTATGAATGTGCTGTTTTACGAAGATTATATTAGTGTAAATATATTGAGGCTACTGTAAGTAATACTTATTCCATTCATTTCATAGGTAGGTACATGTACCTATCGCTTACTACAGTACTATGCTCGCTACAGTTATGTTTTATTACGCTAGAACGCACGCTAAAACAGCTTTATCCCGGAAAATTAAAGAGTCCCGCGGGAACCATAAAACTTCAATCCACGAGGGCAAAGTCGCGGGCATCAGCTGGTATAATAATATAGGATCATAATCTGAAGTATGTACTATTAAGTATTCTGTGCTTTTACCCCGTGCTTTTGCCTTTTACTGATCTAAAATACCTACCGCACGCGTAGCGATACTCCGACATACAGCGTGTCCAATTTTCGTTTGTATCTCACAATCGACACTGATACAATCGCCCGCGCCCATATTTCAATGTATTCGTATTTTATCCGGGTTTTGTGGCCTTTTTGAATGCGCTCCTCATTTTTCAACGTCAGGCGAATCACCTGTACCTCCTATTCCTACTTGTTATAAGGTTTGATGTTTGTATCACCCTGTATATTGTCTAATACTAATGGACTGGAAATTGATGATTAAAATGTGCCATTTTATTAGGGTTCCATACCAAAATGGAATAAACCCTTATGGTACGACTATATCCGTTTGTGTATGTCTGTCACACTTGAATAGAATAGAATAGAATAATTTATTTGCAATTTTGAATTTGCAATTTTGAATTTGAATATTTTGTGATCATCGTCAGGGGTCATCGTCGCAGTCAAGGGCTAACTTGTAGTGGATAAAAAAAAATAAAAAATATATACATATAATTTTCCTCACGTGACATTGGCAAAGTGCATGGTGCTGGTTTGGCACTATGAAAAGCCATTAACCAAAATAAGAAGAATTTTCCTTAAGTTTAATTAATTTTTGTTTTGTCTTACCTATTCATATATGCATACAGTAAAACCGACTGTGGATTTTGTGACTCTGTTTCTAACACAATTTTATAAGATTAATAATAATTAATAAATAAATAAATATCCTGATAGTTGTAATCCTGATATTTGAAATGCAGTTATGAAGTTGTATATTTTGATGATAATTAAGGGCTGAAAACTGGGACATCAACTTCTTTTTATCCCGGAAAATCAAAGAGTTCCCAAGGGATTTTTCCTTAAACATGAATCCTTACGGACAAAATCGCAGGCAACATTTAGTAAGACCAGTTTTAATACACAGCGCAGTCTTCTCCGTTGAGATTGTAGTAATTATTGATAGGTACCTATACAGCTTTTATTTTTGTTTTGTTTTTTATATATATTTTTTTGGCAATCAAAACAGATTACAATAAATACAGGTCTAACCTAAAGTCTTAACTAATAACATTTTAATCTTATTGTAATAATACAGGCTCAAAAATAATAATCATTCAATTTCAAATCAATTTAAGGCCTACATTTTGCAACAATTTCAGCTCCCACTTCCCAATGAAATAAACTTAGTCACAGTGGATTTCAGTTTTAGATTTATTCAATGAGTTAAACTCAACTGGTAGCGAAATCTCAACGGCACTCAGGTTTAGCAAAATACAGTTTTAGTCGAGTTTAAATTAGTGAATGATTTTTCACTCGACTTATTCGATTGTACCGAAATGCCAGGTTAAAACTTTGAAAACTCGATCGGCTATAAATAATTTGGTTCGTGAAATTATTTCTAAAATGTTGATTATTGTATATCGAAATTTAGCGTTGGTTTTTCCATATAATATTTGGAAACTAGCTTTTTCGTCCGCGATAATAATCAATACTAATATAATATTATGGGAAAGTGTCTGCATCTGAAGAAGTGCATCTTTTAAACCGACTTTGATGAAATTATGTACGGAGATGATATCCCGCGGTCATCGTAGTTTTCAAATAAAAAGTTTTCAAAAATGGCAAAAAATTCATATTGCCCGATAACGACGTCGTCTTTAAAAAATAAAGTGTGTGTGGGCCTTATGTGGGCAATTCACATACGGAAGAAGTGAAACTTCAGAAAAGTAGCCTACGAGAGAACGAGATAAATATAACTATCCTAACTATGAGATAAGTATTCTATCTCATTCTCTCGCAGGCTAAATCCTATATATGTTTGTCTCTTTTTGGTGTCGCTTTTTCGTTGCATTTTTTCGTTTCGTTGAAGTTTCAAATCACAACGATTCTAAGGAAATTTCACTTCAAAAAGTTATTAAACCCAAAACAATAATTGCAACTCAGTAATAAGATGCACTTAACAAAATGGCCTCCCCCCTTGTTAAACACATTAAGATTAGCCTATCGTTACATTACATTACATTAGTGATAACAACGATAAACTTTTTCGTACTATCAAGTAAGTATTTATTAACAGAGATCTACTTTTTATTACCAACTAGTGGCCCGGCAGACGTTGTCCTACCTTGAAACTAGAACCCGATTGCAGCGCCCCCTATCGGGTCCAATTGTGAATATAAACCATCCCGGGACCCACACAAACATACTCAAAAAAATCCATCTAAATCGGCTTAGCCGTTCTCGAGTTTTAGCGAGACAAACGAACAGCAATTGAATTTATATAAATAGAGATTAGTTTTTAAACGATTTGGCTGCCACCCTAACCTTCGCTCGAAAATATCAAAAGAAATAATTGCAAGATAGGCTTGCGCTTGAAGACAATCATGCAGAAAAGCGATGATGAGGTTTAAGGTTGGAGCGAGCTTGCCTAGAAAATGCCTGTTCACTTTTGCTTTGATGCTACTCTAAAGGAAACACAGTCGCCGGAGGGCGTTCCAAACCTTATCGGTTCGTATCAGAAATGTGGAACGATTCATTCATACCAATATTTTAAATGATATCTGCTATGCTTTTACAGCCCTTAAGCTCAACAAGTTCTCAAACTCTAGCTCATTTTTTTTTCAAATAAACTTATTAAAAGTGCTTTTGAATCATCGAGTAAATCTACCACTGGTTCGGAATGAAATTCCTACCGAGAAGAACCAGCAAGAAACTCGGTGACATTCACCTACACGATATTTGGTAGGTACTCGTACTTACAGATATAGATTGCATCCCGGGAATAGACGTAAACTTCCCGCTGGAATCAAATACCTAAATCGGCGCGGACGATGTCGCGGGCATTGTTTAGTATCAATATAAATACGAAAGTGTGCCCATCTGTTTAACCGATTTTGATGAAATTAGGTACCTTGCATCCTGGAGATATACCTAGGCTAGATTTTATCCCGGAAAATCCGAGTTTCCATGGGAATTTTAACCTTTCTAAAAATCGTCGGTACCTACTAGTACTTACCTACCAAATAAATCCTTAAATCACCACTACGCAGGATCAACGTACGACATCCTCAAATTATCGTTGGAGTGGTGTCATTACAGATTATGATAATCTAGTAATGATGTAGGTACTAAGTACGTATTTACCTAACTTTTGTAAAACCAATCCAGTTTTCACGCTTGTAAAAGCTCCGAAATTATATGATGTGATGTGATAAAATAATGTGTTGATATCTAGTGTAAATATTATTTTATCAAGTACACTTAATTACAATATACGCTGCTATTTTGTAACAAATATAACTTAGGGCGGGCGGGCGCTCTACTCGTACCATTAAAAAGTGTTGTCTATTTTATACCTGCTGAAATAATTATATAGTGGATTTATTTTATGATATTTTTAATTTTTATTTATATATTTATCTCAGACATAGAGCCGATAGAAATACATAAAATACTTAACAAATACAAAATAAAATAAAATATTAAAACTAGACAATGCCCGCGACTTCGTCCGCGTGGATTAAGATTTTTTGATTGGAAGTCTACTTCGTCCGTGTGATTAATTGTTCCGGTACGATTCTACATAGAAACTGATGAGGCATGAATTCAACTTTACTTGTAGGAGAAATTAAATAAAAGGATTTTAGTCAGTTCTTTTTCAGCAACAAATGTTGGGCGGGCGGAGCCGCTAAGCGATAAATAAAAGCTTTCGCACTTACATGTACTTCAACGAGTGTACCAATAATATCTATTGTTTGCGCGAGATATAAAACTTTTGGACAATCTCAGTTCCACCGTCACATGTCGCGGCCACTTCAACGCCATTAGCGCGCGTGGGTGCCAGTGTGACGTGCTTAGTTTTGAGGCTTTTAAGGATTATAGGGCTCGCCAAATTTTAGGTAAGACATACCTATACCTTAATATTATTTCTAACCGACGATAAATCGTAACATAGTTGTTTGAAACTCAAACGCAAATTCAAATAAACTTTTGTAAGTGCTTTTAAATCGTCGAGTGAATCTACCGCTGGTTCGGAATGACATTCCCTACCGAGAAGAGCCAGCCTTTATTGCATGATGAAACGCGGAGACCTGGCCTGGCAAAATCGTACGTGACACAAAACCGCTATAATCTGTCTCTCTACCTCAGACCTCTAGTAGGTATCTAGATGTTTGTAATAATTGGGAATTTGACATAAATTATTTTTTAGTGATTATTAAATAGAGGATCTCTCAAAAGTCGTAATATCCACGCTCGCCGTTCGTTCCGTCTTTTACTTTGCCAAGGATGTTAGTGTTTTCCATTCCGCTAAGACTAATATTCTTCTTCTTATTTTGTTTTATGGCCTTTATTATACTAATATTTTGTCAAGCTAAATAAAGCTCAACAATTTGTTTTCAATATTATCGTATTAGTGAGACGTAAGAGTCAAGTTTGGCATACGATATTACTGCTTGGGGCTCACTCGAGAATGGTTATTGCAAAGGTTTCGTTGCATATTTTTATACCACAAGCATGTAATATTCTCTTAAGCGGCGGTAGAGAGGTTAAAGTTTCTTATATTTAAGAAACTCTAACCTATCTACCGCCATAGCATAAATATTAATGAACATCAGCTAATAACTGATTCTCAAGTATTAGACTTTTAAGCATAGACACTTTAGAACGTGGGTTTCGTGGGATTTTATCCTATACCATGCTTCTTTGCTTTCATGATTCTATAGGTTTTGATTTATTGGGGAGTGTCAAAATATGCGACATAAACGGCCGTATCTTTTGATTGCGTTGACTTGATACCTCCACGCGTTCCTGAGAAAAATGTGGTTGACAGACAGACAGACAAACGGACAATAAGGGTTTGTTTTTCCTCTTGAAGTACGGAACCCTAAAAATGGAAAAAGAGAAAAAAAAATGAACCAAAGGGAACGAACTTTAAAAAAAACCGTTCGCCCTTAGGAATTTTCTATCACACGTCAGGGCGATCATCAAAGCACGCCAATTATTTATTTTCGCTACAGCCTCCGATGGAATCGTCTTCAATTAAGTTTCCTCTCGATTTAGCTTTGGGGCGCAACATTTATTTTTCACTCTCCGCCCTTTGTACCTTGTGTGTCCTCAGATCGCTGCGGAAAACCAATTAGAACGTAGAGTGTGCCCAAAAATAACAATGATTTTGTAATAAAAAATCAAACTGTAAAATATGTGCGTGATTATAATTGTGTACGTTTTTAAAGATATTTTTATTATTTCATAGCTAGCATAGTTCTTCTTATACTTCGACGATCTAGAAAATGACATAGAAAACTTTTTACCCCGGAAAAACAAAGAGTTTTTCCGGGGGTTTTTCCCATGTATTTTCAAAACTTGAATCCATGCGGAAGGAGTCGCAGACATCATCTATGTTAGATAGATACTATGGTTACTATACTATCTATGTTAAATAGATACTATAGGTACCTACTATACATTTTAATAAAAAGAGACATGTCTTGTATTTTTAAACGCATTTCGCTTCATACATATTGTATGAAGTGTCTATCGGTATTCGAACGTTGCAATATTGTGCGAAAACAGCTTTTATTTACAAAATCAATAGGAATTTAAACGACATGTGCCCTCCATGGTGTAATGGTGAGATATGTGGTCTGGGGCATTCTGGGATTTTGACGAAATTTGGCGGTGTGTCACCCGTGCCTCTTACATAAAGCCGCCGGTCCTGCGCCTGATGATGATGATGATGATCAATGACAAGTGGACAACATTGGTTTTTGAATTGCTAAGGTAATCTGAGAACATTGAATAACCTTGTTTATTAAATACTAGCTGATGCCCGCGACTTCGTCCGCGTGGACTAAGTTTTTTCGATAATGGTGAAACACGTACTTCATATTTTAACGAAAGCCCAAATGCTGTTTCATGGCTATAACTTGAGAAATTAAGGATTTTCAAACAAACTCTCAACCCCTAATAATTTCACCCCTTCGGGGGTGGAATTTTGACAAACTGTGAAACACATATGTTTTCATTTTCAACCCGCAGCTCCTATATCAAGTTTCATGGCTATAACTTGAGAAATTAAGGACTTTCATACAAACTTTCAACCTATTCCCCGAAACTTTCAACCCCTATTCCCCGAAATTCTACCCCCGAAGGGGTGATCCTTTGGGGGTAGAATTTCGGGATAAAAAGTATCCTATGTCCTACCTCGTAGTATGGGCTCAAATCGTGCCAAGTTTCGTTTGAATTCATTCAGTAGTTTCGGCGTGATGCGCAGTCAAGATACAGACAGACAGACAAAAATGAAAAAAATTACAGATTTGGCTTCAGTATCGAATAATGAGTGCCCTCCAAAAAAAAAATTCAATATATCTTCAATGAACAGAATTGGACCTGTAACAGTTCTAATATAAGTATATAGATTCTCAGAACCTTAACAGTACTAATTTCATACGAGCACAATCGTTGATAGTTTTAAGTTCTTCTACTTCTCTGTCTTTTTATGTTTGCATTACCTACTCGTAGTTAATAATTTATTAATAACCATCTAGTGTACTTAAGTGGTCTGATTAAATGTATATAAATAAATAAAATACATAAAATTATTAATGAATTATGATTTTAAAATAGTAAATCCACACAGAGAGACCGATCCACAAGTCGCAAGCGCCATCTAGTAAAAAAGTAAATTCAAATAACTCCCTAATACGGATATATGTCCTAAATATCTACAAATATCCGTTGTCCCGTATTCGTAGCACGTAGGCTCTTAATGAAAAACGTAACAAATGTGACCTCCATTATACTAGATTATAGCATGTCCGATGCTTAGTGTTACTGCACGTTTTTCTTAAGACATACGTTCCAGTCAAGCCTGAACCTAAATTGTATTATTATTTATTAGGGTCAGAAAAACACACATTTCGGTAGGCTACATTTCTAAATAAGGTTGATAGAATGGACCCAAGAATAGGAATGATGACAACTCAATCAAATCAGCAATCTTTTATCTATATTTTAAAATGGTTATCAAACTTAAAACTAACCGAGAACGTGAATTTCAGGTCTTTTGGAAGACCCTCTATTAATAATCAGTTAGAAATAATTTATTTTTGATATAGGCATCATCCCTATTCATACTAATATCACATTCCTACCTAGAATTTTCAATACAAAATTCTGTCAGTCTAATGTCAAATGGGTACGCAGTTACTTTTTATCCCGGAAAATCACAGAGAGACAGTGATTTTTCATAAACCTAAATCCATACGGACGAAGTCATGGGCATCATATTTTATAGATTATCACTATACTAAAGTTAGGTACTAGACTAGTATTATAAATGCGAAAGATTAGACGAATGGATGTTTGTTGCTCAATCACGCCAAAACAGCTAAAAATTAAGTCAGGACGAAGGATGAAGTCGCAGGCATCAGTTAGTTTTTTAACCGACTTCCAAAAAAGGTGGAGGTTCTCAATTTTTTTTATAAGTTCGATCGCACTATTGCACTAAGTATACTGGAAATCAATAGTAAGTACAAAAGTACTTAATACCTTTTAAAACAAGTGTCACGTGAACCATTAAAGATCGTAACCTCTAAATTATTGCTCTATTTAGGAAGAGATTAGAAAAGTTTTTATTGAAATAAACTTTTACAAGGTGCTATCGAATTGACAAGTGAATTGTTTTAAACGACACGTAAATTCATGTATTTCTTAGATATCTATTTCCTTCTATACAATGGGTGCTAATCCATACTAATAAAAGTGTGTCGGTTTGTCTGTATGTCTGCTACGCTTTCACGGCTCATCTGTTGAACCGATTTTGATGAAATTTGGTACGGGGTTAGGTTATATCCAGGGGAAGGACATTAGGCGTAGACATTTTTATCCCGGAAAATTAAAGAGTTTCCGCGGGAATCAAAAAAATTTAATCCACGCGGATGAAGTCGCGGGGATCGTCTAGTTCTTTAAATATTTAAAAAACTATAGGTACACTCTGTCGCATTTATAATATTAGTATCTATGGATTAGTTTGTCTGCGTGCTCATAGCCGGTGAGGAAGGACTTTAATCCTGTCGCGCTAGTGTGTGCGGCGAAGAATAAACGGAGATATGCTTTGGGAGTTATGGGACTCTTTGTCTGCCAGACAGTTCCAGACCCTACTATGTTTGAGCTGTAAATCGATATATTTTTTTCCGCTACAAGTTAGCCCTTGACTGCGATCTCACGATGGTAAGTGATGATGTAGTCTAAGATGGCAGCGGGCTAACCTGTTAGGGGCATGGCAGTTATATTACACCCATACCCCTATTCGGTTTCTACACGGCATCGTATCGGAACGCTAAATCGCTTGGCGGCACGTCTTTGCCGGTAGGGTGGTAACTAGCCACGGCCGAAGCCTACCACCAGACCAGGGAAAATTCAGAAATTATTAATTCCCAAATTGACCCTGCCGGGGATCCGCACGTTGAGACAACAGCGCTACACACTGCGCCACGGAGGTCGTCAAAATTAGTACTTATTAGTATTGATTAGTTTGTCTGCGTTCTTAGCCGGTGAGAAAGGCTCACTTTTAATCCTGTCGCGCAAGTGTGTGCGGCGTAGAATAAAGGGAGATAAGCTTTGGGAGATAAGGGACTCTTTGTCTGCCAGACAGTTTTATTGACCCTACGTTTGAGCTGTAAATTGAAAATATATTGGTTCAGGCGTTTCAACAGTAATCGCCCTGCAACGAGACGTAAACCCCAATGCAATATATCATGGAGCACTTAGTTCTTCGAGAACAACAGCATGTTGCTATGAAAATACATTTTTGCATTCTTCGTCAACCGACTTTTACTTTTGAACTTTATGGTTAAGAGCCGGATACACTACGATCTTCACCGATCTGTTAACCAGATGAAACATATTTTTTTATTTATTTAATAAAAGATAAATACGCCTAAAATAGCTTGCCTGTCAAAATCCTGACCAGCCTATTTTAAAAATTAATTGATTTTAATTAAATTTTTTTGACAGGTTTATTGTAGGCTATTAACCATCGCGTTTGTTATAAAGTTACCTATATTTTGATATATAACTCAAGCGGTTCACAGATCCGTGAAGGTACCTATATTATGGACCATGGTAACTTACAATAGTCCATAGGTAATTTCACGGATCTGGACCGCTGTATATATTCGTATATACCGTGGTGTATCCGGCTCTTGGACCATTAAAGACGGAAAAACAAGACCTGGATACAACTGTAGTTGAAACGTCAGAGTTCGCAATTTTATACGGACCTGCCCATACCTGCGCGACATGATGAATCGTGATTCCCATACGAGTGGGTTTTTTTTTTCATGTTCTGTCAGTAGGTAGTTTAGAAAAAAAGTAAAAGTGATCTTAGGCCGCATCATCACTTCCCATCAGGTATGATTGTTGTCAAGTGTAAGCCTATATATGATGAATTTAAAAAAAGGATGGCCTATGCTTTACTTACGTTTAAAAAGTAGTGTCATATCAAATAAATATTATCAAATAAATATTATAAATGCGAAAGTTTGGATGGATGGATGTATGGATGTATGGATGTTTGTTACTCAATCACGCTCCAACGGCTGAACGGATTTGGATGAAAATTGGCACAGAGATAGATTATAGTCTGGAATAGCACATAGGCTACTTTTTATCCCGGAAAATTAAAGAGTTCCCGCGGGAACCGAAAAACCTCAATCCACGCGGACGAAGTCGCGGGCATCAGCTAGTATTATTATAAATGCGAAAGTGTGTCTGTGTTATGAAATTTAGTACAGGGATAGTTTGTATCCCGGGGATCGATACATAGGCTAGTTTTTATCCCGGAAAATTAACGAGTTCCCGCGGGAATCATAGAACGAAGTCGCGGGCATCGTCTAGTTTACACTAATAAGGTACTTGCGTAGGTAAAATTAGAGCCCAAAGGGTAGCTAATAATGTATTATTTTTATGGGGATCATAAAACCTGAAGTTATAAATATGTAAATACCTCAGAATACTGAACAAAACATGGAGCAGGGTGACACAATCACCATGACTATGTTCACCTTGAAGATTATAGCCAATTCACAAACGGGCATGGTTCGATTCCCGGCAGGGTCAATTTGAGAACTTATTATTACTGAATTTTCTATGGTCTGGTCTCTTGTGAGACCTCGGCCGTACATAGTTGTCAAGCCATATTAAAATTTAGAAATTACCTATTAATCCAAAAATTACCCCCGTCCGGAATAGAACCTTAGCACCTGCTCACCACTGCGCCAGAGAGGTAGCCAGAAACAACCCTTCCGCAATATTCTACTTAAATTACGCCAAATTCATTTTGTTGGTAATATTAAGTTCAGAAATAATATTGTAGAGTCCACAAAGCGGAGAATTCCAGTGGGTTGTCTATTTTACTGTCGCGAGACAAATCAAATTAATCTTGTTTGGAAACCAATAAACTGAGTCACTCGTATTAATATTTAATAGTACCTTCGATGTTTTGCCAGTTTCCTGTTCCAAACTATATTTTTCTTTATATTTTTTTTTATTGGAAAGGTACTCAAAACAGGTTACAACCAAAACATGGACAAAGTATAAGAACATCAGATCACGATCCAGGTAACAATCATGTGTACGCAACATTACAAAATTCATGCATTAAGTAGAGAATGATACTAATATGATAATGATTCTTCTAAGAAGAACTTCTTTCCGAACCGATGGTAGACTTGACATCTATATCCACTAATCTATATATATAAAATTCAAAGTCCTGACTGACTGACTGACTGACTTATATATCAACGCACAGCCTGAACCGCTGGTCCTAGAGACATGAAATTTGGAGGGTGTGTTCTTTGTAAAGAGTAGACTAAGAAAGGATTTTTCGAAATTCTACCCCCAAAGGGGTAAAATAGGGGTTGAAAGGTTGTATGAAAGTCCGTCGTTTTTCAAGTAATAGCCATGAAACTTGGTATTTGGGCTTCCGGTTTAAAATTATGAAATACGTATTTCACAACTTTTGTAATTTCTATCGCCAAGGACGTTAAATAGAGAGTTTGTCCTTCACTCACGCGGCAACAGAGCAACGGATCGGCGTGATTTTTTATGGGTATAGATGAGGACCTGGGCAGTGACATAGGCTTCTTTTTATTCCGGAAAATTAAGGAGTGCCTGTGGGAATTAAAAACTTATGCCACACGAACGAAGTCGCGGGCGTCCGCTAGTATATATTATAATAAATGCGAAAGTTTGGATGGATAGATGGATGGATGTTTGTTACTCAATCACGTCAGAACGGCTGAACGGATCTGGATGAAATTTGGCAGAGAGATAGATTGTAACCTGGAGTAACACATGGCTACTTCAATCCACGCAGACGTAGTCGCAGGTATCAGCTAGCATTATCAAGTGACGAAAGGAGTCCTACGTGAAATAAATAATTTCATTTCAGAAAATGCGTCCCTTTAACGCGCGTTGTTTGTTTTTGCCAGTGTGGTTAAAATGAAACTTTTTTAACGTAGAATAAAAATAAAATAAAATACAGCTGTTTTAAAGCACAAATCAGCAGCAATATTTGGTTTCTGCGGGGCGTGGAATCGAATGCAATATATCGCGATGCACTTAGCGCGTAAATGGGATAGCGCGTTCGCCCGAAAACGCCTCTCTCGCTGAAAACTGTTACAAAAACAAATAACTCTGTTTACTAGATGCCATTACGAGAGTTTTTTTTTATTCCACTGTACTAACTTGTAACTGTAACTGTAGTTAGTATTAGTATTTATTAATTAATCTGTGGTCTGCCCCCCTAGCATGGGCCGAGACAATTTTCTCCCCGAGGAAAGGATCAATTTTTTATTCCTAAACAAATAAAATATAAAAACGCTAAATAACGGTGGATAAATAGTCCCCCGAGTCCCCGTGAAATGTCAAACGGAGATAAACTTCTCCTGTCCTTTGTTGCCGTGCTCTGAGAAGTGGTTATGTTAATTTTATCTCTTGTCAGTGGATAAAATCGGGGGATTAAATTTTTATCTCCGGCCCATGCTAGCCCTGCTGGTGTGGTGAATGGGAGAGTACCCATTTGCCCTAAAATGAAATTTCTCTCGCCGAAAACTGTTACAAAAACAAATAAAGACCTCAGTTTACTAGATACCATTACGACAGATTTTTTTATTCACCTAGTTACTAGAAGTTTACCCTTGACTACGATCACATCTGGTAGTAATTAATGAAGCATTCTAAGGTATAACCTGAGTAAATCATTGAAATTAAACCCATTTTCTACACGGCATCGTATACTAGAACGCTAAATCGCTTGACGGTACGTCGTACGTATCGTCATCATGACGATAAAACATTTTTATCATAAAAAAATACAGCTGTTTTAAAGCACAAAGCAACATCAATATCTGGTTTCTGCGGGGCGTGGAATCGAATGCAATACATCGATGTACTTAGCGCGTAAATGGGGGAGTGCGCATCCGCCCAAAAATTAAATTTCTCTCGCTGAAAACTGTAACAAAAACAAATAACTCTGTTTACTAGATGCCATTACGAGATTCTTTTTCCACTACAAGTTAACCCTTGACTGCAATCACACCTAGTAGTGAGTGATGGTGCATTCTATGGTGGTAGCGGGCTAACCAGTAAGGAGTATAGCAGTGAAATTAAATGAAGGTTTTTAACGACCTTCCTGATGCAGTGTTGAGCACGGTTGTCTTAAAGTTGGAGGTCTCGGATTCGATCCTCGGCAGGGCCAATTAGTGATTTTTTTTTCTGAATTTTCTCTGGTCTAGTGGGAGGCTTCGGCTATGGATAGTTACCACCCTACCGGCAAAGACGTGCAATAAAACATATTTAACGTAAAATAAAATACAGCTGTTATAGAACAAAACAACGGCAATATCTGGTTTCTGCGTGGCGTGGAATCGAATGCAATACATCACGATGCACTTAGCGTGTAAATGTGGGATATGCCCGAAAACTCCTCTCTAGCTGAAATTTTTAACAAAACCAAATACCTATATTATATCCGTTTACTTGTTGCCAATAAGAGAGGAAATGTAATATTTCAATTGAATCGTGAATTATGGTAATTCGCCAAAGTTAGGGTTACCATGTGTCTCTGTGAAAAATCCTGATGAAAAACCTGATTGTGGCAAAATGTCCTCCATACTGCCAACGCATGCAATAATTTTGTATATTGCAATATTACTTAAAATGAACAAAAACAATATGGCTTTAAGCGTTGGCAGTATGGACCCTGCGCCAGTTAAATTGACAGTCTCTGGTGTGAATATTTTTGAATTGAAACTTCTTTAGAATCGTTGTGATTTGAAAATTCGATGAAACGAAAAAGCGACACCAAAAAGAGACAACTATACCTATTCATAATAGGATTTAGCCTGCGAGAGAATGAGATAGAATATAAGTTATATATTTATTTCATTCTCTAGTAGGCTTCTAGTACTCTATTACTTTGTTGAAGTTTCACTTCTGCCGTGTGTGAATTGTACACACACACTTTTTTTTTCAATTTGAGGGATGAATCGAATTCAATTTGGCACGCATTTTAATTTTAATGTTGACAATAACTGGCAAAGATTTTATGTTATTTTATTCAAACTCGCATAATTATTACACGGATTTGTACTAGAATTTAAGTTTTATTGCTCTGCCAAAAATGTTCGTTTTCAAAAAATCCCAGGAAATGTGATCCTTGTGTCATGCATGTCAGGACAAATCTGAAGTCTGGATACCCTAGCTAAAGTATGGATTTGTTAAGACAAACGCTTTAATTACATTGTTCAGTGAATGTACTTTTTTTTATACCTATTCATATATTTTTTTAATGAAATGGAATGGAATGATTTTTCTTCACGTAGGACAATTTGTTTTACTTATGACAAGACTCGTGCCACCGGAAAGCAGTTATTATTGAGACCTTTGCCTATTAGTACCTTCTTATCTAAAAATGACATGCGCGGCACAAATTAAATTAAAGTAAGTACTTTATAATAAAGCATCTGCTAAAACGAGTTATAAGTAGGTATGTTGGTTGGAAAATAGTGAAACGCATGGTCTAGCATCTCAACTGATTTTGACGCAATTTGGTATAAAAATAGTTTGTATCACGGGGAAGGACATGTCAATTTCTATCCCGGAAAATCAGAAAGTTTCCACCTGCATTTTCAAAAGACCTATAAATCCACGCGGGTGAAGTCGCGGGCATCTTATTCTATTACTAGATGCCAATGCCAATAGAATTTCGTCAAAATTGGTTGAACAGAAGTTCAAGAAATTATAAAATTTCGAACCTTCGATTAAAGTAGGAAATATGGATATAAAATCGCATTAAAAAACCGCATCGCTTACCGAATGTATTCGTTACTATTTTATAAGTTTCCCTCAAAGATAAATTGGACTTTTTTTTCCACTAATAGTTAGCCCTTGACTGCAATCTCACCTGATGGTAAGTGATGATACAGTCTAATACGTCGTCTTATTTTTGTGTCAGTTATCTGCATGGGAGTATAATCGTCGGCTTCTCACAAAGGTGAGGCTCGGCCATTGGGCTCGGCAAAGGTTTTACTATTGTGCTCGCATTTGTAAGGTATTGTTAGTCGTTACACTACGTAACAGTTTACTGGGGCAGTGTCAAGTGTCAACCCTGGAGGCGGAACCTTATCTACCTTCGCTTTATTTGCTTACGATGTTTTAGACCATGCCCGCGACTTCGTCCGCGTAGATTAAGTTTTGTTGATTCCCACGGGAACAAAGTCAAAGTCAAAGTATATTTATTCAATTTAGGTACACTGTACACTTATTGACGTCCAGTTATTATAAAATACTAGCGATCCACCCCGGCTTCGCACGGGTAGCACTACTAATCTTATTAGTATATACCCAATATAGCTATAAAAATGGTTATTGTGAGTCAACCTTAAAAAATAGATGTATGCTATGGCGGACTTTTTTTTAGAACTTTTTGAGAGAAACAATTCCACCATACCAATGTATGGTGGTGTTTTCGTGTAACTTTAACTATTTACGCAGCGCACGCCACGCAAGCTCTCAGAAGAGAGGATTTTTTCCAACTTAGTTCACATAATTGCAATTTTCGTAAGGATCTCAAATTTTTTGAAAATACAATATATAGCCTTTGTTACTCGCTGATAATGTAGTTTTCTATAGGGGAAAGAATTTTTAAAATCAGTTGAGTAAGTAGTTTTTGAATTTTTCCATTACAAACAAACAAACAAACAAACAAACAAATATTTCCTATTTATAATATTAGTTTAGATAATGGTGATAATCCGGGTATCTTAAAGCTAAAGCTACGAACTTTTGTCCTACCCCGGGATGCGACTTATCTATAGAAGTAATAGGGTAGATGACAACCCAATTGAAACAGTAACTCTCTTTAAAACAAACGCGCTTCTTGTATGGAAATTGTATAAAATACACAGTTGTGAGTTGTGAGTTGTGACGTCATAAAATTTCAACGCACCTTTTTTTTATTTAATCTATAGTTTAAAAAGGTTATCAAACTTGAAAATAACCGAGGATGTATTATGTATGAATTTTAGGTATTTTGGGAGACCCTCTATATAATAATCAGTAAGAAATAATTTATTTTTGACATAGAGATCATGCCAATTCCGAGGAAACTTTGTATACCTAGACCAAAGTCGAAACCGATATTATAACAGATTGGCCATGAATACGTTTATTAAGTATGCAATAATGTCCTCCCGACCGAATATCGGCCACGGCGGCCTATAGGTATCTCTAGAGAGATAAGCCATCTGCGCGGGAGATATTATAGTGCACGAGTGTGTGCACAGGTGCACTCTCATAGCCCGATGGGACGGAAAATCCGACACTCCCGGAGAGAAATCAGGCGCAGCACCGTCGACTTAACGTGCTCTCCGAGGCACGGGGGTGAAACACCGCCAACTTCCTAACTCCGGTCTAGTACTGAGAATTTCTTGTCAGAAAAACCCAATACTTGTTATGGCCCGACCCGGGACTCGAACCCGGGATCTTGTCGGTTGCAGTCGAGCATGCTAACCACTAGACCAACGAGGCAGTCAAAAATACAATATTAATAAATAATAAATATACAATATTAAAAAGTTTAAACTTAAAGGGAAAATCTATAAGACAGTCGTTAGACCTGTCGCATTGTATGGTTCAGAATGTTGGGCGGTAAAAGGGACGGATGAAAGAAAAGTGCATGCGACCGAAATGCGAATGTTGAGATGGATGTGTGGTGTGACTAGAATGGATAAGATTAGGAATGAATATTTAAGGGTATGGTATGGTAAGAGAAAATGTTGAGAAGTGGACCAAAAAAGTTTTACAGTGGTACCCCAGGAATAAAAAACGAAGAAGAGGCAGACAATTTAAAAGATGGGAGGACGATAGAAGGAACTTGATTGGTAGTTTGTGGACAAGGTTAGCCAAAAATAGAAACGGTTGGAAAAATTTAGAGGAGGCCTATGTCAAAGGACATGCAGAGCAAATCATTAGAGGTTAATATATTTTTAAGTTAAAAACTGTACTAGCGCTGCAATAAAGGCTCATTTTATTTATTTTATTTATTTATGTAAGGGGAAGTTTGAAAGTAGCGCCAGTGACAGAAAAGATGCGGAGTAATAGGCTAGCATGGTACGGGCATGTAATGCGGAGGGCAGAAAGGCATATTACGAGAAGAACGATAGATATGCATGTGGAAGGTAAAAAGAGTAGAGGGAGACCGAAGAAAACATGGATGGATTGTGTGAAAGAGGATATGCGTACAAAAGGGGTGAATGATAGGTTGACGGATAACAGAAGTGAGTGGACGAAGAAAACATGTTGTGCCGACCCCACATAGCATGGGACAAGGGCAAGAAGAAGAAGATTAAAAAGTTAAAGAATAAGTATGGATTTTGGCCATAAAATAGCCACCACCACCCACCGAAATAGCATGTCCCCAAATAACTTTTACGCAAACCGTCTATTATTCTGCGTTAATTAGGCTCTACTTATTGCTTGTAAGCTCAGCTTACGTTGTTCGAGTGACGAATTAACGTACTGTTCGTGCAATAACTCCGTAATGACGTCACATAGGCACGACAATATAACGCGGGACTCCCGTGGGACACGTGGAAATAACGTGTACGTGTAAAAAGTAAAGAAAGCCTTGGCGATCTCTAAGCATAAATGGTAGAAATAAAATGTACAGATCATTGCATATCACCTCCCTGCGGCCCTAAAACCACTAAAATTTCACCGTGTATAACAAAAGATTTCGGGTTCTATGCGAAAATGTGCCCGGGATCTATCTCCTTATTGAAACCACATTACAGGAAGCACGATTTTTTTAAATTCTACTACAAGTTAGCCTGCGATCTCACCTGATGGTAATATGATGCAGTCTAAGATGGTAGCGAACTAACCTGTTAGGGGTATGGCAGTTATATTAAACCCATATCCCTAGTCAGTTTCTACACGGCATCGTACCGGAACGCTTAATCGCTTGGCGGTACGTCAAAGGTTAGAGATTGTGTACAACAAAATTAGCCCCACTGTTTAGATACTTGTATTTGTGACTTACACAATGAGGATTTCTCAACGGTCGGAGGCCCCACTGGACGTGGGGCCCTCTGCCCCATTCTTATTCTTGCCTTCATTCGTTTACCTGCACTCTGTGGTATAATACTTATTACTAACCCACTCATAACATCTTTATGCTATATTCATAAATAAACGAATGAATTATTGATGTGTGTACTGCATAATATTTTCTTTCTTTCCAGATTTCCATCAAACAAATGGGTGCGTCAAAGGCCTACATCTTCCTGTTAACCATTCACCTGTTCTATTCAATCACTGCCCAAGAAGTGGTCAGAAGGGTGCCCCAGGGTTTCGTCGGCATGAGAGGCAAGAAATACTACGGCTATGGCTCAGAGTTCTATAAGAGAAGACCGCAGTTCTTTGTCGGTGTTAAAGGCAAGAAAAGTTACGACCCGTTCAACGATATGGATTATAAAAGAGCACCCATGGGCTTCGTTGGTATGAGAGGCAAGAAAGAATATTACCCAGATTTCGGAATCACAGGCAAGAACTACGATTCGTTTACGGATATGGATTACAAAAGAGCTCCAATGGGCTTTCTTGGTATGAGAGGCAAGAAAGATTTTTCAGACCTATCATCTTCAGAAATGGATTATAAAAGAGCACCAATGGGTTTTGTTGGTATGAGAGGCAAAAAATATTTTTCTGACTCAGCATCTTCAGAAATGGATTATAAAAGGGCCCCAATGGGCTTTGTAGGTATGAGAGGCAAGAAAGAGTTTTCCAAGCCCGGTTTGATTAATAGCCAGAATGATTTAGACTCGTTTTCGGACTTGGCTTATAAAAGAGCACCCATGGGTTTCGTTGGCATGAGAGGCAAGAAAGAATCATACCCAGATATTATGGCCTTGCCAGTTAGATCCGGTTCTTTGATAGGGCAGATAGATTACACGACCGATGATAATAGCGGGCAAGAATATCCGATATTGAATGAAATAATCAACGAATATCTGAACAAGCTACGGTCAAATTCGAATTCTGAGGTGACAACGCAGACTCCGGATATGTCAGATGAAAGGTAGGTTTAATCTATCCTAATCAATCAATAAATAAAATAAAATAAAATAGCCTTTATTTACTGGAAACACATTTAAACAAATTCTTGAGGATATTAGATACATTTTTTTTTTAATTCTAAGGAGATAAGAGCTTAAAAATACATACGGATTTTATTAAAGAAAAGAAAATTAATGCTCATTATTATTTGGATTATTCTCATTTGTATGTATCAATAAGGAGCATTAAGTTAAATATTTTTAATAATAAAACTTTATTTATTAATATTCTGTAAGTAATTTTGTTTAAAAAAAAAAAAAACAATCAATACTAATCCATAATATGTACTGATCACAGAACAAGGACCTGCTTACTACTGATGATACTTAATAAGTTAATACCTACTCTATTTATTTATTCTATAATATGTAGTTACATGTAGGACTTCGTCCGCGTGAAATAAGTCTTTAAAATTCCCACAGGAACTCCCTAGTTTTTCGGGTTAATATATTATAGCCTATGACACTCACAAATAATGTGGCTTTCTATAATGGTACCAGAATTTTCAAAATCGGTTTAGTAGATCTAGAGATTACCCCTACAACCTCACAAAATTTACCTCTTTATAATATTATTAAGTATAGATTAGTGTCTCTCATGTTTTGACTCTACCATACCACATACCATAGACTTTTAATATTTACTGGAATCCACAGACTACAGCTGGTATCCATACAAATACTTTAAATGCGAAAGTGTGTCTTTCAGACATTTTTTATAACAGACCTTTATTTGTAATAGTTACTCGTACCTACCTACATAAAATAATTATTGAAAAGATCCTTTAAATTTTGTTTCCTAAGGGAGAATGAAGTAGAAAAACGGGCGAACTTTCACAAGTTCTACGGCGTCAGAGGCAAGAAGTCTGTCCCGGTCAAAAGGCCATACGACGTCTCCTTTCGCGGAAAATTCATCGGCGTTCGTGGCAAGAAAGACCTGAAGGACCAAGAAGCGCAAGAGATCAAGTTTCTGCTGTCTCGACCAGTGCCTACACGATGGGGTATGCGAGGCAAGAAGTGGACCGACGATGATACCGTATCAGGTAAGAGTGCGCTATTTATTGGCTCCCATGTTGAAATGGTTACTGCCTCGTTGGTCTAGTGGTTAGCATGTTCGACTGCGGCCGACATGGTCTCTGGTTCGAGGCTCGGGTCGGGCCATGATTAAGTATTGGGTTTTTTTCTGACTAGAAATTCTCAGTACTAGCCCGGTGTTAAGCCGGTGCCGGTTATTATCACTAACATGATAATAGTCGTTAAAGCCCGCCAACCCGCATTGGAGCTCAGAGAGCAGTCTAAGCTCTAATTCCCTCGCTCCTATGAGAGTGGAGGCCTGTGCCCAACAGTGGGACGATAATGGGCTGTAGTGGTGGTGGATGTTGAAATGGTAAGATCAAGGAAAAGCCCCTTATTGACAGAAATTACCCGACGTTACTTCTGATTTTTAACCGACGTGATCGTCGCAACGGATCGGCGTGATTTTTTGCAAGGATGTAAGTAGTTTCGGCTGGAGAGAGACATAGGCTATTTTTATATTCCGGAAAATAAAGGATCTCCAAAAAAATCTAATACTACGCGGAAAAAGTCGCGGGCATTTAAGCTAGAACAATATACGTCGCATAACCGATATACTTTAAACATATTATACTTTTCCCAAGAATTATTAGTGAATAAAATGACGAATGGAGGATGGACAAATGGGCGACCGAAGTGGGACTGGTGTTTTGCCCCTATAGGTATTATTAGAATTTAATAAATACTAGCTGATGCTTGCGACTTCGTTCGCGTGGTTTAAGTTTTTTTGACTCCCTCGGGAACTCCTTAATTTTCCGGGATAAAAAGTAGCCTTATGTCACTCAGGTCCCCAACTATACCCATGCCAAAAATCACGTCGATCCGTTGCTCCGTTGCGGCGTGATTGAAGGACAAACCAACAAACAAACACACTTTCGCATTTATAATATTAGTATGATTATCTAAAAATATTATCTAAATTGTGCGTCGTTGCTTGTTGGTTAAGTATCCATCGGTATCCTTTAAAATGCGGTAGGAATGATACAGGCAGGTGTATGACATGAGTGATGAGATTAAGTTTTTGCTGGCTCGATCCTGTATGGCTAGCATGCGCACTACGAGTAAAATTATGTCTACCCTTTATCTCTATCCGTCTACCGAAGCTAACATGGTTACTTGTCTCGTTACGTCAAAAGTAGAGATAAAAGTAATATTTCTTATCTGTGGTATTTTTCTCTACGAACCTTTACATGTCGACTATTTTTTTCTTGTAATAGGTATACCGCATTTTGAGCATGTTAGGGTAAATGAAAAATTTGCCGGCAACGACAACATCTCTCGTCGCGAGATAATCTCGTTGTGCGCATGCTAAGCCTGGTCTAAAAGACGAGGCGGATTCCAGGGGAGGCAAAAAGTGGACTGTATCACGCTTTAGGCGAGGGTGCGCAAATATTTGAGCCCGCTCTGTAAATAGGCTGTGCCTATTGTTAATGGCAGCGCAGGGCCGTGTGTTTCTTTTTTGTTAATATTTTAATAACTTACCTTCACGCTAGGCATTTTAAAAACAAAGCACCTTAACTGTATATATATTGCTGTTTAATTACCTGACCACAGTACGGTGTACGATTTAAAACTACTAATTGTGAAAGGCACCTTCTATTATGTATTCTATGCTAGCACAGTCTAAAAGAACTGATTGTTTTTTTAATATCTCATGGGTAGTAAAGACATTTAGTCCCACCAACTTAACTGGCCCAGCGTGGACAAAATTGAAACATATTTTTATGACTGTTTATTTTTTGTTTTATTTTTATACGACTGCCTGAAAAAAGGAGTACCTAGGTATATTGTTTTCAGGGTTCATGTATGTATGTATGTGAGTTTGTATATTCCACCATAACTTCTATACGCCTGAACGGATTTTGATGAATTGAAGGTATCGTTAGAATCCTTAGCTTATTCCGGGGGACAGGCTAGTAAAATTTAAAAAAAAAATTGATAGGGTGACCATGGTCCCGCATCAAAGACTAAAGTTGAATTATTTTTTTCCAAAATGAGATTAACTATATTGTCATCATCAAGAAAATGATGAGTAGATTTGTTCATTTGTTGATTTGTTGTTTGTTGTTGTTGTTGTGTAGAGTAAGCAGGCGTTACTTTGCGGAAGTCCATGACATTGAAAAAACTAGAAGTTTAATTCGCTATAATCCGCCACAGAAGGTAAATCTATGTGGTACAGTGCGTATCTTGAACTTGCGGCCCGCGATATTCTCCACACCACATAAATCTTCCAAAATACCCTCAACGTACGTTTCACTCCGACACCGGAGCATCCTCAGGAGATGTTGACTCTACAATGCACGATTGTGAATTGCACGATTTTAATAATCTATTTTGTTTTTGTTTTCAGATTCAGAGCAAAGCAGCGAAGTTGTCCCGAATTAAGCTCAAAAAATCAAGAAGCAATACCTAGAGCATCGTTTAGTTATATCTCAAAGACTAGTCATCGAATCCTTTCTACATTTTCATAAGTGCACAAAGTATTAGTAGGATATAGAACACACGGGGTTAATTTCAAAATGCTACTAAAACTACGTAACACTTAGATACTGGACAACTTTGGTTTTACCTACTTACGTTTTTTTTTATTCTGATTTACAAAAACATACAAAAAAAAATTTAAAAAATTCATGCTGTCCCAGAACAGCCAACTTAAATTTAAGTTAATTTTTGGTTGTTCTAAGACACCATGACTCTACGCGACGCGCGGTCGGTAGACATCGATCGATCGATACTGCCTACATACAGACTGCCTCGTTGGTCTAGTGGTTAGCATGTTCGACTGCGGCCAACGAGGTCCCGGGTTCGAGTCCCGGGTCGGGTCACAACAAGTACTGGGTTTTCTGACAAGAAATTCTCAGTAGGTACTAGCCCGGAGTTAGGAAGTTGGCGGTGTTTCACTCCCGTGCCTCGGAGAGCACGTTAAGCCGTCGGTCCTGCGCCTGATCTCTCTCCGGTCGTGTCGGATGTTCCGTCCCATCGGGCTATGAGAGTAAAGGAACAGAGAGTGCACCTGTGTTTGCGCACACACTTGTGCACTATAATATCTCCCTCGCAGATGGCTAATCTCTCTGGAGATTGGCCGCCGTGGCCGAAATTCGGTCGGGAGGACATTATTATTATTATTACTTACAGCACAAAGCTGAAAAGTGTCTATAGCTGGGGTATAGACACTAGGCCGCGAAAAGGTTGAGAAATGTTTTTGGTGAACTACTTACTTAATTAAGTTTTGTCAAAATATTTTAAATACAATAAAAGAGATGTTGTCCTTAAAACTTAAAAGGTTACTAATTTGTATTTTTAAATTAGCCCTGTGTAGGAATACAGAACAAACTAGGTAAGAAAGAAATAAAAGGAAATGTTTAAATTCGATCACAATAATATTATTATGTAGGTACCTAGTCTAAGCACAATCAAATTAATATTAAAATATAGAGATATTATACGTAGTTATGTATATCCCTAACAGGTTAGCCCGCTACCCTAATTAGTTTTACACGGCACCGTATCGGAACGCTAGATCGCTTGGCGGTACGTCTACGTACGGCTTGGCCGGTAGGGTGGTAACTAGCCACGGCCGAAGCTTCCCATCAGCCCAGACCAGAGAATATTCAGAAATTATTAATTCTCAAATTGGCCCTACCGGGGACTGAACCCGGGACCCAAAAGCGGTCACCACTGCGCCAGAGAGGTCGTCAAAGTGTCCTCAAGGTACTTAGATTAGACGTACAAGACTTTGAAAAACTTAGTCCATATCTTAGTTTGTGGAGACTTTGATGTACTTGAAAGGGATACCTACCTACTGCAAAAGGGACGATGAAAAAATAAATTAAAAATCAAAATCAAAATCAAAAATAAATTATTTCTAACTGATTATTAATTAGAGGGTCTTGCAAAAGACCTCAAATTCACATCCTCGGTCAGTTTTAAGTTTGATAACCATTTTAAAATATAGATTAGAGAAAAAAAGCGTTGCGTTAAAATTTGATGACGTCAAAACTGTGAATTTCATACAACTTCCATACTAGAAGTGCATTTTTAAGTTTGATACAGAGTTGCTGATTTGATCGAGTTGTCTATTCCTTTTTTCGTACCGTAAAGCTTAATGTCAATGGATATGTTTGTTCTGTATTCAGAGGGTTCGAAGGAATGTATACAGTTTTTGGCAATATAAGGAGCAATAAGACTCTACCGGTACCTATGATAAGTTTTGAAATTATAGTAGTTCTTTTATCTTGTTATTTATTCTTTGTATATTGCCAGGAACAGTAGAAAAGGCTTATTATAGCGTTTCTTAGTCTACTTACTAAATATATGACTTTAAATCAGTATTAAAAAACCTAAATTTGTTAACTTTGTAAGCTTTAGACTTTAGCTATAACCTGTACCTATTAGAAAAAAAAATCCATATAGTTAAATCATTTCTTTAGGTAGATAAGTACATATACTATTTTTACCCATTATTAGATTTATTATGATTACCAGTAAAACGAATTCTTTTGTGATTCTTAAGTAGTATTTAAAAAAATGTACCTAACAATTTTTTTTTAAAAGTTTGGTAAGATTTTTAAGTTTCATCTGTGTCAACTCAAAACCGGAGCAAGAAAATCCATTTATAGTTAGAACGAGTAGCAACATATTATTTTATTTTGAAAGCCAGCCATGTGTGGCCGTCTAGTTTAAAAATGAACGCACCTCCAATGTGTTTGGACTCAAATCACACTAATGCAAAGAAGGTGTTTTAAAGACGTTATCTCGACACACAAATTAGACGTCATCGTTGGGGGCGTTTAGGTACCCGTGATCCCAAGGTTGACCCATTGATGGGACTGTGGATATTTTTTTTTTAATGTGGATAATAGCCAGGACCGCTATTGACGGATACGTTAAGGAGGATCATATAATTTATTATAATACTAGCTGATGCTCGCGACTTCGTCCGCGTGGATCGAGGTTTTTCGTTTCCCGCGGGAACTCCTTAATTTTCCGGGATAAAAAGTAGCCTATGTGTTATTCCAGACTATAATCTATCTCTGTGCCAAATTTCATCCAGATCCGTTCAGCCGTTGGGGCGTGATTGAGTAACAAACATCCATCCATACATCCATACATCCATCCAAACTTTCGCATTTATAATATTTATTTGATATATTTAGTAGGTATCTACTAATTTCCTACCTCCATGTTACCTATTTAGAAATTAATTCTATGGCCGGATGTGTTAGCCAATTAGTCCTTATATGATATGATGCGAACGATTTGTGAGGCGCGTTCATTTTTAGATTATGTGACCTCTACGTTGCGGCTGCTTTGTGATGGTAAAAATATCTATTCCTAGTACCTTAAGCAGGTACTTAATTAGCTTTTATTCTATTTCTGTAAAATAACATGTTATTTATTCTATGTATTTTCAATGCATACAAAAAGAGTGAAACTCTTGTAAAAATTACGTTGAAACTTAGGTACTTACTATATTTTATAATATAGAAAAAAAATAATTTGTTAATTCATGTAACTATATCTACAAAATTATATTCAAGTTATGTTCAAAATTCCAATAGAAAACTAGAAAATAAAATCGTATTTTAGATCCTAGTATAGTTAATTTGCGATAATAATCTTGATGTTATTTATGATGATGAATATAATAATATTATATATGTCCAGACATTTTGCTAAGGCTGGCAAAATGTTAATTGTAGATATTATAAACACCACACCAACAAATATAAAGCAATTGTCAATTTTAACTATTGCATTTTATTTCTTCCTCCTTCAAATCAAGTTATTTTAGACCTTGACTGCAATTGGACTTGGTAGTAGATAAATGTAGGTAGTATATTAACCATCTTAGACTGCATCATCACTTACCATCAGGTGAGATCGCAGTCAAGGGCTAAACTGTAGTGGATAAAACAAAAAAAAAAAAAGGTGCCAAATCCGCAAACTCTGGGTGTCTCAGATAAAATTGTGCCATGCAGGGTGTGTTCCGAAATACACTGCGAGCACTGTAAGTCCCCAGTAAAGAGCACTGACAGTGCTCGCAGTGCCTATATCGGAACACCCACGCAGTCTTCTTAGGCTGACTGACTGATGGTAGCTGACAGTTGACACCTCGTGCCGGGACGCTGACCCGTAATGTCCTAGGTGAGCGACGGAAGCGTCGCGACTCTCTGGTATATATAGGTATTATCTATGGTCGCGACGAGCGGAGCGAAAAAATTTTATGTCTATGGTCGCGACGCGATACGGCGTCATAGAAAATGACAGAAGTGTCTACGCGACAACGTAGGCCACGTGAAGGGTCAGAACTCAGAACTCAGAATACTGCTTGATACCGTCTCGTCGCGTCAGGCGTCAGCGTTGCCGCGTTTGTCACTCACCTAGGACAACGGGTTATTCGTTTTGCGGCGCGTCTTTATTTGCGCTAGAGTAACTATCCACGGCCATCTAAGTCTCACCAGTCAATGATACTTAACTTAGAAATTATAAATTCCCAAATTGCCCTCACTGGGCAAAAAAAAACATGTGGGAGTTAGGTACCTATTAAATTATTAATATTTTGGACTGAATAATTTCTCCATTTTTTTTTAAATAAGTAATAATATTTGAGTTGAATGCAGAGCAAATGTATGGTAACACATACATTTACTCTGCATTCAACTCGCACGCGAACTGTTGCAGTACGTGGTTGGTACTCATATTTTTTATTGCCGGTTAGCTGGAGTCTGGACCACTTTTCGAAGTAGCGCCACCTAGCGGTGGCGAGTGGGGTGACTAAACGCCGACGTCAAGGTTTCTGGACCAGTTTTCGAAGTGGCGCCACCTATCGGTGAGTGTTGTTTCGGCGTCATCTATCGGCGGCGAGCGGCGTAACCTAGCCAAGCGGTGCCACCTGTCGGCGGCGCATGGGCGGGGCGGCACTCACAGCCGGCGCAGGCGCCCCGCCCTGCCGACAGGTGGCGCCACTTCGAAAACTGGTCCAGAACCGACAATAAATTGCTACGATTAATCTAGGCAATCTTCAGAAATGGCCAGAGCGCTCGGTCCAAAGCTAAAACTTTGGCTTTTCCCCACTTTCAACCCACTGGTTGGACAAGCCAGTGGGGTCCACAGGTCACAACCCATATGGCGCCACAGGTCACGAGTATCTGTCCTGCTTGTGCACAGTGGGGTCCACAGGTCACAACCCATATGGCGCCACAGGTCACGAGTATGTCCTGCTTGTGCACGTCCAACAAAAATCGCAATTGCAATACAAATAGTAACGATCCCAGTATCACAGTAAACAGATACAACCAGTATGGAAACTACCTAAAAACGTTCGAAACAGCTCACTCACACATCACGCATCCACGACACGTCATGACTCATGACGCAGCACTCAGTACTGACGGCACTGCGACGAGTGCTTAGGGGTCTCGTCGATGCGCATGTTTGCGTGAGTGAGCTGTTTCGAACGTTTCTAGGTAGTTTCCATACTGGTTGTATCTGTTTACTGTGCCAGTATTTTCATCTAGATTTCTATGGACGCAACGTAGGTACAGCTACGCGCTCGATAATACAATTGGCGCATGAAATAAAAAACTATTTTATTTTCAAGTTTTTTTAATATAATTTTTCCAGTAACATAGATGCGTGGGCAGTGGACACCCCCGTGTAAGATTCAATATTAGTGCGCGTTTCCTTGTGATAGGTTCGCTATAAAGGCTAACTTCCAAACTACCATGATGTATGCAAAAATGAACACTTATTATGATCTCTAAATTTTAGATTCAAAATATTATTGCAGGTCGTTGAACATACCTACTGCTCCTTCTGTAGGTACAATGTCTTATGCTTATGTAAACCTGAACATGTTTCTAATTAACATTAAGAAAGTTGAGGTGCTGTTTTAAAATAAAAATACTTGACCGAATTTCATAATATTTTTTTTATTAAAACTTTCTCCTTATAAATCCATCGATTGCTAACATAATAAAGAAATAGAACGTACATAGAAGCCATGTCTCAATGTGATATAAATACATACATGTTTTCGTATTAGGTATACAATCGTAACCATACTGTACGCACACATACAAACGACATGCGTATGCGCATCATTTATGGTATGCCTCAGAGCAATGAATGTAGTGGAAGGAACTTTAAGGTATAGTCAAGATAACTCGGTTATCCATCAGATAGTCGTACCTATTTTTCCCATACGAACCTGTACCTGTACATCATAACGATAATTAATTAAATAGGCCGCTAAATGTAAGCTTTGACATCTTAACAATCTTGTGTACATTTTCTGACCATGAAATACCAAAAACTCTTTCGACCATATTCATTAATCTGAGTGTAATACGGCCGCCATTTTGGATTTTTCCTCCCTAAAATCCTTACAAGACTGGATATGCATGACTATTGACTATAATTATTTATTAGCAGTATAATATAATATAGGGATTAAACGATTTATACACAAAAGGTAACCAAAATGTACACTATTGTACTTGCAAAATCCAAAATGGCGACGTACCTTTCGCGTTCAGAAGCAGGCTTAATTCTTTCATACAAAAAAAAAACTAAATAAGTATTAGAAAAAAAAAGAATTTTTAAAATTATTCATAAGGCCCTCTCGTATGTTTCTACATGATTTATTGTATTTTTAGGGAAAACTTTATAAAAAAATGGACGATTAGCAAAAATTGTAAAAATGTTATCTACATCAAGCAATATTGATTTGAAAAAACTATTTCATTGATTTTCGGCGTACGAATTCTATTTAGCTCGATTTATAATTGCATAGAATTACAAAAATTTATTTCGAAAATCCAGATGGGTGAAGTACCTACTCTCATATTTTGTAAAAGTGACTCAAATTCTTACGCTACACTTAAAATGGTGAGCCTTAACCAGTATTTAAAAGCTGTTTGGTGGTAAACTTCTCTATATATATAGCTTATTTAGATCTTATACTTTGTAAACTTGACGTTCAGAAGGTGGTGTACTTTGAAGTAGGTATCTTAAATGTAGAGTATCTTCTCTATGCATTTATAAATCAAACTGAAGCTACAAACGACCTAGTGAAAATATTTAATAATTAATAATAATATTTGGACAAAAGGGGGCATTGCCTTTCAATTGAAAATAATTTAGAAATTAAAATTAATTATTAGTCATTCAAGTATTACATGAAATTGAGGTACGTCTGTTCATCTTCCAAATAACCAGAAAAATAATAGAGCTGTTTTTACTTTAAAAAGTAGTACGGTCTTGGAGTACACAATAAAATAATAATGATGTTTTACATAGATGTAAGTCACGTCAAAAACAAAATTTGAATTATAGGTAGGTACCATTTATTTCATGTAACACTTCAGTAAACATACGCGTACGCCATTTTATGTCAGTCCATAGAAAATTAAATGGAATTAAATTTAATATATTAGAAAATAAAAATAATAATGGAAAATGGAATATACAATATAGGTAAATCGGGATAACAACACTAGTCCCGGTAAGTATTTATTAGAATTTGTTATTTTAACTACTAATTGATATAAATAGGAATTGAAAATATTTGGGATAAACCAACAAGCTATTTCCTAGGCTCAATTTAACACCTGTCAAACTTGATGTAATGTACTACGTATTTTGACAGATATGAATAATTTGGTACTTGTAGAAACTTGTCAAAATCTAAAACCTACTAACATTGTTGATTTTCAATCGGAAATCGAACACGGGACCTCGGATCTTTCACTAAAAAGACTGTATCATCAACAGTCCACCAAATTATCCCCAAACGAACCAACGAACTATTTCGTGAACTAAGCAAAGAAAAAAAAGAAAAAGGAGGCAAATTTGTAAACAAGAGAAAATGATTAAGATTATTATTTTGAATGCTAACTACTTATAATACAATTATTGTTATTGCAAAAATTGTTTATGCACTTTTAAATACAGTACCAGCCTAGCTGTCACTAAACTGTTGTCCATTACTTGTACAATGTACATACATTTTTTGCTGTTGTGAATAGTTATTAATGTATTTATTTAATATTTTTTATATTTATTATTGTAATATATTATGTTAAGCCATGTCAAGCGTTTCATATTATGTTATGGTGTATTTAGGTCTTTTGCAAATCACATGGGAACACTTTGATTTTTTGGAATGAAAAGTATATTTTGTCCATCCCCAGTATGTAAGTTTCTCTGTCCCAAAGTCAAGATCGGTTTTAACTGTTACTTTAGCATTTATACAATATAACAGTTAATTTTATAACAGCTAGGCCGGGTAAACTATAATAGTTAACGTTTATTGTTTGTTTTTTTATTACTGTTTCAAGTTCGGGCTTTTATATTACATTTATAGATCTCCGTATACAAATTGATTGTTGTCGAATTAAGTTTAATAAAAAAGTATTTTAAACATTTAGTTCTCGTACCTCAAAAGTAATGGATAGTGCTTCCAGACTTTATAATATAACATGGTTAATAACATCATGTTAGTACTATCATGACATGTTTCGGTAGTCATAACAGTAACATAGTTTTTTTTTTTAAATTAAGGCATTAGTCGGCCAAAAACTAGTTGAATCTTCGACTTAATCGAAACTAGTATTATAATAATGCACTTATTTTAATTACGTATTTCATTTAAAAAAATTTAAATTCATCAAACATTTCAGATTTCCATTTTACTGATTGAATTTTGATAATTATTTAATTAATTTAGCAAGATTTTAATCTGTAATATACTCACTCTACTGCTTAGGTAGATATTTCAACATAAGATTGTTATAAATCAATTTTTTTAGTACCTACATTACTCTTGAAATGCGGACTGTTTTCGAAATCGAATATTTCTGTACAATTCTGGAGATCTTATCGAGTTTAGACTATGTAACATTGAATAAAATGTTATGCAGTCTAGACTCACCTTTTATATTATGTAATCCATTATTAAGGTCTATAAATAAAGTTATGTTTCATACCTGCCTAGTATTTCAAAGGTAAATAAGTCTTATATCAGACATTAGTTATAGGCACATTTAAATACAAACAAGACTATCATATTTTACTAGCATTTGTCCGAGACTTCGTTCGATATTTAACATTTGTTTGTAATTTAATATGATTCAAACGGTGATCCATTACAGCAGGTATATAACGTTATATAACATGATGGCATTTTACTATGATAGAACCAGATATATAGCTCACAAATTGATCCGAATATCACATGGGGGAAATGCAAGCAGAAATGTCCATGATCCAAATGTTATATAACATTTTTTACTATATATAACTTCTGTGCAGGATAAATGTAACAATATTTTCAGAATATTCTACATGCGATCTAGAACGGTAAGAAAAACTAAAAAGAGATAACCATAGCAAGCGATATAATATACTAGCCTTTTCAATTTCAAATAGATTACTCACAATAATTATATTTGCAATACTTTTCACACATTTTTGGTGTAACATTCTACTTTGTCTATGATAAAAGTTATATAACCTCAATGTTGATAAATCACAAATAAACATGTCTAAAGCCAAAAATTATTACTTTAATAATAATCATATTAAAAACATCACAATAAATAGAACTTATTTTAAATAACTATTGTAATATACTGCATAGCACAGCGTTCCTATACACAACCTATTAATGACGGTCAACTTGATGAATAGTCCGAGAGTCCACGACAAAAAATACACTCTAGTCAAACATCACAATTGTAACTTATCACAACGAACAGTCTGTTTATAGCTTTCGTCTTAACAGTTAACACCAATGGACTTGAGAGGACAGTGGTAGATTAAATTTTTTTGCGAGATATTTCACCGCGGTTGATTGCCTCATCTGGTGACAGAAGGGCTGGCGCATTTTTTTGCGCAAAGGATCAGCCTGGCTGTCCAGCGCGGAAATGCAGCCAGCATTCTCGCCACCATTCCACGCGGGCATGATTTATATAGTAATCAGGTTAGGCTAGCTAGCTTTAATTCCTATTGTATTGTATTCAATAAAAAAAAAAAAGATTAAATGCTGATGGACACACAATATTTTGTTAAGTATAAGTTATTTTTTTGTGTTTAAGTGCAGATTTTGTCGCAGGCACTCAGGCCGAGACCCGAAAGACATAGTCTGATATTGCGCAGGCTTTACAAACTTAAAACAAGACAAATTCACGCCAGAGACATCAATCTGCCTCGTTTTAATTGTAAACTGAGCAAAGACAAATTACGTTCTATAGATCACAGCCTCAGACTATAATTTAATGAAAAATCCCCTTTCCTAACTCCGACTACTTAATGAACAATTATTAATTGCTTAACATATGAAAATATTATTTTTTCTCTCATACATTGAACCTGAGGAACGATAAGCGACGAATAATTAATTTATATACGCTAACATTTAGTTAGCGGAACAAAAAAAAGCTAGACATTTTATTTTTATTTCATAAATCGTGGATTTGCGATATAAATGCAGTAATTATTTATTATATTAATAATAATTAGTTTTATTATATTATTATTACATCATGTGCCAACCCTAACTCAGTAAGCCAACTATTCGCCAGATCGGTGCCGTAAATCGATTTTATAATTATTTATGTAATAAAAAACAATGATACTTTAATAAACTTAAAAATAACTACAATATAATCGTAGTAAATAGATGCATAAAACGTACGATTATGATTTTGATAAGGTTTGGATAGTTGATTTTAAAACCATGGAAAATAACCTGTGCGAATAATCGACATACGAGACAAAAAACTACACCAATCTCGATGCATACATATTGGCTAGAACGTGAAAAATACACAAACAATCAGACGACCGGCTCCTAGCCTATTTTCGCCGTAAAATACATTTAATTTTGTACTTTTCCCCGCTTGAAATTAAATTTCATCTAAGTAGCACCGTTTTCTAAAACAATACGAACATATTAAAGGCACCATTCGTATTAAACAGTCTAGGACCTCACTGTAGACATTTTTGTCGCGAGACAAAAAATCTGTCGAGACTGTTTCTTAAGATACGTCGAGACTCACACTAGGGAACTCTCGCGATGTCATCCAATCCTTATCTCACATCATTTGATTCTTATATCAAATTTCAACACTGTCACAAGTCACAACCATAATATTATGTTGTTTCGATAATCGAATATGCCAATCGTCGGTACAATATCAAATCTTTGGAAGGATACAGAAATTTATGTGTTTACGCAATTAATTGGGTCAAAATAATTTTTCCATGCGAGAATACGTTAAGTGTTTTCAATATGTTAGCGAAATATGTCTGTATACAATAGTGTACACTGTACTTCCTAATTGTTTTTAAAACATTTCGTCGCACGACAAATCCCTAGTGTGATATTACCCTAATTTTTCCCCACACAATCAGACTTTTAGCAAACCTAGCAATAAATAAATACCAATGTATTAAACATAGTACTGTGTCATAACAAATTCTAACTAATTATTTTAAAAACAAAACTTCGAACATTTCGAGAGCTAAGTTGGACAAAGGTGCAAGGCTATATACATAATATTACAATGTCTTATGTCTCACCTAGCCAATATGCAAGCTGAGAGTGCCAATCTAAATTGATCCTTATTACCTCCACAATAAGGCCGACCGCTTATTGAATACACGATTTTGTATCGTAATCTAAGGACGTTATTTTTTACAATGAATAAATAGTGTACAATGCTAAAAATAATTGATTAATAAATCATTGATTTTGGCATAAAGATAAAAGTCAAATACTCGAATGTCTAAAAACTACTTTAAATAAAACAAAATATCTGCCTATTTATGTCTCAATTACGCCATCTTAGTTTCATTGTGACGTCAGCGTATGAAACACGGAACGCCAAAACGATACGTCAATAAACAAAATGTGTCTGCTATAATCATAAACTTTTTGTAGTTGGGTACCTTTGTGATCTTAATTCTTTTTTATCTTATTTTAGCTTATCTGTATTTCGCACTAAAAAGTCCAAAAAAAGAATCCAATATCGGCCGGCCTTACTGTAGTAATACATAATATGTAAATCAGTAACAGACTTATACCGCAGGGCCATGGCTTTTGGCCACAAGCGATGAACTTATTTGCTTTAGCGTCTAGACTCCACGTTAGTCATTTTTTTATCATTGTAGTAAGAGCAATAACACATGTATGAACCGGACAGGACGAAGCGGAACGATGTTTTATCCTGTCACCTTGTGTGCGCGCCTAGGTAAATGACGCAAACTTGTTTTTTTATGCTATCGCTTGCGCCACAGCAGTGCCCAGCGGTCAAGCAGCGTTTATTATTTATCGCTGTAGCGTCGCAGCCGTGGCCCGGTTATAGCGCGTTTACATAAGGTCGGTTTGGCCGTGTTCCACTGCAGCCGTTTTCGGTCACCTACTAATGTAAACTGTAATTCGGTTGACCGCATTCGATCACAGCCCGTTTGCGGTGACCGACCAAGTGTAAAAGTTGTTACGGTTGCCCGTATATAGTCAACTAGGCTAAAGTGTTAGCCGAAAACCGAATACGGCCGACGCATTCGGTCACCGAACTAACGTAAATAGGCTAATTCGGTTAACGAATCCGGTTAGACGCATTCGGTCACCGACCTAATGTAAACATGCTAATTCGGTTAACGAATCCGGGTAGACCGAATGCTGCCGACGCATTCGGTCACCGACCTAAAATATAAACAGGCAAATCCGGTTAACGAATCCGGTTAGACGCGTTCGGTCAACGACCTAATGTATATAGGCTCATTTGGTTCACGAATCCGGTTAGACTGAATGCGGCCGACGCATACGGTCGCCGACCTAATGTAACAGGCCGATTCGGTTAACGAATGCGGTTAAACGGAATGCGGTTAAACCGAATCCAGCCGACGCATTCGGTCACCGATCTAATGTTAACGCGTTAGATGGCGTTCTGCAGCGTTAGCGGATGGTTGTGTCCATTGTGCGACGTGAAGTCATCGAGCTTATTGTCGAGCTTGTTCGCCAGCTCGGCTCGGCGCTCGGTTTGTATGAAGCTGGCCGATATGTGGCCAACGTTGGCGTTGCCGTTGCTGGCGTCCAGTGTTGGCGTGTTGTCTATTTGTTTGATTGGCTGCTCCTCTGGTTTGTCCATCGTCTGGAATTTTTATATTTTTATTTGCTTTATAACTGATTTATCAATTGGCAAATCTTTAAAATTTTCATTTGGAACTGTCATATTATATAGGATAAATATTATTATGTTTGTCTAAGGACATCATCCATTTTGGTCCAAAAGTATAAAGTGCCGGCCAAAAAAAATTTTTACTGTATTCAGCTAGAACTTGTCCACCTAAACATTTTTTATTATTACACCAAAGCTGTAGAACGATTGCCCTTGGTTTTATTTAATGAAATACAGCAAACATTTTTTCACTTTTGGACCAAAAATGTATGAATCGTGGATGATGTCCTTTAGGATGATAATTTTGACAGATGAGAGGTGTATAGCAATAGTGAAGGACTAGAGTGAGACAGGCTGAAGCAGTGAGTACTATGCAAATGGCATCTGCCAAAATTATCGTCCTAAATTATAGACAAACAAAAGACGATTGAAAATAATAAGTTTAATTATATTATTCCATATGCACCCTAATATTTTAAACCCGAAAGTTTATTGTCTGTTACCTGTTCACAGCCCATCAATCAAACCGATCTTGACAAAGTTCGGTGAGATAAGTTGGCAGACTACAAAGGCTGTCGCGCGCGCTCGTGTGTTACCCCCTATTTTAAGTTTGTTGTGTACTTACTTATCATTTCAAATTTAATGTATGTTTTTTAATAGATAAATAAATTATATAGCCCGCCAACTCGCATTGGAGCAGCATGGTGGGTCTTAGCTATCATTCCCTGTCTCCTATGAGAGTGGAGGCCTGTGCCCAGCAGTGGGACGTTAATGAGCTGTAGTGGAAATCAATAATACATACCTCATGTTGTTGGGACAGGCCCAGCAGGTCGGCAGTCACATTGCCATTGTTGGTCACCGGCGCCGCCGCGGGCTGGATCGCGGGCTCTTCAGGCTGACAATAAAGGTGTTGGATAGAAGGAGGCATTATATTGCGGAAGTCCATGATAATGAAGGAACTAGAAGTTTAAATCGCTATAATCCGCGAGACAATAGGCAAATCTGAGGTACAGTATCTATCTTGCAATATTCACCACACCACAGTAATTCTGAAGATTTCTGTGGTGTGGTGAACATTGCGGGCTATAAATATAGGGACAATTTGGGAATTTATATCGCCAAGCGATTTAACGTTCTGGACTCTGGTACAATGCTGTGTAGAAAGCGACTACTGCCATAACTGCCATACCCCTAACAGCTTATCCCGCTACCATCTTAAACTGCATCACCACTAACCATTAGGTGAGGTCGCAGTCACAGAACTTGTAGTGGGATAAAAAAATACTTAGACCTTAGCTTTATCTCAATTTTAACACTCTTAATAAATGTATTAAATTTGATGGCTTTATCATGCACAAGCATCATCAGAACCAACCCTCAGGCTTACTCATCAAACCCCTTGTAGATCCAATAGAATCAATCTATTGCTTTATACTATTTTTCAATTACCTTGTAATTTACCCGCGTGAACTGACTTACTGAACAGACCCTACTAACTCTTCAAACTAATTGAAACTAATTGAAATAAAAATTTCATTTGACCTAACTGTTGTTTCACTGTCCTGTAGGAAGTTCTAAATAAGCAAGGATTTAAGTAAATAAGTAAACTAACCTGACTAGGGGCAAGCTGCAACAAATCCGTGCTCTGCATGTTTCCATTGCTATTATCCACACCAACATCCACCAACACGGGCAGATTCACATTCACACTCTCCCTCACAGTCACTATCGACGCACTGTCACTTACAGAGGACGCGCTCTCTAAACTACCCGCTACCACATCCGACTTTGCACTATCATCACTAAAAATCGACACATTATCAGACTTTGCACTATCTTGTGCGAAATTCACTAAAGGCGCACTATCTTGTGCACTTTCCACACTTTCCGTTTCAATTCCTAGTGCTACACTTTCAGAATTCTGTAAATCTGCTGTTCCGTTTTCGTTGGTTGTAGGTGTTGCACTATCTACACTGTCTTTAGTTGCAGTTGTATTTACTGCTGTGTTGTTTTCAGGGGCTGCAGTTTGGTTTTGTTGTTGCGCTTTTAATTCTTGCTGTTTCTTGTCTTCTTCCGCTTGCTGTAAAGAAAAATAGTGAATTCATTTATACGTAAATTATTTTGTTTATTCTGAAGGATTTATTACTGGGTGATTCTTGAATTATGTAATAAACAATATTTTGGCATGCCTTATTAGTTTGCGCAGTAATAATGTCAAAAAGGTCAGTAGTATAAATTTTGTATACAATGTAAGAAACTGTGCTAATTGGTGTACCTTGGGAGACACTTGTTTACTTTCAAGGACAAGACTTAAGCCAGTCTTAAAAACGATATAATGTTAAATAGTACCAGTCGCGTTTTGTACTCCTTTTTATTTTATTATCTATTTCATTGTTTTGAACATTAGATCATTTTGCCAACAATGTATCAAGAATTTTATTTTTTATTACCTTCTTCAAGCGTGTTCTCGCCATAATAGCTTCAACTCTCTGCTTTCTTGCTAATCGTTCACGTTCCTCCTTCTCCGCTTCCTCTCGTTTCAACTTCTCCGCTTCATCAGCCGCCTTCCGCCTCTCTTCTTCTTCTTTCACTTTTAACTTTCTTTCCTCTTCTTCTTTCACGCGACGCTCGGCTTCTTCTTTCTCTAGTTGCTGTTGAGCCTGAAACATTATAAAAAACCTTGTGTTTATAATGATTTTCAAATTCAGTGAGACTTTAACTTAACTATTTTTTATTTAAGTCTCTATTTTTTTTCTATAGAGCGTCAAATACTCTCGCATCTTCTTCCTCGCGCCTCTGATGATGACAGTTGTAAGTATTTAGCACGCCATTAAGTGCAATTTGCTCACCTAATAAGGTTACAAAGTAATAACTTTGTAACATCGTACTATGTACCTCCTTACAATCATGTAAATAAATATATTCTATTTTCTATTCTATTCTTCTTGCTTTTGACGCTGGCTCTCTGCTATGCGTTGTTTCAGAGATTTGCTAGCCGCACTCACCTCAATGGCCTTTCTAAGTTTCTCTTCCTCCATTTTCCTCTGTAAAGCGGCCAACTCTCTCGCCTCTTCTTCTTCGCGCTTCTGCCTCTCTTCCTCTTGGCGCTGTCTCTCTGCTTCTTCCTCTGCTTCGCGCTGTAATCTGAAATGTTTTTTTTTAAAAGAATTTAGCAAAACTGTTTGTCCTTATAGGGTAATATCCACTTTATCTCGTGTGGTTATACTCGTAAGTGATGATGCAGTCTAAGATGGTAGCGGGCTAACCTGTTAGGGTTATGGCAGTTATATTCTCTCTCTCTCTGCGTCGTATTCCTCATTGCTGTGGGCCTTCTTATGTCAACGTTGCTTAAGAATCGCAATCGACTGATATGTGTTGTCGCAACTAGGCCACTCGTCCTTCAATTACAGTCATATTAAACCCATAATAATTATACCCCTATCAATTTATACACGACATCGTCCTGGACCGCTTAATGACTTACGAGTAGGGAGTTATCTAGCCGAAGCCTCCCACCAGGCCAGACCAGGGAAAATTCAGAAATTATAAATTCCCAAAGTGACCCTTCCAGGAATCGTACCCTGGAACTACCGCTAATAAGACAACAGCGCTTACCACTTCGCCAGGAAGGTTCGCTCTCACCTTTGCCTCTCCAACTCCGCCTGTCTCTCTAACTCCTCTCTGGCGCGTCGTCTCCTCTCCGCGAGGGCTGCCTTAGCTTCCTCCTCGGTTGTTATGCGACGGACCATTGATGCTGGAAACAGAAAATGAACATCATTATCATTATAACTAGACAAAGACAACTAAAATGACAGCAAATATTGCTAACCCTTTCATAATATTCCCTGCGGAAAGGGACAGAACTAGATTTAAAGCTGTCATTTTAGTTTAGAGATTGTATTATACAGAATTGGCCTCAATGCCTCAGGTTTTTTTTTTGGCTCCCGCGGAAACTAATTTTCTGGGATATAACATGACAAAATATCAAAATAGTCTTATTTTCTACTAGCTGATGCCCGTGACTTTGTCCGCTTGGATTTAGGTTTTTCGTTTCCCGCGGGAACTCCTTAATTTTCCGAGATAAAAAGTAGCCTATGTGTTATTCCAGACTATAATCTATCTCTGTGCCAAATTTCATCCAGATCCGTTCAGCCGTTGGGGCGTGATTGAGTAACAAACATCCATCCATACATCCATCCAAACTTTCGCATTTATAATATTTATTTGATTCAAAGTCCTGACTGACTGTATATCAACGCACAGCCTAAACCGCTCGTCCTAGAGACATGAAATTTGACGGGTGTGGTATTTGTGAAGAGTAGGTATTTCATCCCTAAGAGGCTGAAATGGATGAAAGTTTAGTCATTTAGTATATGACATTTAACTTACCCGTCATTTCATTATCTTCAGTCTTTTCCACCGAGGACTCCTTCTTTTCATCTCGTTTGTCTTCTACCACCTTCTCGATCTTCTGTATGTCGGCTGTTTCCTTCTCGACTGGCTTCTGTACGTCTATCGGTTTGTCTTCCATCTTCTGTTCGTTGTTCGTTTTAGGCTTAACCTCTATTGTTTCTTTGATTTCGCTTGTTTGCTGAAATAGAAAAGTTATTTTTAAAATAACTTCTTTTAAAAACTACAGAAAATCTTTAACTGAACTCAAAACAGAATCTCTTAAACTAAAAACAAAACTAAAATGACATGTTTTTTATTTTTATTAGTGGTTCTTTCATAATGGTCTCTGCGAAAGGGACAGCACTAGTTTTAGGCCTGTCAATTTAGTTGAGAATATTGTGTAGAACATAATGTACTGAGGTTACTTCGTCAACTTTGACGAATGAATGAACAATAGGAATGAACTACTAATGACCTTGGGAGTTTCATGAGGCAGAGCGAAGGAGTCACGAGTGTATTGCAATTTCAGAAGATCGCTGTATTTTTTTTGTCTATAAATATTTTTAACAAAACATGTATTTTATGTTCTAAAAAAACTAGGCTATAGGTCTAAATATATAAATGAAAAGGTGACTGACTAAATCATCTATCAACGCACAGCTCAAACCACTGGACGGATCGGGCTGAAATTAAGCATACAAAAAGCTATTATGACTTAGGCATCCGCTAAGAAAGGATTTCCGAAAATTCAACCCCTAAGAGGGTAATATAGGGCTTTGAAATTTGTATGAAAATCGTACCTAACGTGAATGAAGCCGCGGGCAAAAGCTAGTAAATGATGCGTTTACCTGTGGGTCATCGATTCGCAACGCCTCTAGTTTCTGCGTCACCTCGACGGCGTTCACTTGGTTTACTTGACTCTTATCCAACACTGGCTGTGGCACGCTCTGACAAAAAGTTTCAAAATCACTACTTATTAAAAAAAATTATCTCTACACCAAGTCTGTCTGTCTGTCTGTCTGTTCGCGCTATAATCTCAGAATCTCGTCCTCAGTATCATTTCAAAACTTCGCCGGCTAACTACTGAGCACAAGTTTCTGTTAGATTGAGAAGGATTTCATACAGTTAATTGTTACATCATGCCGACCATTTTGACGACCACCGTGGCGCAGTGTTGAGCGCTGTTGTCTTGACGTGCGGAGGTCCCGGGTTCGATCCCGGCAGGGTCAATTTGGGAATTTATAATTTCTAAATTTTCCTGGTCTGACCTGGTAGGAGGCTTCGGCCGTGGCTAGTTACCAAGCTACCGGCAAAGACGTGCCGCCAAGTGATTTAGCGTTCCGGTACGATACCGTGTAGAAACCGAATAGGGGTATGGGTTTAATATAACTGCCATGCCCCTAACAGGTAAGCCCGCTACCATCTTAGACTGCATCATCACTTACCATCAGGTGAGATCGCAGTCAAGGGCTAACTGTAGTGGATTAAAAAAAAAAATGTGTTCAGCGACCAGGCTACACTAGGCTGTACCTTGGGCATCTCCTTGTCTACACTGGGGTCCTTGGAGACAGCTGGCGACGGCGACAGCGCGCGCCCCGGCGACGCCGACAAAGACTTGCCGCGCGACTGCTGGAAGCAAACGATTAAGAACCTTAGTCTATCTATACCACCACCACCACCCACCACTACAGCCCATAAACGTCCCACTGCTGGGCACAGGCCTCCACTCTCATAGGAGAGAGGGAATTAGAGCGTGGACCCACCACGCTGCTCCAATGCAGGTTAGCGGGCTTTAACGACTATTATCATGTTAGTCCATTGACTTACCAATACCTTAGACGCACCATCGAAACGCAAAAAACGGCCCGACCCGGGACTCGAACCCGGGACAGTCGAACATGCCAACCACTAGACCAACGAGGCAGTCATAATCTATACTAATACGCAATATTATATTGGAGTTGTGGAATATATACACGTCCGCGTGGATTAAGGTTTTTTGACTCCCGCGGGAACCCTTTAATTTTCCGGGATAAAATGTAGCCTATGTTCTTCCCCAGGATTCAAACTATTCCTATACCAAATTTCAGCAAAATCGGTTGAATAGATGGGCGCATACAAACAGACACACTTTCGCATTTATAATAATACTAGATGATGCCCGCGACTTCGTCCGCGTGGATTAAGATTCTTGATTCCCGCGGGAATTCCCTAATTTTCCGGGATAAAAAGTAGCCCATGTCCTTCCCCGGGATCCAAACGGCCATACCAAATTTCATCAAAATCGGCTAAACAGATGGGCCGTGAAAGCGTAGCAGACAGACAGACAGACACACTTTCGCATTTATAATATTAGTATGGATTAGTTTGGATGGATTTATTTATTTAAATCTTTATTGCACAACAAGTATAGTCCGTCAAATTTATCTGCCCCAGTGGCCAAAAGTGGAACTAATTTTTGTGCCTGTTTTGTTTTTAAAGGAGCTATTGTTTTTAGGAAAAAATTGGTAAAAATTGGGTTAACAACGCTCAAAACAGAAAACATTGGCACAATAATATGGAGGAGGCCTTTACCCGCAAGGGGTCCCTTAATTAAGTAATGTAATATTATACCAATGTATTATACCTAACACTGTATCTTGTAATTTTTTCTTTTATTTATTTGTCTAGTACGTAAGTAATTAGTATTAAGTTCGTACAGTAATTTGTTTTATGTTTTATATTAATCATATCAAACACGTTTTTTTTAAAGAACTTTGTAATAGTTCTATTTAGTTTTTAAACTAAGGAATAATAAAGGCTTTTTTATTTTTTATTTATTTATTTATTGTTGTTAGGAAAGGCGGTATCTAGTAGGAGCGCAGCGGAGACCAATCTTAAATCTATGAAAATCCCATACAAATCACACGTTTTGACAGTTGAAAAAAAAACAGACCATCTAAAAATGAATGAAAAAGATAAGAGCCAAGAGGCCCGATTTTCTAAGCAAATCGTATTCATTTGACAGCTTAAAACGTATTACTCGAACTGATTAAGGAGTTCATACACGCCTTTTGACGTGCAGGCATTGACTTACCAATACCTTAGACGCATCATCGAAACGCAAAAAACGGCACGGTCAAATTGTGCACAATGAACAATTTTTGCCTAAGTCGCGCATGAGTACACTAGGCGACAAAATGTCGTATGTGTCGAATTGTTATTACGAAATTGAACTCTAAATATAAAGCTACATGGTTGGTTTTTGTGAACCGTTTGGTGTCTCATTGTCTATTATCTATAGCTGTGTTTGTATAAGCGATTGTGGACGCTTTTTGAGTATTAATTTGTAGGTAATGTTGTATCCTTAGTTGGTAAATCGATGCGTGCAGGCATCTATGAACTCCTTAAACAGGTCGAATCATCCGTTCGACAAACGACTACGATTTCCTTACACAATCGGGGGGCAGATTGGTATAGTCAAACTCACCTTGTCGTGATCTTTGGATGGCTTTGGCTTTCTGTGGAGCGGCGGTTTGCCTTCGCCGGGGGCGGCTGGCGTGGCTGCAAACGAAAACATTTAATTAAACTTAGCGAAACCAATCTAGTAATCTAGTAAATATTATAAATGCGAAAGTTTGGATGGATGTATGGATGTATGGATGTTTGTTACTCAATCACGCCCCAACGGCTGAACGGATCTGGATGAAATTTGGCACAGAGATAGATCATAGTCTGGAATAACACATAGGCTACTTTTTATCCCGGAAAATTAAGGAGTTCCCGCGGGAACCGAAAAACCTCGGTCCACGCGGACGAAGTCGCGGGCATCAGCTAGTTTCTTATATGTATGAAGCATGTTAATTTCTTACTAACTACATGACATACTAAAACCTCTTGCTGATTGCACGGATCTCCATAGGACACAAGTACTAAAATAATGATATTATTTTAAAATTGAAGAGTGACTACAGGATAAAAAAAACATCTAAATGTATCCAAATAATTCATGTATATGATGTCTTTGGTTGACTATGCTGTAAGTCTGGCGGTTGAAAGTTATTTTATTTAATTATTTTATCATTTTATAATTATCATTATATTTTTTTGTAATGTTAAAGCATGTTACGCATATTATTTGTACGCCACACTGTGGTAGGATACAAGAATCTTATATAATTGTAACACCTTTTTGTACCTACTGTATTCACAAATAAATAAATGAAATGAAATTGACAGGTCTTGTGCCGTTTGCTTACAGCGGCTCCCAGATACTTGAGATCGTCCGTCCACCTCGTGGGAGACGATCTCAAGCGTATGTCGTGTGAGCGTGTGATCTCGCCCAACGCTGCTTTCTGGTGCGAGATCATCATTGAAGTACCTTAGGACTCTAAGTGTACGGGCACGAAACTAGCGGTAGCGGGGCGACGGCGGTAGCGGGGCGATGCGACTAGTCGGAGAGCTGGCGACGAATTTCGGGAACAATTTGAAAGAGGTCTGGTAATACTTTATAACCGACAAAAACGTCTGGGATTTATTTTTTCGAATTCTGGAAGTAAGTATAAAATTTAAAGATAAAAAAATCAAGTTGCCAAAAAAATGTTTTTTTCGGATTTTTTTTGCAAATTTTATATGCTGCGCAGTAGCGAAATAACCGCAAACGCTCTACCAGATTGGCAGAACTGGATTCGCCAATGAACGAAATTATATTTTTCCACAATTTCAGACTGCCTAAAAACACCTTCCCGAAATTTGTCGCCAGCTCTCGAATTCCATCGCCCCGCTGTCGCCGTCGCTCGGCCGTCGCTCATTTCGTGCCCGTACACTTATGGCTATCGGTTCTTTGTACTACGTGCCTATGCGTGTGAATATTTAAGACTAGCTGATGCCCGCGTGGATTGAGGTTTATCAGTTCCCGCGGGGGCTCTTTATTATTATTATTATTATTAAACTCTTTATTTGCACCACACAAGAAAATACAAAAACAATGACAAAGGACAAATAATGAAAAAGGACAGGTACAAAAGGCGGCCTTATCGCTAAATAGCGATTTCTTCCAGGCAACCTTAAGATTAGGAAAACGCTAGGAAAATAGAAAGCAGGTGGCTCAAAATTATGCTACATAACAATACATAAACACCAATACACACAAATACATACACATACTATAATACATACATATACTACACATAATATAATACATAAATATTATACTCAAACTTAAATATATATATATCTAAATAAGTACAAATAAATAATATATACATACGCATACATACGATAGAATTATATAAAATAAAATAAAGTCGTCTTCAATTTGAAAGGAAATATGTCTTTAGAGCATTTTTGAATGCGCCCAGCGATTTCGACTGTCTAATACTCAGAGGAAGTGCATTCCACAGTTCAATTGCCTGTACAGTAAAAGAATTTCTGTAAAATTTTGTTTTGTGTGTAGGCATTTTCAAGGTAAGAGTTCGACAAGACCTTATGTCTGATTGCACCCCAAGAAATTGAAACTTCTCCTTAAGGTAAGAAGGAGTTTTTAGGTGAAATAAAACACAGTACAGAAGAGAAAGAACATGCATATCCCGGCGACGGCGAATAGGGAGCCACTTGAGCTTTTGACGGAATTCGGAAACATGGTCATATTTGCGCAAGCCGAATATGAACCGAATAGCAATATTTTGAAGTCGCTCAAGCTTATTAAGTTGGTCCTGGGTCAAGTTAAGAAAGCTTGCACCCGCATAATCGAGAATAGAGAGAAGGAGAGATTGTGCCAACATAATCTTGGTAGGAATTGGCAAAAGATTGCGTAATCGACGTAACGAGCTCATAACAGCAAACGTTTTCCTGCTCATTTCCTTAACCTGCACAGACCAGGACAGTTCCGAATCCAAATGTATACCAAGATCTTTAACGAAGGCGCAGTATGGTATAGAAACGCCATCAAACATAATCGGAGAAATGCTTTGCCAGTCAACTCTAGAAATAAACCCAGGACTGCCAATAATAATTGTCTGAGATTTAGCAGGATTTACGCGAAGTCCATATTGTCTGCTCCACTCAGAAATTGCAGCTAGGTCGTTATTAATGGCGGAAATGGCTGAACTAAGATCTTCCAGAGTTGCAGACCGATAAATCTGGATATCGTCTGCATACATATGGTAGAGAGAAGAGATATACGGAGTGATAGAGTTAATGAAAATAGCAAATAGTAAAGGAGACAACACGCCACCCTGAGGTACCCCGGCCGTCACATCACACCACGACGAAAAGACCTCGTCAATTCGAATGCGCTGTCGACGACCATTGAGGTAACTCCGAAACCAATCAATCACCGACGGAGCTATGTTAAAAGAAGAACGCAACATACTCAGCAAAACGTCATAATCCACGGTATTAAATGCATTGCTAAAATCGAGCAACGATAAAATTGTGAGCTGTTTATTGTCCATTGCCCATCGAATGTCGTCGGTAACCTTGACCAGCGCTGTAACCGTACTATGACCAGGACGAAATCCAGATTGCAATGGACTGAGAAGGCAATGTTTATTAAGGAACAGATTTAATTGTTGATAGACTAACTTCTCAAGAACTTTTGAAAGAAAGGGTAAAATAGAGATGGGACGAAAGTCGTTTACAGATATTGGTTTAAGTTTTTTGGGAAGAGGAATAATTTGTGCATTCTTCCAAGCTTCAGGAAATTCACTGATACTAATAGAATAATTCAAAATGTGGGTAAGGATAGGGCATACAACATCAAGGATAGGAATAATCATATTACGGCTAATGCAGTCTGTACCGACAGCATTCGATGAAATAGACAATACGTTCTTCCTAACATCACATTCGGAGAATGACTCGAAAGTAAATGGTAAAAAGTCAGGAGTTGAAGATGATGAAAGAATACTAATAGTGCGCTGTTTTTCGCCACTATCAATTACATCGCAAGTAGAAAAGTGTTTATTAAGGAGTTCAATATTAATATTATTAGAAGGTTTGTGGGATGTTTTACCAACTCCAAGTGACTCAAGAAATTTCCATTTTTTAGCGGTATCGCTATTTTCGACTGACTTATGTATGTGGCGTCGTTGAGCGTCTTTACATAATGTATTACAGCGATTCCGAGCTTTGTGATACTTCAACCGATTGGCGTCGGAGTCATTTATTTTAAATTTATATTTGGCTGAATTCTTTTTATCCATTGATGTTTTTATCTCATCCGAAAGCCACGGAGCTGGTAAGTGTTTAATTTTAACTGGTCTTAAAGGAGCATGTGAATCGTAGAGTTGTGTCACCAAGGTATTGAAAATTTCAACTTTTTCATCAATCGAATCAACACCTTTGATGGCATCCCAATCTACTTGTCTAGCGTCATCGCAAAGGCAACCCCTGTCAATCCCTCCAAAATTACGCTGCAGAAGAATTCTCGATTTGGCTTTGGGAGGACGTATTTTGTAGGAGAGATAAATCAAGTCATGATAAGAAAATGCGTCAGCTGAACACTGTCCATGGTTATAGACGAGATCCGGAGAAGAGACCATGATTAAATCAAGAAGAGAGGGAGCACATCCTGGTGAGAAGTGTGTAGCAGAGAGGGGCATAACATGTAAGTTACAGGATTCCACTGTAGCTAAGAGTTTTTTAATTCGATAGTTATCTTTGAGTAAGCAAGTATTAAAATCTCCCTAATAGTTTGATTGTACGAGGGGATTAGCTTTTCTAGTAAATTTTCAAAAGAATTAAAATAATTAGGTTGAGAGGGAGGAGAGTAAAACACACCAAGAAGGATTTTAGTGTGCGATAACAGAACTTCGACTAATAAGTGCTCGGCCGCATCAGGTAGTGGAGGCTGTGAAGACGAACTAATAACAGTGAAAGGAATATGAGAACGTAAGTAGATCGCTACTCCACCGCCTCCTTTACCAACACGGTCATTGCGAATAAGCCGAAAACCTGGCAGCGAATAGGACGTTGAGGGTAAGCAAGTTTTAAGCCAGGATTCGGAGACTAGAATGGCATGTAAGTTACGAGTTTCAAAAGATGCAAGCATATCTGGATAATGAGCCGGGATACTTTGTGCATTAATATGAACAACATTGAAGTTTTTCACACAGTCTGAGAAACAGGAATCAAGGAAGTCATCGAGCGGAAGGAAAGATGTACTGTGAAAGCTAGCATCACTGGACAGTTCACCACTAGACGCAGACAGAAAAAGATCGCTATCCATGTCTAGACTGGACGACGACATAATATAAAAAAATATATATATAAATAAATATTAAGTATACAAATATAATATAAATAGTATAAATTAAAATTAAAGACCAAAGTGTATTTTAAAATTACTTTCCTAATCCGCCAGCTGCCCATCAGATTATTAAATTATTATAAACAAAAAGAAAAACTTAAAATATTTGCACAAAATACTAAATAAGAGTTACTGTAACTAAAAACTAAACAAACAAAATACATAAACCAAAGATACCCATAGTGTGCCGCAGGCCTAACACGTACAACTCAAGTCTCGATAGTCTTTAGTTTTTGTTAGTCCAGACTATAATCTATATCTGTGCCAAATTCCATCGAGATCCGTTCATCCGTTATACTATTAAATTTGCATAGATTTGTTATGTACATGACCCAGAGATATGTCCAGCAGTGGGAGGCATGCAACAGACCTGGTTTGGACGAGGCGTGCAGCGACAGCGGGCGCGGCCGGCACCCCCAGTGGTCGCGTCGCGCGACACTGACGGCGTCGTGGCCACGCTGTTGGCGCCCCTGTCCGAACCTATGCGTCCGTTTACAACATGAAGTTTATGGGCTATGTCCGGCAGTGCAACCGACCTGGTTTGGACGAGGCGTGCAGCGACAGCGGGCGCGGCCGGCGCGGCGTGGTGGCGGGCCGGCTGACCACAGTGGTCGCGTCGCGCGACACGGACGGCGTCGTGGCCACGCTGTTGGCGCCAGTCTCCGGACCTATGCGTCCGTTTACAACGTATCAATACCAGTTCACTTGAAAACAACGTAAACTTCTTCGGGGGAAAAAACGGTAGTGGATAACACTTATTAGGCGGAAGTCTATGATAATGAATGAACTAGAAGTTTAATTAGCTATAATCTGCCATAGCATACATTACGATTGTAATGATATTACACTCATGCATTGTCGAATCAACATCTCCTGAAGATGCTCCGGTGTCCGGAGTGAAACGTTAACCAAATTTAATCAAAATCGGTTGAACCGTGGGCCATGAAAGCGTAGCAGAACAGACACACATTCGCATTTATAATATTAGTATGGATGTACTCGTATTAACTGAACCAACTAGGCAGATTTTAAAATAAATCATCTAAATAAACCGCTACTACATGGTTTCTACATCAGTTTCTGGGACCTTGCAGAAATGGTTATGATAAGGACTCTATTGGCGCTGGCTCGCACCCGACGCATTTAACTATGTTTTTAACCCAAAGAAGTTTCACTTTAATCATTTGTACACACAATAAAGATACAGAATATTAGTTAATTTAATCCTTGTACTTTTTTTTAATACTTCTAAACTAGTGGTTCGCCCCGAACTGAGACCTCGCGGTATCACAGAGCGCCATCTATTGACATCATTGTGAAGTTCTGCTAAAAATACGGAAGCTCATTAAAAATTAAATAATTTCGTTTCCTTATAATATTTATCTAATTTTAGTATTTGTTGTTCAAGTACAGGTATTCAAGTAATTGATAATAGTTTCAGGCTCAGCCTTTCAGAAAATTGAGAGTCCTGAGGTCAACTTTGGACGTTAGAAAATCTCCACTTTGAAAGCCCCCCATTTCGTCAATTTTAGGGGAAAAATTAAAAAATATATATTTTTGGACTCTATTCCTAATTATCTTTAAAATGATATACCGCAACCCTATGTACCGCTATAAAAAATATTTTACTTCGCATTCGCTTCTATGAGAGCCCCCCTGAAATAAAGATTTTTATAACTTTTTAAGCCATATTCGGCGGGAGGCCATTGGTTTACATATTATATTTAAATTTGAAGTAATTACGTTCAGTAATTCAGAAGTTATAAGGCTCTGACAGACGGACGGACGGACGGACAAGTGCAAATTCACTCAAGTAGACTCAGAGACCTTCGCTTCGCTCGGTCAATTATGGTTAAGACCTACAACATTGATAAAGCATAGCATCTCGCAAACATCGACGTTCAAGCTTTCATTCAAAATTAGAACAATGCAAGACACAAAATAAAATTAGTCACTAATAAAAAACAGAGTTAAAACAAAATTAGCACTGTAATAAAATAAAATAGGGTGACCGCTGTTTCTGTAATAACCAGAGACCGTGGGACATTTTGAGAAGTTTATTGAAAGGGATTTGAAATTGGTGGACGCCATTTTGTATTTATTCAAAATTGCACAATGAAACTTGTGTTTTAAGTTTTGAAAAAATAATTACCTAAAATTGTCATAATATACTTTTAATGTCCTAAAGTGTAGCGTTTACGGAGTTATTAAGCATCGAAATAGTTTATTATTACAAGATATGTTTAAAATATTTGGAGTTGTTTTGTCATTTTATCTCCATATAGGTGACACTTTAGGACAATTATTATTAAGTATTAAGATTAAGTGTATAGTGTAGTGATTTTTCGGTCATATTTTTCTTTTCTTTTTTAAAAATAAAAAAAAAGAATTATGAACCCAAACAGGCTTCATTGAGCGAGGGGATTTTGAAAAACAAAAACCAAAATGGCGGATCGTGCACCATGCCCAAAATTTTCAAACAACCACTTTGTGGATTGTTAAGGTGATTTAAAAAAGTACACCTCCATGAAAACTCCAACGAACTCTCGGTAACTGGTTAAGAACTAATTATATGGCGTCAAGTGTAAAATTGTAACTACAATCAGTCAAGCAAAGGATCTTTCCTCAAAGATTTTAACACTTGTAGAAAATGTTTTTTTTTTAGTTTTTAGGACTTTAGGTAGGTTATAATATAAAAAAAACTTTAGGTATACATACTTATAACATAAAAAACAAGTGCGTATTATGACCAAAATATATCACACACCACACTTTAGCGACTAGTGCTGCTACGTACGTGTCATCGCAAAACCCAACTCAACTGCCTACGTAACAAAGTCCAATTTACCTCGCGGCGTGTTAACACCCGTACCGGCTATAGAGGCGGGCCGCGGCTTGCGGGGCGCGGACGAAGCCCTCCGTATCACGCCCGTCGCGTTCGACATCGCGCTGCCGGGCCGGGAGCCGGGTGTCGTCTCGCCCGATCTGGTCTCTGTACATTGACGGTTTTGTATGAAGACGTTTGGTAAGGATAAGCAGACATCGTGTTAAATACGTAATGTATTATGTACAAATGTTAGAGGTTGAAAGTGAATGATTATGAGTACAAGTCAGATTGTGCGAGTTAGAACCAGATGTGTTACACTGGTTTCTGTACATTGATGATTTTAAATGATTTTTAATGCAGTTATATAGCAGGCTTTGTTTAGAATAATCAATGTGTTACGTGCATTGAGATTTGTGACAAATTAGTGCTTTAGAAATGAAGGAGAAAAAGGTGGAATAGCGTGAATTGCATGTGCGAAGATTTATTGTGGTGAAAATAAGAAATTCATACAAATTGAATCAGTGTAAGAAAGTTTCTCATAACGGGTACCAATAAAGAAACGAATTGAAGCGAAGCAGTGATAATCATGCCGTCTCAATCACACACTATACACCGGTATACTGTGTAAGGGAGATCGAATGGTTAGCGGCGCCCTTTACGATTCGTTTATTTATTGGCATGGTTAAGCCGAGATTCATGATTACAAATATTAATTACAATTATTTTATTAATTCATTATATCAACTGGTAAAAAAAATCACAATAAGTTATTATCATGTAAGTATGGGATATGAAAACTTATTATTTACATAAAATAAGTAAGTAAATATTTAGTAGAACCTTACCTCGTGAGAAGATTGCCTTCACCCAGAGTGACGGAGAGATTTTATAGACACACAGAGTGTTACAAAATGTTACATAAATATTATATGTTTATTTCATTTTTATTACATGTACAATGTACCTGACAATGTGGCTATTATTGTAGCTAATTTTTGTAAATATTAATTATTAATAATTCGCGAATATAAAAACATTTTGTAACATACTGCAGTTTGAGTTAAGAAGTTACCTGTTATCCCACATGTGTAGAAGTTATAGACACCATTTGTTCGTTACGTAGATTGAGATCCAAACAAATATACAAAGAAGACAGTTAAACAAACCCTTTTACGAAAGAAAAGATGACAAATATTTTTGAAAGACTGAATGTATATTATGTTGAAGTCTTACTGATGATAAACTTAAGATTTCTATGAAAAGAAAGCCACTAATCTGTCGGTTTCAGAACATACTGTATTTATAAAAATGTTTTAGCAACACAAACGGACTTTTAATATATTTAGTCACAAAAACAGATGAATACATTTCCGTTTTAATTTTTATAAAGCAACAAAAATGTTAAATTTTATTGACATTATAGGTAATAGAAATTAAAAGAGACAAAACTCTTTAAAAGCTAAACAAACTGCGTCATTATAGCAAAGCTAAACACACACACACAAAAGTAATACTTATTTTCTTCTAGAAAACTATACATTATTACTTAATCAATATTTGAAAAAGCAATCATTTATAATAATGTTTGCTAACTTATGATTATTATGAATAATCAAGATTTGCCCAAACGCCAGTTGGATCTATCCAGCCCTTCGTAATATTTTTGTGTAAATACCTACTTACTGCAAACACTGAATTTTTAATATAAAACTCGGAAAATTTAAACTTTATCAACAAAACTTGCCGCCATTTTGGCTGACATAAAGTTTTCTCTGTCATTGGAAATTCAGCAAAATAATATAAGACTTCGACAATCACATAGAACCATTGAAAAGGCCTAAATCTGAGAAATATTTTACTAGAAGACCAAGGTAACTTTAAATGAAGGATCATAGTATAAAGAATAGAGACCAGATGAATTGGAATTGCATGGAAAATCCCATCACAAGTGAAACAAGCTTATAGAAAGCAAAGCGACCGAGTTATTCTGTCCAGCCGTCGAGACGCAGCGTTGCAAGCCCATCCCGAAAGCACTTATCTTCCTGCGTGTAAAACCAGCACGGATAAAGGTATAGAGTTTAAAACCACGCGTTAAATTACCACACGCTTAAAACCACACAAACACTAGTCAAAGACATTCTAAATTACTTCTATTTACAAGAGTAATTTTAATAAAAGCAAAAGTTTTCGCAAATAGAGATCACTAGTCATTTTGTTACTCTTCTACGTTATTTTTTGTAATATTATTTTCAAACAGGCCGATTTATCAATTAAACCTGCATTTTTATCTTGCTAATTGAATCTATTTGAAAAATTAATTCAGTTATTTTTGCCACCTTTTGCTTGCCACCTAAAACCCCACTCTTGCCACAGACATTCTAGATTATTTCTATTTACAAGAGTAATTTTAATAAAAGCAAACGTTTTTGCAAATAAAGTTCATAGCCATTTTGTTACCCTTATACGTTATTTATTGTAATATTTTTTTCAGACATGCCGATTTATCAATTAAACCTGCATTTTTATCTTGGCAATTGAATCTATTAAAAAAATAATTTAGTTATTTTTGCCACCTTTCGCAACGTTATTTTGTTCGATTGTTTAGGCTGTCGGCTTTCTGACTTTTCTCAAAGGCTGACTTTAAATCAATGTACTATCCGAAATGAATCATCCTCGCAAATCTAAGAAAATAGCGCCTCTAATGCTGAGATCTACATATAGAGCGTACTTTGACTTGGCTCAGACTTTACTTAGAGTAAAAACGAGATGGACTTACGTGAGTAACATAAATCTGTCTCGTTTTAACCATGTCTTAAGTCTAAGCAAAGTCAAAATTCGCTCTATAGATCTCGACTTTTCTCAAAGGCTGACTTAAAATCCCCACTATCCGAAATAAATCGTCTAATCATCCTCAAAAATAGCGCCTCTAAGCGGCAATAAGGCTCATCTAAAGCGGTAACAACGCGTGCTGATTCCACACCCGTGCAGGGCCAGTGTATACGTACGGCTCCGGTTCAGATGGTGCATGGACGGTGACGCCTCGCGCAGCGGCCGGGAGCCTCCCAGTCGGTCGAGGCGCGTCATGGAGTAGGCCCTACCTGGCGCGCGCGGGGCCGGCAGCGTGGGCACCAAGTCGGTACGGCGCCGGGCCACCGACGACCACACGGGTTGTGGGGAGCGGTCGGGTTCGTCTGCAAGCCACAGACGAGCTCGGTCAACACACTAAGCCCTCAGATACACGGACAGCTTGAAGCAATCAGAATCTGCTATTGAATAGAAGCAGGCGTTACTTTGCGGAAGTCCATGACAGTCAAAAAACTAGAAGTTTAATTCGCTATAATCCGCCACAGAAGGTAAATCTATGTGGTACAGTGCGGTGTCGGAGTGAAACGTACGTTGAGGGTATTTTGGAAGACTTATGTGGTGTGGAGAATATCGCGGGCTGCAAGTTCAAGATACGCACTGTACCACATAGATTTACCTTCTGTGGCGGATTATAGCGAATTAAACTTCTAGTTTTTTCACAGAATGGACTGCTTCAAGCTGCGACTGCATAGTGAACTACAGTCTTCTACGTACACACATACATGGAACCGCTCGAGCAGTTGCGACTGCTTTGGGCGGTTGGCAGCAGTTATCAATGGTAGCTTCAAGCTGTTGACTATGACTGCTTGAGCGGTCCGTGTATGTTGATCACTGGCTAACTGCTCGAGCAGTCCGTGTATGGCCGTTATGGCCTAAGACTAACTGGCTGGACCAACTCCGAGGCAGGGATATCGAGCCGCGTTATGGAGTAGGCCCTACCAACGCGCGCGGGGCCGGCGAAATGTACTGTAGTAGTAGTAATTAATTAGCTTGTATTGTCACACGGCTGCGCAAAGGCCTCCCTCCGATTTCTAAACTATTCTTAAATACATATCAAAAATTGCGGAACCGGCAGGATTTGAACCTACGTATCTCTGGGAATCGCGCCCGGAACGCGTTTGACCGCTAGGCCACGGTTCACTTATCCGCCAGTGCCGAAATTTGAGATATGCATCTATCTCATTTCGATTCCTTCACAACTTCCCATTGTGTGCCTTTTCGAGTAAAGTAACTGTTTTATCTGATTCATTACGTCATTGTAGCGTAGCCCCGGCCTGCTGGCGTTGATTTTGGGGAGTCCAGACAGACATTGCCCATAGGCAAGCATTAGATATAGGGCACATAATATGACTGATCTCAAAAAAGTGGTCACTCTTCAGGACTCATTAATGTGTAGTCAAGTCAAGTAGGGCGCCAGGATCGGCTGAGGGTGGCTCATACCACTTTTGTCGACCAAATTTCGATACCATGCTCGCTAGTCGCTATTTAGTAATTTTGTTTTCCCATAGAATGTTGTAGAATAACTGCCACTTATATGACAAAACAAACATTGACGTAATCGCAACAATTTAACAACTTCCATATTTATTCTAACAACTAGAAACATTTCACCTTTTTATTATTACGACAGTCTGTCTATCCACATTTTTATAGCACATACGCTGAGTTAATGATGACATAACGAATCATAGCTTAATAAAGTAAATAATTTACATAACTAAAATTTAACGATACGCGACTAATTACTTACTAGCTTTGCTAGCTAGCTACTTACCTGCGGCTTCGCTTACGGTATGTTTGATTTTCATATACAAATTTAAACCCCTATAGGGACTGAATCTTCAAAAACCCTTTTTTAGTGGATGCCTACGTCATAATAGCCACCTGTATGCCAATTTACCACCCGATCCGTCCAGTGGTTTGGGTTGTGCGTTGATAGATCAGTCAGTCATTCACCTTTTAATTTTATATATTTAAACTAGCTAATGCCCGCGACAACGTCCGCGTGGTGTAAGTATTTTTGATTCCCGCGGGATCTCCTTAAATTTCCGGGATAAAAAGTATCCTATGTCACTCTCCATGTCCTCAACTATACCCGTACCAAAAATCACGTCGATCCGTTGCTCTGTTGCGGCGTGATTGAAGGACAACCCAACAAACAAACACTTTAGCATTTATAATATTAGTATGATTAGGGTCGATTGCACTATCGGTTATGGTTAACGTTAAATTTCAGCACCAAATTTTACCTGAGTGGCACAAATCAGTATTTTTACACTCATAATTAAGATAATAAGCCATTATTTGATAAAAAATTTGAAGTGGCTTTATTTAGGTGGTCAAATTGAACGTCAACCATAACATCGATAGTGCAATCAACACTTACAAGACTGTCTTCATTCTGTAAGTGACTCAAGTAAGCATTAAACGTGAGTAAAACTTACAAACGTAATTGCGGCCTAATACCAAACGTTTGTAATGGCGATCACGCATTACCATATTAGTGAGATCACCCACAAGGTTGTCACTGGCATTGCACAGATGTTAGCTGACCATTCCGTATTCTTTGCAAATACTTGCATCTATCTACATAAATACCTACTTAATTGTACTATTTTGAGTTTTCCCGCATTCTAGATTTCTGTAATTGAGTTTTCCCGTCTCAATTCAAAGTTTAAACGCAATTCTAACCATATTGCTACGTCCAAGTGGTGTTATAGATTTTTACAAGCCATACTACATTATAGGCTTTTTACAGTTTCTTTTTTATTTATTGACTAGCGCTTGGCTGCAATCAGACTTGCTGGAAGTAGTGATGCAGCCTAAGGTGGAGCGCGCTTTCCTAGTTTGTTGTCTATTGGTAGCAATACTCATCGACTTTTTTTCCATTTATATCAATGATGTCATCAGCCCTTTTATTTTTCTTCCCACTCTCTTTTTGCCTACTGAGCCTCGCCATTTTGATATTAAATATGGGCAGGACATATTATAGCAAGGTGGACCTTGCTATAATATGCCCATTTCCATTTTTGGTCAAGAGCATACTGAAGAGCGTGTTTGAACTTTTAATTGCGATACCCTTTCCAAAATTTGTCATTATGTATCAAATATTTAGCAAATATGGAAATTTTAAGAGGAGTTACTTAAATATTTACTTACACAGACTGGTGAACATGATAATTCCTTGAAAGCATAAAAAGAGAGAAATACATAATTAATAATATCCTAATTTATCAGCAAGAAATAATTTATTTTCGACATAGTTACTCGTATCATCCCAATTCTTCATATTATTGCTGTAAATTTACTTATAACATCTTCTATGCCAATTTTTTGAAGCAGAAAGTGAAGCCTACCTTACTGTAGTGCTAGTGATATATCTATCTAAGGTACTAAAGCTAGCTTAAAGCCCCAAAGCGCGTGTTTGAATCGTAACTTAGGAAATATCACGGACACAAAGAGTAGAGTAACCCGTTGTCTTAGGTGAATTGCAGAAGCGACGCCACGCGACACGACGCGATACAACGCCATATAAATTGACAGAAGTATCTACGCGACAACGTAGGCCACGTGAAGGGTCAGCTACTGTTTGATACTGTCGCGTCGCGTTGCCGCGTTTGTCTAGGTCAACGGGTAAGAAAGAGGAACATTACATCGACTAAAAGTTTGTGTAATGTATGTTTCGGTAGATATACTTAGATTTTTTTATAATAAGAAAGTAATGGTTCACATAAGATAGAATATCATTACATAATATAAAAAAGAGGAGTGGGGATGAGACAAAATCAAAAAACAAGTACCTTTATTGTCAGTGTCGGACGAATCAAGCTGGAGTGCGGACGCGCGTCTCGTGAGCGGCGCAGACGCGTACATCACATTCGTTGTTGATGCCGCCCTGGAATTAGTGAAAATATGCTGTTTATTACATGTTTGAATTAAACTTACACACTTTGGAGTTAGTATTATCACTCTGTGGCAGTGTACATAGTTTTAATATGCAGGCTTGTAACATACAGGCTTTTGTAGAATAGAAGTTTTACTTTGTAGAATAGAAGAAATTACATGACGTTCCTTCTGAATCTCTTCTTCATGGTTTCAAAGTAGTTTAACTATTCATTTTACGATTTCGGCAGGAATTCAGGTAATTGGTGAAAGAAAATGAATTTTTCATTTTAAATGGAAAGTTAAGTTGAAAATCAGAAGAGACGACGGGGAACTCTCAGTGACATTGGTCTTGAGTCTAGACTCTACGTTAATGTCGTCATTCAGTCCAATCGTGAAAATACAGTTTACAGTTATTTTACAGTTAGTAGAAATTTGAACTGACTGAAATTATTGCTTTATATTTTTCTTTTTATATAGAATTTCAAAGGGATACAGGAAATTATATAAAATACCAGTAACTTGTTTGGGGGTCTACAGATAAATAGTAAAGTCGGAAGATAAGTAGAAAATGTCACAACTCAAAAAGATAAATTTTCTACTCATATATTTTAGACATTTGAAGCAATAACTGACTAAGTAAGTAAGTGATAATATAATAATTGTTTAATAACTATTGGATGGTAGACATTCCACAACAGATAAATAAATATATTAATATAAAATATAATCTGATGTAAAGATAAATGCTGTATTGATACGACAAGGCACAAAGTCAAATTTTGATGCAAAGATTGTTAGGGTTATTAAGAATTCTAGATTAATTTCAAATTCTACACATTCAATACATACATTATTAGTAGTCTAGTTTTATGTACCTATTAATTATTTTGAGAAAAGGTATACATAATTTGTTCAGATTTTATTTGGAAAATTTACGTAGTTTTGTTTTAAGTGTTGTTAGAGCAGATTTTATAGCTTTAAATCCAAATAAAACCAAGTACAATTAAGTAATCATTTAAGGTAATATAAGGTATATTTTTTTAGGATATTGTGGTTCAATTGGAGTGGCAATGGTCTGCCGTCCGGAATCACGGCCAAATAAAAAAAAAAGTGAAGTTGTTACTCCCCCCTTATGCAAAACGGTAGGTATGACGAAAGCGCATTGTAAAATTCGCCGAGTTGAATTAGTTAATCCCATTGTTTTATAATGACAATGGTGTCATTTTGGGCATTATTAAGTGTACCGCGACTGTGTTTTTAGGTCGCTGATCTTGCACGCTTTTATTTTTGAGTTAGTTACTGCTATAACTCAACGATCTTAACAATTATGGAACCAGCTTCCATCTACAGCTACGCTCCCTCAAAACTACAATATGGAGCTATTCAAGGGGCGGATAAATAAATTCCCGACATTGATTGCCAGTTCCTACCTACCAATTGTCTAAGCAAGTCGTAATCATTTGACAGCTTAAAACGTATTACTCGAACAGTTTAAGGAGTTCATAGATGCTTTTTGACGTGCAGACATCTATGAACTCCTTAAACAGGTCGAATTATCCGTTTGGCAAACGATTACGATTACAGGTCTAGCCGCGGCGCGGCGCGGCACGGCGCGTAGCGGCAGGTATTCTTTGTATGAGGTTGTATGGAGCTGGGCCCAATTAAGCGGCACGGAGACGACGCGGCCCCGTACAAACTCATACAAATAATATATTTTGTCACATCAGTGCAAATATTATTTGTACGTGTCGCGCCAGTCCGTGCATCTTAAGTGGGGCTAGATCAACACAATCGAAGGTCCTCTTTTGCTGCAAATGTTCATGGACGGCGGTGAATACTTAACACCAGGATACTTGATCGTTTGCATGCTTTAATTTTATTAGCCCATGTAATAATTTAGTTACCTATCAAATTTCTATAAGTATTTCTTACTTATATACAAATTTTCCGTCCATAAATATTATCGATCCTCTGTAATCTAATCTCTTTCTAGAATATAGATACAAGTGAATACAAAATATGTATATATTTATTATCACAATGACGTTGCGACTATCTAGGTAATTATAAGATTTTACGAGTATATTTTTATTATGTATCTAATTACCTAACCTGCATGTCTGAGAGTCCTTCATAATGTTCGCAAAGACTGTGAGGTCTGCCTATCCACATTTTGACCAACGTGGTGGACCATGGCACAACCCTTTTCATTCTGCAGGGATATATCCATGCTCGGTAGTAAGTTGAGAATTGAGATTATAAGGACGATGACTTGAGGTAACAGTTACCTAATTTATGGTTGAGCGTAAATAGACTGTCAGACAATGACTTAAGACCGGTATTAATAAACCGGCATCAGTTAAAAACACGTTATCAAGTATCGGTCAATCTATCTACCACCGAGTTTCTTGCTGGTTCTTTACGATAGGAATGGTTCCGAACCAGGTAAATTCACTCGGCGATTCAAAAGCACTTTTAAGTTTATTTGAATAAAAACATAATATGAGTTTTGAGTTTTTGAGTTTCTATGGTAAAGACCGGTCTTAAGCATAGATTGACCGATACTTGAGGACCTGATCTTAGCCGATGTCGGTTTATTAATAGGGGCCTTAATTATTCAGAGCTTTTTACCAAGAAAATAAAATTTTTAGGACTTTCACCATATTCAATCTAGGTAAAGTAAACCCGTTAAATCTTACAATAGACGCTAGATGGTGCGTGTAAGTAGGTAGGTGTCAAGTCTATATGAGCTGTGTGCCAATTTCTGCATTAGCCGCGAATGTGGGTCGTATTAATTAGATTCACAGCTAGTAAATGCAATTGGGTATGCTACTCGAGTGCATTTTAAGTTAGTTAGTTTATAATGTCCTGTGACTTCAGGGTTTAGTATTATTTTCTATCTGGTGGCGAAAGGGCTGGCTTGTTCTTTGCGCAAAGAATCAGCCAGGCTGTCCAGCGCGGAAATGCAACTAGCATCCTTGCCACCTAACATGGGCATGATTTGTATATAGTAATTAGGTTGGGTAGCTTTATGTTTTATTGTATCTAATATTTTCAGTAAAGAGATTTTAAAAAATATTGGAATTTTTAATGACATTTAGTACAGTGAAACTACTAACATATAACTATACTTGCTTACATTAATTAACAAAAACACTTAACTTATCTGACCTGGTGGCCAAAATTGGAACTAATTTTTATGCCTGTTTAGTTTTTGTTTTTATTGTATTTTTTAGATACTAGCAATGGATACTAGCGATGCTGTCACCGGGTCAAATAAGTTTGTTGGACTATACTGCGTATTCGAGACTCCATATAAGGTTGTTCAGTTCATCCACGTCAGACTTTTATAGGTCCGATAATGGGGCGAACACCGACTTTGTAACCGACTCAACGCACACGGCCGTCACTTTATCAGTGGCTATCTTGGGAAGCGCACGTCATGAATTCACCTTTTTTTATTATTTGCTGAGTAGTATGCTATAGATCGCAGTCAAGGGCTAACTTGTAGTGGATAAAAAAAAAAGACGGTTAGCTCATATTTTCCGAACGTTTCATTTTCCACCGACTATCGGATCGGACGGGATGCACTGACGGCTGAGTTTCTTGCCGGCTCTTTTCAGTAGAATAACTTTCCGAACCGGTCGGTGGTAGTCTTGAGTCTTGACGTATCATAAGTGACACAAGTTGTCCTAGGTGAAATAAATTATTTTTTGTAGGATGTGTGCGTTTCAAAATTGCAATCAGTACATATTATTATGTTTCATTTTTTGCCGACAAAAAACCGGTCACCGATTGTCTGACGTGGGCTGAGCTCCTAAAGACTCCAGTCGGAAAAACTAAAATTAACAATTTTCATTCCTTTTGAATATGAAGCTTATTTTCTAAGCAGGAAGATCTAAATTTAAACATCGCAATAAACTTCAGTAGGCATCTTCACAATGAAAGTGCGAAGTAAGCAACTGGGCACTTATAAAGTGGATCTATTTGAGTTTTCTATTTACTTACTGATTTTTGTTTTTATTTTATCTGTGGAATATTTTCATCTCGCTAGTCATTTAAGTATAACTAAATGATAAAGGTTTTAAATGGTGTCTTTATAGTTCCACACTTATTACTAAGGTTCCAGTACACATTGGTTTTACTCTAATGCGTATACTGCTTCTGCAGCACGTCAGTTGGTAATTTGGTATAGTGACACCAAATGGCCCTTTACACATTTTCCGGGTGCGTTGGCCCAATGTAGTACTTAGTAGCCTCTTATAATAAAAGGAATGAATTCTTCTTAGGCTGATGTCCAAATTTGGAAGTATAAGAAATGTGCTATATTTATGTGTAGTAGTTACTAAGTAAAATAGGTGTTGGAAAAAATATTCAATCTATATAATATATAAAAGCGAAAGGTCACTCACTGACTGACTCACTGACTGATTCATCACGAGATCTCAAAAACTATAAAACATACAGACTTGAGATTTGGGAGGTAGGTTCCTTCTATGGTGTAGACGTCGGCTAAAAAACGGTTTGAGAAAATTCACCCCTAAGGGGTTGAAATGGGGGTTGGAAGTTTGTATGAAAGTCCTTAGTTTTTGAAGTTAGAGACATGAAAATTGTCATTTAAGTTATTAGTTTAAAATAATAAAAATCTGTATAAGCAGTTTTACGAAAATCGACCACAAAGGGGGTGAAATGGGGGTTGGAAGGTTGTATGAAAGTTCTATGTTTATAAAGTTAGAGACTTGAAAATTGGGATTTAGGTTATCAGTTTTAAATAATAATAACCTGTATAAGCACTTTTTCGAAAATCTACCCCAAAGAGGGTGAAATGGGGGTTGGAAGTTTGTATGAGTTTGTATGAAAGTTCTATGTTTTTGATGTTAGATACTTACTTGAAAATCGGGATTTAGGTTATAAGTTTTAAATAATGTACACCTGCATAAGCTATATAAAAAGCCTCTTTAGATAGACTTTTTGCAGCGGGAAAATTTCATTATCTAAAATCATGGAATCATCATCATCATAGGAAATCAAAAATTGTACGCGAAGTCGCGGGCGACCTCTTCAAACCCTGTGCACGCCACTGTCCATGGGTATGAACTACGAATTCGCGATATTTACCTACTAGCGGTAGGACTTTTGTGGATAGGCCTCTTGCAGCGGGAAAATTTCATAACAGGATGTCAGAAATTGTACGCGGACGAAGTCGCGGGCGACCGCTAGTAATATAATATAGGCAGTGGGTTATGCATACAAAACTGACATTTATCTAAAAATATCAAATAAAATGATGATAAAATAGGTACATGCGTTTTGGTACAGCTACAAACTGCATGCAAATTACAAACAATTATGCTTAATCTAAAAGAAATGCTATTTTTGAAAAAATACTTGCGATTAGTGACAAACTAAATCAAACTACGAAATATCAACTACAAGTACATCTTAGGTAAGTCATCAAAAACTAAACAAGGAAATTAAGTATTAGTAGAATTATTAATAAAAGAACAGAACATAACAAAAACAAAAAAACTTTGAAACTGCTTACAGTGATTCAAAAAAGTTCATCTGATCTATGGGGTTGGTACTGGCGGTGAGAAAACAAAAAAATATAATTAGTGCAAAAAAAATAAAATGTTAACACTAATGAATAAACCGACACCTTAAAAATAGGAAAGCTGACCATATTCATCAAATTAAACCAGCTTTGCAAAAACGAAAAAGAAAATTTGAAAGTCAACATGAAATCTGTTCTTTAAAATTAAGTAGGTATTTGTCGAAAAAATAAACGTGAAAAATTAAATTAAAATTTTCGGGGAAATACCATTCATAATAAAAGCTAGCGGTGTTGTATTAAGTACAAAAAAATAAAAAAACAGTGGGCTACTACCATCGATAACCAGTATTATTTTAAAATTGCAGTTTTGTATTACGTACCTTGGGCCATACTGCCAACGCTTAAAGTAATAATTTAACAGTATTACTCAAAATTACATTTTGATATCACGTACCTTGACGTTCCTCAAATAAGGATTATAATTCTAAAACACGAAAGTCAACAAAAACGAAACAATATGGCTTTAAGCGATGGCAGAATGGTCCCTTGACGTCTTAAATAAGGATTTTAATACTGAAACAGCTGGAGCTACAACAATATTAAAATAATACTGCTTTGAGCGATGGCCCCTGTAATTTTTTCGTAATGTCTTAAGCAGTAAAAGAACATAAAGCTAAACGCATACCTGCGCGCGGCCCAAAAGAAGCCAGCCGAGTCTACTGGCTCGAGTAGACGAGGTGTCGACGAGCCGAACGCGAACGCAGGCCGTGGTGACGAACGAGAGGCTCGCGCTCGCTCTAACCGCTCGGTTCGATCGCGTTCGCGCTGTAACAGCGCCTCTCGACGGGAGATCGACGCCTCCCATATTGCACGTTTTCGTTCTTCTACCTGTAAAGATTGATACAATAAACGATAAGTTTAATCGTTTTCTGGGAACCCTATCCCGTCGAGTTGTTAGCGCAGTCAATTAAAGATGGCGTTATAATTCATAACCTCAAACAAAGTCATTCTCTTAAGCATTTAAGACTTGAATTCATTGGTCATATTTTTGTCAACCCTTCATAAAAGTTTGATGGCAATCAACCAAGGGAGTTTTACGATTTGAATGTCATAATTCAAAATTCAAAATTCAAAAGTTTTTTATTCAAATAGACTTTTTACAAGTGCTTATGAATAGTCGAATGAATCTACCACTGGTTCGGAATTCCATTCCTACCGAGAAGAACATAGAAATTGGTATTCAAGCGCCAAATTAATAACAAAATCTTGCAAATCTACCACATTGAAAATCATATAATGTAGATTGTAGATGATCACTTATAATTGTCACTTGAACGATATCCATCTATTTACCACATTTTTTTAAAAATAAACTTTACAAAAATATACCAGTATTAAACAATAGCTACACGTTTTAGTATAAATACGACTAAAAATTCGTAACATCAATTCATTCTATTAGTATTTTTACATGACAATTTCCATAAAATAGAGTCAAGATAGAATAGCATTAAAGTGTAAATCAGTAGTATTAAGGTGGAAAATAGTAATATGATTCAAATTCACGTCAATAATCAAACAGCGAAAGACTGAAAAGCGCTAAAGTCTGAAAGCATTTAAGGCCCTTTAAACATTTACCCCGCGACCAACTATAGGTAAAAAACTCAACTATAGGTATAAAACTCGTCACACTACAGCATATATATGCACGCTTTACGAGAGCGTAGAGCTATAGAGCGTAGAGACGCTCGATTTTATAGCCAACTAACCAGTTTTGTTACTTGAAAATATTAGACGATTATTTATTTACTAGGTACTTGTTTACGCTGTTGGCCGCGGTAAATATTATGTACCTATTTATGCGCCGAAACAATACTCGCGGCTACAATAATACTCAGTTTTTGAGATTGTAAAATAATGTATAAAAGATTATCTTACCGATTTCGTTCAAAATCGATATCTGGGGTTCCGTAGGATCACAAAATAGGAAACTGTTACCAAAATTTTAAAAAAGTCAGCGCCATTTTGAAATTCTTTGTTATCGTACCGATTTCGTTCAAAATCGATATCTGGGGTTCCCTGGGATCACAAAACAGGAAACTATGAACAAAATTTTAAAAAAGTCAGCGCCATTTTGAAATTCTTTGTTATCGTACAAATTTCGTTCAAAATCGATATCTGGGGTTCCCTGGGATCACAAAACAGGAAACTGTTACCAAAATTTTAAAAAAGTCAGCGCCATTTTGAAATTCTTTGTTATCGTACCGATTTCGTTCAAAATCGATATCGGGGGTTCCCTGGGATCACAAAACAGGAAACTGTTACCAAAATTTTAAAAAGTTCACTGCTGACTTTTTTTTGATTGACTGCTGTTTTGTGATCCCAGGGAACCCCAGATATCGATTTTGAACGAAATCGGTACGATAACAAAAAATTACAAAATGGCGCTGACTTTTTTAAAATTTTGGTAACAGTTTCCTGTTTTGTGATCCCAGGGAACCCCAGATATCGATTTTGAACGAAATCGGTACGATAACAAAGGATTTCAAAATGGCGCTGACATTTTTAAAATTTTGGTAACCGTTTCCTGTTTTGTGATCCCAGGGAACCCCAGATATCGATTTTGAACGAAATCGGTACGATAACAAAAAAATTCAAAATGGCGCTGACTTTTTTAAAATTTTGGTAACAGTTTCCTGTTTTGTGATCCCAGGGAACCCCGGATATCGATTTTGAACGAAATCGGTACGATAACAAAAAAAATCAAAATGGCGCTGACTTTTTTAAAATTTTGGTAACAGTTTCCTGTTTTGTGATCCCAGGGAACCCCAGATATCGATTTTGAACGAAATCGGGACGATAACAAAAAATTTCAAAATGGCGCTGACTTTTTTAAAATTTTGGTAACAGTTTCCTATTTTGTGATCCCAGGGAACCCCAGATATCGATTTTGAACGAAATCGGTACGATAACAAAAAAATTCAAAATGGCGCTGATATTTTAAAATTTTGGTACCAGTTTCCTGTTTTGAGATCCCAGGGAACCCCGGATATCGATTTTGAACGAAATCGGTACGATAACAAAAAAAATCAAAATGGCGCTGACTTTTTTAAAATTTTGGTAACAGTTTCCTGTTTTGTGATCCCAGGGAACCCCAGATATCGATTTTGAACGAAATCGGGACGATAACAAAAAATTTCAAAATGGCGCTGACTTTTTTAAAATTTTGGTAACAGTTTCCTATTTTGTGATCCCAGGGAACCCCAGATATCGATTTTAAACGAAATCGGTACGATACCAAAAAAATTCAAAATGGCGCTGACTTTTTTAAAACTTTGGTAACAGTTTCCTGTTTTGTGATCCCAGGGAACCCCAGATATCGATTTTGAACGAAATCGGTACGATAACGAAGAATTTCAAAATGGCGCTCACTTTTTTTTAATACATACATACATGCATACATATATATTCCTAACATACCCTTTCCTTGTGGCTTTGCCGTAATCGGGTAAAAAAAATACGCCTACACTTGAGAACTTCCTTCTTTGTGGATGTCGGTATCAAGTTTTTCTAAGCGCAGTACACATAGAGAATATTATATCTCTATGGCAGTACACAACACGGTGTTCATTTTGTCGTAATAAATTTCGTGCAAAAAAGCGATACACCCACCCGTCCACGAGCGCGTCTCAGCGCGTACTGAGCGCCAAACGCCTAGCGCTCGGCTTCTTTTCATAGAAAAATGTATGAAACATTTTTTTTTTGCCACATAAACTATAAACATATTTATTTGTATGCTTAATGCTTTGCACCATGGATAGAGGACTATATAAGCCCCACTTTATTGTTAATATTCAAGTTAAAATATGCAGCGGATCTAGCTTTATGGGTACCTATCCGGACCCCATTTTTCGTCATTTTCAGCAGATCTTGCGTTCGGAGAAACGTATTTATGCAGAAAATTTGTATTGGAGTGTGCATTTTTAAAAGGTCAAACGAGAGAAGAAGAAATGACCTTTAATTTGATACCATGACATCCCCACAGCTGTGACTCCCGATTCTTTAAAGTGTACCTGGAAAAGGATGACATAAGATGAAGGATGTATAAGGCACCTTAAGTAAGAGATAAAATAGATACCAGAAGACCTAGACAAAGTTACTTTTCCGCTAAAAATCCTAAAAAAGCGTCATGATAAAGTTCAAGAACCTGTCATCTGGACGGAATAAAAGTTAAAAATAGTTTCAGCATTTTCATACAATTTGGTATTTTTCGAAGCGCAAATCACTTCGTCATGCTTCCTGAAAAGACAAACATGACACTGGGGAAGTGTATTGTGCTGTTTTGACACTACTGAAAGCCAAAAAACAAGAAAAGAAGAAGAAGAAAGACAAACACAACGTAGCCATGACAAGTTCATCACAATTCCAAATACTATATCAGTAAAAGTCCAAGTCATCATTACTTTCTCCGTCAAGTATCAACGGGAGCACAAAGTGTTTATACCTACTCGTATGATTGCTTATATGTTTTTATAAAAGGCACTCGCGCGTAAAATCAATCAAACAACTTGTTGAATGGGATTCCTCGTCTGTGATATAGCTTGAATCAAATGAATACAAACTAGTTCCTTGATGGTAAAACGTGGTTTTGATAAAACGGTATCAGAAGTTAAATAAATACCAAAGAACTAATGCCCGTTTTTAACAACATTGTTTAAATTTTAACACCTAAGATTAATATCAGGTTTCACGTACAATCAATGTCACCTTGAATTTAAACATCGGAATATTTGGATTTGAAATCGGGCATAAGTGATCCAATAGAGCTTTTCCACAACTGAGCTGCAGGACAGAAGTAGGTATACTCGAAGAATGTGGACAGGCAACCGATGGAATAGAGCGGCGTTAAGGACCAGCATAGCAAGAAGAAAGTCTGCTAAAATATCTTCACTGTAATAGCATAATACATATTATACATAATACATATATACATAGAAAGTAGTACAACCGAGAATGGTTGGTATATCAAGAAGTAAAGCTTTTTAAACTGCTGATACCATCGATGTATATATAGATACTAGATACCGATGCGTTAATTAAAATTATGACCTTGTAAGTTTGTACAATATAAGCAGAAGATATAATTTATTTAAGCGGACGCAGCTTGTTTATAGAACCTTTAATGGAATAAATAATGATGGGAATCAAAGAAAGCATGGAAAGGGGTCATGGTTATTATTATGGATAAAGGAAATGATAAAATTGGCTTTATCGCATCGCATATCACTGACAATGATAAGAAGTTTAGTGCAAAAAGATTATTTTTAAAATAGAAGGATATCTAATAGTAGTAAAAACCTACTTCCATACCTTGATATTATGAATCAGAAAGTTTACTCTCAGTTTCATAGATCAGATATTGATTTCAAAAATTTGTTACATAAAAAGCCTATTAGGATAGAGGGTTGTAGTCTGGGAAAGAAAAGGGTTCCATTGCAAAGGGTGCAATTGCAAATTTTTTATAACCGAAATACACCTAGACTAAGTCGCAAGTAATAGCTAGTAAAATATTAACATTGCATCATCAACTACGAAAGGTTATCTATATATACCGTCATCAAAGAAGTTTTTGCCATACTTTAATGTTAAACGAATGTATTTAAATGGATATCAGAATCCATAATAGAAGAACATTAAACATATTAATCCTGATTTACGAACTAGCTTGCAGGAAATACATATAGGAAAATACTACCTGCAATTTAGGTAAATAATGTAGAGAGAAAGAATGTGTGAAAGCTCTAACAAAACGCGAATTTTATTTATAACTAACCACGGGTGGTCTCATAACCCGTTAAAATAGGTATCTTTAAAAGTTTAACGATAATTGAATAAGTTGTTATATTAAATAGCCTATGCATATGATTGAAACACTTTGACTTGCAAAGTATTGTGAATGTGAGGTGAACGCGACGGCGTTTTGCATACAATTTGAATATTTAAACAATTATCTATAAGAACATACATAATACTGTTGTAGGCATTCAGATACTTGGCAATTATTCGGGGGAAATAGAATTTGAATAGGACTATATTGATAAACATGAAAATGGCTAATGGCTCTCACAAATTCCAATTAACTTTTAATAAACGAAGCGGTAAAGCGAAGCAAGTCGCATGAAGAAATTGGATCCAAACTGCGCAAGACTGTGGCGTGTGAAAATTCCTACAAGAGTCACCAACTCCAGCAGTGGTCTATCTATCGGGTCACAGCTGATGACGACAATGAAAAGCTGACACAAAATGATTGAAAAAAAGAAAGAATTGACAACGTAGAAATTATCAACTCTTTTTAAATGCAACATTTTCATAACCTACGAGAGTAAGGAGGATAGCACTATTATTTGAAGTCATTTAAATTTAGTGTGCATAGATTGAACATAGTGGACAAAACTTGGCACCATCAATAAACAGTCGTCACTGTAATTATTATAGACTATAAAGTACAACTAAACTAAGTAACGCGTAAATTGGTCGAACGTTTTGTGATACAAATTAAAAAAAAAAAAAACTCTAATAATGTCTAGCCATTAATGAAATTACGCTACGAATGACTTTTCATTTGAGAATTATTGTAGCACTGAAATCCATACTTAAATAATAAAACTAAATGATGCCCGCGACTTCATCCGCGCGGATTAAGTTTTTATTATTCCCGCGGGAACTCCTTAATTTTCCGGGATAAAAAGTATCCTATGTCTTTCTCGGGATATAACCTATCGCTATACCAAATTTCATCAGAATTGGTTGAATAGATGGGCCGTGAAAGCGTACTTAGCAGACAGAACCAAGAACCCAAGAAATGTTACTACTGAACTGTTGTAAGAACTGTGTTAGTGTGCCCAAGAACTGTTCGATCTGGGTCCTCCGTCACCTTTTTATTATCGAACCACAAGGCATCGACAAGGTCTGCACCCTTACGCAGTCGAAATTCCGCGGGCTCGTACGAAGTGATTTGCTTCCTCGTTTCTAATTCGAACCGCTAGGATATGGAATGCCCTTCCGGCTTCCGTTTTCCCCTCCTCTTTTAATATAGGTACCTTCAAATCAAGAGTGAATAGGCATCTTCTAGGCAAGCGCGCTCCACCTTAGGCTGCATCACCACTTGCAAGCAAGTCTGATTGAAGCCAAGCGCTGGCCTATACATTTAAAAAAAAAAAAGACAGACAGACACACTTTCGCATTTATAATATTATAGTAATTAGTATGGACGCTTTCACGGCCCATCTGTTGAACCGATTTCGAAAAAGTTAAAAAGCTGACCCTACAAAAATACCACCGCAAAAAACTACCAATGCAAATGGCGTGTGGCGTGGCGTCTAGACAAATATCCCATTTTTGAGGCAACACAAGAACTTGTATAGTGCCCGTTGGTATTTTTTGAGAATCAAGTAGGCCAACTTTTGGTTCTTAAAACTTGTCAAGACTCTACTACATGTAAGGAAAGCAGATTCTAATATAGAGTCGTCAAAATCACCAGTTATTCTTTACTAAAGGCATCCTGTGATCCTTATAAAACCTCTAATTGGGTAGACAAGTCATATCAAGCAAGTAGCTGGAAGCCGCTGGACAAAAGCGGCACAAGACGGTTTGTGAATATCTGTTCGTGAGATCCATGTCCTATTAGGACCTACTGCGTCTATAGAGACATGAACGAAATAGTCAAGACTATAATCAAACCTTTTACTCTAGTCACTAGAGTCTAAATCTATACTCTAGTCTATAACTACTAATACTATAAATTGGATAATTTGGATGTTTGGATGTATGGATGGATGGATGTTTGTTACTCAATCACGTCAGAACGGCTGAACGGATCTGGCTGAAATTTAGCACAGAAATAGATTATGGTCTCGAATAGCACATAGGTTTTTTATCCCGGAAAATTAAAGAGTTCCCGTGGGAACCAAAAAACCTCAAACCACACAGACGAAATCGCGGGCATCAGCTAGTGAGGATATAAAGTTATGACGAATATATTAAACTAATAAATTTTATAGCGTTACTCAGATACTAGAATAGCTTTCTCTAGACGAGTAGCAATGTGGTCGGTCCTGAAGGAAGTCGGCCTATCGTTATTTTTGTCGCTACTCCTGCGCCGCAGGAGTTAATTTTGTATATTTTTGATGCACTACAAGCCGAGTATTTCTGTCTCGAGCCATTAATACTTGCGCGTGCTCAGGATACTTGGGATGGTTTATTATAATTTAAAAAAAAACAATGTTGGGAACTTCGAAGAGAGTGATGTCTATGATTGTACACATGTTTGGAAAGTAAAATAACAAGTATACTTCGCGTGCGAGTTGAATCCAGAGCTTATGTATGTGTCACCATACATACGCTCTGCATTCAACTCGCGCGCAAACTATAAATAAAATAGAGGTTAAATTATTCTTTTTTGTAGTGAACAATATGAAATGGAAAGCATTACTTTTAATTCAGAAGTTTTATGCATAACAAGAATCAATAATTTGTTTATGGTGAAGTTAGGGTGGTTGATAAGTAGACGAAAGCTAAGGAGAAACAGAGCTTGATGATGCTGACGTTGAATTTGTCTTAACCTAGTATAACTGGAGTAATAAAAAGCTTCGTGGGAGATCTTGGTCTGAATAGTTGAGAAGAAAAAGATGTTACTCATCATTTAGATTTTAGATGATACAAGTTTAAGTTTGTTCATCATCAGATACGTAATTAATCAAATAAATATTATAAATGCGAAAGTTTGGATGGATGTATGGATGGATGTTTGTTACTCAATCACGCCCCAACGGCTGAACGGATCTGGATGAAATTTGGCACAGAGATAGATTATAGTCTGGAATAACACATAGGCTACTTTTTATCCCGGAAAATTAAGGAGTTCCCGCGGGAACCGAAAAACCGCGATCCACGCGGACGAAGTCGCGGGCATCAGCTAGTATCAAATATAGTCTGTTTTTTTTCTAAGAAAGTTGTCTATGCCCTGTATAGCATAAACGAAAAAGATAGAAACAACAGCAGACAAAAATATATAATTATAAATGAGGACGACAAAAACCAAACGCTTATTGAATACGAAATATGTTTTGTCAAACAGCATTGTTTAAGTAGATATTCAATATTCATGTATTATATGTTCAAATAATGCATATTTAAGTGGTTTTAACAGACTCTTTGAATAGTATATTAGAAGGTTAGGTATATTCAGATTGTTTTGCATATTTGCAATAACTAAGATTAGCAGCGCTCGTAGTGTTCCAAATCGGTTGGCTAAATGCACAGAAAAATACTAAGTGGTAAGTCTAGATCTTTCTTGCGTATGACGTTTGTCCAAAGGTCCATTGCAGCATGATAATTGCAGGTTATATAAGATGACCTGGTCACGTTCTACCTACCTACTCTTTCGAGTGTACTACTCAAACGTTGCAGTCATTTGCACGCTTATGTCCGATAATGACAATAATCCGAAAAATTCGCTTTCAAAATTGAGAAAAATACTATGGAAAAGTATGAAATAAGAGTAAACTTATATTGTATGTTGGTTGAATAATTGGTTTAGAAAAACATAAGATTTTGGATTAATAACGAAACATGACAGGAGTCAGGACAATGAAGATATAGATAGACGTAAAGGATTCAAAAGAAAAGGTTGAGAAAAAGACAATAATTTGAAGACGAAGGATAGGTACAGCATTAGGACTAAAATTCTTTTCGCATACAATATTTTATTTAAATGAATTAGCATATTTTAATGTTACTTCGACCAATTTCACATTAAAATCCCGAATCCAAAAAACGGTTTGAGAGCTAGACGAATTAAATTAATACACTAAAATAATAATACAAAGAATATCCAGCATAATTAAGCGTTCGCAGATGACGTCTCGATCATTATTGTAATAGCAGAGATTCCTCGCGTTCCGAAATTAGCCAATGGAGAGCGATACAATACAACATTCGCACAAACTGTACTATTTCTGTATACCCAAGCGTATCCTACACTAGTTCATTGCGATCTGACCTCATAATTGACGTTATATAAGATGACCCGGTTATGTTCGCACGGCTTGTACGAATACATGTCCAATAGAATAGACTCCAGAAATAGAAGATGAATGGAAATGTTAGGGAATTTATGAATACGAAGAAGTTTATGCGCCTGTTTTTCCGTAACTAGAAAAAGGTAAACTGGTAGCTTCTGGCTGGAACTGGCTGAAGGGTTCTAGGTACTTTGTTATTAAATTCAATATTTATAATCTAAGCCAAGATAATTTAATCTAATCTGCCAACGATAACTTCGTCCACTATCATATCGCCATCGGAGATCGATGGAAGTAGGTATGATAATTGACAGCTGGACGAAAACAACGTAAGCAGAGTGAACGAACTACACTGTGTTTACCTACTCGCTCTGGTGTTTTCTGGTGTGCTCGATGTTTCTCAAGTTGAAATACTTAGAGATTTTCAAGTTGAGAAGATCATCGACAAAAGGCAATAATTACACAGCAGTATGAAATGAGCAGTAGGTACCTACCGTAACAAACTAAATGCTCATTTTCATTGATCTACTCTGAATGCATTTCTGGAAAGAAAACAGGGTATGCCTATGGACCGCATCGCATGTCTATACCTGTGCAACTAGTTTCAGTAGAAAAGTTTGTCATTGACAATAGAAAACGAATTCGGGTGTGCTGGTTCCTAAAACGGGTAATTTATCTATGTTGACATGACCCATGCACTCCAGGGTAGACCTAAATCTATCTGAATTGAAATTGTGGAGGTGAGTAAAACAGGTCTCAGTAATATTTCCCGAGGTGAAACAATAGGTCTTTGACAATTGCCGCAAGTGTTTCACAGTTCATCGATCACTGAATATAGAGCGTCGCGAACCAAGGCCTTTAACAGCGTTCCATAAAACATAAACTCTTTAATCTACGTAGAAGCCTCCACTATACATTGGCCCAATGTCTGAAGCGAGTCCAATCCACGCTCTTTTTATCATAAATATAATCTTCAACAAAAGCTTTTTTCAGGCGCATATTCTCTCTCATGGAATAACTTAAACTTGTGTAAATGCAAGTCTAAAATAAATCAACCTGGCTGAGGTACTTAGTTACATATACCAGGCCACGTTGACTTGACTTAAGATGCTTGTTGAACATGACTCGTTTTGTCTATGATTAACTGAAGACCCACTCGTCTGGAAGAACAGCAAAGCTGAATAGCATAGCCGCTGAGATACGGAATAGGCCTACAAATAGGCGGAAAATATACACTAAGAGGTCAAGTTCGCTGAATGCAATCGCCGAGCGTGTTTGGCCAATGTATAAAAGGGGCTTTAAACGTTACGCAGTAGGTACGTATGTTACTTTCTCCACTCCAGTAAATTGTGTTTGCGTACTCTACAGGTGGATGGTGAAAATTAGAAAATTGGAAAGCGAAATTATTTAAATGGCCACTAATAACACGACCTTGTAGGTGCTAACTTAGATCGCCTGCAAAGTAAAGACTTAATAATAATCCAATAAAACAGACACGACTTTAATAAAACATCTAGGTACTATAATATACCTCTACCGATATGTTCCGTATTTGTCCATCTGTCTGTGTGTCACAGCCAGTCAAAATCAAATACATATAAGAGCTTTACAGTTGTGTAGTGCAGTTATAAAACCCTGTTACCGCTAGACGCAGGTATTTCAAAATATGTATGAATAAAAAGAATGTAAAAAGGTTTGAGAACAGGTATACCTTCTGAACATATCAAAACAAGAGCCGAAGAAATATACCCCCTTAAGAGTTACATCTATGAATGTGCATGTTGAACTTTTGATATCATTTAATATTTATTTATTCAATACCAAAACTTAAAAACTAAAACAAAGATGGAAAAGACATGCACAAGGACAACTTAGAAGCCTCAGAATATGAGAACCAAGTGTGAATATAAAAACTGAAAATTCTAAACAAAGTAATGTACTAGTGTCCAGCAATAATTCGAATGCACCGAGTTATGATTGCAATGCGGGATCAGAGGTCAACCGCGGCCGTTGAGCGGAATTCTACCTAGATCGGCCGATAACTGAGATATTTCCGACACACCTAAAGCCTAGATTGTAGTTACATTGTAGATCTTTAGCGTACCTACGCAAACTTGCAATACTATCATAGATTAAACCTTCCCAATGAGATTTTTCACCGAAACCATTATCTTAGCAAACTTCCAAGATATTTCGCCTTCCCTAAAAAAACAAGTTGTACTGATTCTTATATAGATAGAGATAGTTTAGACAGTTCATGTAAAATTGTATGACCAATATATTTTTCTTGGAAAAAATCATCGAATATCATAAGTGGTACAAGTTGTCCCATATGAAATAAACATTTAATTTCGAAATGATTTATAGCCTTAACCAATTTTCAATTATAGGTACTTAAACTCACGAGTCACGAGATAGTAATGCTAATGATAATGAGGAAATCTTGTCTACGTATGGAAAACAATGAAAATATAATAACAAAACTTGGTTGTTTTAAAATTTTCAAATTCATTAAAATACTAGTTTTTGGACGCACCTTCGCTGACGTTGTTGGATTTTCATACAAATTACAAACCCCTATTTTACCCCCTTTAGGGATTGAATTTTCAAAAATCCTTTCCTTGTGGAGCCCTACGTCATTATAGCTATCTGTACGCCAAACATCCCGATCCGTCCAGTGGTTTGAGCTGTGCGTAGAATGTAGATACATCAGCCAGTCAGTCAACTTTTCCTTAAAAATAACTTTTTCTTTAACCAATGATTCATAATAAAATCTATCTGAAGCGATTCTAAATTTAATCAGCTTAGTTTTTAAGTCATATGATTCACACAGCAAGTATCATCTACTTATACCGAAGTTTTACATAACAAAACTATGCGAGCGATTTGCATACATTTCTTATTATTCGAGTCATTCAAGTCTCTGAGACGGCCGCTATATTTCCTATGTATCGAATACGTAGTTTAAAAGATTTTCCCCATACTCACTGTATCAAAGATTTAAAATTTTAAGTTGATAAGAGTGATGCTGATATGGAAACCTAAAGCTTTGGATAAAACTTGTTGAATTTAGCTCTCTCTCTTGTGAGAGTTAGTTTACTTACTAAAAATTTGCAGAAATTTTCATAGAAAAATATCAATCCATCCTAATATTATAAAAGCGAAAGTGTGTCTGTCTGCTATACGCTTTAAAGGCCCATCTTTTCAACCGATTTTGAAAAAAATTGGTATAGGGGTAGGTTATATACATCCCGGAGAAAGACATAAGCTATTATTTATCCCGGAAAATTATGCAGTTCCCCCGGGAATTAAGAAACTTAATCCACGCGGACGAAGTCGCGGGCATCATCTAGTAAAAAATAAAACGTAGGTTATGCTTTTCCAACGTTAGGAAATAGAATCCTAAATTTTCATCGCCATATCTGGGGCTATAACGTTAGTATTGCATAATCGCGTCCTTGCGAGGTGATGTCATTACTTCTCTCGCGAGTCGCGTTTTGAATGGCCGGACGTCAGACGTACGTATTTTCCGACGTAAGGAAATAAATAATTCCAATTGAACTCAACGCCCGAAACTAATTCTATAGACGTACTCTATACCTGTAACTGACATGATTATTTCTCATGTGCAAATCTTTTTAAGCTTCCGTAGATAAAAACAAAATCTAACTCATACAAGATCATTGTAAAATCAAAATTAACCAAGCAATGGACATAATATAGTACGATTTCATAATACTTATGCTTGGCAACCCGGTCCCCGACACCACGCAGTGTTGTCTGCTCTACCCGTAGTTTTTGTAAAGCGCGAAGCTAGATACTCGCGAAGGAGGTCCTGAATGAAGCGAGCCTACGAGGCTGAGCGAAGCGAGCCGGCGACCTCCGTAGCGAAACGAAGGTCGAGTAGGTGAATCCGAATGAAGGGGCGACGAATAATTCGGGTCAGACATTGTGGCTTAAAGAAGTAACAAACGTACTAACTACTAACATACAAAGATCCAAACTTTCACATTTATTGTATAGCATAATTTCTAAACTAAACTAAAAAAACAGCTTTAAATCTAGTTCTGTCCCTTTCCACAGGAAGTATTATGAAAGGGTTAGCAATATTTCATTTTAGTTTAGAGTTAGGCTGCTACTGTAACAGAATTCGTATAAACTTCTGTCAAAAATTCAAATTTATTCCTGAGTTAAACGTAACGGGTTACGAGTCTCTGCAAGCGGGCCTTAGTAGGATTAAGAATATCTTAGTCTAAGGATTATATACTTTGTTTCGAGCTAACAGTTTTCCACGGTACATAAACCGGAATCTCGTTATTAATCCTAACCTTGAATCTTGATAAAACAATGAAAATGTAAGACTACAAGGATCAATTGTTATTCGATCTACTTTAATCTATGATATTGCAATTTTTGATGAATGTAAAGAAAGTTTCGCCACGAGAACAATTAACTAACCATTTTTAACCTCCGACGCAACCAGAGGGGTGTTATAAGTTGACGTGTGTGTCTGTGGCATCGTATCTCCAAAACGGATGAACCGTTTTTATTTTTTTTAAAGATCGAAAATGTTCTTAGCTATGTTTCGAGAAAAATTGTTCTTCTTGAAGATCCGAATGAAGGGGCGACGAATAATTCGGGTCAGACATTGTGGCTTAAAGAAGTAACAAACGTACTAACTACTAACATACAAAGATCCAAACTTTCACATTTATTGTATAGCATAATTTCTAAACTAAACTAAAAAAACAGCTTTAAATCTAGTTCTGTCCCTTTCCACAGGAAGTATTATGAAAGGGTTAGCAATATTTCATTTTAGTTTAGAGTTAGGCTGCTACTGTAACAGAATTCGTATAAACTTCTGTCAAAAATTCAAATTTATTCCTGAGTTAAACGTAACGGGTTACGAGTCTCTGCAAGCGGGCCTTAGTAGGATTAAGAATATCTTAGTCTAAGGATTATATACTTTGTTTCGAGCTAACAGTTTTCCACGGTACATAAACCGGAATCTCGTTATTAATCCTAACCTTGAATCTTGATAAAACAATGAAAATGTAAGACTACAAGGATCAATTGTTATTCGATCTACTTTAATCTATGATATTGCAATTTTTGATGAATGTAAAGAAAGTTTCGCCACGAGAACAATTAACTAACCATTTTTAACCTCCGACGCAACCAGAGGGGTGTTATAAGTTGACGTGTGTGTCTGTGGCATCGTATCTCCAAAACGGATGAACCGTTTTTATTTTTTTTAAAGATCGAAAATGTTCTTAGCTATGTTTCGAGAAAAATTGTTCTTCTTGAAGATCAAGAAGAACAATTCTGTTTTCTAGTTTCTGCACGGATGACTTCAAGGAGTCTGATCGATTACTTCAATAAAATATTGTGACTTCAATTTTTTTAATTGTAATTTATTGATCTACGTAATATGTAGGTATGTCTAAAATATCTAGCAGTACGATAGTTAATGTAAGATCAACCAAGAGTTAATGAAGAACTCGTAAGTACTTAATATAGCAAACGACTAAACCAACAACAACTCACAGCAAGATAAACAACACCAAGTCACAAACAAACAAACACAAAATGATTATTGTAACATAAATGTAAACATCTCACGTTTAGGAAGAGTCACTTATCTCTTGTATGATGTATTTTCTTTGCAAACATCGATGTAGGTACAACACCTTTATCGTAGGCCTTCAGCTCCTTTGAAAAACTAGACCTTACCTGATGCAGAAATCAATTTCGCTGTATCGGTAGAAATTGCCACACCCTGAATGTTTTGATTGGAACTCTTGTAAAACAGTAGAGCTATGGCCTTTCGGGTGCCGTATTCAGCTGACCAATCAGATTTTTGATAGATCACGTGATAAAATCACGTCATCTTTTAATAATGTTATTGGTCTGTTGGAAACATCTGATATCTTAGTGACCTCACTCCGTAAGACTTGCATAATTATTGTAGTATCCCGAGACTCAAATTTAAAACCAAAATTCAAAGTTAAAATAAGACAGATTAATTGTGTCAGTGACATATAAATCTATCACATCAGTGATAAGGCCGCGTTTACGCCTTATCACAATTGCCTTTCTCCTTGTTTGTATATATGATTATGTTCTGTGTTTCTTGCAATAAAGTTTTATACTGTTACTATTCCGTTTAATTTCGATAGATCTTGCGGCCTTAAAATCAGTCTATTTGGTCTGCTATGATGAGAAGACTCACTTACTTGGTGCTCTGGAAACTCTTGATTAAGCGGTCAGTCGGTCTTTACGCTACTCTGATGGTCTACTCTACACCTTGTTACACTGATATACCGTCTCTGAAATGAAAGAATAGAAGATCGTGAGACTTACCTGTAACCGCCTATCGTCCTCTTTGGCGTGCTGGCCCAAATGCCGCTGACTAAGCTCCTCGTCTCTCTTCTGCAAGCATACGAATACTTAAGATCTATTTTCATTGGTATAACGGAACCAAAGATACACAGTTTGTTGTACATCACACAAGGATTGGGGTATGGGTTAAACATATAACTGCCATGCCCCTAACAGGTTAGCCCGCTACCATCTTAGACTGCATCATCACGTACCATCAGGTGAGATCGCAGTCAAGGGCTAACTTGTAGTGGATAAAAAAAAAAAAAAAAATAAGTGTTGGACTCTAAAGCATGGATATGGACCAGAGCATACATAACATTACTTGCTAAATAATTACGAAATAAGATCTTTGGGTCGCTAAAACGATTTATTTTTACTGTTATTATAAACTTGTGGTAAGATTAAGTAGTAATAAAAAGAAAAGGAAACACAAGTGGACCTCACCGAAACTTCAAACTACCCTCAAAATCGACAGACACAACTGTGTATCTTGGTCACGTTATATCAATGGACCTACACTAACGCTAGAAAAACGTACGTTTCGACGGGACGACTGCCTCCTTCTCGTTGGTTTCATCTTACCTGTGTCCGCCTGTCATCATCCCGGGCTCGTTGCTCGGCTTGTCGCTTGCGTCGCTCTTCGTCTCTCTTTTCTCGCTGCGCCTGCGCGGCTGCAGCGTGTGCTCTGAGCTCGTCTAGTCGTTTCCTCTGTTCGGCTTCGCGACGCTCGCGCGCTAGTCTTGCTCGGTCTAGGGCTTCTGTGAACCAAGAAAATTATATTGATGATAAGAGGATGCCTTCTTTAGGGGCGTTTGGGATGGGGAATATAATGGCTAAAGTAACTAGCGGTTACCACTGTGATAACTAGATGGCGGTAATTCTATGACACACTAAATAGATTACAGTAATGAAAAACTATTTGTCACTACTAGGTGCTGCAGGCTAGTCATCAGTACGTCATGGCGATGCATTGCGATACCGAAGTTTACTGAGAATAGCGCTATACATAGAACTGTTCAACCTACAACGATTGGAACAGATGGGTCCCCGGGCCCAGCAACAGACCGGAGGGAGATCTTTCCTATTGTTGTGGACGATGACATATCACCCACTCGTCTCACAATAGTTTTGTATATTATGATAAGTCATGAGTCATGTCTGATGACAGCTCGCAGCTCTTTCTTTTATTGACTGTTGGTCTGGCTTAGGGTACCTTTCCACTAAGGCAAAGCGGAGTTTTGTTCAGCAAGCTAATGACTATTGATAGATGACGCAATACAATCAGCACGCCATCTCTCAATACTAGGTATGTTCAGTCAGCGTATCGCATCTCCGTCTCATTGGACATACATCTTAATGATACAATAACGTCACCCAATGGCGTTGTAGTAAATAAACCCGCACTATAAATAAATAATGGTTCATCGACTGCTCCAAAATTAATCGTGGCACATTTCAGCACTTTCACTTACATGCCAAGCTTCAATAAACTGTGTAGTCTACCTACGTCTTGTATAGTTCGTCATTCGATAGTTCCTGCTTAGTAAATCTACTATCCTATACCACCCAATCACATAATATAAGCGATCATAGGTGTTCAGGCAAACTTTGAAAATATTATGAAGAATTCAAGTGTTTTGTTTAAAACGCATATTAAGTAAGTAACTCCCAAATGTAAAAATTCTCTGGCTGACCGCCGAGCGTCAGTATGTGGTCAGCAAAAATATTGCAAAGTTTAAAAACTTGCCATTCTAATTTTATTTACCTAAGTAAATGCTTTTTAATCTGTTTAAGTATGTCAGCCAGCATAATAAATTTTCAAAAGAAAATGTTCCTTTGACAAACTTCTTTAAAAGCAACTCTTAACTCAACTTTCTTGGTCCAACTTCCAAACAAGTCAAGCACCGTTGTCAAGAGCCCGTAGCTGTCGAATTGACCCAATTATTTACTAACACGTACGCCCACTACCACGCCATATAAAATAGTTATAAAGGTCAGTCAATAACATTGGTGCTACCTACGTCCTACTTAAATATGCATAATGTACGGAAGGTTTTGATAAATGCCTATGATTTGAAACGATGAGATAATGATAGTGTTATAAAGAGCACACTAATAAAATTAAAGACCTTTGGGTTTAACATTTAAAAATCATTAGTTATCGTATCAATTCTCAAAGGATCTTACGAACCAATATTAAGCACGGGCCTCCATTCAGCATGAAAAGGGTTAAGGCAATGACCATTCAGGACCTCGGACCTTCGAGAAATTCTGGCTTCGCTCTATAAGGGATATTTTATTATCTAGCGTAGACAGACCTGACCGTGGAAAGTCGGGGCACCCCCAGATGTGATTGCAGGCGGGCGATCAGTATGACGGTTCTGTTAATTTATGATATACGTACACCGGGCGGATAAAACGTCGGCTATATACTTACTGGAAGTCTGAAACACGGGTCTCTCAGAATGAATAAGAAGGGCTTAGTCCACCACGCAGGCCAAGTTCGGATTGACAAACTTCACACACCTTTAAGAATATTATGGAGAACTCGAGGTATGCGTGAGCAAGGATTAGCGTTTTAGCTACAGTAACCATATTTAATTCAACCAGAATTCAATTCAGAATGTAATACGTGATGATCAAAAGGAAACTGTGGGGACTGGAACTTTTGAAAAAGGCTTCAACAGTAGCTGTAAGTTAACTATAATAGTATTGATGAAGCTACCTTAGTCGCTCGTAAATATTGCTACATGTAAATTTATGCGAATGAAAAGTTAGGGTCCCTAATATAAACCGGTCAATGAAAAGTGAATTGAGGAATGCAGATTACGATACAAATCGATGAGCATTGATTCAATAGATATTGATTATACAGTCGGTAAACATGTGGGGTCATAGCGCAGGAATGTTGTTATATGTTTATTGTATTGTAGATTCTACTTTACAAAATACTGTAGAGTTAATAAAGAGCAAGAGATAGTTTAAGATTTTTCTTGTCAATTTGTAGGAAATGTGTACAGATTACAAAGTGGACTCCACTCAGCATTTGCTGAGCATTTGGTGGAAGCAAAGACATGTAGCTTGTCTTCCATGAAGCCACAATTTTCGAATGAATAACAACGTACCTAGAGAAGATGAGAAATACGTCATTTACTTAATTATTTGAAGAGAAAATGTGTTTTGTGATCCAAAAATGAACCTCACTCAAGTGGTGGGCGCAACAGGCACAGAGCTAGTCTTCCGTGGAACCACAAGTTAAGCAAGTAATTATGGGATGACTTTAAGATGACATACAAATTACATATGAAGGCGCTAATATCTCGAGCGAGCCACGATACTCAAAGTTGAGGAAACGACGTGAGAAGCAGAAATGAAGCAGTTGGTTATTAAAAGTCTTTCGTGGAACCACAAGTTATGTTATTATCAGATGAATATAAGATGAGATAGAAATGAAGTAGAGACGAAAAAAAATACCACAAGATTCACAACATAATGTCCATGTCATTACTAAAACCCAGATAAAATCAGTTTCAAGGCTAGTTTCTCCGGCACACGACACGATTCGATCAACTTTTCCCGCAAGTGCATTGCGTTTTTTGCTCCGAACCTCTAATGCTCGGCACCACAATGAATAATGGTTGCGTACAAAAACTTGACTAACAAAAAAGTAGTCTAGCTTGAAAAATGTGACTTGCGAAATGTGTAGCGGGGACATCTGCTTAGATTGTATTATTTATGTATGCAGTGTAATCTTTCATTTTATTTATATTCAGGATTCCAGAGGTAGGAACTCGAAACTTTCTCATAACGCCGTACAATAAAGCAGATAAGCCTCTTATTATCACCGACTAGATGATGCCAGCAACATCATCACAGTGGATCAAGGTTTTTGATTTAATTAAAAGTAGCCTGGCTTCACCGGGATGCAACCTAACAATCTCTGTAGCTCTTAACTACTTAGTTGTACCTAATTTCGTCAAAATTAGCTGAACAGGTGGGCCATGAAAGTGTAGCAGACAGATTGAGAGACAGACAGACACACGATTCTTCCTTTCTGCTATTGTTTAGGAAATTTAACCGATAATAATAAAGTTCTGGTAACGTTGAACGATGGTCAATCCAAGATAAACACCCAATCCAATACTACTGATAAGCAAGATGGACTGCTTGCTGATAACAGCTCAATATTGTTGGCTATTACAACGACGTAGTTAGTTACTGCATTCACTTAACCCACTTTACTTTAGTCTTCATTGAGATAAATTCACTGATACAGACCATTCTAAAGGGGAATTAAGATACAAAGGCTAGCTAATAGTTACCGCAATGAAATAAATTAACTTTAAATAAATCTTACTCTTTATGTCCTCAACAACGAAGTGTAATCCCTATTCCATACTAATATTATGTAACTATCCGAAAGCGTTACATCTGTCTGTCTGTTTAATTTTATCACTTATCATGGAACTATAATTTTGCCCGGTCCAGAGGTACTTAACTTGCATTAATAAAGAAGAAAGAACCAACCACGTTTGTAATAGACTTTTAATTTGGTTCAGATTCAAAGAAGAGTAAACCAGGGGCAGGGATTTGCCAGACAGGCAGACATTTTACTTTGAAGTATCATTTTAGATAGTGTGACGATGAAATAATTGTGTAATGATTAGACAAATAAAGTCACCCTAAATCCCAAATTCGCTACGCAAAACCGAAATTACATAAAGGAAAATTGTCGCGAATGTCTAGTACTTTTAACCCAATTTGTGAGGGATTTACTTAGTTCGGTACGACAATGAAATTGCCAAGATAAAACTCAGTTGAGGATTTACTTACTTAGACGAAAATAGGTGGGGAAAATTTGGCCAATTTCAACGTACTGAGTACTTTTCCTGTAATTACATAGGACATAGGTAGTTCCTTTGTAAGCCATTTTCGTTTTTATTTTTATTTTCTTGTATAGAATAAAATAACTAAGTACCTACTTAAGTACTTAAATATCGCTGTTACAGAGATCTCGTAACTAAATTATGTTGATCTTTTCACCTATTTTCTTTGTTCTCATAGTGACTGTATGAGAGATGTACTTAAGTAGTTATTGTGTGCTAGCTGATGCCCACGACTTCGTCCGCGTGGTTTAAGTTGTTTTGATTCCCGCGGGAACTCCTTAATTTTCCGGGATAAAAAGTAGCCTTTGTCACTCTCCAGGTCCTCAACTACGCCCATGCCAAAAATCACGTTGATCCGTTGCTCCGTTGCGGCGTGATTGAAGGACAAACCAACAAACCAATAAACCAACAAACCAACAAACAAACACTCGCATTTATAATATTAGTATGATTTTACTTTTTGGCGTAATAACTGCTCTAGTAATCTCCAAGGCCACAAAATACACATACACACCACACTTCAACACTACATAGAGGATATTAGGATGCTTTTAATGCCGGGAAAGGATTACAACAACAACAACAACAACAACAACAACAACAACAACAACAACAAGGATACAGCACGTATTTAAAAAATAACGTGACTGTATCCGCGGACCGTAAGTTGTCTCGAATTAAACTTAATCGACAAAGTCGCAAGCAAAAGCTGGAACGAAATAATTGATCAATCAAGAGCACTCTCTTAATTAAGTTTACTCAGTTACATTATCATTTATCAGTTATCACAAACGAGAAATTACCGTTGAAACTTATCTTTCGATCTGCCAAATAGACTACAAAACTGTCACTGGTTGTTAAATTCAGTTTCAATTCATAGCGAAGATGTTGGGGTAAAATGAGACAAAGAAAAAGTAATTAGTGCTCTAATAGATACCGTCTGCGGTTAGAGTGATTACAGTGTAGAAACATCCGGATGTATGCGTTAATTAAGTAAGTATAAAAAAGCGTTAACTATTGCACAAGTTTATTAGTGGGCATAGCCGTGTACTAGAGGGCATTTTCCATCGGAACGATGCGAATTTCCTCAAAATATGTTAGCTATGGATATCTTGCTGTGGCGATGAAAACACCGGAGTGGCTGAACGAAAACATTGGAAATTCCTCCTCAAATTGGATTAAAAAGGGACGAATTTTCTCTGCCTTGCTTTGGCGAGGTCTTTGGCGAGGCTAGTTACCACCTTACCGGTACAGACGTGCCGCTAAGCGATCTAGCGTTCCGGTACAATGCCTTGTAGAAACCGATTAGGGGTATGAATAAGGGATGTCATCTAACTACGCCAGTTATTATAAAGAAGAATAAATTGTAAATGCTGGTGCTTGGCAGCTTGCAGGACCTGAAACTTTCGGTTGTTTAGAGCTGGAAAAAGCTGCAGAAAGAGAAGTTAGCTTTGTCAAGCTAGGGCTGGTAGAGCTTTGATGATGACGTTTTTGCCTGCGACAGTGGAATATGGCCAATAGTTACTGAAAAAATTTGTGTTAGCCACTCAAAGTTGATTGCGATCGTTACATCGAAAGGGGTGTATCAACTATGGTACAATTATCATGATTGTTTATCATAATATCATAAACTACCTACATCACATAATTACTAACTAACCAAATTACCTAACTAAATAATAATTACTAACACTTTTTAATAAGTAATGGAAACAGTAAGAAAGAGAAAATGAAACAAAGAACCGCATTCCATCCATGAATCACCTAAAGCATTAACATTTAAACCCCAAGCCAAGGTCTGTTTAGCAAGTTATTCAACACCAGAATCGCGTAATCCGTGGGCATACATTAATATTCAACACTCAACATTCCCCCATCCGTATAAGATATCCCTAATACATTAATGCCTACGCGAAAAGTCTTTACACGGCAAGGTGACGAAAATTAAATTTCATTAGCTCCCTAAACAAGTCCTTTGAAATAGATTTTAAACTTTATTGCAAATGGTAAAGAGCTGATTTTCAAGTATAGTCGAAGTACCGTTTATTGACCGCGGGCACTGCAAGGTCGTTTCCCAACAAGGCGGTGATTTTCATTTAAGCATCTGCAGACGTGCCGATGTCAAACTCTTAACTTAAACTTCTGCTAACTTGTATAAATGCACCTTGCTTTATTCTATTTTTTAAATCAGTCAGACTAAACAATCAGTCAATTATTCACACAAAACTCAACAAAAGTCAATGGGTTGATCAGTTCATTTCTTTTTGTAAAGTGTATTCATTCTATCGTCAATTTTTTAGGAGTAAGAAGATTTTTACTAGCCGGAAGGCGAAATGGTCGGTAGCTGACCTTGTTGGCACGTGTCTCGATGACTATAAAATTTAAAATTTATCCGAAATGTCGTTGCACCAGTGTAAGCTATGTCTAGACATTCGTGAAAAATTAATGCGATGATTTGTGGTATTAAGTAACTACTTAGTTAAGTAACTATCACTCGAAAATAGCTTTATAGTTAAGTAACTAGCTGATGCGCGCGGGACTTCGTCCGCGTGGATTGAGGTTTTTGCTTCCCTCGGGATCTCTTAAATTTTCCGGGATAAAAAGTACCCTATGTGTTATTCTAGACTATAATCTATCTCTGTGCCAAATTTCATCCAGATCCGTTCAGCCATTCTGGCGTGATTGAGTAACAAACATGCATTTTAGGTTTTTTGGTTCCCGCGGAATCTCTTCAATTTTCCGGGATAAAAAGTAGCCTATGTGTTATTCCAGGTTATAATCTATCTCTGTGCCAAATTTCATCCAGATCCGTTCAGCCGTTGGGGCGTGATTGAGTAACAAACATCCATCCATACATCCATCCAAACTTTCGCATTTATAATATTTATTTGATTAGTAAGATTAGATGATCGTGATAACTAACACGAATTGTTATTATCATCATCTTCGTCAGTATCGTCGACTATCAGTAGTCGATTTGTGAACTGGTCATTCATTACCTAGCCTAGCTAACTGCTAAAATAATATGTGGATAGAAGCAGGCGTTACTATGCGAAAGTCCATAGACCTACCAATCCACACTTATCCAGCGTGTACCTAGGTAGACTACGGCCTAAACCCTGCTCATCTCAGTGGAGACTCGTACTCATTAGGTGGGCTGAGGTGACGAAGTAACTGAGTAACTACCTATTTACTTAAGAACTTGGCCATATTGGATTTATCATGACGTCATTCAGCTTTTGTCCTTTAAAAACGTCAGTTTTGTATGTGCAAAAGCTGAATCGAGTTGAATAGTGTAATTAGAGCACTTAGACTGAATACGTTATCAGGTAGTAAGTACCTTGACTACTCAGGTTCAGGTAGTCGGGTAAAAAAGAGATAAGCTAATTACATCTGCACATTTCCCCGTCTCGGAAGACATGCCTTTTATAGTAGCACGTTGACCTTTATGCAGCAGACGCGCGACACTGACGCGGATGGAATGGCGTGGGTATTTTTAGTTTATTACGGCGTTAGATTTTATTTGAACCTTGTGTCGTCATCTTCAACCGACATACATCCACTGCTGGACTTGGACACAGCTTTTCGCAGGGGCTTCTACACGCCGCGGTCTTAGATCAAGCTGCTCCCTGCAGCCCATGAGTCACTAGCTCCAAATTACAGACAGGGTTATGGAAAGAGCGATATCACCCTTTGATAGGTTTCTTAATGAAGAGATGAGGAAATGAACGGGAGTGACAGACATGGCTTAAAGAGAATATGGAGTTGAGGAGAGCAGAAAGGGCAGAGAAGGAATAGCAATCGTACACTGGTCGCAGAACCATCAGCCAATCACCTGCGATTCACGACTACATATGATGGCACGACATCGATATCTTTATTGAGCGACATGGTTTAATTATTGCTCTTGGATAGGCTCCTTGATAAAGATATCAGGAAGCTGTTACATAGGATATTAAATAGTCTGAGTTAATGTCTGTGGTCATCAAGGCACAGAGTTAAAGATCAATGTATTGCTGTCCCTCTCTCTCTTGGATACTCGTCATCGGCTAGGTCGCACGTCTTTAAGTCTCTATTAAAAATAATATTAAAATAATTGTCTTGTATTTATCATCCATCGAACCCAAACCATATAATATAATATGGTGTCAGAAGTGCAAGTTTTGTGAAGAAAAATGTCGACACAGGACAACATCAACACCCGACCGCGGGCAAAAGCCGCAAAACCAAGTAAGTCGAACACGAACACCAATGCCGCCATGATGCCACATGGCATGACACTCCCTTCAATAGACATAAATTCAAATAATATGCCGCTTGAGTGGAAGAAATGGCTAACGCGACTCAAGGTCTATATCAGAGCGAATGATCTGGACGATGCAGATGATAGTAGGAAGGTGGCAATCCTGCTACAATTTATCGGAGCAGAGGCACTAGAAATATTCTACGCGTTTGGGGTCGACGTAGATGATGTCACATTTTCAGAGCTCTGCGATCAGTTTACTAAATATTTCACTCCTAAATTAAACATAACAATTGAGAGGCATAAACTATTTAGCAGAAAACAAAATGAAAACGAATCGATTGATTCGTATGTCACAGACCTAAAAAATATCAGCTACACGTGTGATTTTGGTAGTCTGAGAGAAAGCATTGTGCGGGATATTTTTAGCTGGAATTGCAACAACTCGTATTACAAGGAGCGAATTCTAATAGAGAGACCACACACACTCGAAGAGGCAGTCACTATAGCCAAACGCTGCGAGTCAACTAAACAGCAAGTCAAGGCACTAGATGACTCAACTCTTCACTTCGTTGGGCGAGTTTCTAGAAGTCCATCTCGTCATGTCCCGTCATCAAGAAGCAGTTCACAACCCAGATATAATCGTACTCAGTCAACCTCGAGGACAAGAAACAATCGTCATCCCAGTCATCAGCGTACTCCATCAATCCCTAAAACAAGAAATTCATGTGGCCGCTGTGGACAAATCCATAGGTTTAAGTGTCCAGCCCGAGGTGTTAAATGCAGGAAGTGCGGTAAATTTAACCATTACGCTCAGTTATGTCTCAGTCGTCAAGTTAACTATGTCAAAAATGAACATGATTTGTCTGATAATAACGAAACCTCATTGTATGTTAATTCAGTTTATTGTGTTAATCATCAAAATAATGCATCAAATTCAAAGTCATGGAATGTTGATTTGTTAATTAACCAAATTGTAGTAAATTTTCTTCTCGATACAGGTGCAGACACAAATATTCTGTCTATTCACACTTATAACACATTGAATTTACCACTTACAAACATACATAAAAGTATTCACACATTATCAACATACAGTGGAGAAATTATTCCACTAGTAGGTCAATGCGAGTTGTCAGTCTCATATAAAAACAAGGTATATAATATTAAATTCCATATTGTTGATTTAAAAAGTCAAAACATCCTAGGCAGAGATACCTGTAAAATGTTAAATGTAATTAAGAAAATTAATAATGTGTCATTTGAGAATAAGGTAACCTGTCAAGAGATAGTTAATACAAATTCAGACTTATTTGAAGGTTTAGGCTGTCTCACAGATTTTCAGTGCGAGCTAACCTTGAAACCTAATGCAACCCCATTTATCGAGGCATGCAGAAGGGTTCCATTCCAACTTCAACAACCATTAAAGCAAGAACTTGAAGCCATGGAGAAAAGTGGAGTCATTCAAAAAGTTGAAGAGCCTACGGAATGGGTAAGTGCACTGGTCTTAACCTCAAAAAAGAATGGTAAATTACGTTTGTGTATTGACCCTAGAAAACTTAATCAGTCAATTTTAAGGTCTCATTTTCAATTTCCAACTCTAGATGAAATTAAATCCAGTCTTGCCGGAGCTCAATATTTTACAACATTAGATGCTAATAAAGGTTATTGGATGTTAAAATTGACAGAAGCTTCTTCAAAGCTATGTACATTTATTACACCTTTTGGACGTTTTAGATTTACTAGATTACCTTTTGGTATCAATGCAGCTCCAGAGATATTTCACAGAGAAATGATAAAAAGATTCGGTGACATTGATGGTGTTAAAATCATGATGGATGATTTTCTTATTTATGGTAGAACTGTAGAAGAACATAATGAACGTTTGCAAAAAGTTTTAGAAAGGGCACGTCAAATTAACTTAAGATTTAACAAAGAAAAATCTGTCTTTTGTCAAGAACAAGTAAAATACTTAGGTCATATATTTAATAAAGAAGGAGTACAAGTCGACAAGTCAAAAGTAGAAGCTATTTGCAAAATGCAAAGTCCTAAAAATATCACAGAATTACAAAGATTTCTTGGTATGGTCAACTATCTTGGTCCTTTTATCAAAAATTTGTCACAGGAAATTAGTCATTTAAGAGCACTTTTGTCAAAAGATAGTGCATGGTATTGGTCAGAACATCATGAACTCCAATTTAATAACATTAAAAAGATAATTAGCTCTACACCAGTCTTAACATATTATGATCCTAACAAAGAGCTAATTTTGTCTGTAGATTCATCAAAAGATGCTATGGGTGCAGTATTGTCTCATGACAAACAACCAATTGCATATGCATCAGCTTCACTAACAAAATGTCAGCAATCATACTCACAAATTGAGAAAGAATTGCTTGCAGTACTTTTTGGTTGTACCAAGTATCATCAGTACATTTATGGTCAGCGAGTAACAGTGGAAACTGACCACAAACCCCTTATAACATTGTTCAAGAAAGCATTATATGATATACCTCCAAGATTGCAAAGAATTATGCTAAGATTACAGCCGTATGATTTAAATGTAGTATACAAACCAGGTAAATACTTGTACATTGCAGATACATTGTCCCGTGCAGCATTAAAAGAAACTTGTTTGTCAGAGGTAGATCAAGACATAGATTTACATGTCAATTTAATAATGTCTAACCTTTCAGTCAGTCCAGAGAAATTAAAAGAGATTAAAGAACAGACAGTCAAAGATCAAATATTAAGCCAAATTATACAATACTGTCACAATGGATGGCCAGAGCATAAACGTTCTGTTAGTCAGTCAGTCAAATGTTATTATAGTCTAAAAGACCAAATATATGTAATTGATAGTGTAGTCTTCAAGTCAAACTGTATTATAATTCCAGAGTCAATGAGAGAGCACATACTGAAATTAATTCATACTAGTCATCAAGGTATAAATAGTTCAATCCGTCTAGCTAAAACTACAGTCTACTGGCCTAATATGCAGAGTGATATTGAAAAATATATAAGTCAATGTAATGTTTGTCTATCATATCGCAGAAATAACAGTAAAGAACCGATTATTCAACATCAATATGAAGATATACCATGGTATAAAGTCGGTATTGATATATTTCAATTTGAACATACTAAATACTTATTAGTTGTAGATTATTACTCAAAGTATGTGGAGCTAGCCATGTTAAAGTCAGGCTATACAGCTAGTCAAGTTATTACTCAATTAAAATCTATTTTAGCACGTCATGGGATTTGTCGGATTCTAATCTCGGATAATGGTCAACCGTTTAGTAGTAAGGATTTTAGTCAATTTACTAAGGAATGGGATATAGAACACATAACTTCAAGTCCTTACTTGAGTAGGTCAAATGGTCTAGTTGAAAGATCAATTGGAACCATAAAAAACATGTTAGTCAAGTGTAAAACTGATAAGTCTGATATGTATCTAGCATTACTATTATACAGAAACACACCTAAACAAAGTCAATATTCACCTGCAGAACTTTCTATGTCTAGAAAACTGCGAACAGTTGTCCCTACAGTAAAAGAAAACTTAAAACCTAGACTTTGCAATACAGAAAAAGTAAAAGAGATAAATGAAAAACAAAAGTCTTACACAAAATTTTATTATAATAGGCATACAAAAATACTTACATCTTTACAAGTAGGTGATAAAGTTTTATTTAAACACAAGCCTGAAGACAAAAAGTGGGTCCCAGGAATTATTTCCCAGGTAGGTCCTGAACCTAGGAGTTACCTAATTACAAGTGAACTAGGACAATTTAGGCGAAATCGTCAGTTTATCTTAAAAAACACTTCATATCAATCACAGCAGCACACAACACAGTCAGCACCTGCAAACAAAAATACATTAGTAAAAACACAAATACATCAAAATTCACCTGTAAAATCACGATCCGCTCGTATTCGTAAACCTGTAAAGAGATATGGTGTATATTGTACTTAATTATAGATATGTAAATGCATTACGCATTACTTTGTATTATTAGAATAATTATTTTAAGTTCAACTTGTGAGTTTTCTAATTATTAAATTGTTTATTTTTGTATAACCTAAAAAGTCAACTTGTCAATAATGACGTTAGTAATAATACGACATTGACATTAGATGCCATAGATTATTGTCACAGAATAGTGTAAAATTGTATTAGCATTCAAAAATTAAAACTTGTTCAATTTTATAAAATGTAAAGTTAGTATATAAACGCATAGTGTAAATGTAAAATTATTAAATTGTATTAGTATATAAATTGTAACTTACCTTTTGTATATAATGTAAAAGTCGAGCTAAAGCTAAAAAAGGGAGAATGCTATGTTATAATTTAGTTATAGTACAGAAACTTTTAAATTGTTTTTTTTAAAAAGGGAAGATGTTACATAGGATATTAAATAGTCTGAGTTAATGTCTGTGGTCATCAAGGCACAGAGTTAAAGATCAATGTATTGCTGTCCCTCTCTCTCTTGGATACTCGTCATCGGCTAGGTCGCACGTCTTTAAGTCTCTATTAAAAATAATATTAAAATAATTGTCTTGTATTTATCATCCATCGAACCCAAACCATATAATATAATAGAAGCGAATGAGGGTGTCTGAATTATTAAGTGGAGTTGGGCCGGTAAGTTTTCAATTCATTAGTTATCACAACTTACGTGCCAAGGGGCAAGTTTAAACACCGACCTACTATTACAATCTCTTCACTTTTCATATGACGCGACCAATACGAATGCCGATTTTTATCGTATCAGGGGGCAGAATCAGGGGAACTTAGTAAGTAATTTTACAGTATAAAACCGAGTTAAATGCATAAAGTCAATGACTTGTAAACAATAGAATTGAGGATGAACTGAATATTCTAATCTACATCGTCCCACATCTAGATTGTAGACAAATCCTACTCTCGATCTCTTTTCTTTGCGTCATAATAATAGTTACTTAACTATGAAATCTAATTAAGTAATCAATTGTTTTCTGAACAAGTTGACTAACCCTTTAATTTAAGAGACTATAGGTACCTACACATTCTCTGGGTCTGTAGTTAAACAAGTAAACTAGTTGCTACTGACAAAATAAGTAATGACTGTTAAAGTTTTGAGTACTGCCGTGCCATATTTACCTAGTTACATCATACTTGGATGAATATTTGGTGAATTAAGCTGTGGATAGATCCTTAAGCACATCAATTTGCTATGCTCCTACACTGGTTGACTCATTTCTTTGTATAAGGCATTCATGTATGGGTGTGTAAGATTTATTATTAATATTCACACATAGCTGCATGAGTAAATTAATAAACATTTAAGATTGTGAGAGATTATAACCTAAATGCCAATATATGACTGAGCAAAGCTAGGTAACTAACCAAGTCTACTTATGTTATGTACTTGGGTGAATTTGCACTGTCTTGTCTGTCTGTCAGATCTTCTGAATCATTATTCCTTGTAAATTAGAAGTTAAGTAAGTAACTACTTATGTAAGTTTAACATCATCATTTCGCCCCATTGCTGGCCATAGTCCATCATGATGGCCAAGTGCAGATTGGCAGACTTCATTACACCTTTTGGTCATTATGAGAACCTAAGGCATGCAAGTTTCCATACGAAGTTTACCTTCACCGTTAATGAGATATTTGACTTCGAAAAGTTAGAGGTCCTACGAACCTACAATCACATATTTACTTAAGTAAGTACTTAGTACCTACTTAACTTCTTAATGTTCAAATTTATCAAAAAGTTAAAATTCTACTACGTAATTGATTACTTAAGTAAAACAGGTTAAGAATTACTTATAAGATATATAAGAATTACTTACATTAAATACTTAATTAGGAGATAAGTGAGTGAAAATAAAAACTTCTATTGATTACAATAATTTGTTTAAGCTTACTTAATTGAAAAAAACCTTGTAGTTAGATAGGTATTCAGTAAAATGAATGAAAACATTTATGTACCTAAGTAGTAAACTTAAATTATACTTATAAAAAGACTTGGCCTGTTGTAGCTATAGTTACTGATCTCTATTAATGCACAGCCAAAAACTACTGCAGAAGTAAGAAACTTGAAATACTGATTTCCATTTTTTGGAAATTTCACCCCTAAGGGGTTAATTAACTAGAGGATGGGGGTTTGTATGAAAGTCAGCATTTTTTAAAGAAATATGGTATGGGTTCTCTGTCAAAAATGAATAGTTACACGGTTTTTGAAAATTTTCTTAACGAGTAAGTACTTGTACTTAACATAAATTCAATTTAATTTCACACAATTATCGTAACTAACAGCAGATAGGGGAAGTACCTACTTACATACTTAAATAATGTTACTTGTGTACTTACTGTCAAAATAGAAATGCAAGGAGCACGTATTATCAGTTATCATTGATAACAAGTTTTCATGAAAGAAAGAAAGAAAGAAAGAAAAACAGTTTATTCAACAGTGGTGTCACAGACAAAACTAGATACAATTAATGTAACACTTTAGTCTGTGACACCACCCAGAAAGGGTGTACAGCTCAGCATTTTGCCTTGCGTCATATGCTAAAATGCATACAAAGCAAGGCGCTGATTTTCAGCCGTGACCCCGGGTGACGTCACAGTTACAACAATAACAAAACCAAAAGTTGGAAAAGCAAAGTTGAAAGGAAGCAGTAAGTAAGCAGTCATTTCAGAAAATAATCATAATAATCATGAGTGTCATGGACCAATATTTTAGTGAACTGCAACTTTGTGCAAACAAAGTTACTTAGGTATTTTAAAAACCTGTGGGAACACTTTGATTTCCAGGATAAAAAGTAGCAATATATCCTTCTCGAGGATGCATGCTATCTGTGTACCAAGTTGGTCAAAATAAAAGAGAGAAAATGAAAATGTAGCAGACAGACAGAAACACTAACTATATTCATAGATTTGGACTTAAAAGATGTCTAGCTATAACTAACTGGTAACTGATATGTTCCAGGAAAACTCCTAAAATAATTGCAAACGAATAGGTTTCATTAGGAGTCATCAAAATGGTAAGGATAATAATCCAAATTAGGTATAAATTTATATTTAACTACAGTTTGATGCAATTGATGCATTACAATGTTATATTTTGCATAATAGCTAATTCTTAAGCCTTAAATTGTGACCCGCTGTGCCACTTTCAGCCACAAAAAAGGTTTTTTTTTTAAAATATAGACTAGCTCTTGGCTGCAATCAGACCTGCTTGAACGAACTATAGTTATAAATTGGGAAAGAAGTAAAGACGAAGATGAAGAAGATATATGAAAGCATCCAGCTGACAATGTAGCACTTTTGGCTAAAACACTAAGCTTAACTAAGCACTGGATCTAGAAACTAGGTATATATGTAGGTAGGTTTTATCTATATTTTAGACACCAGCTGCTAAGTGTTGGCTCTTTAGAGCATATTTTGACTCTAAGGCTGAGATCTATAGAGCATACTTTGACTTGGCTCAGACTTTACTTAGAGTTAAAACGAGATGGACTTTTGTGAGTAACATAAATCTGTCTCGTTTTAACCATGTCTTAAGTCTAAGCAAAGTCAAAGTTCGCGCTATAGATCTCACACTAAAGATTTAGTTAAAACAAGACAGATTTCTAACACTCTTGTTTTAATATAAAATCAAAGTACACTATAGATTTCAGTATAAGGAAGGATTTTCAGAAATTCCACCAATCTGAAGCTTGGGTGGGTCTGCTAGTAATGAAATGGTGCTCTAAATGAGTTATTTAATAGAATTGTTTACTGTTGACTTTTATGAGTAGGTACTCTTATGACCTTGGAGGTCAATAATACAATGATAACCTCAAAAACTTTGAATCAAAGTCTGTAAAGGTAGTTGTGATGATTTCATACTAAGTATGCTTAATAGATTTAATCATTCTAGCTAATAACCTATCTTATTGTTAACATAGTTACTTAGCAAGGGCAATGTCCATAGAAGATAGGACATGCAATTTAAGTGGATGGTTTTAATATGCACAGAAAAACATATGATGTACAGTTAAGAGATAAGATAATGTAGAAAGTAAGTAGGTAGGTAGGTAGAGTGAGTGTGTGTGGATGTGTACCGACGAAAAATATGCACATACATGCAAAATAAGTAGGTACTTACGTCAGACTTGCGATTGTTAGTGTATGACTCAAGAGTCAAGAAACACATCATTTTGTTCATTTCATACCATTACAAGCAAATTTTGCACCCCACTCTGCAGTAAACTATCGAATTGCGAGACGACCATGTCGTACGACATGACGGTAACTATGCACGGAATCCAGCTGAGCTGATATGACTGTGATCTGCACCATCAGTGACCAACTGACAGGAGGTGCACAGGCCCAGCGCTTATGGCACAGGAATGCGTACATACCGTCTGGTTCCCGTTTAGCTAATTTTAGAACATACCACGACGTCAAAAGACGTCCAAATGCAGATGAAAAACAAAACATCGGATTGCGTCGGCCACAACCCACTGCGGACATTATCGAAAGCTGTTCACGAACCCACGACGTGGGGCCACGACACGGTTTAGGGTTAGACGATCTCGATCACATTTCACACTAAAACGGCACGTATCGATTTTAAATGCACACAATACCTTTACTTTCAGCTTTTTCCGTAATATCTTTCACGTCATCAACCATCTTGCTGGATGACAGTCACTCACTGTTCACTTTTTTATTCGAACATATTTCGAAAACTCATACTTCGTTCACTATTTTCAGCCAGACACGGCCAGCCAGCCAGGTATATTACTTTACTCTATGCAGCCAGCGATCTATACGACACGGCACTTCGTTCCGTTCACTGCCAGCGACGTATGAACAGCGATTGGCGTACAATCACTGAAGATGGCGTCAATAAAAAGTTAAAACCGCTAATCCGAATAAATAATTAGGTACACTACAATTGTCTATACACTACTTTTTCGCTTTGCGCGAAGGGTATCAAATATGCAAAACTAAATATTCAAATTGTTCTCTGTACAATTTTGGAAAAGAAAGATTTTTGAAATATTGAAATTTTTACTCTGTGGTATCCACGGAACAGAAACTGTTCTTTCTGTTCCGTATATTCAATGTACTCTGTGTGTTCCGTGGTGGTATCCACTATCCGTTATTGCCATGGAGGTAGGAAATTAGTATCCTCTATTCCACCTCTATTCACAGCCTCTATTTCCTGCCCTCCTGCCCTCTATTGAGACAAAGATAGACAAAAGTGAGAGAAACTATGTTGTCTGTGTTACTTTCTTTAATTTCAGTTTTTATTTTAATACCTATTATTGTTTTGGTATGTAAGTTTTAAAAGTACTAATATAATTAGATCAATACAATAATTTTAATTATTGGGCAAAATTTTCTTCAACAATTTTATGTAAAATACTGCCTACAGATGGCGCTATAAACAACATGTAGTGAAACAAGGAGACTTGGTCTAAAACCACGACTTGGAATAGTTACCTACCTACTATTATTATTGCTCAGTAGTTTTATGTTTTATCAATAGATGTCGCTTACCAAACATTTTAAATGAAGAGTAACGAAACCATGAAATGGAGAGCGGGGCACGGGTTTTCTTGATCGTCTACAATCCTAAATCTAAGTATGACAATAATCTGTCTTGATCTTTCCGGTTTAAAAAAGTAAATCGACTTCCGACTAGAATACACTAAATAAAGGTAGTAGGTACCTACACAGTACACATACCTATAGGTAATTCATTGATTCATGTTCTCCAAAAGGATGAGATGGTAGTCATACAGCAACCTTTTGATTACCTACTTATGTCATAATCAAAGCAGCAACTTGTCAATCCAATTATTAAAAAAACAAAATCACTCTTCACCTCAAAAGTTAGAAAGTTCCATAAGTTCAATCGGAAACAACATTAGGTTAAATCGCCTTCGAAAGAGAAATCTCGCATTCCGTTAGCTTGCTTGCGCTAAACGCGTGCAGGAAGATTATTTCCTTTAATGTACCTAATTGTAGTTTTCGTGTTTATTTTATTTTTCATAATATTTATTATAGGTACTAGCGAGTAGCGACGCTCTCACCGGGTCAGACAAGCTTGTAGGACTGTATCTTTATGCCGAATCGTACTTTCTACCGAGTGATACATAGTGCTTTATACTACACCTGCGAGGAAAATAAGCGATAATTAGTGATTAAACGAACTTGCAAAGTGAAGTTCTATCATAAATTGTATTTATATGAGTCGCTTCATTCGAAGCTTCACTATCACAACTAGACTACATTTTGAGGATTATTGCAATATACCTAGATTTCGATATAGACAATCTATATCGACAATCGACTCGATACCGACAATCGACAAAGATAACGACCATCGACATCGATATCGTCAATCGACATCGATGTCGACAATCGACATTTACCATATTTGACTTTTCTATGTCAAATATGGTGAAACTGCCCCCCGATTACGTAAGAATTGTCGATCAAACGTTAAAGATTTTCGTCAAAGTAAAATAAACCGTGGCTGCATTGAATTAGAGCTCAATTTCGTCCGCCCATTCTTATACGTTTAGGGTATCGTACATACCTAAACGTATAAGAATGGGCAGACGAAATTGAGCTCTAATTTAATGCAGTTATGGTTTATTTTACTTTGACGAAAATCTTTAACGTTTGATCGGCCATTCTTACATGATTGGGGCCCAGCTTCTAATATTATATCCATAAGGTAAGACATATCCAAATTCTCAACGTCCGGATACCATATTTACTCAAAATTAAAAAAAAAACATCGCGTTAGAAATGGATTTTCATAGGTACAGTTTTCTCCCCGCTTAGCACGTTAGAAATGAAATTTCATACATCTTTTCCTCCCGCATATTTGGTCTGTAGCAATGACGTACTTTCTACCTCGTTTTGACAAAAGCAAGAGGGTACTTTCTGAGCGGGTGTAGTATAAAATTATTAGTCTACACTTTGTACGCGAATACCACTTTTTGTTAATCCTCAATCCGTGACCTCCATGGCGCAATGGTTAGCGCTGTATGTGCGTTGTCCTGGGTTCGGTTCCCAGCTGGCTCAATTTAGGGATTTATAATTTCTGATTTTTCAGGAGGCTTCAACAGATCGTCCGTTCCGACCCGTGCACGGTGTAGCATAAATTCACTTTTATTGTTTCATGAACTCACGTACCTAGTACTTAAGTACCTACTAAAGGTTCATTAATCATAATTGTATCTACATAATAATTACATTAAAAGTGCCTATTTCAACTCTTTGAGGGTCGATTCATTAATACTTAATTATTCTAACTTGCAACAGTTTGTATCCGGTAGCGGTAGGCCTTCCAAGAGCCTAATTTTTTTTCATAATCATAATCATCATGATCATTTTTATTTTGCCAGAATATAGTACATGAAACATATTTACATATTATATTAAGATTAAAACAATTATAGTTTAATGTATTATTTTGCAAACTTTACGTATCTACCTAGGTAAGCTTTAGGTAAACAAAGATCCCGGGGAAGGACATAGGCTAAATAAATAAAATAAATAAATAAAAGCTTTATTTCGATTCCTTACGTAATGATCATAAAAACTACTTAATACTATTATCTATCTTGACTTACTACTAAGTATATTGACTTATTTCTATTTTAATCATATTATGCTTAAATACTTATCTAATCTTACTTATCATTAATGTGTACTTATTAACTACTATTTATTAATATATAAGTACATACATAATATGTTTGATTATTACTCTACTACTATTTTTACTAATTATATTTAGGTACATGTAAGGACCGCCTGTAGCGGTGAAAGCCTCCTCCATAATTTTCCATGCGCACCTAAGTATTTCTGGCTAGAGTGCTCCATGTCTTACCCGCAATTTTTGCGATGTCATCGTCCCATCTTTTTATTGGCCTTCCAAGTCTACGTTTCAGGTGCAAAGATGCGAGTTTGTCACCGTTTTGGTCCACCTTTCTACCTGACACCTTTGAATGTGACCCGCCCATCTCCATCTATGTTGTAGGATCGCCTTGGTGGCGTCTCTTGCTCTAATTTGTTGCCTTATGTCAGAGCACTTCATGAGGTGGTTTTAACCCAAGTAGGCTTCGCTCTAAGCCTCTCTGACATGTTCTTATTTTTTTGATTGTTTTGATGGAGAGGGGCCAAGTCTGGCATGCGTAGGTAAGACAAGTTAGTATCTAGGGCTGTAGTTTTTAGGGTTCCGTACCCAAAGGGTAAAAACGGGACCCTATTACTAAGACTCCGCTGTCTGTCTGTCTGTCTGTCTGTCTGTCTGTCTGTCTCCAGGCTGTATCTCATAAACCGTGATAGCTAGAAAGCTGAAATTTTCACAAATGATGTATTTCCGTTGCCGCTATAACAACAAATACTAAAAATTAAAAAAATATGTATATTAAGGGGGGTCCCCATACAATAAACGTGTTTTTTTCGTATTTTTTTGCTCAATATTAAAAACGGTAACAGGTAGACGGTTCAAATTTTCACAGAATATTAACTTGTATATTACCTTTCAAAATAAATAATTAAATATCAATAAAGTAAAAATATTAAAGGGGGGCTCCCATACAACAAACGTAATTTTTATTTTTAATACGTCATAAATCGTAAAACTTACTACAGGTTTGTACGGAACCCTCGGTGCGCGAGTCCGACTCGCACTTGGCCGGTTTTTTTTTGTCGGAAGATTTCCCTTGAAAATCTCTTTTATACTCCAATATTTATTCCATGTATTTGTTACACGTCTGTCTATTTCTTTATCGATGGCGAAATAAGCTTACCGAGATAAATGTACTCATCTAAGTGCATACTCTATTACAGCAGACTCTATGTATGTTTTTTTCTTTCGGAGTTTGTCATCACTTTTGTTTTATCTCGGTTTATTTGAAGCCCTAGAAGAAGAACTATAGGCTAGGTACTTTTAGGTAATTCCGGAAAATTAAGGATTTCCCGCAGGAATTATCCCGGACATCATCTGGTTTTAAATAATCAGAATTTTATGGACTGCGGCCAAACCTTAAAATTCTGATTCTGAGAGGAAACCGGCTCAGTAGTGAGCCGGCAAGGGGTTGAAATAATGATAATGATGAAATTTTACTGTAACAAAAAAAAACGTGTGGTGTCGTGGGACACCAGATAATAACGAAGTTCCCTAATACACATAAATATTAATTTCAAGTTCTAGTCGAGGTAAAAAGAAAATAATTATTCATTTATTATTATGAATTTTTGATAGATAAAAATCAAAAACTACTTTACCAAATTATCTGAACAATTTTATTTTATTCACAATGATTCATAAAAATATATAATAATAATTAGACACTGTATAGCGAACATACTTACATAAACTATACCTACATAAAAATCTTACTCCACGCATTTTCGTTACGGACGTTTTTTGCCAGCTAGGGTACCCCTCCGCATCGTCCCAAAGGGAACTTCGTTCCAAAAAAAAACGACGAGTCATCTAAGGAACTTCGCGTTTTGTAAGGACCTACGTGTCCAATTCATAAACCTACGGCTCTGGTCTACAGCAACCTATGTTGATATCTTAATAATGCAAGAGGCACGAGTTCAATGTTACTAACCTGCTGATTTCCAATTAAAGCTGTCACGCAGGTCCCAGTGTTCAAGCATGCATGCTAAACTTTACACACAACCCTGCCAAAATGAATAGACTTTTCGAACTAAGGAATTCGAAAGTGATCGGTAGGATTTTCAATCCGGTCGGTTTATAGCACCGTTTACATCAACTCGCGCTTGATTTGCCTGTGATACTGTTCTACAGTGTGCGTTGGACTTTCGAATGAGGATAACACGCGGGAAAAATTAATATTGACGTTTTTAAATTCGAAACGGCATGCGATGTTTCTGAAAATTTTAAAATAAACAAGATAATGTTGAGAATTTCCCTGGATTTTTATATTATTGTGTGTATGTGGAAAGAATGATTTTAATTATGTCGTTTTGTTGATGTTTTTGGTCGAATTTCCCTGGATTTTAAGTTACGGGTAGTGAATAGTTAAGTGATAATTAAGTGAAAGTGTATTTTGTAAAGATGAAGTATTTACATTTTTCTGGTGGATTTCTGCTTCTATTGGCTGTTTTTACAGGTGAGTCAAGCGATCGAATTAACATGCCAAGTAATTAAATACTTACTAAGTAGGTATACCTTTCAAATTCGATTCAAGTTCGCGCGGAATTTCCGAATTTTCGACACCGACTTAACAGTTGCCTGTTAGGCTACTTATTTATACTTATCTATTAATTTTTCCTGTACCTATTACAAAAAATCAAAATTCAAAAGGTTTTTATTCAAATAGACTTTTTACAAGTGCTTATGAATAGTCGAATGAATCTACCACAGCAGGGCTAGCATGGGCCGGAGATAAAAAAATTATCCCCCGATTTTATCCACTGACAAGGGATAAAATTAACTTAACCACTTCTCAGAGCAGAGCAACAGGGGAGAGGAGAAGTTTATCCCCGTTAGAAATTTCACGGGGACTCGGGGGACTATTTATCCACCGTTATTTAGCGTTTTTATTTATTTATTTAGGAATAAAATTTTTATCCTTTCCTCGGGGAGAAGATTGTCTCGGCCCATGCTAGGGGGGCTGGTTCGGAATGCCGTTCCTACCGAGAAGAACCAGCAAGAAACTCGGCGGTTGCTCTTTTGAAAAAAATAATCTACAATTTCATTAATTTGTAATTACTTAAGTAACCGCTGTCCTTAGCATTGCTGGAGCGAGTCAAATACATGCTCCTTTGTCATTTACCTACGTATAATCTTCAACAGTATAATAAGGTTTTTTCAGAAGCATACTTTTAATGGACTACAACGCCAATAGTGCCTAACTGCTAATTCTAGTATAAAAGGAATTCTAGTATAGAAGAAGTTCTAGAATTCTGAAATAGCCTAGGAGAACTGTTATGAAATGAAATAAGTTAATTGCTAAAAAAATTAAATTAAAAGTTACATTTAAACTTATTGATTAAACTCAACAACCTCGTACGTGTATCGTAAGTCGTGTAAACTACTTTTTCTCATGATTTTGCCCGCTTTTACAAACTGAGAAAAACTTTATACAGCTACGAAAACTGGAAATTGCAACCTGGAAAAAAAACCTGGAATAAATGATAAAGGATTTACCTATTTATTTCACGTAAGACATCTTGTGTCACTTAGGGTTACTTACGTTCAGAAATCTGATTCTACTGAGAAGAGCCGGCAAGAAACTCAGCAGTTGCTCTTTTCTAAGAAAAAAGAAAAAGGTTACAATAATTAATTAAACAATACAACACATATGTTACGTTACAAGTATTACTGACTTGTGGGTCACTGGATGCGAGGCCGGTTGCTTCCATGCAACTTTGTCGTTAATAAAATATCCTGGAAAGGTTCCCAAGTCCTTCCGCATACGACTCTACTAAGAGTACTATTTCAACTCATATGTTAGTTACTAACGATTATTATCAGATATAAGTGATAATAAACGGGACAAGCGTGCTCTCCGAGGCACGGAGGAAACGGAAAGGCCAAATTCGGTCAACCATCCAGGTACCGACTTGGGTCAACGTTGCATAACAATCGCAATCGACTGATATGCTGCGATCTCACCTGATGGTAAGTGATGATGCAGTCTAAGATGACATCGGGCTAACCTGTTAGGGGTGATGATGCAGTCTAAGATGACATCGGGCTAACCTGTTAGGGGCATGGCAGTTATATTTAAACCCATACCCCAATTCGGTTTCTACACAGCATCGTACCGGAACGCTAAATCGCTTGGCGGCACGTCTTTACCGGTAGGGTGGTAACTAGCCACGGCCGAAGCCTCCCACCAGGCCAGACCAGGAAAAATTCAGAAATAATAAATTCCCAAATTGACCCTGCCGGGGATCGAACCCGGGACCTCCACGCGTTAAGACAACAGCGCTCAACACTGCGCCACGGAGGTCGTCTAAACACGAACCTAAGCAATATTACTCTAAGTGACAGTTTGATGGCACGAATCTTGACGTCCTTAAAATAGAGATTATAATTCTAAAACAAGAAGTCAACAATAATGAAACTATGAATATGGCTTTAAGCGTTGGCAGTATGGCCCTAAATCCTAAAACTTATAAAAAAAAAATTACTTAATAGTTATTACGCATAATAATTATACTATTTATCAAAATGACTGTCAGACGGACGTAGTTTTGTTATTAATATTATTATATTTACGTCTATACTATAATTAATTAATTTCAAACCTTATTTATTCGAATGCGGCCAGCTGGTGTACATTATGCTTTAATGATTTTAACCATGAACAAGATTTTTTTTTGTAAGTTATTATGATGTAAAGATTACGTTCCAATTGACGACCTTTATGGCGCAGTGCTGTGGTGTGGAAGATACCAGGTTTGAGTTCTGGTAGGAGCAATTTGGGAATTTCTTATTTCTAAATTTGCAAGTGCATAAGTTTGCCTGGTGGGAGGCTTCGGCCGTGGCTAGTTACCACCCTACCGGCAAAGACGTGCCGCCAAGCGATTTAGCGTTCCGGTACGATGCCGTGTGGAAACCAAATAGGGGTATGGGTTTAATTAACTGCCATGCCTCTAACAGGTTAGCCCGCTACCATCTTAGACTGCATCATCACTTACCATCAGGTGAGATCGCAGTCAAGGGCTAACTTGTAGTGGATTAAAAAAAAAAAAAAATTATTATAGACTTAATAATTATTATAATTACTACCGGTCTAGTAGGAGGCTTCGGCTATGGCTAGCTTATCGGCCTTAGTCATATAGCTCATTCCAGTATGACGTTTTGACGCAGCGCAGGCGCAGTGTTGAGCGCTGTTGCCTTAACGTGGGAGGCCCCGGGCTCGATTCCCGGCAGGAATTTGGGAATTTATAATTTCTGAATTTTCTCTGGTCTGGTCTCGTGTGTACTCGCCCTTACAGGTAGCTCATGTATTTTGGAAAATTTGTATGTTTTTTCACTTAATTTTGGTGTTACGCAACAAACAGGATTTCCTGCTTGCGGTAACATACATTACTCAATAAAAAAATAAGATAAATAATATTGTATGAACAATATTAATAATGATTTTGTTGATTTTAAGAAAATGTCAAACTTATTAAGTATACTTAATTTATTCGCTTTCCTTTTCAAAAAAAAAATTGGCAACCAACTGTTAATAGTGCTAACTAGAGTATTTTTTAAACTAACTCTTTTTTTTCGGATTGTTCTATAGGTACTTACTTAAGTACTTACCTTTAAATCGCAATGAAAGCTATGTACATAATAGTCCTACAAACTTATCTGGCCCGGTGGCCAAAATTTGAACTAATTTTTATGCCTGTTTAGTTTTAATCTTTGTAAAACAGCACGTTCAGAATTACGAAACCGCCATAGGCTCGTGACTCCATCGCTCCGCCTCAAGAAAGTCCGAAGGTCGTTCGTGGGAATGAGCATTCTATTCTATAATAATTTAAACTTGCCTTTACACAAGTTTAAAAAGTCCATTAAAAGTATGCTTATGAAAAAAGCTTTGAAGAACTTTACTGTTGAAGATTACGTAAATGACCATTGAATTATTATGTAAACTAGCTGATGCCCGCGACTTCGTCCGCGTGGTTTAACTTTCTTTTGATTCCCGCGGGAACTCCTTAATTTTCCGGGATAGTAGCCTATGTCACTCTCCAGGTCCTCAACTATACCCATACCAAAAATCACGTCGATCCGTTGCTCCGTTGCGACGTGATTGAAGGACAAACCAACAAACCAACAAACCAATAAACCAACAAACAAACACACTTTCGCATTTATAATATTAGTATGATGACAAAGGAGCATGGATTTGACTCGCTCCAGCAATGCTAAGGACAGCGGTTACTTATATGTAATTACAAATTACTTAATGAAAATTGTAAATTATTTGTTTCAAAAGAGCAACCGCCGCGCCGTCGAGTTTCTTGCTGGTTCTTCTCGGTAGGAACGTCATTCCGAACCAGTGGTAGATTCATCCGACTATTCATAAGCACTTGTAAAAAGTCTATTTGAATAAAAATATTTTGAACTAGCTGATGCCCACGGCTTCGTCCGCGTGGATTGAGGTTTTTCGGTTCCCGCGGGAACTTTTAATTTTCCGGGATAAAAAGTAGCCTATGTGTTATTCCAGACTATAATCTATCTCTGTGCGAAATTTCATCCAGATCCGTTCAGCCGTTGGAGCGTGATTGAGTAACAAACATCCATACATCCATCCAAACTTTCGCATTTATAATATTTATTATTTGATTTTGAATTTTGATTTTTTTAAATTAAATTTAATTTTTAATAGATACTCGTAGTTAGCACATATCAGAGAATAATTGTCTAACCCGGTGACAGCGTCACCGGGTAAGACAATTAATTTGTGGGACTAATAGGTTTTGCTAAGTCTTACCCAATAATAACTTTTATCGTCATATTTACAGTTTACACCATAAAAAAGGCTTAGTTTTGTAATTTAGCAGTTTGTTTTGAGTCAACTATAATTAATGATTTATTGCTCAAATGACTCCCCGTCGTTATGGATTCCTGGTAGCCATCAGCTGTTGTGAAAGTCACCTTGTCGATTGCGACTTAATAATGATAACTGGAAAAATATTTTCACCTCTCTAGGTCGAAGAACGCGCCTTTTCTGCTTGCTCAAAAATTTATGTCTATGAATTATCCTCTCTGGAACTTTACAGCAACAATATTCTCTGATTTAAAACCTGTGCAAATAACTGCGTGTACTGCATTTTTGCGGACTCGCCATTCCCCAAACAACACCTACAGTTCGCGCGCAAGGTCCGAGGCATCCCTAAGGAATGTTGACGTAATGAGATAGAGTTGTGATTTAGTCGATATTACGATATCGATACTAACACATCTTTAGTACCTGGGCGCGTGCATTGAATGAATTATGAAATAATAATTCTATGAGGATATTAAGTGCAATATGGAAGAAAAAACAAATTGTACCATAAAATTTAACTATAATGAACTGTACAAAATGATCGTGAAATCTAATTATGTAATCTGTCGCAATCAGAATAATCAGTACTTTAAGGAACTTAAAAATTAAACAGCTATTTGCACAGACAAAGAAACTTTTAAGTATTGTACTATTTATAGTACAATATAACCCTGCTATTGCAAAATTAAAAACAGAAGTCTATAAAGCGTACTCTGCTTCATGGTCGGCAGTCGGCACTAGTATGGGAGTGTGCGGGGTATGAAGCGACGGTCCCGCTACCTCAGCCCCCGATTCCCCAGAGCTGGCGCGCGGACTATAAGTATCACCGCTCTATATATAGGCTGTCACTGGGGATGTAGACAGTAGGCACCCACTGTTTTACGATAGAAAGATGCCTGGTTTTCGTTCTTCCAGGTCTTTTCTGTATCATCACGTGCGCTATTAATGCTCGCTATTAATATAAAACAACGTATGAATATAAACATAAAGCACAGAACATATAATAGAGGTTAGAAAGGCCCTAGTGCAAATTTTGTACGGAAACCGCTGTCGCCGTTTTGATCCCACCATTCTTCACTACTACTAATCTAAACGAATACACACGAGAGTTCCCATGTGTGCGTGAGGCAGAAAAAAGCGCTGCGATTGGCGAAGCTACGCACACTAGTGAAACTTTAAACTTGCGCGTGTTGTCGTGTAAAACAGCAACATACGCTAGGGATTGACTAAAATATTTTTTATCGATGTTTATTTTTCGTACGGTCGACAGCATGTCAATATTCATATTGTTAACTTAAGTTGGACTCTATGTCTGTAGATTTTACTATTTTATTTTAAACTAGCTGATGCCCGCGACTTCGTCCGCGTGGACTAAGTTTTTTCGATTGCCGCGGGAACTCATTAATTTTCCGGGATAAAAAGTATGTATGTTTGTATGTATATTCTTTATAGCTGATGCCCGCGACTTCGTCCGCGTGGAATAAGTTTTTCAGTTAATTTTCCAGGATAAAAAGTATCCTATATTACTATCCCACGGTATAATCCCCCTATAATGGTGAAACACGTACTTCTTCATATTTTAACGAAAGCCCAAATGCTGTTTCATGGCTATAACCTGTGAAATTAAGGATTTTCATACAAACTCTCAACCCCTATTTCACCCCTTCGGGAGTGGAATTTTGAAAAACTGTGAAACACACATATTTTCATTTTTAACCCGCAGCTCATATACCAAGTTTCATGGCTATAACTTGAGAAATTAAGGACTTTCATACAAACTTTCAACCCCTATTTCACCCCTTCGGGGGTAGAATTTCGGGATAAAAAGTATCCTATGTCCTACCTCGTAGTATGGGCTCAAATCGTGCCAAGTTTGAATTCATTCAGTAGTTTTGGCGTGATGCGCGGCCAAGATACAGACAGACAGACAGACAGACAGATAAAAATGAAAAAATTACAGATTTGGCTTCAGTATCGAATAATGAGTGACCTCCAAAAAAATTTTCAAAATATCTTCAATGTACAGAATTGGACCTGTTACAGTTTTATTATAAGTATAGATTAAAAAATGTATGGAGACATAATGATATTTCTTTTGCTTATAATTACTGTTTCTTTATAAGAAATAAATAAAATAAAAAAACAACTATGGTTTACAAATGGTTTTGTTTGAATACATCAACAATATTTAAAACACACTATACAACAAAACCAACAAACACAAAATACTATAACAATATTTCAAACATTTTATGATTAAAATCTAAATCTGTAACTATCATTAAAAGTTCATAATAATAAACTCAGAAACAAATAAACTATTTATCGATACGGTGGAAAAATGCTGCTCAGCCCTATCGACAAGTTACTCTTATTGGGTAATACCAGGTAACAAGTGGAGTTGATCGTTCATACGCACTACGCTTTACATTGCCGCTCGCGTACATGACTCTGTTGGAGCGCGTTGTTCGCACCAGCGATGTACATACAAATTTGCGATCCAGTCACACTAGTGAAGGAAAACATAATGTCTTTAGTATTTTCAATTAAATCATTTAAAATCAAGGTTTAATGTACTTACCGATGAAAATATATCTTGCCATTAGTCACATTGACATTTTGGCTTCTAGCTCTGCAGGTTATTACCGCGCAAGAAGGCATTTTAAACACTTTTTTGCGCGTAAAACTTCCCAAGACAGTCCGCGGCCGACTGAGGTGTGTTTTTGGTACGTTTGAACTATAGATGAGCGTTCGCTCAATATAGTGGCGCGCGTGACCCGCCCACATCGCCTTTCTAACCTCTTATTAAATGTTCTGTGACATAAAGTGAAAGCAGATTGGAATAACCCACCTAAATAGCAGTTTAGTCTGCTCGTTGATGAGTCAACGATGATTTATTTATAGTTTAAATTAAATGGCCGCCGGACGTTAAGAATTCCACCCATCAGTAGTGAAAGTGGTCGAGCCCTACGTATAATTTATTAATGACGAAATGCGTACCCGTTTTCTTTGCATAATTACAATTATACCACAACTAACTGATGCCCGCGACTTCGTCCGCGTGGATTGAGGTTTTTTTGGTTCCCGAGGGAACACTTTAATTTTCGGGGGTAAAAAGTAGCCTTTGTGTTATTCCAGACTATAATCTTTGCCTGGTGGGAGGCTTCGGCCGTGGCTAGTTACCACCCTACCGGCAAAGACGTGCCGCCAAGCGATTTAGCGTTCCGGTACGATGCCGTGTAAAAACCGAATAGGGGTATGGGTTTAATATAACTGCCATGCCCCTAACAGGTTAGCCCGCTACCATCTTAGACTGCATCATCACTTACCATCAGGTGAGATCGCAGTCAAGGGCTAACTTGTAGTGGATAAAAAAAAAAAAATATCTCTGTGCCAAATTTCATCCAGATCCGTTCAGCCGTTCTGGCGTGGTTGAGTAACAAACATGCATCCATCCATCCAAACTTTCGCATTTATAATATTAATTATAGATGTACCCTACTTGCCAAGTTTATTATTATCTAAAGGTCGTCATCATCCGGGTGAAATTTTTCGGCCCCGGTTGGTTATAATCTCGTTGTGCCAAATAGGGATATTGCTTATGTTAAAAGTATGTGATGGTACTTAATAGGGTCAATTTGGGAATTTATAATTTCTGAAATTTCCCTGGTCTGGTCTGGTAAAGACGTGCCACCAAGCGATTTAGCGTTCCGGTACGATGCCGTGTAGAAACGGAATAGGGGTATGGGTTTAATATAACTGCCATGCCCCTAACAGGATAGCCCGCTACCATCTTAGACTGCATCATCATCAGTCAAGAGCTAGCTTGTAGTGGATAAAAAGCCAGCGTACCTGGCCAGCGTGGTGGACTATGCAGGCCGTTTACTATTTCAACTCTTAGGTTACTAACGATTATTATCAGATGTTAAGTGATAATTTAACTAAAAACTAACTAGTGAAATATTGGATAGAAGCAGGCGTTACTTTGCTGAAGTCCATGATTAGAAGGAACTAGAAATTTAATTTGCTATATAATCCGCAAAAATAGGCAAATATATGTGGTACAGTGTATCTTGCACTTGCAGCTTGCAATATTCACCACACCAAATCTTCCAAATTATTCTCAACGTCCGTTTCACTCCGACACCGGAGCATCTTCAAGATACACTGTACCACATAATATATTTGCCTACTGTTGCGGATTATAGCAAATTAAATTTCTAGTTCCTTCATAACTAGTGAAATAATAAAATAGTGATAAGAAAGTGACATCGATAAATTTTTCTCCACGGGTTTCCACTACAAAGCAAAATCAACGCGGACGAAGTTGCGGTCGCCATGTAGTACCTACCATAAATATTTTGATAAAAATATTCAACATTCAAATGTTACAGTTTAGCCCGAATTCTCTTTAATATTTGTGCATTTATCGAAACGCAATCACGCCTCAATTCTCTTAACATTCGATATGACACACATCTCGACAGGTTTTGATCCAGTTTCGTTTACCTTAAGCACGCAAACACACAAGGGACATAAAATAGTCTAGTTTTAATAACTAACTATAGTCTAGTTGTAATAATTAATTAAAGGTCCGTGTAAATAAATGGAGTCACACATACCAGTGCGATAGGATAAAACATATTCCCCTGCAACGTGGACGTTTCGCGTAGACGTTTTGACCTCTCCGATCCGGTCCGATTGTAAATAAATCAATAAAACTAGTGGTTTGCCCCGAACTGAGACCTCGCGGTATCCCTATACTTGTACAGAGCGCCATCTATTGACATCATTGTGAAGTTATGTTAAAAATACTGAAGCCCATTAAAAATTAAATAATTTCGTTTCCTTATAATATTTATCTAATTTTAGTATTTGTTGTTCAAGTACAGGATATAATTCAAATAATTGATAAGTTTCAGCCTCAACTTTGGACGTTAGAAAATCTCCACTTTGAGAGCCCCCCATTTCGTCAATTTTAGGGGAAAAATTAAAAAAAAATATTTTTGGACTCTATTCCTAAGTAATTATCTTTAAAATGATATACCTACCGCAACTCTATGTAACGCTATAAAAAATATTTTACTTCGCATTCGCTTCTATGAGAGCCCCCCCTGAAATAAAGATTTTATAACTTTTTAGCCATATTCGGCGGGAGGCCATCGGTTTACATATTATATTTAAATTTGAAGGTACGTTCAGTAATTCAGAAGTTATAAAGCTCTGACAGACGGACGGACGGACGGACGGACAAGTGCAAATTCACTCAAGTAGACTCAGAGACCTTCGCTTCGCTCGGTCAATAAAAAATATCCCAGTGTGTTTTCGATCTTAGGTACTCGAAGAACGTTTTTCAATTTAATTCAGTTTATTGGAAAGCCATCGAGTTTCACCTTGGTAGTGATATTGTCGAGATACGCGGTAGTGATATGGGAGGTTTAAAAAACTGATACTTTCTTAAATTATTATATTTTCATTTAAGTAAGTACCTACTTGAGTAAGTACCTACTTTTAAAACAGGATGTTGAAATACTTGGTAAAAACACCGTATTAATACGTATTACGTACTATTTCACTATACTTTTCAATTAAAATTGCTTTACTACAGACTGACGACTACTTTGGATATGAGCACAAAGACATTCGAGGCGCGGTCATTTTGGAATTAGAGGACTTGGATTTTATGGGCAACCTACAAAAATAAAACAATGGTGTGTGTCCACAGTCCAACCATACAATTTGCTTCCTCAGCATTCTTACTTTTCATAATATACATATAATTTATTAATAAATCAGTGCACATAACATCATCGTGACCATCACGCGTGCCACTCCTAAATCATCAATAACATTTAAATTATAATTATTATAGTTGCTAGCAATAAATAAAATATATTTCAAGCATCTCTATAATTTGACGGTCCTAGATCGATTATACTTTTTTTTTATCCACTACAAGTTAGCCCTTGACTGCGATCTCACCTGATGTTAAGTGATGATTACGAAATAAATAAGCAGAAAAATAAAGAAATCCTGAAGTGTGGTAGAGCTCTTCAAATTGAAACACACCGTAGAATTGGTCCAGTCTAATTAGAGGATAGAATACGTCTGACAGACTTCTTTGGTACCTAGTCAAATATCATTTTATTGAAACACATTCAGCGCGAGAACTCCCGTAATTGATAATCCACCTTATTTCTACTTACTACATAATCTTATTTCAACTTCTAAGTAGACATCTACCCACTTATTTCAATCCCACACAATGTGTAATCAGACGCAAAGTCGAATCCAAGTAAGTCATGTGTTACTAAGAAAAGACATCAACGCGCCGCGCGCGTCAGAAGCGAAACTATTTAATAAACAATGCACGCAATATCGATACAATACATGAAACTTCGTGTCTCAAGTGTTTGATTTAGCAACCATTCAAAAGTGGGGCATCTTAACTAGGTTTGATTGAAAGGATAAATAAAATTGTTTATCTTACCAATATTAAAAATGCAAAAGTGCATGTTTGTCGGTTTGTCCTTCAACCATGATGCAACTGAACAACGGATGGACGTGATTATGTTGGCATGGATATACGTAGTTAAACATATTTTTATCCAGTTTATAGAGTTCTCATGGGATTTAAGAACTTTAAATCCAAATCGCGGTCATCGGCTAGTAATAAAATATGTCCATAGTAATAGTATAAATGCAAAAGTGTATCTGTCTGTCCATCTGTCTAAATGAATGGTCCAGCAGCTGTTTAAACGACTATGACGTGTGTAACGAGACATTTGGTACAAGAATAGGCTGTTTCAAGAGGATTTAATCTCAGAAAATAAAAGGCAATTACCACGGTATTATCAAAAGATCTGAATCCATGTTAATCCATCATCATTCATTAATAGTAAGATAGGTGCAATAATATTACAAAGAATCATTAGGTACTGTACACAAATCTTTCTATCGTCTTTTACCTGTAACTAGTACTCTAATGAGGTGTTTTTCATATCGATGGGTATTTAACCTTTCGATAAAAGGCAATGTTTCGAATACACTGTGCAATAGTTTGACACAGTTGCACATGCAAGTATTGCACGAGATTTACTCACATCATTATGATAGCGGAGGTTAAGTGAGTTTAAAGCAAACGACACACAAACTGGATACTTACATTCATCAGGATGTTAATAAAATGGCTTAAACAAATATTATTACCTACAAACTGTTTGTAATATTACTTAAAAGCACTTTTCATTTTCGCTCATCCGATTTTGATGAAATTCCGCTTAAAGATAGTTCCCACAAATAATATTTTTATTTTCAAAGTTTTGCGATTTCACAATAATTAAACGTGAGTTTTAAAGATTTTTACATAAGTATCTACTTGTCTTTCTGAACTAAGTATTCCTCTGTGAAGTCTACAGAAAAAATAAAAACGCGCAAACTATACAGTTTCAAGACCTAGTACCTAGTCTAAGTTGAACGCTGATAGTTATATCATACCTATTCTGTGATTATATTATGTACCAGCAGAATGCCCGCGACTTCGTCCGCGTGTAATACATTTTTTAAATTCCCACGGGAACTCCCTAATTTTTCGGGTTAATATATAGCATAAGACACTCAAAAATAATTGAGCTTTCTGTTGGTACCTACCAGAATTGTCAAAATCAGTTCATATCAGTAGATCCAGAGATTACCCCCTACAACGTCACAAACTCACAAACTTTACCTCTTATAATATTAGTATAGATATCAAACAGTCAGTTTATCCTTTAGTAGTTTATTCAATAGGCAAACACAGAGTTTTTTCAACGAATTACATCATTAAGGCTCTATTCGATCATTAGTAAATTGATTCGATGTAATATCATCTAGTTACATATATACTAACTAGTTAGTAATTGATAATACCTACGCAATACGTCTCAAGTTACTCGTGCAAGTTCCACTCGCTAGCCACCTGCGCGAGTCCACTTTCCCCGCAAAGAAAGTTTATCTATTTCTGTCGCATACCAATTAGCATAATTTAGGCTCGCTGTATGACGCTGTTTCGTTAGTCTGAGTAAAAGTCGACAATAACAATGTTAGATTAGAGATTTTGGGAGAGAAATCTTAAAATCCATACCATAATATTATTAAAATGCAAAACTGTACCGGTCTGTCTGCCGATCTCTATTTTGCGGCACAATTTGGTACAGAGATAAATAGACGAAGTAGCGGGCATCATCTAGTCTTAGAATATGTTCATGTAGCTAGGATAAGATGATATTTTCATGAAACGGTGATATTGTGATTGGTGGATGGTGAAGCGGCGATATTCGTGTGGTCCAAAGTTTATATTTCTAGGCGCGCAATTCTAACTTTTCTTAGTTAAGTAAAATTAAGTAATGTTTTATTTCATGTTGGACAACTTGTGTCACTTATAATAAGTCTGGACTCTACCACCGGTCCGGAAAGATGCTACTGAATCTTTAAGAAAAACTGAAGAGCCGGCAAGAAATTCGGACTTAAACTTTACTATAGCTTTAAAGGTGAAGTAAAACATTGTGTGGTAGCCTGCATGCATCATACTACGAGTTTATTATAAATGCGAAAGTGTGTTTGTTTGTTCGTTTGTCGTTCAATCACGCCGCAACGGAGCAATGGATCGACGTGATTTTTGGCATGGGTATAGCTGAGGATCTGGAGAGTGACATAGGCTATTTTTATCCCTTAAAATTAAGGAGTTCCCGCGGGTATGTTAAAATAAAATTAAACTACTCTAAGCTAACTTGAGCTAACTCTAACTCACCTGTCAGTCTCAAATCCTAGAATAAGAAATCTAAGCAAAAAATATGTACAGAAATAAAATAATAATTGATCGATTACCGACATGGTAATATGGTCTTGTTTTTTAGTGCTAATATGCGACAAGTGTTATAAACCAATCACTTGTTATATCGCTTTATTGGTAATGACCTTTGTATTGAAATACTTACGTCACAACTCACAATATACTGTTTAGATGCCTACCTATGAATATGAACATATAGCGCTTATCTTATTATCACTCGATTAGGCTGAAGTAACATTGACTTAAGTCGGTAAATGGGTGGGTGACCTACTTAGGAGGGCAGAATTTAGTCGTTTTCTCCGTGTCTCGTACATGTGACGTAGCCATCGCGGTCTCTGTTATAATCACCAAGAGCTAAAGTTAGGGAGAAGTCACGTAGTACATAAAGGCCCCGGAAGCCCTCTATTATTGTTGAAATAGTAGGTACCTACATTAGGCAATGATTACTTTGATTATTCAATATGTAAGATCTGTGATCGTATATTTATTGTATACGATCACAGATCTATATACCTACAATCTAGTGCTTTAAATTATAGTTCATATATATATATACGAGTATCTAGTGCTATTTACTTAAAATAAAGCTTTATTAAAACAATCCCTCTTGCGCTTTCTTTTCGAAGAAACCTAAGAAATCCAAGAAAATCCCTACACTTACATGATTAATAGGAAGGGGATTTGACCCTCTGCAATGGTGCTTACGACGACGTCGAGAAATTCTGGACTAGCGCTTGACTGCAATTTGCAATCAGATCTGGGGGCATACCACCATCGCTATTTTAAAATGTCGTATGTAAATGACGTACTTGACGTACCTAAAATCTATACTTATAATAAAACTGTAACAGGTCCAATTCTGTACATTAAAGATATTTTAAAAACTTTTTTTGGAGGGCACTCATTATTCGATACTGAAGCCAAATCTGTAATTTTTTTCATTTTTGTCTGTCTGTATGTCTGTCTGTCTGTCTGTCTGTATCTTGGCCGCGCATCACGCCGAAACTACTGAATGAATTCAAACGAAACTTGGCACGATTTGAGCCCATACTACGAGGTAGGACATAGGATACTTTTTATCCCGAAATTCTACCCCCGAAGGGGTGAAATAGGGGTTGAAAGTTTGTATGAAAGTCCTTAATTTCTCAAGTAATAGCCATGAAACTTGATATATGAGCTGCGGGTTGTAAATGAAAACATATGTGTTTCACAGTTTCTCAAAATTCCACCCCCGAAGGGGTGAAATAGGGGGTGAGAGTTTGTATGAAAATCTTTAATTTCTCAAGTTATAGCCATGAAACAGCATTTGGGCTTTCGTTAAAATATGAAGAAGTACGTGTTTCACCATTATAGGGGGATTATACCGTGGGATAGTAATATAGGCTACTTTTTATCCTGGAAAATTAACTGAAAAACTTATTCTACGCGGACGAAGTCGCGGGCATCAGCTATAAAGAATATACATACATACATACATACATAGGCTACTTCTTATCCCGGAAAATTAATGAGTTCCCGCGGGAATCGAAAAAACTTAGTCCACGCGGACGAAGTCGCGGGCATCAGCTAGTAAGGAATATATTTCTGAAACAAGTGTGTCAACAATATTATTGAAATAATACTGGTCTAAGCGTTCATAGTAACCTTCCTGCTGGCAAGTAATGATGCAGCCTAAGTGTAGCGCACTTGCCTAGAAGATGTCTATTCAAACTCGATTTCGGGGCTTGTACGCCTTAAGTACGACGGCTTCCTGCTAGTCGCTTGATATTGTCTGTCCATCTAGTGGGTGGGTCTACTAACAATGTGGTTTGCGGTGCGAGGTCAACATTCTAGCACCTTGAAATTATTACTTATTTTATTGGTTCTTGAGTTACGTGCCCCGCCCCTTGCCACTTCAGCTTCGTGACTCGTTGAATTAGGGCCGTTACCCTAGCAATACGGAACTTTTCATCAGTGCTTTGGTCTTATATGCGGAGTAGGTAGGTACCTACTTATTATTCTATAATATATATACCATCCATTAATGAAACATCAATTATTTGTTTTTTTTTTTTACACTTTCAAACCCCTATTCTAATTTTTACCCCGTTAGGGGTTGAATATTCAAAAATCCTTTCTGGATGGATGGACTGGATGTCTTCGTCATAATAGCCTATCTGTATGCCAAATTTCAGCCTGATTCGTCCAGTGGTTTGAGCTGTGCGTTGAATGTTGATCAGCCAGACCGTCAGTCAGTTATCCTTTCTTTTTGTATATATATATATATATATATATATATATATACAAAAACTATATATATATATATATATATATATATATATATAGATAAAACAATAATTTTATAAGGATCAAGGCCCATATTTACACACCAGTAATACCTACAACAGTTTAAAGATAAACTATGAAGCATTCAATTAAAAATGTCATACAAACAGAGGTCTACTAAATACGTCATGCAAATTACCATGCAAGCCCACACCCGCCGTGGGACTTTTATAAGAAATCAATCGACGTCTCGCCCTTGACTCTATTACCTTTGCGATTAATTATCTAGGAATAACCACACCAACGGTTGATCAATCCACATCATAGTGTGTGTAGTGTATTCGGAATCCGGTCAGCTGTAGCCATGGGTTCATAAATATTTACAACTTTGATTTGTTTATTATGTATTGCCACAGATTACTACATTTTTACGACCTCTGCAGTGCAGCGGTGAGCCCTGTGATCTTGCAAGAGGTCGCGAGTTCAATCCTCGTCAGGGACAATTTCGGACAATTTCGGAATTTAGGTATAATTTCTGAATTTTCTCTGTTTTAGGCCGGTGGGAGGCTTCGGCCGGATAGTTAGCACCCGACCAGCAAAGACGTGCCGTCATGCTGTGTAGGAACAGTTTTGGGATGTGACTTTAACCGCGTTTAATATAACTGCAGATACTCGTAACAGGGTAGCCTGTTATTATCTTAGACTGAATGCTCATTTTCACTTTTTTATTGACTTTAAAGAAAGAAAAAAAAGATACGCGCCGATATTGAGAACGTCCTCCTTTTTTGGAAGCCGGTTAAAAAGAAAGAAAAATAGTTTATTCACCAGTGGTGTCACAGACAAAGCTAGATACAAATGTAACACTTTCGACTGTGACACCACCCAGAAAGGGTGTACAGCTCAGCATTTGCCCTGCGTCGTATGCCCATTAAGTGTACCAATAATCCATTAAGCAATGCATAATGAGTTAGTGACCTATGTACTTTAAACCTCATTTCTGCACGTACTGAAAAGAAAAGGTTGCTTAGTTCTACCTATGATTTTGTCTCGTAGCTTCAGTCCTAAAATCCCCATAACATTTTTATTTCAAGACCCAAAAATTGTTTTTTAAGTTAGCCGGCTTCCTATCTATGAACAGTAGATGCAGCCTTGTGACGTCATCACCCAAAGCTATTCTCACAAATTACTTCCCATTACACCACACAACAACATAATATTTCGACGTTTTCACAATCGAGGCGAGGCGAAGGCGATGGAATATATTACCGTCTAATTTCAAGAGCTGTGGATTATTGTTTTTTTCACTAAATGGTAGCAATAATGCTAATTGTTTATGGCCTATGGAAGCAACCGTGTCTAAATGTAAGGTTTACGTTAGACCTACGATGAAAGGGCATTGCATGAGCGGTGGTAAACTTTTATAAGTTTTTAAGATCTACCATTTTACAATCTATAATATCCAAAAGGGAAAGGCCTATGTTCAGCAGTATACGTCCGCAGGCTGAAATAATGATGATCCAAAGAAAAGATGAATATACTGGCTGATGCCTTCAACTTCGTCCGCGTGGATTGAGGTTTATTGGTTCCCGCGGGAACTTCAGACAATCTATCTCTGTGCCAAATTTCATCCAGATCCGTTCAGATGTCTAGCGTGATTGAGTAACAATAATCTATCCATCCACCCAAACTTTCGCATTTATCTTATCTTATAATGTTAGTATGAAAGTATAGGTCTATAAAAATAAGTACCTAATATTATAAATGAGAAAGTGTAGCTACCTCTTCAGGACGCAATTGCTGAACTGATCTTGACGAAACTTTGCACTGAGGACTTGCATCCTGGGGATGGTCGTAAGATAGATACATACTTTTAATCGCGCCGGAACAAAAATGGCATGGTTTTGCCAACAATATTTGAGGTCGCTCACCAAAAATTAGTAATTAATTATATTTAAAAATTATTAAAAATAAACATTAAGAAATTAAATTATAATTTTTTAGTTCGATTTGCAGGAATTAGTTTTTACTATCTTTCCTGTTTCACTTTTTTTTTACTAATAAAAGGAAGTGAGAAAAACTTACCAATGGTTTTTTCGTACATGGGTCGTATACGGTGACCGGTATATGTCAATTTCGATATAGACGGCAGTCGTAATTCCTTCCTCCATGATGCAAAGGCATAGTTTAACGACTATTACCTATTCTGTGGCATAGTCTAGCATGAATCACTTCGTAGAATAAATTACACATTATTTTGCTACGATTTTATTTCATAAAATCAATGGACAATCCAGTTTGGAGCGCGCTTAATCGTTTGTAATATCAAAATGTATTTCGAAACCTCCAAGTTCGCAACAGATGAAAATTTGGATTCAAATGCCAAAGAAATAAATTAAAAAACATCCAATACAAATCAAGTTATGCAAATAAAACACATTTTACATTTAAATAATAAAATATTCTCATCGGAACTAGTTATTCCATTTCATTTCATTTTAATTCAGTATACTGTAATAGTAGATTTCATAATAAGTGTTTTGAATAGACTATGGTATTTGACCGAATTTTGGCCACGGCGCGCGGTCTATCTCCATAGAAATTAGCCTTCTACACGAGATATATAATAGCTATGCGCGCCAACAAAAATGCACTCTATTTCCTTACTCTCATTGGATTGGAAGGTAGAGACACGACAGGAGAGAGGTCAGTCTGAACACTTAACGGGAGTGACAGGCTAGTACTGAGAATTTCTTCAAAAACTTAATGTTCAATATTAGGGAATCGAACCCAGGATCTCGTTATCCGCAGTCGAACATGCTAACCACTAGACCAACGAGGTAGTTGTGATCGTGATAATTACTTATGCCCAGGCTGTCACCCATATTAATATGTTACAAAACGTTTCGAAATCGTCCAAGGTAGCATCTCTCTATTTAAAGTTACTCATTGGCTAATATTTACGATCGTGTCGAAAGATGGCTTTACGAATTTTGTTAAAATGGCTATAATCTTGTGTTAGCTACATTGACACGTGTGTGGAAACTGTGTGTTGCTTTATATTGCTTTTATCACGTTTTAAGACGTTTATAAAAGCGTTAATAGGTAGGTACTCTTGCAACAGTGGGAGGCTCTCATTATGCTCACTGCTCAGTATTGAGCAAGAAATGGGTTGAAGTGAGTGAGAGAGTGAGTTCAGTTGCACCGATTATATTATATTTTAGCAAGATTTCCGCATAGAGCATAGGCTAGATAGGCTAGAGCGTAGATGTAGGGTAAACTTGACCATAAAAATGGTTCTAATCACTTTGAGGTAACTAAAAGTGGTTAATCGCTCGAATTCGATGGCGAGATGTAAAATCTAATACAGAACCAAAAAATATTAGAATTGCCCTAATTACATAATAACTGAGAATATCTTCTTAATATATATAAATCTCGTGTCACAATGTTTGTCCTCAATGGACTTCTAAACCACTTAACCGATTATAATAAAATTCGCACACCATGTGCAGTTCGATCTAACTTGAGAGATAGGATAGTTTAATATTATAATATAGATTAGGATTATTAGTGCTACCCGTGCGAAGCCGGGGCGGATCGCTAGTTACTTAATAAAAGTTGCATGGAATCTCTGATCTATCGGCTTTAGCTGTCAATAAACTGTATAATTAACTAATTTTCTTCTTTAAACTGTATAATTAATTTTCTGGAATTTGAATTTATGAAATAAACTAGCTGTTGCCCGCGACTTAGTGCGCGTGGTTTAAGTTTTTTTTATACCCGCGGGAACTACTTAATTTTCCGGGATAAAAAAGTAGCATATGTCACTCTCCAGGTCCTCAACTATACCCATGCCAAAAATCACGTCGATCCGTTGCACCGTTGCGGCGTGATTGACGGACAAACCAACAAACCAACAAACAAACACACTTTCGCATTTATAATATTAGTATGATTGTGATATAAAATAATAATAATAAATTTATGCCCATGGTCATCGGATACTAAACATAATGTTAATATTGTATCCCAGAAGCCTGGTTCACGCTACTGGTGATTCGAGAGCTTATTTAGCCCAAGTATATTTGTTTTGGAGTTTACCTCGTTTAGAATCGATTTGCATATATAAGCCCGGGGTATGAAAATTTGTAGGGAGTAAAATCAATCTTTCTCCGTTACGTTATTGACTTTATGTTTCCATGGTAACGCTTGTTAATGTTTGTAATGTATTTTGATGAATATAAATTAAATAATTAAGTAATAAAATAAATGTATCAAGCATGCTTTCAGTAATATAAAAAATGCGTTCATTTACCCTCATTTACTAATCTATATATTCTATAATCGTTCGTAAAGCGGTTTCGTCGAGCTGACACACACAATTTTTTTGAAAATAAATTTTGTTTTTATTTTTTGTGAATATTGTAGGTACTTACTTAGTGTAAATATTCTTATTATTATATTTTATGAAATGAAAAAGTACAACTTAAAGCCACTGACAATTTTTTTTTCATTGAAGTTTGACTATGAATTAATGTTCTTTTTATTTCATTTTCATTTCAGGTTTTCATTTTTTTACAGCCATTGAGTTAGAGAATGGGGATGTTGGAGCGGAGATTGACATAGGGTAGGCTACTTTTAATCTTCGAAAATCAGAGAACTCTCAGTATTTTGAATACCATAGTCCACGCGGCGACAAAATCAACTGTTACTGTTAAATTTGATTGTATAAAACTTTGATCAAATGCTTGAATGAAACAAACACCAAATAGATCAAGGCTGAAAATCATCCAAAATAAGGCTTACTTGTGACTGAATTAAACGAAAACCAAGGATAACTAAACGCTTCAAAACTTGGTAAATCCCACGTTAGGCCATTTTTAACGAATTGGTATTGATTTATAATGGTGGCTAACATAGCCAAGGTTGGGTAAACTATGGCATGCGTTAATTTAGGCTCGCTAATCTGTCAAGTCCGGCTATATAGCGAGTATTAAAGGAAAGTCCGCCAAGTATAGTGCCCTTGTATCAATTTTTTTCTATATCCATGTCTAAGAAGTTGATATCTAAATATGTTCTAAATTATTTGATATTTATCAGTAAGACTAGATGATGCCCGCAACTTTGTCCATTGGGACTAAGTTGTTTGATTCCCGGGGGAGCTCCACTCTCCGGGGGTGTAATCTACCCCTATACCAAATTTCATGAAAATCGGTTGAAAAGATAGGCCGTTAAAGCGTAGCAGACAGACAGACAGACAGACATACACACTTCATTTATAATATTAGTACAGAATAGGTAATAGATATTACTTAGTATGGATTAATTTTAACAATTTAGGCAAAATACCTTGCCGCGACTGTCTGCGTGGATAAATCCACTTATTTTAAGTCCGAAATTTTAAAATTTCGGACATTATAAACATATTTTTATTTTTATAATAGTAATTTAAATAATCCGCCATTTTTCCCTAGCAAAAACTGGATGTACTCATAGTTAATTAAAGGACTTGTATTTTTCCTCGCTATTTTTCGGAGACAAAAGTAATTATGTTCATTATAAGAGCTAAAGATAAGATAAAGACAAATTACTTATTTCATTATCACACAATACGGGAAACTTGATAACATTTAAATAGTCTAGTCAACAAGTGCTTTTTGGGTCAAACTTTTTTCTCCGCCTCCGAAAAATATGAATAATATAAATATGCCGAATCGAATGATACCTCGTTCGAAAAGCTTTACATCTGGGATCGATCTAATGTTTAGTCGAATATCAATCAAAATATTTTTGTGCACCTGTTTTCCGAAGTAGTTAGAACTGTGTCTCGGAAAATAGGGCTTCCAACTCAGAGACACAAGAAAAATGACAACAATGCATGTGCGTGTAGGCTTGAGTTTGTATGAGTATGGGTTATGGAGTATATTAAAACATACTATAGGGACCGGGTGGGACAAAACGTCTGCACGAAACGTCTGCGTCACAGGGATCGACGTTTTGTTCGGTCGGGCGTGCGATTTTACTTTAACTCAATTTTATATTATATGGAGGTGCCTGTTGCACACACTAGTGCGACACGGCTAAACGCTCTCCTCCAACACGTTTCCCCTCGTCCGGTTCGTACTTCGTAGTCTGTTTGCATTCTTAAACAGGTTTTATTCGGAATGTGCTTTGATTAATTACTAAATTATTCCACGCAACAATCTCAATGATTCTACGTTACTTTTTTTAAAAGAAAAGACTTCAACGCGTTCGTACAACGGGAGTTGATTTCTTTCGCTGATTAACATTGATTTGATTTTTTTGCTGTGATAATTCTATAGAGATTTTAATTGTTGTTAATAAGAAAATATATATTATTCAAATAAAGTTGATCACTTATAGTAAAATTAGCTCCGCATATTTCTTTGTTATTGACGGGAGAATGCTAGAATTAAATCATCATCCATCCATCCATCCATCAGCCTGTATGCATCCACTGCTGGACATAGGCCTTTTCGAGAGCGCGCCACCAAACACGGTCCTCTGCCTTCCTCATCCACCCGCTTCCCGCCACCTTCTTTAGGTCATCGGACCAGCGAGCTGGAGGTCGTCCTACACTGCGCTTGCCGGTACGCGGTCTCCACTCAATCACTATCAGAAATTAAATCATACTTAAGCAAAAAAGAGTTGCTCTGTATAATTCTTGTTTGGTCCTGTCTAGTGCGTTTTATAAGTAGAGGTCGTTGTGGCTAAAGGTAGGTCGATGACCATTATCAGGAAAAGGACAGGCCCCAATATCAAGCCTTGACCGACACTTGTACTAGCATGATATTATTCAGACTCTTATAAGTCAAGGCGTAAGAACTACTTACGATCACTTCTGTCAGAAGGTTAGACGTGAAACCAATTAAAACTTGGTTACTTAATAAATTTTTATTATGGACTCTATCAAATGCTTTTCGGAAATTAAAGTAAAGCATAATATTATTATCGTGACCATGATTAATAAGTGATTATTATCGATAGAGATTGTCGTTTCAACTGATAGTCGCTGACCGATAATCTTGTACCGCTTTTTCTCAGCAGCAGATGTTATTAATAAATTATGACCGGTCTGGTTTGGTCTGGTTTGAAGATTAAATATGCAATACTTTCGATATATTGACAAAATACATTAGTTAAGTAAGGGCTTATTTTTCAATCATCAAATATTGAGTAACTGAGGAATTAATTAATAAATATTTTTTAGTGATTATTAAATAGAGGATCTCTCAAAAGTCGAAGGTAATATCCATGTCCCCTGTTAGTTTTATGTTGTATACCATTTCAAACTATTGATTATAGTAAAGAAGTGCGTCGATATTTAATGACGTCACACACAACTCAGTATTTCATACAAAATCCCATACTAAGCACGTTTTTTGACGTTTGAAAAAAAGTTGCTGATTTAAATAGTTGTCAAATACCCGATTGAAATAAAATGAACCTTTGATGATAGAACAACAAATAAATATTATAAATGCGAAAGTTTGGATGGATGTATGGATGTATGGATGTTTGTTACTCAATCACGCCCCAACGGCTAAACGGATCTGGATGAAATTTGGCACAGGGATAGATTATAGTCTGGAATAACACATAGGCTACTTTTTATCCCGGAAAATTAAGGAGTTCCCGCGGGAACCGAAAAACCTCAATCCACGCGGACGAAGTCGCGGGCATCAGCCAGTTATTAACTATACAATGCATGGTCTGTGACCTACTACGAAAATAACTACAAAGAAATAAAAGCAATCAACTGTTACCGTCTGACCTTTACCGCGGTCAGGTGAACAATCGATGTGCCTCTATGTAATCAAATGTAATCACGGAGAAATGTTCCCGGCGCAACTGGAGCATACAAATGAAATTGCCTGTAAAATGACCTCTTCTAATTTATGTGGCATTGGTCATACTTATCTTTTCTTTTTACTTATAAAGGACTAGCACCGCGCCCGCGACTTCGTCCGCGTGAAATGAGTTTTTAAATTCCTACGGGAACTCCCTAATTTTTCGGGTTAATATATATGCCTATGTTAATAATGTCCTCCTCGCGACCGAATTTCGGCCACGGCGGCCAATCTCCAGAGAGATTAGCCATCTGCGCGGGAGATATTATAGTGCACAAGTGTACACAGGTGCACTCTCTGTTCCTTTACTCTCATAGCCCGTTGGGACGGAAAATCCGACACGACCGGAGAGAGATCAGGCGCAGGACCGACGGCTTAACGTGCTCTCCGAGGCACGGGGGTGAAACACCGCCAACTTCACTCCGAGCTAGTACTGAGAATTTCTTGTTAGAAAAACCCAGTACTTGTTGTGACCCGACCCGGGACTCTAACCCGGGACCTCGTCGGCCGCAGTCGAACATGCTAACCACTAGACCAACGAGGCAGTTGTTAATAATAGGGCCTATGACACTCACAAATAATGTGGCTTTCTATTGATACCAGAATTTACAAAAGCGGTTCAGTAGATCCAGAGATAACGTCACAAACTTACAAACTTTACCTCTATATTATAATATTAGTACAGATTAAATATGTTCCAAATATTAATTTAATAATTACTAGATCAGCCCACGACTGCGTCCGCGTTTGTTTTTAAAAAATCCCGTAGGAACTCCTTGATTTTCCTTTTCGCCATGGGTGATGGTTTGATACACAATATAGGTACATAAATAATTATTTAAGGCATTGCTTTAGCGAATCAAATTCATGCATTTGAACATATGTATACAAATATTGTTTGTACCATATTTTTCCAAATACCTACATACATATTTACATAAGTACCATATTTTTCCAAATACATATTTACTTAAGTTAGTACTTTACTTTACCTACTTTATACATTTTGCGATTAAGCATAGGCCTTATTATATCCGGGTGTGATTATTTTGTAACCAAGTTTTCTAATAGGAAGTATTAACATAGCCTTTCAGAAATTCTACTCGAGTGAAGCTGGGGTGGATCAGTTAGTCTTAATATTGTTAAGTTGTAGTATCAGTCCATTTGAAAGTGATAATTACTATTGGACGGATATGATTCAAGTTTTCACTACATTTTTAATAAAAGTAGGCGGATGTTATGTAGTCGTATAGAAGGGGTTTCTCTTACACTTGCCTCTGAAGTAAAGATCTCATTTCAAGTTATCTTCAGTTAGATGAGAAGTTACCTTAGATTCCGAATAAACATAATATTTTATTTACTTACTATAATATACATTTGATTTAAGCTATACTAAAACAACAATAACATGTGCTACATATTCATATTATCAAATAAATATTATAAATGCGAAAGTTTGGATGGATGGATGTATGGATGTATGTTTGTTACTCAATCACGCTCCAACGGATGAACGGATCTGGATGAAATTTGGCACAGAGATAGATTATAGTCTGGAATAGCACATAGGCTACTTTTTATCCCGGAAAATTAAAGAGTTCCCGCGGGAACCGAAAAACCTCAATCCACGCGGACGAAGTCGCGGGCATCAGCTAGTAAGTTATAATTATTTTTACAAAAACACAATATTTAATAAAACACATAATAATTAATAATATTAATCTCGGTTAGTACCTATAAAACTGTATTTAAATTGGCAATTTTGAAAATTCAGGTCATTCCCAATACTGTATTCAAATTAATAGATCTTAAGCTTATTTGGTCTTATTTTGGCAAACGAAAAATGCGGTTTTGCCGTGCGAAAATGGCGGCGGCCGTGAGCGGTCAAATTAACATAATATGTAGAGGGTCACAAAAGTTTGCGAACGGATCTTTGAGGCAAAAAATGTGGAGCAAAAAGTAGATTCAGTTACCTTTTATATTACGTATCACCAGGTAGATAGGATTCTGGGCTTGGGTACTAATCTAATACTTATTCGTCGTCAACCTATACCTAGACGTAATAGGTCTCTTGCAAGGATTTCCTGCACACGCCGTGGATCGCGTGCCCAGGGGGTCTACTCTCTTTCTCTCAAACGAAACTTCGCAAACGAACGTAATTAGTCTGTTATTAGACCCACTCAAAATCGTTCAATCCAATCGGCCACGAAAATTTTCTATGGATCCGTACTTCGTCTGCGTGTACGAAAACGAAATAGAGAGGAGATAATATTATGTAGGAGAGGAGAACGAAATTTCGTTCGTTCGTTTGCGAAGTTTCGTTTGAGAGAAAGAGAGTAGACCCCCTGGAACCATCGGCTTCCTTATGACTTACGAGTTACGATGAGCTTTTACAAGTGCTTGTCACTTGATAATATTATAGTCTAGAATAACTAGATAGACTCCATGAAATATAACATTTCATTTCATTTTACTTACAGTAAAGACTAGAGAATCAATTATTATGTCATAACCACTTTCAATATATACCCAGTTAGACAGCTGGGTACAACGTATAATTAGTCACCAGAAAATTTCCCTGAGAGATAAATTTAAACACGAAAGCGATTTAATAAAGCCGCTAATTTATACGAGACTGGGCGATTTCGCGTCGCACGCGCCTCTTTGTAAATATTGCCCATTGTTCAGAAATGTAGAGATTGCTAGGGTTGCTACTCCGGCTAGAATTTAACTTTTGGGCAATCACGATATGTAAATTTGCAATATGTCTTAATTACGGTAATTTAAAGTCTTCATTATAGACGCGCGTGTAACCTATCTACCTGTTTTTTGAAGAAAAAAAATGAAATAAATTTTATATGATATAGAACATCATTTCTTTTTTAGTATTCTGGCAGCTAAGGCGCGGGACATACAGAAGTGTCGTGGCGAGTGGTGAGGTGCGCAAGATGCGCGACAGTGTCACGCCACTGGCGCGCATCTGTCGCGCATCTGTCGCCAAGTGGCGCGCAAACGGTGAGGCTGTGACGTAGCAGTGGGACGTATTTGGGGCATACTAGTGTTTGATTTCGATGCGACAACATGTCTTCTTCGTCAGATGAAGATATGCTAGCTGTGGTGCAATTGACGAATTTGCGTAGGAAAAGATATTCTTTTCCCCCCTAAATGGCGATTGGGGCAAGAACACAGATTTTTTAATATACAGAAAGATCTGATACACTATCCAGATCGATTTTCCGGAACATCAGTACAGAAGTAAGGGTTTTTATGCTATACCCAATTGTTAAAGCAGGAAGGTACATCGTCGCGTAAACGCAGTTTAGGTTTGATACTAAAATCGGTATAAATATCGATGTTCTGCATGATTATTTCATTTGATATTTCGGTTTTGAGTGTAAATATACTACCTACTAGTTATTATTTTAAAAGAAATCGAGAAAATATTCAGTCATAAATATTAAGTTTTATTACATAAACACCTAACTTCCGCATGGATTTTTTTTTGGATATTTTTGTATAAGTTTTGGTACATTAGTCATTACTACAACCGTGCCAAGTTTCAACGACTGAGGACTTAATGCGGGGGTCTCCATACAACGAACCGCCCCTTCCTAGACTATACAAGATTTAATAATTTAATTGAGAGAAAGAAAAGAAAGAAAGAAAATACCTTTATTCCACAATGGTGACACAGACGAACATTTAACATACAATTGTACATAAGAATATGTTTGCATGTGACACCATCCGGAATAGGTGCTCCTACAGCTCAGGTTTGTGCCCAGCATTATACCTACAAACTAAAAAAACTAGTCGTTAAGTTCTAGGTATTTTTCCACTAACTGGCAAAATCCGTATCGTCGTGCATTTGCAATCCGGCCCTGTGCGTTTCGAGCGGTGTGCCACTGTCGAACGGGTGCACCGTATGTCGAGGAAGCGTCGCCCCCACCATACCCGCGCCGCGCCTCTTCAGTATGCTCGGCGCCTCGCCGCTTGCATACATTTTGTATGAAATACATAGAAGCGGCGGCGACCGCTCGCTTCGACGGTCGACGGGTGTGTACCCGTCGACCGCCCGTCGACACTTCTGTATGTCCCGCGCCTTAAGGGGACTCAGGCCGGTACCTTCTTCATACAAACGAAAAAGCGTAATTACTACATTATTTGATATTGTACGCCCAAAACTAAGTTTTATTTCGATTTGTCTCGTCATTATCTAGGTTTATTGACCAAATTTCAGCAAAATCGGTTGAAAAGATGGGCCGGGAAAGCGTAGCAGACAGACAGACAGACAGACAGACACACTTTCGCATTTATAATATTATTAGTATGGATTTAAAAAAATCGGTAAAAATCCATGACTGTATGTTTGCGTAAGGGCGTCAGAATCAAATTAAGCATTGTTGTAGATAAACTTTGAAAAGCCTAAGGTTTAAAACCACGTTTTAAGGTTGTTACATACTCAGTTCTATGTAAGCCTGTAAGGATGATAAATGTAAAAATATTACCACATAAACTCGCATTATTGTACCGAAAACAAGTTAAGTCGTCTAATTATAACGTCATAATGAGAAAGACGAATTCATGAATCATAGTTAATTACCAAATTAAGTAGTGAAGTACTACGAACTCAATTACGTCATTAGAAAGAAAAACTTATTCATTCTATTTAATCAGGAAATTATTTCCGAAATTTACAAAATTCATAATATTTTAAATCTGGTTTCGGTATAATTCCTCTAAAATCTTAAGTTTAATTAAAATGATGCTAATAATAATTATTATGAACTAGCTGATGCCCGCGACTTCATGCGCGTGGATTGAGGTTTTTCGGTTCCCGCGGAAACTCTCAAATTTTCTGGGATAAAAAGTAGCCTATGTGTTATTCCAGACTATAATCAGCTATCTCTGTGCCAAATTGCATCCAGATCCGTTTAGCCGTTCTGGCGTGATTGAGTAGGTAATGCATGTATCCATCTATCCATCAATCCATCCAAACTTTCGCATTTATTATATTAGTATAGATACGAAAGAGTGTCTACCTGTCTGTCTGTTACGCTTCCTAGATCCTTTTAAACAATTTTGACGAGAGCGTGAGAGGATTTGGTATAACCTATAGAGATAGGTTGCATTCCCAGGGAAGGACGTTTGATGATTTACCTTTAGGTAATTTTTTAGAGTCGCAAAAGCCATTGGTCAAAGCCAGTGTTTTAGACATAAGATACCTGCCATGTAATCACATATTTCACGCAGATTAGATCTCCGGTATGACCCAAGATCTAATCTACGTGAAATATGACTATAGCTGTCAATTTGGATAGGCATACAGTTATTATAACCTAGGTTTTTGTCTAATACAATAACCAGTCATAAGTTCGAAAGGTCGCACCGCACGGCTGAATATTTTATGCATTAAATTGCTTGTCACATAATTTATCAAGACGTAACAATTACGTACGTACGACGTACCTATTATAATACTAGGACTAGAACCGGTGACTAGGACAGACGGACGTGTTATAGTATGGATTAGCAAAATACTTTTTATTTTTTTGAAAACAATAGAATTTAAAGCTAGATAGCCTTGCCCAATTACTATATAAATCAGCCCCCCGATTATGTAAGAATTGTCGATCAAATAGTAAAGGTTCAGCGTAAAAGTAATATAAACCATAACTACATTGAATTAGAGCTCAATTTCGTGTATCCATTCTTATACGTTAGAACTTTAACGATTTCATCGGCCATTCATACATGATTGCTATGATTGCATTGATATGCTAGTAAGAATGCTGGCTGAATTTCTGCGTTGGACAGCCAGGCTGATTGATACTTTCTGCAAAAAATGAGCCCGCCCTTCTGTCTCGCATATTTTTTATGTTAGACAAAATGATAAGCAAACTACATAGACCGTACTTAACGTTTTTTATGATTATCAATACTAATATCCCTTCTAGAATAATTATAAATGCGATATCTGTATGTCTGCTACGCTTTAACGGCCAATCTTTTCAACCGATATTGATGAAACTTGGTACAGAGATATTATGTTGCCTCAAGGCTACTTTTATCCCGGAAAGGTGAAGCGGGAATAAGAAAAAACTTAACGCGTACGAAGTCGCGGGCGTCATCTTGTTTGTAATATACTTACTTGTTGAGAAATAATATTACGAGTACTTATTTGTTACGGATTGATAACATCTCCCTTTTTCAGAAGTTGGTCAATAATATTACAATGTACCTAATATAAGATGAGCACAAAATTAGAAGTAGCACCTAAAAACTAGCACAAAATTATGATTTCGTAACGCAAACCAGTATTTTAGAGCAGCTATGTTTCCTGAATAAACTTGCCTAATGTTTCTATGTCATTGTTGACAAAATATTGCATCAAAATAATAAGTTGTTATTTCATACTATAACCTGACCAGATTTCTCCCGTTACCTTAAACAAGTTATTCTAAGCAATTTAGTTTACATTTATTAACATAAACATGATACAGTCTTTGTTTTCTATGATCATACCTAAACAGAGGCCCAATTGTATAAGCAAATTGTAATCATTTGACGGCTTATGAGTTAAAAGGTATTACTCGAACTGTTTATGGAGTTCACACATGCTTTTAGTCGCGCAGCCATCTATTAACTCCTTAAACAGGTCGGATTATTCGTTTGACAAACGATTACGATTACGATTTCCTTGCACAATCGGGGGACAGATTAAAAACCTAAAACACAAACTATTTTAAGTACGTTTCCGATACTGAATTTTCCTTTATGACAAAGTTGCATCAAAGTGGCTTCGCATTCAGCAGTTCACTAGTCAGTGTAATACTTGTTACATAACGTGTACTTACACATTATCATATTATTTTCTTTAAAAAAAAGAGCAACTGCTTAGTCTCTTGCCGGCTTTTCTCAGTAGAATCTTCTTCCCGAACAAGTGGTAACTATACCCGTATCTCCAAGTGCTGAAGGTTTTGTACGAAAACGCTACAATGTCAGTCCTTATAAAGGACTACGAGGCTTATTCGACTGCAGCGTTTAGTACGACAGAAGGACGCGAAGGACACCGAAGATATTTAGCGCAGAGTTGTAAGACGTCTATAAGCTTTTGGGCGTTACTACCATCGTACCTTGACTTCCCTGAAATAAGGATTATAATGCTAAAACACGAAGGCCCCTTGGATTGGAATGGATTTGGCATCAACCTAAACGACGAGTACACCATTCACCTTCGGCATCATTTTTATTTTATTTTATTAAGTATATTATGTCGTTAAGGCATCTGAGAGACTAATGCAGTGCTCAATGACCTCAGCAGAGTTTCTCAACAGGTGGGTCTTAAAATGAACGAAAATTATGTCTAATGCTCATGTCCCGCTCCACCCAGTGATCGTTGAGAACTCTGCATTAGAGACACAAGTACTTACATAGTATATTATACAGCCCGTCAAACTTATCTAGCCCGGTGGCCAATGTTGGAACTAATTTGAATTTTTTAACTTGGACTTGGACTTTTAATGTCGGAGCATCTTCGAACGTACGTTGAGAATAATTTGGAAGATTTATGTGGTGTGGTGAATATCGCAAGCTTCAAGTGCAAGATACACTGTACCACATAGATTTGCCTACTGTTGCGGATTAAGGCGAATTAAATTTCTAGTTATTTCATAATTAGTATGCCTCTTACTTAATTTTTTTTTTTTTTTTTTTCATATAGCGACGCTGTCACTGGGTCAGATAAGTTCGTGGGACTATACTTATACCTGGGACGCGGCCCAGATAGTTGGTTCCAATTTTGAGAAGGTTTAACTACGGGTGTTAAGTCTCCCTGGCGCAGCAGTGAGCGATGTGGTCTTATTTTGAGAGGTGCCGGGTTCGATCCCCGGCAGGGTCAATTTGGGAATTTATAATTTCTGGTCTGGTCTGGCGGGAGGCTTCGGCGTTGCTTACCACCCTACCGGCAAAGACGTACCTACCGCCAAGCGATTTAGCGTTGCGGTACGATGCCGTACCCCTAACAAGTTAGCTGGCTACCATCTTAGACTGCATCATCACTTGCCATCAGGTGGGATCGCAGTATCTCAAAGGCTAACTTTTAGTGGAATAAAAAAAACACACACACCTGACTATTGCAAAAGTGTCTTCACGGTATTTACTTCTTAAATTTATTATTGCATCGTCTAATTGTCAGGGAAAGTGTGTTTTTGCGAGTTGCGTTTACTTTAAACTAATTAAACAATTACTTACTTAATTGTTTGTTTCTTGAAAGTAAAAGTATTCGTATACATTTCTAGCTAGCATTTTTAGCCTACCTAATTCCACCCGACTTAGCATTGGTGTAATTTATGAAAATCTTTGAAATCTCAAGAGTCTAGATTCTAGACCCTATTTGAAATGTGCATTGGTATGTCAGTCAGTTAGTATCTGCGTATTAAATATTCGAACATGCTAACCACTAGACCAACGAGGCCGACGTAAGCCGACAAGTACTTATTGGATTTTTCTAACAAGAAATTCTCAATACTAGCCAGGAGTTAGGAAGTTGGCGGTGTTTCACCCCCGTGCCTCGGAGAGCACGTTAAGCCGTCGGTCCTACGCCTTATCTCTCTCCGGTCGTGTCGGATCTTCCGTCCCATCGGGCTATGAGACTAAAGGAACAGAGAGTGCACTATAATATCTCCCGCGCAGATGGCTAATCTCTCAGAAGACAGGCCGCCGTGGCCGAAATTCGGTCGGGAGGACATTATTATTAAATAGTAAGAACTTATAGTATAATTAAATACATTGACAATGTAATGTCTCTATTATTTTTTTTGTGTTTTAGTACAAGTAATAAGTGCATTCTTATCTATAATTATTATTAATTATATTTATAATTTTATGATTGTTTCAGGTACGAGTATTACTTTACGGTAAATATCTATTCAATAAGTAGATAAATATAATAATTATTCAACTTTAATGTGTGTTTTGTATAAACATTGAACATGTTAATTATATTAATTTTAGAACCCTAATACTTACACTACGAAGTACGGATAGAGTTAGGATATTACATCTTAGGCTACAACATTTTGTCTGGCGGATAAAATGTCCTCGTTTGATATGGAGCCGCACATACTAGTACGATTGGGCAAAACATCGTAGGTACCCTTTCTAAGCTTTGTCATAACCGGACCCTAGTTTTTGCTCTTAATTTTATAAAACTGTTAATTGCAATTGATCGATTTCTCCAAAACTTTCCGTGCGTAGTTTGCTACAAATCCATACAAAATTAATGAATATTTAAAAAAATGAAGCCATAGTTGCTCAATAAGATTAAATACGCTAAGGCCTTGCCCAAAGTGATTTATTTCAGAGTTTTTTTTAATGCATGACGAGTAAAAGACGTAATAATAATTACCATAACATTAAAACTAATCTGCCTTTTCAAGGTTGACAATGTTTTGTTACTGTTTCAAAAGCTCATTAGATTTTAAATGCATTTAAATGTAAATATACGTAAATTAATGTAGATAGATAGATAAATTCTTTATTGCCACACAAACATCATATGTACTTCATACTAATATTATAAATGGGAAATTGTGTTTGTTTGTTGAATTATTGGTTTTTTGGTTTGTTGGTCTTTGTCCTTCAATCGTATAGTTGAGGACCAGTGTGACATAGGTTACTTTTTATCCCGGAAAATTAAGGAGATCCCGCGGAATCAAAAAAACTTTAACCACGCGGACGAAGTCGTGGGCATCAGCTAGTAAAGATATAAAGTAAACACTTAAAGAGTACAGAAAATAAAGTGCGCAAGGGCGGTCTTATCACTAAAAGTGATCTCCTATTAATGTAGGTCATAGGTGAGCGAGGAAACCGACGCGATACGCCATCATAGAAAGTGACAACTTGTCTACGCGACAACGTAGGCCACGTGAAGGGTCAGCTACTGTTTGATACTGTCGCGTCGCGTCGCGTCCTATGGAATCGCGTTGTCGCGGCATTCAGTGTGCCTAGTAAGAGATTTTCTTCCCATTTGATCGCGACAAGGTTATTAGTTCGTCAAACTAATCTGGCCCGGTGGCCATAATTGGAACAAATTTTTATGCCTGTTTGGTCTTTTAAATATTTTTTTAATAATAATATATACTAGCGACAGCCGACTACGGTAACTACATAGTAAACGTTCGATCAATTCCATATTTTAATCGTTACCTAGTACCTAGTCAACGTTTTTAAAATGGAATTGATCGAACGGGAAAAAAACTCCCACTAGGCACTCAGTTCCACGTAAATGCTACGATCGAATACGTAAAAAAACTCCCACTAGGCACTCAGTTCCACGTAAATGCTACGATCGAATACGTAAAAAAACTCCCACTAGGCACTCAGTTCCACGTAAATGCTACGATCGAATACGTAAAAAAACTCCCACTAGGCACTCAGTTCCACGTAAATGCTACGATCGAATACGTAAAAAAACTCCCACTCGGCCAGCAGGTTTCCTTCACCATGCACTTGTGTGCATAGCACCTTGAATCTCTGATCTGAGGCTAGCACTCTGTACGTTAGGTCTTCTTCTTCTCCCGTCGTTTCCTCAACTTTGAGGATCGTGGCTCCCTTGAGATATTACGCCTTCACGTTACGCCATCTCTCCCTATTGGAGGCTGTGCGAAAGGCACTGCAGACCGGAGTGTCGACCGCTTCTTTTATTTGGTCAGACCAACGTCTCGTGCTTCGTCCGCGGGGTCTCTTTCCTTCGATCTTGCCAGTGATGATGAGCTTTTCAATGCTGCTTGAATTTTTCCTGGCAATGTGACCGAAGTAGAAACATTACATTGCATAACAACAGTACAGTAGAACAGTAGGTACATTAGGTACTTATTGTTAAAAACAAGTGATATTTATTTATTATATTGATACGTAGGTCCGGCTTCCGTTTTCCCCTCCTCTTTTAATATAGGTACCGAAGTAGAAACATTACATTGCATAACAACAGTACAGTAGAACAGTAGGTACATTAGGTACGTATTGTTAAAAACAAGTGATATTTATTTATTATATTGATACGTAGGTCCGGCTTCCGTTTTCCCCTCCTCTTTTAATATAGGTACCTTCAAATCAAGAGTGAATAGGCATCTTCTAGGCAAGCGCGCTCCACCTTAGGCTGCATCACCACTTGCTAGCAAGTCTGATTGCAGCCAAGCGCTAAAAAAAAAAAGAAAAAAAAGCCAATAAAGACCAAACATTGACATTTAAAGTACATCAATCAACTATGATGTAGTTGGTAATATTACAAAATGCAAAAGTGTGATTGTTTGTCCTTCAATTACGCCGCAACAACAAAGACATCAAGTCCCTCGGGATTTTTAAATTTGTCGAAGAAGCGAGCGTCTTAGTATTTTTTGTAATTTGCTTTGAAGTTACAGTTGTAATTTGCCTTGAAGTTACAGTTTGTCGGTAACTAAGATTTCACCATTTATCTTTAATCATTACTTACTTAAATTAATACACACACACCCACACACACACACACACAATACTCATTCACACACAACACAAACACACACACACACTCACTCACTCACACACACAACACCCATACACATGCAAACTCAAGCCTACACGCAGTTGCAGTGTTGTCATTTTTCTTGTGTCTCTGAGTTGGAAGCCCTGTTTTCCGAGACACAGTTCTAACTAGTTCGGAAAACAGGTGCACAATAATATTTAAATACTTGCATGTCAACTATGTTCATTAGTTTTATCCTAGTTGTAAGGCTAAAATGTTATTTAGTTGTCCCACTCTGTTTAATTGAAAATAAATTTATTTATTTACTTATCTTATTTCACAAATTTAACGATAATATAATCTGTCTTCCATTAATTAGTTTATTAACATGATGACATTGAGTGAAATATGCATGAATTATTTATTAATCTAAATTACTAAATTGCCATATTTATTTTAATTCTACAGGTTATTTCTAAATTTCAAATGAATGAGAACCTTCTTAAAAAAAGATAGATAGATAGATAGATAGATGAATACTTTATTGCACACATAAAAGAATAAAAAGTAAAATTAACTTAAAACTAGGATAAAGATGTTCTTAATACAAATGCGTAACAATTATAACTTGTTACATTTATTTTTTTCATTTAGAGTAACCACGTACTCGTAGGTATAGTAAATTAATAGCTAGTTAGCTTGTGCAATAATGCATGGGTATACTATTATAACATAATATTACTAACAAGTCATTATTGTATGCCTACAGGTATTATAATTGAATAATCCATAATTAATAATTAGCTGCCATGATTTGAAGTTAATAAGCTGATCTGAGGGCGTGAGAAGATCGCTGATAACGAGTAATTGTTCAATATTAATAAATAAATAAACAGTGGCGTGCCATACAAGTGTTAAAGCACTGCTCACCCTGTTTAAAAATAGCTCAATGCTAACATAAATGCACTGCCTGCCTTCACCAATATAAATGTCCATAGTCTGCAACCTACTCTGGTTCCAAATCCTGTGCACGCCACTGGACACTAATACATTATTTTAGCAATAGCTTTTGATATTAATTATACTAATCATACTAATATTATAAATGCGAAAGTGTGTTTGTTTGTGGGTTTGTTCGTTTGTTGGTTTGTCCTTCAATCACGCCGCAACGGAGCAACGGATCGACGTGAATTTTGGTACGGGTATAGTTGAGGATCTGGAGAGTGACATAGGCTACTTTTTATCCCGGAAAATTAAGGAGTTCCCGTGAGAATCAAAAAAAATTAAACCACGCGGACGAAGTCGCGGGCATCAGCTAGTTATTAATATATAATATGCAGAACTGGGGCAGCCCCATCAGCACTCTGACGACCTCCCTGGTGGAGCATTGAGCACTGTAGTCTTAACGTGGGAGGTCCCGGGTTCGATCCCCGGTAGAGTCAATTTTATAATTTCAGAATTTTCTCTGGTTTAGCCTGGTGTGAGGCTTCGGCCGTGGCTATAGTTACCTGTCTACCGGCAAAGACTGCCGCCAAGCGATTAAGCGTTCCGGTACGATGCCGTGTAGAAACCGATTAAGAGTATGTAGTTTAATATTATGTACTAGAGGACGCCCGCGACTTCGTTCGCGTGGCATAAGTTTTTTTAATTTAAGGCTTCATTTCCGGGATAAAAAGAAGCCTATGTCACTCTCCAGATCCTCAACTATGCAAAAAATCACATCGATCCGTTGCTCTGTTGCGGCGTGATTGAAGGACAAACTCTCTATTTAACGTCCTTGGGGATAGAAATTTCAAGACTGTGGAAAACGTATTTCATAAATTTAAATCGGAAGCCCAAATACCAAGTTTCAGGGCGATAACTTGAAAAACGACGGACTTTCATTCAAATTTTCAACTCCTATTTAACCCCTTTGGTGGTGAAATTTTTAAATATTTTGACACACGTACTTCTTTATTTTTTACCGATAGCCAAAATACCAAGGTTCGTTGATATAACTTGAGAAATATCTTGAGAAATGAAGGACTTTTTTACAAACTTTCATCCCCTATTCCATTCCTTTGGGGGTTGAAATTTCAAAAATGGTGAAGTACTTACTTCTTCATATCTAACTGAAAGCCCAAATGCTAAGTTTCATGGCTATAACTTGAGAAATGAAGGACTTTCATACAAACTTTCAACCCCAATTTATCCCTTTGGGGGTGGAATTTCGAAAAACCGTGAAATACGTATTTCTTTATTTTTTACCGAAAGCCAAAATACCAAGTTTCGTTGATAATACTTGAGAAATGACGGACTTTCATACAAACTTTCACCCCCTATTTTACCCCGTTAGGGGTGGAATTTTGAAGAATCCTTCCTTAGTGAGCCCCTATGTCACAAAATGTACCTACTGTCAAAATTACAAGTTTTTAACCCCAGCGGTTTAGGCTGTGCGTTGATATATAAGTCAGTCAGTCAGTCAGTCAGTCAGGACTTTGAATTTTATATATATAGATAACTACAATACCCCTAACAGGTTAGCCCGCTACCATCTTAGACTGCATCATCCCTTACCATCAGGTGAGATCGCGGTCAAGGGCTAACTTGTAGTAGATAAAAAAAAAACGTTGTAAGATTTTTGAATATACCTACTACCCCATAGGTAACAGATTGTAGAAAGATTTCTTCAACTAACTTTCAACATTTTTAATCACCTTAAAATTCTTAAATGCTTTACGGCCTTAAACATAATTTAACATCATTAACATAGATTATACATACCGAATTAACATGAACGAATAACTAAAATTCTTACAGAGGAAGATTTCTTACATCATAGGAAATTTTTATGACTGTGGCATTTACTTACCGTAACGAAAGGTTATATTTATAGGGGTTCTGTAGTCAACAAGGAATCCTATACTGGAGGCTTATCTCAGAGACTATTAGTACTAGAAAGCTGTAATTTTGCGTGGTTAAGCATATTAATCACACCGACAAAATGGTAAAAAAAAAATTAAAAAAAAATTTTAAAATTTTTTTTAGGGACTAGGGGAGGTACCCCTCCCCTAGTCCCTACACGTAAAGTGGGGATGATTTTTTTTCTTCTCGTCAATCCCATGGTGTGGGGTGTCGTTGGATAGGTCGTTCAAAAATAATAACCATTATTCAATTCAGGGATCCGTTTGCTAAATATATAATACTAGCTGAAGCCCGCGACTTCGTCCGCGTGTATTGGGGTTTTTGGTTCCCGTGGGAAATTTAAAATAGCCTATTTGCTAATACAGACTATAATTTATCTCTGTGCCAAATTTCGCCAATAGTCGACCAGCATTAATAATGTTCGCTTAATGTAACTGGCAACGTATATCCGAAACCCTATTCTGCATTGATGTAGAATTTTAGTACCTCTATTCTGTGTGTGGCCCGATACTCACTAGGCCGATTTTTCCATAATATAACCACTATTTCTTGTTAAACCTCGTTTGACCTCAGATGGAATTTATTCTACTCTAGATACTTAATATTATTATAAATTCGAAAGTTTGGATTGATGGATGGATGGATGGAAGTTTGTTACTCAATCACGCCAGAACGGCTGATCGGAACTGGAGAACATTTGGCACAGAGATAGATTATAGTCTGGAATAACACATAGCTACTTTTTATCGCGAAAAAATGTACAGTTCCCATGGGATATTTTTTTTTCGCAGAGCAAGGGATTTTTTGCATAGTCAGAGAATGGCACAGCCTACTTTTTATCCCGGAAAATTAAAGAGTTCCTGCGGGAACTAAAAAGCCTCAATCCACGCGGACGAAGTGGCGGGCATAAGCTAGTGTTTAATAAAATTATATTTATGCAACTTTTACATAAATTGTTGTTTATCAGGAAACCGCGAGCCGTAATTAAATAATTTAATAACCATAATTGGACATGCCACCTTCAAACTCTGACCACGCTCCGAGTGAAAACACTTTCATCGTTTTTGTACAAACAATTGAGCTTTTTTGCGTATCCGGTTTTTCTCTATTTTAATTGTGAATACCTATTCTAAGTATAAAAACATTGACGAGAATTAAGTAGAAAGTGTGCCTAAGTACTTTTATTGTACACAATAACCCTAAATTTTAGGCTTTCGAGCATTATCTTCTCAGTAGAATCATTTTTCCGAACCAGTGGTAGAGTCTTGACTTATCATTCGTGACATAAGTTGTCCTACTAGAAATAAATAAATCATTCATTTATACTTTTGACGACCTCCGTGGCGCAGTGTTGAGCGCTGTTGTCTTAACGTGCGGAGGTCCCGGGTTCGATCCCCGGCAGGGTCAATTTGGGAATTTATAATTTCTGAATTTTCCCTGGTCTGGCCTGTTGGGAGGCTTCGGCCGCGCCTAGTTACCACCCTACCGGCAAAGATGTGCCGTCAAGCGATTTAGCGTTCCGGTATGTTGCCGTGTAGAAACCGAATAGGGGTCTGGATTTAATATAACTGCCATGCCCCAAACAGGTTAGCCCGCTACCATCTTAGACTGCATCATCACTTACCAGGTGATATAGAAGTCAAAGGCTTGTAGTGGAATAATAATAAAAAATCTTAGATTGTAGCAGAACTAGAAATCTCTCTGAAACAGTTCATAAGCACTATAATAAAAGACGAATTAAATATACATCAAAGTTAGTATGTCAAGTGAGACCAAAGCGACAAAAACTGAACGTACAGTAGAGCCGATCGGTCGCTGACCGACTTTGGACTTCGCTTCGTATTACTTTTTACATTGAAGACAGAATGATATTTATTTGATCTCTACATAGTTTAAAGAGAAATGTTCTCTAACATCAACTAACATTTTTGTCTAGAAAGCTAAAGATTTGCAGAGAGTTTTCCTTTATGTTTTTTTTTAATTTATAGACTAGCGCTTGGCTGCAATCAGACTTGCTGGAAGTAGTGATGCATCCTAAGATGAAGCGCGCTTGCCTAGTAGATGCCTATCACTCTTGATTTGAAGATACCAATATTATAAGCGGATGGAAACCACTCCATCGTCACTAATGCTGGATGTGTTGCTGCCAAATTGTACAAAATCCCAAACCCACACGTTTGAGAAAAAATTGCTGGTCAGATACCCTATTAGTGTAGGTACAGACTATGTAGCTAAGTCTTTTGCTTTATATTTCTCTAACTAATTTATATTATTGGATAGAAGCAGCATTACTTTGCAGAAGTCCATGATAATGAAAGAACTAGAAGTTTAATTAATTAAAATCCTCCACAATAGTTAAATCTATGTGACTACAGTGTCACGATCGTCACTTTACAATAGTGCATTGTCGAGTCAACATCTCCTGAAGATGCTCCGGTGTCGGAATGAAACGTGAGCTGAGAATAATTTGCAAGATTTGTGTGGTGTGGGGAATATCGCAAGATACACACAGTATACCACTTAGATTTACCTATAATAATAGCGAATTAAACTTCCAGTTCGTTCATTTAACTAATTTATGGATTGGATGCCACGGCCAAATCCTCAAACAATGCCAATATTGTTTCATAAAATGTAGAATGATTTATGTTAGACTCCGTGTAATCATAGAGCCTGACCATGGCTACGTCAGTTTGATGTAATTCCACACGTTGCTGTAAAGCATGCTTGCGGCCAATCCGACAAGGTCGGCGGCACTTTCGAAACATTCCAGACGTAGATGCTACTAAATACTATAATGACGAAATGATGAAGTAAAGTAGCCTTTTATAATCGCCCAAAACCAGTTATTATGCTGCTCATTATCATGCTGACACGCGCAATTTTGCGCCTTCTGCTAATTTCACTCATAGCTTTACCAACATCTTATGAGTCCGACAATCTGTTAACTTTGCACAGCACATCTGTTTTGTGGTTTTGCTGATTTTGGCGAATTGTAGTAAGTACCTACAGAGATTGGTTGTAATCCTTGGAGGGTCATACTTACATAAATAATAATTATTCGCTTTCATCTAAAACAAAAACCGACTTCAACGCTTATAAGTACCAACTTAAACTAAAAAGTAAAAAACATTATCTGGGTATATATTTTGTTTTTTGTTGATTTTCTCAAAAAGCGCTTAATCAATTTCGATGAAATTTATATGGAACCACCTCTGAAGTATGATCTACCAAACAAGAAAAGAATCATCAAAATTGATTCATAATTGGCGGAATGATCGCGTAACATACATTACCTACAAAAAAAACATGCGGTCGAATTGAGAACCTCCTCCTATTTTGAAGTCTATGAAGAAAAATTTGTTTACATATTATTCAGTATTTATCTTAAACTTAACTTATAAGGAGGAGGGAGGGACTTTTTATCATGGAAAATCAAAGAATTGCCATGGGAATTTGAAAAGCTTAATCCACACGGATGAAGTCGAGGGCATCTACTAGTTCCATGAATTATTTAAGAGCTGAGTAGTGTATTTGCTACATATACTATGATTACTCCTATGTGCAAGTTATATTCATAACAAAAACTTTTTGGACAGTAATTAATTAAACAGTTTTCATAAAATCTCACGCATTGCTAACTATTTGAGATTACGAAAATTGTAAATTCTTCGCTCATCATTATTGCAATTTAGTATTCTCATTTTACCTAATATCTGATCAATAAATCAATCATATAAATTTACAAATTTTGCAATAAATAACTTCTAAATTAAACCGATTACATGAATTAAAAATATGCGAATAAATTAAATTGCAAAACGGTTAAAACGATTTTTAAACTGATATAAAGATTAAAGACCATTCAAACGCATGTGGTCTCAAGGCACAAACACCAAGGCTAACTGCACGCACTAGATATTTGGATGTAACGTAAACGGGGGCTTATTCTATGTAACGTGTTTCCTGCCACATATAACTTAAGTACCTTCAAGGTAAAGAGTGAATAGGGATCTTCTAGGCAAGCGCATTCCAACCTAGACCTCATCATTGCTTTGTACTAAGCGTGATTGTTGTCAAGCGCAAGCCTATCACGCAATAAAAAAAAATGTAAATCAAAAGCGGAAAATTTGCTACAAATATCTACAAACCTATCCTTAATCTGCAGTGTCCGACAATTCTTTATAATGTTTTCAAACGTGTGTCGTCGTCGTCTCAACCTATAGACGTCCACTGCTGGGCGAAGGTCTCCTGCATGGATCGCCACAGAGCACGGTCTTGCGCCGTTTGTTTCCAGCGGCTCCCAGCTGCACGCTTGAGATCGTCCGTCCACCTAGTGGTCGTCGTCCAACGCTGCGCTTCCCGGTGCGAGGCCGCCATTCGAGCACTTAGGGACCCCAACGCCTATCGGTTCTACGAACTATACGTGCCCCGCCCATTGCCACTTCCCATTACAAACGTGTGTGAAGTCTGCTAATTCGCACTTGGCCTAGCGTGGTAGACTATACAGCCAAACTCTTCTCTTTCTAAGAAGAGATTAATTTATTTCTTTTTAAATAATAAAAAATAGCCCGTGTGTTATTCCAGACTATATCTAACCTATCTCTGTGCCAAATGTCATCCAGATCCATTCTGCCGTCCTGGCGTGAATCTATCCATCCATCCATCCATCCAAACTTACGCATAATTATAATATTAGTATACATCTAATAGTATAGTTATAAGATAGTTCTAATCGGTTGATGAATGCAAATTACAGACGCGGTAGATGAAAGTAAAAGTGAAGAAAGGATTGGAAAGTTAATTTATTGTTATTGTATGATTATTGCAGGATGTATTGCAGTCTGGGGTCTGCTCACTTTTAGATTAAAACTAGCTTCACTCAGGTGGAACTTCGTCGTCGTCGTCTCAACCAATAGACGTCCACTCCTGCATGGATCTCCACCGGACACGGTCTTGTGCCGCTTGCTTCCAGCGTCTCCTAGCTACTCGCTTGAGATCGTCCGTCCACTTAGTGAGGGGTCGTCCACCGCTGCACTTCCCGGTGCAAGGCCGCCATTCAGGTACCTTGGGACCCTAACAGTTATCGGTTCTTCGAACTATATGTGCCTCGCCCATTGCCACCTAAGCTTAGCGGCTCTATGAGCTATGTCGTGGAAATGCAGGTGGAACTTCTATTAGTCCTTTTTATATACCAGGCCCATTTCTTGCAAAAAGAAAATATTATTCATATGCAATGCACGATTTTAAAGCTTTACAATCGTGCATTAGAGAGTCAACATCTCCTGAAGATGGTCCGGTGGCCGAGTGAAACGTACGTTGAGAATAATTTGGAAGATTTCTGTGGTACGGTGAATATCGCAAGCCATAAGTGCAAGATACACACTGTACCACATAGATTTACCTATTATGGCGGATTATAGAGAATTAAACTTCTAGTCCCTTCATTATCATGGAATTCCGCAAAATAACGCCTGCTTATAACCAATATTTGTAATTTTTGACCGACAAAGGTCAAAATTTACAAATATTGGTTGTAAGCAGGCGTTATTTTCTCCAGTATAAAATATTCTAAACTAGTTGATGATTTAGATTTTTGTGTGTGGTAGATTTCTTTAAAAAAAGATAAAAAGATTTTCAGAAGAATGGCGTTCTGTGACCAAAATCAATCACTCTTCATCACCTAAGCAATTTACTGACAAAATATAATTGTCTGATGGATAAAAAGTCGGCTTTATTCACGATTTTATGGGGCGCGCCCACTCATTAGGCGATATGACAAAACGTCGTTCCCTCCAAAGCGGACGTTACGCGCGAATGACAGGATAAACCTGTCCGGTCCAAAGAGATTTTGGTTCACTAAACTCTAAACTTAAAGATTTTGGTTCACTATAAAGTTAACCTTACCTTAAAAAGTACACCTTACAAATTAGATTGTTTATTTATATTAATGTCTCTCGGATTTATAATGGTTTATTTAATAGCGCAATATGTCCATATTGCGTCATGTAACGTCATTACAAAGCGATTACTGTTTCATTGACTCCAGCTAAGTGCTGGCCTCAGTGGCCTACTGATCTTACACTCGTATTATACTAGTCCTCCTTTCTACTAGTTAGTACTACCACAGTATAAGCAGATGCGTTCTTTCCTACCAGTCGTTCGGCGGAGACGTCTTAGAGACAGAGTGACGCTGCGTGGTAACAGTGACTGGCAGGATTTTCATTACAAAATTCTAGAACTCTAATGTAAAATGTAGGGGGGCGATTGGGTTAAATGACAGCTCTACAGTGTAACTTATTTTTTTTTATAACAAAAAATAATTTTAAAAAAAGAATGTCCTGGTTGTGCGGACCTGAGGATAGAGGCGCAGGGTACCAGCGACGATGTTGATGCCCGAAATAATTAATAACACGGATCCTGTCGAGCAAAGATGCGTGGACACGATACGGCAAAATGCTAAGGGACATAATGAGGAGAAGAGAGGAAAGGGAAAAAGAGGAAAAGAAGAAGATTAAACTATATACGAGTAATTATTGACTTTAAATTATATAATTAATGCCTTACATCCGTCATCTATACTAATACGAGTATTATAATGAGGTAAAGTTTGTGAGTTTGTGATGTTGTAATCTGTGGATTTACTGAACCGATTTTGAAAACTCTGGTACCAATAGAAAGCCACATTATTTGTGAGTGTCATAGGCTATAATTAATTATATTTACCCGAAAAATTGGGGAGTTCCCATGGGAATTTAAAAAACTTATTTCACGCGGATGAAGTCGCGGGCACCTGCAGCTAGCAGGAAATATATGTGGGCACTTCACTAGTATGCCCATATAATCTCCTAAATACCTATTGATCAATCTTACATAATCAAGCTCGTAAAGTAGAGTGGTAAAAAGACAAAAAAACCGGCCAAGTGCGAGTCGGACTCGCGCACCGAGGGTTCCGTACAAACCTGTAGTAAGTTTTACGATTTATGACGTATTAAAAATAAAAATTACGTTTGTTGTATGGGAGCCCCCCTTTAATATTTACTTTATTGATATTTAATTATTTATTTTGAAAGGTAATATACAAGTTAATATTCTGTGAAAATTTGAACCGTCTACCTGTTACCGTTTTTAATATTGAGCAAAAAAATACGAAAAAAACACGTTTATTGTATGGGGACCCCCCTTAATATATGTATTTTTTTAATTTTTAGTATTTGTTGTTATAGCGGCAACGGAAATACATCATTTGTGAAAATTTCAGCTTTCTAGCTATCACGGTTTATGAGATACAGCCTGGAGACAGACAGACAGACAGACAGACAGACAGACAGACAGCGGAGTCTTAGTAATAGGGTCCCGTTTTTACCCTTTGGGTACGGAACCCTAAAAAACTATACGCTTGCCTTGCGATGCTAATGACTCGTGTGTTTTATTTTGGTTCAAATTGAAAGGTTAAGGTGATCAATATTAAGTTCTGCGGCCATAAATGTATTATTACTACCGTTGCTAAATTACACCTAAGTGGAGTAATTTTGTCTAGATACTTACTTTAAAACAATATTTTTTATTGATTTCCTGATTCGTTAAGTAAGAAGAAGGTCATTTTTACTGCGATTAGGAGGTAATTTTTTGATAATCAGTTACAAGGTCAAATATTAGGTAAAATTAATTAAGTAAGAAACTATTAAATTGCAATGATCATTTATCATTGGATTAACTTGTGAATTTCTATGGTTTGTATGACGTGACTTATTGCACTTCAACAATTGGTTAATCTTAAAAAACAAAATTTTCTTAACGACTTATGTAGAGTTGGACCATAGTAATAAAGCCGTCTCAATATTAATTACTAGCTGACGATACTCGCGACTTCATCCGCTTGGTTTTTTGAAAATCGTGTGAGAATTCGTGTCGTTTGACGATCTCCGTGGCGCAGTGTGTAGCGCTGTTGTCTTAACGTGCGGAGGCAGTGCCGGATCCCCGGCAGGGTCAATTTGGGAATTTATAATTTCTGAATTTTCCCTGGTCTGGCCTGGTGGGAGGCTTCGGCCGTGGCTAGTTACCACCCTACCGGCAAAGACGTGCCGCCAAGCGATTTAGCGTTCCGGCACGATGCTGTGTAGAAACCGAATAGGGGTATGGGTTTAATATAACTGCCATACCCCTAACAGGTTAGCCCGCTACCATCTTAGACTGCATCATCACTTACCATCAGGTGAGATCGCAGTCAAGGGCTAACTTGTAGTGGATTTAAAAAAAAAAACTCTTTGATTTTCCGTATTAAAAATAGCCTTCCCCGTGATGTAACGGGGAATGGATTTTCTATCCATCTCTAGTCATTATGCCATACGTGAGCCCACAGAGTTGGGGATCCGGTCATTGCTCAGAATCATTTATCCCCACCTATAAGTAAGTTGTAGGAGAATAATTATGACGTTATTTAGCGCAATTTTCTTAGTAATAATGTTTGTCGTCGCAGCTACTTGACCATGCGTGACGCGTGTGTACTTTCTCACGTGAAGTCGAAAGTGATCCGTTGCGTTCTAATAAATTGGAGCTAGTTACTTTGTTTGAGATGAAATAACTGATATTATTACCTGCTTATCTAAATACTAGCTGATGACCGCGACTTCGTCCGCGTGGTTTAATGTTTTTTGATTCCCGCGGGAAAACCTTAACTTTCCGGGACAAAAAGTACGCTTTGTCACTCTCCAGGTCCTCAACTATACCCATGCCAAAATTCACGTCGATCCGTTTCTCCGTTGCGGCGTGATTGAAAGACAAACCAACAAACAAACACACTTTCGCATTTATAATATTAGTTCTAAATATATAAAAGGCAAAGGTGACTGACTGACTGACTGACTGACTGATCTATCAACGCACAGCTCTAACCACTGGTCGGATCGGGCTGAAATTTTGCACTCAGATAGCTATTATAACGTAGGCATCCGCTAAGAAAGGATTTTTGAAAATTCCACCCCTAAGAGGGTGAAATAGGGGTTGAAAGTTTGTATGAAACTCCGTCATTTCTCAAGTTATATCCATGAAACTTGGTTTACAAGCTACGGGTAAAAAATTAAGAAATATGTGTTTCACAGTTTTTGAAATTTCTACCCCCGAAGGAGTGAAATAGGGGATGAAAGTTTGTATGAAAGTCCTTCATTTCTCAAGATATTTCTCAAGTTATATCAACGAAACTTGGTATTTTGGCTTACAGTAATAAATAAAGAAGTATGTGTGTCACAGTTTTTCAAAATTCCACCCCCACGGGGTAAAATAGGGGTTGAAAGTTTGTATGAAAGTCCTCCATTTCTCAAGTTATAGCCATGAAACATGAAGCATTTGTTAGATATGCAAGAGTACGTGCTTCACCATTTTTGAAAATTCGATCCCCAAGGACGTAAAATATAGAGTTTGTCCTTCAATCCCGCCGCAACAGAGCAACGGATCAACGTGATTGCATGAGTATAGTTGAGGACCTGGAGAGTGACAGGCTACTTTTTAAACCAGAAAATTAAGGAGAAAAAAAACTTAAACCACGCGGACAAAGTCGCGGGCATTAGCTAGTCGAATATAATCGACAAACGCAGTTGAACATGCAACGAGGCAGTCAAAATATTACAATACCTAGTAATTAACGTAATAAGTAAAGCTAGGTATCATAATATCATACTAATATTATAAATGCGAAAGTGAATTTGTTTGTTGGTTTATTGCTTTGTTGGTTTGTCATTCAATCACGCCGCAACGGAGCAACAGATCGACGTGATTATTGGTAAGGGTATAGTTGAGGACCTGGAGAGTGACATAGGCTACTTTTTATCCCGGAAAATTAAGGAGTTCCCGCGGGAATCAAAAAAACTTAAACCACGCGGACGAAGTCGCGGGCATCAGCTAGTATGATATAAAAAGAAAAGGTGCATGGATTGACTGACTGATCTATCAACGCACATCTCAAACCACTGAAGGTATCGAGCTGAAATCTGGCATGCAGATACGGTCTACAATGACGTAGACATCCACTAAGGAAGGATTTGTGAAAATGCAACACCTATAATAGGGGTTTGAAATTTGTGTAGTTAGTAGTATAAAGGAACTATAAACAAAGTAAACAAGTATTAAGTAGAAGTGTTCCGGAAAATATGTACTTACCAAATAATAATATTATGACATTTTATTATAACTTTCTTCATTTATAATATGAAACTAATAATGAACCTAAAACTAAATAACCTTAAAAAATATAATGTAATAACTAAAATATATTATTAAAAGGAGTCCCTTTAGGCAAGGTTCCGAAGATACTGGCAGCGTTCCCCCTTTGAATAGCTAGACTAATTCTTTGCCCGAGGTAGCTGCCAGCTCTTCGGTCTCCTGTGATGTCGACTAACCTTTTTGTTATTTCCTTATAAAGCAATTTAGCGCTAGGACCCCACGGACCAAGGGTCTCGACACCGAATGGGACAAAATAATATTCAGAGCCTAGACCCCTGTATTTGCATGTTTTAGCTTTTTCAGCCGCTTCACAAGCCGCACCAGCTCTGTTGTTGGTTCCATGTAGATGGGAAGGGGCCAGCGTGTCTGAACAGGTTGCATCCCATACCAGCACCCGGCCCATCTTCCATGGAATCAAACTCATACCGTCCGGTCTCTTGCCATCGTCTCTTGCAATACCAGTCGGCTCAAGTAGACTTGGCACGTTGACGGTGGCAAGGGACCGGCGCATGATATCGTTAAGTGCGGCATGTCTCGAGAAGCGGCCTGCACTTTTTTGGCATGACAGTCCGTGATGTCCTAGCTTGTCGACATCACTGCCACAGGGACATTTATGAGGAGCGCAGACCGGAACCCCAAGCCGTAGACAGGTTGCGATTCGGAGCGTGTCAGGCTCAAGAAATGTTCCTGTATTTGACGAAGGGTACGCGTGAAGCCAGTAGCCGGCCTCATGCGTACCAACGGCCAAAAGCCTAGCACGCGCCGAACCTGTACTACAGCTCAAAAGATTCTCAAAAGTCAATTTGCAGTGTATGTCGTCCCAGCTCCTCTGTGAATTTAGAGAAAGTGGAAAATTTTGACCTGGGCATGCAATTAAGAAAGCGTTTCTAGCTTCTTCCAAGCCAGCAATCTCAAAGTTTGAAGGGGATGCCCTTAAAATTTTACTTATGAGATTTGCTGAACTATGGACAGAAGATAGGAAGGCTGGTAAAGCGACACTTGAAATTTTGCGAATCCCTAAACCACCATAACGGATGGGTAGGGATGCTTGGGTCCAAGATTGCTCGTTCAGCTGCATATTAAGAATCGATTCTAAGCTAATTTTGATTAAGTCTTCTAATTGTGTCAAAAGATCTGGGTGATTCCAAAAGGAGCAGCAACGGAGCACATACGTAAATTTTGGGACGAAAAGACAGAATTTTAAGATGCAAAGTGCATAATGTGGACTAATTTCTAGGAGACGGTCAGCAGAATTTTGAAATTTAGTAATTGAATTATTAATATATTCAGGAATAGATTCTTCAAAAATTGGAGAACCTAAAAGGTAAAGGGAATTACTGTTAACTATTTTAATATTTGGAGCCAAAATATTAAATTTTTGTTTTACGTCATTTAAATTTAAGACGCAGTTATTTATAAAAAGCTCGCATTTGCTAAAATTAAGCTCCAAACCAATGGCTTCAAATTTATTTTTGATTAAAGAAAGGTCCGAAAACACTGTATCCACATCACCTCCTAGGGTTCCGTCGTCCAAATACCAAACGTTGAATTTAGAATTTAAATTTTTGATTATCGGATTTATAGCCAAACTAAAAATTGCAGGCCCAAGAGGATCACCCTGTTGACAACCTACTTCCGAGGACAGTTCATTAGAACGATATAACAATTTTGTTGGGTCAGCGTAACTGAGAAGAAGATAATTGTATATTTCCGGTATATGTTGTTTTATTTCTGTCAGCAGGGTATCCCTATTTACCGAATTGAATGCATTTTTGACATCAATTTTGAGCAACACGTCAGGCTGTCCGTAAGTTAGGAAAGAGCGTAGGGCATGGACGGCTGCCTCACACCCTCCTTTTACACCGAAGCCTAACTGTACGGGTTCAAATTCCGAATTTAATTTTGGTAAAATATGTCGAACAGCAATTTTGGAGGCCAGACGTCGTAGTGTTGATCCAACAGCAATTGGTCTCACCCCTCCGTCCTTTTTGGTGAGGGCAATGAGATTCGCGCCGAAAAGAATTGGAACAATTTCTGGATTGACATTACCGGAATACATAAAGTTGATTAATTTAGTGATCGAATTTACAAGTTGCTTGCCTGCATCACCCACAGCAAGCGATGTTAAGTCTTTTAAATGTTGGGGTGAGATCCCATCCAAACCTGCAGCCGAACCTGGTTTAAAAGATAAAATGGCATCCGTAACACCTTTGTTTTGAATTTGAAGGCATGCTTGCCCTGCTGTTGGTGGGTCGAGAAAATATGGGTTTGCTGGAGCTGGAGGATGTTTTGTCCGTAAGGCCTGAAGGGTGTCAGGGGTATCTGGTGATAGCACGTCGTTGGAGAACAAAAGGCGAGCGGCACCTTTGAGATCTCCGTCACAGATTTTGTTTTCGATGAGTTTGTTGCGATTACGAGGGGCATCATGTTTGATTAGAGGTGCGGGAGAAGGCGAGGAGCTTACAGCACAATTATTCTTAATCTTTTGTGTCAAGGATAAATTCGGTTCATCAGTTTTTATTATATGTAGTGTGCTGTATGAAAATAAAAATAGGTTCTGCCAGTCCTGGGTACAATTGCTTATGTAACATTTCTGGATTAATTGTGACAAATGTGTAGCAACGGTTATTCGAGCTCCTCGAGGGATTCTTTTAACTATGGGTATACTATTTTTCAAATGGCTAAGATATGTGTGGAAAGGAGTTGGATCGTTGGCTACATAAGTAGGCGCACTCGGAATAATGGGATGGATGTCTAAAGGTGAACTGTTTTGGCTAATATATTTCCTGTGTGTTTTTGTAGTGTGTATGTTGAGGCCTTTCAAAGATTTGAAAGACTTGTTGCACTGTGTACAAGTATGGGTCGCGTTCGACGTGCCATCACAAGATTGGGTCACGGACTGCATTCACTAAAGTTAAATACATTCATAAAAAATAATAACTTAAAACAAATTTAAAAAAACAATTAAGTAACTTAAAATGTACACTGAAAACATAAAAAAGTCAAAGACAAAATATGACGGCTGCTTGTTTTGGAAACAAGACGCATGCGTCGTTACGTAGGTGCGTCACAGGATGGTCTTGCAAATGGACGTGATTGGACGCTGCAGTGGAAGAGACCTAGCGACGCATGTCGTTGCTAGGACAACCGATGGCGGCCTTAGCAACCGCGTCTTGAAATATATTTATTATCACACGCGGATTAGCAGTTTTTAAAGACTGAACAGGCACCAAAATAAAACGTAAACAACTTATCCGCTCTTACTCTTCATGATGAACACACGTAGAACTGTACCTAGGTTTTATTTATCAGATACAAAACTTTATTTTACAAACCAGCTTGTCAAAAATTTTAACACTGTTTTTAGAAAAAATACTTTGCAGAATAACTCGCAAACAATTGTACTTCACTATTGCACATAATCCTTCTGATTTTATTACTTAGATGGTGAAAATTTTACGGTAATGTATATTTAGATCAAATTTAAATACGGAGACTATGTTTACCGTTGACGTTGACGTATATTACTTACCTATTTGTGAAGTTCACGCGGACGAAGTCGCGGACAAGCTAGTTACATGATATACTTATAATCATGCCTGGAAGGAAAACGTCGGTAAACTGCAAGACAGTCTTTCTTATAAAATTCTTCAGTGATTAAAGGCTAAGGGTGAAAACACACTACGGACAGAACAGCACGTTCGTGTGAAATGGCGGCGTCGTATGAGACATACGTTTCGTCGTGTCGCGCAGGTCTGTGCAGCTCCATATCAAAGTGCACGAGCGGACTTTTTATCAGCCAGACAAAACATTTTCACCCGTTAACTTTCAGTATTATTATGTAAATCATCGATTAGTAATAGGGATCATGACGTGTTATATGTCATAGCGTTCGAACATTGAAACAAAATTTTCTTATATCAACCCTAGTATGTTCTCAAGTATGTTTTTGCCCTTTGAGATGACGATGGATAGAATAATGGATAAGTGTCGAAACATGCAATACTTAAGTGTTGGGTTTTTCGAAACTTAGCCATTAGATGTGAAGTGTTAGGCAAGTTTTCGTTAGGTTAACATGCATTCTCCAATTCTATTTGGTTGTTACGTTGTCAAATGTTACCGCTAAGGTCAGAGTTTTTCGAAACCTCCATCTAAAACTCATATTCTTTTTTTTTTTTAACTAACCACAATACAAATCCGGAGAAACCACAAAGATAAAAAAGTTTCTTGGAGGCCATTTCTCATAAACGAAGTGTTCCACTAGCAATTAAACTTGCAAAAGTCCAGAATAAATAAATAATAATTTATACACTAAGCAAGTACTTGGAAGTTTAAACACGCTTAGCAATCGAATTTCAAACGACTTCAAATAAAAAACATTTGAAATTTGTTTTTTTTTATTCATTACTAGCTGATGCCCGCGACTTTGTCCGCGTGGATCGAGGTTTTTCGTTTCCCGCGGGAACTCCTTAATTTTCCGGGATAAAAAGTAGCCTATGTGTTATTCCAGACTATAATCTATCTCTGTGCCAAATTTCATCCAGATCCGTTCATCCGTTGGAGCGTGATTGAGTAACAAACATACATCCATACATCCAAACTTTCGCATTTATAATATTTATTTGATGCTTTTACTGCTTAGTGGAAAAGTTTTTTTTTTATATATATAAAGCGAGCAAACGAGCAAGCGGGTCACCTGATGGTAAGTGATTACCGCCGCCCATGAACATTTGCAGCACCAGAGGAACCGCCAATGCGTTGCTGGCTTTTGAGAAATTCGATTTCAAAGTTCGATTTCTTTATCATTGTCTCCACGATTAGAGAAGTAAGAGGAAGTGACATCGTATTTGATTGACACGGGAATCAATGTCGTAGTATGATGACACCTTAATTAAAAAAAAAAAAATTAATAGCGAGCCAACGAGCGGATCACCTGATGTTAAGTGATTACCGCTACCCATGAACATTTGCAGCACCAGACGAACCGTCAATTCGTCGCCGGCTTTTGAGAAATTTCAAGTCTGCCCTTTGAAGAGCCCCATATTATAATCATGAGAATGATGAAATTAGATAGATTCTGTTATGTTTCACCCCCGGAGAGCACGTTAAGCCGTCGGTCCCGGTTATTATCACTAACATGATAATAGTCGTTAAAGCCCGCCAACCCGCGTTGGAGCAGCGTGGTGGGTCTAAGCTCTAATTCCCTCTCTCCTATGAGAGTGGAGCCCTGTGCCCAGCTGTGGGACGTTAATGGGCTGTTATGTAGTGTTATGTTTTGCTGTCGTATTGGAACTCTATTATGAATGAATGAATGAATGTTTTATTTTCAAGGCCACAAAGGTACATAGGTATGTGTTAGTTAGTAAAAGACTTACCTTTCCTATGTTAGTATTACTTATACCTAATTAAATAAATAAAAACAATAATGTGTTAGTAAGACTTAATCTATTCTATTATTTATTAATTGATTTCCTTACCTCAGGGAAATTTCTTGTACCAGCTATTACCTACTCGGATGACGGAAACTTCATAAACAATGCTGTGTTAAATGTGAATTACGGTGGAAATCGTCATCGCTATTGTTAAAGAATCTATTAGAAATTTCATGAATGAATAGAAAGCACTCATGAGTAGTTCCGTACAAATTTATAGCGGTAGATTAGAGTTTATTATTTTTTTCTGGTGGAAGTCATCGGCCTTGGCTAGTTACCACCTTACCGGCCATCACGTGTCGCCAATTAGTGATTTAGAGTTCCAGTACAATGCCGTTTGGAAAGCAATTAGAGTTATGGATTGGATATTACTGCAGCTATACCTCTAACATATAACTGCCATGCCCCTAACAGGTAAGCCCGCTACCATCTTAGACTACATCATCACTTACAGTCAGGCAGTCAGGGTCTTACTTGTAAATAATAATAAAAAACTCCGGCTTCCTATTTGGTTGGTCCGTGGTTCGAATTCCGGGCGTGTCCACTACAGAGGCGTAGCGCGGCGCGGCATACTATTACCTATTATGTGGTAGCGGCAAGTATTCTTTGTACTGTTATTTGGCAGCGCATTCCCGTGCCGCGTCGCTATACATACCTACTCATACAAAGAATATTTGCCACGACGTGCCGCGCCGCGCCGCGCGTCTGCTGTGGAGCTAGACAAGTACTAAAATTCTACATCAATGGGCTAGACCTTTAAAAAGTTAAAACTGTTCAGAGTTATGTAACAGTTTCAAGGTTCGCGTAACAACTTATACTTTCGGAAGTATGACATTTTGAATCTTAGGTATTAAACTAAACAAACACACCAAAAGTAATTCGTGAAATAGCCAATTGTGCTGAGCGGTAAAGGTGTAACATTTTTAGCTATACGGAACCCTAAAACAAATAGGTAATTATCTTGATTTTCCCAGTTTTTCATATCACTCTTACTAACGAAGACGCATTGTTCAACAATCAATTGGGCGTGAATACATGAATGCGTGCGATTTCACGGCAATTTGTCATTGCAACGGTGTTCCATGCAACTGCTATCATTAAAAACGGTAATGCGTTTTGAACCTTACGATTCAGAGAATAGCGCTGTTATTGGTTTAGTGTAAAGTCAATACAGGTAATTTAATAAATTTTGTGTTGCATTGTCGTTAGTTTATGACAAAGACCGGACGCATCTATACTTAATATTATAAATGCGAAAGTTTGTATGGATAGACTATAGTCTGGAATAACACATACTTAGACTACTTTCTATCCCGGAAAATTAAAGAGTTCCCGCAGGAACCAAAAAACCTCAAATCACGCGGATGCTGGCATCAGCTAGTTGGATATACATAATATAAAATAAGTATGTTTAAGTAAAATATCATCATCATCATTTCAACCTATTGTCGGTTCCATCCTCGGGGCATTCTACTATCGCTTATATCTGTACTAGCTGATGCCCGCGACTTCGTCCGCGTGGATTGAGGTTTTTCGGTTCCCGCGGGAACTCTTTAATTTTCCGGGATAAAAAGTAGCCTATGTGCTATTCCAGACTATAATCTATCTCTGTGCCAAATTTCATCCAGATCCGTTCATCCGTTGGAGCGTGATTGAGTAACAAACATACATCCATACATCCATCCATCCAAACTTTCGCATTTATAATATTTATATTTGATTATTTTAATATTGTTTACGTTCGTGTTTTAGAATTATAATCCTTATTTTAGGGACGTCAAGGTACACATGACATAAAAGTGTCATTTGGAATAATATGGCAGTAACTAATAGGTAACCCCCAGAACACGAGTCTCCTCTCAGACTGAGAAGGTCAGCAAGGCAAACGTCAAACACCTCTAGAATAACTCTCAGGCATTCAAGTTTCCAACCGATGCTTACCTTCACCGTTCCAGAATTCATACCAGGTATTCTTAAAGGTATAGAGAGGTTTTCGCAAATAATTGTTTTACTTGACCTTTCTCAGAATGCGTTTACCCGTAACTACCTACTCATATCATGGCTATATTTATCTTTATTAGCTCCAATATTCACTTTCACCGGTCAACGCCCTCCGGGCCGGTTCGGTCAAGTAACGAATTGACTCAGTCGCCGGCTGCAGCCGGATGCGTGGAGAAAGGCCGAAAGCTTACGGGGTGAGTACCGATAGCAAAAAAATTACGACCTCCGTGGCGCAGTGTTGAGCGCTGTTGTCTTAACGTGCGGAGGTCCCGGATTAGTTCCCCGGCAGGGTCAATTAAGGAATTTATAATTTCTGAATTGTCCCTGGTCCGGCAAATACGTGCCGCCAAATGATTTAGCGTTCCGGTACGATGCCTATGAGTTTAATATAACTGCCATGCCCCTAACAGGTTAGCCCGCTACTATCTTAGACTGAATCATCACTTACCATCAGGTGAGATCGCAGACAAGGGCTAACTTGTAGTGGATAAAACAACAACAAATTGCAATGTTTTCAAGTAAAACATCGTTAGCGCAACTATGATTGAGAATTTTTTTTTTAAAACGTGAGTAACGCGTTACTTTCGTCAAGATCGCTGTTTTCGTCCATATTTAATCCTTTTAAATTAAACCGCTTAATAGAACAGCTGTTTTGAGGCCGCCATCTTTTGTAGATATATTTGTAAAAGTACTGAGTAGGAAATACCATTGATTTAATTTAACAAATTGTATAATGACAGTATGCGTAGATCAGGGGCATACTATCATCGCTTTAAGCAGTATTGTTTTAATATTGTTGATGTTCGCGTTTTAGAATTATAGTCCTTACTAGGTGATGCCCGGGACTTCGTCCGCGTGGTTTAAGTTTTTTTGATTCCCGCGGGAACTCCTTAATTTTTCGGGATAAAATGTAGCCTATGCCACTCTCCAGGTTCTGAACTATAGCCAAGCCAAATATCACGTCGATCCGTTTCTCCGTTGCGGCGTGATTGAAGGACAAACCAACAAAAAAACACACTTTCGCATTTATAATATTAGTATAGATTATGGGGACGTCAAGGTACATGACGTAAAATTGACAATTTGAAGTAATACTGTTTTAAACGATGATATTAACCCCCCAGTGCTTTAACATAATTTTATTTTATTTTATTAAAAAAAAATAACGTATCTTAGAACAATGCCACTATAAAGAGCCCTTTTCCCAATCGCCGAATAAACCTTGACTGACGAATAAACTTTAATGTTTTGACAGAATTCCTACACAGCATCTGTCAAAACATATTATATGCATCAGTTAGACATTACTCAAACATTAAGAAACAACCTTGGTATATTAATGTAATATGTATAACAATTTTTATTGAAGTTTTCTAGGAAATCATTTTAGACTAAACAGTTATCATATATCCAAAAATACATATTTTCAACATCTTTCAATAGAAATTAACTTCTTATTAAAGTTATAGAGCTTCTTTTTCCATGAGATTTGAGTACTTACTTTTTAATAGTAAAGAAATGTTCATTATGAAAATTATGTTAGTTAATTTATTCCGTATTTGTTTGCTATCGCTACTAAACAACTGGCATATTGCACATTTCCAACATTGTACTGCAAGTCACGTCAGACAATGATCTATTCTAGGGCCTAGTTCCCCTGCTCTCCGCAGAATCCACCGTAATTGGTGTTGTATTTAACACTCGTCCGCGTGGATTAATAGGGTTGCAAACCCCAAGGGAACTTTTGGATTTAGCGGGATAAAAAGTCATCTTTTCAACCGATTTTGACGAAATTTCGTACAGAGATAGGTTGCTTCCCGGGAAAGCAATATAGCCGGAGATTTACTACTTTTTATACCGAAAAACAAAACTTAAACAACGCGGACGAAGTCGCGAATATTATCTGGACTGGAACAGTTTTCAATCAAGTGGAGTATCATAAACATAATATTATGATTATGAGCGTTTAGGAGAATTACTTATTTCGAAAAATATAGGAAGTACGATAAAAGTTTAAGGATAAAGGCTGAAAATAATTATTTTATTTTTATTCAACTTTTATTTATTAGGTTTACCAACGATTATGTTACAAGTTACATTAATAAAAATTAAAACCATCGTGTAAATACTACCTTAGTCAAGTGATTACTTAAATTCGCGACAGTTTAAAATCCTTACAAAGTTTATTGACAAGTTGAAAAAATTCAAAATTCAAAAGTTTTTTAATCAAATAGACTTTTTACAAGTGCTTATGAATAGTCGAATGAATCTACCACTGGTTCGGAATGCCGTTCCCGAAAAATAAACCGAGCCATTGAGAAAATCGATCGTCAGTTTTTCCGCCTGCCCTAGAAAAGGGTTTGACGACCTCCGTGACGCAGTGTTGAGTGCTGTTGCTTTAACGTGCGGAGGTTCCGGGTTCGATCCCCGGCAGGGTCAATGTGGGAATTTATAATTTCTGAATTTTCCCTGGTCTGGCCTGGAGGCTTCGGCCGTGGCTGGTTACCACCCTACCGGCAAAGACGTGCCGCCAACCGATTTAGCGTTCCGGTACGATGCCGTGTAGAAACCGAATAGAGGTATGGGTTTAATATAACTGCCATGCCCCTAACAGGTTAGCCCGCTACCATCTTAGACTGCGTCATCACTTACCATCAGGTGAGATCGCAGTGAAGGGCTAAATTGTAGTGGATAAAAAAAAATAAAAGAAAAACTTACTAAGGGTGAAACCAGCCTACGGACAGGACAGAATAAAACGACAGCTTGCGCACTTTAATATCTACTATACAGACCTGCGCGACACGACGAAACGTGGTTCCCATACTACAATAAATTACACAGATAGAAACACAGGGCAAGTTTTTTGTCGATCTCCCTGGCGCAGTGGTTAGCACTATGGTCTTATGAATGGGAGGTCCCGGGTTCGATACCCGGCGGGCTCAATTTGGGAATTGGTAATTTCTGAATTTTATCTGGTATGGCCTGGTAGGAGGCCCTGTTTTTAGGGTTCCGTACCCAAAGGGTAAAAACGGGACCCTATTACTAAGACTCCGCTGTCTGTCTGTCTGTCTGTCTGTCTGTCTGTCTGTCTGTCTGTCTGTCTGTCTCCAGGCTGTATCTCATAAACCGTGATAGCTAGAAAGCTGAAATTTTCACAAATGACGTATTTCCGTTGCCGCTATAACAACAAATACTAAAAATTAAAAAAATATATATATATTAAGGGGGGTCCCCATACAATAAACGTGTTTTTTTCGTATTTTTTTGCTCAATTATATTAAAAACGGTAACAGGTAGACGGTTCAAATTTTCACAGAATATTAACTTGTATATTACCTTTCAAAATAAATAATTAAATATCAATAAAGTAAATATTATAGGGGGGCTCCCATACAACAAACGTAATTTTTATTTTTAATACGTCATAAATCGTAAAACTTACTACAGGTTTGTACAGAACCCTCGGTGCGCGAGTCCGACTCGCACTTGGCCGGTTTTTTATTTACCAGCAAAGGCGTGCTGCCAAACGATTTAGCATTCCGTTACGATGCCGTGTAGAAACGAGGTAAAAACCAATTAAGTAGGGGGTATGGATTTAACATAGCTGCCATATCCCTAACAGTTTAGCCCGCTACCATCTATGACTTCTCGTTACTCAAAACTCAATTTATTTATCACATGTTGGACATACTGCATACATGTGTCTCTTATGTTACGTCCTGTTTTGACTCTACTACTGGTTCGGAAACCAGATTCTACTGAGAAGAGCCGGCAAGGAACTTTGCTCTTTCTTCATCATCACTTACCGCCGGGTGAGATCGCAGTGAAGGGCTAACTTGTAGTTGAAAAAAGTATTGCCTCACTTCGCTGACTTTACTGTATGAATCGTAGGTGAATACACGAATGTTCTGCAATTTAGCAAGATGGTATCTACCTTTGGGTTTTGCCAGTGGTGGGTAATTCGTGAGGTCACTTGCATTATACGAATAAAGAGCTGCCATTCACAAAGTTCATAGGTTGAGATCGAGTTGAAAAGATAGCTATTTTAATCCTTTGCAACTCTTCGTCGTCTCATCGAATGTATGTTTTGTTTACTTTGTTTGGTAGTTAATTAAATTATAAATTACTTAGATTGAATACAACGACAAGTACAAAAATTAAATCTAAGCTATTTGAAATTTTAAGGTGGGTTTCCGTGGGAATCAAAACCCTTAAGCGGACGAAGTCGCAGGTATTCTCTAGTAAATAATAAAGCCATAGTTACAAAATATAGATAAAGCCTTTCACCATAGCGAAAGAATATATCCATAAGATCTTAGTAGGGTAATAATGTACTTAGTAGTAATTCAATGACTGCCATATAACTAACATAAACCAAATAGGCATAGAGCCAAATACAAAGTGCAGTAGGCGTGGAAAGAGCAAAGGTGCAGGACGAGGAGAAATCTAGGTTATCTAGAATAGATCCTGGATCGTTTTGTAATCGCGTGTTTACAAAACGCTCAATGTGTTTTGACGACGACGAAGTTGTAGTTCGATTTGCGTTTGGGGTATTTGCGAAAGTTTGGATGGATGGATGGATGTCTGTTACTCAAGCAACGGTTGAACGGATCTGGATGAAATTTGGCACATAGATAAATTATAGTCTGGAATAACACATAGCCTATAGGCTATTTTTATCCCGGAAAATCAAAGAGTTTCCGCGGGAACCAAAAAACCTCAATCCACGCGGACGAAGTTGCGGGCATCAGCTAGTCAAGCTAGTCGCTTTCAACGGCATCACTACATAAACAAAAATAACAAACGTTGAACGCGTCTAGGTCAATTAATTTTAGTCATCAGTTAAACATCGTCCTGTGGGGTTATAATATCATGGTTATCCATATAAATATTATAAATGCGAAAGTTTGGATGGATGGATGTATGTATGTATGGATGTATGTTTGTTACTCAATCACGCTCCAACGGATGAACGGATCTGGATGAAATTTGGCACAGAGATAGATTATAGTCTGGAATAGCACATAGGCTACTTTTTATCCCGGAAAATTAAAGAGTTCCCGCGGGAACCGAAAAACCTCAATCCACGCGGACGAAGTCGCGGGCATCAGCTAGTAATATCTACCTGTTATATTATTAATCTACTAGCGACGCCCCGGCTTCGCACGGGTAGTACCAATAAAATATAGCCTCTGTCACTCGCTGATAATGTAGCTTTCTACAGGTGAAAGAATTTTTAAAGAATTTTTATAAATTTGCACGTCGGCAAAGACGAAACATGTTTGTTCTATATAATTGGTTTGTCATCTTAACTGTACAATGTTTCTTGCAAATAAACGATTGATTTGATTTGATTTGTGTTGATTTAAAATCAGTTTTTGAGTTTATCCATTACGAACAAACAAATCTTTCCTCTTTATAATATTAGTTTAGATGACAGATGGTATCCGTCCGACATGATATCACGTCCTTGTTTAAATGTTTAATGGTGATTACAGAATACAATACTGGCATTTAATAATAATAATAATAATGTCCTCCCGACCGAATTTCGGCCACGGCGGCCAATCTCCAGAGAGATTAGCCATCTGCGCGGGAGATATTATAGTGCACAAGTGTTTGCGCAAACACAGGTCCACTCTCTGTTCCTTTACTCTCATAGCCCGATGGGACGGAAAATCTGACACGACCGGAAAGATATCAGGCGCAGGACCGATGGCTTAACGTGCTCTCCGAGATCTCTGATGTCCGTTATAATATTATTATAAAACCTATTTTTTTCTTTTTACAGATATCGTGCAGCCACTGTGTGTCCTTGAATCAGATTTCGGTTTCAAAATCAACTGTGCCTTCAAAAAGTCTGGACTATTCAGGGTACGGAATCTCGGAGGCGTCAAAGCACATGCTAGTATAGGTAAGTTTTTATAAATTCCTCTACAAGTTAGCCCTTGACTGCGATCTAACCTAGTGGGAAGAAAGGGTGCAGTATAAGACTGTACGGCTCAGTTCACTAGGGTCCACTTTTTGGATCCACCAGTGGATCTAATAGTACTCTGGAGTCCATTAGGTCCACCAATGGTCGGGGTGGATCCTATAACACTTCAACTACATTAGGATCCACCGTCTGGCTCCACCAGTGGATCGAATAGCACTCTGAGAGTTCACTGTGATCCACCAATGTTCTTAGTGGAGCCTGTAACACTTGCCCATGCCCATTTCGATCTTCTAAGACCCAGCTAAGTGATTAATAGTTTGCTAATAATAATATATTGGCCACTTATAAAAAAATAGATGAAGCCCGCGACTTCGTCAGCGTGGATTAAGTTTTTTTTATACCCGCGGGAACTCATTAATTTTCCGGGATAAAAAGTAAAAAGTAAATCTATATCTGTGCCAAATTTCATCCAGATCTGTTCAGCCGTTCTGGCGTGATTGAGTAACAAACATCCATCCAAACTTTCGCATTTATAATATTAGTACCAATAGAGATTTAAATTATTTTTAGTCCATGAAATTAATTTTTGCAATCTTATGACGCTAATTATGATTAGAAAATATAAATTAATCTACTTGCACAAATTCTGTTTTACACAATCTCCAAACTAAACAAAAGTAAAGCGTAATAAATAAATAAATAAATAAATAAATCAATTTATTTTCCAGAGATATTCCAATAATTTACACATAATAATTAGACAAATGATTTTAAACTTAATCTACCTAAAACTAACATACTCCTTGATGTCTCAAATGTATTTCAGACCAATGCCGTAATAGATATCCCACGTTCGTCTGCATACAGGCTTTTACGAGGCAATTCTCGCTTCGTAGGTACCTCCACCAAGTATTTGCGATTCTCTTCCGCATTAACGCCCAGAAACCGTGCATGCCTACCTAAATTTTTTTACATCGAGCATTGGTTAACCATTGCCTGAAATTATTGTTATCCCATTTAAAACAGCTCTCTGTGGAAAAATATCAAATTATAGCGTTCTTAAAATAATCAGTCATTTTAAGATTTCTGGAAATTTCAACCATCTATAATAATTAATAATCTAGGTAAGTAATAAGTATACTATTTTTTTGAACGTTTTTCACCATAAGTAGGTAAATATTGGAATACTTAATTAATAGAATTGATTTTACTGTTTCCGATAATTATTGAAACTTACAGAAAAACAAGGCTTTGGAGCAATCAATGGAAAATCTCTGAATCGGGAAAATTTTATGTTGTTTCTCTCACATCGTGTTTCTTTAAGATTAAAGTTCTTATGATTAAAGATGCAAAACTTCAAATAAAACAAAATTTCAAATTTCAAAAACTTCGTAAACAGTCAAAGTACAAAAAAAGTCGTACTATTAAAATATTAAAGCTATTGCACTCACAGTTCTCAAAAGAAAGTTTTTCGGTCCGCCATAAGCTTAGTTTTTAACCGACTTCAAAAAAAGGAGGAGGTTCTCAATTCGACTGTATGTTTCTTAACCGACTTCAAAAAAAGGAGGAGGTTCTCAATTCGACTGTATGTTTTTTTTGTATGTTTGTTACGCGATTTCTCCGCCAATTATGAACCGATTTTGATAATTCTTTTTTTGTTTGGTAGGTCATACTTAAGAGGTGGTCCCATTTTAATTTGGTGAAGATCTGATGAATATCTCCGGAGATGGAGAACGGAACTCCTCAATGGATAAGAGTAAATTGCTCGCGATCAGTGTGATAGTTTTGTAAACAGTATGTTTTAACCATGCATAGCATATCTCGTTCTGGTTACACCCTGTATTTAAAAACAGTGGGGCCACTAAAAATTGTGAAATAAAAAATTTTCAAAAAAAAAATAAAAACCGACTTCAAAAACCACAAACACTAAAAAGTAAAAAATAATTTAATTTATTATGTATACAAGAGTTAATGTAGTTCTATAGTAACATTTTTTGGAGTCGGTGCCAATGTGGAGTCACGTCAACAATAATGAAGAGTAGGTAGACGGTTCATGCGGCTAATTGGTACCGACACAAAAATTTTTTATTATAGAACTACATTAACTCTTGTAAGTATACATAATAAATTAAATTATTTTTTACTTTTTAGTGTTTGTGGTTTTGAAGTCGGTGTAATATGTACTCAGTTCAACATAAAGATGCAACTCCTCAATAAATCGATGTAGGTTGTATACTCATCGATTTGGAAGAAAGGTCCATTGAAAATGTAAGTAGGTTAGATTAGGAAATAATATTATAACAATAGCATGTAAGGTTTCGTTATTCTTTCTGTTAGTTATTAAAGAGTAGATATTAAGCCTGCACTGAATAAAGACGTCTCCACCAATATCTTATCATTTAATACGAACCAAAAAAACCACATTACTTCATGGCGACCCTGCCAGTCGGTGCGCGCTACTAACCTGCGTGCACCGGCTGGGCACCGATCAAGAAGCCTTCAAGAATCAAGAACAATTCAAAGACCTCAAGACCCGGCCAGCCAAGTCAGTTAAGAAAAATATCGAAGATTATTAGTTACCAAGATTCAAGAGAAATTCAACCATAGATCAAGACCCAGCCAGTGAAAAGAAGATAAAGATGAATATCACCCAATTTTCATAATTAAGAAGAGAAGCACTAAATTACCATTAAGAAAGAAGCACATCAATTAGTTTGCAATTCAGAAGATTTCTACATCGCCCACCATCACCGTGCGTCCAGGGTTATCCCGGCCACAACTAGGAGGTGTCCAGGGTATTCCCGGCCCAGTTCGAGGAGTCCAGGGTTATCCCGGCCCACCCAGATGCAGCATGAAAAGGTCCAGACCCCAAAGCTGTTGTCCGAAGGCCATTGCATCTTCCAGTTATTCTACGACGACGTGACGGCGACGAAGCACAGGCCAGATAAATAAAAATTGATATGCGTCGATGAAGTAAGTGCATTTATTACTTCGCTATGGGCCATAGGTTTAAAATTATTAGTTTTTGTAATTATAATTATTTTTGGCATTTTTCGTTTCGGTAATTTTTTTTCTGTTAGCAATTTAGTTCGTATTTTTCTCGGTAGTACCTAGCTATTATTTTAATCAAGTAGATATCATAATTTTTTTCCTACAATGTTAGTTTACTTTATATAGAAGTTATTAATAATTCGAAGAATTATTACGGTGTAATAGCGTGGTCAACGACACACGCGCACCTAAATTTCATTGTATTACGAGACAATGATATTGCTCGAGATGCAATTTGAAAGTACAAGGAAATGAGTACGAAATAAGGAGAATTATTTTTCTTTCTGTTGAAGCACAGAAGTGTGTGCTTAAATAGAGACTTTACCCGTCTTGAAAAAAATAGGACTCTACTAACCCAAGGCTTGATCACCCTTCGGCTGTAGAAGTGCTACATACGAGTATATTTAAATAGGTATTGACGAATATTTAAATCGGATTAAGACAGACGTTTATATTATGTGAAGATGATTATTATTTGAACGCGATATTTTGCGCATACTTAGTACCTCCTCATTCAACGATGTATAATATTTTGTCTAGACTCTTGATCATTATCTACCGCGCTGGTGTTAGTGAAAGACCTAGAGCCTTGTTGAATGTTAATAATGAAGAATATATGAATTATGGAGAATATTTGAAAGGATGTTATGTTTTATAATTAGGAGTGTACGCGCCGCGTTAATTTATTTATTTGTTGATATGCAAGAGAGAAATATCAAAGAAAGATGAAGACTAGAGACTCGAAGATTTATTATGAAATATTTTGACGATACAGGTATTATAAATACCTAAGACGTTACATGATGGTTTAGAAACCTCATAGGTATTATTTTAATGGACAAGCATGTCAAACGATGATGCTATTTTGAGTTAAATGCTCGAAGCGATGCTACGGCGATATTTTTTATTATAGAGACATGAATATTTTGTGACAGAATAATAATTTTAAATTGCGTAGGTACCTTGATTCGACAAAATACGCCTATAATATTATTTGCAAGATGATCACGATTTAAAGTTGATCATACATTCTTACCTTATTTTGTAGAATTAACCCTTTACAATGTAAAGTGTGATCAATTATTATTTGCTATTATTTTATTATTATTGTTCTATATCGGTTATTGTTATTATCGGATGCCCATACGAAGTAGTAAAATAAATTGCACAAGCACAAGCGTTAAAAAAATGTTTCTTTTTTTTCCATTAGGGTTAGTTTTATTTTATTTTTGTATTTCACCTTTTTTCCCAATCGGAGTACCACTCAACATTTTTTTTTCATTAAGAAGAGGGGTGAACCACATAGATTTTCGGGGGAGTTGTAATATGTACTCAGTTCAACATAAAGATGCAACTCCTCAATAAATCGATGTAGGTTGTATACTCATCGATTTGGAAGAAAGGTCCATTGAAAATGTAAGTAGGTTAGATTAGGAAATAATATTATAACAATAGCATGTAAGGTTTCGTTATTCTTTCTGTTAGTTATTAAAGAGTAGATATTAAGCCTGCACTGAATAAAGACGTCTCCACCAATATCTTATCATTTAATACGAACCAAAAAACCACATCACTTCATCGGTTTTTATTTTTTTTTTGAAATTTTTTTTTCACTCAAGTAGTCGCTTTGTTATTACAGAACTGGTTTAAATTATTAGGTAGTAGCAAGTATGTACCAATATAATAAACCATAATAATCGTGATTTGCATGTGAACGTCAGAAACCTTCGATTTCATTACAAATCATAACAGCTATGATCGTTAAATTCGTTATGAGTGTCCAACTCAACTTAAAATGGCTACCAATGCCACTCTAAATTACTTAGATATTCTTTGTATTACAAAGATTCAAATCTTTGGACAGAGGATTCCCAACACTTCCAAAATATTAATCCATTGTGACACTCTTTGCACAATATCATTATTTATGCTGTCATAATATCACCTATCGCAAGATTTGATCGACTCCAAATCCATACCTACTCGTACTTTAAAAATTATAAATGGAAAGGTTTTCTGCCTGTTTGTTACTCTTCTAGTCTCTTTCATTGTTGACGAAGTTTGATGATACAGATAACTTGTATTCCCGATACGGACGTAAGCTACTTTACAAAAATAAATTCAGGGTTCCCGCATAATACCTATTAAAAAACCTTATGCTACACGACAAATTTAAAAGTACAGTGCAAATGTGTTTCGGTCTGTTAAATTTTCACGGCTGAGCTGATTAACCAATTTTGAATGATATTTGCACAGAGATAGCTATCCTGGAAATGGATATTGGTTTTATTTTTAAATAAAAAATAAAAGAGTTTGCACGTAAGTTTTACAGTAGCCGAATTCACGCGGACGAAGTCGTTGGCATCACCTAGTATAGAAATGGTCAAACCTCGACTATTTTCAAGGTTTTGTTACATTATAATATTATGAGTGGCATTAGGTATAAATGGAAACAATTACTAGTTTTAATGGAAATTAATTTCATTCCCTTAAAAAATACCATTGTATTGCTATAATGTGATCGAGATCAGAATATATTGGGGAGATGTAAAAAGTACCTAAGTAGATGTTATCAAAAATGTTATGTGGTCAAGTGCAAATTAATTATTAATCGCTGAAATTATAGGTAAACAAGTAAAGTTTATTTAATTTAATAAATAATATTTCCTATAAATTATGTAAGAATATGAAGCTCGAATCGAGGTTTTCATATTTGCGCCTCTTGGCCTGTTCGGCGCTGATGGCCGCTGCACCCGCCGTAGAGGAGGTCGCCTGAACGTCATCCGGAGGTCCCTTGCCACCGCCCATGTGCCAGCTGTACTGGAACCTATTGGTTTGGCGCGTAGCGATGGCAGGAGACCTGATTGTATGACGCTCATACCTTGGAAGATGGGCAGGTCGCTTGTTTGGGATGCAACGTGTGCAGACACTTTAGCTGCATCCCACATTCAGGCGACCTCCTCTATACGGCGGGTGCAGAGGCCATCAGCGCCGAACAGGCCAAGAGGCGCAAATATGAAAACCTCGATTCGAGCTTCATATTCGTGCCTTTTGGTGTGGAGACCTTGGGGCCGTGGGGCCCGGGGGCTCGAGCTCTTTTTGAGGAAATTTCTAAAAGGGTTATCGAGTCAACCGGGGACCCGAGAGCTGGCAGCAACCTTGGTCAAAGAATTAGTTTGGCCATCCAAAGGGGTAATGCTGCCAGCATCTTGGGTACAATGCCTCGCTGCGGTGGTCTCGATGAGGTTTTAGATTTAATTTAATTTATTTTACTTAGTTTTAATTTCATAGAGTTTGTAATATTAGTTTTAATTTAGATTTCATTTATAGTTTGTTTATTTCCTAGTTGTAATTAAATAAAATAATTAATATAAATTATGTAAGTATAAATCATTTTATTTTTATCTCTGATTTTTATTCAATAATAACTTCATCTAGCTTATCCATAAATCTTTAAAACCATAATTATGTTCTTGACGAGGGCAGATGAACCTTTGGCCAAACGTGCAACCAAAAAAGGCTATGATTAAATCGAGATTATGTTGTTATAACTTATGAGTTATTGTGACTTATGGCCAGATGTGTGATTTTTATGCAATGTTTGGTTTCCGTCGAGAGATAGCAAAGCCGTCGATTTATGGCCTTCCATATGAAGAAGGTGTGTTTTATAAGACAACTAGCTGATGCCCGCGACTTCGTCCGCGTGGTTTAAGTTTTGTTTGATTCCCGCAGGAACTCCTTAATTTTCCGGGATAAAAAGTAGCCTATGTCACTCTCGTAGTCCTCAACTATACCCATACCAAAAATCACGTCGATCCGTTGCTCCGTTGCGGCGTGATTGAAGGACAAACCAACAAACCAACAAACCAACAAACAAACACACTTTCGCATTTATAATATTAGTATGATACATATTAATTTATTTATGAAAACGATTTAGCGGGCAACGTCGGTTTAGGTTTTCAATCCATGGTTGGGCTCTCTTGGATTTTCCGGGCTAAATATATAAATAATTAAAATCTTTATTTGGGATTTAAACACAAAAATAAAGAACAAAAAAATTTTCAAAAACACAAAATTAAAACTAGAACTAACATAACTTTTTTAAACTGTGCCACAACACAAATAATCCCAAAAAGGGCATCGCCTCAGCGTAATGCTGAAGTGGTGTTTGAACACCACTCCAGCGCTGTTCTTCCGGATAAAAAGTAGCCGATTACCGTCTCCGGGATACAAATTATGTGTGTACCTCGGCTGTGAAAAAACAGATAGACAGACAGCTAAATAGACCGACGATCACGACATTTTCGCAAAGTATGGATTAGCGATAATTGGAGCCGAACGCCGTTAACTGCCTCGTTGGTCTAGTGGTTGGCATGTTCGATGCGGCCGACGAGGTCCCGGGTTCGATTCCCGGGTCGGGCCATAATTAAGTATTGGGTTTTTCTAGAAATTCTCAGTACTAGCCCGGAGTTAGGAAGTTGGCGGTGTTGTCGGAGAGCACGTTAAGCCGTCGGTCCCGGTTATTATTACTAACATGATAATGGTCGTTAAAGCCCGCCAACCCGCATTGGAGCAGCGTGGTAGGTCTAAGCTCTAATTCCCTCTCTCCTATGAGAGTGGAGGCCTGTGCCCAGCAGTGGGACGTTATTGGGCTGTAGTGGAGCCGACCGCTTAAGGTGTTTCCACGGGATGTAACCTATCTCTGTACAAAGTTTCGTCAAAATCGATTGAACAGACGGGTCGTCAAAGTGTAGCAGACAGACTGGCACACTTTCACGTTTATAATGGCATGGCTTTATAATGGGCCCAAGCTGTGCAAAAAAATATTAGGTAATTTCTTCTATTCATCACAAAGGCTGTAAATTATGCCTTTGCATAATTTACAGCCTTTGCTCTGAAGTAACCTGAACTTTTGACTTGGCTCTTAACATTTAACATTGTATGGAAGATCCTCGCTTTCTCTTTTAAAGTATCCATTTTGTGTTAGTTTGAAGGACGTAATGTCGATATATTTGGTTAAGTTTATAATATATCTTTTGCGTTATTTTCTTGAAGCGATTCCATGTTTGCTTTTCAAATACCTATCGCGTCAAAGAAAGGTTGGCGGCCTGTGAGCACTGTAACCCAATTTAAAGTTTAAATACCTATGTATCTCTCTCTCTGCGTCGTATTCCTCGTTGCCGAGGTTCTTGACCCCTCTCCATTAATCACATAATGGCAGGATTTTTCTTGAAAATGAGTTCCCACGCCCTTCCGCATACTCACTCTAAGCGTATTTCAACTCTTAGGTTGTGTAACGATTATTATCAGATATTGATGATAATAACCGGGACCGACGGCTTAACGTGCTCTCCGAGGCACGGAGGACACGAAAAGGCCAAATTTAAACCTCCAAATTAAGTCACCCATCCAGTTACCGACTTGGATCCACGTTGCTTAACAATCGCAATGATATACGTTGTTACAACTAGGCCACTCGTCTCTCTACTACTTATATACTTGGAATTACTAAACGCGAATAGCGAGCGGGCGACCTCCTTCACCCTCTGGAGCCCTCCTCCTTGAATATAATAGAATAAAATAATCAGTACTAAATAATATACCTCTATGATAATCAGTTATTAATAATTGTACGATTGCAACGGCCATACTGCCAACGCTTAAAGCCATATTGTTTCGTTATTGTTGACTTCCGTGTTTTATAATAATTATTATAATCCTTATATTTTTAGGGACGTCAACGAGACATCAAACTGTCATTTTGAGTAATATTGCTTAAGTATTGCTTTATGCGTAGTCTGTATGGCCCCTGGTAGGTACAATGTAGGCGTTACATAGTTTTTTCCGTCTACAATCCGCCATATGATGGATATGCAAAAAAGTATGTTGTTACAAAATTAATTACATATTATGTTCATGGTTTAGTAAAAATACAGATTCCAAGTTTGTTCTAGATTAAGTATACAATTATACAATTAATAATTTAATTAACTAATATTGATGCCTGTTTAGTTTTTGTTTTTCATTTTATTGAAGTGAAAACTTCTTTAGCCGCGTTGAGCACTTTTTGGTAGGGGTTACTTGTGGATTCGCGTGACCGACATGCTCGCGAACACCGATATGCTCGCGTTGTTACGAAGACAAAAGGTCTTAAATATAAATATACTACATTCGTAATTAAACTTTAATTCTTTAGTTTTAAAGGTTTATATCTTAATTTCATTATTTTATTTAAATTATTTTTTAAATATTCGTTTTCACTTCTATCGACAGTCCCCACATTATTTTGTATCATTAAAACTACATTATATCAAAAATGCAAAGTTGTGCCAAAATTTAGATTTCAGATCTTATTTAACTGGACTAATAGCCGATCAGAGGCCCAATTGTCTAATTATTTGGCAGCTCATAACGTATAACTGGAACTATATTTTATGGAGTTCATACATGCTTTTTGACGTGCAGGAATGTATGAACTCTTTATACAGGTCGGATTATACGTTTGACAAACGATTACGATTACGATTTTCTTACACAATCGGGGGGCCGATTACTGTCATAAGCACAGATAAGTAAAAAAGCACGCCTGAGTAATAAAAATTAATTTTAAACGAGGAGCCTTTGTTTATACCAGGGATGTTACGGAGCTTCGATTACGATTCCGTTAAGTCGGAACTTCCGATTATTATTACACTTTCGGTTCCGAAACTTTTTAATCGGAGGTTTTAATCGGATGTCGAAGCATAGCAAATAGAAATTTAACGATAAAAGGTTATTTTATAATTAAAATGAAAAAAGGTTGACTGAATGATGTTTTTACCTATGTGTTCTTACTTAAATGAAAAATATCTCTCTTATGACCACTTCTGACTCTGCCTCTGACTCCGACTCTGCCTCCGACTCCGGTTCCGATTCCGATAAATCAAATTTTAAAACTCCGATTCCGAATTCGGTTCCGATAAACTTACCTCCGTTACATCCCTGGTTTATACTACGCCATCTGTCGTCCCCCTGCCCTTTATTAATCCTATTACTCATTACGTTCCAGGTTTTAGCTTAGGAGACGAGCTGGGCTTCGAGCAGTCCCTCACAAACCAGGATCCCAGTAGGCGTAGGTCAGTCAGCTTCAAGAATGGAGCGCCCAATGTTCTAGTCGACACGCCCAGCAGGCCAGCGGGGAAACAAGAAGTATGTATCTTTTTTAATATTTTTGACGATCTTGTTTTAGAATTATAATCTTTACTAGCTGATGCCCGAAACTTCGTCATAGTGGAATAAGTTTTGATTCCCACGGGAACTCCTTAATTTTTCGGGATAAAAAGTAGTCTATTTCACTCTCCCAATGAAAATCATGCTCTGTTGCGCCGTGATTAAAAATATACAAACCAACATACAAACACACTTTCGCATTTATGGTATTAATATTATATTTTAGGGACGCAAAGATACGTGACATAAAACTGTCATTTTGAAATAATTCTGATCAAAATTTACGCCTCTAGTCGAGCATTCGAGTATAAATGTCACAGTATACTATACTTGTACTTTGCAGCATAACTAAGCGTCGATGTTAAATAACTATACCCACTCAGTGCGTACGACGGATTCGATACGCTAATTATTAAACGATTATAGTTATGTTTATAAAATAAATAAACGTTTTAATTTACATCAACCAAGGACCTCGTTTTATTAATATATATATAGCTGCTCGTGCTGACTGACTGACTCATTGATCACCTCTCCTGTAAAATTTTGTATGAAAATAATTTTTTTCACTCATCGTTTCGTATAGAAGATAAAAATTCATTCGGAGGAAAAATACGGAGAGAGCTGATGATTGAGGATTTCGAAGACGGATGAAGAGCACCAGCCAGGGTATCGAAGATAGGTGGGGGGTGCTCGACCAAATGTCACTGGAAACTTCATCCAATTGACAGTGAGCTGAAAAAAATTTCAAAATGGCCGATTTAAGATGGCCGCCATACAAATTTCGTCGGTGTCTATCTCGGAGAGTATAAAAGATGGGAGAGTGGTTTCTCGGCAAAAGATGATCAGGACCTGAAGGTCTTCTTGATGAACAGGAAAAAAGTTCAAGATGGCGGAATTTCTTTTTTCATAGAAAATGTATGGCGAATATTGAAGAGGCTACAAGTGTAGAACTATGCAAGACTTTGATGCGGTTCCTTTTCAAAAATTGTTTTTAAAGAAGAAAATATATGGGGAGCGATGATGATCGAGGGTTTGAAAGATGGGTGAGGAGCACGGCCAGGATATTAAAGATAGGTGGGGGCTCCTCAAACAAAAAATACTCGAAACTTCATTCAATTGGCAGTGAGCTGAAAAAAAAAATCCAAAATGGCGGATTCAAGATGGCGGCTATCTCAGACAGTATTTAAAAGATGGACCTTTGGATGGAGTGGTTTTTGGGTAGAAAATTATCAGGGCCTGAAAGTCTACTTGATGAGCAGAAAAAATTAAGATGGCAGAATCTACGAACATTGAAGAGAGTAGAAGTTAGGAAATATGCATGATTTTGATATGGTTTTTTACAAGATTTGTTCTTTATGGAAGAATTATTGTCGGTTTGCCATTAGGAAAGCCAAGTTGCCGATCTTTTTTTTTACTCATCGTTTCGTATAGAAGGCAAAAATTCATTCGGAGGAAAAATACGGAGAGAGCTGATGATTGAGGATTTCGAAGACGGATGAAGAGCACCAGCCAGGTTATCGAAGATAGGTGGGGGGTGGTCGACCAAATGTCACTCGAAACTTCATCCAATTGACAGTTAGCTGAAAAAAATTTCAAAATGGCGGATTTAAGATGGCCGCCATACAAATTTCGACGGTGTCTATCTCGGAGAGTATAAAAGATGGAAGAGTGGTTTCCTGGCAAAATATGAACAGGACATGAGGGTCTACTTGATGAACAGGAAAAAAATTCAAGATGGCGGAATTTATTTTTCCATAGAAAATGGTATTGAAGATAGGTGGGGGGTGCTCGAACAAATGTCACTCGATACTTCATCCAATTGACAGTGAGCTGAAAAAAAAATTAAAAATGGCGAATTTAAGATGGCTGCCATACAAATTTCTTCGGTGTCTATCTCGGAGAGTATAAAAGATGGAAGAGTGGTTTCGTGGCAAAAGATGATCAGAACATGAAGGTCTACTTGATGAACAGGAAAAATGTATGGCGAATATTGAAGAGGCTACAAGTGTAGAACTATGCAAGACTACGGTTCCTTTTCAAGATTTGTTTTTATGGAAGAAATCTCATTTTGACGAATGGTTCGGAGAAAAAAATATGGAGAGAGATGATGATCGAAGGTTCGGATGATGGGTGAGGAGCACGGTCAGGGTATTAAAGATAGGTACCTACTTAGGGGCTGCTCAAACAAAAAGGGAGGGGCGGGGGGTTGGTGGTCTTTGTTTTATGTTTTTCCTTTATGAGAATTTTCTTTTACGTCGGACGCTTGGCGTGCTGGCGCTTCCACTGTGCTCACTAGCATAGCAGTGTGTTGTTCAGATCAGAACACGTAGACAGTAAACCAGCTGCCTGATTATGTAAGAATTGTCGATCAAATCGTAAAAGTTCGGCGTCAAAGTAAAATAAACCATAACAGCATTGAATTAGAGCTCAATTTCGTTTTTCGAAATTGAGCTCTAATTTAATGCTGTTATGGTTTATTTTACTTTGACGCCGAACTTTTACGATTTGATCGGCCATTCTTACATAATCGGGGGGCAGGATAGTAGGACAGCGAGTAAGTAGACAGTGGACCACGCGGTCCACTACGCGGTCCGCTGTAGCGGGCCGCGCAACCACGCGCCATACTAGTTAATTTATATATATATAGCTGCTCGTGCTGACTCATTGATCACCTCTCCTGTAAAATTTTGTATGAACATTTTTTTTTTCACTCATCGTTTCGTATAGAAGACAAAAATTCATTAAGAGGAAAAATACAGAGAGAGCTGATGATTGAGGATTTCGAAGACGGATGAAGAGCACCAGCCAGGGTATTGAAGATAGGTGGGGGGTGCTCGACCAAATGTCACTCGAAAGTTGATCCAATTGACAGTGAGCTGAAAAAAAATTCAAAATGGCGGATTTAAGATGGCCGCCATACAAATTTCTTCGGTGTCTATCTCGGAGAGTGTAAAAGATGGAAGAGTGGTTTCTTGGCAAAAGATGATCAGGACATGAGGGTCTACTTGATGAACAGGAAAAAAAATTCAAGATGGCAGAATTTATTTTTCCATAGAAAAGGGTATTGAAGATAGGTGGGGGGTGCTCGACCAAATGTCACTCGAAACTTCATCCAATTGACAGTGAGCTGAAAAAAAATTCAAAATGGCGGATTTAAGATGGCCGCCACACAAATTTCATCGATGTCTATCACGGAGAGTATAAAAGATGAAAGAGTGGTTTCTTGGCAAAAGATGATCAGAACATGAAGGTCTACTTGATGAACAGGAAAAAAATTCAAGATGGCGGAATTTATTTTCCATAGAAAATGTATGGCGAATATTGAAGAGGCTACAAGTGTAGAACTATGCAAGACTACGGTTCCTTTTCAAGATTTGTTTTTATGGAAGAAATCTCATTTTGACGAATGGTTCGGAGAAAAAAATATGGAGAGAGATGATGATCGAAGGTTCGGATGATGGGTGAGGAGCACGCGGTCAGGGTGTTAAAGATAGGTACCTACTTAGGGGCTGCTCAAACAAAAAGGGAGGGGCGGGGGGTTGGTGGTCTTTGTTTTATGTTTTTCCTTTATGAGAATTTTCTTTTAAGTCGGACGCTTGGCGTGCTGGCGCTTCCACTGTGCTCACTAGCATAGCAGTGTGTTGTTCAGATCAGAACACGTAGACAGTAAACCAGCTGCCCGATTATGTAAGAATTGTCGATCAAATCGTCAAAGTTCGGCGTCAAAGTAAAATAAACCAAAACAGCATTAAATTAGAGCTCAATTTCGTGTTTCGAAATTGAGCTCTAATTTAATGCTGTTATGGTTTATTTTACTTTGACGCCGAACTTTGACGATTTGATCGGCCATTCTTACATAATCGGGGGGCAGGATAGTAGGACAGCGAGTAAGTAGACAGTGGACCACGCGGTCCACTACGCGGTCCGCTGTAGCGGGCCGCGCAACCACGCGCCATACTAGTATATATATATAGCTGCTCGTGCTGACTGACTGACTCATTGATCACCTCTCCTGTAAAATTTTGTATGAAAAATTTTTTTTTCACTCATCGTTTCGTATAGAAGACAAAAATTCATTCGGAGGAAAAATACGGAGAGAGCTGATGATTGAGGATTTCGAAGACGGATGAAGAGCACCAGCTAGGGTATCGAAGATAGGTGGGGGGTGCTCGACCAAATGTCACTCGAAACTTCATCCAATTGACAGTTAGCTGAAAAAAAAATCAAAATGGCGGATTTAAGATGGCCGCCATACAAATTTCTTCGGTGTCTATCTCGGAGAGTGTAAAAGATGGAAGAGTGGTTTCTTGGCAAAAGATGATCAGGACATGAGGGTCTACTTGATGAACAGGAAAAAAATTCAAGATGGCGGAATTTATTTTTCCATAGAAAAGGGTATTGAAGATAGGTGGGGGGTGCTCGACCAAATGTCACTCGAAACTTCATCCAATTGACAGTTAGCTGAAAAAAAATTCAAAATGGCGGATTTAAGATGGCCGCCATACAAATTTCGTCGGTGTCTATCTCGGAGAGTATAAAAGATGGAAGAGTGGTTTCTTGGCAAAAGATGATCAGGACATGAGGGTCTACTTTATGAACAGGAAAAAAATTCAAGATGGCGGAATTTATTTTTCCATAGAAAATATATGGCGGATATATCCTTTTCAAAGTTTGTTTTAATAGAAGAATTCTTATTTTGACGAATGGTTCGGAGAAAAAAATATGGAGAGAGATGATGGTCGAAGGTTCGGATGATGTGTGAGGAGCACGGTCAGGGTATTAAAGATAGGTAGGGCTGCTCAAACAAAAATACTCAAAACTTCATACAATTGGCAGTGAGCTGAAAAAAAAAACCAAAATGGCGGATTCAAGATAGCGGCTATCTCAGACATTATTTAAAAGATGGAAGAGAGGTTTTTGGGTAGAAAATTATCAGGGCCAGAAAGTCTACTTGATGAGCAGAAAAAATTAAGATGGCAGAATCTACGAACATTGAAGAGAGTACAAGAAGTTAGGAAATATGCATGATTTTGATATGGTTTTTTTACAAGATTTGTTCTTTATTTCTTTATGGAAGAATTATTGTCGGTTTGCCATTAGGAAAGCCAGCTTTGTTTTACGTTTTTTCCTTTATGAGAATTTTCTTTTACGTCGGACGCTTGGCGTGCTGACGTTTCCACTGTGCTCAATAGCATAGCAGTTTTGTTCAGTTCGTCATCGTACCGGAACGCTAAATCGCTTGGCGGCACGTCTTTGCCGGTAGGGTGGTAACTAGCCATGGCTGAAGCCTCCCACTAGGCCAGACCAGGGAAATTCAGAAATTATAAATTTTCCAAACCCTGCCGGGGATCGAACCCGGGACCTCCGCACGTTAATTCAACAGCGCTCAACACTGCGCCACGGAGGTTGTCAAACACGTAGACAGTAAACCAGGATATTAGGACAGCGAGTAAGTAGACAGTGGATCACAGTGGGCCACGCGGTCCACCACGCGGTCCGCTAGCGGGCCGCGCACCCACGCGCCATACTAGTGTACCTATATACCTGCTCTTGCTGCTCGCCAATCCCCGGGCCTCGTTTGCTAATCTAAACCGAAAGTTGTTTACGGTAGCATAATCTTAGTGAAAACGGTAAATATGACGCAACTTACCACGTAAATATAATATAATATGTAGATAATAATCACATATACCTTATAATAATAACTATATATGTAACAATGCACCATGACTAATAATAAACTTTCTACGTCTCTACTCATAAATTACGTTATAATTTATGTTATTCCATACAATCATATTACGTGTTACTATTCCGGATGTTATTCAAATTTATATTTATTTATTTATTATTTATTTTATTTATTTATTTATTTCGATTCAAAATTAACTTTAAAAAAATCACTAAACGGATCCATACTAGCGATAGCTGAGCTTATTTCTAGCGAGAAAGTTGTTTTTAAACTAGAGGATGCCCGCAACTTCGTCCGCGTGGATTAAGCTTTTTTTGTATTTGCGCGGGAGCTCCTTAATTTTCCGGGATAAAAAATAGCCTGTGTCCTTACAACCTTTCTCTGTAGCAAATTTAATCAAAATCGGTTGAAAAGATGGGCCATTAAACCATAGCAGACATAGGTAGGTACAGGCAGACAGACAGACACACTTTCACATATATAATAGGTATTGAGTATGGGTTGCTGCAATCTTGTCGTAACCTTCCGGCGTCTGTGTTTTCCACGCATAACTAAAGTACCTTCAAGGTAAGAGTGAATAGGCAAGCGCGCTCCAAGCTTGACCTCATCATTGCTTTCCATAGGCACTGCATAGAATACTAACTATTACTATATGCATAATTTACGTCAAGCGCAAGCATATCCTGCAATAAAACATACAGATACAGCTGATTACTATTAATTATGACTGATTAATTGATTGATTAATTTCCGTGTTACCTCTGTCCTCTACCGGAATTCGAATCAAGGACCTGTCAGCTATAAAGCCTTGAGTTTGTGACCTGTGTACGACTTATTGAACACGTTGCATACACTTTGCATGCACATTCACATACTCGTATGCCATATCCGTAGAAACACACTCATAATTTGACAGTGTGATAAGACCCTAATAAGTATTTGTTTCAATTGCAGAAACGCGCAAAGCAGAACAGAATCATGATGAGGCCAATGCCAATGGCGTCTGCGGGGCGACCCAACCAGGCTGCGATGGACAGGCTCTCCACCCTGCACAGACGAGCTCCCTCAACAATGCACCCACCCGGACCCATTGTGGAATTTCCCATCAAGTCACAACCCGTCGTGACCATGGCCAAACCTATGCCGATGGGTGTACCACCTTTCAAGCCTCTGCCACCAAAGGAAGACACGCTGAAAGTTGTTCCTCTTGCTTCTTCAAATAAAGGCTATACTCCTCTTCAAGCTCCACAGTCTAAAGGCCCATCGGCTTATCAAAGTGAGAAACTTTACTTAACACCCGATAACGTATCAAAAATGGTCTCGCATTTGACAGCGGCTCAATATCATCCATACAGAGTAACACCAACACAGAATACAAAAACCATACCGTCGAGAACAACTATCAATCCATTTCTCCCCATGCCACCATCATCACAAGCTATATCTATCATACCTGCACCAATTCTTAGAGAAACACTTCCATCATATACCTCTGATTCATATAACACTGTTTCTTTTCCGAAAACCAATCCTCTTTCTAACTTTCTAGACCCCGTTCCTCATCAAGTCCACGACTTGGCGAACAACTACCCAGCTTACAATACAAAGAAAGTCGACGACTACAACAGTATAAGCGGTTACAGCGACGACGTAACTTTGAAATTCACCAAGGAGGATATAAACGCGAAGATAGCTGAGATCGCCAAAGCTGGGAACATTTCCACGGAAGCAGTGGAAGCGGCTATAGCGTTGAGACAGCAACAGTTGTTGAGCAAGTACGCTAACATACCGATGCCGACGACTACAACGACGACTACTACAACGACTACAGAAGAGCCTCTTGAAGTGTTCCAGCTCGAACCAGAGCCTGAGATCATAGTAGCGCCTATACCACAGAAACCAAAGAGGTACATTCATATTTTGTGATTTTTAACTGGTGATTTTGGTCATGGTAATTTCGCTTAGGTACATACTGGTAATACCTAATTCGAGACTTTTAGACTACGTTCGCACTGCGAAAAATATTTGCGCGATTTTTTTTTCGCAATTCTGTAACACTAGAAATCATATGGAGGGTTTACGCACATGCGAATAAAATTCGCGTGAAAATAAACCGCTTTGGTTTGATATAATTATTTCACACGGTGCGCTAAGAATTATTATAGCGCGAATATTTTGTGCTGTACGGAGTTGTATCACGCTCACCGCATTCGCAGTGCGGAGCAGGTGAAATCCGTACCCGAAATACGAGTATATTATATAAATCGCGAGAATAAAATTCACCCGAATATTTTCGCAGTGCGAACGTACCCTTAGAAAAAATTAGCACGTGTTAAAGTACTTTTTTAGCAAATCTTTTTTTTGATGAATCACCTTGGTGAATCACGTTACAATCGCATCATGCAAATTCAACACAGTGCAAAAACTAATAAAAATTATATAACTTACACTTCAAATTCTTCAATTATACCTCTGTAATAAGTACTGCAAATTATTATTAAAGCGGAATAAAATCTGGAGTAATTTCTTGTACTTTATGTGATCGTAGCACTGATATCCGGACATGTATTATAAATGCAACAGTATTTTTGTGTGTATGTTTGCTGGTTAGTCCTTCAATCACGTCGCACTAGAGCAACAGATCGATGTGATTTTCATAGGAATGGTTCACGACCTGTAGAATTTAAAGCTTCTTTTTGTCACGAAAAATTCTGCTTTCCTTCAGCTTTCAAGGGATTTTTAGTCATTTATTTAGTAATTTATTCATTGATAGCTTTCATGTCTTACATACTAATACATTAATGATATTACTAAATACAATTAGCGGTTAGCATGTATGGACATGAGGCCTTAAACTTATAACCTAAATCCACTTAAATGAAGTCATCTATCTAGGTGTTTGATTCGTCCAAATTAACTAGTCATATTTTAAGGTACAGCCTTTAATATAGTTGTGTATTCCACTCCCAGAACTGAATTTGATTTATCGACCTCTTGCAAAATTAAATCATTATCTTCACATTAAGTATTCCTTGAATTACATTTATCCGTCCGCTACTTAAACAACTTTGCTAATTTTTACCGAGTTCCGCCATAATTAAATATTTTGTAACGGAATGTATAATGTTATTGTTGCAACTATTGTGTAAATCACTTTAACGAATTGCGTTTTCAGTTACGAACATTTTTACATCATTCAAAAAAGCGAGTTAATTTTTTTTTTATATTTCTCGTATCTTCTTATTATTTAATGTACGTAACTATAGACTTATATTACTTACATGTTAGCTTAAGCGAGAAGTATCATGCTATACTTATTAGTTTCCACTACAGCCCATTAAGGTCCCACTGCTGGCCACGGGCCTCTACCCTCATAGGAGAGTGGGAATTTGAGCTTAGATCCACCACGCTGCTCCAATGCGGGTTGGCAGGCTTTAACGACTATTATCATGTTAGTGATAATAACCGGGACGACGACGGCTCTCCCAGGTACGGGGGTCAAACACCGCCAACTTCCGAACTCCGGGCTAGTACTGAGAATTTCTATCTGTCTGTCTGTCTGTCTGTCTGTCTGTACGCTACGTTTCACGGCTCACTTGATCACCCAACTTTGACGAAATTCGGAATTTTGAGTTGCATCTCCCGGAAGGCTATACTATATTATTATATACCTACTGGAAAATCAAAGAGCTACCACAAGGTTTGCAAACATCCTCAATCCACGCGGACGAAGTCGCAAGCATCATCTAGCTTTCTACATACCTATCTTTTTTATTTTCCAGAAACCCTACATCGGGCAAAGTAATGAACGCGCCACGAGAGTACTACCCAGTTGGGTATGAGAAGAACTTCGATGACCATTTCCAGTCCAAAGTCGACTTGCCTGACACTAGCTTCCATTGCGGCGACCAGAAATACTTCCCTGGACTCTATGGGGACGAAAATCTGGGATGCATGGTAAGATATTACTTCGATAATTCAATTCAATTCAATTCAATGTTTATTTATTCAAATTAGGTCACTTTTTGTCGCCCAATTTTATAAAACATGATAATCAATTACGGTAACTAAGCTACAATCCGCGCACGAGCTCCGAGGAATCGGGGTCTGAAGAAGCGACGGCTGTACACCACCCCCGATCATCGCTCCATACCCAGCTCGCTCCCAGCACTAGTTTCGAGCTTGACGCGTGTAATTTTACGATAGCAGTATTGTTTTGTACTTTAAACAACTCTAGGTCGATACTTTAACTCTAGGTCATTCCATAGGATTCCTTGGAGCTCGCGCGTGGACTATACCAGTCCCCACTTGGCCAACGTAGTGGAATGTGGTCTAAATTATGATCATTTTAAGTGACGTGCTAGTAATGGTAATAATTAAGTGTATTAAGTTAATTTTGAGTAATATTGCTCAAGTATTGCTTAAGCGTTGGCAGTAAGGCCCCAGTTCAAAGTACAAAAATTCCAGGTGTTCCACGTATGCGCCCTCACCGACGACGGCCTGGTGATGAAGTCTTTCCTGTGCCCCGAGTCCACGCTCTTCGACCAGACCATCCTCAAGTGCAACTGGTGGTTCTACGTGGACTGCAAGAACACTGTCAAGCTCTATGATACCAACATCCCCGTCTCCAAGAGTTACCAGCTTATGAAGGCTCTCACTTTCTTCTCTTCTTATAGGAAGGAGATGGAGGAAGGTAAGGTTTCATTATTGAAGTTAAACTTCTTTAGAATCGATGAAACGAAAAAGCGTCACCAAAAAGAGACTAACATATTTATAATAGGATTTAGCCTGCGAGAGAATGCGATAGAATACAAGTTACATCTATCTTATTCTCTCGTAGGCTACTTTTCTGAAGTTTCACTTCTGCCGTGTGTGAATGGCAGACACACACTTTTTTCATTTACTTTTTAGCCTCTTACTGCCGTACAGAGAAGTTCAAACATTGCATAAGGAACTCCTTACTAGGGCTTCCAATACCGGGATCCCGGTATTGGCCAATACCGGGATCCCGGACTTTTTTCGCCGGTTTTCAATACCGGTATTGAAATGTCTAATACCGGGATACCGGTATTGGTGACACTATAAACGAAACAGTGACTATTGCATATATTTCTTGGTAGATGCCACTGTTTTTTATTCGGCTAAGTTTAAAACTTGTATCTTACGTATATTAGCTCAAAAAGAGCGCCTTTATTGCTTAAAACCAGTGAAGAAAAGTCGTTTTTGTTCACTCAGAGGGAAAAATTAGTGTTTGAATTTAGATCCCTGTGGCTTGGCATTTCTATTTCTCTCAAAACGTTCACAAATCCGATTTATAAAGTCTAATTGCATATTTTATTATGATATATTATTTTCTTTTAAATAATAACTATTGAATTTTAGATTAATTTGTGTTTTGACCAAATTATCGTTTTCTTCGACTTCGATCGACTTCTTACAAAAATATTGTTCATTACTCATTTAGTAGTTCCTCAACAGGTGGGCCTAAAAATGAATATGAGCAAGATAAAGATCATTATTCTAATGCACACGTTCAGCCCCAACCTGTGTTAGTTGAGAATTCTGCACTCTAAATTGTTGATGAGTACATATACCTAGGACATACAGTCCAGTTAGGTAGGTCCAATTTCGAGAAAGAGGTCAACCGCCGAATCCAACTCGTCTGGGCAGCGTTCGGGAAACTCCGCGACATCTTCTCGTCCAAAATTCCTCCGTGCCTGAAGACGAAAGTTTTCGAACAGTGCGTGATGTCAGTGATGACTTACGGCTCCGAAAAATGGTCGCTAACTTTGGGTCTGATAAGAAGGCTCAGGGTCACTCAGCGGGCAATGGAGAGAGCTATGCTTGGAGTAGGTATACCTGCGTGATCAAATCAGAAATGAGGAGATCCGTAGGCGAACCAGAGTAACCGACATAGCTCGAAGAGCCCAAGCTTTAAGTGGCAATGGGCGGTCCCAAAGTGCTTGAATGGCGGCCTCACACCGGGAAGCGCAGTGTTGGACGACCCCCCACTAGGTGGACGGACGATCTTAAGCGTGTAGCTGGGAGCCACTGGAAACAAGGGGGGCACAAGACCGTGCTCTGTGGTGATCCATGCAGGAGACCTACGTCCAGGATGTCGATAGGTTGAGACGACGACGACGATAGTAGTTTAAATTATAATCTTCGACACTAATTTCACTAATTATTTAAAATTCCCTGCCATATTTATTTAATTTTGTGTGCACGTTCAGAAAGTGCGTCACAAATATACTTTATATTAAAAGTTCAAAATTCATTGGAGGTTAAAAATATATAATATTTTCGTAAGAATTCATCCAAAAATAGTTCTATTTTAAAAATCATATAGTTGATATTCTGATTGATATGAATAAGAAATTGAATAAATGATAATAATATAAGTATTACTTAATAAGATTGTAAGAGGCGTTCGACAGGGCGATCCGGTCTCTCCGAAGATTTTTTCAGCAGTACTGGAAGGCGTGTTCCGCAAATTAGAATGGTCAAACTTTGGCATAAATATTGATGGAGTTAACCTAAACCACCTTAGGTTTGCTGATGATCTTGTACTGTTTGAGGAGAGTCCAGTAAAGCTAGAAATAATGGTACAACAGCTATCTCACGAAAGCTCAAATGTAGGGCTGTCTATGAATATTAGCAAGACAAAAGTAATAACAAACTCTAAAAAAATAAATATCACAGTAGATGGAAAAATCATAGAGTATGTCGACGAATACATTTACTTAGGGCAGATTATATCACCGACGGATCAAACGACAAAGGAAATTGATAGAAGGATAGCTAATGGATGGAAAAAGTACTGGGCACTCAAAGAAATTCTTAAAAGTAGAGATCTCAGCTTGCCAATAAAGAGTAGAGTTTTTAACACTTGTGTCTTACCTTGTCTCACATACGGATGTGAAACCTGGGCGCTGACTGTATACCATAGATCGAAGCTCGCAAAGTGTCAGAGGGCAATGGAAAGGAGCATGATTGGAGTGAAGCTCAAAGACCAATGTAACAGCCAGGATATTAGGAGAAAAACAAAAGTCATTGACATTCTCAGAAAGATAGACTCACAAAAATGGAGATGGGCCGGACACTCACAAAGAGACAAACAGGAAAAATGGAGCAAAATTGTAACAAATTGGTATCCTCGGGATGGAAAAAGGACTAGAGGCAGACCGTATAGGAGGTGGGAAGACGAAATAAAAATGACCGCGGGACCAAATTGGCGTCGAGTAGCGCACGATAGACTACAGTGGCGGGAGCTAGAGGAGGCCTTTGCCAACAGGCAATTCGAAACGCGCGACATCTTATAATCTTATAATTATTAAATTATGTATAGGTACTTATTAGTTCATATTTTTCTACAATTATTAATTCATTCTTTTTTCAATTTATTAAAGGACTCTTGTAATTCAATAATGTAATGTAAATTCAATCTTTAAAATTCTGTTAAATGTAATAATCAAAACATGTTATGACAAAATGATGAATGATAAAATTATGTATGTTATGTTATGTAATGACTAATTTTTTAATGTTTCGAAATAAAGGCTATTTTGATTTTGATTTTGATTTTGAATAAGATTGTATTTAAAATGATGTGATGGAGTTTCAGAACATTACGTGGTCCGTAATTTTCACCTTACATACATGAAACAAACGATAGTTTCGTAAGAATTAAGCCAACGACGTGTAAATAACTCTCAATACTCAAAATACAAATAAATCTAAAAATCAATACTTGGTGATTTATTAAAAGAAAGTACTATTTCATAAAATATTGCATGATATTAAATAGAGTGAAGGAGTTACTTAACGGCTTTTCTTCACTGAATCTATGCAGAAAAGGCACTTTTTTTGAGTTAATTTGGTGAAAAAAATTTTTTATGAAAAAAAAGTTTTTTATGATGCCGTTTGCTTCACAAAAGACTAATTTTCAGTTAAAAAACATCTACCACATTTTAAATTTTTTCCAATACCGGGATCCCGGGATCCCGGTATTGAAAAAAATCATTCCGGTATTAATACCGGTATTGAGAAAAACCGGTATTCGAAAGCCCTACTCCTTACCCGTTGTCCTACGTGAACGACAAACGCGAAGGATCAAACAGTAGCTGCCCCTTCACGTGGCCTACGTTGTCGCGTTGACAAATTTATCAATTTCTGTGGCGTATCTCGTCGCGTCACTTCTGTCCCTTACCCGTTGTCTTAGGTGAGCAACATACGCGGCAAAGCGATGCGATGTGACGCAACGAGACAGCATCAAACAGTAGCTGCTGCAGACCCTTCACGTGGCCTACGTTTGTAATAATTTTCTATGCCGTCGTATCGCGTCGGTTCTGTCGCTCACCTAGGACAACTTGAAATGTATACCTACGCATACGTTTCAATATAAAATCTGTACTAAGGAGTCCTCTATTGTTTAAAAACTATTGGTATAAAATTGTTTAAAAATTATTTTATACCATTAAGGATATACTGTACATGTATTTTACGAATAGGTATGTGCCAATGCCGATTTTATTTTACTATTGTACATTTTACAATTACAGGCCAATCTGCTAACCCAGAGGATATGGAAGGCGTAAAGGAAGCTATAACTATACTGGAGAATCAAGACTCTAAGCCTGCCGCCAGCGATGATGTTCAAATTGTTACACCGCTACCTATCATTGACGAAAGACATAGCAACAAGAAAGATTATTCCAATGTTACATCACCCGTTTATCGAGGAACCAGAGAATATACCAATTCGACAGAAAAAAGAAATGTAAGAAGACCTGCTCAACCTCAAGAAGTAGGAGATAGTCAACTTGTTACATTAAATGCTGATTTAAATTTCAAAACAACCAAAGATACTTCTAATAAAACAGATACAACAACATCCGCGGGGAACTCGAGCGAACGTAAACGAAGAAGAATACTTTCTAGAAATAAGAGCTCCATTAGCAGAACAACTACCACTACCAGCACTACGACTACTACCACACAGAAACCGGAAGTAGTGACGACATCAATTAGAGAATTATTAAAACAAGAAATACAGCCAATGGAAAATACTACTTCAACAGAAATCAAACAAGAAAGGTTAACCGATCAAATTGAAAATTTGGAACAAATAGATCCAAACATACTTAAAGAGGCTGAAGTTACTGCACCTGTACGTAGATTTTACAGATCAAGTGCAGAATTAAATAACGCAGAAGAAAGAGAGATAACAGTAGTCAATAATGAAAAAGTACAGATAGTAAGACCGACACCAATAACCCAACTTGTTGGAGAGTATCCAACTCCAATAGCTGCCGTAGCAAATTTAGACCAAGCAGTTTTAAGTAAATATAGTACGAGATTCAAGAAAGCAGCCATTGCGATTGTGACACCCGAGAAACATGAATCATATCTATATCCTTCAAGAAGTCGAACATAGCCCAAATAAATCCTTAGTCAATAACTTAATTTTTAGTGTCATATAGACCTTGTTAACTTATTTATTTCTCAGATACGTAAGCGTTGGCGGATGTACTGTGGATTACGTATTTGCTCAATTTTTACGTTAGTCTAATCGAAGTGATATTACGGTGTATGTTTTAATAGTTGTTTAAAATAAAAAATGTTTCCTCATACATAGAATTTTATTTATTTTTCATATTGAAAAGGGAACATCTAGCGTTATTTTTTTTGCGCGCGTTCTGTACAAGACACTTGCAAAATCTTTCACAAAAAATTGGTCCTAGCACAATCACAGTTGCAGCCATCAGAACAGTGCATGCTGACAAACAAATCATATTTGATTAGTCCAAAAATATAATTAAATCAAAAGCATTACATACTAAATACACTTGTGTCATATACCCTGTTCTCTATTTATCTGAAACAACGAAAATTTTCAGAAATCAATCGAAAGTCGTTTTTCTCAACAAAGGTAACCATTTCAGTGCACAATAAGCAAACTTATGGATACTATCAGATTGTAATTAAAAACAAGAAATACATTTTAAACCATTTATTACGCCAAGTTCATATATTACAATCATGAGAAAGGAAATCAAAACGATCACGGACACTGAATTTCATAATAATAGGGCTATTTCTTTTTGCTGCATTTTACGAAACAACTGAAGCATCTTTCGCAAAGTACTGGACCACAAGCAATTAAGCTCATAGCGATTACCGCTGTCATAGCTGACATACAAATCATATTTACTAACAAGTTTTACTGAGCATCGACATTTAAGAAATTAAACAATAAAGCAGACGCGTTTAGATTACGAAATAAAAATCTTTGCGTGAAGTTACAAAGTAATTTGGAAAATATTCAACTTTAGACTTCATAAAAGAGGGCTTATAGTACTGAATATGTATTACAAATTGCGATCCACAGTCAGCGTGTGATTAGTAGGGCGTTCCACAATCAGGGCAGACGGGGACAGATGGGCAGGAGCACTTAGGGGCCAACCAGCCCCGGGTGCAGTAGGGTAAACAGCATACAAAGGTCGCGGCAGTGATAATGCTGAACAGCGATATACAAATCATATGAGGCCCCCGCACCCGCGCCAGCGGTACTTGCAAAATCTGAAAATAAAAAAGGACAGACGGTTTTAGTTAACCGCTATGATATGAAACGCCCTTCCGGCTACCGTTTCTCCACTTTTTTTTTATCCACTACAAGTTAGCCCTTGACTGCGATCTCACCTGATGGTAAGTTATGATGCAGTCTAAGATGGTAGCGGGCTAACCTGTTAGAGGCAAGTCAGTTATCCGGCATCGTACCGGAACGCTAAATTGCTTGGCGGCACGTCTTTGCCGGTAGGCTGGTAACTAACCACGGCCAAAGCCTCCCACCAGGCCAGATCAGCGAAAATTCAGAAATTATAAATTCCCAAATTGACGCTGCCGGGGATCGAACACGGGACCTCCGCACGTTAAGACAACAGCGCTCCACACTGCGGTCCACGGAGGTCGTCGCTTATAATATTAGTATTTTCAAATCAAGATTGAATAGGCAAGCGAGCTCCACCGCCACTTCCAGCAAGTCTGATTGCAGCCAGACGTTAGTCTGGAGGTAAATTTTAAAAAAAGCTTCTGAACGACAGTGGAAGGGTCTTTGCAATAGGTTTTTTTCTATTATACTGCTCGGGAAACTAAACAATAACGAAAATCTCCTTCATTTGAAGACTCTGTCAACTGAGCTAATTATAACGTTGACATAATATCAACAGTAAACTCGTAAGGATGCTAGGTTTGTGTGAGTAATATTGCAATACCCAATTAAAAAATCAAACTCAGCGGTTTTTTTCAAACATGAATTCAAATAATATGTAGATCCTTCAATTCCTTCAGAATTACCTACTTATAGGGCTTCGAATATGCAACCGATATCAATAGACTTTATAATGAACCGACAATTAATGTTGATAGACTTATATGACATCCTCTTTGAAAGAAATAAACATGAAACTTACAACTCGCTGTTTTGTGTCCGGGTATTTTCCAGTCCTCAGTACATCTTTAAAATGAAAAAGATAATCCTGAAATAAAGATTATCCTAGCGCAGTTCCACAATAATTTAATTCTCATATTTTTACGACAAAAACACCAAATTATGACAGTGACAGAATGGCAAAATTTGGTGAAGACATGTTTCGAAATTTAAATTCTTCTAACATGATTACTTCTGTCGTGATTTTGTGAGGTGCAAACTATTTTCAAATTTTCGTCTTTTACATTATGGCTTACTTTTTACCCACAAAATTTTACGTAAACTTTCCTTGTATTTGCTCAACTTTAGCAGGAAAATATACTTATATACGTTTTATTGATCTTTGAGTAGGATCACGAGGAGCTCATGAGGTCTTCTCATTTTCTAGTAGATTCGCGATATGAATGACGTCACATATAAGTAAAGCTAAGCGTCCACATGTCCGCATCGTAAGCATCGGACGCATCGCAACGGATGAATTTTTCACAATGCGTCCCCCTCATCGGCAGCGATCGGATTTGCCGACGCGACTACCTGCAATCGGATTGCCGACGCCACTCGTAGTGAGCGTACGTGCGAAATGTGTCTGTGAGATAATAGTGGGAAGCGAAGAAGAACAATTCGTTATTACGATGTGGAGCGAGCGCCGGGACGCGTCCACCTGGTCGGCATTCCGTATGACGTCATCGGCACACATCGCAAAAGTTGCCTCTCAGAGCATCGGCGCCGGCATTGCCGATGAGCAGATTCGAGCGATCCGTACGGTGCGGACTGCGGATCAGTGGACGCACTTGTGTGACTTTCTATACAAAGAACTATACGATCCGTTTGATGCGATGCGTCCGACGATGTGGACATTTGGACGCTTAGCGTAAAGTGGCGCTTTTATTGTTGTACCTCTTTAAACACAGCTTTAGTGCCAGTTTTGAAACTGTAAAGTATACCTCTTAAAAATTAACGCTCTACTGGGCGCCGAGTGTAAGTAGGAAATTGAAATGGTTCTTCTGAATTAAAAAAATTTGAAAAGAGCTAAAATCGAGTTTTCATCTGATCCTTTTTCGGATTTTGTGCTAGGATCACTTCGACCTTGTAAATATAAGTTTCATCATAAATTCACCATTACTACTTCTTTCTATCCTACTTCCTCCTATTTTCTATCCAGTTATAGTGGTCTTCTCAAAATCTTTCAGCTTTATGAAGCATAACCTTCAAATTAATTTCTCTTTTTCTATATAAAGAAATATCATTTAAACTTTTACGTAGGATAAAGTGTAATATATCAATTCTATGATTAAAACGAAATAGTTAACAATAGCTAAAATTTTATTGCATGACAAAATACTTTAACATATTTTTTTAAAATCACACACCTACATTATTCATTTTGCAGCAAGGACTTTTACACTTGTGCAATTGCCGTGGTTTCATCGCCTTTTTAAGTAAAGTTTCCAAAAATATTGGTCCGCATGAGATACATCCAACCATGACGAAAGCAGTTGTGAAAGTCATGCAAATACAGAGCATATCGGTGTAGAGTCACTATTTTCTGAGACACTTCACGAATTTCTGAACTTCTAGTTGCCTGTAGCAGACGGGGACGCAAGCTAGGAGTGTGGCAGAAGCGATGAGGCAATACAGTGACAGGCAAATCATTTTTCACGACCTTATGGCCGCAAAATAGCCGCCACTCTACGCCTTTATGTAACGTTACCCAAACACCTGTTGAACAAAAGGCATGTATTAATATTGATAATATTGAATAAGTAAGTAAGTAACTGAAAAATTTAAAGGTCTAGGCTGAACTTTTTATAATTCAGGTAAAAATGCAAAAGGGAAAATATGCCTGATATTGACATTGCTCTCCAAATGGCTGTATTAGCATTTTGATTAACGAATTAAATAATCGGCGTTAGCAAGTATTTAAAGACTTTGAGATCATAGAGCAGTAAACGATTTAACTAATCAGTTAATCTAGTGACAAATACCCATTAGGTAAGGCATTGGCCAAGATGATATACATGCACATTCAAGTACTTCACATGATTGTATTTGAAGTGATTGCTGGCTTTATGAAAAATATAAGCAAGACAGCGATCCACTGGGCGAATTCACATAAAAGGGCTAGTAACGAAGATCCTCTGGTGGGACCCGAGAAGTTAATTTTATGCAGATGAAAATTATAGAACGCAAATTTAACTTACCATAAAATTGGTGGACTTTTAATATTGAACCACACCTTTATGGTGTTTCAAAGGGCGGATATTTTCATGGTATCCTGGAATTTATTACATTTATAATTTATTCACAAAACATTCATGACATGACCAAGAGATTGGCAGCTAAGCTGTCAGAGTATTTTCAAAAATAAATAATTCTTAAATTCACTCTTGCATACAACCTGTTTGGAATTTTCGATAAACTAAACACAGTATTTTCATAAATTAATAATATTTTACTACCTATAAATTAAATATAGCCTGAAAGGTACTATTCGGTATTCTTCATAGCGCTAAAATGATTGTAAGAAGTTGTAGCTCTAAAACAATAAACAAAAAAAAGGTCGTCTTCCTAATTAAGAACAAATTCTAATTAAGATGACAAAATTAAATGTCGATTTGACAGAAAACCTGATAGTAATTTGTTCATAATACCTAATTTTTCAGAATATTTCCAAGAAAAAATCAAAACACCTATGAAGTAAATAAAAATATGCGAGGCAATTCGATGTTGCCGCTCTATACACGTAAGGCATCCAAAAGTTACAAATGAAACATTGGTATTTGTTGGTTTGGACGCTGTTGGTGACAGTGCAGGGATTTCCCAAAGAGAGAAAAGTTGAAGGAGCTCATTCGCCACAAAATATACAGTTGCATAATATTAATGAACATAAAGTTAACGTAGCCAGAGACTGTAAGCCATCGAAGTGTGCGTCAAAGTGTGCTTCAAGTATAGCCCAAAAAGCAGCCGCTGAAGCCAAGGCTGCTCATGCTGCCCAAAATGCAGCTGGTGCCCAGGCATGCCATATGGTAAGTCATGCAAATAATAATGTTTTTCAAAATGATTTCCAAGAAGACGACAAAGGACATAATGAAATACTGGAATAGCGACTCCAACCTCTAATAATCATGCTAATTTAATTAAGATGTTATTAAAACATTTACAACCTTTCTTTAAAGCTTATTTAACGTTTCGGTGTAATAGCTGTTATTAATTTAGTAATAATATAAATAATAATCCTCTTTGAGTATGAAAGTTTACCTATATTTAAGATTAAAATTCTGGAAATAGATTATGTAAAATATTTGAATAACTATTATTATATTGCTCATTTTTGACTACAGGTGAAAACTCAACTAGCAGAAAAAGCTCTGCAAGCGGCGAAGGCTGCAGAAGCAGCTTTAGCTGGTAAGCAGGCGGTTGTAGAACAACTGCAACAGGAGGTTAAGGAAGCTGAGGCAGTCGTTGCTGAGAATACTGGGGCAGTGCACCAGCAACAAGCTGCGGTTAATGCTGCTATACAGGCTGCGCAGCAAGCATCTGCACAGGTGTGTATTGGTTAGCTAGAAGGTTTTGACGACAAAGATAGACAAAGACAGAAAGGCCCATAAACAAAGTCCTGTTTAGAAATTATGGTGTCAAACTTTGCGCTCTAGAAAACCTCGACGTCTAATTTGACTAAGGTTTTAGTGAAGATACTCAGCGCTACATTGCGGGCGTTATGTAGCGTCATGGCTTTCATATGATACCGTTAGCTGAAATTGGATCTGGTCTGGATCTGGTCAGATACCATCCTATACCGGAAAAATCGTGATGACTAGCGATTTAGCATTTCGTTGCATAGCTGTGTAGTAACTCAGAAGATATATGGATTTAATTAAAACTGCCTTAATGCTATGCAGAAAGCCCGCTTCCATCTTAGACTATATTGTTAAAAGACGTATTTACAAAAAAAAAATTGTATTTCACAAATCCAAGGTATGATTTTAGTTGAAAGAATTTGATTTTTTTAGGATTTATCTATTTTGTTTAATTTCTAGGTTTTATCTTCAACAATTTCTTCCTAGTCAGATTAAACGGCAAGTTTTACGAAGTAGATTTCAGTACTGTATTTTATTTTTTGCACGGTTTTATTCGATTCGGATGTAATTGTTGAAGAGTCGAAACAAGAATTTATAATCACTTCGTAAAACTTTGTAATCTTTTTTAGGATCTGACTGGGAAAAGCTGTTGAAGATAGAAAAAAGAACAGTCCTAGTAAATTGTACAATCAGAATGATTTGTATGTCTGTATGCACATTCATAGCCGCAGCCACGCTATTATCATGCTCTCGAATTATCTGCAGTGCCGTAGTAGGCGAAGACAATTGTCAATGTACTCCAAAAAAAAGATCCGTTAGTAATTAAAATGTGCTTCATTGTGGTTCTAAATTCATGAATGTTTGATTATTTGAGATTAAATAAAAATAGGTTTTCATTTATAATACCGTTTTATTTTTCGAGCTGACTGTATATAGATTGAGGCAATAAAGCATACAACTTTTCAGTATTACTTTCGTGTTTGCACATACGTTGATAAATTCCGGTTTTGAAAGCAATACGGCAAAAGAGTATAATATTATATCAATATAACTATATCCTTGTATCATTGTAGTTTTTTCCAGGTATATATATTTTTTCATAAAGTTCCCGCTAGAAGCGCTAGGCTTTCTATCTCTATATGAGAATTTGGATCCTTGCTTGGACCTTAAAACAAAGCTGTTTAAATCCATTTAGTTTTACTTTATGATGCTGTAAGCCTATAGCTTTGATACTCAAAATTTATCTTCGTTAACGATGGTGCCAACTGGAAACGTCTTCGTAGCATACTGGCTTTACTTGTCATGACAATAGGAGATAAAATTGAGTGTGAACGATTAGAATTAATTTTTTTTAATATATTTCCGGCAGCATAAGTTGATGTGTCAAGCGGTTCAACTTTCTGCTCAACTGGAGAAAGCAGCTCACGCTGTACTGGACAAGGTGAAGTGTGGTCTTCAAGAGAAGTGTCACAACTTAGCAGAGTCCAGATCTAGGTTAGCGCATCTTCAACATAAGTTGCAATGTTCATGCGCTGAATGCGCAGCAACCAAGCAAGCCGCACATGCTGCATGCGAGGCAGCAAGAGCCGCCTGCGGGAATGCTAGAAGAAAAAGACGTATGAGCAAAAGAAAGGCACCTGTGAAAAGACAAATAAAACGTGGACGATGATGCTGACCCTCATATTATTATTTAATGAAAAGTAAAAAATGAACTACCCTGTAAAGAAACTGATGAAAATAAATAACTTGATAGTTTTGAAACATTAAATACTTCTAAACAGAAATATTCTTCTGAACAAAATCTTTCTCTGTTTTGTATCTGCCATTTGAATTACATAAAGTTCAATGGCATGGTGTATGAAATATTGAAACAGGTGTGTTTTTAGATTAATTGTGTATACTTGTTTTGTTAATAATTATTATGATAAGACATGTCGTCGAAGATGTTTTTAATAGTGATTGTTTTAAGATTCTGATAAATGTAGTTGATAGGACTGTTTTATTTGTAAATATTATATTTTTCATTCGTATATTTGCCATATTTACATATTTCGAATAAAAACTAAGGAGCGAAAATACTAAAGATGCGCAGTTCCATGATTTTGTTTTTCTCAAACACTAGTTTGATGATGTCAGTGAATTGAAACTATTATTTTGGAAAATCATACATGTTTTCTTATCGTACCTAATCATTAATTTGAAATCCCACAAGTTATACAAGTTTTTAAATAAAACAGTCAATAAAGAACAATTTTTGATTTATTTCATGTACTTGTACATAGTGCCACTTTAGAACTTAAAATGTAAGAATTTAAAATTATTGAATATATTATATACTATTACCCAATCCAGATGCTATTAGGATAATAAAAATATATTTCTCTCTTTTCCTCTTATGATTACAATCACTCAATTGAGAGAAAAGGATAGAATGCTAACTGTCATCCTAATACCATCTGGATATGATAGTAAATGATTTGTTAATCTTTGGAAATAATGTTTTTACCAAAAATTACAAGGCGGTTGATGTTTATTATAATCATCTTTCCTTTGTACCAATACCAATAAGAATAAATATTAAATTTTAACAAACTCTACATAATATTTATAAACATTATTTATCTACTATACTAAATGCATCATTTAAATTTTGTGGACTAAAAGCCATATTACTGTTTTTATAGTTGACATAAGGAGACATTGTTGCTGATATAGCTACGTCAGGATCTATGTATCCTCTTAGTGGTGTGAAATCATCATCATTTGAATACAGAGCTATTGGGAGCTTCGGTACATATCTTTCCGGTGGTTCTGCGTAGCGGCCTCCAACTAATACTTCATCTTCAGGTTCTGGGGTCGTCGTTTTTGATGGTCTTTGAACCTTAGTTGTTGTTCTCTTACTGGCATTATTTGAAACCTTTTTCTCAAATGGTAATGGTTCTTCTTCAATCACCACTTCACTATTCTTGTGATTTGAGTATGATTTATGTGCGTTGAAATCAAAATCTTCATCCTGGTTTACAAAAGATTGGTCTGGCTTAACATAGATAGGACGTCTATTGGAATATGCCACGTTATTATCAATGTTTAAGTTCTGATCACTTTGGAAACTCTGCCACGATTTGAAATCTTGTCCAAAATGTTGATTGAAGTCTCCGAAATGGGCAAATGTGTCTGGGTAACTGGATGCTTGTAGTGAATATTGTTCAGATATGTAAGGATCCTTTACAGATGCATGTACAGGTTCGCCGTATGAATCTACAGGTGGTTCACCAAAGCTCTGCTTTGGTGGTTGATATTCCACGTTACTGATGGGTGGTTCTCCAAATCCTATTGGTTCTGGTGGATAAAACGAACTGAAGTATATCTTTTTAGGCGGGCCATAAATAGGCTTATAACTTGTTTTTGGGGGTCCATATTTTGGTTTGGTTGGATACCTTTTATAGCTCGGTGGGCCGTATTTTGGTTTAACAGTCCTTCTGTATTTCTTCGATGGTGTCCAAGGCTTGACTGATCGATATTTAGTAGGTGGGCCGTATTTTGGTTTCGGGCTCTTGTATCTTTGTTTGGAGATGCGTCTGTATATCACTTTAGGTCTGTGCTTGTACATTGGTTCCATTGGGAAGTGGTCTATGATTATTGCTGCTTCTCTCTTAGATATCCGTTTATCTGATTTATTTTTTGATAGCCCATTTTGTTCTTTTTCAGCTTGGACGTAGGACGTATATATTGTTATCTGAAAAAAATAAAATAATTTTTAAACTAATCACCATTGAAAGTTGAAATCATTTCATATGGTAGGAGTTGCGAAACTCAATTATGTACATGAAAGTAAATAATGAAATAAATGTAATGAAAGTTTGCGTTATTTTAAAATCAATAATACCTAATAATGAATTAGTCATGATAGTAATCAACAGTAATATAAAAAAATAGTATAAAATTCACATTATGAGTGAATAAAGTGAATTACCAAGTAAATACGATTATGTTTTTTGGTTTGTGTGATATTGCGTGGAGAACGCGTGTTATCTCGTAAAGAAAACGCTTGAAGAATTCACTTTCTGTTAAATGATTTATAGATATTGAGTTTTTATTTTTTAATAGTTTTGAATATAATTAATTAGGTATAAAATAAATAAATTGTTTAGTTATTTATTTTATAACTGCATGACGTAGGTATCTATTAATATTTAACTAAAGATTTTCTTAAGGTAAACTTTCATGACTTGGTCTGCATCTGATTTCGGGACGAAAAGAAACAGTTAAGAAAATAGATACTCGGCAAATGCCTAAAATAATCCCGTTAAAATCAGACCTATAATTTATTAAAAAAACAATAATAAGCTTATTTAAAAAAAGGTCTGCTGTAATTTAAGTAAAATTCTTTAAAGCAGCTTCAAGTGATGTTGCACCTCCGTACCCCGGAAAGCACGTTAGCTATAACTACTTTCATATTATTATATCAACGAGACTTTATGGAATAGACAATGCATAGTGTTTGCGCAGATGTGTACTTAATATCTCTTGCGTATTTGGCTTGTCTTCGTTTTCGGTACTGTGGCCAATGTAAAAAAAAACTAAATTTCTTTTTAACGGTCAGGAGGACCATATATTATAATCAGCTATTTAGTATAATGTGACAAGGTCTTCAAAGATTTATTCTAAGACCTATTTGCATGAACAGTTTTTAACTTTCCATGCGCAATGCTAACTCCCCCGGGTCTAAGGTCTTAGTTGCAGTGTCACTCGTACAGAGTGAAAATAAAATTTCTATTGTTCTCTGATTTTAGGCCATGAATGTATGTAATTATGATAATATTATGACCGCCCAGCATTCAAGATAATTGTTAAATAATCTACATAATTGCATTTTTGTATTTGAAGCCTGAAATCTTTATTTAAGCAACTGCAACACTGTTCCATAGTTTTAAAGGCTCCAATGTAATTTGAGAAATAAATAAATTATTATTTAATTATAAGCAGCTGTATTTCATAAATTAGATAGCTAGCATCTGCAGCAAAAAAAAATAAAGAAAAAGGTGATTTATTAAAACCTGTCAACAAAAAGGATTTGGAGTTACCAAAATAACTAAGGGTGAATTAATGTACCATTATTACCTATTCTGTGGTACCATGGCCCACAATATGTGTACAAAGACCCATAAAAAGGTACTCTGGGTAGCAAAAGTCAGGGATCTTCTTCTTTTTAGCAATATTTCATTTGAATTTGGGATGTATAAACACTGAATATGCTCGCTATATGGTGGGCAAGTTTACTTATAACGATAGCTTTCTGCGGCGTGATTGAAGGAAAAACCAACAAACAAACACATTTTCGCATTTATAATATTAATATGATAACCGACACAGATGGAGATTAAGTCTTAAGTCATCAAATTGCGGATTTTTTCTACGAAAGTATTCGAAGAAATTCCTAAATCCGGTCTCATCCATCATAAACTACAACTCAGGCTATAAAAATTATAACCCGTCCAAGTTACCTACATACCAGCTCCAAGTAACGGCGAAGTTAAGATGGTATACAGGTTCAATTACTGCGTGTAACCACAGCGTCAGTGGGGTAACTGTTAATTCTAATTTTTTTATTGAGACTTGTTTAGATAGAGTTGCCACTAGATTGAAAAATGAAAAGGAGAACACATTTTTGCTACTTGGCAAAAAGGTTTTTTTTCGTACCACTTTTTTCTGCTACCTACCTTCCTATTTTTCACAACAAGTTACGTAATTTTAGTTTCCAGTGGTGTCATAAAATTAGCAATATAAAAAAAAAATATTATTAATTGAAAATTAAGTACGGAACATGGGAGATCAATTTGTATGAAAGGAACTTGTCCTCTACTTTTGGATTTGTCCTTTGCAAATGGCTACAAAAGTCAAAACATTTATTTGCTTTTGATTTAGGTATACCATCGATTGAGTAGTCGGCTCGGTAGTTTAGGCACTACGATGGAACATACATAAATACAAACATATATACATAAATAGACTGCTAAAGCATAACCTTTCCTTTTGGCTTTGCCGTTGTTTTTTTTATTCAATTCAATCTGCAATAAGTTATAACTACTGCAATCTCACCTGATGGTAAGTGATGATGCAGTCTAAGATGGTAGCGGGCTAACCTGTTAGGGGTATGGCAGTTATATTAAACCCATACCCCTATTCGGTTTCTACATGGCATCGTACCGGAACGCTAAATCGCTTGGCGGCACGTCTTTGCCGGTAGGGTGGTAACTAGCCACGGCTGAAGCCTCCCACCAGGCCAGACCAGGGAAAATTCAGAAATTATAAATTCCGAAATTGACTCTGCCGGGGATCGAACCCGGTACCTCCGCGCGTTAGGACAACAGCGCTCAACACTGCGCCACGGAGGTCGTCAAATGTCGTCAGTCGGGTAATGAAAGTGAGTTCGTATAGCTATCACACAATTATAGAGAAATTTGCTAATGACATCGAACCGATCAGCCGACAATTACCACCATGAGAATGACGATGGTTATTCGATTGTTATGATGTAACTATCTGCATTTGTTTGGTAAAAACCGAATAGGGGTATGGGTTTAATATAACTGCCATGCCCCTAACAGGTTAGCCCGCTACCATCTTAGACTGCATCATCACTTACCATCAGGTGAGATCGCAGTCAAGGGCTAACTTGTAGTGGGTAAAAAATAATAATAATAGCTAAACTGAACTGCCGCTATTTTAGTAACATACCCACCACCACCACAACAGTATAAGGTATAGTCGAGGACCGAGAGTGACATAGGCTACGTGAATCCCCGTGAGAATTGAAAAAACTTATTCCACGCGGACGAAGTCGCGGGCATCAGCTAGTACAACATAAAACTATTAGGGGACGTGGATATTACGACTTTTGGTAGATCCTCTATTTAATAATCACTAAAAAATAATTTATTTGAATAGCAGTCGAATACCCAATTGACGCCATAGTTTTTCGGATGTATCCGTTACACCCTGTTTGTTGAGATACGGCCACCATCGAAGTAACGAAGGCTAAAGTCCTCTTTGGGTCATGCAGTTCAAAATCCCTCTCTCTGCGTCGTTATTTTCATTGCTGAGGGTCGTAAATACCTTTCACATAATGGCAGGGGTTTTCTTGGGATAATAATTCCAGGTCCTTCCGCATACGACTCGACTAAGAGTAACTTTTTCAATCAGATGTTAGTGACAATAACCGGAACCGACGGCTTAACGTGCTCTCCGAGGAACGGTGGAAACGAAAAGGCCAAATTCGGACTTCCAAATTCGGTCACCCATCCAGATTCCGGCTTGGGTCAACGTTGCTTAACAATCGCTATCGCCTTGCGCTGTCACAACTAGACCACTCGTCCCTCATTCGTTCAAATCCCACCAAGATGAAAACATATCACATTGCAGTGGTTGGTGCTAATGTAAGCTTATATCGAACGATGTCTAATTAATTGATCCTCGCGGTTTGCACTAATTTACGCTTCATGTGACGCTTCGATGTGGGGCAGCTATATAAACTAACTAGCTGATGCCCGCGACTTCGTCTGCGTGGAATACGTTTTTTTGATTCCCACGGGAACTCCTTAATTTTCCGGGATAAAAAGTAGCCTATGTCACTCTCCAGGTCCATACCCATGCAAAAAATCACGTCAATCCGTTGCTCTGTTGCAGCGTGATTGAAGGACAAACCAACAAACAACACTTTCGCATTTATAATAATGTCCTCCCGAGTCCCGACCGAATTTCGGCCACGGCGGCCAATCTTCAGAGAGATTAGCCATCTGCGCGGGAGATATTATAGTGCACAAGTGTGTGCGCAAACGCAGGTGCACTCTCTGTTCCTTTACTCTCATAGCCCGATGGGACGGAAAATCAGACACGACCGGAGAGAGATCAGGCGCAGGACCGACGACGGCTTAACGTGCTCTCCGAGGCACGGGGGTGAAACACCGCCAACTTCCTAACTCCGGGCTAGTACTGAGAATTTCTTGTCAGAAAAACCCAGTACTTGTTGTGACCCGACCCGGGACTCGAACCCGGGACCTCGTCGGCCGCAGTCGAACCTGCTAACCACTAGACCAACGAGGCATTTATAATATTAGTATGATTTTTTCACAAATGCGAGAGTTTGGATGGATGGATGGATGTTTGTAACTCATTCACAGCTGAGTAATATTGGAACTACCCAAGTGATTTTAAAACGAAGCATCAGCCGAGGCCTCTATAAGCAAACGATTGCCACGAATTGCTGTTTCGGTCGAGACTTGTGTAGTACTTTTCCCTAATTTGCGAGGAAACAATAAACGACGACGACAAGAGAGTCTTCTGTGCTTGATTTGGCTAGGGCCAGCCTTGTAGGCTTTCAGGCCCTGGATAACAAACAACAAACATAAAGCTAAAGCTATAAAGCCAAGCTAAATCGCCGATAGATATAGCCTCCTCAACTCACGCTTAAAACCTTGTGCTGTAAGAAAATGATCTGCCCCCCGATTACGTAAGAATTGTCGATCAAACGTTAAAGATTTTCGTCAAAGTAAAATAAACCATAACTGTTTATGGTTACCATTACTGGTTTATTTTACTTTGACGAAAATCTTTAACGCTTGATCGACAATTCTTACGTAATCGGGGGGCTGATTTCCTATTCGAGTATTAGCGGTCAGAAAAGAGCCAATGTATGAGTTTTTTTTTTTTTTTTTGAAGCAATTTTCGAGCATATAAGAGCGGTCAGAAAAGAGCCAATGTATGAGTATTTTTTTTTTAAATTTGAAGCAATTTCCGAGCATTTAAGAGAAAATCCAATTGACGTTGGAGAATGGTGAGATATGAACTCCATTGGTAATGCATTGCCACTTCGGTAATAAGTCTAGCTTACTTTTTTATCGTTGGTACTTGGTGAACTATAATACCAGCTATTAATTTTTTTTTTAATTTACCAGTTAATAAAAACGCGGTAAAATTCTTTAATAAACATTAATTTAACACATCAAATGCAGAAGGGTATGCTTATCAGGTTAAAAATTCTGGGTCAAACGGTATATATACACGATTTATGAGTTCGAAAAAAATGTGCATTTTTAATGCAAATAAGAGAAATTTAGGTGTAATATAAGCTATGACGTCCACAAAAAATATCAAAAAATGTGGGCCATATAATTTTACAGCTCAGGTCACGTGCTTACAACAAAGAAAGTTTATAATAACTAGCGTTATAGTAGGTAACAAAGCGTTAAATAAAATATAACACTTCTAGACATTAATGCTAAGCATTAGGTACATTTTGACCGTCTCTCTCTTGCCTAGAACACTAATCTTCTTCGAAATGACGACCTCCAGCAGCTGGCGCAGAGTTGAGCGCTGTTGTCTTAACGTGCGAAAGTCCCGGGTTCGATCCCCGGCAAGGTCAATTTGGGAATTGATAATTTCAGAATTTTCCCTGGTCTGGCCTGGTGGTGTCTAATTACCATCCGATTTAGCGTTCCGGTACGATGCCGTGTTAGGGGTATTTACCAATTAGGGGTATGGGTTTAATATAACTGCCATACCCATAACAAGTTAGCCCGCTACCATCTTAGACTGCATCATCATTTACCATCAGGTGGGATTGCAGTCAAGGGCTAACTTGCAGTGGATAAAAAAATCCACCCAAAACACATCCAATAAATTTAATCCATTAATTAAACTATTTTGAAATTGTTATCCTGAAAACAGGACTCGCTTATAGCTGATTTTAAACACCCTAAACTTCAGATAAATCACACTTTACATTGTAATAGATCCAAAGTAGAAACACGCAAAGGGGCTATACTGCCAACGCATAAAGCAATACTTAAGTTAGGTATATATTACTCAAAATGACAGTTCGATGTCACGTACCTTGACGTTCCTAAAATAAGGATTATAATAATTCTTGAACACGAAAGTTAATAATATTGAAACAATTTTTTTTTTTAATCCACTACAAGTTAGCCCTTGACTGCGATCTCACCTGATGGTAAGTGATGATGCAGTCTAAGATGGTAGCGGGCTAACCTAAGGCGGCACGTCTTTGCCGGTTGGGTGGTAACTAGCCACGGCCGAAGCCTCCCACCAGGCAAATATGACAATATATATGAAGTATGACAATATGGCTTAAAGCGTTGGCCCAAAGTTCCCATTTAAAGTGAATTGTATAGCCATGGCCAAGCCCGCCAACCCGCATTGGAGCAGCGTGGTGGGTCTAAGCTCTAATTCCCTCTCTCCTATGAGAGTGGAGGCCTGTGCCCAGCAGTGGGAAGTAAGTAATGGGCTGTAGTGGTATAGCCATGGAGGTCAGACGGTTACGACTTACACAGACAGTACTGTTTCTATGAAAGTTCGTAACTTAGTCTGTGATGGCAGCAGACGAAAAGTGGAAACTGATGGCGGTGTCATACCCCCAAATGAATTTTGTTAGATTACTGTTAAATTGCTGTTAATGGTACGTATAGTAGGTACTACTAGCTGATGCCTGCGACTTCGTCCGCGTGGATTGAGGTTTTGTGGTTCCCGCGGGAACTCTTTAATTTTCAGGGACAAAAAGTAGCCTTTTTGTTATTCCAGACAGTAACCTCTGTGCCAAATTTCATTCAGATCCGTTCAACCGTTCTGGCGCGATTGAGTAACAAACAAACATCCATCCATCCATCAAATAAATATTATAAATGCGAAAGTTTGGACGGATGTATGGATGTATGGATGTATGGATGTATGGATGTTTGTTACTAAATCACGCTCCAACGGCTGAACGGATCTGGATGAAATTTGGCACAGAGATTGATTATAGTCTGGAATAGCACTCATAGGCTAGGCTTTTTATCCCGGAAAATTAAAGAGCTCCCGCGGGAACCGAAAAACCTCAGTCCACGCGGACGAAGTCGCGGGCATCAGCTAGTCCATCCATACATCCATCCATCCATCCATCCAAACTTTCGCCTATATAATATTAGTATAGATTATTATATATTCTGTGTTAATGGTGCGGTAATTTACGGACTTGCTTTTTACAATAATAGTATCTCAAATCCTTGACTGCCTCGTTGGTCTAGTGGTTATAATGTTCTGCTGCGGCCGACGAGGTCCCGGGTTCAAGTTCCGGGTCGGGCCATAACTATTGCGTTTTTCTGACAAGAAATTCTCCGTGCTGGCCCGGAGTTAAGAAGTTGGCGGTGTTTCATTACCTCACAGGACATTATCTCACAAATCCGTTTTATTTTTAAACTAGAAGATGCCTGCGACTTCGTCCGCGTTAAATTCGGTTATAGTTAGATAGTAGGTACTTAATGCGGGAACTTGAATTTTCTGTATTAAAATATAACCTAAGTTTCCAGGGTATAAGATATCTTCATTTCAAATCTCAACCAAATCGGTTCAGTCATTGTGTCGTCAAGGAGTAAATGAAAAAATTTTGCAGGCCGCAGCTTATAAACAACTCGATCAATACAATCTGATGTCACGTATCTTGACGTTCCTAAATTAATAAATAAAATAAATAAATAAAATCTTCATAGAACCCGTTCGCAAAAAAATAAATAGCCGTTCTATTCATTTTAATTCCTTGGCAACTCTATTTTAGTATACCGACTTCCTGTATAATTCCTATCTGTAGAAAGTTTATTAGTCCCTTCCAAGTTCGCGGTTCGTAGGTTCAGTGTACGACAGCTAGTATTTTATAACGGCACTAGTAAATGCCCGCGACTACGTCCGAGTGAAATAAGTTTTTAAATTCCCACGGGAACTCCCTAATTTTTCGGATTAATATACTTAGTTTAGTAGCTATGACACTCACAAATAATGTGGCTTTCTATTGATACCAGAATTTTCAAAATCGGTTCAGTAGATCCAGAGATTACACCCTACAACCTCACAAACTCACAAACTTTACCTCTTTATAATATTAGTATAGGTAGATTAGGTTTGAACACTTCTTGATTTTACGAATCTAGGTACAGTGTTCTTAAAAAGAGGTTCTGCCGATTTAAAGTTTAGGACTCAGCAATATAGTTGGATCGCAACTAGCCTACCTACTGAGCACGTGTCGGCAACCACAGTTCACCACGCTTACCAAGTGAGGATTGGCAGCTTCACACACCTTTAAGAACGTTACCAAAAACTCTCATGCAGGTTTATATAGGCCGATGTTTTGATATCCATACTAATATTATAAATGCGAAAGTGTGTCTGTTTGCTACGCTTTAACGGCCTATCTTTTCAATCGATTTTGATGAAATTTGGTAGGGAGATAGGTTGGATCTCGGCGAAGGACTCAGGCTTACTTTTTATCCCGGAAGATTAAGGAGTTCCTTCGGGAATTAAAAAAAATCACGCGCACGAAATCGCGGTCATCGTCTATTCATCATACTAATATTATAAATGCGAAAGTGTGTTTGTTTGTTGCTTTATTGAAAGAAAGAAAGAAAGAAAAATCATTTATTCACCTTGTGCCTCGTACATAAAATCAAACTTTAAAATTAAGCTATGGCTTTTGCACCCACATGGCACAAGATGAAAAGGCCCCCGACTCAGCATTAATGCTGCAGGTTTTGAAAGCAAAACCTGAGCGCTGGTATTCTGCCGGAGCCCAAACGAGTGACACGCACGAGCTCGACAGTCTTCGCAACGGGATGAGTGATCTTCCCTTGAGAATAAAATGAAGTAAAATAAAATATGTACCTAATTTGTGCAGTGAGTGTACCTAGTGTGTATAACTAAATATTACAGATAGCGATTTAAAAGATAATAATAAAATATAAATAGATTAATTAATATCCATATAAATATTATAAATGCGAAAGTTTGGATGGATGGATGTATGTATGTATGGATGTATGTTTGTTACTCAATCACGCTCCAACGGATGAACGGATCTGGATGAAATTTGGCACAGAGATAGATTATAGTCTGGAATAGCACATAGGCTACTTTTTATCCCGGAAAATTAAGAAGTTCCCGCGGGAATCAAAAAAACCTCAACCACGCGGACGAAGTCGCGGGCATCAGCTAGTGTATAATAAAATATAATAGGCATATTATGTGAGTACATATAGCAGCTTCAAACCACCAAGCTAAATAACCTGGAACTAGTTGTAAATTGTTGTTTTTGATCGTTTAAAAGTTTCTTTTTTAATGTGCTCTTAAACGCAGGAACTGAGCTTAGATTCCTCAGCGGAGGAGGGATATTATTCCAGCATTTAGTAGCCAGATATCGAAAACTTCCACGAAAAGCTGCTGATTTATGACGTGGCCAAGTCAGCCTATTTAGTGGCCCTCGAGTATTAAAAGCAGGCGTATGCCAAGATAACCTATTATAAAGATAATCCGGCGTTTTGTTCTTGATAACACCAAACAATAGTGTGCTGAAATGCAGTTTAATACGCGACTTCATATTGAGTATATTGGCATCATTTAAATAGGGAGTCACATGGGTACGGGGAGGAATATAGTAGCAGAATCTAGCACATGCGTTCTGGACTCTTTGAATAAGTAGCATGGAACGTTGAAGTAAGCATGGACCATAAACACTAATGCAATAATTCAACTTGGATAATATAAGTGCCTCGCACAACTTAGTTCTCAGATCGGTATCGATATAATTTCTTATGTTGTATAAAACCCTAAGTCGATAGAAACAGTAACGGGCCACTTCTTGTACATAATATTCAAAATGAAGTTTCGCATCTACAGTAAGTCCCAAATTTCGTGCTTCATAAACTCGTTCTATGGGAGCTCCATTTATATTTATTTTGACCGTATCAAAGCCAACGTCTAACACTTGCTTTTTGGTTCCCAGAATCAGAAATTTCGACTTTGAAGGATTTAAAACTAATGAGTTTTTCGATGACCATTGACTAATTTGCTCTGTCATTGTTAATTAATTAGTTTGTCCTTTAATCACGCCGCAACAGAGCAACGGATCGATGTGATTTTTTTGCATGGATATAGCACCTGGAGAGTGACAAGGCTACTTTTTATACCGAAATTCCCGCGGAGGGAATATATAAAAACTTTACCACGGGGACGAAGTCGCGGGCATCATCTAGCCTATACCCTGAAAATATTAAATATTAAATATTAAATGTTATGAAATAACCTATACCCTGTTGCCTTTGAGCGTATTTTGGAATGAAATTTTATAAGTTTTTATTCGAACCTGCGTGTTTTTAAATCGCCAAGTAAATCTAATAGGTACTACAACAGCTAATATAATAAGTGTAGTTCTCTCATGATATAACTGGGAGGTGACCATAGGAAGATCTCAAATTCTCAACATAATACCGTCGTGTTTGGGGCTTAGAGTTTGGACTCACTGGATTTGCCTTGACAATTTCTTAGATGGTGTTCAGAGTCTAATGTCTAGAGAAATGGTTTTAAATAAAGGTTTTTAAATATTGTATTTAATTTATTTGACAATTAGCGTAATGTACGTATGTATAATACTTTATTGTATACCACAAAAATACAAAAGAAAGAAGAAAACTTAAAACGTAGGTATAATAAGACTATTTATCTTATTGCTAAGTAGCGGTATCTTCCAGACAACCTTAACGCTAGGGAAAAAGTTAAGAAGAGGGCAACGGGACTTAAGAAACCGTAAGTGATTAATAATTAATTAATATTACGTATTAAATAGTTTAAAAAATGCTTACCGTCAGTAAAATATAACAAAAGATGTCCGCGAGTTGCATTTTTCTATTATTTCACCAAAAGTTTTATAGAAATAAGAAAAGCACTAGTATCACTCAACTAATGGTAGAGTTTATGAAGTATATTATATAAAAATTGTGTTTGTCTGAACGTTGGAACGACTCGAAAGTTCGTCGGATAGTGGTGCGTGAGGCGGGATAGCCCGAGTGTGTCCAACTGTGACAGTAATACATAGAGTTGTTGATACCACCTTTCTCAATACATGTTTGTGATATTATTAAAAAAACTGGATGATGCCCACGACTTCGGCCTCGTGGATTTTTGTTTTCCCGCAGGAACTCCTTAATTTTCTGGGATAATAGCAGGGATAGTATTAGTAGCCTGTCTTTCCCCGAGATGCAATATAATTAAGTTCATGACTGCCTCGTTGGTCTAGTGATTAGCATGGTCAACTGCGGCCGACGAGGTCCCGGGTTCGAGTCCCGGGTCGGGCCATAGTAAAGTATTGGGGTTTTCTGTCTAGAAATTCTCAGTACTAGCCCGGAGTTAGGAAGTTGGTGGTGTTTCACCCCCGTGCCTCGGAGAGCACGGTAAGCCGTCGGTCCCGGTTATTATCACTAACATGATAATAGTCGTTAAAGCCCGCCAACCCGCATTGGAACAGCGTGGTGGGTCTAAGCTCTAATTCCCACTCTCCTATGAGAGTGGAGGCCTATGCCCAGCAGTGGGACTTTAATGGGCTGTAGTGGTGGTGGTGGTGGTAAGTTCATCTACTTCGGTTGAAAAGATGGGCCGTGAAAGCGTAGTAGCAAACAGACAGACAGACAGAACGACGATGGACAGATGGATAGTATGGATACAATAGAATATTTACTATATTTTTTCGGCCCTGAAAAGTTAACAGACAGACAGACGCACTTTCTCATAATTTATGTGTAGGCTAGAAATGGGTAAGTGAGAAACGTGAATGTATTCAGTGGCGTACTCTCGAAAAGTTGTATGTCCAGTGTGTGTTGTAATCTCACGTGCTTATTGCTTGCTAGCTTGATCTATTGAAAACTAGCTGATGCCCGCGACTTACATGGTTTAAGCTTTTTAAATTCCCGCGGAAAGTCCTTAATTTTCCGGGGTTAAAAGTAGTCTATGTCACTCTCCAGGTCTTCAACAATAACAATGCAAAAAATCACGTCGATCCGTTGCTCTGTTACGATGTTATTGATGGTCAAACCAACAAACAAACACACTTTCGCAATTTATAATATTAGTATGATAGTATGATTGGAATGGACTGCCAAAGTTGTAAGTAATGATTTTCGGGTGGTATTAACATCTCGAGCTGCATATTTCACGCCACGCGCCTGCTCTCACATCGGCTAATCGCTTATACATTCATACAAACAAACGTACCTTTATGAGATTTATTATCATACATACACAAACAAAACCGCTGAAATCCGACTGATAGTGACATTAGTGTCGCCTGTTTCATTCGTGTCGTGAGAGTGTTACGACATCATAATGAATGTAAAGGTCTAGACAGACAGACTGGCTTTTGGACTGCAAAATTACAACTGAGATTTTTGAAGTGAAAACTTCTTTAGCCGCGTTGAGCACTTTTTAGTAGGGGGTAAACTTGTGGATTCGCGTCACCGACATTTGACATGCTGCGCGCCGACATGCTCGCGTTATTATGAAGACAAAAGGTCTTAAATATAAATATACTACATTCGTAATTAAACTTTAATAGCTTAGTTTTAAGGTTTTTTTAATAACTAAAAAAAATAAAACTTTTAAATATTCGTTTTCGTTTTTCGTCAGTCCCTATTATTTTTTAAAATTTATTTTAAAATTTTTCCAATCTAGCCATTTTTTTTTTTAATTTATATGCTAGCGTTTGGCTGCAATCAGACCTTCTTGCAAGTGGTGATGCAGCCTAAGGTGGAGCGCGCTTGCCTAGAAGATGCCTACTCTCTCTTGATTTGAAGGTGCCAGGATGCAGTATTATTGCAGTTGACTGCTACTGCCTCGTTGGTCTAGTGGTTGTCATGTTCGTCTGCGGCCGACGAGGTCCCGGGGTCGAGTCCCGGATCGGGCCATAATTAAATATTAGGTTTTTCTAGTATTTAAATATTATTTTTTAAATACTAGAAATTACTACTAGCCCGGAGTTAGGAAGTTGGTGGTGTTTCACCCCCGTACCTCGGAGAGCACGTAAGCCGTCGGTCCCGGTTATTATCACTAAATGATAATAGTCGTTAAAGCCCGCCAACCCGCATTGGAGCAGCGTGGTGGGTCTAAGTTCTAATTCCTTCTCTCCTATGAGAGTGGAGGCCTGTGCCCAGGTTAATTGACCCACGTTAATGGGTTGTAGAGGTGGTGGTGGTGCTGGGCTAAATGGATTTCAAGCTGGCAAGAAACACAGGACGGCATGCCATGCCAGAGGATTTTGGTATATATAGATAAGTACGGGAATGATTTTCAATGTTAGTTTTGTGTAGTAGAGTGGTAACTGGTAACTTACAACGGTCGAAACGAACCAGACCAGCCCCCCGATTACGTAAGAATTGTCGATCAAACGTAATGGTTCAGCGTCAAAGTAATATAAACCATAATTGCATTGAATTAGAGCTCAATTTCATGTATCCATTCATAAACGTTAGAGTATCGTTCATACCTAAACGTATAAGAATGGGTATACGAAATTGAGCTCTAATTTAATGCTGTTATGGTTTATTTACTTTGCCGCAGAACTTTAACGATTTCATTGGCCATTCTTACATGATTGGGGGGCAGATCAGAGATAATTCAGTCATTATACATTCCAAAATAGACCCTCCCGGGCATCGAAGCTGCAACAAGCACACTTAATATTTGAATGCCAGTGCGATAAAGCATATTCGACCACTAACTGTACAGTCGCAACGATTTATTGCCAACGTAGACAAGAATAAGTAAAAGCATTGTGTGTGCTTTGGCTTTAATTTAATCCGAGCCTAACGTGTAATTCTTACAATAGAACTTTTTTTCGACTAGGTTCAACAATAATAGAGACATTTAATTATAGTTTTTGTTGGAAATAGTGGTATGGAATTAGTAGCCTGTAAGTATAAATTAGTTGAATTTTAGGCAAAAACGTGTGAAATACCTTACAAAGGTATATTTTAAGCCCTATAATTAGGCAATAGACAATTATTAGTTGTAATATAGCATTATAGAGACAAGGTCCCATAGAGCCTATATTTATTTCAGCATTTCTGTAAAAATTACTTCTGTGTAGTCGTCGTCCACCGATTATAGACTCCACTGCTGGGCATAAGGCTCTTGTCGGAACTTCCACGCGCCGTGGTCTTGAAAATGAAAACGAAGATGAAATTTATTGTTAAAAGTATGCGTTTCACATATTATTATGGCTTACATGCATACTTCAGGGCTTCAGGGTTCCCGAGTCCCAAACTAAGTTTAAAAAACCTGTATCTCGGTTACCCCGCTCTTCCTCTTCGGCATTCTTAAACATAATATTTAAAAACTAGCTGACCCGGCAGACGTTGCCCTGCCTTGAAGCTAGAACCCGATTGCAGCGCCCCCTATCGGGTCAAATTGTGAGTATCAACCATCCCGGGACCCACACAAACACACTCAAAAAATTCCATCTAAATCGGCCCAGCCGTTCTCGAGTTTTAGCGAGACAAACGAACAGCAATTGATTTATATATATATAGAGAAGATAAAACTAAAGATAATTAAAAAAAATACAAATTAAACATACAATGTTCTGTGTAGTGTATTGTGTGTGTACCTAATTGTGACTTGAACTGTATTTAGAGAGTGTTACTACCATCCAAACTCAAACTCAAACACATGTTTTTTTATTCAATTAAAGAAAGCTTTTGAATCGTCGAGTAAATCTACCACTGGTTCGGAATGTCGTTCCTAACAAAAATAAATTCATCAGTTTCTATGGAGTCGTATCGCGTCGCGCGTCGCTTTCATCGCTCACCTAGGAAAACGGGTCAGCTGTATGAGGAAGCGGCGAATCCTAAAAATAATATAACCTAAGAAATAATTAGTTATTAATTTTAAGTAAACTACTCTTTGCAGTTATTTAATAAGTACTTATTAGTAAGAAGAAACCAAATTATCTTGATAGCATCTGACAGGCTAATAAAACTAAAATAGTAAAATTTATTATCCACTCTTACTTTTTGATAGTAAAAGTGATATACACGTTTTTGATTCGCGTACGATAATTAATTTCACGTCAAATTTACATTTTAAACGGGATTTAAATTTTTAAAGCCCAACGTCCACATTTTTCGGTGGTTTTGATTCGTTGCGCGTGTGACTGATACTAATAATCAAAATGCGAATGTATGTCTGTCAGCTTTTCATGAACCCGATTTTGATGAAATTTGGTATAGAGATAGCTTGCATCTTGAGATGCACTTACTATTTTTTATCCCGGAAAATCAAGTTATTACGAGATAAAAAAAATCCGCGTGGACAAAGTCACGGGTTTAATGTTGTACATTATATAAGTATTTTAGCAGCTTTTGTAATTCTCTGTTTAGACGACTTTTTCACCATCGTAAGTAATCAAACTTATTACCTGCCTACTCCTATGTCCTAAGGAGTAAGGACCTACATTATGGATGATTTCTTACCTATTCGATTGCGTTTACAAAAGCTGGCGGCTGGTGCCGCACCGCAAATGCGTCGGTGCCGTTCATATAATATCTACGCTTCACGTGCATGAAACCTTAAAGTACCTAAACTACGATTTGATTGGAATTTTCAAGCGCTTGATAAGAGAGGACAGACGGCGTTTCGCAATCGATAGGATAATAAAATTGTATAAAATTGCCTACTTCGCTGATCACGGGTATTTTCTTAGGACAAATAATATTTTGGCAAAAAGGCTACGGTGAATTGGCAAACTTCACAAACCTTTCATACCCTTTAATAGAAAAACAGTAGGTATCTTTGGGAAAACCGTGGAATTCTTAAGTAGATACCTCTACAACGAAAAACCGATGCGGGCGAAATAAAGATTGTCATTGCGGTAAATTAATTGCCGCAGCAGGAAATAAAAGCCAACGCCACCTATTGTCAGTTCATATAACTACATCGGAAAGTGAAGGTAGCTTTGAAATGTTCCGTTGAAGTTACACTGTAATCGTGATTTTTAGGATCCACAAGAGATGGCGTTGTTATGAAACATTAACCGGACAACAAAAACCGGACGCGTTGGACAGGCCATAATTTCCTCGTGCAACTACGTTTTGTCCTGTCATAAAGTAAAGTAAATATTTATTTGGACAAAATGTATAATGTGCGTGGAGTTCCGTACAAAAAAAGGCAAGTTTTGTCCGTTTTCGTTATTCGTTCGAATAAGTTTTACCTACTCATGGACGTTGAGGTGCCTATACCCAATTACATGGTTCCAGCAGCCTGGAGTTGGTTCGACTTCCGTTTTCGTTATTCGTTCGAATATGTTTTACTCATAGAAGTTGAGGTTACCTAATTACATGGTTTCAGCAGCCTGGAGTTGGGAAGTTGGTAGTGCTAAGGGGAAAATACACTACGGACAAATTTTTTCGTCTGGCGAAAAAAAGTTTAACGTTGGACGCGGATGTTTGTCCAGTAGGTATTTTTTATTCGTTCTTACCCTTTCGTGCCTAGTGAGAGAGCACGTAATTAAAGCCTTCGTTCTCCAGTCATGTCGAATTGCCATGCCATCGTGAATGAGAGTAAAGGAATAGAGGGTTGACTTGTGTTTACCGCGTAGGTATACATCTTCGTTGATATTGGCCGCTGTGTGGCGAAATTCTGTAAGATATTGTTATTTTATGCTTGCTTACCACACAATAGGGACGAGTGGCCTAGCTGTGACTACGCATATCAGTCCCTTGCGATTGTTAAGCAACGTTGACCCAAGTCGGTAACTGGATGGGTCACCGAATTTGGAGGTCCGGTCTTTTCGTTTCCTCCGTGTCTCGGAGAGCACGTTAAGCCGTGTGTCCCGGTCATTATCACTAACATCTGATAATAATCGTTAGAAAACCTTTAATACTAAAATACTTTTAGTAGAGTCGTATGCGGAAGGACGTGGGAACCCACCGCATTATTATCCCAAGAAAACTCAAACAAATAAGTGACTAATGGGTCACGACCCTCAGTAATGAGAAGTTAGACGCATAGAGAGACAGGAGTTTAATCGTATGTGCGACCTACAAACGCCCGACGTCAACGCAGAAGGAATTCAACCGCAAAGAAAACTCGAAAATATCAGTGGCATGAAAAAATTTATTTGATTTTCTTTTATTTAATCATATAATTATGCTATACTAAAATAAATACAGAGACTGTCTCGCTTATTTTCATCTTAACTATATTTTCAATTAAATAATTATGAATAATCATCAATAATATAATTAATATTATAATATTATGTAATTAAAGCATCTAAACCTAATTATTTATTTACAATTCAAATTGTTTTATAATATTGGTGAAGACAAATGTTATTTAAAACTGTGATATTTTTTTAATTTTATATAAGTTTTATCGTTTTCTGTATAATATCAAAGGAAGCTCGGCCCACCTAATGAAATTATTAAAGTTTGTAAGAAGGTATTGAGGGCATACTACCATAGGTTAAAGCCGTATTGTTTTAATATTGTTGACGTTCGTGCTATAGAATTATATTCCTTATTTTAGGGACGTCAAGGTACGTAACATAAAACTATCATTTTGCAGTAATACTGCTTTATGCGATGGTAGTAACCCGCCTGCTAAAGCATAAAATGGATTTCATATAGACAAAGGCAGTACCTTTATCCTATGGCCCAGGTAAAGTTCATTGTATTGAAACAACCTTTTATGATTAATGCCCATTTGAAACAAATCCATATGCATACTTATAATATTATAAATGCGAAAGTGTGTCTGTCTGTCTGTCTGATACGCTTTCAGGGCCCAACCGTTCAATCAATTTTGATGAAATTTGGTACAGCCTACAGGGAAAGGTTGTCCTGGGAAAGGACATAATGCTACTTTTTAAGGAAATCAAGGAGTTCCCGCGGAAATCAAAAAACTTAATCCACGCGGACGAAGTCGCGGGCATCATCTAGTATTATAATAACAATTCTCATGAAAACATTCAGCGAATGTTCAAGTAATTGAATTCGATTTGATTATACATAATATACGGTTTTATCAACAACTTGTAGTGCAATAGTGGGCCATAGTTACTTGTAAAGTATTTTATGTATATTATTAAATATTTTTCATAATACCTATATAATGTATTTTAAGATTTTTCGTATTTTTATTATTGGAAATATCTGTGTATAAGTAGGTATTTATTTAACCTCCCATTTTTGCTAGAAAAACATTTTGAATAATTACTTTAGCCCACAATACACAACGCACGACGGCGGGCAAAGCGCGATGGCAACGTATCAAAGTATTTTAAAGCTTTATAAAAAACTACTAGAAGTCAGCCCTTGGCTGTGATTTCACATGGGTGGTTAATAATGATGCAGTCTAAGATGGTAGCGAGCTAACCTGTTAGGGGTATCTACGGGCACATAAAAAATACATATCCCGAATCTATTTTTACACGGTATCGAACGCTAAATCGTTTGGCGGCACGTCTTTACCGGTAGGGCGGTAACTAGCCACAGCCGAAACCTACCATCAGACCAACACACTAATTTATTTATTGAAAATAATGAATGAGAATGACGACCTCTGTGGTGCAGTGTTGAGCGCTGTTGCCTTAACGTGCGGAGGTCCCGGGTTCGATCCCCGGCAGGGTCAGGAAATTTATAATTTCTGAATTTTCCCTGGTCTGGCCTGGTGGGAGGCTTCGGCCGTGGCTAGTTACCACCCTACCGGTAAAGACGTGCCGCCAAACGATTTAGCGTTCCGGTACGATACCGTGTAGAAACCGTATAGGGGGATGGGTTTATTAAAACTGCCAAGTGCCATGCCCCTAACAGGTTAGCCCGCTACTATCTTAGACTGCATCATCACTTACCATCAGGTGAGATCGCAGTCAAGGGCTAACTTGTAGTGGATAAAAAAAATATATAGGAAATATGCAAAAATAAACTTCAAAATTGTTTCTTCCTGCATTCGAAACAGAAACCTCGTACATATAGGACCCCATCCAACATCCACAGCACCCCAGGAAAGTATCTAGTCAAAAGCTTTTCAAAAGCCCATAGCGTCTCGCTGTCATCGCTCGTTGTATTTTAGGCTTGCAATTTAAATCCGATCATAAATCCATATATAAATATTATAAATGCGAAAGTTTGGATGGATGGATGTATGTATGGATGTATGTTTGTTACTCAATCACGCTCCAACGGATGAACGGATCTGGATGAAATTTGAAACAGAGATAGATTATAGTCTGGAATAGCACATAGGCTACTTTTTATCGCGGAAAATTAAAGAGTTCCCGCGGGAACCGAAAAACCTCAATCCACGCGGACGAAGTCGCGGGCATCAGCTAGTAGATAATAAATATATTGGAACTCGTAGTGGAAGATAAATTCGCTTAATGACTCGATTATTTTCGTAAAAACTAAATTCGGGTAACCCGTTTGTATGGACAATACAAATTTTTTTTCTTAATTTTATTATACAATGCGAAGACGAAATATTTTGCGAAGAGCACTTCGCCTGATTTTATACACTTGACTATATTATTAGACAATAATTAATTATCAATAATGAAAAAATATACAAAAAATTTTGATTATATCGATTGCTTTGTTTTATTATTTTTTTACTTAGTAATAAATAAATAAAATTAGATACGAAATGTTTTGTTTTATTCTAGTTTACTCAAATATAGTACGGTCATGTAATAACAATTGTAGATTTTGTCAAAATTGCATAGTGTTATGAAATTACATATTTATTTTACCCTCGACGCAAAAAGAGGGGTGTTATAAGTTTGTAATAAAGTGCTCCTCGGAATAATACAAAATCTAAGCTAAATCTTATATCTATGGACGTCGGAAGATTTGTTCGACGATTTGTTGCCCTGCCAACGCCGAGTCACTGAAGCACAATTAATGATTGGTTAGAACCTTGACAGAACTTAGGAACAATGAAAAGTCTAGATTTCTAGTTAACTAGAGTCTAGTGTGAAAGGCACGCGGAGTGTATTTACATGAACAGTGCTAGCTTGCTTCGCGTTGGCACGGCAGTGTGTTTTTCTGTCCCCATAAATGTAAAATTGTATAGAAATCTTTTTCGAATAATAAATAACGTAGGTAATACTTAATAAATTATTTTAAGTTTTAAAAATGTTCAGTTTTTTGTAAGTAGTTCAATTTTTGTCAAAATTAACAAAAAAATAATGTTTTATTTGAGTACTATACTAAATCAAGTCTTTTCAAACGAGGTGACAAAAAATTTAATTATTTACGCATGTTTTATTAAACAAATATTATAATTTAGGGGGACAAAAATACGTAAGTGTGATGGTTTATTATTATGCATGCTATTACAATATTGATATGTTTTATCTTTATAACAAAATTCAGCAAAACGAAGAAACGCTTACATCAGCTTGCAACTGCTTTAAACTTATTATCATAATATGATGCCCGCGACTTCGTCAGCGTAGATTGGTTTTTGATTCCCGGAGGAACTCCTGAGGAGGATTTTCCGCGATAAAAGGAAGGCGGCATGTAATCTACCTCTATACCAAATTTCACCAAAATCGGTTCAAAAGTTGAGCCGTTAAAGCGCAGCAGACAGATAGACAGACAGACACACTTTCGCATTTATAATATTAGTATGGATAGGTAGGTACAGCACAGACCCATAAGTTAAAAATATGTATCTGGTTGTAGATAAAAAATGTTATTAGTTTTGAATGCACAAGTAAGTAGCTGTTTTCCATTTTGCTGATTTTATTTAATTTAAATTATATAAAAGCTAAAAATCACGAACCAGACATTTAAGAATAAAGCAGAAGCTCACAATAAAAATAAAATAAATATTTACACTATCGCATCGATGTCTCGTATCGAAACTAAACATATTAATATAACTTAAATACAAAAATAAGCTTAAAATCGTTACTATTATTACTAAAACCGTTACTTTGGATAATAATGATTCTCGGTTGAAAAATGTACAAGAAACTATATTATTATATACAAAACTGGTAATCGAAATCATTTATTAATGATAAATTTATCCGTTTATGGAAAATCAGAAACAGGTTAAAATTTATTAATATTCTTTTGCAAATTTGTGAAATCAAATCCGAAATTATTCATGTTTTATTGAAAGTGACATTAACTGTAAGGCAAGATTTTTTTTAAAGACTAAGATTTTCCATAAATGTGTATATAAACTGTGTAAATAATCTTTTAAATATGAAAGCATTGAGCGAGGCATCGTTTAATCGATATTCATTCGGGTAACAAAAACTTCGAAGAAGAAGCTGCATCAAAAGGTGCAGTAGGTTTCAAAATAATATGTGCGACACAAGGAACAAATCAGCTTGTATTCTTATTATCAAAACGTTAATATACTAAAAAACACAAATTCGGATTGGAAGGGCGATTCTTTGGTGGATGTTTTAAAATTTTGCGCCCATAAAAAACCCGTGTCCTTATAAAAGCACAGGGGATATTGCACAAAATACTAATAACTACACTCATTGGGTTGCTTCAGCGGTGTGGTAGTGGGATGGGTGGTATCGCCAAACCTGGGGTGGTGAGTACTCCACAGGGACCTCTTGAGCTGCTCCACCGGCGCCCCACATGAGGACCGTCTGTCTTGGCATCTCTGAAGCTTGAGACTGCTGCATTCTGTCCTGTTCCGTTGAACCACTGGATCCACCAGGGCTTGGACCAGGCACTACACTAGGTGACCTCCTTTCCCCAGTAACAGGGCTCATGTACCTTCCACTACTATCAACATAAGTGTACTCCCGTGATGGAGGTCTGTGGTAAGTAGGGGGTACTTCATAACCAGGGGGTGGCGCTGGTTCAAGGAAGCCATTAGGCGCATAGGGGGTGTAATGGTAAGACAAAGGTTTGTATTGGTGGAAGAGGTTGTCTGCTGCAAGGAATCTATCATCTAAAGGTGGTGGAGCGTAATGTAAGGCTGGGGCGGGAGGGTATTCCCCGTAAGGAGCTGTATATGCTCCATTTAAGTTTGTATATGCTGCTGCGACCGCGTCAGCGGCTAGATAGTCTACTGGAGGAGGTGCTGGGGTAGGAGGCACTCGTCTCTTGTTCCTACAAGTGGATAGAAAGTCCCTTAATTGAGTTTTGTATCGCCTCGCCGCTCGAGGAGGAGTTGAGACATTGGACTCGCAGCCTGATAGCTGTTCTGTCTCAGAGAAGTATAAGCTAGTGAGACCGGTATCTAGGTAGCTGACTTTGAAATCCATCGTCCGCTTTCCGAGGAGATCTCGGCCTTCCTCTTCCCTGAAAAGAGAACAACTGAGTGATTACAAATTGTGTAGAATAAAAAAATTAAAATTAATACTTTAATGCCAGTTATTAAACCTGTACCTATTAGGTTTTATGAGTGGCCGTCATTTTGGGTAAAAAATAAAAATGGCGGAACGGTTGGTGTATACGATCCTGATCAAACCACATTATCTGTATTAGGGTCACAGCTCCTGATTCGTGATTGTTTAGAACCATAGACTCTTATACAAAGCACTTGCGCACTCCATCCCATTTTGACAGCCTAAGCCTATAGTACAAATATATTATTATCTATAGCACACGTCTATGAGCGTTGTCATTCACTTTGATCTCTCTTCGCCAGTTACAACCTTACTTCCAGCGTTCTCTTTATAAAATAATTTTGTATCTATTTTTAATTATCACAAAAGTGCAGAAATACAAAGTTCCAAAGAATCAATGTGAGTTTTTATGGCCAGCTCCAACAGTTGGTAGGCCAAAATATTCAAACCTGTGTAAATCCTCCTCCTGACGACCTCCGTGGCGCAGTGTTGAGCGCTGTTGCCTTAACGTGCGGAGGTCCCGGGTTCGATACCCGGCAGGCAGGGTTTGGAAATTTATAATTTCTGAATTTTCCCTGGTCTGGCCTGGTGGGAGGCTTCGGCCGTGGCTAGCTACCACCATACCGGCAAACACCTCACATCACCGTGCCGCCAAGCGATTTAGCGTTTCGGTACGATGCCGTGTAGAAACCGAATAGGGGTATGGGTTTAATTAACTGCCATGCCTCTAACAGGTTAGCCCGCTACCATCTTAGACGGCATCATCACTTACCATCAGGTGAGATCGCAGTCAAAGGCTAACTTGTAGTGGATTAAAACTGCTTTAAGTATAAAAGGAATAGTTACTTACATTAACGGCCTATGTGTGCTGATGACGAAGTCCGGCTTGGAGTTCTTATAGACGAGTCGTGAGGAAGTTTGCAGCCATTGCCACTGGCCGTCTTTTGACTGGAATCTGTACGCGATCATGCCCGACGCACCGGTCTTCAGTACTGTAACAACATGGATTTTAATGTGGCTAGTTTGTCAATCATTTTTGAAATATTAGATCAAGCTACCATCTTTTCATTAGGACAAAGAAGGTCCTAATTAAAAGACGGTGCTGTTGAAGGAAGAGCTCGATTTAAAATCAGGTTTGGTCCCTCTGCGTATTTTTTGAAATCAAAATGTGTTTCTACAAAATAAAATATAGTCCCACAAACTTATGTGGCCCGGTGGTTAAAATTGGAACTAATTCTTATGCCGGCGATGATAGGTACTAAAATTCTACATCAATGCGGCGATGCGAACTAATTTTTATACTAGCGACGCTGTTTCCCGGTCAGAATAAGCTTGTGGGACTTGCCGATACCACTGATCAAGCTTTTTCAAAGCAAGCATCCCAACCCGAACGGTAGCATCAAAGTTTCAAACTCATATGACATTGATTTTTGTAGAGAATAGTTGCCTTCGGCAATAAGCATCCTGATAAGGATTTACGGCTGCAAATAACAATTACTAGATCTTATCCGTTTGTCTGACACAGAAATAGGGGATTTTTACATTTCAAAGCTACTACTGTCTTCTAGTATCTACCATTCATACCTTGCAATACTTACATTCTTGATGAGCGCTGGCCACATAGGCCAGGTCGTCGTAGTGAACCAGGTCATAGCCCCCCATGTTGGCGAGCTCAGCATCTGTGTACCCCAGCAGCATTTTACCCCTGGAAAGTAAATAAAAGAAACAACTCAACCAAAAATCGATATTTTTTCTTATAATAGCACGAAAGAGTTTTAACTGCTGAATAATAGCATCTCAACATGGAGTACATGTAGGTACCTATTTTTAAAATAATTTATATTATTATAAAAAAATCATATTTATATTCACTTTTAGACTTTTACTGTGATCTTACCCGGTAGTAAGAGTAGACGTAGTATAAGATGGGAGCTGGGAAATGGTTGGCTGGTATTGAAGTAAATTGCCAAAAATCCTCCTGTCGGGAATCGAATCCGAGACCTTTCATTTAAGACCATAGCACTTACAATATTTGCTTCCATACTATATTTTATGTGCTATAAATAATGTAGCCGATGAAAAATAAACTATATTATTTATTCCATCTGCAATAAAAGTTTGACAAGATTTTGCCTCGTATATTAGTTGATAGTTCCCAAATAAACATTTAGACAGTTGGGTGTAATATTTTACCATGCTAGGATTCTCACATGAAATAAAATCAGTCCCTCGATTTTGGAAAACAATGCGGATGTAAAGGAATTTAAAAAGAAACCTCGTTCCATACAAAATGTATAATTGTTAAGCTTATGCCGTAACAAATGGATTTATTGATAGCCATCGGTCGATGGTTGGTCTAAAAGGGATAAACACACCGACACGGGAATATTCGAAGGCTGTTAAACGATGAAAATGTAAAATTATAATCATAAATTATTCACCTATAAACTTGTATTCATCATAGACAGTAGAATACGTCTTCAAGATGGTAAGTCTTTCTTTTCTTTCTTTCTTTTATCCGCTACAAGTTAGCCCTTGACTGCGATCTCACTTGATATCTATTAAACCCATACCCCTAAATCTGTTTCTACACGGCATCGGACCGAAATGCTAAATCGCTTGGAGGCACGTCTTTGCCGGTAGGGTGGTAACTAGCCACGGCCAAAGTCTCCCACCAGAAGATTGAAGATTCATCATTATAAACTGATCCTATTTCGTTTTAGAAACGCTAAGAAATACCGAGATGACTTTTTCATCTGGTACGATGACGTGTAGAAACCGATTAGGAGTATGGGTTTATTAGATCTGGCATACTAACGACTGGAAGATGCCTATTCACTCTTGCCTTGAAGGTTCGTAGCTTCTCGTTCCTTGAAGGGCTAACTTGTAGTTGATAAAAAAATGACTAACCTTTGGTCCATCGAAACGAGTGACAGATCCAGCTTGTGTTTGCTCTTGAACATGACCTCTTTCTGCGGTATCTCCAGCAGGCTGGGCGGTCCGAAGGGGGCACATATCGCAAATAACGCTAACGGAGGCTCCTCGGTTTTCTTGTTCTGCCCATGAAGCACCTTTATCCGGCCTCTTATATCTAACCTCTGGAAATAAACAGGATTTTAATTAAAATCTATACTAATAACTGCGAAAGGTTGTCTGTCTGTCTGCTAATACGGTACGGACTATCTGTTCAACTGATTCTGACGGGTACAGAGAATGCAACCCATTCCAGCGGAATTTTTGTGCTATACTTTTATCCCGGAAAATGAAAGAGCACAGTGTTTTCAATACTCGTAAATCTACGCGCACGAAGTCGCGGATAACTTACTCAGAATATTGGCTATTACAGGTTACATGTCCATACGATGTTATTTATGAGCTAATCGAGGACCAAAATTAATAAATTATGGTCCTCGATTATCTGGTTTATTATAACTATTAAATCTTTAGGAGACCCTAGAAATAAACAAATTCTGTTATTTTTAGAACTTGTAGGTTTATAAATTATATTATTTCAAGGTTCTTTTCTATCTGCTGAACCCTATATAGTATAACAGCTGTATCAAATATTTATTTTAATTTTTGAACTCTTATCACTTCTTACACACTCTGATCAAGGACTTATTGTTCATTTTTTTATTCTTAACATACTAAAGTCTCTCAGTAGGAAAAAACGTAAAGTATTTTTTCTGGCATTACTATTTATGTACTACTTACCAGAAATCCAGATGTATTGTCCAATAAACATCTAAATCTGACTGTGAAACTTCGTTCTAGAAGATGCGCTCTCTCTTGTCTCAGCACGTCTTGCAGCGTGTGGCTGTTGGCTTCAGGCGGAAGGAAGGAGTTCCATAGCAACTGCCTCTGGAGTTCTTCTCTGTCTTCTGAGTGGACTAATTCGTAGACTGATTGGTGGACTATGTCTGACTGAAAACAAACATTAGAATTAGTATAATATTTGTTATCCTCATTGATGTAGAATTTTAATATGGTTATCCTAATAGAAACAATATTGTTAAATCTCTTTTTATTTTCTTATTTATTTCATTATCATATCATATTATTTTCATCAATTCATTCAGCATCCATATCCATACTAATATTATAAATGCGAAAGTGTGTCTGTCTGTCTGTTTGCTACGATTTGATGGCCCATCCTTTCAACCGATTTTGATGACATTTGGTATAGTGGTATATTGTATCCCGGGGAAGGACATAGGCTACATTTTATCCCGGAAAATTAAGTTTTCGCGGGAATAAAATAAACTTAAACCACGCGGACGAAGTCGCGGTTATCGTCTAGTTATAATACAGGTATTTCATGAATTAAGTTAGAGTAGTTAAATACCATTTTGTCACAGGATGTAAATCAGGGGCCGGAGTTTTCTAAACGACTAAATCTGATCCAATTCGATTTTTAATTTGTTTTTATAGAGTACCTACATCGATTTAAGAGATAATGTTGGCGAATCATAAGGTAAGACAGTTATATATATATTCAAGAAGCGTTTTACTCATTTTAACCTGAATTGCCACCAAACTTTACTTTTACAAAATCAGCTGATTCCATATAATATTCTTATAACCCCCAATAAAGTCAATCAATCAATTAAATCAGAGCAACAAGATGATAAGATAACCAGCCAAAAGGAAAACAATTCATCACTATAAAAAAAGCAAGTCACAACTGAACCGTAAATCAATAAACCATCGATGACCCTAAAAATCGATTCGAGCCCGATCATTAAAGAATCATCTGTTACAAAGATGGACATGTTAATTCTAGCCCTTCAACAAGCTATTACAAACCTTAAGCTAAAACTGAAAAGGTTGAATTTGCAATGTAGGAATTAAAATATGAATTTTAACACGTCGTATAACAAATACTCGTGTAAATACTGTGGATAATGTGCCGACAATAAGCGTTGCAAGTAGAAAACTAATTGATAATCAATGGGGTTGCGCAAGGCACAACACTAGCCCCCAACTTTTAGGACTGACATGTTAATGAATCATGAAGGAAAACTTGCCCCAAGTTTTATGTTTATGGTTATAAAAATGGGGTACTGTTTGAATGTGGGTTCGAACATATTGCAATGGCATTAAATGTCGGAGGATGATTTGTTCGGTAATTGCTTTTTGTTCCTGGCTCTGTTTCGGGGGACAGTAGTTGCTATGGCGAACCGTAATGTTTTGTTGATATGCTTATTATTTTGGCAAGTTTTGTTAATCGTGATTATTTTTTGTGATTGATGATATTATAATTTTACGTGCATTTTGTTTAGTTACAATCCTACTTGCTTTTGCAACTTAGACCGAACCCTTGTTTTGGAATTTGAAATAAAAGTATACTATAAAAAGTAGTGATAGAGTTTTGTCATGGCCTAAGATTACTTACACTTTTGGATAGAAGCAGGCGTTACTTTGCGGAAGTCCATGATATTGAAAAAACTAGAAATTATATCCCTCTTTTGTTCATCTTGTTAAAACCTTTTAAGCATTTCTCTCCCTAGGATAGCCGTTAACGTTTAGATATACTCGTAAGTATAACTAATCGAATTCCAAACAGGGGGAGGTTCTGAATTTACCGCGTTTTTTTTTTACTGAGATAATAGGTACGTTGCAACTTGCATTGCTCAGGTAAGCCAGCAAGTGCTTATGAGAACTAAGAAACCAGAACACAAGCTAATATTTGTTATATTATTTCTTGAAGTAGCAATAAACAATAATTTATTGTGTACTAATAAAAGTTTTCTCAATTTAATAAAGTTACTTGAATTTGCTTTAAATTTACCGTACCTAATTCTGTTTTCACTGAGTTCAATTGGATAGTCTATATAAACGTTCGTCTGCAATACTTCTCTACAAAACTAGCTCCACTTTAATGTGACCTTTAATGTATAATAATTAAATTATTCCACCTGGAACGTTGAGGGAGACCACATGTGCACCATTAGGAGGGCAATGGGAAATGGATCGATGGCCAGCCACCTGGTGAGACGGCTTGAAGCTAATCTACATCAGTGGGGTTAGTACGACCTTGATAATTTGCTAAAGTTGATAGGGCAATGAACATCGTATCACTAAGTCAAAGTAAAAAGAACCTACAGACGATAATTTTTAAAGTTTTTTTTAAAGACAATGATTTTTTTTCCAGTCATCATCCCAGTCTGAGCACGGACTGAGCACGGTCTGAGCACGGGTCTCTTCTCAATGTAGATTGACAGGCTTGACTGTATACCTTTGAGAACATTAAGAACATTATTAAGAACTCTCAGGTGCAGGTTTATCCACGATGTATACCTTCACCGTAAATGTTCTATGTAAATGACATTTAATTGCTTAACGCTGAGTTGCACTAAACAAATCCAAAAATGTAAATAGAAATTAAACGAATTTAATCGCTAGAATTGTATGAAGCCTTGTAATTAAATTAGTTTAATCACCACTTGAATTTGTTTCTTTACAACTCAGCGTGAAACACATAGCTCGGGAAAAGTTTCGAGATTCGAACCCCAGGCTTGTGGTGGTTTTAGTCTCAAACACTAGGCTTAGAACCGTTTGATTGTTTAGTAACAATGGTTATTTTGTTTTCCCTTTTATTGAAACATCAAGCAAACAAGTATCCAGGGCAAATTCCGAGTTTACTCGTATAACAATAAAATGTAGGTATTTTATTCTGTAATTTCAGTGTCTCGAATCTCGACGATCGAGCAACGTTGACGAGTTATCAAAGTCGTACTAACCCCACATCCCTTATTCCCTTGTTTCGAAATATATGGAGGGGTGTGCGTTATTGTAATTTTTAAATCAAGCTTTTATTGGCCCGAGGGCACTGGGTATGTCTGTTTTAATGTTTTGGTTCTTTCAATTTGAGTAGTTAAGATTTTATTGATCTATGTCAGTATAGTTTTTGGCCGTTAGCTACTAACTCAAATGCATCAATATTTTAAATGTTTTATGTTTGTATATTATGTAGAAGCGCGCTCTCTATACGTTGATCCAATTTAATATAGTAAAGTCCGAAAAAATAAAAAAACGCCCCCCAAATTACAATTTTATTTGCAAGATTGATTGATAAGGCCCGCTTCCAATGAAAATTTTGCGAATTGTCAAATTTTATCGTGTCTAAAAAAGATTTTGCAAAAATAAAAAGCAAAAACTGGCCAAGTGCGTGTCGCGCAGAGTAGGGTTCCGTAGTTGCCCTTGACAATATTATGTGGATATTTAAAAAAAAAGATTTTCAAGCGCATAACGTTTTCATTGACTAAATTCGAATAAAAATAATTTTAGCAAAGGATCTTTTTTTTTTTCGAAAATAATCTAATGGTTTACCGTTTAATGATAAAACAATGTAGCAGATGCAATAATGTTTATTATTTGAAAGCCAAACTTTCCCTTCCAATACAAGCGTACCTATTATAAACAAGAATGCTTGCAATAATGTTTATTTAAATCAATACCCCCATTTTATGGCACGTGGCGGTGTCACGACTTAGTACCGGCCGATTTAATGATTTCCAAATCGATTCGGTTTTAATCGACCACCCTGGTAAAGAGCAAGATCATTTTGTAGATATGCCAAAAGGTATAAACTGTTACGAATAATTGCACTGACGACTTTCTCCCTTAAGTGGATTAGGAAATTATCCTTAACTGTAATCGTTCGCTGAAACTAGCCTTAGAAGGGCGCGTAGGAATTTAGGCTGTACAATTTTGTATTGATTTTTTCGCAATACACGAAGTCTCTGACTGTCGCCAAGCAAGTGGAAAAACTAACAAAAGTCACATAATATTCATACTTTCATACTTGATATTATACACGTGAAAGTGTGTCTATTTGTGTGTTACGCTTTAACGGCCCATCTTTTCAACCGATTTTGATGAAATTTGGTATAGAGGTAGTTTATATCCCGGGAAAGGACATGGGCTCAATCAATCAATATTTATTTTTTCAATTTAGGTGCACTGTAGACTTATTGACGTCCGAAACATATAAAACACTAGCTGATGCCCGCGACTTCGTCCGCGTGAATCGAGGGTTTTCGGTTCCCGCGGGAACTCCTTAATTTTCCGGGATAAAAAGTAGCCTATGTGTTATTCCAGACTATAATCTATCTCTGTGCCAAATTTCATCCAGATCCGTTCAGCCGTTGGGGCGTGATTGAGTAACAAACATCCATACATCCATACATCCATCCAAACTTTCGCATATTTGATTTGATGATGGTGAAAATCAATTACGGTATATTAAAACTAAAGCTACGAGGATTCCAAACGCGCCCTGGTCTGAGAAGAGCCCACAACAAACTCAGCCGGTTTTTTTTATTATCACCATTTCACAAACGTTGCATATTTAAAAGAACTATAATTAACAATTTGATTAATTAGCCGAATTAGGCTAAGTTTTATCCCCGAAAAATATATGGATTGTACCTCCTTACTAACCTATCTATCCATAAATAACATAGTCTTTGATAAGAGAGAGCAGGTAACCGAATAATACAAAACTGTGGGGGAAATAAAATTTATACCTATAGGATTGTTAACTGGAAGTTTTATGGCGCGGACTTGGATTTGTGCCCAAATAGCGTTTTTACCTCTGATAATAATATAATTGCAACTTTATTAACCAGTGGAAGCATTTACGATTTTACAGTGAATGGGGTAGAGTTTTTAATAACAACAAGGTTTTTTCATAGTAGCCAAGTTTCTAGATGCTTTTTGCCAGTAGGAATGGTATTCCGAACCAGTAGTAGATTCACTTAACGATTCAAAAGCTTGTAAATTTTTATTCGAATAAAAACCACATTATGAATATTTTTTTAAACCAGTATTTACTACCCTAACTAATATTACAAATGCGAATGTGAATTAGTATTAAACGCTTTAACGGCCCATTCTTTCAATCGATTGTGATGAGTGCAGATATATCGGTTGTGTCCCGGGGTAGGACATAGGGCTACTTTTATCCTGGAAAGCTGCGAGCTAGGTGATAGAATACAGAGGGCGCTTGTTAAATTCCGTAAAAAATGGAGTTAACTTTAACGCCCAATAGGTTCACCGATAGCTATTATGACGTAGGCATCCGCTAAGAGAAGAATTTTAAAATTTCAACTCCTAAGAGGGTAAAATAGCGGTTTTAAGGTATGCAAATCGAGTTAGCGTGAGCAAAACTGCGGGCAAAATCTAGTTACCAGAATAATTTCTTAAATGTTTCTTTGCGTGCAGTTAAAATAATTTTGACTTCTTGACTAGGGTTTAATTTTTATTTTTTGTTAAGTAGTAGGTATATAAGGATTTATTTTATAGTTAGTTTAATATTTAGATTTTAAATACGCAATTAAATACATTTTGACTTCAATTCGAATGCATTAATATGATTTTTGTCATATTAGAGGTCAGAGCGAACAAGTAGTTATAGGCATTGTTTGGAAAATAAGCACTTTACAAAAAAATCATAGTAGGTATTTACTATGTTGTGTATATGTAACGTAGACTGTACGTTTTAGTTTTGTAGTCTTTCTTGTACACATTAATTAGTCTATGACCCAGCGGCGGTGGCCTTTATTACTTTACGGCCTCATAATTACGTCGCGAAAACGATAAAATTAATAAAAATATCTTCGTTTATGATCTTTTTAGTGTTCTTTACTTTACTGCGCGATAAGCGATAACAAAAACGCTAGTTTAAATGACCTTCCTAGAGCAGCGGTGGGCGCTGAGGTCTTATAAGGTAGGTCCCGGGTTTGATCCCCGGTAGGGTTAAATTTTTTGAATTTATAATTTCTGAATTTTCTCCGGTCTGGCCTGGTCATGGCTAGAGGGTCGGAACTTTCTTGTTACCACCCTACCGGCAAAGACGTGCCGCTTAACGATTTATCGTTCCGGCACGATGCCGGTTTCTAAACGGCATCGTACCGGAACGCTTATTTGCTTGGCGGTACGTCTTTGCTGGTAGGTTGTTAACTAGCCATGGCTCCGATTAGATCAGACCAGAGAAAATTCAGAAATTATTAATTTCCAAATCGAACCTGCCGGGGATCGAACCCGGGACCTTCCGCTTAAATAAGACAACGCTCACCACTGCGCCAGGGAGGTCGTCAAAATATATTCCAACTAGATGATGCCCGCGACTTCGTGCGCGTGGATAATTTTTTTTCCCATTCTTGTGGCAAATCTTTTATTTTCTGGGATAAAAAGCCTAATAGCCTATGTCCTTCCCCGGGATACAACCTATCCCTGTACCAAATTTCATTAAAATCGGTTGAACAGTTGGGCCGTGCAAGCGTAGCAGACCGACAGACAGACACACTTTCGCATTTGTAATATTATTAGTATGGAAGTATGGATTATGAATGAATATATCGGCCAAAACTAGCACCAAAATTAATAAACACATGATCTCCATTAACTAAAACTATGAGTAAGGGCGCCTTCAAATTTGCCGCAAAGTGCCGCGCGGAAGCAGCGCGGCTGCAGCGCTGCGGTCGCGCTGCTTTGTAAATCCATATAAATAAAAAACACGCGACTGCAGCGCTGCAACCGCGCTGCGGCCGCGCGTCAGTTCATCGATCGACTAGTGACGGGACTGCGCACGTATTTTTGTTCAAGTCTAAACATCAGGTAGAAGAATTTATCGATGAGGTTGAGAGTCGTCCAGCAATATGGGATTCAAAGTCCGACAAGTACAGCAATAAAATCGAAAAGAAAAAGGCTTGGGAAGAAATATGCATTAAATTTATTGACAATTTCACAAACAAGACTCCAAGTGAAAAATGAAGCATGTAAGTATAATATTATTATGTATTGTTAACACAACTACGTTATATTTTCGTTGTTTCGTATTAAGTAATAGTAACACAGAGCAGTGTTTCTTCGTCAGAGTCCATCGTGAAAATAAATATAGGTACAACCCTATGATGTTCGAACCTCGCGACAGAAGCGCGGCCGCAGCGCTGCAGCCGCGCTGCGGCCGCGCTACGCTTTGCGGCAAATTTGAAGGCGCCCTAAAACGGCTTTAATAAAAACCTAAAGGTCTTTTTAATCCGTTTATCGCTATAATTATATTTTTATGGAGTCACCCGGACAAAAATTTGACCACGGCCGTATCATATATTTGCTATGATTAATAATTAATATAGCTTTTGTATGGTGGTCTCGCGTTTGTATGGGAAATTAGGTCGGCGTTTTTTCATAATGGTCGCAATTAATTAGGGAAATACGATAAAAAGTGGTAATGTATGCACTCGTAATGGTAATAGTAAGGGCTAGCGGTGGCTATATTATTATACTAGGTGATGCCCGCGACTTCGTCCGCGTAAGTAAATTTTTGATTTTAGGATATAAAGTAGCCTATATGTCCTTCCCCTGGATACAATCATGACGCTATTGGTTGTTCCCTACGCGCCATATTCGGACCGAGCAAGCATGAGTCTCTGTTGTTCTTATGTTTAAAATCTTAACGACAATGATTGTATTTCATTGTTGTTCACATTCGGTTTTAATCGGCGGCGTTAGGTTGCGGTTTTCTGTGCAAACGAATTATGCCGATACCGACTAATCAGTATTAAAAAGTGTTAGTAACAAATGTCAAAATTGTCAGATCATTTTGATCTTTCCAGGGTCGATAGAAGGTGCATTTTAAAAGCTTTCTGTATACTTATCTCATTTTTTGCATGGGTGTGGATTGGTTCCTTTTTGCATAAGTAGGTCCCTATGGTATATGAGGCAGAGGACCATGATGTGTGATTATAGACGCCCCCAGGAAAGCCTATTTCCAACCGCCTCGTATGATCGTAAACAGGCTGATTAAAAAAAACCCCCATGCAACCCATGCGAGCTATTTCTATCTCATGTAAATTCTATCTGTGAAAACTTGTAATTGGCGTTATATACTTACTTATTATTTTTTATACTTATTAACTGCCTCGTTGGTCTTGTGGTTAGCATGTTCGACTGCGGCCGACGAGGTCCCGGGTTCGAGTCCCGGGTCGGGTCACAACAAGTACCTACTGGGTTTTTCTGACAAGAAATTCTCAGTACTACCCCGGAGTTAGGAAGTTGGCAGTGTTTCACCCCCGTGCCTCGGATTGCACGTTAAGCCGTCGGTCCTGCGCCTGATCTCTCACTGGTCGTGTCGGATTTTCCGTCCCATCGGGCTATGAGAGTAAAGGAACAGAGAGTGCACCTGTGTTTGCGCACACACTTGTGCACTATAATATCTCCCGCGCAGATGGCTAATCTCTCCGGAGCTGGGCCGCCGTGGCCGAAATTCTTTCGGGAGGACATTAATATTATTTTTTATATTATTTATCTATCCACTTTTTTGTATGTAGCTGTAAGTTTTCTGTACAAAATAAAATAAATAAAAGAAAACTAAATAAAAAGTTACCGCTACTAACCTGGTGGAAGCCCAGGTAGCTCTCGATGCTGTGCGTCGCGAAGAAGACTTCTCCCTCGCACGTGAGGATCATCAGGAAACCGTTGAGTGCCTGAAATCACCACGACAATACATATCATAATGGAGATTGTTTACAAAAGAGAGTAGTAAGTGTACGGGCACGAAATTAGCGACGGAGGAGCGACGGCGACAGCGGGGCGATGCGATTAGTCGGAGAGCAGGCGACGAATTTCGGGAAAAATTTTGAAGACGTCTAGTAATACTATAATATAACCGACAAAAACGTCTGGGATTTTATTTGTCGAATTCTATAGGTACTTGTACTAAAAAAGATTAAAAAAATCAAGTTGCCAAAAACATGTTTTTTTGGTTTTTATTGCAAATGTTTTATGCTGCGCAGTAGCGAAATAGCCACAAACGCTGTACCAGACTGACAGGACTGGATTCGCCGATTGATACAATTATATTTTTTCACAATTTCACCTTGCCTAAAGGACCTTCCCTAAATTCGTCGCCAGCTCTCGGACCACACCGCCCCGCTATCGCCGTCGCTCGGCCGTCGCTCGGCCGTCGGTAGTTTCGTGCCTGACGCCTAATACCCCTATTACTATACCCCTGTGCGTAGACACTAGACATACCCACTGTTATCTATCGTCATCCAGGGTCTTACTACCATCGTGTACAGTGGCGTGCAGTTCATAGAGGCATAAAAGCACTGGTTACCCAAATAGAAATATGTTAATGCTCATTTTCAGTATAACAGTCAGTACCTAAATAGACATTCAGACTATCGAAATTCTAATGCCTACCCTAGCTTCAAGCACTGTGCACGCCACTGCGTGTATACAACCTTCGCTAGTGTATACAGCCTTTATAAATAGACGCGCCTTTTTTTTTTAAACCTACAACGGCATTTACCTTGGTAGGAAAAGAAAGATCAGTTAAACTACTGCGAGCTTAATCAGATAAAATCGCTTAAAGCAGTATTATTTTAATACTATTTCAATATTTTCACCATTCACTGGTGGTGGTCACACACCATGGTGAAAATATTCACAGAGTGAAGACGCGCTCCGTAGCAAGTGTGGCAAGCCGAAAACTTGAAATATTAAGTATGGAGTGGAAGGCTGTTTATTTATAGCTCGCATGCGGAATTGATTCATTGTGGAGCAATAATACAAGATTCATGTTATTATTTACCACGTACGAAAAGTTGGTATTTTTCTCTCTTATTTTGTCAATCGAAAATGGCTATTTTGTATCAAAACTGGATGTCACGTGGATTTTATTTTATACTAGATGACGCCCGCGACTTCGTTCGCGTTGTTTAAGTTTTTTTGATTCCCAGGGGAACTCTTTAATTTTCCGGGATAAAAAGTAGCCTATGTCCTTCCCCGGGATATAACCTATCCCTGTACCAAATTTCATCAAAATCGGTTGAACAGACAGACAGACATACACACTTTTGCACTTATAATATTAGTATGGATCCCGTGGGAACTTTTTGATTTATGGCATAAAAAAGCCTTTGTCAATCTCCAGGTCCTAAACAATATCCATGCAAAAAATCTTGTTGCGGCATGATTGAAGGACAAACACAGTTACACATTTATAATATTAGTATGATAGTAAGAAAACATAGGATGCATAGAATCGGAATTGAGAATTGGTCCTCAGAAGAACAAAGGTCACTAACATGGCCCAAGCCCCAAAGCACTTGGGTGCCGGCAAAGACCGGAACGCTTAATACCTTGGCGGCACGTCTCTGCCGGTAGGGTGGTAACTAGCCGCGGCCGAAGCCTCCCATCAGAAAAATACAGTGTTGCAGTATAATCAAATCAAATCAAATATTCATTTATTCAATTTAGTTACACTGTAGGTACACTTATTGACGTCAATTACTTACTGATCAGTTACGGTATCTTAAAACTAGAGCTTCGAGGGTTCCAAACGCGCCCTGGTCTGAGAAGGGCCCACAACAAACTCAGCCGGGTTGTTTTTTATTATCACCATCTCACAAATCATCTTAACTAAGGAACTATCAGAGCCATTAGAGCAAATTATTGCCAAGCTTCCTTGTCATTTAAGTAATCCTTTGCATTGATGGTAATAAGATTTTTCAATGAGTTTACGTTTTACATTAACTTTGAACTTATTCAGTTTATATACTTAGGTTTAAGATAGTTTACCTGTAGGAACATCTCTCCGTCCGGCATGACGTGGTCGTAGTGCGCGTGCTCGCGGCGATGCGCGTGCAGCTCTTCCTTCTCCTTATGCATGACCACTGCAACAGAATAATACACTATTAGCACAGTATCTTTGAGATAGGAGCCGTGATAAGACAAATCGTCTGCGTTGGAGAGGAACGACGTTTTATCCTGCGGCAAGTATACGCGCTTCATATCAAAGTGAATGACGTATTTTTGATAATATGGGTTTTTAAATGGGTACTTAATTCATTAACTTAAGGCTCTGTGAGTTCACGAGATCAAAATATAGGCGCGCGGGGGTGAAATCGAGCAAGCGCATGTCGTAAAAAAATGGAAGAAATAATTTGTAAAAAAAATAAATATTTACTGTTCAATACAAATTAATCCGACAATGTGTTTGATTTAGAAATATAAATTTTATCTTGTATTTCTAGATCAAATTATTAGTTTCAATAAGGAGAAAAATTGCTTTAAAAGGTAAACTAAGAGGTATGTTTAAAAGAAATTTCAATGCAGAGATTTTTTTAAATTGTGTTTTGCGATGCATCAATGGCTGCTTAAAGGTCTTGAAAACAGCAAATTATTTTTACAAGCATAGGTACATTCGGTACGTCACCGTTTGATGGATACACTACTTTAAAAAACTCCGTTTTGCCGATTTTACGTTATGACAGAGCCTTAAGAAAGGAAATATTATTTTCACAGTTAACAGTTTATTTCCTTATATCTTTGCTTATTATATTAATGTTCATGGAAAACTTAAGAGAACAAAATATAATCAGCGTATTTTGTATACTTAGAAATTCATAATCATACAAAAAATAGAATTTCTTCGTGCAAGTAGGTATTATAGTTGCACATAAAAAGGCGTGGTTATGACGACAAATCACATCGCGTACTTAATTGGTTTAGGGAAGCTGTAAGGGGTGTTGTGCCTCTCGAAGCGAATACATACTTTATTTCTATCTCATTAAAGTTTATAATCATCAAACGATCAGAAACAGTGTAGGTAGGTACAGAAATATTGCAAATAATTGCTTAAGACCGATAGAGTGGGAGTCGGTCATGTACCTAATTGATGGGGAAAAACAAAACAACATACAAATACTTATCCATATCCATACTTAATATTATAAATGCGAAAGTGTGTCTGTCTGTCTGCTACGCTTTCACGGCCCACTTGTTCAACCAATTTGAATGAAATTTGGTAAAGGGATAGGTTGTATCCCGGGGAAGGACATAGGCTACTTATTATCCTGGAAAACTCTTTAAGAGTTCCCGCGGGAATCAAAAAAACTTAATCCACGCGGACGAAGTCGCAGGCATCATCTAGTAAACTATATTTTAACGATAGAATAAAAGAGCAATCACGCGTAGCATGTTAAAGTACGATGCACTATAATTTATGCTTATTTTCTGACTTTTTAACAGACTTCAAAAATAGCAGGTTCCCAATAATTCGACTTGGTTTTATTTTTCAACTAGCTGATGCCCGCGACTTCGTCCGCGTGGTTGAGGTTTTTTTGATTCCCGCGGGAACTTCTTAATTTTCCGGGATAAAAAGTAGCCTATGTGCTATTCCAGACTATAATTTATCTCTGTGCCAAATTTCATCCAGATCCGTTCATCCGTTGGAGCGTGATTGAGTAACAAACATACATCCATACATACATCCATCCATCCAAACTTTCGCATTTATAATATTTATATGGATTATATGGATGTGTAGGTAAACTCAAATAGGCTGGAGGCCAGCTTCTAAAATTCCAAAGATAAATTTATACAAGGCTCAACTCTAAAATACTAATTTTAGTATCTGATTAAAATTAAGGTTGCTAAAAATGCGTGATGAAGCCTTGCACCGGAAAGCATTGGAAGCCCATAAGATGCCTTTTGACGTATTAACCCAAATAAACTGCGATTGCGATAATTAGTATCAACGTGATTATTATCACAATTTCGTTATTAAAAGGGTATATAGTCCCACAAACTTATCTGACCCGGTGACAGCGTCGCTAGTAGATATGAAAAATAAAATTTAAAAAAAAACAACTTAACAGGCATACAAATTAGTTCCAATTTTGGCCAGTTTTACAGACTGTAGGTAGAACCGAGGCACAAACCGAGGGCTTGCTCTAAGGCCTTGAAAATGAAACTCTATAATAATAAAAAAATCAAACTGTCAATTCTTTCGGCACAGCAATCAGCGTAATTTCGATATTCGAAACCAAACAAACAACACTGGCCAATTACTGCCAACGTGAAATACCCCATCTGGCACTAGGGGTGTCCCTAAATAACTGTGTTTATCGATAACAATGCTTATCAATTTTATCGATGTAATGAGTACTGTATAACTTGAAATAAAATAGATATCAATCGTAATAAAGCATGATGATTTTTTAAATTTTGTTTCATATTTTAAATAGATACTTGGGTACTAAAGCTATTGGTCCAATTGGCTTCTCGACTTTAGATAAATGTGGTATTTCTGAAAACTGTTTCTTAGTCTCTAATAAAGAGGGAAAACAAAAACAATGTCTGAATCCTAGACACATTTTTTTTTTGAGTTCTACTTTTATATTACCTCACTTACCTACTCAGTCAGATTTTTAAGTTTGAAAGTCCGGTCTATATCAGTAAAGTGTTTTTGTTAGATCCACATATTTTAACAAACATATTTTATACTTAATTATTATGTGTAATTAAGATTTGCGAATAAACTGTTGTATAATAGTTAGTATATTTATAAAATGTTATCTTATTGGATAGTTTAAAAGAAGTTCATTATTTATGTTAATTAATTTTTATGCTACAAGAACTTTGAATATAAAGAATAAGAAATGAGTGCGTATTTTGAATTCAAATAAATATTGTTATTTATCATGCGTTACGAATAAACATGTCGCTTTGGTTATTACCGATTGTATTTAAACGTTATGCAGATACAAAATGAATATAAATTAACAGTATTCTTGAATGCATAGTTGTAATGAATATTAATAATTTTGTTGAGTATTTACTTTATCTAAGCATATCTAGAATTGATAAAACTTAATGAAAACAGCTGGTTTTGTTACATGGACGTTGCATGGATGGGTATAAATGTAGAAATAAAACGTAAATTCATTTATTTCTTTTCCTCTGCTGAATAAAATTGAAACGTTACATTAGATAATGGAAGCCTCCATGGCCCAGTGGTAAGTTCTGTGCATACTACTACTACTACTACTACTAGCAGCAAGCAGCGATACTAGCAGGTAACTAGGAGGTCCTGTGTTCGATCCCTGACAGGATAAATTTGGATTATGTATTTTTCTTTTATTTATATTTTTTGCTCTCGTGGGAGAATTCAATTTGGCTAATTACTATCAAATTTATAAAGTCGTGCAATATAAGGCAGTTTAATGTAGTGGTACGATGCCACGTAAAAGACAATAATAGTTATTAATTAAATCTATCATTCTTTACTAAAATTATAAATGCGAAAGTTTGGATGGATGGATGTTTGTTACTCAATCACACAAAAACGGCTTAACGGATCTGCATGAAATTTGGGAAATTTAGTACAGAGATAGACCTGGTCTGGATTACCACATAGGCTACTCTTTTTATCTCGGAACATTTAAAAGTTCCCGCGGGAACCAAAAACATCAATCCACGCGGACGAAGTAGCGGGCATCAGCTACTTCTAATTCACATACAAGTTGGCCCGCTCCCATATTAGACTATTACCACCAGGTGAGATTGCAGTCAAGGGCTAACAGCTAGTAACTAGTCATCGATTAAAAACACAAAAAAAATACAATTTTTTGCCCCATTAGGTATATTGAACTGTGATTTCAGATAATCTCATACTAAAATGGCAATAAATTTAACCGCTTATCGAGATTTTAATTTTCATTTAGACAAACTTCTACCTTTTCGTTGAATGTGCTGGATTTATAGTTTTTCGCGGCGTGATCAAGATAAGGTAGCTGCCAATCGACTCGATTTATCGATAATGTCCTACGATACGTCACTAATCGAGCTCAGTGGGCTTTATCACACATTATGATCGTCATTACCGACTATCGAAGAGTGATTTTTTTTGCTTTTTTATTGAGAATTGAATATTGAAAATACTATAGGTACAGAAATAGTGGAAGTTCGAAACTATCTTTTGAATAGTGTATGGATTTTATTATTGCTTCAAAATAAAAGATGCTAATATATATACCTACTTACCTATTGTTTATCTTTTAACATTAGTTGACCCACCAGTTGCAGATTATTCTATTCACCATAGTTAAGTTGGAACACCCAAAATCTCAAGTTTTCATGTAAGTATGATGATGGTACAATAAAATCTAATTTAACTTTAACTTAACTGTTAAAAAAACTGTTTTAATCTGTGGATATGAAAGGGTGAACTAGATTTTATAAAATTTAATCTAAGTGGAGATGGTCACGGAAAAAGTCCTAGTTTTAAAATAAAAAGGTAACATTACACCGTCATCATAATATCATTTAATTAGATAAGTGATTGTAAGTATTGGATCATTCAAGATGGTGGACCAGTTAATTGAGAAAAATCCTTTTAATTGCTTCTTCCTTCTGTCCGTTCGCTTGTAGTTGTTATCAGGTGACATCTTTGGAAATAATCACTCTATTGATTGAGAATTTTATCCGGAGGTGAGATGGTTATCACGAGTTTAATGATGCGATTGGATTGTGTATTTGTTTTATTTTATTAGACGTTTGCTATCTACAGTAGGTAAGTACAGGCCGATTCAAACTTTATGACTTCTCATCAACAATAACGAACATTTTTTTTTTATCCACTACAAGTTAGCCCTTGACTGCGATCTCACTTGATGGTAAGTGATTTTTTTTTTTTTTTTTTTAATTTAAGTATTTATTTTATAAAATGCACAAAGAAATACAAAATTGTATTTCTCGCCAAACTACACACGTAGTTTGTTGGCGAGTTCGCGCTCAACTAAAAAACTACACTGAGAAAAATTTCCTTGTTTACCTTCCGACTTTTACCTTCTAAAACCGATTCCTTCCATAATTGGGTCTTTTCCTTCCACCGATTACCTTCTGAATCGGGGAACTGCCAAATTCCTACCGATATTTAGAAGGTAATGAATTTTATCCGTCTAATACGGAAGAACATAAAGGAAGGAAATTTGTTGGAGGGAATTAACCAAGAAGGAATTTCCTTCCAGCTAAATATTCCTACTAAATAAGGATGCATTATAATAATTCCTCCCAAATTTATCCTTCCAAATTAGATGTTAATGTCCTTCTGAATTCAAATCCAAAGTTGTCGGAAGGAAAACGCAGCTAACCTTCTGATATTGAAGGATATTTACCCTCTTAACTAGTGGGAAATAAATTGACATTACTATTCCATCAAAAAAGAAAGGATTAGAAAGGCTCGCTGGAAGGAACTACCATCCAAATTAGATGGATCACATTTGGAGGGAAAAACACAAGGAATATCCTTCTAAATCAATTATAATCTCTACTGCTTCCTATTCTTGATTATGCTGACGCAAGCTATATTAACTTAACTGAAGAACAGTTAAATAAACTTGAGAGACTTCAAAATATTAGCATTCGGTTCATATTTGGATTACGCAAATATGACCATGTATCTCAATTTCGTTCTCGTCTCAAGTGGTTACCCATCCGTTTTCGCCGGAACTTGCATATCCTTTCTATTCTGTACTGTGTGTTATTTAATCCTTCATCTCCACCTTATTTAAAGGAGAAATTTGAATTCGTTGGCCGTCCAGGAGAAGTTCTCCGTACTACAAGGAAACTTGTTTTAAGGACGCCTACACATAATTCTTCTTTCTTCCATAAATCCTTTTCTGTACAAGCTGTTAAGTTGTGGAATGCTTTGCCTCTTGAAATCAGAGAGGCTCAATCGATAAATATCTTTAAAAGGCTTGTAAAAAATTACTATTTGTCGCAATAATAATATTATTTGTATAGTAGTTTATTTATTTTTTATATTTTGATACCTACTGTCCCATATTTTATTTTATGAGGTTTACGTTTAGTTATTTATATATTTATTTATTTGTGAGTATATATGTATATTTATATGTTATATTTGTAGTATTTATGTTATATTTATTTTATATAATATGTATTATAATTTGTAGCATTATATAAATATTTTTTATTTATTTTGTTATTTCAGCACCATCTACCGGTTGTATTTGTAGCTATGTCCTTTCACACCATTGGTTGCCTGGAAGAGATCGCTATGTAGCGATAAGGCCGCCAAATTGTATACTTACTTTATTAGTAGCTAAGTTTTCTTTTTTATAATTTCCTTTGTGGTGTACAATAAAAGTGTATTCATTCATTCATTCATTCATTCATTCATTCATTCATAATTTTTTGGTAGGAACAGTGTAAGAAGGAAAACGCAGCTAACCTCCCGATATTGAAGGATATTTACCCTCTTAACTAGTGGGAAATAAAGTGACATTACTATTCCATCAAAAACTAAAGGATTAAAATCTATCCTTTATTAAAGGCTCGCTGGAAGGAATTACCTTCCAAATTAGATGGATCACATTTGGTGGGAATAACACAAGGAACATCCTTCTAAATTAGATGATAATATCCTTCTAAATCAATTATAGTTTTTCGGTAGGAATAGTGTCAGAAGGAAAACGCATATTTACCCTTCGAAATTGAAGGATATTTACCCTCTTATCTAGTGGGAAATAAAGTAACATTACTATTCCATCAAAAACGAAAGTATTAGAAAGACTTGCTGGAAGGAATTACCATCCAAATTAGATGGATCACACTTGGAGGGAATAACACAAGGAATATCCTTCTAAATTAGATGTATATCTCTCCAAACAAATTGGAATATTTCGGTAGCGGAAGGAAAACGAATATTAATGTTCCTAAGTTTTATTAAGGGTCAATTCATACTAGCGCAGAGTCGAAGTGCATCGAAGCGTCAATCTGAAACTTAACATAGCAAATTCACCCTTATCTCCACAACGTAATGCACATATTCCTTCTGAGATAAAAAGAAGCCCGAATGAGAAGAATTCCCGCGCATTCGACAGAATTCGTGCGTCTGAGCAAAACCAATACTGATGCTTTAATTGTGAAGAATTTGACGCTTCGATTCGCTTCGACTCTGCGCTAGTATGAATAGACCCTTAATAGAAATTGTAACACCGAATGTAGTACCCGACCCGACCACTAGATGTCGCTACGCGTATATTGGCTCGCGGTATAGGGTGGCGCCGGTCAAACACATATATATCGCCAAGTCCGCTTGTATTGGTATTCCATACCTGCATCGTGGTAAATGGTGCTTCCACCTAGTTGGGACATTCATTGAAAGCACATAGCAGAGCATAAATCATAGGTGGTATACGGACCCCTGCTTCCACCCTAGTTGGAACAGGGCGTTTTGAAAGCCTATAATTTATAATATACGACAACTTCGCTAAATTAGAATTACCTTCCTATCATATCCGATTACCTTCGGTATTTACTTTCTAGATTGGGGGGATTACTGAGATTCGCAGAAGGTAAATACTTCTAAATTGGAAGGATAATGCTAAAATACCCACCGCTTTTTCCTTCGTCGTAGGTAGGTTTTAATATTACCTTCGGTATTTACCTGCTGAAATGGGGGGGAAATGCAAGAGCCCGCTCCGTTTTCCTTCGCCTAAGGTAGGTAATATTATGCCTTTACCTTCTAGATTTGGAAGGTTATTTATATTTACCGACCAAATATGTCGTCCAAATTTGGAAGGAAATTAATTATTTTCCTTCCAAAAATTACCTTTCCTTTTGACTCAGTAGGAATTTTCGACCGAATTTTGGAAGGTACGTATTACCCACCAAAATAGAAGGCAGACATTGTTTGGAAGGAAATATTTGGACGGTAATAATATCCTTCCAAGTTGAAAGGTAAATTTCCTACTGAGTCAAAAGGGACGGTAATACCTTCCGTATTTCGGAAGGTCTTTTTTCTCAGTGTACGCCGCGCACTTATCCTTAGACACTACTGTTAACTATACCTAGTTATAATATATTATATAATTAAAATTAAGTTAGTAACCCTACATTACTATTACTTACACTACATTAGTCATTACATACTTACTATTACATGCTACATTACATATTTACTTATTATTACATTAGTATTTACTTGAAGTATGTTATAGTTAATCAGTGAAGGAATTCTTAATGAAAATTTCTTTTAGCTTCTTCTTAAGGACTCCTTCAATGACTTTTTTTCCTACTCTTAAAAACTCTATACTATTAAATATCTTGGGTACTAAGTAACTATTTAATCTTTTACCATAATAATTATTTACTCTATTTACTCTTAATCTACCTTGTCTTACTACTCTGACAATATGCTCTTTATGTGATATAAGTTGTTTGTATTGATTTGAATAATAATGTTCTTTTGCTAACAAATAATTTAACTTAATATGAATTGGTAGTATTTTTAATTCTTTAAATAAAATTTCGTAGTTTCTTTTGTACTTTTTCTTTAACCTTTTATTTATAACTTGTTTTATTAATCGTATTTGTATTTTTTTAATTTCATTAAGATAAGTAGTGAACGTTCTTCCATAGATGCTAAGTCCATAACTGATAACCGAGTCTGCTAACGCGTAGTAAACAACAAGCATTGATGATGCTGTCTAAGACGGTAACGGGCTAACCTGTTAGGGGCATGGCACTTATATTAAACCCATACCCCTGTTCAGTTTCTACACGGCATCGTACCGGAACGCTAAATCGCTTGGCGGCACGTCTTTGCCGGTAGGAAGGTAACTAGCCACGGCCGAAGCCTCCCAGGCCAGACCAGAGAAAATTCAGAAATTATAAATTCCCAAATTGCGTTTCGCTCCAAGAATATTATTACGTAGCAGTGAGACGGTTCACTTGACTGTACCTGCGCAAACCTACAATCGAACTGTGTGATATGATCAATCGCCTTATACCTACCCAAAACAAAATCATACTACATAATATTATAAATGCGAAAGTGTGTTTGTTTGTTGGTTTGCTCTTTAATCACTCCGCAACGGAGCAATGGATCGACGTGATTTTTGGTATGGGTATACTTGAGGACCTGTAGAGTGACATAGGCTAATTTTTATTTCTGAAAATTAAGAAGTTTCCGCGGAAATACATTAAAACTAAAACCACGCGGATGAAGTCGAAGGCATCAGCTCAGCAGTGGGTCTATAAAAAGCTAATTTGAAAGCTCTCAAATCGTAAATTTTTTAGGTAAAATTCAGAACTATTAAAGTTTTATAGTACTCTAAAAAGCTTATATAAAACCTAAAAAGTGTATGCCCCCATTTGCCCATCCTGAAACAAACTTTTTTTAAATAACTTTATTTTCTACGATAACTGCAAAATATAATTTGTGAACAGTAGGCAATTAATTCAGAAGCCGTAATTTTACTGGCTGATAGACAGAGAGTGTGACAAGTTTCACAGTAGGTATCTAAGACTCGGAAATATCTCGCTTCGTCAATAAAAGTGCATGATTTTCAATGCCTATGTCAGAAACATTTATTATTTCTTACTGATTCTATTCTTCTAAAAAACCTAAAATTCACATCTTCTGTTAGTTTTAAGTTTGTCAATCATTTAATTATTTTAAACTATCGATTAAAGAAAAAAAGTATATACAAGCTGCCATACTAGAAGCGCGTTTTAAATATTTTTAAAGAGTTGCTGAATTGGTTGAGTTGTCATCACCCCTATTGAGTTTCTTCTAATTTCTATAATCATAAGAGCGTAAAATAAAGAGAGCGCTCTATGAAGTAAGTTATAAACCTCGTCGCTTAGAAAGATGAGGGTGAAATGATTCAACACTAAATATAGAGCGAGGTAGGTACTTATGCATGCTTTATTAGGTATAATGGCCAATGTTGCGTACATATGTGATTATGGAAGGTAAGGTGGTCACCAATTCAGGGTGCAGAATAAGGACATGTTCTTTTTTAAATTTTAGTTGGAGTCTCGTTTGGGTAAATTTTCAGGGCAAATATAAATTCCTTTTTATTTTTGTTAGAGGAAGATCCACATTCGACAAATTAAACACATTACTGAGCCTAGAAAGCTAATTTTGCTATTAACGGCCCATTATCCCGGTTTTTAGCGACTACGCCACTTTTCAAACCAATTCAAAGTCATGAAAAAATAGTTTTTTTTCACTGTTAAAAATACATATTAAAGATACATGCCTTATCTCTATATTGGACTCATGAAAACACGATAAGTTAAACTTGCCTCGATCATAAAATTTTTTGAAAACAGGTTGTTTTTGTTCATTTTTCTAATGGCATTTCCAAAGCTTTAGACTAAATTTCATAAAAATTATACGTAAATTAAGCTCATTGTATTACCTATCTATTGGACAGACAGATTTTAAATAAAAAAATTGCTGCAAAATTTCGCCTAACAGAAGTCATAAAATGATCTAACGCATCGAATAAGCGATGTACTCAGTGGCTCACGAGCCTCTATACGAGAAGGACCTGCGCAAGTTTTCACGACTCACGGTCCTTTCGCGCTAAAATTATTTATTTTTTAATTATTTGTAAATAAATTCTTTTGCTACATTTAGTGATAAAATTAAAATAGTTTTAGTTAGCCTGTAAATATAGTGTTTCTTTGCTTGTGATTTTTATTTAAAATGGGAAATAAAAGTGCCGGAAAAAAAAACTATCTGACAGGAAGCGAAGGAGAAATAAAAAAAATATATGGTAAGTGTTTCTTGAGTTTATCAAAATACCTAGTCCTCAAAAGCTCCTAAGAAAATCTGATACGAACTAAGAAAATTATGATAGGTAGAGTAAATTCCGCCACGTGCAAATACCATTACGCGTAACCATAGTTTATACCTATATACAGTCAGTAAGGGAGACGAGGTTTTTTTTGTTTGGCTATTACTGAGTTTCTCATGAATAGGTACATGATATAATAATATCCTAACCTAAATCTCGACTTTATTTTGGCCATGGCGGTCAATAGAAATTTACCAACTGCGCGGGAGATATTTCTGAACTTCCAACCCCTAGATTGGTTCATACTAAATAGAAATACCTCACCTACCTACTAATTAGTTTTTAGAAAAATACAAAAATATTAAGGAGCCCAAACCCGGGGATAAACCCGAGACCTGCAGTCGAAGATAGTAGTTACCATAAAACCAACGAGACTCTGTTACTGATTTTGTACTATCAAAATAATAATTCTTTAAATTTTTATTTCAGTTCAAATATCCCTCGTAAAGGAAATCGTTTACGAGACTATACGAGACCAGGAAGATATAGAAAACGTGCAGCCTAAAAAACATTCATCTAGTACACCCTCTGATTTGCAACCAGATTTGCAGCAACCAGGTCCAAGCTCACGCGTGATTTTTTACGATGAATTTTGATTGTTTTTGTAATAATAATTTTATAAGTATGTAGGCGCTTTTCAGTGGTTTAAGTTTGTTCATTTAAAAACCAAATAAAAATGTGTTCTTATATGTGTGTATTTTATTTTAATAAACTTAATTAAAATTTTCTTAGCACAAATTAAAAAAAAACCGGCCAAGTGCGAGTCGAACTCGCGCAACCGAGGGTTCCGTACAAACCTGTAGTAAGTTTTACGATTTATGACGTATTAAAAACAAGACGAAATGAACCGCAAAGCTAACTTTGTTTGTAGAGGTTTATTGTTAATATAAAAAAAACTACTTACTAGATTTCGTTCAAACCAATTTTCGGTGGAAGTTTGCATGGTAATGTACATCATATATTTTTTTTAGTTTTATCATTCTCTTATTTTAGAAGTTACGGGGGGGGGGGGGGGGGACCAACATTTTACCACTTTGGAAGTGTCTCTCGCGCAAACTATTCAGTTTAGAAAAAAATGATATTAGAAACCTCAATATCATTTTTGAAGACCTATCCATAGATACCGCACACGTATGGGTTTAATGAAAAAAAAATTTTTGAGTTTCAGTTCTAAGTATGGGGACCCCCAAAATTTATTGTTTTTTTTCTATTTTTGTGTGAAAATCTTAATGCGGTTCACAGAATACATCTACTTACCAAGTTTCAACAGTATAGTTCTTATAGTTTCGGAAAAAAGTGGCGGTGACATACGGACGGACAGACAGACAGACAGACAGACAGACAGACAGACATGACGAATCTATAAGGGTTCCGTTTTTGCCAAATTTGGCTACGGAACCCTAAAAAGTGTCGGGTAAAAGTAAATTAGTGAATCAACAAAAAACAACAACAACAACAAACAACAAAACAAAAGAGATTTTCACCAATGTATTTACAATACAGCAACCCCCACTGAGATTGCCGCCCCAGGCTCCCAATGGACTTAGTCCGTCCCTGACCACTGTATACACGATATTGACAGCTAATAAAGAGCAACGGCGAACTTCCATACATCAATATTATTGAGAAAAAATAATTATATACACGTGTGAAAAAAATATATTTTTCTAAGCGTCGAATATGAAGCTCACAGCAGCTAAAATTTTTTTTTTATGAGGCTAGAAAAAAAAGATATTTCGTTCTAAAGTTTTGTAGGTTCTGTGGTAATGTCCATAGAGGTAATATATCTCTATGGGTAATGTCACTTCTAAAAATGACAACCGGAAGAAAGCCACAAAAACAAAGACAGATGACAACCACAGACCAGTAAAACCTTAGGCACAGCCACAGACAATCAGCATCAGTGCTGCCATAATATTCTTTCAATTATTACCATTCTGTTAGAGATTATTAAATAATGTATGCAAGAAAATTAACTTAAATACACTAAAAAAAAGAGCAATACTATAATTTATGCAAACATTGATTAAACGAAATAATTTTAATTTTTAAAACGATACAAAATAATCTACTAATTTAGATTTATTCTAGCTACTAGGTAGATTATACATAAAATGGTAACACTAAACTGAGAAACGGGAACTAATTAATCAAAAAAGATTCCCTAAATATTTTATTTTTTTACCTAGGTTCAATTAATTAAGGTGAATACTTGATAAAATTTTAAAAAATAAGCAAATTACTTTCGTCTTTACCTTACTTGTGTACAATCAAGATTTAGTAAATGTGGTCAATAAAAATTTCGCCGTTGCTCTTTAAAAATGCTTGATGCAAAAAAATCTGTCAGTAGGTCTATCGGCTTTAAATTATAAAGAGATTATAAAGATCTATAGAAATTGTTTTGGAAAATCCCCTTTTAGTAATTATTTATTTTTATTCCCTTTTAGTATTTATTTAATAAAATTGGGGATGACAAATAAAATGGGAAAGTTTTAATATTGTTACTGTTATTTTGAAATTTGGAATGTAAGTTGGCTGAAATTTGCAATATAGATACGAGTAGATTATACCCTGAATTTAATTTTATATAGTCTAAATCAAAATATAGGTAAAAACGCAACTTCCAACATGTATTTCGTGAAGCGAATAATTATAATGTAAATAGTCCAACTGTAACAGTTCATACTGTGACGCAAATATTTATGATAGGGTCACGGAGTTCATTTGAACTGCGCGACTCACGGCAATGATCGCTAGGTATCGTAGCGCGGGTCTGAGTGAGCGACAAATGCCTAAAGTGCTGGGATATAGTCGCCTTAATGATTTTTTCATGGGGCTATTCGTAAGTTTTTTTTTTTTTTTAGTAAATGCAAAATATAATGAAGTCAGAAAACTAGCACAGTTTTTTTAGAATTCAGCCTACCTCATACCGTTACCTCCTCCATGTATCGTCATCCTCACTGCTGAGGGTTGTGATCTTTGCCACGGAGTATCTTTTCTTTTACGATGTTACGCCATCTTCGCCTGTCCGTGGTATTGTGCAGAGCCAGAGCAACGTGGACAGGTGTGCCGACTGTGGTGCTTATTTAATTTTCATACCGTTATAAACTATATATTTTATTAAAAAACTAATTGCTGTTAGAATAAAAAATATTATTCCAAATAACTATTTGTTTCTTTCCAATGAACCCTTGCTAGGCGAGTTTGACTCGAACTTTGAAGTTTTTTTTTTAAATTTTAGCTTTCCAGATCCAATGGCATGGGCTGGGCGTTGATGAGTCATTCAGTGAGTGACCCTCGTCTTTTCCTTTCAATGTATGAAACGAGATAGTCCTGAAAGAGTATGCGCGTACTGGTCACCCTACAAATCAATGCTTTCACAGCCGAGTCTTCGAATAATTTACATGCCTTCGAATAATTAACAACAAAAACAAATAACAATCACCGATTATATTTACAATTGTTCGCGGTAAGACACGGTTGCTGGCTTCCAACGATGGACAATTAAAATTAAAATGACGGATTACTTGGTACGTTGGCACGCAAACGAGGTTTTTGTGAATATGTCCAATCACATAGACAAATTATAATTGCTTACGACAGGCAGCTAGCTTATTAAAGAGGAAAATTTATAATTAAGTAGATGCATCGGGAAACATGCATCAATGTTTCGTTTCGTTGTTGTGAAGAGTTGATAATATTTCTATGAACCAGCATGATGGCTTAAGTGGTTTGGATTGAGGGTTTTTAAATCCCACTGCCTCGGAGAGCCGTCGATCCCGGTCATTATCACTTTCATCTGATACTAATCGTTACAAAAACCTAAGAGTTTCAATACTCTTAGTCGATTCGTAAGCGAAAGGACGTGGGAACTGGGAACCCACCGCATTATTATCCCAAGAAAACTCCTACCACTATGTGATAAATGGAAAGAGAAAAGACTGAGGGTCTTTCGAGTTAGTTTCCGGAAGGTTTAACTTGTAGATATCTATAATTATATGAAAAAAATAAAATTTAGTTTAATTAGGTTGTTAGGACTGATCGCTATTAATATCGTTAAAAAACATTTTTTTTATAAGTAGGTTTATTTTTCACAAGCCCCCTTGGAACATCATTGAGTTTTTTTTAAATTAATTTTATTATTATTAATCTTAAAAAATTGTGATACAAACAGTGCCACACAAACAAGTCAGATAAACAAATAATTGGAACTTTTATACTAATACTAGCTTTTGCCCGCGGCTTCGCTCACGTTAACCGTTTCATCACCTTTGCCTTTTATCGAAAGCCCAAAATCAAAGTTTCATGGATATAACTTGAAAAACAACTTGATAAATGACGAACTTTTATACAAACTTTCAACCCCCATTTAACCCTTTTGGGGTTGGAATTTTCAAAAATCCTTTCTTAGCGGATGCCTACGTTATAATAGCTATCTGAGTGCAAAATTTCAGCCCGATCCGACCAGTGGTTAGAGCTGTGCGTTGATAGATCAGTCAGTCAGTCAGTCACCTTTGTCTTTATATTTAGATTATAAATGCGAAAGTGTGGATTAATGAATGTTTGTTATTCAATCACGCTAAAACAGTTGAACGGATCTGGATGAAATTTGGCGCAGAGAAAGATTACAGTCTAGACACATTAATTCTGGAAAATTAAAGAGCGGGAACCAAAAACCTCAATCCACGCGGACGAAGTCGCGGGCATCGGCTAGTTACTAATAAGCCTTAAATAAATAGCCATCAAAGTTAACCTTTAACAATCTTAACTTGGACTTGTAGTATGGGTAGGTATTTTAACTTTATGATCTTCTATCACGAATGCCTTGTTTTCGCCCGTTAACGTAAGTCGGTCGCTAATTATTTCATACTCAACTTACTTGATACTTACTTACTTTTTTGTTGGTCAACATAAGGAAAGTTATTGGTGAATTTAATGAAATGTTTCATAAAAAACGCTCTGTGTTAAGTTTGGATGGTAAGTTATTTGGGTCAGTTTGACGTTAATTAAATTAAGTATTTACCTATTAGGAGCATTTTAATAGAAAAACATAATATTATTTAGGCATTGAAACTACCTACCTACCTAAATAAAATAAGAGCCTATAGATTCGGGTTTTGCTAATAAAAAAAGATATTGACGACCTCCGTGGCGCAGTGTGTAGCGCTGTTGTCTTAACTTGCGGAGGTCCTGGGTTCTGCCATGCCCCTAACAGGTTAGCCCGCTACCATCTTAGACTGCATCATCACTTACCACCAGGTGAGATCGCAGTCAAGGGCTAACTTGTAGTGAATGAATAAAAAAAAAAAAAAATTATTATTTTAAACTACATATATATTTATGCTCGTTTTCATCAAAAATGCCTTTTTAGAAGCTTATTAGGCAACACCTAAGCCCATTAAGTGATAGTGACAGGTACTTAGTTCCTGCTCCGATCATGTCGGATTTTCCGTCCCATCGGGCTATGAGAGTATGGGAGTACACCTGTGTTTGCACACACTTGTGCACTATATCAATATTATCTTCTGCGCAGATGGCTAAACTCTTCACAGAGATACCCGGTAAGGTGTATAAATTTTTCTTTCCAACAAGTATAATAATTTAATATTACATTTTCAACAAATGTCGTCAAGCGCAAGCTTCTTTCCTCTTCTTTTTTAACCTTTTTTCATCCATTGTTGGACATAGGCCTCCTCATGTGCACGCCACGCTTCCCGATGTTGGGCAAGCCTCCTCCATGTTTTCCCCGCAAGCTTGGTGATGTCAAGATTCAGAAGGTCTGAGGTTCATCTACAGGACACGGTTCTTTTCATCGGTATGAGCCCTACATTATCCCAGCAAAATATCCTATATCTATATATATAAAATTCAAAGTCCTGACTGACTGACTGACTGACTGACTTATATATCAACGCACAGCCTAAACCGCTGGGGTTAGAAACTTGAAATTTTGACAGTAGGTTCCTTTTGTGGCGTAGGCGCTCAATAAGGAAGGAATTTGAAAAATTCCACCCCTGAAGGGGTGAAATAGGGGGTTAAAGTTTGTATGAAAGTCCGTCATTTCTCAAGTTATATCCATGAAACTTGGTATATGAGCTACCAGTTAAAAATAAAGAATTACGTGTTTCACAGTTTTTGAAAATTCTACCCCCGAAGGGGTGTAATAGGGGATGAAATATTGTATGAAAGTCCATAATTTCTCAAGATATATCAACGAAACTTGGTATTTTGGCTTACAGTAAAAAATAAAGAAGTAGGTACATGTGTCTCAATTTTTCAAAATTCCACCCCCAAAGGGGTAAAATAGGGGTTGAAACATTGTATGAAAGTCCTTCATTTCTCAAGTTATAGCCATGAAACTTAGCATTTGGGCTTTTGGTAAAATATGAAGAAGTAGGTATGTGTTTCAACATTTTTGAAAATTCCCAAAGGATTGAAATAGGGGATGAAAGTTTGTATGAACGTTTTTTAAATTATATCAACAAAACTTGGTGTTTTGACTTTCGTTAAAAAATAAAGAAGATTATGTGTCACAGTTTTTCAAAGGGTTATAAAATAAGGGTTGAAAGTTTGTATGAAAGTTCTTCAGTTTTCAAGTTATAGCCGAGAAACTTAGCACTTGGACTTCCTGCAGTTAAATATGAAGAAGTACGTAATTCACCATTTTTAAAAGGGGTGAATTAAGGGATGAAAATTTGAATGACAGTCCTGCATTTCTCACGATATTTTTCATGTTATATTAACGAAACTTGGTATTTTGGCTTTCGGTAAAAATAAAGAAGTACGTGTGCCCCAGTTTTTCAAAATGTCACCCCCCATGGGGTAAAATAGGGGTTGATAGTTTGAATGAAAATCATTCATTTTTCAAGTAAAAGCCAAGCCACTTCTTCATATTTAACCGAAAGCTCAAATAGAAAGTGCATATTTGAGCTTTCGGTTAAATATGAAGAAGTACATGTTTCACCATTTTTGAAAATTCGTTAAATAGAGTTTGTCCTTCAATCACGCTGCAACGGAGAAACGGATCAACGTGATTTTTTGCATGGGTATAGTTGAGGTACCTGGAGAGTAACTTAGGCTACTTTTTATCCCGGAAAATTAGGGAGTGCCTGTGGGGAAAAAAACTTAAACCACGCGGACGAAGTCGCGGGCATCAGCTAGTATAATAATATAATTCACATCAAATGACCATGAGCGCGTGGATACACAAAAAACACCAAAAACAAAACACAGCACCTAATAAAAGAGATACAATTAAAAACGTTCGCACATCTGTTCCAACGGCCGCACAATATGGCACGCGTCATGGTATATCACCACCCCATAGCGCCCCGTGGGCAGCCGCGCGCGGAATTCCGTAGAACGGCATTTTAGGGTTCCGTACCCGAAGGATGCCAACGGGATCATATTATTATAGCTGGCGTTGACCGCAAGACGTGTCGCAATAGCATATTTTCGCGCCTAGTATGTACGTTGACTTTGACAGTTCGTGTGCATAGCATTCGCATTTCACTCAGACACGTCTATATTTTGGTTGGCGCTAACTATAATAAGCCTCCGCTATCCGTCCGTCCGTCCATCCGCCTGTCAGTGGGCTGTATATCATGAACCGTTATATGTAGGTATTCAGTTAAAGTTTTCATAAAATGTCTATTTCTGTAACACCAAATAATAAAAATAAAATGAAATAAAAGATGAATGGGGGCCGCCACGGGGCCCCCATACAAGAAAAGTGATTTTTGAACGACTGTCTTTTTCTTTAACAAGTCGTGTGTTAAAAGTACCTAGTGTTTTAAATCTTGTATGATGGCACAGAATAGGTAATAGTAGTAACAGAAGAGTTACTCCGCGAAGACCTTTTAACCATCAGCGACTCAGGTTACGTCGTAATAAAGTGCAATTCAGCTCGCACAGCGCTGCGAGTGAAAATAATTAAATACCTACCTCTATATATCTCTTTCTATCGCGTAACTCTTATCCCTTCAGACGCGGCGCGTGTAGCCGGGTTGACTACTTCTAAATTCTTACTATCGGTATAATTACTATGGGTCGGTAATCGGTTGCAATGATGACGACAATTACTTTAAAAATAGATAAAAGATATATTATTATTATTCATAGATTTTGTAGAAACCAAATAGGGTGATGGGTTTAACATGCTGCCATGCCCCTAACTGGTTAGCCCGCTACCATCTTAGACTGCATCATCACTTACCATCAGGTGAGATTGCAGTCAAGGGCTAACTTGTAGTGGATAAAAAATGTCGTTATATATTCCACAAGTAGTGAAATATCAATGAATATTTTACACTTATACCCAGACTTGAAGGCTGAAGTCTACCCATTAGGCTATCACTATAATATTGGATACTACCTATGGTTTATATTTACTTTTGTTTAAAACTGTATCTTGTGTGGATATAAATATAAAACTACCCACATTATGTATTAATATTAGTTTTGTTTAGAACTGTAAGTAGGTACGTATGTACTATGTACCTAGATAGGCAAATAATACAAACTTACCTTTCAGGGTCCTTAGGAAGTGCAAAGAGCGATAAGTTAGGTCTTAATAATTAGAGTTTAAACGACCTAATGTGATACGATATCGTTTACTGATCTTTCTTTGTTTATCCATAACGAGAACTTGAGTAAAAGTCAAACGTATAACTACGGTCCGCGCGCAACACTCGACTGATACGAGTGCCGTCGAGCGTCCACGCAGCAGTAGTTAAATATCTCAGGTCACGTGACAAGTGAGCCAGGCCTGATGATGGTACGGAACACTACGTGTGCGAGTCCAACACACACTTGACCGGCTTTTTAGATGATTTTAGTTTGAACTTCGTTCTAACTTCTAACTGTTGTATCCTTTAAGAGCCAATATAACGTATCAACATTCAACACGTCTTCATTACTTCATACTTTGCACAAACTTTTGCGGAGATATGAAATCCTAACCTTAAGCCTAGAGAGGGCATTGGTTCTCAGTTCTCACCAATCTTATAAGCTTTTGTATCCACTTCAGATTAGCCCTTGCCTGCGATCTCACCTGATGGTAACTGATGATGCAGTCTAATATGGTAGCAGACTAATCTGTCAGGTGTATAATCGTTTTCTACACGGCCGCGTACCGCTTGGCGGCACATGCCGGTAGGGTAGTAACTAGCTATGCCCGAAGCCCCCAATAGTAGAAGATCCGAATCTAAATCGAGACGTACCGGTTTGATAACAGAATCAAATTTATTTTATAATAAATTTCATATATTAGAAAATAAATTAAAAATGGGTTGACAACAGAAATCCTGGACAGAATATTTTTAATTACTTTTTGAAAAATGATTTTTCATAAAAAGTTGCAAAATGAAGATAATAATAAAATTTTATACTGGACTTAAAGTATAGAGCATATAGAATGTGCAATCGTAGGGTAGACTATTATTTCCATTATTTATCCAGGTAAATAATAGGGTAGACTATTATTTCCATTATTTATCCAGGTAAATAATAGTCTACCCTACGATTGCACATTCTATATGCTCTATACTTTAAGTCCAGTATAAAATTTTATTATTATCTTCATTTTGCAACATTTTATGAAAAATCATTTTTCAAAAAATAATTAAAAATATTCTGTCCAGGATTTCTGTTGTCTACCCATTTTTAATTTATTTTCTAATATATGAAATTTATTATAAAATAAATTTGATTCTCTTATCAAACCGGTACGTTTCGTTTTAGATTCGGATCTTAGACCACAACGCGTCCGAGAGAAAATTCAAAAAGTATAAATTCCCAAATTGATGAATATATCGGTAAAACTGGTATCGAACCCGGGACCTTCCGCTCACAGCACATCGGCACTGCATCAGGGAGTTCATCCAAAGAAGGTTTTGTTCATCAAAGTTCTTTTAAGTAGAATTTGTTTTTTTTGTCTTATAACTTACTAGCTTTTGCCCGCGGCTTCGCTCACATTAGGTTCGATTGCCTGGTGGCTTCGGCCGTGGCTAGTTACAACGCTACCGGCAAAGACGTGCCGCCAAGCGATTTAGCGTTCCGGGACGATGCCGTGTAGAAACCGAATAGGGGTATGGATTTAATATAACTGCCATGCCCCTAACAGGTTAGCCCGCTACCAACTTAGACTGCATCATCACTAACCATCAGGTGAGATCGCAGTCAAGGGCTAACTTGTAGCGGATAAAAAAAAAATGCATACAATTTTCAAAGCCCTATTTTACCCCCTTAGGGGTTGAATTTCCAAAACCCCTTTCTTAGCGGATGTCTACGTCATAGTGGCTATCTGCATGCCAAATTTCAGCCCGATTCGTCCAGTGGTTTGAGCTGTGCGTTGTTAGATCAGTCAGTCAGTCAGTCAGTTTTCCTTTTAAAGATAAGCTGTTCCAGTTAAAGAAGTTACTACTGCCAGGGTATGGTTGATTCTCATCTGGATTGGTGAAAGGAATATAGCAGGACATGGAATTTATTACTTTAGATACCTATAGGAAGAGAATTGGAAATACGTTTAATATAGAAGGTACTCATTAATTGTTCTGTGATGTATATATTTTTTTAATGATAGAATGAAATTAATTACGAGTAGGTACCTACCTATTATTTTTCGGGTAAAGTACTTAATACATTCATTTTACCAGTCTAGGCTTACAACTTGTCTATGCTGTATTTAATCTGTGCTTGCACGCGACCCAGCTAGGGCTGTCAACCATCGCAAAATTCTGATTTTCTCTCAAATGTATTGTTCCTATTAACAATGGCTTTTATACGGCAAAATGAGTTGTAAATCAAATCAGTATGTTTATTATTACTTCAGCCTTCAGGTATTTTTTTGTATGAATGGAAACTGATTTCAAAAACTTGTTTGTCACTGCAAAACACTAGAGTACCATTGTTTTGAATTACATTGATCATCACTATCTCGTTCCTATTAAGTAGTTATTAAGCTCAACAAATTAATTTATAGGCATTCAAAAGTGTAAAATTACAGTACTCATTGAATAATTGACTTGTGACTTTGAATAAAAGAAATAAAATCTTACGTTCAAGTAGTTTGAGCAGATTTTTGTCCAATAATTGTCGACAACCTTAGATTTCAACCCGTGCGATGTCAACATCGGTTTAACGCTGGCCGCGCTCACACAAAGGTTTTCCACTAATTAGACGCGGGGTAGCTTCGGCCCCTCGTTTCGGCGCCGATAAGAAAACACCAAGCAATTTTTTGACACCTTATTTTCCAAAAAATAAATATGACTTACATTTTATTAAATATACGAAGGGCACTTATCTTGTAAATAGAGGCGAGTGCTTTATGGGTACGTTATAATTGGGGTCGTTTTAACCCCTCGAATGTGATATTTTTGGTATTCATAAAAATTCTGATAGGTATGTAGGTATTATACGAGTAAAAAATATTGTACTTACTTACTATATTGTCTAGTATCCTTTCTTTTTGGTTATTTCTTTTTGTAATCTATCCTTTCGTGATCCTTTCTTATTTTCTTGGTGTGCAATCTACATATTGCATACACATACCTGATTATTTTGAATCAGAACGTGTCATACTTTATTCATCAAATAAAAATTTAATAGTCCTAGCTCATCAAGGCCCTAACCAACACCCTGGATCCAGAAAACTGAAATTTAGCACTGAGGAGGTTCATTTTATGTATAATGAAGACAAGAAAAATGGCAGTTTTTTTTAAATTCTTACTCAATGGTACAAATTGCGCAAGTAGGTAATCCCGCTCGAAAACTATTTCTTGTCAGTTAAAAATGTATTCCGTCAAAGTGTACTGAACTGATTTTGCTAAGGTAAGTCGAAATAGAGATGATTGAACGGAAAAAGAGGAGTTTTATTAGTCAATAAAAATTAAACATATCATCTACATATTTTAAAAGAAATTCTTACCGAAACCAATAACCACGTACAAGTAACTCAACAAAGAGGTATCATAAATATTATATTCTTAAATTATAGCCGTACCTCTAATGCCTCATTTTGTTCTACAAAGCCTAATCCTATTACACATGTAAGTATGAAATACAACCGATTTACATATAGAATTATTGTAGCGACATAAATCGGTACGCTGTGTTAACCCACTAATTTCTAAAGTAAACAAAATCGGACAAAAAAAATGTGTCGGAATAACCCCATAAATCACGGGCAAATGATGTCTCAATACCAGCATTTTACGGTTAACGCGACAGAGATAGAAATAGTTTTTTCTGCTGAGATCCAAAGTGTGAGTGGGATGGTGTTATTCTCTCGTTTCGTATTAATTAAGCGGGTGGGAGATAAATCATTGGCTGTCGGCGCGCCCTGTGGGAATCCTCGAGAGTTATAGGGACCTTTATTTCTAAATTTACAATTACAATTCTGTTAAGTGTCCGGAATGTTTTCAAATGTGGCCGTAGGTATAAATTGGTCTCCTGAGAGTTGATTTTTCGATTTGGAATTTCGTATATATTTATTTATTTACGTGTCTACAGTACTACTGCAGTTAGCAAATACAGCGTTATTAGGTACCTACTACCTACCTTTTTAGGGTTCCGTACCAAAATGGTAAAATGGAACCCTTATGGTGCGACTTTCTCCGTCTGTCTGTCTGTCCGTCCGTCACACTCGATTATTTCAGTAACTACCGAAGCTATCGACATGAAATTTGGAATAGTTGTGTATATTAGTGGCCCAAAGACACTGGAATTAAAAAAAATTGGAAATTATTTTTGTTCTTATTTAAAAAGGGGGGAAAATCGGAGGGTTGAAATTTAAAAGTGAGATAACTGTACTGTGTGGGGTATCATATGAAAGGGTTTACTTTGTACATTCTAAAACAGATTTTTATTAATTATTTTTAGTCATGATAGTTTTTTTGATTTATCGGGCAAAATGTCGAAAAAAATACCGTCCCCCCCCCCTTATCTCCGGAGTTTACCAATCGAAAAATCTGAAATAATTATGGTCAATAGGAATTTATGTATATTTTACAGGAAAACTATAGCCAATGCTCTAACTATCATAGTTTTTTTGATATTAACAGTAAACCTCTACAAACAAAGTTAGTTTTGCGGTTCATTTCGTCTTGTTTTTAATACGTCATAAATCGTAAAACTTACTACAGGTTTGTACGGAACCCTCGGTGCGCGAGTCCGACTCGCACTTGGCCGGTTTTTTTATAATTTTATTACAGTGCTTCACACACGAGGAAAGTTTCTAAACTTACTAAAATACATATCACGATTTCGACATTCGACGATTCGAAAGCACTTGTAAAAGTTTATTTGATTAAAACCATTTGAATTTTTAAATTTTGAATTTTTTCGGAACCGGCTAATCCTCAAGGAAGGAAGGTTCAAATCCTGCCGGTTCCGAAAATTTTTGATGTGTATTTAAGTAAGTTTACTACCTACCTATTTGTTACAGACTGTATATAGATAAAGCTGGTATATAGATGGTAGGTATCTAAGCTAGATAAACTTATTATTATAATATTATATTTATCAATTAATCAAGACTGTTTGCTTTGATGAACGATATTAATATAATTTAATTAACAGATTTCATAACGTATACGTTATGATAACATGTCACATAACGTACACTACAGCTTACTAATTAATAGAAGAAAAAAAAACTAATTATAAATACGTTCCGTACGTCAAAACAGATAATCTATTCGCGCCAACTGTCACGTCAGTTGCGTGAAACGGAACGTCGCGCTAATCGTGATTGGCTCACTTGATAGTGGACTGCCACGACGTGTGGGTGTTTAGGAATACATAGATTATGAGAAGTTATTGCGATTATTATATTTTTCGCAATTTAATAACCATCGACTGTGATTAAACAAACATTTATCCAGTTTTCTAAAACAAAAAATCCTAATTAAATCTTTAGTGTCAGTTTTTTTTTTTTTTTTTTTTTTAATTTTTTTTAATGCATAGTAGTTTTGGATTTTTATTTTTAGTTGCATAGGTAATTCACCTTCTACTCTTGCCTCTCCACAGTTTAGGTTGGTTGTTAAATTTTCGTCTTATTATTATAATGTAGGTAATATTGCACGAAAAAAAATTTTTCGGGAAAATCGTGGATGCATTTTGAAATTTCCACTCTAACATTAGTGCTAGAAAAAAATAGTAAGGAGCAAAAATAAACTTTATTCACTTATCTACAAAATAGTTTTTAGTTCATTACGATAGCACAAATAGTAGTTTTTTTTAAGATTATTAATTTCTACTTCGTACTAACTTCGTTATACGTAGTAGCTATTCTAATCCAAATATACAAATATTTTTTATTCAAGTTGACTTTGACAAGTGCTTTTGAATAGTCGAGTGAATCTACCACTGCTTCGGAATAACATTCCTACCGAGAAGAACCAGCAAGAAACTCTGTATTATTACAATTGGGTATTTGACTACTAGTGAAATAACTAATTTTTTAGTGGTTATTAAATAAAAGATCTCCCAAAAGTCGTAATATTCACGTCCCCTGCTAGTTTTATTTTGAACTAGCATCAGCTAGCCCGCGACTTTGCCCGCGAGGACTAAGGTTTTTCAATTCCCACGGGAACTCCTCAATTTTCCGGGATAAAAAGTAGCCTATGTCACTCTCCAAGTCTTCAAATATACCCATGCCAAAGATCACGTCGATCCGTTGCTCCGTTGCGGCGTGATTGAAGGACAAACCAGCAAACCAACAAACAAACACATTTTCGCATTTATAATATTAGTATGATAACCGTTTTAATCTAGCGATTAAAGTAAAAAAAGTGCGTCGAACTTTGATGACGTCACAACTTAAACTTTCATACAAAATCCATACTAAGCACGCGTTTTGACGTTTGAAAAAAAAGTTGCTGATTTGACTAGGTGTCAAATACCCAATTAGGAATCCTTGAAGTACAATACTCAAAAGCGGACAGCTGGATTTAATGAAAGAGGCGAGGGTATATTTCGCTCGAGATCGCGCCCGCCATTTAATTGATACCGAGGAATCCAAGTGAAGAAACGGTCGTTAGCTTATCACTCTGCTGATTTCACACCGCGCTGCGGGGCCGTGGTTACATGGCGGAGGAATAATTTAAACTGTTGACTTTTATAACGAACCAGATGATGCCCGCAACTTCGTCCGAGTAGGTATAGGAGATAGATAGATAGATGATAGAGATATCAGATCATGCAATCTATGTCTATTCGAAATTTCGTCAAAAATGGTTAAAAAGATGGGCCGTGAAAGCGTAGAGTAGCGCATTTTCGCATTTAAAATATTAAGCATGGACTTGAAGTTTTTTTTGGCATTATTTATCTAAGTTAACCTATATAGAGAGTAAAGACATATTCTGCCTATCCGTTGACGTTGAGATCTTAGTAAAGTTACAGATTTTTACGAAAATAACATGTAAGCATCCATAAAAACCTATAAGCGGTGCAGCAGGTGCTATTTCAAAAATACTTTTTAAAGTAGGTTTACAGTGTCTACTCTACGCATATTAATAAGCCGACATCAGCTAAGAACACATTCTGAAGTATCGGTCAATCTATGCTTAAAACCGGTTAAACGTACAGATTGACCGATATTTGAGAACATGCTCTTAGCTAATGTCGATTCATTAATACGGGTATTAAGTAGGTATATAGAACTTTTAAAAGGCCAAAGTATCTCCAGGAGATAAAATGGACAGTCCCACGTAGAATCGCTGATCAAAACAGCTTTTGATCATCGATTCTGGCAAATCTGAAATGAAATCTAGGAACTCTTTGAAACGAATGCACTAAAATATCAAAATCAAGCTCTATGTAACCCCGCCTTTAACAACAGAAGTCTCCGTCAGGTCACGCTTTGCAAATAAAAAAAAAGTTGCATTAACACAAGTAAAACCTCTGTGTTTGCTTTATGTTAACGGGTGAGGCCTGATTAGGTTTATGTTCGGCTTAATGGCTTGATTTTATACCATTTTATTCCATTGTGTGGAATTTATTCGCGAAGATGACTCCGGAATATTATTTTATGTGGAATTGTCCTCTGATGGAGTTATTAAGTCAATGGGTCAGTCGAGATTTTTCTTACTTTTTTGTAGTCACGACCGATTGTCATGCAAAAACAGTATCCATACTAATAACATTATAAATGCGAAAACGCACGTCTGTCTGTCTGTTTGTCTTTGTGCTTTCACGGCCCATATTTTCGATTGATTTTGATGAAATTTGTTACAGAGATAAGTAGGTTGAATCTCGGGGCAGGACATAGGTTACTTTTTATCCCGGAAAAGAATTTACAAGCGGTTTTTCACAAACCTTATGCCAGGCGGACAAAATCGTGGGTACACTTATATAATACGGATACGAAAAGGCAAACTTAATATTTACTCTTGCTTTGAATAGAAAAATATGGGTAAGGAAAGAGATAGTACCGTGTTATATTGTACCAGGAGATGCCCGCTTTTTGTCCGCGTAGTTGTAGCGGTTCTGATTTTCCGGGATAAAAGCCAGCCTATGTCTCAGGAATGCAATTTATCTCTGTACCAAATTTCATCAAAATTGGTTTAACAGAATGATCGTGAAAAGCTAACAGACAATAATTTTAATTGCTACTTTTTCGTCACCGTTGTCAACTGATAAACGTCCACTAATGATTTAGGTATCTTGTTAAGACTTCCAGTTTGTTTTGAATTAGTTTAGGTAGGTATGGTTCGTAAATCTTCAAACGATCTCAAGTTTCCGAGTCAGGTTTCTAATTAAAGGTAAGGCTTTATAAATTAAGGGTGAATTGCAGTATCGATGGATATTAGCGTAAAATGTGACCACCAAAAAGCTAGCAAAGGTAGTGGCACATTTTCAGTATGCACTTATCCACAATAGGTTATAAGTCAAATTTAAGTAAAAAGTAGAAGGAATCTTGCAACCCAAAGTGGTTTTTAGGCGGTTTTATTAACCATCAATGGTAAATTTTGCCCCCCTGTGGAAAAATAACCAAACAGCAGGTGTGTACGAAGAGCTTCCAAAACAGTATTACATTATTGTACAGACAACCCTAAAACGGGCGATGCGTTGAAAAATAAAGGTTCAAGCCTTCTGTAACAGGAGTACATCAGATAGCGCGTTTAATTGAGCTACACCCGTGCTTCTGATTTATGACCCGGCCCCGCCAAAAGTTGTTTCCATTTCGCGCCTGAATCTGGGAACATACGGCTCAGAGGACTATTGCAGGGACCGTATAATAGCCGCCGCGTAAGTTGAACTAAGCGCAGAAACACATTAAATTTAATTTTGAGCATACTTTAATACTGTACAAGAATCAGCCTTTCTAGTTATGGTTCATTTTTGGTAACCATAAACCGTCTTTGAGCGGCCATATCTAGTGAAAGGCCCATCTGCATGCTGGCAGACTTTCACTATCGTCATCAGTGGAGAGCCCTACACCCACCTAATACTGAATCAGCCTTTACCAAAAGTGCAGCTATCTCCTATAATAGTATGAAGTGCCCCCGCGCATGCTCCGCTCGGCCTTGTAGTACAATGTACCCGCGCAGACGACCGCCATTTTGGGTCAACTTACGGGACGCGATTTATACTTTGACTTTGCTCAGGCTTTGTTTTATACTTAAAACGGGATGGACTTTTGTGTGTATCATAATTCTGTCTCATTTTAACTCAGTCTGCAGTTAGAACTAAGTCAAAGCATGTTCTACCTTTAGGTAGATCTCACACTATGAGTTGAGATCTTTTCGCCGGTGTCTTATCAGTAGAGTCTGCTTTTCAAATTCACATAATAAATGTTTAATTGAATTAAACTTGCTTTAGTAAACAAGTTAAAAGTGTTAAACCCGTGTCAATTTCATAGACATAACAACATTGACCAATTGGGTCAATGTTGTTATGTATTTTCTGATTTGCTATTCATGGAATACTGCAGTTAGACGCAGCAGCACGCTCCAACCTAGCCCTCATCATTGGTTTTCTTAAGCATGATTGTCCCAAAAAGAAACCAAATTAAAAATCATTATCCTTTCAGAAATTCGTTTGAAATTCTGAGTCCTTAATTAGTCCCCACATTCTAAGCAGCCGTGTGTCAGATGTCAGAGATCTCACAGCTGATACAAGCTCCCACATTCAGCCCCGGTTTGTTTTGTTGCGCGCGGTAAAATATTGTTCCATCTCGATTGAATTTTCATCACCTTACCTAAGGACGAAACGTGATGTCACCTCTTCCTTACTAATTAGTACTGTGACCCAGAGAAGAATTTAAATTTAAATGCTTTTTAAAAAAATCGATAACAAAACGTCATGTTTGGGCAATTTTTTGTTTGTCATCATAATTGTACAATGTTTCTAGAAAATTAACGATTGATTGATACAAAAACTATGGAAATAGCAAACGTATACTATTTAGGAGGTATTTTAGGCTACCTAATGCATTGAGTGTGTTAATAGTTTATGAGAGGTTCGTTAATTTAATTTATAACGTTCTGCCATTGCTTCCCAAAAATGTTTTAATTTTCGCAATTTCACTCTATCCATTTTATACGGCTCTAAATTTGTGCGCAGGTATTATAAAGCAGTAAAAATCAACCGCCGAGTCGGCGTAAAATGGAATGGTGACAATTAAAATAAACGATAGAAAATAAATCGATCTACCCGATTTAACTGTGATACGGTTCCGATTACTTATCATAACTTTCGGCTATTAACATCGATTGTCGAATTCCGAAACGCGTTCAATCGATACCGAATAATGATATACATTACAAAGGAAAATATACCTTATTTTTTAAAGCACACGTCTGTAAATCGCACGTGTGTAGTAACAACTACAAGACGGAAGTTTCTTGAATCCGCTCAAGCAACTTTTAAACCTATTTTAATACGAATATGGTTGATATTTGCTTGTGTTAAATCGAGATGGTCCTCCGATACAGATATGGGGTTATTCCGAAAAACGGCTCGTGCGCGCAATCAATTACGATCGAATCGATTCGATGATTGTAATCGATAATTACGCGTGCGGCAGCTGTAATTTCTTTTGGGGTAATGTCAATGTATTTTCGCATACAATTACTTAAAGTATCGAATAAATTGTGCCTTTTTGTCGTTTAACGCCAAAAATGTTCAGTTGAGCTATAGGTTTTAATTAGGGGAAATAGCACCTTTTGTTTTCTTTTCCTTCACTTTAAGTAAAGGAGATAAAATAGTAGATATTAATATTGTTTTTGTAAAGTCCCTTTTAAAACGAGCGCAAGAAAAACCGCATTTGCATTTGGAATTAAAAGTATCGTATTTTTAGTTAAGTAAGTACTTAGTTAATAATTTTTGACAAAATATCATTATTACTATCACCTGAATACAATGAAAAAATATTAAAAATATTTTTTTTTGTTGATCATATTCGGTACTTAATCATATTTTGTCTTACTTGTATGTCCATCAAATCTCTTTCTATAGTCTTTCAAACGTTAAGGTGTTCACTTTGCCGGGCTTCCCTTACGATTGACCTCTGGAACTTTCGAGGTCATTGAGACCCAAACGATTAGTCATTTGAAGTGGCAATAAATAGGATATAATTATACTAGTAATAGGAGCTTTGAGCAATGGTTAAACGCTCTAAAGTTCAAGGATAGGAGCGAAGACCGTTGGTGCCGAAAAGTGCAAGAGTGGAGATCATTTACCTACCTACTTACCAATCTACTCTAATCGATACTAATATTATAAGCGCAAAAGTGTGTCTGTCCGTATGTTTTTTTTTTTTTTTCAATTAAACAGAGTGGGACAACTAAATAACATTTACATCTCTCATATTCGGTAAGTAGGTCCTTATTACCCCCAAATGGAGCTTGTAGGTGACCAATTAGCGCTCTGGGGTAACAATGTAGCTAGAAAAGCCCTAGGGCGGTAAGTAATTAAAAAAAGTATGATGGTTAGATGTACGCGAACTTTTTGAAAGAGTGAAGAGTTTTTTTTTTAATTACTTACCGCCCTCGGGCTTTTCTAGCTACATTATTACCCTAGAGCGCTAATTGGTCACCTACAAGCTCCATTTGGGGGTAATAAGGACCTACTTTACCTCACAATCGAGATGTAAAGCAGAGTAGTTAGCTCGGGTGTAAGCATCAATTGCACCCTCGAACTATAGGCGCCCTCCCTGCGCTCGTGCGCCTAAATATCTCGGGCTGCAATTGATGCCTTACAACCCTTGGCTACTAATCTACTATTTAGCCTTACAACTAGGATAAAACTAATGTACATAGTTGACATGCAATTATTTAAATATTATTGTGCACCTGTTTTCCGAACTAGTTAGAAACTTAGAACTGTGTCTCGGAAAACAGGGCTTCCAACTCGAGACACAAGAAAAATGACAACACTGCAATTTCGTGTAGGCTTGAGTTTGCATGAGTATGGGTGTTGTGTGTGTGAGTGAGTGAGTGTGTGTGTGTTTGTGTTGTGTGTGAATGAGTATTCTGTGTGTGTGTTTGTGGGTGTGTGTACATGTATATCTGTCTGCTAAGCTTTAACGGCCCATCATTTCATCCGATTTTCATGAAATTAGGTACAGAGATAGATCGTAGCCCGAGGATGGACAAGGCTACTTTTATGCCGGAAAGCTATGAAATTCCCCACGAGAATTAAATAAAACTTAATCTTCGCGGACAAGTCTCGGACATCAACAACATAGTACAACCTATCCCTGTACCAAATTTCATCAAAATCGGTTGAACAGGTGGGCCGTGAAAGCGTAGCAGACAGACAGACAGACAGATAGACAGACGGACATACACACTTTCGCATTTATAATATTAGTATGGATTCATGCAAAAAACATACCTACACACTTTAAAAATATAGCATATGGTACCTGATTTTTATGGATTTATGTAAAATCCTGTTGGAATAGGTACTTCCATATACATTTTGAAAGCCATTAAAACGGCGTCAACATAAAATAGTGGAGTGAACTAAAATGCAAACAAGCTCACACCCCGAGGTACAGTCGCCGTCATAAATATCAGCGCAGATATGAAGATGTCAAACACCATAATGGAACGTCAAAGTATCGCGCTCATTGATTGCGCCGCGCGAAATCGCTTGAGGGCGCGACTGTTTAAATCATGCTGATTGTACTTGTTTATGACGTCTCCATAGACAGGACAATTGGACATAGGTACGTATAGGTACATCAGAAGCTAGGTTTGACAGCGTAGTAGTTAAGACCTTCGACCTCCTTTCGAGGGTCCTGGGGGTTTACTACCATCGCTTAAAGCAGTATTTTAAAATTACAGTTTTATGTCACGTACCTTGACGTCCCCAAAATCCATCCATACTAATATTATAAATGCGAAAGAGTGTTTGTCTGTCTGTCTGTCTGTCCGTCTGTCTGTCCGTCTGTCTGTCCATCTGTCTGCTACGCTTCCACGGCCCATCTGTTCAACCGATTTTGATGAAATTATGGTACAGGCATAAGTTGTATCCCGGCTACTTTTTATTCCGGAAAATTAAAGAGTTCCCGCTGGAATCAAAAAAACTTAATCCACGCGGACGAAGTCGCGGGCATTAGCTATTATGGATTATAATTTTAAAACGTCAATATTAAAACAATACAGATTATTATGTCCCCAGCGATCTTTAACTTGTCCAAGTTACATTAGGTATATTATGTTGGTATGGTATAGATTCAAGATTCAATTCATTTATTCAACACTGTGGGTACATTTATTGACGTTAAAAATTACTTACTTATAAAACACTAGCTTATGCCCGCGACTTCGTCCGCGTGGTTTAAGTTTTTTTCCCCCATAGGCACTGCCTAAGTTTCCGGGATAAAAAGTAGCCTATGTCACTCTCCAGGTACCTCAACTATACCCATGCAAAAAATCACGTTGATCACGTGTGATTGAAGGACAAACTCTATTTAACGGCCTTGGGGATCGAATTTTCAAAAATGGTGAAACATGTACTTCTTCATATTTAACCAAAAGTCCAAATGCTAAGTTTCATGGCTATAACTTGAGAAATGACAGATTTTCATACAAACTTTTAACCCCTATTTTACCCCTTTGGGGATGGAATTTTGAAAAATTGTGACACGCGTACTTTTTCATTTTTTACCGAAAGCCAAAATACCTACTAATAATAGGTTCGTTGATATAAATTGAGAAATATCTTGAGAAATGAAGGACTTTTTTACAAACTTTCATCCCCTATTCCACCCCTTTGGGTGTTGAATTTTCAAAAATCGTGAAATACATACTTCTTCATATCTAACTGAAAGCCCAAATGCTAAGTTTCATGGCTATAACTTGAGAAATGAATGACTTTCGTACAAACTTTCAACCCCTATTTTACTCCTTTGGGGGTAGAATTTTGAAAAACTGTGAAATACGTATTTCTTTATTTTTAACCGGTAGTTCATATACCAAGTTTCATGGATATAACTTGAGAAATGACGGCCTTTCATACAAACTATAACCCCCTATTTCACCCCCTTAGGGGTGGAATTTTGCAAGATCCTTCCTTAGTGAGCGCCTACGTCACAAAAGGAACCTACTGTCAAAATGTCAAGTTTCTAACCCCAGCTGTTTGGGCTGTGCGTTGATATATAAGTCAGTCAGTCAGTCAGTCAGTCAGTCAGTCAGTCAGGACTTTGAATTTTATATATATAGATAATGGTGATAATCAGTTACGGTATCTTAAAACTAAAGCTACGAGGGTTCCAAACGCGCCCTGCTGAGAAGAGCCCAAAACAAACTCAGCCGGGTTTTTTTTTAATTATCACCATCTCACAAATCATCTTAACTAAAGAAATATCAGAGCTATTAGAGCAAATCATTGCCAAGCTTCCTTGTCGTTTAAAAGTAATCCTTTACATGGTAATATAATATTATTATGGTTAGCCTGCTACCACCGACTGCATCCTCACTTACCAGTTACCACTAGGTAAAATCGTTGTTAAGGGCTTGTAGTTGAAAAAAAATGTGTTAATATCAGACGCTCCACGCTCAGAAGATTCTTCACAGAACAGAGCAGCTTTTTGCTTACTTTTAGCAGATTGCCGTATTGCAGCACTGATAAAAGAATCACTTGCTTGAAAATATCGTGAGAAATATTTATAGGAGCGGGTAGACAAAATATAAGTGCTTGGATCAATAAAGATTAATTATTTTCTATTTTCAAACTTTTATCCCTGTTCTGTGGAAAAAACAATATTTCCCGTTCTTTCTATTGTTATACTTATTTAAACTATCATAGTTTCTATGTGTTTTGTTTTATGGATCTCTGCTTAGTACCTACTTAGTAGAACTTTTTAAAGTTTCATAGCTTTTATCAAATCTACTAGTTGTTATTTTTGATTTAATTAGTTTCAATTCGTATTGCAAGTACCTGTTGAAGCTTAAATTAAATAACTTAAATAAAATGATGATTAATTAGAGAACATAAAAATAGCATAGAGTTAATTTTTGCGTATCAACTTGATTACCTTTACTTACTTTAATTAGTATGATTAATAGCAAGTATTTTTACAAGAAGTTTAGCAATGCAATTTGCATTTATAAACGTCAACAAACATCTTGCATATTTCCGGTGTAACGATATTATAAGCTTGTTTCCACTATCAATGTCCGAGGCCTGGTGTGGCAAATCCTAATTGCGAATTTTTAATTTACGGACAAACATGTTTCCATTAATCAAAACTGAACTTTAACTCACATTAAATAGGGCTCATGTTTACTTAATCAAATCATAAGTGGTTACTTGTACTTTTAAATTTTTCCCGTTTTTTAATTTCTTCACCACCTGTTCTGAAATAAGTTGAATAAGTGCAAGTAAAACTGACAGTTGTATTTTTTCGATAGGCCGCCATCTTGAAATGTCAAAGTGTCATCGTGCACCAGCTGTCAACGAGATATCGATTCAAAATGTTTCGTTGATTGCACGAGTGTGTAATAAATTTCGTTGTATCGATTATTTTGACAAATGAAAAATACTCCCGAAAAAACTCTTTTTGACACCACCCAATAAGTAATCCACTTCTTTTATTCATGTTATGCAATTATTGATTTCTCGGGAAATCTAAAGATTTATTTATTTCGTTCTCAATTTTTAAAAAATCGTGTAGGTACATAAAAGGTTTTTTGACAAAATATTGTTTCGTATAACTATGTACTAACTAGGTAGGTAAGAAGACCTTAGCTCTTCACGAAAAATGACTATAGGTAAGTAGAAATAATGAACTTTTCGTATACTTGAAAATAACCAGTCGCAATAATTGGCGGCAAAAACTTTTTTAAAGCTTTCAGTTGATGAACTTTAGGCTCAGAAAGTTTAACGGCTTTATATTAAAAATAATGACCATTAGAAAAGGAAAAAATAGATCTATGACCCATGTATAACATACTCTTGACTTCTAAATACATAATATTCACAAAGAGTTTTAATTAGGTCATGACATAATATATAAATCGGTGACTCTATGCTTTGTATTCCTTTTTACGGAGGATCGTGACCCATTAATTCACAGTTTTTTTGGGGGTTAACTATGATTTTAAGAATTTCCAGATCATTTCGTACAGGCCCTACCACTTTTTCAGAAGAATATTGTAAAACTTTTTAAAAAAGAGCAACCGCCGAATTTCTTGCTGGTTCTTCTCGGTAGGTGTCATTCCGAACCAGTGGTAGATTCATTTGATGATTCGATAGCATATATGCAAAAGTTTATTTTTTTGTTGAATTTTTAATCAGATATATTGTATACCTATGAAATATATAAGTACCTATAAGAAAATGCTATGTGGATTTGAATGTCCCAAAAAAGCTAAAATCTATGATCATAATATTTTGATCAGTTAATCTAGTACACGGATCTAGTGCAAAACTTTCACATGGACCTAGCAAATTTTAAAGACTTCTAAATTAATTTTTTTTTAAATGTATTATTTTTAATAGTTAACTTTTTAATAGATGATGTATTTCTGCCTTTTACAGCTCATCCATAACGGTGTATAATGTCAAATTATAAATATTTAATGCGAGAAATAAATAAAATAAACGTAATAGTTCATTACGCTTTATTTACGTGATCATTCGTTATTATGCCTTAGTAAGAAAATAAATTGTATGAGTATTATCTATGTTGACATAATTACATTTATTATAATATAGTTAAGAGGTTAATTTTTAGCCAACTTAATAATATTTAACTAAAATTTAACCTGAATAACGTAATTTTTGTATTAAAACTTAACTTGAATGTAAGAATTCTTATTTTGTAGTAGCCTATGTCCTTCCCCGGGATACAACCTATCCCTGTACCAAATTTCATCAAAATCGGTTGAACAGTAGAGCCGTGAAAGCGTAGCAGACAGACAGACAGACTTTTGCATTTATAATATTAGTATGGATTATATTATGGTCGAGGCTATTATACAATTGACGAATTTCTTAGTGACAAAGTTGCATGGAGGCAATCGAATTTGGGTCCAGCGCCCCGCGATATTATGTATAAAAACTTACACTACTGTGCATTATATACCTACTTAATGATTTTTAAAAAGAGCAACTGCTGTTTTTCTTTCCGGCTCTTCTCAGTAACATGATAATAGTCATTAAAGCCCACCAACCCGCATTGGAGCACCGTGGTGGGTCTAAGCTGTAATTCCTTCTCTCCTAAGAGAGTGGAGGCCTGTGCCCAGCAGTGGGACGTTAATGGGCTGAAGTGGTAGTGGTCTTCTCAGTATAATTTGTTTTCCGAACCGGTGGTAGTGTCAAAACATGACGTAATTTTAGAGACACCTATATGACTCTGTCCGCGTGAATTTAGATTTTTGAAAAAATCGCGTGTTAAGACTTTGATTTTCCGTGATTGACCCTCACGAATGAGGAGTATACGGCTCAAAGAGCGAGACCATAAAGATGTCCTATCAGCTTCCGCGCACCAGCTGCGTTGTTAATAAGGACCGTAACGTCATTAAGCGAAGGTGAATCGCCGCGCCGGTTCGATTCCGGTTATCACACTCTGTAATACGATCAGCTTCCAGTTAAATATATGATGCAGTTATATGTTACCCCTACTTTACTAGCTAAATGGTGTGATAATATTTAAACGTGTAAATTGATAACTAGTTAAATCTATTAAGAGAAACGCAATCAATTACCTAATTGATTAATAATATCCTAGCGACCGATTTTCCCGATTAAATAATTAGTTTAACAGGCAAGAAGGAAACAATATTATTGCATTTATGAAATTTCTTTAAAACTCCCTGTAGTATGTATGTCTGCTACGCTTTTACGGCCCACCAGCTCAACCGATTTTGACGAAATTTGATACAGGGATAGGTTGCGTCCCGGGGAAGGACATATATTATGCTAATTTAAATAAACCCGTAAAATACAGAATTACCATGGGAAATTCAAAAACCATTTTCTTACTAGTCTATATCCATACTAATATTATAAATGCGAAAGTGTTTCTGTCTATCTGTCCATATTTCTGTCTATCTGTGCGTCTGCTACGCTCTCACATTTTGACGAAATTTGATACATAGATATTAGGTTGCATCTTGGGGAAGGACATAGGCTACTTTTTGTCCCGTAAAATACAGAATTACCTCGGGAAATTAAAAAACAATACTTATGGCTTACATTCATTTCATTCATTGTCATTCAGTCATTAATAAACAACCTCCCTCCCCCCCCCCCCCTAAATCTCCATACACAAAACCACGAAAACAACAAAAAGTGACCGAACAAAAATAAGCAAACAAAAACAAGTCCGGTCACGACGCGGGCCACACCGCGATATTGGTGACAAAATGTTTTTACGCCTTGGCTACCTCACTTCGATTGCTCCTTTTTTATTTTAGTCTAAGAGACAGTGCACATTTCCATCTAAGTATTAATGCCGGTTCTTTTTTATTTTACGAAGCACAAATTGAAAAATAGCCCAAAACTCAAAGAGATGAGAGATTAAAACGTATTACTGAAACTGTTTCAGGAGTTTTTACTTGCTTTATGAATGCAGGTTTTTACGAACTCCCTAAGTTGTTCGTATTATTCGTTTGACAAACATAACTGATTACGATTTTCTTACACAATCGATGGTCAGATCTATTAACTAGGTGCCTATAAGCATGGATCAACGTTCTCCTCATACGTTCTCCTCAACGTCATTTTTTGACAACTTTTTCAATTTGAAACCTGCTGAAAAACTTGCAAAAATATAGAGTCTTTCATTAGTAATACTGACATTATTTTGTACATCAGCAGACAATGTAGAAATAGGGCTACGAGATTTTACGTACATTTTGGTGTGCTGAAATCCTTCAAGCAATCCGTCCACCAGATCTTCAACCGTTTGTGTACTCTCTTTTGTTTTACTCAATTTTGTTTCAACATTATGGAGTTTTAATTAAGACTTAATTTTATCTCCCAGGCTCCCGTTTAATTGAGGGCCGGCACCAAATCTGACCGATCGAATGTCACGAAGAAATATAGTTGTATAAAATTCGATTTTAATTGTTTGTAAAACAAAACCGAAGGGTTGGCGAACTGGGAAAATGTTAATTGGCACCGTGTGATAATAATTAGAGCGTTTTATGGTTGCCTGGTAGCGTGGTGACGTGGACACGACTCTACATGGAGTGTCATGATACCAGTTTAATATGTGGTCACAGATTAAAAATAATAGTTAGGTTTTGGTATGGTGGTGCTGTCATGATACCTAATGTTATAAACGAAAAGCAGTGATAGCTTTTGTTTCTAAAACAAAATAGAAGGGTTGGTGATGTGGAAAAATGTTAATTGGCACCCTGTGATAATAATAATTAGAGCGTTTTATGGTCGCCTGGTAGCATGGTGACGTGGACACGACTCTACATGGAGTGTTATGATACCAGTTTAACGTGTGGTCACAGATTAAATAATAGTTACTTGGTATTGTGATGCTGTCATAAAACCTAATGTTAAGTATAAATGAAAAGCAGTGATAGCCTTTGTTTGTAAAACAAAACCGAAGGGTTGGTGAACTGGGAATATGTTAATTGGCACCGTGTGATAATTGTTAGAGCGTTTTATGGTCGTCTGGTAGCGTGGTGACGTGGACAGTGGACACGACTCTACATGAAGTGTCATGATACCAGTTTAACGTGTGGTCACAGATTAAATAATAGTTACTTGGTATGGTGATGCTGTCATGATACCTAATGATTACTTAAGTTAGTACCATCGATGACTGTACCGAAGCTTTTATAAACTGAAATAAAATCAAATAAAATTGTCCAAATATTAGTATATCATACAGGTTTTTCGTCATTAGTTGTATTTTGATTTAGTGTTATTTTAATGATCTTTTTACGTTTAAGTTTATATTTAATTTCTAGCATAACATAATAATAATATCAAATATTATTTTATTATCCTTTCATCTCCTTTCATATTCTGAGAGCAGAACTATATTATTATGCTTAGTGTAGTGGTCAGGAATGATGATGAATGATGATGATGATAGTATATTAAAATTAAGATGTTGGGTGCATTAATCTTTACCTTTTTGATCCCTTAACCTGCTTGGTTACCGAATTAACGCTGTAACTAGGTTGAAAACTACAATAAGTAAATTTATTTTCACAAAAGTATGCCTAATGTGAACTCGTCCAATAAAGCTAAAATTGTAAAGCCACTGGAAAAATTAAGTACTTACGGCAATTTTAAGATAAAAGCTTGCTATAAGAGGATGAGTGTTCTAGGAAAAAAAGGAGCAATTTCTGCTATTAGTTCAGTAGGTCACCCATCCAATTACCGACAGTTTAAGGTTGTACGAATATTTCAGCAATAAAGAAATGCCCTGCTGTGCGAAGCGATGCTTTTTAGGGTTCCGTAGCCAAATGGCAAAAAACGGAACCCTTATAGATTCGTCATGTCTGACTGTCTGTATGTATGGCACAGCCACTTTTTTCCGAAACTATAAGAACTATACTGGTAAACTTGGTAAATAGATGTATTCTGTGAACCGCATTAAGATTTTACCATGCAAACTTCCACCGAAAATTGGTTTGAACGAGATCTAGTAAGTAGTTTTTTTTAATAATTTAAAACTTAATTTTACTTAATTAAAACACAAAAGGTTTGTACGGAACCCTCGGTGCGCGAGTTCGACTCGCACTTGGCCGGTTTTACAATCTATCTCCAAATAAGACATCGTCATAAAAAAAGTTCATTAAAGACATAGCAAGGTGTACTTGGAGTATCGCAAAGTATAGCAATTAACACCTTAATACCAATTATTGGGCGTACTAGTTTTACAGTAAATAAGTAATTAATGGTTTCTGACACGCTATTTTGTGAGATAAAAGCTAGAGAGAGTACTATCATCGTATAAAAAAACCCGGCTGAGTTGTGGGCTCTTCTCAGAACAGGGCGCGTATCACCATCAGGTCTCATATTTTGCTGGCGTTCAAAAAGTGTGTGTAGGTAGCTATTTTGAATAAACAGTTTTGACTATTGACCAAAACAGTATTATTTTAATTTTGTTGACGCTCTTGTCTTAGAATTATAATTCTTATTTTAGGGACTTCAAGGTACTTCATATAAAACGTCATTTAAAAAATACCCACCCTGGGCTAACTCGATGTGTAATAAAAATATTATAACTCTACTTGAAACAAGTTTTAACGATGATAATGTGAAACAAAAGCAAAACATTATTTAACATTGTAAGTATGAAACAATAATTCTTTTATTGCTCGTACGAGATATCCGTATTCCATACATGCAAATAAAAGTCGCAATATTTACTGTTATAGTTTTTTTAACTACAAGTTTTCTACTTAATAACTCTACTTGAAACAAGTTAACGATGATAATGTGAAACAAAAGCAAAACATTATTTAACATTGTATGAAACAATAATTCTTTTATTGCTCGTATATCCGTATTCCATACATGCAAATAAAAGTCGCAATATTTACTGTTAAAGTTTTTTTAACTACAAGTTTTCTACTTAATAAGCAGTAAAATATTTAAGTCATGCTTAAAATAGTAACCACAATAGTGTATTAATCACAGTATTAAAGCTATTGAAGCGTAGTTTATTTCTCAAATAACTATAAAATAGTGCGGTGCTTAATAAATACCCAATTATATCGATAATTACCGTCTCAATTACACATTTCTTGCACCGTTAAATAATTATTGGTGATGTAATACAGACCATTGTAAGTCTTATTTTTCACTAGTTAGTTGTTAAAATGGGTTAAACGAAACCTGGATTGTGGTATGAGTTTTGTTTAAGGAATTCGCTCGTAGAAACTTGCGAAATATATACTTTTTATCTTTGCGCGATAGTGGAAAATAATAAATACCGCATTTTTGGCATGCATCGTGAATAGCATTATATTTGTCGGTATATTATGCAACTACATTACACCATACGCACAGACTTACTTAAAGCACTTTAAAATTGTAGAACGATAAATTACTCGAATTATCGCATGTAAAGTTATCCAAATGCTAATAAAAAAGTAATAAAGCTTATATAGTGAACCTACGTGTCTTCCACAAACATTGAATTCCCCAATTTAGTAAAGTTTCTTGTACTTTAGAAAACTATCTAGTGATATAATTACGAGATGATCTCATATGAAATCTCCAAAAACCATAGACACACAAGAGATACTTTTGTATCTCTGGCTAAATTCTTTTTCATATTTACTCACATTTTTTTTACGAATAAGTGAATTCTATCTCTACGCTAAGTAAATCTCAGCTAGAGTGTTATCTAAAGGAAAAGAAAAAGTAATTTTAATAGAAAATAATTCGACCGATTAGCAAAGATCAATGCTATAAGCATAAGCTGGAGTCTAACAGGAAATTGTAAGACAATCTAAAAATAACATTAAAATTTAAAAAAAATTGTAACAAGGAAATTTATGACTTATTCTGTCGATCTTCACAATCGACATCTCGACATATTCTCATGCAAGTTAAATGAGCACATCCCTATTAGCGAATACATTTTTGCAGTGGACTAGGTACAAGATATAGGTCATCAATATAATACTAGATGATGCCCGCGAATTCGTCCGCGTGGAGTAAGTTGTTTTTAATTCCCGCGGAAAACTCTTTAATTTTTTATTTTTACATTTTATAATATGTCCTTCCTTTATTTTCCACCGGAATTCCTTATTTTTCCATTTTTACATTCTACTATGTCCTTCCCCGGGATACGACCTATCTCTGTAACAAATTTCATCAAAGTCGGTTGAAAAGATGGGCTGTTAACTCGTAGCAGACAGACAGTACGGACGTTAGTCGTGTCAGACACACTTTCGCATGTACCTACTCGTACATGGATTAATGTCGTTTAGCTAACAAGACAGAATTGATGTAAGATTGTTCATTGAGGGTCGAACTCTCGACCACCTTAAACCACTACTCACTAGGCTATAACCACTTCCCAGGTTTTTACCTAAACCAACACAATTAAATCACGTCGATCTGTTGCTCTTTTGCGGCGTGATTGAAGGACAAACCTACAAACCCACAATTGAATTATTGAATCGCGTTCTTCAATTACACGACAAAATCATATTGTACTTATTCTATTATCGCAGTCATTAGCCATTTCGATTTGTTATATTATTATACCGACCGTGTAATTGTCTTGTATTGCTCATATTGCTGCGTAACTTTCATTTTTTGGGTTCCGTGGTGAAACAGGTAAAACTCCTTATAGTTTCAGCACGTCTTCACGACCGCGTCTGTCTATGCGCTATGCGTCACGTAGGTATTTTAAAAATCCATCCTAATATTAAAAATGCGAAAGTTTGTCTGTCTGTCTGTCCGTCTGTCCGTCACCATTGGCACAAGAGGTGGAACAGCTTGGCACCGAGATCGTGTACCGTTAGGTGGTGAGAGGATCCGGACCGCATGGGACGCGGGGATCTGCGTTTACGTGTACGTCTGCCCTAGAAAGGGGAGAAAGACAAAAATGACAAGGAAAAGATAAAGAATTTGTAGGGAGTCAAGAATGCGCCCCGGGAACACGCCAAGAGCAAGTACCTACCGAACTGGCGCTCTCCCGCGATTCGGTCCATATAACCACGAGGTTGGTGGGACCATTGGAGATGGAGGGTTGTCCGTCTGTCTGTCTGTCTGCTACGCTTTCATGGGCCATATTATATTCAACTGATTTTAGTGAAATTTGGTATAAGACTTAGGTATAGTTTGTATCCCGGGGAAGGACATAGGCTACTTTTTATCACGAACGAGGTCGCGGGCATCGTCTAGTTTACTATAAGACCTGAGTAATAATAGACACTTAGTCGTCGTCGTCGTCGTCGTCATCAACTGATAGAGATTCTCCAGCAACCAGAAGCTTAATTCCTTGATTATCATGGGCTTCCGCAAAGTAACGCCTGCTTCCATCCAATATGCGCCTAGCATGATTACGGAACCCTTTCGGGTGTACTGACTCGCGCTTGACCAGTTTTTTCGCAGAACCGCTCGGACGCTGGAGCTCACATCTGAAGCGACCGGTAATTATGCTAGAAAGCAGAGTGAAAATCTTCTGCTAGTTGTTGTTATTTGTTACACTGGGTAATTATTCAATTACTCATATTATGTTAGCTGTTTGTTTTATTTAGGTCTATTTAATTTAATGATTATGTAATTATTTGTATAGTTCGACCCGGTGAGGTCAAAATTAGAGTAGAAGTCTCAAAAAATCCTGAAACGCGAACGTCGAAAAATTTCCAAACGAAAGCTCAAAAAAATAAAATAAACACGCCGAATTGAGAACCTCCTCCTTTTTTGGCAGTCGGTTAAAAAGTAGTTTTCACGGATAAAACTTTATAAAATGACGAACTTTCATACAATTCATTAACGCATTGAACCACCTTAAAACTAGAAATTAAAGCGAGTAGATATTTCAAGATTAGTTTAACATGTTTTGCTTTTTGTCTTCATGGTTATAATTAATGACTTGAAAAATGACGGAGTGCACATAGACTTCTATCAATATTATAAATGCGCAAGTCTGTTTGTTTGTTCGTTTGTCCTTCAATCACGCCGCAACGGATCGACGTGATTTTTGGCATGGGTATAGTTGAAGACCTGGAGAGTGACATAGGCTAATTTTTATGCCGGAATTGTATGAAAATTAATCAGTCAGTCAGAAGTATTTTTTATATTAAAACTAAAATGATTACATTGTTGCTAGAAAATTAATCATAACGACAGTCTTTATTCACTTTCTAACTCAACATTAAATTCTTTGATAAGTGGATAATTTTATTTTTCTTTATTATACCTAAGAGTTACGAGTATAACAGTTTTCTATTACTAGATGGTTGGAAGACTAGGCTAGATAGGATCTGTAGGATTGTGGGGCATCACGGTCTGTGCACCCGAGTCTTAACGAAAGTAGGTGTTTACCTACTTCTTATATCAATGCCTCGTTGGTATAGTAGTTAGCATGTTCGACTGCAGCCGACGAGGTCCCGGGTTCGAGACCCGGGCCGACCCATAACAAGTATTGGTTTTTTTTGACAAGAAATTCTCAGTACTAACCCGGAGTTAGGAATTTGGCGGTGTTTCACATCCGTGACTCGGAGAGCACGTAAGGCTCAGTCCTGCGCCTGATCTCACTCCGGTTGTGTCGTATTTTCCGTCGCATCGGGCTATGAGAGTCATAGATTGCACCTGTGTATGGTCACACACTTGTGCACTATAATATCTCCCGCGCAGATGGCTAATCTCCCAGCAGGGCTAGCATGGGCCGGAGATAAAAATTTTATCCCCCGATTTTATCCACTGACAAGAGATAAAATTAACTTATCCACTTCTCAGAGCACGGCAGCAAGGAAGAGGAGAAGTTTTTCCCCGTTTGACATTTCACGGGGACTCGGGGGACTATTTATCCACCGTTATTTAGCGTTTTTAGTTATTTATTTAGGAATAAAAATTTTATCCTTTCCTCGGGGAGAAAATTGTCTCGGCCCATGCTAGGGGGGCTGGAGACAGGCCGCCGAGGCCGAGAATAAGTCGGTAGAAACAAAGCCCTATTTTACCCCCTTAGTGGTTGAATTTTCAAAAATCCTTTCTTAGTGGATGCCGACGTCTTAAAAGCTATCTGTATTAGTGTGACTAGAGGTACCTACTGGGATATGTCGTAGGACAAACACTGACGAACCCCTTATTTTTCAAAGTAGGTTAAAACTACCCATTCGGTAAACAAAGGCCGGCTAGCGCACCCCAGAGGGCGCTGCCTACTAGATAATATTTTTACTACAACATATTAATGTAATTTATGTGTTCGTTACGCGGTTAATGAGCGTATGCTAATTAGTATGAAAAATATACCGTGTACTTGGTAATATGTTACATTTTTATATTAATTAATAAAAGATATTATTTTTTAAAGAATGTTATTTATGTCCCACCGCTGGACAAGGCTACCACTCATACGAAAGGGCGATAAGCCAATGATTAATTTTAGAATAATTTCAATTTCAATTTCAGTTTATTTATTTAAAAAATGTAGGACATACAGGTGTCTCTTATGTTACGTCATGTTTTGACTCTACCACTGGTTCGGAAAGAGTTTCTGCTGAGAAGAGCTGGCAAGAAACTCAACAGTTGCTCTTTTTTTTTTAACAAAATATTACAATACATAATGTAAGTATGTAAATTAAATACAATAGTGTAAGTTATTATACTATTTACTATATAATAGAAAAACATATTTAGTTGCAGATTGTAAGTCACTATCACAGCATAAGTCTAAATATTATAAAATTCAAAATTCAAATGAACTTTTACAAGTGCTTTCAAATCGTCAAATGAATCTACCACTGGTTCGGAATGACATTCCTACCGAGAAGAACCAGCAATAAAATCGGCGGTTGCTCTTTTAAAAAAAAAAAGGAAAAGGTGACTGACTGACTGACTGACTAATCTATCAACGCACAGCTCAAAAATCTTTGGATGGATCGGGCTTAAATTTGGCATACTTACAGATAGCTATTATCACGTAGACATCTGCTATTTGGCTGTAAACCACCCTGGCTACACTCTACCATTCTGAATATTATATTGATTGAAATATCGACATTTTATTTCCATTATCCCAAGAATCTTGCCTACTTAGCCATTTTAAAAAGTTCTCCTATTTTGTTGTAAATATTTTCAATGTTATACAAAAGATGCCTACCGATATTAATATTAAGGACGCAATCATTATTTATATTAAACTCAAATGATTATAATGAACGATTATTGTCCGCCAACCCGCATTGGAGCAGCGTGGTGGATCTAACCTCTAATTCCCTCTCTCCTATGAGAGTGGAGGCCTGTGCCCAGCAGTGGGACGTTAATGGACTGTAGTGGTGGATTATAACGAACCCCATGCGGTTTTGTTTTTGTCAGTGAATACTGAATACTGAACAGAGCTACACAAACAAGTTACATTCCAAAATATTTACGAAAATATTGCTCACAATTTGGTTATAATAAAATTTACCAAGGCAAGTCGGAGCAGGTTGTATCTCTATAGAGTTGTTATTACCACTAATACATAGACTGATACATATCAGAGCACTGAGAAATTTAGGTAGATATAAATTGTGATTATGTTAATAACTATAGATGATGCCCGCGACTTCGATCGTTTGCATGAAGGTTTTGGTGAGGAACACCCTCCCAGCGCACGTGTTTCCTGCCACGTATAACTTAGGTACCTTCAAGGCTAGAGTGAATAGGCATCTTCTAGGCAAGCGCGCTCCAACCTAGACCTTATCATTGCTTTGCACTAAGCATGATTGTCGTCAAGCGCAAGCCTATCTCACAATAAAAAAAAAAAAACCTGCGGGAACTCATTAATTTTTCCGGAATAAAAAGTAGCCTATGCTTATTCAAAATTTTTGCATATTATTACAATTATATACTTAATAATTATAGATATTATGATTCGATTATTCGTGTAGTCTACATATTATTGAAAACATTAGTATATTCGTTCAAACTCGTTTTTTACATACGATTAAAAGAATATATTATATACAAAGTTCAATAGAAATAAATTTTTAAAGGTTGGTCTCCTTAATGCCGGTTCCTTAGGGACGCGGCATGAGGAACTAGTTGTGGCTATGGGACGTTGCCAAGTGGACATTATGGCTATTAATGAGACCTGGCTACGCGCTGGGGAGGAAGGGCGCGCGCCTGTTGTCCCAGGGTACCGGTTGCGACACGTCCCGCGCCCAGAGACCATACGCGGGGGTCGAGGGGGAGGAGTTGGATTCTACATCAGGCAAGGTATTCATGTTCGTGCATGTGCGGTTCCAGGGCATGAGTCTGTCGAGCAGATGTGGTTTAGTGTAAAAGTTAATGCATTTAGGTTAGCAGTTGGCACGGCGTATAGGCCGCCATGGCTTGACACCGATCTCTTTCTTGACGTAATCACCGAGAGTATACAGTCGTTGTCAAATCATGATTACACCATTATTCTCGGGGACTTCAACATTAATTTGATAAAGAAAGATGACTCAAAGACAAGAAAATTTATGACCTTTTTAGATTTCGTACAGCTAAAACAAGTAGTTGATACTCCGACTCACTACACGGATAATAGTGAAACTTTAATTGATATTATATGTACCGATATAACGGTTGTTAATGTTACTGTTAGCCCTATACCAACTCTTAGTAGTCATGCTTTTCTTGAATGTACACTCAATCTAAAAAAAAAGAAAATACCGCCGAAGTTATTAACATATAGGCCACTGCATAGTATATCTATTGATTTATTCAAGACTCATCTAGGTATGATCCCTTGGGCGTTACTTTCGTCTATGGATGATGTCAACCTAATGGTATCATCTCTCAACAGTTTTCTCAAAATTCTTTTCGATGTTCATGCGCCCAAGCGGACGAGACCTGCCAAGGATCGTCATGAACCGTGGATTACATATGTTGTTAAACATATGATGAAACTTCGAGATGAAGCTCATCTGAAGTGGCGGGCTATTAAAACTGAAGATAATAAAGATGATTATTTACAGTACAAAAAGTTAGTCGTGGAGGCATTAGATAGTGAGAAGAGTGCATATTTTACCTATGAAATTAATAATAAAATTAAATATCCTAAGGTACTATGGGACAATCTGAAAAGCTCTGTGCTTCCTAAGAAGGTTATACATCTGCCTGCCCATCTTTGTCACCCAGAGGAGATTAATAAGCATTTTTTAGATATCCCCGGCAAGAATGAGGTCTCGATCTCGCAGCTTACTTTTTATGAATTTGGTAGATCTTTACCTGCTAAGTTCACACTAAGTATGACTAGTGAGGTAGAGATATTTAAAATAATTAAAAATCTACATACTAATGCAGAAGGGACTGATGAGATAACACTCGACATGCTGCTAATGACCCTCCCTCAAAGTCTTGCTGTCATAACTTCAATCGTTAATAAGTCTATAGAAACGTCAACATTTCCTGATGCTTGGAAAGTAGCAGTTGTTCGTCCAATTCCTAAGACTGATAATCCTGTAAAGGTAAAAGACCTACGTCCTATCAGTATACTGCCTTGTGCATCGAAAATTTTGGAAAAAGTAGTTTACTTTCAGATCTCTAAATACTTGGAGCAGAATAATTTGTTACCAGAAATGCAGTCGGGTTTTAGAGCTGGAAGAGGAACTGTTACTGCGCTTTTGGATGTAACAGACAGTATACTGACGGCCCAAGACAAAGGAATGTGTACTTTACTGGTGTTATTAGACTTTTCGCGTGCATTTGATAGTATAAATATAGCACTGCTGCTATCCAAGTTATCATACTATGGTTTTGACATTAATACTGTTCACTGGTTTAATAGCTATTTGAGCAGTCGAAAGCAATATGTCGAAGTTATTCAGGGTGATGGAAAGAGATGTTGTTCCTCTGTTGTTGATGTCTCTAGAGGTGTCCCTCAAGGTTCAATTTTGGGGCCTATCTTATTCATTCTGTATAGTGCTGATTTAATTAATAATATAAAGACCTCTAAATTTCATATATACGCGGATGATTTGCAGGTATACTTCTCTTTTGAACCCAGCCAATATCATATGGCTGTTCAGAGGGTTAATGAGGATCTTCAGCGTATTGCAGATTGGGCAGATAGTAACTCATTAGTCCTCAACCCATGCAAATCAAAACTCATGTTTTTTGGATCTAGGGCGCAATTAAATAAGATCAATTTTGATTCGGCTTGCGTAAGTTTGAATGGTATTAATTTAGAGCGTGTTTTTGAAATTCGGAACTTAGGATTACTTATAGACTCAGATTTGCGTTTTGAAAAACATGTAGCTTTGGTGGTACGCAATTGCTTTTACCGGTTAAAAATTTTATATAAGGTTCGTAAGTATTTAAGCCAAGAAGTGCGTACTCGTCTGGTTGAGAGTCTGGTACTATCGAAGCTCAATTATGCTGATATAGTTTATGGGCCTCGTCTTCTGGCCAGAACGTGCAAAATTATCCAGCGTGTCCAGAATGCATGTGCCCGTTTTTGTTTTAGCATTCCTCCACGAATGCATGTAACACCATTTTTAAACAAACATGGCTTACTAAAAATGAGGTCAAGGAGGAAGCTGCACCTCGCTAGCTTATTATTCGGTGTGTTTAAAAATGGTAAGCCACCTTACATATATGAAAAGCTAGGGAGGATGTACGAGGGTAGGGAACATTTTAGAGGCGTGCGAAAGATTCTGAGTGTCCCACACCACCGCACTGCTGCTTTTAAGGGTAGCTTTAAATATGCCGCAACCCGATGCTGGAATAATATTCCTCCCCCGATACGTGATTCCCGGAGTAAAATCACTTTTGTTAATAAGTTAAAGAAATTTATGTTACTTAAGCAAATAGAGTTTGAGAACATTGCGGCCAATATATCATTAATTTGATATTGTATTTGTTTGTAATGTATTCTATGTGTAAATTTCTTGATATATTTTTCTTGTTTTCATATTATTTACTTATTATTATTATATTATTGTAGTTTTAAATATTTTATAATTAAATATATTACCTATATATACATATATCTATGTATATTCGCTCAGTGAATATGATTAAAATAATGCATATATAAGGGAACTTGCTGCTTGTTTATGACTATTTATAAGCTTTACTTTTGTTGTGATTAAATTTTTGTTACTGTGACGTCACCCGGGTCACGGCTGAAAACCAGCGCTTTGCTTTGTATGCAATTTATTGGCATACAAAGCGGAGCTTAATGCTGAGCTGTACACCCATTCCGGGTGGTGTCACAGACGAAATTGTTACATTAATTGTATACTATGTTTTGTCTGTGACACCATTGTCGAATAAATTGTTTTTCTTTCTTTCTTTCTTTCTATGTCCTTCCCCAGGATGCAACCTACTTCTGTACTAAATTTCATCAAAACTGGTTGAACAGAAGGGCCGTGAAAGCGTAACAGACAGACAGACACACCCATTTATAATATTAGTATGGATGTTTATAAAAGCTGTAACATTCAGCTGATAATTGTCTGTTCCGGAAAGCTCTAACTCTATACACTGTGCACCTATAGAAGTTCTATTTTCTGCAGTGGAAAAGAAGTTGTGAATATAGTTATGTCTGTATAAGCTTCGATTAAGTAATTATTTATACACCAAAAAGGTTTGAGATTGTCATCATACTTCATACTTAATATTATAAATGCGAAAATGTGTTTGTTTGTTGGTTTGTCCTTCAATCACGCCGCAACGAAGTAATAAATCAACGTGATTTTTGACATGGGTATAGTTGAAAACCTGGAGAGTGACATAGGTTACTTTTTATCCCGGAAAATTAGGGAGTTCCCGCGGGAATTAAAAACTTAAACCACGCGGACGAAGTCGCGGGCATCAGCTAGAAATACTATAAATCATTACTATGTTGACGGAGTTGCGGTTACCATCTATTTTATCGGAATACTCGTATCACCACCATAATATTATTATTTGTCTTATAGGAACTATTTTTTGCCCGTTGTCACCGACAATCACTAAATTTAAGGGACCATTTAAGCCCAATTATGTGACAATTATTAGCAACGTGTAACTGTAAACTGTAACCTGTATAAGGCTTACGTGTTTCCTAAAATTTTAGAATTTTCTTATTAGTCAGTCAATTACTGGTCGCATTTGTTTAAGTTACCAACATGCTTAATTTTGGTTGTCGGGTAAAAAAGTTAACTTACGAAAAATGTTTAATTGAACAGTTCAGTTTATTTCAGCCGGTATCATCAGCTCCACACAATTATTTTCACTTTCACAGACCAAGTTGGGTCACTGTCGAAATTCTGTCACGCAATTCAGCCATTAAGGGTTGTTACACCCCCTCAACCCCCCCGCCCAAGGAGTCGGCGAATTTTACAAACTACCCTACGTAATTCCGAGGGGTACATAAGAGCGCCCCTTCGAGGGTAGGTTTTTTATGCGCCCCATTGGATGGTCGCTTCTAAAAGGATCTTTTACGATATGCAATTTTATTGCCCTGATTTTTTTTCATAATACCAACTGTTATTATAGGGTATAACTTTGATATTTAGGGGATGTCACCGTTTGAATTTTTATAGTCTGTATACTTATTATCAATGATTTCATGTGTGTATTATTTCCTAAGTAGAATTTCTACCTAAGATCTATATTAATATTATGATGGGATTTAGAAATAAAATGCTATTTTGTACTGTCCATTCTTTGTCCATTTTGCAACCATTTGCATCGATATGTGCTTTGTACGTAGGACAACTTGTGCCACTTATGATAAGTCGTAAGAATCTACCACCGGTTCGGAAAGATGATTCTACTGAGAAGAACCGGCAAGCTCAGCAGTTGCTCTTTTCATATAACGAAAAATGTTACACTTTGTATATAATAAACAATGCATACGTTACGTAACAAGTATTACACTGACTTGTAGGTTGCTGGATGCGAAGCCGGTTGCTTTCATGCAGCTTTGTCATCAATACTGCCATTTATTACTACTTTATTTACTACTAGCTGATGCCCACGACTTCGTCCGCGTGGTTTAAGTTTTTTTGATTCCCGCGGGAACTCTTTAACTTTCCGGGATAAAATGTAGCCTATGTGCTATTCCAGACTATAATCTATCTCTGTGCCAAATTTCATCCAAATCCGTTCAGCCGTTGGAGCGTAATTGAGTAACAAACATCCATACATCCATACATCCATCCAAACTTTCGCATTTATAATACATATATTTATTTGATTATATTTGTCTGTAGGATTACAATAAGATTAAAATGTAATTAGTTAAGACTTTAGGTTAGATCAGTATTTAGGTACTATTGTAATCTGTTTTGGTTGCCAAATAAATAAAAATAAATAAATAAAATAAAAATAATAGTATAATAACCTCGACATAACAGATGCTGCTTTAAATTTATGCAATGACAACTCCAGAAACTCTTTTGATACCATATTATAACAAGAGCGTCAACAATACTCAAATAATACTGCTGTAAGCAACAGTAGGTAAAGTAAGCTCCCAGTAGTATATCTAATCTTTCTTTTCCTCAAGGTAAATACCAAGCCGTTGTACCTACTTCTATTTATAAAGGCTGTATACACTAGCGAAGGCTGTATACGCTGTGTAAGCATTGTAGTAAGGTAACAAAGCTGTATTTATGTTTTATAAGTGCGAAGCGCATAGCGGCCGCCCTACCCGCCCTTCATATACAGGACGCTTGATTTATTTATAACCGACTAGAGTGAATAAAGGGACAGTGTTACTTTTTTTTACTATTATCAAGCTAGATGGACTGATGACATAAAAAGACTATCACTAGATATTATCATCACAGATGTATTCTCATTGTCAGCCTGTGGACGTTAATCGGAGCATCTCCCGAAGATGCTCCGGTGTCGGAGTGAAACGTACGTTGAGAATGATTTAGAAGATTTGTGTGGTGCGGCTGCCTCGTTGGTCTAGTGGTTGGCATGTTCGACTGCGGCTGACGAGGTTCCGGGTTCGAGTCCCGGGTCGGGCCATAATTGAGTATTGGGTTTTTCTGACTAGAAATTCTCAGTAGGTACTAGCCCGGAGTTAGGAAGTTGGCGGTGTTTCACCCCCGTGCCTCGGAGAGCACGTTATAAGCCGTCGGTCCGCCAACCCGCATTAGAGCAGCGTGGTGGGACTAAGCACTAATTCCCACTCTCCTATGAGAGTGGAGGCCTGTGTCCAGCAGTGGGGCGTTAATGGGTGGTGTGGTGTGGTGTTGTGCCAGTGCGAATTACTGGCTTACTGGACTGGGTGGTGAATATCGCTAGCTACAAGTGCAAGATACACACTTTACCACATAGATTTGTCTACTGTGGTGGATTTTAGCAAATTAAACTTCTAGTTCCTTCATTTCCTAGTACTAACATAACCTCGTACTGTACATCCTGTATAATACAATCGATAGACGTCTTAGTAAGTTCACGAGTTTCAACTAAACTCGTTAGGGCAATAGGAGTCGTAATCGGGCTTTAAGTCGGCAATAAATAGAGCCTGTTAAATATAACGTTATTGTTACGCGCACCAACGGTAAGTATACCAATGGGCTTTTGGCTGATGAAGAAATAAACTGATTTCCTTAACGGATTAATTTTAGTTCCTTATGAGAAACGTGAATTTCCACTTTAAATGCTTATACAGTATGTTTGTAGTCAATATTATTCAACGTGAGGATTGGGAGAATAATAAACTGAAAACAATAAATGAAAGAAATCTATTTTTTATTTGAATTTGGCCATTTCGTTTCCTCCGTGCCTAGGAGAACACGTTAAGCCGTCAGTCCCGGTTATTATCACTAACATCTGATAATTGAATGGGCTCACGACCCTCAGCAATGAGGAATACGACGCAGAGAGAGAGAAACTAGATGATGCCCGCGACTTCATCCGCGTGGAGTATGTTTTTGTTTGATTCCCGCGGGAAATCCTTAATTTTCCGGGATAATAGTACCTAGCCTATGCCCTATAACCTGTTAATTTTTCGGGGCTAAAATTGAGTAGGTATATATGTGCTTCCCCGACTTTCAATCTATCTGTTTAATTTTTTAACCAAAATCAGTTGAAAACATATTGTGCCGTGCAAGCGTAGCAGTCAGACAGACAGAAATACACTGTTTCGCATTTATATTATTAGTATAGATTGCGCCATATTTTCTAACAGGTCAAAAGTGGAAAGACGTGCCGCCAAGCGATTTAGCGTTCCTGTACGATGCTGTGTAGAAACCGATTAGGGGTATGGGTTTTAATATAACCGCCATGCTCCTAACAGGTTAGCCCGCTAGCATCTTAGACTGCATCATCACTAACCATCAGGTGAGATCGCAGTCAAGGGCTAACTTGTAGTAGATAAAAAATAATTGGCAGTCATAGGGACTGCCGATAGAAGTGAAAACTTATAACTTAGAATTTTAGTATTAAAATTTAAAATAAGTTAAAAATATTTCAAAAAAATATAAAAATATAAACCTTAAAACTAAGTCATTAAAGTTTAATAACGAATGTAGTATATTTATATTTAAGACCTTTTGTACAACGCAACCTTCGTAACAACGCGAGCATGGGGCAGCGAGGTGTCGGTAACGGTGTCGGTGACACGAATCCACAAGTTTACCCCTTACCAAAAAGCGCTCAACGCGGCTAAAGAAGTTTTCACGTTAAAAAAGGTAAAAAAAGGTCTTTCGTAGAGTCACTCAAGCGTAAGCAACATTTCATGCAGAGGTTACTCAAACGTGCAACAGTTATCAGATGCAGGCTTTCAGATTCTGAAAACAATTACCGGCCGATAAGGCGGGCTCGCTGGGACAAATTGGTCTTTTTTATGGCGCCCTATGGAAAACAATAACCTCCGATAAGGCGCCTAATCCATCATGCGGGGGCGCACTTTTTACTTGAGCAAGCTTAATTTGATGGTGTGATTAAAGCTTTATTCAGCACCTTATACTGAAATTATTTTTAAGAACTTCTTTTTTAGGGTTCCGTACCAAAATGGTAAAAATGGAACCCTTATGGTGCGACTTTCTCCGTCCGTCCGTCCGTCCGTCCGTCTGTCACAGTCGATTATTTCAGTAACTATTAAAGCTATCGACATGAAATTTGGAATAGTTGTGTATAATAGTGGCCTTACATCATTAAAATAAAAAAAAATCAAAAATTATTTTTAGTTTAATTAAAAAAGGGTTTCAATCGGGGGTTTGAAATTTCAAAGTATGATAACTATACTAAGTGGGATATCATATGAAAGGGCTATACTTCTACATTCTAAAACAGATTTTTATTTATTTTTATGCATAATAGTTTTTGATTTATCGGGCAAAATGTCGAAAAAAATACCGTTCCCCCCCTCCTTATCTCCGAAGTTTACCAATTGAAAAATCTGAAATAATTATGGTCAATAGAAGCTTATGTATATTTTACAGGAAAAATAAAACCAACGCTCTAACTAGCATAGTTTTTTATATTAACAATAAACCTCTACAAACAAAGTTAGTTTTGCGGTTCATTAAATTCATTAATCGTAAAGCTTACTACAGGTTTGTACGGAACCCTCGGTGCGCGAGTCCGACTCGCACTTGGCCGGTTTATTTTTAATATAGGCTAGCGTTTGGCTGCAATAAGACTTGCTTGCAAGTGGTGATGCAGCCTAAGGTGGAACGCGCTTGATTAGAAGATGCCTATGCCTACTTCCACAGTAATTATTGTGAATACCTAATTTGACCTAAAGCTGCTCTGATAATTACATCAAGCATTGCATTGTTTTAAAGCTTTCGCCAAGCAGTCGACTCATTTTTTTTAATTTTTTATCTTCCACAAGTCAGCCCTTGACTGCGATCTCACCTGATGGTAAGTGATGATGCAGTCTATGATGGTAGCGGGCTAACCTGTTCATGGTGGTTATATTATTAAACCCATACCCGTAGTCGGTTTCTATACGGCGTCGTACCGAAACGCTAAATCGCTTAGCGGTACGTCTTTGCCGGTAGTGGTAACTAGCCACGGCCAAAGTTTTCCACCAGACAACCACAACATCAGACATAGATCAAAATACGCGCCGAAATAAGCACTTTTTGGAAGTCAATTAAAAATGAGAATGCTATTCTCATCAGAGAGTGCATTAAGAACCAAAATATGTATGTAGTACACGCCACTCCAGACTCTATTTCACTAAGCAAAAAACGCTTATAATACTAAAAGGTGTTTCAAGTAATATCAGATCGATCAATTATACATACGCCGTTGACTCGGCGCACGCCAAATTGGGATTTAATATGGTTTTTATATAAACGGGGACGTTTTATTTGTATGTTACAGTGAGAGCACAGCAGCGACTTTTTGTGCCATGACTTTTTATCGCGTCTCTTTGTCGACAAATCGTCGTTGTAAAAACATAACGGAAAGCGGAATTAATTTCTGTCTATTACGACTTGTGTTCCGACAATTTTATGAAAGACTAGCTGATGCCCGCGACTTCATCCGCGTGGATCGAGGTTTGTTGGGGCTGCGTATTTGAATCGTGCTCCCCGAATTTTATTGTTTTGAGGTGTCGAATCGATAGCGGCTTGTGACTTTTCATAACAAACTGTTTTTCTTTTTCCGCGGAAATGTGTAGTTTTTGTGAAAATCGACAATAAATGAAAATTTTAATTAAAATCTAAAGTTATTGTCGTATCAAAAGGTCTAATTATCCCGCACGTATGTGCGGGATATTTAACCCTTTTGATAGCAATATTATCAAATAATGTAGCCAAAAATCTTAAATTACGAATGTCGGAAGGTTCCATAGACACTAGAACTTGAAGCCATGCATGAAACGAAGCCTTTGTCAAAAGATTAGGTTAGGTTAGGAACGAGTCCCGCATAGTGCCAACGAGTCCCACATACCCGCCCCTTTCGTGGGCGGGATGCCTAAACGCATTTCCCAACGTTAAAAAAAAAAAAAAAAAAAAGGGTTGAACATGAGTATTAGGTTCTTATTGGGTTAATATACCAAACTTATGCAAAAAAAAATACATAAGAGGCTTTGGAGTATATAATTAAAGATAGGAGGATTCCCTGGCTCCCCCCCACCGATTACTCAGCAATCCCCACTTAACTAAACAGAGCTAATCCCGAATTTCGGAACTAACCTCAAAATTTTGATTCAAATAAGTATGAAAACATAACCTCAAAACGAGATTTTAAAAAATTTATAAAAAATAAACTATACATTACCGCGCAAAAAAAAGGGTACCAGTGGAGTAGGCGGGCAGACAAGAAACCGTTCATGGAAGCACGCCCTCGAAATTGCCTAGATGTCCATCTGTGGACGTCAAATAGCAACTTCTAGGATTTTTTTGTCGTGCGACTTTTATTTAAATGCTAATGAGGTTGTGAAATAAGGTACCTTTTAGGCGTGTTGTAATGCGCTAAATTTTATGTATGCAGTATACTTTGTAGCTCGTTTGCTAGCTATTAAGTTTGTACAAAATTTTAAAACCCAACGTCTATTTTAAAACCTACTTATGTTTACCTACTTATGTTTGTTACTCAATCACGCTAGAAAGGCTGAACGGATCTGGATGAAATTTGGTACAGAAATAGATTATGATCTGAAATAACACATAGGCTACTTTTTATCCCAGAATAGAGTTCTCGCGGGTACCAAAAAACCTCAATCCACGTTTTTTTTTTGTTTTTTTTATCCACTACAAGTTAGCCCTTGACTCGATCTCACCTGATGGTAAGTGGTGATGCAGTCTTAGATGGTAGCGGGCTAACCTGTTAGGGGCACGGCAGTTATATTAAACCCATACCCCTATTCGTTTCTACACGGCATCGTACCGGAACGCTAAATCGCTTGGCGGCACGTCTTTGCCGGTAGGGTGGTAACTAGCCACGGCCGCAGCCTCCCACCAGGCCAGACCAGGGAAAATTCAGAAATTGTAAATTTTCAAATTGACCCTGCCGGGGATCGAACCCGGGACCTCCGCACGTTAAGACAACAGCGCTACACACTGCGCGACGTGGACGAAGTCGCGGGCATCTAGTATATAATGTAATTTCCTCGGCTTTTCGTAGTTTCATAGAACATCGATAAATCGTGGTGCCCATTGAATTAGCATGGATCGATAGGGCCCCTCCGGTCGCGATGGTGCCTGGCACGGCTTTATATAAACATACGGTTATGTAATGAACGTTTTTCTTTGTAAAGGTTACTTTACTTCCTTTACTTTGCCTTGTACTTGCCAGTTTGTCGAGGAAGTTTGGATTTCTTTATCCGTCATAATTGCTTACTTGTTTGTACTTTTTTTGTAAAGGCCGACTCACATTATATTGTGAGTAGCATACCAGTCTAGTTACACTTATTATAAATGTGAATCATTGTGGCCAATTCTGTATAACACAATCTCTAAACTAAACTAAAAAAAACAGCTTTAAATGTAGTTCTGTCCCTTTCTGTAGGGAGTATTATGAAAGGGTTGGCAATATTTTTAATGCTGTCATTTTAGTTTTGTTTAGAGATTGTGCATTACAGATTCAGCCCCAATGTGTTAGTTTGTCCTTCAAACACACCGCAACAGGGCAAGGGATTACGGAATTAAGTGATTTTTTCATGGGTATAGTTGAGGATCTGGAGAGTGTCATAGGTTACTTTGTGTCCCGCAAAATCACATGGATTTTAAAGACATGGATTTAGTTTTTGGGAAATCGTGTGGGAACTCTTTGAAATTCCAGGATGAGAAGTAGCCTTTGCCCTTCTCCGTAATGCAACTTACTCGTATACCTTCTCCGGAATGCAACTTATATCTGTACCAAATTTTGTCCAAATTGATTGAAAAAATGGGCAAGAAACAAGAAGCTTAATTCGCTATTATCCGCCAAAACATTTCCTTGGTTCATGCACTATCGCAAAGTAACTCCTGCTTCTATCCTACATTAAAAAAAGTAGCAGTTAGATAGACAGGCTCACTTTCGCATTCATAAAATAAGGTATGGATACAGAATTATGTATACGAAGCACTCGATAAAAATACTACGAAATACCAATAATTTAGTAGCTACCGGTACTGAATACCGGTATTCCAGATATATATAATTCCAGTTAAAACTATCTCGCGTCCCGCGGTGCGGCGAAATCTTTACGTATCGAGAGGGACCGTGTAATCGATGCTTCAACAATCGATTTAATTAGAATTATCGACATTTTGTGTGTACAGCCAGAAGGAAAATCATTTTTAAAAATAAATTTATTAAACCGGGAAGATTGGCGTTTGAACATAAAGTAGACTGTAGACTTATTACTTAGTTCTTAGTTCTGTCATGTATGATATTCATCATATTTATTTATCTATCACAACAGAAACTTTTATGACCTGATAATCTTTTATGACAAGTTTTTTTAAACCATACCTAAAAACACTTTTGATCTACTTTTCAAACAAAAAAAAACTAAATCGAAATCCGTTCGTTTTTATGTCACAGACCGATACACATGTTAAAATTATAACATGCTATCATACCCAGATGCTATTAGGATGTCAGGTTAGCATTCTATTCATTTCTCTCGAGTGACTATAATCATAAGAGGAAAAGAGATAAACCTGTTTTCATTACTGGATTAGGTTATACTTCTCTTCAGACGGGGGTTAAAAAGAAGGTTCGTAATTTTTTCGCAAACTCAACAACGCCTTTAGTCATCGCCAGTACCAAGTACCAACGAGTTACCACGTCACCGACCCCTTAAAGTCCTGACTGCGCAATAAAGCATATACCCATTGCCCCCCCACTGATTTTTATATTCAAATCTCGTTCGGAATAAAATTATAAGGCGTATTAATAACTCAATGCATGATATACGCCCTTGGTAGCGTACGGTATGCAAAGTGGGTGTTTTATATGGGATTTACGGGGCCAATTATCGGTTGTATTAATCGGAAAATAATTTCTTTTGTATTTTATGAAGAACCTATTTGTATCTAGTGATTCTCCAAGTAACCTTTTTTTTAATTAGGGGAGAGGCAATTTTTTTTAAATATTATGAGAGCTTATACCACAGAATAGGTAATAGTAGTAACTTATACCACAGAGAATAGGTTAGGTATAGTACCTACGTTCTTATACTCAATATTATCATATTGTTTGGTCATCTAATAAGAGCAGAGATTTTTTAAAGTGATTTAAATTAAAGCCATGGAGTTATAATATACTTCTTTCATAATAGTTAATACATGCAGTTTAAAAGAAAAAGGTAAGAGAGATTTTTGTATGATAAATTAACTAAATTTTCATATTTTTTTAAAGTTAAGTTGATATTTAATACTTGCTTTTTACATTTAACCTGCGCGATCTATAATATTATGCCATATCATTTAATTGCGTGCACAAATTCACTAGGGACCGGACAGGGTAAAACGTCTGTGCGAAACATCCGAGCACAGGGTTTGAAGCTAGGGTATAGGCAGAATACCTAATTACTGACTATGATGGTGAAAAATGAGCATTGACGTATTTCCATTTGGGTAAGAAGTGTTTTTATGCCTCTATGAACTGCACGCCACTGCTTGTTGCCTAATCTAAATAAAGTGTATGAAGCTGACTTTTCGTCCACCAGTCATTCTTTGTCCTATATGTGTTTTCGCTGCGTGGATATAATATTCTTAGTATGGGTAATCAAATAAATATTATAAATGTGAAAGTTTGGATGGATGTATGGATGTATGGATGTATGGATGTATGGATGTATGGATGTATGGATGTTTGTTACTCAATCACGCTCCAACGGCTGAACGGATCTGGATGAAATTTGGCACAGAGATAGATTATAGTCTGCAGGAATAACACATAGGCTACTTTTTATCCCGGAAAATTAAGGAGTTCCCGCGGGAACCGATAAACCTCGATCCACGCGGACGAAGTCGCGGGCATCAGCTAGTTATGGTATATATTATAGCTCGCTAAACACTTGTACCTCTAACTAACAGTAGAATAGCCATAAACAACAAACAATGGTAGCATCGTAGATCGATCGCGAGATAACAAAATCTAAGCATTCGCAATCGAGAGTATCGATTACCTACCTTCTCTCGAATCGGAATCAGTACTCGGACACGACTCATTTATTAATACATGCTATAATAAAATTGCCTGACAACGTTAAATACGTGTCATGGAACACATTTATAAGTAATCGAATACATCGGTATGCTATCGATTCTAAAATCGATTTGGTTTTGTTTTGCAAATGGTTGCCAGCCGAAATGATTTAGTGGCGCTTTAGTTTTAATCGCGGCATAATGTTTGATTTAGATTTTATATTATTTTTATCGGAAGTCAACGACTTTACGATATAGGTATTGGAGACAAACTTGGAGCATAATATTTTATGAGAAGACACAAGTTGTCCAAACATTAAAAAAAACATTTCATTTGGTATTGAGAATAAGAGTTTTAATTTATAATTGTAGTAACACGACCACTACAGCCCATTAACGTCCCACAGCTGGGCACAGGCCTCCACTCTCATAGGAGAGAGGGAATTAGAGCTTAGACCCACCACACTGCTCCAATGGGGGTTGGCGGGCTTTAACGACTATTATCATGTTAGTGATAATAACCGGGACCGGCGGCTTCACGTGCTCTCCGAGGCACGGGGGTGGAACACCGCCAACTTCCTAACTCCGGGCTAGTACTGAGAATTCCTAGTCAGAAAAACCCAACACTTAATTATGGCCCGACCCGGGACTCAAACCCGGGACCTCGTCGGCCGCAGTCGAACGTGGTAACCACTAGACCAACGAGGCAGTTGCAAGTACTTATATTTTAATGTTTATAAAATTAGTTGTATTTAATGTTATTGTTAAATTTGGAAGAGCTAGGCCTTCTGTCACAGGTATTCTTATGCTTTACAGAATGCCTCAGCCACAATCATTTGTTAATCATGTTTTTGGAAATAACAAATTTTTCAATTTTTAATTTTTTGATTGAGAATCCATGTGTCTTGACTTTTGATTATAGCGGGACCAGTTTTAATCTCTATACGCTAAGAAATCAATAGTGGCAAGGCGTGATAATAAATAAATAATAAATAAATAATTTACCTCTATTTTTTAAATAGAGGTGCAGCCCCTCTGCAGGGACGCGGCGCGGCGTGGCAATTCACTGTGTAGGTACAATAATGTATGTTTAATTTTCACTCTTCCATTTGAACGTTATTGCCGGAAGAGTGGTAACTATGGCTGAAGCCCCTCACCAAACCAGACCAGAAAAAATGAGAAATTATAGTTTCCTGCCAGGGACCTCCCACTTACAAGACCACAGCGTTCACCACTGAGGAGGTAAAGACAAAAGGCAAGGTTTATAAAACGGCAGTTCGACCGGAAATGCTGGACGGAGCGGAGTGCTGGGCAACCAAAAAGACTCACGAACAGAAATTACATGTTAACGAGATGAAGATGCTTCGATGGGCGGCAGGGGTAACGAGACTCGATAAAGTGTGGAATGAACACATCAGAGGAAGTTTTAAAGTACCCAACAACTGACAAAATGGTAGAGGGTCGTTTACGTTGGTACGGACACATCATGCGGCGAGGAGAGGATCTTGTTGTGCAGAGAGCATTGGCACTCCCGCAGAACACGAGGCGGAGAGGGCGCCCTGCAGCCACGTGGTGGACAACGGTAGCCAAGGACATGGAGCGCGAAGCGGTTTCGGAGGAGACAACCCAGGACAGAATGTTCTGGCGCAAAAAGACGAGGAGAGCCGACCCCAAATAATGGGAAAAGGCTAGGAGAAAGAAGAAGGACCTCCCACTTACAAGACCACAGCGTTCACCACTGAGGAGGTAGTCATACTTCTATGATTTTGAACGTCATTGCCGGAAGAGTGGTAACGATGGCTGAAGCCCCTCACCAAACCAGACCAGAAAAAATTCAGAAATTATAATTTCCTGCCATGGACCTCTCACTTACAAGACCACAGCGTTCACCACTGAGGAGGTAGTCATACTTCTATGATTTTGAACGTCATTGTCGGAAGAGTGGTAACTATGGCTGAAGTTCCTCACCAAACCAGACCAGAAAAAAATCAGAAATTATAATTTCCTGCAATGGACCTCCCACTTACAAGACCACAGCGTTCACCACTGAGGAGGTAGTCATACTTCTATGATTTTGAACGTCATTGCCGGAAGAGTGGTAACTGTGGCTGAAGCCCCTCACCAAACCAGACCAGAAAAAAATCAGAAATTATAATTTCCTGCCAGGGACCTCCCACTTACAAGACCACAGCGTTCACCACTGAGGAGGTAGTCATACTTCTATGATTTTGAACGTCATTGCCGGAAGAGTGGTAACTATGGCTGAAGTTCCTCACCAAACCAGACCAGAAAAAAATCAGAAATTATAATTTCCTGCCATGGACCTCCCACTTACAAGACCACAGCGTTCACCACTGAGGAGGTAGTCATACTTCTATGATTTTGAACGTCATTGTCGGAACAGTGGTAACTATGGCTGAAGCCCCTCACCAAACCAGACCAGAAAAAAATCAGAAATTATAATTTCCTGCCAGGGACCTCCCACTTACAAGACCACAGCGTTCACCACTGAGGAGGTAGTCATACTTCTATGATTTTGAACGTCATTGTCGGAACAGTGGTAACTATGGCTGAAGCCCCTCACCAAACCAGACCAGAAAAAAATCAGAAATTATAATTTCCTGCCAGGGACCTCCCACTTACAAGACCACAGCATTCACCACTGATCAGGGTGGTCGTCATACTACTATGATTTTGACAATGATGGCGGTCATAATAGAACGATAACGGCAAACACAGGGTATGTGTTGATCCTGCATAAAAATACAGACTATTTAGATCCTGGACATAACTTGAAAGAATTTTGAATGCTCGTTGTAATTTATGAGGTGTACATTGATTCATTATTTTATTATTTCATCAGATTATTAAAACAAGTTATGAGTAAAACGTTAAAGAAAAAGTACAAAAGAAACTACGAAATTTTATTTAAAGAATTAAAAATACTACCTACTAATTCATATTAAGTTAAATTATTTGTTAGCAAAGGAACATTATTTTTCAAATCAACACAAACAACTTATATCACATAAAGAGCATGTCAGAGGAGTAAGACAAGGTAGATAAAGAGTAAAATAGAGTAAAAATTTATTGTGGTAAAAGATTAAATAGTTACATATTACCCAAGACATTTAATAGTATAGAGTTTTTAAGAGTAGGTAAAAAAGTCAGTGAAGGAGTCCTTAAGAAAAAGCTAAAACAAAATTTTCATTAAGGATTCGTTCACTGATTAACTATAACATGCTTTAAGTAAATAAATAAATATTTAGGGTTACTAACTTAATTTTAATTATATAATAATATTTTCGTACCACTTGCTCAAAAAAGTGACATTCTATGCCACAAAAAGCGAACTTAACAATAGTCATTTTTAATCTGTTAAAAACAGGGAAAGAAAATTGTACTGAATTTCATTCATCCTCTAGGGGGAGAATGTGATTTAAATTTGGAATACTTACCGAAATTTATACTGAACTACATCTGTGTTTACACCATTGAGTTTGTGTATAAAGCATTATACATCTTTTTGAAAAAGGAATACGCATTTATTAGTGATTTATTATGCAGTTATGATTATTAAATAAAATGACGAAAACCGACGAGGCCGTATGAGCTTGATGCCTTTGCTTTTCCGACAAAAAAATATTAGTCTAGGAATTTGCCGCGTTTTTGTTTTCTTCAAATACATAAACGTTATTTGTAACTCTCTCTATCAATAATTGGACCAATGTTTCGAATTAACTTTTACTTTTAATTTGCTTTTTACTTTTTGACGACCCCCGTGGCGCAGTGTGTAGCGCTGTTGTCTTAACGTGCGGAGGTCCCGGGTTCGATCCCCGGCAGGGTCAATTTGGGAATTTATAATTTCTGAATTTTCCCTGGTCTGGCCTGGTGGGAGGCTTCGGCCGTGGCTAGTTACCACCCTACCGGCAAAAACGTGCCGCCAAGCGATTTAGCGTTCCGGTACGATGCCGTGTAGAAACCGAATAGGGGGATGGGTTTAATATAACTGCCATGCCCCTAACAGGTTAGCCCGCTACCATCTTAGACTGCATCATCACTTACCATCAGGTGAGATCGCAGTCAAGGGCTAACTTGTAGTGGAGAAAAAAAAAATTGTCATTATTTTTAATAAATGCTTATCTCATATTATTATTGTGTTAATTTTTTCGCAAATGGTACGAAAAGTAGAGTATTTTCCTCGGTGATAAAGCTGTCTTAGTCTTGGGTGAACTTCAATCCCTCGCTACACTCAGGACTCGTCTTAAATCCCTCGCTTCGCTCGTGATTTAAGTTTTTAACACCCTCGCTACCCTCGGGAGTAAACCTCGAGTCCTTCGTTACGCTCGCGATTTAAATCGTCACCCGCGACAGAAGACACTGCTTTATCCCCTTGGTTAATAATCTACTATTTCGTACCACTTGCTCAAAAAAGTAACATTCTATGCTACAAAAAGCGAACATAACAATAGTCATTTTTAATCTGTTAAAAACAGGGAAAGAAAATTGTACTGAATTTCATTCATCCTCTAGGGGGAGAATGTGATTTAAATTTGGAATACTTACCGAAATTTATACTGAACTACAGTGTTTACACCATTGAGTTTGTATATAAAGCATTATACATCTTTTTGAAAAAGGAATACGCATTTATTATGCAGTTATGACTTATGATTATTAAATAAAATGACGAAAACCGACGAGGCCGTATGAGCTTGATGCCTTTGCTTTTCCGACAAAAAAATCTATCAATAATTGGACCAATGTTTCGAATGTTAACTTTTACTTTTAATTGTCATTAACTATCATAAATATATAAAATTCAAAGTCCTGACTGACTGACTGACATAAATATCAACGCACAGCCTAAGCCGCTGGGGCTAGAAACTTGAAATTTTGACAGTAGGTTCCTTTTGTGACGTAGGCGCTCACTAAGGAAGGATTTTTCAAAATTCCACCCCTAAGGGGGTGAAATAGGGGGGGAAAGTTTGTAAGAAATGAAAGTACGTCATTTCTCAAGTTATATCCATGAAACTTGGTATTTGAGCTTCTGTTTTAAGATAAAGAAATACGTGTTTCACAGTTTTTGAAAATTCTACCCCCAAAGGCGTTAAATAGGGGTTGAAAGTTTGTATGAAAGTCCTTCATTTTTCAAGGTATACCTAACCATGAAAGTTGGTATTTGGACTTCTGGTTTAAAATAAAGAAATACGTGTTTCACAGTTTTTGAAAATTTTATCCCCAAGGACGTTAAATAGAGAGTTTGTCCTTCAATCACGCCGCAACAGAGCAACGGATCAACGTGATTTTTTGCATGGGTATAGTTGAGGACCTGGAGAGTGATATATACCTATAGGATTTATCCCGGAAAATTAAGGAGTGCCTGTGGGAATTTAAAAAAACTTACGCCACGCGAACGAAGTCGCGAGCATTCTCTAGTTTTTAATAAATGCTTATTTCATATTATTATTGTGTTAATTTTTTCGCAAATGGTACGAAAAGTAGAGTATATTCCTCGGTGATAAAGCTGTCTTAGTCTTGGGTGAACTTAAATCCCTCGCTACACTCAGGACTCGTCTTAAATCCCTCGCTTCGCTCGTGATTTCAGTTTTTAACACCCTCGCTACGCTCGGGAGTAAACCTCGAGTCCTTCGTTACGCTCGCGATTTAAATCGTCACCCGCGACAGAAGACACTGCTTTATCCCCTTGGTTAATAATCTACTATATGTTATAGGTAACAGTAGTGTCTAAGGATAAGTGCACGGCGTAGTTTTAGTTGAGCGCAAACTCGCAAACAAATTACGTGTGTAGTTTGGCGAGAAACAAAATTTTGTATTTGTTTGTGCATTTTATAAAATAAATAAATTTAAAAAAAAAATTCTTTACAGAGGATGCACTGACCTTGAAAGTAGCTCTTGGTGCGCAAGTAGCTGACGGAGAGGCGCAGTATGGAGAGCCGGTCGAGCTTGCTGAGGATGTTCTGCTCGAAGGGCAGCAGGGATGCGAGGGTGTCCAGCTCGGCGTTGAGCCGCTCCCGGTGCCGCTTGCTGGGGTTGCTTTTTGTAACGCCGTCCTTTGATGGTGGTTTGATGCTGGAACAATGAAAAAACCTCCATTGAGCGAACCACTAAAGTTAAAACGATATAGACTAACAGATAACTGCAATTTTGGTAACCATCGCCAGAAAGGCTGATTCAGTGTTAGATGGATGGATATTAAAAATTATTAACAGCAATCAACGGGACGACATAATAATTGCTAATATTTTTTTACAGGAACGCATAGTAAGTATAGGTTATAACGTCTTTGAAAGCTGATATCTAGAAAAAGTCCCATCCAAATGCGTCTGTTTTTACGCTGTTTACATAGGTACTGCGCATACTTTAATACTGTACAAGAATCAGCTTTTCTAATTATCGTTCATTTTTGGTAACAATAAACCGTCTTTGAACGGCCATATTTAGCGAAAGGGCCATCCAAATGCAGGCAGACTGCAACTTTTGTGATCAGTGGAGAGCTCTACATCCACCTAACACTGAATCAGCTTTTCTGGCGATGGTTACCAAAAGTGCAGTTATCTCCTATAATAAAATGGCATCTACATGATATTGGAAGAATAGGTATTTAACAATAATATTGCCGTCGCGCTGCTCCTCGAATAGAGTTCCTTAACACCCGATAGGGACAACTGCAGCTTGGACCGATTATACCTATGCAATACAGTCGAATTCATAATCTCGTCTTCTCTTGTTTCCTCGTGTATAATTTAAGAAGGACTCAGGCTATGTCGGTATGTTTTTCATTTCATTTCAATAAAATTATTTATTTATTGAAAAATCCCTATATTTATGTAGGGGCATCCCTATGTTCCCTATGTTCCCTATGTTCCTATGTTCCCTATGTGTATGTAGGGGCATCCCTATGTTTTCCTTTTTTCGATACGGCAAGGATACATATTACATATGGATTTTATGGTGCAAGAATATTTTCTCTATTGTAATTATCCACGGAGAAAACAGATGAATATGTTTGTATGCAGAAACCGCCGTGCCATTTCGTCTTAAGTCTTCTGGACAAATAGATGGCCTTCTAAATTTTTGCCCACTCACTGCATGTTCACATCAGAATCTAGTTTCTCCTTTTTTTTTGCGCCCGGATCATATAATAATACCTGTACTTATCAAAATCGTAGCAAAAAATAGTAGGTACCTACTGAAGTTTATGGCATAAAGTTTAATTCATCACCAAGGTCCTAATAAAGTTGAGCTGAACTTTTTAAGTGTTTTGAATATTTTTTTGGCAAAAATTGATCAGCACAAACTAGCTCAATACAAGACCGTGGTAAGTCGTAGGCCTGCAAGCTTACCCTTGTCGCTTAAGTTAATGCCAATAAGTGAGATCGCGTGACTCAGGCCTCGTTGGCTACCGGCCGGCGCGCTCCATACACACTGGACCACAAGGACTCATAATCTAATTGACTCATTCGTATAACGATTATTTAATTGTTACAAAACATCGAAAATATAAAAATAAAATATTCACTACAAGTTAGACCTTAACTGCGATCTCACCTGGTGGTAAGTGTTGATGCAGTCTAAGATGGTATTGGTATGGCAGCAAAATAAAAATACGATGCAATTTTTTACCGCATAGTTGGATACATTTCCTACTTATTTCCTATTATGGATTTACAATTTTTTTAATTGTTTTGAATATTTTTTGGTGACATTTGCAGAGCTTGCAAGCTCTGCACTCTTGTTGTTTATGGTACCTAATGCCAACACGTGAGATCGCGTGACCCAGGCCTCGTTAGCTACCGGCCGGCGCGCTCCATACACACTGGACCACAAGGACTCATAATCTAATTGACTCATTCGTATAACGATTATTTAATAGTTACAAAACATCGAAAATATAAAAATAAAATATTCACTACAAGTTAGACCTTAACTGCGATCTCACCTGGTGGTAAGTGTTGATGCAGTCTAAGATGGTAGTGGTATGGCAGCAAAATAAAAATACGATGTAATTTTTTACCGCATAGTTGGATACATTTCCTACTTATTTCCTATTATGGATTTACAATTTTTTTAAATCGTTTTAAATATTTTTTGGTGACATTTGCTCAACAAAAATATTAGCTCAATAGAAAAACTTGGTAAGTAAGTCGTAGGCCTGCAAGCTCTGCACTCTCGTCGTTTAAGGTACCTAATGCCAACAAGTGAGATCGCGTGACTCAGGCCGCGTTGGCCGGCCGGCGCTCTCCATACACACTGGACCACAAGGACTCATAATCTAATTGACTCATTCTTATAACGATTATAACAGTAAATACAGATCTTTTTATTTTAAATAATTAATAATTTAACTTTGAGAACTGACACTAATGAAATAGAGTTGAAGACATATTAAATGATTTTATGATATTAGTCCAAATTTTGTAATATTAGTATTGATATGGCGTTACCCATGGGTATGCTTATAAATAACAAGATTATGCCCGCGACTTCGTCGGCGTTGTAGTTGCCTGGGACAAAAAGTAGCCTATGTCACTTAATAATCAATACCGATAACAAATCACATTGAACCATTGCTCTATTCCGGCGTGATGGAAGGACAAACCAAGGACAAACAAACACACTTTCGCGCAGCTATTAGTAATTACCATAGACTATAGCCGAATTAACCTCATCGTATGTACATTGTACACCGTGTACTGGCTACGTCAGATGGTCGTTAATGAATTTCACCCTATTTGTGCCGGCTATAAAATTTTAAACAGGGTTGAAATTTGCAACACTTTTTGGGTAAAGGCGTTTCCAACAAAAAGTTTACACATGTTCAGAACACAGACCTAAAAAAATTATAGATATAAACGAACTGTCTAAAAAGAAATAAGATCCAAGAGAACTGCCTTTTGTTTATACACGTGTGAACAAACTGTCATCATCATCATAATAATTTTGAGGCATCGCCACAGATAGCTCCTAAAAAAGATAAGCCTAAAAAAGATAGCGCCGTATGCAAGCAAGCTTACATTTCAGCCCCCCGATTACGTAAGAATTGTCGATCAAACGTTAAAGATTTTCGTCAAAGTAAAATAAACCATGACTGCATTGAATTAGAGCTCAATTCGTCTGCCCATTCTTATACGTTTAGGGTATCGTACATGCCTAAACGTATAAGAATGGGCAGACGAAATTGAGCTCTAATTCAATGCAGTTATAATTTATTTTACTTTGACGAAAATCTTTAACGTTTGATCAGCCATTCTTACATGATTGGGGCCGATTTATTCAAATTTGTAAATGCTACATCAAACATGGCTTCCATATTGAAACTTGCTGTCTGCTCTGCATTTATACACCTTATTTGATAGCTACCAGTGGAAATGAAATGAAATAATTTATTTATTTCACGTAGGACAACTGATAAGTAAGAATCTACCACTGGTTCGGAAAGGTGATTCTACTGAGAAGAACCGGCAAGAAACTTGCCTGGTGGGAGGAATGAACACGTGTGCAAACTCCGTCTGTCTTTTACCATTAGTCTGAGTTTCGAAGAAAGTTTAATACAGTTGCAAATTATCATTCGCAAGTAAGAGTTAATACGGCAACATTAATAAAACATACAACATTAAAAACATCTTTACTAAGTAAAAAACTTCTCAAAAATACCTTTTTTAACTAACTGATACGCTGGGGCGTACGGGTGGTCTTTAATATTCCGTCAATTTAATTGGTGCAAACTTTAAGTTTAAACTATGCGCACTGTGGTCCTATAAAAGGAAGGTTTTTGGTTCGATTTCATTTTGCTTATTTGGATTTTTTTCTTTCTAGATCGGTCTCTGTCCAGTCTAGCTTTGGTCGTGGCTAGATGCTAACCTACCGGCAAAGCCGGTACGATGCTTGATGCCGCGTGGCTACTAAATAAGCTAAAACTGCTGCTTATAACCGTTCTAGTTTAGCCCCTTCCATCTTAGACAGCATCATCACTTACGAAGCATGGGTTGTCGTCAAGCGCAATCCGATATTTTCATTAAAGAAATTCTGAATAAAAATACAGAATCATACTAATATTATAAATGCGAAAGTGTGTTTGTTGGTTTGTCCTTCAGTCACGCCGCAACGGAGCAATGGCATGGGTATAGTGACCCGTAGTACGTAGTGATGGGTAGAAGACCTGTTGAGTGACATAAGCTACTTTCTATCCCGGAAAATTAAGGAGTTCCCACGGGAATAAAAAAAACTTAAACCACGCAGACGAAGTCGCGGGCATCAGCTAGGTAGTATATTATATATTCTGTATTAATAAACAACAGCCATATACGTATTATCTGTCTATAAGTTTTTTTTTTTTATCCACTACAAGTAATTAGCCCTTGACTGCGATCTCACCTGATGGTAAGTAATGATGCAGTTTAAGATGGTAGCGGGCTAACCTGTTAGGGGCATGGCAGTTATATTAAACCCATACCCCTATTCGGTTTCTACACGGCATCGTACCGGAACGCTAAATCACTTGGCGGCACGAATATGCCGGTAGGGTGGTAACGGCTACGGCTGAAGCCTCCCACCAGGAAATTATTAACAAAGTTATTAAAAATTAGGAATTATTAAAACAAAGTTGTTGTTTCCCAAAAAAATATTAAATTTTTGGTCAAATGATAACTTTGCTAAGTAATTTATCGACTAATAAGATTGATTATAATTATTAATTTCAACCGTGAAATAGCTCAATGTTATGTAGCTGTATTATGTTCAAAAGTGATCTATTTTAATTAACGTTTATTAAACTTAAATTACAATCTAAAAACGTATTTGTTTTTCTAATTTGTGTTCACAACTCGCTCGAATAGATTAAGTGAGTGGACAAGGGGGGCATGGACCAGATTCCACTAAAAAACTTTTTGGTTCTAAGTTCAATAGAATACAAGTTTGTGTTATTCGTTTTAAAATCAGATTAAGGTTACTTTATGATTACGTTATAAAGCTGTTATTTTTAAAGGTGTCAAAATATTATATTCATTAAAATATATAAGAGTTTCTTCAGAAACGAAACTCGTAGTTATTTTATACAATGATGAGAAAAATTTAAATATTATTTCAAAGGTTTAAAAACCTTTGATATAAAATTCTTCTTATCACCCTTCTATTTCAATAGGTTTTAACAGTTTTATAATAATGACTTTCAATAACCACAATACTTGACAATGAAAATATTAACTGTGATTTATTAGAATATCATTTTACAATGCACACTCACTTTTGAGAAAATTATGACGAACATTTTGGCTTGCAGATCTTGAGCTTGATAAATCATAAAGTAAGTTCTCTATCATAGAGTTTACATTATTTGTGAACCCTGGTCTCTGTACTGTAATAGGTACATATTTTTAATTAAAATAATGTGAACATAATTCAGGCAACTCCACACCATTTCCCGTTCAAAATTACTGCATACATTCGGGCATTACTCATTGCCGCCCGTCGATTTTGTTGATTTATTCAAAGTAGTATCAAACGAGTATGCCTTTGATATCTTTCCGATACAAATTGTATTCATACACCTCAAAGTATACACGAAATTCAACTTTATTTACGACTTTATAAAGTAGAAAATAAACAGGCAAAATTTTTGTATCGATAAATCAATGACCGATTATTTCTATAAATTGTAACTCGATTAAGTTATAATCGATGGTTTGAGATAGGTTTTATTTAGATGTGGGATATTGTCTATGATGCTAATTTATTGGTGTGGCTTTGGTTATTATACGTAGGTTTGTCTGTCTAACAAAACTTAGAGATCTCATGTAGAGATAAGTATAGATTTGTACAGTTATCATAATTAGTGTAATAATTATTTATTTTACTTTAGTATTTTTCTATATTTAACCAGCCCCCAATTGTATTGTACTGACTTGTTGAGCCAGATTAACATTTCAATTTAAAAGATTTCCCCTAAAAACACCTTTATACCAAGCTTTTCTTAAATAAATCTTGGCAAATACTCCCCAATTAGTCGATTTATTAATTATTATAACAATTTGACCCACCTTGACATTGATATTTTTCATGACACTTTAACTAGCTTTAAGAAGAAACTTTATTCGATGAAATAAAGTTTCTCCTTAAAGCTGTAACTGTAACTTTATGGATGAAATGTTTTTCTTTTTTTAATTTAATGTAATTGTATTGAATAGTAGGATCTAATTTAATAATTGTAATTACTTAATTTTATTTTATTGTACTTAATTTATTAATCTAATTTAAATTAATTGTATAATATTATTTATTCCTTTATTTAAGTTTTACTTTAATCATGTGGATCTATTAGCTGTAGGTATTCTTTGTTTTTGTATTTAAATATATAAAAAAATGGTCCGGATAATCTTTAATGCTGTATATTTGCCTATAATTAAAAATTGTATTAGAACTAGACATAACTGTATTATTTTATTATTATTAATTGTTTGTACAATATTTGTTGGCATATCAATAAACAAAATAAAATTAAAATAAAATAAAATAATTTTCTATCGGGTACAGATAAAGTAGGTATTCGTTCAAAAAAAAATTTTTTTCGGATTGAGTGGGTTGGGCGGTCGCTAGGTATCGCCAAGAAATTAGCCCTAGGGCCATCGACCATACAACTAATAGACTCCTCATATAGGGCGAACACTTTCAGACAACACATCAGACTTAATGGGTCTTATATAATTCCACGCCCTTGTAACAAAACCTACCGAGTTATTTAAATATTAATTAGAGTATATCGATAATTAATTATCAATAAATAATTATTAGGAGTTAGGACCCCATCCCATTTGATTTATGATTTTTTTGACCTTGAGTAGACCAATCAGCGTTTAGTACCCCGCGCCCGCTTACTTGAGTCATTTGACTGAATTGTTTGCATTACGAATGCATAGTAATTAGGCGTCTATTGGTTGTGTGGTCGATGCCTAGGGCTCAAGAAAATCTTCCTATAAGGGCGCCTTCTGTGAGGCGCGGTTCAAAACATCACCAGCTTTACCACTTTATATATTGATTGTAGAGACCATTGTAAAAATTTCAATGTATTTTTATGACATTAAGTAGGTACCTATTATACTCAATAATAATTTTTAGGTAGGTACTAACACAAATAATATATCACTAAGATATAAGTTTTCGATTCTCTGATATTTAGGCCGTTCTGAATAAAACACATTCTCAAAAGCATGTGAAACGTATTTTTTAAAGCCGAGTCTTATTTTATGGAAAGGACAAAGTCGCGGGTATCATCTTGTATTAACATATTTTTGCAATAGGTTTCCTACCTATTCTCTACTAACAGCACTTAAGTAGGTACTTACTAACCTTAACATAAAAAACTATGAAATGAACCAGCGAATGCTTTCACATATTTTCTTTATTCATATTAGGCTAGAAGCAGATAATAACCGGTGGAAAAAAAACCACATCGTAATAATTAAAATGACCGTTTTCCAAGAAAAATCATAATAAATTCCATTCGTTTTTGCCCATAATAACGGCGATTCCAGTATGCACCTATTACTATATCTGAGTAATAAAGTCAGTGAAACGTGGCGAGGTACTTACTTCTTAAGTATGTATGCATTTGTTACATTTTACAAGTATGCTCAAGAATATGAGATGGTTTCTTTGAAAATATGTTATGAATGTTTCGATCAATGGAATGATATAACGATTTGAAGCTAATTAACTTGATTATACGGCTTTTTGGGCGCATTTCTCTAGTGTGTTAGGCTCAGTTGAATCTTTATTATAGACCGACAGACAGGCTCGAGCTATCAATTCATTTCAATTCAATCCAATTCATTTATTTCATGTAATGTAAACCCTTAATAGATACAACCAAAACAATATGTCAACATTTTAAAGACAATTACAAAAATGATTGAATTACTAATTATTTTTTTTCAATAATATATCAATGGTGTCATTGGGGTTTTATTACGTGAAAATGATTGTGACAGTGTAACGATCGCAATAAATAAAAGTAATAATCATTTATTTGCCAAGAATGTTGTACAATGTAACACATACGTACCTACATTGAGCAATGATGTAAAATAACGCGCATCGGAGGAAAGCGACATTTTTTCCTGTTGCCTAATGCGCGTTTCATATAAAAGCTAATGAATGGGACTTTTGTCCATAGTGCGCTTTTACCCTAAAAGATAAAGGTCAATGCACCTAAAAGCTTAAACTGTTTCGAAATGTAACTATTATAGCACGGCCTGGGGGCGGCGAAACAAAAGTCGAAATTCTCATATTTAAGTGTAATTTTCGTCCACAACTAATGAACATTTAATAGACGCGGTTCAGTCTTATCGTTTGAACCTAACTGTGCTTCTAACCGCTTCCATTTAACCTTAAACTTACGTTTTAGAGTAAAAAGTAACACAATACATTGTATTGCGGTATGTGTAACGTGACAATAGATTTCGTTTCAATAGCAAGTTTTTATAGATTCGCGCTTGACATAATTATGACACGCGATTTAGCGTTCCAGTACGATGCCGTGTAGTTACCGACTAGGGGTATGGGTTTAATATAACTGCCATATCCCTAACAGGTTAGCCCGCTACCATCTTAGACTGCATCATCACTTACCATCAGGTGAGATCGCAGTCAAGGGCTAACTTGTAGTGGAATAGTCGAAGTCGAGGTTATTATACAATCGCTCATTTTCTGAATGACAAAGTTGCATGGAAGCAACCGGCCTCGCATCCAGTGACCCACAAGTCAGTGTAATACTTGTAACGTAATGTACATGTATTGTTCACTTAATGTAACCTTTTTCTTTTTTAAGAAAAGAGCAACTGCTGAGTTTCTTGCCGGCTCTTCTCAGTAGAATCAGCTTTCCGAATCGGTGGTAGAGTCTTATCATAAGTGACACAAGTTGTCCTATGTGTAATAAAAAAATCATTTATCAATTTAATAAAAAAAAACCGGCCAAGTGCGAGTCGGACTCGCGCACCGAGGGTTCCGTACAAACCTGTAGGTATATAAGTAAAAGCTTAACGGTATTATAGACCTGAGTATTTGATAATATGAATTTCAATTTAATACCTCTACGCGTTCATGAGTAAGTCTAAAGGGTAAGTAAGTTTAAAATTATTAAAAATATTTTTATTATACCTATGATGTAACTAAAAATGTACGCTTTTCGCTATTTTTCCTTTATCTGTGCTATAAGACGTTGCTTCATACCAAATTTCAAGATTCTGAGTTCAGGAGAAGTACCCTTTTTTACAGCTCCAATGGGACAGCAGACTGATATTTGATATGAATTTCAGCTTGATACCTCCATTCGTTCCTGAGAAGAAGGGTCTTGACAGACAGACGGACGGACAACAAAGTGAACCTATAAGGGTTCCGTTTTTTCTTTTTGAGGTACGGAACCCTAAAAATATTGATGATTAAGCTTCTTGTTCCTTGACTCTTGAACTTCCCGAAAAGATGTCGCGTGCTATCTGGGGCGGGCTCGCGTTATCGCCTACAATTACAGGTGCAAGTCATTGGCCGGCAGCAGACATGAATGGCTGTCGTGCTGACATGCGAGCACGCCAATGAAAACGAATCTTGCCGACGCGTCACGGCAAGGGCTCGGGCTGCGTCCGCACTACGCCCGCAACGTTTGACGACCTCCCTGACGTAGTGGTGAGCTGGCTTTATGAGCGGGAAGCCCCGGATTCAAGGCTGACAATTCATGATTTCTGATTTTTTTCTGGTTAGAGGCCATACCACCAACGCTTAACCATTACTTAAACTCTTATTTCTGGAAGAAATATCTTCAACAGATAAGTTGTCCTTGTGCATGTCCTTTCAATGTTTATGTTAAGTTACCGGTACAGAATATATAAATAAATAAATAAAATTACAGTTCGATGTCACGTACCTTGACGTCCCTAAAATAAGGATTATAATTCTAAAACACGAGAGTCAACAATAATGAAACAATATGACTTTAATCGTTGGTAGTATGGCCCCAGGGGGGTTACTACCATCGCTTATAGTAGTATTATTTCAAATGAAAGTTTTTTGTCACGTACGAGTACCTAAAATAAGGATTATAATTCTAAAACACGAACGTCAACAGCAGTATGCTCCCTGGCCGGAGAGGCCTTGGCGTGGTTAGTGACCACTGACCACCCTACGGGCTAAGACGTGCCGCCAACGATTTAGCGTTCCGGCACGATACCGTTATGAAATCGATTAATAACAGTTTAGCCCGCTACGATTTTAGACTGCATTACCACCAGGTAAGATCGCAGCCACGGGTTAAATTGAAGTGAAATAATAAAAAGAACTTCCAAACTTGGTCACTTGGTCACCCATCCAGCTACCAACTTAAGGCCTCAATATTGCCTAAAGGAGTAATTTAATGTCCGGAACCCAAGTAGTTAATATAATACTAATGATACTAGCTGTTCTATAAGTACGGGTAACTTACAATAGTTATTTAGCTGTCGTTTTCGTAAACGAAACCCCGCTTCGAGCGAGAGACGAAGAAAAAACTACGTCACAGTAACCTATGTTTACAAATGCGTTCGTCATGTGTGGTGTAATTATAAACGTATTAGCCGGGTCAATGAACCGAGGCTTTGATAGCTTGGAATGGACTAAAAGAAATGACCGCTGTTTTAGATGAAGATCGACATGAATTAAGTAGACAAACAATATATTTTTATTGCTGTAGTTATCTCATCTAAGTTAGCCTGGTCTGGTAAAGCAAGCAGTGCTTCAATTGCCAACTAAAAAAGGATAAGTGCAGCTAAATAAAAAAAATATGTAATCCGCCGTGTAAAATTTCATAAACTTAATTTAACACAAACACAAAACAAACGATATGATAAGTAGGTATGATAATAACAGTAAATTAAAAGCAAACTAAACCCCGTAAAAACGTCGAGGAAAAGAGTCCTGGTGCCCTACAAATCAAAAACGCAGTCTAATACAGTTTAACAAAATGTAAAAGTGCAAAAATATGTGTACGTTTTACCAACAGTACAACGTAGAGGAAAAATATATGATTATGACTTTACTAAAATAGGTTGTTTAAAAATGTTAACTAACTAAAATTAAAAATAATCTTGAATTCTTGCAACATGAAGAATTACTACTCTACTGATTTATTTGGAATTCTTAAGAAAAAAGGTAATGATACCTCACAAGCCAGCGCACCGGCGTAAGTAGTTACACAAATAGGATTATAAGAAATCGAAAACAATAAATTAAAACAAACTGAAAATTTTCTAGTACTTATCACAGTTAGAACAATACCCGATAATTATTTCGTCGTACATTAACAAGACAATAATTTGAAATGTTATCAGTAATTAGTGATAATTATGGACGTTGGTATTATTTAATAAGAAGTGGTTAGGTAGAGTGATGCAATTGATTACGTAAGCATTTACACTGTGGGGAAATTTACAGTTAAAAACAATGGTTTCAGCTTAATAACACACTTTTTTACAACTGTTATTACAAAGTAAATGCTTGATGTCACAGCCATTATAGATCCAGTTGTTTGTCTATAATTATTATCTTTAAACGTCTTGTTTATGCTCCTTGGTACAAATCGGAAAGAAATCTTTGTAACTTGATACGTTGTCTTTACGTGTATGTCAGCCCGAGCAACGAAGCTGGACCTAAAAATCAGGCGTAGTTGAGATTATAAGCTGCTTTTAATATTATAAATTCGAAAGAAGAAGTTTAAACCTAAACGAGTAGAATTAGACAAGATAAACGGACGATATAGATTAGTTGACACAACCAAAGACTTAAATGGACTTAAACGCATCATTATACAGCTAAGAGACAGAGGTTTCGAGAATTTTCTAATAGATTTAATGAGAAATTTTATTCAATCGAGACAAGTGATGCAAAGAAAAACAGCTTATTTCCAGATACTGCAACGCATTTGCATAAACTCGCATAAAATGGACGTAATAGCGCAGATCGCCACTCGTTATCCGGCAATCAAAACAGCGCAATTGTTGACAATTGCGTTGAATTGCCGCAATCAGTAACTGTTACTGTGTGACCTAGGACATAGGGTAAGCTTGGATGGTTAACTGTAGCCCAATTATCTTTTGACAATCTCTCTGGTGCCACGGTTCAAATGTCGACATCGAAAGCAAAGTTTTAGTTTGTATTTTCAAATGCAGCACTTTATAAATCTTGGAATAGTTTAATAATCTTGCCAAGTTTACATTAATTCGTAAATAGGTATCTTAATATGGTCGTTATCATATAATTGCCAAGAAAATTATCTTCACGATGTAAAAGCCAAAAAGAGCTTTATCTCTCTCAAATTAGCGCACTCCATCGCAGACTAACTATCAGATATAATATGGCCGTAAGTGCAAAGCTAGAAATTCAACAATTATTCAGCTTTATGATGCCTATAAAGTCAAGTTTTTTTTAATTAGTTTCAATATTACATTACTCTTTTTAATTTTTTTTTTAATTGAAGAGATTCTGAATTTTTACTTAAATTATCTACAAAGATAATTTATGTCAAAATTCAGAATCTCTTACTCTCTGATTACAAAATCAGAAATCGAAGTGATCGGTAAGAAATCAAAATTGAAGAACAAAATTGCAATGCCAATCAATATTCAATAACCATACTATCAATAATTCTGCTAAATGCTAGCAAATTGATTGTTACTCACTACAGAAGTTTCATTCATAATCAGCACAATCAGCTTCCCATATTGTGGACCTTGACTGAAATAGAAATGTGAGTAAATTACACGAGAAAAATCGACGGAAAACAGTTATTCCGGCGAAGGCTACGAGCGATGAAGCGCGAACGTTTATGATATTGGCATACATAATTTTGCTTGGCATACATGCCCAGCGATGTATGAACATAATTTTCCTTACCCACTCTAAAATAGCTTCAAATCCTTCACCCTAGAGTTCAATTTTAAAAGATTCCGAAATTAAACTTACGTCTTTTTTATTTATTGTTGTTTTAACTGAATGTCCAATCTGACGTTTTTAATTATGCAATTTTAATTTTAATTGCAACGATTTAGAGTTGGTTTTTTATTGTTAACCATTGAGGTAGCATAAGCATCTTTGTCCTAAATTCTCATGTTCGATTATTCAATTAAGTACCTACCAACTTCAGCGAAGGTTACGTGTGTACATATTCTATTGTGTTGAATCGTGGTTTTTTTTCTGCAATTTCCCGATATATTACGATGATAATGGCGTAGCGAAGTTCGTCGATTTCCCATAACTTCTAATACAAGGTTGACTCCCCTAACCCACACCTTGAATATCGAGGCGTAGGTAATGGGAATTAATTTTTCATTCAAGTAATTTACTGGCGTTGATTTGAGCGTTACAATATTAAATCAAATTTTAGTTATAGACGCTTTTTTAAGCTTCAGAAACTATCCTCTCTATTATTTTTTGATTTTGCTGGAAAATGTGCTTCTGCCGTATTGGCTATGCACTAAAAATATTTTACTAGAATTAAGTATCTAATAGGTTAATTGAGTCCGCATGGATTAATTTTTAATTCCCGTAGGAACACCTTAATTTTCCGGGATAAGAAGTGAAATGAATCTAATTTTCCGAGATGAAACCTACCTCTGTACCAAATTTCATGAGATGAAAAAGATGGGCTGATAAAGCGAAGCAGATTGAAAGACAAACCCACTCACGCATTTATAATATAATAGTATAGATATGGATTATGTTTATGTACTCGCTTAACAGTAGATATTCTTCTATATTATACTTACAACAATCTTTGCCATACACGTAAGTAGACATAAGTACTCACATAATTGTAGATAATTAATTATTTCCGGAAGATTGATATTATTTTCTATGAAAAACCAAGAAAAAAGACTATCAACGTTGGCAGTAAATTATTGTACACAATTTAATTAGCAATAATTGTGAGGAAAATTTATGGAAACCTTGAAAAACAATTCCGCAAGTTAATAAATCAATCCCCTAATCAATCAAAGTATTAGACCATAAACATACAATATGAAACAGGGTAAATGTTCCCATTGTTGACCCTATCACTGTGCAGGGAAAATGTGCCCATTGTCAGATCTTAACGATACACGATGGGGGACTGAACAGGTAGATTTGACAGTAACCGAGTCCTGTCAAAGTATAATGTGACGCAATTCGTTGCGAAAATAATAATGGTATTTATTGTGTAATGAGTATTTATTGAGTACACTTTAACAATTGTATCGTAAATGATAGAATTTGAGTGGTAATAATGTAAAATGAAAAGCGGAATTATCAGTAATTGTAAATATTGTAATGAGATTTAGACTTAAACATTGTTATTAATTATCTTTTTCGACTTACTGTACTAAAATGTCAAAATAATTTGCATTGGAATGCCAGAATTTGGAAGAAAGTTCCAAGTCTTTCTAAGTATTATAAAGCAAAAAAAGGAATGAAAGTACAACAAACAGAAATGAGATTAGTAATAAAAACCGGCCAAGTGCGAGTCGGACTCGCGCACCGAGGGTTCCGTACAAACCTGTAGTACGTTTTACGATTTATGACGTATTAATTAAAAATAAAAATTACGTTTGTTGTATGGGAGCCCCCCTTTAATATTTACTTTATTGATATTTAATTATTTATTTTGAAAGGTAATATACAAGTTAATATTCTGTGAAAATTTGAACCGTCTACCTGTTACCGTTTTTAATATTGAGCAAAAAAATACGAAAAAAACACGTTTATTGTATGGGGACCCCCCTTAATATATATATATTTTTTTAATTTTTAGTATTTGTTGTTATAGCGGCAACGGAAATACATCATTTTTGTGAAAATTTCAGCTTTCTAGCTATCACGGTTTATGAGATACAGCCTGGAGACAGACAGACAGACAGACAGACAGACAGACAGACAGACAGACAGACAGACAGACAGACAGACAGATAGACAGCGGAGTCTTAGTAATAGGGTCCCGTTTTTACCCTTTGGGTACGGAACCCTAAAAAAGTACTTCTTTCCATAGATTTAGGATTTGTCAATCGCTACAACGCGACGCGCAGCAGAGACCAATCCTAAATCTATGCTTCTTTCTTACGAAATAGGGCAAGGCAAGACTAAGATAGTGTTAAGTTGGCGTGAGTGAGGGAAAAAATAAGAAAAAAATACACTCATACAGCTCGAAAAAGAAACTGGTTTTGTTACCTTTTAAACTTTTTTTAAAATTAGATTGACACGAGAAAATTAAACGCCTCTAAAAAAATTACCAAAGGCGAACGCTTTCGCAAAACTGTTTCCCTTTCCAATTTTATATTCCCTTTCACTTTGATTTGTTTGCCGACGCAACAAAGGAAGGATACAGGTAGAGTTGTCAGACCCCTGCTTCGATATTGACTCCTGTCAAAATACAAAGCGGGGTCTCTTTGTCCCGACAGCGATACGAGGGGTGCATTGTGCTGAATGGTGTAGTTTAGGGTTGGGTGTGGAAATCCGATTAGCTGGTGAATAATACGGCATTAATAATTATTAGCGTATGTCCGTATGTATTGGATATAAGTATTATGTATTTATATTTATTGCATGGTGTATTTTAATTATTGTTACCCTATACATTTATTACCTATTTCTCTATAAGTAACTAATAATATGTATCCCAAAAACATTAACTGAAAAATTCTTATAATATAAGTATATTCTATTTTTTTTAAACTCAATACAATCAAGTTTAAAAATAGATGATTGCTTTTAGCTAGTTGCGTTTTTGTAGGCATTGGTCAATCGGTGACGTACGATGCGCGTTTCGTAGAGCATAGTTTAAAACAGCCATTAATTGAAATATTTTGAAGTTTTTTTTAATAAAAAATAATAGAGTTTTGTACCTAATGATTATTTTTTACGAAATAAAATAAGTAAAATTATTATAAGATAATACTTGTAATTAGAAATGAAGATTAGAATATTATGTCGTTAAACACCGAAATAAATCTAAAATCATTAGTTGAAATTAAGATTTATTAGGTGATAAAAAATATGATTAAATATCCCAATCAAGTTGGTAGCGTAAGCGAGAGATGCGTGTAATCTGTGGAGATTTCGGATCATTTGTACTGAACTTGATAGAGATGAAATTCAGATGAGACGACCGCTTGGACCACATCTTAGCTATCATACAGTATAGAAACGATTGTGTACAGAGTTGAAAGTGAACAATAAATGCAATTTGTATCACATGGCATTTTAATTTAATATTTAAGTTTAAACTCAGCTGGACACCATATCCAGACGTTTGCAGTAAGTAGTGGGGGTTATGGTCTTATACGTCTGGGATTTTATTTCTAGGGGGTGCTTTTTTTTTTAAATGTCTCTGGTCAGCTCTAGCGACAAGCTTAGGTAGTAGATTTTACCACCCTACTGTTAACAAGGTGCCATCAAGCAGCATAAACATTGAAGAACCTACCTAAAGCCTAGGAGAGTACCAACGTAATATAATAAAAACTTTCATAACACTTTAGAAGAGCCCACTTTCATTTTCGTCGTCTCAACCTATAGACGTCCAATGCTGGACGAAGGTCTCCTGCATGGATCGCCACAGAGCACGGTCTTGTGCCGCTTGTTTCCAGCGGCTCCACTTTCATTTTAGACTACTTTCATTTTATTTTACTTTTATTTTAGACTACATCAACACTATTCTTTCAAGGGCAAATTTTTCTCCGAATAAAATAAATCAGAATTTTTATACGTGGGTTACCAGGTAAAATCGCTTGTAAGTGTGACCATCTTCATAACTGTAAGATGTCTATGCTGTGGTCTGGAGATGTAACCATTAAAATAGTATTAAGCTCGCCTTGGGCTATGATACGTAATGACGCCATCTAAACAAGATTGTATGTGTCTGTATACGTGTAATATACTATATTTAGTATATTATATTCGTATTCAAAAACTACAGAAGTTATCCATACTATAATACTTACTTAATATTATAAATGCGAAAGTGTGTTTGTTTGTTGGTTTGTCTTTCAATCGCGACTTCGTTCGCGTGGATTGAGGTTTTTTTGGTTCCCGCGGGAACTCTTAATAATTTTCGGGGATATAAAGTAGCCTATGTCACTCTCCAGGTCCTCAACAGATACTATGCAAAAATCACGTCGATCGGTTGCTCTATAGTGACGCGATTGAAAGACAAACTAATAAACCAACAAACAAACACACTTTCGCATTTATAATATTATTATAGTAGGTAAGATTAGTATGACTGAGAAGAGATCTTTGCTCAATGCCCAGCAATAGGACAATAGATACTTAAAGTTTCCGCAATTTTCAACCAAAGTATCCTCGTAGGTAACCTATTCTCTTCCAATACATTACCAAAAAATCTTAGAGCGATTATCGTAACCCCCGGGTACTTAAAGCGCATTAGGCACGCGCGTGTGGTCTGACAGGCCCATAATACCTGGCCATTCGATACCCCTAACCCTCTGCAGGGTTGCTATTGATTCCGCGTGCCCTGCATTGTGTGGCGAAATGGCTTAACCGTATGCTTAATGGATTGATTGGTTTTAAATGTGAGCCATATTACTTACTTAAATAGTAGAAATAAGTAAGCGCAGAAGAAATAATATGAGCTGAAGCAGTAGGTACAGCGCGAAGGAACTCGCGAACGCACGTGGCTTCAATACTTGTTTTTGAAGTGAAAACTTCTTTAGCTGCGTTGAGCACGTTTTGGTAGGGGGTAAACTTGTGGATTCGCTTGACCGACATGCTCCGCGTTACCGACATGCTCGCGTTGTTACGAAGACAAAAGGTCTTAAATACTTATAATTAACTACATTCGTAATTAAACTTTAATGACTTAGTTGTAAGGTTTATATCTTAATTATTTTAAACTAGCTGATGCCCGCGACTTCGTCCACGTGAAATCAGTTTTTTTAATTCACACGGGATCTTCTTGTGTGTGTTTGTTTGTTTGTTGGTTTGTCCTTCAATCACGCCGCAACGGAGCAACGGCATGGGTATAGTTGAGGACCTGGAGAGTGACATAGGCTACTTTTTATCCCGGAAAATTGGAAAATTAAAGAGTTCACTCGGAAAAACCTCAATTCACGCGGACGAAGTCGCGGGCATCAGCTAGTTCATAATATTAGTATAGATAAAGTAGCTAATTAATCAGTTAATTATTATCTGTCAAATGTAATTGGCAATATGGTGTTCCCACACCACACTGGGGCAAGGTTGCAAAAAGTTTATAACACAATGGTTTTTACAACCGGCTCCATTGATTATAAACAATCATAATGAGGTGTTTCTAATTATCCAAGGGACGTGGTAAGAAATTATAGAATACCTAGACGGATAATTCATGTTCTCTGTACCTAGGTGAATATATTTAAGTATAAAATAATTAATCTTGGATAGAAGCAGGCGTTACTTTGCGGAAGTCCATGACATTGAAAAAACTAGAAGTTTAATTCGCTATAATCCGCCACAGAAGGTAAATCTATGTGGTACAATGCGTATCTTGAACTTGCGGCCCGCGATATTCTCCACACCACATAAATCTTCCGAAATACCCTCAACGTACGTTTCACTCCGACACCGGAGCATCAACATCATCAAGAACTCCTGAAGATTATTATTATGATTATTGATTAGCTTAGTTTTTGTAAATAAAAATATTATCAAAATTTGTTAAGATTTGACGGAATTATGGAGAATTATGGAGTGGAGTAATCGACCACTGATTTTTATCTCCTACCCGAAGGAACCCTATTTCATGATAAAAAAAGATTCTTGTACTCATAGACTATTAGCATGCTAATTTAAGTTGCATTCAAATCCGTTCAGTAGTTTCAGTGTGTACCGTAACAGGCACACAAACAAAAAGGAAACCAATTACAATTTAAAAAAATGTGCAGGAATCTTCACACGTTACAGTTTTTTAACAACTTATAGGTAATATAATAAATGTAAAAGTGTGTATGTCTGTCTGTCTGCTACGCTTCCCGGCCCATCTTTTCAACTGATTTTGACAAAATTTGGTATAGAGGTAGGTTCCTAAACTTACATACATATCAAAAATTTTCGGAACCGGCAGGATTTGAACCTGCGTCTCTCTGGGAATCGCGCCCTGAGCGCCTGGACCACTCGGCCACGGTTCACTTACCTGCCACTACAGCTACTGGATGCACTACTGCTACTGCTACTGGATGACATAAACAGTCGCGTTAAAAGACTGGATTAAAGATGTATATCTCAAATTTCGTCACTGGCAGGTAAGTGAACCGTGGCCGAGTGGTCAAGGCGCTCAGGGCGCGATTCCCAGAGAGACGCAGGTTCAAATCCTGCCGGTTCCGAAAATTTTTGATATGTATGTAAGTTTAGAAACTTTCCTCGTGTGTGAAGCACTGTAATAAAATTATAAAAAAAGAGGTAGGTTGTATCCCTGTATAGGCTACTTTTCATCCCGGAAAATTAAGGAGTTCCTGCGAGAATCCTAAACCTTTCTCCACGAGGACAAGTGGTGGCCATCATCTAGTTTTTAATAAAGATAACTATTATTAAGAAAAATGTTAGACTTAAGACTACAAACAAGTACCTAATTAGGTAGATCTTGCGTTAACCTTTAGAAGGTGGACAAATCACAAATCAATTCAATTTCTTATGAATAACTAGCTGATGCCCGCGACTTCTTTGCTTAAATTTTCCGGCATAAAAAGTAGCCTTTTGTGTCATTCCACACTATAATCTGTGTGCAAATTTCATTCAGATCCGCTCAGCCAACATCCATCCATCCTTCCACTACAAAGTCGTTGTCCTTCTATCCATCCGTGCATCCTAACTTCGCATTTATAATATTCGCATTTATAATATACCTACTAGCTGATGGCCGCGACTTCGTCCGCGTGGTTTAAGCTTTTTTTTTATTCCCGCGGGAATATATTGTCTATAACTATGGCCATGCCAAAAATCACGTCGATCCATTGCTCCGTTGCGGAGTGATTGAAGGACAAACCAACAAACGCACTTTTGCATTTATAATATTAGTATGGAAGTATGATGTTTTATAGTTATAATTATTATGCATTATTCATTTAACACAGTAATTTATTCTCCATACTTGTTATACGCAGGAATCCAAGATGACAACCGAACAACGGCCGTAATTAATCTCAGTAACATCCATTTCTCATCGTAAAACAAACTGATAAACAGCCGAGCTCCTTAATTAATTCCTCTAAACGCGAAAAAGATATAAAAGGGACAAAAAAAGAAAAAGAAAGAAAAGTTTCTTTTCGCTCGATTTACGATACGCCGCAAAAGCAAAAAACCACGACCGGATTCAAGCGGAGACGTGGTTAAACAGTAGTTAAATGATGCAACCCGATATACGAGTCGATTGCTTGGGCAGATTGTACATTGGCGTTTTTAAAATTTAAAATATACACGTACAAGTTTTAATTTGGACTGATTCGAAACGAGATTCAGATTCAGATTCATTTATTTGTGAATACAGTTGAACATAGATGTTAGTTTTACAGAAGGTATCATGTATTCTACCACAGTGTGGTGTACAAATATATTAACTTACTAGCGATCCGCCCCGGCTTCGCACGGGTAGCACTAATAATCCTAATCTATATAATACTAGTGGTTCGCCCCGAACTGAGACCTCGCTGTTTCACAGAGCGCCATCTATTGACATCTGTGTGAAGTTCTGTTAAAAATATCATCATCATTAAAAATTAAATAATTTCGTTTCCTTATAATATTTATCTAATTTTAGTATTTGTTGTTCAAGTACAGGATATAATTCAAATAATTGATCAAGTTTCAGGCTTGAGAGTTCAGAAAATTGAGAGTTCTGAGGTCAACTTTGGACGTTAGAAAATCGCCACTTTGAAAGCCCCCCATTTCGTAAATTTTAGGGGAAAAATTAAAAAAAATATATTTTTGGACTCTATTCCTAATTACCTTTAAAATGATATACCGCAACCCTATGTAACGCTATAAAAAATATTTTACTTCGCATTCGCTTCTATGAGAGCCCCTCTGAAATAAAGATTTTTATAACTTTTTAAGCCATATTCGGCGGGAGGCCATCGGTTTACATATTATATTGAAATTTGAAGTAATTACGTTCAGCAATTCAGAAGTTATAAGGCTCTGACAGACGGACGGACGGACGGACAAGTGCCAATTCACCCAAGTAGACTCAGAGACCTTCGCTTCGCTCGGTCAATAAACTATCCTATCTCTCAAGTTAGATCGAACTGCACATGGTGTGCGAATTTTATTATAATCGGTTAAGTGGTTTAGAAGTCCATTGAGGACAAACATTGTGACACGAGATTTATATATATATATATTAAATTACAATTATTTATATTATTATTAAATTATGGTTCTTAATAAGTAACATACATTATTATAAAACACCATGCAATGACCCATGACACCTCCATAACGTCGCCTTTACGTCCAAAATTAAAATACATGTAAATAACATAATTAATAGATTTAAACAAAAACAAAAAACAAAGATTATCAAAAATAAAGATCAAAAATGCCACTCATATTTTTGATTAGAATGAAATATAATGTTATATTTCATATTAGGTGATTAAAGGTACGCTTCAAAAAAAAATTCAAATTCAATGGCTCTTGAGTGATATAATAAGTCTATGGGCTCTTGTACTTTTTTTAAAATTAAAAGTCACATATTAGTTTAGTCTTAATATTTTACTTGAGGTCAGTTACTATGTTTGGAAGCTCTTTATGCCTTCACGCCTAAATCGATTTGGCTGAAATTTGGAGTAGAGATAGCTTATACCCTGAATTAACAATATGCTATACTTTACCCCTTGCATTCGCAAGTTCCCGGAGAATAATGTAAACGGATGCCGCGCGGATGAATTCGAGGACATCATTTATTTCAATAATATTTCCTTCTATTTCTTTTTATATCCTTCTATTTTTGTATCACTGATTGAACATGGACGAAGATTGACTACTGCATACCTACTAAAACATAGAGCTGCATATTGTCTAGACTCTTGTGTACAGCAGAAAGTTTAAAAGTTCATTTCGCGTCATTACAAAAAAGAATGTAGAATTAGCTTTTCAATATTACGTAAAGCGAATTTAGGCACCCTTAAGAGGCTATCAGTACATATTCTTATATTTACTCTGTCTATCTTCCCCAAGCATCGGGCTATCACAGTTATAATATGTTACTACCTGATGCCCGCGAATTCGTCCGCATAGATCCGTAGCAACTCTTTAATTTTCCGGGATAAAAAGTAACCTTTGTGTTATTCCAGACTATGGTCTCTCTCTGTGCCAAATTTCATCCAGATCCGTTCAGGCGTGATTGACTAACATCCATCCATCCATCCAAACTTTCGTATAGCTAATGCCCGCGACTTCGTCCGCGTGGATTGAGGTTTTTCGGTTCCCGCGGGAACTTTTTAATTTTCCGGTATAAAAAGTAGCCTGTATGTTATTCCAGACTTAAATATATCTCTGTGCCAAATTTCATCCAGATCCGATCAGTCGTTGGGGTGTGATTGAGTAACAAACATCCATACATCCCTACATCCATACGAACAAACTTTCGCGTTTTTAATATTAGTTAGATAGTATAGTATAGAAGTCTAAATGGGTGTCATGGGGTATTTATACACATTCTTACGTTTTAATTGTTCTAATTTAATTAATTTATATACAACCGCCAGGATGTGGAATGCCCTTCCAGCACATGTATTCCCTGCCGCGTATAACTTAAGTACCTTCAAGGCAAGAGTGAATAGGCATCTTCTAGGCGGGCGCGCTTCAACCTAGACCTCATCATTGCTTTGTATTAAGCGTGATTGTCGTCAAGCGCAAGCCTATCTTGTGATTAAAAAAAAAATAATTTAAAAAAAAAAAAACGAGCTTGTAAAATCTCCATAACACACTGATTCCGCGAAAAGTTTCACGTGAGTGAACCGTGAAACCTCCTCGGACGATCGCGACCGATGTAGAGTTTGATAGCTTCTCTGATAAAATATATTGTTTGTTTTTTTTTCATCCACTACAAGTTAGCCCTTGACTGCAGTCTCACCTGATGGTAAGTGATGATGCAGTCTAAGATGGTAGCGGGCTAAGGCAGTTATATTGTCGAGTTTCTTGCCGGCTCTTCAGTAGAATCATCTTTCCGAACCGGTGGTAGAGTCTTATTGTTTCATAAGTGACACAAGTTGTCCTACGTGAAATAAATAAATCATTTATCATTAAACCCATACCCCTAATCGGTTTCTATACACTGCATCGTACCGGAATGCTAAATCGCTTGGCGGCACGTCTTTGCCGGTAGGGTGGTAACTAGCCATGGCCGAAGTGTCCCACCAGGCCAGACCAGGAAAAATTCAGAAATTATAAATTCCCAAATTGACTCTACCGGGGATCGAACCCAGGACCTCTGCAATGAATAGGCATCTTCTAGGCAAGCGCGTTCCAACCTAGACCTCATCATTGCTTTGCACTAAGCATGATTGGTGTTAAGCGCAAGACTATCTTGCAAAAAAAAAACTTTTGTATCATCATCATTACACTGCCTCGTTGGTCTAGTGGTTAGCATGTTCAACTGCAGCTGACGAGGTCCCGGGTTCGAGTCCCGGGTCAGGCCATAAGTAAGTATTGGGGTTTTCTGTCAAGAAATACCATCTTGAATTATTCGACGTACCTAGACGTGAAGACTTATTCCACGTGGACGAAGTCGCGGATATCAGCTAGTAATAGATATAATATAACGCTTATTAATTAATATATCAAATGCTATACGATTGAAAAAATATGCTTTACAAAACTTAGGCATCGTTTTCCTGAAACTTCAAAATTCTTGAGACCTTAAATTTTCCAAAATTAAATGACAACTTACACTAGAGGTAATAAAGGCTGAGCAATACTTAGTGGAATAATAGTAGGCACTTCAATAGAAACCAAGCGTCATTTGTAAGTTTTCCAGTACTACCGAGAAGTAAGGGAGTCGTGTAGAATAACAGGTATCCGTACGTTAGTAAAAAGTTAGTTATCCGACAAAATATCATCATAATTAGGTATTTTACTTTACCCGCTGTGAAACGAACCCTAACATTTATTTGTATTTTATATTATGCGATTGAGTTTTCGAGTGTTTGAAGTGAGGTTTATAATTTACCAATGAAAAAAGGGCGTTGCAGGGAAGATATTATAGATGTGGAAGATTAAAAGGTATTATTAAATAACACAGTGTGTAATACATGGTTTACAGCGCGATTCATGGGCTAATCCGATGTCTAACGCAATTAGTATGAAGGCGGGCCTTTGGACCGATAAGTGCGTAAAGTCCGCTTTATCTTATTAGTTCTTTACAAATATAGTACTGAGGACACGCCTTGCAACCAATGGTAGTGGATTTTTATTTCACTGTTCTAACGTAATACGGGAAAAGTACAAGCTTTACTTTGTATTTACAGTATTGAGTACAGGCGATAATCAATTTTAAACATATGGCCTAAAGGTTTTAAATTAGAAAACACGATAATCTTTGCACCATCGCAATTGGTCGACTCAAACAAGATTTATGCATAAAACGCTTGTAACAACTCCAGATTAAAGAACGACGTACAGAAACGCAACTAAAAGTAAAAACACAAATAAGAAACGCATACATTTCATTAAAACACATAATTTATGAATTATGATACAATGTTTACCGAAAAAGAATAGTCACAGTGAAATCTTTTCAAAGTAAATAAAGTTACTAACTTTATTCCAAAGGGCTCGGATGAACTAATGAACGTATAAATGGCGTATAAAGCGCTTAGCGTGGTATAAGGCTAAATCCAAGTTAAACCAATAAAAGGATTTAATTAAATAAAAACCTATTGGATTCTCGCTGACGGCCTGGCTGTAATGCATTTTATATCAGCCAATGACAACGTACACTAAAGCAGACTAACGCGTTATTCGAAAGCTCTGCTAAATTAAATGAATCAAAAAAATCCAATCCAAAACAGTCCACGAATCGAGATACAGCGATTACTTAACGTAAGATAAATGAAATAATTCACACCCTACGTGTTAGAAATTTGATACGCTCACCTATAAAAAATCCATTTAGCAAATACTAATCAAATTTTCTCATGTAATCATGAATTTGACGTAAAAACGAATAAGCATGTGCTACTTTAACTATCCTTTTAACAATGCTCGATTTAAGTCCTTGTAATGCAATTCTATTAAAGTATAATCCATTATTCACGATCTTTATGAACACAAAAGTGTTTTACGTAGTTTAATGAGCGTGATTACCATTACTAAATGTATCACCGCGCTCCACTTCCGTTAAAGCGTTTTGTGAGCGTGTTAAGGCGTGAGTCAGCGTTTTTCCACCCTTGTGTGCGTTCCAAAACCCTTTGCCGAGTTTAACGCAGCTTATTTGATTAGTGGCGTTTATTGAATTAAGGTTAACGTACCGATGCACGGATTTAGTTCTAGGGTTTGATTACTTTTTATACTTTAATTAAATTTAGTTTAATCGTGGAAATACATTTTATGGTGAACAAAGACAAAGCCGCTAGACGCTAGCGTTCCGGCTGACAATGTCTTATCTTCTAGAATGTCTTTAGGTATTGTAAATTTACGACAATTGCCTTTTAATATAGGTTGACTTCTCAAAAGAGCCGAAAACTCATTTCTAAAATTTTATTTTTATTCATCTCTAGCTGATGCCCGCGACTTCATCCGCGTGGTTAAGGTTTTTTTGATTCCCGTGGGAACTCCTTAATTTTCCGGAATAAAAAGTAGCCTATGTCACTCTCCAGGTCCCTCAACTATACCCATTCCAAAAAACACGTCGATCCGTTGCTCCGTTGCGGCGTGATTGAAGGACAAACCAACAAACCAATAAACCAACGAACCAACAAACAAACACACTTTCGTATTAATATTATAAGTATGATGGCTTACGCTTTCTTCAAATAGGTACTAAAACAAAAATTCAAGCTTCAATGCATAATTCTTATTACGATTATATCTTTTAATAGCAACATTGTCAGAAAAATATATTAACATATTTCAAAAGATACAGCGATGCACTTAACCGCCATTTCTCCGATTGCAAACTATAACAAAGATAACAGAATGGATCAATTATTATAATGAGTAGCAGTCCAAGCGTAGCCGAAGAAGTTTTTTCAACGCCACCTCGTCAGACTCTCCGTCGACTAAGCGTTTATAATTTACATAATTCATAATCGCTATTTTTGGTGTAGGGTGATTTTGATAGCGGATAATTTGGCGAGTTAGGATTAATCGCTCGCGCTCGTGCAGTGGATCTTTTAGAAGAACTTTTCAAGTTACCGTGTCAGATTACTTTATTGTCACGGTAGATAAACCTGGCTATAAAGTAAATCTGTTAAAAAATAGTATGATGTATGATCAGAAAAGTCTTTACTACATATAACTCTCTACTTAACCTTTCTTTATATAACCTGAAATCTAAAATCTTAGATAGAGATCTAATTTTACCTTTTTACCATGATATCAATGCCCTGTAAACTATTAATCTGCTGGTCCTGAGTCGTGAGATGGTTCAAGAGCTTTAGGATCGCAAGGCTTCCGTAGTAGCTCAAGTTCAAACACAAAGAGTCAGCGGACATTTTTTTGCAGATTTTTACACATCATCTTGATGTTAGCTGATGCTATATGGTATTCAAGTCAAGTCAAGCCAAAGTATGTTTATTCAAAATTGGTACCTACTCAGTAGGTACACTTTTTAAACGTCAAGAATGCAAAGTTTAGACGTGATTTCGGTATCATAAAACTAAAGCTACGAGAGTTCCAAACGCGTCCTGGTCTGAGAAGACCAATGACCACACCCTTTCTCCGATAGCAAACTATAACATAATGGATCTATTATAAATAAGGTGCAATCGAAGCTAGGCCGAAGACGTTTTTTTAAAAGTTATCTGCTGCGTCAGTCTCTTGGTCGGCTAAGCGTTTTTAATTTACATTATTAATAATTGCTGTTTGCTGTCGGGTCTCTTCCTGTTGCTGTTTGCAGCCAATTCAAATTAAAATTAGCGATTTTTTAAAATATATTTTTGTATTATTGGCATGCTAAATTATATTTAGGATAGATATTAATATGTTTCTGAATATTATGCTATTGTAAATTGTAACAAAAGATAACAGAATGGAATCAATTATTTTAATAAGTAACAGCATGGAGGTCAAACCTTTCTGAATTGCCTCAACGTACACTTAGGCGACTCAATGGTTATAATTTACGCAAATCATAATACCTGTAATTGAGATTGGGTACACTGATGGCAGAAATAAAGCATGGATATTTTCCTCAGGGATTTAAGTTTTGAAAATACTATTATGTATTTTCTCCTATCCTGGATACATAAATTACGTGTTTTGTTCGTAAATTTGGTTTTAGAAAGTTTATATTTACTCTGGAAACGTAACATCTATTCTTATTTAATTATTAGAGCGGAAATGTGTCTGATATATTTTCACAGCCCAGTGGTTTCACCAATTTTAGGTACCCTACACCCCGGACAGATATGCTCTACTTTTAAAATTACAGATTCCAACGAAATTTTGAAATACCCTAAGTTCATGAGCACGAAATCACCATATGGCTACCACATAATATTTTTCTATAGATCCGCCAATACTCTCACCATACCCTATACTTGTAATCATTAATTTCATTATTAACATAGTTGCTAGTATAAACAGAATAATACCTTTGTTCACCACTAAGAATGGTCTAGAATTCAAACAATGTTGATAATCAGGAATCTATCGTAAAACTGTGAGCGGTACAATGATAGGCAAATGAATTATATTTCACATACCTAATATAACTGATAAATGACTTTTTTTTGTCAATATAATTGTGCTATTTTGGTGTTTCTCTCATATATATAGACTAGCTGATGCCCGCGACTTCGTCCGCGTGGACCGAGGCTTTTCGGTTCCCGCGGGAACTCCTTAATTTTCCAGGATAAAAAGTAGCCTATGATTATATTCCAGACTATAATCTATCTCTGTGCCAAATTTCATCCAGATCCGTTCACCCGTTGGGGCGTGATTGAGTAACAAACATCCATCCATCCATCCAAACTTTCGCATTGATAATATTTATTTGATAAGTATAGATGCACAAAAAGCAAGTAGTAATAATTGTTTTATGTATTACTAGCGCACGCCCGCGACTTCGTTCGCGTGGCATAAGTTTTTCATTCCCACAGGAACTCCTTAATTTTCCGGGATAAAGAGAAGCCTATGTCACTCTCCAAGTCCTCAACTATACCCATGCAAAAAATCACGTTGATCCGTTGCTCTATTTTGGCGTGATTGAAGGATAAACTCTCTATTTGACGTCCTTGGGGATAGAATTTTCAAAAACTGTGAATCCCAAACGCCAAGTTTCATGGCTACAGCTTGAAAAATGACGGACTTTCCTACAAACTTTCAACCCCTGTTTCAGCCCTATGGGGGTAGAATTTTCGAAAATGGCGAAACACGTATTTCTTCATTTTGAACCGGTAGCTCCAATACCAAGTTTCATGGATATAAATTCAAAAATGACGTACTTTCATACAAACTTTCAACCCCTATTTTACCTCTTTGGGGGTCGAATTTCGAAAATTCTTTCTTAGTGGATACCTACTCTTCACAAAGAACACTCCCTCCAAATTTCATGTCTCTAGGACCAGCGGTTTAGGCTGTGCGTTGATATATAAGTCAGTCAGTCACTCAGTCAGTCAGTCAGTCAGTCAGGACTTTGAATTTTATATATATATAGATAATTAAGATACAAAAAGGTAGAAAATGAAAAAGGGTTTTTTATTTAAATAATTACAAATGTATATTTCTCTATATTTTTTTAATTCAATAAAAATTTGTTTGATGGGTCTTTTTCCTAAAATAATACTATGTCGCTCATAATACTTTTTTTAATCTAACAATATTAACATACAAAATAACAGATTGAATCGCTTATATATACGCGCTCACACTCGCACCACCTAATCGTTTTAATTACTGACACAATTGTTCGTAGCTAATGCACAAACAGAATTAATAATACCTTTGTTGAGAAAAAAAACGTTCTACAATCGAAACTATGTTGGTAATCTGGAATCTGCAGTTATTTTCCTTATGAGTTAAGAGCATCGTAAAATGATTCACATCATAATGTTAGGGTAGACAAAACTTCTATATTCTACTAGATTCTTTAAGAATTAAAAACCATTATAACTATACATAATATCCGGATAAACTCACGTGTTCTGTCTGGCATTTTTCCGACAGAACACGTGAGTTTATCCGGATATTATGTATAGTTATAATGAATATCACTCACGATAGTTTAAACGTTAAAATTAAAAACCAAAATATAATTTTGTGAATGTGGTTTTACCTAAGCTCATAAACATAATATTATCCTGTATTATTAAATGACTGCCTCGTGGGTCTAGTGGTTAGCATGATCGACTGCGGCCAACGAGGTCCTGGGTTCGAGGCCCGGGTCGGGCCATATTATTAAGTGTTGGGCTTTCTGACTTGAAATTCTCAGTACTACTCCGGAGTTAGGAAGTTGGAGGTATATTACCCCCGTGCCTCGGAGACTTTGCATATTGTTGACTTTCGCGTTAAAGAATTAAGTAAGTACATAGTAGTATTTGAGGGATGTCAAGTTACGTGACATTAGACTGTCATTTTGAGAAATATTGCTTAAGTATTGCTTTAATGGTCCCAGACTCGTGTAGCTATTTATTCATTTTTAATTAAATATTTTCAAATATTCTTCTTAATAAGCTTCATTGATAACTCAAAGCTTACCCATGTAGCTAATGTTTTTGTAAAATATTATGTTCGTGAAAAAAAGATTACCTCCCTTCTGTTGCAGTCGGGTAAATAGTAATTAATTTAATTTGGAGTTCACGAGTCATGACCCCTCACATACCAGATCCTGAAAGAAAGATAGGTTGACGCCAGCCGGTCAACAACCCCTTTAGTCGAAACATAGTAAAATGAGCATTATAAAAAAAACAAATAATTGGCTTAGTAACTACAGACTGCTAACTCAGACGTACTAAAACCACCCTAGCGGTGAAATAATAATCGCCCGTGGAGGAGGCAAACATCAATTTGACGTATGCTCTATGGCATAAACGGAAGCGTGTTTTATTTACATATTTGAAAAAAACTACGATTCTTGCTGCAGATTGGGTAGTTTTCAAAAACAGCAGTGGTTGGATGGACTTGTATAAAGTCAGGGTATAATACTTAACGTGCTCTCCGAGGCACAGGGGTGAAACACCGCCAACTGCCTAACTCCGGACTAGTACTGAGAATTTCTAGTCAGAAAAACCAATTATGGCTCAACCCGGGACTCAAACTCGGAACCTCCTCGGCCGCAGTCGAAAATGCTAACCACTAGACCAAAGAGGCAGTAACGAGGTAAAAGCTTCATGAATCATTATTACAATCTCAATTGTAATTGTTATTTACAGAATTATTTATGATATCTTTACCTACTATCGTATTGTAGCTGTGACAATGGAATCTGGCAAGTAGGAAAAGAGTCAATCAATCAGAGGTGTTTGTAATCGTTAATTGCTGCAATCATAAATATGTAAAAGGGTGGAGAGTTTTGTTTTTTAAATTAAAATCATACTAATTCCTTTGTCTAATTAGATGGAGATCTCTATTTTTTTTTAATTTTCGCCTCACTGAATGAATTGACTGTGTTGAATTAACAAACTAGCATACCGTAAAACTTAATAATAATTATTATTGCATTCATTTAAGACGGAAGATAAGAGTAAAAGTAATTGGAACTGGCCAAGAAGTTTGCATTAACAGACTAATCGCTACCTCTTTTAACTTATAGATTGATCACTATCGTACAAAATAATCTCGGTCCGATTAAACGCAATAAAGCATTGTGGATTCGCATACTTTACATAATTAATATACTAATTAATGTGAAAAAAAACTCCTCAAAGTAATAATGGTTGACTTCAAATACTTTACGTGGAATGTGGAATTCCTGCGATGGTCTTAAACTGAGAGCTGATGTATTAAAATGGTTTCTAATATAGACACGGCTATCAAAAACTAAAGCTATAACATATTAGATACAGGCTACAGAAAATAGATTTCTTTTCTTACTTTATTTAGACTATAATTTGTATTTTCTTATTACCGAAATCAAAGGAGGTATGTATCTGAAATCTGTCGACTAGTTACTTTGCAATGTTGTAATTTTGTTAAAGTTTTTTATTGCTTCTACACTAAGTATACTACATGCAAAATGGATATCCACATAAAAGGCTAATTCAGATGAGTTTTCGAGATTCGTCTATAATTACTTAATATTAGGTATTGAAGACATATAATTTTAAGACGCAAGCTTTTCTGTCGAATAAAAAATAAACTATAATAATTATTTATATACTAATACTAATAACTACTGTAATACTAATTAACAGACTTTATTTAACGACTGCCTAAAAAAGGAGTGTAATATTTTCAGGGTTAGAGTACGTATGTGAGTTTCTTTAATCCACCATAACTTCTTAATACCTGAACAGATTTAGACGTATGGGGTATCGTTAGAAACCTTATATCACCCCGAGTGACACTAGCTATAAATAAATAAAAAACCGGCCAAGTGTAACCTGTAGTAAGCTTTACGATTAATGAATTTAATGAACCGCAAAACTAACTTTGTTTGTTGAGGTTTAATGTTAATATAAAAAAAACTATGCTAGATAGAGCGTTGGTTTTATTTTTCCTGTAAAATATACATAAGCTTCTATTGACCATAATTATTTCAGATTTTTCAATTGGTAAACTTCGGAGATAAGGGGGGGGGGGGGGGACGGTATTTTTTTCGACATTTTGCCCGATAAATCAAAAACTATTATGCATAAAAATAAATAAAAATCTGTTTTAGAATGTAGAAGTATAGCCCTTTCATATGATATCCCACTCAGTATAGTTATCATACTTTGAAATTTCAAACCCCCGATTTTCCCCCTTTTTTAATTAAACTAAAAATAATTTTCGTTTTTTTTTTATTTTAATGATGTTAGGCCACTATTATACACAACTATTCCAAATTTCATGTCATAGCTTTAATAGTTACTGAAATAATCGACTGTGACGGACGGAGAAAGTCGCACCATAAGGGTTCCATTTTTACCATTTTGGTACGGAACCCTAAAAATGATTTTGGCAGAGCAGTCGTGTTTTTTATGTTTTTTAATTAAATAGCTTATTTCACGACTCGTTGACATACTTTTAGTTTACAATGACTTTTTACTATTATACCTACATTAAATAGTGTTTGAGTTTCTATTGGACATTTTGACATGATACAATGATACATGTACATACAATATATCAATTAATTATATCATGAGTGTCGACGGGCTATTAACTGCACTCGATGTTGTATCAATTTTTCAATCAATCAATGTAGCATTTTTTGCTGATCGTACTACATACTTATTGAATTCAGTTTGATTGTATCAATTTAGTACACAATCAATTATGTTTTTGCTAACCGTACATTGTTCGTGTGGCGTCTGCTTTTATATTTCTTGCTAACCGTACATGTGGCATCTGGTAGCACGGTATTGTGAAAATAAAATAAATCAAATAAACATTTAATTAATATAATTAATTATAATCAAATAAATATTTAATTAAATATATTTAATTAATAAATCAAATTAATATTATAAATGCGAAAGTTTGGATGGATGTATGGATGTATGGATGTTTGTTACTCAATCACGCTCCAACAGCTGAACGGAGATCCGTTCAGCTGTTGGAAATTCATCCAGATGGATGAAATTTGGCACAGAGATAGATTATAGTCTGGAATAGCACATAGGCTACTTTTTATCCCGGAAATCCCCGGGAACCGCAAAATTTCAATCCACGCGGACGAAGTCGCGGGCATCAGCTAGTAATATTATAGTTTAAACGTCATGTTTACACGTTTATTATTCGACCATCAGTCTAGCACGGAACTTTGGTCTCAAATAATAAGACTTCCTCAGTACAATTCCTGGTTTGATAACTTTAGACATCCTGGGTGGTTACTTCCATTAAACTACTAGTAACATTACATTAACATTAAACTACTGTTTAAAGCAATATTATTACTTTACTTACTGTAAAAGCAAGGAATAGACAATGTCTAACATTGTATCAGTCGTTATTTCCATCATGTAGACAAGAGTAAAACGTGGTAGATTCATTCGACGATTCTAAAGCACTTGTAAAAGTTTATTTGAATTTAAAAACCATTTGAATTTTGAATTTTGAAACCATATTACCTTTGTGTACCGCCGTCATGGTAGCTTTCTCAGTAATATTACTTACATATTACTTACACATGTTTTCTAAATGATGGTAGTGACCCCCCTGTATTGTATTTGTATAGGTTGTATTTTAATTTTATTGAACTTTTTAGAGAATTGAAAAAAAATACAAACACCTTACAATTAAAAAAAAATTATAATATTGAGCCAAACATTCAAGACTCTTCCACTGATTCAGATCAAGAATATTATGTAAGGTAAGAGAAGATAAGTCGACGGTACTTTAATACCAACAAAGAAGTTTTAAGCCATAAGGTAGACAATTCCTCATTCGGAAGTGCACTAATAACTCAATGACACATCATACTTCCACAACAATACGTGTGCGAGCGAAGAGATCCCGAGATTTTTTGCTACCTAAACGTTTTCACATCGATACTTGCAATTTTCTTCTCACCCGACCATTGTTCTTCCATAGTTATAGATATTAAAATGGTACAGATAGGATAATAATCCCAACCTTAGTAAAAAAATCCATTTGGCCAAATGGCTACTTTTAGATACAAAATATTATTATATGATTATTTTTGTAAGTACGATAAATGTCGTAAATGCGAAGTGTGAGTGGTATACGTTAGTAGTTAGTACGTAAGTTACGTAAGTTAGTGGTTTTGTTATGTAAATCTTTGGCCCCAGATAGCTCAGTTTGCAACACTACAATATTGGGTATGTTCCTAACAACAGATCAAGTACCTAGGTTACTTTTAGGCTAGTTCTATGAGCCACGCTGCGTTGAAACAATAAGAACTGGCTTACGTTTTACAAAGAGAGTTAGCTGGTAACTTATAAAAAATCTTTTACAAACTTAAGATGCGTCACGTGGCTAGGATGACTACTTGCATACAATACATAATTTAATTGTAAAGGCACTAGATTGTCACAATCAACACCACAGGTTCACAGGTCCACAGTTATCAGGTGATCACTAGCATATTACGACAGAATATAAAATGTTATCAATGTCCGTTCTGCTTTATAATAATTATTACTCTCCTTGGTCATAGTTAATACTTAGTAAAAGATGGTTGTCAGTGGAATAAATCTGATAATTGCGTAGGCGTAAAAAGCACGGGAATGGATAAAGGAAATTGATTTGACAGCTCTTTGCTTCGCGTGATATTTATTATACACTAGCTTTAATTGCAACTTTACCTACATAGAATAGTATAATAATAATTTAATAGGATTAAGGTGAATGGGAAATTGATTTATAATTTTGCAAAAGGCAGGTATCTCTTACGAAATATTATTTTGATGTAAAACGTGGGTTATTTCAGTTAGTGTTAGTTAAACTTAAAATAATAAATGAGGAAATTTTATGTAAGCACTGATTTTCAAAATGCTTTGCTGAAAAGGATATGAAGAATTAATTAATGACGTCACAATTGCGGTCACTGAAAATCAGCGTTGGGACACCTGGCACCTCAGACGCGAGTCCTGGCGGCATCGCTATAAAGTGCGGTGACAACAGGTGAGTCACTCACCAACAGGTGAGTGACTCACCTGTTGGTAGCGTTGCACTGCTGTACGAACTTACATTTTATGATATTATATTGTATTTAACTCATTTTTAATTTTGATTAATTTTGTGCATCTGTGTATAATGCTGCCAATAAAGATTTTTTCTATTCTATTCTATTCAATTAATATGGCGGACGATGAAACTTTTATAAAAAAAAACTTTTTTAAAAGCTTTTGTTTTATGTTTTTATTTTTTTAACGATTTAAGACTTATTTACTTTTAAAACAATATTATATATTTATTCTATTCATTCGAATAAAAACTTGAATTTAAATTTTTTGCGAGTTCCATAATCTTATGTTTCTTAACTAGGGTTTAACTTTATAATGTACATAAGTGCGTATATTTTAGGCTTTTTATCAATGCACGGACATGATCGCCCTATATTTTTGTTATTATATCTATATGTAAAATGGATATAAGTTATAAATAATATGAGAAAATGTTTCTCTATTGTAATAAATAGTGATCGTTTATCTATTTCTCAAACCGCGCGATCGTTTGATTATCTCATTGTTAGAAATATTATCATCACACGGTTAGGTACCTACTAGTACTAAGTATAGGTTCCATTCCGGGTTGATATAAATTAGATTATAATTTAGAAATATATTTATTTGAACCTCTTTTTAAATATATTTATTTAGAAATCTCGGGCATGCAGGTTTCCAGCCCTTGACTGCTGCGATCTCACCTGATGGTAAGTGATGATGCAGTCTAAGATGGTAGCGGGCTAACCGGTTAGGGGCATAGCAGTTATATTAATCCCATACCCCTATTCGGTTTCTACACGGCATCGTACCGGAACGCTAAATCGCTTGGCGGCACGTCTTTGCCGGTAGGGTGGTAACTAGCCACGGCCGAAGCCCCCACCAAACTCGACCAGGGAAAATTTTGAAATTATAAATTCCCAAATTGACCCGGGGATCGAACCCGGGACCTCCGCAGTCCGCACGTTAAGACAACAGCGCTACACACTGCGCCACGGAGGTCGTCAAAACATAACTTATAAAATGCACATGTAACCTAACTCTGAAAAGTTCCAAGTGGACACGTAGGTAGAATTACTAGGTAAGTATAATTTTTTATTATTATTATTTATCTAAGTACAAAATATTGTCTTTGTTGGTACCTATACATTTTTAGACGAAGTTTTGAAACGAAAACGGTACAAAATACACCACCCCACGTAGCTAATAGTGAATGGGCACTGAAGGGTTGTTGCGTGACCAGTAATTATCTGACCATCACGTGATAGACATTGGGGGTCGGAAAGGCCACGGCTGCAGTAACGAAAAATACGAAAACGCAAGGCGAGGAATTGTTGATATTACTCTTTGTTTTGTTTTTAGTATTGCACATCTTGTTCAACTGCGGCCGATCTGGGTTCGAGTCCCGGGTCGGGCCATAATTAAGTATGGGGTTTTTCTGACTGGAAATTCTCAGTACTAGCCCGGAATGAGGAAGTTGGGTGGTATATACTTAGGTACCTACGTACTGTAATAGATATCTTGTTTAAAAAAAAAAAGAGCAACTGCTGAGTTTCTTACCAGCTCTTCTTAGGAATATTCTTTCCGAACCGGTGGTAGAGTCAAAAGCAAAACATGACGTAACATATGAGACACACCTGTATGACCTACATGTTTTAAATAAATTGAATTGAATTGAATTGAATATCCGAGGTCCTTTTTAAGTACACGAGGCCATGAATTGCTATTTCGGCCGAGACTTGTATAGTACATAATTCTTTTCTCTAATTTGCGAGGAATTCAATAAACTTAAATTAATTCAGTAACAGACTATACTTCATATGTCCGCTGACTATTAAATAATTTTTGGATTTATCCAGGGTTCAATTCCCGGCAGGATCATTTTGGGAGTTTATAATTTTTTTTTTTTTTCCAAGCGTTGGTAAAATTTATTGAAAACAATACAATAGAATTTTAGAAACAATAAACCTAGCTAGCCTAACTTAATTACTACATAAATCATGCCCGCGTGGGATGGTGGCGAGAATGCTGGCTGCATTTCCGCGCTGGACAGCCAGGCTGATCCTTTGCGCAAAAAATGAGCCAGCCCTTCTGTCACCAGATGAGGCAATCAACCGCGGTGAAATATCTCGCAAAATAATTTCTGAATTTTCTCTGGTCTGGCCTGGTGGAAGGCTTCGGCTGTGGCTAGTTACCACCCTACCGACAAAGACGTACCGCCAAGCGATTTAGCGTTCCGGTACAATGCCGTGCAGAAACCGACTAGGGGTATTAAGTATTAACTGCCGTATCCCTAACAGGTTAGCCCGCTACCGTATTAGACTGCATCATCACTTACCATCACGTGATATCGCAGTCAAGGGCTTGTAGTGGAACAAAAAAAAAGCGGGCGTTGTCTAGTAGTAGGTACATAAATGAGACATACCTACAAGTAGTTAGGTATACCAACCGTATCAATCCCAAGCTTTAACAAAGAAAAATCGAATCGCCTATCTTGAAAACAGAGCAAGACAGCAATAGGAAGTTGTTCAAGTTAGAGGGGGCAAGAGATCCTATCAGAACAAGACACGCCCCTTTCCTCTGGGCCGATTCTCAAGGGTATAGATTTATAAAGGCTACTAGGGGTGAATGTACGGGGTTGAATGCTACATTTGGACAAATTAATGTGAGCAATTTTGATCTTTATCGCAATGGAATAGGGTGGATTATGGGGTGATTAATGTAGTTTTTTTGTGTTGGTAGGTACGCTATTTGATATTCAGTTTTAATTTGATTTCAGCGGTGACTAACGTTTATTTGGGTTGCAGGTGAAAACTTAATCAGAAATACCTTGCTAAGTAAAGTCGGATCGATTTAGTTCCGAATAGTTCAAAGCTTAATTAAAGATAGAATGGGATCCGAATTTTGTCAACCGCATTAACCAAAACTAGGTACTAATATAGTCTTAAATCATTAAAAAACCATTCTTAAAAACCAGCTTTAGTCGTCCGCCATATTTAACTTCGTGTGACGTCATTTAATTTTTCGTATTCTTTTCAGCATACCCTTCTATTTGATACCCATATCATGGGGGTGCATAAAACATAACCAGTCCGCCATATTGGATTTAGAATGACGTCACTTATCTAACCACGCATTGTCATCCGAACTAAACGTGTGCATGCAAATATTTCAGCTCAATCGGTTGAGAATAACTGTTTAAGATTCAGTTGCAAGATTTGACCTAAACAAACCAACAGATATTGCAAGTTAAATAAAAGCTTGTAAAAAATAGTCTCTTTGTAAAACGACTGGACTGGACGGGAATAATAAAACTCAATCAACGCAAACGAAGTCGCGGGCATCATCTAGTAATCAAATAGTTCATACTTATATCTGTTCAATACATCGAAATAGAATGAGTACACAATTATACATCAAATGTTCAATAGATTTTTATCAAATTTGGCACCGCTGGTACTTTTTTTCCCGGAAATTAAAACCAAAGAGTTACCACGGGACAAAAAGACTAAACCCACGCGGACGAAGTCGCGGGAACCATACTAATATTATAAATGCGAAAGTGTGTCTGTCTGTCTGTCCGTCTGTCTATCTGCTACGCTTTAACCGCCCATCTCTTCAACAGATTTTGATGAAAATTTGTACTCAGGTATAGGTACCTATTTCTTATCGCGGAAAATTAAACAGTTACCGCGAGAATAAAATGCAGGAATAATTGTCGACCTCCCTGGCGCAGTGTTGAGCGCTGTTGTCTTAACGTGGGAGGTCCCGGGTTCGATCCCCGGCAAGGTCAATTACTGCCATGCCCCTAACAGGTTAGCCCGCTAACATCTTAGACCGCATCATCACTTACAAGTTACCATCAGGTGAGATCGCAGTCAAGGGCTAACTTGTAGGTAAAAAAAGGAATTTAATTAACGCGAAGTCGCGGTCATCAACTAGTATAAAAATAGAAACATTAGCCAAATGACACGTATGGCCGTATGAGCGGCGTGCAGGGGTGAACACCCTAGCTATCTGGCCATCTCGGGACTCGAACCCGTCAGCTGACGGCACCAGACCGTGACATTCGTGCCAGCGGCGCGTTTGCTTTTACGCTAACGTTTGTTGCTTTGCCAGTTAGCCTGGGGTGAGCTTGCCTATACCGGGGAAAAGTTCATCTGAAAAGGTATATCGGATACTTAGAGAATGCATCAGCAAAATGTTTATCAATCCATATCCATACTATCCATATTCCATACTAATATTATAAATTCGAAAGTGTAAAAAAAAAAATTTTTGGCTTTGGCTTTGTGACAAGTTGACGACCTCCGTGGCGCAGTGTTGACCGCTGTAGTCTTAACGTGGGATGTCCCGGGTTCCATCCCCGGCAGAGTCAATTTGCGAATTTATAATTTCTGAATCTTCTCTGGTCTGGCCTGGTGGGAGGCTTCGGCCGTGGCTAGTTACCACCCTACCGGCAAAGATGTGCCGCCAAGCGATTTAGCCTTACGGTACGATGCCGTGTAGAAACCGATTAGGGGTATAGGTTTAATATAACTGCCTTACCCCTAGCTCGCTACCATCTTAGACTGCATCATCACTTACCACCAGGTGAGATCGCAGTCAAGGGCTAACTTGTAGTTGATTAAAAAAATAGGTAGGTACATCTTCACAACTGTAGGTACTGTTGCACAAAAAACTGTAACTCATATCCCGGTAGTGACAGTATGAAGTAATACTTACCATAGTAGGTACCAATTATAAGATAGTTGTAATTTCGCTCCAGGCAAAAGGAAGCTTCTATACAATTTAAATAATAATCCCGTTATTTTAACAAGGTAAGTGAAGCTATTAGGATGTTACTGATATGCTGGGTATTTCTCTCAGGGATGAAAGTGGGAATGAGTGGCCCTACTAGTACAACACATAGGTAGGTCCACGAGGAAACAGGTGTACACTGTACAGTACAGTAGGTGAGTTTGTTGATGGCTCTTCTCAGACCAGCCCCCCTAGCATGGGCCGAGACAATTTTCTCCCCGAGGAAAGGATAAAAAAATTATTCCTAAATAAATAAATAAATAAAAACGCTAAATAACGGTGGTTAAATAGTCCCCCCGAGTTTTATCCCTGTTAGTAACCCCCCAGCAACAAAAACAATGCAACAACCCATAAAGGCCTCAACAAAATATAGAAAGTTAGGTTCGACTAATTTCTCCTAATTAGGGTTCCCCAAAAACTTGGGGCAACGCAAAGCCAAAAATTACTGCGCGCAACTAACAATGAGATATGCTAATTCCCACCGGGCATCGAACAGGCTACCATTATGCGAAATGCTTATGATACTAAACATTATAGATTTTTGCAATTTTTGAAGGTGAAACAATTCATTGACCGGGCATTCTTTGGAACTTAAGGGACCGGCGACCACCGCTCGCAACTTCTACTCGAACCGCAAATATAAATTTGCCGGTATATTGCTATCCCTATTTGGCTGAAGACACATGATCGCGTGCAAGCGCGATAGCAATATGAGCGTACAGAATTTGTTATACATTTAGTCTTGTTCCGTGAATACCAAAAATGATGAATGAAAAATTGTTGTGTTTTTAACTTCGTGTTGTTATTCTGTAACTTGACAATATAGGCTATGTTCCTGATCAATTAGTACGTGAGATATCGTTGGTTTTAATATGAAACAAATAAGGAGAAAACATATACATATGTCATTTATGTCGCAAAAACATGCAAAACGCAATGTGCTTACATTTAATTTTGGGAAAGTATTTTGGAAAAATAATTATCCAGGGACCTAGATAAATACAAGTTCAATCTTAATAATCGCATAATATGGAGGAAATATGCTCGAATTACTAATTATTTTGGTATTACGTTTGTATGAGCAATTCACCCTCCGCTGGCGCCTTAATGTAGATGATTGATTCGTATTGATATGCGAAATACAGGATTTTTTGATAATCTAGATAATAAATGTCCTCCCGACCGAATTTCGGTCACGGCGGCCAACCTCCAGAGAGATTAGCCATCTGCGCGGAAGATATTACTTGGACGAATAAATTAGTGTTTATTTAATCCAAGAGATATTATAGTTAGTGCACAAGCGTATACGTAAACACAGGTGTACCTCTGTCCCTTTACTCTCATAGCCCGATGGGACGGAAAATCTGACACTACCGGAGAGAGATCAGGCGCAGGGCTGACGGCTTTACATGCTCTCCGAGGCACGGGAGTGAAACACCGCCAATTTCCTAACTCCGGGCTAGTACTGAGAATTTATAGTCACAAAAACCCTATAGGCTACTTAATTATGGCCCGACGAGGCCCCGGGTTCAAGTCCCGGGGCCTCGTCGGCCGCAGTCGCACATGGTAACCACTAGAACTTATGTAAATAACATAAATCTGTTACGTTTTAACCATGTAGACTTACTAAGCAAAGTCAAAGTTCGCTTTATACTCGTAGATCTCACACTGAGTCTTTGTTGAGGCAAAGAAATGTTGTTTTTGTATCTTCAGGCCGGGGCAGAGCTGGTTATCGCGATCACACTGTAGTTGTGAATTTGCCATCGCACCGTTCGACCCGTTTAGGGGCTCAATGCTAACATGTTGTTTACTAATTTTTATAATTTTCTTACAGTGCTTCACACACGAGGAAAGTTTCTAAACTTACTTAAATACATATCAAAAATTTGCTGAACCAGCAGGATTTGAACCTGCGTCTCTCTGGGAATCGCGCACTGAGCGCCTTTGACCACTAGGCCACGGTTTACGTATCTGTCAGGCTAAAATTTGAGATATGAATCTTTAATCCAGTCTTTTAACGCGACTGTTTACGCCATCCAGTAGTGTAGTAGTAGTTGTTTGCAACTCTACACAGTTGATTGCCTCGTTGGTCTAGACTTCCTCGTTGGTCTAGTGGTTAGCATGTTCGACTGCGGCCGACGAGGTCCCGGGTTCGAGTCCCGGGTCAGGCCATAACAAGTATTGGGTTTTTCTGACAATAAATTCTCAGTAATAGCCCAGAGTTAGGAAGTTGGCGGTGTTTCACCCCCGTGCCTCGGAGAGCACGTTAAGCAGTCGGTCCTGCGCCTGAACTCTCTCCGATCGTGTCGGATCTTCCATTCCATCGGGCTATGAGAGCAAAGGAACAGAGAGTGCACCTGTGTATGCGCACACACTTGTGCACTATAATATCTCCCGCGCAGATGGCGAATTTCTGTGAAGATTAGCCGCCATGGTCGAAATTCGATCGTGAGGACATTATAATGTAGTAGTTGTTTACTCACAAACAAGCGTGGTCTCAGGCGTCAGCGTGCCAGTGTAATATCCATGGCATTACACAATCAGCATTAGGTCAACAGTCCCACGGCAAGGAAGCCCAAAGGCGTCGCAGAACCAGTAAATGTCCTTCACGTGAACAAATACAAATTGCCTTCCGTGCCTCCAGTGCGTGCTCGGCTTGCGTGGCCGCTCACATAACTAGACGTGGCCACGTGGTCCGCTCACGCAAGCTGACGTACCGACGTACGAGTGTTATCATTGTCAATGGATGGCGTGATAGGTGCTGATTTTTAATCATGGCACTCGCGTGACGTGATGCCTTGCGGAAGGTCGACGCAAGTGTCTGGAGTCTGGTCTTAAGAGTGAAATACATTGGCCCTTGTCTTGGCCAACATGGCATCTGAGGAAAGCTCTTTTATTTTAGTTGACCGATTAAATATAGTCTAAGTTATTAGCTGTGGTTATAGTAGATGATTTGATAGATGTACGGCATACAAGAGAGTTATCATTGTCAATGGATGGCGTGATAGGTGCTGATTTTTAATCATGGCACTCGCGTGACGTGATGCCTTGCGGAAGGTCGACGCAAGTGTCTGGAAGTATGCTCTTGGCTGTCTTAAGAGTGAAATACATTTTCCCTTGTCTTGGCCACAAAGGTCTCAGAGGAAAGCTCTTTTATTTTAGTTGACCGATTAAATACAGTCTAAGTTATTAGCTGTGGTTATAGTAGATGATTGGATAGATGGTACGCATACAAGAGAGTTATCATTGTCAATGGATGCCAAGTATGCTCTTGGCTGTCTTAAGAGTGAACAAAGTAAGCCAACGGACAAGGCCAGGACTCGCCTGGCTTTAAAATCCAGGCGAGTCCTGGCCTGTTCCGTTGAAGTAAAGTCCCACAAACTTACCTGATCCGGTGACAGCGTTGGTAGTGTATATCATACTAATATTAAAAATGCGAAACTGTGTTTGTTTGTTGGTTTGTTGGTTTGTCCTTCAATCTCGCCTCAACGGAGCAACGGATCGACATGATTTTTGGCATGGGTATAGTTGAGGACTTTTTATACCGGAAAATTAAGGAGTTCCCGCGGGAATAAAAAATATTTTAGTCACGAGCCTCAGCTAGTGAAAAATAAAATGAAAACAAAAACTAAACAGGCATAACAATCAATTTTGGCCACCGGGTCAGATAAGTTTGTGTGGCTATAATACTGTTTTAAGCGACGGTTGTAACCCCCCAGAGCATGATTACACAATCAGCATATAGGTCAACAGTCTCACGCAAAGGAAGTCCAACGGCGTCAAAGAACCAAATGCCCTACACTGATGACTGAACTATAATGATTCATCACCTTCAATCATTGATGTAGAATTTTAGTACCTATACCTTCAATCCATTGCAGGCTCACCATTGAGCACGAGTCTCCTCTCGGAATAAGAAGTATTTGACCATAGTCCACCACGCTGGCCACAGATTGGCAAACTTGACACGCCTTTAAGAACATTTTTAATTTCTTAAAATGCACATCGAAACGTCATAAATGTGTGCCCGGGAATCGAATCCACAGCCACCGGAAAAGGAGACTAGATAGATAACTAAGCTATCACGCTATGTTAGTTATTGACGATAAGGTCCACTTACTCACCCTTAAGGCCGTTTAACGAATAAGTATCTATTGATGTCCTTCTCATGTTAACCCCGGAATGAGTTCGATAGAAAGTGATCAATAGTATAAAAAATAAAATTTTACTATATCACCTTAGGCAGTGTGGTGCAAGACAGTCTATAAAGAACAATAATGCTAAAAAGAAAAAGCCGTACCTTTCCATACTAATATTATATTCATAGAGTCTGTCTGTATGCTACGCTTTCCCGCCCCATCTGTTCAACTGATTTTGATTAAATTGGCGTCAGGGATAGGCTTTTATCCCGGAAAATTAAAGAGTTCCCCCAGGAATAAAAAAAACCTTAATTCACGCGTACAAAGTCGCGGGCATCTGGTAGCAAAATAAGGCATTCGATATACTTAAATACCATTTTATATTATTAGTTATTACGTTGTCTATTAAATAAGTCCACATCCGGTTTTCGAACGGTTAGAGATATGAGTTATTCCACTTGATGTAAGAAGTATACGGTGCGAAAAGTTTTTTTGCTTCACGCCCTGTTTTCCACGACTGACTTACAGTTTATTACTTATAGTTATTCTCATAGTTTACTATTTTATACTTTGTAGATAGGTAGTGAATTACAATTTTAGGTCTATTTATATCTGTTATAATTATGCCTATATCAGAAGTAGGTAATACTAGCATTAGGTGCTTAAAAGCCTACTTATTCTGGGATCCAGGGTGTGGATTTTTATTTTTTACTAGCTGATGCCCGCGACTTCGTCCGCGTGGAATAAGTTTTTCAGTTAATTTTCCAGGATAAAAAGTGGCCTATATTACTATCCCACGGTATAATCCCCCCTATAATGGTGAAACACGTACTTCTTCATATTTTAACGAAAGCCCAAACGCTGTTTCATGGCTATAACTTGAGAAATTAAGGATTTTCATACAAACTCTCAACCCCTATTTCACCCCTTCGGGGGTGGAATTTTGAAAAACTGTGAAACACATATGTTTTCATTTTCAACCCGCAGCTCATATATCAAGTTTCATGGCTATAACTTGAGAAATTAAGGACTTTCATACAAACTCTCAACCCCTATTTCACCCCTTCGGGGGTGGAATTTTGAAAAACTATGAAACACATGTTTTCATTTTCAACCCGCAGCTCATATATCAAGTTTCATGGCTAAGTATAACTTGAGAAATTAAGGATTTCCATACAAACTCTCAACCCCTATTTCACCCCTTCGGGGGTGGAATTTTGAAAAACTGTGAAACACATATGTTTTCATTTTCAACCCGCAGCTCATATATCAAGTTTCATGGCTATAACTTGAGAAATTAAGGACTTTCATACAAACTTTCAACCCCTATTTCACCCCTTTGGGGGTAGAATTTCGGGATAAAAAGTATCCTATGTCCTACCTCGTAGTATAGGCTCAAATCGTGCCAAGTTTCGTTTGAATTCATTCAGTAGTTTCGGCGTGATGCGCGGCCAAGATACAGACAGACAGACAGACAGACAGACAGACAGACAGACAGACAGACAGACAGACAGACAAAAATGAAAAAAATTACAGATTTGGCTTCAGTATCTAGTAATGAGTGCCCTCCAAAAAAAATTTTCAAAATATCTTCAATGTACAGAATTGGACCTGTTACAGTTTTATTATAAGTATAGATTCTACTACAAGTAAGCCCTTGACAGCAATCTCACCTGATGGTAAGTGATGATGCAGTCTAAGAGGGTAGCGAGCTAATCTGTTAGGAGTATGGCAGTTTTCCCCCTAGTCGGTTTCTACACGGTATCGCACCGGAACGTTAATAGCTTGGCGGTACGTCTGTTCCGGTAGGGTGGTAACTAGCCACGGCCGAAGCCTCCAACCAGGCAGGCAGTTGAGTCGAATAAAACAATAAATCATAGTAATAACTTTTTTGAAATTCTTTCTAAGGAATAATCATTATTAAAAAGCTGACAATGCAATAAGATCTAACTTCCCCGCCATATTGCAGTCAACCCCCACTGCGCTTGCGCAGGCAGGCGAGCCAATTGAGACATATATCATTTCTAAAATAGACTATCAAGAATAGATGATAAACCGTACTTGTAATTATTTATTTTATAGTCTTATGCGCCGTGCACTCCACATCAGCAGCTTAGATACTAAGTATAGATATTTATCTTATACTAGCTGATGCCCGCGACTTCGTCCGCGTGGTTTAAGTTTTTTCCCCACAGGGGCTCCTTAATTTTCCGGTATAATTCCGGTAGCCTAGGTCACTCTCGGTCCTCAAATCTATTCATGCAAAAAATCACGTTGACCCGTTGCTCTGTTGCGGCGTAATTGAAGGACAAACTCTCTATATTACGTCCTTGGGGATCGAATTTTCAAAAATGGTGAAACACGTACTTCTTCATATTTAACGGAAAATACTAAGTTTCATGGCTCTAACTTGAAAAATGAATAACTTTCATACCAACTTTCAACCCTTCCTTCAAAATCCTTCCTTAGTGAGCGCCTACGTCACAAATGGAACCTACTGTCAAAATTTCAAGTTTCTAGCCCCAGTGGTTTATGCTGTGCGTTGATATATAAGTCAGTCAGGACTTTGAATTTTATATATTTAGATAAGGTAACTTAAGAAACGTGAACGTGAATTTTATTTTTGGATCCCGCGGGAATATTTTAATTTTCCGGGATTAAAAGCCTGATAATAGATTATAGTGTGGAATAGCCCATGTGTTATTCCAGACTATAATTTATCTTTGTGCCAAATATCCAGATCCGTTCAGCCGTTTTAGCGTGATTGAGTAACAAACATCTATTCATCCATCCATCCAAACTTTCGCATTTATAATATTAAAGTACATCCACACTAATATTATAAATGCGAAAGTGTGTCTGTCTGTCTGTCTGTCTGCTACGCTTTCCCGCCCCATCTTTTCAACCGATTTTGCTGAAATTTGGTACAGAGGTAGTTTATATCCCGGGGAAGGACATAGGCTACTTTTTATCCCGGAAAATTAAGGAGTTCCCGCGGGAATCAAAAAACCTTAATCCACGCGGACGAAGTCGCGGGCATCAGCTAGTATAATATAAAATCAAAGAGTTTCCACGGACTTTTTCTAATTCGTTCTCGGGCATCATCTAAGTAAAAAAGTCAGTCAGTATATGTGGGTAGGTACACGACCTACCCAATCAATAGTGACAGTAACATAACCCTCAAAACATACGTCAAACGATCGATGTTTGGTGAGAAACCTGGCCAAAGAAACCCGATCCAACCCAAAATCTAATCACTTTCGGCCCGGTCGTTCGCACTTGACCAATCTCCGGTCATTGGTCTACCCAAAATGGCATATTGATACAACAAAATTATTCCCCGAAATACAAAGCAGCTCGACCAAAAGTCCAAAACGTATGATCGAAAATGTAAACCGACACTAAACAGTGGCTTAACACTACTTAAATAACACGGGTATGTCACCCAAATAGCACCTTTATCACCCATCGATAAAGCCTATGTACCCTCTGGATTATACCACCAACGCTATCACCAAATTTTGAATCCTAAAGCGACAAATTTAAGGTAGATTTTGCAATGGAAAAAGTGGTCGTGGTCAGGAGTATAGGATTACTAAACTAAAGAATTTTCCATATCATTAAACATTTAACATCTGTACGTCAAACGCGTCCGATCGTTTTATGAGGTTGGTTTTGTTACTGACAAATTGATTGAGGGTTCGAATTAGTAGGTAATTATGTGCAACATCAAATTCCCATCCTTGGGATGGGAAAAGGTGTAAAGGAAGGCAAAGGAAAAGATGGGAAGATGATTTAAGAGTGGTGGCTGGTGCTACCTATTATTGTAAAAAAATATTTATTCAGCAATAAAGGCCTATGGTTAAGTTATGTGCATATCTGGTAGGGATTAATATCTGGGAGAGATGAATGATCTTATGAAAGGACTTACTTCCCTTGTCTTCATTTTAACCCGGCCCACTGCTAAGCACGAATCTTCTGTCAAAATCATACCTAAGGGTTAGGTCATAGTCCACCACGCTGGCCAAATGCGATAGTACCTACTCACCTTTGAGAACATTATGAAAACTCGTTCATGCAGGCTCTTTCACAATGTTTTCTTTTACCGTTAGGGCGCCTTCAAATTTGCCGCAAAGCGTAGCGCGGCCTGTCGCGAGGTTCGAACATCATAGGGTTGTACCTATATTTATTTTCACGATGGACTCTGACGAAGAAACACTGCTCTGTGTTACTATTAATACGAAACAACGAAAATATAAAGTGGTTGTGTTAACAATACATAATATTATACTTACATGCTTCATTTTTTTAGGGTTCCGTACCCAAAGGGTAAAAACGGGACCCTATTACTAAGACTCCGCTGTCTGTCTGTCTGTCTGTCTGTCTGTCTGTCTGTCTGTCTCCAGGCTGTATCTCATAAACCGTGATAGCTAGAAAGCTGAAATTTTCACAAATGATGTATTTCCGTTGCCGCTATAACAATAAATACTAAAAATTAAAAAAATATATATATTAAGGGGGGTCCCCATACAATAAACGTGTTTTTAGGGTTCCGTACCCAAAGGGTAAAAACGGGACCCTATTACTAAGACTCCGCTGTCTGTCTGTCTGTCTGTCTGTCTGTCTGTCTGTCTGTCTGTCTGTCTGTCTGTCTGTCTGTCTGTCTGTCTGTCTGTCTGTCTGTCTGTCTGTCTGTCTGTCTGTCTGTCTCCAGGCTGTATCTCATAAACCGTGATAGCTAGAAAGCTGAAATTTTCACAAATGATGTATTTCCGTTGCCGCTATAACAACAAATACTAAAAATTAAAAAAATACATATATTAAGGGGGGTCCCCATACAATAAACGTGTTTTTTTCGTATTTTTTTGCTCAATATTAAAAACGGTAACAGGTAGACGGTTCAAATTTTCACAGAATATTAACTTGTATATTACCTTTCAAAATAAATAATTAAATATCAATAAAGTAAATATTAAAGGGGGGCTCCCATACAACAAACGTAATTTTTATTTTTAATACGTCATAAATCGTAAAACTTACTACAGGTTTGTACGGAACCCTCGGTGCGCGAGTCCGACTCGCACTTGGCCGGTTTTTTTTCGTATTTTTTTGCTCAATATTAAAAACGGTAACAGGTAGACGGCTCAAATTTTTACAGAATATTAACTTGTGTATTACCTTTCAAAATAAATAATTAAATATCAATAAAGTAAATATTAAAGGGGGGCTCCCATACAACAAACGTAATTTTTATTTTTAATACGTCATAAATCGTAAAACTTACTACAGGTTTGTACGGAACCCTCGGTGCGCGAGTCCGACTCGCACTTGGCCGGTTTTTTTCACTTGGAGTCTTGTTTGTGAAATGGTCAATAAATTTAATGCATATTTCTTCGCAAGCCTTTTTCTTTTCGATTTTATTGCTGTACTTGTCGGACTTCGAATCCCATATTGCTGGACGACTCTCAACCTCATCGATAAATTCTTCTACCTGATTATCGTTCATGTTTAGACTTGAACAAAAATACGTGCGCAGTACCGTCACTAGTCGATCGATGAACTGATGCGCGGCCGCAGCGCGGGTGCAGCGCTGCAGCCGCGCTGCAGCCGCGCTGCTTCCGCGCGGCACTTTGCGGCAAATTTGAAGGCGCCCTTAAAACACATAACTCCAAAAAGTACGTCTGGATCCAGGTGGCGCAAGACCGTGGCTTGTGGAAGATCCTGCAAGATACCTATGTCCAGCAGTGGACGTCATCAAGCGGTTATCAACGGCGACGACTACATATCCCGGGATCAAACCCTCGACCACCCGAATAAGAAGCTAGGCTACAACCGCTATAAAGGACTTTGAAACAACTTACGTCTTACTCAATTAACCTAAAATGCTTTCAAAAATCGCAATTTTTTGCAAAGATATGGCCCAAGTATGAATACAAATACAAAACTTTTTATTCAAGTAGACTTTGACAAGTGCTTTTGAATAGCCGAGTGAATCTACCACTGGTTCGGAATACCATTCCTACTGAGAATAACCCGCAAGAAACTCTGTGGTTGCTATTTAACTAGCTATTAGAATCGATCCTTACACTAGTCATCCTCTCAAAACCTGATGTTAGCGTCATAATTACAGACAAGGTGTCTGCAAAGTAGCGGGTAAATACTAGTGTGTGGTAAATAGCGAACTTCCTTCCACCAACAGGTCATGACAAAATTGATGTCTAGTTCACTAAAGTACTTTGAAAACTGTATAGTGCTAGTGACGCGATGGTACTTACCTTACACCTTATCTAGGACGTTAAGGCAGTAACAAGCGGGAAAATCAACGTAAAATCTAGTGCTCTTGTTATTAATTACTAGCTGATGCCCGCGACTTCGTCCGCGTGGATTGAGGTTTTTCGGTTCCCGCGGGAACTCTTTAATTTTCCGGGATAAAAAGTAGCCTATGTGCTATTCCAGACTATAATCTATCTCTATGCCAAATTTCATCCAAATCCGTTCAGCCGTTAGAGCGTGATTGAGTAACAAACATACATCCATACATCCATCCAAACTTTCGCATTTATGATATTTATTTGATATTAATTGATGTACCTACTAGCTGATGCCCGCGATTTCGTCCGCGTGGATTGAGGTTTTTTGGTTCCCGCGGGAACTCCTTTAATTTCCCGAGATCAAAATTTGCCTATGTGCTATTCCAGACTAATCATCATCCAGATCTGTTCAGCCTTTTTGGCGTGATTGAGTAACAAACATCCATCCATCCACGTAAGTGGGCGTATCTAGTTGTAGACAAACCAAAGCGAAGGCTTGCAGAAGACATTGAGGCTAAAGCAGGAAGTTGGCCTCTTGCCAAAACTAGCGATCGATTCGTACAATACGATCTGCATTCTGCATTATGTCAACACAACCTCAGTGTACAAATCATATCATATCATACTAATATTATAAATGCAAAAGTTTGGATGGATGAATGTATGGATGGCTGGATGGATGTTTGTTACTCAATGACGCCCCAACGGTTAAACGGATCTGGATGAAATTCGGCACGGAGATAGATTATAGCCTGGAATAACACATAAGCTACTTTTTATCCCGGAAAATTAAAGAGTTCCCGCGGGAAACAAAAAAAAAATCAATCCACGCGGACGAAGTCGCGGGCATAAGCTAGTGTATTAAAAATGTGAGGTATGTTGGTTGGTCCACGTGGACGAATTCGCTGGCAACATCTAGTATTATGAAAAACAAATGTACAAACCCATTAGCGTAATGAGTCGAAATGGGATGAATACGACCCACAATAGAGACAAAAGAGTTGTACAAAAACGTAAAACATTATGATAATACTGTGAACCATAATTTTATGATTAATGTCCTCGAGTAGGTAAGTAAGTAATAAAAGTAATTAGCCTAACACATTTTAATTTCCATTAGAGCCCGGCCGGCCGGCGGTCCTTGAAAGCTGAAAAAAACTTCTGATTGGTGAATCACGGGGTTCCGCGAACGCGGCGCGTTTGATCAATAACGCGGTTCTACGGAAGGGATTATAAGCATTTATAAGCAACTGACTCCGTGGAAAGTTGTGGATGTCACAATAGGGATGATGACAACTCAATCAAATCAGCAACTCTTTATGAAACTTAAAAACGCGCTTCTAGTATGGAAGTTGTATGAAATATTGGATAGAAGTAGGCGTTACTTTGCGGAAGTCCATGATATTGAAAAAACTAGAAATTTAATTCGCTATAATCCGCCACAGAAGGTAAATCTATGTAGGTAATCTATGTATAAAGGTGTATCTATGTATGTAGGTATATAGGTGTGGAGAATATCGCGGGCAAGTTCAAGATACGCACTGTACCACATAGATTTACCTTCTGTGGCGGATTATAGCGAATTAAATTTCTAGTTTTTTCAAGAAGTTGTATGAAATTCACAGTTGTGACGTGTGACGTCATAAAGTTCAACGCACTTTTTTTCTTTAATCTATATTTTAAAATTGTTATCAAACTTAAAACTAACCGATTTAGGTCTTTTGGAAGACCCTATATTTAATAATCAGTTAGAAATAATTTATTTTTGATATAGGCATCCTCCCTATTTGAACTCTTCTTAGAGTGGCTTTAGACCAGCGTATTTTTGAAGTGACATCTTCTTTAGCCGCGTTGAGCACTTTTTGGTAGGGGGTAAACTTGTGGATTCGCGTCACCGACACCGACACCTCGCATTGTTACGAAGACGAAAGGTCTTAAATATACTACGTTCGTAATTAAACTATATTTATAATATTAGTACGTATATTATTTATTTATCGAGAAAATTGTATCCGATCGTGTTTATTTTACATAATAAATAAACATATGGACATTCAAATATCTAAAAATCTAAAAATTATAAATAAGATTTTAAATTAATTTACCATTTACATTTTTAATTAAAAAAACGAGTTGTAAGGTTTTTATCACAGTGACGTCGTTTATCGTTCGTAGCTACTAGCTATAATACTAATGATCCCATACGGGTCATTCTAGATAGATGAATTCAGAAAGCCCAAAAGTACCTACTCCAAGTTGAAACTCTACAAAGTCCGCCTGCGTCGGTGTTAGGGGTAACAATGATAGTAATTACATAATGATAAGTCATTTAAACGTTGCCCGCGGTGCGGGTGTAGTTGTTAGGATGTAGGGTCAGCAGATAAAACTTGATATTAGGACGGCGGGGAAGCCTAAGCTACCCTCTCTCTCGCACATTATGACATTTTCACAATATACTTTTTTCCCTCTCTCGCACATTCTAACATTTGCACAATAGGTACGCTTTTGAATAGTTTGGCCAATCCAAGTCTTGACAATAAAATTACGAATAGTTTGGATCTATTTTTATTGTAATTATAGTAGTTCCTGATAGAGAAAATGGCGACGATAAGTTATAGAAACTAGTTGTTTTTGCCACTCTTATATCCAATACCTAGGTATAACTATTACAATATAATTAAAATTTAAAATTTGTTCTGTCATTTTCCTCTTTGATTTACTTAGCTCTAGATATACTATATTTTATTTAGATTAGGTATTACTTGACATATCAAAGGCTGAACCTCTTACGAAATATTATTATAAAAGAAGCTAAGATTTAAGTCTACGTAGCGTGGCTCGAGCTTCTGTGGGTGTTCCGATATAAGCACTGCGAGCACTGGCAGTGCTCTTTACTGGGGACTTACAGTGCTCGCAGTGTATTTCGGAACGCACCCTCTGTAAAATTTATTGATATTTGAATTGATTTATTGACAAAATGGATGACCTTATTTTGGTTTCCGTGCTTGTTTTGGTTTATTATTTATCCACTTTGATATAAAAGAGGTATTGAGTAAAATAAGTACGTACTTACCTACAATAATTAATGGCCTTATCGCTAAATAGTGAATTCCAAAAACATATCCAAGTAAAAAAGCCCAGTGGTCCAACATAATAGAAGGCGTTTAGGAATTATAAATAATAGGCGTAATTACCAAAACGGGGCTCGAGGATAATTTGCTGACGGTACCCTCGTGTGTATTCGTGGAACGAATTCCGAAGCATTTGTTTGATGCGGCGTAATAAGGATCAATTATGAAAAAAACTTACGTTTGTGTAACATAGAGTCGAAGATATAATAATAATATATGTATTAATATTATTTTGGAGCAAATTTTTTGGTATTAGCTATATTTTTCCTCAGTCAATATATTTTGTTATACGACTAGCTTTTGTTTGTCGCTCACGTTAAGAAAGAAAGAAAGAAAGAAATAAAGAAACAGTTTATTCACCTGCAGTGGTGTCACAGACAAAACTAGAACAAATGTAACACTTTCGTCTGTGACACCACCCAGAAAGGGTGTACAGCTCAGCGTTTTGCCTTGCGTCATATACTTATATGCTAAAAATGCATACAAAGCAAGGCTGATTTTCAGCTGTTGTGATCCCGGCTGACGTCACAGTTACAACAATAAATTATAACAAAACCAAAAGTTGGAAGAAAGCTGTTATGTAAGTAGTCAGTTCAGAAAATAATCATAATAATTATATTACGTATAATATAAATTAAAAAAAAAATTATCGATTTTCATAAAAATTAGCGCTACTTTACTCACATAGGGGTTGAATTTTCAAAAATTCTTTCTTATAGCATGCCTACGTCATATAATAGCTATCTGTATGCCAAATTTGAGCCCAATCCGTCCAGATTTTTAAGTTGTGCGTTAATAGATCAGTCAGTCAGTCAACTTTTCCTTTTATACACATACCTACTAGCTGATGCCCGCGACTTCGTCCGTGTGGCTTAAGTTTTTTTGATTCCCGCGGGAACTCCTTAATTTTCCGGGATAAAAAGCCTATGTCACTCTCCAGGTCCTCAACTATACCCATGCCAAAAATCACATCGATCCGTTGCTCCGTTGCGGCGTGATTGAAGGACAAACCAACAAACCAATAAACCAACAAACCAACAAACCAACAAACCAACAAACCAACAAACCAACAAACCAACAAACCAACAAACAAACACACTTTCGCATTTATAATATTAGTATGATTTAGATAAAACTTTTAAAGAACGAGCCCGAGGCCCTGTCCTAAGCTACGTGAGCGACCCACGCGATAGCGCGACACCACAGTATCAAACAGTAGCTGACCCTCACAATGGCGCATAGATAAGTTTGCCATTTTCTATGGAGTCGTATCGTGTGGCGTTGCGTCGCATCGCTTTCAACTCGCCGTCGTCGTTCACCTAGGACTACAGAAGCCGGCAATATTACTCAAATTGACAGTTTGATGTCATGTACCTTGAGGTCCTAAAATAAGGATTATAATTATTATCCTTAAACACGGAATTCAACAATATCAAAACAATACGGATGTAGGCGATGCAATGGTAGGATGCCGCCTGATTTTTAAGGTAATTTATTATTGCCTATCAATATCATATAATCACTAAATGATAAAATATGATTTATATATTTCAAGTAGGACCTCTTGTGCCACTTAATATAACTCAAGACTCTACCACCGGGTCGGAAAACTGATTCTACTGAGAAGAGCCGGCAAGTCAGCCACGAGCGATAGTTTATGTAATTAACTAGGTATTTTAACCACCAAATGTAATGTTACTAAGCACAAAAGATCTATAAAAGTAACAGAGAGGTAGAATGACCATTTTATGATTCCATAAAATGGCATTAATTGGCATTGCTGGTTTACTAATAAAAATTTATGTTTTAAAGTATTTTACATTTATTAACTCCTTCTTATACTAAGTTTATTATAATTACCTATGTTTAATAGTTTAATAATTACAACTAGCAAGACATTGAGATAGATAAATTAAGTAGGTAATAAATAATGATCATTTCCTCATATTATGGGAGGTCTTAGTTGTTAAATGATAAGTAGTATTTTTATGTACAGTTAAGTTACAAGTTATTAATAGTTTATTAATAGATGGAAATGCAATCGGTTGAGTGAAGCGAGGAAATCGCACGTAATTGTTTCAATCAGATCACCCTTAGATGAATAAACTAAGTATAATAGCTGATTATAGATACACTGGGTTTTTCTTATCCTGAAAGTTTTTTTTATTTCCGCCCGCGACTTCGTCCACGTGGTTTAAGTTTTTGAATTCCCGCGGGAACTCCTTAATTTTTTGGCATAAAAAGTAACCTATGTCCTTCCCCGGGATGTAACCTACCCCTATACCAAATTTCATCAAAATTGGTTGAAGATGGGCCGTTTAAGCGTACCAGACAGATAGACGGAGAGACAGACAGACACACTTTCGCATTTATAATATTAGTATGGATATGGATAGGCTTGCGCTTAACGACAATCATGCTTAGTGCAAAGCAATGATGAGGTCTAGGTTGGAACGCGCTTGCCTATAGAAGATGCCTATTCACTCTTGCCTTGAAGGTATCTGAGTTATATGTGGCAGGAAACACGTGCGCTGGGAGGGTGTTCCACACCCTAGCGGTTCGTATCAGAAACGTCGAAAAAACGTTTCGTGCGAGCACATTGGACGTCAACGACTTATGGATGCCAACGCTGACGATTTCTCGCTGTTTTGTGATAGAAATGGAGAAGGAGGAACAAGGTTGTGAAGTTCCTGATTATATCTAATAATATGGGAAGGTGTTTGAAATTCGTCATAATATTTTGCAAGCCCTGTATTTTTGACCGAGCGAAGCGAAGGTCTCTGAGTCTACTTGAGTGAATTGGCACTTGTCCGTCCGCCCGTCCGTCCGTCCGTCCGTCTGTCAGAGCCTTATAACTTCTGAATTACTGAACGTAATTACTTCAAATTTAAATATAATATGTAAACCGATGGCCTCCCGCCGAATATGGCTTATAAACTTATAAAAATCTTTATTTCAGGGGGGCTCTCATAGAAGCGAATGCGAAGTAAAATATTTTTATAGCGTTACATAGGGTTGCGGTATATCATTTTAAAGATAATTAGGAATAGAGCCCAAAAATATTTTTTTTTAAATTTTTCCCCTAAAATTGACGAATTGGGGGGCTTTCTTAGTGGCGCTTTTCTAACGTCCAAAGTTGACCTCAGAACTCTCAATTTTCTGAAAGGCTGAGCCTGAAACTTATCAATTATTTGAATTATATCCTGTACCTACATGAACAACAAATACTAAAATTAGATAAATATTATAAGGAAACTAAATTATTTAATTTTTAATGTGCTTCAGTATTATTAACAGAACTTCACAATTATGTCAATAGATGGCGCTCTGTACAAGTTTATGGATACCGCGAGGTCTCAGTTCGGGGCGAACCACTAGTTATAGAGGTGCAAGTAACTCGATGTTGCCGTTTTTTAGAATAATAATCCTTATTTTAGTGACGTGAAGGTACGCGACATAAACTGATAATTTTAATCAGTTACCGATTTATGCGATGGTAGTGCCCCCACTTTTTATAAATTAATTAAGTAATTTTTACTTAACTGTTGCTAACTCGGTATTTGTTTTTATAGTCATCCTCAACATGATGTTGAACAAGCTATATTTAATTAAAAAAATGTATAACCCGTGACACCTCATACATCCAAAATATCTGTTCAGGCATTTAGAAGTTATGGTAGAATACAGAACGCACATATATACATGAATCCTGAAAGCATTACACTCCCTTTCGATCGAAAATATTTTATAATTATTTTAACGACCTCCCTGTCCCAGTGTTGAGCGCTGTTGTCTTAACGTGGGTCCCGGGTTCAATTCGCGGCAGGGTCAATTTGGGAATGGTCTGGCCTGAGGCTGCGGCCGTGGCGAGTTACCACCCTACTGGCAAAGACTGGAAAGCCAAGCGATTAAGCGTTCCGGTACGATGCCATGTAGAAACCGATTAGGGGTATGGGTTTAATATAACTGCCATACCCGTTAGCCCGCTACCATCTTAGACTGCATCTTCACTTACCATCAGGTGAGATCGCAGTCAAGGGCTAACTAGTAGTGGATACAAAAATATTAATTTATTTTAAGTAACTAGGTAGATAAGTAAGTATTTTATAATAAGTACTTATCATCACGTCATTTAATTTTACACGGTCACATTATATATCATTATTCGCGTATAATTGCCGCAACCGTCCTAGATAATGACGTGCAATGCGCGAAACTAATAAAAAATATTAAAAAAAAACGAAAAACAGCGGCTTTCTCAAAGAGTACAATCAAACATCGTAAAGGTTACTGCCAATTTAGTGTAAGGGAAACTATTCCATGTGTCAATTTATGTAAGTATCAAAATGGGTTGCAGGTTTTTTGTATTTTTTTCCTGACATTTAAGCTTAATGAGGCATCTGTTCGTAATCAGTAACATAGGTATCCCACATTATCAAGGGTGGCCTGAAAAATAGGGCTATTTTATTTGCTTATTATGTTACATACAAATTAATATGATCGATTTGGGTTTGAATGCGGTGCTCAGTATCTATCGGTAATTACTGTTTCCATGCACATGGTCATGTTTATGGTGGATGCACATTAGCTACTGTCGCACATTTGATTAGTTGCCTTACTTGAATTTTTTTTTTTTTTCAATTTATTTGTTTACTGGATGATGCCCACGACTTCGTCCGCGTGGATTAAAAAGTTCCCGCGGGAACTCTTTAACTTTCCTATGTCCTCCCCCGAAATGTAACCTACCTCTAACCAAATTTCATTAAAACCGGTTGAACAGATGGGCCGTGAAAGCGTAACAGATAGACAGACGGACAGAAAGACACACTTTCGCTTTTATAATATTAGGGGGTTTGAAGTTTCAAAGTATGATAACTATACTGAGTGGGATGTCATATGAAAGGGCTATACTTCTACATTCTAAAACAGTTTTTTTTTTGTGCATAATAGTTTTTGATTTATCGGGCAAAATGTCGAAAAAAATACCGTTCCCCCCCCTTATCTCCGAAGTTTACCAATTGAAAAATCTGAAATAATTATGGTCAATAGAAGCTTATGTATATTTTACAGGAAAAATAAAACGAATGCTCTAACTAGCATAGTTTTTTTGATATTAACAATAAACCTCTACAAACAAAGTTAGTTTTGCGGTTCATTTCGTCTTGTTTTTAATACGTCATAAATCGTAAAACTTACTACAGGTTTGTTCGGACCCCTCGGTGCGCGAGTCCGACTCGCACTTGGCCGGTTTTATTTAAGGATCTATCGTCTCGTTTCACAGAGTCCACAGGTGACCGGAGGGCTGGCAGTTACCTCGGTCAACATAAAAGTTCGGCTATTCAGAGGGGTAACGCAGCCAGCGTTTTGAGCACATTGCCTCATTGCAGCGGCTTGGATGATTTTTTAATGTTTTCATAATATGTTTAATTTGATAATTTTGTAAAGTTATCTTTACAATCGTGCATTGTCGAGTCAACATCTCCTGAAGATGATGTTAGTCGCTTCAGCAACGATAGCAGCGCGAGCGACTATCGCTTAGGCGAAAGTTGCTTCTAGCTAGCGAACGCGAAAAAAGTGATTAATTGTACTAGCAAGTTAAACATGCACAAGACTGCAGAAGTTTAATTTTTATATGGTAATTTAATTGTTAGCTCGTTTTAGCTACGAGTACCTTGTAGTTTTGTTCTGTTAGCCTTATCTTAAACTAGATTTAACCTGAGGTTATGCACGCGCAGTTTTTTTTAAAATTATACTCTAGCCTTCAAAAATTCAAATAAGACTTTTTTATTTTTTTTATAACAATACAATAGAACTTAAAGCTAGCTAGCCTAACCTAATTACTATATGAAAAAAAAAAACTTATGTCTAATATCATTATCAGTGTTATGTCTTGTAATAAAATAATTGCATGTTTCACAAGATTTCACTGTTCAGGAGAAATTAGTCTATTAGTAATTAGCTAGACTTACCTTCAGGTGAAATCACAGTCAAGGGCTAACTTGAGTAACTTGTAGTGGATAAAAAAAAACCACCCCCAAAGAGATTAAATACGGGGTGAAAATTGTATGAAAGTCCGTCATTTCTCAAGTCAAAGCCAAAATTAAGAAACACCTGTTTCACAGGTCAGTGTTTGAAATTTCCACCCCCAAAGAGATTAAATAGGGGCTGGAAGATGTATAGGATTTTTAAGTTTTAACCACGTGGACGAAGTCGCGAGCATCAGCTAGCTCAAAATAATATAGAACAAGAAGCGAACGGAAGCAACCAGTTCACACAATCGCAACAAACCGCTCCTAGAACAAAAAAACCGAAACGATTACGAATACTCTAGTCGTGGGAGACGCAATTATTTTCCAATTTTAATCAAAAATATCACCTTTCACTTCCACTTAACCATTTAAATGTCAATCTCTGATGCGTACTTCGCCTTAAATAGGTGACCAAGACAATCTATTTTCAACCTTATCCCTGTATATTATAGAGCTCAAAACCGTTTGTCTGTAAAATTATCTTAAACAATTTGGTTTTGTATGATTAATGTACGTACTCTATTCTCTGTGACTGTACAGTTGAATATTTGGTCGATTTTGAATTTTATATCTAAAGAGCTGTGGTTGAAATTCGAATGAGTAAGTTTATAATCCTTAAGGTGGAAATTAGAAAGCATTTGTAGGAAATTGATAAAAATAATAAGATTGCATTGATGTGTGTAATCTAGATGAGTCAAGTACCGTACGTATGAAATTTTTTTTTTGTCTTTCGTGTGAAGATTTATTTATATATTATTAAAGATAGATTACTAAAGATAGATAATAATCAGCCATTGTCGGGTGAGAGGTCAGTTTTGAGGTGTTATGATAAAGAGGTCAAAAGTCCTTATCTAAATTCTTACTAATAATGTCCTCCTGACTCTCTCATCTGAAAGTAGAAGGAAGCTGGAGGAACGACGTTTTGTCCTGTCATCCTAGTGAACGGACTTTTTATCTACCACTAGCTGATGCCCGCGACCACGCATAATATCACGTCAATCCGTTGCACTGTTGCGGCGTGATTGAAGGACAAACCAGTAAACCAACTAACAGACACACTTTCGCGTTTACAATATATTAGTATGATGATACCAATGATCTTTAAGTGCATGACACTATTTTTTTATCAGTCGTTAGTGTGCTTTCTGCCTTAGGACCACCTTCCTGAAATAAACTAATTATGAATCATACTAATATTAAAATGCGAAAGTGTGTTTGTTTGTTGGTTTGTCCTTAACTCACAACGGATCGATGTGATTTTTGGTATGGGTATAGTTGAGGACCTGAAGAGTGCATTAACTCATAAGCTACTTTTTATCCAGGAAAATTTAGGAGTTCCCGCAGGAATAAAAAAAAAAACTTAAACCACGTGGACGCAGTCGCGGGCTTAGCTAGTAATAAATAATTAATCAATCAAGCAATATGCAGTGTTGTTGCGAATTCCTAGCTAGTTCCTGTATAGTAGGTTCATAAACAACTTTTTATTTAGGTACTCAGTCAAACGTAAAAGATGTTATCTGTAATTATATTTATTACTGTTCGCTACAACAACAGCTATACTCGTAGCTATAAACGGAAAAGTATTTACTATTTAACACATAAGTACTTACTGGCTTGGAGTTCCTTCGAGGGTAAAGTCCGAAACCAACGACCTCAATTTCGGGCGCCTGTCAAACAAAGAATGTGGACTTATTTTACTAACGCCATCTAGTCTGAAAGGCGAGACAAAGACAGGCTTATACAGGTGTGGAGCGCGCTCTACAGATCGGATGCCCAATTTTTTTCTATGAAAGGCCCATCTAGTATCTACACATATATCGATGTCCGAAGCGAAACTTTATTCTCCAAAAAGCTAAAGTGACCGTACTTAAAACAGACCTAACACGATGATTTTATTTTTCTCGCGAAAGAAAAATCTCTACATCGACATTTTTATGACCATAAAATAGTGATATCGACACATAATATGGAAAACTGTCATTATTAAACATTGTGAGCAAAGTATGCCAACCATCACAGATTAGGTTCAAAATAATTAAAGCGCATTCTTGCATTGATCGGTGTAACGGCGGCGTGGACCGTGACGCGGCCATTGCTGCGGAGAAACTGCACGGAATTAATGCATTTTAACGATGTACGCCACCACCACCACCACTACAGCCCATTAACGTCCCACTGCTGGGCACAGGCCTCCACTCTCATAGGAAATTAGAGCTTAGACCCACCACGATGCTCCAATGCGGGTTGGCGGGCTTTAACGACTATTATCATGTTATTGATAATAACCGGGACCGACGGCTTAACGTGCTCTCCGAGGCACGGGAGTGAAACACCACCGACTTCCTAGCACCGGGCTAGTACTGAGAATTTCTAGACAGAAAAACCCAATACATAATTATGGCTCGACCCAGGACTCGAACCCGGGACCTAATCGGCCGTAGTTGAACATGCTAACCACTAGACCAACGAGGTAGTTAACGATGTGTACTCGCCTTTATACCGTTTAGTAGGTATGACAGAATGTTCTCTTGGTGTTCCACACTTCAGAGGTCCAACTGTCTAAGCAAATCGTTTTTTTTATCCACTACAAGTTAGCCTTTGACTGCGATCTCACCTGATGGTAAGTGATTATGCAGTCTAAGATGGTAGCGGGCTAACCTGTTAGGGGCACGGCAGTTTTATTAAACCCGTACCCCTAGTCGGTTTCTACACGGCATCGTACCGGAACGCTAAATGGTTTGGCAGTACGTCTTTGCCGGTAGGGTGGTAACTAACAACGGCTGAAGCCTCCCACCAGACCAGACCAGAGAAAATTCAGAAATTATAAATTCCCAATTGACTCTGCCGGGGATCGAACCCGGGACCGCCCACGTTAAGACAACAGCGCTCAACACTGCGCCATGGAAGTCGGCAAATCTACACTTGAACGAACGCCGGATTCAAACCTCGGACCCTGCGATTGGAATCCTAAGTCTCAACCACAAGGCTTACAAAATAAATCCATACCAAAGACTATCTCCCACCTGTTATATACCCTAGCTTATTTATACTATAATTAAAACATCAACTGTAATTTTTAATTAACTCGATAGCACCTTCCATTATTTGTGAAAAAACACGTCAATGTTTCGCACACTGTCTTGCAGCGTTTTTTTTTTTTTTTGCACCTTATATTTTTTTAATACCAAACCCAATTGCACTCCTGACAGATAATTAAAATTCCCATTATCTCTCTTAATCTAATTAAAAGTGTTGCATCGATATCGGCAGAGGCATGTCCATAAAAAGTTTTACTTTATATGGCTTGATGGACGTTCAGACTTCAGAGGCGTTGTGGCCTAAGAGCTGGCGACGAATTTCGGGATTCGGAAAGGTCCTTTTGGCAAGCTGAAATTGAAAAAAATTGTAATCTGGCAGAGCGTTTGCGGTTATTTTGTATGTCGTACTCATTTGAAAACTTTATTCACGTCTGGGAATTTTTTAAGACCGCAAAATTTGTCTGGCGATTTACAGGTGAAAATGATTATGAAAAATTATATATATTAATTATATTACTTTATTTATTTATTGAAATTACTCAATAAATACGTGATTAAAATTTCAGATTGCCAAATATATAATAGTATATTTTTTGGAAATTTTAATAAAATATTTTTGAAAAGAATTTTTTTTTCGAATTCTATAAGTAAGTACTAAATTAAAAAAAACAAGTTGCTAAAAAAATATTTTTTTTGTTTTTTTTTTGCAAATGTTTGCAAATATGCTGCGCAGTAGCGAAATAACCGCAAACGCTCTACCAGACTGCCAGGACTGGATTCGCCAATTGACGTAATTACAATTTTTCACAATTTCAGCTTGCCAAAAGGACCTTCCCGAAATTCGTCGCCAGCTCTCCGTCTATTATGTATTGAAGGGAATGTTAAAGAATTATTACAAAATTTCAACATACACAAGGTATAAAGAAAAATAAAGTTTTAACAAGCAGTAAGCATTAAAAACTGTAACCCGACCACGGAAGAAATTTCAGAGACCCCCACTTTTTTGGATGTAACATCCGTCATATCGATTTTGTTCGTGCAAAATGTAGCCTATGTTACCGGGACCATAATAACGAATCGATTGCCACCTCATTTATCAAAATCGACTCAGTAGTTTAGGCGCTACGTTGGAGCATACATAAATACAAACATACATAGACTTCTAAAATCAAAACCCTTCCTTTTGGCTTTACCGTCGTTGGGTAAACAGTGCAACCGCCGAATTTCCCGCTGATTCTTTTAGAAAAGAAGGACATTCTTAACCAGTGATAAGATTACTCAGGGCGCGATTCCCAGAGAGACGCAGGTTCAAATCCTGCCGGTTCCGAAAATTTTTGATATGTATTTAAGTAAGTTTAGAAACTTTCCTCGTGTGTGAAGCACTGTGAAAAAATTATAAAATAAGACTACGTCTTGACGATTCTTTACCCTGGAATTCATAAACGTTGGGTAACCAGTCTCTGGCAAAATGCCGTTCACGATTCGCGTAGGACTTGAATGTAGAATCAACCTTTGTTGCAATTCATAAACGTTCGCCAGACAATCTCCTAGCTGAATGGAGAAGAAATGGAGATGTACAGAATATTGTCTATTGATTGACATGTTATCTGTGGAAATTCTCTATGGATGTCACTTTGACGCACTGAGACACTCAAGTGAACGTCAATGTTTGTTTACAAACAAACATTGACGCGGTTTTCAATTTCCAATGGTTTTCAATTTTAGGGAATAATAGAAAGCAAAGACCGAAGCGAATTCGAAATTTACGTGGTAAAACGCTGACGAATAATACCACTTTGATAGCGGTGATGCACAACTTCATGATTTGTATATCCTGCATAAAGTCAGAGACGGCCAAGCTGACGGTACATCCTGGGCACGTATAAGAATCGCTCTGGAGCACCTTTGCAAAAATATCGCGAAGATATGTTTGTTCGCAGATAACAAAAGTGCAGCTTACTCTCCATAAACTGAAGTCCAGTAGAACTACTTCAGCTCTTACGAGTACGTTCTAAACTGTTCCGGCATGGTGCAAAGATGTGTTCATCAGTGCAGACTTTTGGCCTGAGGGCATAGTATACCGTCGTTACAGGGAAGCGAGAACAAGAATTCCTTCTGCTTCATAAGACTATAATATACTTATTTTTAGAATTGTATTTATAGTATTTTATGAATTATATTGTATTGTGTTATAATTATGATTAAATATTGTTGCCTGATTTAAATAAATAATTCAATGTTAAGATCAAAGTTATCATGTTCTTGCTTAGTCACTGAAGTAATAGGATACCAAATTTCGAATCTATCAAACCTGTATTGGTAGTTGCTCTCATACTTTCTTCAACATAATATTATGATAATCTGCAAATAGCTGAAGAGATTTTCTTGAATCATTGCTAAGAACACTTTCGATCAAGTCCTCTAAACCAAAAAAATAAATCAAAATCGGTTCATCCGTTTGGGAGCTATGCTGCCGCAGACAAATACACAGATGCACAAACACACACACCCTCTTTTAGCGTCGGTAAGTAGTCAAGACTGAAAGACCATGAAGGTACTTATAGAGCTAGTTTTATGGCATTTATACATGGCTTTATATAAAAATTCTATTTTTATTTATGAATGAATAAGTACAGAAAACTACAAACTGTTATAATCCATTTAATATTATTTTAACAATTAATACCAGGCTGAAGAAGGACATCATTCATATTTTTGACTGCTATTATGATTCTTGTATTGCTAGCCACTTCCTTTTCGCCTCAAGAAATGCACATATCATATGAGGTCATCCAACCAAATGAATTAATCCACGACCTTTATTCTAACTTCTTCACACAAGATCTTGGCTCAAACTGAGGATAGTAGAACAACGTATGTTCTGGAATTGCCTTTAGGTACTGTGTAGTACATACATTAACTGTAGTTCCTTTATTTTGCGCTCGATATTATGTATTATTCGTCAACATCCTATGTCCTATGAGATAAGTACAGAGTCATTATAAAAATTTTCTTCTTTCTTGTTTACCTAATTCTGTATACCATCAATTAGCCTTTGCGTCTACTAGCCTTGCATCTTTATGTAGGCTGGCCGATTGTGGTATCTTTCAAGAGTCCGTCCTCATGCGGCACTTCTTTCTTCTGGCAATAATTCATAGCCATCGTTTCAATCCCTCCCCGGCCCACTATTAAATACTGAGCGCGTGCCTCTTCTTAGAACGAGAAGGGTACCTTCCGGAAATACCCGTCTATATCAGGACAGCATAAATCGTCGTAGTTTTATATGCACTAGCTGTAATTAGCGATTTCATCATCAATGTAAAGCCATCATTCGCTTTACACTACACTTTGGATAATTGGTGGATTTATTGGTTTTACCACAAGTACAAACTTAGAAGAACATGTTGTATATGACTCAAATCACATTTTTTCTTCGATTTTTTATTAAAAATCAAGATTTATTACGCACAAATAGCCCACAAAATACAAAAATAAAGCTATGTCAAACTCATGTCATAGCAAAAGCCTCGTTTGATTGTGTCTGATTCGCGGAAATCGGCGAATCAGTATTCAGCCGCTGTTAGCGACCGCATGGAGAGTCTCTTTCGACTATGAAATGCAAAAGAGAGTCTCTTTCGACTATGAAATGCAAAAAGCTTGAATTCGATACATAGCGCTTGAAACGTCTCGGAAAAGAGCCGTTCAGTCGATTATGAATTCCACTGTTAAGCACTTTGGCCCAATTGTCTAAGCAAATCATAATCATTTGACAGCTTATAACGTATTACTCGAACTGTGTAGGGAGTTCACACTTGCTTTTTGCTTTTTGAATGAATAAGTTTTTAATTACGGTACAGCGCCACGTAGAAACCGATTAGATAAGCATCATGCTAACAATTGGATGAAATCGCAGTCAAGACACAAAATAGTAACTATTACTAACCATGTATCATGGTTGACTAGTAGTAGCTTTAGCTGCCTCGTTGCTCTAGTGGTTTGCGTGTTCGACTGCGGCCGACGAGGTCCTGGGTTCGAGTTCCGGGTCGGGCCATAACATGTATTGGATTTTTCTTGCAAGAAATTCTCAGTACTAGCACAGCCTTGAATTTCGTTAAACTGTGGTACTAGCCCGGAGTTAGGAAGTTGGCGGTGTTTCAGCACCCTGCGCCTGACCTCTCACTGGTCGTGTCGGATTTTCCGTTCTATTAGAGTAAAGGAACAGAGAGTGCACTTGTGTATGCGCTCACACTAGTGCACCATAATATCTCCCGCGCAGATGGCTTATCTCTCTGGAGATAGGCTGCCGGGGCCGAAATTCGGTCGGGAGGACATTATTATTAGTAATAGCTTTAAAAAAAGAGAGAAAAGCTTACACCCCTTTTTTTACCTATACACAGGTTTAAATATAGCTTGAAGATTCCCACTTCCTACCTCTTCCTACTACATTGAGGCTTGTTGGAATAAATTATGTATGGTTTTGTGAGCACAGCGCCCAGCTCTGGTTAATTATAGCGGTCACTGCTCATCAGCGGTCGTGACGTCACTAACCATGGTATTGGATAGAAGCAGGCGTTACTTTGCGGAAGTCCATGCCAGTGAAAAACCTATTGAATCGAAGCAGGCGTTACTTTGCGGAAGTCCTTGATAATAAATGAACGAGAAGTTTAATTCGCTATAATCCGCCACAGTAGACAAATTTATGTGGTACAGTGCGTGTCCTTCACCAATAGCATGCGAACACCCACCACCCAGCAATTAGCACCGGCACAGCACCACACCACACAAATCTTCCAAATCACTCTCAACGTACGTTTCACGAACTTGCAGCCCGCGATATTCACCAGATCAATTACTAAATCTTCCAAAAATTCTCTCAACGTACGTTTCACTCCGATACCGGAGCATCTTCAGGAGATGTTGACTCTACAATGCACGATTGTGAAGTCACAATCGTGCATTGTAGGGTCAGAGTCGCTAGTATCTATGAAAAATAAAATAAAAACAAAAACTAAACAGGCAAAAAAATTAGTTCCAACTTCCAATTATCTCTTAAAATTAGTTCTAATTATCTCTCTCTGTCTATCGAAGCTAACATGGTTACTTGTCTCGTTACGTCAAAAGTAGAGATAAAAGTAATATTTCTTATTCACGAACCTTTACATGTCGACTATTTTTTTCTTGTAATTTACCGCATTTTGTGCATGTTAGGGTAAATGAAAAATTTGCCGGCAACGACAACATCTCTCTCTCTCTCGTCACGAGATAATCTCGTTGTGCGCATGCTAAGCACACGGGAACAGCTTTACACCTAACACTGAGGTACTGGAACTAGTCCACAAAAACAGAGAACTCATGTCCACCATCATGCGGCGAAAACTGGCTTTCTTCGGACATCTACAAAGAGGCGCCCAATTCTTACTTAAAAGACTAGTTTTGGAAGGAAGGATTGCAGGCAAGAGAGCTCCAGCGGGTCTACTCTCTTTCTCTCAAACGAAACTTCGCAAACGAACGAACGAAATTTCGTTAACTCCTCTCCTACATAATATTATCTCTATACTCCTCTCTATTTCGTTTTCGTACACGCAGACGAAGTACGAATCCATAGACAATTTTCGTGACCGATTGGATTGAACGATTTTGTGTGGGTCTAATAACCGACTAATTACGTTCGTTTGCGAAGTTTCGTTTGAGAGAAAGAGAGTAGACCCCCTGGTCGCCAAATGCAAGTGGTTGGACGATATAAGGGGGTGGACAGGGCTCAGCTATCCCAGACTAAAAGATGCGGCTCAAAATAGAGAGGATTTTCGAATGATGACCGCCAAACTCCGTTTTGAAGAAGGCACGCGATGATGATGATGAATGCTGGCATCACTTGTGATGTTATTAGCACAATCATCATACCGGTCACGCGCGCACGCGCCGATGCAAAAACACTGTGCCTCGTTCAGACCAAGTAGGAAGCTTGTAGGCGGACATCTTTGCCCTTTTTGCGCTTTTTGTACCCTTCACTCGTATCGCTATTTTATTTTAATCGTTGCCGCTACTCAAAAGTTAAAAAGACAAAAATAATTTAGCACAAAGTGAAAAACAAACTAAAAATTAGAGATATTATGGTCATTATTAAAAACAGTATCTTTGAGGATGATGCCTGTATCAAAAATAAATTATTTCTAACTGATTATTAAATAGAGGGTCTTCCAAAATACCTAAAATTAACGCCCTCGGTTAGTTTTAAGTTTGATAACCATTTTAAAATATAGATTAATATAAAAAAAATAAATAGAAAAAAAACGTCCCTTAGACCTACGAGTATGAGAGCGAGGAAATCTTTACTAATATATTTTATAATAGATGGATGTTTGTTACTCATTCACGCCAGAACGACATAACAGATCTGGATGATACAACAGCACAGAGATAGATTATAGTCTGGAATAACACATAGGCTCTTTGATTGTCGTGCAATGGTAATATGGGAGTGAGGGAATAAACAGTCGTGTCTTTCTTCTCTTTTTCATTTTAAATATAATTAAAAAGATATGTCATCTTCGTTTTTTCACAATTTCTCTACGTTCGCCATTGATGTAGAATTTTAGTACCTGTTCGCTACCAATAATTGTAAGACCCTTTCAAATTATAGAAAGCAGGGAATAGAGAGTTTCCTCCATTTTTTATCCTTTTTCCTCCTTTACTTTGGCTTACCACCTTTTTTAAATCTTTAGTTATAATATAATGTATGAATTCACCAGAAGTCTAACTGCACTAGACGTGTTTTGTTTAATTTATTGCGATTTAAGTCACGGTTTAATAGTTTATGTTATATCATCAATTCCATAACATTATATTATTATCAGTGTCTATTATATTGCAAGTGAATACACCGTATCTCGTTTAAACCATTTACAGAGCCAGTAGGCGTGCTATGCTACTTTTTGTACCCCTTTGTAGAACATCTACTATGGCAATTCTTATGACATGCTCAATGCAAATTTTATAACTTGATTAGTTTATGGGATACACAGTAATGGAGCATATTAATGTCTAGTTTTTGTTAGTTCTACACTTCCTTTTAATTTATTATGGTAATATTGTGATAAGTATGTGGTCATACTCGTATATCAATCGTTAGTAGGTATGCATTTACGAAGCATGACTGAGAATATTACAATTATCAATACTAATGTGAAAGTTTGACTGTCTGGCCCTTGTCAGTTCGAGATTTTGATGAAGTTTTCCACAGAGATAGCATTTACCCACAGACCATCTACTCGATGCTTTTACCGCAGAGGCATAGGCATCAGGAGGGTTTTTCAAAAGCTAAATCCATTCAGACTAATTTATTGGCATGAACCAATAAAGAGAAATGATATTTTAAGACTATTTAATGTATAAAATAGTGTAGCAAGCTTTTTTTGGTCTTAGATTTTCATTGGTCTTAGTTAAATTTTTGACCCAGTATTTTCAAAAACTTTCTGCCACATTTCGTTAGTAAACTCTGACTAAAACTGATTTAATCCGGGTCGGTTTGGTTTTTGTGAATCACGACATTCGACCAGCCAACTCTAATAATGAGTTTAATCTAATAAAACTTTAACACGCAAGCCCTTGAGAGGTGAAAATCAAACATCAGGGTTTATCAAGCAAACTAGCGCGTTTAAACGAAGCACATGACCACATCTGCCTCAAATTAACTTTGTTACGGCCTTAAAAATCTTTAAGCGGTAATTTTTCGTTAAATTTATAAAGGGGTAGATTTTAATTACGCCCAGTAATCGGTGGACAGAACACTTATTACCCGGTTATAGTGCACCTTGTGGTAACGTCTTAGATTATATTTAGGCGCTGCGCAAACGTAGACACTTTTGTGTTGTGTATCAGATACAAGCATTGAATATTTTATTTTCTTACAACCAATATGAAATCAATATCTGTACAAACGAAGAGCTATTTGTGTCCAGTTGCTTCCATTTGACACTCAGGAATTGCCAATAAAAAAGTGTCTGGTTTAAACAAGTAAAAGTTAGTTCCAATTTTGGCCACCGGGTCAGATTAGTTTGATGGACTATAATTTGGGCAACTAGTCAAATCAGCAACTTTTTTTCAAACGTCAAAACGCGTGCTTTGTATGGGATTTTGTATGAAATATTGCATAGTAACGTCATCAAAGTTCGACGCACTTTTTTACTTTAATCGATACTTTAAAATAGTTATTCAACATAAAACTAACAGGGGACGTGGATATTACGACTTTTGAGAGATCCTCTATTTAATAATCATTAAAAAATAATTTATTTGAATAGCTGTCAAATACCCAATTATCTTCATCGACCTCTATCGTGAAACTGACAGAAAACAAGTACCGATCTGCAGTAGAAATAGCAACCGGGGACTGTGTCCGGTAACGGCAACTGTGCCCGATTGCCGAGATCGGCCACAACAACCACAGTTTCCAGTGACGGCGTCTCCTGTCGGCAACAAAGTGTCTACGTTTGCGGAGCGCCTTAGCACATTACTTTCTTTTTTGCAATATTAATTTGTATGCTTGGCTTGCAACACACGTATAAGCAGTAGGGTTGTTATGGTGCCCTGGCAATTTTATTTTCATTTTTGCTTTAATCCTTCTAATATTATAAATGCGAATTAGTTTGTCTTTCAATCACGCTGCAACGAAACAACGGAACGGATATTTTGCACAGAGTTAAAGAACTAGACTTTTTATTTTGACAAATGTTGGTACAAGTATCCTATCCCGGAAAGTATACCTAAAGAGTTCTAAAGAAATCCACGAAATAGGGATGCTGCAAGTGAAAAATAAATTATGTCTTAACTTCCAATTTAAGATTCTCTTCCTCGGTTAGTTTTAAGTTTGATAACTATTTTAAGATAACCACAATAGATCCTCCATACTAATATTATAAATGCGAAAGTGTGTCTGTCTGTCTGTCTGTCTGCTACGCTTTCACGGCCCATCTGTTCAACCGATTTTGATAAAATTTGGTACAGGGATAGGTTGTATCCCGGGGAAGGACATAAGCTACATTTTATCCCCGAAAATTAGAGTTCCCGCGGTAATCAAAAAAACTTAATCCACGCGAATGAAGTCGCGGGCAGTATCTAGTTGAGAAATATAAGAAAGAAAAGAAAGAGACTCGTGAGTTATCAATGGGTTGAAGTGATGATGAGATTAGGAATACGATATCATAGTCAAAGTCAAAGTCAAATTACTTTATATGAAACCATTATCCGAACGGACTCAAAAAGTAAAATAAAAGAAGTCCTTTTCCTAGGTAAGGTAAAAAAAAAGTATTTTACAAGTGACAAAATAAAAAAAAACTTCACACATACCTACGCGCAGACGTAGGATGTAAGCAGGATTATTGATGCTATTTACGGAATTGTTGTACAGTGCGATAACTCTTCACCTGCTGCAGATGCAAAAAGCCGTGCCATTTGAACTCTACGCATTACTATTTACTACGGGCCTCGTTGGTCTAGTGGTTAGCATGTTCGACTGCGGCTGACGAGGTCCCGGGTTCAAATCCCGCGTCGGCCCATAATTAAATATTGGGTTTCTCTGACAATAAATTCTCAGTACTAGCCCAGAGTTAGGAAGTTAGCGGTGTTTCACCCCCGTGCCCCAGAGAGCACATAAAGGAAGGCAAGGAATAGCTTTACGAACCAGTGGTAGATTCACTCGACAATTCAAAAGCACTTGTAAAGGTTTATTTGAATAAAAAAACATTTGAATTTGAATTTGAAAGCCGTCGGTCCCGCGCCTGATCTCTCTCCGGTCGTGTCGGATTTTCCGTCCCATCGGGCTATAAGAGTAAAGGAACAGAGAGTGCACCGTTGCACTGTTACGTCCACCACCACCACCACCACTACAGCCCATTAACGTCCCACTGCTGGGCACAGGCCTCCACTCTCATAGGAGAGAGGGAATTAAAGCTTAGACCCGCCACGCTGCTCCAATACGGGTTGGCGGGCTTTATCGACTATTAGTGATAATACCCGGGACCAACGACTCTGCTCTCCGAGGCACGGGGTTGAAACACCGCTACCTTCCTACAACAACTGTTACGTCATAGCAACGGAATTAATGTAGAACCTGATAAAAACGAGACTATTTAAATAATCGATATAGATCTTATAATCGGGGGGCAGATAGTAATCATGCCATTCTCTGAATATACCAGCCCCCCTAGCATGGGCCGAGACAATTTTCTCTCCGAGGAAAGGATAAATTTTTTATTTCTAAATAAATAAATAAAAACGCTAAATAACGGTGGATAAATAGTCCCCAGAGTCCCCGTGAAATGTCAAACGGGGTTAAACTTCTCCTCTCCCCTGTTGCCGTGCTCTGAGAAGTGGATAAGTTAATTTTATCTCTTGTCAGTGGATAAAATCGGGGGATAATTTTTTTATCTCCGGCCCATGCTAGCCCTGCAGAGCCATAGCCTTGTCAATAAAGCGAAAGCTCATCGCTATGGCACCAATTTTTCACAATCCGTCTTTTTAAAGTCAAAAGTCAAAAATATCTTGAAAGATACGGCTGAGACTTTTAATTCAAAGATACTTTTTACAATTGATATATTTTTGCGGACTTAGTATAGTAATATGGATGATGCATATTATGTAAATTTTTTTTTCTGATAATTAAATAGAGGATCTTCCAAACGACCTGAAATTCAAATCCTCCGTTAGTTTTAAGTTTGATAATCATTTTTAACTATAGATTAAAGAAGAAAAGTGCGTTTGATGACGTCACAAGTCACAACTATGTAAGTATTTCATACAAACTTTCATAAGAAACGCGTTTTTAAGTTTGATACAGAGTTGCTGGTTTGATTGAGTTGGCATCACCCCTATTGAATTCTTAAACGCAATGGATACGTGAAAAATCGATTCGAGACATTTCAAACTTTAGCCAAATCCAACTTCAGATGTTATGAATAAGCTCTCTAAGTCAAAAGAAAAAGGTTTCGTCGTAGTGTGTAGTTTTAACCCACCTAAAATGAAGCTACGAACATAGATTTATTGAATTTGGTGATATTGCAAATATATAAATGTTTATAAAGTATTTTAAATCTGTTAATTTTAATTTTTGTAACTAAATCGATGCTTTAGAGCATTTACATCTGAAACAATTGAGCTTCTTGCCGGTTCTTCTCAGCAGAAGCTTAATTCTGAACCGGTGGTAGAGTCAAATTATAATTTAATTTATTTTCATGTGTCTCATAGATTCCATTTGATTAAAATTAATATAAACTATACAAATCATAGCGAAAAAATGTCTATGATACAAATACACACACACATGTATGTTCTACATAGTATACATGTAATATACTTTGAGTATGAGTTGGACTCTCTCTTCTCTTAAAAGATGTTCATCGTACACTCTTTATGTTTTATTAATATCATTTTACTTAAACTCCTGGGGTACTAGTCTATAAGTTATCATTTATGTCACTCAAATAATTAATAGCTACACTTACCTTTACAGCCCTTTATATCATTTAATAACCCCCAATTATATATCGCATAGTGTGACATTCGATGATTGATACAAAATATTATGACATTAATAAATTGATTGCTTGTTTTTACACATGCTTGTAATATTTCAAATTTAAATTTTGCACATAGTGTATAGGCACATTTAAGATGCCTCAAACTTGTGTCAACCAAATAATTTTGTTGTTTATATTTTTTTTTCTTTTTGATAATAATATTTTTATTTATTTGATAATTTCATACCAGTTTTCTTTTATTTTTTTTTCTTGATTTGTTTAGGGGCTTTTATAATCTCATACAAGTTAAAGTTACTTTTAAATATTAAAATCATTCATTTCACTCATCGAAAAATGCCTCATTGTTATTCAATTGACAAAGAAAATCTTCATAGTGAGTTTAAAATGTTTTCTTTTTAAAAAATAATTTTTAAAAAGAAAACATGACAAATGAAATGACATTTTGAGTTTGGGTTTCCTGGGTTTTCCAATGATAAATTTTATTTTAAAGATTTTTAAGGAAGGAGACTTAAAAATACCAATAAAGCAAGTGATGTTTTAAGCTACTGACTATAGTTTATATTCCAAAATCTCTTGTTTCTAGACTTTGTTAGAAAAACTATAAACTATTGTTCCCAGCTTTGGTAAGTTCATAAAAAAATCCCAAGCAATTTTCAACTGTTTCATATTTTAGTAGCGTCGTCTTAAACAGCTTGTATTAATTAGACAAGGCAATAAATCAAATATTCACAACTAGGAAATAAACAAACTATAAATGAAATCTAAATTAAAACTAATATTACAAACACTATGAAATTAAAACTAAGTAAAATAAATTAAATTAAATCTAAAACCTCATCGAGACCACCGCAGCGAGGCATTGTACCCAAGATGCTGGCAGCATTACCCCTTTGGATGGCCAAACTAATTCTTTGACCAAGGTAGCCGCCAGCTCTCGGGTCCCCGGTTGACTCGATAACCCTTTTAGAAATTATATAAATATTCACAAACTTAATAAGTACCTTAAAGGTACGTTCATAAATATTTATGAAAAACAAGGTTTTGACTTCTGCCATACAGTTAAAAACTTGAGTTTAAAATAGACCTCATTTAATAACAAGCTATAGCTCATTTATCAATAAGCCTTTTAAAAAAAACTGTCAATTGATTGAATAATGGGTGTTTATTATACTATAGGCTTTTACTAGCTACAATGTAGCTAATAAATAATTGTAACATAAAATACTTATTTACATTCTTTATAATAGTTACTCTTTAAAATATACTGGCATCATCATCATTTCAAACCAATCCTGGCTCACTTTTGAGCATGAGTGTCCTCTCGGAATGAGCCATAGTCTACCACGTTGGCCAAGTGTATTAGGCAGTCTTCACACACCCTTGCTGGCTAAGTAACTAAACTCTAAAGGTTTCCTTTCGTTGTTATGACCTGCGATGGTCATCATTGAAATTTCAATTTCAAGGTTTTTCAATTCCGCGGGAACTCGGGATATAACCTATCCATGTACCAAATTTCATCAAAATCGGTTTAACAAAAGAACCGTGAAAGCGTAGCAGACAGACAGACAATAAGACAGACACACACACTTTCGCATTTATAATATTAATATGGATTTCGGCATGTCGTGCCGTCTTCATGGCGCAGGGGCCATGTTTGTAATATTAATTATTAAATATTAAGAAAGTGTTTAAAATAAAGACTCCACCGAAGACCAAACCATCTTTTATTAACTATATTACACTACCAATGCTTAAAGCAATACTTAAGCAATATTACTCAAAATGACAGTATGATGTTACTTACCATGACGTCCTTAGAATAGGGATTATAATTATTCTAAAACACGAATGTGAACAATAATGGAACAATATGGCTTTGAGCATTGGCTGCAAATCAGCAAAACGCCTTCTGTGCATAAGCAGAGTGAATAGTAAACACTATTAATAACGGTAATTACGAAATTATATCGACTACAGCTCTCAAGGTTTCATTAATACTATAAGTAGTATATTAGCTGTAGTCGATATAATTTCGTAATTACCGTTACTCTAGTGCTGTAAAGTAATAGTAATTATGGAATTACAATAAGCACAAATAAAGGTGTTTATAGACACTGAATAAATGACGGCGCCACGGTTGGTGAACCCTGACCACATATGGTGTGTATACGTTATCATTTATATCATTCAAATTATTGGGTATACCTTTATAGCCGTTTTATAACTTTATATGAGCCTCCATTACGTATCGCGACGCGACAGCCGATGATTGCTACAGTAATTATGACATTTCATAATTATTGACTGTCAATTTTAACGTGTAGAAAGGCTGGAAGATTCTGATTATTGTAAAATGATTGGACGGAAAAATTTGTTCACCTTCACCATTGCCGGCTAGCTAGTGTAGGGCTTATAGTCCAACACCCTGGCTAATTGAGGATTGGCCTGGCCTGGCCTGGTGGGAGGCTTCGGCCGTGGCTAGTTACCACCCTACCGGCAAAGACGTGCCGCCAAGCGATTTAGCATTCCGGTACGGTGCCGTGTAGAAACCGAGTAGGGGTATGGGTTTAATAAAACTGACATGCCCCTAACAGGTTAGTCCGCTGCCATCTTAGACTGCATCATCACTTACCATCAGGTGAGATCCCAGTCACAAAAAAAAAATTACACGTCTTTGAGAAAATTATTAACAACTCTCAGAATTCTCAGATGCAGGTTTCCAATTTGTTTGCAAGGTTGTCAAAGTGACGGTATGACCTTTCCTTATGAAAATTTCATTTCATAGAGAATAATCCTACTAATATTAACAATGCGACATTGTACCTATCTATTTGTTTTCAGTTTTTCTTCGATCATGCCGCAAATGCAGCTTCAGATCGACGAGCATCGATGTGACATTTTTTGCATGGATATTGACCTCACTTAATAAAAAGCTATTAAGCCTTTCAAAAAAAATTCTGTTACTTACCACGATTTTAACCGAAAAATTGAAGTTTTCACTAAATTTTAAAATCCTAAAAATCCTAAATCCACGCAGATCATTAAGGTATACCAATTTAATATGAACCAGTCAAAAGAAACATTAAAAATAAATTATATAGGCAAAGTAAAAGAAGATAATATCTTTTTCCTTCCAATAATTTATTTCTAGTATTAATTTAAATTTGTTAGGTAGGTACTTCCTTACGGAAAATCGATGCAAAAATCCGAAACCGTTCGAGATGCCAATCCAAATCCGTTAGCCGATTATTCGATTACCACTCGTCACAATCCACGCCACCAATCGATTTAACTGTATCGATATGACGCCCATTATTCACCCCATAAATTACTAATCGAATCGATGTAATAGGCCACGACTAATTTTTGAACGGACTATTCGCTACGGTCTTTGGTTCGAAGATGTGAATTCTCTAGATCTTCCTTGACGACATTATGTACGCTCTATACTATTTTTAGTGAATTTTAATTGAGAAGTGTTAAAATTCAGATGAAAGGTTTGATTAGCTTTCACACCAGTCATACTAAAGTGGAGTAGTAAAATAAAGTAATGATCTTTTTTAAACTGAAAACTTTTCTTTTCTTTTCTTAAAGATACTTTGCATTAAGATTTAACATAATATTTATTTATTAGTATTTTTAGTTTGTTTTTTGCATACAACACCATAAGTAAGTTCTAAGTGAGCTCGTACACAATAAGACTAAATAATATTATATTCGATAACGTAGGTAAGCAATTAAATGAGATATTACCAAAATGTGTAAAGCTGATGAATGGTTATTGACCTTGAGTGAATTGGCACTTCTCCGTCCGTCCGTCCGTCTGTCCGTCCGTCTGTCAGAGCCTTACAACTTCTGAATTACTGAACGTAATTACTTTAAATTTAAATTTAATATGTAAACCGATGGCCTACCGCCGAATATGACTTAAAAAGTTATAAAAATCTTTATTTCACGGGGGCTCTCATAGAAGCGAATGTGAAGTAAAATATTTTTTATAGCGTTACATAGGGTTGCGACTTGCGGTATATAATTTTAAAGATAATTATCAGGAATAGAGTCCAAAAATATTTTTTTTTTAACTTTTCCTCTAAAATTGACGAAATGGGGGGCTTTCAAAGTGGAGATTTTCTAACGTCCAAAGTTGAACTCAGAACTCTCAATTTTCTGAAAGGCTGAGCCTGAAATTTGATCAATTATTTGAATTATATCCTGTACCTACTTGAACAACAAATACTAAAATTAGATAAATATAATAAGGAAACGAAATTATTTAATTTTTAATGAGCCTCAGTACTTTTAACAGAACTTCACAATGATGTCAATAGATGGCGCTCTGTGATACCGCGAGGTCTCAGTTCGGGGCGAACCACTAGTTATTAATAGGTAGGTAATTATAAAAATTAATTAGGTTTTGGCTGTTCAAATTGAAATTGAAATCTTTTTTATTCAAGTTGACTTCGACAAGACGTGCTTTTGGAGGAATGACATTCCTATCGAGAAGAACCAGCAAGAAAATCGGTGGTTGCTCGTTTGAAAAAAATAATTTACAATTTCATCAATGTGTCTAGATTCATAAGTAGGTAACCGCTATCCTTAGCATTGTTATTTATTAGCTGTTGTGGAGAAAATATTAATAAGAATGATACCTAATAGGACACATCTAGTGACTCTGTCATTGGATAAGAATAACCAAATGAATTCTTAACGTTGCTCACAGTCACAACTATTACCTATAGACATTACCTATTTCAAAACATATAAATATCATATTCGTAGAACATTTCAGATTTCGGCAATCACATTAAAATCAATTGCGTTAAATCTTTGACGTTTTCATTATTTTATTGTTGTCATGCATCGATTTGTTTCGATTTTCGTTTTTTATTACGATAATCACCTATATATTGATAGATATTTTCCGCTTAGCTATAAAACTGAATGATAAGTAATATTTCACATTAAATTTCATTAGAATGCGGCTCTGATTTACTTTATACCTACAGTTGGCGCACGAGTTGAATGCAGAAAAAATGTCTGTGTCACAATACATTTGCTCTGCATTCAACTCGTGCGCGATCTATCATGTATTATGTTTTCAAATCAATCGCACAAAAATGTTTTAAACAGGACATCACCACCACCACTACAGCCCACTGCTGGGCACAGGCCTCCACTCTCATAGGAGGGAAAGAATCAGAGCTTAGACCCACCACGCTGCGCCAATGCGGGTTAGCGGACTTTAACGACTATTATCATGTTAGTGGTAATAACCGGGACCGACGGCTTAACGTGCGGTCCGAGGCACGGGTGTGAAACACCGCCAACTTCCTAACTCCGGGCTCGTACTGAGAATTTCTAGTCAGAAAAACCCAGTGGCTGATCCGGGACTCGAACCCGGGTTTTATGTTTTAACTACGTAGATAAAGAAGGAGTAAATAATACCAGGATGCTAAAAAATTGTAGCAAGTAAGTAACATTCAACATCTAGTCTTGGTCAAGTTGATTGCATACTGATCTCTACATAATATACTAAATTCATAGGTAAACTACTAATTAAATAGAAGCTTTTCGCATACACAAAATATACTATCAATAGACAGAGTAATACAGAAACGAGAGCTCTACTTTCCTCACAAATATTTTGGTTTTGTTACAATAAAAACATTAAAAATGTTTGTGGGACTGTTAATCACCAATATGCATTTGCTTATCTCGTCCGATTAATATTATGAATTCATATTAATCGGACGAGATAAGTTGAACTTTGAATGGCACAGTTCAAGAAGTCCCTTTATTTTTTTTCTGTTTTGGAATTTAAGCACATAAAATTTTATTTTAGCTGGTGGGAGCCTTCGGCCGTGGCTAGTACCACCCTACCGGCAAAGACGTGCCGCCAAGCGATTTAGCATTCCGATACGATGCCGTGTAGAAACCGAATAGGGGTTTAATACAACTGCCATGCCCCTAACAGGTTAGCCCGCTACCATCTTAGACTGCATCATCACTTACCATCAGGTGAGATCGCAGTGAAGGGCTAACTTGTCGTGGATAAAAAAAAAAGAAGAGTTTTAGGACATGAAGATGTAATTTGTAAAAACCTATTATTGTTGAATAAAGAATAAATAAATTTAAAAAAAAAATCTGAACGGGAGCACGTGATATGGCTTGACCGTTACAATAGGAAGATCATCGAGCGGGTAATGTGCTCGGGGACCACTGGTCCGACCGTTCATCTTTGGAGGTCGATGTGGATAAAAACCACTCTTCCCCCCCCCCAGGGGGGATACGTTGGTAGGGACTGGTGGAACAGGCCGTAATATATAGCGTAATTCAGAGAAAACTTCGTAATCGTGACTTGGGCTCTTCGTGTTCTTTGTGCGCTACTAGTAGTGCCATCTATTGGATTATGTGCGGACTGCGAAGACCGCCACAAAACGAAAAAGTTTACAATACGAATTGTTGTCAAAGAATAACGTTCAGGAAGTTCTTACTTTAAGCAGTAGCCTCGAACAACAGTTGTTACATTAACAACTAAAGTAGTACTGCTAAAGAAGTGACAACGGAGTATATTATAATTAAGTCATTTAACATGTATATCGAGTCAACCGGGGACCCGAGAGCTGGCAGCTACCTTGGTCAAAGAATTAGTTTGGCCATCCAAAGGGGTAATGCTGCCAGCATCTTGGGTACAATGCCTCGCTGCGGTGGTCTCGATGAGGTTTTAGATTTAATTTAATTTATTTTACTTAGTTTTAATTTCATAGTGTTTGTAATATTAGTTTTAATTTAGATTTCATTTATAGTTTGTTTATTTCCTAGTTGTATTTAACATGTAGTAAATAAAATTTCTTTAATACTTTCGTCTGCTTTAATATATACTTAATTAAGTACTTATATAGTCATTTAGTTTCACAAACTCATTGTTGGTTTACTTACATTTGCTTTGTATGTAGCCTTAGACTAATATATTTCGATAATTATGTAACTATAACTTTATGGAAACTCACGCTCGCTAATTGCAATTTGTCTTTTTGAGAAAATCTGTAATTGGCCATATTAATCCTGTTTTTTAGTGTTTAAGTTATTGTTTTATAAGAATCGTTGTTGATTTTCCTATGATAATAAAAATAAAAAAATAAAGAAAAAAGCTTACCTTTTCCCATTCCTCCGTCTTCTCTTAGTAGCGTAAACGGTGCCCAGTTGGCTCGTCTGTGGCTGCGGCGGCCGAAGCAGGCTCGTGTCCACGCAGCTGTCAAGTGCGTAGCCACCCTGCCCGCCCCAGCCGCACAGTTGCAACTTCGACTCAGTGGCTATCTTGATGGCTGGGCCCTCCTCCTCCCCTAGCCCCGACAAGGGAGGCAACTGGTACACGTTCGGAGACACTTTGACTTCTGTTGCACTACTGATTTCAAGTTAACAATCTGTTACATTTGTATTTCTACGAAAATAGTTTCACAACAACATCTTAGTTGCACTTGTATCGCGTCTACAGCTTCGAGCTGAACAAAACCAATTGATGCACTTAGTAGTTAGTATCAGTTCCGAATATTATAGTGAAAGACGCAGTTGCATTTGCAACGCTGTATAAGTGGTATAAGCTCAAACCAGAGGAAGATAATTGGCTATGTACTTCTGTCACAAATTCCAGAATTCTCAATAACACTTTTGCTATCTTGATGAATAATTAATATCGTTGTCACGTTAACCTTTGTAACTGGAAACTGTAATTTTATAATTAAGGATACTATTGTATATATTTTATATCGCCATGCGAGCACGCATCATAGTTTCTTGTCAATTTTATTTATAATTATTGTTTGTTATTATAAATAAAATTGACAAGAAACTATAATGCGTGCTGTTTTATAATAAATTTCTGCCCATCAAAGTGGACAACAAAGTATTATTTTGTTGAAGTAAGTAACTGGCACTTGAAAGTAATTTTAAGCAACTTGCAATTTTGTTTTTGTTGCAGTCAAGTGTTTGCCTTTTATCATTTCACTAGTCCAGTTAGCAACAGTTAGTTATAGTTATTGTAGAACCTACTGTTTTTTTTAAAATAAAAAGTTGCAATTATAATACATAATAATTATTGCAAGAAACTTTACTATAGCAAACTGTAATTAGTATTATTATTCACTGCAACCTCATGAAAAAGTTAATAATAAGTTAATCAAAATTTTCAATTTTAGTTTTATTTGATTTCTTATATTTTTGTTCACTAAATGATTAATAAGAAACCACAAACGTTTATAACCTTTCACATTCTTAAAATTTTAACAATTCATCTACAATTTTTACAAAGAAAATATATCATTATTTCAATTTGCATGATTGAGTTGCATTGTTAACAATTTGGAATTAATACAAAATATTGCAATACATTTTAATTTGATGCATTTAACGATTAATTTATGTAACCTTAAAATACATCTTCACGATTATTTTTCTAAATTCTAATGAATTCTCCAAGATTTACAATTCCGAATATAATCATAGGTAAGTAGGTAATTTATTCGAACTTTTCGAATATTAATTTGCCAAATCGATTGCGTTTGACCTCGAATTTATCTTTGTTTTAAAAATTATTGATCCGTTCATAACAAGCGCGTCCGCCGGTAGAGCTCATTCACTGTTTTTAAATTGTTTACCAATTTAATTAATTGTTTATGTTTTTACAATTTCAACTCTGTAAAATCATTCTTAATAGTTTAATTAATATTTACAAAAAAACTCACTTTTGTAATTTTGAACTTATTTATTTTTAACAGATGAATAATTTTCAATAAGCCTCACGACTCTTATGTGAAATGACTCTTTGTACTTGTAAGATTGTCTGGTAATGATTAATATTGCATAGCTAATTTAAAAAAATTTAAATTTCTGTTAGGACAAAATATCAAAAACCTAGAAATAATACGTAAACCCTCTATTTAAGTTTATAACTGCATATACCTACCTATAGGAACTTTTCAGTATTTTGGGGTTGGTTACCTATTGAAAAATCTCATTGCTTTTTGTTATATTTACCTACCTAGGTAGTTTGTGTTTACCTTTACACTTCTATTGGTCTAACCAATATTTTTGGAAGATGACTTGAGCTTTAATCGGAATATTATTGGAAGAAACTGATATTGAAAAAAAAAACTAAAATATTCACAACACTATCGTTTTTCAGTCAATATGTACAACACTAATTTCAGGTTCTTTCACCAGAGGTCACTTTTAACTTCAACCACCGATTTTTTTAACAATTCAACCACTATTGTTTATCACTCAACACTATTCAGTCGTATACTGTCATTGGAGTCCGTTGTTTTTTTTTTAATTTTAGTTCACGTGTTTTTTGTGGGGTGCGGTGGTGTCAGCGCGTGGCGCATACACCAAGCGCCCGATACCTTGTGGCCGGGTCGCTTCAAAGGCCTTAACAGAGATGGGCGGGGCTTAAACAAACCACGCCCACTCAACTCAACCCACCAATCGAAACCCCCCCGGCGTCATCAAAGCGCAGTCTGGGCCGTACTTTGCGTTTTTATTTTCAGTACACTTCGATTTCTTTTGCGCTTTTTTTTTCTTATTGAAAGTAAATTGTATCGCTTCTATTCGGCTTCCGAAATGCCAGCGTTGACATGGGAGAAAATATTATTGCGTTTTATTTAATAAAACTTTTGTTTGGTTTTGTTTTATGTGTTGCTTACTAAGGAATTTTGATTTTACGTTACGATTAGCTATACTTAATTTTTTGTATGAACATTAAGTACTTAAATGCAGCAATTTAAATGAAGTTATCAACATTTACTTATGTAGATAGCTAAAGACAGTGTCAGGTGATACGATTCACAAATTAAAATAGTCCTTAAAACTCATACAAACTGTAAATACTTACTCAATTGTTTCCTATATGTTTTTATTTTCTTATTTTTGGCTTGTAACAGTCCATCACTTTAAATGGACGGTCAAATCTTAATCAAATAAATATTATAAATGCGAAAGTTTGGATGGATGTATGGATGGATGTTTGTTACTCAATCACGCCCCAACCGCTGAACGGATCTGGATGAAATTTGGCACAGAGATAGATATAGTCTGGAATAACACATAGGCTACTTTTTATCCCGGAAAATTAAGGAGTTCCCGCGGGAAACGAAAAACCTCGATCCACGCGGACGAAGTCGCGGGCATCAGCTAGTATAATATAAAAGGAAAAGGTGAATGGCTGACTAAATGACCTATCAACGCACAGCTCAAACCACTGGATGGATCGGGCTGAAATTCGACATACACATAGCTTTTATAAAAGTATTTTCGAAAGTTTAACCCCTAGGTAAATGGATACAATAGGGGTTTTAACTTTGTATGAAAATCCAACTAAACGTGAGCGAAGTGAAGCTGCGGGCAAAAGCTAGTTCGTTATAAGACTTTTGAACTAATAATAATATATTATCTAGAAAGGATAGTAGGTAGTTAATTTTCATAAGTAGGTACATATTTTTAATTCTAAACTTAATCAATTATGGATTTTATTCAAATTAATAATATTTGCTTAAGCATAGATACATTCAAAATAGCATGTTTAGTCACAGATTCAATATTAAATACATGTAATTATATTCTATCATAATTATTATAATACAAAACAATAAAATAAAAAAGCGTTGCCCCTAAATCCGTCCCCCGTGTGAAGTGACGTCACAATATGGCCGCCCCGTAAGGGAGAGTTTTCGCATTTTCCCCTCGACCGTCGGTCGGCGCGGACGGACACTTAAGTAATTATATATTATGCTTTCATCAAGGACGGTTTTTTAACAAACCGCCTTTGATAAAATGAGATAAGGGAAAACATTTTCGAATTTGGTAATATTATTGTCTAGAAAACAGGGATCTCATTACTACTATCTCATTACATACTAATTTAGATATAATAGAGGTAAGTGGCTAAAGCAAATATATTTTTAATCTGTGGGTTATTTTTGTCTCTGCAAATGTTTTGTATCTACAGAGTTCCAAATAATTAGTAAGAAGTAGTGCATGTAAACTGTAATGTAGGTGGATTTTTACCTACACTCTATCCAGTGGCGATTCCTGGTAGTCAATCTTGGGTTTGCGCTAGCTGATGGTTAGGTATTTTCTCAATAAAACACATTTACCTCATATATCACTGATTAGGGGTAAAGGTTTAATATAACTGATAGGTATATCCCTAACAGATTTGCCCGCCATCTTAGAGTAGGTACTTACATCATCACCCACCACCTGGTGACATTGCAGTCAAGGGGTAACTTGTACTTACTAGAATAAAGAATACTATTTCGGGTTAAGCTCGGACCTCCCTAATTTTTCGGGTTAAACTCGGTTCTCGTACCAAGCCTATGACACTCACAAATAATGTGGCTTTCTGTTGGTACCAGAATTTTCAAAATCGGTTAAGTATATCCAGAGATTACCCCCTAAAACCTCACAAACTTTACCTCTTTATAATATTAGTATAGTGCGCGTTACATTATTACTATGATATTATCTTCTAAGATATTCTGAATCTGAATTAAATGGTGTAAGGGCGAATTTGATCTATAATATTAAATATTTGAGATTCAGAACAACCATTTTATTTTGATAAGGATTAATACTATGTTGGTAAAAACACCTTCGCGAGTAAAGCATTGTTTTAGACCAAATTTGAAAATCATAATGACGGTTATTGTGAGACGATCTTAAAAGATAGCTATATGCTGTCGCGGACTTTTTTTTAGAACTTTTTGAGAGGAACAATACCACCATACATTGTTTTCGTGTAACTTTTACCCTTTACTCAGCGCACGCCACGGAAGCTCTCAGATGAGACAATTTTTCCAACTTCACTCACATTATTGCAATATTCGTAGGGATCTTTAATGTTTTTGAAAATAAAATAGAGCCTATGTTACTCGCCGATAATGTAGCTTTCTATAGGTGAAATAATTTTTAAAATCGGTTGAGTAGTTTTTGAGTTTCGAAAATAATACTACACGGCACATGCGCAACTTATAGTGCACGCCTTCGGCCCGTTATAGTGAGCGGGAGTAAGCGCGCCGACGGAGTTCGAAGATTCTCGCAGTACGAGCCACGTGGCGATGCGGCGCACGTCACAACTCACAACCAAATGATTTTAAATAATTATCGATTAACGCAATCATTTAATTGATAAACTTATGTTTTGTGAATGGTACCTATTTCATGTTATAAAATATTAGTACTTATATATAGATCTAGTATAATTGGTAAGTAACTTATTCATAATTATTGGTATTGCGGCGCAAGCTGCGCAATCTTAGAGGAATCGCCACTGACTCTATCTATACTCTCTCTTATGTTATGGTTGGTGGTAGGTGGAGATCTAATACCTAAATTGACATTTGACATACTTTACTATTTACATTAGTTATACCTACGTAGGTATATCAAATCTTTCAATAAAAACGTCGAACAACTTTTGTTTAAAAAAGTGAAAGCAACTTAGTTCTTAATTAGATAGCTTCCCAAACCTTTACGGTGTTGAACTTCTATTATAGCTATTGACTATTCTGTGACTATAGCTACTTTTTTTTTATCTACTCACAACTCACAAGTTAGCCCTTGACTGCGATCTCACCTGATGGTAAGTGATGATGCAGTCTAAGATGGTAGCGGGCTATAACCTGTTAGGGGCATGGCAGTTATGTTAAATCCATTACACCCCTATTCGGTTTCTACACGGCATCGTACCGGAACGCTAAATCGCTTGGCGGCACGTCTTTACCGGTAGGGTGGTAACTAGCCACGGCCGAAGCCTCCCACCAGGCTAGACCAGGGAAAATTCAGAAATTATAAATTTCTAAACCCTGCCGGGGATCGAACCCGGGACCTCCGCACGTTAAGGCAACAGCGCTCAACACTGCGCCACGGAGGTCATCACATCACCTAAGTACCGGAACGTCGGAAAAATCGCTTGGCGTCTTATCATACTAATATTATAAATGCGAAAGTGTCTTTGTTTGTTGGTTTGTTGGTTTGTCCTTCAATCACGCCGCAACGGAGCAACGGATCGACGTGGTTTTTGGCATGGGTATAGTCGAAGACCTGGAGAGTGACATAGGCTACTTTTTATACCGGAAAATTAAGGAGTTCCCGAGGGAATCAAAAATACTTAAACCACGCGGACGAAGTCGCGGGCATCAGCTAGTCTAATTCATAATCGGTAGGTGAACACTGAAATGGGGCCATACACTGCCAATGCTTGAAGCAATAGGTATACTTAAACAATATTACTCAAAATGACAGTTCGATGTCACGTACCTTGACGTTCCTAAAATAAGGATTATAATAATTCTAAAACACGAAAGTCAACAATCATGAAACAAAGCTCAAAGCGTTGCCAGAATGGCCCCAGTTATAACTGAGTTCATTTCACAAATCACTTGTGCAAGTTTATTTGATTTAAAAATGTTTTTATATTATAACTAGCTTATGCCCGCGATTTCATCCGCGTGGACTACACAAAATTCAAACCCCTATTTCACCCTTAGGAGTTGAATTTTCAAAAATCATTTCTTAGCGGATGTCTACGTTATAAATCATAATAGCTATCTGTATATGCCAAATTTCAGCTCGATTCGTCCAGTGGTTTGAGCTGTGCGTTGATAGATCAGTCAGACAGTCACCTTTGCCTTTTATATATTTAGATTTGATTTCAAAGAGATTCTCCAAATAATAAGTTAATTTCGTACAGCTATGTACCTACCTAACTAGTAGCACACTAGTAGTCACTAAAGTTCTTGAATTGTAGACTCTACAATGGGGCTGATTCTGTATATAACACAATCTCTAAACTAAACTAAAATGGCAGCTTTAAATCTATTTCCGTCCCTTTCCGCAGGGAGTATTATGAAAGGGTTAGCAATATTTGTAATGCTCTAATTTTACTTAGTTTAGTTTAGAGATTGTGCACTACAGAATCGGCCACATTGTAGAACTAATCAATAGAGATTTTATCTAAGACTCGTTTCGTCTGTGACTTGAATTGTTCAAAATTGTAACCAAACTGGTCGTGTTAAGCTATAATAGATAATTTAGCGAAATTATACCTAACTAAAAAAACTAAGCAAATTTAGGTAGATATTAAAAGAGCAATTTTTTTTTGAGATTTTGCTGGTTCTTGTCAATAACAATGGCACTCCGAACCAGTGCGATTAAATTCGATTAGATAGTGCCGCAGTGCCAGTATAGATTCAAAAGCGCCTAAAATATACCTACTTAAAAGTTTACTTAAACCAAATTAACATAAGAATTTTGACTTTTTAAATGGAACAAGTGAACATATCTAATTTAAAAAAATTAAAACACGACTGCCATAATGTTTTTCCTTTTTTTTTCAAAAAATTCATAGCCAGTCACTCAGAATGATGTAAGGATTCTAACTATACCCCATACCTACTTCCAAATCTGCCAGGCATTTAGAAGGTATGGTGGAATAAAGAAACTCACATACATTCATGAACCCTGAAAACATTATACTCTTGGGCAGTGGTGTAAAAAATTAGCAGGTAGGTAAGTAGGTACTAGATAGATTGACGACCTCCGTGGCGCAGTGTTGAGCGCTGTCTTAACGTGTGGAGGTCCCGGGTTCGATCCCCGGCAGGATCAATTTGGGAATTTATAATTTCTGAATTTTCTCTGGTCTGGCCTGATGGGAGGCTCAGGCCGTGGCTATAGTTACCCTACTAGAAAAGACGTACCGTCAAGCGATTTAGCGTTCCGGTACGATGCCGTGTAGAAACCGAATAGGGGTAGTATGGTTTTAATGTACCTAACTGCCATGCCCCTAACAGGTTAGACCGCTACCATCTTACACTGCATCATCACTTACCACCAGGTAAGATCGCAGTCAAGGGCTAACTTGTAGTAGGTACATAAAAATAAAATAAAAAAGATAGGTATGTGGATATGGAATATAAGCTAAGCTAACGATATGAACACAAGCGGAGCGGGGCGCGGGCGTATTCGACAATAAACGCTTTGATTTATACGACACCGCCACCCGCCTGTGACATCGCTTCGTAAATCATAAAGGAATTGCCGAAAATCACGCGTCCAAGAATATCTACTCTGATTATGAAAGTGGAGCAAGTCACAGGCGAATGATATCTGTGTAACTAAGTAGTTAAAATAGAAATCTTTGTTTATATTTCATTACGATACAAGAGCCTTTGACTGCGATCTCACCTTGTGGTAAGTTATAACGCAGTCTAATCTAAGGTCTGGGCTAACTTAAAAGGGGCAAGGAAGTTTAATTAAACTCTCACCCTCTTATATATTATCTACACTTTGTTATTGTAATTTGGACGCTAAATTACTCGGTGGCACGGCCACGGCCAAAGCATCTCGGCAGAAAATATTTCGAAACTGCTATTGCCGAGATTTGAAGCCGGGACCTGCCAACTTTACAACAACGAGGTCCGTGTTTGGTGGCGCACTCTCGAATAGACCTATCATGTCCAATAGTGGATGCATACATACAGACTGATGGATAGATGATGGATGTTTACCACAAGGCCATGGAGGCCATTAATTTACAGGAAAAACGGCTTCTTGCATGCCAAAAAATTTGTTAATTTAAATCTAAGTGATGGTTTTTTTTAATAAAAAAATTTATAATTTTTAACGTATCCAAATCGTAATTATATCATGTACTATCATCATTGGTGTAGAATTTTAGTATTACTCATTCTATTTCAATGTGTATCATAGTATTTATTTATATTTAGTTATTTATTTATTTTTATTTATAATTTATAATTTTTGACGTATCCAAATCGTAATTATATCATGTACTATCATCATTGATGTAGAATTTTAGCATTACTCATTCTATTTCAATGTGTATCATAGTATTTATTTTATCGCTTGACGCCTGTGACTTGTACCACGCAAGCACGTTGTAAACTGTAAAGGTACCAACATAAAACAAGTGTTCATAAAAAGTGTTTTATTTTGTTTTATGGTTTAAATGTCGGGTAATTATTAATTCTATATAGTTAGCGTTCCTTCCCTGCTCAAGTCTGACCTCAAGGCGAAATGTAATGAACGAGCGAGTTTAAATATTGACTTTTAAGTATGGTAATAGCTTATTTTCTCCGTTTTGAGAACTTTCCATTTAAAGGGGTTTTTATCTTTAAAAAAATTATTCTTGACTGAACTACAATAATTAATTTTCATTTCATCATCATCATCGGCCTCGTTAGTCTAGTGTTGTGATGAGGTCCCGGGTTCGAGTCCCGGGACCGAGGACCGGGACCGAGTCGGGCCATGTATTGGGGTTTTATCGTAGATCGTAGCTCCCCTCCAACGCCAACGTTTTAATCTGTCTAGTCCGTAGTGCTTTCGCCTCTAAATCAATAATTACATATTAAAATCAACCGTTTCAAAATAATTTCATTGATTAAAAAAATGACGGCCAATTCGAAGTCAATTCAATGAAAAAAAAACCTTCCCCGAAATTGTCTTCAAAATACCGCAACTCCAAATTCGAACATATGCCACGAATTTTCTCGATAATCGTCGGCTAATTCGATACGATTCGAATTTTAATCGAGAATTCGTCCAATTTTTTTTTTAATTTTTTTCAACGCAAAGACCGGCGCCGCCCGAGAACTGCTGTCAATCAAAGTGGTGCATATTATTATTTGGAGTATTGTAATCACAAGTCGAAATTTTCGACAGGTCGGCTTTGGAGATCCATGAGGGTGCGAAAAAAACTCCAGCCAGCCAGTATACTATATTTTATTTTTGTTTTATGTTATTGAAAAGGTACACAAAACTGGTTGCAACCAAAACATCGACAAAATATAAGAACATCAGATCTGGATCCAAGTACTTAACAACCCTAAATACCTATGTGTATATTTAGGGTAAAACTTCTATAGTATAACTTCTTTTACACCCTTCGGTGATAAAACTATTACTTGTGAGCTACCGCAAAGTTGAGCTGAGTTAGCCTACAAAAAAGTAATATTAATTTGCGCACAAGTGCAAATCAAAAATCAAATCATCTTTATTCAAAACTAGCTGATGCCCGCGACTTCGTCCGCGTGGAATAAGTTTTTCAGTTAATTTTCCAGGATAAAAAGTAGCCTATATTACTATCCCACGGTATAATCCCCCTATAATGGTGAAACACGTACTTCTTCATATTTTAACGAAAGCCCAAATGCTGTTTCATGGCTATAACTTGAGAAATTAAGGATTTTCATACAAACTCTCAACCCCTATTTCACCCCTTCGGGGGTGGAATTTTGAAAAACTGTAAAACACATATGTTTTCATTTTCAACCCGCAGCTCATATATCCAGTTTCATGGCTATAACTTGAGAAATTAATGGACTTTCATACAACAACTCTCAACCCCTATTTCACCCCTTCGGGGGTGGAATTTTGAAAAACTGTGAAACACATATTATGTTTTCATTTTCAACCCGCAGCTCATATATCAAGTTTCATGGCTATAACTTGAGAAATTAAGGACTTTCATACAAACTTTCAACCCCTATTTCACCCCTTCGGGGGTAGAATTTCGGGATAAAAAGTATCCTATGTCCTACCTCGTAGTCGCCCTGGTCTGAGAAGAGCCCACAACAAACTCAGCCGGCGACAATAATAATGGCCACCATCATTGAATTATATGTACAAAGTACTTAATACCTCAATGGCCACCATACACAAATAAAGATGTTTCGATACAGCCATCAATGTTGAAGTCTTTTGAAGTATTTAAATTACTAAAAACTCTTTTCTTACTAGCTACATGTTATACATACCATGACCATAAAATGTATTGACATACCTACGAGTATTATGAGTGACTAACGTGACCAAAACTTACAATTGTTATTATTTTGTTACCTCTCAGTAAAAAAAACAAAAATCTACGGAACACTCATTGAAACTTACCTACTCGGACTTGAGAATAAAGCCTAATTGCATTGTGTCTTGCGGCTGTAATTGTCCGGGCTATGAGGGACGGAAAAAACGCACTTATATACGCGCTGGCCTTTAACATTTTTTTGTTGATTTCGGATTTATCCCTAATCTTCTATTGACACCGTAATGAGGCCAAAATATTGTACTAATAATATATCGGGAACCGTGGAGACTTCCTTGCAAAAAGTCTCACAACAATGAAATGAAACGGAACGTTTATTTCATGTAGGATAACGTGTGATGTCAGGACTCTACCACTGCACCGGTTCGGAAAGAAGATTCTACGAAAAAGAATCGGCGAGAATCACCTTGAGGAGGGCTCCAGCTGAAAATCAACATTGGATACTCTTGTAATTTATTGGAAGGCACTCTCCATTATGCTGAGCTGATGCCGTTTTTCAGGTTGAGCCGCACACTTGACCCGTTAAGTGTCATGGTGCCTTGACCATGAATTTAATTCTCAAGTAGGCAGGTACTGGAGGCGCCGGGGTATCTTTTAAATGAAGGTATACTTATTACAAGCTTTTTTTTATCTACTACAAGTTAGCCCTTGACTGCTATCTCACCTGATGGTAAGTGATGATGCAGTCTAAGATCGTAGCATGTAGGTACTGTGTGTCATAATGGTGTGAATAAAATAAATGTTTTTTTCGTTCTTAGGAATGGCATTCCGACCTAGTGGCAGATTCATTAGATGATTCAAAAGCACTTTTAAAGGTTTAAAGTCCCAAAAACTTATCTGGCCCAGTGGCCAAAATTGGAACTAATTTCTATACCTCTTTAGTTTGGTTTTATTTTATCCATACTATCCATACTAATATTATAAATGTGAAAGTGTGTCTGTCTGTCTGTCTGTCTGTCTGTCTGTCTGTCTGTCTGTCTGTCTGCTACGCTTTCCCAGCCCATCTATTCAACCGATTTTGCTGAAATTTGGTATAGAGGCAGGTTATATCTTGGGGAAGGACATAGGCTACTTTTTATCCCGGAAAATTAAGGAGTTCTCGCGGGAATCAAAAAACCTTAATCCACGCGGACGAAGTCGCGGGAATCATCTAGTTTTTAATATTTACTAGCGACGCTGTTACCGGGTCAGATAAGTTTGTGGGACTGTATTTGAATAAAAAGAAGTTCATATTAAAAAAATATTTATAAGCAATGAAAATCGACTCCATAGGTTTCGATGGAATCCCAAGCAGCCACCGGACGGATTTGGTTCCGTGAAACTAATCAGACTAAATAAGTAAATTGACCCACCGTCACGCAACCCACTGAATATATGAACAACATCATTTTTGTGACTAACTTTAGCCTGCTATTCCGCTCATTTTGTTAGCTTTTAGACTTTAGACAAGAACCTACATACTTAGTTCCTAAACTTCAAACTTCAATGTTTTTTATTCAAATGAACTTTATAAAGTGCTTTTGAATCGTCGAGTGAATCTACCGCTGGTTCGGAATGTCGAACGTCTTTAAAGGACGAGTGGCCTAGTGACAACTCATCCATACTTAATATTATAATTGTGATGTCTGTCTGTTTGCTACGCTTTCAAAAATGAATAATCATGTTATAAATCGAGCGTGACTCCATCGCTCCGCCTCAAGAAAGTCAGAAGGTCATTCGTGGGAATGAGTATTCTGTTCTATAATAAAATTCCACAACCTATGTAAACTTGCCTTTACCTTTGCATTTTGTTTTTAAAGAAATCCATTAAAAGTATGCTCCTAAAGAAAGCTTATTATACTGTTGAAGATTATGTAAATGATAAAAGAGCATGTATTTGACTCGCTCCAAAAATTCAAAATTCAAAATTCAAATGTTTTTTATTCAAATAAACTTTTACAAGTACTTTTGAATCGTCAAGTGAATCTACCACTGGTTCGGAATGCCATTCCTATCGAGAAGAAGAAGAAACCACCAGCAAGAAACTCGGTGGTTGCTCTTTTTAGATAATTCATTTACAATTTATCATTATTACTTAAATCAATGTGTACATAAGTAACCGCTGTCCTTAGCATTGCTGGAGCGATCAAATCTAAGCTCGTCTATCATTTACATAATCTTCAATAGTATAATAAGCATTTTTCAGAAGCATACTTTTAATGGATTTCTTAAACTTGTGTATAGGCAAGTTTAAAATAGGTTGGGGTATTTTGTTATATAGAAAAGAATGCTCATTCCTACGAATGACTTTCTGACTTTTTTGAGGCGGAGCGATGGAGTCACGAGCCTATTACGGCCTCTAGTTTGCCTATCGTGCAGATCACATATTTTTTTGTAATTATGGATGCTGCTCCAGCAATGCTAAGGACAGCGTTTATTTATGTATCTACAAATTTATTTAACTGCAAATGATTTTTTAAAAAGAGCAATCACCGAGTTTCTTGCTGGTTCTTCTCGGTAGGAATGGAATCCCGAACCAGTTGGTAGATTCACTCGACGATTCAAAAGCAATTGTAATAAGTTTATTTGAATTTAAAAAAAACACCCACTAGACCAACTGCCTCGTTGGTCTAGTGGTTGGCATGTTCGACTGCGGCTGACGAGGTCCCGGGTTCGAGTCCCAGGTCGGGCCATAATTGAGTATTGGGTTTTTCTGACTAGAAATTATCAGTACCTACTAGCCCGGAGTTAGGAAGTTGGCGGTGTTTCACCCCCGTGCCTCGAAGAGCACGTTAAGCCGTCGGTCCCGGTTATTATCACTGACAGGATATAACAGTCGTTAAAGCCCGCCAACCCGCATTGGAGCAACGTGGTGGGTCTAAGCTCTAATTCTCTCTCTCCTATGAGAGTGATGGCCTGTGCCCAGCAGTGGAACGTTAATAGGCTGTAATGGTGGTGGTGGTGGTGGAATTAAAAAAATATGAGTTTTTGAGTAAATCATTTTACGTGTTACTTTTACCTGATACACGGTATCTTCTTGTAGGAAAAAAATGAAAAATTATGATAACAAATTTTCCAAGTGCAGTTATGCGTCTAATTACAAAGCGAACATTTACTTTCCTCGAAGCTATGCATACTGGGGATCAGCTGTGGTCGAATGTCAATTCAGCCATTTTGAAAAATAACTTGATATACAGACTAACCTGAAAGGTTAGGTTAGCCCGCTACCATCTTAGGCTGCATCATAACATATGTACCACGTGAGATCGCAGTCAAGGGTTAACATTTAGTGGATAAGAAACATTTTATTTGTTACTTATCATAATAATTACTAATATTATAAATGCGAAACTGTGTTTGTTTGATGGTTTGTTGGTTTGTCCTTCAATCACGCGGCAACGGAGCAACGGATTGACGTGATTTTTGGCATGGGTATAGTCGAGGACCCGGAGAGTGATTTAAGCTACTTTGTATCCCGGAAAATGAAGGAGTTCCCATGGGAATTGAAAAAACTTATTCCACGCGGACGAAGTCGCGGGCATTAGCTAGTTATACTATAAAATACTATACCATCTTTATTTGTCGGCTTGTCTTTCAATCGCATCGCAACAGAGTAACGGATAGACGTGATCTTTGGCACGGGTATAGTCGAGGACGGAGAGTGACATAGGCTACTTTATATTCCGGAAAATTAAGGAGTTACCGCGGGAATGAAAAAACTTAAACAAAACGGACGAAGTCGCGGGCATCAGCTAGTTTTACAAACCAACAAACCAATAAACCAACAAACAAACACACTTTCGCATTTATAATATTAGTATGATATGATGCTAAAGTTTGGATGGATGGATGGATGGATGGATGTTTGTTACTCAATCACGCCAGAACGGCTGAAGCTGAACGGATCTAGATGAAATTTGGTACAAAGATAGATGGTGGAATAACACATAAGCTACTTTTTATCCCGGAAAATTAAAGAGTTTCCGCGGGAACCAAAAAATCTCAATACACGCGGATGAAGTCGCGGGCATCAGCTAGTTTTATTCACATTTTCCCATTTTCGCAGCAACATAGTGCCTTGAAAAACGCGAGCAATTAATAACTGCGTATACGCTGGCAAGCCAATATGACACATTACAAGAACTACGCTTGATTTACGACGCAAGTTTTGAGCAAAAATATAAATTCTTTGCAAACGGAGAATATACGAGCAAATAAGGAGCAACTTCATGGTTAGAAGAGCTGGTGTAAAATTTCAAGCAAGTACCTACCAGAAAATCCTTTCTCTTATATTATAAGAACAAATGAGAACCGGAGAGGAACCATAGTCACATACCTACTAGGTAAGTATAGACTTAATAATCTATACAAAGTCCTGACTGACTGACTGACTGACTTATATATCAACGCACAGCCTAAACCGCTGGGCTAGACATTTGAAATTTTGACAGTAGGTTCCTTTTGTGACGTAGGCGCTCACTAAGGAAGGATTTTCCAAAATTCCACCCTTAAGGGGGTGAAATATTGGTTAAAAGTTTGTATGAAAGTCCGTAATTTCTCAAGTTATATCCATGAAACTTGGTATATAAGCTACCGGTAAAAAATTAAGAAATACGTGTTTCACAGTTTTTGAAAATTCCGCTCCCAAAGAGGTAAAATAGGGGTTGAAAGTTTGTATGAAAGCCCTTCATTTCTCAAGTTATAGCCATGAAACTTGCATTTGGGCTTTAAGTTAGATATGAAGAAGTACAAGTTTCACCATTTTTGAAAATTCGCTTCCCAAGGACGTTATATAGATAGTTTATCCTTCAATCACGCCGCAACAGAGCAACGGGTCAACGTGATTTTTTGCATGAATATAGTTGAGGACCTGGAAAAAGTCTATTTGAATAAAAAACTTTTGAATTTGAATTTGAATTTGGAGAGTGACATAGGCTACTTTTTATCTTTTTTTATACCAGAAAATTAAGGAGACCCCCTGGGGAAAAACTTAAACCACGCGGACGAAGTCGCGGGCATCAGCTAGTAGATAAATAAGACCAGGGCGCATTTGGAACCCTCGTAGCTTTAGTTTTAAGATAACGACGATAATTATCACCTTCACGTTTATACTATGTACATTGTACCTATAACATAATATTATGCGAGTATATACTGAAAATTACGATCTTAACACTGTAGCAGTACCTACCTACTTATTTACGACCCCAGTTTACCATACTGAGAAAATAAATTATTTCTTTATTATATCCACCACCACCACCACCACTACAGCCGATTAACGTCCCACTGCTGGGCACAGGCCTCCACTCTCATAGGAGAGAGGGAATTAGAGCTTAAACCCAACGCGCTGCATTGTCATATTAGTGATGATAATAACCGGGACCGACGACGGCTTAACGTGCTCTCCGAGGCACGGGGGTGACTCACCGCCAACTTCCAACTCCAGGCTGGCACTGAGAATTTCCAAAAACCCATTACCTAACAATTTTTATGGCCGACCGGGAATCGCACCTAAGACCTCGTGATCCGCAGTCAAGTCAGTTCCTCAGTATGGTAAACATTCAAATAACGTAGCTTTCCTTTACCAAGTCCTTCCTCAAACCTTTCCACCGGGTCTCGGGGCATAACTTCATGTTTTTTGCAATCATCGACCACACAACCAATAGACGCCTAATTACTATGCTTTCGTAATGCAAACAATTCAGTCAAATGACTCGAGTAAGCGGGCGCGGGGTACTAAACGCTGATTGGTCTACTCAAGGTCAAAAAAATCATAAATCAAATGGGATGGGGTCCTAACTCCTAATAATTATTTATCGTTAATTAATTATCGATATACTCTAATTAATATTTAAATAACTCGGTAGGTTTTGTTACAAGGGCGTGGAATTATATAAGACCTATTAAGTCTGATGTGTTGTCTGAAAGTGTTCGCCCTATATGAGGAGTCTATTAGTTGTATGGTCGATGTTTGCAATGCTCATTCCTCATTTTCGTATAAATTATATTTTATTGCAATAAGCCTTCTATTTTCGGAGTTGGGACGATTGTCTCGTATTGTCAACATTGTGGAGTGTCACTTCTTTTATTGGTCTTTTGTATATACGAATTTGTGTGATGACAAACAACTTAGTTATTTCCAATGATTTTATAAGTTTTTAAATGACCCACCACTGGTTTCTATTAGGTAAAATTTCTGCAACGCAGAATGTTAGGCCATGAGGCCTTGAGTGCGATCTCAGCTGATGGTAAGTGAAAATGGTAATGCAATTGCAATTATATTGAACCTGGTATGGGTTTAATATTATAATTGCCATAGTAAACAGTAAGCTTGTTTACTATCAATTATTAATGTTAGTTAGATCCCGGCAAGGTCAATTTGTTTTTTTTTATGTATAGGCTAGCGCTTGGCTGCAATCAGACTTGCTTGCAAGTGGTGATGCAGCCTAAGGTGGAGCGCACTTGCCTAGAAGATGCCTATTCACTCTTGATTTGAAGGTTATTTTAGGTAGGCATATGATTTCTGAATTTGTACTGGTCAGGTCTGAAGGGAGGCTTCGGCCGTTGCCGGCAAAGACGTGTCGGCAAACGATTGAGCGTTTCGGTACGATGCCGTGTAGAAACCGAAAAGGAGTATGGGTTTAATATAACTGCCATACCCCTAACAGGTTAGCCCACTTCCATCTTAGACTGCATCATCACTTACCATCACCGTCAAGTGAGATCACAGTCAAGGGCTAACTTGTAGTGGAATAAAAAAAACAGTGGAAGCCCCGCTATAGACTTACCTAATTTGCACAAAAAAAAACTAAAACAGTTTTGATATGAGCTCTGCAGTTGTCTTATTATTGACTTAATTCACACATCTATATTCTGTAGGGTAGGTAAAATTATGTCTACCCGTTATCTCTATGTCTACCGAAACTAACATGCTTACTTGTCTCCTTACGTCAAAAGTAGAGATAAGTAATATTTCTAATCAGTGGTATTTTCCTCTGCGAACCCTTGCATGCCGACTATTTTTTTCTTGTAATATAATTACGGCATTTTGTGCATGTTAGAGTAAACGAGACACTCTCTCTCTCTCTCGTCGCGAGATATCTCGTTGTGTGCATGCTAAGCCTGCTGCTAACAATCTAAATGTACCTACCTACTTGTAATGACTTCAAAATAAACACTATTCAGCGATGACCTTTCACATTCCGAATGCATCGGTTATTCATCATTAGATATGAAATGGTAGCTTTTGTATATATATGTCAGTCAGTGTTTGTCAGTTTGTTCGTACGAAATGTTTATTTTTAACCGCTGAGGATTTTTTAAATTCCCACGGGATCTCTTTAATTTTCCGGGATAAAAGAAACCAATAAACAAACACACTTTTGCATTTGTAATATGATTTCACATCAGAAAACATGATATAATCAGTCAATAATTCATAAAAAAAATATGATTTTTACACCAAAAATATCTGTTGGTTGCGTTTACTAGATATTGTTTGTTGACTTCATGCTTTTATAATAGAAATGCGAAAGTGTGTCTGTTTGTTGGTTTGTCCTTTAATCGACGTGAATTTTTCCATGGGTAGGTATACCTACTTGATGACTTGGAGTGTGACATAGGCTACTTATTATCCCGGATAATTAAGGAGTCCCCAGAAGAATTAAAAAGCCTTAGGTATTTCACGCGGACGAAGTCGCGGACATCAGCTAGTCCGTGGTTTGACCATTCAAAAAAATTCTAAACCTTCACTGTCCAATATTCTGTTATCTCGAAAGACATTTATTTAAAAATAAAAACTAGCAGTTTTTTTTTATTTTCTTTGGAACCGATTGAACCCAAACGTGTGAAGTCACGGTCGCAGCTAGTTTTTCGTTCGCCACACAAGTACACTCTGATAAAAATGAATACAATTAAGATATTGATTGCGCATAATTGTCAGCAGCAGGTGAGGCGCACGCGCGGCGAATTTTTAAAGACATCGCAAAAAGTACACTTCGAATGACATGACGTGAACTTACCTACTTATTAAATGTATAGGTACAGTTGCGTTCAAAAAATGTTTACCTCCTACAAGGTTTATACCCATCTGTGTCAGAAGGTTGTTATGTGGTTTGATTAGCCATAGATTTCTATAGATTTGATAGTTGATTTAGTTTGACTTTTTCAGTAGGTGGCCGTGGGAAACGTGGCAACCAAGGATAGATGCAGAAAACCTCTTTCAATATTATATGTTAGGTACTTTAACAAATGCGATAATGCTAATGTGTCAAACTTGAAAATATAAAATGAATTTTTCCTTAAAATTAGTCATTAATACTCTTTTTGTTGAATTCGATGTTTGAAAACTTTTGATAAAATTGAACATACATACATACATATCATACATATAGGACAACATTTTTCAAAAATTCATTTATATTTAAGGCCATTAGCTTGTGGAATGAACTGCCCTCGCACATTCATCGAGCTAAAACTCTTAATAAGTTTAAAATTGACGTAAAAAATCATTACATGTCTCTCTGTTATCATCAATAGCGACATGTTTAATTTGTCCGTTATTTATATGTGTATTTATTTATGTATTTAATCTTACGCATGTCTATTTTATTTATTTTGTACATATTAGTGTATTAATACGTTATTATTTTATGATATTGGTTAGTTTATGTATCTATTAGTATTTAAGTTTATTTTTATGCACCACCTCCCACTGTCCACTTGTTCATTTTCTCCGTATCGATAAGATTGTCTGGAAGAGATCGCTACTTAGCGATAAGACCGCCTTATTGTACCTACGTCTTAAGTTTTCATATTTGTTATCTGTTTCGTTTTTGTTTTTGTGGTGTACAATAAAGAATATACAATATACAAATCAAAAGTTTTGAGATATAAACTAAAAATAAAAGTGACTCAGTTGCACGCGCAAGAAAATGTCTTGATGTTGGTAAGCCAACATTTCAATGTAAAAATTTGCAGGTGACAGATGCAAGAAAACTGACTGCAGGACACTCGGATTTATAATGGTATACCGTATTAAGTGATAATTGTTTTATTTGACTCGTTTTAAAGACTCAGAACTGCTTTTTAAACGGGTATTAGCGTCAATTTGCCCTGGGTTTATTTATAAGCCATTCTTGTTGAAAAAGCTGCAACTTAAAATTGTAATAACATAATATATTATTTGTATTGTGTGTGTTTAAACAACATATTTGATGGCCCGTTGGTGAAACAACTGTTTTTTAAAGACCGCTATAAATATGTTAAAACAGACAGAAAGAATAATAAAATATGTATTTTTTACGATATAAAATTTAATGCGTTAATAATTATGTAGGTATATCGGCAGTGTATCGATACGTACCATAGAGGTATAATATTATATTATACCTCTATGATGCGTACCTATGCCACATTCTTAGGAAATACTTTCTTCTACCAGTTATCCGACGCGACGTCTAGACATAGCAACGCACGTTTTTAGGGTTCCGTACCCAAAGGGTAAAAACGGGACCCTATTACTAAGACTCCGCTGTCTGTCTGTCTGTCTGTTTGTCTGTCTGTCTGTCTCCAGGCTGTATCTCATAAACCGTGATAGCTAGAAAGCTGAAATTTTCACAAATGATGTATTTCCGTTGCCGCTATAACAACAAATACTAAAAATTAAAAAAATATATATATTAAGGGGGGTCCCCATACAATAAACGTGTTTTTTTCGTATTTTTTTGCTCAATATTAAAAACGGTAACAGGTAGACGGTTCAAATTTTCACAGAATATTAATAACTTGTATATTACCTTTCAAAATAAATAATTAAATATCAATAAAGTAAATATTAAAGGGGGGCTCCCATACAACAAACGTAATTTTTATTTTTAATACGTCTTATATCGTAAAACTTACTACAGGTTTGTACGGAACCCTCGGTGCGCGAGTCCGACTCGCACTTGTTTTAATCCACTACAAGTTAGCCCTCGACTGCGTTCTCACCCGGTAAGTGATGATGCAGTCTAAGATGGTAGCGGGCTGTTAGGGGCATGGCAGTTATAATTAACCCATACCCCTAATCGTTTTCTACACGGCATTGTACCGGAACGCTTAATCGCTTGGCGGCACGTCTTTGCCGCTGGAGCCTCCCACCAAGCCAGACCAGGGAAAATTCAGAAATTATAGATTCAGGTCACAGGTGATAGGGGTAAGACACTGAATACCCTATTCTGTCTACTAAGCTGATGACCGCGATTGAGGTTTTTTTGTTCCGGGGCACTCTTTAATTTTCCGGGATAAAAAGTAGCCTATAGAGAGGTATGTGTTATTCCAGACTTATATAATCTATCTCTGTGCCAAATTTCATCTAGATGATAGAGTAACAAACATCCATCCATCCAAACTTTCGCATACATTTATACTAGCTGATGCCCGCGACTTCGTCCGCGTGGTTTAAGTTTTTTTGATTCCTGTGGGAACTCCTCAACTTTCCGGGATGAAAAGCCTATGTCACTCTCCAGGCCCTCAACTATACCCATGCCAAAAATCACGTCGATCCGTTGCTCCAACCAACAACCCAACAAACAAACACACTTTCGCATTTATAATATTAGTACCTATGATTTATATTATAATATTAGTGTAGAACTAGAAGTATAGATACTAAAGATAATAAAGCCGATCAGTGAGCGGTTTGAAAATTATTAATAGAGATGCATTTAATATAATGTGAGTGTATAATAGTTAAATAATGACTTCCCGTCATTTCACGGGGCGAAAACCTGTGACCTTATAGATTATAACGCTGACTTTTGCATTTCTTTTTACTTGCGTAGGTAGGTACTATGTGTTTCAACTAAGTGTAGGGTCGGTACGGTGGTAGAGTCTTGAAATCCATTATTATTAAAGCTTTATTTCCTACATACATATTATAAATTATTATTATTATAGTGTTATAAAATGTTATAAAAAGGTGTAATTTATTTTAATGTGTGGTCCCCTGCGGGTAAAAGCGGGTAAAATCCATACTAATATTATTAAAAAAAAAAAAAAAAAATTGCGACTGTGCGTCTGTCTGTCTGTCTGTCAGCTACGCTTTCACGGCCCATCTGTTCAACCTATTGTGATGAAATTTGGTATAGGTAGGTTGTATCCCGGATAAGGACATAGGCTACTTTTTTCCCGGAAAAATAAAGAGTTCCCTCGGCAATCAAAATACCTTAATCCACGCGGACGAAGTCGGGCATCATCTAGTAATTTCATAAGTGACACAAGTGTTTTTTTAACGTAGAAAAAAATTATTACATTTTCGTATTCATAAGAAAATCACAGCCACATACGAGTAAATAACTATGAAAAATATAATATCATGCGAGATTTTTTATGAGATTGCTTAAATTCTTCTTTCTCTTCTTCTCTTCTTTCTTTCCGTTGGTCTTCTTATTTGAAGTGCATAGTCAGCACGTGCGCTGCATCGCATTTTTGTGCGAAATTATAATAGGTATTAGGTAGGTATGCCTCTCAGAAATTATTCAAATTATCGAGTAAACAAGTATTAAATTGATAACCGATGTGGGCCCCATAACTCATGTGGCCATTGAGTGAGACCATAGAGTAGCCTCGTTGGTCTAGCGGTTAGCATAGTCGACTGCGGATCACGAGGTCCTGGGGTTCGATTCCCAGTCGGGCATAAAAATTATTAATTGGGTTTTTGCAGTTAAGAAATTGGAAGTTGGCGGCGAGCCACCCCCGTGCCTCGAAGAGCACGTTAAGCCGTCGGTTCCGGTTATTATCACTAACATGGTAATAGTCGTTAAAGCCGCCAAGCCGCATTGGAGCAGCGTGGTGGGTCTAAGTTTTAATTTCTCTCTCCTATGTGAGTGGGCTCGTTAATGGGCTGTAATAGTATAGAGTAGCAGACCCTGACACCAGTTCTCCTTTATGAGTACTGTCCGTTTTCCGCTGTACTTTAGTTTAAGTACCTCCAAGAGTGAATCTATCTATATACTTATAATAAAACTGTAACATGTCCAATTCTGTACATTGAAGATATTTTGAAAATTTTTTTTGGAGGGCACTCATTATTCGATACTGAAGCCAAATCTGTAATTTTTTTCATTTTTGTCTGTCTGTCTGTCTGTCTGTCTGTATCTTGGCCGCGCATCACGCCGAAACTACTGAATGAATTCAAACGAAACTTGGCACGATTTCAGCCCATACTACGAGGTAGGACATAGGATACTTTTTATCCCGAAATTCTACCCCCGAAGGGATGAAATAGGGGTTGAAAGTTTGTATGAAAGTCCTTAATTTCTCAAGTTATAGCCATGAAACTTGATATATGAGCTGCTGGTTAAAAATGGAGACGTACGTGTTTCACAGTTTTTGAAAATTCGACCCCCGAAGGGGTGAAATAGGGGTTGAAAGTTTGTGTGAAAGTCCTTCATTTCTCAAGTTATATGGTATACCCATGCGGACGAAGTCGCGGGCATCAGCTAGTAACTGAATAGGATTCTTCTAGACAAGTGTGTGTGTGTGTCACTTGCAAGCAGGTCTGAATGCAGCCAAGCGCTATAAATAAAAAAAAATCTTAGTTCGGCAACTATGAGGGACCCGACTAACTGACGGGTAAACTACTCTTTATTTAAACTAATATTGGGGCTGATTCTGTAGTGCACAATCTCTAAACTAAACTAAAATTAGAGCATTACAAATATTGCTAACCCTTTCATAATACTCCCTACGGAAAGGGACAGAACTAGATATAAAGCTGCCATTTTAGTTTAGTTTAGAGATTGTGTTATAGAGAATCAGCCCCATTATCTACTAATTATAAATGCGAAAGTTTGGATGGATGGATGTTTGTTTCACAATCACACCAGAACCGTTGAACGGATCTGAATGAAATTTGGCACAGAGATAGTTTATAGTCTGGAATAACACTAGGCAACAGAGTACTATACAGAGAGGAAGCTTCATACAAACAGCTCGCGGCGACTTCACCCATACATAGCGCAACGATGTGTGCGTGAGCTCTCACCGACACATTCACCGACACGATGTCTGGGTTCGGGCCGCCTCCGTCTGGGTCAGAAATTAAGGGCTGACGGTCGTGCGTTTAATGAAAATGAATAGAGGAACAATTTCGTGATTGAACAAGCTCACTGATTTTGTATTAAAAATAAATCTATTTGATTTATATATGTAAATAGTGTTCTGTTTCAACAAAAATTCCGAATACTTGCACAGTTTGCTTGAAAAGATCCAAAGACAATAAGGATGTTTCCTATTTTTCATACCCGAGAGATAAAGATAACTTATACCTTTTTATACGTACCTAGCGTACCTGATCAATAAAACTATGTTAACAATAAAAAAATATTAAAAATACTGATGTTCATTAAAAAAGAAATAATTTCGTTTCTTTATAATATTTGTCTAATTTAAGTATTTGTTGTTCAATTTCAGGATATAACTGAAATTATACATTATATAACTATATGTAATATTTTTATTTTTTCCTTAAATTGTTGACATGCATCAGGTGACAAGTGACAACCCTAGCAGAATAGGTATACATTTTCGACTTTCTGAAGAAGCTTCCCCTCTGATCGGATATATCGGATATATACTCGTGTGACTAGGCTACTAATAACCCGGAAAATTAAAAAGTTCCCGCGGACCAAAAAACCAAAATCCTTAATCTTTAACCTCATATGAGTACAAAAACTTTCTATTCGTATAATCTGCCCATTTTAAGATCCAACTAAGTTCCAGCTTATGTCAGCAGTAAATACCATTTATAGTACTTTCACCTTACTCTTTTTTTTATTATTCTACTACACTCTACACAACACTCAAGAACTTCTGTTTCAGTTTGAGGTTAAAAAACTTTTTTTGGAAAGTCGGTTACAATTTACAAGTTACAGTTAGTACAAATTGCTCGTCAAAGGTGGCACAACAAAAAAACACAAAAACTTATAAACTGACACGTTTGACAAATCAATAAATCAATAATTACTTCGAATGACACAAAAACATAGCATTTAACATTAAAAATTTGCTGTGGAAAAATACACTAACATCACTTTACTGATATACAAAAGCCTAGATATAGAGCCTTTGAAAATATGGTATTAAAACTAATTTTAAGAAAATAGTACATTACACATCTAGGGCAGTAAAATAAGAAATGTCTCAGATCACATGTAATTGTTGTCCGAGGCGAAGCCGAGGTCAATAAACATGTGATCTGAGGCTTTCTTATTTACTGCCCGTGGTGTGTATACTATTTTTCTCCTCGACGGAGGCGGAAAGCGGCATTTTCGTTTAGCGCAGCGGGAGGAAAATTGACGCTTTCCGCCCGGAGGTGAGAAAATACCTTTTTACTGTGGTTTTTCACTGAAGAAATCACCAAATACCATAAAGAATCCTTTTTTTAAAGAATAAAGTGCTGTTTGCATAGCAATGATAGTATTGGCATATAATATGTGCAACGAAATGAGGATACACAATTACACTAGGTGCATTGAGTGTCTTGCTTGTTCTTGCTGGTTTTTGTTGGTAGGAATGCCATTCCGAACCATTGGTAGATTCACTCGACGATTCAAAAGCACTTTTAATATGTTTATTTGAATAAAAAAATATGAGTTTGTCCTAATTTTGTTATAAGGGCTTATTTTGAGATAAACTACAACAGAATTAATGAACTGGTGTTGTTCATCATTATTGTCTTCCAATGAAACAGATTGCTGATAATAGGTATACGAACCAGAATTTTACTTTCATAGAAGCAATCTGTAATAAAAAAAAACTTTATTTTCATAATGTGTGTAAGTACATAAGATGTTACGACTAATAATAGAGAGTCCAGCACATTTGCCGTATCGGCGTACAAGTACATAATATTTGGAAATCACACAGCTAAAAATACAATATTTGAAATTAGTAAGTACACAGATTTGCTTTATATCTTTTAGATTATACCTGCTCACTTTGAATAAATCAAATATTTAATTTAATCTAAGTTTAATAATTATAATAGACACTTCCCATTGTTATGTACGAGTAGGTCATGTTTTCCTCACAAATGCATTTTTTTTAGCTGTAGCTTGTATCTCATACCCTACGATATGAATGTATGATGGTTTTCAAGGGTCACATATTATGCAAATTCCCTTAAAGTCGAATACCTATCTCATTAGCAGTTTCACTGGTAGGTACTGCAGATGTTAATAATTAAAAGTTGTAACTAGTTTTCTCGCTATTAATATTTAAAAAATCATTATACCGCCCATATAAATAATAAGATTTGACATCATAGATAAGAGATGAGTAACTGTGCATCTTTTTCGTTTTTATATCAACGATACTAACTAATTATAATTGCAATTTTTATTTTGCGTCCTTTTGCATGCGCGTTTGGCTTTACTCGGCTGTTGTTACTTGTATGTTTATTTATTGGACAGTTATTTTTAATTCGTTCGCTTGGCAATGCGCTGTCGATGTGCGATTGCATCAGTTATGGTCAAGCTGTCGTAGGTAGGTATGATGTGTAAATTTGTATCCAACGTGTACTAGGTAGCTTTAAATGTATACCTTTGCCTTACGATGTACTAGAAACCGCTATAAGCTGGCAACAGCGTCATATCGTGTGCGCAAGGTGCAGAAATCCTTTGTGGGGTCGAGTGTACGCTTTTATAACATGGTACCAAAAGAGTTTCTGGAGTTACCATTGCAAAAATTTAAAGACTGTGTTAAACAGCATCTGCTAAGTCGAGGTTATTACACTATTGATGATTGTCTCAATGACAAAGTTGCATGGAAGCAACCGGCTTCGCATCCAGCAACCCACAAGTCAGTGTAATACTTGTTACGTAACGTATGCATTGTTTATTATATACAAAGTGTAACATTTTCCTGTTTATGAAAAGAGCAACTGCTGAGTTTCTTGCCGGTTCTTCTCAGTAGAATCACCTTTCCGAACCGGTGGTAGATTCTTACGAATTATCACAAGTTGTCCTACGTGAAATAAATAATTTCATTTCATTTCATTTCATTGCTCTTGTCTTGTCTTTCATTGTCTTGATCATATTCGTAATAATTAATAAACATTGCCTTTATGAAATACAACTGTAAAAGCTGTTGAACGTTTGCGCTTCGGTTTTTTTATCATGCCGTTATCGAACTAACCCACCAGACCAGCCCCCCGATTATGTAAGAATTGTCCATCAAATGGTAAAGGTTCAGTGTCAAAGTAATATAAACCATAACTGCATTGAGTTAGAGCCCAATTTCATCTGCCCATTCTTATACGTTTAGGTATGTACGATACCCTAAACGTATAAGAATGGGCAGACGAAATTGAGCTCTAATTCAATGCTGTCATGGTTTATTTTACTTTGACGAAAATCTTTAACGTTTGATCGACAATTCTTACGTAATCGGGGGGCAGACCTAAGATAATAAAGAATTTATGAATTCCAAAATCGACCCCAAGACCTCCCACGACGACCACAGCGCTCAAATCTAAGGATGACTGCGATCAATATCGATATAATTTAACTGAAACTGTGAATTGATCACTAATTCTAACGATACATCAAATAAAACTGTTAAAATTATTTTCTGGATGCGATGTGCGAATGCATTATTGTTATGAACAATATTTATCATAATTCACTCAACTCTAAATTAATTCATTTAAACTGGGTAAAAATGCACACTTTTTGAGCGTCAATATTATTTCTTTAATTTAATAATCTTCCTTCGTATATTTGAAAATTACAAAGCTATAAATCTGAAATAATTTCAATATCGAAGTTGATAAAGGTTTACGTAAGAGTTTCAGGATAAATTATCTAATTACCTAGATACTTCTTTTTAGAAATAATTAATAAACAAGAGCCTTAACCAAGTAGGTTTGAGCAAATTTATTTTAAAAAATTAATATTATTTATACGGTTCCATCCGGTTTTTATTATATTACTTTAATTTGTATTCTTAAAACATAACATTTTCTACTCACATCCGAAAGTTTTTCTGAAATACCTAAGCTTTACCTTTGTCCGCATAATTTCAATAAAATATTATGTTGTAACAAAGGGATAAAAAAATTCTGAAAGCGAAAACGAATATTTTAAATATTTTTCTCAACGCAGCTAAAGAAGTTTTCACTTCAATAAAAAATACCATCATAGTTATTATGAAATGATTTCAAATTAAAAGCACAATTATAATGGTACACCGCAAGACTTCAATAATAATAGACTTATTTTAAAATACAGATATCAAATTGAAGACGCAAAATTATTGCCGGTATTAATAAAATAATAATCCTTTAGGAAAAAGACAGCCAATTGAGGTTATGACATTTAAGTGTATTATAATTAACATTTCAAAAACCATGCTTTGGATGATTAAAATATGTATAGCGTAAGAGTACCGGCACGCGAGGTGCTAAATCATACTAATATTATAAATGCGAAGGAGTGTTTGTTTGTTGGTTTGTCAATTTTAATCACGTTGCAACAGAACAACGGATCGACGTGATTTTTTGCGTGGGTATAGTTGAGGACCTGCACTCTAAACTCAAACTCATATTTTTTATTCAAATAAATATAATATTAAAAGTGCTTTTGAATCGTCGAGTGAATCTACCACTGGTTCGGAATGGCATTCCTACCGAGAAGAACCAGCAATCTCTCGTTGAGTGACATATAAACTACTTTTTGTCCCGGGAAATTAAGGAGTTCCCGTTTGAATTAAAAAAAACTTGTTTCACGCGGACGTACTCGCGGCATCAGCTAGTTTGAATAATATTGTACGTTTAAATTACTAATTGACGTACATATATTCTTTATAGTGTGTAACGTTTTGCTTATGTAACGCTTCATTTAAAAGTTATTGATAGTTTATTTTAAATTATTTATGAGGCGTAAATGATCGTAACTAATCGGTAAGATACGTGTACTACATTAAAATTATACCTCCAACGATACTTATGAATGACACTCTAATTTTATTGTAGAATGTATCGATAAAGGGGGTCGATAGTCGATACTATTTTTCGTTTGGTTAGAAACAACTCTAATGATTTATTTACGCTTCGGATTAGTATTCTTCTAGAAAATAATTACAAAAAGACAGTAAGTGTATTGATATGTTTCACTCAAAAATAAAACGTTACAAAATAGGCTTTTTAATGTAATTAAAAAAGCTGTTGCAATGTAAGAGAATTAATTAAAAATTATATCGGACGACATTTAACGAGTTGTAATTTCTTCGCTTAATTGTAGAATCATGCGGACGCAATTAGGTACCTTTATTTACCATTTAACATCCGTGAAAAAAATATTTCCCATTAACGTCCATATACATACTCGCCGTGATCCATCAAAATAATTGAATAATAAACGAGAAAAAATTATAATAAAAGAACTTAAAATAAAATCACACTATCGACTTGTAGTCCCGACAAAAAGATCTGTGACAAAAAGTAACTTAGTTTACGTTGCTAAGGCTTGATTAGAATGTCAGCGGTCAAACTTGACGCCATAATATAAGTATGAAAGAGAAGCGATGAAAATATATAGAAAATACAATAAAAAATAATTTTTATTTAATGGTTACCTACCTACCTACACAACTATTGATTGAAAAATTATTTTAGATAGTTATTTATTTATTACCTACTATCTATTAAGCGATTCAATACGACGCGACGCGACAGCTATCAAACAATATCTATGACCCTTCACGTTGCCTACGTTGTCGCATACATAAGTTCTTCATTTTCTATGGAGTCGTTCTTATCGCATCGCTCACTTAAGATAACGCCTAGCCATAACATTGATATTAGCTATTGTCAATGTCATCTGGAATAGAAAAATTAAAATATCTATCAATCTATGTTTAAGGCCGCTATCGATCTATCTTTCAGGCCATAGCTATGGACTAATAAATGATTGCTATGTCGATCCTTACGATGTAATGTGCAGTTTTAAGTTTAAGCGATCACATTTCCAATCGCTGTTGCATATAGTATTAAGTCTGCATTAACCCTTAGGCATGCCGCCAAAGCTGTTTTAAATTCAGAACGCAAACTTCGTCGCACGCGCCGGCGCAGATGCACAGATGCGTCGTCATTTTGACACTTCAATGCTAAAATGCGCGCGCTTTTGACTCTAGAACCTACTACGCCAACTTTTTTTCTTTGTTTTATCTGTAAAATGCGTAAAATGATAGAGTTATAGTTTGGTTTCCGAAGAACGTAAACCTCGTCGTATTTACGACTTAAAACTAAATCGTAATTCTTGGAAGGCTGATTGATTTTGTCATTTTATCGGAGCCAAATACTTTGAGCAAAAAGCTCTTTGCACAGCCTTGAGGGCACTTAAATTTAGTTTTTCTCTGATATACAGATTTGATAGACAGACAGACACACATTCGCATTTATAATATTAAATACTATGGATTAGTATGGATAGTATGGAAGTATGAATTACTTAGTTAGTGCCTATGGATTTACTGGATTTCTTGGAATCAAGCCCAGCGAAGACTCGGATTAAGTTAAAAATTACTAAATGAAAAACAACGTTGTATTTGCGATGTTGTAATCAATGTGTGTAAGTTGAATTCAGATTCAACGGACAAATTTTGATTTCAGCGCCAGAGAGATAGTGAGTTCGCGCAATCCATTTTACATTATTACACAGGCATTTTATTCTACCTCCTTGCGGCATCTGTACATTGTCGGATGCCACACCTGGCCTATGAATAAAAATTGTTAAAAATGTAAATAGGAAATGAGTTTCGCTTCAATACGATACTTGGACAGTATAAGCAGGTAGGTACTATAAAGTATTCTATGGTATTATTTAACGATTTGTCACAGATGACGTACTAATTTGGTTTCAATGGATGTCCACTTGGTGGTTTAGACCAGCTTCTTATTTTACATTTTACACCTGTAGGTAGCCTGTAGGACTATCGACATACTACCTTATTTATGCTAATAAACCGAATAATCTTTAAAATTATCGATAAAAAATTATATCGATAATGTTGTTTTCACTTTACTATGAACATAGCGTAAGGAGAGCGCTGTGGTCGTTATAATAAGTGGGAGATCCCCATCGATATATATGTAGGTACTATAGATGGGTCCTTTCATAGAAAAAAATTAGGCGTCCTATCTGTGGAGCGCGCTCCACACCTGTATAAGCCTGTCCCTGTCCGGTGCGTGATTGAGAAACAAACATCCATCCATCCATCCAAACTTTCGCATTTATAATCATACTAATATTATAAATGCGAAAGTGTGTTTGTTTGTTGGTTTGTCCTTCAATCACTCCGCAACGGAGCAACCGATCGACGTGATTTTTGGCACGGGTATTATGTTGAGGACCGGAGAGTGACATAGGCTACTTTTTATCCCGGAAAATTAAGGAGTTCCCGCGGGAATTAAAAAACTTAAACCACGCGGACGAAGTCGCGGGCATCAGCCAGTATTTGTATAGATTTAGATAATTAGTGCTAAAGCAGGGCAATTTTTTCACGTCCAAGGTGCAAAGCGTCCGCATACAAGGTTGCTTCGCGGAATCGTCTGATTACGATCCCTATCACGCAAGTGCTGTTATTAAACGTGCAGGTCACTTAAAGCATTATTATTCCTCTAATTTGATTTTGTTAAGCGAGAATGGTAATATACTTAAGCTTTGAAGCTTTAACGACCTCGCTGGCGCAGTAGCCAAAATTGGAACTAATTTTTATGCCTGTTTGTTTTTGTTTTTATTTTTTAGGTCTTTTGGAAGACCCTCTATTTAATAATCAGAAATAATTTATTTTTGATATAGGCATCATCCCTATTATAATCGTTTCGTATTTTAGGAACATCAAGGTCATGTCAACTATGTTCATTAGTTTTATCCTAGTTGTAAGGCTAAAATGTTATTTAGTTGTCCCACTCTGTTTAATATTATTTATTTATTATCCCACTCTATTTATTTATTATTTATTAATTTATTTATTGCTTTATGCGTTGGCAGGATGGCCCGTGGCTAACTTAGTAGAACCAATAAAATTATCACTATCACAGGCCGTAATTCCTGCGTCCCAATTAACATGGGATATAAGATATAAATGTTTGACGACCTCCGTGGCGCAGTGTGTAGCGCTGTTGTCTTAACGTACGGAGGTCCCGGGTTCGATCCCCGGCAGGGTCAATTTGGGAATTTATAATTTCTGAATTTTCCCTGGTCTGGCCTGGCGGGAGGCTTCGGCCGTGGCTAGTTACCACCCTACCGGCAAAGACGTGCCGCCAAGCGATTTAGCGTTCCGGTACGATGCCGTGTAGAAACCGAATAGGGGTATGGGTTTAATACAACTGCCATGCTCCTAACAGGTTAGCCCGCTACCATCTTAGACTGCATCATCACTTACCATCAGGTGAGATCGCAGTCAAGGGCTAACTTGTAGTGGATAAAAAAAAAAAAAAATGTAACGAGGAACTTACTTTATTAGTGTGCCATTCAGTAGTATTGGCTCTTATCGATAGAAATTAATGCAGGGAGGAATTAGTTAGTTTTTATTTAGTTTACTAGCTGATACCCACGACTTCATCCGAGTGGCTTACGATTTTTTTTTGCTTCCCACAGGAACTCCTTAGATTTCAGGGATAAAAAGTACTTAGCCTTCGCCGGGACACAACCTATGTCTGTACCAAATTTCATTAAAATCGGTTAAAAAAACGGGCCGTTAAAGCGTAGCAGACAGACAGACACACTTTCGCATTTAAAATATTAGTATGGATGTTTTAAAAGAACCCCGAATTTCTGTTACTGTGTCTGTCGAAACATGTTCTGTTATCGCTGCAACGCACCAAACCACATATTAAAATAGAGGGTATCAATTCGCGAGTTTGCAATATTTAGCACTAATACCATAATACCCGGGCTGGCAATCAGTCTGATAATGCCTTAATTTTTATAATCGCTTCCTCATACAAAGTCACCTTGCGTATGGATACACCGGTGGACATAGAGATGTCTTATTTTTGGAGGAGCAAAACTCATAATCGACAAATTTAATATTATGAGCCAAAACCTAAAACTAACTAACTAAGCACACTTTTATACTGGACTCAAATCTGAAATATAATTCAAATTTAAAACCTACTAGCTGATGCCCGTAAGTTCCTCCGCGTGGATTGAGGTTTTTCGTTTCCCGCGGGAACTCTTTAATTTTTCGGGATAAAAAGTAAATGTGTAACAGACTATATTAATAATTAATAATCTCTGTGCTATATTTCATCCAGATTCGTTCTGCAGTTTTTGCGTGATTGAGTAACACACATCCATCCATCCATACGTCCATCCATTTCCCTATAGAATATAACTTTTGACCAACACAGTATAAAATAATTTAATTTAAATTAAATATGGTGCCATTAAATTCATTTCCCCGCCGCACCGTGGCATAGACGATGCGCATGCGCGAATTTCTTCAACAACAAGCGACGTGCTATAAAAGCCTTCAAGCCGTCAAGTATGAATAATATTTAAAAGCTAGAATCGGGGGCTGATAATTTCGACGAACGATATGTTAAAAAAAAATATTCCATGCCATCAATTTGGTATGAAATCCATAGATACTACAATACTATAAAAAAAATACCTATATCATAGATGTGCGTGAATATAATCTATGTCAATAGGCCACTATTTTTATTTCACAATAATAATAATATGTGTTAGTATGAGCGTAGATAAAATAATAATTTGGTTCAGGTATTATAGGGTTGACATGAGCTTATGACAAAAGCTTTCACAGAGGTCACTACTAGTACGTTACATCGCGCTACATTATCCCGAACCTATATTATTTCAACAGTAACTGGTTTTTAAGTGTTACAGATTAAAACATTTAACAGTGAAAAGAAGACGTCCTCATTGAAAATCCCTTAAGTGAAATTTGACTCGGACGCGTAGTTTTTGGAAACGGGGACTCCTTATGCGCCGTTCCCCATTTTATCTGTCGTTGTGGCAAAATGACAGGGGCCATACTACCATAGATAATACACATGTATACTAGAGACATACTAGCTAAGAGACTACTAATACTACCAACGAATAAAGCCATATTGTTTCGTTAATGTTGAGTTTCGTGTTTTAGAATAATAATTTTGATGACCTCCGTGGCGCAATGTTGAGCGCTATTGCCTTAACGTGCGGAGGTCCCGGGTTCGATCTCCGGCAGGGTCAATTTGGGAATTTATAATTTCTGAATATTCCCTGGTCTGGCCTGGTGGGAGGCTTCGGCCATGGCTAGTTACCACCTGACCGGCAAAGACGTGCCGCCAAGGGATTTAGCGTTCCAGTACGATGCCGTGTAGAAACTGAATAGGGGTTTGGGTTAAATATAACTGCCATGCCCCTTATTAGCCCGCTACCATCTTAGACTGCATCTTCACTTACCATCAGGTGAGATCGCAGTCAAGGCTAGTGGATAAAAAAAAAATTATAATCCTTATTTTATGAACGTCAAGATAGATGACAAGTGTCAAACTGTCATTTTGAGAAATATTGCTCAGGTGTTGCTATATGCGTAATGTATAACAGTATCGCTACCCAACGCTTAAAAAAAAATAACACTAGATATGGAAGGTTAAGAGAAGTTTTGACCTGTCAATTGAGTTTAATTTGGAGATTTGCAGAAATAGTATTATTGACCGAGCGAAGCAAAGGTCTTTGAGTCTACTTGAGTGAATTGGCACTTGTCCGTCCGTCCGTCCGTCCGTCCGTCCGTCTGTCAGAGCCTTATAACTTTTGAATTACTGTACGTAATTACTTCAAATTTAAATATAATATGTAAACCGATGGCCTCCCGTCGAATATAGCTTAAAAAGATATAAAAATCTTTATTTCAGGGGGGCTCTCATAGAAGCGAATGCGAAGTAAAATATTAAGTAAAATATTTTTATAGCGTTACATAGGGTTGAGGTATATCATTTTAAAGATAATTAGGAATAGAGTCCAAAAATATTTTTTTTTAATTTTTCCCCTAAAATTGACGAAATAGGGGGCTTTCAAAGTGGAGATTTTTTAACGTCCAAAGTTGACCTCAGAACTCTCAATTTTCTGAAAGGCTGAGGCTGAAACTTATCAATTATTTGAAATATATCCTGTACTTGAGCAAAAAATATTAAAATTAGATAAATATTATAAGGAAACGAAATTATTTCATTTTTAATGAGCTTCCGTATTTTTTACAGAACTTCACAATGATGTCAATAGATGGCGCTCTGTACAAGTTTATGGATACCGCGAGGTATCAGTTCGGGGCGAACCACTAGTATAGTTTATACAGCTCCGTGGTGCCCGCCATGTTTTCCTGGTTCCTCCTGGTCCTGGTCCTGGTGGAGGCTTCGGCCACCCTGCCGGCAAAGACGTGCCGCTAAGCGATTTAATATGACTGACACGCCCCTTATAGGTTAGCCCGCTACCATCTAAGACTGCATCATCACTTACTATCAGGTGAGATTGCGGTCAAAGGCTAACTTGTAGTGGCGTAAAAAAATTAAAGAGTTAAAATTAAATAGTTTATTAAATAATTTTTTATGCACAATAAAATATTGCGTAAGACGTGACGGAAGTTTCAGAACGTTCCCTAAGACAATGAAAAGGAATGCCCAATCCACAGCGTTCTAAATTCATAATACTTTCTCTCACTGAGTGAACAAAAACGCGTTTTGCTCACTGGTTTTAATCGGCACAGGACCTAGAGAGGTGAAAAGAAGAATATAACTACTGTTATGAGTTTTTTTCGCTAAGTAGAACATGGTTGATGTTTTTGACTTTTTGTACCTATACCTACACTAAATAACCATTATGAGTTTAATGCCATACAGCAGGGCTATTGTGTAAAGCCTGCATCAATCATTGTTACAGTCTCAATTGTTTTGATTGGCTCAATTTATGGTATTTTAGCTGCGTCAATGGATTTTGGTCAATAGTGGAAGAATGTTAACCAATCAGAGGTGTTACATTGTAGCTGTCATTTTTGGACAAACACATTTACTGGACATTGCATTGCGCTCTCTAGTAATATCACATCTCTCTGTCGGCGACTAAAACTGGTGTTTAATTGTAATTTACGATTACATGTCGAAAAATGTGTAATGGGCCTCCATCGGTAGGCGATAACCTTTATTTTTTAGCTTCATTGCGGCTTCAAGAAAGTAATATTTGGTAAATAACAGTAGATAAAATGGTTATACATATTTTTTTTTTAATAAACGTACAGGGCACAGGCATATGAAAAACATTGCGAATTAATTATTATAATGTCGTTTTAATACGTTGCCTAGCTTTTGTAACTGAATAGGTTTCTTATTTTGAGATACCTACATAAAGACAGGTTTTATCTATATCCATACTAATTTTATAAATGCGTAAGTGTATCTGTCTGTTTGTCTGCTACGCTTTCACGGCCCATCTGTTCAACAAATTTTGATGAAATTTGGTACAGGTAGGTATAGTTTGTATCCTGGGGAAGGACATAGGACTTTTTATCGCGGGAAATTCAAGAGTTCCCGCGGAAATCGGACGAAGTCCCGGGCAGAAGTGTGTTTGTTGAGATTGAGTAACAAACAAACTTCCGGCGACCCCTAAGAATTCCCGACGTCCTGGACCGGCCCAGACTGCCTGTCAACCTGAACCTATAACTTCACTGGCAAACTTAACTAGCAACACCATCGATTTATATGTAGGTACTAGATGGGCCCTTTCATAGAAAAAAGTCGGGCGTCCGACTTGCAGAGCACGTTCCTCACCTGTCATAAGCCTGTCTTTGTCCCCGTTGTAGCGCTGTCATGAATCACGATCGCTCGTCGTGTAGATTATTTGCTATTATTAAGTTAACATATTATTCTAAAGTCTTATTAGTTTGGCACTCACAATTCACAATTCACAATAATTCACAATGGGCCACTGTGAATTGACCACAAATGGTCAATTCACAATTATACATTTCCAAAAAAAACGTTATTTTAATCTTCCTATTATTATTATTTTTTTCAATGTGTTTTATTTATTCATAATATTAAACAAAATACATTAAAATCTTAATTAAAAACTAAAAACTAAACATTAAAAATATCATCTATGCCGCTGCAATAAGGCAATGTGCCTGCGTTACCCCGCTGAATAGCCAAACTTATATAATATGTTGGCCGAGGTAACTGCCAGCCCTCCGGTCAGCCTAGATCCCTAAAAAAGGATCTAGCATCTTCGCCCCACGACCCCAGGGTTTCAACACCAAAATGCACAAAAATGAAATTACATTCTATTATTTCTATTATTTTAAATTAATCTTCCTATTTAATATTTTTATCCATTACGCAATCATTTAATTTCCGCGGCAAACTGTGTGATATTCTTTTTTTACTAACTAGCTTTACGGCTTCTATGACTATGACCTAAGTAGCTATATTATGTATGACCGAGTCATACGTTTTCAAGCTGTAATTCAAGATGGCGCATAATGTTGTATAATGTTGCATAATGTTGCAAGCAAGTTCCCGCTAGATGGCGTTAGTAAAATACGCCCACATTCTTTGTTTGACAGGGCCCGTCTATATGTAAATTGAGGTCGTTGAGCAACACAGAAAAAAATATATTTTCAATGAATTCTTACTTTAATATTAATGATAACTATTGAACGCATAAAACTACGAACTACTGAATTAAATGTCGTTTCAATTAAGTTTAAGAGCCATCTTATCTCGTTGTGGGAAGTTATGATTATTGCGGACGCAGCACCTTTACAATAAAATTATTACAGATGATAATTATAAAAAATACATTGGTTATTGGGTAGATTATGCCGGCCGCGCCTTAAGTTAACGATGGTGATGTACTACATTTATTTTTTACTAGCTGATGCCTGCGACTTCGTCCGCGTGGATTGCGGTTCTTTTGTTCCCGCGGTCTGGAGTGATTGAGTAACAAACATCCATCCATCCATCCATCCAAACTTTCACATTTATAATATTAAGTACTAGCTGATGCCCGCGACTTCGTCCGCGTGGTTTAAGTTTTTTTGATTCCTGCTGGCACTCCTTAATTTTCCGGGATAAAACGTAGCTTATGTCACTCTCCGTCCTCAACTATACCCATGCCAAAAATCACGTCGATCCGTTGCTCCGTTGCGGTGTGATTGAAGCACAAACCAATAAACCAACAAACCAACAAACAAACACACTTTCGCATTTATAATATTAGTATGAAGTATGATAGAAGTATAGATTCCACTATAGGTTAGCCCTTGACTGCGATCACACCTGATGGTAAGTGATGATGCAGTCCAAGAGGGTAGTGGTAAGCTAAACCCATACCCTATCGGTTTCTACACGGCATCATATCGCAACGCTAATTCAGAAATTATATATTTCCAAATTGACCCTGCAGGGAATCGAACCCGGGACTTCCCTCAATAAGACCTACTATAGATCTTGACGAATCTGTAGTATAGAATTTTTTTATAATATTAAAAAAAGAAGTCGACATAGCTATTAGGGCTTCCAATACCGGGATCCCGGTATTGGCCAATACCGGGATCCCGGACTTTTTTCGCCGGTTTTCAATACCGGTATTGAAATGTCTAATACCGGGATACCGGTATTGGTGTCACTATAAACGAAACAGTGATTATTGCATATATTTCTTGGTAGATGCCACTGTTTTTTATTCGGTTAAGTTTAAAACTTGTATCTTAAGCATATTAGCTCAAAAAGAGTGCCTTTATTGCTTAAAACCAGTGAAGAAAAGTCGTTTCTGTTCACTCAGAGGGAAAAATTAGTGTTTGAATTTAGATCCCTGTGGCTTGGCATTTCTATTTCACTGTCTCTCAAAACGTTCAGAAATCTGATTTATAACTAATGCATATTTTATTATGATATATAATTTTCTTATAAATAATAACTATTGAATTTTAGATTAATTTGTGTTTTGACAAAATTATCGTTTTCTTCGACTTCGATCGACTTCTTACAAAAATATCGTTTATTACTCATTTAGTAGTTCCTCAACAGGTGGGCCTAAAAATGAATATGAGCAAGATAAAGATCATTTATAATGCACACGTTCAGCCCCAACCTGTGTTAGTAGAGAATTCTGCACTCGAAATTGTTGATGAGTACATATACCTAGGACATACAGTCCAGTTAGGTAGGTCCAATTTCGAGAAAGAGGTCAAACGCCGAATCCAACTCGGCTTGGGCAGGGTTCAGGAAACTCCGCGACATGTTCTCGTCCAAAATTCCTCAGTGCCTGAAGACTAAAGTTTTCGAACAGTGCGTGTTGTCAGTGATGACTTACGGCTCCGAAAAATGGTTGCTACCTTTGGGCCTGATAAGGAGGCTCAGGGTCACTCAGCGGGCGATGGAGAGAGCTATGCTTGGAGTATACCTGCGTGATCAAATCAGAAATGAGGAGATCAATAGGCGAACCAGAGTAACTGACATAGCTCGAAGAGTCCAAGCTTTAAGTGGCAAAGGGTGGGGCACATAGTTGGTAGAACCGATAGGCGTTGTGGTCCCAAAGTGCTTGAATGGCGAACTCACACCGGGAAGCGCAGTGTTGGACGACCCCCCACTAGGTGGACGGACGATCTCAAGCGTGTAGCTGGAAGCCGCTGGAAACAAGGGGCACAAGACCGTGCTCTGTGGCGATCCAAGCAGGAGACCTACGTCCAGGATGTCTATAGGTTGAGACGACGATAGTAGTTTAAATTACAATCTTCGACACTAATTTCACTAATTATTTAAAATTCCCTGCCATATTTATTTAATTTTGTGTGTACGTTGAGAAAGTGCGTCACAAATATACTTTATATTAAAAGTTCAAAATTCAATGGAGGTTAAAAATATATATTTTCGTAAGAATTCATCCAAAAATAGTTCTATTTTAAAAATCATATACTTGATATTCTGATTGATATGAATAAGAAATTGATTATTTGATAATAATATAAGTGTTACTTAATAAGGTTGTATTTAAAATGATGTGATGGAGTTTCAGAACATTACGTGGTCCGTAATTTTCACCTTATACATACATGAAACAAACGATAGTTTCGTAAGAATTAAGTCAACGCGTAAATAACTATCTCAATACTCAAAATACAAATAAATCTAAAATCAATACTTGGTGATTTTTTTTAAAGAAAATACGATTTCATAAAATATTGCATGATATAAAATAGAGTGAAGGAGTTACTTAACGTTTCGTGAGACAGTGAAATAGATATACCAATCCACAGCGTAATAATCAACCACAGCATTCTATATCCAAAAAAACATCTCGCTGAGTGAAAAAAAAGGCTTTTCTTTACTGAATTTAAGCAGAAAAGGCACTTTTTTTAGTTAATTTGGTGAAAAATTTTTTTATGAAAAAACTGTTTTTTACGGGTCCGTTTGCTTCAGAAAAGACTAATTTTAAGTTAAAAAACATCTACCACATTTTAAATTTTTTCCAATACCGGGATCCCGGGATCCCGGTATTGAAAAAAATCGTTCCGGTATTAATACCGGTATTGAGAAAAACCGGTATTCGAAAGCCCTAATAGCTATGTATTATGTACTAGGTAGACTAGTATAGTAGCACAAACTTATCTGACGGTGAAAGCGTCGCTAGTACGAGATGAAAAATAAAAATAGTTCAAATTTTGGCCACCGGAGGAGTTGAGATAAAATCAAAAGCACTGAAAATAATTAAATAAATAGTTTTTTCTAAGTTCATAACTGCATAGTCACACCACTTAAATAACGTACCTAGATCATGCGCGTAGATCTATGAAGAAATGAGAAATTCGTACCTACGTAGTGTTTTCCACACAAAAACCTTGTGCAAAGCTTGTAGTTAGGTACCTAGTAAAGTAATTGGAACGAGGTAAAAACAAACATAAGACTATAACTATAATTATTGTGATCGTTTAACTCTTTTATAATTTTACCGCTTTTTTGGCTCTAATTTTTATTGCGATATGAAAATTTAATTTCACTATAGAACCGCCGCATAGTGGATTGTCTGTTTTACGATACCTACTTGAAACCGTTTTATAGCCAAGGAGCTAGGAGCAGCTGAAAAAAGGAGTTATCTACATTCGCTAATTCTATTATTTTTATACAAAGTTAATTTTGAAAAAAATCATGTCTGTTTAGACTATATTTCTCTGGTCGTGAGTCCCAAAATATTTTTTTAACTTATTTAGGTACCTATTATGATAATTTCGGGAACTCTTTAATTATCCGGGATAAAATTGTTTTGTAATTAATTGCAATGTATTAATGCAATTAATAACTTTGGATTTGAATTAGCTGTGCCCCTTTATTCTCTAACTCTTAACTAAACTATATAATATAATAGGTATATTCTTTAACACACTCTAACTATAAAAAAATTAAAACCACTGACATTTTTTGACATTTTTTTATCCATTGAAGGTTTGCCTTGAAATATTATTTTTTTATTTATTAACAAACCTTCAATGAATAAAAATATCCTTCATTTTTTTATAGTCACTGAGAGAATAGGACTTACAACCCCACGGCCACCCAACGGCTCCCATATGGCCACTGGCTCTTACTTTTGTAGCGGAGGCATGCACAATTCACTCACAATGCATTTTAAAGTCATATAAACAACAATTTCACAGTTACAACAACTTTACGGCCCAGGTTTAAGACTCTATTTACGACCTAGACCCCTTTTATAAGGTCACCCGGCAAAATACCTGGCAAATGGCTATAATTGTTATTGAAAATTATATTTATTTCGCGAAATAAAAGTTGTAGTTAAGCGTATTAAATTGTATTGCTCCAACTACATTACACATTATAAGTAAATGGTCTATTGGAAAGTTTTTAAATTCAATTTCGAAATTAGTTAATTTTGTTTTTTAAGATCGACTACATGATTACGCGACTTCGTCCGCGTGGATTGTTTTTTTTGCCTCCTGCGGAACCTATTTTATTTTCCAGAATAAAAATTAGCCTATGTCCTTCACCGGAAATCAAACTATGTATCTCTGTACCAAATATCATCAAAATTAGTTTAACAGATGAGCTGTGAAAGCGTAGTTGTAGACACACAGACACGCTTTCAGATTTATAATATTATGCTGAGTTTATTGTGGGCTCTTCTCAGACTAGGACGCGTTTGGAACCCTCGTAGCTTTAGTTTTAAGATACCGTAACTGATTATCACCATCATATTTTATAAGTAAACGGACGTCAATAAGTGTACAGTGTACCTAAATTGAATAAAATATACTTTGACTTGACTTGACTGTGTATGGATTCAAAAGGCGGCGTTGAACATCAACCAGTTTCAAAGTTTCAAAAGCTTTCATCATCATCTTCATCATCATATTTAACCCATAACCGGGCTACTACAGAACTTGGACCATAATTATGTCAGATATTAAGGAGGGAGACAAGAATAAAGGATCCACCTCGCTGACCAAGCGCAAAAGACTACGCAAAGTTTGAAAACCGCACTGATTTTTTTATGAAATACTAGGTAAAACGTAAAATAACCTGCATGAGAGTTCTTCATAATGTTGTACAAGGTTTGTGAAGTATTTCAATCCATACTTGGCCAGCGTAGTGGACTATGGGTATCTTTTTTTTTCTTTTTTTTTTTTCGTCTAGGAGGGGAAAATCCTCATGGACATCCGACTCCGAATCGGATTGTGCCGGACTCCTACCGGCTAAAAACCCCTCCTTTCTCCAAGCAGTGATGTCCCCGCCTTGAAGGCCTACCATTACCTACTGCCTCAGCTTGCCTCATCCTCATCCGTCCCTTTCATCTTTCTCCTTTTTAGGGTTCCGTACCAAAATGGTAAAAATGGAACCCTTATGGTGCGACTTTCTCCGTCCGTCCGTCCGTCCGTCCGTCCGTCCGTCCGTCCGTCCGTCCGTCCGTCCGTACGTCTGTCACAGTCGATTATTTCAGTAACTATTAAAGCTATCGACATGAAATTTGGAATAGTTGTGTATAATAGTGGCCTAACATCATTAAAATAAAAAAAAACGAAAATTATTTTTAGTTTAATTAAAAAAGGGGGAAAATCTGGGGTTTGAAATTTCAAAGTATGATAACTATACTGAGTGGGATATCATATGAAAGGGCTATACTTCTACATTCTAAAACAGATTTTTATTTATTTTTGTGCATAATAGTTTTTGATTTATCGGGCAAAATGTCGAAAAAAATACCGTCCCCCCCCCCCCCCCCCCCCCTTATCTCCGAAGTTTACCAATTGAAAAATCTGAAATAATTATGGTCAATAGAAGCTTATGTATATTTTACAGGAAAAATAAAACCAACGCTCTAACTAGCATAGTTTGTTTGAAATTAACAATAAACCTCTACAAACAAAGTTAGTTTTGCGGTTTATTTCGTCTTGTTTTTAATACGTCATAAATCGTAAAACTTACTACAGGTTTGTACGGAACCCTCGGTGCGCGGGTCCGACTCGCACTTGGCCGGTTTATTTTACATTATATCTTCTATAAATTCTTGGACTACAGCCCAGTTTCTTTTTGACTCCAGCATTGTACGAATGATGCTCTCCACTCTGAACCCGCCTCCTAGGTCATCCATCACCTTCTTTCGTTTTTCCTCAAACTGAGGACAATGGAACAACGTGCACTCGGCATCAACAATAGTATGTATGCAGTACATACATTGACTATTAGCCCTTATGGACTATGGGCATCAGCCCCCCGATTATGTAAGAATTGTCGATCAAATGGTAAAGGTTCGGCGTCAAAGTAAAATAAACCATAACAGCATTAAATAAGAGCTCAATTTCGTGCATCCATTCTCATACGTTTAGGGTATCGTACATTCCTAAACGTATAACAATGGGTACACGAAATTGAACTCTAATTCAATGCTGTTATGGTTTATTTTACTTTGACGCCGAACCTTTACCATTTGATCGACAATTCTTACATAATCGGGGGGCTGAGTGGAGCCCTATGCCCGGCAATGGTAGAAGCTAGTGAATGATAATCAACAAATCAACAGTAGTAATAAGATAATGAGCCGGTGCATCTTTGTGTATTTGACATTAGTGATACGCCACCATCGTGGAAGACCTCCATAAACTAGCACCGTATTACAACTTTGCTCTACATACTTAGAGTGAGATCTATAGAGCGAACGTCTTTGACTTTGCCACAAAAGTTTATTTATTTATTTTTATTTAGATATCTTTATTGCACACACAAAATATACAGTATACAGTTAAAAAGCAGTAGTAAGACTACATATAAATGTGCAAAGGCGGTCTTATTGCTAAAGCAATCTCTTACAGACAACCTTTGGTGAAAGGATAAATAAACCTGAGCGCGGGATGGTGCTGTATAGAAATAAATAAATAAGTAATGCATACATGCATGATAAAGTACATAAATTAATAGCTATAAATATATATACCTACACATGTATATATATATATATATATATATATAATATAAATATACCTAAATATATATATAAATAAATATATACCTATCTATAATATATACTCAATAATAGAATAAAGTATGTACACTAATAATTACAGAGAGATAAATAATGATTATACAATCGACTTTTGAAAATTGAGAGCGATTTGGAATGGCGGATTTCAGAAGTTTTTTATTCAAATAGACTTTTTACAAGTGCTTATGAATAGTCGAATGAATCTACCACTGGTTCGGAATACCGTTCCTACCGAGAAGAACCAGCAAGAAACTCGGTGGTTCCTCTTTTGAAAAAAAATAAATTACAATTAAATTATTAATTAACCGCAATCTTGAGCATTGCTGGAGCGAGTCAAATCCATCCGCTTTTATCATTTATTTTATTATTTATTTATTTATTTATTTATTTATTTATTCATATAAAAATAATAAGTTACAAACATAATCTATTTGGTGTCGCATAAACTCAAGTGAGTGATATTATATGTAATCTTCGACAGTATAATATGCTTTTTTCAGGAGCATTTTTTTAACGGATTTCTTAAACTTGTGTAAAGGCAAGTTTATAATAGGTTAGCCCGCTATTTAGACTGCAGTCTGAGATGGTAGCAGGTAGAGCATCATCAGGTGAGGTTGAAGACATAAAAACCGGCCAAGTGCGAGTCGGACTCGCGCACCGAGGGTTCCGTACAAACCTGTAGTAAGTTTTACGATTTATGTCGTATTAAAAATAAAAATTACGTTTGTTGTATGGGAGCCCCCCTTTAATATTTACTTTATTGATATTTAATTATTTATTTTGAAAGGTAATATACAAGTTAATATTCTGTGAAAATTTGAACCGTCTACCTGTTACCGTTTTTAATATTGAGCAAAAAAATACGAAAAAAACACGTTTATTGTATGGGGACCCCCCTTAATATATATATTTTTTTAATTTTTAGTATTTGTTGTTACAGCGGCAACGGAAATACATCATTTGTGAAAATTTCAGCTTTCTAGCTATCACGGTTTATGAGATACAGCCTGGAGACAGACAGACAGACAGACAGACAGACAGCGGAGTCTTAGTAATAGGGTCCCGTTTTTACCCTTTGGGTACGGAACCCTAAAAAAGACGTCGATCGGTTGAGTTTGTTTTTAAAATGCTGCTTAAAATGTTTCTTCAAATCGTCTCAATATACAAGGCTCAAGCAATCCTGGTCGGTTCAGTCGACACTAAATAGGCGAGATGAATCGTTCAGGCGGCTCCTTTGATGCGGCGGCCAACTCTGTATAGGTAATTATTGTCGCCGTTACATCATCTAAGACATATTAAGTCGCCGCCAAATGTTAGAAAAATTCATAGTTTTACACAGAATATGAAGATATGTAACTATTCATAATTTTACACAAAATATGAAGATATGTAACTGAATGAAATCTATATATTACCTACTAGATTATTCCCGCGTCTTCGTCCGTGTCCGTATCCCCGCGAGAACTTTTTAATTTTCCGGGATGAAAAGTAGCCTATGTGTAAGTAGTAGTTTGACGACCTCCGTGGCGCAGTGTGTACCTACTGTGTAGCGCTGTTGTCTTAACGTGCGGAGGTCCCGGGTTCGATCCCCGGCATGATCAATTTGGGAATTTATAATTTTTGAATTTTCCCTGGTCTGGCCTGGTGGGAGGTTTCGGCCGTGGCTAGTTAAGTACCACCCTACCGGCAAAGACGTACCGCAAGCGATTTAGCGTTCCGGTACGATGCCGTGTAGAAACCGAATAGGGGTATGGGTTTAATATAACTACCATGCCCCTGACAGGTTAGCCCGCTACCATCTTAGACTGCATCATCACTTACCAATTACCATCAGGTGAGATCGCAGTCAAGGGCTAACTTGTAGTGGAAAAAAAATGTCCTTCCCCGGGATACAACCTATCCCTGATTCCTGATCTCCCTGATTTGACGATAAAACTGAAATTTCAATGCCTATAAAGCATAGCATACCTACCTTATGTGTTTTTGTACTTACCTAAGTAGATCATCATTGCATTTTATTGTCATTCTCAGATTTTCTATTCGTCGCGTGAACATCCCGTGCCGTGCCGTCTATGAGCGCTCGCCCCTAGATTTTCAGGGGAAAAATGTCCTATACAAAAATAACTCCCGCACTAACCATTACATTAAGCTTATTAGTAAATAATTTAAAGGCGAATGTAGGAACTAGATTTAAGTAATCATTTAATGTTTAATAATGCTGTATGTAATCCAATAATGAGAAAAAAATACCTATTTAATATCCCCGGGGTGCAACATAATTCTACCTATGCTAAAAATTCGTCAAGTCACAAGTCAAAAATGGGCCGTAGCTAAGTATAAAAAATAAAAATTTAGGTATATGTCCTTTAAGCATGTAAATTGTAATATAGACTCTGAACCCAACTGTACTTACCTATTAAATATCTTCAAAGTATCAGAGACGACGTAGCAACAATAGATTCTACCAATACAGCCCATTAATGTCCCACTGCTGGGCACAGGCCTCCACTCTATAGGAGAGAGGGAATTAGAGCTTACACCCACCACGCTGCTCCAATGCGGGTTGACGGGCTTTAACGACTATTATCATGTTAGTGTTAATAACCGGGACCGACGGCTTAACGTGCTCTCCGAGGTACGGGGGTGAAACACCGCCAACTTCCTAACTACGGGCTAGTAGTGAGAATTTCTAGTCAGAAAAACCCAACACTTAATTATGGCCCGACCCAGGGGGTCTACTCTCTTTCTCTCAAACGAAACTTCGCAAACGAACGACCGAAATTTCGTTAACTCCTCTCCTACATAATATTATCTCTATGCTCCTCTCTATTTCGTTATCGTACACGCAGACGAAGTACGGATCCATTTACAATTTTCGTGACCGATTGGATTGAACGATTTTGTGTGGGTCTAATAACCGACTAATTACGTTCGTTTGCGAAGTTTCGTTTTAGAGAAAGAGAGTAGACCCCCAGGACTCGAACCCGGGACCTCGTTGGCCGCAGTCGAACGTGGTAACCACTAGACCAACGAGGTAGTTAATAGATTCTAGCAACTGATAAATTAACACGACTTCAGGTAGGTAGGTCTTCCAAAGAAAAATGTTATTAGATAATATTATAATAAAAAATAATGATTATTCTGTCAGTATTGCCAGGTTATGAATGTAAAATTAACTAGCATGTACTTAAAAGGAGATGTTCATGGATTATTATTGGAATAATATTGCAATGTAGCGTTTTTTGAGCTAATGAATTTATAATTAGATATGAAGGTAGATACCTGGCTATAATCGTAATTATTATAATTAACAACGTCGTTAAATGGAAGCTATAATGTAGTTTATCGTTAGTAGGTAGGTACCTACCTACTACATAATCAAATTTACATAGGAATGATAAATTAATTACAATAAAAAAATACTTAAAAATAACGGATTTTCAAATGTTGCAAGAACCAAAGAATCGAGTATGTATACCTAATTGAAATTGAATGATTTATTTATTTCACGTAAGACAACTTGTGCCACTATATATGATAAGTCAAGACTCTACCACTGGTTCAGAAAGCTAATTCTAATGAGAAGAGCCGGCGGAAAACTCAGCAAGTGACAATTGAAAAAATGCTTCAAATAAAATAGATAAAATAGCAAACCACGGCAAATTTAAAAAAAACCTGCTGGAATCAAAACCTTACTCCACGCGGACGAAGTCGCGTGTAGCATCTAGTTTATAATGATTAAGTATGAAATAATATAGAGTGTGGATATTTCCAATATCCAAATCACACTAATAACGTTATTTGTAACTCTCTCTATCAATAATTGGACCAATGTTTCGAATGTTAACTTTTACTTTTAATTTGCTTTTTACTTTTTGACGACCTCCGTGGCGCTGTAGCGCTGTTGTCTTAACGTGCGGAGGTCCCGGGTTCGATCCCCGGCAGGGTCAATTTGGGAATTTATAATTTCTGAATTTTCCCTGGTCTGGCCTGGTGGGAGGCTTCGGCCGTGGCTAGTTACCACCCTACCGGCAAAAACGTGCCGCCAAGCGATTTAGCGTTCCGGTACGATGCCGTGTAGAAACCGAATAGGGGGATGGGTTTAATATAACTGCCATGCCCCTAACAGGTTAGCCCGCTACCATCTTAGACTGCATCATCACTTACCATCAGGTGAGATCGCAGTCAAGGGCTAACTTGTAGTGGATAAAAAAAAAAAATTGTCATTATTTTTAATAAATGCTTATCTCATATTATTATTGTGTTAATTTTTTCGCAAATGGTACGAAAAGTAGAGTATTTTCCTCGGTGATAAAGCTGTCTTAGTCTTGGGTGAACTTAAATCCCTCGCTACACTCAGGACTCGTCTTAAATCCCTCGCTTCGCTCGTGATTTTAGTTTTTAACACCCTCGCTACGCTCGGGAGTAAACCTCGAGTCCTTCGTTACACTCGCGATTTAAATCGTCACCCGCGACAGAAGACACTGCTTTATCCCCTTACGCCTAGTAAGGCCTACCATTACCTACTGCCTCAGCTTGCCTCATCCTCATCCGTCCCTTTCATCTTTCTCCTTTTTAGGGTTCCGTACCAAAATGGTAAAAATGGAACCCTTATGGTGCGACTTTCTCCGTCCGTCCGTCCGTCCGTCCGTCCGTCCGTCCGTCCGTCCGTCCGTCCGTCCGTACGTCTGTCACAGTCGATTATTTCAGTAACTATTAAAGCTATCGACATGAAATTTGGAATAGTTGTGTATAATAGTGGCCTAATATTATTAAAATAAAATAAAAACGAAAATTATTTTTAGTTTAATTAAAAAAGGGGGAAAATCTGGGGTTTGAAATTTCAAAGTATGATAACTATACTGAGTGGGATATCATATGAAAGGGCTATACTTCTACATTCTAAAACAGATTTTTATTTATTTTTGTGCATAATAGTTTTTGATTTATCGGGCAAAATGTCGAAAAAAATACCGTCCCCCCCCCCCCCCCCCCCCCTTATCTCCGAAGTTTACCAATTGAAAAATCTGAAATAATTATGGTCAATAGAAGCTTATGTATATTTTACAGGAAAAATAAAACCAACGCTCTAACTAGCATAGTTTGTTTGAAATTAACAATAAACCTCTACAAACAAAGTTAGTTTTGCGGTTTATTTCGTCTTGTTTTTAATACGTCATAAATCGTAAAACTTACTACAGGTTTGTACGGAACCCTCGGTGCGCGGGTCCGACTCGCACTTGGCCGGTTTATTTTACATTATATCTTCTATAAATTCTTGGACTACAGCCCAGTTTCTTTTTGACTCCAGCATTGTACGAATGATGCTCTCCACTCTGAACCCGCCTCCTAGGTCATCCATCACCTTCTTTCGTTTTTCCTCAAACTGAGGACAATGGAACAACGTGCACTCGGCATCAACAATAGTATGTATGCAGTACATACATTGACTATTAGCCCTTATGGACTATGGGCATCAGCCCCCCGATTATGTAAGAATTGTCGATCAAATGGTAAAGGTTCGGCGTCAAAGTAAAATAAACCATAACAGCATTAAATAAGAGCTCAATTTCGTGCATCCATTCTCATACGTTTAGGGTATCGTACATTCCTAAACGTATAACAATGGGTACACGAAATTGAGCTCTAATTCAATGCTGTTATGGTTTATTTTACTTTGACGCCGAACCTTTACCATTTGATCGACAATTCTTACATAATCGGGGGGCTGAGTGGAGCCCTATGCCCGGCAATGGTAGAAGCTAGTGAATGATAATCAACAAATCAACAGTAGTAATAAGATAATGAGCCGGTGCATCTTTGTGTATTTGACATTAGTGATACGCCACCATCGTGGAAGACCTCCATAAACTAGCACCGTATTACAACTTTGCTCTACATACTTAGAGTGAGATCTATAGAGCGAACGTCTTTGACTTTGCCACAAAAGTTTATTTATTTATTTTTATTTAGATATCTTTATTGCACACACAAAATATACAGTATACAGTTAAAAAGCAGTAGTAAGACTACATATAAATGTGCAAAGGCGGTCTTATTGCTAAAGCAATCTCTTACAGACAACCTTTGGTGAAAGGATAAATAAACCTGAGCGCGGGATGGTGCTGTATAGAAATAAATAAATAAGTAATGCATACATGCATGATAAAGTACATAAATTAATAGCTATAAATATATATACCTACACATGTATATATATATATATATATATATATATAATATAAATATACCTAAATATATATATAAATAAATATATACCTATCTATAATATATACTCAATAATAGAATAAAGTATGTACACTAATAATTACAGAGAGATAAATAATGATTATACAATCGACTTTTGAAAATTGAGAGCGATTTGGAATGGCGGATTTCAGAAGTTTTTTATTCAAATAGACTTTTTACAAGTGCTTATGAATAGTCGAATGAATCTACCACTGGTTCGGAATACCGTTCCTACCGAGAAGAACCAGCAAGAAACTCGGTGGTTCCTCTTTTGAAAAAAGATAAATTAACACGACTTCAGGTAGGTAGGTCTTCCAAAGAAAAATGTTATTAGATAATATTATAATAAAAAATAATGATTATTCTGTCAGTATTGCCAGGTTATGAATGTAAAATTAACTAGCATGTACTTAAAAGGAGATGTTCATGGATTATTATTGGAATAATATTGCAATGTAGCGTTTTTTGAGCCAATGAATTTATAATTAGATATGAAGGTAGATACCTGGCTATAATCGTAATTATTATAATTAACAACGTCGTTAAATGGAAGCTATAATGTAGTTTATCGTTAGTAGGTAGGTACCTACCTACTACATAATCAAATTTACATAGGAATGATAAATTAATTACAATAAAAAAATACTTAAAAATAACGGATTTTCAAATGTTGCAAGAACCAAAGAATCGAGTATGTATACCTAATTGAAATTGAATGATTTATTTATTTCACGTAAGACAACTTGTGCCACTATATATGATAAGTCAAGACTCTACCACTGGTTCAGAAAGCTAATTCTAATGAGAAGAGCCGGCGGAAAACTCAGCAAGTGACAATTGAAAAAATGCTTCAAATAAAATAGATAAAATAGCAAACCACGGCAAATTTAAAAAAAACCTGCTGGAATCAAAACCTTACTCCACGCGGACGAAGTCGCGTGTAGCATCTAGTTTATAATGATTAAGTATGAAATAATATAGAGTGTGGATATTTCCAATATCCAAATCACACTAATAACGTTATTTGTAACTCTCTCTATCAATAATTGGACCAATGTTTCGAATGTTAACTTTTACTTTTAATTTGCTTTTTACTTTTTGACGACCTCCGTGGCGCTGTAGCGCTGTTGTCTTAACGTGCGGAGGTCCCGGGTTCGATCCCCGGCAGGGTCAATTTGGGAATTTATAATTTCTGAATTTTCCCTGGTCTGGCCTGGTGGGAGGCTTCGGCCGTGGCTAGTTACCACCCTACCGGCAAAAACGTGCCGCCAAGCGATTTAGCGTTCCGGTACGATGCCGTGTAGAAACCGAATAGGGGGATGGGTTTAATATAACTGCCATGCCCCTAACAGGTTAGCCCGCTACCATCTTAGACTGCATCATCACTTACCATCAGGTGAGATCGCAGTCAAGGGCTAACTTGTAGTGGATAAAAAAAAAAAATTGTCATTATTTTTAATAAATGCTTATCTCATATTATTATTGTGTTAATTTTTTCGCAAATGGTACGAAAAGTAGAGTATTTTCCTCGGTGATAAAGCTGTCTTAGTCTTGGGTGAACTTAAATCCCTCGCTACACTCAGGACTCGTCTTAAATCCCTCGCTTCGCTCGTGATTTTAGTTTTTAACACCCTCGCTACGCTCGGGAGTAAACCTCGAGTCCTTCGTTACACTCGCGATTTAAATCGTCACCCGCGACAGAAGACACTGCTTTATCCCCTTGGTTAATAATCTACTATTCCCAGTTTAAATGCCTACCTACGCGAAAAAAGCCTAACCACCTACCTACTACCTGCTACCTGCTACCTGCTAGTAAGCAGGTATCTAAGCTAGTAAACAAGAAGTTTACGAGCGTAGGTACCGCACGCGTGATTAACGATATAGTATTATGGCTATGTGTAATGTCATAAACGGGTGTAGAAATCGGGACAAGCGCGCCCGTTATAATACACATTGGTTCCCTCAACAAGAAGCATTATCAATTCTGACTAGATGATCCCCGTAACTTCATTTGAGTTATTTTAGGCAATGATTTTAGGGTTTAATATTGTATGATCTTCTATGATTAAAAATGTAGCCTATGTAATAATAAAATCGCGTAATCAGTTTTGTTTAAAGAGAAAATTCGCCGAGAATCGCGAGTGGCATTTTTAAAATTCGTAAAGATGAAATGAAATCGTAGGCTCGATTGTGTGAAAACCTTCTTTTTCTTTACTTGGTTTTTGGCTTTTATTAGTGCCAAAACAGCACAATGCACTTCGCCAGTGTCGAGTAACTTGAGGGAGGCACAAAGGAGATTGGCCGGTTACAGAGAGCCAAAATTACTGAAACGCTCTGTAATAGAAGGCATAAATATATTTGTTAGTAAACTACTCTAAATAACAATCATACTAATATTATAAATGCGAAAGTGTGTTTGTTTGTTGGTTTGTTGGTTTGTCCTTCAATCACGCTGCAACGGAGCAACGGATCGACGTGATTTTTTTCATGGATATAGTTGAGGACCTGGAGAGTGACATAGGCTACTTGTAACCCCAGAAAATGGAGGAGTTCCCGTGGGAATTCAAAAAAACTTATTCCACGCGGGCGAAGTCGCGGGCATCAGCTAGTATAGTAAAGCTTAGTAGTAAAGAGACAAACACAAATAAATATAAAAATATTAGGGATCTACTATATTACAAATTACAATTTAAGTTTGTTAATTTAAAAATATTTACAAAGATACTTAAAATAAGGGCTATATTATAGGCTAACATTTGTGCTTATTTAAAGTATCTTGTCTGTCTATCTATCTAACAACTGAACTGTTTATAGAGTTCATAGAGGTTTGCATAATATCGAAAAAAAAACTGTAAACTCAAACATAACTGAGGTCAGATAAGTTTGAGTGTCCGTGGTGACAGCGTCGCAAGTCACCAAAAACAAAAATTAAACAGGCTTATTATATAAATTAGTTCCAATTTTGGCCACCGATAAGTTTGTGGGACTACCTATATAAACCTTTCGAATTAGCCGTTTGACAAACGTAATTAAGTACTAAGTTCTTAAATTATTAGAACTCCACACAATTGGGCTTGCCATTTGATTTTATCTCAACGGATCTCTAAAATATTACGAGCGATGCGCTACGAATTTTCTCTTTAAACATTAAAACCTACTCGAGCAATACTTACTAGGAAATGACTCGGAACGTGGCTGGTTTGCATACGCGATAATTATTGACAATTAATTATTGAATACCGAATAATTATTGAATTTACCGAATAATTGTTGCCGTTATAATTTATCGGTGATCGTTTGTTGCTAATTACGAGGTAAGTATGGATTAGTATGAAATCTGTTTATATTTCAGATTAGAAATCGGAATTCAGTAGGTAAACTGTTAATGAAGTTGAAACCACAAATTGATGAAATTTTATTGGAAATTGCAAGTATTTGCTATTCTGAGTGTAAGAAAAAATACATATTATATGAAATAGGTTTTTTGGTCCCCTCGGAAACTCTTTTTTTTTTGTTTTTAAATTTATTTTGTACCAAAAAGTTATACAATAGAGACATAGTGGACAAGGAAACACTTATCTCTATATGAGATCTCTACCAGTGAGCCTCTTTAATTTTTCAGGCTAAAAAGTAGCTTAAGTGTTAGGTCAGACTAGGTATAATCTATCTCTACCACATATCTCTAACTAATCTATGCCACATTTCATACTGATCCGTTCAGCCGTTCTGGCGTGATTGAGTAACTAACATCCATCCATCTATCCATCCATCCAAACTTTCACATTTATTATATTAGAATAGATTTACTTCCTGAATATTTTTTAGCCAGTAGAGGCCCACAGAAATAAAGTTGCTTTTGCTGAATACGGCCGCCAAACCGTCATATTATGCCATCTTTCATCAAAGTGCAATCAAATAATCACTTAACTAACTCTCGTAGCAATAGAATATGGCCATAGAAATAGATATGTACATAGAAGGATTGACAATGCTGTTTTGAGGTTTAAAATAATGGAATGCACTTTAAATTTTACCTATTTCCACTTTAAGTAAAGGATTTTCCGAAATAAGTACTTATAGCTAGGTGTCTGACAAACTTATCTGACCCAATGACTGTGTCGCTAGTATCTATTAAAAATAAAATAAAAAATAAAACTAAAAAGGCATAAAAACTAGTTCCAATTTTGGCCACCGGCTCAGAAAAGTTTGTGGGACTACCTCGAATGAACCTGTAGAAATTGACATATAATATGATTAAAAAATATGAAATAACATAGATCAATTAATTCAAAACAGATGCGTTACGGCAATAAGCACGTATAACAGTTACACTTAGACACAATAATATTATTAATATGTTCACGGTGAACATGAGCATTGTAGGTGGCGTGCTCATAATTAATACGTCTTTACTTCAAAGGTCGCGGGTACGATTACCGCCTGTGCTTGTCAATCCATCTTCTGTCATTAGGTATATTATTCTTGCCAATTTCACTTAACATTAATAGAAGATTGATTGTCTATGGTTTTTGCTATAAAATTAATTGGGTATGATGAATTATTGTTAGCTAGTTTAACGATTTACCTAGAACTCTAAGGGTCAATTGCACGATTATGTTTAAATTTGGGCACCTAAAAAACCGCTTATGGGTGCAAAAGTCAGGGTTCTTCTACTTTTTACCAAAATTGGAGTTAAATCTTAATTTATGTAGGTATGTAAGAAGACTTGTGCCACTCACTTTAAGTGATATTTGATAAGCAAATTTAACGATATCTTAACAATAACCATTGATGGTGCAATTCATCACCTTTAATCTATGAAAAAGTGCTAGTTACTTACTTATTCTACCTAGGTACACCTAGCTTCCACCACTGGTTTCGCAATGCCCTTACTACCGAGAAAACCCAGCCAGAAATTCTGGGGTTGCAACTTCAAACTTAAGTACTTAGAAAAGAAACCTAGTAAGGTTAGGTAGGTACCTAGGACTTAGAAACACTACCTATCTGTTAGAAATTACGGTTTTTCCTATTATCTATAATATTACTATTGAGTCAGTTTCATCAAATGATAAATCAGGAATTTCCACACCTAAATGCATTAAAAAACACCTATTAAGTAGGAATTTACGATGCAGCATGTACGGAAAACACATCCACCGGACAACCGGAAGGACATACCAATAAACTATTCAAAAAGGCTTTATCTAAAATCTTGATAAGCAATAATTACTAGCACCCGGCGACGGCAAAACGTTTACAATTTAAAAGTTAAAAACACGACGCCATCATAACAACTTATAATATGGCGATTATTGTATAGCGAAAAAACTGTGTTAAAATTATACCTTCCCTGCCAAACACGTAACGTCCTAACCGACATGTTTCATTAAACACAATTATGAACTTTAAATTTTGCTATATAAAGTTTAAATTACAAAAATAAAATAATGAAAAAAAATTGTATGAAAATACGAAAATAGGCAGAAAACCCGCATTAGTAATAAACTTCTGTAATCTGTATCGTAGTAATCTATGAGTGGGAAAGGGATGGGTTATGTTATAGGTAGAAACTGGTATGTTAGTGAAGGATAGACATGATTTGTGAATTGCGCTGTTCAGTAATGACCGGTAGCCAATCCGAGGGCGTAGGGGCGGGCTCGCTGAGGGACAGAATAGGAATTCGAAGTTTGAAATTGGTTCAAATGTGTTCAGATGTTATCGATAAAGGCCTCAGTATTGAAAATGTAATGGAGGGTTGCAGGGTTTTCAGTTGCGATAGGTTTTTAAAATAAACATCGCGTCAATTTTTCTACCTACACCTATCTACAAGAAAATACCACAAGCTTGATAGGACACGTCAGTTGACGACCAGTTAGTCGACTTGCCGTCTTTAAAGTTACATAGCTCTTTGAAATTTACCTTTTTTGACGAAATAACAATTTATATGCATGAGAGAAACATGAAGAAACATAATTACCATATGATTTCAATATTTCTATTTCCGTATTTTATGCAATATTCCGATTTGTCAAAAAGTGCGTTTTTTTCAGTTTACGACCAATTTTCGTTAATTTACGACCACACAGTAGTCAGTTTACGACCATTCAACAGCCACTGAAAAAGGATCTCTTGATATATTAAGTTAAGGTCGAAAATAAAAATAACAATTAATTGTCCTAAAAACACGTTTATTTATTTCTTCTATGAATTAATAATTAATATTTATTTTAAAAATAGCAAAAAAGTAATATTTTTTTTATCGAAAATAGAATATTATGGACATAACTTGCATTCTTTGAATTTTTTTGAGTTGAGACAACTCAATGAAATCAGCAACTCTTTATCAAACTTAAAAACGCACTTCTAGTAGGTATGGAAGTTGTAGTATGAAATTCACATATTCATAAAATTTCAACGCACTTTTTTCTTTAATTCTATATGGACGATATGGATGTAGACGATGATGAAGACGATGGATGGATGGATGTTTGTTACTCAATCAGGCCAGACGGGTGGATCTGGAAGAAATTTAGCATAGAAATAGACTATCCGTCCATCCAAACTTTCGTATTTATAATATTAAGATAGTTGAGTGAAACTGACAAGAAACTTGATGGCAGAAAATGGATGGACAAGCACAGGCGGTAATCGTACCGGCGACCTTTGGAGTAAAGACTAAGGACTTAATATCTATGGACATGCCACCTACAATGATCATGTTCATCGTGGGCTTAATAATAATTATTGTGTTTAAGTTTAAGTATAGGTACTTACTTAAATTGCCGTAACGTATCTGTTTTGAATTAATTGATCTTTGTTTTTCACTTCAATTTCAATTTATTTCCAAAAATGCTTACAAAACCACACAATTATATATTCTACAATATACTTACTTACTAGAAAACTTACTAAGTAATAATTTGACAATTTGCGTGGGTGGTTGGGTCTGAATCACCGAGTAGTACCTAAACGGTTTGTGGTCTGAATCATACATAGCTAGGATTTCATGCCCTTTCCTTTCATTTGAATTTATTTACAAAAAAGCTTACATAACCACACAATTAGGTATATTATATTCTACAATATACCTACTTACTTACTAGAAAACTTACGTAATAATTTGACAATTTGCATGGGTGGTTGGGTCTGAATAACCGAGTAGTACCTAAACGGTTTGTGGTCTGAATCCTACATAGCTAGGATTTCATGCCCTTTCCTTTCATTTCAATTTATTTACAAAAAAAGCTTACAAAACCACACAACTATATTCTACAATATAGGTACCTACTTACTTACTAGAAAACCTACTAAGTAATAATTTGGCCATTTGCGTGGGTGGTTGGGTCTGAATTATTAGGGTTTAGGAATTCCCGACAATTTCAAAGTCCCGGGACACGAGACAGCCTACAATCAAAGTCCCGGGAATTCCCGGGACTTCGAGACTTCATAAATATTTTTTTTTTGTTTTTAAGAGGAGTTTCAATCAATCAAATCAGCAGCTCTTTATCAAACTTAAAAACGCGCTTCTAGTATGGAAGTTTATATGAAATATTATGAATATTATGAATATTAGTTGTCATCATATTTCAACGCACATTTTTTAAATCCATAGTTAAACTTAAAACTAGCAGAAGATATGAATTTTAAGTCTTTTGGGAGACTATTAAAATCAGTAAGAAATAATTTATTTTTGACATACACTTATGCCACACTTATGCATCATCCATTTTAGCGGGAGGTTGACTTTTACATACCTATACCTACTTACTTTGAATACTTTTATCAAAACTTGACTAATGATGCCCGCGTCTTTGTCAGCGTGTATTTAGGGGTTTTAATTTTTTTTTTTTATATGTATAGGCCAGCGCTTGGCTGCAATCAGACTTGGTTGCAAGTGGTGATGCAGCCAAAGGTGGAGCGCGCTTGCCTAGAAGATGCCTATTCACTCTTGATTTGAAGGTACCTATATTAAAAGAGGAGGGGAAAACGGAAGCCGGAAGGGCATTCCATATCCTAGCGGTTCGAATTAGAAACGAGGAAGCAAATCGCTTCGTACGAGCCCGCGGAATTTCGACTGCGTAAGGGTGCAGACCTTGTCGATGCCTTGCGGTTCGATATTAAAAAGGTGACGGAGGAACCAGATCGAACAGTTCTTGGGCACACTCTCCGAAATATATCCTGTAGAATACCGACAGGCAGGCAACTTTGCTTGCAAACTCTTTGATTTTCCGGATTCTAGCTAACTTCATCAAAATCGGTTGAACAGATAGCCCGTGATAAGGAAGCAGATACACTTTCATTTTTCGACTGCCCAAAAGAGTGTAATGTTTTCAGGGTTTAAAAGTTTTTATGTATGGTCAGACACTTTATTTCACCATAACTTCTAGATAAATGCCTGAACAGATTTGGATGTAGGTATGGTATCGTTAAAATTCTTACCTACTAACATCATCCCGAGTGACACTAGCTAGAGTTTTTTGAAAAAAAAAAACCTACTTGAAGGATAGACAACAATTCGTACAAGTACAATATCGCGATGAACGGACTAACGTAATGAGCGACTTTGAATCGGACATACGCGTTACGAATTGGTCTATACCACAAGGAAGTGTCCTTGGATGCATCCTATTTTTGGTATATATCAACGACCTACCTAACATAATAATAAGCCCACATTCGCGGTGCATCATGTTTGCGGATGACGTATCAATCCTATCTACGTGCTCGAATGTGACAGATTGTGAAAATCTCATATCAGAGAATCTAGCGAACATTCAAAATTACTTGAATTCCAATAACCTAGAAATAAATCTAAATAAAACTAAGTTTATACAGTTCCGGCCGCACCAAAAACAACCACTGAATTTAAAAACACTCGCGAAAAATACAAAAATTAAAGAGGCTAGTGACTTTACCCTTCTCGGCCTAACTATCGACACCCACCTTGACTGGAAGAGCCATGTTTACAATCTAAGCGTTAAGCTTTCGCGATTTGTATATGCTCTCAGCATACTGAAAGCAAATACAAATTACGAAACTGCACTTTCCGCGTACTATGCATACGCATATTCTTGGATCCGGTACGGGATAATCCTCTGGGGTGAAAGTACCAACGCAGAGGATATCTTCATCCTCCAGAAAAAATGCATCCGTATACTAGCCAATATTAAACCACGCGAAAGCTGTAGACCCCACTTTTTAAACAAAAAAATTCTAACAGTACCCTCTATTTATATAATGGAAACGGCTCTATTTGTTAGGAAGCATTACTATTTATATAAAATTATGGAGAACACAAAAAACAAAAATGAAAGAAGTACACGTTGCAAAAACAAACTGGTATATCCCAGCTACAAACTGAAAATTTTTAGCCGCGGCCCATTATACAGAACAGTAAACATTTATAATAAAATCCCGAAATTTATCACTGACGAGAATAATGACACGACCTTTAAGCGAAAACTCAAACAATGGCTTATACATAATTGTTTCTATGAGTTAGACGAGTTATTTGAATCTAAAAACTAACCGTACACAAGGCCTCAATTGCATGACAGTTACGTTTTTGTTTGTAATTAACCTGACATAATAATATATAATTTATAAACAGCTTTAATAATTTATATAGACTAAATAATATATTGTATTACATAAATTATTAATTTGACTGCAATACTGACACGACATGACCCATGACATACCTATTTAAGACTTGTAAACAATTTGACATTATTTTTACTGTAATTAGATAAGTGCATGTAGGTAGATAAATTGGTAGGTTGAAAAATATATATAATGTGTTACAAAGTAGACTTCCTGAAATTGTAAATTTATAATCGTTTAATAATATAAAATTGTTAGCTATATATAATACTTATATACAAATTGCAATGCCCTGACGGGGTCTCATGTCATTATAATTAAGTAAATATAATATTATAATATTGTATGTACATGAATGCAATTAATAAATGAAATGAAATGAAACAATATGACCACTGTATGGTGCCATTTTCAAAACGGCACAATACAATGTTATAAATGCTGTCGTGTTTTTTTTTGTTTATTTGTTTTCAGTGGTATCCTAGTATGGATTGTACTTAGCTAGAACTCTACTTACCCACCTTCCATTAGCTAGCCTAGTACCTATAAATTGTACCTAATTAGCTAGTACCTACTACCTAGCTACCATTAGCACGAATTGCGTCATCATAATAAACTAGGTGCAATAGAAAAACCTTGTTTATTTACGTGGTTATTGTAACTAGGTCGCAATAATTATGGTATCTAACATCTGAACATGGCGCATAATACCTGTTAACTATTTACCTAGCCATGAAAAACCATATTGATTATGACCGCAGAATTATAAATAGCATACCTACTTACCTAATAGAAATAGGTAAAGGCCCTCGGTGGTTTTTTTTTTTTTTTTTATTAATCTACAAGTTAGCCCTTGACTGCGATCTCACCTGATGGTAAGTGATGATACAATCTAAGATGGTAGCGGGCTAACCTGTTAGGGGCATGGCAGTTATATTAAACCCTTACCCCTATTCGGTTTCTACACAGCATCGTACCGGAACGCTAAATCGCTTGGCAGCACGTCTTTGCCGGTAGGGTGGTAACTAGCCACGGCCGAAGCCTCCCACCAGGCAAGACCAGGGAAAATTCAGAAATTATAAATTCCCAAATTGACCCTGCCGGGGATCGAACCCGGGACCTCCGCACGAAGACAACAGCGCTACACATTGCGCCACGGAGGTCGTCAAAGACGGTGGTGGTTAAGACCTCGGCTGGCTATACAGGTGGTCGCTGGATTTGATCCCCGGGCAGACACCCAGCCCCCCTAGCATGGGCCGAGACAATTTTCACCCCGAGGAAAGGATAAAATTTTTATTCCCAGAGAGACGCAGGTTCAAATCCTGCCGGTTCCGAAAATTTTTGATATGTATGTAAGCTTAGAAAATTTTTATTCCTAAATAAATAAATAAAAACGCTAAATAACGGTGGATAAATAGTCCCCCAAGTCCCCGTTAAATGTCAAACGGGGATAAACTTCTCCTCTCCTCTGTTGCCGTGGCTCTGAGAAGTGGATAAGTTAATTTTATCTCTTGTCAGTGGATAAAATCGGGGGATAAAATTTTTATCTCCGGCCCATGCTAGAATCAAGACCGAATGTCGAATCCGAATTCGAATATTTTTAAAACTGTCATTTCAGTTTAGTTTAGAGATTGTGCTAAACAGAATCCGCCCCACTGGCAGTTATAAATTAACCCATACTATACCGTCAAACGGTTTCTACACGACATCGTACCGGAACGCTTAATCGCTTGGCAGCACATCTTTGCCGTTAGGTATGGTTGCGAAGGTGTAGGGTAGGTAAGTACATAGCCTTACATAGCTCGTAGAACTGATAAGTACTAAGTATATATTGCATGCTCTCCAAGGCACGCAGGAAGCGAAAAGGACTTTCGGACTTCCAAATTCAGTCACCCATCCAGTTACCGAGTTGGGTCAACGTTGCTTAACAATCGTAATTGTAGGCCGCACGTCCCTCACCCTACCTACTCGTAATAACTCAGATCCGTATGAGAACTTCTGACTGAAAAAAACTGAAGTTGCACGTACTATATAGCTCGAAGAACCGATAGTTAAACGTTAATGAGTCCCAAGGTCTTCCAACACTGCTTTTCAGTACTAAAGCTGCATACCTACTGAAGAGCAGTGTTGGGAGATCCCCCAAAGATGCACGTACGATTCATTAATTAGTCATCTAAAGCGAGTCGCCGCGCCGCCGCGCCGGACGCAAGCTTGGGCACTGTTGGCTGGCAAAATAATGGTAATAAACTTTTAGTTTTTATGAAGAATCTTCGAATTTATTCATAAAAGTTCGTTATTCAAGGTAAAAACTAAAGGAAAACTGAAAAAATATTTTTTCTTTGATCAGCGCCACCTGTTGATAACTCATGAAATTACGTAGTCAAATGAGACTTCGGCCTGTGGAGCAACCATTTCAAGATGGCTTTTTCACTTTTCACGTTATAGTTCATAGGATATGACATAGATGGCGCTAAATGAAAACCTAGGCCGCTTCGTCTGAATAATATATTTTTTTTTAAAAATTGTAATAAAAGTAATTGTGTAACGTATTATGTAGGTAATAGTTAATATTAATTACTATGTTGTTTAATTAGTATTTATCGAAATTGTATTTTATTAGCAATGCTTATTAATATTCTTGATATCCAGTGGGGCTGATTCTGTAGTGCACATCTAAACTAAACTAAAATGGCAGCTTTAAAATCTAGTTCTGTCCCTTTCCGCAGGGAGTATTATGAAAGGGTTAGCAATATTTGTAATGATCTAATTTTAGTTTAGTTTAGAGATTGTGCACTACAGAATCAGCCCCAATGGTGCCAATTCTCTGTTAGTTTCTCTAAATTAGAATCGCTTAAATTAGACTTAGCGACGTCTGCTATTCTGAAAACACACTTAATTGACAGGTCTAACCTAAAATTAAATCTGACAGCTCTAACTACTCAATTTAGCGATGATTTAACGAAATGCTATTCTAGTCGACGTTTTGAACTCCAAAATTAAGAAACGTCAAACTTAAATTGGATATTTTTCTCCAATTTTAGACAGGACCTCGGAAGGTGGCCGCTAAGTCTAGAGAAGCGGATTTAAGCAAAATAAACACGAATTTTCACAAAAAGTTAAATAGTTCAAGTGTAATTTCTATGCATTATTAGGTGCATTTGGGATTGAACTTAGTGTTTAAAATGATAACAGCTAAAATTAACAGTTAAAATGGAAGAAAAGCTTCTTTTTCTGGTCGGTGGAAGAAAACGTTGTTGCAGCTCTGGTTGTTTCGAGAGAAAGGTAATTTTAGGGTCAAATCTTAGTTAATATTCATAGGGCAAATAACATATGCAAATTGTGACTGGACGGACATACTTAGTTGCACTTCAAGGGTTGCTTTCGTACCATTTAGGTACGCACACCCAATGGTCTGTAGCTCTGGAGTTTCCTAAGAAAACCAAAATAAACTAGGGAAGACACCATACAGGGAATCACCTCATGCTGTTTGCCTCTTCTATGGTAGGTAGTAGGTAGTTGGAACTCATAGAATAGAAAAGAATAATATTCACAAGCTAATTCCTTTTGTATTAGGTACTTAGCTATACCTATATCTACCCAAACCTATCAAGAACCTATAAATCAGGACCCCACCCACTGCAACATAATATTATGTAGTATAAATTACTCAGAATATTGTAAAACTAGCAAATGCCCGCGACTTCGTCCGCGTGGATTAAGCTTTTTCAATTCCCGCGGGAACTCCTCAATTTTCCGGGATAAAAAGTAGCCTATGTCCTTCTCCGGGATATAACCTACCTCTATACCAATTTCAGCAAAATCGGTTGAAAAGATGGGCCGGGAAAGCGTAGCAGACAGACAGACAGACACACTTTCGCATTTATTATATTAGTATGGATGACACAAATAATTGTGGCTTTCTATTGGTACCAGAGTTTTCAAAAACGGGTCAGTAGATCCAGAGATTACCTACTACAACCTCACAAACTTTACCTCTTTATAATATTATTATAGATATGCTAATTAAGTAGGTAGCACAAAGTATTTCAGTTATATCTAAAGAACAAGTGCAAATTCACTCAAGTAGACTTGGAGACTGCTTCGCTCTGTGAAATATGCATGTTCTCCCTGAACTGACAAAATATAGAAGTTGAAGTTTTTTCAACTAACGTTTACCTTCCATAAAATATTAAATTATACAAAAACTCAGTGCATTTTGCAGATTGCTGATGAAAACTAATTAATTCAAGGTGATTAACAGTTGAACAGACATGTATTCAATCTCAAGCTCCACAACACCGCTGCAAAGGCTCTGCTGAGACTGCAGGAACACAATTACACATCACCTGTTACTACTGTGCCGTGCTAATGCATGCTTAAATGTTGTTGCAGCTCTGGTTGTTCCGAAAGAAAGGTAATTTTGTAATATTCATAATCTTAGGCAAATAACATAATGCAAATTGTGACCAGACAGACAGTTATACTATAAGGGTTGCTTTCCTACTGTTTAGGTACACAAACCCAATGGTCAGTAGCTACGTAGTAATAACTAGGGAATACACCATACAGGGAATCAGCTCATGCTGTTTGCTTCTTCTGTGGTATATCTAGTACCTAGTAGTAGTTGGTACCCATACAATAAAAGAATTCAATCATAAACTGATTCTGTTTTGTATTAGGTACTTAGCTATACATACTTATATCTACCCAAACCTATGCCTAAGTGTACCTAACTAGTTTGTAATGAACCTAACTAGTTTAAAATAACCAAATGAATTATTTAAAAAGAGCAACCACCAAGTTTCTTGCTGGTTCTTCCCGGTAGAAATGTCATTCCGAACCAGTGGTAGATTCACTTGACGATTCAAAAGTACTTGTAAAAGTTTAGTTGAATAAAAACATTTGAAATTTGAAATTTTTTAACTTAAGTTTAGGAACATCTACCACTGTAGTATGGGTTAGGCAGAAGAGTAATTTTAAAAATTATTTAGATTGCCTAAATCAAGACCACATCCACTGCATCCTCATATTATGTATAAACTATAAATTACTTAGAATATTGTAAAAAATGTTAATTAAGTATGCAGTCAGTAGGCAACTCATAGAATTTCAGTTATATCTAAAGAACAAGTGCAAATTAACTCAAGTAGACTTGGAGACTTAGCATCGTTCAGTTATATGCATGTTTTCACTGAACTGACAAAATATACAAGTTCAAGCTTTTTCAAGTAACCTTCCATAAAATACCAAATTTCTGTGTATTTTGCAGCTGTGCTGATGAAAACCAATTATTCACGGAACAAATTGATCCAAGACTAACTGGGCAAATATTGGTTGAACCGACATCATGTATCCAATCTCAAGCTCCAGAACACAGCTGCAGAGGCTCTGCTGAGGCGACAGAAACACATTTACACATCATCTGTTACTACTGCCCTGCGCTAATGCACTAACATAGCCTTCACCTAGTCTACCGGGATAAGGCTAATAATAATTAAGGATATCCCAGCAAAGACGCTGATACTATTCTTGGCTGCAAGTGGTTGTGGATCAAAGGTCTTGCATAGCTGTCTCTCCAAGACGAAGAGAATAAGATGTGGATTTCCTTGCATAAGCAAGAATAATTAGACAAGGATTTATTAATATAGGTACTTTAATTAATAAAAAGAAAATTAATTAAATCCTTTGCTTTTTGTGTTATTCTTTTATAACAATCTACTAGGTACCTAAATAAAATTGAATAAATATCAATATATAATTAATATTAGATACATAACAATGTTATGTATACATATTTCTTTCATTTAAAGTCAACATATTGGTATACTAAGATGATGCCTGTGAACCCTTGGAAACTGATTCTCCAAGATAAAAAGTAGAAATAGTACATTTCCAGGATGTAAGCCTAAGTACCTAGCTATGTACTAAAATTTATCAAAATTGGTTAATTCGATGGTCCAATCATACAAACACATCCCCTATAACCTCGACATCAACTATAAATAGCTATTACATGTAAAATCAACTTATTTATGATTATTGTAACAGAGTGCCTGGGTCTAGGTAGACTAGACTTCAAGCATCTTGTTGTACATTCCCTGTGCAACCTGATCAGATAGGTCACACAGGATTTACCTATTTCACGGGTCCTAGTCTATGCAGGGGGGGTTTAAAATAAAACTAATATGATTCTAAGCCACACAGGTGGTTTATTGTTAATAAGTCTTACACTGATAAAAGGTTCTTGTATTTGAGACGCTAGATGCTAAACGAGACAGATTCGCGCAGATTGTAGGTTAGGTTCCTTTCGGTAAGGAAATCTACTTTTATTTTCGCGACAATTAATCCGACTGGCCTAGACTTGAAGAGATTCAGGCATCAGTTAGGATATTATACGGTACGTGGTTCACAAACACTGGACTTCGTTTTATTTCGGAATCGGAACGGAAGATAGGCGAACGCCGGTGATCGAACTCCCTACATGTCTGTCGTTGCAGCAGCGATAATTTCCGATGCAGTACCAATTGATTCCTTTTGTAGCCTTTTACTTTCATAAGCTTGCCACCAAGTTATTCACCAGGGTGACCGAGGATGTCCATGGAGACTTGACGTTCTACGCTCTTGGTGCATAGGTTATAACTTAATTTTTAGGATGGAATTTCTCTACTAGAAGATACATTTGATTTTAATTTGCTCTTTGCATTCACAGATTTTTGTGAAATCTCGAAAATCGAAATGAAAAGTGAAAACAAACAAGTTATGTACCAAAGACAACGGAATAGCATTTAATTTATTTTACGGCCCTGGATACAAGTCCTTTAAGGGAATAGCAAGTGACAACTGACCGCCACAGACGAATAAACATAGAGGTAGTATGTGGTAGCATCATGGAACTAGGAATCTGCCTAAGTAGCATTGACAAAATGTCTCTTTTTGGCAGTTTATTACGTAGTTGGTGCAAGGAACATCCATTTTATTAAAATAAAATAATTTATTTTCGTATGAAATGCCATTTAATTCGATTTTAGTCGCAAAAAGTATTATTACGATTATTGTGCAAAAAACAAAGACAAATTGTGCAATTTTTGTTTCTGTATATGGTAACACTCGCAATTCAATTTAGACATCAGCTTAGCGAGGATTTTACACATCCTAAATTTAGATGGAGGCATATACAGAATAGCAAATGGAAATAGAAAAGCTAAATTTGGAGATTTTTAATTTTAGTTTAGGTTAGAGAGTTGCATTACAGAATCGCCACCAATATCTGGGGGCACGGGAGTGCCCCCGCCAAGACGAGCCAAAGGAACGGGGCACTACCTACCTTTTCTGGAATTTCCTTTTCACTACCTACCTTTAAAATATATATATTTTTCATTCTATTCTATATTCTGTACCTGGAACACCGGCTGCGGATGCAGGCCATTCAAATAGTACAGTCCGTCAAACTAATCAAACCCGGTGGCCAAAATTGGAACTAAGTATTTTTTATGCCTGAAAACAGTTTAGATATACCGCTCTAGTAAACCGCTGCTGTGTAGTATTCATGTTTTGGGTCAAATCCACCATTTTGGGAATCAAACTCACTCTTTAGGAAACTTTTCATTTTTAAAGTCTGGTTGTTTATTTTATCTTTGTTTTTGAAGATGGCACCATCCATCTATGGTGCCGTCGACTCTACTTTAATACCACCACCAACCAACACCTCAATTTACATAGCATTTACAATTAACGGGCCATGTCAAACAAAGAATGTGGACCTATTTTACTAACGTCATCTAGTCTGAACAGCGGTACAGCGCTATGGCGGGGACAAGGACAGGCTAATACAGGTGTGGAGCGTGCTCTACAGGTCGGATGCCCAACTTTTTTCTATGAAAGGGCCCATCCAGTACCTACATAATATCGATGCCACCAACCAATCTGACAAAAAGCGTCTTAAAAAATACTTTGCAACGTGCAGACAGAAAAAGGATTATTTTCATCACGGAAAATCAAAGATTTACCATACTAATGTATTGTTTTTATTTATTTAAAACGATTGGCAATTTTGGCGTATTTGGGCAGCTTAGTTCTGAAGCAAGTCAAGTAATGCCAGGCTGTTTCGGCGGGGTCGTGCGCGGTCTTGTAGAGGCATTTGTTTATGGTCTTCTCCACGATCGTCTTATCTGTAATCATTTATTCTTATAATTATCCAAATATATAAAAAGAAAATGTGACTGACTGACTGATCTATCAACGCACAGCTCAAACCACTGGACGAATCTGGCTGTTTGGCATGCAGATAGATATTATGACGTAGACATCCGCTAAAACTATTTTTCCAAAATTCAACCCCTTAGGGGTAAAATCACAGATCAGTAAAGGTTCGTAATTCGTGTAGTCAATGTGAGCAAAAGCTAGTAAAAGTAGTTTCTAATAATAAGAACGTTTCTTATTCGCATATAGACTTACCTACTAGCCGATGACCGCGACTTCGTCCGCGTGGTTTGAGTTTTTTTTTGATCCGGCGGGAACTCCTTAATTTTCCTTGATAAAAAGTAGCCTATGTCACTCTCCAGGTCCTCAACTATACCCATGCCAGAAAGTCACGTCGATCCGTTGCTCCGTTGCGGCGTGATTGAAGGACAAACCAACAAACCAACAAACAAACAAACACACTTTCGCATTTATAATAATATTAAGTATAATATTTTTATTTAAATATAAATGTATCTAGTGTATCAACTGTTGGCTGTCCAAATAAATAATAAATAAATAAATACTATTAGTAAGATAAGACCTATCTATAGGTTGAAAGTTTGAAACGACGACGACGACGTCGAAATCGGGGTCATCTAGTTGTAGCCCTCTATAAGACTCAGGCTAAGCTACTAACCGTAATGAGGAATGTGTCTGAGCACCACGCCCTGCCGCAGCACTCCATCGGGAGACATCACACCGTTCTTTGACAGGTAGCAGAGTGCCCACTTCTTGATAGACTTGTGTGGATTCTGTGAATGCATCGTCGTTATTATTATCATCGCCATTATGAATTCAGTGGCGTGCAGTTCATAGAGGCATAAAAGCACTAACCATATGGAAATAAATCAATGCTCATTTTTGATCATCACAGTCAGTAAATAGGTATTCTAACTAACTAATGCCTACTCTAGCTTCAAACCCTGTGCACGCCACAGTATCATCACTAATCAGCTTATAGCCTTACTATGTTAAACCTGCATCAATCATTATTACAGTCTCAATAATATACCTACAGTCATCAATTTTAATTCGATTGATGAAATTAGTGTCAAAGTAAAATGGGACCTTTAGCCCTTGATTTGAAGTCAAAAATTTAGTACAACCGGTTTTTATTTGAAAACGTATCGTTTTTTTTTTTTTTTTTTTTGGATTTATACAGCAGGGGAAATCCTCATGGACTACCACACGGGTAGTGCCGGACTCATACCGACTAAAACCCCTACTGTCTGCCTGTTGACCGTGTACCTGCCTTTCAGCCTACAACACGTCAACACTTGCGCCTTTTTTCACGGCCTTTTTTGTCTGCGTTTTTCTTCTTGCTCCTTTTCTTTGATTATTATTTCAACGTAGTTTGTTACTGCTGTCCAATTTTCCTCCTTTTCCAGCATTTTGTGCACTAATGTATCTGCACATATACCCCCGATCTTTTGTACGAGTTCTTGTCTCTCCCTGTCCCATTTTTTACACATAAAGATCGTGTGCATAGCATCGTCGGTTTCATTACAATACATACAACTCACGTCTTCTCTTTTCCCAATGCCAGCAAGAAAGCACATGAATACTCCATGCCCCGTTAGGCATTGCGTTAGCCTGTAAGACATTCGACCATGTTGTCTGCTAGTCCAATGTTCTAGATTTGGGATAAGTCTGTGCGTCCAGCGGCCTTTGGAAGAATTATCCCACTCTTTTTGCCAGCTTTCTAGCGTTTTCTTTTTGGCAGCTCTTATACTTTCTGGGTCCTTTTTGTTCCTTAGTTTGGTCCTCTCTAGCGCTAGTAAATTAATGGGCGTTAAGTTAGCCAGTACCAGCGCTGCGTCCGTGGAAACGGTTTTATAGGCGGAGCATACCCGCAGGGCTAACATGCGTTGAGCCTTAAGGAAACGTATCGTTGGAGCGTTGGCTATGAATGCATACACGGAATTGAGCTCAAAATCAATGGTTTTAAGGTTCATTAATTTACTTTGACGCTAATGTCATCGAATGCATAAACGATCAATCGAATTAAAACTTAAACTAAGCGTTAGTACCATTCTAGTGATTGGCTGCATTTATAGTATTTTTGTTGCGACAGTGGATTTTGGCCAATGGGACCGGGAGAGTTGTTGAGAGATGGCTAATCTCGGTGGAGATTTACTGCCGTGGCCGAAATTCGGAGGAAGGACCATATCAGTTCAAACGACTGTGCATGTCAAGTAGGTACTTACCAACCGCCAGACGCCCTTCATCAGTTGGCCAACTTCCTCACGAGTGACGTTGGTCTGCGCTAGACATTCCTCGAGCGGTGGATCACCCTATGTAAACAAAATATTCATGATCCATATTAATTTACCTGGGGCCGTGGAATCTTAGTGCCAAAAATTTTTTGCGAGATATTTCACCGCGGTTGATTGCCTCATCTGGTGACAGAAGGGCTGGCTCATTTTCTGCGCAAAGGATCAGCCTGGCTGTCCAGCGCGGGAATGCAAAATTCAAAATTCAAACGTTTTTTATTCAAATAAACTTTTACAAGTGCTTTCGAATCGTCAAATGAATATACCACTGGTTCGGAATGCCATTCCTACCGAGAAGAACCAGCAAGAAACTCGGCGGTTGCTCTTTTGAAAAAAAATATCATTTACTATATAATTAATGTGTACTATACATAAATACCCGCTGTCCTTAGCATTGCTGGAGCGAGTCAAATGCTCTTTTGTCATTTACAGTATAATAATCTTTTTTCAAAAGCATACTTTTAATGGATTGCAGCCAGCATTCTTGCCACCATTCCACGCGGGCATGATTTATATAGTAATGGTTAGGCTAGCTAGCTTTAATTTCTATTGTATTGTTTTCAACAAAGGTTTTAAAAATAAAAATTACTAGCTTTTGCCCGCAGCTTCGATGACGTTAAGTTCGACTGTCATACTAATTATTCATTATTGGTTGAATTTTCAAAAATCGTTTCATATGCCTACGTCATGAAAGCTATAAATTTCAGCCTGGTCCATCCAGTGGTTAGAGCTGTGCGTTGGTAGATCAGTCAGTCAGTCACTTTTTCCTTTTATTTATTTACATATCATTGTGTAATAAAAATAATGTAAATGTGTGTCTGTCTGCTACGCGTTCGCCGCCCATCTATAATTAATCGATTTTGACGAACCTACTGTAAAAGTAATTACTCTGAAATTAATTTTCCCTGAAAAATGTGTTTTCTAGGTTATTTTTTTTTATTTTTTTTATTTCATTAAATACCATTGTTCGCCAACAGATAATACACAATCACAATAAAAAAAAACATACACATAGAAAACAATTTTGAGTGTACACCTAATTACTGGCAAGCCGGCATGCGTTTATCTGATCTCGCAATTGCGGGGTTGCCAGTAAGTTAACAAATAGCGTTAAACTAGGCAGAATATTTAACAAAATAATTTATAAAAAAAAACACAAAAAATATTACAAGATTAGACAATAAGCTAGGTATATAAGTCTATGATACTGCATCAATGAACTGATGCAAACATCCTTCTGTACTGCTGTAAAGAGAGTGAATGAGGATCCGTGGTAATTTTGGAATGTATCAGTAAGAAATAATTTATTTTTGACATGGGCATACCTATTGTGATTATGTTAAAAGTTTTCTTACCGGGCAAGGCTTATAAGCGAATGTGGAATTCTCGGAACACCACAGCCAGCCTTTCGGCTGAGCGACATCGTGTCTGGCTATGCGGACAGCTTCCCCCGATGACCTGATCCTTTTTGGGGTCATCCGGTGTGGGGCAAAGGCACTTTGTTTGATCTGGAAAATAGAGAAAGTAAGGTAAAGCCTTAGAATAACTACCTATAGAAGGTATGTTTCCAAACAACGCCTTCTCAAAACGCAAGCTACAAATTCGCTATGTGTGCTGTGTTTACTTGCCTCGTAAACGCAAACATAATGTTGCCAGTTTAAATGTTTTCCCTCTAAAAGTTGGGTAAGTACTTAATTGGTCAGTTTGTTTGTAGCATTGTAGCTTCTAAAACTAAGTTAACCAGCTTTTTTCGGACTGCGCGAGCGTCGTACGATGCCATTTATGGCACCAATTGAACGGCTTACATTTCGCGAGTGTACTAGGTTTCTATAGGTAGTTATTCTAAGGGTAAAGCATTAAGTATTTAATTGTATTGTATTTGCAAGTTGCCCTCAGAGTATTCTGAGGGCAACTTGCACAAGGGCATATTTTTGTAAAATCTATACTATCTTTATATGCGTAAGTTTTAACACATATATTATAGTCTGGAATAACACATAGGCTAAGTATTATATAGTAGTAGTTAGTATAGTGCGACATTTAAAATAAGACAAACAGAAATTGGTAAGTCACAAAAATACAATCTCACAACCCTTTCGTAGTCGGGTAAAAAAGCACTTTTTTTGTGCACCAGTAGAAGAAATCCAACGTATTTTTGCAGTGAAACTTCTTTAGAATCGTTGTGATTTGAAAGTTCAATAAAACGAGCGACCACTAACAACAAACAAAAAAAAAAAAAACAGTCGAATTGAAAAACCTCCTCCTTTTTTGAAGTCGGTTAAAAAGAGACAAACATATTCAAAATAGGATTTAGCCTGCGAGAGAATGAGATAGAATACAAGTTTTTTTTTTTTTCGTTATCCACTACATGTTAGCCCTTGACTGCGATCTCACCTGATGGCAAGTGATGATTATATTTATCTCACTATCTTGTAGGCTACTTTTCTAAAATTTCACTTCTGTGATTTTGCAGGTTTTGAGTTCTAATCGAGTACATTAGATGTCGACCACACAAAGACGCCAATATATTTTGCTTAAAAACTCACTTCGACTTGGTTAATGAAAGCTAAAAGACTTTCTCTTAGCATTGGCCACATTGATAACAGACTTAAAGCTTGTCTACCAGACTCCTCTTGGCACTACAAGAAGAAGAATTGCTATAATACCACAGGAATAAGAATAGATAATAGAAGTGCTAGAGAAGCATGCATTGTGGCTAATTATACTGTTACACACAAACTCTAAATGAAAATCGAAATATTTTCTATTTTTTTTTTTATAAATACTATTTATGTATAAGCTAGCGCTTGGCTGCAATCAGACTTGCTTGCAAGATGGTGATGCAGCCTAAGGTGGAGCGCGCTTGCCTAAACGATGCCTATTCACTCTTAATTTTAAAAGTATAAAAAATTGAGTAACCTTAATTACGAAACCACTGAAGTAGCAATAAGTTACACAAACACTTAAATAATTATAATTTTAAATCAAGCGAAAATATATTTTGTCACTTGGAAGTGGTTATTCTTAGGAAGTCCGACCATCAAGCTTCTCAATTTGATAATTTCAAGGTATGATCTCACCTGCACAAGTACTAAAATCCATGCTATAAACGCAAAATAATTCATATTTAAATGTACACTTTTGAAATTAAAATAAATATCACTTCCTTTCTCTACAAAACCCAAGTAAGTAATAGCTAGGCGAAGCTAATACAAACATTCTTATTGTACTCTTTTGTTATGCCGATGTATAAACTTCAAGAATTATTTTTATAACATCCAGGTATTTAAAGTTTCACTATAAAAATACCTAGTAACGTTATATTGGCTTATACATTGGCAATACTATGTATGAATCTACCCATTCATACAATATAGTATTGCTAACTAAGCCAATATAACGCTCTTTCTGTATAAAATGATGGCAAATAACTTCCTATTGACCGATTTCTTCCTATAAATTTTTAATTTAAGAGCTAGATAACAATTTGTTCAAGCAACTTGTACATAAAGCTCGCTTTTCGCGGGAAAATTAAAGCCGCGATTCACGTGACATATCCTACTAAAGTGTTTGTTTGTTGATTAGTCCTTCAATCACGCTGCAGCGTAGCAACAGATCAACGAGCGATGACGTCCGTTTGTGCGTTTAGTTTTTCTATTATAAGTTAGGTAGGTACGCAGTGCAATACATGCACAAAAACAGGCGTCCTTCGGAATAGGGGATGTCAATTTTCGGCGATATTACTCGTCTGTCACATCTGAACTGATTTTGACATTTGTAAGGATAAGCTGTCAAGTTGAGGTTGATTTTGACATTTGTGACACTGCGTTGAACCGGACTGCGTGGCATTACTAAAGAACGTGTTGAGATACGTTCTCTAGTAATGTGGACATCTAGGGGTCTACTCTCTTTCTCTAAAACGAAACTTCGCAAACGAACGTAATTAGTCGGTTATTAGACTCACACAAAATCGTTCAATCCAATCGGTCACGAAAATTTTCTATGGATCCGTACTTCGTCTGCGTGTACGAAAACGAAATAGAGAGGAGCATAGAGATAATATTATGTAGGAGAGGAGTTAACGAAATTTCGTTCGTTTGTTTGCGAAGTTTCGTTTTAGAGAAAGAGAGTAGACCCCCTAATGTGGACGGTCTCCCTACCGTTGATAAGTCCTTGACGGACGTATCTCAAAAGTTACCAATACGTGCGCTTGATTTTCATAGCTTAGATCCACAAATGTGGAGTCCCTTTGGTCTCATCATGTAATTGTAGCGATGATCTGGGCGGAGGGCTGCACTCTTCAATAGGTAATAGCAAATCAATCGTGATCTATAACTTATAGATTAATCCATACTAATATTATAAATACGAAAGTGTGTCTGTCTGTCTGCTACGCTTTAACAGCTCATCTTTTCAACCAATTCTGATGAAGTTTGGTATAAAGATAGTTTGCATCCCTGGGAAGGACAACGAAATCCATACTTCCATACTAATATTATAATGCGAAAGTGTGTCTGTCTATCTGTCTGTGTGTCTGCTACGTTTTCACGGCCCACCTTTCCAACCAATTTTTATGAAAATTGGTATAGGGATAGTTTATATCCCGATTCCCGGGGAAGGATATGCTACTTTTTCTCCCGGAAAATTAAGGAGTTCCCGCGGACGCGGACGAAGTCGCGGGAATCATCTAGTAATTAATATGTATTCCGTTAAGTATGTTTTTTATACACAAAGTAAGCTAATGGGAAGGCAGTAAACTAGTTACTATTATAATTGCCTAGCTCTCAGACTATTTTGTTATGCCAAAACACTAGTAGTAGTACAATGGTGTTATTACTCGCGCCTTTCGCCGCTGTTTTGATAACATTTCGTAATTTTTATTGATAAGGTTAGTTATTATGACCTAATCATAATACTTCTACCACAGAGTAAGTATACTTGTACAGTGGTTCGACGCCCTTGATGTTAGAAGAGACGGCTTAACCTCCACACCAGAACAACTTGTTCATTAATCAACAAACTTTTTAATTATTCCACTACAATTCAGCTCTTGACTGCTCACCTGATGGTAAGTGATGCAGTCTTACTTCAGCAGTGGCGTGTACAGTATTCGGAGCCAGAGAAGACATTGGTTAGCTAGATAGTAGATACTAGATACCTATTTTTAGGCAGGGCATGATAAAAATAAGCGTTGAGTTTTTTTTTTATCCACTACAAGTTAGCCCTTGACTGTGATCTCACCTGATGATAAGTGATGATGCATTCTTAGGTGGAAGCGGGCTAACCTATTAGGGGCATGGCAGTTATATTAAACCCATACCCCTATTCGGTTTCTACACGGCATCGGCCACGGCCGAAGCCTCCCAGGCCAGACCAGAGAAAATTCAGAAATTATAAATTTCCAAATTGACCCTGCCGGGGATCGAACCCGGGATCTCCGTACGTTAAGACAACAGCGCTCAACACTGCGCCATGGAGGTTTTTTAACTATAATATAGGGTAAGCAATGCTTTTATGCCTCTATGTCGTGCACGCCATTGAGTCCAAGATGGTAGCGAGCTAACCTGTGGGTAGTTATATTAAACAAATATCCCTAGTCGGTTTCTACACGGCATCGTACCGAAACGCTAAAATGTATTTGCCGGTAGAGAGGTAACGCCCTCCACCCGACCAGGGGGCTTACTACCATCGCTTCAAGCAGTATTATTTTAATATTGTTGACCCAATTGTTTTAGAATTATAACCCTTATATTAGGGACGTCAAGGTACGTCATATAAAATTGCATTATTAAAATAATACTGCTTTAAGCGACGATAGTTTCATTTTCATTTATTTAATTTCATTTATTTAAAAAACATGTAGGACATACAGGTGTCTCTTATGTTACGTCATGTTTTGACTCTACCATAGTACCATAGTAAGGCCCCAGACCATAGAAAATTCAGAAATTATAAGCCTCTAGCCTCCAATACACAATATTATGTTCCTTGATTAACATAGTGCAAATGCTGAGTAGAGTCAATTTTGGGATCACACAACTCATATTATTTCTGTCTCACATCTGTCTACAACAATTATTGTATTGTGGTTCCAAAGACACGCTTTTCCTTTATTTCTTTCTTTTCTTTCTTGTACGATTGTTGTGATAATATATTAAAAGTGTGTCTGTGTCCCATAGAGCTTGGATCGATAGTGTCTTGACAACATATCATCTTTGCTGCGTCCTTTGCATTGCTTTTTATCTCAGAAAATCAAAAAGGATTTATGGAATAGTCCCTCCATGCATCGTCATCCTCACTGCTGAGGGTCGTGATCCTTGCCACGGAGTATCTTTTCTTTTACGATGTTACGCCATCTTGGTCTGTCCGTGGCATGGTGCAGAGCAACGTGGACCGGTGTGCCGAGTGTGGTGCTTATTTGGTCGGCCCAACGCATAGGGCTACGTCCTCTTGGCCTCTTTCCTTCCACTTTGCCCGTTAGCAGCAGTTTCTCCAGGTTGTCAGGGTTTCTGCGGGCAATGTGTCCGAAGTACTCCAAGGTTCTCCGTAGGCATGTGGTAGATAGCCTGGTGGTTATTTTCAATTGCTTTAGGATGGAGGCGTTGGTTCTGAAAGCCGTCCAGGGTATTCTAAGCATTTTCCTCCAGCACCACATCTCAAAGGCATCTATGCGTTTACGGTCTGCAGATCGGAGAGTCCATGTCTCAGAGCCGTATAGAAAGATAGAAAAAACCAGGGAATTCACTAGTCTCTGCTTGGTGCGCGTCGATATATCTCTGCTACTCCAGATCTTCGATAGCTGGGACATAGCATTTTTAGCCATGCCAATCCGCCTGCGCACTTCTGGTTCAGATGAACCATTGTTAGTTATGCAAGAGCCAAGATATACAAAATTATCCACCACTTCAAGTTTGAGCGCTCCAGTACGATTTATTTTGCCACTTCGATCCACTATCATTATCTTAGATTTTGCTGGGTTGATTGAATATTATGGAATATATATTATGGAATAGTATAGCCGCAGAAACAAAAATAAAACAATTCATAATTTCAAAATAAACTTTACTTGTAAATTCTTGTGGGCAGTTACATGTTACACTTTAAGTTGGACAAAACTATTCATACATTTTCCATGTGGTCACAGTTGAAATGGGAGCAATGTCAAATTGGAATGTTCACGAAGTTTAGGACAATTCGTCATAACAGATTTGCTATGACATGTGACATTTACACCTCAGTTATCAAATTTGACGTCACGAGTAACAATTCTGCGTTTTCAAGTTGTTCATAGGTTCTGTTACATTGCTATGACTGAAGGATACCTTCAGTCTTACATTATCGGATGTTTGTTTATATCTGGAGTAGGTACTAAGCTTCAACCAACATTCATGATTAAAGGACTTAAGTTTGCATCTTTGGCGCTATGAATGTGGTTTGTTGGTAAATGCGGGTAGTTTACTGGAAGATGGAGTGTTTAGGGTCCTTCTCATGGTAGCATTTGGCGTAGTTCCACGCGGTCTGTTGAGGGGTGGTGCCTTTGTTGGCCAGACAGGAGTCAATCAACTTCTCTACGGCTGGCTTGTCGGCTGGAATAGAAACAAGTATGAATTAAAAAAATAAAGTGACCTCCGGCATATTGAAGTAACAGGTTACAGGATACTAATTGCATCAAGCAAAACTGATGTTCTTCAAAGGGCTGAACCGATTTTCTTGATTCACAGCTAAGATCTCTCGATCAGGGCCCCAATCATGTAAGAATGGCCGATTAAATGATAAAGATTTTCGTCAAAGTAAAATAAACCATAACTGGATTGAATCAGAGCTCAATTTCGTCTGCCCATTCTTATACGTTTAGGTATGTACGATACCCTAAAAGTATAAGAATGGGCAGACGAAATTGAGCTCTAATTCAATGCTGTCATGGTTTATTTTACTTTGACGAAAATCTTTAACGTTTGATCGACAATTCTTACGTAATCGGGGGACAAGTCACCTTTAATACAAGAAAAACTAAATCAAAATTGGTTCATCCGTTTGGGAGCTACGATTCCACCTGTTTACTGTGATTCCACACAGACACACACCTTTGAGAACTCTATGAAGAACTCTTGGAAGAGAATACCTCTAGGTATTAAGTTCGCCTTTGTGCATTGTAATAATACTTTAATTTAAAACAAAACAAATTCTCGGGCTTGTTTGCAAGATGTTTTCCTTCACTGTTAAAAGTAACTTTTCGGATCTGCAGGCTGATTCAGAACCTTACGACTACTTTATCACCGATCCATACGTTTTATTATCGTGCGATATGATACAATATACATTTTCAATTTTCAACAAGATTGTCAAAATCGAAACCGAACCGAATCGACGTAGTTATAACGTTCGATAATTCCGTTTAAACGCTATTCTTAACAACTTAATTCGAATAAGAATTATTGAACGTCCAAATAATTTGTCAGTTACTTATCGAAAGCTACAAGGCATCCGATATCCTTTCGTTATCGAAGAGTTGTGAATCGACCTGCGGATCCATAGACTGCGAGGAAGGGTTGGCACGCACCTGCGTTAGGAACCTTGGCGAGGGCGACGTCCTTCTTGAACTTGCCGTCTTTGGTCATCAGCTCGGACTTTGTCAGCATGCACAGCGCGTACTTCTTCAGAGGCTCATTCTCGGTCTGAAAAGCGTTATTCCAAATTCAAATTCAAAAGATCTTTATTAATAAATTTAAAAAAACAAAACTAGAATTCATTAATAACTAAAACTAAAAAAGAAATTTATTACATAATTTATTATTGTTTAAACATGTGTTAATAATAAAATAGTATTTTTTGGAGTCGGCGACCCGATTTTTTTTTCGAAATAGCCACTCATAAATTCTGTTTTATGCAATTTATGCAACTATTAATTAGATTATGAAAAAAATAGTCAAAGTAACTAACTATAGCTGACAGTGCCACCTGTACAGCTTTGATAGCTTATATTATCTCGGAAAACTTACGCTTTAGAAAATTTGTCTCACATAATATATTTTTTTTTTTAATATAATATAGGCATATTATAAGGAAACGAAATTATTTAATTTTTAATGAGCTTCAGTACTTTTAACAGAACTTCACAATGATGTCAATAGATGGCGCTCTGTGATACCACGAGGTCTCAGTTCGGGGCGAACCACTAGTGTTATAAATATATAAAAATAAAAATACTACACAAAAGATCTTTAAAAATTATTCTACAAAATTATACGTCCCACTTGATGCGGGGAGGACCCAAGCAGCCAGTGGTCAGGTTTCCAGAGAGAGGGACTGCCTCACATAGTAGGTAACACTTGCTTATGTTTCCATGGTAACACTTTTCGTTCGTAATGAGTAAACACTAAACTCCAGTCGTGCATCGGAGCCACATCGGAGCTGACGCACACATTCTTTTTTTAGGGTTCCGTAGCCAAATTTGGCAAAACGGAACCCTTATAGATTCGTCATGTCTGTCTGTCTGTCTGTCTGTCAGTCTGTCTGTCTGTCTGTGTGTCCGTCCGTATGTCACAACCACTTTTTTCCGAAACTATAAGAACTATACTGTTGAAACTTGGTAAGTAGATGTATTCTGTGAACCGCATTAAGATTTTCACACTAAACTAGAAAAAAAACAATAAATTTTGGGGGTCCCCATACTTAGAACTGAAACTCAAAAAATTTTTTTCATCAAACCCATACGTGTGGGGTATCTATGGATAGGTCTTCAAAAATGATATTGAGGTTTCTAATATCATTTTTTTCTAAACTGAATAGTTTGCCCGAGAGACACTTCCAAAGTGGTAAAATGTGTGTGTGTCCCCCCTGTTACTTCTAATATAAGAGAATGATAAATCTAAAAAAAATATATGATGTACATTACCATGCAAACTTCCACCGAAAATTGGTTTGAACGAGATCTAGTAAGTAGTTTTTTTTTAATAATTTAAAACTTACTATGTACAGGTTTGTACGGAACCCTCGGTGCGCGAGTCCGACTCGCACTTGGCCGGTTTTTGTAGAATGTACGAGTAATTATGTTTAGTTTTTATAGAGCTACCAAACAAGACGTTAGGTAGACTATTAAACTTGATAGAGGCGAGAATTGTTACTACCTACTGTCTAAGGACTTAAGGTTTTTTGTATAGCCTAAACTTGATATTATTTCCTTATTTGGTTTCTAGATTTTATCATAATTATTTAGCTCTGAACTGCTAATAAACAGATACACTTATTTAACACTTCAACACTTTTTTTTTATTTTAAAGTTATTTTCCATGTAGTACCTATTTAACTTTGAGGTAACAAAAACTATAAGTAAACAAATTTCCTATGTTTATATAAATACTTCATACAATTAATGAGTTTTTTGTATAGCCTATAATATATTATACTTGATAGTTCGCTATTTTGTGTCCAGTTTTTATAATAATTATTATTTAGCTCTGAACTGCTAAGATAAAACACTTTATTTTTATTTTCAAGTTATTTTCCATGTATAAATCTTTGAGATCACAAAAACTATAAGTAAACATAGGAACCTATACTTATCAAGTCATATTATTATGTAAGTAACCCAATGTCTAATGAGTTTTTGTATATCCTGAACTTGATATTTCGTTATTTTTTTTCTAGTTTTTATAATAATAATGAACCTGAACATAATAAAACACTTTATTTATAATATATTGTGTCTTTTTAAAGTTATTTTCCATGTAGGTATTAATTTTTGAGATTACAAAAACTATAATTGAACATACATAAACGTACCATTAGTCTATAGTTCTATACCTATTAGGACGAAAACACACAACGGGTAGGACAGGACGAAACATATGGGGAACATTTTATCCTGATTTCGTCCTGTCGCGTTGGATTGTTCAACTCCATATAAAAGTGCGCGCGCGGACTTATTGTCTGCCATACAATTTTTATGTCCGTAGTGTCTTTTCGTTCTTCGATTTATTTAGATCGCACCCGTTGTCCCAGGTGAGCGACAAACGCGGCAAAGCGACGCGATGCGTCGCGACGCGACAGTTACAAACACTAAACAGTAGCCTACCCTTCACGTGGCCTACGTTGTCGCGTAGATTACGTCTGTCATTTTCTATGGCGTCGTATCACATCGCATTATTTGTCGTTCACCTAGGACAACGGGTTAGGCCGAGCGTACATCGAGTGTCGTGGAAGCTGTATATCGCCTGTGAGCCGTTGTTCTGAGCGACGCGACGCAACTCGACGCGATACGGCTCCGATAGAAGATTCAGACAAACTTATCTACGCTACCACGTAGCGTAGCGTCGCGTCACGTTTTCGTGTTTGTCATTACACAGGTCCCACCAACTTACCCGGTGGCCAAAATTGGAACAAATTATTATGCCTGTTTAGTTTTTGTTTTTATTTTACTTTTAATATTTACTAGCGACGCTATCACTGCGTCAGATAAGTTTGTGGGACTTAAGTATAGCTCCTCTGACCGGTATTTATGAAAGAAAATGCTTTTTTTTCAGCCCCCCAAACATGTAAGAATAGCCGATCAAAACGTTAAAGTTCCATTCTTATACACGTTAGACTTTAGAGTATCGTACATACCTAAACGTATAAGAATGGGTACACAAAATTGAGCTCTAATTTAATGATGTTATGGTTTATTTTACTTTGACGACGAACTTTAACGTTTTGATCGGCCATTCTTACATGATCGGGGGGCAGATGCTGAGTTCTATTCTACCTCTCATCTGCCAAAAATATCATTCTAAATTAGACGGGGCGATTAAAAAGTGTCCGGTATTTGATATTATTTGGAATTGTAATTTGACGTTCATTTATTTTTTCTCTCATTGGGACTGTTTTGGGCTACTTTTTATGACGGAAAATTAAAGGATTACGCTCTACAACGACTGATAGAGATAGTTTAAACCGTGAATTAATAATGAAGGAACTGGAAGTTTAATTCGCTATAATCCGCCACAGTTACTAAATCTATGTGGTAATACATGGTGTGTATCTTGCACTTGTAGCATAAATCATGTAGCATGCTTGTAGCATGTAGCTTGCATATTCACCACACCACACAAATCTTCCAAATTATTCTCTACGTAAGTACGTTTCACTCCGACACCGGAGTAAGTATCTTCAGGAGATGCTGACTCGACAAAGCACGATTGTAACTAATCGTGCATTGTCGATTTGTGTGGTGTGGTGAATATCGCAAGCTATGAGTACAAGTGCAAGATCTCTCTCTGCGTCGTATTGCTCATTGCTGAGGGTCGTTACTCGTGACCCCATTTCATTAATCACATAATGGTAGGAGTTTTCTTGGGATTATAATGCGGTGGGTTCTCACATCCTTACGCATACGACTCGACGAAGAGTATTTAAACTCTTAGGTTTGTTACTATTATCATCAGATGTTAGTGGTAATAACCGGGACCGACGGCTTAACGTGCTCTCCGAGGCACGGAGGAGACGAACAGGCCAAATTTGATAATCCAAATTCGGTCACCCATCCAGTTACCGACTTTGGTCAACGTTGCTTAACAATCGCAATCGACTGATATGCGTTGTCACAGCTAGGCCATTGATCCCTCACACAAGTACAAGATACACACTGGATTTGTCTGCTGTAGTGGATTACCTATAGCGAATTAAACTTCTAGTTCTTTCAATAACATGGACTGCTGCAAAGTATTAAGTAACGCCTGCTATGTTTGTGAATTAAAAAGTAAAAAAAGGGTTACCTTAAAGTCGCCGGTCTTCAGTTTGTTGACGAGCTGCTCATCCGCGCTGGTCTCCACGAGGCACTCTGACCTGTGCTTCTTTAGTCTCTCCTTCTGTTCATCTGTGAGGGCCTGAAGCGAAACGGAACAAATTGTGTTAAGAGTCTGTTCAATAAGTCGTCGATCGTTTAAAAGATTATTACTTATCTAGTACTAGTATGCTATAGAATATTTAAGTATTGTATATGTAGGTTTATACTATAGGTATAATATATTTATGTTTATATGTATTTATTAAATTATTTATGTATTATTGGTATGTAAAGTTTATGTAGTATATTGTATAGCAGTCTATATTGTTGCACTATCCCGCTCCTGTCATAAAGGTTCTTAGATAATGGGTTGTCTGGAGGAGATCACTTTTAGTAATAAGACCGCCCTTGCGCACTTTATTTTGTTTTGTTTTCTTTTCAGTTCCTATTTATTATGTCTTGTGTAGCAATAAACTAGCTGATGCCCGCGACTTTATTATTCGCTACAAGTTAGCCCTTGACTGCGATCTCACCTGATGGTAAGTGATGCAGTCTAAGATGGTAGCGGGCTAACCTGTTAGGGGCATGGCAGTTATATTAAACACATACCCCTACTCGGTTTCTACACGGCATCGTGCCGGAACGCTAAATTGCTTGGCGGCACGTCTTTGCCGGTAGGGTGGTAAGTGGTAACTAGCCAAACTAGAAAATTCAGAAATTATAAATTCCCAAATTGACCCTGCCGGGGATCAAACCCGGGACCTCCGCACGTTCTGACAACAGCGCTACACACTGCGTCCGCGTGGATTGAGGTTTTTTGATTTTGACTCCTTAGCCTTAAAAAGTAGCCTATGTGTTATTCCAGACTATAATCTACCTCTGTGCCAAATTTCATCCAGATCGGTTCAGCCGTTCGGGCGTGATTGAGTAACAAACATCCATCCATAAATCCATCCAAACTTTCGCATTTATAATATTTATATAATATACTAAAATTATACATCAATGGTCTAAATGTTTTGATAAACTTTGGAACTTTGGAAAATAAAGCCTTTATTTTCCAAAGTTCCAAAGTACCAAACCATAGAAGTTACAACCTAAATCCGATGGAAGGCTACGGTGCCCGTAATACAGGTTTTGACGACCTCCTTGGCGCAATGTTGAGCGCTGTTGTCTTAACGTGGGAGGTCCTGGGTTCGATCCCCGGCAATCAATTTGGGAAATTATAATTTCTGAATTTTTCTCTGGGCTAGCCTGGTGGGAGGCCTCGGCCGTGACTAGTTACCACCCTACCGTCAAAGACGTGCCACCAAGCGATTTAGCTTTCCGGTATGATGCCGTATAGAGACATACCCCTTACAGGTTAGCACGCTACCATCTTAGACTGCATTATCACTTACTATCAGGTGAAATCGCAGTCAAGGGCTAACTTGTAGTGCATTCCTTCTGTCTTCATATTTTACTTTTTCCCTTATTACCTACATATTTTGTTAATTGGACTATGCAAACCACTTTCTAGCTAATATCTTTAGATATTATTTATTTTTATTTATTAAAAAATTCCACTAAGGAGAACATTACCATCTACAGTACTATAAATAATTTTGAAGGTTTAGTTAAAATTATTAAGACTCCTTTGTTATAAAGAGTAATACAGGAGGAAATAGTTACAAATAACTTACCTGGACGGCAACAAAGCAGATAGCGAGCACTAAAAACGCCTTCATGGTTCAAAGGTCAGTAATCAACTGTGCCACCACAGCCCGATCCTTCTTTATATATCATCGAAATGATCCTTGTAAGAGGATAATGCGATACGCATCAACACGGCATGTGTTCTCAACCTTTTTTTTATTGTCCGCTTTTTTATTGTAGTTCTTAGATGGGAACAACTTTTGTTGAGTTCCATTTATAGGAATGTTGATACTTGTTTTACTGTGTTTCAACAGACCTGGTACTTGTTTTTGATAATACTCATAATATTCTTTTAAAACATGTATACAAATTAATGTTTGTGTGTCCGTTATCGTATTTTTTTAAATTTATAGAATAGCGTTTGGCTGCAATCAGACAATTATTAATAATAATAATTAATTATTTTTTAATTATAGTATTTGTGCAATTATTTCGTTAAAGCTTTGTAAATTATAGGCACTTGGGTTAGGTTTTCTGACAAAAAATCATCTACCTACTAATGGGTAGCTCGTCAGTCCTGTAAACAAGTCACAAAAAAGTTGAAATGATTTATTTATTTCACGTAGGACAAATTGTGCCACTTATGAAATGTCAAGACTCTACCACCGGTTCGGAAAGTACACCGGTTCGGAAAGGATATTCTACTGAGAAGAACCGGCAAGAAGGTCAGTAGTTGCCCTTTTTTTTAAAGAAAAGAAAAATGTTACAATATGTAGCTAATACACAATGTATACGTAATGATGAAATGTCAAGGCTCTACCACCGGTTCGGAAAGCATATTCTACTGAGAAGAACCGGCAAGAAGGTCAGTAGTTGCCCTTTTTTTTAAAGAAAAGAAAAATGTTACAATATGTAGCTAATACACAATGTATACGTAATGATGAAATGTCAAGACTCTACCACAGGTTCGGAAAGCATATTCTACTGAGAAGAACTGGCAAGAAGCTTAGTAGTTGCCCTTTTTTTTAAAGAAAAGAAAAATGTTACGAGTACAATATGTAGCTAATACACAATGTATGGGAAAAAATTGTCAGGCCTAGGTATGTTATAAAATAAAAATACTTACTCGCTTGCCTTACTTTGAGCAGGTGGTTTCTTACACTCTTAAAAACAAATACCAAAAATGTTTCTATCTTGTTCATGACTCACTGGCCGCATCTTCGTACTGTTTCATACATTATATTTATTCGTTTTTTATGGGCCATATTTATTATGACCTCGCGTTATGAATTTTAGGTAATTTTAGTATTTTACCTAGAAACATTGTCGCACAGTCACAGTTTTTATACAGAGGTGACGAATCTGTACTAATATTAAAGAAAAGCCTGTCTGTCTGTCGATCTATCTGTCTGTCTGTCTATGTGTCTGCTACGCTTTAACGGCCCATCTTTTCAAACAATTTTGATAAAATTTGGTACAGAAATAGGTTGTAACCCGGGGAAAGACACTATTTGTTATTCCAGAAAACTAAGGAGTTTCCGCAAGAGTAAAAATCGTAAAACCACGCGGACGAAGTCGCGGGCATCATATAGTTTTATTATAAAGCATCAAAGAAGAATTGATATATTGTGTAGAGACAAGTACTCTATAAATTATACAATACAAATATCGCAGTCGCTTTACCCGTGGTCCCATCAATTGGGCAACCCAGTGGGACCACGGGTAAACGCTCCATAATATTAGGAAAAATAATTATATTTCCCTTCTTTTGCTATTTTATTAATCCATTGCATCAGTAGGAAAACGCTCTTGAATATATTATGTACCTACCTACTAGATGATGCAAACGACTTCGCCCGCGTGGATTAAGTTTTTTGATTCCTGCGGTAACTCCTTGATTTTCCGGGATAAAAAGCCTATGTCCTTCCCCGGGATACAAGTTACAACCTATCCCTGTACCAAATTTCATGAAAATCGGTTGAACGGTTGGGCCGTGAAAGCGTAGCAGACACATATTATTATGTATTAAAACGGGTACATACCACGATGTAAAACAACCATGTAACTGGGTCGAAATATTGACAAATAAAATCATTGTTTTACATCGTGGTATGTACCCGTTTTAATACGTAATAATATGTTTTCAAACCACGAAATAAGTCTCAAATCAGTAGCAGACACACTTTCGCATTTATAATATTAGTATGGATCCTGTGGGGTCCAATATTATATCTAGGTAAAGGCCATCGACTCAACATTTATATTACGCACAACCAGTAGTACTAATTGGACCATATTCACAGAAACGGGTATAAAATAAAAACCACTGTAATTGTAAAAATGTTGACAGCACCTGTTACTTGCGAACTCCTCTGGAAAGATCTGGGCTAAGCCCGTGTCAACAATCCTTTTTTCATGTAGTTACCTATATCACGGACACACTATGTGTTTTTTTTTTCAAACTATATTTACTGCTTATATTATTATAATCTCGCTCTATCTCTCTCTTATCAACACATTGCCGGTTCAATACAGAGCACGTAAAAGAGCACGTAGAAACAAAACATCTAAGTTTTTTTTAATGTATGTCTTTCAATATAATATGATTAATCGCTTCTTAAATTAACTGGTCAAGTGACGTAAGGATACATAAGAGGTTCCGTATATCAAATTCAAATTCATTTATTGCATTAATCTATATACTTCTATACTAATACTACTATAAATGCGAAAGTTTGGATGGATGGATGTTTGTTACTGAATAACATCCGAACGGCTTTTTTTTTTTAATCCACTACAAGTTAGCCCTTGACTGCGATCTCGCCTGATGGTAAGTGATGATGCAGTCTAAGATGGTAGCGGGCTAACCTGTTAGGGACATGGCAGTTATATTAAACCCATACCCCTATTCGGTTTCTACACGGCATCGTACCGGAACGCTTACAAGGCATCGTACCGGAACGCTAAATCGCTTGGCAGCACGTCTTTGCCGGTAGGGTGGTAACTAGCCACGGCCGAATCCTCCCACCAGGACAGACCAGGGAAAATTCAGAAATTATAAATTCCCAAATAGACCCTGCCGGGGATTGAACCCGGGACCTCCGCACGTTAAGACAACAGCGCTGCACACTGCGCCACGGAGGTCGTCAAAACGGTCGTCGGCTGAACGGATCTTGATGAAACTTGGCACAGAGATATCTATCTCTGTGATAACACATATACATAACACATATAACATAAAACATATATGTGATAGTCTGGAATAACACATCTACTTACCGGCTTTTTATACCGGAAAATTAAGGAGTTCCCGCCCGAACCAAAAAACCTCAATCCACGCGGGCGAAGTCGTGGGCATCAGCTTGTAGTTAATACATTGCCTCTTCAAGCGTGCAACAGAGGTACTCGTACAAAACAATGGTTAAAATTATAAATATGATCTAATAATGTTAGCATTAAGGAAAATTAAAATTAATAGACATGATGGTAGATATCAAAAATAAATTATTTCTAACTAATTCTTAAATAGAGGGTCTTCTAAAACACCTAAAATTCACATCCTTGGTTAGTTTTAAGTTTGATAACCATTTTATAATATAGAATAAAGAAAAAAAGTGCGTTGAAATTTTATGACGTCACAACTGTGAATTTCATACAACTTCCATACAAGAAGTGCGTTTTTAAGTTTGATAAAGAGTTGCTGATTTGAGTGAGTTGTCATCATCCCTATTAACATCCTTCGCCAGGGTTGCCTGACTGCAGGATATGCTGCGACTTTTCATACTGTAACCATCATTGTAACACATATTCGGACAAATAAATTCATTCATTCATTCATTCATTCATTCATTTGCAAGGTGCAGAAATCTTTTGTGGGGTCGAGTATACGCTTTTATAACATGGTACCAAAAGAGTTTCTGGAGTTGCCATTACATAAATTTAAAGACTGTGTTAAACAGCATCTGTTAAGTCGAGGGTATTATAGGTCGAGGGTCTTTGAACGGCCATATTTAGCGAAAGGGCCATCCAAATGCAGGCAGACTGCAACTTTTGTGATCAGGGGAGAGCTCTACATCCGCCTAACACTGAATCAGCCTTTCTGGCGATGGTTACCAAAATTGCAGTTATCTCTTAGTCTAGTATAGATGATTTTCTCGATGACAAAGTTGCATGGAAGCATCCGGCTTCGCATCCAGCAACCCACAAGTCAGTGTAATACCTACTCGTTACAAATTATATACAAATTGTTACATTTTTCTGTTTTTGAAAAAAGCAACTGCTGAGTTTCTTGCCGGTTCTTCTCAGTAGAATCATCTTTCCGAACCGGTGGTAGATTCTTACGACTTATCATAAGTGGCACAAGTTGTCCTACATGAAATAAATCATTTTCATTTTCATTTAAATTCGTTCATTAATTCGAGACACTTATCTGTGCATAATATGGTGGAAGTGCCACTGTCTACCAAATAACGTCTAATAAATAATCTAATAAATAATAAAACGAGTAGATATTGTTACTTCCGAATTTTGCCACACGCACAGTATGTTTGTCGGAGTGTAGGTACTAATATTATTAGTAGTCCATTCATTTTAGATTTTTTCGCGGCAAAATTTATAATTTTTTGAAACCACTGTGGTTTTATACCTATGAGTGAGTACATTAAAAAACACAACCCCCCCCCCCCCCCCCCCCCCGGTGGTGGCTTCCCCCCTCCTTGCCTTGAAAAGTGTGCCATTTTGCAGATTTCCTAGATTTTCAAGAAAACTATACAAGCTAGGACAAAACCGTCAAAGAGAACATTGTTCCTTAATAAATTACCTACAAATAAGTTCATAACATTTATTATGATAGGAGTTATAGTTTACAAGCTATGGTGCGTTAAAGTTGATTAAAAATAGCAGCTCAGTAAAATAAGCCAATTTTCAACATTTTATATGTATTCTGTAATTTCTAGAAAACTATTAGGCAAAAACTGTCAGGAGTAAAAATAAACACCATTTAATGACCTATAAAAAAATATTTAGTTCATAAAGATAGGACTAATAATTTCGCATATATATCCACGTATTGTATACGAAGAAAAATAAAAAAATTGTTAGAATCCTGTGTTATTTGCAATTTGCACAAAAACTATTAGAGCTAGGAAAAATCCTTCGAAGAGCAATTAATTTCATTAAATTACCTACAAAAAAATGTTATAGTTTATTTAGATAGGACCAATAGTTCGAAAAATATGACTACCTTTATTCCATGAATTTTTTTTTTTTCAAAAACCATGTATATATTTTTTAATTTTCACAGAAACTATTAGAACTAGGAAAAAAAATATCAGAAGCAAAAATGAACTTCATTAAATTACCTCCAAAATAGTTTTTAGTTTATTTTGACAGAACTAATAGTTTCGGAAATATGGCTGTCTAACTTGCATAAAAAAAGAAACCCTTGTAAAATCCGTGAATGTTTTTTGTAATTTCAAGAAGAAGTATTAGAGCTAGGAAAAAAGCTGTCAGGACTTAGGACAAAGATAATTAATTTACCTATAAAATAGTGTTTAGTTTATTTTGATAGGACAAATAGTTTTTGAAATATACCTTGCTATTTTGTAAGAACCGGTGGTAGTCATCTTGACTTACATAATAGTATGGAATAAATATAAATTAAATAACTTTTTTTTTAACGCATCATAGCTTGTAAACTATAACTCCTATCACCATAAATGTTATGAACTTGTTTGTAGGTAATTTATTAAGGAACAATGTTCTCTTTGACAGTTTTGTCCTAGCTTGTATAGTTTTCTTGAAAATCTAGGAAATCTGCAAAATGGCACACTTTTCAAGGCGGGGAGGGGGGAAGCCACCACCGGAGGGGGGGGGAGAGTTGTGTTTTTTAATGTACTCACTCATAGGTATAAAACAACAGTAGTTTCAAACAATTATTAATTTTGCCGTTTTCCCCATACATTGAAATCTAGAATGAATGGACTATAGTGTCAGTTGCATAGATACAAGCAGACGGAGTGAAAAACCAATACAGGTTATTTTTAATATTTGGTTAAGAATAGAAATAATACCTACTTGATTATGTTTTTAAATAGTGATAACCCTGACCCCATCGACATTTTAGTTTTTACCCATTCCACAAACAATTATGGTTGTATTATTTTACATAGCTCACTTTAACCATCTCTTATGCAACTGGCTTGCCGTCTTTTTAGGATTTTCTATTTAATTTATTACTAGATGATGTCCGCGACTTCGTCCGCGAGGATTAGGATTTTTTTATTCACGCGGGAACTCCTTAATTTTCGGGGATACAAAGTAGCCTATGTCCTTCCCCGTGATGGGCCGTTAAAGCATAGCAGACAGACAGACAGACACACTTTCGTATTTATAATATTAGTATGGTTACCAGTTACCACAAGCACACAAATATACAACCTTAATATATAATATGATTCATTACGTGAAGGAGGTCCTTAGAAGAACTAAAGTTACCTAACCTCGACCGAAGTGGCAATAGGCGGGACACATTGTTCAAAGAACTGATCGTTGGGGTTCCAAGGTGCTGAGAAGGCGAGCAAAACTGGAAAGCGCAGCGTTGGCAGACCCCTCTAGGTGAACGGACGACCTCAAGCGAAGCGAGCCGCTGGATCCAGGCGGCGCGGCGAAAGAAAGCGGCATGTGGAAATTCCTACCTTCTAGATCTTTTTATCATTTTAAGATGGACGAGTGGCCTAGGTGTGACGTCGCATATCAGTCGATTGCGATAGTTAAGCAACGTTGACCCAAGTCGGTAACTGGATGGCTGGCCGAAGTTGGAGGTTCAAATTTGGCCTTTTCGTTTCCTCCGTGCCTCGGGGAGCACGTCAAGCCGTCGGTCCCGGTTATCACTCACATTCATTGAAATAGAATGAGTAACTAAAATTCTACATCAATGCTCACATTTGATAATAATCGTTACAAAAACCTAAGAGTTTAAATACTCTAAGTCGAGTCGTATATGCGGAAGGACGTGGGAACCCACCTCATCATTATTATCCCAAGAAAACTGCTACCATTATGTGAGTAATGTAAAGGAGTCACAACCCTCAGTAATGAGGAATATGACACAAAGAGAGAGATTTATTTATTACCAGTGGACGTTTATCGGTTGATGATAACGACGGCGATTGTGTATCAAACTCAAATGTTTGAGTTTGAGTCCATAATTAGTAATTTTACAATTCAAATATAATAGTGATGTAATAAATACAATTCAAATATTGTATCAGTAACTCCGATATTGGTGTATCATACTAATTATATTATTATAAATTTGCGAAAGTGTGTTTGTTTGTTCGTTTGACATAATAATCATAACCATAATAATTGGGTTGTCCTTCAATCACGTCGCAACAGAGCAACGGATAGACGTGATTTTTTGTATAGTTGAGGACCTGTAGAGTGACATAGGCAACTTTTTTATCCCGGAAAATTAAGGAGTTCCCGTGGAAACTGAAAAAACATATTTCACGCGGACGAAGTCGCGGGCATCAGCTAGTTGCTCTTATAAGATTCCTCAAGGATTCCTAAAATCTAACAAATAGAAAAAAGATCTTTATACAGCATCCAAAATCTTTCAAACAAGACAAGTCACGAGTCACTGTCCCTTTTTTATCATTTGAGGCTTGTCAAGCTTGTTCAGGACTCGTTTTAGGGTTCCGTACAAAAAGAACCTATAATATGATATGTATTTTGATTATTTCTGTGCGTCGGTCGATCTGTTATACATGCTAATTTCAGTGAATACTTATTAGGCGAATACTGAACTAGATCTGCCCCCCAATCATGTAAGAATGGCCGATCAAAACGTTAAGTTCGTCGTCAAAGTAAAATAAACCATAACTGCATTGAATTAGAGCTCAATTTCGTGTATCCATTCTAATACGTTACAGTATCGTTCATACCTAAACGTATATGAATGGGCACACGAAATTGAGCTCTAATTTAATGCAGTTATGGTTTATTTTACTTTGACGACGAACTTAACGTTTTGATCGGCCATTCTTACATGATCGGAGGGCAGTAACTGTTCTTACCTTCTGGTTATAGTTTACAGCCTATTCATTGGTTTATATTTACTACTCTACGTTTCTCAAGTTTGGCTTAGTACCATCGCTTAAAGCAGTATTATTAAAATACTAGCTGATGCCCGCGACTTCATCTGCGTGGAATAAGTTTTTTTTAATATTTTCCCACAAGAACTCCTCAATATCCTCCTCGGGATAAAAAGTAGCCTATGTCACTCTCGGTCCTCAACTATGTCCATGTCAAAAATCACGTCAATCCGTAGCTCCGTTGCGGCGTAATTGAAGGACAAACCAACAAACTTAAATTTTCACTGGTCTGGCCCGGTGGGAGGCTTCGGTCGTGGCTAGTTACCACCCTATCGGCAAAGACGTGCCGCCAAGCGATTTAGCGTTCCGGTACGATGCCTTGTAGAAACCGAATAGGGGTATGGGTTTAATATAACAGGTTAGCCCACAACCATCTTAGACTGCATCATCACTTACCATCAGGTGAGGTCGCAGTCAAGAGCTAACTTGTAGTAGATAAAAAACAAACACACTTTCGCATTTATAATCTTAAAGTATGATTGTTAACGCTCGTGTTTCAGAATTATGATCCTTATTTTAGGAACGTCATGGTTCGTCATATAACTGCAATATTAAAATAATACTGCTTTGAGCGATGGTATAGTAATCCCCCTTGATGCAATGCAAATGGAAAAGCAAACTTCAGCTTGCGGTCCAAAATAAATGTTTTTTTTTTAAATATATAGGCTAGCGCTTGGCTGCAATCAGACTTGCTTGCAAGTGGTGATGCAGCCTAAGGTGGAGCGCGCTTGCCTATATAAGATGTCTATTCACTCTTGATATGAAGGTATTAAAAGAGGAGGTAAATGGAAGCCGGAAGGGCATTCCATATCCTAGCGGTTCGAATTAGAAACGAGGAAGCAAATCGCTTCGTACGAGCCCGCGGAATTTCGATTTTAACATTATTTACGGCTAGTAGATCAATTTCTTTTACCAAAATAACCCATTGATGTAGAATTTTAGTAATCATCATCATCATCAACCGATAGACGTCCACTGCTGGACATAGGTCTCCTGCATGGACTTCCACACGCCGCGATCTTGCGCCGCCTGGATCCAGCAGCTCCCTGCGACTCGTCTGATGTCGTCCGTCCACCGAGTGGGGGGTCTGCCAACGCTGCGCTTTCCAGTGCGGGGTCGCCACTCCAGCACTTTGGGACCCCAACGTCCATCTTTTAGTACCCATACTCTATTAAATAACTATTTGCGTGATACATTCCAAGCTACAAAACTCTGGACGAACGAGTCAACTCGCACTTGACCGGTTTTATATTGTTTGAGTTATTTGAAGCGAATAAAATAATTCTTGTAACTTTTTTTGGGTATTGAAAATCATACAACCAATCAATCGCAATATTTTTTTAAATCACGCCGCAACGGAGCAACGGATCGACGTGGTTTTTGGCATGGGTATAGTTGAGGACCTGGAGAGTGACATAGGCTACTTTCTATCCCGGAAAATAAAGGAGTTTGACGACCTCCGTGGCGCAGTGTTGAGCGCTGTTGCCTTAACGTGCGGAGGTCCCGGGTTCGATCCCCGGCAGGGTTTGGAAATTTATAACTTCTGAATTTTCCCTGGTCTGGCCTGGTGGGAGGCTTCGGCCGTGGCTAGTTACCACCCTACCGGTAAAGACGTGCCGCCAAGCGATTTAGCGTTCCGGTACGATGCCGTGTAAAAACCGAATAGGGGTATGGGTCTAATATAACTGCCATGCCCCTAACAGGTTAGCCCGCTACCATCTTAGACTGCATCATCACTTACCATCAGGTGAGATCGCAGTCAAGGGCTAACTTGTAGTGGATAAAAAAAAAAAGAATTCCCGCGGGAATCAAAAAAAGCTTAACCCATCGCGGACGAAGTCGCGCGCATTAGATAGTTTCCTATAAGTAAAGCCTAAAAGTTCATTCGCTGAGCTATGAAGTATACCTATTATAAGCATAATATTTCTAAGGTTGATGTGGTTTCTTGGCTGACCGAACAACCGCAATCGACCAGTGTAACCCGATCGCGAGATAACAGCTAAATTGCAGCAATTCACCAGCAACTTCAAAGCATATTAACTGTCTGCGACTTGACTTCATTGATTTATTGTTGTCCGTTGACCCTTGCGGCCTCTGCGTTACCAGGCACCTACCTACTTACCTACTGGGTGACCTATTTAATCACTATCATATCATGTAAGTCCGTTTAATAAACCGATATCAGATATAGAACATATAATCTATACGATGGATGGATGGATGTTTGTTACTCAATCACACCAGAATTGCTGAACGGATCGGGATGAAAATTAGCACAGAGATAGATTATAGTCTGGAATAGGCCATTTTTTAGTTTTACGACCGGAAAATTAAAGACTTCCCACGGGAAGTCCTTTCCGGGACAAAAACAAGCCTATGTCACTCTCCAGGTCCTCAACTATACCCATGCAAAAAATCACGTCGATCCGTTGCTACGTTGCGGCGTGATTGAAAGACCAACCAACAAACCAATAAACCGACAAACAAACACACTTTCTCATTTTTAGGGTTCCGTACCCAAAGGGTAAAAACGGGACCCTATTACTAAGACTCCGCTGTCTGTCTGTCTGTCTGTCTGTCTGTCTGTATGTCTGTCTGTCTGTCTCCAGGCTGTATCTCATAAACCGTGATAGCTAGAAAGCTGAAATTTTCACAAATGATGTATTTCCGTTGCCGCTATAACAACAAATACTAATTATTAAAAAAATATATATAGTAAGGGGGGTCCCCATACAATAAACGTGTTTTTTTCGTATTTTTTTGCTCAATATTAAAAACGGTAACAGGTAGACGGTTCAAATTTTCACAGAATATTAACTTGTATATTACCTTTCAAAATAAATAATTAAATATCAATAAAGTAAATATTAAAGGGGGGCTCCCATACAACAAACGTAATTTTTATTTTTAATACGTCATAAATCGTAAAACTTACTACAGTTTTGTACGGAACCCTCGGTGCGCGAGTCCGACTCGCACTTGGCCGGTTTTTAATATTAGAACGATATGGTAGTCTAGCCATGATAACTCGGCAAATAAATAAACCCCGCCAAAAAAAGTTTTGTTTAATCATAAACTGTTTTCTTACGTCTGTCATTTCGAATGCCTTAATTTTTCGCAAAATGAAATTAAAAAAAACCGGCCAAGTGCGAGTCGGACTCGCGCACCGAGGGTTCCGTACAAACCTGTAGTAAGTTTTACGATTTATGACGTATTAAAAACAAGACGAAATGAACCGCAAAACTAACTTTGTTTGTAGAGGTTTATTGTTAATATCAAAAAATTACGTTTGTTGTATGGGAGCCCCCCTTTAATATTTACTTTATTGATATTTAATTATTTATTTTGAAAGGTAATATACAAGTTAATATTCTGTGAAAATTTGAACCGTCTACCTGTTACCGTTTTTAATATTAAGCAAAAAAATACGAAAAAAACACGTTTATTGTATGGGGACCCCCCTTAATATATATATTTTTTTAATTTTTAGTATTTGTTGTTATAGCGGCAACGGAAATACATCATTTGTGAAAATTTCAGCTTTCTAGCTATCACGGTTTATGAGATACAGCCTGGAGACAGACAGACAGACAGACAGACAGACAGACAGACAGACAGACAGACAGACAGACAGGCAGACAGACAGACAGACAGACAGACAGACAGACAGACAGACAGACAGCGGAGTCTTAGTAATAGGGTCCCGTTTTTACCCTTTGGGTACGGAACCCTAAAAATGAATGAAATTGAAGTAATGGATAAGCCTGTTATTAGTTATGTGGAGTTATTATATAACATGACTAGATTCGTCCGCGTGAAATAAGATTTTTAAATTCCCACGGGAACTCCCTAATTTTTCGGGTTAATAACTTAATAATATAGCCTATGTATGACACTCACAAATAACGTGGCTTGCTATTGGTACCAGAATTTTCAAAATCGGTTCAGTAGATCCAGAGAATACCCCCCTGCAACCTCACAAACTCACAAACTTTACCTCTTTATAATATTAGTTATAGATTCATAAATTCTAAGATGTGAAAGAATATGAAGATTTTATATAATATAATATAGATGAAGATTATAACCTATCAGCCAAAAACTACAATGTTTACGAGATATAGCTGAGCTGATGATCGAGGGCTGAGTAAGTAGATCAAGTGATTTTGATATTTTACCTTGTGATTTTTGTATAAATAATTATAATTATCTAAAACTTGTAGGTATTTTAATACAAAATAATTATTATGTTTGTTTTATAATTTAGAATTACAGTATAAAGATTTGAATAAATGTACGTACAATGTGGGTAATTCATGTAATAAGTATGTAAATGTAATACAATAGTAAAATCACATAAGATAATCTAAATAATATTTGTGCACCGGTTAGGCTAATTTGTTGGACTCTGTATTTGAATTAACTATCTTATATTATGTAGGTACACATATTATGCAAATAACTAGCTGATGCCCGCGACCTCGTCCGCGTGGGTTGAGTTTTTCTCGGTTCCTGTAATTTAGTTTTCCGGGATAAAAAGTAGCCTGTGTTATAATCTGAGTACCAAATTTCATCCAGATCCGTTCGGCTTTTCTGGTGTGATTGAGTAACAAACATCCATCCATACATTCAAACTTTCGCATTTATAATATAAGTATAGATATAGAATAGTATAGAAGTATCTGAATCTGAATGGTTCTAGGGTGTCCACTATAATTATGTAATTATATATTTAATTTTATTTCACTCTCCACGGAGTATAGAATTTACATCATTATGTTTTTTCGATGAGAGTTGTACCTGTCAGTATCATTTCAACTCACTCTCTCACTATCGATCACGAGTTTCCTCTCAAAATGAGAAATATTTGGCCATAGACCACCACACTCGTCAAGTGTGGATTGGCAAACTTCAAACACCTTGAGCTCTGAGAGAGGTATGCTTGTCCCGATTTACGGATTCTACTATTTCAGTAGATGAGTGTTGTTATTTATTGTTGTACTAAATAATGCCTGCGAATTGTTTAAATTTTTTTATTCCCGCGGGAACTCCTTAATTTTCCGGGATAAAAGCCTATGTCCTTCCCCGGGATGTAACCTATCTCTATACCAAATTTCATCTAAATCGGTTGAGTAGTTGGGTCACGAAAGCGTAACAGACAAACAGACTTTCGCATTTATAGAACACTAGCTGATGCCCGCGACTTCGTCCGCGTGGATTGAGGTTTTTCGATTCCCGCGGGAACTCCTTAATTTTCCGGGATAAAAAGTAGCCTATGTGCTATTCCGGACTATAATCTATCTCTGTGCCAAATTTCATCCAGATCCGTTCATCCGTTGGAGCGTGATTGAGTAACAAACATACATCCATACATACATCCATCCATCCAAACTTTCGCATTTATAATATTTATATGGATGATGCCCGCGACTTCGTCCGCGGAAACTCTTTTATTTTCCGGGATAAAAATGTCCTTCCCCGGGAAACAATCTACCCCTGTACCAAATTTCATCAACATCGGTTGAGCAGATGGGCCGTGACAACGTAGCAGACCGACAGACAGACTGACAGACACACATTCGCATTTATAATATTAGTATGGATTGTATGGAAGTAGGGATTTCTTGCGACCTTTGGCAAGAATTTTGAACTACCTTAAACCGAATTGAATGGAATAATACCAGAAGGGTTCTATTGGATAATTTGTATATAGCATTTATGCTGTGCTAGATTTAGGTATGACCGTATATTACCTACTAGATGATGCCCGCGACTTCGTCCGCGTGGACTAAGTTTTTTCGATTCCCGCGGGAACTCCTTAGTATTCCGGGATAAAAAGTAGCCTATGTCCTTCCCCGGGATACACCCTATCCCTGTACCAAATTTGATCAAAATTGGTAGAACAGGTGGGCCGTGAAAGCGTAGCAGACAGACAGACAGACAGACGGACAGACAGACAGACGGACAGACAGACACACTTTCGCATTTATAATATTAAGTATGGATTAGCAGATGCCCGCGACTTCGTACGCCTGAATTGAGGTTTTTTGGTTCGCGCAGAAACTCTTTAACTCTCTTTTCCGGGATAAAACGACGCCAATGTGCTATTCCAGAATATAATCTATCTCTGTGCCAAATTTCATCCAGATCCGTTCAGCCGGTCTGGCGTGATTTAGTAACAAACATCTATCCATCCATTCAAACTTTCGCATTTATAATATTAATATAGAAGTAAAGATTCTGTGGTATGACCTAGTATACCTTTTCATTTTTTATTCCATGACGAGTTGGCCTTTGTCTGTGATCACTTCTGATGGTAAGTGAATATGATGCAGTCTAACATGGAAGCAGGCTAACTTGGAAGGGTATGGATTTTTGCTTGCACCATGAGAGTGGCAGTGTGATGTGCTTTTTTGAATATAATGGCTAGGGCGCGGTTGGATTAGCCATACCCCTAACAGGTTAGCCCGCTGTCTTCTTAGACAGCGGGCCATTTCTTGCCCATTCTTATACGTTTAAGTATGTACGATACCCTAAACGTATAAGAATGGGCAGACGAAATTGAGCTCTAATTCAATGCTGGCATGGTTTATTTTACTTTGACGCCGAACCTTTACCATTTGATCGACAATTCTTACGTAATCGGGGAGCAGTTACCACCAGGTACAATTGCAGTCAAGGGCTAACTTGAAGTGGAACAAAAAAAAGCCCTTGTAGCTTTAGCGAAGAATATTTGCGACGACGCCCCTGGCGCAGTGTTTAGCGCTGTTGTCTTAACGTGGGAGGTCACGGGTTCCCGGCAGGGTCAATTCGGGAATTTATAATTACTAAACTAGGCCTAGTGGGAGGCTTCGGCCGTGGCTAGTTAGCACACTACCGGAAAAGACGTACCGCCAAGCGATTTAGCGTTCCGATTACGATGCCGTGAGAAACCGACTAGGGGTATGGGTTTAATATAACTGCCATACCCCTAACAGGTTAGCCGGCTACCATCTTATAGACTGCATTATCACTTACCATCAGGTGAGATCGCAGTCAAGGGCTAACTTGTAATGAGTTGAGTTTAAAAAAAGTACCTAGTTTCAACGTATTTAGTTTTAAGATAGGTAAAGTACTTAATCATCGCTGATTAATTATAAGTTCATATTTAGTTGGTAAATTATACAATTATATTCAAATATAAACACTTAGCACATAATCATGTATTTAGTTTTAAGACAATGTAATCCATATATTTATAATATTTATATGGATTACATATAAATATAAATATTATAAATGCGAAAGTTTGGATGGATGGATGTATGTATGGATGTATGTTTGTTACTCAATCAAGCTCCAACGGATGAACGGATCTGGATGAAATTTGGCACAGAGATAGATTATAGTCTGGAATAGCACATAGGCCACTTTTTATCCCGGAAAATTAAAGAGTTCCCGCGGGAACCGAAAAACCTCAATCCACGCGGACGAAGTCGCGGGCATCAGCTAGTTACTAAATAATCATCAAAACCACATCCGTGATTAGTTAGTAAATTGAACAATTATTAATTTTACTGTTCAAAAAGTATACAGTGCCACTAACTTTGAATTAATGACTTTTGACTTTGACTTTTTATTCATTTTACATTTTTTCTGGTTCCTACCTGGTTCAAAGAATGTATGGTCTGAATTTGTATAATGAATTACAACTTTACTTTTAGCAATTAAGGTCAGCTGGGCCATTAAGCCTATTGACTTTATTTATTGAAAATAAAACTATTATAAAATGAATAATGGATATATATTTTGCAAACAGCGGGCGCACGCAGAGTTTAAAATGAACAGAACAGAGACAAGTAAAAGTGATAGAAGCGATGTAGACAACTGTCAATGTCAGTTAACCATAGATCAGCTGTTGTATTTAATTATTCCAATAGTTATCCATCCAGGTTCAGCGTGGCAATGCTGCAAGCTTGATGGGTACCTTTGGCCCAGGGGTGGTCTTTTTGGGGTTTTATTTTTGTTTTTTGTTAGTAGATACTACAAGGATTTTTTTAAATTTATTTTATAGTTAGTTTAATACCTATTTAGATTTGAGCATTTTAATGTATCGCATATTTTTAATTTTAATGTCATATTTTCTTATTTAATTAAACTCAGTTTTACACCTATAATATGAGCGGTTTAATCTATTCGGCTGCAAATAACATGAGAATAAAATAATTTAGTAGAACGATGTGAATAAAAGGTTGATTTCCATACTGTATAAAACACATGATAAAACAAAGGACAATGCTGTACCTACCAATATGTAAGGTAAGCCCTAGCTAGCCTACTAGCCACCTTAGTCTTCAGGCAAGCCCACCCTTTTGAAGCAGCAACCTTACACCTTACTAGCACCTTACTTAGCTAGCACCTTAGTCTTCTCCGGTTGGTCCGTGCGGGCCAAGCGGGGGTAGGACGGGTTTCGAGGCCTGGCCTCATTACCCGGGCGGGGCGCGGGGCAACACTGTACTCCGGTGATTTTCTTGTAGCCGTGTGTTGGCTAGGGCCTGCCTTGCAGGCTGCGGGACCCTAGGTCTGGTGTCGTATGCGGTGTTGGGTCCGCACTGCGGGTGACGTCGTCACCACCGCGTGCAGGACCCATGTCATGTCCAGGTATCTCGGCGCTGCGGGCAGTGGGGTCGCTCTCGCGCGCCGAGATGGCGCCGAGATCCGGTGGACTCCGCGCTGCGGACGATATGGTCACAGTCTCGCGCGAAGTCGCAGTCGCCCCTTTTGAAGTGTGGCGGTCTTCGCAGTTCGCACACAATCCAATAGATGGCATTACTAGTACGATGCACGCAAACACGAAGAGCCCAACTCACGCTTACGAAGTATTCTCTGAATTACGCTAAACAATATATACGACCTCCAAAGATGAACGGTCGGACCAGTGGTCCCCGAGCACAACACCCGCTCGGAGGATGATCATCCTATTGTTACGGTCGAGCCATATCACCTGCTCCCGTACAGAAGTACTACTAACCACCCTAGTCTTCAGGTAAGCCCACCCTTGTATAGTACTACTAACCACCCTAGTCTTCAGGTAAGCCCACCCTTGTATACTTAGTACTACTAGCCACCCTAGCCTTCAGGTAAGCCTACCCTTGTATAGTACTACTAACCACCCTAGTCTTCAGGTAAGCCCACCCTTGTATACTTAGTACTACTAGCCACCCTAGCCTTCAGGTAAGCCTACCCTTGTATAGTACTACTAACCACCCTATAGTCTTCAGGTAAGCCCACCCTTGTATACTTAGTACTACTAGCCACCCTAGTCTTCAGGTAAGGTTTGTTACCATTTTTCTGAATAACTACTGAAGCGATTATAATGCGGTTTTTTGCATTAGATATGTAGGTACATATGAGAAGGTTCTTAGATATGTTATACAGCTATAGTCCACCACGCTGGCCAATAAGAGGCCTTCCAATCATGATTACCATTTTTAGATATTGTATACATCTGAGAAGTTTGAATTATTGTTGTTGTTGTTGACGACCTCCGTGGCGCAGTGTTAAGCGCTGTTGCCTTAACGTGCCTTAACGTGCGGAGGTCCCGGGTTCGATCCCCGGCAGGGTTTGGAAATTTATAATTTCTGAATTTTCCCTGGTCTGGCCTGGGAAAAAGTCAGGCCGAAGCCTGGTCTGGCCGAAGCCTCCCACCAGGGAGGCTTCGGCCGTGGCTAGTTACCACCCTACCGTCAAAGACGTGCCGCCAAGGGATTTAGGGTTCCGGTACGATGCCATGTAGAAACCGAATAGGGGTATGGGTTTAATATAACTGGCATGCCCCTAAAAGGTTAGCCCGCTGCCATCTTAGACTGCATCATCACTTACCATCAGGTGAGATCGCAGTCAAGGGCTAACTTGTAGTGGATAAAAAAAGTCAATTCATTTTTTTTTATTCATTTATTTGAAACATGTAGGACATACAGGTGTCTCTTATGTTATGTCATGTTTTGACTCTACCACCGATTCGGAAAACAGATTCTGTTGAGAAGAGCCGGCAAGAAACTCAGCAGTTGCTCTTTTTTTTTAAACAATATATATTACCTACATTATGTAGGTACTTAAGTATGTAAATTAAATACAATAGTGAAAGTTATATTATACTGTCCTGTGGGGAGCTTGACCCAAAGTCGGTTGCTTCCATACAACTTTGTCAAGAAATTTGTCAATTGTATAATAGCCCCGACTTAACAAGTGTTCTTTTACGGGTTTTTTAAATTTGTGTAACGGCAAGTCCAAAAAATCTTTTGGAACCATATTATAAAAGGTAATACTCGACCCCACAAAGGATTTCTGCACTTTACGAAGACGACATTGCGGCAGTCAAAGTTATAGGCGACAAAGGAGCGCTGCCTCCTTGGACTTGGAGGAGACGTGACTCGTGGGTAATTATTTTTCATCATACTATTCGAAAAACGCATATTGCCTTCAGAGGATAGCGGGAGCAAAGTGCAACTTGTAGGCCCATAGGACTTTTCATTTCTCTCTTCTGATTGGTCCGAAGTCACGTCATCAATTTGTTGATCGGATAATATACGTCTTTACATTTTATTTAAACTTTAAATATACGTCTAAATAATGTCTATACAATTACGTAGAAGGTTGATAGGAGTATCTTCTGATTGGTGCTTAAACGTATAGGTAATGTCCATACATAGTAAGTTGATACTCCTAGCTTTTTCTCATACGTAATGATGAAAAATAGTGTGTGTCACTCGGGGCCAAATTTTTTGTTCTCGGGCGGCGTATATTGAATTCCTCGCTACGCTCAGGATTCTAATTTAGAATCCCTCGCTACGCTCGGGATTCTACTATAGAATCCTTCACTTCGCTCTGAATTCAAAATAGCGCCCTCGGGGAACACAAATTTTCTTTGGCGCCATGTAACACAAATAACTATTATTTTATTTTATTTTATTACTTGTTTTATTACAGAAGAAACAAAAGACTTGCACTTTCTTGCCTGCACGATAAAGAGGTCGATGAAAACGCTGCAAGCCCGAGTGAAAATTGCCTAAAGAACTTTTGGCATTCCCATGCGCACGCGTGGTGTGAAACTTGCAGTAAACACACAGACGTCAAAATGTGATATCGAGGCACGTGTGGTGTTCAAACATGTGAAGAACTGGAGACCTGCTGGATATAATTCCAAATGGTATAATTTGGAAAATGAAATCCGATATTCATGGATACGGTGAGCTGTTTTTACTTATATTATTTTATAACAGCACTAGCAGATCCCCACGACTTCGTCCGCGTAAATATTTTTTTTTAATTCCCACGGGAACTCCCTAATTTCCCGGGATAAAAAGTAACCTTTGTCACTCTCCAGATCCTCAACTATATCCATGCTAGAAATCACGTCAATCCGTTGCTCCGATGCGGCGTGATTGAAGGACAAACCAACAAACCAATAAACTAACAAACCAAAAAACAAACACACTTTCGCATTTATAATATTATATAATATAATTATAATAATAAAGTAATATATGACGTTATAGCAGTTATTAAGGTAAATGTAAATAATTAAATTAGTTGGGTCGAAAGAAGTTTAACACAAAGCTTTAAATGTGAAGTTATGGTTGAAGATACTAAATTATCTGACATACCTACCTGGTCTACAAAATAAAATATTAACTATAAACTGTAATAACTAAACTAAATTATCTAACAAACAAAATAAAATATTAACTAGGTACTAGCTGATGCCCGCGACTTCGTACGCGTGTGTTAAGGTTTTTTGATTCCCGCGGGAACTCCTTAATTTTCCGGGATAAAAAGTAGCCTATGTCACTCTGCACGTCCTCAACGATACCCATGCCAAAAATCACGTCGATCCGTTGCTCCGTTGCGGCGTGATTGAAGGACAAACCAACAAACAAACACACTTTCGCATTTATAATATTAGTATGACTCGAGTGTAAGATTTGCGCAAATGTGCTAGGTACTTAGTTTGTCCTTCAATCACACCGCAGTAGAGCAACAGTTTGAAGTAATTTTTTTGCGAAGATAAAGTTGAGAGACCCGAAAATTACGACGTTTTCATAGGGTTTAAAAAACTTAAATCCACTTATACGAAGTCACGTGCATCATCTAGCTGTTTAAAGGTATTTTAATTCATTTTTTACAATTTTTGTTGAATAATTACTTACTTTTTCAAAAACTTTATTTTCCGGCCTTTGAAGAACTTCAGGCTGCTATAACGCCGCATTGCGCAGGCTCATTAAGCAGCTAACTTCACACCGTATCGGAACAAGCAAAACACTGAAGTAAACGCGGATTGTACATAAAAATAAAGATATAAAAAATACTGGAGTCAAAAAAGTACAATTATTATTGAAAATATTGTGTTGTGAAAGTGCTGTGTTAAAAACTATTTACAAAAATCTAGATAGTGCTACTAGTCTGTAAACGAAAATTTTCAAGGGCAAGTAAGTATATTCACTTAAGATGAATTTGATAGTTAATTGTGAAAGAATTAAGTGTGTAAGTTATTTAAGTAAATAAAGGAATAATTATAATAGTAAAAAAGTTAAGCATATGAATTATTAAAAAAAAAATTGGACATAATATTCTAAGGTTTTAACTTTATCCATGTTCTTCGTAGGGGATTTTATTTAGTCAAGCTACAATCGTCATTATTAATCCAATAAAATAGTATATTATATTTATTTTTAAAAAATGAAGTTTTAATTTAAATAAGGTAAGTAAATGTCAAACTTAAAACTTACTGAATTGAAAAATATGTTATAAATTCTATAATCTACCAAATTTTAAATTATATGACGTTTAGTAATAGACCCATATCAATAATATTATAAGTGGGGTGCAATTAAACCTATTTAAAAATAACACAATTAAATTAATGATTAAAAATGGTGACGTTGCCGGGCATTGACATCAATTAAAAATATGGCGCACTCGGGGTTGTCTGCACTGCGCTCAATCGATCGCGCCACCACGCATGCGCGCCACCCTCCCATACGTCAGTGGAGTCAGCTCGCGAGCGGTCGCTGGTCTCCGCGATGCCGAAGCCAACCCCCGTCGAGGACCTCATCATCCCGCCGCAGGACACCAAGATATGTGGCACCATATGTGTGTGTCAGATGACGGCCGTCCTTAGCTGCGTGGCCATTGTATACCTCACTGTAGCCATCTACATGCCTTACACCCGCGCGATCGCCTCTGGCATCGACCCGACACCCATCATGTGTACGACAACGAGAGCCGTGAACAAAGACAACTGCGACTGGGGCTCGTGTGGCGAGTGGTGCTTGAGCAAAACATCCGGTGCCTGCATCCAGATCTACGTCAATGTAAGGAAAAACGGGACGTCCCTCCTCCTCGCCGAATGTGGAAACGCAGCCAACAAAACCTGTTACGGTATCGATCAGGAGAACGCCAAGAAGTACCACTGCATACGAGACGAGTGTAGAAACCTAACTGGCACATTCAATTGCACTGAAGGGAAATGCATAAACATAACTGACGCTTTCGAATGCGCTTTCAGAGACACAGATCCACCGTTGAAATGTTCTGGGAGAAGAGGAAAAATAACTTGCATAGACGTTCATGGATTGTTTTCATGTAGTAGAGGAACTTGTAGAAAAATAAAAACTCCGTATAATTGTGACCGACGGTGCGTCGATATCCCTACCCGCCATAAAAACGTTATAGTGTTGAGCGGTGATAGAGTTTTTCTCGCAAGGTGTACGAAATTAGCTAAAGAGGACGGTGGTAGTATTGTTTGGACTGATTCTGGTGAAGAAGTGTTAATGTTATCCTGTCATGCAGTCCATAATGGCACATCAGGCGTTGTCGCCGTGGACTGTATCAATGCGGCTCTGTTACCACGAACTGATATATCTGATCTAACAAACTTTACTTATTTACAATATTTATACACCGTGAAAGCCGTTCCAAACAGAGTAATCGCTCCCACTGAAGTCGAATTGACGATGGCTAATGACAGCCGATTGATGATTAATCTGGAAGGTTGTGTCAATACTCTAGCTGATGAGTGCAAGGATTTCTTGAAAACATTCGGACGAGATGGGACTGATCACAATGCGAAAGCAAGATTCCCTTGCTTCTACACTGAAAACAACCCTGACATAGTGGTTGCTAGATTTGATTTAAATGCCACATATCGCCAGTTCTTGGTCGCTTTGGTCCTGCCAACAGTTCTAGTGGTGGTGTCGTGTATAACTTTGCTGTTATGTCAAACTACAGTAGTGGTTGGTGATGATGCTAAAATGCGGTTTAAGAGTTGTGCCGGCGGCCAGGCCGAGCTTCAGCTCTCACCGAATGATCCTGTTTCTCCCCTCTGAGATCAGTCACGTGAGCTTTCCATTCAATATCTTTTGATGAAGTTTAAAACAAACCTAGAAAGTTTTACACTAACGATTATTTCACATTATGATAGAACAGTCCAAAAAGTGATTTCTGTATTAGTTTCTGAATTCTGTTCGAGCTCATTCAAGAGAAATTAGTAAATAACAAAAGAATTAAAAAAAAAAATTAAACAAAGATAACGTCATTCCTGAAATAAAATCGTTAAAACGACGCAAAATGTAAATATGTCCGGACACATCATACCAACGAAACGAATCGTAAACGGGATGTGGCTAATGAGTGTTGCTTATGACTATGAGACCACAGGAAATTCACAGATGACTCTTAAAGCTAGACATTTTACGATTTATCTGGATAATAAACAGCTTGCAGGAAATATCCCTACGAGGAAAATCGTTAAAACTTGACCTTGACATGATTATTCCGTGACTGCGGAAATTCGTGTTAGATGTCCTTAGCATTTGAACACGAATACTGTAAGCCAACAAAATTAAAGTGTTCCATTCATCTTATATAGAAAAAAAATTATGCTCTTTTAGTGAAATTAAATAATTATAATATAAATACAAATAATAATTATATAAATTCAATACAGTAGTTTCTCAATCAGCCTTTACTCATCAAAAACGGACGAAAACTTATTTTAATTTATGATAAACATCATGATTGCATCGTTTAATATTAATAATTTATTCTTAATTGTAAAATTCTGCAATACAAAATACCTTAATGTGCCATAGTAATTTTATAATATGATTATAACCACAGACATTCATATTTTCTCTTTCTTTAATTTCAGGCGTTCCCCTCCTCTGCGAGGGCCCGGCTAGCTCACTAAGAGACGACTAATTGCTTCCTGTGCTTCACAAAACCTCCCAATGTCGACCATGAGCAGATCCCGCACGAGTCTTTCACCAGCCACCTCTGAAAGATCTACTCTGCCTATGGGCGCATCTGCTGAAGAACCAGGCAGCGCGGAGTTCATACCTTTAGAGCCGACGAGGGAGGAGCTGCTTGCACATTACTTCGAGCGGTTTAAATTTTATACTTCGCTCTGCTTAGGCACCTCAGCCATACTCGCTGTCTTCGCGTTCCTTTTCTTAATCCCCTTCGTGGTCGAGCCAGCCATACAAACGATACTAGCAGAGTTTGCGCCTGAAGCTGGCATATGCTCCGTGTCAGAACACTCCTACGCCCAAACGTTAACGAATTGCACTTGGGCGTCTTGCCGAGAAGGTTGCACCACGACTCACACCAAGTGCCACAAAATCCGCGTCAACCTTGTCAGACAACCGTTTGTGGAAAACGCACCGATGCCAACAGATTGGGACGCCACAGATTTGAAGTTCCTCATAAACCCTGAAGGTTGTGGTTATCCACCGAGAGTGAACTGTACAGAGTTTGCCAATGATTATGCAGGGAAGAAATCCCCTAAGGTTTTTCCTTGCTACTACAGCCAGACGCGACCAGAGTTGGTTGTGGCAAGGTACTCGTGGGATTCGACTATCCGTGGATTGATCTTGGCACTGGTACTACCGACTACAGTCTTCGTGTTCAGTTTAAGTGTTCTCGCATATTGGCACTGCCATTGCTGCGACAGGGCCTGCAATAGACGAGTTCACGCCGAATCTTACGCGAGCAAAGAAGAGTAAGTACTGACTTAGTATCAATCATACAAAGTGTTAGATATTCATATCTATACTGAAATATAAGGAATCAGCTGTACTTACGTCCAGTTTTTGTAGATTCTTTAGACCACGTAACACTAATTAGTCCAAGACAAACGTAGTTGGAATCACACCAACAGAACTGGCCTTGAGTAAAATTTCTTTTTCAGAACTTTTATAATAGAATTTAAGACTTTTATAGTTTTAATTTGTTTTTTAGACTGATGTTTCAATAAAATGGGCTTGCAGGACGCATTTCAAGTTCGATGAAGCAATCTTATAGTACCTTTGTTTGTTTGGATCTTACCATTCTTTGCAAGTATGTTACCAGCTTAAATCAATCACGCGCTGTGTAACGACTAACGTCTAACATGTCTAACAAGTCACACTTTATGTAGTGTAAATTTTAATGCAGTGACGTAAATGATGAGTTTTTTAACTTTATGGCCTTTCGATGCTATATTTTGTATTATACTTTAGTTCTAGATATACTAGAAAACCTTTGAGCAATAGTAGACAATTTGACTAGCCTAACTTTAGTAAACACTTATAGCTAAGTATACGTTGTTTTTTCACTTAATCACTTACTAGTCAACGACCTCAATGATATTCTTTATATCGACCTTTTCATTCACAAAATGCATATATGACTAGTTTTCTCCGTAAAAATAGTGAAACAAACCCAGCAAGCTCCATCAAAACACATATTTTACCTTATTAAAATGATGGTAGAGACATAAAAATGTCAAAACAAATGATAAAAATGTCTGTAGTTGAAAAATTAAAATTCCTTTCTCCAATGTCTTTAAATGACAACAGAACACGACGACGACAAGAAACAAACGACGTTTCTATTTTTAAAAGTATTCGTTCTCATTTACAGCAGCAAGCTCCTATGCGAATTGGACGAAGACCCAAGTGATGATGTGTTCTGACGCCAAGTGACCGCGACCGCTCGCCGCCGCGCCTCGCCCCGTACTGAAGGCTACACGCAACTCTGATCTGGCGACGACATGATACTGCGTTACCATGTTCTCGAACCTGTACGAACAAGTACGATCGTGTGAGCTCGAACAGACTAAGACAACGACAATTTGTCGCATAACGTTTTGTTTTGTTGCGTTCCTGGGTGTACACACTGCAATGAAATTACATTTAAAGTGTGTTTCAAAAGTAAATACTTACCGTTTTATCAAAGTAAACTCTATCATGAATCAAATTTTATCAGAATCGCCATTCGGAACCTATAGGAATTCCAGAAATATTGTCCTCTTGGAATAGCTATTCTCAATCTATCCAGTTCTAAGAAGCTTATTCGATGATAACTACTCCATTTGAAATGAAACTAGAAATAAATTGTGTTGCAAAAGTAAATACCATTTTATCAAAGTCACGAGCTCTATCACGAGTCAAATTTAATCAAAATCGCCATTCAAAGTTTTTACGAATTCCAGCAAGTAATATGTATTTCTAGAATAACTTTTTCCAAAATATCGCGTTTTGAGGACAGTTTACAGGTTCGTGAATATAGTAATAATTATATGCTTTACACAGTATATCTATTCAGAATGCGAAGTTATCCATCGTTGTATGACACGAAAACTTAAGCGACTTTTTCCCCAAGCCACGGCTTTCAACTTATGCGATTATTTGGACGAACATTTTCAAATTTTTCTTATTTGTGTTGTAAGTCACACGACGCTATCGAACAAAATGACCAAACTAAACTGTTTTTAGGGTTCCGTACCAAAATGGTAAAATGGAACCCTTATGGTGCGACTTTCTCCGTCTGTCTGTCTGTCTGTCTGTCTGTCTGTCCGTCCGTCACACTCGATTATTTCAGTAACTACCGAAGCTATCGACATGAAATTTGGAATAGTTGTGTATATTAGTGGCCCAAAGACACTGGAATTAAAAAAATTGGAAATTATTTTTGTTCTTATTTAAAAAGGGGGGAAAATCGGAGGGTTGAAATTTAAAAGTGAGATAACTGTACTGTGTGGGGTATCATATGAAAGGGTTTACCTTGTACATTCTAAAACAGATTTTTAATTATTATTTTTAGTCATGATAGTTTTTGATTTATCGGGCAAAATGTCGAAAAAAATACCGTTCCCCCCCCCTTATCTCCGGAGTTTACCAATCGAAAAATCTGAAATAATTATGGTCAATAGGAATTTATGTATATTTTACAGGAAAACTATAGCCAATGCTCTAACTATCATAGTTTTTTTGATATTAACAGTAAACCTCTACAAACAAAGTTAGTTTTGCGGTTCATTTCGTCTTGTTTTTAATACGTCATAAATCGTAAAACATACTACAGGTTTGTACGGAACCCTCGGTGCGCGAGTCCGACTCGCGCTTGGCCGGTTTTTTTTTAATTATCAAAGTTCTTAATTTATAGGAATTTCTTTATTAAAACTTATTTTCGCAGCGAAGCTTTTGCGAGTTAAAACTGTGTAAAAAAAATGAAAAAACAGCGTCTCTTATTCTAAATTGGAGTTAGGCCGGGTAGGTTAATAAATATTTAATAAATAATTTGCTATTTATTAAAATTTGTTTTTGTATATTATGTGGAAAATTTAGTATATAAGGATTAAAATATAGGTACAAAATAACAATATTTGCTTAAAACTCTCCGTCATATCTATATTATAAATTGAAAATGATATTTATTTTTATATTTTCATCCGTGTGAAATGATAGAGGAAAAATAACGTTCAAACTTGTACAGACCTTTCATCATCATTGTGTTCAAACATCATCAAACAGTACAATGAAAATTATATGACTCAAATGTTCAAAGTAATATAATAGACGTTTTCGATACAAATTAGATTCCATATTGTTGTTTTTGGTCAAAGTATAATCCTTTTCGATAGCTTTTATCCTGATCAAAACAATTTTAGCGAAAAAAAAATCATAATAATCTAGTACATTGGATATTTTAAATAAATGAGAAACCAATTTTTCCAATATCAAAATAACATTTGTGATTGTATTGTAAAATTGACGTAAGATTTGAAGAAAAATTGCATGATTTTAATGAAAATTAAGAACAGTATATTTTGAAAAGACCAGTGTACTAGATAATAAGGTCATGCAGCTTAGACATTTTTCCGCTGAGTACTCGATTTAATTACAACATTTTGCAACCATGAAGTAGATTATAAGATTTTAGTATTTTATAGGAACACACAGCTTACAGTTACAAGTACGATACCTACTAACAAATAGATAGATGCACAGAATAAATCAAAAACATAAGCGCAATATTAAAAAAAAATTAAAAGTAAGAATTTTTCGCAGTATTAAAAGCTTTTTAGCATTAAATCTTGGTAGTAAGTGAACTTAGTAAAAATGAAATACTCATAAAGTCATATCTTTACTTGACTTTTTTTACCTTTACCAACATAAAATAGGTATATTTAACAATTTCATAATAAATATTATACCTATTCATCTACACTCTACTTAAAGAACTATGTCGTAGATCATAACTCTGAAAGCCTTATATGAAATTAATTTCCTAAAATATTTTTTCTTACAATAATAAGTACTTGTCCAAGTTGTGTAATAAAAATATCATTACAAATAATTACTCAGAAATAGTAAGTAATTATCAATAATACTTATCTGTATATATATTTCTGTTCGAAATTTAAAAATTCGTCAAAAGTAGTAGATTGTTACCTATCTATTGTGAAATAATTCCACTTCACTTTTTTATGAGAAGTTGAAATTAATTCATTAATTTATAATCATTTTAAATAAAATTTATGTATACTTTTTATCTTTATTGGTACGCATTTTTTACATTGTCTGCCAGAATCGTGTGATATTAATGCTTACAAGTATCGTTAAATTAAAATTTAACAAAAAAGTTATTTTTGAGTCTCGAAAGTACCCAATACTTACTCATATTATAATATTAAGCTTGTTGATAGAATATGAGAAAATTATCTTGTTGTTAATAATAAAAATAAATTTAACTATAGATTTGTTTGAATTAAGATTACACTTTGTTTCTACCTTTTTATGTTTGTTACTGATTTTTCGTATTTTTTATTTAAGGTAACTAACTATTAATTAAATGAAGGCGGCTATTACAAAATTATTAATATATATTACAAAATTGGGAGTTTGCTTATTAATTAAATAATAATATTTTCTTTAAAGGTTTTTTACTAGAACCACTAATTACTACGATACGGTGGTAGACGTAAGAAATAATAGTAATGGTATATTATATGACGACGGAATGGATTTATTATATCAAATCTTTTGACATTTAGCTGACGGTTTTTTTTTTAATTTTATTACTTAGGTATACGAGAGCTTTCATGATTTAGACATATTTTTTATTCATGCATGTATAATGCTTCATTATACAAAAAATAAAAATCAATTTTTGTGTCAAAAGTTAAAAAATATTACACCGTAGATACATACATAGAGTATATTATTATTATAATAATTATTACCAAAATGCCTAATTTAAAAAGACGTTGTAAATAATAATTAAAGCGATTAAGTATTTTTAGTTACTTATATTCTTCGCTATAATATTAGTTTATGTAAATTATGTAACTTCATTACTTTTATGAATAGGTCATATTCAGGTATGGCTCAAATAATTCAGGACACTGGTACCTACCCAATAAGAACTACCAACGAGTATATCACATTTTTCAGATTTTTTTGTAAACTGTTAATTGTTTAAGACTAAATGTAGGTATATCTTTAAACATTTAAATTATTTAGCTAATATGAAATTATTTATGCAATTAAACATATGCAAAATCATTTACAATACCTACATATTTTTTAAAATATTCAATATTATTTGATAGGGCGGGACCAACAGCTGTTAAATCATGAAGAAATAAATTAATTATCAGTACTTTTAAATGCTGATATTTTACGCCATGCATTATTATAAGGACACAAAAAAAACAAATGTCGGACAGTTTTTTGATGTGTTTATATTATTGTGATTTTGTGCCATAATATATTAATAAATGTTTATCATAAGTATCCATTTATTTTGCATTCCAATTTTACAACTTATTTTTAAAAGTATTTACATAATATAAATAGTTATATTTCGTATTGCAATATTGGAACCCCGGTGGGGCACAGCAAAATATCACTAGATGTAGTAAAAAGATAAAAGGGAATAAGGTGCCCTAAATAATTATTATGTAGCGTTTCAAAGCCCTGATACAAACTTAGACCATCTCTGAATATGACCTCACTATTATCGATCTAGTATATTGGCATCTGAGCAAGAACACAAAGTGTTAAGACAAATAAAGCTTTTTTATTAAAACTTGTATTTTTATTCTTCATCATGCGGCCATCATGTTTTTGTCTGGATGGCAGCTTTTGTTCTATTATTCTACAAGAAAGCCCTTGACTGCAATCTCATCTGATGGTAAGTGATGATGCAGTCTAAGATGGTAGCCGGCTAACCTGTTAGGGGTACGGCCAGTTATATTAAACCCCTACTCGGTTTCTAAATCGCTTGGCGGTACGTCTTTGTCAGTAGGATGGTAACTAGCCACTTGTATGCTCGATGAGCCACGGCCTAAGCCTCACCGAGACCAGATCAGAAAAAATCAGAAATTATTTCCCAAATTGACCCTACCGGAAATCGAACCCGTGTCCTCCCACGATAAGACCACAGCGCTTATCACTGCGCCAGGATGTCGTCAAAATGTCTTCAAGCTACTACCAGGGCTATATTTTACACTGTTTTTAAACTGTAAGTACCTTTTTTTTTTAACGAGGGAGAAACCTGTATCATTTACCCGATCTAGTGGTTATATTCTCATGGGGGAGAGTGCGGGTGATGTGGGGTTTTTAGTTTTTACCCACTAAAACCCCCTCGGTGGCCATCCTCTGAGCATCATGGGAATCTCCGGGAACTCTCAAAGAAGATGCGCCGGAGACTCCCTTGCGTGATGCCCATTGGGTTCGTCCTAGGTGCAGATTGAATCCCTGATTTCATGCATCACTCATGAAATCATGACGGTACGGCAGCTTCTGCCGCAAGAATATCAATTTATGGTTGTACCTATCAATTTGAATTTAATAAATTAAAAAAAAAAAAAAAGAAAGCAGCCGTCTTCCTAGAGTCGCATATATTGTATAACCTACTTACCCCGGGTTCCCGGGTCGGGCCATAGCAAGTATTGGGTTTTTCTGACAAGAAATTCTCAGTACTAGCCCGGAGTAAGGAAGTTGGCGGTGTTTCACCCCCGTGCCTCGGAGAGCACGTAAAGCCGTCGGTCCTGCGCCTGATCTCTCTCCGGTCGTGTCAGATTCTCCGTCCCATCGGGCTATGAGACTAAAGGAACAGAGAGTGCACCTGTGTATGCCACACATTTGTGCACTATAATATCTCCCGCGCAGATGGCTAATCTCTGTGGAGATAGGCCGCCGTGGCCGAAATTCGGTCGGGAGAACATTATTATTATTTACCTATTTACCACACAGCGTTTAACATACAGCGTAGTGAAAGCTGAGAGTCGATCTTTAAAGTTCTAAAATTAAGCAACGTTAGCAATCTAAAAATAAAAATAAAATTGGGGATTTTCAAGCAAATTTTTAAATTTTCTGCTAATTGGTAACACAGCTTTGAAAACTTTGTGGATGCTCTGTCGTGATTGGTAATGTAAATTTCTTACGTTTTAAGTAAATAAAACTTGCAGAAGTTGACTAGTTTGCTTGAGTTATTTCTATTAATGAGTTCTGCAGGAAATTGCGAAAGTTACCAGAAAAGATAAGTAAATTCTAGTGGCCTCAAAGTATTTTCAAAATTTTCACTCTAACAAGGCCTTGCTAATATTAGGGTGTTTCTATTCTTAACATTATAAACTTGCTTTAGGTACTAGAACGTATTATGTAATTTGTCTGAGACAACGGACAAATTACATAACATTTATCTCAGATGAGTAGATGATATTAAATCTGTAGAAGGGACTACATGGCTTGGTTGGATGGCATGGGTTGTTATAATTTTTCTTTTAGAAATTTACACGTGTGCACCGCCCTGTCATCATGCAACCAATCTCCTTTCTAGAAAGGTTGCCTGGAAGAGATCACTCATATTGAGCGCTAAGGGCCATCATTGCTTGCCATAAGACTGTAATGTGTAGACATCCATACTTCCATACTAATATTAAAAATGCGAAAGAGTGTCTGTCTGTCTGCTACGCTTTTCCGTCCCATCTTTTCAACCGATTTTAGTGAAATTTGGTACAGAGGTAGGTTAATCCCGGGGAAGGACATAAGCTTTTTATACCGGAAAGAAGTTCCCGCGGGAATCATAAGACCTTAATCCACGCGGACGAAGTCGCGGGCATCATCTAGTCCTTCATAATTATTACAAAAAAAAACTTTTTTTACGAAGCCGACCACTGAAATCATAGTTTTAGGACTTCTAGGTATACTTTATGGAGTTTTTAATTTTACCTACAGTAATGTGGAAGTAAATATTTTACAGCAATGCAGTAAAACGCAATGTTACGTGCGATGAGGGGTCGTTCAACCTTCTTCAACGTTGTTACATTGACAGCGCTTCAACTTTTTACATAAGCTAAGCGATTAGCGGGAAGATGTTTATTAATATTAAGTATAACATTCTTGGCGGGAAAGGAAGGATGAAATGTACGTACATACTACGCAACCATGACATAACCATAACAATTAGGCACATATTCAAAGTCAAATTCATGTTTTTTTTATTCAAATAAACTTATTAAAAGTGCTTTTGAATCGTCGAGTGAATCTACCACTTCGGAATGCCGTCCTACCGGGAAGAACCAGCGAGAAACTCGGTGGTTGCTCTTTTGAAAAAAATCATTAGGTAGGTACATCAATGTATAGTTACATAAGTAACCGCAGTCCTAAGTATTGCTGGAGCTAAGCTTAATAAACTTTGAACTGTTGTTGTTGTTAGCACTTGCGTGAATCTTTTTGTGCAGTAACTTTATACTATAATCTTACAATGGCCAATGGACGTTGGGGTCCCAAGGTGCTGGAATGGCGACCTCGCACTGGAAAGCGTAGCGTTGTCAGACCCCCCACACGGTGGACGGACGACATCAAGTGAGTCGCATAGATGTCGCTGGATCCAGGCGGCGCAAGACCGTGGCTTTTAAAGGACTTTATAAGCAGTGGCGTTCAGGTCATATATGTATAAAAGCACTGCTTACCCTAATTTTGATAGTTCAAACTTCGAAGCTCATTTTGCATCATGATCGATCAGTGAAAAGGATTCTATGGAACCTATGCCTACCCTGGCTTCTAAACCTTAGCACGCCGCTGTCTACAAGAGATCTATGTCTAGCAGGCTTAGCATGCGCACAACGAGATATCTCGAGACGTGAGGAAGAAATGTTGTCTAACATGCACAAAATTCGATATAATATTACGAGAAAGCTATAGTCAGCCCGTAAGGGCACTTTTATCTCTAATTCTGATGTAACGAGACAAGTCTGTCTCGAAATAATATCAAATGACTATATATTTATATTAATATATGACTATATATGTAACCATGTTAGCTTCGGTAGAAAAATAGAGATAACGCGAGAAAATAGGTAGACAATTTTACTCGTTGTGCGCATGCTAGCCCTGCAGTAGGGCTAGCATGGGCCGGAGATAAAAATTTTATCCCCCGATTTTATCCACTGGCAAGAGATAAAATTAACTTATCCACTTCTCAGAGCCACGGCAACAGGGGAGAAAAGAAGTTTTCATTACTCATACACGGAAAGTAGGTTTGAAGTTGCCTGAGAAGCGGGTTGAAAGTAATACTTTTCAGCCCTAGGGAGAATCGTTTTCAACTGAATTTTTATTGGAGTTCAAATGAAACACGACTTTTTTTTTTTTTTTTTTTTTTTTTTTTTTTTTTTTTTTTTTTTTTTTTTTTTTTTTTTATACCCGAGTGCATCCATAGACAAGAAGAAAGATAGACTTTATTCATAAAGTAAAGACAACTGCTTCATAGACTTTTTATTTTGACTTTCCTTATATTCGTAATGAAAAGCACAGTGTTTACCTCGGGATGAAAGACTTATTTAGTCCCTCGAACTATAGGCCCCCTCGCTACGCTCGGGCGCCAAACCCCGTCTCGGGACTAAATAAGTTACTTTCATCCCTAGGGTAACAATGTACTATTATCCCCGTTTAACATTTAACGGGGACTCGGGGGACTATTTATCCACCGTTATTTAGCGTTTTTATTTATTTATTTAGGAATAAAAATTTTATCCTTTCCTCGGGGAGAAAATTGTCTCGGCCCATGCTAGGGGGGCAGCAGTGGACGTCTATCGGTTGACGACGGCCGCGGTTTGAAATCGCTACATCGGTCGCTACGCCTCTAAACGTGAACTTCCGAAGTTTCACTCTAAATTATTGAGGTATCGATCCTTGGACGTAGGTTTATTTCTACTATAATTGGAATGCCCTATTCCGTGGAAGCATTATAGTGCTTTCAAATGACCTCTATTGTATTAAGGATATACGTAATATAAGTATTGTAGTATTTTGTATTCGAAATAAAATAAGATATAGACCAAAACCGGAAAATACGAGTGAAATTTTGGCTTTTACCTATGATAATGAACCTTTGATCTAATGAAATTTAAACTTAAAAAATACATAACTATTTGCACACTATTGTATGGTAGAATATGTAAGGGAAATATTATTTTTATGGCCTATATCTGTACCCATATTCCTGCAAATAAAATATGTATTACTACATGATTCCCGCGACTTCGTCCGCGTCGATTAAGGTTTTTTGATTCCCGCGGAAACTCCTTAATTTTCCGGGATAAAAAGTAGCCTATGTCCTTCCCCGGGATATAACCTACCTCTATACCAAATTTCAGCAAAATCGGTTGAAAAGATGGGCCGGGAAAGCGTAGCAGACAGACAGACAGACAGACAGACAGACACGCTTTCGCATTTATAATATTAGTAGTATGGATTTTTTTTTTTTTTTTTTTCACACTCTCTGACCTAGACTTAAATATGACAATTCTAAATGAATGGCTGACCCCTTTATAATATTGTGGAAACAGAAATTACCAGACCTGTTTTAATTAAGTTTAGAGATTGTGTACAATTTATAGAATTACTAGATGATGGCCGCGACTTCGTCCGCGTGAATTGAGGTTTTTTGGTTCCCGCGGGAACTCTTAATTTTCCAGGATAAAGAGTAGCCTATGTCACTCTCCCCTAGGGTTGCCAACTATACTGTTTTAAACAGTATTATACTGTTTTTCACTAAATTATACTTTTTACTGTTGAACAAAAATAAAGTATACAAAATACTGTTTTCAGCATCAAAATGCAAACACATTAATTAAGTGTTATACTTAGACGCTCACACAAATTTGTTTTTATTTGGTCAGAGGGCGCTCACTGATCAGTGCAGCGCAGCCACAAACAAATCACACTGAGTTTCTGAGCCATTTTTCTGTTTCTGCATGCAGAAGAGAAGAATTAAAAAGATTTGTAGTGACTGAAGGAGAGTTTCATGAAATAAAACGACACATAGGAACTCGTTGGCTATCTCTTCTACCAGCATTTGATACAATTTTACTTAATTGGACACCAATTTGTAACTACTTTGTTAGTTTGGATGTTGACTGTCCAATGGTTATACAAAATTTATTAATGTTGGATAATAATGTAGAAAATAATGTACATAGTTTATAGTTACCTTCTTTATGCTAGTCATGTATTAAATGTTTTCAATAAAACAATCAAAAAACTAGAAGGAAATAATGTAACTATTTTAGATGTTTATAACATTATGACTGGTTTAAAGACAGAGCTAATTCAAAGAAAAAATGACAAGTATTTTGGCCATGAAACAAAAAAAGTATTAAATACTATTACAGAGTCTTCCCAAGAAGTTTTTAATAGAACTATAATAACTTCATACTTTTTATTGATAAGGCTGATTTGTATTTAGAGAAATGGTTCGATTTCAATCAGACTAACTGGCTTTCTTTAATTAGCTGTTTGTCATGGAAGTCTTCGGTCACGTTTGATTATTTTGAGAAAATTATAGATAATCTAAATTTGTATAGACTGAATATTGGTATGGATGATTTATATTCAGAATTAACAAATTTCAAAGTAATTTATGAAAAAATATCAGAAGACAAAGATTTTCTTGAAATGAGTACTGACCAAAAGTGGAGCCATTTATTAGTAAACACTTGAGAAGAATTAAAAACATAACTAAAATTGTATCATATTTACTTTCTATTCCCGCCACCTCAGCATTTACTGAAAGAGTTTTTTCAGTAATGAATGCTAAGTGGCGGGAGGATAGAAATAAAGCATCTATTAATTTAATAAAAAATGAGCTCCTAATTTATTTTAATTTCAGTTATAATTGTGATGAGGCGTATGAAGTTTTTAAAAAAGATTGTAAATTAGTAAGTTGTGCGAGAAGCTCTAAAAAATATGTATTTAAAACAATAAATAAATAAAATACTGTTCATTTTTCTAAAATACTGTTTAATATTCTTCATAGACCTGAATATACTTTTATTCTTGTAAAAAAAGTTGGCAACCCTACTCTCCCCAGGACTATACCCATGCAAAAATCGTGCATGCAAAGACATCGTGCCAGAACGCCAAATCGCTCGGTGGCACGGCTTTGCTGGTGGAGTGGTATGAAGCCCACTAGTGACTAGACCAGACCTGGGGGTCTACTCTCTTTCTCTCAAACGAACGAACGTAATTAGTCGGTTATTAGACCCACACAAAAGCGTTCAATCCAATCGGTCACGAAAATTGTCTATGGATCCGTACTTCGTCTGCGTGTACGAAAACGAAATAGAGAGGAGCATAGAGTTAATATTATGTAGGAGAGGAGTTAACGAAATTTCGTTCGTTTGTTTGCGAAGTTTCGTTTCATAGAAAGAGAGTAGACCCCCAGAGACTATTTAAAGATTATAAATTGACATTTTTTTAATGCGTCAGGTACTTTTTTGTGCTAGGTTAGGTACGTACAACTTAGGTAGGTACTAGTCCCTAAATACTCGTAGTACTAAATTGTTGAGTCTATTATTTGAATTACTTGTACAACAAGAAAATGTTTTATATTTAGTAAATTTACAAAAGACCTATATATAACATTTTATGTGGATCTATTTTTACATACATCTGTTTACAATAATATTATTATCTATACAGAATAATATATAAATAATATAGGTTATCGTCCGGCCATCCCGCACAAGATCCATACTAATATTATAAATGCGAAAGTGTGTCTGTCTGTCTGTCTGTCTGCTACGCTTTCACGGCCCATCTGCTCAACCGATTTTGATGAAATTTGGTACACGGGTAGATTGTATCCCGGGGAAGGACAGGCTACTTTTTATCCCGGAAAATTAAAGAGTTCCCGCGGGAATCAAACAATCTTAATCCACGCGGACGGAGTCGCGGGAATCATCTAGTAAGAATATAATTTACAAAGAAACAATGCATCCTCATAAGCATATTATCAAATCCCAGAAGACTTCTATCACGTCCTCCTACAACCAAAGCTTAAAACACGCTTAAAAGGAACTAATTGTGCTCAGCGGTTGTTTTCGCGACTGGCAAGTCTTGAACAACTCCTGGCGATAACCTTAAAGCTGCGAAAACAGCCTTGTCGTTTTAAGTAGCTCCGCGAGATTACCTTTAGCTCTTATTTTGGCAAACATTAAGAGCTTCTAGTTGTTACAGTCCTGGACCAGTTATTTTTAATACTGTCTAGTAATTTCCTAACGCCAGCCATATTTTTTCACTAAAATAAAACAAAAATCTAAACAAAAAGCAATATTTTAAATCAATAAGGCAAAATTAAGAAACGTGTACGATTCAAAATAAAATGTTTTTACATGGATATAAGTTTTATTAATTCTAATGCGACTTAACTAATTTTATAATAATTTTTATTGTATTTATTTTATTAAAATATCTTCAAAACTTTAACATACGAAAGGCCCGCCTCGTATATAGCACTATTATCTTAAAGTTTCACGATAAAGTGCCAGTCGTACTATGTTTTTATTTTTTCTGACTTCAGCAAGTTACTTATTATTTTTTATGAATATAACACTTGTACCAATGTAGCCATTTTGAAACTTGGTTTAATGACAGGAAAAGGCGCCATTAAGAATTATTTTTAAATCCACGATTCTGTGTAAAAAATTCTTACACAGAAACCTTTTAGAACCCGAGAGTCCTGGAAAGGCATTTATTCATGTCCATCAAAAAGGTTTTAAGTTGACATAGAGTTACATCCAAGACTAATTTAGAACTTAAAAGCTGTCTGGCAAGGTTATATTAACCATATATTAAGGTTGTGAAGGTTATATTCGGGTTCTGTGTAAGTAGTTGGAAAGGTTCTGGATTTGAGCTATAGGTTTTGCTGTAGCTCTCAGAAAGGTTCTACAACGAGGGCCCTTTTTGCACTCAGGAGGTTAATATAAGGTTAATATAACGTTATTGAGCCTATTAAGACTTACGAGCAGATTTCCATACAAAGGTTCTAGAACCTTTACAAAACCTTTCTAAAACCTAAAATGTTACTTGGGTAATTATTATATTTTCATTCCAATACTAAAATGTAAACAAAAAGGATTTCGATTATAATTTCCCACTCAAATTCTCAGAATTAAACCACTGAAAAGTAAAAAACCCATTTAAAATAATTTTAAAAGAAATCTCTGGATCTATATTCTAATATTATATTAGGTATAAATGCGAAAGTTTGGATGGATGGATGTTTGTTACTCAATCACGCCAAAACGACTGAACGGATCTGGATGAAATATTTAACCCGGAAAATTAAAGAGATCCCGCGGGTACCGAAAATCCTCAATCCACGCGGACGAAGTCGCGGGCATCAGCTAGTTTGTTATAAAAATAATTGTCGCCACTAGTGTGTGTATAAGATTCAAGGTTGCAGCCTCTTTACAGCAGACAGTAGAGGGAAACAATGAAAGTAGGCCTGTCCCAATTTACCGTTCCATCGCTCCATAAAGGCTTTTCATAGACACCCGCTGTCACGACTTCAAGCGACCATGGAGCGACACAGAACGTTTGCTGACATTTAAATTGGACATAAGATATTTTAAAACTAAGAAGCCTTTTTTAACCAACCATTGTTCCTGAAAAGTGAAAATAGTGCAGTTTTGAGGAGTTCCTAGATTAACCCAATGACCAATGAGCTTAGATTACTTTCAAAGCTACCTGATGCCTTCGTATTAATTAAAGCGACATCTATATCGCCACTAGACTCACAAACATGACCCGGTGATAGCGTCGCTAGTAGATAAGTAGAAAAAAATTGGCAGTCATAGGTATAGCACTTGCCGATAGAAGTGAAAACGAATATTTAAAATAATAATTAAAATATAAACCTTAAAACTAAGGCTTTAAAGTTTAACTACGAATGTAGTATTTTATATTTAAGACCTTTTGTCTTCGTAACAACGCGAGCATGTCAGTGACGCGGTGTCGGTGACGCGGATCCGCAAGTTTACCCCCTACCAAAAAGTGCTCAACGTGTCTAAAGAAGTTTTCACTTCAAAAAAAACTTAACAGAAAAATTAGTTCCAATTTTGGCGACGGGGTCAGCCGTGGCTCAAGTAGACGCTACACAATCAGTGTCCCACAGTTTTCTCATTTCCTATATAACGCTCGTGCTATGTCGATGCAAAAGCCGTAAGAAAGCCTAGGTGGCTTGCAACTTGCAAGTTCTTGGTCAAGAGTTATTAGAGAGGGAACTACTATTTGCTCCAATTAGAAACATGTCATTTAGATACCCACTGTCACGATACAAGTGCGATACAAATGAAGCGACACAGAACTATAATTAATTGTACTCTTTGGATATGTCAAAAGACATTTTAAAACCAACAAGCCTTATTTTATCAAATCACTAGCTGATGCCCGCGACTTCATCCGCGTGGATTGAGGTTTTTGGTTCCCGCGGGGACTCTTTAATTTTCCGTCATAAAAACTAGCCTATGTGTTATTCCAGGCTATAATCTATCTCTGTGCCAAATTTCATCCAGATCCGATCAGCCGTTCTATCGTAATTGAGTAACAAACCTCCATCCATCCTTCCAAACATCCATCCAAACTTTCGCATTTATAATATTAGTTTAGATTGTTCATGAGCATAATATAGAACTGCAGTTTTGGTAGATTATTTTTAAGTGAACCGCAGTTTTAATATCCCTATTGTATTCAAAGTAACAGTTGGGTAGTTTGCAGTACGGCTAAGCTGTCACTTTAATGATAATGCCACTTTTACAGAGAAAAGACAAAGAAAGTAGGCTTGTCCCGATTTACCAGTGCTTCGCTCCATAAAGGCTTTTCATATAGACACCCGCTGTCACGACAAATGGAGCAGCATATTATTCTATCTCTGGACAAATCAAACGATATTTTAATAATGAAAAGCTTTTTTACCAAACCATTGTTTACGAAAATAAAGCTGTAGTTCTAAGTGATTATTTTAAAAATTAAAGACTACGTTATGCGTATAATACACACCAAATTGTAGCTATTACCTATTCTGTGATTGTAGGCTTGCTCAAATTTACCACTGCAACGCTCCATAACGATTTTCATAGACACCCGCTTTCACGTTTTTTTTATCTAGGTACTACAAGTTATTCCTGAAAATGAAAAAAAAAATGAAAATGAAAATGATTTATTTCATGTAGGACCACTTGTGTCACTTATGATAAGTCGTAAGAATCTACCCTTGACTGCGATCTCACCTGATGGTAAGCGATGATGCAATCTAAGATGGTAGCGGGCTAACCTGTTAGGGGCATGGCAGTTATAAGTATTAAACCCAAACCACTATTCAGTATACGTCAAGTGGATCACTGAATCAAGTGAAGTGACTAGTCAAGTGAAGAATTGGGGGCATTCTACCATATTGTTTAAATATTGTTGACGTTCGTGTTTTAGAATTATTATAATCCTTATTATAGGGACGTCAAGGTACGTGACATAAAACTGTCATTTTGAAACAATACTGCTTTATGCGATGGTAGTAAGTAGTAACCTGCCTTACCGTGTTAACTGGACAGAGCTGGACACACTACACTTTAGACAGCTGCAAAGAAGTTTAAAAAAGTTAAAAGCATACAGTTTTTGTTCATTATTTCAATTAGATTGCAAGAAGTTCGGTCGGTTGATTGCGATATCGCCTGATGGTAAATGGCGGTGCAGTCTTTTAAGTCTGAACACTGCAATATTATAGCGTGATTCCTACGCGCGGTTTACAGTGTGGAAATACCTTCATATTAAAGTTTAACTACTTGGGTTAACAACTTCTGACTGACGCGTTGTGCTAGGTGAGCGACAGACGCCACGCGACGCGAGGCGATACGCACAGGCGATACGTCGCCATCCAAAATGACAGACGTAGCTACGTGAAGGGTCAGCTACTGTTTCAGGCGCCGTGCGATTTCTTCGTGCGATGAGACTGGTCGCGCGATAAGAAATCGTGTGTCCTATTTTGGAGCGATGCGATCACACTCGAAATGGCCCATAACAGAGATGCACAGATTTTGCAGTCGGGCAATATTTCTTTAATCGTAAACAGCATTAAAAAAAGAAAACGTGGACCACATAATATACTCTATAAAAACACAAACAAGCGAAATCCCTACGTGGTCACGCGAGCGCCATTAGGACATTCAGTACTGCCCCCCTATTACGTAAGAATTGTTCATCAAACGTTTAAGATTTTTGTCAAAGTAAAATAAACCATAAGTGCATTGAATTAGAGCTCAATTTCGTCTGCCCATTCTTATACGATTAGGTATGAACGATACTCGAACGTTTAAGAATGGATACACGAAATTGAGCTCTAATTTAATGCTGTTATGGTTTATAAACTTTGACGACGAACTTTAACGTTTTGATCGGACATTCTTACATGATTGGTACCCTGATCAGTATGTTTGATCGGCGATCGTCCGTGCGTCGATGGTCGCGCGACGAAAACTCGACAATTTGATCGCATCGCATGATCGCGCGATCTTTAATAGGACATTCAGTAGAACACAGTATGTTTGAACGCACGGGTGCGCGATCATTTTCGTTGGACGCACGCATAATCGCACGAGCGATGACAATAGGACGGCGCCTTATACTGTCGCGTAGCGTCGCATCGCGTCGCTTTGCCGCGTTTGTCGCTCACCTAGGACAACGGGTGTTGGGCAGGCTTATCCTTTCTATACTAATAATATTCGAGAACTATATTATTCTAATACGAAAATGTTAGTTCGTCCTTTAACCACGCCGCAGCCCGCAACAGAGCAACGGATCGACGTGGTTTTATACTTGAATACTAATATTAAAGGCTACCTTTTATGCTAAATATCTAAGAAGCTTTTTCAGGAGCATACTCGTAATGGATTTCGACAGTCGAAATAAAAAATTGTTTCATATTCCGACGTAATAACTAATAAAATAGTAGGGGAGCCCAAGAGGGGATTTTTGGATTTACTCCAGCGCGTCAAATATTGATAGCGTATACGCCCCACGTGCCTCTGTTATCGAATGTATGTTAATCTGCCGGTTTGCAATGGTGGGGTTGGCCGTACGGAAGGGTAGAAAATTTGTAAAAAAAAATATTCGAGCGCGTCAGATATTCAGAGGAGATGTTAAATGGACCCAAAGGAAGCTCCTATTCAAAAGACTGACGATTTTGACTTTATGCAAAGTCACTGCGGTTTTTTGAAAATGCAAACAAAATTGTCATTTTGAAATACTCGAGCGCGTCAGATATCATACAGACGGTTCAGCTTCATGTCCCAAACGTGCTGACCCATAATCTGACGATTATTAGACGCTCCCTCCACCGATGAAAGGATAGGTATACATCATTATTATAGCCTTTTTTCTTTCTACCATCTAATCTTCAAAATCCATTAGGTCTCTGTTGTGGGTATTTTAATAATAAAGTTAGTTGTCATCCTACTACGTGACCATGGGTGGATCTTAGTGGACACCAGAGTCCTATTAGATCCACTGGTGGATCCAAAAAGTGGATCCTAGTGGATTGAGGGGTCTTTTATTATCACGACAGTCTCCACGACGCTCGAGTTAATCCACATTTAGCATTATGGGCTCCCCTACTATAAGTAAGCCACAGAAGTAAGCTCGTCCCAATTTCCCATTGCAATTTTCCGTAAATAATATACCAATGACTACAAAAAGCCTTTTGCTTTGTAGCTATTTAAGATTTCACTTTGACATTATTCACAAGATAGCTTAATGTAGGAACTGCGAATAAAAGCCTTTGTGTTATTGTTGTGCTGAAAATACGGGTCTTAAGTGTTTTCACAAAACATAGCCTACAGTGTTTCCGCGCTACATAATATATTTTTATTTTGCAGAATGAGGGCTAACGCTAACACGCGGAGTAAAGTCGGATCGAGTTTAAAAAAAATACACAAAAAAGTGTGTGTGTGCAATTCACACACGGCAGAAGTGAAACTTCAGAAAAGTAGCCTACGAGATAATGTGATAAATATAACTTGTATGCTAGGTATCTCATTCTCTCGCAAGGTAAATCATATTATGAATATGTTTCTCTTTTTCGTGTCGCTTTTCGGTTTCGTTTTGCGTTTCATCGAATTTTCAAATCACAACGATTCTATAGAAGTTTCACTTCAAAAATTAAACATACTGATTTTTGTAGGACGTGGGCGTTTCAGTATTGCTATACTGAAACGCCCACGTCCTACAAAAAGTCGGTCAAAAACAAAGTCAGTGCATCCCGGCCGATCCGATGGTCGCTGAAAAATGAAACGTTCGGAAATGTATGAGCTAACGCATACTACTCACCGACAATCGGTGAATAACATGAAGTGCACGACAAAGTGATGGACGTATAACCCATATTTTCGGACGTGTGCGTTGGGCCTGTCACAAAGTCGGTGATAAAGTCGGTTCGAAATTCAAAAATTCAAAATTCAAAAGTTTTTTATTCAAATCATATTCAAATAGACTTTTTGCAAGTGCTTATGAATAGTTGAATGAATCTACCGTCCGGTCCGATTATCGGACCTACAAAAGTCTGACGTGGGTGAAACCACATTATAATGTTCTTAATTTTTAACTGAGTTCCAAAAAAGGAAGAGGTTCTCAATTCGGCGCGTATCTTTTTTTTAGGGTTTTGTATTATTTTATGTTAATAGGTATAATGTGGAGGAATCATCATCAGAAGTCAATTCACTTAGCGATACGGTACGGTTTCTACGTATTTTTATGAGCTACATATAAACTTTATCTAAAGTAGGTATACCTTGTAAAGCCCAGAAGTCATAAAGCCGACGTTAAACGGCCAACGACCCGAAGGTACGCGGTATCCCTAGAGTCAAATAATACATAATACATTGACTAAACCTACATTTTATTGCTGGGAAGCCTCCCTTGCTAAGATGTTATTTTAATTAATTATATTCAGAGTACAGTATAATAGAACGTAAGATAATAGTATTCTTTTTCGTTTGACTACACTTAGCTGACCTGACCCGATGTTGCTTGGTTGGAATTTCTGAAAAAATAAACCTGAAAAAAAAAATTATTTTAAAGGAAATAAATCTACATGCAAATTCTAATTTTCTACACAAACGAGAATTTATTTTTTCGTTTGTTGAAGACAAGACGTGGGGACAGACATGAAACACTCGAAAGATCCTTTTCTAATAAAGATACTAGATAATCCGTACCTACCTACTTCAATCGAGTTGAATATCTTCGAAATCCTTGAAATCCTGAAACACGTGTGATTTCAGTTAGCCAAAAATCGATAGATAAAACTTTGATGATAACATGGATTCATACAAAGATCCATGAGTTCCATCCCCTATAATACAACTTTGGGGGTGCAACTTCGAGAAAGTTCCACTGGAAATTGCATCTTCTATAGCAAGCGCGCTCACCACCTGGCTGCGTCACCACAGATACCATCAAGTCTGAATGTAGCCAAGCGCCAGTCTATAAATTTAAATAAAACACAAGAGATTTAAGTTGTTTTTTTTTATTCCTCTACGAGTTGACCGCGATCTCCCCTTTTTTTTTTTTTTTATCCACTACAAGTTAGCCCTTGACTGCGATCTCACCTGATGGTAAGTGATGATGCAGCCTAAGATGGTAGCGGGCAAACCTGTTGGGGCATGGTAGTTAAATTAAACCCATATTTACCCCTCATCGGTTTCTCCACGGCATCGTAACGGAACGCTAAATCGCTTGGCGGCACGTCTTTGTCGGTAGGGAGGTAACTACGAAGCCTATAACTACAAGGTCAGACCAGGGAAAATTCAGAAATTATAGATTCCCAAACTGACCCTGCCGGGGATCGAACCCGGGACCTCCACACGTTAAGACAACAGCGCTCAACACTGCGCCAGGGAGGTCGTCAAATTTTTATACACCCAGATACATTTTACCTATGTAAATATTATCGATTTCGATAGTCGATAATGATTAGAGAACAAATTTTTGCTTATAAAGATGCAGAGATAAATAATAATTTCTAATAAAAGTTACAGAAACAAGTAAGATTACATAAACTCCGCGTTGCATGCATATTACTCGGCTGTCCAAAACCAAAACCTAGTAAGAACCATTGTGAAAAATTTACAGGAGAAGCAAAACAAACTCTTTTATGTGCCTAATAAGTAGTATGAACTTTGATGAACTATACATTCGTGATTAATTGTTGATAGACTATTTTTTACTCATTGAGAATATAAAGTACTAAAAACTGTTACATATACACGTTTTATGTGACATACTACGTAATTTTTTTTAGATTGTTATCCAAGAACCAAAATCAAAATCCTAGCATGGTCACTTACTAGGAATTTAAATTGGACGATTGGAATAATCGAACTAGTGTTCGCCATTAAAAACCTAGTAAAAGTTTTACTTAAGTTTGACTCATTTAACCTTCCCCGATCCGAGATGAAATTAATAGGTAAATGATAACAATATGATGTGAAGAAATTAATTAATTTATTGAAAATAAAAGACAAAATGCAATAGCTCTTCCAAAACTTGACCTTCTGTTTGCAAATCTAGAGAAGTGACGTTTGCTGTTGGCATTTCACACCAAAATCTTCTTCTGGTTTCTGGCATAAGAGGCGATTTTTTAACGATAGTGTCCTTTTTAGATGTTTTAATACCTCGGGGAATCTTGATTACTTGGGGTAATTCCGTAATTTTATATTTGTTTAAGAGAAAGTCCAATTCTGTGTATGGCTCGTCAAAACTGTAACAAAAATAATACAAATACAACTTATTAAATCTCTATTTGTTCAAAAATAATATTAAAAATAATTAGAATAACGATAATATCTACAATAACTAACAATGAGAATTAAATAAAAGTTGTAAGGTTAGTTTGTTGCTATACAAAATTGTGCATATACCTTGTTTTAAAAACAACTTCTTTGAACCCGCTACAAACCTGACTCTAACTACTTTGTTTAAAAGTAAAATGTTTCAGAATCTCATCTCACTCGAAAACCAATATAAAGCAGAAGCTAATAATTATTAGCTAAAAAAAAGAAAAGACTAACCAATTGGTTAGTCTTTTCTCCCGTGCATTTTTGTGTTAAAAAAACAAAAAAAAAACAAGTCAAAACTCCAGGTACCTATGTAGTTACTATACCTAGGCAATCTCAAAAAAAGAAATGTAGGTGCTTAAAAAGTGATACAAAAACTAGTCTTAGCTGGTGCCTAAAGCTAGCAATCTGAAAAACAGACGTGTAAATAGTAAATACTCATCTGATAATAAAATATATAAACACATACCTTTCAAGAGCCGCAGCTAAAATCCGTTTACTGCTACTATAATTTTTCATTTAACACAGTAAACTTTCACGAAATAAACAAAACATTACATTCCACGTCGTTATTCAGTGCGGGGAAGCACAGTTTTTTTTTATCCACTACAAGTTAGCCCTTGACTGCGATCTCACCTGATGGGAAGTGAAGATGCAGACTATAAGATGGTAGCGGGCTAACCGGTTAGGGGCATGGCAGTTATATTTAATCCAAACCCCTATTCGGTTTCTACACGGCATCGTACCGGAACGCTAACTCGCTTGGCGGCACGTCTTTGCCGGTAGGGTGGTACCTAACTAGCCACGTCCGAAGCCTCCCACCAGGCCAGACCAGGGAAAATTCAGAAATTATAAATTCCCAAATTGACCCTGCCGGGAATCGAACCCGGGACCTCCGCACGTTAAGACAACAGTGTTCAACACTGCGCCACGGAGGTCGTCAAAAAAAAAAGCACAGTCAACGACCACGCACATCCCGTCCCGCACCCCGCTTCCTAACCACGCCCACACGCATCGACTTGCTGTGTTTTGAAAGGGAATCTTTAGTAATGTACATTAATTATTACATAGTTTCCTAATTTAAAATCCTAGTAAAAGCCAATCCCAAATTAAAAAACCTATTAAGTGTTTTTACAAATTCAAAAACACAGTAAGTCGAAATTCAAAACTCAAATACCTAGTATGAGCACCACTTACGAGGTATTTTAATTTGGAAATGTTACATGCTAGGATTTTGATTTTGTTTCGCAGTGTAGCAAGTGGAGTTACTAGGATTAATGTGTCATGTAACTTTGGTTCTTGAGCAGATAGAAATACGGGTGTTTTTGCAAAACACGCGGCTTAACATTCGAGGCAGTGATGTTGCAAAAAATGGTCCCAAAAAAAAATGGCTCATACTAGGTTTTGGTTTGGGACAGCCGTACTGGCCGCACGCCAACTGCGCTTTTTGGCTTCCAACAAAAAAACAAAACATTGATATATTGATATCGTAATCCGCACTTTATCTGTTCCAACAAATTGATTTTCTTCAGTTTAGCGCTTTATTTTATTTTCAAAATGAAATGTTTTATTTAGTAATATATTTCAGTTCAAACGTTTTTATTCTAATAAACTTTTACAAGTGCTTTTGAGTAGTCGAGTCAATCTACCACTGGTTCGGAATGCCATTCTTATCGAGAAGAACCAGCAAGAAATTCGGTGGTTGCGCTTTTGAAAGAAAAAATTTACAATTTCATTATTGTGTAGATACGTAAGTAACCGCTGTCCTTAGCATTGCTAGAGCGAGCCAAATCCATGCTTTTATCATTTATGTAATCTTCAACAGTATATTAAGCTTTTTTCAGAAGCATACGTGTCAAATCCATGCTCCTTTATCATTTATGTAATCTTCAACAGTATATTAAGCTTTTTTCAGAAGCATACGTGTCAAATCCATGCTCCTTTATCATTTATGTAATCTTCAACAGTATATTAAGCTTTTTTCAGAAGCATACGTGTCAAATCCATGCTCCTTTATCATTTATGTAATCTTCAACAGTATATTAAGCTTTTTTCAGAAGCATACGTGTCAAATCCATGCTCCTTTATCATTTATGTAATCTTCAACAGTATATTAAGCTTTTTTCAGAAGCATGTATACATATACATACGCAGTCGAAATTCCGCGGACTCGTACGAAGCGATTTGCTTCCTCGTTTCTAATTCGAACCGCTAGGATGTGGAATGCCCTTCCGGCTTCCGTTTTCCCCTCCTCTTTTAATATAGGTACCTTCAAATCAAGAGTGAATAGGCATCTTCTAGGCAAGCGCGCTCCACCTTAGGCTGCATCACCACTTGCAACCAAGTCTGATTGCAGCCAAGCGCTGGCCTATACATTTAAAAAAAAAAAAAATTCATTCAGACTACGCACACATATTCAAAGTCAGGAGTCATATTATTATACTTAATTTTTCGTACCTATGCTTATACAACTGTACCTACTATAAACTATTATGTGCTTATACTTACTAAGATTTATTTCAAACTATGAAAGTAACTATGGAAAGTAAGCCATAAGTAAAAGTCACAAAATAATAAATAATTTTATTTATTAAGTTAAAAATATTCTGTTTATTGAAATTATGTAATGTATTTTTTAAGTAAGTAGATCTATTTTTATTAAATACCATGTTTAATACGATTAAAGTACTAATTGATTCGATAAGCTATTAATAATCGATTAAAACTTGAATTAAAAAACTGTTAACAGTTGTTTTTGACACTTGCGTCAATATTTCCGACAAATTATTTAGGTACACATAGGTGGCGCGCGAGAGATATCACAACGCATTCGGGGCTTTACTAGCTGTTACCTACTTAAGCTTACGAAATCCACTACCATTCCGTCAAGAGTGAACGAATGGGAAGAACAATGAAGAAAAATATACTGCTACGTCGTATCTATGTAGCAAATGCGTAAAAAGTATAATCAAATAATATTTTAAATCTATTTCAGCCGGTAAACAAATCCCCGATATCAATACATCATGCATTTATCGCGGGCATTTGTTTATCTATATCTGCACTCTACAAATTGCATCGGTAGTTTATTGAATCAATAATATCCTTCCTGACTTATCATTTTAACTGCAATTATCATCATTTTGAATTTAAAAATTATGGAGAACTTATTTTTCATGAATTTTTTGGCGTGGATAAATTTTCATGAATTTAAATGGGATGTTTTCCTAGACCGTCGATCCGTTGCTCCGTTGCGGCGTGATTGAAGGACAAACCAACAAACCAATAAACCAACAAACCAACAAACAAAAACACTTTCGCATTTATAATATTAGTATATGATGCGAAAGTTTGGATGTATCGATGGACGTTGTTACTCAATCATGCCAGAACGGCTTAACGGATATGGATGAAATTTGGCAAAGAGATAGATTAAAAAAACTGCCATACTCTGTCCAAGTTAGCCCGCTCCATCTTATAATGTTCATCACTTACCAGAAATGTGTATCTAAAAGCTTGTCAACTGAGTAATAAAAAAAATATTGTTTCGTATTCTACAAATAACAATTTGCATACTGGTTTTGCATCAAAGCTATTAATTTACATGTCCTTGTTGACACGACTATTAGTTTTAATAGCACGTCAGATCGATCATTTTGAATTTCATACCGCAATATGGAATGATGTTATGATTTTCTGCGTTTTCAAGGAACATGTTGTCCTTAAGGGGATTAAAATAAATATGCGTAGCGTAACAGCTTTTACAGCAATACTTTAGTCTTAGAATTGAACAACAAGAAAGACTGTCTGCCGCCATAGAGCGGCGCACATGACATGGCTCTATCGACCCGACTAAGCGACGCGCGCATTCAAAACCAAGAGTGTTTTTATAGAAATTTCCCAATAAATAACATTTATAAATAACAGTAATTATTCGAATGATCCTAAATAATTCTAAAATTGGAATCCCTAACTTCTAAGCTATGCGTTCTCTATTCATTCGAGCTGATTTCCCAATTGAAATTCGAATGCCAATTTATTATACAGTTCTGAAGTTAATTTTAAAATTGAAAATTATTAATTTAATTCAATTCGTAATTTTTCATGTTTTTTTTAATTGAATAATAAATTCATAAATTATACGTTAGAATTGTTATAAAAAATATTATAGTCCCAATACTAGGGTTTCGATATAGCCTGCGCCCAGTTGTTACCGAATCGCGGTTTCGCGCTGACGTCCGAATCAAAAGAGACGTCTGGAAAAGGAACAATTAATACGATTTTAAAAGGACACAATGGTCTAGTGTTTAAACTAATAGTGTCCAAACAAAGAACTCAATTTCTTTTCAGCGTGCTTTACTGCAGAAATTTGTTTCAATGTGGATTGTTCTGTAAAGGCTGGTTTCTACGAGCTATTTCTGGTCCACAACATATACTAGTATTTGTATGTCCCATTTCTACTCACCGTATGTCACTTGAAATCTTTGTTTTACGTACACAACACTTTAACATAGTAAATAATTGGACAAGATCGGAAAAGTGGAAAGTCATGACTGCATTATGTCGAATCGCGTGAGGCGTTGATCGTAATTGTTTTTGAGTTGCTTTTATACCTATTTCCTTTATAAATAAAGAAATATATCCTTTTTAGAGCTAACCAATTATATATAGCTTTTAATAATTTACTATAATTATTGGTTATCAAACCTATATACTTTTACATAATATCAAAGCATGAAATTAATCTTGTAAATAAGACCGAAACAAGGATAACAGAGTCAGTTTTTGTGACGTCAGTGGAATTAGTTCGTTTTACGGTAAGGTTAGGTTATGTTATGTAATGTTTTAATACATGAGCTTCTAAGTTACATGTCAAAAAACCCTAGGGTTTCGTCACCCCTTTGAAAGCTATCGCAAAGACCTTTTCATATAAAAAGTATGCTTGAAAAGCGTGCTTATTTACTTTTGCAATTAGAGTGCGTTGGTTTAAGCATAATGACTTTTACTAATGAGTTTCGGAATGTTTCTTAAACTTTTCTATTTAATTAAGGCTTTTAATTTTGTACCTACTATTGTTTTTTTTAATGGGACAATGATTTCATTCCAGTAACAATTATTACAAGGAGATACGAGGATAATCTATATAATATTATAAATGCGAAACTTTGGATGGATGTATGGATGGATAGATGGATGGATGTTTGTTACTTAATCACGCCAGAACGGCTGAACGGATCTGGATGAAATTTGGCACAGAGATAGATTATAGTCTGGAATAGAACATAGGCTACTTTTTATCCCATGAAATTAAGGAGTTCCCGCGGAAACCAAAAATCCTCAATCCACGCGGACGAAGTCGCCGGCATCAGCTAGTCAAATATAAATATTATAAATGCGAAAGTTTGGATGGATGTATGGGTGTATGGATGTTTGTTACTCAATCACGCTCTAACGGCTGAACGGATCTGGATGAAATTTGGCACAGAGATAGATTATAGTCTGGAATAGCACATAGGCTACTTTTTATCCCGGAAAATTAAAGAGTTCCCGCGGGAACCGAAAAACCTCAATCCACGCGGACGAAGTCGCGGGCATCAGCTAGTAAGTTAATAACTTAATATAATAATCAACATCATCATTCATCTGAACACATGGCCAGCTGACTATTGAACACAGGTCTCCTGACCGAATGAGGAGGATTTAAGCCAAAGAGTCCACCACGTTGACTAAGTGCGGATTGGCAGACTTTCACTTTGACTGTGGCAGTTTTAAAAATTTTCGTACTTTTCTATACATAACCTACCGATGAACCGTTGGAAAATGGTTAACCTAAAACCTATGGTCATTGGTCATATTATAATGTACTAGATTTTTCCCGCGACTTCGTCCGCCATTCTACCCCCTCAAGGACTGAATTTATCAAAATCCTTTCTTGTCCGCGGATGTCTTCGTCACATAAGCTATCTGCGTACGAAATTTCAGCTCGATTCGTCCAGTGGTTTGAGCTGTGCGTTAATAGATGTCAGTCAGTCACCTTGTCCTTTTGTTCTTTGAGTTTGTTTATATTTATTTAGATATAATTTACCTCTCTCTCTTCTAAAATGGACTACGTCGTACCGAAACGCTTATCTAAACCTATAGCTTAAGGGATCTGCCCCCAATTGTGTCTGAAAATTCAAGATTAACCAAATAAGATAGGGTACCTACTTGATATTTTGTTGGTAAATATAGTATTTTTCCTCATGCTGTTATGATACTTTAGCGATTATAAGTTTTCACGCCTCTATTCCGACCACTTGGGAATCTGCCCCCAATTATTGTGTCTTAAAATTCAAGATTAACTAAATAAGATAATGAACTTGATATTTTGTTGGTAAATACCTATAGTATTTTTCCTCATGCTGATAAGATACTTAAAAGCGATTATAAGTTTTCACGCCTCTATTCCGACCACTTGGGGATCTGCCCCCAATTATTGTGTCTGAAAATTCAAGATTAACTAAATAAGATAATGTACTTGATATTTTGTTGGTAAATACCTATAGTATTTTTCCTCATGCTGATAAGATACTTAAAAGCGATTATAAGTTTTCACGCCTCTATTCCGACCACTTGGGGATCTGCCCCCAATTATTGTGTCTGAAAATTCAAGATTAACTAAATAAGATAATGTACTTGATATTTTGTTGGTAAATACCTATAGTATTTTTCCTCATGCTGATAAGATACTTAAAAGCGATTATAAGTTTTCACGCCTCTATTCCGACCACTTGGGGATCTGCCCCCAATTATTGTGTCTGAAAATTCAAGATTAACTAAATAAGATAATGTACTTGATATTTTGTTGGTAAATACCTATAGTATTTTTCCTCATGCTGATAAGATACTTAAAAGCGATTATAAGTTTTCACGCCTCTATTCCGACCACTTGGGGATCTGCCCCCAATTATTGTGTCTGAAAATTCAAGATTAACTAAATAAGATAATGTACTTGATATTTTGTTGGTAAATACCTATAGTATTTTTCCTCATGCTGATAAGATACTTAAAAGCGATTATAAGTTTTCACGCCTCTATTCCGACCACTTGGGGATCTGCCCCCAATTATTGTGTCTGAAAATTCAAGATTAACTAAATAAGATAATGTACTTGATATTTTGTTGGTAAATACCTATAGTATTTTTCCTCATGCTGATAAGATACTTAAAAGCGATTATAAGTTTTCACGCCTCTATTCCGACCACTTGGGGATCTGCCCCCAATTATTGTGTCTGAAAATTCAAGATTAACTAAATAAGATAATGTACTTGATATTTTGTTGGTAAATACCTATAGTATTTTTCCTCATGCTGATAAGATACTTAAAAGCGATTATAAGTTTTCACGCCTCTATTCCGACCACTTGGGGATCTGCCCCCAATTATTGTGTCTGAAAATTCAAGATTAACTAAATAAGATAATGTACTTGATATTTTGTTGGTAAATACCTATAGTATTTTTCCTCATGCTGATAAGATACTTAAAAGCGATTATAAGTTTTCACGCCTCTATTCCGACCACTTGGGGATCTGCCCCCAATTATTGTGTCTGAAAATTCAAGATTAACTAAATAAGATAATGTACTTGATATTTTGTTGGTAAATACCTATAGTATTTTTCCTCATGCTGATAAGATACTTAAAAGCGATTATAAGTTTCACGCCTCTATTCCGACCACTTGACACTCATTGGTCTAATAACTAAATGACCGGATAATCCAGTGTAGGCATTAGGGATCGTCTAATTTTTCGTTGCGTGTTAACTCATCATGTCCGTAAAGGAAAACTTCCTGTATTTTTGAGCGATCAATTTATTTTTGACGTGAAAACTTCACCGACTTCGCGTCACCGACATGCTCGCGTTGTTACGAAGACACAAGGTCTTAAATATAAATACTACATTCGTAATTAAACTTTAATGCGTTAGTTTTAAGGTTTATAATTTAATTCTTTTTTTTTAAATTATTTTAAAATATTCGTTTTCACTTCTATCGGCAACTCTTTAATTTTCCGGGATAAAAAGTAGCCTATGTGTTATTCCAGACTATAATCTATCTCGGTGCCAAATTTCATCCAGATCCATTCAGCCGTTGGGGCGTGATTGAGTAACAAACATCCATACATCCATACATCCATCCAAACTTTCGCATTTATAATATTTATTTGATTATTTTTTATTTAATTTTTAATTATTTTAAATATTCGTTTTCACTTCTATCGGCAGTCCCTATGACTGTCAATTTTTTTAAAGTTTTCAGCATGTTTTTTTTTTTGGACAGCTTACAAAAACCTGTTCTTATGTTCAGAATGGATAACAACTGGAAGATTGGGTTCTTTTTTAAATTTTAGAATTAATATAGGCAGCAAGTAGCAACTGAATATAAATCCTAAAATCTAATGCTCAGGTTTTTGTCTGGTGGGAGGCTTCGGCCTTGGTTAGTTACCACTCTCCGTCAAAGACGTATCGCCAAGCTATTTGACGTTCTGGTACGATGTCGTGTAAAAATCGGGTAGAGGTATGGATTTGATACAAGTCAAGTCACAGTCAAGGGCCAATCAAGGGCTAACTTATAGTTAAATACAAAAACCGGCCAAGTGCGAGTCGGACTCGCGCACCGAGGGTTCCGTACAAACCTGTAGTAAGTTTTAAATTATTAAAAAAAACTACTTACTAGATCTCGTTCAAACTAATTTTCGGTGGAAGTTTGCATGATAATGTACATCATATATTTTTTTTAGTTCTCTTATTTTAGAAGTTACAGGGGGGGGACACACACATTTTACCACTTTGGAAGTGTCTCTCGGGCAAACTATTCAGTTTAGAAAAAAATGATATTAGAAACCTCAATATCATTTTTGAAGACCTATCCATAGATACCCCACACGTATGGGTTTGATGAAAAAAAATTTTTTGAGTTTCAGTTCTAAGTATGGGGACCCCTAAAATTTATTGTTTTTTTTCTAGTTTTGTGTGAAAATCTTGATGCGGTTCACAGAATACATCTACTTACCAAGTTTCAACAGTATAGTTCTTATAGTTTCGGAAAAAAGTGGCTGTGACATACGGACGGACACACAGACAGACAGACAGACAGACATGACGAATCTTTAAGGGTTCCGTTTTTGCCAAATTTGGCTACGGAACCCTAAAAAGGAGCCATTCCGGAAAAGTGGTAGAGTGAAAACAGGATGTATCATAAGATATACAAACATGTCCTTTAGGTTAATAAATACAATAAATAAACAATTTTGAGCTTGCGCTTGATATTAGAGGATTCAAACTCCGAACCCCGGAATACCTATTTGAATAGGAGGCCAAAGTCTATAAGTTTAGGAGGAATACTCGTAGGTAGCGCTGTGATATTCCAACCGCTTGGCATGTGAATTGTGATGGCCATATTATGATGGCATGCCAAGCGCTCCGGAACACTCGCCAGGGAAATCTTCGAGTGAATCAATAGTTTGACTGAATACCTCTACAGACAGACTGGCGACGGAATGCTGGCAAGGTATTGTGGCGTATTGTTGGGCATACCAGAGGCCCAATAATTGTCAAGCCAATCGTAATGATTTGACAGCTTAAACTGTGCTTAAAACGTATTACTCCAACTGTTTAAAGAGTTCATACGTGGTTTAAGACGTGCAGGCGTATACGAACTCTTTAAACAGGTCGAATTATACGTTTGATAAACGATTACGATTAGAATTTTCTTACACAAACGGGGGGCAGAGTGGTCATACCAGAGCAACAAGACAAAAATTCTGAATTTGAAATTGGAAATTCTAGAATTAAAATATATCATAATTCTAAATTTAAGCTATTAATATTATAATTTAAAATTTTAATTTCAAAATTCTTAATTGAAAATTAGATTATATAAAATTCGTATAAATTCTAAATTTATTTACCTACCTCAATGTCGAAATGTTTTATATTTTAAAACAGACATACGAATGGAAAGAGCGGACTGGAACTGTAAGGTTTCCTTGTTTCACTGCGGATAGTTAACTATTTGAAAAATGACAATAGGTAGGTACTTAAAATTATCTATTACTTTAAATTATTACTATATAATTTAATAAAGAATTTAAAGAAAGTACTTAATTAAGGAATTATAATTATACGAGTAATATGTGAATATTTCTATCATATAGATACGAGTACCTTTGTGCACACGTGATCCAGGCTCTGAGATATTGATGTATTAACATCAATTTGCGTGTTTTTTTATTACATTCGTCATTCATATTTTAATGTTTTTTAATGTTGCAACTTTATATCTTGTGCATTTAAAGCCATATAACTATAATTTACAGAAACCTATAAATAATATTATAATGGTCCCAAAAAAAGTGAAAATGCAATACTTAACCCTATTTTGATTAAAATATCGCTTGGATCGCATGTGCATCAATGTATCAAAACATTCTTTTGCATCGTTAGTAATGCTGCTTTCCGATTTATAAAGCTTAACTTGGTTCCATCACTTCCGTCTGCACTAACAGCACAGTATTGGTATCTGTACAGTGTTGTTACATAAATTAATTGACTTACCAATACATTAGACGCACCATCGAAACGCAAAAAACGGCACGGTCAAATTGTGCACAAATAGGTATTCTGAACAATTTTCGCCTCAGTCGCGCATGAGTACACTAGGCGACAAAATGTCGTATGTGTCGAATTGTTATTACAAAATTGAACCCTAAATATAAAGATATATGGTTGGTTTTTGTGAACCGTTTGGTGTCTCATTCTATATTATCTATAGCTGTGTTTGTTTAAGCGATTGTGGACGCTTTTTGAGTATTAATTTGTAGGTAATGTTGTATCCTTAGTTGGTAAATCGATGCATAAATTGTATTCATAGCATTCAGCTGAATTTAGATTCTTTTCCGTGGCACGACATATTCTAGGCACTAGTATAGATTTTAAATAAGTAAGTAGGTAGGCCGTATTTTATTACTCTAGCTGACCCCCCCAGACGTTGTCCTGTCCACAATAAATAATTGAACTTATACAAAAAAAACCTAGGAAAAAAAATTGCAATATTTTTTTCTAAATCACTTACTAAGGCGAACAAAAAAATATACAATTCAGTCTAGCCATTTTCGATTTTTTATATTATTTTGTTATTTTATTCTCAAGCCCGTAAATTTTGGTAACACCCTTACAATACAACTGTCAAAGCTCCAAATTAGGTTTCCGGAGATAGGTGAAAGTCGCGCCGCCAAGCGATTAAGCGTTCCGGTACGATGTTACGTAAGAATGATAAGAGGTACGGGTTTAATCTCAGTTAGTCCGCTTCTATCTCATAATAAAAACTATTTAGTAAAGTGTCATTGAATTGTTACTCTACCGTATGCAGATAATAAATCATGATTTATATCACATCATCTACATACGCGCAATTGTGGTTGACCCAATATTTTCTAGTACACCTATTTTAAAGCCAGTAAGTTCATCCTGTAATTAATCTAAAGCTTGACGTAATCAGGGCATCAGTCTTCAACAAACTGCATGGTAAATTTTCATCAGATAAAAGTTTACCTTTTACGTTCCTTTCCAAACACGAAAAGTGCTATAACAAAAGCTCACAATTTTTAAAGCTGGCGCCAATTAGGCTGTTGGGTAGGTAACTAATTGTGTTTACTAAATGGAATCTCGTATTTTTAAGCCTCGTCCTCGGGTCAGGTTGGGTCAAGAGATAATTATTATTTAAAGAATTGTAGGATGTTTAAGCATTTAAATAATTTCTATAATTCATGGATTTTGGACGTAAATACGAGTACGTAGAACCAGCCTCTACAAAGCTACCACAGAGTTAGCGATGTAAATAAGTACTACAAAAAGATAAATCAATGTTAATCCTACTTAACATTTAGTGACACAAAGACTGACGCAGCTTGAAATGACCCAGCCGAGCTGAAACAAGCGCTATGGTCGCTTCTAACGAGCACACGCCAAAATGGCCGACGAGGAAAAACTGCCGATTCCCCCAACTTTTCTCGAGAAATTACTCTTCTACACAACAGCTACCTTCGTTCTTCTCGCGACCTTCAGCCTGTTCGCGTTCCTCTTCTTAGTCCCCTTCGTGATTGAGCCTGCCTTCACTACGATATTCATGCAATTTGATCCTGTCGCAGCCTTATGCGTCACCGCACAAGTCAAACATCTACTAGGAGTCAGTAACTGCTCGTGGGCGTCCTGTAGAGAAGGCTGCACCAAGGACCTGTTTGAATGCACCCAAATAAGAGTCAACTACAAACTGGGATACGCCGCTAATATATCCGCTACTGAGTACGAGTCGCTCATCAGAGCTGAGAGATCCTTGAGGAACTACGATTACGACAATTACGAATCGCCGCTAGAAAAGAGCTATCCAGAAATGGAGGAGCAGGAGCTACCTGAACCCATTCCCACAGGTCTGATGGGAAATGACTCAGAGTGGTATTTCACTGGTGCTAGATTATTCCCCAACGTGAAAGGGTGTGGCTATCCCCCTATACTTAACTGTACAGTTTTCTACGGCAAATACAAGCCCATTGGCAACAATTATACCTGCTACTTTAGTAGAGTAGACCCTGGTTTAGTCATCACGGAATTAGATATGTGGCAGAACACTTTGAATTTGGTGTATGCGTTGGCGATTCCAATACCGTCGTTCATAATTTCGGTGATATATTTGACGTTTGCATATTTTAAGATTTATAATACGGAAGAAGAGTCTGAGCAGGCTCCGTTGCAGAGTGATGCTGAGGCTATGGCGACTGGGGACGATGGGAAGCCGACAACGCCAGGGTCCGACACGTTTAGAGAAGATCTGGCGTGTTTCGGACACCAGCTGAAAATGCAGCTCGCAAACGAGAAGCCTAAAGAAGGCTTCGAGTCAAATAGCCCTATGATTTCAAACTCGGCCTCATTATCTGGGTGAGATGCTTTCTTTTTACATTGATCTGGCGTGGTTTGATTGTTTCATCCATAAGTTTTGACTAGATAGTTAAATAACTTTTAGATTAATAAATTCTAAAATTGTGTTACTTAAGCACACCAGTGTTAAAACTTAGCCTAATTACTTTTATTAATGTCTGTGCTTACCAGTTTTGAATGGTATTTTCAATAACATAATATTTTGATATGTGATTGGCCATTTTATTTTTATTAGATTTTTAATTAATTTGTTGTTAATCTTGATTCTAATTTAGTAATGTATTTGTATTTAATTTGGGAACAATAGTGTAACTTTGCATGTTGAGTGCGTATTTATCACAAGGTTACTCGAACTTTGACAAAATTGAAATTCCCCTCTTGACTATCACATTTTGTTCAAGCAGATATTACCTGGTTTGTATAGCTTATTAAAAAGAATTTCATAATATCTCATTTTGAAAGTGGACATACTCCGTCCAATAAATATGAAATATATCCAAAATAATAATTTCGATTATTTTTGTTTTTTTCTCCATTAAATTAAGAATTTTCCAACTCGACAGGACCAAGTCATCTTTCGTGAACGCTTAATGAAAAAGTGAAACACAGAGGTACGTGTGAAATCTATGGCTTTATATCCATAAGCATAGAATTCATTATTGTAAAGAAAAGCACGTACGATATAATATATTGCACCATTTGAGTCCATTTTAAAACCTTTTTGCACTTAGTCTAATATTATTATACTATATTGTTATAGTCAGAGTAAAAATATTATATTCTTACTCTGAGATAGTAGTACTTTGTTGCATGGTTTTTAGATTATTATGTTGTGTGAGTAGTAAAAAATAAGAATTAATTTTAATTTTTGATGCATGGCATAAAAGTTTACATTTATATAAATTATAAATTAATTATAAAATGTTAACATAAATATTTTTGTTAACTGAGAAAATGTTAAAATAAAAATATTATAATGAAAATTCATTCGCTTAATGCAGTTTCTTCAATCAATAAAGCAGAAAATCAATAATAATTATAATTTATATTTAATTTCAGATGACAGGACTCCTGAAGAGGTATTGGCTACAAAGTGCACCATGAAATGAGGTGAATAAAATGAACATTTTAATAATACGGAGAAGTTTTCGCTCGATGTCACAGAAGCTTTTTGCTTTTAAAATGGTCGTGAAAAAATTACTTAGAAAATATAATTGCGAAAAGAAAGATTTTTATAAAGCGTTGTGAAAAATGATATTAAAAGAATTTTCGTGACAACAAACAATATAAATATTATTATTGTATTATTTTAAAAATTAGGTGATGAATGAAATTTATTACTAAATATATTATGTGTCTTTGCTATAATAATATTTATTTTAAAATATTACCTATTTATACTCATATTAAGGAACAAAGCTTTTAACGTCATGATTTAATTAGCGTTCGTGGTTGTAACCTACCTTTACATAAAATTCATAGTATGTAATACGTTGTATGAACTACAAAATATATTTATGTACACTGGTCCTACACATTATTATTCAAAATGTTATGACTATAATTTTATCTTTACTAAAAACAACAATTATTATAAAAATAATATAATTGTGTAAATGTATGCAAAATTTTTAATAATTTCATATATTGTTATGAATAAATTAATGAATAAAAATAGTGCGAAAAATTGGTACCTTTAAAATTCTAAAATGAATTCGTCCACTCTTATGATAACTGAGATATTGTATTGTGAAAGATTGCATTTGAAGGGATTGAATAAGTAAGGCGTATTAAACTTTATATTATGTTTTGATGAAGCTCTAATCCCTTTGGTGAATTATTGCTCAAAAATGTAAATTTTTGCAAAAAAAAACCGGTTGTCACGAAAATATCTGCATTTTATTATTATTAGATTTAAAAAGAATTTTATCTCTTATAAATGTAAACATAAGACTTTAACGCCAGCATGCTTTTATTATATTAAATGCACGCGTTCTGATGAAATGAAATTTTATATTAAGTTATGATTTAAGTATTTATTTTTAATTATCAAAAAGCGCAATCTCTGTTACAGGTGTTTTGATTTAAAATAAATAAATGTAAAGTCAGACGGTTTATATTTAAGGAAAAAAGAAGAAATTATTTTATTTCATAGGCATCAATAATATTGAAAACAACAATAATTATGTTACATATTTTCTTCGTCGAGACTAGTCAAAATTAGATTAGATTTAAATCTGCTTTTATTTTATTAAGGTAGATATTTAGTTTTTAATTATGCATCAATATGAGAAAATTATATTGTACTTTATTATTATTGAAAATATAATGGGATAATAATTTTAAATTCGTTGCCTGTCTTGTACCAGTTGTCGCATGGGTATATTATGTTTAAAATTAAAAAACACATTAAGAGGGTTTTAATATAAAATATAATATGGTAGATACATATGTATAAGTCTCGGTCTTGAGATTTATTTTTCATAAAAAAATTCAGCTAACCAGCTTTAAATTTATTTCAAACATAATTCCAGGAATTAAATTGCTTTATTTACAATTTTTAACATTAAATTAATATCGTTTTTTTGTCAAGTTGCAAATAATATTATGCTGTCGGGCGTGTTTTGATATCTACTGCCTCCTGCTATAGACAGTTCATATTATATATTTATGATAAGGTTAGGTATTTTAATTCGAAAAGTACTAAGTCGTTGGAATTCTAACAATTATCGTCCCTGCCGTACAGTAGACAGTATCGATTCTTCCGTCCCGTGCCTAAACTTTTTAAAAATTCATCGGTACATAATGTCCATAGCCATCCGAACCGTCACCTAAGACCAAAATAGGAAAACGTACATACTTATTGAAATTTCAAAATTACCAAAATAATTATTTTGTATTTATACATACCAATCAAAATTAATACAAAATATATTTTAAGCTATGAATAAAAGAAAAGTCGATTACAAAGCTCAACCATATTATAAAAAGCACAAAAGATAAGCATTTATGAACTAGCTGATATTTAATGCTTTTAAAGCATTGCATTTCCGTATATATGTCGTATTATACAATGTTTGCTTAAATTGATTTATAAAAAATGTCAACTTTCTTTTAATATATTATTACAATAGTAACGAATTATTTTTATACTCAATTTCAAAAATTCATCAAGAAGAGAATGCGGATATTAAGTTTTATTGTAATCTTATTTTTTGTATTATAATCATAATAATGATACCTATTTAATTATGTTTTGTATTGAAACATACATTAAAAATAAATAGATTTTGCTTTTTATAAAAGGCTAAGCTTGAAACAACCCGTTGGAATGTTCACAATCGCTGTTATGATTGTATTATATGAACGCTTCATATAAAATCTGATATAAATAATTAATTATTGTATTATTTATAGTAAAAAGGCTTGTGAATATTGCATTATATTAGTGATAAGGGCATTGCGAAATATAAAGGTTATTTTCTTGTAACACTTATATAGCTTTGCTACTATGCTTTTAATTGATGTGTTATTTTAAAGAAAAGTTTATATTAATATTCCTATTTACTTAAAATAAATAAATAAAATATTAATTTTAAGATTAAACCTACCTATTCTATAATTTATAATAAAATAAAATAAAATAAAATTGTATTTAAAATATTGAGTTTAAGTATTTTGTTAAAAATTTTGTAATTTTTTTAGCTTCGAATATGTATATAAAAGTTCTTTAAATGTTTTAAGAGTAAATTATATTAATAATAACAGAAAGAAAACTTAGACTATGGAAAGATATTAAGATTAGTTAGATTTGCAAAAGTACCCACGCACACATTATAGTAGCTAAAATAATAATGTTAGAGCGTAAATTATTTCATGTTCACATTACATTCATTTATACAGTAAATTCCATGAATAGTAAGAAGTTATTAAAAGACAAGAAATCCATTTTTACAATTTGTTTTTGAGTTAATTAATATAAACATTTTACGATAAAAGTTGATCTGTTAACTATTTCATTGTTCTCTTTCTTTTCTTTGTTTTTACTAAATATTATAGATAGCAAATTAAAAAATATTTTTACACGCCCTGCACTTATTTTATATAATTTACACACGGGAAAGCTTAACCATGAAATAAAAATAAGTATTTGAGAGAAAAATTAAATTTTTTTATACAATTTAGTTCGTACTTCGTACGTATTGTTAAAACATTTTGTAACATTGTAAATGTTAATTGTGTTACTGCTTCTAATAGAATAAGTAATCGAAAAGCAATTTATGTACTATATCAATCTGAAATTAAGTCAAATTATTAACTTCGTTAGACTTAAATGTTAATTTCTGTCTAATTTTTTATTGTGTCACAAAGTCACATTAAGTCTCATTTATTATTATGATTACTTTATTTATAAATGTTAAGTACATTAATATTCCTGCTAAATTTAATGAAACCAATCGGTTTTTCTAAATTTAATTAAATTTTACTTTTATACTTAACTTAGATTAACATGTTATTTTGTTAAATTTGAATATATTTGCAATATTATTAAAATCTAAATGTGTGGATGGAAGTATATAATATAACAAAATATTATATTTTCCCTAATTGCTATATTTTTTTACATTGAAAAAGTTTGAAATAATTTTTGTCTATTATGAATGTGATGTATTAAAATGTATAGAGTGAAAGATAAATATCGTACGTATCTACAAACTCAAAAATACTAAAAATAAAAAGTTTAGAATGTCTGGTAATGCCACTCATACTTTTATAATTATTATGTATATAATGATAATATTTATCTTTACATACATATTAAAAGTTTTTTTTAAATATTTTACTCAAGAAGTTAAATCTTGGGAAGGCAATTATGTACAAAAAATTCAAAACATAAAAATGGTGTGGATACTGCTATTAAGAGTATAGCATTAAGAGTATATATATATATATATATTGTATATAGAGAAAAAAATATACAAAACTCATGAAATGCAGGCAGCATTTCATGAGTTTTGTATATTTTTTTGTAATAAAAACAATACACAAAAGGCGTTAGAGCATAAATACGTGAGCTTTACGCACCTTTATAAAGCTACTTCATAATTGACGAAAAAATAATATTATTTTATTTGACAATTTAAATTAGACACACATCACTGCCAAAAGTTGTGGTCACTATTCACTCTATACACTTTTTTCTCTAAAAACCAGTCCAGTGATTTTCTAAAAACACTTTTCTTATACTTTCGTAATCATAAGCTGAACATGTATATTTCATAAATAAATAAACCTGTCTCCTTTACACGGTGTAAAGCAGACAAATTTATTTATACACCTGCTTCTACTAAAATACGCTTATTGCAAGACTCTGATTTAGACTTATTGTAAGTGTAATAATTTAATTTCAATAATATTCAACAAATTATTTTCGGTGATGAAGTTATACTGAATTGTATTACAAAATTTATAATTTTTTTTTCAATATTTTTGAATTAAATTATTTTCACTCACAAACAATTTTAAATCCATTAAGAATAAATTTAATTTTTATTTACCTAAGTGAACCACCAATAATTAATGAATAAAGTTATCATTGTTATGTCAATGTTAGCATAATATTATGTAATTTAGCTTTTTAACTTTTAAAGTTATTTAAATATGTTTATCTACTTAGTGCTTAATATGTAACACCAATTTCGCAGATACTATAATAATATTATTTTTGTAAATTAAAGGTAAAGGGCACAAAATATATATTTTCAGGATATAAAAAATGTATTCTAATATTTTATCGTTAAAAGTGTCTGATTTGATAAATGAATATTATTTTATTATAGCTTAATTAATTAATTTTATAATTTTATTTACTTGTTGTTTAACTAACGTAACAATTTATTTATTAATTTGTCTCTCATATGTTTTGGTAGTGGGTATAATATTTTTGATAATACGTGACGGTGTATTTTGAGTATGCGATTATTAAATAAGTATTTTGATGATTTTACAGTTTTAAAAACATTTATTATGTTACGACAAAACACGTTAAAAATACGTACCTACGTAATAATATTTCTTGCTAATTAAAGATTATAAGAAAAGAATAATAAAATATTATTAATAACTTTAATGCCCACCAACAAATGAAATGATTAAGTACTTACTATATATCACCAAATAAAATATGGTAATTTTTTTAATGGATATTTCAAATATATTTAATTCCAAATCATACAAAAATGATTAGGTATATTATAATGTGCTATATTAGGTGTTTTATTGCAATATTAACTTATTATTTAGTATCTAGGTGTATGTACGTTTAATTAATTTCATTTTGTGTTTTTATGCACGAATGCAAAGTCTTTCGATGGGATGCGAAAGTTTTATACGTTGTGTATTGTAATTGTTCATCGTAATATTACATTTTCATTCATTTGAAACTGTTGCCTTATGACCGTTTTGTATATAAAAGTATAAATGAAGGTTAGTAGTAAATATTACATTTATTGGCTTCGACATTGTGTTTCATTTATAAATGGACGACCTTTTCATATTGTGTCCGCCTAAATATATAATAGGGACCGATTTGGATCGAAATCCTTAATTGATATCGATTCTTGTAAATTATTTATAGCGTTGAGTGACCTAACTAACTCTACACCCAAGTAACGCTTGTCTGTGACTTAAGTAATCTGTTTTTTTTTTTAAATTCTTAAACTTGTTATTTTTGCACGATTTCGAACAATAAAGAAAGCTTTCACTAACTAGTGAGATAAAAAAAAGTATTATTGCATGAATTAGAATTATTATTATGAATAGGTTAATTTTTGCAAGTAATTTAAAAAAATGAGATTAGAGATTAATAATAATTATGAGAAACCAATACCAACAATTTTATGATAAACTTTTTATTTTCACAGTAGGTATACGTATAGAATGTAATAATTAAAAACAAAATTCACATTATAGACTGAAAGACAGAATTATATTAAGACAAATTAGTGGACTGTGAAAGTTCACTGTTTGACGACCTCCCTGGCGCAGTTTTGAGCGCTGTTGTCTTAACGTGGGAGGTCCCGGGTTCGATTCCCGGCAGGGTCAATTAGGGATTTTATAATTTTTGAATTTTCCTTGGTCTGACCTGGTGGGGGGTTTCGGCTGTGGCTAGTTACCACCCTACCGGCAAAGACGTGCCACTAAGTGATTTAGCATTCCGGTACGATGGCGTGTAGAAACAGCCATACTGCTAACAGGTTGGCCCACTACCATCTTAGAATGCATCATCACTTACCATCAGGTGAGATCGCAGTCAAGGGATAACTTGTAGTGGATAAAAAAAGGTAATAGTAAGTATAGTCGGTACCCATTGACTGACACCAAAAATACCCCCCACAGAATATTTTTACTCAGCGGGCGATGGAGAGAGCTATGCTTGGAGTATCCCTGCGTGATCAAACCAGAAATGAGGAGATCCGTAGGCGAACCAGAGTAACCGACATAGCTCGAAGGGTCGCCAAGCTGAAGTGGCAATGGGCGGGGCACGTAGTTCGCATAATGGTAGGTGTTTTCTTGGGATAATAATGCGGTGGGTTCCCACTTCCCACATCCTTCCGCATACGACTCGACTAAGAGTATCTAAACCATAGATGTAAACTCTTGGTTTTTGTAATGATTATTAGCAGATGTTACTGATAATAACCGGGACCGACGGCTTAACGTGTTCTCCGAGGCACGGAGGAAACGAAAGCCTCCAAATTCGGTCACCCATCCAGTTACCGACTTGAGTCAACGTTGCTTAACCTTCGCAATCGACTGCTACCTACCTACTCAAAAAAACAACCAATTATTAATACTTAGTATTTATTGTAAATGCGAAAGTGTCTGTGTCTGTCTGTTACATTTTTACGGCCCATATTATGTTCAACCGATTTTTTATACAACATAATATTATAAGGACTTTATATCGGAAAATCCAAGAGCACAGCCAAGAGTTCCCATTGGATGTATCTTCTAAATCTGGTCCCTCGCGACCAGCCCTGCCGGACACTGGCCGATCACTGGCGATATCCCTGCCACGGCGACGGCTTTTAGTGGCCTGAAAAAAATTGTAGTGAAAAATTAAAAATCTTTAAGACTGGTGGTTGTTTAGTAAGAAAGATCTAATATATAAACTTGTAGTGCGAATTAAAATCGAGTAGTTTTTGAGATACTCGTAGATACCTACCTAGTTGGCAGCAGACTCAAACACAAACACAATTTAGGGACCGTTCATTGATTCATGGGTGAAAAATAACAACTTAATAGCACAATAGGTAAGTAGGTAGGTTTGCATTGCTCACTACCACAGAATAATTGTCACTACTTGGTCCTTGGTCAATGTAGGTAGTTTACAGACGCGGACGGGGATTTTTATAAGTCCGGTATTTTTTTTCTGTTATCCTTATTGTGGAAGTATTCTGTCCGTTGCAATCTGATTGCAAAGTAGATTTCTTTTGCAAATTATGTTCAGTTTGAACCGTGAAACTTGATTTTGAAATAAATAGGAACACTTTGCCATTTATTAATAATTTATTTAAATAATTTAAGTATCTAACTAGGTAGTAGGTAGGTCTACTTATTAGATTATACTTATTGTTTTTGTTAGCTTAATACGTACCTATTAATTGGAGACCATCAACCACAGTAACTACGTTAATACAAAAAATTAAATTTTTTTCGTCATGAAAACTCACACACAATAGTTAATTATGTTTTTCTCACCTTTCTCAAGAGCCCCTTACATTAATAATAATAGATCAATCTAACTTTTGTTACGAAAAATACCAAGGAAAATCTTCAATGTAAAACTATAATGTACAACGCCGTCTATTGAAAGTCTCCTGTACTACATCGCGAAAATGTGAAACACTAGTAATAATTATTCGTATTCACATATTACATAGATACTACTTTAAGTAAGCGTCATCTATTGAGAATTACGCGTACTACTTCGAGAATCTTTGCATCATAGTTTGGCCATCCACTCATACGTCATGTCGCTTCAAGAAGGCGCCATCTATTGAAAGTCACCTGTACTACTTCGTGTATCGTTGCATTGTAGTTTGAGCAGTCTCTCATAGGTGTCGCCTAACATAATTCCACGTTTTAATTCAGTATGTTTCGAATAGATGGCGCTGTTAGTAAAATAAAAAGTTCTTACTTGAATCCCATTTCTTCAGGAGGGACTCCCAGTTTGGTCAACTTCGCTTCATAAGTTGCGAGTAGATCATCATGGGCTTTCCTCAGACGGGCAGCTTCGTACCGCAAATCATCTACTTGGTTGTCTTTCATTTTTAACAGTTCCTGAAACGTAACGAATTTGTTATTTTGGCATGTGTAATATAAATTGAAGAAACTTCTTAGTATTCTATGTTTAATATTACTGAAGATATTTATTTTCGTTGATGTCAACCCAAAATATGTTATTCAAATTCAACGAAGTAGTTTAAATTTCGAATCTTTAACATAACTACTAACATAACTAAAAAATTCCTCGCGGAGTGTCTCACGGAGTAGACGTGTCGTTGGTAGTAGAAAACTTTATCAAATTTTTACTAAATATAGGAAGTGCAAATTGCAACCTAATGTGCATTAACGTGTAACCCATATTTAATTAACTCGTGCACATCGAAGTTGTTACTATTCAAAATAAATAACCTGGTGCAGTGCCCCTCACCCCCTCGAGTAAACGAGTGAGTTGTTATTTTTCGGCTCGCTCGCACACATAGCGTACACGCCTGCAACACATCGGTAGCTGTGAATCAACCTAAACATGAGCTCACGTTCGCTCGCAAAGAGCGGAAAAGTTACAAGCGGCAGCGGGAGTGACTCTGCGCCGGATTTGCGGTTATTAGAGGACAAAGATGTTACACTCAGAAAAAGAAAATACGAATGTGACTGTGCTGATATATTAGCGGATTTTCGGAAGGAGATGTTGTCTTTTCTTCAAGATTTCACTAAAACACAGGAAGAAAGGTCTGAAACATTGCATCAAGAGATAAAGGAAATTAAAAGTGAAATAAAAGGTAACAGTGTGGTTTTACAGTCGGTTGTAGAGGAACAGAAACACTTAAAGTCTGAATTAGAAAACATGACAACCCTTACTAATTCAATTCAACAAAAATTAAACTTAGTCGAAGACGACGTACATAAGCTAAAAAATTACAATAACAATGCTACACTCTCACGTAACCTTCTTTCTTATGATGACACCATTATGGAAATTCAAGACCGTGCTCGTCGAGAAAAGAATGTTGTCATTGCGGGAATACTTGAACCACAAAACTCCAACAGTGCCTATAGGCGCGAGCATGACAAAAAAGAAGCAATGAAATTAATTAAAATGATTTTTCCCGAATGTCCCGACCCTACCGTAGTTCTTAGATTGGGAAAGTATAATCAAAACAAAACTAGACCAATAAAACTGTGTTTTGAAAGCCGTGACACCGCGAAATTCATACTAAAGAATAAAAATAAAGATCCTACTCTTACAGCCCTCATATATGCTGACCAAACTCCATACCAGCAACAGCACATGAAAAACCTACGCACGGAACTACAGACCCGACAGCAAAAGGGAGAAACTGACCTGACAATAAAATATCTCAAGGGTATTCCAAAAATAATAAAAAGAGACTCAAAAAACGAAGCACCCCGGAAATCAACAACGATGAAATAGAGACCAACGAAAATGGAGATGCACAAATTACATACCAAAATCTGCATTGTTACACGGACATAGACACAAACAAGAAATCTTTAAAATTCTTTTACACAAACATACGAAGCCTGGTCAAACCTGATAAATTAGATGAGCTTAAATGCATATTAAAAACCATGAATACTATTATACATATGGTTCTGATTACTGAGACATGGATTAAATCAGACCTGGAAGCAAGATCACTGCAAATTCCTGATTATACTCATGTATATAACTTCCGAAAAGGACGTGTTGGAGGAGGAGTTTCTATGTTTATTCACAAAAGTTTAAAATTTGAAGCGACTGAAATAATTACCAAGGACCAAAATGAATATATCTGGGTATATTTAGAAAAATATGCCTTAAATGTTGGTTTAATATATAAGCCGCCAAACACCAATGTAATTGAATTTCTAGAAACCTATAGTGAACAGCTTGAAAAAAAGCGAAGAGGACTAGTCTTCGGTGATTTCAACATCAATTTGTTAAATAACGATCGCAATACAAGTAATTACAAATCTCTATTGGATGAAGCTGGCTATCAAATTCTCAATAAATTAAGCGATGATTTTTGTACTCGAGAAACTAAAACTACAAAATCCACCATTGATCATATTTCGACAAATATTTCAGGAAGTAAATTTCACATGGCCCTCTTGGATACGCCTTTGTCGGACCATAAACAACTATATTTAGCCATGAAAACCTTAAAGCACGATATGAAAAAAGACAAACGTGAGTATACAGCTACGAACTATACATCTCTGTATGAATCAGTCGAAGAATCTGGATTTGTAAATGATCGTGATGACTTTGGAACTTTGGAAAACTTCATAAAATGTAAGATCAAAGATAACAAAATAACTAAAACAAAAATTCTAAACAAACCAAAAGAAGATTGGATAAATAAAACAGTATTAAACAGCTTATATAATAGAAACGATGCCTGGAGCCATTATAAAAAAAATCCTAAAAGTTCAGAAGCTGAAGAAACCTTTAAAACTAAAAGATACGAGGCTTATAAAACTTCAAGAAACGCAAAGAATACATACTACCTGAACGCATTTAAAAGTTGTGATAAACATCCTAAGAAAATGTGGAACTTAGTTAATAGTCTTGTAAGCAATAAAATTAAAACAGACCCCTCCCCTCCTAAACTTACTGTAGACTCAGTAACGATAGATAATCCTGCTCAAATATGTCAATGCTTTAATGATTTCTTCTCCACAGTTGGTTCTAATCTCGCAAATGAAATACCACAATCTTACCATCAAAGTTTAACATATAGCCCATCCCATTCACCCAATGACACACTCGACACATTCGAACCAGCGACAGAAAAAGAGATAGGTAAAATAATTGATGATATGGACTCAAATACAAGTAGCGGAATTGACGGCATAAGCGTCAAAGATATAAAATGCATAAAAAATTTAATTCTCAAAAACTTAACTAAATGTCTGAATAAGTGTCTCAAAGATGGTGTATTTCCAGATACTTTAAAAATCGCCAAAGTTACGCCAATTTATAAAACGGGTCCTAAAACAGATCCTGGAAATTACAGGCCTATTTCTGTACTACCAGTTCTATCAAAAATTTTGGAAAAACTTATATATTCCCGACTAAATAACCATCTTGATAAAATTAACTTCTTTTTCAAACAACAATATGGTTTTCGATCCAAATGTAGTACCACTACAGCTACTGTGGATCTTATCTCAAAAATTAAAACTGCTATTGATCAAAAACAAATTGCTTTGGGTGTCTTCATCGATTTAAAAAAGGCATTTGATACAGTAAGCCACCATAATTTATTGCATAAATTACATAAAATTGGCATAACGGGTCCTGCATATAACATTCTAAAATCATATTTAGATGACCGGAAACAAATTGTTAAAATAGGAAAGTTTGAAAGCCATCCCGCAAAACTTAATTACGGCGTGCCACAAGGCTCCATTTTAGGACCATTACTCTTTTTAGTTTATATAAACAGCATTAGCAGTGTCAATGTATCTGGTAACATTACCCTATATGCTGATGATACCTGTCTATTCTACTTTGGAAACGACATAACAGACATAGTAAAAGAAGCTCAAAGTGACCTAAATAAGCTAGGTAGATGGTTTCTCTCAAATTTACTTACAGTAAATACCTTAATGAAAAATACTTAGGACTAATTTTGGATAGTAAACTTACATGGCAGAATCATATTGACCACCTTAAAAGTAAAATTTCCCCTCTAATAGGAGCCCTACGTCGAATATCATCTTGCATACCACAAAAAGTACGTCCTATTATATACAACGCTCTAGTCAAACCCCATATTGAATACCTAATCGAAATTTGGGGAACAGCTGCAAAAACACATATACAGAAACTACAAATTCTTCAGAACAAACTAATTAAAGCTCTGTATAAATATGATTATTTAACGCCCTCTAATAAACTATATAAAGATACGAAAATTCTAAATATAAAACAGCTATATACGCTCAAAACATGTATCCTCATCAGAAAAATCATTACAGATGATATACATACCCAAATACGCTTTCAAAGAAGAACATACACACACTACCTTAGAAAACGTAACAAATTGTCACTACCAAAAATTAGAACCAACTATGGAAAACGGAATATTTTGTTCGAAGGAGCAACATTATACAATAACTTACCAGAATCAATTGTAAACAGCAAAAGTTTCCCTATTTTTAAAAAACAACTTAATGAACATTTACGAAAATCCGCTCAGCTTATGTTAATGTAACCTCGCCCCTACATAACCAGTTTTTGTAAGCACATGAACATTTTATACTGAAGTTTTTCTTACTACCTTCACAATCTGTAACTTTCACATTTAATTATTGTAACTTGTGACACTAACCCAGAACTAATGTACATAGATACTAACTAAATTTTAAATGTTTAATTCTCAATGTAAGTGAACGTTTTTATGTTCTTTTTGAGTAATAAATGTCTTTAAACCGAACTAGTTAACCCGTAAACCCGTTGTCTTAAGTGAGCGATAAACGCGGCAACGCGACAGTATCAAACAGTAGCTGACCCTTTACGTGACCTGCGTTGTCACGTAGATAGTAAATACCTCTGTCATTTTCTATGGCGTCGTACCGTATCGCGTCGCTTCTATCGCTCACCTTTTTTTTTGCCTTGGGGTAATCCTAATGGATAGGTACCACCGCGAATGCAGGTTATGTCAGACAGGACAACGGGTAACAATGGTTCGACTTTTCAATATCTGCCTAATAGCTACGAGTGGTTGATACTAATTGCAGGCAATAGGCTCGACCGAAACCTCTTTGCCGGAGCGTTATTATAATATTATGTATTATGAAACCACCTGCATGCCTTTATTATCAGAGTCCTATTTCTGTGCCACCAAGAGCCAAAAACATTGAATTACTTACGAATAAAAAATCCAAGAATGGAACTAACTTCTTTTATTGCACCCTTTTTTACCCAACTACGGCCAAAGCGAGAAAAGGGTTAAGATTTTAGCGGTCTTTGTATGCTGCACCTATGTTTGAAATTATGTATGTTCGTAGCGCCTAAACCACTGAGCCGATTTTGATAAATGAGGTGAATTGAGGTGTCAATGGTCCTTAATGGTCCGGATGACATACTTATAGGCTACATTTTATACGAACAAAATCAGGACGGATGTAACATAACATGGATCTAATTCTAATCCATTAAATTTCTGAATAGCTGTTATCTTATTTATTTACTTATAAGAAATAGTAATAATGTGAACGTTCTTGTGTTTGTCATATATGTAAATTATTGTTAGTGTAATTAAATAAATAAAATAAAAATAAAATCTTCGTTATATCTACGAATACAAGTAATCAAAATGAACTCACATGAATTTCCCTCGGATTCAAGTCGCGACCCTGAAAGCTTTTCAGCTTCGCTTCAAGTAGCGCCGTCTTCAAGGAAGCTCTTTGTTGTACTTCTAGAACAGCTCTAGAGAACCTACAAGAAGTAATATTAATTATTATAATATTATGAATAACTAGCTGATGCCCGCGACTTCGCCCGCGTGTTTAAAGTTTTTTTGATTCCCACGGGAACTCCTTAATTTTCCGTGATAAAAAGTAGCATAAGTCACTCTCCACTATACCCATGCCAAAAATCACGTCGATCCGTTGCTCCGCTGCGGCGTGATTGAAGGACAAACCAAAAAAAACAACAAACAAACACCTTCGCATTTATAATATGATATGATGCGAAAGTATGTTTGTCTGTCTATCTGTCTGCTACACTTTCACGGCCCAACTACTGTACTGATTTTGATGGAATTTGGTACAGAGATAGGTTACATCCCGGGGAAGGACATAGTTTACTTTTTATCCCGGATCGTCTAGTGACGAAACGCGACGCGAGTAGGTATTTTCAATAACGCTATCTGTTTCACAACGCTTCGTTGCCTTCTCCATATCGTGCGGTAGAGAGAGTTGCAAGTCCAGTAGGCATATGCCTACATTTTATTCTTGAAATATTGTTTCGGGTGATAACGTTTTTACCCCCCCCCCAAACGTTTACGAAATTAGACAATTTTGGTCTCATTAGATTCAGTACACCTTACATACGTTTTATTTTTTTAGTATTTTAGTTAAGTTACAAAATTAAAATACTCGAGGAAGTTTTTAGGTCAAAAATATGGATATTTAGACGCTAATAACTTTTAACATAAGCAATATTTCTTTAAAATTAAAACGTACGAGCATAGTTCTTCATTGTATCTGCAACATTTCTAAAAACCGACCAAGTGCGAGTCGGACTCGCGCACCGAGGGTTCCGTACAAACCTGTAGTACCTAAGTTTTAAATTATTAGAAAAACTATTCAGTTTAGAAAAAAATGATATTACAAACCTCAATATCATTTTTGAAGACCTATCCATAGATACCCCACACGTATGGGTTAGATGAAAAAAAAATTTTTGAGTTTCAGTTCTAAGTATGGGGAACCCCCAAAATGTATTGTTTTTTTTCTATTTTTGTAAGAAAATCTTAATGCGGTTCACAGAATACATCTACTTACCAAGTTTCAACAGTATAGTTCAGTATCGGAAAAAAGTGGCTGTGACATACGGACGGACAGACAGACAGACAGACATGACGAATCTATAAGGGTTCCGTTTTTGCCAAATTTGGCTACGGAACCCTAAAAATTATGAAAATTGGACAACATTTACGGGAAGAAAAACGTTATCGCTTTTTGTATGAAAATTTACAACTAGACGATCCTCATAAGGAGTTCTCGCGGGAATCCGCGGGCATCTTCTAGTTAATAACAATATTAGAAATTACCTATGTGAAAGACGAAAGTGTGTCTGTCTGTCTGCTACGCTTTCACGGCCATCTTTTCAACCACTCTAATTGACGAGTTTTTTTTTTAATCCACTACATGTTAGCCCTTGACTGCGATCTCACCTGATGGTAAGTGATGATGCAGTCTAAGATGGTAGCGGGCTAACGTGTTAGGGGCATGGCAGTTGTATAAAACCCATACCCCTATTCGGTTTCTACACGGCATCGTACCGGTGGTACCGGAACGCTAATAAATCGCTTGGCGGCACGTCTTTGCCGGTAGGGTGGTAACTAGCCACGGCCGAAGCCGTATTTTTTTCGACATTTTGCAAGATAAATCAAATACTATTATGCATAACAATAAATAAAAAATCTGTTTTAGAATGTAGAAGTATTGCCCTTTCATATGATATCCCACTCAGTATAGTTATCATACTTTGAAATTTCAAACCCCCGATTTTCCCCCTTTTTTAATTAAACTAAAAATAATTTTCGTTTTTTTTCATTTTAATTATATTAAGCCACTATTATACACAACTATTCCAAATTTCATGTCGATAGCTTTAATAGTTACTGAAATAATCGACTGTGACAGACGGACGGAGAAAGTCGCACCATAAGGGTTCCATTTGTACCATTTTGGTACGGAACCCTAAAAAAATCTAGTAAAGAAATAAATAAAGCTGGCGCAAGCTGTAGGTAGTAGTGTTCTATTTCTATTTCTATTTCTATTTCGTATTCTCACTTCAGCACTTCGAACTGCTGCTCCAGCGACGACAGCTGCTTTGCGTTTGCCTGACAAGTGTTATATAGCTGACGCGAGCTGTACATACCTCGCTTTGAGTTCATCTCTCTCGCTGAGCACGCGGTCGAACCTCACTTGCAGCACCTCGTATTCCCACTTCAGCACTTCGAACTGCTGCTCCAGCGACGACAGCTGCTTTGTTTTTGCCTGACAAGTGTTATATAGCTGACGCGAGCTGCACATACCTCGCTTTGAGTTCATCTCTCTCGCTGAGCACGCGGTCGAACCTCACTTGCAGCACCTCGTATTCCCACTTCAGCACTTCGAACTGCTGCTCCAGCGACGACAGCTGCTTTGTTTTTGCCTGACAAGTGTTATATAGCTGACGCGAGCTGTACATACCTCGCTTTGAGTTCATCTCTCTCGCTGAGCACGCGGTCGAACCTCACTTGCAGCACCTCGTATTCCCACTTCAGCACTTCGAACTGCTGCTCCAGCGACGACAGCTGCTTTGTTTTTGCCTGACAAGTGTTATATAGCTGACGCGAGCTGAACATACCTCGCTTTGAGTTCATCTCTCTCGCTGAGCACGCGGTCGAACCTCACTTGCAGCACCTCGTATTCCCACTTCAGCACTTCGAACTGCTGCTCCAGCGACGACAGCTGCTTTGTTTTTGCCTGACAAGTGTTATATAGCTGACGCGAGCTGTACATACCTCGCTTTGAGTTCATCTCTCTCGCTGAGCACGCGGTCGAACCTCACTTGCAGCACCTCGTATTCCCACTTCAGCACTTCGAACTGCTGCTCCAGCGACGACAGCTGCTTTGTTTTTGCCTGACAAGTGTTATATAGCTGACGCGAGCTGTACATACCTCGCTTTGAGTTCATCTCTCTCGCTGAGCACGCGGTCGAACCTCACTTGCAGCACCTCGTATTCCCACTTCAGCACTTCGAACTGCTGCTCCAGCGACGACAGCTGCTTTGTTTTTGCCTGACAAGTGTTATATAGCTGACGCGAGCTGTACATACCTCGCTTTGAGTTCATCTCTCTCGCTGAGCACGCGGTCGAACCTCACTTGCAGCACCTCGTATTCCCACTTCAGCACTTCGAACTGCTGCTCCAGCGACGACAGTTGCTTTGTTTTTGCCTGACAAAATATTATAATCTGCTATACTAGCTGCCTGCAATACTAGCATACCTATAATAATATGACTAAATTTTTTTTTTTTTTTGTATAGCATGAAAAAACTTTTAGTTTATTATTGTTTTTTTTTTGATTGTTTAAATTCATTAACTTTATGATACTTACATGAAATGTTAATAAATTGTGACAATATTATAATGTAATGTAACCTACGAATTCTTGAAACAAAATAATGTATTCTTAAATAATATTCTTAAGTAATAAAGTAAATGATGTATTAATATTTCATGTCTTTTGTTTGGGAATAAATCCACCCAGCCTATTAACGCCCCACAGCTGGGCACAGGCCTCCACTCAAACTCAATCTCTCACATCTTTTATTTATTCAAATAAACATAATACAGGTACTTTTGAATCGTCGAGTGTATATACCACTGGTTCGGAATGCCATTCCTTCCGAGAAGAACCAGGAAGAAACTCGGTGGTTGCTCTTTTGAAAAAATTCATTTACAATTATTACATCCATGTGTAGATACATAAGTAACCGCTGTCCTTAGCATTGCTGGATCGAGCCAAATCCATGCTCTTTTATCATTTTCATAATCTTCAACAGTACTATTGAAATTCAACGACTTATTACAAATAGACGCGGCATACGCGAATATCACATAATATGTTTTAAATATCATAGTTGAAATTAAATAAAAGGAACTTTTTAAAAAAAACAAAACAGCGACTCTGCATCAACAACTTTAAAATTACAAGCTCTGTCAGTATTGAATTTAAAAAATTATAATGTTGGGTGGTTAAATGGCATTTTATCTGAACAGGATTCCGTTTCAGCTAAAATCATATTTAACTTTTATATTAAAAGTGTTAAAAATAGGATAGATAGAATTAGAATTTGTATGTAGTAGAATAGTAGTAGTATAACTAGTTATATTTAAGTAGTAAAATAAGTAAGTAGAATAGTTAAAATAATGGAAAAGGTACGATAGGATTGTCATAAGTATACATATTAAAGTATAAAAGTCCTGTTAAAATAAATAAAGATTTAAAAAAAAAACTATACAATTATTATTCATATATATATGACATAAAATCTAAGAATTATTGAATTTTAAAATTAAAAATAAAAAGCCAACATCACGCGGTGTTCCCAGGCGGTCACCCATCCAAGTACTGACCGCGCCCGATGTTGCTTAACTTCGGTGATCGGACGAGAACCGGTGTATTCAACATGGTATGGACGTTGGCGACAAGATTGGTAATTTTTAACATCGGTATGAACATGAAGGTTGTATGCTACTATAATTATTATTATAAGAAGCTTTTTTTCAGGACCATACTTTTAATGGATTTCTTAAATTTGTGTAAAGGCAAGTATAAAATAGGCGTGTTGGCGGGCTTTTACCACTGTTATCGTGTTAGTAGTAGGTATTATAATAACCGGGACTGCTCTCCGAGGCACGGGGGTAACTTTCCAACTCCGGCCTGGCACTGAGAATTTCTTAACTGAAAAACCCAATACCTAACAATTTTTATACCCGACCGGGAATCGAACCTAGGAACCTATCAGTCGACCATGCTAACCACTAGAGTCTAGACCAACGAGGTGAAAACTAAATCATACTAATATTATAAATGCGAAAGTGTGTGTTGTTTGTTGGTTTGTTGGTTTGTCCTTCAATCACGCCGCAACGGAGCAACGGATCGACGTGATTTTTGGTATGGGTATAGTTGAGGACCTGGAGAGTGACATAGGCATACTTTTTATCCCGGAAAATTAAGTAGTTCCCGCGGGAATCAAAAGAACTTAAACCACGCGGATGAAGTCGCGGGCATCAGCTAGTTAAGCAATAAATAAAAACAAAAACTTACAGCCAAAGCAGCCTTATCCCTATCATAGTTAGACATCTGCCTCTTGAGCTCTTTATTGTCAATAATGGCTGCTTCTAGAGGTTCCCGCAAGCTCTTCGACTCTGCCACAGCGTCCCTGGCCACCTTCTCCGCTCGTTCTTTTACCTTCTGCATGTCTTCCATTTGCTGTTTCAAACTGCTTATGAGACCTGGAAAAATATTTAATTTTATTGAGATAACATGTAATCTTAAGTTTGTGTTATTATTATGTAAGTAATACAGTGTATTTAATTGATTAAGTAGGTATAGTCCCACAAACTGAGATGGCTCTTAAAAATTGTCTCCTAGCCTCTTGTTTAACAAAATTCTCTTGGCCAACTTATTACCAAATTAATTATTAACTAGCTGATGCCCGCGACTTCGTCCGCGTGGATTGAGGTTTTTCGGTTCCCGCGGGAACTCTTTATTTCCGGGATAAAAAGTAGCCTATGTGCTATTCCAGACTATAATCTATCTCTGTGCCAACCTTCATCCAGATCCGTTCAGCCGTTAGAGCGTGATTGAGTAACAAACATCCATATATCCATACATCCATCCATCCTAACTTTCGCATTTATAATATTTATTTGATTATACTAGCTAATGACCGCGACTTCGTCCGCGTGAAATGATGATTTTTGACGACTTACCTGGCGTGTTGAGCGCTGTTGTCTTAACGTGCGGAGGTCCCGGGTTCGATACCTGGCAGGATCGATTTGGGAATTTATAATTTCTGAATTTTCCCTGGTCTGGCCTGGTGGGAGGCTGCGGCCTGGCTAGTTACCACCCTACCGCCAAAGACGTTCCGCTAAGCAATGTAGCGTTCCGGTACGATGCCGTGTAGACCGATTAGGGGTATGGGTTAATTATAACTGCCATGGCCCTAAAAGGTTAGCCCGCGCCGTCTTATAGACTGCATCATAACTTACCATCAGGTGAGATCGCAGTCAAGGGTTAACTTGCAGTGAATAAAAAAAAAGTATGTGTGTGCAATTCACATACGGCAGAAGTGAAACTTCAGAAAAGCAGACTTCGAGAGATTGAGATAAATATAACTTGTATGAGATAAATATATACCTATCTCATTCTCTCGCAGGCTAAATCCTATACGTTTGTCTCTTTCTGGTCATAGAATTGATGACCAGAAAGATTGACCACGATTGTTTCTGTCTCATATCACACTCTTCAAATCAACTTACCCAGGTTATTCAACGTGATGTCGTTATAATAATTCTTCAGATCTGAGAAGGCGCGCTCGTGATGGGCGATCAGTTCCGACAGCTGTTTGTTCTTCCTCTCCTCCACTTCACTTATTTCTGTCCTGTGCTTCACTGTTAACTCTATTTTGGTCTCCTGTAGTTTCTTGTCCGCTTTATCTTCTATTTGACGGGCTTTCTCTTCGAATACAGACCTATATTAAAAGTTAACAATGAATAAATATTTAATGTGCTTTGTAATCTATACTAATAGATATTATAAATGCGAAAGTTTGGATGGATGGATGTTTGTCACTCAATCACGGCCGAACGGCTAAACGGATCTGAATGAAATTTGGCACAGAGATAGATTATGGTCTGGAATAACGCATAGGCTAATTTTTATCCTGGAAAATTAAAGATTTCTTGCGGGGAAAAAAAAACCTCAATCCACGCGGACGAAGTTGCGGGTATCAGCTAGTCTAATAAATTTAGTTCAGATTTCATTTTTTTTTTTTTTGATTGAACATGATAACGTCTCTTATTAACACCTTTTTAATTGTAAAAGTTTTAGGCGCGGGTAAACTTAAATTCATGCATTGTACTTAATAATGGTAAATGATTAAATGCCATGACCTCAGCACTTCAAAAGTAAGTCACACATTTAGTTACTTTAGTTAGATCAGCACTAGACACCTGAAGTCTATAAGACTATTTTTGACATACCTCGTTTTGGACAGTTCCTCCGCGTGGATCAACTTAGCTCTCCTCAGCTCGTCTTGGGCAGCCAACGTCTTCTCTCTCATTTCTTGACGTAGAGCTCTCTTGTCGTTGAGAAGTTCCAGTTCTTGTTCTGTGAAATTAAAGATTATGTATTTCAAGTAAAACTTTTTGAAGTACGCTATTGATATTGATAAAAGCATTCCAAACAGCAGATGATTTGAAAATGCCATCTTTTATTGAGATGTTTTAATGGAGGTTTGTTGTTAAGTTGAGAGAGACATCCCAAAGAAGATAAGAGAGAGGCCTGGTGGGAGGCTTCGGCCGTGGCTAGTTACCACCCTACCAGCAAAGACGTGCCGCCAAGCGATTAAGCGTTCCGGTACAATGCCGTGTAGAAACCGAATATGGGTATGGGTTTAATATAACTGCCATGCCTCTAACAGGTTAGCCCGCTACCATCTTAGACTGCATCATCACTTCACGTGAGATCGCAGTCAAGGGCTAACTTGTAGTGGATAATTAAAAAAAAACATAGAAATGCTCAGTAGCAGAGTGGAGATGATAACCCACTCCAACAACTTACAACACTGTGTCACATAGAACACGTAAAGCTGTTGATCCTGTACATAATCTTTTTCCAATCGTCTTATTTCGATAGCCGTCCTATTGGACTATGTAATGTTAGAATAAAGAGTGCCTATACGTTTGCTCACGCTCTTATGCCCCATAATATCTCCTAAGGTGACTGGTTTTTGTTGAAATTTAAATAGGTCATTTTGACCTTACCTTTCAAAGCGAAAGCACTTCTACTTTGTAATCTAAGTAACTAAACGACCTTTACGTCGGTTTTGACGACCTCCCTTGCGCAGTGGTGAGCGTTGTGGTCTTATTATGGGAGGTCCGGGGTTCTGTCCCGGCAGGGTCAATTAGAAAATTTCTAAGCTCTGAATTTTATCTGGTCTGGTCTGGTGGGAAGCTTCGGCCGTGGCTAGTTACCACCTTACCGGCAAAGGCGTACCACCAAGCGATTAAGCGTTATGGGTTTAAAATAACTACCGAACCCCTAACAAGATAGCCCGCTACCGTCTTAGACTGCATCATCACTTATACCATCAGGTGAGATCTAGTCAAGGGCTAACTTGTAGTGGAATAAAATAAAAAAATATCACAGAGAAAAAATAACCTGTATGTTCTTCTTTCGCCGCTTTCAACGCTACCAAGTTCTCTGCCCTCAGCGCAGCGCAAGCAGCCTGCTGTTCATACTTCAAATGCTTGATCTTCTGCTTCTCTGTTTCCAACAAAGCCTCATTCTCCTCTTGAGCTTCTTCTGTAGCTCTTTCCCTATTCCGCAATTCCGCTTTAGCTTCCTCAAGTTGTTGACGAGTTATCTCCCAGAACGTGCGTATTTTGTCCCTTTCTAACTGGAAGTAGTTTCTCTCTTCTCTCTCTTTGTCTAGCTCTTCTTTGACTTTCAATGTGAATTGTTCCAGCTTCTCCCGGGTCATTTCTGATGTATCTACCCCATCTATGATGATGGCTGAAATTTTATAAACATTGTGATTAAACTTTGAATCTTGAATGCTATTGAATTTAGTAGGAATGGCATTCCGAACCAGTGGTATATTCACTTGACGATTCAAAAGCATTTATTAATTTTTTATTTGAATAAATATACGTTTGATTTGATTCTATACTGCTTGAATACTTGAGTTCAATTTTTTTTTCTACATATAAGTAAAGAGAAAAGTTATAACTCACTGACTGACTGACTCATCAATGCCAAGCCTAAACCCTTGAGTCCAATGAATTGTTTAACATGATTTGCGTGATAGCTTTTCATGTTATGTGTGTTCTACGTCATACACCGAGTGTATGGTCTGTGACGTCATAGTATGAATACACTCAATAATCAGTGGAATAGATTATTGTATTATCAAAATAGCTTACCAGCAGCTTTTTTTCCACCGCCTTTTCCTCCTTTTGGTGGCTGAAATTGTGACAAATATTAATTAGTACGATAATATTATTTTTTTAATAGATATGCAATGGATATCTCTATTGAAGAGATAGATATTTATTATTGAAATGTAATGGAAATTATTTTGCCTACACACTTAAAATTGCTATACCGTATAAATTTTACAAGAAATTATTCTACCTGTAGAAAAAAGTCTGATGATAATTAATCACTACATTAGCCATAAGATTCGAAATCAAATTTTAACTCGAGAGAATTTGGGAAAGTTTCTTGCATTTTTTATTTCAAAGAAATAAAAATTGTATAAAGAAGTAACGAAATCAGTCTCAGAAATGTGTGTAGAATGTATTCAAGATAATAAAAATATATTATTTGTTAGTGATCAAATCAGAAATGAGGAGATCCGTAGGCGAATCAGAGTCTGCAATGTAGCTCAACGAAAATGAGCGGGGCACATTATTCAAAGAACCGTTGGGGTTCCAAGGTGCTGGAATGGTGACCCCGCACTAGAAAGCGCAGCGATGGCAGACCCCCCACTAGGTGGACGGACGATATCAAGCGAGTCGCAGGGAGTAGCTGGATCCAAGCAACGCAAGACCGTGGTATATGGAAAACCCTACAAGAGACATTAGACATCCATATAGACGTTCACCGTTGAACTTGAAGACGACAACGACGATTATTTATCAAATAAATATTATAAATGCGAAAGTTTGGATGGATGGATGTATGTATGGATGTATGTTTGTTACTCAATCACGCTCCAACAGATGAACGGATCTGGATGAAATTTGGCACAGAGATAGATTATAGTCTGGAATAGCACATAGGCTACTTTTTATCCCGGAAAATTAAAGAGTTCCCGCGGGAACCGAAAAACCTCAATCCACGCGGACGAAGTCGCGGGCATCAGCTAGTATTATATAATAGCTATAACTATAAATTCACTAACTTACCATTTTGCGTTACGTTTTATTTTTCTCTCTTGAAACCTAATTAAAAATTTCTGTAACTCGAAACGAAAATGTATATAAAACACAATAGCTTCTGTATCAAAATCTAAAATCACAGATTCTTGAGCTAAATAAACCAAATAAACACAAGCGTTGCTAACGAAAACAATAGGTACTTGACTTTTAGTAACCATAGTAATAGTAGGTAATCGTTGCATGGAGGTAGGAACTTGGTAGGAAATTCGGACCTTTTTTTTTTTTGTTTAATTTATTTATTAACCATAGTAAACATTAGGTACAGAATATTCTATTTTATTCCGTCAGTACTATATTGACTGCACTGCATGGCACACCTTTCTTTGTACCTTCTCTTTGTCACTGAATCGGTGATTGACATATTTTGATTGTAGTTGTTTACGGATTGACATCAATCGTTTATCATGTTACTTGTCTCTGCTATCAGTCATACAGTATTCAAATTTCAAATCAGAGACAAGTATTCAAATCTCAACAGTCACTTTCGGAAAAATGATAATTTAAAAATTTTGTGTGCTTGTAAAAGAAAAGATATGACCCAATACGAGTATGCCCGACTGACAAAACTTTATTTTATCACTAGGTTCGAAGGGCCAAAATGCTGAGTAAATTCCTAAGCACCATCATGTATACTGTTACCTTCTTTGCTTTGGTCGCCATCGACTACTTGCTAGGGAACGGATTCGTGGATATCTTCCAGAAGATTCTGTGCAAAATGATATGCTTCATACGAAGATCTATTAGGGAAGAGGAGAAACAAGCTCAGACAGTTGCGGTGATATCGGATAATGATTCAGTTAGCTTGTCGATTCTGGTCACTGAAATCATGTTTCTTGCATTAACAATAACGGTAAGCTCTCAGAAATTAAATAATCGTAATTAAAAAATAAGCTAGATCCTTTTTAGGGTTCCGTAGCCAAATTTGGCAAAAACGGAACCCTTATAGATTAATCATGTCTGTCTGTCTGTCTGTCTGTCTGTCCGTCCGTATGTCACAGCCACTTTTTTCCGAAACTATAAGAACTATACTGTTGAAACTTGGTAAGTAGAAGATTTTCACACAAAAATAGAAAAAAAACAATAAATTTTGGGTGTCCCCATACTTAGAACTGAAACTCAAAAATTTTTTTTTCATCAAACCCATACGTGTGGGGTATCTATGGATAGGTCTTCAAAAATGATATTGAGGTTTCTAATATCATTTTTTTTTAAACTGAATAGTTTGCGCGAGAGACACTTCCAAAGTGGTAAAATGTGTGTCCCCCCCCCGTAACTTCTAAAATAAGGGAATGATAAAACTAAAAAAAATATATGATGTAAACCACCATGCAAACTTCCACCGAAAATTGGTTTGAACGAGATCTAGTAAGTAGTTTTTTTTTAATAATTTAAAACTTACTATAGGTTTGTACGGAACCCTCGGTGCGCGAGTCCGACTCGCACTTGGCCGGTTTTTTTATGGATCTATATTCTCGTCTCACAGAGTCCACAGGTGTTACTCCAGACAATAAACTATCTCTGTGCTAAATTCCATCCAGATCCGTTCAGTCGTTCCGGCGTGATTGACATCCATCTATCCAAACTTTCGTATTTATAATATGAGTATATGGATTTCTTTTTTTTTCAGTTTCTAAATAAGTACAAGCAACTTCGCGGCAAGGACAGGATTGATGACCTCCTGCAGGAGAGCCGGGAGGCGTTGCGGCAGACGAATGAGTTCCTGGACAAATGGCGCCTGAGACGAGTTAGAACTTTTATTCGTATATTTCTAGGGTCCCATTTATTAAAGCGGCGGATATAGGTGGACGAGGAAAGCGGAGGACCGTGTGTGGTGGCGCGCTCTCCAAAAGGCCTATGTCCAGCAGAGGACGAATGCAGGCTGATGGATGGATGGATGGATGATATAGTAAAACAAGAATATCACTGGTTCGGAATGGCAACGCAATCAACGAATATTCTTTTTTTTGTCCACTACATGTTAGCCCTTGACTGCGATCTCAACTGATGGTAAGTGATGATGCAGTCTAAGATGGTAGCGGGCTACCCTGTTAGGGGCATGGCAGTTACATTAAACCTATACCCCTATTCGGTTTCTACACGACATCGTACCGGAACGCTAAATCACTTGACGGCACGTCTTTGCCGGTAGGGTGGTAACTAGCCACGGCCGAAGCCTCCCACTAGGCCAGACCAGGAATAATCCAGAAATTATATTAAATTCCCAAATTGACCCTGCCGGGAATCGAACCCAGGACCTCCGCACGTTAAGATAACAGCGCTCAACACTGCGCCAGGGAGGTGAAACTGTCTCGTAACGCCCGTACAAAAGTTTTACTTCAATATTACTTGCAGATCAATATGCACTTGCAGGACGAGTACACATACCTGGACGAGGAGCCGCAGGAGATCAGGCCTTACAAGCTGGAGGTGCCCATACTTCACATGGCCATTATAGACGTAAGCACAGCCTTGTTTTAAACAATTACCCTCCAAAGCTAAGTTTTCTCTAAAGTAAAAAAAAAGTAAAACATACTTTATACACACCATAAAAATAAAAAATGGCAGTCATAGCGACTGCCGATTGAAGTGAAAACGAATAATTAAATTACTTTTTTTTTTTTTTAATTTAAAATAATCAAATAAATACCATAAATGCGAAAGTTTGGATGGATGTATGGATGTATGTTTGTTACTCAATCACGCCCCAACGGCTGAACGGATCTGGATGAAATTTGGCACAGAGATAGATTATAGTCTGGAATAACACATAGGCTACTTTTTATCCCGGAAAATTAAAGAGTTCCCGCGGGAACCGAAAAACCTCAATCCATGCGGACGAAGTCACGGGCATCAGCTAGTTAAAATATAAACCTTAAAACATGTAGGATTTCTGTTACCAATATTGACATGACAAGTTAAGCTAGCCCTTGCCTGCAATATTACCTAGTGAAAAGTGATAAAGCAAGTTATTCTTTCGCCCACCCAGCAGAGCTATTCTCTTACTCAGTGGCTATCACAAAATGAAAGCCACTGACACATATTTTTAACCATTGAAGGTTCGATGAAATAAAAATATTTTTTTTTCTTATAATTCTCTAACTTATTCTCTGTGAGTTAGTTGGGTTATGGGGCAGTAGGTATTGAGTACGAGTTCCTCTCCGAATGAATAGGGTTCAGGTTTTAGTCCAGTATACGTGATAGAAAATGCATGGAGAATTTTCTCAAGGATACAGTTTTCCTGAAAATATTTTTTACTTCGAGCAAGCGATAGTTTTAATAGCTTGAAGCTCACCTAACACTCAAAAGATAGAGCCTGGAATACAACTCTCCCAATAGGTCTAAGTCTGAGAATTTAGAAGTGTATGCCAGGAATTTGTTCCCGAACCACCCCAAATAGGAAGTCATAACCACTAAATTTAGAAGTGTGTGCCAGGAATTTGAGCCCCAAACCACCCGAAATAGGAATTCGAAGTCATCACCAATATCTAGAACCATTTTTTTTATATTTCCAGACTTTAGGAGCAGCTCGAAGTCAGCCAGAAAGCGGTGACGCGGGTGATCTAACCAGCTTCACCGACTCAACTCTACTCTCCATGACGTCACTCCTCGATGATGATCTAGAGTCTCTGACTGGTGAACGGGATGCAAGAGTCGAGGAAACCAAAGCCCCTAGAGGCCGGGTTCTATGGGACGTAATGGAGGAAGACGGGGGTAGTTTGGACGATTGAAACTTGCGTTGATGTCTTGTGTATGTGAATAAATTATGAGTTTGTTTCCGTCTTGCTTCTGATTGTAGCGTAGGGTTGACTATATTTACTACTTATCACAGTAAACTTCCTTACTCCAGGTTCAACCTACGAAGAATTACTTTACAGTAAAACAAAATACTTACTTGCATAACTATTTTTGGCCAAAAATTATAGTAAACTATGTATTTGGTTTTTCTGTAAAGTAATCATTATTTTGAGTAGGTTGAACCTGCAGTAAGGAAGTTTGCTTTGATAAGAAGTAACTAGCCACGTCCTGTGCCAATATTACATTTTAATTTTGCAAATTGCCCGTACCCGGAATATAATTCGTGAACTCACCGCTGTCAAAATTCAAAAATTCAAAATTCAAAAGTTTTTTATTCAAATAGACTTTTTACAAGTGCTTATGAATAGTCGAATGAATCTACCACTGGTTCGGAATGACATTCCTACCGAGAAGAACCAGCAAGAAACTCGGCGGTTGCTCTTTTGAAAAAAAAAAAAAAAATTACAATTTCATTAATTTGTAATTACATACGTAACCGCTGTCCTTAGCATTGCTGGAGCGATTCAATTCCATGCTCCTTGTCATTTACGTAATCTTCAACAGTATAATAAGCTTTTTTCAGAAGCATACTTTTAATGGACTTTTTAAACTTGTGTAAAGGCAAGTTTAAAATAGGTTGTGGAATTTTGTTATAGAATAGAATGCTCATTCCCACGAACGACCTTCGGACTTTCTTGGGGCGGAGCGATGGAGTCACGAGCCTATGGCGGTTTCTAGTTGGCCTATCGTGCAAATCGCATATTCTTTTGTAATTCTGAATGTGCTGTTTTACAAAGATTAAATTACTGTAAATATATTGCGAAGGAAGGCTGTACCAAGGATATCGACATAATTTATGTCATCTGTTTAACGGTTCTTTAATGTAACTTGGTACAGATTATGGGAAATATTACACCATGCACAGTTAGCAGCTACTTAATCTTCAAAGGCCTCGCCACACTTTCAGCGTCAAATGCTCATAAGTAGCGAAAATCCGACAGATATTAATTTAATACCACACATATACTACCAACTTAAGTCGTCCTGCTATTAAGTCTAGTAAGCTAAGAGGATTGTGTACTTTATTTCATAAGCAATAGGTGCTTAAATCGTGACAATGATAAGGGATAAAGGTTTGGTTATTGGGTGTTGTGGACGCTTTGATCTGTCTCCACAGGGCGTCCAATAAGTCGGGGTGTAATAATTGTAATTGTGTAATACAGAGCAAATTTTATTAATCACAGTACATATCACTAGTATACTCATCATATTAATATTATAAACTAGACGAATCCCGCGACTTCGTCCGCGTGGATAAGGATTTTTTTATTTCCGCGGGAATTCTTTAATTTTCCGGAATAAAAAGTAGCATATGTCCTTCCCCGGGATACAATCATACAACCTACCCCTGTACCAAATTTCATCAAAATCGGTTGAACGGATGAGCCGTGAAAGCGTAGCAGACAGACAGACAGACACACTTTCGCATTTATAGTATTAGTATGGATTCGAAAATGGGTCTGTCAGTCTATTTCTGCGTCTGTCTTTCTGTCTATCTACTACATTTTCACGGCCCATCAGGTTTGATTATGACTTGTCCCGGAAAATGAATGAGTGCCCAAATGATTTTCAAAAGAACCTAAGCCGCAAGTAAAAAGCTACTTTTATCCCGAAGAATCAAAATATTGTTGAGATTCGATTAACATGGTGGTGTGAAGGTACCATGCATTTTAATTACTTCTTTGAACCAAATCTTTACGTCATTATTAAAGTAATGAATACAGAATTATCAAAAGACATTACATAATCTTCTATATCCCCGTCAGACATGACCGATGCATCTATACATTTTCATTTTATCACAAAATCAAATCTCCAAAGAAGTTCCCAAAGGGTGGGCTAACCCTAAACTGCGATTACCTTACAAAACGGATAGGCGTGCGTCCATCCATCATAAGTTGTGTATTATACTGTAATTACAGTGAGTAGAGGGTTATTTACCACAAGTTTTTTGGCCACGTGTCTTTTGTTGGATGTTTCGGCCAAATTATAGCTTGGAACGCGGATGGGCTTGCATGAAATTGATGTTGGTACCAAAGCAAAAATTGCAGGCAATGAATTACCCATTTAAGATTTGGTTTTGTACAGGGTTAAATTAAAAATACCAGTAACCTCATAAGGGTGGCTTCTGTACGTAATAAGTAATAACCACTGGACTATTTTTATCGTACGAGTAAATCAAGCCATTACAGTCGACTTATCGTAAGCGACATTTTTATCCAAGTAGCGTTTTTTATCGCAAACGATATTTTAAACTATGTTTAACGGACTAGGGCACGTCAACAATATATTTTAAAAATTCTTAGTTAGGCCGATTCTTAGGCCGAACGTCTATACTTAGTCCAGTCATATAAGATCTGAAATCGAAATTTTAGCACAACTTTGCATTTTTGATATAATGTAGTTATAATGATACAAAAACAATGTGTAAAGGTTTTCGTGTCCACAACCCCCGGCAAGGGTTGAAAAAAAATTGTCAAAAGTGTTTTTTCGCAATTACTCGAAAACGGTAAAAAACGGAATATCTCCGTTTTTTACCGAATCAATGAGGCAATGTGCCCAGAACGCTGGCTGCGTTACCCCTCTGAATGCCAAACTTATATTATGTTGGCCGAGGTAACTGCCAGCCCTCCGGTGAACTGTGCACTCTGTGAGACGAGAAGATAGATCCTTAAAAAAGGATCTAGCATCCTCGCCCCACGACCCCAGGGTTTCAACACCAAAAGGCACAAAAATGAAATTATTTTAATAGTAAATACCTTTCTAAAAAGGTAAAGGTTTCACTTTTCCTATTTTTCACACGAACATGAATCGAACTATTAACAAGTAAACATGCAACTCTGCACACCTTACAAGACGGTCGTTAATCAACGAACGTTCATATCAAAGCGTTTCCACTTGGCAGAACGCATTAGCCAGGTTTAATCCAGACTGTATTGACAACTTCATCGTTTATCATTCTGCTTTTTGTACTTTTTGGAATGCGGTTAGACTGATTAATTTTAACAGGTTAGCCCGTTAGCATCTTAGACTGCATCGTCACTTACCATCAGGTGAGATCGCTAACTTGTAGTGAAATGAATAAATATTTTTTTACTAGAACTGCCTCGTTGGCCTAGTGGTTCGGCTACGGATCACAAGGCTCCGGGTTTGAATCTATCGAGTTGAGCCAAAATAGTGACAGGGTTTGAGATGGTCGGTGGTCACCTCTTTGCCTTGGATAGCATGTAAAGTCGTGTACTTTATCGGGGATGATGCCTATGTTTTTTTTTTTATTTTTTTATTTTTTTTATTCACTACAAGTTAGTCCTTGACTGCGATCTCACCTGATGTAAAGTGACGATGCAGTCTAAGATGGTAGCGGGCTAACCTGTTAGGGGCATGGCAGTTATATTAAACCCATACCCCAATTCGGTTTCAACACGGCATCGTACCGGAACGCTAAATCGCTTGGCGGCACGTCTTTGCCGGTAGGGTGGTAACTAGCCACGGCCAAAGCCTCCCACCAGGCCAGACCAGGGAAAATTCAGAAATTATAAATTCCCAAATTGACCCTGCCGGGGATCGAACCCGGGACCTCCGCACGTTAAGGCAACAGCGCTGCACACTGCGCCACGGAGGTCGCCAACCTCAAAAAAAAATTAATTATGTAAAAATCAATTAATTATGTTATTATTATTATGTCAAAAATAAATTATTGTTTATAAATAGAGGGTGTTCCAAAAGCCCTAAAATTCATATCTTCTGTTAGTTTTAAGTTTTATTACTAACTAGCTGATGCCCGCGACTTCGTCCGCGTGGTTTAAGTTTTTTGTTATTCCCGCGGGAACTCCTTAATTTTCCGGGATAAGTAGCCTATGTTATTCTCCAGGTCTTCAACTGTACCCATGCCAAAATCACGTCGACCCCTTGCTCCGTTGCAGCGTGATTGAAGCAAAACCAACAAACCAATAAACCAACAACCAAAAAACACACTTTCGTATTTATAATCATTAAATGATGATTTTAAAATGTGATGACGTCACAACTATGTATTTCGTACAAACTTCCATATTAGAAGCGAGTTTTTGAGTTTGACCTTTTTTTACATCCTTTAGGTTTTATTAGCGCATCTGTGAAGAATCAAGAACCTAGGCACCCAAGATGACCCTGCCCGTCCATTTATCACTCTACTCTTTTTGTCCCTCTCCATTCAATATTTTTTGTGTGAAAGATTAAATTTTGCGCTGGCTCCCGAACCATTAATCAGTCACCATTATAACGTGGAACCTTTAAGCCTTTACCATACAAAGCCAGTAAGCAAGTAGATATAATGCTATGCTATAAGACCCCTCGTTAAAAAAAAGGTATAATCTATACTTATAATAAAACTGTAACATGTCCAATTCTGTACATTGAAGATATTTTGAAAATTTTTTTTGGAGGGCACTCATTATTCGATACTGAAGCCAAATCTGTAATTTTTTTCATTTTTGTCTGTCTGTCTGTCTGTCTGTCTGTCTGTCTGTCTGTATCTTGGCCGCGCATCACGCCGAAACTACTGAATGAATTCAAACGAAACTTGGCACGATTTGAGCCCATACTACGAGGTAGGACATAGGATACTTTTTATCCCGAAATTCTACCCCCGAAGGGGTGAAATAGGGGTTGAAAGTTTGTATGAAAGTCCTTAATTTCTCAAGTTATAGCCATGAAACTGAACCTTTTTATTTTGGCTAACGGTAAAAAATAAAGAAGTACGTGTGTCACAGTTTTTCGAAATTCCACCCCTAAGGGGGTGAAATAGGGGGTGAAAGTTTGTATGAAAGTCCGTCATTTCTCAAGTTATATCGATTAAACTTGGTATACAAGCTACCGGTTAAAAATGAAGAAATAAGTGTTTCACAGGTTTTGTAAATTTTACCCCCGAAGGGGTGAAATAGGGGTTGAAAGTTTGTATGAAAGTCCTTCATTTCTCAAGTTATAGCCATGAAACTTGGTATATGAGCTGCGGGTTAGAAATGAAAACATACGTGTTTCACAGTTTTTCAAAATTCCACCCCCAAAGGGGTGAAATAGGGGTTGAAAGTTTGTATAAAAGTCCGTCATTTCTCAAGTTATTTCGATGAAACTTGGTATATCCACGCGGACGAAGTCGCGGGCATCAGCTAGTGCTACAATATAGCCTAACTTGCTGCTAGTCAGTTACCGCTATCGTTTAGAGTCTAGACGTTGTCGTCGTCCTAGTAACCCAATAGACGTCCACTGCTGGACGTAAGTCTCTTGTAGGGATTTCCACATGCCGCGGTCTTGCTCGCCTGGATCCAGTGGCTCCCTGCGACTCGTGTGATAACGTCCGTTCACAGAGTGGGGGGTCTGTCTACGCTGCGCTTTCAAATGCTGCAGGGTCGCTATTCTAGCAATAGGGATGATGCCTATATCAAAAAAAAAAATTCTAACTGAATATTAAATAGAGGGTCTTCCAAAAGACCTAAAATTCACATCCTCGGTTAGTTTTAAGTTTGATAACCATTTTAAAATATAGATAAAAGAAAAAAAGTGCGCTGAAATTTTATGACGTCACAACTGTGAATTTCATACAACTTCCATAGAAGTGCGTTTTTAAGTTTGATGAAGTGTTGCTGATTTGATTGAGTTGTTATCATCCCTATTTGGGCTTTCATCGAATTTTGTACCTACCTCGCCCACTGCCAATAATATTCAGCTTCGCAACACTAGCAGCTAGGTCGGTTTAGTTATTCTCGACTACAAAGTGACGTCACGCCGGGATTATTAGTCAAGCATACTCGACCGCTACCTTGCCTCATGTGACCTAAACCTTATTCCCCTGATTCAAAGGATTGAAATACGTAGCTGTTGTACATCCAAGGGTCAAGCGACGCTGGTCGATACCCATCTTGTCACTTTTTTTTATTTTTTCACATGTCTGGTTGCTGTTACGCTGATTATGATTTTTGCGGACCTAAATTAATGTGGGTAGAAATGAAATTTGATGACAGGGTGTCCGATGTACAGGGGTGTCAGTTTTTTATTTATTTCAAACGGGGCCGCGAGTTTTAGCCTTATTTGATTTGTAGAGATTCCTTTTGCGCCGTTAAGCTTTTCTAAACATTTAATACACGTATCTATTTAATATCTATATGGAATCTATATATCTAGTTAAGACAACGAATATTAGTTGATTGCGATTGTTAAGCAACGTTGTCCCAAGTCGGTAACCGGATGGGTGACCGAATTTAAAAGTCCTTATTTGGCCTTTTCGTTACTTCGTCGGTCCCGGTTATTATCACTAACATATAATAATCGTTAGTAACCTAAGAGTTGAAATAGTACCTACTCTTAGTTGAGTCGTATGCTGAAGGACCTGGGAACCCACCGCATTATTATCCCGAGAAAACCCCTGTCATAATGTGATTAATGGAATGGGGTCACGACCCTCAGCAATGAGGAATACGATGCAGAGCGAGAGAGATAGGTACCGATAACTGTAACGCAGTGGAAATGCGCATTAATTTCCATACCAGGTATACTATATTAATAATAATTAATTAGTATTTTATTTACCTACCTATAATTATTTTTATCATAGCTATGGCCTATAATATAATGACCACAAAAATCTGTAAAAAGAACTAGATAATTCGGTAAGTAGCGTCGTGTAATGTGCGTTTTGGTTTTTGAATCACATAAATATTATAAATGCGAAAGTTTGGATGGATGTATGGATTTATGGATGTATGGATGTTTGTGCAATCACGCTCCAACGGCTGAACGGATCTGGATGAAATTTGGCACAGAGATAGATTATAGTCTGGAATAGCACATAGGCACATCCCGGAAAATTAAAGAGTTCCCGCGGGAACCGAAAAGCTTCAATCCACGCGGACGAAGTCGCGGGTATCAGCTAGTGGTGCTATAATTGTAGGGTAATCATAGCTTATAACAGCTTTGTTGGACACCCTCTGTATTTGTTCAAGTAAAGACGCTTTGTCATCAACACCCTAAAATACCTAAATACGCCTTCAAACATTCACAATACAAGAAATTACGATCATTCCTAACCACATTCTAAAACAAATTTCACTATTGTTTGGTACAAACCGATCCTTATTTTCTTTCGTACAATCAAATTACCAACCCAATATTTTACTATCACCATCGAACTTATTTGTATGATAATAGAATCTATTAAAAATATAAGCGATTGTAATATAAAAGTGGTTGTCCACGTTCGACTGAATTCAAAATTCAAACGTTTGAAATAATGACTGTTAATACGACTAATTTATGTAAACACCTATCTGAATACGAAAGCTTATTAGAACAGGTCTCGTTTTATATTGGTTACGCTTTTCCAAGATGGCGTTTTCAGCGAGCGGCGCGTGCTTGCCACGTGGCGGTAGTGAAAAAAATCAAAAGCGTTGGTTCGGAATAAATTCTTAAATATGGTCATTAGGATATGATTACGTATAGTTTTTGTGCATTATTTGTTCCGATTGGATTTGTAATAGATAGGGGCATGACAGGGAAGCTTGTTTTTTAATGAGCTGGTACTTATTTCTTTCTCTATAAATAACTGTTTCCATTTTGCCAACCTACAATGTAAGGATCATGATTACTATTTATTTTTTCCGTATGGTTAATATAACTCTGCTATAAAATGATATTGCTTCAACTAGTTTTATTTCATAATATTCCACTGTAAATTCATAATAATAATATTATTAGGAAGTGTGTATTGGAACAGTCATCAAAACTCTTCCTAATGTCTCCTACTTACTACTATTCTATATACCTACTTCAAATATTAAACATAAAAATAACAATATAATAGTGATGGTTATCTATAATTGTTCTTAAGCACGCGAAAGTAGAGTATCTCATGTACATCAGATACTCTACTTTTTCGATCTAAAGTATAAAGGTACTTAAATATATAACTTTTCTATGTATTTTTCATAAAAATCTTACACATTACATCACAAAGAAGAGTGTAATACTTAAAAATCCTGTTAAAAGATTCCCACAAGCGATGACTAGTTAAAAAATCCGCCGTGTTCATGACACGTGTCAAAATAATTAGCCTTTTGATAAATCGCCAGTCGAACGTGGCGCACACCTTGTACCGACAACGTTCATGTGAAAAGTTAAATAATTATAGGTTATTAATATTAATATTTTGCGGCCAAATTAATTTTTAATGGGATTTAAGTATTTTGCGGTTCATAGTCCAAATGAAAGGGATTTTTCACGTGTGATTAACTATTGTGAATTTGATGGTTAATTATATTTCGTACGAAAAAGTCCCCTGGGTTACTTACCACAATTTTTAAGAAGATTATTTTCAAAAAAATATAAGGATAAAATAAAATATAGATAATCAAATAAATATTATAAATGCGAAAGTTTGGATGTATGGATGTATGTTTGTTACTCAATCACGCTCCAACGGATGAACGGATCTGGATGAAATTTGGCACAGAGATAGATTATATTCTGGAATAGCACATAGGCTACTTTTTATCCCGGAAAATTAAAGAGTTCCCGCGGGAACCGAAAAACCTCAATCCACGCGGACGAAGTCGCGGGCATCAGCTAGTAGTTATTAATTCAATATAGATAAAACTTTGAAAAAAGTATTTAATTCAGATACAAGTTAGCTTTTGACTGCGATATCACCTGGCGTTAAGTGATGATGCAGTCTAAGATGGAAGCCTGGAAGGAACCTATATAGCTTTGCTGGTAGGGCGGTAACTAGAGGCACAGCCAATGCCTTCCAAGTTCAATCTGACTAAAAGGTTTTTTTCTTTCATTGTGGAAGCCTGAATTAACAGATATAAATTGGTAACATTTTACAGGCGTACGTACCTAACAACGTAGGTATTGTACCAACGTGATATAAAATTACACGCATTAATAACCAAATGTAAAACGTGCCCTCACGAGACATTTGCATCGATATTGAATGTCCAGCGCGTACTGTACTACAATCAGAGGATGAGTTTACATCTCATAGATTAGATAGAGCGTAGAAAGCTTAATCAAAACACAAGTATGAAAAGTAAATTCTGCAGCACCCCAGTCGAGAATGAAGATTTTTCTTTGGATTTTTCTTTCTATAGGTACTACTCTAAACTGGTTATTCATTAATTTTAATACCAAATACTTACAATTACATCTACAAAAATAAAATCATTACACTAAATAACAATATGTTATTGTGCTAATAATATAAAGTTCCTTGTGTGTAGAGATATGTATGTATAAATGTACAAGTACAAGGCACTAAAGGGGTGATTCCCAAAAAAAATAGATTATAGCCCACCAGTAGTGCAGACAATATAGTCTCTGCATTAAAACAGCTTATTGAAGCTAATAAAATAAATTTCTTACTTCAATATTATCTTCAATAGCTCTACCGCTCTATCAACTACGGTCAAGCCGTGTTCCTGGTTTCGAAATTTGAGACCTTCTGCACTATTTCCTAACACAAGTTGTAAGCTCGATTAGGCCGTAAAAGAGAATTTTGTAATTGATTATAGTAATATGCCTACTATTTTGTCTAAAATTAGATTTATATTTTCTTAAAATGCAGTTCGTAATGTGAGAAATGCTCAAAAATAATAATATTATAGCTAAAATTGATTTTTTTTTAAATTTCTAGCTGATGTTCTCGTCATTTTTGAACCATCGCAATAATATGACAGTAGACATTGCCCTAATGGGTAGTATATTTCCATGGATGTAATAAGTACTTCAGTACTTATTACATCCATGTATATTTCTCATTATTAAGTGTGTCTCCTGACCCATCTACAATTTATTATAATGTAATTGCATACTCTTTGGCCATACAGGAATATTATTAAGGCTTCCCATTTGGAGCGGGGTAGCGTGTTTAAGTGATATTAGAAGCGAACATAGTGCGTCATGATTGATTTCGGCAATTTCGGGGCTACGCTGCGTTGACGGAATGAATTAGTGTTAGCCGTTAGGTAATGCATTAGTGCATAGTTTAAGTGCTGGAATAGATGTAACTGGACCATACTGGTTGGAGCTCAGTTCAATTACACAATTTGACACTTACAAAGATTTTCTATTCATCATTGATTCACAGATGTACAGTGTAAAATGTCGGCGCTGAATATTGGATGGAAGCAGGCCTTTCTTTGCGGAAGGCCATGAATCATTATAATCAAGGAACAAGAAGGAACAAGGAAAAAGAAGAAGGAATAATTCAGTATAATCCGCTAAAACAGATAAACCTATGTGGTACAGCCTCCCGCTTATAATCATGTAGGAAAAGCAAGCAACCATGCGACACTCCGACTACGCATTCTTAGGAATGAAATTTACAATGACTACAATTATCGTACATTGTTGAGTTTTAAAGTTTTCACCCATATCTACCACCCATCCGATAGTCAACGAATTCGATTCCAAACGAGAGTATGTTTCCACATAAGGATCAAGAAAATATTATATAGCTGCCTGAGGAAATCCGATCAAGGGTCATTTTTTATCAGTATGTTGATAGCTATAGAGAGTTTTAGATTACATAAAGTATGATCAAATATCTGCCGCCACAAATAAAAAAAAACAAAATGAGTCGTAAAACAAGAAAATGATGCCCATTGTAACATTCCGCGTTATAATGAAGTAACACAACGCGTCGGTGCATGACAACCCCTTTCACTGAAAATGCGGTTCATTCTACACATTTTGGTTAATTTATATCACTGTACTCTAAACTACGCCTCACTTATTTTATTTTTCGTTTTCTTTTCTTTTTAAGCTGTGTCGAACCTTTTTAATTTCTTTGTTTTAATTCATTTATTAAAATATAATCTTCATAAATAATAGTTATTTGTTATACAAGAGTGAAAAGTTGTTTTTTAACCGCGTGCTCAATTTTGATGACCAAGCAAGCGAAGGATTCTAAAATTGAATCACGAGCGGAGCAAGTGATTCAAAAATTAGAATCCTGAGCGTCAGCGAGGGAATCAAAAGAGCACGAGGTGAAAAATCTTTTCACTCGAGTGCAACACGTAACTTTTCATCCCACCTCAGCGAGGAAATGACTAAATGCAAAAATAATCACAAGATTAAATTCAATTCTGTTAATTTCTTCGTCACTAGAATCACTCATTTTAGGTTTTTCACTTATTTTCAATTTTCTTGTTTTTAATCGGTTTTAATTTTAAACAATATGACGTGAAAGAAAATGGTGCGCGCAAAGCTAATTAAAAAAGGTTACGAGTGTGAGTTTTTAACAAATTTAAAACGATTGTATGGAAATTCGGCACCATAGAGGTACAAGTAAATTGGTTTTAATGATGTTTTGAATTCACAAACTTCATAGACGAGTGATATTAGGGTTCCGTACCAAAATGGTAAAAATGGAACCCTTATGGTGCGACTTTCTCCGTCTGTCTGTCCGTCCGTCACACTCGATTATTTCAGTAACTACCGAAGCTATCGACATGAAATTTGGAATAGTTGTGTATATTAGTGGCCCAAAGACACTGGAATTAAAAAAAATTGGAAATTATTTTTGTTCTTATTTAAAAAGGGGGGAAAATCGGAGGGTTGAAATTTAAAAGTGAGATAACTGTACTGTGTGGGGTATCATATGAAAGGGTTTACTTTGTACATTCTAAAACAGATTTTTAATTATTTTTAGTCATGATAGTTTTTGATTTATCGGGGAAAAAGTAAAAAAAAATACCGTTCCCCCCCCCTTATCTCCGGAGTTTACCAATCGAAAAATCTGAAATAATTATGGTCAATAGGAATTTATGTATATTTTACAGGAAAACTATAGCCAATGCTCTAACTAGCATAGTTTTTTTGATATTAACAGAAAACCTCTACAAACAAAGTTAGTTTTGCGGTTCATTAAATTCATTAATCGTAAAACTTGCTACAGGTTTGTACGGAACCCTCGGTGCGCGAGTCCGACTCGCACTTTGCCGGTTTTTTACTAACGTGCACACGGTGTTCTAAATTCAATTTACTTTATCCTCTAGAGGATAATAACGGCTTTTACCTTCAGATATCGAAGAGTAAAAATACTCTTTCCGAGATGGTGGGATGAAATTTTATTTATTGTTACAGGTTTTGACATTTTAGAGCTTTTAAATGCTATTATTGCGAATGTAGTTAACTTAACTGGCCATGCATATAATTTACTATTACTGAAAACTCACGAAGATTTAGTTTGGAGTTTATTATTGTTTATGATTTTTTTTTGCTTTGTTGAAAATTTTGTTTTAAAGTTGAAGTGTGAAAGTTTTGTTTGAAAACTTTGTTTGAAATCCGTACTGAATGCAAAAGTGTATGTTTGCTTGTCTCTCTGTAACTTTTAGTAATAAACAGAACTAGAGAAGGATATAAGTAGGACACTTTGTTGGAGGAAAATCTAAAAGTTAAAGTGGTGTTCAAAAACTTTAATAAACGTGAATAGAAGTTACGCGAATAAAAAAATGGTTAGTATAAAATACAGTTTTCTTTTAAAAAAATCTAGGTAAGTATATAAAAAAATCTTTAAAAATTCGGGCTCTACTCGTATGTTACCTATGAATTTAAAATATTAGATTATTTCGATTAGAATAGCCCGTATCCAACCCGATCCAAATAACACGCCCCGAATCAAAAAAGCAATATGTAACAAATTTGTTTTTCAATTTCGTACCAATTTTGCATACAGAGGGCCTTCACCGCGCGACGAGACCAAATAAAACCGTTGCATTGTGATTTTTATGATTCGTGAATACATACGTTTTTTTAACTTTATGGACGCGGAAGGTGAATATGAAAAGAGGATTTCTTCGCCGCATAGGTTTGATATTGTCACAAAATTCGTTAAAAACCGCTCCGGGATCGCAATATTCTATTCTTTTATTGCGTTTTGCTAAGGATTTTCTGTTCCTGTTTTGGTTTACTTGAAATTTTTGTTGCGTTTTTAGGATGAATAATGCGCAGTATTAGGTTTTTTATTTTTACCGTTTTTTACCTTTCTACGGGTACGCTCCGTATACTCGTTAATATTGTTCTGTCTCATAGTTATTCTATGCATTACACATTATTTTTGTAGATTTTAATAGTAAGTACACCATTACCAGCTCTATGACTTGGACAGAAATATAACAGTTTTTTCCGCATAGATTTTTACTTTTGGATCATCAAGTTTAGTATCGACGGCTATGAAATGCCCATTTTACCAAGAAGAACTAGTGTTTATTTTGAAAACAAATTAGCTTAATTAATTTCGAAAAAATACAAACATAGGATGATTATTTTTATTCAATTACTTACAGGTTAAAAATTCAGCGAATTTCTATTGATAGGAAAAAGAGTAACCTTGAAATTTGGTCACAAAACAAAGTTTGGTGCACACAGGGAGCAAATTGCTGTCTCTCATTGACTTCCAGACCACAGATGGGTCCCCACATGACCGTAGTTACAAATTGACTAGCGATGTCCAATCAAATTCGAATCGTAGGTGACAATAATTATTATGCAATACAATACAATACATATAGCTCTATATGTATTGTATAGCTCTATGCGAATTAGTATTTTCAATATTGGGAGAAAAAACATGTAGCCGATGGTATTACAACGTACATATTATTACTCGTACTATATTATTTTGTGTTGAATGTCACTATACATAAATGACTTACTTATACCTACTTTTGTGACTATTAATTGAATCCAAAATGGAAAGCGGCTACTTTAAAAGATTACTCGGAATTTTAATTGCGTGGAATTCTGACGTTTGTGACGTTCAGTTGTCACAAACATTTTTGTATGCCTTTTTTATTTCAAGACTCAGGTTTTTTAAGGTTAAAAATTACTGTATGAAGCAAATTGATCACATGCACCTATTACCTGAAATAAATAATTTATCATTTGTCACAAGCAAAATCCAAATAAGTATTTATTACAGTACCTACCCATTCACCATAATATTACTAAATATGGTATAGGTAGGTATGTATATAATATATAGGTCTGCTCGAAAGGACCGACTATAGTTTGTGAAACGTCTGACTAGGCCAGACTTGAGCAAATTGTCAGCAAAAGCTTCAACTTTTGGCTTTAACTTGTACGGTTAAAGCCAAAAGTTGGCTTTAACCGTACAAAAGCTTTGAGATAACTCTAACACTCCGAACTAAGACCTAGCGTCCTATAAGTTCGTAGTGACTTCGTACCAACCTTCGGTTTAGTAGCAGAGCAAAGTTCCTAACTAATATTTAAAGCTATATTGTTTCATTATTGTCTGCGTTCGTGTTTGACAATTACAATCCTTATTACACGGACGTCAAGGTATGTGACATCAAACTGATATATAATATTGCTTAAGTATTGCTTTATGCGTTGGCAGTAACCCCTCAGGTCAGTGTCTACTTTCTTGAGATAAGCTCATCTCAACTGACAGATGAAGCGTATTTTAACAAAACTATGACGTAGAAATTTCCATTATTATTATTGAGTATTATTACCACTATTTCATCATCAGTCTTCGAACATGGCAAAACTATTGACACCCATCAAAAATCCAATTCAATGGTATAAATTGAGCCGATAACCAAAACGAGACAACCCAACGAATAGCATTTTTGCATACAAACCATTCCCAATATTGTAAGAGTTATTAGGTGGAAAAAAACACAAATATGTTTCATTTGAAAGTCAAATTTGTGGGAACGCAGGGGACAATTTGCATATAGACACGGGTGATCATCGATCATGTGTAATTCCAATACCATCGGTTTTCCTACGCGGATTATAGAAGACGCATACCTACATATTTTTGTATAATAAAGCTGGGTAAGTTAATGATATGAACTGAGAATTTGTGTAGGTATTTGTGTGTGTGTTTCTTCCAATGTAAATAAAAGGTGAAGTGGAATCACCCCCGTGCCTCGGAGAGCACGGTTATTATCAGTTACATGATAAGTCGTTAAAGCCCGCCAACCCGCATTGGAGCAGCGCGGTGGGTCTAAGCTCTAATTCCCACTCTCCTATGAGATGGAGGCCTGTGCCCAGCAGTGGGACTTTAATGGGCTGTAGTCGTAGTGGTGGTGGTGGCTTAGGACTGACTAGGTAAAAAACTTGAAAACTGAGAATTCTCCGTAATGTTTTCCAAGGTGTGTGAAGTTTGCCAATCCACTCTTGGCCAGCGTAGTGGACTATAGTCTAAACTCGTCTCATTATGATAGGAGACCCGAGCTTATCGAGCCCGCGATGGATTGAGATTTTATCGATAAAGATGCCAGTCTCCCTCTGAAGGATTTGGGAGCGCATTATTACAAGGAAAACTATTATCTGATAATGGTAGCGGTCATAACCCCTTATAAATGAGGAATAAAACGCACATACAGAAAAATCTATCTGATTCCTCAAAGATTATAATTCTAAAACTTTCGATCCATACTATCCACCACCACCCTTACAGCTCATTAACGTCCCACTGCTGGGCTACTCTCATATGGAGAGATTAGAGCTTAGACTTACTACGCAGCTCCAATGCTGGTTGGCGGGCTTTAACGACTATTATCATGTTAGGGATAATACCCGGGACCAATGGCTTAAAACGTGCTCTCCGAGGCATGGGGGTGAAACACCGCCAACTTCCTGACTCCAGGCTAGAACTGAGAATTTCTAATCAGAAAACCCCAATACTTAATATTATGGTCGAACCCTGGACCTCGTCGGCCGCATTCGAACATGCTAACCACCAGACCAACGAGGCAGTTAGGCAACGAGGAGATCCAAACTATAAAACTATCTAACTCCCGTCAGAGTGAAATAGATCACTTACTGACCACATTATGTAGAACTTTTGCAGATAATGTTTCCTATTACAAAGACGATCTAACTTGGATGGTAAGTACTTACTACACAATATGAGTTCTGAAGCTTTAGTTTAATGTTCTAAAAATGGCAAATGGTTTAAAGTTTTGATGGAAAGATTTGAAATTTGTACTTACCTTGTTTTTAAATTGCAAGTGTATGTCATACTTTATTTATAGCTAGCATAGCAGTTGCTCGTGTCTTTGTTTTCGTAGATAAATCAGTGCTTCTTTGTATTATTTTATATTCATACTAGATGACTTGCCCGCGCCTCGTTCGTGTGGATTAAAGTTTTTTGATTCCCGCGGGAACTCTTTAAATTTCCAGGATAAAAAGTATACCTTCCCCGGGATACCACCTATCCCTGTACCAAATTTCATCAAAATGGGCTGAACAGATGGGCCGTGAAAGCGTAGCAGACAGACAGACACACTTTCGCATTTATAATATTAGTATGGATAGGATTTAGCCTGCGAGAGAATGAGATAGAATACAAGTTATATTTATCTCATTCTCTCGTAGGCTACTTTTCTGAAGATTCACTTCTGCCGTGTGTGAATTGCACACAAACACTTTTTTTATAATAGGTACAGTACAGGGTTACTTATTATCCCGGGATACTTTTTATCCCGGAAAATTAAGGTAGTCACGCTAGTCGATTTATAAACGAGAGGTACCAGGTTCAATTTCTGAGATCTGACTGATCAGTCTACTGAGAGCTTTCGGCATCATGACGGTGAAATCAGGTTAAATCCTAAAACTAACTAACTAACTATGTAATTAAAACTTAACGACTATTACCTATTCTGTGTTAAAACACTTAAAACGGATAGCAATATCACTTACAAAAAAGGAAAGTCTAATAAAACTCGCTTTTTTATTTAAAAAATTATATTATTTTTAAATAATGAATATAAAACAGACATAATAATTGGCAGTTAATCTCAAAAAAAACATAAATCTAATCGAATACACAAAATATAAAATCAATTGGTATGGGATAAAAATATAATATTATTGTAATAAACATAAACTAATTTACACAATTTACTATAAACTAAAATTATTCTACAATTTACAGGCCTTTTTATGTAGTCGTAATTATACTAAGCAACATAAGTAATGTTAACTAAAATTATTCGTATGAAAGCATCAAGAAATTTTATTCAAATTTGGTTAATTCATGAAAAATTGAAAATTACAAAATTTTAACTAAAAGAATGTAAGAATTGAAGAAGGACGTCTTGGTAGTGAGATTCTTATAAGCTAGTAATTACAGGTATATTGCTTATTTTTTAATTATAAGGAGTTATAACAATATTTAGAGTACATACCTACTCGTAGTTTCATTAGCGTAAGCATAATTTTGTTTGTTGCAAATTGCACTTTTTGGAGAAGATGCAAAATATTACAATAACCGATTTACATAATAATTTTAAGACTTACACAAAATAACTGTAAAAAACTTTTTTTTACAGTTTTTAGAAATGTACCTAAGCGCGTGATAATTCTGAAAATAAAATAAATAGGAACAAAGTAATAATTTTTAAGTTTTTAACTGTAATTTTCGTGTACATTTTTGCATGTTCTCCCGATAGTACGTCAGTATAAGAAGCGTTATTTTTAGAAATTCAGATTTTTTCTACAATCCTTATAAAAGAGCGTAAGCATACCAATTTTAATTTATATACAAAACTCTTACTGTGCTTGTCTTATAGTTATGTAACCGCACATTAGTGAATATTATAAATACTTCTTACAAACTATATAAGTACTGTAACGAACTTTCGTAAATTTTTTTGTCAACTTTATTCAAAATTGTTGCATTAGTATGTAAATCGATTATTACCTATTAACTGTAAAGTCAAACTTCATTTTATTCACTAATGCATGGTTAACAAGTACGTATAGCACACAAGAGTTTCCAAGAGATCATTAGGAAAACTTCTTTCTTTTTCTATTTTAATCGACTCCTTAAATAAATACATATCACATTTGAACACATCCTTCTGTATATTTTGTTTCACTTTAAAACAAAATCTAAATAAAACTACTATAAAATGACAACATAATTTTTTGCTCCCGAAATTTTTTGTTCCCAATAACTGGCAAAATCCATACTAATATTATAAATGCGAAAGTGTGTCTGTCTGTCTGTCTGTCTGTCTGTCTGTCTGTCTGTCTGCTACGCTTTCCCGGCCCATCTTTTCAACCGATTTTGCTGAAATTTGGTATAGAGGTAGGTTATATCCCGGGGATGGACATAGGCTAATTTTTATCCCGGAAAATTAAAGAGTTCCCGCGGGAATCAAAAAATCTTAATCCACGCGGACGAAGTCGCGGGCATCATCTAGTTATAAATAATATTTTATAATTTTCCATACTAGTTTTCAAATAAAACCTTAATAATGATTAATCGGGTTTTATATTATTTATGGATGGATAAATTGGTCTTAATATAATTTTTGAAGGATTAAATTAAACATCTAAAATAATAATATTTATGTTGTTATCTATTAAATTCCTAAGACACTTTGCCTCGTAGTACAAATCAAAAACTAGCCCTTACTAATTTTTTACAATATTTTAACTTAAAAAATAAACATTTACTTACCGGTAACGAGCATATAATATACGTCTGCTCATCCATATATTATTAATTAAAAACATTAAAATATAATTGTTTTATGAACTGTTGATAGCGTCATCTGATTTATACGATGAAATTTATTAAATTAAGTATTTTCCGTTACAAAAATGATCTATGTAATAAAATAGAATAGAGTAAATAACAAAATTGACAAGTAAATCATTTTACTTCTAACCGCCTTTAATGACTACTTTTATTTTATTTTAAATTTAGACATATGAGACCATTTCTGACGATTGAAACTTGGCACTAATCCCTATGAAAAACGATCTATCTCTTACACTAAGATTTTACAAAATAAAACATTTTTATTATATAATAATATAATGAGATCAAACAATGACAAAATTTTAGGCTGCTCTTCTTTGGAACAATTTATGGGGTGAAAGACGTTATTCTGATTTATTTAAAGGTCTACTTTTTTGTTCTATATAAACGTCTTTACCTAGTCCATTCTAAAGAATAATTATATTACAATAAGTATAAGCTTTATCAACCTCTGTATAATCAACGTGTAAACATTTTTTTACTACTACAAACGTTTAACAAGATTCAAGCATTATTTTTTGTTCTTCTTGGCTATTATTTACTATGTATTAAACATCGAAAGCGGAATGTAAATTTTCAAGATAATAATTATTAAATATCATGGTATAGTAGGTATAATTAATATCAATAAAGTGTTCTACAAATATTTAATGAATAAGTACAATTTTGTGCGTCATTTAAATTGATTTTTCATAAAAAAACACTACATCTTAATAACATGCCTATTTCATTTTAACGATTAAGTTCCATTATAGTGAAACACTTCATTTATCATGTGTTCATCTCAACCATTTTCATAGGGTAATATTTTAATATTGATAAATACTCGCTTATGTTATCTACTAATACCACACTTACAAAATGTAATACCACATTGATATTTCGCTGATTACTGCTGATCTTTGATGGCCGTGAAAATATCTATGCATTTTTTCATACAATAATTGTAAAAATATATTTACAAAAATAAGTACTACATATATTTACATATTTTTCAAATACGTACAATACTTCATTGACACAATACTCATCTCCTAGATAGTTACCTCTTACTTTTTATTCTTTATATCGACTCCTTTGATTATTAGATTCAAATCAATTACTATTAGTACAATAAAAGTTTATACATTTAAATTTTTTTACCCATGGTAATATTCCATAATTTTGTATAAAAGTTCTACAAAAGTTTTTATTTCACAAATAAATTTTATTCAATAAAAACAATATTCCATGAGAAAATCTTCGTTCGTGACAAATTCTAAAAGTACAACAAACGTACTAAGATTTGCCTTTACTTATTTATAATGCAAGATGGGTGTTTGATTATAAAGTTTATAAAATGTACAAAATTAAACGTACAATTAAATACGTTGATTAAAAAATCCTTGCGCGAATAATTGTAACGGTCAGAATAACCAAGCAAATACTTATGATTTAGTTCACCGCTTATTGCAAAGAAGCTTCCAACCGACCAAGCAAAGGACTGCAGTGCAAATTGAACCAGACAGTTTATCTGGTAGTATTGAAGAGAAGATTGAACTTTCTGATGATTCTTTTTCATCAAACACCGATTCCGGAGACGCCGCATCAGTCTGAAATAGAAAAAATAAATGATTTAAATTATTTACAAAATGAATACTTTTATTGATACGACAACAACAACAATACAATCGTTTGAATCAATTTTTGTACTTAAACCTGATTGTAATATTATTGTAGTAAACATCATTTTTATCAACATTTAATTGTTATCATAAATCTTCTATATATATATATAAATCTCGTGTCACAATGTTTGTCCTCAATGGACTTCTAAACCACTTAACCGATTATAATAAAATTCGCACACCATGTGCAGTTCGATCTAACTTGAGAGATAGGATAGTTTATATTATATAGATTAGGATTATTAGTGCTACCCGTGCGAAGCCGGGGCGGATCGTTAGTACATAATAAAAAGAGAATATCATACTATGCGGTGATGGTTAAAGTGGCAAGTGATACTGTAAACTTGAACTCTCTAATACAATATTATATTACTATGGTCATAAAATCAACATAAAACTTATGAAATAGTATGTTTTATAAAATATAATTAAACAAATAAACCATAATTCAATTGAATTGCATAGAGTTAACTCCAACTAGTTAAAGGAATAATAAACTTAGCAAGTCCATAAAGACTGTAAACACTGAAAGCTATAAGAGAAATTCTAGCTAAAACGCTTTACTTGGAAGCACTTTTTATAGATATTAATAAAACAATGCCCTCATAAAGTTTAGTACGTGAGTTTCAGGGTATGACCGTTACTGTCTACGATACGACAAAAATTTAGTTGAATGTAATAATATCGATTAAAGTCACGGCAGAAAATAGTACGAAAAGAGGCCTAGGGAAAAGAATTAGTGGAAATTAAGTAATGTTGACGCAACTCGTATTATTATTACTTAAACTTATTCACATTTCAGAGCACACAAAAACGGATCGTTATAAATAAAGTACAGCTTCAATGACATCTACAATTATTATTAATATGTTAGATTTGAAACGATAAATCGTAATCGTCTAGTATAAAACCGATATGTGCTAAGATTTGAGAGGTAATTCAAGTGAGTGATACACTTGACTGTTTTATTGTAAAGATAATTTGAATTGCGTTTTTATTATGCAGGGGTGGAAACGACGCATGTGTTACGATCGTATTTGGAGCCGGATTCGATTTCTAGTCGATACTTTACTGCTTACTTTATACGCTTCTGTAGAAGTTGGTAATTGTTTTTATAATGAAATTAGTTAATATTTATATACAACTTTGAGTTTTAAAATGTTTAACGAGCCAAACGTTGTTCAGAATATTATAATTGTAAGATTACAGTGGGCTGGACACGTACAACGAATGGATAAACAGCGGCTGCCTGATGAGCGTAGGTAGAAGTGTCGGTCGACAAAAACTTCGAAGGTTGGATAGGGTTAGCCAAGATGCAAAACGGATCGCGTATGATAGAGATAGATGGAGAAATCTTCTGGAGCAGGCTAGGGCCCATAAAGGGCTGTTGCGCCGATGATGATGATGATGATGATGATGATGATGAGTTAGTAGTTAATAAATTCGTTTAAAGTTTTTTGCAACAAATAAAATACCGACCGTGTTATAAATACTCGGTAAAGATGTTATTTTAAGTTTTGATGATTAATCATAATTAATATTAGGTACGTCGATTTTTGTTACACAATATTTTGCATTAGCAACTGGTATAATTTTAGATAGTACTCCTGTGTTCGTACACGATTTAGTTTCTATTATCGACCTACGTGCGTTAGCTTAACAAGTAGATACATTCTCTCTTCTAAGACTCCGATCTAAATCTCGATTGTTAAACCGACTGTAAAATCACCATAAACTATCGGGTCCTTTAATAAAAGGTGTTATTCACTATCCATTGCTTTATCCCGCAGTAAAAGCACTTTGTGGATGGTAATGCTTCTGTAATTTATACTGTTTACACTAGGTTGTGTAAAAACAAATATAATTCTGGTTTGAATTTAGAATAAACTTAGTCCGTGAATAATCGGATTTTACGAGTCTTAGATAGTAAAATTAAAGCGGATAAATAATTTAATCTTGCATGTTGTACCTAATAGTCATAACAAAGTGAGTGGACTCAGGAGAAACCCTCTTTTTAGCTCGAAAATGTAGGTATCCTTGCTTGCTTGAGTAACAATAAAATGTATCTCAGAATAATATCGATAATCATCCTTTATATTATGCTATTAATTAGTATCCTAGCGTCATAAAAATGATAATAAATCATCGCTTTATGTAAATCGTCACTGATTTTGTAATCCATAATTCCATACTAATTATAAATATATATAGCTTATAAATGCGACAGTTTATCTGTCTATCTGTTACCCTTTCACGGCCTAGAGATTTTGATGTTATAGACCAGTTAAAGCTAACATCCATGAGATGGACATAAATGCTAGGTAGGTAGAGGTACCTATATTTTATCCCGGAAAATCAAAATGTGCATAAAAACTTAATTGATGCGCGACTCCGAGACTATAGTAAGGCATACTAGAGTAAGTCTATAAAGTTAAAAAAAACGCTTGTTGTGTGTAGTATGTACAAACTATATAAGTAACTATTGAAACGACTCTATGTGGGTTCTATAGTTATATATTATCTAAACTACTAAGATAAAAAATATGGATTGGCAGTGTTTTCACTACCAAATACACAACACAAAAATAAAATAAATATATTAAAATTCATGCCAATTTTTTGTGGGACCATTATCCAATTATAACAGTATGGTAAACCAAATAATGATATATTGACAGATGTTAACAAAATCTAACTCAAAGGTTTATCAGAACATCCAATTTAAGGGGATTACAAGCCACAGGTACAATGAACACCCCCCAAGTTGACGAAAATTAGAAAAAATAAAATCCTCTTACACAATATCATTCTTTGCGATACGGTGATCTGTATAATTTTATTATACCTAATTTCTTTAACCAAATTGAATACACACAATAAATTACTTTTCGCGATAGGGAGAAAGGGACAGAAAAATACACAAGTAACAGGATAAGAAGAGCACAGCTTTGTTTGATCATCTAGCATCAATTGTAATGATTTGCATACACTTTAGGTAGGTAAGTAAATAAAACAGCTAAATTAGAATTCTTGAAGAAAAGATTCAGCCCTAAGGGTGATCAATTTTAAAACCAATTCCAATAGAGATAAAATGCAAATTTCTGCAAGGGATGATGTTTCACTATCGCGTGGAATTGGCTCGTATTGTTGCGTATAAATAAGATTCCAATTTGTTTTTAGATAAGATACTCGCTGAGGTAAATAACAATGAAAATATCAAATGAAAGAATGGTCATTAAATTTGCAAAACTACCAAGTACCAACCCATGTTTGCTTTCAAACAAAATTGGTAAAATTGGTAACAAGTATTTATAAAGAACATCAAAATATTACTTTAAAACAAAAATAGTTGGTCTCAGCCAGATATCACGTCATCTATCTATACTACTACACTAATATTATAAATGCGAAAGTTTGGATGGTTATAATATGGATGGATGTTTGTTACTCAATCACGGCTAACGTCTGTGCTAACGTCGCGAGCAGCTAGATAACAAATATGATGATATTTTTTTAACACAATATTTTTATCATAATTATATATTTTAATATCATTTTTATGATATTTTACACAAATCTGAACATTGTTAGATTTATTAACTAGTTAAATAATTAATCTGGAATTGATTTCACAAATAAATTGTAAAATTCATAACGTCATATTATTCTAAAATCTCATTTAGTTCCGATATTCAAATTTCGAACAGGTAAACAACAATCGCATTGCAAATCCGAGGCAAGCAAGCGTAATAATAAAGCGCACGCAAAAAATACCTTTGAAGTGGAACAAAGGGACTCGCGACAAATCGGTTCAAAAGAGATTGGGGGCGACGGATAATTTTCACTCGATACCGATCTGGCTACTTGAAAAAACCTACTCCATGTAACCGAATATGAACCATATTCTGGTTATGATTAAGGTGTATTTTACGATGGAAAACATCGAAGCAATCTGTTAGGTTATTTACAAGGTACGTTATAAGAAAAGAGGTTTTATGAAAGGAGTCGCGAAATGAGTTACATTTAATTTCGCGATACTTCTTTTTTTCCGCTTCGCGAACGGCTGATGTTTGCGTTTGGATATGAAATTGGTAAAAGGATATAATTTATGTTAGAATCAAAAGTCATTATTTTATAAGAATGGAATCTATATTAAGAGAATATCAATTCATAAATTTAAATTTAAATAAATATTATTACTTTAATAAATTAAAAATAGAGAAGTCTTATAAGTATCGATGAAATAATAAATTCAGCGTGGAAATCATTTAAATCTGTTAAAGTCTACACAAAAATGATTTATATAATATGCCGTACAGCCATATCAGTTACTTTCAAGATTCATAAGCCAACAAAGTTTCTGTTTTCTTCCAGGTTGAACGCTACATTGATGTTTGATTTCACAATAAAAGATCTGACGACTTGAAGATTTTTATCTGAACCATTCTGAAGTTTTACCGTTAAACTATGAATTCTGTATGAATCGGTGAAACGGGGAATACGTTCATAGATAGCTTTATGGCTAACTTGGTAAACTGGCTGTTATATCAAGGAATGGAAAGTTATGCTGAAGATCTAAAACATTTTGGTTTATTGGCCAAGTAAAATCTTAAAATGTTTTGAAAGTTTAAGATAATTTTACAGATGCTTTGATACCCAATTTCTATCTTTTTTAAACACTTTCACATTTAACTTTACATTAATACAATTTAGTGGACTAAACATTTGTTGACAGTAAAGACCAGTTATTATTTTAGTTAGACCTTTTAGTTTATATATTATTTTAGTTAGACCTTTAGTTATTGTTTCAAATATTAAAATATAGAAGTTCTACTTACTTAGTACTCATGTAGTAAATCGTGAAAATCCATATAAATATTATAAATGCGAAAGTTTGGATGGATGGATGTATGTATGTATGGATGTATGTTTGTTACTCAATCACGCTCCAACGGATGAACGGATCTGGATGAAATTTGGCACAGAGATAGATTATAGTCTGGAATAGCACATAGGCTACTTTTTATCCCGGAAAATTAAGAAGTTCCCGCGGGAATCAAAAAAACCTCAACCACGCGGACGAAGTCGCGGGCATCAGCTAGTACAGAATAATTATTACAGATGAGATTGCAAAGCAATAAACAGAATCGATATTTTGTCAGCGTCGTCTGAACAAACACATAGCAGTACGTTTATGTACAAGGGCCAGCCATAACCTATGACTTTAGCTGTAAAGTGCCGTCATCACAAGGAATGGCAGACCAGCAATCTTGTAACAACGTCGTTAAAAACCGCGTGGGTAACAAATAATAATCTCAAAAGGCAACGAGCATTGATGCTCTACATTGACGTTTACGAGCGCACAAATAAATTAAATACGATCGTAAAAAATATCGAGCCGTATCGACGCGTGTCGCATCACTATAAATAAAAATGAATAAAAATGTCGGACGCATAAACGCGTCACAATAAAAAGTTGAGTTATTCTATTTTTTTTGTTAATATTTTTTTGCGCATACATGTTTTTTTTACACAGATTATTTACGGTCAAGTCGTATTTTGGCTAATCGCTTGCTCGTAATAAACTGTGATCGCGTTCATCGTAAATGCATCGTAGCGTTGTCATAAACTGTTTATAGATTGGAATATATTCCTTGTTATGATCAATTTTATTATGAGAATGCAACGTGCAACGCTATCTTTGGCCATAACTGTTGCTTTTTTGGTTGAACTTCATGTCATCAAACTCTATTATTATCTAAAAATATAGTTTCATCAATATTGTTAACAGTTTAGGTTGCTATGAAATTATGTGACGACAAAAATGTACTTACAATAATTATTAAATAATATGTTTTTTGTAATTTTGCACAACTATAGGCATTTACTACAGTAGAAGGAATACAGGAAGCTTTAAGTTCTTTTTTTCAAAATATAAACTGTGATTATGATTTTCTATAGTGGTAACAGGTTTCTATGAGCCTGCTATATTTTAAATATAGGTACTTCACTCTTTTAGTTTATTTTTTAAAATTGCTGTGACACATGTATTATTAATACATCCATCCATACTTAATCCATCCTAATATTATAAATTCGAAAGTGTCTGTCTATCTGTCTGTCTGCTACGCTTTCACGTCCAATCTGTTCAACCGACTTGGATGAAATTCGGTATAGTGGTATAGGTTACATCCCGGGGAAGGACATAGGCTACTTTTTTAAGAATTAGTTTCCGCGGGATTTAAAAAACCTTAATCCACGCGGACGAAGTCGCGGCATCATCTAGTACAGAATAATTTGCCATTATAAAGAACAATTAGCACTAAATACCGTCCAGCATTCTTTACAACCATCATAAAATGGTTATAATATATTATATTAATAGGTACTTTCCATAAAATGTGACGTCACTAACTTGCGCACGCGTCTCGAAAATAAAAACGATATAAAATCAGATTTTTCGTAGTGACGGCGGTGGTGGTGCAGGGAGTTTTATGACATCACTCATTTGCAGGGTTCCTTAGGGCAAATAGTAAAACTTAACAGGCATAAGTAAAAGTTGAAAAATATTGATTTTACACTCTAGATTTGCCTGTTTTAAAATAATTTCTAATTAGTATTTCTTAATCGTTCAATTGAATAATATGGATTCGGTTGGTTATCCCCGGTAATAGTACTATTACCTATTCTGTGGTAATAGTTCATCGTTAGGGGTTTGTAGAGTTGCCGTTTTTATGACAAATTAGATTCTACAGAAATCACAGAGTTAGAAATATTACAAAATATTATATAATATAACAAATATGTAACTTAATATGTTTTTTAATTTTTTTTCATAACTTGATGCATTTAAAAAAAATATTGAATAAATAAATCGTATTGAGTCAAATGTAATCCTAATATGTCGCCTACTAGGGAACCAAAAAATAAATATGCTAACTGGTATCATTTTTAATACTCTCGTCTCATTTAAAGTGTTTATTGACAATTAAAGTTTGTAATGTGACTTGATGAGGTCGGATAGTAATTTCGTTAACGAGTTACTTTTATTGGTGTTCGTAAATTTCGGATTCGTTCCAGTACTTGAGACGCGTTTATGTAATTGGGTTGGAAGAAATTGCATTAATGTAATTACTATTAGAATATTATTTTATTTTGTGTAAATTTTTACACCCAATATTAAGTAAATTAAATTTTGATCCTTGGTTTTATTTTGCCCATAATAGGTTTCAACTTTAAATTTTTCCGCAAGCGAGAGGCGCGAATAAAAAAAAATTAATACTTTTTTTATTAGCAGCTCTAAGAATTAAGATACAGCGATTACCTCGCATAAAAAAATTAATGACATTAAATAATAAAAACGGCATTTGCTATCTCAAATTTATTGTACGGCAGACAATCCCGATTCTTCGTCTTTTTGACAATAAAAAAAACTTTCAAACGTTTTTACGCGCGTTTTATTTCGCGCTTTTTAAAATTCGAATGCTAAAACAAAATGGCGGATTCACGAGCCTCTTTAAAACAATAATAAAAATTATAATGTCTACGCTTTTGTTTCGTGTAGATAAGGGGAATTTTCTTATGATTCTAATTTTTATTGCGAATCTTTTATGTTTTCTTATTATGTTTGTATCTGTAAAAAAATATATAAAATTTTAACAATGGAATGGGGTGATATTTGAGAGATATTTTCAACTAGAGCATGCAACCTTCTTGCATGATATAACTCATAGTCATCAATTAGTTATTTCGGTTTCGGACACGTTCTCAGACATGACCGGTGCCATCGCGTTCAGACCATCTTTCTTTGCCCATCATTTGCACAGTTGAGGGAGAGAGAAGCGTTGGTAGAAGGCTTAGAAGCATTCGGAAGTGGATCGGGATATCAAAGTAGCACAACGGCTATTCCGTTTGGCGAAGATAGGACATTGTATGAAGGGCCATCTTCCAAAAGTGAAGACTAGAGAGTCACGAGGACAACAACAATTAAATCTATTTCATGTTCAGGTATAATTAGATAAAGAGATTGAAATGTCTATGCTTACGTTTTCATTAAAATATTATAGGAGTCTTTATTAACAACTAAACTGTGGGCGTTCACAAAGTGCAATGATTGAAGACTTATCATAGATTTTTAACCTTCAAGTAATAAATAAAAAGTGACTGATCTATCAACGCACAGTTCTAACTACTGGACGGATCAGGAGTGCTATGCTTTGAGGTAGGCATCCGCTAAGAAAGGGTTTTTGAAAAATCCACCCCAAAGGGGGTAAACATTTAAATTAACAATTAAAATCAAACTTTACGTGAACGAAGCCGCGTGCGAAAGCAAGTTCTCTAGTTTAACCAATTTATATAGAAGGCGAAAGAACTATTTAACTACTAGCTGATGCCCGCGACTTTGTCCGCGTGGTTTAAGTTTTTTTGATTCCTGCGGGAACTCCTTAATATTCCGGGATAAAAATTAGACTATGTCACTCTCCAGGTCCTCAACTATACCCATGCCGAAAATCACGTCGATCCGTTGCTCCGTTGCGACGTCATTGAAGGACAAACCAACAAACCAATAAACCAACAAACAAACACACTTTCGCATTTATAATATTAGTATGATGATTTTATTGTAATGGAGGTCTGGCGTTTTCAATGAGGCTATTACTTAATTCTTTATAGCTTTTGATACTAAACATGAATGCCTTTCATTGTCTACTATAAGAAGCCTCTTTCCTAACAAGTCGGTTAAACCCATTATTTCACCAAACTCCAAAATCCATCGTTTACTTTAACAACTGATATGAAACGCATTTTCCATCCGATATAAAAAAAGAAAAGTCTTAAATTTAATATCTCTTTTATTGCCTGGATTACAATGACGGGGGAGTGTGTGGGGAGCTTTATTTTACGTGTGTGGGGACTTTAAAATAAGCAGGTTCCGGGGTATAAAATACATTTTATTAGTTAAACAGCGGAAAATAATAAAAAAATACATTATGCAGGATTTAAGTGGGCAGTAGGTAAGAGCAAAGACGTATACTAGACTATTACCTATTCTGTGATACTAGTCACAAAATCCGCAACGAACACGATTTAAAGGTTAGGTCCAAAATAAGTCTTATAGTATAAAAAATATTTTTTCAAAATAGTGGTACAGAAGATAGTATTTTTGTGGCAAGAATGGCTGAATTTATTTTAATTTAGATTGACGACAATCCTAGAACACCGAATTATTGTGAAACTGCTTGCGTGATTTGATAATGGTAAATCGGAAACGTAAAATTATCACGTAACGTAAAATAAACGCTTATTTTTGTTGTTCATGAATGTTTTCAAAATACATCCGTTTGAATGATGTGATGGTTTTAACTCAAAAAGGCACAAGGAATATTTTCGAATATTTTTGTAAATAATGATTGATTGAACATTGCCAAGGATGAAGGCCTGAAAATATTTACAACGGTGATGCATGTGTAGAGCTTCGAATGAGGTTTGCAAAACATAGTTTTTGGTTGTTAAATGACGGAAACCCCCTAATGGAAAGTAAAGATGTAGTGTATCTAATACTAAGTAAGTCTTTAAGTTCTTTGTCATACTGAGATTCTTTGTCATATTAATGAGATTAGATGAGATTGGCCGCCGCCGTGGCCGAAATTCGGTCGGGAGGACATTATTATTTAATGAGCATTCGATTGATCATAGATCACGTCAATCCGTTGCGTTTCTCTGTTGCTACATAATTGAAGGATAAACCAAGAAACTTACGCATCTATAATATTAGTATGGACGGCATCTCTACGTACGTGATCGTCACCATTAAAAAAGTAACATGTAACGTTTTACGACTAAATAAAACGTTTAAAGTAAAGTAGCGACTCCATAGATTTCCATAACAAATGGCGAGCGCATAAAGTTGTTATTAACAATAACTCGCATGCGGCGCGTTGCTTATCATATCAACACGCGTTGGCTCGTAAAAGCGAGATTTTTAACACTTATGTTGTTAAATGTAGCAGTTTGTTGCTTATGTGTAAAAATATTTTACTCACAGCTAATAATAAGTACATGAGATGATGAGACTGAACCAATTATGATGAACTAGCTGATGCCCGCGACTTCGTCTGCGTGGATTTAGGTTTTTTGGTTCCCACGGGATCTCTTGAACTTTCCGGTATAAAAAGTAGCCTATGCGCTATTCCAGACTATAATCTATCTCTTTGCCTAATTTCATCCAGATCCATTCAGCCGTTCTGGCGTGATTGAGTAACAACCATCCATCCATCCATCCATCCATCCATACATCCATTCATCCAAACTTTTGCATTTATAATATTCGTATACCTAGAAGTATAGACACTATTGCACAAATAGGTAATATCAAATAGGTATAGGTATCTTGCATTATGAAAACCAAATTAAAAAACAGTAGTAAAATATTATCAACACGTGTTAGAGAGGAAAAACGAGATTTTTAACACAAGTTATTAAATGCAGCAATTTTTTGCATAATAGTGTTATGTTACCTACAGATAATTAAATTAAGATAAGACTGAATCAATTATTATGATCATTGAAATAGAATAAGTAATACTAAAATTCTACATCAATGATTATGATGATCTAAATTGCACAAATTACTCGCATTTTGTAAGCTAAATTGAAAAACAGATATTAATTTTTTGTAAAATATAAAAAATACAATTTTCGCGCGATCCGATTAGTAACAGCTTTTGTCTTATAAAATAACATAGCATAGTATTAACAGAAAGTTATTTTTATAAACTACATAATTGTGAGACAAAACATTCCCTTTTAACATAAGAAATTTTTACACCCACCTTTATAAAAAAATAACGACTAAACATTACGATTCAAGAAGATATGTACAAATATAATTATGTACTTGTAATTCGAAATCATACAATTTGCCACCCCGCTCTTATCTGATGAGAAATGCGTAAATATCAAAATGTAAATAAAAAAATGGTATTCGCGGGGGAAATACACCGGTGACGGTTTATCTTTACTTTTTCTTATGAATTATGACGTCTCACCAAATTCGCGTATCTGGATTAGATGTGAATTTTACTTTGCAAAATTAAATACAAAAATTGTGGCGGAGATTTTGCATGTAGTTATGAATTTGAAAACGTCTTGAGTTTTTGAAATATTTATTTCAATATAATATGTAGCAACTTAAACATACGCTCAGGGTGCGCGTAAAAAACAATTTAATTTGAACTCAATAGGAAGGAGCCTAAATTCAAAGTTAGAATACCTTCTAACTTCGAATAGTTCGATTAGTTACTACTAAATAAGACATCGAGGAGTCCATAAGGATTCCCACCTTCACAGACAGAAAGACAGATAGACAGACCAAAAATAAAAATTTGGAAGGAAGCTCTGTGTCGACAACAAAGCTTCCTTCAATTCAAATTTTCAAAAAAAAAATGTAAGTACACATAGGGAGTCGTTCACTTACCTACTTTTTTATCATAAGTATAACGATTTGAATAAAAAATATTACAGATTAAATATTTTTTAATCAAATTAGCTGACCTCAAAAAGTGTACGATAATAAGACCGAAAAAAAACTATCTATTTTAAATTAATAAAGTTTTTTTTAGTAGGTATTTTACATCTGGTAGTTTAGAATCCGTCTAACTGATTTACTCAACTTTTCTTATTTTTCTTTAGGGATAGCTACCACGTTAAACAATGTATATAATTGATATGTAAAGAATGTGAAGACTGAACGATAAGTATGTCTGAGTAGACTAGGGCTAAATCTCCTACCAGTAGGTAATAAAAATGTAATAAAGACATCACTCGCTTCATATTCCAAATCAAATATCATCAAAGCAAATGAGTTTTATTAAAAAATTTAGATCCCACAAAGAGTGCTTGTATCTACGAAATATAAATCCTCATTCTTTGTATTTACAAAGATATACCTACCTTAAAACCCTTGGCAATATTTTAAACATATCGTAATGAAATCGGAAGGAAAAATTAGAGTTCTTGTCATTCATTCCGGCTTTATGAGAGTCTGGAGTCTTGCGTTTGATATTATAAATTACATTTTATCAGATTTCGGTAATACAATCTTTGCAAATGAAAATGCCGGGATAAATGAATGAATAAATTATAATTATTTGGTCTTTTACCAGGTATAGGTGAATGAATACGTGTATATTATTATTAGTTAGTTTTAAAGATAAGTAGTTAAGAATTGTTAAGATGCTTTCATTTCGCCTCAATTTTAGACACTAAACATATTCCTTTAGTTACTAAAAGGTAATAAAAAATAAATAACATAAAACTTATAGAAATAAATTAACACTTCTTTTACTCAAATCCTATTGATATAAACCTTTTTACTTAATTATCGATGTGGAATAAATCATTTAAAACAATAATATTATCATTGAAACTGAAGTTAATGAATTCTTAAGGTGCGTATCCAACCCTTCGTTGCCACCTGTTTTCATGGGAATGCGCAAACACAATACCCATAGTCAAGGGTTAGATCTATGGGATTGTTAGACCGTAGCCTTTGATTATATACTCCCTAGATAACGCCTCACGCAATGAGCGACGCAACAAAAACTGGCCAATGTTTACAAGCGTGTGTGAGTGAGGCACGCACACACGCTTAGCGATTGCTATGTCTTACACCAGCGTCATTTGTATCAGGGAGTTACCAGCTAATGAATCTATCCCGATAAATGGGGCAAAACCTGTAAAATTATGTTATGTTAATAAAATCATAAATACTTAATAGTTTAATATTGTACTTTCAATTATTGTGTGTTTAGTTGTCTCTAGAGTTAGAATATGATTTTTATAGAATAGAAAATAGAATCAAATAAAAATCAATTACGCATTTACAAATTTATTATGTTTTATTATTTAATGTAATAAGTATAGTGTGGACTTATAAAAATACTACGTTAAATTAAATTATAATAAAGGTCTCAAAGGTCGGTATACCTGCATAATAATACCTATGGACGCAGTATGAATTTTTTTGTAACTGTACCGATTTCGTACGAAATCGATATCTCAGGATCCGGCTCACAATACAGGAAACTGCAAAATTTAAAAAGTCAACGCCATTCTAAATTTTTTTGTTATTGTACCGATTTCGTTCAAAATCGATATCTGCGGTTCCCTAGGATCACAAAACAGGAAACTGTTACCAAAATTTTTAAAAAGTCAGCGCCATTTTGAATTTTTTTGTTATCGTACCGATTTCGTTCAAAATCGATATCTGGGGTTCCCTGGGATCACAAAACAGGAAACTGTTACCAAAATTTTAAAAAAGTCAGCGCCATTTTGAAATTTTTTGTTATCGTACCGATTACGTTCAAAATCGATATCTGGGGTTCCCTGGGATCACAAAACAGGAAACTGTAACCAGAATTTTAAAAAAGTCAGCGCCATTTTGAAATTCTGTGTTATCGTACCGATTTCGTTCAAAATCGATATCTGGGGCTCCCTGGGATCACAAAACAGGAAACTGTCACCAAAATTTTAAAAAAGTCAGCGCCATTTTGAAACTCTTTGTTATCGTACCGATTACGTTCAAAATCGATATCTGGGGCTCCCTGGGATCACAAAACAGGAAACTGTCACCAAAATTTTAAAAAAGTCAGCGTGAACAAAATCGGTACGATAACAAAGAATATCAAAATGGCGCTGACTTTTTTAAAATTCTGGTTACAGTTTCCTGTTTTGTGATCCCAGGGAACCCCAGATATCGATTTTGAACGTAATCGGTACGATAACAAAAAATTTCAAAATGGCGCTGACTTTTTTAAAATTTTGGTGACAGTTTCCTGTTTTGTGATCCTAGGGAACCCCAGATATCGATTTTGAACGTAATCGGTACGATAACAAAGAATTTCAAAATGGCGCTGACTTTTTTAAAATTTTGGTAACAGTTTCCTGTTTTGTGATCCTAGGGAACCCCAGATATCGATTTTGAACGTAATCGGTACGATAACAAAGATATTCAAAATGGCGCTGACATTTTCAAAATTTTGGTGACAGTTTCCTGTTTTGTGATCCCAGGGAACCCCCAGTCCCCCCCAGGGAAGATATCGATTTTGTACGAAATCGGTACAATTACAAAAAAAATCATACTGCGTCCATAGATATTGTTAAACAGGTATACCGACCTTTGACACGTATAGTTTTTTTTTTCTGTTTTTAAATAGCGGAAATGGCGTCAACAGACTATAGAGCGTTATTTCCATCTGAAAAATAATTTCAGTTACTCTTAAGCCGCGCCTAAAGAAGTTTTACTTCAAAAATAAAGAATAAAATATTTAAGACTAAATAAAAAAACATCCGACTGCGCGGAAGCTTGCAAAACAAAAGCAATCGGTCCATCCATTTAGGCTGTAGGCTCAGCCAAACAGTTTTAAAAACACACCCACATACATACATACACACACCTTCCCTGATGTATTTTCTCCTTCTGGTGCAGTCGGGTAAAAATGAACATACATCAGTTTTTAAGACAACTATACGGGGAAATTCGCAATCCAAGACTGGCAACACCAAACAGCGACGCGTTGATTTTGTGAAAATAATTATGAATTTGTTAGTTTTGTTTTCGTAAATTACTATTAGTTTTGAGTTACTTACCGATGGTAGGAGATTTTGTTAGTTATTCGTAAACGTCCTTTGTAATTTCTGCAGATTTTGATCGCGCAGCTTGCCATTTTCACCGAAATAATCTAACGCAAAAAATGAGCCGTGCGTGCGTATCTCTAGACGTTACAATTGACACTGAGGAGTGGTGAGCGCTTTAGAGGCTAACAGTTAGCCGATATTTTTATCGACGCTTTTGAGCCGCCGTTACTCTATCTAGGGAGTATATAATCAAAGACCGTAGCCTAACCGCAATATCAGAGATCTTATTCTGGGAAGAAAAGTTGTATCTCTAGCTCTACTAATATAAAATTGCAAGTATATTATCCACAGATTAATTAAATTTGCAAGCCATATTTTGCTTAGCCTATATCAAACGTATGTAAGTATCTATTCTTAGCGGCAACAAATAAAAAAAAAAAAGCTGATACCTTGGGCGCTCTTAAAATATCTGTAAATTAAAGGAAAATTCACGTTTTTTATTTGAAATATCTATACGTTTTACATTGAATCTGAATGTGAATTCTTAATAAAGGATTACAAATCAAATAAAAGTTAAGAAAAAATAAAATTATCGCGTCAAAACATACTCGAAATGCCTTTAGAGAAATGTACACAAAATTCTAATTAATGCCATTCGCAATCAGCGGATATTAAGCGTTCGCGCGAACCCTCCAAAACTCAAAGATGCAGTGACACCGGCTTTTCCATAAATAAAAAAAAGGATTAACGTTAAAAAGTCGAAAAAACACCATCCACTTCGAGTTAATGATACGGTATGGCGAGAGACGTAAAACAAAGGTTCGGCCGTCTGTTACACCGTGGCGTACGGCTCCGATATGAATCAACTATCTATCATTTCTGAACAGAGGTAGTGAGCAGAGGTGTTGGTTACCAAAAACGAACAGGTTTTCTCGTCTATGAAACACTTATTATTATTTAAGACCGGGTGGATTTTAGTTTTTGGGAAATAACATAGGACCTTCTTTTTTTTTAATAACAACAATCGTAAAATGTTTATTTCAGGATAAGATATTATGTAGGTACATTGAACAATGAAGAAATGATAAATTAAAAAAAACTTAGGACCTTCTTTATATAGTGTACAAATCTACTACCTACTTGTTGAGGCCAAACGCCACCACGTTGGCCCAGCTCGGTCAACGAACAAGAAGTGCGTACCGACGGGCCCATAGGTCGATAGTTTCACTTCGTTGACCCAGCTTAGGGGGGTTAAATAATTGAGTAATTGCAGGCGGCTCTCTGTTCTTACAATCTAATTAACTGGTTGTTATCTAGGTAAGCTAGGTACTTACGTGGCATCCACTCCTTACAACCGCTGGACGAATCACGTCGTACGTCGCCCAGGCGAGGAGTGGTGATATTGTAAGGTGTAAGGGTTGTGTGTGTATATGTGTAACCTGGTACGACAGACGCGAAGGTTCCTGCAGGTCGACCTGCACTCAAAGGCTTCAAGCACACGTGTTTTCAAGGCGCCACCAGGCAATATCGGAGTCACAAGGACGGTCGTTCACAATAATTCACACACCACTAGTCCAAATATAGTTAACGCTACAAAGCCCACTTCAAACGGACCCCATAATCCGGTGAGCACGTCAAAACCAATATATTTTCAAAATTACAAAGACCGGCGCATGCGGCGCTTCAACAAACGGCCATTTTTCTTATATAAATCAAGACAAACGTAACGCGGCCGCTTCGGGCGGCGTTTCGAGGCGAACAGCACTATCAAATTTACTAGTCAATCCCAGATCTATTCGCTGTGGCGCCACACGTCATGGGATCACTAGGTTTACGTATTAGTACGTCGATTTCACGCAAGGTGGCGTGAACAATCTCCCCCTTAGTGGACGACAGGACATAAGTCCACTAACAATTGGGTAACCTTGGCTGCAGAACGGACCTCCGACCAAGCTTCAAATTTACAACAAACAAGCAATTCAAATCCAAGTAACTTCGCTAATAGCGCGTCGGAGGTGCGTCCTTGCGATCCAAACAACAAGCCAAGTCTGATCGCTAAACGATTAACAATTAATCTTAGGGATCTATCTATACACAATCAATACAACAATAGGTCCGGACCGGTCAGGCAATCCTCGACTATCAACAAATCTAACTAGCGTAGCCACAAGTCTCAGTGCAGGAGGCACTCACCAATTCAAGAGACCGCTCTAGTGGCTAGGCGCACAACAAATTCAAATCAAATTACAAAATCACAATATCAAAGTTAGCAATCGGTGCTAACTACCGGCAAAGGGTTCGAGGGCCTAGACAGGGTCGGGAGGCAAGTCACCCACTATCGGTTGAGTGGTGCTGGCCTTTAACATAGCAAACTCACCGGACCACATGGTCTCCAAACGGCGAGGAGGTAGACCACAACTGGACTAAGGCTAAAGCCGAAAGTTATGTGAATAATACAAAAGCCATTGGTCGGCAACCTCATTTCTCAAAACAAAATAGGACTCAACACGTCGGAACAACAGGTTCGGACTAGTGAGGGTTCGCAGGGGTTAAATCCGGTATTGCTGTAACCGCTGCGGCAATTTTCAAAGGCATCAATGCCTGTGCCACGACACTCGCGTGGACTTCAAGGGGGGCGGCCCTAGCCTTCCCACCACAAGCAAGCGAGACCGCGGTGGTAGGGGCTAGGGCGGCAACAATCTAATATTGCGCGCCCTCACCGCCCGGATTCACCAACCGGAGGTCCACTACCGGTCCAGTCGACCAGACAGGATCCGTGACGCGGTAGTGCTGCTGTCGCCCCAATCCGTCAGTTGGGCGGCGCTCGAGGCGCGGCCGTTCGCGCAGAGGGGGCGAGCAGCGCGAGGGACTTCTCGTCGCCGGCGGTGCAACAAGATTTTCAAAGTGGCGTGAGGGCGGCGAAATCCGCCTACGGGGGGGGAGAAATCCGCCCACGGGGGGAGAAATCCGCCCACGGGGGGGAGAAATCCGCCCACGGGGGGGATCCACGGGCAACTGGCTAACGGCGCTCGCGGCGTGGTCAGGACGCGCGCCCCCGCCGTTGGGGGGGGTGCGCGCACCGTCGTCCTGACGACCAACACAAGGTCCAATTGCGCACAAAATGGCCAAGTGGTTGCCATCGCAATGTGGGCACGGCCGCGACTGATCGGGGCAGTCCCGCTGCAAATGTGGTCCCAAGCAAGAGTAGCACCAGCGCCGTGTCCTTGCAATGCCTCTTCGCTGCTGCACCGGTTTAGATAGGAAGCGAGGACATGAGGGAATCAAATGGTCCGTGTGCCGACAATAGTCACAGGGAGGCGGCACTGTGGCCGCAAGTCCACTGTACTCTGGCATCACTCGACGACCCTTCCCTGTCTCACCAACTTTCACCTTCCTATCCGGGACTCCTCTGCGGACCTGATCGGACTGGCCACCCTTTTTTGCCTGTTTGGGAGACTCTGGGATCCTACGAGGACCAGCAACTCCAGAGTTCTCCGCCTGCAGACTCTCCTGCTCCAAAAACTTCAAGAGGTCAGAGAAGGGGGGCAAGTAGGTTGCACCGTCCCCACCATACCGCTGCTCAAACCGCAGCCTCATCTCTAACGGTAGGCGGGACAATACAATGTGCAACAACACAAAAGACCACTGGTCCACTGGTAGGTCCAAGCGACGCAGCGCATTGCATGCAACCACCACTGGGTTGACCAAATCCTCACGAAGGTGGGTCACCTCAGTGACGCAAGGCAGGGCCAGCAACTGGGCTACGTGGGCGTCTGCTAAGCGGCGCACGTTGGCGTATCGCTTAGTCAGCAGTTCTATTGCGCTATCATAACTCTCGTCGGAGAGGTCTAAGTGTTTACACAAATCCAGGGCCTCCCCCTGCAACGACGAGAGTAAGTACGACAATTTCTGAGAGGGGCCTAGGTCCTTCCTAGCATCTACCAAGCTGTTAAACAGCGCGAGGAAACCTGGCCACTCCGTCAATTGGCCCGCAAACTTGGGCGACTCGATAGTGGGCAGCTTGCCCAACAACTCCGGCTGAGTGGGAGGTCTACAAGGCGACCCCGGTAGCGAGCTCAGCCGAGCCTTTTTTCTTAATCGGCTAGCTTCTTCGATCATGCTGTCGGTCAACTCCAAGAATTGATCGTAATCATTGTTGACCGACTTCAAAGCATCAGGTGGGCAGTCTAACTCCAAAATTTCACGAAATGATTCGTCGACTGAGGCCTGCCTGACCGGAATTTGTTCGGTCCGCTGCAGCAGGGCGGCGGTTCGATCCTCGCGGCCGATCAATGCTGCGGCGGAAGCCGCCCAACGAAGCTCCGACTGAATTCGGCTTACAATTCTTTTGTGGTTTGCCATTTCACCAATTTACTGAATTACTATTTTAGCTACAACAATGGCAACTTCCAATAAACCACTTCAAACAAAACAACAAAGAAAAAAGTGTAAGCCTTCAATTCAAAAGACAATTAATATCAACAACAATTTAGTTACAAATCTACAATACAGCTAAACAATCAAAGAATATCAAAACAACGAAAGTCACGGCAAAAAACTATATTCGAATGACGCCTACAAATGGTAGGCAAACAACAAGGTCATTCACGAAGTTAGCTGTTTCGTAATAATATTGGTTACAATATTCCGTAAGTACCTACATAAGTTACACAAAATAATATTATCAAAGTTAACTAGGTACGGCAAGTTAGGTATATAAATACGCCAACTCATCAAACGGTATAATTCTAAACTATACTACGATTGCAATTATAATCGGCAAGTAACCATCATCAAATATTCAATAATTAATCAAAAAAAAATCAAAGGCAACGCAAAACAAACAAAGATTGAATCGCCAACAAAGTTGCCGGCGGCTGGGTGCCGATTACAAACACAGACTCAGTATCAAACAAAAGGACAAAGGTCAAGGTTACCGCAAATTCCTTTTTTCAATTACAAAGACAAATACGCAATGACAACCAACAAGGTTAATTTAACAGAGAGCGGCCCGGTTACAAATTCAGTTTTTTCAAATTATTATATGTGTTAATATATAATTATTATATTTATTACCACTCAATTATTCAATTATTAGGAATAGGCAACAAACAAACAAACAATTACCCGTTACCGGGTGGGACATCAAGTACCTACTGCTTAAACAAAAATAATTAACAACAACAATGTACCTAGTACTTGAATTCAACTGTCCCGGTTGCAATCGCTATCTCGATATGCAATACAAACCCAATTTACAATAATATTGTGAGACTTAACTGCAATTCAATTGCTCAGCAATAATTCAATTCAATGCCTACTACGAAATCTTTAGTGGTCCGTCAAAACCACGCTCTGCTACCAAATGTTGAGGCCAAACGCCACCACGTTGGCCAAGCTGGGTCAACGAAGTGAAACTATCGACCTATGGGCCCGTCGGTACGCACTTCTTGTTCGTTGACCGAGTTGTTCACGCCACCTTGCGTGAAATCGACGTACTAATACGTAAACCTAGTGATCCCATGACGTGTGGCGCCACAGCGAATAGATCTGGGATTGACTAGTAAATTTGATAGTGCTGTTCGCCTCGAAACGCCGCCCGAAGCGGCCGCGTTACGTTTGTCTTGATTTATATAAGAAAAATGGCCGTTTGTTGAAGCGCCGCATGCGCCGGTCTTTGTAATTTTGAAAATATATTGGTTTTGACGTGCTCACCGGATTATGGGGTCCGTTTGAAGTGGGCTTTGTAGCGTTAACTATATTTGGACTAGTGGTGTGTGAATTATTGTGAACGACCGTCCTTGTGACTCCGATATTGCCTGGTGGCGCCTTGAAAACACGTGTGCTTGAAGCCTTTGAGTGCAGGTCGACCTGCAGGAACCTTCGCGTCTGTCGTACCAGGTTACACATATACACACACAACCCTTACACTACTATTAAATATATTTATCATACAAAACTTCTCCTGATAATAATTTCGAATACAACAAAAAAAGCCAATTCGGTAAAGCCGTTCTCAAGTGATAAAACGTGACGCAATTGATTTTTATTTATGTAATAGATAATATGGATGACTCATTAATGAGCGATCGATAGTTACTCAAAGAATAACTTAATTTTCTCTTATTATACTTCACAAACTTAGACCACGTTCGCTTCGGTGTAACACGATCCCACCGAAAACTTCAAGGTTCGCTTGAGACCTCTTCTTGGGATGTCTCGATTTTTACTTTATTTTCGATCCGTTTTTCCTCTAGCTAAAACCGTCAGCCGTCTAGCCTGATTCTTATGGTCTTGCTATCGACTCTAAGGACTTTGTACCGTAATTTGTTTTTTAGCCTTCTTCATAAGAGGTTTTTAAAGTCAAACACAAAGCTCGCGAAATCCACAAACGTATGTATAAAAGGCTATGTACAAAGCATTGTTTTCGATGCTGCATGAGACGCTCATTACTCGTACTTATTCGTATAATACTAATATATGGAGATATTTTAGTTATACGAGTAGGTGTATTTTGAGACCAATATTTATAGAGAAGAAGAAGTTATAGGTCTTGAGCAATTTTGATAATTCATCAACCATATTTAAAAGACAATGATTTTTCTTATAATTTTAATAGGAGCATACTTTTAACGGATTTCTTAAACTTGTGTAAAGACATGCAGAAAAAGCGTAACAGACAGACAGGCAGACCTACTTTCCTATTTATAATATTAGTCATTTAGTAATTTACTTAATAGAATTACCAGATCATTAGCATGGATTGATGCTGAGCTCGTTGCCATTTTCCACCGCTACTGACAAAAAAGTGGAGATCAAAAAAATTCAAACCGACTGTTATAGTCCACCAAGCTGGCCAAGTGCTGATTTAGAAACTTTATTTAGTATTTCGACAAAACTCAACAATCTAGATTTCGCAATCTTAAACCAGTTGACGAAGGAAATATATCAACGCGTAAGCAAAGTACAATTGCATAACACCACAGAGAATTATGTAGAAATGCTCATCACGATGTTAGTATATAAATAAACTGAGGTGGAGAGCACATTCATTTCATATAACAGTACCTAAACGTAGGAAAACTACACTGGGCAGCTCTCATGTTACAAGCGGACGGACAGACTGACGTTGTTATAAATAAGATAGGCATCGAGACGCATGGTGAAGTAATTGTAGAATGTAAGAGATTTTATATTAATTAATTCGATACAATTATATCCTCTTTATTTATATCGCCTACCCAGGTAGGTATACTCTACTGCTTCTAAACAACGTCGTCTTACCTCTTTCGCTTACTACCAAGCTTACTTACCACGGATTACGTGTGCACTTTAATCAGTATTAAGCTTTTTTTCACGTGGACTTATGAAAGCTTGTCTAAAATCAGGATAAGTGCTATATAACATAATGAATAGGTGAATAGGTATTTTCTAGTCAATTGCGCTTCAACTTAGACCTCATTATTGCCTTTCATAAGTATGATAGTCATCGTCAAGCGCAAGTCTATTCCTATCCCTATTGGAGGCCGTGCGAAACGCACTGCAGACTGGACTAAATAGAAATAGATAGATTGAAAATCTGTACACAAATCGCGTTGCATAACCCAAGACCTACCACAGCACAATACCTATCAGTACACCAAACCCAAGCACTTCAACCATCTAATATTTTACAAGATCATTCTCCATTTGCTTTTCCACCCTTCTTGAGGTTGCTTTTTTATATTTTTCCATTCGCGACTTGTTTTCATTTTTTGCCAGCGTCTCGGATGATTGCTCCGTCGCGTTCAAGTGGTCGTCTCGTTGGATGCTGTGCTCTTTTTAATCCCTTATCTCGGAGGTGGCGAGGGCGATATTTAAATGAGTCAGCTTACCTGTCTTGAGACGGTTTTATCAAAATCTTGAATTCTGTTACGTATTCATTTGTTACATTGTTTCCTGCAGACTAGACCGCTGAGTTTTCAAGAGTCGATCTCTTGAGAAAAGCATGTTGGTGCAAGATGACATAAATAGAAAAATAGAAAAGAGCTTTCTTTCTTCCACGCTGTTATTCATGCTCTATTAACATTATTGTAAATGGGCGATGTAAACTTGCAAGGAAGAACATTTATGTCTTATGATGAAAACAAAAACACCAAAAACTGAGATTTAATGTTTTATCTTGCAGGTGTCGCCTTGTAGAAATTATCTCCAGTGGTACTTTAAGTAGACAACCCATGAGTCAGTGACTTTATAGTTTATACCATACAATATTTTATTGAACGAAAAACTAATCACTTCCTACTAATGAATTTCAAACAAATCACGGCCATAAAATCAAATTATGATAAAATCAGAGTTCACTCATCAAAATCAGATTCAAAAGACGCACCGAGAGGCGACGGTGGACAAAACGTCGTCAAAAAATCACGAATAGGTATCCAAAGGTATTAAAATGAGTATTAAAAATAAAAAAGGATCCCCAGGGACCCACGGCGGATCATCCCACCAATTTACTTATGAATATTAAAGTAAGAAACGGATACGGGGGCTCAGAGAACACGGTTAACAAAAAGACCCTCCAGTGATCCTTGAAACGAGAAATACATTTTGGCGGATGACAAAACACAAAAGTGGAGAAACTCTTGCACGATTCGCTTTTAATATCTGAGAGTGTCCTTGGGATGTATAATTTTAATGTATACCTTTTGTCCGAAAATGTCCTTGGGTTTTGAGGAATTGATGTATCTCCGAAATGTCTCTACAAAGCGATTTGCTTTTACGAATGGGAAATTAAGCCGAAAATAAAAAAAAACAAAGAACTAATAAAGCTGGATGTTGGTAATTAATGATCGTTGATGATGAAAAATTAATTATTTCTTACTGATTATTACTTAAATAGTTAATAGAGGTTCTTCCAAAACACCTAAAAATCCCATCTTCAATAATAATAACATTAATCTTCTGTTAGCTTTCAGTTTGATTATTATCATTTTAAACTATCGATTGAAGAAAAAAGTGTCTTGAAATTTGATGACGTCTCAGCTTAGTATGTATTTCATACACACTTCCATACTGGATGCGCGCTTTTAAGTTTGTTATAGAGTTGCCACGTGGAAGCAGTCGTGGGCACCATTTAATAGCATACAAGCAACAAATTGCTACATTTAACGACATGAATATTAAGAATCTCGGACTTATAAGACTTATCATCTAGTAATCTAATAAGGAAACCAATAAAAAGCTCGGCTACTGTTACCAGTAACTGTATTATCTTTAACATAACAACAGTAAACGCGAATCCGCCATAACAGGCAGATAGTTTGCAATAAACTCAAACATATCACAGTCTGAACAACTCTAAACTTTAAATGCATACAGTAAAATTACTAATGAAACGTGGAACTTTATCGCTGCAAACGTTCAGAGATCGCATTACGTGAACTTCGAGAAGGAGGTTGAGGGTTTTAATTAGACAAGGTTGCATACGGCTATTGCGTTTCAGTGCAGATTTTATGTTTGCTTGTATTTGTATGGACTCCCACTGTGAATCAGTACAGACAAGAATAGTGCGTGTGCACAGACTAAAGGATAAAGTAGATGGAGGCAAACGTATATGACACGTCATATGAGGCCAAATAAGGATATGGTGAGTTAGTGGTAGGTGGAAGATTTGTGATCGTTGATAAAAACGAACCACTAAGACAAAACCCACATAGAAGATACTAGTGGTTCGCCCCGAACTGAGACCTCGCGGTATCCATAAACATGTACAGAGCGCCATCTATTGACATCATTGTGAAGTTATGCTTAAAATACTGAAGCCCTTATTTCCTTATAATATTTATCTAATTTTAGTATTTGTTGTTCAAGTACAGGATATAATTCAAATAATTGATAAGTTTCAGCCTCAGCCTTTCAGAAAATAATTGAGAGTTCTGATGTCAACTTTGGACGTTAGAAAATCTCCACTTTGAATGCCCCCCATTTCGTCAATTTTAGGGGAAAAATTAAAAAAAAAATATTTTTGGACTCTATTCCTAATTATCTTTAAAATGATATACCGCAACCCTATGCAACTTTATAAGAAATATTTTACTTCGCATTCGCTTCATTGAGAGCCCCCCTGAAATAAAGATTTTTATAACTTTTTAAGCCATATTCGGCGGAAGGCCATCGGTTTACATATTATATTTAAATTTGAAATAATTACGTTCAGTAATTCAGAAGTTATAAGGCTCTGACAGACAGACGGACGGACGGACGGACGGACGGACGGACAAGTGCAAATTCACTCAAGTAGACTCAGAGACCTTCGCTTCGCTCGGTCAACAAAAGCTATCAGAAATAAACTATCCTTTTATTTGACGATTGCCCTGGCGCAGTGGTGAGCGTTGTGGTCCTACAAGAGAAAGGTCCCGGGTACGATCACAGAATAGGTAATTGGTACGATCCCTTTTGAACCCCTGAAAGGAGGGGTTTCTAGCCAGTAGTACGATCCCTGGCGGAGTCAATTAGGGAATTTATAATTTCCGGGGTAGTCCGCTACCATCTTAGACTGCATCATCACATACCATGTGATATCGCAGTCAAAGGCTAACTTGCAATAGAATAAGCTCTCAATTGATGACATACAATCATGCTTAGTGCACAGACTATGACGTGGTCTAGGTTAGAACGTGCTTGGTTAGAAGATGCCTATTCACTCTTGCCTTGAAAATGTCATGGTGGTAGCAACTATCATACTAATATTATAAATGCGAAAGTGTGTTTGTTTGTTGGTTTGTTGCTTTGTTGGCTAGTCCTTCAATCACGCCGCAACGGAGCAACGGATCGACGTGATTTTTGGTATGGGTATAGTTGAGGACGAGAGTGACATAGGCTACTTTTTATCCCGGAAAATTAAGGAGTTCCCGCGGAAATTAAAAAACTTAAACCACGCGGACGAAGTCGCGGGCATCAGCTAGATATGAATAAAGGTATCTTAAATTATTTTTTGAATGCGTCTAGCTAACCGTCCCATCATAGCCGTTCGTCATAGTCTTTGTACGTAAGTAACAATAATAAGGTGTATTTATACCTACATCAAAGTTGGACCGACGAGTCTTGGTCCTCGAGACATTGTAACCTTGGAGAAGACAATACAAAATGCACTTGTATGGACGGCGCATATTAATTTGTGCAAATTGTGAAATATTGTATTTGAATATCGAGTTCTCGGAAACAAAGATAAAAATCGGTGTGGATTTCTTGTGATATTATTAAAATGAAAAGCATTGTGTTACTTTTTTCCATATTTTATCAGGACCTAAGTTCCATAAATGGTAGGATAAAATGCAGGGTCCTTGGCTGGAAAAATTGTACGAGATAGAAAAGCGATTGATAGAGAGAGAGACAGTGTAACTATTTGTAATTATTTTAGGTAGCGATTTTGGACAATTACAATAAGGCCTCAGCCCTCAATAGCGCAGCGGTAATAAAGCGAAAATAAAACCCGGCTGAGTTTGTTGTGGGCTCTTCTCAGACCAGGGCGCGTTTGGAACCCTCGTAGCTTTAGTCTTAAGATACCGTTGTTAATTATCACCATTAATTAACTCTTATTCTTTGTAAACATGACGTTCAGAAGGTGTACTTTGTAGGTACCAATTTTGAATAAAGATGATTTGAGTTTGAGTTTGAGCTAATGTTCTTACGGGGTGTCCCGGGGGTTCCCCGGATCACAGCTTTGTATGTTTTTGTAGACTAGCGCTTGGTTGCAATCAGACCTGCTTTAAGTGATGTCAAGGTGGAGCGCGCTTGCCTAGAAGATGTCAATTCACTCTTGATTTTAAGGAATCTAATTAATTACCTTTTTTAAAAGTGGATAGGAAACCGGAAGGGCATTCCATATTCTAGCAGTTGGAATTTGGAACGAGGATTTATGATTAGGATGTCATGAACAATTCTTTAAAATGTATGCCCTCTCTCTTAGCATCGAATCTCTTATTGCTGAGAGTCATGACTTATGACCGCTTTCCATAATATACGTGCCTTCCTATGCCTTATCCTAAGACGAATTCACCCTTAAACGCCCATTTCTCATCAACTCGGCTATGCCCCGGTCACTAACGCGAGCAGTAATGATATGTTATGACAGTTGGCCATGTATTGGGTCTTACGCTTTTATTGCTATACAAACATACACACAGACTCGCATGGGCACAATATTATGCATAATAAAACTTTCAATACTATAATATATCGGTTGTATATTCCATTGTTGGATGACTGCCATTGATTAAGCATCTACCTAGTAGCATAAGTATTATAATAGATATTATAATATAGTCAGAATAATGTGTTAAGTTTCAATTAAATGGCTAGGTCACATCACAGAATGGAGCTTCCGAGTTCTGACGGTCTATTTTTAATTCAGTTTAGGATTTTGCGGTTCATTTTACGTAGGTACACAACCTTTCACTTCACCGTTATGTGAAGGAAACCATCGAGAGAAAATCCACTGCCCGTGAGTTCCCCATGTAAAGATGTACTCAAAGATGATGTGTTCTCAAAGATGATGTGTGAAGTGTGCCAATTCGTACTTGACGTATGTGGTGGACTGCGGGCTGCCTATTAGGCAGACAAAACTAGCACAAGCCTTCGAACTCCACTGCTAGATCAAAATAATATCACAGGAACAATAATTTTATGTTCAAGTGTCCATTTGATTCATGAGAAATATCAAAAAGAGCAATGCAATTCATTATACTGTAACATTTTATTAAGCATTACTACGGAATGAGTCACTATAACCCCGGCTACCATCAAATCCGTCAAACGCCGTCCAATAATACGTAAAATACGTAAATCCACCCCAGCCGATGTTTTGTGGGGCAATTAATTCCGTACTAAATACTAAAATAAGTTTATTTCACTCTAAACGTAAAGTGAGAGTGAAAGTCATCTTTCAAAGACGGTTGCCGAGTGTGGAGATGGCTTCAATAAATCATGTTTTTGTTCTTATCCAACTTTAGAAACAATATTCAACTCTACTTTTATATTTTTCGTTATTCAAGTTTGTTGTTAAGCCAAATTATCGTAAAAAATATTCTAATTTAATATTGGACTCTATCATGTTAAACAAATTTATAATTGACTAGCTTTTATTTTATTCTCTTAAATATTAATCGATGATAAAGAAAACTTTCTAAATTAAGTTACTTAAGTAAGTTTACAGGCTATACACCTACACTTTCAGGAAATACATATTGTATTGAATGCTTTATTTCATTAAAGTAAAATTAAAGGGCCGTGGAGTCTTAGTGGCAAAAATTTTTTGCGAGATATTTCACCGCGGTTGATTGCCTCATCTGGTGACAGAAGGGCTGGCTCATTTTGTGCGCAAAGGATCAGCCTGGCTGTCCAGCGCGGAAATGCAGCCAGCAATCTCGCCACCATTCCACGCGGGCATGATTTATATAGTAATTAGGCTAGCTTAGCTTTAATTTCATTAAAATGTTACATCTTGTTAGATAATATTTGTTTGCCCAATACCAATTAAATAATAGACCACCCGCATTAAAATTTGACATTCTAAGTATAACAGTGATAATATATATCAAACACCAATCACATTAAACGATATGTGACATAGTTCATAATCACCATGACCTAATTGCATCGAAACAAAACCAATTAATCCTCTTCAACAGAGAAATAGCACGTCTACGACTTACAAATTGCGCAATAAGTATTAAAATATGAAGTGAATATTACCTACAAATAGCTCAGGCATGTTAATTTTGGACCACTGTGTGTACTCAAATATTAATGTATCAAAGAAAATTGTTTTTATTGAAAATTATTCGCTTATATAACTTATTATCTAAGACTATCTAAGTTAAGAGGTAAATAACAGATAATTTACCTACAATTGAAACAATATTCTATTGATAGAATTGAAATTTATAGAAAAAACTAGCTGATGCCCGCGACTTCGTCCGCGTGGTTTAAGTTTTTTATGATTCCCGCGGGAACTACTTATTTTTCCGGGATAAAAAGCCTATGCCACTCTCCAGGTCCTCGACTATACCTATAGACCAAAAATCACGTCAATCCGTTGCTCCGTTACAGCGTGATTGAAGGACAAACCAACAAACAAACACACTTTCGTGCATTTGTAATTGGGATCCGCCCCTAGATGAAAACTAATATATTTGTATATTTATATTTATTCTTCGCTTAGACTTATAAAAAGCGCTTACGAAAGTCAAATCGATTAAGTACGAGTTAAGTATTAGTATGAACTAACTATAATTGAAGCATTGGCAGTAAATATAAATGATTTAAACGGTTTATAAAAAAATACCGATTTGCCTAATTTATTGCCTCAAAATAATGATTCTTGCCTATAAAGGATTCAAGAGATAGTTCATTTCTTTTGGAATGTAGGTACCTACACTTAATATTTAATATCAGAGGACTTTTCATCACTGACACAGAGTCCTAGTTGGAATATGATCAGAAATAAACACTTTAATGGCGTCGTGCCAAGATGCGTACGCGCATCTGTGGGCAAATAAATTTCAGTATTACACGATGCGAGAATGATAAGTGGAACGGTGACAATTGAAAGACACTTCCGCGTTGTGTATTTTATTAGGCAAATTAAGAAAGTTTATATATATAACTTTGACAATCTACTAGTGATGTAACACTAGATTTTCTTCAAAATAAGGTATATTTTACAAATTATTTATAGCGGGTCCTAACGTATCCTATGGACACTGCTCGACGCCTTCTAATCATCTTCAACTGTGGAAGAACAGCCCCCCAATTATTAGGTAACTATTAAAGAAAAGCCTTCTCCTTAATATTTGTAATGATAACAACAAAAACACTCATACTAAACTTTATTCGAACGTAAACCGGTGAGTATTGGAAAGATTTAATTCCCGCTTCAGTCAGCACTTTTTATTTTATTGCTGCATTAAAGGAATTATATTATTTCGCTGCCCTATCCTATCCTATCAATGTATTGGACAAGAATTAATGCCTTAACGCCTGATCGTTTCGAATAGCAATTGTTCTCTCAAGAGATATTGCCTTTGAATTAGGAATTATAAGTGAAAAGTAGAAAAGTCTCTCCATGAAGAAGCTTTTGTGTTGTTATTACAACAATATAATAACATTCATTTCTCAGGTAACTATTATGAAACTTAATAAAAAAAATTACAACTTCGGTAACCTATTTTTAGTTTCTTACATAGGTACGTCATTTTAAGGGCCGCAACTTCGTCCGCGTGGACTAAGGTTATTCTATAATCCTAAGAGAAATCCGGGATATTCTGGGATGAATAGTAGCCTATAATAATAATAATAGTATGATAATAATTAACATATAACTAGATGATGCCCGCGACTTCATCCGCGTGGTTTAAATTTTTTTTTATTTCCTCGCGAATTCTCTATATCCTCCCGGATCCCCCGGGATACGACCTATCTCTGTACCAAATTTCATCAAAATCGGTTGAAAAGAGCACACAGACAGATAGACACACTTTCGCATTAATTGTAATCGGGATCAGCCCCTCGATGGAAACCAGTTGCCAAGGTGGTCAAAGTTGGCATTGCGTTTAGAATGAGATTGTAACGAGACTTGATTATTATACATGTCTCATACATAGATGTTACAATCTATACTCCTACATAATATAAAATCGTTTGTCCTGACTCCTGATAGACTGACTGCAATGCACATCAACCGCTGGGGTTAGAAACTTGAAATTTTGACAGTAAGTTTCTTTTGTGACGTAGGCAATCACTAAGGAATGATTTTCCAAAATTCCAGATGAAAGTTTGGATGAAAGTCCATCATTTCCTACAAAATTTTAAAATATTACGATTTTTTTTCGTTTTAATCCACTACAAGTTAGCCCTTGACTGCGATCTCACCTGATGGTAAGTGATGATGCAGTCTAAGATCCGTAGTAGCGATGTTAAAATGGTAACTAGACTTTTGCTAGTTGTAGTGTAGTAAGTAGTAGTACAAGTATCTCAGTGCATGATACACGGTTCATCGACTCAACAATATGATTCATATTCTAGCGAACAAAGGATTAACACGTGCGAGTTTTTAGAAAAGGCTCGTCTGAAATATTTACTTTTCGCACTTGTTGCGTAACCAGTGCGGTCAGAATGTTTTGCTAATTATTTGAATTGATAGCCCAGTCACCTAGTGGTTAAGACACCCAACCTGTACGGTGTCGCGGGTTCAATCCCTGGGCAAGCTATGTGCGTTTTAAGAAATTAAAAATATCACTTGCTTCAAACAGTGAAGTAAAACCTCGTGAGGGAACCTTCATGCCTATAAGGCTTGTAAGGCCTATACCACAGATTAAATAATGTAAACCCCAAAAGGTTGTCTGGAAGAGATTGCTTTAGCAATAAGACCGCCTTTGGACCCTTCTGTTTTATCTTTTAACCTTTTTGTTTATTGTCTTTGTTTTTAAGTGTGTGCAATAAGAGTTTATCTATCTATCTATAATTAGACATTATCCATGCTCTCATATTATCACGATTAGCAAAGATAATTACATGATGACCACGCTGCACATCTGCTCGTGATGTTTTTCTTCACCGTTAAACAAGTGATATATTTTATTTCCTTATAACATTCTAAATACCTAGTTTACCGTTTATTAGATGAGTTATCCGAAACATAAATTTTCAGATCACCACGTTCAACAGACTACATCATTACTTCAGCTGTCTATGCAATCTATGAAGTCAACGATCAAGAACTAAATCTTTACTGTATATCTATTCTTCTTTAAGTACTAATACTTAATATTATAAATGCGAAAGTTTGAATGGATGTATGGATGTATGGATGTGTGGATGTATGGAAGTATGGATGTTTGTTACTCAATCACGCCCCAACGGCTGAACGGATCTGGATGAAATTTGGCACAGAGATAGATTATAGTCTGGAATAACACATAGGCTACTTTTTATCCCGGAAAATTAAGGAGTTCCCGCGGGAACCGGAAAACCTCGATCCACGCGGACGAAGTCGCGGGCATCAGCCAGTAATATTATAAATGCGAAAGTTTGAATGGATGTATGGATTGATGGATGTTTGTTACGCCAGAATGGCTGAACGGATCTGACTGGCCGGCAAAGAGATTATAGTTCGGAACAACTCATAGGCTACTTTTTATCCCAGAAAATTAAAGAGTTCCCGCGGGAACCATAAAACCTCAATCCATGCGGATGAAGTCGCGGGCATAGCTACTAGTAATATAGTCTGTACTTACAACATCAGCATCTATAACTCCATCAGCCACGTCCGTCCCGCCCTTATCTCGCCAATGCTTCTCGCTGGTCACCGAAAAGTTGAACGACCTTTCCCTCCTTGGACTTAATAATACTCCTGCAGGAGTCCTCCCATATCGGAATATCTCCAGGTTGGTTGTTGAGAACCTGTCGTTGCCAGGCTCAGATCTTGGGAGGAATACGTCGTCTTCCAGGTCACTGTCGAAGGTCAAGGTCAGGGGAGGTGATGATGCGGAGCGCCTGCTTTGCTGGACTGGTGGTGGTGCTCTTTCGATGTCTGATTCAGAGTAGGGTCGATCTGTGGACAAAAATGGTAATGTAAAATCGGTAGTGGAAAATGTACTGGATTTTGGATTCATAATTAATCCAATAAAAGGAAAAATAAGTACCCGCACTAACTGCGAAAATGTGTAACTTCTTTGTTGGTGTGCCTTTCAATCACGCTTCAACGAAGCTAAGCTACGGATCGATGTGATTTTTGCCATGGATATAATATATATAAACCTGGAGATTGATCACACGGGATCGTTAAAAACCTAAATCCAAGCGGATGAAGTCACGGGTCTCATTTGGTAATTAAATAAAATTCTATACGAACGAATAAGGGTGAAGTAACGTGAGGCTGATATTAGAAGAATAATAATATGCAATTTTTGATATGTATTTAAGAGCTTCATCTAAACTAATATTATAAAGAGGAAAGATTAAACTACTCAACCGATTTTAAAAATTCTTTCACCTATAGAAAGCTACATTATCAGCGAGTAACATAGGCTATATTTTATTTTCAAAAAATTAGAGATCCTTACGAAAATTGCAATTATGTGAACTAAGTCGGAAAAAATCCTCTCTTCTGAGAGCTTACGTGGCGTGCGTTGCTTAAATAGTTAAAGTTACACGAAAACAATGTTTGGTGGAATTGTTCCTTTTAAAAAGTTCTAAAAAAAAATCCATGGTAGCATACATCTATCTTTTAAGGTTGACTCACAATAACCATTTTTATAGCTATATTGGGTATAGACTATTGAGTTGAGACTATATTGGGTATTGGGTATTTGGGTATAGATTATTTATTAGTGCTACCCATGCGAAGCCGGGGCGGATCGCTAGTCGAATATAATGGGCAAGGAACATAATATTTACTACGAGGATTATGCTCAAAAAGATAATAATTTTATTGATGTAAAACCAGCCAAACCCTTAACCAAAGAGCCGGGAATATTTGATTCGGTCATTAAGACGATACGGGAGGGCGGTTTCCCCCATACAATCGTATTAGTCTGTTTTCTCCGTGAATAATTACAATAGAGAAAATATTTTTGCACCATAAAATTTATACGAGTCCGTGCCATGTCCCTATGTTTTGCTTTTTTCAATAAATTAATAATTTTAAGAATTTGGAACCTTCAAAAATTGCAAAAAATGGCCCAGTTTTCGCGTCATCATCAGATATCCCGCATATAAATTTGACGAATATAATCAAAAAAAGAAAAACATACCGACATAGCCTGAGTCCTTCTTAAATTGTTCTTGAAAAAAAAATTAAAATCGGTTCTGTTTTGGAGGAGGAAACAGAAAAATACGAGAGTAAGAATTCGACTGTTTTTCATAGGTATTATCGGTCCAAGTTGCAGTTGTCCCTATCGGGTGTTATGGAATTCTATTCGAGAAGCAGCGCGACGGCAATATAATTGTTCAATACCTATTCTCAAAGTTTCCCGTTCATCCCATATCCTCTTAAATAATTTTCAAGCAACACTCTTATAAACCACAACTTAGAACAGGAAAGAAAAAAATAATGGACTATTATAGTATTCACAATATCAAAACAAAATCTTTAAAACAGGTTAAAAACTACGCCCGAAGCAATCCCGATACCAGTTCCTTCAAATAAATACTAGCAGTAAATAAAAGAAAAATGGTTAATTGCTATCCGAGAATCGATTATGTTGATTAAAAAATGGTCTACAGTAGCATTTAGCTTCTGGCGATTGTACAGATGGCGAAAGGAAAATAGTTTGGAAGGAAATAATATTGTAAATCAATACAGGTAGAAGTCATAATTGAGTGAGAGTAATTGCTAACTTTTTAACTTATTTGGAGAGTTGAAGGGGATTCATTTTGAGTAGTCGAAACAATAATAGTGAAGACGATATTACAAAATTATCAAAAGCAATATCTTATATTATGTAATAGCAATGCTATAAAGCTCCAGAACATCTTTTTTTCTATTCGCTAAAATGCTCTGTTGCAGCAAATCACAATAATCGCTATCATAGCAATAAACACTTTTGCGCTGCAGGTAGGTACCTAGGTTCTTGAATTTGAAAGGGCCGAAGCTCCGGTCAAAAGCTAGTCCAGAATAAGAAACACAAATTAATAAAACCTTCTTCGTCCTTAGGCGAAACCCGTTTTGTCATGAGTCTTGACACACGTGCAGGACCGGCCGCCGAGCAAGCGAGACAGAACATCAGCTGTCCCGCTCCAAAGTGCAATGACTATCCTATTGTGGATGCGGTTCGATGAGTAACCGCACACTAGCGTTTCACGTTACATAAGTATTGTGTGTACTTTTGTCACTACACGTGATACTCTTAGGTATTACTATTATTAGATCATTGACTGTGATTTATAATTATACGTAAGTATTTTCTAATTACAGCTAAGCTACTAAACTTACTTAAATATACATATCAAAAATGGTCAAGGCGCTCAGGGCGCGATTCCCAGAGAGACGCAGGTTCAAATCCTGCCGGTTCCGAAATTTTTGATATGTATATTTAAGTAAGTTTAGAAACTTTCCTCGTGTGTGAAGCACTAATAAAAATTATAAAAATTACAGCTAAGCTAGTTGCATATTAATAAATATTTAAAAAAAAAATATATATATATTATATATTAATTTATATAAGTACCATTAGAATACCTACTAGAATTTACTAGATGATGCCTGTGAATTAGTAACGTGGTCCGTATTTAGGTCTAAAATACCGTGGGAATTCTGAATTTCTGGGATGAAATCTGTCCTTTGTCCATCTCTGGAAGCAAGCTATCTCTGTAGTAAGAACAATACAATACAATGACAAAGTTTTACTTTGTTTCAGGAGGCGTTTACATTTATGTGACTTTAGGGCGTAAGCGTCCGCGCGCACATACATCGCCGTCGTATTGACAGCACGTTTCGTCCTTATGCGCTATTAGTTATTACCACTGAATAGATAATAGTACACTCTGTGCAGCTCAATATAAAATGTACGCGCGGACTTTTTGTTAGCCAGACAATTTTTGTTTTTTATATCTTAATAATTTAATTAGCTGCTAAACGATTTGGCCTTTGCACTGAGGGTCGACTACGGTACAGTTTCAAATTTTATAAAAACAATATGCTGCATTTTAAAAATAAATAACCAATGAACCTTCCTAATATAACTAGTTAGGTACTTATTTTTATATCTTCGACTAACTAAAAGTTCTATTTTGTTTAAAAAATCCTTCGAATTGTGTAAACAAACTCCTTTTTTAGAGGTCAAAAAGTGTATAAAACACATCAAAGCAGGTCCACACAACTCTGTCTTACTGCACAGCTCAGTTTTTATACGCTGCGTAACACAGGTGTTTCTAGAGCCTACGCTATACCTATACGAACTATACTAGGTACTGTTATTATCTATATTATTCAACTATCATTTGTGTTTTTATTGTGGTATGGATTTTTCTTTGCGCAAATTACTTGTTGACATAGAATATACGCAGGTTATTGTATGGTACAGATTATCTTATCCATACTAATAATTTAAACGCCAATGTGTCTGTTTGTCCGTCTGTGGGATTGTCTTTCTGTTAAATGATTTAAAATCCCGTTTGCTCAATGAAAATTGCCGAAAATTAGTACAGTACGTTGCGTGATTGCGCCCTGGGACAGCCAAAATACAATCAAAGAGTATCATTGGACCTTTTAAAAATCTAAATCAATGCGGACGAAACGCCCGCTTTATAGGAGAAACACGTTTTATTTTTTTTGTCCGTACTGGTTTCGCCATTACAAAAATAAAATTAGTGCCACAGTTCGCAACACAAGCTCAACCCGCGTTCGTTTTCAAGTATAGCCTGCTCCAATAGAGCTATTTCTTTAACTTCTATAACGGAACAGAATTTTTATTGGAACAGACTTTACCGGGCAAGTTTGGCTCTGGTGTTGAGCTATTGCTAACCCTACAGTAATGCAGCTAAGCAATTTAGAACTATTTATGTCTAATTCTACTAATTAGGGATCATGGAAAATAACCAACCCTATTTCATCACCTGACATCGCTTGCGGTACTTTGATTTGCTAATACGTATGTAATTCCAATAATGACCGGGCTAGGGCTTCCTTAGGATAAGATAATGAGGGGTCTCAAGGACCTATGTGTGTAATTTCATAGCGTTTCATTGCGAGACCAATCTAGGTACGACGGTTGTATTTTATATGTGAATGGCAAAAACGGATAAATAGCGAACTAGACGATACCCGCGACTTCGTCCGCGTGCAGTTTTTATATACTTACTTCAAACTTCAATCCTTTATTAGCCAAGTAGCCTCTTACGTTACAGTTTCCACTGAATTTTAATGTGTCGATCGCAATCCGCAACCAAACAAAAAGCAACCTAGGTAGGTGAACCAAGTACCGACCTATAACAGTCTTCGAACCCCATGTCGAAGGACAAAAGGGAGGAACACAAAAATAAATATGATTGGATGTCACTCTCTCCTAATTGGCTAAAAAGCATTGCTGCAGTAAGAATTCCATGCATTTAGCCAATTATAACAATTGAGATTGTACCCAATGATTGATGCAGCTTTTTGAAATCGACCAGCAGGCTAGGTTAAATTAGAATACAACCAATAAGTTTTACGCCAGGAAAGCACAGTAAGGTAGGTCATACTATTAATCATATTATAATCTTGTAATACCTATTAAAATCTAATCAAAGATGAATATATTATTTTAACGACGATCATTGATACAAAAGTCGTAATCAATATTATGATACTAGGCTATGATTACAATAAAATAATTTCATTACGCAATAGCTCCTTTGATTTGTACAATAATAAGTAGCAATAAAATAACTATAAATGTATCACCGGTTGTAACTTACTTGTTTTGTAGGAAAAGGCCCGTCTAGTTTCGAATCTATCTATAAGTACTTATACCTATAATATATTAGAAATGCGAAAGTTTGCATGGATGGATGGATGGATGTATGTTTGTTGCTCAATCACGCCAGAAGGGCCGAATGGATCTGGATGATATCCAAATTGGCACGGAGATAGATTATAGTCTGGAATAAAACATAGACTTTATCACTCAAGATAGTTTAAAGTTTGAAATAGCAATAAAATAATTTTTTGAAATAAACAATAAATTAATAGCGAGTCGCTAAGATTAATCGGACTCTACTTTTAAACAAAACTTTCAACATCAGCCATTGAAAGAGTCTAATAAAATAAAACCTTCCAAACTTCAATAGACACTTGGTTTCAATATAAACAAGGGTATGGCATTAAACACTTGGCCTCTATAAAACGGTCAGTTTTATGACCCCACATAAATCAAGCATCGATGGGAGATAAGCCACGTCAACTATGGTGTATTCCACCATGGAGTACGTTGAGATAAGGCACTTTAAAGTTTAATGCGGCAATTAGTGTTAGGGCAGGTTCTTTTAAATAATTCCTTGAGTATACATTAATTTTTAAATTCTCGATGGGTGCGAGATTTGATTACTTGCGTTTAACGTTTTCAATACTGTAAAATTACTTAACCGGTACAGGAAAACGTCATAAGGAATCTTGAGAGACGTATGCTTGAGAGTTTTCCATGTTCTTGAAGGTGTGTGATGTCTAACAATCTGTACTTTATCACAGCGCTGATAAGACTATGGAAACATATTCTCATTCTAAGAGGAGATCCAACCTCCGTAGTCAACTGGTGATGATGAATTCTTAACCAGAAAATAACAGAAATTCCAAAATTAATGCATAAGAAACTGTCATAGAGCAACAGAAAATAATACAATAAAACCAATGATATTATGACTATAACGATTAAACCTGAATAAAAATCAAAACTGGACAATCCAGAACAAACAACAGAAATTCCCACAAATCTCTCGATTCTCGTCCCAACCATTACCAAACTTGACCGAATCTGAATAGAATTAATCACAGAATGATTTGTCAATTCAATCATTTCGTCAATCCCTTAAACTCATTCCGAGAGAGCTATTCGATGAGTCCACAAAAATAGTTGAAGTGGATAATTGAAACAACTACCAACGAGTTTAATTTCTAAGGAGTAGTTAGCTGAAACGATGATTCTCGATTTTCGTGTCCAGCTAGGATTATGTCCAGGAGTGAATAAATTAAATTGTTACTTCATAAATCATCCGTACATTCGTTTGCTGCTTTCAATAAAGATGTTTTGGTCGAACGAATGTCTGATTTTTTTTTAAGTTTTAAAATGAAAGACGTTAATGTTAAAAAATGTTGTCCCAAGTTCATAATTAGATCATTTTCAGTAATGCCATAAATGATTTATCTATGTTCCTATGAATGAAATATTAATTTATTTTGTAAACAAATGAATCCTACTCTTGTAGAATATGTACTTTAAAATTTTGAAAAAACATAAATAATATTTTGAATTATCAGCTTCAAAGTATGAAAGAATTTTTGCACATAAAAATAACAATATTATAACCACACTGCAAGCTTTAACAAACTTACCTTTGGACAATAATTTATAATCAAGTAACCTAAAGCACTAATTGCAACTTCAAAGCGCATGGCAAGCAAGGGTTTTTAAATCACAATAATTATTTGTGCAACCAGAACTGGTTTGAACAGTTATACGGGCAGACAAGATGAGATTAAGTATTTAACAACAATTAAGTTGACGACCGGGCAACTGGTCTCGATTGGTCGTATAAATAGAATTATAGTAGCTCATTCGAACCACGATAGACCTGCAATAGACCTTAAACCTTTGGAAATAGGGATCATAGTGATTGAAGATTAATTCACCGCACGAGCGAAGATCGGAAGCTTTGAAAGTCTAATCGATTTAAAAGAACAAGTTGAAAAAGTAGCCGTTGCACGCGTCTTCGATAAGCTCAAAGCTTTACTGATTTGAACAATATAAAATTGATCTTTATAAAATCTTTGGGTCCATAATGTATTGTATGGTATTTTTGAGTTGAGTTAATAACGAAGAGTTGACATCTGATAAACAATTTCAAGTATCGTTTGAAAACGCTATTACTACTATGTATTAAGCCAAATACAACAGCGAATTCTTGATATTGATTAGTTTAGGAGATGATACTTATCTTAGAAGTTCATCAAACATGTTGATTCTTTGTGGTCATTAAATCTTAAGAAAACATTTAAGAGCTTAAAAAATACACAACAAAATAACGACACACTCCAATTTCATCTTATCTTGAGGCATAGGGGATCGATCATAATTATAAGATAAAGGTAAAACTAGAGATGTTAAGCCCATAGAAGGTAGGTACCTGTAGGTACTAAGGGACACAAAACGTGAATCATTCTGTTTTCAGTGTAGTTTATTTATTGCTTAGTGAATTGTTGTTAGTGATATAATAATTTATCTGTTTAAAACCAACACAAATTATCTTATTATAATATATATTATTCCTTACTATTTCTTTATAATGATAAATTACAGATAACTAAGAAGAGGTCCATCCATTGCTCAAAAGGTACCAAAGGACAGGAGATAGACAAAAACATCTTCAATCATTCAGTGGCTTTCTGAATGACATAAGTAATTATTGCTATTTGCTAGTGATTTCTTAGTTCATTTCGAAACACGGTCGCGTGCGGACGTCGCATTGTATGCAAATACTCAGACCAAACTTATTAATTATTGTACTTGCACACAACAATGAATAATGATTTTCTAGACGCCAGGCTACAAACAATGCAAGTGTTGAAAATGAAATGTATCTGGAATTGTAATATAGATATTGAAGTAAAGCTCATAATAATTATTACGTTATTTGAACAGCCTTTATGAATTAGTTATCAAGATTGAGAAAAACAAAATTTAGGCATTCTGAACATATTAATCGAAATAAAATGAAATTTTTAAAGTTTTGTTTTCGGATTGTATATGCTGCGGAGGCCCTGCTACTGGCCCTGCTACAGCGTCACCGGAGAGTTGGGTGAGCTCTAGACGTCGCCGAGAAATGAGCCCTAGGGCTGGAAGACACGGGGGGGCAATGTTTTCCTAAGGGCGCCTCCTGTGAGGCTCGGACTCGGTTGGGATGAATGGGAGGTCGGTAGGACTAGACTAGTCCATACTCCATAGTCCATACGCCCCGAGGCCGTGGGTTGAATCCACGTCCGGGTGACGTAAGATATCGGGGCCCTCGTCTTCGCCGGCGAAGACGGTGTGCTTGGTGAATTTTTTAAAACGACGACATTATTGACCAAGCGAAGCGAAGGTATCTGAGTCTACTTGAGTGAATTGGCACTTGTCCGTCCGTCCGTCCGTCTGTCAGAGCCTTATAACTTCTGAATTACTGAAAGTAATTACATACTTCAAATTTATATATAATATGTAAACCTATGGCTTCCAGTCGAATATGACTTAAAAAATTATAAAAATCTTTATTTCAGGGGGGCTCTCATAGAAGCGAATGCGAAGTAAAATATTTTTTATAGCGTTGCATAGGGTTGCGGTATAGGCACGGTAATATTATGTATAGGTATCATTTTAAAGATATGTAATCCAAAAATATATTTTTTTAATTTTTCCCCTAAAATTGACGAAATGGGGGGATTTCAAAGTGGAGATTTTCTAACGTTTAAAGTTGACCTCAGAACTCTCAATTTTCTGAAAGGCTGAGCCTGAAACTTGATCAATTATTTGAATTATATCCTGTACTTGAACAACAAATACTAAAATTAAATAAATATTATAAGGAAACGAAATTATTTAATTTTTAATGATGATGATATTTTTAACAGAACTTCACAATGATGTCAATAGATGGCGCTCTGTGAGACCGCGAGGTCTCAGTTCGGGGCGAACCACTAGTATTATTAGGCAAGACAGGCAAGCAAAAAAATGGAGAAAATAAGAAAACAAAAGCCATTATAGTTACGAATAATATGAATAACTCTGACAATACAGCTGCAAGGCTGATAGGACATTACTTATTACTGGACACAGGGTTAACGGTGAATCAAAACAAAAGTCGTTCAGCTACCGCACTACGCTCGTACCCTTTCAAATGATAATTGCCTCAAAAACCATTACGGCTGACGTGACAGCAACACTCGGGCATTGTCTGCACGAGTTTCTTTACTTTTGGCTGAGATTTCATGAAAACGATAGACGAATCCGTCTAGACTAAATTCTCTTCTTCTTCTTCGTAGTAGAAAACTTTGTAGGATTACAATCGCTGCCTAGTATTTTTAAGGCTGTTCTACATCAATCTGTTCTAAAGTAACATTCTACATACATATTATTATATTGAAAAATTGGCTGACTGAAATATCAATCAAACCTAAAAGGAGTTATTATTAACCTGCGTAGCCTAGAAACTTGACATCTTGTGCTAATGATGTTTTGCCTTATTAGCATAATATCTTGTTCTTTTTTTCGATATTAATATTGGTGTAGGCACGATGCCTAACTATTATACATTTGGTATAAGCACTAATAATTGTCATGCGAGCGACCTCTTTAAAGTGGCTTTTATGGGTTACTTTATGCCACATTCGCTATCCATCTTTCGTTTTAGTCTAAGACTTTTGGTTTCTTCTGGTTTCTTTCTAAAGTAGATGTTTTTCATTTTTTTTTTGTGGCCGGCCACCACGTGTTCCTATTATAAAGGGTTTTTGTTTGGCAAAGCGATAAGTTTAGTTACTTTTTCATGATTGTTATATTTGTTTCCATTCTCGTGACCTGAATTAGCTGAGGACTTTATGTGGGAATCCTTTTTCAGATAATTATTTAGGGTACTATCTGATTGTTGTCATCAATTTATATGGTGATTTTGACGGAGTTTAGTACAAAGATAGGATGCATCCCAAATTCCCAAGGGATTTTTCAAAAACCAAAATCTAGGCAGACATCATCTAATATCAATATATTAGAAGAAGAATTCAATCAGAATATTATATGCAATCAGAATGAATCTACCGTGCGTAATTTAATTTTTTTGAATATATTATTAGTCCTTTAGATTTATGGGTGTCCTTTGCAAAAAATCTTGAGGACTAGTAAGTAATATATAATCAATTTAATAGATTCACTCGACGATTCAAAAGCACTTGTAAAGTCTATTATTTGAATAAAAAACATTTGAATTTAATAGACTCTGAGTTCTGACTGACTTGGAAATATTCTATAGCGAGAATCCTGCGCATGTCTCTCAGTTCGTGTCGGATCCTTTTTATCGGACTGTGAGAGACAGGGAATACAGAGTGCACCTGAAATCTGTATTAGACACAGTGTAGCCAATTCTGTATAACGCAATCTCTAAACTATTAACTAAAATGACAGCTTTAAATCTAGTTCTGTCCCTTTTCGCACGAAGTATTATGATAGGAATAGCAATATAAATAGAGGTGTCATTTTAGTTTAGTTTAGTTAGAGTTGGTGTACAATAGAATAATTATCTTCAATACGTTGATGTAGAGTCGATAAATAAAGATCGATAAAAGAAAAAAAATAAAAAACACATTAATTTGACTACCTTCATGTAGTGAAACTTCCTCCATATTCACAGAAAAAAGGCAAAAAGGATACAGAAACTTGCATATGCAATTTGCCAAAATTCTCAAAGCCCGTATCCCTAAAGAATATTTATTGAGTCCCACGCCTCTCGCCACAAAGTCGGCTTTCGAAATTCCGCAATTTTATTGCCACTAAAATATTTTCGGCCCGTATCGGAACATCAATTCCGGTAGCCGTGGTTTTCGACCGCAGATATTTAGCATCCACTTTATCGAAGTTTAAAACGATAACATATGTCATTGCGGTAGCTTGCAAGTGCTTGCATGATTTTATAGGATCATGAAAGAGAACTTATGCAAGTACATTAGCTCTGGACTCGGTCGCAGGGTTTGATGAAATTTTAAAAAAAAAGGTTTTTTATTCAATTACATTTACAATCAATAGTGATTTTGATTCCCTAAGTACTATTGGGGCCATACTAGGACAACGGGTCACTTAAGACAACGGGTATGCTAAGTTTTAAGGTTTGATTTTGATTCCCCAAGTACTATTGGGATTTGGGGCCATACTAGGACAACGGGTCACCTAGGAAAACGGGTATGCTAAGTTTTAAGGTTTGATTTTGATTCCCCAAGTACTATTGGGATTTGGGGCCATACTAGGACAACGGGTCACCTAGGACAACGGGTATGCTAAGTTTTAAGGTTTGATTTTGATTCCCCAAGTACTATTGGGATTTGGGGCCATATTGGATTTGGGGACAACGGGTCACCTAGGACAACGCGTATGCTAAGTTTTAAGGTTTGATTTTGATTCCCCAAGTACTATTGGGATTTGGGGCCATACTAGGACAACGGGTCACCTAGGACAACGGGTATGCTAAGTTTTAAGGTTTATGCGTCTTGTTTACATCTTCTATAATCGAAGGAAAACTAGACAATAGGGATCAGGCAGTTACAGTTGCCGTAAGGAAGAAATAAAAAACTATCTACTATAACTCGGCTTAGGCTTTTCCGGAAAATTAAAGGATTCCCACCGGATTTAAAATCCTGCAACGACCCATGCAGACAAAGTCGAGAGTATAACATAAGTAGTTGATAGCATTAGAAGTAGTTTTGACTTTTGACGACCTCCGTGGCGCAGTGTGTAGCGCTGTTGTCTTAACGTGCTGAGGTCTCGGGTTCGATCCACGGCAGGGTCAATTTTGGAATTTATAATTTCTGAATTTTCCCTAGTCTGGCCTGGTGGGAGGCTTCGGCCGTGGCTAGTTACCACCCTACCGGCAAAGACGAGCCGCCAAGCGATTTAGCGTTCTGGTACGATTCCGTGTTGAAACCGAATAGGGGTATGGGTTTAATATAACTGCCAGGCCTCTAACAGGTTTGCCCGCTACCATAGACTGCATCATCACTTACCATCAGGTGAGATCGCAGTCAAGGGCTAACTTGTAGTGAATAAAAAAAAAAACTAATAGTGGATAAAATAAAAATTAATAAAATAACATTTAAAGATGGTATTACAGATAATAATATTAATAGACGTTGAAACGATCAGCCCGGTCTCGGTTGTAGGGCGTAAAATACAAAAGTGCCTGCGAGGCTCTATCTGGCTCTATAGTCTATACTCTACGTTGTGATTTGTGACGTGTGTCAGGTCGTGGGCGGAGCAGCTACCGTGCGATAGGGATTCACACTATCGATGTCGATAAAATCATCATCATTTCTACTCATTGATGGCTCACTATTCAGCACGAGTCTCATCTCAGAATGAGAAAAGTTAAGCCAGTCCACCTCGCTAGCCAAGTGCCAGTTAAGAATGTTAAACGGCAGGAAATTTAAAAAAAATGTTGTTGTATCCCCGAATGTAGTATATGTACCTACTCGTACCTCGGAGAGCACGTTAAGCCGTCGGTCCTGCGCCTGATCTCTCTCCGGTCGTGTCGGATTTTCCGTCCCATCGGGCTATGAGAGTAAAGGAACAGAGAGTGCACCTGTGTTTGCGCGCACACTTGTGCACTATAATATCTCCCGCGCAGATGGCTAAGCTCTCTGGAGATTGGCCGCCGTGGCCGAAATTCGGTCGGGAGGACATTATTATTATTATGTACCTACTACTTGGATGTTTTTGTTTTGTTTTGAGCTTTATATGGTTATGTTGCTTATTTATATAAAAAAAAATTGGCAGTCATAGGGACTGCCAATAGAAGTGGAAAGTTATGCCTTAGAATTTTAGTATTAAAATTTAAAATAAAAAATCAAAATATAAACCTTAAAACTAAGGCATTAAAGTTTAATTACGAATGTAGTATAATAATACTTAAGACCTTTTGTATTCCTAACAACGCGATGTCGATGACGGTGTCGGTAACGCGAATCCACAAGTTACCAAAAAGTGCTAAAGAAGTTTTCACTTCAATTAATACTCGACTCTCAGCTATGACTAGACAGGATATAATAGCTTTGTGCCAGTTGCGAAAGTAAAAATAAAACCGCAGCAAAACATAAACGTTGACACAATATTTTATTTAAAAAAATGGTTGTACCTTACCAGCGAGCTTATTTGCGAGCGGGTTAAGCCCGCAAATACGTCAATCCGAACGAGTGAAATTCAATTTAAAAAAGTTGATAAAAAACATCGACATCGTATCAAACGGGCATCACTCACGGCCAGTGACCCAAAAAAGAATAAGATGATATTTTATTTTCGAGATACAAGTATGTACTATCGTGGCATAAATTAAAGGGTTTATATTTCCTCTCTTTCTCGTACCACGTGTTTGAGATGCAAGCGCGACTTGGCGAGTCGGTAGGGTCAGACTAAAAGTCAAGGATTTTTCATACGGTAAAGAGTTAAAGACTAAAGACTGAAGTTTGATCTTCGATACAAATTGCCCAGTAATTTTTAACTTAATCAAGGATCGAATAGCATTATATTTCTTAGCGTCAGCAAAATTTAAAGCATAAATATTTTGCGTTGAGAATTATATCATTTAACTGTATAAAGTTAAGCATTTTAAGCGTACAGGATTAAGTTAAATTAGCTATTGGTTAGCTTCTCTACCTATTTATAAAAAAGTTACAACAAGCACTTTTAATATTGGTTATTTGGATTGGTTTGCAAAAAGATAATATACTAATCATATCCACGAAAGCACAGTATTGATAACAACATGATAATGACAACTTCGCAAATAGGATCTTTTTAAGGTAACCATAGTTTAAAAACTAATCTAATCTAAATGTAAAGGATTACTTATACGAAAAGGCAGCTTGGCAATAATTTGCTCTAATGGCTCTGATAGTTCCTTAGATATGACGATTTGTGAGATGGTAATAATAAAAAAAAACCCCGGCTGAGTTTGTTGTGGGCTCTTCTCAGACCAGGGCGCGTTTGGAACCCTCGTAGCTTTAGTTTTCAGATACCGTAGTCAGTAACTGATTATCACCATAAGTAAGTAAAGCTGTACCTACAGTGTACCTATATTGAATAAATGATTTGATTGATTGATTGAATACCACATTCAATTTTTTGTTATAGTTTTTGACCTAAACCACTTTTTTGCTGTCCGTACACAACAATACCACGATTATTACCGTTCGGTTACGTACAAACTGGTCGACTGCTGGTCTTACGCGCTGCCTCTGTGTGTGTAGACAGCCACGTACCTACAGCATGGTGTGTTTGTGTGCGTGTTTTGTCATGGCCAAAGCACCATAGATACTGCGTAGGTAAGTATCATCTAGATTAAATTGTAGGCACTGGTTCTTAAGTTTCCCAATTACATATTTTTCACGGAATCCTGTGTTCTGTCATAATAAAACTGATAGAATAATAATAATAGGTAACTGCGTAAGTACTAAGTAGCCTTATTAGCTTGAAGGTAATGGGACCTGCCCCCCTATTCTCTTACTCAGTGGCTATGGAAAAATTAAAGCCACTGACATACATTTTCTATCAATTGAAGGTTTGCTATGAAAAAATACTAAAATCTTAAAGTTCAGGAAGTAATTAGTAGGGTTAGGGACTTTCATAATTACCTAATATGGTCAGCTCGAAATTACAATACCGGCAACTTTTTTATTTTTTTTAATTGCTTGATAGGCTGCGCTTGACGACAAAAAATAATATTAATTAATTTATTCTTCCTTGGATCATTTCAATAATCACGACGCGCACTGTGATTGGCTGAGATAATATTTTCGCGCCATTCAAAAATAGGATTTCTACATCAGGTACAACGGCGTAACTTATAACAGTGGTAGTATAGCTAGAAGCTACTATACCTATTTCTGAAGTGAAGTTGAAAGTTGAAGAACTTCTTTAGAATGGTTGTGATTTGAAAATTCGATGAAACGAAAAAGCGACACCAAAAAATAACATAGGTGCGCGCCGAATTGAGCAGCTCCTCCTTTTTTGGAAGTCGGTTAAAAAGAGACAAACATATTCAATACTAGCTGATGCCCGCGACTTCGTCCGCGTGGATTAAGGTTTTCGGTTCCCGCGGGAACTCTTTAATTTTCCGGGATAAAAAGTAGCCTATGTGCTATTCCGGACTATAATCTATCTTTGTGCCAAATTTCATCCAGATCCGTTCAGCCGTTGGAGCGTGATTGAGTAACAAACATCCACACATCCATACATCCATACATCCATACATCCATACATCCATACATCCATCCAAACTTTCGCATTTATAATATTTATTTGATTCATAATAAGATTTAGCCCGCAAGAGTATGAGATAGAATATAAATTACATATATTTATCTCATTCTCTCGTAGGCTACTTTGCAGAAGTTTCACTTCTGTCGTGTATGAATTGCACACATACACTTTTTTTAAACATCCAGACCTCATTCTCTCGTAGGCTACTTTGCTGAAGTTTCACTTCTGCCGTGTGTGAATTGCAGACACACACTTTTTTTAAATATCAGACATCAGTAGGCTACTTTGCTGAAGTTTCACTTCTGCCGTATGTGAATTGGACACACACACTTTTTTTTAAATATAAGTCATCACAAAATGGTAGACCAATAAATAGTGCAGTGAAAAGTGAAAACCTGTTCGAAATGAGCGTAGTACGAATGCAAGCGAACACAGACCTCATGCTGTGGCTACACTATGAGATATGGACTTGGTTGATAAATACGTTTTTTATCTTGACTACTGAATACAATGTATGAGTGGTACATGGCAATTTATTGCTCCTATTTGAAAAAGTTGTTGTTTTTTTTTTTTTTTATTGTTCTTTATTTATCGACTCTATATCAACATTGAGGCTAATTCTGTAGTACACCATGCCTATTTATAAAACTATCCCTTATAAGATACTCCCTGCGAAAAGTGCACTATATTTTAGAGATGTCATTTAAGTTTAGAGATTGTGTTACACAGAATCAGCTACGTCATTTAATTATAACTTTTTCATAAAACCACGCACCTTACTAGTTACTATTGAAATTAAATAAGGAACTTTTCAAATAAAAACAAAACAGCGACTCTGCATCAACAACAGTTATAAAATTATTATTCATTTAAATGACATAAAATCTAAGAATTATTGAATTTTAAAATTAAAAACAAAAAGCCAACATCACGCGGTGTTCCCAGGCGGTCACCCATCCAAGTACTGACCGCGCCCGATGTTGCTTAACTTCGGTGATCGGACGAGAACCGGTGTATTCAACATGGTATGGACGTTGGCGATAAGATTGGTAATTTTTAAAATCGGTATATTATGAACATGAAGGTTATATGCTACTATTTAGATAATCTTGAGACGAAAAAATTCGTAAGTGGCTTAGCATATCCATTCGAATTATTCATTCACAGTTGGTGTTACAAATAAACATGATACCTACATAGTACATACATATTGTTAAAAAAATGAAATATAATATCTGGTAGACCGTAGAATCTATAATATACTTATTTACTTGATGATGCCTGCGACTTCGTCCGCGTGGATTAGGGTTTTTTGATTCCCGCGGGAACTCCTTAATTTTCCGGGATAAAAAGTAGATTTTGTCCTTCCCCGGGACATAACCTACCTCTATACCAAATTTCAGCCAAATCGGTTGAAAAGATGGGCCGGGAAAGCGTATTAGACAGACAGACAGACAGACAGACAGACAGACACACTTTCGCATTTGTAATATTAGTATGGATATGGAAGTATGGATTCTTGGTAGTGCCGCTAAAATATAGCTAAAATATTGTACTAGCATACATAAGCGTACCTAGTTATGTACACTAATATACATATTATTACCTACTTCAATGATTGCCGCAAATGCTCTAATGTGGAATGAGCACCAAGTTAGAACAGAATAATCTGCAATAATACGATTTGCTCGAAGTATCGTTAGGGTGACAAATAATTGTTTTTTTCACCCACTCACAAATTGGCGCGAGCTTTATCCACAGAACATATATATTATAATATGTTCTGTGGCTTTATCACACCTATACTTTTTATAATAATAAATCGATACAATGTAGCTAATTCTGTACTTACTAACACAAAAAAAGAATGATACGTTTATAATAGGTCATAAAAAACCTATCAGTCTTCAAAATGATAATACCGCAGATGTTTCTTTGATCCTAACATAAAAAAGGGGTACCTACCTAATCTACCTACAGGATAATTTAATTAAAGCTTCAAAACTTTTATGTTTCTTACGTTATGATTTTCTCGTATTTTTTTTTTAAATTTCACAACTTCCGATGAAGATTTAAAAATCAAAATATGTAATATTAGTAGATACTTAATATAATATTATTAAAATAATAATTAAATAATGTGAATGCTATTATTTATGTACATAATATAATATGTTATACATATTATTTAGGTATATAATATTTATACATATCTAAGTATTGTTAATGTCAATTCTAAAACTACAACAAAAGTATAAAATTGATTTGAAAAAAATCTCGAATATAGTTTAAATGCAACAGATTAATCCAAAAAGGCGAGGTAACAAAATGAAAGAAAAAAAACCGTCACGAACATAGGCTAGGGAGAGAAAAAAGAAAAAAACCTGTAAACAAGTTTAACGTTTATTTTGGTTGCTTCTCGCTCTCTCACTATGAGCTTTATTATAGCCGTCCTTTTCACTCCGGCCGATCGCTGGACACCTGTGCTTTAGCTTCCCCAAGTACCAACGACCTCTAATATTCTTACGAGAAAAACGTCGTATGTTATTAAGGGATTTCATTTGATTTTTTGCCTTATTTTTGTAATGCATTGGTGCAATTTTGCTTATGGCAGTAATAATTATAGATGCGTTATTTTTCGACGTAAAGCAATCATTGTCGTGTCCCGATTTGATTCCAAAAGCACAGTTTTTTTTTGCTTTTATGCGTAAACTAATGTCTCGTAATAATAATGAAAATGAGCCACCTGTTCTTTACCTAATCCTATTGTTGAAGTAAAATGTGAAGTATATTAGGATTTAGGACCTGCGATTTACTTGTACAAAATTGTTATTTTTTTCTCTTTGTTATAAAAATAAGGTTATGCATCATTGGATACGGGGCCAATCGTATGGAGTATTTTTTATCTAATCTTCAGTTTTTTTTAATGTTATTTGGGGGTTATAGAATAATATAATACCTATTCAATGTTAGTAAGTTGTGTTTTTGGCTTATTACCTAATTAACTACCTATACGTACCTAGTACCTACCTATTTCAGATTTTTTGCGATGCATAATCTACACGTCCTAACAACTAGGTTGATACCTATATTAAATTATTTTCTTGAACGTTGAAGGTGTTAAGGACACCTGAGTTAGGGTTTACACTATATGGCCCTACACTATATTTAAATGCATGCTGTAATTTTTTAAGTTTGAATTGATATAAGGCAAAGTAAGTAAGTTTGTTTAGGTAAGTAAAGTATTGTTGTAAGTAGGTACTCTGGCATAGAGTTATGTAGAGTTAATACTCTACGTCAAAATATTGAACAAATTGAAAAAGACCAGGGACTGAAAAATGGTAAAAATATCAATTAGATTGTTGGAGATACTTATTACTTACCTAGACAAATAAAAGAGATGGTGTAGTATTTCTCCGGGATTTCATCCCTCGCTTGAGTCGCTTCGCTCAGCTTCAAAAATTTTAATTGATAAGGAATATAATAACCTAAAGAATCTCTGTAACCAGTAGCTACTAGATATAAAGAAGTGTTAAATTATTCAACAGTCGACGAAAAAAAAGAAAAAAATTTTGTAACCTGTTACTTATGGGAACCAAAAAACGCACCCCCGGCCACCGAATATAAAATGAGTTTTTTTCAAAAAATATTTGAATACTATGTCAGAGGTATCATGATTACATTACAGTGTGGATGATAGATGATTTATTCCTTTGATCATTTTGGGAGATCGTTGACAGCGAGTTTTAAGTCTAATTGATTATTTTGTAAAACGATTTCGAATTTCACACTACCCTGGCTCCTGTTTTGAATATGAATGTGGGTTTGGAATAGGAGGTGAAATCTTTGACAATCTTCTATATTATATTTAAATATAATATATATAAATGAATCCCTATTTCCCTTGGTCACGGACTCACGGCATCACGCGTGAACGGCTGGACCAATTTCGCTAATTCTTTTTTTGTTGTGTTTGTTATTGTAAGGAGAAGGTTCTTATGAAAGAAAATGTTTGAAAAATTGTACGGAAAAGTAAAAAAAATTGGGTTACTTAATAAATTTCCATATACAAAAGTAAATGAGACATATTATGAAGACAGTAGATCTCTCTCGATCTGCAAATATATTGACAGATTTTATTCAGTTTTATTAGTAGATTATTAACCAAGGGGATAAAGCAGTGTCTTCTGTCGCGGGTGACGATTTAAATTAAATTACAACGAATTAAATTCACCCAAGACTAAGACAGCTTTATCACCGAGGAAAATACTCTACTTTTCGTACCATTTGCGAAAAAATTAACACAATAATAATATGAGATAAGCATTTATTAAAAAATATGACAATTTTTTTTTTATCCACTACAAGTTAGCCCTTGACTCTCACCTGATGGTAAGTGATGATGCAGTCTAAGATGATAGCGGGCTAACCTGTTAGGGGCATGGCAGTTATATTAAACCCATACCCCTATTCGGTTTCTACACGGCTTCTTACCGGAACGCTAAATCGCTTGGCTTGAACTTATGTAACAAAACTAACTTTTAAGAAGGTAAAGCACTAATGCATACCTCAATTTGGCTTCAAACGTCTAAAACTAAAGCAAAATGCATCTTACCTTTGTCCAACAGAGTAACATTAGCGTGCGTTTACCTCGTTAGTAGCAAATTACTCTATTTCGAGCATTCCGTGAAGTACATCACTCATACTGCTCGTGGCTGGAGCAAAAACGAGCAAACTGTCGTCAAACGATAAATCAATTTCAGTTGCGTGTCAAATTCACGCATTAGCGAGCTCTCCTGCAGAGAATAGCTTACTTTGTTAGCTTTAGGTTTACCCCACTATATTTACGCTGTACTAGCTGTTGCCCGCGGTTTCGCTTACGTAAAAGTCGATTTTAATAGGTTTTTAAACCCTTATTTTACTATCTCAGGGGTTAAATTTTCAAAAATCCTTTCTTAGCGGAAGGCTACGTCATAATAGCTAGTAGTTACCTATATTAAGCCTGCAGATTCGCCCAGTTTTTTGAGATATAATAATATTATGTTGATAGATCATTCAGTTACTTTTTTTTTATCCACTACAAGTTAGCCCTTGACTGCGATCACACCTGATGGTAAGTGATGATGCAGTCTAAGATGGTAGCGGGCTAACCTGTTAGGGGCATGGCAGTTATCTATTCGGTTTCTACACGGCATCGTACCGGAACGCTAAATCGCTTGGTGGCACGTCTTTGCCGGTAGGGTGGTAACAAGCCACGGCCAAAGCCTCCCACCTGGCCAGACCAGGGATAATTGAAAATATCTACTTTTCCTAGTAGATAGAAGATTGAGGAAGATTACCTACTTATTTAAGCATATAACTCATTAGGGAAGAGGTATGTCCAATTGCAGTTGACGTCCTCACACTGACGAACGGCGATTATGATCATGATCATAAGGATTTATAATGTAAATGTTCCTCCTTTTCCGTTCTACCACAACAGCCGTCAGCGTTGGCATCCTTATGTGGCTGACGTCCAATCTGCCCGCACGAAACGTTTATGCTCGACGTTTCTGATACAAACCCCTAGGGTGTGGAACACCCTTCCAGCCACGTATACGTTAGGCACCTTCAAGGCAAGAGGAATAGGCATCTTCTAGGCAAGCGCGTTTCAACCTAGACCTCATCACAGCTTTGCACTCAGCATTATTGTCGTCAAGCGCAAGCCTATCTCATAATAAAAAATATATAAATGCGGGTCTGTTTGTTTGTTGGTATTTTAAACCCCTGTCTTCGAGGTCAGCACGGAACCGCAACTGCATTACTTCGTGCTGACCCTCTAGTATCGCTCTTCCTCTTTTCTTCTATTTCTCTTTCCTCCCTCCTCAACATTATTATTCCCTCCCTTAGCATCTGGGCATATCTTTATTCTTTGTCACGTGTCTGCACTAGCCAAATGTTCAAAATTCAAAATTCAAATGTTTTTTTATTCAAATAAGCTTTTACAAGCGCTTTTGAATCGTTATAATATGAATCTACCGCTGGTTCGGAATGCCATTCCTACCGAGAAGAGCCAGCAAGAAACTCGGTGGTTGCTCTTTTCCATCAAAACTTACAATCATCATAATGATACAAGTAACTGCAGTCCCACGCATAGCTGGAGCGAATCAAATCCACGCTTTTTTTTATCATTTACGTAATGTTCGATTGTATAGTATGCTTTTTTCACGAGCATACAATATTCAATACACGCCAAGACTGGCAGACAGAGGCAGCCCCATTTCCGACGGTGGCACCCGTTCACGAGCATGACGCATGATCCAGCCATTGCTTCGCTCAACCATATTTGAGGGAACGTAACAACCCGCACCACACGACACCACCACAGAAACGTTAACGAGAGTGTGACATACCCGACATGCGTGAGATGCGTGAGCCTAGATTTCGGGCATCCACTCTACTCTCGCTCGTTCCCTGGGCCGTCTCTCTCAAGTCAGCACAAGCGGGACACTCGAATAAGGCGTGTCTCGGGGTGTCCTCGCCGCAGAAGTAGCACTTATCACTCAGTGCTTTCCCAATGGCAAAGAGTTGTTTGTTGGTATGCCCCTCAATCACGTACAGTTAAGGTCTGAGGACCAGGGGGTCTACTCTCTTTCTCTCAAACGAAACTTCGCAAACGAACGTAATTAGTCTGTTATTAGACCCATACAAAATCGTTCAATCCAATCGGTCACGAAAATTTTCTATGGATCCGTACTTCGTCTGCGTGTACGAAAACGAAATAGAGAGGAGCATACAGATAATATTATGTAGGAGAGGAGTGAACGAATTTTCGTTCGTTCGTTTGCGAAGTTTCGTTTGAGAGAAAGAGAGTAGACCCCCTGGAGAGTTACATAGGCTACTTTTTATACCGGTAAATTAAGGAGTTCCCGTGGGAATTTAAAAAATATTCTACGCAGACGAAGTCTTGGGCATCAACTAGTATATTATTCAAATACTACTTACTATTTTACAGTTATAGGTATAAGGCCATAATACGTTTAGATATGAGTAATAGATTAAAGTTTATCAGACTACCAACGAGCAGTGTCATATTCAATCGCTACTTACATTTTACGAGCGGTTTCGTGTTACATTTAACTGCGTAGTACCTAGTAGCCGAATAAATAACAAGATTTATGTACCTACCTAGTACCTACCTATTTATTACACACTAGATGATGTACGCGACTTCGTCCGCGTGATTGAGTTTTTTTTATTCCCGTGGTAACACCTTAATTTTCCGGGAGAAAAGCCTATGTCCTTCTTCGGGATGCAACCCATCTCTAAACCGATTTTCATTCAAATCGGTTGAAAAGATGGGCCGTGAAAGTGTAGGAGACAGACAGACAGACAAAGTTTCGCATTTATAATATTTGTATGGAAGTATGGATAGTATGGATTATTATTTTTATTCCTCAACTAGTAAGCTGCAACCTCACCCTGATTAAAAGTGATATACATAGAGTGCAAAGTTGTATGTAAGTGTTAATACCTCTATACTTATACTTACTTAGTACCTCCGGAGTATACCTTACATTTTTAGTTTTATGTTTATTCTAACTTAGCCCTTTTTCGTTGAATGATGCTAAATTGCTTAGAGGAACGGCGCTGCGTAGCTTGTAAGGTGGTAAATAGCCAAGGCTGAAGCCTCTCAACTGTCTAGGACAGAGAAAATTCAGAAATTCTCAAATTGACCCTGCCGGGGAATAAACCAGGATCTTCCCGCCTATAAGATCACATTGCTCACAACTGCGCCAAACACCGCCAAAGGGTCCGCCACCGTAATTTTACTATAGTGTTTCTCACACTAGGAAAGTGTCTAAATTATTCTTAAATACATATAAAAAAAATAGCGGAAGCGGCAGGATTTGAACCTGCGCTCATATGGGAAAAAGGTGTTCCGGGTGCGATTCCCAGAGAGACGCAGGTTCAAATCCTGCCGGTTCCGCAATCCATATCCATACTAATCTTATAAATGCTACGGTTTGACGACCCACATGTTCCACCGATTTTGATGAAAGGGGTTGTTTCATCTTGGGCCAGGTACTTGTACAGTATTCCAAAAAATAGTATAAAATCAAAGAAAACAAAATAAAATATGCTTTTTGGCAGTTTTACAGTGATTAAGAGGTACAAAAATAAAATGTTTAATTAGGTACATTTGTAGAATAGCAACTCTCGCAGCGCATCCATCCATCAATCTTACTGCTGTTGGATATTATAAGGTTAATTCACATTTCCCAGGTAATTTTATGTCAAATGTCATCATGACACGTGTAATATACGTCAATGTCAAAATGGACGCATGTTGTTGCGCTTTTATTTTGCAAAATAATTTCGCATTGTACCTCGTAAATTGAACTTTTTAGTAAGAAATAAAGAAAAAAATGTTACTATTTTATGACCCCGAACATTTAGAAATACCGTACAAATACCTGGCCCAGGCTCCATATAAATTTGAAACATCCCCTTTGGTACAGGGATAGTGTGTATCCCGGGGAAGGACATAGGCTACTTTTTATCCCGGAAAATTAAGTTCCCGCGGGAATTAAAAAAAAACTTAATCCACGCGGACGAAGTCGCGGGCATCAGCTAGTTTTTTAACCTAACCTACCTACAAAGTCTCCGATAACCATGTCGGAAGATTGCCAGCAAAACATACATTAAATAATCGACTGTGACAGACGGACGGACGGACAGACGGACGGACGGGCGGAGAAAGTCGCACCGTAAGGGTTCCATTTTTACCATTTTGGTACGGAACCCTAAAAAATAACCTACCTATAACTAAATAATGGAGGGTAGAGGTAGGTACACCGTACAGTACCTATACAGTGATACAAAAAAGCGAGCAAGATGCGCCTGCGCAGCGAGCGAGAGGTCAGTCAACCTTGTCCGGTAGCGCCGTAGCAGGATCCATGTTATTGTGAACTGCTTGTCCCCGCTGCGGTTAGTAGGTTCGATTCTCGACTAGGTAGGTATTTATTTATTTAACTGCCTAGATGATCTAATGGTTCGCAATTGGGTATTTGACAACAATTCAAATCATACTAATATTATAAATGCGAAAGTGTGTTTGTTTGTTGGTTTGTTGGTTTATTGGTTTGTTGGTTTGTCCTTCAATCACGCTGCAACGGAGAAACGGATCGACGTGATTTTTTGCATGGGACCTAGATGAGGACCTGGAGAGTGACATAGGCTACTTTCTATCCCGGAAAATTGAGGAGTTCCCGTGGGAATTAAATAAAACTTATTCCACGCGGACGAAGTCGCGGGCATCAGCTAGTAATATATATAACTAGCTGATGACCGCGACTTCGTCCGCGTGGTTTAAGATTTTTATTCCCGCGGGAACTCCTTAATTTTCTGGGACACCTTATCTTAGACTGCCTCATCACTTACCATCAGGTGAGATCGCAGTCAAGCTAACTTGTAGTGGAATTTAAAAAAAACGCACTTTTTTATTTTAATCGATAGTTAAAATGGTTTTTGAACATAAAACTAACAAGGAACTTGAAAGTTACGACTTTAGGGAGATCCTCTATTTCATAACACTAAAAATCTATATCCATACTAATATTATAAATGCGAAAGTCTGTCTGTCTGTCTGTCTGCCTGTCTGTCTGCTAAAGGGAAATGCGCCGGGAAAGCGGCCGACTCATCTTTTCAACTGATTTTGCTGAAATTTGGTATAGAGGTAGGTTATATCCCGGGGAAGGCATACTTTTCATGCCGGAATATTAAGGAGTTCAAGAGGGAATTTTAAAAAATTGTGCCGCGCGGACGAAGTCACGGGCATCAGCTAGTCTACTATAAACTAAGTAGGTACGAGTTGGCTTCAGATTTATCCCTTTAGATGAGAAAGGAGAAAGTTACATAGGGCTTCCGATTTAAAGGTCAACGACTTCTTTGAGTCCTCATGACACCCGGTAGTTCGATGATTTGTATGAATCGAACTTTTTAGTTACGTAATCAAAAATCTAAATGCATTACTGGAATTTGGTAGATTATGAAAAAAAACATTTTGATACAAGAAAAGACATCATTATAAACTTTTTTTTAAATTAATTATTAATTATTTTATTTGTATACAAAGTTATCAAAAACCACCCTAATATATTCTACAACATAGCAAAAAACCGGCCAAGTGCGAGTTGGACTCGCGCACCGAGGGTTCCGTACAAACTAGTAAGCTGCACGATTAATGAATTTAATGAACCGCAAAACTAACTTTGTTTGTAGAGGTTTATTGTTAATATAAAAAAAACTATGCTATTTAGAGGGTTGGTTTTATTTTTCCTGTAAAATATACATAAGCTTCTATTGACCATAATTATTTCAGATTTTTCAACTGGTAAACTTCGGAGATAAGGGGGGGGAACGGTATTTTTTTCGACATTTTGCCCGATAAATCAAAAACTATTATGCATAAAAATAAATAAAAATCTGGTTTAGAATGTAAAAGTATAGCCCTTTCATATGATATCCCACTCAGTATAGTTATCATACTTTGAAATTTCAAACCCCTGATTTTCCCCCTTTTTTAATTAAACTAAAAATAATTTTATTTTTTTTTATTTTAATAATGTTAGGCCACTATTATACACAACTGTTGCAAATTTCGTGTCGATAGCTTTAATAGTTACTGAAATAATCGACTGTGACAGACGGACGGACGGACGGAGAAAGTCGCACCATAGGGGTTCCATTTTTACCATTTTGGTACGGAACCCTAATAACTATAAGTAATAATTTGGCCATTAATTGCGATTTTGAATCATATCCTAGTTAGAATTCAGAAACCTAACTTTCTATATTCAGACCTGTAGGTACCTACTTAGGTATCTAGGATGACATGCTGATTAATTTTAATTTGATCTAATGGAAAATCTACCGATCGATTATGCCTTCCAATTGGATAGAGATAAGTATATCCCACCAAAACCATTCCATGGATAGGCTGTCAAGACTCACATACAAGTTCAAATCATAATGCTTTCCCTGTTAAAAAGTTATGAGATCTGTAGTAGAGCCAAGCCCCTAGTTGAGCTCCGATTTGTGCTGCGCATCATCATAACCCATACGGCCAGTTCCAAGTCCAAAGTGTACAGGTTTATGTACTTTTGGCTGTAGGTACCACATTTACTACATAGAAGTCCTGACTCTACAAACTCTACATCTTGATAAAAAGATGTGGCTTGGCCATTTCGTGATTGTCACACAAACTATACCTTATGTACATATACCTATGTCCTGTAATAGTTCCACGAACATTAAAATAATATGATTGATTGGATCACGAAACAGATAAAATTTCAGCTTTCTAGCATCATCTGGATCTAAGCTATGACGGTTCGAAAATCCGACGAAACGCTTCCAGAAAAGGTAGGTAGTGCCCCGTTTCCTTTGGCTCGTCTTGGCGGGAGCACTTCCATGCCCCCAGATAGCGACAAAAAATGGAACTACTAAGAGTTATAGCTCGCATCTCGGAAACGGACGTAAGCTACTTTTTATCCTGAAAAGTAAAAGGGTATCTACCACAGACCATACAACCAAGGTTTACTACTCGTTGGTATCTACAAAGATAGCTTGCATTAAGGAAACTGACAAAAGGTACTATAGTACGAAAATTCGAAGCGTTCCCACGGGATTTATAAAAACCTAAATCCATGCAGATCGAGTGGTGGGGATACCTACTGGATACAGTGGATACTATCCAGTAAAAACTGTAAAACTTGTGAGTCGAAATCTTATTTGTGCTCGGCATTATTATTCCAAGAATACCTACCCCTACTTCAATGCAGTAGGGGTTACTGTCTTCACAAATGAGTAATTGGTTGCAGAGAGGATCTATTATATGTATATTGGTTGTAACAACTTGTAGCATAGAGATATTATTAATAGGGTTGTAGGTTTTTCTTCGTAGGAATGGCATTCCGAACTAGTGGTAGATTCACTAAACGATTCAAAAGCACTTTTAATAAGTTTATTTGAATAAAAACATATGAGTTTGAGTTTAATTATTTAAACTTTTAAACATTAACATCGAAATGGTTCGCAAGTCGCAACCCTGACAATTTTCCGCTATTTCAAATTGCGTTAAGTTAATAAACAAAACCGTTCCAAATTAATTCCTCTTGTATACAAATTAAAGTATATTTTCCAATAAAGCTATTCGAAAGATCGGTACTACCACCGTCAAACTTTCTTTAATAACAAACAGAAGTTTCAATTTGCGGCGAGCACAAAGCCTGAACAAAACAATAATGTTGAATAGTAAACAGAAAATGTTTACTATTTCTGTTATTTCCAGTATAAATAGACGATTTGAACGGCGCTAAATTGTTTATTTAAAGCTTGGCGCACATTAGAATTGTGGAGAAAGTAGAGCTTTGTTAATAAAAACTTATGGCGCATAGTTCTATACAGTATAGCGACAAACGCTTATTTTAATAAAAATAATGTAAGAAGGAATACCGTAATATTATGTGTGGTGAAGTTTGATTATATCAGGGACTTCATTACGTAAAAATGATTGTTACAGTGTAACGATCGCAATCACCTCGGTTATCACTCTTACGCTATTGGCTACAGTAGGTACACTGTCGAAGCAAAAATAGCATAAATGCAGGTTTTACAATATAATAGGGCTACTAAATTATACTGATAAAAACACAAAACCTATTGATGAATGAAATAATGCTAAAATATGCCCAAAATGATAAGAAACAAAATGAATGAATGAAAAGGAAACAAAAACTGTGCAAAATGTACAATTAGTGTCAATGTGCAAATAAAATGTCAAAAAATATTTTTTTTAAATAAAGCTGGTCAGATATGCTCACACCTTTACCACAACACTCCGCATCAACGTAGTGCAGGTCAGGCACATCTGGCGGGCGCCTGGTTTTGTACGAGTATTCATTTTTTGTACCGAATGTTTTCGACGCCTGCACCGATACTTGTTAACGAACTTTACCACCTATGAAAGGAGACGGTCCGGATTTGTATGGAGCGTCGGTCCAGTCCTTTTACAAGTAGAGAAATGAAAGAAAAAATAATACTAAACCAGTTTTGATCGTTCAAATCTGCGAATTCGTTGTAATTTCAGCGGTGTAATTGTTTAATCTTTCCACGATAAGCAACACTAAACACCAGTGGGTAACAATGGCGGATTCATATGTTTTGACGTCTTCTGTCAAGTGTCAACACAACAACGGAAAAACCGTAGGGAAAAACACGTTATTTTGACAGTGACTGTCAGAAATGACATTTGATACATTTCGCGCATCTTGGCTAAAGGTTGCCTTACGTATCGAAAACTTGAAATACATTTTATTTTATTTCTCGTTATTTACTTTAATATTTTAAATTATTATATTTTTAATACAATCTATGTATTTTCCTCTATTCACGGTAGAGTGTACAAAGAGTGGACCGAAGGTGAACCTTCTCCTTTCACGAAATGTTGTTGAGATAAAAAAAATATTTACAGTACTACGCCACGTGCTGCACAAAATCCTAATGATGATATTTTTATGCTACTGTCCACTCCAGATAACACTCATACATTTTTTTACATGCACTTTATCATCATCAGCCAACTTGCAGCCCTACACCCCTAAATGACTTTTATCATGTTAGTGATCTGCTCGTGATCGTGCTCTCCGAGGCACGGGGGTGACTCAACACCAACTTCCTTACTCCGGGCTAGTACTGAAAATTTCTAGTCAGAAATAACCAATATTTAATTATGGCCAGACCCGGGACTCGAACCCGGGACCTCGTCGGCCGCAGTCGAACATGCTAATCACTAGTGACTAGACCAACGAGGCAGTTTCATCTACTCACTTGCTAATAATTTAAAAATAGTGAAAAGTATTATGCCTACTTAGGGTCAACAAAATCCATAGATATAATAAGACGACAAGATTCGACTTTATAATTTATGCTGTGAAGTGTTAGCTGTTTTAATAATATTATTCTCTACATAATATTATAGCCAAACACAGCCAGTGACGAAAATAAATTAAGAAAAATTATATAACACTAGATGATGCCGACGACTTCGTCCGCGTGGTTTAATTTTCCGGGATAAAAAGCCTATGTCCTTCCCCGGGATGTAACCCCCCCCCCCCCCCCCCCCCCCCCTTTAATACCAAATAAACCTGCCCCTATAATACCAAATTTCATCAAAATCGGTTGAAAAGATGGGCCGTGAAAGCGTAGCAGACAGACAGACAGTTAATAGACAGACAGACACACTTTCGCATTTATAATATTACTATGGATAATAATGTACTTACATAAAAACACCTACGTCCTACTTGGATATAAAAAAGCTTGCTAAAATTAAAAGAAAAAAAATGACGCAGACATGATACAAATTTGACCTCATTCAAGTTTTCGAGCCAATATCAAAATGTTAAGTGAACATGCGAAGTAGGTCTGCAGTATCACGATTTGGATGCACATTAACACGTTTAACATCGATGATGTTTCGGTCGGAATTAACTTTTTTTTCCTTTCCTGTCTGCTTTGTTAATCATCCTTATTAAAGAGTGAGGTGTCGATAATTTCATAGCGTAATGTTTTTACCCACGACAGAACGGAGACGGTATACCTAATCAAATAAATATTATAAATTCAAAAGTTTGGATGGATGTATTATTACATCGAAACACTGTTTATCCATTTTAAATACTTTAATTCAGGAATTCAAACACACAGACCCCGCTGTCATATTACATCATAAATCATAGAGTTCACAGATCAGTGTTGCCACTCTACAAAACCATAGCTGGGATACCATACATAAATTGTATTTAACTTTCAATCTAACAGTTCGGTCATCCTGACCCAGAACTTCGTCCCGAAGTTTACATAATTTGAACATTTAATTAAAATTTCGATGATTGCTGATGCTACTCTGCCATTTGTAGTATTAACGCTGGCCTTTAACGCCTGAGACTCTAATGTTAAAGCACTGGCATTATAAACCTTACCAAGTACAGTTTACAGATAACAAGACTATGTTTTAGGTTAAAAGAGCATCAGTCTCCATCGTCTTTTCGCGTTACAAAATATCACCTAATAAGTAAATATGGATTTATCACCCATAACACAGCTTATCATAATATTATTCTAGATAAGTTGACTCTGGTGAATTTAATGACAATTATTAATCTTTAGGTAATAATCAGTGAAATGGTAGAAACTAACTCTGTCTGGTCTATAACATTGCTTACTCTTAACCCAAAGTTTCAATTGTATAAGTAATTCGTAACAATTTCGACATTCTCACGGAGATGAGAACACAATCATTTGATTGAATAATAAATAAGATTCTTATAGTCTACTGGTGTTATTATACACCTATAATTTTCCTATGAGTATACCTACTCATGTTCACTTTGTTACTTTCCATAATGGTTATTATTACTCATTCATTACACTTAATTATACTTTCTTATTTACACATGGCAAAAATGACATATACCTTCTCTGCAAGCCTTAGCCAGGCTAGCTTATGTTACAATTCACCCCCAGAACTTTATCTGACAATCGGTTACAATTGGTTACAAAACTCAATAAAACCCGAAGACCTGAGCTACGTTCTCTATAATGAGCCATTTTGTATACTTTGCACATGCTCCATCTTTTGAGCAAATCTCTACGTTCCTAATTTCATTTGAAATGTTGAAGTTTCAAAAGCACCTTATTCCCACCGGAAGATTAGGTTAACCTTATACCGTGGCCCTGCATTGTATTGTCCGTTTTAACTTAACACAACAGGCAACTCAACTGCCCGGTAATGCCTTCATCAGCTCTTGCCAAATTTCAACGTTTCGTAAAACCGAACTCAAATGTTGATACTATTCAATACAATATACCTTGGCATCTGCTTGGCAACTTATATCATTTTGATTTGTGCAGTCGTGATAGTGTGGTGAAAACGTATATAATATAGTATAATATAATATCATAATATAAATATAATATAATGTTAATAAAATATAAATGTGTAGCAGTGTACCTACTCGGTTGTTCAATATTTTGGTAATTTACTTTTCACTGTTCCTCCTCAATCTAATTATGGTATTCATATCACTTTTATGAATGAATATCCCAAGGAACATCATAGAGCGAGTCTCTTTACAAGATAAGTAAATCTCTTTACACGATATTTTGTTACATCGCTCAACCTGCATAGAAATATTGTTACTCTCACATGAATCTTAGTGAACCCCAAATAGCATCAAAACATAACACCGACATAAATCGCGTCCCATAACTTGACCCAAAATGGCGGTCGTCTGCGCAGGTACATCGCACTACAGGACTATGCGGAGCATGCGCGGGAAGCAAGGGTATGGTAACGTGCGGCCCCTCGCGGCGCACCTCATACCGCACTTCATTTGACACCCGAAATGTGTTACTGTGCATAGTTCAACTTACGCGGTGGTTATATTACTCGGTTGCCACTCAGTGCCTCGCATTTAAAGCAATAGTTGAAATCAGTGAATACCATCTGCATATTTTACAGACCCATTAAGCCTTTGTCACCTAAACGTGACACTCACTGAACTGTATTATCATCACCGCGCTTTCGCCTGAAAAACAGCTGTTTTGCTACTTGCATACTATCATGCCCCCAACGGCGAGTAATAGATTACCTGTACTAATCTGGCTAGCCCCGCGGGCAATTTACCTAAGCTTTGCTTTATTTTGCAACTCTCGCTACCGGAAATCGAAACGTAGCAGCCCCGCAGGCTAGACTTTCCAAGTCTACTGGCATCATGGCCCCTGTTTTCCACACCAGCGATATATTCAAAATGTTGTAAAATATAAGAGGTACGGAATTAACTTACATGAGCGGTGAGCCCCACGGGCAAGGAACAACCACATGAGTTATGCGGTCAGCGTACAGCTCCACTGGTAACTTACTTGTGATTCACCATCTGCTCATCAGAATCCGATAGGCTTTACATTCCAGCCCCGAGGGCGCTAATGTCCACACTTGAAAGTATATCACATAAGCCCCGAAGGCGAGGTGTGTCGGCCCCGAAGGCAAGGTTCATCGGCCCCGAAGGCAAGGTATGTCGGCCCCGAAGGCAAAGTGCGTTAGCCCCGTAGGCAAGGTTCATCGGCCCCGAAGGCAAGGTATGTCGGCCCCGAAGGCAAGGTGCGTTAGCCCCGTAGGCAAGGTTCGTTAGCCCCGAAGGCAAGTGCGTTAGCCCCGAAGGCAAGTGCGTTGGCCACGAAGGCAAGTGCATTGGCCCCGAAGGCAAGTACGTTGGCCCCGAAGGCAAGTACGTTGGCCTCGAAGGCAAGTGCGTTGGCCCCGAAGGCAAGTGCGTAAGCCCCGAAGGCAAGTGCGTTGGCCCCGAAGACAAGTGCGTTGGCCCCGAAGGCAAGTGCGTAAGCCCCGAAGGCAAGTGCGTTGGCCCCGAAGGCAAGTGCGTAAGCCCCGAAGGCAAGTACGTAGGCCCCGAAGGCAAGTACTTTGGCCCCAAAGGCAATTGCGTTGGCACCGAAGGCAATTGCGTTGGCCCCGAAGGCAGGTACGTAGGCCCCGAAGGCAACTCCGTTGGCCCCGAAGGCAAGTACGTTGGCCCCGAAGGCAGGTTCTCAGGCCCCAAAGGCAAGTCCGTAGGCCCCGAAGGCAGGTACTCAGGCCCCGAAGGCAAGGTGCGACAACCACAACGGCTAACTGCCCTTTACTGAAAAATAATTTAAATTATACTGAAGGCAGTCTGTGTAAAGTAGCCCCGCAGGCATGTGCTGTAACACATAACACATAATATAACTCCTCAGGCATGTTCTATCAGCTGTGTGCCCTGCAAGCTGATCCGTTACGCAGTAGGCATACGCTATACGTACTGCAGCCCCTTAAGGTATGCGCTCTGTCGCCCCGGAGGCGTGTGCTATAATTTGCATTGGAGCCCCTTAAGACATGTGTTCTGTAGCCCCTTTAGGCATGTTCTGAAACTTACCAGTAGCCCCGCAGGCATATGCATGAATTGGCACTGAAGCCCCTTAGGCGTGTCTTACCATTGAGCCATAGGCCCCTGTTAGGCATTTCCCTGAAACTAATCTGCAACCCTGCAAGTCAATGTATTAGTGTGTACTGAAGCCCCTAAGGCATGTCACATTTACTGTCCTGTACTCTGTTCTGCCGTGCAGCCCTGCTGGCATAGGCGTTAATTTGTATGAAAGCCCCTTAGGCATGTGACATATACAGTAAGTGTACCCCAGTTTAGGTATTTAGCTAAAACTGATCTGCTGTGCAGCCCTGCTGGCGCATGCATCAATTTGTTCTGAAGCCCCTCAGGCATGTGACATTTACAATAAGTGTACTTCACCTTTAGGAATTTTCCTAAAGCTGACCCATGGCCCCGCAGGCATATTTATTTCTATTTTGTTTTTACCTCAACAAAAATCAAACCAAAATATCACAAATGAGTCACTCCCAAAATACTGTTATGTTCTCATATTATACACCCTGTTCATCTCAACCATATGAATTATTTGCAATATTATCATTACCGGTCCACCAGTACCATTCCACCCCGACATCCTCTTTATTTTATTTTTCTCCAGAGTAACATTTAAATCTTTATTCAACAGCCGGGCTTTAGCTCCCAAATTCATAAGAAACAATTTTACTCTTCTCAGACCAGGGCGCGTTTGGAACCCTCGTAACTCTAGTTTTAAGATACCTATGTTAATCATCACCACCACGTCTTATACTTTGTATACTTGTCGTTCATTAAGTGTACTGTGTAAGTACCAACTTTGAATAAATATATTATGACTTTGACTCTTTAACTATAAAAGTTAATGCATCATCCTTGAAACTCCTTGCACCATATAAGATGACTGTAAATAAATCTCCTTGCACTAAAAGGTGCCATTGCCTTTTACAAACTTGCCAATCTCCTTTATTTTCCCTCAACAACAATGATAATTTCCCATTTTCAAAAATTTGGCATACTCCTTTATTTTTCCTCTAAACAAAATGATGACTTTCCTTTTGCAACAATGGACATTCTCCTTTTGTGTTTCCTTTTGTTTTTCCTCTTTGACTAAACTTTAGTCACTAAAGAGTCCTCATCCATTACAATTAAATTGGAATTTACCAAAATTACCACTTAGTTCTTTTTGCATTTATTTGCTTACATGACTGCAAGATATGCGGTCCATATTATGTTAATAATAATTCTGTCTTCAATCAACATAGACATGATTCCATACCATTGTTTTCAAGGTGCAGCCACCACCATAATATAATATGCCACTAGCTTTTTGGTCTTGGCCAGAGAACATTGCGAAGACCACACTAAAACTCAAGAATTAATTTATTATTATTACACCTGTAAAATTAAAAACATTATTATCTTGGCAAAACCTCGGCTATCTTAACAGACATAAGCCCGTACATAGCACCATAACCATGCTACCCCATGTGTGAGCACAATCACTGATGTGACATTTCTATCTTCCTTCAGTCTCTCCGCATAATGAGAAGTCGAGTTCAGGTTTAATTATGGTCACGTGCTCAGGCACTAAGGTACAACAGCTCCAAACAGCTACTGTGAATCACTTGACATACAACAGACTCATTAAATACTTAATAACTTTAGTCTACCTGGGTCTCGAAACCCATCATATCACCATCATCATAATTTACACCCAAATCTGCTAACCTATTTATCATCCACACAGATTTGATATTATTTCAATTCACATTTTTCGAACAAATGTATATACCCCACAATCTTTTAAAATGTACTCACTCAGTTGTATAGTTTTAGCCCTTCAAACATTCAAGTATTCATACTAACATAAAATATACTTATACCAGACAGCTATATTAACTTACTATTTTAACTGAGTATCCGTTCCTCTACAAATGCAATTTCCACTTGTAAGGACCTTTATTGGGTTATACTTGCTTTAATGGAATGTAAGTATAATACCTATTACAGTTATGCTTGACCTCTATTCATTTAATCAAACAATATCATATAATATGATTTACTTACTTATATAACTCTCAGAATAAATCGAATATTCACTCTCAATTTAAGTACAAGAATATCAATTAAACTAATTTCCAACTGAATAAATTAGTAAATACCTCTTCAATAAGTTACTTATTACTTATACCATGTTATGTAGTCGACCAACAACCATGTACCAACCTATTATAGCGTTGACTTAACTCTTTAAATATCTCATAGGTAGGTCAGGTTATGAACTACCTACCAGTGTAATTCACTATGATCTTTCACATAAAACTTAGATACTTAAGTACTTAATGTAAGTACAACCTGTAGGTATTGAACTTACATAAATCACTCCGTAGGTATGGTCTATCTATTTATTATACACACCTAGTTATCTTTAGCCAGACAGACCAGATCAGACAAACCAATATACATAATTATTATTCTCTAGTATGTACCTTTAGCCCGCCAACCTGCATTGGATCAGAGTGGTGGTTCCAAGCTCCAATTCCCTCTCTCCTATGAGAGTTGAGGCCTGTGCCCAGTAGTTAGTGGGACGTTAATGGGCTGTACCTAGTGGTAGATACCTTTATAACCTTTAAGTCATTTCTCTCAATTATATAGGTATTTTAACTAACTCATTCCATGTACCTAAACACAGTACAACTAGGCAAATGCTATAACTGAATGCAAATGGTAAACTTACCTAATTCCCAGTTAGAATTAGATTATACAACCTTATTTATTCGCTGTGACCTTTGGTAATTTGTATGCAAGTACTTGATAAGTACTAATAATTATCCTTCATTCCATTGGTAAATCAATAGCTTTCCGCCGGGTCAAACCTAGTCAACTAGTTCAACTTGTGATCAACAATGTACTCACTTGGTATACCTAGTCCATGTACTTACGACCATTTTACAGTACGAGATCTTGTTCATCTAATTGGCAGATCCTTGTATGATTCTGGCCCTTCTTCCATGGTGAATATATTCAATAACTCAGCCTTAAGTTTGTTTCACACCAGTTATTACGGATTACGTCGATTACGTCACTCAGGCGTCGGACCGTAGGTACTTCAACAACCCGACACAATTTGTACATTTTCAGGACAGGTCCGATTGATACAATTAATTAGCACGTGAAATTCATGATCCCTCTTCTGAGTTATTACATCGAAACACTGTTTATCCATTTTAAATACTTTAATTCAGGAATTCAAACACACAGACCCCGCTGTCATATTACATCATAAATCATAGAGTTCACAGATCAGTGTTGCCACTCTACAAAACCATAGCTGGGATACCATACATAAATTGTATTTAACTTTCAATCTAACAGTATGGATGTATGGATGTATGGATTTGTTACTAAATCACGCTTCAACGGCTGAACGGATCTGGATAAAATTTGGCACAGAGATAGATTATAGTCTGGAATGGCACATAGGCATTTTATCCCGGAAAATAAAAGAGTTCCTGCGGGAACCGTAAAACCTCAATCCACGCGGACGAAGTCGCGGACATCAGCTAGTTAATAATATTATGTGCTTGCCCTAGAGGTTGTGCGTTTGTTTGTGCACTTTTTTGTTACCATTTTCCTAGCAACTACTGGACCGATTATTAAGCGGTTTTTTGCATTAAATATGGGTAATTATATGTACCTTTGCATTGATTTGTATTTTAAATTGATCGATCAGGATTCAGGACGCTTTAATACATAACTTTTTCTGCCGAATGGACTAGTATCATTCGAACCGTAGTTTCACCTTAGATCAAATTTTCTTTTATTTATATGGATAGCAAGCAAACGTCACGTAGTAATCAGACAGGTCACCTGATGATAAGTGATTAACGAACACTAGAAGATCCGCCAATAAGTTGCTGTTTTGAGAGAACACAGTAGTTAGAAGCTAATAACATAATTATTTTAATTTAAAATTTATTTCTGCGGGAAGGTGTTGGTGGAACTACATAATTGACCGACCGAAGCGAAGGTCTCTGAGTCTACTTGAGTGAATTTGCACAGTTTGTCCGTCCGTCCGTCTGTCAGAGCCTTATAGCTTCTGAATTACTGAACGTAATTACTTCAAATTTAAATATAATATGTAAACCGATGGCCTCCCGCCGAATATGGCCTAAAAAGTTATAAAAATCTTTATTTCAGGGGGGCTCTCATAGAAGCGAATGCGAAGTAAAATATTTTTATAGCGTTACACAGGGTTGCGGTATATCATTTTAAAGATTTATTAGGAATAGAGTCTAAAAATATATATTTTTTTAATTTTTTTTAATTTACTAAAATTGACGAAATGGGGGGCTTTCAAAATGGCGATTTTCTAACGTCCAAAGTTGACCTCAGAACTCTCAATTTTCTGAAAGGCTGAGCCTGAAACTTATCAATTATTTGAATTATATCCTGTACTTGAACAACAAATACTAAAATTAGATAAATATTATAAGGAAACGAAATTATTTAATTTTTAATGAGCTTCAATATTTTTAACAGAACTTCACAATGATGTCAATAGATGGCGCTCTGTACAAGTTTATGTATACCGCGAGGTCTCAGTTCGGGGCGAACCACTAGTTATAACCTGGATAAAGCAATAGGTTATTCAAGTGTCGAAGTATCCAACTGTGTGACGTATAAGTAAGTACTACATATAATTGTTCTATGTGTACCACAAAGCACCAACGTACGTATCGCAGCTACAATTTGGACCATCCAAATTTGGTGCCGTACTAACTACTAAAGTTTTATTAGCACGTACATTACCACACTTAGCATTTTGATATTTTGATCAAAACAAACACAGCGTTTCTCATAGCCGCTCCTTTGTATGCGGGGGCCCATCCCGCCATCTATGGGCAGGGCGATCGACCGATTGATATACGTGAACGAAATCTATAACTCTATGTATGAACCTCTAACTTATGTTCAAGTGTAAAATATGATAGCCTTTTTTCATTCGATGACCCTTAAGCCCTTGACTGCTAACTACTACTATAAATTACTGCTTACTGGGCTAACCTGGAATTAGCCTAGTTTCTAAGTGGCAGTGAAACTGAAACGCTATCCTCTGTCCAATCATTTATTTTACTTTTGGCAGATGAAGTCAATGATGTTCTAATGCGTTACTGATTCGATTTTTGATAACAATCGACTTTCTTTAAGAATAAGTTTTAATCGATTTGACACATTGATATTTATCATATCTCAACATTTTTTTATTGTTTTATAAACATATAATATTATAAGCGTTTAAATGACTAAGTATATTAAAGTATGTATTAAAATACTTACAGTAAATGTACATGAATCCGTCAGGTCATAGAAACCATCCATCGCCAAAGATGTACGGTGCTTAAAAGACTATCAAGAAAGCTAGTGTTGAAGATCCGTGACTATTTTGAAAAGGAAAGTGGTACTTGTAATTTATAGATGAGTATACGAGTTACGAAATATCGGATAGAAGGGCACGTCGCTTCACTATTGGGAAAAACGATATATGTATTGTGTCCATGGAGTATTGCATTTTTTTGTCGATGTTTGCCTGTCAATAATTATGACACTTTATAGACGTGCTTATGCCAAAAGTAAAATATGTAAATCGTTGGACAAAGCATAGGTCGCAAAGCGACGTGACGTGACGTCACCCGCGATCACAGCTGAAAATCAGCGCCTTGCTTTGTACGTATTTATGGGCATATGAGGACAAGGCGCAGGGAAAAACAATGAGCTGTACACCCTTTCTAGCACAGCTTTCTAGGTAGTGTCACAGACTAAAGTGTCATATTCGTATCTAGTTTTGTCTGTGACACCACTGGTGAATAAACTGTTTTTCTTTCTTTGTTTTTTCTTTAAGCAGTAGGTATGTCTTTGCCAAGGCGGTAACTAACTACAGCCAAAGACAGAGTAGTGCAAGTAATTATAAATTGCAAAACTGCAATTGCTGGAAATAACACCTGCCCCCCGATTGTGTAAGGAAATCGTAATCGTAATCGTTTGTCAAGCGTTTATTTCGACCTGTTTAAAGAGTTCATAGATCTGCCAGTACGTCAAAAAATGCTCTAGACAATTGGGCCTCTGGGACCTACTTATAAGACCATCTCGCTCATACGCGCATACGTCAAAGAGGACGTCAAAAGAACCAGGTACTGAGGTTGTAAAGTTTTTCAATCAAAAAGCCTTGTAACTTCTGATCGCTCGAATTTTATTATGTAATTTGATTAAAAAAGAGATACCTACATACGAGCGTTGAGAAGAAAATAAATGAAAGAACAAATCTAAAACAAGATTCTACGATGGTTAAAATGTGATAAAAACTTAATAAACATGATTGCAATGATCAGGTTGGTGGTAATTATATTTAATATTATGATGTTTAATTATAATGATTAACTTAACGATTAACAAGTATACCTTAACCATTAAGTTTAAGAGTATTTATTAATTGGCATTTATGTAGATCAATAGCATCTAATAAGTTTTAACGACTAAGATATAATTATCACAGTTATCGTTGCGAAAGGAACTTAAGACAGTTAAATACTAATATAAGTATAGTATTTAAGGACTTAAGGACAACCTACAAATATTACAAACTATCTGATGCCCGCGATTTGGTCTGCGTGGAATAAGTTTTTTTTGATTCTCACAGGAACTCAAAAGTAGCCTATATAATATGCCACTCTACAGGTACTCAGCTATACCCATGCAAAAAATCACGTAAATCCGTTGCTCTGTTGCGTTGTGATTGAAGGACAAGCCAACGAACCAACAAACAAACACACATCCGCATTTATAATATAACTATGATTATTATATGAAGCGTTATATGACAGTAAGTATAAGTATAAGACAGTAAGTAATGGTTATGAAAACAATAATTCAGTAATATATGATAAAAAATTATACGTAAACAAATCGTAAACTTTGCAAGCATCGAAAGCCTGTTTGATACAATATCTAGAGTTTAAGTCAAAAGCGATATGCTTTTATACACATTTTAAAATGTCAAGATATACATATTTAATTTGATTCTTCAATTATGGATTTGAACTGGTAACTTGGTAAGATTTTCGCTGTGTATTTTGATTTGCGAAATTTTATTATTTTATTTAAGAAGTAAAATATGGCTAATTATTGAAATTATAAAAGCAACTTTAATTAAATGTGTTTGATTGCACTAATTATCACAATATCTTGTTGGCAGAACCAGTGGTAGATTCACTCGACGATTCAAAAGCACTTGTAAAAGTTTATTTGAATAAAAAATATTTGAGTTTTAATCAATGGCTAATGGCTTCTTGTCAGAACAGGGCCCATTTTGAACCCTAGGTATTTTATTTTGAAATGATGTGAAATGTATTTCATTTAGGACAAATTATGATACGTCAGGGCTCTACCACCGGTTCGGAAATGTATCTGAGAAGAAACTATAAGAAAAAGTAATTAACTATCACCTTTATTCCCATTTAGTTGCTATTATTATATTCAACCATTATTAATCTTCAAAAACTTTACTGTGCATTAGTGTATTAAAAGTTTCCGGTGCTACTATATTGTTAAATATTCTGCCTATTTTTAAGTACTTATAACGCTATTTGTTATCTCTGGTAACCCTGCACTTGCAAGATGAGATAAATGCATGCCGGCTCGCTAGTAATTGGGTGTATACTCAAAATTGTTTTCTATGTGTTTGTTGTAATTCAGGGAAAAATAGCCGGCAAAAGACCACCTGGCCGTAGAAGAACGTCTTGGCTTAAGAATTTACGCCAATGGTACGGGAAGAGTACCCGATCGCTATTCCGGGCAGCAGCGTCCAAGGTGCAGATAGCCCTAATGGTTGCCAACCTCCGATAGGAGATGGCACTAAAAGAAGAAAGAAGAAGATGTGTTTGTTATTTTTTTTTGTGATTGTGTATTATCTGTTGGCAAATGATTAAATTTTAAAAAAATGGACTTTTGACTTGACAAAGGTTTTCATTGATTTAATTACCATTCTCTCATCACTTCCGCCAAGTCCATCGCCTGCGCAGCCCGTCGGAGGTCCCGTTAATTTTAGTATCAACATTACGATTCAACTCGGGTCAGTCAATTCGATAGCTCCGTAAATGGAGTCATCGAATGTACTCGCAATATCAAATGTTAGTTAGCAATTACAGGGAATGAATCCTGATATGATATGTTCGTGTATTGCACAAAGCTTTGAGTATGAAGCTAAAGGTGATATTGTACATGAAGATATTGGTTACGGAGTGTATTATTGTAAATGTTATAAGTAAAGGCCGTGCTGTAAGTAATTCTAGGTGTTATAGGTTGCAGTTGTGCAAACCCTTAGTCTTGGGACGGAGTACTTATCTTTATTTAGTTGATGCCAAAAATAAAGAATATACCTACGTATACGTAATAAGTACCGCATATATTAGATCTTGTAAGGAAATCCTTAATTTTCTTATCTGTCTTGATAAAGTTTTTAGTTTTTGCAGTAGATTTTTTAATGGTGATGCAATGTTGTGAAATATTTTAATTTCGCATGAATAGTAAAAACTTTCCCATAGATGTAAGTAATAAGCAGAAATTTGATCCTTGCAGTATGAGTGGTATAAAACATAGCATTTTTTTATCAGCTTTAATCTAAAACAACGTAACACAATGTATTTTTTCATACAGAATAATATAATGCTGAAATGAAACTAAAACTGGTTACTTAAAATAATGGTAAAACGTTAGTTATATTATATACGAGGATAAAAATATTCTGAAGAAAAAACTAACAATAATACACAACAAAGCACAAGGTGTACTTACAAATATATATTAATTTCTCGATGCATATAACTTGTTCAAGTAATGCCAAGGACATTGGGCTAAGCGATTTTCCAGTTTCCATTTTCAGCAAAAACATGTTTCGATACGCACAAGCACCACATGTGGACCTGCCTTTACCAATCCATGAGGTCTTAAGACTCCAACACTATAATGGAAACTGATCTTTGTGTTTAAGTACATAAAGTAACATTTAAGGTAAAAAGACTTGTGGATATACTGGTGCTAAGATAAACTATCATGCGTAGGACTATAGTAATTCCATTACTATGTATAGTATTAACAGTTTTATGCACATTGAAGTATAATGAACTTTAGCACTCAGAAAATAAGGTCAAGTTTAATATTACTAATACGATTGCGTATGACGTTGTGGATTAAAATCATCAGACGTAGGGTTATAGTAATCAAGGTCTTCAAGTCTCCGAGTTGAATGTCAACGTTTATGTTTACATTTCTATAAAAAATATCATCAATAATGCATCATTGGTTATTAAACTTTTTGTTTTTCAATTTATCCCATAATTTGGTACCTTTAATATGCAATTGCGTTTTAGATAAAGGTCTTGTTAAAACTTGAAACGTAATTAAACTAATTATATTATTTACTAGCTGATGCCCGCGACTTCGTCCGCGTGGATATACCAAGTTTCATCGAAATAACTTGAGAAATGACGGACTTTTATACAAACTTTCAACCTCTATTTCACCCCTTTGGGGGTGGAATTTTGAAAAATTGTGAAACACGTATGTTTTCATTTCTAACCCGCTGCTCATATACCAAGTTTCATGGATATAACTTGAGAAATGAAGGACTTTCATACAAACTTTCAACCCCTATTTCACCCCTTCGGGGGTAAAATTTACGAAAACTGTGAAACACGTATTTCTTTATTTTTAACCGGTAGGTTGTATACCAAGTTTCATCGATATAACTTGAGAAATGAAGGATTTTCATACAAACTTTCAACCCCTATTTCACCCCTTTGAGGGTGAAATTTTGAAAAACTGTGAAACATGTATGTCTTCATTTTTAACCCGCAGCTCATATACCAAGTTTCATGGCTATAACTTGAGAAATGAAGGACTTTCATACAAACTTTCAACCCCTATTTCACCCCTTCGGGGGTAAAATTTACAAAAACTGTGAAACACTTATTGCTTCATTTTCAATCAGTAGCTTGTATACCAAGTTTAATCGATATAACTTGAGAAATGACGGACTTTCATACAAACTTTCACCCCCTATTTCACCCCCTTAGGGGTGGAATTTTGAAAAACTGTGACACACGTACTTCTTTATTTTATACCGTTAGCCAAAATAAAAAGTTTCGTTGATATAACTTGTAAAACATCTTGAGAAACGAAGGACTTTCATACCAACTTTCATCCCCTATTTCACCCTTTTATGGGTCGAATTTTCAAAAACTGTGAAACACGTATGTCTCCATTTTTAACCCGCAGCTCATATATCAAGTTTCATGGCTATAACTTGAGAAATTAAGGACTTTGATACAAACTTTCAACCCCTATTTCACCCCTTCGGGGGTAGAATTTCGGGATAAAAAGTATCCTATGTCCTACCTCGTAGTATAGGCTCAAATCGTGCCAAGTTTCGTTTGAATTCATTCAGTAGTTTCGGCGTGATGCGCGGCCAGGATACAGACAGACAGACAGACAGACAGACAGACAGACAGACAAAAATGAAAAAAAATACAGATTTGGCTTCAGTATCGAATAATGAGTGCCCCCCAAAAAAAATTATCAAAATATCTTCAATGTACAGAATTGGACATGTTACAGTTTTATTATAAGTATAGATAAAACACAACATTTGTTAACTTCTCTGTTACCGCTAATAACTGTAGTTCTATCGAACTGTGTAAATGTTTAATTTGACATAGTTAAATAAATAAAAAAAGTTATAGTCTCGTTACTGAAAATATGCGAAGTACCGACTGAACTCTTATCATATGAAGGTTTATACTGAAGCGAAGATGATTTGATGAAATTTGGTACAGAGGTGGGTTGCATCCTGAGAAACGATATAATAATTATGCTACTTTTTATTAAGGAAAATTAATGCTGCAAGTAAAAGATGCGATTTCGTTAAGTTTTTTGATTTCCGCGGGAACTCCATAATTTTCCGGGATAAAAATTAGCCTAAGTTCTACCCCGGGAACGAGATACAATCTATCACAGTACCAAATTTCATCAAAATCGGTAGAAAGGTTAAAGCGTAGTAGACAGACAGATACATTTTCGCATCCATATGATATTATAAATGCGAGAAAGTGTGTCTGTCTGTCTGCTAAGCTTTGACGGCCCATCTGTTCAACGTATTTTGTTGAAATTTGGTACAGGGTTAGGTTGTATCCCGGGGAAGGACATAGGCTTTGTCTTAATCCACGCGGACGAAGTCGCGGGCATCATTCAAATTCAAATTCAAATTCAAAATGTTTTTTATTCAAATAAACTTTTACAAGTACTTTTGAATCGTCAAGTGAATGTACCACTGGTTCGGAATGCCATTTAGTTTATAGGTAATATAAGTGTGGATGGATTTCATTTCAAAGCATATGTTCAGATTGCTGTCAAAAGTCTCAGTAATTTTTTTTTAACTGAGCTCGCAGCTCACACCATGCTCATAACATAAAATTACGAACAAACAAGCCTTAATATTTGCAAAGGTCGACCTTAGTCCTTGATGACAAAAGGTTTGTAAGTTTGTACTTAAACGTGTTCGTAGTCCAAACAAGAAATCTGGTTTCAGGCACCAATCTGTCTGCAACTTGTACAAAGTTTAGCCTTCCCAAAGTTTAACAAAAATATTGTTATAGATTTTTTTTAACTTAAAAATCTGCGTTTATTATGTGAAAGGATCGATCTGAAATGACGGATTGAAAAAAAGTTATATTGTGAAATTCTAAGCTTTCATAAGCTTTAAATTTTTATGAGGTCTCATTCATAGACAATTATTGTTGATAAATAGTTGAAGAGTGTTTTTTTTTATCCACTACAAGTTAGCCCCTCAACTTCGTAAATAATTAATTATTGCTCATTTATAGGCTGATTTTTCAATCGTCAGATAAAGTTTATCGGAGGAATAAATTTGACGTTTTGACAGGTTTTGTATATTCCTCCGATAAAATTTATCTGACGATTGAAAAATTTGCCCTTAGTGACGAAAATAATCTGAGTGGAAATGCACTTCAGGTAGTAATCGGAGCCATAATTGGTTCCGTACATGGGCAAAGGATCGTTAACCGTATTTACAGTCGAACCAGAAGGTAGTAAGTATTCCTTTTCGGTGCAACCCCAGAAAAAAGCGCAACATAAGTCCCATACATCATTTCAACATAACAAAAGAAAGGACGCATATTTTACGCCAATGCCCAATACAATATTTGCAAAGGCCAAGTTTAGTCCTTGAGGACAAAGACTCTGTCCGTTTGCGCGTGCTTGTATGCCAAACAAAGGGTCTGGTTGCAGGCACCAGGCAGTCTGCAGTGTGTAAGAAAGTAGCCGTTTCAAGTGTTCCGATTTGGGTTGTGAGTCGTGACTGCTCTTTTTTTTGAAGCGAGATAGGCTTGAGTTGCGCTTGACTACAATCATGCTTATTGCAACTGCAAACTGCAAAGCAATGAACGCACTTGCCTAGAAGATTAGATTTGATTTTATTTGACGACCTCCGTGGCGCAGTGTTGAGCGCTGTTGTCTAAACGTGCGGAGGTCCCGGGTTCGATCCCCGGTAAGGTCAATTTGGGATGTCATATCAATTTATAATTTCTGAATTTTCCCTGGTCTGGCCTGGTGGGAGGCTTCGTGGTAGTTACCGTGGTTAGTTACCACCCTACCGGCAAAGACGTGCTGCCAAGCGCCTAGCGTTCCGGTACAATGCCGTGTAGAAACCGAATAGGGGTATGGGTTTAATATAACTGCCATGCCCCTAACAGGTTAGTCCGCTACCATCTTAGACTGCATCGTCACTTACCATCAGGGGAGATCGCAGTCAAGGACTAACTTGTAGTGGAAAAAAAAAATGCCTATTCACTCTTGCCTTAAAGGTACCTACCTAAGTTATACGTGGCAGGGAACACGTGCGCTGGGAGGGTGTCCTTACTTACTCTTAGGTACTCTTTCTTAGGCCCGCTTGTAGAGACGACGGTTACGTTCAACTCAGAAATAAATTTGAAATTTTGACAAAAGTTATATCTGAATTCTGTCAAAGTAGCAGCTAACTCTGGTTTGAAAATAATTAGTTTGAGTTAAATTTTTTGTGTCTAAAAGTTGTCTGTAATGTTCTACAAGTTGTCTGAAATTTGGTAATTCGCACTTTACCAGCGTGGTAGACTATGGTATGAACCCTTTTCATTCTGAGAGAAGACCTGTAGTGGGCCATTGAAATGATGATTATGATAATATGATATTGTCTTAGTATAACTATTGCGTCCATTCTATAAAAAAATATAAAATTTCATTAAATTAGTATTTATTTCTACTAAATTCAAAAGAATTGCAAGGTAACGTTAGATGGAGAGGAGCTCACCACCACCACAGCCACCACGCCATAATAATTATGAATCAGGCGTTGATTTATCCATACACTTCCCGCCATCGTCCAGGGGGCTTACTACTAAATCAGTATTCTGTATTATTTTAATATTGTTGACACTCTTGTTTCAGAATTATAATCCTTACTAGCTGATGCCCGCGACTTCGTCCGCGTAGTTAAAGTTTTTTTGATTTCTGCGGGAACTCCTTAATTTTCCGGGATAAAAAGTAGCCTATGTCACTCTCCATGTCTTCAACTATACCCATGCCAAAAATCACGTCGATCCGTTGCTCCGTTGCGGCGTGATTGAAGGACAAACCAACAAGCCAACAAACCAACAAACAAACACACTTTCGGATTTATATTATTAGTATGATTTTAGAGTTGTCAAGGTAGGTACGTCATACAACTCAGAAATTTAAAAAATACTGTTGTAAGCGATTATAGTAAGCCCACAGTATAGAGTAATCATCATCAACATTTAATGCCTGCGTATTATGAGCGCAGTTTTATGCATTAGTTTTTTAGATGATACCCGCGACTTCATCCACGTGGATTTATGTTTTTCCCACGGGAACTCTACAATTTTCCGGGATAAAAAGTAGCCTATGTCCTTTCCCGGGATGTAAAGTATATCTGTACCAAATTTCATCAAAATCGGATGAGTAGTTGGGCCGTGAATGCGTAGCAGACAGACTGTATAATATTAGTATGGATTTGTAGCTTTCAGCTTCGTCAAAGTACCTTTTAATAAACCAATAGAGGTCATTGACAAAAGGTTGATGACCGCGTTTTATCTTGTCACAGTAACCTTTCCCGCTTGCAACCTACCTACCTACTGTTCGCTCGATTGCTAATATTTAATTAGCGAGACAAAAACTGTACTTATCAACTAATATCTGTATAGTTAACAGCTACTTGCCAAGCGTAATTATTGCACGAGTATAAATTACGAAATAAACTTGCGACTTGAGGAAAACTGCGGCTAATCTCTTTGATCATAATAATATCTGAACTAGCTCACTAGCCCTGGCTTCGTGTCGATGGTTTCATATTACAGAAACATAGAAAAGTGTACATGTGTATAAATTCTAGCCCAGATATTAAAATACCTATTCAACGAGGTATCGCTCAGGACAGGTAAACCAATTTTTTTTGGCTCTCATTTCAGCTTTTCGTGGTCAGTAGTTTCGCAGATTTTTTTTTCCAATATTATACTTTTATAGAGGTTTCTCTTTATCAATTTTATGCTTTTTTAATGATTTTTTTTCTACAGGTAAGTATATCATCTTATAGCTGTACTTAATTTCAACTACATAAATGTGTATAGTACCTACTTATAATTAGTTTGGAAAATGACACACAGACAAAAGGACAGGTGAACCGACAAACTAGACGTATCAATTAAAGTTCCTGTAGAATCCTAAAAACAAGTAAAAAGCAACATTTCAAAAATAGCTTCAGCATTTAAAACCGTAAACTCTGAAAGTAAGAATCCATTAACCTACGACCAAATTAAAATCTCCGCTACTGACAGTTTATCTCCTGACAAATTCCTCGCATTTCAATGTAACACGACAAGAGCAATTTCGGAATTCCCAAAAACAGAATTAGATACTTTTACTTTAGGGGGACCGTTTGACCTGAAATTAAGATGTCGAAAATCAATGTCCCTGTCACTTTGGAAGGAGGAAGCAGCTATGCATCATGTTGGCATTGGACATTTTTTGTACTAGACGTTTTGGGGGAATTTTCTGTTTCCCTAAATTCCCTAAATAAGTTGGGTATTGACAGCTTGTTGCATGTTGTTGCCGAATTGGTTTCTAATTTTGAAATAAAGTTAAACTTGAATTTCTTATTTAATGCAGGAAGGACAAGTGTCACTAATGAAACGTCTTGTTTCGACTCTACCAACGAATTTGGAATGTAGAGTACCTACTACAGCTACTAGATGCATCCACCCATCCATTCATCCATCCATCCATGTTTTACGCACTGTTTAAAATTCAATTCAACACACAGGAATGGAGCATTTCATGGAACACTTTCGGAAATCACTTCAATTTTCAGTACGAAAATCTTTTTTAGGAGATTTTCCTTCGTTTTTAAATGATTTCCAGGAATATGATTTTATGTCTCCAGAGATTCTGAAAATATATTATTATGTAGTTCCTAAAACTTATATACTTAGTTACTTAGGTACTAAGTAGTTAAAGTAGGTAAGAATTTCAAATTCTTGTACTCCTTATTCAAATTATATAGGGTTCCATTGAATTGTTTGAAAATTTGCAAAATATTCATTACAATATGTAATAGTCATTATTATATTTTATGAATTTTAACTAATTCAGTATTTATGTAACAAAAACTTGAAAAAAAAATATATAATTTTTTTGTTTTATTTAATCCGCTCGCAGAATAAAATTGTTTCCTGAAGTATTCATAGTTAATTGCAGTTTGCCTAGATGTAACTCGTAATAATGCTATTGAACTTAGGCCTACGTGACTGGAAGCTCGTCAGCGATATATCTAAGCTTAATTCGCACAGGTGTATTGCAGAAATTATAGCTTGATCCATAAAAAAGTTAATAACGTATTCGATTTCATATTTTCCTAAGCAAGTCAGTATACTTCCGATCATACATTTACTGAGTTTATTGTTCGTTCTGTTTTGATAGAATTACAAACATTTGCACAAACAAATTTGTCTTAAATGACACAAAATTGATACATACTATTTAAAGGTTTAGTATAAGAATTTAAATTGCAACTAAAGATTTAACGATAATTTAGAGCATTCCAGAGAACGAAATAAACTTTTTCATTCCAATAAAAACTGTACGTTAGAAATGAAAAATGTTTCTCAAGAAGCTGCAATAAAATAAACAAAAACAAAAACACCGCAGAACTAGAATAGAAAATAAACATTACCATTGTGACAATACGAGAGCTTGTTAACATTAAAAAAATGAAAAGATGTCGAGTGATCAAAATAATTTAGACGGACCCCATTATGCAACAGTAATTAATAGCAACAATATTTCAAACGCACTCAACAAAACAAAACGTTTCTATGATGAATGGGATTCGAGTGTCCCCAAAAATAGTACAATGGCTCAACTTAATCTCAACTAAAAATCTTCTGAACTTAAATGAATATTAATAAAGTGGGGACAAAAAGAACCCCAATTTAGGGTAGTCGAATAAGTCACAAGACAAAATGCTACTGCTGAAGTCGACGCTTTAGGATTAATAGGTCTTTTTTTTGAGTTGAGTTTTTTTGGGAAGCTACCGAGACAGTCAATAAATTTGGGTGTAATTATACTTAAAGGGAATTTGTTGAAAGGTAATTTGAGTTAGACGGTACAAACGGTGAGGATTTATTTGAAAAACAATCAGATGTTAATGATCTGTTTCAGTAATTTGGATTATTGATGATCTATTGGGCGGACAAATTTAATGACTTAATTTTTTTACTTTTTTACTACATTCTACGACTAAACTCCGAAAAAGTTAAGTCTAAATTCAAAATTCAAAATTCAAAATGTTTTTTATTCAAATAAGCTTTTACAAGCGCTTTTAAATCGTTATAATATGAATCTACCGCTGGTTCGGAATGCCATTCCTACCGAGAAGAGCCAGCAAGAAACTCGGTGGTTGCTCTTTTCCATCAAAACTTACAATCATCATAATGATACAAGTAACTGCAGTCCCACGCATAGCTGGAGCGAATCAAATCCACGCTGTTTTTTTTTATCATTTACGTACGCTTTTTTCACGAGCATACCTACAATACTCAATACACGCCAAGACTGGCAGACAGAGGCAGCCCATTTCCGACGGTGGCACCCGTTCACGAGCATGACGCATGATCCAGCCATTGCTTCGCTCAACCATATTTGAGGGAACGTAACAACCCGCACCACACGACACCACCACAGAAACGTTAAAGAGAGTGTGACATACCCGACTAATAAATTAAAGTATTGATATAGCTATTAGGCATTGGTTATGTAATTTAAGTTTTTTTGAATTTGTTTAACCCCTTCCGAGAATTCTGTTCACATTATTACTTGTTAATAAGTTAAATATTAATATTATTTCTTCTTCAGCTAGTAATCTTCAGTAATCAAAATGCATCTTTGAAACCATATTTTGTTACTGAAGAATTGTCACGGATAGATTCTTTAATCCTTCATTTTAAGTAATCCCAAGCTTCCGATATGAACCAAATATCATTTCCAATAGAAGCGTGGTTTTAACAGTCAAAATTAGCACATCGGAAAGAATTAATTGCATTAAAAATTCAACTCGCTCCTCTAAAAAGGTCGTTACCGCCATGCAGAAGCATTAACCGTTCAAACCAAAAGGCGATTTTAGGAATTAATGGTGTTTAAAAAGAAGTTTGGAGTCTATCGGAGCTTCGGTGGCTTTACTGAGCTACTATGGAGCAAACTTCACTCATATTGATGTCAATTTACTTGAATGGCCATCGTTACATAAAAAGTAATGATTGCAGCTAGGCTACGTGCAGATGCTAGGGAAATTACGCTGGATTTGATTTTTAATAAAAATTCACAACAGGCTTTAGTTATCTTCATGATTTACTGCTGTAAGAATAGGTAAGCTTTTAAAACTTAAAAAAGTCTTTACTTGATTTTCGTCCGTATCCGTTTGAATTATTCAAAATCATAATATTTCTTTTTGCAAGTAAACTTCTCTCAGCTGTAGGGGGCAAGCAAGCAAGGGATAAGCAAATTCCACAGTTTCTATAATATGCACCAGTTTAGACTGTAGTTAGTCATGGTACTGTTATAAGAACCTTAGTTATGTAGTACAATCCTCTAGGATTATGATAAGATCAAAATGTTATTGTAGTTAAGACTTTACGTAAGAGTATCTGTTTTGGTTGCCAAATAAATAAAATAAAATAATATTAAAACCAAGACAAATTCTATAATTAATAGAGCTACAGTATTGTAGCTTCGCATACGACTTAAGATTAAGAATATGAATTTAAGACTCAGTAGTTTTATAAACGTTGCGTCTAAACCGTTATTATGTACACAGCTTACAATAAATAATATTTCAAGATATTATTAATGATTTACCTACTCTATAATCAAATATGTGTAATATTGTGTTAAAATAACTAACGCATGATTATGTACTTAACATTTTATAATGAACGTAATAATTTTGAAGTAAATTTTGTACACTATTTGTGGTATTTATTTATTTATTTATTTATTTCACAAGTAAAATGTACATATACTTTTTGCTTTCTTCGTGCTCGTAATATAATTATGATCAATATTCACAAATAAATAAATGAATTGAATATTTCAGTTTATTAAGATAGATGCAGTTACATAAACGCCGCGACTAAATCGTGGTTGTGTATAAAGCTTAAGGTAAATAGCCAATATTTCTAAAGTTATGAGTATGACTTACTTTGTTTATCCCGAAGTAGTTAAGGGCAATGGACAGTGGTTAAGCGGTAACATTTATTTATCGACACTTTTATGTACGGTGAGGATTTTAGTAGACACTTTTATGATACAGTGTCAAATTATAAGAATACTTACGGAGATTATGACGTCTTTTAGTTTATTATTATGGCGGTAATCTTTACTTTGGTACAGATTTTGTATCATGCAACATGCGATATTCACTTTACATAATTTACATACTTTGTTTAGTTTTAAACATGCAGTGAGGTTGTTAGCGCGACTGATCTTTCTCAGCTCGTGTTGGATGGCTGTCTTGCTAGATTATGACACACGATGTTCTACGTTTTAAATCTTTCAAATCTTTCTTATTCAAGTTGACTTTTATAAGTGCTTTTGAATAGTCGAGTGAATCTACCACTGGTTCGGAATACCATTCCTACCGAGAAGAACCAGCAAGAAACTCGGTGGTTGCTCTTTTGAAAATATTAATTTAATTTACACTATGATATCCTGCCCTCGATTCCCAGTTGAGTTAATTATTTTGAAAATAAGCATCAATAATCCGGTTAAGGTCGATATCACACAATTTATTTTTTGTGTGGCTGACAAAATGTTCGCGCTCGCGTTTTTATATGGCGCTGGCCACACAAGCGCCACAAGACAAAACATCTTTCCCATAAGACGCCAACGTTTTGCGCGGAACTTTTGTCCCGTCCGTCGTGTGTTTTTGCCCTTAAACACGATCGCATACGACCTGCAAGTAAGGACTGCATTTTTCAGAACTGAAAATTGTTTTCCTTGGAATTTTTCAAAGCGTTCGATGCAGCTGAATCTTCATCATGATATTATCAGAGGCGTCTCTTCCAACCCCCCGATTGTGTTAGGAAATCGTAATCGTAATCGTTTGTCATACGGATCCGACCTGTGTCAAAATCCATGTATGAACTCCTTAAACAGTTTGAGTAGGTACATACTCGTAATACGTTTTAAGCTGTCAAATGATAACGATTTGCTTAGACAATTGGACCTCAGATGTTTAATAATTAACAAGTTTAGGCTGCAACATCTATGAAAATTTTGAGGGCTTGTTGTCAAGTACACACTTTTTATCGATTAAAGCATGATTAGGTACATCCCTATGAAATATTACACCTATAAACAAGCTACCTGTCTATTTCAGGCGGCATGGGAAATTTCTACGCACTCGAACTCTAATATTGTATCAACCACTTCTAAATCTAATTGTAGAAAATACCGTCTTGACTACTTAATGCGTAACGACGGCCCTCCAATCTTATTATTAGAATGTAGCAACATTATTGTATTAAACCATGTATTTTGATTCAAAGGATTTTACACTCTAAATATTTTAAATAGAGTTAAAACTTGGGTGAACAGATTTTTGAATAGTGATTGAACTTGAGTTATCGATTGTATAATTATTTCAGTGGTATAATTATGAGTTAAGCCGATTTATTTTTACACACGGTGGGAAAGTTTTTGATAGCTAACCATATAGGTACCAAATATTATCTAATAAATATTCAAATATTAATAAAAATATTTAATATTAATATTAATAAAAATACGTCACACTACATCATATAATATGGCGGACTAAAATCTTGTTTTATGAAATTGATTTTTAATTACTTGAGACTTATTACATAACTAGCTGATGCCAACGACTTCGTCCGCGTGGATTGAGGTTTTTTGGATACCCGCGGGAAATAAGTAGCCTATGTGCTATATCTAATATTTATTAGACTATAATCTATCTCTGTGCCAAATTTCATCCAGATCCGTTCAGCCGTTCACGCGTGATTGAGTAACAAACATCCATCCATCAATCCATCCAAACTTTCGCATTTATAATATTAGTATTGATAATGCCCCTGAATCCTGTATGTTTTTAAGAGCATTTATAGGTTAGGTCAACGGAGCTTTTGTAAGGTTTCCATGATCTTACTATTTAATGTTGCAAAGACAGAGCATAATATTTAATTGCTACTTATTTAAAATTACATAAGATAAACACGTATTATATACCTATTTACGCGAATGCTCCTTATACAATAATTATTGAGATAATTATTTTAATTGGTCCGGCCTAGAATGTCATTAACTTAGTGCATACATATGCCTTTATGACAAACTAACTTTTAGTACGAGTAGGTAGGTATATTAAGTTTGATATGATATTTAGATAAACCTATGTAACATACATAACTAGCTGATGCCCGCGTTTTCGTCCGTGTGGTTTAAGCTTTTATTGATTCCCGCGGAAACTCCATAATTTTCCGGGATAAAAAGTAGCCTATGTCACTCTCCAGGTCCTCAACTATCCCCAAGCCAAAAATCACGTCAATCGGTTGCTCCTTTGTGGCGTGATTGAAGGAGAAACCAACAAACAAACGCACTTTCGCATTTATAATATTAGTATCATATTAGTATGATAATATACAGTCGATAAACTAATAATAAGAAAAAAAGATCATTGCTTTTAACTGTAAACTCGTCCGATTAGTTTAATTTTTTTTCAACTCTACGACCTTCCAAGGCACATTGTTATAAGATGTGGTATCGGGAGGGTTAATTGTTTCAGGTCTGTCTGGCCAGCTAGGAGGCTTCGGCCGTGGCTAGTTACTACCCTAATGGCAGAGGCGTACTGTTATTGTGCTTGAACACCGAGTATTGGTTGTATGGTCTATGTGCTTGAACGATGAGACAATGATAAGCATGCTTTATGTTGTGCCATATAGATAGACTCGACGCAAACGGGCCACCAGCCACAGCCACCGGCTACAACTAATACTACCATACGTATGCGGCGAGTCTATACAAAAAGTATGAAAAATAATGTCAACTGCTTGCCTAGCCACCGGTGGCTGTGGTCGGTGGCCCGTTTGCGCCGAGTCTGGAGTCAGACACGAAACTAGAGACGCGCGACGGCCGAGCGACGGCGACAGCGGGGCAATGGGGTCCGAGAGCTGGCGACGAATTTCGGGAAGGGGAAGGGAAGGCAATCTGAAATTGTGGAAAAATATAATTTCGTTCATTGGCGAATGCAGTTCTGCCAGTCTGGTAGAGCGTTTGCGGTTATTTCGCTACTGCGCAGCATATAACATTTGCAAAAAAATCCGAAAAAACATTTTTTTGGCAACTTGATTTTTTTATCTTTAAATTTTATACTTATAGAATTTGCCAAAATAAATCCCAGACGTTTTTGTCGGTTATTTTTTTTTAATTTATATTCATTTACATCTAATCAGAACGGCGATGCCACTTACACTAACTAGATGGTTATTATTAAATAAATTATTAACTACGTAATACAAACATAAAAAGACTTAGAAGAAGAAGAACATACTTATTATAGCTACTAACAGTATTGTGATTCTGAGAACATTTAATAAACAAGGTTATTCAATGTTGCCGAACTTATTTATGTGCTTTTTAAGAAAAGCACATAACAGCTGAGAGGAGACCAGTGCTCAGTAGTAAACTGGTTGAAGTGGTACCTAACTATACATTTATTTTTATCTATCTATTGTCTTTGCTGGTAGGATAGTAACTAGCCCAGCCCCCCTAGCATGGGCCGAGACAATTTTCTCCCCGAGGAAAGGATAAAATTTTTATTCCTAAATAAATAAATAAAAACGCTAAATAACGGTGGATAAATAGTCCCCCGAGTCCCCGTGAAATGTCAAACGGGGATAAACTTCTCCTCTCCCCTGTTGCCGTGCTCTGAGAAGTGGATAAGTTAATTTTATCTCTTGTCAGTGGATAAAATCGGGGGATAAAATTTTTATCTCCGGCCCATGCTAGCCCTGCAGGCCGAAACCTCAGAAAATTCAAAAATTGACCCTGCTAGGGATTGAACCCGAGACTCGCTTTTTGATTAACAGACTTTTGTGTATGGTGTTACAAAGGAAATCTTAGTATTTCGCAATAATAAACAGTTAATAGCCTATTCATATATAGAATTTAAGACCTTTGCAACATAAATGCCTACTAAATTATAACCTGAACCCAAATTATGGACCCCTTTTTAGGACCTCTAGGATTTAGTCAGTACAACAATACTACCTAATACTTAATTAGAACGCATAAATTTAGTTTCGGACAGCTCAATTAATATAGCAAAACAATAGCTGGAACTGGAATCAATTTGTCTTGAATTCTGTATCTTGTCAAACAGGGTTTATTATGATATCATTTTGTCGACGTAACTAAGCCACTTTAGGTACCAAAAAATACAGGTAGAATTCTATATTATTGTATGGGCTATATGGCTCGGGGGCTAAAATACCTTGAGCTAAATTTCAATGAATCCTGAAACGGTCATTTGAAACCAAAATCCTTGAAATATTATTATTATCTTATTTTTTCTTACTCTTTTATTCTTGTAACACTTCATAAAGTTTCCATACAATAATGCTTACTGATATATACTTAATGAAAGAAAACCAGTACTAGACACATCTGAAAATTCAGAAATGAGCAATAACTGCTTGAAGTCCGAAGTGATATAAAAACTATAGTAATGTACTCTTAATTTGATCTAAGTAATTATGATTGAATTAGACCCATTATTATGAAACATTCGAGCACACCAGTGTTCTACATTATAAATCTAGATTTTAACCAAAACAATACCTCAAATTGAAAATCAATCAGACTGTGTCAAAACAAGGTTTATATTCAGTATTGTGCGAGTAGCGCATAATAGCTCTGAATGCAATCGACGCGACGGTCGTCACAATTTACAAGGTTATAGTGAATTATAAGGCGATTAGCGGACAATGCGCTTAACAGTGCTTCTCAAAGTGTTGACAATATTCACTTTAAAGTTATAGCAGCTTAACTTTAACTCGCATGTTGTATAGATACCGTTTTAATACTTTGAAAAAATACACGTCATGTGTATACAATAGGGATGATGACAACTCAATCAAATCAGCAACTGTTTATCAAATTTAAAAACACACTTCTAGTATGGAAGTTGTATGAAATTCACAGTTGTGACGTCATCAAATTTCAACGCATTTTTTTTCTTTAATCTATATTTTGAAATGGTTATCAAACTTAAAACTAACCGAGGATGTGAATTTTAGGTCTTTTGGAAGACCCTCTATTTAATAATCAGTTGGAAATAATTTATTTTTGATATAGGCATCACCCTATTGTATGGTGTAATTATGTCCCTCCGAACGAATTAGTATATTATTATTATTTGTATTAATATAGTATTTGTAGGGGCACACGTATTATACATCACATATTATCACCACACATCATCACATCACATATGTACATAGATGACGTAAACATGACGCAGCCACGTTAGCCAATCACGTGCTGCCGCCTGAATCATGATTACGAAGTTCTTTCGGATTTGTACTATATATAATATTATATTATATAACTTTTAACCTACAACAGTTGGCCCAGCTGGGATCGACATGACACCGGCTCGAAGAAGATCTTACCATTGCTTTGGGAGCATACCCAATTCGCTCCCGACATATTCAAGATTTACGTATCTTAGATGAATATTTATTTTATTTCTTTTTCATATATTTGAGTAATTATAAAACTTTGGGAACCATTATTATTGCGTTGTTATTCAATCTATGTCACGATTTAACAAAGAGTTCAATGTGATTAGTATAGTGGCTAACGACATTAGATTTGTTATTATTTTTTATTCAGATACAATGTAGGTTTTTATATTTAGATATAGCGAGCAAACGAGCAGGCTGGTCACCTGATGTTAAGTGATTACTCCGCCAATGTACATTTGCAGCACCAGAGGAACCGCCAATGCATTGCCGGCTTTTGAACCGCCCTTTGAAGAGCCCCATCTTATAATCATGAGGGAACACAGAAGATGGAAGCTGGTTCCACAATTAAGGTAAGTCTTTGACTGCGATGTAATTTTTATGCTAAAGCCTCAGTGGGCTCACTATCATCGCTTAAAGCAGTATTACTTTGAAATCGACGTTTCATATGACGTACCTTAACGCCCCTATAATAAGGGTTATTATTCTAAAACAAGATCGTCAATAAGGTTAAAAAAATACTGCTTCAAGTGATTGTAGTAAGCTAGGTCTCTCTTTTTACGACCTCCCTGGCGCAAAGGTGTGCTGGCGAACTTTGACTTAGCTTAGACTTAAGACATACTTTAAAACGAGACAGACTTATGTTACTCACAAAGTCCATCTCCTTTTAACTCTAAGTAAAGTCTGAGCCAAGTCAAAGTACGCTCTATAAGTAGATCTCAGCATAAGTCTCCAGTACGGTCATTTGGGAATTCATGATTTCAGAATTTTCTCTGTTCCTGGAAACCAATATGTCTTCCAAATTTGTACCTACACTACCACCTTAAAATAATTTCTATACCATCAGGTGAGATTGCAATCAAGAACTTATTCAACATAATATATTCTTCATGGAATAAGCATAGAAAACGTCTGTCAATTCCTAAGCCATTTTAGAAACGCTAGAAACGCTTATAAAATCTATTAGAATAACGACATTTTGATTGATTGTCCTCACCTAAGAAGTCAAGAGTCTCTTGTATTTTATAATATCCTTGTAAGTACAAAGTTTTTTACCAATTAGCTTTACCGCACGGGTGCTTTTAAAACTAGAGTTAAAATGAAACAAATTGGTTCACATGAGATTTGACAATACCTATCTGATGTTTTTTGACGCTATTTCAACGCTTCAAATGCAAAATTGAAAGAAATGCAAAAGAGAACTGGCAAAGGAGACGGTCCAGATTTGTATGGAGCGTCGGTCCGGTTCTTTTACAAGTAGAAAAATGAAAGAAAAAAAAATACTACCAGTTTTGATCGTTCAAATCTACGAATTCATCGTAATTTCAGTGGTGTAATTATTTAATCTTTCCACGATAAGCAAAACTAAACAGGAGCGGGTAAAAATGGCGGATTTATATTTTTTGTCGTTTTCTGTCAAGTGTCAACACAAAACCGGAAAAACCCTAGGGAAAAACACGTTATTTTGACAGTGACTGTCAGAAATGACATTTGATACATTTCGCGCCTACTGCCATCTCTATGGCTAAAGGTCATCTTGGAAACGTATCGAAAACTTAAATACATTTTATTTTATTTCTCGTTATTTACTTTAATATTCTAAATTATTATATTTTTAATACAATCTATGTATTTTCCTCTATTCATGGTAGAGTGTACAAAGAGTACACCGAAGGTGAACCTTCTCCTTTTTCATACCAATATAACAAAAAAGACAGAGAAAGTTTTTTTTAGTTCCAAGCTGATAAACATTGTAACTTTAAGATTGTTTATTATTAATTTATTAACATTAACAATATTAAAAAGAAAAAGATGTAGAGTTTGAAAAATAAATCAAAAGATATCTTACTAACCCGCCCCATTAAATTAGGAATTTGGCCTTATTGGAAGCTTTTTAGCGCGCGTTAGAAAAGCGTCCGTGCGAACGTGAGCTTAGCCCTTGACATGTCTAGCTCGGTGTACAGACAATAATTGACTGAACACCTGCGACCGACTTCGGTAATGAAGGCTGAAGCTAGGTATAGCCAGGCTTAGCCGCTATTTGCTGTCTAATGCACCTATTGTTATGTTTTCCTGGTCATTTTGTAATGCCTTAGTCCCTCCAGGCTATGTTACATTGTAGCAAGTTGAAAGTAAGGTAAAGGAGTCTTACAAACCAGTATCTTTAAATCTTCACTGTTTATGGGAACTGTTAACCGATAGATTAGTAGGTATGTTCAAAGATTTTATGGTAGGTACAGTACATACGTAATAGGTGAACATACTTCATAGGTATGTTCTTATAAGTAGTTTTTTAATATATATGACATAATATAGTGAGCAAAAGAGCAGGCTGGTCAATCGCCGCCATGAACATTTGTAGCACCAGAGGAACCGCCAATGCGTTGCCGGCTTTTGAGATATTTGATTATCCCTCCTTTGAAGAGCCCCATATTATTATCACGAGGGAACACAGAAGATTTACCTATTTGTTGTCCGAAAATTAGGTAAAAAATGTAAGTAAATGTCTAGTAGAGCTAAGAAACAGGTGATTTGAAAGTTAATAAAAATCTATTTTTATAAATAATTCTAAAATGTATATAAAAATCAAGTAAACATTATGACTTAATATTAATAAATACTAAAGTTTATTTACTCTACCATTATAAATATAAGCTATATAAAGCTTAGCGTCCACCGTACCAGATGCGTAGAAATTCCAACATTTTTATGACACTCGAACACGTGCCTCCGAAACGTGCATTATTTCGTAATGTAAATAAATATGGAGTTTTACACGAGTCGCTGCTGCTAGTGTAAACACACCCTTAACTTGGGGTTTGGAATACCGTAAGCAATATACATACATTAAATGTATGTAAATGTATGGAAGCCGCTTCGTGTGGGGTAAACTTTGATGTTCATTTGTTTATTATATTATTTTACAAATTCCTTACGGAAACAAAAACCCTCATTTAATTTAACAGGGAATCGAATTCAGGACCTTAATTTTTTTTAGAATACTATGGCGCAGTGATGAGCGCTGTGGTCTTTTAAAAAGGAGGTCCCGGATTCGATCCCCGGCTGAGTTTATTTGGGAATTAATAAGCGTTCCGGTACGATGCCACGCAGAAGCTAGGTCGAAGAATCAACTATCTACATCATATTTTTAACCAGCTTCACAATTCCATAAAACAAGCACAAAATCATCTCGTATGTAGCAAATATTTTTTTTTTCATCCACTACAAGTCAGCCCTTCACTGCGATCTCACCTGATGGTAAATGATGATGCAGTAATAATGATGATGCAATAAGATGGTAGCGGGCTAACCTGTTAGGGGCATGGCAGTTATATTAAACCCCTATTCGGTTTCTACAAGCATTACTTAACTATATAAGCATAAACTATATTATGATATATCTAATACCGTTTCATCGCCATAATTATTATCGTGCGTGCCTAAGTCTGTATTATCATTTCACTTTACAAGTCCAGGCGTTCGCTAAGCGGTGTCAAATTCCAGGGGTTGTATCAAAGAGGCCGTCTGTTTTAACAGCAACATTCGTTTGGTACAAGTTATAAGAGAAAGCGATTGCCACAATTTATGATTCCCTTTTTCAAGAAAAAGATAAGATAAAAAGAATCGGCTCTTTGTAAGGTCATTGTAGAGTCTCAAAACTCAATAATCATGTCTCTTATGTTACCTACGTCATGTTTTGACTCTACCACCGGTTCGGAAAATAGATTTTGCTGAGAAGAGCCGGCAAGAAACTCAGTCAACACCTGTCATCATCTGTCTTTCTCTGAATAAAATTTAGAGTATCAGCATTTATTTTCTTTTAAATAATTTAAAAAAAAGACAAAAACGAGTCTTAAATTAAAACCTTATGGTTATTTTTAGGTTATTTTAGCACAAGAAATTAAACCCAAATGTCTAGGTAGGTTTTTAATTTTCTGGGATCGAAAGTAGCCTATGTGTTATTCCAGACTATAATCTATCTCTGTGCCAAATTTCATTCTGATCTGTTCAGCCGACCTGGCATAATTGAGCAACAAACATCCAGCCATATCCATCACAATTTTCGCATTTATAATATTAGTATAGAAGTATAGATAATAAGCTCTGTCGTCACTGCAGAAGTTTTGTGCTTGGGCTCCTGCTGACAGCAAAAATAAGAGTATCTAACCATAAAGCTTACATTTTAGACCGCAACCCTAACAGAGTTGGTTGTGAACGTTCAATTTGTCCCTAATTAACCGACGAAGAAACCCCAGGTTTGTTCTCTGTTGATGTTATCTGTAACACGATACGTATAACTGGCGTATTGAAATAGAATTTGTTTTATAATTGTCTGTCTGTACACATGTATTGTTATTTTGAAAGCTACCTATACTTTGCTTCACTCTATAACATTGTTCTGAGTGCTGACATTTAAATGTTAAAACTTCTAACAGTCTACTCATTAAATCTATAAAGTACGACAAACTTATTTGACTGGTGACAGCGTCGCTAGTATCTATGAAGATAAAATAAAAACTAAACCGGCAAAAACATTAGTTCCAATTTTGGCCACCGGATCAGTTAAGTTTGTCGGACAATACGCACGATTATTTTGTAAATAGGTATGTTCTGTCTTGTACTGTCTTTTTTCATAATGCTAGTATCTTACCTCTATGGCTAGTATAATTAAGTTAAAATATATATAGTTCTACGAAATGTACAAAATACTAGCTTGTGTATGACATACCTACAGAAGTTAATTTAAAATTATAGCATTGTACACCAGTGGCAGATTCATTTGACGATTCAAAAGAACTTGTAAAAGTTTATTGATTTTAATTGGCTTAAATTCTGAAAGGAAACAGTTTTGGGAAACTATTTCCACAACGGCCTGCAAAATTTTATGCATCTAAAGATCAAAGCGAAATCTATATCTATATCAGTATGTATGAAAATACTTAACTCAATTACACGAATAATGATCGATTCCGACAGTTACTGATATTGCTTACTAAACTTTGAATAAAATGAGTGACACTGATCCATATTTCAGTGGTCTAGCTTAACAAAATAATTTATAATCCAATCCAATTTAAACTCATTTAGAGCAACCGTACACGGTTAAATTAAAGCAGTCAGGACTGACTGCTTCAAACTGCGATTGCGAGGTGAACTAGGTTCTTCCTTTGTCTGCACAGTAAGGGGTATGGATATTTTTTTATTCCACGACAAGTCAGCCTGTAACTATAACTCACCTGAAGGTAATCATTTACCTGCAGTCTAAGATGAAAAGCTAACCTGGAAAGGGTATGGCCGTATATGAAACCCATAATCCTAATCGGTTTAGCTACTCGACATTGAATCGGAACCCTAAATCACTTGGCGTCACAGTTTGGGGCCGTGGAAGTTAGCCACCTAGCCAAAGAAATACAATTTCAATTTAACCCATTATTTCTCTGAATTTAACCCACTTCTATCATCAATTGCATTATCATTTACCACCAAATGAGATCGCAATCAAGGTTGACCTTGTAACATAATAAAATTAAAGCAGAATGGTAGCGCTCTCGCGATTCGAGCGAGCAGTTTGATGTAATAATATCTGCTGGAGTGCTTGAAAATGATTGCTTGATCAGTTGACAGACTACTGCAGTTGTAAATAATTGTCGGTAAGTTTATCCATTAACTGCTCAAACTGCTCGTGTGCGGCCGCCCTTAGGAAATCGACTTGGAGGCGAGCCGGAGGCGATGCATAGCAATAATTTAAGCTACACGTTCACTATCAACTATATCTTCAATCGTGACTTGCTTTACAACCGCACGGTAGCTGCCAATTAGGGTTGCCTGAACCGGTGTTCGTTATTTATGATTAATAAATTAAATATATTTATCGATATTAAAACACAGCTACCCAGAGAATTATTACTTCTCGAATTCGAAATGTTTTTCATTTGTTTTATTTGTTAGTTCTAGCTATTTATTGTTTTTTCATGTAGATTGTTTTGCGTGTTAATTTAATCATGAGAAAAAGAAAACAGAAGTAGGTATATAATGGATTTCACCAATATTGGCAACAAAAAAGGAGCCTAAGTTTTGCAATATGCCCATTTGGGCAACGCAAGCCGGTATCTACTATCAGCTTAGCTTTCAGTAAATCTATTCCCGACTAAAATATTTCATACTAGCTGATGTCCACGATTTCGGCCGTGTGGTTTAAGTTCTTTTAATTCCTGAAACAACTACTTAATTTTCCGATATAAAAAGTAGGTAGTCTATGCCCTACCCTAGGATGTTAAGCCTATGTTTGTATCAAATTTCATCAAAATCGGTTGAAAAGATAGGCCTTGAAAGCGTAACTAACAAACAAACTCACATTCGCATTTATAATATTAGAAGGAATTACTATAACTTTGATGATTATTAACATATTCTATCACGATTTTAAATTATTAAACTTTTTGTTATGCAAGTATGTATTTTTAAAATGAAATTGTATGAATTTAACATGGGTAGGTAATTTCGAATATTATAATTCGTCATCGTCAACCCTAACGCCCGCATCTAACACTTTTTGCCTCCGAAGTCTAATGACAAAGGCATCATTATCTAATCATGGCTTCTCGATTTTTTAAACAAGTAACGGACAATGGGACTTAAAAAGATAAAAACCAAAGAAAAGGGAGTTTTGTGAACCGTGCTTATAAAGTCACGGGCAAGATATCGATAGACTACAATAGAAAAAAAACTATAGCAGTCGTATTCCTCATTCCTGAGGGTTGTGACCCCTTTCCATTAATCGCATAATGGAATGGGTTTTCTTGGAATAACAATGCGGTGGATTCCCAGGTCCTTCCGCATGCGAATCGACTAAGAGTACTGTTTCAAGTTTCAGGTTTTTAACGATTATTATCTGATGTTAGTGATAATAACCGGGACCGCCAAGGCACGGAGGAAACGAAAAGGCTAAATTCAGGCTTCCGAATTCGGTCACCCATCCAGTTAGGTCAACGTTGCTTTAACAATCGTTATCGACCACTACAGCCCACATTAACGTCCCACTGCTGGGCACAGGCCTCCACTCTCATGGGAGAGAGGGAATTAGAACTTAGACCCACCACGCTGCTCCAATGCGGGTTGGCGGGCTTTGACGACTATTATCATGTTAGTGATAATAACCGGGACCGACGCGACGGCTTAACGTGCTCTCCGAGGCACGGGGGTGAGACACCGCCAACTTCCTAACTCCGGGCAAGTACTGAGAATTTCTAGTCAGAAAAACCCAACACATTAATTATGGCCCGACCCGGGACTCGAACCCGGGACCTCGTCGGCCGCAGTCGAACGTGGTAACCACTAGACCAACGAGGCAGATCGACTGATATGCGTTGTCACAACTAGGCCAATCGTCCCTCATCTATCTATACTTATAATAAAACTGTAACTTGTCCAATTCTGTACATTGAAGATATTTTGAAAATTTTTTTTGGAGGGCACTCATTATTCGATACTGAAGCCAAATCTGTAATTTTTTTCATTTTTGTCTGTCTGTCTGTCTGTCTGTCTGTCTGTCTGTCTGTATCTTGGCCGCGCATCACGCCGAAACTACTGAATGAATTCAAACGAAACTTAGCACGATTTGAGCCCATACTACGAGGTAGGACATAGGATACTTTTTATCCCGAAATTCTACCCCTGAAGGGGTGAAATAGGGGTTGAAAGTTTGTATGAAAGTCCTTAATTTCTCAAGTTATAGCCATGAAACTTGACATATGAGCTGCGGGTTGAAAATGGAGACATACGTGTTTCACAGTTTTTGAAAATTCGACCCCCAAAAGGGTGAAATAGGGGTTGAAAGTTTGTATGAAAGTCCTTTATTTCTCAAGTTATATCAATGAAACTTGGTATACAAGCTACCGGTTAAAAATAAAGAAATACGTGTTTCACAGTTTTCGTAAATTTTACCCTCGAAGGGGTGAAATAGGGGTTGAAAGTTTGTATGAAAGTCCTTCATTTCTCAAGTTATATCCATGAAACTTGGTACGAGTATATGAGCTGCGGGTTAAAAATGAAAACAGACGTGTTTCACAGTTTTTCAAAATTCCACCCCTAAGAGGGTGAAATAGGGGGTGAAAGTTTGTATGAAAGCCCGTAATTTCTCAAGTTATATCGATTAAACTTGGTATACAAGCTACCAGTTAAAAATGAAGAAATAAGTGTTTTACAGTTTTTGTAAATTTTACCCCCGAAGGGGTGAAATAGGGGTTGAAAGTTTGTATGAAAGTCCTTTATTTCTTAAGTTATATCAATGAAACTTGGTATACAAGCTACCGGTTAAAAATAAAGAAATACGTGTTTCACAGTTTTCGTAAATTTTACCCTCGAAGGGGTGAAATAGGGGTTGAAAGTTTGTATGAAAGTCCTTCATTTCTCAAGTTATATCCATGAAACTTGGTACGAGTATATGAGCTGCGGGTTAAAAATGAAAACAGACGTGTTTCACAGTTTTTCAAAATTCAACCCCTAAGAGGGTGAAATAGGGGGTGAAAGTTTGTGTGAAAGCCCGTAATTTCTCAAGTTATATCGATTAAACTTGGTATACAAGCTACCAGTTAAAAATGAAGAAATAAGTGTTTCACAGTTTTTGTAAATTTTACCCCCGAAGGGGTGAAATAGGGGTTGAAAGTTTGTATGAAAGTCCTTCATTTCTCAAGTTATAGCCATGAAACTTGGTATATGAGCTGCGGGTTAAAAATGAAGACATACGTGTTTCACAGTTTTTCAAAATTTCACCCTCAAAGGGGTGAAATAGGGGTTGAAAGTTTGTATGAAAGTCCTTTATTTCTCAAGTTATATCAATGAAACTTGGTATACAAGCTACCGGTTAAAAATGAAGAAATACGTGTTTCACAGTTTTCGTAAATTTTACCCTCGAAGGGGTGAAATAGGGGTTGAAAGTTTGTATGAAAGTCCTTCATTTCTCAAGTTATATCCATGAAACTTGGTACGAGTATATGAGCTGCGGGTTAAAAATGAAAACATACGTGTTTCACAGTTTTTCAAAATTCCACCCCAAAGGGGTGAAATAGGGGTTGAAAGTTTGTATAAAAGTCCGTCATTTCTCAAGTTATTTCGATGAAACTTGGTATATCCACGCGGACGAAGTCGCGGGCATCAGCTAGTTATTATTAATATTATATATTATTTAGCTATTACAATAATCTGTCTCACTATGCATCGGTATTCTGTATCGTGACTCCCATAACATTCGTCCATACTCCATACATGCACAATTATTTATCAATTCCAGTAATGATGCCACCACTTACCGCTGCGCCGGGTAATCACTGCAATTATTATCGTTTTTAAAATCATAGTACACTTAAATATATTATTGTTCTATGGAACACGTGGTGGAGATTATAAATTATAATATTGTCTTGGAATTGTTTGTAATTTAACAGTGAATTATATACTAGTGGACTAGTCTTCTAATTTGAAAGGTAAAGCCTTAAAGGGCACTGACTGACTGAATCAACGCTCAGCTCAAAACACTGGATGGATCAGGCTAGGCATACAGATAGCTAATATGACGTAGGCTGCATCCCCTAATAACGGATCTTTAAAAATTCAACCCCTTTGTAAAATAGGAGTGTGAAATCTCGAAAGTGAGCGAAGCTGCGGGCAAAAGCTAGTTGCGTATAAAGCTTTGGCCCACTAAACCAGTCCATACTATATCAACGTATCAGATAAATATTATAAATGCGAAAGTTTGGATGTATGTATGGATGTATGGATGTGTGGATGTATGGATGTATGGATGTTTGTTACTCAATCACGCTCCAACGGCTGAACCGATCTGGATGAAATTTGGCACAGAGATAGATTACAGTCTGGAATAACACATAGGCTACTTTTTATCCCGGAAAATTAAAGAGTTCCCGCGGGAACCGAAAAACCTCATTCCACGCGGACGAAGTCGCGGGCATCAGCTAGTAATACTATAAACAAAAAAAAACTATATCCGTAGAACGTAATTAACAACGTTATGGTGCTACGTGAATTTGCTGACAGTCCGGTTTATTAATAAGACGTATACTCAGTTGTCCGGTTATAGTACGCTACGGTGTTGGTCGGTGACGGAACGGTCTGGTGGATGTTGTTTCATACTAATTGACCGAGCGAAGCGTAGGTCTCTGAGTCTACTTGAGTGAATTTGCACTTGTCCGTCCGTCCGTCCGTCCGTCCGTCCGTCTGTCCGTCTGTCAGAGCCTTATAACTTCTGAATTACTGAACGTAATTACTTCAAATTTAAATATAATATGTAAACGGCCTCCCGCCGAATATGGCTTAAAAAGTTATAAAAATCTTTATTTCAGGGGGGCTCTCATAAGCGAATGAGAAGTAAAATATTTTTTATAGCGTTACATGAGGTTGCGGTATATCATTTTAAAGATAATTAGGAATAGAGTCCAAAATTTTTTTTTTTTAAATTTTTCCCCTAAAATTGACGAAATGGGGGGGCTTTCAAAGTGGCGATTTTCTAACGTCCAAAGTTGACCTCAGAACTCTCAATTTTCTGAAAGGCTGAGGCTGGAACTTGATCAATTATTTGAATTATATCCTTTACTTGAACAACAAATACTAAAATTAGATAAATATTATAAGGAAACGAAATTATTTAATTTTTAATGTGCTTCAGTATTATTAACAGAACTTCACAATTATGTCAATAGATGGCGCTCTGTACAAGTTTATGGATACCGCGAGGTCTCAGTTCGGGGCGAACCACTAGTAATATTCTTTTGCATGTGTCGATAAGGCTACGGTCATCTCCAAGATGGAATTTTTTTAGTACAAAACTCAGTCATTCTATCACAAAATTAGCAAGTAGCGTACAGGTGGAGGTGTAAGGGTGGAATCTGTGTTCTGCAATTTGTATGGGCATCGATCCACTGTTAGGATATAGATCACGCTCTGCTTTAGGCAAGTTTGTTTTTTATTCCACTACAAATTAGCCCTTGGCTGCGATCTCAACTGATGAAGCCACATCAGACCAAAGAAAATTCAGAAATTATAAATTCTGAAATTGACCCTTTTTTTTGTATCCACTACAAGTTAGCCCTTGACTGCGATCTCACCTGATGGTAAGTGATGATGCAGTCTAAGATGGTAGCGGGCTAACCTGTTAGGGGTATGGCAGTTATATTAAACCCATACCCCTATTCGGTTTCTACACGGCATCGTACCGGAACGCTAAATACCGGACCCTGCCGGGAATCGAACAACAGCGCTCAACACTGAGCCAAAGAGTAGAGTTGTTTGTTAACATCACAAATATCAAGATTCAATAGGTAGATACGAACAAATGAACAGTTAAACAACGCGATCGCAACGTCACGACGCGTAACGGTACGCATTGCTATTCAATGTTATGCCTAGATCCTAGCCCTAAAACACGGCCTAGGCGCAAACGTGTCTGGGTTACGTATTACAGGAATCACTGATTAAGTCACGAGCTGTGGGAATTAGCTGTCCTATAAAGGTGCTATAATAATGGATCTATTAAAATGGTAATTTATTCTGAACTAGTTAATACTAGTACCACAAAATAGGTGATTACCTATACGTACTAAATTTAGTACGTTTTCGGACGACCTTCAAATAAATTGGGCTTGGATGAAATAAAAATTGGGTAAACTGTGGGGCTTTTCCAGCTCTGGGACTATCTACCCGCCCCTAAAAACTATGTACCCCGTCCATAAAAAGGCTAAGCTTCGTAAGCCATTGAAATATCGTTCATTTACTCAAATTTTTCTGCGGTTTGATGACGTCATCGATTTAAGCCAATGGATGACGTAGAAAAATTCTGACCATCTGGATCTAGTTCTTTGTATCGCCTGCTGAATGATTCTAACCGCAAGTAAAATGCCTTACGTAGAAACATGACTTGGGACTACCTTTTTGAATGACCTTGTAGAGGTAACTCTACTAAAGCGCTGCAGAACTAAAATCAACATCAAAAACATACCTACAAAAATTTTAATCCCATTTTCGAACGTATCTAAGAATCCAAAGGGGAAATATAATATAGAATCTGAAAATCCTTTTGCAAAAAAACGAGTAGCTTTCCTTTTCATACAGTAAAGTATTCAAGAAGACAACGAATTCTTAAAAAAAAAACTTATTTTCGCTATCAAAAGAAACAGGTTTCATGTAGTTATCTTCAATCTTGAATAATGCAAAAGCTATTTTAAATCTTATTTCAATTTGTTTGGGCTGAAAATCGCTTGCAGGTTAACCCTCAACAAACGAAACTTATCCAAGGCCCTGAAACCAGGACCTGGGGTAATAATTGCCTTGATGTTTCCATATAGGAAGTAATGACAGAGATTCAACTGAAAACAGGTAAAACCAGACTAAGTGCGGTACGATGGCCATACCTTACGAGAATCTCGGATTTATCAAGGTACAGCTCAAACGGCTGATTCTAGAAACTGGCGATTTCGCATACCTATTTAGGTTTTTTTTATAACTAGCTGATGCCCGCAATTTCGTCCGCGTGGATCGAGGTTTTTTGGCTCCCGCGCTCTTTAATTTTTCGAGAAAAAAAAGTAGCCTATGTGCTGTGCCAAATTTCATCCAAATCCGTTCAGCCGATCTGGCGTGATTGAGTAACAAACATTCATCCATTCATCCATACGTCCATATATCCATCCAAACTTTTGCATTTGTAATGTTAGTTTAAAGAATATAGATATAGATTCCTACTAAAAACGATTTTCAGAAATAGACTGAACTATAAGCACCATACCTCTAGCACAGAACCCTGACTATAGTGACATTTTAAGCTCCCATATGAAATCTACTAAAATCCATTGTAGATCAGTAGGTACTCTTGATCATTAAAAAGAGACTCATTATAAAGAGTCTAAATCTTGTCTAACTTGTCTTTTGCTCTGTTCTCATATAGAAAACCTGTTTCCCCACCAGTGGGCAATAAACCTCCCTCTTTTAAGCTCCCTGAATTTATTTTTCAGTACACTCCTTATTATAATGTTATCCCTAATATAGTGGCTTATTAATAGGATCCCAATATAATAAACCCCATTAAAATTCTCATATTATATTATATTATGACGTCGTAACCGTGTTTTTAATTTTTCAAAAATGTACCTAAAAGGAGGAGGTTCTCTATTCGGCGAGTATCTTTTTTTTTTCAAACATGTTTTAAACGAAAAATAGGCGAGCTCCTTCATAGAAACTAGAAGTACTTTACGTAACTATAAGTTACACTGTACACATAACATTATTCCAGAAGTTTCCCCGCGACTTGGCAACCCTCCGTGCAGCACCAAATGAAAATTCTACATTGTAATCTCAACTCTATTCCCATGTCATAAGATTTACACATCAATCACACACTTGGTCCATATTTTTTGCGTGCAATCTCGCATTTGGGTCAAGTACGAACTGCGTATGAATAATTTTCTGCAATGTTCACTATTATTTTTACGCAAGCAAGGAAGTACTTAATGTGAATTCAACTTAATCTTCGTGATTATATTCAATCTTATTTTTCAAAGAACGTAATGCCTCGAGCATTAAGTTGTTTGAAAACAACGATTTTTGCCGTAATTTATCAGAATCCTAAATAGGTATAGAAATGATAAAAAGCAGTGAATAAATCGCCTAGTGGTTAGAATTTCGTTTTCCTGTCTAAGCGGTCCAGGGTTAGAATTTAGAGCTCAAACTTTAAAATATTTTGAACAATGTGCTTTTTAAACAATAAAAAAAAAACATACAGTCGAATTGAGAACCTCCTGCTTTTTTTGAAGTCGGTTAAAAATAGGAATCCCTTGGTTTAACGGTAAAAAAAAAACTTCTTTAGGAAACCTGACTGTTCTCCAAAATGTTCTCAGAGTTGTGTGAAGATTCCCTTTTCGCAGTTGGTCAGTGTGGTGGACTGTGGCCTAAATACTTCTCATTAGAAGAGCAGATCTATGCTGATTAGTTGTCCCGGGATGGGTTGAAATGATGGCAATGCAGATGATTGTAAAAGCTTATCAACCCGGTGACAGCGTCGCTAGTAAATATTAAAAATAAAATAAAAACATAAACGAAAACCAAAACAGGCTTAAAAATTGGTTCCAGTTTTGGCCACCGGGTCAAATAAGATTAAATATAATACGTAAATTTAAATATAATATGTAAACCGATGGCCTCCCGCCGAATATGGCTTAAAAATTTATAAAGATCTTTATTTCAGGGGGGCTCTCATAGAAGCGAATGCGAAGTAAAATATTTTTTATAGCGTTACATAGGGTTGCGGTATATCATTTTAAAGATAATTAGGAATAGAGTCCAAGAATATATTTTTTTTAATTTTTCCCTTATAATTGACGAAATAGGGGGCTTTCAAAGTGGAAATTTTCTAACGTCCAAAGTTGACCTCAGAACTCTCAATTTTCTGAAAGGCTGAGCCTGAAACTTATCAATTACTTGAATTATATCCTGTACTTGAACAACAAATACTAAAATTAGATAAATATTATAAGGAAACGAAATTATTTAATTTTTAATGAGCTTCCGTATTTTTAACAGAACTTCACAATGATGTCAATAGATGGCGCTCTGTACAAGTTTATGGATACCGCGAGGTCTCAGTTTGGGGCGAACCACTAGTATAGTTAGTTTAATATTTTGCTTTTAGTATTTTAATATGTAGGTAACATTCTGTGACCTAAACTAAATATTACGACAGCATGTCGAAAATAATAATTTACGAATGCAAACAACGACTCACTTAATATTCAGCGATAGTAATTACTCGTAAATTATCCACCGACCGAGCACCGAACCCGCACCTGAGCGCCCACCCACTTGTCACTGTGGGTGTTGCTCTGCTATTAGAGGCAGCTGCTTGGAAATATTGTTTCTTAGTTACTGTCTCCTTTTACAAGCCTTTATTTATTGGATAGAAGCAGGCGTTACTTTACGGAAGTCCATGATGATCAAGGAACATTCGCGGCAAGACGTCTATGATTCTGACCACCGTCGTTAGGCGAACCGCACACTGCGACTCGCACCACCGCGAATTCCACGCGCAGAGAGGTGTTGTTATAATGTGTGGCACTGCGCGTATTTTGCATACAAACAAAATATAGGTTCTTACCATTGACTTACCTTAGACGCACCATCGAAACGCAAAAACCGGCACGGTCAAATTGTGCACAAATAGATATTGTGAACAATTTTCGCCTCAGTCGCACATGAGTACACTAGGCAACAAAATGTCGTATGTGTCGAATTGTTATTACAAAATTGAACCCTAAATATAAAGCTATATGGTTGGTTTATGTGAACCGTTTGGTGTCTCAGTCTATATTATCTATAGCTGTGTTTGTATAAGCGATTGTGGACGCTTTTTGAGTATTAATTTGTAGGTAATGTTGTATCCTTAGTTGGTAAATCGATGGTTCGTCAAACGTACTGCGACGCGTCGTAGTGTGGGATTCGCCTTATCTGTGATGGTGACTAGAATATGCTGAAAAGGGTTACAAAACAGAGCTGGGAAGTGGTTAAAGGAACTGCTAAAGGTTAAAGGTACTCATGGTACCAGCCCAAACATGTAGCTATAGAGCTCTGTAGCTCCATGTTTGGGCTGGTCGAATAAAAATTCAGGCGACGCGCAGTTGACGTACTGGTTATCGATTGATGACAGCCTACCTAAAACTGAGACCTAAAGTGTGTCTACAACGTTTTTTAATTTAAAAAAAAAATTACTAAACTAACCACGTGTGGCGAAGAAAAGCCTAAGACGACTAATCTAACTATCTAAGTGATTTAGATAAATCATTGATAGAATTAGAATATTAGAAAATTAGTATCATTTAACAATCTACAGAACGAGATACAAATTGAAATCACGCGTCCAAAGCAGCCAAAAAAGGCATTGCTATGATTTATGCTGGAATTATGCGATCATTGTAATAAATGCTAAATCAAATCAGTCCTACGCATGCGCGTTGTGATTATAATTTGCGAAATAGAAACACCTGTTGGCTCTTGAGTCCTAGCTCTTAGCCGTGACCTGGTTGCGAAGTGGGTGACAATTTTGAAAACTACTCAAATCAGCATTTTTTTTCAAACGTCAAAACGCGTGCTTAACCGCGTCAGTAACCTTACCACGATTCAACTATCGAACTGAATCACCTAGAGGCGTAGAGTTTTGAGTAAACTTTTTTTTTTAAGTTTATACAATCATACACGACGGTTTTGTAGGTATGCTAGTATTAAGCTTTACGACAATTCTGTTGTCTTGTGGAAAGCAATTTGATGAGTTGTGGTAGGAGCACAATATATATAATATTTTTTTCATCCCATGTATTCGAAAAGGACGACTTGGTTCGCCTTTATGTGCGCCCAAAGGTGGTGTTTTCTATAAGAAACTTTTAGCGGGCAGTAATGAGTTTTTAATCCTCTTTATACTCGTAAGTGCGCCGCAATTATCTTTGCCGCGCACTTATTGAATTTGGAACATCTTAGTGTTCAGCGCCAACGCAAATTGACGACCTCCGTGGCGCAGTGTTGAGCGCTGCTGTCTTAACGTGCGGAGGTCCAGGGTTCGATCCCCGGCAGGGTCAATTTAGGAATTTATAATTTCTGAATTTTAACTAACGAAAGGGCTATATGGATATATATATAAAAAAAAAAAAAAAAAAAATTATTATTAAATAAATATTATTATAAAGGCGAAACTTTGGATGGATGTGTGGATGTATGGTGGTATGGATGTGTGTTACTCAATTACGCCCGAACGGCTGAACGGATCTGGATAAAATTTGGCAGAGGTAGATTTAAAAAACAAAAAAAAAAGATTATAGTCTGGAAATAGCACATATGCTTTTTATCCCGGGAAATTAAAGAGTTCCCGCGGGAACCAAATTTTCTCATACAGGGTGATGAAAAGTAGAGTGTATCATTCGGGCGCAAATATATTTTTGGCTCGGGCGACGTACTTTGAACCCCTCGCTACGTTCAGGATTCTACTAAAGAATCCCTCGCTACGCTCAGGATTCTACTCTAGAATCCCTCACTTCGTTCTGGATTCAAAAAAGCGCCCTCGCCGTAAAAATATTATTTTGCTCCCTTATAATACAATCTACTATTTCATCCCATGTATTCGAAAAGGACGACTTGGTTCGCCTTTATGTGCGCCCAAAGGTGGTGTTTTCTATAAGAAACTTTTAGCGGGCAGTAATGAGTTTTTAATCCTCTTTATACTCGTAAGTGCGCCGCAATTATCTTTGCCGCGCACTTATTGAATTTGGAACATCTTAGTGTTCAGCGCCAACGCAAATTGACGACCTCCGTGGCGCAGTGTTGAGCGCTGCTGTCTTAACGTGCGGAGGTCCAGGGTTCGATCCCCGGCAGGGTCAATTTAGGAATTTATAATTTCTGAATTTTAACTAACGAAAGGGCTATATGGATATATATATAAAAAAAAAAAAAAAAAATTATAATTAAATAAATATTAAAAAATAAAGGCGAAAGTTTGGATGGATGTGTGGATGTATGGTGGTACTAGGGCTTCCAATACCGGGATCCCGGTATTAGCTAATACCGGGATCCCGGACTTTTTTCGCCGGTTTTCAATACCGGTATTGAAATGTCTAATACCGGGATACCGGTATTGGTGACACTGTAAACGAAACAGTGACTATTGCATATATTTCTTGGTAAATGCCACTGTTTTTTATTCGGCTAATTTTAAAACTTGTTTCTTAACCACATTAGCTCAATTAAATCTAAAAATCAATACTTGGTGAAATTTAAAGAAAATACAATTTCATAAAATATTGCATAAAATAAAATAGAGTGAAAAAGTTACTTAACGTGAGGCAATGAAATAGACATACCAATCCACAGCATTCTAAATCCGAAATAATTATTCCCATTTTGAGTTAATTTTGTGAAATGTTGTGAAATTTTGTGAATTTTTTTTTATTAAAAAAACTGTTTGTTATGCTGCCGCTTGCTTCAGAAAATACTAGTTTTAAGTTAAAAAACATTTTAAATTTTTTCCAATACCGGGATCCCGGGATCCCGGTATTGAGAAAAATCTTTCCGGTATTAATACCGGTATTGAAAAAAACCGGTATTCGAAAGCCCTAGGTGGTACGGATTAGGGCTTTCGAATACCGGTTTTTCTCAATACCGGTATTAATACCGGAATGATTTTTTTCAATACCGGGATCCCGGGATCCCGGTATTGGAAAAAATTTAAAATGTGGTAGATGTTTTTTAACTTAAAATTAGTCTTTTCTGAAGCAAACGGCACCATAAAAAACAGTTTTTTCATAAAAAAAAATTTTTCACCAAATTAACTCAAAAAAAATGCTTTTTCTGCATAAATTCAGTGAAGAAAAGCCGTTAAGTAACTCCTTCACTCTATTTTATATTATGTAATATTTTATGAAATTGTACTTTCTTTAAAAAAAATCACCAAGTATTGATTTTTAGATTTATTTGTATTTTGAGAATTGAGATAGTTATTTACGCGTTTACTTAATTCTTACAAAAGTATCGTTTGTTTCATGTATGTATATAAGGTGAAAATTACGGACCACGTAATGTTCTGAAACTCCATCACATCATTTTAAAGACAATCTTAATAAGTAATACTTATATTATTATCATATAATCAATTTCTTATTCATATCAATCAGAATATCAACTATATGATTTTTAAATAAAATAGAACTATTTTTGGAGGAATTCTTACGAAAATATATATTTTTAACCTCCATTGAATTTTGAACTTTTAATATAAAGTATATTTGTGACGCATTTTTTCAACGTACACACAAAATTAAATAAATATGGCAGGGAATTTTAAATAATTAGTGAAATTAGTGTCGAAGATTGTAATTTAATCTACTATCGTCGTCGTCGTCTCAACCTATAGACATCCTGGACGTAGGTCTCCTGCATAGATTGCCACAGAGCACGGTCTTGTGCCCCTTGTTTCCAGCGGCTCCCAGCTACACGCTTGAGATCGTCCGTCCACCTAGTGGGGGGTCGTCCAACACTGCGCTTCCCGGTGTGAGGCCGCCATTCAAGCACTTTGGGACCCCAACACCTATCGGTTCTACCAACTATGTGCCCCGCCCATTGCCACTTAAAGCTTGGACTCTTCGAGCTATGTCGGTTACTCTGGTTCGCCTACGGATCTCCTCATTTCTGATTTGATCACGCAGGTATAGCTCTCTCCATTGCCCGCTGAGTGACCCTGAGCCTTCTTATCAGGCCCAAAGTTAGTGACCATTTTTAAGTAAGTCATCACTGACATTACGCACTGTTCGAAAACTTTCGTCTTCAGGCACTGAGGAATTTTGGACGAGAAGATGTCGCGGAGTTTTCCGAACGCTGCCCAGCCGAGTTGGATTCGGCGGTTGACCTCTTACTCGAAATTGGACCTACCTAACTGGACTGTATGTCCTATAGGTATATGTACTCATCAACAATTTCGAGTGCAGAATTCTCAACTAACACAGTTGGGGTTGGGGCTGAACGTGTGCATTAGAAAATATGATCTTTATCTTGCTCATATTCATTTTTAGGCCCACCTGTTGAGGAACTACTAAATGAGTAATAAACGATATTTTTCGATATTTTAGAAGAAGTCGATCGAAGTCGAAGAAAACGATAATTTTGTCAAAACACAAATTAATCTAAAATCCAATGGTTATTATTTAAAAGAAAATAATATATCATAATAAAATATGCATTAGACTTTATAAATCAGATTTCTGAACGTTTTGAGAGAAATAGAAATGCCAAGCCACAGGGATATAAATTCAAACACTAATTTTTCCCTCTGAGTGAACAAAAACGACTTTTCTTCACTGGTTTTAAGCAATAAAGGCGCTCTTAAGATACAGGTTTTAAACTTAGCCGAATAAAAAACTGGCATCTACCAAGAAATATATGCAATAGTCACTGTTTCGTTTATAGTGTCACCAATACCGGTATCCCGGTATTAGACATTTCAATACCGGTATTGAAAACCGGCGAAAAAAGTCCGGGATCCCGGTATTGGCCAATACCGGGATCCCGGTATTGGAAGCCCTAGTACGGATGTGTGTTACTCAATTACGCCCGAACGGCTGAACGGATCTGGATACAATTTGGCACAGAGATAGAATTAAAAAAAAAAAAAAAAGATTATAGTCTGGAAATAGCACATATGCTTTTTATCCCGGGAAATTAAAGAGTTCCCGCGGGAACCAAATTTTCTCATACAGGGTGATGAAAAGTAGAGTGTATCATTCGGGCGCAAATATATTTTTGGCTCGGGCGACGTACTTTGAATCCCTCGCTACGTTCAGGATTCTACTAAAGAATCCCTCGCTACGCTCAGGATTCTACTCTAGAATCCCTCACTTCGTTCTGGATTCAAAAAAGCGCCCTCGCCGTAAAAATATTATTTTGCTCCCTTATAATACAATCTACTATTATTCCACTACAAGTTAAGTGATGGTAAGAGACGATGCAGTCTAAAATGGTAGTGGGCTATCCTGTTAGGGGTATTGTCTAGTAGATGCCTTTTTACTCTTGCCTTAAAGGTACATAAAGGTACTACACTACGCTCATAGGCTGAACACCATAAAGCAACAAATAAACACCGGATCAAGGTCGTATACATAATGCACATAAATGCAACAGCAATACCCCACTAATAGTAGGCACTAGGCATACTGTATTTCAATAACAACAAAGCTAGACGCAAATACAAAATAGTACAACCAACGGCTCGTGCTGCCATTGCGCAAGCCAAAGACAGACTTGACAAAATTAACATTACAGTCGTTTACAACAAAAATGACACTTATTTACACACATTCAAAGGTATATTTAAAATAATTAATGGTCTCAATAAACTGGTAAGCTTAGAACAGCTTTATGTCAATGCAATAGCTTCGGAGCTGATATTTAACGACTGGTCCATAATTTATGTATGAGGGATTAAAACTATAATGTTTGATAGTTGTGTCGAAAGATGTTGGTTTTCCCTGATTACTTACTGGTTGCTTGTGGATTTTAGATCAAGATACCGTGATTTTAATCGAGTTTGTCAGTTTTAATATTGGTCGTAGCGTTGATATAAAAACAAAAGATATGCACACGTCAACATTAAATTCTGTATAGGTATATATTATAGGTTAATTCATCCTTGGCCCAATTCATCGCAAGTTTATCTACATTTCACTCAATAAGGTCAAACAAGAGAGGAGTGCAAACTTTTTAATTTTAATTTTGATGTAGAATTTTAGTACATATATTATTATATATGTAGGTACTAAAATTCTACATCAATGACAATAGTAACAATATTGGTGAGAATAATCGATTTTGCTTGGGAGTTGCAATGTTCACTTCAATATTTTGAAAATTTCAATCCTAAAACTCAAAAGAGATATATTTGCACTATGTTTTGTTAATAATATTTTATTCAAGTGAAAACTTCTTTAGCCGCGTTGAGCACTTCTTGGTAGGGGGTAAACTTGTGGATTCGCGTCACCGTCACCGACATGCTCGCTCCGACCTGCTCGCGAACACCGACATGCTCGCGTTGTTACGAAGACAAAAGTTCTTAAATATAAATATACTACATTCGTAATTAAACTTTAATGCCTTAGTTTTAAGGTTTATGGAAAACGAATATTTAATAATTTTTTTTTTAAATAGGTACTTAATTAAAAAAAAATTTAAATATTCGTTTTCACTTCTATCGGCAGTCCCTACAACCATATGAGTAGATAAACCTTGTGCTATAACTGCCAATTTTTTGGGAATCCTGTACAGTGTACACTTATGTTTAGAATTACAGAACAGTGACTCGACTTATTTTCTTGCTTATTTCGTGTTTGAATATTGTATCAGTGGCTAGTAGGTACTTGTCTGCCTTAACGCTATACCAATAAATTATAGCTGTAAAAGAGTCATTAATAAAACAAAAATCATTTCGATACACAGAATATTTTATCGATAAAATCTATCGCCTAAGTTGTTAAGCTGCAGTTGATTCGAGTTAGTTGTTAGTTGTTATGCTAGTTCAATCCACGAAGACGCGTCCCACTATTTATCGCGAGGGGAAACAACGGGGTTCGGGGTTCGGGGGAATTTTTCGCTATTTAATTTTGTGTGCGTGTGTGACATTGCTACACGCTGCGTAGTAAAAGAACTCACATTCTTGTAGTTTACATTGCACACTTGCACTGTAAGCGATTGCGGAAAAGAGTGGGGCGCGTCTTCGTGGATTGAACTAGACACCAAAATCGACGGTAATAATCTTAATGCATCTTGTGAAATATAGAATTACTATCTATTCTATCAACAATATGATTACATAGTAAAGACAGCTTGTACGTTAAACTAACAAAATACATACTTTTTTTTATTGAAATAAATTTTTCAAATGCTTTTGGATCGTCAAGTGAATAATTTCCGTCTTAATTACTTTCTTTTTCAGAAAAGTAACAAAAATGTAAGTTTATACATGATGCAGTCTTGAGCATTGCTGGAGCGAGTCAATCTTTTATCATTTACAAAATCTTCGATGCTATTCGATAATCGATTCGATTCTTTTTTCAGGAGCACAATTTTGATATACTTATACCTATTTAAATTGATTGTAAGCATATTGTAAGTATATTTAATTTAAAAAAAATTATTACGCTAATTCCCACGAACGATTTTCGGATGATTTGGGGTTAGTATAATATCTAAAAAAAAGTAGAGTATTCTCTAACTCAGTGGCTATCAAAAATGAAAGCCATTACTTATATATTTTTATCCATAAAAGGTTTGCTATGAAGATTTTATTTTTGAGTCTACTTGAGTGAATTGGCACTTGTCCGTCCGTCTGTCAGAACCTTGTAACTTCTGAATTACTGAACGTAATTTGTACTTCAAATTTAAATATGTATAATATGTAAACCGATGGCCTCCCGCCGAATATGGCTTAAAAAGTTATAAAAATCTTTATTTCAAGGGGGCTCTCATAGAAGCGAATGCAAAGTATAATATTTTTTATAGTTTTACACAGGGTTGCGGTATATCATTTTAAAGATAATTAGGAATAGAGTCCAAAAATTTTTTTTTAAAATTTTTCCCCTAAAATTGACGAAATGGGGGGCTTTCAAAGTGGAGATTTTCTAACGTCCAAATTTGAACTCAGAACTCTCAATTTTCTGAAAGGCTGAGCCTGAAACTTGATCAATTATTTGAATTATATCCTGTACTTGAACAACAAATACTAAAATTAGATAAATAAGTATAATAAGGAAACGAAATTATTTAATTTTTAATGAGCTTCAGTACTTTTAACAGAACTTCACAATGATGTCAATAGACGGCGCTCTGTGATACCGCGAGGTCTCAGTTCGGGGCGAACCACTAGTTATTTCAAAAAATTCAATGGATAAAAAATAATGTCAGCTAGGGTTGGCCTGACCTGTCATACTAACCACAGGCAAGCCTACATAGTACAGATTTAGAATTTAAGATGGATTTACACTTTAGCAGAGCCAATCCGGAACGGTTTGATTTTCTGGCTATATAATCAAAGGTCTGTCTCTGGACCTTGATAAAGATAACCTATAGTACTTGTATGGTAGCTAAGAGCTAAGTGGTTTAAAGATGTATAGTACAATTGTATCGAGTTTAAGGTTTAAGCACTATGTAGCGTGTATACTGTGTACACCTTAAAACGTTTGCAAAACTCATAATAACCTATTTGACTCCTACTTGTTTATCATTGGCTATATATTTTGCGAAATGATTGCAATCAATACAGTCATTGAAGGATTATTTTCTATATCTCCAGTTGCAGCCCGGGGCCTTCGATTACTCACTTTTACATGGTTCCATATTTCTCATCGATGTTTCCGAGATGGAATTCTGTAATACTGATTCATCATGGCTGTCGTTTTTCTAAGAATAATGGCTACTACAGACGTGAATCGTGCGTTTATAGCACAACTCATTTCAGCTAGGTATGTACTCTATATTTAAGTTCTACTGAACTGTCTTTAGCCCGCCAACCCGCATTGAAGCAGCGTGGTGGGTCTAAGCTCTAATTCCCTCTCTCCTTTGAGAGTGGAGGCCTGTGCCCAGCAGTGGAACGTTAATGGGCTGTATTGGTGGTGGGTGGGTAGTATAGGTACAGTAGGCCTAGGTACAGCGAGTAGGTACAGTCCGTCAAACTTATTTGGCCCGGCGCGGCGCGGTGGCCAAAATTGGAACTAATGTTTATGTTGAGGTTTTTGTTTTTTTTTTATTTTTCATATTTAAACTAACGGTAACGTCGCTGTCGCTTCTCATATCACCGGGTCAGATAAATTTGTGGAACTATACTTACCTGCTGTATAATTTAGACTACGATGACCTTCAGACTACAATAACGATTTAGTCTTTACATAGCTAAAAAAATACACAGAGCTAAATAAAGTCTTATAACAAACTAGCTGATGTGTGTTACTTCGTTTGCGTGGATTTAGTAAATTTCATACCCTCTTATTAATAAACGTGGAATAGCGGTGGAATAGTTATAACCTCTTGTCTCCTTCTAATCGTCTTTGTTTGTCAACAATAATTTGGCATTCGAAGGAAAAAGACAAAACAGGTTATAAATATTCCACCGCTATATTCCACGTTTATTAATAAGAGGGATAGTGTTTCTTGTCTTAGTAGAGGCGTACTAAAATTCTACATCAATGGTCCACACATAAATCCTAATTATCATCTTGTAGACGTCGAACTTATGTTCAGAACCTACGTACAACATCTTGAATTTGTAGATGGTATGAGCTGTAAGTATGTCGATAACATGTCAGTTAGTTATTTTATCTTTTCAACTAGGTACATACTTATAAGTAATATCACAGAATAGGTAATAGTACTAAGTAATATTAAAAATCCAAAACAAGGTATGTCTGTCTGTCCAACTTTAACGGCAGTTCGCATCCGGAAGACGCACCTAGGGTACGGTAGGAGTAGGGTAATCAGACATCATCTAGTTATTATAATATCTAGTATTACGATGAGAGCATAAAAGTTGGTAGGTAGGTGCTAGGGCTTTCGAATACCGGTTTTTTTCAATACCGGTATTAATACCGGAAAGATTTTTCTCAATACCGGGATCCCGGGATCCCGGTATTGGAAAAAATTTAAAATGTTTTTTAACTTAAAACTAGTATTTTCTGAAGCAAGCGGCAGCATAACAAACAGTTTTTTTAATAAAAAAAAATTCACAAAATTTCACAACATTTCACAAAATTAACTCAAAATGGGAATAATTATTTCGGATTTAGAATGCTGTGGATTGGTATGTCTATTTCATTGCCTCACGTTAAGTAACTTTTTCACTCTATTTTATTTTATGCAATATTTTATGAAATTGTATTTTCTTTAAATTTCACCAAGTATTGATTTTTAGATTTAATTGAGCTAATGTGGTTAAGAAACAAGTTTTAAAATTAGCCGAATAAAAAACAGTGGCATTTACCAAGAAATATATGCAATAGTCACTGTTTCGTTTACAGTGTCACCAATACCGGTATCCCGGTATTAGACATTTCAATACCGGTATTGAAAACCGGCGAAAAAAGTCCGGGATCCCGGTATTAGCTAATACCGGGATCCCGGTATTGGAAGCCCTAGTAGGTGCCTACCGCGCGGTTTATGGTTCTGTCTGAAGTAGCTCTTAAAACATAAGAAATATAATAGAAAGGCGATACAAACACCAACAATACAGTACTCGTAACAGATCGCTTGAAACAAATGGCTCGAAATAATAGTGATAAAACAATACCAGTAGAGTGAACCAATGGCCTTTAATGGCCTATTGTGTGACACGAGAGGGCGTGGTAGGCTGTGTCACACGTGTCTTGCTGGGGACTCAGAGTTATAGCCCCACAAACTTATCTGACCCGGCGAAAGCGTCGTTAGTCATCATCATCATCATCATCATCATCATCATCAACCGACAGACGTCCACAGCTGGACATAGGTCTCTTGCAAGGATTTCCACACGTCGCGGTCTTGCGCCGCCTGGATCCAGCGACTCCCTGCGACTCGTCTGATGTCGTCCGTCCACCGAGTAGGGGGTCTGCCAACGCTGCGCTTCCCAGTGCGAGGTCGCCATTCCAGCACTTTGGGACCCCAACGTACCTCATTCCTGCGTCGTTAGTATCTATTAAAAGTAAAATAAAAACAAAAACTTAGAAGGCATAAAAATTAGTTCCAGTTTTGGCTACCGGTAAATGCGAAAGTGTGTTTGTTTTGTGGTTTATTGGTTTGTTCATTTGTTCTTCAATCACACCGCAGCAGAGCAACAGATCAACGTGATTTTTTGCATGGGTGTAGTTGAGGACCTGGGGAGTGACCTCTTTATCCCTGATAATTAAGGAGTTCCCGTAGAAATCAAAAAACTTATTCCACACAGATCGCGCGGCGCGAGTCGCGGGCAACAGCTAGTCATACACAAAACTAACATGGGACGTGAATATAACGTCTTTTGGAAGATAGTGTAGAGAGAGAAATACAATTTCCGGATACTGTTGATCCGTGAAAAACTAAGCGAATTTTTAAAAACCTGAATCACATTGGATAAAGTTGTAAGCAGAAGCTATAATAAAAATACTGCATTCACAAGACAAATGCATAAAAGGTCTTGAAAGCAGATCCTTGAAAATAAAATGCAAAATATAATTTGACCGATAAAGAACTGGATTTTACTTAAACTCGGAAACAAAGTACATATAAAATACCGTAGTAAGCGATTGTACGGAGACGCACACAAGGTATTAAATTCTTGAATCATATTAAATTAAACTCTGCTACTAAAGATTTAAGGGTTAAAATTATATGTTGCGTGGTGGACAGCTTGGTTCTAGCGATAGAATCTGTACGAGGGGTAATAAAGACGCCTCGTAGATTCTAGACATTAGACCAAGAAAACCATGGAGTGATGACGTACCATCCAAAGACATCTACGCATTTAATAATATTCCTTTGTTTCCATTTACTTATTCTTTATTTACTAATAACTACACGATGCTCGCGACTTTGTTCACTCATATTATTTAGTTTATTTGAAAAATCTTGTTGATTTTCCATGATAAAAATTAGCCAACGATCTTCTCCAGAATAAATAGTTAGATCTGCCGAATTCTATTAAAAGAAATTCACTTAAAAATTTTATTATATAGTTCACAGCTTTAATTATTTTAAATAATTTATTTACATAATATCACACAAGTAAATATTCAAAGGTCAATAAACAAACATCCATCTATCCATCCATCCAAACTTTTACATATACAATATTAGTATAGATGTATGGATAAATAGATGGATGTTTGTTACTTGAGTAATCACGCCCCAACGGCTGAACATATCTGGATGAAATTTGCACAGAGATAGATTATAGTCTGGAATTGGCTACTTTTTATCCCGGCAAATTAAAGAGTTCCCGAGGGAACCGAAAAACCTCAATCCACGCGGACTAAGTCGCGAGCATTAGCTAGTTTTCAATATATTTTTTCTGAACCAAACAAAGCCACAACAATTAAAAATTGCCGATGTAGCGCCTATCCAATTAACAATCTCAGTAACAGTACAAAAGTAAGTAAGTAAAATATATGGACAGAGTGAGTTTAAAGACGCAATTAATATCTCAACTCAACCCTATCTTATGCAGCCCTAAAAGCCCCACACAAAAGCAGACCCCATAACAATCACACAATAACTTTTCCATGCTATCTTTAAAACTATAATTTGCCTACATTGAATACTAAATGACCAATAATTCTATCTATGGAGGCAACTTTGTTCCAGACACACGTAAACACAGATATGCCAACTTTGTCAGCTGTAGAGACCTGCCAACCTAGTTGGTAGTAGATGCTGAATTCCATCGACTATCACTTCCATCGCGATATAGACGTACAAGGAACTTTTAGAACAATACTTACTTTAATTTTCTTGTTAAAATTTTATAGCTTTTTACATTGAGCAGTTCGAATATAAAACGCGGCAGCAAATAGCTACGTTACGGTCTGTGTACGGTCTGTGTTACAGGGGGAAAACGTAATATTATTTTCTAATTCCTTGAGAAGCACCATCCTAAAAAACCAAAATCTTAGTATTAGGAAACTTTTTCCTTATTAGGGTTACGTACCAAAATGGTGCGACTTATGGTGTGACTATGTTTGTCCGTCACACTTTTAATTTAATTTTTTTTTTTTGTGGATTTTAAGATCAACTGCAATATCAGAATTCTTACACAAGTGCTTACACAACTGCAATATCAGAATTCTTAAGTCGGGCTAAGAAGTGAACCGACTATAGTTGGGAGTTAGTCGGTACGTCTGTAGATGCTATAATTGAGCGTTTCAAACCGGTTAAGATTCGCTCCTGCTCTTCGCTGCAAAAGTCCTTATGATTATACTATAGTCCATAGTATATCGTAGTTGTAATACTATAGCTTGGGTGTGGTACAAGGCATAGGCTAAAAGCGATTCAATGTAAAAGTTATTCCAGTCTAACTTTATACATACGCTGAAATTTCATTCAATAAGGGCTGATTTGTCAGTTGCCAAATCATTATTAACCGAGGAATTTTAAAATTTTGTTTGTTTATTATAATGGAAGTCGATCAAAGTGTTAATAATTGTAACCAGCAGTTCTCAAACCGAAGGACACGATATCTTCATATGTCTTCTATAAAAAAATAGTTTTAAACACCAATTTTAACCAACTTGATACTACTAAAAACATACTAAAATATTAATAAGTTTTTGGATGAAACTGAGCCGGATACTCGTATTAATATGTAATTATAATTTGGCAAAATAATTTTCAAGTAACCATACATTTTAAGCTCTAAAATGATAATGATTTTAAACAATCGCAATACTGAGCTATACAATCCTCTAAAATCCCTAACATATTATGTTTACATTGACGCTTAATCAAGATTCGGTATTCGAAAATAGCGAAAAGCTTCTAAATTGTGGTATCTCAAAGGACAGTAGCTGTTACCCTGGAGCTAGACATTTCTTAAGTTTCCTAGTGGCTTGGTATTATGTTTATTTCTGTTAAGTTCAACGTAACTCAGGTTTTTAGAGGCGCTACATACGAGTATCATTCTATTCGGAATCCTTTTTACGAACAAAAATACAGCCACTTGTATATTTTAGCTACAATAGGGGATGACTGTAAAATTGTAGTACCTACCTACGTTGTCGTAAAAGAGAACAACTGCCGTTGTATAATTTTGCTGGCATGTGGTTACATGCACATACTGTTAAGTCTGTATGTAAAACGAGTGTTTACGTGGGGACAAGGACCACTAAAGTACTTAGTAACAGTAAGTATTCTGTGGCTAAGCCATGGGCTTTATGTTGTCTGTGTCACCTATAAACGATTAGCTTTTGCCTGTGGCTTCGCTTACCTACATTAAATTAGATTTTCATACAAATTTCAAACCCCTATTGTATCTCTCAGGGGTTAAATTTTCAAAAATCCTTTCTTAGCGGATGCCTAAGTTATATTAACTGTAAGTATGCTAAATTTAAGCCCGATCCATCTAGTGCTCTGAGTTGTTCCTTAACGTTTTCCTTTTAGATATTTAGATAGTAAGCACATATCAAACTTACACTTTACTTACGCTTATATACTTTCGTACTAAAACTAATGAAATTTCCCAAAGATCCTAAAACTTAATATTTTTTCATTCATTGCCGAAAGTCAAGATAAAATTTTTCGTGGAAATGAAAATTGAAAAATTACGCACTTTTGTACAAACTTTATGTCCGATATAACCCACTTAGGCTACGTCTAAAACTTTATTCGGTTCAGTTTCTTAACCAAGTGGTTTAGGGTACTTTCATAGATGGTAGATTAGTCAGTGAGTCAGGACAAGTCTTGTCTTAGGAAGAGATATCTCTTAGCTAAGCCTGTCTTAGAACATACCGATGGTAGTCGATAATAGTAGATTAGTAGCCAAGGGCTGTAAGGCATCAATTGCAGCCCGAGATATTTAGGCGCACGAGCACAGCGAGGGCGCCTATAGTTCGAGGGTGCAATTGATGCTTACACCCGAGCTAACTACTCTGCTTTACATCTCGATTGTGAGGTAAGTAGGTCCTTATTACCCCCAAATGGAGCTTGAAGGTGACCAATTAGCGCTCTAGGGTAATAATGTAGCTAGAAAAGCCCTAGGGCGGTAAGTAATTAAAAAAAAAACTCTTCACTCTTTCAAAAAGTTCGCGTACATCTAACCATCATACTTTTTTTAATTACTTACCCCCTAGGGCTTTTCTAGCTACATTATTACCCTAGAGCGCTAATGTGTCACCTACAAGCTCCATTTGGGGGTAATAAGGACCTACTTACCGAATATGAGAGATGTAAAGTATTTTATTGAACTTACAATTAGTATTATATTCAAATAGGTACCAACGATTTTACTGTATACCTAATCAGTTATATAAATTAAGAGAATAATATTTCCTGAACAAAATATACGCGATCCCACCGCTATGCGATGTGCGATGCGATATGTTGATTCTGATAGAAGAATCAAGTGTTGTTTGTATTGCAAATATTAAATCGCAAATATACTTGACATACTATTGGTCATTTGTATTGATTTCTGGCCATTTTCACTATATCAAGCCTAACATGTACCCTGCATGATTACTTATACAAATAGGTTTAATTTATTTATAATACAATTTATACAAAAGAAATATAACAGTGAATTATAATTTAATAATCTCGAACAGGAAAACAAAACAAATAAATCTCAACTTCGCAAAATAAGTTAATTGCGATTTAATTTATAATTATTCATCACACTTTAGCCTACTTATACCTATTACCTACCTACTTATAATACTCCACAGATGGTTTAGTCGTCTTTATTGTAAACTAGCTGATGCCCCCGACTTCGTTTGCGTGAATTGAGGTTTTTTTGGTTCCCGCGAGAACTCTTTAATTTTCCGGGATAAAAAGTAGCCTATGTGTTATTCCAGACTATAATCTATCTCTGTGCCAAGTTTCATCTAGATCCGTTCAGTAGTTTTTGCGTGTAAGAGTTTTTGGATTCATCCATCCATCAAAACTTTCGCATTTATAATATTAAAAATAATATTATATCCGAATAGTATGATACTCGTATTAAAATATTAGTAGGATTTTACAAGACGATGCCTGCGACTTAGCCCGCCAACCCGCATTGGAGCAGTGTGGTGGGTCTAAGCTTTAAATCCCACTCTCCTATGAGAGTGGAGGTCTGTGCCCAGCAGTGGGACGTTAATGGGATGTAGTGGTAGTGGTGGCCTGCGACTTCACCCTATGAAGCTTCACTACTTCGTATAAACCCGTAGGTAAGTCTTCTATTATAATAATATTTACTATTTAGTATAGCATACTAGGTAGGTATACATAATATATTATATTGCGGCCGACGAGATCCCGGGTTCAAGTCCCGGGTCGGACCATAACAAGCATTGGGTTTTTCAGACAAGAAATTCTCAGTACTAGCCTGGAGTTAGGAAACTGGCGGTGTTTCAACCCCGTGCCTCGGAGAGCACGTAAAGTCGTCGGTCCTGCGCCTGATCTCTCTGTGTATGCGCAACCACTTATGCACTATAATTTCTCCTGCGTAGATGGCTATTCTCTCTGAAGATAGGTCGCCGTGGCCGGAATTCGGTCGGGAGGACATTAATAGGTAGGTACCTAGGTATATATATATAGACTATTATTGTTAATAAGTGTATATATTGCAACATTATATTAAAATTGATAACAATAACGTACGTAAACGTGAACATTGTAAATAAATACAATATTCAAAGAGATAATTTTACAACCGAGTAGGTACATAGTATTCTCTGATAAGTGCATAATACTATTGCGTTTTATTGCGCCCAGTTAAGGGCATGCACCTACTTGTGGCTGGATTATTATTTGCAGAATCATAATAATGAATTTACTGCACTTTTCGGTAGTACATAATACTCGTATATTAATAAATCTTCATCCTTACTAATATTATAAACGCGAAAGTTTGTATGTATGAATCAAAAAATCTTATCCACGCAGACGATGTCGCGGGCATCATCTAGTCAAATAATAAATATTATAAATGCGAAAGTTTGGATGGATGTATGGATGTATGGATGGATGTTTGTTGCTCAATCACGCCGGAAAAGCTGAACGGATCTGGATGAAATTTGGCACAGAGATAGATTATAGTCTGGAATAACACATAGTCTACTTTTTATCCCGGAAAACTAAGGAGTTTCCACTGTAACCAAAAAACCACAATCCACGCGGACGAAGTCGCGGGCATCAGCTAGTATGGTATAATTTTATGAGCTATAGGTACTTAACTACTTCCAGATAAAAAAAAGATTATGTTCGTTGCTTATCTATATACATAAAAGCGAAATACCACTTGAAATTTGAAAGCTAGGTTCCCTCTGTGGCGTAGACATCAGCTTAGAAACGGTTTTGAGAAAATTGGGAAATGGGGGTTCGAAGGTTACATGAAAGTTATGTTTTTGAAGTAAAGACGTGAAAATCAGCATTTATTTATTTAGATATCTTTATTGCACACACAAAATACAGTAAACAGTTGAAAAGCAGTAGTAAGACTAGGGAAATGTGCAAAGGCGGTCTTATTGCTAAAGCATCTCTAACAGACAACCTTTGGTGAAAGGATAAATAAACCTGAGCGCGGGATGGTGCTGAATAAAAATAAATAAATAAAGTACATACATTTTCAATAAATAAATAAAGTACATTTAGGTTATTAGTTTTGAAAAATGAAATAAGGCTATCATCACGCCTGCATAAGCTACGCAGGTATGTCATAGCCTCCATAATAGGTCTTTTGCAGCGGGAAAATTTCGCTGAAACGCTAAAGATAAAATTAATATAATATTAGTGTAGTACTATGTGCAACTGAAAACCATCTCTTAATATTACCTACAATAATTATTAATTTCATTTAACTATAATTAATTATTTTAAACGAAGCTAAACAAATCCTGGTAATAATTTTATGGGAAGCGGGTTTCAGGCTACTGTAGGGCCTTAAATTTAAAATTAAATACAAACAAAATGTAAATTGAACACTCGTTATCAGAGGAAACCAAACAAAGGCGTACCCGATAGCACCATAGACATTCTATACGAGGGCATTGGACAGAGATAGGGCAATTTATTAGTGTTTCAAGTGTTGCCATAGGAAATATTAAGTGTTCCCAAGATAAAATTATTGCACACTTTGAATTTAATAAAATATGATAAATGATTTTATTAATTCAAGTATGACAACTTGTGTCACTTATGATAAGTCAAGGTTCAAGACTACGTGTGAGATCTATAGAGCAAACTTTGACTTTGCTTAGGTCCTTATTACACTATACTACATATAGGATCCTATGTCGTACCATAGATCATCATTCTAAAAATATAGTATAGCATATTTCTAGAATGATGATCTATGGTGCGACATAGGATCCTATATATAGTATAGTGTAATATGGGTACATATAGGATCCTATGTCGTACCATAGATCATCATTCTAAAAATATAGTATAGCATATTTCTAGAATGATGATCTATGGTGCGACATAGGATCCTATACATCGAATATAGTACCGAATAATATAGTATCGAATGTAGTAGTAGTAGTAGTAGTAGTATATATATCGAAGTTAGTACCGTATAATCAAGGATACGCACATAAGATAATAATTTTTATTTTTGTTTTAATTTTTAATTTTATTATGTGTAAGTGAATGTCCGTGACGTCTTGACCCTTGGGCCCTCCTGAAAATCAGCGTTGCAGTATGATAGGTAGGTATATACCTATCTTTCATGCTGTGGCACGGGCTGAGGAGGTGGCCCATTGACCACACGTACATACCTAGTTTAAGTTTAATTGGTGTAAACAAAATGTAATTGTAATAATTGTACTTAGTGTTGGTCAATAAACTTTTATTTATTTTATTTTATTTATCTATATATAGTATAGTGTATAATATGGGCCTTAGACATAAGTCCATCTCGTTTTAACTCTAAGTAAAGTCTGAGCCAAGTCAAAGTACCTACGCTCTATAGATTACAGCATACCACCATACAGGTTCGGAAAGCTATTCCAATGAGAAAAGCCGGCAAGAAACTCAGCAGTTGCTCTTTTCAATAGAATATTTATAAGATCTATTATAATATAGAGGTGATGACGACATGCAGGATTTTCTTGAGGTTTCTTCTGATTTTCTATTTCCCAAAGCATTTTCTTCCAAAAGGGAGAACTTTTTCGTGAGAACTTTGAGAAAAGAAAAGAGAAGAGGAAAATTCTCATTTTTTCGATTCGTGAAGTAATCGGGAAAGGAGAAAACAAAAAGATTTCCTCTTAATGTTCTCAAAGATACGAGGGACGAGTGGCCTAGTTGTGACAACGCATATCAGTTGATTGCGAAGGTTAAGCAATGTTGACCCAAGTCGGTAACTCAAAAAAAACTTCAAAATTAAAGTTTTTTATTCAAATATACTTTTTACAAGTGCTTATGAATAGTCGAATGAATCTACCAACTGGATGGGTGACCCGAATTTGGAGATTCAAATTTGGCCTTTTCGATCCCTCCGTGCCTCGGAGAGCACGTTAAGCCGTCGGTCCCGGTTATTATCACTAACATGTGATAATAATCGTTACAAAAACCTAAAAAGTCGAGTCGTATGCGAAAGGAAGTGGGAATGCGACGCAGAGAGGGTTTTCAACGGTGTATGGAACTGCCAATCCGCACTTGGCCAACGTGGTGAACTATGACAAGGCTCTTTTCATTCTAAGAGGAGCTTCATGCTCAATGGTGACTCGTGAGCCGACAATGTATTGAAGTGAGTGAGAGATTCTACTTACATGTATATTTCGTAGCGATTTTGCCCGTAGGTAAGGCAATAATTTTTTTTTTTATCCACTACAAGTTAGCCCTTGACTGCGGTCTCACCTAATGGTAAGTGATGATGCATTCTAAAGATAGTAGTGGGCTGACCTGTTAGAGGCATGGCAGTTATATTAAACCCATACCCCTAATCGGTTTCTACACGGCATCGTACTGAAACGCTAAATCGCTTGGCGGCACGTCTTTGCCGGTAGGGTGGTAACTAGCCACGGCCGCAGCCTCCCACCAGCCCAGACCAGGGAAAATTCAGAATTTATGAATTCCCAATTTGACCCTGCCGGGGATCGAACCCGGGACCTCCGCACATTAAGACAACAGCGCTCAATACTGCGCCAGAGAGATCGTCAAAGAGATGTATATTTCGTGGCGATGTTGCCCGTAGGTAAGGCAATAAATACTATAATATTGAATTACGACTGGTGTTGCCGCATTGGCGCGTGCGACGATCAAATCCAGTCTCTTATTATTTATCGATAGAGATGGGCGACAAAGTTATCGATGTATTAAAAAAAAAAATAATGTTCTTTGCTTGTTACTAAATAAAGACAATTTGAAAATTATTAGCTTTTTATTTTATTTCTATTTAAATATGGTGAAGGCAATTTTCAATTATTTTTTTCGCCAGAACTAAGTAATGATAATATTAATGATAAATGATAATAAAAATTATAAGTGCTTCCTGTTCTGAGAAGAAACCGATAAAAACCTCAACTTTACAATTGAGATCAACTTACTGCTCTCTGATAATGCATATTATTATTGGATAAAAAATTAGCAAAAATCTATAGGTACTTCTATACTAATATTATGAATGCCAAAATTTGGATGGATGGATGGATGTATGGATGGATGGATGTTAGTAACTCAAACACGCCAGAATGGCTGAATGGATATGGATGAAATTTGGCACAGAGATAGATTATAGTCTGGAATAACACATAGAATACTTTTTATCCCGGAAAATTTCCCGCGGGAACCACAAAGCCTCGATCCACGCGGATCGAGGCTTTAGCCAAGGTCGCGGGCATTAGCTAGTATTATATAAATTTCTCAAGCGCAAAAATATAATTATCAGGTGTTAATATATATTGTGTCCTTAATTATTGGAAAAGTTCGCTGAAACGCTTAAGATATTATTATTATATTAGTGTAGTATGTGCAACTGAAACCCATCTCATAATAATATTGCAATTATTAATTTTGAAAAGCTTAGCAAATCCGGTAATAATTTTATAGGAAGCGGGTTTCAGGCTACTGTAGGGCCTTAAATTTAAAATTAAATACAAACAAAATGTAAATTGAACACTCGTTATCAGAGGAAACCAAACAAAGGCGTACCCGATAGCACCATAGACATTCTATACGAGGGCATTGGACAGAGATAGGGCAATTTATTAGTGTTTCAAGTGTTGCCATAGGAAATATTAAGTGTTCCCATGATAAAATTATTGCACACTTTGATTTTAATAAAATATGATAAATGATTTATTTATTAATTCAAGTATGACAACTTGTGTCACTTATGATAAGTCAAGGCTCAAGACTACGTGTGAGATCTATAGAGCAAACTTTGACTTTGCTTAGGCCCTTATTACACTATACTACATATAGGATCCTATGTCGTACCATAGATCATCATTCTAAAAATATAGTATAGCATATTTCTAGAATGATCATCTATGGTGCGACATAGGATTCTACATAATATAGTATAGTGTAATATGGGCCTTAGACATAAGTCCATCTCGTTTTAACTCTAAGTAAAGTCTGAGCCAAGTCAAAGTACGCTATAGATCACAGCATATCACCGGTTCGGAAAGCTCTTCCAATGAGAAAAGCCGGCAAGAAACTCAGCAGTTGCTCTTTTCAATAGAATATTTATAAAATCTATTATAATATAAAGGTGATGAGTTGACGACATGCAGGATTTTCTTGAGGTTTCTTCTGATTTTCTATTTCCCAAAGCATTTTCTTCCAAAAGGGAGAAGTTTTCCTGTTCCAATTTTGGTAAAAATTTCTCATTTTTTCGATTCGTAAAGTAATCGGGAAAGGAGAAAATAAAAAGATTTCCTCTTAATGTACTCAAAGATACGAGGGACGAGTGGCCTAGTGAGGGACGAGTGGCCTAGTTGTGACAACGCATATCAGTTGATTGCGAAGGTTAAGCAATGTTGACCCAAGTCGGTAACTGGATGGGTGACCCGAATTTGGAGATTCAAATTTGGCCTTTTCGATCCCTCCGTGCCTCGGAGAGCACGTTAAGCCGTCGGTCCCGGTTATTATCACTAACATGTGATAATAATCGTTACAAAAACCTAAAAAGTCGAGTCGTATGCGAAAGGACGTGGGAACCCACCGCATTATTATCCCAAGAAAACTCCTACCATAATCTGATTATTGGAAAGGGGTCACGACCCTCAGTAATGAGGAATTCGACGCAGAGAGGGTTTTCAACGGTGTGTGAAACTGCCAATCCGCACTTGGCCAACGTGGTGAACTATGACAAGGCTCTTTTCATTCTAAGAGGAGCTTCATGCTCAGTGGTGACTCGTGAGCCGACAATGTATTGAAGTGAGTGAGTGATTCTACTTAGAGAGATTCTACTTACTTTCGTAGCGATCTTGCCCGTAGGTAAGGCAATAATTTATTTTTATTTTTATATCCACTTCAAGTTAGCCCTTGACTACGGTCTCACCTGATGGTAAGTGATGATGCATTCTAAAGATAGTAGCGGGCTGACCTGTTAGAGGCATGGCAGTTATTTAAACCCATACCCCTAATCGGTTTCTACACGGCATCATACTGAAACGCTAAATCGCTTGGCGGCACGTCTTTGCCGGTAGGATGGTAACTAGCCACGGCCGCAACCTCCCACCAGCCCAGACCAGGGAAAATTCAGAATTTATGAATTCCCAATTTGACCCTGCCGGGGATCGAACCCGGGACCTCCGCACATTAAGACAACAGCGCTCAATACTGCGCCAGAGAGATCGTCAAAGAGATGTATATTTCGTGACGATGTTGCCCGTAGGTAAGGCAATAAATACTATAATATTGAATTACGACTGGTGTTGCCGCATTGGCGCGTGCGACGATCAAATCCAGTCTCTTATTATTTATCGATAGAGATGGGCGACAAAGTTATCGATGTATTCATTAAAAGATAATGCAGATATCGAGCGAATAGAGATTCATAATATATTATGAAATTGTGTTTTATTTACGGAACTCTACATTATTTTTTATAGGTTCTGTTTACTTATATTCTAAAGTCTAAACCAATTTTACAGTTAAATAATCATTTAATATTTTGCTATATTTTATATTAAAAATAGTTATTTTAAATATTGAAAAGTAAGTGAGTAGAGTTTTTTTAAATATAATAGACTGGCGCTTGGCTGCAATTAAAATTGCTTGCAAATAGTGATATAGCCGGAGCATCTAGAAGATGCCTATATTCACTTTAGCTTTGAATGTGCATCCATATCCTTACTAATATTATAAATGCGAAAGTGTGTCTGTCTGTCTGCTAAGCTTTCACGGCCCATCTGTTCAACAGATTTTGATGAAATTTGGTAAAGGGATAGTTTGTATCCAGGGGGAGGACATGGGCTACTTTTTATCCCGGAAAATTAAAGAGTTCCCGCGGAAATCAAAAAGTCTTAATCCACGCGGATGAAGTCGCGGGCGCATCTAGTAAGTCATAAGTGACTGACGGCTTTTATCGATAGTATGACTAGTGACTACACTGAAAAGCATCACTAAACTACAAGTTGTCCCAACAAACGGTCTTGCGGCGTGCGTAAAACATAATATTATGCGGTCACAGACAGACGTAGTAACCGGATCAGCGTTGAAAGTTAATCTAATATTGAAATAGCTTATTTTGTATCTATCGTATCATTTCTTTGGTAATCTAAGAACAGTAGCGGCATCATACTAATATTATAAATGGGGAAGTGTGTTTGTTTGTTGGTTTGTTGGTTTATTGGTTTGTCCTTCAAATCACGTAGCATTGGAACAACGGATCGACGTGATTTTTGGCATGGGTATAGTTGAGGACATAGGCTACTTTTTATCCCGGAAAATTAAGGAGTTCCCGCGGGATTAAAATAAACTTAAACCACGCGGACGAAGTCGCGGGCATCAGCTAGTAGCTTCATATTTTTGTATCTTCGTATCTTTTCATTTTTTCATTTCATTTATTTGATCAAAAACATACAATATACATGATGCACAGTTATCAAAAAGTAATACAATACAATAAAGTTTTATATAAAAACTTAAGGTTTTTCATTAATTTAACACTTAATTGGATATACATCATATAAAACAAAGCATTTTGTTACTGCTGCGCTAGGGAACCTGTATGACAGCAGTAACGACTTCCTCCAGGATCTCACTGAGTGACTTATAAGTGACAGGATTACTTATAATATATTTAATGTTAAACTAAATTAAATTAACAAGCAGTGCGCATTATAATGTATCATTTCTTTGGTAACCTAAGAACAGTAGCGGCATTGCACAATAAATGGTTTCAATTACGATGATTACGCTTTGGTTTCGAATTACTATAATGTTGGTATTAGTTATTGTTTGTTTTGTAAGAACCAAGAAGATAACAAATGGAGCTTATGAAATTACTAGCTGATGCCCGCGACTTCGTCCGCGTGGTTTAAGTTTTTTTCTCCACAGGGGCTCCTTAATTTTCCGGTATAATTCCGGTAGCCTAGGTCACTCTTCGTCAACTATATTCATGCAAAAAATCACGTTGACCCGTTGCTCTGTTGCGGCGTAATTGAAGGACAAACTCTCTATGTTACGTCCTTGGGGATCGAATTTTCAAAAATGGTGAAACACGTACTTCTGCATATCTAACTTAAAGCCCAAATGCTAAGTTTCATGGCTATAACTTGAGATATGAAGGACTTTCATACATACTTTCAACCCCTATTTTACCCCTTTGGGAGTAGAATTTTCAAAAACTGTGAAATACGTATTTCTTAATTTTTTACCGGTAGTTTGTATACCAAGTTTCATGGATATAACTTGAGAAATGACGGACTTTCATACAAACTTTCAATCCCTATTTCACCCCCTTAGGGGTGGAATTTTGAAAAATCCTTCCTTAATGAGCGCCTACGTCACAAATGGAATCTACTGTCAAAATTTCAAGTTTCTAGCAACAGCGGTTTAAGCTGTGCGTTGATATATAAGTCAGTCAGTCAGGACTTTGAATTTTATATGTTTAGATTGTCATATAGGTATTTTATAAAAGCTCTAGGATTCCATACTTATCCATACTTTTATATTATAAATGCGAAAGTGTGTCTGTCTGTCTATCTGTCTGTCTGCTACGCTTTCCCGGTCCACCTTTTCAACCGATTTTGATGAAATTTGGTACAAAGGTAGGTTGCATACCGGGGAATAACGTAGGGTTTTTATCTCGAGAAATAAAGGAGTTCCCGCGGGAATCAAAAAAGCTTAATCCACGCGGACGAAGTCGCGGGCATCAGCTAGTACATAATATTATTATTGCAAAATTGTGTTTGTGTGTTTGTCCTTTACCTTACCTTTTGACAGTCCGCTGATTCCCGAGTCAGTAAATAAGCTACACGAAGTACATGGGCATCATAATTGGACCTACTTATGCAAAAAGGAACCAATCCACACACATACCAAAAATGAGATACGAGTAAGTATACAGAAAGCTTTTAAAATGCACCTTCTATCGAATCCAGGGGTCGATAGAAGGTGCATTTTAAAAGCTTTCTGTATACTTATCTCATTTTTGGTATGTGTGTGGATTGGTTCCTTTTTGCATAAGTAGGTCCAATTTGCCAATGAAAAATTAATCGAACCCTGGACCTCGTCATCTGCAGTTGGTTATACCAGCTATTAGAATTTAACGAGGGATTAGATAAAACAAAATCTCATCTTTTAAGTTATCCTACCTTATACCTAGGTAGCTAGTACCTAGTTAGGTACCTAGTACCTACAGTTCGCGCGCGAGTTGAATGCAGAAAATGTATGTGTCACCATACATTTACTCTGCATTCAACTCGCGCGCGAACTATACTTAGTAGGTACGTGACACGCGTTACCATTTGTGGTCATACGATCATATATTATTCTCTAACAGCTACACATTAATCTACACTAGAATTAAGTATAAATAAAATATGGCTATAGTTATCATCATCATCATCAACTCATCGTCGGCCCACTAATGAGCACGGTTCACCTTTTTCGAAGAGGATTAGGCCATAGTCCACGACACTGGGCAAATGCGGATTGGCAGTCTTTACAAACTACTCACTTTTGACGACCTCCGTGGCGCAGTGTTGAGCGCTGTTGCCTTAACGTGCGAAGGTCTCGGGTTCATCCCCGGCAGGGTTTGGAAATTTATAATTTCTGAATTTTCCCTGGTCTGGCCTGGTGGGAGGCTTCGGCCGAGGCTAGTTACCACCCTACCGGTAAAGACCTGCCGCCAAGCGATTTAGCGTGCATAAAAACCGAATAGGGGTATGGGTTTAATATAACTGTCATGCCCCTAACAGGTTTGCCCGCTACCATCTTAGACTGCATCATCACTTACCATCAGGTGAGATCGCAGTCAAGGGCTAACTTGTAGTGGATTAAAAAAAAATCTTTGAGAATAATATGAAGGACTCTCAGACATACCTACAGGTTTACTAACGATATTAAGAAAATGACAAAGTTATCTACGTAACAAGTAACAACTAACAACGTAGGCCAAGATATTAAGGGTCAGCTACAGTCTGATACAGTCGCGTCGCGTCGTATTGAATCGCGTTGTCGAGTTTGACACTTCACCCATCGCGTTGTCCTTGGTGAACGACAGAAGCGACGCTACGCGACGCGACGCAATACGACGCCATAGAAAATGGCAGACGCGACAACGTACGCTACGAAGGGTCAGCTACAGTTTGATACTGTCGCGTCGCGTTGCCGCGTTTGACGCTGGCCTAGGACAACGGGTCATGTAGGACAGAACAGGGCCCCAATCATGTAAGAATTGTCCATCAAACGTTAAAGATTTTTGTCAAAGTAAAATAAACCATAACTGCATTGAATTACAGCTCAATTTCGTCTGCCCATTCTTATACGTTTAGGTATGTACGATACCCTAAACGTATAAGAATGGGCAGACGAAATTGAGCTCTAATTTAATGATGTTATGGTTTATTTACTTCGCCGCAGATTTTTAACGATTTCATCGGTCATCCTTACATGATTGGGGGGCAGGACAGGACAGTCTAAAACAGTCTGCATAAAGCCTTTACATAACTAAAATTGGTTTAGACTTTTAGAGTATTATCAAGCAGATGCACAAAAAACTGTAGGTACAAATTAAAAATCATAACGTCATAACCTTAATTTCATTAACCTTGACTTAATAAGGTATTGTCAAGTAAGATACAATCACGTCAATTACGGGTGTTTACCAGAAATTTTCCAAAACTCTAATGCGTTTTGGGATTCTACGAACCGGAACGATTATGTAGGTATAACAACTCTTTACTTTAAGGACCTACTCTAAAGTTTTGTAACGTAATAATAATTAACTGATTAATAAAACGTAATTATAAAAATTAACTCAGAGAGCTATGGAGAGGGCTATGTTAGGAGTTTCTCTTATGGACAAGATTCGAAATGAAGAGATCCGTAAGAGAACCAAGGTATGTGACTTAACCTAAACCATTAGCAAGCTGAAGTGGCAGTAGGCGGGCCATGTCTGTAGAAGGCCGCTGGAGCCGGAAAGTTTTAATTTTCAATTTCAATTTCAATTTGTTTATTCAAAGAGTGTACAAAAACCACACAAATATTCTACAATACTCTTACTGGAAAACTTACTAAGGATTAGGTAATAAAGGTAGCAAAATAACAAAAAAATAACGTGAAAGTTGGACTTACATCAGTAATAATTTGGCCAATTGCGTGGGTGGTAGGTCTGACTCCTAACTAGTTTCCTGTACTTAGGATGTCATTCCCGATTCCCGCGGAGCTTAGGGCTTTGCAAGTACAACCTGTTTTGTAATATAATACACTAACACTATTTATTATAACCTTTCATTGACAAAAACTCCAAATTAATAAAAAGAAAGCAAAGACACCAAACAATTTGTGTGCCTACCCACTATTGGAAGGAGTTTTAGAGTGGAGACCGCGTATAAGTAAGCGTAGTGTGGGGCGCCCTCCAGCACGATGGACCGACGACATTAAGAGGGTGGTGGGAAGTGGCTGGATGAGGAAGGCTGAGGACCGGGTGTGGTGGCGTTCTTTGGGAAATGCCTATGTTCAGCAGTGGACGTCCGCAGGCTGAGATGATGATGATGATAAAAATTAACGGACACCATAAGAAGCTTTCGCTTGGTTGTTGGATTAATGGGCTGATACAGAAGGCGATTATCCTTGAGTCGGCGCGAATTGTAAGGACTGAGGAGGTTCCTCTCTCTGGAGCCCTGACCAACCGCTGCTTAGGTCCTTCCCCACATCAAGTGGGACGTATAATTTTGTAGAATTATTTTTAAAGATGTTTTGTTTATTATTTCTATATATTTATGTAAAACATGTTTAGGAAAATTTTATAGAAATCAGTATACAAATAACTGAGAAAAAATTACTGTAGGTAACAACTTTTTGGCATTTGTATTGAAAAAAAAACTTGTTGTTAAATTTGAATTTTGTTTTCTTTAGGTGTCTATATTTTTGTAAAATTAAATAACCTTTAAAAAACCTATCAAAACGATTATTAGAGCAGCTCATCAGCGCTTAAAAAACCGCGCGTAAAACGCTTGTTGCCTGACGATGCCTGGATTTACCGTTGTCCGAGATACGCAATAGGTTAATAAATCAAAACTTAAACGCCGGGTTATTCGTTAGATGAAGTGCACTATGTGCCCATTTAGCGGCCGTCTTGCACACCGAAATGTAACTGATGTACTCGTAACATAGAAATAGGGATGATGCCTGTATCAAAAATAAATTATTTCCAAATGATTATTAAATAACGGGTCTTCCAAAAGACCTAAAATTCACATGCTCTGTTAGTTTTAAGTTTGATAAACATTTTAAAATATAGGTAGGTTAAAGAAAAAAAGTGCGTTGAAATTTTATGATGTCACAACTGTGAATTTCATACAACTTCCATAATTCCATAGAAGTGCTTTTTTAAGTTTGATAAAGAGTTGCTGATTTGATTGAGATGTCATCATGCCTATTTATAGAATTATTATAATTTCTAAGATAATAAAGTCTTTAAGAAGACAGATTCAACTGTTGTATGTATGATTTCAGCGGTATCTATTTTATTAACTTATTACATAGTTGTTACATAGTACTATGTAATAACATATAGATACCCCTGAAATACAGTTTCAACTGTCATTTGAGATTTGTTTGTACAATCTTTGAACTCAAAATATCCTTAGCTTATTATTCAAACCAAATGATAATACAGTCTACAGTATTTATGTACTGTAAACTTAAATTAATTATTACTAAATTAATTGTCAAAGTTTAATTAAATCTATAGGAACAGTGTGCTTTTAGAGTGTCTAGTTGAGAATCGATTATTTACATACAAAATTCAAAGATAAACTTGAAACTTTTGAAAAGGAGGTCTCTTTTGGACTTTATCGATTTAGTAGCAGCAAGCCAGTACACGATACAGTTCGGTGTAAATGCAACTTGGAACAACTACGCAGGCACTGGCTTTACGATGCAGTTTATCCGAGTTAAGCTCATTTTACTTGCGCTAGGTAATGCCTCGATTTAGCCTCTGTCTAACTTTAGACTTATGATTTATTTGGACGTCCTTTTTAGGCTTTAACGGCTAAGTTCACTACGCTCTCGCAGCTTTAAAATCGTCCTTCTCCCGACCGAATTATTTCAGCCACGGTGGCATAATATCTCCAGAGAGATTAGAAAGAAAGAAAGAAAGAAAAAGCATTTATTTTCAAATTGTGCCATACATTACAAGTATACCTACCTACCTACAGAGGTAGATCAGCCCTGCTCCTCAACGATCTGAACAAGATCTAAAATCTAAACAACAACGTTGAGGCGCCGGGATGAAACCGTGTCACGCATGGACATTGCGATTGGATTAGCCATCTGTGATTATAGTGCACAAGTATGTGCGCATGCATAGGTGCACTATCTGTTCCTTTACTCCCACAGCAAGATAGGACGGCAAATCTTACACGACCGGAGAAAGATCAGGTGCAGGATCGACGGCTTAACGTTGTCTCCGAGGCACGCGGGTGCCATTTCCTAACTCCGGGCTAGTATTGTGAATTTCTTTTCTGAAAAACCCAATAAGTACTTGTTAATTATATGGCTGGATTTAATACTAAGTACTCGTAGGTATGCCATACAATCCATCTGCATGTTAGTCTTAAGTAAATAGGAAATCATCGAAACTGTTACGGGAACTAACATTAAAATGTAAACAAACGAACAATTTCATTTTTGTGCCTTTTGGTGTTGAAAGTTGAAACCCTAGGGGTCGTGAGGCGAAGATGCTAGATCCTTTCTTATGGATCTACCTTCTCGTCTCACAGAGTCCACAGGTGACCGGAGGGCTGGCCGTTACCGCGGCCAACATATTATTTTAAGTTTGGCTATTCAGCGGGGTAACACAGCCAGCGTTCTGGTAATATTGCCTCATTGCAGCGGCATAGATGATATTTTTAATTTTAGTTTTTAATTTAGATTTAATTTAGATTTTAATGTATCTTGTGTAATATTATTTTGTTAAATTAATTTGTTCCAATAAATATGAACTTATACCTAAAAAAACCAAACAAACAAAAAAATGTACTTAGTGAAGGTGATAAACACAAGATGTAAAAATAACTGTGTAAGGAAAAATAAAAAGTTTTTTAAAAAATAATATCTAACAATTCCAAAATGGAACTATCAGAATTTCATCCATCTGGAAATTGAACTCAACATTTCTTGGTTTCCAGACAGGAATTTACCAGCTAAAGAGGCCGTCGGCGTCAATTTTATTCAATGTTGTTTTCAAACTATTTCAAATGCGCTAAAGTGATAATATTGCAGAGAATTAGCACTTAACCTAGCTATTACGACGAATTAAGCCGAGATTATTACTAATCATTAAAGGGAATCGTAGGACGTGATCGGCTTGAACAATATTACAAATTGAAACACACCCTATTACAGAGGGATACGACTGAAAATAGAATGTGAGGTTACTGGACTAGCTATTGCGAGCAATGGAAAAACATAGGATGCGTATACGCAGTTAGCAACTCACTATGTACAGTCATAAAGTTCAATACACTGTCAGATGCGCTGTACGTAATGGTATTAAAATAAAACGTAATATTAATATTTTATTGCAGGCTAGATGCAGAATAGTAAATAAAAAAGGCAAAACATTGGCTTATAGACAAAGTCGCTGACCAAAACAATATATCTATACTTGATGATTTCTGTGACTTCGTCCAGGTGAGTTTAGGTTTTTAAAATCCGATAGGAAATCTTTGATTTTCCCAGGAAACAAAGTAATATCGTACCGGCACAAAAAACTAAGTAGGTATTACGTACTGGTAAGTACTAAGAACAAATATGGTGAGCGCACTAGCACATACATGATCCCTCGCTTAATAAAATATAGTCTCGATACTAATTTTAAAATGGAATTAATTAAGGATGATTTAAAATATAAGTTAAAATCGTATTTTTAAGCAAATAGCTGTGAATTGTAGATACTTTAGTTTTAGTTTTCTTCATGTATTTTTAGTAATTTAGGTAGCCAGAAATAGTTTAAAATTCTGATATGTTGACGCAATTTAAACCTACGTGGTTTTTCGCAGTGCTACCCACCAAAGCTGTATCGATTTTTATTTTGATAATTAAAAAGAAAGTAAACATCACCGTCCCGAAAGCCAACATATTTTGAAAGTCATCAGTCAAGTTCAAGCATCTCGAGTCTCGTCTCTCGACCAATCAGCCGCCGTAATTTCGAAAAATCTAGCAAAGATCAATTTATTAAAGCATTGGTTCCAAAAACATTTAAAATATCAAGGATCGTGTTAATTTTAAACTAGGTTAAGTTTTGTTAGGTTAAAATGTTTTGTGTAATTTGTAATTGGAATTTTTCTGGACAATAAATGGATTTATTTTTCATCTAATTTATTTTATATCAATTCACCACCGATCCCTAATAACACACGCGACGCTGCGCCTGCGCATCGTCATCGTGACATCCCATAATAGCAGCGATGGCACTCGATAGCTGATTGTAGAAGAAATAATTTTTATATCCAGTTAATGGATGCCTCTGTGGATGACACATTGACCGGCGATTTGTAGGATAATTAGCCACTTATGGCCCATAGTGTGGCTTATTTCTTAATGCACTTGACCTAGTTGGGTTATATTCTATCTTTGTTCCAATATATAAGCTTACTAGCTGATGCTCGCGACTTCGTCCGCGTGGTTTAAGTTTTTTTGATTCCCGCCAGAACTCCTTAATTTTTCGGGATATAAAGTAGCCTATGTCACTCTCCAGGTCCTCAACTATATCCATTCCAAAAATCACGTCCATCCATTGCTGCGTTGCGGCGTGATTGAAGGACAAACCAACAAACCAATAAACCAACAAACAAACACACTTTTGCATTTATAATTTTAGTATGATATGATAGTGTGGCTTATTTCTTAACGCACTTGACCTAGTTAGGTTTTATTCTATCTTTGTTCCAATATATTAGCTTATACTCGTGACTTTGTCCGCGTAAATACTTTATTTTCGGTTTGTTTAGTGGCATACAATTTTTGAAAATAGGTACATAATTTTATCTAGCTACTTCATATTTGAATCCATACTAATTTATAGATAGGTTACATTGCGGAGAAGGACATAGGCTATAGACCGATAGTTCTTATTAGTTAATTATATAGTGAAAAAATTAATGTTTTTAGTGGGCCCGCCCTTCTCAGACCGGCGTGTTTGGAATCCTCGTAGCTTTTGTTTTACCGTATTTGATTATTATTATCACGTTCTATATTTTATCGACTATATATTTAAATAATTTTATTAAATAAATATCTATTCTTCCTACTTTTTTCCCGGAAAATCAAAGTAGGTACATATGGGATTTTTCAAAAATCTAATAGGTACCACGCGGACGAAAATATGGGGTGATATGGGCATCATCTTGTTATATTATGAAAGTGAAGGAGAATAATACAGAGACGAAAAGAAGCATCTATTAAGAGGATCGTCTAGTGACGAAACGCGACGCGAGTAGGTATTTTCAATAATGCTATCTGTTTCACAACGCTTCGCTGCCTTCTCCGTATAGTTCGATAGAGAGACTTGCAAGTCCAGTAGGCATATGCCTACATTTTATTCTTGAAATATTGTTTCGGGTGATAATGTTTTTACCCCCCCAAACGTTTCCGAAATTAGACAATTTTGGTCTCATTAGATTCAGTAGGTACACCTTAATCTAGGCTAGTACGTTTTATTTTTTTAGTATTTTAGTTTGGTTAAATTTTAAAAAATTAAAGTACTCGAGGGAGTTTTTATGTCAAAAATATGGATATTTAGACGCTAATAAAGACACATTTAACATAAGCAATATTTCTTTAAAATTAAAACGTACGAGCACAATTCTTCATTGTATCTGCAACAATTCTAAAAATTATGAAAATTGGACAACATTTACGGGAAGAAAAACGTTATCGCTTTTTGTATGGAGATTTACAACTAGACGATCCTCTTAATATACTAGTAACGTATGTACATAATACTTAAGCAATAAGTGGTAATAAAATAACTTAAAATAATAAGATCGAAGACAGACATCATGGCTTGGACATTACTCAAAACGTACACGTGTCAATATTTTTATGGTCCAGATAGACGTGAGCTTTTTAACCATGGATGATTTACAAACGTTAGAACGTTACATTACGCCATAATGTCAGTGGTAATAGCGCCATAATAATATGGTGGGCTTAATGGCATCGCATTATGGTGAGCCATGGTATATCCCGGTGTTGTTCTGTTTTTAGTGTCGACTATTATAGTTATCTTGCTGTCTTGCTGGTCTGGTTTTGTATTAGTAGAAGAAAATTATATCGTCAGTCTCATGTTGTATTAATTTTCATCACTACGGCCATATTGCTAGCACTTAAAGCAATACATAAGCAATATAACTCAAAATGTCATTTTGATGTCACGTACCTTGACGTTCCTAAAATAAGGATTATAATTCTTAAACACGAAAGTCAACAATAATGAAACAATATGGCTTTAAGCGTTGGCAGTATGGCCCCTGCTATTTAATATGAAAATTAAGGAGTAATATAATTAAAACCTTATTCCACGCGGATGAAGCATTAGCTAGGTATTAAAAAAAATTGGCAGTCACAGGGATCATTGCCGATAGAAGTGAAAACGTAATGTAAAATATTATAATTATTGTAAAAAAAATTATTAAAAAAAAATTAAAATATTAACCTTAAAACTAAGGCATTAAAGTTTAATTATGAATGTAGTATATTTATATTTAATTTTAAGACCTTTTGTCTTCGTAACAACGCGAGATATCGGTGTTCGCGAGCATGTCGCGAACACGCGAATCCACAGGATTACCCCGTACCAAAAAGTGCTCAACAAAAAGTGCTCAACGCGGCTAAAGAAGTTTTCACTTCAAATATTGGCAAGCGAATATTCGGTAAAGATGTTAAAGGTAAAATTCATAGAAACAATACTGAATCAACAAATAAAATTCTGAAACAAATAGGCACCCATAGAAATATTAACATTCCACTACAATCAAACTGGTAGCCATGACTCTCTGAATGTCAAACAGAAATGATTATGCTCGTCCACACATCAAACAAAATCGTGATAGTGCAACATTAGTGCGTAAAAGCACAAGTCAAACATTGGGCGCATCCCGTCATAAACGAGATAATGACCAATAGTAAGCTTACTACCTGCATCGCTTAAAGCATTATTGTTTTAGTATATTGTTGACTAGCTGATGCCCGCGACTTCCGCGTGGTTTAAGTTTTTTTTTATTCCCGCGGGAACTCCTTAATTTTCCGGTATAAAAGTAGCCTATGTCACTCTCCGGGTCCTCAACCACGTCGATCCGTTGCTCCGATAATATTAGTATGCTTGTTGATGCTCTTGTTTCAGAATTATAATCCTTAGTAGCAGATGCCTGCGCCTTCTTCGCCCGCGTGGATTGAGTTTTTTTGAAACTCTTAAATTTTCTGGCATAAAAAATAGCCTATGCGTTTACTTATTCCAGACTATAATCTACCTCTGTGCCGATGTTATTCTGATCCGATCAGCCATTCTGGCGTGATTGAGTAACAAACCATACATCCATCCAAACTTTCACATTCATAATATTAGTATAGATTTGACGATCCTGGCGCTGTGGTCTCATAATGGGAGGTATCGGATTCGATCCCCGGCAGGGTTAATTTTGGAATTTATGATTTCTAAATTATCTGTGGTATCTGGTTAGTCTGCTACCATCTGAGACTGTATCATTACCTACCGCTAGGTGAGTTCACAGTCAAGGGCTAACTTGTAGTGGAATAATCAACAAAAAAATTAGGGACGTTATGGTACGTTAAATAGTTAAAACTGCAATATTAAAATAATACTGCTTCAAGAGATCGTAGTAAGCCCCCAGACCACCACGCTGCCACTGAAACCTTTGTGGCTCGTGACTATTTGCAAATGTACCTCCATTAGCTTTGATAAAGGATTTCATATTCATAACAGTCCATAATGTTCGGTCGTCATGCTTGACATTATTATTTTAGTGTACCACTACTAACTGCTTTTGTTTATTTGAGTATGCCAATGAATGTACATTTAAATGTGCAATGGATAATATATAATTTTCCACAAAAAATTATATTCTAATTGTTTCAGATTTTATTTCCATCCATCCTTAATCTATACTAATATAAAAATTGACAACTAGGACAAAAAATAATAAGTAGGACATCATTTTCCACAAAAATGGTGTCATAGTAATTGTTTCTGTTTTTATTTCCGGTAATAAACAAATCCTTAATCCATACTAAAATAAAAATTGCCAATTAGGACAAAACCAATTAGGACATCATTTTCCACAAAAATGATGTCCTAATTGTTTCTGATTTTATTTCCGGTAATAAAGAAATCCTTAATCCATACTACAATAAAAATTGCATATTACCTTTTCAAGGCTCAGCTTGATGGAAAATGGCACGCAAAACGCTTTCATCTTAGAGCAACAGAGGCTACTATTTACCCTGGCAACCATTGAGAACCTACGGGATTTTGGAACCCGATCCACGCGGATGAAGCCATGGACAGCGTATAATTAACTTTGATTAGAATATTATCACCGTTACATGACCGTTACTCAAAAGTTAAGTATGAGTTTATGCTTCTCTACATTCTAAGTTTCCAGCATTTGTTTATTTGTTTCAATACACATGATATAATTTCTGACTGTGTAACTGACTAATGTAAGATTAGTCTGTTTTCTAACTTTATTACCAATAATAATAATTATAGCAGAAGTAAATTACTTCAAAAACTTCATGAACAATCTTCACAACAGCTTTCAGTATCCGGTAGATAAGCATTAAAGTAAATGCACTAAGTTAGAGCTACACAATAAAACTTAAAATGGATCGGAACGAAAACATAAATCATTTGTAAACTTCGACACACTGCCAGTAGACAATATCTGATAATACATTTGACAAAGTTATAAAAACTATTTAAAAAAATTATTTTCTACATGAAACACTTCTAGCACTTTGGTTTAAGGCTCAATATCAAAAGCTTTATTAAAACTAGCAGCAAATACAACTTTGCATGGGATAGAAATAAGAACAGCAAAAGGCGTTTGCTCTGATACACAAAACCTTATGGATACCACGCTTCATTTAGCAAAAGTATGTCGAATTCATCTTACGTAGTTACATACAATCCGTCACGAACGTTTTTACTTAGGAACTGTCCAGGACTTTTTTCAGGCCCTGAGGGCCATGGCTTTTTAAAATATGATGAGAGATAGTTTACAAGCGTTTTGTTATCATGCTTACCCTGGAATGATCAATACTTTTATATACTTTTTGTCATCTGTCTTTTCCGCACTTAGATGTCGCTAATGTTGCTGGATCATGGCCCTTGAGTTAATGGCAGTTCTGAGAGCTACAGTGCTGATAAATTGGTACTTTTGTGATACGCTGCTTGTAGATTTATGTCGTTAAACAACATTGTAGTCGGTTGACATAATTTACTGTTACGGTCAACTTTAATATCTTCGCTAGGAGATTATGGGAAGCACTAACGTATTTGAGGCTAATAATACTAAAATGTTTTAAGTTAATAGTAATAAAGTGTTAAAATCCTCAATAGGCTAAGTAAGGTAGGTGCACAATGAAAATATGAGGATCTTGGTTAAAATCAAATAAGCAGATTGCCTTTTCTGTGGTTGAAATCTCAACTATGTATTTTCGGTTGTCGATTGTCATGTTTATGATGGGATCCAGGGATATTTCGTAGTATGATAGCTTTCTTTAGACAGACCTACTATTACCTATTATTAACTCATTGTTAATTTGGACCGTTTCTGTAGAGCCTGAAATAAAAATCTATAAACTTAACACTGCTTCGACCATTAAAGTACATATGTAGTATGTACCTACTAATTAATATAAAATACAGTAGTGTTGGTACAAACGATTATTTCAAAATACATGCTTACTTTTTTATCTTATATTGTTATTAATCCCATGTTGTTATTTGATAAGTAGGTACTAATTTAACTGTTTCCACCATTTATCGTTATTTGATACCCACTTAACCAATTTTTCAATAGAAATAATCTGGTTTATTACATTATTAGTTACGCAATAAACCACAAGATCCACACCGGTTACATGTGTCTCTTGTTCGTGTCATATGACGCCTCTTGCTCATGAAGAAAGTTAATCCGACGTTTAATAAACTTTCTTTGATGGATCGGTATATCTTACAACGTTAATTTTACTTAACAATTTCTGTTATCGTTCAAATTTCATCTCTATCTTCTTTGAATTAAAGATCGATTTCAAAACGTAGTTTCATTTAATGGGTACATCAGTTTGTATTGTACCTACGGTGTCAATTTTTTTGTTATAAGGTTACAATAGATTCAGGATTAGGAAAGTGATTGAACTTTATGGTTGACTTCATTTAACAGAACGAGTTCGTGATTCCGTGAGGGAGTAGATATTTGATTGTAATAAAATCTTGCAGTTACGAGCTGTAAAGCATAATATTATTGTAACTTAAGATATTGAATAATTTTGTACATAGTTATTTAAGTTTAATAACGTTTTACTTACCATTTCGATGATCTAGCGACATAATTATAGTTGGTGATATTCAAATGCACTTACCTGAAATCAAATAAATTACAAATTTATTATTAATAATAGAGCACAGTACATAAACACTGGGAAACCTTATGAAAGATTGAAATAACATAATGTTTATTTGCAATGAAAATGACCAATTACAAGAATAATGACTAAGTATTATGTGTAATAGAGATTCTTAAGCTTAATAGCACGGTAAATTTAATAGGGGGGTATTTCACATGTTTACAGTCATGTTTGTTTCAAAATTACAATTAATAATTATTCAATAAAATTAATAATTTAACAGCAATTATGTGCCATAAAAAAGATAATTTTCTAAATGAATTTGCGCTCAAAATTAAGGATGGACCACAAATTGCAAGGGATTCCGAGAGAACACTCATCGTTTGTCAGAAGGACGACAGGAAAATAATCGAGCTTATGTCTTTCTAAGAAAACAATCATATCGACGCTAGAAAGCAAACACGTAGTAACCTGCAAAACCGAAATTGTTCACCAGAGCAAAAATACTTTTTCTTAAAAAAAAAAAAATCGTAACCTCCAAATTTATAGACATAGAGTTGCCATTTTTAGACACCAAAGTAATAATTTTAAGCTTAATTAATCCCATTCAGCGGCATTATCCTTAAGTTATTGGAAAACAATATTTTGCGTCTTACTACATTTGAAAAGTATTTTTAGAAGCCATTAATATGTAGTAAATGAATTTGGTATATGTATGGAACTATGCTAAATGCACTTTTTTATGGAAATCGAAAATGTAGTAACATATATTACTTTAAGTAACGTTACCTAAAACAACGTTATAACAATAAAATATCAATGAATATTTTGTCATTAGTACGTTGTAAATAGCATTTTTTGTCGTTACCCTGAAAACATGATAGCATTAAGTGCAATTTTTCTTAACTGAGTATGCGCAATAGGTATATTGCTGTAAGAATCAATAAAAAAAAAATTAAGTATATTTTGAAAATGTTTAAAAACAAAACTTGTTTAAAATAATTATAATAATTATAAATCAAATTGGTATTAAAATTTATTGATTTTTTTACATAGGTCAATCACAGTTTAATTGTTGACATTCACAACACACTTAAAATTAGTATTTTTAATGAAAACAAAAAATAAAATAAGAAAGTAAATCAAATAAACATAAATAACATAACAGTCTTCTCTTGTGTAATTTAGGAACTAATTAAAAGTTATTTATTCAAAAATCAAAATCAACAGTTAACGCTTCATCCTTTTGGCTTTACTTAATTATAATAAACTAGAAATAGAAGTAAATCATTAAGATTCGTTTTAGAAACTGTTATTGTACAACAATCAAATTTTTAAGTATCAATTATTATTTCTGTTTTAGGATGAGCTTAATAATAATCTATCAAAACAATCCGTTTAACAATCATCTTCATCATCAGTGCCAGGTAAGCAATCCTTAACTTTAGGATTGGTTTTTAGGTCTAAATATTCTTTTGCAAATCTTTTCGGAATCACTAGTTTATCAACTAATTTTTTCAAATCTGAATATTTCTTTTGACAAATTGGTAACTTTGAAGGGTATAACTTCTGTTTCGGGTTTGCATTATTATTCAAGGCACTGAGTGTGACTTCATTGACTTCTGCATCCGGTAACATTGAGTTTTTCACGAACATTTTCTCGGGTTGTTTCTTCCGGAACGTAACAATAGATATTTTAGAGATTTGAATTTTCTGAGTTTTTTTAAACGTGTGCTCAACAATATTTTCAAACCCTGAAAAGTCCTCTCCGTTTAGAACATTCACAACGTATGGCTGGGGATTTTTTCGAGCAAATTGAATTATTGTAGGCCACTGTGATGGTGCCCAGACAATAGAATTTTTCACAGAAGTTTCTATCGTAGCATGCATGCTATCGACCGGCATGTATGTGTGCCCAGGGATTAAGTAGTTTATTTGAATAATGGCAATATTATCAGAAATAGATAATGCATAACGCAACATTGCCAGAACAGTTTTGTTTTTATTCTGACCAAAAGCCGAGTCACAGTACAATATTATCTGTTTTACATTGCCACGTTTGTCAACGTTTTTGATGTACTCGAGCAAACATGTGGCAATTTCGTTTGCACCTCTTTTAGCATCCGCTTCTGTCCACAAATTACAAATTCCTAGCTGTGTGTTGCTTTCGTATATTGTAAAGTTATACACAGCTATTTTACGACTATAATAGAGAGTCATGCTCTCTCCGTAAGGAGTGTTTAAAACCTTTTGAAGGTCAAAGCTAGCACATATGGTTCCTTTATCCATACTATTTAGCTTCTGATGAAATATGAATCTTTTATAAGATTCTTCTTTTTCATTTTCATGCTGCTTTAACTTTTCCATCTCTTCTCGAGTTTTAACATCAAAATTTTTGCTTGAAACGCACAATGTACATTTGTCTTTTTTAGGGACGTGGAAACCTATGTTGAAATTTTTCCTGAACCAACCTGAAAATACTTTGAACGACATGATCTTCTTGCCTGCATAGTGATCTTGGTAAATACGATATAGTTTGGACACATTTTTGAATTCTTCCGGAAGATAGAGCTTTGTAGAATCTCTGCGGCAGTAATGTAATGGCAAAAGAGGTAGATCGAGTATAAAAATTTTTGCGTCTTGAATGACATCATCAGATGTTTTGTTGCGACCTCCAGCACTTCCTCGTCCGTCTTCTTTTGCAAAACCGTCAATCATCGTGTCTAAAGTATAAAGCATGAACCTCTGTGTGACGTCTAAAGTGGCAATCAAAAATTTTTGGCATACTTTTCGTCTACCTTCGCCTTCGTTTATATAGTATTCATATGATTGAGATCTGTTTGATACAGCATTTTTACTCGGGCGTTTGATTGATTTTCTAATAGCACACTGAACTATCCAATCTCTTCGTCTTTGGTAGCTGTTCAAACCCCAAAAATGGTTAAAAATATTAAGACGTCGATCCTCAGGAACGTTACCGCAGTTGTTTCCACACTGAACTCCAATACAAGGATTTGGTTTCACACATTTACTTTCAATTATTTCTCCCTTCGTGTTAATATATGATTTTCCTTTCTTTTTCTTCTCATAGTTTTCTTTTTTAATTTCAGCCTTAGATTTTCTTTTTTCCGCAGATAGTTCGTGACCTTTTTTTACAATCTTTTGACTTTTCTTCTTTTTCTTTTTTAGGATTTTCTTTTTCTGCTTACCTAAAACATTTTTTTGCAATAACTACATTTTCTGTAATTCAATTGTTTAATCCTATTCAAATAATTACTTTCTTAAGAGCAAATATCAATTAATAAACCTACCTCGTTTTGATTCGTTTTTTTCAGAATCGCTTGAAGTAGACGCTTCTTTTTCACTCAATTCCAGACTTGATTCTTCTGAAGGAAAAGCGTTATTCAGCAAAATAGTATCAGGGTCATCTTCGACAAAATCTAGGTAAGATTTATCAAAACATAGTTTTCTTTTCGATCGTCTAACAATCTTTTTATTTTTCTCTTCTTCAGATTTTGCAAGATCTGTGTCAGAGGCAGGTCTTATATCATCACTAGTATCTACAAACACAGCACCTTGCATTTTAATATCGTTTAATATTTTCTTTGTCGTAACTTTATTACCAGTGTCTATGTTGTCTTTTTCTTTAAATACCTTTTCATCACTTGTCTGTTTTTCATCTGATTCAGATTCCAAACTTTTTTTTGCATCGCCATCCAATATTTCATTACTGTCGATTTCAGAGTTATGTTCTATTGTTACTTCTATATTATACGTTTCACAATTTGCCCAATTAGGACTATCACATTCATTTGTCGCCTTTAAACAATTTTCTTCATTAAGCACGCCTTGAATGGGGCTCTCTTTTCGTAATAATTTATCTGTTTCATCGGTTTCTGTAACACTGAACTCTTCTTCAGCTAAATTTAACTGAATGCCGGAGTACAAAAAATCATGCTTTATTTTATCTATGTTAATAATATTATCTTCAATACTTGTATTAATTTGTTCTGACTTTGGCGATATTTCTTTCATAATTTCTGCAGCTTCAGCCAAGTAAATTTCGGGTTTCCGGAAGGTAGGGGTCAAATTTTCAACGTTTGATGGGTTTTGGTGAGGCGATGTGTTATTTTTTCTCTGAATTAATGTCATAGAATCAGGAAACTGTTCTTTATCTATACCATTCTCATTTTCATTTGGATAAATAGTTTTTGTCTGTAGAACTAATTTTCCATTTTCTTTCTTATAAACTCTATCTTCGAGAATATTTATCTTAGGCTTTTTCGAATTTTTTTCAGTGTCACATTTATTGCGTAAAGTTTCCTGCCATTTTCGTCGTTGCGCTGCCATCTAAAAGACAATGATAAGTAATTATTATATAAATAGAAATATCAATACACTAAAACATATAAGTTAAACAGTGGTAATAATATTATGTAGTAATTGCCATTATCACACAAAACTCACTCAGGACTTAGGACACGAAACCAGACAATTGGTGCATTGTCTTCTACTTAAATAACTTCTCTATGCATCAATTAATAATGTTAATGTAATATACACGATTGACTGAAGGGTTAAGTAAATAACAACCTTGACAGTTATAACTTATAGTATGGGTAGTTACATAACACTCATTGAGGTATTGAGGTACAATGCCTCACAATAAATGCATTAATGAAAATACACGATTGACTGAAGGGTGTAAATAACAACCTTGACAGTTTTAACTTATAGTATAGGTAGTTACATAACACTCATTGAGCAATAAATGCACTAATATTTTTTATTATTGATATGTAATAAAACATGTTTTAAGCAAATTAATACATAACTTATCTTATCAAAATATTCAAGTACTTACTACATTTACTGGATTTCGTGTTACCACGCACAGTTTTTTCATAAATAATACACTGCACTACAAAACGTCGGCACACTTAGACTACTCAGCCCATACTGAAACGCGGCGACCGCGGCGTAAGCATCAAAGGAATACCGCCGTCGGCACCGATCATAGGTAGTAAATCCGCGCCAGCTTTAAACCTATAATCTTTAGTAGTGTTGTAAAACAAAATTGTCTCATAAATTGGTTCCTTGTAAATAGTGTAAAGATCAAAACTTTAGGAACCAGATACCGTATAAAGTGTCGTAAACACCAGCATTTCAGTAAATATCACCCACTAAATGCTGTAAATGCAAATAATTAATATTCACGAGCAGCAAAAATGTAGTAACCCGCAATAGAGCTGGAATCACAGATGATGTAAGTTGCAGGATTAACATTTTTATAGGATATGAATTGTCGTAATTAACATAGTAAAAGAAAATGCAGGATTTTTTGTTATTTACAGCATTTTAAAGTACAAAAAAGAAAAAAAATTGTCAGTTTTAAAAATCCAATTTTTGACAATATTAATCGGATGGTAACTTGACATACACCATTCAACGTGGTTTTTTTTACTGATTCCAACGATGCAATAAAAAAAAATACCATAGAGTGTCGTTTACTACGTGTTTGCTTTCCAGCGTCGATATTATGACTAAAGTGAGCTTACTTAGCTTTACTACGAGCTCAATGTGGGAAGAGAAAAAAAATCTAAGAAATCAAATTAGAAAAATATTTGTGGCTATCTTAGATCACGTTACCTACATTTCAGAAATATTACGCATCGTGAATAATTATATTAATGAAATTTTCCGAAATCTTAGTCTTTTTATACATAAACCAGGAACCTCGCATTTTTTTCTTTCTTCATGAAACACGTTTTTGACCTTTCATCTCCATTGCTTCATTACTTAATCTGGAAACTTTTTTTAATAAGTTGTATTTTTTTTTTTCTACTACAAGTTAGCACTTGACTGCGATTTCACCTGTTTCCCGGCTAACCCATGCCCATTATTGGTTTCTACACGGCATCGTACCGGAACGCTAAATCGCTTTGCGGTACGTATTTGCCGGTAGCGGTACTAGCCACGGCCGAAGCCTCCCACCACACTTACACAATAAGTTTTGTAAATTATATTTTGGTTAATCAAATTAATATTATAAATGCGAAAGTTTGGATGTATGGATGTATGTTTGTTACTCAATCACGCTCCAACGGATGAACGGATCTGGATGAAATTTGGCACAGAGATAGATTATAGTCTGGAATAGCACATAGGCTACTTTTTATCCCGGAAAATTAAAGAGTTCCCGCGGGATCCGAAAAACCTAAATCCACGCGGACGAAGTCGCGGGCATCAGCTAGTAATACACTAAACAGAAAATAAAGTTTTTCAAGTGAGTAAATTAATAAATATCTTTATTTAGAACTCCTCAAATGACCCAAAAAAGTGAAACAACACCCGAATTAGGTTCGTCCACAACAAAAACTTTTGGGCATAACACGAATTTATTGCTCGAAAGAACTGGTTTTTGATTGCTCTCAAAATCTTAAGCTCACTTGATGAGTGGTTTAACCTTCCTTTATCCAAACCCATCGAAATTTTATAACGCCATCCATGTCACGACTTTCGCTTTAAATGAAAAAGATGCACTTACAGATGGTCTTAAAGATGAACTTTTTAATGAAGACGCATTTAAAAAGTAAACAAAAGCTTTCTAGATGATCCTTTTAATGTTGCTGTTGATACAATTCTTTGTAATATCGAAGACTAGCTGATGCCCGCGAATTCATCCGCGTGGGCGTTTTGGTTCCCGCGGGAATTCTTTAATTTTCCTGATAAAGATAAAAAGTAGACTATGTGTTATTCCAGACTATCATAATCTATCTCTGTGCCAAATTTCAGCCAGATCCGTTTAGCCGTTCTGGCGTGATTTAGTAACAAACATCCATCCATCCACACATACATCCGTCCTTAAAAATTTTAGCATTTATAATATTAGTATAGACTATATTAGGGTAAGGCCTCAATTAAGTGGTAGATATACTTACTCGTACGTGAAACAATCAATATAAAATATCATCTTTAGTTTAATATTATTTCTTGGAACTGAGCTATTAGCTTTTATAGCATGATTCAAAGTCATTTGAGACCTGCCCATGCATAAGTTTTAGCAATGTATTAAACACACGGCACCTATTAGGTATAGGCATGAGATAAATAAATATCGATGCGTAATAAAAGATACGGGGATTCAATCAAATCCTTCAGCAGTTTGCAAAATTATAAAACTGATAATTATGTATGTATCAAATCTGGGATATTAAGCAGTTAAAAAATAATAATAATGTCCTCCCGACCGAATTTCGGCCACGGCCAATCTCCATAGAGATCAGCCATCTGCTCGCGAGATATTATAGTGCACAAATGTGAGCACTCTCTGTTGCTTTACTCTCACAGCCCGATGGGACGGAAAATCCGACACGACTGGAGAGGGATCAGGCCCAACAGCTTTAAGGTATGTTGGGGTAAGAGCGGAAAGGGGGTAAGATCGTGTACATCAAATTAACCGCGAATGAGACCATATTTTTTAATGTTGGTATCATTATGTTCAACGCCATTTTGTTATGCGTCTACTTTAGGTTGCGCCAGTCACTCCCGACGTACCGTACGTGAGTTATGGTGAATTTAAAAAAACAAGGTAATTTTTGTCTTTCTTTCTTCTATCCGATCTTTCCCTTTCCCTTTTAGACTCATATTTTGGCGAAAATACAGCTTGTTTTGCTAATATTTCGCCTTAATACTAGGTTTTAAGTAGCAGTAGCTAGATAGATCTGATCAGAATACGCCTAGGATGTCTATTAGCAGATATCCGATGTCCCCCCTTTCGGGTAAAGATCGGATTAAAACCATCCGGTCTTTACCTGTACAAAATGAGGCAGGGATTGTCAAACTTTTATAACATGAATATTTTTCACCATAAAATACAGTGTAAGGATTATTCTATTTTGGTCTCGAGATTTTGATGGAAATGTGTTCAGAAGCGTAGAGATATAGAAAAGAGTCCAATGACATTAAAATGTCTGTATATGTTCGTCTTATATCTTGGGTATCGTTTTTATTTCTTTATTTACAGCATTAATTTTTATTTGTCATTTATTTTACTATGTTATTTATTTATGTTTTTATATTTGTCTTTTATTTTTATTTATGTTATTTATAATAGATATAAACAATTGTTTTTAAGCAATTTCCATGCTTGGGATCAACGTTAAGTACAATTTTGAAAAACGGACAGATAGAATTTTTGATGTCTTTAGTTCGGACATTGAAAACTTTTACTGTCCCTTTTTCAAAGTTCAAATTAGCTATCATTAATAACTAGCAAAAAATGTATTTATCCGATCATTCCCGCGGATATGGATAATTCATCTTATGATGATAGCAAAGTTTGAGAATCACAAAATGTAAAAAATTTATCACTGGAGGTAAGATCCGGATGCCTTTAAGTAAAAAAAAAAATCGATTGGAACATTCATCTTTTTAATTACATAAACGTCATTTTTTTATATATTGTAGTGCGTTTAAGATCGGATTTATTATTCTTATACACCTTGTTCTCAAAGCCATAGAAGCGGGTTTGAAAGCACGTCCGATCTTGCCCCCGAAGGACAATTTTTTAACCATGAGAATTTCTTGTCAGAAAAACCCAATACTTAATTAGGTCCCGACCCGGGACTTGAACCCGAGACCTCGTCAGTCCCAGTCGAACATGCTTACCAATAGACCAACGAGGCAGTTAAAGCTATAATTTTAAGACCACAGTATTTTATCCACTGCCCCAGAGAAGGTAGTCAGAACTAAGTTCATTTCCATTTTTTTAAGTGAAAACTTCTTTAGCCGCGTTGAGCACTTTTTGGTAGGGGGTAAACTTGTGGATTCGCGTCACCGACATGCTTGAGAACACCGACATGCTCGCGTTATTACGAAGACAAAAGGTCTTAAATATAAATATACTACATTCGTAATTAAACTTTAATGCCTAGCTTTATGGTTTATATTTTTTTTTTTAATATTCGTTTTCACTTCTATCGGCAGTCCATATGACGGCCAATTTTTTTTTCTTGGTATAATCTACAAACCGTAGATTCGGTGGTTGTTTATCTACTCACAGACATTACATGGCATTTTGAAACAGCTCGTGAGTGGGCTTCCTTAAAAATTAAACATTTTCATTTTAAGCGATGATAATAACGTTAAGTAGTACCACTTAAAAGAACACTGCCATTATGAAATTTGGTTTAATTGTCAATAAAACAAAGCTGGAATAATAATGGTGTAATTTTTAAAGTCTTTAAAATGCTCCATTTCGTTTCTCAGGCAATGAGGCGAGTCTGATTTTCCCACGTCAGGCAATTTCGTAGTATCATTGTTTAATGTTGTAAAATGAACAATAATTATAATTGTATTATGCTGGTTTTACTAGTGAAATGGCTATTAAACGTTATGATTTGATGCACATAATTTTAATTTGGGCTATTGTTTGTGAAATTATACCAATTCTGTGAGTTTCATTATTTTGGTAGGCATACAAGATAATAATAATATTATGTCCATACAATTCCCATGTATAAAATTAAGAAACAGTTTGTCTGATATCGATATAAATATCTCAAACAATAAATGATTCTTAAATCTTACTAGAACTTACTTAACTTATAAGAAATTTTTCTCTATAACGTTCAACGACTGACGAAAGTATTTGTAAGAAATGATGATTCCAGATTTGATTCCTAGTTTTAAAGTGAGTTTATAAAATTAGGCAAGTATATAAAATGGCTTAGTAGTATTAGTATAAGTCTTTATTGCAACTTACCACATGTTTAGGTACAAAATGATGCCCGCGGCTTCGTCCTCGTGGATTGAGGTTTTTCGGTTTCAGCGGGAACTCTTTAATTTTCTGGGATAAAAAGTAGCCTATGTGCTATTCCAGACTATAATCTATCTCTATACCAAATTTTATCTAGATCCGTTAAGACGTTCTGGCGTGATTGAGTAACAAACATCCATCCATCCAAACTTTCGCATTTATAATATTACTAGCTGATGTTAATGTTCAATGAAAAGTAGCCTATGTCTAGGTCACTGTCCGTCCTCAACTATTCTCATGCCAAAAATCACGTCGATCCGTTGCTCCGTTGCGGCGTGATTGAAGAACAAACCAACAAACAAACACACTTTCGCATTTATAATATTAGTATGAAGTATCAACATATTATTACATATTATCATAGATATACTAGTTTAGATATAGAACAAGAGGACAGAATTTGTTAATGCGCAAAGGCAGCCTTATCACCAAAGCGATCTTAGTTCTTGTCGGATGGGAGGCTTCATCGTTTGCTAGTTAGGGTTCCGTACCAAAATGGTAAAATAGAACCCTTATGGTGCGACTTTCTCCGTCTGTCTGTCTGTCTGTCCGTCCGTCACACTCGATTATTTCAGTAACTACCGAAGCTATCGACATGAAATTTAGAATAGTTGTGTATATTAGTGGCCCAAAGACACTGGAATTAAAAAAAATTGGAAATTATTTTGGTTCTTATTTAAAAAGGGGGGAAAATCGGAGGGTTGAAATTTAAAAGTGAGATAACTGTACTGTGTGGGGTATCATATGAAAGGGTTTACTTTGTACATTCTAAAACAGATTTTTAATTATTTTTAGTCATGATAGTTTTTGATTTATCGGGGAAAAAGTCTAAAAAAATACCGTTCCTCCCCCCCCCTTATCTCCGGAGTTTACCAATCGAAAAATCTGAAATAATTATGGTCAATAGGAATTTATGTATATTTTACAGGAAAACTATAGCCAATGCTCTAACTAGCATAGTTTTTTTGATATTAACAGTAAACCTCTACAAACAAAGTTAGTTTTGCGGTTCATTAACAAAGGTAATTATTACCGTTTTACATCTTTGTTTTTAATACGTCGTAAATCGTAAAAGTTACTACAGGTTTGTACGGAACCCTCGGTGCGCGAGTCCAACTCGCACTTGGCCGGTTTTTTTTATTTTGTAACAGACAGGTGTTTATGTAACGAAAATATAATATTTTATCACCAGATGGTTCTAAAATATTGCGGGGTACTAAATCAATCAAACAGATTCGCGATTTTTACGATTTATTTAACACTTATCGGTAATTTATGGTCATACGTTTATTTATACTTGCAACTTGCTGCGGTAGTTTTATATTTTGATCTAGATAAGGTTATTCCGCTTCTCTATTTAGGTTTTTAAAAATTCCGTGGAACTCTTTGATTGGATCTTAGACTGCATCATCATTTTCCATCAGGTGAGATTGCAGTCAAGGGCTAACTTGTAGTGGCGTAAAAAAAAAACGTAGGTCACGTAGGACGTGGGTTACAGATGCAAATTCATCACGTCAGAGTCAGACCACTCATCAAGTTTCAGCTATCACCGCATCAGATGTTTATCTGAAACACCTCGAGGCGATAATTATTTTAATTAATACTCCTAATTAGACATCAACGGAGCTGCATTCATTAGATAGCCATCGGCTTCATTCGGCTTCGACTCTTGCAGTGGGGTGTGTTGTGGTATTATAGCAAATAGGATAATTTTATAATTGAATCATTAAAAACGTTCAGATCCACTAGAAACGTTAAGATTGTTAAGGTTGACATAAGTTGTCTCAACTATCTATTAATTTTTATTTTTTCTTTCCTAAAATTTGAAATTATATAATTTTTGTATTTTTGTATAAGTTTAGATATTTCTTGTAGTGTACCTACTCGTAACTTTTAATTTTACGCGCCTAAGCTTTTTTTTTAGTGAATGATGTGATAAATTTTGATAAATTGTTCATTTAACAAGCGTCCTAAATGTGTCTAGTTTTTAAGGTTTTTTTAATGTAACAATTTTTGGTTGTCCAAATAAATAAACCAATATAATATAATTATTTTTTTGCAAAATGGGCAAATATCGTTATTTGTTCACGAATGATTGTAATAGGCAATCATTAAATCACATTTGCTTTACTTCTGTAAGCACATATTGTGAATTGTTTTCGTGATCAAATATATCATCTATCTACCTATCTATCTAATATCTATCTACATATATCTATTTAAACCTGTAAGCGTTAAATCTTCAGGAAACGATAAAATACAAATTTAAGATGTTTTTTATACAATAGGTTTTTAGCATGGATATTCTTTATCTTCAATTTTATAAACTATACCTAAATAGAAGCTCTGGTGGGCTTTTTTCAGTAAATGTAGATATAGCCTCGACATTACCGTATACTTAATTAAATCAAAAACGGTTGAGCAGATTGGCCTTTTAAGCGAAGCAGACAGAAAGACACACTTTCGCATTTTAACTAAATTTGTATGGATTAAGATGAATTAATGAAAAAAAATTGTGTGTGTCAGCTCCTACGCACGACTGGAGCTCATTACGAACGATTATAAAATATTTATAGATTATGAGGATAAATAAACGCATTTTTTATGTTACTGAAAGCATACTTGATACATTTATTTAAATTAATTATATATGTTATACTCATCAAAATACATTAAATAGTCATGGAAACATAAACAAGTGTTACTAAAACATAAAGTCAATAACGTAACGGAGAAAGTTTCATTTTACTCCCCATAAATTGCCATACCCCGGCTTATATTATATGCGGCTTGTTATATAAAGGAGGTATAAACTCGAATTATGAAATAATTTTGTAACGCTAATTTTAAAGTCAAACACAGATAAACCTCGTATTTTCAAGTCGGTCAAACGTAAACATCTTGTACCAAGAATCTCGTAATAGGTAAGGTATTCCCTAAAGCCCTTATAATAAAGTACGACAGCGAGTAACGGGATTACGAAATATGCTCAGAAGATAGTTAGCGTGGCCTATTATGAACAGGTTTTGACGCAGGTTTGCTAGGAGTTAGGGCTCAACTTGAATACTGGTTTGGGATTTGGTTGTGTGAAATATGGCGCGTGCAACCTATTTTATGTGATGTACAAAACATACATGCTTGCTTTATGCATTATTTTGCCTTCTTTGTTTGGTTTAATGGCTAACTTGTTTATCTGCGGTTCCGGGTTTGAGTACCATTGTCTCAACCGATATCCGTCCACTGCTGGAGGTTTCCTGCTTGGGTCTCCTTAGAACATGGTTTTGGCTCTAGATTCTAGACCCAGTACAAAGCGGCGGAATGCTTGGCGCGACACGTCGCTGCAAGTAAGTATTCTCTGTACAATTATGTTACATGCATCTCCGTGCCGCGTCGCTTGAGTGAGCCCAGCTCCATACAAATTCATACAAAGAATATTTGCCGCTACGTCCCGCGCCGCGCCGTGCGTCTGTTGTGGGGCTAGCTCTTTTGTGTTGCTTACTTCCAGCTACTTGCTTGAGACTGCCCATCCACCTAGGGCCGAGGGGTCCTGAGGGGTCGTCTAACCCTGCTCTTTCCGGTGGGAGGCCGCTATTCAAACCTTGGGACCCAATGCATATAGGTTCTTCGAATTTTATGCCTCGCCCATACTTAAGCTACACTTCGAACTATGTCGATTACCTACCCTGCCCCCTAATTGTGTAAGGAAATCGTGATCGTAGTCGTTTGCCAAACGTATAATTCGACCTTTAAAGAGTTCACAGATGTCTTAGATGCATACGTCAAAAAGCATGCTGTATGAACTATGAACTCCTACAACAGTTCAAGTTTAAGCAGCTTTGCGTTTTAAGCTTTCAAATGATTACGATTTGCTTAGACAATTGGGCTTCTGGTTCTCCTACGGATCTACCCATTCATGATTTAGTACTTTTGGTTACAAGCATCAAAACAAAATTCCGCGAAAAGTCGAAATTCCGCGGGCTCGTACGAAGCGATTTGCTTATTCGTTTCTAATTCGAACCGCTAGGATATGGAATGCCCTTCCGGCTTCCGTTTTCCCCTCCTCTTTTAATATAGGTACCTTCAAATCAAGAGTGAATAGGCATCTTCTAGGCAAGCGCGCTCCACCTTAGGCTGCATCACCACTTGCAAGCAAGTCTGATTGCAGCCTAGCGCTGGCCTATATACGTTTAAAAAAAAAACAATATTACGCAATAAGGACTCAAGTCCTGACACACTGACATACGAAAGGTTATGACACGGCTAAGCCTTGACATCTTAACATTTAGCCCAGCCCCGATTAAATACTAGTCGACACACCGCGCACGACTTATTTAAGTTTGATAGGCTATTTTACAGCTGAAAGGTAGGTATGACGATTACCTAAGTTATGGCTATATTGTGGATAAACTGCAAGTTTTTTTATGAAACGTTAACTATTTCTGCATTTCTATAATTCTGATCTGACTTAATTTCTCTCTCTGCTTCGTATTCCTCATTACTGAGGGTCGTGACCCTTTTCCATTAATCAAATAATGGTAGGAGTTTTTTGGGATAATAATGCGATGGGTTCCCAGTTCCCACGTCCTTCCGCATACGACTCGACTAAGAGTTTTTAAACTTTTAGATTTTTGTAACGATTTTATTATCAGATGTTACTTGTTAGTGATAATGACCGGGACCGACGGCATAACGGATCCTACTTAATTTAGTTGTTACAAAAAGCAGTGATAACCTTTTGGTTCAGCCTACTATATACCTAACCTATTGGGCATTAATATAAGTTGTACGTGTACGCGTACTACGAAAAGTGTTTTTTAAATATCTTTAGACTCAGTGGCGTGCAGTTCATAGAGGCATAAAAGCACTGCTTACCCAAATGGAAATACGTCAACATTTATCATCAAAACAGCTAGTAAATAGGTATTCTGAGCAACTAATGCCTATCCTAGCTTCAAACTCTGTGCGCGCCACCGTCCAGACTTGATCAATCCTGTATCGATGATAATAATATGAAACCGCCTCACATCATTTAAAAAGCTGGTAACCCTGCTTCTATGTTTTCTGAAGATCGATTTCAAGATCAGACCTTAAGTCCGCCCACCTATTGTCCGAAGTGAAAAAAGTCAAGCGCTAACCTGTCATCGAGAAAAAAACAATGAACGATAAAAAAATTCCATAAGCTCATAACGGACCCAAAACTATTCCGTGCAAGCCAGCCGGTCAGCCGATACATGTCTGGACATGTTCCAAAGAGTGGAACATGTCCAGACATGTATCGGCTGACCGTGAATGCACAGGTATAATTATTAATTAGGTACCTCATCATTTTAATAAATGGAACTTTCTTTAGTCAATGATCAGGGTGTTAAAATATCTCCTTGTCGCATCCTTTATGTGAGGATTAAAAAGTTTTTAATCGTTACTCAATAGTTTTGTGGTAAACCAACACCCAAATGTTATATGCTGCGTAGTAGCGAAATAACCGCAAATTGCCGCAAACGCTCTATCAGACTGGCAGGACTGGATTCGCCAATTGACGAAATTATATTTTACCAAAATTTCAGCTTGTCTCGGCTGTCGCTAATTTCCTGCCTGACGCCTAAGGATTGGTCTCCGCTGCGCTCAATCTATGGTATAGCCATACAAAAAAAGTGTCGTCTAGACAGCGCTTCAAATCTATATATATAAAATTCAAAGTCCTGACTGACTGACTGACTTACTGACTGACTGACTGACTGACTTATATATCAACGCACAGCCTAAACCGCTGTGGCTAGAAACTTGAAAGTTTGACAGTAGGTTCCTTTTGTAACGTAGTCGCTCACTAAGGAAGGATTTTTCAAAATTGCACCCTTAAGGGGGTGAAATAGGGGTTTAAAGTTTGTATGAAAGTCCGTCATTTCTCAAGTTATATCAACGAAACTTGGTATTTTGGCTTTCGGTAATAAATAAAGAAATACGTATTTCACAGTTTTTCGAAATTCCACCCCCAAAGGGGTAAATTGGGGTTGAAAGTTTGTATGAAAGTCCTTCATTTCTCAAGTTATAGCCATGAAATTTAGCATTTGGGCTTTCAGTTAGATATGAAGAAGTAAGTACTTCAGCATTTTTGAAATTTCAACCCCCAAAGGAATGGAATAGGGGATGAAAGTTTGTAAAAAAGTCCTTCATTTCTCAAGATATTTCTCAAGTTATATCAACGAACCTAGGTATTTTGGCTATCGGTAAAAAATAAAGAAGTACGTGTGTCAAAATATTTAAAAATTTCACCACCAAAAGGGTTAAATAGGGGTTGAAAATTTGAATGAAAGTCCGTCGTTTTTCAAGTTATCGCCCTGAAACTTGTTATTTGGGCTTCCGATTTAAATTTATGAAATACGTATTACACAGTCTTGAAATTTCTATCCCCAAGGACGTTAAATAGAGAGTTTGTCCTTCAATCACGCCGCAACAGAGCAACGGATCGATGTGATTGACAGAGAGAGTGACATGGGCTTCTTTTTATCCCGGAAATGAAGGAGTGCCTGTGGGAATTAAAAAAACTTATGGCACGCGAACGAAGTCGCGGGCGTCCTCTAGTGTAAGTATGAAAAGGCCGAAAATTTACAGGTGAGTACCTACTTGGCATTTGAAACCCTCAAAATAATGCATATAAACCCATATATTTTTAGACTAGCTGATGCCCGCGACTCCGTCCGCGTGGCTAAGCTTTTTTTATTCCCGCGGGAACTCCTTAATTTTCCGGGATAAAAAATAGACTATGTCACTCTCCAGGTCCTCAAATATAACTGTGCCAAAAATCACGTCAATCCGTTGCTCCGTTGCGGCGTGATTGAAGGACAATTAACCAACAAACAAACACACTTTCGCATTTATAATATATTATTAGTATGATTTATATATTAAACTTTATAAGCACATAACAACTAACAGTTTATCAAAGATCTATATTATTATAGCGGGGAACTAACAGTTTATCAAAGATCTATATTATAGCGGAGTCTAATTACAGCTAAGAACAATAGTCTCAAACGAAAGCAAAACAAGTGCAACTTTTTTTTGTCCCAACTTGCCCCAGAACCCTAACTAAGAGGATAAAATATGAGCACCTGTTTGGAACACCACCTGTGGCATTTATTTTTATCCCCTTCGTATACCGTGGACCGTGGATGCTTTATTCCCATTTAGTTTAGAAAAAAAGTTTTATAACGGCGCGGTGGTCGGTGCAGTTGGATTAGTTTTAGGCTTAACTGGAGTAAGTAGGCTTTCGAACTTTAAAATAAGTAAGTCTACTAAGTAATATGGTTTAGTTTATCTACATAGGTATAGTCTGACAAACTTATCTAACCCGGTGACAGCGTCACTAGTATCTATGAAATATCTAAACCATAGAATAATGAAGACTAAGACGGCAGTCGTAATTCCTTCCTCCATGATCTAAACTAATATTATAAAGAGGAAAGATTTGTTTGTTTGTTTGTTTGTCTGTTTGTTTGTAAAGGATAAACTCAAAAAATACTACACCGATTTAAAAAATTCTTTCACCTATAGAAAGCTACATTATCAGCGAGTAACATAGGCTATATTTTGTTTTCAAAAAATTAGAGATCCTTACGAAAATTGCAATAATGTGAACTACGAGTAAATCGGAAAAAAACGTCTCTTCTGAGAGCTTACGTGGTGTAGGTACGCTGCGTAAATAGTAAAAGTTAAACGAAAACACTTTGTGTGGTGGATTTCTTCCTCTCAAAAAGTTCTAAAAAAAAGTCCGAAGTAGCTTTATATCTATCTTTTAAGGTTGACTTACAATAACAATTTTTATGAGTTTTCTGTAATATTAAAATGCAAAACCTGTCCACTGCCCACTGCCCACTGGCTATATTGGGTATAGACTATTAGGAACTTGATTAAACCATGAGAATTCCTAGCCATCATACACACATCATAGTGTCCTAATCACAAAAATTAACGAAGCCCCTCGAATATCTGAAGTTCCCATTTATTCCAATATAACATAAACTAACAAAATACCTGTTTAATTCACCGCAATTATAAGAATAGAATACAATAATTAACCTAGCCCCAAATGCATTTCCTTTCCACGCAATAAAGAAACAACAATCAATTGCACTAATCACTGATTTTAGTTTAATTTTAGTCCTTATGTCTTAGACAATAAGAGTGAGTGTGAATATTTGTTAATTCTGGATTTGTTAGTACAAGTTAACCAGTATGGAAATCTGTGGTTATTTACGAGCAAAATTAACACTTTGTCAATGGGTCCACTTGTAGGTTTATCCTCGTGCGTTTTCATGTTATAATTGGCGGGGAAATTTTAATTGCTAGTGCAAAGGTTATAATTGAATAGAATATAGGAATAATATCTATTTAATCTAAACTAATATTATAAAGAGGAAAGATTTGTTTGCTTGTTTGTAATGGATAAACTACTCAACCGATTTAAAAAATTCTTTCATTTAAAAAAGCTACTTTATCAGCGAGTAACATAGGTTATAATATTTTATTTTCAAAAAAATAGAAATCCCTACGAAAATTGCAATAATGTGAATGAAGTCGGAAAAAATTGTCTCATCTGAGTGCTTCCGTGGCGTGCGCTGCGTAAATAGTAAAAGTTACACGAAAATAATGTATAGTGGAATGGTTCCTCTTAAAAAGTTCTAAAAAAAAGTCCGCGATAGCATAATATCTATCTTTTAAGGTTGTCTCACAATAACCATTTTTAGGGTTCCGTAACCGTTCCAAATGGCAAAAAACGGAACCCTTATGGATTCGTCATGTCTGTCTGTCTGTCTGCCTGTATGTCACAGCCATTTTTTTCCGAAACTATAAGAACTATACTGTTGAAACTTGGTAAGTAGATGTATTCTGTGAACCGCATTAAGATTTTCACACAAAAATAGAAAAAAAAACAATTAATTTTGGGGGTCCCCATACTTAGAACTGAAACTCAAAAAAATTTTTTTTATCAAACCCATACGTGTGGGGTAACTATGGATAGGTCTTGGTCTAAAACAAAGCTATACTTTCGAAGGTGTTTTTACTGGCATTGTATTAATCCTTATCAAAATAAAATGGTTGGTCATCTCAAGTATTTAATTCAGATGAACATCTTAGAAGGTATCATAGAAATAAAGTAACGCGCAATAGAAATAACTAAATATAAGTAATAGTGTGCACTTTTATTTTACTTAAATTATATACAATTCGTAGGCGATAGATAGATATAAAATGAATGCAGATGATTTAAATAAAAAAGTTGATAGTTAAATTTTAGAAAGTAAATTGTAAAAGAAAAACCTGAGTAACGTAAATCTATTTAACTACTTATCCCTTCTTATCGAATCTTAAATCTAATTTGCCCTCAATCTCGCTTTACTGATTAATTAAAGTTGTTTTTCAGTAAGAACTTCTTTCAATCCGAGGGAATCAAATGTCACACGATGACAAACAATAATTCAAAAGTGCTTTAAATTCGGTTCCTCGACAAAAAACATTATGATCTTTAAACCCAATGAAGCGTCCCGTTTCCAGTCCAATAATTGTAATCGGACCACTGAGTTATATAGACCTAGAAGATATAACCTCATACGTTATCATTTGATGACCTCCCTGGCGCAGTGGTGAACGCTGTTGTCTTGAAATCCCGGGTTAAACCCCCGGATGTACCCTCCATTTGGAAATTTACAATTTCTGAATTGTCTGTGGTAGTCCCTCCAGGCGGTGGAAGACTTTGGCCGTGGCTAGTTACCACCCTGCAGGCATAGACGTACCGCCAAGGGATTTAACGTTCCAGTATGATGCCGTGGAGAAACCGACAAAGAGTATAGGTTTAGTATTACTACAGTCTGCAACATGTTAACTCGCATCTACACTATCGCATTAGGTTATCTGAGACTGCATTATCACTTTCCACGCGAGATCAGTCTAGGTCTAACTTCCAGTGGCTAAAAAAACGTCCCTGATGTAGTAGTGAGGGCTGTGGTCTTTGTGTGACGTTGAGAGTTTGTTTTCTGGCAAAGGCATGTGGAATATTATAATTTAATTTTTTATTATTACTGGTGGTGGTGGTGGTGAGAAGATTGGTGGTGGTGGTGGTTGTGGTGGTGTAATGTTAATCCGTTGCCGTGTCAATCAGTTTATGTGTTCTGTTAAGATACCATCTTGAAATAGATGGCCTCCTGGATCACCTACGGCTTGTCTAACTATAACTGTCATACTTACCACTTTAAAGACCCGCTTCCTTAAAATCAACGCTTACTTATAACTTAATTCAAAAAATCTGATGTTACGGCCGCCCTTAACTATGTTTATCTAGTGTTAACTAATAACCAAAGACAGAATAAATTTATGTAAATAGAATATTTTTAGGTAAACATTTTGGTGTACTTTTGCCTACCTTAAAACTTGCCATTTCGCAGTATTGACAGATAGTGAAAAAGCAAGTCAGCCAAAAAGCTAGACCAGCCGCCATATAGGTACAGTTCGCGCTCGAGTTGAATGCAGAGTAAATGTATGTGTCACCATACATTTGCTCTGCATTCAACTCGTGCGTGAACTATACACCACTTTGGCCGTTTTACGAGACATTGCCTCTAGTAGCAACAACTCTATGACTAGGACTTTGTCAGTACTAAACCGTGACTTACCTCCAACTTATTACAATGTTATCCTTACCTTTCATTATTCACACATTATTCCTTATTTCGAAAGCAGTAAAGCGGAAAATTCTTTGCTCCTTCATTTGACAGCGGCAAACTTTAATCGATTTGTGTTTCAACAATTGAAAGGACCACACAGCACAATGATGAACTTTGCTTTTTGATTCTGTGGAAAAAAACAGTGAAGTTCGACGTTTCTGACATTTTACAGTTTCTAACATAAGGTTATTCAACTTGAAAATTCATTAGAATCCTATAATTAGGATACCTACTTGACAAAGAAAGTTAGTAAAAGAATAAAATATCAGAATTCCAGTAAGTCCAAACCATAGTATTAATTAATGATAATGAAATCGCTATACTAATGTGAATGTGACGATTATTTTAAACTACAAGTAAATATTTTTTCTCAAATAAGATTTTTTTAAATTTTCTTATTTGATATTCATTTTCTTATTTCATTTCTTGAACTCAGTAATAAATATAATAAAATATGGCATAAAAATTATCACGGTGGAAAAACAGTATCGAAGTAGTAAAGACTACGTTAATTCCCAGAACTTTTCATAGATACTTCACCTAGTATAATAAGATTTTTTTTATATTTAAAATTTGATGCGAAAATTGTTAATTATACTTAGTAGGTTTATTCTGTAGTCAGAATAAAATATATTTAAAGAGATTAAGAGACTTAAACCCGGAAATATATCCCGGAAAAAAGCCCATGTGAATTCCAAAAAAACCTAAATCCACGCGGTCGAATTCGTGGGCATCATATTGTAAAGAAAGAAAGAAAGAAAGAAATTATTTATTTGTATAAATATGTAGTCATTTAGATCTTACACAAACATAAAAGTTTTATGCAAGCACAGAATCGGTAATAGTGTAGAGAAATTCGAAGCAGTTTTCGATTTCTTCGTTCACGTTACTGGATCGCGATCGATTTTCCTTTCAAATGTCGACTCGTTTTGAGTCCATTGCCAATGCTAAGATTTGATGTAAGTTAGAAGATTTTTGCTTTTTGTAAGAATATACTTCTATACTAATATTATTAGAAATGCGAAAGTTTGGATGGATGGATGGATGTTTGTTACTCAAACACGCCAGAACGGCTAAACGGATCTGGATGAAATTTGGCACAGAGATAGATTATAGTCTGTAATAGCTGTTTTTTATCCCGGAAAATTTATTGATTTTCCTTAATTTTCTATAATTTTCCAGGATAAAAAGTAGCCTATATCACACTCTAGAAGAAGAAGAAGATCACTATAGTTCTCTCTCAGGATCCCAACTATACCCATGCAAAAAATCACGTGAATCCGTTGCTCTGTTTAGTCGTGATTGAAGAACAAATAAACACACTTTCGCATTTATAATATTAGTTCGAAGCAGTATTAATATTAGCATGAGAGTATGGATTATGAATTTTGTAATCGCTTTCGTATTGAACTTGGGCCGAACTATCCATAGTTCGTGGCTGCACGAATCGGAGCAAGTTTAGTGTCTAGTTCCAAGTTTGAACTAGTTTACGTCGTTTGTCCCTTTCTAAGGCTCTATTCTTGTTCGATTCTGTACGCCAACCTTTATGTTTGGTTACATTTCGTATTGTTTCCTTTAACTCATTAGTGGAAACTTGATGTTTCTGAAAACCAGTTTGTCGATAGACTGGTTACTATTCGTATTACATAGAACCATTTTGTTTGCTATACTAGCTGTTGTCTTTATTAAATCCTATGGCCAAGACAACTACTGATAGAAAAAAGTAATATTATGTAATTATAATGTTGTTTCGATAATGTGGCCATTTAAAACGAATTAAGTACCTACTTATAATTATTTTGAAAAGTGGCCTATCTTTCTTTTAAAAAATTACGAAGAGATAAATAGATAAAGTATTATTATTATTTTATCTCCATGTTTTATAATATCATTGTCTATTTCAACATGTGCATTGGTACTTGTAGAAAACTGCATAATGCACATGCAACATCGTTTACTGTAGTTTATTAAAAAACAAACATCTTTTCGATGTCAATATCACATATTATTTTATTTCATTTCATTATTTCGATATTTACTATTGAAACACAAGAATATGTCTATAATGATTTGTACTGTATTCATATCGTATTCATAATCAGCTTTACCGCGTATAACCTATCGAGCCAAGCCAATTCTTTTTCCGTCCTATTGTTCTGAACCGAACGTGTTTTAACAAGTTCAGCCTCACCGACATTAGTGGTACGGTAAACACGAGTTTATTTTCGTCTTGATTGACGAACCGACGCCTGACACTGTTTATGAGTTACAACCATTTCTATACGTATGTTGGTGCTACTAATAAACGCAGTGCTGTTCAAATATACCTACTCTATTATTACTTTGGCTCTGTTCTCTTATCTTACATTTTTAAGTCAAAGATATTATGAGATTATCGGTGATTTTATTTTCTTATTCTTCCAATTTCTAAGTTAACTATTGTTGCAATTATTTTATCAGATACATTATAGTTCCTCTCACGGTTACGATAACTCAACTATTTATTTGCTACTACTCCATAATAGTACTGAGCTTTACAATCTTAATTATTAATAATACCTAACACTAATCTAGTTGTGTAGTGAAATATGGTTATTAAGCTATTCTATGACTTTAACCCACCGTTCTATTATACCGGCGCTCTACTTCTTTCCGTAATTTTTCTATGGTGTTTGTTTATTTTTCCTACTTTTGCAAGACAGTCAAATTGCATTTCGGAAATGTTAATCCTGTTAATTTTTTAAGAAACCATCCAGATCAATCTTAGGTATTTTACCATTCGAGGTTTATTTCCATAGGCACAAAACATTCATATTTCATAATTTATTCTAATTCCAGTTAAATTTTTTAGGAGTTCTCCAAATTTAATTAGATTTTGGATCAATAAATAAATTTTGTCATTTTTAAAAATCTCATGTATTTTTGACTTCTTGTTCTATTTTTAATAACACTAAATTCTACTACTGATTAGGAGTTAGGACGCTTACTATTTACAGCATAATATTCATCCTAAGTATGTAATTTTTTTTTTTCCTAGGTAGAACTACAAGACCTTCGCTAGATTGGCATTTTATGATGTTATTGCGTCTATTTAAAATTGCATGCGAAAAACAATTAGGATACCTTTGAAGTTTGAATATGAGCAGAAAAGGTAAAAACAATGAAAAATCTCATTGTGTTTAAAAATAATAAATTTATTTCAAAATTTCCCGCAAAACTGTCGGGGACATAGCATAGTTAACACAATCCAGTTTATGCATAATCGATTACATATGGCGCTTAACTACATGGGCAGTAAATAATAAATTGCTTACAAGAAAACATCACAAAAGTTTAAATGCAATATTTACAAGATGAAAATTTTTAAATCTACGTCATAAAAATAATTTTTACAATGTATGAAACCATTTTTTTTTTACTTTTTTTCATTATTGAAACAGAACAAAATGTATTGAACAGTAACAAAAATTAGAATATAATGTATTTACTTACTCAATTTCATATTTACATTTTGGTAAAATTATAATTTTTACGCTAATGCGAATTGATTTTATCGCAATTTACGAATGTATTTTTGGATAAATTTTCCGTAAATTTAGCTAATATTTGGCGTCTAGTCAAATCGAAATTGAATTATCCATAATATAAAGGATACTAAATATGACTATCGAAACTAAACTTTGGAACTAAAATAAAAGAGATCCATTGATGCTATTTTCCTTAGAAAAAGTTTTCAACTAAATACTAGTTGTCTTTTTAAATCTAACTAAATTGTAATAAATTAAACTAATTGTAATTAAGCTAATTAAAATTGATAAAACAAAATAAGAGATCAAATGGAAATGTAACTAAATACAAAACTTAACAGAACTAAATTGTCAGTGTTAATATTAGTTGTGATTTCAATTTTTGATAACTTGAAAATTAATTGCATGACTTATTTATATTTAAATGTCTACATTTGAATCATGTAGAAATATTATTTTCATGACAAATTTTCAAATAATAGAAAATGCCAAAATTAAATTTCAATTCATGTTGAATTTAATCAACGTTTTAATCAACATCAAAATCATTAATGTGAATTATTTTGAACACATTTTTCAAGACTGATAAGACTGATTAAAATTAACCAATAAATGCATAGTTATTATAACTTATGTACTGGAATACTACATACATCATCCACAATACTAGAAGAGTTTTGTCGAACTTCACTCAAATATCGGAAAGCAAAATTCATCAAAAGCGCGAAAAGTGTTATGTATTTGCGAAATCGAATAAAAATGAAGGAAATCAATCCCGTCATTTTTAATACGATTTAAACCACCATTTACAATTTAAGTGCAGTTTGACACAACATCTCGAGAACAAAAAAAAGATTACAAAATAGGGATGGACTTAAAAATACGTAACAATAGTCCAGATCTGCTTTGCAGTATCACCGTTAACAATACTTATCTAAAACAATCTTCTTTTTATCTGACCGTATTGAAGAGGGACGAGGCGAGAGACACTTTAAGGATGGCCACAACCATCACCAAGTTCACGATGTAGGTCGAATTGCATCTTAAGTGGTAAGGTGGTATATAAGGCTCTCGAGGGCACTCACCTCGCCGGCTGTCCTGGGCTTCTTGGCCAGGCTGTCGTGATACCAAGATGTGGCATAGAACCTCGTACAACTCGGCGAGGAGCCGGTTCAATCGTGAAAAGTTCTCCTCTGCTGCCTCTCTCTCGCTCGGCAAGTTGAATGCTATAGCCATCTTTGTCTCTCACAATGCCTTTTTCTACGGAAGAAGCGTGGACAGATTGCGGTTTGTTTTGTATGCATAAATGCTCGTGCGCGTTTGGGTTTCGTCTCCCGCAGCTTTTTTATTATCTTTGTGGAGCCCAACAATTTTTTTCGTTTCCGTCAATTTTGTTTCACTTCAATATTTTTTTACTTTATTGTAAGTACTTTATATTGCATGTATGTACTGGATTCAGAAAATTCACTGCGCAAAAATGTATCTCTTCCAAATTTTTTTCCAAGTCCAATAAAAAATCTCAAAGCCTATTTCTAAGTTTTTCTCCGTGTAGAGTTCACTTTGACACTCGAAAATGGCACACTGAGTCTATGAGTACAAATATTTCACAGTTCGATTTCGCTAACGAGATCACTTGAAGGATCGTAAAGTTCACAAGTTCACAAAAAGTTTCAGCAAAAACACAGTCGCGTACATTGTCCGTGAATCACTCGCAATTTAGAGATAATCGACGCTCGGTCGATGACACAATCGCGCTAACTAACGCTCTATGCATCGCTCCAGCATTTCGATGTAAACAAGCTAACACTTCGCTCTGCGTTCGACAAAAGAGGTCGGGTGACAACTATTGTACGTGCGGCCGGCGCGGAAGCAGATCGTGTAATAAGGGATAATACTTCGTGCACATCATTGCCTCGCTCGCCTCGGATTGCGCTTGTGTGTGCGGTGCATAATGTAACCATACGCTCACACAAGCGCACCCTATTTGATTATAAATAGTTGAACGCACGGTAGCACGTTCCCTTCGCACTCTACCACTACAATGAACTGCGACACGGCTATCGCCGGCTCTTTTCCACTTACAGGTCACCAACTTACGCGTCTCATTTCAAACTGGTTACATCATTGTGGCAACAACATCGGTGGAAATACGCTTTCTCGGTCTGATGTTGGGGTTGACTTCTTTGACGAGAGGGATGGCGCTAAGGGTGTGGGTTTTCATTTTGGCAGTGAGAAAGCGCGCCAAAGTGAACTAGCCAATGAGGTGGCTGATTCGGTATGGGGTGAGATGACGTAAGGATGCAGGATTCGAGTCCACGGGGTTGTTAAACGAAAAGCGTTCACTCGGCTATGAGCTTGTGCCTGTGACCATACGATTTGCGTGACACCGGTAATGTTTTAACGGCTCTTTGTTCTCGCACGTAAAGCTGGTTTTAATGCGATTTAGGATACGATACGATAGCGGGAGATTACGCGTGTGTTTTATTCGTAGTAATTTGGTAATGTTTGTAGTTGGAGCGTTCGCGTATAAACAGTTTTACGGTCGCGGTTTTGCCATCGTTCGGTTTGTGCGAAGGTGTTTTTGGGTTTATAGGCGTTTAGGGCCGAGTGGAAACCTTTGTTTAGACTGACTCAATACGGGTAATAAAATTGATAACTGCCTTTTAGACGTAAAAGTTTTCATAAAAATAGGCGTGATTTCGAAATTGTGTCGAACGTTTTAATGTTAGTGTCACTCAAGTGTTTTGTAAAAGTTTGAATACAAAGTGAATTGAAATTTTATTTCTGATTGCCAAAAATAAGTTTATCTTAAATTTTGAGTTTAATAATAATTTCAATAAGCCAGTGTCAATTTTGAATTTCAATAAATCTCTGTAATTTTAATTGCGTTAAATCTAAAATTTTAGAATTCGTAACTGTCCGTAAATAAATTTATTAAAATTGAAATAATTATTATTGGTGTCACGCAATGTTCGAAAATAAAATACCCAATCATGAATGTTTTTCAGCTTAGGCATCGCGCGACTCTACATTTTGATTCTACAATTTTTTCCCATGTTTCACAAAAATAATATTATAGTTTATAAGATAATATTATAGTTTATAGCTTTTAAGAGAATAATAATATCTTTTAACTTTAATAAAATGAATTTCGACTCAGAAGGGGCCTCAAAAATTCGCGCTGAAACTACGCTGAAAATGTACATTTTCGAATTATTTTTTCATTTTACAAAAACAGCTAGCCAATGCCGGCAAGTCGCAACTCGCAACATACCTAGTTACATTTTTTAATTTTCAAAACCTTATTGGACCAAGATAAAATCTTCCGCCATAAATTGCGATGCGAGTGATCTCTTCGGCAAATTTCATCAAGATCAGATGAAAGGATAAGCTAAGTAGGTTACATCACATTTTAATAATATGGATTATGTATTTATTTAATAAAATCTAAATGTAAAGGAAAAGGTGACTGACTGACTGACAGACTGACTGACTGATCTATCAAGGCACAGCTCAAACCACTGGACGGATCGGGCTGAAATTTGGCACACAGATAGGTAGCTATGACGTTGGCAGTTGAACTTGGCATCCGCTAAGAAAACTTTTGAAAATTCAACCCCTAAGGGGGTAAAATTGATCTGGGATTTTTTTATGAAAATCGAACTAACGAGAGCAAAGCCGCGGGCAAAAGCTTGTCTGAATATTTTTTTTTTTCCAAAATATATACAGGTGTTTCTACTTAGCACTTAAAATAATGAGCAGGTACAGGACTAGAGACTCTATCATAGATTCTGAAATCGGCATAGGTAGATACTAGATACTAGATATTATGACTGGCTCTACCATATTATGATCCATGATTATATGAAAAGCCAACAAGAAATTCAGCAGTTGTTTATTTAAAGAAAAACAATGTGACGATATTAGGTAGGTTTTGAACTTTTGACGACCTCCGTGACGCAGTGTTGAGCGCTGTTGCCTTAAAGTGCGGAGGTCCCGGGTTCGATTCATGGTAGGGTCAGGAAATTTATAATTTCTGAATTTTCCCTGGTCTGGCCTTGTGGGAGGCTTCGGCCGCGGCTAGATACCACCCTACCGGTAAAGACGTGCCGCCAGTGTAGAAACCGTGTAGGGGTATGGGTTTAATATAAATCTGCCATGCCCCTAACAGGTTAGCCCCCTGCCATCTTAGACTGCATCATCACTTACCATCAGGTGAGATCGCAGTCAAGGGCTAACTTGTAGTGGATAAAAAAAAGGTAACTAGGTAGTAGGTACTTACTATAGTTAGCTGTACCTACCTATCTAACCACCACCAGCTTCCATCTTCCCTCATGATTATAATATGGGGCTCTTCAAAGGGCGGGTAAACAAATTTCTCAAAAGCCGGCAACGCATCGGCATGCAAATGTTCATCGGCAGCGGTAATCACACGTCTTTGCCGGTAGGGTGGTAACTACCCACAGCCGAAGCCTCCCACCAGGGTAGACCAGGGAAAATTCAGAAATTATAATATTCCCAAATTGACCATGCCGGGGATCGAACCCGGGACCTCCGTACGTTAAGACAACAGCGCAACATACTGCGCCACGGAGGTCGTCAAAACTGTGCGCGCCACTGTCTTCATGTACCTACCTAGGTATGAAAGTAAAAGTTTAGTTTTTACGTTTATTCCAACGCATGGGTGCATTATCGACCGTTGGATGGGCATTACTCATCGGCACACTTTCCTTGCAAGTCGCAACAAAGCAAGTCCGAACCTGTTCGCGGTCACTATAAAGGTCTAGCCCCACTACCAACAGAAGCACGGAGCTACGCGGCACCTAGCGGCAAATGGGCCGCGTCGTCGTCGTCAGTGCATCTGCTTGTTGCGTCGCTCAAGTGGGCCCAGCCCGACACAAACTTGTAGCGTGACGTTTTAGATAATTAATTTACATATTTTAATAATTATTTATTCATTATTTATTTCTCACAACATTTTAAATTTAATAAACCACATATATATTATATCAATTACAGCTTATATATTATAAATATCATTTACATTAATATTTATTATATACCATATTATATCGTTTATCATTTATTATAAATAAATTCAGTACCTATATCATATTCAAGTATCGTAAACCCGCGCGCCGTCAGTGGAAACGGGCTCTGCCGAGACAGGAACCGGTCTCGGCGGCCGGCCGCCCGAGCTCGACGTATGCACGCGGCAGTAGTGTGTTCCGTGCTGTTACCCGCGAAGCGCGTGTCGCATTGTATGATTATTTCTACGCTCAATATACATACAGTTTTTCTTTTGGCACGAGTATTACTTATCCCCCACTAAAGTGGTGACCCCGACGTGATCACATTGCACAGTGAGTGAGTGATAATGAGTAAAGATAACGGAAGTGACAGCAGCTCCGACTCAACTCGTACGATTACCGAGAAACATGGTGCCGGCGTTACTACACGTCGTGCAAAAATGACGCGCGTTTCTACGGAACCGGAACGACAGTCGTACGACTTTTATCATAAGCTGAATTTTAAAGTGCCGACTTTTTCACCGGACGATCCAGAGATTTGGTTTGCCCTAGTAGAAGGCCAATTTGATAATTTTGGAATAACCGAAGATGCCGCTAAATTTAATACTGTTATCGCAAACCTGGATATAATCCATGCAAAGGCCGTCAAAGACATTATAGTCAACCCACCGACGCGGAATCGCTATAATAAAATCAAAACTGAATTAATAAAACGACTTACCGCCTCTCACGAAAAGAAGGTTCGACAACTTCTCACCCACGAGGAACTGGGTAACAGAACACCGTCGCAGTTCCTTCGTCATCTACGAGACCTGGCTGGACCTAACGTACCGGAAGAATTTTTGCAGAGCATCTGGAGCAACCGCCTTCCCCAGAGTACCCAGACCGTGCTGACATCCCAGACCTCTCTCAAGCTGGAACAGCTGGCTGAATTAGCTGACCGTATACAAGAGATATCAGCACCACCTAGCGTCGCAGCTACCTCAGTACCTGCCAGTACACCTGGACCCAGCAGCAGCTCCTCTGGTGAGATCGCAGAACTGAAACGCATGGTGGAACGCCTGGCAATCAAGCTTGATGAGCACACACGTCAGTCGCGCCGCATGAGCCGTTCCGAACAGCAGCGCCGTCGTTCAACTTCGCGCAGCGCGAACCGATCAGCGTCAAGTTACCGAAAATATCCAGTCTGCTGGTATCACGCAAAATTCGGATCGAGAGCACACAAATGTCAACGGCCCTGCGACTACAACAAGTCGGGAAACGCCGCGGGCAATCTGCAGTAATGGCGACAGACGATTGCCCCGCTATACCTGGTCGCCTCTTCGTAACCGACCGTGGCACGAAGACCCAATTTTTAGTTGACACTGGGAGTGACTTGTGTGTGTTCCCTCGATCCCAGCTACGAGATCGCCGAGCACCTACAAACTTCCAGCTTACTGCGGCAAATGGGACTTCCATCAACACCTACGGTTACGTGTACCTTAACTTGGACCTCGGACTTCGCCGAAATTATCCATGGCGTTTCGTGGTAGCCGATGTTACAAGACCAATCATAGGAGTGGACTTTTTGTGTTATTACCATTTAATCGTAGACTGTAAAAGCCAAAAATTAATTGATAATACTACTTCCTTATCTGCTCCAGCTTCTCTGGCTTGTAACTCTAGTCATATACATTCTGTAAAGGTAATAGCAGGCGATTCTAGTTACCATCTTTTGCTTTCGCGGGAATTTCCCGAAATCACGCGACCCGCGGGTACACAACGCTTGATTACACATAACACAATGCATCATATTCGCACCACACCCGGTCCACCAGTATCTTGCACACCACGCAGGTTAGCACCTGATAGGCTGAAGATCGCAAAAGCAGAATTCGAAGCAATGTTACAGGTTGGTACTTGTCGCCCTTCAGAATCCGCATGGGCTTCCCCTCTCCACCTCACCCCCAAAAAGGACAACGGCTGGAGACCTTGCGGGGACTACCGGATGCTGAATGCTAGAACAATCCCCGACAGGTACCCCATCCGCCATATCCAGGATTTTGCTCATAACCTTTCAGGATGCACGATATTTTCAACCCTGGATCTGGTAAAAGCCTACAACCAGATCCGCGTGAATCCTAGCGACATCGAGAAGACCGCCATAACAACGCCGTTCGGCTTATACGAGTTTCCGTACATGACGTTCGGGCTTCGTAATGCCGGACAGACGTTCCAGCGCTTCGTCGATGAGATGCTGCGCGGACTGGACTTCGCTTATGCATATCTGGATGACATCTTGGTCTATTCGAAAGACGAGGCGTCTCACATGGATCATTTGCGCCAGATCTTTACTAGGTTGCGAGACTACGGCATGATCATCAACACCGCTAAGTGCGTATTTGGTGCCTCCGAAGTCACTTTTCTAGGCTATCGCATTTCAGCGGACGGCACTAAGCCCTTGCCTGAAAAGGTAGAAGCAATCAGGAACTTCCCTGCACCCAAGACGGTAAAAGAGTTACGCAGGTTCTTAGGGATGATAAATTTTTATCGTCGATTCATTCCCGATGCTGCACAACACCAAGCACCTTTGCATGCTCTTTTGACAGGTTCAGTAAAGGGTTCACACCCGGTGAACCTCACATCCAAAGAGCTAGAGGCTTTTGAAGCTTGCAAGCGTGGTTTATGTTTAGCCACCATGCTCGCTCATCCAGACTGCGCAGCTAAGCTAGCCCTCGTGACCGACGCTTCAGATACGGCTATGGGCGCCGTGTTACAGCAGTTCAAGGAAAATACTTGGCAGCCATTAGCGTTTTACTCACGTAAGTTTTGCCCTGCTCAAACCAAGTACTCTCCCTATGACCGCGAACTTTTAGCGATCTATGAAGCGGTCAAGCACTTTCGTCACATGATCGAGGCTCGTGATTTTATAATCTACACGGATCACAAGCCCCTTACGTTCGCATTTCACTCCAGGAAAGAGAATTGCTCGCCCAGGCAATTCCGTCACTTAGATTTTATATCCCAATTTTGCACTGATATAAGGCATATTTCAGGGAAGGATAATGTGGTAGCTGACACATTGTCCCGTATTGAAGAAATCGGTTTACCTATCGACTTACAGAAGTTAGCTACCATACAAAATACCGACCCTGAACTTAAAATGCTTCTAAGTGGCAACAACTCTCTATGCCTGGATAAAGTGAAAATACCTGGTTCTCACGTTGAGCTCTATTGCGACGTAAGTGGTACCACGCCTAGACCATACGTGACAAAGGAATTGCGCCGACAGGTTTTCGTAAGTCTCCACTCTCTTAGCCACCCTGGTGCCAACGCTACGATTCGTTTGATCACCGATCGCTACGTTTGGCCTGGCATTAAAAAAGACTGCAGGGAGTGGGTACGTACCTGTATCGCGTGTCAAAGGTCTAAAATACATAGACATACCTCTGCACCATTGAGCTCGTTCAGACTACCCCGAGCTAGGTTTAGGGACATACACATTGACCTTATCGGTCCCCTGCCTGTATCCCAAGGTTACCGTTATTGCCTCACCGCAATCGACCGTTTCACACGATGGCCTGAAGCAATTCCTTTACAGGATATTACGGCAGAGACTGTTGCCAAGGCGCTCCTCAGCGGATGGATATCCCGTTTTGGTTGTCCTTCACAGGTGGTGACAGATCGCGGAAGGCAGTTTGACTCGGCTCTGTTCAGTCATTTAGCAAAGATCGCGGGTTTCCAGCATAAAATGACAACGGCGTACCACCCAGCCTGCAACGGACTCGTGGAGAGGTTTCATCGGCAACTTAAAGCTGCCATAATCTGCCACGCCGATAGCAGCTGGGTTGAGTCTCTTCCTCTTGTACTTTTAGGTGTACGCAGCACCTATAAAGACGACTTAAAATCATCGTCGGCAGAGTTGCTGTATGGAGAGCCGCTTCGTCTTCCAGGAGATTTCCTAAGCCCTGAAGACCTTATTAACCCTGACGTGACCGATTACATCATAAGATTACGTAAGTTCGCAGCAAACTTGCAACCATGTCCTGCGTCACGTCATGGTGGTCAGCGTTCTCCCTTCATTTTTAAAGATTTGGCCATATCTTCCCACGTCTTCCTTCGAGATGACACTATGGTCGGATCCCTTAAGCCAGCATATACTGGGCCCTATGAGGTTATTCAGCGAGGAGATAAAGTTTTTAAAATTGTGGTGAACGGTAAGACAGTCACTGTTTCGATTGATAGACTTAAACCTGCCTACATACTCCGTGAACCGGACACCGTTACACCCACAACCAATTTGCAATCACCTCATTCATCTACTCATCCCACGCATACTTCCACTCATAACACTGGTCACAATCTACCTGACACCGAGAACGGCACAGTCAAAAAAACTCGTTCGGGCCGGATAGTGAAATTTCCAGATTTTTACCGCCCGTAGGCCGTTCTCTGGGGGAGGGTGGTGTAGCGTGACGTTTTAGATAATTAATTTACATATTTTAATAATTATTTATTCATTATTTATTTCTCACAACATTTTAAATTTAATAAACCACATATATATTATATCAATTACAGCTTATATATTATAAATATCATTTACATTAATATTTATTATATACCATATTATATCGTTTATCATTTATTATAAATAAATTCAGTACCTATATCATATTCAAGTATCGTAAACCCGCGCGCCGTCAGTGGAAACGGGCTCTGCCGAGACAGGAACCGGTCTCGGCGGCCGGCCGCCCGAGCTCGACGTATGCACGCGGCAGTAGTGTGTTCCGTGCTGTTACCCGCGAAGCGCGTGTCGCATTGTATGATTATTTCTACGCTCAATATACATACAGTTTTTCTTTTGGCACGAGTATTACTTATCCCCCGCTAAAAACTCAAACCACAGAATAGGTAATACGTTAACAGAAAAGATACTCCGCGAAGATCTTTTAACAATCAGCGACTCAGGTTACGTCGTAATAAAGCCCAAATATTTCTCTTTCTATCGAGTAACTCTTATCCGTTCAGACGCGGCGCGTGTAGCCTTGGGGTTGTTTCTAAATTCTTGTAATTGCTTGATGACGACAATTACTTTTATAATAGATAAAAGATATATTTTATTAATACATTTTGTAGAAACCGAATATGGGTATGAGTATGACAAGTGAGCCAGGGCCTGCTCAAACAACGAATATTTGCTGCGACATGCCGTGCCGCTTCGTGCATCTGTAGTAGGCCTACACCTTAATATAGCAAGTAGCGGAGCCTTCGCATAGCTTTTTTTATGATGAAATTTATAAGAGGTCTTGCATGAAAAGTTTTTCTTATTTGTTGGCAAAGTTTGGAGCCTTTCAGTGTTAGGTGGTGATTTTGAGAAACAGTTCCTATTTTTTTTGGTGACGGGGAGAAATCTCCTTACGATAAGTAGCCGACTTCCAAACAAACGAGTAGGTATGCAAAATTTCAGCTCAGTCGGAAACCGGGAAGTGGGGTTATCAGATATACACCGGGATAGGTGAAACTAATTAATATAAAAACATAAGCTTGTAAATTGTGACGACCTCCGTGGCGCCGTGTTGAGCGCTGTTGTCTTAACGTGCGGAGGTCCCGGGTTCGATCCCCGGCAGGGTCAATTTGGGAATATATAATTTCTGAATTTTCCCTGGTCTGGCCTGGTGGGAGGCTTCGGCCGTGGCTAGTTACCACCCTACCAGCAAAGACGTGCCACCAAGCGATTTAGCGTTCCGGTACGATGCCGTGTAGAAACCGATTAGGGGTATGGGTTTAATATAACTGCCATGCCCCTAACAGTTTAGCCCGCTACCATCTTAGACTGCATCATCACATACCATCAGGTGAGATCGCAGTCAAGGGCTAACTTGTAGTGGATAAAAAAAAAAATTTAAATACAAATGGGGTTCTTTTTGTTACACCAAATAGGTGGCGCTATATGTTTCATTTGCAGTGGACTATTCTTCTGTGCATATGTGGATTTTCATGATTCAGGAAAATAAAGGTCCAAAAATATTATTTCACTTACTCAGGTTATTTTTAAAGCAAGAAATATAATTTTTGGTTCGGTCTAGTCCAGCTGGAAAAATCAGCTGGAAAATGTATTTCTCCTGTATTTTGGTGTACAATAAAGAATACATTTTCATTCATTCATTCAACAAACACTAGTAAAGGCGTTTTAGCGTTCCGGTACGATGCCGTGTAGAAACTGAATAAGTTTATAACTGCCATGCCCCTAACAGGTTAGCCCGCTACCATCTTAGACTGCATCATCACTTACCATCAGGTGAGATCGCAGTCAAGGGCTAACTTGTAGTGAATAAAAAAAATTTGTTTTGCGCGCTTTTGCGCGACAGAATGAACTACATATTATATTAATTCTTCCTCGACGCACGCATTATTTTCACGCGAATTTTGTCCTGTTCTTTCGCGCTTAGGGCAAAAACACACTACGAACAGCCGTAGTATGTTTTCGCCCTAAGCGAGAAAGCACGCAAATAATATGTAGCAAAAAATAAGTTCCATATTTTAAAGTATGAAAAAAAATAATAAAAACCTGATAACCCATACCTTACTTACCATCCCAGATAGACTAAAAAGGGCAATCAAGTTCAATCCGGGGGCATGAAATCGACCGGTAGCCGGTAGCGGTCATGGTGGCTTAACTAAAATCGGCTTGGCCTCTTTCAAGTGGACGTTAAGTATTACCACTTTGCTGATACTGAATTGAAGTAAAGAATGTACAGCACACTAGCTGGTCCGCGTGGTTTAAGTTTTTTTTCATTCCCGCGGGAACTCCGTAATTTTCCGGGATAAAAATTAGCCTAGGTCACTCTACAGGTCCTCAACTATACCCATGACAAAAATCACGTCGATCCGTTGCTCCGTTGCGGAGTGATTGTAGGACAAACCAACAAACAAACAGACTTTCGTATTTTTAATACTATTATGAAGTATGATTTGTATACGTGATATTATTAATACATAATTGGATCCCTAAGTCTCTTCCAAGGTCTATATTAAAGGGAACACCCACATGGACATTTTAATAAACCTATATTGTTCAAAGATAAAGTATATAGTACATGAGGTTTCAGCAAAGTGTTGATGAAAGCTCTCGACAGATGTCACTACTAGTACATTCCGTCGCGCTAGAGCATGGCTGGTCTCGGACCTATGTATTCCTACAGAAACTTTTTCACTCATACTTACCTGGCGTAGGGGACACCGTGATCACGAAGGCGGTTCCCCCAGAGCGAGGCCCTTCCATTGCACTGCGGATGGGTTGACCTCTGTGATTATCCCTAATGTGGATAACTCGGACGCGTAATTTTTGGTAGTGGGGACTGCGTACGCGCCGTCCCCCCATATTGAATAATGTTAATTTTATAAAATTACTGAGAAATAAGAAAATTTCAATATTAATGCTATAATTCCAACGGCATGCTAATGATTCCAATAAGCAAGTTACTTGTATGCAAGTTGCAAATTGCATGCAACTTGAACATACCTGCATACAAGCTACAACTTGCGTGAGGTATAGTTTGAACTTGTACATTCTTATAAAACCGTGTAAAAGCAATTAAAACCGGCATGCAATTTGCACACTCAAAAATATGTTTCCAATGCAAGCAACTTATACGCAAATGTGACGTCATACTTGCATGCTAGATTTGCCTAATGGAATCGCGCCTTTAGGAACAGCAACAGTGTGCACAGTCGCGTCAGTCAACTTATGTCACTTATGGTAAGTCAAGACTCTACCACCGTTTCGGAAAACTGATTCTACTCAGAAGAGCTAGTAAGGAAATCAGCTAAGTTTAACTTAAGCTTTCGTGCAGCTTAAACAGTTATAGTAGGTATTCTGTGTTAGGTACTAGGTTGTCCAAGTGACTTTTAAGAACAGTATGAAAATCTCTGAGGTGGGTGGCTTCCGTTTCCTTCACTGTTAAAGCTCAAGCTCAAGAAAATTCAAGATCCCTAGAATCTTGAATTGATTTTAATAAAACTCCGAAAATTTAAAGATAGGTACGTGTCTGGGATTCAACCCCGGACCACCACGAATAGGAGGTTGAAGCATACTGAACTTCAACTTTCAACTTTTCCATCGCATATTATAGTTTTAATTATTCAACGAGTGATGTCATTTGCATCCATCCGAGTTTGCATTTTGTAATGTGAAATTCAACACTACAAATAATGGGAGGCCATAAATTCATTAGCGCGAAATAAACATTGACACTACCAAATAAGATATTTTTAATGGGATTTTTGAATCAGTTTTCAGCAAAATGACATTCGTAAAATCATTAAAAATAGAAATGAAATACTGCACTATGTGCTTTTTTTTAAATAACTAGACTGATGACACACCCTGAGATACAAATCATGTACTAATAAAATAAATGCGAAAGTGTGTCTTCTTGCCTGTTTATCTGACTGTATGTTTGTCTGTCTCTCACGTTTTGACGGCTGGATCTGGATCAAAATTTAGTACTGAGATAGGTCCCATTATGGTGAAAGACTAGCTTCTCAATTCTCATACCTTTTTTTTTTAAATCTTAATTTTTGGAGTTTGTTCCCAAAGGAATACGCCACTCCGTAGGGCTTCGTTGGGACGAAAAGCCGATGTCAATCATAGCTTTAAAAATGTCCTAAACCCACACGAAAAAATCCCGTGTAAAAATCAACGGTATATTTTGGGTAAACTGTAGCATAACACCTATGTCCTTTACCGGTATACAAACAACCTCAATACCATACCAAATTACCATAATGTAAATAAATTACCATCCATACTTAATATTATAATTGCGAAAGTGTGTCTGTCTGTCTCTCTGCCCCCCTAGCATGGGCCGAGACAATTTTCTCCCCGAGGAAAGGATAAAAATTTTATTCCTAAATAAATAAATAAAAACGCTTAAAACGGTGGATAAATAGTCCCCCGAGTCCCCGTGAAATGTCAAACGGGGATAAACTTCTCCTCTCCCCTGTTGCCGTGCTCTGAGAAGTGGATAAGTTAATTTTATCTCTTATCAGTGGATAAAATCGGGGGATAAAATTTTTATCTCCGGCCCATGCTAGCCCTGCTGCTACGCTTTCACGGCCCACCTGTTCAACCGATTTTGATGAAATTTGTTATGGAGGTAGGTTAAATCCCGTGGAAGGACATCGGCTAATTCCCGGAAAATTATCCCGGGCATCACTAGTAGTTTTATATAATTTAATGTTTTTGACCGAGCGTAGCAAAAGTCTCTGAGTCTACTTGGGTGAATTGGCACTTGTCCGTCCGTCCGTCCGTCTGTCCGTCCGTCAGAGCCTTATAACTTCTGAATTGCTGAACGTAATTACTTCAAATTTAAATATAATATGTAAATCGATGGCCTTCCGCCGAATATGGCTTAAAAAGTTTTAAAAATCTTTATTTCAGGGGGGCTCTCATAGAAGCGAATGCGAAGTAAAATATTTTTTATAGCGTTACATAGGGTTGCAGTATATCATTTTAAAGATAATTAAGAATAGAGTCCAAAAATATATTTTTTTTGAATTTTTCCCCTAAAATTGACGAAATGGGAGGCTTTCAAAGTAGCGATTTTCTAACGTCCAAAGTTGACTAGATAAATATTGGGGCTGATTCTGTTTATCACAATCTCTAAACTAAACTAAAATAGTAGCTTTAAATCTAGTTCTGTCCCTTTCCGTAGGGAGTATTATGAAAGGGTTAGCAATATTATTTGTAATGCTCTAATTTTAGTTTAGTTTAGAGATTGTGCATTACAGAATCAGCCCCATTATAAGGAAACGAAATTATTTAATTTTTAATGATGATGATATTTTTAACAGAACTTCACACTGATGTCAATAGATGGCGCTCTGTGAAACCGCGAGGTCTCAGTTCGGGGCAAACCACTAGTTAATTTAGATTTTAATGTATTTCAAAGTGTTAATTTGATATTTTTTGTTATATAATAAGGACCAAATAAAGTTTATGATCTTTTTTAAAAAAAATATCATGTTGATAAATATAAATTGTATCGATTTTGTTTTTAATTACTTAGCCGGGCCAAGTGCGAGTTGGACTCGCGCACCGAGGGTTCCGTACAAACCTGTAGTAAGTTTTAAACTATTAAAAAAAAACTACTTACTAGATCTCGTTCAAACCAATTTTCGGTGGAAGTTTGCATGGACATTGTACCTACATCATATATTTTTTTTAGTTTTATCATTCTCTTATTTTCGAAGTTACATGGGGGGGGGGGACGGACACATTTTACCACTTTGGAAGTGTCTCTCGCGCAAACTATTCAGTTTCGAAAAAAATAATATTAGAAACCTACCTAACAACAACTACAATATCATTTTTGAAGACCTATCCATAAGATACCCCACACGTATGGGTGTGATGAAAAAAAATTTTTTGAGTTTCAGTTCTAAGTATGGGGACCCCCAAAATTTATTGTTTTTTTTCTATTTTTGTGTGAAAATCTTAATGCGGTTCACAGAATACATCTACTTACCAAGTTACAACAGTATAGTTCTTATAGTTTCGGAAAAAAGTGGCTGTGACATACGGACGGACAGACAGACAGACAGACAGACAGACATGACGAAACTAAAAGGGTTCCGTTTTTGCCAAATTTGGCTACGGAACCCTAAAAAAGCATAGCAGACAGACGGACTTTCGCATTAACTGTAATATTAGTATGGCAAAGTTCTTTTAGCACGTTATTATTTATTCAGTAACCATTTTCATTTACTTGAACACTCAAGTTATGAAATCCCATAATTCAGGTTTTTACAGCGCACTCAACATTTTCAATATTTATAAGTGCGTAAACTCGAAATGCTTTTATAATCATAAATTCGTCGTATCGACGATTTTCCACATGATGGGCTGGGATTAATAGATTGAGTGCAGTCCATATCAGTGCTTTACATTATCATATTAATTGTATTACGGTGTAAACACATTTTTACTACATTCATCAACTTTATTTTCAGAAACTACTTTTTTGCAAAAGGTCTTGACTATAATTACTAGTGTATGATGCAATGATGCTGATGAAAAATTCTTAGAATATGGAAGTGGATAAACTTGGTATTACACAATGGTAATAATGAAACTATAATTATTAATATACTGTCTGGTCTACCACCCGGTAAAGACATGCTGCCAAGAGTTCAGGTACGATGCCGTGTAGAAACTGATTAGGGGTAGTAATGGTTTGGATAACTACCTCTAACAGATTTGGCCCTAAAAGGTTAGCCCGCTACCATATTCTTAGACTGCATCATCATTTATCACCGCGTGAGACTGCAGCCAAGGGCTAACTTGTAGGAAAAAAAAGGACTCTTAAACAGTTTCTATGTGACATTGTACCAGAACGCTTAATCGATCAATCGCTCGGAGTGCTCTCTCGTGTTCTGTGGACAAGCAACCTTATGTCACAGCTTATGTTCTAACAATTTACTCACATAGCAACAATATAGGTAGCTATAATACTAAGCTTTAACATATGGCATCAGGTGACTGAATTAAAGCCTGTCAGTTACATTGTAAAACGAACATCGAATGCAAATGCAATACAAGGAGTTGATTGATTTAGATTAAATTTGGTCGAACTGCACCGATGCATTCTGGTAACTGCCTCGTTGGTCTAGTGGTTATCATGTTCGACTGCGGCTGACGAGGTCCCGGGTTCGAATCCCGGGTCGGGCCATAATTAAGTGTTGGGTTTTTCTGATTAGAAATTCTCAGTACTAGCTCGGAGTTAGAAAGTTGGCGGTGTTTCAACCCCGTGCCTCGGAGAGCACGTTAAGCCATCGGTCCTGGTTATTATCACTAAAATGATAATAGTAAGTCCGCCAACCCGCAGGCCGCATTGGAGCAGCATGGTGGGTCTAAGCTCTAATTCCCCTCTCTCCTATGAGGGTGGAGGCCTGTGCCCAGCAGTGGGACGTTAATGGGCTGTAGTGGTGTTCTAGTAGCTTAGTTGTCAATTACATTATTTACGAGCAAACAAATATTTTTACACTAGACTAGATGCCCACAACTTCGTCCGCGTAGATTACGTCCCCCCCCTTCTCTTTTCTCTCTCTTCTCTCGGGAACTCTTTAATTTTCTGAGATAAAAAGTAGCCTATGTTCTTTCCCGGGATGCATTCTATCTCCATGCCAAATTTCATCAAAGATGGGCCGCATAGCGTAGCAGACAGATAGACAGACACATTTCGCACTTACAATATTAGTGTGGATTTACTGGTATCGATTCTTCACTTCAGTAAAAATATATTGAAAAACAAAAGTTAAATTCTTTTGCCACACAAAGGTTGATGAGGATTAAAAACTATTAAAACCAGCTGAGGACCGGACAATATGTAAAACCGGGGGAGGCAATCATTCGAAAGCTTTCCAATATCGCCCGTGAAATGAACAAGTTTTTCATTAGTTTACGTATTAACTTCATGTACGAGTAGCTAGAGCGTGGGTTGGATAATTTGTAATCAATTTGTTTGGATACGTATAATATTTTTCATCATACCTATTCGAAAAACGCATATTGCCTTCAGAGGATAGCGGGAGCAAAGTGTAACTTGTAGGCCCATGGGACTTTTCATTTCTCTCTTCTGATTGGTCCGAAGTCACGTCATCAATTTGTTGATCGAATATACGACTTTGCATTTCTCTGTTCTGATTGGTCCGAAGTCACGTGATCAATTTGTTGATCGGATATATGTACGTCTGTACATTTTATTTAAACTTTAATGATAGAACGTCCAAACCCATGTCCTTCCGGAAGGAGCTTCTGGAAGGACGCTCCAGCCGAAGTGCGTCCTGCTGGCAGGACTTATTTTTCATGTAGAATTTGTATGAATATTCGAGGCGGTCCTTCCGGCAGTACTCGATTCCATGCCTGATACAAATGTGCAGGGGTAGACAACTATTTTATGAGTTTGAAATAAAAAACACATGGACGTTTTGCGTCTGTAACTTACGTTGGCGACGCGACGCAAAGCGAAGCGCTCCAACAAATGAAGTTGAAATTGGCATTTGATTTTTTACTGACGTTTGATTTTATTCGTTTCGTATCGCGTCGCTCACGTACGATAACGCCTAAGGAAGATAAATAAAAAAGAAAGGTATGAGAATCACGTTTACTTTATTCCAAAAAAATACATCCAGGTAACACCCTTTACAACGACTATATTTTCGGAAGAATTTATTACGTTGCTCGTACTGGTAGTCGGATAATTATTCGTCTCCTCCTCATCTTCGCTTGAAGTGGATGAATCTGATTCAGACGGTGCTGAAAATAATACCAAAATACTAAATCAATCAAACTATAAAAAACTCAATCGGTGATCATTACTTATCACCATTGTAAGGGTACTCTGCTTTAATAATGCACAAACGGCGCGGTGCGGCACTAACAAAATCAAACGTCAGTCATAAATAAAACGTAAAGTACTGTTCCCGAGGGAATCGTCTATAGCCTATAACCTTCCTCGAGAAATGAGCTATCCAACACAAAAATAATTTTTCAATTTGAACCAGTAGTTCCTGAGATTAGCGCGTTCAAACAAACAAACAAAATCTTCAGCTTTAAAATATTATTATAGTAATAGGTAATATTATATTATAGGATATTCTATAACTTTCACATTTATAATATTATAATAGGATGTACTTACAACATTCTTGATTGGTATTTGCTTCAATTAAATTTTCGTTTTCGTGGTCAGCAATTAAATATCCGACGGGCACGGTTGAAACTTTTTTATCAGTATCCCAATATACTCTTGCAAATTCGTTTTCCACTTTTCTTACTGTACCCCAATAATAACTGATATCGTAATTATCGCCAAAATGTTGACGACTCCATGTATTGGCGCCATCTTGTTCGTCGAAATAGGTAGCTTTGGCGCGAACGCGGTCCCCACGTCTTATATTCGCAGCCATTTCGGCTCAACTGGTCGTAGAAACATGAATCAAAAACTCGCAAAGAGAGAAAAAGACGCACTATATAGTGTAACTTGTTTCGTCCTGCTAGCAGGCTTAGAAAACCTCATATAGCCAAATCTATTGCGTCCTACCGGTAGGACGCAAAGTCCTGCTGGCAAGACTCTGGACGTTCTATCATTAAATATACGTCTAAATAATGTATGTACAATTACATAGAAGGTTGATAGGAGTATCTTCTGATTGGTGCTTAAACGTATAGGTAATGTCCATACATAGTAGGTTGATACTCCTAGCTTTTTCTCATACGTAATGATGAAAAATAGTGTGTGTCACTCGGGGCCAAATTTTTTGTTCTCGGGCGGCGTATATTGAATTCCTCGCTACGTTCAGGATTCTACTTTAGAACCCCTCGCTACGCTCGGGATTCTACTATAGAATCCTTCACTTCGCTCTGAATTCAAAATAGCGCCCTCGGGGAACAAAAATTTTCTTTGGCCCCATGTAACACAAATAACTATTGTTGTTTCTTTTTCACAAGTCCAATATTTTTCGACTTTTTATAGTTACTGTTCAATCATATTTTTTGACTGTTTATAATTACTGTTTAATCATTTTATACGATAATCATGATTCCCTCATGTAAATGTACGATTCATGATTACTTCATGTAAATGTACGAGTAGCTAGAGCAGACGGGTTGGATAATTTGTGATCAATTTGTTTGGATAGATATAATATTTTTTTTTCCTTTTTCACGAGTCCAATATTTTTTGGCTTTTTATAATTACTTTTCAATCATTTTATACGATAATCATGATTCCCTCATGTAAATGTACTATTCATGATTACTTCATGTAAATGTACGAGTAGCTAGAGCAGACGGGTTGGATAATTTGTGATCAATTTGTTTGGATAGATATAATTTTTTTTTTTCCTTTTTCACGAGTCCAATATTTTTTGGCTTTTTATAATTACTGTTCAATCATTTTATACGATAATCATGATTCCCTCATGTAAATGTACTATTCATGATTACTTCATGTAAATGTACGAGTAGCTAGAGCAGACGGGTTGGATAATTTGTGATCAATTTGTTTGGATACGTATAATAATATTTTGTTGTTCCTTTTTCACAAGTCCAATATTTTTCGACTTTTTATAGTTACTGTTCAATCATTTTATACGATAATCATGATTCCATCATGTAAATGTACGATTCATGATTACTTCATGTAAATGTTCGAGTAGCTAGAGCAGACGGGTTGGATAATTTGTGATAAATTTGTTTGGATAGATATATAATATTTTTTTTCCTTTTTCACGAGTCCAATATTTTTTGACTTTTTATAATTATTGTTCAATCATTTTATACGATAATCATGATTCCCGCTGTGTGGGAGATCCTGGGTCGAATGCCGGCAGGCTTAAGTACCTATTTTGATATTTATAATTTCTAAATTTTCTTTGGTCTGATCACAGGGTCTGATCGTAGTACCTACTAGCATAGTGGTATTCTAACAAAACTAGGAAATTATTATAGTTAGACACGAATAAAAACATATTATAAGGATATAAGGGTGAATTTATGGAAATGATAATTTTTAAATCATTGGCCAATAATTAATTATCAATCAAAAATTCCATGATGGATTTTCCCAAAAAGATGTTCATAGCTAGAACAGGAATTCTAAGATACAGACTTTGCAAGATCTCAGTCTATTTTCTAAATCATTACGGCTAATATTATGGGTAATTAATACAAAGGTATAAGGTAAAGGTCCCGATTTTTCTGAGTGCAAAAATAATATTATGTTTTATTAGCTTTTACACGAAAATTGGTGCAGTTTTTCCAAAAATAGACGAGTAGTCGCGTGCACGGACACATGTCCACGGTACACGGAGTTAATAAATTGCAATCTGCTGGAAGATTAGCGACTAGCGTGAGTTCATTGCACGGTTTTCGAAATCCAAAGAGTGGCTATTACGCTTTTTTAATTTTTTTTTTAATTAAAACAAAAAAAAAAAAATATTCGTTTTCACTTCTATCAGCAGTCCTTCTGCTATTTTTTTTAATTTTTTTTTCCAGTTATAATCAAAAATAAAGAATAAAGTTAAAAAAGCCAACATCACGCGGTGTTCCCAGGTCTTTTTATAGCGCGAGGTAATGCACTGGTAGTGACATCTGTTAAAAGGATTTTTCAACACTTAAATAATCTTAGTAAGTAACAAAATTATTTTCTTTATTTTAGTTTTTGTAAAATTGGGATATAACAACTCCAGTGAATCCAAACTTAATCCACTCCCTGTTAGTTATGACGGGAGATTGCCGGTTCCATACAGCACCTGTTATTGCGAATGCATATTATTTAGCGTTTTATGCGCTTTCGTCAAAATTGAGTCACACTAGGTTGGGCTTGGCGGTGAAAACTGTGGGAACTGGAAAGAGAAAAGTTATAATTTTTACTAGCTGATGCCCGAGACTTCATCCGCGGGGAATAAGTGTTTTAAATTTTATTCATAGATTTAATTTGGTCTCGCTGGCGTAAGGGAGCGCAGCTGCGAATGATAAATCTATGATTTTATTATATTTAAAAAAAAGATTCCGACGAACTGAGAACCTCCTCCTTTTTTGAAGTCGGTTAAAAACTCCTTAATTTTCCAGATAAAATGGGTACATAATTACTAGATACCCATGCAAAAAAACACGTCGCTTATACATATATATATGTATTTATTTTTATCCACTAAAATTTAGCCCTTGACTGCGATCTCACCTGATGGTAAGTGATGATGCAGTCTGAGATGGTATAGCGGGCTAACCTGTTAAGGTCATGGCAGTTATATTTAACCCATACCCCTATTAGGTTTCTACACGGCATCGTACCGGAACGCTAAATCGCTTGGCGGCACGTCTTTACCGGTAGGGTGGTAACTAGCCACGGCCGAAGGCTCCCACCAGGCGAGACCAAGGAAAATACAGAAATTATAAATTTCCAAACCCTGCCGGGGATCAAACCCGGGTCCTACGCACGTTTAAGCAACAGCGCTGAACACTGCGCCACGGAGGTCGTCAATCAAAGGTTATATCGCAATGAGAGAAGCTTTTTTTAGGTAAGTCAGAAGTAGGTAAAATACACCCATACATTACATTTTACACCCTTAAAATGGAATGGGTAGAAATAAAAAAAAACAACAGCAAATCTTCCTCCTACCTTTTACGTTTTAGAAAAAATAATACACAGCTGAGTGAGTATCAGTAAAAAATGTAAACAAACTTTTTTGACGCGCAAGCTTGGACAAGCCATGGACGCACATGAGTAGGGGAAATGATCCAGTTACCGAGTTAGGCTATTTTGAAAAATTGAAGTCACAAGAATTTTTAAAATATTCCACTGAGATGGGTGGAAAATTGCTTATTTATAGTTATTATGATTCACTCATTCACAATGTCAATGTTAAAACAACAAGGTATTTTTTTATGTGTGACGACTTTTCACTGTCATATTTATTTTTTCTTTCAGAATGTACTTTGCAGAATATACTTTCAAGTTTGGTATAATATTAGAATTTTTTGATTTTCAAATTAGGGTAAAATCTCAGGTCTTTATGACAAATCATGGAGATGTATCTTTTCTGTCTTTCGAGTCTGTTTTTAACATGAATTGTTATTTTTTACTAGCTGATGCCCGCGACTTCGTCCGCGTGGATTGACGTTTTTCGGTTCCCGCGGGAACTCTTTAATTTTCCGGGATAAAAAGTGGCCTATGTGCTATTCCAGACTATAATCTATCTCTGTGCCAAATTTCATCCAGATCCGTTCATCCGTTGGAGCGTGATTGAGTAACAAACATACATCCATACATACATCCATCCATCCAAACTTTCGCATTTATAATATTTATATGGATGGAAATATTAAGTGTATCTTAATATATTCACATTCCATTTGGGCTTACATTTTGAAATAGGAGCAGCAATCCTAGGTATTCTGAGAAGAAAATCCAGCTTAATAGGTAGGTACCTATTAAGGCGATGGAGGTAGGTCGTTAATAGATCATCTTACCCTATTCCAAACTCCACAACGCAATAGATTTACAACAAAACCCGACATGTGCCAAGGATCATTTGTGAAAAAAAAAACCTTTGTAAAAATATTAGTAAGTTTGTGAAGCCATTAACAGATAAAAGTAGTCCCATTAGAGAAGAGATAAAAGTGGAATACGGATTTCCTAATATGGTGGTTTTGTATGTGATAGTGACTGTAGAAAAAACTTTATTGTAAGTTGACTTAGTATTTGTTTACATATAAAATTTTATTTATTTTACATCACTTTTTTTTTCAATACACGTTAGCCCTTGACTTCGATCTTATACCTTATGGTAAGCATTGATGCAGTATAAGATGGTAGTGGGTTAACATGTTAGGGGTACTTAGTACTTAGGTACTGCAGTTATATTGAACCCATACCCCTAATCGGTTTCTACACAGCATCGTGCCGGAACGCTAAATCGCTTATCGGTACGTCTTTGCCGGTAGGGTGGTAACACAGCCAGATCAGAGAAAATCATCTGAATTTTCATATAATTCATCCGAATTTTCATAGAATTATAATTTCCCAAATTAACCTTGTCGGAAATCGAACCCGGTACCTCCTGCTAATGACCACAGCGCTCACTACTGCGCCAGGGAGGTCGTCAAGAGCTCAAGTAATTAAATTTTAATTTGAGCCCTAAACTTTATTACCTAAACAGCGTAGACGTAAACAAACTAAAATCTAGATCGAAGAGACTGTCCAATCAACCTAGATCCAGCCCTTTGAGATTCCTTTGTTTGTCTAGCCTTAACCGGTTTGTTTTACGACGAAATCGGTACTTAGTATCACATAAATCCTTTTGAAGGATACTAGAATTGCAATCGATACAATCGTTCAATTTGTATTGATTTGTTTTGACACGATTTTGATACAGCGCGGTTCAAACATATATAATGTAAGCAATGTTTATGATTGAATATGATCTACCTCAACACATGACTTTTATTACAATTATTTAAATTACTAGATGATACCCGCGACTTCGTCCGCTTGGATTAAGTTTTTGATTGGCGCGGGATCTCCTAAATTTTCCGGGTTACAGCCTATATTTGTCCTTCCCCGGGATGCATCATGCAACCTATCTGTATACCGAATTTTATCCAAATCCCACAGACAGACAGACACAATATCGCAATTATATTATTAGTATGGATTTTATGATAGTATGTGGGTCAACCATAGGCCAATTCGTGTCACAAGCAGTACATGACTGCTATTAATTAAAGTATCTATCCATCCACACATCCATCAGCCTTACTTATCCATCGTTGGACAAAGATCTTTTGGAAGCGCGCTTCCACACACCACTACTGAAAAATTGTCGTCCATAGGAACTAATATGTATCATATCATACTTTTATACTTATCACACCATCATATTAATATAATGAATGCGAAAGTGTGTTTGTTTGTTGGTTTATTGGTTTGTCCTTTAATCAAGCCGCAACAGAGCAACGGATCGACGTGATTTTTTGCATGGGTATAATTGGGGACCTATTTTCATTCCGGAAAATTAAGGACTTATTCAACGCGAACGAAGTCGTGGGCATCATCTAGCATGTACTAAATGAAGTATACAAACTTTTACAAGTTCACCCAAAGTTTTGTTAGAAAGCCACCCTTTGCACAACAGGTAGCTTTACAACCCTCTTAAAACTCCATTCTAATACCAACTCAATTCCATTACAATAAAGTCTCAATTTGATTGCGGAGATTGATTGCTCTATTTTTTCTGACCTACCTAGCAGGTTTTTTTGCAAAAAGTCCTTTTGTATTGAGTACACACGTGTTTTGGCTTAGGCAAGTGCATTTGTACGAAAAGTTTGCATTAAAATCAACAATTCGATACTTGAATTTTTTTCATTTTAGTTTTTTTTGTGACATCTCTGGCGCAGTGGTGAAGTGGGGAGTCCGGGGTTTGATACCTGGCAGAGTCAAATTGAGAATGGGGTTTGATCTGGTCGGAGGCTTCGGCTGTGGCTAGTTACCAGCGATTAAGCGTACCGGTACGATGCCGTGTAGAAACCGATTAGGGGTATGACCGTATGAGCGAGACCAACGAGGTAGTCAAATTAGTATGGATTCCTACGAGAGCGAAGCCGTGGGCGACCACTTGTATTTTTTGTTTGTCGAGTTTTACCATTTTGGTTGGAATCATACTAATATTATAAATGCGAAAGTGTGTTTGTTTGTTGGTTTGTTGGTTTGTCCTTCAACGGAGCAACGTGATTTTTGGCATGGGTATAGTTGAGGACCTGAAGAGTGACACGCTTTTTATCCCGAAAAATTGAGGAGTTCCCGCGGGAATCAATAAAACTTAAACCACGCGGACGAAGTCGCGGGCACCTGCTAGTTTTAAATAAATAACGAATGCAGCAGTGTAAACTTTGGCAGGATTCCAGGATCCCCAAAATCATTAGTATATTATATCATCAGATTATAATCTTTTTCCAAATGACCTTATGGTAAACAAGTCGAAAGCGAATATCAATTTAGGTGGTGTCGAAATTATCTACTAACGGTGTCCTAAAGTCTGTCTGTTTGTTCACTAATCTGAGTTTTGCGTGCCGAAAAACAGATAGAGCGATACGCTAAAATAACATTACGATAATATCTTTGAAATTGATTCGAATTTTCACTTTTCGGTAGAGGTTTTGAAATAACCAAATTGAATTTAGCGATTGGGTAAAATACTATTAGAAATAATTTATTTTTCTTTTATTTATTAATAATAAACTAGATGATATTGTTTTTTTTTAATCCACTACAAGTTAGCTCTTGACTGCGATCTCACCTGATGGTAAGTGATGATGCAGTCTAAGATGGTAGCAGGCTAACCTGTTAGAGGCATGGCACTTATATTAAATACCCCCATTATACCCCTATTCGGTTTCTAGTCTACACGGCATCGTACCGGAACGCTAAATCGCTTGGCGGCACGTCTTTGTCGGTAGGGTGGTAACTAGCCACGGCCGAAGCCTCCCACCAGACCAGACCAGGGAAAATTCTAAAATTATAAATTACCAAATTGACCCTGCCGGGGATCAAACCCGGGACCTCCGCACGTTAAGACAACAGCGCTACACACTGCGCCAGGGAGGTCGTCAAAATATAGACACCCTCATATTCCACCACCACTACAGCCCAATAGGAGAGAGGGAATAAGAGCTTAGACCCACCACGCTGCTCCAATGCGGGTTGACGGGCTTTAACGACTATTATCATGTAAGTGATAATAACCGGGACTGACTGCTTAACGTGCTCTCCGAGGCAAGGGTGTGAAACACCGCCAACTTTTTAATTTCGGGCTAGTACTGAGAATTTCTAGTCAGAAAAACCTAATACTTAATTATGGCCCGACCCGGGACTCGAACCCGGGACCTCGTCGGCCGCAGTCGAACATGCTAACCACTAGACCAACGAGGCAGTTCCCTCATATTCACCTGTACTTAACTAAAATTAACTAGCGCCATCGATTGTACAGTAAAACTCACTCAGCTTTCTCAACAGGATATGAGCTCGCATTTAACTAATGACTCAAACGCCGCAACAATGAAAACTAAAATCTATTTATCGATAAACTAATAATTATATCCGGTCTTTATTGTTTCGAATGTTATTCTAGAGTTACCGGTTTTACTGTTTTTTTTGGGTTTAAAGTACTAACTTTTCTATGACCGTTTGCGCCAAACTCAAACTCATCATACTCAAAGTATATTTATAAGAAACTACATGATTTCCGCGACTTCGTCCGCATGGATTAGGATTTTTTGTTTCCCGCGGGAACTCTTTAATTATCCGAGATAAAATGTTGTCTTTGACTATAAGCTATCTCTGTGCCTTTCATCCAGATCCGTTCAGCCGTTCTGGTGTGATTGAGTAACAAACATACATCCATCCATCCATATATCCGTCCATCCATCCATCCAACCATCCAAACTTTCGCATCTATTCTAATATTATAAATGCGAGAGTTAGGATGGATGTATGGATGGATGTTTGTTACTCAATCACGCCCCAACGGCGGAACGGATCTGGATGAAATTTGGCACAGCGATAGATTATACTCTGGAATAACTCATAGGCTACTTTTTATCCCGGAAAATTAAAGAGTTCCCGCGGGAACCAAAAAAACTCAATTCACGCGGACGAAGTCGCGGGCATTAGCTAGTTTATAATATTAGTATCGATATTAGTAGTATCACAGTCTAAGTAGATACGTTCTTTCCTACCAGTCGCTCGGCGAAGACGTCTAGACATGACGTAATTTATGAAACACCTGTATGTCCTACATGGAATAAGTAAATTGAGTAAGTATTGAGTACAGAGTAACACTGCATGGTGACAGGGGTATGATGGATTGAACTGGTAGAATTTTCAATGAAAAATTCTGTCAATATAATGTCAAATTTGTTAGCAGTTACCTTTCTCAACCACAGGTGAGAGTATCGTATTAAATCGAAGCAGGCGTTACTTTGCGGAAGTCCATGATAATGAATGAACTAAAAGTTTAATTCGCTATAATCCGCAACAGCAGACAAATCTATGTGGTACAGTGCGTGTCTTTCACCAATAGCATGCGAACACCCACCACACAATTCGCACCGGCACAGCACCACACCACACAAATCACTCTCAACGTACGTTTCTCTCCAAAACCGGAGCATCTTCATCGTATCGTACTCGTATCTCTAGGTACTATAACTGTGATGGTAGCCGGGTCTGTCATTTGTATGGGCGTCAATCCACTGTATATATATAAACGTACCTACGCTGTGATAGTATTATTTCTTCTAATGTCTTCCAATATCAATGTCCTCCTGGTCGAATCTTGGACAAGCCATCAATCTGGACTAGGAGATATACTGTACAAGATAATTCCATACACACTCTCAAAGGACGGCAATCAAACAACCGTATAGAGAGATTAGCAGGACCAACAGTTTTACGCGCGGCTTTTTATTATGGCTTCTAATTAGCTAGTAAACATTAGGTACACGCAAAATATCAAGTTTCTAGATCTAGCAGTTTGACTTGCACGCTGATATGCCAATCAGTTTTACCTTCACTAGCTGGTGCCCGCGACTTCGTCCGCGTGGAATAAGTATTTTTAATTTCCAGGATATAATTAATAGCCTATGTCACTCGCCAGGTCAATTATACCTACCCATGAAATTCACGTCGATCCGTTGCTCTGTTGCGGCGTGATTGAAGGACAAACCAAAACAACGAACAATAATAAACACTTTGGTATTTATAATTTTAGTATGAAGTATGATTAACAAGAATCATAAATAATTTAGGAAATTCTACTGTAGCTTGCTAAGCAATCTAATTCTAGAATAAGTGCATAGGGTTACACTTTTATGGTAACATTGTTTTTTTTTTTTATTAAAAAGGTACACAAAACAATGACCGATGACAATGTTTTAATAGAAATTGCTTATTCCTTGACCATTATAGTACGTGGTTAATAATTTGATCGCATGGGACATTCAATTAGAAGGACATCGTTAATCTAACGACCCGTGCTTTGGTTATGGAATCATTTAGGATTTTCCCATGCAGGTATCATTAGGACACTGCCCTACTGGTTGTTAACGTTTTTTATTCAACAGAAATTCTTCTAATTTAAATGATTTCGGCTATGTTTGGGAGCGAAAACGCACTATTAAGGGTTCACCATATCGGAGAAAAAATTGTGTGTGTCACCTCCGACGCACGACTGGAGTTTACTCATTACGAACATAAACAAGTGTTACCATGGAAACGTAGTAAATAACGTAACGGAGAAAGTTTGATTTTACTCCCTATAAATTTTCATACCCCGGGCTTATACATTGAATTGAATTGAGTACACTTAATTGAAAAATATCGATTATTTTTGTAGAAAATACTTAAATTCAAAAATTTCCTACTGCAATTAGCCATAAAATTGTCAAAAATAGGCAAAACTCAATTCTAAGAATAAAATTTTAAGTTCAGAAATTACCGCCTTACCACATTTGAAGTCCGATTTCTGACAATAATGCCCCCTAAAGTACCAAATTTTTTAACTAATAAGGGAAGCTTGGAACCCCAATAGTTTTTGAAATTAGTCGGAAGTGAAGTAGACAGGTTTAAGTATTTTTAATCTTAAGTTGAAAACTCGTCTCTACTTCTATCTTCCACTTACTAACTTAAACTAACTACACTTACTAACGTAAACTTTTCACTTTAGACCAAAAATTTTCCGACTTGGGTTAATGTTATGATGGTAATTATTTTATGCAAAGTAGCATACTTCATAGCAAGCATTCACAAAAAAATAATCGGAAAAAAATACTAAATAAAAAGAAAAAAATTTAACACTCACTCCCAGAAACAGAAATCCCACGAAAAAACTTTAAAAAATTATAACTCGAAAACTACCAAAAATCGCTGAACATAACATACATGGGGTATTTTCAGACACCCCCAGGTGTGAGGAATCTAAAAAAAATGTATTGACGTCACTGTTAAACCAACCTGTATATATGAAAATCGATACTTAAGGTGGTAAACTCCAAAAAAAATTTTTTTTTTTCGTAATTACACAGACAAATACAGGTAATGAGTATCTCGCCTAACAAACTACACTCGTAGTTTGTTGGCCTGTCGCGCTAGAGTGTGCGGCTCCATGTGTACCGTGGACTTTTTTCTGGCATACAAAAATGGTTTGTCCCTAATCTCCCTTATCTTTGGGCGGTAGGAAAATATCCGTATACAAGTCACAAAAACTATATAGAATGTATTGTAATTCATTCAGAATTTGTGAAGATCCATCTTCAGTGTCTGTGAAGATGTATTTTGCTAATGCACTCGTCCCAAGAGATATCCCATATTTTGAGTAGTGTGAAGAAACTACGAAGGACTATTCAAAAAAGCAATTTTTTTTAATCTGCCAAATTACACCAAAACGTTCCGACGGCCTTTTAATGAGATCTTGAACTATCAATACATTGCTTTTAGCCAAATGCCATCCAACGCCTTCCAAATATTTCCCGAAGTTGTTCTTTAAATTTTTGTATAATACCTAGGTAATATCCAGGGCTTTGATAGAATATTTCAAGTCCCACATCTTTGTATGATGCGATGGCACGTCAAGCAGATTCACAATAAATATAAAAGTAAGTACATTTTCTTTATCTTTCCTCATTACAATCCGTCTTACAGCGTGAAACGACCTCAAAGAAAGCACAATATTTCAGCCCAAGCACCATTAAGAGGTCTTAATCTGACAATAACTCCTAGTTCTTTACACTTTGTTTATTGCCATAGCTTGACGTATGTTCAGTATTTTTAGCTTGATGTGTTTTAACAGCAGTTAAGAATTAAGTGGCTTAGCCTGTGTGTCACGCAGTGTTTGTTACGTTTGGCGTTTAAGAGGCCATATACCAAACGCGCCTCGGCTAATTTTGGAATCTGTAGGTATACCGCACAGTAAGACCGTTAGCTGCACTCACACATAGACGACATAGGCCGGTAAAGATACTTTGATACTTTGCATATTCAAGTTCAAAATATTTTCACATGTTAATACAATTTTATAATCTTAGTTATTACTGAAATATTATTTTCCCTATTAATAAATGTTTATTTGACATACATATACTTTTATAAAATATACTTACACACGTGTATAATATGTAAGACTAAAAACTAGATACACCTACATGTTTTTTCGTTTACTTACTTATGATTAAAATTGAAGATTTTTTATGTTTTAATACCTATACGGCTATCTGACTGTTACTAATAATTAAGGTACACGATTATTGACCAAGTTTTACAACATGGGTCATTAGAGTAATTAGGTTGTCTCGAAAACACCATTGTTATTTTGCTATACAACCAAAACGACTCACAGATAAGCGTTTGGTATTGTGTATTACGCAAGTGTAGTTGGCACGTGCAAAGGATTAGTCAAAAATAATATCACACAGACACGCAACCCTCTCAGGTATCAGGTAATGTAAATGTTACCATACTTCACGCGGACTATGCAATTGCATCAATTTAGATAGACAACTAAAAGTCAAAAAAACTTATCGAGTCAACATCTCCTGAAAGTGCTCCATTGTCGAAGTGAAACGTACGTTGAGAATAATTTGGTAGATGTATGTGATGTGGTGAATATCGCAAGCTACAAGTGCAAGTCTATACACACTGTACTACAACGATTTAGAGATGGGCGATTGCGAATGATCTGAATAATCGAAAAATCTACTACCTACTACTAACGAACACTTTCGAATGGAATATTAGTAATATACTAATGCTCATAATCGAATGACGACTACTAATTAGTAATTACTAATCGCGTTTCGACTCCATTGTTCGCGACTCGGAATCATTTGCCGCTCGCGTGTGCTGCTGTGTGTGTGTGTGTGTGTGTGTTTCGCTTTCGACTGGATTGTTGGCAACTCAATTCTCGGAATCTTTCGCCGCTCCGTTAGAAGTGGGTAACTTAGCTTATGCTTTCAGTTGTACGATTGAAATTTTAACCTTATTTTTTTAAGTATAAGACTCAATTTCAAAATTGTCAGGTGGTTTAATAAGGTTTAAATTCAATGAAACAACTTTTTATATTTTAATAGTATTATTGAAAATTGAAATGTAACCTTATATCCTTACAAATAAGACTCAATTTAAAAATTGACACGTGGCTACTAATTTAGTAGGTAATCGAACCAAATTAGTCGCTATCAATAATCGATAGAAATTAGTAGTGGAGCAAGTTAGTAACTAATTTTGGTAAATCGTTCGAATGATTCGAATGATTTGTATAATCGAATAATTCGAATAAAATCATTCATAACCGCCCATCGATACAACGATTTGCCTACTGTTGCGGATTATAGCGAATTAAATTTCTTGTTTCTTAATTAAAAACTTTATGACCATTGACCTTACTCAAAGTAAGTTTGAATAAATATATTGTGTTGAACTATGTCTTTCAAAACATACCTTATGCACTTTATGATAAAGTACAAATTAAATTGTTATTATGATTAGTTAAAAGATATTTGACCACTGCAAATTGACCACTGCAAGGTCATTTCGGGAATTTGCAATTTCCGAATCTTGTATTGTCTGTTCTAGTTGAAGGCTTCCCTTTGGCTATTTATCACCCTATCGGCAAAGATGTGCCGCCAAGGGATGTAGCATTTCAGTACGATATCGTGTAGAAACCGATAAGAGTTTTGGGTTATATGGTTATAGGTTATAACCGATTAGAGATATGACTGCCACACCCCTAACACTTTTGAAATTGAAAATGTTTATATTTTTACTAATCATCTAATTCTAATATGACGCTTTCAGAGATGCCAAAGTCATAAAAACAGTAAACTGTTATGGTTTTGTCGGAAGCAGTTGGTACCTCAATTGTTGAGCGGCAAGAAAATACGTTATACAGTCAAAGCTTAGTTGGTTTTATAGAATGTTAAAAATCTAGACATCTCTATCCAGAGATCTTTTATATATAAACTGGTCTGTATCTCTACCTACGTACCTACCTACGTATTGTAATATCTTGTTTAAAAAAAAGAGCCACTGCTGAGTTTCTTGCCGGCTCTTCTCAGCAGAAACTGTTTTCGGAACCGGTGGTAGAGTCAAAACATAACGTAACATAACGTAACACCTGTATGTCCTACATGTTTTTTTAAATAAATTGAGTTTACCATTTGCAATTTAGTTGATTTGAAAATACAATTGTAATTTTGATAAACAATAAAAACAACTTTCAAATAATCGATAGATGGGTTTACTTGTTTATTACGCAGGTGTAGTTTTCACTTGCAAATGATTCAGTAATAAATTATATTAAAAGCGACCCTTTCAAGTATCAGGTAATACAATACCATACTTTACGTGGACCATGCAAATGGATCAATTTAGATAAGAAATCAAAGATAACTAAAAGTCAAAAAAACTTCCTGTTGATTTCAATAATAAAATGTATAAACAAACTCGTCTTGTTTACCAGAAACGAAACAATACGTTATAAATAAAAACTTTATGACCATTGAGCTTTTAACTCAAAGTAAATTTGAAAGTGAAATAATATTGTATGAAAGTGTATTGCAATATATACCTTATGCAGCTTGCAATAAAATACAAATTAAATTGTATTCATGAATCATAATGAGCTTCTTCGTTTTAGAATTTCAAATTGTTGCGGTAATGTTTTATGACTTATAATATTGTTTGTAGTATTTTGATCGAAAGACAGTGCTATTTACACGTTACTATTGTCAAGAGGTTAAATAATAAATAAAATCTATGCTAACACTGAAACCATTTTATAGTAGGTACCTTTTATTGATTCGTAATAAGTAGTTTACGATCAATTTGGGAATTTATAATTTCTGAATGTTCTCCGGTCTGGGGATCCGGGAGGCTTCGGCCGTGGCTAATTACCACCCTACCGGCAAGTAAAATTAAATTTGGGCTCTATTGGATCTCTTGTCTAGTTTGATTGAACCTGTATAAGTACTTTCTCGAAAATCTACCCCAAAGAGGGTGAAATGGGGGTTGGAAGTTTGTATGAAAGTTCTATGTTTTTGAAGTTAGACACTTGAAAATCGGGATTCAGGTTATAAGTTTTAAATAATGAACACCTGCATAAGTTTTAGCATTTACGTGAAAAACAGTATGAGATTATAATAATGTATCGTACAAAATGATTTATTAGTTATAAAAAAATTATCCTTATTAATTAAATGCGTATCACGCATTCATTCGATAGCAATTGAATCGGATCAAGAACCTAACATTCTCTGCTCATCAAACTAAAGGCAGTCGCGCTATGTATTGTTGCAACACGTTTTTTACAAAGGCTTGTGAGAGAGCTCACGCACACATACAAAAGAGCCCGTCCAGCTACACGTCCTCCCTCGAAGAGAGCTGGGCTCGGTATGGCGGTCGTCCGGTCTGCAGTACCATTTTACACGTGAACTCTATGAGACTTTTGATATTTTTTTTGGTCATATAGGTATTTTATAGAACTTTATTTTTTTACAATTTATGTTACATAAATACTAAACATTCATGGGAAATTTTATTTTTTCAGTAAATTCGCCAAACTTTTAAGAAATACAGGTTATTGTGACGCGTAAATTTTGATAAATCGTGCACATTGATTTGATTTTTTTATTAACTAATTTTGTATAGAACGTATAAAAACGAATCGCAACAGTCCAATTTTAAGAGTGGGCTTATCATATTAGTATTTTTTATAAGTCATTTATTATAATTTTTCGTGGATTTATATGGGTGAAAAGTTTCGCCCAAAAGTGTAAAAATGGTAAACGTAATCTGCAAGAATGAGAATATCACTATTATATTTCAATAAAATTAATATTTTTTTTGCAACAGTCTACTAAGGAGGGATTAATCTTTAATGTTTGATTTTTTTTTTGTTATAATACTAATATCTCATGCACAACGCTCATGAAAAGTTCTTAAAATGTCGGTTAGTGGGTTTACGGGTTCTTAAGGATTCTACAATTAGCCTCCAATTTGTGTACATGATGCTTATTTTTACTATCTGATAAGAACCTACTAAAAAACAGGCCCTTGACCTACGACTAACTATTTTAGACGATAATATTTCGGACAAAGACGCGTGGACAACCTCTAAAATGTAATACAGGGAATTAATTGTTAATTTTGGTATTATGATTTTTAATTTGTTTTTTTTTACTTGACTATGTAAAACTGATATTAAGAATAATTATTAATGTATTAATGATCAATTTTGTATGACGTTCAAAAAGCGTACAATTTGTACCTCCACTACAGCCCAATAACGTCTGCTGGGCACAGGCCTCCACTCTCATAAGAGAGAGGGAATTAGAGCTTAGATCCGCCACGCTGCTCCAATGCGGGTTGGCGGGCTAATGCAATTTGTACCTACTTTGAATAAAATCTTGGACTTTGACTTTGATATCGGAAGCTGCCACGCCTGCATTAAGCGAGTTTGCTCCAATCAGCTCTTCCAGTGGACAATGCGTATTCGACGTTCAACAAATAGTTTAAGATGACAAAATTTTTAGAAAATTTTCAATATAGTCTAGTTACCTACTGGCTGGAGTTGAGGGCTGGGAATACAACTGGGAGTCTTCAACTATAACCGTAAAAAATAAGCAGTTGGAGAGCATGAAAAATAAAAAATCAAAAAAAGTAAAAATAAAAACATAAATAATAATATCTTACAGTAGTTGTAAAAGGAGTCACCCAAAAAACTAATTAAATAATTACTACCTATTAAAAAATCCGATGCCTTGAAAAATAAGCATTAAAAATATTTTATAGCAAATACAGTTATCACCCAAGATAATTAAACCATTGTCTTAACGTGAGCCAACGAGAATTACGGTCTCCATAAATTGTAAAGCCGGGGCGTCGTTTAAGACGCCATATTTAAAATAGTATCATAAAAACATCCAATGTTTTTCCACCACGAACGTTGACCTGTCACGGGGGTTAGATAATGTGCACACTTTAATATATTCCAGTATATTAAAATGGTAATGGAAACTAATATCATAGAAGAAATAGCTAAATAACAATCTGTGCACACTGCAATTTTCTGGTATCGTGGAAACTAATTTGACAGGCGATATTATGATTAGATAAACTTAGCATAAAGAATAATATTATGATATATTCGCTGATCTAAAAATTAACTATTGTATTCTGTGGGAGTAATAATTCACAATGGAAATAGAATAAGTGTAAGCTTAATTCGCTGAATTATTCCATGCTTAATTGTTTCTGACAAGAGCTCAGAGGAGTTAAGTAGACTTAGGTACTTTTACGCCGAGATTTAGCCTCGCTCATTAGCAGATCTTTAATTGAGATAACAGAGGATGTCTACAGTTAGACATAACATTCCCTACTTAGCAACAAAACACCAATCCTCAGCCTTTTTCCCCCAGCATCATAACGCCATCATTGTACCTTAGGTATGAATGGCTAGGAGCCATTGTGTTGAATGAGTAGTGAAAACTACTTATAGGAAGTTTTTGCCCCTAACGACCAAGCTGAATTGGTTGTTGCAGAGCAAGGAATGTGAATAAATACTAGGAAAATATGTAGTGTGTCATAAAAAGAGGATTTTTATTTTTTATATAATTACATTACTTTACATTATACAAACAACTACATAATTATAGAAAGGAAAGGAAAGGAAAGGAAAAAATATTAATATATGTACTTAAATAATAACTTTTTAATTATTGAAATCAATTATTATTATTGAAGGAAATAATATTGTGTGTGCTGGTTCCAATATTGTAAACAAGTTCAGTAAGCAAAGTTGGGTGGCAGGTCAAGTTAAAGTGGCAGATGAGGTATCAAAAAACACAGGGTATCATTGATCTAGCTACTTCAGGAACGTGACGGTATTAAATATTTTATTGGCAGTTAAAGCCAGTTTATTATTCGACTCCGAGTTTAGGATAATAGGTGGAATCATTAGGGTGACAGGGATCTGTTATATTTTACATAGCTTTCACAATATGGCCGGTGTTTGGTTTAGTGGTTTTTGTTTTAAAGGCAAGCCAGGTAGAGACCTGATTACAAATCAGAGGATTTGTAAGCCTTAAGAAATTCACCTTCTTCGTAAAATTCGTATATTGTGTCTGTCCTATCTGTCTAATACAACTTCAGAGGTCATAGATGTAGGAATATTAATTTGAGTCAGAGCCCAACCGACCCGTTTTTGACGACATTTGGTACAGACATAGTTTACATTCTGTACATAAGACGATCCCGTATCGTCTTAAGTAAATCTAAACTAAACTATAAGAATCTAAACTATAAGCGGTTTCCCCCATACAATCGTATTAGTCTGTTTTCTCCGTGAATAATTACAATAGAGAAAATATTTTTGCACCATAAAATTTATACGAGTCCGTGCCATGTCCCTATGTTTTGCTTTTTTCAATAAAACAATAATTTTAAGAATTTGGAACCTTCAAAAATTTGCAAAAAATGGCCCAGTTTTCGCGTCATCATCAGATATCCCGTATATAAATTTGACGAATATAATCAAAAAAAGAAAAACATACCGACATAGAGCGAGTCCTTCTTAAATTGTTCTTGAAAAAAAAATTAAAATCGGTTCTGTTTTGGAGGAGGAAACAGAAAAATACGAGAGTAAGAATTCGACTGTTTTTAATAGATATTATCGGTCCAAGTTGCAGTTGTCCCTATCGGGTGTTATGGAATTCTATTCGAGGAGCACGGCGGACGGAGGAGGAGGAGGACGGCAATATAATTGTTCAAGACCTATTCTCAAAGTTTCCCGTTCATCCCATATCCTCTTAAGTGTATTTTTTTTAATGCCGCGCAAAATTACATATAAAACAAATTAACTGTTACTTTATCTGTGGGTAGGGGGCAGCTTCTATAAGTACTCAACAGATGTTCTGCAAAATCTCGACAGTTGAGACTTTTCTTCTTCTTTCTCTGATCTGTGTGTTCACCGTCATGTATACGCAGGAAAGCGCTGAAACTGTCTTCTTTAAAAGCCTGCCTCATAATTTCCTTTCCCGCAACACATTTGCGCAAACGGAATAGAACGCGTATTAGGAATAGGTACGATATTATATCTATCAAAGCTTGATTTATCTGGGAAAATCTTGCTATTGTTTGGCGCTTGCAAAAGACTTCGAACAATACCGAATTTCCCTAGAAGGCCTTAACCAATTTTCATATCCTCCTCAAGTAAGAATAGTCCAAAATGTCATGTGGGTTCCCATAAGATTTAATGTGGTCGTAATAAGGCACTATAATATGTTGGTATTCACGCTTGACTCGAGTGATTGATTTTAAAGCTCGCTCGATTTACTATGCGGTAGTTTTCGGTTAAAACAAAGGAATTCTAATTTTGGTTGTTTATAGTGTTGGTGATTTAGAAGCCTTAGAAGTTTATCCTCTAAAGACTTTTCTAGCCTTTTGAGGTTTATGATTGTTTGTGAGTGAAACTGAAGTGTGAAAAACAGAGTACAGAGTGCAGAGTTCAGAGTGAAGAGTTCAGAGTTCAGAGTTCAGAGTTCAAAGTGCAGAGTTCAGAGTTCAGAGTTCAGAGCGCTGAGTGAAATGTCTCAAACAGGCAATCACAGTTATGTTGATAATTGACAATCTTTCACATAAAACTCAGTTATTGTTCCCTTGAGCCACGCGAGCGAAGCCGCGGGTAATAGCTAGTTTGAAATAAGTGATAATCTTAGATTAAAAGTCAAACCGACTTAACCACACACTTAACACTCCATATCTTGTAAACTACTGAACCGATTATGATGAAACTTGCACTGTTCCTTACGTTGAAATAAATGTAAGCCATTAAAAACAGAATGGTCACAATCCGATAAATAGTTTCGGAGAGAAATCCGCGGACAAACTTACATACGTACAACCATACATCATACAACTATGAAATTTTGTATATTTGTTTAGAAGTCCTTATAGATTTTCATGTGTTATTTGTGTTATGTGTATATTTTTGAGTTCCAATAATATAAAATACATACGCATCGAATTGATAATTAATCTCTTTATTGAAGGCGGTTAAAAACCACAGCATATAAACTATTACGACTACGAGAAAAAAGATTATGTTATCTAAGTTTAGGTAGCAAGAAATTATGTAGAAAAACCGGCCAAGTGCGAGTCGGACTCGCGCACCAAAGGTTCCGTACAAACCTGTAGTAAGTTTTAAATTATTAAAAAAAACTACTTACTAGATCTCGTTCAAACCAATTTTCGGTGGAATTTTGCATGGTAATGTACATCATATATTTTTTTTAGTTTTATCATTCTCTTATTTTAGAAGTTACGGGGGGGGGGGACCAACATTTTACCACTTTGGAAGTGTCTCTCGCGCAAACTATTCAGTTTAGAAAAAAATGATATTAGAAACCTCAATATCATTTTTGAAGACCTATCTATAGATACCCCACACGTATGGGTTTGATGAAAAAAAAATTTTTGAGTTTCAGTTCTAAGTATGGGGGGGGAAAATTTATTGTTTTTTTTCTATTTTTGTGTGAAAATCTTAATGCGGTTCACAGAATACATCTACTTACCAAGTTTCAACAGTATAGTTCTTATAGTTTCGGAAAAAAGTGGCTGTGACATACGGACGGACAGACAGACAGACAGACAGACAGACAGACAGACATGACGAATCTATAAGGGTTCTGTTTTTGCCAAATTTGGCTACGGAACCCTAATAAAAAGCAGAATCTATCACTATCTGTATCCAAATAAATTGATCAATATTACAATCTGTTGAAGAATATGATGAATAAATATTATAAATGCGAAAGTGTGTTTGTTTGTTGGATTGTTGGTTTGTTGGTTTGTTGGTTTGTTGGTTTGTTGGTTTGTCCTTCAATCACGCCGCAACGGAGCAACGGATCGACGTGATTTTTGGCATGAGTATATTTAAGGACCTGGAGAGTGACATAGGCTCCTTTTTATCCCGGAAAATTAAGGTGTTCCCGCGGGAATAAAAAAACTTTAACCACACGGACGTAGTCGCGGGCATCAGCTAGTGATGAATAAACCTAGGATTATGAGTAGGTAGAACATGCAAGACAAAGACTGTAGCAGGCCCGAACCTTGGCAATTAAGTGTAACAATAATTGGACTTGAATCACGAAATGAAGGGAGATGATATCACAGATTGTATGTACGAGTAAATAGATATAATTAATAAGATCGAGTACATACACTGGTATGACAGGATAGTTGATGAGTACTGATGAGTTATAACTAATCATACTTGTATTATACTCGTTGAATAAAGGGGATTTTAGGCTGATTTTAAGAGTCCTCAAAAGATGTACCTAATACATTAAATTTTTACACATTTTCCTTAAATATGAAGCTTGAAGCAATAAAGTAACACTGAGTAGGTATAGTTTCATAAAAAAACAAATGCTTTGCATCCGAATTAGCTCTGAAAAAGCAAACTATCCGACTTAAAGCATCGCGTGCGCAGACTATAACGCATCTGAAGCATAAATTTTCAATATTCCAATTACAACTGATCAAGCTAAAATAGCTCCTATTCTTAATAGAATATAGGAAATTGAAACGCATAATTTTGTTTGCGCACAATTAGATACAATAGATGCTGTTATATTCACGTATTTTTTATCGGTAGCTGGGTCAAGTTCAAACGTGCAGACAATTCAAGCGTGAAGTTCAAGACAGCCATTTGCGTTAGCGGTGATTAAATGTGCATATCTTATTATAAATTTACAATCGCATTAATTTATTATGATATCATTCGTTTATGTTGGCAGATGTTCAAGATATTCCTGCGTATCCTAAGTTCAAATCTTCCGTGTCCAGCTGCTATTTAGAGCTTACGATTTTAATCATTAACCATTCAAAGTTTTAATAACCCTGTCAACAATATATTATTTATTATAATATTGACAGAAAGTTACAAATATTTACATAAAGAGAATAATTAGTTAATATGTATGTATTATCTGTCCCTGCTGATGTGTTTAGGACAAACATTTTTTTTATAATCTCTTACTAATGTTTTATTAAACTTGATTTTGTCGGTACATAAATTACTCTAATAAGTAAAAGACTGTGTTGGATTTTTCGGGAGTTTGAAAACCTTGAATAGACCATTATATTATTGCTGTTGACTACACCATGCCATATACCTACAGCAAAAAATACTAGGTTATAATGCACAGTTATGACAATAACACAAAAAATTGTAATATGTGTATACATACCTGTAATTTTACCAGACTCGGTTCAATGATTAAAAACAATAGGTCAAGAATATACAGTTAACATTGGACTTCCGTTATTGAGAGACTGTTGATGAAGATACAGACAATCTTAAGCTAAGTTAGAAAAGGAAATTGTTTGTCGATAGATCGAAAGAGCTTCCGTTCATATAAAGTGTATGATAAAAAATCAATTACTATCTCATTATTGTGAGAGGTTATATTCAGGATGTTAATAGGTGGTCTATGATTACTGAATACTATAATACCAATTATTATAATATTTAAATAGACTATTCGATTCATACTAATACTGTCTACTTTTTCTTTTTAAGAAGTATTAACTTAGTAGAGGAGTAAGTGCTAACTTTAGTTGCTTTGTATCGACTTCATGTCGTCATTTAACTTTACTCTTACTTTACTTCTTGCAAAACTACTTGAGTTTTTGTGCCTTATTAACTCTACCAAGAAAGCGGCACGTTGCATACATAGGTATTTGCCAACGGACTATATGATTCACAAAACATACAATCTATTTCTTGCTTTCCCTAATACAGTTATCCAAGAATTTTCCCACGATCATTGTTTTCAATAATAACCGCTTTTACGCGCACACCGTTTCTTACATCTACCACTTGAACTTTACCATTATTTAAATATCTTTCTAATGTATTAACGTCCTTATGGCTTTTAATTTAAGGTGTAACATTGGTCTTATTAACTGCAGGTACTAATTTTGTTATGTTGTTAATTGATGCAATATGAATTAATTTCATGACACGCGCTACATCCGTGTCGTATTATTTTAGTTTTTTTACTTGATGGTAATCTAGCGCTAGATGTATGGAACACGACGCTTCAAACTAATTGGGTATAATTTAATTGCAAAGTGCAAGATTAACTGGACTTTAATAAATTAAGCTTATTACTTACTTTCATGACATACTTACATGAAAGTCGCATCAATCATTGTAACAATCTCAATTGTTATAAATGGCTGAGGTTGTGGTTAGAAAGAAAGAAAGAAAGAAGAAAGAAAGAAAAATCATTTATTCACCTTGTGCCTCGTACATAAAATCAAAACTTTAAAATTAAGCTATGGCTTTTGCACCCACATCGCACAAGATGAAAAGGCCCCGACTCAGCATTAATGCTGCAGGTTTTGAAAGCAAAACCTGAGCGCTGGTATTCTGCCGGAGCCCAAACGAGTGACACGCGCGAGCTCGACAGTCTTCGCAGCCGTCCGCAGCAACGGGATGAGTGATCTTCACTTGAGAATAAAATGGAGTAAAATAAAATATGTAATTTGTGCAGTGAGTGTACCTAGTGTGTATAACTAAATATTACAGATAAAATAATAATAGAAAAATAAATAAATGGTTACTACCTATTCTTGTTTCAACAATCGCTTTTGGCAAAAAATGAAGTGTTAGCCAATCAGAGCTGATTGCGATCACAACTCTATAGCAATCATTTTACGTAGTAAGTCCCCTAGCTACACTCACTTTAATTTTAGTCTCCAAACGAATTTCACATAAAAAATCATAAATAACCACAAAAACCTTTACGAAAAAGACGTCAAAGCAAAAAAAACCCATATTTCAGACCCAGTTTAACACTGCAAGGGCATATTGCGTCGAATAATTTCCCGAAAGCCATCTTAACGTCAAATTGTACGCAAAATTACAATTCCAACGAAAGAATTACAATTACTGTTTCCCTTTATTGTCGAATGAGAAATTTTTGTACATTTTTATGGCGACCACACTCGAATAGGCCTTTTTAGAACCCCCCTGTCTGTAAAAGTGCAAATGCTCAAGGCTTTATCGTTAAAATTAATGTAACGATACACGGTGTAATTTTGAATATTTTTGTTTCAGTGTTTGTCAGATAACAATAATAAGTATTGTGGGCAGTAAATTGCTTATATCGATTTTTATAAAGTGTAACTACTACTAAATGGGATATTAAAAAAACTAAATCATACTAATATTATAAATACGAAAGTCTGTTTGTTTGTTGGTTTGTCCTTCAATCACGTCGCAACGAAGCAACGGATCGACGTGATTATTGGCACGGGTATGGTTAAGGACCTGGAGAGTGGCATAGGCTACTTTTTATCCCGGAAAATTAAGGAGTTCCCGTGGGTATAAAGAAAACTTAAACCACGCGAACGAAGTCGCGGGCATCAGCTAGTTAAACATAAATTATACAGACCGTATGTAGCAAATTGTTAATCCTCTGGTTATCATAAATTTTATTTTACTTGATTACTCCAGATATTTATTTTTTATCTTCGCAGGTAACATCTCGAGGCATTGTCGAGTCAACATCTCCTGAAGATGCTCCGGTGTCGGAGTGACACGTACGTTGAGAATAATTGGGAAGATTTATGTGGTGTGGTGAATATCGCAAACTGCAGGTGTTATTACCTACTGTGGAGGAATATAGCAAATTAAACTTCTAGTTCCTTCTATCGGTTCTGACTAATAACTAATTTTAATTGCCATTCCGAACAAGTGGTAGATTCGCTCGACGATTCAAAAGCACTTGTCAAAGTTTACTTCAATAAAAAAGATTAATTGAGTTCATATACCTTACTGCATGGATAAGTTTGTAGGTAGGTATATCAACTATCGTTTTATTGAAGAAATCACTGGAACCCCAAATCTTTTGAGCTTTTCAAAAAGCCAAATCACAATATCGACATAGATAATCCAAGTCGGAACAGATAAAAAAAAAAGTATAAGTCACAAAGCTTTTACAGTCCAACACTCAAATGCTCAGGTTGTTTATCCCCCGTCCCCTAGCGGTCCAAATGACCGAGTATAATGACCCAACTATTGTGTTCGCCCCAACGTTCGCGAAGCCTCATTTATTTTTATAACTCTATGGGTTTTTAACGAAAAAAAAAGGAGAAAAATTGAAATGACGGACATTGGCGACGATGGGCAGAATTGATGTCTCGTGAATTGTGACGTTTTTAAATATTGCTATGATTTTTTTTTGGTTGGGACAAATGTGACCCATTTTTGTTGTATTTTTTTTTAGGAAATTTATAATTTTGAAATACATAAGCATTTATTTTTTACGTGTAAGTATAGCTTCTGTATTGTGAATAGAAAAATAGTAGTGTGATTGTAAGCAAAATGATTTGAAAACCGGAAGACCATGAATGCACTGAAATCCAAATCTTTATAACAATTTCAAGGTAGGTAAAAGACGAATCCCATTCAAATAAAATAAAAGTCAACGCTCAGGAAAAGCTTTTGCACCCAGAAGGTGGATATTTTTTCAGAGATTCCTTTTAATTAAAATTTAGACAAAGAATAAGGCCGGATTTTTCAAAAAAGTGTGAATGAGTGAGTCACGGGTGATCTATACTAGTAAAATAAGAACCAAAAAATGTAATCAAGAGAAAAAAAATTAAAAAACAAAAGAATCGTGTACAATGTACCTATAGGCGAAAGTACACTCGAGGACAAAAACTCAACCCAATTATTTCCCGCCATGTTTGCGTTTCTTCATCCTTTCTGCCGGAGACTTGGATGGTTCTCAAATTTTGCATAACCAATTAGTTCCGTGCAAACTAGAACAGGCATCTTTTTGATAAAGACTAGAGGAAACGGTAGAGGCTCTTTAGTAAAACAAATTAACCTTTTTCTAGCTTTATTAAAACTACTGACTATAGGAATTTAAATACAAAGTACTAGATCTGTATCCATTAAACGTAAAAAAACGTCGTGCAGGAACGACAAGTATAGGCCAGTTCCAAAATACGCCTCACGAATTCCTACAGAACAAAAATCTTTTTTAGTCATTGTTTTGTGTTAAATAATGATAATGATAATACTTCTCAATAAATTATAAATAAATAAATTACCACCTATCCCGAGCTAATTTGAGAGAACCAAGTGGGGTTTTTAAAGGTGGACTCAGGTGGGCATGGAACCCACATCTCTTTTTTGAAAAATATAATATTTTTGTTGTCTTATCATCTCAAATGTATGAAAATTCTGGCTTCCGTAATTTTCTAATTATGACAATGCCTTCTATATTTACATATCTGAACTGCCATGAACAACCCTAGAGAACTGATGAACAAATCTAAACTTTGTTACTTGAGTTATAAGGTTGAATTTTATTTAAATATTGAAAGATGGTAGATAATGCAAGTGGCATAATGTTTGCATATGCAAAAGGGACCTGAGTGTTTTTCCTATTGATTAAGCGGTGGAGCGACGGTACAGTTGGTTCCATAAGTGCTTTTCATAATTAGAATAATATTCTGCGTTCACCACGATACTATACTTAGATAATAATAACTCAGTGTAATTGGTAAAGTCTTATTATATTACACAAAAAATAAAGAAGTATGAATTAATGAAATACCGTTCAAAATAGAGTAACATTTTGGAAGCCTGAGAACAAAGAGACACTATTTGCTGAAAAAAACGTTTACAAGAATCAGCTAAACTCACAATTAATGTATGGTCAAATGGGTCCTTTATTAATTCATCATACTTGAAATTTGATGAAATTTGGTACAGGGTAAGGTTGTATCCCGGGGAAGGATATAGACTACTTTTATCCCGGAAAATTAAAGAGTTCCCGCGGGAATCAAAAAAACCTAATCCACGCGGACGAAGTCGCGGGAATCATCTAGTAAGTAGGTATATTATGACTCGTATAATAGTAAAATATTAAAATTAAAGTATTTATTTCCACTTTTTCACGCAACAGTACTCAAAGGCTGGGTTTATTCAAATCGTCGGCCACTGTTTATACAAATCGCCGAAACTATCTTAAGCTTTCGTTTGTCAATTAACCAACTTCACCGAAGGGTCGTGTTGCTGTCCTATCCAAACGTTTATAGTTAATACGTGACCAAAATTGTTTTGATACCAAATACTGAATGAAATGGTAATATCATTTCAATTAGTAGACATCTCTCTGCGTCGTTTTCCTCGTTACTGAGGGTCGTGACCCCTTACGATTAATCAAATAATGGTAGGAGTTTTCTTTGGATACAAATATGGTGGGTTCCCACGTAATTCCGCAATCGACTGGAATAAGAGTATTAAAACAATTAGGTTTTTGTTATGATTATTATCAGATGTTAGTGATAATAATCGGGACCTACGGCGTAACGTGTTCTCTGAGGCACGGAGGAAGCCTGCCCCCCAATCATGTAAGAATGGCCGATGAAATCGTTAAAGTTCTGCGGCAAAGTAAATAAACCATAACAGCATTAAATTAGAGCTCAATTTCGTATACCCATTCTTATACGTTTAGGTACAAGAATGGGTGAACGATACTCTAACGTATAAGAATGGATACATGAAATTGAGCTCTAATTCAATGCTGTTATGGTTTATATTACTTTGACGCTGAACCATTACGTTTGATCGACAATTATTCTTACATAATCGGGGGGCAGGTAGAATAAAAGCAGTCTGATTGCAGCCAAAATATAGCAAAAATGTTTAAAAATCGCGAGTTTTTAAGTCGCTTTCGCTCCTGACACAAGCCCCAAAGTCAGGATTACACGCCAAATTTATTAGATATGATTGAAAATACTGTCCCGCGTACGTTTTATGTGTTTTCTTGAATCGCATTAATGTGTGCTGATGGCAAATTATGTTTTCTATAAATCTCGGATACTACTTAAGACGTAAGTTTATTGGTTATAGCAGTTACAGTTTCCTAAATTGAATACTGGATTTATGACTGTCTTTTGACTTCTGTTCAGTTTTTTCTGGCTTTAAGCTCCTCTTTTTAGGGTTTCGTGCCTCAAGAGGAAAAAAAGGAAACCTCATGGGATAACTTCGTTGTACGTCTGTCTGTCTGTCGCTAGGAGACGTCGTCGCGTCACATGAGTAGATAAACCATGTGGTCGCGTGGAGGTATTAAGTTGATTGAAAAGCATTTCGAAAGTATGTCACCGATTCAATTGTAGGTCTTAATAATTTAGGTAAAATTTAATTTCCAAAAATGCTTACGTCATACAAAATAGGAAAATTATTACGAAAAATTTTAACAATCAAAACTTTTTATAACAGGTAAAGTTATTCGGTGATTTTTATTGAAAGTAAACAAAAAATTACAGGGTTTGTAACAAAATTATACGTCCGTAAACATTTTTAAGTTAAGTAGCATTTTGTTTAAAACTTCACTTAATAGTAACTTAATAGACGATCGCTCATTCTTTTAAAAGTTTATTTTTAACAAGTTATTATACTTCAACGGTGGGTCATCAATTTCAATTTAAGTCACGTGTAACTTGGTAGCTTCTTCCTCTATGGTTTAGTGATGTAAATTACTTGGCCATAAGCGAGGGCTCTCATGTTCGATTTCTAGTTGACTACTCCATAACTCCTAAACAGAAATGGAAGGAAATAACTATAGTAGATAGATATATGAATAAGATGGGATTTATTTTATTACATACCTTGTTACATTTAAATAATAGGTACCTATATTAAAATACTTACCGTAGAGGGTCTGCCAACGCTGCGCTTTCCGGTACGTGGTCGCCACTCCAGCACTTTGGGTTCTTCGAACTATGTGCCCCGCCATTGCCACTTCAGCTTCGCTAGTTTACTTAAAGAGTTCCCGCGGGAACCAAAAAACCTCAATCCACGCAGACGAAGTCGCAGGCATCAGCTAGTATAAAATAATGTATGTAGGTAAGTACTTACTAGTACAATACTAAATACTTTCTCTTTAGGTACATAAATTTCTAATATGACAATATACTATCGAGTACCTACCCATTTACAATAATATGTTACAAGACACTTTACTCGGTGGACGGACGACGTCTGACGAGTCCCAGGGAGCCGCTGGATCCAGGCGACGACGCAAGACCGCGGCGTGTGGAAATCCTTGCAAGAGAACTTTGTCCAGCCGTGGACGTCTATTGGTTGGTAATGATGATGTTGAATGTAGATGATGATTAATTACTTTGCTATGTCCCGTTATAAAAAAGATAACAATGAAATTTTTGCTCTATCTTATAATTTAATATAACTTTAAAAGAGTAAATAAAATACAATAAACCTTTGTTATTACCTTCTAGCTTTCACGAGTGAAGCTTGAATAAAGCAACTTTGTTTACTTATTACAATACAATTTTGTGCTTTTACTGTCGGAAATATTCATCTTATTACGTTGTGGAATACGTTATTATTATAGTAAGTACTAGATGATGCCTGCGACTTCGTCCGGTTTTTTGATTCCCGCGAGAACTCTTTTATTTTCCGGGATATTAAGTAAGCCTATGTCCTTCCCCGGGATACACACTATTCCTACACCAAATTTAATCAAAATCGGTTGAACAGATGGGCCGTGAAAGCGTAATAGACAGACAGACACACTTAATTCGCATTTATAATATTAGCATGGATTAAGTAAAATTAAGTATTAAGTAATTATGTATGGACTAAGTATGTACTTAGGTACAATAAATTTATTTCGTAATACAAACTAATAAAATAACTTGTATAACCGATCTGACGAAATTAGTACAATAAAATATTAAGGGAAAGGACACGAAAAGGATGGAAAATCGATGGGGTTCCCACATGGGATTTAAAAAACCTTAAATCCAGGCGTTCGAAGTCGTGGGAAGTCTTGTAAAGGGATGCTAACTGCTAAAATTGATTTGATTGATTTGAACTGATTAAAATATTATGAACTTGATTTTTCATGTTGATTTTTTGAAAACATACAGGCAAACGCTACTAGCATATTTTGGGTATTTACCTACGTATCAAAGTCTGGACCGAACTGGATGACCAAAGCCAAAGATAGGGTGAAATGGGTTTCCCTAGAGGAGGCCTTGACCTGAAAAGGGTTCTTCATAATTATACTATTCACTTAAAAGTAGTTCTAAAATAGTTTTTAATTAATATCCTAATTTTCTTTAATAATTGTATACTTACTTTCTAGTTATATTCTCCACTAGCTGATGACCGCGACTTCGTCTGCGTGGTTTAAGTTTTTATGATTCTCGCGGGAACTCCTTAATTTTCCGGGATAAAAAGTAGCCTATGTCACTCTCCAGGTCCTCAACTATACCCATGCCAAAAATCACGTCGATCCGTTGCTCCGTTGCGGCGTAATTGAAGGACAAACCAACAAACCAACAAACAAACACACTTTCGCATTTATAATATTAGTATGATCATTTGTAAATTTAATCTGAAGAAATAAAAGGCTTTTTTATTTTTATTTTATTTTATTTATTTATCAAATTCTGTGTCTGTGTAGTCTCTTACAATATATTTAATTGATCTAATAAAAAAAAAAAAGTTAGATCAACACCTTACGGTAGCGTAGAGTGTAATTCCATGTTATGAGAGCGCTGTAAGTGTATACTGGGGGCATACTACCATCGGTTAAATCCGTATTGTTTTAATATTGTTGACGTTTGTGTTTTAGAATTATAATCCTTATTTTAGGGACGTCAAGGTACGTGAAATAAAACTGTCATTTTGAAGTAATACTGCTTTAAGCAATGGTAGTAACATCCCTGAGCCGTAATAACTATACATTTGTGATGGCTTCCTCAGGGTGCGTTCATAAGGTTACTAAAATAAAACTTTTTAATTTTATATTTTCACTAGCGCCGTTGGCGGCTTCGTTCCTTCGCATAATTGGCCTTTTCCTTGACAGTAAAGTGTGTATGTCTGTCTGTTTCGCGTTCATGGCCTATCTGCAGATCAACCGATTTTTACAAAATAAGGTACCGAGATAGATTGTACATCGAGGAAGGACATAGGCTACTTTATATCCTGAAAAATCTAAGACTTCCTACGAAATTTCTGAAGTAACTAAGTTCATGCGAACCAAGTAGTAGAGATCTTCTAGTTTTTCATAAAATGGTGGTAAATTCGGTAATAATAATTCGGTAATTTTTGACGACCTCCGTTGCGCAGTGTTGAGCGCTGTTGCTTTAAAGTGCGGAGGTCCCGGGTTCGATCTCCGGCAGGGTCAGGAAATTTATAATTTCTGAATTTTCCCTGGTCTGGCCTGGTGGGAGGCTTCGGCCGTGGCTAGTTACCACCCTACCGGTAAAGACGTGCCGCCAAGCGATTTAGCGTTCCGGTACGATACCGTGTAGAAACCGTATAGGGGCATGGGTTTAATATAACTGCCATGCCCCTAACAGGTTAGCCCGCTATCATCTTATACTGCATCATCACTTAGGTACCATCAGGTGTGATCGCAGTCAAGGGCTAACTTGTAGTTGATGAAAAATAAATGATAATATACTTACCCATTATTTACCATTATAATGGTAATATACACAGTTTCGATTTATCGTGAATCAGCGTAATGAATATTCCAAAGCGACTGTTAGAAGTGTGTCATAGTCGTATTAAGTGGTTGAGTTTATAAATTTTAAATGATTGCATGTCATAGTTCCATTTTGCGAGACTTTTCTTGGATCAATAGTTTTTTATTTATTAAACTTTACATGTCTAAATCATACTAATATTATAAACTAGATGATGCCCGCGACTTCATCCGCGTGGATTAAGGTTTTTGATTCCCGCGGGAACTCCTTCATTTTCCGGGATAAAAGTCTATAAAGCCTAAGTCCTTCTTTAGTCCTTCAGTTGTATTTGTAGCTATGTAAGGTCACACCATTGGTTGCCTGGAAGAGATCGCTGTGTGGCGATAAGGCCGCCAAATTGTAGACTTACTTTATTATTAGCTAAGTTTTCTATTGTATAATTTCCTTTGTGGTGTACAATAAAGGTATATTCATTCATTCATTCAGTCCTTGCCCGGGATACATCATAAAACCTATTCCGGTACCAAATTTTATGAAAATCGGTTAAACAGGTGGGCTGTGAAAGCGTAGCAGACAGACAGGCAGACAGACAGACACACTTTCACATTTATAATAATATTAATATAGATTTATTGTACAATACAGAACGCGGCCTTACAACGCAGCTGCATGGCTACCGGTTCTGGCTAACAACTCCCGCGCATCGATCGGCTAACATTTTCTTATTACGATGGACGTAATGATTTCGGGTTCAATTCTAATATGTTATACTTATATGTTTTTTTATCTCCCTTGGTTTAGTTGTAGAACCAGTACAGGCACGATGTATCATGGATACAAGGATTAAAGGTACTTATAATCACAGATTCAAAAAATATACTGCAAAGTAGAGGCTCTGATTTTGCCTTTATTTTTTACTAGCTGATGCCCGCGACTTCGTTCTCGTGGATTGAGGTTTTTTGGTTCCCGCGGGAACTCTAATTTTCCGGAATAAAAAGTAGCCTGTGTGTTATTCCAGAGTCCAGACTATAATCTATCTCTGTGCCAAATTTCATCCAGATCCGTTTAGCCCTTCAGGCGTGATTGAGTAACAAACATCCATCCATCCATCCATACATCCATCCATCCACACTTTCGCATTTATAATATTAATCTAGACTAGCTGATGCCCGCGTCTTCGTTCGCGGATCGCGACCGCGTGGTATAAGTTTTTTTTTCATTCCCGCGGGAGCTCCTTGATTTTCCAGGACAAAAGTGGCCTACGTCCTTCCTTGTGATACAATCATACAACCTATCTAAGAATACCATATTTCATCAAAATCGATTGAAAATATAGGCCGTTATATCGTAGCAGACAGACAGAAACACTTTCACATTTATAATATTAGTATGGAAAAGTATGGATATGATAAATAGCGCGAAATAAAGTGGATCAATAACTAAATAGATCCAGATTTTGATAAATTTACTGTTGAATTATTCATGACCCGTATCAAAATGGCCTAGGTAAATATTATTCTATGTAGGTAACTTGCCTAAGTACTTACCAGCACTACCTAGTTAGGTATACCTAGTACCTAACTACTCGGCAAAACGTATAATAACGAACCACGCGATTCTAAATTTAAATATCAAAGTGCGAGGGAGATGGAAAGTGTGCTCGTGCGCAGCGTTCACGGATTTAGCGGTTTTACTGGAAGTGATAATTATATTTTAAGTAAGTAGTAAGTACCTACTAAGAAACGCAAAATAGATATAAGTCAAAGGAAAATAACAATTATTTCATTGTAATTAAGTAAACAACCGTAAGTTTAGATGGATATATGGATGGATGGATAGATGTTTGTTACTCAATCACGCCAGAACTGCTCAACGAATCTGGATGAAATTTGGCACAGAGATAGATTATAGTCTGGAATAAAACATAGGCTACTTTTAATCCCGGTAAATTAAGGAATTCCCGCGGGACCCAACAAATCTAAATCTACGCGGACGAAGTCGCGGGCATCAGCTAGTCTAGATTAATATTATAAATGCAAAAGTGTGGATGGATGGATGTATGGATGGATGGATGGATGTTTGTTACTCAATCACGCCTGTAGGGCTGAACGGATCTGGATGAAATTTGGCACAGAGATAGATTATAGTCTGGACTCTGGAATAACACACAGGCTATAATTAATCATAAGTAATCTATAAGTAATTCATAATACCTTGCTGCTATAGTCCAGCAGATTTAATCTCTAGTATTTTGGTGTAAGATTAGCTTTTTTTTCCACTACAAGTAAGGCCTTGACTGCGATCTCACCTGATGGTAAGTGACGATGCAGTCTAAGATGGTAGCGGGCTAACCTGGTAGGAGTAGATAAGGCAGGATGGTAGGATATTAAACCCATAACCCTAGTCGGTTTCTACAAAGCATCGGACAGGAACGCTACATCGTTTGCCGCTACGTCTTTGCCGGTAGGGTGATAAGTTGGTAACTAGCCACGGCCGAAGCCTCCCACCAGACCAGACGAGAATTCAGAAATTATAAATTCCCGAATTGACCCTGCCGGGTTTATTTACCTACTTTTTTCTCTTCCAGGTTTTTTATACCCACAACAAACAGACTTGTCTCCCCCCCTCCCCCCGCCGCCCCGCTACGCTGCCCGCGTGCGTAAACTCGACCCCGAGTTTGAACTCCAACTACGCAGTGGGTCTTTTTATTCTATTTGACGCTCCTCTTATTGTGATTCTGAACGTGATTGGTCTGTGCATTATAAAAACCTTTCGCATGTCAATGCGACTCTTCTTTTTATTTGAATTTTGCTTTTATTTTACTTTTTTTTTATCCACTACAAGTTAGCCCATGACTGCGATCTCACTAAGTGACGATGCAGTCTAAAGATGGTAGCGGGCTAACCTGTTAGGGGCATAGCAGTTATATTAAACCCATACTCCTATTCTGTTTCTACACGGCATCGTACCGGAACGCCAAATCGCTTGGCGGCATGTCTTTGCCGGTAGGGTGGTAACTAGCCACGGCCGAAGCCTGGAACCAGGCACCAGGCAGGTTTGGATCTTGCGAGGCGATTTTAAAATGAAAATGGAAATTGTAACTTAAAATTACCTTATTACTTTTAATCAATAATGATATCGGGTAATAAATTAAATTGAAGAAAAAATGGCTCGTTACTTTTCACAGCTTGGCCATGAACTTACTTGCATCCTGAAGATGGAGACTTGCAAGGGATAAATAAATAAATAAATAAATAAAAGCTTTATTTTGATTCCTTACATAATGATCTTAAAAACGATTATACTGTTATATCTATCTTATTGACTTATTTCTATTTAAATCATATATTATGCTTACTTATCTAATCTTACATAACTGTGTACTTTACTATTTATTATTATTATTATAAGTATTGTGTACATACATATGTTTGGTATTACTATTTTTACTAATAATTATATTTACATGTAAGGACCGCCTGTAGCGGTGAAAGCCTCCTCCATAATTTTCCATGCGCACCTATTTCTGGCTAGAGTGCGCCATGTCTTACCCGCAATTTTTGCGATGTCATCGTCCCATCTTTTTATTGGCCTTCCAGGTCTACGTTTCAAGTGCAAAGGATGCCAGTTTGTCACCGTTTTGGTCCACCTTTCATCCTGGCACCTTTGAATGTGACCCGCCCATCTCCATTTAAGTTGTAGGATCGCCTTGATGGCGTCTCTTGCTCTAGTTTGTTGCCTTATGTCAGAGCACTTCACGCAAGGGATACCGACCTAATATTTGTCCCAGAATTCAATGGGATTGTTGAAAATTGGTAATAAGTGAACGTCCGTCGTGACTCCGTGAGCATCAGCCTGTCAATAATAGGGGGTTTTATTTTGTTCACCTACCAGATTATGTCGCATCTACCTTTGGTTGCAGGTAGGTACATAACTTTCCACAGAGCTTTATGTTGGTTAAATAAATAGACCATTATTTTTACTATTTTTCTTTATCATTATAACCTTCTATATACCTACTAAAGTTATTAATATTTTAGCAAAACCTCCTTTGCTTGGAAATTTTTATAACAACCTGACGTGATATTTTGAAGAAATTAATTTTGACATCCTTGAAATTTCAGTTTGGCTTTAAACATCAAAAAACCATAACAAAAATATTGAAACCTTTTCTATTATTGTACAAAAATGATTTAATTTGCAAAATAAATTTTCTATATCGCTAATCAGACCGGACAAAATATGCTATCACTTGTTTTGGATCAGTTTGGATTAGAAATTTACCAGTAGGTATCACATTAATTATAGATAACTCAACGCATTTTCTATCGTAAGTATTTGAATTAACACAAAGACTACTCGTACTTTACTGAGTTCTAAATGTTCTAAAATCTAAATGACACAATAGGTAACTTATTAGGTAGGTTCAGGTGGTTGGGGTTCGATCCTCGGGCACGTACTTGTTAGGTACTTTTCTGAGTGTTCGTTTTAAGCAATTAAAATATCACAAGGACAAAACATCGTGAGGAAACCCGACAGTTCTTCAAAGTGTGTAGGTATTCAAAGGCGTGTTAAGCCAGCGAATCTGCAGTTGGTCAGCGTGGTAGACTATGGTCAAACCCTTCTCATTGTACAGGCTGGTAAAGTGCTATTTCAGAACAAAAAAAAATACAAATCAAATTTGAACTTGCCCGTTTTATTGAAGTCAGTTAAAAATACCATGACAAATAGTTTTTAATCTGTATAATATCTATAATGGACAAAGTATGGTAAAAAAAATTATTGACTACAGGTAACCATGGAGCAAATTTTTATGATTGAAGTTTTTGTAAAAAAGATCGTCCTCAAAATAGAGCCGCCGGAGAAAGATGAATATGAGCTCATGCTGGAAGCTGAAGAAAGAAGAAAAGAAGCAGAGGCTCTGGCGGCTGCAGAAGCAGCAAAAAAGGGCAAAAAAGCTAAGCCACCAAAACCAAAAAAAGGGAAAAAAGGGAAAAAAGGAAAAGAACCACCGCCGCCTTCCGAGGAAGAAATGAAATTCATGCAAACATGTACCATGCAAATGCTCTGTTTACCATTATTCGACTTTTACGTTGCTCATGATAACTTTGTCGCACCTGAACCTCCACCTCCACCAGGGAAAAAGGGAAAGAAACCACCAAAACCTAAGAAAGGCAAGAAGGGAGCTATACCTCCAAGGAAAATCGTATTGCCATCCGAACCCTTACCGCAACCTCCATACTTCGGTGTTGGAAATTCAGTAATGTTCCTATCCAGACCTTCAAAATTGGAAGAAATGTTGACGAAAACCCCCATTTATATCACTGTGTGGAACAGGGATCAGGATATGAACTGTATAGGTTTCTGTGTTGTTGAGTGGCATAAATCGTTCATCGAATGCCTCCAAAAATCAGGTGAGCTAAACCCTGTAAATATGGACCAAGCTGAATACCGAGTTACTTCCAAATCGGAAATGATCACGAATACAGTTCAATGGATAAGGCCTTTGCAGTGCGAGGAGGATTTGAAAGCGTCAGGTGAAATAGAGTTTTTCATCCGATTGTCGTGCTTAGGCAATAGGATCGTTAGTTATTTTGTAGCATTACCAGAAATGGAGAGGCTACCTGGCCGGAAATATTTGTGCGATGACTTGAAATTAAAAGACATCGAGGTAGTCAGACATTGGGACGGGACGACAATTGATGCTGTTCCACCTGTGGCATACTTCTTTGGTGCTCCAGATATTTCAAAAGAGCCTATTAAACCTGAGGAAGAGTATAAAGTGTATGAAGAATTCGTTGCGCCGTATACTAAGAGTGAGCTGGCGATTCTTGCTATGGGCTTTCCGAAAGGTCCATGCGGAGGTACCAACTGTCCTAAAAGGATGGATTATAGAGGCAGCCAGCATCAGTTTATCCATGGAGAGACTATTAAAGGAAAATATCAACATGGGCAGTTTGTCAACAAAAGAGACGTTCACGGTCCTTGTGGAAGACTAGATTGTCCATTAGCAAAGAAGGTTCGAGCTTACATTTGTTCGGAGGGCAGCTACAAGCCTTGCAAAAAACCGTGTTGTAAGGATTACTATTAAAATTTACAAACTCACGAAAGCACATCATGTTTGTTTTGGTGATAAAATTAGCCGCCTGAGATTTATTTTTATTTGCATATAATTCAAAAGAACAATAAAGTCAAACAAAACAATGATGACTTTCTCTTTCTAAAGTCACCTCAAAAAACTGGGTCAACATTTTAATTTGGATATAATTTCGGTAGTAAATGAATCATAAAGGTGTTATTCTGAATTTAACTCACGATGGTAGTGGCAAGTGATGTATAACCGCTGGTCGGTATAATTTATTCTTTTGTTAGTTCTACCCACTCAGTAAATTAGTAATCCTACTCGGTAATATTGGAAATGTTTCAATGTCACCGCCGTCCTTTTTACCTGTTAATGAAGACAACATACAGTAGCAATTTTACATGTTATTAATTTATGATTTCATCATCAATCTCTTGTGATGGATTTTTGAGCTCAAAAATAAACGACGTCGTCACTTAAACATGCATTATTTTGGCGATATTATTTAAGGGTTAAGAGTTTCAAACAATAAATCAGCATTTTGCGTTTTCCGCTGGACATAGGCCTTCCCAAGAGCGCGCCACCAGCGCCACACACAATTCTTCATATTTCTCACTCACTCACTTTTCGCTATCTTCTGTAAAAAGGTCACCTGACCAGCAGGGTGACGGTTCCTGGAGATCGTTCTACAATGCGTTTAAAAAGCACATTGGTCACGTCAAGATCGTAGGTCAAGATTGAACTCCTCCTATCTACTGGTACGGAATACGGATGAGATTCGATACGGCACGACAACTGTTGTCGTACCTTCTCTAGTCTAGCATAAACTGTACGCTTATTTGGGAAAGTAATTCAAAAAGTTTGCTTCCATATAAATATGAGATCTTGAGAGTGAAGACAATTTTGTGAAAAATAACATATTTATTTATTATTTTTCAAACATTAAATCTTAATGTTTAAAGTTTGTCGATTATATACTTTCAATAGAAATACAACACTTCACCTTACTCAGAATAAGACACCTAAAAAACAAGCAGAGAAAACATGAATTCCGCGAACAGATCATCATTTGCGATATGCGATTAACAGTCTCCATTCCCTTGGTCCACAAACCGTGTCACTTGTATACAAAATCTGTAGTTCAATTTTTAAAATAATCTCTATTGTTTTGCTCATAAGGATCATAACAATTGAAAATGTAAGTTTGTTGTTGTGAACAATCATTGTAATTATTAGTGTGGTTTTGACATTCGTAATTTACACGTTACGGACCATGAGCGTGAATAAGTGTCGTTATCAGGACCTTTTAAAAGGATCTTACGTTATTCAAATGGATATTGTTCTGTTAGTTATATTCCTGGAAATGGTTAGATGGTCGGTCAAGTGCTTTTACCATTTCCTTTCATATAAAATATCATATCTCCTACTCTAAAATTTTGCATTCTGTGAAATGAGGAAATTTGATTTCATTTTAATTAGAGCGTGTAAAGTATTAAAGTAATCCAATATAATATTGTTTAGGAGAATAAGACCAACGTTATTGGACATTGCGTGTTGCCAGTGATCCGATGACACCGTCACTGTAATCAGATTTATTTATTTATTTAATAAATCTTTATTGATTACACGAAAATAAACAAGACATTAAAACAACGAACTAGGACAACACAGTATGCAAAGGCGGTCTTATCGCCTAAGGCGATCTCTTCCAGACAACCTTTGGTGACAGAATAAGAGAATACAAACGGGATGGTGCGCAAACTACAAGTATAAAATATTATACTTCTAAGGTACATATTAACTACAAACAATACTACCTACATATATACATTCATAAATAAATATTATACTATATATTATATAATAAACATGAATAAATAAATATTATATAGAATGACTGACTATATAACTACTGAGATAGATAAAAATCCTTCAAACAACTTTTAAAAATATTAAGTGATTTGGATTGTCGGATATCTGCAGGAAGAGAGTTCCAGATTTAGTGTTGCTAACAAATACTTTTAAACAAAAAAACTAAACAGTCATAAAAATTATTTCCAATTTTGCAAGAAGAGGTTCAACAAGAACCTCCCTGGCGCAGTGTTGAGCGCTGTTGTCTTAACGTGCGGAGGTCCCGGGTTCGTTCTCCGACAGGGTAAATTTGGGAATTTATAATTTCTGAATTTTGATCTGGTCTGGCTTGGTGGGAAGCTGCGGCCGCGGCTAGTTACCACCCTACCAGCAAAGACGTATTGCCAAGCGATTTAGCGTTCCGGTACGATGCCGTGTAGAATCCGACTATAGGGGTATGGGTTTAATATAACTGCCATACCCCTAACATGTTAGCCCGCTACCATCTTAGACTGCATCATCACTTATCATCAGCTGAGAACACAGTCAAGGGCTACCTAACTTGTTTGTAGTGGATAAAAAAGAAAAAAAACCTACTTCCAGCATGTGGAGATCTATCGGTTGACGATGGCGATCTAAGTAGGTACGGTAGGTAGGTATTAAGTAGATACGGTACCACACCACTCTTGGTGAGTGTGCTTAATACTTGTGCTTAGTTTATCATTGAGAATCAGGATGCATACCTCTCAAACCCATTTTGCAAAGCAATAATATCGACAGCGGTTATAAGGTGGAAATATAGAATTAGATGTAACTAGGATTCGCATCACGTTGTATCATTTACCGGCAATCATTGAAGGGGTGCGATTACCTTGATTGTGCTTGTCTTTAGATGCTGATTCCACTGACCGCGCAGCTTCGCCGTGATTAAATGGACGGACGTCATAATCTAGCACACAGTTAAAAGTATTTATCGATATGGCTGTATATTCTTTAAAGCATTTGTAGGAATCAAGTGTTAATTCTAGTGGGAGACTTTTTTTTTAATATATAGGCTAGCGCTTGGCTCCAATCAGACCTGCTTGCAAGTGGTAATGCAGCCTAATGTGGAGCGCGCTTGCCTAGAAGATGCTTATTTCACTCTTGATTTGAAGGTATTGATATTAAAAGAGAAGGGGAAAACGGAAGCCGGAAGAGCATTCCATATTCTAGCGGTTCGAATTAGGAACGAGGAAGCAAATAGCTTTGTACGAGTCCGCGGAATTTCGACTGCGTAAGGGTGCAGCAGGCCTTGTCGACTGTTTTCTTTTTAAGTTTCTGTTTCTGGGCCGTTATGATTTGTGGCCATGGAAACCAGAAAACGAAGAACAACAACAAAGGAAAACACTGCATCGCATCGTGAGGAAACCTACACCCTGGAAGGTAGGTACTATTTAGCATTATGTGCCTGCATAACGTTCCCAAAGGTGAGTGAAGTGTACCAATCCCCACTTGGCCAGTTTGCTGGACTATGGCACCCTTCTCGTTCTTTTATTTTCTTACTCGGGCTCAGTCGTGAGCCGGCAATGTGTTTAAGTGGATAATCCACTACCACTACAGCCCATTAACATCCCACTGCTGGGCGAAGGCTTCCACTCTCCTAGGAGAGGGAATAAGAGCTTAGACCCACCACACTGCTCCAATGCTGCTTGGCTGGCTTTAACGACTATTATCATGTTAATTGTTAATGATAATAACCGGGGCCGACGAGTTAACGTGCTCTCCAAAGCACGGATGGTCGAACACCGCCAACTGCTTAACTCCTGCTTACAGTACGGAGAATTTTAAGTCAGAAAAACTCAATAGGTACTTAATTATGACCCGACCCGGGACTCAAACCCGGGACCTCGTCGGCTGCAGTCGAACATGCTAACCACTAGACCAACGAGGCAGTTAGTCAGCAGATAATGACGATGAACAATAGCAATATTAGGTATCCATGGCATTCCGAACCAGTGGTAGATTCATTCGACGATTCGAAGGGACTTGTAAAAGTTTATTTGAATAAAAACCATTTGAATTTTGAATTTCGAATATTTAACGCCATACAAAATGTCTTTACTGCTATAATGTTGTGTGGTAATGAACATGGAGGAAGGAATTACGACTGGTAATGAATTCAAATGGATGCAAAAAAAAACCGGTATTTATGGTTATCAGTATGATACATTGCAAAGTCGTTTGATAACATTGACACTATACTGCCTTCTGTTATCATAATGTTATCTATATCTATATATATAAAATTCAATGTCCTGACTGACTGACTGACTGACTGACTTATATATCAACGCACAGCCTAAACCGCTGGGGCTAGAAACTTGAAATTTTGACAGTGGGTTCCTTTTGTGACGTAGGCGCTCACTAAGGAAGGATTTTTCAAAGTTCCACCCCTAAGGGGGTGAAATAGGGGGTGAAAGTTAGTATGAAAGTCCGTCATTTCTCAAGTTATATCCAGTAAACTTGGTATTTGAGCTTCTGGTTTAAAATAAAGAAATACGTGTTTCACAGTTTTTGAAAATTCTACCCCCAAAGGCGTTAAATAGGGGTTGAAAGTTTGTATGAAAGTCCTTCATTTTTCAAGTTATAACCATGAAAGTTGGTATTTGGACTTCTGGTTTAAAATAAAGAAATACGTGTTTCACAGTTTTTGAAAATTTTATCCCCAAGGACGTTAAATAGAGAGTTTTTCCTTCAATCACGCCGCAACAGAGCAACGGATCAACGTGATTTTTTGCATGGGTATAGTTGAGGACCTGGAGAGTGATATATAGGATTTATCCCGGAAAATTAAGGAGTGCCTGTGGGAATTAAAAAAAACTTATGCCACGCGAACGAAGTCGCGAGCATCCTCTAGTCATTCCTTATAGGAGTAGGTTCAAATAAATAGGTAGGTAGGTACCCTTACTCAATAAATACGATTAAATTATAGTTCATTTTTAGGGTTCCGTACCCAAAGGGTAAAAACGGGACCCTATTACTAAGACTCCGCTGTCTGTCTGTCTGTCTGTCTGTCTCCAGGCTGTATCTCATAAACCGTGATAGCTAGAAAGCTGAAATTTTCACAAATGATGTATTTCCGTTGCCGCTATAACAACAAATACTAAAAATTAAAAAAAAATATATTAAGGAGGGTCCCCATACAATAAACGTGTTTTTTTCGTATTTTTTTGCTCAATATTAAAAACGGTAACAGGTAGACGGTTCAAATTTTCACAGAATATTAACTTGTATATTACCTTTCAAAATAAATAATTAAATATCAATAAAGTAAATATTAAAGGGGGGCTCCCATACAACAAACGTAATTTTTATTTTTAATACGTCATAAATCGTAAAACTTACTACAGGTTTGTACGGAACCCTCGGTGCGCGAGTCCGACTCGCACTTGGCCGGTTTTTGTAATTACTACTTAGCTGATGCTCGCGACTCCATCCGCGTGGAATAAGTTTTTTAATTCACGGGAACTCCGTAATTTTCCGGGATAAAAATTAGCCTATGCCACTCTTCAGTTTCTCAACTATACCCACGCAAATAGTAGATTATTAACCAAGGGGATAAAGCAGTGTCTTCTGTCGCGGGTGACGATTTAAATCGCGAGCGTAACGAAGGACTCGAGGGTTACTCCCGAGCGTAGCGAGGGTGTTAAAAACTTAAATCACGAGCGAAGCGAGGGATTTAAGACGAGTCCTGAGTGTAGCGAGGGATTTAAGTTCACCCAAGACTAAGACAGCTTTATCCCCGAGGAAAATACTCTACTTTTCGTACCATTTGCGAAAAAATTAACACAATAATAATATGAGATAAGCATTTATCAAATAAATATTATAAATGCGAAAGTTTGGATGGACCGATGTATGGATGTATGGTTGTTACTCAATCACGCTCCAACGGCTGAACGGATCTGGATGAAATTTGGCACAGAGATAGATTATAGTCTGGAATAGCACATAGGCTACTTTTCATCCCGGAAAATTAAAAAGTTCCCGCGGGAACCGAAAAACCTCAATCCACGCGGACGAAGTCGCGGGCATCAGCTAGTTAAAAATAATGACAATTTTTTTTTTATCCACTACAAGTTAGCCCTTGACTGCGATCTCACCTGATGGTAAGTGATGATGCAGTCTAAGATGGTAGCGGGCTAACCTGTTAGAGGCGTGGCAGTTATATTAAACCCATCCCCCTATTCGGTTTCTACACGGCATCGTACCGGAACGCTAAATCGCTTGGCGGCACGTTTTTGCCGGTAGAGTGGTAACTAGCCACGGCCGAATCCTCCCACCAGGCCAGACCAGGGAAAATTCAGAAATTATAAATTCCCAAATTGACCCTGCCGGGGATCGAACCCGGGACCTCCGCACGTTAAGACAACAGCGCTACACACTGCGCCACGGAGGTCGTCAAAAAGTAAAAAGTCAAAAGCAAATTAAAAGTAAAAGTTAACATTCGAAACATTGGTCCAATTATTGATAGAAAGAGTTATAAATAACGTTTATGTATTTGAAGAAAACAAAAACGCGGCAAATTCCCAGACTAATATTTTTTTTGTCGGAAAAGCAAAGGCATCAAGCTCATACGGCCTCGTCGGTTTTCGTCATTTTATTTAATAATCATAACTGCATAATAAATGCGCGTATTCCTTTTTCATAAAGATGTATAATGCTTTATATACAAACTCAATGGTATAAACACAGATGTAGTTCAGTATAAATTTCGGTAAGTATTCCAAATTTAAATCACATTCTCCCCCTAGAGGATGAATGAAATTCAGTACAACTTTCTTTCCCTGTTTTTAACAGATTAAAAATGACTATTGTTAAGTTCGCTTTTTGTGGCATAGAATGTCACTTTTTTGAGCAAGTGGTACGAAAAAGTCATTTATTCCCAGTAGTAGTAGGAATATATATACCAGCGGTTGAACTACTGGGATTTTTTTCTTAATCTGAATTCTAACTCTCAGTACCTTTTATGCAAGTAGATCAAGGCGTCCATAATGTTATTTGGGTAACTACGTAGAAATTAATTAATTTGGTAAAGTTAAAGTAAGGCTTTAATTTAGCTTCGTTTTTATCGAACCTGGTTAAAATAAATAACTATTGTTGTCGCCCTTAGCTGTGTACATTATCTGTGCACGGTAGTTGGCAGAACTGACGTTGGCAGCGCTGTCGTAGCGCGCCAATTCGACTTGCTATGGTGGCAGCGCTGACGCAAGAGGGCGCTCTTGAGTGAAGTGTTTTCTTAGTGTTAAAAAGTTTAGTGATTCATTCCAACTTCAGCAGAGCTTGTGGTTACACCACAAGATCAAGTGTTCAGTATAAGTATTATTGTATCGCCTTTCAATATAATTTGTGTAGATTTAAGTATTTCCAGTTTTGCTCAATTGCTGTTTAATTGTTTATATCGCTAAGTGAATTTTACGTTAAATAACTTAATCACATTACCTGAATAAATTGTAATAAGTAACGGTGGATAAATTAGCAAATGTTATCATTTAATTGAACAATAAATATCTAGGAAATGTTATTATATTATTACGTATTGGAATTAATAAATACGGTATGATTCTAGATTGTGTTTCCTTGTCTGCTTCATCAAATCAACGGGCAGATTACACTATATTATTATAACTAATCCCTAATAAATGGCTGAAAAGATACTGATATATCATAATATATCTAAGTTAAGTCTAAGTATATCATAGTATATCTAAGTTTATAATTATACTTATTAATCTTGTACCTCCTGCACCTTTCTACCAACGTACCTACCGCAAGCCGCCGCGCCGTGCGAGTTTCCACCCCTATGTCGTCAACGTTCCATCCCCACGTACGAAGCGCTTTGCGTCTACATTCCTAGGGTCTGAAACACTCAAAAAAAACTGTGTTTCCCACCAATTACAATCCGGGTCTTCAATCTTTAAATCAAGAGTGAACAGGCATCTTTTAGGCCAGCGCGTCCCATCTTAAGCTACATCATCACTTCAAATCAGGTGTTATTGTGGCCAAGCGTAAGCCTATAATGAATAAAAAAAATTAAAGAGCTACCTACCTGCACGATAAATAATAATATTGTATATTTTTTAAGAGGATTTCTTGCTGATTTTCTCGGTAGGTAAGGCATTTTGAGCCACTGGTAAATTTCACTGGACGATTCTTTAAATAAAAAATAATTTGATTTGATTTAAATAGACAAGTAAGATTTTTTATTGAAATACTTCTTCAAATAAAATGGATTTTATTAAAAATTGTAAATTATAATACTTACTTTTTTAAAGAAAAAAACTTTTAGAAGTGCTTCCAAATGTCTTTAAGTAAATGTACCGCTGCAGCTGGTGCCAATCCAAAGATACTGTTATTGACACGTGTTGGTATGTGGTTAAAAATTAAAATGCGTAATCAGTCGATTAATATTTGAGGACCTTCCAAGACTTTTTTCAGCAATCAGGACTTCAGCAGAAACTTAGTAAACACTGCCTAAACTGATTTCCAAAAATGTGTGATGCTGTCACTTTCTGATGAGTTTATTCTGGGGTTGATATGAAAAGGATAGATACTCGTACATAGAAAAATAAAAACGCCTGTAACATTTGTATAAGCAATTGTTACGTTCTGAGCGCGAAAGCCTTCTGAACTGATGAATGTTGTAAAAGTATGTTGAAAGCTCTAGCCACAGCTTTAAATCATTCCATAATACTGAATTTATATTAAATTTTAATCGACTTCAAAAATAAGAGGTTCTAGTTAACAGCGCACTCTAAGATGGAGCTAACTTTGAAGACGCACGGCAGTTTTATTAAACTCATACCCCTAATATAATTATTGTTTGATCGTTTTTTTTTTAAATATAAATAGGCTAGCGCTTGGCTGCAATCAGACTTGCTAGCAAGTGGTGATGCAGCCTAAGGTGGAGCGCGCTTGCCTAGAAGATGCCTATTCACTCTTGATTTGAAGATACCACGGTATAGCCGCGGACGAAGCTTCCCAACAAAACCGGACCTGAGCTTCCCAACAAAACCGGACCCTTCCCAAATTGACCTCCCACTTATTTGCTGGCCCTGGGACCACCTGGGACCCTGGAGTCTTAGTGGCCAAATCTTCTTGCGAGACACTGTTTCGACGCGGTTAATAAGGATGAAGCCTATGTGAAAAATAAATTACTTTTTACTGATCATTAAATAAAGGGTCTTCCAAAAGACCTAAAATTCACATCTTCTGTTAGTTTTAAGTTTTATAATCATTTTAAACAATCGAATAAAGAAAAAAAGTGTGTTGAAATTTTTGACGTCACGAATAAGTATTTCATACAAAATTCCATACTAAGCGCGCGTTTTTAAGTTTGATAAAGAGTTGCTGATTTGATTGAGTTGTCAAAAGAAATGGCCCATTTTTGCCCAAACGATCAACCTAGCTGTTCAACGCGGAAAGGTAGCCAGCATTCTTGCCACGTATGGTATAATTTCTATTAGTAAATTAGATGTTGCTAGCTAGTTATAAGTTATAATGGACCGATTTCAATTTAAAAAAAATCCCACTCAATTATTGCGCTCACAACTGCATCAAGGAGCTCATCAAAGGTCTCTATTACTCGCTGCAAGTCAGTATCCCACAGTTAAAGGGACGACAGCAAATTAGAATGAAGTGATACATCGTTAATATCACTTGTGATTGATTTACAAATGATCATTATGTAATTTACCTTTTTAAAGATCAATTACCATGTCGATAACATAACTGGTAAAATGATAATTGAGCAAGTGCCTACCTAGTCAAATGACTCATGGAAATATAATTGGTTACTATTATTGTGTAAGTTTGATGATTCACTATCGAGAAAGAGGCGGTGTCTCTTACGTGATAATATTTGGTAAAAATTACGCACGGTCTTATTGGATAGAAGCAGGCGTTACTTTGCGGAAGTCCATGACATCGAAAAAACTACAAGTTTAATTCGCTATAATCCGCCACAGAAGGTAAATCTATGTGGTACAGTGCGTATCTTGAACTTGCGGCCCGCTATATTCTCCACACCACATAAATCTTCCAAAGTACCCTCTACGTACGTTTCACTCCGACACCGGAGCATCCTTAGGAGATGTTGACTCTGCAATGCACGATTGTGAATTGTATCGTGTAGACTATTAGCACAGTCTAAGAAGATAGTACTTACCTACATTCTTTTCTATCATATATCCGACGGAGAAATCTAGACAAAAAAATGCTGCAGAGTGACATGGACAAGACGGGAGAGCTCATTTCAGAGCTAATTTTCAACACAAAATATTCTTTAATTCTAGGACAAAATTAGTGCGCAGTTTGGAGGTGTATTCGCTATTCAAAGGTGTAGTAGGTAGGACTGTCCGGTGCGTTCTCTTCGATGCAAACGTCTTGCAGATCTGCACCATTCTCTATCAAAAAATTTAAGATAAACCAACATTACTAAGGTATTTAATCCTATCAACCATATCAATATCCATACTGTATTGACAGTAAAGTATAGTTTCCAGTTCCACATCCATTGACAATTCAGTTTCCACAGCAAACATATCATGACGCTACAAATGGTCTCCGGGCGCGTAAATATTTGAACAAGTGTCGCCGACATATGTCCGGAACAATTAGTGCTTAGCGTTAGCTTAATATAAATAAAACTTTTCAGATAATAACTATTCTGTTTTGATTTTTGAATTCCTCCCTGTAACTCTAATGGTACGATTTCACCTATACCTTGCCCGAACATTTTCTTACTAGTATTTGAACAAGACGTTTCGCCGACATAATATTATGTCCGGCACAATTAGTAGGTACCTATAGTAGTTAGCTTAGTATCAATACAACTTTTCAGTTTCTAAATATTCTGTTTTGATTCTAATAGTGGAATTCCACCAAAATCTTGCACGAACTTTGTAATATCGTGTGCGCTCTATAAAAAAAAATTGTGGACATGTTTTCAGATATTCCACGCGGACAACGTCGCGGGCATCATCTAGTAAATAAATAAAAGTGACTTCGTCCCCATGAGTGAATGAATGAATTTTTATGTCTTTCCCCTGGATTTCCTCCATACCAAATTTCGTCAAAATCGGTTGAAAAGATGTGCTGTTAAAGCGTAGCAGACAGTCAGACACACTTTCACATATTTTATAATATCCGTATGGTGTATGGATTTAATATCATTGTCTATTGAACTATACAAATCAGTCATCACTAATATTGTATTTTTTAATTCAGATCTTAGTGGCGAGAGTTTGATGATCAATGACTCATGCGCCGGCGCATGCCTACAGGCTGATGAAATTCTGTTACCTGTCTTACATAAGATGACAAGGATGCTTTAATTTTGGCCCATTTATGAAAATCAGCGATGATAACCTAGTGGTTTTTGACGTCCACTACACCACTACAGCCCATTAACGTCCCACTGCTGGGCACAGGCCTCCACTCTCATAGGAGAGAGGGAATTAAAGCTTAGACCCGCCACGCTGCTCCAATGCGGGTTGGCGGGTATTTTGACGTCGTCGGCCAAGTCCTATTCGCTTGGCCGACGAACATATCGAACTGCAGGAGACGTTCGATCCTCGGTGACGTATTTTTTAAGTTTTCGAAGCTATGTGCGTTTCAAACATTTCAATATCACGGCGAAGGAAAACTTCCTAATGAAACCTGCATACCCAAGAGTTAGTTCATAAAGGCAAATAAATAAATACAAAACTTTTTTATTCAAGTAGACTTTGAAAAGTGCTTTTGAATAGTCGAGTGAATCTACCCTATTAGTAATATTCACTAATATTATAAATCGAAAGTGTGTTTGTTTGTTTGTTAGTCGTTCAATCACGCCGCCACAGAGCAATGGATCGACGTAATATTTTGCATGGGTAGGTGTCACAGGTAGGTGTAGTAGCCCGCTAACCCGCGTTGGAGCAGCGTGGTGGGTCTAAGCTCTTATTCCCTCTCTCCTATGAGAGTGGAGGCCTGTGCCCAGCAGTGGAACGTTAATGGGCTGTAGTGTTAGGTAAAGTTAATGACCTGGAGAGTGACATGGGCTACTTTTTATCCCGGAAACTTAAAGAGTTCCTGTGGGCATTAAAAATAGTTATTCCACGCGGACGAAGTCGCGGGCATCAGCTATAGTTAATAAATACCACGGTGTTAAAATGCATACCTACTTAATTTATCGGAAATTTTTAATCGGGATGATGACAACTCAATCAAATCAGCAACTCTTTATCAAACTTAAAAACGCACTTCTAGTATGGAAGTTATATGAAATTCACAGTTGTGACGTCATCAAATTTCAACGCACTTTTTTTTAAAAACCTATATTGTAAAATGATTATCAAACTTAAAATCTCATCCGGTTATTATCCGAGAATATGAATTTTAGATATTTTGGAAGACCCTGTATTTAATAATCAGTTGGAAATAATTTATTTTTGATATAAGCATCATCCCTATTGAACTCAGTTTTTCCAATGTAGAACTTTACAATGTGTTCCCTACAAGTTGACACAGACTGTCAGACATACTGACGTGTCTAGACAATGTGTACAACATTAGAGATAATAGGTGTACAATGTACCAGATGAAGATTGTACTAGATGTGTATGTGGTACCGAATCTGTTTTGTTTAAGATTTTATCTCGTCACCACGTACGATTGGAAAACTTGGATGTTGGATGCAATTTTTATTGTATCTATTCACTGAAAAGAAAAGGAAATAAGGTGTTAAAAGGAAAGAAGAGACATTTGGGCCCGCTTGCAGAAACGCCGGGTTAACCTTTTAACCCCGAGAATTGACAGAATTTGTATAAAACTTCTGCAAAAATTCCTGGGTTAAACGTAACCCGACCCTCTGCCAACGGGTCTTTAGCAAAGTATTAGTCATTTGAGTTCGTCGCTCATGCATTTCGACAGGAAAAGAAAAAACACCACTTAATATGCGAAAAAGTCATTGCGAATAAAAAAGTCTTTAGTCTATTCTCTCGAAAATAAATCTCAAAAATGTGCACATAATATTGTTCAAGGAAACTTTAGTCATTTTTTAAAAGGCTCTTCAACACTCATTTTCAAATTAAAAGCCGAGTCGTCAATGTTTATTTTTCATTAGAAAACCTCTCTGAAAAGGCCCCTAGCAACAAAACCTATGAGTCATAACTCGTAAGCAAGTCTAGCATCCCGCTGTATATAATCTGATGCAAGAGATAAGGCACACTATTTTTTCACGAGCAGTGCCTACCCGTGCCGTGTACCGTTCACAGTGACTCATCTCATCGCCGGAAGGTGTAGAGACGGCGGCGTTAGAATTTTAAATTTAGAACTTTTAACTTTTTATTTGAATGATGATGTCATCCGTCTAGGGGAGGTCTGCTTGGTTTTAAAAATAGAATGGACTTGCTGGGAACTAGTAAAGGATTATGATATAAATGTTATAGAGGTTGCAGTCTACAACTTTTGATATCGATTGTTTGTACAAATAATTTTCTCAATAATAGACATTTCATTTTTAATCTAGATATCGATAAGTGTGTGAGTTACAAATAACTACTTACCACAAATTATATATTACTAGATGATGCCCGCGACTTTGTCCGCGAGGATTTAGGTTTTTTGATTCCCGCGAGAACTCCTTAATTTTCCGGGGTAAAAAGTTATATCCTTCCTATGTCCTTCCCCGGGATATAACCTACCTCTATACCAAATTTCAGCAAAATCGGTTGAAAAGATGGGCCGGGAAAGCGTAGCAGACAGACAGATAAGCAGACAGACACACTTTCGCATTTATAATATTAAGTATGGATATCACAAAAAAACTTCCACAAAGTAAAGATTTAAAATGAAGAAAAAAATACCACTATTATTATTTTGATTTCCATAATGAATACAAAATTTATTTCAAGCACATAGTTCAAAACAATACTTAAAAGGAAAGTTAATTATTTTTTATGCACAGAAAAATAAAATAGGGTTCATCGACTCCACATCATTTTCTGTTCTTCCGCACCGTTGACCAAACACAAGACGATGTCTTCAAATGTTCAAACATATTTTTTTTCTATTCGATGTCGACAATATTTAACTCCTAAACGATTCAAATTATAATTAGGACCATTTAAATACAAGCATGGACTTCTCAACATTTTTCATGTGACATACTTTGACTTTTATGAGTTTATTAGTTTATACCTTGTTAAGAAGTAATAAGGTTTGTGTAGGTACATGACGGGGATTTGTGTGGGGTTAAATTTTTTTTTTTTAAAAAAAGGTCATTTGTCCAGGCGTCGCGTCGCATCGCGTCGTAAATAAGGTTTTAGAGGTAGATTAATCATTTGGTTGTTGCTATTGTCAAATTGTGATTCATTTTAATTAAACAAGAAACCAAATGTTAAGTCATGTTATAATTTGGTAGTTTTGAAAATGATACAGTAAAAATAAAGACAAGAAAGAATTTCATAGAGATAACGTGGTATTTTATTTACCTTGGCAATATTAATTTTAAACAGAAGTAATTTTAATTAATAATAATAAATAACAACGTCCTCCAGACCGAATTTGGGCCACGGCGGTGGCCAAACTCCAGAGAGATTAGCCACCTGTGTGCGCAAACACAGGTGCACTCTCTGTTCCTTTACTCGATGGGATGGAAAATCGACACGACCGGAGAGAGATCAGGCGCAGGACCGATGGCTTTTCGTGCTCTCCGAGGTACGGGTATGAAACACCGCCAACTTCCTAACTCCTAAGTACTGATTTTTTTTTGTCAGAAAACTTAAGCATGGCCCGGACCCGGGATTCGAAACCGGGACCTCGTCAGCCGCAGTCGTTTAACTTACTATGAAAATGACTGCAGAATGCTTTAATATCCTTGGTGGAAATGACAAATATTGGAAAGCTAGATATTGTGAGAAAACGTAATAGTAGATTAGTAGCCAAGGGCTGTAAGGCATCAATTGCAGCCCGAGATATTTAGGCGCACGAGCGCAGGGAGGGCGCCTATAGTTCGAGGGTGCAATTGATGCTTACACCCGAGCTAACTACTCTGCTTTACATCTCGATTGTGAGGTAAAGTAGGTCCTTATTACCCCCAAATGGAGCTTGTAGGTGACCAATTAGCGCTCTAGGGTAATAATGTAGCTAGAAAAGCCCAAGGGCGGTAAGTAATTAAAAAAAAAACTTCACTCTTTCAAAAAGTTCGCGTACATCTAACCATCATACTTTTTTTAATTACTTACCGCCCTAGGGCTTTTCTAGCTACATTATTACCCTAGAGCGCTAATTGGTCACCTACAAGCTCCATTTGGGGGTAATAAGGACCTACTTACCGAATATGAGAGATGTAAAAGCAATTAATTGGTCCGTCCAAAACTGCCGAAGTTCGAGCACTACCTACTCTAAACTCGCTCGTTAGAATATCGAATTCAGACACTTCCATTAGTAGGTACCTACCCATGGCCGAATTCGGACGGTCAAAACTTTGGCGTAGGTAGCTATGTATGTTGGTTAGTTCTGGTATCTGTAGTTCCGATGTGATTTTTAATGACTTACTAGCTGATGCCCGCGACTTTGTCCGCGTGGTTAAAGTTTATTTATTTCCCGCGGGAACTCCTTAATTTTCCGGGATAAAAAGTAGCCTATGTCACTCTCCAGGTCCTCGACTATACCCATGCCAAAAATTACGTCGTTGCGGCGTGATTAAAGGACAAACCAAGAAACCAACAAACAAATACACTTTCGCATTTATAATAATATTAGTATGATTACTTAAATAGGTATTTTTTTTTTGGAAATAAATCCTAATTTTTATGGTTATAATATGCAGTTATAAATTAGAAGATATTTTTAAGAGTGCTCTTCATTTGTTTTCCTTTTCTTAGAGTTAATTTTAATTGTTAGGAATGTCGCGATGCAACTGTAATATTTTATTGTAGTTTGTGATTCAACTCGCACGGTTCCACCTAATATAGGTACGTTGATGGTACTCCGTACTACTATCAGTATCAGACACTTTTCCACAAAGTTTAAACTTACCTAATAGGATGAACGACTGCAGAGCTAGCCAAGTACCAACAAACACACATAATTATACAGACAGACAGAGATAATATTAAATTTTTTGTAAATAAGTTTATTAGAAAATCAACACACTTTTTCAGCAATTATTATCAATAATTGCCGAAAAATTCCTCAATATTAAAAAAGCTTAGTTTCTAACTGTGAGTTGCTCGAAACTATTTTAAAAATTTAAGTGTTGATTAAACTAATTTAATCACAAGACTCCATACGATTCTTGCGATTAAATTAGTCTAAGTACCACTTAAATTTTTGTATTTGTTTCGTGCAACTCAGCGTAAAACTATCATTTTATAAAGTTCAAAACTGACAAAAATGTTCTTCAAATTTTTCAATAAAAGACGGTTAAAGATTCAAATTGATGCTAACTAAAGTCCGTGAAAAGTTTAAACAGGCTAATAACACGTTTCGACGAAATATTACGTTTCAGTCAAAAACGTTACCAATTTTAACTTCATCCAGTCATGTAATATCGTTCAATTAATTTGAAATATTTCGGACAATTGGCCAAATTATATGGTTTCATGAAAACGGTTAAAACTTTCCGTGTCCTGTGTCCAGTGTCCACCTAATTTGGGGTCTCGATCCACAAAGAGAAAATAATTAATTTTGTTACAACATATTTCATTTTGATTTTGTACAGAATATATTATCCCTTTGTTTATTATTAATTTTGGTTTAAATTTAACTTTTTCAATATGATTGTCTTGGTTTGGTTAATATAAATATATTATATAAATTTATATAAATTCCCGCGAGAACTTTAACTTTCCGGGATCCCTTTACCAAATTTCATCAAAATCGGTTGAACGGATGGGCCGTTAAAGCGTAGCAGACAGACAGACAGACACACTTTCGCATTTACAATATTAGTAAGTGATGTGATTTTTATATAATATTGCTATGTGGGTACTTAGTAAAGTAACAATAAATGTCAGTTCTCATCAAAAAAAAAAAAAAAATTATGTATATCAAATGAAATAGAAAATAATAATAGTGCATGAATAGTATGTATTAATATAGGATTTAAATAATTACAATGTATAAGATAGGATTAGATACGTATTATTAAATATAAATACGTAAGTATATAAGCCAATCATAAAATTATAATAAAACTAAATGTACTTATACTTTAAAAATATAAAAGGGAAAGATGATGTGATTTTTATATAATATTGCTATGTGGGTACTTAGTAAAGTAACAATAAATGTCAGTTCTCATCAAGTGCTCGTTTCATTCACAACAGTAAGTAATAAGTATGTCTATAGAAACATGAAAATTTTAAAAACAAAGTAAAGTTTTGATAACAATAGATTTCTTTAACAAATTTTTAGTATTTTATGAGTATTTTAGAACTCATAGTGCATCTGTCCATTAACAAAAAAAATCTATAAAAATACCATTAAAGATACATTGTAACGAAAAAATTGACGTGTTCCCATCAACCATTATGTATGAAAGACGAGTCAAACGGGAATTTATGAGTGTTTTGATTTACGAATCCATAAACTGGCAACACTATTATGCGTTGACACTTCAAATTGTTAAATAGGGCAATATTTCGAAATGTCACGTTTGCTCAACCGTTATTTTGTACCGTGTAATGATCGATTAGAATGTTAGATCGTAACTCTGTTTGACGTATGCTGTTATATTTTTACATTGTAAGCGTAATGTAAGAGTTAAAGACATAATAAAAAATATTATTAAATATTTTTATTTTATGACCGTTGGTTGTAAAAACACAATTCTTTCATAGAGTTAAGGTATTTTTTTTTAAAGTTAATGTCAATCAAAAGGGACTAGCCAACTTCTCTGGCATTGATCTATAAATCAATGTAGGCAGAAAATTATTATAGTGTACAAGTTTTTCCACTATAACAGGTGCAAAGAAAGAAAGAAAGAAAGAAAGAAAAAGAAAAAAACATTTATTTTCAAACTGTGCCATACATAACAAGCATACCTACCGCATCAGGCATCACGCATGGCACAACCCGAAAAATGGTGGTGATAACAAAGAATTTCAAAATGGCGCTGACTTTTTTAAAATTTTGGTGACAGTTTCCTGTTTTATGATCCTAGGGAACCCCAGATATCGATTTTGAACGTAATCGGTACGATAACAAAGAATTTCAAAATGGCGCTGCCGTTTTTTAAATTTTGTTTTTAGTTTCCTGTTTTGTGATCTCCTGGAACCCCAGATATCGATTTTGAACGAAATCGGTACGATAACAAAAAATTTCAAAATGGCGCTGACTTTTTTAAAATTTCGGTGACAATTTCCTTTTTTGTGATCCCAGGGAACCCCAGATATCGATTTTGAACGTAATCGGTACGATAACAAAAAATTTCAAAATGGCGTTGACTTTTTGAAAATTTTGGTACCAGTTTCCTGTTTTGCGATCCTAGAGATCCTCAGATATCGATTTTGAACGAAATCGGTACAATAACAAAAAATTTCAAAATGGCGTTGAATTTTTAAATTTTTGTAACAGTTTCCTGTTTTGTGATCCTAGGGAGCCCCAGATATCGATTTTGAACGTAATCGGTACGATAACAAAAAATTTCAAAATGGCGCTGACTTTTTAAAATTTTGGTACCAGTTTTCTGTTTTGCGATCCTACGGATCCACAGATATCGATTTTGAACGAAATCGGTACAATAACAAAAAAAATCAAAATGGCGCTGACTTTTTAAAATTTTGGTACCAGTTTCCTGTTTTGCGATCCTAGAGATCCTCAGATATCGATTTTGAACGAAATCGGTACAATAACAAAAAATTTCAAAATGGCGTTGACTTTTTAAATTTTTGTAACAGATTCCTGTTTTGTGATCCTAGGGAGCCCCAGATATCGATTTTGTACGAAATCGGTACAATTAAAAAAAATCATACTGCGTCCATAGATATTGTTATACAGGTAAATAGGTATACCGACCTTTGAGACGTATAGTTTTTTTTTCTGTTTTTAAGTAGCGGAAATTGCGTCAACAGGCTATAGAGCGTTATTTCCATCCGAAAAATAATCTCAGTTACTCTCAAGCCGCGCCTAAAGAACTTTTACTTCAAAAATAAAGAATAAAATATTTAAGACTAAATAAAAAAACATCCGACTGCTCGGAAGCTTGCAAAAAAAAAACAATCGGTCCATCCATTTAGGCTGTAGGCTCAGCCAAACAGTTTTTAAAACACACCCACATACATACATACACACACCTTCCCTGATGTATTTCCTCCTTCTGGTGCAGTCGGGTAAAAATGAACATACATCAGTATTTAAGACAACTATACGGGGAAATTCGAAATCCAAGACTGGCAACACCAAACAACGACGCGTTGATTTTGTGAAAATAATTATGAATTTGTTAGTTTTGTTTTCGTAAATTACTATTAGTTTTGAGTTACTTACCGATGGTAGGAGATTTTGTTAGTTATTCGTAAACGTCCTTTGTAATTTCTGCAGATTTTGATCGCACAGCTTGCCATTTTCACCGAAATAATCTAACGCAAAAAATGAGCCGTGCGTGCGTATCTCTTGACGTTACAATTGACACTGAGGAGTGGTGAGCGCTTTAGAGGATAACAGTTCACTTATATTTTTATCGACGCTTTTGAGCCGCCGTTACTCTATCTAGGGAATCAAAGTTTCTATGCTGGAATGGTTGGAAATCGTGAAAGCAAAAATCATTGCCTAAAAAAGGTGGTCGTAACAACTACATTCATGAAGTCCGCGCCGACTGAAATCTGAATAAATATAATTTTTTATAAGAAACTTTGATTTTCAACAATAAAAAAGAAGTCTTTGTCATACTGTAACAAATGTCAAAATTGTTCAAAAGATCGTTTGTCCATTGAAATGGTAACAGACAGACAGGCACATTTTGCGTTTATTATGTTAGTAGAAAATAACAGCTTCGTTGTCAACATCATCCATCCATCTATCCATCAGCCTGTATGCATCCACTGCTGGGCATAGGGTGTGACATAGGCCTTTCCGAGAGCGCGCCACCAAACACGGTCCTCCGCCTTCCTCATCCACCCGCTTCCCGCCACCTTCTTTAGATCATCGGACCAGCAAGCTGGAGGTCGTCCTACACTGCGCTTGCCGGTACGCGGTCTCCACTCCAGAACACATCTGCCCCAACGGCCATCGTCAACATAATATTTCGCAAATCTTATCCTCTATAAATACTCTTTATAAAGTTAATAGCATAGATTAGAGATAGTTAATCACATGCTTATAGCCTCATACTTAACAAAGTACATAATAATTCTCCTCCACTTAATAAAGCTCTGTTTCATAGCGAAGGATATCGTGCGATACCTACTCGCACCGAGCTCTAGTAATTCGAGCTCTAGTAGTGCTGTTATAAACAAAAGATCGAGCTTATCTCTAATGAAGGATGACGAAAGACGTGAAGTGTTCACAAATGATTTGAAATATACCAACTGTTTGCTGATGATAAAACTTTGTGGTGTGGCTTCAGTCATGAGCGTCAGCGTGGTGTAATCCGTCCATTTTATCTGCCCAGTGGCCAAAATTGGAACTATTGATTGATTGATTGATTTATTCGTTGTGAACACAATATTAACATGCATTCTGCCATTTCTGGCGTACAACATTTAGAATTAACTAACATTTTACATTATTATTTGACTAATTAAATTATTAACAAGTTAAATTCTGAATACCTAATTATTATTACACTCAATAACGGACAAATCAAATAAATATTATAAATGCGAAAGTTTGGATGTATGGATGTATGTTTGTTACTCAATCACGCCCCAACGGATGAACGGATCTGGATGAAATTTGGCACAGAGATAGATTATAGTCTGGAATAGCACATAGGCTACTTTTTATCCCGGAAAACTAAGGAGTTCCCGCGGGAATCAAAAAACCTCAATCCACGCGGACGTAGTCGCGGGCATCAGCTAGTTAGGTATAAATTAACGCGGGCATCAGCAAGTTAAATTCTGAATACCTAATTATTATTACACTCAATAACGGACAAATTAGGTATATAATACATAATTATCAAATGTTACAAAAAATATTTAAATACAAATTAAATAGGCTACAGATGTCAATAAATAATTCTCAGGTAAGTTATTGTTTTAATGATTTATAATCAAAAAAATCTTTTATTGAGTAGTTTCAAATATTTTAGAAAATATTGATATCAATGTAATTGGACTTAAATTAATTTAAAGACTGAGGCTGAGATCTATAGTGCATACTTTGACTTGGCTTAGACTTTACTTAGAGTTAAAACGAGATGGACTTATGTGAGTAACATAAGTCTGTCTCGTTTTAACCATGTCTTAAGATAATAATATTTAGTTCTTCATTTCTATTTATTTGTATATTGTAAATGTACCTATATTATAAGTATATATTCATATATAATATGTTATATTTGTATGTAATATTGAGTATATGTATTATTTTTTAAATTATATTTGTGTATTTATATATTTATACATATTTATATGATTATATTTGTATATGCTTTTAAATTATGTATATTATTTAGTTTTGTATATAGTCTCTTGTCGTTTCTGTACCTGCTATGCATCTCTAGACATCAATTGTTCTCACACCTAGGGCATCTGGAAGAAATCCACATTTGTAGCGATAAGATGTCCTTGTACACGTCCTTTCTATATTTAAGTTTAGTTTTAATTTGTATTTTGTACAGAATATAACGTATAACTTAAGTACCTGCAAGGCAAGAGTGAATAGGCATCTTCTAGGCGGGCGCGCTTCAACCTAGACCTCATCATTGCTTTGTATTAAGCGTGATTGTCGTCAAGCGCAAGCCTATCTGGCAATAAAAAAAAAAAAAAAAAGTCTAAGCAAAGTCAAAGTTCGCTCTATAGATCTCAGCAAAGGTCAGTCTAAGATGACTGTAAGCCAACCGGCCCAGCGAGCAGCGCAGACCGACCCGGACATCATAGCTATAGTCCGGGTTGTGGTCGAGACTCTCACTCCCAGTCTAAGATGGTAGCGGGCTAACTTGTTAGGGGTACGGCAGTCATATTAAACCCATACCCCTATCGGTTTCTACACGACATCGTACCGGAACGCTACATCGCTAATCGCAATTTCCAAATTGACCCTGCCGGGAATCGATCCCAGAACGTAAACAATAAGACCACACACAGCTCTCACCACTGTGCCAGGGAGGTCATCAAAACCTCCAGTTACCGGTTCTAACTAGTGAGTTACAATACCATACAATGCAACCGGTAATACATTATAATATTTTATAGTTATAAAAAAATAAAAAAAATAAACTTTTCACATTGGACCAGCCCCTATTCATAGATAAGGAGTGCGGGCCGTCAAATTTTATTAAAAACTTCTTTGTATTGGTCCGTTATTACTTTATGGCGACAGCCAGCTCGTTAGTATACGTAGGTATAATACTATTATGTAGAACATGTAGAAATACTCCGATAAGCGACCACCATTCTTTGTTCCATGGAGGTTGTTGACGTGTACCTGGAAATTGGCTTTGAATCACCTAAGTGGTATTGATAGGATGGGTTAAAGGAATCAGGATCAATATGCAATAATAACTGTAGACTATATCTTTAAATATACCTATAATGTATACTTACATTAAAGCCTGTAGTCTGTTACCTACTCTAATCAAAATATTTTACTCTACCGCGTGGATTGAGGTTTTTGGTTCCCGCGGGATTTTTTTATTTTTCCGGGATAAAAAATTGCCTGTGTGTTATTCCCGACTATAATCTATCGCTGTGCCAAATTTCATCCAGATCCGTTCAGCCACCAGAACGCGTGATTGAGTAACAAACATCCATCCATCCATGCAAACTTTCGCATTTATAATATTAGTACCTGTAGATTATTGGAACTGCGAAATATTCGCATGATAATATAATGATAATCGAAAAGGGCTTCCAAACAAATATGTAGTACAAAATTTTATAGATGTATGTATGTTTGTATGTTTATCCCATAGATTTAGGATTGGTTCCTATCCAATCCTAAATCTATGATTTTGTCCACGAGTTTCTCCGAAACTATTTATCGGATTGTAACCATCCTTTTTATTGGCTTACATTTACTTCATCAGACAGAAAACTGCAAGTTTCATCAAAATCGGTTCAGTACTTTTCAAGATATGGCCTGTTGAGTGTGTGGTGGAGTCGGTTTAACTTTCAATCTTTTACAACACTTGTTTTTATAAATAAGTTTGCCCTATCTAGACGCCTCCGTCGAACGACTGATAGGAAAGAACGCATATCTTTATGTGGTAATGGTAAGCATTATGTGTTACTCGTACATAATCATAATATAGCCTACCTACTAAGTATAAAATAACCATTACGAGTTACAACAATAACATTATAGAGTAAATTAAACATAATGGTTATAGTTGGTTACCTTTAAAGTACATTATTTATGATTCATAACAGCTTTGTCTTTGGTTTTCGAACAATTAGCATATATTATTGCGCCATTAGCTAAATGAGTTCACAATGAGATAATAGTAGAAGGTGTGGCCGTAAATTATGGATGTAAGTGACGGTTATGGTATTAAAATACCAAAGCGTTGGTAGCGTTTTTTAGTTAAACTAAGTGACTGAAAATGGCTTCGTCCTAAACGAACATAATAATATTACCTACGAGTACAATCATCGATATACTCGTATAGGTAGGTAACTCATAGAAAAAAGATGGGCGTCCGACTTGTGGCGCATGCCCCTCACCTGTATAAGCCTGTCCTTGTCCCTGCCATAGTGCTGTCCCGCTTTTCAGACTAGATGGCGTTAGTAAAATAAGTCCACATTCTTGACAGGGCCCGTCTATGTAAATTAAGGTCGTTGGCTACAATGAAATTAGATGATACCCGCGACTTCGTTCGCGTTGATTCTCTATGTATCGTATTCCTCATCACTAAGGGTCGTGCCCTCTCCATTAATCAAATAATAGTAGGAGTTTTCTTGGGATAATAATGAAATGAAATGAAATTATTTATTTCACGTAGGATAACATGTGCCACTTATGATAATTCGTAAGAATCTACCACCGGTTCGGAAAGCTGGTTCTACTGAGAAGAACCGGCAAGAAACTCAGCAGTTGCTCTTTCTATAAACAGAAAAATGTTATACTTTGTAAATAATAAACAATGCATACGTTACGTAACAATAATTACACTTACTTGAGGGTTGCTGGATGCGAAGCCGGTTGCTTCCATGCAACTTTGTCATCGAGAAAATCATCTATACTTTAATACCCTCGACATAACAGATGCTGTTTAATGCGGATAAAAAAAAAACATGGGAACCGTCCCATGTTTTTTTTTTATCCACTACAAGTTAGCCCTTGACTGCGAGCTCACCTGATGGTAAGTGATAATGCAGTCTAAGATGGTAGCGGGGTAACCTGTTAGGGGCATGGCAGTTATATTAAACCCCTATTCGGTTTCTACACGGCATCGTACCGGAACGCTAAATCACTTGGCGGCACGTCTTTACCGGTAGGGTGGTAACTAGCCACGTCCGAAGCCTCCCACCAGGCCAGACCAGGGAAAATTCAGAAATTATAAATTTCCAAACCCTGCCGGGGATCGAACCCGGGACCTCCGCACGTTAAGGCAACAGCGCTCAACAGATTTGGTGGAAACCGCTGTTTTTCTCGGAATAACGTTAGATGCTAAACTCCAATGGGGCCATCACATAAATGACTTGTCGAACAGACTTAGTTCTGCTGCATATGCGGTTAAAAAGATTCGTCAGTTGACAGATGTAGAAACGGCGAGATTAGTTTATTTTGGTTACTTTCACAGCATTATGTCATATGGTATATTATTATGGGGTAATGCTGCTGATATTAATTCTGTTTTTGTGCTGCAGAAGAGGGCTGTTCGAGCCATATATAATATGGGACCAAGAGAGTCACTAAGAGATAAATTTAAAGAAATCAAAATTATGACAGTGCACAACCAATATATATTTGAAAATTTAGTATACGTGCATAAACACATTGATAAATTCAAGAAGAAAAGTGATTGTCATAATGTAAATACTAGAAATAAAAATAAACTTGTAATACCTGCTTCTAGGCTTAGTAAAATTAGCAATTCATTTGTTGGAACCAGTGTCCGCTTCTACAATAAGCTCCCAGAAGACATGTTAAAGATGTCTCTGAACAAGTTCAAAGTTAATGTAAAACGTAAACTCATTGAAAAATCTTATTACCATGTAAAGGATTACCTAAACGACAAGGAAGCCTGGCAATGATTTGCTCAAATGGCTCTGATAGTTCCTTAGTTATGATTTGTGAGATGGTGATAATAAAAAAATAAAAAAAACCCGGCTGAGTTTGTTGTGGGCTCTTCTCAGACCAGGGCGCGTTTGGAACCCTCGTAGCTTTAGTTTTAAGATACCGTAACTGATTATCACCATCATGTTTTTTATGTAAGTAATTTTTTACGTCAATAAGTGTACAGTGTACCTATATTGAATAAATGAATTGAATCTTGAATCTTGAATCTTGAACACTGCGCCACGGAGGTCGTCGAATGTCCTTCCGAATAGGTACGACTCGACTAAGAGTATGTATTTAAACTCTTAGGTTTTTGTAATGATTATTATTATCAGATGTTAGTGATAATAACCGACGGCTTAACGTGCTCTTCGAGGCACGGAGGAAACGAAAAGGCCAAATTTGAACGTCCAAATTCGGTCACCTATCCAGTTACCCACTTGGGTCAACGTTGCTTAACAATTTCATTTTTTTCATCATTCATATGCGTTGTCACAACTCGGCCACTCGTCCCTCGTTGATTACTTTTTTTATTCCCTCGGAAACTCTCTAATTTCCGGGATAAAAAGTCACCTATGTTCTTCTCCGGGATGCAAACTATCTCTACATATACCTAATTTCATCAAAGTTGGTTGAAAAGATGAGCCGTTAAAGCGTAGCAGACAGACAGACAGACATACTATCGCATTAATATAATATTAGTATGAATTAAGTAGGCAATTTTTTTTTTTTTTTAATGTATAGGCCAGCGCTTGGCTGCAATCAGACTTGGTTGCAAGTGGTGATGCAGCCTAAGGTGGAGCGCCCTTGCCTAGAAGATGCCTATTCACTCTTGATTTGAAGGTAAATATAAAAAGAGGAAGAAGAAGAAGGAAGGAAGGAGAAAGAGGAGGAAGAGGAAGGAATTAGTATGGATATGGATAATCCTGCCGATACTTCGATGACCTCCCTGACGCCTGACGAATAGTAAGTGCAGCTGGTGTGGTCTTAGGCCAAAGGCTCAGGGTTGGATTCCCGATAGGGGCAATTTGGAATTTTATAATTTCCTAAATATCGTAGTCTTGGTCTTGGCTGGTGAGAGTTAAGAGGCTCATGGGATGTAGTTAAATACCACCCTCCCAAGCAAGATGTACTTACCGCCAAGCGATTTAGCGTTCCAGTACGAAGCCACGTACCGAGAGGGTGAAGGCTCTTGTTTTTATCTGCCCTCCAGTAAAATCCGCTACCATCAAGCCAACTCACTTACCATCAAGTGAGATCGTAGTAAAATTCAAACTTGTTTAGTTATGTAATTTTTTGCTAACTTTGGGTAATTTGTAATGAATTTGAGTGTTTTAGTAAGGGTAAAAACTAAAATTTAGTAAGTAATGGTTAGTAAAGTCCATAGTCATGCCCCTAACAGGTTAGCCCGCTACCATCTTAGACTGCATCATCACTTACCATCAGGTGAGATCGCAGGTAAGGGCTTACTTGTAGTGGATTAAAAAAAAAACCTACATCCCATCTACTGAGTATCCTTGTAGTAAAATAAATAAATGCTGAGTAGTAATTTATTATTATTATCTGTTGCAGTCTCAATAATGTGTAAACCAGTTATCAATTAATACATTGATATATCAAGAAAAATAATTGTAATTTTATTCATGTACTTACATGAAGATAAATAAATAAAGCATTAATTTATGTATTAGACTTGACTCGTAAGTCGTATGGTAGAAACACGTGCGTAATGTACCTCGTTAGGGCACAAATATTAAAATTCATAATATAACTGCATACTTAATGCATTTGTTCTAGTAGTAGTATAGTAGTAGTACAAGGTAATATCCTTGGATACACAAAGAAGGCCAGGATCACACGTACCTATACTAATATTATAAATGCGAAAGTTTGGATTGATGGATGGATGTTTGTTACTGAATACCGTCCGAACGGCTGAACGGTACCTGGATGAAATTTGGCACAGAGGTAGATTATAGTCTGAAGTAACACATAAGCTACTTTTTATTCTGGAAAATAAAAAGTAGCCTATGTGTTATTCCAGACTACAACAACAAGGAGTTCCCGCGGAAACCAAAAAACCTCAATCCACGCAGACGAAGTTGAGGACATCAGCTAGTAGGTTATATTATTACGCGTAACAAGTAAAGTTCTTATTATATCAACTAGTCTTTGCCCGTGGTTTTGTTCAAGTTCGAGTTCATACAAATTCCATACCATTAGGGGGTTGCCATCCCCTTTGGGGGTTTAACTTTCACTTACCTTTCTTCGGATGCCTAGGTTACAATAAAATTGCTATTTGTATGCCCAAATTGATCCTTCTACTGGTTTGGGCTGTGCATTGATAGATCAGTCAGTGAGTCAATCAGTCACCTTTTATCTTCGAGAATTAATTAATCTCTTGGAAGACAGTACCCTTACTCTGAGATTGATCGAATTTAAAATACGGTCTCACTAAGTGAGGTGAATCACATTTGCGTCAAACTAAAATGGACCCAAAAACTCTTGATTTAAAGCCACAAATTCAGTGCAACCGATTCAAATTTCGAAACGTATCGTTTGGAGCGCTAGCTGTGAATGCATACACGAAATTGAGCTCTAAATTAATAAAATTAAGATTCATTTTAGTTTGATGCAAATGTAATTCACCTCACTTAGTGAGACCGTATTTTAAATTCGATCAATCTCAGAGTAAGGGTACTGGATGGTGTCCAAAACTTTGACCGCGTGAATGAATTTTGTTTAAAAATACCACGGAAACTTTTATCATCCGGGAAACCAGCTTTATCTGTGTCCCGGTTGCAAGCTATTTCTTTGCCGAATTTCATCAAAATCGATTAAATGGATGGGCCTTGTAATGTTGCTGATAGTTTGTCCTTCAATCACGCCGCAACAGAGCAACGGATTGACGTGATTTTTACAAGGGACCTGAAGGGGGAGGGTTTTTTTTGGTTGAGGACCTGGAGAGTAACATAGGCTACTTTTTATCCCGAAAAATTAAGGAGTTCCCGCGGGAATCAAAAAACCTGAACCACGCGGGCGAAGTCGCGGGCGTCAGCTACTTAGTATAATATAGGTTACCAGGTCTTCTAGATTCTGTTAAACGTTAATCGATGAATACTACATAAATCAATGCTGCACACAGTTGCATGGTCGGTATCCTTGAACAAAATGTATCTGTCAATGCATAAGTCATATTATTCCAATGAAGGTCATCAGCTCATGTGAAGTGCAGGTATGTATTTATGCGGGTTATATATTTTATTCCAGAAAATGCGGGAAATAGGGAAAAATAGAAGACTTGTTTTTGTTATCAGGACTATTATGATTTGGAACTTACATAAATAGCAAAAAAAAAAAAGCAAGGTTAGTTCTTTACCCAAAAACAAAAAGTGTTTGCAAAATCTCGCCAGGTCGCCCCTGGGATTGAACTTCAGCCCCACGATTGTGTAAGGAAATCGTCATCGTAATCGTTTGTCAAACGGATAATTCGAACGGTTTAAGGAGTTCATAGATTTCTGCACGTCAAAAAGTATATATGAACTCCTTTAACTGTTCGAGTAATACGTTATAAGCTTTCAAAATATGATAACGATTTGCTTAGAATATTGGGACTCAGACCCCCAAAACCCAAAAGGCCGCAGTTTTAACCAATCTATACTCCAAACTAATATTACAAACTAGCTGATGCCCGCGACTTCGTCCGCGTGGTGTAAGGTTTTTGAATCCCTTAATTTTCCGGGATATAAAGTAGCCTATGTCACTCTCCAGGTCCTCAACTATACCCATGCCAAAAATCACGTCGATCGGTTGTTCCGTTGCGACGTGCTTGAAGGACAAATCAACAAACAAACACACTTTCGCATTTATAATATTAGTAATGAATATGATGCAAAAGTTTGGATGGATGGATGTTTGTTACTCAATCACGCCAGAACGGCTGAACGGATCTGGATGAAATTTGGCATAGAGATTATAGTCTGGAATAACAGATAGGCTATAGATATTTCTGTACCGAATTTCATCAAAATCGATAATATGGATGGGCCTTGTAATGTTGTTGATGGTTTGTCCTTCAATCACGCCGCAACAGAGCTACGAATTGACGTGATTTTTTGCATGGGCATAGTTGAGGACCTCTAGAGTGAAATAGGCTACTTTATATATCGGAAAATTAAAGAGTTCCCGCGGGAACCAAAAACCTGAATCCAAGAGTCGCGGGCATCAGCTAGTAGGGTTGTCAGCTAATAGCTTCCACATCTCGCCTATTTGTATGAAAATTTTCCTCAGTATAATGTTTTTCTTGACAGGTACGTCATGGGTAATAATGTATGTTCCAATCTTCATAATGAAAATTTTTGTAAGCCATTCCATATAAAAGCGACTGCTCTCCGTAAATCCAAACATGACGACCACAAATTGAATAATGCACCAAGTTAATCAAGCCAGCCAGTTTTTGCATTATAATCCTTTCGCCACAGGCTAAATCCTCCTATATTCAAATAACACACCATCAAAGCAATTTAAACTCTATTCAAACATTATAAAGTATAAATTCGTTAAATTTTTCTACCATATTGAGTTTGTTACTAATCGATCAATAAAGGGTGTATTGAAATCAATTGCAGGTGTTCGGGTGATTGGGCTTTTTTCCTTTTTTTTTTTTTCAAAATTGTATGAGCTTCGGACCATTGTTTAATCATACTATTGTCATATCCCTACGTATTTGTGGGGTATGCTTATGGATTTTACCCACAGGGTCTTATTTTGGGAGCGGTCAGGTGAGAATTTTAAACACTAGAGGATGTACGCGTCTTCGTTCGCGTGGATTTAGGTTTTTGAAAAATCCTGTAGGGACTCTGATTTTCCGTACAGCAGCTTTATCCTTCCCTGGGATGTAAATTATCTCTGTAGTCGGTTACTTAGGTTTTTGATGACCTCCCTGGCGCAGTAGTTTTGTCTTATGAGTGGGAGGGCCCAGGTTCGATCGCCGGCTGGGTCACTTCGAAAATTTATAATTTCTGAATTTTCTCTGGTCTAGTCTGGTGGGAGGCTCCGGCCGTGGCTAGTTACCACCCTACCGGCAAAGACGTAAGTACCGCCAAGCGATTTGGCTTTCCTGTACGATGCCGCGTAGAAACAGACTAGGGGTATGGGTTTAATATCATATTATTAAGCATAACTGCCTCACCCTTAACAGGTGAGATTGCAGTCAAGCTAACTTGTAGTAGAATAAAAAAAGCAAACTGATGGACCAAGGAAACCTAGCATACAGACAGACTGACACACTTTCGCAATTATAATGTTCTTATGGTGAATGGCATTTCTTCCTTGTTTATTTAGAATAGGGATTTTATCAACTCAATCAAATCAGCAACTCTTTATCAAACTTATAAACGCACTTCTAGTACCTATGGAAGTCGTATGAAATTCACAGTCGTGACGTCATAAAATTTCAACGCACTTTTTAGGGTTCCGTAGCCAAATTTGGCAAAAACGGAACCCTTATAGATTCGTCATGTCTGTCTGTCTGTCTGTCTGTCTATCCGTCCGTATGTCACAGCCACTTTTTTCCGAAACTATAAGAACTATACTGTTGAAACTTGGTAAGTAGATGTATTCTGTGAACCGCATTAAGATTTTCTTACAAAAATTGAAAAAAAAAACAATAAATTTTGGGGGTTCCCCATATACTTAGAACTGAAACTCAAAAAATTTCTTTTCATCTAACCCATGCGTGTGGGGTATCTATGGATAGGTCTTCAAAAATGGCAAACTTCCACCGAAAATTGGTTTGAACGAGATCTAGTAAGTAGTTTTTTTTTAATAATTTAAAACTTACTACAGGTTTGTACGGAACCCTCGGTGCGCGAGTCCGACTCGCACTTGGCCGGTTTTTTTCTTTAATCTATATTTATAAAATGGTTATCAAACTTAAAACTAACCTAGGATGTGAATTTTAGGAATTTATTTTTGATATAGGTAGGCATCCTGCCTATTCCGTGGTTATGGTGAAAGAAGTATATTATTAAAGGTACTATACTTATTTACATAGTAGCTAATATCATACCATAGAGTATGACAATGTAATACCCGGCAGCTAACTATCAGTCACCTAGCATTTGGCTGCAATATTCATTAGGGCTGACTCGCTGCTATTAATTCGCGCCAACCCTGATGCAAGTTGATGCAAGCTATTGTGCTAAGGTTTGTTTAATGTTTTGTATTATAGGGCTGTCCCAATAATTCGTAAAACTTAAAAAAAAAAAATTAACAAGATTCATATCATATGAAACTTAAGCTTTACGCTGCTTTTGCATTACTATACGCTTTATATTGGATGCGAAAAGCCGAGGAAAGAGCACGTTGGCGCTACTTGAAAGAGGCCTATGTCCAACAGTGGATGCACAACGGCTGATGATGTTGATGATGATGATGACGCTTTATATTAATCGTGATCTCTCAGTACTTACTTCTGAGTTAAATAAATATGTATGTATTATACTTACAATACAATACTTACTTACAATACAATACTCACAATACTTACCTACTTACTGAGTTAATAAATATTATGTACCTATATATTATACAATTTATGATTTTATTTTTATTCAAGGTAATAACTTTAATATAGCAATTAAAAGTTCTAAAATATTAAATTAAAACTATGAAATACATAAAAATTAAAAAGTAACCATTTTATAAACGGATTCACACGTTTTCATTATTAAGAAATACATTGAAACTTACCATAGTCATGATGTTACCATAGACAGTTAAGTGTAATTTTGACATCGAGAAAAAAATGATTAACTTGCGTCACAATAAGTGAAACTGGACATAAAAACATACAGGTTAATGATTTCTTTCCATTCTCTTTAAGTGAATCTAAAACGCAAACAAATTAATTGCATATGATTCATTTCATATTATGATCTTGACATCATTTTATATCGGAAACAACGTCAAATCTTACATATGACGAGTTGATATGGATTGCGTACACTTGCGACGATAGTCGATACTTGTATTAAGTACTATGAAGAAACGATGATGAAATTTTAGACCCCTTCTGTAATATTCTCTTATGTTTTTGAGGAAATGAACATAGATATTTATAATTTTGAGTTTGCTTGATTCCTTGAGTACCGCGCAGGGAAAATTCTATCACTAAGGGTGTAAGTAATAAGTATAAAATTAAAATCGGTTAATCTGTTTGGGAGCGTTTGTTGGCGGTGTTTCACCCCCGTGCCTCGGAGAGCACGTTAAGCCGTCGGTCCCGGTTATTATCACTAACATGACAACCCGAATTGGGGCAGCGTGGTGGTAAGCTCTAATTCCCTCTCTCCTATGAGAGTGGAGGCCTGTGCCCAGCAGTGGGACGTTAATTGGCTGTAGTGGTAGTTGTTTGCGAGCTACGTTTTCACAATCAGATACACACGTTAAACTTATATATAACACACCTATTAACGTAGGGGGTTAAAAATATTGGTCTTCAGTGTACATCTACCATGTAAACGTGTCTTGGGTATGAGTAAGAAGAGAAAGCGATTCAGATCGCCAGTGACCGTGATATTGAGTTATCGTATGAATACTGTATTTGCTAATGTTAGTGTCAAGGTGAGGATAACGTTTGCACATCTAACGCATTAGTCAAATCCGTGTGACACATGCAAAGAATGTTGAAGATTTGTTCCATGTATGTCGCATAACTTAGAGCTATTGTAATACGCTTATTTTTCTAGGTATTTGATAATCGCATTATCTAAAGATTGTAAAAGTTGTGTGTGTTTTTTTTTTATTTAACTACATGTTAGCCCTTGACTGCGATCTCTCCTGATGGTAAGTGATGATGCAGTCTAATATGGTAGCGGGTTAACCTGTTAGGGGTATGGCAGTTATATTAAACCCATACCCCTAATTGGTTTCTACACGGCATCGTACCGGAACGCTAAATTGCTTAGCGGCACATCTTTGCCGGTAGGGTGGTAACTAGCCACGGCCGAAGCCTCCCACCAGGAAACCAGGTTTGTTGGTTACTCCTTTAATGAAGTTGCAACAGAGCAACGAATCGACGTGATTTGCATGGGTATAGTTGAGGACCTGAAGAGTGACATAGGCGGTGGCGTGCACAGGGTTTGAAGCTAGGGTAGGCATTAGTTAGTCAGCATACCTATTTACTGACTGTTATAATTGTAGTGGATGAAAAAAAAAAAACTTTCGCATTTATTATATTATGATGATAGTATGATTTCGTTCTTAAAAAAGTAAATTTATCAAGTTGTTCTATTTCACCAACCCTATGCGGTTGCAACTTGCAGTTACCGCCTTTGTTCAGGCCTGTCCGTGTAGCCAATGATTAATTGCATCTATGAAGTCGGTAATTTCACCGGATTTCACCGCGAAAAACTGAAAACTGCGGAGTTTAATTAAATTGATACGTCACAGCCACGGGGTCCGCCTTTCAGTTGTTGTTTTCTGATTCTGTTGACTTTGTTGTTGTTGGTCTTTATTGCAATTTATTTCACAAAACATGTTATTTTTTACAACATGTTTTTTGTTATTTTTTTTATTTTTGACTGCCTCGTTGGTCTAGTGGTTAGCATGGTCAACTGCGGCCGACGAGGTCCCGGGTTCGAGTCCCGGGTCGGGCCATAGTAAAGTATTGGGTTTTTCTGTCTAGAAATTCTCAGTACTAGCCCGGAGTTAGGAAGTTGGTGGTGTTTCACCCCCGTGCCTCGGAGAGCACGTTAAGCCGTCGGTCCCGGTTATTATCACTAACATGATAATAGTCGTTAAAGCCCGCCAACCCGCATTGGAGCAGCGTGGTGGGTCTAAGCTCTAATTCCCACTCTCCTATGAGAGTGGAGGCCTGTGCCCAGCAGTGGGACGTTAATGGGCTGTAGTGGTGGTGGTGGTGGTGGTGGTGGTTATTTTTTAAGCATTATATTTTCTTTTGGACATTATATTGACTTTCTAATGTTCACTTGTAACCCGCCTTTGTTAACACAATGTTCTAAAGCACTTATATCTACCCGAGTTTTTGACTTCATAGTGCTATCAATTATATTCAATACAATTTTTTTAAACTTTGAACTATTCTAAGAATCCATACTTATACTTAATATTATAAATGCGAAAGTGTGTCTGTCTGTCTGTCCGTCTGCTACGCTTTGACGGCTCATCTGTTCAACCAATTTGGATGAAATTTGGTACAGGAGTAGATTGTATCCCGCGGAAGGACATAGGGTACTTTTTATTCCGGAAAATTAAAGAGTTCCCGCGGGAATCAAAAAATCTTAATCCACGCGGACGAAGTCGCGGGCATCATCTAGTAATAATATTATATCTCTTGATTCTTAGATACCATTAGGTACTAATGTTCGCAATTGACCATTCCATCAGCTTACATAAATATACATACACTACTGGCCATAGACTTTTTCGACTTTTTCACCTTCGTCATTTACCCGCCACCCTTTTCAGGTCATCGGTCCAGCGGGCTGCAGAAGTCATTCTACACTCCAATCATTTTATTCATTTTATAATATTATAAATGCGAAAGTGAGTCTGTGTATCTGTCTATTTGTCTGCTACGAGCTTTAACGGCTCATCTTTTCAACTGATTTTGATGAAATTTGGATAAAGGTAGGTGACATCCCGGGGAAGGACATAGGACATTATAAGGATATAGTTCCTCAGGGAATTAAAAAAACTTAATCCACACGAAGTAGCGGGCATCATCTAGTCATTTATACAACTCGGGCCACCAGCCATTGGTAAAGTTTTCCCGTACCCAATAAGGAAGTGCCCTGCATTAACAATAACTTAATGATGTACCAAAAGACTATAATACGTGGAATACTAAATCCTTTGGGAAAATATTGGTGATAGCATTCACACACTTGTCTCGCCTCAGCCTGTCTCCGTATCATCGATTGTTTATGATAATCCGCCAATTTGAATACATCAATAACTTCCAATGCAACTGGATTTGCATGCGCATAGAATAAACACCTAACAATATGGTGGATTGATATAAATAAAATATATAAATGGAGAAAATTATAAGTCACTCTCATAGTCAATTAGATAATAATTCTCTGAATGAGCAGACATTTGTCAGAAGTATACCTATTATTTAAATTATCACTGATGCTGTAGATATGCTAATCCGAGTTTGCAAAGTTTGTTTTAGAAGTAATAAGAAAAAAAAATATGCAACCTTAGGACTGGTGTAGGTATATTCTGATACCAAGACAAATATATGGTTAGTATAGAACTACATATTTCAAATATTAGAAGTTTCTATTTTCAACTCATTCATTCCAGAATAAGACCTTATTGAAAAGTACAGTAGCTTTCCATTTCCATTCAAGGCTAGGCTAGCAAAAAAGGAATTTGTATCAAACCAAATAGTTACTGCAGAAGTTCCACTCATTCATAATAATTGATATTTTGTAAGAGGATTTCCAGGATTTAAATCTCGATACCATCAAAATATTAGGTACATTTTGATGGTATCGAGATGTGCCAAGTATTCTTTACCATAGTTTTTACTAACTTAAAAGTCACCACTATTAAACTAAATTTTATCAACTACTATATTTTAATTTATGGTATCGATTTAAAATACGGAAGTTACTCTCACAGTCAATTAGGCAAGCGCAGGTAAATTACATTTAAATACGCAAACGTTTTGTCACAGGTAAATTATTTAAATTGTCGCCGATACAGTGGTGAGGTAGTATGCAAATGCATACGCCAATCTCACTTGATGAGTGTCTAAATGAGAAATTTATTCAAAAATGCAAGTGCAGGGATTTCGCGCTTTGTCCTCTTGAAGAAATTTCTGTGGGATTCTGTGGGAACACTGCAGGAATACTTAAATTAAATAAATTAGAAAGCATAAAAGAAATAGTGGAACATTACAGAGTTAATTGTGCACGGAAAGTTTTGAATACTTTTCTTAACACTAAAGCGCACAGTATGAATTTACTATTAAACTATTATTATTATCGATATATATCTTACTCTCACGCCCGCATACAAAATAAATACATATATGACCAAGAGAGTTATAATAAACTTACGCATATAAATAGAAACAAATAAACTTACACACATAAATACACAAATAAATAGTTGCAGCGGGCGGAGGATTACACCCCGGCAGGGGAGACCAGATTTTTTATTATTATTATTATTATTATTTATTATTTATATATTATTTACTATTGCTGAAAATTGGCCAAAGAACTTTCCCAGCGCATCTACTTGTAAATTGCAATAGGTATATTACGGGTAAATATATTATGTATTTGAGTTTATATTACCTATTCAGATTAAAATTTTAGAACAAACTATGGACAGTTAATGAACTTTAAGTTAGTTGTAGAGATTAATAATTATAAGTATAAGTATAAGCTAAATTAATATTACTTATTAGCCCATAGGCTAGATGGTAGTAGACAATAAAGTTGCCATTATAAAATTGTAATGGAACTTTAAAGCAAGGAAAAAAATATTTAAAATAAAGATTTTAAAGAAAATGGATCCGTAATTGATTATTTAAAAGAAACAAAATATAGACACCAGTTCATAGGATATTCTAGAAGTAACCCTTCTTGTGGTACAGGCTGGAAAAAATAGAATTAATTAAATCAAACTTATTATAAACGTATTATGTTTGTCAGATGTTTGCATACAACTGATTTTTTTACAAACTAAACAAAACATGATTAAAATAAAAGAGGTAACAAGTTATTAATAAAAGTTATAAACAGATTTTTTTACTAGCTAAAGAAAAAGTGTACGGTAAGTCTATTATAAAAAAGGATGCCACATGTTATAAAAAAAATCGCAAATGATGAGTCACTATAAAAAAGATCTTGTTTGAATAATTCTCATGGTCAATTTGACATGTAACCACAATTTGATAATGATCCTACTGTTAACAAAGTGTTTTTTAATTCAAATTGAAAATTCTAGTGTGTGAATTTCAAAAGATGATAAGGAGGGAGAATAATTTGATTCCAAATTAGAAAGAGACAAACAACAAATGTGAAAATTATGCAATCATTATCAGACGATGGATGTATGCAAATAATGAGAAAGGTAAACAGATGGAATGTTATATACAATTCCTTTTCTGAGTGTTTTTTTTGTTGGGAAAAATATTTGTGAATTCACCCAAGGGTCGGGTAAACGAACCGATTCAAATAGATTCGAGTCTTCCTGTTAACAAGTTATTAACATAAACTTAGCTTTAAAACTGGTTTACTGAAAACAAATCATAATGTGACACCAAGAAAATTTACCCCTCCTGAAAATCAGCGTTGCGATATGTTAGGTAGGTAGGTACATACCAACCTTTCATGCCACAGGCTGAGAAAGTGGCCCATTGACCACACTTACAGTGGAATTCATAATCGACTGAACGGCTCTTTTCCGAGACGTTTCAAGCGCTATGTATCGAATTCAAGCTTTTTGCATTTCATAGTCGAAAGAGACTCTCTTTTGCATTTCATAGTCGAAAGAGACTCTCCATGCGGTCGCTAACAGCGGCTGAATACTGATTCGCCGATTTCCGCGAATCAGACACAATCAAACGAGGCTTTTGCTATGACATGAGTTTGACATAGCTTTATTTTTGTATCAATGTATTTTGTGGGCTATTTGTGCGTAATAAATCTTGATTTTTAATAAAAAATCGAAGAAAAAATGTGATTTGAGTCATATACAACATGTTCTTCTAAGTTTGTACTTGTGGTAAAACCAATAAATCCACCAATTATCCAAAGTGTAGTGTAAAGCGAATGATGGCTTTACATTGATGATGAAATCGCTAATTACAGCCAGTGCATATAAAACTACGACGATTTATGCTGTCCTGATACAGACGGGTATTTCCGGAAGTTACCCTTCTCGTTCTAAGAAGAGGCACGCGCTCAGTATTTAATAGTGGGCCGGGGAGGGATTGAAACGATGGCTATGAATTATTGCCAGAAGAAAGAAGTGCCGCATGAGGACGGACTCTTGAAAGATACCACAATCGGCCAGCCTACATAAAGATGCAAGGCTAGTAGACGCAAAGGCTAATTGATGATATACAGAATTAGGTAAACAAGAAAGAAGAAAATTTTTATAATGACTCTGTACTTATCTCATAGGACATAGGATGTTGACGAATAATACATAATATCGAGCGCAAAATAAAGGAACTACAGTTAATGTATGTACTACACAGTACCTAAAGGCAATTCCAGAACATACGTTGTTCTACTATCCTCAGTTTGAGCCAAGATCTTGTGTGAAGAAGTTAGAGTAAAGGTCGTGGATTAATTCATTTGGTTGGATGACCTCATATGATATGTGCATTTCTTGAGGCGAAAAGGAAGTGGCTAGCAATACAAGAATCATAATAGCAGTCAAAAATATGAATGATGTCCTTCTTCAGCCTGGTATTAATTGTTAAAATAATATTAAATGGATTATAACATTTTGTAGTTTTCTGTACTTATTCATTCATAAATAAAAATAGAATTTTTATATAAAGCCATGTATAAATGCCATAAAACTAGCTCTATAAGTACCTTCATGGTCTTTCAGTCTTGACTACTTACCGACGCTAAAAGAGGGTGTGTGTGTTTGTGCATCTGTGTATTTGTCTGCGGCAGCATAGCTCCCAAACGGATGAACCGATTTTGATTTATTTTTTTGGTTTAGAGACTTGATCGAAAGTGTTCTTAGCAATGATTCAAGAAAATCTCTTCAGCTATTTGCAGATTATCATAATATGTTGAAGAAAGTATGAGAGCAACTACCAATACAGGTTTGATAGATTCGAAATTACTATCCTATTACTTCAGTGACTAAGCAAGAACATGATAACTTTGATCTTAACATTGAATTATTTATTTAAATCAGGCAACAATATTTAATCATAATTATAACACAATACAATATAATTCATAAAATACTATAAATACAATTCTAAAAATAAGTATATTATAGTCTTATGAAGCAGAAGGAATTCTTGTTCTCGCTTCCCTGTAACGACGGTATACTATGCCCTCAGGCCAAAAGTCTGCACTGATGAACACATCTTTGCACCATGCCGGAACAGTTTAGAACGTACTCGTAAGAGCTGAAGTAGTTCTACTGGACTTCAGTTTATGGAGAGTAAGCTGCACTTTTGTTATCTGCGAACAAACATATCTTTGCGATATTTTTGCAAAGGTGCTCCAGAGCGATTCTTATACGTGCCCAGGATGTACCGTCAGCTTGGCCGTCTCTGACTTTATGCAGGATATACAAATCATGAAGTTGTGCATCACCGCTATCAAAGTGGTATTATTCATCAGCGTTTTACCAAGTAAATTTCGAATTCAATTCGGTCTTTGCTTTCTATTATTTCCTAAAATTGGAAACCATTGGAAATTGAAAACCGCGTCAATGTTTGTTTGTAAACAAACATTGACGTTCACTTGAGTGACTCAGTGCGTCAAAGTGACATCCATAGAGAATTTCCACAGATAACATGTCAATCAATAGACAATATTCTGTACATCTCCATTTCTTCTCCATTCAGCTAGGAGATTGTCTGGCGAACGTTTATGAATTGCAACAAAGGTTGATTCTACATTCAAGTCCTACGCGAATCGTGAACGGCATTTTGCCAGAGACTGGTTACCCAACGTTTATGAATTCCAGGGTTAAAAATGTAGGTACATAGGTACGATAAGTAATTAATTTGCTTAAGTTTAAGTTGGTCAATAAACATATTTTATTTATTTTAGAAAATCAAATGTCTCGGCGAACCAAGGCGGCCTAGTGAGCTATTCTTATGCAAGAGTCATACCCTTTTGATCGAAATATAACGATAAAGGAATAGTAGGACTTTAACAAATAATAGCGTTTAAAATATTTATTGAAATAGGTAAAACAATCAATAATACCAATTTGATTTTTGCATATTCCCTTATTATTACAGTACGAGTATGTTCTTTAATGTGGTTAAAGAAGGTTACGCAAAGAATTAAATCGAGGACCGATTTGCATGCCTAGTGGAAGTTTTTTACGTATTCTATTGTATTCTTAGCTACCATTTATATGGAATCGATCGAGCGCCAGCTGTCAAGCGCTTGACAATTCCGTACAAATCGTAGATAACGTTGTCGCGATCGAATGGGAAGAAAATCTCCCACTAGGCACTCTGTACTTCAAGTTCCGTGGAAATACATCAATCAAAAGCTATGTAATCGACGGATCCAAATCTCGACACCATTTTTGATACTAAAACTGTGCTAAAGCTCTCGCAATTTCATCCGTCAACATCTATTTTTAAAACAAAAAGCATGATGGATGTGTTTTAAACTTTAGCAAAATAAACGAGTTACGAAAAACAACCCACGATCGACATTTCAACGCCAAAACGGAAGTAGCGCGCATTCTTTTAACATTACTAGCTGATGCCCGCGACTTCGTCCGCGTGGATATACCAAGTTTCATCGAAATAACTTGAGAAATGACGGACTTTTATACAAACTTTCAACCTCTAGTTCACCCCTTTGGGGGTGGAATTTTGAAAAACTGTGAAACACGTATGTTTTCATTTCTAACCCGCAGCTCATATACCAAGTTTCATGGATATAACTTGAGAAATGAAGGACTTTCATACAAATTTTCAACCCCTATTTCACCCCTTCGGGAGTAAAATTTACTGAAACTGTGAAACACGTATTTCTTCATTTTTAACCGGTAGCTTGTATACCAAGTTTCATCGATATAACTTGAGAAATGAAGGACTTTCATACAAACTTTCAACCCCTATTTCACCCCTTTGAGGGTAAAATTTTGAAAAACTGTGAAACACGTGTGTTTTCATTTTTAACCCGCAGCTCATATATCAAGTTTCATGGCTATAACTTGAGAAATGAAGGACTTTCATACAAACTTTCAACCCCTATTTCACCCCTTCGGGGGTGAAATTTACGAAAACTGTGAAACACGTATTTCTTCATTTTCAACCGGTAGCTTGTATACCGATATAAGTTTAATCGATATAACTTGAGAAATGACGGACTTTCATACAAACTTTCACCCCCTATTTCACCCCCTTAGGGGTGGAATTTTGAAAAACTGTGACACACGTACTTCTTTATTTTTTACCGTAAGCCAAAATAAAAAGTTTCGTTGATATAACTTGTAAAACATCTTGAGAAACGAAGGACTTTCTTCCCACTTTTCAACCCCTATTTGACCCTTTTGGGGGTCGAATTTTCAAAAACTGTAAAATACTTATGCCTCTATTTTCAACCCGCAGATCATATATCAAGTTTCATGGCTATAACTTGAGAAATTAAGGACTTTCATACAAACTTTCAACCCCTATTTCACCCCTTCGGGGGTAGAATTTCGGAATAAAAATTATCCTATGTCCTACCTCGTAGTATGGTCTCAAATCGTGCCAAGTTTCGTTTGAATTCATTCAGTAGTTTCGGCATGATGCGCGGCCAAGATACAGACAGACAGACAGACAGACAGACAGACAGACAGACAGACAGACAAAAATGAAAAAAATTACAGATTTGGCTTCAGTATCAAATAATGAGTGCCCTCCAAAAAAAATTTTCAAAATATCTTCAATGTACAGAATTGGACATGTTACAGTTTTATTATAAGTATAGATTCGCTGAATTAATGTTTTGACGTAAAAATTAAGTATCTTTATCTACACTAATGTTATAACATTCTACTTATGTTTCCAATACTTGACTTATAATTACTACTGTTATAGCGCAGATAACAAAACACTCAATTTAAGCAATTTCACATGATGGTATAATATCCACATCGATATCGTAAAATCTCATTATAACATCAATAAAACGCGACCAATTAACCTGGCGAGCCTTATGTCAAAATCCTCATACAAGTTGTATAAAATTTTCATATTAGGCTGGCTTTTGAAAACAGTTGGGTTATACGTGAAAACTTCGTCGAAACTACTAAACTTACATACACAAAACTCTTTGGTAAGATCTTGTGCCAATTAAATAAAAAACGAACAGCGCGCGCTCGCTCCTGATAGGCCCTGCGCGCGCAGCTGCGCTCTCATTGGTTAGATTTTAATGGCGGCAAGTTCACTGTGACAATACACGTACGCGATAAACTATTGTCAGCTTTTACTCTTGTTGTTTGATAAATTGCATTAGTGAAGATAAAGTAGTGTATGCAACTGCATATAACACGGGTATTAAAACACTCGTTACTATTATGAAACTCGCTGCGCTCGTTTCATAAACTCACACTCGTGTTTTAATACCCTTCATTATATGACAGTTGCATAAACTACTATTTGTGTAATATTTTGTACCAAAGATTTTAGCGGTGATAACCAAGTTGTTAAGACGTCGACCTGCCATTCAGTGAGGCCAGGGTTCGATCCCTTAACTTATCGGAACTTATCGGAATTAATTTTGTTTTCAATAAAAATATAGGAGAAATAAATCATCGTGAGGAAATCTGCCTAACTGAGAGATCTTCTTATTGTTCTCAAAAGTTTGTGAAGTCCATTAATCTGCAGTAAGCCAGCGTGGTGGACTATAACCTTAATCTTTTTCATTCCGAAATCGGAATCCACGCGGTCGAAGTTCTAGTTCCATCCAAGTTCATCCATCTAGTTCCAAAGTTCCATCATCTAGTTAAAAACAAACTAACTAATAAAATAAAGTTAACTTACCAGTTCATACAGATTTGTACACCTATAACTGAAGCCTTATAAACCCAGCAGTCGAGCTTCTGGCATGAGCTAATTTTCGTTAACAAGCATTCAATTAAAACAGGCTGGAATGATATTGATGACTTTATTACTCTTTATTTTTTGTTAAAATACCTATCATCATATCATTACAAGGCATATCTTTTCCTCGTCTGCCAAACCGGTTCAAACGCAGATTTATTTCAATTTTTTTTGTGATTCTGGGTCAGTTCAAGTCCTTCTTTAGGGTTCCGTTACACACAAAATAAAAATATTCTATATTTATGTAACTAGCTGATGCCCGCGACTTCGTCCGCGTGGATTGAGGATTTATTGCTTTCAGCGGGAACTCTTTAATTTTCCGGAATAAAAGCCTATGTAGTAGTAAAAAAAAATGTGCTAAACCAGACTATAATCTATCTCTGTGCCAAATTTCATGAAGATCCGTTCAGCCGTTATTCCTTTATTAAGTAACAAACATACATCCATCCAAACGTTCGCATTTATAACAAGTATAGATGCCTACTTCATATTATTTCTGAAAGGTAAAAACTAAAAAGTCAAAAATGAAAAGTCAACTAATAAATAATAATCAAAATGATGAGTCACGAACCAGTATTTAAAACGCTCCTTATTACATTAACAAACAAAAAAATTTGCGTAACCCACGGACAACAATAAAAAATCATCCTTACATCAAATTAATTTATGCTTTAATCTAATAAAGGTATGGTTCAATTTTTATTGGCCACAAAGTGTGATATGGGACGTTTATAAGTCTGTCCGCCTGTTAAGAGCACCCAAAGCTCAATGGTGCAGGTGTCCTCCAAACAAAAGGGTTTAGGTTTGATACCCGTCTCGGTGTATAGCGATTTGTGGAAAAAATAAACCATGGGGTGCCCGCGCAGCGATGTAATGATACACCACGGTTTTAAACTCTATGGGTTCTGTAGAATTCTTTAAAATAATTTAAAGTTTATTTTATACGAGTTACTTAGTCCAGTTTTCAGTTCAGATGGCTGCGATTGCAGTTGATGAGTGATTATTGTAAGTAATATTATAATAATGTGCAAAACCTAATGTTTTTTTTTATCCACAACAAGTTGCCCTTGACTGCGATCTCACCTGATGGTAAGTGACGATGCAGACTATGATGGTAGCGGGCTAACCTGTAAGCCAACCAATACCCCTAACCGGTTTCTACACGGCATCGTACCGGAACGCTAAATTGCTTGGCAGCACGTAGGGTGGTACCTAACTAGCTACGGCCGAAGCCTTCGACCAGGTCAGACCAGGGAAAATTTAGAAATTATAAATTACCAAATTGACCCTGCCGGGGATTGAACCCGGGGCCTCCGCACGTTAAGACAACGGCGCACAATACTGCGCCAGGTAGGTCATCAAATTGAAAATAGCTGCATGAAATGAAAAACTGTAAACTGTCCTTTTCACAAAGCTTCTCTTTATTTTCATACATACCTACACGTCACGGAATACACTGAAAAATTCTACTATACAAAATTAATATTTTCACACTAGCTGATGCCCGCGACTTCGTCCGTGTGGTTATAGACTGGACTCTAGATTATAGACTGGAATAATACATATTAAATCTCTGTGCCAAATTTCATCCATATCCGTTTAGCTCTGGTTTAGTTCTGGCGTGATTGAGTAACAAACATGCATCCATCCATCCAAACTTTCGCATTTATAATATTAGTATACACTGAGTTCACTGAACCCTAAAAAGTATAGTGAAGGCAAAAAGTTGGCTCGCGTCCGATAGCCGGGCAAATGTGAGAGTCACTGTCATCAATCAGCGACGTATAAATGAAAATAGTGTTTGTTAGGTTCTCTTATGGGTGTATGCCAGTATAGTACTCAGGCTACGTAGTACCTACCTACTAGCACAGCGTAAGTGGGTATATTCATACAGTCGATCGATGCCCATATACAAATGACAGATCCAGTTGCCAAGACAGTTGTAGCACCTAGTGACCTAGTCCTAGAGGTGCGGTACTGTGTACGGTACTCACACCTATTGTTGAGAGAGGTAGGCAACTGCATTCAAATTTGACATTAGAGTGACAAAGTTTTGCATGGAATTTTCATAGATTCAAGATTGGTCTCGCTGGCTGGAATGGTAATTTTGTATTGAAAATTCCGCCAGTCTGCTCGAACGAAACGGTTCAGCTCTACGTTTCTGCCGTCCAATTGTCTAAGCAAATCGTAATCATTTGACAACTTCAAACGAACTCGAACTGTTTAAGGAGTTCATACATGCTTTTCGACGTGCAGGCATCTATGAACTCCTTAAACAGGTCGAATTATACGTTTGACAAACGAATACGAGTACGATTTCCTTACAAAATCGGGGGGATTCGAACCGCCAGGATGTGGGATACCATTCCAGCGCATGTATTCCCTGCCACGTATAACTTCAGTACCTTCAAGGCAAGAGTGAATAGGCATCTTCTTGGCAAGCGCGCTCCAACCTAGACCTCATTATTGCTTTGTATTAGGCATGATTCTCGTCAAGCACACGCCTATTCTTTGATTAAAAAAAAGTTTCGTCCGTTACGGCATCAGTCATATGCATTGCTCTGTCTTGACCTGTGAATAATAAAGGTGGATGATAAATCTGAGGTCACTCGATGCAATCGTCGAACGACTGGTAGGAAAGAACCTATCTCCTTAGACTTTGATACCAGTTAGGTATGTTTTCTTTGCCTACGCAGCAAGCGCTGAATATAGGTACTATTGCTGACCACTTTCCAATAAGAAGGGAGTTTCTCTCTTTCAGGGTCTCTTAGGTCCTTCCGACTCGCCAAAGAGTATGGATTTTCAACTCTAAGGCCGATATTAATTTAAACAGGCATCAGTTAAGAGCAGGTTCTCAAGTCAATCTATGCTTAATATGATCTATGAAATCGGTCGTGTGATGATGAAATGAATTTAGATAACCAATTACTATACTTCGTTTCACAAGAGACTTTGCCAAAACCTTGTTTTACTTAAATTACTGTACAATCAGTAAAGCTTTCGGCGTCCAATAATGTATATAAATCATAAGTTAGGCGCATCAGACATGTTTTATATCATTTTAATCGCTTCCCGTAATCGAGTTTTACATACAGACAGTCCGACCTTAATTTGAAAATAATATCGTCTGGGTCTGTACGAAATACAAATTGTACAGACTAACTTGCGAAGTATCACTAGAGCTTTTTTAAGCTATCTTGTATAGCTTGGACTAAATTTTTTTTAATAAAAAGTAAAAATCATTGAATGAAAAAAATTATAATTCGGGATATCATTATGTCATGGTACAAGTGTGTCAATTTCCAATTCTGATTAATTACCTATTTTTGAAACGAAATAATGTTTAACTAAGGAATCAACATCAAAGTCCATTTACAATAATTGTATTTTGTGTGATTATACTGTTTTCCTATTGAAATTCTCTCAAGATGTTATTCGTCACATAGATAAAAAGTTTTTAAGGTCTACGGATTTTAACCTGCTATAAGTTTAACGTGTGATTTTGATTCAGTTTTTTGTTGCTTTAAAGGTGATTTAATCGAGATTCGAGAGTTTTCTGAGCCTTGATCCAAGAAAATCAGTTCAGCCGTTTGAAGATAAGAAATCAGAGTTTTTTTGTGAGTTTTGTTTTAATGTGTTGATGTATTTTGTAATTTTTCAATGTCTCTATGACATTATTACGCTATGGCGAGGCGATTCGTCATCCAAACGATTGTTTTCCGATATCGATCCTTAGCAAACGATACTCGGAATCGTTTGCGGTTCTCGACTAACACCGTAATTATAATGATACGTGTTCCAGGTCAGGTATCGAGTTTGCGGTACAAATTAGACGTTTTAATAAAAAATACAGTAAACAAAATTGTGTCAGTCGGACGAAAATTTAAGATGCATTATGGTGTGGTAGGTATAACTGCCTCGTTGGTCTAGTGGTTGGCATGTTCGACTGCGGCCGACAAGGTTCGAGTCCCGGGTCGGGCCATAATTGATTATTGGGTTTTTCTGACTAGAAATTCTCAGTGCTAGCCCGGAGTTAAGAAGTTGGCGGTGTTCCACCCCCGTGCCTCGGAGAGCACGTTAAGCCGTCGGTCCCAGTTATTATCACTAACATGATAATGAGTAGCACTCCAGTAAAGCGAGCTAAACTAACGCGGGATTGCAGCTGGAATAATGTAAATAGGCACTGGAGTGCACTGGGTCCAGTAAGAGATCAGCAGCACGCCCGTTCATTCCAGCAGCCCCCCTAGCATGGGCCGAGACAATTTTCTCCCCGAGGAAAGGATAAAAAATTTATTCCTAAATAAATCAATAAAAACGCTAATTTCACGGGGAGTCGGGGTACTATTTATCCACCGTTATTTAGTGTTTTTATTTATTTATTTAAGGATACAATTTTTATCCTTTCCTCGGGGAGAAAATTGTCTCGGCACATGCTAGGGGGGCTGGGGGCATAAAACCATCGCTAATAAGGATAAGAATAATATTTCTTTTCATAAAAGAGTGTGACAAAATTATATAGCGGTCCCTACCCTCAACGCTAGGATCACCTAGGTATTGCAGAGGGTAGTTCCTTCCAGTAATACAGGATGATGTTACTAACTACCGGGCACTAATGCATGTCAATTTAATCAAACTGCGGTCCCTACCCTCAACGCTAGGATCACCTGTATTGCAGAGGGTAGTTCCTTCCAGTAATACAGGATGATATTACTAATTACCGGGCACTAATGCATGTCAATTTAATCAAACTGTCTCTTACGTTACAACTTTCTACCTTACAGTGGTATTATCTGACTGTTCACAGCAAATTACCCACCACAAATCTCTAGGGGTGTGAAAAACGAGGCAAATTAAAGTACAATATTTTTTATTCTAACGTCTTAACTCTAAATGAATACCTGTTGGTATATTCAATTGGATATTGGATTTTAGCATACGTACTGAAAATGTAAATCCTTGGTGCCATTTGAAGAAAGTTTGCTTAGTCACTATTATTATAGGCAGTGGGTTCTAATCCCTGGGTGTTACACCTGGACGAAGTAAATCCTTTGATCTTGGGCCTGATTTTTACCTGGTCATGTTGAATTGCTGTCCTATGATAGTACACCAGCTGTGATTGCGCAGACACATCCAGCCCCCGATCATGTAAGAATGGCCGATCAAACGTTAAAGATCGTCGTCAAAGTAAAATAAACCAAAACAGCATTAAATTAGAGCTCAATTTCGTCTACCCATTCTTATACGTTTAGGTATGTACGATACTCTACCGTATAAGAATGGATACACGAAATTGAGCTCTAATTCAATGCATTTATGGTTTATTTTACTTTCACGAAAATCTTTAACGTTTGATCGGCCATTCTTACATGATTGGGGGGCTTATCTTCTAAATATATAAAATGAAAAGGTGACTGACTGACTGATCTATCAACGCACAGCTCAAACCAATGGATGGATCAGGCTGAAATTTGGTATACAGATAGCTATTATGACGTAGACATTCGCTAAGAAAGGATTTTTGAAAATCCAACCCCTAAGGGGGTGAAATAGCGGTTTGAAATTTGTATACAAATCGAACATAACGTGAGCAAAGCCGCGGGCAAAAGCTAGTGTCTTCATAAGTTTGTTAGTTTCCATTTAGATTGATTTCAATAGCCGAAATTCAGTGAGGAGAACATTAGTACATTGTTCACCGAGGGGAGAAAGTGACCGATTACTATCGAGGGTGTAGTTTGAGGCCCGAGGCGTAGCCGAAGGGCCGCAATACACGCGAGGTAGGAATCGTACTTTCTACCGAGTGATACATAGTGCTTTATACTACACCTGCGAGGAAAATAAGCGATAATTAGTGATTAAACGAACTTACAAAGGTTTCAAATAATAAATAAAATAAATATTTTTTATTTCAGGCAATTTTATAAACCCATATTCAAAATACAGAAACATAAAAAAAAGAAAAAAAAAATAGGTTTAGGTTAATAGTTAATAATAGTTAATAGTCCATAATTAGGTTAGGCTAGCTAGCTTTAATTTCTAATGTATTGTTTTCAAAAAAAAAAAATTAAAAAATTAAAAAAAAAAATGACGTTCTATCATAACTATATGAGTCGCTTCATTCGAAGCTTCACTATCACAACTAGACTACATTTTGAGGATTATTTCAATATAGATTTCGATATCGACAATCGACATCGATACCGACAATCGACATCGATATCGATATCGACTATCAATATCGGATATCGATATCGACTATCGATATCGATAATCGACGTCGATGTCGACAATCGACATTCACCATATTATTTGACTTTTCTATGTCAAATATGGTGAAGCTGCTTCTAATATTATATTTCCTTAAGGTAAGACATCCAAATTCTCAACGTCCATACCATATTTACTTAAAATTAAAAAACAACAGCGCGTTAGAAATGGATTTTCATACAGTTTTCTCCCCGCTTAGCACGTTAGAAATGAAATTTCATACATCTTTTCTTCCCGCTTAATTGGTTTGTAGCAATGACGTACTTTCTACCTCGTTTTGACAAAAGCAAGAGGGTACTTTCCGAGCGGGTGTAGTATAAAATTTTATACTTATTTATTTTATCGATATCGATAGTCGATATCGATATCCGATATTGATAGTCGATATCGATATCGATGTCGATTGTCGGTATCGATGTCGATTGTCGATATCGAAATCTATATTGAAATAATCCTCAAAATGTAGTCTAGTTGTGATAGTGAAGCTTCGAATGAAGCGACTCATATAGTCATTTTTTTTTTTAATTTTTTTTTTTTTTTTGAAAACAATACATTAGAAATTAAAGCTAGCTAGCCTAACCTAATTAAGGACTATTAACTATAATTAACTATTAACCTAAACCTTTTTTTTTTTTTTCTTTTTTTTTTTGTTTTTTTTTTTTATGTTTCTGTATTTTGAATATGGGTTTGTAAAAATATTTATTTTATTTATTATTTTAAACCTTTGTAAGTTCGTTTAATCACTAATTATCGCTTATTTTCCTCGCAGGTGTAGTATAAAGCACTATGTATCACTCGGTAGAAAGTACGATTCCTACCTCGCGTGTATTGCGGCCCTTCGGCTACGCCTCGGGCCTCAAACTACACCCTCGATAGTAATCGGTCACTTTCTCCCCTCGGTGAACAATGTACTAATGTTTATCAGACTGGTTAAGGCTTTGTACCCAACCCTAAGATATTTGCCAACTGGTAACCCTATTCTAACAACTTGCTACTAGCAAACAATGAGCATGCAATAAACATAAACAATTACGAGGCGTCTGCGAGTCGCGCTGTGTTTTGGCTCTTACGCTAATTGGGGTTTACTTCCTCGAACCAACTAATAAATACATTATTTACCTCTTATTTGTTAATGTGATCATCATCGTCATCGTCTCAACCAATATACGTCTACTGCTGGACGAAGTTGTCCTGTATTTACCTCCATAGAATACGGTTTTGTGCCGTTTTTTTTTTCACTACAGGTTAGCACTTGACTGCGATCTCACCTGATGGTAAGTGATGATGCAGTCTAAGAAGGTAGCGGGCTAACCTGTTAGCGGTATGGCAGTTATATTAAGAGCGTACATACCCTGAGCCTCTTTTGAAGTTTAGGTATTTATCTCGGGTTTAGGTATATAAAATCCTTTGTCTCGGATAGTCCTTTGTTTGAGCGAGTGAACAGAAGGCGTCGGGTGCAAAGTAGTTTGACAAACCGTTTTGATCCTAATCCCATTTTCAAACGGGCAATTATTTTTTCAATATTTAAAAGAAATGTTTTTAATTCGCTTAACATACGTTTCATATAAAACTTTTTTAAATATAGGTGTATTCATATAAAGAGAAGGTTGCATGATTGTAAGTATAGATGTTTTTAAGTAGGTACATCCATACTAACATTATCTTTGTTTGCTTATTTTCTGTTAGTTACTTATAAGACACATTTTGTACAAAAATAAACAAAATAGTAAAATACAATATTAGTATTATTTTGATTTTTACTTAACATTATTTACAATATAAAATTATTAGAATTTATATAGTAAATGCTACTATCCATACTAATATTTTAAATGCGGAAGTGTGTCTGACTGTCTGTCTGTCCTTCTGTCTGCCTGTCTGCTACGCTTTCCCGGCCCTTCTTTTCAACCGATTTTGCTGAAATTTGGTATAGAGGTAGGTTATATCCCGGGGAAGGACATAGGACTTTTTATCCCGGAAAATTAAGGAGTTCCCGCGGGAATCAAAAAACTCAAATCCACGCGGCCGAAGTCGCGGGAATCATCTAGTATTTATATACATATCACTACGCCAGGTCTTAGTTTTTACCATGCATCGATTGACCGTAACCGTTCTATCATATTAGCGTTAAAGTAAAATGAATCTTAATAGTATTGATTTAGAGCTCAAATTCGTGTTTGCATTCACACTGCTCCAAATGGAAACGTTTCGAAATTGAAATCGGTTGGAATTTGTGACTTTAAATCAAGCCCCTTTGGGCACATTTTACCCTGACTCCAATGTGATCGAACGCTCGATTACGATCAACCGAATTTTCAATGTAAAAACAAACTAAAAACGGGTGTCTCTTATTGGCACTGATCTCCATTTACTAGGGGATCTACTATTTCAGGCAAAATACATTTGTAATAAAAACTTATTAGTTTTTGTTCCATATTTTTTTTCCAAAATTGATCGTCCTTTATAATCTTTTCAATTTTCAAATTAAATTTTTTCCGGTTCAAACCGCAAGAAGACAAATTTTGATTTTGATTTTGAACCTTTTTGATTCCTTGCCTTCGCTAATTGTTCACTACGTAAATATTTCTTTTTTTTTTTAGAAAATCGGAGTTTTAGAACCCATTTCTGAAAAAAAATAACTTATTTTAATTCGCACGCAATGAATCCTAAAGACAAAACAGTGCAATAAAACTGATAAGCACGTGCAGATGCAGGTGTTTCACCAACATAGGTTTTTGTTTATCATGGTAGGTACCTAACAATAGACTCGCGGGTCAATAGCGATACAATAATAAAAAAGGTCCGGTTCGGAAAATATAAAACACAATCATCAAGTGCCGCTCTGTAAACGATAATCACTTGCAAAAGGTAATAAAACTATGTAATCCTGCAGGAGTTCCGGTAGTGTACTCAGCTTACCAAAATAACAATAGAAATTTACTGCGTGGTAGTACTAAAATACAGCTTAGCTACCAATTTTTCAAATAACTTTTTGCCGTGCTAATGAGTGTATGGTTATTTGTAAGAAATTAATAATTTTGCCTGACAGTAAAATAAAAACGCGATGCCAAAAAGCGCATAAAAATACCATGAAAACCTAATTCAACTTTTTTCGTGATTGACTGACCGACAACGCACAGCCAAAATCGATGAACCTAAATATTTGATTCATTGAGTAGTCTAGGTGTGAACTGAGGAAGTAGGAAAAGGCTGATAGGCTTTATCAAATGTGCAACATAAATAAGTTATAGAAATACTGATTCACATCAGACAATGCCTTTTCAAATTCCAAACCAGGCAATAAAACTGATAAGCACGTGCAAATTGCAAGTATTGCACTAATGTAGGGTTTTGTTTATTATAATAACAATAGCGATCACGGGTCAATAGTGATACAATAACAAAAAGAAAAGTCCGGTCGACAACCATACTCGTAAAAAACAATAATCTAATGACGCTCTGTAAACGAAATACACTTGCAAAAGGCAAAAAATACATAAATACAGTTGCGCTAGTATGTATATTCGGTTTACCAAAATAACAATAGAATTTACTACGCGGGGTACAATAAAGACCAAGCTGCACTTTACTTAACTTTTTGTTGACGTGATGAGTGCATTGTTTGGAATAAGTAACTTTGCCTGACAGTAAAATAAAACGCGCAATGCCAATAAAGCGCGAAATGAGGCCATTTGGCTGACCAACGCTCAGCCAAAATCGATGAACCTAAATATTTTATTACTTGAGTAGTCTAGGTGTGCACTGATGAAGTATTTTGAGTTGACAAACAGACAAAAAAACATGGCTTTTTTGTCAGTGAAATATCCCATATTGGATTTGCCGTGACGTCATACTATGGTCTTATAATATCTCAGTACTCAAAATATGTAGGTTTGCAATAAAGAGGGAACCAACAAAGAATAACACATATACATACAAGATTGCTAACGATCAAGCCTTCCCCAAGTCGGGCAAAGAAAGGTTCAGTTCAAAACATAAAACAAAACCTATTCATCAAAAAGGTCCGTAAGCGTGGTAAATAATAATAACTACCCAATTGTTTGCATAGCTACCTGCTTTTGCTATCGTGACGACTGTATTTTCATGGCCATAAATAATATCTATCCAAGTGTAAAAACAAGCAAACATGCGAGCCAAACAAATAAAATTCTAATTTCTAATTTATTGTAAGTGCACAGTAAATTTGACTATTCGAAAGCTCATTGCATAAGTTTACTAACGTCCAATCGTGTGTTTCGATACGAGTCGCTTCACTAGGTGACTCCCGCAACTTCATCTGCGTGATTCATGATTTTTAAATATCTCATGGGCATTCTTATTTTCCGGGATAAAATACCTATGTTTGTCTCCAAGAAAGTAGCTATCTCTGTACCGAATTTCGGGAAAAATTGGTAGATAAACCTTGCATGTAGACAGCTGACAGACCGACAAAGTAACACGTCACTCGCATGTTTAATATTAGTAAGGATTACAAATTCAAAATTTATATAAACTTATTTATTTAGTAATAAATAAAACACAATATCTAATCGCGGGCAGTATCATTCAGAAGTAATTCAAGCCGGAGGTAAACGATCCAAAGGGATACAATAACCAAATCATAATGCAAATCACACCAATAAAATGCCAAGTCGTCATAAGGAAAGAGAATTTCACAACCAAACACAAGATACCGCGCTAATATGCCATGAAAGACAATAAACACGTAACTTTTTTTTTTGAAGTGCTGGCTCATTTTTTGCGCAAAGGATCAGCCTGGCTGTCCAGCGCGGAAATGCAGCCAGCATTCTCGCCACCATTCCACGCGGGCATGGCATTATTAGGTTAGGCTAGCTAGGTTTATTGTTTCTATTGTATTGTTTTCAATAAATTTTACCAACGAGTGATTATCATTTCAGTACATGACATCGCATTAATATTTATAAGGGACGGAGTTGCCAGTCTAGGTAGAGATTGTTGGTCAGCCTTTAAATAATAGTTAATTTAACCACAAGCTTTATAAGGCAAGTTTAGTAAAGTATTTTATAACTGTCTGAAACACACGACCTTGTCTGAATTGAATATTCAAATTTACGAGTAAATAATTAAGTAATATAACTATAAATATCATACACGTTTAATATAAAGTATAATATACAAACCTTAAACTGTTTAAAACAAAATAATTTTCAACCATCAATAAGAAAAAGCAGCCAGTATTAAAAATGCCTACTATTGAGAAGTGACAATCACACTACAATCTCAGGTATATGCTACGTATATCATTTTGAGTTGCGGAGACAAAAGGCGTTACGTCCACCCTCTGAGAAGCCTCGGCTACGACTAGTTTTCCTAGTGCTTGATCACGCAGTTTTGTAGTGTGTTACAAACTTATTTTTGGATGTAAATTATTGTTAATTATATATTTTTTTTTGCTTAATATAATTGAAAATATGTCTTACTTTTAGGAGTACTAATTTATTTTTACAAATTAAGCCAAATAACCTCCTAAAATGACGGTTATATGTGTCCTTAATTTCGTCAAATTAAATCTTCTTTGTTTTGAATTTTATAATACAAAGGATAGCAAATTAATAATTTTTATCTTCAACTATAGTAGTTCAGGACCTTATACTCAATAAAAGTATCTCTTTGTGTGAACACAACGAGTAAATTTGGATGTTCGCTAACGTCAAACTTTACACAAAAATCAAGATTAAATAACAGCTTCTTGGTATTTTCGTAATAAGGAACAATCTATTAATTAATTTCAAAATGTTGTCAGTCATTATAGTAGATCAGAAAATTCCCTACAATTTGGTATGAATAAGTTTTGGTTTAATGCAGGGAGTAACAAAATATCAGGGGGCAAAAAAGCTAAATATAAGGGTCTACCCTTGCAGCTCAAGCTCAGCTCGAATGTATAGTCTTAAACCCATACCCCTAGTCGGTTTCTACAAGGCATCGTACCGGAATGCTAAATCGCTTGGCGGTACGTCTTTGCCGATAGGGTGGTAACTAGCCACGGTCGAAGCCTCCAACCAGAACAGAAAAGTTTGCCTCCATTCCAGGTGCGTTCGTTCAACTAGTGGTACCCAAGTAGTAGTTGGCACCTAATATTATAAATGCAAAAGTGTGTCTGTCTTTCTGCTATGCTTTAACGACTCTATTTTTCTACCGGCGCGCGGCGGTGACCGAATTTGGTAGTTCAAATTTGGTATTTTTTATTACTACTACCCATTTATTACCACTAACATCTGATAATAATCGTTAGAAAATAGTCGTTACAAATAGTTGAAATGGTACTCTTAATCGAGTCGTATGCGTAAGGATCTGGGAACCCACCGCGTTATTATCCTAAGAAAACCCCTGCCATTATGTGATTAATGGAATGGGGTCAGGACCCTTAGCAATGAGGAATACGATGCAGATATAGATAATGTTTGAATAGTTATTTGTTATACAAGAGTGAAAAGTTGTTTTTTAACCGCGTGCTCAATTTTGATGACCGAGCAAGCGAAGGATTCTAAAATTGAATCACGAGCGGAGCGAGTGATTCAAAAATTAGAATCCTGAGCGTCAGCGAGGGAATCAAAAGAGCACGAGGTGAAAAATCTTTTCACTCGAGTGCAACACGTAACTTTTCATCCCACCTCAGCGAGGAAATGACTAAATGCAAAAAAAATCACAAGATTACATTCAATTCTGTTAATTTCTTCGTCACTAGAATTTTACATTTTAGGTTTTTCACTTATTTTAAATTTTCTTGGTTTTAATCGGTTTTAATTTTAAACAATATGACGTGAAAGAAAATGGTGCGCGCAAAGCAAATTAAAAAAGTACACCAAGAACTAAGAAGGTTACGAGTGTGAGTTTTTAACAAATTAAAAACGATTGTATGGAAATTCGGCACCATAGAGGTACAAGTAAATAGGTTTTAATGATGTTTTGAATTCAAAAACTTCATAGACGAGTGTTATTTACTAACGTGCACACGATGTTCTAAATTCAATTTACTTTATCCTCTAGAGGATAATAACGGATTTTACCTTCAGATATCGAAGAGTAAAAATACTCTTTCCGAGATGGTGGGATGAAAATATGATTTGTTCGAATATTGTTTGATCAAATAATTATATCTTTACAGTTGATTTTACATTCAATGCTGGAAATATTGCTCTAGTTAAAAATAACAAATTACCAGGCGAACATGGAGTCGAAGTGTTATTGCAGACGTCTGCGGTGCAGGTGCTCTGGAAGCTAAACAAGAGATGTTAATACAATTATTGTTCTAGTAAGTAATGCAAAGAGATGGAAAAGAGAAATTTACACATTTTCCAGAGGTAAGTCAATGACGTCTTTTTTACTTAAACATTGGCACTTCAGAGAAAAAAACTAAAGTATCAAAGAGAAAATTTTAAAAATATGAATCGCGAACGTCCGTGTCGTATGGGAAACACGTTTTGACGTGTCGCGTAGCTCTGTGCAGCTCCATATTTTTGTCGTGAACGAACATGTTGTCCTATTCTATCCACATTGTGTAGGTAACTAGGTACATACGCCCTATATAAGTTTTGCACCAAAAAAAGGTTGCATAGTAATTTTTTTTTATCCACTACAAGGTAGCCCTTGACTGCGATCTCACCTGATGGTAAGTGATGATGCAATCTAAGATGGTAGCGGGCTAACCTGTTAGGGTCATGGCAGTTATATTAAACCCATACCCCTATTCATTCATTACTCACAAAACGATGTTTATCTGCATTATTTTTCTACGTTACTTACTTAATACTTAATACTTACTACCAATTCTTTTGAAATTAGGCCCAAGACTACTTCGTTTTTTTGGACACGGATTTAGGTTTTTTGATGCCAGGGAAAAACATCACAAGAGACAAAAGCTAGTTGAAACTGAATCTATCATTTTTGGATTTATGTCTTACTAGCCGATGCCCGCGTCCGCGTGGTTTAAGTTTTTTGAATTCCCGCGGGAACTCTTTAATTTTCCGGGATAAAGAGTAGGTAGCCACTCGGTAGGTAGGACACTCTCCAGGTCCTCAACTATACCCATGCCAAAAATCACGTCGATCTGATGCTCCGTTGCGGCGTGATTGAAGGACAAACCAACAAACCAATAAACCAACAAACCAACAAACAAACACACTTTCGCATTTATAATATTAAGAAGACGTATGATTAGATATGCGAAAGTGTGTTGGTTGTTGATTTCTTTAAAAACAACATAGAAGTCAATTAAAATCATTCCAATGAGCAGATGTTCCAAAGATGCCTACAAATTACAAACAATGTAATGAACCTAACGGCATTTAGTAACTGAAAAAAAAGTGAAAATTGCATTTCTTTACGTCACACAACCATAAAGAGCCTAGCCACCCAACCGTAGCGTTCACGTTACATGAGCAAAAAATGCGGGCACGGGTGACTCATAGTTGCAACGGTCAATGTATCACAATACCTGAAAGAGGCTCTTTTTGCTATACGACTAAGATACGATGTGAATGCGACAAATATATCAGTACTTGTCGATATCGTCCTTATACTTTGTCAATTTTAGCGGTGGCGTCAATACCAGCGGTTTCATCCGCTTGGATTTAGATTGAAATCCTATAGGAACTCTTTGATTTTTCTCTTCAGGTATTTGACTATAATATTCATGCAAAAATAATTTTGATTCGTTACTCTGTTGCAGCGTGATTGAAGGACAAAACAGATATCAAGCATACTTTATTTTTCTGTTTTTGACTGCAATGTTGGCTGACTGAAATGATGATCAACCTGAAAAGGAGCACGATGAAAAAACTAAGGTACATATCAATTTACCTACCTATACTAAGTCTGAAAAGTCGTATTCGTGGCGTAAAAATATCCTTAATATAACACAATAGAGTCTGGCTTTAAAGGAAATCGTTCAATATCCTCGTAATGCCATGGTTCAAACTATTATAAAAATGCATTTTTGATGATGGAGCAAATAACCTTTCAGTGTAACCTTATTTTATTTTTCCTGTTTAAATTGCAAGGAAACAAATAGTCGCTAAATTAGATACCTACTTGATATTAAGAGGAGTGTTTTAGTTACTTAGTAGAATATTTAAAAAATCCAGGTGGAGATAAATTAATATTTTTATTTTTTTAGTTATGGTACCTACATAACTTACCTAAATCTATCCATATAGGTAATCTTAATGCGATAATTATTAAGCTAACTGACCAAAATTATTTTAAACTAGCTGATGCCCGCGACTTCGTCCGCATAGATAGGATTTTCGGTAAACTCTTTAATTTTTTAGGATAAAAAATAGCCAATGCATTATTCTATCTAGACTATAACCTATCTCTGTGCCAAATTTTATCTATAATAGATCCGTTCAGCCGTTCTGGCGTGATTGAGTAACAAACATCCATCCATACATCCAAACTTTCGCATTTATAATATTAGTATAGAATAGTAAATTATAAATAAATATTTAATCAATACATTAAAAATTAGTTACTACTCTACCTATTCTAACTACTCGTGTAAACTTTACTGATCATGCCCACTTCGCACAGCCAGATTCTTTACATTATGCTTAGAAGACGAAGTTTAATCATAAACAAACATAAACCTATGTAGTATGTATCTTGTAAAACACGCCGCGTCTGAATTTCTGAAATGTGGACGTTTGATGAAAATGGCCATCAAGCTGCTTATCTTAATCCTTGCAATGGAGTTCGGCCGTTAAAAAAGCGAGTCGTTGCGCTTTGTTTTTATCCAATTAAACTGTATAAACTCAATGAAGCTCTACAGTTTTTCTAGTGATTTCGTCAGTGCGTCAAGCACTCATCAACACAAGTTGTGATTCGCAAAATTGAACATAAATAAAGTGTATAAACATTGTAAACTCACTTTAAGCAAGTAATTAAAATTACACGTTTTACTAACTTTCTTATGAATTAGGTATAGTCATGATTTTAGCTGTAGGTACTTGAATACTCTAATGTAATTAATAAAGACATTTTTTTCATCACGATTTAATGCTTAATTAATAATTATTATGTCAGGGTCTTGTTTATTCTCTGTTGCTCTTTCTAGCGTGTGATATAGATTATGTTGCGACTCTAGCTGACAAGTAAACTAAATCGCCATCAAAACTAAACTCTCGTCTTATGGCCGCACACAATCTTCTTCATTATTTAAATGGCGCACCTAATGTGTGGGGAAATTAATGAAGTCGGAAAAGTTATTAGCGACGAAGCAGTCTTAATGTACGGGAAATATATCAAGAGATACGGTGTTAACTTTATGAGTAGTATGTGCATATTAAAATATTTTGATGCAGTAGCTTAAAATTTCTAGAACAGCTGTATATACTCGAAAATTACTTATAGTGTATGTGTATTTGAATGATAACTCTCTTAAAAGTTAGAGGGTTTGTTTATTACTAGCTGATGCCCGCGACTTCGTCCGCGTGGAATAAGTTTTTTTCAATTCCCACTGGAATAAAAAATCACGTCCTTCAATCACGCCGTGATTGAAGGACGTGATCAAACCAACAAACACCAAACAATCATAATAATATTATAAATGCGAAAGTGTGTTTGTTTGTTGGTTTGTCCTTCAATCACGCCGTAACGGAGCAACGCATCGACCTGATTTTTTGCATAGGTATAGTGGAGGACTTGGAGAGTGACATAGGCTACTTTTTATCCCGGAAAATTAAGGAGTTCCCGTGGGAATTGAAAAACTTATTTCACGCGGACGACGTCGCGGGCATCAGCTAGTAAACCAATAAACCAACAAACCAACAAACAAACACACTTTCGCATTTATAATATTAGTATGATAGTATGATGGAGACAAGCTATAATAGCAAAATCTGTTTCTAGACCCAGCAGATGAGTAAAATAAAAGTAAGGGCAGAATCCAGTTTAGATAACGCATACCTACAGTAAGGATTGACCTTCGCTAGACTCCTATGCTAGGCGCGCAGCAGAAATTAATCCTAAATCAAGGAAAATATTTTTTTTTGCTTTAGAGTAACTCTACTCAGAAATCCTACTCTAAACTTCTAAAGTGTGTCTAAAGTACTCTACAGAGGCGACCTCCGGTGGACGGACAACATCAAGCGAGTCGCAGGGAGCCGCGGGATCCAGGCGGCGCAAGACCGTGGCATGTGGAAATCCATGCAAGAGACCTATGTCCAGCTGTGGACGTCTATAGGATGATAAAGACGACCGATGAATCTACTCAGTTCAGTTGGGTAATCTAATAATGTCAATCAACATATTGTTATCTAATCTATTTATATACTAGCGATCCGCCCCGGCTTCGCACGGGTAGCACTAATAATCCTAATCTATATAATATAAACTATCCTATCTCTCAAGTTAGATCGAACTGCACATGGTGTGCGAATTTTATTATAATCGGTTAAGTGGTTTAGAAGTCCATTGAGGACAAACATTGTGACACGAGATTTATATATATTAAGATAATTCAAAGTCCTGACTGACTGACTGACTGACTGACTGACTGACTGACTGACTGACTTATATATCAACGCACAGCCTAAACTACTGGGGTTAGAAACTTGAAATTTTGACAGTAGGTTCCTTTAGTGACGTAGGCGCTCAATAAGGAAGGATTTTTCAAAATTCCACCCCTAAGGGGGTGAAATAGGGGTTGAAAGTTTGTATGAAAGTCCGTCATTTCTTAACTTATATCCATGAAACTTGGTATATGAGCTACCGGTAAAAAATTAAGAAATACGTGTTTCACAGTTTTTGAAAATTCTACCCCCGAAGGGGTGAAATAGGGAATGAAATTTTGTATGAAAGTCCTTCATTTTTCAAGTTATAACCATGAAAGTTGGTATTTGGGCTTCTGGTTTAAAATAAAGAAATACGTGTTTCACAGTTTTTGAAAATTGTATCCCCAAAGACGTTAAATAGAGAGTTTGTCCTTCAATCACGGCGCAACAGGGCAACGGATCAACGTGATTTTTTGCATGGGTATAGTTGAGGAGCTGGTGAGTGATATAGGATTTATCCTGGAAAATTAAGGAGTGCCTGTGGGAATTTAAAAAACTTATGCCACGCGAACGAAGTCGCGAGCATCCTCTAGTCTGATATATGAAGTTCTTATTGGCATTGAGAAAGTTTGGACAAGGAGACATCTAGAAGCTTTCCGGACTCTGCCCATCCGTGCTGGATTAAGCATTTAACTAAAAGCTATCAATGTAAAGTGTTCATACGTTTCACGTAGTCTACGTACAAACATAACGACATTCCGTATTAATGGCAATAACCACGTACCAACTATGTGTCTGACAAATGAAATGTGCGCTTTCAGGAAATTAAACAATAAACCGACAGTGGTTATGGCCATATTCGTGTGATGGCGCATTTACATTATTAGCTGCTTGTGTGAAGGGATTTACGTTATTTCTTTATGTTACTAGGAAATAGTAAGACGTGAGATTGAGAAGAATAATTTGTACCTACGTAATTACTTGCTCGTAGAAAAACAGATTAAAAAATGGAGATTGAAAACCGCTATTAGCTGTTTAGCGTTCCGGTACGATGACGCGTAGAAACCGATTCGGGGTTGTGTTGGTTAATGTTCTTCAGAACAAAATGAGTTAGAAACCATCCCACTAAAAGGTATGAAAACGCAACCCATACTAATATTATAAATGCGAAAGTGTGTCTGTCTGTCTGGCTGTCCGTCTGTCTTTCTGTCTGCTACGGTTTCCCGGGCCATGTTTTCAACCGATTAACCGAATACAAAAAAAAACATAATCAACACGGACGAAGTCTCGGGCATGATCTAGTATACTTTAAAATAATATAGGTTTTCTTGTAATTTTTCCTAGATCATTTTGATAAACTTATATAAAGTCCTATGTCTATTTCGATGGAAAAAGTCACGGAATGATCATAGAAGATCACAGAAAACGCAGAAGCTTGTTGAAGTGAATACTTCTTTAGCCGCGTTGAGCACTTTTTGGTAGGGGGTAAACTTGTGGATTCGCGTCACCGACACCGGTACTGACACCACAGTGACACCTCGCGTTGTTACTTGTAACGAAGACAAAAGGTTAGTTTTAAGGTTTATATATTTTTTTTAATTATTTTAAATATTCGTTTTCACTTCTATCGGCAGTTTCTATGACTGCCAATTTTTAATTTCTTGTAGCTATACACAATATGGACTTAGGACAAAGTAACGTTGCTTCGATCAACATTTATTTAAGTCTATAAACATGCAACTAAGTAATAAAAACAATATTTATTGTTTACAAAGTACAACTACCATCGTCGGTATTGATACCAATTGTAGTTTAAATAAAAGAAACTGTAACTCTACTGCCAATAAATACTGCTGCAGGGTACAATTAGTGTCTTTTATATATATTCTAAGAAATAAAAACGCAATATTTTTCCCTTTTTAATTCCCATAGGATCGGGGGTTTGTGACTTGATCACGGAAAGGCATTGCAACTGTGATTTCAATTGATATCGCTTGCTACAAAAATAGATACATAGATAGATAAATTCTTTATTGCCACACAAACATAAAGATAAAGTGAACAAGTACAAAAAAAGACAACCCATCCATTATGAATCTTTAAAAGAAGCGGGATAGTGCAACCACTTAAGATCATAGAATAAACTACATAAACATTACATACTAATAATTACATAACCACATACCTATATAAACATGTAATATTTTACATACTTTTGCTAAAAAACTACGTGAGTAGGTATAACTCAAAGAATTAAAAAATACGACTGCCATAGTTAAATGATATTTTTTTGTGAATCTGCACTGGCTTTGAAATATAGTCTTATATATTTTTGGAATCTACTCATCATTTTCTTGATGATGACAATATTATAGTTAATCTCATTTTGGAAAAAAAAATCAACTTTAGTCTTTGATGCGGGACCATGGTCACCCTATCAATTTTTTTTTTAATTTTACTAGCCTATGTCACCTGGAATAAGCTAAGGATTATAACGATACCTCATTCATCAAAATACGTTCAGGCGTATAGAAGTTACGGTGGAATATACAAACTCACATACATACATACATACATACATACATACATACATACATGAACCCTGATAACAATATACTCCTTTTTTCAGGCAGTCGTATAAAAATGTCTAGCGTACTAAAAGCCCGCGTAACTAACTTCGTTAGAGAGTTGCACACGCTAGCGCAACAGGACAAGACGTCATTTCCTCCAATGTGGATGTTTCGCACTGACGTTTACTTCCACTGTCAGAGATTTAATGGTGCTGTTTTGGATTTTTCCAACCATGTATGGGATGTACCAATGTCAAAAATGAATGAATTTGAACCTTATTGAAACTCTGAACTCTACATTATTATATACGATTTGTAATAGGAGCACTGATTGCAATAGTTCCTTCATCAAAGAGTGTACAAACAATTTTCTGTCATTATACTTCAAAATACAAAAGATACTCCGCAATGAGACGGCACGATGAAAAGCATTGCATTTCTGTTAAGGGGAAGCTATACCCAAGCAGCTGGTGATACTCTGTCCCGTCTCTGGGCCACTCGTTGAACTATATACTTATTTTAAGACCGCCTTTGCAAACTGCTTAGATCTAATCGTAGTTTACTGTTATTACTTTAATTTGTGTGCAATAAAGATTTATAAATAAAAAAGATAAAGATAAAACGGGTCACAGCTGAAAATCAGCATCCGGCATTATGCATGCATTTGTATGAATGATGCTGGGCACACGGTTGAGCTGTACACCCATTCCGGGTGGTGTCACAGACAAACATATTTGTGTGTACAGATTTGTATGACAGATGTTTGGCTGCAACACCATTTTTGAATAAATGTATTTTCTTTTTTTCTTTCTTTCAAAAAGCTCCGACTCACCCAATCACTAATTCGCTCTCTCAATCACTCCATCACTGCCTCGTCGACACCAATCCCTAACGCTTGGATCCAGAATGCAGAAATTTTGCACAGAGGTTTCCTTTATAATTTAGACAAAGCCAGATTTTCAAATTTCCCGCGGGAGCGAAGATCATTATCAAATAAATATTATAAATGCGAAAGTTTGGATGTATGGATGTATGTTTGTTACTCAATCACGCTCCAGCCTCCAACGGATGAACGGATCTGGATGAAATTTGGCACAGAGATAGATTATAGTCTGGAATAGCACATAGGCTACTTTTTACCGAAAAATTAAAGAGTTCCCGCGGGAACCGAAAAACCTCAATCCACGCGGACGAAGTCGCGGGCATCAGCTAGTTTATAATACAATATTATGTATTTTTTCCAAAGTGTTTGGCGTGCTAAATTAAATCACAGGACAAACTTTGGCACCGATACCATAATATCATAATATAATCAGTAGTATATAACTTCCCCTTAACTGGATGCCAATTACCGTGTAACGACCATAATTAAAACGAGTCTATTTTTCATCATTTAACTTAAAAAATACAAATAAAATATCAGACTAAACGCAATTTTGTAGAGTCTTGGATAGGTAGGTACCGGAAAAGTCAAATTATGAAAATACTAGCTGATGCCCGCGACTTCGTCCGCGTGGATTGAGGTTTTTCGGTTCCCGCGGGAACTCTTTAATTTTCCGGGATAAAAAGTAGCCTATGTGCTATTCCAGACTATAATCTATCTCTGTGCCAAATTTCATCCAGATCCGTTCAGTAGTTACGGCGTGAAAGCGGAACAAACATACAAACAAACTCACTTTCCCATTTATAATATTAAAGTAAGGAAGTAAGGATTTATATCAACCGTCCTTATCTGGTAGTCTGTATATAATTCCGGTTTCTGATTAGTCGTTAGATACCTACTGATGAATAAATGAATGAAGTGGTATTTTGTTCACATGGAAGGATTATAACCACTGTAACTATCTTCAACGAATAATTAACAAAGTCGCAATTTTTAGCTTACGGTAAGTACTATTCAATTACAAAATGAAACATACTCGTACCTAACTTCAGCTTTTGCCAAGTTCACGTGAAAAAGTGAATTAGTCATAGTTTAGATTTGGTTTTGTTTATCCAAGACGTAACGAAGAATAGCAATATCCATACTAATATTATAAATGCGAAAGTGTGTCCGTCTGTCTGTCTGCTACGCTTTCTTGGCCCATTTTTTCAACCGATTTTGCTGAAATTTGGTATAGAGGTAGGTTATATTCCGGGGAAGGACATAGGCTAATTAAGGAGTTCCCGCGGGAATCAAAGAACCTTAATCCACGCGGAAGAAGTCGCGGGCATAATCAGCTAGTACATTATAAAAAAAAAACATGATTTCCTATTATTATCAGCTAATTTACTACAATCTCAAAAAACAATTTCCACCAGCATCACAACATTAACTGGCTAATAATGTGCAGTTAAACTTGTGTTAAACATACTTTACGGTGGTACAGAGTGTTATTAATTAATTTACTCGTAATAACCATAGTTAAAATCTCATTTCTTGTGCCCGTTGTGTAAGTGACCCCCTTTAGTTTGTTCTTGAATTAGCTTTACTGGATATGACATAAAAGTTTACTTGACTTCACCGCTTACATTGATGGTATGGATTATTTCCATGAAGAAATCCATATCAATGGGACTAAGGAAGCAAAAGTTTAGCAAAATTTTAAATATTATGTGAAAAATAAATACATAACGACAAATAACCGCAGAGGTAACAATTTTTTATTGCCATGTAATTTTTTTACAGATTTTTAACTGACTTCTCATCTCTTACTTTGTCAGACAATAAATATTTCGACTATTTAACTTACTGGTTATCAAAAAGTCAGCCACACTTGAGTTATTAAACCAAGCAGTTTTAGAACTGGGTCAACGTTATCCAGCGCTGAGTCAATATTATCCATTGATACTACTTATTCGCTTTTGCCTCACTATGATCCATACAGTTACAGACTTTGGACAATGTTACGTTACCAGCGTTATCAATAAACAATTCCATCTATTCATATTCATTTTTCATAATAATATTCCATTTATATTGAGATTTTGATCAGAAATTTTCTAAGAAAATTGTAATCATTTGACAGCTTAAAACGTATTACTCGAACTGTTCAAGGAGTTCATACATGCTTTTTGACGTGCCGGCATCTATGAACTCCATAAACAGGTCGAGTTATACGTTTGACAGATGTTTACGATTACGATATCCTTACACAATCGGGGGGCTGAAGCCACATCCAGTATACTATCAAAAAACATACAGGGCGTTCCTTTCCGTGCCTAAACGCCATAAATTAGTTAAAAAACAAATCGGGGATATGGAACATAAAGTTAATGTTTTGATGCGCGGTTACGGCCGGTATGGAGATTCCATGGCGGATAGATACTTATCATAATGTTGGTTATTAGCCTAAATTGTTTTTGGCTGCGGGTGTGATTCAAGCGATGCGAATGGGTGTGATTGAATAGAGTAAGTCTAAAGAAAAAAGTCTCATATGAAAAACTAGCTGATGCCCGTGACTTCGTCCGCGTGGATTGAGGATTTTTGGTTCCCGCGGGAACCTAAAAATAGCCTATGTGCTATTCCAGTCTATAATCTATCTCTGTGCCAAATTTCATCCAGATCCGTTTAGCCGTTATGGCGTGATTGAGTAACAGATATCCATCCATCCATCCATCCATCCATCCATCCATCCATCCATCCATACTTTCGCATTTATGATATTAGTATAGAAGGCGGCCTGTTCCACTAGTCCCTACCAAAGTATAGACATACTTAATATATAAACAGAAGTGCGTCTGTCTGTGTATTTGTCTGGCTGTCTGCTACGTTTCACGGGCCATCTGTTTAACTGATATTAACAAAAATTGGCACAGACATAAGTTGTATCCCAGGGAAGGACAGAGCTACTTTTTATCTCGGAAAATTAAATAGTTAACGCGCGAATCAAAAACCTTAATCACAGACGAAGTCGCGGGCAGCTATCTTACATGTGAAAAAGTTTTAAGTTAGTTTCAGTGTGGCCAATAAGCTGGCAGCTAATTTGAGTTTTTTTTTGTCCTTAAAAACTCTTTGGATTAGTCATTTGAATAAACTGTGGCGGCAACAGACAAACAGACGTTACCAATGACATTATTAAGCAGGCATTACGATCATACGAGGAACCACCTGGTTATAACCTATAAAGTATTTCTCACGCCGAAAACCGCTAAAAAATAATCGTAAAACTCTCGAGAATCGATCGTAAAATCGCAAAATCATCTTAAAGATTCATCAATCGATTACAATACGACATTACTTTTTTATTGCCCCTAATGAATTCGAAAAAAGCCCCGTTTAAAGAATGCACTTCCAAGTGTATTAAATAATAAAGATTTTAATGTGGCGCGTAAAAATTTGTAAACGGGCTATTGTTGTACATTTTTTTATTGTTATTTTTTAATTCTCTTCGGGATAGGCAAAGACCGAAGACTGTTCAGCCTATTCAGTTCTTTCTTTTTTTTATTATCTATGGTTGACGTATGGGGTGCTAAATAATAGTTTGTCATTCTATATTTGAACTTGGCCCCCTTTTTCACTTTTAACCCCTTGATGTTTTGTGATTTTTTTGCAAATTCATACTTTGACGGGTGGCTGTTTGACTTGGCTTTTTAATTTCATATTGTCAGTGAATTGAGGTCATAATGCGTTACAAATATAAAGAGAGCGGTTACTGAGCATTATTGTTGTAGGCTCAAAGTAAGTTAAAAAAAATATAAGAATGTCTGTACGAAATACGAAAACACGATATAATTAAAAACTACTATTTCATTCGAAAAAACATGCATTAAATGGGTATTTCCTTTTTTTTTCATAATTTTATTTGAATTTTGATTCCAAAATGTCGCTTATTGTCGATTTATAGAAAAACTTAAATTCGTTACAAATACATTCGATTCAAAATTGTATTAAATAATAGAGATCGTCTAATTTAAAAATTAACACGCCTACAATGTGCGTCTACATTACTTTCACAAGCATTGTAGATAGATATATTGCTGTACATACTCAGAAAATAGAATCGTCATTGGTCGTTCAGTCACCACCCATCGGCTTTTCAGACATGAATTCTACGGCCGGGTCTGAGCGCTAACGACCTACATAATATGTCAAAGTTTGAGTTAAAAAGAAAAAAACACACGGGTTTTTACACCACAAAATGCATTATATACGATAGGATTTTCATTTTATAGAAAATTAAAACCCAAATGATGTCACATAAAATTAAACCAATCATCCAAAAATATTATTTAATTAACGAACTTTAATCTATTCAAAAATATAGACAGGACCGCACTCCATAACCTAATCAATTAACAAACACTTAGCGCAACAAATTGATGCTAACACAACAACCGCGGTAAACAAAGTCCAATCAAACCCCATTTAAACTCCAATCCAATATTCATAACACTTGTATCAGCGCTGATTGGGATGCAAAACCGGTAATTAACACATTAGCATCCAAATAACACCAACAAAAGGTGTATGTTGGACCCCCGCATGTGTATTTGTATATTGAAAGGGTTATTCGTTCAGAAGAAGAAGCTGCGTTTACGTATTTTAATACAAACTCTACCTTACCAGGGTACTTACTATTTTAGTACCTGGTTATAGTACAATACAATATGTATATTATATAAATCAGGAAAAACAAAAGTAGTATTTGTATCTAATAGCTTTCTATTGTTCAATAAATAACTGGATGATGCCCACTTCTTTATCTACGTGGATTTGACTTTTTTATCCAGTGGGATCTATATTCTGTCAGTATGTTTGTCTTCTTGGCTTTCAGTGCCCCTATGTTCAAATGATTTTGGCAAAATTTTGGTACAGAGATAGGTACTTATCTTTTTATCTAAGAAAATTAAAGAGTTCCCACAGGAACCAAAAACTTATATCCACACGGACGATGGCGTTGCGGGCATTATTTTGTTATTTATCTGATAATTGGCATAACGATATATTTAATATAATAAAACTATGGCATAACGAGTTCAGTGTACATATATTTTGAGTGTTTAGAAATCTGAGTGTCTTCTAAAACATGCATCTCTAAGCAGCGCACCATCGAGCGCCATACAAGTTGTAGTAGGCCACTCAGTCCCGCCCTGAAGTGGCCTGATTACTCTATTTATTCTATTAAGTCGGTAATTGTTCGCGTCGTCTACCGCCATTAGGCATATTGTGCTCCTTTGTGCTGGCATTAGATAGCATATATAATTGCCCCTCATTATCTGTATGCATCCTTACGTGAATCGTATACCATTGTGACTAGAATTATTATAGACATAGAAAATGTAGTTTCAATAGTTCTTGAAAATAATGTTAGAGGCATAAGTATACGTTCGAATGACCTCTCTGGAGCAATGGTTAAAGCTGTATTCTTATAAGTAGGTGGTCATTGTTTCTATTTCCCTTTGGAAAATCTCTAAATCGACTTTAGTACCCATTAGTGCCCTTTAAACCCCTAAAAAAGCGTTTACTCATTGGTCAACCCTCGCAAATAATTGATCTATTGATAAATGATAAATGATTTATTTATTTCACGTAGGACAACTTGTGTTACTTATGATACGTTAAGACTATACTACCGGTTCGGAAAAATAATTCTACTGAGAAGAGCCGGCAAGAAGAATCTGGGGATTACTGGTGCTTTACAGTATAGTATGAAACCGAATTACGTTTTAGACTTTCATATTAATCATTATTTTAAATGAGAAAGTGTGTCTGTCTGTCTGTTACCTTCACGGTCCATGCGAAAAAACCATTTGGACAAAACATGGGATAATGATACATTGCATTCTGGTTGCATGCATAAGGCTTCTTTTCAACAACCTGAAGTCACGGATGAAGTCGCTGGAACCATGTGGTATTAATCTCATGAACTTAATTTTATTATCTTTCATTCATAACCTTTGTGTAACGTAATTGAGAATCAAAAACAGTCCCAATTATTATCAATTTCGCGGTTGCCACTTTTTTCTTATTTCCCCCAAAAATGCGTATTTTCTGCGTAGGGACACACACCCGTAAATATAGGTTTGCCCTTTTATATTTTTTAATAATATAGGGTAAAGCTCTGTTTAGGGGTAAAGTTTGTCATTACATGTCAAAGTATTTTATGTTTTTATTGATTGGAATGACGACTATGGAATTGCGTGAGAAATATTCTTTCTTTTTGGAATGTTTTGGAATGTAATGATGACATTTACTTTTTATTACACGGTTTTATGGTTTATTATAAAATAAACGGTAAAAGATGTTTTAGACAATCCTTTACCCTTGGGAATTTAGCATCCAGGTGTGCAGGAGTCAAAATAAAAACTTCCCTGACGCAGTGTTGAGTGCTGTTGTCAAAACGTGGGAGGTCCTAGGTTCGATTCCCAGCAGGGTCAATTTAGGAATTCATAATTTCTGAATTTTCTCTGGTCTGGTCCGGGAGGCTTTAGCCGTTAGTTACCGCCCTACCGGCAAAGCAGTACTGCCAAGCGATTTAGCGTTCCGGTACGATGCCGTGTAGAAACCGACTAGGGGTATGGGTTTAATATAACTGCCATACCCCTAACAGGTTAGCCCGCTACCATCTTAAAATACATCATCACTTACCTACCTAGCTACCATTGCTGGACGAAGGTATCCTGCATGACATGGTTTTGTGCCCCTTGCTTATAGTTGCGGCTTCTTCTTCTTGCTTCTTGCTTCTTGAGTTCCAACTAGCTCGCGTTCATCACAGGGATAGCCCTCTCCATCGCCCACTGTATGACCCTGACCCGTTGTCCTAGGTGCGACAAAAGCGACGTGAAACGACGCGACGCGATACGACGCCACAGAAAATGACAAACTTGTCTACGCGACAACGTAGGCCACGTGAAAGGTCAGCTACTATATGATACTGTCGCGTAGCGTCGTGTCGAGTCGCAGTGTCGCGTATGTAGCTCACGTAGGACAACGGGTGACCTTTCTTTAGGTCCATATTAACCGACCAAGTTTCGTAGCCGTAAGTCATCACTAGCAAGACTTTCTTCTTCATTAATTACCTATTCATGAATTATATGAAGAATAACCTGTACCTAACCTTAAACATATTTATACCTTGTTTGTAGTCGGATATAGAAAACTTTGGCATTTTAATTACCTACTCATTATTCTCGTCTGGGAGGCTTCCTAGCTGGGTTCGTCAACTCTGTCTGTCTGTCCAATTGTTAAAATTTCACCAAATATTATAACTTATGAATAAAATTTTTCTTTAACGTTTTTAATTTTTTTTTCACTGCTCATGGTTCAGCAAATGCTGCATCGTCACTCTCCATCAGGTGGCATCCTAGTCAAGCGTAGACCTGTAATCAATAAAAACAAACAAGTGTGTTCTTCCGTTTGTACTCAAACCCTATAGTTATTTGTACGTGGATGCATTAGACCATATCTCGCTTGTAATACGAAATCCATTGTTAGTTTAGAAGGGAAATGACTTTTGCCTGTTAAAAAATATTTGGACAGGTTTTTCTATTGTTTAGTAAATTATAGTTATTAATAATCAAAGCTTGATGGTTGAACTGTATAGCATAGCGCCCCAGGCACAATGCTATACCTACAGGCACATGGGGACAATTTAAATATTTTGACGACCTCCCTGGAGTAGTGTTGAGCTCCGTTGTGTCAACGTGCGAAGTTCCCGGGTTCGATTCCCGGTAGGGTCAATTTGGGAATTTATAATTTCTGGATTTTCCCTGGTCTGGCCTGATGGGAGGCTTCGGCCGTGGCTAGTTACCACCCTACCGGCAAAGACGTACCGCCAAGCGATTTAGCGTTCCGCAACGATGCCGTGTAGAAACCGAATAGGGGTTTAATATATTTGCCATGCCCTAACATGTTAGCCCACTACCATCTTAGACTGCATCATCATTTACCTACCATCAAGTGAGATCGCAGTCAAGGGCTCACTTGTAGTAGATTTTTAAAAAACTTTTTTTTATTGCAAGATAGGCTTGCGCTTGTCGACAATCATACTTATGAAAAGCAATGATGAGGTCTAGGTTGGAGCGCGCTTGCCTAGAAAATGCCTATTCACTCTTGCAGCCTTGAAGGTACTGAAGTCATACTTGGCAGGAAACGCGGTCGCCGGAAGGGCGTTTCAAACCATAGGAAACAATATTTTTAAAAGGGAGCTAATAATATCTCTGCACCTGATCTTTTTACGGTAATATCGGAGCCATATAAACGGATTATGGGAGGAGGAATGGAGAGTACAAGTATTACTGAAAGTAAACTGTAAAGAAACAAAGAGAGATTTTAGAAACTTTAGCGCATATTGATGTGGAAGACGCTAGTACCTTATCTACGTATCTGTAGGCTAATTAATGAAAAAGAGTGATTTTCATTTAAAAAAAAAACAGCTATAATTATTTTCAAGTTTACTGCATTTTGAAACAACTATGTCAAGGAAATAAGTCTATCGATTTTAGTTTTTTTCTTTATTACTTTTTATTACTACCAAAAGCGGTGATAGCTTAATGGTTATGAGTTAAGACAACCGACCTCCTGTAAGGGGCTGTGGGTTCGATCCCCGGGCACGCACCTCCAACGTTTCAAAGTTATGTGCGTTTCATTTAAATATCACTTGCTTCAGACGGAGAAGGAAATCGCGAGGAACCCTTTACGCCCGAGAGTTCTTTATAATGTTTCCGAAGGTGCGTAAAGTCTGAAAATCCGCTCTTGACCAGCGTGGTGGACTATGGCCAAACTCTTCTCATTCCGAGAGGAATGAGCAGTAGTGAGCTGGCAATGGGTTGGTAAGATAAACTTTAAAGTAGGCTAATGGCATTTTTAAGTCTTAACTCTTCACTCATTTAAGTCTCTGAAGACCAATTAGTGTAAACAGGAATAAAAACGGATACAAAAATTTAATACCCACTCAAAGACAGATAGGACTTGTAAAAGTGAACAAAGCGAGTGTGGAAGTGAAGTGAAGTGAAGTGAGTTTTAAATAGAACAAGTGCACACATGCGCAGTTAATCTGTGCGATGATAAATGACGGTCCTACGCTCTTGATTCAACTGCAATGTACAGGATGTTCGTATTGTTTAAACTAGTTAATTTTTGTTTAACGACAGCCAAACGCCGGCGGCATTAAAACCCAAATTTAAAACCACTGCATACTGTGCTGACTAAGATAAAACTTTAGCTGATTATTTTGATCAAAAATAAATAAATGACGATACGATTTGCAGTTGGTTTTTGGTATGAGTCATGCCAAAAAGGTATAAAAGCCGGAACTTTCGACACGATCGTCACTTCCACATACTACAGTGTATAAACGGGTCACTTCACAATCGTGCATTCTCGAGTTAACATCTCCTGAGAATGCTCCGGTTTCGGAGTGAAACGTACGTAGAGAGTGATTTGGAGGATTTGTGTGGTGTGGTGCTGTGCCGGTGCGAATTGCTGGGTGGTGGGTGTTCGCATGCTGTCGGTGGGAGACACGCACTGTACCACATAGATTTATCTACTGTGGCGGATTATAGCGAATTAAGCTTCTGGTTCATTCATTATCATGGACTTCCGCAAAGTAACGCCTGCTTCGATTCAATATTTTATAAGTTAGTTTTTAAGAATATTTATGTAAATAATTAGGTATACTTTCAAATATTTATATCGGGTCATATTTTATAGTAAACAGTTATCTATCGCATTAGATTACCTGTAAGGATAGATTTAAGTTTTGAAAAAAAAAACATCCTGTATATAAAATAGGCGTGACTTCGCGACCGGCCAACAGATTACGTCTCTTCATAATACAACTGCATCGATTATGCTACGCATTAACTGAAACAATTACCTATAGAGGTCATTGCACTCGCGTGTAATTGTGCTTTGATGGGTTTAGCTTGTTTACATTAATCATTCATTTACTATGCGGATTTTCAAATTGTAGGCTTAAAATGCTCTAAGGCTATGCTGATTATGATAAAGTCTTAGCACGAGAGTTAAAACGAGAATATTTCATGAAGTAACGAAGGGGATCGTAAGTCGTAACGGCTGGTAGAAGTCGGCAGGTTAAAAAAAAAATTAAGCACGAGTTACACGAGCCGCATCGCATTTTACATGCCGTAAAGAAAACTGAAGCGTCTATACAAACAAATTAAAGTCCATAATTATTATTTGCATGGGCATGCGGCGGGTAGCCGATCGTAGCCAAACGTGACGTTACGTGGCATGCGCGTTCTTTGATTTTTCTATGTTTTTCCTTTCGGACTATATCTTTCGGGGGTCATCCAACATAGTTCGCTATTCTAGCTGTGTTTATTTTACGTAAGAGGACATCAGCTGTATTCAGCCCCCCGATCATGTAAGAATGGCCGATCAAACGTTAAAGATTGTCGTCAAAGTAGAATAAACCATAACATCCTTATATTAGAGCTCAATTTCGTGTACCCATTCTTATTCGTTTAGGTATGTACGATACTCTAACGTATAAGAATGGATATACGAAATTGAGCTCTAATTCAATGCATTTATGGTTTATTTTACTTTGACGACGATCTTTAACGTTTTGATCGGCCATTCTTACATGATTGGGGGGCAGGTTCCACTTACTAAACTATCAAACTGCCTCGTGGTCTAGTGGTTAGCATGTTCGACTGCAAATGACGGAGTTCAGGTTCGAATCTCGGGTCGGCCATAATTAAGTATTGGGTTTTTCTGACAAGAAATTCCCGGATTTAGGAAGTTGGCGGTGTTTCACCCCCGTGCCTCGGAGAGTACGTAAAGCCGTCGGCCCTGCGCCTGATCTCTCTCCGGTCGTGTCAGATTTTCCGTTCCATCGGGCTATGAGAGTAAAGGAACAGAGAGTGCACCTGTGTTCGTGCATACACTTGTGCACTATAATATCTCAGGCGCAGATGGCTAATAAGATTGGCCGCCGTGGCCGAAATTCGGTCGGGTGGACATTATTATTGTTACTTAACCATCAAATGGTATAGCTATGATATAATTGTTTATTTTGATAAACACAGGGGCGTGAGCGGATTAATTCTGTGTCCTTGTTTATTCAACTAATGCACGCCAGCTAGCCACAGCCGCCGGCTCTGTAAACAATGGTTTAGGCTTATAACTAGGCAGGTTGTGATCTATCCATAGAACCAATAATTGGTACTCTAGAGTCTAGAGGCTAGAGTTGATCTTTTTTTTTTTTATAATCTTTATTTATTTTTACAGGGCTTTTATACAATATGTATATGACACTCCTATCGTTACTTATTAAATATACTTATTCTGATCAAAAAGTAATTAATTCTAATTTATATAAAAAACCTCATACTAATCCATATCCATACTAATATTATAAATGCGAAAGTGTGTCTGTCTGTCTGTCTGCTACGCTTTCCCGGCCTATCTTTTTAACCGATTTTGATGAAATTTGTTATAGGGATAGGTTGTATCCCGGAGAAGGACATATCACATAGGCTACTTTTGATCCCGGAAAATTAAAGAGTTCCCGCGGGAATCGAAAAAACTTAAACCACGCGGACGAAGTCGCGGGCATCATCTATTTAAAAATAAAATAAAAACCAAAAATAAACATGCATAAAGATTAGCTCCAATTTTGGCCACCGGGTCAGATAAGTTTGACGAAAACTAGCTATTTTTTTAAACGTCAAAACGCAATACGGCTATTCAACGTTATTAAAACTAACAGAAAACGTGGATATTACGACTTTTGGGAGATCCTCAATTTAATAATCGCTAAAAAATAATTTATTTGACTATTCAAATACCCAATTAAAACCATTATTGTAGCCTTAAAAATGCTGAATTGTTATATTAGTAAGTAAGACATGTAAGTGCATGAAAGCTATCAATAAATAAGTAAATTCCCACAGGAGAAATTGGGTATTCGGCAATTTGCACAGATAATTTTATGTTAAGCAGCCTGCCTTTTCTCATCTAGCTTGGAACTGCCTCGTTGGTCTAGTGTTTATCATGTTCGACTGTGGCTGACGAGGTCCCGGGTTCGAGTCCCGGGTTGGGCCATAATTACCTAAGTGTTGGGTTTTTCTGATTAGAAATTCTCAGTACTAGCACAGAATATGTACTAGCCCGGAATTAGGAAGTTGGCGGTGTTTCATCCCTATGCCTCGGAGAGCACGTTATGCCGTCGCGGTCCCGCTTATTATCACTAACATGATAATAGTCGTTAAAGCCCTCCAACCCGCATTGGAGCAGCGTGGTGGGTCTAAGCTCTAATTCCCTCTCTCCTATGAGAGTGGAGGCCTGTGCCCAGCAGTGGGACGTTAATGGGCTGTAGTGGATAGCTACCAGCTAAGTTCCTTATAACCTGTTACCTGTCATAGATTTACCAACCAGCTATGCTCTATATTACCTGTCATAGGCATCAATAACGTAGAAGGATTACCGTGGACCAATTATACAGTACAGTCAATACAATAACCCTTAATTGACCGGTTGATCCGCTCGCCTGGAATCAACCCTTTGACTGCAGAAGCCGTAACGCCAACACGCAAATACGGCACGTATGCTGAGCTTCCGTACAAATATCAAAGTAAGCAAACGGATATTAAGCAGGCTTACCGTACAGTTACGACGAAAAGGCATTTCAATTGAGATCGTTTTAGTTTTTTTTCATTTCTGCTTATTTTCATATAGGTACTTTCATATCCATCCAAATGATATTATGAAAGTGTATTTCTGTCCATCTGTATTCATTTAACGGCTCAATTTCTAACTTGACAAAATGTGACGCGAACATACTAAAATTATACATCAATGGACGCAAAGATAGTTTAGGTTTAGGATTCTTTTGATTGCATAAATTATTTGGATTATTTATGTACCAAAGTATGTTTGTAGGTACCAAAGTTAGTAGATATAAAGTATGTATGTAAGTACCTATATATCAAAGGAGTGTGTCAAATCCAATCCATCAAATAGTCTGTAACAAATAGGTCAATTCAAATAGACAGAATCTAGTTCAAAAAGACAGAGTATAGACTGCTTCATCAAAGGTTTTAAAGAGAGTGTTTGCTGAGAATTTTTACGACGGGTGCACGCCAGCAGAAATAATATTATAGTCCATGTAATGAATATGCAACTGGAATGATTATTTATAAAATTACTAGCTGATGCTAGATCGTGTCAGAAGTGTAAACGAACCATTATTGTATCGGTCTGTATAGTCTGTGGTTTGTACTTGTCAAACGTCACATAGAATTTTTCTTTCTCTTCATAGATAATACCTATATATACCAGAGATAGATGCGCCACTCACATTTCAAGTGCCTAAAAAGGTGTACCCTGTACGCTAGATGTCGCTGTATCGTGTACAACGCAGCTAGCTGGCAGTACCACCAGATTTAATTTCTTTTTATCTCAATAAAATAGAAAAGGAAGTGAAAAAGGAAAAGCTTTTTAAATAGATACTAATATATTTATTACAATGAAAAATCACAGAATATTTATACTTTTTACGTTATTACGTCTTTAAGTAATATTCTTGATTTGTGGTTCTTCAATCTTCATATAACACTTATTAAAACACTTATAATAACACTTTCTTGCTGATTTTCTCGGCATCTTAGCCAAGTTCGTTGCGGCAAACAAAGTCCTGTAGGGAAAAGCAGGGTTGATAGGTTGGCAGCGGCAAAGTCCAGATAACAAGAGCAGGTCAATCGTCAGGCAGGTAACACGGGTCCAGGGCATAAAAGAGGTCAAACGTTCATGAAGAAGATACAACAAAACAAGCAGTTAATCCAGAATTTTCAAACTACACAACACAACGCAAGCACATCAACGGAATATTTATTTTGAACAAATTTTGAATAAACAAAAAAACTGTCAAGTCAACTACAACTGATAACTACCAAAGTTTTTTTTGGAATTTTTGGGCTCTGGATTCTAAGATTATGACTAATAAACGCCATCTATAGTATGCTCTAGAAAAATAGCTTAAGAGTTTTTGTTCCGCGATCACCAGATGGCAGTGTTTTCTACGCAATATTTTTTCACGTGAATTTGTATGGCAGTTTCACCCCTCTGTTTCTCTTTGCCTAGACTGACAGACCGGCTAACACGTAATTTCTTGTGCTCCCAAAATATAATCTAAATTAATCCTCCTTTCTTGTTTGATTTCCACGGCCTATCCCTTCAGGTTATGGCCCAGCCCTTCAGGCTATTGTAGATTGTCCAAGTATTTAAATTTAAAACAAGTAAGTTAACCTCAAAAACATTGCGTGGCGGCGCGATCGTGTGGGACTTGTACATTCAGCAAGGACGATGGCGGAGTCAATATCGCGCGTTACAATCGACAAGCTTAAAGGTATGGAGGACTACACCACGTGGAAATTCCTGGTGAAAATGCTACTAATCCACGAGGACTTGTGGGATGCAGTTGTTCAAAGGAAAGGCCCGGACGACAAAACGCAACTCAAGGCGCTGGCGCGTATTTGTCTACTCGTGCAGCCCCCCGTGTTAACACATATTAGAAACGCGAAAACTGCATACGAGGCGTGGGAAAACCTGGAAAATGTTTATGAAGGTAAAGGTCTCACGAGGCGCCTAGGGCTGTTGCGCACATTGTTCGCGTTGAAACTAGAAGGGTTCCCGGACATGCAGACTTATTTAAATAAAATAAGTGACGTCGGTCAGCAGCTGCAAGACATTGGTGCTGGATTGGAAGATGACTTTCTAGCAGTCATTATGTTGAGTGGGCTGTCATCCAACTACGACCCCCTCATTATGACGTTGGAAAACTCTTCAGAGAAGCTCACCACAGAGTCTGTAAGGTCCCGGTTGACACAGGAATATCAACGGAGGCTCGAGAAAGATGACACCAGTTCGGCTTTAGCCGTGAGTAAATCTAGGACTAAGACGATCCGTTGTTTCAAATGCAAAAAGACAGGTCACAGATTCCGGGACTGCCCTGGTGGAGCGAAGAAAGAAGAGAAGAAAGATAAAAGTTTGTTTTGTGCTATGTCAGTGAATTTAGGCAGTGATGTTTGGTATGTGGACTCCGGAGCGACTAATCATATGTGTAATGACCTCAAATCTATAACAAATTATGTGAGTGAATTACCTGTTGCTGTAAAAGTTGCAAATGGTGAAACATTAATGTCATCGGGTAGAGGAAAGGTCGAGATTCCCCTGCTAAGGACTATAAGTGATGTACTATATGTTCCTAATCTATCAGTGAATTTATTATCTGTTAGTGCGATGACTAAAAAGGGTTTTACTGTATTATTTAAGGGCAACTTATGCAAGGTTTTAGATGGGAATGAGGTTATCGCTCAAGCTACACAAATAAATGGTGTATACATTCTAGATAGGCCTCAGCTAAGGCAGGAATGTTATAGCTTGTCCACAGGCATCAACACGGAGCAGAATGTGTCGGCACCTCAGTCCAGAGAGTCGCAGGAGGTGTGGCATAGGAGGCTGGGACATTTAAACAGGCGTAGTATGGATTTATTGAAAGGTATGGCTACTGGCATTGATTTTGATAACTCAACTTTCAAATCATGTATCTCTTGTGTACAGGGAAAACAAACCAGGTTGCCGTTTCCCAAGAAGTCGCTTAGTAGGGCTAGGGAATTATTAGGATTAGTTCATACAGACCTATGTGGTCCGATGCCTCAAGCATCTTTTAGTGGGAGTAGGTATTTTCTCACATTCATAGATGACTACAGTAGAAAGACTCATATTTATTTTCTTAGATCAAAGGATGAGGTCTTTGATAAATTTAAAGAATATAAAGCCCTAGTTGAAAATCAGACAGGGAAGAAGGTCAAGGTTCTTCGCAGTGATAATGGTGGAGAATATATTAATAATAAATTTCAGGAATTCCTAAAGAAGTGTGGGATTCGCCACCAAACCACAGTACCTCACTCGCCGCAACAGAATGGTGTTGCAGAGCGAGCCAACCGCACCATTGTAGAGAAAGCACGGTGCATGCTTCTCGATGCCGGTCTCGACCAGCGGTTCTGGGCGGAGGCTGTGAATACGGCTGTGTATCTGAAGAACAGATCGCCTACCAAGGCGGTGAGGGACACTGTTCCTGAGCACAAATGGTCAAACGAAAAGGTAAATATAACTCACCTCAGAACTTTTGGCTGTTTAGCATATGCACTAGCTGATAAAAGAAAGAAATTCGACGCTAAGTGTGATAAATACATTTTTGTAGGATATTGTGACGAGACCAAAGGATACAGATTACTAAATCCTACTAATCCTAAGGTGTGCATAAAAGCTAGGAATGTGACATTTTTGGAAAATGAATTCTATAGCCCTGTCACACGAGAACCTACTGATTCTGTAGAAATGTCACTACACAAAAATCCTCAAACCCATGGCCAGTCTGACCAATCTGATCGACCTGATAGACCTGTATTTCCACATGATGATAGAGGGAGCCCCAGTAATGCGGGATCTGATGGAAATATCACTTTTAGGCCTCGTAAACAAAAGGCGGTCTGTCAGTCTAGGCAAACTATCCAAATAAGTCCAATATCTGTCAGCAGTATTGAACCAGATGATCCGCTCGATGAAACTTACATTCCAGGTGAAACGACCATGGATTCATCCGACTCGGCTGAATCTTACTATGAAGCATCACTGGCTATGCCGTCTGCATACTCAGCCAGTGCAAGCTGCTTTGATGGTGAACCAGAGACTGCGACAGAAGCGTTGCAGGGCAAAGATTCTGAGAGATGGAGAGCTGCTATGACAGATGAGTATAAATCTTTTGTTGAAAATAACTGCTGGATATTGACTGAGCTGCCTGAGGGTCAAAGGCCTGTCAAATGTAAATGGGTATTCAAAAAGAAGAGAGGATTAACTGGAGAAGTTTTGAGATATAAAGCTAGATTAGTTGCCAAAGGATACACACAGAAACATGGTGTTAATTACTTTGAAACTTACTCGCCAGTTGTAAGATATTCAACTTTGAGAATTTTGCTTGCTTTAGCTGCAGAGAAAAATATGGAAATAGATCATTTAGATGTAAAAACAGCTTTTCTTAATGGTGACCTTAAAGAAACCATCTACATGGAACAACCAGAAGGTTTTGTAGATAAAGAAAAGCCTAATATGGTCTATCGCCTGAATAAAGCAATTTATGGTCTCAAACAGGCTTCTAAAAGTTGGTATGAAAAGATTAATACCGTTTTAATAGACAAAATGAGCTTTAGAAAGCTTTCCTCTGAGCCATGTGTATTCATCAAGAGTCATGATGATGGGACCATGACTATTTTAGCTCTTTATGTTGATGATATAATTTTGTTTACTAATAACCATAAAGAAAAGCCTATTATTAAAAAGCAGATTATGACTCAATTTGAGATGAAGGATCTGGGGCCAGCTCATCACATTCTTGGCATGCGACTATGTAGAAAGAATGGTATGTTTTCTTTAGATCAATCGGATTACATTTGTAGGGTGTTAGACCGTTTTAATATGTCAGATTGTAAACCAGCCAACACTCCTATGGAGACTGGATTAAAATTAGAAAAATGTAATACTAAACATGACCTTAATTTACCATATAGGGAATTGATAGGATGTTTGATGTATATTGTAGTATGTACTAGGCCTGATATAGCCAATGCTGTTAGTATTTTGAGTCAATTTAATGATTGTTATAATGAACTTCACTGGAAAGCCGCAAAGCGCGTGCTACGTTATTTAAAGGGTACAATAAATCATTGTCTTACTTATGTTAAAAGTGGTATGGAAATTAGTACCTATGTAGATGCAGATTGGGCCTCTAATGAACTAGATCGAAAATCATTTACAGGTTTTGTATTTAAACTTGGTAATTCAACAATATCATGGGAAAGTAGAAAGCAAAAAACTGTTGCTTTGTCTAGTACGGAGGCTGAGTATATGGCGTTATCAGATGCATGTAAAGAGGCGTTATTTATACGATCATTTTTGTTTGAATGTTTAGGTATAAATTATAAGATTACTATGTATAATGATAGTCAGTCTGCACAAAAACTTAGTACTAATCCCATGTACCATTCAAGAACAAAGCATATTGATGTCAGACATCATTTTATTCGGGAAACTATAAATAAAGGTATAGTTAACTTGTGTTATGTGTCAACGGATAATATGATGGCTGATATATTAACTAAACCTTTAACTCAGTATAAAACTGAAAAGTTTGTAAATCAATTGGGTTTGTCTAAGAATAACTTATGTATTTAATTTTAAGTTTTTCTTAAATTGGAGGTTTATGCTCTAAAATAAAATTGTGTTTAACTTAAGATTTTGCTTATATATAAAGTGAAATATAAGTATGGTCATTTTTCATCTATGTTAAACATTGTATTAATGTACGTTAACTATGCAAACATTATGTATAATGTTGTAATTGTAAGACAATGTAAATGGCTTCGTTTAAGGGCTAGTGTCAGAAGTGTAAACGAACCATTATTGTATCGGTCTGTATAGTCTGTGGTTTGTACTTGTCAAACGTCACATAGAATTTTTCTTTCTCTTTGCCTAGACTGACAGACCGGCTAACACGTAATTTCTTGTGCTCCCAAAATATAATCTAAATTAATCCTCCTTTCTTGTTTGATTTCCACGGCCTATCCCTTCAGATCGTCGATGCTAGATGATCGTCCGCGAGGATTGAGGTTTTTCAGTTCCTCCGGGAACGCTTTGATTTACCGGTGTAAAAAGAAGCCCATGCGTTATTTTAGACTATAACCTATCTGTTTTCAAAATTCCATCCAGATCTGTTCAGCCGTTCTGGCATAATTGAAGTAACAAACATCCATTCATCCAAACTTTCGCATTTTTAATATTAGTATAGATATTGTGAGCAATATTTATTTGTTTTCTTCATGATAATAATAAAACGTTTTTGCCTTGACTGTACCATGTAGGCAAGGCACTTATCAGCATGCAGCACGGTCGATTGAGGCTCCGACCATGTTTGCCTCCGGCCGTATTTCAGACGGGCCTTACTTAGGACTTTAAAGTATATGTAAGTGCGTAGGCATAGGTTATTGTACTACTTACTAGGTAGCAAACAAGTATGGAATCGTTTAGTTATATTCTACTTAATATGCCCGGCAATGAACCTAATTTTTTGTAACTTTGATCCAAGTCGGTAAAGGAAAAGTCCTTTTCTTTAAGATCTAGCTCCACTACAGAGGCGCAGCGCGGCTCGTAGCGGCAAGAAGGTATTCTTTGTATGAATAATTGTATAGAGCTGGGCCCACTTGAGGGATGCGGCACGGAGAATAAGATGCACTGCGCGATACGGCCCCATACAAACTCATCCAAATAATATTATATCCTCTTATATCCTCGTTTCTAATTCGAACCGCTAGGATATGGAATGCCCTTCCGGCTTCCGTTTTCCCCTCCTCTTTTAATATAGGTACCTTCAAATCAAGAGTGAATAGGCATCTTCTAGGCAAGCGCGCTCCACCTTAGGCTGCATCACCACTTGATAGCAAGTCTGATTGCAGCCAAGCGCTAGCCTATATATTAAAAAAAAAAATATATATATATTATATTTGCCGCTACGTGCCACGCCGCTCCGTGACTCAAGTGGGGCTAGACCTTTACTGTTCTTCCAAAGTAACGTGCCTTACTATGGAAAAACAAATCTAAGAATCTCAGGCTGCTTGATTCAGAGAACCTCGGTATTTATCTGTTATGTGGGACATGGGGTTGCAATTTCTTCTTGTAAACTATTATTTCTAAAAAATGATATGAAATGTGCACATTTCATACCCTGTAAAATGAGTTCGAAAGTTAAACTTCCCGGCCTAGGCCAGTAATGAATGTATGTATTTTCATTACATATCATAAGTTTGAATTTGGAATCTTTCTTCCTGAATATCTTGTAACTTGTTATAATGTTCTTTGGCCTAAATAGTTTAAATTTGGAACTCTATCGTATTACGCGTTCAGCACTACACACAGCGCAAAAAAAAATATATTTCTTAAGTAGGTTGCTTTTTTATTTACTTTCTTTTAATTACATAATATAATATATTTAAAAAAAAATCACTTGTTTCATTTTTTAGAAAAGCACTATACACACCTCGACCGGGAGAGCATTTCGGTCTCGTATATTATAGTCTAACTAACACTCGACCAGAAAACGCGTACTTCCCGGTCTCGCGATGTAATGTACTTACTATATTATCCTGTCTAAATTATAAACAAGGGAATCAAAACAATAATTGAGACTGCAATCATAGAATATGCAAGTTTTTCATAATCGCCCTGTTAGCCCAGCATTAGTAAAAAAACAAAAAATTTAGAAATCTGTAATGACCAATGATAATATAATCTGTTTATATAAATCGTACCTACCCGGAAATATAATATGACAACAAAATTGTTTAAGACCCATACTTATACATGGTAAAAGTACGGGTGTCCAAGCATTATCTTCAATGACTAGTGAATACTTGCCCCTCGTAAAGTGGGCTGACAAATAAATCATTGCTTAATACGATTTTGCTTCAACATATTTCGCCCCTACCTCCCCCTTGTGAGGATGACTCTACATGGATAACCTTACAATGATTCGATAGTTGCTTTATCAACTTTTATATTCATCATCATCATTTAAACTCTTTACCGGCTCACTACATTGACTTATATATTGTACACATATAAGTCAATGGCTCACTACGGTATTTTCTCTCGGAATGAGAAAATACCATAGTTCACCACGCTGGCAATTGCCAGCCTTCTACCTTCGAGAACATTATGAAGAACTCTTGGCCATGCAGGTTTCCTTACGATGTTCTCCTTCACCGTTTGAATAGCTCCGGTGGGTTTTTCTGACTAGAAATTCTCACCACTAGCCCGGAGTTAGGAAGTTGGTGGTGTTTCACCCCCGTGCCTCGGAGGGCACGTTAAGCCGTCGGTCCCGGTTATTATCACTAACTTGATAATAGTCGTTGAAGCCCGCCAACCCGCATTGGAGCAGCGTGGTTGGTTTAAGCTCTAATTCCCACTCTCCTATGAGAGTGGAGGCCTGTGCCCAGCAGTGGGTTGTGGTGGTGGTGGTTGTAGAGATCGGAAAAATGGTTATAGCTTCAGGCTGCTTATCTGAATTATTAAAACAAGCCGTATGATATAAATACATACTTAGCATCCCAACTTATAAATTTATTCGCCAAATCTTTGCTCTTTATTTTAAATCCTCTCCAAAAATTCTAAAAAAAAATGACACAATAACTTACAAAAACACAGGAAAAGTTCAAACGTGTTTAGTTAAGGATACAGAGACTTATGTAGATCCTCACACAAAACACTGGAGTGACGTTAAAAACAATAATTCTTCGTTACTATAACCACAGGGGGTGTGTGCTCGCCACACGACTAAACAGAGTGCGCGATTTCTGCAGAGCAAATCTGCAATGACGCGTGACTGCAACTTTACAACAGAAGGTCTGCATGTGCACTGTATGATTTTTAATACAGAAATAACTGGTCTAGTACTGGTTTCTGACACGCAGGGGGTTGTCTCAAGAGTAAACACCAACTTTTCAACTTTGATTGCTTTGCTTTTCATATTCAGGAGGAGGTTTAATATTATTATACTTGTAACCATAGTAATAATTCTTAAATATCCCCTTGTATGTTAACCAGATTTTAACAAATAAACTTACCTCTTTCTTTGTACCTGTCCAGTACTTTAAGATCTTATAAAGTGCATTATGTATAGGTACCTATAATGTAAAAGCCTTGAAATACGCCTCATGCCCAGTAGATTTCCATGGAGAATTTAAAAACACATCAGCGAAGGGAACCAAATTCACACAAAAATGTTTTGTGCATAGTGTGTTTTCCCTATAATATATTATGAGAAAATTTTAAATTATTTATAACAGACTAGCTGATACCCGCGACTTCGTCCACGTTGATTAAGGTTTTTTGATTCCCGCGAGAACTGCTTAATTTTCCGTGATAAAAAGTAGCCAATGTCAAGTCTCCAGGTCCTCAATACCCATGCAAAAAATCACGTCGATCCGTTGCTCGGTTGCGGCGTGATTGAAGGACAAACCAATATACCAAAAAGCAAACACACTTTCGCATTCATAATATTATTAGTATGAAGCATGATGAGAACATTTAAAATTATTTTTAAAACACATCCAAAAGGGAGGAAAATATGAAGGTATCATTTCGAGATGCAACGTATTGTGGCGAGCGTATTATAAAACAAGTGGCAACCCATCGTATTAAACAAGTATAATGTGAACGGCACAGGTGTTCAAAGCACAGTTAGACTTAACTGTGGGGTGGCTTATAGTTTTTGTGGATGGCGTAAAATAAGAACTGACGCTAATAACTGACTGTTTAGTTTATATTATTTAATATTATATTGTTGAGTTTAGCTCGGATTTGGATATTAGGCCATATGGTTGGAGATTTGCGTAATCTATATATATAAAAGGCAAAGGTGACTGACTGACTGACTGACTGACTGACTGACTGATCTATCAACGCACAGCTCTAACCACTGGTCGGATCGGGCTGAAATTTTGCACTCAGATAGCTATTATAACGTAGGCATCCGCTAAGAAAGGATTTTTGAAAATTCCACCCCTAGGAGGGTGAAATAGGGGTTGAAAGTTTGTATGAAACTCCGTCATTTCTCAAGTTATATCCATGAAACTTGGTTTACTTACAAGCTACGGGTAAAAAATTAAAATATACGTGTTTACCATTTTTGAAAATTCGACCCCCAAAGGGGTGAAATATAGAGTTTGTTCTTCAATCACGCCGCAACAGAGCAACGGATCAACGTGATTGCATGAGTATAGTTGAGGACCTGGAGAGTGACAGGCTACTTTTTAAACCAGAAAATTAAGGAGTGCCTGTGGGGAAAAAACTTAAACCACGCGGACGAAGTCGCGGGCATTAGCTAGTTTGTTATAATAACGCTTATAACATGACGATATTTCATGGAGTGTGTAATACAATTAGTTTATGGTATGGTACAAGGTAGATAAAAAAAGCTGCAGTCTTATTTTTATCAGACTCCCAAAAAAGGAGGAGGTTCTCAATTCGGCACGTATTTTTCTTGGCCCTTTAAAAAAGCAGTCTTGGTAAAAAAAACGTTCAAACAAGAAAATCTGTCCTGAGCACTAAATAATTAAGTAAGCACTATTTACTATTAAAATTACATGGCCATTGTTCATTCACTTTGATCATAAAATCATTTAAGTACATAAAATTACTACACATTTTGTTGCCATCACTTTTTTATTCGGGCTAAATTCAACAAAACGTTTCCAATGCGTGCCTCTAAGTGGCCGGCCCTAAAACACAAGCTTTATTTCTATTCATCACGAACACTGGAGCGTCAAAGGACACACGAAAGCACTCAGTATGGAACAATCATTCGTATAGAAACGTCGCCATATGTGCCAGACAAGCGAGTACACCCACCGGTCAAATTTGATTTACGCGTAAATTACGTGTCATAACCTGTGCGTACAGTTCACCCGCACCTCCCCTTAAAAAGGCCACAGCATAAAAATAACACCTACTAAATTTTAACATACTGTATAGGAGTTTAAATTTTTTGTAACAGTCCAAAATTACTCCATTAATTTGAAGTTTGAAATATTTGTCAGAGTAGGTATTTCAATCCACCATTTTTTTACAATATCAAATTCACAGCACACAATGAAACTCACATGATTCAAGACAAATCAAGTGATTTTAGGACATAATATAAACAAAAAAAAACGTTATGGAGCTAACATTTTGACGTAAAGATTAAAAAATTTAGAATCGATATAAAAATACTAGAGGATGCTCGCGACTTCGTTCGCGTGGCATAAGTTTTTTTAATCCCCACAGGCACTCCTTAATTTTCCGGGATAAATCCTATATATCATTCTCCAGGTCCTCAACTATAACCATGCAAAAAATCACGTTGATCCGTTGCTCTGTTGCGGCGTGATTGAAGGTCAAACTCTCTACTTAACGTCCTTGGGGATAAAATTTTCAAAAACTGTGAAACACGTATTTCTTTATTTTAAACCAGAAGCCCAAATACCAAATTTCATGTTTATAACTTGAAAAATGAAGGACTTTCATGCAAACTTTCAACCCCTATTTAACGCCTTTGGGGGTGGAATTTTCAAAAACTGTGAAGCACCTATTTCTTTATTTTAAACCAGAAGCTCAAATACCAAGTTTCATAGATATAACTTGAGAAATGACGGACTTTCATATAAACTTTCACCCCCTATTTAACCCCCTTAGGGGTGAAATTTTAAAAAATCCTTCCTTACTGAGCGCCTACGTCACAAAAGGAACCTACTGTCAAAATTTCAAGTTTCTAACCCCAGCGGTTTAGGCTGTGCGTTGATATATATAAGTCAGTCAGTCAGGACTTTGAATTTTATATATATAGATTTTGTTCATTTATTTCATTTTGCGATAATATTATCGTTCAATTATGTATTTCAGGTGACACTTAAAATTGACAATATTATTATCCGTTTCTAGGTCCACAATCAAAAAAAATTAGGTACTGAAGGAACTAGAAGTTTAATTCGCTATAATCCGCGAAAATAGGCAAATCTGTGTGGTACAGTGCGTATCTTGCACTTATTATTATCATGCACTTCTTCTATCCAATATTGTACGTCTTTTAAAATTAATCAAAAAGCGAATCGCTCGGAGGACAAAAGTTGTCAAACTCAAAAGTGTGTATTTTTTAGGCTGTGGGTGGGTGTAGGATAGATGTGTACAATGTTCGGGTGTCATAAAATTTCCCTCGTTCCATTCAAGTGCACCTTTGCTCATATTGGTAATGCATTAATTTGAATATTCGCGGTGTCAGATGTCAAATGGTTTGTAATTTTCTGTTTGTTCTTTTTTCTATTTTTAATGTGATTTACACGGAAGTGTGTGTTAAATGAAGGAACGCGGGGTGTTAAAATAATGGGGTTTGGAAATCTTTATGATTATGTTCATTGAGAATTTTTACCGCGGGTGCAAAATTGTTATTTTGAGTAGTAGAGGTGCGGCCTTGCCATTGGAATCGAGATTTTGGTATCTTGGCGCATCCCTTTCGCACTGGCGTGGAAGATCCTGGGTCAGATATCCGACTGAAGCAATATGAGAATTTGCTGTCAAAGCCATTCCTCCGAGAACAAGTAGTCATTAGGGGTATTAACAAACAGCCATTATTTTCTGTAATAAATATTATATTAGTATGGATTCAGATTAGCCCATTTTCCTCATAGTTAGACAGTATAATTGCCTACCATACCAAAAAGTAGTTAAACGCTAACTTATCAATAAAAATTTTGACTCATCTTTGAATACATCAAAAGAAATAGCCTACCCAATACTTAATTTTTTTCCAACTCATTTCTCCCTATAAATAACCCATGATGAATTAACCACGGCTTATGAAGACTAATTCTGCGAAAGTGAATTTCGGGGTCCGTATGAACAGGAAGAAAAATGGTTTGCACGCTGACGTGGCGATAAAGTAATGCCTAGTGGCATAATCGAATGAGAGGAAATTAAAGTATCAGAAAAATCTTCCTTTGATGAATTGGATGATGCGGGGAATCTTGCAGGCGTGACTTTATATAGGGATGGTTTGATGCTCTATGTATGAACTTAAAATAAACCTTATTAAATTAGATACTGAGTTTTTACATCAAGCAAATTACAGGATAGGTACAGATGACGTAAGACCGTGGCATTCGAAAAGCAAAGATCTCCTGTAGGGTCTTTCGCATGCTGCGGAAGTCCCTACAAGAGACTTTTTTCCAGCATTGGACGTCTGTAGGTTGACGATTACAAGTATCAATTGCTCATCATGTAAAGATGATGACGAGAAGCGGATGGATGAGGAAGTTTCAAAACCAGCTGTAGGTAATAGAATTCATAAGGAAAAACCTGCGTCCAAAAATTGATGGATCCATTCCATTGAATGATCAATCATTCAATGGAATGGATCCATCAATTCATCACGGAATAAATTAAAGTGTTCTTCATAAGTCTGCCAATCCGCACTTGGCCAGCGTGGTGGACTATGGCAAACCTCTCGTCATTCTGAGAGGAGAAACGTGCTCAATAGTGAGCCGTCAATGGGTTTAGTGACGATGATGAAATAAGGACGTGATAATTAATTACGGTATCTTAAAAGTAGAGCTACGAGAATTGTTCAAACTCTGTTTAAACCACCCTCTGATATCATACTAATATTATAAATGCAAAAGTGTGTGTTGTTTGTTGGTTTGTCCTTCAATCACGCCGCAACGGAGCAACGTATCGACGTGATTTTTGGCATGGGTATAGTTGAGTGACATAGGCTACTTTTTGTCCCGGAAAATTAAGGAGTTCCCGAGGGAATCAAAAAATCTTAAACCACGCGGATGAAGTCGCGGGCATCAGCTAGTGATGAAATAAGGACGTGACGCTGATAATTCGGTAATTTAAAAGTAGAGCTACGAAAATTGTTCAAACTCTGTTCTTACAACCCTCAGATATTAGCCATAATATTATTACTCAAAGTCAAATCAAAATCTAACAGGTGAGCCTATTAAGAATTACTCACGCTTATTTGCGATACAACGCCATCTGTCGTGAGGAGAGATTACGATCTATTCACTCGTTATCGTTCACCCGTTCATGACTCATTCGCTCATTTTTGCGTATGGAATGGAATTATCTCATTTATAACGGATGGCTTGGTGTTATGCAATATGATTTCATTATTTCGACTACTATAATAAATAATACATGGCCGATCAATTTAAGCTGGTTGTTCTGGAATAAGTAATGCTTATAATGGTTAACCCTTAAATAGTGAAATATTTTGGTTAATTTATTTAGCTAGTTTAAAATATAGTAGAAAAAGATTGAAATTATTCTAGTTAGGATTTTTTACATTTAGCTATTTTTGTTGAATGAATGTCACACTAAATTAATTAAAAATTGACTTTATAAGGCTAAAAATCACTATCGATTGGCAAAGATGGTAAGAAATCAACTGGTGTCAAACGTATTAATTGTTTTTTTACACCATCACAACATTAAAAGAAAAACTTAAACATAGAGAACTAATTTGTCTTCAATCAGAATTAGCATGCTCAGGCCATTGACTTACCAACGATGGCTCAGGCGGACTTATCATCCAAGCAATTTCTCCAAAACTAACTAACTCTAGAAATGTTGAGGGTGTAGTTGCAGAAAAATAATTTGCGTCTTAAAAGACCAAAATTATTATATATATTTATGTTTTTGAAATTGTAGCGCAAAATGGAACATCTTACTGCAAAGTTTACTTTACCACATCCATAAATTATGTGCTGCTTACTTTTCCGTCACAATATGCGAAACGATATCATAAGTAAGAAAGTCCATAAGTGCATTACATTCATTTTTCCCGTCTCCCCAGCCTACAGGAGATCAGTAGTCACCATGACGCCACAAATAACATTTGGTATCCATCCATCGGCATTAAGATACCAGGATTTTGAGGATACGTAAAGATGGGTATACACCAAGGGCTGTATAAACTAGGGTTTTCTTCGTGGTATCGCTCTTGTCAGAGAGGTCGTGGTTATAAACTAGGTTAGGCACTTTTAAACTTGTTATTTCTTTCTTTCCTTTTTTTTGCTTATGTATTTCAAAGCATATAAAGATGTACCTACTTATTACACATTTTACTTTATAACTTCATTTAAGTATAGTCTACATTCTGATCACCAGTTACACTTTAGAGGTAGCTAACGCACATCTATAGAAATTAATGGAGAACTCTCAAGCATGCATATACCTCACGATAAACCTTCACCGATAAAAATATATTATTTGTAATTGCTTAAAACGCACATACCTTCGAAAATTTAGAAATACTAGTCTGAAATTCAAACCCTGAATCAACCGAAACGAAGGTTAAAATCATCAACGCTCTCCTTTAAAATTCCTCCACTACTCTAGTTTAAACGTAAAAAAACTGCCTTGGTGTATCCCCTTCTTTACAAACTCCTATTATGATAAATCTACATTTTGAAAGTTCAAACATTTTATCAGACGACTCAACACTAAACCGCTGAAGGGTGAAATATGGGGGTCATTTGAGCCGATATTTGCGGATTTAAAAATTTCCTTTTAAACTCCTATTGTGATTTTAGGGTGGGTTAAGTGGCGAGTAAAATGAAGCACATGACGTATTGTATGATTCTTGTTATTTTTTACGCGGATTATTGCAAGATTAGCACTCTTGTTACGTGGGCATTTTAGGGTTGTTAAATAAATATCGCAGATCAAAGTGGAATAACAAGATCGAATTTGTCTAAACTCTTTGCTTTATTTTATGAACAGATTTGAAGTTTCTTTACTATATTTACAGAATCATATGTGTTCTGTGTTGATACTAATTGATACAGTAAACCGCCTTGTTGTATTTTTTTTTATCCACTACAAGTTATTTGTTGTACCTTTATGTAAGTTTTCATGTAAATTGCCTTTATCTTATTTTTGTGTTGTGCAATAAAGTATATACATACCTACAAAATACACTCATAGTAAAACGATAAACCTGATAATAATACATTTTGAGGTGAAACTTAGTCGAGTTCTACCTAAACGCCACCTGTTTTTTTTTGTAAAACTTGTCCATGCAACATTTTAATCTAAACGTAAGTCATCTGTTTTTTTTTTGTAAAACTTGTCCATGCAATACATTTTAGTTTAGAGCGTATTCTAAGTAAACTTGAAACCGATAGTAAATTGAGGCTTATCAGCGATTTTAACAGTATTTTTCGCTCAAAATTACCTATCTAGTTGACTTTCAAAATTGATAAATAATTTCTAAACTTTATAAACATGTCTCCTCCAATTATACACACTGTTCAATACAAAAGAGGCCACCCAAAAAGTCAAAAAACTGGACAAGAAATTGAAACTTCTCTATTTTGTCCAACCCTTAATTAGTCACGGCTCTTCTTCGACCACACAAGCCTTATTGGTCTTTACGACCAGAGCAAAATTTACGCAAAAATCGGTACTTTTCAAAGCCATCTTTCAAGGGACCTAATTGGCCTGTAAGACTGACGTTATTTATGCAATAATTGTTGGTCACTGTGACCAATAAAGTTGTAAAATATAACAAAAGGTTCTATGGAGTGCCGTAAATTTCAATATTGACTGAGAAAGGACAACAATGTTGCAAAATTCGTTCTGTAATGGAAATAAACGGAGTAAGGTATGAAAACTACAACTCTGAACAAAAACTTGCCGACATCCATAAAAAAATTACACATGTTCTTATTGTATTTTAGTTACATGATACGTTCCGTAAGTAAAATAAAAAAAAAACTCAAAGCTGTTTTGTTGTTGTAATTGTTCATACAATTAAGTATGCAATTTATTTTACTCAAAGATATATAATACATTCAAATCTAAATTAAATCTAAATTAAAAGCTAAAAACTAAACATTAAAAATATCATCTATGCCGCTGCAATGAGGCAATGTGTCCAGAACGCTGGCTGCGTTACCCCGCTGTATAGCCAAACTTATAATATGTTGGCCGAGGTAACTGCCAGCCACCTGTGGACTCTGTGAGACGAGAAGACAGATCCTTAAACAAGGATCCTTAAATTAAGTATTAAGTGTTGTATATGTCAGTAATTTTGTTGCATTTTTATTTTTTATATTAACAGCCTATAAAGGAAATATAAATTTTAAAACAGTATAAACTCAAAAAGTTTAATTAGACCCCGTGAAAACTCTAACACTCGATTTTATAGCGCTCGTAAAATTACAAATTGATCGTAAACGGATGGTTTTTTTTTCTCTAAACATCGGAAAACCTAACATTTGTTACTTTTTGAACAAGTGTGCGATGCATGAAACAGATACATAATTTACGTTCGGAAGGTGCATACAATTATAATAATTAATGGGTAGTACACTTTTTTGTTTTCATATTATACTAACTAGCTTTTTGCTGCAGCTTTGTCTGGTTAGATTAATCTCTTGCTAAGCGCAAAAAAAAACTGGTAGGAGTCCTTTTATTTTTAAGAGAAGTTTTATTGGATAGAAGCAGACGCCACTTTGCGGAAATCCATAACAATGTAGGAACTAGAAATTTAATTCTCTACAATCCGCGATCTGTTTGGTCCGCGATGGTGTTGTGCCGGTGCGAATTGCTGGCTTACTGGGCGGTGAATATCGCAAGCTGCAATTGCAAGATACACACTGTACCATCATAGATTTGTTTACTATGGCGGATTATAGTAAACTAGCTGATGCCCGCGAATTCGTCCGCGTGGATTGAGGTTTTTGGGTTCCCGCGGGACCTCTTTAATTTTCCGGGATATAAAGTTGCCTATGTATTTTTCAGATAATCTATCTCTGTGCCAAATTTCATCCAGATCCGTTCCGCCGTTTTGGCGTGATTGAGTAACAAACATCCATCCATCTATTCATTAACCCAACCATCCATCCAAACTTTCGCATTTATAATATTAACTTATATATAGATATCTAATAGTAAAAATATATGAATTTGATGACTGTTGAATCATAAGGGTTATGTTTTCAATTATTGTCGTGTAAGTGAACACGTGTGTCCAATCCGTGAATGATAAAATATATTCAACATTATGCAAATCGGTACAGATAAAACAAGTGCTCTTTTTCCACAAAACACACTCGTGGTCATTGGACCCCCTCTACTTATTTCTACACCTGCATAAAAACTTGTCACAGACTGATTTCGGTTTTCTTTACAGATAAAAAAAATTAAATTAATTAATTTATTTAATAGTAGACTTCGTCCGCGCGGGTTAAGTTTTTTGAGTCGGGACTCAAATAACTTAACCCGCGCGGAACTCCTTAATTTTCTGGCATAAAAAGTTGCCTATATATCTTTCAACGGGATGTAACCTACCGCTATACCACATTTCATCAAAGTCGGTGGAATAGATAGGCTGTAAAAGCATAGTAGACAGACACACAGACAGACAGACAGACACACTTTCACATTTATAATATTAGTATGGATTATAAATGCGAAAGTGTGTCTCTCTGTCCATCCGTCTGTCTGCTTCGTTTTCACGGCTCATCTTTGAACTTATTGTCGAAATTTGATACAGTTTGCTTCAGGAAGGATAATTTTCTTACCGCAAAATCAAACACAAGTTTTTCAAAAAACGTAGGTAAATAATACACGCGGACGATTATGTGAATTTTTAATATTTGGTTTAAGTGCAGGCGTCTATTATAAGTATAATAATTCTAACCTATCAACAGAAATAGAACAAAAATTCCCTAATCATTTAACAAATGACGGTTGTCAACAGAACGAATGTACTTTACCCTAATAAGTGTTAAGATTTGGAGTGAATTTGATAAATAATAAGTCATTAGTGCGCAAGCGCCATATGGCGAGAGGCGTTTCTGGTGTTTGACATTAATGAAAATTAAACACAAACAAAGAACATTCATCTATACTAATATTATAATCATACTAGCTGAAGTCTGCGACTTCGTCCGCGTGGATTAAGGTTTTTTGGTTCCCGCTCCCGTTTTTAATTTTCCGGGATAAAAACACATCCATCCATCCAAACTTTTGCATCTATACTATTATACTCGTGTAATATTATAAAAATGCAAGCATTTGGATGGATGAATGGATGTTTGTTACTCAATAACACTTAAGCTAATTTTTATCCCGGAAAATCAAAGAGTTCCTGCGGGAACCAAAAAACCTCAATTCACGCAGAGGAAGTCGCGGGCATCAGCTAGTTTATATATTAGTATACCCAGTACGAGAAACAACAATGACGCACGTTAATATCGCTTTTCGTTGCATTTACCTGCACTAATGTGTCATCCTTTGTCCCAACATGACCTGTATGGGCACCCAACCAAGTGATACGGAGTAATAGAAATTGCAAGCATTTATCATTAAATTGTTAGCTTTATTAATCCGTATTACATTGGTATAGAATCGGTTATTGTGGTTTTCTGATGACTCATTTGTAGAAGTGTTGCATTAATGGTTTAAGATTACACCTTATTTTACTTTTTTTTTGTGTTTGCTTACAATAAATTTCACAAAATATGCGTCATGAAATTTGTTGCAAAATATCTATATGACATTTTTGTCTAAAAATTACTTTGGCGAGCGAAGAGAGCTTTTTACGGACTCCGCTTAGCTCGCTGAAGAAAACTGCATACTAGCAATCTCACCAACGAAGAACTAGCGGAATATACTGAGCGAGCAAAAATGGTACAAAAAGAGTCAAAAATGAGCTCTCTCGTTAAGGCAACTGTCAAAACTTTATTAGTCGAAGTGTAAGCCTATTTTTACCGACTTCTAAAAAAGGCTATCAATTCAGCACGCTTTTTCTCGTTCATCACCCTTTTGCAGTGGAAACCCCGAAACTCCGAACCTATTTTCAGAACAAAATTTATCACTTTACTAACAATTTTTCTAACCCTTGTTTAATAATGGAAACAAAAGACGCCCAGTATTCGTTAATTCGACGTAGATTGATGCAAATGACACCTACTCACACGCGGTATGAGACAACCATCCCTTATTTTCACTTATACACTCAAAAAGCATTCAATTCTCCACGTTGTTAATCAAGAAATAAGGGCGTATGTTAATTACAGTGAAAGCATACTAAGTTTGTCCAAAATAAAATTCAGTTGCAAATTTAAAACAAGAAAGTATTGAATCTTCAACTCTATGTCATGAGAAATAAAAACTTAATCTTCTTTTGGTCGCAGCAAAAACAATTTGGTCGAAATATAAAATGCTAACGTGCTTCAATTGACAGAAGACGTTTTATTTATTGATATTTTTCTTGCCTAATGTTTAATGTTATGTCTATTAATTTGGTTATTTGGTTTGGAATAATATTTGATAGATTAGAATTAGAAGAACTGCCCGGGCTTTGCTTAGACGCTGAAAATTCTTACTCAATGAAATGATATGAAATGAAATTTTAATGATTTATTTCATGTAGGACAACTTGTGCCACTTATGATAAGTCGTAAGAATCTACCACTGCGCCGGTTCGGAAAGCTGATTCTACTGAGAAGAACCGGCAAGAAACCTACTTAATATAAATTGCATACGTTACGTAACAAGTAGGTATTACACTGACTTGTGGGTTGCTGGATGCGAAGCCGGTTGCTCAGGGCAAAAAGACACTGTACTGTACAATATACTGATTTCCTACTCTGATTATTCTACGGATTTCCTGAATTGATCAAGAAGAGAAACTCTTATTGATTTATCTGAATGGATAGAGACACCTATCTCTATCCATCGCTGATCAATCGGACATGTTTGCCTTTTTTAACCGGCTTTTAAAAAAGGAGGAGGTTCTCAATTCTTAATTAAAAGATCAGTATTTGTAAAACGGAAACTAATTGAAAAGTCATATTATAGTGTAAAGGATTATTTGAATGACATGCAGCCATGGGTATGAATTGTTCCAGCGGCTAATTATGTTATATTATAAATATAATTTAGTAATTTACTATATTTGTGAGATGGTGATAATAAAAAAAAACCCGGCTGAGTTTGTTGTGGGCTCTTCTCAGACCAGGGCGCGTTTGGAACCCTCGTAGCTTTAGTCTTAAGATACCGTTGTTAATAAAATTATCACCATCAATTCTTATTCTTTATAAACATGACGTTCAGAAGGTGTACTTTGTAGGTATCAATTTTGAATAAAGATGATTTGATTTGATTTGATTTGATTTGATATTTGCGGCGGAACGCCTCTCTGTTCAAATCACAAGGTCATTTCAACATAATTATAAGTCTAATATTCAGTTACCATGATTTCAACTCCAAGGGTTTTTTTATAAATTACTGTGGTTATATTTTGGCTAATTAAAAAAAAACAATCCTCAACCAAAATCCCGTGTAATACCTATCGTTTGCGGTAATAAAAACCGGCCAAGTGCGAGTCGGACTCGCGCACCGAGGGTTCCGTACAAACCTGTAGTAAGTTTTACGATTTATGACGTATTAAAAATAAAAATTACGTTTGTTGTATGGGAGCCCCCCTTTAATATTTACTTTATTGATATTTAATTATTTATTTTGAAAGGTAATATACAAGTTAATATTCTGTGAAAATTTGAACCGTCTACCTGTTACCGTTTTTAATATTGAGCAAAAAAATACGAAAAAACACGTTTATTGTATGGGGACCCCCCTTAATATATATATTCTTTTAATTTTTAGTATTTGTTGTTATAGCGGCAACGGAAATACATCATTTGTGAAAATTTCAGCTTTCTAGCTATCACGGTTTATGAGATACAGCCTGGAGACAGACAGACAGACAGACAGCGGAGTCTTAGTAATAGGGTCCCGTTTTTACCCTTTGGGTACGGAACCCTAAAAAGCATCGGCTAATTTAAACCTTCCCATAAGAATGGTGGGGCAGCCATGATTGGCATCTACACGTGCATTGTCCGGTAGTGATCGACGTCTATGCGGGTAGCGTGCGGGCTTGCTGCAACCATTTCATGCTTTTAATATTATAAATAGAAAAAAAGGGGGTTTGTTGGTTTGTTTGTCCCTCAATCACGCCGCAATTGAGGAACGGATCGACGTGATTTTTGGCGTGGGTATAGTTGAGGACCTACTAACTACTTTTTATCCCGGAAAATTAAGGAGTTCCCGCGGGAATAAAAAAAAAATTAAACCACGCGGATGAAGCCGCGGTCATCAGCTAGTTAAGTGCGATTTTTTTAATTAGACGTTTTTTTAAATAAATTCGTTTCTCTTATACTTAACTTAATATTCGCGTGACACTGCATTTGACAAACAATAAAATAAATACGTTACGTTACTTAACTATAGCAAAGTATATAGGTTGAAAGTATGACAATTTCGAACCCTAACTTGAGCTTCTTATTTGTTTTTTTTGGCGGTCGTAACGTACCTAATTTATATCGCCTGCCATACAACTGTAAGCAAATCAAGATGTCTGTAAATTGAAGTAATTAATTCAAAAAAGTTTAACCAATGTTACTTTTATAATATTTTTGGTCAATTTGAAAGTACAGCCTTGATTAAAATTCTATAAGTCGAAGGCACTGCGCTATTGTCTTACCAACTTTCGAAACAAGCTTTACGATTGAATAAGGCAAATCATTTTTTTGTAGTTGAAGGAAAAATATAAAACTTCCTTATTATGATATTGACTAAAATCGTCCCAGCAAGCCGTACGTTGCTTAGGGGGAAGTGTTTTATTATTGCTTTTATCTTTGGAAATCTACTTTTTTCCATTTCATATAGCTCGTCATTTATATCGCAACTGCTAACAATTAATTTAATTAAACCGTATCGCTATGGGGCGGCCGGTTTTGATGTAAGGGTACTTCTCAGGCGCCTCATTATTTGATTGACTTCGGTGGCACAATTTTTTTTTTGTATTTGAGACATACTAGCTGGAAATATCAAATCTAGATTTAATTTAGTTAATATTGGTAGTAAAGGGAACTTCATAGGCCCAGCGGTTACATTGTAATTCGATTTTCAAAAAATGGTGTCCACCGAAATCAATATTTTAGTCACCGAAATCAAAATAAAATTATTTATGGAGGTATTTAATATTTTGAAGACTAAACGTAAAGAATTTCAGGTTAATTTTACAATAAAATATTTTATTTTATCAACATATTTACTTATAACATAACGTATACCTACTTACCTACTTTAATTACTTAACTTAGATTTAGAAAAATTTACGAAAATCTACTTTGTACTTATGTATGTATTTTATTTCATTTCATTTCATTTATTAAATCGTTTGACTGTTAAATAGTTGAAGATCTTAAAATAATTTTACATAGTAGGAACAGTCTACCTCTAACAGGCATACGATATAACATTATGCTTAAATTTAACATAAAGTCAATTATTTATAACATTTGATTCAGACAATTTATAATAATTGGTACAGATTATTAATTAGTAAAAACAGAATATGGTTATTATTATTTGTAAAAATTATTTGAACAAGTTAATTTTTAAATTTGTAAAGTCCTTAGTTTTGTCACGATTGAAAAAGGCATTTAAGCTATAAAATGTCATGTTATTGAGCCATAATTTAAAGATTCTTCTATATTTACTAAGGTTTTGAAGCGCTTTTATTTCCAAAGGTAAATTATTAAATACCCGTATTGCACTCACATACGTACTGTTATAATGCATTTTAGATGTTGATATTGGTAATTTTAAGTCATGGTGATCTTTTTGTCTTGATGCTACCTGCCTAGTTCTATAGCATGACTTATTTATAAATAGATCTTCATAATTTTTGACAAGTAAACACAGCTCTAGTAAGTAAATCCCAGTTAAGGTTAACAGTTTCTTTTCTTTAAATATTAAACGAAGTGATTCATCTTGTTTTTTGCGTTATATTATTCTTATAGCCCGTTTTTGCAATATGAATGTTCGTTTGATGTCAACCGAATTGCCCCAGAAGATGATGCCATATTTGATTTAAATAAATGACATACTAAATGAAATTAAAAATAGTAACCTTATCAAAGTAGGAACTTAAAAACAGTCTCTATTTAGATCTATCATAACACACACATAGTCCAGTCGCTCATTTTGAAGCGAAAAAAAACAAACTTGTTTACAGGATGGGAACAGTTGGAAATGGTAAAGTGGCATATAATAAACGTAAAAAAAAATGCGTGAGCAGGTTTTTCCAGATATATTTGGGGGATGATAAGGGGTGGAATTTTGGATTATTGTGATTTCCGGCGAAAGTTGACTTCGGAGAGAAAAGTGTACAATAAAAAAGTTGTAGATCATAAAAAGATCTACCACTTTTGTATAAATGGTTTTTTCACATAACCTAAAAATCTCCGAGTAAAATGCAAAAAACCGCTTCTATCGTTTTTTATTTTTCATTTACACAAAAATAATTTTATGTTGACGAAACTTGGTGAAAGTATACATTTTTGTATTTAAAATATTCACAAATTTTTTCAGATAAAAAAGTTAAGAGACTTCCGAGATAATCACGTTTTTCGGCCCAAAAAAATATTTTTCAAATTAAAATTCTCCTTTGGAAAATTGTCGTAGAGACTTCTTTCAGGTCGCAATTTTTTCGTTTTGAGTTATACTTTCTTGTGAAGTAATAAAAAAATATAGCCCCCATTTAGAAACATGCTCAAAAATTGGAAAAATCAAAAAATGAATTTTGCAGCTATCTTTTTTTTACTAAATATATTAACTATTTCCACCGAAAACACTGAGATCAATCCCACTGAAATCAAAATAATGAGCAATATCCCAGATTTTTACAAAAGTATCCTAAATTTATAATAATAACCTCCTTAATTGCAATCTAGCACTCATACGATATACGTTTGTATAAATAAAATAATAGTAGTTTAAATAGATATGGATAGATCAGTTCCACCGAAATCAAGTTTATGGGTATACCAAGCCACCGAAAGCGATTACTTACCTTAATAAAAGGGACGCACAGAGAGGCACAGACGTGTTGCCTTTAACCACTGATGCTGCGCGACGGATAGTTTGTGTTACTCTTAGTGCTATTCTCGCAGTTATTAAAGTACAGAAGTTATAAGAGAATTGGAGCGCGCCACCGGTATCAATTGTAAACGTCGGACGCGAAAACGATTTGTTGTAAGTTGTCAACTAAGGCCTATTATTGATTATAAATATTATAATTTGAGCTAGTAACTAACTAGTTTCTTGTAAGCACCTGCAAAATAGTGGCATATTTTATAGAAAAAAAATAAAAAAATAATTTTCAACGCAATATGGGGTGCGGGACACGGCACCGAGGTCAATATTTCCGCGGTTTTCTTTTTTTAACTTAACTTACATAATGTTTACCTAAAAAAGGACATAGGCCCCCCCTAATATTTTGATCATATCTACCATACAAAAAATTATCAAGTGGCTAGCAATCTATATCATACAGGTTTTCGACCCGGACACGCTATTTTGAGCCGTTTGAGAATGACCCGTAATCATTTATTTTGTGTAGCAGGTTACACGGAGCCATTGCCTAATGTTGTGAAAATTTTAATTGGAACGAGGAATGCCGGTATTTGTCATTTTTATTTCGTGTAATTTTTTTTTCAGATGATATCCGGTTTTGATTTTTTTTATTTGTCATCCTCGTCGCAAAATAAGTCCACTGAAAACGTCAACTTAAAGAAGCTGAACATAAAACCGGTATCTTGAAATAACTTTCAAACTCCAAAGGTCGTGGTATTGCAAAGAACTTAGGTAATCTTGGGGCTTACTATCATCGCTTAAAGCAGTATTATTTTAATATTGTTGAGGCTCATGTTTCAGAAGTATAATCCTTATTTTAAGGACGTCAAGGTACGTCATACAAAACGGTCATTTTGAAATAATACTGCTAGTATGCCCCCTGTGGTATTACGCTGCCAAGCGAAAACACGGACAGGTCAAAAACTGAAAACGTCTGCATGAAACGTCTACATTGAAGGGGAACGACGTTTTGTTCTTTCGTGCTAGTGTATGCGGCTCCATTTAAAAGTAAATTGCGTTACTTTGCGTAAAGATTTTCACCAGCCTTCTTTGTGTTAGAACCTAGTTGGGGACCTAGTTAGGTAAGCTTCAACCTACCAAACACAGAGATACGGCAATAAAACAATTTTTCCCATGATAATTTTAACATAATTATATTAATTAAATGATCTTTACCGCATGTGAATCCCTGGATCAAAAACCATACCAAAATAACCACAAACAGTTTTTCACCCAATTATCGATGATTTCCCATGTTTATTATAATCGGTATAAAATAGCAAAATGATGATTCACTATCGGTAATAAAATGGGAACATGCACTTGATCGTGACCCCTCGAATTAATATATGCTTGAGTTGCTATGTCATTAGTCACATTAGTAAACTAAGCTCAGAATATGAAAACCTGTTAAGAAGGGAGGCTTCTTTCATCATACCCCTAACAGGTTAGCCACTACCATCTTAGACTGCATTATCACTTGCCATCAGGTGAGATTGCAGTCAAGGACTAACTTATAGTGGCGTAAATAAAAACATGGTTCCTTACACTCAAATTCTCCTTTTAGTCAGAATTTACACCTTATTGAGATCTCTCATCGGACTAGCGAGCTGGAGGTCGTCCTACACTGCGCTTACCGGTACGCGGTCTCCACTCCAGAACACGTCTGCCCCAACGGCCATCGGTTCTGCGACAGATATGACCTGCCCACTGCCACTTCAGCTTGCTGGTCCGATGACCAAAGAAGGTGGCGGGAAGCGGGTAGATGAGGAAGGTGGAGGACCGTGTATGGTGGCGCACTCTAGAAAAGGTCTATGTCCAGCAGTGAATGCATACAGGCTGATGGATGAATGGAGAGCTCTCAAAAACGCTCTATGTATAGTGAAAGTATTCTAACGTTTACGACTTGTGGTTCCTATTTTATTGTACATAGAGTAAACACTACGCACTGCTCACAACCACAGTCATGACCATTACCGCCCAGTGGGCACAATAATAATTACTGGACAAAAATAATAAACGAGACGTCATAAAGGCGGCGATACGCGTGTGAAACGACGACACCTGTGTCCGTAGGGATCGTGGAAATCGCCACAGAGTTGAGAAAATTATAGAGCGTTTCTCCTATTTAATTTTTTAAATGACAAAATTCATCAGATGGTGACCAAGAGTCTAAATTGATGCTTAAAGAAGAAGACCATGTTCATCTGGAAGGTTTGGTAATTTTACAATAAATCCATACTATAATATTATAAATGCGAAAGTGTGTCTATCTGTCTGTCTAGTACGCTTTCCCAGCCCATCTTTTCTACTGATTTTGATGATAATATTTGGTACAGAGGTAGATTGAATCCTGGGGAAGGCTACTTTTTGCCCGGAAAATTCAGGAGATTACTTTAGTTCTACGGATCTCCTCATAATTTGATCTCTAAAGAAACTCTGAGTTTTGGTCTCCTCATTGCCCATTTCACCTTAGCCAAAATACCAATGTGTCTACCTGAAAACAAAAAATAAGCATGAGTTATGCAAACATGTGCGAAGAAAATAATAAACCAATGACAATAATTAAGACTCACGTCTCGTTGACATCATCCACACACTTCAAAAAAACAAACAAAAAAAAATGCTTAAAAAACCTGTCTAAAACTTCCTATCCTCACGCCCACAGTTCAATAATGAGCCATCACGGACAAAAAAGCCACCGGAAACATGGCCGAAACGTGACAAACGAAATTTCTTAGCGATTTCTCATTTTCACCCCACTATGCGAGCACAATGCAACCATTTGATTTGTGTAATCAAATGCGGGCATTCAAATTAATTAGTTTGTTACGCACCTGAGCCTTTCACACTTTTGTTGTTTGTGTCCAATTTATTATGAGACTTATTGATACTAAAGTGATACTATACAATTTATAGTTGTGATCGGGTTAACAATAATTATAATTGTTGATATGGATTTACGAGTATGTGTCGTATCATTCATCGATTATTATAAATGAATGATTGCAAAGTTTAGTGCCCCGATGAATTTCAGAGATAAATCTGTAACAACATAAGTGGAAGAAAATATTACCAACTAGCTAATGCGTGCGGCTTCGTCTGCGTGGATTTAGGTTTTCAGGGATATAAAGTAGCCTATGTGTTATTGTGTTTATTGTTGACGGTTACGCTATAGCACGTCGACGTCACTTGTTTGCATTGCCATATTATCACAGAACAGAGCTGGCTCAGCAGGCTCCATTGACCCGTGCGCTGCGCTTGCTCAACGATTTAGTTCGCGAAAATTCGGGATTGGACTTCTTTCACACCCCACCGCTTCAGCTCGCAAAAGAGATAAAAAAATATTGGAAATTCGATAACCTTATTATTATTATTTTAGTCAATTTATTATTTTATGTGTATTATGTCTAAAGTGTAGTCTTATTGGAATGACATTGTTTTTTGTGATCTGTGTTACAAATTATGTGTTTTTTGTGTATTTTGTTAATTGTAAGCAAGTATTAAGTTTTTTTATTAAGTAATTGTCACTCTAATTCTGTGGCCCGGAGAGACGCATTGGGAAACTGGGTCTCTTGGGGTATGTTATCTAAATAAAAAATAAAAAAAAACCAGTGTGTTGTGTTGTAGTTATCTATTTGCGTGCCAGATTTCATCAAGATAAGTTCAGCCGTTCTGGCGTGATTGAGTAACAAACATCCATCCAAACTTTTGCATTTATAATATTAAGTACAGATACTTTCTCATAAAGCTAGTATTTTAAATGATTTACCTATTATAATTCTATAGGTATAATTCTGATTTGAATCGACAATTTTTCACCAAAATTATTAACTAATTTCAACCTCATGTCTCTGAACTGTTTTGTTTTGTTGATCATACGTTTTTCGTATTAATTCATTTTAATTAACCGTCGACAGTGATATTCGTTTTGTGTGTAATTTTAAACCCCGTGAAGCCTAATAGTCGGTTTGAATGCGCAATTGATTTTACACCCGATGTTAGGCGAGTGGTTATTTGATTTCCTATGGTCGTATAATTGGCAGTTTGGTGACTATTGACTGGACTAATTGTGTGTACATAGGATGCACGTGCAGATTTACTGTTGCCATGTAAATTATAATGTTCCTCCCGAATTAGTCAGTAAGTAAATAGGATAATTATAGGAGTAAAATAAATTATTATAACAGAAGCAGTTTCATCATACTAATATTATAAAGGCGAAAGAGTGTTTGTTTGTTGGTGTGTTAGTTTGTCCTTCAATCACGCCGCAACGGAGCAACGGATCGACGTGATTTTTGGCATGGGTATAGTTGAGGACCTGGAGAGTGACATAGGCATTTTATCCCGGAAAATTAAGGAGTTCCCGCGGGAATCAAAAAAACTTTAATCACGCGGATGAAGTCGCGGGCATCAGCTAGTGGAATAATAAATTTTTAGTGCATAGATCGATGATCATTAATACATACTTATTACAATTATCATAAATGCTTAATGAATTATTTTTTATGAAACTCGGTACAATCACAGTTTGACTTTGTACCCTTGAGATGGACATGGGCTTGTTTTTACGTGGCTAATCAAAAAATTTTAAAACCTAAATTGACCACCTCCCTGGCGCAGTTTTAAGCGCTGTTGTCTTAACGTGCGGTGGTTTATTTATAATTTCTGAATTTTCCCTGGTCTGGCCTGAAGGCTTCGGCCGTGGCTAGTTACCACCCTACCGGCAAACACGTGCCGCCAAGCGATTTAGCGGTCCAGTATGATGCCATGTAGAAACCGATTAGGGGTATGGGTTAATTATAACTGCTATGCCCCTAATAGGTAAGTCCACTACCATCTTAGACATCATCACTTACCATCAGGTGAAATCGCAGTGAAGGGCTAACTTGTAGTGGCTAAAAAAACGTGGTTGAAGTTATGACCATTTAGTTAATAAGCTGAGCAAACTGTGTTTTTATCCAGACCTTGTGACTTATCAACATAGATCTAAACATCTGTTTATAGAAGCTTGAATTATTGTATAGGATTATCTGAAACTAATACTGCCAATAAGAAAGGATCTTCAGGAATACCGACAAAAAGCGCGATGAGTCAAATAGGTAAAATATTTATTTTGAAATAAATGTTTTTTCTTTCTATCTTTTCTGTCGGCCTTGTTAATTTTTAGTTATTATTATCATAATATATCGTCCTGATTCATATCTCCCTTAAAGCCACCATTAATAAGTAAACACGTACGCAAAAAATCATATCACTAGTCAAAAGATTAAACTACCATAAAACGTTCACATTTTACATCCGCCGCTGTTGACACCGAAGCTTAATTTTACAACACGTCTGTAACTCGTCAAAGCATGATTTTACCGTCCAATTCTCTCCTATATTTGCATACTCGTAAAAGTTACTACCTAATGCATTTTGTTCCCTTAATCCTTCAATCTTGACACACTGTGTACCCTCTTTACTTATTTGCAGCATTTACATCAAATTCAACCTTGTGTTCATTTTTGTATGGTTCAATTTCCAATAGTTTTATTTTACTAATAAACCATGGAAGAAAGTTCACAATTTATCGTAAATCTTTCGAGGAATTAGCTTTTATGAATTGTTTACTTTGTTCATGGTGTCATTAGTTAATGTTGTTAGCACATTGTTAATTTGTAACGGATTTTATTTTACAGCAATTGTAGATATAGTTACATGCTTTATATTTAGAATAATAGCTGTAATCTTCCGAAGTGCTTTTCTTTGTGACCCAATTGCGTGGTCCACAACGTTGATCAAAGACGGTAACTTAATAGGTGATCGATATTGGAGGTCTAAACTATCTCATGTCACTATCACTAACATTATCTATGCATTTTTCAATTTAGCATTGTATTATTCAAAATTTATTTTAAAAAAAACCTTATTTACAGTCAAGTATACAAAGTATAAGACGTGAGGCTGATAATTTTCGACGGTATCTTAAATCTAAAGCTACGAGGGTTCTAAACGCGCCCAGGTCTGAGAAAAGCCCAGAACAAACTGCTGGATTTTTTTATTATCACCATCTCACAAACTTCGTAAATTAATTAGATGTATAATTATATCAATTAGATTAATTAACCGCTGGAACAATTCATACCCATACTTTTTTATCATTTAAATAATCCTTGGAATAACTTTTTAAAAAAAAATGCGGATCCTACCGCATTATTATCCCAAGAAAACCCCGATCATTAAACGATGAAAGAAAGAATACATAACCCGTTAATCAATATTACTATGAACTCAATATATGAAACTTTCATAAGTTACCGTACAATTTACCTAAGATACCTACTCGTAATAAGGCTGAATAAAAATAGGTCAGCGAGTCATCTCATACAAAGCCTTCTTGAACGATGTTGAACTCAGCACACTCTTTATACCCACTCGTGCACCAACTGATGTATGCATATGCAGAGAGGGAGTTCAAATTACACCCCACTCGTAAATCCTACCCAGATGAATTTCATGCAAATTTCCGCTGTAAAATCTGAAATGCGTTATTGTCTCCCTGATGAATCGTCAGATCTAGACTGGGGTTTAATTTTACCGTTCTATTTTACCGGGAGGACATTTTCTGTTTTATAAAAGCCTGTCATCAGAAATTCTGGTTGAGATATTTTAGTAGAGTCTATTTAAAATTCTTGGTATGGTAGGCTGTTTTTAATATTAAGTTGCTCAATGGATTTAATATTTTGTTAAGAACGAGGGATATTATTTTTATTTCATTGTCCACTACAAGTCAGCCCTTGACTGCGATCTCACCTGATGGTAAGTGATGGATGATGCAGTCTAAGATGGTAGCGGGCTAACCTGTTAGGGGCATGGCAGTTATATTAAACCCATACTACTACTATTACCTATTCTGTGCCCATACCCCTATTCGGTTTCTACACGGCATCGTACCGGAATGCTAAATCGCTTGGCGGCACGTTTTAATAGGAGGGATAATAGTAAAATACAGAAACAGAAAAACGCTATAATTGTATACCTATCATGGGAGTCTAAATTAGTATTTAAAGTTAAATTAGTATCCAAAGCTTATCTAGAGAGATTTTCAATTTATACAATTCTGCAATTATTTCCTGATGCTATGTAATGATGCACTCAACAGCGGTTTTTACGTGGTATGTAACTCGTTTCACAAATTGCTTGGTACTTTACCTGGTTTAGTTAGCCACGTTCAAAATAAAAAGAGAAGAGAGAATCGAATCTGGGATCTTCAGATGATAAGATCAAAGTATTTTTGCACGACGGTAAAACAATCTTAGATTTCCTAAATTAAATTATTGCCATGTTTAACAATGTATCAGGGAAATAAAATCACCGAGTCAAGAGACAAAGGCAGAAACTAATCAGGCGTCGTAAAATTAAAGGAACTATAAAACGTGCCTTAAATCCATGCTGGATCGTAAACGTGGATGAGGGCATTCGTAATCCGACGTGCGGCTGAGACGATCCGATAAATCTTGCAATTTGCCGTCGTAATTTTGTGCGAATGTTCTCGATCATAAAAATCTGGTAATCCTGAATTAGCATAGGCCTATTGACTGTGGAATTAGCAAATTTTCGGCATTGATCTCCACTGAGATCTTCTTTGTTTGAAAAGTAGTATCGGTACAACACAAACTATATTTTTTTTTTTTTTATCCACTACAAGTTAGCCCTTGACTGCGATCTCACCTGATGGTAAGTGATGATACAGTCTAAGATGGTAGCGGGCTAACCTTTTAGGGGCATGGCAGTTATATTAAACCCATACCCCTATTCGGTTTCTACACGGCATCGTACCGAAACGCTAAATCGCTTGGCGGCACGTCTTTACCGGTAGGGTGGTAACTAGGCCACGGAGGTCGTCAAAAATATTAAAAATAATAAAATATAAAAATATTCTCTAATTCAATTCAATTCCCAGATGTTGGCTTTTAGGTATGCCACAGGGGCACAGGTTGTTTAGCTAGTGTCGAGTATCTATATTCTGTAACTAACCATTCATTAAACTTTTGACATAAGCACGCGTATGAATTTTAATAAATATATTGACAGGCAACCATCGACAAAAAATGTAATACTTCATAGACGTAACAATTACAATAGTGAAGCGACGGGCACTTTTATCCGATCTAGTAATTACAAGTACGACTTTCCTTTTCAAAATAGTCACGAAGCTGCAACATCACTTTTGATTGTCCTTTATGTACCATACACTTTGATGATGATTTCTATGACCTGCCTGATTGGTGTAGCCAAATATAAAATGTACATTTTCTGCACTGCTTTACTTATATGAATATAGTCATTTAAACGCAAAAAGAAAAAGAAAATAGCGAACCTAGATTGCTAGTTACTGGATTTTTCATATGAAGTTTCTTATCCAGTAAATTTGTCCCGGTCTTGTCAAAGAAATTTCATAATTTCTATTGTTTAGAGCTATGGCATAGAGCACCCAACTATATTATACGTACCTACAAAGATTAAAACCATTGACACAATTTTATAAAATGACTCGCTAATTAAGGTCAAGCGGTCCCTGTAATATATAAGCCATGCTTGGGATGTGACCTCGTTTGAATTTAAAAGGGAAGTGTATGCATTAATATGACTGAGTTTTCTTGCGTTTTATTAGCCCCAGTTTCAGTTGCTATTTAATTAAGGGGTTTTTTTTATAATATTTTATTTTTTCCCTTTTTTATTTTTGTTGATTTCTTAAAACATTTATTAATATTGTGGCTAAGTACAATCTCTATTTTGATTATACGCTTGTATTTTGAAACACTATCTTTCCAGTCTTTTCCACGAATTCTACAGGACATACAAAAATTAAGATTAATTAAGATTTTGTTCATTTATCGATAATTAAACAATGCTGGTTGCGTTACAATGGCGATGGCGTTTATGATGCGTCCCAAATTACATCACAAACAGACACTTTCGAATTAATATAATCAATATAGATTTAATATGCACAGCTTATTACTAATAGATCTTTTTTCTCCCATTAAACAGTAATTAATCACGAAATGCCACTCTGTATTTCAGGAGAGCTCTCAATTTAGAGTCTTTGTTGAGACTTCGTTTTCAATACCATGGAATTTAATGTCCCATATGATTGTAAGCACGTGACAATGTTAGCATACACGGTATTCGTGTAGGTTAGTTTTGCCACAGAGGAGACTTTAATTGCTTGCGATCTGACCCGATCATGATCTTTCCCAGTGGGATTTTTACTGGCACTGGATTGAAATACCTCGGAACGTCGGAAAGCACGTAAACATGAGGAGAGCCATCAGTCGTATTGGATACCTAGTCGTCCCATCGGGCTTTAAGAGAAAAGGGCACCTGTGTTATAATTTCTCTCTATATTACAAATTTTCGACAATTGGTTATATTACATAGCCACCAAACATACCTTTGTTTAGATTCTTCTTCTTCGACTTCGTACTAAAACTAAACCCATACCTACAATGGCAAATTAAAGCGAGTTTGATTCTAAAATTCTATTATTTGAAATCAACTTAAATCTATTACAGTATTTAATTACCTAACAACGAATTTAATATGGGTATCATGCTGTACTTTGCATGGCATCGTACAGATCGTATCGTAGATACTTTTGCGGAGTATTACCATGTACTATGTAGTAAGTTAAATGCAAGCACCCTATTTATGGTTAACTTAATAAGTAATATAATAAATTACTAATTATGTCTACATTTTTCACATTACTCTGTAAATTGAATGAGTTGGGCGCGGTTGGCATCGTACAGATCGTATCGTAGATACTTTTGCGGAGTATTACCATGTACTAGTAAGTTAATTGCAAGCACCCTATTTTTGGTTAACTTAATAAGTAATATAATAAATTAGTAATTATGTCTACATTTTTCACATTACTCTGTAAATTGAATGAGTTGGGCGCGGTGACAAAATTAATTACTGTTATGGAATAAATGACATCCTCAAACATAACGACCGCCGTGTCGTCATACGTAAGCTCTAATTTAAGGTTAACTAAGAAGACAATAATATTTTCTGAAAACTTATTTTGAGGCCTGAATTGTACAGCTATGTAGTAATGTTAAGCTTTTGAGATAAACAAAATAGATTTTATATTCAATCACCTGAACAGAAAATAAACCTAGTAGGTACTACTTATTATCGAAGTTTAGTGATATTCCTTTGGGAACGGTCCAGGTAAATAAATCATACTAATACGATTAATAATAATATAATAATTATGAATGTGAAAGTAGGTTTGGTTGTTGGATTATCCTTCAATCCCGCCACAACAGAGCAACGCATCGACTTACTTTTTTGCATGCGCATAGTAGAGAACCTGAAAAGTGACATAGGCTACTTTTTATCCCGGAAAATTAAGGAGTTCCCGTGGGAATTAAAAAATCTGTATATAAAAATTCTAGTATATAAAAATTCCTGGCTTACTCACTTAATAACTTATCAACGCCGAGCTCAAACCCCTGCAAAGCTGAATTTTTGCATGGAGGTTACCTTTGTAATAAAGGCAAGGACTAAGGTTGGACTTTTCATAATTTCCACTACAGCGAAGCTGCAAGATGGATGTTTATTAAATAGAGGACCTGCCGCTTTCGGACATAAAATCACAAGGACAGAAGAGACATAAAATTAACATAAATTATAATAATTTTATGTTTGAAAACCATTTTAAATTATCGACTAAATTAAAAAAAAAGTGATTCATGCAAAATCCTATATGTACTTACTAAACGGGCGTTTTGAAGTTTGAAAAAAAGTACCTGATTTTACTAGTTGTACAATACCCAATTGCAGCTTTCACGGTGTGGCACTAATAAAAACCATAAATAAAAAAATAAGAAGTTTACCAAACTATACAAACATACGTACTTGTACCATAACAAATACCAAAACACACCAAGTCAAATTGGTCCCCCATCTTAATACCTGCCAAACCAAACCAAATCACAGCCGGAAGCCGGAATATGCTTTGATAAGACATATGCAGATGGAATTATGAGCCGGTTCCAATGATTAGGCCTACAGTTTGTAAGCCTTTGTCTATTAGCCGGAGTCTAGATCGATTTGCTACAAATTGGCGTGCGTCTGCTTAGTTAGTAGTATTAGGGGAGTTAGTAAATTAGGGCGTAATTAGGGACGTGCCTTGTTTGTAATACCTAATTGTAGTGTGCGCAAATTCTGATCAAGGTTTTGGTGCAAAATAAAATGCTGTTATCATACTAATATTATAAATGCGAAAGTGTGTTTGTTTGTTGGTTTGTCCTTCAATCACGCCGCAACAGAGCAACAGATCGACGTGATTTTTAGCATCAGTATAGTTAAAGACGTGGAGAGTGGCATAGGCTACTTTTTATCCCTGAAAATTGCCGAGTTCCCGAGGGAATTAAATAAACTTATTCCACGCTGACGAAGTCACAGGCGTCAGCTAGTCTTCTATATAACTCCAAAATAGCTGGACCGATTTAGATGAAATTTTTTGTGTATCCAGGGATGGTTTAGATTCACAATTGGAGCTGGTAGGCTGCAATCGGTTTTGTAGGACAACGTCTGTCGGGCCCACTAGTAAAACTTGGAATACGAGTTTAATTTGGGAAAAATCTGTTTATTTCGCTGTTATACTAAAGATAATTTTAGTCAGCAAGGATATGGGAGAGTGTCCCACTATTTTTGGACTGTTCTTTTCCTCGCTACCGGGCGTCGGTCCTGGTATAAAAAATTGGGCTTTTAGTCTAGTCGTGGCAGAATCGGGAGTCCACAGTGCAAAACTATTTCAAGATAAACGTAGGTGTTTTTTTAACCTTATAGAAAAAGGTCAAGGCCCTCAGAAATTACGAATACGCACCAGACCCCAATCAGTTTCCAATAAGCATAATATGAGATTAAAAACAATCCATATTTCCTGAAAAGGCTTTACGAATTACCATTACAAGGGTGACATTGCAACCCTCGATACAAAATATTGTCTTAAAGTATTATGCAAAATAGCTTTCAAAGTAAATGATGGCTAATTGCAATTTTTGCTTCAGGCTATTTATGTTTCTTCTATTCAAATTTCAAAGTATCACTTTGAGATCTTAAGTCATATATTTAGATACATTAGCGGGATTATAGTATTTAATTAATAATTCATTTAAGGGATTTTAATCTTCTTTAGGCCCTTAGGCTCTAAGGGAAAAATGTGAGCCTCTACCTAAGAACTATCATTTATTTTTAATTCTGCATAATATTAATTTTAAGTAAGAAAATCTAGCTAAAGATATCCTTGGATTAGATAATAATTATAATTAAAACTTGTTTAATTTATTTCAGGAAACAATTATATTATGTATAGGTGCCTTTGAAACACCATAACAAGAACCTCTTAATTAAGAGATCATTAAATTACGATTCACGTGTGGCCAACCCTTTTTGGCAGAGGAATTTTTCATTTAACCTTTAAATTAGAATTATAAAAGGATGTATGGGATCCTTTGGGACCTATAATATTTTTTGGTATGCTTCTAAAATTGTAGGAAGGTGAGGACTCTTTTCGGTAACTGGTATACACAAAGATAATTAAAATTACTGTGTAAATAAGTGCTGTTAGGTTATGAATGAAAATAACCTGACAGAATTTCGGCCACGGCGGCCAATCTGCAATTATAATAGTACACAAATACAGGAGCACTGTCTGTTCCTTTACTCTCATAACCCGATGGGACGGAAAATCCGAAACGACCGGAGAGAGGATCAGGCGCAGGACTGACAGCTTTTCGTTGTCTCGGCACGGCACGGGGCACGGGGTTGCAACACCGCCAATTTCTTAACTCCGGGCTAGTACTGAGAATTTCTTGACAGAAAAACCCAAAACATAATAATTATGGTCCGACCCGAGATTTGAATTCGGGACCTCGTCAGCCGCAGTCGAACATGCTAACTGCTAATAAAGCTAGTTGTCACCTTTCTCACAAATGAAATTTAGGCTGGGGTAGCCTACAGCCTTATGAATAACCTAGTGGCTTAGACACCCATCCTATTCTGTTAGGAGATCGATCCCCGAGCACATTCTTCAAACTTTCCGAAGCTGTGAGCGTTTTAAGAAAGTAAAATCACTTGCTATAAGGGTGAAGTAAAACATCGTGAGGAAACCTGCATACTTCAGATATCTCTATAATATTCTCAAAGGTGTTTGAAGTCTGTCAATCCTCGCTTGGCCAACATGGTAGTCTATGGCCTAACCCATCTCATTCCGAGAGGAGACCCGTGATCAGTAGTCGGTCAACGATGGATGACGACGATTAAGCTCCAGGGATACGAACCTATACTTATCTGAAAGACAAATCAAGAAGACGACTTATGAGAAACGCCTAACGTACAAAATCAGTTTTAAATTTCAATTCAATCTTGCAACGAACTTTAGGATAGGCGTTTTCAGATTACCAGGCCGAAGGACTTGTCGACTTCGTTATAACTGCCCTTAATAAATTTGTATAATGAGTCAGAAAAACTATCATACTATTATGGTTTTGGGTTTTAATTATCATCAATAATTAGCAATTTAAGGCCTGAATGTGTTTAAATTAAATGATATCTGACTGTACGGAAATGAGACTTCTAAGAAACCTAAGGCAACATAATAATTAGCAGTTACCTATACTATACTCCACGTTGTGAATTAAGTCCCGGCTTAAGGAGCTTACCCGGGACTGACACTAATTAATAACATCATTAATTCCGTTTAATAATTTCTATCAATTGCAACGCTCATTGCTTGCAATTAGATTGAAGCTGATTAGAATGTAATTATCATCGCTGGACAATGAATTATGCGTTCTAAACATTTGAATGGCGTGTCTAGGTACTTTGGATTAATGTATTAATTAATGATTTATAATCTGGAATAACTAAGATTTAATGTAATTATTCATCTGAGTGCGGAATCCCAGCGATATCTGTATGCTATTTATTATTTACTAGCTGATGCCCGCGACTTCGTCCGCGTGGATCAAGGTTTTTCAGTTCCCGCAGGATCTCTTTAATTTTTCGGGATAAAAAGTACCCTATTATTTAATCCGGACTTCTAACTTTACGTCTGCAAAATTTCAAAGCAATCGGTTCAGTAGTTACGGCGTGAAAGCGGAACAAACATACAAACAAACTCACTTTCCCATTTATAATATTATAGTAAGGACTAGCCGATGCCCGCGACTTCATCCGCGTGGATTGAGGTTTTTCGGTTCCCGCGGGAACTCTTTAATTTTCCGGGATAAAAAGTATGTATGGATGTATGGATGTTTGTTACTCAATCACGCTCCAACGGCTGAACGGATCTGGATGAAATTTGGCACAGAGATAGATTATAGTCTGGAATAGCACATAGGCTACATTTTATCCCGGAAAATTAAAGAGTTCCCGCGGGAACCGAAAAACCTCAATCCACGCGGACGAAGTCGCGGGCATCAGCTAGTATATTATAATTATAATATTATAACCGTATATAAAACATAAGTAAAGGCTGTATTCAATACGATAACCCGTGTGAAGCTGGGGTCATCTATTTTACAATATTTTAAGAAAAATTACATGGTACGGGAAACCTAGGAAGTCACTTCGATAAAGCTACCAAAGAGATGAATAAAACCTTTTTAGTGCTAATCAAAGAATGCCCGAAAAGTTTTTAACGGGTTTGTCAAACGTCAATGTGACATTAAAATTGTCATTTATGAATGCTAAATGTCTTTGCCATATTTTCTTGTTTGTATTATAAAATCAAAATAATTAATATGTTTCTAAAGTGGTCATGTGCTTAGTTACAAGCCAGTGATTGTATTTAATACGTTGAATGAGCGATGCCCAAACCTGATAAAAGAGATTTCGTAGAGAGGTATAACGCATGTTTCGTGGATTTTGGGCTTAAAATAGGTAAGCGGCTGACATTTCTTGGATGTATTTTTCCGTTAGCTTCGCTTTGATGGAATATTAACCCGCGCAGTATGTAAAAATCCCTTTGATAAGAGCCTTTAACATCACTTCTAAAGACTTCCTACTGATTCATAATTATTTGCACTGATAATATTATGGGTGCTGTGTATCATATTTAATTCCCTCTCTCCTATGAGAGTGGAGGCCTGTGCCGCAGTGGAACGCTAATGGGCTGTAGTGGTGGTATCATACCAGACATACATCCAGATATTTTTTTGTGCTTTTAGATATACTAAGTACATTTTCCTTCCTCTAGACTTCGTCCATGTTGGTCCGTGGTGGTTCGGGTTCCGATCGGATACAGTGCGAACGCTAAGCTATCTTGATTCTAAATTACACCGAAATTGGTTCAGTCGTTGCGGCGTGATGGAGTAACAAATATCCAAACTTTCTCATTTATAAGTTTGTTTTTAGTAATTAGATATTCCTATAAATTTAGTCAAAGAATTTTTTGTAGAGTAGGTACGTATGAACCTTCTTAAAAAATTGTTTTAAATGAAAATACCATTGTTTGACACTAGTATTTGAGTCCATTCATGACCAACATTTTTTTGATTATTTTTTTCAGTGACTGGACTGATAATCGGCAGTATGCTGGGTGGGTTCTTCCTGCGCGGGTACAGGAAGTGGCCGACGTACATCGGAGGTGGGCTCGGATTGGGCATGGCGTACAGCAATTGTGAGAACAGCCTTAACAACTACCTGTTGTCTATGGATCCCAAGATCTGTACAATCAAGTGAGATGATTGAGACTTTTAACATTTCCAATCGTGCGAGGAAATAGGTTAGGTTTTGTTCAAATCCTGCCGGTTCCGCAATTTTCGATATGTTTTTAAGAATAGTTAAATAATAATAATAATAGAATAATGTTAATAGAATAAGTTAGGGTTGCGGAATTTGTAATTTGACATTTTGTAGGTCAGCGAGCAATTTAAAAAAGGCACTTATTAGATTATAAGACTTCGCCTGCGTGGATTTAGGTTTTATGAAAATCGTTTAGGACAAACTTATGTTTCGGGATGAGTTTCCTTAGGGATGCAACCCTGTCTCCAATTATACTTACAAAATTTCGTCATTATCGGTAACATAAGTGTTTGAACGGATGGATGGGACGTGAAAACGTAGCAAAGAGCAGACAAACAAAATATAACCCACCCCGTTTACGAAAACTCCTATAGACTTTTTTTATGAATTACTATCTTAATTGATGCCCGCGACTTCGTCCGCGTGGATTGAGGTTTTTGGTCCCCGCTTTACTTTAATTTTCCTGTATAAAAAGTAGTCTTTTTTTTTTGGTATTCCACACTCTAATCGATCTCTGTGCAAATTTTATCCAGATCCGTTCAGCCGTTCTGGCGTGATTGAGTGACAAACATCTATTCATCCTTCCAAACTTTCGCATTTATAATATTAGTATAGAAGTAGAGATTTCATCCCCACCTTTATATTATGATGTTAACTTAATTTAGTGCAACATACTCTACTATCTTAGCATTCAATATTTTACAAACTGCCTTTCCTGTGCCTTTATTATTTCGTCGGTGAACCCTCAAAGGAAGTGCTGATTGTTTGATATGGGCAATGGAGAAAAATAGAACGACAATGTAACAAAACATGTGCGCAAAAAGGTTGAAATAAATATTGATCATTGTAACATTAGGGACAATTATAATAATTGATTGAAATGTCCTTTCTTTATTTTTACGCTAGTTTAAAATGATATCTATAATCGAGACTTGCTACAAGGTTATTATTAAACTAAATGATTCCCGCGACTTCGTCCGCGTGGATTAAGGTTTTTTGATTTCCGCGGGAACTCCTGAATTTTCTGGAAAACAAAGTAGCCTATTTCCTTCCTCGGGATGCAACAGATCTATATACCAAATTTTATCAAAATCGTTTGAAAAGAAGGACCGTGAAAGCGTAGCAGACAGGCAGACAGAAACTTTCGCATTTATAATATTAGTATGGATATGGATGTATTGTGGCCGATTCTGTATAACACAATCTCTAAACTAAACTAAAATGGCAGCTTTAAATCTAGTTCTGTCCCTTTCCGTAGAGACTATTATGAAAGGGTTAGCAATATTTGTAATGCTCTAATTTTAGTTTAGTTTAGAGATTGTGCACTACATAATCAGCCCCATTGTCTACCTATGTACGTTAAAACCACAGAACAGGTAATAGTAGTAATTAAAACTTAATATCTTACTTATTTTTCACTTATTGATTGGCTCGTATAAAGCATGGTAGCCTCAAGTATTGCTGTTATATGCTTATAGCTTGGAAGAAGCTTCTTATGAAGTTTTTTTTAATACAAGTACAATCGTCATAAAAGTATAAAAGCTTTAAAAAAACTTCTTGGAAAATGGATTAACTTTTTAAGTATTTTTATTAAATAGCCATTATTTTGTAGACAATACAATGGCGAACTGATTATCAAAAATGCAAAAAAAGTTAATTATAATTAAAAAAAAAATATTCAAATGTTTTTATTCAAATAAACTTTTACAAGTGCTTTTGAATCGTCGAATGATTCTACCACTGGTTAGGAATACCATTCCTACCGAGAAGAACCAGCAAGAAACTCGATAATAATTTTATCGTAAAGTTGCGTAAACAATTCCTTCCTTCGGTAGTTTTGAATAGATAGTAGTATTTATAAATAGCTATTGAACTAAAACTATTGAAAACACAATGGTCCATAAACAAAACACTACTGGTTTGTAACGTCCCTAACAAAAATCGATTAAAAGCATACACTGATCATCGGTAAAGACGTTACTCGCCCTTCTTTCACACCCAGCGGGACATTTCCCTTCCTTTAGTCCTCTGTCCTCAATATAAAGGTCAGTTGCTGCATCCATATCTATTGAAACTTTAACAGTTTTAAACTTCTTTGTTTGTTGGGGCAACGCCTCTTTTCCTTTATTATGTGAAATCGTTTGGGTGTTTGCAAACGTTCCGCCTCTATTACCTTTGCCACCCACAGTGATTCTATTCCATCTTCACTATACCTGACTTCAATTTTAAACTCTACAGCTTTCTGTTTAAGTTCTGAATCGATTGTTGTTTTCGTAGTTTTAATTTTGTCAGTCGGTAAATCGTCACTCGTTATTTCATTCCCAACGTTTTTATTTGGTGCCGGCGTTTTGTTTTGTGAGTCATACAGTCGGTACTTTTGAGTGACCCAAATACGTATCTCTGTACTTAATATCTTTTATAAGTTAAATAAAACATCAATTCCATACGGCGATTGCTTTTCATTTGGGGACCTGGTTTCGATGGAAAGAGAATATGTCCGGGGGCAATATGAAATTGTATCGTTTACAGACTTTTATTAAAAGGGTACAATTATATGTATGAAAAACAACTTATTTTATTATTTCAGGAAGACACAAAATATTTTGTATTCATGGAAAAGAGTAATTCAGTATTTTAATCAAACAATGATCTTTTATATATATAATCTTAATCGAGAATGGGTATCCATACTAATATAATGCGAAAGTGTGTCTGTCTGTCTGCTACGCTTTCACGGCCCAACCGTTCAACCGATTTTGATGAAATTTGGTACAGGGATAGGTTGTATCCCGGGGAAGGACATAGGCTAATATCCCGGAAAATCGAGGAGTTCCCGCGGGAATCAAAAAAACTTAATCCACGCAGACGAAGTCGCGGGCATCATCTAGTATGCTTATAAGGCTAGGGATGGAACGGTCCGTGACTTGAACACCATTAGGTTTTCTATTAATTTTAATTGAGAATTTAACTAGATTCTTGTAAGATTTACCTGGTCTGTTATAGAATTTCAGAGTAGGTATCCTAGGTCTCGTATGTAAGTAATTTAAGATGTAAGGAATTAAGTTTTAAAGAACATATTTTTATTGTTTCAGAAAACAGCCCTAATCTGGCGAATGTGTGTTTAATTTGTACCTACGTTATGTATTTCGAAGATTTGAAGTAAATTTGTGAAAAATATTGTAGAAATAAAATCTTGTAAAGTTTTATGATGTTGCTTCAATTATTAGATTTCTACCCTTTCTTACCTCCTGTGTATCTAAACTAAAATTATAAACGTGAAAGTTTGGATGGATGGATGTATGGATGGATGTTTGTTACTCAATCACGCCAGAACGGCTGAACGGATCTGGATGAAATTTGGCACAGAGATAGATTATAGTCTGGAATAGCACTTATGCTCCTTTTTATCCCGGAATATTAAAGAGTTCCCGCGGGAACCAAAAAACCTCAATCCCCGCGGATGAAGTCGCGGGCATCAACCAGTAGTCGCATAAACTTATATAACCCGGTGATAGAGTCACTAGTAGATATGTAAAAATAAAAATAAAATAAATAGGCATAAAAATTTGTTCCAATTTTGGCCACCGAGGCGGATAAGTTTCACGGACTATTATACGTTGAAGGAAAATTCTTTTCATGATAATTATTGTATTATTTATGCAGATAATATATCAGTTGAAAAGATAGGCCGTTAAAGCGTAGCAGCCAAACAGACAGAATTATAGATAATAGTATCTTAAATCAGCTGAAAAAATTCTCGCATGCAATTAAACACAGCCATAGAATGACAAAAGCCTAAGTGTTCAAGCCTTCCTCATAGCCTGCAGGCTATAGACTGTAATTTGAGAGGCTGACTCACAGTGTATGAGTCACAGTAGTCAGTAGTCACCTGTACGCTTACTCCCAGTTTTAACTATGCAGATACGATTGATCGACGTGAGCGTTCGATCACATTTGCGTCAAACTAAAATGAACCTTAATTGCATTGATTTAGAGCCACAAATTCAGTGCAACAGATTTAAATTTCGAAACGTATCGTTTGGAGCGCTGGCTGTGAATGCATACACGAAATTGAGCTCTAAATCAATGCCCTTAAGGTTCATTTTAGTTTGACGCAAATGCGATCGAACGCTCACGTCGATCAATCGTATTTGCAATGTTAAAACTGGGAGTAAGCGTACTGATGATCGCGTCCCCAAGGCAATGACCCCGATGAACTATGCATGATGAAACTGGAGACTGCGGTTACTGTACAACTTTCGTATTTTCATTGAACATAGAGTGTTTTTATTTAGTGTGAGAGGTCGCGATTTTTTTTGTACATACTCGTATTTATAACATTGACATTTTATAAACATCGCTTCGCTTCAGTCTTAAGTAATTACTACAGTAACGATTATTGATAGAATTCATGTACAACGTCTATAAAAAACAGAGTCGTTTACAGTCCCACAAAATTATCTCTACCCCGGTGGAGAAAATTAGAACTAATGCCTGCCTGTTTAGTTTTTGTTTGTATTTTATTTTTAAAATATACCAGCGACGCCGTCACCGGGTCAGGTAAGTTTGTTGGACTATTTAAGAATAGGTAATAGTTATGGCTTTGCTTAGATGTTAAAAAAACGAATGTTAAACAACTTCTAAATAAGGGGGTGAAATAGGGGGTGAAAGTTTGTATGAAAGTCCATCATTTCTCAAGTTATATCGATGAAACTTGGTATACGAGCTACAGGTTGAAAATGAAGAAATACGTATTTCACAGTTTTTGAAAATTCTACCCCCGAAGGGGTGAATTAGGGGGATGAAAATTTTTATGAAAGTCCTTCATTTCTCAAGATATTCTCAAGTTATATCAACGAAACTTGGTATTTAGGTTTTCGGTAAGTACGTGTGTCACAGTTTTTCAGAATTCCACCCCCAAAGGGGTAAAATAGGGGTTGAAAGTTTGTATGAAAGTCCTCCATTTTTCAAGTTATAGCCATGAAAGTTGGTATTTGGGCTTCTGGTTTAAATAAAGAAATACGTGTTTCACAGTTTTTGAAAATTGTATTCTCAAGGACGTTAAATAGAGAGTTTGTCCTTCAATCACGCCGCAACAGAGCAACGGTACAACGTGATTTTTTGCATGGGCATAGTTGGACAGTGATAAAGGTTACTTTTTATCCCGGAAAATTAAGTAGTGCCTGTGGGAATTAAAAAAACTTATGCCACGCGAACGAAGTAGCGAGCATCCGCTAGTTATAAATAAGATTGGCGCGCGTCTTCGTGGATTGAACGGACTATATTGTGGTCTTTAAGCAAGCAAAAGTGCATTTAAATCTGGTTCCGGTGACTTCAAGATATTTAGATAGGGGTTTCGGTTTAATGAAACTGTTATACCAGATTAGTCCGCTATCACTTTAGACTGCATTATCACTTACGACCTGGTAAGATCGCAGTCAAGGGCTAAATTGCAGTAGATTTAAAAAAAATATAACATAGTTTTTTTTAAAGTTCATTCTGGGATTGCTCAGGGTTCAGAAGGCCTAATTAAGTTGCCACGGGTACAATAAAACGCATCAACTGCAGACTTAATGGCTTCTTAACTTTGCGGCTTAATACGCGGATAGCGTGGAGGTTTTTATTGGTTCTACTGACTACATCGTTAGTGCACGGCCACGCCTCCTGACAGTCACATGGAAACCGCTCATCATTGGCGCAAACATTTGAACAAATGTTTGGTGCGAATATGTTTTTGTTGTCTTCGATTTGCTTGCTGGATCTCCATTTTTTTATTACAAGACTAGCTGATGCCCGCGACTTAATCCGCGTGGTTGATTTTTTTTATCTCGCGGGAACTCCTTAATTTTCAGGGCTCAAAAGTAGCCTATGTCACTTTCCAGGTCTTCAACTATAACCATGCAAAAAATCACGTCGATCCTTTGCTCTGTTGCAGCGTGATTGAATGACAAACCTACAAACAAACACAATATATTCGCATTTATGATATTATGTATGATTTAAAGCTATAAAGAGGTCAAGTCAGACTTAACACCTTAATAATTAGTAACACTCATGGTGTATAAAATCCCCTATTGCTATGCAGTAAGAGGAATCCGGCATCGGCAATCGGCATGGCTATGAAATCTCCAGTAATGTTCTTAAAGTTGTGTATAGTCTGCATCCGGACTTACTGTACTATTATGCATTCTGTGCTTTGGCCAAAAATCCTTCTCAGCCTGAAAGGGAAACTCGTGTTCGGGTTGGGCCGGTGATAAGTTGATGATGATGATGGTGAAGATAACCGATATGAGCCGTGATGGTACATATTCATATCGATCAAATGAAAAATCAATGGCCAATACTGGCGCCAACAATGGCCCACACATTAAACAAAGCGGCAAACAAATGCGTGTATCAGGTGTTTTTATCACAGATTGCTAGATATTAGATAAATTGCTTCGACTAAGTTTCATTGTTTCACGATACCCATCATAATTATATGCCTATAAAAGCGTATTATAATGGAATAAACTCAGGGCATCAACATCAGAGATTATAAATGCGAATCGCATTGCAAAAGCAATTAAATTATTCTAGGATCGTCGATCGATTCATAAATTTTACCTTCGACTTTAACTAATAAGTAGGATATTTTATTATTTTGTTGAGCCTAATAGCCTAGCGGTAACGACTCTGAACTCTTATTCAGGGAGTACGGGATTCAAATCTTAGACACTTCCAACTTATAAATAACAAGATGATGCCCGCGACTTCGTCCGCGTGGAATAAGTTTTTATACGACTGCCTGAAAAAAGGAGAATATTGTTTTCAGGGTTCATGTATGTATGTATGTATGTATGTATGTGAGTTTGTATATTCCACCATAACTTCTATACGCCTGAACGGATTTTGATGAATGAGGAATCGTTAGAATCATTAGCTTATCCCGGGTGACATAGGCTAGTAAAATTTAAAAAAAAATTGATAGGGTGACCATGGTCCCTCATCAAAGACTAAAGCTGAATTTTTTTTTCAAAATGAGATTAACTATACTTGCCATCATCAAGAAAATGAGGAGTAGATTCCAAAATTACATAAGACTATATTTCAATATCCAGTGATTCACAAAAAAATATCATTTATCTTAATTCCCACGAGAACTCTTCAATTTTCCGGGATAAAAATAAGCCTATGCCCCAGGCCCTCAACTATTAACATGCAAAAATCATATCGATCCGTTGCTCTGTTGCGGCGTCATTGGAAGACAAACCAACAGACAAACATACATTTGTATCTGATCTAATATTATAAATGTGTAAGTTTGGACGGATTGATGGATCGATCGATGGATGTATGGTATTTGTTACTCAATCACGCCAAAATGAACGGATCTGGATGAAATTTGGCACAGAGATAGATTATAGTCTAGAATAACACATAAGCTACATTTTATCTCGGCTTAATTAAAGCCCAAATAAAAAGATGTTTATTAATAAAAGCTGCCATTGCCAAGAAGCAAACATTTATTACCGTAGGAAAAACGTCGCGACACCCAGAGTTTTCACTTCCGGCGTCTAATTTGCATGTCTGAAATATATTCCTTGATATTATGCTTAAATTCGCATCGTATTATTATTGCTTCAATAAAATAATTTATGTTTTAGTAACAGACTGGCTGACGGTTGAGCTTCAAAATCCAATAAAACTTGCAGAAATCAGCTGTAGTCATGCCAACCTTTGCCAATTTTAGTTTTAGACTTGCTTGCTAACTCTCCTGCAAGTTTAATTACTAGTGGTCAGTTAGCATTAGGCTAATTAATAAACAAACGAGCAAAGTTATAGAAATACACCAAAATAATTAGAATTAATACTCTTGAAAATGTAGATCTGAAAAGGGCTCAATCAAAAATTGTGGTTGGTAGGTATAGTAGAATCAGTAGCAGATTTATAAATTTACTGACCTCAGGAATTTGTGAAAGTAAAAGACTAAATAGAAATAACTAAATAGTAGAATGAGAAACGAATCCTGTACGTAATATGTGATACAAAGCCAAAAAGGATATGGCGAAACCAGGAAAAATCTCTAAAAGCGTTCTTTGTTAAACTACAGTTGCTATTAGCTTGGATTCCAAAAACAAAATTTATGGCATCATCCTCGCGTGGCACGTAGGAAATTTTTATACAGCTAAATATTACGTTCTTTCTTGTCTTGGTCGTAAATAATACTCTTTTCAGTGGAAGCTTATTGCTATCCTCGTACGGGAAGAAACAAATATGTATGAAAACCTTTGCGTGAGATAACCAGAATGCTGTTACTGAAATATCTGTATCCTTGCAAGCTGATTTGATTTTTCTGCGTATACATTTAAGGAACGCTTTTATTTGTACAATCGTGTAAAGTTTGTGATTATTTGGTGGCTAGGGTGTACAAGAATTTGTCGCTACAGCGTACTATTGTCCAGTACGGTTTGTTAATCGGGAAAATTACGAGCTAGTCTTGTCACGTGAATTGCGTCATATAAAACTTTTCAAATACTTTTTCTTCCAGTTTGAATGCTGGGTTATTTTTACACTTTTTCACAAAGTTAAATAGTTGATCTAGATTATTTGCGATATTCAAATTGTACCGGCATGTTTGTATTCAATTCTCGCTTGCACATCAATACAATGGTTTTGAATATGTTTGTACATGTTGCATGTAGTAGTGCTTATTACAAAATGTAATCGGTATTTCACACCGTTTTTTAGAATAGAACTTCATCAAAAATAACTTTATCTTATTGACTCATTTTCTCACGCGAAACAATGTCCGTAAGTTCACGATCCTAATAAAAAGTTCATCAAATGTTTACGGATCTTATCACAATATTAATGATGCGCACCAAAATTATTATCCATGCTTAATCCTCGACCTTTTGTGCTATCCAAAACGACCGATACTTTACATTCATTGTCCAAATTTTTTGTTTGTAAATCAAATCACTCTCAAAAGAGATCGAGATCATCAGAATGTCATTGTTTAACTCCCTTACGATAAAAAGAGCCACACACAATGCATATTTTGAATTCATTATGACCTGTGAACTGGTGGCGCGCTCACCCATTGTCGTGGTCCTAAAAAATGTGTACGACTGTACGTGCTCCTTACTCTTTGTAAGTTCATATACCTCGAGGATTAAGATTGTTTGGATTGAAGGTGAATCATCTTGGTGGTTGTCAAATATTTGTTGCTTGAATGCCTCGAACTATAAAAGAGATAATTCGTCTTCATTATTTAGAAATTTAAATGGACTTGACATCTAATCACAATTTTGTATTGACGTGCTATGGTCGCATACATCTTCTTTTTTTTTCATTCAAATCTATTCATGACTGGTTTCCTTACTTTTTGTAGATGTTTTATTTTAATCATTATTTTGATTTTTATTATTATAATATGAACGCAATATTTTAAGAATAAATTACTCTTATAGATTTTGAAACTTTATCAAAAATACCTAAGGATGGCCACTGTGGCATTTGCTGACTAGCCGACTAGTCGGCAATGCCCATCATTTTGTTACTAGCCTTTTGGAGGTATGAACTATTATCACCTAAAAATACTATAATTACCTACTCCAAAAGATGACAGCTCATCGCAACATTTGGGGAGTTTACAGGACTATGCTATTTTATTACATACGAGTAATATCCGTGTATATATCATCACGGTGACAACATGTTTAATTCTTATGCTTTTCTATGACTATTTGAAAAATAATAATATTGGTCGTTTGACTGAACGATATTCAGTCGTCAAACATTAAGCATTCACTTTGCAAAACACATTAATCTACAGAGTATATTGTGATACGATTCAGACACGTATAATTAATATTAAAGTGGTCCAAGAAATTGCCTTTAGGTACACCTTTTGGGGTGCCATTGTTACAGTTTAGATGCGACCCTATTCCGAACCCCTATCTCACTGCATTATTTATTCATGGTCATTATTTGACCATTTTAGATCTAATGATGTGTTATCATTGTTCTATAGTTCTAAAGATCGTTAAGTGTTTGGAGAGGTGTGAAATAAGATCCTTAATGGTCGTTACGGATGCCCTTTTGTCAGTGGCATTTTGATATTTCAAATCTGGGTCGGGAATTTTAGAAGTATGTATTATAATAGCCGGGAGCAATTTAAAATGTTAGCGTTTTTATAATACCATCAAAAGAATTTAATCGTTTTATAGGCACTAACTTTTTTAATAGTACTGTTTCCTTCAACAATTTCTTACTTTATAAATATTTTCACTTTTTCTCCTCCGCAGTCTTAGTAGAATTTGAAATAAAGAAGAATTGGAACACTTGTATAACTTGAAATATAAAGTCTTCTACTAATAAAAGTATAACAGTAGGTAACTTGAAATTTCTCAAAGTAATAAAATAAAATATTATGTTATTTATTACTCTGTACTACTTTTAGGAGTCCAGATATTGAAGCAATGTCCAAATTAATAGCAAGGATTCTCATCGAAACTTTTGACATTAAAGTATTAAATGGAACATTCGTATTGGCTATTAAAATATAACTGCTGCTACTTTGTATTATAATAACAAGGTCATTAAAATGTACTCTTACATGTATTTCATTGTCAGCTTTTAATTTGGCGCATTTGTCACTTGTGTCTCCTTTGAAAGGGTCCCCAGTAAGGTGATAGTTTAATAGGTTTTAAACCAGTTTTGAGCAATAATCAACAAAGTTGCAATGTTTATTAAACAAGGTAATACGCGCATTCAATAGCTTAAACTCTATTATCTATAACCAGTTCCTTAGCTTCGAGAACTCCGATTTTATCTTCCTACAGTTCTTAAAGGACATTGTACTTTAGTTTTATGACGTTCCTCCATAACGGTGTAGAAAAGTTAATTTCATTTTCTTTTCTTTAACTGTCTTATGTGATACTATGTCCACTTCGAAATGGGAAATGACGCAATATTCGCACGTTTTATGTTTGTTGTTGTTTCCACCATTTTCTTTTATTAATATCGTAACAGAGATACATAAGTTAATCCGTTTTTATAAAGTATATTTAAGTATATTATTGCCTGATAGATTAATGTTAATTTAAAAGGTACGAGTATTTATTTATGGTCAAGGCATTCCATAATTTTTTGGAGTATTTTTTTACCTATTGTTGTTTAGCTAGGTTTTAAAATATGAGTTCCCTCCAAAAGTACTCTAAAAAAAAAACTCTAATCCCAAATGCATATCTTCTTTCATATTTCTCAAAAGTTAACGACTTAAGATGATTGCTTCAAAACGTTTATCAAAACAAAAAGCTTCTATCAAAGCCCCTTTTACCCTTCTATCTCAGTTTCACCCTTTACAATTCTCACAATAATTATTACTTGACCCACATACAAATACCCTTGCAAATCAAAGAATGGCCAGTAATGAAGTGGGGGCATTATGTCTAGATCATAAACTAAGCAATTTATGTGCCCAAGGTGGTCCTATTAAATGCGACATGGTTTTTGGACGGAGCGTCACCTTTATTCTGTGACAATGTTGTTGAGTTATAGGGACAAATTTTGTTAAGTTATCACCTTTGATTGTGGCTTGGGAAAGGAGTTGAGAATCCGTTACAAATTACAATCATATGGAAGTAAGTCCTTTTAGTGTTATTGTTGCCTAAAATTTTTCCCAGCTTTTTTAATAGTGCTGAGCATTAACTTGACATACACGTAATTTATGGTATTGAGCTATTTTATTAATAAGAGTTTCATTTGCTGGTTCTTCGCAGTAGAATCTTCTTTCCGAGACGGTGGTAGAGTCACGACATTTCGTAAGTGGCACAAGTTGTCCAACGTGAAATAAATCATCAAAATTTCAAAGTGATATTTCAAAGTGATAGTTACCTTTAATGCATTAAGACAGATAGGGACGATGTCTATATTAAAAATAAATTATTTGTAACTGGTTGTTAAATAGAGGGTCTTCCAAAAGACCTAAAATTCACATCTTCGGTTAGTTTTAAGTTTGATAAGCATTTTAAAATATAGATTAAAGAAAAAAAATGTAGTGAATTTCATACAACTTCAATACTAAAAGTGCGTTTTTAAGTTTGATAAAGAGTTGCTAATTTGATTGAGTTGTCATCATCCCTATTAGCCTTTTCTTGGCGATTTTATTATGATTTTGAAAACCTAAATAAGTACAATAAAGTTATAAAGTTTCTTTTTTTATTCATATACTGCAGTCAAAATTGTGTATTCAAAAAGGTAGTATTTTATAAACCCATCAAAATTTTATATGCATTTATGCTTTAAATTTTAATAAAATAAAGGAGACTCTATGGACCGAAAATTTACCTTCGGCACCGAAATCGAGACAACTAAATCCAAAATGTTCTCTCCAAAGAATAGTAAAGGCACTAATAGCCCATATATTCCCAAAAGTCCGTTCGCAGGACATAATTGACCATAAATAATGGATATTACACATGTTTATTTTAACCATTGAATTGAAAGGGGTCAGTGAATAGACCAAGTTTTTTTTTCATCTATGAAGTTGTCTATGTTCTTGCAATTTGTATTTTGTCACACGTGATAAAATATAAAGTGAGTATTGTTTTCTTTTTGTGGTACTTATATAAAATATTGCGATGGCTATTTTTTTTTTGTCACATTGTTTAATACAATAGAATTACAGTGTATTAGTTTGTAATGTCATACAAATAATGTGAAAGGATAAAATTCAAATAATAATAGTAATTCATACATAATCAGAGAAATTATTATTTTTACCCGACTCAACTAGTAAAAGATTTAGAAGGAATGGTTTAGATAGATATTATGCTAATATTATTAATTTTTATTTCATGTAGGACCACTTAATGTAGCACTTTTAATTTGTCAGGGCTCTACCATCAATTCGGAAGGAAGATTGCACTGAAAAGAAAGATTATTCTAGAGTTAGTTTTATTTTCATAAATAAAGTAGCCAAAAATTTCCTTGAAAAGGAAAAAATATATCACATCAAAAATATAAAATTAATTGAAATCCGAACATGCAATAATAAGTAAAATCGCAATAATGTTTTTAATTATTAATGGGCTAACTAACTAATATAAGTTTCTTTATTCGAGGCAGCTTCTGCACAAAATAACATGTATGTATTTTATAATATGGGCCTTGTTGCCTGAAATAATTAATGATAATAATAAAATAATATGTAATAATAAATTTACCTAATTACCAACGATGTTGTCCAGTGTACCGCTTCTAGTAGGTAAGCCACTCAGATTGTATTGGGATTCCGGACCTCTCAGACACGAAAGATCTGTGCAAAAAGAAGTGCAGGAGACATACTGACATCCCTTAAATCCGTATTGTTTTATTTAATACTAACTGATGCCCGCGACTTCGTCCGCGTGGTTTAAGTTTTTGATTTCCGCGGGAACTCCTTAATTTTCCGGGATAAAAAGTAGCTATTCCAGACTATAATAATTAATCTATCTCTGTGGCAAATTTCATCTAGATCCATTCAGCCGTTCCGTCGTGATTGAGTAGCCTATGTCACTCTCCAGGTTCTCAACTAAATACATATTATATCCATGCCAAAAATCACGTCAATCCGTTGCTCCGTTGCGGCGTGGTTGAAGGACAAACCAGCAAACCAACAAACCAACAAACAAACTTTCGCATTTATAATATTAGTATGATGATTGTTGTCGTTCGTGTTATTCATTTTTGGGAAGTCATGGTACGTTTTTTTTTTTTTTTAAATCCACTACAAGTTAGCCCTTGACTGCGATCTCACCTGATGGTAAGTAATGATGCAATCTAAGATGGTAGCGGGCTAACCTGTTAGGGGCATGGCAGTTAATTAAACCCGTACCCCTATTCGGTTTCTACACGGCATCGTACCGGAACGCTAAATCGCTTGGCGGCACGTCTTTGCCGGTAGGGTGGTAACTAGCCACGGCCGAAGCCTCCCACCAGAATAACTGAACTTAAACTGTCATTTTGAAAAAACCTATACCCCCCAGAGGTTACTACCATAGTTTTTTTTTACCCAGATCTGATATTCCATGGTCTATAACGTTATAACATAATTATTTGACCAAAACTAAAATAGTCGCATGTTGTATGATTCTGTTTCCTTTGTTATAAAAAATAACATGAAAATGCGAATAAAATGTAACATGAAAGTTACTTACCCTTCTTTGAACTTTGACATTACGTGAACGAAATTTATCAGATTGCCCTTGGCCATAGTTTTTTTAATGTATCGACTAATTAAATTTTATTTATATGAGAAGATTAAACACAGTTGTTTCTATTGTTAGTTTTTGGTTTTGTTTTGTTTACTTTATAACGATTTTTATTTTATAAAGTATCTAACAATTATTATTTTCCGTTAGTGATGCGAATGTATTTCGATAATTATTATTTATCAGGGGCGAAGAATTTACTTTTACATTAAGTTATTAACGTAAAAGTGCCAAACTCTTGATAACTAGCTCTATTTCTCCTAGTTTTGTTTTATTTTGAAATAGATTTTTGCAATTTACAAAAATTATAATAATACTAGCTGATGCCCGCGACTTCGTTCGCGTGGATTGAGGTTTTTGGTTCCCGCGGCAAACTCTTTAATTTTCCGGGATAAAAAGTAGCCTATGTGCTATTCCAGACTATAATTAATATAACCTCTATGCCAAATTTCATCTAGATCCGTTCAGCCGTTCCGGCGTGATTGAGTAACAAACATCCATCCATCCATCCATCCATCCAAACTTTCGCATTCATAATATTAGTATAGAGATTAGTATAGATTAATTATTGACAGATCCATTTCGCAGTATATTCTAATGTATTCAAAACTAATACAAGTTTCAGAATATGATCATAATATTATTCGAGAGATCTCTACAAGTTAAGGGAAACTAGATAAATAGACCACCCAACAAGTCATAAACATACTTATTCAGGAGTTGACAAACGATGACAACTCGATATGTCTTCATAATCACGTCATCAGAGCGTCTTGCGCAAACAATTTCTAAATTATGCCCAATAAGTCCGTATCCTACGATAGATGCTCATACATTGATATTCAACACTGATATATCTAATACACAAAACCAAAATGCCTTGTATTTTTCTTTAACTATAGGAAAATTAAACTTAAGTTCCAAATTTTACAGCACAATTTACAATAACGGTTGAATCGAAGTTACATCCATACGGATAAAAGACAGCGTAGCCAGCGTACAATATTTCCCCTCTCCTGTAACTACGGTCAGCCGCGTTTAATATTGTGTCATCTCTGAAGATAGTGTTTGCGATTTTAGTTCTTAATGCAAAGGAATGAGAACTATAACCGCATATGTAGCTCAGCTTGAAGGTGTAAGTGGAAGTGTTTTATTGAAGTCGAATATTTCCCCCGCACGACCCTTTCAATGAATAGGGCTGTCAAATTTGCTCAACTAATAAATAATAATGAATAAATAATACCTCATGTACTTCTATACCTTTCGAATATTATGGATACGTATCTTCTCTACTGCAACTAATGCATTTTAATGAATTTATATTTACTGCAATGGAATCTTAGGAATTTTACAATTCCAGAAGCACTACCGCCATAGGGCGCTGCCATAATAATTTTATGGAGATTTTTACATCATTTATTTTAAATAAATATGTATCATACTTAATTAATAAAACTACGTATAGGCTTATATAAATAAATAAAATAACATCTTTCGTACTAATGGAGTTGAGAATTAATTTGAGCTATTTAAATTTTTTTTTAATTTATGTATAGATATTCTTTAATGCACAAACAAAATATACATTACTAGATGATGCCCACCACGTAGTCCGCGTGGATTTAGGTTTTTGATTCCCGCGGGAACTCTTTAGATTTCCAGGATAACAAGTAGCATTTGTCCTTCCCGGGATAAAAACCTATCCCTGTAACAAATTTCGTTAAAATCGGTTAAACAGATGGGCCGTGAAAATGTAGCAGACAGACAGACTGACAGACAGACACACTTTCGCATTTATAATATTAGTATGGATACACTATACAGTCAAAAAGTAGTAAGAAGACTACATAGAAATGTGCAAAGGAGGTCTTATTGCTAAAAATATTATTATTATTGTTAAAAATATTCCCATTTTGAATGTATTGGCAGCCCTGACACCGAAACGCCCCCTGTTACCGCGGCGACACAGCGTCGGTCACCCTTTACCGGCGTAACGTTAGCGTGGCACCACTGTTATCGATAATACTATGAATTATTTATTACATCCATCACTATTTGCGAAATTTGACAGTTTGCACAATTGGAAAGATAAATTGGTTTGTACAATTAATAAAACTTAATATAATATTTTTCAATCATAAATAATAAATAATGTACTTATTATTGGTTCCTATGGTTTACATGATTAAAGAATAATTTAATAAACTCAAGATAAAGTTTATATTGAGCTCTTAACTTTTGAGTTTTAATCCCCACTATAATATTATGCATAATCGTAGTAATGTTTTGACAAATCCATACTAATATTATAAACGCGAAAGTGTCTGCTACGCTTTACCGGCCCATCTTTTCAACCGATTTTGATGAAATTTGGTACAAAGATAGGTTGTATCCCGTTAAAGATCGTAAGATAGGTACAAAACAGATTGCCTCTTTTACTATTCCTAAGAGTTTTTGAAAAATATTACTAGGTCATAAGGCAACTTAAGACAATAAATTAAAGATCTTAAGATTAGGTAATAATTACTTGCTTTCTTAGTCTTATTGGAATCAGATGGAGTTTATTCCTAATATTCATTTTATAAAGTATCTTCTGTGAGGTAAAGGCGAATGTAGAGATGCAAAGTTCACAAAAACTCTTTATCCCATTACTCTTTACTCTTTATCCCTAGAGATTCACAAAAAGTCAACGTAACATACATATTTTAAGTATATTATACCACCCCTATTACTCAGCTACCACTCCTTTACGTCGAACAGTCAGAAAAAACGATTACATGGAAGTAATTATTTTACTGCAAGAAAAGAAAATTCTGTTTCATTAATTATTTGCCATACTACAATGTAAGTGCCAATTTGTCAATTGGAATAAAAATAAGTCCGTAATAAGACCCTTTTCTGTATCATTTGTCTCTAATAGCACGTTTCTTGCGTCAATGTCATACAACACTTTGCAATTCCAACCGCCTTATTAGAAAGGCGTCTAATGTCTAATCGCTACTGTCCTATGTCAACATTTTCATAACGAGTGGTTTATAAAATTCTTGAAAAACATAATTTCTTTTATCGAAATTGGTGTTATTAGCTGTATGTGAGTAAAATTATCGCGTGTTTCATTCGCCATAATAATATGGTGTATTGCAGATACCAAACTAATTACGTTCCATATTAAAAATTTTGTTGGAAATTAGTTTTATATTAATAATTAATTTGTTAGTCTATACTAGTACAAAAATAGTAGTACAAGTATTCAGTACAAAAAGTTAAATTGAAAAATTTTCTAGCTGATGCGCGTGGAATAAGTTTTTTATTCCCACGGGAACTCCTAAGTTATACGGGAAAAAAGAAGCCTATGTCACTCTCCAGGTCCTCAACTATACCCATGCAAAAATCACGTTGATCTGTTGCTCTGTCGCGGCGTGGTTGAAGGACAAACCAACAAACAAACACACTTTCGCATTTATAAAAATATTAGACAATGCCCGCGACTTCGTCCGCGTGGATTAAGATTTTTTTATTCCTACAGGAACTCCTTAATTTTCCGGGATAAAAAGAAGCATAAGTCAATCTCCAGGTCCTCAACTATACCCATGCAAAAAATCACGTTGATCTGTTGCTCTGCGGCGTGATTGAAGGACAAACCAACCGCATCATACGTAACACACGTTCGCATTTATAATAATACACCGGGCCAGACCTCTTGACACTTACGGAAAAACAGAAAAAGTATCGATCGATTCTAATCGATAAAATAATTCTACTTCGTCACATCACTATAGAATGTGCTGCAATGAGTCACAGGCTGCGGTACAGTAATATATAGGTAAGGAAGTGTTCTGCTTTTGTGCTTTTTTACAACACTAATAGGGCACGTATTTAAGGTTTTTATGGTGCTGTTTAGTCACATTACGTGCTTGAGTATACTATTTAATAGTTTCTGTTTAATCAGGCCTGTCTTTAAAAGTTCTGATAGCTGTGTTATACCGATTGTAATCTTTTTTTTAAAATTGTAATATTATCATTAATTTTGCTATTCGTTTTTTAAAATAATTGGATAGGGCTTTGCAACTAGCCACGATAGACATTACCAGAAATTACTTTAAACTCCAAACTGCACCTGCTGGGAATCGAACCTGGGACCTCGCACTTTCAAGATAAAACCTCTCACCACTGCACGAGGATGGTTGTCAACAGCATTTTGGTTAACCATGTATTGTATTTAATTAAACCTGTACGTCGATGTTCGGACAGTATGGAAGACGAATGATTCTAATTGAAATACCGCTCTTCGGGAGATGTCGCTTCTACATTCTTTGCAGACATTTACCGGGAATTGCAAGATACAAGAAGGAAAGTTTTTTTTTATCCACTACAAGTTAGCCCTTTACTGCGATCTCACCGGATGGTAAGTGATGATGCAGTCTAAGATGTTAGCTAAACCTATTACGGGCATGGCAGTTAAATTAAAAACATACCCCTAAACGGTTTCTACACGACATCGTACCGTAACGTTAAATCGTTTGGCGACACGTCTTTGCCGGTAGGGTGGTAACTGGCCACGACCGGAGCCTCCCACCAGACCAGATGTTATAAAATCATTATGAAGTTTTAAAAAAAAACTTTATAATGATTTTATCACCACCATCATTGCACCCACCACCGACTCACTACTGAAGGTCTAGTACAAAGGCACCACTACAAAGGCAGCGCCAAATATTTTTTGTGCAATTTTGTCGCAGTGCATCTCCGTGGCGCGTCGCTGAAGAAGGTTCAGCAGCCAGCTCCATAAAAACTCATACAAAGATTATAATTATGAAGGAACTTGAAATTTAATTTGCTATAATCCGCAACAATAGGCAAATATAAACAATAGGTAAAGATTATAATTGTCGCTACGTGCCGCGCCGCGCCGTTCATCTGTAGTGAGGCTAGACCTTTACACTACTAAAATTCTACGTTATGCAAATTTTGACACGCGGCACTTTCCCGTTTAAAAAAAATAATTAAGTACTTACCTTAAAGTTGATGTTTTTTGACTAACTTTTTTTCGGTACAACCATTTGAAACACATTTTTAATTTTTTTTACACAAGCTACTCCACTACAGCCCATTAACGTCCCACTGCTGGGCACAGGCCTCCACTTTCATAGGAGAGAGGGAATAAGAGCTTAGACCTACCACGCTGATCCAATACGGGTCGGCGGACTTTAACGACTATTATCATGTTAGTGATAACTGGGACCGACGGCTTAACGCGCTCTCTCCGAAGAACGGGGGTGAAACACCGCCAACTTCCTAACTCCGGGCTAGTACCTACTGAGAATTTCTACTCAGAAAAAGCCAATACTCAATTATGGCCATACCCGGGACTCGAACCCGGGACGAACATGCCAACCACTAGACCAACGAGTCAACAAACTACTGCATCTTTAAATTATAGTCTTACAAATAGTATATTGTTAATATTCTTTACCATTTTTATCATTTACTGCCCATAAAACAGTGAAATATGGGGCAGAGTACATAAAGAAATATGGAGTCAGGAATCGAAGGACCACTATGATAAGGTTTATTTGGTTTTCGTATTCGGCCAATGTCCCCGCAATATTTTTTATAGAGATAATCCTTATGATTTATTGTATTTAACTCTGTGATTTATAACTAAAGTTCTGATTAGAGACTGGACTATGTATCAAATGTATTTGAACTGTTTACTATTCTTGTGCCAGGGTAAGTACTAACAGCGGACGGTTTTTTTTAATTCCTCTTATATTAAACCCATATTAAAACCGATTTTTACCGACCGATTTTTACCGATTAAACCGACCCAGGCCAATTAAAACCAACCTTGCCGAAAAGTAGGACCGCTTTAAAACTGACTAGGGGTATGGGTTTTAATAATTGCCATAACCCTAACAGGTTAGCCCGCCATTATCTTAGACTGCATCATCACTTACCATCAGGTGAGATCGCAGTCAAGGGCTAACTTGTAGTGGAATAAAAAAAGAGTCCCCGTTTCCTTTCCATATCCAATTGTTGTGCCATCTTGTACCGCATAGAATATAATGACAGTGAAATGATTTATTTCACGTAGGACAACTTGTTTATAAGTCAAAAGAATCTACCACCGGTTCGGAAAGCTGATTCTACTGACATAAAATGATGGCTATTTTTTGTAACATTCACAGTCATAAGAATTTCTTACTAGAATAGTACCAACTATTGTACTTTTAAAATTCCTATGAGACAGTGAGTGTGCGCACAGAATCTAGTGAGAACATTTTAATATCTACGCCTGTTAAACGACTCTACTTCTTGCATGATATTTAGGGAGTAAATAAGAATAGTGGGTGATACCCGCGACTTTGTCCGCGTGGATGTAGGCTTTTGAAAAATTCCGTGTTTTTTTTTAAATTTCTTAGATTTGCATCGATAGTTTTTTTTTTATCAACTACAAGTAAGCCCGTGACTGCGATCTCACCTGATGGTAAGTGACGATGCAGTCTAAGATGGTAGCGGGCTAACCTGTTAGGGGCATGGCAGTTATATTAAACCCCTATTCGGTTTCTACACGGCATCGTACCGGAACTAAATCGCTTGGCGGCACGTCTTTGCCGGTAGGGTGGTAACTAGCCACAGCCTTCCACCAGGCCAGACCAGGGAAAATTCAGAAATTAGAAATTCCCAAATTGACCCTGTCGGGGATCGAACCCGGCACCACTGCACATTAAGACAATAGCGCTCAACACTGCGCCACGGAGGTTGTCAAATCTATACCTATATAAATACATAGTTATACTAGCGATCCGCCCCGGCTTCGCACGGGTAGCACTAATAATCTTAATCTATATAATATAAACTATCCTATCTCTCAAGTTAGATCGAACTGCACATGGTGTGCGAATTTTATTATAATCGGTTAAGTGGTTTAGAAGTCCATTGAGGACAAACATTGTGACACGAGATTTATATATATATAAGATAAGAGTATCAAATCTGTTTTAGGGCTGATTTTTCAATCGTCAGATAAAGTTTATCGGAGGAATAAATTTGACGTTTTGACAGGTTTTGTATTGAAAATCTGCCAAAACGTCAAATTTATTCCTCCGATAAAATTTATCTGACGATTGAAAAATTAGCCCTTAATATTACTAACTAGGTGATGCTTTGTCCGCGTGGTTTTTAGGGTTCCGTAGCCAAATTTGGCAAAAACGGAACCCTTATAGATTCGTCATGTCTGTCTGTCTGTCTGTCTGTGTGTCCGTCCGTATGTCACAGCCACTTTTTTCCGAAACTATAAGAACTATACTGTTGAAACTTGGTAAGTAGATGTATTCTGTGAACCGCATTAAGATTTTCACACAAAACTAGAAAAAAAACAATAAATTTTGGGGGTCCCCATACTTAGAACCGAAACTCAAAAATTTTTTTTTCATCATACCCATACGTGTGGGGTATCTTTAGATAGGTCTTCAAAAATGATATTGAGGTTTCTAATATCATTTTTTTCTAAACTGAATAGTTTGCGCGAGAGACACTTCCAAAGTGGTAAAGTGTGTGTCCCCCCCCCCTGTAACTTCTAAAATAAGAGAATGATAAAACTAAAAAAATATATAATGTACATTACCATGCAAACTTCCACCGAAAATTGGTTTGAACGAGATCTAGTAAGTAGTTTTTTTTTAATAATTTAAAACTTACTACAGGTTTGTACGGAACCCTCGGTGCGCGAGTCCGACACGCACTTGGCCTGTTTTATTTTTTTTAAATTCCATGCGAATTCAAGCGAAATGCAAGCTAGCTCTGTGTCAAATTTCGTCAAAATTGTTTAAATGGATGAACCGTGTATTCGTATATTTATATGGATTCGAATGATTATTATAAGTATAAATAAGTAACTACATGCACATGGCAGTAATAAAGAAGATTATGGCACAAATTAATGCTATCTTTTGATTGAGCTGTAACACTACATTGTGTTAGAACAAAGCCCTGGGTAACGCTGCTCGTACGCGATCGAGTTATGGCCCAGGTCTTAACAGTCAGTGGGGTGCAGTTAACAGAAATTCAATTATAAGTTTTACTCCTTTAGGCCAAAGATCAGTTAATGCAGAAGTAGCGCTGTAAACAGTTGAACAATTTTTACCTCGTACGATATTATTTAACAACGTAAGTAGGTACCTACTCCACGTCACTTCATTTCATTAATATCGCTGGCTTCGTTTGATCATTGATGTCTTTTGAGCGTAGCACATAGTTTAATTTTTAGATTAGTCAAGTGTAGAATAATAATGTTGTGAATGGGATTCATTACAAAGCTGTAGGTATTGTGTTTAGAAACGCAAAAGCATCGAAAGTGGCTAGCTATCTACCACTACAGCCCATTAACGTCCCACTGCTGGGCACAGGCCTCCACTCTCATAGGAGAGAGGGAGTTAGAGCTTACCCCACCACGCTGCTCCAATGCGGGTTGGCGGGCTTTAACGACTATTATTATGTTAGTGATAATAACCGGGACCGTGCTCTCCGAGGCACGGGGGTGAAACACTGCCAACTTCCAAACTCCGGGCTAGTACTGAGAATTTCTAGTCGGCAAACCCCAATACCTCGTCGGCCGCAGTCAAACATGCTAACCACTAGACCAACGAGGCAGGTAGGCGCTTCTGTATATTGCAGAACTAATCTTTGCTGTTAACTTTACGGCATACATCGCCCAGTTGACTCATAACGTGATCCAAGATCGCTTCCAGTTAAGTTTGCGATGCGGTCGTCTTTGCCTTTAGTGTGAACTATGGGTGGTCCAAGATTCAGAACACTACTGAAGATTAGAAGACTTATTTACCTTTACTCATGGACCTATAAAATAACTCTTTGATCCATGACTATACTTATTTATCTAGAAATAAATTTATATTTTGGTATGTAATTTGTAAAGCTCAAAACGCGGGCACGGTTTTTTGAGCAGTAGTAAAATATAGTCACCTTGATGTATGATAGGTCTAAAACTGAATTTTGGCATGCAATTTTGTTGCCACACAACAAGATAAATCGAGAGGACTATTTGACCACGCTCATTCATGAGCTGTTAAATGTGCGATTTAACGCTGATATTACCTTTATTTTTTATCTTTCAAAATGAATGAAGCCTATTACGTACCTGATCCTTGTTCATCCTTAGTAGAGAATTTTCGATCCTGACTAGAAAATAGTTATTCTGATTTCTGATGCTTATTTTGGCCTATCTTCATAACGGCATTGATTCTTATTTATTGTTGTTTTACATGTATATAAGTGATGCAATATTTTTGCTACTTGTTAATCATACTTAATATTATAAATGCGAAAGTGTTTGTTTGTTGGTTTGTTGGTTTGTCCTTCAATCACGCCGCAACGGAGTAACCGATCGACGTGATTTTTGGTATGGGTATAGTTGAGGACCTGTGTGCTTAGCATGCGCACAAAGAGGTTATCTCGCAACGAGAGAGAGAGATGTTGTCGTTTCCGGCAAATTTTTCATTTAACCTAACATGCACAAAATGTGGTATATTACAAGAAAAAAATAGTCGGCATGTAAAGGTTCGTAGAGAAAAATACTACAGATAAGAAATATTACTTTTATATCTACTTTTGACGTAACGAGACAAGTAACCATGTTAGCTTCGGTAGACAGATAGAGATAACGGGTAGACATAATTTTACTCGTTATGCGCATGCTAGCCATACTGGAGAGTGACATAGGCTACTTTTTATCCCGGAAAATTAAGGAGTTCCCGCGGGAATATAAAAAACTTAAACCAAGCGGACGAAGTCGCGGGCATCAGCTTGTTACATAATATGTTTGTTTTGATTACTTTTGTTAATTGGCAGAGACTAGAGAGAATTTTTACCGCTTATACCTTGCACCAAACAACAAAATACTCCACTTAATTGCTCGTGAGACATGAATTCCACGATTCGTATATGAATCAATCAAAAAAATCGTAAACGAGGTAGTAAATAACGAATTGAATTAATGAACTGTTAAGGTGATTCACAATCACATAATTGTGCTGCAGTATTATATTTGATTGACCCCTAGTTGACCCCTAGGACCCCTAGGACTAGGTGGACGGATTGTCCTGAGCGAGTAGCTGGGAGCCGCTGGAAGCAAGCGGCACAAGACCGTGATCTGTGGAGATCCATGCAGGAGACCATCGTCCAGCAGTGGACGTCTATTCAACGTCAACTTTCTTTATTCAAATAGGCTTTTACAAAGTGCTTTTGAATCTTCGACTGAATCTACCGCTGGATCGGAATGTCATTCCTACCGAGAAGATCCAGTAAGAAAATCGGTTGTTGCTCTTTCCATTTAAATATTACAGTACAAGGATATACAAGTAACTGCAGTACCCAAGCATAGCTGGAGCGAGTCCAATCCATGTTATTTATTCGTTTACACTTAACATAATCTTAACATTAATCTTTAACATTCGTTTAAACCACAGGAATTCCAAGCTGCTGTTAATCTCATTAACGAAGATCTTAATCGGATTGCAGAATGGTCGGATCGTAATTGTTTAGTACTTAATCCAACAAAATCTAAATATATTTTGTTTGGAACCAAAAATCTTTTAAGTAAAATCAATATGCAAGGCAGTGATATAAGTATAGGTGACAATACCTTAGAGCGAGTATTTCTGGTGCGAAATTTGGGTTTGCTCATGGACTCTGGCTTGAGGTTTGAAGAGCATGTAGCGGAGAAGGTTCGCAATTGCTTCTACAAGCTGAAGATACTGTACAAAGTTAGATGCTATCTTTCTCTGGAGCTGCGTATCCAGTTAGTGGAAGCCTTGGTTCTCTCAAAGCTAAATTATATGGATGTTGTGTATGGGCCGCGGTTACTATGCAGGACAAAACGCCTAATTCAACGCGTGCAGAACGCGTGCGCGCGTTTCTGCTTTGACATACCTCCGCGCAATCATGTGACCCCTTATTTAAATAATCATCGATTGCTAAAAATGAGATCGCGAAGGAAACTGCACCTCGCAGGCCTACTTTTCGGTGTTATTAAATTTGGTAAGCCTTTGTACCTTCTAAATAAGCTTAACTGGGTGATGAGGAATCCGATCGCCTCAGAAGCTGTCGCAATCGACTTCGGATTCCATTTCATCGCACCGCTGCTTTTAGAGGTTCATTCACGTACTCCGCCACTAAATGCTGGAACAATATACCCCCTCCAATTAGAAAATTAAAAAATATTTTTACATTTAAAATAAATTTAAAAAAATACCTTTTAGAGAAACAGGTTGAATTTCAGGATCTGGTGGCGGAATTTTGATTTCTATAGGGTTATAATTCTCATTATACATATATAGGTTTAATTAAATATGTTTATTTTTATTTTTTATTAATTTCAATTAATCATTATTATTTATTTTTATTATTATATGTGAATTTAACAGAAAGTATCAGACTATTATAATGAATTATATTTATTTTGTTTTCTTCTACTCAATTAAAATCTATATAAGATATATAATATATATATATAATATATATATATATAAAATATATATATCTTAGTATATAGTTAAGTATGTGTTGGTATAAGTGCAATAGACTGTAATTAGTGGTTTAGTGCTAGTTTTATTATTTATAATTATGGATCCGTGGCGTCGCCTGCAACAAGGTTCCGGCTGAAAATCAGCGCTGCATGGTTTTTATATTGCCTTTGTGCATATTCGAATCATGCAGCATTATGCTGAGTTGGGGCCTTTTTTCAGGTTGTGCCACACATGACTCCTGTTGTCCCGGCGCTTGTGTCACCTTGGTAGTTTAGCACATTGCTGTTGGTGGTGGTGAAGGAGGCGCCGGGGTAACATACCTTTAAGGTAAGGGCATGTGTGGCAGAATTGGAAAATAAATGCTTTTTCTTTCTTTCTTTCTTTCTTTCAACAGTATAATAATGAACATTACTTTATTTACCAGCCAATCCGTTGTCGGCTTTTAAGGAATTCGTTGATCCACCACTTGAAAAACTCGTATATTTTGACCATTTCGTGTCCCCTGAGACATCGAGTGTCTGTGCAAAAAACTAATGCGGGCAATTCCACTCCCTGTAATAATTACCCACTTTGAAACTATTACATATTAATATAATGTAAAGAGACACCCCACTCGAAGCTGGCTGACAATTTTAACACTACACCACAGTTGTGAGTGTCAATCAAATGACGCTATTGAAGTGTTTTGGAGCGGACAAAACTTTTGTTACATAACTATTCGAGGTGTATTTAAACGTGGATTACAGCGTAAAGCGCTTTACATCAAGTTTTCAGCGACATTTTTATCAATAAGAAATAGGTAAAGTATGCTTATTGCTTCTGCATTTTTTTTAAAATCAAGTGGTCAAATATTGCGTTTTACTCAATAAATTGATGATGCCCGTGAATTCGTCTGCGAGGATTATGATTTTTCGATTCCACGGGATATCTTATATTCGTCAAAATCGGTCTATCTGTTAGGCCGATTTAGGGCCGTGAAAATAGACAGATTATAATATACAACGTACTTACTTTTGTATTTAATGTTTTAAATATGGATTTCTATTTTGATAGATTGAATTGGCTCTAAATTTTATTTAAAAATATAGTACTGTAATAATTACTTCATTTAAAAAAATGTAATATAGGCTAGCGCTTGGCAGCAATTAGACCTGCTTGCAAGTGGTGGTGCTCCGCACTTACCTAGAGAATGCCTATTCAGTACTGATTTGAAGGTAATTACCTAAGTATATTAAAAGAGGAAGGGCATTATGCTGAAGAATTTCAGACCAAGAATCATCAGATCAGATCAGAGAGGATCTATCTGCCTTTAGGGTCCATGCGTCCATTTAATTGCTGGACATGAGTATTTTAGCTGAAAAAAGATTTTTTTTAAATTTACTGTAAAAAGTTTGACAGTGTAGCAAATAAAGCGCTGAGCACAACAAGTGGCGTATTGCTTGATAGCGCATGAGTGGTTTCCGGTGACAAGTGATCGTTCAAGAGGGATTACTGTATTTGGGATTAATTTTCTCGAAATACGACCATCTGTCCAATTAGTTTGGATGAAATCGTAGTGACGAATTTTTATTTCAATATTATTTTCCACGGAAAATTTTCAAAAAATATCGGGAACAGTCCAGGAGTTAGCATAATAATTATTATACTTGAAATTATTTAATTTTTTTCGTTCGTAAAAAATTCTCGTTGTCAAATTCTCAAAGTTTTTGTGTGATGTTTTATAGGTATGGATGATTATTTATTACATGCAGAATTAATCTTCGTATTTTGTGTTCGTTCTTAATAATGCCACTAAATACATAAATAATGTTATAATATTATTTTTAAATTTTTCATCTTTAATAATAGTTGGGTAATTATTAATAAAACCAAAATACGCCTGAATAGGCATCTATGTATTTCTATCAGCAAGAATTAAGAATTCATTTGGATCTACACATTTTCTATTTATTAATTATACAAAAAAAAATAACAAAGCATATTTTTCTACATACAATTCACTCAATCTAAACACCAATATTATTTTATTTACCTAATAATTAACTAAACATACCATTAGACATCTGGACCACAGAGTAATGAGCATGAAACATAGAGGGAAATTAATTTTTGTCCCTCCATCATCACAGCAATTACTCGTAAACTCCACATACCTTATATTATTTTCCATAGAGGTATTTTTCGGTCACGCTATCTTCATTTAATTACGTATCATTTTGCGCGGTAGTCATATTATTGTGTTTTTGGCATAACCACACTATCATGCAGATAGAGGGTGCTTACACTTAATTTAAAATATAGAGTTCCATTCATAGATAATTTTATTATTATAATAAATAATTTAAAGTTAATAATATTATTGTATTTATTTTACGAACTAGTATCAGAAACAGAAACTCATTTAAAAACCGTTTTATGAAGAGATTGATATATTTTACTTTTGCCTAATAAGTATTATTATTACTATCACGCACTAGCACTCCAACAGCCAACCTCACCTGCCCGCGGTACCCCCTGCTGGTCGACGAACGAGGCTCTGGCGACCGACAAATGGCGGGATAACCATTTCAAAATTGGCTAAACTGGAAAATGACACAGGCCGGTGTCGGGCAGCAGCGACACCGGCGCAACCAGTCTAGCCCTGCGATGACCAACACGCCTGCCCAGCGTGGTCATTATGGGCATTTCTTTGGAATGAACGGCGCCAACACACAAAGGCCCCCAGTTCCCGGTCGCCCCGCTATTCCCGACAACGGTAGCAGTCGCGGTTACGGCGGGGCAGGGGGTGCGAAGAATCTCCGGGCGACGGTGAGCTACCATCACAAACGACTTTACTTGGCAACCTATAATACCAGGACACTGAGGTCGGACGAAAGCCTAGCCGAAATTGAAGTAGAGTTGGAAAAAATCAAGTGGCATATTCTGGGCTTGTCAGAAATCCGAAGAGAGGGGGAGGATACGATGACCCTAGAATCGGGCCACATACTTTACTATCGCGAAGGCGACCAAACGTCCCAAGGCGGAGTGGGATTCCTGATCAATAAAGTCCTCGCTAGCAACATTGTGGAGATCAGTAGCGTTTCGACGAGGGTTGCATACGTTATACTCAAGTTAAATCAGAGATACTCTCTGAAAATAGTACAAGTCTATGCACCCACGTCGGCACGCTCTGATGAAGAAGTAGAGACTCTATACGAAGACATAACCAAGGCTCTTAATAATACCACCAAGTCCTACTTCAATGTTGTAATGGGGGACTTCAACGCAAAGGTGGGAGTACAAGAACGCGACGAATCGAAAATTGGGCCACATGGAGTTGGTATTAGGAACCGTAGGGGCCAAATGCTTGTCAACTTTCTTGAACGGCAAGGGCTGTTCTTAATGAATACATTCTTTAAGAAAAAAGCACACAGAAAGTGGACGTGGCAGAGCCCCGATCATATGACCAGGAACGAGATAGACTTCATCATGAGCGATCGAAAGGATATATTCAGAGATGTGTCTGTGATTAGCAGGTTTAATACTGGGAGCGATCACCGTCTCGTGAGAGGCTCTCTGAATATAGACTTCCAACTGCAGAGACGTCGTATGGTGAGGTCTACTCTCCGACCAAAACTAAACCAACCCAACATAATATCAGGGAAGTTCCAATTAGAACTGAGGAACCGATTCGATTCGCTGGAAACCACCGACGATGTTGATCAGGAATATGACGATTTTGTGAGGACCATTCGTGAGATAGGGGGCAAATACCTTGCAAAAGAAAGCAAGAGTTCTTCGTCAAAGATCTCTAGCGAGACCCTGGTTTTGATGGAGCAGAGACGGAATATGTCTTCGGATGTGTCAGATAGGCATTCTCTAAACAAGTTGATCAAAAAACGAATACGCTTTGATATGCGTTCCGCAAATACACGCAATATTCAAGATGCGATCGAACGTAATAAAGGATCAAAAGTATTCGTTAAAAATCTTGGGAGAAGCCATCTGACTAAGCTGAGGACATCGGACGGCCGAATCGTCGCATCAAAACCAGAGGTGTTAGCTGAGATAGAAAAATTCTATGAGCAGCTTTATTCAGCCCATGCTCCAAGACCCACGCCTCAACAATCCACGAATGATAAACGTGCGAGACTCGTGCGCCACTACACCGATGACCTCCCGGGTGTCGACGTGGGCGAGATTAGGATAGCCCTCGAACAGCTACGTAATAACAAAGCTCCAGGCGATGACGGTATCACTGCGGAGCTCCTGAGAGCAGGAGGTACTCCGGTCTTAAACAAACTCAAACACCTCTTTGATGCTGTCATCAACTCGGGCATAACACCAAAAGAGTGGAGCAGAAGTGTCACAGTCCTCTTTTTCAAAAAGGGAGACAAGAGCCTTCTTAAAAACTATAGGCCAATATCACTTCTGAGCCATATCTACAAGCTGTTCTCGAGGGTTATTACGAATCGTCTCGCCCGAAGACTTGATGAATTTCAGCCTCCAGAGCAGGCCGGGTTTCGTAAAGGCTACAGCACCGTGGACCACATTCACACTTTGAGGCAGATTATACAGAAGACTCAGGAGTATAATCTCCCCCTTTGTCTAGCGTTTGTGGACTACGAAAAAGCCTTCGACTCCATCGAAACCTGGGCTGTTTTGGAATCTCTGCAGCGATGCCAAGTCGATTGGCACTATATCCAGGTGTTGAGCTCTCTTTATCGCGCTGCCTCAATGACCGTTCAAGTCCAAGACCAAAAAACAAATCCGATCCCAATTCGAAGAGGTGTGAGACAGGGAGATGTCATATCTCCGAAACTGTTCACTTGCGCTCTCGAAGATGTGTTTAAGGTATTGGACTGGAAAGGTAGAGGCATAAACGTAAACGGCGAATTTATCTCACACCTGCGATTTGCAGACGACATCGTTATACTGGCTGACTCGCCGCAGGACCTTGAGGAAATGTTGTCCGGTCTTAGCCATTCTTCCAGATGCGTGGGTCTTAAGATGAACGTGGATAAAACCAAAGTCATGTTTAATGACTACGTCACCTCGAGACCCATTACCGTCGAAAATGTCAGCATCGAAGTTGTTCAGGAATACAACTACCTTGGTCAGGTTATACAACTTGGTAGGAACAACTTCGATAAGGAAGCTGACAGAAGAATCCAGCTGGGTTGGGCAGCATTTGCAAAACTTCGTCAGGTCTTCGACTCGTCGATTCCCCAAAGCTTAAAGACGAAAGTCTTTAACGAGTGTGTCCTACCTGTGATGACGTATGGAGCGGAAACGTGGACACTGACAGCTGGCCTTCTCTACAAATTTAAAGTCGCTCAGCGAGCTATGGAGCGGGCTATGTTGGGTGTTTCTCTGAGGGATAGAATCCGTAACGAGGAAATCCGCCGGAGAACAAAGGTAACTGACATAGCCCAGAGAATTAGTAAGCTGAAGTGGCAGTGGGCAGGTCATGTCTGTCGCAGAACCGATGGCCGTTGGGGCAGACGCGTTCTGGAGTGGAGACCGCGTACCGGTAAACGCAGTGTGGGACGACCTCCAGCCCGCTGGACCGACGACCTTAAAAAGGTAGCGGGAAGTGGGTGGATGAGGAAAGCGGAGGACCGTGTGTGGTGGCGCTCTCTCCAAAAGGCCTATGTCCAGCAGTGGACGAATGCAGGCTGATGGATGGATGGATGGATGGATTACTATCACGATGAATATTCATCCAGCAAACCCACAAGTCAGTGTAATACCTACTTGTTACGTAGCGTATGCATATTGTATACAAGTTGTTAAATTTTTCTGTTTTCGAAAAGAGTAACGGCTGAGTTTCTTGCCGGTTCTTTTCAGTAGAATCAGCTTTCCGAACCGGTGGTAGATTCTTACGACTTATCATAAGTGGGACAAGTTGTCCTACGTGAAATAAATCATTGCATTTCATTTCTTTTCATATTAAGAGAGATCCGTGTAGAGAAACAGGCGGTCTCGGAACGTAAAGAAAATATTAAAAAAATATTATCGTTTTTCGTTTCGTGGTTAGCTACATATTTATCAAAGACTGTGTCAAAGGCATACTCAATTATAACTACTTTGTATAGTTCATTTAACATAAATTTACTTTTTAAGCATGTATTTTGTAAATATAGGTAGGTAATTATAGTAAACTAGCTGATGCCCGCGACTTCGTCCGCGTGGTTTGAGGTTTTTCGGTTCCCGCGGGAACTCTTTAATTTTCCGGGATAAAAAGTAGCCTATGTGCTAAACCAGACTATAATCTATCTCTGTGCCAAATTTCATCCAGATCCGTTCATCCGTTGGAGCGTGATTGAGTAACAAACATACATCCATACATCCATCCATCCAAACTTTCGCATTTATAATATATATATATTTGATCCAATAAACAGAAATCAGCTGTTAGGACTAGGTATGTTAAAATTCTTAAAAACCTTTTTTATTTTATCCTAGTCTACTACGGTTAACAGTCTCCTAGCTAACTTGTCTCCTGTACTATGATGTAGATAATTAATTAATGTCCCCATCGTGACCCCAATAAATCAACATAACATTGTCACGTGATCACATTTAATGCGACGTCATTACAAATTTTGTTGAGTGCAATTATTGAATTAAAAATATATTTGTACAAAGAGGTATTAATGGTGTTTAAATTGGCCTTTGTTTCACGATCACGTTTCCGTATCATCCAACTGATAGGGATTGAGATGATAATTCGATAGTAATATCAATTTATTCATACAGCAATAATCTTCTGCAATTATAAAAAGGGAATCAAATTTTTGGATCAATTTCGATACTATTTTTTATTTATTTATGTTAACAAATGAGATATTTAGCTTATAATTATATATGAATACCTATCTACCGAATTGTTTTCCTTACATTATTATTGCTGTCATCAATCGCAAACTTATCTTCGCAATAAAATTAAATATTAATTGATGTTTTACAATAATATAAAACTTGTCATGTACCTTAAAAGCATTAGGGATATTCTACAAATGTTTCTACAATGTACTCCAAGAGTAAGCAAGCCTTCGCTCACACGGACGCTTTTTTGATGCTTATCAGTAAATAGTTAGAATAAAACAAGTGTATAATAATAGTTAAATGTTGTTTCACATCAGCGCTTATCTAACGCGAAGTTTGAACCGAAGAACTTTGATTAAAAAAAAGTTTCCCAATTCCATGCGAATTTTAAAGTCAAGCCCCACATTACATGCCGCTACGTGGCGCGGCGCGGCACGTAGCGGCAAATATTCTGTTTGAGTTTGTATGGAGCTGGACCGCGCCGCACCACGCATCTTTAATGGGGCTAGACCTTTAAAGCTTGATGTTCACCGCTCGGTGGCAAGCTTTAATTCTAGTTTGGCTTTTACGTTTCATTGAACACTTCAGAAAAGTCGTTCGAAGAGTTCTAGCACACTAAGCGTTCGTGTAAATAAATTTCACGGAGTTCCGCAATATCACAGCTCTAGTACAAGCTTCCACCAATTCATCCCCATCGAGACAACACGTAAAACCAACACAATTAGGTCGCCAACATTGTTATCAGTACAGTGTTTGTAAAGCAAACCGTTCGTGATCTTTGTGGTGCGACTGAAGCAATATTTTTACAGGAGAGTTGTTCCAGGGACTATTAAGTCCTTCAAACAGTTCGGTAATGCAAAGTAAAGAGAATAATAAGGCGAGAAGATAGACGGCTTCGGCGTCATCTAATTTCCTTGAGTGTGGAAGGTTTTATCCGGCAGTTATGTATAGTTAAAGTGTGGAAGGTTATGAAAATGTAAGAGATATAATAAATATAAACTAAGTAAAGTAATATTATAGGTATGTATATGTTTGTTAAATAGTAAGTATCATTTTACTGGTCGTTCCAGATAACAAAATCTATCTGAATCATCAGTAATTTCTTTACCGACTGTATACATTATTGACCCCAGCTCATGCCCCAGATATTTTATTATGGTTCAGCAAATCCTGAATTTAAATTCATTAGGAAATATTCTCAAATTAATGTCCATAGTGGTATTTTACGTTCCATTATTTAGCACTCATTTTATTTTCCGGGATATGAAAGTAGTCAATTCTCATCATCAATTTTATTGCATAGCCTTTTATGATTTAACTAAGTAGGATTATATGACTTACCCACCGGTTTTGAAAGCAGATTCTACAGAGCCGATATGAAGTCTAAAATAACTAAGACGGGAATCAATTAAGGAACATAATTATCGATTGCGAGTCAAATTCCTGAGAAATGTTTATAATGATTAGACTCGAATAATTAATTGCAAAATATTTTCAAATACGTATTCGTATTTGAAAATATTTTTTTATTATTAACAGTACATAAAATAGGTATTGAAACATCATCATACTGACCCCTGTCCACTTATAATACGGGTGCAAATTATATGACCGCCCTGGATTGTTGCTCGTTAGTAAACTGATATCCTTTGCCACAATCATAAGCTTTTCGCGGAGACAAAAAATCAAAAACAAAAAAAAACAACTTAGGACTTTTAAAAAAATATCATTGATGTAGAATTTTAGTATGGAAAATATTCACAAAAAAACTTTACATAATTTGAATCACACTCTTCTTCATCAATACCGTTCGATTTTTTTATAAAAAACTTTTACGTTAAATACTTAATTTTTCATGACACTTGGTCCGCTTGGATTTAGATTTTTACATTCACTAGGAATCCTATATTTTCCAGGATATCTTAAAGACCCTCTCTCAGCCCACCAACCTATGCAAGATCATCGTTATAGTATTGGTGCAACAAAAGTTACTGCAAGACAATCAGTTTACAATACCAGTATAGATAGTTTTGATGTCAGCCTGCTAAATAAAGATTCGCTAAAATCTTTTGAGTTGAACACAATGATTATGTTGATACTATAAAGCGGAGAGAGAAAAGCTCTTAGCGTAATTAGATTGCGGAAAATGAACTTGGACTCTCATTGCCGGCCACTAGGTATGCACAGGGTGATTCATCACAGGTTTACAATAGTGTTTGTGTTTTGACGATCTCCCTGGCACAGTGGTGAGCGCCGTTGTCTTAACGTGGGAGGTCCCAGTTTCGATCCCCGGCTGGGTCAATTTGCGAATTTATAATTACGGAATTTTCTCTCTGGTCCGGCCTGGTGGGAGACTTCGGCCGTGGCTAGTTACCACCCTACAGGTAAAGACGTATTGCCACGCGATTTAGCGTTCCGGTACGATGCCATGTAGAAACCGACAAGGTTAATAGATGGCGTTACTGGTAGCATACTATAAAATCTAAACCAAGCGACTGGGTCTATAGAAATTTCCAACGCAGAGCGCAATAATTATGCATACCATAAAAAAATACAATTCAATCATTGGACCAGCGATGCCCGGTTATAACACTTGCCTGTATGGCTAGCATGCGCACTACGAGTAAAATTATGTCTACCCGTTATTTCTCTCTGTCTACCGAAGCTAGCATGGTTACTTGTCTCGTTACGTCAAAAGTAGAGATAAAAGTAATATTTCTTATCTGTAGTATTTTTCTCTACGAACCTTTACATGTCGACTATTTATTTCTTGTAATATACCGCATTTTGTGCATGTAAGGGTAAATGAAAAATTTGCCGGCAACGTCAACATCTCTCTCTCTCTCGTCACGAGATAATCTCGTTGTGCGCATGCTAAGCACACTGGAGGTAAGTAGATACGAGATCTTCCTATTGTTACGGTCGAGCCATATCATCTGCTCCCGTACAAGCGCGATGATAATAAAATAATTATCCGTTTTCAATAGCTAGAACAAGCTACATTTTTTATTAAAAAGGAAAATAGTTAATGCAAGTGAAAGCATGTGAATATGATAACGAAGAATATAGTTGCACAAAAGCTGCTAATTATGCCAGCGACAGTATTACAATAGTAACAGACAACGTAAAACAACTAAACAAACTTAATAAAACATGTGCACGTATTTTACGTGATAGGTTTACACTGCACTGTCTCGGAAACATTATCCAATTATTTAATACGTGAAAACGTACGGGCAAATAGAATCCTTACCGGACGTTTAATTAACTAGACATAGGGTTGGCAATTGTAATTATTTTAAAAACTAGGATGCGTCGTCCTATTATGACGTTACTAGACATCTGGAATAAAAAAAAGTAAGTAATCGGAAATGAAGTCAAAACTAAGCAAACTATTTCATAATTTTTGAATCCTAAATAAAGATTCATAAATCAAAATTCAAATCTTTTTAAGACAAGTGCTTTTGAATAGTCGAGTGAATCTACCACTGGTTCGGAATCATATTCCTAAAAGATTTATAAAATATATTTTGGTGTACATACTAGATAATCGTCGTGACATTGTCCGTGTGAATTAAGATCTAAAAAATCACTCGGTCTGCGTCTGCATGGCAGCGTAGTTACAGAAAAAACGGTATAAAAATTAGTAGGATTCATTGAAGGAAAACAAAATAATATGTGTATAGCTTGAATGGGTGACAGCCCTAGATAAACGGAAATTTCAGGCAATTTTATCTCATTTTCCCGTGAAGTTCGTTTACAAAACACGTTTTCAAATGAAAATGAAATGTCTAATGTTGTTTTAGACTAAGTGCATGACAGTGTATGAAAGCTGAGAGAAAATTTACGTGAAAGCTTTTTGTTTTTAAAACAAACATTGGCTCTATGATTAAGTGATTATTATATTGTTTTAATCTCTTTTCTATCGTGTTAGTATTCGCGTCTACAAAATGTTAGGTTTTACTTGAAAATAACGATTTTTGGTATAAGTATCACTAAAAATTATATGATTTATTATCTAATTTTTAATTGAAATCAATTCTGACTGTTTTAAAAAATTTATTAGAAGCTTTAAAGGACCATTAATAAGTATAATATTATTTAATTATGTATTTGTTTAATTATACTGCTTTGGCTCATGAAATCATCACTACCAGAAAGACATGCCCACTAGTATACCTACGAGTATAAAAAGAACGTGAATATCTTCTAAAGACCTAAACTATTACCTATCTATCTATAGACCCATTATTTCAGCTTCTATCTAAACTAAACATCCTGTATCAGTGAGCTACTACATCACTGTCCCTGGAGGGGTATTATCAGTGCGAGTTCGCCATTTTTTGCTGTAAATCTAATTTATTTGTATTAGTTAATGACTTATCCACGTCTACCGGTCTCTAACTCTTTCAACCCAACCTATAGTCTAAAATCTAAATAAACATATTGATACTTACGTAATAAAATAAAATTATTTATAAATTTTTCCTGCATGTCATCAGTACTTACATGTACGTAATCAGTGCGTAGGTTACAAGCATATTTCCAATCAAAAGACCATTAAATTTATCCACGAGGTAATCGACCTAGTTCAGAATAGGTTATCCGATCTTCTATAAAGGGAAAGTGCCTGTGAGGTTATAGAAATAAAATACTTAAAATAAAAAAATATTTAGGCTTTATTGATCTTAACTTTGAACATGTGTACTAAATTGGACAGTTTACACAAAATTAATGTCTTATATGTAACTTTTCTGTTGTGCGTGAAGAACTTCTCCTCGCTGGACTAACTACACCCCATATCGTCTGCCTCTACACAATCTGCACATAGGTTTTCCCATAACGCATGTAACGAATAGTCGTTTAATGGGTATGCTTCATGCCAGTAGTTAAATTTTCCTGAGAATTTTATATTATGTACTAGTATGCGTGGAATATATTGGCAGGAAGTGGGTGGATTTCAATAATGAGGATTAGATGTCGTGGTGATGCCTGTTCAAAAAGACCTATATCCAGGAGCGGACGCCCACAAATGGATATTTAAATTTTTTCAAAAATTAGGCAAGTATCAAAATGATCATTCCAGGTATACTGAGTGACGGTAGCAGCCCGAAGCGTGCCATGGAGCAATTATTTTAAGTTTTGTTCCGTGTCCGCACATTTCGCGGTTTCCCAATGTCCATTAAAAACAAATGCCGAGCACTCGCCCGCTCCAATTCCAATAGCAATTGGGGCTTTATTTGATTTAGATTATCTGTGAAGATAAAAAATTTACATACGATTGATTTTTTTAAACATATCCAAGAAGGTATGGTAGGTATTTTTTTCAAATAATCTATCAGATCGCATGATAGTTAAGAGTTACCTGAGAAGTTGCCTATTTTATTTCAAAACATCCATTTGGGAACAACACTGGGAAATCTTCCAAGATCATGAAATTAAATTTTATTAATTAAATTTTATTAACTATTTTGGACACATTACATGAAAAAATAAAAGAAACCATTTTTATCAGGGTTTTTATGATTTATTTCGGATATTTTATACTTCTGACGGCTTTACAAAGTCAAATTACCCAAAACAAAAACGCAACATGCTTCCAAAATATAGAACAATCAGATGAAAAGCCCTCCAGGCGACATGTGGCCCTTTAAGTGGCGGTGACACACTACAAATATAGTTACTCTTTTAAGCGAATTCATTTATTAATTTTATAAAAGCGCTTGTAGAATCACCCTAATAACACTGTCCCATTCACACAAATTTAAGCTCTAATACAACCAGACTAAAATTTTATTTCGCTTGTAAAAATTGGTTAGTTAGAGGTGGCTTATTCTAAGTTAAGTCAATTGAAATAAAACCATATTCAAATATCGAAAGGGTGGCTATCGGTGAAAACGTATGTAATTATAGGATCGCGGGGCTTTAGAATAAGCCATGCGTGGTAAGTTTAATGAATTTTGTCTGAGTGGGAGGACAATGGTGAAGAAATCGCGTGAAATGATTTTCTCTGGAGTGACAGTGAGTGCTTAACGTCATTAGACGATTAAAATTACGTCATTCTTTATTTGACCGACCTCTGCCCCCCGATTACGTAAGAATTGTCGATCAAACGTTAAAGATTTTCGTCAAAGTAAAATAAACCATGACAGCATTGATTTAGAGCTCAATTTCGTCTGCCCATTCTTATACGTTTAGGGTATCGTACATACCTAAACGTATAAGAATGGGCAGACGAAATTGAGCTCTAATACAATGCAATTATGGTTTATTTTACTTTGACGAAAATCTTTAACGTTTGATCGGCCATTCTTACATGATTGGGGCCATGACCCCGACCACTGAATACTAGGCAGGTATTACAATGACGGAGATAATTTGACCGACCTCTGACCCCAACCACTGAATACTACCCAGGTATAACAATGACGGAGATTAAGGTTTTTGTCTATTATGTACAGACTGCATAAGTATTCATTTATGGAAAAAAATCGGCTTCCAATTGCTTTTTTCAAATTACTTACACTAATTTATTTCAAGATTTTCTTTACTTAATTGGTGATTTTTTTTAAAAACTATTGTTTCAAAAATATAACCAAAAGAAGTTGTTGTTACTATTTGACTTACGCTAAGTTGCACGAAACTATTTTAAAAATTTAAGTATGCATTAAACTAATTTAATCACAAGACTCCACACGATTCTTGCCATTAAATTAGTCTAAGTACCGCTTAAATTTTTGTATTTGTTTCGTGCAACTCAGCGTTAATGTCATTAAATGAATAATATTGAATGAAATCAAAAAAAACACCCAAAGTTATCTCTCAAATTACATTCACACGATATAAACACGATGTCACAATATGTTATAATGTAAATTTGACAGTCTATCAAAACTCCGGCACGCGTCTTTGTGAACGAATCACCAAAAAATAGATAACACAACAAAAATATAACCAGTAAAAACATAACAACAAAATTTTTGTTGGTAAAAAAACAGCAATACAATGTCACTTGCAAATCAAACCAAATAAAGCTTAGCGCACATCGTGTAAGACATAAAGAGTCACGCTTAACAAATTGTATAAAAACAATCGTCGCCCGTCGAATGTTTTACTATTCCTTTGACAAAATCAGCGTTGAATCAAACGCTCGAAATGGAATGCGGAGAAGAAATTATTATGAACAAGGAAAACTGTAGAGCTGTACCAAAGCTACACACTTTTTAAATTAAATTTTTAGATGTCGTAGGTAAATGAGAAAACATAAATCCCTAAATATAAATCCAAGTAGCAAATGCTTAGTTATTTGACATGGTCATCAAATAGGTAATTAATTGTTTAACCAACTAAGCAAATTTCGTAGGTAATTTCTTACGTTATGTAGAATCACAAAAGTACTGAACTAACTTTTAAATTATCAATTAAACATTAGAGGCGGAAAAGAAGAATACAATCTGTACAAAATATTCAAAAACAAAACAAACAGAAATAAATATATTAAAAAAAGAGGCAGCTTGAAAATAATTATCACCAAAAAAAATTGATACACTGACTCAACTAAAGCTTAAGTCTAGAAGTTCACAGAGATAGGTGTTTTTTTTTTTTTTTTAAATATATGTTATGATGACTATTTCAAAACCCATTGTTCTATTTTCTTAGGAAGTTTTTTTTCTTTAAATACTAGCTAATGCCCGCAACTTCATGGTGGTTTAAGTTTTTTGATTCCCGCTGGAACTGCTTAATTAGCCTATGTGTTATAGGTTATAATCTATCTCTATGCAAAATTTCATCCAGATCCGTTTAGCCATTCTGGCGTGATCGAGTAACAAACATCCATCCATCCATCCAAATCGCATTAGTATTGATAAAACGTATGTCATCACAACTTTTTTTAAGAAGGCTGCTTCACAGTTTTCTGTCCCAGTCGCCTCCATCAATGCCCATCACTCGCCACGCGGCCGCCACGCGACCTGCACGTCGCGACGCGTCGTGTGTGCACCCCTTAAATGTATTGTTCTTTCATTTCTGACGGGGTGTCCGTGGTATAGGATGTTTAGGTTTTTTAATGGAGGATTTTTTTTTCTATGGCCGATACTTATACCTAGTTTTGATACATAAAAGTTTTGTTACAATAAATAGAAAACCACTGCTGGACATACTTTCGCAAACCGCGGTCTAGCGATTAACTTGATGTTGTCGTCAATATCATTTAAATTTTTATGATTCAGTATAATATTTTATACTTAGACAAATAATTGATCACAATAATTACAAGAGCTGTATGATAAACCTAATCTCAAAAATATAAAAGGACAACTGCATTATGGGAAAAACTGCTAAGAGTACAGTAGTAGATACAGTTTGGTCTAATCTAAACAATCATGACGACAACGTTAATGTATAAAAGAATACCTAATGCCCCCTTATTCTTCCGCGTGGAATAAATTTTTCTAATTCCCATAGGAAATTCTTAATTTTCCGGGATAAAAAGCCTATGTCACTTTCCAGGTCCGCAACTGTATCCGTGCAATCACGTCGATCTGATGCTCTGTTGCGGCGTGATTGAAGGAAAAACCAGCAAACAAATACATTTTGGCATTAATAAAAGTAAAGTAAAATTTCCTAGAGTAAGAGTAGGTACAAAATTAGATAGAATTAACTCAATGATAATATAAGATGTATTCGCACAATTGTTATTTATTTGCAGTTGCGATACGTACATGACAAGTACTGGGTCATCATACTAAAATTATAAATGCGAAACTGTGTTGGTTTATTGGTTTGTCCTTCAATCACGCCGCAAGGGAGCAACGGATCAACGTGATTTTTGGTATGGGACATGGGTATAGTCGAGAACCTGCAGGGCTAGCATGGGCCGGAGATAAAAATTTTATCCCCCGATTTTATCCACTGAAAAGAGATAAAATTAACTTATCCACTTCTCAGAGCACGACAACAGGGGAGAGGAGAAGTTTATCCCCGTTTGACATTTCACGGGGACTCGGGGGACTATTAATTATCCACCGTTTTAGCGTTTTTATTTAGGTATTTATTTAGGAATAAATTTTTTATCGGAAAGAAAATTCGGGGAGAAAATTGTCTCGGCCCATGCTAGGGGGGCTGGAGAGTGACATAGGCTACATTTTACCGGAAAATTAATGAGTTCTCGCGGGAATCAAAAAAAACTTAAAACAAGCTGACGAAGTCGTGGGCATCAGCTAGTTTTCTGATAAGGTAATAGAGCGCCACGCCGCCACGGGACAAAATTCGCTACTTATCAACCCAGGGAGTCATCTATTGTAATAATAACACACAATTACTTGCTCTATGCACGCGCCCTCAGGCTATTTGTGTGTTACTCCTATGTTTAAAGACACAAATATAAAAAGGGAGAGCTTAAGGGGGTGTACTCGTAATAGATGGGTTATATTACTAAATAGATAAAGATTGAATTTGTATACGCAAATATCCATATTATTTCATCATATATCATGTTACTATACTTCGATTGTATACTATACTTACTACTTAAGTTCGAAAAGACATCAAGGTATGTTAAAATTTTCAAAACTGAATAATAAATAGAATGCTTGTGATTTAAAAAGGGTCATTATTTTATTGATAAACATTGTCCAAGTAAAAAATTAAAAATGTTAACTAAAAAATTATATTTAGTAATTTTTAATTTCTCATCTACAAGTATAACCGCAAAAGTTCTCGCAATCCTGTATCCTCACAGATAAAATTCTACGATACTCAGAATCATTTTTTTTAACCAATATGGCTCCCTTATAACAAACTCTTTACAAATATTGTTACGTGATTGTTATTCTATTATTCATGGGAGAGTCGTTTATGTGGGACGTGGCTTCAGGCTACGCGACAATGTTGGCGGAAGTAAACTGTTATGTTGTTTTTTTTTTGGGAGCAAAAATTTTGCCTGCAGTAAACACATGTCAGGAAAGTACCTATGAAATTATTTTTCAATATATTTTACTACATGAAATTCAAATTGAAACACAACAATTAATATTATATGATAATACATTATTATAAAAAATACACGTCTAAAAATACTTCCCTTAGCAAAGCTCGGTTTGGAAAACTATTTTAATTTAAAAATTTGATTACTGAAATGAAATGATTTATTCATTGATGACTCGTGCCACTTAAAAAATATCGTGACTCTATCACCGGTTCGGAAAGTAAATTCTACGGAGAAGAACCGTATAGAAACTCAGCAGTTACTTGTTTGCTTAGTCGATGTGATAAAATTAATAAGCACGTTACAATAGGGATGATCCTTATATAATCAAAAATAACTTATTTCTAAGTGATTATTAAATAGAGGGTCTTCCAAAAGACCTAAAATTCACATCCTCGGTAATTTTTAAGTTTGATAACCATTTTAAAATAATATAGATTAAAGAAAAAAAGTGCGTTGAAATTTTATGACGTCACAACTGTGAATTTCAAACAACTTCCATACTAGAAGTGCGTTTTTAAGTTTGATAAAGAGTTGCTGATTTGATTGAATTGTCATCATCTCTATTTCCCATGAAGTAACAATAAATAATTGAACCCTCAATTGTGTTAATTTACAAATATTAGCGAGTAATTTGTTGAACAAGAGGTCGCGTGGTCGCCGCGGGCGTCTTCCAAAACTGTTCACAATAACTAACTTATAGGGGGTAATGCATAAAACATTTTAATATTATGAAGGGCTAACTTTTCAACGTGTTATGGATATCGAATGTCAGCTAAATTAAGGAAGTGTTTTATACAAATAAAAACCTAATATATTATTTATTTGTTCAAAAGTCCATTCACTATGCTCCTAAATAATTTTTTCCAATATCAAGATCTAAATCGATGACATAATACTAATAACTATAATAGGTATTAGTATGTAATGTATGTAATGTACTCAACTGAATATTATAAATGCGAAAGTATGTTTGTTTGTTGGTTTGTACTTCAATCATGTTGCAACAGAGCAATGAATCGACGTGTTTTTTTGCATAGGTATAGTTGAGGACCTGGAGAGTGACATAGCCTACTTTTTATCCCGGAAAATAATAAGTTCCCGTGGGAATTAATAACTTATTCCACGTGGACAAAGTCGCGGGCATCAGCTAGTATGGCGCATAAGTGGTTAGCGTTATGATTACAAGAGGAACGTCTCGCCACGCCGGTTATAATGTTACGTTTTAGCTCGGCAAAATCAAAAAGTTCGGACGGAATTTTTAAATCTTTTTTAGGGTTCCGTACCCAAAGGGTAAAAACGGGACCCTATTACTAAGACTCCGCTGTCTGTCTATCTGTCTGTCTGTCTGTCTGTCTGTCTCCAGGCTGTATCTCATAAACCGTGATAGCTAGAAAGCTGAAATTTTCACAAATGATGTATTTCCGTTGCCGCTATAACAACAAATACTAAAAATTTAAAAAATATATATATTAAGGGGGGTCCCCATACAATAAACGTGTTTTTTTCGTATTTTTTTGCTCAATATTAAAAACGGTAACAGGTAGACGGTTCAAATTTTCACAGAATATTAACTTGTATATTACCTGTCAAAATAAATAATTAAATATCAATAAAGTAAATATTAAAGGGGGGCTCCCATACAACAAACGTAATTTATATTTTTAATACGTCATAAATCGTAAAACTTACTACAGGTTTGTACGGAACCCTCGGTGCGCGAGTCCGACTCGCACTTGGCCGGTTTTATTTTATTTTATCCACTACAAGTTAGCCCTTGACTGCGATCTCACCTGATGGTAAGTGATGATACAGTCTAAGATGGTATCGGGCTAACCTGTTAGGGGCATGGCAGTTATAAGTCGCGGGGATCTTCTAATTTGGTGTTAATTCTTCATACAATCTACCGAACAAGATTCACATTTAAATCATATTCTACCCCCACTTCTACATCCCAACGTCCGAACTAAAGTACGGGTTCAACTCAAGCATGGACCCATCCAACCCTCTAATGAGCGCGGTGGTCGATATAGCCCCTGGACATCAAAACAAACAGCGGCACGTGACCATTCAGAGAGCCGACAAATTGCTGCTGAAGTATATGAATAGTACGAAATATGTCAATTATAATTAATGGCAGATTATTGGAGTTGTATTGTCCAGTCGGCTCTAATGATCTTTGGGAACGTATTGTTATGATTGCATGGTTAGTTGATTGTGCTTAAGCCGTAGATACTTGAGGTTTCTAGGCAAACTGAGCTCTTGACATTATATTTATAAACTAGATAATGCCCGTGAACTCGTCCGCATGGATTAAAGGTTGTGATTCAGCTCTTTAATGTTCTGGGATAAAAAGTAGAATAATATGTCCTTCCTTGGGATGTAACCTATCGCTGAAGCAAATTTCATCAAAATTGATCGAACAGATGCGCCGTGAAAGCGTAGCACACAGACAGATAAACGGACGGACAGATAGACAGACGGACAGACAGACAGACACACTTTCGCAATTATAATATTAGTATGGATTGGTTTTCCCATATTAACATAAATAATAAAATCTAACATTTCATTTCTTTATCTAGTTGCTTTATTTTAAGTAGAAAACAGATGAAAGGTTCTATATAAATTAAATGAAATATTTTAACATCTAAAATAATTGAACAATACAATAATTTGAACTATGACTAAACTCAACATAACAGGGCCTTTGATAGCACAATGTCACTAGCATTTACATGAATTGAACGTCAACACTCAACCCTTAAACAGTCAAGAGTGTCCTCAAATGTCCTCAAAGACAATATTTGTTGAGGACACGCCTTTCCCTCTTAGACCTCTATTGAATACACACGTGTCTAGTAACGTGGGAATGTATAATAGTTATTCGATTAATATGTTGGAATACGATAATTTTGGCACACTTCAGAACGTGTGAATTGTCGTTGAAGATACTCTTTCCTTTTGATGACGGTTTCTTTTTTTTCATTTTTCTTTTACTGGCGTAGTTCTTAGCGTTGTAGTTTCATAGAAAGGTCCGAGATCCTTTTCCCTGTTTGGACAATTTATTCGTTGTCTTTTACTGGATATAGGTCACTTCCACATTTTTTTTTTCATCCACTACAAGTTAGCCCTTGACTGCGATCTCACCTGATGTTAAGTAATGATGCAGTCTAAGATGGTAGCGGACCTGTTAGGGGCATGGCAGTTATATTAAACCCATACTCCTATTTGGTTTCTACACGGCATCGTACCGGAACGCTAGATCGCTTGGCGGCACGTCTTTGCCGGTAGGGTGGTAACTAGCCACGGCCGAAGCCTCCCACCAGGCCAGACAAGGGAAATTCAGAAATTATAAATTTCCAAACCCTGCCGGGATTCGAACCCGGGTCCTCCGCACGTTAAGGCAACAGCGCTCAATACTACGCCACAGAGGTCGTGAATACTTTCGCAAACATTTCTACTTGTTTGATGTCAGTGGGCTGCCAACGCTGCGCTTAATGTAGTCATCAACTTATTAATTTAGATAGATAGATAAAGTCTTTATTGCCACACATAACATAGAACTAAATAGATTCCCTATAGATTCCCTGTTCCGTGATATCCGCACTTTAAGGACTCAATCCTTCAAAACGAAACCTTCGAAATACTCGTAATTATATGTTCGGACCCTTGGCCACTTTAGTGTGAAAATTTAAATACTTTCTCATTCAGTTTTTTATTTTTTTTGATAGATTTTTTTTTGGTAAGTTACTTTTACAAGTTACAACCGAGCATGACATTCATTTTAAACAGCTTCAGCATTTACCTCCAGTGATCGCACTCAAGGTCTTACCAAGAAATAAACACAATAATTCTTACCAAGAAATAAACACAATCTGATACATACCGCCTTATTATCAAAACATGAATGATGAACTTAGCATGCTCATAATTAAGGCATAGTCTGTTACACTTGATCTGAAACCATCAATACAGTTAAGGCCACGCTCAAACCGAGCGTATCAAATATTAATTCCACATTCGATATACGCGTAATCCTAGAAGCTGTTCTACTTCAACGCACAGACGGTACCGTAGCACGGATAAGCCGATGATATTAGAGATTACTTCGCCCAGAAATTGACCTGGGCTTACGTTCGGAAATGGACAATGATTTACCTATTAGAACTATAATATTGTGGTCTTAATGCTGGAAGGGACTATCATTGAGTAAAAGTCATCTTATAGTATAAATCAATGCGAAAGAGTGTTTGTTTATCCTTCAATCACGAATGATGTGTTTTTTTTTAAATTAGGGCATGGAGACTGATAAAGGTTAAGTACTTTGATTCGAATCGGATGCTAAAAAAACTTTTATTTTATTTTATATAATATAATATATTATAGGCTTACGCTTGACCACATCACACCTGATGGGAAGTCATGATGCGGCCTAAGACGGGACGCGCTTGCCTAGAAGATGCCTATTTACTCTTGATTTAAAGATACCCGGATTGTAATTGGTGGGAAACACAGTTTTAGGTAGAGTGTTCCAGACCCTAGCCATGCGAATGAGGAATGAAGACGCAAAGCGTTTCGTACGTGTGGAAGGAACGTCGACGACATAGGGGTGGAAACTCGCACGGCGTCTTGCGGTAAAGCTTGTCTAAAGCTTCGAGGGTTCCTAACGTGCCCTGGTCTGAGAAGATTCCACAACAAACTCAGCCGGTTTTTTTTATTATCACTACCTCACAAATATCGTATATTTAGTAGAAATATAATTAACAATTAGATTAATTGGCCGCTGGACAATATGTCCTTCTGTTTGGTCAATAAGCGGGTTAGCGTGTTATGAGCAGTTATATTGAACTCTTATTGGTATATCATTACACACCTGAGAAAATTCCACCACCACCACCACCACTACAGCCCATTAACGTCCCACTGCTGGGCACAGTCCTCCACTCTCATAGGAGAGAGGGAATTAGAGCTTAGACCCACCACGCTGCTCCAATGCGGGTTGGCGGGCTTTAGCAACTATTATCACGTTAGTGATAATAACCGGGACCAACGGCTTAACGTGCTCTCCGAGGCACGGGGGTGAAACACCGCCAATTTCCTAACTCCGGATTAGTACTGAGAAATTCTAGTCGAAAAAACCTAATACTTAATTATGGCCCGACCCGGGACTCGAACCCGGGACCTCGTCGGCCGCAGTCAAACAAGCTAACCACTAAACCAACGAGGCAGTCGAGGCAGAGAAAATTCAAAAATTATAAATTCCCAAAGAGACCCTGCCGGGGATCGTACCCGGGTCTTCCCACTGAAGACCATAGCGCTCAACAGTGCGCCAGCGAGGTCGTCAAAACTTTAACCATAGTAAATAGCGTATTGGTTTAGGCCACATCCAGTATTAAGATCTGTCCTAGAATTTGCATATACTCGTCACTCCGGGATTAGTATCCGGTACGGTGACGTCACCGCCCCAGGCTACGGGGATATTGTCCCGGTTTAATAAGGCGTGCATGTTTAATTTATAGTGGCATCTATATGGAACATGTTGTTACTTGTTCGACTGGAATTGGATAGAATTATTAATTACTAGACGACGCCCGCGACTTCGTTCGCGTGGCATAAGTTTTTTAATTCCCACGGGCACTCCTTCATTTCCGGGATAAAAAGAAGCCTATGTCACTCTCCAGATCCTCAACTATACCTACCCATGCAAAAAATCGCATCGATCCGTTGCTCTGTTGCGGCGTGATTGAAGGACAAACTCTCTATTTAACGTCCTTGGGGATAGAAATTTCAAATCGGAAGCCCAAATACCAAGTTTCAGAGCTATAACTTGAAAACGACGGACTTTCATTCAAATTTTCAACCCCTATTTAAGCCCTTCAGGGGTGAAATTTTTAAATATTTTGACACACATGCTTCTTTATATTTTACCGAAAGCCAAAATATCGAGTTTCGTAGATATATAACTTGAAAAATATCTTTTAAAATTAAGGACTTTTTTACAAAATTTACTCCCCTATTTCAGCCCTTTGGGGGTAGAATTTTCAAAATCTGTGAAACACGTATTTCTTAATTTTTAACCGGTAGCTCATATACCAAGTTTCATGGATATAACTTGAGAAATGACGGACTTTCATACAAACTTTCAACCCTTATTTCACCCTCTTAGGGGTGGAATTTTGAAAAATCCTTCCTTAGTGAGTGCCTACATCACAAAAGGAACCTACTGTCAAAATTTCAAGTTTCTAATCCCAGCGGTTTAGGCTGTGCGTTGATATATAAGTCAGTCAGTCAGTCAGTCAGGACTTTGAATTTTATATATATAGATTAACAAGATGATGCCCGCGACTTTGTCCGCGTTGAAATCGGTTATTGTTATTCCCGCGGGAAACATACCGCCCAGTGATTTAGCGTTTCGGTACGATGCCGTGTAGAAACCGATTAGGGGTACGGGTTTAATATAACTGCCGCACTCGTAACAGATTTGCCAGCTATCGTCTTTGACTGCATCATCACCTGCCATCAGGTGAGATTGCAGTCGAGTCTAACTTGTAGTAAAATATAAAAAAAACTACCTACGAAAAAATTGGGAAAAGAAAAAAATATGAAACCGTAACGAAATAAAACTCTAAAGTTCTTAAAAGATAAAACATAATCAAAATTCTATTGCTTACACATAAGCGAGGTGCAACCGTATACAATGTACACACAAATGTATGTTAAACACATTTTAATTTCATACAGACACGAATTTTAACGTGTTTTGTGTAAGGCAAGAGCACTTATACGAATCTAACAAAACGCAGCTTGAATATGACACAAAATTTAATGATACGGCAAAACCTGCCTCACCTAGAGAGGCTTGAATACACTTGAAAGAAAAATACTTTCCACTACGTATTGAAATATACCCACAGCAAAAAAGTCGCCAATAGTTTTGCTGTAATATTCCAGTACACAATCTGAAGTGCAAGGGTTGATTTTCCCCGATAGGTACAACATGCATTCGCTCGATAGCCCATTCAACCCGTTCCCTGCGTACAGCCGGTAATTGCGACCGGGAGTTGTAAAAATTTACAACTTTGCTTCCGTACGCAACGTCTGCAACCATTGTGATGTTGATGCGGCTGCGATATTAAATTGTGACAAATTCGACTGTGCTTCCCAAACTTGCGGTGTACTATAAATTTATAATGCCACTGGCGATGCTCGCGACTTCGTCCGCGTGGTTTAAGTTTTAAACTCCCGCAAGAACTTCTTAATTTTCCGGGATAAAAAGCCTATGTCTGCAAAAAATCACGTCAATTTGTTGCTCCATTTCAGCGTGATTAAAGGACAAACCAGCAAACAAACAAGGACACTTTCGCATTATTTTATAATATGAGTATGATTTAAAAAGACAAACTGACAGACTGATCTTATAACCGAACAGTTTAAATCTAGAGACTTTTAAAAGATTTTAAATTAATGTGGAAATCACACTTTAGTCAACAGATCCACGCAAAATAAGTATTATTTAATCGGTGCCCAAATTATGAAACTACATTTTTATGATTATTTTATTTTATTTTATTGTAAACTAGCTCATTTCACCTCATCAACGTAATTTGTTTTCACTATTTGAGAATTTTAAGCCAAAATATATAATAAACTAGCTGATGCCCGCGACTTCGTCCGCGTGGGTTAAGTTTTTTTCCCCACAGGGGCTCCTTAATTTTCCGGTATAATTCCGGTAGCCTAGGTCACTCTCCAGGTCCTCAACTATATTCATGTAAAAAATCACGTTGACCCGTTGCTCTGTTGCGGCGTAATTGAAGGACAAACTCTCTATATTACGTCCTTGGGGATCGAATTTTCAAAAATATAGTTTACCAAGTTTACCAAGTTTTTTAAGTAGTTTGTATACCAAGTTTCATGGATATAACTTGAGAAATGACGGACTTTCATACAAACTTTCAACCCCTATATCACCAACTAAGGGGGGGAATTTTGAAAAATCCTTCCTTAGTGAGCGCCTACGTCACAAATGGAACCTACTGTCAAAATTTCAAGTTTCTAGCCCCAGCGGTTTAAGCTGTGCGTAAGTCAGTCAGTCAGGACTTTGAATTTTATATATTTAGATATAAGTGAAGTCAAAGAGCGTCGAAGCTTAAACTTCGTACACGTTTGGGAACCACAGCGTTCGGAGCTTAAACTGTTTAAGCTCATATTAATGGTGCCGATAAATGCGACTGATGTCGTTTTTAACGAAGCTAGAATCAACAGAATTTTATAACTGGTACTAAATCGTCCCCAGACAGCGGTTGCAGGTTTAACACATCTTTGGTTATTTACGAAATAATAATATTTTATAGATCCCAAAAGACATTACGTTTGAGTGAAAGCATTTAATAAGTTATTTGACTTGGCAAGTTGCTAGGAGCCGCTGGAAGCAAGCGGCACAAGACCGAATTTTATGGAGATATGTATATGCAGACGACGATATTTTGACGACCTCCGTGGCGCAGTGTTGAGCGCTGTTGCCTTAACGTGCGGAGGTCCCGGGATCGATCCCCGGCAGGGTTTGGAAATTTATAATTTCTGAATTTTCCCTGGTCTGGCCTGGTGGGAGGCTTCGGCCGTGGCTAGTTACCACCCTACCGGTAAAGACGTGCCGCCAAGCGATTAAGCGTTCCGGTACGATGCCGTGTAGAAACCGAATAGGGGTATGGGTTTAATACAACTGCTATGCCCCTAACAGGTTAGCCCGCTACCATCTTAGACTGCATCATCACTTACCATCAGGTGAGATCGCAGTCAAGGGCTAACTTAAAAAAAAAAGAGACCTTTGTCCAGCGTCATTTGGATAAGAAGAACGAACACTACTGAATAAAAATTGTATTATCGTTCTAAAAATTTAAAAATATAAATATAAAAGGATCACAAATTTAAACAAAATAATAATATAACAAAAAAAAATTAAATTTTTTATTATATTTTATTTTATTTATTTGTCTGTAATCAACAGCGTTTTTACTTAAATAATTATAAAATAAAATAAATATAGTTTTAGATTTACTGGTTTTTTTGATGATATATTTTGATTACTGGTATTTGGTATTTAATCTGAAAACTATAGCAGCGCAGAAATGTAGCATAAGAGCTTACTCGCAATCTCCTGTTCTATTTGATACGAAAAATCGCTCAGAGAAATTGCTCTCATAATAAAAGGATTGGGAGATCATACTTCAAGGCAATATGTCGTCAGAGTTGACGTTAATTCGTCGGAAGTTACTCGTAAACTTTTACGATATCGCCGATTTGCCTTCCGAGACGACGCCGAGAAAGGATTCCGATGTTTCGGACATAGATACTTGGATTTATACTCCAGAACGCTAATATTTGCATGCTTGCATTACTTGCAGAAATAATTTTATTTTGTACCAGCGTAGAAAATTTGATACCTACTTGAATATTTTCAGTGTGCATAAATTAGACGTTTTCTTTTTAGTTGAAGTTTTATTTAGTTTTCTAGCTTATAATGATTTATTAATAACCCATTAAAAAAACGGTAAAAAAAATATAATATGAGGAAAATAAAGTTTTTAACTCTATTTTCAGTTAAAATTACAAAAATATCAGTTGGGTTAAAATATTTGCAAACTTCTGCACCTGAAGCTAAACTATGTAAATTGAAAACATAAATTTCCTATGAAAATGAACACCCGTAACACCCGTCCCAATGGCTAATATATATATTTATTATTTTATTCATATAGTTGATATATGAATAAAATAATAAAACTGAAAAACTGCTAACATAAATTCAGAGGTGCTTAACTTCTAAACCTGCGCGACCCTAGTTCGAGGTGATCTTAACACTAGGGCATCATCGTTGGATTCAATAATTTCAACACATATTATGCAGTTAAGAATTACAATATTCGATCTTCTGTCGTCAACATAGAATTGGAAACGACGTAAAGAACTGCATACAAAACGTGGTATTTTGCATAAAGTGGGTGGTGATACAATAAATTTTAAATCCATTAGTCGTTGTAAGCAAGTACACATGTTCTGGGTCGTGATCTCACTCCATTTAACATTACGAGGTTTAAATTCGGTGAATTGTTACCTCTCCGATTTGAAATGGTAGCCGCCCCTCGGGTTTTTTTTATTTTAGTAATTGATTTTAAAAATTCTACACGCTTCAATATTGATAGCTATTGACGGGTATTGATTTAGTTAAATGGGAAAATTATGTATGAGTTTTTAGTTTTGTTTTGACTCAACATAATATTTTATTGATAAAAATTCATGCAATTTTATTAATTGGATAAAATTATTTCTATTTTCTTCCCAAAGAAACAATACTGAAAATTTGAGTTTTTCCTAAAAATAAGTCCGTTATTGTTTAAGATCATCATATTTTTCTCACGTTCCCCGCTTAATAAGTAACGGAGGATATTTCAAATTAAATTAACACTTGCCTGCAACAATGTTTTTTGGGGAAACATTTAAGTACGCAAACCCATTCATCCATTGTAATCGGATAAACACTTTTAACGGATCCGCGCTCAATAATTTTGTTTCCCTTCGGTCATTCCAATTCCACTAATAACGTTGCGTCAAAATTCGATTTTCGTAAAAAATTGTGTTTTTTTCCCTCCCCTTGCGTAATCGTTCGAGCGGAGAAAGCATTAGCGTCATTGCCACTGACTTAACCCTACCCTTACTATTTCAATAATAACATCGAATTCCCATTTATCTTTTCGCCAATTGTCACATAACTTATTTATTTCTATTTTTGGTTACAGTTTTTTTTCTTTCCATGATTAATTGTTTGCTTAGGTTTTTTTAATCGCTTGTTGTGGTACGAATGCTTGGGTAGGTAATCCCAATAAATGTTTTGTTGGAATTTAAAAACACCATAACCTTTTATAATACAATTGATTAATGGTGCTTAAACGACTAATATTAATATTTAAACCCATCACATTATCTATTTTAATCGAACTTTGTACGTACTTAAATCAAATAACAATAATAGAAAAACGGATACTTAAAAATATTATCTTTGAAGGAAAAAATATTAAAAGATGATAAATGTGAAATATTGAATTAAACATAGAATAATATATTTTTATGAAATTACACCTACACACTACAAAATTATTAGTAGGTAAAGCCATAAATATGATAGTTCAAGAATGTCCATAACAGGACTCTAAAATAACCCCTCTTGTGACACTGGAACGAATTTTATCGCATCTCCACTTGAACTGTACAAAAATTCCCTTAAAATACATTGCCCGTGAATTCTAGGGGTCATTTGTACCGGTCACACCTAATTTTGGTGTTAACGATGACATTATGACTGCACTTGTTCTGTTTCTTCTTATTGTTATACTAGCTGACTTACCCTGGCTTCGCTTGGGTGAGATTTTAGGAAATCCTTCATTGGTAAAGTAATCCTACATTATTTTATAAATGTGAAAGTTTGTAAGTTTGATAATTTGTAAATTTGGATGTTTATTACTCCTTCACGCCGCAACAAGTGAACCGATTTGGCTAAAATTTTGGAACTAAGATAGTTTATTACTTGAACTACATTATCTTATATATTTTATAAATTAAGATAGCTTATAATCTGAACTACTATTATCTTATACATTAAGTACACTACATTTTATCCCGGAAAATTAAAGAGTCCAAATTCGAGAACCAAAAAACTTCAATCCACGCGGACGAACTTGCGGGCATTATCGAGTCATTAAAATTTACAGCATAATTTGACAGTTAAATAACTTAACTCCTGACTAATACTGACTGACTGATATCCACACTGATTTAAAAATAACGCTCGAAAAATACGAAACACAAAAATGCACTGTCCATAAATGCAAGTACATCGTAGTAAATAACAAAGTTATCTCTATATTCGCTCGGATTCTGTAAACAAAGCCAATAACAGATTTTCTAAGTCGTAAAATACAATGTGGCCGATTCAGCATGCGAGATTAAAATTTAACTACCCATTTGCTAATGGACAGTCGCGGTCATAAGATGTTATTGTTGCAATATTGACCACGTGACAATGTAAGTGAAGGGCAATTTGGGAAATTTGGAATTTATGTTTCTGCGTTTTGCATTAGTGCTGCATTCCAATACATGGTCATCGCAAATTACATACGTTTTTGTTCATTTCTTATTTATATCGCTAGGATGTAGGATGCAATTCCGGGATCCGTTCCTGACACGTATAACAATGCAAGAGTTAATTAGGACAATAATAATATCGACAAGGACTCTAGCTTCCAACTAGGAACACAAAATGGACCATTAGTTTAATCAAAACATTTTGTACACGATAGAACCAAAAGACGCAAAAATACAGTGATAGAACGTGTAAATATACGCCTATTGAAAAAAAAAATTTGATTTAATTTGGCTCCAACTTTGTCTTCTCCCTGTATGCATGTATGGTATTGCCTTATTGCTGAGGTTCATGACCCCTTCCACATAGTTTCCTTAGAAAAATAATGTGGTAGGTAGCCTAAGACTTAGCTGAAAATAATGACAATAAACTTGCCTCGTAGCGCGACTTCATCAGTAAGACATTAATAAAGTTTTATTGAAAACTAGCTGATGCCCGCAACTTCGTCCGCGTGGAATAAGTTTTTTAAATTCCCACGGGAACTAATCAATTTACCGGAATAAAAAGTAGCCTATGTCACTCTCCAGGTCCTCAACTATACCCATGCAAAAAATCACGTCGATCCGTTGCTCCGTTGCAGCGTGATTGAAGGACAAACCAACAAACCAACAAACAAACACATTTTCGCATTTATAATATTAGTATGATTCGCTCATTTTTTTTATTTTAATAATATCTAAGTGGACAGTTTGTAATTTTTACTGACACGCATGAATTTTTATAAAAAAAGAGCATTTTTTTTTTCAATTACATCACTAAATTGAAACGATAATCATTTATCGTGTTAAAATCAAAATTGTTCATTCCAAATTAATAAAAAAAAAACACTGTATGCGTGCGGTAACGCACCATCATCATCGAAAGGGTTAAGTTAATTAAGGCCAATTAATTAAAATGCAATTTAATTTAATACTTGTAAAGAAGCGTTTACATGACATTTTTGACGCGATGTGGGTTGATGATTATCTGTGAATGCATCTTTTAATTACCGCCTAATTGGTGGTTTACTACTTAATAACGAAATTAAATTTTTGTTTACGCGTGTTTATTTATTTAGTCCGTGTTTATATTAACGAGTTAATTTATGTATTATTTTTTTTGGCTTAAATAAGAACGAAAGAAATGTAATTTAGCTATTAGAGAATACTTAAATAAATATTATGTTATTAGACTGATAGACAAAATAGACTGCGAAAAATAAATAAAATTGTGAGGGTCTACACACATTAGCGGCATGACGCGTATTTTTTACTCATGAATAAATTAATGTAACTTTTTTGGGTTAAATAAGATGAAACTTGTAATAAACACGACCTGCTAAATACTGAACCTGTAAAAAGGTGTAATGTGCCATTATTTCTACATTTAGTCTATGCAAGCTCCGTAAGTTCCGTTTTATCCAACAGCTATAATATAATAAACAAAACATTATAAATCTTTAAACTTGAAACTCTATTAGACACCATTAGACACCATAAAGATGACATCAACTGTAAAATGCGACTGTCAATAACACTCAATCGATCGATTGTGAAACTGTTGCAAAGTGTCAAATCCTTTGTCATGACGTAATGGTCTGTCACAACATATAACTTTGTAATGACGTCCAATTGTGACGTTTATAGACGCTGCGACTGATAAATTGTGTGATGAAAACTGTTCGATGTTTCTCATGACTCGTGAATATTCCAATTTAAAAAAAAAATGTGCATAGCGAGCAAACGAGCAGGCCGGTCACCTGATGTTAAGAGATTACCGCCGCCCTTGAACATTTGCAGCACCAGAGGAACCGCCAATGCGTTGCCGGCTTTTGAGAAAGAGCAACGACGAACTTCCATACATCAATATTATTGAGAAAAAATAATTATGTACACGTGTGAAAAAAATATGTTTTTAAAAGCGTCGGATATAAAGCTCACAGCAGCTAGAATTTTGTTTTTATGGACCTAGAAGAAAATGATATTTCGTTTTAAAGTTTTGTAGGTTATGTGGTAATGTCACTTCTAAAAATGACAACCGGAAGAAAGCCACAAAAACAAAGACAGATGACAACCACAGACCAGTAAAACATTCGGCACAACCACAGACAATCAGCATCAGTGCTTCCATAATATTCTTTCAATTATTACCATTCTGTTAGAGATTATTAAATACCTATAAATGTATGGAAGAAAATTCACAAAATACACTAAAAAAAAGAGCATTACTATTATTTATGTATAAATTAATCAGACGAAATAATTCCAATTTTTAAAACGATACTTTAATCTACTAATTCAGGTTTATTCTAGCTACTAGGTAGATTATACATAAAATGGTAACACTAAACTGAGAAACGGGAACTAAATAATCAAAAAAGATTCCCTAATTATTTTATTTTTTTCAATTAATTAAGGTGAATACTTGATAAAATTTAAAAAAATAAGCAAATTACTTTCGTCTTTACCTTACTTGTGTACAATCAAGATTTAGTAAATGTGGTCAATAATAATTTCGCCGTTGCTCTTTGTTTATCCGCCCTTTGAAGCCCCATAGTATAATCATGAGGGAACACAGAATATGGAAGCTGGTTTCATAATTTGCAGGTATGTGGCCGAAATGACCTGGAATAATGGGAGGTAAAATTGCTTCAAAATCGCGACTTATTTCTACTTTGCTCTACTAACTTACTCTGCAAGTGGCTTAGTGATTCTCTAAAGAAATCGACAAAACTATTAAAGACTAGATAATGCCCGTGACTTAGTACTCTTGGATCAAAGTTTTTGAATGCGGGAACTCGTTAACTTTCCGGGATAAAAGGAGACTGTATCTCCGGAATTCAAACTGTGTCCGTGCCAATTTTTTCCAAAATTGGTTCAACAGATGGGCTGTTTTGAAGACCTTACTATCGCAGTGATAAGTGCTGTGGTCTTGTAGAGGTTCTGCGTTGAATCCCAATTGGCAACTTGGGAATTAACTATTTCTAAATTATCTGCTCCGGTCCCGTGGGCTTCGGCTGTGGCTATATCAACCACCCTATTGGTAAATATATACAGTCAAACGATTAAGAGTACCGATACGATGCGAAAGATACAAACTTACAAACATTCAAACTAAATTAAATCTATAAAATTATACAAAATGAAAATTCAATAAAACTTAACGAACACACAAACTTTAAGGGATACAATATTTTCCAATTAAACAGAAAAACGTATACGCTTTACGATGGCAAATAAAAATCCACGGACATTATTGAGGTGGAAAATAGGGGCGTAAAAGTTTAAGGAGTTTGCAGGACTCACTCAAAAATATGACGAGTGACGCTCGTAAATGTGGGTAAATAATACAAAATACAATAAGTGGCAATATTGAGGAGAAGAAATATCTACGATCTTCCCTTGAGATTGGGGTACACTGAGTTTCAGGGAGTCGCTGGATCCAGGCGGCACGAGCAAGACCTTGGCGTGTAGATGACCATACAAGAGTAAATAAAAAGTAGCCTGTGTATTGAATCGAAGCAGGCGTTACTTTGCGGAAGTCCATGATAATGAATGAACTAGAAGTTTAATTCGCTATAATCCGCCACAGCAGACAATGGACAAAAAGGATGCTCCGGTTTCGGAGTGAAACGCACGTTGAGAGTGATTTGGAGGATTTGTGTGGTGATGGTGCTGTGCTGGTGTGAATTGCTGGGTGGTGGGTGTTGGCATGCTATTGGTGAAAGACACGCACTGTATCACATAGATTTGTCTGCTGTGGCGGATTATAGCGAATTAAACTTCTAGTTCATTCAGTAGCCTGTGTGTTATTCCAGACCCGATAGACAGATCTATCTCTGTACCAAATTTCATCCAGATCCTTTCCGCCTGTCTGGCGTGATTGAGTAACAAACATCCATCCATCCATCCAAACATTCGCATTTATAATATTAGTATAGATACGAGTATAAATACCTATTAGTATTGTTGGTTTACGACTTTCAGCGATGAAGAATAAGAAGAGAAGAAAAATTTGGAAAGCCTAGTGTGCCTCAAGCCTTACGTCTCGTTGTCACGATCTAGGCGTCATAAGGGCGCGTTCACACCGCGCGGAGTCTCGGTCGTAAACATTTACGACCCGAGGGGATTAAACGTACGAGATAGTTTTATTAAAAAACATCTATTGCTATTGTTTTCTATCTATTTTGAGGACAGCCTGATAAGATAATGTTAAGTTCAGTTTTACGTTTGTTTCGAGTTTTTGGCAAATAGATAGATATTATACTGAAGTGCAATCGTAACGTGCATTTGTAAAGCTTTACAATAGGGATGATGCCTATATCAAAAATAAATTATTTCTAACTGATTATTAAATAGAGGGTCTTCCAACAGACCTAAAATTCACATCCTCGGTTAGTTTTAAGTTTGATAACCATTTAAAAAAAAAGAAAATGTGTTTAAATTTTATGACGTCACAACTGTGAATTTCATACAACTTCAATACTAGAAGTGCGTTTTTAAGTTTGTTAAAGAGTTGCTGATTTGATTGAGTTGTCATCATCCCTATTGTGCATTGTCTCTATAATTAACAATTCTGAGGATGCTCCGGTGTCGAAGTGAAACGTATGTTGAGATTGCTTTGGCAGAGTTGTGTGGCGTGGTGGTGCGTATAGCTTGCTTGGTTGCTTGCTTTCATGTTTTGAAGTTGGAAGCTGGGCGGTGCATATTGAGTATTGAACGTTTTACCACACGTATTTTTCCGTTTTAGCGCATTATATCGAATTAAGCTTTTTGTTCCTTGCTAACTATCTTAAATCGGCAGCTCTAAATCTATTAATCAATCAAAATTAATTTATTCAAATTAGGTACACTGTATACTTATTGACGTCCAATAACTTATAAAACATGATCATGATCATGAATCAGTAACGGTATCTTTAAACTAAATCTACGAGGGTTCCAATTATACCACACTTATTACATATATCTAATTGTTTCATTTCACTACACTACACAATCAATTGTCATCCTTTTGTATAAAAAACAAAGGGACAGCAATATACATATTTAGACCTGCCAATTTCGTTTAGTATACCTAACTATAGAGCATAGACTTAACTGGGGGCACGGGATTGCCCCCGCCAAGACGAGCCAAAGGAACGGGGTACTGCCTGCCTTTTCTGGAAGCGTTTCGGCGTCTTTTCGAACCGGCATAGGTTCGGTCCGGATAATATTTACTACTTAGAGACTGTGTGCAATAGATTTGGTTACCATTGTTAACTTTCACAGATTAACAAATTTATAATCCCACAAACTTATCTGACCCTGTGTCATCACTAGTAGCTATAAAAATACAATAAAAACAAAAACTAAACAGGCATAGTAATGATTAGATCCAATTTTGGCCAACGGGTAAGTTAGTGGGACTATAGTATACTTGGATTACACACACCTAGTGTGTGAATGGTGTGACATGTAAGTTCACAACGTCACTTAACTTCATTATCAGCTCATCCGCTGCAACCGCAGTAGAGTGACCACCGCGAAATCGCATTACTGACCAATGGTCACTCGTGAAATCCGTTCAAATGATGGGGCTAATAGGTAAGCAAAATGACAGCAGTTGACAATTAAAATTGCTAACAGAAACATGTACCCCCGAACCCTGAATAAAGGTTTTTATATTTGATAGCAATATCTGCAAAAAACATACCTATTATACTTATGTAACTATAGTTTTATTTTTATTTTTTATTCCACTACAAGTTAGCCCTTGACTGCGATCTCACCTGATGGAAAGTTGTGATGCAGTCTAAGATGGCAATGCTATGGCTAATACCTTTGGCCCAGGCACAGGTCCTTTTGATAAGGTTTTTTTAAATATAAGTAGGTACCATTATGGTTATAATGAGCTATAGGTACGGTACATACGACATAGAGGCGTTTTATTTTTTAGGGTTCCGTACCAAAATGGTAAAATGGAACCCTTATGGTGCGACTTTCTCCGTCTGTCTGTCTGTCTGTCTGTCTGTCTGTCCGTCCGTCACACTCGATTATTTCAGTAACTACCGAAGCTATCGACATGAAATTTGGAATAGTAGTGTATATTAGTGGCCCAAAGACACTGGAATTAAAAAAAATTGGAAATTATTTTTGTTCTTATTTAAAAAGGGGGGAAAATCGGAGGGTTGAAATTTAAAAGTGAGATAACTGTACTGTGTGGGGTATCATATGAAAGGGTTTACTTTGTACATTCTAAAACAGATTTTTAATTATTTTTAGTCATGATAGTTTTTGATTTATCGGGCAAAATGTCGAAAAAAATACCGTTCCCCCCCCCTTATCTCCGGAGTTTACCAATCGAAAAATCTGAAATAATTATGGTCAATAGGAATTTATGTATATTTTACAGGAAAACTATAGCCAATGCTCTAACTATCATAGTTTTTTTGATATTAACAGTAAACCTCTACAAACAAAGTTAGTTTTGCGGTTCATTTCGTCTTGTTTTTAATACGTCATAAATCGTAAAACATACTACAGGTTTGTACGGAACCCTCGGTGCGCGAGTCCGACTCGCACTTGGCCGGTTTTTTTAATTATGTACTTGCAAAGCTTCACGTGTGGTTGTGGATTGGGACATGAGCAATTTGCTTGTCTAACTTTAATAATATTTTCCTTTAAATATTTCCCACGATAGTTGATAAGCCTACAGCTTAACCAATTAACACGATTTTCGGACAGCCCTTTACAATACTGTTGGTCAGCGAGGATAATCTTATTACTCCGTATATCCGAAAAAATATATCACACTTGTAATATACGTGAGAACTTATTAGGTAGTAAACCACTGGTCAATCAAGAGCGGTGAGGTGAAGAGGACGTGACCCGCTTTGTTTTAATCACACAACGCAAATAGTAGGAATTTTCTTGCGATCATCATGCAGTGGGCCGCTGGAAGTCCTACGTCATGATCCTCCCAAGACCTCAACGGACACTTTCGTAATAACTATACATAATATCCGGATAAACTTACGTGTTCTGTCGGAAAAATGCCCGACTAGTTTCGAACCCGTTCGGGGCCCTTATTCATGAGCCTGTTCGCGCGACGCGGCCGCTACTCGACTGCTGACAGACACAGACTCGACAGAACACGTGAGTTTATCCGGATATTATGTATAGTTATAATGAATATCACTCACGATAGTTTAAACGTTAAGACACTTTCGTACTTGTGATTTGGTGGAAATGCATAAGCGGTATAATTTATCATTATCCGTATTATACTTAAAGGCCAAATATGTTTATTTGTCCATAAGGAAATGGTTATTTTGGGAATTGGTCACCACGAATCGAAAGGATCACCGCGCCGTCACAACGGAGCAACGGATCGATGTAGTTTTTATGCACTGATTTATTTGATAATGACTAGAAATAGGATGGCAAACAAAAACAACATAGAAATACAAGAGTGATATAGGATTTTATACCGATCTCACCGGAAATTCAAAATTACCTAAATCCATGCGGACGAAGTCGAAGACATCAGCTAATAATACATAGATACATACAGTTACATTTCCCGTGCACATACGGAGTGTTTATTTCATTGCACGTCTCCTAAACAATTCCCAGATAAGAGGGATATCGCTAACAATAACGCTCCTCGATAAAAGCAGAAGGTAGCTGTGCTACGGGTTCAAGGAAACGTGTGGATATGACAATTATTAGCCCAAAATTTTTATTACTTTAAAGGAAATTCATTGATCTTTATTTGTCATATTTGACTATACTGTCTGCAAGGATAGTAACTACATATTTGCAACCTATTATTATTTCTACACTATTTAGTTAGTATCACAAAAAATATTGAAATTATATCAAACTAGCTGATGCCCGCAACTTCGTCTGCGTGGATTGAGGTTTTTTGGTTCCCGCGGGAACTCTTTAATTTGCCGGGATAAAAAAGTAGCCTATGTGTTTTTCCAGACTACTATACTATACTATATACTATCAAATAAATACTATAAATGCGAAAGTTTGGATGGATGTACCTATGGATGTACATGGATGTATGGATGTCTGTTACTCAATCACGCGGCACGCCCGAACGGCTGAACGGATCTGGATGAAATTTGGCACAGAGATAGATTATAGTCTACTTTTTATCCCGGAAAACTAAGGAGTTCCCGCAGTAACTAAAAAACCTCAATTCACTACTACCACAGAATAGGTAATAGCTATTAGCTACTCTCTTACTTATTTTTAAATGCAATTGGAGGTCGTATCAACACTATCCTTTCTTTTCCGCTTCCATCCTAAAAGGAAAACGTTCATCGAAATTCTAAGAAAATATTGGATAGAGATTAGGCCATACAGTTTTATTGGTTTTTCCACTATATTTATTTTACGTTCTTTCACCGGATCGTCGCGGAAGCTCCACAGAACTTATCAGCCACTTGAAAATAAATCTTTTTGTTTGTTAACACACTTTTTTGTGGGTAACGCCTATCGTACACGACCGATACGACATAGGTCTCTGATAACAATAGAAAACATAACTTTTATATTGTTAATTTATTTACTATATTAATTTACCTAGATGTCTAAAAAAGTTGATATGCGTCCTAAAGAAAATAAATCGGAGTAAGTAAATAACAAATTCTCCCTCGACACTCGCTAAATAAGCTTAGGTGATGCACTATAATTAATTAAGTAGGTATGAACCCTTAATCCAATAAGATCCACCAGTGGATCGAGTAGCATTCTGGAGTAATTGCATTTAGGACGTCATTGCCGCGAACGGCATGCAAACAGTTCAAGGATAAGAAAAAGTTGTCTGGCAGACGAAAATCCCACTTAACATATTATTATACAGAGGCGCACACGCTAGCGTGACAGGACAAAACGTCGCATTTTCTGACGTGGGGGTTTCGCGCAAACATTTTGGTAAATACCAAAATGTTTGCGCGACACTAGGCACACTAGGTACCGGAAAATTCCGGTACCTAGTGTGTTTCGGGCTCAAGAGTCTCAGTCAATAGTCAAATTCAAATTCAGAACTTTTACTTGACTGCTTTTGTACAGTGTGAAGTAAGGAACCGCTTTTTCTCTGTTCTGACTTGCATTAAAAATCGGTTCCAGAAAAACCGGCTGTCTGCGCTAGTTCTAACACACTTTTTTGTCAGTAAATGTACCGGGGGTTTTCGGTACATTATGAACCGGATTTTTGCGGCTCAATTTTCTTTTGATAACGTCCGATTCATACGAGTAATTTATTGTTGTGTTTTTTTGGTGCTCCTTTTTCCTTATGTTGTCTTGGTGTTTTGGAGGATGATATTATTTGATAATGTCATAATATCTTATGATGAAAGAACCGGAAAAGAAAATAAGTTTGGTTATCTGTTTTACAAAAAAATTGCAATTATGCATAACATGCGTAATCTATGCTGCATGGTTGAATATCTGGGGAATTATATGGGGTACTAGCTGATGCCCGCGACTTCGTCCGCGTGGATTGAGGTTTTTTTGGTTCCCGCGGGAACTCCTTAGTTTTCCGGGATAAAAAGTCTCAAAGTAAAAGCCTATGTGTTATTCCAGACTATAATCTATCTCTGTGCCAAATTTCATCCAGATCCGTTCATCCGTTGGAGCGTGATTGAGTAACAAACATACATCCATACATCCAAACTTTCGCATTTATAATATTTATTTGATACCTACTCGGATTTTTAAAACCTAAATCGACTCAGACGTAGTCACGGGCATCATTTAGATAATGCTGCATTATTATGATTATTTTATTTATTGGTTTGCTAACAATCACTTGTAACACAAAGTTAAGTGATTACTTTCATGTAAACACAGCATGGACTAAAACAAAGGCTAAAAGCATTGAATTATAACGTTAGTACATAATACCTCAATGGCTAAAAGATACATATTAAAAAAGAAATTACAAGATAAAGAATTAATGTTACCTTATGAAACAAGACAATAATAAATATTTAACAAACGTTAAAATTTCAGGATTTGTGAGGAGATTATTAAATTCCTATTTCTAGAGGTGCAAGTAAAACTCAAGACATCCAGGATTTAAATAACTTTGCTCGGAACTTGTAAGTATGAGTCAGAAAAATATCGAACATAATGTACCAATTGATTATGTCCACCATAATGTACCAATCGCTGTCCATTAGGCCACTCTGACCGCACAAACAAAGCATAGCCGCCGGAAACCGTGATCTTGGATCGTAAAATTTTACGAGGACGCGTGTCCCTGCCGCTGACAGTGATGGCCGATCATATTTATGATGACAATTTATTCTGTTCGCCACAAATATTGGATGTTTAATCATGTATCTAGTTCCCATCTTCTTTTAATATTCATTTATTTATTAACATCACGTCATCCTCTTCCCATCACCTACTTGGTATTTAAAAGTTCTTCGGACACCTCACACAACTCCAGGCGTGAAAGTACAGTCATGTACAGTGTACCTATTCTGTGGTAAAGGTTAATATTTAAGCAAGCAATACGACCGACGATACGATATCAATCAATTCAATCAACCACGAAATTGTTTAAAAATCCACTCAGTTTCATCCTACTATAATATAACGCCCTGGTAAGGATGGTGCTGGAGTACTGCTCAATCGTTTAGTCCCCTTGCTATAATGTACACTCTAATAATATAGAAAGTGTTCAGAGGAAATGTCTGAGAATACTCGCTTTCCGTTGTGGGATAGCCAGACAAATCCCATCATATGCTGGTCGCCTTACAAAATTTAACATGACTCCGCTTCATATTCGCCGTAAACGGCAAGATTTGCTGACCCTCCATAAAATACTACATGCCAATATAGACTCCCCCGCTTTGCTATCTCAGATTAAATTAAACACCAGGCGATTATGCCGTAGATCAAAAATATTTACACTCAAAGTTTGTGGAATACTTCATATTACAATCCTGACAATGACATTGATATTGATATTTTTAACTCTAGGTTGTCTTTATTCATAAATAAATTGTGTAAAACAGGTAACCTAATTAACTATAATTAAGTTATAAAATAGGTACGTTCGCTTTACTTATATTAGGTAGGTATTCTTAATTCTTTGTTATTTTGTGGTTTACTTTATACGCATAAAGAACCTTATTCATGTAGTGCGACCCTGTAGGATTACAATAAGATTAAAATGTAATTATTTAAGATTTTAGGTTAGATCAATATTTACTATTGTACTCTGTTTTGGTTGCCAAATAAAAATAAAACAATCTCTCATAGAAAATCTTTGGTGAAAGAATTAATAAAACGACTTAATATTTTTTCGACAGAATTAATATTTTTTCGAGGACATTTCTGATAGCAATTAATTTAAATCAAATTTGTAACACTTAATTGCCATTGGCGCTGCCCCAAAAAACGTGAAATAAAATCATTATTCAGTTTTAATAACGCACCATATGCCGCCAATGATAAGGCATGGAAATTAGCTATTACGTCGAGTTTGTCACGACATTATCGAATAAACGACGGGTTACAATTTATCAAAGTGCAATTATCCAATAAACAACACGATATTTACTTATGTTAGCTTCGTAAATCGTAAAGCTCTAGCCAAGTGAAGGGGTAGATAATTATAAAACAAAATACACTACTGATATCTGTGATTATATGATCACTAAGATGGACATATTACTATGCAGTTGAAACTATGGAAATTAAGAGAAATGCCTCTTACTTCATGTAAGACGTGTGCCTTTTATCTGCCTCGTTGGTCTAGTGGTTAGCATGTTCGACTGCGTCTGACAGGTCCCGGGTTCGAGTCCCGGGTCTGGCCATAATTAAGTATTCGGTTTTTCTGACTAGAAATTATCACTACTAGCCCAAAGTTAGGAAGTTGGTGGTGAGTGACCCCCGTGCCTCGGAGAGCACGAGCCGTCGGTCCCGGTTATTATCACTAACATGTAGATAGTCGTTAAAGCACGCCAACCCGCATTGGAGCAACGTGGTGGGTCTTAAGCCCTAATTCCCTGTATCCTATGACAGTGGAGGCCTGTGCCCAGCAGTGGGACGTTATAGTGTGTCAAAACTCTAAGGCAATTGCGAAATACTAATTTCCAAATTACCCAATGATCACAACGCTCACTACTGCCACAAAGAGGTCTCCGTCTGAAACATTTGAAGAACAAATTTTCTGCACTCTGAAAACTCTGATTTACATTAGCCAATTAATAATCAATAATAGGAAATATGATACATATGTTTTCGAATGAAAATTAGAAAGATATCTAGAGAAAACTGCATCGCTTGTTGAAAATGTGTGCTCGAACCTCTCTATTGCCCCTACAGTAATATACGAAACGTAACTCTCTCTCTTTCTATTTTCACTAACTTATATCTCCCTCTCAACTATATCTCCCTCTCAACTTCCGTTCGCCTCGCCTGATCACACTTCTCGTAACGCTCTCGTCACGCATTCACCAGCTTACTCCCCAAGTCAAGCGTGCGTAAAGAAATTTTACTTCAAAAATATTATTTGGCAACCAAAACACATTACAATACTTATTCATTTATCAAAGTGGTAGATATTTAGGCGTACTTCCACCAATCCAATAATCTAATTTGGGAAGCGTTACAAATGGCGCGTCATTGCTCACCTAATGGGTTGAGCCCATATCGCTCGGATGCCGTAATTCGATTATGTGACAATTTCACCGTGAATGGATTGACCAGAATGTATATGTTTATTGTTGAGAATAGCTGACCCACCCCTGGCTTTGCACGGTCAGCTCACCACATAGTACTTTTTTTGTGTCGTATTCCTCATCGTTGACGGTCGTGGCCCTATTCCATTAATCACATAATGGCAGGGGTTTTCTTGGGATTATAATGCGGTGAGTTCCCAGGGGCTTCCGCATACGACTCGACTAACAGTACTATTTCAAGTCATAGGTTACTAACGATTATTACCAGTGATAATAACCGGGACCGACGCGACGGCTTAACGCTTGAGGCACGGAGGAAACGAAAAGGCCAAATTCAAATTTCCAAATTCGGTCACCCATCCAGTTACCGACTTGGGTCAACGTTACTTAACAATCGCAATCGACTGATATGCAATGTCGTAACTAGGTCACTCGTCCCTCAACATACATTACTTACATTATGTTTTATACAGTGTGGTCCAAAATCTATCCATTTTTTATCGGGTATTATTTTCTTATCGGGTATGTCCTATCAATAAAATATCAATCAGTGCGTTTTAATTCTTTTACCAAACGTTGTAATCCCCTGACATTTTCATTAGCTCGCAAAACATTAAGTAAATACGAATTAAGCCAGCCAGATGTTGGCACGGCTTGGGTCGTAACTCCTTTTTATTTTGTTTTATCGCCCACAAACCGAATGTTCGCCAGCTCTGCTTCTATATTGTAGCCGTTAAAGCCTTTCTTCCTTTATTAATATTGACTCATTTTCTATGTTTTTGTGAAGAAATAGATGTGCTTCTTTTTGATAATTTGATCTACATTTTTATTGCTTGCTCTCAAATTATACCATTTAAGAATAAAGTTGACTAATCAATACAATAGGCATAATATAATAAATGCGAAAGTATGTTTGTTTGTCCTTCAATCACGTCGCAACAGAGCAACGGATCGACGTGATTTTTGGCATGGGTATAGTCGAGGACCTGGAAAATGACATAGGCTACGTTTTATCCTGATAAATGAAGGAGTTCCCGCGGGAATAAATTAAAACCACGCGGGCATCAGCTAGCAGTCTAATAAAGGGTAAATTTTTGACCACGCTGTTTAAAACATGCTGTACCTACTGTGTGTTGGTACAGCATGTGTGTTGTGTGTGCTGTTGCTGACCGTGCAAAGCCAGGGGTGGGTCAGCTAGTCTCAACAATAAACATAATATACATTTTCTCTCAATGATCTCACCATTTAGAGAATAGCGTTGATTAATAAATACTCAATACGCATATTATAATAATTAATACGACAGTATGTTTCTTGGTTTGTCTGTCAATCACGCTACATCGAAGTACAGGATTGCCATGATTTTATGAATGGATATACACAGTTAGAGAGTGAAAATGCTATTTTTAGTCCGCGAAATCGGATTATGCGGAAGGACTTGGGAGCCCACTGCATTATTATCCCAACCATTATGTAATTAATGGAAAGGGGTCACGACCCTCAACAATGAGGAATACGATGCAGAGAGAGATCTTAGAAAATCAAAGAGATTCCACAAGATTACTAAATCAAATTTAATGAATATCTAGAAAAGCGCAAACTTGTCGATTCTGTAGCATTTGGGGCTCTTAAACTTATCATAATATAAATCTAAAATACTTGTAAAGTAATCAAGCTAATTTACAATAAGTAACTCAAAACATGGCAGTACGATAATTATTCTAAGTAGATAACCATAACCAAAACGAGTAAAATGTATAAAACAATGAGTTGGATAGGTTAATCCATTACAAAAGGTATAATGCCAAGCAATTAGAAGCTGACTATAAAGCTGGTGCTCGTAAAAAAGCACTAAGTTCTTTGTTTCGGAACCTCATGGGAGATAATAGCGATAAGAAAGGGTTTACTACTTTGTTCGGTATAAAGATGGGTATAGTGCGGTGTAATTTGTTTCTGTTGTTGAAAAAGTTTATTAATTAGCAAAGTGGACACTTAAGTAAAAAGTGTTATGTGACAGACATGATTATGATTGAAGACGCAAAAAACCCCGTAAGTGATGACGAAGTGGCATTATGAATTAAATTAAATTAAATTAAATTAAATTAAATTAAATTAAATTAAATTTAAATATCAACGAATTTCAAAACGACTTTTCAAAAAAAAACATGAAAAATTTAGGGTTTTATCTTGGAGGAGACACCGGGAAAAATGGCGTGTCCTAAGGAGGCCTATTGATAAACAAATTAAATAAAGATGCCTAAGAAGAAAATCTTCTAAGTATGCTTTGAATGCGACTGATACTATAAGGGCCGCTTGCACGGTGACATTCAAACTAATTTAGTTAAATTTTGTAATTTGGCTATGGCAAAAGCATATTGCAGTAGCCAAAAAGTGACAGAAGAATTTCAGCAAATATGACTCAAACTGCTAGTAGGTATGCTAGATCAAGAAGCTTGATATTTTGCATGTAGGGAGGTACTCTAAACAAAGAAAGAAAGATGGTTAATTAACTATTTATCTTAAGCGAGTCGAGTAACACAGTCTTTAATTTTAAAACAAATATCAAAATTAAATTTAAAGATAAAATATTTTATAATTTTGATTTAAAAATTGAAAGTAGATAAACATTTATCTTTTATTCGGTAGATAAAACTAAAGTATCTATTGCACAAACGAAAAATTCAATTCGTTAAAACAATTTGTCACACCATTCCTAACTTCTGCATCAGTGTCAATACGAAAATTTCGCACGAGTCCCAATTTTCCACAGTCCTCAACTGTCACTCGTATTTGACGCAACTTGAGTGTTCGCCTTTCTGTTACACCAACCATGGCGAATCTTGACGAGATTTTAAAAACGTCACTTTAAAATTAACCCTTTAGAAAAGACCTACAATAATTGCATACAATACTTCTGTCGTGGGAAACTTTGGAACAAAAGATTATCGTAATTGATATTTAGGACTGAGTTTTTTAAACTAAGCTATTATTTTTTATTTCTTTAGGGTTTTGAATTTTTAAGTAGGCTTTTTTATTTTATTATTTCAAAGATTAAAATTTTATTGACCGAGCGAAGCGAAGGTCTCTGAGTCTACTTGGGTGAATTGGCACTTGTCCGTCCGTCCGTCCGTCCGTCCGTCCGTCCGTCCGTCTGTCAGAGCCTTATAACTTCTGAATTGCTGAACGTAATTACTTCAAATTTAAATATAATATGTAAACCGATGGCCTCCCGCCGAATATAGCTTAAAAAGTTATAAAAATCTTTATTTCAGGGGGGCTCTCATAGAAGCGAATGCGAAGTAAAATATTTTTTATAGCGTTACATAGGGTTGCGGTATATCATTTTAAAGATAATTAGGAATAGAGTCCAAAAATATTTTTTTTTTAATTTTTCCCCTAAAATTGACGAAATGGGGGGCTTTCAAAGTGGCGATTTTCTAACGTCCAAAGTTGACCTCAGAACTCTCAATTTTCTGAACTCTCAAGCCTGAAACTTGATCAATTATTTGAATTATATCCTGTACTTGAACAACAAATACTAAAATTAGATAAATATTATAAGGAAACGAAATTATTTAATTTTTAATGATGATGATATTTTTAACAGAACTTTACAATGATGTCAATAGATGGCGCTCTGTGATACCGCGAGGTCTCAGTTCGGGGCGAACCACTAGTTAATCTCAACTATTAACACTGCATTTGAATTTTGAACCGCAGATGCGCCGAAAGCTATAGTTTCTCAAATAGAGACATTGTGCCATTTAATGGTCGCACATTAACTTTTTACTATCGATACATCACAAAACTAGTAAACGTCATCCCTCACGTCATTAACGGGTGGATCCGGCGTTTTCCCTTTGTGAAATGCACCGTGATTATGCAAATAAGCGTCGTATATTAACAAATCAACCGTTACAAATTAATGTTTACCATCATTAGCATATTTTTCAATAAAAACGCGTGTCATCTTTGCAAAAAAATTAAAAAAATCATTTGACGTCACTAATTCTTTTGGAACGCCTCAACCGATTTACTTTTACGGCATCGATCAATCAATATTGTTAACTTTCATGCAAATTTCTTTTAAACTCTTTTCGGAATTTCGTATTCATTATGCAGAGTTTATCATAAATTGATGTTTTATGACGTCATTTTCACTTTAACTCTGACAGTTGGTTATATCTTCCGCGCGACTTGATTCCTTGGTGATTTTAAAAGCAATAATTTTAATGGTACGTCAAATTAATGTCGATTTCTTTGTTATGTGTTTTATCACCAATATGTCGATAGGGTTCAGATGTATAGGAGAGACTCGATGTTGTACCAACCAACCCTTTTAAATTTCATGCTCAAGCTTTATATTACAAATTGAATCAGCACAATGCGACTTTACCCCTTTAAAATTCGTTATTTCTGTTGTAACATTGCCAAATGTGTATATATTTCTTTGGGAATCGGAGATTTATTGACTACGAGTGTAGGTATAGATGTAGCACAAAATAATATTGACATTATTTAGCAGGAAGAACAGCAAAATATTTTTAAAATTAATCTCTGAAAGGTTGATTATTCACTTTCACCATTTTGCACCGGTTGTGAGGTCCTCTACTTTAATATTTACAAGATAATTTCTACCAAGTGATATCCCAGATATCCAAATATAGGCATTTTGTTGTTAATTTACTAATAGTAAGATTAGAGTTAATCTAATGAGATACCTACTTATTACGTTATTTTACGATGATATTTCACATTTTACCAATTTCAATAATAATTTCAGTAATCAGTATTTAGGACATCATTTATACTAATATTATAGAGGTAAAGTTTGTGAGGTTGTAGGGGGTAATCTCTGCATCTACTGAACTGATTTTGAAAATTCTGGTACCAATAGAAAGCCACATTATTTGTGAGTGTTATAGGCACGAAAAATTGGGGAATTTAAAAACTTATTTCACGCGGACAAAGTCGCAGGCATCTGCTAGTTGCTTATAAAATCAGCAATATTATATTCTTATATTGATATATAATCTTATATTCCACCTCGCAATATCATTTCTGTAATCTTATTAATATAACAATAGCAATAGCAATACAAGTACAGGGTTCAATTTGTTAGGAAAATATGAGAGCACTTTCGTATCGTTCGGCGAATAAGATACAAACATGGAAAATGAAAGGAAAATAAGCAGAGAAAACTTCGATATCATAAATGTCCGCGCATTTGCTGTAAACAAAACACCTTATTTCTTTATCTTATGAACATAATTTTTCTATAAAAATAGAAAGGTTACTTGTATGGATTTCTTAAAAGAAAACAAAATGAATACTGGCCTCATTTTTAAGGTACAGTTATTATATTAAAAATACGTGTGTGTGCAATTCACACACGGCGGAAGTTAAACTTCAGAAAAGTAGCCTACGAGAGAATATTAATTTAACTTATATTCTATCTCATTCTCTCGCAGGCTAAATCCTATTATGAATATGTTTGTCTCTTTTTAGTGTCGCTTTTTCGCTTCATCGAATCTTCAAATCACAACGATTCTAAAGAAGTTTCACTTCAATAGAGCAAAAAAAAAATCATAATTCGTGTCTCTAGTTTTTCAATACAGCGTACTTAACGAAATGATAAAGTTAAAATCACTTAACGTACAAAATGCGTATGCAAATTGCGTAACAAAAGACCCCTTATGTCTTCCATAGATCGCCCGCATACTCCACACCTCTCGATGTTGATCTCAAGGATCAAACATAATGTACCTCATAATTTACAAACGTCTAAGCATCAAAACTTGTTGAGTGCTCTCGACGGGTTTTATTTTAGCTTCTTGTAGATACTTAACCTTATTTTTGCCAGTGCGAGGTACGCTGGAGAAGCTGAGGGCACGCAGTATTTTCAGGGTAAGAATTATTTTTAATTGAAAATCCCAATGTCCTTTACGGTTCAATTTTAGATACGTCTGCAAAGATCTAAAACTCATGATAAGTGCAGAAAGCAGTGCAAGTTATCTGATTGGCATTTGTCAGGCGGTGATGGCGATGTCTCAGAGTTACTCTTTATCAAGTAAAAGTAAAAAAAAAATTAAAATATATAGACTAGCGCTTGGCTGCAATCAGACTGGCTTGCAAGTGGATGATGCACAAAAGATGCCTATTCACTCTTGATTTGAAGGTACCAAGATAAAAATGAACGTACTTCCAATGTGTTCTTCGACGTTTCTAATACGAACCGCTAGAGTGTGGAACACCCTCCCAGCGCACGTGTTTCCTTCCACATAAATAACTTGTACCTTCTAGGCAAGCGTGTTACATCATTGCTTTGCACTAAGCATGATTGTCGTCAAGCGCAAGCGTATCACGAAATAAAAAAGTGTTTATGCATAATTTAAATTTGCAAAGTATAGAAATTCACACAAGATGGACGTCATTAGGTATTGGTCGTTCAGTCACCAGTTAATGAGGAACTTTCCAGCCTACGTTCCTTTAAAACATCATAGGTGGCGCTTTTATGCACACTATTTAAGTATATGAGAGTGCAAATGAGGTGGTATGTACTATGTACCTTAATCTAATGCTCTATGGCCTGACGCCCTTTGCTCCACAGCTTTGCTCGGATTTTTTACGAAGAAAGCTACTCATGTCAATTTATGAAATTTTAGGCCAGGCACTCACTATTTCGTTTTGCGATACGGTTGTGTGATTTCGTCGAATTAAATTTATATCTTTCTGATTTATATCGAACTGCGCGAATTTGGACTCCGATTACCACTGTATATGAAGACCTGTCTATAACATTTGGATACCGATTCTCCTGCATATTGAAGACCTGGCTACGACATTTGAACACCGATTCTCCTGCGGATTGAAGACTTGGCTACGATATTTGGACACCGATTCTCCTGCATATTGAAGACCTGGCTACGATATTTAGATACCGATACTCCTGGTTATTGAAGACGACTAATACTAGTGGTCCGCCCCGAACTGAGCCCTCGCGGTATCCATAAACTTTTACAGAGCGCCATCTATTGGCATCATTGTAAAGTTCTGTTAAAAATACTGAAGCTCATTAAAAATTAAATAATTTCGTTTCCTTATAATATTTATCTAATTTTAGTATTTGTTGTTCAAGTACAGGATTCAAATAATTGATAAAGTTTCAGTCTCAGGCTTTCAGAAAATTGAGTTCTGAGGTCAACTTTGGACGTTAGAAAATCTCTACTTTGAAAGCCCCCAATTTTCGTCAATTTTAGGAAAAAAATTAAAAAAAATATTTTTGGACTCTATTCCTAATTATCTTTAAAATGATATACCGCAACCATATGTAACGCTATAAAAAATATTTTACTTCGCATTTGCTTCTATGAGAGCCCCCCTGAAATAAAGATTTTTATAACTTTATAAGCCATATTCGGCTGGAGGTCATCGTTTTACACGATACCCTAAACGTATGCGAATGGATAAATAAATAAATAAATTTTTATTGACCAACAGTTTACACAAAATTAATCAGTAGTACAACAAATTAATTAAATGCAGTACCTATGCACTGTGTAGGTACATACTTAAAAGTAAATGTGGTCAATGGGCCACCTCCTCAGCCTGTGCCACAGCATGAAAGGTAGGTACCCACCGGACATACCGCAACGCTGATTTTCAGGAGAGGCCGAGACGTCACGGACCGTCACTGTATATTACAAGCTACTTGTAGTACAACTAAATAAATAAAATATTTAAAATCAAAAACAAAAATAAGATCATCTTAATAAATAAATTTGCTTAAAAACCAACTTTAATTAGTGTTTATTATACTAAGACTTCACTACTACCCATATAACCAATCAAATCAAAACAGGGAATGCTTTATTATTAGTGTCTAAAATTAAATTAATTTAATACCCTGAATAAAATAAAAAAAACTCAAGATGAATTCACGAAATTCATTCTTACATAATCGGGGGCTGTTCTATAGCAGAACATGAAGATAACAATCATGCGGCCAATATGTATAGGTAAAGAATATTTTTTATTGACTTTTCGAGTGGCTGCGGATGGACTTCATCACTTTATCTCATCAAAATGTGCTTCATAGATGAGAAAAAATATTTCTTATAATATTTATTCGATGCAAACACGAAAAACTGCAAAACAAAAAAGTGAGTGACTGGCCTTAGTTTTCTTCGTAAAAAATCCGAGCAAAGAGCATAGAGCATTAGATTAAGATACTATACCACCTCATTTGCACTCTCATATTATATACTTGTCTTAAATAGTGTGTATAAAAGCGCCACCTATGATGTTTTAAAGGAACGTAGGCTGGAAAGTTCCTCATTAGACATGAATTCTACAGCCGGATCCATGAATAAATAGTGAAAATAAAAATTTAAATATCAAATTGTGAGGCGCGTTCATTTATAGATTAGAATACCTCTTTAAAGTTCGTCAAGACGATGATGAAATTAAATCTTGGAAATGCGATGATTTCTCCTTGACAATAGTATGAAAATTGAACATCTTTAGATATTCACAAAGGTAACCCACGTCAAGGCCTAAAACTGGACTTCTATCTCAGTGTTACATTACAACATATTATGGTATATTTAAAATAAACCAGTTTAACGTATCCATTACGGCATCTAAGTTCAGTACGGTTTCTTTACACCATTCAGAACGTACAATGGAAATAACATGAATAGATGTTACCATTTTTGTTGGTTTCATTTGTATAGTCTGTAGTAGGGGTAGGATCCTTTACAGCATTTTCATAATACAAATGGAAATGCCAGTTTGAAGTGTCAAAGGGCGTTGTAGCGTCAAAAGCAATCTCACTTGTGGGTTTGCCTTTTCAATGACGTCACATAGGTAGTCAAGTGTGGTTTGTTTGTGACAAAGTTTTGGATGTGTATTGTGTGGAATAAATCACACCAAATAACAATTAATAAAATTAATTGAATAATTATTACTACGCTTGAAGGAAAGAGTTTGTATACTATTTTTATTCAGGTTACTCTGTTTCTCAATTGAAAATCAAATTCAGTTAACGAGAAAGATTAAAAAATATACTTACCTTGATTGGCACTGCTTACTATTAATTACTTTACATTTACTTTAGACTTACTTATCTCTTTTAAAAATTGACTTAAATCTATAACTATAGTGATGCAGTTTTTTTTTTTTGGATTCTGTAACGGTTACGCAAAGCGGTGTTCACATCTTATTCCAATGTTTTTTTTAAAACGATTTAAAAAAAATATTTTAGCGACAATTTTGGTAATCGAAAACTGTACAGTTCATCTTTACTCAATACTACAAACAGAGACTGTGACAAAACTTGTACATGAACTTCATCATCGTAGTCTCAATCAATAGACGTTCATAGCTGGATAAAGGTCTCCAACATGGATCTCCACAGAACAAGGTCTCGTGCCGCTTGAGATTGTTCATCCACCTACTGGGAAGTCATCCAACGTGACGCTTTCCGGAAGTGCGAGGCCGCCATTCAAGCACCTTAGGACCCCAACGACTATCCATTCTTCGAATTGTGTGTACGTCTTACAACTTCTAAATCCGACCTACATCAGGTGTCTCAAAACTCGCACAATTAATCAGCGTTCCATAATCCGAAACTAATTAAAACACGCATGCCTCAGTCCACCATAACACCATAATACCGTGGGGCTCGAGGGACCCTATCAAAATAATTGCTAAGACGCCGGATTATCTGTAACCCTTACGTCAATTAATTTCCATCGACTTTTTGTGTGTTAATTACGAACTATCTGAGGGTTATATAGACTGGCCGAACTGGACTGTTACAAGAAGCAACGCATATAACAGTTGACTTTGAGATGTTAGTGAGGGCTCGTATTAATAAACCGATATCAGCTAAGAATTCCTTCTCTAACATCGGTTCTCAAGACCTCCCTGGCGCAGTGTTGAGCGCCGTTGTCTTAACGTGAGAGGTCCCGGGTTCGATCCCCGGCAAAGTCAATTTGGGAATTTATAATTCTGATTTTTTTCTGGTCTGGCCTGGTGGGAAGCTTCGGCCGTGGCTACCCCTACCCTACCGGAAAAGACGTGCCTCCAAGCGATTTAGCGTTCCGGTACGATGTCGTGTAGAAATCTATTAAGGGTATGGGCTTAATATAAAATATGTCATATCCCTAATAGATTAGCTCGCTACCATCTTAGACTGCATTATCACTCACCATCAGGTGAGATCGCAGTCAAGGGCTAACTTGTAGTTGATAATAAAATCGGCCAATCAAAGCGATGCTTGTGATACCTAATTCGTCTTAACTTAAGACGTATTAAGACTCTTAAGCATAGATACTTAACCAGTTAGTAGCTAATGTTCGGTTTTCTAATAGGCACCTACAGAAGAGCATGCTAAGAATTATTAGTCCTTGACATTCATAAGCAAAAGATTCACAGGTTGTGATTTGACATATTATAATTATTTTAACAATTTTTTTTATAAAACGTGTAATTATTGCATCAATTGTACAGACTGTACTTGTCACTAATATCTAATAACTCACTTGATTTAGAATATTGTATAATTATATTTAAAATATTTGCATGGCACCTAATTAAGTTTAATTGAAAGCTATTAGCTAAAACTCAATTTGGTAACAACATAGAATTCGATAGCAACAAATCCTCTTTGCTGTACAGTAATTAATTCTCGATAATTAAGCAAAGTTCGCGCTAAGTCGACTTTGTGATGCAAAGGGGTTAATTCACCCCGACGGTATTGTATTTTGATTCTAAAATTCTATTCTATTTTGATCCTAAAGATCTTTGCAAAGTAATATTATTAACATTTTTTAATGTATAGCTTCTTTATTCTAGTTAGCAAAACTCAAAACTAGGACTTCCTTCGCATCAATAGTTTAGTTTGCGCGCGGGTTGAATGCAAAGCTTATGTATGGTGACACATACATAAGCTCTGCATTCAACTCGCGCGAGTAATATAGCTATTTTAGAGTGGGTTGTTGTATGAAGCCCCTGCATTATTAGCATACTCAGTCGTTGAAACTTAGCAGAAATAATATTGTAGTAGGTACGGTATGAAACAATACTTACCTACTACTACAAAAATATTTTAAAAAAAACATGCGGAATGCGGATATTAGTATCTATAGGTACTAATATTATAAATGTAAAAGTTTGGATGGATGGATGGATACATGTTTTTCACTTAATCACGCCAGAACGGCTGGAATAACACATACTTAGGCTACTTTTTATCCCGGAAAATAAAAAAATTCCCGTCGGAACCAAAAAACCTCATTCCACGCGGAAGAAGTCGCGGGCAAACGCTTGTTATACCTACTCGTATATTATTATACAATGGAAAATAACATTAAATAATAGCATAAAAAGCTGCAGTTGTTCTCAAAGCGAAGTTATAATTGTCACTCACATCAGAACTTAAGTTAATATCTAGCCGTAAGAAGCGGAAGTTTCGCCATGAGCAACGGATTCCGCGCTGCATAAACTAGCGAAACACATGAAGTTTATTCTCTAAATATTCTCCAGAGACGAGTCTGGCGCTTTTGAGCGGAGGTGAAATTCCCGTACTACTTGCTTAAAATTACTAAATTAGCTACCTACCAATTTTAAAGACATGTTTTAAAAAATATATTGTAATATTTTTAACTAGATAATACCCGCGACTTCGTCCACGTGGATTGAGATTGTTTTGATTCCCGCGAGAACTCCATAAATTTCCGGGATAAAAAATTAGCCTATGCCCGTCCCCGTGATACACCTTATACTATCTCTGTACCATAATTTCCAGCAAAATCAGTTGAAAATATGAAAAGGTTGAAGAGAAGTTAAAGCATAACTAACAAACAAACTCACTTTTGCATGTATCCATATCCATTCTAATATTATAAATGCGAAAGTGTGTCTGTCCGTCTGTCTGTCTGTCTGTCTGCTACGCTTTCACGGCCCACCTGTTAAACCAATTTTGATGAAATTTGGTACAGAGATAGGTTGTATCCCGGAGAAGGACATAGGCTACTTTTTATCCCGGAAAATTAAGGAGTTCCCGCGGAAATCGAAAAAACTTAGTCCACGCAGACGAAGTCATCATCTAGTAATTTTTAAGCAGGATATCGACGGCTAAAATATTCGAGCTTTTTGTGTTCATTCGAGTTGGTACGTTGCGAGAAGTGGTGTAATCACATAGTAGGGGTATTTCATGCAATGCTATTATCATATGTCCCTGGGAGAAGTAACAAAACGTTTGTCTTTTTAGCACATTTGTTTAAGCGATAGTTGTATTTCTTCCCGCGTATATTTCTTGAGGAATAACAGAGAACAAAAAGAACATGGTAAGGAATTGGACACTCCGTCTATGTAAATAAAGATAATACACTCCCGTGGTTTGGGAAAATATGATTTTGTATTTTCACTTCTAAAGTTTTGTAGGTATGCCAAATTTTCAGTTATATTTGACTAGATGATGCCCGCGACTTCGTTAGCGTGGATCAAGGTTTTTTGGTTCCCGCGGGAACTCCTTAATTTTCCGGGATAAAAAGCCTATGTCCTTCCCCGGGATATAACCTACCTCTAGGTATACCAAATTTCAGCTAAATGGGTTGAAAAGATGGGCCGGGAAAGCGTAGCAGACAGGCAGACACACTTTTGCATTTATAGTATAAGTATGGATATAAATCCTTACCTGGCAAATATAGTACTAAACTAGAACTATTATGTATCTAGGTACTAGATGTACCCACTACATGCCAATAACCAGTAATGGTAACTAGCCACGGCCGAAGCCTCCTACTCTGCTACTGGTAGAGCCAGACCAGAGAAAAATCAGAAAATTTTATGTTTAATCCGCAAGTAGAGCTAACTCGCTACTTAACCTTAGGTAATAATTAACATTTACATACGACACGTGACTTACAAGACTGTCAACATTTCGTGACTAACTCATATTCGCGACTTACGTGAATAAAATTTACAAACGAGCAGGCGGGTCACCTGATGTTAAGTGATTACCGCCGCCCATGAACATTTGCTGCACCAGAGGAACCGCTAAACTGCGTTGCCCGCTTTTGAGATATTTGTTTATCCGCCCTTTGAAGAACCACATATTATAACCATGAGGGAACACAGAAGATGGAAGCTGGTTCCATAATTTGCAGGTAAGTCTAGACTCTAGGTAATTGTAGCCTAAGGTATTTGTCTGTACTGTTTTTCATTATCACCATTTCAACACATCGGCCTGGATTGAACTAGAACTGTTTAATCAACGAATATCGTCACAATAATCGTTATATGCAGCAACGCAATTATCAGTCGCAGTAGGGTGACCATGACCATTCAATCAGCGGCGGGACATAATCGTAAACCGTCAACTCGCGTCCGACACTATTACCTATTCTGTGGTCCGACGAACGTTCTCGCAGACATTTATTGCTTATACGCGGATGTTATGACGGTAGGGTGATTGTAATTGACGGAGAAGCGGTGTTTTGAAAGTTATTATGCACTAGATGTAGCCCTCGACGTCGTTCGCTTGGATCTGTGATTTTTCAAGATAAAAAGTAGCCTGTGTCATACGCCAGGTCCTGAACTATGCAAAAACACGTCGATTTGCTGCTCTGTTTCGGAATTATTGAAGGCCACAATTGCGCTTTTACAATATGTACTAAAGTACGAATTACAGGTGTTAAACTGCTACTTTGTATGCTCACTTTACTAGCTCCGTAAAGCCGATTTAAGTAAGTTACATTAACGATGAAGAAATGAATATTGAGGAAAACTGCATGCCTTAGGTTAAGGTATGAAAAATCTGCGCATTTGCGTTAGACCAGTGCGGCGTAGTAAACATTACGAAAGAAGCCCTTTACTTTCTGAAAGAAGACCCTTGCTTAAAAGTGGATTGACGATGAGTTGAGAAGCTAATGTTATTAATGATTATTCCGTCTTTCACGTACTCAACTGCAAAAAAACAAAAATATTAAAGTATCTAAATATGTTAGTTTTCTATTTCTTTCAGAAAATTTGAACACGATCTGATCTGACAAATGATAGGATATGCAATAAAGAAGCTGCTGAAGTATTAAAACAAGATTGTTTTCACCGTCTAAAATTAGAGATTTAAATCAAAACAAACCTATATAGTAATAAGAATTACGGGAATTTTTATTATCAGTAATAAGAACGCTACAATTACCTAATTGTTTTCTATAACTTCAAGCCTGGACTGAATACCATCCCATGCTTATTAAAAGCTATTCGAAATCACCTCGGAAATAGGGCAGTGTAGCGTAAATTACGACTATCGATAAAACTTAAAGCGTACAGCACGAACGACGTCCAATAAACCTCATAGGGATGACGACGTCACGAGCGCGTTTCCGAAATATTTTTACGAATGTACGCCGCGCGGGTCGTAAAAAGTTTATGGTTAGGGATCCTAGGTTTATTAATCTTCACTATTATGCTCTACAATGCCCCTGTGTGTATTAAAAGTAACTATATCGGTTTTGCTATGAACGGTAGTAATAAATTGAGACATTTGTTTGTTTATTAATGGTTTATTTAGTAAATTGCCCAAAATAATTGTTCTCTTGGATTTAGTACAAGTAAATACTATCTCATAATACAATATCAATTAAAGTTGAAAGTACTTAGAATAAGTATGCTCTTCTTCTTTAAGTAAGTGCTAAAGTATATATCATATTATTACAAATATTCTATCACACAATAATATTATGTATTATATGAACACTAATAATAGCAATCATAATATCACTGAGAGCCTTTGACATGGTTCTAATAAAAGCCCATCCCTAATTAAATACCGGAAGCACAAACGTCAGAAATCACCAATACACAAGCAAATACCACCTAATGAGAGGACAAGCAGACAAACAGTCCGGCAATTTACATTCGTTAATTAAGTATAATTCAAAATGATCGCATTCAAATCGGGTCGCAAATCAAAATGCCCGTATCTTGCGAGCTATGGGAAAGTGGACGGTGAATAGATGATTATTATTTGGGGTCATTTGGGTGGGACAAAGAGATGGACGGCACACACCCCTTTATTGAGATTAGTTGGGATGGAATGGAGTCGCTGGAATATAATTTTTGTTCTGAAAAATTGTGAATTTCAAAAACAACGCTCAGAAGTTACGAATGAACTGTTATGAATGAGTTAAATAGATGAAATAGTACTTTCTAGTATATATTTGAATGTGCCTATATATACCAACAGCTTTATACCAAAATCTTCTTTTTCTTTATGAGCGTCTCTTTCATTATTGGACATAATAAACTTCATATTGTATTATCCTTCCCTGTGTTGGGTATGCGTCCTCCAAGTTTGCCTCGCAAGTCGCAACTAATATAAATGTGAGATTAAATCAATGGACTTTGTATAAACAAATAATACAATACTTTATAGATAAATGCTACAAACACAGAGATGAAGCAATTATATCAAAATCGTGTTAGTCGCCACTAAAACGATTTTGATGAAATTAGGTGTAGAGACAGCCTGCATTCCGATTGGATTCCTAAGTATATTTTATCTTTCGAACTGAAACTAGCCCATGTCACAAATTAAGTATAATATTATAACAGGAAGGATTGAATAGCAGAGACTACTCGATAGATTTTTCTGTTTAAAATTCCTAAAACTCATTCACAACAACCAATGGAGTGGACAGTTTTTTCCTATTTCGCAATTGATAGCCAGCAAAGAGCAATTAAGAGAGCGTGCGCCGCATATTTTAAACATTCCTTTTATTATGTAGATTAGCGTATTGACTCGCCACGCCTTATAGCATCGGACAGCGGACTAATCACTTTTGAAATGACCTAACTTGAGAACGTGAATTTTTCGGGGTTTTATTAATATTTTTTGTATTAAGAGTGCTAAATAACATGCCATGGAGACTCTGTGCCGATTTTAAAGAAATAATGGAAACAATTTGTAATGATTTTGTTACGTTACGTAACGGTAAATTTTTCTGGTTACAGTCTACAGTAGGGCTGGCCAAATTTTGACAAAAAATTGCCTGGATAAATTAGTGTTGTTTAGCCAGCTTTCTTTTTTACCTTAAAGTTAGCTAATTTGGGTATACGCCATTTTGGTCCGGCAATCGGTCACCTCTCGATAATTCTGACCCCTGTTCTACTTTATTGTTCATAATATTCTTGCATCTATAGATATTAAAAGGACGATATTATGAGCATAATAATTAATCCGCTAATTTGTTTTTATTATATCCATTAAGATCCCATTGAGATGACATTCATCAGAATAGTTATTACGGGCAACGTTACAAGCATCAAAACTATGTCTGCAATATACAACTTTGTTTTGGTTATTGATTTAACCAATTTGAACATCCAACGAAAATATGAAAAGGATGGAAGAAAGCATTTTTTTTCGAAGGTACACTTGGTAGTACACTTGCTATGTAGGTAATTTTATAACTTTTTATCAAAGAAGATATACTTCATATGCGAAATAATTTGCTACAATGGAACACTAAAATAAATAAATGAGAAACTGCTTGGTTAATTTTATTGTCGTTTTTGTTAGATGCTATGTTAATTTATCTGTGTTTTGTGAGTAAAGGAATGAAACTGAGTGAGAACCACAGATTTGTACTTAAATCTGTGGCGTAAATTATGAACGTAGGTTGTCTATGTTCACATCGTACATTTTCAGTCTTAATCTATAATTCAATAAATCGATTCATTACTTTACCTACCGTCAAGTTGTAAACAAGTTTTCAATAAATACATTATTTCGTTTTATCTAAACTACGTTGATATTATCAGAAGTGGCATAACCTACTTAAAATTAGCAAAGTGGGTCGCCGAAAGCGATCAAAACGCTCACATCACAGTTATTCCGACAAACGAAGACGAAGCCATGATGATACGACGAGTGAGTCATCGTACAGCTCTGACACGAGGAATCGAAGACCACCAAGGAAAAGCCGAGATCGTTCGTCTGCTTATCGATCTTGTACTCAACGCAGCGCTAGCAGACGTACCGCTGCCACACCAGAATCATGCGACGTTGTATCTGCGACCGGACGAGTTGGGACTTGTACTGAAGGCGAAAGAAGAAAATTAGTACGATCAAGAAGTTCTGCGACCGGACGAGATACCATCCAACTACCCTCCGAGAAGGCGAGCGACGGCGTGTCGTGTGGGCACCACGCCGAAACCGCCGTGGCTGCGCAGGCGCCAGACTGTCTACCCTTAGCGACTACAGACACGGTGCCCGCTGCCGCCACGCCCGGGGATGCGCTCGCCGACGCTGCTGCTTCAGCTGTCGAGAGTCACCTCGCAGGACATCAAGTGCAGGTACCACAAAGTGGAACATTAGTGATATAATCTGGAAGCCGTACACGGCCGTGAAGTCTTGTAGCAAGATTGCTCTTGACTTGGCGGTGAGGGGTGCGGTGCAGATGAGTAGTTGAAGTCTGGAAGCCGTACACGGCCGTGAAGTCTTGTAGCAAGATTGCTCGACTTGGCGGTGAGGGGTGCGGTGCAGATGAGTAGTTGAAGTCTGGAAGCCGTACACGGCCGTGAAGTCTTGTAGCAAGATTGCTCGACTTGGCGGTGAGGGGTGCGGTGCAGATGAGTAGTTGAAGTCTGGAAGCCGTACACGGCCGTGAAGTCTTGTAGCAAGATTGCTCGACTTGGCGGTGAGGGGTGCGGTGCAGATGAGTAGTTGAAGTCTGGAAGCCGTACACGGCTGTGAAGTCTTGTAGCAAGATTGCTCGACTTGGCGGTGAGGGGTGCGGTGCAGATGAGTAGTTGAAGTCTGGAAGCCGTACACGGCCGTGAAGTCTTGTAGCAAGATTGCTCGACTTGGCGGTGAGGGGTGCGGTGCAGATGAGTAGTTGAAGTCTTGAAGCCGTACACGGCCGTGAAGTCTTGTAGCAAGATTGCTCGACTTGGCGGTGAGGGGTGCGGTGCAGATGCGAAGGACGATGGTGGACTAAATTGAGTGAATTCCTTAATGCGATTTAATATTTGGAATGTTTACATGAGCTAACTTTATATAGGTAGTCAAATTAGAGGTAACTAGCAAAATTAATACAATAGGTATATTAAAAAATTAAAAAGGACTAGATACATAAAAATTATACTAAATTATGTGATATTAAGAAAAAATATGAAATTATGTGATATTAGATAGACCAGGTACTCGTAGATAGATGATTTTATTTGTTCACGAAAACAATTCACAATTTGTGCTTAGGTACAGAAGTAAGTCAATAATAATTGTTAATTAATTATTGACTTCCGATTGTGTTTCCGACCTTATAATTAAAACAAATTAATTACTATGCAATGTAACTATAAATAAGATTATTAAAATACTATATTGTGTTAAGATTAATGAGTTTGGGGACAAACTTAATTTTGTCAGTATGGCCGATTGTTAGATGCTATGTTAATTTATCTGTGTTTTGTGAGTAAAGGAATGAAACTGAGTGAGAACCACAGATTTGTACTTAAATCTGTGGCGTAAATTATGAACGTAGGTTGTCTATGTTCACATCGTACATTTTCAGTCTTAATCTATAATTCAATAAATCGATTCATTACTTTACCTACCGTCAAGTTGTAAACAAGTTTTCAATAAATACATTATTTCGTTTAATCTAAACTACGTTGATATTATTTTATAATTAACTAGTATGGCGCGTGGGTGCGCGGCCCGCTAAAGCGGACCACGTAGTGGACCGCGTGGTCCACTGTCTACTTACTCGCTGTCCTACTATCCTGCCCCCCAATTATGTAAGAATGGCCGATCAAATCGTCAAAGTTCGGCGTCAAAGTAAAATAAACCATAACATCATTAAAGTAGAGCTCAATTTCGAAACACGAAATTGAGCTCTAATTTAATGCTGTTATGGTTTATTTTACTTTGACGCCGAACTTTTACGATTTGATCGACAGTTCTTACACAATCGGGGAGCTGGTTTACTGTCTACGTGTTCTGAACTGACTTCGGCAACTTGGCTTTCCTAATGGCAAACAGACAATAATTCTTCCAAAAAGAACAAATCTTGTAAAAAACCATATCAAAATCATGCATATTTCCTATCTTCTTCTATTCTCTTCAATGTTCGTAGATTCTGCCATCTTAATTTTTACTGCTCATAAAGTAGACTTTCAGGCCCTGATAATTTTCTACCCAAAAACCACTCTTCCATCTTTGAAATACTGTCTGAGATAGCCGCCATCTTGAATCCGCCATTTTGGATTTTTTTTCAGCTCACTGCCAATTGAATGAAGTTTCGAGTATTTTTTGTTTGAGGAGCCCCCACCTATCTTTAATACCCTGGCCGTGCTCCTCACCCATCTTTCAAACCCTCGATCATCATCGCTCCCCATATAATTTCTTCTTTAAAAACAATTTTTGAAAAGGAACCGCATGAAAGTCTTGCATAGTTCTACACTTGTAGCCTCTTCAATATTCGCCATACATAATCTATGGAAAAATAAATTCCGCCATCTTGAATTTTTTTCCTGTTCATCCAGTAGACCCTCGTGTCCTGATCATCTTTTGCCAAGAAACCACTCTTCCATCTTTTATACTCTCCGAGATAGACACCGTCGAAATTTGTATGGCGGCCATCTTAAATCCGCCATTTTGAAATTTTTTTCAGCTCACTGTCAATCGGATGAAGTTTCGAGTGACATTTGGTCGAGCACCCCCCACCTATCTTCGATACCCTGGCTGGTGCTCTTCATCCGTCTTCGAAATCCTCAATCATCAGCTCTCTCCGTATTTTTCCTCTTAATGATTTTTTGTCTTCTATACGAAACGATGAGTGAAAAAAAAATGTTTCATACAAAATTTTACAGGAGAGGTGATCAATGAGTCAGTCAGTCAGCACGAGCAGCTATATATATATACTAGTATGGCGCGTGGTTGCGCGGCCCGCTACAGCGGACCGCGTAGTGGACCGCGTGGTCCACTGTCTACTTACTCGCTGTCCTACTATCCTGCCCCCCGATTATGTAAGAATGGCCGATCAAATCGTCAAAGTTCGGCGTCAAAGTAAAATAAACCATAACAGCATTGAATTAGAGCTCAATTTCGTGTTTCGAAATTGAGCTCTAATTTAATGCTGTTATGGTTTATTTTACTTTGACGCCGAACTTTTACGATTTGATCGACAATTCTTACATAATCGGGCAGCTGGTTTACTGTCTACGTGTTCTGATCTGAACAACACACTGCTATGCTAGGGAGCACAGTGGAAGCGCCAGCACGCCAAGCGTCCGACGTAAAAGAAAATTCTCATAAAGGAATAACATAAAACAAAGACCACCGACCCCCCGCCCCTCTCTTTTTGTTTGAGCAGCCCCTAAGTAGGTACCTATCTTTAATACCCTGAGTGTGCTCCTCACCCATCATCCGAACCTTCGATCATCATCTCTCTCCATATTTTTTTCTCCGAACCATTCGTCAAAATGAGAATTCTTCCATAAAAACAAATCTTGAAAAGGAACCGTAGTTTGCATAGTTCTACACTTGTAGCCTCTTCAATATTCGCCATACCTAAATTTTCTATGGAAAAATAAATTCCGCCATCTTGAATTTTTTTCCTGTTCATCAGGTAGACCTTCATGTCCTGATCATCTTTTGCCAAGAAACCACTCTTCCATCTTTTATACTCTCCGAGATAGACACCGACGAAATTTGTATGGCGGCCATCTTAAATCCACCATTTTGAATTTTTTTTAGATCACTGTCAATTGGATGAAGTTTCGAGTGACATTTGGTCGAGCACCCCCCACCTATCTTCAATACCCTTTTCTATGGAAAAATAAATTCCGCCATCTTGAATTTTTTTCCTGTTCATCAAGTAGACCCTCATGTCCTGATCATCTTTTGCCAAGAAACCACTCTTCCATCTTTTATACTCTCCGAGATAGACACCGAAGAAATTTGTTTGGCGGCCATCTTAAATCCGCCATTTTGAATTTTTTTTTCAACTACCGCCAATTGGATGAGGTTTCGAATGACATTTGGTCGAGCACCCCCCGCCTATCTTCGATACCCTGGCTGGTGCTCTTCATCCGTCTTCGAAATCCTCAATCATCAGCTCTCTCTGTATTTTTCCTCTTAATGAATTTTTGTCTTTTATACGAAACGATGAGTGAAAAAAAAAATGTTCATACAAAATTTTACAGGAGAGGTGATCAATCAGTGAATCAGCACGAGCAGCTATATATATATTAATACTAGTATGGCGCGTGGTTGCGCGGCCCGCTGCAGCGGACCGCGTAGTGAACCGCGTGGTCCACTGTCTACTTACTCGCTGTCCCACTATCCTGCCCCCCCCGATTATGTAAGAATGGCCGATCAAATCGTCAAAGTTCGGCGTCAAAGTAAAATAAACCACAACAGCATTAAATTAGAGCTCAATTTCGAAACACGAAATTGAGCTTTAATTCAATGCTGTTATGGTTTATTTTACTTTGACGCCGAACTTTTACGATTTCATCGACAATTCTTACATAATCGGGCAGCTGGTTTACTGTCTACGTGTTCTGATCTGAACAACACACTGCTATGCTAGTGAGCACAGTGGAAGCGCCAGCACGCCAAGCGTCCGACGTAAAAGAAAATTCTCATAAAGGAAAAACATAAAACAAAGACCACCAACCCCCCGCCCCTCCCTTTTTGTTTGAGCAGCCCCTAAGTAGGTACCTGTCTTTAATACCCTGACCGTGCTCCTCACCCATCATCCGAACCTTCGATTATCATCTCTCTCCATATTTTTTTCTCCGTACCATTCGTCAAAATGAGAATTCTTCCATAAAAACAAATTTTTAAAAGGAACCGTACAATTATAGCCTCTTCAATATTCGCCGTACATTAACTATGGAAAAATAAATTCCGCCATCTTGAATTGTTTTCCTGTTCATCAAGTAGACCTTCATGTCCCGATCATCTTTTGCCAAGAAACCACTCATCCATCTTTTATACTCTTCGTGATAGACACCGACGAAATTTGTATGGCGGCCATCTAAAATCCGCCATTTTGAAAATTTTTTCAGCTCACTTTCAATTGGATGAAGTTTCGAGTGACATTTGGTCGAGCACCCCCCGCCTATCTTCAATACCCTTTTCTATGGAAAAATAAATTCCGCCATCTTGAATTTTTTTCCTGTTCATCAAGTAGACCCTCATGTCCTGATCATCTTTTGCCACGAAACCACTCTTCCATCTTTTATACTCTCCGAGATAGACACCGAAGAAATTTGTATGGCGGCCATCTTAAATCCGCCATTTTGAATTTTTTTTCAGCTCACTGTCAATTGGATGAAGTTTCGAGTGACATTTGGTCGAGCACCCCCCACCTATCTTCGATACCCTGGCTGGTGCTCTTCATCCGTCTTCGAAATCCTCAATCATCAGCTCTCTTCGTATTTTTCCTCCCCATGAATTTTTGTCTTCTATACGAAACGATGAGTGAAAAAAAAAGTTTTCATACAAAATTTTACAGGAGAGGTGATCAATATGTCAGTCAGCACGAGCAGCTATATATATATTATTAAAACTAGTATGGCGCGTGGGTGCGCGGCCCGCTAGCGGACCGCGTAGTGGACCGCGTGGCCCACTGTGATCCACTGTCTACTTACTCGCTGTCCTACTATCCTGGTTTACTGTCTACGTGTTTGACGACCTCCGTGGCGCAGTGTTGAGCGCTGTTGAATTAACGTGCGGTGGTCCCGGGTTCGATCCCCGGCAGGGTTTGGAAAATTTATAATTTCTGAATTTCCCTGGTCTGGCCTGGTGGGAGGCTTCAGCCATGGCTAGTTACCACCCTACCGGCAAAGACGTGCCGCCAAGCGTTCCGGTACGATGCCGTGTAGAAACCGAATAGGGGTATGGGTTTAATAAAACTGCCATGCCCCTTACAGGTTAGCCCGCTACCATCTTAGACTGCATCATCACTTACCTTCAGGTGAGATCGCAGTCAAGGGCTAACTTGTAGTGGATAAAAAAAAAACTGAGCAACACTGCTATGCTAGTGAGCACAGTGGAAACGTCAGCACGCCAAGCGTCCGACGTAAAAGAAAATTCTCATAAAGGAAAAAACATAAAACAAAGCTGGCTTTCCTAATGGCAAACCGACAATAATTCTTCCTTAAAGAACAAATCTTGTGAAAAAACCATATCAAAATCATTCATATTTCCTAACTTCTTGTACTCTCTTCAATGTTCGTAGATTCTGCCATCTAAATTTTTTCTGCTCATCAAGTAGACTTTCAGGCCCTGATAATTTTCTACCCAAAAACCACTCTTCCATCTTTCTTTTAAATAATGTCTGAGATAGCCGCCATCTTGAATCCGCCATTTTGGATTTTTTTTTCAGCTCACTGCCAATTGTATGAAGTTTCGAGTATTTTTTGTTTGAGCAGCCCCTACCTATTTTTAATACCCTGACCGCGCTCCTCACACATCATCCGAACCTTCGACCATCATCTCTCTCCATATTTTTTTCTCCGAACCATTCGTCAAAATGAGAATTCTTCCATTAAAACAAACTTTGAAAAGGATATTTCCGCCATACATTTTCCATGGAAAAATAAATTCCGCCATCTTGAATTTTTTTCCTGTTCATCAAGTAGACCCTCATGTCCTGATCATCTTTTTCCAAGAAACCATTCTTCCATCTTTTATACTCTCCGAGATAGACACCGTCGAAATTTGTATGGCGGCCATCTTAAATCCGCCATCTTGAAATTTTTTTCAGCTCACTGTCAATTGGATGAAGTTTCGAGTGACATTTGGTCGAGCACCCCCCACCTATCTTCGATACCCTGGCTGGTGCTCTTCATCCGTCTTCGAAATCCTCAATCATCAGCTCTCTCCGTATTTTTCCTCCGGATGAATTTTTGTTTTCTATACGAAACGATGAGTGAAAAAAAAAAAGTTCATACAAAATTTTACAGGAGAGGTGATCAATCAGTCAATCAGCACGAGCAGCTATATATATATTAACTAGTATGGCGCGCGCTACAGCGGACCGCGTAGTGGACCGTGTGGTCCACTGTCTACTTACTCGCTGTAATACTATCCTGCCCCCCGATTATGTAAGAATGGCCGATCAAATCGTCAAAGTTCGGCGTCAAAGTAAAATAAATCATAACAGCATTAAATTATATTTCGTACGTTTCATTCTTCAGATATTTAAAACACGAAGGTAGTAGATTCATTGTACTGGCAATCCGCACTTTTTCCATGTTAGGGTATTTTAAAAAAACTCCCCACTAACGATGCTCTCCGTACCGACTCCTGTCACGACATGTCTCATTCTTTTATTGTGCGCGGCAACGAGCACTAACTTATCAATATTTAAAGAAATTCAATTGGAATAATTACTTATTGAGTAGGTATATACCTAAACGTATCGCTTAAAGTAAAATTCAAATTCAAATGTTTTTTATTCAAACAAACTTTTACAAGTGTTTTTGAATCATTAAGTGAATCTACCACTGGTTCGGTAGGAATTTCGGTAAAGTAGGAAAATAAAAGTTAGAACGACGAAATCATATTCATCTTCGAAGGAATCTGAAGAAACTCAGGGTAAGTTTACATAAATATATTTTATTTGTGTACGGAATTCAATCAAATAACCTAAAAATGGACTTGAACGGGTACTCTTTTATATATCAACTTTTAAAAAGGATAAATATGTGAATCAATAGCATCTCTAAGCTAGCCTGGAGGTTATCACGAAGGTATAGCATGATGCTGGAAATAAGTCTGGAGGTTGACTGCGGGTACTGCTTTATACTTGATATCAACTTTTAAAAGGATACATATGAGAATCAATAGCATCTTTAAGCTAGCCTGGAGGGTATCACGTTGAGGATATCACGAAGGTATAGCATGATGTTTAAAATAGCCTGGAGGTTGACTGCGGGTTAACACGAGGGTTCAAAACAAAACGTTAAAGTTTGTTGGATTAGAAACGTTAAAATTATCATTTTAGACGACGAAACCACACAGGGTTATACCAATTTGATACAGTTTTTCTCTTCCGGTGAAATTTCGTGATGACGACCAGGACTTTCAGCGCTGGGTGACGGTTGGCGGCGTAGATATTCGCCACACCTTACAACAACATTGGATCAATTTGTTAAAAACAAAACCAACTAGGTCTTGGATTAATTACCATCAACAAAACCCTGCCTCCTTGGGAGATGACAAAGTTCAGACTACCAAGATACTTTCTAATCCCTGTAGGATCCGGACTGGTTCCTACATTACACTGAAAATCATGTGAGCATAAAACTCCTAGCTCCCGGTCTTAGTGAATCATTTATGCCACTGCTAAAAGATCTCCAAAGAGAAGAGACGCTTTTCGGAGAAAAACTCTCAAATACTATAAAAGCTTCGAAGACTATTGACCGTCACGGATTGCAAATCGGAAATCCCATCCTAGGGCGACCTCTCCATAGCTGGTACTTCGACAACGCGGACTATATTATATTTGGGAAACGAGACAGGCCCTCCTCGTTTCGCCTCGAGGAGCAGGAGGGGGGCGAAGAGGACATCCGCGAGCCGCGACGGCGTACATCGGCGGCCAGCGGCGACGACCACGCGACCTCCAGCCAGAGCAAGTATCTTGCATATACACAGCGAGAGATTAAGGTACCTACAATCTAAATGCTGGTCGTATACAATATTTTAATAAAGCAAAAAATTTTGGCTGAGTGTCCGCTAGATATGAAGTCTCGGATTGGATTTATAAATCCTAATCACCATGAGGTGATATACCATTTAAAGTTATCAACTTTATGTACCTACCGTCAATACAGCTTTCATTAACATCGACCATTTAATATTGCATTTAACTCGATTTGTGAGTTTGAGCCACAGCTAGATCAATTGATTTCTAGAATATTCTAATCAATCTAAGACTCAAAATCTAATGATGACTCAAAGATTTATATTAAATTTGCATTCGCAATCATTAAAATATAAATTCGTTACTCAAGATCATTACAGGTGTTAAGAATTATATGACAACTTGCAAATCAATACTTTATAGCGGCTTTATGTCTACGCTATATTTAAAGAAGTCTAATTTATTTATTGATATCGATCAACCCATCTCAAAGAAAATTTCGAAATAGTAATTAGATAAGTACTTACTTATGGTGAAAATTTAACTTAATGAATTTATACCAATGCCTTTACGGCTTATTATGGGCTCCGAGAACTTTCACAAAAATTATAACATAGATATCTACTTATGTTAATATATAGTATTATATATATATATCTTATATAATTTATCGTTGTACATACAACGATATTGTTCTTAATGGTTGTACTTTGTACTGAAGGTTTACGTAACGTAACCGAGAATATTTAGGTCAAACTGCTGCAGTGTTGTAAAAAAAATTTGAAAAGAACTTTTTACTATCTTTGCAACAACCCAAGTTCAGGTTTTACATTATTATTATTAAAGCATTAGCGTGAATCCCGCGCGGGTGCCGGCGCAGCCAAGTCGAGCAAATTAAAACTATATCGACACGGCGCGCGCGGCGACGGTACCATCTTTTTCTCGGAGCAACTTACGGTGAATATTAAGTGATATGCCTTCATCCTTGCTTCATGAAAAAAGTACATAATATTATTACAATTTTAAAAATAGTTACGAAGTTGGACTTGTACCGTTGAGTTTATACCAAAATCAAATATCTCGATGGTCAGAAATACCTACCTCATACATTCAAGATACATTTAAGTATAAAATATCATATGGAGCTAAATTTTGGCTTTCGTTTTTAATTCTATTGGATCTTGAAGGTTGGTCATTAAGTAATAAACTAATAAGTTTCAACTAGAGCTTTTTACAGACGCGTCTGGGTCTGGCTCGGGTACATTTTGTGATAAATGAATAACTGTAAAATGAAATCAATTACTGAGTTTTAATTTCATACTAACTTAGATTTGGTATTTTATACATATACATATAAAATATTTCATCACATACATCTATATTTTATAATCATATACATCTATAATACTGGTTATTATTAAAGTAATAATTATTAATACTAAGAAGAATTAAGCTTAGGTAAGATAGATAAATCGAAGGAGTGGCATTCAATACCGTCATTAAATACCGTCATTCAATACCGTCATTCAATACCGATTTGACGTCAGAAATTCGGCAATGGTTGTAAAATATAATATTATGGTTCACTGCTTCTTATATTAAAAGTAAAGAAATTTAAGAAGCTGATGAAGAATGAGAAATTTAACAAAGATGTAGAAATAAAATAGCCTGATAAACTAGATTAAATTATCTGTCAATAAGATTATAGACAAGTTAGGCCAGTTATCGTTTTATTAGCATAACACGCCAATGCCAAACGTAATTAAAACGTAATTAATTTAAAGATCTACCCCAATTTCATGAAATAGCATCTTATTTTGTGCTGTTCCACTAATCTTCTAATATGTGAATGTTTAGAAAAGATAATAATATAATAGTGGCCTTAACAGCCTTGGTTCCCTCTATAACAAAAAATGCTTACATCAGATTTAATAGTTATACATTCCAAAAATAATATAATATTATGATTTTTCTCAAGGAACTCACAATAATTTAAAGAATTTGAAGATTTTTTAAACCTGGATGCAACGTATCGAACGCGTTCATAAAATGAGGAGTACCTACCCTGTACCTTTATGGCCTCTTTGGAACTTAAATGGTGGCATTACTGCCTAAACAATGATAGAGATTCATATCAATCTTATATTGTACATGCAGTCTTATAATTTCTAATAATTTGTTATACTTAGGTGCAGTTTAGCGTATGTAGTTTACCTGGTGATGAGTTTATAAGCATACAGATTAAAAGGTTGTCGTTAAAGGAAATATTATATAAATTAAGGCCAAACATCCCAAAGTATCTACATAGGATTATCAGATAGTGTTAAACTGTGGTGTTATACAACACATCGCTCAATGCTCTGATACAGAGTTAATTATGTTTAGAAAATAATTTCAGAAAAGTTTTATTTTGTTAGTCTTATGTTCAGAAATATTAATACCTATCGAAATATTAATATACAAACGGAAACAGTATTTTATTCTTCGATATCATTAAAGCATCTGCAGACTGTAGGTACCAGTCAACATGATACAGTTCAACGATAGTGTAAATAGTAATGTAAAATGTATAGCAACAGCTTAAAAACACCATCTGCCAAATTCGTTTAAAGACCTCCTGATAGCGTTTAATCTATTATACCTGCACACAAACCTTGAGCCGATAGGTGCTGCCACAACCCACATAGCGGCGTGGAAGTGTCTAAGTTCGGCGCGTGCACCCGACACGTCGCCACCAACACGGTACACGAGCTGTGCGTCTTGCAGCTCGCTTGACGTCATCAAGAAGACCGTTGGTTGGTCGCAATCGTCACGGGCGCTGGCTAAATTTTATAACCTTCCTAGGCGAAGGAGGAACGATTGTTTTGCATAACCAGAGGTTAATGAAGAGTATCCAAATTATACTTGATTTTCATTACATCCATATTATAATATTATATTATTATCCATATAAATATTATAAATGCGAAAGTTTGGATGGATGGATGTATGTATGTATGGATGTATGTTTGTTACTCAATCACGCTCCAACGGATGAACGGATCTGGATGAAATTTGGCACAGAGATAGATTATAGTCTGGAATAGCACATAGGCTACTTTTTATCCCGGAAAATTAAGAAGTTCCCGCGGGAATCAAAAAAACTTCAACCACGCGGACGAAGTCGCGGGCATCAGCTAGTAAATAATAATTATCAAAATGATTGTATTTTTCAATGATGGTTAACAAATAATTAATAATAAAATAATTAATAATTTGTTTGCTAATCCAATATACGGAATGATTCCTAGTTTTATATTAGAACAATAAGTATGTAATTGATATAATACTATTCAATTCATATCCCTAATTACAAATTTTCATCTCTAAACATCTACCTTCGTGTTTTAAATATCTGAAGAATGAAATGTACGAAATATAATTGATGATTAAACGAACTTACCTGTAAGTGAAGTTCTATCCCAATTATATGAGTACGTTTCATTCGAAGATATTATAAGGTCCCTCCCGTCCCAGAGCCCATATTACGAAAATTTTGTAATAGGTATCTACTCTAAATAATGAGACATGTCGTGACAGGAGTCGGTACGGAGAGCATCGTTAGTGGGGAGTTTTTTTAAAATACCCTAACATGGAAAAAGTGCGGATTGCCAGTACAATGAATCTACTACCTTCGTGTTTTAAATATCTTCGAATGAAACGTACTCATATAATTGGGATAGAACTTCACTTACAGGTAAGTTCGTTTAATCATCAATTAGAGCTCAATTTCGAAACGAAATTGAGCTCTAATTCAATGCTGTTATGGTTTATTTTACTTTGACGCCGAACTTTTACGATTTGATCGACAATTCTTACATAATCGAGCAGCTGGTTTACTGTCTACGTGTTCTGATCTGAACAACACACTGCTATGCTAGTGGCACAGTGGAAGCGCCAGCACGCCAAGCGTCCGACGTAAAAGAAAATTCTCATAAAGGAAAAACATAAAACAAAGACCCCCAGCCCCTCCCTTTTTGTTTGAGCAGCCCCTAAGTAGGTACCTATCTTTAATACCCTGACCGTGCTCCTCACCCATCATCCGAACCTTCGATCATCATCTCTCTCCATATTTTTTTCTCCGAACCATTCGTCAAAATGAGATTTCTTCCATAAAAAAAAAACTTGAAATGGAACCGTAGTCTTGCATAGTTCTACACTTGTAGCCTCTTCAATATTCGCCATACATTTTCAATGGAAAATAAATTCCGCCATCTTGAATTTTTTTCCTGTTCATCAAGTAGACCTTCATGTTCTGATCATCTTTTGCCAAGAAACCACTCTTCCACCTTTTATACTCTCCGTGATAGACATCGACGAAATTTGTATGGCGGCCATCTTAAATCCGCCATTTTGAATTTTTTTCAGCTCACTGTCAATTGGATGAAGTTTCGAGTGACATTTGGTCGAGCACCTATCTTCAATAAGTACCCTTTTCTATGGAAAAATAAATTCCGCCATCTTGAATTTTTTTCCTGTTCATCAAGTAGACCCTCATGTCCTGATCATATTTTGCCAAGAAACCGCTCTTCCATCTTTTATACTCTCCGAGATAGACACCGTCGAAATTTGTATGGCGGCCATCTTAAATCCGCCATTTTGAATTTTTTTTCAGCTCACTGTCAATTGGATGAAGTTTCGAGTGACATTTGGTCGAGCACCCCCCACCTATCTTCGATACCCTGGCTGGTGCTCTTCATCCGTCTTCGAAATCCTCAATCATCAGCTCTCTCTGTATTTTTCCTCTTAATGAATTTTTGTCTTTTATACGAAACGATGAGTGAAAAAAAAAATGTTCATACAAAATTTTACAGGAGAGGTGATCAATGAGTCAGTCAGTTACGCGCAGCACGAGCAGCTATATATATATTAACTAGTGTTTCGCTCTGTGCGCGAGCTGCTAAAGCAGCTCACGAGATGTGGTTAGCCATAAATATCGATTTTGAACGAAATCGGTCCATTAACAAATAATTTCAAAATGGCGCTGATTTGTTAAAACGTTGGTACTTATCTGTTTCCTGTTTTGTGATCCCAGGGAGCCCTAAATATCGATTTTGAACGAAATCAGTTAATTAACAAAGAAGTTCAAAATGGCGCTGATTTTTTAAAACTTTGGTATCAGTTTCCTGCTTTCTTATCCCAGGGAGTCCTAAATATCGATTTTGAACGAAATCGGTCAATAATATTAACAAAGAATTTCAAAATGGCACTGATTTTTTAAAACTTTGGTATCAGTTTCCTGTTTTGAGATCCCAGGGAGTCCTAAATATCGATTTAGAATGAAATCGGTCAATTAACAAAGAATTTCAAAATGGCGCTGATTTTTTTAAACTTTGGTAACTGTTTCCTTTTTTGTAATCCCAGGAAGCCCTAAATATCGATTTTGAACGAAATCGGTAAATTAACAATTAATTTCAAAATGGCGCTGATATTTTAAAATTTTGGTACCAGTTTCCTGTTTTGTGATCCCAGGGAGTCCTAATTATCGATTTTGAACGAAATCGGTCAATTAACAAAGAATTTCAAAATGGCTCTGATTTTTTAAAACTTTGGTAGGTATCAGTTTCCTGTTTTGTAATCCCAGGGAGCCCTAAATATGGATTTACTCCCATCCCACACCCAAACATACTATCTCTTAGACATGAACCACCCCGTTTCGGATTAGCCCCCCTATTACGTAAGAATTGTTCATCAAACATTAAAGATTTTTGTCAAAGTAAAATAAACCATAACTGCATTGAATTAGAGCTCAATTTCGTCTGCCCATTCTTATACGTTTAGGTATGAACGATACTCGAACGTATAAGAATGGATACACGAAATTGAGCTCTAATTTAATGCCGTTATGGTTTATAAACTTTGACGACGAACTTTAACGTTTTGATCGGACATTCTTACATGATTGGTACCCTGTGGCGCCGCGGTTCGAGGTCGAAAAATCAAAAATTTTAAAAGACTACAGCTCGGCCGCCATCTTGTTTTTCCAATTTTATCACTTTTTCTATTGATCACTTACTAATTTCTTCAATAATTGCGAGTTGTAACGAAATCGGTTAAAAAACAAAAGAGTTGCAAGAATCACGTCGGCCGCCTTCTTGTTTTTCCAAAATGTCATAATTTTTCCCTACTCAAATCCCACACCCGAACACATCTCCTTTACATCATTGTATCGTTTTCTGTCTCTTTCTAAGAAAACAATGACGTCTTTTAAAGTTCCTAATCGCCATATAATTTGGTATGAAAAAAAATATTCCGCCATCTTGATTTTTTTTCATTTCGTTAAATATACCTCCTCGTCTTGGGCCCCAATCATGTAAGAATGGTCGATCAAACGTTAAAGATTTTCGTCAAAGTAAAATAAACCATGACAGCATTGAATTAGAGCTCAATTTCGTCTGCCCATTCTTATACGTTTAAGGTATCGTACATACCCTGATCATCTTTTGCCAAGAAACCACTCTTCCATCTTTTATACTTTCTGAGATAGACGCCAAATAAATTGGTATGGCAGCCATCTTAAATCCGCCATTTTGAATTTTTTTTCAGCTCATTGTCTATTGGATGAAGTTTCGAGTGACATTTGGTCGAGCACCCCCCATCTATCTTCTATGCTTCGATCGGTTCATTTCGGCAAATCAGCCGCCATCTTGTTTTCCCGAAATGTCATAATTTTTCCCTACTCCCATCCCACACCCAAACATAATATCTCTTAGACATGAACTACCTCGTTTCGGATCTGTGGCGCCGGGGTTCGAGGTGGAAAAATCAAAAATTTGAAAACAATACAGCTCGGCCACCATCTTATTTTTCGAAGTTTTTCTATTTTTTTTATTGATCATTTAATAATTTGTTAAATAATTGCGAGTTGTAACGAAATTGGTTAAAAAACAAAAGAGTTGCAAGAATCACGTAGGCCGCCATTTTGTTTTTCCGAAATGTCATAATTTTTTCCCAACTCGAATCCCGCACCCGAACACATCTCGCTTACATCATTGTATCGTTTTTTGTCTCTTTCTTGGAGAACAATGACGTCTTTTATAGTTCCTAATCGCCATTTAATTTGGTATGAAAAAAATATTCCGCCATCTTGAAATTTTTTCATTTCGCTAAATAGACCTCGTTCTGATCATCTCTTGCCGAGAAACCACAATTCCATCTCTAATACTCTTCGAGACAGACACTGATGAAATTTGTATGGCGGCCATCTTGAATCCACCATTTTGGAGATTTTTCAACTCGAGTGACATTTGTTTGAGAACCCCCCACCTATCTTCAATACCTTGGCCGTGCTCTTTACCCGTCTCCGAAATCCTCAATCATTAGCTGTCTCCATATTTTTCTTCAAGTTATATTTTCTGATTTATATACGAAGCCATCAGTGAAAAAAAAATTTGTCATGCAAAATTTTGCAGGAGGGAGTTTTTGGGGAAAATCTCGAAAACTACCCCAAATGTGGCAACACTGTTTAGATATCTCGATACTGCCGGTCAAGTTACACAATCGATCCATACATGTCAACTTTCCCAAATGTTGCCAATTGCCTCAAAAACGTGATCGAAGTTTTCAAAAACACAAAAAGAATACAAAATGGCCGCCACCTGGTTTCACAGAAACATTTTACATAGTTTTATAATGTTCCCGTGAACTACAGGATATACCGCTTCTGATGACGTTTCAATTTTTCATCTCGCTCGCACCCAGCCGAAATGATCGCCCCTGAAAAAAGACCATTTCAGAAAGAAAAGAAAATTACTTTTACTTTGATAAATTCCAGTGTTGCCAGACCTCGGCGACGAAAATACCCAAATGTCATTCGCACAAGTAAGACACGTGGTTGCTCGTACTCAAATTTTGCAAAAAGTCCGTATTTCGATTTTTTTATTTTTGGGGTAAATCTTGAAAATTTCCCGAAAAATGGGGTAATTTTTTTTCCCCAACCATACCTCAAGTCTGTACACACAATCGCCCCCACGAAGTCGAAACGCTCCGACGTTGCCAACTGTGAGAAATTTGAATTTTAAAATTGCGTTTCTTCGTACCTCAAACAAAGAGGCCGCCGCGACAGCCGCCATCTTGAATTTTTAAAAACCACTCCCATTCTGTCAAAATACAGGATAATTGCAGGCGAAAAAAGAAAAAATTATCATGCTCGACCTCGCCGTTTCGGATATGTGGCACCGCGGTTCGGGGTCGAAAAATCAAAAATTTGAAAACACTACAGCTCGGCTGCCATCTTGTTTTTCCAATTTTTTCCACTTTTTCTATTGATCGTTTCCTAATTTCTTTAATCGTTGAGAGTTTTAACGAAATCGGTTGGAAAACAAAAGAGTTGCAAGAATCACGTCGGCCGCCATCTTGTTTTTCCAAAATGTCATAATTTTTCCCTACTCGAATCCCACACCCGAACACATCTCCTTTTCATCATTGTATCGTTTTCTGTCTCTTTCTAGGAGAACAATAAATTATGTCAATGAGTCCTAATCGCCATATAATTTGGTATGAAAAAAAATATTCCGCCATCTTGAATTTTTTTCTTTTCGCTAAATAGATCTTCTCGTCCTGATCATCTTTGGCCGAGAAACTACTCTTTCATCTTTTATACTTTCTGAGATGGACACCAAATTAATTTGTATGGCGGCCATCTTAAATCCGCCATTTTGAATTTTTTTTCAGCTCATTGTCTTTTGGATGAAGTTTCGAATGACATTTGGTCGAGCACCCCCCACCTATCTTCAATACCTCGGCCGTGCTCTTTATCCGTCTCCGAAATCCTCAATCATCAGCTGTCTCCATATTTTTGTTCAAGTTTAATTTTCTGACGTGTATACGAAGCCATCAGTGAAAAAAAAATTTTTAATACAAAATTTTACAGGAGGACATTTTTGGGAAAATTTCGAAAACTACCCCAAATGTGGCAACACTGTTCAGATATCTCGATACTGCCGATCTAGTTACACAATCGATCCATACATATCAACTTTCCCAAATGTTGCCAACTGCCTCAAAAACGTGATCGAAATTTTGAAAAACACAAAAAGAATACAAAATGGCCGCCACCTCGTTTCACAGAAACATTTTACATAGCTTTATAGTTTTCCCGTAAACAACAGGATATACCGCTCCTGATGACGTTTAAATTTTTCATCTCGCTCACACTCATCCGAAATGATCGCCGTGGTTGCTCGTACTCAAATTTTGCAAAAAGTCCGTATTTCGATTTTTTTATTTTTGGGGTAAATCTTGAAAATTTCCCGAGAAATGGGGTAATTTTTTTTCCCCAATCCATACCTCGAGTCTGTACACACAATCGCCTTCTAGAAGTCGAAACGCTCCGACGTTGCCAACTGTGAGAAATTTGAATTTTAAAATTGCGTTTTTTCGTACCTTAAACAAAAAGGCCGCCGCGACAGCCGCCATCTTGAATTTTTAAAAACTACTCCCATTCTGTCAAAATACAGGATAATTGCAGGCGAAAAAAGAAAAAATGATCATGCTCGACCACGCCGTTTCGGATCTGTGGCGCCGCGGTTCGGGGTCGAAAAATCAAAAATTTGAAACGCTACAGATCGGCCGCCATCTTGTTTTTCCAAATTTTTCCACTCTTTCTATTGATCGTTTCCTAATTTCTTCAATCGTTGCGAGTTATAACGAAATCGGTTGGAAAACAAAAGAGTTGCAAGAATCACGTCGGCCGCCATCTTGTTTTTCCGAAATGTCATAATTTTTCGCTACTCGAATCCCGCACCCGAACACATCTCCCGTACATCATTGTATCGTTTTCTGTGTCTTTCTTGGGGAACAATAAATTACGTCAATGAGCATATAATTTGGTATGAAAAAAAATATTCCGCCATCTTGAAATTTTTTTCATTTCGCTAAAAAGACGTCCTCGTCCTGATCATCTTTTGCCAAGAAACCACTCTTCCATCTTTTAAACTCTCCGAGATAGACACCAAATAAATTTGTATGGCGGCCATCTTAAATCCGCCATTTTGAATTTTTTTTCATTTCATTGTCAATTGGATGAAGTTTCGAATGACATTTGGTCGAGCACCCCCCACCTATCTTCAATACCTGGACCGTGCTCTTTACCCGTCTCCGAAATCCTCAATCATCAGCTGTCTCCATATTTTTTTCAAGTTTAATTTTCTGACTTGTACACGAAGCCATCAGTGGAAAAAAAATTTTTCATACAAAATTTTACAGGAGGAAATTTTTGGTGTAAATCTCGAAAACTACCCCAAATGTGGCAACACTGTATAGATACCTCGATACTGCCGGTCGAGTTACACAATCGATCCATACATGTCAACTTTCCCAAATGTTGCCAACTGCCTCAAAAACGGGATCGAAATTTTGAAAAACACAAAAAGAATACAAAATGGCCGCCACCTCGTTTCACAGGAACATTTTACATAGTGTCATAATTTTACCGTAAACTACAGGATATACCGCTCCCGATGACGTTTCAATTTTTCATCTCGCTCGCACCCAGCCGAAATGATAGCCCCTGAAAAAAGACCATGTCGAAAATCACTTTTACTTTGATAATTTCCAGTGTTGCCAGAACTCGGCGACGAAAATACCCAAATGTCATTTGTACAAGTGGGACACGTGGTTGCTCGTACTCGAATTTTGCAAAAAGTCCGTATTTCGATTTTTTTATTTTTGGGGTAAATCTTGAAAATTTCCCGAAAAATGGGGTAATTTTTTTCCCCAATCTATACCTCGAGTCTGTACACACAATCGCACCGTACAAGTCGAAACGCTCCGACGTTGCCAACTGTGAGAAAATTGAATTTTAAAATTGCGTTTTTTCGTACCTCAAACAAAAAGGCCGCCGCAACAGCCGCCATCTTGAATTTTTAAAAACCACTCCCATTCTGTCAAAATGCAGGATAATTGTAGTCGAAAAAAGAAAAAAATATCATGCTCGTCCACGCCGTTTCGGATCTGTGGCGCCGCGGTTCGGGGTCGAAAAATCAAAAATTTTAAAGCACTACAGCTCGGCTGCCATCTTGTTTTTCCAATTTTTTCCACTTTTTCTATTGATCGTTTCCTAATTTCTTCAATAATTGCGAGTTGTGACGAAATCGGTTGGAAAACAAAAGAGTTACAAGAATCGCGTCGGCCGCCATCTTGTTTTTCCGAAATGTCATAATTTTTCCCTACTCGAATCCCGCACCCGAACACATCTCCCGTACATCATTATATCGTTTTCTGTCTCTTTCTAGGAGAACAATTATGTCAATGAGTGAGTCAGTGAGTGGTAATCGAGCTATATATAGTATAATACGCAAAATGGGAGAGGGGTGAAGGGGGGCTAATTTTTTAGGGTTCCGTACCCAAAGGGTAAAAACGGGACCCTATTACTCCGCTGTCTGTCTGTCTGTCTGTCTCCAGGCTGTATCTCATAAACCGTGATAGCTAGAAAGCTGAAATTTTCACAAATGATGTATTTCCGTTGCCGCTATAACAACAAATACTAAAAATTAAAAACATATATATATTAAGGGGGGTCCCCATACAATAAACGTGTTTTTTTCGTATTTTTTTGCTCAATATTAAAAACGGTAACAGGTAGACGGTTCAAATTTTCACAGAATATTAACTTGTATATTACCTTTCAAAATAAATAATTAAATATCAATAAAGTAAATATTAAAGGGGGGCTCCCATACAACAAACGTAATTTTTTGATATTAACAATACACCTCTACAAACAAAGTTAGTTTTGCGGTTCATTTCGTCTTGTTTTTAATACGTCATAAATCGTAAAACTTACTACAGGTTTGTACGGAACCCTCGGTGCGCGAGTCCGACTCGCACTTGGCCGGTTTTTTAATGTTTATAATATTTAAAACCTCATTTTAACATTTCGCATTACCTTTTTATTTACAAATTTATTGTGCAATATAATATATAACAGTAGGTAATTGAAGACGTTGTTGTATAACAAGATTTTGTTCACGCAACATTAATCAATTAAAAGTTGACCACGTGCCGTTTTGACCTTAAGAACATAGTGAGTCATAACAATATGCACCCTTTCCTGTGTCTTACCGACCGTAAATGCACCTGGTCACCCGACACTTACCCTGCCCATCGAATTTGGACTTTATTCCAAACACTTAAAAGTTATTCTTTTATTCACAAGAGCTTAATCCCCTGTTGTTTGATTTTAATTTTTTTATCAATTATTTTAAGGTTCATTTTCATTTAACGAGAAGATGTTCATTGACAGGTGTGAAGAACGGAACGTGAATGGACGTTGGAAAACTATGAATGTGGAAAGTATGCGCACTTTTTATTTAATTATTTTTTTTTGTAATTGAATACGTGTTTAGCTAACCGTACCTAATCCATTTGATATAATTTTTTAATGATTTCCTCATAATTCTTAGTAGGTAGGTAATAATTAAGTAGTGAATTTTAAGGATAATTAATTACAGTTACTTAATTAAGTATCGAATAATATAATGTTATTAATATAAAATATTACCTCAAATATCAATTATGTTTGGAAACATTATAAACTACCGCACCGGAGGAAGTAGGTACTTACCTAATACATACTCGTAGTAATTTACTTAAAATAACAAGTATAATAATTATTCAACTAGATTTGTCCGAGTTTGCCCGCGTTACCCGTGTAACTAAATAGTTAACCTAAAAAAATATGTTCTTCATCAAGATGCAAGCTTTCTTCATGTTTAAGCCTTGTACCATATCCACCACCACCACCACTACAGCCCATTAACGTCCCACAGCTGGGCACAGGCCTCCACTCTCATAGGAGAGAGGGAATTAGAGCTTAGACCCACCACGCTGCTCCAATGCGGGTTGGCGGGCTTTAACGACTATTAGCATGTTAGTGATAATAACCGGGACCGATGGCTTAAAGTGCTCTCCGAGGCACGGGGGTGAAACACCACCAACTTCCTAACTTCGGGCTAGTACTGAAAATTTCCAGTCAGAAAAACCCAACACTTAATTATGGCCACGACTGGGACTCGAACCCGGGACCTCGTCGGCCACAGTCGAACATGCTAACCACTAGACCAACGAGGTAGTTGTACCTTAAATATCGTTATAATCGGTTCAGTGAATAAGCCGAGAACTTAGTTTATGTACCTAGATCACAATTTAGCAATTATAATATTAAACTGTATGGAAGTCAGTGGAATATAATATTATTATGTAGATTATGAAGAAAAAATGTCGAAGAAAAAAGCGCGTGAACCCGTGCGTTACGTTTAACTTTACCGTGTCGCTAACATCTGTCGTGACCTTTATCCGCTTGACCGGACACACCTTGCGATTATTAATGGCACACGTTAGGTATTTACTCGTATGTGGGCAAAAACATTGCGAAAACTATTAGGAGAAATTATACTGTATTGCACGTAGTATATGGTAAATTAGAGATAAATCTATACTTATACTTATATTATAAATGCGAAAGTTTGGATGGATGTATGGATGGATGGATGTATGGATGGATGGATGTTTGATAATATACTCAATCAAGTCAGAACGGCTGAACGGATCTGCCTAAAATTTGGCACAGAGATAGATTATAGTCTGAAATAGCACATGCTACTTTTTATCCCGGAAAATGAAGGAGTTCCCGTGGGAACCAAACGACCTCAACCCACGCGGACGAAGTCGCGGGGATCAGCTAGTATTAATACCTATAGGAATGTCGCAGAACCGACGGCCGATGGAGCAGACGTGTTCTGGAGTGTAGACTGCGTACCGGTTAGCGCAGTGTAAATAAAAAAGTCCTAACCTCAGTAGGTAAGTTCTCTTGTAGACCTATAGAAAGCTGAAATCACAGGATCTGCTTACTACTTAGTTAAAAATAAAATAAGGCCATATTTTTCGAAATTCAGAGCGAAGCTACAGGCGGTTGATATAGTAATTCCCTTTACTATTTCTAATGTTAAAAATAAATCTTTGCCGCTAAAACATACCACTGCTGATTAAGCAAATATTGACAATAACTTATCTGAGAAATTTGCTCAGTCTACTCAACTGTAGTTTATAAAAGTTGCATAAAGCAGATGTGACTTTACTTTCTACCTATATATAAGTACGTTAAAAACTTACTTTGAATGCGGGTCTAATAATTTCTACCTAATCTACCTAATCAGCAAAATCTATAAAGTATAGTATAAAATAGACCAGAAATATATTTTATTCAAATAAACTTTTTTAAGAATTTACAATTTACAGTTGGTATAGGTACGTTCCAATTTGATCCTTCCCCGCCCGTGCCCGCAAAAATGCAAAACACCAAACGCGCAATCAGCAATCCCGCCTAGATTAGTCGCCCCAATGCAATCCCATCCCAAATTAAATCCATCCCAGAAAATTGTGACAAACGCCATCCGTCATCCGACCCCTCATTTGCATGAGAAAAACCGTTGAAGAACAACTATTTATCAAATGGCAAGAGGACTTCCGGCGGCCATGACAGTAGGCGCGACGTGTTTCCGCCAGCCATCTTTGCTACTGCTAGGCTGAACGCGACACTTCCTGTAATTTTTGTGTCTAATGAAGACTGGAAGTGACATTTGAGATTGCAACAATGTGACGTCCTGCCTCATCTTTACCATTAAAATCAAATCACCAGTCACAACGAAACATTTTGTTAAAAACACCTCTGTTAATGGAGTTGTTTAAAAAGCATTAAAATTTAAATTGTTTAAGTATAACTCTTACGTTCATCAATTATCTTTCTAAATTGTTATCACATTAGCTTAAAATGCTTAGCTTTAGTTTAGTATTTTATTTACGCAAATTCTGTCTTCATTATTAAAACCACAAAAAAAGCATGTCTAAATCAATGATGACTTCAACGTCAGACGCCCAATTGTCTAAAGCAAATTGTAATCATTTGACAGCTTATGTACCTATAACTTGAATTGTTTAAGGAGTTTATACATACTTTTTCCTTTGTCATTTGATAAACGATTACGATTTCTCTTACCACTTCCAGAATTTTAACTCGTGTAGCGTCAATTCTTGTGATTGGGGAGCGATCTCCATTTAGATAATTTAGTGTTTCTCCCGCGATGAAATATACGCTCTTCCACGGACCCCTGATTGCGGCCTGATGTTGTTATCTCGATGTTCGCCATTTCGCATCTACCTGCTTTCCTAATCGGGCCGATTTCATGTAATGATCTGACAGCTCTCTTCACTAATTCAATTTTAACAGAGATCTGCAGAATTCTATAATGCGCTTAGCTTTGCATGGGATGACTCACATAATGTACCTACAACAACAAATTTTTAGAAACAATATTACAACTTTCAAAGGAAATCTCTAGCCTGCCTCTAATAAATCCCTTCAATAGATGACCTGATGGGATTTCCTATCAGCAAAATCTCAGCAACCATTTTAACTTTTCTGAAGTTTTAGATTTTTAGGTACCTAAGTAATAAGCCCTGCCCATGCATTTTACAAAAAAAATATGCCCTATGTTCATTGATGTAAAATTTTAGTACCTCCTAAGTAGTCCTTAGTAGGTAAGGAGAGGATGAATTTCCAAAACTGCTCATACAGCCGCTTCTAATTCATTAAAAGAAATCGAAAAACACATAGCTAGTCCATTACTACAAGGACTACATTTAGAAGGACATCCTGACTGAAGAACTTACGCCAGTGGTTCAATAAAAGCACCCGATCATTATTTAGAGCTGCAGTGTCGAAAGTTCAAGTTGCCAATATGAACGCCAAACTTCGATGGAAGAGGCACCGAAAGAAGAAGAAGAAGAAGTCCATTACTTCAAAATTCAAAATGATGACGAACTTTTATCATCATGTAAACGTCGAGGCCATCCAGCTCCTCGACAATACAGATTTAGTGCGTAGACTTAAAAGGACTAAGCCCTTCGAGTTAGTGTAGTAAAGTGAAAGTGTAGTGCTAAGTGCAATGCAAAGAACACAAGAACACAGTGTCCTTTTTTTTTTTTTATTCACTACAAGTTAGCCCTTGACTGCGATCTCACCTACACACACACACAGTGTCCTATAATAAAATTTAGCGTAAACTAAGATAAGTCAAAGGACCAATTCTTAGATATAATTTTATAGTATAAGTTAGGTTAAAATAATGTTACTCATTAGCTTTATTTACTCATAGGCTAGATCGTAACTTTAATAGGGTATAAACTGTTGTTAGTACTTTATGATATAAAAAAAAAACCGTGTAAACTTGGAGACATACCTACCTAGGGGATGAATTTTCAAATACTTAGCCTTTCAATAATGCTTTCCTGCGTTATGATTATGAACAACAACTCCTGCGCAAACTTGCATTGCAGAAGTCAGTGCTAATTTTATTGCATACAATATATGATATTGATGATAGGTAATATTATAACATATACCTAATAACGATTATTAAATTGATGTTTCATGTTGAATATTTAATTATAAATTATACGAAATACCTACTTTAATAATTATTATGAGTCAAATTAGAATAAGAGAGGTTTTATCGCCACTTATATTTTTCTTACATAACACGATGACCACAAGTAGAACGCACGTTTTATCAGTGCGTAAGAAAGTAGTATGTAATTTCGAAAGCATTTACATGCCTTCGATAGCTCAGTTGGTAGAGCGGTGGACTGTAGTTGGTTGAACATTGGATATCCATAGGTCGCTGGTTCAAATCCGGCTCGAAGGAAACTTTTTATAATTAAATATAAAAAATTGTTATTGGGTTCCTATCACAAAACTCATGAGTCTATAGGTATGGCAGATTGTTTTTTTATCTACTGAATTACATTTTGCCTCATCCTACAAATCCAATTTAATATCAATCTACGCATAATTATTATTATTTAAAAAGCTGGTTTCTTCCAATCTTTCCCCTAAAATAAAAACCTAGCCTATTTAATTTAAATCCAAAAAACGTCTGCAATCTTCCACGTAAAAAAGGAACCACAATTAAATTGCCCAATATTGAATACAACAGTCACAAAGATCTTAACCCTCCAAATGCGATGGCATTTCTGACGCTCGGAACCGTGTGAATCAATTATTACAGGAAAATACGAAAGACTCCATTATGGCGGATGTCTCTAGGAAATTGATTTAAAAAGTAAAATAATTTATTTCAAGTACGGTTTTGGTGTTCACGTTTAAATACCTTTTTAGTGTTCACGTTTAAATACCTAATAATTTTTTCCCAGATTATTTCTCGGATTTGACATGATCAATGGAATATAATATGGATGTAGATAGGATAATTAATTGTAGTTCAATTTAGTTGAAATGTAAAATTAACCTGGAAAGGTTTACTTTACCGGCCTTAAAAAAAAATTGCAAATTATTTATCAAAATATTATTTTCGTTCGAGGCGTCAAACAGACTCAGAAAAAAATACATCTTGATCGTATCGGAATCTTCTCGTAGATGTAAAATATCCCGCGAATGAACAAGACCAATTATACGCAAATGAAGTTAACCCTTTAGATGCTTTGTAGAACTTTTTAATTGCTGCTAAATCGAAAAGGGATCGCACAAAAAACGAGCACTGTTGGTCGGTATGTCATTAATCTATGTGGGTGGGTACAATTTCATGCTGTCGAGTATTGTTACGTGATTCTTGGATTATTTTGAGGCTTTGATGATGTTACAGACACTTGCAATAATGAATTAGGTACTTAGCTAACATTTTTTTTTAATTTTATTATTTTAACTTCATCACAAATAATGCTGTCATTTTTGGATTGCGTATATTCTAATGATACCATAGCTCAACAGTAAGGGTCAAATTTAGTTTTTCTTAAGTTTTATGTTTACTCTGGGATAAATACTCAATCACCTTTCCGAACCGGTGGTAGAGTCTTGAGTCTTGAGTTATCATAAGTGACACAAGTTGATTCCTACGTGAAATAAATAAATCATTATTATCATCTTGAGTTCAATAGAAAACGCATGATCTTTATTAAAAAAAATATTCATTTTGTATAGCTATTCGAACTCCATAATTACTGCAACCTTTCAAAAAGAATCACAGCCATCAGTCACGTGTTAGGGTACAATTAATATGCATAGAAAGGGTTATCGTTGGCCAGATTCGCCACGCATTCGGTATTAATATCTTGATCCATCAGCGGTGACTGGTTAAGATGAATCAGTGGCAGTGCCAGGGTACTGAGGTATTCAAACTTTATGTTTTTTTTTTTATATGAGTACAATATTGAATCCCTTTCATAATAATAGTAATATATTAAAAATTTTGTATACTAAGCTGGGACATAACAGAACTAAATGATAAGACTGATTTGTTTGATAAACTTACGACCTCCTTGCGTACATCTCTAGGCCAGCAGCTCTTAACATATTATGTACTTATATTTGATCACCTATTTTTGTAAGTCAAAATAGGTACGTGTAGTCAGTCAAATTTGTCATTCTGAATGGCATTTTGAACCAGTGGTAGATTCACTCAACGATTCGAAATCCCTTGTAAAAGTTTATTTGAATAAAAAAACATTTGAATTTGAATTCTGACCCGGTGGGCAAAATTGGAACAAATGCTTATGCCTGTTTTTAATTTTATTTTTCATATCAACTAGGACGCTGTCACCGAGTCATATAAGTTTGTGGGACTATACCTATAGACTCACAAACTATATCATAGTATAATAATTATTAAGATACTTACCTAAGTATCTTAATAATTATAAGGATAATTCTTTTTACCCATCGAACATGAAGATTTTTTTAGAAGCATATTGAATAATAATTTATACTTATTAGAAAATTTAATATCTACTTCTCCACAATGTACCTACCTACATTTTATGTTTATTTAAAGTTAAACAATTCAGAAAGAATGTTTAAATCGCGCTAGAATCAATAGGTCAATAGGACCGTTGTATTTCCGTATGAAAGTTTGGGAACCGTCGTGACTGGTGATTTATTTGGCCCAGCAGACGAAGGGTTAAGTCGCCATTAATTAACGGGATTCGCGCATCACTTCGTCAAAAGAAGGGATTATAACTGTAATTTGATAGAAACTTCTGTTATTAATATCCAGAAAGAAATCACATTTTTTATTCAAAGACTAGGAAATAAATAAAAGTTCAAAGGAAGAAATAATAATTTTACTTAATTATAAACTAGACAAGTCTTCCTTTTTACAGTTTAAATCTTAATAATTATTATTCTAATTACACAAACTACTCGTAGCTTAGAAAAACACGCCTGACCGAATTTGTAGAGCAATGTTACAAAACAACGCTTACACTAGCAAAATTTAATTAAAAAAAATATATTTTGTTTTAAAATTTGAAAAATATGAATCGAAAAGATAATAAATAATGTTTTTAAAAAATGAGATCGAATTTGATCATCCGTAATGAACGGGTTAAAAATAAATTGATCACTCACGACTTATTAAGAAAAGGGAATTTAATATTACGATTATGCAAATGAGCTAAATTAGAGTGAATTTGATTGACTGGGGCATAATAGACCCGCATGCTATGAAATTTGCTCGTTAAACTATTTAGCATGTCAACGTCGTTGACCCAGTTTTGCAAGTAACCACGTTAGGACTCCATGGATATCATATTCTGATTGGGAGTTTTGTAAATTAACACAATTTTACTCATATTATAAGATGGATCATGGAACCTACGCCTATGTGGACCATTAAAGAGTAGCAGACAGAAGGACAGACACACTAAGTAACTATAGATTGTTATATTTTGTTTACCTTTTATAGGATATCGGATAAATCTACATAATCAATCAATTACTCAATGGCGAAACGATACAGGGGGGTTACTGCCACTGCTAAAAGAAAACTGATCTAAGCTTATTTTGATATTGTTTCCACAAATCTTACCATGACGTCCCCAAAAGTAAGCTTATTAGAACATTGTTTCCTAAGCAATTTTGTGACGTCAGTATGCAAATCATTCACTCAATTCGTACCATCAAGTGTTTTTTGAGCGCTAGCATTATTGTTTTACGAAGGATTTACGTCATATTTAGCAATCATAAAAAAGTTACTTTCTTGCGACGGATCAACGACGGATTGACTTTGTAAACAAAGAAATAGGAAATTGTGAGGTTTTTCAAGTGATTATTCTACTGGATTGAACTAAGTTAATGAGATATAACTTTATAAAAGTGAGGTATTTAATTTTCCAAAAGTATTAAATTGAAGAATCAGGCACCCAGGGCGGTGGACGGGAGAATGCTTGGAGTATTCCTACGTGCTCAAATCAGATTCAGAAATGAGGAGATCCGTAGATACCTAATTAATTAGGTACCAATTTCGAAGAACCGACAGACGTTTGGGTCGCAAGGTGCCTTGAATGGCGGCCTCACACTAGAAAGCGCAGCGTTGGACAACCCCCCACTAAGTAGGTGGACAGACGATCTCAAGTGTGTAGCTGGGAGCCGCTGGAAGCAATTTAATAACATAAACATTTAGGTATTATAGATTGTATAATTCATATCAAACTTGTTTTCATAAAAATAAAAGTAAGAAAATAAAAAAGCTTATTATTTTATATTTATTATTAACTAGATGTCCGCGTGGATTAAGAGTTTTGATTCCCGCGGGAACTCTTCAATTTTCCGGGATAAAAAGTAGCCTATGTCCTTCTCCGGGATACAACCTACCCTTGTACCAAATTTCATGAAAATCGGTTGAACGGATAAGCCGTGAAAGCGTAGCAGACAGACACACTTTCGCATTTATAACATACTAGATGATTCCCGCGACTCAGTTCGCGTGGATTAAGATTTTTTTATTCCCGCGGGAACTCTTTAATTTTTAGGGATAAAAAGTAGCCTATGTCCTTGCCCGGGATATAACCTACGTCCATACCAAATTTCACCAAAATCGGTTAAAAAGATGGGCCGGGAAAGCATAGCAGACAGACAGACAGACACACTTTCGCATTTATAATATTAGTATGGATTCCATACTAATATGGATATGCATTTAGAGCCAGTGGGAGATTCAATTAAGGATTCAAAAGCACTTGTAATAGTTTATTTGAATAAAAACATTTGTATTTTGAATATTATATTATTGTTTATTTTTCTTCGACATCCACAGCCACAATTTCACCAGAATTTTTTGTTTTATCCAAATCCTTAATCCCTTGCTATCTTTTCCAATTAACCCACTATTCTCCACATCATAATATGATGCTCTGGTTTACAATCCTCCCGTAGTCACTGATCTTGGTCTGGTCAAGGGAGCTCCTGATAATCATTCTAAATTTCAAAACTTAGTTCTTCAAAATTGGTCAAATGACCTTCTTATTTACACTGACGCATCAAAGTTGTCACGAGACAGTTGTGTTGGTGCAACCTGCTGAGTTCCCAGGTTTAAAATTATCCTACAATTTAATTGCCCTCCTGAGTCTTCGGTGTTTACAGGGGAGGCCATTGCCTTTAGAAGCAGTCCTGTTTACCGGGTCCTATTACTTAAAACAAACTGTTATTTTTACTGACTCCCTTAGCTGCTTACTATCCATCAAAGATAACCCATTCCGGAGTAAGTCAAGATTTCCCATCATTCTAGAGATTAGGGAGGCTCCTGTTCTCCTGTCATCAAAATGGTTTAGCCTTAACCTTGGTATGGATCCCAAGTCAGTCTGGCATTGCAAGCAATGAAACAGTTGATTCATGTGCTAAGGCTGCTATACAAATGGGTTCCCATGAGCATTTTAAGAATAGCACCCAAGATCTAAGCATCTAAAACTTATCTGGACAAGTCCTGGAACACATTCTGGCACGAATCAAAAACACTTAGGTAAATTCTATGACTCAATTCAACCTTATATACCAAGGCATCCATGGTTTTCCTTTTACAAATATGCAGATAGGTGGGTAACCTCTACGTCTGTCCACCTGCACAAGATCAGAGTTAGAGATCACTGATCACTCCCTGTGTGAATGTGGCTTAGACGAAGGTAGGTACTGTGGCCGATTCTGTATAACACAATCTCTAAACTAAACTAAAATGGCAGCTTTAAATCTAGTTCTGTCCCTTTCCGTAGGGAGTATTATGAAAGGGTTAGCAATATTTGTAATGCTCTAATTTTAGTTTAGTTTAGAGATTGTGCACTACAGAATCAGCCCCACTGTCTCCCATATTCTGTTTTCTTGTCCCAAACTTCTTCATCCGGCATCCCCTTTATGATGTCTTTCCATCTCAAATCCCTCGCCCAATAAATGTTGAGTGTTTGATAGTGTCCTTATTGTAAATTTCTATGTAAATATAGGTATAATAAGTCTAATAATTATAATAAAAATATTTAATATTTATTTACGTTCTTTGCTTGTCATTTGTCAATTTCAATTTGACAATTGATATATAAAATAACCGTTTCGTTTTACACAACGGTAAGGAAACACGTTCGAGTTAATTTTTAACCTGTTAAAAAAAGAGCAAACAAACAATTATTACATTATTTAAATTATTAGATAACATTATAAAACTTTTTGTTAATTATTGCATTTTATAAAGGTGTAATAACTTTGTTAAGTTATAATATTTAATTAAAAATGTATCAACACTGCCTTATATATGCATGAAATGAAACGCGATGCAATTGAGATAGCGCTATATAAAAAATATAGCTACATCTCGCTTACTCTGAAAGCAATGAAAAGACAATTGTAGAGTATCATTCGTTCTTGCCATCATGTTTAGAAGAGTAAAACCATATTACTTTTGAGCTGTCATGGTAGCTTTCTCAGTAATATTACAATGAGATTGAAACAAGATGTTCCTGTATCATAATGGTTTTCTAAATGTTGATAGTAACCCCCCAGTAAGTATGTCTAAAAATAATTATGCAATATGCATGCCAGAGAGTATCAGATATTGAAAATGCTAATCTATAGTGTCAAATGATGTCAATTTGATGCGGACTTCAAAAATAATTTGAATAAATTTCGATTAATCATTGAATTCAAATTATTTTTCAATGATAGATGGTTATTTTGACCCTCTTCTCAAAAAGGGGGTTAAATTGAATATTTCAGTATAAACTTTTAATTATTATCTTACTGTACCCAATAATAATAATTACCAACATAATGGATTAATATAATTAACTAAATAATTTAATAATATTAAAAAAAAAACATTTGGCAGTCATACGGACTACCGATAGAAGTGAAAACGAATATTTAAAATATTTATTTTTAAATTATTTTTAATATTTTTAATATTATATTTTTTGTTTTTTTTAATGTTTTTTATTTTTCACACCAAAAAAATTAAATATGGGTAACAACAAAACAAAAAAGCCAACATCACGCGGTGTTCCCAGGCGGTCACCCATCCAAGTACTGACCGCGCCCGATGTTGCTTAACTTCGGTGATCGGACGAGAACCGGTGTATTCAACATGGTATGGACGTTGGCAAATGCTGATTCAAAAAAAATCAATAGACTAAAATTAGCTTCGTAACAATATTTTCTCTGAAAAATAGTTTTTGTTTCTGACCACCTAATATTGTAAGCTGTAGGAGAAATTAAATGAAAAGACAGTTTATTGTAGGTACACCAAAATAAGTGGTACAAACTACAAAGCACCTGAAGAAAATAAAAACGTACAAGGGAAGAAGCTGTACAATTAAAATAGGCGGCCTTATCGCTAAGAAACGGTCTCTTCCAGGCAACCTAAGAGGATATACCTGATAAAAAAAGTTGGATTAATAGCTGGTGCCCAAAATGCCTGCAGCATTGCCTCTTTGTCTGGACATTGCAAGAGGCAATGCTGCCAGCCATTTTCTGCGATCTTATCTGGCGAGTCTAGAAGAATATATTATAATAAAATAATTATTATGGTAGATATTATTACATCAGTCTTTCTTCAATTTGTAACTAGAGTTAGATAAAATTATTTACCTATTTGAAAATTATAAATTCCCAAATTACTCCTGCCAGAAATCGAAGACAGGACGCGATTTATCAATGCAAATAAAGTATCTGAATCTGAATGAACTATACAAAGTCACTTAAAAACAATGTATCAGAAAGCTCGAAAAAAAAATTGCGTATATTTGACAACTATTCAAATAAAATTTAGTATATTATATTAATTCAATTTAAATATTGTTTAGTAAGTAATTATTAAAGGGATCTCCCAAAAGTTGTAATATCCACGTCCCCTATTAGTTGTATGTTGAATAACTATTTTATACTATCGATTAAAGTAAAAAAGTACGTCGAATTTTGATGACGTCACTGTTCAATATTTCATACAAAGACCCATACAAAGCACGCGTTTCAACGTTTGAAAAAAGTTGTTAATTTGATTAGTAAGTAGTCAAATACCCAACTATCAATAAAATATTAAACTTTTTATTTTAATCTTTTATTTTTAAAAATAAAATAAAAAAGGAAAGCTCCGCCGTAACAGTGTATATCACACTGCCGTGACCAGGATTCGAACCTGGGTTACTACGGCCACAACGTAGGGTCCTAACCACTAGACGATCACGGCTATCGGAGCGGTGAACGAAGTGGCGAAAATACTGTAAGCGCTCCATAGCAACTTTCTATCACAGTTCGTATTGCTATCTCTTTTATGACAGTGCTGTTAGACAGAGATAAACATTTGCTACGAATTAAAATCTTCAGAAAAATGTATTCCCTATATAATTTTCTTTTTTCTTTGTGTAGGTACTAATGTAAATACGTTTATTCATAACTGAGATTTTGAAAAACAAACCACAAATGAATAAATTAGAATGCCCAAATTACATTGATTTTGTCATAACTGATAAAGAAAATGTATCTTCATAGTCGGTGATAAGGTTGGTTTTGGCGTAAATTGTATAAGGTAAATAAACAAGAATACTTTATTTAGATAATTAGGTAAATTACTAGTCGTTTTCGACCAATTTGTCGTAGGGAAGCAATTTATGACACTAACTAAATCAAGAACTAAGCTTTTTGGGTCAATTTGCTTAATTTATGGCTTTTTATAAAGAAGTAAGTAAGTAGTAGGTACCTAGGTTAGGTACCTATCTAAGTTTTGTTAGGTACTTAGTATAGAACGCGACCAAACGCGACTGCCCAAAAAAGGAGTGTAATGTTTTCAGGGTTCATGTTTGAATGTATGTATGTACCTACTATGTACGAAGGTAGGCTTGTAGGGCAGTATCGCGTGTTTATTTTTTTTAATAATGTTAACTTTTTTTAATAATTAGCCTATACATACTATAATAATATTATACCTCATTTACTACATTTGTATCTATAAAATTACCGCAGCAATCGCCAACGTCCATACCATGTTGAATACACCGGTTCTCGTCCGATCACCGAAGTTAAGCAACATCGGGCGCGGTCAGTACTTGGATGGGTGACCGCCTGGGAACACCGCGTGATGTTGGCTTTTTTTTTCAAAGGTAACTCTATTTTTTTTATTTTTTGTTTTATTTTTGCATTTCGAACTAGAATTTTACTGTGCATGTGAATTAAAAATATAGGTACATTGATCATAATGAAAATAACTAAAATATGTAGGTACGTTTTCCAAACTTATCTTTTTAACAAAGTATTCTGAATGAAATTATTTATGACGTATCGCAAACGTCAAACATTCCGAGACAGTATAAACTGCCGTTATAAATAAAGGCGGCAAAATTTATCGAAAACCATTGCTTCTCTTTACCTATCACAGCGGGATGGTTATGGGCCAAAGTTGAAGAGCCAAAACATAGTTTACCAACTTTATTTTGCGTCCAAAAAACTCTATCTTACACCCTTAATTTTAATATCAATAAGGATAAAATTGCAAAAGCAGAATATGTATCTGATGGTAATACAACACGTTCTATACCAACTTTGTTTCGCAATCCTACAACTCCATGTAACAACCTAAGTTTAGATATTAATAGAGATGATATTGCAGTAGCAGATGATGAAATGGATGGTAAAGATAATGTTGTAGCGATATAATGTGTATCATTTATAACGTATTGTATTTTGATAGTAGACGTCACTGCAGACTAGTTGTGTTCGACGGATGGCGTTCATATGAGAATAGGAAATGGTTATGTCTTGAGATATATACGGCCAAGTTTTGAAATGTCCAAATGGTATGGTGTTATCCGTACGTTACTTCAGTTTATTGTCTTCGAATCTGTATCCAAGCGAGAAATGTAAGTGTTATTAAGCATTGATATTTCAGATAGATTTATTCTGAAAGTAATAAAATACGAAGCTTTATTATCCAAAAGACAATGTCTTACAATTTACAATATTATTATTTTTCCCTCATTGTTGTTTTTTTCGAATCAGGAGAGTAATTTAGTAATTTACCAATCATATTTTTCTAATTACAATCGTTGGGAGTCCCAAACCTTGGTGATATTAATTAATAGGTAATATTATATCAAAATTTCAATATTTTTTATTTTAGCCATAATTATGAAAGTTTATTTGCAATTTCTTTGTTTTATGTTTGCAATAAAATGAAATAATTTTAGGCCAGTGAAAAAAAATATTTGACTCAGATATGGAGCTAAAATAAAACCTCTTATTCTGAGTTTCTGTAATAATAAAACAATTATACTGTAGGTATTATTAATAAGAAGTTCTCGACCGATCACCGAAGTTAAGCAACATCGGGCGCGGTCAGTACTTGGATGGGTGACCGCCTGGGAACACCGCGTGGTGTTGGCTTTTTACACTTTTTTGTACTTTTTTTTCGCTGTTTAGTGTTTTATTGCTTTAGCTTCTGTTTACATTAGTATGTAATTATCAGATGAGAAGAGATTTAAAGGAAAAAAAAACAGTTGTACTGATAGATAAAATAGTTACCTACCTATCTATAAAATTATCACATCATCTGCCAACGTCCATACCATGTTGAATACACCGGTTCTCGTCCGATCACCGAAGTTAAGCAACATCGGGCGCGGTCAGTACTTGGATGGGTGACCGCCTGGGAACACCGCGTGATGTTGGCTTTTTACACTTTTTGTACTTTTTTTTGCTGTTTAGTGTTTAATTTGTTTTAGCTTATGTTTATTTAAGTATGTAAGCCACTGTAAATGATTAACTTTTGTTGTATTTACAGTAAATAATATATTTTAGGTACTCTGACAAAGCACCCAACTCCCCTTCAAAAACTTTTTTATTAAAAAGATTTCAAACCGACAGCTCTGGCATTGTGGAACCACCAACAAAGGACCACAATCCACAACCTTGGATTAACAACCGTATTTATTTGAGCGATTCAATTTTTGATATCGGTTAAATTCTGGCACCGAATCCTATAGAAAGCACACCCCTCGAACTGAACGAAGCAAGTATCATTTTAGATCAAACACGTGATAACGGCCATAAGAACACCCATATTATTTGATACAATAAAAGTGAAGTGTCGACATATTCCGCATTCTACTGCGAAATTACTGGTAGGATGATTGACCAAACTGATGCTAGATACCAAAACCGAACTGAACCCTATAGAAAAGAAGCTAAAGTTTAAATTACAGTGGAGTTTCAAGAGATTGATGAAAGATTTTGGGGTGACAGCATGTTGGTACCACGATATCGCTAGCAATGTACAGGTCGGTAGGCAGCCAGATACGTACTAATGGTGATTGAGAAAAATATTGCACTCGTATACAGGTCCCGGATAACTCGTGGATGTCTTCATGAATATTGAAGATCCATCTCCGATATTTTATTTGATTGCGCTTTTAGGACCACAATGTAGTGCGATAATGGTGGTCGTAAAATATAGGACGTATTGTGGATCCTTATTTATATGAAATGGAATGACAATAGTAAAAATATTATATCTGCTATATTTTGAGTATCTAACATTAATTATTATTATTATTCTTACTTCTGTGTGGATAAAGTAATTAAATTTGTGCAAATAAAATACAATAAAAATTAGGTTAAGGAATTTACAATTAATGCTTATAATTACATTTTAAAGCCTATAATAATTAATATTATCAACAAAGGCGACGATAATAATTAATTGCTTAATCTTTATTATGTCTAATAAATAATCAAAACAAACCGAATCTAGGTAGACAGTGTGTTCTATCGTTATTTTGTAGGAAGAGAAAAAGGCAACGGCTGAAGTTTTTAATATATCAGATAGATTTCAAGAGAGCAAACACACCAAGCTTCAATATCTCACAACAAATAATCTGCTCATGTTATTCTGATTGCCCAAAATACGTACCTATACGTATCATACGCATAAAAGACCTTAATATTTCAACACAACTCATCCATATATGACACAAAACATTAATCGTCGAAGATTACCCTTGGATTATTAATATTCAGTCAACTAGCCGAAAGGGGTGAATACATTGCACGGACGCGTCGCGGCCAGGAACGCGCGAACAATCTCGATAATTAATACGAGGAATTATTTCAAAGGAATAACTTTTCAGAGGGTTCAGAATCGGGCGCATTTAGTTACGTGGAATTAGATAATGGATAATGTACAGTTTTTGAGCATGGTGCTTGAATGGCGGCTTCGTACCGGGAAGCGCAACGTTGGACGACGCCCCACTAGATGGACGGACGATCTCAAGAGTGCAGCTGGGCGCCGCTGGAAACAAGCGGCACAAGACCGTGCTCTGTGGCGATCCATGCAGGAGACCTTCGTCAAGCAGTGGACGTATAGGTTGAAACGACGACGATGTATAGTTTAAAGGCAAAGCCAGGAGCGCAGTATTGGCATTTGGCAGATTCCGATATTAGACAGTAGCGTACCTATGGATTTATGAAAGTCCCAACAAGACACGTCCTCTATACAGATGTGGACCTCTGTCGTGAGCGACTCGTGAATATAATAATATTTTTGTTTTTATATATCCACTATAAGTAAGCCCTTGACTGCAATCTCACCATCAGGTACCTAAGTGATCAAAGATATGGCAGCGGGCTAACCTGTTAGGGGCATGGCAGTTATATTAAACCCATACCCCTAATCGGTTTCTATACGGCATCGTACCGGAACGCTATATGGTGTAGGGTGGTAGCTAGCCACGGCCGAAGCCTACCACCAGGCCAGACCAGGGAAAATTTCGAAATTATAAATTCCCAAATTGACCCTGCCTAGGATCGAATCCGGGGCCTCCGCACGTTAATACAACAGCGCTCAACACTGCGCCTAAGAGGTCGTCAAAAATTCTCATTTGGTGATAAATTCAAGTCAACCTAATGACTCCAAAGCAGTACCTAAATCTATTGGTGACAAAATCTATTGTACAGTTCGCGCGCGAGTTGAGTGCAGAGTAAATGAGCTCACTTTTATATGGAGCACTAACGCCATTGCATAAACCGATTTTTTTACCGTCACGTTTGTAAAATGGTAATATTGTCTGCAGAGGAGTAAATCATAATATACTGAGCTTTAAGTTTAAGTTAACACTTATTTCACTTATTGGCTTTTTGTGTTGCGATTAGTGACCTAACAAGTTGTTGCTTTCTTTTGATTTATGTGGCTTTTAGCAGAATCAACCGGGTTAAGTTTTTACTTTTAAGCTACGAGCTTTGAAAAGAAAAACTATTTTGCTTCACTCAGTTTTCCAATTTTATTTTATTTCCGAGCTAAACCCATAACCATACTAATATTATAAATGCGAAAGTGTGTCTGTCTGCTACGCTTTAACGGACCAATCTTTCAACAGATTTTGATGGGATGGATGGGTACATACCAAGTAGTAAGTTACTTACCTACATCCCCGGGAAGGACATAAATGATACATTTTATCACGTAAAATTATGGAGTCAAAAAAATCAATCCACACGCATGAAGTCACGGCTATCATCTAGTTTATCATAATTGCAGTATTGTTATTCCTTAAATATTTTTTGCCCGCGACTTTGTCCGCGTGGACTAATCTTTTTCGATTTCCCCGAGAACTCCATAATTTTCCGGGATAAAAAGTAGCATATGTCCTTCCCCGGGATACAACCTATCCCTGTACCAAATTTCATCAAAATTGGTTGAACAGGTGGGCCGTAAAAGCGTAGCAGACAGACAGACACACTTTCCCATTTATAATATTAGTATGGATAGTATGGAAGGCGGAAGTATGGATTTACATTCAGAATTTGTAAAGAGATTGGTCTATATAAGTCTGATCATAACATATTTACAATGTTAAACACACATTCAAACTTTATTGGGGTGACAAACCATACCCTCAGCAATTTTGATTCCCTTTTAAACGTAATCTAATTAGAAACATAATACGACCACTTCACTTTACCAAAATAAGCTGTCCAAATTGGTATCTTTTTTCCGAACCCCATTTGAAATTTGAGGTATCGCTTCTATCTAAAATCTGTCACGGGTAAACAGAAATACGTACAATGTACACATATCGATATTATATTATTGTGGACATACGAAAAGAGAAATGGTTGAAAAGTTTTCAAATAAGTTGACTGTACATTACCTAATTTAAAAAAAATGTAACGAGCACTATTTCGTGCTTTTGTAGCCTTTGTCTTTGATTTCCAAGAAAACATATTATTATTATTTATTATATTATTGTCTTGAAACTCATGAATGGCTAGGATCTAGGTGATCTCGCCGAACTTGCTAGAAAACTTGGAGACTCGGTTTATGAATTTATGTATTAATGTTCATGCCACAGTTATTTTAATTCCATTTTCGATACTCTCTTCGGCATAGTTTTACAACGACTGTCATGTGACATGTCACCTGCGGTTGAATAGCTGCCAAAATCCAATAGAGCATTTATATCCTAAAACTTTAATATAATATTTTCATTTACGGATTTTATAACAGGTTGTTATAATTTTTCTTTTTACACGTGTGCACCGCCCTGTCATCATGCAACCAATCTGCTTTCTTAGAAAGGTTGCCTGGAAGAGATCACTCATAGTGATAAGGCCGCCTATACACCGTAACAAGTTGTAAAATCTGTCACGATTAGTTTTACCTCTGTTTTGTTATTTGTTTGGGTGTAATAAAGTGTTTTTACTTACTTACTTTACTTACATACAGGAGCACTATTTATGAAAATATAATGCTACATTTTAACCACATTTACCTATTCAATTGAATATTACTAAACATTATTTCTACAGCAAACATTCCAAACTCTGTCCACAATTCGAAGCTGTCAGGGGGTGAATACATTACGGGTTCCAATTTGAAAATTGTCAGGCCCAATATCGCTTTCGACAATCGTATAGTAATGCAGTTAGAGTGTGATTATTTCCAATTAGTTATATGATAAACAATTTGACATCCGCTGTTGGGGATTCCTATTTAATTTGTGAGTTAATTTAAACTGATTCTTTACTTGAATTTATTATAGACTCGATCTTGTCTGTGTGGACATGTAGATTGACAGACACTTCTTCTATATCTACCTATACTAATTTATAAATGCGAAAGTTTGGATGGATGTATGTATGGTTCAATCACGCCAGAACGGCTGAACGGATCTGGATGAAATTTGGCACAGAGATAGATTATAGTCTGGAATAACACATCGGCTTCTTTTTATCCCGGAAAATTAAGGAGTTCCGCGGACGCGGGCAAAGTCGCTGGCATTAGTTAGTCCATACTATATCCATACTAATATTATTCATGCGAATGTGTCTGTCCGTCTGTTTATCTGCTACGGTTTCACGGCCCATCTGCTCTACCGATTTTGATGAAATTTAGGACAGGGGTAGATTGTATCCCGGGGAACAACATAGGCTACTTTTTATCCCGGGAAATTAAGGAGTTTCCGCGGGAACCAAAAAACCTCAATCCTCGCGGCCGAAGTTGCGGGCATCAGCTAGTCATTGAGACTCTGAAGTATAAATCTATGCTAATATTATTACAAATTCTCTTTGTCTGTCTGTCTGTTGCTTTCCCAGGCCCATCTGTTCAACTGTTTGTAACGTTTGGTAAACAGAAAGGCAAAACTTATGTGACAGTTTTATTTCTTGTACCTATAAGTTATGTTAAGGATTTTTTTTGATAAATATATTTAAAATAACGTTGCAATGAGGTTGTCAATATGTTCTTTAGAATAAAAACCAAAAAAAAAAGAGATTAATTAAATAAAAAAGACTCTAATCCGGGAAACACTTCCTTACTTACTAAAATACTACTTACTACAACTACTACTTACTTTACTTATACAACTTCCGTTAGCAAGCAACTAACTAATTGCTAGTTAACTAGCAATTGCTACTACATCATTTACATACGAACAATATAATAGAGTTAATAGATTGAGAAGATAAACAGAATATTATTAGAGATACAGTAGATAAGATCGGTTAATTAGAAGCAATTAAGCGTCAGATATCGGACGCTAATTAAGCCAGATAATATCGCCTGATTAACAATATTGTGACGCGACTGTGGATGTCTCAGATTCTCCATGTGGTTGACAGTTCATTACAATCATTATGCTACACTGGATTTGTAATTATGATTAGTGGCCTGAGCAGGAAGATACTTGATAGACAACCTGATATAGTAGTTGGTTTAAAAATGAAATAGGAAATAGACGATGGGGTTGAATAACTTTTTTTTATTATCATTTTTAAATCCGCAAGTTTATCATCAATAATTGGGTATTTGACTACAGCTAGTGAAATAAATTATTTTTTAGTGATTAGTAAATAAAGAATCTCCCAAAAGTCGTAATATCCACGTCCCCTGCTAGTTTTATTTTGAACTAGCTGATGCTCGCGACTTCGTCCGCGTGGATTTAGGTTTTTCGGTTCCCGCGGGAACTCTTTAATTTTCCGGGATAAAAATTAGCCTATGTGCTATTCCAGACCATAATCTATCTCTGTGCCAAATTTCATCCAGATCCGTTCAGCCGTTGGAGCGTGATTGAGTAACAAACATACATCCATACATCCAAACTTTCGCATTTATAATATTTATTTGATAAAGTGCGTCGAACTTTTATGACGTCACAACTTAAAATTTCATAAAAAATCTATGCGAAGCACGCGTTTTGACATTTAAATAAAAAGTTGCTGATTTCAATAAATAGTTGTTAAATACACAATTATTAAATTATACGTGGTCATAAATAACTAAGATAATTTTCAAACGTTTACATTTTGCGTACATGATGAGAATGGGTGGGGCAGAATTAGGCATTGTCATTTAGTAACATAGTACCGAAATTATTAAAGAAGTTAATATTACAACATCCTGTATACAATTTTGGTGAATAAGAAAAAAAAATACGCTCAGACTCAGAGTCAGAAGTATGATTTTGATTTATAGGGAAATTCATGATGAATATTTATTAATTATTATTGTTAATGGGGGGACGGCGCGTACGCAGTCCCCACTACCAAAAATTACGCGTCCGAGTTATCCACATTAGGGATAATCACAGAGGTCAACCCAGCCGCAGTGCAATGGAAGGGCCTCGCTCTGGGGGAACCGCCTTCTTGATCACGGTGTCCCCTACGCCAGGTAAGTATGAGTTGAAATGATTGCTGCGAGTATTTACAGTTCTGAGCGTCGTCAAACTGTAGCGCGACGTAATTTACTAGTAGCGACATCTATTGGAAGCTTAAGGCAACATGGTCTAATAAGATAAGCTAGTAGAATTTTTTTAAAGTTGGTAAGGTGTGTTTCTACAATATTTATTATAATAATGATAAAAAATACTTCAGTCTCTCATTCGGGGTTCGAAATCTGAGGATGTTACTTTACTGAGTAATATGTATTACTTTGAGGTAACATACTGAGAAAAGCTGCATTTAATAGTTTGTCTTTGAATTCTTCGAGTGTTGGTGTTTGCTAATTTGCTCATAGCATGCATGGTTGACTATAGCCTACATTCAGAGTCCCATGCTCAATATTTGGATAGTGATGCGTCGAGCTGTTAATGTCTAAATCTTTTTTCGTGTGGCATAATTTTATAGTATAGACTCTTTGAGGCTTAATAAGTCCAACTCCTCATAATGGCATTCAAATATTCAGCTCCATTTGGTCAAGCCAAGCCATAAATTCTCTGCGTCACCCGACCGTTTCATTAACTCAATCACTCGTATCACTCGTATTCTAACCCTTGTTAATGCACCAGATATTAAGATAGAGCTAATCTTCACATAACTTAGGATCAACGCAGTTACGGCCTCCGTTGACCATTGTCCCGCTTTAATTTAAACCGGGAGTATTCTCACAATAATTGATTGTGGCAGCCCTGAACAATAGTCCTATCGTCCACTTGACTTGTTTTGCATACAATACTGCTTTAGTTTCCAAAACTTTTTTGATATTGCAAACAACCTCAGCAATGAAAGTTGTGTATTCAGATATTATTGTAGCGCTATTGAATGAAAGGTGGTATATAGTTCCATTCAGAGCAATGCTGTAATGATTTTAGGAAAGTCCGACAAAGTTATTTTTGCTTCTCATATTTTGTTTAGCAGCTCTTAAGTTGCAAATTTAAAGTTGATATTACAATGGCAAAAGGTTTGTGAAGTATTTTTAAATTGTTTGGTATTGTCGTAAGATTTTATGTTTGACTGTATTTATGCAAAGCGGTCCTTGGGGTGGTGTTTTTGGTTTTTGGCCGCTATTGAAACTTGACCCCGTCAATTTCACAATTTCCTTATTATTCCATAAAGGATTATTATACGCTACTATTTGTGTCCGTTTTAATATGAGTTGAGATTGTTATCTTAATGGGTGTAATTATCGTTTATGTAAACGTTATATGGGTTAATATACAAGTAGGTTGCTCCTCAGTATTCTAACATTTGCAATTAAATCTTGGTATTATTACCTTCCTACTTGTCATATTAAAACACAAAATATTATGTCAAATCTTGGCAATTGAGGAATATAATCTGGAACAATTAATTCATAATAATATTATTTAAAGAGATTATGAAGAAATGTTTTAAGTATTTAAAGCTTTTGCAAATTAATTTTTATATTTGCCTTTCAAAATCTAATAGCAATTCATTATGTTCAGTGAATTAGCTAAGATTAGGATTTAGGTACAAAAATAAAAACAATAATTACTATGTAAGCGGGAGTGACTTGGTCGCTAACTATGGGCCTCATAAGAAAGCTCAGGGTCACTCAGCGGGCGATGGAGCGCGATCAAATCAGAAATGAGGAGATCCGCAGAAGAACTAAAGTAACCGACATTGCTCGACGTGTTGCGAAGCTGAAGTGGCAATAGGCGGGGCACTTAGTTAGACGAACCGATAGACGTTGGGGTCCCACATACCGATAGACGTTGGGGTCCCAAAGTGCTGGAAAGCGCAGCGTTGGCAGACCCCCTACTCGCTGGACGGACGACATCAGGAGAGTCGCAGGGAGCCGCTGGATCCAGGCGGCGGCGCAAGACCGCGGCATGTGGAAATATATCCAGCAGTGGACGTCTATTGGTTGAGGATGATGATGTTGAAGTGGGACGACGATGATCTTAATATTATTAGACACTCGTTCTTGTCTAACATGCTTTCGCCAACAATAAAAGGGCTAAAGTTCAGAATACTGATTATAAATGACTACTATTAATAATGCATTGTGCTGATCTTATTAAGAATGTCAACAGTTCAAGTGGCTTCTTAAAAAATAATCATAATAAACTCTAAACACATAACAATAAAGTTGAAAATGAGATAGCAGATATAAATTTCGCAGTTACAATGGCGACAATAGTACAGAATGATATAATGCGTATTGAGATACTGTCCAGAAGTTAATAGTCACAATAACAAGTTCCTTTTGATGATTTTGTGTGATTAATTGAAGACATATTTTAGTTTGTTATCAAATGCTTGGTACTTATTGTACAATGAGCTACTGAGTCTTTTTTATCTACAGAACATCATTGCTACTGAGACTGAATTTAAAAATGTTTGATGACCTCCCTGGCGCAGTGTTGAGGGCTGTTGTCTTAACGTGCGGAAGTTCCGGGTTCGATCCCCAGCAGGGTCAATTTGGTAATTTATAATTTCTGAATTTTCCCTGGTCTGGCCTGGTGGGAGGCTGCGGCCGTGGCTAGTTAGCACCCATAGAGGTATAATATTATTTATACTTCTATGTTAGCACCCTACCGGCAAAGACGTGACACCAAGCTATTTAGCGTTCCGGTACGATGTCGTGTAGAAACCGAATAGGGATATGGGTTAATTATAACTGCTATGCCCCTAACAGGTTACTAGACTGCATAGTCACTTACCATCAGCCTATCAGGTGAGATCGCAGTAAAGGGCTAACTTGTAGTGGATAAAAAAAATGTCATTGTGTATGTGGATATTTTTTTAAGTTTATGCGCTACAATCTATTCAGATGAAGTATAGTGATGTTCAAGATGAAAAGATTTGTATCATCACTTGATCAGAATGAGTGGACTCAAAGCTTAGACGAATTAACCACGGGACGCGTGATATCGGCCATATTCGCCTTATAGTCCCACAAACATATCTTAACCGTTGTTTGTCGGACTGTACCCCTCTAGCCGCGAACTCTCGCAGTTTCTTAATTTTAATTATGATATTGTGTTGTCATAGTGATCGACTTTTTCATGCACTAGTGTCAATAATTGGGCAAAAAAAAATTACATGGAACTCTCCCTTCGCCCCGCAAAAGTTAGTCGAACGTGATTTCGTAAATTTTCCCGTGTTTATTTTATCCAAGACTCAAAGTTAACCTTATATTTTCTCACTCTACTTTGGTAGATCCTGCAGCCTCAGCTTTAGTAGAGACATTACAATAATAGAATGGATACTAGTGACGCTTCCTCGGTCTTGGGTTCTGCTAATTACACAATTTATAATCCCAAGCAGAGATTATAACCCCCCGTTCCTAACAAATAGAGATGTGCTGATAAGTTATAATCCCGCGCACTGACAAATGGTGTTAATAAGAAACCTGTCGCGGTGGGATTAGGTGGTGTTAATTGCAGTTTACCGCGCTTGGCACTAGTGATGGAACAAATCCTGTTGTGTCGATTGTTTTCCAAAACAAAAGAATACAGTAAGAAATGTAGATATGTTTATGTACGCATTTTTACTCTTGCTAAGCAATTTCCCGTCTCACAGGACTTATTGATAGGCTGTTAAGCTTAGATGTTAAGCTCTCGTCTTCTAAATAGACTTGGAAAACCGAAAAAAAACTTAGAAAAGAAATTTAAGTATTTTGAAAAAGTTTATGAAGGTAATAAAACACAGTTTGCATCACTGGAAACAAAAAACCTCATGGCTAACGAGAATAAAATTACTTAGTAGCCGATAGGTAATAAGTAATATCATTAACTTCAGCTTTTCACTACTCGAAAGCACAGATAATTCTCAACTTTTAGAGCAGTAGGAAATAGTTATTAGCTTACTCATTGAACAGCAATTTTGTATTAAGCAAAACTAAAAAAAGAAACTTTTAATTTTTATCGACACTGCTCACAGATCATCACTAAAATATAATTTAAAATCGGCATTACAACGGAGTGTCGTAAGCGGATTAGTTTGAAAATTAAAATGGCGTCGCGTAATTAAAATATGTCATAATATTTAAAGGGACCGCAAAATGAAATAGAAAATTGTTAGCAAAGTCTACCATACTTTATTACTTTAATAACTTTGGATGATGTTGCTAAATAATAAGAGAATTGGGGGCTTCGGGTAATTAACACAGGCTTCATTTTATGGTTAGCCATGAAATGCAGAAAAAAAAAAGCTTCCTTCTTACAGCCAACGATCTAACTCTGGCTAAGCTCTAAAAATTAAATATTGCGTTTTCAGTTAGTAACGATCCAGTTTATATCAAAATCTTGCTTTTTGCGTCTTGATCTTAGTTGGGATATACCTAACTCTCAATAAATCACGTCATATTATAATATTAAAGCAGTGGATTCCTAGATCCTTTCGCATAGCATTCAACTTGGAGTGCGGGATTTTTAGTCTTTTAACGAATTTAGTATAATATCAACAATAATCAGCAGCGATGGGTTAACGTAATTCTCGAAGCAAGGAGGAAATGAAATACTAAAATCAGAATCAAGATATAGTTTTGTATTTATTTGTAAACGATGCGAATCTAACAAAATCATCCTTTGAAGGAACAGAAATGAAATTTTTTGACAACCCTAAATTGTAACATCAAGCATGTTATGATTGAGATGCACCCAGTTAGACAAATTCGCACTATTCGCTCTGTATCATTTGTGTTGGTCAGTGATAGAGTGAGCTATCATTGTGATGGAGATCTGGTTTGCTTGGGTTATGGGCCTTTACTAATATGAAATAACTGGGATTTCCTTATTTACTATTATGAAATATAATGTAATTTAACACAGGCTTGCTATTGATGACGGAATAGGTAGCTAATTAAAATTGCAATATTTTTCAATAATTATTTAATTCTCTTCTCAAATGGGAATTTTGCTGAATAGTGTCATCATAATATTATCTAATATTTAATTAGTTTTGTTAGTAGCAAAACGTTTAGCAGTTACCGCTTGACGACAATAATTATGCTTAGTGAAAAGCAATGATGAGGTTTATGTTGGAGCGCGCTTGCCTAGAAGATGCCTATTCACTCTTGCCTTGAAGGTACAGGTAAGCTTTACGTAACACGTGCGCAGGGAGGGTGTTTCACACCTTAGCGGTTCGTATCAGGGGGTCTACTCTCTTTCTCTCAAACGAAACTTCGCAGACGAACGTAATTAGTTTGTTATTAGACCCACTCAAAATCATTCAATCCAATCGGTCACGAAAATTTTCTATGGATCCGTACTTCATCGGCGTGTACGAAAACGAAATAGAGAGGAGCATAGAGATGATGGGTTGGATTTAGTATCGTTTGGCAGGAGGAGGGGGGTGGGGGGGGGTTTTGGGGGAGGAGGGGGGTGCCCCCTACCCCCCGACACTACTCCCATTACTAGGTAATGCACCGTTTTTTTTCTATGAATTTTTAAAAATCTCATTTTATGCCTTGCTGACAGCATAGCGGTGGTACTCTTACCTCCTCTGCTCCCACTATCAAGAGCGAGCGAAGCGAGCTCGGGACTTGGGGGCACTCCGACTCGGATAGGTTAGGTTAAGAAGAGGATGGCGGGGTCTGTAAGACCCCGCCATCCTCTTCTGTGGTTATTTACTTTGTTTACGTCCCAGAATAAGGAGCCCCGCGAAGCGGGGCTCCGTCGACCGGCCTTGGAGGGGGTGAGAGGGAGAGGGTGAAGTCTAAGGAGTATTCCTAGCGTCCCCACTTTCTCCTTGCTTTGCTGACAGCATAGCGGTGGTACTTTTTCCTCCTCCGCTCCCACTATCAAGAGCGAGCGAAGCGAGCTCGGGACTTGGGGGCACTCCGACTCGGATAGGTTAGGTTAAGAAGAGGATGGCGGGGTCTGTAAGACCCCGCCATCCTCTTCTGTGGTTATTTACTTTGTTTACGTCCCAGAATAAGGAGCCCCGCGAAGCGGGGCTCCGTCGACCGGCCTTGGAGGGGGTGAGAGGGAGAGGGTGAAGTCTAACTCCCCCTCCCCCTCTAAAGTCCTTTTTTCTTTGGAGGGGGGGTTCACCCCCTCCCTTCCTACCCCTCTCCCCTCCTCCATAAATGAGGTTCATGATATCAAAAAAATATACGAAAACATAACCTCAAAATGAGATTTTTAAAAATTCATAGAAAAAAAAACGGTGCATTACCTTGTAATGGGAGTAGTGTCGGGGGGTAGGGGGCACCCCCTCCTCCCCCAAAACCCCCCCCCCCACCCCCCTCCTCCTGCCAAACGATACTAAATTTTACCCGAGATAATATTATGTAGGAGAGGAGTTAACGAAATTTCGTTCGTTTGTTTGCGAAGTTTCGTTTTAGAGAAAGAGAGTAGACCCCCTGAAACGTCGAGCAAAAACGTTTCGTGTGAGCAGATTGGACGTCAACCACATAAGGATGCCAATGCTGTTATTTATCCAAAATTATCAGATAAATTTAATAAAATTGTAACCACTTATTATTGTAACCTAATCAGTTTTTTCAGTGTTATAAAGGAAAATCTGGGGGTATAATATTGTAAACCTATACTAGATTCTTAAATACAAACACATAATGGATATCAAATACAAAACTAAACAAATTTTAATCTTCTCCAAAATCCATGTTAAACCAACAAAAACCTTTATAATACAAGTTAATGATGTAACAAACGTGAACCAACATAGAGTCCCATAAAGCTGATTGAGTAGGGTTCCGTACAAAAACAAACTCACTTTCAATACAACGCGGACCCCTGTCAGCGAAACAAAACGCTTTAAGAATGAAAAATGAAATCAAGTGGACAGTGCGTAGTAAGGACTACTGTAACTGTAGACTTCGTTCAAATGATATAATCAAATAAATATTATAAATGTGAAAGTTTGGATGGATGTATGGATGTATGGATGTATGGATGTATGGATGTCTTGATGTATGGATGTTTGTTACTCAATCACGCTCGAACGGCTAAACGGATCTGGAAAAAATTTGGCACAGAGATAGATTATAGTCTGGAATAACACATAGGCTACTTTTTATCCCGGAAAACTAATGAGTTCCCGCGGGAACCAAAAAACCTTAATCCACGCGGACGAAGTCGCGGGCATCAGCTAGTAATGGTAATATGTGTGGAAATTTTCCTCAAAAGTGCAAAAATGGGCGCCTGCTTATTTTGAAGATGTCTTTCGTCACTTATTTTGCATCAAATTCATACATAGTAAATGTATTTTTATTTATTCTCAGACACTCAATACAAACAAAATATTAACTTTTGTAGTCAGTGCCATTTTCAATGAAAAAAAATTAACTGTAAGAAATGATAACAAATGAAGATCTTAAAAATAATGTGAATAATATAATTGATCACTTCAACTGAACGAAAAACCATACTTTATATAGTACCTACTAGATAGTCGTGCGTAAAATATAGTTTTTTTGGTTTGTTGTAGTTTATTATCCATATGAGTAGGTACCTATCTGGAGTAAGAACATAAAGATTGCTTGCACAATGTTAACACGACTCAGTCTCAAAAGTGATTTTTTTCAAATCTATACTAACGAGCCCCTTAGTAATGATAAATCGGCTCTGAGTAGGGCAGTCACTCAAGTTTTGAGCTGAATTCATTATTACATTGAAAACGTGCTACTTGCTTATCTAAAATTCATCTCAAGTCTATACTATTAGCAGTAACACCGTCCAAGCTTGACCATCCATTTATCAGTGGCACTTAGCCGAATTTACATAAAATCCAACGCATGATTAATGCGTGTACGTGATACGGTAGTGTTACCAATGAGGATTATTGTACAATGTGTATAGTTGATAAATTATACGCGTAAATAGGACGTGCGCTGTTTATTATCAGACTGGTCCGAATACGACTTTATCAGATTTGAAATATGACATGTCTATTATTATAATCTATAGAGGCGTTCTGATATTTTTTCAGTTTTTCTCTCCGGCGTTAGTCGTCTTGCGTCTCTACATACATGATTACATGGCATCTCTTGCATCCACTTCCACAGTCTAGGTCTTGCACCACTTTTGTCCAATAGCTCGCTTGAAATTTTCCGTTCATCAAGTCTTCTGCTATCAGAACAGTGTCACCATTCCAACAACTTGTGGCTTCTTCTTTACATCATCAGACAAAGTGCATCATTCATTTACAAGGAATTTGGGAGACAATCAGAATTATCTGTTTCATCAATTTAGCACTAGGCACTACCCTCCATAGATTCATGGGACCATAATAATTTTTGGCTCCTTTTGAGATAATTTTAAGCTGATTACAAAGTTTTAAGGAGTCTTGCTCAGGTTTTCAATATTTGGAACAATATTAATTTTATTATGTTCATCTAAAATCTTGACTGTCCAAAAATTTCACCTCGTATTAATTTAATCCACAATGTAAGGTGAATTCCATATTAATTTAAGCAAGAGCAACATAATAATTAACTATCCGGATCAGAGAAATGAAAGAGTTGATTGATTCGCTTGCAATTGAGTTACAATAGACCCGCATGTTATGATCATTCGCTGAGGGATATTCTTATTATCATAAAATGAACCTCAAGGTTTTATAAAATTAGCTTACAAGTAGACATAGATATATGTCTATCACCCATCAGAAAAATAGAGATTCTACGTTCAGGTAGTAAAAATAGTAGTCTCCACAGTCCACATATTATACCTAATTGTAAAATCAAAAGAAAAATAACATTACAGCAATGATATTCTAAAAATAATAAGATACTCTACACGTAAACAAAAAAGGAAACTCCTATTCGTAAGCCAAATTCACAGTTCAATGAAAATAATAGAAGCACAAAGGAACAGGTGTAAAAAATAACTACGTAAACTCGCAAAAATGACAAACACTCGATCACGACACGTTGGCAAACGGAAACTGTAAATCTAACATTAAAGCCTCCGTGCACTTAAATAATGGATGAGTCCCGTGCAAAAATCCTACAGGAATTACGAAGACGTACATAATTCATTCTTATTTTGAAATACTGACTCGGTGGTAATATAGGAGCCAGCGTTCAGATAAAAAACAATGACAATAAGTTATTTATGGATTTCATTTCATCCGGGAAAAGAATTTTAGAGATCTAACTCTCTGCCTTTTACCCGCGACTTTAGTAGCGTGGAATTAGGATAGTAAATCAAAGAACATATTTCCTATAAGATCTCTCTTCTGTTCGTTGTAACGTTAGTAAAATAATGTTTAGTTTACGTCTTTATATTAAATTATATAAAAACCAATTAAATCAAAGGGCACGTCAAATCAATGATTTATCGAGTTATTTATTGAAAATTATATTCAAATAAAATTGTTTTATGGAAAGGTTAGGTTGAGCAAGTGACTGCAAAAGTATAAATGCAAAAGTATGTATATAATTTTGTAGAGCATCTGAATCTACCACTGATGCTGCAAAAACATATTCATGGTTCAAGCATTGACTGAGCAACTTCCAGTCAGTTCTAGACCATCTATTTATATTGTATAAATAAGCAACAGAGATATACCGTGCCAAAATCACGAAACACAAACAATATAATCTCACCGCAGACCAACCAGTCTGTTTCAAATGACGTTCGTTTTTCTCACATCCGTTCTGTATTCAAATTTGACAATGACAAATCCCCCGGTCATTTCCGTTGCGGTTCGGATGTTCATATCATTTATATTCATTCGAGTTTCATTCTTTATACGAGTGATAAGTCAGCGAAAAGATGGTATTGAGTTGGGGGCTCCAATTAAAAATGGCGATGGTTGACGCTGATTACATGTTGATATTTCATGGTCGTCGTTGTCGTTAATACTCGTAGCTATATAGATGGTGTCTGTCGACTAGTAACGCTGGACTGTTGATGGCAGACTCGCCATTTGGTGAGGCACTAGGCAAAAAACCGATGGTAGAGCATTGAACGTACTCGTATGTGAAACAAGTATCATAAGTGAAACGACAGTGGCGTGCATGACATAGAGGCATAAAAGCATTGCTTACCCTATTTAAAAAAGCTCAATTCTTATTTTTCATCATGCCCTGCCTGAAAGTAGGTATCTACCTAACTAATGCCTACCCTGGTTCCGAATACTATGCACGCCACTGTGAAACGAGTGATGTTACATTAAATAACAACATTTCATTTTCAGGACTTTTTCTATAACTTCTGTTTCCTATTCTAGATAGACACAGATTTACGTTTTTAAAATTCCGTGAGAAGTCTTTGATTATGTGGGATAAAGGGTATGTACCGAATAAACAAAACGATCAAATGGATGGCCCGTGAAAAGGCAACTCGTAATCGTATTTATATTTGAATGAATTCATATTTTTGTATGGACTTTTTCTTCTGCACAACACTCTTTTGAAATCTAATAACCGTATGAAACGAGAATATTCCAATAGGAAAAAAAATAGCTAGAAATGGAAAGGAAAAAACAGGAAAGCCTTACAAGAGCCTGCATTAACGTGTTAAGCGACCCGTTACAGAATCACCCTTCGCGAACCAAACGCGCGTATGGAAATGTTATCGCGAATTTATTGTTATAACTCCTCCAGCTAAGTGATATTCGAGATTTCCTTCCAAATATGCTCCGAACATTTTCCTTATTTTATGTAAAACCCGACCATATTACCTAGACACTCGTCTAAGAACCTGTTCATACAAATCCTTCAGAGTCCGCAAATTTATTACGAGTAGTCGAAGTCCATATTAAATTGGACGGTTGCTTACAGTTTCACAATGGTTTATTTCGTATTTCTACTGATTGCTCCGCTCGGCGCCATTTTCAAATTGAAGGTAATATTGTGCTAAATGAAAACTGATTGCATAAAGCTTGCTTGCAGCCTTAATGATGATTCAAATTTTAAAATAGGTCTTAAGGTGGTCAGGATTGAGTTGAAAATAGAATTTCAAGCGGTATGAGAAATAATAGAGAAAAACAAGTAAATAAGTGAAATATAAGAGACTGGCTAATGCATCAAAAATAATGAGATATGATGATTTATGATAGAAACGAGAAATGGCTAACCGCAAGAATTTAAAATCCATACTTCCATACTTTAATATTATAAATGCGAAAGTGTGTCTGTCTGTCTGTCTGCTACGCTTTCCCGGCCCATCTTTTCAACCGATTTTGCTGAAATTTGGTATAGAGATAGTTTATATCCCGGAAAATGAGGAGTTCCCGCGGGAATCAAAACACCTTATCCACGCGGACGAAGTCGCGGGCATCATCTAGTCTATAATAATTCTGAAAGTACACTAACTCAAGATTAGCGAATGACTGAGATAAGGAAACCTTTGTTGTGAAACTTTTTTAAATTATCAATCATCATCATCATCATCATCATCAATATCAATCAAATTATCAATAGTGAAACAAAATTATTTTCCGAAAAGAGAATTCAGAAAAGAGTTTGTAAAGTTCTATTTGAATTGTTTTTAAGTAGACAGGTAAAATGGGACAAAAATTAACAATAAGGAATTATTATATAAAATTCTTACGAGTAAGTAGTACAATGACAATAAAATAAGGCACGGGATTAAAAAAAACAATCTGTAAACATTTGAAACACAACTTATACAGTTTCAATTGCACGCAGCCACTGACTCAAGAATCCATTATTGTATCAATCGAACCGAGCGAACGTTGAAAACAGAAAATGGTATTCGAGGGCATTTGTGAACAAATTGCAAATAAAACGTTTGTCGTCCCATCAAAAAGGTTTGCGCTATAAATTAAAGGTAATATACATGTTAATGGCATAAGAAAATCTACGTCTTCCCCTTTTGCTCCCGCTGACGTTCATACAGGGATCTAAGACGGTACCGATAAGGAGTATGGATGAGGTAAGGAGGTACAGTCAGCTGCATAAATGCATACATAGCTCTAAGGCTAAAACTGCGTGCAAGCAATGCTGTGAATCACTCACGTGGTCACTCACACTGATAAACATAAACTGTCAATAATATTATCAACCTTAAATCAACAGTATAAGGTTCAAACGATTTTACTATAAACTGTCAACAATATCAACCATAAGGCATTAGCATTAGGTTCAAAACATTCCTATTCAATAACCTTGTCTATTCTGATTGTTTATTTCATCGCTTTACAGTAATCACTCCCAGTGTCGTGATAATATAGTTGGAATACGATGCATCATATGACCTAGGTTCGAATCTCTTACAGCAGTTTTTATTTTGTTTTGGATACAAACATTTATGTTTTGTTTATGTGTTTTGTGTCTGTTTGTTATTCTTTATAATAATGTATCTTTATTTACAGACATAAAATCTATTTATAAACGCAAACATTAATTATTACACGATAATACTTAAGGACAAAGTTAGCTATGTTAGTGGTGTTATGAGTCAATAAGTAATAAAACAACCAAAATAAATTGGAAGAAACACTTTTTATTAGATAATCGACTTTATTTTAATTTATTTTCATTGTTATCATGTTACATTTTCTCAAAAGTAATTAATAACTTCAGCTACTTTTTCTATCATTTTTTAAGGTTTATAGCTTAAGTAATCGTTTTCATAAAGAAAAGAAAATTGAAGCTTAACCTTAAAAATCTAGTAACCAAAGGGCGGCGCTGCTTTTTTGTCTGTTATTTTTGATAAGATATACTAATAATAATTAATACAAGTTAGGAAAAGAATATACGTTATGTTTCATATTTAAAGCCTTAAAAATTAAATTTTATATAGCTTTAAAAGTATTACTATTCAATAAAACCTCCACTTTTTTCAATAACAGCAAGCAAGCGGCGCCGGGTGAATCCGTTTGTAATATTGGGACAGTTATCCGTTCCTCTAAATATATTCTCCCATACTTCCATACAGTGAGCCTCCGTTTCCTCTGCAGTCCTTTCATTTCGCATATCCCACTTTTGCACCATCAAACCTCATAATATTCTATAGGATTTAAGTTTGGTGATCTTACTGGCCAGGGAATAACTGTTGTCTGGGTTTTGATTAAACCAATTACGCACTATATATATGTGATCGATGCACAGGACAACAAATAACATGCACAAATGATAGTTGTGGCCTGGTTGTGGCACATCAACAGCTGGACTCATATTGTTCAACTATAATATTATGTCTTCGTTGTGAAGCATTACTCTCTTCGTCAGGATGCGACATCCAACGCTTGGTTGTCCACTAAAACCAAACAGCGAGATTAAAATAAACACTTTTGAAACTACTAAGTATCTTGTCTAAATTTTATAGATATTTACTAATAAAACGATATGTAACTAATCCTAAGTTTATGAACACACATTTTTTAACAATAAAAACAATACTCACTGTGAAACCAGTTCCATTGCAAATTGTATCCGATATTATTTAGCTCATTAATAATATGCATCCTCTTCTGCATATTAATATTAGCTTGCATTATTGTTGAAGTTAAGAAACAGCAAAACTTAGTAAATTATAATAATTGTGTAGTATTTGCTAATAACGACTAACGATTGTCAAATCTTCCGTCTCCGTCAGTACTCAGTGACCATATCTGTTCAGTGATTTTTTAAACTACCCGCATATGCTATTGCTGGTATAAAAATATCACTCATCAAATAAAAACAGTAAAAAATGCTTACACGGGTCGAGATTTGAACCGGCAACAGTTGCGTTGCGCAATCTGAGCAGTTCCACGCCTCGCCATTGAGCTCACTTACTTGGAGTGTGAAATTATCGATATTACTCGGCTATTACAATACCTACAAGCTGAACGACTTATATTATACTACTGCAAGTGTGTGGGTGTCCGACCGCATGCAAAGCAACATTTTTGCTTATTCTATATGCACTTTTGACGTCGACTGTACGTTCAGAAAGAAAATCATTATTATTTATTTAAACCACATTCCGAACCAGTTTAGCGAAAGAACGTACGTGAGTGAGGGTTTAAAAGCACTTTTGAAAGTTTATTTGAATTAAAAATATTTGAATTTTATAATATAGTTTTTTTTTGCTATCTCGAGACATTAATTGCAGCACAGGCGCAGAAAAACCAATCCAGGTGATATTAGGACACGTTTTAACATTGTATTAAATTTGTACTGTGATTTTAAAATTTCAGACGCCGTAGAGGAAAAGTGGTCTCTAACTCGCAGACATAGTTTATAGTTACGTAGACCAATTATTTTCTGAGTAGCATATAACACTTACTTAAAACTGCAAGAAAATCGATCGAGCAAATTTTGCAAACTTATGTATGTAGTTAAACATTCATAGTTTAAGTGAAAATCATTGATTGAAATAATAATGCCGCATCAATTCCCGTCTGCATATCGTGTTTTTCCAAAACGTATCGTTTGCAAACGTGCGGGCCGCCCAGTGGAGTGAAACTAAAAGCATTGTAAATTTCATACAAATGCTGTCGCCGGTACATTTGTGCCGCTCTCAAATCCCCGCAAGATGTAGTGCTCCCTGAAGTCACATCTAAGTGCGCATTCAAAGTTATACAGACCAAAAATGAGAGTAGCTTCTGAAATAATATCACCAAAATATTCAGTAGATATTTTATTTTTGTTTTTGTTTAAGTTATCCTTACCGTTAAATAACTTAACCAGGATCCATATAATCATGAACGCCGGAATAAAAATGTAATAAACAGGAGGTGAAGATTTTGCTATATCTAAGCTTATATTTAATTTTCATTAAATAATGTATATTTTGAAAACTGAAGTTAATTCTATTCAGTAGGAATTTGTAAAGGGAATTTGAACCACCACATAATATCATCCTACCAGCTCCCATGCCAGATGTACTTGTGCCCATGCTTTAAATCATTAGATATTTAGACAACATTTAAGAACACTTCTTGATAAACTTAGACACTTTGTTCAGTGTCTAAGTTTATCAAGAAAGACTAGCGTCAATGAACAATTTCTAAGTACATAAGATCAATTATAAGTTTAGGTTAAAATAAAACTACTCATTAGCCAATTAGTTAAGCTAAATCGTAGCTGTTACATGAGTACCTCGCTGGTACTCAATAATAGGAAAAATAAATTGGACCCATATGATAGTGATGGAAAAGAAGACTGAACCTATAAATAAAGAGGCAAATTACTGAACTGGGTCTGCATTTTCAACTAATTAATCGTAACTAGGTCGCAGGTAACTGCGTGAATTCACAGAATTTTTTCAAAATCCATTATTCTGTTTTCAATATTGGTTCCCATAACCAACCGATAAGGAGGCCTAGAAATAGATGAATATTTATGTACGATCAAAAGGTAAGTAACTAAAATTATTATAATCTACCCTTTACAAGTAACGTTATGTTTATCTTAATGATTATAAAAGTAATAGCTTTGAGTGAAAATCACCTAACCGTATAGTCAAAGAGAATAATTTTGCGTTCTACCGCAATCATCTTAAACTTTGAACGTATCGGGTGCTATTAGCATAAACTTTTCATTGCCTCTTACCCCTTTAGGAGGGTTTAGACATAAACTGTTTATATTTAGTGTGGAACTGTTTATGTTGAAGCTTTTATCATTTGAATTTTTAAGGTACTCCTTAAAACGAACATTATAAAAATATGAATAGAATTGTATTTTTTAATAATTGATGATTCATTAAATAACCTTAGTATTCAAATATAGTAACATAGTACGATTGTTAGTGACAACATAATTATATGATAATAATGTAAGAAAGTTCACTTTTTAAAGGGCAGGGCAGTTATTCTTATACTAAAATGTTATGGTCTGACGTTCTACTAGTAGCTGTGACCAGTAGCATATAGATTGTATAATGAGGCTTTCATAATTTTTTTCAAATTTAATTTCTTCAAACTTATAAATTTAGATAAACGCTAAGAGTGCAAAATGGCGGAAGAAAATTGGGCTAGATAGGTTTTGGCCCGCTATCGGGCCAAAACCTATCTAGCCCAATTTTCAATTCTAGCCAAATTTTAGTAAAATAAGGGTTTTTTTATTTATTTAATTAGCGTTGATTTTTGTAAGGGGCCCAGTGTTGCTGGAAACAAAAGTATCGTCTCTCAGTTTTTACTAGACAAGCTCTATTTAAAACATTCTGACGTTCAAATAACAGTTAATTAATATTGCTGGCAGCTTTTGTTATTGAATCGGAGCTTTTGTTATTGAGCTTGTGGAATGAACTGCCCTCGCAAATTCATCGAGCTAAAACTCTTAATAAGTTTAAAATTGACGTAAAAAACCATTACATGTCTCTCTGTTATCATCAATAGCGACATGTTTAATTTGTCCCTTATTTATATGTATATTTATTTATGTATTTAATCTTACGTATGTCTATTTTATTTATTTTGTATATATTAGTGTATTAATACGTTATTATTTTATGATATTGGTTAGTTTATGTATCTATTAGTATTTAAGTTTATTTTTATGCACCACCTCCCACTGTCCACTTGTTCATTTTCTCTGTATCGATAAGGTTGTCTGGAAGAGATCGCTACTTAGCGATAAGACCGCCTTATTGTACCTACGTTTTAAATTTTCATATTTGTTATCTGTTTCGTTTATGTTTTTGTGGTGTGCAATAAAGAATATACAATACAATACAATCGGACTCAAAGAGAAAAACAACATTAATGATTGTCAGTGTTAATAAAGTTACGTAACAATATGACAAAAATGTTCGTTTCGGGAAATTGGACGATCTTAATAAAAAGCTATGACAGAATCGGCAGTAATCCGAGTTTATTGCCATGGACGCCATTAAAATAAATTCGCGCGCGTCGGCCGATGTTGCATCGATTTTAATCGCGCTAAGTGACAATGTATTTATCACCTAAACCCTTTGAGTTATGAACTATAGAGATACATACGAGTACATAATATGTTTAATATTTAAATTAAATTTAAAACCATACTAATATTATTATAAATGCGCAAGTGTGTCTATCTGTCAGTCTGTCTGTCTGTCTGCTACGTTTTCACGGCCCACCTATTCAATTGGATTTGATGAAATTTGGTATAGGTGTAGTTTATATCCAGGGGAAGGACATAGGGTACTTTTTATCCCGGAAAATTAAGGAGTTCCCGCGGAAATTAGAAAACGTAGTTCACGCGGACGAACTCGCGGAAATCATCTAGTATTATTATAAAAGCATAAACAATTTATTCTTGAATGTTGTAAGTTTCCCAACGCAATGCTTGACAAAAATAAATCTGTCATCTGCCACTCCGGTCTCTTTTCTTTTCTCGATATCTATGGACGAGACAGCAGCAAAATTTTTGTAAAACGAAATTACTCGAGTTTTACACACTTTAAGTGTTTAATACGGTAGTCCATATCGTGTGTCGTGTGTGTATATGCGTGTGTCTGTCTATCTGTCTGTCGTATAGATTTTCTGTCTGTTAGGTGAAATTATAAATTCCCAAATTGACCCTGCCGGGGATCATGATCATAATCATAATCATTTCATAATCATAATCATTTTTATTTTTGCAAGAATATGGTACGTGCAACATACAATTACATAGGTGTTTAAATTAGAACTTATCTAGGTACATATTCCGCCAAGCTTGGCGTGTGCGTGGCGTGATCGAACCAGGACCTCCCGTTAAAAGACAACAGCGCTCACCGCTACGCCAGGGAGGTCATCAACAACTCCGGATGAGAGTTATCTTGATCTTCAGTCTATTAATCGCTATTTTGGAACATAATTGCCTCTAGTAGGTATACATCACCTCTCTGTCTAAACCGGCCAAATCGAATAATGGCCGGTGCGGTAAACATGCAAATTTGAGGGAGTTTACGTGTTAATTTGAATTCCAGTTAATATCAATTTAGAGAGGATTAGTAGCAAATTCCTAAATTCACGCAATATTAACTTTAGTCCAGATTAAATAATTTTCTGCGCAAAACATCATAATATTTGAAAACATAGAATGATTTAAGGTGGACTACACGGGTCTGCCCGCGAAATTCAAATTTAATTTGGTTTTTCGCAATTTATAAACTAATACGACAAAGTAGGCTTATGGCATTCTAATTCCGCCAATGGCAGTATCATCTTCACAGGGTTATATAAAAATCTTTACTTGAAAGTGTCCAGTTTAAGAAATTAGTTAGACTATCGAGTTGGATGTGAGTTACTCACAAATTAGTCGATTATCTGATTAATTACTTAAACTGGACACTTTCAAATAAAGATTTTTATATAACCCTGTGAAGATGATACTGCCATTGGCGGAGTTAGAATGCCATAAGCCTACTTTGTCGTATTAGTTTATAAATTGCGCAAAACCAAATTAAATTTGAATTTCGCGGGCAGACCCGTGTAGTCCACCTTAAATAATACATAACTTAGGTTTATACCAGATATAATCATATTAATATTATAAATGCGAAAGTGTGTTTGTTTGTTGGTTTGTCCTTCAATCCCGCCACAACGGAGCCACGGATCGACGTGATTTTTTGCATGGGTAGGTATAGTCGAGCTGGAGAGTGACATAGGCTACTTTTATCCCGGAAAATTAAGGAGTTCCCGTGGGAATTGAAAAAACTTAGTCAACGCTGACGAAGTCGCGGGCATCAGCTAGTATCTAATAAAAATCATTTATTATTAATAAATTGAATTTTCTAAGTATTGAGTCATTCAGAATTATTATCTCAAATCAATAAATATAAAAAGCTTTGTCCTGAGTGATTGACAGACAAAGTAGCCGGGCGGAGGCTTTCAGGTAAGTATATTACTGTATTACCGAAAACCGAACACTCGACAATGCTCGATTGTATCTTTACAATCGAGCATTGTCGAGTCAACATCTCCTGAAGATGCTCCGGTTTCGGAGTGAATCGTACGTTGAGAGTGATTTGGAGGATTTGTGTGGTGTGGTGCTGTACCGGTGCGAATTGCTGGGTGGTGGGTGTTCGCATGCTATTGGTGAAAGACAAGCACTGTACCTCATAGATTTGTCTGCTGTGGCCGATTATAGCGAATTAAACTTCTGGTTCACTCATTATGTCTAGTTTGTTAGTTTACTTTGTTTTATTTTATTTTGTGTCTAGTTTTATTTTAATTTTAAGGTACATTTTGCAGCCTGGAGATAAGAATTGGGCAACTGTAATGTTTCCAAAGGCGTGTTTCATAAATAAATAATAAAGCATACATACTTTATTGTTTATATATGAAACACGACTTCGTCCGCGCGGTTTAATGTTTTTTGTTTCCCGCGGGAACTCCTTAATTTTCCGGGATAAAAAGTAGCCTATGTCAATCTTCTGGTCCTCAACTATACCCATGCCAAAAATCACGTCGATCCGTTACTCCGTTGCGGCGTGATTGAAGAATAAACCAACAAACCAACAAACAAACACCCTTTCACATTTATAATATTAGTACCTAAGTACTAGTATAGTAAGTTAAGTAAGTATGAAGTAGGATGTCCAGTTTATATTATTGTTCACTGTTTGTACTCGATGTTTTGGTTTCCCGCTGTCAACAGATGTCGCCTCTAATTAGGAAGAAGCGACACGCAGCATTCCAATTAAATTACTCTGATCACTGACCGTAATGTTACTAATTAGATTACTATTCAATTAGCATCTAACATTGCGTTATGTGAATTAGAATAATAGGTATGTAACTACCTTCTAACTAACTATCGCTATAGTTGTAGCTACTGTAGCTTTAACTAAAACAAACTAAATTACAAGATACAGAAAAAAAAAGATACAGAAAAAACTTATAGACTAAACATTGCATTATGTGGCGTAGATGGCGTAGGTGGTATTATATCAATGAATATTTCGAGATTTGTAACATTTTTGACATTTAAGTATTAAGTATTTGACATTTATATTTATTTTACATAGACTTGCTTTCGTTCAATAAGATTTCTGATTTTTTGTTATTTTAAAAATATTGATTTTATGAATTTTTTCCATTAGTAAATAATTATCTGTTAATATAATATTGTGAATGTTTCTTAAAATTTTGCACGCCATTATTTGGCAGATTGTAATATGTACCATATTTATGTAACATCTTTGTGTAACTTACAATCATGCAATAAATGAATAATAAGTAGAAAATCCCAAAAAGGGCATCGAACTCAGCGCAATGCTGATATAGTGTAGATGCACCATAATATCTGCGCTGATTTTCAGTCGACCACTAGAAATTCGACGTCCCGGACCAGCTCTGACTGAGGGCTGACTATATAATATGACTGAAGAGTTCTAAATTCCAAAACACGGTAACATAACGTACCTATAATAATCAACTAATCACTTCCAGTATTACTGTTTTAAACTCCTAAAGGATCTGTGTCTAAAAGTTTTTTTTTCCACTACAAGTTAGCCCTTGACTGCGATCTTACCTGATGATAAGTGAATGTGCAGTCTAAAATGGTAGCGGTCTAACCTATTAGGGGCATGGCAGTTATATTTAACCCAAACTCCTATTTGGATTCTACACGGCATCGTACCGGAACGCTAAATCGCTTGGCGGCACGTCTTTGCCGGTAGAGTGGTAACTAGGCACGGCGGAAGCCTCCCGCCAGGCCAGACCAGGGAAAATTCAGAAATTATAACTTCCCAAATTGACCCTGCCGGGGATCGAACCCGGGACCTCCTCACGTTAAGACAACAACGCTCAACATCTTTAAGAAATATATCTCATATTATTAAGCGTAAAGAGAGTATTTAACCACAGTTAAACTGCCTTCCTTAACGGACAAGCCGTCCTGTTGAATAGTCTTTATGCCAGTGCATGAAGGGTTAAAACCAATCATGAGGAAATATCTTTCCGGCTTCCTTTTCACTTAGATAAATCGATCGGTTTACAGCGTTTGTCTAGTAGGTGTGATAAACAATTTTTCAGTATGTAACATCATATTGGTAGTTAACGTAAATCTAGTGATATATCCATACTTCCATACTATACATACTAATATTATAAATGCGAAAGTGTGTCTGTCTATCTTTCCATCTGTCTGTCTCTCTGTCTGCTACGCTTTCACGGCCCAATTACTCAAGCGATTTGGATGAAATTTTGTACAGAGATAGTTTACATCCCGGGGAAGGACATAGGCTACTTTTTATCCCGGAAAATTGAAGAGTTCCTGCGGGAATGAAAAACTTAATCCACGCGGATGAAGTTGCGGGCATCATCTAGTTATTATAATATAATAAAATTATGCCAAAATAAAGTCTCGTAATAGCACAAAATAAGTAATAGGTTAATAGGCTCGAACCTAGAAGCAGCCTATAATATTGTAATATCATAGACACAGATGTTGACAATCGCAAATACTAGGCTCATCGTAATGAGGCACACCGAGTTCAATATCAGTAGGTACACGTGCGACCGCTGATATTGCTAATGAGAATGGCGTGGTATCATGTAGACCACCTGCAGGGCTAGCATGGGCCGAAGATAAAAATTTTATCCCCCGATTTTATCCACTGACAAGAGATAAAATTAACTTGTCCACTTCTCAGAGCACGGCAACAGGGGAGAGGAGAAGTTTATCCCCGTTTGACATTTCACGGGGACTCGGGGGACTATTTATCCACCGTTATTTAGCGTTTTTATTTATTATTATAAAAATTTTATCCTTTCCTCGGGGAGAAAATTGTCTCGGCCCATGCTAGGGGGGCTGGAGCCATACTGCCAACGCTTAAAGCAATACTTATGCAATATTACTCAAAATGACAGTTTGATGTCACGTACCTTGACGTTCCTAAAATAAGGATTATAATAATTATTCTAAAATACGAAAGTCAACAATAATGACACAACATTACGTAGTCCCTACTCTTGCTACATTAAGTATATTTTAAAGCTAAATCTCTATAGGTAAATCAATTCTTTATTATTTTAAACTAGCTGATGCCCGCGACTCCGTCCGCGTGTTTTAAGTTGTTTTGATTCCCTCGGGAACTCCTTCATTTTCCGGGATAAAAAGTAGCCTATGTCGCTCTCCAGGTCCTCAACTATACCCATGCCAAAAATCATGTCGATCCGTTGCTCCGTTGCGGCGTGATTGAAGGACAAACCAACAAACAAACACACTTTCGCATTTATAATATTAGTATGATATGATGTGCAAGTACTTAACTCTGTTTGTATCCTTTTCACGGTTCAACCGATTAACTGCCCCCAATTGTGTGAGGAAATCGTAATCGTAATCGGTTATCAAACGTATAATCCGACCTGTTTAAGGAGTTCATAGATGCCTGCACATCATAAAGCCATGTATGAACTCCATAAACAGTTCAAGTAATACGTTTTATCATTTATGCTGTCAATTGATTACGATTGGCTTTAGACAAGTGGGTATGATCCCACAGGTCATTGTGTTTTACTTCGTATCACGTATAACGAAAAATAAGTTAATCCTCTTTCAACTACAACCTTTCTCAAACGTGAATTTAAATGCTCATATTATGTTCATACGCAGATTTCTCATATAAATTCTACTTAGGAGGAGATAGAGAATTGCAACCGAAATGCGATTTCGCCACAGAAAAAGCCCAAATCCACTGCTATTCGTATATTCTTTTTGCCATAATTAATCCGAGCTGAACCTCTATAAAAGTAGATTAACAGACGGCCACTCGGACAAATTGTGTATTAATATTTTATGTGTTCACACCGCGCCGGGTCATAAAACTGTCATCGTGGGAAGACAAAGTGCGGACTTCTTACGAGTGATTTAGGCCCGGATTATGGGGTATTGAGGCTGATGTAGTTACAAGTTGGAAACGGGGAAATAGGTAATTTTGTTTTAGTAAATATCTAGTGATATAGATGGTGGAAATGTTTAGGGGATTATTTCAAGATATTCTTTCAAATTCAAATTCAAAAGTTTTATTCAAATAGACTTTTTTTGTGCTTCTGAATAGTCGAATGAATCTACCACTTTATTCATCTTAGTGGTTCATTTGGGTGAATTTACATAAACATGTCACTAGATGATTATGGGTGTTAAAATATTATTATTTCTTGAGGTACTTACATTAAATTAGATAAAAATACAATATAATTTTAATTTAGGCTTTTTGAATTTATAAGTATTTTTTTTATAAAGAATCTGAATAACCCGTTCCAGGTAATAGAAGAGGATTCTCTTAGCTTAGCTTAATAAAGCACTAAATAGCGATAAAAATGCTATTTTAGTGCTTTATTTTAATCTATCAATCTATCTCAATTATGTTCTATCTATAAAATAAGCCTTTAAAGTAATTGATATCTAGTCTAGGTAAGGTATAGTGCATATCCACTGAACTATGTACATTTATCAAACACAAATCGCTGGCCCCACGGTCGATCTGTCCATTTCGCCTCGGGTTACAGATCTAATTAAATGTCGCTATCCGCAATATAGGCATTCACTCTCTAATTCCTAATGAGCATTCAACCCTAACTTAGGTATTGATCTGAGCTTATGTTGGGTCCCTATTTTGTACTAGGTAGGTTGTCTCAATTTGCATAATCTGTATATTGTGTGTATTAAGATTTAATTCTAATAGCAACGCGAGCACACTCGAAATAAAATTAACGAATAAATAAATAAATCATTTTATTCAAATTCAAATTCAAAAGTTTTTTATTCAAATAGACTTTTTACAAGTGCTAATGAATAGTCGAATGAATCTACCACTGGTTCGGAATACCATTCCTACCGAGAAGAACCAGCAAAAATCTCGGCGGTTGCTCTTTTGAAAAAAAATAATTTACAATTTCATTAATTTGTAATTACATACGTAACCGCTGTCCTTAGCATTGCTGGAGCGATTCAATTCCATGCTCCTTTGTCATTTACGTAATCTTCAACAGTATAATAAGCTTTTTTCAGAAGCATACTTTGAATGGACTTTTTAAACTTGTGCAAAGGCAAGTTTAAAATAGGTTGTGGAATTATGTTAAAGAATAGAATGCTCATTCCCACGAACGACCATCGGACTTTCTTGAGGCGGAGCGATGGAGTCACGAGAAAGTTATTTTCCAGAAATATTCCAATTACAAATTAAAAATTAAACAAATGATTTTAAACTTAACCTACTTAGGAACTGACATACTATAAATAAATGAACTGCAGTAAAGTAAAGTAAGTACCTAAAGCTGAAAGTACTGCTTCAGTATCTTTTGGCACCTTACATTTGAGAGTAAAAAGACACAAAAATGTGACCATACCCCTTCCGTTTTCTATTTTAATGTCCTTTTTTTCCTGGAAGAGATTGCTATTTAAGCGATAAGGCCGCCTGTTGTGCCATGGCGATTAGATTATTATTTTTGTTGTATTTTTTTATGGTGTACAATAAATTATATTATTTACTTTTACTATATTTTTGTCTATTTTTATTTTATAATAATTAAACAACGTTCCGCCTACACACCTCACATAATATCAGATGTCACCGTCTCATATACGGAAACCGCATTCTGTTCCTATACCCAATAATATACCAGTCAATTCCCCTTACATCTGGTTTAAACCGGATTCTATCCAGTTTATGTTGGTATCAGGCGAGCCTAACTTTACGAAGCGCGCTAAACGTTATTGAATGCAATAAATTGAATGACAGGGCTCATGTTACAATGGTTAGGTCAGTCTTGCCCGCAGCAAAGTGGACAATGCTTAGGCAGTATTCTGAAAGGCCGTCTTTGTTTCCCTCAGACGGTCGAAAGCAGCTTTGTAATACATATCTAATATTATTATATGGAATGGATTATGATGAAGCTAGGAGCTCAAGGAATGTCTCTTTGTGTTTTGCACGGGATTTGATTAAAACGTGGTCACAATCATTATGAGCTGGACTTTGTGTTGGAAATTCGTGTAGTTTTTGGAATAAATGCATGTCTCGTACAGCTGTTTTGTTGTTGGGTAGAGAACACGAAAATTGGATTTCTAATTTGAATTGAATCTCTGCAAGCAAACATAGTTCTGTTTCACATTATTGGTTTTTGGGTACGGTAAATATAATAAGTTGCTCCACTTGGAAATGGTCCCTATTTGTCATCCAAACTATAGTCCGTCAAACGTATCTGAACCGGCGGCCAAAACTCGAATTTTTTTTTTTTTTTTTTTTATTTTTTTTATTTGAACCACCAACAGAATTACAAGTAGTATAGATATACAAAATATTAGATGGCTTAGGCACTAAGTAAACATGCAATTCAATTTATAGGTAGTTACATCATGCAAATATAAGACAGTCGTACATAATAACCACAAGTTTACAAATATTATTAATAAATTATTAAGATTACTAAAGCAAGACTACAAAAAATTAATAAAAAATATCTATCAATTGATACACATTAGAAAAACAACTGGATAAAAAGAAAAAATAATAATAATTAGATGCTTAAAATTTACAAAAACAAGGTTAAGATAAGATTAAAGAGGTCATCTGACAATATTATATTAAGAGTCAAGTGCTTTGAGTAGTTTAACTTTGAATTTCGGTAATTTTCCACAAAACAAATCAATGGATTTATCCTTTAATGTAAATTCCCTGTAAAGTCGGCTAAGCCTGGGTACAAGGGAATGATGGCCAAGATTGGTTTTGTGGATTCGATGGGTGAGCAGTGAGATAGGATACCGAGGCATCCGAGAGGGGACTTTGAAGGATATTTGGCTCAACAGTTCCGGGTTATCCATGGTACCGTTTACAAGTTTATGTAAAAAAACCATGTCGTACATTTTTCGCCTATCCGAAAGTGAGTGCAAATTAAACTTCTTTAGCCTAGAGATATATGGTAATCTTTTATCGCGTCCAATTGAGTAAAATTGTGTGAATCGCCTCTGTATACTTTCCAGACGATCCTTATGGATCTGGTAATTGGGGTTCCATATTACCGAGCCGTACTCGAGTTTGCTTCTCACTAGTGTCGCAAAAAGTATTTTTTTAGTTAAACAATTTTTGAATGGTTTAGCATTTCTAAATAGGAAGCCCAGCATTCCTCGCGCCGATCTGCAGATGTTTTCGATATGAACATTGAAGCGTAGTTTGGCGTCAATGGTAATCCCTAGATCACGGACAGATTCCAGTTTTTGAAGTGGACAGTTATTTATTGTGTATTTGCCCTCGATTAGAGTGCGTTTACGTGTAAAGCTAATATAGGAACATTTAGTGGGATTTAAGTCCATACCATTAGTTTTACACCAGTCAGCAACCCTATCTATATCTTCCTGCAATAACAATGCATCCTCCTCTTTTGTGATCTCCTTTGCCAACTTCAGGTCATCCGCAAAAATTAAACACTTAGAATTTAGTATGCAGTTGGTAATATCATTTATAAAGACATTAAATAAAAGAGGTCCCAGGATTGATCCCTGAGGCACGCCTGACAGTGCACTATACAACCGGGAAGAGTGACCTTTAATTGCTACGTTTGAGCATCTATCCACTAGATATGAAGAGAGCCATGATAAAAGTGATCCACCTAGTCCAAAGGAAGATAGTTTTGCCACCAGTAATTTATGATTCACCTTGTCGAAGGCCTTCGAGAAATCTGTGTAAATTGCGTCCACCTGTTTGCGAGAGTCGACCGAGGCTGTAACAAAGCTCATGAAATTCGCCAGATTAGTTATGGTAGATCTTGAGCTTACGAAACCATGCTGTGCCTCTGAGATCTCACGGAGAACGTGGCGTGATAATATTGGCTGTACCAGAGACTCAAATACCTTCGCCAAGGTAGACAATATCGAGATAGGCCTGTAATTGGCAATGTTTTCACGACCACCTTTTTTATAAATGGGTACTATTCTTGCACGTTTCCAAAAATCTGGGAAAGCTCCAGTATGCATTGATTTGTTATATATCATGCATACAGGTAACGATAGTGAGTTTGCACATTTTTTAATCAGCAATGGAGGAATATCGTCAGGGCCGGCACCTTTCTTTATATCAAGTCTTTTTAATTTTATAAGTACTTCCTTAATAGTGAAGTTAATATTGCAGAGAAAGTTGACAGAGTTGGCAGGTACATGAGGGCAGGTAACAGGTGGGTCGCCTGAATCGTAAACAGAGGCAAAAAAGTCTGCAAACAAATTACACATACTGGGACCGTCAGTGGCGATCCTATCAGCAAGCATCATCTTTGCTGGATATGTATTAGGCGATTGTTTTAAATTTTTTAAGTGAGTCCAAAAGTATTTAGGATTTTTTGATAAATTGTTTTCTATCGATACAATATATCTATCATAGCATTCCTTGATTAAGTCATTGCTGTCACTTCTTAAGGATTCAAATTTGAGTATATCTAATGGATTTTTATAGATTTTTGCTTTTATTCTGTATTTATTTTTAAGTTTTAACATCGAGATGAGTTTATTGCTATACCAAACAGGAAATTTGCTATTTCTGGGTTTTGTTTTTGGAACGTGTTTTTCAATAATGGAGTTGAGTTTATCATAGAATATAGTAAGCATTGCATTAACATTATCACAGTTTAGAAATAGGTCAATCCATGGCGTATTGTCTAGATCTTTTACTATAGCGTCATAGTCGGCCTTGTAAAAATTGAATTTTTCAACGACTTTTTCATTTACTGTAGCCACCTCATCTAATTTAACATTTACCAATAGAGGTGGGTGATGATTGTCAACTATACTAATGGGATTGAGACTTTTGTGAACTATGACTTGAGTAGAATTAGACAAGACTAGATCAAGTAATCTATTGTTAGCATTAAATATAGAGTTAAATTGCTTTAAATTATGTTCTTCAATAAAATCCACGAGGGTAGAGTCTAAACTGCAATTACAAGACGGATGCATATAATTTAGCTCAGATAATTGTGACCATGTCAGACTACTCATATTCAGGTCTCCTACAAGGAGCACCTGATCATTGTTATTAATTATATTGGATGAGTTCATTAAAAAATTATTCAGTATTTCACTTTTGATTGGTGGTGGCAGGTACACTGCGCAGATAGCAATATGTCTTTGTTTATTTTGTATAACTGCCTCCACCGTCACCCATACGTCTTCACAGGTACTCTCCCATTGCTGTACGCGGCAAGATTTAAGGTTATTTTTGACGGCAATCATGACTCCACCTCCATTTTTTATTTTGTTTATATCTGTTTGCTCCCTATCTCTACGATAAACTATATAACGGCTGTCTATAAACTCTCCATCAAATACCCCGTCGTTGAGCCAGGTTTCTGTGAATATTAAGATATCATAGTCATTAGATAGTATATTAAGTTTTACCTCTCGTATTTTACTTCGGATTCCTCTTACATTTTGGTAATATATTTTTAAATTATCGTACATGTAACAAATTATAATAAGAGACTAGACATTAAAAGGGAAAATTTAAGAGTTTAATTGATCTAGCTGCTCGACATTTCTCACAACAATATGTTCAGAGTTGTCTGTTTTTCTCAAAAAGACACGTCCATTTTTTATCCAAACATATTTATAATTTAACTTTTTGGCTGTTAACCTAGCAAGGGCGTGTATCTTCTTCAATTCCGGTGTCAGGTGATCTACCACGTAAATCGGTTTTTTCTCGCCTCCTATTCCAATATGGCTCGTGTTCAGTTTCTCTTCTTTATTTTTCTTGTTGAATTTGATCACTCCGGCCAAGAAGGTATCACGGATGCGCGGACTCGAGAACTTCACAATTACAGAGCGCGGACGCTTATTATCTGGGTTGATCTTTGCGATCCTGGTGCATTTGTGGATATCTGAGTCTGATATACTGCTGCCTGTCACCTTTCCAATTTGTAAAATAACATTCGGTAAGTTTTCGGACTTGTGCTCGGGTAAGCACTGGATCTCCAGGTTACTCATTCTCGAGTGCTGTTCCATGATACTTAATCGACTATTGAGATCTTTAACTGTGGATTTTAGGCATTCATTTTCTTCTTTTAGTACTTTGACCTGCGTTAGTTTTCCTTGAATCTCTTTTTTCAAGTCCTCGTATTGATTATTTATAAAGCTCACGGAATCCTTAATCTCATTTATTTCCTTAAACATTTCTTTTGTTTTGCTTTCTAATATTTTACTCAAATTTTTTTCCATTTTTGCCAAAAGAATGTTCATTTCTTCCTTCATGAGCTGCTTCACATTCTCAAGGGTGAAAGATTCCTGGGCGTGTGGTTGGGTTAACGGCTGTGCGCGCCTATGCGTAATATTTGACGACGGACTTGTATCGGCGCTAGAAGATCCGCGAACAGGCGTATTAGTATTATCACCCCTTGGCTGTTTAGAGCGACAAGAAGGACACAGCCAGTTGGATTTGTAATCTGCTGGGAGCTCCTTAAATTTTTGGCTCGTGGCGTTGATACATTCAAAATGATATCGCAAGCTGCATGTAGTGCATTTGAGTTGCTCATTTGTCACTAGATCGTTGGAGCACGCCGCGCACTTTTTAACTTTTGGCAATTTGGTGCTCATCTTTTAACCCAGACGTCCTGATGCAATTCAGTGAGCAAGTGTAAGTTACGCGTTATTGCTTTATATATTTTGCAGGCGCTTCGCAGTAACGAAGTTGGGTTTAGCACGAAATTGTTGGTGCGGGTATTAGTGAAAAAGTGGACCGAACAAGAACACCAATCACTTAATTCCAATAATCGCAGTCGATTTATAAGAGTATTTTAGTGAACATGTTTTGGTGCTATAATTTAACGTTAAACTTGCAATATAGAAGGATTTTAAATTATTCACATAGGATTATTATTCAGGTAAACTGTGAGTCACTGTACACCTAGGTTTTTGCATCACTCATAACTCGATTAGAATTAATAAATGTTCCGAGATAACACTCACAACTAAAGTTTATTGTTTTTATTATAGTTTAAGAACACTTTTCGTACAATAACTTCAGAGATTTAATTTTAATCATGATAAGTAAACAGAGCTACTTCGTACGACTTTGACGTTGACGTAAATAATTTTTATGTCTGATAAGTTTTTTAAATTATATTTTTAGGGTTCCGTACCAAAATGGTAAAAATGGAACCCTTATGGTGCGACTTTCTCCGTCCGTCTGTCCGTCCGTCACAGTCGATTATTTCAGTAACTATTAAAGCTATCGACATGAAATTTGGAATAGTTGTGTATAATAGTGGCCCAACATCATTAAAATAAAAACAAATCGAAAATTATTTTTAGTTTAATTAAAAAAGGGTAAAAACCGGGGGTTTGAAATTTCAAAGTATGATAACTATACTGAGTGGGATATCATATGAAAGGGCTATACTTCTACATTCTAAAGCAGATTTTTATTTATTTTTATGCATAATAGTTTTTGATTTATCGGGCAAAATGTCGAAAAAAATACCGTTCCCCCCCCCTTATCTCCGAAGTTTACCAATTGAAAAATCTGAAATAATTATGGTCAATAGAAACTTATGTATATTTTACAGAAAAAATAAAACCAACGCTCTAACTAGCATAGTTTTTTTGATATTAACAATACACCTCTACAAACAAAGTTAGTTTTGCGGTTCATTTCGTCTTGTTTTTAATACGTCATAAATCGTAAAACTTACTACAGGTTTGTACGGAACACTCGGTGCGCGAGTCCGACTCGCACTTGGCTGGTTTATTTATGTATAATAACGACTCTATCACCGGTTCAGATTAGTTTGTAGAACTATAAACATGTATGCAAAATTTTAGCTCAATCCCTTGGGATCATCCCCAAAATTCAGTCTAAGATTTGACTTAAACAAACACACAAACGGTGCAAGCTTGTAGACGATGCCGAGTAGAAACCGATTTAACTTAACAGGTTAGCCCGATACCATCTTAGCCTGCATCATTTACCATCAGGTGAGATCAGAGTCAAGGGCTAACTTTCAGTGTATAATATAATATTAAAAAAAACATATCTATGAAGATGATAATAGTACTCATTATAATACTTAGTTAAGAAAATAAATTATTTTTATGCTTAAATTATGCAAAGATGAAAAACATCGTCTGTAAACCGAAGTTCGGACGACGACAATCGAATGATTGTTAAATAAATGAAGTGTTAAAATTTACGGACCCCCGCAAAACAATTAAAACTTACGGAACAAAGTTACTTAGCACCGTATACGCCGGGATTTGCATTCGGAGGCAGTTAGCGGGGCCATTATTGAAATTTTATGTGAGTTTGATTATTATTCAGTAGACCGCTATTAGAGCAGTGGACATAGGTTCAGATGCTGGACCATAGTAGAAGTGGCTTTTATTTTATATGTGTTTATACTGACATAGTTTGTCGGCGAATTTTATTTGCAGCAACCTTTTTGGCATTATCGCTGCTTTTTCTTTCTCTTCAAATTCTTAGAAAAATATTAAAATCTCTTCAATAATACGACGCGACCGCTAAATTCGTTAGAAAATTAAAGATTACCACCAACATGAAACCAATCGTTCTACTCTATCGTCACTTTGTTATGGGTTTTAAGATAAAAAGGAAGCTTTTGTCAACTCAGAGTTAAAACTTAAAATATTCAACAAAATCTTCCGACAGATGCCGCTACTAGTACAATACGTCGCGCTAGAGTCAAGCGATTCTCAGAACTATATATACTCACAGCAATGATACTAAAGCATACTTACCTGGCGTAGGGGACACCGTGATCAAGAAGGCGGTTCCCCCAGAGCGAGGCCCTTCCATTGCACTGCGGCTGGGTTGACCTCTGTGATTATCCCTAATGTGGATAACTCGAACGCGTACGCGCCGTCCCTCTCACTTAAACAATTTCATAACTTTAAAGTTAAAACATTATTAACGGGTTTGAGCAAGTGTTTAATTATATTTTTTTGTCTGAGAATTAATAATTAACCTTAATTAGACACTAGACAGTCCACTGATTGTGAGAGCTACAACGTATATTAGGAAATAAATTGTGCACAGTTGGTATCCTTACTAGCTAACCTCGAAGTAAGATATCGCTGAGTTATGTAATGGAAACCTGGTAATTGCTCTCAAAGTGTTAACATACATAATTTATAATCCAACATTATGTAGCTCCTGTCATACATAACACACTGCACGTTGCACGGATCACTAGTAATGTGTATTAATTGCATACACTGAATCCCTTTTCGGGTATGAATTATTTAAATATTTGGTGCTGAGTTTACATATTCATGTCTTGTGACGCCAACCACAGACAAAAATGTCTACAGAAAAAAATACCATACCTATTTCTCCATCTGCCTCATTATAAAAATATAAGGGTTTTTAACATATTTAAAAAAAAATAAGGAATTGAAGAATAATGAAATAATCGCTTCAAAGCGATAAGGCCGCCATTTGTATCGATTTTTCTTTTCTTAATTGTTGTTTAAATGTATTTTTTATTTTTATTTTGGTGTACAATAAAGAGTATTTCATTCATTCATTCATTCAATGAAGATTTACCACGGCACGTAAGAACTTCTAATATATGTCTAATCTGCAACTTCGCAAGGTATCCATACTACTTTTAGAACCGGAAAATTAAAGAGGTCCTGCAGGAATAGAAAATTAACCTAAATCTATTAGATAATAGTAAAACTCCGTCTAGCTAAAAATAACTCTAAACCTTTAAGTTAATACTTAAAGTACCACAAATAATGTGTAATATTATTTTTATATTCAATACTAGCTGATGCCCGCGACTTCGTCCGCGTGGTTGAGGTTTTTTTGATTCCCGCGGGAACTTCTTAATTTTCCGGGATAAAAAGTAGCCTATGTGCTATTCCAGACTATAATCTATCTCTGTGCCAAATTTCATCCAGATCCGTTCATCCGTTGGAGCGTGATTGAGTAACAAACATACATCCATACATACATACATCCATCCATCCAAACTTTCGCATTTATAATATTTATATGGATAAGCTACAGATGTTAATTAGGTCAGTAAATCAGTTTTATAGATGCAGTATTTTAATCTAGTAGTTAGAACATAGGTAAATTCCAATTTACCTATTTTGTTGAAGGTTGAAAAACTAGAAATGTCCGAAAACCATTGAATTTAAACTGTCGAATGAACAAATTCCTTCTGGACCGTTTTCTAGCTATTATATCACCGTAAATCGCTGTGATATAAAACGGTCGGACCACCGCCCGATTTCCTATTCCACAAAATGCTTGTCCACAGTCCATCCTGATGGATGTCCACACATTCAAAACTGTTAAAAGGTCCTACGTTTGCTTAACAATATTGAACCTTATCTGCATGATTAATAAGTTTAAATTTCAGTGGCATTATAATCAGCGGTAGAGCGGCAAAATCAGATAAGGTCGTTAAAAAACGAGAGCAATTACGTGAGACTTATCTTCAGAGTTTTCAGTCTCGAGTCACGATCGGATCCTTGTTTGAATTGCTAAAAAACAACGCGTCAGATGTCAGGGTAATCTGCCAATTAGAATGGGAAGCCACCGCTTGAAGGAAGGTCATTAAAAATTGTAATAAGATCTTTGGGGCGTCAAGTATCTCCAAATCTTTACTTATTCTTACTTTCTTAGGTAAGAAATTTCAGTAACATTATAAGTAGAATTGTCGCTGTTTTTTCCCTTTGTCTACTAAATTAAGCTCAACATTCCTTTACAAAATTAAATATAAAACTAAGTATCACCTGTATTATTTTATATTCTGCGTAATGCAAAATACTTTATTCCATAGCTACAGTATTCTAACTTAATATACAATTTTTTTAAGTCTTAAGAAAGTATTAATATTTCTTTCTTCAGCATAAATGAAAAGGATTAAATTATCAAACAAAAAAGCTCAATAAATTGAGTCAAGTGGTGAAAAAGCTCATTTTCTTCCAAATTTCCAGCCAATTATTGAAATAACGCGTTTATCGGTAATGTTTTTAGCAGTAAGAAATACCTAATAATTCTACATTTTAATCTTAAGTCTATATTATTATAATCTAAAACAGTTTTTTGTTTTACCTAATCTAAAAGGTTTCACAACCTCTCTGGTTCAGTGGTGAGCGCTGTGTCTTATAATGGGAGGTCTCGGGTTCGATTCCCGGCAGATTCAATTTAGGATTTTATAATTTCTTAATGTTCTCTGCTCTGGTCTGGTGGGAAGCTTTGGTCGTTGCTAGTTACCACTCTACCCGCAAAGACGTACCGCCAAGCGATTTAGCGTTCCGGTACGTTGCCATTTGCAAATGTGTGCCGATACGGGGTATGGTCTTAATATAACGACCTTAACAGGTTAACCCGCTACCATCTTAGACTGCCATCACTTTACCATCAGGTGAGATCGTAGTCAAGGGCTAACTTTTATTGGACTACAAAAAAAGGTAAACACACTCTAGATCTGTTAACCATTAGATACCCCGTTCACCACAACTTTACCCATTACCAGTTTATCGTTTGCCCGTACAAAATCATGGACGGTGGCATCATAAATCTTCGCAGATGTATGTAAATTTCCGTCCGATACATCGCCGGTCAAGCGCCGGGCCATCCATTACCCGAGCACGCTACTCATCATTCATTCGCGGGCAAACTTTTTGTACTTTGTCGAACTGTTTTTTTTACTGTCTTGTATCATATTGTGCATTATTTTGATGTTCGTTCGATATCAAACAATGTTGGTAAGTAATTCTTTTAAAATCTTGGCATCATAAAAATGTAAAATTAGTATTTAATGAGCGAACACAAGGAATCGCTGTGTACGGATAAACCTGATCAGGTTTTTGTTACACTTTAATATACTATAAGCAATGTATTAGAATGTATAATTGTTAAAAAAAAAAGTTCAATATCTTTGGGTCTTACTGTTACCTATATTACACATAGAATTTTAAAACATACAAATATAGTTTTGCATGCTTTCTTTGTTCTATGTGGTTATAACTATAGCTAGTATTTTATAAAAGGTAAAATGTAATGTATAATATGCATGATTTTTTTTTCTTAGAAATCACCTTTTAATTGTATGAATTTTAGTTTGTTAGATAAGACCAAGAGTCTTATTTTTCAATCTATGTAGCAAAATGCTGCTTGGTAGAATAGAGCTTATCGTACAATTTTTTTTTATTAATTTTAATAACTTTTAAGATTCCATATAAAATTTAAGTGAAGCAATCTAGCGTCAAGTTTGCTGCAATAAAATTATTAATTAAAATTATACATTTTTCACAAATGAATCAATTTCGACAGTTTCAAACATTGCTATGGTTTCAAATCAATAAGTACAAAATCTGACAAATCACATATAAATATTTTCATAAATACATTCCCCCTAAATCCAACCCTTACAACACTCGTCTCATCACCACCCCACAACTATATGCCTCAGGCGAGGGGACCCATCGATTGTCCAAGGTGCAAGGGTCACTGAACGACAGCGTCAGGATATTGAACTAATATTGCAGTCGAATAATCCAATTAGTGTGCTGTCGGTATGTATCTATCAATGCCTTTGATGTATAAGGTGTCTTCAGTCATATCCGTTTCGGGCGTAGTGATAATATTGAGCATTGTAATGGACTCCTTGTCTGAATGTGAATATCTATGGATATCTGTAATCATTACATCTAGCTTATTGCCGAGTTAGCTGATACTTAAACTATATAATAGTAATTTATATTTTCAACTAGCTGATTCCCGCGACTTCGTCTGCGTGGTTTAAGTTTTTTTTTATTCCCGCGGGAACTCCTTAATTTTCCGGGATAAAAAATAGCCTATGTCACTCTCCAAATCCTCGACTATATCCATGCCAAAAATCACGTCGATCCGTTGCTCCGTTGCTGCGTGATTGAAGGACAAACCAACAAACAAACACACATTCGCATTTATAATATTAGTATGATTAGTATGATCACTGACAGTGACCACTATCCTATAGTCTATCTAATCTTACCAGAGCAAGCAAGCTAAGATAATTATAGGGAAAAAGCCAAGGTGAAAAACAAAAAAAAATGTTTTTTTTTTAAATTTTATTTGTTTAAAAAAAATATAAATATTTCTAACTAGATCATGCCCGCGACATCGTACTCATGGATTAAGGATTTTTAATTCCCTTCCCGCGGTAATTTACCCACATTAATTTTCTTGGATAAAAAATAGCCTTCCGCGGGATGCATCTCTGAACAATCTGTTAAAAAGATGGGCCTGGAAAGCGTAACAGATAGACAGACATACACACTTTATTATGATAAAAGTGTGGATAAAGTTTAAAATTAATAGAAACTTGTATACAAATATGAATACAATTCTAAAATCACAATTTAAAATATAACAATGTGACGAAAAATCTTCTCACGCTAGAATTGTCGTCGAATTACATGTGATTAGACTTTTAAATATGACAAACGACACAAATCTACTCATCTGTGAAGACGCGTGTTTAAAATTTGATAAAAGAATTAATAATGGTTTACTTGAACCTTCAGTGAAAGTAATAGGGGCTATAGTTGTTTAGAACTTGTGTGATTAAAATCAAATTGAAATGTAAACTACAGGGCGTGTTGACTTGTATTTAGCGATGTTTAATGGTTTCTATAACACTCAATTGATCGTGCATGGGATCACATTTATAATAGGGAAGTACTCATAAATTATTATAAAACATGGGAAATATGGGAACGCGTGTAAGTACTTTAGAATGTAATGAGAAATTCGCAATGTTTTGAGTGTGTGAATTTCTGGTCAATTTAATTTAAACTACATACTGTCATGACTTGAAGGACATTTGATTTATTCTGGGGATCGTACAGAAAAGCTTTCTTCATCTGTTATTGACAGAGTGGTGTTATTATTATTAACCGAGCGGAGAGAAGTCTCCATGTCTACTTAGGTGATTAATTAATTATTTTTTGGTTGAGACTGTTTACACTTTACACCTTACGCGTAATTATATAATGAACACAATCTTTTTTTTATTTAGTAGTGACAATAACTGGCAATAGATGTCGCTACTAGTACACTACGTCGCGCTACAGGCAGACGATTCTCAGAACTGTATATACTCACGGCAATTATTCTAACGCATACTTACCTGGCGTAGGGGACACCGTGATCAAGAAGGCGGTTCCCCCAGAGCGAGGCCCTTCCATTGCACTGCGGCTGGGTTGACCTCTGTGATTATCCCTAATGTGGATAACTCGGACGCGTAATTTTTGGTAGTGGGGACTGCGTACGCGCCGTCCCCCCATTAAACACTATGATCAATTGAAAACAAAATAATATGTATATTTCAAAATGCCAATACTACAGATTACTAAATGATTACTAATCATAGTCTTATTGGGATAAGGCTAATAATTTATAATTAAATTTCTATCACGTCTGTTTAAAATATGTACCACCTCTATGCCCTACTTACTAGTAGGTCATAGACGTGGTAGAGTATATTATAGCAGCGCGATGAAGAGGACAGCTTATTGAAATTTCACATTACAGGACCAAATTCTGCCCTTGTAAGTACTTACTCGTAAGTATTTAATATAAAAAAAAATATTCTTACTTTTAGGGCATCAATTATTTCATAAATATTCAATAATATTTCAATTTTGATCATACCATAATGTAAATTAATCTCCAATTAATTGTGCATCATGTGAGTGTATTTCACAACCCTCAAATGTGGAAAGCGGTCTATTAGACCGACTTCGGCCAAACTCACCGACATCGATCACTGTCGCAACTAATTCCTGGACGCGGACACGATAAACTTAAATGCAAGCTACGTGACGTTGAGCGAATCGGATGTTTTTCTCTCCGGGAGGAATTATTTAGGATTGGACAAATAGTTTTCGAGTGGACGTGAGAGGGTTTAAGATAAAGCTTGCGGTTAATAGGTTGAAGAATTAGGGTTGATCAGATTGCTGGGTACTTTATGGTCGGTGGAAATGAGTTGAGAAAATATTATTGAAAATATATTCGTAGATAAAATCTAGATTGGAGGAAGAGGGTATTGGGATATTGGAATGCAGAGATTAAATTAAATTTAATATTTGTAATTAGATGAGTTAGCAGATTTTGAAAGTGGAGAAAATTTAGGTTTGTTTTTCTTGTAGATTTGGATATAACCTAAAAAAAATTTTGCTCATAATATTTAAGTATATCATACTTAATATGATAAATTCGAAAGTGTGTTTGTTTGTTGGTTTATTGGTTTGTTGATTTGTCCTTCAATCACGCTGCAACGAAGCAACGGATCGACGTGATTTTTTGCATGGGTATAGTTGAAGACCTGGAGGGTGACATAGGCTACTTTTTATCCCGGAAAATTGAGGAGTTCCCGTGGGAATTAAAAAAAACTTATTCCACGCGGACGAAGTCGCGGGCATCAGCTAGTAAGTTATAAATCGATCGTGTAAAGATTACTTTTAAAGATGCAGTCAATAGTTCCTTACTGAGTTGCTAAAAACGAATTATTATGGTACGCCCATGACAAAAATGAGCTTGACAAAGGAGATCAGAAAATGCCTCTTTTTAATAAATAGAACATCATTGAGAAATGCAATTAGTGTCAGCAGCATCGTGCGCGATGTAAAGCGCGTAAGAAGAGATCGCTTAGTCAAGTGTTGAACTTTGCTGATGTCATCAGCATTTCTTCGATTGCATGTGATGCGTGCAAATCACTCGGCGACACAGCGGGCCCATGGTACCACTACAGCCCATTAACGTCCCACGGCTGGGCACAGGCCTCTACTCTCATAGGAGAGAGGGAATTAGAGCTTAGACCCACCACGCTGCTCCAATGTGGGTTAGCGGGCTCTAACGACTATTATCATGTTAGTGATAATAACCGGGACCGACTGCTTAACGTGCTCTCTGAGGCACGGGGGTGAGACACCGCCAACTTCCTAACTCCGGGCTAGTACTGAGAATTTCTAGTCCGAAAAACCCAACACTTATTATGTCCCGATCCGGGACTCGAAACCGGGACCTCGTCAGCCGCAGTCAAACATGCATTGCTAACCACTAGACCAACGAGGCAGCTTACGCCCTCGGTAACTACCCGCAAAACTGAGACTGCTTAGAAATAATGCGTATTAGCATTATAATCTGTTAGAGAAACGGTCACATACCTACTCTGAGCAATCTTCTAGATTACACAGAACAATGAATCAGGCTAGAAACAAAACACACCCATAAATAACAACGCGAAACACAGCTGAATAATAAAGACTAATTCCAAACTTTGAACGTAATGGCGGACACAAATCCGCATTCGACGGTCCGCGTCGCATCGTATCGCAATTAGTGTGAATGTTTCGCGCGTTGCCTTCCGTACAAAGCCCCTGATCCGCTTCAGCTTTGCGACGGGCAAATCCTACATGACGGCGGGAGTATGGAACCTGGAAACGACACACTCCTTGGTTTTTTACGCAGAATCGTGTTGATTCTAGTACAGCTCTATTACATTTTAATACTTTACGCGAGCGGCGAGTGGGTAAAGTGATAAAAATGTAGTTTACTAGATTATGCCCGCAACTTCGTCCGCGTGGATTAAGCTACTTCAATTCCCGCGGGAACTCCTTAGTTTTCCGGGATAAAAAGTACCCTACAATAAGATACAACCTATCCCTGTACCAAATTTCATCAAAATCAAAATCTGTCTGTCAGTCTGTTACGCTTTCACGGCGAAAGCGTTACAGACTGACAGACAGACACACTTTCGCATTTATAATAAATTAATATGGATATGGATAGTATGGATTATTCAAGAAACAAAAAGCTTAATAATTCGCTATGTTTTGGCGGAATAAAGTAAATTAAGCTTCTTTTTCCTTGATTATCATGGAATTCCGCAAAGTAACGCCTGCTTCCATCTAATAAATAGGGATTACAAGAGGGAATATGAGTAAAAAAAATAATATATAGAGGTAGGTATAATTTTTGTGAGTTTATCGTCTGTGCGAAATAACCTGATCATAAAATTATTTGTATAGAGATTAAAGAAATATATATTTCTAATCTCTGGTTTAGGTTTGAAATGACCAAGCTGCGAGGTTAAAAAAACATACGCGCCGAATTGAGAACCTCCTCCTTTTTTGGAAGTCTGTTATAAATATTTTGTGACTGTGTTAAACTAGAAAGCATGAGTAGTTACTATTAAGTAGTAAGTGATAATAGTTGTATTGTTCCCCCTCAAATAACAATTAGCACTCCAGATGACTCCTAGTAGGTGGTTAATTTATTTCGCTGAATTTTAAAATGCTGAAAATTAAACTCTTTTTTTAAATATAATTAATAAGGAAAAGTACTCCATAATATTATACTGTATTGTATTAAAAAGTATATTGAATTTAAATGTGACACGAGTTTTTTTTGGCCTAACATATTTTCAGCTATTGTCTCTTCAATTACTTTTAGTTCTGTGTATTTGAATTTGTAATTATGGTGTATTCGCGCTTATCAAAATTAAATTGTAAGCAGATTTCTGTGCTTAAATTAAATGTGAAATTCAATACGACGGTAACTATTGTGAGCCCAAAGTATAATTGATTGAATTTTAGTAATTTTCTTTTATTTTTAACGTAGGATAAATAAAATATAAGAGTTGGTCGTGGGCTCTTCTCAGACCAGGGCACGTTTGGAACCCTAGTAGCTTTAGTTTTAAGATCTTTGAATAACTTACGTTCAAAAAGTGGACTGTGAAGGTACCAATTTTGGAAAAATATACTTTAACTTAAAATAAATGGTTTGGTTGATATTCTTTTTATATTTTGTGAAATATTGTTAAGCTAAGGTAGGTACTTAGAATAACTAAGGGTAGGTACTATTATTTTTCTTGAATTCCGCCATTTTTCTTTCCTCCTACAAAGTACTTGAGCTTAGTATAAGAAGTCTAGTTTCGTGTAGGTAAGTAACATAATATTTTGGCATAAAGATGTGGCAAAATGCCATTCGCATTAATACGGCATTTTTGATCAAAAATAGTATCTCAAAATTTCACATTTGAATTGTACAACTAAAAGAATTGTTGATGGATCACGGCCACGTGTCTTGGAGGATCACTTCCGATGACGCAAGGAAAATGAATGATAACACAATGATGAATACGATTACAAAATCGATTCCATTCGATACACAACACGAATTCGATTCTAAGTGTTCGCACAAAGGAATTAAAACTGCAATGACGAATATAGATTCACTTTTGATTGATCATTTAGTGGAGATACGATTGATTATGCTTTATCTGATGAGAAAAATGAATTTTGAATTTGCTCCTCGCAAATATTAATCATAATAATATTAATCATAATAATAGTATTATTATATTGTACTTTATAATAGTTTTGTTTTTATATATTTTTTTGTTTCTTTTGACTAATTGTCTTTTATTTCTGACTTGTCCTCTATTTTTGTTAGTGCCAAACAACTGTCTTGTCTATAATATTTTATATGTGTTTTTATATTTCATCAGTATCAATTTAACAGTGTTAGAACTTGTTATTTACCATAATATTATGGAGCTATCTCAATGGACCCGACAAAGCTCGAGTGGAATTTCTAAAAATTCTTATTTGTCGCGATTTTAGATAAAGAAAAGATCTAAAATCTGAAGGATACATTTTCTTGTAGAGGCTAATAATCAGTCCTATACCTATGTTAATATATACGTTTCTTCTTGTAAGCATAATAAAGATAAGTACAGATAATATCAAGCTATATCTTAACACATTGTTACAAGAAGCTTAGCAATGTTATCAAAACTTTGATTATCATTTATTAATCAAAGCCAAACTCCAACAAACTGTGAGTGTCTTACTAAACTGTAACACCTTCACCCGCAAAGTTTACTCAAAAGCCTATTCATCTTACCTCTCTATCCCTGGAACCTTATTGCACGTTCACGTAACACTAGCGAGTGCGGGTGCGGTAGCGGACGCGACTATCGACGTAAAACTACAACGTACTTATTACTATTACCTATCCTGTGGTACAAATAATAATGTCCTCCCGACCGAATTTCGGCCACGGCGGCCTGTCTCCATAGAGATTAGCCATCTGCGCGGGAGATATTATAGTGCACAACTGCGTGCGCATACACAGGTGCACTCTCTGTTTCTTTACTCTCATAGCCCGATGGGACGGAAAATCCGACACGGCCGGAGAGAGATCAGGCGCAGGACCGATGGCTCGGAGAGCACGTACTCTCCGAGACACGGGGGTGAAACACCGCCAACTTCCTTACTCCGGGCTAGCACTGAGAATTTCTTGTCCGAAAAACCCAATACTTGCTATGGCCCGACCCGGGAATCGAACCCGGGACCTCGTCGGCCGCAGTCGAACATGCTAACCACTAATGCTAGACCAACGAGGCAGTCCTGTGGTACAACTGTAATATCTGATCTTCTTCTGGTTGCGTCCGATCAGGCTATGAGAGGAGTGAATAAGCAGTGTACGTACTGACTTTTCTTATCGTCTAGATCACTATTAGTCAATAATGTCTGGATAATAGCTAGTCTCTAATAAATTGGCCTTTGTGACTGAAATTAAGTTAGGAGGACAATACACCTATACAATTTTTCACTCGCGACCGCGCGTGCCACTGTGAGCAAACACTGGCCTATTTATCAAGAAGGTAACTTCTCTTCAGAACCTTAGAACAATACATTCGAAACTGTAAACTGTCAAGCGTTTTAACAATACGTATGTAAATACCCTACCCGGTTCGTGGAGTTTATTGTTATGGCGTGATGTCAAGTCTATGAAGGCGTAAGACGCGGGAGACATACAGATAAGAAGTTTCAACAACTTTTTACTTTTAATGGATACAATTATTATAGCTTTAGACGTGTGCATGCCTTTCAGGTAGGATGTAATTTTAATTAATAGTACTATTAATAATTACTACTATTACAATAATTGTACTATAATTAAAGCTAGCTAGCCTAACCTAATTACTATATAAATCATACCCGCGTGGAATGGTGGCGAGAATGCTGGCTGCATTTCCGTGCTGGACAGCCAGGCTGATCCTTTGCACAAAAAATGAGCCAGCCCTTCTGTCACCAGATGAGGCAATCAACCGCGGGGAAATATCTCGCAAAAAATTTTTGGCACTAAGACTCCAAATTTTTGTACTATTAATTATACTATTTTAATATTTAATAATATTTTTTCATTGACGACTGGTCGATTGCGAAAAAATCTATTATTTTTGCTTTGAACAAAAATTATTGCTGTGATTGTCCAAATTTTTGGTATTCTTCTATGAATTTTCGCCCAAATTGAGTGAAATGATTTTTTTTATTTTTTGTCGAAAGGAAGGCCTACTATAATTAAATGGAAGACCATAGAAAAAGAGTAACCCATGTAACTAGGTTGACTCGCTGTTTACAACAGCTGTATGTCCGCATTTAGCCAACCATATCTAAGTGCTTCAGATCCCGATTGCTAATGCTTAGGAAATTCAAAACAGGCAGTTTGAGCGTCGATGAGTGTTGAGCCGATTTATTGAAGTGATTTTACTCTCAAATTCCGAATTCATCCCATTTACAAGGGCGTTAATGTTTTTGATCGTCATTTTGCTTTTAGTATTAGTAATTTTAAGAAGAAAGCAGTGCTGTACTTAGGTGCTTTGATATAGCAGATATTTGATAAAAAATAATGGCATTAATAAACCCCAACATAATATTAACAATAAAATTTTGATTTGACATGGTTTTGTGTTGTTAACCGGAAAAAATATATAAAGTCATAAAAATCATACTAATATTATAAATGCGAAAGTGTGTTTGTTTGTTGGTTTGTCCTTCAATCACGCTGCAACGGAGCAACAGATCGACGTGATTTTTGGCATGGGCATAGTTGAGGACCTATGCCACTTTTTATCCCGGAAAATTAGGGAGTTCCCGAGGGAATCAAAAAAACTTAAACCACGCGGACGGAAACGCGGGCATCAGCTAGTACTAATATAACATCATAAAGGTCAACGCATACAGTTAGTATGGAGTAGAGTAAAGCCCTTTTTCCGATAAAAAAGCTTCGTGGTATAATCGTTTGGTTGATTACTTATGATTTGATATTGGAATTAATGATTAATATGGGGGACGGCGCGTACGCAGTCCCCACTACCAAAAATTACGCGTCCGAGTTATCCACATTAGGGATAATCACAGAGGTCAACCCAGCCGCAGTGCAATGGAAGGGCCTCGCTCTGGGGGAACCGCCTTCTTGATCACGGTGTCCCCTACGCCAGGTAAGTATGAGTTGAAATGATTGCTGCGAGTATTTACAGTTCTGAGCGTCGTCCAACTGTAGCGCGACGTAATAAACTAGTAGCGACATCTATCGGAAGTTTTCAATCACACTACAACAGGTCTTTATAATCATAATAATATAATATAATATTATATATTATAATATATAATTATTATATTAATATATTATAATATATAATTATTATATTAATATAATATATAATAATATATAATTATTATTTTTTTTAATTAAGTTTTATTGAAAACACTTCTAGGTTCATTTCGTAAAGTCAGTACCGTATAATGAAAGATACACACTGTTGTTGTACAAAACTTAACTAACTTTTATTAGGTGTAAGTGATGATCCGTGACGTCTTGACCCTTGGGCCCCTCCTGAAAATCAGCGTTGCAGTATGTTAAGTAGGTATATACTTATTTCTCATGCTGTGGCACGGGCTGAGGAGGTGGCCCATTGATCACACGTACCTAGTTTATGTTTTATTGGTGTACCTAAACTAAATGTAATTGTAATAATTGTAGTGTTGGTCAATAAACTTTTATTTATTTATTTTATTTATTTATTTAAAGACAGTTGTATATCATATCATGATTTTCTGCTTTTCGCTTAACAATTTAAACTATCCTTTTTTCATTAAAATATCTTCTGCTGTATCAATTAATACAGCTATAACGTAATGATTACTGTACATTTTTGTTTCCATTTTCATAATTTTATTCCCGGATACGTCAACGGTTCCATACCTTTAATTGCTACAATAATTTTACTCAAATGACCACAATCTATACTTAATACCTACTCTATATGCGAATGTTTGGATGGGTGTTTTTTACTCAAGTACGCCTGAACGAATCTGGGTGAAATTTGGCACAGAGATAGAATATAGTCTGGAATAGCACATATACTACTTTTTACCCCGGAAAAGTAAAGAATTTCCGCGGGACCCAAAAACCTCAATCCACGGAGACAAAGTCGCGGGCATCAGCTAGTACAATATTATTATCAGTCATACCATCCAATCAACTAAGTTCACGTCTCAAACTCCAGCATCAGAGTAAGTGCACAATCAATCCGACAACATCGAGAAGCGGTCTTGAAGACCATTGTGACAAATATCACAACGTTCGCGACAAACTGTGCCATTAGTCAAATTAATTATTTACCATCTAGTTTCCCGACGTTTTGTTCCTTTGCCTTTGACCATAACGCTAGTGTTCGCAATCTGCTAAGAGGTAAGTTGTCGATAGTCGCCATTTATTCATGAGAACCAAATCCGACGGCTTCGGGTTGTAATGGATGGTTGAAGTTTTGTTTATAGCCTGCATTTAAATTTTCGTGCCTTAATAGAACACTGTCTGAAGTTTATAATATTCAAGTTTAAATACCAGATGACTATTAGATTTTCAGTGATAAATATTAATAATATGAGTAGGTAATGTCTTCTTGACCGAATTTAAAAGCGAAAGAATAGCAAAATGATAAGAGATAATATTAGAGTGAACAAGTCTCACCACGAACATAACTTCTCTGTTTCCATACTCTCATAGACTGATGGAACAGCAATCCAGCCATTTTCACCATACTAAGATTAATAATCTAATAAATATTATAAATGCGAAAGTTTGGATGGATGTATGGATGTATGGATGTGTGGATGTATGGATGTATGGATGTTTGTTACTCAATCACGCTCCAACGGCTGAACGGATCTGGATGAAATTTGGCACAGAGATAGATTATAGTCTGGAATAGCACATAGGCTACTTTTTATCACGGAAAATTAAAGAGTTCCCGCGGGAACCGAAAAACCTCAATCCACGCGGACGAAGTCGCGGGCATCAGCTAGTACCATATAAATTACGTTATAATCTTATTCATTCTACGGTGTTAATGAAAAAAACGGTGTTAAAAAATGATGTTTTAACGGTGTTTAAAAATGATGTTTTTTGCTATTATATTGATAACTATCTTGTACCTGCGATTCTAACCATCTGGATATAGGGCTACAAAAATCCCAATAGATCCTTTTATTTCCCTAAATTTTATCCTGTAACCATCTCCATAATTCAAGCTAGATTTGTGCCAAATATTGGCAAGATCGAGTTTTTATTTCACATGTAATATTAACAATACTAAAAACCAGAAAATCCTTCGCTCTTTTAATCGATAAAGACTTTCGTCGCAGCTTCCGTCTCCCTATAACAGTGCAATTTGATATCAAATGCATTCATAATCCCGTCTGCCACGAACAATACACCAGAATACATTAACTTGAAGTCAACAACAAAACCGCCATCTTCTCTGTCCCTTAAAGCCTTTGATAGTAAGCCACTGTGAAATGTTTCATCTTAACCGAGCATTGCGAATGCTACTTCAGAAATACAATACATCATACTAATATTATAAATGCGAAAGTGTGTTTGTTTGTTGGTTTGTCCTTCAATCACGCCCCAACAGAGCAACGGATCGACGTGATTTTTGGCATAGGTATAATTGAGGACCTGGAGAGTGACATAGGCTACTTTTTATCCCGGAAAATTAAGGTGTTCCGCGGGAATAACAAAAAACTTAAGCCACGCGGACGAAGTCGCGGGCATCAGCTAGTTTCACATATGGAGGTTATATATGGAGGTAAATTAAAAAAAAAATAGATTTTTCCGTATTTTCCCCTAGGTATAACAAAGGCTTTTTTAAGATAATAGGTCACCTAGATGCTTTAAGAAGTCATACTTCTCTGCCAGTATTTCAATGGCTTTACGCAGGGTCAATAAAAACATTTCCAACACAAGTATTCGGGTTTTGATAAAGATTAAGAAGTTATTAAGCAGCCATTTAACCACCTTGCCACGTTTTATGCAAAAAAACAGTAGTGTATAGTGTACTATTGTATAAAATAAACTAAATAAATGTATTTTGAACTAAAATAAGTACTACATTTAATACTTAAATAAAGGTTTGCTTTACGTTTGCAGCAGTCAGACTTCGAATAGATTGTCGTTTCTGAAGTCCTTGAAACTTGAAGAACTTGAAAGATGAATTTTGTCAACATTGGATATTACAACTACAGCCAGTCCAACTTATCTGACCCGGTGGCCAAAATTGGAACAAATTTTTATGCCTAATAAGTTTTTTTTTTTTTCATAATATCTACTAGCGACGTCGTCACCGGGTCTGATAAGTTTTGTAGATGGCGTCCACTACTTCACCTACGTGGTTTTGAAATAATTCCTTGGCAACTCTTTGATTTTCCGGCATAATATTTGCACCAAATTTCATTAAAATTAACATAAGATAGACAGAAGACAGAATAAATATAATCTGTTTGTCTTGTTTCAATCAAGACTACGATAAAGAAGAATTGGAAGAGAAGGGAAACAGATTCGTAGTTTCAGACTCTTCCAGTTTATCTACGGCAATGTTCCCCACCATCTGGTTTAAAGCAATATAGAGTGTAAATGTGGGGTGTGATGTCTTGGACCTTTGCCTCTTTGAGTCTTGTAGGGATGAGTGATACGTCAGTGTCGGGAGTATTCGGGTGTCACGTTGCTTTACAACAATTGATGGCTTTGTAAAGAAGGTAGGCGTATTTAGAAGATAATAATATTATAATGTATATTTTATTTGTGTTGTAATAAAAATATTGGATAGATAGGGTATGATATCTAGTAAAAGCTAAGAGTTGATTTTTTAACGTGTTTACTGATAATACTGAGGCCATACAAAACTCAAGGCTCCATTTAAAAAATAGCAGTTTTGGAGGTACTCGAACAACTTTTTTTAATTTCCCACCATTTTGTAATCTCAGCTCTAACTAGACATACTTTTTACTTCTCAGCAATCAATTATGGATAGTCAAACAACGACAGATAAAATATAATCGCTGGCAATATAATATAATATATAATATAATAGATTGTCTGCCTGTCTACTACCCTATCATGGCTTATCTGTTCAACCGATTTTGAAGAGATTTACAGAGATAGATTGAAATTCACGTACCTAGGACAACTGGAAAACTTGCGCCACTTATGATAATTCAACCACCGGTTCGGAAAGCTGATTCGGTGGTAGTCTTAACTAATCATAAGACGTGGGAAGAACATAGGCCACATTTTATTCCGGAAAATCAGAGTCTCCATATCCCATGCGAAGTCACGGGTATCATCTAATACAAAATATTTCAGTCCCCTCACGAACGAGAGCCCTTGATCAACGCCATCTGTCTTCACGGCATGCCAACTCAGTGGATGACACTCTAGACCCATCGTCACCAACATACATATTTATGGGAGGGTGATACACTACTTGTATGGCATTGAATTATCCTAAATCTGTTACAGTTTTGTGACCAAATTCTTAACAAAAATGAACGTATAAACATACAACCATGTGATCTATAGACTCCAACTTCCAACCGATGAGTATTGAGGTGGCCAATATGATACCTAACACATCATCATCATCATCCTCAACCGATAGACGTCCACTGCTGGACATAGGTCTCTTGCAGGGATTTCCACACGCCGCGGTCTTGCGCCGCCTGGATCCAGCGGCTCCCTGCGACTCTCCTGATGTCGTCCGTCCAGCGAGTAGGGGGTCTGCCAACGCTGCGCTTTCCAGTGCGTGGTCGCCACTCCAGCACTTTGGGACCCCAACGTCTATCGGTTCTTCTAACTATGTGCTCCGCCCATTGCCACTTCAGCTTCGCAACACGTCGAGCAATGTCGGTTACTTTAGTTCTTCTGCGGATCTCCTCATTTCTGATTTGATCGCGCAAAGAAACCCCGAGCATTGCTCTCTCCATCGCCCGCTGAGTGACCCTGAGCTTTCTTATGAGGCCCATAGTTAGCGACCAAGTCTCGCAACCGTATGTCATCACTGGCAACACGCACTGTTCGAAGACTTTGGTCTTCAGGCACTGAGGAATCTTGGACGAGAAGACATCTCGAAGCTTCCCGAACGCTGCCCAGCCGAGTTGGATTCGGCGGCTCACCTCTTTCTCGAAATTGGACCTACCTAGCTGGACCATGTGTCCCAGGTATATATACTCGTCTACAATTTCGAGTGCAGAGCTCCCAACGATTACTGGGTGGAGCGGAACATGAGCATTAGACATGATTTTCGTCTTACTCATGTTCATTTTAAGGCCCACCTGTTGGGAAACTCTGCTGAGGTCATTGAGCATTGCATTAAGGTCACCCAGAGTCTCTGCCATGATGACTATATCATCGGCAAACCGAAGGTGAGTGATGTACTCGCCATTGACGTTGATGCCAAATCCGTTCCATTCCAGAAGCTTAAAGACGTCTTCCAACGCAGCGGTAAAGAGCTTTGGGGAGATTACATCTCCCTGCCGCACCCCCCGCTGCAGTTGGATTGGCCTCGTAGTCTGGTCCTGTATCCGAACGAAATGACTGAATGAATGATTTGTACGAAAACGCCACAATGTCAGTTCGGATACAGGACCAGACCTAACACATACCTATACAAAATTTTTTATTGTTTAAAAGAGAAATCTCAACGCGAGACAGGCACCATACTTAAATAGGAATTTAAAGTGAGAAGAGGTCGTAAATTATTATGGAAAGATTTAGCGAAAACTAAGGGTCATTGAAATGCGATACTGTGTTATTTATTACTCAAAAATTCAACAGGGCTTATGCGCTTAAATAGGAATGTTTTTACACACGGTCATAAAACACCAAAAACTCAATTTGGCTAGACATTTTAAAACTAAAGAAGGCAATAAATTCTAGCTAGCTACAGTGTATAAGTGAATGCGGCGTCGACGTATATCGAAACCAGATGTTGACAGATTCCTAACTATAAAAAAGGGGTCAATGTTGTAGAAAATTTTAGACAAAAATTCCAGAGAAAGAGGCGGGGTCCGGGCGACTTCGCAATCATTGGTTAATACAAATGCATGAAAATTATGTGTCCAATAGTAGAACGGAATTCTGTGTGTAGTTTTTTTTGCAGTTGCACTCGCTGGGGGAAAAGTTGGCGGGCAAATAGGTGTGAAGGAGGCGAGTCTGGGCAGTCAAGCTAGAGCAGAAGTCTGGACAGTCCAATCCAGAGCACAAGTCATAGAACAAGTTCTTAACTCCGCGAATATTATATCTTATCGAGTATAGAGTCTAGAGTAAAATTGGGTCTTAAAAGGTTGTTGCAAAGTAAATAAGTGTTATTGTATTTGTATTAATTCGGTATAACGTTGCATAGATTCGGATCAAATTTATAGCTAAGTTCTTTCGGGGAATAGGCTATTATAAGTGATTTAGTGAAAGGAGCTGGTTGCTGAAATATTGGTAAAGTACACCATTCGAATTTTATGGTACTGTAAGCAAGGTTCATAGAGATTTTAGCAGGTCGAGTTTAATTGCTAAAGACATCCAATTGTCGGACGTCTGTGAAAAATGGGTCCCGACGCTAACCTAGATTTTATGTATGAGTTGATGATGAAAAATGGGGATAGAAACTGGTCCACAATTGATATTGTTACATTGATAATGCAAATAGTGACCATTATCTTTCTGCTTATAATGTTGTACAAAAGAGATTGGGTAAGAGGCGTGTTACGTTCATTAATTGAGTACTGTTGTATTGGAGATACGCCCTCAACAAACATTGAGCTGGGTATGATTTATTAAACTAAAACGACATGATTATCTATGCTGTGAACCTTGATAACATACCTAAAAGTATATTCTTTGTCTAGAGTTATAAAACCTGTGTCTTAAATCTCTTCTTTATTACAAATCATGAATTATAATTGTGTGCTTGTGTGTATTTTTCTATAAAATAAGGTGTATTTAGTCTTAAGGGCTTGTAAGAGTTTTTATCTTGGAAGTCTCTTTTCTCTTACAATTAGAAAGCCTAGGAACGAGATTTTCCCACCGAATTGATACGATTGCCTCAACAATCGAATTCGGTGTAAATAAATCAAAACCAGAGTCTTTTCTTAATAACGCTCATTGTGGAGCGATGCAAATAAAACTCAGAAAATAAAAGTAAATTATATTCACAATCTCTCTTTTATTATTACAGTTAAGTAACCTTACGGATTTATTATTGGAAGTTTATTAATGGTCTGAGAAACTAATTGTCTTTCTGTCTTATAATAATTAACATTAAATGTTTGTGTTAGAGATCACTTGAATATTCCAGTAATAAATTTCATCCACATATTTAGTTACAGTCACGATTTCCATCCTAGAAGTATTGAATTTAGGTAGAATTTACAGGTATCTCAGAAACTATATCTACATGAACAATCATCTTAATTAATCCCTAGCAATAGATCTTGCTATTAGCAACATTCATTCTCTACTTTTTATACAATAGAGCTAGTACCGGATTAATAGAAACTTGTCTAAGGATAATACAAACCTAGTGCAGTCTATGGAACTTTCAACTTAACTGAGTTGGGGATAAGAGCTAAGTTGGTCTGATCTGTATATCTAAGTTACTAGCGAGCATTCGGCCAATAGGCCTTTTCCTAGAGTAATTATAAAGCATTGGAGCGAGACGACGGTAGCAGCTACGAGAGCGAGAGAGATAGCGGGGCAAGCGGAGCTCACTCGAACAAAGGGTAGGTTATACTATTATTTCACCGTAATAATCCAGGGACGTACTGTAAGCACGTGGCAATATTTGGTTGATTGGGAATTAAAATCGGTCAAATTTGACTTGATTTGTTTGAGGGACGCTATAGTCCAAAACGTACCTCACATGGCTGCATGGTGACAAGCCGGCGGCAATGCTCCGACACCCAAACACAACCTCCTCTCAGCAGACCGGCTCGAACATGGATTGGCCAATCCATAAACCAAACTATTTGATATGATAAATAACTCAAAGTCCATGGACCAGGGGCGGGTTATAATACCCATTAAAAGAGAGTACCAGCCGATTAATCGGATTTAAGAATAGATACGCTTCGTAGCGAGATAAAGAGTTCGGTCTGCAGCCCCGAATAACAGTGATTAATGGCCTGTTAAGGCGTAGGGAAGTATCCCCCGTGTCCGGGAGCATTGGTCGGTTAAGATGCCTTTATAAAGGAAATACATGTAAATCAGCAACCACTCAATCCGGCCCTGACTTGCTAAACTCGACATTAATGTTACTTTGTTGTGATTTCAATATCTTAAAAGGGTAAACTTCGCGTTAAGGTACTGATTAGATTACCATGGCTCAGGTAGATTGTTTGGTTTGCCTTACGTGTTCACCCAGCGTAATGTGCCAAAGTACCAGTTGCTGGTAATTAACGAACAATAAATACAACAACCGAATACCGAAATTGCCACTAGCTTGCACAGTGTTATCTTTCCATTTTATTTAGGTTATAGATTTTCTCACATAATAGTCACCATATTTAATTAGACGAGACGATCACGCCGGTACCATCACAGAATTTTGGTGCCGTGACCAGGATACATGTTTAAACAAGATACATGTTGAGCAGGATGTATGTTAAATAGGATATATGTTTACTAGGATATATGTTTATCAGGATTGATTCGTCAGGAGATCAGTTCTTTAGATCCTTTGTCGCGACTGTGATCGAGTTAGTTCACGGAGGTTGAAATATAGGATCAGTGATTATGTCCTGTGTCACGAGTCTGTGACCGCGTAGGTCACAGAATTTTGTTGCCGAGAGACCAGAGGTCTATGTATGTATTCGAAATGACGATATGACTAGATCTATAAAAAAAAAAAAAAAAAACACAACGTAGGAATCGTGACTTGTATGTGGGGTAATAATAAAAAAAAAAAAAAAAGAGAGAATATATATATATATATATATATACATAGAATAAACAAAGAAAGGTTTAAGACACGCTGTGCATGTTATTATATAAGAGTATGTTGTATTTTTTTTATATAGGAATAGCCGTGATGAGCAGTATAATTTTATAAATGTACAACTTACAGGGATCGTCGGGAGATTGATTGCAGTGATCGAGATACTAATTCTGTCTTATATTTTAGACTTATTCCCTTGAACTTAAAAACATTCATAAAATCTGTGTATATCCCTAGGTTTCCGAAACATCTGGTGTCGATATTACGTTGACTATACGTTATTACAATAATAATCTGTCTGTCGGGGTTTAAAAAGGGCGCACAAGCAGAGCGAGTAACTTAGAAATTAGCGGAATTAGAACGGAAAATAGTGAATAGGCGAGTTTTAAGTCGAACTGGTAACGATGCCAGCAGGTAGGAAGGGTCGTAGTGCGAAGCAGGTAGTTGAGGACCGATCGGAGGCGAGCGTTGTAGGCACGAGCAAGCAAACAGAGACCGTAGAGAAAGCAACTTTAGAGTTGATTTTACAAAAGATCAATGATTTCGAGAAGAAATTGCAAAATTTGGGTTCGAGTCCCAATACTACATTGAACGAAAGGGCAAGTGTTACGTCACACGATACAGTTAGCGTAGTACGTAGTGAAGGCGAAGAAAGTGAAAGACAGGGAACTAGCGTAGAGTCTACGAGTTCTAGTGCGGCACTCTCCGAGACTCGGAACTTATATGTGGTGCAACCGTCGGTTAGCAAACCGAATTTCGATGGAAAACCATTCACCAACCCTATTGCATTTTTAAAACGGTTAAAGAAGTATATAAGGGCTGTAAATGGAATGGACCGCGAGATTGATATAGCGCTAGGTTGTATATCGGGGCACGCGCGAAAGGTTATGGAGTTGTACTCAAAGGATTGGGTTACGTTCGCCGATTTCGAGACAGACTTTAGACGAAATTATTGGACCGAACAGATTCAAGAATCAGTAAGATATAGGTTAATAAATGCGGTTTATGCAAGCGACTCAGGGATGACTATGTCTGAGCACTTTGCGGAACAAGCTGAGTCAATGCAGTCTTTGACTATTGCGTTTAGCGAACGGGATTTAGTAAATTCTATAATGCGACATTATGCAATAGATATTCAACGATTATGGTTTACCCGAACTGAGGAAGTTAACATCATGAATGGGGCAAAATTCCTTAGGAGCTTAGAACAAAACATTGTCGACAAACAAAAGGGAGCCGCGAGAGGCATGGTAGGTAGCGGATTTAGGGGACGTAGGTACAATGAGTCGCGGATGGCGCGTCCCATTGTTGCGACAATTTCAGCTAATAATTGGGCTAGTAGAGGTAATTCGACAAGGGGACGAGTCTATCGCCGAGGTCGTTTAGGCTATAGAACGAATTTTAATAGACCTACCTTGTCTGGAAATGAACGAGTCCGACCGGCAATTACTTTTGTGAAGGAGGGCGAAAGCTCTAGTTCATCTGAACATGTGGGGGAGGGAAATTCAAATTCAAAAAACTAAATTTCCCCACACGAGTAAGATCTGATAGCTTAGTGTTGAGTAAAACGGGGGATAAAGGTATATCGGAGCATAAAAGAATAGATCTGGCTTATAAAATCCTAACAAACAATGGGTGGAAGCCGGGACAAGCTTTAGGGGTCGGCGGAAATGGTATTACTCGAACGTTGAAGGGCAGAGCGTGCGACGAGGGTTATAGTTGTCAGTTAGAAATTGGTAGCATAGGAATCTTATTGGAAAACCAGTTTGGTAACATACTGGAATGCGACGAGATAGACGAGGCTTGTAAGAAATGTTTGAGGCGAGGTTTAGACGTGTGTACAATGTTTCACGAACTCGATGAGACGATCGATGTAGGAATTGATTATTCCTTACCCAAATTACCAGAAGTATGTGTAAAGTTGTACGGCAGAAGCATGAATGCGCTTATCGATACGGGAAGTCAGATTAGCGGAATGACTAGGGAGTTGTACGATTCGATCTTAGAGGAAAACATAATTTTACCTGAGATCGCGATCCCAACGATTCAGATACAAGGAGCATTCGGTTCACGAAGTGAGAACACTAATAGGTTAGTACTGATAGAATTTCAGTTAGGTAGTACATTAGTTGAGGCACCTGTATTGATTATGCGACGTTTACCTAGATCATTGATACTAGGGTATGATTGGCTAGAACGAGTAAAAGGAGTGGTTAACTGCGATAGCGAACGGACTTTGACGATCGAGCACCTAGGAGTTAGGTCTTGCGTAAAACTAAATTCGGAATGCAAGATAGAAAGGCTTGGGGGAGTGACAAACGCCGCCAAACTTAATTTATTGTTAAATCAAAATAGTAGGCCAGTGGAGTTAGGCGTGACGAGAAAGGAAACGGACGGTGAAGTTCAAACAGACTTTCACTTAGATGACTCGTGCTTAAGTAGTGAACAAAAGCAACTGTTACAACCTGTGTTGTACAAACATCGTAAGGTATTTATCGACAAATTAGGACTAACAAGTAGGTACGAGCACATTATTGAGTTGGTAGATGAAACTCCTTTTGTGAAACATAGTTATCCAGTACCGTTAGCGTATAGGGAACAGGTTAAAAAGGAATTGGAGGAGCTAGAGAGATTAGGCGTGATTAAACAGGAGGCAACTCCGTATTGTAGTCCACTTACGTTTACTAAGAAGCGAGATGGATCAATAAGGCTCTTATTAGACGCGCGCGAACTTAATAAGAAAATGATAGGCGATGCGGGTACACCACCACTCACATCTGAGATTTTACAATCTTTTCATGGAGTAAATTATATTAGCCTGATTGATTTGAATAATGCTTATTTTCAAATACCTTAACATCAGGACTCTAGGAAATATACAGGGTTCTCATTTATGGGAAGGACTTATACCTATTGTGTGGTACCTCAGGGATTAAAAACATCTGTGGCAGGGTTTTCGAGGGCAATGGATATTATACTAAGGGATGTGCGTGAGTTTTGCGTAAATTATTTAGATGACATTGTCATATTCACTACAGGAGACATAGCACTACATTTGGCAAAATTAGACCAGGTACTTGACAGGTTAGAGAACGCGGGATTGACAGGTAGGCTAGGAAAGTGTCGGTTTTTATGCGTAGAAGTGAAACTGTTAGGGCATATAGTGAATACGAACGGGGTACGTATGGATCCTGAACGAGTAAAGGCTATACTTGATTTTCCCATACCTCGAACAGTAAAACAATTACGTGGATTCTTGGGGTTAATAAATTATTTCAGAAGATTTATTTCGAAATATAGCGAAGAGGTTAGGCCGCTCTGCGATCTGTTAAAACAAAATAGCAAGTGGGCGTGGACAAGGGAAATAAACGATTGTTTCGAGAGAGTAAAGAAGTTATTTGTGGATACAATACTTCTCGTACATCCAAATCCGAAGGAGATTTATTATCTGCAAACAGACAGTAGTAATCTTGGAGTTTCGGGATATGTTTATCAGTTAAACGAAGTAGGGGAAGAATGTATAATAGGATTTTGTAGTAAGTCATTGTCAGAGGCGGAACGTAAATGGACAGTTACCGAACAGGAGCTGTGGGCAATCATTTTTAGTTTATCAAAGTTTGAAACGTATTTGAGAGGGGCGCGGTTAGTGATTAGAACAGACCATAAAAGCTTGACGTTTTTGCAATCATGTAAATTATTGAGCGCACGTATGATACGTTGGGTCCATTACATGGGTCAATTCGACTATACAGTAGAACACGTGAAGGGTAAATTGAATACAGTTGCGGATGTATTATCACGGCACATAAAAGGGACCACCGACGTATTAACAAATAAGACAGCGGGGCCAGAAATGAATCTATTCAAAACGACATTAGGACGAGTAGTACAGGAGAGATGGGGAAGGATAAGTAGTTATCAAGAGCGTGATAAGTGTGTTAGCGAAATAATTAGGCGTATGAAAACAACAGGTACACCTGAATCGAGGTATTATGTGCTCAAAGAAGGGATTTTATATAGGATGGATAAAAATGGGGATACGTTGAGATTGTATGTCCCCGAGGTATTACAAAGAGATTTGATTATTAGCATACATGAAGAGTTAGGACATTTCGGACGTTATAAGGTACTTGCTACGATGAAGCGTCGTTATTATTTCTCAAATATGTCTCGTGTTATAGGACGAATTGTAAGAGCTTGCGATATATGTCAGAAGGCAAAGCACGCATTAGAAACACATACGGGACCCATCAAAACAGTAATAGCAAAAGAGATAGGAGAGCGATTTTTCTGTGACATATATGGACCTTTACCAGCAGGACGGTTCGGGTACAAATATGTATTCGTGATACAGGACTCTTATAGTAAACTAATTAGACTATATCCATTACGACAAGCGAGCGGAAAAGCTACGTTAACATGTGTGAGAAAGTTTCACAAACAGGTAGAGATTAGGACGTTATGTTCAGACAGAGGCACGAATTTTACTTCAAAGGTTTTCGAGGCAGGTATTCATCAGTTAGGTATTGTGTTAACACACACATCTGTTAGGAACCCACGACCAAATTCAACGGAGAGAGTAAATAAAGAGTTAGGCAGGCTATTTAGAACGTACTGTGATAAGTCACACCGATCTTGGGTAGGTTTATTACCGGACATAGAAGACTGCTATAATCAGGTTATACATACTACAACTGGTTATGCACCTAACGAAATAGTATGTGGAAAACGAGTTCTGCTATCGACCGATTTTGATAAAGGTGAAGCAGACAAGACCGATTTACGACGAGAGTCGTTAGAACAGATTAGAGAACAGGCAAGACGGAACTTAATGAAGGTGGCAGAAAATAGGGAGCTCCACTATAACAAAAATCACAAGTTAGTACAGTTTGAGATAGGGGACTTAGTTAAGCTCAAAACTTTTTCAAAATCGGACGCTGACAAAAAAATAACGAAGAAGTTCATGCGACTTTATGAGGGACCCTACAGAATTGGGGCCGTTCCTTACAATAATGTATACACTTTAATTGACGTTCGTACGAATGAGATTAAGGGAAATTACAATGTTATCCACCTGTTTCGTTATTATGGGGATATTTAAAAGAATAAATTTAACTAGGGATTAGAGTTAACAAAAGGAAGCGAGCAAACTTACCGGTATGTTCATGGAGAGTGGAGACCAGTTTAAACGAACAAAGAGGGATTTGAGTTAATAGGTTATCGCAAGGATTAGCGGTATTCTATAGGAGAGAAATAGATTTTCAAACGACTAGTAGGGATGCATAGGCATTGGTTTAGACTAGGTGTATTAAAAATCTATTTGGGGGAGAATGAGGTGGCCAATATGATACCTAACACATACCTATACAAAATTTTTTATTGTTTAAAAGAGAAATCTCAACGCGAGACAGGCACCATACTTAAATAGGAATTTAAAGTGAGAAGAGGTCGTAAATTATTATGGAAAGATTTAGCGAAAACTAAGGGTCATTGAAATGCGATACTGTGTTATTTATTACTCAAAAATTCAACAGGGCTTATGCGCTTAAATAGGAATGTTTTTACACACGGTCATAAAACACCAAAAACTCAATTTGGCTAGACATTTTAAAACTAAAGAAGGCAATAAATTCTAGCTAGCTACAGTGTATAAGTGAATGCGGCGTCGACGTATATCGAAACCAGATGTTGACAGATTCCTAACTATAAAAAAGGGGTCAATGTTGTAGAAAATTTTAGACAAAAATTCCAGAGAAAGAGGCGGGGTCCGGGCGACTTCGCAATCATTGGTTAATACAAATGCATGAAAATTATGTGTCCAATAGTAGAACGGAATTCTGTGTGTAGTTTTTTTTGCAGTTGCACTCGCTGGGGGAAAAGTTGGCGGGCAAATAGGTGTGAAGGAGGCGAGTCTGGGCAGTCAAGCTAGAGCAGAAGTCTGGACAGTCCAATCCAGAGCACAAGTCATAGAACAAGTTCTTAACTCCGCGAATATTATATCTTATCGAGTATAGAGTCTAGAGTAAAATTGGGTCTTAAAAGGTTGTTGCAAAGTAAATAAGTGTTATTGTATTTGTATTAATTCGGTATAACGTTGCATAGATTCGGATCAGATTTATAGCTAAGTTCTTTCGGGGAATAGGCTATTATAAGTGATTTAGTGAAAGGAGCTGGTTGCTGAAATATTGGTAAAGTACACCATTCGAATTATAAGGTACTGTAAGCAAGGTTCATAGAGATTTTAGCAGGTCGAGTTTAATTGCTAAAGACATCCAATTGTCGGACGTCTGTGAAAAATGGGTCCCGACGCTAACCTAGATTTTATGTATGAGTTGATGATGAAAAATGGGGATAGAAACTGGTCCACAATTGATATTGTTACATTGATAATGCAAATAGTGACCATTATCTTTCTGCTTATAATGTTGTACAAAAGAGATTGGGTAAGAGGCGTGTTACGTTCATTAATTGAGTACTGTTGTATTGGAGATACGCCCTCAACAAACATTGAGCTGGGTATGATTTATTAAACTAAAACGACATGATTATCTATGCTGTGAACCTTGATAACATACCTAAAAGTATATTCTTTGTCTAGAGTTATAAAACCTGTGTCTTAAATCTCTTCTTTATTACAAATCATGAATTATAATTGTGTGCTTGTGTGTATTTTTCTATAAAATAAGGTGTATTTAGTCTTAAGGGCTTGTAAGAGTTTTTATCTTGGAAGTCTCTTTTCTCTTACAATTAGAAAGCCTAGGAACGAGATTTTCCCACCGAATTGATACGATTGCCTCAACAATCGAATTCGGTGTAAATAAATCAAAACCAGAGTCTTTTCTTAATAACGCTCATTGTGGAGCGATGCAAATAAAACTCAGAAAATAAAAGTAAATTATATTCACAATCTCTCTTTTATTATTACAGTTAAGTAACCTTACGGATTTATTATTGGAAGTTTATTAATGGTCTGAGAAACTAATTGTCTTTCTGTCTTATAATAATTAACATTAAATGTTTGTGTTAGAGATCACTTGAATATTCCAGTAATAAATTTCATCCACATATTTAGTTACAGTCACGATTTCCATCCTAGAAGTATTGAATTTAGGTAGAATTTACAGGTATCTCAGAAACTATATCTACATGAACAATCATCTTAATTAATCCCTAGCAATAGATCTTGCTATTAGCAACATTCATTCTCTACTTTTTATACAATAGAGCTAGTACCGGATTAATAGAAACTTGTCTAAGGATAATACAAACCTAGTGCAGTCTATGGAACTTTCAACTTAACTGAGTTGGGGATAAGAGCTAAGTTGGTCTGATCTGTATATCTAAGTTACTAGCGAGCATTCGGCCAATAGGCCTTTTCCTAGAGTAATTATAAAGCATTGGAGCGAGACGACGGTAGCAGCTACGAGAGCGAGAGAGATAGCGGGGCAAGCGGAGCTCACTCGAACAAAGGGTAGGTTATACTATTATTTCACCGTAATAATCCAGGGACGTACTGTAAGCACGTGGCAATATTTGGTTGATTGGGAATTAAAATCGGTCAAATTTGACTTGATTTGTTTGAGGGACGCTATAGTCCAAAACGTACCTCACATGGCTGCATGGTGACAAGCCGGCGGCAATGCTCCGACACCCAAACACAACCTCCTCTCAGCAGACCGGCTCGAACATGGATTGGCCAATCCATAAACCAAACTATTTGATATGATAAATAACTCAAAGTCCATGGACCAGGGGCGGGTTATAATACCCATTAAAAGAGAGTACCAGCCGATTAATCGGATTTAAGAATAGATACGCTTCGTAGCGAGATAAAGAGTTCGGTCTGCAGCCCCGAATAACAGTGATTAATGGCCTGTTAAGGCGTAGGGAAGTATCCCCCGTGTCCGGGAGCATTGGTCGGTTAAGATGCCTTTATAAAGGAAATACATGTAAATCAGCAACCACTCAATCCGGCCCTGACTTGCTAAACTCGACATTAATGTTACTTTGTTGTGATTTCAATATCTTAAAAGGGTAAACTTCGCGTTAAGGTACTGATTAGATTACCATGGCTCAGGTAGATTGTTTGGTTTGCCTTACGTGTTCACCCAGCGTAATGTGCCAAAGTACCAGTTGCTGGTAATTAACGAACAATAAATACAACAACCGAATACCGAAATTGCCACTAGCTTGCACAGTGTTATCTTTCCATTTTATTTAGGTTATAGATTTTCTCACATAATAGTCACCATATTTAATTAGACGAGACGATCACGCCGGTACCATCACAGTATTAAAAAATCATACTAATATTATAAATGCGAAAGTGTGTTTGTTTGTTGGTTTGTTGGTTTGTCCTTCAATCACGCCGCAACGGAGCAACGGATCGACGTGATTTTTGACATGGGTATAGTTGAGGACCTGGAGAGTAACATAGGCTACTTTTTATCCCGGAAAATTAGGGAGTTCCCGAGGGAATAAAAAAAACTTAAAACTAGACTAAGTCGCGGACATCAGCTAGTATTAAATAGAGAATATTTTTCTGTAAAATTCATTACAAGGATCAAAATAAGTATTGTTAAACAAAACAACAAATACCCGTAAAACAAAACCTACACGCTTAATTTCACGAGGCTCGCATTGCAAAAATAAAAGCGGCATACGATACCGCTTAAAACAAGGCACTCCACTGAATTTTTTATAATTTAATTGCTAATTTGCTTTTCCCCGTACCTATCCTATTCCCGGATGATTTTATTTTTTTCGTCCCATTGTTGATATTGATATCAGTTACCCGAAGATATACAATTCTTTAGATAAGCAATTGGCGAAATAATCTTATCATACTTTATGCTAAATATTGTAAATGCGAAAGTGTGTTTGTTTGTTGGTTTATACAATCACGCTGCAACGGAGCAACTGATTGACGTGATTTTTGGCGTGGGTATAGTTGAGGACCTGGAGAGTGACATACGCTACTTTTTATCTAGGAAAGTTAAGGAGTTCCCGCGGGAATCAAAAAAACTGTTACCACGCGGACGAAATCGCGGGCATCAGCTAGTTCATTATAAATGATACAAGCCAATGCATACTAATAGTGAAAGAAATTGTGCTTGTCTGTCGGTCTATTACGTTTTCACGGCTCATAATTTCCACTGGTTTTGATGGGTACAGAGATAAATATTGTATCCCAGGGGATATGGGCTACTTTTATTAAAAGAAAGAAAACCAGAGCGCTCCCACGGGATCACAAAAACCTTGCGTAGAAGTCTAGGGCATCATCTATTGTTTAATGAAACGCATGATATTTTTTTGTAATTTGTTGCATTTATTGAAACTTTCAGCTTATTCAGCTTACCTTTAAAATTCATTTGACTTATAAGACTTTGTTACATGTTATTTGTAGAGCATGGTAGAGAGTAAAAGAAGATTAATTGTTGCAATTATTCAGTTATCATGTGTGTCATGACTGTCCTATTTCTTCTTGCGATGCTTATGCATTGTTAGATAGTTAGACACACTAATTAAAAAGCACAACACATTGAAATATAGGTCGTTGACCGATCATAAGTTACAAAGCACCTAACTCAAAACCTACGTAAAAAATTTAGTTCCATTTTTATTTTACAATACTATCGGCCTAAAACAGTTAACCTTAGGCTAAAATCATAATTAAATTGCGGTTTTTATTTGCTGCGAGATTGTATATCTTAAAATTATGTGTATCAACGGTTCCATTGTTAAAATTTCCGGATTATCCCTGCTTTTACCTGATGAATTATTATTGTTTTTTTCTCTCTTCTCCTTCCGTAGTTACGTACGAATCTGCTCTAATTATTTCCTCTTGGGTGAACAAAGGGACTTTACAATTTCGACTCGACTTGTCGCTTTCATGTTTTAAATATGCCGCTTTTAATGTCGGATTGGTTTTATTTTTGGTTACAGTTCCTGTAATGTTAGGATACTAAAACTTTATTTTATTTTATCGTTCTTATTGAGGCCCAAGCAGTATACAATTTTGACCACGTACTTTACATACAATAAACACAGATACCATAAAAGAAGAAGCCACAGGTACTTTAACTATATTTTAATAGATAACACAGATACCATAAAAGAAGAAGCCACAGGTACTTTAACTATATTTTAATAGATAACACAGATACCATAAAAGAAGAAGCCACAGGTACTTTAACTATATTTTAATAGATAACACAGATACCATAAAAGAAGAAGCCACAGGTACTTTAACTATATTTTAATAGATAACACAGATACCATAAAAGAAGAAGCCACAGGTACTTTAACTATATTTTAATAGATAACACAGATACCATAAAAGAAGAAGCCACAGGTACTTTAACTATATTTTAATAGATAACACAGATACCATAAAAGAAGAAGCCACAGGTACTTAACTATATTTTAATAGATAACACAGATACCATAAAAGAAGAAGCCACAGGTACTTAACTATATTTTAATAGATAACACAGATACCATAAAAGAAGAAGCCACAGGTACTTTAACTATATTTTAATAGAACTTTAGTACTTATAGGAATAATTTAAGTAGGTATTTATAAATCTCTGACTTCTTTTAGAAAATTCGCATGTCTGATATTTTTTTTAAACATGTAAGTATACCAAGCAATACATAGCTGCAGCAGGATCCTCACAATATTGTTTTCCACGGGGAAGGTCAAATTTGCCAATCGGCACATGCCCAGCTTGATGGACTTTGGCCTAAACCATTCTTAGTGGAAACCAATGTTCAATAATTGTAGAATGTAGATGATGACGATAAAGTCTTGTCTAGGGGAGACTGAGAATGCAAAATAGCTGGTATATAAAAATTTGGTCGGGTACATACCTAAATCTGCTGTAATAATATTTGTACGTATACTTCATCATCATCATCATCTCAGCCTGCAGACGTCCACTGCTGAACATAGGCCTTTCCCAAATAACGCCACCATACCCGGTCCTCAGCCTTCCTCATCCAGCCACTTCCCGCCACCCTCTTAATATCGTCGGTCCATCGTGCTGGAGGGCGCTCCACACTACGCTTACATACTTGTAAATACTTAGCCTTGATTTTTGTATAGTCGTATTACGAATATCTAAAAATCCGACTCTCAGCTTCCATTAGACAGACTATTATTTAGTTAGTTGAATAACTTGGCAGGGAATAAAATACTATGCATTCTTAACCATAGAAAGTGCAATGTATCTACGTGTAACACACATCGGTCCTTTAATCCCTAAAACTCATTACTCTAAAGCAACACGAGTCACAGTTTGACGTATGCAAATATGGCCGAATCTGCATACATGTCGGGCCATTACAGTATTATACACGCACGTGACCGGTGACGTTTCGCGCGGATTACATTTATTTTCAATATCTGAACACGCGGGCCACGAGTATTGACACACAGCGGGCTACGCGATAAGATGTGGTAGCGGTGGTGGCCTCGTAAATTTTTTGAAGTAAAATTTCTTTAGCACCGTTTTGATTTGAAAATTCGATGAAACGAAAAAGCGAAACCAAAAAGAGACAAACACATTCATAAATAGGATGTAGCCTGCGAGAGAATGAGATAGAATACAAGTTGTATATATCTCATTCTCTCGTAGGCTACTTTTCTGAACTTTCACTTCTGCCGTACGTGAATTGCACGCATTGCATACACTTTTTTACACTGTAGTCTTTGGTCTATATCTGCCAGTATTTTCACAACGTTGCATAGGTAATGACGTAATAGCAGTTCTACCTATAGTAGACTAGCTGATCCCGCGACTCCGTCCGCGTGGTTGAAGTTTTTTTGATTCCCGCGGGAACTCCTTAATTTTCCGGGATAAAAAGTATATCCTATGTCACTCTCCAGGTCCTCAACTATACCCATGCCAAAAATCACGTCGATCCGTGGCTTCGTTGCGGCGTGATTGAGGGACAAACCAACAAATCAACAAACCAACAAATAAACACACTTTTGCATTTATAATATTAGTATGATTAACTAAATGGTTGGACTTATATGTCCAATCATCTTCAGGATGCTGAAAGTAGGTTTATTTTTATTGCAAAATAGGCTTGCGCTTGACGACCAACATGCTAAGTGCAAAGTAATGTTGAGGTCTAGGTTGGAACGCGCTTGCCTAAAAGATGCCTATTTACTCTTGCCTTGGAGCTACTTAACTGCAACTTGCGTAGCCGCAAACACTCATGATTCACAGTGGGACAGTTTCACTACAGCACTCTGTGCTTTTGTTGTTGTTGTATGAAATGAGGTCGTGAGCCTGCCTTGATCTTTCGCTAAAATCAACGTTTCCGTGGCCCGCAATTTACATTTATTTTCAAATATCTTTTGTCCTGTAAATTGTTTGGGGATTATGCATATTAACCGATAGTTGTAGAAGTTGTTGATAAGTGATCTCGATGGAAATCCTTTCGCTTAATTCGTTACAGTTTCAGGATTTGTTTCGGATTAATTCTTAAACTAAATGAAATTTATAAAAGGTTGAATAAGAAGAGATAAAAATAATTATTACTAGATGATGCACGCGACTTCGTCCGCGTGAATCAAGTTTTTTAACTCCCTGAGAAATTCCTTTATTTTCCAGGATAAAAAGTGATATATGCCCTTCCACAGGATATAACCTACCTCTATACCAAAGTTCATCAAAATTGTCTAAAAAGATGGCGGTTAAAGTGTAGCAGACAGACTATAATATTAAGTATGGATTAAGTACTAATATGGATTCTAAGGCCAAAAATAAAATTATAGCTTAAAATAAAACTGCACGTACCTTTCAGTGTTTCATCAGTTATCTATCTATCACCTATCCATGGTATCACCTATCCATCCAAGTTATTAAATTTAACAGGTAAGGATACAAAATATAAATATTTCTTGTTATAATGATATTTAAAATGTCACGTTTCGTTAAAAAACGTATAACTTATTTTGATTTAAGTAATTGTTTATCATATTTTTTTTAAACTGCTTAAGAAACGGGTTACTGATAAATTAAAATAACAGTTTTGATAATTAATTTAACCTGAAGACATAATCAACAAAAGAGCTTCAAATATTAATCGATATAACTCATTAATCTTCGTTTCAAAGGATTTATAACTCTTTGATGTAACAAATGGTTAGATAAAGTCTGTTTTCAGTTCAATGAGCTAATAATATTATCATTTACCAGGTTCTTGTAATAATTATATTAAACTAGCTTTTCACTCTCGTTATGTTTGGTTTTCAAACATAATTCAAACCCCGATTTTAGCCCCCTTAGGGGTTGAATTTTCAAATATCCTTACTTAGCAGAGGCTACGCTATAATAGCTATCTGTTCACTAAACAGCCCTATCGGTGCAGTGGTTTGAACTGTGTGCATGAACCTAAAGCACATGGCTGAGTGTAGGTAGATCAGTCAGTCAATCCTTTGTCTTTTATATTAAACTAGATGATGCCCGCGACTTCCCGCGGGAACTCTTCAATTTTCCGGGATAAAAAGTAGCCTATGTCCTTCCCCGGGATACAACCAAATTTCCGGGTACCCTTGCACCAAATTTCATCAAATGTTACGTGAAAGCGTAACAGACAGACAAACAGACAGGCACACTTTCGCATTATTAGTTTATGATATAATATTTCGTTTCACTGGTAGAGATCTCTTAGAGAGATAAGTGTTTCCTTGTCCACTATGTTTCTGTTTTTCTACATATTGAATAACTTTTTGGTACAAAAAAAATAAAAATTACAATATTAGTATGGATTAATTAATTAATAAAATAATTAGAGACTTTGTTTGGATAACTTGATTTTTGTATGCTGTTGTAATTTATTATCATTCTTACTAGTGATTTTGCTACAATAGCTACACTTAACCCAGAGAACCAGAGTAACCGAGTAAGTAAGCTTGGCACTGGCCGTGGTATATTGTTCTAAAATCCAATAGGCGTATAAAGTCCCAAGGTGCTCGAATGGTGGCCGAGAAACGCAGCATTAAACGTTGGCGTAAGTGGACGGAATTTTGTTAACCCCCTTTAGGACCCCCTTAACGATTTTACGACTTGAGCGAGTAAGTGGGAGCCACTGGTAGCCTGGTGGTGATTTTACGAGCTGCCTTAAGCGAGTAGGTGGGAGCCACAGGTAGCCTGGTGGTGATTTTACGAGCTGCCTTAAGCGAGTAGGTGGGAACCACAGGTAGCCTGGTGGTGATTTCACGAGCTGCCTTAAGCGAGTAGGTGGGAGCCACTGGTAGCCTTGTGGTGCTTTTACGAGCTGCCTTAAGCGAGTAGGTGGGAGCCACTGGTAGCCTTGTGGTGCTTTTACGAGCTGCCTTAAGCGAGTAGGTGGGAGCCACAGGTAGCCTGGTGGTGATTTTACGAGCTGCCTTAAGCGAGTAGGTGGGAACCACAGGTAGCCTGGTGGTGATTTCACGAGCTGCCTTAAGCGAGTAGGTGGGAGCCACTGGTAGCCTTGTGGTGCTTTTACGAGCTGCCTTAAGCGAGTAGATGGGAGCCACAGGTAGCCTGATGGTGATTTTACGAGCTGCCTTATGCGAGTAGGTGGGAGCCACTGGTAGCCTTGTGGTGCTTTTACGAGCTGCCTTATGCGAGTAGGTGGGAGCCACAGGTAACCTGGTGGTGATTTTACGAGCTGCCTTATGCGAGTAGGTGGGAGCCACTGGTAGCCTTGTGATGCTTTTACGAGCTGCCTTATGCGAGTAGGTGGGAGCCACAGGTAACCTGGTGGTGATTTTACGAGCTGCCTTATGCGAGTAGGTGGGAGCCACTGGTAGCCTTGTGGTGCTTTTACGAGCTGCCTTATGCGAGTAGGTGGGAGCCACAGGTAACCTGGTGGTGATTTTACGAGCTGCCTTATGCGAGTAGGTGGGAGCCGCTGGTAGCCTTGTGGTGCTTTAACGAGCTGCCTTATGCGAGTAGGTGGGAGCCACAGGTAACCTGGTGGTGATTTTACGAGCTGCCTTATGCGAGTAGGTGGGAGCCACTGGTAGCATTGTGGTGCTTTTACGAGCTGCCTTATGCGAGTAGGTGGGAGCCACAGGTAACCTGGTGGTGATTTTACGAGCTGCCTTATGCGAGTAGGTGGGAGCCACTGGTAGCCTTGTGGTGCTTTTACGAGCTGCCTTATGCGAGTAGGTGGGAGCCACAGGTAACCTGGTGGTGATTTTACGAGCTGCCTTATGCGAATAGGTGGGAGCCACTGGCAACAAGCGTCACATGACAGTGTCCTGTGGATATCCATTGCAGGAGACCTTCATCCAGCAGTGGATTTAATTAGTTAAGACGACGATGACTTTAACCTTTTAAAGCTGAGAAAATTCAGTTACTAATTCATTTTCAATACTACAAAACATTTTATGTTACCAGAATGTTTTTTTCCAAAAATAAAGAACGAATTTACGAGCTGACAGTGCCATAAGCGAGTAGCTGGGAGCCACTGGAACTGTAAGCGGCACAAGACAGTATGCTGTGGATATTATACATTGCAAGTGAATTTCGCCTGAGTGGACGTTTATTAGTTAAGAAGACGACGACAATGTGTTTAACCTTTTAAAAGAGGAAATTCAGTTAATTGATTTTCAATGCTACAAAACATTTTATTTTACCAAAATGATTTTCCCAAAAAGAAAAAAAAACATTTGTCAAGCAATGCCCACTGGTCAACGCATTTAGGCTACGTTATTTCTTAGTATTTCCTTATACGAAGGCTTCCCCTCAATATTTCTTGTTAGGGCCCAATAGTAACAAAGATAATTTCTACAGCGGGATATTTGTGGGAAATCCACTTATGCACTCATACAGGATGTACCTATAACTACGTTAAACCGTTGTAGTATCGAAACGTTCTTCTTGTTCTTGTTGTTGTCGAGGCTCCAGTTCCGTGCGACCTGTATCACTGCGACCGTCTCCGATCTATTGTGATCACCTCTGCTTCATATTTCCTCGCCAATACTTGTATCCGCCAGGAATAGCAGCGTTTTCTTGACTGGAATACGGGAAGCGTCCTTTAGGTCAATAATATGTTGGCCCAGATGGATGCTTCGTTTGTGCATTAAAGCAGGACATTGGCAGATGATATGCAGCGGAGTCTCAGTGGATTCCTGGCATAATCTGCAGATATCCGTGTCCCTGAGCTTAAATCGAAACGTTAAATACTATTTTGGTTAGTTTCCATGTTGTATTTTGGAAAATCTTTACTTAATACCTATTATAAATTGGTACCTTAAATAATAAATAAGTTGTAGTAGATTTAAAAAAAAATGCGAATGTTTTTTTCAAATTTAACCACTACAAGTTAGCCCTTGACTGCGATCTGACCTGATGATAAGTGACGATGCAGTCTAAGATGGTAGCGGGCTAACCTGTATTTTAAGTTTAATATAACTGCCTTAGGGGCATGGCAGTTATATTAAACCCATACCCCTATTCGGTTTCTACACGGCATCGTACCGGAACGCTAAATCGCTTGGCGGCACGTCTTTGCCGGTAGGGTGGTAACTAGCCACGGCCGAAGCCTCCCACCAGGCCAGACCAGGGAAAATTCGGAAATTATAAATTCCCAAATTGACCCTGCCGGGGATCGAACCCGGGACCTCCGCACGTTAAGACAACAGCGCTCAACACTGCGCCACGGAGGTCGTCAATAATGCTTCGGAGCATCCTGTACTCAATAATTCCTATGAATGTTGCATGACGTTTCTCGCGTTGATATTATTTACCGCCCCCCGCACATAAACCTGTCGCGAATGAAGACAAAGTGCGTCGGACATCTTGTGTGTAGTGTCCTCTGTTTTTTGCTTGACCCCCCGTTACGGTGCTGTGGGCCTGCATATCACTTACTAATGGCCGTGGAATTATTTTTGGTTTTTTTAGGGTTCCGTACCCAAAGGGTAAAAACGGGACCCTATTACTAAGACTCCGCTGTCTGTCTGTCTGTCTGTCTGTCTGTCTGTCTGTCTGTCTGTCTCCAGGCTGTATCTCATAAACCGTGATAGCTAGAAAGCTGAAATTTTCACAAATGATGTATTTCCGTTGCCGCTATAACAACAAATACTAAAAATTAAAAAAATATATATATTATGGTGATACCCATACAATAAACGTGTTTTTTTCGTATTTTTTTGCTCAATATTAAAAACGGTAACAGGTAGACGGTTCAAATTTTCACAGAATATTAACTTGTATATTACCTTTCAAAATAAATAATTAAATATCAATAAAGTAAATATTAAAGGGGGGCTCCCATACAACAAACGTAATTTTTATTTTTAATACGTCATAAATCGTAAAACTTACTACAGGTTTGTACGGAACCCTCGGTGCGCGAGTCCGACTCGCACTTGGCCGGTTTTTTTTTTATCGTCAGATAGGCTTGCACTTGACGACAAAGCAGTTAGTCCATTAATTTTCTTGAGAAAATTGGCTTATTTTACTGAGCTGCGAATTTTTGACAACTTTAACGCACCATAGCTTGTAAACTATAACTTCTATAATAATAAATGTCATGAACTTATTTGTAGGTAATTTATTAAGGAACAATATTCTTTTTGACAGTTTTGTCCTAGTTTGTATAGTTTTCTTGAAAATCTAGGAAATCTGCAAAATGGCACACTTTTCGAGGCGGGGAGGGGGGAAGCCACCAGCGGAGGGGGCGGGAGAGTTGTGTTTTTTAATGTACTCATAGGTATAAAACAACAGTAGTTTCAAAAAATTATAAATTTTGCCCTATTTGCCCATATATTGAAATCTAGAGCGCGCTTGCCTAGAAGATGCCTATTCGCACTTGCCTTGAAGATACTTCAACTAATAAGATCCATTCATGTACTCGTAGCTTGCCTGGTTGAGATTTCTTTAGTGATAAGGTCACCTTTTGTATGTAATTTTATAGTGATGTCCTTTTTTACGCCATAAAGTATTTAAAAATAATATTATACTTAAATTACATATTGTATTGTACGTGAATATTGCCTTGCTTTCCGAATTGGTGGCACAGTCAAAACATGAAGTAACATAAGACCTACACTTGTATGTCCTACATGGAATTAATAAATTGAGTATTGACTGAAGGGTATACGCACAGTATAAGTAAGCTTAGAATCGGGAAACCTCCAGCGTGATGAATCGACGGACGTGGTTGACGTAGAAGCGGCAAAAACGGATAATTCAATTTCAATTTCAATTTCATTTATTTGATCAAAAACATACAATATACATGATGCACAGTTATCAAAAAGTAATACAATACAATAAAGTTTTATATAAAAACTTAAGGTTTTTCATTAATTTAACACTTAATTAGTCTTAGATACATCATATAAAACAAAGCATTTTGTTACTGCTGCGCTAGGGAACCTGTATGACAGCAGTAAAAATTCATTTTATCAACAACATAACTGACTATCGTAAACACATCAGTATTATAGTGGTATTATACCGTAATCATACTTACATAATATCAATGCTAATGAAATTTGCGCCAAATATTATTCACCCCACAACCACTAATCCGAGTTTTCCCCACGAAGCGGGTAAATGCAACTATTTCGGGCAAATTGAAGTAAAAGAGAGCTTTAATCGAATCTGTGGGGACGTAATCGAATATTACTATACACTTAAGTTTTTTTGCGTCCTTTTAGTCTTTTTTATTCATTTATCTGCAACAGAGATCTTCAGGCAAAGTGATACCGTGTACCAGGTTCAATATAAGTTCATAGTGTTAAAAGAAAAATTTTTACTTATGTAAAATTTCGGACTCCTATTTTATCTCTTTATGGGTTGAAATAAATTTTCAAAAATCCTTTCGTCGCGGATGCCTTACTTATAAAAGCTATCTGTAATCTGTATGCCAAATTTCAGCACGTTGCGTCCAGTGGTTTTCATACCATTGTATACCAGCTCTACCTGCTCAATTTCACTAGTTTAATAAAACAAAATCACTCGTTTGAAATTTGCAACCAGATATTTAAAAAAAAAAACAATATTTATAAACCAATAATTGGCAATAAATAAAGACCAATATTTTTGTGATCCTAGAATTGCCTATTTTATTCAATTTATTTTTGTTAAAGACTAGATACTTACTTCAAAAAGGCTGCTAACAGTCAAACCTCATACTACTTATAACCCTCCACTGCACAAATAGGCCTTATTTACCCCGCAAGCATTCAGAAATAAGCAAAGCATAGAGCGTAACAATAACAAATTCTTAAATCGCAGAAAGGGTACGGATTCCAACCCGCATGAGCGCTCGCATGACAAATTGCCTGTCGCGACTCGCAACGTAATCTTATACCTATTATATTGCCAGGTAATGTATGATTTATGGCTCACAAATAGAAAACCGACTTTCCTGTTGGTCTCTGATTGTTATGTTATGAAATTTGGCTGCGGTGAAGAAGGAAATTTAAATCTAAATTGATTATAAAAGCATGAATATAAAATATTCATGCTTAAAAAAATATTGTTTGAGATACGCATGGGAGACCCATGCTTGAATAAATAAAATAAAATACATAGTTACCCTTTTATTTTTGAAAAGTGATAAAGTGCAAATATTGGAAAAAGTTACCCAGCGATACGATACTTAATCCTAAAGGCGGTTACTACGCTTTAATTGCAATACAAGTAAAGTTTAAAATCGTAGAAGTTTGAACTTTATTGTTGATCCTTATTATAACAATAATTGCTCCTAGTAAAACTAATAAACCTAACTTTCATATTATTAAATTTTACTCTTAAAATACTATCATAACATTAAATATTCCATTGTTATAAAATTGTAAACATAAATAAAATTCCTTATAAAAGAAAATAAAAATAAAAATTTTATGAAAAAATATTTTTCAAACAGAAATGATACCGTACAAATCGAAGACCCTACAGCGGATGTCCAATTAAATCCGTGCAATATTTCCCTAATTAATTAATATTATTCTTCTAAACCGTTCGTTCATATGTCTCCCTCGTGGGGTAAAAATAACATGGCATGGGGTAAAAATAGGTCATGCGGATATGTGGTTTAATCTCTTTAATTAACATGGAAAAAAGGTTCGATTTGTACCCCATGAGCGCGCGCCGGGTTAATGACGTGGTAATCCTTGGATGGATGTATTCCACATTTCCACATCCGCGACTGTTAAAATCATGTTAACAATGTCAGCGTACCTTTATAATATTCATGAAACATCGATGTTTTAAAGTACAACTTCAAAAGTAATCAGATGTATCAAAAAGTCAGAGCAGGGAGCTTTTATCGATTTATATCTAGCTGTTGGTTGGAACGGATTTGTTAAAAGCAGCGACGCATACCTGCAGAGTGGAGTGGAGCGGAGGCACATCGCCTTTCTTGATAACATCTCAAACTAAGCTTTAGTTATTTAATTTGTCGACCTTTGAGTATTATCCATGTTTTGTTTTCTGTAGCACCAATTTCAACTTTATAATAATTATAATCAAAAGATTAAGTTAGTTATATTAGTATAGTTTAAGTTATATTGTAACAGCGCTCCACTTCAGTGGAAATTCAGCCTGAACCCCAAACTTCTAGTTTTCTAGAAAGGTTGTCATCCTCTATTTATAAAACACCAAACAAATTCTTGTTTAATTCAACAATATTCTTGATTATCAAGTCCCAGGTGCATACAATAATAACCGTTCTCGCTTCTCACATTTACACTGGATTTTCTTTCAACAGATAGGTATGAAAACGTGGGCACATCTGGTTTTACGTGGTTTTACGTCTCGAAGCTGCGTTTCATAGGTAATTTGTATTGTTTGATAGTTAATAACTAATAAGGGATGGCTTATAAATGAGCGGCTTTAGCTTTTCAATAGAGATCCTTGAATTATATTATTAAAGCGTTAAAACCATTGCATTAATTGTTGAAACTAAATTAAATTTTTCATCAAAATTTGAAAAGAATTCTGTTCTTTTAGAAACCTCGATTTGTGCTATATTCTGGTAGTAATTCTAAATCAAAGTTAAGTAGGTATGTACTTTATAAAACTTTTAGGAACTAATTCTTTTTTTATCAATCAGCAGCAGAAGACGAGAATATGAATATTGTCGTCAATGCATCGTTATAACCAAAAAAAAAAAAAAAATTGTTAGAGCAATTTTTTCAGAAATCGAGCAGCGTTAATTTTGAGTATGATCGCGATTGCCTGAGTAATCAATATGGCGTATATTCTCATTGTTACGTGCAGCCAATTAGTCATTTTGCGAAGTCAACGAGACGGGACACGGGTTCGAATCCAGGCAATTTGTTGCCCCTTAGATTTGTTTGAAAATAGTTTAGCTTAGTTCAGTTGCAGGTCCTGGAAATCTTGATGGTGCTTGGGGTATTACTTATACACGACTGAAATTAACTTATTGAAATCTCCAAGAGGGGTTATCGCTAGGGGGAAGAAATGTACCTCAAAAATTATGCATAACATTTTTTGCGTTTAGATTTTCATGTTTTTAGAGATCTCCTGAAGCACTTGTTTACCTATATTCAATCTATAATATCAATATCATCTTGGAGCGAAAAAAAATCTTGAATTTTGGATTTAAGTTGTGTCAATAGTGGCCGCAATTTAAATGAAATGTGAATGCACTTTCATGTGAGTATAGGTGTTAGGGAGATAGAGATGTACATATCATACTTTGCCTGGTGGGAGGCTTCGGCCGTGGCTAGTTACCACCCTACCGGTAAAGACGTGCCGCCAAGCGATTTAGCGTTACGGTACAATGCCGTGTAGAAACCGAATAGGGGTATGGGATTATTATAACTGCCAGGCCCCTAACAGGTTAGCCCGCTACCATCTTAGACTGCATCATCACTTACCATCAGGTGAGATCGCAGTCAAGGGCTAACTTGTAGTAAATAAAAAAAAAAAAAATATTATAAATGCGAAAGTGTGTTTGTTTGTTGGTTTGTCCTTCAAATATTGGATAGGAGCAGGCGTTACTTTGTGGAAGTCCATGATTATGAAGGAACTTGAATTTTAATTTGCTATAATCCGCAACAATAGGCAAATATATGTGGTACAGTGTATCTTGCACTTGCAGCTTGCAATATTCACCACACCACATAAATCTTCCAAATTATTCTCAACGTACGTTTCACTCCGACACCGGAGCATCTTCAGGAGATGTTGACTCGACAATGCACGATTGTAAAGTGACGATCGTGTCGAAAGGGCCGGCTTTTATACCTTTTTTGACATGGCTCATACTGAAGCCCCGCCCCCTCCCCCCCTATTACTGTATAAATTGAGTAAAGGTTAATTTGATACATTTATTTGTTCATTTAATAACTCAAATCCTCTATTATTGTGTTTTATTATTTCTAATTGCTCCCAAACGCACAGTCGAAACCCCTTACTACATTTAAGAAGGATTTTAAATGAATGGCTATTGCCCACCTCATGTCCACTGTCCAAAAGATGTTTAGCGAAGTGGGACCTTTGTGGTTGATCGTTTCTATAAGCAGACATATGTTCTTTATAGCGCGTCTCAAAATTGCGCCCAGTTTGACCAACATATGTGGCACTACATTCAGGACACTCTAGCTTATAAACACCTGATTTTTGATGGTTCTTCAATCTATCTTTCCCATCGCAAATTCTCCGAAGTGTATTATTTGTCCTGAACGCGACATGCACATCATGAGATCTGAGCGTCTTGGCAATACGCTCAGATATAGGTCCAAAATACGTTAAACTGGATTTATATTTATTTATTTTATCAGGTGTAGCTGCGTAGAGGTGTGGTGCTCTAATGAGACGCGCTATAAAGAACATATGTCTGCTTATAGAAACGATCAACCACAAAGGTCCCACTTCGCTAAACATCTTTTGGACAGTGGACATGAGGTGGGCAATAGCCATTCACATAAAATCCTTCATAAATGTAGTAAGGGGTTTCGACTGTGCGTTTGGGAGCAATTAGAAATAATAAAACACAATAATAGAGGATTTGAGTTATTAAATGAACAAATAAATGTATCAAATTCACCTTTACTCAATTTATACAGTAATAGGGGGGGAGGGGGCGGGGCTTCAGTATGAGTCATGTCAAAAAAGGTATAAAAGCCGGCCCTTTCGACACGATCGTCACTTTACAATCGTGCATTGTCGAGTCAACATCTCCTGAAGATGCTCAGGTGTCGGAATGAAACGTACGTTGAGAATAATTTGGAAGATTTATGTGGTGTGGTGAATATTGCAAGCTGCAAGTGCAAGATACACTGTACCACAAATATTTGCCTATTGTTGCGGATTATAGCAAATTAAAATTCAAGTTCCTTCATGGTTTGTCCTTCAATCACGCCGCAACGGAGCAACTGATCGACGTGATTTTTGGCATGGGTATAGTTGGGGACTTGAAGAGTGACAAAGGCTTATTCCCGCGGGAACTCCTTAATTTTACGCGATAAAAAGTAGCCAATGTCCTTCCCCGGGATACAACCTATCCCTGTACCAAATTTTATCAAAATCGGTTGAACAGGTGGGCCATGGAAGCGTAGCAGACAGACAGACACACTTTCGCATTTATAACATTAGAAATCCAATCCTTACAATCCATACTATCCATATTATAGTAAGGTACAAATGAGTTTGTTTCTTTCATTAAAGGTGCATGCAAGCGGAAGCAGACGCCGCCGGATGCCTTTTACCGGGCGGCTTGACTTTGATGACGTGATCAATGGGAAAATTATAGGGCGACCATGATGTTAGCAAAATTATTTTTAAAAAAAGACTAAATGGCAGGTAAATTATTGAATGTAGTGTTTGTAAAATTCTATAGAAGTTTTTTGCTGCACAGTTGCTCGAATATACTTGCAATGCATGTTAAGCAACATTTACTGAACTACTTAATTGTACCTAGTTTTTTGCAAAACTTGCCTCAGTAGTCTTTGCTTACGATACTAAATTTCGCGTGGGGTTTTGCCCATGGCTATTTACCACCCTGCCGGCAAAGACGTTCCGCTAGGCGATTTGGCGTTTCAGTACGATGACGTGTAGAAACAGTGTGATCACAGTCAAGGGCTAACCTAGAATTTTATGAAATTTGAGTCAAAGTAAAATGAACCTTAAAAGCATTGGTTTTGCATTTCGTGTGCATTTTAAATTAACGATGCGTTGGAACGTATCGTAAACTTAAAATCGGTTGTACTGAATTTGTAACTTTAAATCAAAGGGTTTTGGGTTCAGTTTAGTTTGACACAAATGTCATCGAATTCTTATACTATCAATTGAATTAAAACTGAGACTAACCGTACTATATTGGATTTTAAAAAAGTCGAGTATTTTTCATAAGCCTTGTCACCCTACTGCCGTTAGATGCGTCGCATAAACAATTACATGCCAAACGAAACCTCCTCCCGGGGGAATCTTTTGTGACTGATCACTCCTCAGGTTTGTAATGAGATGGCGGGTCTGTCTGTGCTCACTTCTTTGGCTTTGATCATTTTTACTGAAAAAAATTAATTTGAATAAGTCACTTGAGTAATTGGAAATGCCATTTGAGGTGGCGCAGTAGCTCACAACTAAAATAAAATTCATCATTAAAAAAAAATTAGTCAACGACAGTCTGTAAGTATTGTAAATTTGTTAAGACGTAATAAAATAACTAAAAACTAAATGAATGAACGTGTAAACAAAAGATAAGCGCCGAATTGAGAACCTCATCCTTTTTTGCAATTTGGGGTCGTTTGATGATTTTTTTAAAAGTATAAATCAGTACTAGAAAAATTGTGCTTGCGTGTTCTCTGAGGTACGGGGGTGATACGTAGCAAGTTTCTTAGTTCTGGGCTAGTACCACAGAACAAGTAATAGTCTAGTACTGAGACTTTCTCATCAGAAAACCCAATATTTAATTTTGCACTTTCCCGCTCCTTTTTAAAGTTCCCTTAAGAAATGGGTTGTCTGAAGAAGATCACTTTTAGTGATAAGACCGCCCTTGAGCACGCGTTGTTTTCTGTTTTTTATTATTTATTTATTTAGATATCTTCATTGCACACACAAAATATACAGTATACAGTTGAAAAGCAGTAGTAAGACTACATAGAAATGTGCAAAGGAGGTCTTATTGCTAAAGCAATCTCTTACAGACAACATTTGTTTTTTTGTTTATTATTAAGTTATTTCTATATTATATTGTGTGCCAATAAAGAATTTATCTCTCTATCTATCTATCTACTTAATTATGATCCTAGGATCTTGTTGTCCACAGCCGAATATTCTAACTACTAGACCAACTTAGTAGTTGTCGTAGTATGAAATATACATACTTCCATACTAATACTATAAATGCGAAAGTGTCTTTAACGGCCCATCTTTTAAACCGATTTTGATGAAATTTGGTATTGAGATAGATTACAGCCCGGGGAAGGACGTTTAAACTTACTTTTAAACCGGAAAATTAAGGAGTCCTCGCGAGAATAAGAAAAACATAAACAACGCGGGCGAAGTCGCGGGCATCATCCTGTACGGTAATAAAAAGACAATATTTACCGGTCAACCAACTTATCTCCTGTCCATTAACCCGTGGTCGGGACCATCTTTCTTCAATTTCCGTCCCACACCTTTCGTTATTGAATTTATTACCAATTTCGTAGGCCCGCGCGGACAAATAAAGGCTTATTGAATTTACCGTAATTCGATTCGTTTCAAGAAATAAGTTGCAACTCTTTCTACATTTTCGTAAGGTAATATTATTTAGGTCTGTTGAGATATGGTCGAAGGTAATTTAAAAAAAAAAATTTAAATGTAGTAAATTAAAATTTAAATGTGTAACTTGTTTGTTGGCTTATCTGGTACAATACCCCTGTATGGTAGGTATACACTATACATAATATTATTATATATAGGTATACATATTATAAGCCCATTGATATTATATACCTAGTTATACATTGCTCTACACTATGCTCTACAGTCTACACTATGCACTAGGGAGGTAATCATTACGTCTTATGAGTACATACATCAAAATGTTTTGGCTGGATTTGTGGTACTTCAGGTGAAATTGTTAAAAGACAATAAACAAGAGAATCAACCACCACGTAGACAAAGATCAAGATTATTGATAGCTCAATATCCCATTGCCACGTTAGTATCTTCTACAGTTTTACAAGAAAGCCTACCCGTGTAGCATACACTATGAATGTAGGTTCCACCGTAGATCCTTCGTAGTATTGCTAGTAGCTTTGTAGAGGCTAGGTACTACGTAGCAGTAGGACTCTCTATTTAGATCTAGATCGTCTTGGCTTAGATTTACGTTTTCGGTAAAACCAATAGGAACTTTTATTTACCAGGGTAAAAATAGAAACCACTTCGCACGGATCCACCAAATAAACTATTTCTGTAGCAAATTTTGTCAAATTTTGTTGAAATGAATGGTTGTGAAAGCGTAGCAAATACTATTGCATTTATAATATTAGTAAGAAATCCATTACAAACATTACACATTAGGTCCTGTTTTATTGTTACATACTTAGGAAGTCATTGACCCTAAACACGTAGGTCCGTAGTGAATAAATAAATAACATTTCCACCTGAAATAAAAGGACAGTAAACGTCGGTAGTCCCCAAAAAGTAGTTAATCGCATTTAGAGTCCGCCTACGAGCTCGAATAGCTTCATTTACGATTTTTATTTCCGGATAGTGATGTACATCTGTTTGTAATAAAATCGATTTACATCGTTTTTTTTATAAATAACCTATTTGAGTTTGTTGTGGGCTCTTCTCGAATCCTCGCAGCATTTTAGTTTAATGATATTGTAAATCGATAATGTAATCACCACCACGTCTTATATTATTTATTGAAGTTCAAGCAGTGTGTACCTAATTTGAATAAATAGCTTTTGACATTGACTTTATTAACAAAATGTGTTGCAATTTAGTTTTAGTTATAAGTTATAACTAAACTTATAACTAAAACTAATAAAACTTATAACTAAAGTTTTATTATTTGTTAATAAAATAGTTTGTTATAGACCCAGTAACTATTAGATGTAACCATCAATCGTCCATTGAAGAAATGAGAGCAATCAAAACTAATCGAAATCATTTTAACACTTTGCAGTGATAAGTTAAATCGTGCTTTAAGTAAGTGTGCATTTTTTTACTACGTCATTTAGAATATTATATAATACAATTTTGAACGATGTCTTTGAAACGATGAGTAAGCGAAATCTCTAAATCGTAAAGATATTAATTTCCAAGCACTTCTAGTAAATTGTCTGTTATTATTGTTACGGATTTTACCTTATTTTATAAAGCACCTACATTTTATCGACATTTTTATGTAAGTAAACGAACATCACTACGCGTAATAAGCGCTATCGGTGTATTGAGATTAACTTGGCTTTATAGCATCAGGTTAGAGTACATTAAATTTAACGATTCGCCTTCATTGCAGCGTTGCCCTGAATTGGCTTCGACAAAGATGTTATTTCAACTATTTATTTTATTTTCGCAAGCACCTATTTACAGAGTTGATGGTTATATTCAAAGTATTCAAATTATAAATCTACTCTAGCACATACAAGAATATAAAATCGAATTACCTACAAGAACGCAATTTCCATCGCAAGTACTTTCCCTAAAATATTATTTCAGTGCACAAGTACACTCTCTATTCCCTTACTCATTAGTCCAAAAAGTCGGCAATCCAACACGATCGGAGAGGCGTAGGCGGCGATGTAAAAGCGAAGACCCCGTTAGGTTTAGTAACAGGACAAAACGTTGTTCTCCTCTGACGCAGATGTTTTACGCGTACGTTTTGTCCGTAGTGTGTATTTTTCTACTAAAACCACAAACTTTCTTGATTACTACTAAGAGTTTATAAAGAAAATATAATCCAAGTAGCTGATGCCCGCGACTTCCCACGGAAACTCTTTAATTTCCCGGGATAAAAAGTAGCCTATGTGTTTTTCCAGGCTATAATCTATCTCTGTGTCAAATTGCATCCAGATCCTTTCGGTCGTTCTGGCGTGACTGAGTAACAAAAATACATCCATCCATCCAAACTTTCGTAACTTTTATAGTATTAGTAATAAGTAAAGTAGTATAGATTTATAGATTAAGAACATTTTTGTTCTGACTCGGGAATCGAACCCAGAACTTCATGATCTCCAGTGAGCCAAGCCACTTGACCTGTGGTAGTTAAATAAGAGGCATAATGCTGTATTCACACGTGACGTACAATTTGCACGGTCAACCGACCGCTTTATATAGCTCGCCCAAGTTTCCGGGCGATTTTTAATCAACCCAGTCGCCGATTGAGTTCAACTCATGCGATTAATTAGTCGCCGTAAGCGGGGGGTGCCTTTGATTACTCTGATAATTGTTTTCTAACCTACGTACATGATACATGTCACCGAAAGAGTGCAAATAGAGGGTCCATTTTGGTGAACATGGTGTAATTAATTACTAGGTATTTCTTTTTCACAATGATTTGGTATTTTGGAAATTATTATTTTCTCTTGTTTTGTAATTGGGATGATGACAGTTCAAACAAATCAGCAACTCTTTATCAAACATAAAATACGCTTCTAGTATGAAACGTAGTTGTGACGTCATAAAACTTTAACCCGCTTTTTTCTTTAATCTATTGTTTAAAATGGTTATCATACTCAAAACTAATCAAGGATATGATTTTTAGGTCTTTTGGAAGACCCTCTATTTAATAATCAGTAAGAAACAATTAAAAAGCTGAAGTGGCAGTGGGCAGGCCATGTCTGTCACTGATGCGTTCTGGATTAGAGACCGTGTACCGGTAAACGCAGTGTTAGACGACCTCCAGCCCGCTGGACCGACGACCTTAAAAAGGTAGCGGGAAGTGGGTGCATGAGGAAGGTGGAGGACCGTGTGTGGTGGCGCGCTCTACAAAAGACCTATGTCCAGCCGTGGACGAATGAGGCTGATGGGTGGATGGATGGATAAAGAAATAATTTATTTTTAAAATAGGCATCCAACTACCAGTACGCAGAAGATATTATATTGCACAAGGGTGTTTGCAAGCACAGGTGAACTGTCTATTTCCTCACTCTCGTAGTCCATCGCATAATCAAAGTACAGAAATATCTGCCGCAGTCTCTATGCTTAACGTAATCTATAACGCACGAGGTTCTAAGGCTCGTATTAATAAAACGCATAGATTGACCGATATTCGTGAACTTGTTTTTATCTGATTTATTGATACGGGACCGAAGTCGCATGACAATGATATGCTTGATAACCGATTTTTTTATTCTGGTTTTTACATTTAAGTAATAAAATGATTATAATTACCAGTTTCATTCCAAACTGTTTTAAGCTACCTATTAAAAGCTGACCGAAATCTCCTAACCGCCCGAACTTTTAATAGCTTAACCAAATCTCATCCCGTCCTTTGCCCCGTGACGAAATTACGTAAGTCTTTTAGCAGTAAAATTGCTCATAAAGACCATTTTATAATAGGATCGTAAAGCTGACTTCAATTGGATAAGGGCGGTACCCCCAGGGGCACTTTTTCTAATTTTATGATTTGCTTTTCTCTGTCTTTAGTTTGATATAAATGGTATTATTTGGACACCTGTGTTTAGGACGTAGATTAATAATTTTAATAGGTTTATTTGGTGAAAACGCATTGCTTTTCAAGCTTCTGCCCTCCAATTGTGTATGGAAATCCTAATCGTAATCGTTTGTCAAACTTTTAGCTGTCAAATGATTACGATTTGCTTAGACAATTGGGCCTCTGGTCGCAGGTTGCATGTTCTACGAGTATGTGGGAGATCAATGGCTAACTCGTAGTGGATAAATAAAAAATGTTGAATTCCCTCGGAATATCTTAAACCCTTTTACCTTAGAGTATTTTTATTGAACCTAAATACGTATTTATAAAAGGAAAAGGTGACTGACTGATTGACTGACTGATCTATCAACGCACAGCTCCAAATACTGGACGGATCGGGCTGAAATTTGGCATAGCTTTTATGACGAAGGCATAAGCTAAGAAAGGATTTTTGAAAATCCCACCCCTAAAGAGATAAATAAGGGGTTTGAAATTTGTATGAAAATCAAACTTAACGTATGCGAAGCTGCGGGCAAAAAAAAAATTCTATTCTATGGGCAAAAGCTAGTATCTAATATAAGATGATGCCCGCGACTTCGTCCGCTGGATTATTTTTTTTGGAAAATCTCGAGGGAATTCTTTTATTTTCTGCCTTCCTAGCTTCCTAGCTTCCTATTTCTTCAACATATTTCAAAATCGGTTGAACAAAAAGTCCCGAAAGCGTTGCATTCAGACCGACCTACTTTTACCTTTATAATATTAGTATGGTTTGCACTATTAAAGCGCTTCATACGTTCACTGATTATAATAATTTATTTCGACATCGTACTTTGCAGAAGAAAAATCATCTTGTTAGGAAATAAATCCAAGTCAGTTTCGCAAAAAAAAAAAACAAATACCTACAACTGTAACAAAAGAAAAGATTAGATTTCCCTGTATTTCATCTCAGCTGCAATGACGCGTGTCATATTTCCCCGCACATCGCCTCCAGGATCCAGCATCCACATTCTACATCTATCAATAGCGAGGCAGCAATAAAAGGGGTATTCCATCAAAACCCCGTATAAACAATGGATATAAAACGAGCCAAGTGGAACACCCTCTAGGACGCCGACTCAGCACGCGTCACGCCTGTCAAATCTACAGCGTGCTCCATTTTAAGTTTATACCTTGGGTTTTTATAAACTGCTCTAGGACGTATCCAGTTAGTTATAAAATAATATTATAGTGATCTTTAAGATCACTTTATTATTATGTAATTAATATTTTACATCTCTCATATTCGGTAAGTAGGTCCTTATTACCCCCAAATGGAGCTTGTAGGTGACCAATTAGCGCTCTGGGGTAATAATGTAGCTAGAAAAGCCCTAGGGCGGTAAGTAATTAAAAAAGTATGATGGTTAGATGTACGCGAACTTTTTGAAAGAGTGAAGAGTTTTTTTTTTAATTACTTACCGCCCTAGGGCTTTTCTAGCTAAATTATTACCCTAGAGCGCTAATTTGACAGCGGCAATGATTGCCGCGGGACGCCGCGGGGCGCGCTAGGGGCTAATTGGTCACCTACAAGCTCCATTTGGGGGTAATAAGGACCTACTTTACCTCACAATCGAGATGTAAAGCAGAGTATTTAGCTCGGGTGTAAGCATCAATTGCATCCTCGAACTATAGGCGCCCTCCCTGCGCTCGTGCGCCTAAATATCTCGGGCTGCAATTGATGCCTTACAACCCTTGGCTACTAATCTACTATTAAAGGTCCTGACCTGCCCCGACGTCATTGGGGTGACATTTCTTAGAATATTGTGCTCTTATTAGGAGATCATCATGAAGAAAACTTGGCCTGTATATTGTAGATTTTTAGTCACCCAGTTTCTTCTAATAATAAAATACAGGTTTTTGGTTTACGGACGCTAATATTTTACTATTTTTTTTGTGTCTGTAATCAAAGAAATTAAGATCTATACAACAATTAATTTTCCTTTGCATAAAGTGGACATAATGAAGTCGCAAGCCTTCTCTTCTGAAGCCCAGAAATGATAGAAATGAAAAATAAATTCAAAGAATCTACAATATATTCGTATTTGAATTTTTAAAAAGAATAGGTACGAATAAGTTTACGTATAAACTTTTTATTTTTCTTTTATTATAGTTTTGTAAAGTCACTTATTTGAATCAGCCTGTATAAATTTACATTTTATGCCATCGCGTCCCAGCTAGACGTGTCCAGTTGGAAATCAATCACTCCCTGCGACCGACACCTGAGGCTAAATGTCTGTCTATTCATTCCCTATTCCTATTTATCTGTGCATATAACTAGTAATATTGAACTTAGGTACTTCCGCAGGATTAGGATATTTATATTAATGATACACAGAAAACTATTTTGCACTAATGAAATGTTACAAGCCTAAAAGCTTAAAAATTCATAAAAGTAGTTGTTGTTTAAGCTTTCTAAGCTTTTTATTTGGCGCGAGTACTTGTATTGAATTTCGAGCGCAAGATTCTATGGAAGGAGGTTGAAGGATAAGAGGTTGAAAAATAAAATCCTTCATTACAAAATAAAGGCCTTCTGACACAGATATTTTTATACATAGTAGAAGACCTCAGAAACACTCATTTGTTAATCATGTTTTGGAAATAAATAATTTTATTTTTAATTTTCATTTTCATATTCTTTAACTTATGAGTGCTGTGGTCCAACAAGTGGCAGGTTTGGAGTTCGATCCCCAGCGGGGTCAGTTGAAGATTACTTAATTTCTGAATTTTTCTGGTCTGGTATGATGCGAGGCTTCGGCCATGTCTAGTTACCACCCTACAGGCAAAAGACGTCTCGCCAAGCGATTTAGCGTTCCGGTGGAATACCATGTAAAAACCGTGAATGTAGAAATTATAAATTCTCAAATTGACCCTGCTATGGTACCATATCGCAAAATAAAAAAGTAATTTAATAAAACAAAAAACCCGACTGCTTGGATACCAAAAAGTATAAAACAAGACATGTATTGAAGTATTTCATTATTATCAATTTACATCGTATAATAATATTAATAAAATTTATCAAGGCGCAGTCGCACGTTAAGGTAAATGTTAGCTATTGGACGTGCGACTGCGCCGTGATAAATTTTATTAATATTATTATACGATGTAAATTGATAATAATGAAATACTTCAATACATGTCTTGTTTTATACTTTTTGGTATCCAAGCAGTCGGGTTTTTTGTTTTATTAAATTACTTTTTTATTTCAAAATTTTTAGTTCAGTATTTATAGTAAACAGGCGACGTTTTTTCTGCCCGAAGTTGTACCAAAGGTACTATTATAGATTTTGTGGTAGCATTTTAGAGCATGTGAATAAGCAGCGGATTCATTTATTCGTAATGACTACCATGGTGATCACCATAACCATCATCAAATTTGCATAATATGTTATAATGCTAATATAAATTTGGTTTGGTAAAGTTCGTGAATCTGCTATTTTTTCGACAGAGAGAGTGAATTAATTTACGAGAGTCCTATCGCAGCGACGCGACGTCACGAGACCTCGGCATTTACCGCGTCCAATCGCTTTCGTAAGCCAATGAACGTCGGCCACTTACGAAAATGCCCGTGAACAATGCAAAAAAAGTATGTTCAAAAACACAATTTGTACGTATTTAGTACGTAGCAAAGTCGGAACCAATATTTTAATAGACATTAAAAATTTTAGTCGTAAGTTATGTAAGTCGAATATGCGCTGCATGTGGCATTGATGAATTTATTGATTTTTTGACTGATCGATTGAAGCAGTACAAATCATCAAGTTTTTTGAGACTGGTTATGTCGTCACATTAAGCTTTTACAATGATATTAAGTTACTACCGTAATATTATAATGTGAGAGTAGGTACGCGCCCCACCTTCACCCTTTTCTATCCGCTGCCGGCCGCGTCATTTTCTGTTGAACGTTACTGTATTTCTATGATATCTCATAAAATATTCATCTAAATTAAATGGTGTACAGAGCAATTTTTATCTTAATTAAATACTGAAGATGACGAACATATTTATTTTGATAAGGATTAATACTATGTCGGTAAAAACACCTTCACAAGTAAAGCATAGTTTTAAACCAAGTTTGAAAATCATGAAAATGTTTATTGTTAGTCAGCCTTAAAAGTTAGATATATGCTATCGCGGACTTTTTTATAGAACTTTTTAAGAGAAACTATTCCACCATACATTATTTTCGTGTAACTTTAACTATTTACTCAGCGCACGCAACGAAGCTCTCAGATGAGACGATTCTTTCCGACTGAATTCACATTATTGCAATTTTCGTAGGGATCTCTTATTTTTTAAAAAATTAAATATGGCCTATTTTACATGTTAATAATGTAGCTTTCTATAAGTGATATAATTTTTAAAATCGGTTGAGTAGTTTTTGAGATAATCCAAATCTTTTCTCTTTATAATAGGTATCATACCTAGTTTGATAGATAGATGATTTATGTAGGAACTTTAAACATTTCCTTTGAAACCTCGTAAATCCTAAATTATCATTTAAACGGAAAAATGGTTTTGAGGAACCTAGGTGTGATTTTAAAAGACCTATCTAACGATACCCCACTTGCCTATAGCCTATCGACTTTCATTTATTAATTGGCTTCTAGTGGACGCCATTTTGTTTTTCTCAAATTCGGCCTCCATAGTGACACTCGGAAGATTAAAACAAATCTAGTGGTGCAAGTACTATCAAAATCGGTTCAGCCGTTTTTTCTGTAGTGCGACACAAAGGATTACAACCTTTGAAACCTCGTAAATCCTGAATGATCATTAAAATGAAAAAATGTTCATAAAAACCTAACTCTGATTTTACAAGACCTATTCATCAATACCCCACTTGCCATAGTTTATTGACTTTCATTTTTAAATTTGTTACAATATGGCTTCTAGTGGGCGCCATTTTGTTTTTTCTCAAATTCGGCTTCCGTTATGACACTCGGAAAATTAAGACAAATCTAGTGGTGCAAGTATCATCAAAATCGGTTCAGCCGTTTTGTCTGTAGTGCGACACAAAGGAATACACTAAAAATGAACCTTTGAAACCTCGTAAATCCTAAATGATCGTTAAAATGAAAAAATGGTCTAGGGAACCTAACTCTGATTTTACAAGACCTATTCATCGATACCCCACTTGCCATAGTTTATTGACTTTCATTTTTAAATTTGTTACAATATGGCTTCTAGTGGGCGCCATTTTGTTTTTTCTCAAATTCGGCTTCCGTTATGACACTCGGAAAATTAAGACAAATCTAGTGGTGCAAGTATCATCAAAATCGGTTCAGCCGTTTTGTCTGTAGTGCGACACAAAGGAATACACTAAAAATGAACCTTTGAAACCTCGTAAATCCTAAATGATCGTTAAAATGTAAAAATGGTCTAGGGAACCTAACTCTGATTTTACAAGACCTATTCATCGATACCCCACTTGCCATAGTTTATTGACTTTCATTTTTAAATTTGTTACAATATGGCTTCTAGTGGGCGCCATTTTGTTTTTTCTCAAATTCGGCTTCCGTTATGACACTCGGAAAATTAAGACAAATCTAGTGGTGCAAGTATCATCAAAATCGGTTCAGCCGTTTTGTCTGTAGTGCGACACAAAGGAAATTATACTATATATAGCTCAATTACCACTGACTGACTCACTCATTGACATAATTGTTCTCCTAGAAAGAGACAGAAAACGATATAATGATGTAGGGGAGATGTGTTCGGGTGTGAGATTCGAGTGGGGAAAAATTATGACATTTCAGAAAAACAAGATGGCGGCCGACGTGATTCTCGTAACTCTTTTGTTTTCCAACCGATTTCGTTACAACTCGCAATTATTGAAGAAATTAGGAAACGATCAATAGAAAAAGTGGAAAAAATTGGAAAAACAAGATGGCGGCCGAGCTGTAGTGTTTTAAAATTTTTGATTTTTCGACCCCGAACCGCGGCGCCACAGATCCGAAACGGCGTGGTCGAGCATGATAATTTTTTCTTTTTTCGACTACAATTATCCTGTATTTTGACAGAATGGGAGTGGTTTTTTAAAATTCAAGATGGCGGCTGTCGCGGCGGCCTTTTTGTTTGAGGTACGAAAAAACGCAATTTTAAAATTAAAATTTCTCACAGTTGGCAACGTCGGAACGTTTCGACTTGTACGGTGCGATTGTGTGTACAGACTCGAGGTATGGATTGGGGAAAAAAATTACCCCATTTTCCGGGAAATTTTCAAGATTTACCCCAAAAATAAAAAAATCGAAATACGGACTTTTTGCAAGATTCGAGTACGAGCAACCACGTGTCTCACTTCTATGAATTACATTTGGGTAATTTCGTCGCCCAGGTCTGGCAACACTGGAATTTATCAAAGTAAAAGTGATTTTCGACATGGTCTTTTTTCAGGGGCGATCATTTCGGCTGGGTGCGAGCGAGATGAAAAATTTAAACGTCATCAGGAGCGGTGTATCCTGTAGTTTACGGGAAAATTATGAAACTATGTAAAATGTGTCTGTGCAACGAGGTGGCGGCCATTTTGTATTCTTTTTGTGTTTTTGAAAATTTCGAACACGTTTTTGAAGCAGTTGGCAACATTTGGGAAAGTTGACATGTATAAGTCGATTGTGTAACTCAACCAGCGGTATCGAGATATCTAAACAGTGTTGCCACATTTGGGGTAGTTTTCGAGATTTTCCCAAAAATGTCCTCCTGTAAAATTTTGTATGAAAAATTTTTTTTTCACTGATGGCTTCTTATACACGTCAGAAAATTAAACTTGAACAAAAATATGGAGACAGCTGATGATTGAGGATTTCGGAGACGGGTAAAGAGCACGGCCGAGGTATTGAACATAGGTGGGGGGTGCTCGACCAAATGTCATTCGAAACTTCATCCAAAAGACAATGAGCTGAAAAAAAATTCAAAATGGCGGATTTAAGATGGCCGCCATACAAATTTATTTGGTGTCCATCTCAGAAAGTATAAAAGATGAAAGAGTGGTTTCTCGGCCAAAGATGATCAGGACGAGAAGATCTATTTAGCGAAAAGAAAAAAAATTCAAGATGGCGGAATATTTTTTTTCATACCAAATTATATGGCGATTAGGACATACATAATTGTTCTCATAGAAAGAGACAGAAAACGATACAATAATGTACGGGAAATTGTATTTTGACAGAATGGGAGTGGTTTTTAAAAATTCAAGATGTCGGCTGTCGCGGCCGCCGTTCGGCTTGAGGTACGAAAAAACGTAATTTTAAAATTCAAATTTCTCACAGTTGGCACCGTCGGAGCGTTTCGACTTCTACGGGGCGATTGTGTGTACAGACTCAAGGTATGGACTGGGGGAAAAAAATTACCCCATTTCTCGGGAAATTTTCAAGATTTACCCCAAAAATAAAAAAACCGAAAAACGTATTTTTTGCAAAATTCGATTACAAGCAACCACGTGTCCTATTTGTACGAATGACATTTGGGTATTTTTGTCGCCGAGGTCTGGCAACACTGGAATTTATCAAAGTAAAAGTGATTTTCGACATGCTCTTTTTTCAGGGGCGATCATTTCGGCTGGGTGCGAGCGAGACAAAAAATTGAAACGCCATCAGGAGCGGTATATCCTGTAGTTCACGGGAAAATTATAAAACTATGTAAAATGTTTTTGTGAAACGAGGTGGCGGCCATTTTTTATTCTTTTTGTGTTTTTCAAAATTTCGATCACGTTTTTGAGGCAATTGGCAACATTTGGGAAAGTTGACATGTATGGATCGATTGTGTAACTCGACCGGCAGTATCGAGATATCTAAACAGTGTTGCCACATTTGGGGTAGTTTTCGAGATTATTCCCAAAAATGCCCTCCTGTAAAATTTTGTATGAAAAAATTTTTTTCACTGATGGCTTCGTATACACGTGAGAAAATTAAACTTGAACAAAAATATGGAGACAGCTGATGATTGAGGATTTCGGAGACGGGTAAAGAGCACGGCCAAGGTATTGAAGATAGGTGGGGGGTGCTCTTACAAATGTCATTCGAAACTTCATCCAAAAGACAATGAGCTGAAATAAAATTTAAAATGGCGGATTTAAGATGGCTCCCATACAAATTTATTTGTTGTCTATCTCAGAAAGTATAAAAGATGGAAGAGTGGTTTCTTGGCAAAAGATGATCAAGACCTGAAGGTCTACTTGATAAACAGGAAAAAATTCAAGATGGCGGAATTTATTTTTTCATAGAAAATCTATTATGGCGAATATTGAAGAGACTACAAGACGTGTAGAACAGCTATGCAAGATTTTGATACGGTTCCGTTTTATCCATGCCCAGGGCTCCCTGGACAAAACAGGACAAAACAGGAAACTGATGCCAAAGTTTTAAAAAATCAGCGCCATTTTGAAATTCTATGTTAATTGACCGATTTCGTTCAAAATCTATATTTAGGGCTCCTTGGGATTACAAAACAGAAAACTGATGCCAAAGTTTAAAAAAATCAGCGCCATTTTGAAATTTTTTGTTAATTGACCGATTTCGTTCAAAATCGATATTTAGTACTCCCTGGGATCACAAAACAGGAAACTGATACCATAGTTTTAAAAAATCAGCGCCATTTTGAAATTCTTTGTTACTAACCGATTTCATTCAAAATCGATATTTAGGGCTCCCTGGGATCACAAAACAGGAAACTGATACCAGTTTTATATAATCAGCGCCATTTTGAAATTCTTTGTTAATTGACCGATTTCGTTCAAAATCGATATTTAGGACTCCCTGGGATCACAAAACAGGAAACTGATACCAAACTTTAAAAAAAAACAGCGCCATTTTGAAATTCTTTGTTATTGACCGATTTCATTCAAAATCGATATTTAGGGCTCCCTGGGAACACAAAACAGGAAACTGATACCAGTTTTAAATAATCAGCGCCATTTTGAAATTCTTTGTTAATTGACCGATTTCGTTCAAAATCGATATTTAGGACTCCCTGGGATCACAAAACAGGAAACTGATACCAAACTTTAAAAAAAAACAGCGCCAATCTGAAATTCTTTGTTAATTGACAGATTTCGTTCAAAATCGATATTAGGGCTACCTGGGATCACAAAACAGGAAACTGATACCATAGTTTTAAAAAATCAGCGCCATTTTGAAATTCTTTGTTATTAACCGATTTCGTTCAAAATCTATATTTAGGGCTCCTTGGGATTACAAAACAGAAAACTGATGCCAAAGTTTAAAAAAATCAGCGCCATTTTGAAATTATTTGTTAATTGACCGATTTCGTTCAAAATCGATATTTAGTACTCCCTGGGATTACAAAACAGGAAACTGTTACAAAAATTTAAAAAAATCAGCGCCATGTTGAAATTCTTTGTTAATTGACCGATTTCGTTCAAAATCTTTATTTAGGGCTCCTTGGGATTACAAAACAGAAAACTGATGCCAAAGTTTAAAAAAATCAGCGCCATTTTGAAATTATTTGTTAATTAACCGATTTCGTTCAAAATCGATATTTAGGGCTCCCTGGGATCACAAAACAGGAAACCGATACCATAGTTTTAAAAAATCAGCGCCATTTTGAAATTCTTTGTTATTAACCGATTTCGTTCAAAATCGATATTTAGGACTCCCTGGGATCACAAAACAGGAAACTGATACCAAACTTTAAAAAAAACAGCGCCAATCTGAAATTCTTTGTTTATTGACAGATTTAGTTCAAAATCGATATTTAGGGCTCCCTGGGATCACAAAACAGGAAACTGATACCAGTTTTAAATAATCAGCGCCATTTTGAAATTCTTTGTTATTGACTGATTTCGTTCAAAATCGATATTTAGTACTCCCTGGGATTACAAAACAGGAAACTGTTACAAAAATTTAAAAAAATCAGCGCGATGTTGAAATTCTTTGTTAATTGACCGATTTCGTTCAAAATCTATATTTAGGGCTCCTTGGGATTACAAAACAGAAAACTGATGACAAAGTTTAAAAAAATCAGCGCCATTTTGAAATCATTTGTTAATTGACCGATTTCGTTCAAAATCGATATTTAGGGCTCCCTGGGATCACAAAACAGGAAACTGATACCAGTTTTAAATAATCAGCGCCATTTTGAAATTATTTGTTAATTGACCGATTTCGTTCAAAATCGATATTTAGTACTCCCTGGGATCACAAAACAGGAAACTGATACCATAGTTTTAAAAAATCAGCGCCATTTTGAAATTCTTTGTTATTAACCGATTTCGTTCAAAATCAATATTTAGGGCTCCCTGGGATCACAAAACAGGAAACTGATACCAGTTTTAAATAATCAGCGCCATTTTGAAATTATTTGTTAATTGACCGATTTCGTTCAAAATCGATATTTAGTACTCCCTGGGGTCACAAAACAGGAAACTGATACCATAGTTTTAAAAAATCAGCGCCATTTTGAAATTCTTTGTTATTAACCGATTTCGTTCAAAATCGATATTTAGGGCTCCCTGGGATCACAAAACAGGAAACTGATACCAGTTTTAAATAATCAGCGCCATTTTGAAATTCTTTGTTATTGACTGATTTCGTTCAAAATCGATATTTAGTACTCCCTGGGATTACAAAACAGGAAACTGTTACAAAAATTTAAAAAAATTAGCGCCATGTTGAAATTCTTTGTTCATTGACCGATTTCAATCAAAATCTATATTTAGGGCTCCTTGGGATTATAAAACAGAAAACTGATGCCAAAGTTTAAAAAAATCAGCGCCATTTTGAAATCATTTGTTAATTGACCGATTTCGTTCAAAATCGATATTTAGGGCTCCCTGGGATCACAAAACAGGAAACTGATACCAGTTTTAAATAATCAGCGCCATTTTGAAATTATTTGTTAATTGACCGATTTCGTTCAAAATCGATATTTAGTACTCCCTGGGATCACAAAACAGGAAACTGATACCATAGTTTTAAAAAATCAGCGCCATTTTGAAATTCTTTGTTATTAACCGATTTCGTTCAAAATCGATATTTAGGGCTTCCTGGGATCACAAAACAGGAAACTGATACCAGTTTTAAATAATCAGCGCCATTTTGAAATTATTTGTTAATTGACCGATTTCGTTCAAAATTGATATTTAGTACTCCCTGGGATCACAAAACAGAACACTGATGCCAAAGTTTAAAAAAATCAGCGCCATTTTTAAATTATTTGTTAATTGACCGATTTCGTTCAAAATCGATATTTAGTACTCCCTGGGATCACAAAACAGGAAACTGATACCATAGTTTTAAAAAATCAGCGCCATTTTAAAATTCTTTGTTATTGACCGATTTCGTTCAAAATCGATATTTAGGGCTCCCTGGGATCACAAAACAGGAAACTGATACCAGTTTTAAATAATCAGCGCCATTTTGAAATTCTTTGTTAATTGACCGATTTCGTTCAAAATCTATATTTAGTACTCCCTGGGATCACAAAACAGGAAACTGATACCATAGTTTTAAAAAATCAGCGCCATTTTAAAATTCTTTGTTATTGACCGATTTCGTTCAAAATCGATATTTAGGGCTCCCTGGGATCACAAAACAGGAAACTGATACCAGTTTTAAATAATCAGCGCCATTTTGAAATTCTTTGTTAATTGACCGATTTCGTTCAAAATCTATATTTAGGGCTCCTTGGGATTACAAAACAGAAAACTGATGCCAAAGTTTAAAAAAATCAGCGCCATTTTTAAATTATTTGTTAATTGACCGATTTCGTTCAAAATCGATATTTAGTACTCCCTGGGATCACAAAACAGGAAACTGATACCATAGTTTCAAAAAATCAGCGCCATTTTTAAATTATTTGTTAATTGACCGATTTCGTTCAAAATCAATATTTAGTACTCCCTGGGATCACAAAACAGGAAACTGATACCATAGTTTCAAAAAATCAGCGCCATTTTGAAATTCTTTGTTATTAACCGATTTCGTTCAAAATCGATATTTAGGACTCCCTGGGATCACAAAACAGGAAACTGATACCAAACTTTAAAAAAAACAGCGCCAATCTGAAATTCTTTGTTAATTGACCGATTTCGTTCAAAATCGATATTAGGGCTCCCTGGGATTACAAAACAGAAAACTGATGCCAAAGTTTAAAAAAATCAGCGCCATTTTTAAATTATTTGTTAATTGACCGATTTCGTTCAAAATCGATATTTAGTACTCCCTGGGTTTACAAAACAGGAAACTGTTACAAAAATTTAAAAAAATCAGCGCCATTTTGAAATTCTTTGTTAATTGACCGATTTCGTTCAAAATGAGCTGCTTAGCCAGTTCAAAGAAACGTCCTTCAATTCATTTAAAATAACAATACCGACAAGTAAAATAGACACGTTTTTGGATACTGACTTCTGGCCCACGGGTTTAGTTTACCGTAGATACCGAGAACGTAAAAATCCCGCCGTCTCTAAACCAACTTCTAATGAACAGAGTTGAAAAACTATCAGTTAAAATGGTCACGTTCAACTGTAGGAGTGTAAAAAGATCTATTGAGCAAATAAGAACCTTATGTCGTTTCGCTGATATTGTGGCATTGCAAGAGACGTGGCTTTTACCCCACGATCTTGGATTCGTCAACGAAATAAGTGATGAGTTTGCGTGTTTTGCCAAGTCCTCAGTGGACACATCTTCTGGGGTTCTAAAAGGGCGCCCATATGGTGGCTTGGCTATAATGTGGAGAAAATCGGTGTTTTCGAATGTCACAGTAATAGACTGCGCGAATGATAGATTGGCCGCTATGCAAGTAAATTTGGATTGTCGTCAATTTTTGATTATGTGCGTCTACCTCCCAACAGACTCAGAAGAAAACCTGGTCGCTTTCACTGACTGCCTGGCCAGTATGGCTGCGTTAATTGATGACAATAACGCGGAGGCCGTGTACATACTCGGAGATTTTAATGCACATCCAGGGGCCAGATTCGGTGACGAACTCCAGTCATTCTGCTCGGAGCACTCCTTGTTATGCGTGGATACAGATCTATTGCCAGCAGATACACACACGTACGTTAGTGACGCGCATGGTACTAAGAGATGGCTCGACCATTGTGTAGTGACTAGTGCTGCCCGTGACACTGTGAAATCTGTTCACGTGGAATACAGTGTTTTTTGGTCAGATCATCTGCCGATGGTAATTTCTTGTGAGATGGACACTGTGATTAAAAAAGTTTGCCTAACCAACGTGAACTCCTTACAAGGTATCAAGTGGGGCCATAGAAAAGAGGTCCAAATTGATATATACAAGAAATACTGTTGTGATAAGTTAAGTTCCCTATCTTTATCTAGTCATTGCGTAAATTGCGTAAGTTTTAATTGTGACAAACATTTATATTTAATTGATGATTTTTATAATGACATAGTAAATATACTACAGACCGGCGCTAAAAACAGCGCGTCTATTTCAAATGGTGCACTGAAGCCTAAAAAAAATTCTTGGATGGAACTACCACGTCCGCGATGTTCATCAGAATGCTAAAATGTATTATAGATGGTGGACTTGCAATGGTAAGCCCAGTACTGGTGAACTTTATACCAACATGATTGAAAGTCGAAGAGTGTTTAAAAACAAACTGAAGTGGTGTCAAAATAACGAGGAAAAAATTAAATTAGACATATTGACAATGCACAGGACAGATAAGAACTTTATAAAATTTTGGCGTAGTACTAACTCATTAAAATACAAAACGAGCGTACCTGTGTCCGTGGAAGGAATTAGCGATCGGAGCAAAATTGCCGACTTATTTTCACACCACTTCAGAGTCGATCCCTTGCCGGCTCGTGCTACGTGTATGCCTAGTATGCCAATAGGAGAAGTAAATAACAATGTTTTTGTTACTGCTGATGACGTGGCTGCAGTAGTATATAATATGAAAAGGGGAAAATCTCCTGGAGCTGACGGTTTGAGTATTGAACATGTTTTGTATGCTGGTGAGTTAATATATGGGAAGTTAGCCTCCCTATACAATGCATGCATTAACTTTTGCTACCTACCAGAGCAGCTTATGAAGACAGTGGTAGTTCCTATTCCAAAGAATAAAACAGGTGACCTTTCCAGTCTTAAAAATTACAGACCGATTTCACTAGGCAATGTGTTAGGAAAAATACTGGAAAGGTTAATTCATCCAAGCTTAACAGGGAGTTTAAAACTGAATGACGCACAGTTTGGTTTCCGTCCTGGTCTTTCAACAGATTCAGCGATTTTCAGCTTAAAAGCAACCGTTAACCATTATGTAAACAGGGGTACATCGGTCTACGCGTGCTTCCTCGACTTGAGTCGTGCGTTCGACCTCGTAAATTATAATTTACTGTGGGAGAAATTGCACGCCTCTAACGTCCCTTCAAAAACGGTGAATCTGTTGAGATACTGGTATGGAAACCAGACTAACTGTGTAAGATGGGGCGACGCGACTTCTAGCGAATACAAGCTAGAATGCGGTGTTCGTCAAGGAGGTTTGACCTCTCCTGACCTCTTCAGCCTCTACGTAGATGACCTGATTGCGGAGCTGAGAAGCACCAAGGTCGGTTGCCATATAGGGTCTACTTGCATGAACAATTTTAGTTACGCAGATGATATGGTCCTTCTCAGCCCTTCAATCAGGGGCCTCCGTAAACTGGTTGCCATCTGCGAGCGTTATGCTGCAGAGCATGGTTTAAAATACAACGTAAAAAAGACAGTTGCGATGGTTTTCCGTTCAGGCAGAGGTCCGGAGACGATCCCGGGGGTTTTTCTAGATGGCAATCTTCTAGAGAGGGTTGAACGATTCAGATACCTTGGCCATATACTTACTGAGGGTCTCGTTGACGATGAAGACATAGAGAGAGAACGTCGTGCTCTATCCGTGAGATGCAACATGCTCGCACGCAGATTTGCAAAGTGCAGTGACGAAGTAAAGCTGACATTGTTTAGAGCATACTGCTTATGCTTCTATACGTGTCAGCTTTGGGTCAAGTTCACCAGGCGTGCTGTCAGCAACATCAGGGTGCAATACAATAACGCCTATCGTATCCTGATGAAGTTGCCACGGTACTGCAGCGCGTCGGACATGTTCGCCAAGGCTAGAGTACCAGATTTCTTTGCAATTATAAGATCACGCATAGCTTCTTTTTGGAGTCGTTTGCGTGCTTCCGACAACGAGATCCTCGGTACGTTGGCAGAGGATCTGAGTTGCTCCATCTTCAAGCACTGGCTGTCAGTGCACCAGGATGGGAATAAAAAATAGACCGATAGCATGCATCGTCATGTTGTGATTATAATTAAGTATATTGTATAAGACTACGTATGGATTGTACGTATGACGTTTATATCTTCTTTATTTTATTTTTATTTTATTTTATATTTAGTTGTAAGTCTTTTTGTATTTGGAATTTTATTGTACTGGGTTTTTACCTTTAAATAAAGATTATTATTATTATTATTATTATTAAAATCGATATTAGGGCTCCCTGGGATTACAAAACAGGAAAGTGATACTAAAGTTTTAAAAAATCAGCGCCATTTTTAAAATCTTTCTACTTAAAGGTGAATTGTGTATCTAAGTAAATTAATTCGGTTTAATACAATAAAGACGTCAAGTCTGTACTACTTAGTACTTACGTCTAACCACATCTCGTGAGCTGCTTTAGCAGCTCGCGCACAGAGCGAAACACTAGTATACATATATAGACTGATGAACACATAACCCTGTGCGTTCCGCAGTCGGGTAATAAAAATATCAAGATACATTAAGGCTCACTTGCACAAGGACTCTTAAATTGATTTAGTTAAATATTTTAATGCTGTCCCTTTTTGGCAACTACAATATGCATTTGCCAAAAAGGGACAGCATTACAAAATGTAACTAAATCAGTTTAACTGTCCTTGTGCAAGCGGCCCTAACTAACACTTATATTTCTTTCAAGCGAACCTCGTGGCGTGCCATATTTATTGGTCTACGATATATAGTTCATTGTTTTATTGGTTTCCAGAGCACCTTCTTATGGTGGCGTGAGGTGGAGCAGTTTGTTAGCTCGGACATGAGCTAGTGTAATGAATTTTATATTGTGATACATTGGAGTTTAAATTTAAAAGGTTCTTGTATTTATGATACTATTAGGTGTAATTATAGGTCTGCCTCGTTGGTCTAGTGGCTGGCATGTTCAACTGCGGCCGACGAGGTCCCGGGTTCGAGTCCCGGGTCGGGCCATAACAAGTATTGGGTTTTCTGACTAGAAATTCTCAGTACCAGCCCGGAGTTAGGAAGTTGGCGGTGTTTCACCCCCGTGCCTCGGAGAGCACGTTAAGCCATCGCCGTTGGTCCCGGTTATTATCACTAACATGATAATAGTCGTTAAAGCCCGCACTGGAGCAGCGTGGTGGGTCTAAGCTCTAATTCCCTCTCTCCTATGAGAGTGAAGGCCTGTGCCCAGCAGTAGGACGTTAATGGGCTGTAGTGATGGTGGTGGTGGATAGGTTGTATAAAGCGGTGATAGCCTGGTGTATACACCCGAACTACCTATAACACCTACTGGGTTGCGGGTTCGATCCCTGGGTCTTTAACTTTTTGGAGTTATGTATGTTTTATGAAATTAAATATTACCTGCTTTAAACGGTGAAGAAAAGCATCGTGAAGAAACTTGTATGCCCGAGAGTTCTTCACAATGTTCTCAAGGGTGTGTGAAGTCAGCCAAGTTGCATTTAGCCAGCGTGGTGGACTACGGCCAAACCCTTCTGATTCCGAGAGTACTGAGAATGAGTCTCCCTCGTTCTCAGTACAGGTTGAAATGATGATAAGGCATTTTTATTCAACCTTTTCTCTTAGGACTGTCACTTGAATTCATACTTTTTTCAGATTATTTGTATTAAAACACTGCTTATTTTTCTATGTAGGTATCCTACAAACTTATCTCACTCGGTGACAGCGTCGCTAGTATATTTTAAAAATAAAATAATTCAAAAAACTAAACGGGCATAAAAATTTGTTCCAATTTTGGCCACCGGGCCACTATGATATAATTTTTTAAACTACAGGAAAAAGCACAGACCACCAAAAAAACTAAGTTCAGTTTTATTTCTCTGATACTATTAATAATCCTGGAACCGATGAGGGATTGGGTATTTGACAACTAGTCAAAGCAACATTTTTCAAATGTCAAAACGCGTGGTTAGTATGGATTTTGTATGAAATTTTAAGTTGTGGCGTCCACAAAGTTCGACGTACTTTTTTTACTTTAATCGATAGTTTAAAGTGGTTATTCAAAATAAAACTAGCAGAGGACATGGATATTACGACTTTTGGGAGATCCTTTATTTGATAATCACTAAAAAATACTTTACTTCACTAGTAGTCAAATACTCAATTCTTATACCATTCTAAATTACAAAAGACGAAGACAGACCTATTATTACCCTGATAATATAAAAATAAATGTCATAAAACACTTAAGGTCGTTGGAAAGACAGGTACGGTGGCATTTTCAGTGGCATGTCACAAATCCTCGGCATCAGCTGGTAACCTCGCATTTCGGTCATGAGATCGTGGACTGGTTTTAGATCTTCTAGTGTAGCGCCCTGAAAAGAAAAATAATCTAAATCCATATCAATATCCATATCAATATTATAAATGCGAAAGTGTATCTGTCTGTCTGTCATGAGTTGACAAAGTTGCATGGAAGCAACCGGCTTCGCATCCAGCAACCAGTCAGTGTAATACTTGTTACGTAACGTATGCATTGTTTATTAGGTATATACAAAGTGTAACATTTTTCTGTTTATGAAAAGAGCAACTGCTGAGTTTCTTGCCGGTTCTTCTCAGTAGATTCATTTTTCCGAACCGGTGGTAGATTCTTACGACTTATCATAAGTGGCATAAGTAGTCCTACGTGAAATAAATAGTTTCATTTCATTTCATTTCATTTGTCTGTCATTTCATTTCATCTATTCAACCGATTTTGATTAAATCCGGTACAGAGATTGTATACCGTTGAAGGACATAATATGCTATATTATTATCCCGGAAAATTTAAGAGTTCCCGCGGGAATCAAAAACCTTAATCCACGCGGACGTAGTCGCGGGCATCATCTAGTACCTATGTTATAAAATTGACTGATTGACTGACTGACTGATCTATCAACGCACAGCTCAACACACTAGACTGGTTTTGCATACAGATAGCTTTTAGGGCGTAGGCGTAAGCTTAGAAAGGATTTTTGAAAATTCATCCCCTAAAATAAAAAAGGGATTTGAAATTTATAATAAGAACCTGCGGGCAAAAGCTTGTGAAAGATAAAAAACTAAAAATGGTTTATTTAAAGAAAAGTTAGACTTTGAAGACTTTTCTGTTATACATAAATGGTAACTTTTTCGCTTGTTACCAAGTTTGGGTTTTGAGTTTGACAAAAGTATGTCATGGTTCAGTTTGAACAAAAAGAAATAAACATTACTAAAATGAGTATGACTGTATATTCTTTTGACTAGAACCTTGCTTTAGAATTAATTGCTTTATAGAATTCATTAGATTACTATAGTAATTTACATAGTAATTAGGTTAGGCTAGCTAGCTTTAAGTTCTGTTGTATTATTTTCAATTAAAAAAAAATTTGATTACGTATTAAATATAATTACTATACACGAATATAGGATAGAATTAATTGCTACATAGAATAAAATATATGCTTAAAAATAAAACATTTTAATTTGTTTTTTTTTCTTTCAGGCTCACAACAATCAAGTACCGTTATTGAGAAAAGTTCATCAATATTGCAGCCCTTGGTTTACAAGGCTTTACAAGGCTTGGTAACATACCGTAAATCGTCGGTAAACAATCGCAGAGATCAGCCTTCCCCAAAGAGCCTGGACCAGGTAAGGTCCAGTGCCGTCTTTCGTGTCTACAATGTGTAACTGCATGTAGTTTTCGTAGTATACGCCGTCAACTGAAGCATTAAAGATTAATTTGATTAACAATGCATTTTCTCGTAAAGTTGCTAAAAATATAAAAGATAATGAAAAAATTAGAAGTTTAATTCGCTATAATCCGCCACAGAAGGTAAATCTATGTGGTACAGTGCGTATCTTGAACTTGCAGCCCGCGATATTCTCCACAACAATGAAAAAACTAGAAGTTTAATTCGCTATAATCCGCCACAGAAGGTAAATCTATGTGGTACAGTGCGTATCTTGACTTGCAGCCCGCGAAATTCTCCACAACAATGAAAAAACTAGAAGTTTAATTCGCTGATTATAGACATTTTAAGTAGCAAGTCGTACAATAATAATAGTATTATATAATAGTATATTCTTTTAACTACTATCACAACAGTTTTATCTGTAGAGAATCCAAGCTTCAAATAACGTAGAGATTTAATTATTTAAATGTGCACATCCAATTACTAAAAAACTGCAAGGATGTAATGAATAAAATAATTACTAGTTTGGAATTAAAAGATAACAAGCAAAGAAAATACAAACCAATGGATACAGTATCTAACCGTAAATTTATCATTTAGGCTTGATTTTCAATTTATCTACTTGCTTCAGACCTCAGATGAGATTTTACTTGTTTACGAATGAAGATATTTTAACTGATTGCTAATAGATATTTATCGCCAAATTAAAAAGTGGTGAGAAATAGGTAATTCTAGTGGTAATTGAAAATTTGGCCCTTGAGTGGATGAAATAAAATCCAAACAGATTTCTTTTTATATTTAAACAAAAATACCCTTGGGAGTCTTAGGGCCGCTTTTAAACTGATTTAGTTAAATTTTGTAATGCTGAAAAATTTATAACTAAATCAATTTAAGAGTCCTTGTGCAAGTGGGCTTTAGTGCCAAAAATTTAAACGCTTTCTCAATGTTTGCTTATTAATTTCTTTCTAATTATATTTACTTCACACGGCAGAGCGATCTACTTACCAACATTAGTGTTACTGGTTTCCAAAGACAAAAGTTGTCGGAAGCATCCCCTGGAGGTATAGTAACCCTTTGACCAAATATCAAAAGGCTTTTCGGAGTAGAAACGTTGACGTATTATTGTACCCGTTAGTTTCCTTATGAAATCGTCGCTTGGGTTATGAATTCTTCTGTTCACAAGCCATCGCACGCCTGCCTGAAAAAAACATAAAATTTAAGACTGCCTCGTTGGTCTAGCGGTTAGCATGGTCGTCTGCGGATCACGATGCCCTGGGTTCGATTCCCGGTCGGGCGCAAAAATTGTTAGGTTTGGGTTATTCAGTTAAGAAATTAGCAGTGCCAGGCCGGAGTTGGAAGTTGGTGGTGTTTCAGCCCCGTGCCTCGGATAGCACGTTAAGCCGTCGGGTCCCGGTTATTATCACTTAAATGATTATAGTCATTAAAGCCCGCCAACCCGCATTGGAGCAGCGTGGTGGGTCTAAGCTCTAGTTCCCTCTTTCCTATGACAGTTAGTGTGTGGGACGTTAATGGGATGTAGCGGTAGTGGTAGTGGTAAGACAGTATAAATCTATAATTTTCCAGCTAATACTAACTTTACCAGGCGACTCGTGTGATAGAGCATTTTGGCATATTATTGTGCCTATTTTGAATTAAACGGGCGAACCAACGGGCCCATTTTCAATGTACAGTAGTTTGTTTCAGAACTTGTTATGTCACTTAATTTAATAATAAATTGATAAAATTATTTAAGACTAGCTGATGCCCGCGACTTCGTCCGCGTGGATTGAGGATTTTTTGTTCCCACGGGAACTGTTTAATTTTTCGGGATAAAAAGTAGCCTATGGTTTATTCCAGACTATAATCTATCTCTGTGCCAAATTTCATCCAGATCCGTTCAGCCGTTGGGGTGTGATTGAGTAACAAACATCCATACATCCATACATCCATACATCCATACATCCATACATCCATCCAAACTTTCGCATTTATAATATTTATTTGATTGTAAATCTGTATATTTTTGCGCACTGCCACTGGCAGTAAATTGGGACTATTTTTATTAAAAAAATAGTATATTACACATCTAGGGCAGTAAAATAAGAAAGCCTTAGATCACATGTTTATTGACCTCGGCGTGTGTATACTATTTTTCTCCTCGACGGAGGCGGAAAGCGGCATTTTCGTTTAGCGCAGCGGGAGGAAAATTGACGCTTTCCGCCCGGAGGTGAGAAAAAACAATTACTTACCTTATCTTATCCCAGTTACTTGCTTGCATTGTTCTCGGTAGGAATGGTATTCCGAACCAGTGGTAGATTCACTCGACGATTTAAGAGCACTTTTAATAAGTTTATTTGAATAATAAAATAAGAGTTCGAGTTTGAGTATCTTAATTAATGACTTACCGCGTCAGTCTCACTCAATTCCATTTTATAGCACTCCACGTGCTTCATCTTGGGTAAACCTATCCCTGGTATCAACGCAACCACATACCAGGTTCCCATAACCGCACTTTTGGTAAAATTCGCCTGATGCCCATCGCAGTGTTTCGACTTTGTCCCGATGCCTAAGCTGGTTTGTGTGACTGAGCTGGCTAGGTATGCGATGTATAGGATGATGAATAGCGCTGTCATGATGGTTGGACTTCCTCCAGGGGAGTGAGTATGAGAGAGGGCCTGGACCGTTTATTAGATTAACGAGTTAGGAGTGTATAGAGCTGGCATAATATTTTATTACTGTGCAATACTTTAGTGATGTCAAACAGTGTAAAATTATGCCAAAAAATTAAGTTTAGGTACGGACCGTAACGTGCAGTGTGACCAGCAATTTTCTCAAAATTTTCAGTATTAAAAGATTCAGTTTTCATTTGACAATTTGAACTTAGCGACGAGTTCATAATCCTATAAACACACACAGCTATGTTTCGTTTCACTTACACACTGATGCTAATAGACAAAAATTTAATAAAATACTAGCTGATGCCCGCGACTTCGTCCGCGTGGATTGAGGTTTTACGGTTCCCGCGGGAACTCTTTAATTTTCCAGGATAAAAAGTAGCCTATGTGCTATTACAGACTATAATCTATCTCTGTGCCAAATTTCATCCAGATCCGTTCATCCGTTGGAGCGTGATTGAGTAACAAACATACATCGATACATCCAAACTTTCGCATTTATAATATTTATTTGATTGACTAAATTATAAACTGAGTACATCAGTTTTTATTTTAGTCCTCGATCAATTTATATTATATTTGAGGTTCCTGAAAATCTCCCTTCTTGCTCTAAAAATAAACAAGGAAGATCCAAATTAGTGAAAAAATACAAAGACAATTCTCTATCTATTCGTATTATTAATCTGAGGTTTAATCTGTGGTGTAATCACATCATTGAGTGTCTATTATATGATTACAGAACTGATAGTGCCAGGTCTGAATTATTCTACAGTGCACAAAGAGTTGAGAGCTAAAGTACAAATTAGGTGTTATGCGAGTAGTTTCATGAATAGAATAATTGCGATTGTTTCAATACTGAGATATATACGGGCCGGTATCAAATTGCATATAGTTACAATATATTCATAACTTTTTTCAATTGAATAACAAATGTCATAACTTGATGGTAATCTCTCTATCGATACATAGATATCAATTTAGGAGTTTATAATTTCTAAATATTCCCTGGTCTTTGAGACTTCAGCCGAGTTTCCACCCTACCGGCAAAGTCGTACCGTCAAGCTATTTAGCGTTCCGGTACGATGCCGTGTAGATACCGACTAGTGGTATGGGTTTAATATAACTGCCATACCCCTAACAGGTTAGCCCGCTACCAGCTTATACTGCATCATCATTTACCATCAGGTGAGACGGCAATCAAGGGCTCACTTGAAGTGGATTAAAATAAAAGAAATATGAATCTTCATAACTGAAACGAAATAAGTAAAGAAAATCCTCGTCCATTTTCATTATATTCTCCATCAGTTTTATATTTCAGCTATCAACAATCCCCGAAGGATTTACGGACACTCCTCAAATACGTTTCAAACGCAATTCTCTTTAAAAATATACTCCATTACGTCTCTTAGTCCATTCGGAGACGTCTTTAGAAAAATATTCGCCTTTCTTAAGGTTGTGTCTCACGGCGCTTGTTAGCACTAACCTGATTTTTGGAAGTTATGGGAAACGCGTTCTGCTGTCGCAAGCTGAGTATTTTCCATATACCTTTTGCTGATTATATTAAACACCTTTGCACTGCTATAGTATATTATTTAACTATCAACGGCCCGCAACTTTGCTTTCGTTGGAATTCTGTAATATCTGGTCTTATTCCTTGTCAAAATTATTAAGGAAAATAAATGAAGCTTATGAAATAATCTCCGAAATTACGAGCCTCACGCGTCATAGCTCTTGACCGTGGTATGGCTCATCTTTTCACGCACCGTGAACAACCACCACAAATTCATACGAAGACGTCTTTAGAAATATTCGTCTTTCTTAAGCGAAAATACGGTCATTGTTTAAAAAGTCGAAACCTACATACATTTACTCGAACAAAGGCAGTAAAAACGGTTTATGGACTTGTTATTGCCGTCCCAACGGACAGGTTGTATGGTCTAAACGACAAGTTAATGGGTCGGTAGATGTTGAGGTGTGCAGTTGTGCACGCCAAAGGGAATTAAAAAACTGCAGAGCGTGATATTTTGCTTGCCAATTGCTAGAAAAGTTTTGTGAAGGTAAGCGGGTATCCGCCCACGCTTTTTCAAAGGGGAAATATTAAAGGGCTAACAATTGTGATAGGGAAGGCACTAGCTCCCATAACACAGTTTTTACTTTTTTGGGAGATAGAGGCCAAATTATACAATGTACAAATGTAATTTTTGCAAATAAAGAGATTTATTTATTTATTTATTTATTTTTTAGCATATTATGTAAGCAGTCAAGTCAAGACATGTTAGTAGAATTAACTGACCAGAATCTGACACGGTTTTGTGTTTCCTTAACATAGATGTTTTTGTGCTTACAAAGTATAATAACGTTATACTATCTTTTACAGACACACAGAAGTTGAAGACATAATTGGCCCTTATTCTATAAGGACAAATTCACTCGAGCTCTCTTGCTTTGTCATGACCAAAATTGCTTAGTGTAAGTCCTACACCTATAATCGTGAGCAAAAGTTTACAATTACTTAATTTTTGTTGCAGACAGCTACTGCTGGAGGCACAACTAAATATATTATGTATGGAAATCCATAAAAGAGTTAAATGTCTGTGGATAACTAGTAGTAGAACAATTATATTTTAAGTGAGTTAAATCGTTACGGTGCAGAAAACTCATTAATTATTTATTTTCCATTTCTTTCTAAGTTTCCGCTTTATCCTATAAATTGTGTCACTGCCAAACAACGGAACGGTAGAAACAGATTTTAATGTATCCTATGAAAATCCTCATTCAGAGATTCTCCCTTTGAATTTTAATATAAATTCCAAATCGGGACTTTATTAGCGTTGAATGAAATGGTAATAAATTCAAAAAATACGTTCTTCATTTCCTATTAAGTACAAGAAAACATTTCAGAAAAAACAAACCAAGAAAATCTTCACTATTATTTTACTGTACAAGAAAATTTTATTAAAAAATTCCCTAACTTAAATAGTGAAGTTCAAAATCTAATGCCTTTTTGGTTTGTATTTTATATAATTTATTTTCTATGTATAACTATTATTTATAACTCATTTATCACCGATAAAAATAGAAATTTTCATGTTTTAGGTATTTAATATAATATATTACTAGCGCCCACCCGTGACTTCGCTCTCATAAGAATTTTGAAAAATCCAGCCTTATTCTTCGTCTATATCATAAAAAAAACCTTATCACCAAATTTCAGCCTTCTAGATCTGAAAAAGAATTCTTGAATTGAATTCTTGATTTGAATTGATTCTTGAATTAAATTGAATTCTTGGTTTGATTGATGATGAGTCAGTTAGTGTGTTAGTCCGGTCTTATCTATTTTTAAGATATAAGTAAGTTCTCGGAAATAATTTATTCTTATTACAAACTCAATAACTGCGTGACCGAACAAAGGTTGAACGAGTACAATAAATGATTTCCTCGGAGACATAAATTTTGCAGTTTTATTAAATTTTAAAGCTGGATTGCACCTACTTGATATTTTCATGCGATAAATATTAATTTGAACCAGTCTCAAGTATCAAAAATGCCAGTAATTAATCTTACCCTTTCACGAGCCGTTAACGCCAGAAAATAAAATATTATGGCTCCAGTCAATATTTCGGCCTCATTAACTGGGAATATTTATAAAGAAGCAAGTCGTCGGCAACCCTTTTTAATTTCGTTAAATATCAAAATGTTGAAATGTTGATTAATAGCCGGACATTAAAATATTAAACATCTCTACGTAATAACAGAAAATAATTATAATATTCGAACATCTATACGCAGAGTAGTCTCTTTTACTTTGTAGTCATATTGTGACATAATTTTGTCTTGCTGAGAGAGCAACTGCTGAGTTTCTCGCCAGTTTTTCTGTAGAATCGAATTGTAGTAGAATCTTCTTTCCGAACCGGTGGTAGAGTCTTGACATAATATCTTAAGTGACACAAGTTGTCCTACGTGAAAATAAATCATTTTATTTACCCCTTTTTTTCGCCTAAAGCTCCTGCATTTGATTGACGTTTTTGCGAATTTTTTACCTTTTCTTAGGAAAACAAGACTGGGTAGCAACTGGAAAAGAAAAACTCTTATTCCTTATACTACTACCCTTAGAAGCATCAACTAAACTGCCAGCGAAATCATTTTTCACAGTAGATATGGTAACATAATGCCGACACATCCCAATCCCTCTGAGGATTCAATCAGTAGGAATAGTTTGATAGTCTCCACCGCAGTAGCATTACGACTCACTCACCCTCCGTTATGGAATGTATTACAGAGGCTCATGTCGGATGCGATCGTAAAACTTTACGAACTTACGCCCTCTTAACCTATCTGTGACAATCATTTTATGTACAGAGTAGTGAGGTTGTAGAGGCACCAAAGAATACCCGAATAAGATCATCTAACACCGAACTAATGAAAGAAAGTTAAATAAGACAGAGTCATAGGTACAAAACCCAATTATAATTTCAAGAAGCTTTGCCCTATACTATAGCAATAAATTATAGCTCTACTAGCTGATGTCCGCGAATTCGTCTACGATGGTTTAAGTTTTTTTTTATTTCCGTGGGAACTCCTAAATTTTTCGGAATAAAAAGTAACCTATGTCACACTCCAGGTCCTCAACAGATGCAAAAAAAACACGTCAATCCGTTGCTCTGTTGCGGCGTGATTGAAGGACAAACCAACATACAAACACACTTTCACATTTATAATATTGGTATGATTGCTATAATAAATTGATCCGTATAAAGTCCAGTAATATTTCACTGCATTCTCTGTCACTATTGAATCTATGCAAGAAGGGCTGAGATTTCAATAAACGACATCCGATACGTGATTGCGCTTGAAGATGTTCCACATCGCACTCTACGTATAGCCGTTAACTGACAGACTGACGGTCGTGATTATATATAATAGGCTAGCAAATACTCCCGACTTCGTGTGGATGTGACGGCAGAAAATCAGTACTATTCTCTAAATACACCGCGTCGAGTTCAACGCTGGCGCAGCGACAAAGAATCTTTTAACAAAGTTATCAGTCAAGTGACGTATTTTTTTATGATGCAGTGGAAAATGGATAGGATGGGATTTATGTAGAACTAGCTTTTGCCCACGGCTTCGTTCACGTTAGGTTCGATTTTCATACAAATTTCAAAGCCCTATTTTAGGTCCTTAGGAGTTCAATTTTCAAAAATCCTTTATTAGCGGACGACTGTGTTAAAATAGCTGCCTGTATGTCAAATTTCAGCCCGATCCATTCAGTGGAATCAGTATTGAGTATTGAGTATTAGATCAAATACGTGAAACATTATCTTTTCAAATAAAAATATGGATCTGAATCCATGTTGATTGTTGCCTCCGTAGTCATCAATAAGCCAGAATAAGCAGAATCCATACTAATGTTATAAATGCGCAAGTGTGTGTGTCTGTCTGTCTGTGTGCTACGTTTTCACGGTCCATTTATCCAAAGATTTTTAACCGAATATGGAGATATAAAGTAGCATATTTTATGCTACTTTTTATCTCAAAAATTAAAGAGTTCCCACAAATACACTAAAACCTAAATCCACGCGGACGAACTCGAGAGCATCATCTACTAAATAAATAAAACTATAAACGTATAATTGTATCTAATTGCATTAAAATCAGTAAAAATAGGGCCTCTGGAAGAAATCCACATTTGTAGCGATAAGATGTCCTTGTACACGTCCTTTCTATATTTAAGTTTAGTTTTAATTTGTATTTTGTACAGAATAAATAAATAAAAAAAATAATAAAAAAAAGTGTATACGTCTGAATAAATAACTTTTAAAATTGTTTATAATAGCATCACACAAACGGAAATCGCTTCCACCGGCGCGCCTCGCAAATGGCGGTAAGATATGACGTACAACTGATGGGTGCATTACTTTGCACCGCGTATTCTGTTCACACCCAGTTTATGAAACTGTGTGCAGTTTTAATATTTCAAACCGCGGGCATGCAAAGCTGATATGCATTAAAGAGGATTCCACACTAGCATGAAACTGCTTTTAAATATTGTTGTATTAATTTTACTTTAAGGAAGTAACTATTATTTCATCTGAGCTACAAGTTATCCCTTGATTATCTTTAATCTCACCTGGATACTAAGTGATGATGCAGTCTTTAATAGTAGCAGTTTAACCTGGTAGGAATAATGAAGCTAAAGTAAACTCATACCCCTAATCGGTTTCCATACTTCATGGGACCGGAATTCTCCAGAAGCCTCTCACCGGACAGAACTTGTTTGCTTCATAGCCATTTACATTCAAGGATCTGATAAAAATGATTAGTTAAGACTATGTTGGAGAGAGCTGTGCTTGGAGAATGCTTTCGCAATGCAATGAGGGTTACCGTTTTTATGCTAACTAGTTGGCATCATTGGCGAGTAAGGTCCTAAGTATAGCCACGTATAGCTGTCATTCGATAAAGAAGCATACTTTTGACAAAAACTACGTTGGTAAATCAAATAAATATTATAAATGTGAAAGTTTGGATGGATGCATGGATGTATGGATGTTTGTTACTCAATCACGCCCGAACGGCTGAACGGATCTGGATGAAATTGGGCACAGAGATATATTATAGCCTGGAATAACACATAGGCTACTTTTTATCCCGGAAAATTAAAGAGTTCCCGCGGGAACCGAAAAACCTCAATCCACGCGGACGAAGTCGCGGGCATCAGCTAGTAGTAAACATACAAGAAACAGGGACAAAGTAACCTCTGAATTAGCTGTTCTTTCAGCCCGCTTAATTTTGCACCTCGTGGAATAAAAAAAATGCTTTTAAATATTAGGCGGTTTTATGCATTATGTGCAAGGTCTCTTACACAAACAATCGGCGAATGCTTGCACGGACTACGGATATGGCGTCAGAACAATTTTTCATTTAAGAAGATTGACGATCCGTTGTTTGCAACAAAGTAGTAGAGACAGGGAATTGATGTCACTACATGAATACACATTATGAGTACGATATTTCAGGTTACTCCTCGTCAGATTTATGCTAGTATTCAACATAGATTTTAACTGCAGTTGTCCATATCATGGCCAGGAATGTGTGACCTAGTTGTGACAACGCATAACAGTCGATTGCTATTTGAGTTTGTTGTGGGCTCTTCTCAGACCAGGATGCGTTTGGAACCCTCGAAGCTTTAGTTTTAAGGTACCATCGTCCATTAACACCATCACGTCTAACTCTTTGTATACCTACTTGTCGTTCAAAAAGTGTACTGTGTAGGTAAAAATTTTGAATAAACATACTTTGGATTTGACGTATAGTTAAAATTAACCCGTTTGTTGACTGTTGACTGACCGGCCTTTTTGATTCTCCCGTACCTTAGACAGCATTAAGCCGTCAGTTCCGGTTTAATCTCTCTTATCAACCAGAAACTTCCGCGGAAACTCCTTAATTTTCCGAGATAAAAAGTAGCCTATGTCACTCCCCAGGTCCTCAACTATACCCGTGCAAAAAATCACGTCGATTCATCGCTCAGTTGCAGCATGATTGAAAGACAGACCAACAAACAAACACACTTTCGCATTTATAATCCGTATTATATTATAAATTGATTCCCGCGACTTCGTCCGCATGGATTAAGATTTTTTGAATCCCGCGGGAACTCTTTAGCCTCTGTAGCCTATGTCCTTCCCCGGGATACAATTTACCCCGAATCTATGTATCAAATTTCATCAAAATCGGTTGAGCAGATGGGCCGTGAAAGCATAGCAGACAAACAGACAGACAATTTTATAATATTAGTATGGATGCAAGTATAGAGAATGAGAAAATGAAGTGCCTAGTTCCAATTTAAATTCCAAAAGTCTGTTAAACGCACCACTCTTTTTTCACTCTCAAAAATTAACTAACCGGTAAAGGAACGATTAAAAATTCAATCCTTAAGTGCACCCTTTCCAGGCGAAGTCAGGTGTGAAATGAGAGTGTCTGCGATTGTCGTCTCTAATTACGGAATTAATCCACCCTTCTCCGTGACATATTATAGCCACCTTTGAGGTGCAATCGGTTAGTTAGTCTGTTTCGAGCAGATTTTCGGGAATTCCTTTTGATGATTGCCTAAGATGTTGAAAGCTTCCTAAGTAGGTAAGGTGTTTATTTTAATAAAAACTTGAGTTTTTGTTAAGATTTCAAACATTGAAAATATTGCTGTCGTAAGCTAGTTGGTTTTGAATGAAAACATGAAAAAGAAAACCCCGCGAAACGCTCGCGTCGTTTAGGAGACACGATTCGTCTTGTCGCGCAGGTTGTGCAGCTCCATATAAAAGTGAACGTTTTGTCTGCGCTATAAAATTCTATTACACAATGTAAAGGATAATTAAAATGAAAAAAGCATAGGTTTTTTTAAATGAATAAAAAGCATTTTTCCAGCGGCTAATAATAATCTAATTGATATACTTAATTATAGATCTAATTAATTCACTATAGTTGCGAGACGGTAATAAAAAACCGATTGAGTCTGGTGTCTTCTCAGACCAGGGCGCGTTTGGAACCCTCGTAGCTTTAGTTTTAAAATACCGCCATTCATTATCACCATCACGTATACTTTGTATACTTGTCGTTCAGGAAGTGTACCATGAATTTTAAATTTGTCCTGTCGTGTTCGTAGTAGGTAAGTATGTATTCAGCCTAAAAGTTTTACAGAAGGTTTTCAAAATACAAGACGTGTTAAGAATATATTTTCGAGTTACGTTAATAATCATCATTTCGGGGTATAGTCTAGCCAAACAGTTAAATCCATCTAAAACTCAATTTAAATCAGATTGAAAGGAGGATGCTCCCAATTAGGAACGCGTCGCGGATGACGGATGGTAGTTCCCGAGGGAACTAGGTCGCTTATTCCGCGACTCACAAAATTACATGTATTATAGAAGAGGTATGTATTATTAGGTATTTCTCAATATAATATGCTACTAGTCAAATCAGGTACTTTTTTCAAACTTCAAAACGAGGATTTTGTATGAAATACTGAATATTGTTAGGTCATCAAAAGTAGACGCACTTTTTACTTTATGTAATCGATTATTAAATATAAAAAAAAAAAAAATACATATGCGCCGAATTGAGAACCTCCTCCTTTTTTGGAAGTCGGTTAAAGATGGTTGTCAACCATAAAACTCAGGGGACGTGGATATTACGTCTTTTTTTCACTAAAAAAGAAATTATTTATTTGACTAGCAGTCAAATACCCAATTAAGTAAGTATATTTATAAAATATTTCGTTTTAAACTTGAATGAGTAATGAGTGTGAGTAGGTGGTTTTGATTCAGCCACCTATTTTTTTTAATGAACTACAAGTTAGCCCTTGACTGCGATCTCACCTGGAGATAAGGGATGATGCAGCCTGAGATGGTAGCGGGCTAACCTATTAGGGGTATGGTAGTCACTAAACCCATACACGGTTTCTACACGGTATCGTACCGGAGGCTTTATTCTGTCGCCTCGAGTGCACGCTCCATATTAATGTGAAACGGAGAGTATTTTCTAACGTTATTAAATCAGTTGGGTCAGAATTCAAAACATCAAGGTTTAATTTATTAAGACAGTCAAGAATTAAACATTTCTTTATCAAAAAAGATTTGTTTAACAGCGCTTTTGAAAAACTTTATGACTTGATTTTTGTGCTAGAAATACAAAAAACTCTAGCACAATCTAGTTCTCAGAACTTTAAATAACAGTCCGAATATAAAACACGCTGGTAGAATTGTTAATTTCGCGAAACTGAGCATTTTTGATTATGTTTAGTGTTTCCGGCTGTGGGCACACCGAGCGCAATGGGAAAATCATAAGATTACATATGCTTAAGAAATATGCATCTGTCTCCTGGATATAACTAAAAACTCAGGTGGTTTTAATCGACTATATTAATAGAATATAGGTTGATCGAAGTATTGTTTAGGCAGGGTGAAACAATCAAAATATACTTATCATCTCCAAACAGTCTCCTCCAGCGCACAACTACTGAATTTTCCAATTCACCATATTAGGTAAGACTCTTTGAGTGTACATAATAACAAGGGGCCGCTCGGCATCTTTCCCGTAGGAATTTCAAAAATCCGGACCGATATCTTGTCTACATTATAAAGGGCTTGAGTTGTACGAGATACTTATTATGTTTATTTTTTTACAGATATTCTCCAAACTTCCAACAGTTGATGCAAATTGGCCGTTGATTTCGTTCACGTGAAAATGATGTTTTAGCGCAAAAAGCAGCCAACATTAGCCCCAAGAAAGCATTATATCACATTGATTAAATATGTAAGACAGAATTATTAACTAACACTTTGCGCATTTTTAACTTGATTTTCAAACGATTATTTTTATTAAAAAGGAGGAGATTTTTAATTCATATGGTATCCACTGTAGGGATAATTCATATTATAATATTTGCTATGCTACTTAATATGGATATGTAAAAATAATCGTTTCTCATTGTATCCACAACTTTACACCACTCGTCTAAAAGCTCCGTAACCGTAAACCTAGCAGAGATACAGCCGGTATAAAATATTTTAATTATATTTTATCACCACTAAAACCGTGTAAATGAAAAACTGGTTTTGTTTTATGAAATCGTAAAAAAACTTGTCCTTTGGTTGCGCTGTGAAGTTTTAATGTGTTTTTCCTTTGCATTAATGTGTTTGCTTTGTCCGGGTTTCATTATTCGTCTTATTGTCGAGTGTTAGTTAAATAATTATATTAGTATCGTCTTTACGTTATATAACGTAACTTGATTAAACAAGAACCGTCTTAAACCATAATGCTATCATCACTAGCTAGCTAGCCGTTAGCTAATGTATGATTATTATATTTCATTGGAACGAAAATTCAACATGACCGGAAAGAGATCTGACGCGAGGCCGACGGCTTTGCGTGCATTGACTTCAGTAATAATTAAGGTTTCCACTGAAAACCAGAGCTGCAGCCTGCTACAGCGCTTGTTTGATGCAGCATGGTTTGTTACATTTCAATATACCTACTTATTATTATGTTAATTTAATTAGTCTAATATTACATGTAGTTATCAAATAAAAATCATTTTTTCTTTATTTATCTTTCATTATGAAGCCCAGGGTTGTAACACCGCCAACATCCCAACTCTGGTCTGCCAGAGACCCCTTTTTTTATAGCAGGATTAAACCCACGAATTAATGCGAAAGTGCAATGTCTGTCTATCTGCCTCCTACGCTTTCATGGCCCACTTTTTCAAATTATTTCGATGATCTTGGTGTAGGTTATATTCTGAGCATAGGCTACTTTTTATCCCGGAAAATGAAGGAGGTCCCATGAGAATAAAAATAAACATCGTCCACGCGGACGAAGTCGCAGGCATCAGATTGTTATAATGTGAAATGCATTATTTATCCGGAAAGCCTTCCAAGTGGAAAACAGTTATTAGTCACTCGACAATACTGAAAAAACATCTCAATTCACCCCCAATCAGACCTAATAAGATCAAAGAGAAAAAACCGCCCCGCAGTCGGCCACATTTGTCCGTCTGTCACTCCAATAAATAACTGAGGAAAAAGATCCCGTCTGTACCTTATCTGGTCTCATCAGGGCGTATCGGTGTGGACGTGCTACGAAAATATCTATTTAGAGATGTAACAACCGCCTTGAAACCAGCTGAATTGTCCAAGCGTTACTGCGGCTTACCTTTCTAAAAACTTCCTAGTTTGCTTAGGAATTATTTTAGGTTTCTTAAATCCCGTTATAATTTTTGTTAAAGGATTCTGGATCTTATCAGGGCATATCAATGTACTTCATAATTATTTATAAAGATATGGTGATACCTCCACTTGACCATAAGCTATCAATTTTACCTAAAAAAACTATAAGAAAAATTACGCCACAGAAACGTAGTTTTATTTTTTAATTAGATTCGAAAATGAGTGAGATAATAAAGATCAGTGCTTTAAGTACCTATGTAAGGTAATTAATTTGTTGTGTCGGTCAATAAACATTTATTTATTTTTCCACTTGAATTTTTTGAAAGGTTAGGTGATTGTATGTCGGTGAACTTGGCAGAGCAAGTGCTAGCAGATCAAAAATAAAAGAGAGTTCTGTTCGCATGCAGATGAGTTCTATAGTTCCTGATAGATTTTAGAGATAGTTCTGGCGAGTTAACCTAAAAAACGCCGGTTGAAAAAATGATCTGCTAACTTCCGGTAGCAGATCATTTTCCACAAAATCAAAAATTGAAGAGAGTTCTGTGCGCATGCGGCAGAGTTCTATAGTTCCAAATATGTTTCAGACATAGTTCTAGCACTTTTACCTAGAAAAAAGTCAATTGAAAATAATGATCTGCTACGGGAAGTTAGCAGAGCATCTGGCAGACCATAAAACAAAAATTCACAGAAAATAGAACTGTCGCTTCAGAGGCTAGAAATCCACAGTTTCTGATAGAAGAATAGCAGATCTATAATGTCCAGTACAAATCTCGCCTGGAACTCTCATAAAACTTCTAGCAGAGCATAGGAGGAGAATACAATATTTCATCGAAACGAGATAATCATTACGTTTTAAAAAATTCACTAAAACTAGAACTCTTGACCTAGAGGTTAAAACTCCGCGGTTTCTGATAGAAGAATAATAGATCTATAACAACTAGTACAAATCTCGCCTGGAACTCTCGTAAAACTTCTCGCAGAGCATACAAGAAGAATACAATTTTCATCGAAACGAGATAATCACTAGAAACTTTTTAAAAAAAAAACTGAAACTAGAACTCTCAACCTAGAGGCTAGAACTCCACAGTTTATGATAGAAGAATAGCAGATCTATAATGTCCAGTACAAATCTCGCCTGGAACTCTCATAAAACTTCTAGCAGAACATAGGAGGAGAATACAATATTTCATCGAAACAAGATAATCATTACGTTTTAAAAAATTCACTAAAACGAGAACTCTCGACCTAGAGGCTAGAACTCCGCGGTTTCTCATAGAAGAATAATAGATCTATAACAACTAGTACAAATCTCGCCTAGAACTCTCGTAAAACTTCTCACAGAGCATACAAGAAGAATACAATTTTCATCGAAACGAACGAACGAATCGAATCACTACTTTTAAAAAAAAAACACTGAAACTAGTACTCTCACCCTAGAGGCTAGAACTCCGCGGTTTCTGATAGAAGAATAAAAGATCTACAACATCCATTACAAATCTCGCCTGGAACTCTCATAAAACTTCTAGCAGAGCATAGGTGAAGAATACAATTTTCATTGAAACGAGGTAATCACTACGTTTTAAAAAATTCACCAAAACAAGAACTCTCGCTCTAGAGGCTAGAACTCCACGGTTTCTGATAGAAGAATAATAGATCAATAACATCCAGTACAAATCTCGCCTAGAACTCTCGTAAAACTGCTCGCAGAGCATAGGTGAAGAATACAATTTTCATTGAAACGAGGTAATCACTACTTTTTACAAAAATAACTGAAACTAGAACTCTCGCCCTAGAGGCTAGAACTCCGCGGTTTCTGATAGAAAAATAATAGATCTACAACATCCATTACAAATCTTGCCTGGAACTTTCATAAAACTTCTAGCAGAGCATACAAGAAGAATACAATTTTCATCGAAACGAGATAATCACTTATTTTTAAAAAAATCACTGAAACTAGAAATCTCACCCTAGAGGCTAGAACTCCGCGGTTTCTGATAGAAGAATAATAGCTCTACAACATCCATTACAAATCTCGCCTGGAACTCTCATAAAACTTCTAGCAGAGCATACAAGAAGAATACAATTTTCATCGAAACGAGATAATCACTACTTTTTAAAAAAAACACTGAAACTAGAACTCTCACCCTAGAGGCTAGAACTCCGCGGTTTCTGATAGAAGAATAATAGATCTACAACATCCATTACTAATCTCGCCTGGAACTCTCATAAAACTTCTAGCAGAGCATAGGTGAAGAATACAATTTTCATTAAAACGAGGTAATCACTACGTTTTAAAAAAATCACCAAAACAAGAACTCTCGCTCTAGAGGCCAGAACTCTACGGTTTCAGATAAAAGAATAATAGATCTATAACATCCAATACAAATCTTGCCTAGAACTCTCATAAAACTTCTAGCAGAGCATACAAGAAGAATACAATTTTCATCGAAACGAGATAATCACTACTTTTTACAAAAATAACTGAAACTAGAACTCTCGCCCTAGAGGCTAGAACTCCGCGGTTTCTGATAGAAGAATAATAGATCTACAACATCCATTACAAATCTCGCCTGGAACTCTCATAAAACTTCTAGCAGAGCATACAAGAAGAATACAATTTTCATCGAAACGAGATAATCACTACTTTTTAAAAAAATCACTGAAACTAGAACTCTCACCCTAGAGGCTAGAACTCCGCGGTTTCTGATAGAAGAATAATAGATCTACAACATCCATTACAAATCTTGCCTGGAACTCTCATAAAACTTCTAGCAGAGCATAGGTGAAGAATACAATTTTCATTAAAACGAGGTAATCACTACGTTTTAAAAAAATCACTGAAACTAGAACTCTCACCGTAGAGGCTAGAACTCCGCGGTTTCTGATAGAAGAGTAATAATAGATCTACAACATCCATTACAAATCTTGCCTGGAACTCTCATAAAATTCTAGCAGAGCATACAATTTGAATACAATTTTCATCAAAACGAGAAAATCACTATCGTTTTAAAAAAATCACTGAAACTAGAACTCTCACCCTAGAGGCTAGAACTCCGCGGTTTCTGATAGAAGAGTAATAATAGATCTACAACATCCATTACAAATCTTGCCTGGAACTCTCATAAAATTCTAGCAGAGCATACAAGTTGAATACAATTTTCATCAAAACGAGAAAATCACTACTTTTTAAAAAAATCACTGAAACTAGAACTTTCACCCTAGAGGCTAGAACTCCGCGGTTTCTGATTGAAGAATAATAGTTTTACAACATCCATTACAAATCTTGCCTAGAACTCTCGTAATACTTCTCGCAGAGCATAGGAGAAGAATACAATTTTCATCAAACGAGGTAATCACTACGTTTTAAAAAATTCACTGAAACTAGAACTCTCGCCCTAAAGGCTAGAACTCCGCGGTTTCTGATAGAAAAATAATAGATCTATAACATCCAGTACAAATCTCGCCTGGAATTCTCGTAAAACTTCACGCAGAGCATACGATAACAATACAATATTTCATCGAAAATCGATATCGATCGATATCGATCGATTTCGTTCAAAATCGATATCTGAGGATCCCTAGGATCACAAAACACGAAACTGGTACCAAAATTTTAAAAAGTCAGCGCCATTTTTTAAATCTTTGTTATTGAACCGATTTCGTTCAAAATCTATATCTGACTGTCCCTATGATCACAAAACAGGAAACTGGTACCAAAATTTAAAAAAGTAAGCACCATTTTTAAATTCTTTGTTATTGACCGATTTCGTTCAAAATAATATCGAAACAGCAAACTGTGATTTTTTTAAATTTTAGTACCAGTTTCCTATTTTGTGATTCTAGGAATTCTTAGATATATCGATTTTGAACGAAATCGGTTCAATAAATCGGTTCGGAGCAAAATCGCCAACTTATTTTCAAACCACTTCAGAGTCAATCCCTAGCTGGCTCATGCTACTTGTATGCCTAATATGCTAATAGGAGAAGTAACGAGCAGCGTTTTTCTTACTGCCGATGACGTGGCTGCAGTGGTATATAATATGAAAAGGGGAAAATCTCCTGGATCTTATGGCTTGTGTTTAGAACATGTTTTGTATGCTGGTGATTTAATTTATGGGAAGTTAGCCTCCCTATATAATACATGCATTAACTTTGGCTACCTACCAGAGCAGCTTATGGAGACAGTGGTAGTTCCAATTCCAAAGAATAAAACAGGTGATGTTTCCAGTCTTCAAACTTACAGACCGATTTCGCTAGGCACTGTGTTAGGAAAAATACTGGAAAGGTTAATTCACCCAAGCTTAACTGGGAGTTTAAAATTGAGTGACGCACAGTTTGGTTTCCGTCCTGGTCTTTCAACGGATTCAGCGATTTTCAGCTTAAAAACAACCATCAACCATTATGTAAACAGAGGTGCATCGGTCTACGCGTGCTTCCTCGACTTGAGTCGTGCGTTCGATCTCGTAATAGTTATTTGTGTTACATGGGGCCAAAGAAAATTTTTGTTCCCCGAGGGCGCTATTTTGAATTAAGAGCGAAGTGTAGGATTCTATAGAAGAATCCCGAGCGTAGCGAGGGGTTCTAAAGTAGAATCCTGAGCGTAGCGAGGAATTCAATATACGCCGCCCGAGAACAAAAAATTTGGCCCCGAGTGACACACACTATTTTTCATCATTACGTATGAGAAAAAGCTAGGAGTACCAACCTACTATGTATTGACATTACCTATACGTTTAAGCACCAATCAGAAGATACTCCTATCAACCTTCTATGTAATTGTATAGACATTATTTAGACGTATATTTAAAGTTTAAATAAAATGTAAAGACGTAATATCCGATCAACAAATTGATCACGTGACTTCGGACCAATCAGAACAGAGAAATGCAAAGTCGTATATTCGACCAACAAATTAATGACGTGACTTCGGACCAATCAGAAGAGAGAAATGAAAAGTCCTATGGGCCTACAAGTTACACTTTGCTCCCGCTATCCTCTGAAGCCAATATGCGTTTTTCGAATAGGTATGATGAAAATTATAATTTACTGTGGGAGAAATTGCACGCCTCTAATGTCCCTTCAAAACCGGTGAATCTGTTGAGATACTGGTACGGGAACCAGACTAATTGTGTAAGATGGGGCGACGCGACTTCTAGCGAATACAAGCTAGAATGCGGTGTTCGTCAAGGAGGTTTGACCTCTCCTGACCTCTTCAGCCTATACGTGGATGACCTGATTGAAGAGCTGAGAGGCACTAAGATTGGTTGCCATATAGGGTCTACTTGCATGAACAATTTTAGTTACGCAGATGATATGGTTTTTCTCAGCCCTTCAATCAGAGGCCTTCGTAAACTGGTTGCAATCTGCGAGCGTTATGCTGCAGAGCATGGTATAAAATATAATGTAAAAAAGACAGTTACGATGGTGTTCCGTTTGGGCAGAGGTCCGGATACGATCCCGGGGATTTTTCTTGATGGAAATCTTCTTGAGAGGGTTGAACGATTTAGGTACCTTGGCCATATACTTACTGAGGGTCTCGTTGACGATGAAGACATAGAGAGGGAACGTCGTGCTCTGTCTGTGAGATGCAACATGCTCGCACGTCGGTTCGCAAAGTGCAGTGACGAAGTAAAGCTGACATTGTTTAGAGCATATTGCTTATGTTTCTACACATGTCGCTTTGGGTCAAGTTGACCAGGCGTGCTGTCAACAACATCAGGGTGCTATACAATAACGAATATCGCCCTACACCCTGATGAAGTTGCCACGGTACTGCAGCGCGTCGGGCATGTTCGCTAAGGCAAGAGTATCGGATTTCTTTGCGATCATAAGAACACGAATCGCTTCTTTTTGGAGTCGTTTGCGTTCTACCGACAACGAGATCCTCAGTACGTTGGCAGAGGATCTGAGTTGTTCCATCTTCAAGCACTGGCTGTCAGTGCAGGATGCGAATAAAAATAGAATAATAGTGTGTATGACTACGTATGGATTGTACGTAACTATGACGTTAATATCTTTTATATTTATATTTATATTTTATTTTATTTTATTTTATTTTATATTTAGTTGTACGTCTTTTTGTAATAGAAATATATTTGTACTGGGTACAAATAATATTCTATAAATAAAGAATATTATTATTATAATTATTAATAACAAAGAATTTCAAAATGGCGCTGACTTATTTAAATTTTGGTACCAGTTTCCTGTTTTGTGATCCTAGGGATAAACAGATATCGATTTTGAACGAACTCGGTTCAATAACAATGAATATCAAAAGGGCGCTGCCTTTTTAAAATTTTGGTACCAGTTTCCTGTTTTGTGATCCTAGGGATCCTCAGATACCGGTTCTGAACGAAATCGATCGATATCGATTGATATCGATTTTCGATGAAATATTGTATTATTCTCCTATGCTCTGCGAGAAGTTTTACGAGAGTTCCAGGCGAGATTTGTAATGGATGTTGTAGATCTATTATTCTTCTATCAGAAACCGCGGAGTTCTAGCCTCTAGGGTGAGAGTTCTAGTTTCAGTGTTTTTTTTTAAAAAGTAGTGATTATCTCGTTTCGATGAAAATTGTATTCTTCTTGTATGCTCTGCTAGAAGTTTTATGAGAGTTCCAGGCGAGATTTGTAATGGATGTTGTAGATCTATTATTCTTCTATCAGAAACCGCGGAGTTCTAGCCTCTAGGGTGAGATTTCTAGTTTCAGTGATTTTTTTAAAAATAAGTGATTATCTCGTTTCGATGAAAATTGTATTCTTCTTGTATGCTCTGCTAGAAGTTTTATGAATGTTCCAGGCAAGATTTGTAATGGATGTTATAGATCTATTATTCTTTTATCTGAAACCGTGGAGTTCTAGCCTCTAGAGCGAGAGTTCTTGTTTTGGTGAATTTTTTAAAACGTAGTGATTACCTCGTTTTAATGAAAATTGTATTCTTCACCTATGCTCTGCTAGAAGTTTTATGAGAGTTCCAGGCGAGATTTGTAATGGATGTTGTAGATCTATTATTCTTCTATCAGAAACCGCGGAGTTCTAGCCTCTAGGGTGAGAGTTCTAGTTTCAGTGTTTTTTTTAAAAAGTAGTGATTATCTCGTTTCGATGAAAATTGTATTCTTCTTGTATGCTCTTCTAGAAGTTTTATGAGAGTTCCAGGCGAGATTTGTAATGGATGTTGTAGATCTATTATTCTTCTATCAGAAACCGTGGAGTTCTAGCCTCTAGAGCGAGAGTTCTTGTTTTGGTGAATTTTTTAAAACGTAGTGATTACCTCGTTTCAATGAAAATTGTATTCTTCACCTATGCTCTGCTAGAAGTTTTATGAGAGTTCTAGGCGAGATTTGTAATGGATAATGTAGATCTATTATTCTTCTATCAGAAACCGCGAAGTTCTAGCCTCTAGGGTGAGAGTTCTAGTTTCAGTGATTTTTTTTAAAAGTAGTGATTATCTCGTTTCGATGAAAATTGTATTCTTCTTGTATGCTCTTCTAGAAGTTTTATGAGAGTTCCAGGCGAGATTTGTAATGGATGTTGTAGATCTATTATTCTTCTATCAGAAACCGTGGAGTTCTAGCCTCTAGAGCGAGAGTTCTTGTTTTGGTGAATTTTTTAAAACGTAGTGATTACCTCGTTTCAATGAAAATTGTATTCTTCACCTATGCTCTGCTAGAAGTTTTATGAGAGTTCTAGGCGAGATTTGTAATGGATGTTGTAGATCTATTATTCTTCTATCAGAAACCGCGAAGTTCTAGCCTCTAGGGTGAGAGTTCTAGTTTCAGTGATTTTTTTTAAAAGTAGTGATTATCTCGTTTCGATGAAAATTGTATTCTTCTTGTATGCTCTTCTAGAAGTTTTATGAGAGTTCCAGGCGAGATTTGTAATGGATGTTGTAGATCTATTATTATTCTTCTATCAGAAACCGTGGAGTTCTAGCCTCTAGAGCGAGAGTTCTTGTTTTGGTGAATTTTTTAAAACGTAGTGATTACCTCGTTTCAATGAAAATTGTATTCTTCACCTATGCTCTGCTAGAAGTTTTATGAGAGTTCTAGGCGAGATTTGTAATGGATGTTGTAGATCTATTATTCTTCTATCAGAAACCGCGAAGTTCTAGCCTCTAGGGTGAGAGTTCTAGTTTCAGTGATTTTTTTTAAAAGTAGTGATTATCTCGTTTCGATGAAAATTGTATTCTTCTTGTATGCTCTGCTAGAAGTTTTATGAGAGTTCCAGGCGAAATTTGTAATGGATGTTGTAGATCTATTATTCTTCTATCAGAAATCGCGGAGTTCTAGCCTCTAGGGTGAGATTTCTAGTTTCAGTGATTTTTTTAAAAATAAGTGATTATCTCGTTTCGATGAAAATTGTATTCTTCTTGTATGCTCTGCTAGAAGTTTTATGAAAGTTCCAGGCAAGATTTGTAATGAATGTTGTAGATCTATTATTCTTCTATCAGAAACCGCGGAGTTCTAGCCTCTAGGGCGAGAGTTCTTGTTTTGGTGATTTTTTTAAAACGTAGTGATTACCTCGTTTCAATGAAAATTGTATTCTTCACCTATGCTCTGCGAGCAGTTTTACTAGAGTTCTAGGCGAGATTTGTACTGGATGTTATAGATCTATTATTCTTCTATCAGAAATTGCGGAGTTCTAGCCTTTAGGGTGAGAGTTCTTGTTTTGGTGATTTTTTTAAAACGTAGTGATTACCTCGTTTCAATGAAAATTGTATTCTTCACCTATGCTCTGCGAGCAGTTTTACGAGAGTTCTAGGCGAGATTTGTACTGGATGTTATAGATCTATTATTCTTCTATCAGAAACCGCGGAGTTCTAGCCTCTAGGGTGAGAGTTCTGGTTACAGTGATTTTTTTAAAAAGTAGTGATTATCTCGTTTCGATGAAAATTGTATTATTCTTGTATGCTCTGCTAGAAGTTTTATGAGAGTTCTAGGCAAGATTTGTATTGGATGTTATAGATCTATTATTCTTTTATCTGAAACCGTGGAGTTCTAGCCTCTAGAGCGAGAGTTCTTGTTTTGGTGAATTTTTTAAAACGTAGTGATTACCTCGTTTTAATGAAAATTGTATTCTTCACCTATGCTCTGCTAGAAGTTTTATGAGAGTTCCAGGCGAGATTTGTAATGGATGTTGTAGATCTATTATTCTTCTATCAGAAACCGCGGAGTTCTAGCCTCTAGGGTGAGAGTTCTAGTTTCAGTGTTTTTTTTAAAAAGTAGTGATTATCTCGTTTCGATGAAAATTGTATTCTTCTTGTATGCTCTGCTAGAAGTTTTATGAGAGTTCCAGGCGAGATTTGTAATGGATGTTGTAGATCTATTATTCTTCTATCAGAAACCGTGGAGTTCTAGCCTCTAGGGTGAGATTTCTAGTTTCAGTGATTTTTTTAAAAATAAGTGATTATCTCGTTTCGATGAAAATTGTATTCTTCTTGTATGCTCTGCTAGAAGTTTTATGAAAGTTCCAGGCAAGATTTGTAATGGATGTTGTAGATCTGCTATTCTTCTATCAGAAACCGCGGAGTTCTAGCCTCTAGGGCGAGAGTTCTAGTTTCAGTTATTTTTGTAAAAAGTAGTGATTATCTCGTTTCGATGAAAATTGTATTCTTCTTGTATGCTCTGCTAGAAGTTTTATGAGAGTTCCAGACGAGATTTGTAATGGATGTTGTAGATCTATTATTCTTCTATCAGAAACCGTGGAGTTCTAGCCTCTAGGGTGAGATTTCTAGTTTCAGTGATTTTTTTAAAAATAAGTGATTATCTCGTTTCAATGAAAATTGTATTCTTCACCTATGCTCTGCGAGCAGTTTTACGAGAGCTTTAGGCGAGATTTGTACTGTATGTTATAGATCTATTATTCTTCTATCAGAAACCGCGGAGTTCTAGCCTCTAGGGTGAGAGTTCTAGTTTCAGTGTTTTTTTTAAAAAGTAGTGATTCGATTCGTTCGTTCGTTTCGATGAAAATTGTATTCTTCTTGTATGCTCTGCGAGAAGTTTTACGAGAGTTCTAGGCGAGATTTGTACTGGACATTATAGATCTATTATTCTTTTATCAGAAACCGTGAAGTTCTAGCCTCTAGAGCGAGAGTTCTTGTTTAAGTGAATTTTTTAAAACGTAGTGATTACCTCGTTTCAATGAAAATTGTATTCTTCACCTATGCTCTGCTAGAAGTTTTATGAGATTTAAGGCGAGATTTGTAATGGATGTTGTAGATCTATTATTCTTCTATCAGAAACCGCGGAGTTCTAGCCTCTAGGGTGAGAGTTCTAGTTTCAGTGTTTTTTTTAAAAAGTAGTGATTATCTCGTTTCGATGAAAATTGTATTCTTCTTGTATGCTCTGCTAGAAGTTTTATGAGCGTTCCAGGCGAGATTTGTAATGGATGTTGTAGATCTATTATTCTTCTATCAGAAACCGTGGAGTTCTAGCCTCTAGGGTGAGATTTCTAGTTTCAGTGTTTTTTTTAAAAATAAGTGATTATCTCGTTTCGATGAAAATTGTATTCTTCTTGTATGCTCTGCTAGAAGTTTTATGAAAGTTCCAGGCAAGATTTGTAATGGATGTTGTAGATCTGCTATTCTTCTATCAGAAACCGCGGAGTTCTAGCCTCTAGGGCGAGAGTTCTAGTTTCAGTTATTTTTGTAAAAAGTAGTGATTATCTCGTTTCGATGAAAATTGTATTCTTCTTGTATGCTCTGCTAGAAGTTTTATGAGAGTTCCAGGCGAGATTTGTAATGGATGTTGTAGATCTATTATTCTTCTATCAGAAACCGTGGAGTTCTAGCCTCTAGGGTGAGATATCTAGTTTCAGTGATTTTTTTAAAAATAAGTGATTATCTCGTTTCAATGAAAATTGTATTCTTCACCTATGCTCTGCGAGCAGTTTTACGAGAGCTTTAGGCGAGATTTGTACTGGATGTTATAGATCTATTATTCTTCTATCAGAAACCGCGGAGTTCTAGCCTCTAGGGTGAGAGTTCTAGTTTCAGTGTTTTTTTTAAAAAGTAGTGATTCGATTCGTTCGTTCGTTTCGATGAAAATTGTATTCTTCTTGTATGCTCTGCGAGAAGTTTTACGAGAGTTCTAGGCGAGATTTGTACTGGACATTATAGATCTATTATTCTTTTATCAGAAACCGTGAAGTTCTAGCCTCTAGAGCGAGAGTTCTTGTTTAAGTGAATTTTTTAAAACGTAGTGATTACCTCGTTTCAATGAAAATTGTATTCTTCACCTATGCTCTGCTAGAAGTTTTATGAGATTTAAGGCGAGATTTGTAATGGATGTTGTAGATCTATTATTCTTCTATCAGAAACCGCGGAGTTCTAGCCTCTAGGGTGAGAGTTCTAGTTTCAGTGTTTTTTTTAAAAAGTATCTAGTGATTATCTCGTTTCGATGAAAATTGTATTCTTCTTGTATGCTCTGCGAGAAGTTTTACGAGAGTTCCAGGCGAGATTTGTACTAGTTGTTATAGATCTATTATTCTTCTATCAGAAACCGCGGAGTTCTAGCCTCTAGGTCAAGAGTTCTAGTTTTAGTGAATTTTTTAAAACGTAATGATTATCTCGTTTCGATGAAATATTGTATTCTCCTCCTATGCTCTGCTAGAAGTTTTATGAGAGTTCCAGGCGAGATTTGTACTGGACATTATAGATCTGCTATTCTTCTATCAGAAACTGTGGATTTCTAGCCTCTGAAGCGACAGTTCTATTTTCTGTGAATTTTTGTTTTATGGTCTGCCAGATGCTCTGCTAACTTCCCGTAGCAGATCATTATTTTCAATTGACTTTTTTCTAGGTAAAAGTGCTAGAACTATGTCTGAAACATATTTGGAACTATAGAACTCTGCCGCATGCGCACAGAACTCTCTTCAATTTTTGATTTTGTGGAAAATGATCTGCTACCGGAAGTTAGCAGATCATTTTTTCAACCGGCGTTTTTTAGGTTAACTCGCCAGAACTATCTCTAAAATCTATCAGGAACTATAGAACTCATCTGCATGCGAACAGAACTCTCTTTTATTTTTGATCTGCTAGCACTTGCTCTGCTAAGTTCACGGACACGGTGATTGTGATGTCATACAGTCGTGTGTATATTAAATTATGATCACACTCTTACGCCTTAAAATATTTTTAAAAATCTAAATTCAGCGATACTAAAGTGAAACAAATCTGATGTAATAATATTATGTAACACTTCACTTCAAATAAATCGGTAAAAACAGCTCTATACAACTCAATTCGAAGAAGCAAAACATTCATTGAAAAGGTTCGGGGTCATTACTCCTTGCCCTCATTGTTTCTATTACGCTTTATTTATTGGCGGAATTAGTTTCTTTGAAATATTCGCTGATCCTTTGTTAGGTTAATAGTTAAACTAATAAAAGCTAGTATGCATAGTGGTGTTTCTGTTACTATTTTATTCCTGTTACTTACGGAAGTGATTAGTGGAAATCACTGCCTCAATAACTGATGCAGTAATTACTTCATTATATAGTGATTTTTATCTGAATCCATACTAATATTATAAATGTGAAAGTGTGTCTGTCTGTCTGCTACTCTTTCACGGCTCATCCGTTCTACGGATTTTGATGAAATGTGGTACAGGGGTAGGTTGTGTCCCGGGGTAGGACAGGAAGCTACTTTTGATCCCGGAAAATTAAAGAGTTCCCTCGGGAATCAAAAAATCCTAATCCACGCGGACGAAGTCGCGGGCATCGTCTAGTAAATGAATAAAAATGAAGCTAGGTTGCATAGTGCTGTTCCTGTTACTATAATAAAATACGAAATGTATAATATGAAAGGGGATAGCTCTAGCCTTCCATTTCGGCTGAAAAAATATTGGGCTGGGACAGTTAAGACTATGAGAAAAAGTGATAATACTTTCACTGGTCACGTTTGCAAGCTACATTAATTTGTATCAATACTAATTTATTAAATGTGGAAGTATATCCTGTCCGTCTATCTATCTGTCTGCCTCTCTGTTACCTTTTCACGGCCCATCCGTTTATCAAATGAGGAAAAACCTTGTGAATTAAAAAAGTGATTAAAATTTAATTAAAAAAAAAAGGTTCTGATTGAGCTTTACAGTTTTATTCCTATTTTTTGTTCTGCATGTAGCCCCTGACTGCAATCTCGCCTGGTGATAAGTGACGATGCAGATGTTTTGGGAACTATATTCAACCCCCTAATCAGTTTCTTAACGGCATCTTCTTGGAACACAACATTTCTATAGTCGTTACGTTTTTTCCATGGCTTTACGTTGACATAACATCAGTCTATTAGTTTCTCCGTATTATGCTACTTAAAACCTTCGGTCTGTATAAAAAAGTGTTTTATTTTTCAACCAATAAACCGCGTATAGAGAAAGTTTCCCAACCATTGTGAATTATGCATGTGAAAACGTCCAAAACACCACGAGTGGCCAGTCAGGCGGTCAGCAAATGACCCTTCAAGCCACGGTATGGCAAACCCTTGCCTGCTCAATATTTATTGCTTTCTCGTCTAATTTTGCGTGTACTACTTTTAGTGACTCCATTCAAATTTCGACCCTGTAACTAATTTAAATAAGATTAAATTTTCATTGCAGTTTTTCAGACTCCATCATTGCTCACATATTTTTTTCTTTTACAACTTCAACGAATTTAAACTTTACTACCCTAAACATGAAACTCAATACAGCTTGCAGTGTTTGTAAACAATTTGCTTTGCGTCTGCAAGGTGATGTAGACTTTGAGTTGAAAAGATTATGGTTGAGAATTGTTATGTATGGGTAGGTGTTGGCTTCTTGGTTTTGAAGTGTTTGTGAATTTACGACGGTGTGTCGATGAATTTCAATTGAGAAGTAAATAAGTTGAAATGGTAGTTTTCTTTGATCAGGTCTTACTTTCAAACTAGCTTTTGGCAGTGTTTTCGCACGCGTTAAGAATCAGTTTTCCGTTTTCTAAGCTATATAAGACTTTCGTCATTAGGTACCTACTATCTCGGGCACTCCTATGTATTTTCTAAACTTATATCTCTACACCTCACTAACTTTTTGCATAAAATAACTTGCTGTAACGGTGAATATAAAGATCGTGAGGAAACCTGCATACCTACAAATAATTAACTAATAATTTAATATTAAATTGACTCTTTAAATACACATCCAGCAATAATGATTTGTAGATATATCTACATCTATACTATAATATTATAAAGAGGAAAGATTTGTTTGTTTGTTTGTAATGGATAAACACAAAAACTACTCAACTGATTTTAAAAATTCTTTCACCTATAGAAAGCTACATTATCAGCGAGTAACATAGGCTATATTTTATTTTCAAAAAATTAGAGATCCTTACGAAAATTGCAATAATGTGAACCAAGTCGGAAAAAATCCTCTCTTCTGAGAGCTTACGTGGCGTGCGCTGCTTAAATAGTTAAAGTTACACGAAAACAATGTATGGTGGAATTGTTCCTCTCAAAAAGTTCTAAAAAAAAGTCCGGGATAGCATATATCTATCTTTTAAGGTTGACTCACAATAACCATTTTTATAGCTATATTGGGTATTAGGATTATTAGTGCTACCCGTGCGAAGCCGGGGCGGATCGCTAGTCAAATATAACACGAAATAAAGTCATTATTGGCATTCATTACTTGTTTCCTGTTTTTAACTTTGTAATGATGAATGTTTTAGGAAAATTCAAAGAAAACTAACGTTTATTCACAATGAATAAAGTAGAGAATGGTATCATGACAGCTAATGCAAGTGCGGATAGTCAATTGACTAAAATTATAGGTGTGATTTGATTGTAAGTTATTGAGTGTTTGATTACTAGTGATCATTTAGTCGTTAGTGTTTAGTATAATTATGGAAATTTAGCTTGATCTACATAATATTGTGATTTTTATATAAAACACTATCAATGGGCCATGGGCTTTGCTGTAGTGAGAGTTTGTCAGTAGAATTTTCATTCCAAACCGGTGGTAGAGTCAAAATATGACGTAACATAAGAGTCACTTGTATTTCCTACATGGAGTAAATAAATTGAGTATTGAGTATTGAAAAAAAAAGTAAAGTTCCCAATAACCGTTACGACCAAAAATATTGAATTCTGTATAATTTTAGTCTCTTGAGTTTGAAATTTATTATACTATTGAGTAGACATTTTACACATTCATCAACTTGTAAGTAACAAGCGTAGCTAGTTTTTTTTACACACTACAAGTTAGCTCTTTACTGCGATCTCACCTGATGGTAAGTGATGATGCAGTCTAAGATGGTAGCGGGCTAACCTGTTAGGGGAATGGCAGTTATATTAAACCCATACCCCTATTCGGTTTCTACACAACATCACACCGGAACGCTGAATCGTTTGGCGGCACGTCTTTGCCGGTAGGGTGGTAACTAGCCACGGCCAAAGCCTCCCACCAGGCCAGTGTTGAGCGCTGTTGCCTTAACGTGCGGAGGTCGCGGGTTGGATCCCCGGCCGGGTTTGGAAATTGATAATTTCTGAATTTCCCTGGTCTGGCCTGGTGGGTGGCTTCGGCCGTGGCTAGTTACCACCCTACCGGCAAAGACGTGCCGCCAAGCGATTTAGCGTTCCGGTACGATGCCGTGTAGAAACCGTATAGGGGTATGGGTTTAATATAACTGCCATGCCCCCTAACAGGTTAGCCCGCTACCATTTTAGACTGCATTATCACTTACCATCAGGTGAGATTGCAGTCAAGGGCTAACTTGTAGTGGATAAAAAAAAAAGAGTCCCCAACAATAAATTGTGTAACGGTAAGTGTGGAGGACAAGCCGCCGCATTATTGAAGCAAATTGCGAACACCCTGCGGGCTCCGAGCTAATACCGAAATCGTGGGCCAAAGATGTAGGTGCTTTGGAAATACCTATTATTTCTTATTAAATAGGGAATGTTGGGTAGAAAAAAATCTAAATGCTTATGGGATAACTACGAGTACTCAGTATAATATCAGATCAGTAAAGATTTTTTATGCTGCAGAGTGCAGAGCTTTAATTTATGAAATGCACACTATAATATTATAGATAAACTTCCTGACAGCTCCAAAAGTAGTACTTTTAATGCATTCAAAAGGAAGGCTTATGAGCTGCTTTTAAATAAATGCTATTACAAAATATCTGAATTCCTTAGTGATAATCTCAAGTAAATTATCTTAAATATTAATATATGTAAATTTGATTATGATGACGTGAATAAATGGTTTTATAGTGCAATAATTGAGTATCCCCTCATAAATGTAATTTGACATATTATGTACTTAATTGTAATTATGTAGGTACTATTATCATTTATTATTTTCTTTTGCCTTTAATTATTGTAATTTTGTATGACCTATTAATTTAATTAACTCATTTTCTTTTATAACTAATATAATTTTGATGATTTTATACCAAATATTCATACACCATTAATTGGTAGAATGTACTTTATTATTAATATTATTAGGTCCTATTTACAATAATTGTAAATCGCGAGACTGAGCGGTGCGCTTTATTTTTCGATCAAGGTGTAACCACATTGTTTTTTAGCCCTTGACTGTGATCTCACCTGATGGTAAGTGATGATACAGTCTAAGATGGTAGCGGGCTAACCTGTTAGGGGCATGGCCGATGAAACCCATACCCCTATTCGGTTTCGACACGGCATCGTACCGGAACGCTATATCGCTTGGCGGCACGGCCACGGCCGAAGCCTCCCACCAGGCAAAAAATTTGAAAAAAAATAGAAAGAACTCGGATATTTTTGAGCCATATCCAGTAAATAATTTATTATTTTTTCATCTCCCAAATCCCAGGAGCCAGTAAACGGCTCGTAAGAGGCTACATCGCTATAATCTGTGGAATGCGACCCCCATTGTGTAATATAGTTGCCACCCTTGAGATTTGCGTAAAGGGAAAAAGGTCGGACCTACTGATCTTCTTCAAAGAACCTGAAGAAGGTAGCTTTTTTGACAAACTTTCTTCGTATGTGGGTTTAGTAGAATTTAAGAAAAAAAATTATGAATCCATAAGAGCTAATTACTATACTCGTCGGTGATCAGCGCAATCTTCAAGAAAATACTTATACAGAGTAGGTATATGTAACTTTTAGGTATCACTAGGGAAACCTAAATAGACAAAGAATTGGGGTATTTTCAGTCGAGCCTTCTAAATTTATTCATTTAAATACCTATTCCGTAAAAAAAAGTATAAACAAAACTTAGGTTGTGCCTAAGGAATCATCTATTGTTTACTGCTGGTAGAATCATTTGTCTATTCTATTTTTATAATAAACTAGCTGATGCCCGTGACTTCGTCCACAAGGATTGAGGTTTTTTGGTTCCCGCGGGAAGTCTTTAATTTTCCGGAATAAAAAGTAGCCTACAATCTATCTAATATATATAATCTTTCTCTGTGCCAAATTTCATCCAGATCCGATCAGCCGCGTGATTGAGTAACACATCTATCCATCCATACATCTATCCATTCATCCATCCGTCCATCCATCCAAACTTTCGCATTTATAATGTTAGTATGGATCTAGTCTACTTAATTTCCAGGCAATAAATATCAGTTGCGTTACTCTCTCGCTAAACCATCTCGAAAGCTAAGCAGAGAATTCATTAGGTCGTTCCGACCCACTCGACGTCACTTGGACTTTTGATTGAGGAAATAAAAAGCCTGAAGACATCGGCTAATTCAAGAGGTCGACTATGGGTTGACGGCAAATTGCCTGAATTGTCTTGAGGACCGTCTTGAGATATCTTAAGAATTCTGAGTTCTGAAGATATTATAAGAGAGTAACCACTTTCTTAATCTGTTTTTGGAGTTTACCTTCTTTAGAATCGATTTTCATATATAAGCATGGGGTATGAACATTTATGGGGAGTAAAATAAAACTTTCTCTGTTACGTTATTGACTCCATGGTGGTGGTGGTGATTGTTCCATGGTAGGTAACACTTCCATGACTATGTTATGTATTTTGATGAATATAAATTATATAATTCATATAAATAATTGTATCAAGCATGCTTTCATTAATATATAGGTAAAATGCGTTCATTTACCCTCATTTACTAATATATTATATATTTTAAACCAAGGATACCTACCTACGATATATATACCTGCATAAACACTGGCAGCATGAAAAGCAAAAAGTTTGAATATCAAAGCAGCGGCGCCAAATGTGACTCTATCGAACGTGAACATTCACTTTTAATTTGTCTTTTCTTTTTATTATTTACTAGACCTATGTATCCTACTTACTATGATTTGCAATAAATATCTAACCGTTACAGTTTTTTTACTGTTATGGTAGAAGTATGATATATTTTATAATCGTTCGTAGAGTAAACTCCAGTCGTGCGTCGGAGCTGACACACACAATTTTTTAATAAATAAGGATGATGACCACTCAATCAAATCAGCAACTCTTTGAGAGACAGAGAGATCAAACTTAAAAACGTACTTTTAAGGAAGTTTGTATGGAATACATAATTGTGACGTCACAACATTTCGGCGGGCTTTTTTCTATAACTTCATTTAAGTAATCTACTTATATTTTAATTTTTTTATTAAACTTGAAAATAACCGAAGATGTGAATTTTAGGTCTTTTTGAAGACTTTTATTTAATAACCAGTATTAAATAGTTTTTTTTTGAAGTAGGTATCATCCCTATTATTATTATCTATCAAGACTCCGTCTTTCCTTGGATGGAAGAATGTTCGTATGGAAATCTAATGAGAAGTTGCTGAAATTAGCGCGAACAGACGAACGAAAATTAGTGGAGGGGCTTTGTTTTTAATAATAGCAAGAAGTGATCAATAGAGATACTTTCTATGCCCCTTCAGGATTTGCATCCTGTGCCTGGGCTAAGCCCTTAAACTAGACAGCATGATGTTTAAGGGCCTAGGGCAAGGTGGAGGGCACCATGGACCGACCAAATTAAGTCAGCTGTTGGCGGTTCATTGCACGAGTGCACCAGGCTGTCGGCCAGCAGGGAGAAGTGGCGGATGCTCGTGAGGCGCATTACATCTGCCACTAAAGCCATCACTTCGTAATAACCACGATCACTCTGTCAAGAGTGTTACGACGAAGAAGAAGAAGATGATGTTTAAAAAGTTGAAACTAAACTCGACGTTTTACTGTTAAACTGCATCTGTTAAGTCGAGGTTATTATACTCGTAGTATAGATGATTTTCTCGATTACAAAGTTGCATGGAAGCAACCGGCTTCGCATCCAGCAACCCACAAGCATAGTACAAGTCAGTGTAATACCTACTTGTTATATTATATACAAGTTATTACATTTTTCTGTTTTCAAAAAGAGCAACTGCTGTGTTTCTTGCTGGTTCTTCCCAGTAGAATCAGCTTTCCAAACCGGTGGTAGATTCTTACGACTTATCTTAAGTGGCACAATTTGTCTTACATGAAATAAATAAGTCATATATTTTTTAGCTAGCCTAACCTAATTACTATATGAATCATGTCCGCGTGGAATGGTGGCGAGAATACTGGCTGCATTTCGGCGCTGGACAGCCAGGCTGATCCTTTGCGCAAAAAATGAGCCAGCCCTTCTGTCACCAGATATTAATATTAATCTAATACTAAATGATGAGAAAGTTGAATGAAAATCTTCCAAGTGCACCCAGTTATTCTGCTATCACTCTAAAATTGATACGTATCTGATATAGGTACATCTATGGAATGTCTTAAACCAAATCCAGGATGGATCTTCCAAGATTTATACGGGCAGTTACCTATTGGCACTAGCACCGTGAGAATGGTTCTGAACCGGTTCAAAAGCGTCCTAAACCCGGATCAGGGCATAAAGGCGATGTGCGGCGATGGCCATAAAGATTTTATTGTCGCTGGGACCGTGTCGTATTCATCGTAAATGTAAATTCACGTTTTGATGGATTACGGGACTTCGCATATTGATGAAGAAAATGAGCTTTCAAATTTATGGTCGATAATATTTCATGAGTGATTTTCGAATGTTTTTTTTAAGCTGAAAACTATTTGGAACTTGGATGGAAGCACTGGGGTGCAAACTCTTGATAAATGAAATCTGCAGGATTCTGTTATTGATAAGATAATATTAAGTTGTAGCAATTTCTTCAATAGTAGAATGTGTGATTCAAAAGCACTTGAAAAAAATTATTTGTTTTAAATATCATCTCAATTCAAATTGCTGGTGAAAATTGATTTTGTGATAATCTTTAATCTTTGACGAAAAATGACAATGTGAGATAAGAAAACACCGGACGAGATATTTAACCATAACCATAATCATCAATTGGTGCAATCAACCCTTCGCTATCACTAGCATAGAACAAAGTCCGCCTGCCGCGTCTGTATGTCTGTCAGTCTCAACGCGATGTACTCAAAACTACCGAACCGATTTTCATACAGTTTTCACCAATGGATGGAGTGATTCAAGAGGAAGGTTCATGTGTATAATTAATTAATGTTTTTTGTAAATTGGTTTATTGTTGAAGATGTCGTACTTAAACCATGCGGACGACGTCGCGGGCACTAGCTAGTAAATCTATAAAAATATACAGCGTTAGACTGTTAAAGTTAACTCATAAAAATTTTGTACAATTCATCCTACCAAATGAAATGCCGCGAAAAAAGTCCATTCAGTGCTTTCGTCCCGAAATAAGTAATTCCAAAAACGCGATTGAAACAGACAACGTTGCATTTTATAGAGAATTTAATCCGATCCCGGGCGCGTATGACGCGGCGCGATTGATTCAAACTATTCCCATTAATTAATGCCATTTGCGTGCGTAAAGCGACTCTAATTAGATTGCGGATCCCGACGTGAAAAATTTCGTTTTCATGTAGTTGGTCGATGATTTTGGAACCGAAGATAGTCTCACGTGAAAATGTTCTCGATTTGCTTCCTCGTTATAATCATAATCATTTATAATTTTGCTAATTGTTTGCAATGAATAAAATTTGAATAAATAAAATTGAATTTGAATTTGAACCGCTAGGCTTTGGAATGCCCTTCCGGTTTTCGATTTCCCCTCTTATTTTAATATAGGTACCTTCAAATCAAGACCTTCAAGACAAGGCATCTTCTAGGCAAGCAAGCTCTACCTTAGGCAGCATCACCACTTGGAAACAGGTCTAATTGCAGCCAAGCGCTTAGTCTTAATCTTAGATTTTAAGGAAGGCTTAGTCTTAGATTTTAAGGAATTCTCACGTAAAAGCCGCGAGCGTTTTTTTAAACCATTTTCGATACCGAAAAATCATGCTATCTATTTACAAGTAATGGCGCTTTTAATACACAGATAAATAAGGATGCTAGCTATCTACCTTGGTTTCGTTTACTATCAATGATCGTGACGTGTAGAATATAATTTTTATATTATAAATTCTGTACTTAGTTAGTGAATTCCTAAGGGGTAGTTTCACGTACGCAGGTGGAGATAATAAAATTCTATGTTAAACCTACGAGTAAGTAACGTGATTATGAATTCAGCGCTTTAATAAAACTTTTTTCCAGAGAGAATTCCGCACTTCACTATTATGCCAGCAAGGTCGCCAAGTCATTTTCCGGTACGATAATGCTTCTAGTTTTGTGCTATTCCAACATACTTTAACGAAATTTAGTACAAAGGTAGGTTCTGTACAATTTCATCAAAATCGCTCGAAAAGATGGGAAATGAAAGCGTACGACTAGCAGATAGAAAAACAGAAACACATCACATGTTTAATATACCTAAGTCGCATCGCAAAAAGGACAGCGTTTATTTATGTATCTACAAATTGATTTAATTGCTAAGTTTAATTGTAAATTAATTTCTTAAAAAGAGCAACCACCGAGTTTCTGGCTGGTTCTTCTCGGTAGTAATGTTATCCCGAACCAGTGGTAGATTCACTCGTGACTCGACGATTCAAAAGCACTCATATATTCATTTATTTATTTAAAACCAAGTATACATTTATATAATAACAGTTTACAATATTTGTTACGGTGTAACAAAAACCCTGATCGGGTTTATCCGTACACCGGTATTCCTCGTGTTCGCTCATTACAATACCCGTTCTACATATTTTTTTTTTTAAGTTGTAATAAGTTTAATTGAATAAAAAAATATGAGTTTGAATTTGAGTAGTAACACGAAAATACGGTCTAGACGAATCTATTAGGGTTTGTTAAACCAACCCGCAGTAGGCTATTATATTTAATCTATTTTACACACACGCACACACACACACAACACACACACACACACACCTACTCCAATCGTTCACACACCTTTGCATGTTAAATAATTAAATAAATCTAAAATCTAAAATATATTGTAACTTTTGTCACTCTTTTTCTAGGAGAGAAAGTCACTGTAGCCTAAACCACAGGTTAACCTACATTAGGTTGCAGAGACCGACCATACATTGTATTTGTAGACCTAAGCCTTACTTTTGTAATTTTGTGAAATAAATCATTTATTTATTTATTTATTTATTATTATTTATTAACTTTTTGCAAAACTAAAGGGTAGATCGAAAAACGTGCCTAACTTTTCCAAGCCGGCGAAGCTAAGGGGATTAGGGCAGGCACTCTGCCAGTCATCAGCGCAATCATTCTCTGATGACGCCCTAACCAGATTACGATCCCATTACCCATTGTTCCCCCGCGTCTAATTACAAATAGTGCAAGTTGGCTCTTGATGATTTGAAATTGAGTTTAAAGTGTACGGAATTTTATAGAAGAGTTTCCAGTGGGCTTACTAGCATCAGCTATATAGTAGTATTATTTTAATATTGCAGGTTTGTATGACGTACCTTGGACCATAATGGCAACGGTTAAAGCAATACTTATACATATTACTCAAAATGATAGTTTGATGTCACGTACCGTGACGTTCCTGAAATAAGGATTATAATTATTCTAAGACACGAAAGTCAACAATAATGAAACATTATGGCTTTAAGCGTTGGCAGTATGGCCCCTGGACGTCGCTCGAACCTATACTAATATTATAAATGCGACGATTAGGATGAATGGAAGGATGGATATTTTTTTACTCAATCACGTCAGAACGGCTGGATCTGGATGAAATTTGGCACAGAGAAAGGTTACAGTGTGGAACAATACATAGGCTACTTTTTATCCCAGAAAATCAAAGAGTTCCCGCGAGAACCAAAAAGCCTCAATTCACGCGGACGAAGTCTCGGGTATCAGCTAGTAAAGATTATAATTCAGAAACAAGAGCATCAACGATATTTAAGTAATAGTACATTATGGTACTAGTGTGTAATGTTGGTGATTACCGCTGAGGCGCTATTGAGACCCGAGCCGTAAGGTGAGGGTCTTAAGATAGCCGAGGACGGTAATCATCAATACACACGTGTATTATACGACGTTTTTCAACACACTTGTGAAGAAAATAATACAAAAAAATAATTTTTAGTATTATTTTCCATAACGTTAAGGGCTTCACACCTTATAACGAGCGGTGTACAATATAAATCATTTTTTTCATAATTAGTACTTGTAGACATTTTAATTAAAAAATAACTGTAATTTCAACAGTGAAAACGAGTTGTGAAAAATTTTTTGCAATGGCGGGAAAAATTTATCAGTTTTCATAAGCGCGCACATCTTACAATGGCGATCGGCCACAGACTAAAAGAATGAGGTTGCTTTTTTCGCGGATAGCGTTTTAGCCACGTACAAAATGGGGAATTTCAAGTTATATTTGATTGAAAGTTTTATTTATTAAACATGTACAAGTTGAAATTATCTATTTAAATATGAAGTTGCATGAAATGAGCACGCATTAATTTATTTGTACTATTGAACACGATCTTTTTTGTATCGAAACTTTATACAGAACAAAGCAACTCAACCAATAAAATAAAAAAAAACTCTATAACTCACTTGTGAATAATAGCAATGAAAAAGTCACAGTTTGAATAAAGGTGTCATTATGTGCCTAATTGCGGTGAAATTAGAGCCACTTTATGAGCAAGTGTGTTGAAAAACTTCTTTATACATCGGTAGTAAGTCCGTTGTTCCTTTTTGAAGTTATTCATGAATCTTATTCCACTACAAGTTAGCCCTTGTCTGCTGTTTGACCCCTATTAAAAAAATGAATGAATGAATGAATGAATATATTTGTATTGTACACCACAAAGGAAATTATACAATACAGAACTTAGCTAATAACAAAGTAAGTATACATTTTGGCGGCCTTATCGCTACATAGCGATCTCTTCCAGGCAACCAATGGTGGTTGATCCACAAAAAAAATGTTGGCTGTTCCACACCTATGAGCTATTCTGGTTTTTTTATCTACAAGTTAGCCCTTGACTGCGAACTTACCTAAGTAAGTGATGGTTTGAGCAATGTATGCAGGTACTTGGCCCCATCAATTAATGTAAACCGGGGAAAAGTCATTAGTGCCTGCAACAATGTACAGGACACAATCGGGTGTGCTCATAATATAGTTACAATACGAACACTAATGGATTATCAGTGATTTGCATTTAGCTGGCCTTGCTGGAGGGTCTTATGCAATTGAAGTAAATTTGTTTATTATTTCAAGAACCTGAAATCCATACTTAATATTATAAATGCAAAAGTGTGTTTGTTGGTTTATTGGTTTGATGGTTGGCTGGTTCGTCACGCCGTAACGGAGCAACGGCCATCGTGATTTTTGGCATGGGTATAGTTGAGGACCTGGAGAGTGACATAGACTACTTTTTATCCTGAAAATTAAGGAGTTCCTACGGGAATCAAAAAAACTTAAACCACGCGGACGAAGTCGCGGGCAGCAACTTGTTCATGAATTTGTTCTCCTGGGATTCTGGGACAATTGGCAAAGACGTGCCACCAAACGATTTATCGTACCGGTATTATTCCGCGTAGAAACTGTTTAGAGGTATGGGCTAAATATACCTGTCATAGGCCTATCAGGTTAGCCCGCTACCACACAAGACTGTATTTTTTTTATTTTTATTTACAACTAGCACACTAGTCATTCCACCACCATCATTAATAACGTCATTTACCACCAGGTGAGATCGCAGTCAGGGTCTAACTTATAATTGATCACGAAAAACTCACTATCTAACAAACAAAGCAGCTACAAAACAAATATATGAAATATGGGCTGATGCCCGCGTGGATTGAGGTTTTTTTGGTTCCCGTGGGAACTTTTTAATTTTTCGGGATAAAAAGTAGCCTATGTGTTACTCCAGTCTATAATCTCTGTGCCAAATTTAATCCATATCCTTTCAGCCGTTCTGGCGTGATTGAGTAACAAATATAATTACATCTATCCATCCAAACTTTCGCATTTATAATATTAGTAAGTATATAAATGAGTCTGCACTACATAAAGCGATCACCCTGAAACAATGATGGTAGCGGACGTAAGGCCCCCACACACGGTCGAGTTGAAAATGATTGTCTCGCTGATAGGTGCCGCGCAAACTAATTTAGGCTCGCAGATTGAATTGAAATAGTGCGTCGATTTTGATTAAAACGAAACGGTGAACAAAGACATGAAACAATAAAAAGATAAAGTAGATACCTAGATATATATCTTTACATAGATACATCTAGAAAGATAGGAAAGTTGTTTGATTTTTATGGCGTTTGCTACATAAGCAGGAACGAGTATAATACAGGGAGTGTTATGGGGAGCTTTTAAGTAAGTTAAGTTTAAAATGATTTGTGTATTTTGTTTAAAATGTATTATTTGCGTAAATTGTTTTTTTTTCTGAAAAATAAATTGATTGATTTGTTTATTTTTATTATAATAATAATCAAATAATTGATTAAATAAAATCAATAATAAATTTATATAAAACACATAATCCAAAATTTGAATATATCAGTTAATCAATTTGACTGAGTTATATGCTTTAAAGAAAGCGGTGATTGCTGTAACCCTCTTCAGCCTCCGATTCGGGGAGTTCCCAGGTTCGATTCCCAGGCACTAGCTTCTCGGGAGTGAAGAATGATTTCAAGCCATTTAAGCCATTCAAAACTCGATTTTACCGTGAACAAGACCATTGTGAGGGAAATGCCTAAGAGTTCTCTATAAAGCTGTTAAAATACAATAATAATAAAAATTCTGCCAATCTGCACTGTCTCAGCGTGGTGGACTATGTCCTTTACCCTTTTCATCTGTGAAGCGATCCGTGCTCGGTAGTGGCACAGAATACTAACTATTACCATATTACTACGTGGTACTTCTAGAGGTGATGATCATGAACACAGTTTATATTTAGCCTATTTAGGACAAGCTGATGACTTCATCCGCGTGGAATATTTTTTTTTAATTCCCATGGGAACTCCTTAATTTTCCAGGATAAAAAGTAGCCTATATCACTCTTCAGCCCCCCGATTATGTAAGAATTGTCCATCAAATGGTAAAGGTTCAGCGTCAAAGTAATATAAACCATAACAGCATTGAATTAGAGCTCAATTTCGTGTATCCATTCTTATACGTTTGAGTTTCGTACATACCTAAACGTATAAGAATGGGTACACGAAATTGAGCTCTAATTTAATGCTGTTATGGTTTATTTACTTTGCCGCAGAACTTTAACGATTTCATCGGCCATTCTTACATGATTGGGGGGCTGGTCCTTAACTAGTTATAGTCATGTTTTAAATCACGTCGATCCGTTGCTCTGTTGTGGCGCGATTGAAGGACAAACAAAAACACTTTGGCATTTATTATATTAAGTAATTATGATAGTCCGCCTTGCCTTAACGTGCGGAGGTCCCGGGTTCGATCCCCGGCAGGGTTTGGAAATTTATAATTTCTGAATTTTCCCTGGTCTGGCCTGGTGGGAGTTACCACCCTACCGGTAAAGACATGCCGTGTAGAAACCGAATAGGGGTATGGGTTTAATAAATCTGCCATGCCCCTAACACGTTAGCCCGCTACCGTCTTAGACTGCATCATCACTTACCATCAGGTGAGATCGCAGTCAAGAGCTAACTTGTAATGGATAAAAAAAAATGTGTTTAATTTAACTGTTCCTAATATAAAGTTTATTTATTTATTTAGTCTGTATCGTGATAATCTCCACAGAATCACCAGCCGAGCGATCGCGTAACTTCTGCATCAATCATTGTTACAGTATCAATTGTTGTAATTGGCTGAATTTATGGCATTCTTGCTGCGTCAATGGATTATGTCCAATAGTGGAAGAATGTTAACCAATCAGAGGTGATTGCGATGTATCAATGATTGATGCAGAAGTTACGCGATCGCTCGGCAGAGCTCGCGCTTGCGGCAGTGTTGAGCGCAATCAACCATTTTACTGTCCTTTGTCTTTTTAAATCGCTGGCTAGAGACAACTATAAAGTATTCCCGTTAATGCCTCTTATATTAAATACCCTTTTTTAAAGGCGAGTAACGATAATATTTGAATTTTGCCAATTTATTGAAATTGCAAAATCCTATTATATTAGAACTAAATGATGCCCGCTACTTCGTCCGCGTGGATTAAGTTTTTTGATTCCCGCGGGAACTACTTAATTTTCCGGGATAAAAAGTCCTATGTCCTTCCCCGGGATACAACCTAACCCTGTACCAAATTTCATCAAAATCGGTTGAACAGATGGGCCGTGAAAGCGTAGCAGACAGACAGACAGACAGACACACTATGGCATTTATAATATTAAGTATTAAGATAAATGAGTACTGATTTCCACTTTTAATTGGTTCGTAATATAAAGTTTATTTATTTATTTAGTCTGTATCGTGTTAATCTCCACAGTATCACCAGAGCTCGCGCTTGCGGCAGTGTTGTGTGCAATCAACCATTTTACTGTCCTTTGTCTTTTTAAATCGCTGGCTAGAGACAACTATATATTATTCTCGTTAATGCAGCTTAAATAAACCTACTTATACCAAAATTTGTCTATGAAAAGATTGTTTGAAAAATAAATAGGTACACTTTTCCACCATCCTACACCATCTTTGTTTCTTCTTGATTATTCTTTGGATTTTGTGCAATTACTAGTATAGATATCCCTTTTAACAGGTATCGATAATGTTAATTGAATTTTGCCATCCGAAAGCAGAAAATCCATAGATTTTTACGAAAAAACTGAAAACTGAACTTTAATAAAAAGGCATACAATGGCAACTGATGAATAGTATTGATACCTATATCAATACTATTCATCAGTTGCCATTGTATCAACATCTTATACTAACCGATTGAGATTGCAGACAAGGATTTTAGGATCGAGAATTTAATTTAAAAAGCTGGTATAGTATTTACAGTATTTGCAGTTAGGTACTTGGCCGAAAAACTCTGGAATAACGTGAGGTGAAAGAAAACCAGGCATCCAGGTCTAATGCCCTGTCATTTACGGGAGTACAACCAAAGCTGGACTCGGTCCTGGTAGTATCAGATTTTTGCTAAGCTCGTAAAGTCGCTACAAACAGTCGTACCGCGGTGTAATGGGACGAAAGCGTCGAATAAACCAGTTCGCCCTGAACTGGCACCGTAAACTCACCGGCTAACTAAACATTTAGCTTTGCTAGATTGATTTTTATTTATTTAGAACCAGATTTTGTGCAGTCTTTTATCTTAGAAAGGTACTCAAAGTAGGTAAGGTAAGGTAGGTATTTGTTACTCAATCACACCCTAACGGCTGAACGAATCTGGATGAAATTTGGCACAGAGATAGATTATAGTCTGTTATTCCAGACTATAATCTATCTCTGTTTCTTCTTGATTATTCTTTGGATTTTGTGCAATTACTAGTATAGATATCCCTTTTAACAGGTATCGATAATGTTAATTGAATTTTGCCATCCGAAAGCAGAAAATCCATAGATTTTTACGAAAAAACTGAAAACTGAACTTTAATAAAAAGGCATACAATGGCAACTGATGAATAGTATTGATACCTATATCAATACTATTCATCAGTTGCCATTGTATCAACATCTTATACTAACCGATTGAGATTGCAGACAAGGATTTTAGGATCGAGAATTTAATTTAAAAAGCTGGTATAGTATTTACAGTATTTGCAGTTAGGTACTTGGCCGAAAAACTCTGGAATAACGTGAGGTGAAAGAAAACCAGGCATCCAGGTCTAATGCCCTGTCATTTACGGGAGTACAACCAAAGCTGGACTCGGTCCTGGTAGTATCAGATTTTTGCTAAGCTCGTAAAGTCGCTACAAACAGTCGTACCGCGGTGTAATGGGACGAAAGCGTCGAATAAACCAGTTCGCCCTGAACTGGCACCGTAAACTCACCGGCTAACTAAACATTTAGCTTTGCTAGATTGATTTTTATTTATTTAGAACCAGATTTTGTGCAGTCTTTTATCTTAGAAAGGTACTCAAAGTAGGTAAGGTAAGGTAGGTATTTGTTACTCAATCACACCCTAACGGCTGAACGAATCTGGATGAAATTTGGCACAGAGATAGATTATAGTCTGGAATAACACATAGGCTACTTTTTATCCCAGAAAATTAAGAAGTTCCGCGAGAACCGAAATCCTCGATCCACGCGGACGAAGTCGCGGGCATCAGCTAGTTTATAATATTAGTATATAGATACTCATAGATATAGATTAGTATAGATGTTAACCACTAGGTAAAGGACAGGCTATTTCACACTGCCGTTAATGATATACAGGAAGGTAGAGTAAACGTTCACATTTGCACTCTACACAGTAACAAGTGGGAGGGCCGGTGTCGCCATGATTTACCGCCTCTTGTTCCATGCTAATCGAGTGCTAAGCAGTTGCTTGATTTATTGCCGAGGCTTAAAGTATGGTTTGGGCATTTGTCAGAGTTTGCGCTAATTGCGCTGCGATATCTTTGGAGTATTTTGGCTTTGTCTTTGATCGCTTGATTGGTGCCTTGATAAACGCTTTCGAATTATGCTAGAAATCCGAAACCGAAAGGGAATATGTATAAAAATAGCTAGGTATTGTAAGCAGTAAGCTGCGCCTCATCGTTGCTGTTTAGATTCTAGATCTTGTTCATTAAGGTGCAGGGGTGATCTACCTCTTTAGGTATACTTGTTATGTATGGCACTATTTTAAAATAAATGTTTTCTCTTTCTTTCTTTTTAAGCTGCTCTAAAATAGCTTAAAGCTTGCTTTTGGTGGTATTATTATAATTTATCTTTAAAAATATAATTTTTTTATTTTATAGATCATACTTCAGAGGTGGTCCCATATAAATTTTATTTAGCGTTTTTTGAGAAAATCAACAAAAAACAAAATATATACCCAGATATTTTTTACTTTTAAGTTTATGTTGGTACTTAAAGGTATAGTTTTGAAGTCGATTTTTGTTTTAGATGAAAGCGAATAATTATTCATACTATGAAAATAAGCGCGAACGTATGTGTGATTCCAAACAAAACTCTGCGGGTACCCATATTATGTACCTACTGTTTGGCCATGTAGATGCTACGTAGCGTCTACGAAAAGCTACGACGATAAAGTGATTTCACCTCAAATGGTCGGGGTTAATGATCCGTCGGGGTAATGGGGCGAGCGACGCTGACCCGACTCGAAACAACAATACATTATTGAATTCAGTTCCCAGATATCAGCTTATATTTTGGCAAACTTATGGAATTTTTATTATTATAAATTATAAAAATTTGATTTCAGATTGAAGCATAGGATAAGGGGCGAACTGAAATCTAATCATACGCGTACGGCACTAACAACGAATTGGTTGTCGTCGTCAATTGCTAGACATCTGCTGAACATGGGTCTGGATAGAACCAGGCTTTACTTTGCAGAAGTCAATAAACATAGTTTTATTTGCTGTTTTGGGTATATAGAAAGATACAATAATTATTATTTTACAGGTCCAACATAGTCAATGTCATGCATTCAGTTAAAAAATAAATTAAATTAAGTTATATACAAATCCATTATAATGTCATATTGTAAAAAAAACATTGAAAAACTTACTTAACATTTATCATTTCACAAAAAGCTTAATTCGCTATAATCCGCCAATACAGACAAATCTATGTGGTACAGCGTGGAGTACGCGATATGCACCGTCCAATAAGTCCGATAGTACTTTGGATGATTTCTGTGGATTATTTGTTCCTTGGGTGTGGGGCGCTATAAGGACTTCCACGCGCCGCGGTCTTGCGCCCGTTTTTTTGATGTTGGACGCCTGAGACTTGCTTAATGTTGTAAGGATACTCGTAATTCAAGCACCACTGATTGAACTGTAAGAAGTTTCGGAATGTTAACGAAATGACTTATCAAAAGTCATATGGAATCAATAGCTAATTATGTAGCGCACGAGTACCTTTGCGAATTTTTTCAGTTGGTACAGTTCGAAATTGTATCGGCTACAATAACATCTGAAATTTACTCACGTAAGTTGCTTACGATAACGTTAAACAGCAGCTTATCGTTTGTAAATGTAAGTTTCTTAAAAACTTATGATGATTATGAACTTGCAATTGCAGCCAGAATATCTCTACAAAGATGTTTACTATTATTTGTAAACAGAGTTTGCTAAAGGCTTCATCACACGATAAATTAAAAGGGTGTCAACACCGACTAAGATGGATGCCGCCGGAACAGGAAATGGTGTTGCAGCGACCCTTAACAGATTCATTTTTCACCATTCAATAGATGAAAGGGCGTGCCTCTTAATGATAGGTGTTATATTCTGTAAATGCGGTGTTAAAATGTTTTTGTTCCATGTTTCTAAGATAGGAAACTTAAGGAGTGGTAAGTCATGTTATCTAGTTCTTCCTAATGGTGTATTTTACAAATAAAGCGCCATAACATTTCATTTTATTTGATTTTAATCCTAAAAGTACATTAAATCCATAGTTAAATAATAATAATATAGTATAATTCATGTATATGAGAACAAGAATGTAACACAATGAAAGTTTTATCAAATATAATAAATATTATAAATGCGAAAGTTTGGATGGATGTATGGATGTATGGATGTATGGATGTATGGATGTTTGTTACTCAATCACGCCCCAACGGCTGAACGGATCTGGATGTAATTTGGCACAGATATAGATTATAGCCTGGAATAACACATAGGCTTTTACTTTGAGACTTTTTATGCTGGAAAATTAAGGAGTTCCCGCGGGAACCGAAAACCCTCGATCCACGCGGACGAAGTCGCGGGCATCAGCTAGTTTATTTATAAGTGTGAAAGTGTGTCTGTCTACTACGCTTTAACGGCTCATGTTTTTAAAAGATTTTCATGAAATTTGATACAGAGATAGGTTGTGTCCCGGAGAACGACTTAGCTTTCCTTATATTTTAACAAATTCCCGTGGGAATTAATAAAAATTTAATTATTAAACATGGCATCGTCTAGTTACAAATATTTAAAGTTTTTTTTAACTTACGCTGATGATATATTGGTTTCTCCAAACAGTTTGTGTTAAAATCAACATGTAAATTGATAAAAAAGAAAATTAAAACCGTTTGGTTCTAAATGCTTTCGTTAGCTTTGTTAACTCTTGAGATTACTGACCTGTAATAAATACAAAGTAAAGTAATAAACAAGAAGAGCTTGAAATTAAGAACGTTAGTTACATCGAAAATGATCATTCTTCTTCTTTTCTTGGTTTATTATGGCTTTCAGTAGTGCCAAGACAATGATCATTATTACGATTTCTAAATAAAAGACAGATTTACGCAATATTACATGACAATATTATTTCGATGGATATTGGAATCAAAAGGAAATCAAACGGTAATTCCGAAATAATGAGACACGAAAATATCATAAAGAAATCTCGAATTTCACCATTACACGTTACCATGGGCGCTCAATTAGAGACAGACGGACAAAAGATGGACATAATGATTGCTATTATCCACTAGAAGCCACTCGGCTATTGTACACGGTATCCGCCCTGGATAACACTTGAGTGGAGTGTATCGAGTGCATTGTAGTGTATTGTGTATCAGTCTAGCTAAGCGTCTTACTGATTGCTACTGACCGATAGTCGGTTATTTATGAGTGGTTACAAATCAATAGTAATTTTCTTATTTACTTCGCAATAACCCTCTGTTGATATTATTGTTTCAGGTTCCTTGATTATTAGCATTATGAATCCATACTATTAGAATCTAAATGACAGAAGGTCTGTCTCATATTATCTATGTTTTATTCGATTTTAAAGTTTTCGTGTAGAGATATAATACATATCGCGAAACATTGCGTCCGTTCCGAAACAGGCATAGGCTACTTTTTATCACAGAAAACAAAAGAGTACCCATGGGACTCAAAAAAGGGGGAGTGTATGTGTACACTACAATACACCCGATTGTAGTGTATTGTGTATCAGTCTAGTTAAGCGTCTACTGACCGATAGTCAGCTATAATTATTTAAACTTCAATCCATGCGTGGACATCATCTAGTTATTATAATCCAGTTTTTGATTTTTCTATAATTCCTATCTTATGGATTGAATACCACGCGTATGAAGTTGAATAACTCTGCTTCAATAAATTTAGAAGATAAACACTGCGGCCGGCGACATTTTTAAGAACTTTTTTCCAAATAACTTTTTTGAAAAGCCTTTTTTGAAAATCATAAAGCCAAGCCCGCCATCAAGGGAATTACTAAAATGGCGGGCAAGGACAAGGGGATTACGGTTCTTCGTTTTTTTGTTTATCGGTCGCTTTGTAGAAGTTTTCTGTTAGAGTCCTTCATGGCGCGCAGTCAATGGCCGTTGCGGAGCGCTCCTTATTTAATTTGCTGTTTGGATTTTGGATGTGGTATGTCTGCGCTTGGCCAGCATGGTGGACTATGCCAAACGCTTCTCATTCTGAGAGGAGACTCGTGCTCAGCCAAGGGCAAAGGGTTTACGGTTCCTCGTTTTTTTAAGGTAGGTATATCCACGAAGGTAGGTACATCTTTTTAATATAATTTAAAAACCATATACCTAACAATAAACTAACCATATGTAAGTGCAATTTCACTTATCCCTTTGTTTGTTTGTCTAACAATATCTTCTTGAGTTTAGATCTAAAAGAAAACACTGATTGTAGGCTTTTTTTTAACAACTAAAAGTTAGCCCTCGAGTGCGATCTCACCTGATGGTGAGCGATGATGCAGTCTAAGATGGTAGTGGGCTAACTCGGTATGGCAGTTATATTAAACCCATACCCCTAATCAGTTTTTATACGGCATCGTATTGGAACGCTAAATCGCTTGGCACGTCTTTGCCGGTAGGGTGGGAATTAGCCACGGTCGAAGCCTCCCACCAGGCCAGACCAGAGCAAAGTTCGAACAAAAAGAGAGGATCGAACCCGGGACCTCCCACGTTAAGACAACAGCGGTCAACACTGCGCCAGGGAGGTAGTCAAAAGGAGGGAGGTTTTGTTTTGTTTCTAATTTAAAACCACCATATCCAAATCCTCCAACATCGTAGTACTTTGATCCAACTCTTCTATGAAGTAGAAAATTGTTCAACCAAACTCCTTTGTCCGCTGACCACTCGGAATTTTTTACTATTAAATTCAGTTGCACTTTCAAGTGGCAACCGTTACGGTGCAATTTGAGCTCTCCACGGACCACTTCGGTGTTTATTGTCTTCTTCCACATAGGTTTTTGTATAATTCCTCCAAGCTTGAAAGTTTCAGTTTTACTCATCAAATAAGTTAGGAACAAACAATTCTAGCAATAAATTTATTACCGATTGCACAAGAACAGTTAAACTGATTTGACGACCTCCGTGGCGCAATGCTGAGCGCTGTTGTCTTAACGTGCGAAAGTCCCGGGTTCGATCCCCGGCAGGGTCAATTTGGAATTTATAATTTCTGAAGTTTCACTGGTGTGGCCTGGTGGGAGGCTTCAGCCGTGGCTAGTTACCATCCTACCGGCAAAGACATGCCGCCAAGTGATTTAGCGTTCCGGTACGATGCCATATTGAAACCGAAGGGGTATGGGTTTAATATTTAACTGCCATGACCCTGACAGGTTAGCCCGCTACCATCTAGTCAATTAGTCATTTATTTATTTAGATAACTTTCATGTACATGCCTTACTTGCTAATACATAATTAATCATTACATTACATTTGCTAGTACATGGACATGACGCCCTGTCAGGGCGTTGCTGACATAATTATACTTATTATATCTATATATCATTATTATTGCGTCCTGTCCGTACATAATTAAAATAATAATGTCAAAATTTCAATTATAATATTTCAATTTCAATAGGTGCGGCTGATCAAGTTATTGAGGTCTATTCACTCAAAAAATCTTTTACGCTGTAAAAACATTTTTGTATGAGCCACTCTTTTAATTTTCTTTTGAATGTAACTTCTTTTGTCTCATCTGTTATCAAATTTGGTAGTTTATTATAAATTATTACTGATGTAAAATATGGGCTTATTCGAGATAGTGTTATTAGGTTGAAATAAGGTTCAACCAATTTCTTTTTATTTGCGTGTGTCTTTGAGGTTTTGTACTTTCGAAAATTTTATAAAGATGCATATTTTTCCTAACAAACAAGACTCTAGACTGCATCATCACTTACCATCAGGTTAGATTGCAGTCAAGGGTTTTTCGGTAAGAGCATGTTGCGGTTGACAAAAAGTGACAACATTAGGAACTAAATCTATTTAAAAGTCCTTTTGAAAGCGGATCTTATAGTGTAACTTCACAAATCTTTATAGTATTATTTTCAAAAAAATTGCAGACTTGACTTTTACCTCTACTTTTTACATAATTCTTCCAAGCTTGAAAGTTTCATTTTTGATCATCCAATAAGTTAGATTTTTTAAAACAATAAACTACAAGTAAGAAATTGAAGTGCAACCTCAGAATAGGTACCTACAGTTGTGTAACTTAACAAATCTTTGAAGTTTTATTTTAAAAAGACTTGACTTTTCACTCTAGGCATTATTTTTTTCCTTCGACTTATCAGTCAGTGCAAGTATGCAACGCAATTTTTGAACATAAAATTTCCAAACTTTCTCTGACCTGTGTGAGGCGTTGGTCCTAGTTTGTTACCATGTTTGCTCTGTCGGCAAACCAGTATTAGTAAAGAGATTATACATTCATGTATGATGCCGTATTTCACCAGGGGAGTATAATTATAGGTTTTATAAAACTGTTTCACCCATTCCAATTTAGTCCGCTACTAACTTACTTTTGATATTGAGAGATTTGGTTATGTAACCTGTTATTGTGATTCGTTAGCATCCAGATTATTCAAATAATTATATCACTAAATAATGTAAGAAGAAAGAAAAGAACACCCCCATTATTATTTACAGCGCTCCAACTTGGGTGCCCACTCCATTGAGCATTGCGACCTGCGATATTTCCTCAACATACAGTATGTTCCAAAAACCAACATTTTTTTTTATTGCAACCACCAATCCTTGTCATTTAAAATAACTTTGCAATATGCCGTTACTATTATATAAACTTTTTTGTAACGAGACTTAACTCTAACAATGTAATAATTGTTAGGTGTATGGCAGTTATATTAAACCCATAATCCTTGGGTTTCTACAGGCATCGTACTGGCACATCGCTTCGCTAAATCGCTAAATCGCTTGGCGGCACGTCTTTGCCGGCAGGGTGGTAACTAGTCACGGCCGAAGCCTCCCACCAGACCATACCAGAATTCAGAAATTATATATTTCCAAATTGACTCTGCCGGGACTCGAACCCGGGACCTCAACAACGCTCAACACTGCGCTAGGGAGATCGTCAAAACAGTCACGGGCTGACTGGTTGTCTCTCTTTGCTTCAACGCTCATTTTGTGACCTATATAACACTCAAACAAAATAAAAGCCTAAAGCATCCTGTACATCAGACAAATTGAAAGCAATGAAGTCGAAAGCGTAAGTTCTCAATCATTCAAGTTAACGACAATCGTGGAGAGGGGGCTGATCGGTAGTAGTAGTAAATTAAAAATGTATGGATGCGGCATTTGTTTTTTGTAACTTTAAAATGTCATAGGTATTCCTTTGTAAATGTAATTTTTTACAATTGAATGAATTAGGACTGATTGTCTATCTTTTAACACAATTCTTATTGGACACAAATTGTATACCTATCCATGGCATATTCTAATTATTAAGTCAATATTACACAATATAAGGGCTTATATAAATTCTACATGAACGGTACGTTGCCAACGGCAGAGGTAACTGCGGCAGGGTGTCAGTTTTTTAGCTTTTCACATGAATTATTGCTTGCATCCTGGATACGAATGTAGGATACTTTCATCTCGGAAACTTTAAGTGTTCACTGTAGGCACAAGCAAAATTTTTGGCGCTTGGGAAGTGAATGCCAAGACGATTGATACGACACGAATCGTGTGTTGTTCTCAGTTTCAATATTGTAGACGTTCGTGTTTTAGAATTATACGTAATCCTTATTTATGCCTATCAAGATATGTGACATAAGTCTGTCATTTTAAAATAATACTGCTTTGAATAATGGTAGTAACCCCCCCAGATTAGAGGGGATACCTTGGTAGGGACTAGTTATGAACAGGCCTTTTCTAAGGTAACAGAATTCCTTTGCAAGCTTTTTAAAATTTACCACATCCAAATGCCGAGTTATGTTTACAAATCACATCCCAGTCTAGTTCGCAATAACAACTTAATAGTGTAAGAGCATGTGAATTGTCGACAGAGCCGCCTAATGGGGACTCTTAAACAATTTAGCGCACTTTTATGTCAATGTTTCTCCCTTGATTGTTGTTGCTTCCTGGAAAGCGATGTAAACACCTATGTGTGCACTGTATATGGTTAGATTTATACAGTTTATTGGTTTATAAAGGTGTACTCAAACATACGGTATAAATATTACAGTTTTTTGGTAGTGCCCTAATTATTTATTTTTATTTATTTATTATTAATACATCACAATATTGCAATAATAGTGTTACAAGTAAAATGGTGTGATCATAAACTTTGCAAGTTGAAATTGGTCTAGTGATTATCATATTGTCAAGAGATGCACTAAGTCAGGCTATGAAAATCATTATTAAACAAGATAATGCCCGCCTCTTCGTCCGCGTCAATTAAGTATTCTTTAACTCCCGGGGGAATTCCTTAATTTCATACAAAACTATCTCTATTCGAAATTTCATTAAAATCGGTTGAAACGATCAACGAAACAAGAAACGTCAGACTGACGGACATACATAAACACTTTCGCAGTTATAATATGCAAGTATCGATTAGTGAGGATTCAGGGTTAATTTAAAAATTCTAATATATAACCTTGTAAAGCTAAAATAACTCCTCTACTACTGTTTTTTTGTTATGCAACCTTATTTAAAAACAAAATAAATATTTATAAATTAGTTTTCGATGTAAACTTTGGACACAGCTTATTCAACAATTAAAATATTTTATTTTATTTCTAGAAGTCGTAGAACAAAACTTTTTTCGTTTTGGCTTAGGAATAGTTCTATTTTTTACAAACACACAAGCATCCGTAGTTACTTAACAAGGAAGAAAAACAATAAATTACGCCCTTACTTATTCAATTATTCAGGGCATTCATTTATCTACAATACAAAAGCATAAATATCTGATAAAGATTCTGTCACCCTTTCAGCTTTGGCTATTGTTGGTAACGTGTAAACGAATTGAAAGCCTTTGTAGCGATGTGGTCAGCGCACGTCATTTTACTGTGAAATTCTATAAGCTGCCGCACGCATTCCTGTTGCTGTGAACATGTTTGATCTCACTTCGAGTTAACGAATCTAAATATATAAAATTCAAAGTCCTGACTGACTGACTGACTTATATATCAACGCACAGCCTAAACCGCTGGGGCTAGAAACTTGAAATTTTGACAGTAGGTTTCATTTGTGACGTAGGCGCTCACTAAGGAAGGATTTTTCAAAATTCCAACCCTAAGGGGGTGAAATAGGGGTTGAAAGTTTGTATGAAAGTCCGTCATTTCTCAAGTTATATCCATGAAACTTGGTATACAAACACTGGACGGTTCGGCGTGAAATTTGGCAAGCATACTATTATAACGTTGACATCCGCTAAGAAAGGATTTTCAAATCCTAAAGGGTTTGAAATTGATGTAGTCCACGCGGAAGAAGTCGCGGGCAAAAGCTAAAATTGAAGAGGGAAATTTAATTGTTTCTGGCATGGACCCAGGTGTCGTTTGGTCAGATACCTTGCTTTATTCGGCTGTTTTTGTTGTATATTTCTACAGACACAAGGTTTGATTGCTTTCACAGCATTCTGAGGAGTTCATATTCTTCTGGTTTAGTATTTATTTCTTTAAGTTCGCACAATCCATATCCATACTATTATAAATGTGAAAGTGCGTCTGTGTGTCTGTCTGTCTAACGGTCCATCTTTTCAACGGATTTTGATGAGTTTTGGTAAAGAGATCTTCCGGAGAAGGACATAGGCTGATTCACCCCGGAGTTCCCTCGGAAATAATAAAACAATTATCCACGTAGATGAAGTCTTACTTGTCTGGGAAAGACGTAACCACTAAGCGATTAAGCGTACTGTAGCGATACCGAAACGGATTATGCTCAGGTTTAGGTTTCATTCCCTACCTTCCATGTGAGCTGCATCCATTTTAGACGCTATCATCGCCCTGTCGAATAAAAATGACTCGTGTTTGTGCTTCAGTACCCAATATACAGAACATTAATGAAACTGACTACTGTTAACAGTTTAATTCGAATTGTTATCGACAGTGAACCCGCAAACCATTCTGACGTGACTTTGTGAACAAACAACATCAATTCGTACTTCCACCACAAATAAATCATTGACGATGGCAGAATCATTCAAAATTACCAAGACTTTCACAATTAATACGAAAAATAAAAATGATTTTAATCAGAAACTTAAGCGCCATATGTTAATCCGCTTCAAGACCATCCTTACTTTGTTATTCATCTGTGGCTTTAACTTCAAAGTCTTCAAACTTTGCAACAAGTACAAAGTTTTATCAAGTCTGTACGTTGTCAGTCTTATCATTCTCATGATTACAACCACTATTTTCTGCTGCGTGGACTACAACGCTTTGCAAGTTTGGTCTACTGTTGAATATGTTTTCTCTGTTGCTATTTTGCTAGTCTATAATAGTAAACTGAGCAAATTCTCCTTTAAATTAAACAAAATTGATACTTATTTGAGGGTCCATATCAAACATTATAGCATGGCTAAGAAGAAAACATTTATAATCACTGTAATTCTTTGTTTAGTTAGATTTACATTCACTTTTACTCATTGCTGGAGTCATGTCTGCTATGGAAGCATCGTATTATTCATCATCAGCCAATTCTCGTCCTTCGCCTTAGACATCAATAGAGTATGGAGGTTTATTCTTCTGGAAACGGTACGCTACCGTCTTTGTTTTCTCCGACAAAGATTGGAAGAAATGCCAGAATGTAATTACTATCTTTATGTTAGTGAAAATAAAACTTTTAAGCAAAACAAAATGTCGTTTTGCGTTAATTTGTACAGAAGTATTGCTGATATCTATGATCTAGTGGCACCTGAGATTCATTCTTCCGTAAGAATTTATATTAAGACTAGCTGATGCCCGCGACTTCGTCCGCGTGGATTGAGGTTTTTCGGTTCCCGCGGGAACGCTTTAATTTTCCGGGATAAAAAGTAGCCTATGTGCTATTCCAGACTATAATCTATCTCTGTGCCAAATTTCATCCAGATCCGTTCATCCGTTGGAGCGTGATTGAGTAACAAACATACATCCATACATCCAAACTTTCGCATTTATAATATTACTAGCTGATGCCCGCGACTTCGTCCGCGTGGTTGAGGTTTTTTTGATTCCCGCGGGAACTTCTTAATTTTCCGGGATAAAAAGTAGCCTATGTGCTATTCCAGACTATAATCTATCTCTGTGCCAAATTTCATCCAGATCCGTTCATCCGTTGGAGCGTGATTGAGTAACAAACATACATCCATACATACATACATCCATCCATCCAAACTTTCGCATTTATAATATTTATATTTATATATTATATATATATATATATATATATATATATATATATATTAAGATTAAAATATAATTTTGATTTATTTTTGATCATTTTCTAATTTTCTTGTTTGTTTCAGATGTTTGTAACAGTCGTGTGTACTGTACCAAAATTGATTAATAATTTCTATCATATCTTATTGGTGCATGATGGCCATGTAAGTTCATGGCTAAGTGTAGCTATTGCATACTTTTTTAAATGCACGTCTCTGTTTGTGACCTTTATACGGCCTATCTGCTTAACTGATTTTGGTGAAAATCACAAAGATAACTTGCATCATGAAGGTGGACATAGGTTTCTGTTTATCCTACAAAATCAGAGTTTGTATGATTTTTAAGACCCTGAATCCATGCGGACAACTTGCATCATCTGGGTTTTTATTATTTTTCAGGAACCTACCGAGAACTTACTGTTTTTGGTAACGCACGTTGTACAGCTGAGCTTCCTTTTGTTTTCACCTTGTATCATAGTTGAGCTGCATGCGATAGAAGTGGAAAAAATAAGAATTTTCCTGATACATAGATACATTGACGAAGTTGGTAAGTATATAAGTGTTGCACATGCTTTATTTAATTTTTAACAGACTTACCACAAAATATAGTACTTGATGTAAAATAAGATATAAAGGGCTTTTCGTAGCATTTGTTTGTTCAAAACGAAAAAGGATGGCTTACCACTGTTGAATTATTGATACAATTATATTGAAAAAACTAGAAGTTTAATTCGCTATAATCCGCCACAGAAGGTAAATCTATGTGGTACAGTGCGTATCTTGAACTGGCACCCCGCGATATTCTCCACACCACATAAATCTTCCAAAATAACCTCAACGTACGTTTCACTCCGACACCGGAGCATTTTCAGGAGATGTTGACTCTACAATGCACGATTGTGAAGTGACAATTTTGTCGCAAAATCTGTCTTTTATACCTATTTTAGCATGAGTCAAACTATAGCCCCGCCCCATCCCCTCTTCTACTATGTAAATTGAGTAAAGGTCAATTTGATAAGTTTATTTGTTCATTCAGCAGCCCAAATCCTTGAAGGATTTGAGCTGCTGAATGAACAGTTTAGTAGTAGTAGTTCTAGTTTTTTCAATATCATGGACTTCCGCAAAGTAACGCCTGCTTCTATCCAATATTTGATACAATTATATTTCATTATTAAGTAGTCATAACTCTGTGTTGCATAACTCTGTGTTTGTATAAGACACTCTGTGAACTATGATCTATGGTTGCCTTGTTCTGTGCTACCGGTTTGACTATGAATAGCAAGTTTTTCCTGTGTAATAGAATCAAAAATATGAAAGTGTGTAATTAAAGTATGTATTCAAGTTATTAGTGTTTATTTAATGTCCCAGTCTACAGAAGAATAATTAATTAATAACCACGACCAAGCAAAGAGTTAATTCAATTCAATTGAAATGTATTTATTGCGAACTTGGGTTTTTAACAGATGCCAGGATACATAAAAATTTAATACAAAAAATGTACAGCCAAAAAAACTAGCTAATTAGAAACTTATGATTAGAGATAAGATTAATCAGAACGTTAAAGCTTCCGGTATAATAACAAAATATTTTTATCGATTTAAAATTAAAATAACTAGCTAGTCACTAAGATTATCTTTTGTTTTAACTTTTAATTACCTGTTCCAGATGCAAAGGTCAAGGATGAAATAGACACATTCCTGCAATACACGAACATAAGAACTTTTCAACGTAAGATATGGCGGTGTGTCCCTATGAACATCGCCCTTCCGCTGGAAGTGGCTAACATTTGCGTCTCAGCGATCATTGTGATTATTAACTTCACCCATTTGTATGGGTGAATTATTATTATATCTACTGTTTATTTGTACCGCCATAAAAATAACAAAAAAATGTTATAAAGTAAAGTGAATGTTTTATCTCTTCGCTTTTTGAGAAGGCAATAAACATGCAATAAATGCATGCGCGAAAACACAATATTATTGTTAACACAATGTTATTGTATTACAGGACAAAAATACCGTGTAATTCACTTTTACATGGATACGCGCACACTAGCACGACAGAACAAAATGTCGTTCAATTCCCACGCGGATGTTTATAACACGGACATTTTGTCCTGTCTAGTCTAGTAATATAATAAGTCTATGAGTCTGTATCAGTTTGTTTGCGCTAATGACAGTACAAAAAAACAGCCAAATGATAATAGTAACAAGTGATAATAAAAATTATTATCATAAGAAAAAAGTAGATTTTTGAATATCATGCGCACCAGATCTTGGATGAAATAAACACGGGATAGGAAACGTAAGAAAAATGTATGAAATCACGTTCGACTAACTTTTGCGGGGCGATAAGTGCATGAAAAAATTTATCACTGACAACACATTATGATAATAATTAATGGCAAAACTGCCCAGTTCGCAGCTAGAGGGGTAAGGCGAATATGGCCGATATCACGCATCCCATGGTTAATACGTCCAAGCACCAGATCCATTGTATACGTTTAAAAATAAAGGTTTTTTTTTACCTAAATTTTTTTGTTCACCCTACAATAAAATTCTATCCCTACAATCATAATTGACATTTCAAAAGGGATGGTTTGACGAGCCCACTGCACATCGTCTTAACTATTTAGCCTCAAAGCTTTTGTGAAAATCGAACCCTATACTTTTGCAGTTTTTTTGCTATAAATTTTCTTTTAAAAGTTTACAATACCAAACAAATAAACATTATTATTACAAACAAATAAAATTAAAATATTTTCTTTTGACGTTTGTCACTTTGTTTTTTTTATCAAGTACAAGTAAGCCCTTCGCTGTGATCTCACCTGATAGTAAGTGATGATGCAGTCTAAGATGGTATAGGGAATGGGTTTTCTTAAAAGCTAAAGATTTTGCCTCAAATAGAGTCGGGTTAGCTATGCCAAATTTACTTAAAATATTGTCCTTATAGAGTTACATTAAATCAGATTAAAGCGACCAAACTTAGGTTTAAGAACATCCTAAATTCCACATTTCCTATTCTGTTCCTACGAGCATTTCCTATTTGCTGAATTGAAAATATAGAGTAAGTATATTATGCAAAGAAGTAAACAACTCGTAATTCTATCAAACTTTTGCACTTTATGATGACTACCTCTATGGCGCAGTGTGTAGCGCTGTTGCCTTAACGTGCGGAGGTCCCGGGTTCGATCCCCGGCAGAGTCAATTTGGGAATTTATAATTTCTGAATTTTCCCTGGTCTGGCCTGATGGGAGGCTTCGGCCGTGGCTAGTTACCACCCTACCGGCAAAGACGTGCCGCCAAGCGATTTAGCGTTCCGGTACGATGCCGTGTAGAGACCGAATAGGGGTATGGGTTTAATATAACTGCCATGCCCCTAACAGGTTAGCCCGCTACCATCTTAGACTGCATCATCACTTTCCATTAGGTGAGATCGCAGTCAAGGGCTAACTTGTAGTGGATAAAAAAAAACTATAATTTGCTTTCATTCAGCTAGTTCTGTGTATACTCACAGCATATAACGGCAAGATTTGCGTTGTTCTATGTTACTTGAGTTTTTATATCGCGGGGACTTCATTGAATTTACATACCTAAAAATTTTACGAAAAATATACCAGATTAATTTTGGTCTGATTTATTTAATTATCCCATGCTCAAAGTATTTAAGAATCTAGAAGTCAAGGGTGGAAAGGCATTTTCTAGGTGCGCGCTTCAACTTAGACCTCAACATTAATTCCTTTCTTAAGCATGATTGTTGTCAAGTGTAAACCTATAGGCTTGCGCTCGTATTAATATATACGAATATTATATTATTTTAATATTATAAATTTATAATATTAGTATGATAACAAAACTATTTTATTATTATAACAGACACAATTTCGCATTTAATGCAAAAGTGTGTTTGTACGTTGGTTTATCCTTCAGTCCAGTCGCAATAGAGCAACGGATCGACGTGATTTTTTTGCATTGGTTATAGTTGAGGACCTGAAGAGTGACATAGGCTACTTTTTATCCTGGAGAATAAGGAGTTCCCGTACCTATTAATAAAACTTGTTCCACGCGGACGAAGTCGCGGGCATCAGCTAGTAGTAGCAGTAATATCATGTTTTGTAAAGTAAGATACACATTGGCGATACAGCAAACAAAACATGATTCTTAAACAATCATTAGTCTCTCGTGTCGTGTCGTGTGGGGGCGCGACGGAGCGAAGAGAAGATTACTGCTAATGATTCTTGGTGCTGTGACACGTTTTAACAGAGATTTATCTTTAAGGTTTACATTAATACTGTGCTTTTGAATCGTTAAGTGAATCTACCACTGGTTCGCAATGACATTCCTACCGAGAAGAACCAGCAAGAAACTCGGTGGTTGCTGTTTTGAAAAAAATTACAATTTCATTGTGTAAATACATAGGTAACCGCTGTCTTTGGCATTTCTGGAGCGAGTCAAATCCATGCTCTTTTATCATTTACGTAATCTTCAACAGTATAATAAGCTTTTGCATGAAGAAGATGCAGAAGAAGAGAAGAATGGAATGGATATGGAATGCCCTTCTGGCTTCCGTGTTCCCCTCCTCTTTTAATATAGGTACCTTCAAATCAAGAGTGAATAGGCATCTTCTAGGCAAGCGCGCTCCGCCTTAGGCTGCATCACCACTTGCAAGCAAGTCTGATTGCAGCCAAGCGCTAGCCTATATATTAAAAAAAATGAATGATGCAGTCTATGGTAGCGGTAGGTATGGTGGTATGATGGTAACCTGTTGGGTAAAAAAATCGTACCCAGGACCTCCAACTATAAGACGACAGTCTGGAGGTCTGCGCCATGGAGGTCCTCGAACACACCAAACTCATATACAAATAACCCTATATATTTTATCCATGTTATGATTTATCTATGTTAACATAAAATATTACTGCCATAGCCGAACCCATAACGCATTTTACGATGACCATAACGTGGTATCACCTGCCTTTACGTAATGCCTTCATAACTTTGATAGTTGTAAGCTGAAATCGTAATGCTTAATAGTCGAATAGCTATAAAATTGAGATTAGGCGAAGACACATTACAAATGTATTATGCGAATGTAGAGATGACTGGCAAAAATAAACTAAGTACATAATCTCTCTTTGCATCGTATTCCTCCTTACTAAGGGGCGTGACCCTTTTCCATCAACACGTAATGGTAGGAGTTTTCTTGGCATAATAATGCGGTGGGTACTGTGGGTGGCTACATTCGACTCGACTAAGAGTAAGTATTAGTTATATATTGGTAACGATAATTATCAGATGTTAGTGATAATAACCGGACCGACGGCTTAAAGTGCTCTCCGAGGCACGGAGGTAACGAAAAGGCCAAATTTTAAACCACCAAATTCGGTCACCCATCCAGTTACCGACTTGGATCAACACAGCTTAACAATAGCAATCGTTGCGTTGCATTGTCACAACTAGGCCACTCGTCCCTCAAACTAAATAATATTATTATAAATGATGTTTAAATTTTTGATGACCTATGGCGCAGTGTTGATCGCTGTTGTCTTAACGTCCCGAGTTCAATCCCCGGCTGAGTCGATTTGGGAATTTATAATTTCTGAATTTTTTCTGGTCTGGCCTATAGCAGGCTTCGGACGTGGCTAGTTACCACCCTACCGGCAAAGACGTGCCGTCCAGCGTTTTAGCGTTCCGGTACGATACCGTGTAGAAACCGAACAGAAGGTTTAATATTTATTTTAACAGCTTTACCTCCGACAAGTTAGCCCGCTACCATCTTAGACTACATCATTACTTACCATCGCAGTCAAAGACTACGAATTTGTGGTGGAGTAAAAAATAAACCTTTACCCACGCGGACGAAGTCGTCAGCATCGTCTAGTCTATATCTATATACTAGTATCTAGCTAGCTACTATAGCTAATAATAGCATAATTATAAGTATTTAAAACTAATACAATTAAGCGTATGGTAGAGAAAGTTACAGTAGAAATGAAGCGAAGTTACACTCATTCGGCTCTCGCATAATTAATCAAGCACTAAACTTTGAATAACAAATCTTCGCATTTCTCCTGTTTCTCCGTATTTCAATTCAGTCAAGCTGTGATATTCGCAAATGGGACTAATCACTTAATGCAGGTGAATTTGCTACTGGAATATCGAGAAGTTCGAAAGAGGTTGCATATTAAATGGATACTACCATTTGTTTTGAAACTCGAATCGTTTTTAACTCACTTTTGTATAAAGCTAGTAAAAAAGAAATTTTTTAAAAGTAATGAGCTATTTTTACTTTGAAAAAAATAATTAATTAATGACATTTTTAAGTTCAGTTCAAACAGATCTATAAACTTGAGATTTTGGATTTTTTACCTGCAATATTTTTTGTTCATATCAAAATAGCCCCTAAGAAAAGTTTTAAAAAGTTTCACTCAAGTGAGGCAAGGGCGGGTCACTTAGTCCACGATATATATTTTCTACGAAGTCTAGACTCTAGAGATTACGTAGCGGCTACGAATTCGTAGCTATAGTGGAATGTACCATCATTGGAGTATTGTTTTTCGCCGTGTAGCTTATGAAGTTAATATAGGCTGTAATTATTATTTATTATCTAATACATGGCATATTATTTATCTAAGCTTTTAATTGAAGTAGAAGCTCCCTGAATAAAATAAAAGATCTATCTATACTTTATTATAAATGTGAAAGCTTTGATGGATGGATGTTTGTTACTCATCATTATCATGCCAGAACGGCTGAACGGATCTGGATAAAATTTGGCACAGAGATAGATTATAGTCTGGAATAATACATAGGCTACTTTTTTTTCTGGGAAATTAAAGAGCTCAAACGGGAACCAAAAAACCTCAATCTGTCAATCAAGTCCCTGGGTTTTGAAATCTTAAAACATTAATGAATGAACGAGAAGTTTAATTCGCTATAATCCGCCACAGCAGACCAATCTATGTGGTACAGTGCGTGCTGTGGTGGATTATAGCGAATTAAACTTCTCGTTCATTCATTATCATGGACTTCCGCAAAGTAACGCCTGCTTCGATTCAATATCTTAAAACATTATTACAATGTTACGAACTGATAGTAGGGGTTCCAATAAAATATTCTTTCAATAATCTCAAAGGTTCACATGCGCCGGTGTTTGACTTCACGTCGCTTCAGTACAACGGGTCCGAGCAAGTTTCTGAGAGCTAATATCAAGTATGTAAGACTAACAAACACTGAGACGAAGGACTTTGTAGATTGGTACACATCAAAGTTTCCATTTGTAAGAAGAAAACAGTATTATGTATGCAGTGCATAAAAACTTGAATTTCTTGATGCAGTAGTGTAGCATTGTTGCCATTTTTCTTAGAACTCATTAAAAAAATAAACCTAACATTCTACTATCCTGGAAAATTATAAAGAACAAAAACCTTAATCCACGCAGTTGAGATCGCGGTTGCCGGCATCATATAGTAATAGTTTTATTTATAGTCTTGTAAAAAGTAGCCTATATCACTCTCCAGTGTGCTTAGCATGCGCACAAAGAGATTATCTCGCGACGAGAGAGAGAAATGTTGTCGTTGCCGGCTAATTTTTCATTTCCCCTAACATGCACAAAATGCGGTATATTACCTACAATAAACAAATAGTCGACATGTAAAGGTTCGTAGAGAAAAATACCACAGATAAGAAATATTACTTTTATCTCTACTTTAGACGTAACGATACAAGTAACCATGTTAGCTTGGGTAGACAGAGAGATAATTTTACTCGCAGTGCACATGCTAGCCATACAGGTCCTAAATTATACCCGTGCCAAAAATCACGTCGATCCGTTGCTCCGTTGCGACGTGATTGAAGGACAAACCAACAAACAAACACACTTTCGCATTTATAATATTAGTATGGTTTATTTATCTGCGACCCAGTACAGGAGGTCGCGTGTCTAAACCACTAGGCCATCGCCTATCACCGACTCTGAATCGGGCGGAAAGCACCTAGTCTAACTAATATTATAAATGCGGATGTGTGTTTATTTGTTGGTTTGGCTTTCAATCTAGCTGCAACAGAGCAACGAATATACTTGAAGAGTGTCATTGGCTACTTTTTATCCCGGAAAATTAAGGGGTTCCCTTGGATTAAAAACTTATTTAACGCGGACAAAGTCGCGTGCATCAGCGAGTATACTACAATTTTATATACTGGCATATGCACGTATAGGTATTGCAAAAGGCGAGGCCATAAAGTGTCCGATTGACTGTTTAACCGCGGGTTAGTGCCGCCGGCGAGCAATCTGCTTAATTGGAAATGGTACCACCGGCGTTAATGGCCGATGAGGATAGCTCAGGAATAATCGGGATGCCTGGATTTACAGCCCTCTTTAACGATTATGAGATTCAACTACACTCACTACAGAAACCTCTTCAAATCATTTAATTTACGTTTTAGTTATCAAAATATACTAATTACTAATTTACTAATAATATTATAAATGCGAAAGTGTGTCGGTCTGTCCGTCTGTCTGTCTGCTACGTTTTCACGGCTCATCTTTTCAACCGAATTTAATGAAAAATTCGGTACAGGGTTATGTTGCATTGCGGAAAGGACATGCTACTTTTTAGAAAAATTTAGGGAAATAAGGAGTTCCCAGACACACAGACACACTTTCGCAATATAATATTAGTATAGATATAGCCAGTTATTTACCATGACACTGTCCGAAAGCTCCGAGTAAAATATCTCAAAATCCTACGCATAAAATTTCGTTTCTAGACGCAACAGTTTAGAGCGAAACCACTCTACGAACAGTATGCAAAACACGTTTTGACGTGTCACGTAAGTCTGTGTGGCTCCATATAAAACACTAATATAATAAATCCGAAAGTGTGCCTGTTTGTTTACTTATTCTTTCACGGCTAATCTTTTCAAACGATTTTGGCAAAATTTGCCAATTTTTTTTCGTTCGAAATTCGAATCCTGGAGTACTCAGGATTGTTTATCCCAGATAATCAAGGAGTTCCCACATTTTTTTTAAACCTTAATCTATGGCGGCATGTGGTAGCAGTATACTTTTGCCCTTACCTGCTTTAGAATATCTATTTGAAATCTAAGCAGCTAACAACATCGTACGTCGTAGAGCATGCAGTAACACTTGGAGCGGGCTTAGGAGATAAATCACTATCCTGAGGCACATACATTTGTCACGGAGACGCGCGAAGCGCTCTCGTGATTGCGGAGTGCATGAATCACGTGTTACTTTTATGTTATACCAATAAATATGTCGTGGGATTTTAAAAATACATTTTACAAGACAACCTCAGTAATTTCGATAGCTTTTCTCTCAAACAACAAGTTAGCTTCTATGCTCAAAGATCATGAAGCTTAATTTTTTTGTTAAGTGTTAGTTATAAGTTTTATAGCGTGGCGGGCGACGCACTGAATTTTTTAATACTTTCTTGTCAAGAGCTAACTGAAAATAGCCTAGCGCTAGGTATTGGTAGCCAATGCCCAGCACACGGCTGAGTTTGCGACCAAATGTGTTGTAGCTATTATAGTCCTTTTCGTAGTTTTTTTTTCATTTTTTTCTTCTTCGTCTTGTTTAAAATGCAAAATATGACACAATAAAGGCTTTATTTATTTAATTCGCTATAATCCACCAAAACAGACAAATCTATGTGGTAGGTACAACGTGCAGCTTGCGAATACAAGTGTATATGCAATTGTATTTTTTATCTTGTGCGCAATAAAGTAATTACCTATCTATCTATCTATCTACCACGATCGCTGACTTGTTGACAGAAAAACCTCATAAAATTTCACCAACTTCGCTCAACTACCGGTAAAATAAAGCCAACCATTACATCCCTTTCTCAAAGCACAAGACAAGATACATCACAATATAAAGACCCCACCATTCCCCAATCACCATTAAAACTTGCTTGTTTGACGACAAGATAAAACGGCGCATTTAGAGGCTCCTTTACAACTCGTCATCTTCCTCGAATCTGCTAATGAGTAAGGATCTAAGACATTGTGAATAATTTGGGGGAAATTTGTTTTGCTTGGAAGATGGATCAACTTTGATGACTGTCACTAGGTTTGGTAGTTTATGGTTGAAGTTATAATATCTTAATGTTTATAAAACACCTTTAACTAGATAGCTGTAGAATGGTCGGGAAAATAATAAAAAACTATGGCTCAAACATTTTTTAAAGACTATTCCCATTACACAACGTATCTACAGTCTATACCCATATAGACTAATATTTGCGAAAATGAGTATCATGGACCTCATACATTTCGACGTTTTGGAAGTTCGCAAGTTAGATTCTATCAAGCATTATGATCAATGACAAGTTATATTGTAAACGGGTGCGATTAGAGCAATAAAATTGGCCATAACAGTTTATTCGTAATATCAAATCAAAATCGGTTTTATCCGTTTTTAAGTGTGCACATTTTTGTTAGACATCCGGAGTCAGTGAGCTTACTTATAGTAACATCTAAATATCATTTTTGGGGATCGAAAGTTAGCATTCTCCGAGTTGGTTTCGTATTTAGAATTTTTCATATTAAACTTCATACCTAAGTTTTAATATTATAAATGCGAAAGTATCTTTGTTTGTTGGTATGTTAGAGCGTCGGTTCGACGTGATTATTTGCATGGGTATAGTTGAGGACCTGGAGAGTGACCTATGCTATTTTTATCCCAGAAAATTAAAAAGTTCCCGTGGCAATTAAAAAACTTATTTCACGCGAAGTCGCGGGCATCAGCTAGTATTTGGTATACATAACTCAGCTGGAGTAGGGTCGCCACTCCAGTTACCTGAATTCATAGTAATATAGTAGCCTCCATTGGAAAACCTTCCAAAAGTGAGAATGGACATCTAACATCTTCTTGCTTCCGTGAACGTACTACAGCCTTAATTATTTCCATACTAGCAGATGCCTCCGACTTCATCCGCGTGGTCTAAGTTTTTTTTTATTCCCGCAGGAACTCCTTAATTTTCCGGGATAGAAAGTAGCCTATGTCACTCTCCAGGTCCTCAACTATACCCATGCCAAAAATCACGCCGATCCGTTTCTCTGTTGCAGAGTGATTGACAAATCAACAAACCAATAAACCAACAAACAAACACACTTTCGCATTTATGATATCACTTTGACTGCCTTATCAAACGCGAACATGTTCCTCGCCGTTTATTTTTAACGACAGCTCGCGCGAACTGATAACGTTAACACTCAACGCGTTAAACCATTTAACGCGTTTAGCCATTTAACTCATTTAACGCGTTACACGCGTCGGATTAGCGGCGTAGTGAACGTAAAGTTTACGACAGATTACAAACGCTAAGTGCTAACGAGTTTCGTTTTGTTACTGTTTTGGTGACTATTTTAGTATTGGATGTTAAATGAAATGAGATACGTGATGCAGAACTCTATAATTAAATTTATAATGGCTGCAGGGGCATACCGCTAGCAGTATTATTTTAAAATGTCAGTTTCATATGAAGTACCTTGGTGTCCCTATAATAAAGATTATAATTCTGAAATAGTGTCAACAAGGTTAAAATAATATGCTTTGAGCGATGGCACATGTCCTCCGTACTGTAATAGTGCAAAATATTATGTCTATTAATCAAATTGTTTCTTAGATGCTCTAAAGAGTGAAATATAGCCGTACCTACTATGTGATTTAAAGCAAAATATGTTATTTCATAAAACTAATATTCTAATATTATAAACACGAAAGCTTAAAATCTACATCAATGCACAAAAGTGTATCGATCGTGTTTTAAAAACACCAAAAAACACCAAGCCCAAATTACTTTTTTTTTTTTCATGATATTATCCATTCCAATATTGTAAATGTATCCATAGATGGACATAGATACAATGGACATACAAAGGAGCGATACGAATGAAATTTCGAACCTTGTCTAACATCTACATAGTAAATATTTGACTTCGACGGCATACTTTCTGTTGAAAACGAAATCAAAGCGAAGATACGAAGAATAACGACACAAATTACAAATTACGCTCATTTGACAAAGAGAATGGGAATTATTAAATTTTAATGGCGATAACTTTACGCGGCGACGCGTGACCCGGTCAAAGGGAGGATTCCCTTTGACCCTGTCGGGACGCACGTTCCATTTTTGAATATAACCCGGTGTGAAATGGGCCTAATGCGTTAATTGTCGCGGAATCTCTTTTTGCGTTTGTCATACTGTTTTTTTTTTTAAAATTTTCATGGGGTCACTATATAGGGGCTTTGAAAAAATGTAGTATATTATTAACTAGATGATGCCCGTAACTTCGTCCACGTGGATTACGGTTTTTGATTCCCGCGGCTCCTGATAAAAGTAGCCTATATCATTCCTTGGAATGCATCCTACTTCTGCCAAATTTTGTCAAAATCGGTTTTTTGACAAAAAAAAAGATGGGCTGGGAAAGCGTAGCACACAGACAGACAGACAAACACACTTTCGCATATATCATATTAGTATGGATTAAGTATAGGTAGGTCTAGGTCTGGAAAAAAATCGTTCGTTGATTGATTAGTTTTAATTATTTAATAGATTTAGGTCTAATTTAAGATTCATAATTATTACCTATAGTAAGCAACCGCTTCAACCGGAGGATTTTTCTCCACTTTTATAAGAGAAAATTAATATAATATAATATAACATTCTCCGCAGCTCGGTACCAGGTTAACATAAAATATTACCATCCCTGTATCAATAAATTTTAAACAGCCACCCCTTATTTGTCCACACAACTAGCGTCCAGGAAAATGAAATAAAATAAAAAACGAAGCCAATTTACTTCAAAAAACCCCGGATTGCATTACATCAAAGCTTTTTCTATATCAGTCCAATATGTTTAGGATTTCACTCAATGGACTGTCCTACGAAAATTAAATTGCTTCCCCTATACGGTTTTAAAGGTCTTCTCATGTCCATTTTTTTCGTATTTTTCCTTTAAAATATCGCGTTTCGTATTATTTGTCTTATTACGCGTTATTGGTAAGGGATACTTTGGTATGTGGGGGGAATACTAAAACAAGTTTTCTTGAGAAACGTAAACAGCTGTTTTCGAGTATTTTTTTATTGCAAGATAGGCTTGCGCTTGCTTATAAAAAGCAGTGATGAGGCCTAGAAAATGCCTATTCACTCTTGCGTTAAAGGTACTCAAGTCATGACAAAAAAACACGGTCGCCGGAAGGGATTCAGTAGGTTTAATATGATTCAGGGGCCAACACTTAATTGCTTTAAGTTTTGGCCCCTGAATCATATTAAATCAATTATAAAATTTATAATTTATAATATTGAATATTGAATATAACTTAAAATGACATTTTTATGTCATGTACCTTAATTTTTTTAAAATAAGGATTGTAAAGTGCTTGGATCCACGACCAATTATCTTTTTCGAAAAACGTGCATGTTAAGTAACTATTTATCAATTAATAATTTAACGTTGAATGAAAACATAGCGCCTGTCTTTACTTAATAATCGTGTATTGTCAAGTCAACATCTCCTGAAGATGCTCTGGTGTCGGAGTGAAACGTACGTTGAAAATAACACACACACCCATAGATTTGTCTATTTTGGCAAATTTAACTTCAAGTTCTTTCATTAATATGTATATCTGTATTTCTACAGACACTATGTTTCTTGCCTGAAAGTTGCTCTCAAAGTTGTGTTAAGTCCAAAAACAGCAAACAGTTTACCCTTGAACTCTGTATAAAATGAAAATGAATCGAAAAAGGGTGCATTTAAAAGGAACGTCAACTTCATATCAACCTAAAATATGTACATCCCTTTGTTTACACTAACTCGAACACAAGAGTTGCGACTGTCTAAACCCTTTCCAGCCAATTCAATCACAGGAACTAACAATACACGTATTTTGCAGCCCGACACTACTTGGCAACTTTATTTACACCCAATTAACAACATACTACTCCTTAACCCAATTAAAATAAAGCCTAAAACGGAACATTACTGGGTTTCAAATCAACAAATGAAACATTGTAAAAGAACAATCAGACAAATTAACTTCAACACTCAATCAAACAAATGTCAGCTCTTAATTTGTACTAAATAGAGTCTCAAATTCAAAAGCTGTGTGTTATGGAACAGCAAGTAAAATGTTAGTATTAGAACAATTAACCCTGCAAATTCTACTCCTCCCAAATGGATTGGATTGCTTGGATCGAAGTGCTGGTGAATTGTTCTTGTATGTTTATATTAAGCACTGCTGATGACAATTGTCTCATTCGCTAAGTACTTTGGAATAAATTACGAAATTAACAGTATTTTGAGGTAAACTTTCGACGAATTTTCATCTGCATCTCGAAGAGGGACATAGGCTACTTATGACCCGGATATTCAATGATTTACCAAGAGATTTCGTAAAACCATGCGAACAAAGTCATTAGTCACACGTGTATAATTACCTATTAAAAACTACCGTAACCTGCATCGTCTAGTTTTAATAATCATATTATACTACAGTTTGCGCACGAGTTGAATGCAGAGTAAATGAATGTGTCACCATACATTTGCTCTGCATTCAACTCGTGCGCGATGACCACGACTTCATCCGCGTGGAATAATTTTTTCAATTCCCAGAGGAATTCCTTAATTTTCCGGGATAAAAAGTCTAAGTCTCTCTCCAGGTCCTCGACTAGGTATACTCATGCAAAAAATCACGTCGATCCGTTGCCTTTTTGCGGCGTGACTGAAGGACACGCAAACACTTTCGCATTTATAATATTAGTATGATACTAGAAAGATCATATTAGTATGATACTACTACATTTCGGAACTCTTGAATTTTTCGGAATATAAGTGGTAATAAACTACATTTAATCATTACTCGTGCCAATAATTGCGTTGATCTGTTGTATTATTGCGCAAGATTGAAGGACAAACCAACAAACAGACTTTTGCATTTATAATATTAGTATAATAGTAGAAATAATAATATTGGTCCGGATTTAGATCTTTTAGCAGAGAATTATCACTTCTCTTAAAAATCTAAAGTTTCTAAACGAATGTACTAAAGAATCCACTAGATACTGGGTACTGTTTCAGCATTGTATAAGAAAACGTAATGAAAACTATACGTACTTTTCCAGAGCTCCAAATAAAAACTAAATTGAGACAATCAAAAGAAAGTGCCGCGATAAGAGACGCTATAATTTTCACTTAGTTTTCCACTTGACTTTACTTGCTGGCTAGGTATGCCTGTTATTTTACGAAGTTAGGAATATAATTTACTATATTAATATAAGAATATACCTTTAATTAACTTACTTAGTATTTATGCTAAATTTCTGCCTCGTTCGCGTAATGGTTAGCATGTTCGACTGTGGATAACGAGGTCCAGAGACCTGGGTTCAATTCTCCGGTTGGGTCATAATTTAATATTAGGTTTTTTAAGTAGGATAGGTAGCACACACACACACACACACACACACACACACACACACACACACACAAGCGCACAGCAAGAACGTTGTTCTTGAAATCGATCAGGAGAACATACCTACTCCGTTGTGCCTTATTTGGTTGATATCGTGTCTTTAATCCACTACTTACTAGATGATGACTTTGTCGGCGTGGATTTAGGTTTATTAATCCCGGAGGGACTCTTTGATTTTGCGGTATAATCCTGATACACTCCAAGTCCTCAACTATAACCACACAATGATGGATTGATTTCATTCCAATCGGTCGCTCTGTTGCGGCATGATGGGCAAACCAACATGATGTTTTCATTTCGATTCGCGTACCTATGTATTTATGTCATAATATGAGAGGCACCATAGTCTTGATATACTATTTTTATGAATAGTTAACAAAGCTACTCCTAGTTTTTCTGGCAACGCACAAACAAAACTTACCATTTTTTTCTGTATACGTATAGATAATGAAACATAGAAATCCGGATATTACCAGCCAGAACCGGAGTGAGCTTTAATATTACGCCCTCAGATAAAAGAACTTCGCAAAAATGGCTCATTTTTGTTAAATTGTCTCCTTTCCTACTGCTTTTATTTCCACTATGGAACCTTATTTAGTTGTTTGTGCTTCTAGAGTTAATATACAACCAGTTCATTTCCAGTTGCTAAAAAAAAATAAGATTTATTTCTGAGTTTGATAAATTTTGACGACCTCCGTGGCGCAGTGTTGAGCGCTGTTGTCTTAACGTGTGGAGGTCCCGGGTTCGATCCCCGGCAGGGTCAATTTGGGAATTTATAATTTTTGAATTTTCCCTGGTCTGGCCTGAAGGGAGGCTTCGGCCGTGGCTGGTTACCACCCTACCGGCAAAGACGTGCCGCCAACCGATTTAGCGTTCCGGTACGATGCCGTGTAGACACCAAATAGGGGTATGGGTTTAATATAAATGCCATGCCCCTAACAGGTAAGTTACTGCTACCATCTTAGACTGCATCATCACTTACCATCAGGTGAGATCGCAGTCAAGGCCTAAACTTTTAGTAGAAAAAAAAAATCGTCTACCCTGGCGCAGTGGTGAGCGCTGTGGTGTAAGTCAAAGTCAAAGTACATTTATTCAAAATTGGTACTTACACAGTTTTTGAATGTCGATTTTACAAAAGGACGTGATGGTTATAACTAATAACGACGATATCTTACGATAGGGTTCCGAACGCGGCTTGGCTAGTCCAAGGAAAGGGCACATGCTTCAAATTCAAATGGTTTTTATTCAAATAAACTCATCTAATGAATCTACCACTGGTTAAGAATGCGAGAAAATCCCAGTAAGAAACTCGGCGGTTGTTCCTATTCTAAAAATTTTAACAATAATTAAATATAAAAAGTAATCTTTACTATAATATTATAAATGCGAAAGTTTGGATGGACGGGTGGATTGTTGGATGTATGGATGGATGGATATTTGTTACTTAATTGCGCTGGAACGGCTGAACGGATCGGGATGAAATTTGGCACAGAGATAGATTATAGTCTGCAATAACACCTAGGCTATTTTTAACCCCGGAAAATTAAAGAGTTTCCGCGGGAACCAAATTTATTTATTGATTTATTTATTTTTACTTGGGTTACCAACAAAATTACATGTAAATTAAACTTAAACATAAATAAACTTAGGGTAGCGAAACACACATAATTTCACTTATAGGCAGCCACATCATGCACAAAATAAAGGTCGTACAATACATAAACAAATTATTTAAACAAGTTAAACGAAATAAATTATTAGATTATAAAAACTATACTTATTGCTAAAAAATTGAAACTAGACTTATTACCTTACTAAACTTATTGTTAATTAAATTAAGTAGCGCTTTTAAAAGTGTTGACTTACGCTTTAAATTTTTTGATTTTGTCGTGGAACACGTCGACAGACTTATCCTTGACCGTAAGTTCCCTATACAAATAACCTCAATATATGCGGACGAAGTCGAGGGCATCAGCTAGTACTAAATATAACCGCAGTCCCACACATAGGTACATGGATCGAATCAAATCCACGTTTTTATATATTTTTTAAATATAATCATAGATTGTACTCGTACATAGCTTTTTCACGAGTATACTTTTAATAGATTAGCCTAATCCAAAGCTTGGACAGGAGAACATCTAACGTGCATTAGACCTCTTCTTAGCTACAAGCAAGGTGCATCCAGCAATTATGCTAAGTGCACAAAAAGCTGTGATTAATAGCATCTGCTAGAGGCTATCAGTCTAGACGGTAATGCATTCGATAGAACCGCACTGGAGCAAACCTGCCGACTCAGCGTTTTTGCTATAGGTTAAGTAATGTTGTATTAACTGCCTCGTTGGTCTAGTGGTTATGTTCGACTACTTGTGACGAGGCCCCGGGTTGTAATTATTGTTGTAATTGGGTTTTACTTTTTAAAAAAAATCGTTAAGTTCCCCGAGTTGGGAAGCTAATCTCTGTGGAATGTCCACAGAGATTAGCTTCACAGACCTCGGTATGTTACTGGATGGTGAACGCTTTTCTGGTTCTAAATTTATAGATATTATATTCAATTTCATTTATTAAATCAGACAACATTAATTGTGGTCCACTTTTGTGTTAGTAACATATAATGTTAATAACTATGTTAGTATTTACAATCTGAGGAGTTAGTAACAAATTTAACTCAATCTATGTTAGTACCTAAAAACTAAAAGGGATTTAGTCCTCTGTATGAGTTTCCCCACCAGAGGGCTATCCATTTTCCCTGCTATGATATTCAGGATGCTGTTGCAGCTTCCACGGACTCTGGAAAGCAGTGATGCGGTTTTCTTTCGCCAGATAGCATTAAAGCCATATGTCCGCGCCTGGGAAAACATCGCTGACGCGCTGCAGAACCTAGGTCGCCGCAACAGCACCCTGAATGCATTAATATATTGAACTCTCAGTGCGTTGTAAGCCCTTTGCGTATACCGGAACCACAGGCTCGCTGAGTACAGGCTCTGAAAAGAGTTATATAGCCCCTAGCCACCCTACCGGTAAAGACGTGCCGCCAAGCGATTTAGCGTTCCGGTACGATGCCGTGTAGAAACCGAATAGGAGTATGGGTTTAATATAACTGCCATGCCCCTAACAGGTTAGCCCGCTACCATCTTAGACTGTATCATCACTTACCATCAGGTGAGATCGCAGTCAAGGGCTAACTTGTAGTGGATAATAATAATAATAATAGTTCAGCGAGATATTGTGGCAAATTTTAACACAATATTTAGACTAAAATGATAGGTCTTTTATTACTATACCTTTCATAAGTACCCCGGAGAAAAGGGATAGCACTAGATTTAGTGTTAATTTGGTTAAGTTTAGAGATTGTGTACTACAGAATTAGCTACATTCTATCCTAAGATTATGTATCTATACGCGCCAGCGTGGTAATTAAGACCAAAATAGATTTACGATTCCAGTCCTCGATTGGCAATAATTCGCATAATTAATTAGTAATCACACAATCAATACCAAACGCATGTAATACAAATTTAAATGATATATCATCACTAATTGATTCAGGTAATGATGTAAATCAGTGGCACGGAATCTATTAGCGGGCGTGATGCGTGTTTACTAATATCTAGAATATATTATTATATGTGATAGCTTAATTATATTAATAATGTAATTTGAGAATATATATTATACGTTAATGAACTGGGGTAGGTAAATCTAATGATGGTTTGGTATATTCTCATAAACAAATATAAGCCTAATATTTACTTACCACCTATTGTATGTAATATGTTTAAGTAGGTAACAAGTAAGGGATGAGTTTTATTAAGCATATTATAATAATAAAGCCCTTCCGATTGAATTTCGGCCACGGGCCACGGCGGCCAATCTCCAGAGAGATTAGCCATCTGGGCGAGAGTTACTATTATAGTACACAAGTTTGTGCGCAAACACACATGAACTCACTGTTCCTTTACTCTCAGAGCCAAATGGGACGGAAAATCCTACACAACCGGAGAGAGATCAGGCGCAGGACCAACGGCTTTACGTGCTCTCCGAAGCACGGGGGTGAAACACCGCTAACCACCAACTTCCTAACTCCGGGCTAGTACTGAGAATTTCTTGTCAGAAAACCCCAATACTTAATTATGGTCTGACCCGGGACTCGAACCAGGGACCTCGTCAGCCGCAGTCGAGCATGCTAACCACGAGACCAACGAGGCAGTTAAGATTTAGCATAATATAATGTTATCATCGTCGTCAACCAAGAGATTTTCTTCAAATTTTCTTCAAACTTTTGCATTCATAATATTAGTATAGAAGTATAGATTGAATTATTTTGCCAATATTTGTATTGTTGCATTCAAAGTTTCCAATCTATATGTTTCCTTTTTACAAAATTGAAAATGAAACATTATTAGCAACTTGTACATCCCATCTGTAAACGACTTCGGAAGGCAAACACAATCGGGTAGAGAGCTGCAATTGTATCGAGCATTTTTGCTCGTGTCTCTGTAAACAGTATGTAAACGACGCGAATACAATGCAGTCAGTCTGTCTGTTTGCTGTTGGCAGACGATTTGGTGTGCATACGGGAAAATAATCTACCGAGCATGAGGCTTATATCATTTAAAAGATTGTAAGCTTGCTATTAAATAAAAAGTGTATAACATAAAATAAAATAAAAATAGCCTTTATTTCGAAACAAAAATTTGTCATTATACATAATATTATTAAGATTGAATTTACATTACATTATATTTAATTACAAGAATTAGATAATATTATAAAATATTGAAAATATAATTAATTTATAATTTAATTAATACATAATTTAATTATTATAAGATGTCGCGCGTTTCGAATTGCCTGTTGGCAAAGGCCTCCTCTGGCGAGAGCTAGCCGCGGTCATTTTTAGGGTTCCGTAGCCAAATTTGGCAAAAACGGAACCCTTATAGATTCGTCATGTCTGTCTGTCTGTCTGTCTGTCTGTCTGTCTGACTGTCTGTCTGTCTGTCTGTCTGTCTGTATGTGTGTCCGTCCGTATGTCACAGCCACTTTTTTCCGAAACTATAAGAACTATACTGTTGAAACTTGGTAAGTAGATGTATTCTGTGTACCGCATTAAGATTTTCACACAAAACTAGAAAAAAAACAATAAATTTTGGGGGTCCCCATACTTAGAACTGAAACTCAAAAATTTTTTTTTCATCAAACCCATACGTGTGGGGTATCTATGGATAGGTCTTCAAAAATGATATTGAGGTTTCTAATATCACTTTTTTCTAAACTGAATAGTTTGCACGAGAGACACTTCCAAAGTGGTAAAATGTGTGTCCCCCCCCTGTAACTTCTAAAATAAGAGAATGATAAAACTAAAAAAAATATATGATGTACATTATCATGCAAACTTCCACCGAAAATTGGTTTGAACGAGATCTAGTAAGTAGTTTTTTTTTAATAATTTAAAGCTTACTACAGGTTTGTACGGAACCCTCGGTGCGCGAGTCCGACTCGCACTTGGCCGGTTTTTATTTCGTCTTCCCACCTCCTATACGGTCTGCCTCTAGTCCTTATACCATCCCGAGGATACCTACCAATTTGTTACAATTTTGCTCCATTTTTCCTGTTTGTCTCTTTGAGAATGTCCGGCCCATCTCCAATTTTGTGAGTTTATCTTTCTGAGAATGTCAATGACTGTTGTTTTTCTCCTAATATCCTGGCTATTACATTGGTCTTTGAGCTTCACTCCTATCATGCTTCTTTCCATTGCCCTCTGACACTTTGCGAGCTTCGATCTGTAATATTATACAGTTAGCGCCCAGGTTTTACATCCGTAAGTGCGACAAGGTAGGACACAAGTGTTAAAAACTCTAACCTTTACTAAGTAACATTATTTAAATAAAGTAAAGCCATTAAAATAAAACATTCACGGCATAGTTTTGGCAATTTCAAATGACTACATAATTGAAAAATAAATATAGAAAATCTCTACCATTTCCGAAGAGAACTACAAAATATTCCTTTAGGAAAATATTTTTATCGAGAATATGAAAACCTGCTTAGTGTGTGTGTGTGTCATTTGCCCATGTTTCTGTCATTAGCCTATTAAATTAAATATTAATTCTTAAGTATAAGAAATAAATACCATGAGTATGATGACTTCCCTGGCGCAGTCGTGAGCGCTGTGGTCTTAAACATGGGAAGTCCCGGGTAGTAGTGGTACCCGGTAAGTGGTAGATTAATTCGACTATTCATAAGCACTTGTAAAAAGTCTATTTGAATAAAAAACTTTTGAATTTGAATTTGAATTTACATCCCGGCGAGGTAATCTATTATTTACGCCAAGGTGCGCCATGGATAGACACAATTCAGGCCCGTATGTTTACAATAATAGATTCATCTGTATTCAGGCAAGTTTTTTCGTTACTTTCTTTATTCCGTGCGATCGGGATAAAATCGTTTGCAACGTACCTCTCTGCGTGCAATTGTTTTGTATCGCCTTGATTTTGAATTTCATTACAGGATTGCACTGAGTCAGTTAACATGTAGACTTAATTTTTGCTTCGTTCCAAGTCCCAAGCTTTGTAAACAATAGCTATATTCGATTTAAAAAGCTGCAACGAAGAAGATTGGAAGAAAACAAGGGTATTTTAGATATTTTTTTGTATTTTGTATTTTATGATTTTTTTTTTAATTCATTGTAAATATACAACAGCAGCTGCAAATAGAAAGGGTAAATCCATTCTTGGTTATAAAAGATGTACAATGTATAGGATACTATGTACAACACAACCATGCTTAGTTTGAATGAATATTATAGAATATAGACGATGAATATTTATTATTATCCATTCATATTAACATTATAATGGTGTGTATGTCTGTCTATCTGCGTGTCCATCTGTCTGTCTGCTACACTCTCACAGCCAATCCGTTAAACCGATTTTGATAAAAGTTAGAGGTGCCCAAAATGATGTTCTTTATATAAAAAAGGAGGTATCATTGGGTGCCTAGAATTCGAACACCTAATCATAATATGTATGTGTGAGTGTATAGATAGCCGAAATTTTAACTACTGGTCAATCACCGCTCTTATGGACTTTGATGCATATTTTGGCTTACTTTCTAAATTAAAACCGAAATAAAACTTTAAGTAGGTATCATAAAAAATTTTATATTCGAAAATCCATAATCCCATGAGAAATAAAATACCTAATCCACTTGAAATAAAAAATACACGCAGAGAAAAATTGTACCTCAAATATATTTACCAACGATATATTAATACATAAAGGTCGAATACATCCATCACCCCACTCAGTCATCCGTCAAAAAACCGCTCACCGTGTTTTATTGTCTGGCAACACCGGGGAAAATTCCTTATACAGTTGTATATTATCATTTTTGTGGCAACCCTGGATATGTTTTAAACATTAGAACTGGGGGCTGTATTGGAAAACGCTTTATTATTTTATGATGAATCGACTGAGATACATTTAGGGGTAATAGTTCAGTGGTAAAGGCACAGAATCCTGTTAGGTAAAATTTATCCAGTTATAATAACATATTCTAGTAAGATAATGTCATACTTACTAATATTATAAATGCGAAAGTGGTTTTGTTTGTTGGTTTGTCCTTCAATCACGCCGCAACGGAGCAACGGATCGACGTGAGGACCTGGAGAGTGACATAGGCTACTTTTTATCCCGGAAAATTAAGGAGTTCCCGCGGGAATCAAAAAAACTTAAACCACGCGGACGAAGTATTAGTATAGTAGTAGAACGTATTAGTTATTTTAGATTTTTTAAAAATTCATTATAGGCTTTACCACAATCACACCTAATGGGAAGTGATGATGTGGCCTAAGATGGGACGCGCTTGCCTAAAAGATGCTTATTCACTCTTGATTTATAGATACCCGTATGGAAATTGGTGGGAAACACAGTTTTTAGTAGAGTGTTCCAGATCCTAGCCATTATTTTTATTACCAACCAAGAACATTTCATAAACGACTCCACTCTTTTGTCTGCACGCTCACGTACAACAAAAAGTTTTTTTCTTTAAATATATTAAGTTTTTTAAAAAATTATAGCGCTAACTTATTTCAGTATTATGTTGAGAAGTTGCCTTTAAAACATTATTAGTAGGTATTATTGAATTAACCCTGTATTGCTTATTTATTTATCCAAAAAAAATCTCCAAAGATAAAAATACAAAGAAATCTGATATTAACCTCTATAATATCAAAACAACCTCGCATCCCAAACGAAATGTTGTTTTAATATTAAAATTACCCTTTTATTCGCTACTTAATAAGCGGCTTACCGAAAATCTCTCATTCGAAGGCCGAAGCATAACATAAATAATATGAAAAAAGGTCTTTCAGAACGAAAACCGACCACTTCCTTCATAATAAATCGGCTGAAATCCCTTGATAATATTAAACCTTTACATCATTAATAACTGTATTGAACTTTCGACTTTAAACCCATGCTTTTGAGTAGATTTTTGCGTTATTAATTTTTTTCGATATTATTTTCATACGTGTATTTGTCAACATGCCAAAGTATCCCTTTGATTTTCATACGTGGTGTCCCTTTTCAATACAAAATAGGGAACAAATGCGAGGTTGGGGTTATTTTGAATAACTTTAATTTTGATAAAATGATATTCGTTCTCAGCTTACCTACCTACGTATTGTGTTTTTATTTGCAAAAATAAATTTTTTTTAATAAAAAGCCCTTTTGGTTTACGATAGATGGAATCAGACTGACTTGAAATAAAACATGGTAGGAACATTTATCTAAAATCTAAAGCTAAGCTCACAATCCGCACCGGAACCACAGATCAAAATTAATAGTCAGGTACTTACTACCACAACGCAAGAACTATAGACCGCAAATAATGGTAACTGATCACTGCTGGAGCTCACCAATAATAAACGCTTGTTTTTTTATTGTGAGATAGGCTTGCTCTTGACGACAATCATGCTCAGCGCAAAGCAATAATGAGGCTGGAACGCGCTTGCTTAGAAGATGCCTATTCACTCTTGCCTTGAAGGTACCTAAGTTATACTTACATGGCAGGAAACACGTGCGCTGGAAGGATGTTCCACACCCTAGCGGTTCAGATCAGAAACGTCGAGCAACAACGTTTCGTGCGAGCAGATTGGACTACATTTAAGATGCCAACGCTGACGGTTTCTCGCTGTTCTGTGGTAGAACGGAGACGGTTGTATGCTGTAATGGGCAATAAGTCTTGTTTGTTTTTTTTTTATATATATATATAGCGAGCAAACGAGCAGGCGGGTCACCTGATGGTAAGTGATTACCGCCGCCCATGAACATTTGCAGCACCAGAGGAACCGCCAATGCGTTGCTGGCTTTTGAGTGTTGAGCGCTGTTGTCTTAACGTGCGGAAATCCCGGGTTCGATCCCCGGCAGGGTCGATTTGGGAATTTATAATTTCTGAATTTTCCCTGGTCTGGCCTGGTGGGAGGCTTCGGCCGTGGCTAGTTACCACCCTACCGGCAAAGAAGTGCCGCCAAGCGATTTAGCGTTCCGGTACGATGCCGCGTAGAAACCGAATAGGGGTATGGGTTTAATATAACTGCCATACCCCTAACAGATTAGCCCGCTACCATCTTAGACTGCATCATCACTTCCATCAGGTGAGATCGCAGTCAAGGGCTAATTTGTAGTGGATAAAAAAAAAGCCTATATACGGTGAGAGGCGTTAAGCAGAGCTTTAGATTTTATGTGAACGTAGCATTGAAATAGAATGAGTACTAAAATTCTACATCAATGGAACGTAGTGACACTCATACAAATAATTTGAGCGGATAAAGTTAAAAAGTGATATAATATAACTGAATTTTTATCCCGTAATTATAAAGTTTTTCACTATTTTAAAATTAAATTATTTCATACCATCACCGTTGAATACAAATACCCTGTCCAAGCGTTTCTCGCGCTAAATGAAACGACACAACTTATTAAGTCGCGTATAAATTTGCCTCACGTAACGTGCCACCCTCGGGTGTATCCTTGAGAACTAAATGGAAATTCAAATATTTAGTTTAAAATGTAAAGGAGGTAAAACAACTAGTTTATTCAAGTACTATCTTCAACGTACATTTTAACATAGGTGTAATTTATCTCTTACTTCAATTAGTAATCGTCGATTTCTCTACAATGTCTTTTTGTTTCAGCCTCGCACCGGGAAGCGCAGCGTTGGACGACTCCCCACTAGGTGGACGGACGATCTCAAGCATGCAGCTGGGAGCCGCTGGAAACAAGCGGCACAAGACCGTGCTCTGTGGCGATCCATGCAGGAGACCTTCGTCCAGCAGTGGACGTCTATAGGTTGAGACGACGACGACGATTTCTCTACTTGATCAAAATATGAAGACTACATTTCCCTGCTTCATATTTTGATCAAGTAGTATTCATATTTATACAAGGAATGTCCTATAAAATCCTTATATTTTGAGTTAACAATTTGTAATCCAATGCAATTTTACCCAGCTTTTTATACAATTTGAATAAATTACGTTATACTCACACAATAAATGTTCGATTGCAATTCATAGTGTTTTCATCAAGACTATTAAATTCAGCTTTCCAGTTTATTATAATTTATTTTTAAATTTTCATTTCTTATCATACCCCTGTACTCTACAAATGAGAAATGCCATCTTCACACGAGGTGGGAAGGCTCAGAAAGTAAATCACGTCCAGCAGTGACTTTTGGTTGACTACTACGATGAGGACATAGTTTCCACAAGATTTTTCTTCTAAATTTTCCATAATATTTCCTTATTTTAAAATTGCCACTGCTTTGAAAATTATTTTCATTTTCATAGGTTGACAATAAAAGTACATGACCATAACTTATGGAGTTAGGAGTGGAGTAAAAGCAATTGATCAAATCAAGCGATTCCAAACCGCGGGTTTTAATCCCCAAGCCCGGACTGAAGCCGTAAATAACAATCGCTCGCGAATAAACAACGCTGCTGAGCTATAAACCATATTGTTGATTAACAGATCGACTGTTAATGCACCTATCGCGCATTTCAAGGCTGCCATCCTACGCGAGGTGCTGTACAATCCAAAGAGCTTTCTACAAGCGATATCATTTTAATATTGTTGGCGCCCTTGTTTCAAAATTATAATCCTTATTTTAGGACCGTCATTGTACAAGATTTGTCGTAATAAAATCAAAAAGTAAATAAATAAACTGACTAGACTTAAGCAGAATTGTCTTGAGTGCAAGCCTATTTTATGAAAAAAAACTGAAATTATTATGAACTTAAAGCTTAACCCGCATGGTGTAATAAGTAAGCTTTCTCTAGTATTCTTAGTAGTCTACGCAACTACCCATTACGGAAGAATTTTATGATTTTGCCTAGAACTAACATATTTTAGAATCATTTTTTAAATGTTCAACCCTAATAGCAATCGGGAATGAGCATCGGGATCGTTTTACAGCCGCAAAGGCGTTTAATCATGAAACCGATTGCGGTGCTCTAATGAAGATTACAATATTAACTGATGCTACAGTTGAATGGGTATACGTAAAGGCAATATTACCTAATATTACGCACGCGAATCGAAGGCATTTGGGTCCTGAGTTAATACAACCTGAACCTCGTTCCTTCCTTTACAAACCTATGCGTGCCCAATCGAACCTCTGACCACCGCAATTCAAGGCATAACATGTACACTGGGCTAGCATCGCTCAAATCAACATTATCATTATGTATACTTCTACACTAATATTATAAATGCGAAAGCTTGGATGGATGGAAGGATGTTTGTTACTCAATCATGCCAGAACGGCTGAATCATCCAAATCCGGGATGAAATTTGACACAGAGCTAGATTATAGTCTGGAATAACACACAGGCTACTTTTTATCCCGGAAAATTAAAAACCTAAATCAACGCGGACAAAGTCGTGGGCATCAGCTAGTCTATTATAAAACCATCGTCGTTGCACTGCTGAGCAGAAGTCGGCTCTCCTCATAGAAAGACAAGGGTCATTAGTCCGGCACGCTATCCATGTAAAAAGTGGCATACTTCATACACCTTCAAAAGGTTTTCCTCACAAAGTATTCCTTCACTGTTAATACAAATGATTTTAATGCTACCAGTATATAGCCAAGGCGTAACAGTCTAGTTAAAAAAAACTATTGATTTTTAAATGTAAATGAACACGTTTTCAATCCTTTGATCTTATCGACAATGCTTTTCACAAAAGCTTATTAGTTCCGAAGTTATAACAATTTCATTGCAGACATTCACACTTTTTTTTGTCTCGAGGGGATTTTTCAAAGAAATCTGCCATTAATTACCGTCGACGCCAAAGGGGTTAAGACTTTAACCCTTTTCCGCGGACGGGGGGTAAAAAATACCCGAAAGCCATTTTCATGCACTCCTAAACTCTTTAAACTTATTGTTTTCTTTTGTGTTTTGGAGTCTTTGAAAAATGGTGATTATTAGCGTTTGATGTTCGGTGCCGCTTTGGCCATTTCTGTTTTTTTGCTCCACTTTTTCAATTTCAATGACAGCGTTAAAGGGTTATCGGTTTTTTTTGTTTTAATCTATCTTGAAGTTGGTATTTATTTAATTGTTTAAATTCGGAAATCGATTTCTTTTTACCATTTCGAGTCTACGATTAATTACTTATTTTTCGATGTTTTCAAAAGTTATCTTCCACCTATGCTTCCACTACAGAAATTTCTTAACATTTTTCTCACGATGGAACGGAGACGGCATACCTATGCTTTTAATTTAATTTAATTTTCCGGGATAAAAAGTAGCCTATGTCACTCTCCAGGTCCTCAACTATACCCATGCCAAAAATCACGTCGATCCGTTGCTCCGTTGCGGCGTGATTGAAGGAAAAACTAACAAACCAATAAACCAACAAACAAACATACTTTCGCATTTATAATATTAGTATGATTGAGCTGGATGAGCTACTTACATTTAATATGATTTCATTCGTCTATCCAAAATTACAAATGCAATATTCCAGGTAAATTACAATATACTTTGGTAGTAATAATTAAGAAAAATATAAGTAACAATTCAATTATCTATGGTCAATTTTAAACGAAGTCAAAAACAAAACCAACCTATTTGACTTATAATGTTTATTGCTGGCACCGGACGTTAAGGTTATATTATACATAGTTACAGTGTAATAATATATATATACAGTTAATATAATATACAAGTTAGTGTTGCCTTGCCTAGGTAAGCTCGTCAATCATACCTAGAGTCAATAACACTTAATTGACAGTTCAAGTGGCGACTTGCACCGAGACATGCCGACTCATCTAAGATAGGTGCTTTGGATATCTTATAAAGGATGCTTGGAATAAAACTTACTAGAAAAAATTACATTTAAAGTGATTGTCTGGAAACAGATGCGCTTATCTTTCTTAGGATCTCCCATATTTAGCGAAAGAATTAATAATAGTACACTTTCATCATTTTGATTGAGTTTTTGTTATAGATATAAGTGAACGTTTTTATGTTCTTTTGAGTAATAAATGTCTTTAAACCGATATAATTTTTACATATTTGTGCTTAATATGCTATTTTATATGAATACCAAAATGGGTCTGTCTGCTACCATAACTGTTTCACTGATTTGCAATATAAAGCTAGCATATTAGAGCCGGACCAAGACCACTTTTATCCTGGATAATTAAAGAGTTCCTACGTGATATAAAAGTGAAATCCGCCTGGTTTTGGATGAAGAGGCATCCTCTAGTAAATAAATAAATAAATAAATAAATCATTTATTTTCAATAATTTAGGGTTACATGGTAATTGATCTTGAAACTATTTAAAAGCTTACAATGATTGTGCTTATAACAAAAAAAAATTACATAAAATGTTGCAAGACCAAGAACTGGCTATCCTAACTAGATTTTTTAGACCTGTGTTAAGGATAACCAGCCCTCTCCCTCGTTTAACAAATGTGTGCACAAGCACATGTTTATTCAAGTACTTAGTTATTTATGCATTCACGAAAAATAAAAATATAATTCACCAACACTTTACTCATTTACCAATATAAAACTAACATTTAATATGAATAAACAGTATAATATAAATAAACATCAGCCTGTATCAAAAAGGGATAGCCTTCCCGCGCGGCTGTCATCGCCAGCGCGTCGTTAATCACGCTCGGTCTAGGCATCAAATATAACACCTAACCCGAGACCTAAGTAACGCTATACGGCGAGATTGCAAGAGATTTTGATTAATTGTTGTTGGCACATCCCGTATATAAGGATTATGAGAAGCACAATTTTTGTTTCAATAAAAAGTTATTAAACCATAGACGAGATTGCAGATTAGGAAAACGGGTACTATAATACAAGAACTTTGGGTTTTTGTATAATACCACAGAATAGGTAATACTTCCTGAGTATCTCTCTATAAGTTCTGAAATTTTCAGGTAATTGGCAGAAATGACTTTGAACATCAATAACAAGTTCAAAGTTTTTAGTAAAACGTAAACTATGTGAAAAATCCTATCCTATTACAATGTAAAGGATTATTTAAATGCTAAAAAAGCATGGGAATTAATTGTTCCAGCGGCTAATTATATTTTAATTGTTAATTATTCTAATAAACATACGATATCTGTGAGATGGTGATAATAAAATATTTAAAAAAACCCGGCTGAGTTTGTTGTGGGCTCTTCTCATACCAGGGCGCGTTTGGGACCCTCGTAGCTTTAGTTTTATGATACCGTAATTGATTATCACCATCATGTTTTATAAGTTTCGGACGTCAATAAGTGTACAGTGTATACCTAAATTAAATGAATTATATTGATTGATTGATTGAATAACGAGTGATCTAAAAGAACCAGGTGGTAGGGATTAATTTGTTTTCCTACGATGTAAGACTGATGGAAAAAGCAAATCAAACCTAGGTGTATAAAAAGTACTTACCCATAACAACCTCCTAATAACCAAAAATGCGGAATAATTTCACATAACACAGCGGGACAAACCATTCCACTAATCTTATTGTAATGGAAATAGTAAATTCCTTTAATAACATTTTATATTCTCAACAGAACCAGGTAACAGGTCCCCGCTGTGTTGTGGGGTACAAACGACCCGGGATATGTGGGAGACGCGTGTCTACGCACTGTTAAGTCGGTCAGTAGTATAAAGTTTAGAATAATGGGAGGATTAAATTGGTGAAGACACTTATTGTTCCAATATTATGATTACTTACAATGGACAGAGAAAATTACTATCAGATAAACACACTAGATATTGGATAGAAGCATGCGTTACTTTGCGGAAGTCCATGATGAAGGAACTAGAAGCACAGTAAACAGGTTTACTGTGCTAGAAGTATACTTAGAAGTTACTGTGGCGGATTATAGCGTATTAAACTTGTAGTTCCTTCATAAACACACTAGAATCTAGATAATACCCGTGACTTCGTCAACGTGGATTTAGTCGATCCGTTGCTCCATTGCGGCGTGATTGAAGGATAAACAAACACACATTCGCTTTTTGTTTTAAAGCCGTTGTGCAAAGTTAAAATTGAGTAAAGTAAGTTTATTTGTAAATATATCTATATATATATAAATCTCGTGTCACAATGTTTGTCCTCAATGGACTTCTAAACCACTTAACCGATTATAATAAAATTCGCACACCATGTGCAGTTCGATCTAACTTGAGAGATAGGATAGTTTATATTATATAGATTAGGATTATTAGTGCTACCCGTGCGAAGCCGGGGCGGATCGCTAGTAAATTATATAATATTTGTAAAATTTAGCGGCAAATATTTCTGCCGCTACGTGCCGCGCCGCTCCATGCAACTCAAGTGGGGCTAGAACTTATAACTTTGTAGCGAAGCGAAACAAAGGATATAAAATTTCATATTTTTGCAATACACGCTATATTCTCTCCCGGATATTATTGTTTTCGCCGACCCAAATAAGAAGATCTGAGTTTCACACATCATTTATCCGCACGTCTCGCGCTCCTGCGGGCCATTTGTCAAAAACTCGGATGTCACTACTCCGTTGTGATTTATTGTTGGGCGAGCAATCGTTGTAATGGATAAATATTGTATTATTTTTTGTTCGAGGTACATAGAGTGACCGTTGTTTTGGGAAAAGTTTGAGAAGCAAACCCCCATTTTGAAAGAAAGAAAAAATTTTTTTTTATTCGATCACAATATTTAGTTTAAGAAACTATCAAATCAAAATAAAAAACCCCAGCTGAGTTTGTTGTGGGCTCTTCTCAGACCTGGGCGCGTTTGGAACCCTCGTAGCTTTAGTTTTAAGATACCGTAACAGATTATCACCATCATATTTTTATTTTTATGTAACTGGACGTCAATAAGTGTAGTGTACCTACCTAAATTGAATAAATATTTATGTCTTATGACTTATGACTAAATAGCAACAAAGTTGTGTGACCAGATACAGGTCTCCAGCTCAGCATCATGCTACAGCAGGCTGCAGCGCTGGTTTTCAGTGGAAACCTTAGAATTGGAGAAGTCTTGGACGGACTATGAATGCAATATCTATTTTATATAGAATATGTTCATAGAAATGTAATAGTTTTCCAAAAAATCCAATTTTTTTATCCCACTACAAGTTAGCCCTTCACAACGATCTCACTTAATGATAAATTGTAAAATTAGCGGGCTAACCTGTTAAAGATACGGCAGTTATATTAGACCCATGATAGCCCATACTAATATTATAAATGCGCAAGTGTGTTTGTCTGCTACGCTTTCACGGCCTATCTAATCAACCGATTTTGATGAAATTTGGTATAAAGATAGGTTGCATCCTGGGGAAGCACATAAACTTTTTATCCCGGAAAGTTAAAGAGTCCTCGTGGGAATCAAACATCCGCGTCCACGAGGACGTAGTCATCATTTGGTAAAAATATATTTTAGAGTGAGCAAACTTAATCCCAACTTGATCCTACTGGATACAAGCCCACTTTTTAATTTTGGCCGCTATTGTCATTGTAACAATAATACTTCCATTTGCAATAAGGTTTTCCAAATTTCAAATCAAAACACTAACGCTTTAATTAATTTAATTATAAACTTTGACATTTTGAAAACCTTACTGATGTATGCAAGTGTGATAGACAGACAAACGAACAGACCTTTTTGTATCATCTTGTTAAAGAACCCTAAAAATTGTATACATTTTGTGCCGCTTTCTTATGGTAACCCTACTCTATCGAAGACATCGCTCAACAAAATTTGGTTTGTATGAAATTGAACTGCATTGACGTCATTTATCATTGTATGTAATGATCCCATGTAAATTTGTATGAATATGAAACTAGTACGAAACTTACTCGTCTCGTAAGTACATTTTGTAATCCAGCTTTGACAATTTATCATTGTGTCATTTTAATGTGCTCCAATAATATGTAAAACTTTGAAATTTTCTAATTAAGAGTCGTTTGAATTATAATAAGACTTACAGTTGATAATGAATTTATCAAGGCCGAGCTGTACACAAATTGAGGGCGAGTGGCCTAATAGTTGTGACAACGCATATCAGTCGATTGCGCATGGATGGGTGACCGAATTTGGAGGTTCAAATTTGGCCTTTTCGTTTCCTCCGTGCCTCGGAGAGCACGTTAAGTCGTCGGTCCCGGTTGTTATCACTAACATCTGATAATAATCGTAACAAAAACCTAAGAGTTTAAATACTCTTTACTCTAACATAACATATTTAATCCGTTTCCATTAAGACTAAACAAACAAACTAGAAGCTTAATCCAAACCTACTTCATAAAGCGAGTTTCAATTATCTTAATTTATTTAGCACCCTTCTAATTCATGCATTGCGTTGTCCCGTTTCGGACAACTGACCAATTGACCAACAATGGACATTGGACAAGTCCCTTTTAAGAGACAACTTAACATTATACATGCAGATTGGATTGATACAGGAGCAAAACAGTTAATGGATTGAGCATTGTTACCCGTTAATTGATTTATCTCGCGAATGAATTTAATGGACGAGATATTATCGGTTGCTATGAATTAAATACTGAATTTGTTGTTAAACTTCGGCTTCTGAAAAAATGGAGTGTTTTTAAATAAAATAAAATAGTTGTCTAATTTAAGGTGAAAAGCTGTTCCATCCCTTCTATTGTCCACGCATTTTTAGTTAGTCAAGCGAAAATGGGTGAAAAGACCCACAAAAACTACAGCTAAAGTGTCACGGCTTCTTTTAGTACCATTGACCACCATATCAATTGACGATGTAGCATAAGATGAAAGCGGGCCAAGCTTAGTAATGATTGGTGTCTACGTAGCATACGTCGAAGTAGCGTCGAAGTAACTACATAGCGTCGAAGTCTCCAACCACTCACCACCAAAGGCAATTAGTGTGAGTTCTTTTAACCTAGTTTTTAGGTCTCTCATGGTCTAGGTTCCCTGAGACAAACTATCAATCAATAAAAAATCATTCTCATTTTAAGTAAACTAATTCTCTTTCGTATTGTCTTATTGTAATAAATGGTTCATTTTCACTCCTAACTAACCGCAACAAATGTCCGAATACCAAATTAATTCCACATTTCTTCCATGCATCTAACCCTTGAGTGCGTGTCGGATTCAACGCTGTTTTATTGCACGGAAAATGGTAAAAAGGACCAAAGGCCGTGAAAGCTGGGTTCAAGTGTTACGTGCAAGTCACAAACGGATCGCATTAATGTTTTTATCAAGTTTAAAATTATTTTAAGTTCTTCAAAATAGAGTCGACGGCTATTTATTTAATAACATTAGAAAACAGACATCAAAAAAATGTGTATTTTGACATTTACCCTTAATATAATTTTACATACAAGCTGCATTCGAAATAATTACAAAACTATAACGCACAATGATACAAAACTTTACAATATTTACAAAATTAATTATTTATTTTCCTTTTATTCGATGACAAATAGATCTTATGTTACGGTGAATTTTGTCTATAATACCTGCTTACGCAATAATATTTTACCTAATGCTGTCTAATCGTCGTAAATAATAATCGTAATTTGTAATTTGTAGATAGGTTACTCACAAACGTTGTTTTTTGACAAAAATTTTATGGCCTTTCTTGTCAAAAGTAACAACGTTACGAAGCGACAGATGTCAGATAAATTCACATAGACATTGTGGCGGATTCTGTATAACACAATTTCTAAACTAAACTAAAATGGCAGCTTTAAATCTAGTTCTGTCCCTTTCCGTAGGGAGTATTATGAAAGGGTTAGCAATATTTGTAATGCTCTAATTTTAGTTAAGTTTAGAGATTGTGCACTACAGAATCAGCCCCAGTGATTGACAGATAGATTAGATTAGAATATTAATTTAGGCCGTAAGTCTATAACTTAAAACCATCTTCTCTATTTATAAGAAAATCAGTTCAAAGGAAATACAAAAGCGGTAAAAATATCGCGATGTCCTCCACAGAACCCTTGAATGACCAGTTCCTGACGGTAAATTTAGCATTTTTCCATTACAAGGGGTCGAATCGACCCCTTCCGTTTGTCCATTCAATGTTCTTTATTTAGGCTATTATGGAAAATAGAAAAGCATTTTTACCCTTTGGTCTTTGTGTTTCTATTATTTATTGTGTACAAGTATAATATCAATAAATCTATTTAAGGTCCATTTGCTAATCCTTGTAAAAAATAGGCTGAATCTGGAATTTATATCGATTCGATATTATTAAATGGTTATTTATAGATTAGCGTGCTTGAATATTTATTATTTTATCAAATTTTTTTTTTGTCGTAAATTATATCAATTATTGTAATATTTTTTATCGATTAGGATAAAATAAACAAAATACTATTCACTTCAGCATTGATTTTCCATATTAAAAAAAATAAATCAATGTTCCTTTCGATGTACGAGTACATCCATACTCATTTTATAAATGTGAAAATATGTCTGTTTGCTACTCTGTAAAGGCCTTTCTTTTCATCCCATTTTAATGAAATTTATTATAGAGATAGGTTGTATCCCGGGGAAAGACACAAGCTGCTTTTTATCCCGGAAAGTTAAGGAGTTCCCGCGGAAATGAAAAAACTTTGTGCGAACGAAATCGCGGGTAGGTAAATTATTAAGTTGGTAAATTATAATTTTTGCATGCCCATCGTCTGGTGGATTGTAGATGGTTAAAACTATTATTAAAACCTACAATGTATACCTGCAATCGAGCAAATAAATGATTATGATTATACCTACCTCCATGTCCTCCATACCTTTTTACACATGTTGTCATAAACAACAACAGATGTAAAATTGTATTACGTTTATCAAAGTATTGTATTTCAAACGTACTACTTTTACTGTTTCCATTTTAAAATGTGTCTCCTCGTTTTTAAATTAGAATATTTTTAAAAAACCTAGTTCAACATCATCATAAAATGCATTTTTCCCCATATTATAAAAGGTCTCAACCCATTAATCACCCCAGCGACAAGCATTAAAGCATGAAAGGTAATTAATATGTTCACGTCGTCTAGGAAGGTTTTCACAAGTTCGTTCCTCATTAAGACGCCATTAAGGATCCACGAACATATTTCACGGAAACCTCGCTCCTTTCATTACTTTAAAAGGATGGTAGATTGCATCTCACTAAACGATATAAATAGGATATAAATAAAGAGATCTCTTTAAAACATTCAGATGCTTATAACGACTCTACATAGGAATTAATGCTTCATTGACGTATGTGAAAATGAAAATGTAAAATGAAAATCATTTAATGTCATCAATAATCCTTATGTCAGGTATGGCAACTCTAGCCTTAATTCTGTTTAAAATAATGTTATAATACTGAAGCATTGATATTTTTGCATTTATTTCCCACTAACTTTGTCTAATAATAATGTTTCTTCGACAAAAATAACAAAAATCCTGGATGGTTTTGTGTTCCATAATATAGGTCACTTAAAATGAATATTCGATTTAATGGTCCATTGGATTTGAAAAGTGAAATAGCCTACTCGTATGTCACTCTCTAGGTCTTAGTTTGATTTGTTGCGGCGTCATTGAAGAGCAAACCAACAAACAAACACACTTTCACATTTATAACGTCAGTATAGCGTTAAAGAACAATGATTTTAGGTAATCCTAATAAATTCTGCATATTTTCATTAAATCCTAAGATTAAACTGTCTCTACAATTGTGTTCCTTATCTCTTTATAAAATCTGTACAGTTCCCTATTTAAGGCAAACTGTATAGGTACATTTGGACGTAGTTAAGCAGAAAGGACTCAACCCACAAAAAGTTAGTTTTGAGTTATCGAGGTTTAAAGTTTGGACGATAATTCCTGCAATGATATTGTATTTAGAATATTTTAAAATATTGTCACATATGGGCAAATATACTAGTTTTTTTGTGAGTAAAGGTATATTACGATTATATGCATATTTTTCGAGTTATTTTGAAAAATGTGGGTTTGAGTCCTTTTTGCTAAATTGGTTTTATCATTATGAAGTGTTTTTTTTTAATTTCTCAGAAAGGAACCAAGTAACAAAAAAATGTGAAGAAACTGATATTTTATATAAAAACTATTTATTATTTTACAAAATACGTAGGTATCTATATAATATATAAAATTCAAAGTCCTGACTGACTTATATATCAACGCACAGCCTAAACCACAGGCCTAGAAACTTGAAATTTTGACAGTATGTTCCTTTTGTGACGTACGCACACCAAGAATGGATTTTTCAAAATTCCACCCCTAAGGGGGTGAAATTGGGTTGAGAGTTTGTATGAAAGTCCGTCATTTCTCAAGTTATATCCATGAAACTTGGTATATGAGCTAACGGTAAAAAATTCAGAAATAAATGTTTCAGTTTTTGAAAATTCTACTCCCGAAGGGATGAAATAGGCGAGGAAAGTTTGTAAAAAAGTATGTACTTAATTTTTCAAGATATTTCTCAAGTTATATCAACGAAACTTGGTATTTTGGCTTTCGATAAAAAATAAAGAATTACGTGTGTCACAAAGTTTCAAAATTCCACCCATAAGGGGGTGAAATAGGGGTTAAAATATTGTATGAAAATTCGTCATTTCTCAAGTTATATCCATGAAACTTGGTATATGAGCTACCGGTAAAAAATTAAGAAACACGTGTTTCACAGTTTTTTTAATTCTACACCCGAAGGGGTGAAATAGGGGATGAAAGTTTGTACGAAAGTCCTTAATTTCTTAAGTTATAGCCATGAAACTTAGCATTTGGGCTTTCAGTGAGATATGCAGAAGTACGCGTTTCACCATTTTTGAAAAATCAACCCCCAAGAAGGGTGAAATAGGGGATGAAAGTTTGTATAAAAGTCCTTCATTTCTCAAGATATTTCTAAAGTTATATCAACGAAACTTGGTATTTCGACTTTCGTTAAAAATTAAAGAAGTATGTATGTCACAGTTTTTCAAAATTCCACCCCAAAGGGGTAAAATAGGGATTGGAAGTTTGTATGAAAGTCCTTCATTTCCCAAGTTATATCAACAAAACATAGTATTTTGGCGTATGATAATAAATAACGAAGTGCATATGTCACAGTTTTTCAAAATTTCACCCCCAATAGGGTAAAATAGGGGTAGAAAGTTTGTATGAAAGTCCTTCATTTCGCAAGTTATAGCCATGAAACTTAGCATTTGGGATTTCAGTAAGATATGCAGAAGTACCTGCGTGTTTCACCATTTTTGAAAATTCGTCCCCCAAAGGGGTGAAATAGGGGATGAAAGTTTGTGCGAAAATCCTTCATTTCTCAAGTTATAGCCATGAAACTTAGCATTTGGGCTTTCAGTGAGATATGCAGACGTTCGCGTTTCATCATTTTTGAAAATTCGATCCCCGAAGGGGTGAAATAAGGGATGAAAGTTTGTATATAAGTCCTTAATTTCTCAAGATATTTCTCAAGTTATATCAATGAAACTTGGTATTTGAGTTTTCGGTTAAATATGAAGAACTAGCTGATGCCCGCGACTTCGTCCGCGTGGATTGAGGTTTTTCGGTTCCCGTGGGAACTCTTTAATTTTCCGGGATAAAAAGTAAAGTAGCCTATGTGCTATTCCAGACTATAATCTATCTCTGTGCCAAATTTCATCCAAATTCGTTCAGCCGTTAGAGCGTGATTGAGTAACAAACATCCATCCATACATCCATACATCCATCCAAACTTTCGCATTTATAATACTAGCTGATGCCCGCGACTTCGTCCGCGTGGATTGAGGTTTTTCGGTTCCCGCGGGAACTCTTTAATTTTCCGGGATAAAAAGTGGCCTATGTGCTATTCCAGACTATAATCTATCTCTGTGCCAAATTTCATCCAGATCCGTTCATCCGTTGGAGCGTGATTGAGTAACAAACATACATCCATACATACATACATCCATCCATCCAAACTTTCGCATTTATAATATTTATATGGATATATGGATTAGTAGGTACAGATTACGTGCTTCACCATTTTTGAAAATTCTCAAGATGTTTTTCAAGTTATATTAAACTTGGTATTTTGGCTTTCAGTAAAAAATTAAGAAGTAGGTATAGTATGTCACAGTTTTTCAAAATTTTACTCCCATAGGATAAAAATAGGGGTTGAAACTTTGTATGATAGTGTGTAATTTTTCAAGATGTAGCCATGAAACTTTGTATTTGGAATTTCGGGTTGAAATAAAGAAATAAATAATTCACAGTTTTTGAAAATTTTATCCCCAAGGATGTTAAATAGAGAGTTTGTCCTTTAATCACGCCACAACAGAGCAACGAATCAACGTGATTTTTTGCATGAGTATAGTTGAGGACCTGGAGAGTGACATAGGCTACTTTTTATAGGAGTGCTTGTGGGGAAAAAAACTTAAACCACGCGGACGAAGTCGCGGGCATCTGCTAGTTGTAGCTAAATCCAAAATCGTCTTGTTCTGATTTACACACTGATCCACATTGTTTGAGTCGTTTTAGTTGAATAAAAAAATATACTAATTTCTATGAAGGTAATTTAACTGAAACGATTTACATCGTTTGGGTTGTTTTAGCTGAATGCAACATCGGCTTGTTTCTTCGTAAATCAGTTTAAACAGAAATGATCCACACAGTTTGAGCCATTTTAGTTTAATGAAAAAATGTACTGGTTGAAATGACGGTAATTTAACTGAAACAATTCAAGTGTTTTGAGTCAATTCTGTTATATTAAATATAGACCACCTTCTTTCTAGTTGGATTTATTAAAAACGACCCAAGAAGTATGGGTTGTTACAGTGGTTTGTAAAAAAATACCCGTCTTTATGTGGGTTGGTTCTCATCATTAAAAAAACTAACTTATCGTTGTAGTATCACAGATCTTTTTTGCTGAGTGATAGAACCAACCGTTAGGACCTCTTTGGTATAAATAACTCATTTTTGACCAAAGTGTGGGTTGAGTCCTTTCTGCTTAACTACGTCCATTTGAGTAGTTATTTGCACAACAATGCCCCTTAAATCCCGAACAATTTCACACAAAACGTAATGAGGCCAAACCTGCGAATTCCCATTTGCCTACCAACCCTTAATCTGCCGCTGCATTTTACGAGATCCGAGGTAATATCTGTCAATGTCCTTATCAATAAATTGTGGACGTTTAGGCCAAATGACGTCGTTTGACGGTTTGAGGCGGGGGTTCGTAATCCTGGGTGTATAGGACCCCATCTGCACTGCAAGGGTTAAGTCGCGACAAATAGACCATTTGCAAATAATAAGACGCAATGAAAGAATAAATTAGGGTATCGTGGAGTCGGTTTATATCGGGCTTATGGATTGAATTGATAATAATTTCAGTATGTTTGTAAGAATTTGGAAAGCAGCTGATGTAAAGCTTTTATAAGTATACATTTTAGAGCGAAAACATACTAGAGACAAAAAATATTGTTTGGTAGAAAAAAATAACTACAGAAAATTAATAGGAGGATAAAACTAAACTACTTAATTACTTATTACTGAGAATATGATTCTTAATCCCTACCAATTATTTTAGGATCTAGCAAGTAGCAGGTAAGGTTCATTTTCTCCATTAGACAATTCTAATATAGTTATATAATAACTTTACAAGAGTTCTATAGTTACAAGATTACTATCATACTAATATTATAAATGCGAAAGTGTGTTTGTTTGTTGGTTAGTTGGTTTGTCCTTCAATCACGCCGCAACGGAGCAACGGATCGACTTGATCTTTGGCATGGGTATAGATGAGGACCTGGAGTGTGACATAGGCTACTTTATGTCCCGGAAAATTAGGGAGTTCCCGAGGAAATCAAAAAAAACTTAAACCACGTGGACGAAGTCGCGGGCACCAGCTAGTAGTTATATAAAAACTTGACAAGAGAGAATTTTACTATAGTTTTGTATAATAACTTTACAAGAGAGGTTATCACAATCATTTAAAAATCTCCTACAAATCATTTAAATTTTTTGTATCTATTTATCCATAACATTAAAAAATTAAACAAGCAAAATTCATTATGAGAGCTCTAGCCTCTATATCATTGTATTTCGGACACCCCATAGGGACGTCTTAAGGCGCGAGTCTTAGAATAGCAATTAATAATCATTGCACCTACTTCCGGCGACTTCCGGCGATGGCGGCACATCCGGGGAGCAATGGCAGCCCGTATCCTGCTAATAAAGATTATTAACAGATGAGAAACCTTTATGGTAGCTCATAAGTTTTGCATCTCAGATGATCATAATTTTTGTTTTGTTTCTGTTATACTATGACGACCTCCCTGGCGCAGTGTTGAGCGCTGTTGTCTTTACGTGCGGAGGCCCCTGGTTCGATCCCCGGCAAGGTCAATTTAGGAATTTATAATTTCAGAATTTTGCCTGGTCTGGCCTGGTGGGAGGCTTCGGCCGTGGCTAGTTACCACCCTACCGGCAAAGACGTGCCGACAAGCGATTTAGCGTTCCGGTACGATGCCGTGTGGAAATCGATTAGGGTTTGATATAACTGCCATGCTCCTAACAGGTTAGCCCGCTACCATCTTAGACTGCATCTTCACTTACCATCAGTTGAGATTGCAGTCAAGGGCTAACTTGTAGTGGATAAAAAATAAATTAAAAAAAACCTATTACTAGCTGATGATGCCCGCGACTCTCATCTCAGAAGTCTCGTCTCAGAATGAAAAGGTTTACGACGTAGTCCACCACTGGCCAAGTGCGAATTGGTGGATTTCACACACCTTTGAAAGCGTTATGGAGAACAACTATCAAGCTATGTTTTCCTTCACCGTTGTAGCAAGTGATATTTAATAACCCCGAAATAATTAGAGGTCGGAGATTAAACCCTAGGACTCCGAAAAAAAGGCCAATGTAACCACTAGGCTTCCATCCAATATTACCATCAGGTGACTTGTGGAGCTAACTTGTGGTGGATAAAAAAACCGGCCAAGTGCGAGTCGGACTCGCGCACCGAGGGTTCCGTACAAACCTGTAGTAAGCTTAACGATTAATGAATTTAATGAACCGCAAAACTAACTTTGTTTGTAGAGGTTTATTGTTAATATAAAATATTTATTTTGAAAGGTTAATATACAAGTTAATATTCTGTGAAAATTTGAACCGTTTACCTGTTACCGTTTTTAATATTGAGCAAAAAAATATGAAAAAAACACGTTTATTGTATGGGGACCCCCCTTAATATATATATATTTTTTTAATTTTTCAGTATTTGTTGTTATAGCGGCAACGGAAATACATCATTTGTGAAAATTTCAGCTTTCTAGCTATCACGGTTTATGAGATACAGCCTGGAGACAGACAGACAGACAGACAGACAGCGGAGTCTTAGTAATAGGGTCCCGTTTTTACCCTTTGGGTACGGAACCCCAAAAAGGCTATCATAGATATTAACTCAGTTAATTTTGATGTACTTACATCATTTTATTTTTTTAAAGACTAGATTTTTTTTATCCACTACAAGTTAGCCCTTGACGGCGATCTCACCTGATGGTAAGTGATGATGCAGTCTAAGATGTTAGCGGGCTAACCTGTATAGTAATAGCGCTTGGCTGTAATCAAACTTGCTGGCAACTTGTGATGCAACCTTAGGGGCTTACCTAGAAGATACGTATTCAATTTTGTTTTTAAGGTACCAATACAAAAATCAGATCACAATAATTAACATTTTGATCAGATAAATACGTATCCTTTAATATATCAAAAACACGATACATCCAAACATCGTGACCCGCCCCACATCTTACATGTCGTAACACATCATTAATCTCAGATGTATGTGACATTTAATTACCTAAAACACCATATATTTGGCATTCTTCCGTCCCTTGCCCTTTGGGGTATCTGAGATGTCTTTCTATATCAACTAGAGTTTTATTTGCGCTATTATGAACCTTACATTTTGAGGATAAGGTTGAAGAAAAGCAATGATAAATTGGTAGTTAATAGCAATTAATATTGTCTTTCTTATTGCTTCACGCCTTAGATTTTATTGTTTCTTGTCCTTGTTTATTGTTACATTTGTATTTAGATATACTTCGCTCATCTAGAATGTATATTATTTCATTAAATACAGATTTTTCTCGACAATTTTTTTTACACGTAAACGCACTTTACGCCTACTTTCCATTAGAACCCAGAAAATTTTACAGAACATCAAAAACTGAGCTACATTTTCCTCCCGAACGAATTTCGGCCACGGTGACCAATCTCCAGAGAGATTAGCTATCTGCGAAGCAGATATTATAGTGCACAAGTATGTGTGCATACAAAGGTGCACTCCCTATTCCTTTACTCTCATAGCGCGAAGGGATGGAAAATCCGACACGACCGGAGAGAGATCAGGCACAGGACCGACGGCTTTACGTACTCTCTAAGGCACGGGCGTGAAACACCACCAATTTCCTAACTCCGGGCTATGGGACTGAGAATTTGTTGACAGAAAAACCCAATACTTAATTATGGCCTGACCCGGGACTTGTACCCGGGACCTCGTCGGCCGCATTCGAACATGCTTACCACTAAACTAACTATAACCACTAGGCAGTAAATTAGATACGTTAGAGGCTATATTAGATTCACAATACGTCGCTTAGGTACGTCAGGAACAGTAATAGTTTAATTCAGGAATTTTGTGACAGAAATAAGTAAAGTGAGATATTATACCTAATCGATGGGTACGTGTAACAATTCATAATATCTGAAACGTCTCTGGTCTAGTCTTTGGTCGTGATTACTACAGACAAAGAAGTACGTCCGAGATAAGAAAAAGGATTCGAAATTACCTCATATCTGGGTACGTAGAGGTAAAAGTGTCTCAAAAACGCAAAGATGAGCACTTCCCCGCAACAAATAACGTGGCATTAGCATGCTTCCCGCTGAAATAGTCCGGCCATTGTGCTCTCATCGCGCGCCCGTGATCGCCAGACTGTGAAATGTCCTAGTATTTGTCAACTCAAAGGATTGTATTCAAGAAATACCTAAGTTGCTCGAAAAGAAATGAGTGACTAAACATACCTTAGTAGGTATACTGGGTAGAATAAAAGTTAGATGTGAGATAAAGGAAGAATTTATATATGACTTTGGACCTTTCTGCTGTGCTGGTAACCGGTGTGAACTTATGAGTTCCCAGTTTCTCAGATTTTGTTCCCGACAAGGGGAAATTTAGAAATTTATAGTTTCTGAATCGTCTTTAGTTTGTTATGTAGGGAGGCTTTGGTCATGACTAGTCGTCATCGTCGTCTCAACCTATAGACGTTCACTGCTGGACGAAGGTCTCCTGCATGGATCACCACAAAGCACGGTCTTGTGCCGCTTGTTTCCAGCGGCTCCCAGCTGCACGCTTGAGATCGTCCGTCCACCTAGTAGTATTATACTAGGCTAGTACTGGCAAAGACATGCCGCCAATCTATTTAGTAAGGACTCAATACTCTATTGAAGTATAACCCACTTTCACTTTTTTATTTGTGGCTAATTGTGACTAATTTTGCCAAGCAAAATCTCAAAACTAAACAAAAATTACAGATCAAAATATATTTTGCTATCCCTTTCATAACATTTCCTACAGATAAGGACGCCACTAGATGTCTGCATCTGTACTATAATTTATCATTTTACGCAAAAGAAACAGTAAGTAAGCAATAGTCACAGTAGTGCTACAATTATGATAATTTAATCGAATCATAAAGTTATCATTCAGTATCGAATGGGATTCGCCCGTATCATTCGTCTACATATTTCTTTTTCTAATGTTTTATTCAGTGGGCGCCAGTAAATAAGTTCTTTTCGGACAAAACGCTCCCAAGTGACACAGATACAAAATATTTTACCAACATAACGTTACCACTAACTAATCTAATCACCATTTCAATTTCAACTTTATGACTATCGTATTAAAGTGTATCTATGATGTTTGTTACAAGTAGATTTATGTTGGTAACGGTATTCTTTTCGAGGGATACCGGTGATTCGTCAAAGTCTGGTATATTTATCGTTTTAGTTGAATTTTATCGAACTAATAGCTTCGGAGATATATTTACGATTGTTAGAAGAATTGTACATGGAAAGGGTTGTCGGGAAAACGATACATGGCGTAATTGTATGGACTTTTTATTCGAGATTGAGTGATATATTTTCCCTCGTAATGTCACTTAAGGTTTTTAAAGCAAGTACATAAATACCTAGTAACAATAATGGTAGTGTTATATTTCACTTCCAGTATCATTTTTACCTTTTTGGGATTTTTTGTGTAGCAGATTGTTTAAAATATACCATAATTTTTAATATTTTTTTGTATCATTTGTAAGTTTATTTTGTTTATATCTGTGTCCAAGTCAAGTAAGATTCATTTATTTATAAATTAGGGAGTAAATTGTGATAAACTATAGTTTTAAATGATAGTGTGAATTTAGTTTTAATTTAAATCCTCTTAGTAAAAGTTTTTAAAAATCCCGTGGGTTTTTTTGTTTTTCTAGGATAAAAAGTAGCCTCTGTAAATCTCTATATCATGCTCCATTGCGGCGTGATTGAAAAATAAACCAAAAATCAACAAGTAGACCTTTGCATTAATTATTATAATATTAAATAGGACATAATAGTAGATAAACATATTTAAATACATATCAAAAATTACGGAACCAGCAGGATTTGAACCTGCGTCTCTCTGGGAATCGCGCCCGGAACGCCAGAGAGACACAGATTCAAATCCTGCCGGTTCCGCAATTTTTGATATGTTTTTAAATATGTTTATCTACTTTTATGATAAACAAATTTTAAATAAGTTTAGAAAATTTCTTATTGTGAGAAGCACTGTAATAAAATTATAAAATTAATATTAGATACTTAACTGTCGTCAAATTGAAGGTCGATAGAGCTTTTAAAATCATTGATTTAATGAGAAAGAAAGTTTTTGGTTTATAAACCAATAATTGCTTGACAGAATGTGAGGAAGTTAACGTTAAAAAGTGCGGATTATTGATACTAATTCAACTTTTGCATTCAAAAACACGTCTGAATTAGCAATACATAACATGACCAAAGCGATGCTTGAATCGAAAAAGTAATTGTAAAAAACAATAAAAATCCGAATGAATGTTCAAAAAAAGGAAACTAAACCCATAACTTTGTCCATACCGTTATCCATTTCAGTGACCCTAAAGCCTAAACAAACCGCCCAAGGCAAAGCTGTGTACGTCACGAACTGTATAAAAATAAAAAAAACCTGAAAAAAATGACAAAATCGTCCAATTACGCTTTGACTTCGGATACACAAACATTTTTATTGAGTACCAATTTTACGCATCAGTTACATGACAAAACCAAAGTTTCATAGCTTTTTGTTGTACTTTTATACTTTTTAATTTTTCATGTGCGGGTTGGCAGACTTCATACACCTTCGAGGATACCGATATTGAATTGTTTCATATACGCACGTAGCTCAAAGGCCGAGCGCTTAAGCCTATCACCGTGAAAATAATTGATTACCTACATATTGTAAGGCTAATCTTCCAACCTCTATAAGTGTGTGTGTGTCTCTTCAAGTGTTATAATGGACTCTATCGCACCGCCCGATATTTTTACTGGAATGTGATAGGTGAGAAAAGCGATTATTTTAACTCGACGACGGACTAACCCTTAACTGCAGCGGGCTAGCCTGACCTAGACCTGAGACAATTCAAAACATAAATTAGAAAATCCTTAATTACCCCTATCCAAGGTACGAATCTGGGCAGTTCAACTCATAAGACCAAAACTCACACTAGAAACTGTGCTAAACAGTAAGATTCATCTACATTGACAAATTTATCCGCATCCTGGGAATCTGTAATTAAAAATCTGAAATAAAAATCCTCGCCTAATTTGCTGGTAGGTTTTTCTCAGATCAGGGCGCGTTTTGAACCCCCGTAGCCTTAATTTAAAGATACCGTAAGTTACAGTTCGCGCGCGAGTTGAATGCAGAGTAAATGTATGTGTCACCATACATTTCCTCTGCATTCAACTCGTGCGCGAACTATAGTATAGGGCGTTCCATTCCATCTCAAACTCAAGCTCAAATGCTTTTTGTTCAAATAAACTTTTTACAAGTGCTTTTAAATCATCGAGTGAATCAGCAACTTCTTAGCGGTTCGTATCAGAAACGTTGAATGAAAAAACGCTTTGTGCGAGTTGATTGGATGTCGACCAATGTTCGCTGGACACCATTGGTCATGATTTCTGGCTATCTAAAAGTTTTTCCAATCAACCGCTTCTGCAAACCCTGGTCCATAAATTCATATAAGTCTATCTAAAAAAGCGGCCACGTATCACCGTTAAAATTTGTACCGTAAACGTAAACGGTTAGTGGTAGTAACGGTTAGCGGTACAGTTGGGAACAGTTTTATGACCAATAACTGTTTAACGCGTACGCCAGTCGTTATGTACACACGAATAAACTTAATCGTTAAAACTTTGCACGATTTTATGGCTGAGATGACTCTAAAACGATTAAAATGCAAATGGGGAAAAAATAGATTTTATAGGAGGCTTTCATATTTCTATATTTTTATTATATTATTAAATTCAAACTCAGACGGCCTCACCACAAAAGGCTTTCAACACTCAATTTATTTATTCCATGTAGGACACACAAGTGTCTCTTATCTTACGTCATGTTTTGACTCTAATATTTTGTTCTAATGAGAAGAACCGGCAAGAAACTCAGCAGTTGCTCTTTTTAAAAAGCAAAATATTGCATTATGTAGGTATTTATAATAATTATACCGTTATATCCCACAGGATAACTATATTATTTATAGTTACTATCCTGTGGGGCGATGTACGCAAAGTCGATTGCTGCTATACAACTTTGTTACGAAGAAATTCGTGAATTGTATAATAACCTCAATTCAATAAGTGTTCTTTTATAATTCTTAAAATTTTTGTAACGGCAAATCTAAAAGTTGTTATGGGGGCATGTTATAAAAAGTAATACTCGACCCCACAAAGGATTTTACAGACGACATAGCGGCCTAGCGGCGTTGGACGCGTATGTATTTAAAACATGATAGTCGATCCCATCTAATGGACAGTATATACCCCCAATTCGTGATTCAGGCAACGCAAGATCGTGGCGTGTGGAAGTCCATGGACCCATGTCCAGCTGTGGACATCTATCAGTTGATGGCGATAAGATATCCGGATAACCTATACCGAATTTTTTTTGGATACATAGGCCGTGAAAGCGCAGCAGACTGACAGACGGACATACAGACAGACACACTTTTGTATTTATAACTAGCTGATGCCCGCGACTTCATCCCCGTAATTTTTCTGGGTTAAAAGTAGCCTATGTGTAATTCTAGACTATAATCTATCTCTGTGCCAAATTTCAAGTAGATCCATTTAGCCGTTCTGGCGTGATTGAGTAACAAACATCCATCCATCCTAACTTTCGCATTTATAATTTAAGTAAAGATATTAGCATGGATATAAGTAATGGATTACTTACATAGTAAGAACAAAGTAGGTAATGCAATACCACGAGGATACAATAATACTGGTAATAATATGCAAATGGCGCTGCAGACACGTCAACCCGCACATAAATCATGCATTTCCCTGAAACATTCCCGCTGAGTTCATCGAAACGTTTCGATTTTAGACATGCCTCATACCGACTTGTAAGTAACGAGACATGGAGGTGCGAAGGAAAACCCTTCCTTACGTATTTATGTAGCTTTTTTTGAAGTGAAAACTTCTTTAGCCGCGTTGAGCACTTTTTGGTAGGGGGTGAACTTGTGGATTCGCGTCACCGACACCGTCACCGACATGCTCGCTCCGAAATGCGCGCGAACACCAACATGCTCGCGTTGTTACGAAGAAAAAAGGTCTTAAATATAAATATACTACATTCGTAATTAAACTTTAATGTCTTAGTTTAAAGGTTTATATATTTTTTTTTAATATTCGTTTTCACTTCTATCGACAGTCCCTGTGACTGCCAATTTTTTTTAAATATATATAGTCCACCTGCTTTGACTATCCCTGGCGCAGTGTTGAGAGCAGTTGGAGGTCCCGGGTTCGATTCCCGGCAGTGTCAATTTGGGAATTTATAATATCTGAATTTTCTCTGGTCTGGTCTGGTGGAAGTCTTCGGCCGTGCGGCTAGTTAACACCTTACAGGTAAAGACGTACCGCCAAGCGATTTAGCGTTCCGGTACGGTGCCATGTAGTACTAATTAGAGGTATGGGTTTAATATAACTACCATGCCCCTAACAGGTTAGCCCGCTAACATCTTAGACTGCATCATCACTTACCATCAGGTGAGATCACAGTCAAGGGCAAACTTGTAGTGGATAAAAAAAGAAAAAGGTCGCATCTCGCAGGATCAGTCGCTTTACCGTGAACCCACTAGCTACGGTGTTTACGTAGAGCACGTCGTAAACATCGCAGCTGCTACGGCGTAACGCGTAGGCTGCGGTTACGCAAGTTATAGATATTTATATTTAAAAAAGAATTTATTCTGGAAACTTTCAAGGTTTAATAATGGATGTGATATGTTTCTTTTATTTGTTTTATGCTAAATGAAAAATGACAATATTGCGGCTGCAAAATATCCATAATAATGCTGTGTTGAATGATTAAATTTTTAATGATTTGGAATATTGATAACTCTAGCCTGACAAACTTAATTGACCCGGTGACAGCGTCTCTAGTATCTATCAAAAATAAAATGAAAAGAAAAACTAAACAGGCATAAAAATTAGTTACAATTTTGGCCACCGGCTCAGATGAGTTTGTGGGTCTATACCAGTTCGGCTGAAAAGTTTGCGGCCTAGGGTACTTCACGATGAGTAATCAGCTTGTTACTCATGTCACTAGTTGCGACACTCAGTAGTATTATAAAAGCAATCACTAGTTAAGTTTGCACTCATAGTTCAATTATTTATCGAACAACAAACATCACCATGTCAGCCGAATCTGGAAATTCTCGGACTCGTAGATGAGATCATCAGTGACCGTCCGCGTACATTTGTCTTTTTTTTTCAAAACTGCGTGGAAACTCTTTACTCTCTTCAGGGATGCAACCAATCTCTTTAAAACCCAGTTCGCTATCATTTAGATCACTTTAACGAGTATTTTAGCTTGAATTGTAAGTTTATGGGCATAAAACTTTTTGCCTTTTGACTATTTTTGAGGTGTGCCATTATTTTATTTCAATAACTTTTTATATATATATTAAATTTTTAAATGATTAGAGTTATTGTATATGTGTTGTATTGTTTACTCCACCTTTTCTTTTTTAAGAAAAGAGCAACTGCTAAGTTTCTTGCCAGCTCTTCTCAGTAGAACAGTTTTCCGAACCAGTGGTAGAGTCTTAACGTATCATAAGTGGCACAAGTTGTCCTACATGAAATAAATAAATCATTTATCATTTATTATATTATGTAGAGTAAGAACATATAATATTCTAATATATTACGATGTTTCAAGTTTACTTAATGTAAATTGTAAACACATTCGACTGGCGTAGGTAAGGAGGTAGCTGCCAAATAAAGTTAGCATGCATTAGGAACTCTCCAAGTTAATCCAATGCCATGTCTTAGACTGATGCACTAACTTATTTAACATAGCTCCCATTAAGTAGACGCTGAGTTGCACGAACCAAATTCTTAAATTTAAGTGGTACTTTGTATGAAGTATTGCGGTTAAATTAGTTTAGCATTTATCTATATATATAAAATTCAAAGTCCTGACTGGCTGACTGACTGACTGACTGACTTATATATCAACGCACAGCCTAAACCGCTGGTCCTAGAGACATGAAATTTGGAGGGTGTATTCTTTGTGAAGACTAGGTATCCACTAAGAAAGGATTTTTAGAAATTCCACCCCCAAAGGGGTAAAATAGGGTTGAAAGTTTGTATGAAAGTCCGTAATTTTTCAAGTTATATCCATGAAACTTGGTATTTTAGCTACCGGTTCAAAATGATGAAATTCGTGTTTCGCCATTTTCGAAAATTCTACCCCCATAGGGCTGAAACAGGGGTTGAAAGTTTGTAGGAAAGTCCGTCATTTTTCAAGCTGTAGCCATGAAACTTGGTGTTTGGGATTTCGGTTTGAAATGAAAAAATACGTGATTCACAGTTTTTGAAAATTCTATCCCCAACGAAATCAAATAGAGAGTTTATCCTTCAATCACGCCGAAATAGAGCAACGGATCAACGTGATTTTTTGCATGGGTATAGTTGAGGACTTGGAGAGTGACATAGACTTCTTTTTATCTCGGAAAATTAAGGAGTGTCTGTGGGAATCAAAAACCTATGCCACGCGAACGAGATCGCGGGCGTGCGCTAGTTTAGCATATAATTGAAACTGTTTTCAACAAAAAGGGTATACATTCAATTAAACGACCAATTTATTTATTTTATTTTTATTATGATGCCCGCGACTTCGTCCGCGTGGATTTAGCTTTTTGGGTTCCCGCGGGAACTCCTTCATTTTCCGGGATAAAAAGTAATTAAAAATAATAAAAACTTGTGTGAACAGATATGTATGACAGGTGTTTGTCTGCAACACCATTTTTGAATAAGTGTATTTTCTTTCTTTCTTTCTTTCTTTGATTAACCCCCGTGCGTCGGAGAGCACGTAAAGCCGTCGGTCCTGCGCCTGATCTCTCTCCGGTCGTATCAGATTTTCCATCCCATCGGGCTCACACTAGTGCATTGTAATTTTATATCCCGCACAGATGTCTAATCTCTCTGGAGATAGGCCGCCGTGGCCAAAATTCGGTCGGGAGGACTTTTTTTTTTTATTAATACATACCTAGGTACATGCTGTAGCATGTAATGTAAGGCCATCCACACACCACGACCACCACCACCGCCGCAAATCCGGGGCGGGACACGTATTAATAAATACACTAGTTACCTACCACGTCTTCATTTGCGTACATGACACCAAAACCGCACACATTTACATTGTATCAGTTAATTAATCATACGCAAACCATGTTTACCGACCGCATTCGCGATGCACAAGCCATATTTGTACTGAATATTCCATACATAATACATCATACATAGAATAGGCGATAGCATAACCAGTTTATATTGGCCCCGTTTACAAACAATTTTGAACTCTAACACAAAGTAATAAAGTTGTTTATAGTAGCGCTGTTTGTCAGGTAATATCACGAAATCTCTTTGATATCTGTCTGTTTGGTGTGCCTTTTGATACAAAGATCAACGATTTGATTATTATTTATAGTAGGTAACTATTTTGCGTTATTCTATAGGTAGACGTGAAAGCTTTCGTTGAGTAAATTTTTAGATAGATACCTACTATATAAAAAAAATTAATGCTTCATGGAAGTGATTGAATTGCAAGGATTGATGAATAGATTTAAGAAAGATTATATAGTCTGGAATAACACATACGCTACTTTTTATCCGGTAATATTAAAGGGTCCGCGGAAACCAAAAAACTCAATTCACGAGGACGAAGTCGCGGTCATCACCTTGTATAAAAAAAATCAAGGCTTCATGGAATTAAATGGAATTGCAAGGATTGATGGACAAATGTTTGTTTCTCGCGCAGCAGCAGCAGTGAAATAGCACCTTAATTAAGGGTTATTATAATTAATAATATGTCATATCAGCCACCTGCGGCTAATAGAATACATAATGATGTTGATCGAGACAGCGCTACCTCTACAAACACGAGGTCGCCTCGCGGGCATAATAGCCTAAGTGGGCTGATGGTGTTGATACAGAATTAGCGGCTATTATTAACAAAATTATAATATTATATTATAGACATGCTAGTAGCTACTCAGAAGCCTATGTAATATTCAATCACTGTACGTCTTAGAAATAGTACTAGCTAGTACGCCCGCGTGGTTTAAGTTTTTTTGATTCCCTCGGGAAATAATTAATTTTCCGGGATAAAAAGTAGCCTATGTCACTCTCCGGTCCTCTACTATACCCATGCCAAAAATCACGTCGATTCGTTGCTCCGTTGCGGCGTGATTGAAGGGCAAACCAACAAACAAACACACTTTCGCATTTATAATATTAGTATGATTAGTATGATTAATTATTCATCTTTAATAATATTATAAAGAGGTAAAGTTTGTAAGTTTCTGACGTTGTAGGAGGTAATCTCTGGATCTACTTAACCGATTTTGAAAATATTCATACCAATAGAAAGCCACATTATTTGTGAGTGTTATACATTGAAATAGAATGAGTACTAAAATTCTACATCAATGGTGTCATAGGCTATATTAACCCGAAAAATTAGGGAGTTTCCGTGGGATTTTAAACCTCATTTCACGCGGACGAAGTCGCGGGCATCTGCTAGTTAATTATATATCAATGTCGTAGATAACTACTAATTAAGTCTTTGCCCACCGATTTATATATTTTCATGCACGCATAGAAATAGAATATTATGGACGTCATAATTCGACAAATTTTCACTATCCTTCAGCAATATATCGACCTTTCAGAACGATGCAATGAAATGAAATTAAAATACAAACCAAATTAGAACCAATTACACACCAAATTAGATAAAACAGAAGAACATAAAAACACTACATTATGGGAAGCTAAGCTGTAAAATAGGCGGCCATATCGCTATATTTACTAATTCTACAATTTGTATAAAAATATGAAAATAATATCTTTTTAATGTTATTATTTTATAATTTTTAAACCAAAAATTACCTGAATTTTTCCACCATTTACCCGCCGTTTACCCCGAGTCGTATCATTTTTAGCCCCCCACGACGTGACGAAAGCACCCCCCAGGGCCTGTAAATTTCTTTAAACGCTTCTCATTATTCGCAATAGCCACATAACAGTTTAACCCTTCAAAGCAGATGGGGTCCTCTTTAACAACCACAATGGAGGGACACAGTGGAAGAGATGATATTTAAAGCTATTGCTATTACCAAACAATTACTGTGACGCTGCCATGACATAAAATTTTAAGCATAAAAATCACAACAAATCACAGAGAGGTGAAATTTGAACATTGACAATAACTTATCAGCTCTACCTTTGCCTTACTGTGCCTTTTGTGTACAAAAATTGTCTATTTTAATTTTTTATTATGATTCTATGTAGTTGCCAAATTTCATTTTTTTTTGTTAGCAATACCGCATACAGAATGTACTACAAAGGGATCATTGAATACAACCTATTAAAATTTATAAACAAATCCAAATAACAGACATCGTTTTGAAGGATTTAAAAATATAGCGACTGAAAGCTTCAAGTCGCTTCGGAAGTGGACGAACCGCTTTATAATCTGCGTAAGTCGTCAAACGGCGTCATCGCATCACTCCACATTTCATCGTATTAGGTTCAGACAGATATTGCTATGCGTCACATAAAATGCACGCCGAGCGAACCCCAACTGGGAACTAGATTTGAGGATTATTTGTTAATTCAATTGGAGATTTCAATATTTTGTACCGAGGTATAAACGTCATAACCATATTCAGGATATTAAACCCTTAGTTTGTAAAACATTTTATTTCTCTCTCATATTTTTGACCCACTGTATAGCCTGTATCAATCACTACTTACCACTTTTAGAATTGTTATCAATACTTACTACTTTTAGCATTGGAAATGAACTTTTTTATTCATAATTCCTCAAGAAAAGAAATAAAAATTTAAATTAAAAAAGGTGTAGGAATTAAAACACTGTAGGTTTTAGAACGCGTGTTAATTTAATAATTTATTTGCTCATTTAGACATGCTATTCATTTTACCGAGAAAAGCCCAGCGAAAAGGTAATTGAAAGTTTATGTCAATTTAATTTAAACAATAATGAATTCTATTCATTCCATTCCATTCTAGACTTTATCTTATAAGCGGTAAGCAAGCAATTACACCATACGAAATTTCGTCTACCTTTGAACAATTTGATAGAGATCTACACATTCTAAACAAACGATGCATAGAGTGCTGGCGAAGGAAATGGAAAAACTTATTTTAAAAGAATACGACGGAGTAATTTTCAGAACACACTCCGGATTCAAAGAACTCATTGTGTTGAGTAGCAAAAACTGCGGGTGGTCAACTAATACGTTTGTGAATAGGACTGAGCCCCACAACTATCTTCCAAACCTTAACAATCAAAACACAACCTTATCAGTGGACCAACAAGGTTCTTAATAAGTTATTCTACTCCCACTTTTCTAGTTATGCATATTTTATGTGCCGGATTCAATTTCCACTTTACGGAATAATTTTAAGGTTGATTTTAGAATGATCGCAAGATGTTTGTAAATATTTCCAAATGCAATGAATCAGCAAACTAATCAAACGACACGTGACGCGACCCGCTGCTGCAGTTTCTGTCACATATTATAAATAAGCTGTTATTATTTTCTATTTTTAGAGGCAAATAGATTTTCTTGTACTTGTTATTCTAAAATTTAATCCGAATTTCGATAACACCTATGATCTTTAAAACATTCGATGCGCCTTCCGCGCTTTATTTTGGCAAGAATTTAAGAAGGCACTTGCCGTCACTTGTCGAACGTTTCAGTTAACAACAGTGTAACTTAAAATCTATATTCATCTCTTTCTAATTACAGGTATAGCGTATGTTGGCCTTTATGTTCTGTACCCTTACTCTGAGATTGATCGAATTTAAAATACGGTCTCACTAGGTGAGGTGAATCACATTTGAGTCAAACTAAAATGGACCCAAAAACTCTTGATTTAAAGCCACAAATTCAGTGCAACCGATTCAAATTTCGAAACGTATCGTTTGGAGCGCTAGCTGTGAATGCATACACGAAATTGAGCTCTAAATTAATAAGATTAAGATTCATTTTAGTTTGATGCATATGTAATTCACCTCACTTAGTGAGACCGTATTTTAAATTCGATCAATCTCAGAGTAAGGGTACTGTCCCTTTATCCGCGTGCGTAATATTTACGCCGTTTTTTAGTATAATGATGTTCGCGTATGCTGCGTCTATTTGTAATAAGTCGTTGGATAACACTCATTAATTTAATTTAATTTTTTTAGTGAAACTGACCGAGTGTAAAACAGCACACACACACCTATTAACCACCTATTTTCAGAAAATCTTTATACAGGCTTTTTGTTTTAGTAGGCAGTTTAAATTTTTTTATTTCTCTTAAGTTTATAATTGACTAGCTGATGCCCGCGACTTCGTCCGGTTGGTTGTAGTTTATTGTTATTCCCGCGGAAACTCCTTAACTTTCCGGGATAAAAAGTAGCCTATATCACTCTCTAGGTTTTCAACTATCCCCATGCCAAAAATCACGTCAATCCGTTGCTCCGTTGCGGCGTGATTGAAGGACAAACCAACAAACAAACATACTTTTGCATTTATAATATTATTATGTATGATATTTTTAGATGTTACTAGCTTATTATAAGTTGATATGAATAATTTTATTACACGCAGTATATATTATTATAATAATTGCTAGAGCTGGATTTTGTGTCAGTCACACATTACTAAAATTCTACATCAATGCAGACACACGTAAAATATGCGTAAAATAACTTGGTTTATGAGAGACTAGCTGATACCACAGAATAGGTAATAGTAGTAACTGATACTCGCGACTTCGTCCGTGTGGCTTGAGTTTTTTGATTCCCGCGGGATCAAAAAACTCAATACTCTTTCCTTAATTTTCCGGGATAAAAAGTACTCTCCAGGTCCTCAACTATACCCATGCCAAAAATCACATCAATCCTTTGCTCCGTTGCGACGTGATTGAAGGACAAACCAACAAACAAACACACTTTCACATTTATAATATTAGTATGATGTCACAAACTATGCGCTAGCCAAACCTTTACCTTCACAATAATATATTTATCAAAAAGAAAAAAAAATATAACAAACAACGCTGAGTCAACAATACCGTCCCCTCCACCAAATTGCGATTCATTTCCGTAAAATAAACATGTATACTGTGGATACGTGAACACACAGAATTGCAAATCGACCCGTTAATCTAATAAGAGGAACCAAGCTCTACGGTTCATTTGCGAAAAAAATGTGCCGAATTCTCTTTTTCCATATTACTCCAGGGGACCTGACGTTGACAAATACAAAGGCATTTCCCGTCTGCGGCGTTTATTTTTTTATATTTGAACAGATAATGTATATTGGTCGTTTGAAAAATTCAAAGTGCGAGCGACGGATTAATGCGGTGTCATATTTCCTGAGTGTTTCGTTTCCGCTTTTTTTTACCGTTTACTAACGAAACGGTAGTAGATTGTTTTGTTTTATGCAATGCGCGTCACGTTAATCTTTAATTTTTGGTGTATCATTTTTTTAAACTTTATATTTTATCCACCTTTTTTATACCCTCTAATCCTCATCCGTCCTTATTTTTTTGTGCAAACTAAAGTTGACCGGAAGAGATCGCTTCTTACTCCACATTTTATGTGAAGCTTCTTTGCATAGAATTGTTTTCATTTTATTTTGTTATAAAAGTATACACCGTATACTGGTACTTTTAGGTGTATTTTTTGCCATCAGATTCTGGTAGACCTATACCAGATGTATTTAAATAAATTCTTCTTTCAAGAAACTTGTTTCTACGTTTTGAACCACTTCTGCAAGGCTGCCATATCAGCTTTGCTACTTTGCTGGAGTGGTTCACATACAACTACATTTTCATTAAATTATTAATTAGCACACTGTTCGAGGCAGGTGAGACAAATCTTGGAATATGCTTACATTGGTAAAAAATTATGATTGTATCATTCATGACTTATAACAATATTAAACTGTAACAACCTATTCCGAGAAAAGTCAAATTAAGTATTCCAAGTTTCAGTCGGTAACCATTTAGAATCTCAATCGTTTCACTAATAAAATTCAAAGAACCTACCGGTATTTAATACCAGTCCACAAATTAAATTTCACCGAGAAGCATCTGCACTAAAGGGTTAACTCGACAATGACTGGGCCGTAAAGAAATAACCGAATTAAACCTAATTCGATTAACAATGAATTGTAGTGGAATTTGTTAGAATGGTATGTCATTTAACTCTCTAATGACGTTACGTTTTAAGAAAGGGTTGCAACAAAAATCCATAATATTATTACATTACATTGGTAATAATTGTCTGGTTTACCTACTGTGAATTATTTTAATACATAATTTTTGGAGATAATAATTATAGCTTTTTCATTTATGTTCACCTTTAATAATTTTACAAAAAATTAAGTGTTTTAAGCTAATTATATTCTTTACCGAAATATTTTACGTTTTAACTTCGCTTGAATGAGAGAATTTAGTACAATTAATTCATTAACTTTACCCAATAAAATATTATTAGGTGATATATAATTGCAATATTCTAAGGACAAAAAAAAACAACCGCGGTTGATTGCCTCATCCGGTGACAGAAGGGTTGGCTCATTTTTTGCGCAAAGGATCAGCCTGGCTGTCCAGCGCGGAAATGCAGCCAGCATTCTCGCCACCATTCCACGCGGGCATGATTTATATAGCAATTAGGTTAGGCTAGCAAGCTTTAATTTCTATTGTATTGTTTTTTAGAACAAAATACAGCATTTTTAAGTTTTTTCCTTGTTCCGAGGTGTAAATCTTTTAAATCATTTAAGTATTTTGGATTTAGTCATGGCTTGCTAGGTATTAGAAGCTACACCAGTGTTGCTTGATCGTTTAACCCCACCGCACATCAACGCGACGCATGCCCCCGACAGCACAATACAGCGCCGACCAAACATTCATGCAAAGTAACTTAATAAGTCATCGCATACACTTGCGACAGTTTAGATTATCTTGTAAGCCATTCTTCTTATATAATAAATGGGAAACTGTGTCTGTCAGTCTGTCTGTCTGTCTGTCTGCTACGCTTTCACAGCCCACCTGTTCAACCGATGTTGATGAAATTTAGTACAGGGATAGTATGTTTCCAAAGGACATAGACTACTTTATACCCTGGAAAATTAGTCCACGCGGACGAAGTCGTGGGCATCATCTAGTTAATAAAATAATGACACTAAGAAATAAGAAAATTTACTTGTTAAACTCATAATCATAGTTTGAAAACTAATAGTAATAAACTGTTCATCAATTTTAAAACAATTTTCATCTAATTACTTTTTTTTTCTTTCCTTTCCTTCAGCATAGTAGTCGGAGACTGTTCTGAGTTGGCATAAATCTCATAAAACTGTTCAGTGTTTGCTAGGTTCTTGATAATTTACCAAAGCCGATTTTTCAAACCTTCATGAATAATATTTATATTTTTAGCTACTAATGCAAATATTTTTAGCAATAATAATAATATCTTCCTTTCTCAATGCTATCATTTTGTAACCAACTGAATTAAATTATGTCTATTAAAATAATTATTGACTAAGACAGCAATGTCGCAATCATGCAAAACTCCATACCATATTAAGTTGCGTCTTAAGGCTAGCGTCTTGTTACAAGTTCATATTAAATTAAACTGAGACCTGAAGTCATTAGGACCCGTCGAATGCATTCGCAGGGTTAAGGCTAAATTGCTAGCAATTTCAAATGTGGTCAATGTGTTTAGACGAAACAATATATTAAACATCATACCTAATCTTCTCTACTTCTATGTACAAATTAAACTGACTGACTTTTACACCCATGTTCTTAGACCATGTACATATTCGACGACCTCCCTGGCGCAGTGTTGAGCGCTGTTGTCTTAACGTGGGACATACCGGGTTCGATTTCCGGCAGGGTCAATTTGGGAATTTATGATTTCTAAATTTCTCTGGTCTGGTCTGGTGGGAGATTTCGGCCGTAGCTAGTTACCACCCTACCGGCAAAGACGTACCGCCAAGCGATTTAGCGTTCCGGCACGATGCCGTGTAGAAACCGACTATTGGTTTGGGTTTAATATTATAGCTGACATACCCCTAACGGTTCTATCTTAGACTGCATCATCACTTACAATCAGATGAGATCGCAGTCGAGGGCTAACTTATAGTAGAATAAAAAAAACTACACAGGCGTATAGGTAGGCGGGCTGCAGAGGATTTAGAACCCTAGTAGCTAGTTTTAAGATACCTATACTAACATTAATCCAAAAACCTAGATTTGAAGCAGAAATTCGATTATAATTAGCTTTGTCTAGCAATTATAGGTACACGACATCTTATTATCACTCACGTTATCGAAAATGCTTAGTTACTTGAGGAAACGTCTATAAAAACTTGACTTATTTGACATTTTGAACTTTGAAGCCCTAATAAAAAATAGTGATATAAATCTACCCCCGACATGTCCCATAAATCAACCATATAAAATAACCAAAACATCGAACTTACACTAATACGAGTTTGATTGGTATTTCTGTACATCTGCTACCAAATCGTCTGAAGCCTATAATTTGTAAACATTAGTTAGGTACCACTTTCGAGTCGTCATTCATTAGGGAAATTGTGATGACTTCATCAAAGTTATTGGAATTGGAATTTATGATTGTTAAATTGATTGGCTGGCTAATTTTATCAATCTGATTACAGTATTACTTTTTTTATCTAATTACTAGATGATGCCCGCGACTTCGTCCGCGTGGATTAAGGTTTTTTGATTCCCGCGGGAACTCTTTAATTTTCCGGGATAAAAAGTATATCCTTCCCCGGGATGTTACCTACCTCTATACCAAATTTCATTGAAATCGGTTGAACATCAGACAGACAGATAGACAGAAAAACTTTCGCATTTATTATATTAGTACGGATTAGTATGGATTTCATTAATAGCATACATATTATGGCACCGTTTCATAGATCTCAGTTTCTCAGTAAAACTCAGTTTTGCCGATTTTAAGCTATGACAGAGCCTCGAGCGTTGGAAAGAGCAGTGTTAGTAGACCCCCCCTACTGGATGGACAAGTCATATTTCGATGACGATGACGATCACGTTCATGAAATTCATAAACACACCAGAACATAAGATTTTCATTTTGATGAAACACGTAGCCAATTTTCTTTATAAATTCTCGCCAAATCGCTCGTGCAGAGTCAATTTACTTAATTCTTCCGATCCGCAGGTAGAGTGCATAACCAACGAACAGATGTTTTGCATTTGCATTATCAAGGAGCTCCCGCCACCTGCGCTTAATCCAGGTATAAAATTTTATTCCGAACCCACTTTACGTTGGAACTCCCTCGTAAATAGAGGTATTTATTTTATGAAAATTTTAATTTTTTATAGTTTTAAGAAGAAAAATGAAGTATGAATGTTACCAATTTTAGGATAGTGATATAAGAATGTATTTCTATTTAGTAATCGTACTAAAAGACGCTACTTACGCACTTCATCATCATATAGAACAGACTTTTAAATTTGATTTATTCATTGAGACTGGGGATCCCAGTTGATCTTGGGGAAAATTATTCACATTAGTTTCCCACTCCCCGTTATATCCCCGTTATGTTCAAACTCCCGTTCAGCACCTTTCGAAGTTAGCAAAACGAGACTGGGAACACTTAATATTACAATATCAATTACTAGAGCCATACTAGAGCATATATTTATAATTATAAGTTTTATACTAAATACCAGTGGCACATTAAGCAGTTTAATTAAGCTAATTACTTTGATCACCAAAAAAAGCAAAGGATCCTGAGTTATTACACTCTAACATAATTATGCAATTCATTTTCTTCGTACTGGTCAAAGTTTAACGATAACCATAGTAATGCCACCGGTCCTTAAAAACTTTAAAACCCAGTTAAACGTAACCTATACCATCTCTTAGGTACATATTTGTTCCGGATAGTAAAGCATCACAATAGCCATATCGGCTGAAACGATTCGACAGTTTTATTGACCATCCACTTCTGAAAGGTTTATTTGAGAGTGCAATGCTGTGTACGCGGAATGGCTGGAATAATAAAACATCTATACAACTTATATGTTATGCTAACCTCAGAGGGTTTTCTGGGGTATGCATAAAATCTGAATTGGATATCTTTAGATTTAGCTTATTTTATTCTATGCTAAAATGCATGATATTGCCGGGCTAGAAATCTTTTAAGTAATATAATGTACTCTACTATTCCACATACTAATAATAATCGCAGCTGGATTGTTTCATCCGCCGTATTACAAAAAGGTGCAGTTATGTAATACGGCAGTTCAACGTTTAGCTAGATTGTAATCCGGCTGGACAAACGGTCTTGAAGTGGAAGCCTAAGCTGCAAATATCAGGCCTGATTAGGTGCTAAAAAGCAAATAGCGAAAAAGATAACCAATGTTCACCTAGTCATAGGCGACGCAGAGGTCAAAGCTTAGTTTTCCCAAAAGAAGAAAAATCAGTTTCACCCAAACAATTCATTAATCGAATCTCTCGAGTAATTAATTCATCCTCCAACTCGATCTTGAAAGGCACACCTTATCTGAATAAAACAAAAAGTAATTTCATAGAAAACAAAGGCCTAATGGATAAGCCGATCTGATGGTAATTAATGATGTTACAGATTAATAACAAGTCAAAAGGCGAGTTACGAGTGACTCGTGTAAGGAGGGGGGAATGAAGATGTCACGCCGTAATCGGATGGTCGGGAACCCGAGACAAGACTTTGATAAATAGACGTCAATGGTAAGGATAGCGTATGGTTCAAGTGAAAAGCTTATTCTTTCGTTTCAGGATCTAGGAGTCAGGACATAGCAAACAACTGCAAGATACGTAAGCACTTTTTTGTACAAAAATACGAGTGGAGTGTAAGTTATGGATTAATAACAGGACAACAAGCGAGTTACGAGTGACTCCTGCAGGGAGGGGGAATGAAGATGTCACGCCATAATCGGATGGTTGGGAACGCGAGACTAGACTTTGATAAATAGACGTCAAAGGTAAGGATAAAATAGTGGTACAAGTGATAAGCATAGGTATAAGGAATAGCACATTGCCGTAAGATCCGCAGGAGCCGTAAGATCCTCAATTGACACATTTTTCATTACCTGCTTAAACCTGCGCATCTTGCGAATCTTTTGTAAATGTGACGTTGATATAATATAGACTTCGATTGTAAAATATAATGTCAGACAATCGGTGACAATGAAACATACAGATGGCAATATTGAAGCGTTTCAATATTGCAATCTGGACGTGTGCGTACACGTGCTACAAAAAGTCGGTTTAAATCGGCCGATTCGTTTGTTGGTAGAAAAGGAAAGGTCGGCCCGATTATCGGTCTTACAAAATGCCTGACGTGGGCTAAGGCCCTAATAATAGTGTGAGAGACATTGGATTTCAACTATGAATCGATTAAGAGATTTTGATTGTAAAAAAATAGATGAATTTGCGCATAAACAGCTAGAAAAAGTATACAGTTTACAAAACAAAAATTATGTAAGGCAAGTAATATTACACACATGATTTAATCATTGAAATGTGAAACAAATTGTATGCATAAAACAATTATATGTTACTCATCGCAACTATCTATAGAAAGAAAGGCATTTGGAAACACCGCCCTTTGAATAAATACCTCCGTATTGACGACCTCCGTGGCGCAGTGTGTAGCGCTGTTGTCTTAACGTGCGGAGGTCCCGGGTTCGATCCCCGGCGGGGTCAATTTGGGAATTTACAATTTCTGAATTTTCCCTGGTGGGAAGCTTCGGCCGTGGCTAGTTACCACCCTACCCGCAAAGACGTGCCGCCAAGCGATTTAGCGTTCCGGTACGATGCCCTGTAGAAACCGAATAGGGATATGGGTTTAATATAACTGCCATGCCCCTAACAGGTTAGCCCGCTACCATCTTAGACTGCATCATCACTTACCATCAGGTGAGATCGCAGTCAAGGGCCAACTTGTAGTGGTTAAAAAAAAAACAATAAATGAAAAAAGGTCGAATTATGTCAATATAAAGGTCAGATAAGGAGCAAATATTCGTATTTTTATAATCCATATATTATAGAATTCTTATGCCTTAAACCATAGGCTACTCGCAGTGCAGAAGATGTCTTGCTTACTAATAGGCTCAACAATGATTTTCTTACTTCCACTCCGATTAATTGTTTTAGATAAATGTTTTTCCTCTCCATAATGAAATAACTTTCTATAGTGTCATAACATTCTTTGGTGACGAAGACCAGTCATATCTACATATCTACATATTTCTAGTAATATTCTACATATTACTAGAAAGTAACAATTATGTAGAATATATCATTGATGATATCATCGATGATAGGCTGAAATCGAATAGGCTGGAGAAAAATATAAAAATAAGGATTAGCAAATTAAGTGGTCTCAAGAATTGAATCTACAGTTTGAAGTACAGAGATTTTTTAGTAACAGTCTGAAAACAAACATAATAATATTATTTTCTTTCATCCAAAACTGTTCAGCCGTTCTAGCGTAACTGATTAACAATCATCCATCCATCCATCCAAACTTTAACATTCATTATATTAAGTACTAGCTGATGCCCGCGACTTCGTCCGCGTGGATTGAGGTTTTTCGGTTCCCGCGGGAACTCCTTAATTTTCCGGGATAAAAAGTAGCCTATGTGCTATTCCAGACTATAATCTATCTCTGTGCCAAATTTCATCCAGATCCGTTCATCCGTTGGAGCGTGATTGAGTAACAAACATACATCCATACATCCATCCATCCAAACTTTCGCATTTATAATATTTATATATATTTGATAGATTCCACCTGAGCGAAACCGGGGTGGGTCACCTAGTTAAATTATATTTTTTTAATTTAATAAAACCTCTGGTTTGCGTTTATCCCGACCCCTCTAATCGCTTTTAATATGCGTATCAACATTTAATATCGGGACTTTATGCAAATGAACTTTTTGCCAGGTTCGTGAAAATTTGCATTTATTTGAGGTCTCATTTCTGATGTTCAATGGTACGTATGGGATATAAATATTGTCTTTTTTTGTTTTTCTGATGGCTCCGTTTTGCATAATACCCTCCAGCTTGATTATGCATATCGCGTTACGAGAAATGAGTGCTTAATTTTGCCGTTTTTCTTTGAAATATCATATTTTAATTTACCTCGACTGTTTTTTGCCGGTATTGTTAAAACAATATTTTTCAAAACGGTGCAGAATTTGCCGATTTTTGTCGATTTCATAATCCCTATATAAGATGATGCCCGCGACTTCGTCCGCGTAGATTAAGTTTTTTTTCTTTCCCGCGGAAACTCCTTAACTTCCCGGTATAGCCTATGCCCATCCTCGGAACCTACCTCTGTACCAAACTTCATCAAAATCAGCTAATGCTCAAAAAGCTCAAATATGGTTGAGCGAAGCAATGGCTGGATCATGCGTCATGCTCGTGAACGGGTGCCACCGTCGGAAATGGGGCTGCCTCTGTCTGCCAGTCTTGGCGTGTATTGAATATTGTATGCTCGTGAAAAAAGCTTACTATACAATCGAAGATTACGTAAATGATAAAAAAAAAACAGCGTGGATTTGATTCGCTCCAGCTATGCGTGGGACTGCAGTTACTTGTATAATTATGATGATTGTAAGTTTTGATGGAAAAGAGCAACCACCGAGTTTCTTGCTGGCTCTTCTCGGTAGGAATGGCATTCCGAACCAGCGGTAGATTCATATTATAACGATTCAAAAGCGCTTGTAAAAGCTTATTTGAATAAAAAACATTTTGAATTTTGAATTTTGAATTTTTAATAATCATCCGCGAAGGTGTAGCTGACTGACAGACGGACACACTTTCACATACTCGTATTTTATAATATTAGTATGGATGTGTTTTTGAAGTTTAATTACGTTTTAATTAGTTCACTTGCTTGTTAATTTGGTTTCATAATTATTTTTTTCACTGAACCTACCATTTTTCTTACAATACTACGAGTAGGTATTATAATAATTATGACATATTTTACAATTTACGGTGTTTACGGCGATAATTATATGATGAAAAACAGCCGTCTCATACTGACAAATCCTTGAGTCATGAAATATTGCCTAGCAACAACCTAGTGTTGTTTCCAACACCCTACCTCTCGCAGCCCTTTTATACATTTACTGCGCTACTGACCTATATAATGTAGTACCGTGGTAACCTATACCTACCCACAGACTAGTGTTGTCAGGAGGTCAAATTTCTATCACGCGTCCCGATGAACTGAATACAGTTATTTTATACTGGACTAGCTAATGCCCGCGACTTCGTTCGCGTGGTTTAAGTTTTTTTGATTCCCGCGGGAACTCCTTAATTTTCCGGGATCAAAAGTAGCCTATGTCACTCTCCAGATCCTCAACTATACCCATACCAAAAATCACGTAGATCCGTTGCTCCGTTGCGGCGTGATTGAAGGACAAACCAACAAACAAACACACTTTTTTTTATCCACTACAAGTTAGCCCTTGACTGCAATCTCACCTGATGGCAAGTGATGATGAAGTCTAAGATGGTAGCGGGCTAACCTGTTAGGGGCATAGCAGTTAAACCCATAACCCTATTCAGTTTCTACACGGCATCGTACCGGAACGCTAAATCGCTTGGCGGCACGTCTTTGCCGGTAGGGTGGAAACTAGCCACGGCCGAAGCCTCCCACCAGGCCAGACCAGGGAAAATTCAGAAATAATAAATTCCCAAATTGACCCTGCCGGGGATCGAACCCGGGACCTCCGCACGTTAAGACAACAGCGCTACACACTGCGCCACGGAGGTCGTCAACTTCGCATTAATAGTATTAGTATGATATGATGAAGCCCGGAGACTTCGTCAGTGTGCATTAAGTTTTTTTTAACGCGCGGGCAGTTAATTTTCTAGAATAAAATAGTAATCTATGTCCTTCCCCGGGATACAGTCTATATCTGAACTAAATTTAATCATAATCGGTTAAAAATATGGGACGTGAAAGCGTAGCAGACAGGCAGACAGACACACTTTTGCATTATAACATTGCAGTGCATTTGCAGTATGGAAGTATGGATGTACTCAAAGTACTAATAAAATTATTCAGCAAAAGTAACTCAACTTTAGCGCTGATTGCCTGTTTTATTCAGAAGCGTATGAGCGTTAAAAAATATTAAATTGGTTCTAAGTTTCACATAAACAATATGTAGTTTTCGACTTTTGTAGAAACCACCACAAACCAATAACCAATGCCTCGTAAATTTCAATGTTTGTCGCCATACAAATTTACAATTAAAAATACTAATTGTTATTAAAATTATTCACGTCCCGAAATGTTGTAAGCAACCACACAACACTAGTTGCGCGTCCGACCCTTAGCACTTTCCATTATTCAAAGGGCTTTTGAATTCACCAGAAGGGTTAGGCGAGAGATGTGGGTTTTTCTATGTTTATAGCTTGACGACTTCAGCTACCATCCCTAGACTGCATCAAAAAAAAAAAGTGCTATTTTTAATTTCCACAGAATTGGAAATCCGCCTTCATTCCCATGAAAAAAAAATCATGCCACTAACTTTGAATTTCATTAGTAATGGTTAAACATGACTCCATGACTCTACTCGTATCTAAGCTTAGAAGTTGTTATAAGCCACTGTCTTTCAAGACCTTGAAGATTCAGTTCCACGTGTAAAATGTAGTGTACGTAGGGCGATTCAAAACTAATTTAAAGACACGTCAAAGTAGAGTTTAAATAAAATATTCTAGAAAATGGGAGCTGACGTAGTTTCCCCAGCTTTCCGTGATACTCATAAAATTATATATTTACAAGTCTTTGTGTTAGTACATCTCAGTTGGAGCAACCTTGCTTGAATGTCACGGTCTTAGAAAGTATTTTCCACATTCGACTAAAGATTTTAAAAAAAGTAGTCTTTTCTAGATGTTACATGAAAGTACTCGTACGTAAGTAGTTAATTTACTATTATCTATGGTTAATACCATCGTTGAAAATAAACATCAAGCACACACAATAAACTTTTTTTTGTTATTCATGTTACGGTTGTAGGTGTTTCGATTAATTGAGAATTATAATTGTGTCAAAAGTTATTTATGGGTAACATTAAACCGTAGCTCAATATGTTAATAACTACTAAGTATTAATTATAAATAATCTATTTATTTTATCAACAGTATCTATCATAAGTAATAATTATATCAATTTATGCCTATCATACTAATAATATGATACCGTTTACTTATTCTGTGATACTACTTACTTAATTATTATCACAAGTACCTACCTTATCAGGCCTATATCTCCTAGCCTAGATTTTCCAGCCTTTTGCAAATAAAAGTTTATTAAGTAAGCTGAAGTTACACCCAAACGAAAAAAAATTTTTAACCGTTTATTGAAGTTTCAGTTAATTTTTGATGCTTTATCTAAATCGTTTTAATTTATTTCGGTACTAGCTGATGCCCGCGACTACATCCGCGTGGTTTAAGTTTTTTTTATTCACGCGGGCAATCCTTAATTTTCCGGGATAAAAAGAAGCCTATGTCACTGTTCAGATCTGCAACTATACGTCGAGCCGTTGCTCCGTTGCGGCTTGATTGAAGGATAAATCAACAAACAACAAACAAATACACTTACGCATTTATAAGATTAGTATGAAGTATGATTAAATTCTAAACTACATAAATACATATCAAAAATCTGCGGAACCGGCAGGATTTGAACCTGCGTCTCTCTGGGAATCGCCCATTCATCTCATCTCATTGGGAATGGGTTCAAATCCAGCCGGTTCCGCAGATTTTTGATATGTATTTAAGTAAGTTTCCTCCAAGTTTAGAAACTTTCCTCGTGTGTGCAGCACTGTAATAAAATTATGATTAAATTTTTCATACGAAGGGGGATGAAACCTTGCAGGAGCAGCCAAGGCCAAGGTCGTCTCCCACGCGCTGTGGAAAGCTCTCGGAGGAAGCAGTTCAAGGTTTATCTGCTGCGCCACAAAAGATTGAGAGTTTCTGTAGGAAGGAGGAATGAAAGGAAAATTATTACTACGCTGTGGCCTTCGCCAATAGCGTGGGTTTATGAAAGCTTTAGTAATGGGTAATTAGTCAGTGCAATACGTGCATTAGGTTCTTAGAATGGTTTAAAATCTAGTACTTTATCAAGATCTTAGCATTTTATTAAGATTTAAAGCATAATAAAATGTCATTTATTTGCTTAAACTTGAGTGTATATACTGGTTTAGGGGATTACTAATATCGCTTAAAGCCTATTGTTATTGTTTCAATATTCTTGATGTTCGTGTTTTAGAATTACAATCCTTATTTTAGGGACTCGGGAGTTTATTGTGGGCTCTTCTCTTTAGTTTTAAGATACCGCAACTGATTATCACCATCATGTTTTAAAATAATTTGGACGTCAATAAGTGTACAGTGTACCTAAATTGAATAAAATTATATATCATTTGAGTTTGAGTTTAACATAAATTTTGACAATTTGAAATAATACTAGTAAGTAGTCCTAACCCCTAGGTGACACCATGGTTCTAAAAATTAACGCTTGTTATGACTGAAGCTTAGATTTCCTAGGAAAGCGATGCCGCCTCTATGTACCAAGTTGTCACTGAAACCTTGTCTTGAAAAAGGTCCTTGGAAAGCAAAAAAAACGTGATTCGCATCGCAAGACGGATTATTCGGGCAGCAAGACACTTCGTGGTGTGAAATCGCGTAGCTTGGATGTGCGCGATATGTATTTCGCAAATTCGCATGTCGACCTCACGATGTATTGACTATTGACGACCTACGTGGCGGAGTGTTAAGCGCTGTTGTCTTAACGTGCGGAGGTCCCGGATTCGATCCCCGGCAGCGTCAATTTGGGAATTTATAATTTCTGAATTTTCCTTGGTCTGGCGTGGTGGGAGGCTTCGGCTGTGGCTAGTTACCACTCTACCGGCAGAGACGTGCCGCCAAGCAATTTAGCGTTCCGGTACGATGGTGTAGAAACCGAATAGGGGTATGGTTTTAATATAACTGCCACTGAGTTTGAACGATGAGAAAAATTTTGATATTGTCAAATCATTGAATCAGGGAGCATACAACCATCGCTTTAAGCCGTGTTGTTTTAATATTGTTGACTTTGAGAATTATAATCCTTATTTCAGGGACATTAAAGTACGTGACGTAAAACTGTCATTTTGAAATAATACTGCTCTGAATGATGGCAGCTATGGATGGCAGTATCCCCCTAGATCATAATATACTGGGAGAAAAATGTAATTATAAAATGCAATCTGGCACCATAGTCCATAGCCGTATCAAGATTTAGATATACCTATTCTGTGATAGTAGGTAGGCACGCATCTGCATAGACATTTTTACTATGGGTAGATTCAATACCACTTTCAAACAATATCAAATATTGAATCGAAGCAGGCGTTACTTTGCGGAAGTCCATGATAATGAATGAACGAGAAGTTTAATTCGCTATAATCCGCGTCCTTCACCAATAGCATGCGATCAACCACCACCCAGCAATTGCAAGGTGCGAATTGCTGGGTGGTGGTTGTTCGCATGCTATTGGTGAAGGACACGCACTGTACCACATAGATTGGTCTGCTGTGGCGGATTATAGCGAATTAAACTTCTCGTTCATTCATTAATAATATCAAACACAAAACTCACGCTAAAAATACTACTACTACTGTGCCTACTTTTAGGCACATTATTGTACGGCGTTATCAAATCTAAACAGCCGGAGTATTTGTACAAAAAGCTAGTTTGGCGGAAGCCAAGAGTTGGAGCTAGGACGATGATGCCCCCGCTTTCGATGCCACGTCATAGGTCTGCAGCATTTCGTGGTAGTTTTAAATATCTTGCCACGAAATGCTGGAACGACATTCCGCCACCTTTTCGCGACGTTGGATCAAAATTTGCTTTTAAAAAATTATATCGTGCGTATTTACTTGACACTCAAAAGTCAGTAAACTAGCTCGTGGCATTAAATTCTATTAAATGAGTTATACTAATCTCAATAATTTGTATTGTTCACAGGTAGGAAAAATTAAGATTGTACAAGATTATTTTATTTATTTATTTTTTTTCTCTTATTTTTTGATTGTCTTACTAATTCTTATTATTTTTAAGTTCTTTTTTTTGTTCTTTTGTATAACTTTTTGTATAACTGTATATTGCAGTCACTAACACCCGAACTTCCCTCGTTTTGGTCCTAACAGAATATCAGCGTTGTGGTTACATTTTGTACCCACAACATTTAGCTGAGTTAGGACCCTTTTGTTGGCACGACACATTATAGACTATAATTATGTTAAGTTAGATTTTTAGTAATTTTTGTATTTTGTGTTTACTATGTGTTGGTTCAACAAATAAAACATATTCTATTATATTCTAATCTAAAAATACCTTTTTGAAAAATCGTCATTCCTTCACCACAACTCATAATGAAACCGGAGTTTAATTCACGCCATTTAAAAAAAACCGTCCAAATTAAAACGGCCCTCGGCCGTTGACAATTGAAATATTCTACTTTTTTTTGCAAACCGTCCAACCCGTTACGTGCATTTGCAAAATTACACAGAGCCCTTACAAATGGAACCGGCCCACAACACAGACGGCCTAATGTCCTGCCATCAGTGCTTAAATGACACACGTCATCCTACAATTATATTCTAGCCAACCACACTACGTATTCAACCATATCCATTTCTGCTTTAAAACTAAAACTTAAAATATAACTTGAATGAAACGAGCAATGTATATCAAAAGTTTGGAATGTGTCGGATGACTTTGTGTTGTGGTAAAAGTTTCCGTTCGGGAATTATGGGCCAAATCCATCTCTGGATTCAATGACGTCATTCCGCAACGCAATGACAGGGTGGCGAAAGGGCAGGCATTGTCTGTACTGTTGTGTGTTGCGGCCATTTAGGACTGGCATTTGGTATGATCGGATGTTTGGTAAAAGGTCTGGAATTACAATTTCAATTTTTTTTTGTCACACTTAAACTTAGCTAATTTTTCCTAATTGCTATACTATTAAGCTGTAATGATTCCTATAGTCCTTTAAACTTATCTGATCCCGTGACAGCATTGCTAGTATCTATCATACTAATATTATAAATGCGAAAGTGTGTTTGTTTGTTGGTTTGTCCTTCAATCACGCCGCAACGAAGCAACGGATCGACGTGATTTTTGGCGTGGGTATAGTTGAGGACCTGGAGAGTGACATAGGCTACTTTTTAAGGAGTTCCCGTGGGAATCAAAAAACTTAAACCACGCGGACGAAGTCGCGGGCATCAGCTAGTTGAAAATAAAATTCAAACGGGGCATAAATATTAATTCCAATTTTGGCCACCAGGGCAAATAAGTTGGACTTTAAGTTGCTGTCTAAATTTCCTAGGCTGATTGTATGGGCAAAATTTATGTCTGGATACACCCAATCTGTTACCAGAAGAGGCAATTTAAATTTTTTTTTTCACTATGTGTATTATTTATTGACTTAAATATCGCTATGGTCAAATATCGGCATAGAATGGTAGGTCCGGTAAAATTATCCGAAAATATTGAAATATTCTTTACTTGTTATGGAAATATTTTGTAAAGATGGATGCTACTTCATATGGTGCTAATTTTGGACTCATAATAATTAAGGTACAATACTTTAACGCTACTAGTAGGAAATCATTTAATAAAAGATAAGTATTCAAGTAAGTTTTTTTAAACTTAGCTACTTAGGTACATGTTAAAGCTTCCATAAGTCCATGAACTTTTTTAAAAGGAAGGATGTAGACGTTAATAATAAAACATGACTAATTCAGCAAAAATAAAAGCAACTCCAACATTTCCACATTAATCAGCATTTTAATCAAGATTAAAATCATATCATATTAAAATTTGTTACACCTGAACACGTAAGGTCGTAGTGTATTAGTAATTTCCTTTGAAACGTTGCTAACTTAGTACCTACCTACCACTCCTAGCAGTATTATAAGACGTTCACCTCTCTCTTGTTATTATGCTCTTTTTTGTAAACTAAAAGCATTTTCCATACAGTGCAATGACCTTGCTATGCTGCCAGGTTGGCAATGGGTCTACATATCCATTGTACGTGTATCGTCTGAACAAAATAGGTGAGTTTTTGTTAAAGTGTTTACACTACGCCAAAATAAATTTTTGATACTTAACAATATTGCGGAATCGGCAGAATTAAAACCTTGCGTCTAGTGGTTAGCATGTTCGACTGCAGCCGACGAGGTCCCGGGTTCGAGTCCCGGGTCGGGCCATAAATTAAGTGTTGGGTGTTTCTTACTAGAAATTCTCGGTACTAGCCCGGAATTAGGAAGTTGGCGGTGTTTCACCCCCGTGTCTCGGAGAGCACGTAAGCCGTCGGTCCCGGTTGTTATCACTAACACTATTAACAAATAGTAACGACTATTATCAAATAGTCGTTACAGCCCGCCAACCCGCATTGGAGCAGCGTGATGGGTCTAAGCTCTAATTGCCTCTCTCTTATGAGAGTGGAGGCCCGTGCCCAGCATTGGGACGTTAATGGGATGTAGTAGTGGTGGTGGTGGGTCCCTCTTGGTATCTCGCCCACATTTTGATCCTGCACATAAGCAACTGTTAACTAAGAAAAGTAACCTTACATCCATAATTAAGGTTTTAAGTCAAATTTTAGCATAGTAAACCTGGAACCTGACTGGACCTTTACGTGGTCAAAATGTTACTTTAACCATAACCATCGGTAATGCATTTGACCAAAATTTATTTTTTGTAAAACTTACTTAAGACTGCAATTATTACAGATGTAATTGTAAGTTGTAAGTCACGAAATGTAAATAGTCTTCTTAAAACGCGCAGCGTTTGCAAATGTAAATTACATATTAAATTGTAAGCTGCTTACGTAGAAAATTACAGATATTACTCATTTCGCACCCTGACTCATAAATTTAAATTTTTATTTTCAAAACTAACCTCATGTGAATGATTTAGAAATAAAACATAACATATTAGGCACATTTACCAATTAGTATCAGCCATAGAAAATAGTCACAATAATTTAACACTGAAAAAAAAAAAATGCGCCTCCATCAGATCTTTTCTAGAGCAATGATTATAATATTTCAAACACATTTCCTTGCATTAAAATGCACTGAGTCATCACATCATCACGCTGTAGTGTCATTGAACCCTTAATCCCCGCTGCACTAGTGCGAGCGCGCGGGTACGCACACAGGCATCCTGACCTAGTTATTCCCCATTTTTCTGTAATTACTCACCGCCGCTTTGTGGACTCCCTCCTCTGGCACTGCTACCACGGTTAACATGAGCCTGTGCTTCAAAATTTATTGACGTGGAAGTTTAAGAGGCAAAGCTAAGTTACAAACGTGGTAAGTTCAGGCAAAGTTGAGTTAATTCTAGGTAAAAACTTTCCATTAAGTACTTAATTAAATTTTTGTTTTATGGGTTTATAATTTTCATCTATTAAGAAACTAAAATTAAATAAATTTATTTTTACATATTAAACGTAAAAATGTTGCTGTTTAAACCTTATTACGCAGGTAATATTGACTGCTATAGTGTAACAATCAATAGAAAGGACATTATATGCAGAAGGATCTGGTAACCCACCCCATTATTTTCCCAAGAAACCCCAATCACTGATAATTCGACGAATAGGGTCACAATCCTCAGCAATGAGGAATATCGCAATAGGAACAATCACATTCACGTCTAATTGGCTAATACTCTTTCGCTATCGGCTAAAATCTATTTTCGTAGCAAGAATGTCATTTTTATACCACCACTACAGCCCATTAACGTCCCACTGCTGGGCACAGGCCTCCACTCTCATAGCAGAGAGGGAATTAGAGCTTAGACCCATCACGCTGCTCCAATGGCGGGCTTTAACGACTATTATCATGTTAATAATAATAACCGGGACCGACGGCTTAACATGCTCTCCGAGGCACGGGGGTGAAACACCGCCAACTTCCTAACTCCGGGCTAGTACTGAGAATTTCTAGTCAGAAAAACCCAATACTCAATTATGGCCCGACCCGGGACTCGAACCCGGGACCTCGTCGGCCGCAGTCGAACATGCCAACTACTAGACCAACGAGGCATTTTTATACAATCACAACAATCTATTTTTGAACAATGATTGATGCAGCTTTTGCGGAATAGGGCCACAGAGTAAGTACTTAAAGTCCCACAAAATAAACTGGCCCGCGGGTGGCCAAAATTGGAACAAATTTTTATGCCTGTTTAGTTTTTGTTTTTATTTTATTTTTCATAGATACTAGCGACATTGTCCGATCAGATAATTTTGTGGAACTATAACTATTATTTAATCTTAAGGTTTATTATGGAACTATAACTATTGTTTAATCTGTAGTTAAAAGCACAAAAATATATGCAGCTTAGCACAAAAATAGTACCAAGTCCAAAGTAACAGTGGTGTCAATGTACGGAATAATACTTCACGGCATGATCGTCAACACCTGGTAGGTACATGCCATCACTTTACCTACCCCTATCCTACCCCTATACCTACCCTATAGGTATCCCTATCTTTATCCCTATGAAGTGGGGGGAGCATTATGAAAACCGTCACGCTCTTAACACGGTGCGTGCTAAGCGATGCCAGGCCCTTAAAAGGCATATTTATTCAGTCATTATAAAATATTCATACTAACGATGCAATGTGTGCTGACATAGGTCACAATTACACTTGCAAGATTTTACGTAAGTGGCTTACGTATGTTAAAATGCAATATCTATACTTCTATACTAATATATAAATTATAAAGTTTGGATGGATGTATGGATGGAAGGATCGATGTTTGTTGAAAGGACACACACCAGACCGGTTGAAAGGATCTGGATGAATTAATTTGGCACAGAGACAGAATATAGTCTGGAATAACACATGCTACTTTTTATACCGGAAAATGAAAGAGTTTCCGCAGGAACCGAAAACCTCAATCCACGTGGACGAAGTTGCGGGCATCGGCAAGTAGCTGTATAAAAAAAGGAAATGTCCCGAACATTATTTTTTGCAAGTGAAAATCTTTAATCAGAGGTAGGTAATAAACTTTACTTTGACAAGATTTTGTTTGTTTAATGATCTGGTGATTTGCCTTTTTTCTGCGGTTCCACGTTTACCGCGAATTAAAAATGAAAACTTTCAGTATTGTCTGTTATTTGAACAGACACGTGAGGGCCCGATTAGCAGGTCCTTGAAATATAGCAGGTAAGTGGAGAAGGTCGAATCAAAGTCAAAACTTGCAGCGGAGTAACCATACTAAAATTCTACATCAATGGGAGTAACAGTTATTTATTTTATACACGGGATGAGCCATAGACAATACAGATTAAAGCACTGTACACATTTTTGCTCCCGAATAGTCCACTTTTATAAAACTACCAACTTGGCTGGATTGTTGGCGTAGCGTAACGCAAATATTGGCCTTAACAGGTATATAAAGTATTCCAGTCATAGAATGCTATACAAATTCTATACATAAACAACTTAAAAAATAATATGCCTTAAAGTGCAGTCCTTTAAAAAAAAAGTCCTTTGAATTGAATAGCCTCATATAAATAATTTTATAATTAATGTTAATTTACATCTCTCATATTCGGTAAGTAGGTCCTTATTACCCCCAAATGGAGCTTGTAGGTGACCAATTAGCGCTCTAGGGTAATAATGTAGCTAGAAAAGCCCTAGGGCGGTAAGTAATTTAAAAAAGTATGATGGTTAGATGTACGCGAACTTTTTGAAAGAGTGAAGAGTTTTTTTTTTAAATTACTTACCGCCCTTGGGCTTTTCTAGCTACATTATTACCCTAGAGCGCTAATTGGTCACCTACAAGCTCCATTTGGGGGTAATAAGGACCTACTTTACCTCACAATCGAGATGTAAAGCAGAGTAGTTAGCTCGGGTGTAAGCATCAATTGCACCCTCGAACTATAGGCGCCCTCCCTGCGCTCGTGCGCCTAAATATCTCGGGCTGCAATTGATGCCTTACAGCCCTTGGCTACTAATCTACTATTAAAGTGCTTTTACACACCACATGTGGTTGAAAAAGAAAAAAAACACGACACTCGTGCGTAAAATACCTACTTTGAATCCTTTCAAATGCTCCGTCAAAAGCATCAAAAGCCACAGTGATAGGACATTAAAACAACATAACGGGAAGCCTAATTCAATAAACACTCAATCATACGAAAACAAAGATGCAGAGTGCTACGAAAAACGAGTGAGTTTTTAGTCTTGAACCATTAATTTAATACTTTTTGTAGCTTGTTTCAGAAGCTACTATTAATATATTTAGAGAAGTAAAAATAATAATAAAACATTATCTTTACGTAATCAAATATAATTAAGGAAATCCGTAAAAGTTCGACATAGCTCGAATAGTCGTGAAGCTAAACTAGCAACGATCGCGGTACATAGCTCGAAGATATTATAGGCGATGTGGCCCAAGGTGCTTGAATGGCTGCCTCTAAAAAACTAGGTGTATGACTCCCACTATAGGTGGACGAACAATACTTAGCTTAGCGAATAGCTAGGAGCAAGCACGCTAAACGCAAGCGTGGCAAAACAGTATTCTGTGGAGAAACTTACTGGATACCTCTACCCAGCTTTGGGCGTCCATCGCTATTGACGACGATGAACGACGAGAATGATAGAGGTGGAAAACTTTTATTTTTATCCAGTACAATTTAGCCCTTGACTGCGATCTTACCTGACGATAAATGTTGGTGCAGTCTAAGATAGTAGTGGGCTAACCTGTTAGGGGCATGGCAAACTACCATGTCCACATCCTATGTACTTAAAAAAAGCCCATCGTGTTGTTTAATATTATCCTAAATCTTACAACCATCCAGCTACCATCTTAGACTGCATTATAACTTACCATCAGGTGAGATCGCAGTCAAGGGCTAACTTGTAGTGGATAAAAAAAAACAAAGCCACATCTAGTTGATTTATGTCCATATCACTAAAACATCATGAAACATTTTCCATTCAAATGAATAACCTGTCCCTTTGATCCTGAAACCTTTGGTGCATTGAAAATTTTAATCGAACGTTCGCGATCTGGCTTTATCGCGATAACTGGTTAATTGGCCGTGTGTGAAACGGAATATGGACGCTTTGATATTAAACGTGCCTTGTTTTGTACTTATGTAGAGGTACGTGTACGTAAATTGAGGTTCATAATATTTAATGATTCCAGTTTAGGTTTCCATCTTCCCACTAATTAGAATTCTTAACACTTGAAGATTAGAGAAGAGTAGCTGATTTGATTGAGTTGTCATCATCCCTATAATTACTATTTAATATTTTACAAAATATTCGCAACGATGAAGGGTGAACTTTCAAGTATAAAGTAACTAGGTATTCAAGATTTCCGTTTTAGTTTTATTTTTTAGGATATGGAATGCCCTTCCGGCTTCCGTTTTCCCCTCCTCTTTTAATATAGGTACCTTGAAATCAAGAGTGAATAGGCATCTTCTAGGCAAGCGCGCTCCACCTTAGGCTGCATCACCACTTGCAAGCAAGTATGATTGCAGTCAAGCGCTAGCCTATTTTTTTTTTTTTAAATAGTTACTTGAAACGTCACCGCCAATTTTTACTTGTGGCACTGTAACAGCTCATGGCTGTTGTCGATTAAAAACCCAAAGTCACACAAAGTCAATCATCAACCCCTACCAGCTATAGCTATGTTATACAAGCTTTAAAGGGATTGCGCTTTAAAGCTGTCGTGTCGAGAGAAGCAATTTACGCGTTTGATTGATGCGCGTTTTGGGTATTACAATACGTAAGCCTTCAAACTAATAGACAGGACTTCAACTAAATCCTAAAAAAACAATGAAGCAAGTGTGATTTGTATGTAATTTTTATTCAGACCCAAGTTAGCTCTTGACTGTAATTTCGCCTGGTAGTAAACTCAAACTCAAACTCAAATCATCTTTATTCAAAATAGGTACCTACAAAGTACACCTTCTGAACTTCATGTTTACAAAGAATAAGACTCGATGGTGATAATTAACAACGGTATCTTAACACTAAAGCTACGAGGGTTCCAAATGCGCCCTGGTCTGAGAAGAAGAGTAAGTGTTGGTAATGCTGTGTAAAATGGTAGCGAGCTAAAATCTTGAAAATGGAATTTTACTCACAATTGTATGCAAAGCTGCATTCAAATTCAGCCAGCCAGTCGCTACTAGCCTGATAATAATATTATCTATTATTAATCTATGGGCTTCTTGTCGGCTTCTTGATTTCTTGATACAGTAGAATCCATTTTCCTCAACGGTGGTTGACTCAAAACAAGACGTATCATAAGAGACATCTGTATGTCCTATATTAAATGAACAAATTGAGTATTGAATATTGAGTATCAATAAGTTTTTGTGGCCTTAACAGAGCGTCGTAGTCGCTAAGCGACCAAACTCTTTAAATAAAGATTTTAAAAAAAACCTGTCTATTACTACCCAGCTCTACAAAAACACCGCTTATTGTCTATCGGTTTACCAGAGAGGCATTATGGTCGGCAAAACAACTGTTACGCCCGTTTACACGAGTCCTTTGTGATTTACATCCGTCTCTGGGTCTATTTAAAATCGGTTTCATCCGGATCGACTTTTAATCGAGTCATAATTTAATCGATGTTCGATTATAAAAACGATTTTTGACAGCGGATTGAAATTTTATTTAATTTCCTGTGGTACGCTAACATTATCCAGTAATTTTTCTGTTCATTACTGTTACTTTGACTTTTCGGGTATTCGGATGCCTGGAATTAAGGCTAAAAACTAAAGAACCCGGCTGATTCCGTCGAGGGCTTCTTCTCAGACTGAGGCGCGTTTGGAACCCTCGTAGTTACAATTTAAAGATAAGTATGTTGCACTAATTTGAACCATTATTAACGTGGAAGAGTGCAAAGTTGGAATTTGAACCCAATACCGTAGACACACGGTCTATTTTCCTATGCATGGGAATGTTTTTATGATGACATTGCTATTCCTTATAGAACTGACACTTCAAGTCGATATGGAAGGCGATTGATTCAAGATAAAATTGGCATTTCGCGTCACCTTTTCAACTGCTCCTTTTATTACGAAACACTGATTTCATTGCGACAATCGTTATCTTTCCGATTCTATATAAAATAACCGATAGAAAAAATCCATTTTCGCTTGAAGGACGTATTGATTGAGCCTGGTTCAATCAACAGCCCGAGACCATCTTGCTGCATCGTCACTTACTATAAGGTGAGATCGCAGTCAAGGGCTAACGTATAGTGGAATAAGTCAGTAACTTGAGTGAATGAACGAGTCCGGAATTACATTTTGTATATTGTTATACTAGCTGATGCCCGCGACTTCATCCACTTGCTTTATGTTTTTTTAGGGTTCCGTACCCAAAGGGTAAAAACGGGACCCTATTACTAAGACTCCGCTGTCTGTCTGTCTGTCTGTCTGTCTGTCTGTCTGTCTGTCTGTCTGTCTGTCTGTCTGTCTGTCTGTCTGTGTGTCTGTCTGTCTCCAGGCTGTATCTCATAAACCGTGATAGCTAGAAAGCTGAAATTTTCACAAATGATGTATTTCCGTTGCCGCTATAACAACAAATACTAAAAATTAAAAATATATATATATTAAGGGGGGTCCCCATACAATAAACGTGTTTTTTTCGTATTTTTTTGCTCAATATTAAAAACGGTAACAGGTAGGCGGTTCAAATTTTCACAGAATATTAACTTGTATATTACCTTTCAAAATAAATAATTAAATATCAATTAAGTAAATATTAAAGCGGGGCTCCCATACAACAAACGTAATTTTTATTTTTAATACGTCATAAATCGTAAAACTTACTACAGGTTTGTACGGAACCCTCGGTGCGCGAGTCCGACTCACACTTGGCCGGTTTTTTATTCCCGCGGGAACTGCTCAATTTTCCAAAATATAAAGTAGCCTATGTCACTCTCCAGGCCCTCAACTATAATAAATAAATAAATAAGCCTTTTTTTTCCCAAACACCTAATTACAGTACATAAATATTACTTAACGCTAGGTATAAATAGGTAATTACCTAAGATTTAGATTTTAAACAATATTTCTATATCTCATTATTATTTAAGGTGGTTGTCTGGGACGCCCACTTGCCTGCGTAGGCCTCCTCCAACTCATTCCATTTTGCTCTGTCACTTGTTAATCGGGTCCAAGTGAAGCCGATAGTTTCGGTGATGTCGTCACCCCATCTCTTTCGCGGGTGTCCTCTTTTCCTCAACTATAGCCAATAATATAGTACCCATGCCAAAAAACCACATCGATCCGTTGCTCAAAGGACAAACCAACTAACCAACAAACAAACACACTTTCGCATTTATAATATATTAGTATAAAATAAAGAAATCAATAATCATACTATGATACTTGTTACCAGAAGTATCAAAGTTTCCTACAGAGTTTTCAAAAAAACTCAAACTTCGCAAGCAAGTGACAAGTCGCAAAACGTTTGCCACGATCGCAATGGATCAATCGCAGTTCGTAATACAGACACTGTTCAGTTATGCATGGAATCGATTCATATCAACTCTTTCAGTGGGAAAATGTATTATCATAACTATTTCTATTTACCATAATAATATCACTCTATTGTGATTTTTCTCACCAGTGATAGCTTTTTTACTACTTTATCTAAATTCGTGGTTGCGCATACTAGGGGATTGCTGATTTACTTTGAGATTGTGGATCAAGCACGTAAGAGTGTACGTGTGATTGTCTGATATCCCTCCTGAAAATCAGCGTTGCAGTATGTTAAGTAGGTACCTATATACCTATCTCTCATGCTGTGGCACGGGCTGAGGAGGTGGCCCGTTGATCACACGTACCTAGTTTATGTTTTATTGGTGTACCTAAACTAAATGTAATTGTAATAATTGTAGTGTTGGTCAATAAACTTTTATTTATTTATTTATTTTATATCTTTTCAGGATCCAACCGCTGATCTGATTTTGACGCGTGCAGATATATCTTGCATCATGGGACAGGGGTCATACTGCCAATGCTGGATTTAAGATGGTCTCGCTTTTAGGAGCGCAGCGGATGATAAATCTATGTGCCAATGCTTAAAGATAGGTATAAGTCCGACGTATCTGACCCGTTGACAGCGTCGCTTGTATCTTTGAAAAAAAAAAACTAAACAGGCTAAAAAAATAAGTTCCAATTTTGGCCACCGGGTCAGATAAGTTTGTGGGGTACTATACTAAAATTATACATCACTGACTTGCCATTTTGTTTCATTATTGTTGACTTACGTGTTTTAGAATTATAATCCTTATTTTGGGAATGTCAAGGTACGTGATATCAAACTGTAATTTTAAGTAATATTGCTTATGTATTGCTTTAAGCGTTGGCAGTATGGCCTCGGACCACGGAACATAGGTTCCTTTTCATCCCGCAGTCCCATTTAAGTCTTAGTATCTACTCTTTATTTCCTAACAGAATTGTATAATATTATTTCCTAATCTAACCTACTTACATTTTCAATGCACCTTTCTTCCAAATCGATGAGTATACAACCTACATCGATTTATTGAGGAGTTGCATCTTTATGCTGCTGATATGAAAATGTTACGTTCAAACTTTGAACTGAGTACATAATTATTACGACCATGCCTAATGGAGAAAACACACTACGGATAGGAGAAGACTAAACTTCCTCGCAAAACGCCCGCATCGTATGGAAAACTCGTTTTATCCAATCGCTAGTCTGCAGTACCTCCATACAAAAGTGCGTGCGCGGACTTTTTGAGCGCCAGACATTTTTGTCTGTAGTGTGTTTTTGCCTTAAGTTGCAGGCAGCATCAAGTATTGTATAATAAATAGGAGGACTGGGACTGCCAAAGCCGGCATCAACTAGTAAGGTCGAATAAATTGGGTTAATAAAAATCGTTAATCGACTTTTGCAAATTCAATATAGGTAGGTACGTTCAATATACTTATGCACTGAGTGCAAAGTAGTCTGAATAGCCACTTAAATCATAATCTATTTTGTGGCGCTATGACTGTTAAATAACAAAAATCTATTAAATCAATGTTAGTATTAAAATATCGTAACTCCCATTCCATATTAACAGTTACAACTTATCTACACGTATTTGGAAAGCCAATATGCATATTCGTATTGTTTGTTACCGTGAGATGACTATACGCGAGTGCATATTTGTTGTACAATCAACCCCATAAATTGATCACCTAACGTTAAAACCATACATGCTGAATTAACCTTTAGGACTGTCATATTTTAGGATGTACATTCGTGTGATATATTTTCAGTATATTTTTTTAAACTTTTCGGTTGATTGTGAAATGAAAACAGCTTTTGGCGCGGTGCGTTAATGGATTTCAAGTCCTACATTGTTTTCGGATACATCGGGACAAATGGAGGACGGACATTTGCAATCAGAGTGGTTTTTTATTGGACATTCATGCTTTTCCGCTTATTGTTATATGTGGCCACTTTTAGACACGTTCGGACCACTATTAGTTTGGACATCGAATATTAAGTTAATGGATGTTAAGAGGATTCTATTCTAAAACATTGCATATATAATACTAGATGATGCCCGCGACTTCGTCCGCGTGTATTAAGGTTTTTTGATTCCCGCGGGAACTCCTTAATTTTCCGGGATAAAAAGTAGCCTATGTCCTTCCCCGGGATATAATCTACCTCTATACCAAATTTCAGCAAAATCGGTTGAAAAGATGGGCCGGGAAAGCGTAGCAGACAGACAGACAGACAGACAGACAGACACACTTTCGCATTTATAATATTAGTATGGATTAATACTCGTACATAAAAAAGACTGTGATAAACAGCATCTGTTAAGTCGAGGTTATTATACTATTGATGATTTTCTCGATGACAAAGTTGCATGGAAGCAACTGGCTTCGCATCCAGCAACCCACAAGTCAGTATAATACTTGTTACGTAACGTATGTATTGTATAATATTATTTACAAAGTGTAACATTTTCTGTTTATGAAGAGAGCAACTGCTAAGCTTCTTGCCGGCTCTTCTCAGTAGAACGTCTTTCCAAACCGGTAGTAGATTCTTGCGACTTATCATAAGTGGCACAAGTCGTCCTACGTGAAATAAATCATTTCATTTTCATTTTCATTACAAAATTCCACAAACTTGCCTTTACACATGTTTAAGAAATCCATTAAAAGTATACTCCTGAAAAAAGCCTATTATACTGTTGAAGATAATGTAAATAATAAAAGAGCATGGATTTGATACCAGCAATGCTCAGGACAGCGGTTACTTATGTAACCTATCTACACTTTGATGTAATTGTAAAGGCATCAAATATTAACATTTAAATGCAAAAACATCTCTTGCTGAACCTTTACCATTATACTTCGAGCAACGTTACATCTTACTTAATTAACTAATTACTAAACCTTGTTTTGGAATGTTGTTTTCTTTTCAATATAATACAAAACAAGTTGACCAATTTCTTCTCTCTTTTACTTTACGTTTTATATTCCTTGAGCTTAACAATTTTTAATCTCGAAAGTTCCTTTTATCTTTCCTCTTGCTACAGACTCATCTCAGAAGCGCTTAATTGCATTCTCTCATCAGGTAATACCTCGCTAATTATTCTCTCAGGTTTAACACTTGATCTCTCTTTTACGAATAGCTGTACCATCTCATACTGGATGTAATACCTAAAATTATGACTGCCTCGTTGGTCTAGTGGTTAGCACGTTCGACTGCGGCTGACGAGGTCCCGGGTTCGAATCCCGGATCACAGGAGGTACAGGAGGGAGGTACAGGTGTATCTTATGTTACGTCATGTTTTGACTCTACCACCGGTTCGGAAAGCAGTTCTGCTGAGAAGAGCCGGCAAGAAACTCAACAGTTGCTCTTTTTTTAAACAATATATTACATTAAAAATGTGGTTCTTTTTTCGTATTTTTTGTAGTGAGCCAAATTTTACTACAATATGAATATGAAAGTTTAAACTAACTGACATAATATTATATCAACTTCAGCTAATGGGTCAACAAACTTAAGATTCTGTAAGTAGTTATTCCCTGTAACTTTTTCTTTCTTCAAGAAAGAATTTCTAAAAAACGCGATTGTAGCAAGGTGGGTCAGCTAGTAAAGTAAAAGGGGGGAAAATAAAATTCCTAGAAGTAGGTATAAATCCATACTAATATTATAAATGCGAAAGTGTGTCTGTCTGTCTGCTACGCTTTCACGGCCCATCTGTGCAACCGATTTTGAGTAAATTTGGTGCAGGTTGTATCCCGGGAAAGGACATACGCTACTTTTTATCCCGGAAAATTCAAGAGTTCTCGCGGGAATCAAAAACCTTAATCCACGCCAAGTACTAAAATTCTACATCAATGATCCACGCGGACGAAGTCGTAGGCATCATCTAGTAAATAAATATAGGTATCTGGTAGGTAGAGAAATACTACGCTGAACAGGCAAAATTCCTAATGGAACCTCAGCTATCTGAAAGGTAGATAAATAAAAGCTGGAAGGGTTGAAATGTTAGTAGCGTAAATAAATATCAGTAATCATAGAATTCTTTTCATGTTACGCCCTACTCCCCCGGGGCAAGGAGTAACGACTAAAGGAGGAAAGGCTTTAGGAAACGTTTACCTGGAGACCCCAAGATGTAGCTGACACACTAACACACAAGCAAACAGAGGGTAGTTCTGAGTGCGTTGAACTTGGTCTGGTATTGTACGTATCGCGACTTTTCTCTCAATTTCCTTTCATGCACCCTTTTGCATGGAAATAGTTGTGGTTTGTGCTAGATGTGATAAACGTCTACGAGGTTTAATGAGTTACGGTATGTAGCTAATGCCTGCGATTTTGTTAGTATAGCTTATTCTCTTTTTCTTCATCATCAACCAATAGACGTCCACTGTTGGACATAATTACGTACTCGTATCTTGTATGGACTTCCACACGTCGCGGTCTATCTATCTATCTGTTTTATTCTTTATGCGGGTTATAGAGAGGTTTATAGAGGAAATTTGCAATTACATGCAAAATTTTCAGCGTAACCAGGTGGAATGTGCGTTATGCGTCAGTAGGTCGTACCCTGTTATCTTCTCTCTTAAACTACTTAATAATTCTTCTACATAGCTATTTTGCAAGTTCTCCACTTTCTTAGAAAGAAGGATTTCCACAAAATCGTTCAGTGGCTGTCGCCAAAATTAATCTAGTAACCCACTGTTTAAATGGGGTAACCTAGTTTCCATACTTTAACGAAACTGGCCACTACGATAATACATTGATTCTTTTTAGTAATAATTTGTTTCATATAAGCAAATCACTTCCAGTGTATAGTTTTATATCTTTGTAAAAAAATCATGTTTTTTATATTAAAACTTTTCTTTGTGTTTTGCACATGTCTTGCTAGTATACTAACTACGTATCGTAGTATTTTATACTGCAGCTCTTTGATCTGCCGATGTCACCAAGGAAATTATTAGATGCAGTTAGAAAATGAGAAAGGGTTAGAATTTATTTTTATTTTTAATAGAAAACAGCAAACCTTAAGCTATAGGAAGTATTTACCTTTTTGAAAGGTTATTAAATTATTTAAAACTAGCTGATGCCCGCGACTTCGTCCGCGTGAATTGAGGTTTTTTGGTTCCCGCGGGAACTCTTTCATTTTCCGGGTTAAAAAGTAGCCTATATTGTGTTATTCAAGGCTATAATCTATCCCTTTGCCAAATTTTATCCAGATCCATTCAGGCGTTGGGGCGTGATTGAGTAACTAACATCCATTTATAATATTAGTATAAATAGGTAAGTTATACCCAAAGTAATCTAATGCAAAATTGCATATTATGTTTAAAAGCAAACAAAAAATGAAATAATTAATTCCCCGAAAATAATTTTCCATATAGGATTCCATTCATATATATAGTAATATATTATATTAAGTATAGGTTCTCAATACGCCCGAATAATAAGTAATCAACATTGATGTAGAATTTAAGTGTACTCATTCTATTTCGATGGTAATCAACAAAAAAATCAGAAACAAAAACGTTACCTACGATTGTAAAACATTACAATATTTAACATTAATTAAAAAAGCTCATCTTCCTGTTTGTGCTGAGATGGAATATGAAACTCAGAAAATTGCACAATTAAACTACGATAAAAGCAACCATTTATCTCAAGACTAGCGCCAGTCAAGAGTGGTGAGTAACTTTTAAAAAAGGTTGAATTTAAACTTGGTACAGAGACTATGTCCTGTTTTGACTATTTCCTTCCCTGAGATGGAACCTATCACATCTCAGGGAAGGACATAGTCAAAGTAAAAATTGGTAACTACACGGTACATTTTATGTACGTCTATTTTACAAAGTAGGTATAAGACATGATGGTAATTAACGACAATATCTAAAGCTACGAGGGTTCCAAACGCGCCCTGGTCTGATAAGAGCCCACGACAAACTCAGACGGGTTTTTAATGGCAAAATAGGCTAATGTTGTTTCCGAAAAATTTAAAGCTTTTTTTAATTGCCGAAATCCTAAATCCACGTGGATGAAGTCGCGGTCGTCATCTAGTGAGGAATAAAACAAGGGTATCGACATGTTTTCAGAAAATCAAAAGTTCTTTTTTTAATTACCGAAATCCTAAATCCACGTGGATGAAGTCGCGGGCATCATCTAGTGAGGAATAAAACAAGGGTAACGACATGTTGTTTTCAAAAAAACAAAAGTTTTTTTTTTAATTACCGAAATCCTAAATCCACGTGGATGAAGTCACGGGCATTATCTAGTGAAGAATAAAACCGGTGAAGTTATCCACGAATATATGGCTAAAATTAAATAGATAGCTGCTACCCCTTTTAATTCGCAACAACACAGACGTCAATCAACATTCGTATGCAAAATCAAATCAAAATACACCCATCAGTCGCGCACGTGAGCTCATGACGAAATGTTTAGGGCGAAAACACACTACGGATAAAAATGCCAACTTTTTTTACTACAAGTTAGCCCTTGACTGCGATCTTACCTGGTGATAAGTGATGATGCAGTCTGAGATGATAGCGGGCTAACCTGTGATGGTATTCTACATGGCATAGTGCCGGAACGCTTAATTGCTTGGCGGCACATCTTCGCCGGTAGGGTAGTAACAAGCTACGACCGAAGCCTCCTACAAAAAAAAACAAAATTCAAAAGATTTTTATTCAAATAGACTTTTTACAAGTGCTTATGAATAGTTGAATGAATTGACCACTGGTTCGGAATGCTGTTCCTACCGAGAAGAACCAGCAAGATACTCGGTGGTTGCTCTTTTTAAAAAAAATATACAATTTCATTAATTTGTAATTACATAGGTGACCGCTGTCCTTAGCATTGTAGGAGCGAGTCAAATCCATGCTCCTTTGTCATTTACGTAATCTTCAACAGTAGAAAAAGCTTTTTTCAGAAGCATACTTTTAATGGACTTTTTAAACTTGTGTAAAAGCAAGAAATCATACATTCCCAATTAACCCTGCAGGGAATCGAACCCTTGACTTCCCCGGCTTATAAGACAACAGCGCTCAGATAAAAAGTCCGCGCGTCGTCTCGTCTACTAGAGTGAATTTGTACTTATTCGACTGTCCGTCCGTCCATCCGTCTGTATAGCCTTATAACTTGTATAAGGAGCTGCACAGACAAGCGCGACGCGACAAAACGTGTTTCCCTTACAACGCCGATGTTTCACACGGACGTTTAATTCTACCGTGTCCGCAATATGTTTTCGCCCTTATACGAACTCTCCTGGACACTAACTTAAATGAAAATCATAACTTTTACCCGTCTGACGTACCTGACTGAGAAAATTAATGATCAACTTAGTTTTAACATAGCTTATGTTTCTTTTTATTAGGTACTCGGCTACGTATTGTTTGAATAAGTAGTAAAGTCTTCTAATAATTACTATACTAGCTTATTTCTTTCAAAACGACTCCTGAATTTACAATAACTTATTTATCTATAAGAAAGCATTTCACAAAAAACAGGAGCTAACTACATACTTAATTGCTCATTCTATAATTTAATAGTAGATTAGTAGCCAAGGGCTGTAAGGCATCAATTGCAGCCCGAGATATTTAGGCGCACGAGCGCAGGGAGGGCGCCTATAGTTCGAGGGTGCAATTGATGCTTACACCCGAGCTAACTACTCTGCTTTACATCTCGATTGTGAGGTAAAGTAGGTCCTTATTACCCCCAAATGGAGCTTGTAGGTGACCAATTAGCGCTCGAGGGTAATAATGTAGAGCTAGAAAAGCCGGGCGGTAAGTAATTAAAAAAAAAACTCTTCCCTCTTTCAAAAAGTTCGCGTACATCTAACCATCATACTTTTTTTAATTACTTACCGCCCTAGGGCTTTTCTAGCTACATTATTACCCTAGAGCGCTAATTGGTCACCTACAAGCTCCATTTGGGGGTAATAATGACCTACTTACCGAATATGAGAGATGTAAAAATTATTAAATTAATTATTAATTTATCATTATAATATTGATAGATTGTGAAATCAGAATTACCTAATCGTTATTCAATAATTAATTTAAATAATAAGTAAATAGGTTCTGGAATAAATTCTAGGTTGAACTTTTTTGAAGTTTTAATTATAAGTACATTTTATTAATATTTTTTTTTACAATGTTTAGTCGTGTTCATGGACTTGTGTGACATTTTAGTGTGGCAACTTACATGGCAGGGTCGCCATGAGGTGTGCGTTGATAGGAATAAATGAGACACGTCTGTTCTTCAATAGGTTCGCTTTAATACTACTTTACTTACTGCTACACTACTACATACGTCTTCTAAAAACTAAGAGAATCTGCCCCGCCAGGGTTTGTAACGTAGAGTTTAGTAGGCAGGTAGTGTTTTGAAATAAAAGAACAAAATTATTTGTTAGGTACTCTGACAGGTACTAAAATTATACATACAGACGTTGACTGTAATTTGTCACAGTATACGAAATACGAATGTGTCTAACATTTTTACTTTTCCGTACCTCAAGAGGAAAAAAGGAACCCTTATAGGATCACTTAGTTGTACGTCTGTCTGTATGTCAACCACCTTTTTTCGGGAACGCGTGGGAGGTATCAAGTTGAAATTAATACTATCCATACTAATATTATAAATGTGAAAGTGTGTCTGTATGTCCGTCTGTCTGTCTGTCTGTCTGCTACGCTTTCAAGGCCCATCTTTTCAACCGATTTTGATGAATTTGGTATGGAGATATTTTGCAACCCGGGGAAGGACATAGGCTACTTTTTATCCCGGAAAATTAAGGGGTTCCCGCGTGATTCAAAAAAAAAATAAACCAAGCGGACGAAGTCGCGGGCATCAGCTAGTGAAGCACACTGAACTGTTCAAGTGCGGATCAGGCTCGCGCACAAATATGCCTATGACACACTTCAGGTCCTTAACTATACCCATCGACCACACAACCAATAGACGCCGCATATAGCGAACACTTTCAGACAACACATCAGACTTAATAGGTCTTATATAATTCCACGCCCACTTATGTCGAATTAGTAACGACCAGATCTGTGACCTGTCAACGTCTCTGCGCTCGCTTACTACAATTATCGTAAAAAATTGTAATGGCTCCATGTACATTAAAGTGGTGTGGTAAAAAAAATCAAACCTCAAATTTTAAAGCGGATGGTATAACATTTCACCGGTAAGATACGTTAATTTTATTAGTATTAAGATAATACACACTCGTTTTTGTATCACCGGAGTTCAACATTAAACTGGTCGGTCAGTAGAAGTTGTCAATGGCACGTGTAAATAGTGATGGGCGCTTTGGATATTATGGATAAAATAGTTAGATTTTCGATATCGGTTCTAATGAATAAATTGTAAATTTTATGATTCGATTGGTACAATTATAATTATATTATGATTTTGATATGTTAATATACTTTATTATTAATACTATAGCAAAGATTATTGAAATGTAAAATCTCCGTATTTTGGCTAAATGTTTTGACATACGTCAAGGTCTAGTTTTGAGAATATTTTTGAAGTAAAACTTCTTTAGGTGCGGTTTGAGAGTAACTCAGATCATTTTTCGGACGGAAATAACGCTCTATAGTCTGTAGACGCAGTTACCGCTATTTAAAAACAGAAAAAAAAAACGATACGTCTCAAAGGTTGGTACACCTATATATAATTTAATATAAAGAAGATTTCGTTCAAAATCGATATTTCAGGATCCCTAGGATCACAAAACAGGAAACTGGTACCAAAATTTAATACAGTCAGCGCCATTTTGAAATTCTATGTTATTGGACCGATTTCGTTCAAAATCGATATCTGAGGATCCCTAGGATCACAAAACAGGAAACTGGTACCAAAATTAAATAAAGTCAGCGCCATTTTGAAGCGCCGACGAAATCGATATACATTGTAAAGAAACCGGCGTAGCTAAGAATTTTCGAAATTCTTGAGGAACGTCAAAAGCACTGGTCTATGCTTTTTGGGTACGTGAAGTCTTCCGATATACCTACTGCCGAATGTGGGATTCTAATCATATGAGTCCATCGACCATACAATTGTATGGTCGATGTATGAGTCTAATAATTAGAGGTAGTTATTACAACATCACATGCCGTAACTTAAATTTTATTTATATACTAGCCGATGCCTGCGACTTCGTCCGCGTGGACTTTCTGGGATACAATGTAGGTACCTAACATTCAATAACAAAACTTATTTAGTCCACTGAGGTAATAGTCGTCGCAAGAGAATCAAGAGCTGTTAATAAAATAATTAGTAGTTTAAATTATGTGCGAGTTAGGTACCTACTATTGATTTCATTTATACACCATGATAATAGTTTAAATACAGAAAAACTCAGCTTACTAAATGTGTAACAAACCCTACCGAGTTATTTAAATGTTTAGAGTAGGTATATCGATAATTAATTATCGATAAATAATTATTAGGAGTTAGGACCCCATCCCTATATTTGATTTATGATTTTTTTGACCTTGAGTAGACCAATCAGCGTTTAGTACCCCGCGCCCGCTTACCTCAGCCATTTGACTGAATTGTTTGCATTACGAAAGCATAGTAATTAGGCGTCTATTGGTTGTGTGGTCGATGACTATACCCGTGCCAAAAATCACGTCAATCCGTTGCTCCGTGATTGAAGGATAAACCAACAAACCAATAACAAAACAAACAAACACACTTCCACATTTATAATATTATAGTAAGTATGATTGAACTTATTAAACCCTGGATACCTAGCTAATAACTATATTTATGTGTAGGTATACTTACTGAATTGTTCTATTGTGAATATTTCAGTCATCCGTGCCAGATCAAATCATTAACGGATTGAAGACGTCAACAGATTTGCGTATTGTTTGTTCATGCTTAACCAAATATACAAATTGAAGACCCAATAGCTAAATGACAGAATATAGTGGACTACTACTACTACCTAATGTTACCTGTCTACGTATAGAGTACCTATCATATGAGTTTCGTGACATTTTAAATTTTTTATTGTTATTTAGGTGTTACCTGTCTACTTACAGAGTTTACGATATGAGTTTCGTGACATTTTTAATTTTTAATTGTTACTTAGGTGTTACCTGTCTACTTATAGAGTTTACGAAATGAGTTTCGTGACATTTTTAATTTTTCTTGTATTTCACACATCCACTACAGCACATTAACGTCCCACAGCTGGGCACAGGCCTTTACTCTCATAGGAGAAAGGGAATTAGAGCTTAGACCCACCACGCTGCTCCAATGCGGGTTGGCGGGCTTCTTACTTGTATTTCATGCATACAAGCAAGAAAGAGATCTTTCCTTTCTTTTTTCTTACACCCAACTGATTGCACCATAAAAGTGCCTAGCTTGTCTTTCATTTTTTGGCCGTCTTTAATACCACTTCTTGAACAACAATCATACTAATATTATAAATGCGAAAGTGGGTTGTTTGTTGGTTTATTGGTTTGTTGGTTTGTCCTTCAATCACGCCGCAACGGAGCAACGAATCGACGTGATTTTTGGCATGGGTATAGTTGAGGGCCTGGATATAGGCTGATATAGGCTTTTTATCCCTGAAAATTAAGAAGTTCCCGCGGGAATCAAAAAAACTTAAACCATGCTGATGTAGTCGCGGGCATCAGCTAGTATTACATATTATGTATCCCGTTTGCCGTGGGGAGCCATGTAGATGCAATTCCTTGCAAGATGTTTCACTGTGGTTAATTACCTTATCTGGTAACAGAAGGGCTGGCTCATTTTTTGCGCAAAGGATCAGCCTGGCTCTCCAACGCGGAAATGCAGCCAGCATTCTTGCTACCATACCACGCGGGCGTGATTTATACAGTAATTTAGGTCAGGCTAGCTAGGTTATTATAAATAAATAAACATAGCATAGATCTTGTCAAAAACTTTATTAATTCCTTATTAATTTCTATCAAATCGAAATTATCCAAATCTAATAAAAGTAAAAAAAAGAAAGTCATGCGCATTGAAGATGATGTCTAAAATTTTCTTAATCAAAAATATGCAGTTGTAAGGATCTAATTTATTTGTTGTGCAACAAACATTATTGTAACAGAATTAACGAATTTATTCCCTCATTATCCTTATAATTCCCTCAAGACGTCTCACATTAGCAAGTTGCTCTCGAAGTTCGAGCGATAACGTCGACTGCTTTACTCCTTTACGGTCCAATTTGCACAAATTGCTCTAAGTTCAGAATTGAGACGAACTTAGCAGATATCTTTAGCTATGCGGAACTAACTTCGGCGCATACGAGCACTGAGTACCTACTGACAAACCGCATTTTATTATTATTGGACTGATCTTGAAAGATATTAAAGAACTAATAAAACTCATTACTTACTTGATTATATTACAATTACAATTGTAAGATTTCTACAGAATGTTTGCTACAATGTGGCCAATTTTGTAGTAAATCACAATATCTAAACTAAACTAAAATGGCAGATTTAAATCTACTTCTGTCCCTTTCCGCTATGAACATTATGAAAGGGTTAGCAATAATTTTAATGCTGTCATTTTAGTTTAGTTTAGAGATTGTGCACTAAAGAATCATCCACATTGACTACAGTTTGTTATTGACAATAAATAAAAAAACAAATTTACTTGATTAGATATTAGTAGAAAATTAAAAATATATTCATTTGATCAGCTTATCACATTCTTTGCAAATACTTAGAAGCCTTTGATTCTTTGATACTATTTTGAGAGCTTTATTGAGTAAATTATTATATTAATAGAAAACAATAACCTACAAATACACTAAAAATAAGCATTTAATTAATAAAAAAAAATGAGGAAGTTCATTAAAGAAGTACCTAATATTAATTTTAACAGCTCATGCAAGTGCAAATTCTAAACACGAATGATAATAAATACATGTTTACACACGAAAAATAGGTTGGACTTGATTACAGAAACATAAAGTAAAAGTAAAATATACTTTATTGTACACCTTAAAAATAAATACAACAATAATAATAATATAATGGACATGGCACAACAGGCCATGGCCTTATCGCTTAAATAGTGATCTCTTCCAGGCAACCTTAGGACAAATGACACATCAAAATAGAAAGCGGAAGGGGTGTACTAAAAGATAAGAAATTAAGTAATATAAAAAAGATACAGAAATGAGTCATATAAAAATATAATTATAAGTATCTAAATAGATTTAATAGAAAGAAAAATAATAAAAAAATTTAGTAATGAAAGTTATAGACGACAAATAGATAAATATATTAAGAGGATAAATAATGCTGTTTCAGCTTAGTTTTGAAGATAGGAAGTGATTGAGATAATCTAATATCCAAGGGGAGAGAATTCCAAAGCCGTATAGCAGTAACAGTAAAAGAGTTTTTATAGAAGGAAGAAGAGTGTCTAGGAGTACTTAGCAATAGATTATTCTGGGAACGGAGAGAAAAAACTTGTGAATTAAATATTATATATTTAAATCGATCTTTGAAATAATGAGATATTCAACATAATGTGATAGAACAACGCTACACATAAAAATAATAGTTGTTATATTGAACAGATTATGCAGTTCCCGCGGGACTTTAAAAAAACGTAAATCCACAGTAAAATTTCCCTGACACTATTCATAATTACTAATTATTATTATAATAATTCGTACAACAATACAGCACAGAAAATTTATATCTTTTTCAGGTGTTTTTTAACATAATATCCATACTAATATTAGAATGCAAAAGTGTGTCTGTCTGTCCGTCTGCGACCCATCTGTTCAATCGGTTTTGATTGAATTTGGTACAGAGATAGTTTGTATGCCGAGTAAGGACAAAGGCTACTTTTTATACCGGAAAATTAAGGAGTTTCCGCAGGGATAAAAAATACTTAATCCACGCGGACGAAGACGTGGGCATCATCTAGTATTTAATAACTATCAACCAAATATTTAAATTAAATAAAACTTCTTAACCGTAGACATGAGTAAATTGGATGATAACAATAGTGTAAGTTGTGCATAAACTAATGAGGGTCAAAGGCAATGAAATATTGAGACTGAACATGCGCCAAATGGTGTACTTGAAGGGGCGAAGCTCCAGGTACTTGAGGGCATCTTCAATTCTGTTCCTGAGTGCATCATCTGAAAATATTATAACGAAAACGTAAGTGACCATAACCTGCAAAATCTTTTTTTTAATCAACCACAAGTTAGCCTTTAACTGCGATCGCACCTGATGGTAAGTGATGATGCAGTCTAAGATGGTAACGGGCTAATCTGTTATGGTATGGCAGTTATATTAAACCCATCCCCTAATCGGTTTCTACACGGCATCGTACCGGAACGCTAAATCGCTTGGCGGTACGTCTTTGCCGGTAGGGTGGTAACTAGCCACGGCCGAAGCCTCCCACCAGTCCAGACCAGAGAAAATTCAGAAATTATAAATTCCCAAATTGACTCTGCCGGGGGTCGATCCCGGGACCTCCCATGTTAGGACAACAGCGCTCAGCACTGCGCCTGGGAGGTCGTCAAGCTTTAATAATATTTTGTCTTGCACAATAAATCCACCACCACTACAGCCCCTTAACGTCCCACTGCTCCACTCTCATAGGAAAGAGGGAATTAGAGCTAAGACCCGTGGACCCACGCTGCTCCAATGCGGATTGGCGGGCTTTAACGACTATTATCATATTGGAGTTAATAACCAGGACCGACTGCTTAACCGTTAAGCAGTCGGTCCTGGTTATTTACCGTGCCTCGGAGAAAAATCATAACGTTTGTGACGTTGGTTTGGAAGTTGACGGTGGTGAAACACCGTCAACTTCCTAACTCCAGGCTAGTACCTACTGAAAATTTCCAGTCAGAAAAATCCAATACTTAAGGACGTATTTGCAAATCCCTTAAAATACATAGAACTGTCGGTACATTTTGTGACTAAGGACAAAATAAAATGGAACTAAAAATTACTACAGATTGATCCCTTATCTCCAATTTTTGGAAATGACTTTGTTAAAAATCTTCATTTAAAGTACTATGAAAATGATTTTCCGACACCTCTTCACACAAAATTGACGATTTAGGGGCAAATATCGTTACATTTTTTTCCGAATATTTGCCGATTTTTTGTCATTAAAAAATACCATCTGTTAGGAGATATGTTCAACTAAAAATTTTGGAAAGAAAAATATTAAAAATAGTACATATAGTATAAAAAATAAAATAAAAATCGCTTGTATTTTTTCGCATATTTTGCTAATAAGGGCTATTTTAATTTTGCTCGGTAACTGGTTTGATTTCGTTTCAAAACTCAAATATCAATTTAGGTAGTCAGGCATTTATATAAAAAAAAATATACCGAAGTATCGAAATAAGTCGATTCACGCAGCTTGTAAGTACATGTGTGTGCGTGTGAACGATGCGAGTGTAGTAGTGCGATTGTATACCTATTTGTTTTGCAAATGCACCGCGGGACACGAACCCGGGACCTCGTCGGCCGCAGTCAAATATGCTAACTACTAGACAAACGAGGCAGTAAAAAATCGGATAATTCAAACTTGCAAACGTGACCATATACGTTTAAAATTCTCAAATGATTACGATTTTCTTAGACAATCGGGCCTCAGATCACTCGTATGATTAAAGTTGTAGTGCTTACTGGAATTTTACTTATTCTTATTCTCAGCTCAGGAGAACTATCTAGTAATTACAGGAAATAGCAAGCTGGGCAGGGCCTTCTGGAGGTACTATAATGACGCACAATATGTCGACACCGGGAACAGGGAAGACTACTGTATCAAAAATAAATTATTTCTAACTGATTATTAAATAGAGGGGCTTCCAACAGACCTAAAATTCACATAATCGGTTCGTTTTAAGTTTGATAAAATTATTTTAAATTTACTCATTTTATAGATTAAAGAAAAGAGTGCGTTAAAATTTTATGACGTCACAACTATGAAATTCATAGTTCACATATACTTCCTTACTAGAGTGCGTTTTTAAGTTTGATAAAGAGTTGCTGATTTGATTGAGTTGTCATCATCCCTATTATAGATTTTAGGTGCAGATGTAGGTTAGTTTTTTCGGAAGTCAGAACTTATGATACGTTTCACTAACACGCAATATGGGTTGTTGTTTGTATCTATAATTCCTGTAAGCACTGCAAAGGTAATGTGCTCTCAAGAATTCCTATGTCAAGTAGTGAATGCATATTGCGTAACTAATCGTAGGTATGGTTTTATAAGTGGAAACAAAGAAAGGCAAATAAAGTTTCTTGCCGGTATCTTAGACTATTTCTGAACCAGTCGTACTAACTCGACTTGATTAAGACATGCCGTTAAAAAGGAACACTTGAAAATTTCTATAAATACTACTTTTACTTACCAGAACAAAATAAGAGTTGTCTTGTTAAATGAATTCTGATTTTTTCCACTTCAGTGGTGACCAACTCCGCAAACAAGGCCGGCATGAGTGGTAATATAATATTGGTCAAACAATCGGTGATGTAAAGTGCATCCATCTGTAATATTTATAACATTAATCAAAATAAAATCAGTTACAATGTAATACAACAACGTAAAAAAAAGTTTTAAAACTTTTGAGTTAACAATAACCAAGAAACACGTCAAATAACAATGATTAATTAATTACAAAAAGGAAAAATAAACTGACTAGCTTTCAATAAAACCCTAATAATTCAAGTTCAAGTTCAACAATTTTGCTGTTTGTAAAGTTTAAAAATATAATCTTTAGATTTTCAGCTACATTTGGAAATGTCTTAATATTATTTAAATACCTACAATTAAACTGAAGCCTTTAAAATGAGTTGGATAAAAATACACTAACCTAACAATAGAGGTAGGTACGATCTAAAGCGTCTACTACAGCCTATAAAGACTAATACTAAAGACTTAAAAAGTCAATTAATTTTATGTATTGAAGTCAATATACCCCAAATTACCGATATTTTTTCTCAATAATCAAAAATTTAAATCCCGTTGATTTATTTCAATATGTTATTGTAATAAAAAGTATCAATACTCACTTCATGTCGTTTACCTTTCAGTACAATTTGGTCCAACACGATTGTAAAAACGTATAGGAAATATGACGGCAAACTTAGGAATATCTGAAAAACACAAAAAATCTATTTTAAAGTATTGAATTACACTTACTTTTCAATGACAAATAGCATGACCTGAAACCATATTTTAAGAAAAATATTAAAACAAATAGAGAATTTGAAACACTTACTAGTAATTTGGATGCATGACCAACTTTTTTCAGATTATCTAATAATATTCTGTACACATTTATGTATTTTTCTAACTCCACAATGTGTTGTTTAACTGCTCTGTCTAATATGTTTCGAGAAAAATCCGGCTCAGCTTTAGAATACATACCGCGGAGTTTGGACGTTCACATATTTTTTTACAGAAAAATTCTGATGTGGTAAGCCTTGCACTAAAATATTTTATGTCGGAAACTAAATATTTTACGTCGGAAACTAATACTTTTCGAGAAATAATTTTTTGAAAATTCGCAATCTTCACCACTTTTCGCTATTTCTTACGACATTTGCCGTAGATTGTACCATAGACTAAAGACTCGTTGGCGTTTGAGTACCTAATCTGTGATTAAAATCCGTTCCATGGACGTTATTTGACGTTTTTTTCTAATCATTCGAATAAAACCATAGAAATAGGAAGACTATAGTCGTAATTCCCATGGAATTATCTTCCTATTTCTATGGTAATTCCTAATTCCATGAATAAAACACAGAGTTTCAAGGTTATAAAATTAAATAAAAAGGTATAAAGGTAGGTTATTAAATGTTTATTTAGGTACTTTTGATCACAAAACCGAATCGGCACGCCCCGACTCCACGCAGTCTTGTCTGCCCTGCCCCTAGAGTGTTTTTTGTAAGCGCGAAGCCAGAAGCTCGCGTAGGAGGTCCTGAATGAAGCGAGCCTACGAGGCCGAGTGGAGCGAAGGGGGGAGGTGGCGAGCGAAGCGAGCCGGCGACCTCCGCAGCGAAACGAAGGTCGAGTAGGCGAAGCTTCATTCAGGGGCGACGAAGCGAGTCTTCTGGCGTAGCCCATTCCATTTCAGAAATTAACCTTTTCCACTACCTAAAACAAAAGATATAAGGGTAGGTTAAAGTAGGTGTAATTACAAGATATAAAGGTAATACCCCCTCCTTCTCCCTCCCTCCCACCCTCCAAGCTACTTTTACCCAATCTCCGTCATAACTATCAGTGTTAGGCAGGAAATTTGAGAACCTAACCTCAAAATTAAAAAAAATTAATATCTCGAAAACTATTAGGTTCCTACAAGTTTGGCTTGGAGGGGCAGTAGACACCCTCCCCCCCCTCCCCCTCGCCCCCCCCTCTCCCCCCCCCCTCGCGGTATGTATACTAAAGCCCAACCAAAAATCCAATTGACTTTCCATTGTTTCTCGAAGCACTCTCATTCGATTCCAGAGCAATTCAAACATCATTATACGTGTCATATGACTATAGTAAACACCCAGAAATAATAACAACATATGGAGCGTAGTAAGCATTGTGTACCAATTCCACCATGATTTGGGATATAATACAATATGAAAAAATATTTCCGACATAATTATTAAAAATATAAGAATGGAAAAGAGTGGTTCAAACTTTTTAATTTTCAAAGTTGAAGCAACATCAACCTTATATAAGCCGTTAAGGTACTTGAAGAAGTTTTCTCCGTTGCTAAACAACGAAACTAATACTATTAAATCGTACAACACTAACTTTTGTATAGAAAAAATTACAACATTATTAGGCAAGCCCGCATTGAGTATAATAATACCATGATAATATGTTCCAATAATAGCACAACATAGGCAATAAAGTTTAGCTATAATGATAACAATATACTTTTTACTGATATCAGAGTACAATCCAAGAGTTAAACGTGTAAACATTATAATATTTATTGGGGTAGAGCCTCTTTCATGCGACTCATTGTCTTCTATGATATAGTTGTTTTTTAGTTGTATCATGGTAATTTACAAAAGTAAAACTAATAGGAAATCCCAATCGGACAAAGGTGGACAGAATCAGGCAAACTCACAACAGTTACTGTTATTACAACAAAGATCCATCAATACACTCAAAAAAAATAATTCGATTGATATGCTTTCGTGACACAATCAACAACAACGGTGCCACCACAATCAATAATACAGTAATGTTATTAAGTGCTTTTCATTTGGTTTAATCGTCATAAATATCATTCAAGATAAAATTTGTATTCTAAGGACAAAATTTTAATAATTTGGCCTGGTGGTAGGCTTCGGCCGTGACTAGTTAATCACCCTACCGACAAAGACGTGCCGCCAAGCGATTTAGCGTTCTGGTACGATGCCGTGTAGAAATCGATTAGGGGTATGGATTTAATTTAACTGCCATGCCCCTAACAGGTTAGCCCGCTACCATCTTGAATTGCATCATCACTTACCATCAGGCGAGAGCGCAGTCAAGGGCTAACTTGCAGTGAATAAAAAAAACATTTTGACCAAATGTTTTATAGCATGTTAGTTTATTGATGCTTTCGAATAACAACCGAAAAAAATATTATAACTAGAAAACAATCACATTATAACACGTATGTATTCCATATTTTTTCCGTTATGTAGAAATAATGTAACACAAAATAATTTATTGATGAACAATATTATTATCTTCAATAAATATAAAGAGTTTGTTTTTAATTTTCTGAAAGCTCTTTCTTTAGTTAATATTGTCCATCATCATTCCATCCAATAACGTGGGCGATATGAAAAATATTGGTCTTTAATCTTTTTCGATTATTATCTAGACAAGCTTCATAGACACAGGACTTCTTTCAGTTTATTCTGAAAACATAACTATGATCCAAGTTAAATCTAAATGTATAAAGGACAGCTTTTCAAAACCAAAACCTGCATCAAAACTCATGAAATTATTTTTATTTGTCGCTTTCTTATTCTCAATGGATTTAGGTCTCATAAAAATTCAAATCATTTTAAAGAAAAATTATAACCAAATTTACGATAGTATCATAATTTGCTTTCATAATTGGTCTAACTTTTATAGTTAATAGTTTGAGGGAAAATATTTCTATTGGTATACAAAATATATCTTAGAATATAACGCCCATATTCTCATGTTACTCACTACTCTAGATAGTAAATCATTCTACACATTTCTAAACTGCTTACACTCAATTGACGTTAAATTTGCCCAGGACCATAATTTTTATAGATTAGATAATCAAATCGTGTCATTTTGGATAGGATATAGCAACATTAGTTTGTTGTGTAGAATACGATGAGTGCATAAAACCAATTTGGGTTCAAATAGTATTCTTATTCCCTTACTTATCCTTAGACATTCCCCTTATTTTATTTTTCTTTATATTCTACGCTACTCATAGCCGATAAGCTGTTTTTAGAAAATTCATTGAAAGTAGTCAATGTGACGCATCATATTTTCAGTTCATATATAAATCTATAATAATGCAACTGGAACTATTACAGAAGCGTTTGTTCCTATTGTGAGTGATTCTAATAAAATAGTTTACCCATTTTCAAACTACCATTTTTAATTTGGTTTTTTTTTCAGTTTATCGTCACTTTAGTAGCCGAGACTCCCACTTTTTTGGCAATCATCTAGGGAATTATCAAAGACATGACGACACATATATCGGTAAGCTTCTGTGTTAATTTTCCTTTCATTAAATATGACCTATTATTTTACATGATGTTATTTGTAATTTATTCAAGACTAGCTGATGCCCGCGACTTCGTCCGCGTAGATTTAGGTTTTGCCGTCCCCGCGGGAACTCTTTAATTTTCCGGGATAAAAAGTAGCCTATGTGGTATTCCAGACTATAATCTATCTCTGTGCCAAATTTTATCCAGATCCGTTCAGCCGAGTAACAAACATCCATACATCCACACATCCATCCATATAAATATTATAAATGCGAAAGTTTGGATGGATGGATGTATGTATGGATGTATGTTTGTTACTCAATCACGCTCCAACGGATGAACGGATCTGGATGAAATTTGGCACAGAGATAGATTATAGTCTGGAATAGCACATAGGCCACTTTTTATCCTGGATAATTAAAGAGTTCCCGCGGGAACCGAAAAACCTCAATCCACGCGGACGAAGTCGCGGGCATCAGCTAGTACATCCATACATCCATCCAAACTTTCGCATTTATAATATTTATTTGACTAGATGATGCCTGCGTCTTCGTCCTAGTCCCCTAGTAACTCTAAGTCCTTTCCCGGGATACAACCTATACCTGTACCAAATTTCGTCACAATCGGTTGAACAGCAGGACCGTGAAAGCGTAGCAGACGGACAGACCGACAGACAGACGGACAGACAGACAGACAGACACACTTTCGCATTTATAATATTAGTATGGACTTTAGTTTATTAACGATGTAAATTATTTATTGGTACCGTTTAATTCTAAAAAGTCGTTAATTAGGTTACTACACCCTTTAAAAAAATTGTCTCTCCTCATTTAATCTCGCACGAGTAAATGGTTACTGATTATGGTGGTGGTGTACGGGAGCAGGTGATATGGCTCGACCGTAACAATAGGATGATCTTCAGACCCTCTTCAGTAATAAGCTCATTGTTGTAATGGTGGAGACATGTACAGGCCTCTTGAGGCAAGTAATATAGGAAATTAATTTATTATCATCACACTAGTCGTATTTGTCGTAGTCGTTGTCGTATGTCCAAAATTCATTTGTTTAGGTGGTTTAGGGATCGAACAATATTATTGCAATCGCTAAATCAAACCGCCAAAAGCTAAAAAATAGAATGACACATGGAATGAATCGTTATGAAAAATTTTTTTAATCAAAAACTAAAAGTTTATCATTGATTTTTTTCAGACCTACAGAAGGAGCAAGATATTCAAAAATTGATCAATTACATCGACGCTCATCCTTTTAAGTTCAAAGTGCTTGGAGTTTTTCCAATGGATGCTACTTTACCGACGACTGTTCTCAATCTTTGTGTAACATACATCATTGTTGTATTACAGTTAACACATTTGCTTTAAAACAAAATAGCTATGTTATCTTACAGCACCATTTAAAACTGAAGCCTTATTCTGTGTGATTTATGTAAGGCTTTTGAATGTATCTAGCATAAAGTGTGTCTAATTCATGTGTTAGAATATAAGGATTTTTATTTATTATCCCTCAAGTGCGATGGATTTCATTTATTCTATCGCATTTTAGCAAACTAACTCCTTAAGTATTTTTTTATTTCACTATAAGTTAGCCCTTGACTGCGATCTCACCTGATGGTAATGGCGATGCAGTCTAACATGGTAGCGGGCTAACCTGTTAGGGGTATGGCAGTTATATTAAACCCATACCCTAGTCGTTTTGTACATGGCATCATACCGGAACGCTAAGTCGCTTGGCGGTAAGTACGTCTTTGCCGGTAGGGTAGTAAATAGCCACAGCCGAAGCCTCCCACCAGACCAGACCAGAGAAAATTCAGAAATTATAAATTCCCACATTGACCCTTCCAAGAATCGAACCCGGGACCTCGGTACCTCGTTTTATTTTTGTAAATTGAATTTTTTCAACGAATTGAGGAGCTTGAGTGTCTATGAGTAATGATCATAGTTAAACAAAGGTTGGTATCTTGAGGTGCTAGAATGGCAGCCTGCAGTGCACCTGAAATTAAAGTGGACGTTTTTGGCTGAGGCGATGTCAATGACCAAGAGGACGACTATTTTTTCAACTATATTATCTTAAAATTATTTTAAAATGAAATGGAGACTGTTATTGATAAGAAAATAAACCTAATCCCAGATGAGCTCGTAACTTAAGCGATCACCCCAACTTCCTAAATAGGATGGACAGTAAAATTTCCAAAGAACAATAAGTCTGATTGTATAAACAAATATAATAACGTGATTAAACGTATAATCTAAATATATAAAAGGCAAAGGTGACTGACCGACTGACTGACTGACTGACTGATTGATCTATCACCGCACAGCTCTATCCACTGGTCGGATCGGGCTGAAATTTTGCACTCAGATAGCTATTATAACGTAGGCATCCGCTAAGAAAGGATTTTTGAAAATTCCAACCCCAAAAGGGTTAAATGGGGGTTGAAAGTTTATATAAAAGTTCGTGATACACGAACGTCAACGAACGAATCGGGATGGACGCGATGTTTTGGCATGGGTATAGTTGACGACCTGGAGAGTGACATAGGCTACTTTTTATCCCGGAAAATTAGGGAGTTCCCGCGGGAATAAAAAAACTTAAAGCATCAGCTAGTATTTAATAATAATGGTTAAATATAAAGGTAAAATAGGTTCGATCTGATTACAGAAACATAATGTGATAGAATAATGCTACACATAAAATATTGAATAGACACATTAAGCAGTTCCCACGGGACTTTGAAGAAACCTAAATCCACGCGCAAGAAGTCGCAGGTATTAGCTAGTACACAATAAAATATCTCTTACACTAGAAATAATAATTCGTACAACAATACAGCACAGTGTGTATTTTAACATAATAATCATACTAATATTATGAATGCGAAAGTGTGCCTGTCTGTCTGTTCCATCAAAAAGTATTGATTGCATTTGGTACAGAGATAGGTTGTATGATGTATCCCGAGTAAGGACAAAGGCTACTTTTTACACCGGAAAATTAAGGAAGTTCCGCAGGAATTAAAAAAAACTTAATCCACGCGAACGAAGTAATCATCTAGTATTTAATGACTATCAAACAAATATTTATATTAAATTAAACTTCTGAACCGTAGACATGAGTAAATTGGATGATAACAATAGTGTAAGTTGTGCATAAACTAATGAGGGTCAAAGGCAATGAAATATTGAGACTGAACATGCGCCAAATGGTGTACTTGAAGGGGCGAAGCTCCAGGTACTTGAGGGCATCTTCAATTCTGTTTCTGAGTGCATCATCTGAAAATATTATAATGAAAACTTAAGTGACCATAACCTGCAAAATCTTTTTATCAACTACAAGTTAGCCTTTAACTGCGATCTCACCTGATGGGAAGTGATGATGCAGTCTAAGATGGTAGTGGGCTAACCTATTAGAGTAGTTATATTAAAGCCGGTTTCTACACAGCATGGTGCCGGAACGCTAAATCACTTGGCGGTACATCTTTGCTAGTAGGGTGGTAACTAACCACGGCCGAAGCCTCCCACCAGACCAGACCAGAGAAAATTCAGAAATTATAAATTCCCAAATTGACCCTGCCGGGAATCGAACCCGGGACCTCCCACGTTAAGACAGCAGCGCTCAGCACTGCGAGGAAGGTCGTCAATCTTCAATAATAATATTCCCAATAAATCGACCACCACTACAGACCATTAACGTCCCACTGCTAGGCACTGGCCTCCACTTGGCGTGCTCTAACAACTATTATCATATTAGAGATAATAACCGGGACCGACTGCTTAACGTGCTCTAGTGGAACAGGCCCTCTCCGAAGCACAGTGGTGAAACACCGCCAACTTCCTAACTCCAGGCTAGTACAGGGAATTTCCTGTCAGAAAGATCCAACTTGAACCCGACGCGGGACTCGAACCCGGGACCTCGTCGGCCGCAGTCAAACATGTAAAGATACACTAGATAGTTAAATCTGTTTAAGGAAAAGAATGTATGATTTCCTATAACAGAGTCAAGCGTTTGGCAATCCGTCCAAAACTCTCAAATGATTACGATTTCCTTAGACAATCGGGCCTCAGCTCACTATGATTATAGTTGTAGTGCTTACTGGAATTTTACTTATTCTTATTCTCAGCTCAAGAGAACTATCTAGTAATTACAGGAAATAATGACTAGCAAGCTGGACAGCGGGGGCTACTATAATGACGCACATGTCGACACCGGGAATCATAAATTCATTTGCAGATGTAGGTTAGTTTTTTCGGAAGTCAGAACTTATGAAAGGTTAAGTAACTGTTTCACTAACACGCAATATGGGTTGTTGTTTGTATCTATAATTCCTGTAAGCACAGCATAGGTAGGGTGCTCTCAAGAATTCCCATGTCAAGCCCCATCGCGTAAGTATTCGTTGGTATTACTAAAATTCTACATCAATGGTTGGTATGGTTTTATGAGTAAAAACAAAAGAAAGGCAAATAAAGTTTCTTGCCGGTATCGTAGACTATTTCTGAACCAGTCGTAATAACTCGACACTCTCTAACAGCCCGACTCGACTCGAGCCTCTAACCAGGTTAGCCCGCTACCATCTTAGACTGCATCGTCACTTACCATCAGGTGAGATCGCAGGCAAGGGCTAACTTGTAGTGGATAAAAAAAAATTGACAATTATATTAAGACATGCCTTAAAAAGGAACAGTTCAAAATTTCTATCTCTACTTTTACTTACTAGAACAAAATAAGAGTTGTCTTATCAAATGAATTCTGATTTTTTCCACTTCAGCGGTGACCAACTCCGCAAACAAGGCCGGCACGAGTGGTAATATAATATTGGTCAAACAGTCGTTGATGTAAAGTGCATCCGTCTGTAATATTTATACCAATAATCAAAATAAAATCAGTTAAAATGTAATACAACAACGTAAAAAAAAAGTTTTAGATCTTTTGAGTTAAAGTGGACTACACGGGTCTGCCCGCGACATTCAAATTTAATTTGGTTTTTCGCAATTTATAAACTAATACGACAAAGTAGGCTTATGGCATTCTAATTCCGCCAATGGCAGTATCATCTTCACAGGGTTATATAAAAATCTTTATTTGAAAGTGTCCAGTTTAAGTAATTAATCAGATAATCGACTAATTGTGAGTAACTCACATCCAACTCGATAGTCTAACTAATTTCTTAAACTGGACACTTTCAAGTAAATATTTTTATATAACCCTGTGAAAATGATACTGCCATTGGCGGAATTAGAATGCCATAAGCCTACTTTGTCGTATTAGTTTATAAATTGCGAAAAACCAAATTAAATTTGAATTTCGCGGGCAGACCCGTGTAGTAAATATCATAAAATAATAATAATATATATATATATATATAAAAGCGAAATACCACTCATTCACTCACTTACTCGCTGACTGACTGACTAATCACGATATCAAATTGGTAAGTAGATTATTTCTATAGTGTAGACATCACCTCAGAAACGGTTTTGAGAAAATTCACCCCTAATGGTGAAATGGGGGTTGGAAGTTTGCATGAGAGTCCTATATTTTTGAAAGTTGGCATTTTAGTTAATGGTTTTAAATAATAAAAATCTGTATAAGCAGTTTTACGAAAATCCAGCCCAAAGGTGGTAAAATGGAAGTTGTAAGGTTGCACGAAGTTTCTAAGTTTTTGAAGATAGAGACTTGAAAGTCGAGATTTAGGTTATTAGTTTTTTAATTATAATAACCTGTATAAACAATTTTACGAAAATCCACCCCAAAAGGGGTGCAATGGGGTTAGAAGGTGACCCACCGCAGCGAAGGGGGGACCGCGAACTAGCGGTTCCGCAGTTGAAGGGATAAAAGTTCCATGATTTTGAAGTATAGGCATTTAGGTTATTAGTTTTAAAAATAAGAGCCTGCATAAGCTATATATAAAGCCTCTATAGATAGGCTTTTTGAAGCGGGAAAATTTGCTCCCGACCTCTAGTTAATTATAGAAAGGAAAACTAGATTTCTAAGCGCTGAGCTAACATTTTTGTAGCTTACCCACTATATTTTTAAGTTAGTCTCATGTTTATTTCTTTGGCTATAATTATTGTTTTATGTCTTACCTATATATATTAACAAGGTGCACAGTAAAACCGACTGTGGTTTTTGTGGCACTGTATGTAACACAATACTATGTCAATAATAAGATTGTACGGGAGCAGGTGATATGGCTCGACCGTAACAATAGGATGATCATCCTCCGAGCGGGTGTTGTGCTCGGGGACCACTGGTCCAACAGTTCATCTTTGGAGGTTGTATATATAGCGTAAATCTGAGAAAACTTCGTAAGCGTGAGTTGGGCTGTTCGTGTTCGCGTCCATCGTACTAGTAGTGCCATCTATTGGATTATGTGCGGACTGCGAAGACGCTACATCACTCCCCTTCGAGTCTGGAGGTCGTCAGCATGCAGATGGCGTTGCAAGCATCTGGAGAAGTGGCGTCGTGTAACAACCAGGGTAGTGGCGTTGCAGGTTCATACTACTCTGAGGCTGTGTGACCCACTTGTGCGGCTGGTACTGGCGTCGACGGGCTGTACTACTGATATTGCTGTTGCGTATCGACTGTGCTGGCCGCTGAGCGTGTGGCTCTGTAAGCGGCTGTGCTGCGTTGTGTTGCTTGTTGTTGATTGTTGCTGTGCTGCGTTGTATTGCTTGTTGCTGTGCTGCGTTGTATTGCTTGTTGCCGTGCTGCGTTGTATTGCTTGTTGCTTGTTGTTGCTTGTTGTTGCTGTGCTGCGTTGTGCTGCTGTGCTGCGTTGAGTTGCTTGTTGCTGCTTGTTGTTGCTGTGCTGCGTTGTGCTGCTGTGCTGCGTTGAGTTGCTGTTGTGCCGTGCTTGTCTTCTGATGATGCTGTTGTCCTCGTCGCGATGACTTTAGGGGTTATTGTGATGTGCGATGTTGCTGATGTCTGACGAGTGAGAGCGTGACTCGTCGGCTTTGATGTGCGTCGGCGGCGGCTCTGAGATCACGTCGGCTGTGAGATCACGTCGGGGCCTCCACTGTACGGGAGCAGGTGATATGGCTCGACCGTAACAATAAGATGATCATCCTCCGAGCGGGTGTTGTGCTCGGGGACCACTGGTCCAACAGTTCATCTTTGGAGGTTGTATATATAGCGTAAATCTGAGAAAACTTCGTAAGCGTGAGTTGGGCTGTTCGTGTTCGCGTCCATCGTACTAGTAGTGCCATCTATTGGATTATGTGCGGACTGCGAAGACGCTACAAGATTAATAATAATAATAAAAAAATAAAAAATTTCAATAAAACCTTATATTATAATTCCTAAAGTTAAACATTCTTGCTGTTTGCAAAGTGCAAAAATATGTATAATCATTCGAGTTTCAGCTACAATTGGCTATTTAACAGTTTTTGAAAAATACTTAAAAATGTACGTGGGTTCATTTTATACCTCGTACAATGATTTTTTTCTCAAAAAAAGCGTTATTTATTAGAAAAAATACATTTTTAATACATTCATTTTAAATTCGCGCGAAAACAGCCGGTCACGTGACATTTGCTAGCTGTGACGTCATAGCTCTAAATAAAATAAAGCTAACTACGACGCTCCAAGTCATAATTAAGTAATTCCGATTGGAAAGTTTACAGCTTTTTTAATGAAATTGTAAAAATTACAAGCTACAAGACGTGTGTAGAAATACTATTTAATGATAATAAATTAATATCCTGACAAATTGTATATAAACATCATCATACTAATATTATAAATGCGAAAGTGTGTTTGTTTGTTGGTTTGTCCTTCAATCACGCCGCAACGGAGCAACGGATTGCCGTGATTTTTGGCATGGATATAGTTGAGGATCTGGAGCGTGACATAGGCTACTTTTTATCCCGGAAAATTAAGAAGTTCCCGCAGAAATTAAAAAAAAACTTAAACCAGCATCAGCTTAAGCATCAGCTAGTATTCCTATAATATTATGTCATAAACGTCGAAAGCAGTGGTTACAGTTAATCTGCCGAGACCCGGAATATAAATCGGATAAATCTGCGATATTACTTTGTGAAGACCAGTTTGATGTTAGTATTAAGAAGAAATCAACTTAAGACTCTGATCTTCATCATCCATCCATCAGCCTGCATTCGTCCACTGCTGGACATAGGCCTTTTGGAGAGAGCGCCACCACACACGGTCCTCCGCTTTCCTCATCCACCCACTTCCCGCAACCTATCTACCCTACCTATCTAACCAATCGACTCTGATCTAGCAAAAATGAATTAAACTTAACCTAACATTTTCTTCATAAAACATGACAAAATTAAAATAAATTATTTTTCTGTCACTTTACAGCAGTACTTTCTTAGGTCTATAACATGAGACCTAAGTAATACTAGTGGTTCGCCCCGAACTGAGACCTCGCGGTATCCATAAACAGAGCGCCATCTATTGACATCGTTGTAAAGTTCTGTTAGTAGTGTAAATAGTGAAGCTAATTAAAAATTAAATAATTTCGTTTCCTTATAATATTTATCCAATTTTAGTATTTGTTGTTCAAGTACAGGATATAATTCAAATAAGTGATCAAGTTTCAGGCTCAGCCTTTTCTTTGTAAGCACAAACGAATAAACTTGTACAGAGCGCCATCTATTGACATAATTGTGAAGTTCTGTTAAAATACGGAAGCTCATTAAAAATTAAATAATTTCGTTTCCTTATAATATTAATCTTATTTTAGTATTTGTTGTTCAAGTACAGGATATAATTCAAATAATTAATCAAGTTTCAGGCTCAGCCTTTCAGAAAATTGGGAGTTCTGAGGTCATCTTTGGACGTCAGAAAATCTCCACTTTGAAAGCCCCCCATTTCGTCAATTTTAGGGGAAAAATAAAAAAAAAATATTTTTGGACTCTGTTCCTCATTATCTTTAAAATGATAAACCGCAACCCTATGTAACGCTATAAAAAATATTTTACTCCGCATTCGCTTCTATGAGAGCCCCCCTGAAATAAACATTTTTATAATTTTTTAAGCCATATTCGGCGGGAGGCCATCGGTTTACATATTATATTTAAACTTGGAGTAATTACGTTCAGTAATTCAGAATTTATAAGGCTCTGACAGACGGACGGACGGACGGACGGACAAGTGCCAATTCACTCAAGTAGACTCAGAGACCTTCGCTTCGCTCGGTCAAAGAGACCTTCGCTTCGCTCGGTCAATTACTTTGTTTATTTCGGTACTTACATGTACGAGTAAGTTTTTACATTACGAAACTTGGCAGAGCAAAAGTTATAGGATTACACGCAAATAAAGCAACCATAAATGAATCGACTTTACGCAGATTTGCACTATCAGCTTTTGTATAGCCTGACTCCATTTCGTGACCTTTCAGAAGCTCAAATCGAAATATTTTATGTTAATTTTCTCAAAAAAAACGTAATTGATTTATAGGTATAAGTATAACACACGACCTCACAATGACGTTTGTTTGAGATAAAAGTACTCTGTGGTTTGACATATAAGTTGTGACGTCACACGATGCTAAATCAATGGCGCCCGCGTTTCGGGTCTTGCAATCAACAGATAAAAAAACCCAAATTTATTTTGCAAAAATAAAATATTTATAATTTAATTTAATGCAAAAAACATATAGTTTAATAATTGTTAACCTTTGAGCTACCATATCCAACATATTTCATATTTTATCGTTACAGCTGTCAAGTAGCTAATTTAAAACGCCTCATTATTACTCGTATATAAATACAATGAAAGTAAAGACTTTAAAATGAGTTGGATAAAATAAACTAACCTAACAATAGATATATTGTGATCTTAAGCATCTACCACCACCACTACAGCCCCATAACGTCCCACTGCTGGGCACAGGCCTCCACTCTCATAGGAGAGAGGGAATTAGAGCTTAGACCCACCACGCTGCTCCAATGCGGGTGGCGGGCTCTTAAGCGTCTACTACACCCTAATCAAATAAATATTATAAATGCGAAAGTTTGGATGGATGTATGGATGTATGGATGTATGGATGTTTGTTACTCAATCACGCCCCAACGGCTGAACGGATCTGGATGAAATTTGGCACAGAGATAGATTATAGTCTGGAATAACACATAGGTTACTTTTTATCCCGGAAAATTAAGGAGTTCCCGCGGGTACCGAAAAACCTCGATCCACGCGGACGAAGTCGCGGGCATCAGCTAGTATAATATTAAATACTATAACTAATAACCTTTTCAAAAAAAATATCTTCTAGCTAGTGGACAGATAAAGACCTGAAGCTGTTAATCAATTTTATGCATTGAAGTATTACACCAAATTAATGATAATTTGTAATTCTCAATAATCAAATAGTTAAATTACGTTGATTTATTTCATTATGTTATCACTACATCACTATCACTACATAGTATAAAACAAAGTCGCTTCCCGCTGTCTGTCTGTCTGTCTCTATGTATGCTTAGATCTTTAAAACTACGCAACGGATTTTGATGCGGTTTTTTTAATAGATAGATAGAGGTGATTCAAGAGGAAGGTTTATATGTATAATACATGCATAATATAGTAGAGAAACACTGATAATTTTAGAAGTTTCTAATGTGATTTCGTAAATAAACACATTTTTTTGCGCTTACATTGCAAACGCTGGCTGAACCCTACGAGATAGATCAAAATAATGTACTACAGTATTGTACAACTTAAAAAGGTCTACAAAAAAGTCCACACTAGTATATTATGTCTATCTCTAGGGATAACCCACAATAACCATTTTTTATCCTTTACTTTTTATGAGATATAATAGCTTATTTACCGTTAAGCGATTTTAAGCAATACAACATTAATCCTTATCTAATTAAGTACCTTAAATACATTGTGCATTTAATAAAGATCAATATGGCCCTGTACAGAATGTAATTTACATGAATATGTTCGAAGATATTACAGATTTAGAATGCAGGGCCAGGGTCAAACTTTCAACGTTGCAGGCTTAGATTTGAGCGTTGAGTGTTTTTCACATGGCCAATTCTCACAATATTATATGTCGCTCTTTCAAGAGTAACCTCTAAAGAAAACATGTTTGTATTGTCTAATGACAAAAAAGCTGTGAACGATGTATATAAAGACATTCTGTAGTATATTTAGTATCAGCACTGCACCCGTGTGAAGCCGGGGCGGGTCGCTAGTTGTAATAAAAAGTATCAATACTCACATCATATTGGTAACCTTCCAGTACAAGTTTGTCCAACACGATCGTAAAAACGTAAAGAAAATATGACGGCAAACTTAGGAATATCTGGAAAACACAAAAAAATTATTTAAAGTATTAAATCATACTAACTTTTCAATTATAAATAGGATGACTACGAACCATATTTTAGGAAAAATTTTGAATCAAATTGATACTTTAAAACACTTACTAGCAATTTGGATGCATGGCCAAGTTTTTCCAGACTATCTAATAACATTTTGTACACATTTACGTATTTTTCTAACTCTACAATGTGTTGTTTAACCGCTCTGTCTAATATGTTTCGAGAAAAATCTAATTGACTTTCTATTGTTTCTCGAAGAACTCTCATTCGATTCCACAGCAATTCAAATATCATTATACGTGTCATATGACTATAGTAAACACCCATAAACAATAACATAATATTGAGCATAGTAAGTATTGCTGACCAATATCTCAATGATTTGGGAAATAATACAATACGAATAAATATTCCCAACATAATTATTAAAAATATAAGAATGGAAAAAAGTGGTTCAAACTTTTTAATTTTCAAACTTGAAGCGACATCAATCTTATATAAGCCGTTAAGGTACTTGTAGAAGTTTTCTCCGTTGCTAAACAACGAAACTAATACTACTAAATTGTAGAACACTCTCTTTTGTATGGAATTAATTGCAACATTATAAGGCAAGCCCGCATTGAATATAATAACATGATGATAAGTTCCAATAATAGCACAACATATGCAATAAAGTTTAGCTATAATGATAAAAATATTTTTTTTACTGATATTAGAATACAATCCAACAGTTAAACGTGTAAACATTATAACATTTATCGGGGTAAAGCCTCTTTCATCCGACTCATTGTCTTCTATGATATAGTTGTTTTTTAGTTGTATCATGGTAATTTGCAAAAGTAAAACTAATAGGAAATCCCATTCGGACAAAGGTGGACAGAATCAGACAAACTCACTACAGTTACTGGAACACTGTACCATCTATACACTCAAAAAAATTAATTTGATTGATATGCTTTTGTGACACAATCAACAACGGTGCCACCACAATGAATAAAATTATTAATTAAAGTAAATGCTTTTTAATTTGTACTAGTTGATGCCCGCGACTTCGTCCGCGTGAAATGAGTTTTTTATTCCCTCGGGAACTCATTAATTTTTCGGGATAAAAAGTAGCCTGTCACTCTTCAGGTCCTCAACTATACCAATGCCAAAACCCACCTTGATCCGTTGCTCCGTTGTGTGTTGCGAAAGTTTGGATGGAATGGATGTATGGATGGATGTTTGTTACTCAATCACGCCCCAACGGCCAAACGGATCGGACCGACCAAATTAAGTCAGCTGTTGGCGGCACGAGTGCACCAGGCTGTCGGCCAGCAGGGAGAAGTGGCGGATGCTCGTGAGGCGCATAACATCTGCCACTAAAGCCGTCACTTCGCGATGACCACGATCACTCTGTCAAGAGTGTTACGACGAAGAAGAAAAGAACATGCTATAGACCTGTATGCGTGTGGTGATGGATAGGGGTTTAAGATGCAAACTAACAATATGTTATACACAGACTCGATCATTTATTAAGGAAGAAACACAATAACATATAAGATATATTAAATTAATTGCAATGTAACAAGATAACAACAACTAAATCCATTACCACTCGCAACCAAGGTATAGATAGGTCTACTTTCTAGAACACTTGCTACTCAAGGCAAATCTGAGTATCGAATGGCTAAAGACTTTGAAGATGCTATAATGTAATATTCTAAAGCAGTATTGTGACTTCACGCCATTAATGGCGGAAAAACACACGTATCGACTGCTTTGCCGCACCACAGGTTCAGCGCCATCTGTAGTCATCGAGCGGCGCTAACAGTCTGTATTTCTTTCTAGAAAGAATCTAAGTCCTTTCCCGGGGTACAACCTATACCTGTACCAAATTTCGTCAAAAGGATGAGGTAATTTCTATGAGGTACCATCCTATAATGGTGGAACATACTTGTACTACCTGTGTTATTAACATCGATGCTCGTGCTTTCAAGCTCAAAGTGTTTGGAGTTGTTCCAATGGATGCTACTTTACCGACGACTGTTCTCAATCTATGTGTAACATACATCATTGTTGTATTACAATTAACACATTTGTTTAAAAAAATTAGATGTTATCTTATAGCAATATTTAAAAATGAGGCCTTATTCTGTGTGATTTACGTAAGGCCTACGAATGTATCTAACATAAAGTGTGTCTTATTCATGTGTTAGAATATAACGATTTTTATTTATTAACCATCAAGTGCGATGGATTTCATTTATTCTAACGCATTTTAGCAAACTAACTCTTAACGTTTTTTTTATTCCACTACAAGTTACCCCTTGAATGCGATCGCATATGATGGTAAGTGACGATGCAGTCTAAGATGGTAGCGGGCTAACCTTTTAGGGGTATGGCAGTTATATTAAACCCATACATCTAGTCGTTTTCTACACGGCATCGTACTGGAACGCTAAATCACTTGACGGTACGTCTTTGCCGGTAGGGTGGTAACTAGCCACGGCCGAAGAAGCCTCCCACCAGACCAGACCAGAGAAAATTCAGAAATTATAAATTCACAAATTGACCCTGCCGGGAATCGAACCCGTGGCCTCGTTTTATTTTGGTAAATTGAATTCTTTCAAAGAATTGAGTACTTGAGCCTTTATGATCAATGCTCATAGTTAAATAAAGGTTGGGATCTTGAGGTCCTAGAATGGCAGATATTGTGCACCTGAAATTAAAGTGGATGTTTTTGGCTGAGGCGATGACTGACCCAAAAACATCCACGACGACTATTTTTTAATTATATTATCTTACAATTAATTTAAATGAAACAGAGACTGTTATAGATAAGAAAATAAACCTAATCCCAGATGAGCTCATAACATAAGCGATCATCCCAACTTCCTAAACAGGATGGACAGTAAAATTTCCAAAGAAAAATTACTATATTGTATAAACAAATAAAATAACGTGGTTACACGTATAACGTATAATAATAATGGTTAAATTGGTTCGATCTGATTACAGAAACATAATGTGATAGAACAACGCTACACAAAAAAAATTGTTGTTATATTGAATAAACACATTCAGCAGTTCCTACGGGACTTTGAAAAAACGTAAATCCACGAGGAGAAGTTGCGGGCATCAGCTAGTACACAACTAAATATCTCTGACACTAAACATAAATTCGTCCAACAATGCAACACAGTGATTTTATATCTTTTCATGTGTATTTTAACATTATATAATATTATGAATGCGAATGTGTGTCCGTCTGTCTGCGGCGCATCTGTTCAATCGATATTGATTGAATTTAGTACAGAGAAAGCTTGTATCCCGAGTAAGGACAAAGGCTACTTTTTACACCAGAAAATTAAGGAAGTTCCGCAGGAATTAAAAAAAACTTAATCCACGCGAACGAAGTCGTAATCATCTAGTATTTAATGACTATCAAACAAATATTTAAATTAAATTAAACTTCTTAACCGTAGACATGAGTAAATTGGATGATAACAATAGTGTAAGTTGTGCATAAACTAATGAGGGTCAAAGGCAATGAAATATTGAGACTGAACATGCGCCAAATGGTGTACTTGAAGGGGCGAAGCTCCAGGTACTTGAGGGCATCTTCAATTCTGTTCCTGAGTGCATCATCTGAAAATATTATAATGAAAACTTAAGTGACCATAACCTGCAAAATCTTTTTTTTATCAACTACAAGTTAGCCTTTAACTGCGATTTCACCTGATGGGAAGTGATGATGCAGTCTAAGATGGTAGTTGGCTAACGTATTAGAGTAGTTATATTAAAGCCGGTTTCTTCTACACAGCATGGTACCGGAACGCTAAATCACTTGGCGGTACATCTTTGCTAGTAGGGTGGTAACTAGCCACAGCCGAAGCCTCCCACCAGACCAGACCAGAGAAAATTCAGAAATTATAAATTCCCAAATTGACCCTGCCGGAAATCGAGCCCAGGACCTCCCACGTTAAGACAGCAGCGCTCAGCACTGCGAGGGAGGTCGTCAATCATCAATAATAATATTTTGTCTTGCCCAATAAATCGACCACCACTACAGACCATTAACGTCCCACTGCTAGGCACTGGCCTCCACTTGGCGTGCTATAACAACTATTATCATATTAGAGATAATAACCGGGACCGACTGCTTAACGTGCTCTAGTGGAACAGGCCCTCTCCGAGGCACGGTGGTGAAACACCGCCAACTTCCTAACTCCAGGCTAGTACAGAGATTTCCTGTCAGAAAGATCCAACTTGAACCCGACGCGGGACTCGAACCCGGGACCTCGTCGGCCGCAGTCGAACATTTATAGATACACTAGATAATTAAATTTGTTTAAGGAATTCCTGTACATCGAAAAGCATGTATGATTTCCTGTAATATTCCGTGTCAAGCGTTTGGCAATCCGTCTAAAACTCTTAAACGATTACGATTTCCTTATACAATCGCGCCTCAGCTCACTATGATTAAGGATGGATGTATGGATGGATGTTTGTTACTCAATCACGCTCCAACGGCTGAACGGATCTGGATGAAATTTGGCACAGAGATAGATTATAGTCTGGAATAGCACATAGGCTACTTTTTATCCCGGAAAATTAAAGAGTTACCGCGGGAACCGAAAAACCTCAATCCACGCGGACGAAGTTGCGGGCATCAGCTAATAACATATAAGATATATTAAATTAATTGCAATGTAACAATATAACAACAACTAGATCCATAACCACTCGCAACCAAGGTATAGATAGGTCTACTTTCTAGAACACTTGCTACTCAAGGCAAATCTGAGTATCGAATGGCTAAAGACTTTGAAGTTGCTATAATGTAATAGTATAAAGCAGTATTGTGACGTCACGCCATTAATGGCGGAAAACCACGCGTATCGACTGCTTTGAAGCAGAACAGGTTCAGCGCCATCTGTAGTCATCGAGTGGCGCTGTCATCGAGCGGCGCTAACACAGTTGATTTCTATTTCTACTTTTACTTACTAGAACAGAATAAGAGTTGTCTTGTCAAATGAATTCTGATTTTTTCCACTTCAGCGGTAACCAACTCCGCAAACAAGGCCGGCACGAGTGGTAATATAATATTGGTCAAACAGTCGCTGATGAAAAGTGCATCCATCTGTAATATTTATACCAATAATCAAAATAATAAGTTAAAATGTAATACATCAATGTAAAAAGTTTTAGAACTTTATGGTCAATAATAACGAAGAAACACGTCACATAACAATGAGTGATTAATTACAAAAAGTAAGAAAAATAAACAGACTAGCTTTCCATAAAACTTTAGAAAGGGGTTGTTTCATCTTGGGCCAGGTACTTGTACAGTATTCCAAAAAATAGTATAAAATCATAGAAAACAAAATAAAATATGCGTTTTGGCAGTTTTACAGTGATTAAGACGTACAAAAATAAAATATTTAATTAGATACATTTGTAGAATAGCAACTCTCGCAGCGCATCCATCCATCAATCTGACTGCTGTTGGATATTTTAAGGATAATTCACATTTCCCAGGTAATTTTATGTCAAATGTCATCATGACACGTGTAATATACGTCAATGTCAAAATGGACGCATGTTGTTGCGCTTTTATTTTGCAAAATAATTTCGCATTGTACCTCGTAAATTGAACTTTTTAGTAAGAAATAAAGAAAAAAATTTTACTATTTTATGACCCCGAACATTTTGAAATACCGTACAAATACCTGGCCCAGGCTCCATATAAATTTGAAACAACCCCTTTCTAAAGTTAAACAATTTTGCTGTTTGTAAAGTTCAAAAATATAATCGTTAGATTTTGAGCTACAATTTGAAATGTCTTATTATTATTTAAATACTACAATTAAACTTAAGACTTTAAAATGAGTTGGATAAAAATACTCTAACCTAACAATAGAGGTAGGAACGATCTAAAGCGTCTAGTACAGCCTATAAAGACTAATACTTGCTACTATTACCTATTCTGTGCTAATACTGAAGACTTAAAAAGTCAATTAATTTTATGTATTGAAGTCAATATACCCCAGTCATATACATATAATTTTTCTCAATAATCACAAAGTTAAATCCCGTTGATTTATTTCATTATGTTATTGTAATAAAAAGTATCAATACTCACTTCATATTGTTTACCTTTCAGTACAAGTTTGTCCAACACGATCGTTAAAACGTATAGGAAATATGACGGCAAACTTAAGAATATCTGAAAAACACAAAAAATTATTTAAAGTATTGAATCATACTTACTTTTCAATTATAAATAGCATGACCTGAAACCATCTTTTAAGAAAAATATTGAAACAAATAGAGAATTTAAAACACTTACTAGTAATTTGGATGCATGACCAACTTTTTTCAGATTATCTAATAACATTTTGTACACATTTATGTATTTTTCTAACTCCACAATGTGTTGTTTAAACCTTTCGTCTAATATGTTTCGAGAAACATCCAATTTAATTTCTATTTTTTCTCGAAGCACTCTCATTCGATTCCAGAGCAATTCAAACATCATTATACGTGTCATATGACTATAGTAAACACCCAGAAATAATGACAACATATGGAACATAGTAAGTATTGTGAACCAATTCCACCATGATTTGGGAAATAGTACAATACGAAAAAATATTCCCAACATAATCATTAAAAATATAAGAAGCGAAAACAGTGGTTCAAACTTTTTAATTTTCAAAGTTGAAGCGACATCAATCTTATATAAGCCGTTAAGGTACTTGTAGAAGTTTTCTCCGTTGCTAAACAACGAAACTAATACTACTAAATCGTACAACACTATCTTATGTATGGAATTAATTGCAACATTATAAGGCAAACCCGCATATTTGAGTATAATACCATGATGATAAGTTCCAATAATAGCACAACATATGCAATAAAGTTTAGCTATAATGATAAAAAACTTTTTTTTACTGATATTAGAATACAATCCAACAGTTAAACGTGTAAACATTATAATATTTATTGGGGTAGAGCCTCTTTCATGCGACTCAATGTCTTCTATGATATAATTGTTTTTTAGTTGTATCATGATAATTTGCAAAAGTACAACTAATAGGACATCCCAATCGGACAAAGGTGGACAGAATCAGGCAAACTCACAACAGTTACTGTCATTACAACAAAGTTCCATCAATACACTCAAAAAAATTAATTCAATTGATATGCTTTCGTGACACAAACAACGGTGCTACCACAATCAATAATATAGTAATGTTATTAAGTGCTTTTCATTTAGTTTAAATGTCATAAATATCATTCAAGATAAAATTTGTATTCTAAGGACAAAATTTTAAACATTTGGCCTGGTGGTAGGCTTCGGCCACATGAGTAGAACGTTTATCTACTCATGTGCTTCGGCCCTGGCTAGTTATCACCCTACCGGCAAAGACGTGCCGCCAAGCGATTTAGCGTTCCGGTACGATGCCGTGTAGAAATCGATTAGTCTTTAGCAGAATAAAATTGGCGGGCCAGTAACCAATCAATGATTTTAGTTTTAAATTTGTGCAAAGGCAGGTCAATAAGATCTTTTGGCAACTTATTATAAACCTCAATTGCCATACAGTAATAGTACATTGTTCACCGAGGGTAGAAAGTGACCGATTACTATCGAGGGTGTAGTTTGAGGCCCGAGGCGTAGCCGAAGGGCCGCAATACACGCGAGGTAGGAATCGTACTTTCTACCGAGTGATACATAGTGCTTTATACTACACCTGCGAGGAAAATAAGCGATAATTAGTGATTAAACGAACTTACAAAGTGAAGTTCTATCAGCTTAGCTTCACCATCACAACTAGACTACATTTTGAGGATTATTTCAATATAGATTTCGATATCGACAATCGACATCGATATAGACAATCGATATCGACAATCGACTCGATACCGACAATCAACAAAGATATCGACAATCGACATCGATATCGACAATCGACATCGATAGCGACAATCAACATCGACATCGACAATCGACATGGATATCGACAATCTATAACGACAGTCGAAATCAATATCGAGAATCGACATCGACATCGACAATCGACATGGATATCGGTATCGTCATCGATATTGGCAATCGACATCAACATCGATATCGACAATCGACATCGACAACGACATCGATATAGACAATCGATATCGACAACGACAACGACATCGATATAGACAATCGACATCGATATCGATCATCAAAATCGACATCGATATCGACCATCGACATCGATATCGTCAATCGACATGAGTATCAACATCTATATCAATCGGTCAACCAATCGGCATCGATATCGACAAACGACATCGACAATCGACATCGATATCGACAAACGACATCGAAATTCGACATCGATATCGACCATCAAAATCGGCATCGATATCGATATCGACTATCGACATCGATGTCGACAATCGACATTCACCATCTTTGACTTTTCAATGTCAAATATGGTGAAGCTGCTTCTAATATTATATCATTAACGTAAGACATATTATCCAAATTCTCAACGTCCATACCATATTATTTATACGCCATACTAGTAATGTATATTAATTAGGGAAGGGATATTGGAGTTGGTGGTTTCAAATTGGATAAATTTAGTTTTTTCAATATTAATATTTAGATTAGATATTCCATCAATCCGTTGCTCCGTTGTGGCGTGATTGAAGGACAAACCAACAAACCAACAAACAAACATACTTTTGCATTTATAATATTAGTATGATTAAGTTCATATAAGTCAATAAAAAAACTTTCAAAGAAAAGATCCGTCGTAAACTCCTTGAAGCAGGTATTCGTCATTTCTCGTATAAAGTTCTCTTACACCCGTGGGAGCCAATCAGATTTTCGTAGTTTGAAAAATTCATGAGCACTACTCATAGCAGTGAATATGCCATTGACACTGTGACACACGGGCGAATAGATTGACGAGCTTCTAAATCTATTTACAGGGTTAATTAAAAAATACCAATCACCTCTTTAGGATAGCTTTTCTACATATTAATATTTAATAATAAAAATAATAAAATAAAATTTGTTTATTTCAGACCCAGTCCTTAGTACAAAATTAACTTAAAAACTATGTTAGTACACTCAAAATAAAACCTAATCTAAAATAACTAATTTAAATACCTGCCGTTGTATACTGGAGCACTAGGCACATAGACATGCGTATGTACCCAGTGCCTCAGCATAGGGCAGTCAGGCTTCTCACTTAACACCCTCAAGATGATGTTGGTGCTCCCCCTCACCCTGCGCATCAGCGATGCGACTCGTTTGCGCATGACGGCATAAAAGTCGTCCGTGTGCGCGTACGCAAACATAGCCGACGCACTACAGTGTCGGGGGAGCCCCAACATCACCCTGAAGGCGTTATTATATTGCACTCTGAGCGCATTGTAAGTCCTCTGCGTATAGTTGGTCCACAGGCTGCAAGTGTATAACGTCTGGCAAAACGCTTTAAAAAGTGTTACTTTGACGCCTAACGTGCACCGCGCGAACCTGCGAGCCAACATATTACATCGGACCGCAATGGCTCGCCTTTCCCTCTCCATGTCAAGGTCATCCTTCAGATCCTCTGTTACCACATGGCCAAGTTATCTGAACTCTGACACTCTCTGAAGATCGACCCCTCCTAGTGTCACTGGCGGTACATGTTCTGGGTTTCGTTACCTTACTCGAAACACTAGAAGTTCGCTCTTCTTTACATTATATTGCAGGCCGTGTCTCTGCGCATAGCTCTCGCAAATCGCCAGTAGCTTCCGGAGTGCACTCACCGATGGGCTCAACGGCACCATGTCGTCCGCGTAACTAAGACTGTTTACACAGTGGCCATCAATAGAGCAACCGACACCAGTGCTGCCGAGCTCTACAATTAGCTGGTTTATGTAGAGATTGAAGAGCGCTGGCGATGTCAAACCACCCTGTCAAACACCGCTCCTCAGTCTATACTCATAAGAAAGTGCACTTCCCCTCTTGACCTGGTTAGTCTGATGGTCGTACCAATATTTGAAAATATTTACCACCTCATGTGGAACTCCGGTATCCGTTAATTTAGACCACAGGATGTCATACCTAACCATGTCAAATGCTTTAGAGAGATCCAGAAAGGCAGCATACACAGGTGTACTCCTATCTGTGTAGTATTTGACGGTATGTTTGAGCGACAGTTTCCTTTATCTGTAATGTCACCTGTTTTATTTTTAATAAGAGGCACGACTACCGTTCTCATAAGGTCTCCAGGCAGATAGGAGTGCCTGATACATATGGTGAACAGCAAGGCCAAGAGCCTCGGGAGATGCAATCCAGCATCTACCAGATGATCTATGCTAAGGCCATCGTGTCCAGGGGGCTTGCCTCTCTTCATACCTTTAATTATTTCACTTAAATTTCTTGCAGTTATACTAGGAAGCACGTCACCAGGCACGACGCCTCTATCACTGGCTCTATGTACAGACTGCGACATTAATTGTACTTAGAAATGATCTTTGAATAGATTTGCTATCTCCTTTGGCTCCTGCGCATCCCCAACGCTCACCGGAACCCCCATCTTAGGACTTAACTTTTTTGTTTCCTTCCGGAAACCACCAAAGTCTTTATTCCTATGGCGCGCGGCTATAATGTCCATTTAAATTTGTTCTTGGTTATTTTGACAATATTTTAATTTTTGTTTGAAGTATTTTCTGGATTCCCACATTTCATCGTAAAATTGCTCATGCCTGGGTTTTCCATACCAAACCCAATTTAGACATTTTTGTCTCGCATCCCGGTGAGCGTCGCGAACGTGTTTATTCCACCCCACTATCATCGCCCACCTTTCTTTCTCTCTCTCGCCCGCTGGTGCTCACAATCGCTATGCTTGTGGCTCTGAGAAGCGGCTTCAGTTAAACAACTAACAACATTTTTATTTAAATTATCTATTATAGCTCTATGTTTTAGACTAGCATTATTGCACATACTATCACAGCAATAATTAAGTTCTTGGGGAAACTCAATTTGTCTAAGCGTTTTCGTTACACAGTGTAGTATATGTTTCAATCTGACTCTGGATCCGTTCACCGCACATAACCTTGTTCATCGGAGTGCACGGCGTAACCACCTTTGGCTTGACTGTCAAAAAATTACATTGTATCTCCACTGGGAAATGGTTGGACCAGTACACATCATAATGCACACTTATAATTGACGTTATTGATCGCCACGCGGCCTCAGTTACTAGAAAGAAAGAAAGAAAGAAAGAAAGAAAGAAATTTATTTGCTGAATATGAGTATGTACAGATGTTTACAATATTAAGGCGTCCTTCACATTCTACTACTTAGCATGCAAATATTTAATGTAATTACTCATTAGGAATAATATTGTATTTAAAAATTATTCCAATGAAAGTATGAGATCTGAACATTAAAAAAAATAAAAAATAATAATAATAATGTCCAGATTAAAATAAAATTCAAATATAAAATCACATTAATCAATTTAAATAAATAATATGTCAATTAATTGTTAAAAAAGTCAGTTAAAGAATAAAAAGACTTGTCACACAACCAACGAAAGAGTGTTCTTTTAAAGCTACTTGTAGTTTGATTTTTTAGGTTGTTATCTAATTTGTTATAAATTCTTACACACATAGCATGCGGAGATTTAGACGTTTGTTGTAAATTATAGTTTGTAGTGCATAGTCGATTTTTGTTTCTTGTTATATTATAATTATTTAGTTGCGAGAAGGTCTTGAAATACTCCATGTGCCGATGTACAAAAACTGCTATTTCATAGTGTAAGGGAAGGCGGCCATTTTCATCGTGCCACCTGGTGGCGCCACCTATACCCGTTCTGCTCTCGAGCCTTTATAGGCAAGCGAGGGCCCGCACCGACTCTCTTTCTACTCCTCGCCGTCGCGTTGATAACACCTCTCTGAGTAGTGTCCTAATAATTATCGTTTGTTAGATATTTGTTCAATTATTTGTTACTTTGTTTGGAATAATACTTTCCTTTTGTGATAAATGTGTTTCTTTTTATTAAAAATAGTAAGAATCCGCTTATATCAGAAGTGGGATTAGGCTCCATTGCCTAGTCCTAGCTCTGGTCATAGCAAAAGTAATTTTTGAAGTTAGTTTGTCATTCCAATTACCACTCTTGCTTATAACCCTGGCCAGCTGTTCCACCTCTCAAAATAGAGGCAGGAACAGGCGTGGACCTAATACGGATGCAATAGGCATCCAGAATTAGCTAACGCCATCCTACCGCGACACAACGCGTTAGAAAATATCATCTAGCAGGCAGCTTGCGCCGAGGTACCCTCATCGGCGTTGCGCGCTGTCTCGGCGCCCGATGTCGATCTACCAATTCCGACACTAGCGAGGTGAGACCGTCCACGTCATGGTTGCCGGTGCCACCTGAGTCCGTGGCGAGCGCTTTTACGTCACAGAGCGTGGCAGAGCGCTTCATTGGGCCCCTACAGGCATTAATTGAGGTATGATCATCATTATTACATTTCAAAGGGTACCCTAGTTTGCATGATATCGATTCTTGGTGGGAGTTGAGAAAGCTCGCGATATTATCAAATAGGACGACAATAATTATCGTTGTCCAGACTCGCGAACTGTTCTGAGGGCGGTACGCGTAGTATTTGAACGATTGAGTCACTAATGACCGCCCCTTGTCAAAATTTAAAGTCGAGGTTAAAACCCCTTTACGCAGAAAGAATCGATGTTGCAAAAATGTGGTTTGATGTAATTCGAATAGCTATTCCACGAATCTATTCTGCTTACGCTAGACGCTCCATTCTGCGACTAAACATCCTTAAAAAGTTAAACGATAAACAGCAGCCATGTCCTACCTACATGTCGTGACAATAATAGATCTTGTACAACTTGTGTCGATCTATGCTAAACCTAAACCCATATCGTCTAAACGTTTCCGTTTCAATAAAGTCCTTTCGAATCTGTAATACTTAATAGGAGGGTAATCGTTAGACACGAAAGGTAGTTTCAGGCAACAATAAAACTGCCAGTGAAGTTAAGTGGTTTGCACGTTAAAATATGTAGCTCACAGTATTTCCCGGTTTTATACAAAATACCATAAATGAGATGAGATATGTTTTAGTACTCTAGTAAAGTGGGTAGCTAGTTTCACGTGTATTTTTGTTAAAAACGCCGTGTTGAACGATTGTCAATGTTTCATAGAAATACCGATCGGGAAACTGCAATAACCTAAATGTTAACTTGTCGTAACCTGCAAGGCGCTCTCATAAAAACAACGTTACTACCCTCTTGTCATACAAGGTGTAAAATTGTAAATACCGACGTATTGATAGTCAGTGAATTACGCGTATTGTTTATCAGCGAATCAGTCCTAAAACACTTTTGATGTTCGCGATGAATCGATTGTTAATGTGTTTTGTGTGCTTTTGTTGTTACACTGTTTCAGTACGACATGGATCGGCTGTCCCAGTCTAGCGGGACGCCATAGTCGTCCTTACGTGACAGGCGCAGGTTGCGATCGTGGTGACCATCACTGTGCCGCCTCGTCGCGGTGCCCGTGGGCACGCCTCTGTGCCGGCTCCAGGCTGTAGCTGGCATGTACATATCTAGCGTGCTGGTGCTATGATGCCGCCGTTGGGATATGAAACGCTGGTGAGATCTATCCTTAACTTATTCCTTATGTCAATTACGTACACCCTCAGTACACCAACATCTAGTCGTTGAAAAGTTAAGCAGTCTAATCGAAGTGTGTTGTTTTGCAATTTTGAATCACATAGAAATAATTTGCCAAGAAAGATAGCTGTACACTTAACTGTGTTACCGCGCTATTGTCTTTGTTGATACCTACAACAAAAGTTATTTATAACTGTGATTAGTTACAATCCTCATGTAAATCATCAATTGCATATGATTAGCTTATGTTTTCCAAATGATTTTGTCAAATTACGAAATCGGTTAAGCCCAGCTAAATCAGTGACTTTATACGCATTGTAGTCTGGAGGATGTTTTGTTTTGAAATAGCACTAAGATCGTGATGATTATAAGATTTCGCAATCTACCTTTACAAGTTAATAATTCTCTGGTTCTTGATAAAAAAATAATGTCACATAGAACAGGTATCCGATATGTGAGCTTTGTGTTTCCATGTGATTCAACGCATTAGTGCGTTCGCAAAAAAAGTATTTAAGTGGATTGATTCAGGAGTTTGAGAATACCTGATAGTACTGAAAACGTCCTTCACTATCCCTGTGTATTGTTGAAGTTTCGGCTATATGATTATTCTGGTTGTTTGTTTACATACATCTGACTTACTATTACTGACTGGTACGATTGTATACCGATCTCATTAGAATTATTTAAGTCAGATAGGCCGAACTATTAAGTTTTAATACAGTCTGCAATTTACGTAAAGCATACCTACTTTGAGTTTAGCAGGTTAGTTTTCTTAATGTTACATACCTACCTGTGGTTACGTAATTTCGGTGGCAAGATAATTATTGCATTCCAATTTAATTAGAGAAGTGTTGTTCTTCTACCCTCCTGGATAGAAAGTTTATTTTAATTTGAACTTTGGTTAAGTATTGGCTAAATTGATTATGGGTCCAACTACCTACATACGTACGTGACAGAACTTTATCTTTTTGCTTGTTGTGATTTTACATACGAGACTTTAATTGACAACGGTTGTTTCGTGTCGTGTTTATTACTTGAGATGTAATCCTGATAGTGTTGATTCGTTAATGCATTGGGCATAGTAACGAGTAGCTCAGACACTTGATATGGAACCGTTGATGTTTTGAATAAAGTTCAATGACAGATTTGGCTTGTAAAGTTTTATGATCATTAGGCGAATGTGAACAGTCATTTAATGACACAACTATGTAAACGTTTTGTAAGTAAAGTGAGTAAAACTGCGAGTTGTAAGTTGGGGTTTTGTAATGAAGTAACCCGTACCCCTTGCCTTAGTACCTAGACAACAAAAAGTGGCTTAGGGCTTGTGTATCATTTGATAGCAGGTGCCTTTGTTAATTATTTAATTAGCCGTCCCGTTGAGGGAGTAATAAATTCAAATACGTGTTGATCACAGTTTTTGTGCTACAAATTAATAGTTTGCTGAATGTGACAACTGACGACCGACGTACTTAGTTAACGTGTTACAACTCTGATATATTTATATGCGAGTTAAGTTTCAGTTTTTAGTTTTTACCTTTTAACTGTACCCTGACTACTGTGTTATCATAGTCGAATGTTCATTATTCGATATCTGTGTTTGCACTATTCGTAAACGATTCTTTATTGAGGACTCTATTGTCTATTGGGTCTCTACGAGCTCTACTGTCTATTGGTGCTCTACGAGCTCTACCGTCTATTGGTGCTCTACTACCTATTGGTGCTCTACGAGCTCTACTATCTATTGGTGCTCTATCAGCGCTACTTACTGTCCATTGCTAATCTACCAGCGCTACGGTATTTTTGTGCTCTACCAGCTCTACTGTCTATTGGTACTCTACCAGCGCTACTGTTTCTGGGAGCTTTACCAGCTTTTCTGACTCTAGGAGCTCTATTGGCCTTAGGTGTTAGGTATTTAGTGTGATTTTCTTCCACGACTGCTATCTCTCTTTTCGTTAATCGTGCGCTGCGTATTTCAGTGCGCATTAACTTAACTTGCTAGTGAACAAGTAAATTTGATGCATGCTAGTGACTTCACCTAGCTTGCGCGTACGCGTGTAGAGCGACCGCTCCGCTGGGATAAGCGAACTTGGTGCCTCTGTCCTTCACAAGTCGCAAGCTATGTGTCCAAATATTCTCCAGTGGATTACGCGAACTTGGTGCCTCTGTCCCTTAGTTATTCTCCACTGGGTTATGCGAACTTGGTGCCTCTGTCCCTTAGTTATTCTCCACTGGGTTATGCGAACTTGGTGCCTCTGTCCCTTAGTTATTCTCCACTGGGTTATGCGAACTTGGTGCCTCTGTCCCTTAGTTATTCTTCAGTGGGTTATGCGAACTTGGTGCCTCTGTCCCTTAGTTATTCTCCACTGGGTTATGCGAACTTGGTGCCTCTGTCCCTTAGTTATTCTTCAGTGGGTTACGCGAACTTTGTGCCTATGTCCCGTAGTTATGTTCCAGTGGGTTATGCGAACTTTGTGCCTATGTCCCGTAGTTATGTTCCAGTGGGCTATGCGAACTTAGTGCCTCTGTCCCGTAGTTATGTTCCAGTGGGTTACGCGAACTTTGTGCCTATGTCCCGTAGTTATGTTCCAGTGGGTTACGCGAACTTTGTGCCTATGTCCCGTAGTTATGTTCCAGTGGGTTACGCGAACTTTGTGCCTATGTCCCGTAGTTATGTTCCAGTGGGTTACGCGAACTTAGTGCCTCTGTCCCGTAGTTATGTTCCAGTGGGTTACGCGAACTTCGTGCCTCTGTCCCGTAGTTACTGTGTTGAGCTGATGCTCTACATGGCTAATGCATATTGTGCGTTGAGCTGTAAGCTCCGCTATTTTGAATGCTAAAAGGATGTGTTTTATTAACTTTGTTGTTTTTCGTGTGTTTTAGCCGCAGACTCCTCGAAGTTGCAGCGACCGCAATGCCATGTGGTCGGGACGACCACGTGTCAGGAGAGGCCGTGTAAGGGAAGGCGGCCATTTTCATCGTGCCACCTGGTGGCGCCACCTATACCCGTTCTGCTCTCGAGCCTTTATAGGCAAGCGAGGGCCCGCACCGACTCTCTTTCTACTCCTCGCCGTCGCGTTGATAACACCTCTCTGAGTAGTGTCCTAATAATTATCGTTTGTTAGATATTTGTTCAATTATTTGTTACTTTGTTTGGAATAATACTTTCCTTTTGTGATAAATGTGTTTCTTTTTATTAAAAATAGTAAGAATCCGCTTATAATAGATATATAGACATGGCAGTGTGAGAAGCTTGTGCGTTTTAAATAACGGCCTGCATGAATCAATTGGTCCCTTTAAATATATGCTCCTTATGCACTTTTTTTGAATCACAAAAAGTTTTTGTAAGTCAGTAGAGTTTCCCCATATTACAATTCCGTAGCGCATAACAGACATGACGTAGCCATGGTATGCTACTAGTGCTGCTTCTAGAGATACTGTTCGTCTTAAGCGACGCAAGGGGTACACAAATTTATTTAGTTTATTACAAATGTCCTCTATATGTTTTTTCCAGTCACAGTGTTCGTCAAAGTTAATACCTAAAAATTTTGCATTATGTACAATGTCAATTGATTCATTATTATAGTTTATATCCAATGTAATATTATGACCTCTTTTGGTTTTAAATTGCATACATTTAGTTTTACTTATGTTTACGCTTAAATTATTATTCCCTAACCAATTAATCGTTTCTGACAATGATTTGTTCACGTCATACTCATGTGTCTGCGTGTTTTCACATGGAACAATTATAGTGGTATCATCAGCAAAGAGTATAGATGGGTGTGATATATTTCTTGAGAGGTCGTTGATATATAATAAAAATAAAAGTGGACCCAAAATGCTACCCTGAGGCACACCGTATTTATTATTTTCATACTCAGACGCATACACAGTGATATTTTTACCATTCTGATTCTGAATTATTGTTTTTTGTCTTCTATTGTCTAGATATGATTTAATCCATTGGTGTATTTGTCCGCGAATTCCGTAATGTTCTAACTTGTTTAATAACTTTTCATGATTAACAAGATCAAATGCCTTGGACATATCTAGAAATAGAGCAGTCACGGGTCTTCCTTTATCTACTGACTCTAACACAATCTTGACTAGCTCAAACATAGCCGTTATGGTAGATCTCTTTTGTCTAAACCCATGCTGTGCGTTAGTAAATATGTTAAAATGTTCAGCATAATAATAAACTCTTTTGTATATAACTTTTTCAAAGATTTTTGATAGCACCGGGATTAAGGCGATTGGTCTATAGTTATTTGCGTCGTCTTTCTTTCCTTTTTTATACAAAGGTTTTATGATTGATAGCTTTAGTCTGTCTGGGAATATACCTTGTTCTATGGAAAGATTTACAATATGAGCTATTGGTCTAGCCAAAGATATTCATGAGCGTTTTAGTAAGTTAGTATTTAGTTCGTCATATCCGGTGGAGTTGGTATTTTTAAGGTTCATAATTATTTTCCTTATTTCATAGGGATCAGTAGGACTGCAATACATGTTATTTGAACTACAAGTTATGTTTTTTACTCTATTGTCGAAGTTTTTATGCTGTATATTTGATGTGGCTATATAATGTTTATTTAATATGTCACAAATTTCCTTGGGATTAGTTATTTTCGCACCTTTGTCAGTGAGGAATTTAATATTTTGTTTTCGATAGTCTTGTCCCACATTTTTTTTAATGATATTCCAGGTTGCGCTACATACATTTTTTGCGTTATTGATGTATCTTTTGTTACATTCCCGTTGTCTGAAGTAAATACACTGGCGTAAAACTGCGGAGTATTTCTTATAGGTGTTCTTATTTTTATCACGCTTAATGCAAGCTTCATAATATAGCAAGCGTTTACGTTTTGTACTAACTTTAAGACCTTTAGTCATCCACTTAATACTATTTTTCTTGTGCCTAATTGTTACTTTAATAAATGGAAAGCAAAGTCCGTGGAAAAGTAGTAGAGTATCATGTAGCAAATTAAATGCTTTATTTGTATCTTGCTCTTCCAAAACATCCTTAAAAGATAGGCTTTGCATGCAATTGACGAATATATCAATATTGATATATTCGTCTACTAGGCAGTGATCAAGCCACCGACGGCTACCGGGCGCCTCGCTGACAAAGGTGTAGGTACCTGAATTTTCCCCTAATATCTACATATCAGCACATGTACCCAATTTTGATCAGAGCAAAAATTAATCATTTCCCTGCCAAAAGGTTCCCCCGGTTGCGAATTGAAATCCCCTAGAATAAATACTGACTCAACATTACTATATTCAACTATTGCTGCTATTATGAGATAGTATGTAGAAAAACTTTGAAAAAATAACTTTACAGTGAAAAGGTTCATTTTTTTAATACTATTATCTTCAATAGTCTTCAGCTCTTTTGTGTATTAGTAGCTAAGGCTAAGGCCTTAGAGCATTTTTTTAAACCATTGTATATATTATTCGTTATTCCGGGACTTTTCATAGTAGAATATGTTTTCTGAACAATCATTAGACTACGTCATTACTTACTGGTCAGGTGAGATCGCCGTCAAGGGCTTACTTGTAATGAAATAAAAAAACACTAGTTTTACGTTCACACCACCCGTATAACACGTTGAAGCTTTCAGTATCCGTTCCATCCTGGTTTTATGCCAGCTATGATCTTTGATAATGAAGACATAATAATAATATGTGGATATATATTTGCCTGGTGGGAGGCTTCGGCCGTGGCTGGTTACCACCCTACCGGCAAAGACGTGCAGCCAAGCGACTTAGCGTTCCGGTACGATACCGTGTAAAAACCGAATAGGGATACCCCCTATTCAATATAACTGCTGTGCCCCTAACAGGTTAGCCCACTACCATCTTAGACTTCATCATCACTTACCATCAGGTGAGCTCGCAATCAAAGGGCTAACTTGTAGTTGATAAAACGGAGTCTTAGTAATAGGGTCCCGTTTTACCCTTTGGGTATGGAACCCTTAAAAGGAAAAAAATGGAACCACCACACCACTACCACAAGTTTATGTGAAAATCTATGGTGATGATGATACATTAGTATTTCGTATACAGTCAAAATAATAGCAGCTAGCACCAATTTAAGATGATAAGGACTGCCCCCTTATTCTCTAACTCAGTGGCTATCAAAAATTAAAGCCACTGATATAATATTATTTTTTTCGCATAGCCAACATTCAAAGTAAAAAAAATATATAATTATTTATGTCAGCGGCTTTCATTTTTTGATAGGCTCTGAGTTAGAGAATGGGCTGCTGGAATAGAAATCTATACTTATAATAAAACTGTAACAGGTCCAATTCTGTACATTGAAGATATTTTGAAAAATTTTTTTGGAGGGCACTCATTATTCGATACTGAAGCCAAATCTGTAATTTTTTTCATTTTTGTCTGTCTGTCTGTCTGTCTGTCTGTCTGTCTGTCTGTCTGTCTGTATCTTGGCCGCGCATCACGCCGAAACTACTGAATGAATTCAAACGAAACTTGGCAAGATTTGAGCCTATACTACGAGGTAGGACATAGGATACTTTTTATCCCGAAATTCTACCCACGAAGGGGTGAAATAGGGGTTGAAAGTTTGTATGAAAGTCCTTAATTTCTCAAGTTATAGCCATGAAACTTAATATATGAGCTGCGGGTTGAAAATGGAGATAAATGTGTTTCACAGTTTTTGAAAATTCGACCCCCAAAAGGGTGAAATAGGGGATGAAAGTTGGTATGAAAGTCCTTCGTTTCTCAAGATGTTTTACAAGTTATATCAACGAAACTTTTTATTTTGGCTTACGGTAAAAAATAAAGAAGTACGTGTGTCACAGTTTTTCAAAATTCCACCCCTAAGGGGGTGAAATAGGGGGTGAAAGTTTGTATGAAAGTCCGTCATTTCTCAAGTTATATCGATTAAACTTGGTATACAAGCTACTGGTTAAAAATGAAGAAACAAGTGTTTCACAGTTTTGTAAATTTTACCCCCGAAGGCGTGAAATAGGGGTTGAAAGTTTGTATGAAAGTCCTTCATTTCTCAAGTTATAGCCATGAAACTTGGTATATGAGCTGCGGGTTAAAAATGAAGACATACGTGTTTCACAGTTTTTCAAAATTTCACCCTCAAAGGGGTGAAATAGGGGTTGAAAGTTTGTATGAAAGTCCTTCATTTCTCAAGTTATATCGATGAAACTTGGTGTACAAGCTACCAGTTAAAAATGAAGAAATACGTGTTTCACAGTTTTCGTAAATTTTACCCCCGAAGGGGTGAAATAGAGGTTGAAAGTTTGTATGAAAGTCCTTCATTTCTCAAGTTATATCCATGAAACTTGGTATATGAGCAGCGGGTTAGAAATGAAAACATACGTGTTTCACAGTTTTTCAAAACTCCACCCCCAAAGGGGTGAAATAGAGATTGAAAGTTTGTATAAAAGTCCGTCATTTCTCAAGTTATTTCGATGAAACTTGGTATACCCACGCGGACGAAGTCGCGGGCATCAGCTAGTGTTACAATAAAACAGTCAAGGTCACTAACGGATTTAGTTAAATTTAGTAATGCTGTTACTTTTTGGCGAGAGTAGATTGTGGTTGCCAAAAAGTGACAACAAACTAAATCGATAAAAAACTATGTGGGCCTAAGACGTGCATTTTTTTAATAAGAGTTATCAAGTATACATATTATTATAAACTGGATACATTATGAATCTATGGAGTTTTGGCAGAGCGTCGGTATCTGAAGGCCCGTTGAAAAATTTTCATATAATTTCATACAGACATCACACATTCACATTATTCACAATTTGCTAGATACCTTAATTCGCCTGTGTCATGTAAATACATTTTTATCCGATTTATTTTATGGTAATCTGTTTGTTATAATATAGGTACGGATATAAACGTGTTTACGGGATGAAAAGATTATCGTAATGATTTTATATCAATTTTGAATCAGCCTTATATTAATATGTTTTATCAAATATTATGAGTCTGTATTTGTTTCTAGAAATTATAAAGCCAAATTAATTATTTATTTCACTTTCAAAAACAACAATTACTTCATGTTAACAAATGGAATTGTCTAAGAAGTTATTACAACGCACTTAGCTGATTACAAGGCTATCGAATGTTTGACTTAGTTACGCTCTATAATCTTTAGGTTGCTGCCGTATAAAAGTAACATCATAATGAATGTTTCATCCGTTAACATAATATTAAGGAAGGATAATCCAAATCCTAAACCATTGTCACAGCTACTCAAAGCAATTCTGATTATAGCTTTATTTCTGTTTTCAATGGATTTTGGATTGATCAAAAGCAAATCATTTACACAAAAAATAACTAACAAATTAGCTTCTTTAGCAATAACAACATTTTTTGGAATCACTTTCTTCATAAGTGCTTATTTGTCAATAAGCGCTTACTTGACACTGCGAAATATAGTTTGGTATCTAAGATATATCCTACAAGTTTATTCTTCTATCATCATATTATTTTTAACGCCAGAGAATAAAACATTTTGTTCATTTTTAAACACCATGCATTGTATTGATGCAAAGATTGGCTGGCGTGGATAGTGACTCATTTCGATTAGATATTAAGATTCTAATATACTTGGTCACATCAATAATGTACAAATGGGTATTAAGTATGCTTTCTTGTGCTGCTTGCAATGAATGCCTTGAGTCTATTTGGTTGCAATTGTTATATATCATTCCATATTCGTCAATGGATATGCCTTTCTTTTCCTTTCTCTCTATGTTTTTCTTTTCTTTTTCGATTGGTAGCTTTGAGAAACATTATGGTATGGGAGCCCAAGAGGGAAGTTTAGAATTTACTCCAGCGCGTCAGATATTGATAGCGTATACGCCCCACGTGTCTTCGTTGTCGAATGATATGTTTGTCTGCCGGTTTGCATGGTGGGGTTGGCCGTACGGAAGTTAGAATATTTGTAAAAAAAAAAAACAAAAAAAAAATCGAGCGCGTCAGATTTTCATAGGAGATGTTAAGTGGACCCAAAGGAAGCTCCTATACAAAGGACTGACTATTCTGACGTAACGCTAAGTCGCTGCAGTTTTTTGAAAATGCAAAGTAAAAGTGCCATTTTGAAATACTCGAGCGCGTCAGATTATCATACAGACAGTTTAGCTTCATGTCCCAAACGTGCTGACCCTTAATCTGACGATTACCTCGAGGAATTTTCTTAATCTGATGATTTGAAAAAACAAACCTGTAGACGCTCCCCCCACCGGTGAAAGGATACATCATTTAACCCTTTTTACTTCAATTCCATTAGGTCTCCACGACGCTCGAGTAAATCCAAAAATCCCCTCTTGGGCTCCTCTACTATTATTGAAAATAGTGGATGTGAGCCGATCCAGTTTCAAAATGTATATCAATCCTTATTAGATTCGACAGAAATTGTTAAAAGAGCTTTCGATCCAATAGTAATTAGTAATAGAATAATAACAAAATATTATAATTTATTAATTAGTTTTTTAACGTTTCATTATTTATCACCCTCTTTTCAGTTTTGCGTGGCAATAATTGTTGACGTTCCTTGTATAATGATAATAATTTATCAAATTATAAAAAAGATAACAGTTGGGTCGATAAGTTTATTACATTTAATACTAATAATATTTTTAAAAAAACCAAATACATCGTCATATTTCATCTTCATTCGATTCATTTATTAAATTTTTCTTACAGATTATTTTCCAATTAATACCTTTTTTAAAATTCCTTTGCAGACTTTGAACAATGACACTGGATATGCAACTGAGGCTGCTCTGGTATTATTATCATTAATGGTATTTTTTTTGCCTAACTATCAAACAAATATTTAAATTAAATAAAACTTCTTAACCATAAACATGACTAAATTGGATGATAACAATAGCGTAAGTTGTGCATAAGCTAATGAGGCCCAAAGGCAATGAAATATTGAGACTGAACATGCGCCAAATGGTGTACTTGAAGGGGCGAAGCTCCAGGTACTTGAGGGCATCTTCAATTCTGTTCCTGAGTGCATCATCTGAAAATATTATAACGAAAACGTAAGTGACCATAACCTGCAAGATCTTTCCTTTTTATCAACTACAAGTTAGCCCTTAGCTGCAATCTCACCTGATGGAAAGTGATGATGCAACCTAAGATGGTAGCGGGCTAATCTGTTAGGGTATGGCAGTAAACCCATCCCCTATTCGGTTTCTACACGGCATCGTATCGGAACGCTAAATCGCTTGGCGGCACGTCTTTGCCAGTAGGGTGGTAACTAGACACGGCGGAAGCCTCCCACCAGGCCAGACCAGAGAAAATTCAGAAATTATAAATTCCCAAATTGACTCTGCCGGGGGTCGATCCCGGGACCTCCCACGTTAAGACAACAGCGCTCAGCACTGCGAGGGAGGTCGTCAATCTTTAATAATATTTTGTCTTGCCCAATAAATCCACCACCATTACAGACCATTAACGTCCCACTGCTAGGCACTGGCCTCCACTTGGCGTGCTTTAACGATTGTTATCATAAATTAAAGATAATAACCGGGACCGACTGCTTAACGTGCTCTCCGAGGCACGGTGGTGGAACACCGGCAACTTCCTAACTCCAGGCTAGTACAGAGAATTTCCAGTCAGAAAGATACTTAAGGCCCGACCCGGGATTCGAACCCGGGACCTCGTCGGCCGCAGTCGAACATGCTAACTACTGGACAAACGAGGCAGTAAATCCGATAATTATTCAGACTTCACAAGACTATAGTTACGTTTAAAATTCAAATGATTACGATTTTCTTAGACAATCGGGCCTCAGGTTATTTCAAATATAGTTGTAGTGCTTACTGGAACTTTACTTATTCTTATTCTCAGCTCACGAGAACTATCTAGTAATAACAGGGAATAATGACTAGCAAGCTGGACAGGGGCTTCTGGGGGTACTATAATGACGCATGTCGACACCGGGAATTGGGTATTTGACAACTAGTCAAATCAGCAACTTTTTTTTCAAACGACAAAACGCGTGCTTAGTATGGATTTGAAAGATTTTAAGTGCAGAAGATGTAGGTTAGTTTTTTCGGAAGTCAGAACTTATGATAGGGTAAGTAACTGTTTCACTAACACGCAATATGGGTTGTTGTTTGTAAATAATATATAATTTATGTAAGCACAGCATAGGTAGGTGCTCTCAAAAATGCATATATCAAGCAGTGAATGCATATCGCGTAAGTACTCGAAGTTTTATGAGTGGAAACAAAGAAATACACATAAAGTTTCTTGCCGGACTATTTCTGAACCAGTCTTAAACTAACCTAGACAATATATATTGAGAGATGCCTTAAAAAAACCGGCCAAGTGCGAGTCGGACTCACGCACCGAGGGTTCCGTACAAACCTGTAGTAAGTTTTACGATTTATGACGTATTAAAAATAAAAATTACGTTTGTTGTATGGGAGCCCCCCTTTAATATTTACTTTATTGATATTTAATTATTTATTTTGAAAGGTAATATACAAGTTAATATTCTGTGAAAATTTGAACCGTCTACCTGTTACCGTTTTTAATATTGAGCAAAAAAATACGAAAAAAACACGTTTATTGTATGGGGACCCCCCTTAATATATATATTTTTTTAATTTTTAGTATTTGTTGTTATAGCGGCAACGGAAATACATCATTTGTGAAAATTTCAGCTTTCTAGCTATCACGGTTTATGAGATACAGCCTGGAGACAGACAGACAGACAGACAGACAGCGGAGTCTTAGTAATAGGGTCCCGTTTTTACCCTTTGCGTACGGAACCCTAAAAAGAACAGTTGATTGTTATTTCTACTTTTACTTACTAGAACAGAATAAGAGTTGTCTTGTCAAATGAATTCTGATTTTTTCCACTTCAGCGGTGACCAACTCCGCAAACAGGGCTGGCACGAGTGGTAATATAATATTGATCATGCAGTCGGTGATGTAAAGTGCATCTATCTGTAATGTTTATACCAATTATTAAAATAAGATAAGTTAAAATGTAATAAAAAAAGTAAAAAAAAAAGTTTTAGAACATTTGAGTTAATAATAACCAAGAAACAAGTCAACAATGAGTAATCTATATATATACGACGAAATACCACTCATTCACTCACTCACTCACTGACTGACTGACTAATCACGATATCTCAGGAACTATAAAGCATACAAACTTGTAATTTGGTAAGTAGATTCTTTCTATAGAGTACACATCAGCTAGGAAACGGTTTTGAGAAACTTCACCCCTAAAGGGGTGAAATGGGGCCTGGAAGTTTGCATGAGACTCCTATATTTTTGAAAATTGGCATTTTAGTATATGGTTTTAAATAATAAAAATCTGTACAAGCAGTTTTACGAAAATCCAGCCCAAAGGGGGTAAAATGGGGGTTGTAAGGTTGCAGGAAGGTTTTTGAAGTTAGAGACTTGAAAATCGAGATAAGGTTATTAGTTTTAAAATATAATACCCAGTATAAGCAATATTACGAAAATCCACCCCAAAAAGGGTGCAATGGGGTTGGAAGGTAAAGCCTTACATAATTAAATTTAATTATACCTAACTAACCGAAACGCCACTTATATACAATAATCACTTAAATTAAAAAATAAAGTACCTACTTAGTTACAAATAAATTTTACGTTCGTAAACCCAAAAGAAACTTATAAAATAAAGCATATAACCTATACAATAAACTATTACGTATTCAAATTTAATTATACTTAACTTACATAAATGTCTACCACCCTAATAAAACAAATAACAAAATAAAGTAACTTATTAACTTTGATTATACATATCTAAGCCTACTGATACTACTTACTACTTTGATTTATATACATACTAGCTGTTGCCCGCGACTTCGTCCGCGTGGATCGAGGTTTTTCGGTTCCCGCGGGACCTCCTTAATTTTCCAGGATAAAAAGCCTGTGTTATACCAGACTATAATCTATCTCTGTGCCAAACTTCATCCAGATCCGTTCAGCTGTTGGGGCGTGATTGAGTAACAAACATCCATACATCCACACATTCATCCAAACTTTCGCATTTATAATATTTATTTGATATTTTTTTTTAATCTTTATTTTTGGAGTTTGTTCCATAAGGGCTTCGAAAATTCCACACAAAAACCCAATATCAACCTATATCTTTCGTAGGGCTTTCTTGTATAGCCTTATCAGAGAACTATAGCCTCCTCTGATAGAGGCTGAGCCAGGGCACTGTTACAGCCGCCAATCTGCCACAGTAAGGGAAATTTGGTTAAAATCTCATATCTCTCGGGCTTGTTACGGACACATTACAATAATATATGGTGTCCGTCTTAATAATATTAATTATTAAAATATAATCCAAGCCATCCACTGTTATTTGAAAAAAACTAACTTTTATTTTACGGTTTGGCTATAGATATCGGGTACCTGATTTTCAATACGTTTTCAATTTAGGGGCATGGACGGGGATAAGTTTGAACCTGTTACACTAATTTTAGATGTCGGAAATGCGTTTTGATTTAATTACGATAAAAATAAAATGCACTAAAAATTACGTTTTTTTTTTTTTATTGTGAGATAGGCTTGCGCTTGACGACAATCATGCTTAGTGCAAAGCAATGATGAGGTCTAGGTTGGAGCGCGCTTGCCTAGAAGATGCCTATTCACTCTTGCCTTGAAGGTACCTAAGTTAAACGTGGCAGGAAACACGTGCGCTGGGAGGGTGTTCCACACTCTAGCGGTTCGGATCAGAAACGTCGAGCAAAAACGTTTCGTGCGGGCAGATTGGACCTCAACCACATAAGGATGCCAACGCTGACGGTTTCTCGCTGTTCTGTGGTAGAACGGGGAAGGAGGAACAAGGTCGTGAAGTTCCTGAGCACACTCTCTATGGTATATCCGGTAAAAAACCGATAAGCAGGCGACACTGCGTCGGTGTTGTAGACTCAGCAATTTCGCCTGCGTAAGTGATTGATCGCCAATAATTATCCTGCCCGGCGATCTATCGAGTCTAATGTGTCGAGTTGGTACTTGGCGGATCCGTCCCAAAGGTGGCAGCAATACTCCATGCCAGATCTGACTTGTGCCTGATAGAGAACGAGGCGCTGTTTTGGCGTGAAGTATCGCTTCACCTTGTTCAGGATGCCAAGTTTTTTGGCAGCTGTTTTGGCCTTTGACTCGATACATTTCCCGAAATTGAACGTAAAACGAAACGCAAACATTTCACTTACATTGAAATAGCTGTCAACCGCGTTCCGTTTCACGCACTTTTTACCCATTTTAAACATATAAATAAAAACATAAATTAATTTTATGCATTGAAGTCAATCAATATACACTAAATTAACAATAATTTGTAATTCTCAATTTTCAAATATTTAAATCTCATTGATTTATTTCATTGTGTTATTGTTTTAAAAAGTATCAATACTCACTTCATATCGTTTATTTTGCAGTACAAGTTCGTAGAACACGATCGTAAAAACGTAAAGGAAATATGACGGCAAACTTAGGAATATCTGGAAAACACTAAAAATTATTTAAAGTACTTTTCCATTATTATAAATAGCATAACTTCAAACCATATTTCAAACGAAAAATGTTAAAACAAATTGATAATTTAAAACACTTACTAGTAATTTAGATGCATGGCCAAGTTTTTTTAGATTATCTAATAACATTTTGTACACATTTACGTATTTTTCTAACTCCACAATGTGTTGTTTAACCGCTCTATCTAATATGTTTCGAGAAAAATCGAATTGACTTTCTATTGTTTCTCGAAGAACTCTCATTCGATTCCACAGCAATTCAAATATCATTATACGTGTCATATGACTATAGTAAACACCCATAAACAATAACATCATATTGAGCATAGAAAGTATTGCGGACCAATGCCTCCATGAGTTGAGAAATAATACAACACGAAAAAATATTCCCAACATAATTATTAAAAATATAAGAATGGAAAAAAGTGGTTCAAACTTTTTAATTTTCAAAGTTGAAGCGACATCAATCTTATATAAGCCGTTAAGGTACTCGTAGAAGTTTTCTCCGTTGCTAAACAACGAAACTAATACTATTAAATCGTACAACACTAACTTTTGTATAGAAATAATTGCAATATTTATAGGCAAGCAGTCATTGAATATAATAACATGATGATACGTTCCAATAATAGCACAACATATGCAATAAAGTTTAGCTATATTGATAAAAATATATTTTTTACTGATATCAGAATACAATCCAAGAATTAAACGTGTGAACATTATAACATTTATTGGGGTAAAGCCTCTTTCATGCATCTCATTGTCTTCTATGATATAGTTGTTTTTAACTTGTATCATGGTTATTTGCAAAAGTACAACTAATAGGACATCCCAATCGGGCAAAGGTGGACAGAATCAGGCAAACTCACAACAGTTACTGTTACTACAACATAATTCTATCAATACACTCAAAAAAATTAATTCGATTGATATGGTTTAGTGACACAGTCAACAACAACAGTGCTACCTCATCAATAATATATTAATGTTATTAAGTGCTTTTTATTTTGTTTAATCGTCATAAGTATAATCAAATATATCAAATATAAATATTATAAATGCGAAAGTTTGGATGGATGTATAGATGTGTGGATGTATGGATGTTTGTTACTCAATCACGCTCCAACGGCTGAACGGATCTGGGTGAAATTTGGCACAGAGATAGATTATAGTCTGCAATAGCACATAGGCTACTTTTTATCCCGGAAAATTAAAGAGTTTCCGCGAGAACCGAAAAACCTTAATCCACGCGGACGAAGTCGCCGGCATCAGCTAGTTCAACATAAAATTTATATTCTAAGGACAAAATTTTAATTATTTGGCCTGGTGGAAGGCTTCGGCCGTGACTTGTTACCACCCTACCGGCAAAGACGTGCCGCTAAGCGATTTAGCGTTCCGGTACGATGCCGTGTAGAAATCGATTAGGGGTATGGGTTTAATATAACTGCCATCCCCCTAACAGGTCAGCCCGCTACCATCTTAGATTGCATCATCACATACCATCAGGCGAGATCGCAGTCAAGGGCTAACTTGTAGTGAATACCTTCCTAATAACCTCGAACTACCCCCTTATGGAGATGTTTTATAGAAAATTGTACAAGTATATTTATTTATTGTGTGTAGGTATATTATTTATTGTTTGTTTATTACTAGAGTTAGTTTAATATAATAGTTTCGACGGTGGTGGCGACGCATGGTGTGCGGTAAAACCACAGGTAAAACCACAGAATAGGTAATAGTAGGTAAAACTGCCGAAGTTTATGTTAACAACATTATATTTGTAACACTATTATTGTAATTTGTAATATTGTAATGTATTAATAAAATAAAAAATAAGGCACGTTACGAGGTTAGTGATGATTTCGAATAACAAACGAAAAAATATTATAACTAGAAAACCATTACATTATAACACTTATGTATTTACATATTTTTGCCGTTATGTAAAAATAATGTGACACAAAATAATTTATTGATGAATATACTTATAATATTATAAATGCGAATGTGTATTATCCATACTTATATAATATTATAAATGCGAAAGTGTGTCTGTCTGTCTGTCTGCTACGCTTTTACGGCCCAACTACTCAACCGATTTTGATGAAATTTGGTACAGGGACAGGTTACATCCCGTGAAAGGACAAAGGCAATTAAGGAGTTCCCTCGGGAAACAAAAATACTTAATCCACGCGGACGAAGTCGTGGTCATCATGTAGTTTTCAATAAATATAAAGAGTTTGTTATTAATTTTCTAAAAGCTCTTTCTTTAATTAATATTGTCCATCATCATTCCATACAATAACGTGGGCGATATGAAAAATATTGGTCTTTAAGTTTTTCGATTATTATCTACACAAGCTTCATAGACAAAAGACTTCTTTCAGTTTATTCTGAAAACATAACTATGATCCAAATTAAATCCAAATGTGTAAAGGACGGCTTTTCAAAACCAAAACCTGCATCAAAACTCATGAAATTATTTTTATTTGTCGCTTTCTTATTCTCAATGGATTTAGGTTTCGTAAAATTCAAATCATTTATCAGAAAAATTATAACCAAATTTACGATAGTATCATTTGCTTTCATAATTGGTCTAACTTTTATAGTTTACTATGTTCCGTTTGAGGGAAAATATTTCTATTGGTATACAAAATATATTTTAGAATATAACGCCCATATTCTCATATTACTCACTACTCCAGACAGTAAATCATTCTACACATTTCTAAACCGCTTACACTCAATTGACGTCAAATTTGCCCAGGAAAGTAATTTTTACAGATTAGATGTCCAAATCGTGTCCTTTTGGATAGGATCATTAGCTTATAAAACTATAGCAACAATAGTTTATTGTGTAGAATACGATGAGTGCATAAAACCAATTTGGGTTCAAATAGTATTCTTATTCTCTTACTTACCCTTAGACATTCCCCTTATTTTATTTTTCTTTATATTCTACGCTACTCGTAGCCGATTAGCTGTTTTTAGAAAATTCATTGAAAATAGTCAATGTGACGCATCATATTTTCAGTTCTTATATAAATCTATAATTGATGCAACTGAAACTATTACAGAAGCGTTTGTTCCTATTGTGAGTGATTCTAATAAAATAGTTTACCCATTTTCAAACTACCATTTTTAATTTGCTTTTTTTTCAGTTTATCGTCACTTTGATAGCCGAGACTCCCACTTTTTTGGCAATCATCTATGGAATTATCAAAGAGATAACACATGAATCGGTAAGCTTCTGTGCTAATTTTCCTTTAATTAAATATGACCTATAATTTTGCATGATGTTATTTGAAATTTATTCAAGACTAGATATGCCCGCGACTTCGTCCGTTCCAGCCAGAATTCTTTAATTTTCCAATTTTCCGGGAAGAAAAGTACTCTATGTCCTTCCCCGGGATACAACCTATACCTGTACCAAATTTTATCGCAATCGGTTGAACAGATGGGCCGTGAAAGCGTAGCAGATAGACAGGCAGGCAGCCTTTCGCATTTATAATATTAAGTACTAGTATTAAGTATGGATGATGTAATTTCTGTGAGGTACTACCCTATAATGGTGGAACATACTTGTACTACCGGTGTTATTAAAGGCTTTGCTAGGTGCAACATATTCACTGCCAAAACTCTATAACACCCTAATATGTTAAATATGTATATTTCTCAGGGTTCGAAAAATATCCGATATTTATTATAAATATCAAAATATCCGATATTTATGATATATATCGGATATATATCAAGTTTGATATATATATCAGTTTTGTATGAAAGCAATATTATTATTTTATTGTATTATTTACGAATACTATTGCATTTGTGTTACATAAATTATCAAAAAATAAAAAACTAAAATGTTTTAAATGTTTTATTTATTTAGGTAGGTACTTAAAATCAGACAAATGAAACCAAAACATAAAATCTTCTTTAAAAACTCAAAAACATTAAACCATTGATTTTTAAACCATTTTTGTATTGCAATATATTAATAAAAAAAACATTTGATATATATCGTCGAACCCAGTTTGATATATATCGGATATATATCGGATATATATCTTGATATATATCCATTGATATATATCCTCGAACCCTGATATTTCTGCAAAATAAAGAAATTGGATTGAACTGCTTCTTTCTGTCTTCTTCCAGGCTTTCACACGGCTTTCGTCGCTTCCGACCATTTACTATTTTAAATAATTTTATCAATTTAATATTTACCTATCATTCTAATATTATAAATGCGAAAATGTGTTTGTTTGTAGGTTTGTCCTTCAATCACGCCGCAACGGAGCAACGGATCAACGTGATTTTTGGCATGGGTAAAGTTGACGACCTGGAGAGTGACATAGGCTACTTTTTATCCCGGAAAATGAAGGAATTCCAGCGGGAATCATAAAAACTTAAACCACGCGGGCGGAGTCGCGGGCATCAGCTAGTAGAAAATATTTACCTAATTCATTAACTATGTTCACAGAAACATTTGACTGGCTACTTCACCGAGAGTATTGTTGTAATGTCATCATTTATTGTTATTTTTGCACCTGCAGTAGCAGCAGGTTCTTTAACAAGTGAAGTTAATGAAATAAAAATTTACCTTCATAACATTCTGCTTAAAGAAAGAGGTTGGTATAGCTTTACAGAACAATAATATGTAATTGGTTTGCAGCTTTAATTTTAACCTAATTACTACATTTGACTACTTAAACCTAAATACATGCGAATTTAGGTTTTCTGGAACTCTATATACGAGTAATTATCTGCGATAAAAAGTATTATATGTTACTACTAGCTGATGCCCGCGACTTCGTCCGCGTGGATTGAGGTTTTTCGGTTCCCGCGGGAACTCTTGAATTTTCCGGGATAAAAAGTAGCCTATGTGCTATTCCAGACTATAATCTATCTCTGTGCCAAATTTCATTCAGATCCGTTCATCCGTTGGAGCGTGATTGAGTAACAAACATACATCCATACATCCAAACTTTCGCATTTATAATATTTATTTGATAGTTTATAGTAATCTTGTCGCAGGATTTTTAAAAAAACCTTCCAAAATCCCGTTCATAATGTATAATTCAATTCGTCTTCTCGGTCCACGCTATTTAGCCCAACGGCTGTAAAAATAATAAGTGATTTTTTCTAGCAGTTAGGCTATTTTATGCTAATATTAATTTAATTACTATAAATATTGAAATTATAATAAATTGTATGTTGTGACATACAATTATTTTCAAGCTTTTAATAATGTTAATATAAATATTGTCTTACTCTTTTTTAGATCCCCAACAAGAAAAAGATTTACAGAAATTCATCAATTACCTCGATGCTCGTCCATTTAAGTTTACGGTGCTTAAAATCATTCCAATGGATGCTACTTTACCAATGATTGCTCTTAATTTATCTATAACATACATAATTATTTTGTTACAATTAACGCACTTATTTTAAAACTAGATGATGCTCGCAACTTTGAGCAAAAGTAAATTAAGTTTCATTAAATACCCGCGGGAACTTCTTAATTTTGCGGGATAAAATGTAGCCTTTGTCCTTCCTGTCCCCGGGATAGGTACAACGTATCTCTGTACCCATCAAAAACCGTTGAAAAGATGGGCCGAAGCGTAGCAGACCTACAGGCAGACAAACAGACACATTTGTATTTATAATAATACTAGCTTATGCCCGCGACTTTCGTCCGCGTGGATTACACAAATTTTGAACACCTGTTTTACCCCCTTATGAGTAGTATTTTCAAAAATCCTTTCTTAGCGGATATCTACGTCACAATAGCTATTTGTATGCAAAATTACAACCCGATCCGTCCAGTGGTTTGAGCTGTGCATTGATAGATCAGTCAGTCAGTCAGTCAGTCAGTCAGTCACCTTTTCCTTTTATATATTTAGATTAGTATGGATATGGATGTTGTACATCATCAAAAATTGGTCAGCAGGTAAACAAAAATATTATGTGAAAGAATTCAGACAAGGGAGTTGTTATAATAATATTGTAGTACCTACCTACCTTGAATATTTTTTAAAGTAATTTTACCAGTAATTATTAAAATACTTATTAATTATTTTACTGAAAATAAGAACAAAATGTTGTTGAATATCTCCCAGAAATTGATCCATGCGTCAGCTGATCCAAGGTTATTTAGTCCAACTGGTAATTCGGCGAGGAAGTCTTATGGCCATAAAAAATAATATATTTTTAAAGAAATTATGTAAATGAAGTTTGTCATAGGGCTTTTGATTGTATTGACTAATTATTATTACAATATTATGATTATGGCCGTAGCATGTAAGCTAACATCTATGGAGAGTTCATATTAAATTCAATAAAATTATTTTCAAAATATTCACTTTGTTTCAATAAAATATTGGTCCTATCTCAGTATCTCGCATGGCTATGAAACCCATTTTATTATTATTCACAACATAATATGTATAAAATATCAGAAAATCTATACTTTAACACCTGTTTTCAAATTCAATAGAATTCCTTGAATCAAGCTACTGATGATACTACTATTTGATTTACGATTTGTATTAAGTTCATATAAGTCAATAAAAAAACTTTCAAAGAAAAGATCCGTCATAAACTCCTTGAGGCTTGAAGTGGTAGGTCATTCGACTATTCATAAGCACTTGTAAAAAGTCTATTTGAATAAAAAACATTTTGAATTTTAAATTTTTTTTTGAAGCAGGTATTCGTCATTTCTCGTCTAAAGTTCTCTTACACCCGTGGAAGCCAATCAGATTTTCGTAAAGTTTGAAAAATTCATGAGCACTACTCATAGCAGTGAATATGCCATTGCCACTGTGTCACACTGTCGAATGGATTGATAAACTTCTAAATCTCACCTGTTTAGGACAGCTTTCTACATAATATTATTATTTATTAATGAGATGGTATGTAGAAAACTTGACAGCAAAAAGTATATTTTTTTGTTATACTACAATAGTCTACAGCTTTGTGTTTTAGTATACAACAGTCAGTAGAGTAGTAATGCTACTTTAGAGTAGCAGATTTAAATATTTTTATTTTTGTATGAAAAACAAAAGCTCTTAAGAACAACATTAGTATTGTTAAAACCATTGCATACCCATTCGTTATCCTGAAACTTTTTCAATCATTTGAGCGTCGGGACAAACAGAAGTGGCGAAGTAAAATTCAAAGTCCTGACTGACTGACTGACTTATATATCAACGCACAGCCTAAACCGCTGGTCCGAGAGACATGAAATTTGGAGAGTGTGTTCTTTGTGATGACTAGGTATTCACTAAGAAAGGGTTTTTCGAAATTCCACCCGCAAAGAGGTAAAATAGGGGTTAAAGGTTGTATGAATTCATCTTTCAGTGCTGACAGCGTTCCGTTTTAAGCAGTAACCAGTATATCTAACTTTAAAGGAACGGCTTTGCAGTGTACTAAACTGACGTCACACCTTACAGTGCTCTCAGTGTATTTCGGAACATACCCAGTCTAATAAGATACGTTCTTTCCTACCTCGTTCAACGAAGGCATCTAGACAAAGCAAAGCGGCGGGGTGATAGGGGCGTAACGAATGAAACTAGCAGAATTTTTATAATACCTACAAAATTCTATCACTCTAATGTCTTATAAGCAGTACCGTACATCTAGGACTTTTTTTAAGTTCCATTTTTGAAATAATTTGCACGCAATCCTTTGTTGAATGTACGAATGCCTCAATGTGCTAATGTTACCCATCGTCACCTACACGTACGTGCGTACAGCTCAATGTCTATGGTTCTTAATGTATTTTTTTTTTTAATTCCTTCTTGATAACAATAAGGAGAAAAATAAAGTTGGTAATGTGGATTGCCGCGAAATCTAAAAAAATATTAAATTTTTATTGTAATTAATACATTTATGTAAAGGGATGTTTATTTAATCCATTTCGGATTTCGATGCACAATACGTAATACAAGGTGAAGGTATAGGGTAAAGTGAATGTGATTATTTATTTGTTAATATCATTAAGTGAAAATAAAGATCTTACTCCTACTATTAAAATGTAACAATAGAAGGGCAAAAAATAAATAAAAAATCGTTATTTATTATATTTTCTCGCAATCGAAGTGAAAAGTAGAGTGTTTACCACGGGACTAAAAGCCATTCTACTCGACACTATAGCTTACCTCGCTACGCTCGGTAAGCTAAACATCTCGTATGAAATGGCTCATTTTAGTCCCTTGATGAACAATCTACTATTATATTTTCATTTTCAAAAACAACAATTACTTCATGTTAACAAATCGAATTGTCTAAGAAGTTATTACGAAGCACTTAGCTGATTACAAGGCTATCGAATGTTTGACTTAGTTACGCTCTATCATCTTTAAGTTGCTGCCGTATAAAAGTAACATCATAATGAATGTTTCATCGGTTAACATATTAAGGAAGGATAATAATCCAAATCCTAAACCAATGTCAAAGCTACTCAAAGCAATTCTGATTATAGCTTTATTTCTGTTTTCAATGGATTTTGGATTGATCAAAAACAAATCATTTACACAAAAAATAACTAATAAATTAGCTTCTTTAGCAATAGCAACATTTTTTGGAATCAGTTTCTTCATAAGTGCTTATTTGTCAGTAAACGCTTTCTTGACACTGCGAAATATAATTTGGTATTTAAGATATATCGTACAAGTTTATTCTTCTATTATCATATTATTTTTAGTGCCAGAGAATAAAACATTTTGTTCATTTTTAAACACCATGCATTGTATTGATGCAAAGATTGGCGTGGATAGTGACTCATTTCGATTGGATATTAAGATTCTAATATACCTGGTCACATCAATAATGTACAAATGGGTATTAAGTGTGCTTACTTGTGCTGCTTTCAATCCTTGCGTTGAGTCTATTTGGTTGCATTTGTTATATTTCATTCCATATTCGTCAATGGATATGCCTGTTGTTTTTCTTTTCTTCATATTCTATGCTGCACGGTGCCGATTGGTAGCTTTGAGAAAATTTATTGAAAATAGTGGATGTGAGCCGATTCAGTTTCAAAATGTATATCAATCCTTAATAGATTCGACTGAAATTGTTAAAAGAGCTTTCGATCTAATAGTAAGTAATAGTACCTATATTAACAAAATATTATAATTTATTTATTTTTTTTATTATTTAAATTATTAATTTTTTAACGTTCCATTATTTATCACCCTCTTTTCAGTTTTGCGTGACAATAATTGTTGACGTTCCTTGTATAATGATAATAATTTATCATATTATAAAAGATATTACAGTTGGATCGGTAAGTTTATTACATTTAATATTAATATTAACAAGTATATCGTCATATTTCAGCTTCATTCGATTTATTTATTACACTTTTCTCCCAAATTATTTTCCAATTAATTATTTTAATTTCTTTGCAGAGTTTGAACAATGTCACTGGATATGTAACTGAGGCTACTCTGGTAATAACATCATTAATGGTAATTTTTTTGCCTGCAATAGCAGCAGGTTCATTATCGAATGAAGTCAACAAAATCAAAATTTGTTTTCATAACATGCTTCTTGAAGAAAAAGGTTTGTATCATCAATTAATAAAATAATTTAATTTATTAACGATGTAAATAATTATTTATTGGTAATAATCGTTTAATTCTAAAAAGTCGTAGTGTAGTTATATTAACTAAACCCTTTAAAAAAAGTTGTAAGTACCCCCATTTAATCTCGCTCGAGTAAATGGTTACTGATATGGTGAATGCGTAACTAACTTGACGGGGTCCCTAAGAATCTATACCTTAATCTACCTATAAAATTCAATATCTCTTTAAAATGGCACGTGAATCATACAGCAGTAAGACCCTCATAGTGTTGTGTACATAATAAACCAAGATCTTTAAGAGTTTCGGAAGCTTCGAGTTCAATCAACCCAACGACTTGTTTATATACTGATTTAGATGTAATTCAGTTTACGTAAAAGACTGATATTAGTGACGTGTTCAAGTTATAAATAATTTATAAGTGCGTTCAAGTATTGATTAGATATCAATACTATATATTCAGTTCGAGTATTGTGGATATTAAACGTGTATTCAAGCATTGAATTAATACTAATTCATGCCACATATTCAGTTCGAATATCATGTACTTCCAACCCAGGATTAAGATTCAATATCTTATGGTCGCCGTGGTAGCTAACTAACCCTAGTGATTGCATCTTCCTTTTAGAAGAAAAGGAAGATGTTTAGAATAGCACCATTTACTTGTACGAAATAAATGATGATTGGTAGCTCCGCCCCGCGCACCAATGGTAGGCTTCTTCCCTCTCTTGGTATCCCAAGAGGCATTAGTCATCGACTAATAGGTCTCATAAGTATACCAAAAGGCCCCCCCCCCCCCCCTTTAAACCACTAGGTCACTTTATAGTGGCGCGTTCCACTATGTCAGCATAAAGCTGGATAATTACATTTTTAGAGTGGTGTACTCCCACTTATACCTGTAATAGGTTTCAAGGATGCACCAGGCGCTCTGCGGGGTAGTTCGCCGCAACGAAACAGAATCCACAGGCGTGATGCAACCTTCAGTATAGTATGTTAATTAAATACAACGCGGGAACCACCATGGGTAGTAGGATGTCGTTTGTACGTAACATAGGTTGTGAGCCAATGTGACGCAGCATATAGGTTGTGAATCTATGCATTTACAAGTAACATAGGTTGTGAATCTATGGAACCGTAAATAGTATAGTAGCATAGGTTGTGAATCTATGCAACTATGAATAAGTGTCGAGGCTGAGTCAGGCGTAGTGCAAAACATAGCTAGATATCCGGTATATCCCACGTGTGATCCAACCTTCGGTAATAATAAACAGCGTCCTATCAACCATGGTAAGTTGTCGTTCGAATGTAATGAAAGTTACGAGTTTACACAATGTAAGTATAAGTCATCATCTATAAGTAAATCGCATGGTAGAATCAGATATACTGCAGAACATAGTAATGTACACGAAGTACACTGCGCACAGAGAGCAAGCTCTCTGGTTCAACAACAAACCAATCCCATCTAAACGTCCAACTAGGCAGATATCAAGACAGAACCAGCCGTGCTGAGGCATCGCCGAAGCGATATACCTTACATTCCGCAGCCCCAACTCAACCTGCGATGATTATATGTAGGTAATATACGTGTAAGTATGTTGTATTCAAATATGTATATAAATCCACCATAGGCGGATCAAATATCGTTGGAAACCCTCCAACGACATTATGCGTTCGACCGAGCGACGACACCGTGGCACTACACACATCAAGCAGACAATCACCAACCCAAGCGAAGTACCGTAGTACACTTTCGCATCGTCGTCGCTTGGCCGGCGAGCAGTCCGATTGTCGGAAATCTTCTTTGTATAGACCGAGATCGCTCTCCACTATATTATACTATTATTGTTATTATTATTTTTATTTTTTTTGACTGATAGTCACAAATGGTGCTAATTGCGGAGACATATGTATAGGCCTCTTGAGGCAAGTAATATAGACAATTAATTTATTATCATCACACTCGTCGTATTCGTCGTAGTCGTTGTCGTATGTCCAAAATTAATTTGTTTAGGGATCGATAAATTTTATATTATTGCAATCGCTAAATCAAACCGCCAAAAGCTAAAAAATAGAACGACACATGGAATGAATCGCTAAGGAAAATAAATATTTTCATCTAAAACTAAATTTTTATCATTATTTTTTTTCAGACTTACAGAAAGAGCAAGATATTCAAAAATTGATAAATTACATCGATGCTCGTCCTTTCAAGTTTAAAGTGCTTGGAGTTGTTCCAATGGATGCTACTTTACCGACGACAGTTCTCAATCTATGTGTAACATATATAATTGTTGTATTACAATTAACACATTTGTTTTAAAAAAATTTGATGTTATCTTATAGCAACATTTAAAACTGAAGCCTTATTCTGTGTGATTTACGTAAGGCCTTTGAATGTATAATATCAAGTATAAAGTGTGTCTTCATGTGTTAGAATAAAAGGATTTTTATTTATTATTCCTCAAGGGCGATGGATTTCATTTATTCTATCGCATTTTAGCAAACTGACTCCTAATGTTTTTTCAACCCACTACAAGTTAGCACTTGAAGTGACGATGCAGTCTAAGATGGTAGCGGGCTAACCTGTTAGGGGTATGGCAGTTATATTAAACCCATACCCGTAGTCAGTTCTACACGGCATCGTACCGGAACACTAAATCGCTTGGCGGTACGTCTTTGCCAGTAGGGTGGTAACTAGCTACGGCCGAAGCCTTCAACCAGACTAGACCAGAGAAAATTCAGAAATTATGAATTCCCAAATTGACCCTATCGCGAATCAAACCCAGGACCTCCCACGTTAATACAACAGCGCTCAACACTGCGCCAAGGAGGTCGTCAAATGTGTTTTTGTGTGATAAACTGATTTATTTTAGTAAATCGAATTCTTTCAACGAATTGAGAAGCTTGAGTGTCTATGATTAATGCTCATAGTTAAATAAAGGTTGGGATCTTGAGGTGCTAGAATGGAAATTAAAGTAGACATTTTTAGCTGATGCGATGTTAATGACCAAAAGGACGGCTACTTTTTAATTATATTCTCTTACAATTTTTAAAATGAAACTGTTATAAATAAGAAAATAAACCTAATCCCAGATGAGCTCATAACAGCGATCAACCCAACTTCCTAAACAGGATGGACAGTAAAATTTCCAAAGAACAATAACTCGGATTGTATAAACAAATAAAATAACGTATAATTGTTTATCTACCCTCATGCTATAAATCCTCTATAACAGGTTCTGAAACAGTTAGCTAATTGCCAACATTAAAACACCCAATGTCCTAATAACCATTACAGCATCCAAACGGGTGATGTAATGTTGTACTGAATTTCATTACAACACCCCTGCCACATCTGCTCGATGCGTGGTATCTGTATGAATTACAAAAAAAGAACATCTGTACGAATTTCAAAAAAAGAACATTGTCATACACGCGCGTTTCACTACCAGAACGCCGCGCGCTGTAAAAAAAAGTTAACAAAAAAAAAAATTTAAAAAAATTTAAAAAAAAAAATTTAAAAAAAAATTTTAAAAAAAAATAAATTTAAAAAAAAAATTTAAAAAAAAATTAAAAAAAAAAATTAAATTAAAAAAAAAAATTAAATTAAAAAATTAAATTAAAAAATTAAATTAAATTAAAAAAAAAAATAAAAAAAATAAAAAGATAAAATAAAATAATTTAAAAAAAAAATGAGCGATTCATGTTTTGAGTTTTGATGATATTAGGTTACTAGGACTGGATGTTTTAATGTTAGCAGTAAGCTAACTATTTCAGAATCTGTTATAGAGGATTCATAATATTATGAGTGTAGATAAAGTCTTGTATGCAACAGTTGATAATTAGGTATTAAAACACTCATATGATACTATTATCATACTCCGCTTCGCGTCGTATGATAAACCCACATTCGTGTTTTAATACCCCTTATTACACAACTGTTGCATAAATAACTATAAACGTATAATAAAAATGGTTAAATAGGTTCGAATTGATTACAGAAACATAATGTGATAGAATAATGCTACACATAAAAAATTGAATATACACATTTAGCAGTTCCCACGGGACTTTAAAGAAACCTAAATCCACGCGGAAGAAATCGCAGGTATTAGCTAGTACACAATAAAATATCTCTTACACTAGAAATAATAATTCATACAACAATACAGCACAGTGTGTATTTTAACATAATATCCATACTAATATTATGAATGCGAAAGTATGCCTGTCTGTCTGTTCCATCGATATTGATTGAATTTGGTACAGAGATAGGTTGTATGATGTATCCCGAGTAAGGCTACTTTTTACACTGGAAAATTAAGGAAGTTCCGCAGGAATTAAAAAAAAACTTAATCCACGCGAACGAAGTCGTAATCATCTAGTATTTAATGACTATCAAATAAATATTTAAATTAAATTAAACTTCTTAACCGTATACATGAGTAAATTGGATGATAACAATAGTGTAAGTTGTGCATAAACTAATGAGGGTCAAAGGCAATGAAATATTGAGACTGAACATGCGCCAAATGGTGTACTTGAAGGGGCGAAGCTCCAGGTACTTGAGGGCATCTTCAATTCTGTTCCTGAGTGCATCATCTGAAAATATTATAATGAAAACTTAAGTGACCATAACCTGCAAAATCTTTTTTTTATCAACTACAAGCTATCCTTTAACTGCGATCTCACCTGATGGGAAGTGATGATGCAACCTAAGCTGGTAGTGGGCTAACCTATTAGAGTAGTTAAAGCCGGTTTCTACACAGCATGGTACCGGAACGCTAAATCACTTGGCGGTACATCTTTGCTAGTAGGGTGGTAACTAGCCACGGCCGAAGCCTCCCACCAGACCAGACCAGAGAAAATTCAGAAATTATAAATTCCCAAATTGACCCTGCCGGGAATCGAACCCAGGACCTCCCACGTTAAGACAGCAGCGCTCAGCACTGCGAGGGAGGTCGTCAATCTTCAAAAATAATATTTTGTCTTGCCCAATAAAGCCACCACCACTACAGACCATTAACGTCCCACTGCTAGGCACTGGCCTCCACTTGGCGTGCTATAACAACTATTATCATATTATTAGAGATAATAACCGGGACCGACTGCTTAACGTGCTCTAGTGGAACAGGCCCTCTCCGAGACACGGTGGTGAAACACCGCCAACTTCCTAACTCCAAGCTAGTACAGAGAATTTCCTGTCAGAAAGATCCAACTTGAACCCGACGCGGGACTCGAACCCGGGACCTCGTCGGCCGCAGTCGAACATATCGTCGCTGTAGTTGGAAAAATGAATAACTAACAAAACCAATATCGCGAGTAAAACGCGATTTACTGTTTTTTTGCGTTAAAAATGGGGATAACTTTTTTTTCATAAACAATTTAAGTGTCCATGTTTTTATATGTTATAGATTGTTGCTATATCTATTTTAGAATCTACTTGTCATACATTTTTATTCATTTTTCATGAGGACCTAACCTCAAAATAAAAAAAATTAATATCTCAAAAACTATTAGGTTCCGACGAGTTTGGCTTGGAGGGGGGGTAGACTGCCCTCCCCCTCCCCCCTTCGCTCCACTCGGCCTCGTAAGCTCGTTTCATTCAGGGGCGACGAAGCGAGTCTTCTGGCGTAGCCCATTCTATTTCAGAAATTAACCTGTGTCAAAACTTTACCCCCTCCCCCACCGCTCTTTCTAATATGTTTCGAGAAAAATCGAATTGACTTTCTATTGTTTCTCGAAGAACTCTCATTCGATTCCACAGCAATTCAAATATCATTATACCTGTCATATGACTATAGTAAACACCCATAAACAATAACATCATATTGAGCATAGAAAGTATTGCTGACCAATGCCTCCATGATTTGAAAAATAATACAACACGAAAAAATATTCCCAACATAATTATTAAAAATATAAGAATGGAAAAAAGTGGTTCAAACTTTTTAATTTTCAAAGTTGATACAACATCAATCTTGTATAAGCCTTTATGGTACTCGTAGAAGTTTTCTCCGCTAAACAACGAAACTAATACTATTAAATCGTACAACACTAACTTATGTATGGAAATAATTGCAATATTTTTAGGCAAGCAGTCATTGAATATAATAACATGATGATACGTTCCAATAATAGCACAACATATGCAATAAAGTTTAGCTATAATGATAAAAATATATTTTTCATCATACCTATTCGAAAAACGCATATTGGCTTCAGAGGATAGCGGGAGCAAAGTGTAACTTGTAGGCCCATAGGACTTTTCATTTCTCTCTTCTGATTGGTCCGAAGTCACGTCATCAATTTGTTGATCGAATATACGACTTTGCATTTCTCTGTTCTGATTGGTCCGAAGTCACGTGATCAATTTGTTGATCGGATATACGTCTTTACATTTTATTTATACTTTAAATATACGTCTAAATAATGTCTATACAATTACATAGAAGGTTGACAGGAGTATCTTCTGATTGGTGCTTTCACGTATATAATGTCCATACATAGTAGGTTGATACTCCTAGCTTTTTCTCATCGTGTAATGATGAAAAATAGTGTGTGTCACTCGGGCCAAATTTTTTGTTCTCGGGCGGCGTATATTGAATTCCTCGCTACGCTCAGGATTCTACTTTAGAACCCCTCGCTACGCTCGGGATTCTACTATAGAATCCTTCACTTCGCTCTGAATTCAAAATAGCGCCCTCGGGGAACAAAAATTTTCTTTGGCCCCATGTAACACAAATAACTATTTTACTGATATCAGAATACAATCCAAGAGTTAAACGTGTAAACATTATAACATTTATTGAGGTAAAACCTCTTTCATGCATCTCATTGTCTTCTATGATATAGTTGTTTTTAACTTGTATCATGGTTGTTTGCAAAATTACAACTAATAGGAAATCCCAATAGGACGAAGGTGGACAGAATCAGGCAAACACACAACAGTTACTGTTATTACAACATAGTTCCATCAATACACTCAAAAAAATTAATTCGATTGATATGCTTTCGTAACACAATCAACAACAACGGTGCTACCAAAATCAATAATATTATATTAATGGTTTTAAATGCTTTTTATTTTGTTTAATCGTCATTAGTATCATTCAAGATAAAATTTGTATTCTAAGGACAAAATTTTAATTATTTGGCCTGGTGGAATTTCCGGAAAAGACGTGCCGCCAAGCGATTTAGCGTTCCGGTACGAATCCGTGTAGAAATCGACTAGGGGTATGGGTTTAATATAACTGCCATCCCCCTAACAGGTTAGCCCGCTACCATCTTATATTGCATCATCACTTACCATCAGGCGAGATCGCAGTCAAGGGCTAACTTGTAGTGAATAACCTAACCTAATAACCTCGACCTACCCACATATGGAGATGTTTTATAAAAAATTGTACAAGTATATTTTTTTATTGTGTGTAGGTATAATTTATTGTTTGTTTATTACTAGAGTTAGTTTAATTTAATAGTTACTGATTGTCGACGGTGGCGGTGACGCATGGTGTGCGGTAAAACCACAGAATAGGTAATAGTAGTAAGTAAAACTGCCAAAGTTTATGTTCACAACATTATATTTGTAACACTATTATTGTAATATTGTAATGTATTAATAAAATAAAAAAATAAATTTAAATAAAAACATTTTGACCTAATGTATTATAGCTTGTTAGTTCGTGATGATTTCGAATAACAAACGAAAAAAATATTATAACAATTACATTATAACACTTATGTATTTACATATTTTTGCCGTTATGTAGAAATAATGTAACACAAAATGATTTATTGATGAATAATATTATTCATACTTAATATTATAAATGCGAAAGTGTGTCTGTCTGTCTATCTGTCTGTCTGCTACGCTTTTACGGCCCAACTACTCAACCGATTTTGATGAAATTTGGTACAGAGACAGGTAACATCCCGGGGAAGGACATAGGCTACTTTTTATCCCGGAAAATTAAGGAGTTCCCCCGGGAAACAAAAAACACTTAAACCACGCGGACGAAGTCGCGTGCATCATCTAGTCTTCAATAAATATAAAGAGTTTGTTTTTAATTTTCTAAAAGCTCTTTCTTTAATTAATATTGTCCATCATCATTCCATCCAATAACGTGGGCGATATGAAAAATATTGGTCTTTAATCTTTTTCGATTATTGTCTAGACAAGCTTCATAGACAAAAGACTTCTTTCAGTTTATTTTGAAAACTATGATCCAAATAAAATCCAAATGTGTAAAGGACGGCTTTTCAAAACCAAAACCTGCATCAAAACTCATGAAATTATTTTTATTTGTCGCTTTTTTATTCTCAATGGATTTAGGTTTCGTAAAATTCAAATCATTTATAAGAAAAATTATAACCAAATTTACGATAGTATCATTTGCTTTCATAATTGGTCTAACTTTTATAGTTTACTATGTTCCGTTTGAGGGAAAATATTTCTATTGGTATACAAAATATATCTTAGAATATAACGCCCATATTCTCATATTACTCACTACTCCAGACAGTAAATCATTCTACACATTTCTAAACCGCTTACACTCAATTGACGTCAAATTTGCCCAGGAAAGTAATTTTTACAGATTAGATGTCCAAATCGTGTCCTTCTGGATAGGATCATTAACTTATAAAACTATAGCAACAATAGTTTATTGTGTAGAATACGATGAGTGCATAAAACCAATTTGGGTTCAAATAGTATTCTTATTCTCTTACTTACCCTTAGACATTCCCCTTATTTTATTTTTCTTTATATTCTACGCTACTCGTAGCCGATTAGCTGTTTTTAGAAAATTCATTGAAAGTAGTCAATGTGACGCATCATATTTTCAGTTCTTATATAAATCTATAATTGATGCAACTGAAACTATTACAGAAGCGTTTGTTCCTATTGTGAGTGATTCTAATAAAATACTTTACCCACTTTCAATTTACCATTTTTAATTTGGTTTTTTTTCAGTTTATCGTCACTTTGATAGCCGAGACTCCCACTTTTTTGGCAATCATCTATGGAATTATCAAAGAGATAACACATGAATCGGTAAGCTTCTGTGCTAATTTTCCTTTAATTAAATATGACCTATAATTTTGCATGATGTTATTTGTAATTTATTCAAGACTAGACGATGCCTGCGACTTCGTCCGTTCCAGCCAGAATTCTTTAATTTTCCAATTTTCCGGGAAGAAAAGTACTCTATGTCCTTCCCCGATATACAACCTATACCTGTACCAAATTTTATCACAATCGGTTGAACAGATGGGCCGTGAAAGCGTAGCAGATAGACAGGCAGGCACCCTTTCGCATTTATAATACTAGCTGATGCCCGCGACTTCGTCCGCGTGGATCGAGGTTTTTCGGTTCCCGCGGGAACTCCTTAATTTTCCGGGATAAAAAGTAGTCTATGTGTTATTCCAGACTATAATATATCTCTGTGCCAAATTTCATCCAGATCCGTTCAGCCGTTGGGGCGTGATTGAGTAACAAACATCCATACATCCATGCATCCACACATCCATTCATCCATCCAAACTTTCGCACTTATAATATTTATTTGAATATTTGATTAAGTACTAGTATTAAGTATGGATGATGTAATTTCTGTGAGGTACCATCCTATAATGGTGGAACATACTTGTACTACCTGTGCTATTACAGGCTTTGCTAGGTGCAACATATTCACTGCCAAAACTCTATACCTAACACCTTAATATTATGTAAAATATGTATGTTTCTGCAAAATAAAGAAATTGAATTGAACTGCTTCTTTCTGACTTCTGAGAAGGATTTACACGTCTTTCGTCGCTTCCGACCAATTACTACTTTAAATAATTTTATCAAAATTTTTTTTTTTTTTTTTTACATTTTTTTTCTTTATATTATTATATCAAATATCAAAGTGAGTTTATTTGTATGTTTGTTCCGCTTTCACGCCGGTTTCACGCCGGTTGCCAAATTTCATCCAGATCGGTTCAGTAGTTATACTGAACCGATCTGGATGAAATTTGGCACAGAGATAGATTATAGTCTGGAATAACACATAGGCTACTTTTTATCCCGGAAAATTAAGGAGTTCCCGCGGGAACCGAAAAACCTAAATCCACGCGGATGAAGTCGCGGGCATTAGCTAGTAAATATTATAAATGCGAAAGTTTGGATGGATGGATGTATGGATGTATGTTTGTTACTCAATCACGCTCCAACGGATGAACGGATCTGGATGAAATTTGGCACAGAGATAGATTATAGTCTGGAATAGCACATAGGCTACTTTTTATCCCGGAAAATTAAAGAGTTCCCGCGGGAACCGAAAAACCTCAATCCACGCGGACGAAGTCGCGGGCATCAGCTAGTTATATTATATTTACCTATAGAAAATATTTAATTGATTAACTATGTTCACAGAAACATTTGACTGGCTACTTAACCGAGAGTATTGTTGTAATGTCATCATTTATTGTTATTTTTGCACCTGCAGTAGCAGCAGGTTCTTTAACAAGTGAAGTTAATAAAATAAAAATTTACCTTCATAACATTCTACTTAAAGAAAAAGGTTTGTATAGCTTTACAGAACAATATTAAATTTATTTAGTTGCAGCTTTTGACTACATAAACCTAAATTCTTGCGAATTTCGGTTTTCAGGAACTCTATATAATTATGTATTTTTTTCTAGCATAGATTTTATCTAACAGGGAAAGGTGTACATAATGATCCCCCAAAAAATAATTCCTTCTATCCTTGGTAACGCTTAAATGGGTAAATGTTAAAAAAAGTAATGTGTAAAATGATCCCTGGGATTAATTTCTCATAAATTCACTCATGATGACTAGTCGGGTGCCGCGGAAACGCTTCACACCATTCCCCTAGATAGGCTATTTTGTATAAATATTTTAATTACTTACTGCAAATATTCAAATTATAAGAAATCGTATGTTGTGACATAAAATTATCTTCAATCATTTAATAATGTACTTTTTAATCTTACTTTTTTAGATCCCCAACAAGAAAGAGATTTACAAAAATTCATCAATTACCTCGACGCTCGTCCATTTAAGTTTACAGTGCTTGGAATCATTCCAATGGATGCTACTTTGCCAATGATTGTTCTTAATTTATCTATAACATACATAATAATTTTGTTACAATTAACGCACTTATTTTAAACTAGATGATGCTCGCGACTTCAAGCATAAGTAAATTAAGTTTCACTAAATTCCCGCGGGAACTTCTTAATTTTGCGGGATAAAAAGTAGCCTTTGTCCTTCCTGTCCCTGGAATACAACGTATCTCTGTAGCCTTCAAAAATGGGTTGAAAAGATGGGTCAAAGCGTAGCAGACCTACAGACAGACAAACAGACACATTTGTATTTATAATACTCTAAGTCTACTTGAGTGAATTTGCACTTATCCGTCCGTCCGTCTGTCTGTCAGAGCCTTATACCTAACTTCTGAATTACTGAACGTAATTACTTCAAATTTAAATATAATATGTAAACCGATGGCTTCCATCCGAATATGGCTTAAAAAGTTATAAAAATCTTTATTTCAGGGGGGCTCTCATAGAAGCGAATGCGAAGGTAAATATTTTTTATAGCGTTACATAGGGTTCCTGTATATCATGTTAAAGATAATTAGAAATAAAAATTATTTTTTCTAATTTTTCCCCTAAAATTGACGAAATGGGGGGCTTTCAAAGTGGAGATTTCCTAACGTCCAAAGTTGACCTAAGAACTCTCAATTTTCTGAAAGGCTGAGCCTAAAACTTGATCAATTATTTGAAATATATCCTGTACTTGAACAACAAATACTAAAATTAGATAAATATTATAAGGAAACGAAATTATTATATTTTTAATGAGCTACAGTATTTTTAAAATAACTTCACAATGATGTCAATAGATGGCGCTCTGTAAAAGTTTATTCGTTTGTGCTTACAAATAATAGACGTTAGCACCATCTTACGTGGAATAAACAAATATTAAAACTATCTTATGGATACCGCGAGGTCTCAGTTCGGGGCGAACCACTAGTATTAGTATGGATATGGATGTCATCAAAAATTGGTCAGCAGGTAAACAAAAATATGTAAAAGAATTCAGATAAGGGAGTTGTTATAATAATAGTACTGTTATAATAGTACCTAGTAAATATTGTAGTACCTACCTTGAATATTATTTTAAGTAATTTTACCAGTAAGTATTAAAATACTATTATTTTTAAAACTGTTAGTTTTCTATAATTATGCTACTGAAAATAAGAACAAAATGTTGTTGAATGTCTCCCAGAAATTGATCCATGCGTCAGTTGATCGTTTATTTCTTTTATTTATTCGATCGAAGGTTATTTAGTCCAACTGGTAATTCGGCGAGGAAGTCTTAGGCCATGTTTATCAATATGCTTTATACTACTTTGACATTATTTATATTGAAACAGCCAAATTTGCACGCCTTGCATGGCAATACACTGTAACGTCAATTTTTTGTAAAAACACTTGTATAACGTGGTTTATGCAAATAAATATTCTTATTCTTATTCTTAAGTAAATGAAATTTGTCATAGGGCTTTTGATTGTATATCGACTAATTACTATACGATTATGGCCGTAGCATGTAAGCTAACATCTAAGAATTAAGCAGAGTTAATCATATTTAATTTTATAAAATTATTTTCAAAATATTCACTTTGTTTCAATAAATTATTGGTCCTATCTCACTATGTCGTGAATCCCTTAGAGAGAAATTCAAGGAAATAGGTATTCTTACAGTAGCTTCGCAATATATTTACAGTAATTTAATCTTTGTAAAACAGCACGTTCAGAATTACAAAAGAATATGTGATTTGCACGATAGGCCAACTAGAAACCGCCATAGGCTCGTGACTCCATCGCTCCGCCTCAAGAAAGTCCGAAGGTCGTTCGTGGGAATGAGCATTCTATTTTATAACAAAATTCCACAATCTATTTTAAACTTGCCTTTACACAAGTTTAAGAAATCCATTAAAAGTATGCTTTTGAAAAAAGCTTATTATACTGTGGAAGATTACGTAAATGACAAAAGAGCATTTCTATGATAATATATTCATTTAAACGATAAACTAAAACATAAAGATCAATATTTTTTTACAATTTTTTCCGACTAGCTGTTGCCCGCGGCTCCGCTCGCGTAAATTTTGGTTTTCACAAATTGTGTAAAGTTAATGATCCATGGATTTTTCCACGATAAAGAGTAGCCTATGTGAACAAATCTAGGGTATAATCTACATCCATTCCAAATTTCAGCCAAATCGGTTCAGTAGTTGTCGCGTGAAGGAGTAACAAACATACACACATACAAACTTTAATATTATTATTGCCGATAGGTGGCGATTTGCACCCTTAAACAGTATTCAATTCTATGCCTTGATATGGGTAGTCGGGTATGTCACACTCTCTTTAACGTTTCTGTGGTGGTGTCGTGTGGTGCAGGTTGTTACGTTTCCTCAAATATGGTTGAGCGAAGCAATGGCTGGATCATGCGTCATGCTCGTGAACGGGTGCCACCGTCGGAAATGGGGCTGCCTCTGTCTGCCAGTCTTGGCGTGTATTGAATATTGTATGCTCATGAAAAAAGCATACTTTACAATCGAAGATTACGTAAATGATAAAAAAAAAGCGTGGATTTGATTCGCTCCAGCTATGCGTGGGACTGCAGTTACTTGTATCATTATGATGATTGTAAGTTTTGATGGAAAAGAGCAACCACCGAGTTTCTTGCTGGCTCTTCTCGGTAGGAATGGCATTCCGAACCAGCGGTAGATTCATATTATAACGATTCAAAAGCGCTTGTAAAAGCTTTTTTGAATAAAAAAACATTTGAATTTGAATTTTGAACTATCTCGCATGGCTATGAAACCCCTTTTTATAATTATTCACAAAATAATAATATAATAAGTATTAAAAATTAGAAAATCTATACTATAACATCTATTTTCAAATTCAATTTAATTACTTGAATAAAGCTACTGAGATATTTTGTATTAAGTTCATATAAGTCCAATAAAAAACTTTCAAAGAAAAGATCCGTCGTAAACTCCTTGAAGCAGGTATTCGTCATTTCTCGTATAAAGTTCTCTTACACCCGTGGGAGCCAATCAGATTTTCGTAAAATTTGAAAAATTCATGAGCACTACTCATAGCAGTGAATATGCCATTGACACTGTGACACACAGTCGAATAGACTGACGAACTTCTAAATCTATTTACAGGGTTAATTAAAAATTATCAATCACCTCTTTAGGATGGCTTTTCTACATATTATTATTTAATGAGATAGTATGTAGAAAAATTTTGAAAAAACAAAAAAAAAGACTTTACAGCGAAAAGTTAATTTTTTAGGGTTCCGTAGCCAAATTTGGCAAAAACGGAACCCTTATAGATTCGTCATGTCTGTCTGTCTGTCTGTCTGTCTGTCTGTCTGTCCGTCCGTATGTCACAGCCACTTTTTTCCGAAACTATAAGAACTATACTGTTGAAACTTGGTAAGTAGATGTATTCTGTGAACCGCATTAAGATTTTTACACAAAAATAGAAAAAATACAATAAATTTTGGGGGTCCCCATACTTAGAACTGAAACTCAAAAATTTTTTTTTCATCAAACCCATACGTGTGGGGTATCTATGGATAGGTCTTCAAAAATGATATTGAGGTTTCTAATATCATTTTTTTCTAAACTGAATAGATTGCGCGAGAGACACTTCCAAAGTGGTAAAATGTTGGTCCCCCCCCCGTAACTTCTAAAATAAGAGAATAATAAAACTAAACAAAATATATGATGTACATTACCATGCAAACTTCCACCGAAAATTGGTTTGAACGAGATCTAGTAAGTAGTTTTTTTTTAATAATTTAAAACTTACTACAGGTTTGTACGGAACCCTCGGTGCGCGAGTCCGACTCGCACTTGGCCGGTTTTTTCTTATCTACAATTTCTGTGTTTTAGTAGCGCCTTAGAGCTGCCTTAGCCTCAGAGCATTTTTTTAAACCATTGTATAAATTATTCGTTATTCCGGGACTTTTCATAGTAGAATATGTTTTCTGAACAATCAATAAACTACGACTATTACTTACTGGTCAGGTGAGATCGCCGTCAAGGGCTTACTTGTAATGAAATAAAAAAACACTAACTTTACGTTCACACCACCCGTATATCACGTTGAAGCTTTCAGTATCCGTTCCATCCTGGTTTTATGCCAGCTATGATCTTTGATAATGAAGACATAATAATAATAATATGTGGATATATATTTGCCTGGTGGGAGGCTTCGGCCATGGCTGGTTACCACCCTACAGCAGCCAAGCGATTTAGCATTCCGGTACGATACCGTGTACAAACCGAATAAGGGGTATGGGTTCAATATAACTGCTGTGCCCCTAGCAGGTTAGCCCACTACCATCTTAGACTGCATCATCACTTACCATCAGGTGAGCTCGCAATCAAGGGCTAACTTGTAGTGGATAAAAAAAAGGAAAAAAATGGAACCACCACACCACAACCACAAGTTTATGTGAAAATCTATGGTGATGATGATACATTAGTATTTCGTATACAGTCAAAATAATAGCAGCTAGCACCAATTTAAGATGATAAGCACTGCCCCCTTATTCTCTAACTCAGTGGCTATCAAATATTAAAGCCACTGATATAATATTATTTTTTCGCATAGCAAACATTCAAAGGATAAGAAATATAATTAGTTAGGTATGTCAGCGGCTTTAATTTTTTTATAGGCTCTGAGTTAAGGGCAAAACACACAGGGAACGGGCGCGGGTCGAAGGCGGGCCGGGTCGGGTGCGCGCCGGGTTGAATTCGTTGTATTTATGTGGACGACATCACTCAGTATCACCCGCCACGCGCCCGACCCGCGCCCGCGTTCTATGTGAGCGCCGCGGCGCGAGATACCTTAATTCGCGTGTGTCATGTAAATTATACATTTTTATCCGATTTATTTTATGGTAATCTGTGTGTTATGACAAAGGTAAGGATATTTAAAACGAATTTACGGTATGAAAAGTCAATAATGAAAATGAAATAATGTCAATGATTTTATATCAATTTGGAAGCAGCTTTAATAATAATATGTTTTATAAATATTATCAGTCTGTGTGTATATAATTTAGCACAAACCACTGGATGGCTCGGGCTTTTTAGCATACAGATAGCTATTATCACAGAATAGCTATTATTTCTGTTTAATAGGTTTACAATTAAAGGCAACTTAATTAAATAAATAAATAAATAAATAAATAAATAGATCTTTATTTAGGATTTCAAGTAACACAAAAACAAATTACAAAAATAGTGACAAAAAAGAAAATAAAACTTATAGACTAACAATCTGTGTTGTAGAAAATCCTAAAAGGGTATCAAACTCAGCGTATGCTGATATGGTGTAGATGCGCCATATCAGCGCTGATTTTCAGTTGACCCCTATAAAATCCTCGGCGTCTCGGACCGGTCCGGGCTGATCAAATAACTTAATTTGCAAAACAGGAAACAATATATTATCTACCCACTAACATTATAACTAAGCATATATATAATTATTACTAAACATAACGTGACACTAATATAAATAAACTGTAGCATAACTCGTCTGAGTCTGCATCACTATTCTGGACTATTCCTGGTCGTTTTCTATGATTCCTCTATGGTTTTATGTGTGTACTTTATAATCACGGAATTAGGAATTTTACGACTATGTTTTTAATCTGTGTTTTTAATACACTTGGCAAAGTACCCAAGTGACATTCTATGACTCTGTGTCAAATTATTATTATCTGTGTAAATCTTCTGTTTCTGGTCGGTGCTTGTCAACAAAAAACAAATGACCAATTAAGTAAATGATTCTAAAAAATACATATTTGGGCCTTGGGGTATATATTTTCATTAAAGCCGACTGATTCAAACAACAAACGACACATTTTGACCTATTTGTGCTGCCTCTCCGGGTATTTGGATGAAAACGCGAAGCAATTAAGCATACGTAAATACATTTTAACCTAACTAAATTTTTGCTTGTCTAATAAAATCTTTTTGAGCTTACATTTAAAGGTAAATACTGATTTCAGGTTTTGCACTGGCGGCGGGATTATATTCCAAATCCTGGAGAAAGCAAGTCTAAAACTGCCCCGGAATGCGGCGGTCCTGTGTTTTGGTATAGCCATATTGCATGCCAAGCCTCTCGGTGCATATCTACTGTGCTGTCTTGCCCATTTGATCTTTGTGAAAAGATACTCCGGTTTACCAGTAGAGATAACACCAAATAACAATGTGGCTAGGTGCAGGTTTCTCCGGGATGACATATTTAGCAAATTTGCCTGATTAAGATATGGGCTGATATGTGAACGAGGAGCAATAGTAAAACAAAAGCGAGCGCAAGCGTTTTGGACCCTCTGAATTAATTTTTTAGTTCTTTCCAACAAACACGGCCCATATGCTGTGTCGGCATAGTTCAGCTTAGATAAAACAAGTGAATCGCATAGCCGTATTCGAACCTCTACACTCAGGTAAGATCTTATTTTATACAGAACTTTCAATCTATAGAAACAGTTCTTGGCAATATTTTTTATGTGCGACTCAAAGTGTAAGTTTGAATCAAAAATTACACCCAAATTCCTTGCCTCAGAAACTCTTTCTATGCAATTGCTTCCTATTCTGATTTGCATATCTAAACTTTCTATAGTTTTTAACATTTTAGAGGTTCCTAAAATCATGCATTTTGACTTCAGAGGATTCAGTAACAGCGAGTTCTTTTCTGACCAGTTAACTATTCTATTCAGGTCATCATTAATTTTTGTTTCAGCATCTGCAGCATCCTGAGGCATAAAAGAGAGGTATAATTGCACATCGTCGGCATAAAGATGGTATTTGCAATTGGAGAAACAACGGATCATATCTGCTGTGTAAATCGCAAAAAGCAATGGACTGAGTACCGATCCTTGAGGCACTCCTCGAAGTACTGGAGACGTTGAGGATATCAAATGGGTACCATCACCTTGGACTATTTGCACAAATTGAGACCGGTTACTGAGAAAGCTGTCAAACCATTTAATAGTTGAAAACCCAAATCCATAGAACGACAACTTAGATAGCAGTAACGAAGTATCAATTGAATCGAATGCACGGGAAAAATCAAGCAGTACCAGAACAGTTCCCATGCCTTGGTCCTGGGCAGTTAGGATGTTGTCAATGACATCCATGATTGCCGTTGTTGTACTGTGACTTTTCCTAAAGCCAGACTGGTGAACTGGCAATATATTGTTTTCCTCTACATAAGATGTCATTTGAGCACATACAGCCTTTTCCAGTACTTTAGATATGCATGGTAATATACTAATAGGCCTAAGATCCTTCATGCTGGTTGGATTATTTACTTTCGGAAGAGGTTTGACTATAGCCGTTTTCCATGCATTAGGGAAGGTACTTGTTGTTATAGATCTGTTAATAATAGCTGTTAGAGTGCCTAGACTCTGTGGTAGTGTCCAGTATAACATCTGCAACGTGATTTCATCTAGGCCTTGCGCATTTGATTTTAAACCTTTCAGAATTTTGATAACCTCGGCCTCTGTCACCGGTCTTAGGTTAAAGGTATTAGGCCCAAACGTATTGAATTCATAGTATGTGAGATTAGATAATGAGAGCCTTTCACTATGCGGGATATTCAAAAAGTGTGCGTTTAACGCCTCCGGGTCACATAAGGTTGATGGTATGTCATAATCTTGTTTCTTACTAACCCCTATATTTTTTTTTAAATGTTTCCACAACAGAAATGGTTTACTTATGCACTGATTTATGTAAGTCTGAAAATAAGCTGTTTTTTCTGCTTCCATTGCCTCCCATACAAGTTTTTTAAATTTCTTGTAATACTCCTTATGGGATTCATTTCTTGATGCTTTATATCTAGAATGACTCTGATTTCGCAGTGCTATCATTTTCTTAATGGTGTAAGTTATCCAAGGGCATGTTTGCTCATTTATCTTAATCTTTTTTAAAGGCGCATGGATGTCAAATAAGGTTAAAATGTAAGCGTTAAAATTCAATACCATATCTTCAACATCATTTAAAGAGTTGATGTCACCCCATGGAACATTTTTTAAGTCCACATTAAAGTCCTCCGCAATAATGTCTTTTAGTGGTCTAATAGTAACCCAACGGGGTGCTATTTTAGCCTTCTTTAGGTTAAATGTGACAGTGATAATGGCATGACCACCTAGCTCTTTTACGTGATTTACTTCCACATCTCGGATCGAGCTATCTGTGCAGACCAAATCTATCAAAGTCTCACTGTGATCAGTGAAATGCGTTGGTTCTGTTACTACCTGCTTAAGGTTCGTGTAGTTTAAAAAATCATTAAATAGTTTAGTTTTGCTGTCAAGTGGACTAAGTAAATTGATATTGAAATCTCCCAAGAGTACTAGGTTATCACAACTCGAGAAAAAAGTCAGAGATTGGGTCATAGAGTCAATAAACAAATCAACATCCTGCCATGGTGGCCGGTAAGCTGTACCCAACATAATCTTTTTGCTACCGACCTTCAAACTTAACCACATTTGTTCTACTGAGTGGGGATTCGGATGCTCACAGATAGTGAACTTTATGCCTTTCTTTACATAAAAACCCACTCCCCCTCCGCGCCCCCCTTTTATATTTGACGGCCGCGGTGAGTGAAGAAAGCGATAGCCAGGCACTTTTGGAGCAAGCCCCTCCTCCCCCTCCTTAAGCCAGGTTTCATTAATAGCTATTATGTCTACTTCTATATTACTCATCGCCACCAAGAATTCCTCATGTCGGGTTCCAAGAGAGCCTGCATTAAATAATCCAACCTTAAAGAGTTTTGACTTAACTTTTATGTACAAGCAATTTCATATTTATGTAAATTTTGATAATAAGTATAAACATTTGATTCGATTCGTGTAAAAGGCTCTCAGTTAAGATGTGGCATCCACTTGGCGTGATAGAGAACATCACAACATCATACTCATACATTTGCGGGTAAGCTAGTTTATTACATGCAAAAGTGCTTGTTTGAACTGATAATTCATAATTTATGTAATATAGAAAGGGCTGAGATAAAGTAAAAACTATAAAAAACACCCGGGGGCAAAACACCGCAGCAGCCGGATAAAATAGAAAATATAAATTATAGGCCCAATGTAATAAGATATAATAATTATTGCGTAACATGTGTGTTAACTGACTGTTAATTATTGTGATAAACAGTAATATAAGATTACAATTTTTAGTGTCAGTTGTGTTTTTTACTCTCAGTTTGCTATACCCAATTCCAACAAAGATACACTGAAGCGCTCCGCATATTACAAAATCTAGCATACATCCTGTGTCTCTACATAGAGACAGACTTACATAATGAAAGATACGGACTCGGGTATCCGACCTAGTTTTATGCCTTAAGTTAATCTCGCTATTTAACCAATCACCTGCGTTATTAGACTTCCCCAACTCTGACGACACCAAAAACACGATCAACGTCTGCCTCTATCTTGATGCTGTGAGCGGGCTGTCCTTCTGCCTTCCGCGCGTAGATGCGCCCACGATTGGTCCAAGTGAACTTCCACTGCATCTTCCGCGCTGCTTCTCGCGCAAGGTAGAACAGGTGCCGGTTCCTCCGGGTCAGCCTCTCGTTGACATAGAAGCGCTTGGGCGGCGCGTTGAGGCCAATGTCTTGTGAAGTGGCACCGCGCCGCACGCGCGCACCCCGCAGCAGCTCGTCCCGCAGGCCGCGCCGCGCTAGCCGCACCACCAGGCGCCTGCCTCGGCCCACTCCGACTGACTGATCGGCGCTTTCACTGGCTCTACCAACCCTCTCTGCGAAGATGATGTCCTTGCTCTCCAGCTCTACGCCGAGCTTTGTTGCCAGGACTGTGACCGTATGGATCGGGTTTTCCCCTTTCACCTCTGGCAGGTTCGAAATCTCGATGTCGGCCTGGAGAAGCTCCTGATCCCGTTCATTGAGGTCCTCTTGCAGTTTAGCTACAGTTTGCTCTAAGACGCGCAGCTCATCGCCTCGGCCTAGCCCATCCTGCTGACCCGTTACGAGGGCGCCTTTCTCTATCTCCCCCAGCCTTCCTTCGATGACATCAATGCGTCGGCTACAGCCTGTGATGGCACCTCGCATGTCAAACAGCTCTACACGGAACTCCTTCAGCTCCTTCCTGACCTCTCGCAGTTCCTCGCGGAAGAGGCGCATTTCCATACCTAGGTCCAGCGGCTGGGTAGTGTCGAAAACCGTGTCATCACAGGCAGCTCCTGTACAGTCTTCTATCAAAGACTGCGAAGAGCCTCCAGAGGCCGCCGACGTATCCACTTGGTAGTCACTACTTGCGTGCTTTACAGGAGTTGCTGCATTGCCTCCTTTAGGCATTTTGGTTTTGCACTCTGGGCACATCCAACCCGGGACAATCTGTGCTGCTTCAGGTATACCTATGCACGCCTTGTGATAGAGGCCTGGGCAGACACTACACCTGGCGCCACCTACTGCCGAGAGAAACTTCCCACATGCACCGCAACGCATCATAGTTGGAGACATCCCAAATCGATGGTTTGCAAGGTAATGCGACCGTCGCCCGAAAGATGGCGGTGTATGTTGCTGATGACTTTTAATTCTCACGTACCGGTCCGAACCCTACACTAAGCAACCCTTTTGCTCTTGCTGATTTCAAGATTGCCTCACAGGTGGCGCTGTATACAGTCAGAACTGCAGGGTAGCTATTTATCCAACAGTGGAAGAGAGACGCTATGTACCCTCTTTCCTTTATAATTACAACTCGGGCCCCACTTTTAAATCCAATTTATGGGCACAGCACTTCACTGTTCCAAAATAATTATACTTCGAACACTTTATATGTTAAGTGAACTCTGTCCCGAACTCACTAATTCAACTCAACTCCGCGATTTGTAATTTTAAAATGGATAAGACTACGCAGCCGTACTTCCGTGACAGGTCCGCGACGTCGAGTCTAGTCGAGTCGAATTACATCTAGGATTCAAGGTTTTGGTGTTAGAACTACAAAGCTAGTTTCAAAATTTCTTACTAACTGACTCCGGTTTCATAAATTAACAGAATGTCTTTATATGTTTGGAGGAAAATTTGACACGGCTTAGTCCCGGTGTATAATAAGTTAGAGAACTGAAAATATAGTAGGCGTCATAATAATATAAGTTACAAAAAATATGATAAGATTTATTACTAAGGGTAATAATTTATTTAGATTAGTATACCAGCTTTCTTAATTTCCTAAGCTTTCTAGAAATTATAATTATCAAATTAATTATTTATTTCATTTTCAAAAACAACAATTACTTCATGTTAACAAATGGAATTGTCTAATGAGTTATTACAAAGCACTTATCTGATTACAAGGCTATCGAATGTTTGACTTAGTTACGCTTTATAATCTTTAAGTTGCTGCCGTATAAAAGTAACATCATGATGAATGTTTCATCCGTTAACATATTAAGGAAGGATAATCCAAATCCTAAACCAATGTCAAAGTTACTCAAAGCTATTCTGATTATAGCTTTATTTCTGTTTTCAATGGATTTTGGATTGATCAAAAGCAAATCATTTACACAAAAAATAACTAATAAATTAGCTTCTTTAGCAATAACAACATTTTTTGGAATCAGTTTCTCCATAAGTGCTTATTTGTCAATAAGCGCTTACTTGACACTGCGAAATATAGTTTGGTATCTAAGATATATCCTACAAGTTTATTCTTCTATCATCATATTATTTTTAACGCCAGAGAATAAAACATTTTGTTCATTTTTAAACACCATGCATTGTATTGATGCAAAGATTGGCGTGGATAGTGACTCATTTCGATTAGATATTAAGATTCTAATATACTTGGTCACATCAATAATGTACAAATGGGTATTAAGTATGCTTTCTTGTGCTGCTTATAATGAATGCCTTGAGTCTATTTGGTTGCAATTGTTATATTTCATTCCATATTCGTCAATGGATATGCCTGTTGTTTTTCTTTTCTTCATATTCTATGCTGCACGGTGCCGATTGGTAGCTTTGAGAAAATTTATTGAAAATAGAGGATGTGAGCCGATTCAGTTTCAAAATGTATATCAATCCTTAATAGATTCGACTGAAATTGTTAAAAGAGCTTTCGATCTAATAGTAAGTAATAGTATAATAACAAAATACAATGTATTATAATTTATTAATTAGTTTTTTAACGTTTCATTATTTATCACCCTCCTTTCAGTTTTGCGTGACAATAATTGTTGACGTTCCTTGTATAATGATAATAATTTATCAAATTATAAAAGATATTACAGTTGGGTCGGTAAGTTTATTACATTTAATATTAATAATATTAACAAAACCAAATACATCGTCATACTTCAGCTTCATTCGATTTATTTATTACATTTTTCTCCCAAATTATTTTCCAATTAATTATTTTAATTTCTTTGCAGAGTTTGAACAATGTCACTGGATATGCAACTGAGGCTGCTCTGGTATTATTATCATTAATGGTCATTTTTTTGCCTGCAATAGCAGCAGGTTCATTATCGAATGAAGTCAACAAAATCAAAATTTGTTTTCATAACATGCTTCTTGAAGAAAAAGGTTTGTATCATCAATTAACAAAATAATTTAATTTTCATCCCACCATCTCGGAAAGAGTATTTTTACTCTTCGATATCTGAATGCAAAATCCTCTTGAGGATAAAGTAAATTGAATTTAGAACATCGTGTGCACGTTAGTAAATATCACTCGTCTATGAAGTTTGTGAATTCAAAACATCATTAAAACCTATTTACTTCTACCTCTATGGTGCCGAATTTCCATACAACCGTTTTTAATTTGTTAAAAACTCACACTCGTAACCTTCTTGGTGTACTTTTTTCATTTGCTTTGCGCGCACCATTTTCTTTCACGTAAAATATTATACTCAACTTAGGTAACTGTAGCAAAGTTACTTTCAATTTTTCTTAATTATACCTACCTAAGTATTATTTGTTAAGATTATTCTGTAATACTTACCTTTCATAATGTAGTAGTTAATACCTAAACTGAAATAAAATTATTGTGATTTTTTTTTGCATTTAGTCATTTCCTCGCTGAGGTGGGATGAAAAGTTACGTGTTGCACTCGAGTGAAAAGATTTTTCACCTCGTGCTCTTTTGATTCCCTTGCTGACGCTCAGGATTCTAAATTTGAATCACTCGCTTGCTCGGTCATCAAAATTGAGCACGCGGTTAAAAAACAGCTTTTCACTCTTGTATAACAAATAACTATTATTAACGATGTAAATTATTTATTGGTAATAATCGTTTAATTTTTAAAAGTCGTAAAGTAGGTATATTAACTAAACCCTTTAAAAAAATTTACCCTCAATCTCGCACTAGTAAATGGTTACTGATATGGTGAATGGTGCTAATGGCGGAGACATGTATATGCCTCTTGAGGCAAGTAATATAGAAAATGAATTTATTATCATCACACTCGTCGTATTCGTCGTATAGTCGTTGTCGTATGTCCAAAATTCATTTGTTTAGGGATCGATAAATATGATTGCAATCGCTAAATCAATCCGCCAATAGCTAAAAATAGAATGACACATGGAATGAATCGCTAAGGAAAAAAATTATGTTCATCTAAAACTAAATTTGTATCATTGATTTTTTTCAGACCTACAGAAAGAGCAAGATATTCAAAAATTGATCAATTACATCGATGCTCGTCCTTTCAAGTTCAAAGTGCTTGGAGTTGTTCCAATGGATGCTACTTTACCGACGACTGTTCTCAATCTATGTGTAACATATATCATTGTAGTATTACAATTAACACATTTGTTTTAAAAAAAATTGTTATATATTTTGTGATGTTATCTTATAGCAACATTTAAAACTGAAGCCTTATTCTGTGTGATTTACGTAAGGCCTTTGAATGTATATCAAGTATAAAGTGTGTCTTACTCATGTGTTAGAATATATAGATTTTTATTTATTATCCCTTATGTGCGATGGATTTCATTTATTCTATCGCATTTTAGCAAACTGACTCCTAATGTTTTTTTTAATCCACTACACGTTAGCACTTGAAGTGACGATGCAGTCTAAGATGGTAGCGGGCTAACCTGTTAGGGAGGGGTATGGCAGTTATATTAAACCCATACCCGTAGTCAGTTTCTACACGGCATCGTACCGGAACACTAAATCGCTTGGCGGTACGTCTTTGCCAGTAGGGTGGTAACTAGCCACGGCCGAAGCCTTAAACCAGACTAGACCAGAGAAAATTCAGAAAATATAAAATTCCCAAATTGACTCTATCGGGAATCGAACCCGGGACCTCTCACGTTAATACAACAACGCTCAACACTGCGCCAGGGAGGTCGTCAAATGTGTTTTTGTGTAACTGTTTTATTTTAGTAAATTGAATTCTTTCAACGAATTGAGAAGCTCGAGTGTCTATGATCAATGCTCATAGTTGAATAAAGGTTGGGATCTTGAGGTGCTAGAATGAAAATTAAAGGGGACGTTTTTAGCTGATGCGATGTCAATGACCACGAGGACGACTATTTTTTAATTATATTATCTTACAATTATTTTAAATGAAACGGAGACTGTTATAGATAAGAAAATAAACCTAATCCCAGATGGGCTCATAACCTAAGCGATCACCCCAACTTCCTAAATAGGATGGATAGTAAAATTTCCAAAGAACAATAACTCGGATTGTATAAACAAATAAAATAACGTATAAAAGTATAATATCAGTGGTTAAATATAATGATAAAATAGGTCCGATTTGATTACAGAAACATAATATCATAGAACAATGCTACACATAAAAATAATTGTTGTTATGTATATTAAATAGACACATAAAACAGTTACCACGGGGCTTTAAAAAAACCTAAATGCACGCGGAAGACGTCTCGGGCATTAGCTAGTACACAATAAAATATCTCTGACACTAGAAATAATAATTCGTACAACAATACTGCACCGTGTGTATTTTAAGTTTTAACATATTATCCATACTAACATTATGAATGCGAAAGTGTGTCTTGTGACTAGGTGTATGTACCTATCAGTCAAAAAAAAATATATATATATATTTAAAACAATATTAGAGAATAAACAGTATTAGTACGGGAGGTAGCGTTGCAAATACAAAAGTCATAGTAAGCCGGCTGATATTAACAACGATAGTTGATCTTATATGACTAATAAGTGAAGCGACCGTCAGCTGCTCAAGTCGCGGTGGGTGCGGCTGTTGGGAGGCTGCGAAAGAGGTAAAAAAAAATAAAAATTAAGTAATATTACGCCGGCTGAAACTGTTTCCCTAAATAGTTGTTATCATACTGAGCTGAAAAAAAATCGTCAGCTGCATCGTGGAGGGGGGATTATGCGTCAGCTGCTCGCATAAACTTGTAAAAAAAAACATAAAATAAAGTTATATTACGCCGAATGAAATTTAACTACGTGATTCTTCTCAAATAATGAAGAGTACGAAAACAACAATCAGCTGCTTGTACAGCGGTGGAATGACCGTCAGCTGACCCAGTGAAGATTTAAAATATCGGAGCATTGCTATTATTCTGTTTCCTTTTAAACACATATTTCGAGATAGATTCTGGCCTTGCTCGAACCCATAACACGACCTTCGGGCTACCTAAGCCTCTCCCTCCAATATTTCAAAGCAACATCTGCGCTATGTTTCATAAAGTCTGTGACTACATTGTCAAGTTTTAATATACATAGTTCTATGGTCTATGATTGTAACCTTGTTCTATGTCTCTTTGGTTTATCAAGCATTATGATGGTGGAAGAATTTTAAGTCTTTTATTTAAATATAATTTAACATGGCGCAGCCGTCCTGAAAATTCACGTAAGTTTAAAATTTATGTTCCCATTAAGTTTGTGGATGCCACGATGGACAAAAATGTTAAAGTCTTACCTAATTTTGACCTGCGGGCAAATGGTGCTGCCGCGGAATGGAAAATATGGCGGTCGTGTTTCGAAGATTATCTCGTGTCCACTAGGCAAGATGGTGCAAGTGACAAAATTCGCCTTGCTTTACTGAGAAATATGCTGGGTATGGAGTCGGCACGTGTGCTTCTTACGTTGCCTATACCCGTCGAAAAAGCAGGTGATTTTAACTTTGTACTAAACGCCATAGAAACATATTATGTCAGACCACGTGTGAACGAGGTCTTTGAAAAATATAAATTTAACGACCGAAAGCAAAAGGAGGGAGAAACCTTTGATAATTTCCTCACTGAAGTGAAACAATTGATGCTAAACTGCAACTTTAGCGACACTTCTAAGGAGTCTATTGACGATCAATTGTTGATAACTATGATCCAAGTAAAATCTAAATATGACGGCTTTTCAAAACCAAAACCTGCATCAAAAGTCATGAAATTATTTTGATTTGTCTCTTTCTTATTCACAATGGATTTTGGTTTCGTAAAATTTAAAACAAAAATTACGATTGTATCATTTGCTTTCTTAATTGGTCTAACTTTTAAAGTTTCTTATGTTCCGTTTGAGGGAACATATTTCAATTGGTATACAAAATATATCTTACCCTGGAATTCATAAACGTTGGGTAACCAGTCTCTGGCAAAATGCCGTTCACGATTCGCGTAGGACTTGAATGTAGAATCAACCTTTGTTGCAATTCATAAACGTTCGCCAGACAATCTCCTAGCTGAATGGAGAAGAAATGGAGATGTACAGAATATTGTCTATTGATTGACATGTTATCTGTGGAAATTCTCTATGGATGTCACTTTGACGCACTGAGTCACTCAAGTGAACGTCAATGTTTGTTTACAAACAAACATTGACGCGATTTTCAATTTCCAATGGTTTCCAATTTTAGGGAATAATAGAAAGCAAAGACCGAAGCGAATTCGAAATTTACGTGGTAAAACGCTGACGAATAATACCACTTTGATAGCGGTGATGCACAACTTCATGATTTGTATATCCTGCATAAAGTCAGAGACGGCCAAGCTGACGGTACATCCTGGGCACGTATAAGAATCGCTCTGGAGCACCTTTGCAAAAATATCGCGAAGATATGTTTGTTCGCAGATAACAAAAGTGCAGCTTACTCTCCACATACACATATATTCATAAACAGTCCAGAAGTCCAGTAGAACTACTTCAGCTCTTACGAGTACGTTCTAAACTGTTCTGGCATGGTGCAAAGATGTGTTCATCAGTGCAGACTTTTGGCCTGAGGGCATAGTATACCGTCGTTACAGGGAAGCGAGAACAAGAATTCCTTCTGCTTCATAAGACTATAATATACTTATTTTTAGAATTGTATTTATAGTATTTTATGAATTATATTGTATTGTGTTATAATTATGATTAAATATTGTTGCCTGATTTAAATAAATAATTCAATGTTAAGATCAAAGTTATCATGTTCTTGCTTAGTCACTGAAGTAATAGGATACCAAATTTCGAATCTATCAAACCTGTATTGGTAGTTGCTCTCATACTTTCTTCAACATATTATGATAATCTGCAAATAGCTGAAGAGATTTTCTTGAATCATTGTTAAGAACACTTTCGATCAAGTCCTCTAAACCAAAAAAATAAATCAAAATCGGTTCATCCGTTTGGGAGCTATGCTGCCGCAGACAAATACACAGATGCACAAACACACACACCCTCTTTTAGCGTCGGTAAGTAGTCAAGACTGAAAGACCATGAAGGTACTTATAGAGCTAGTTTTATGGCATTTATACATGGCTTTATATAAAAATTCTATTTTTATTTATGAATGAATAAGTACAGAAAACTATAAAATGTTATAATCCATTTAATATTATTTTAACAATTAATACCAGGCTGAAGAAGGACATCATTCATATTTTTGACTGCTATTATGATTCTTGTATTGCTAGCCACTTCCTTTTCGCCTCAAGAAATGCACATATCATATGAGGTCATCCAACCAAATGAATTAATCCACGACCTTTATTCTAACTTCTTCACACAAGATCTTGGCTCAAACTGAGGATAGTAGAACAACGTATGTTCTGGAATTGCCTTTAGGTACTGTGTAGTACATACATTAACTGTAGTTCCTTTATTTTGCGCTCGATATTATGTATTATTCGTCAACATCCTATGTCCTATGAGATAAGTACAGAGTCATTATAAAAATTTTCTTCTTTCTTGTTTACCTAATTCTGTATACCATCAATTAGCCTTTGCGTCTACTAGCCTTGCATCTTTATGTAGGCTGGCCGATTGTGGTATCTTTCAAGAGTCCGTCCTCATGCGGCACTTCTTTCTTCTGGCAATAATTCATAGCCATCGTTTCAATCCCTCCCCGGCCCACTATTAAATACTGAGCGCGTGCCTCTTCTTAGAACGAGAAGGGTAACTTCCGGAAATACCCGTCTGTATCAGGACAGCATAAATCGTCGTAGTTTTATATGCACTGGCTGTAATTAGCGATTTCATCATCAATGTAAAGCCATCATTCGCTTTACACTACACTTTGGATAATTGGTGGATTTATTGGTTTTACCACAAGTACAAACTTAGAAGAACATGTTGTATATGACTCAAATCACATTTTTTCTTCGATTTTTTATTAAAAATCAAGATTTATTACGCACAAATAGCCCACAAAATACAAAAATAAAGCTATGTCAAACTCATGTCATAGCAAAAGCCTCGTTTGATTGTGTCTGATTCGCGGAAATCGGCGAATCAGTATTCAGCCGCTGTTAGCGACCGCATGGAGAGTCTCTTTCGACTATGAAATGCAAAAGAGAGTCTCTTTCGACTATGAAATGCAAAAAGCTTGAATTCGATACATAGCGCTTGAAACGTCTCGGAAAAGAGCCGTTCAGTCGATTATGAATTCCACTGTTAGAATATAACGCCCATATTCTCATATTACTCACTACTCCAGACAGTAAATCATTCTACACATTTCTAAATACACTCAATTGACGTTAAATTTGCCCAGGAAAGTAATTTTTACAGATTAGATATCCAAATCGTGTCCTTTTGGATAGGATCATTAGCTTATAATTGGGGTAAAGCCTCTTTCATGCGACACATTGTCTTCTATGATATAGTTGTTTTTAACTTGTATCATGGTAATTTGCAAAAGTACAATTAATAGGAAATCTCAATCGGACAAAGGTGGACAGAATCAGACGAACTCACAACAGTTACTAATATTACAACAAAGTTCCATCAATAGTTATGATACGGCGGCGAGCGAAAGGCTTTTTAAAAATAAAAAATTAAATTTAATTTCGGAAATACAAAAATTAAATTATTTAAATATAAAAATAAAACGTGGTTCGAAGATTTGTGGCTGGTGACCGACTGCGAGGCAGTTCAATTGTTGCAAGGCGACCGTTTCTGCAACGCAGACATTCCTGATTTGTCCATTGTTCTTCATTACTGCTCCGTCAGCCCGAATCCAGGGTTACGGTATGTTAACTCTTCCCTCCTTAAGATGGAAGCTGGTCCTGCAGCTTCCAGGAGCGTCCTCGCGACTTGCTTTACTTGAGCGCTTATTCCAGTTGTATATCTTCCAGATTGCAATAGATACTGCTACTATGTAGAGGAGCACTGTAGACCAGCTGGGAATCGCCATCATATAAGGCCAGTTCCAGGCTTCTATTTCTTGGATGTCTTCAACCTTGTTCATAAGTTCATGGACGCTATCTAGTGAGATGTCTTCCAGATGTATCTCGTACTGGACTTCTTCTTGGTGTATTAGGTTCTCGTTGGGTAGAGGGATGACTTCGTTCAGAGAGATGCTGCTAGTGTGTGTTCTTATTGTTGTATTCATGATGTTAATTTGGCAGTCTTGTGTTAGGTTGACGAGAAATGTTCCGGATAGTTTCCTGTATTCGGTTTTCTGTCCACATTGGGTTTTTATTATTTCTGGTTCAATTGATACTACCAACCAAGTATTTTCTTCAATCTTCTGTAATTTCCCTCGCTTCAGATTCATGCGTGCGCGAGTGCAGTTACCATCTTTATGTTTGATGAGTGAGATGATGCAATCTTCAGATTTCTCTATGGCTCTTGTATCCAGTAATTTGCAGAGCCAGGTGTCTTCTGACAGCTTCTTGCAATCTTCTTCCAGGTAGGCGTACTCATCGCTTCCAAGTGCAAGGAATTTGGATTTGGGTATAATGGTTAGGTTTTGGTTGTTTGGCAGGGAATATATATGTATATAATCATATAATGCAGGTTGGATGGATGGGATTTCTAATATAAATGTTAAAGAATGTTCTGTACTATAGGCTTTAACGCTAATAGACTTTTCTACCTTATGAATATTCTCAATACTAATCTCCTCGACTGGATGTAATGAAAAGTTGTTCTGCAAATTACTAACTTCCGAAACTAAATTTCTAGGGGTTATAATACTAGGGTGCATTATACCTAATTGCGAGAATGCCATAGCATCTTCTAGCAACATTAACTTATCTAAAATAATCTGTAAACTAAAACTTAATTGAATTGTATATCTCTAAAAAGTGTAACTGGTTTCTTACTGTATCGGAATTAATCGTAATGTTTTTGAGTACAGATGTTAATCTCTTTTGGTTATCATCTATTTTGCTTAATTGGTTCGAAAATTCCTTTATAGCATTTTCAGCCAAAGATAGGGTCCGCTTCTGAGAGCTTTGAGTTTTAGAGACCGAATTACGAATTTTATTAATTTCGCTTTCAAATCGAATAGCGTCTTCGTTATCTAAATTACCAGTTATCAACTTTACTACGGAGCCTAATCCATTTATAATACCACGCCTAAATCTAATCCTAGGTGCAATAAAAATTATCTTCTTATTAATTAAATCTAACTTATGTTCTATCTGATCCCTATAAGTTTTATGTAATTCTTCTGAGGTGGTGTTAATCTCAGCTGTCTTAGCACTTGAGTATAATGCCATTAATTTTATCGATATTAGGTTCAAGTGAGTGACATTATAAACACAAGCAAGGTTGAAGGAATCAGTTTGTTTCAGAATATGCCCTTGTCTTAGTAATAGAACTCCGTTCGTATTGTCTACGGGTTGAAATGTTATGTCGGATCTTACCTGGAACACGAGGGCTCCGAAGATGGTTGTCCTGGAACAAGATGGGGTCTTCGTAGAAGCTTGAAATGTACCCGAATAGACTTAGAATTAGGGTGATTCCCTACTATCTCTGCTACATTATTAGGATGTAAATGGATGATCTTATACGGTCCTTTAAATACCGGTTTAGTTTTGTCGTTTCTCGCTGTTTTGGCTACCTGTTTATAAACTGTTTCACCTACCTTGAATGTTATCTCCTCTGCTGCCTGGTTCCGCTTCGCTATTACCTGTTCCTTGTTTTAAGCCATGTGCGCTGCCACACATTCCTGAACGGCTTCTGCTTGCATTTTGTGTTTAATAACATAGTCCTGGTAAAACTGCTTAGGATAGTGTAACTCTAGCGGGTTTCTAGAAACTGTATGCCCAAAGAGTAACTCATGTGGAGTATATTCTGTTGCCGAATGGATTGAGTTATTGTAAGCAATCACTGAAAATTTCATAATTAATTGTATGGGATCATCTTTGTTTGTCATTCGCTGGATTCTGATAATCTCTCCTATAGTTGAATGAAAACGTTCAACGGGTGAGTTTGAGTTCGGGTTGTATGGAGTCGTGAAGTGAATGTTGATATCATGTAAAGCGCACATCTCCTTTATAACTTCATTGTCAAATTTACTATCTGAATCTGTCGTAATTTTATGCGGAATTCCTAAAACTGAAAATACCTGAAATAAAGCTTCGGCTATATGTACGCTACTAGTCGCGTTCAATGGTATTGCTTGTGCAAACTTTGAGAAGTTATCTATTATAGTGAGGAAGGTCGCTCCACCTGTAGAGTACAGATCCATAAATATATGTTGCATAGGTTTTGTAGGTGTTTCCGTTAAGGCTAATGAGGGTCTAAGAGGGTTTCTTTCGTACTTAGCTTGTAAACAGATACTACACTTATTTATGAATGCCTGAATTGTGAGTAACATGTGGGGCCAATGGTAGTTTCTATGAATTTGCTTGTAGGTTTCTTGAATACCACGATGCACAGTTTTGCCTTCGTGATATTTCTTAATAATTTCTTGTTGTTCTGTCTTGTTTTCGACAAGGGTAACGCGTGAATTACACCTGAAAAGCTTAGGGCCTCTGTCATTAAATACCGTTGTGTAGACTCTAGAGAATGCTGGGTATAATTCTTCGTTATAGAAGTAGCAGTGAAATACGCGATCAGCAATAGTGTGTTCTTTTAAGAATTGGATAATTTCTTTCTCTGTGTTATTGACTGGAATGAATACATCTTTAATTACTGTTCTAGAATTCGTTGACCTATTTTCTACTCTGTATGCTGATCCTGGAGTTGACCTAATATGGAATTGTTTCAACTGTCTATCGATCGCATCTGATAAGATTGGTATACCGTTATTCTCGTTGTCAGGTTGAGTGTGGTTTGTCGAAACTAGGTTATCAGGATCTAGCGTAACTATACTCATACTGTCGGATTCAGTGTCTGTCTGAGAGGGTTGCACGTTGGGTCTAACCGTCACGTTATTGTCGTTACTATCGCTGTTGTTGTCATTACTATCCACAGGTTGTTGGATTGCTTCTGTTTCCGTGTCTAACTCTTGTCGTACGTTTTCGAAAATTCTATTTATTAGGTCGTCGTCATCATTGTCATCTAAATTGACTGCTAGCGAATCGATGCTTTTATGATAGATTTTTACTCGGGAGAGAGCATCTGCGTTAGTATTTTGTCGTCCTTTTTTATAGACAACTGTGTAGTCATATTCAGCTAGTTTAAGTCGCCACCTAGTCAATTTAGAGTTAGGGTCTTTTAATGACATTAGCCATGTTAGGGGTCTATGATCGGTATATATAACGAATTTTCGCCCGTAAAGATAAGGCCGAAAGTATTTCACTGCCCAAACGATGGCTAAGAGTTCCTTTTCTATTGTTGAGTATCTAGCTTCTGTATCAGAAAGGGTTCTAGATGCGTATGCTACCGGTTTGTCTGAGCCTACCTTTCCTTGAGACAATACTGCACCAAGGGCTACGTCTGATGCGTCTGTCGTCAGTATAAATGGTTCGTCAAAGTTGGGGTATTGCAGGATAGGTGCATTGGTTAAAATCTGTTTGCAATTATTGAAGGATTCCAAAAATTCCGGGGAGTGTATAACTTTGCTATTTTTCTTGAGACATAAGGTCATCGGTTTCGTAAGCTTGGCAAAGTCTTTTATGAACTTTCTGTAGTAACCTACTAGTCCTAAAAAGCTTTTAATATCTTTCTGTGTTTTTGGTAATGGGAAGTTTAAAACCGCTTTAATTTTATCCTGATTAGGCTTAAGTCCTTGATCAGTTAGTTCATGACCTAAAAATGTGACGTGTTTTTGAAGGAACTCTGACTTATCTAACTGAATTTTCAGATTATGTATTTTAAATCTTTCAAAAACTTGTTGAAGCTTATCTATATGTTCCTGCAACGACGTTGATATTATTATGACGTCATCGAGGTACGTAAAGACGTTGTTTATACCTCTAAGGATGTGGTCCATGAGCCGTTGGAAAGTACTAGGTGCATTTTTTAGACCGAATGGCATCCTTAAGAATTCGTAATGCCCTCTCTCTGTTGTAAACGCAGTTTTTTCTATGTCGTCGGGGTGCATCTCTACCTGATGGTATCCGCTCGCTAGATCTAAGGTCGTAAAATATTGGGCACGCCCAAGTCTGTCTAAGATGTCATATATGTTGGGTAGTGGGTACTTGTCTTCTACTATTCTGTCGTTAAGTCTGCGATAGTCGATGACTTATCTCCATTTTACCTTACCTGATGCGTCCGGCTTTTTAGGGACAATATGAACTGGGCATGACCATGGGGATATACTTTCACGAATAATACCCTGTTTTAAAAGATTATCTACTTGATTCTGTATTTCTTTACGTTGTTGCGGGGCTTGTCTGTAACTTCTTACAAATATCGGAGTCTGGTCGGTTAGTCTTAACTGATGTTTAACTGCATGCGTAAAAGAAAGTGGGATATTTTCGGAGTAAAAGATGTCTCTGTATTGATAACAAATCTTAGTGATTTCGCGCTTCTCTTCTTCATTCATGTGGTCTGTACGTATTTTATTTAAATTATTTTGAAGTTCTTTATCTACATCAGAGTTAACCTTTATAGAATGAAGGCTACATGTGACTGTGGACGGATTCCTACACGGTTCTAGGTGGATTTTTTCACTATTGGAAATTACTCTTTTTCTGGATTAAAATTGATGATCGAGGTTCTGAATTTTCCTTCTTTAACCTCGACCATAGCTGCAGGGGATTTTAAACCTTTAGACCATGTGAAGTCGTCGTGGATGTACTGGCCGTCTGAAAAGTTCGTTTTAATCACTATTACTTTTTCGCAGCTTGGTTCGATAGTGAGTTTCTTACTAGGATAGTCAAATGAAATTGGTATCTGCGAGTTAGCGGTGTGTAACAGTCTGTTTTTTATATCTATGTTACAAGATAAAGTTCTCAACAAATCTAATCCTATTAGGCCTTTATATTTGGGGTCAAAGTCGAATATAAGAAATTTATGAATAATATCGCTGTTAAACGCGGGTGGAAGTGGTAGATAGGCTACATGATCGTGTCGTGTCGTAGCATGTGCTGTTTTTACCTCAAAAGGTTCATACTCCACAAGATATTCAAAAACTGTGTTTTTTATTACACCAGGTGATATCATAGAGCGCGAAGCTCTTGTGTCTATGAGAAACTTACCTTGAAATTCTGGCAGCACAATATACGGCAGGTGATCTTTATCGTGGTTGTTTAATTTTACTAACTCTGGTCGAGTGTCAACTGACCCTGGTAAAAACCCTGCTGAGCCACGTCGTCCTCTATTGGGGGTTCGCAACCCTGTTGGTTGTAATCGTCACTACAGTATTCGTACTGACCTTGATACGCGTAGTCTGTGTCGTCCTCTGCATATTGTTGTTCGTATTGTCCAGGTGAACCTGTATAGAATAGCGCCTCAGCTGCAAACTGTGGTTTTTGAGGTTTAGAGACGGATCTCATTGTGACGTCTGAAACCTTCTGAGAAGTATTTGCCTGTTGCTGGGGTATATTATTCCTAAAATTGCCTGAGGATGCTCTAAAGTTACCTGATGATGGGCGGTTCTTCCAAGGCAACGTGGATTGCACCCACTGCTGCCTCTGCTCTGGGGTCAAATTATTTTGTCGCAGAACTGGAGCTTTATTACTGGACTGGTTTTGCATGGGGCCTGGGTTTCCAGACCTAAATGGTTGGGAATTTTGAGGCTGATTTACAACACGTATTGGTTCCCTAAACTTTGCCTGAGTCGATGTGGATGGTGCACTATAATTGTTATTATTAAATGACTTATTAAAGGCAAGTTTAGCTTCCTCTTGTCTTGCTATAACTATGGCTGATTCTAGTGTGGTGGGTTGTGCTATTCGCACCGCTATTGAAATTTGGAGCTCTAGATTACTCGTGTATTGTTCTATTACCATCTTTTCGTAATACGACTTATTTGTATGTGTGCCTACAGAAAATAGTGTATCCAGTATTTCCCGAAGCCGCCTACCAAGCGTCTCGGCGTCCTCGTTTCTATTTCGCCGTACCCTACTAAGCTCTTGCATAACCTGGATTTCATTCCTAGGTTCTCTTAACCTACGTATGAGCGCATCTTTAATACTATCCCAAGAATTAAGGGTATCCTCGTATGCTATCGCGTCAATCGCAGTACCGCTTAATCTACTCTTAATGAGGCATATAAGTGCCGGATGTACCCTGACAGTTTCATCTAAAAGTTTAAGAATATTTTCAATTTCTCTAATGTAATGATTTAATCTCTTTGTATTGCCATCGTATTTTGGCATCAATTCCGCGATCATCTTAAAGCTGGCTGCATCGCAGTTAGGAAAAGCCATTTTTTAGAAAAAAAATCACGTATTAAATTGAAATAAGTAATTGAAATAGTTGGCCGATTCGTATCTGCCTATTTGCAATTTTAGCTTTAAGACCTATACGATATCGAATCTCAACTTAGTCTACAACAATTTTAGCTGTTAGACGTATATCCTACGATATTTTCTTAACTAACTACCTATAGCGATTTAAGCTATAAGACGTAAGTACCTATACCTAATCTCCTCACCTAAATGTCTATGGCGATTTAAGCTTCTAGACAGAACCACATACACTACTTAAACTAAATACGGAAGGAAATAGAGCAAAGGAAACTTGAAATAGCGAGAGTACTCACCAAAGCGCCTTCTGCATCTCCTTACGGGTCTGAGTCAGCTCCACGTGGAAGTCTTCGTCCGTGCCGCCGTCGTAGATTCAATTTCGCGATTTAAACGATCGATACCGTTCAATTGGTCGAAGGTTTACCAATTGTCGCGAAAAACCGACTGCGCCAGTTATGATACGGCGGCGAGCGAAAGGCTTCTTAAAAATAAAAAATTAAATTTAATTTCGGAAATACAAAAATGAAATCCATACTAATATTATAAATGCGAAAGTGTGTCTGTCTGTCTGTCTGTCTGTCTGTCTGTCTGTCTGCTACGCTTTCACGGCCCAACCGTTTAACCGATTTTGATGAAATTTGGTACAGGTATAGGTTGCATCCCGGGGAAGGACATAGGCTACTTTTTATCCCGGAAAAACAAACAGTTCCTGTGGGATAACAGGCTCTTTTTCTCGCATTTTTCTTCAATCACGCTTCAACGGCGCAACGGATCGACGTGATTTTTTGCATGGGTATATTTGAGGACCTGGAGAGTGACATAGGCCACTTTTTATCCCGGAAAAACAAACAGTTCCTGTGGGATAACATACTCTTTTTCTCGAATTTTTCTTCAATTAGGTGGCAACGGCGCAACGGATCGACGTGATTTTTTGCATGGGTATATTTGAGAACCTGGAGAGTGACATAGGCCACTTTTTATCCCGGAAAAAGAAACAGTTCCTGTGGGATGACATACTCTTTTTCTCGCATTTTTCTTCAATTAGGTGGCAACGGCGCAACGGATCGACGTGATTTTTTTGCATGGGTATATTTGAGAACCTGGAGAGTGACACAGGCCACTTTTCATCCTGGAAAGACTAACAGATCCTGTGGGATAGTATGCTCTTTTTCTCGCATTTTTTTCACCGTTACCACGTTCACACGTTCAGATTAGCCCACGTTCAGGTTATCATAACCTTCCGGTTAGCCCACGTTCATGTTAGCCGACGTTCAGGTTAGCAGAAGTTCAGATTAGTTGTCGGTCAGGTTAGCTGTCGTTCAATTTAGCCGACGTTCAAGTTAGCCGACGTCCAGGTTACCTGATATTCAAGTTAGCCCACCTTCAGGTTAGCCCACATTCAGGTTAGCCGACGTTAAGATTTATTTTAGGACATGGAAAGTAACATGTGCTACCTTAGTAACATCGTATCATACTAAATACTAATCCATACTTATCCATACTAATCCATACTAATATTATAAATGCGAAAGTGTGTCTGTTTGTCTGTCTGTCTGTCTGTCTGTCTGTCAGTAACATCTGTCTGTAAGTGTCTGTGTGTTAGTAACATCGTATCATACTAATCCATATCCATACTAATATTATAAACTAGCTATTACCCGCGGCTTCGCTCGCGTGGCTCAAGGGAACAATAACTGAGTTTTATGTGAAAGATTGTCAATTGTCAACTTAACTGTGACTGCCTGTTTGAGACATTTCACTCAGCGCTCTGAACTCTGAACTCTGCACTCTGAACTCTGAACCCTGCACTCCGAACTCTGAACTCTGAACTCTATACTCTGAACTCTGCACTCTGAACTCTAAACTCTGCACTCTGAACTCTGCACTCTGAACTCTGCACTCTGAACTCTGCACTCTGAACTCTGCACTCTGAACTATGCACTCTGAACTCTGCACTCTGAACTCTAAACTCTGCACTCTGAACTCTGACCTCTGCACTCTGAACTCTGCACTCTGAAGTCTGAACTCTCCATTCTGAACTCTGAACTCTGCACTCTGAACTCTGAACTCTGAACTCTGAACTCTGCACTCTGAATTCTTAACTCTGCACTTTGAACTCTGAACTCTGCACTCTGAACTCTGAACTTTGAACTCTGAACTCTATACTCTGAACTCTGAACTCTGCACTCCGAACTCTTAACTCTGCACTCTGAACTCTTCACTCTGAACTCTGCACTCTGTACTCTGAACTCTGAACTATGCACTCTGAACTCTGACCTCTGCACTCTGAACTCTGCAATCTGAAGTCTGAACTCTGCACTCTTAACTATGGACTCTGAACTCTGCACTCTTAACTATGGACTCTGAACTCTGCACTCTGAACCCTGAACTCTGCACTCTGAACTATGACCTCTGCACTCTGAACTCTGCACTCTGCACTCTGAACTCTGCACTCTGAATTCTGCACTCTGAACTCTGCACTCTGAACTTTGCACTCTGAAGTCTGAACTCTGCACTCTGAACTCTGAACTCTGCACTCTGAATTCTGAACCCGAATATCTCTTCTATTCTATTTCTATTTTTTAGTCATTCTTATACTTACTATTTAACCCCCAAAAAGAAAATTTTTGTTTTTTTTCGTCTGCAAACTAAAGGGTTAATGCCAAGTTGTTTTAAGGTTTATATTTAAAAGTGATGTGTAATCGTGACTGACACCACGTGTTGTTACGAAGACAAAAGGTCTTAAATATAAATATAGTACATTCGTAATTAAACTATAATGCCTTAGTTTTACGGTTTATATTTTAATATTAGTTTTCACTTCTATCGGCAGTCCTGACTGCCAATTTTTTTACTTACTGAAAGCGTAGCAGACAGACAGACAGACAGACAGACAGACACACTTTCGCATTTATAATATTAGTATGGATATGGATTAGTATGATACGATGTTACTAACACACAGACACTTACAGACAGATGTTACTGACAGACAGACAGACAGACAGACAGACAGACAGACAGACAGACAGACAAACAGACACACTTTCGCATTTATAATATTAGTATGGATTAGTATGGATAAGTATGGATTAGTATTTAGTATGATACGATGTTACTAAGGTAGCACATGTTACTTTCCTTGTCCTAAAATAAATCTTAACGTCGGCTAACCTGAATGTGGGCTAACCTGAACGTGGGCTAACTTGAATATCAGGTAACGTGGACGTCGGCTAACTTGAACGTCGGCTAAATTGAACGGCAGTTAACCTGACCGACAACTAACCTGAACTTCTGCTAACCTGAACGTCGGCTAACATGAACGTGGGCTAACCGGACGGGTATGATAACCTGAACGTGGGCTAACCTAAACGTCGGCTGACCTGAACGTGGGCTAACCGGAAGGTTATGATAACCTGAACGTGGGCTAATCTGAACGTGTGAACGTGGTAACAGTGGAAAAAATGCGAGAAAAAGAGCATACTACCCCACAGGATCTGTTAGTCTTTCCAGGATGAAAAGTGGCCTGTGTCACTCTCCAGGTTCTCAAATATACCCATGCAAAAAATCACGTCGATCCGTTGCGCCGTTGCCACCTAATTGAAGAAAAATGCGAGAAAAAGAGCCTGTTATCCCACAGGAACTGTTTGTTTTTCCGGGATAAAAAGTAGCCTATGTCCTTCCCCGGGATGCAACCTATCCCTGTACCAAATTTCATCAAAATCGGTTAAACGGTTGGGCCGTGAACGCGTAGCAGACAGACAGACAGACAGACAGACAGACAGACAGACAGACAGACACACTTTCGCATTTATAATATTAGTATGGATTACGAATGTACTATATTTATATTTAAGACCTTTTGTCTTCGTAACAACACGTGGTGTCAGTCACGATTACACATCACTTTTAAATATAAACCTTAAAACAAAGGCATTAACCCTTTAGTTTGCAGACGAAAAAAAACAAAAATTTTCTTTTTGGGGGTTAAATAGTAAGTATAAGAATGACTAAAAAATAGAAATAGAATAGAAGAGATATTCGGGTTCAGAATTCAGAGTGCAGAGTTCAGAGTTCAGAGTGCAGAGTTCAGACTTCAGAGTGCAAAGTTCAGAGTGCAGAGTTCAGAGTGCAGAATTCAGAGTGCAGAGTTCAGAGTGCAGAGTGCAGAGTTCAGAGTGCAGAGGTCATAGTTCAGAGTGCAGAGTTCAGGGTTCAGAGTGCAGAGTTCAGAGTCCATAGTTAAGAGTGCAGAGTTCAGAGTCCATAGTTAAGAGTGCAGAGTTCAGACTTCAGATTGCAGAGTTCAGAGTGCAGAGGTCAGAGTTCAGAGTGCATAGTTCAGAGTTCAGAGTACAGAGTGCAGAGTTCAGAGTGAAGAGTTCAGAGTGCAGAGTTAAGAGTTCGGAGTGCAGAGTTCAGAGTTCAGAGTATAGAGTTCAGAGTTCAAAGTTCAGAGTTCAGAGTGCAGAGTTCAGAGTTCAAAGTGCAGAGTTAAGAATTCAGAGTGCAGAGTTCAGAGTTCAGAGTGCAGAGTTCAGAGTGCAGAGTTCAGAGTTCAGAATGGAGAGTTCAGACTTCAGAGTGCAGAGTTCAGAGTGCAGAGGTCAGAGTTCAGAGTGCAGAGTTTAGAGTTCAGAGTGCAGAGTTCAGAGTGCATAGTTCAGAGTGCAGAGTTCAGAGTGCAGAGTTCAGAGTGCAGAGTTCAGAGTGCAGAGTTTAGAGTTCAGAGTGCAGAGTTCAGAGTATAGAGTTCAGAGTTCAGAGTTCGGAGTGCAGGGTTCAGAGTTCAGAGTGCAGAGTTCAGAGTTCAGAGCGCTGAGTGAAATGTCTCAAACAGGCAGTCACAGTTAAGTTGACAATTGACAATCTTTCACATAAAACTCAGTTATTGTTCCCTTGAGCCACGCGAGCGAAGCCGCGGGTAATAGCTAGTTATTTAAATATAAAAATAAAACGTGGTTCGAAGATTTGTGGCTGGTGACCGACTGCGAGGCAGTTCAATTGTTGCAAGGCGACCGTTTCTGCAACGCAGACATTCCTGATTTGTCCATTGTTCTTCATTACTGCTCCGTCAGCCCGAATCCAGGGTTACGGTATGTTAACTCAATACACTCAAAAAAATTAATTCGATTGATATGCTTTTGTGACAAAATCAACAACGATGCCACCACAATCAATAATGACAAATGATTTATTTATTTTACGTAGGACAACTTGTGTCACTTAAGATACGTTAATACTCTACCACCAATTCGGAAAGCTAATCTACTGAGAAGAGCCGGCAAAAAACTCAGCAGTTGCTTTTTTCTTAAAAATAAAAAAATAACAATAAGTAAATAATACAACACAATATACGTTACGTTACAATTATATTTCGTCGCTTCATTCTTCAGATATATACTATGTAGTTTCCTTAATTATACAGCAACAATCGTACGATTTTTAGAGATGTTTTATTTTAGTTTATCGACAAAATTCTCCCGCTTGAGCCATCTCTACCTGACTGCGTCATTCTTTTTTCGTACGTAGCAACGATCGGACGTTCCCACTTTCAACAAAGTTAATATTATTATTTTATATCTAAATAAAAAGAAACAGCCGCTGCCTCTTACAGGAAAACGGTGAGTCTTTAATCTGTCATTTTCAGCAATTTATTTCATGCCTGACACTTGACAGGCTTAAGAAATTATACTTATATTAATATTTCATGCAGTGTTAAATTACACTAAAGGTTTTTTGAGGGGTTACCCGAGAGGTATCAACAAAGGAGAATAAACCTTTCAGCATGACGCGCCTGAGGAATTATATTTTCATGCAGTGTCAAAATACACTATGTTGTATGTGGGTACTTAAACAAAACAGTTCGGTCACTTTCATTGTGGCTCTCGCGTATTTATTGCATTAATAATTATAGTTACTTAGTACTTACACGAAGTACGTGTTAAAGTACGCTAATCTACTGGGAGGTTACTAGCGAAGTAACACGACGGAAATCAAACCTTCCAGCTAGACACTCCTAGCGACAGCAGGATAAGGAGAAATATTGGCGCCCGTTAGACTTGTCTGATGACGAGAACTTTGCAGGTTAGTCGAAAATTCTATTACTAAGTGTTAAAAAGTGTTTTTAACTCGGGATTGACTGCGAGTCAATTGCGAGATCATAATTGGCTGCGAGCCAATTATGAGTCATATTCTTATGACACTCATGCAGTGAATATGTGCCACCTTGACTAGATAATATGCACATTAACTGCAAGCTAAAAAAGTGTTTTTAACTCGGGATTGACTGCGAGTCAATTGCGAGATCATAATTAGCTGCGAGCTAATTATGAGTCATATTCTTATGACAATCATGCAGTGAATATGTGTCACCTTGACTAGATATGCACATTAACTGCAAGCTAAAAAAGTGTTTTTAACTCGGGATTGACTGCGAGTCAATTGCGAGATCATAATTGGCTGCGAGCCAATTATGAGTCATATTCTTATGACACTCATGCAGTGAATATGTGCCACCTTGACTAGATATGCACATTAACTGCAAGTTTTTGTCCGCGAGACAATAATTAACGCAAAATGCGTACATACATACTACCTCCATATTCGTCCGCTCACTTATTGTATTCTTTAGAGATACAAATGAGGTTGAGCCCCATGTACAAGACGAATTCACCATTCTCTGAACAAGGGGGAAGTCGTGGAGGGTCAAAGACGTGCCGCCAAGCGATTTAGCGTTCCGGTACGATGCCGTGTAGAAACCTAATAGGGGTATGGGTTTAATATAACTGCCATGCCCCTAACAGGTTAGCCCGCTACCATCTTAGACTGCATCGTCACTTATCATAAGGTGAGTTCGCAGTCAAGGGCTAACTTGTACGACCAACTATATCAGATTCGTCACTAAGGACCGCCTTAGCAAGCCTAACACAAATTGATTTCGTTTCGTTCACAAATACTCGAGAAGTATCCGGAACACAGGTAAATTTATTATTTACCTACTTTTAAAGAAGGTTACTTTTTACTCTTATTATATTTTTTTCGTGCGAGGTAGCAAACGCACGTGCACTGTTTGTTAAAACTTTTAAATGTGAATATTTAAGTGAAATGCCGAAACGAAAACGCGAACAATAGAAACGTAATCGTCGAAGGATTATTATAAAATCCTCATCAGACTCCCGGTATGCATTCATAATTCAACCTACCCTCTCATAAAAATATTTTTTCACTATCATAATATTGCATTAAAAAAAAAGATTCCGACGAATTGAGAACCTCCTCCTTTTTTTGAAGTCGGTTAAAAATACAGCTAAATTCTATCGGTTTCAAAGCAGAAAACCGGCTTATTCGAACGTACAAACGCCTGGTGATTGACCAAGAGTTAAAACGATGGCCGTCTACCTTACTTTTAATCATACCTGTGTAAGAAAAACATATCTACGATTGCATTTTTCTCAAGAAATCACAAATCATTGTGTAACTGAACAACCTGGCGGTTCACAGAGTGTTAACACGAAGGTTTCATAGAGATAAAACCTTAGTCTCGTACCTACATTTTCAGACGGTAATATTATGTAACAGAACAACCTGGCGGTTAACCGAGAGTTAACACGAGGGTTTAAATACACGCTAAAAGTTTCGTCTTGTACGTTCCATACAACAATGGGGTGTAGGCGAACAACCTGGTGGTTAACCGAGAGTTAACACGAAGGTTCAATAAATACCTACTAAAAGTTTCGTTTTGTACGTTTCATAAGATAATGTTGTATTGCCGAACAACCTGGCGGTTAACCGAGAGTTATCACGAAGGTTTAACAGATGATAGAAGTTACGCCTTGTATGTTTCATACGATAATATTCTGTAACCGAAAAACCTGGCGGTTAACCGGGAGTTAACACGAAGATTTAATAGATGCTCTAAGATTGTCCAGAGCTCCTCGGGGTACTCGGAGAAAGAAATGATCCAAAATTTGGTGAAAAATATAATAAATGAATAGACCTGAAAGAAACGTAAATCTTTCAGTGAATGAAATAGTCAAGATCTCAGGTTCAAAATTTCCAGATGTAATTGTTCACAATATAAAACCTCTCAGTATAAATATACATACACCGTCAGAGAGGTAACAAGAGGTCGGAGATAATGAATATATCCTTTTTATCAGTTATCTAGGTACTTTAGCGTTATATATATTCAATTTATTTACGAATACTGTAGATACAGAAAACGAAAATAAAAGCTGCTAGCATCTTGCCTCATAGTGGTGTGCAAAGAAAATTTGCAACGAAAATGTGTGGTAAAATTGCAAAAATTACCCACAAGTTTTATGTTTTTCCTACCCACATGTTCTTGGGCTCAAATCTCTAGTTTTATATCTCCATCGTGCTGGAAGCATAATTTATCATACATCCGGTGACGTGTAAGAATGGTTGACTAAACTTAGAAGACGGCAGAAAAACAAAAACCAAATTGAGAACCTTTTCCGTTTTGGAAGTCGGTTAAACGGCGAGTATTTTTACGACCGGAAGTAGACTTCGTATGATGTACCTATCTAACAATGTAAAATTTCTATCGTATTATTGTTTTTTTAAAAAGATTTTTCGCGGGCTAGCGGGCAAGCATTTCTGCAAACTCGGGATAATGCTGCCCGAAGCGGGATCTTAACTTTAGTATCTATACATCGTCCATATATTGGAAACAATCTTTGAAAAACCGTCATAAAACTGTCGTTATTATAATACGTACATCGTTATCACTCGTGGAAAACATACAATTTACTCCGCCTTAACAACATACTCCATAATAACTTGCTTAATGCAAAATTAAAACACTTGGTTTTTTGTAAAAAGAGTAAAGAGTATAGATCCACGCTGTCAGCGCGTCTACCTTAATAATTGACGGAGGGAAATGATTTAACGCATTTATTCAAAAATAAGTAGGTACTTATGTATATTAAATAATTTATAATGACTGATGACACATGTTTTTAGCGACATGAACAACTAGGTTGTCCATTGTTAAAAAAGTATAGTAGCCTGATATCTCACTTAATTAAAACTTCTTACGTCAGTGGGGTTTAAAGCCCAAACCGACCGACTTACACCTCCAAGTCAACGTTAGTACTACCTAGTAGTCTATCACAATATCGACCGTGTATATTCATCATTTTTCATTTATATTCTGCGGGGAACTTATACACAGATAGGAATTTGTCGTATTCCATAATCTTGAATAAGGCATAATTTTTTGACAAACATCTTAAAATGGTACCATTATTAATAATTTTATTAAATTATGTGCCTGTAGTAGACCTCTACAACAGGACCAGAATAACCCGTTCTTCTCCCGCCGCGTTTTGAAAAATAATAATTTTCTCCCCCCTTCTGGGTAGGTTTCCACACGTTCAAACGTCCCATTGGACGTCTGTTGTGTGTAAATAAAACCAAGTACATACTGGCCCGGCTAATATACTTTTGATTAGATTATAAATCTTGCAGTATTAACATAAATAATTATTGGTTTGCATCCAATCTGTAAGCTTGTTACTCAGGAGCTGATGTAAAAAGCGCAACATTGTATTTCTAAAATAAAATGAATACTTAAGAAAAATCTTAGACTCATCTTAACTATACGTAGATGAGAATCTCAAGAAATCCGCACATGATTCCAACCTTAAGCATAAAGCTGCTTAAAACATTACGACTCAAATAAGAGATTGGGAAGAATATTAAAAAAAAAAAAAATTATTGACAACAATAATTAGTATCTATTCAACGTGGATACAGTTCTTGCAAAAATAGATATTTTCTGTATCTCTAAACATCTACATAGTATATATCTGAAGAATGAAGCGACGAAATATAATAGATGATCAAACGAACTTCCTGAAGTGAAGTTCGATCATTATTATATGAGTCGCTTCATTCGAAGATATATAAATGAATTCCCAACCCACCCAACCCGAAACATATTTTTGCAATAACATTAGGTATATATCTCTAAAAAGAATGACGCAGTCAGGTAGAGATGGCTCAAGCGGGAGAATTTTGTCGATAAACTAAAATAAAACATCTCTAAAAATCGTACGATTGTTGCTGTATAATTAAGGAAACTACATAGTATATATCTTCGAATGAAGCGACTCATATAATAATGATCGAACTTCACTTCAGGAAGTTCGTTTGATCATCTAGTATTGCACTGACTTGTGGGTCACTGGATGCGAGGCCGGTTGCCTCCATACACCTTTGTCATTAAGAAAATCATCGATAGTATAATAACCTCGACTTAACAAATGCTGTTTAACACAGTCTTTTTATATAATGGCAAATTCAGAAACTTTTTCGGAACCATGTTATAAAAGCGTACACTCGACCTTACAAACGATTTCTGCACTTTGCGCAATAAAATTATTAATTAAAGAAAGTGCTTTTAAGTTTGTTTGCTGCTCATAAATAAAATATTGCATATAATATAACATTTTAACCAAATATCTTATAGCAATTATAGTCCGGACAAACATATTATCTGACCCGGTGACAGTGTCGCTAGTTTAAAAAGCAGAAACTAAACAGGCATAAAAGTTAGTTCCAATTTTGGCCACCGGGTCACGATCGGGCTCACAACAATTTCGAAAAACAAACGGAAAAAAATATTTTTACATAAAAATTATGTATATAGGATTAATTATTGATGAAAAATATTATCATTCTATCATACTAATCATACTAATCATTCTAGTATACTAATGTTATAAATTCGAAAGTGTGTTTGTTTATTGGTTTGTCCTTCCATCACGCCGCAACGGAGTAACGCATTGACGTGATTTTTGGCATGGATATAGTTGAGGGCCTGGACAATGGCATAGGCTACTTTTTAGCCCGGAAAATTAAGGAGTTTCCGCAGGAATCAAAAAAACTTAAAACACGCGGACGAATTCGCGGGCATCAGCTAGTCTTCAATAAAATAATAATAAAGAGTATGTTTTTAATTTTCTAAAAAGCTCTTTCTTTAAATAATATTGTCCATCATCATTCCATCCAATAACGTGGGCGATATGAAAAATATTGGTCTTTAATCTTTTTCGATTATTATCTACACAAGCTTCATAGACAAAAGACTTCTTTCAGTTCATTAGAAAAACATAACTATGATCCAAGTAAAATCTAAATGTGTAAAGGACGGCTTTTCAAAACCAAAACCTGCATCAAAACTCATGAAATTATTTTTATTTGTCTCTTTCTTATACTCAATGGATTTTGGTTTCGTAAAATTCAAATCATTTAAAACAAAAATAATAACCAAAATTACGATTGTATTATTTGCTTTCTTAATTGGTCTAACTTTTATAGTTTATTATGTTCCGTTTGAGGGAACATATTTCAATTGGTATACAAAATATATCTTAGAATATAACGCCCATATTCTCATATTACTTACTACTTCAGACAGTAAATCATTCTACACATTTCTAAACCGCTTACACTCAATTGACGTTAAATTTGCCCAGGACAGTAACTTTTATAGATTAGATATCCAAATCGTGTCCTTTTGGATAGGATCATTAGCTTATAAAGCTATAACAACAATAATTTATTGTGTAGAATACGATGATTGCATAAAACCAATTTGGGTTCAAATTGTATTCTTATTTCCTTTCTTATCCTTAGACATTCCCCTTATTTTATTTTTCTTTATATTCTACGCTACTCGTAGCCGATTAGCTGTTTTTAGAAAATTCATTGAAAGCAGTCAATGTGACGCATCATATTTTCAGTTCTTATATAAATCTATAATTGATGCAACTGAAACTATTACAGAAGCGTTTGTTCCTATTGTGAGTGATTCTAATAAAATAGTTTACCCATTTTCAAACTACCGTTTTTAATTTGGTTTTTTTTTTCAGTTTATCGTTACTTTAGTAACCGAGACTCCCAGTTTTTTGGCAATCATCTATGGAATTATCAAAGATATGACACATGAATCGGTAAGCTTCTGTGCTAATTTTCCTTTAATTAAATATGACCTATAATTTTGCATGATGTTATTTGTAATTTATTCAAGACTAGATGATGCCCGCGACTTCGTCCGTTCCAGCCAGAATTCTTTAATTTTCCAATTTTCCGAGAAGAAATGTCCTTCCCCAGGATACAACCTACCAACCTGTACCAAATTTTATCACAATCGGTTGAACAGATGGGCCGTGAAAGCGTAGCAGATAGACAGACAGGCACCCTTTCGCGTTTATAATATTAAGTACGGATTGAGTATGGATGATGTAATTTCTATGAGGTACCACCCTATAATGGTGGAACATACTTGTACTACCTGTGTTATTAAAGGCTTTCTAGGTGCAACACATTCACTGCCAAAACTCTATAACATCTTAATATGTAAGTTGTAAAATATGTATGTTTCTGCAAAATACAGAAATTGAATTTATTGTCATTTTTACTCAAACAGGTAAATATATCCATACTAATATTATAAATGCGAAAGTGTGTCTGTCTGTCTGTCTGTCTGTCTGTCTGCTACGCTTTCCCGGCCCATCTTTTCAACCGATTTTGCTGAAATTTGGTATAGAGGTAGGTTATATCCCGGGGAAGGACATAGGCTACTTTATCCCGGAAAATTAAGGAGTTCCCGCGGGAATCAAAAAACTTAATCCACGCGGACGAAGTCGCGGGAATCATCTAGTTTAAAATAAGTAAGTCATCATTTTGTCAGCCCTAACGCAGACTACGGTCTATTTGGGCTGCATATTACAAAACGCCAGCCTGTTTTTAATCTAGTGCGTTGGTCTGCAAAATTGTGGTGTAATTTTAGATTTTTTTAATGGCAATACAAATAAAATATAAAACCGGCCAAGTGCGAGTCGGACTCGCGCACCGAGGGTTCCGTACAAACCTATAGTAAGTTTTAAATTATTAAAAAAAATTGCTTAAAAATTACGTTTGTTGTATGGGAGCCCCCCTTTAATATTTACTTTATTGATATTTAATTATTTATTTTGAAAGGTAATATACAAGTTAATATTCTGTGAAAATTTGAACCGTCTACCTGTTACCGTTTTTAATATTGAGCAAAAAAATACGAAAAAAACACGTTTATTGTATGGGGACCCGCCTTAATATATATATTTTTTTAATTTTTAGTATTTGTTGTTATAGCGGCAACGGAAATACATCATTTGTGAAAATTTCAGCTTTCTAGCTATCACGGTTTATGAGATACAGCCTGGAGACAGACAGACAGACAGACAGCGGAGTCTTAGTAATAGGGTCCCGTATATACCCTTTGGGTACGGAACCCTAAAAAATAAAAATAAAAATTGAACTGCTTCTTTCTGTCTTCTTGGAAAGCTTTCACACGGCTTTCGTAGCTTCCGTCCATTTACTATTTTAAATAATTGTATCAAATATTTAATTGATTAACTATGTTTACAGAAACATTTTACTGGCTACTTCACCGAGAGTATTGTTGTAATGTCATCATTAATTGTTACTTTTGCACCTGCAGTAGCAGCAGGTTCTTTAACAAGTGAAGTTAATGAAATAAAAATTTACCTTCATAACATTCTGCTTAAAGAAAAAGGTTTGTATAGCTTTACAGAACAATTAATTATTTATTTAGTTGCAGCTTTTGACTACATAAACCTAAATTCAAGCGAATTTAGGTTTTCTGGAACTCTTTAAAAATATTATTTTTTTCTAGCAGAGATTTTATCTAGCAGGGGAAAGGTGTACATAATGATCCCTCTCAGGGAAAATTACTAATTGACCCCAAAAAATAATTCCTTCTATCCTTGGTAACGCTTGGTATGGGTAAATGTTAAAAAGTGATGTGTAAAATGATCCCTGGGATAATTTCTCATGAATTCACTCATGACACTTCGCATGATGACTAGTCGGGTGCCGTGGAAACGTTTCACAGCAAAACTGGATAGAATCTATCCAGTTTTGCTATGAAAAATGCATAAAAAATCTATGCCATCTGATGGCATTCGTAGTTTGCTTAAAATAGGAGGGGATCATTTCAACTCGAGGGATAATTTTTTACACCTTTCCCCTAGATAGGCTATTTTGTATAAATATTTTAATTACTTACTGTAAATATTCAAATTATAAGAAATCGTATGTTGTAACATAAAATTATTCTCAATCATTTAATAATACATTACAATAATAAAATATGATGTTTAGAATAAGTATTTATAATAATTATTATTAGATAATTTTTGCATGCCAGTACACGGCAGATTGTAGTTCATACTAATTTAATAAGTTAACATCAATGTACCTACGCAATCTATGCAAATAAATGCTTTGATTTGATTTGATTTGATTTGAATATACTGTCTTACTTTTTTTAGATCCCCAACAAGAAAGAGATTTAGAAAAATTCATCAATTACCTCGACGCTCGTCCATTTAAGTTTACGGTGCTTGGAATCATTCCAATGGATGCTACTTTACCAATGATTGTTCTTAATTTATCTATAACATACATAATTATTTTGTTACAATTAACGCACTTATTTTAAAACTAGACGCTGCTTCGTCCGCGTGGATTATTTTTTTAACTCCCCAGGAAACTCGTTATAAAAGAAAGAAAAAAAGAAGTACAGGATAAAAAGTAGCCTATGGCCTTCCCCGGGACACAACGTAATATCTCTGTACAAATTTCATAAAAAACAGTTGAAAATATGGGCTGTTAAAGCGTAGCAGACAGGCAGACACACTATCACATTCGTAATATGTATTAGTATGGATTTGGATGTTGTATACATCATCAAAATCATCAAATTAATAATAATTGGGCAGTACTTAAACAAAAACATCTTCTCAGTAGAACTTGCTTTCCGAACCGGTGGTAGAGTCTTAAGTCTGGATAAGTGACACAAATTCTACGTGAAATAAATAAATTATTTACCATGTAAAAGAATTATGATAAGGAAGGTAATATTAATATTGGAGTTACACCACAGAATTGTACAGGTTATACCTTGTTTAATTTTTCAAGTATGTTTATTATAGTATTTAAAAACTATTATTTTTGAAACTGTTATTATACTAAATTATGTTACTGAAAATGAGAACAAAATGTCGTTGATGTTGTCTCCCAGAAATTGATCCATTGCGTCAGTTGATCCAAGATTATTTAGCCGAACTGGTTATTTAGCGAGGAAGTCTTAGGAAATTATGTAAATGAAGTTTGTCTTAAGGCTTTTGATTGTATCGACTAAATACTGTATTTTTATGGTCGTAGCATGTGAGCTACCATCTATGGAGAGTAAATAGTAATTAAATTAAATGAAATTATTTTCAAAATATTCACTTTGTTTCAATAAAATATTAGTCCTATCTGCGTATCTTGCATCGCTATGAAACCCATTTTATTATTATTCACAACATCATAATATAATTATGTATCAAAAATTAGAAAATCTATACATCTGTTTTCAAATTCAATTTACATATTTTTTTTGAATGAAGCTACTGAACTTTCAAAGAAAAGTTCCGTCGTAAACTCCTTGAAGCAGGTATTCGTCATTTCTCGTATAAAGTTCTCTTACACCCGTGGGAGCCAATCAGATTTTCGTAAAGTTTGAAAAATTCATGAGCACTACTCATAGCAGTGAATATGCCATTGACACTGTGACACACGGGCGAATAGATTGACGAGCTTCTAAATTTATTTACAGGGTTAAATTTTTTCATTTATTACAAAAACAAACTTGTTTGAGAACCAAAAGTTTTTTAGCGTGATGGTAGAAAACTGTAAGTATGTTTTTTTTTTTATTAACTACAAGTTAGCCCTTGAATGCGATCTCACCTGATGGTAAGTGATGATACAGTCTGAGATGGTAGCGGGCTAACCTGTTAGGTGCATGGCAGTTATATTAAACCCATCCCCCTATTCGGTTTCTACATGGCATCGTACCGTAACGCTAAATCGCTTGGCGGCACGTCTTTGCCGGTAGGGTGGTAACTAGCCACGGCCGAAGCCTCCTACCAGGCCAGACCAGGGAAAATTCAGAAATTATAAGTTCCCAAATTGACCCTGGCGGGGGGACCCGGGACCTTCGCACGTTAAGACAAGCGCGCTGCACACTGCGCCACGGAGGTCGTCAAAAAAAATTAATAATTAGTAATTAATTAATAGTATGTTGAAAAATTTTTGATAAACTTTGTAAAAACGAAAAAAATTAACTTTTCGCTGTACACGCTAGACAATAGTCATCATCTCTGTTTTAGTATGCAGCAGTCAACCGGCCCGCTGAACGGGTTTATGTAGTGTAATGTAAAAAATGAACTTTCCACTGTACACGCTAGACAATTAGTCCATTCATTTTAGATTTTTTCGCGGCAAAATTTATAATTTTTTGAAACCACTGTGGTTTTATACCTATGAGTGAGTACATTAAAAAACACAACTCTCCCCCCCCCTCCGGTGGTGGCTTCCCCCCTCCCCACCTTAAAAAGTGTGCCATTTTGCAGATTTCCTAGATTTTCAAGAAAACTATACAAGCTAGGACAAAACCGTCAAAGAGAACATTGTTCCTTAATAAATTACCTACAAATAAGTTTATAACACTTATTATGATAGGAGTTATAGTTTACAAGCTATGGTGCGTTAAAGTTGACTAAAAATCGCAGCTCAGTAAAATTAGCCAATTTTCAACATTTTATATGTATTCTGTAATTTCTAGAAAACTATTAGAGTTAGGCAAAAACTGTCAATAGTAAAAATAAACACCATTTAATGACCTACAAAAAAATATTTAGTTCATAAAGATAGGACTAATAATTTCGCATATATATCCACGTATTGTATACGAAGAAAAATAAAAAAATTGTTAGAATCCTGTGTTATTTGCAATTTGCACAAAAACTATTAGAGCTAGGAAAAATCCTTCGAAGACCAATTAATTTCATTAAATTACCTACAGAAAAATGTTATGGTTTATTTAGATAGGACCAATAGTTCGAAAAATATGACTACCTTTATTACATGAAAAATTTTTTTTTTCAAAAACCTTGTATATATTTTGTAATTTTCACAGAAACTATTAGAACTAGGAAAAAAAATATCAGAAGCAAAAATGAACTTCATTAAATTACCTCCAAAATAGTTTTTAGTTTATTTTGACAGAACTAATAGTTTCGGAAATATTGCTGTCTAACTTGCATAAAAAAAGAAACCCTTGTAAAATCCGTAAATGTTTTTTGTAATTTCAAGAAGAAGTATTAGAGCTAGGAAAAAAGCTGTCAGGACTTAGGACAAAGATAATTAATTTACCTATAAAATAGTGTTTAGTTTATTTTGATAGGACAAATAGTTTTTGAAATATACCTTGCTATTTTGTAAGAACCGGTGGTAGTCATGTTGACTTAGCATAATAGTATGGAATGAATAGAAATGAACCCCTAAATAAATAAAGTTTTTTTTTATTTTAGGCCCAAATGATGCCATCCTTCCTCCCCACTCCCCCAACCCCCCTCCCCCCTCCCCTCTCTCAAACATCTCGCCGATTGTGCTTTGATTTTAACTTTGAATAAATTAAAAAAAAAATTAAGATATATAATAAACACATATTACCTAATGCCCCCTTTTTAGGGTTCCGTAGCCAAATGGCAAAAAACGGAACCCTTATGGATTCGTCATGTCTGTCTGTCTGTCCGTCCGTATGTCACAGCCACTTTTTTCCGAAACTATGAGAACTATACTGTTGAAACTTGGTAAATAGATGTATTCTGTGAACCGCATTAAGATTTTCACACAAAAATAGAAAAAAAAAAACAATTTATTTTGGGGGTTCCCCACACTTAGAACTGAAACTCAAAAATTTTTTTTCATCAAACCCATACGTGTGGCGTATCTATGGATAGGTCTTCAAAAATGATATTGAGGTTTCTAATATCATTTTTTTCTAAACTGAATAGTTTGCGCGAGAGACACTTCCAAAGTGGTAAAATGTGTGTCCCCCCCCTGTAACTTCTAAAATAAGAGAATGATAATACTAAAAAAAATATATGATGTACATTACCATGCAAACTTCCACCGAAAATTTGTTTGAACGAGATCTAGTATGTAGTTTTTTTTTAATAATTTAAAACTTACTACAGGTTTGTACGAAACCCTCGGTGCGCGAGTCCGACTCGCACTTGGCCGGTTTTTTTATGCTAAAATGACTGGACTACAAGTGCAACAATGGCGAGGAAATGTACTGTTGAGTCTAGAAAACTGGGACTGGAAAAAAACAACTTTTTTCGCCCATACATACTACAAAGTCACCAGCTCCAGCATAGAGCTGATCTGATGATGGAACCAGGAGGTGTATAGGGGAACTCTTCAATTATTATCAGTAAGCCCCTCGAGTATGGGCTCAATTGGTTTGTTTTAAAGATTCCAAGCGTGTTTTTGAACTAATTTAAGGCTTATTTTACTGAGCTGCGAATTTTAGTCAACTTTGGCGCACCATAGCTTGTAAACTATAACTCCTATCATAATAAATGTCATGAACTTATTTGTAGGTAATTTATTAAGGAACAATACTCTCTTTGACAGTTTTGTCCTAGCTTGTATAGTTTTCTTGAAAATCTAGGAAATCTGCAAAATGGCACACTTTTCAAGGCGGGGAGGGGGGAAGCCACCACCGGAGGGGGGGGGGAGAGTTGTGTTTTTTAATGTACTCACTCATAGGTATAAAACAACAGTAGTTTCAATTAATTATTAATTTTGCCGTTTTCCCCATACATTGAAATCTAGAATGAATGGACTAAATAGTCATCATCTCTGTTTAAGTATGCAGCAGTCAACCGGCCCGCTGAACGGGTTTATGTAGTGTAATGTAAAAAATTAACTTTCCACTGTACACGCTAGACAATAGTCATCATCTCTGTTTAAGTATGCAGCAGTCAACTGGCCCGCTGAATGGGTTTATGTAGTGTAATGTAAAAAATGAACTTTCCACTGTACACGCTAGACAATAGTCATCATCTCTGTTTAAGTATGCAGCAGTCAACCGGCCCGCTGAACGGGTTTATGTAGTGTAATGTAAAAAATTAACTTTCCACTGTACACGCTAGACAATAGTCATCATCTCTGTTTAAGTATGCAGCAGTCAACCGGCCCGCTGAACGGGTTTATGTAGTGTAATGTAAAAAATGAACTTTCCACTGTACACGCTAGACAATAGTCATCATCTCTGTTTTAGTATGCAGCAGTCAACCGACCCGCTGAACGGGTTTATGTAGTGTAATGCCGCCGTAATTTGATTTTTTTTATTTTTGTATGGTCAACAAAATGCCAGTAGTATTGTTATAACCATTGTACACTACGTTATGCCGGAACTTTTTCATAGTAGAATAAAATGTTTTCTGAACCATCATTTGAGCTACAGCAAAAATACAACGTCTGACAACTATTATGTCAAAATATCGACAAGGCACCAAATAAACTTTTTTTTTATATTAAAAGGGACGCTTAATGACAATCATGCTTTTGAAAAACACTAATTAATCTAGATGAGTCTAAATCAGCACATGCCTAGAAAATGCCAATTCACTCTTGCTTAATAAGATTCATTAGCTTTACGTTCATACCAGCAGTATATCACGTAGAAGCTTTCAGTATCCATTCCTTCGTAGCGCCATTAAAACACGCGGGATCAGTGAAATCTCCGCCATTCGCCATTTTATATCTTGAATACATAATTTACGTCCCGACTCATCGCAAACTGGAACTAGCTCCTTTAGCTCTTACGTCAAAATCTTTGCTCTATGTGTTAAAAAGGGAAACATTTTATTCGTAACATAAAACATTTTTTCTAGGAACTTAATAAGTTACTAAAAGAAAAGTTACTATACGTATTGCGGTAATAGCTAGTTATAGTTAGCGGTTCGTTCGGCTTAGTGTTAGTGGAATATACACATGAATAACCTAAAACAATAACTAAAGCTTTTAAAATAAAAAAATTGATACAAAATAGCTGAACTGACTTTCACATCAATACGCTTGTATATTTCCCAGCCAATCCCAAATCCCCGCACTGATTTGGAATACGTCAAGTTAGTAATCTTTGTAAGATTGATGGATCCATTATTGGAACATTATTCTAAAGAGCTTATTACACCTTCCTAAATTTAGTCGTCTAAATGATTCAGTTACTAAATTCAGATAAGTGTAATCGCATTTAGCAAGTTAGGATACTAAATTTAGGAAAAAGTATGGTTGCTAACTTACTAAATCATTCAGTATCCTAAATTTAGGAAGGTGTAATAGCATTTAGTCGCCTAATTGGTTCAGTCACCGCCAAAGAGCAAGTAATACCGATCACCGCGCCTGCCTGATAGGAGGAGAAGATGGCGGCAAATTCAAATAACCATTAATTAATTTTTGATAAAACTTTGTAGATTCCAGTACGGTATCCCAGTATCAACTCTTCGGATTCTCCCCTTCATAACTAAATATCCCAACACCAAACAAAATCTGCGCATCTTACACCATCAGCCATCTACACAGCAACATATCAAATCTTCGGATTCTCCCCTTCATAACTACCTTTACCATCCCAACACCGAATACAATCCACACATTCTTCACCATCTACATTGTATCATATCATTCATATCCCCTCTCCACAGTCATCAACGTCCGATCAGTACCAAACCGATGAGACTGTTGATTGAAGGCAATGGGGAAATAATGTAAGTTTTTAAAAAAATTTGGTAAGAAAAAATAAAGGCATATCTATTAATTTTATTAGAGCCAATAGCCAGAGCTACGGCAAGGCCAATTTTTTGGTGTCTGGACAGTACTGGAGCCTTGTTGCACTATCTATAATGTACTCTGTGGTTGCACTCGACACTACCACGACACGTCCGCCGCCGTCGAACTTTATCGGTAAACTGATTCAGTGACTAAATTTAGGAAGGTGTGATCAGAAACATAAATTTGCTTTCCTTTCCTGAATCCTAATTAGGACGACTAAATTTAGGAAGGTGTAATAAGCTTTTAACACAAATGAGAATTCCGACCAGTGTAAAGTGAGCTATAAAAATTTTAATTAAAAAAAATCTGAAAATTCAAAATATAACCTGTAGCAAACAAAATGTAGATTAAATTGGTCGAGATTATTGCCATAGATAAAGAAGTACCTACTCTTAATCTATGATTCAGCTAAGTAATAATAATTTTCTTATTCAAAAGTCTGGTTTTATGCCAGCTATGATCTTTGGTAATGAAGACATAATAATAATATGGGGAACCACCACTCCACAACCACATGTTTATGTGTGGATCTATACCATTGAAAATCTATGGTGATGATGATACATTAGTATTTCGTGTAGTAATAGTCAAAACAATAGCAGTTAGCACCAAATAAGGATGATAAGCACTGCCCCCCTATTCTCTTACTCAGTGGCTATCAAAAAATGAAAGCCACTGAGAGAAAATAATTTTTTGACATAGCAAACATTCAAAGGATAAAAAATATAATTAGTTGTGTTTTATATTTAGTTATGTTGTGGCTTTCATATTTAGAAGCCTCTGAGTTAGAGAATGGGCTGCTGGAATAGAAATGTTACAATGAAACAGTTGCATATTATTAATAGGTAATTGTCACATTTAATAAAAGATACAAGATTTAGGGCCGCTTGCACAAGGTCACTTAAACTTAAAACAATTTAGTAATGCTGTTACTTTTTGGCGAGAGCAGATTGCGGTTGCCAAAAAGTGACAGCAAACTAAATCGATAAAAAACTATGTGCAAGTGAGCCTAAGACGTGCATTTTTTAATAAGAGTTATATATATAAACAGGATACATAAATTTAAAGACTGTGTTAAACAGCATCTGTTAAGTCGAGGGTATGTAGTGTGGTAGAACACTTCTATCCAACTTTTTCACTAAAAGTTACCCACCTCGACTAAACCTATTAAGTATTCGACATAATCTGTGGATCGATAAAATCGAACCAATAAAATAGGGCAACCTAATTCAGGACTACCAATATAATAATACCGTGCGCTTGCACAGAATCTTAATTCTATCTCGCTCACACCTTCATAACCCTACACAACTATCTCGCTCATCGACGAGGTCGCGCCAACCACGCTGGCGTGGCAGTCGGCCGAAAGTCTCCAAGTTGTGCGCACGTAGGTTGTTTCCAACTCTCACTTTAAGATGTGAGGTGATAATTAAAAGATGGTCGCTAGTTAGCAGACCTGGTGTTCGTTATTGTCCTTGTTTTCCACGAGTTAACCTCTTTATTTTAAGAGATTCTATTCTCCCTTTTCGATGGAGCCGACTCCTATCTCAATTCTCCCCTAGCTGATTGATCGCTAGTTAATAGTTAATTTTTGTTACCACCTCCGCCATCTTGGCAAGGTGATTTATTGAACTTTGTGGAATGTGTTCGAAGTTAACGATCAGCGATGTATAGTCGTAAGTCTTGTGCGCGTACTGGATAAAAGTGATCGTGCGATGGGAATTATCCCGGCTTTGTGCGGTGCCGCGTAAAGCGTATCCAGTGCGTCTCACTCAAACGACGCCAGTCCGAGTAGCAGCCCCGCTTCAAGAGAGCTTCACGTCGGGAGGCAGGCAAGTCACCCAATTCCCTGTTCGGGCGCCATTGTCGTACGTGGAAAAATTGGTAACTACGCTAGCAGGGGCGTGGCACAGAAGTGTGATGACAAATTCAGCCGGAAGGTTGCCTGCTTGGGGCTTTGACCTCCTCAGCTGTATTGAGTTAGACAAATTTAGGTAGCCTAGTTAAGTACTAGAATACTTACTTTTGGATACTTACTAGACTCCAAAGACTGCTGGCTGTTTTGAGATCGGGCCTTTATTGTCAAGGACCGTCCGTGCGAATATAACTAACTCTTCCCCACGGCACAACTTGGAGACTTTCGGCCGACTGCCACGCCAGCGTGGTTGGCGCGACCTCGTCGATGAGCGAGATAGTTGTGTAGGGTTATGAAGGTGTGAGCGAGATAGAATTAAGATTCTGTGCAAGCGCACGGTATTATTATATTGGTAGTCCTGAATTAGGTTGCCCTATTTTATTGGTTCGATTTTATCGATCCACAGATTATGTCGAATACTTAATAGGTTTAGTCGAGGTGGGTAACTTTTAGTGAAAAAGTTGGATAGAAGTGTTCTACCACACTACAGGTACTATAGTATAGATGATTTTCTCGATGACAAAGTTGCATGGAAGCAACCGGCTTCTCATCCAGCAACCCACAAGTCAGTGTGATACCTACTTGTTACGTAGCGTATGCATTTTATATTATATACAAATTGTTACATTTTTCTGTTTTTGAAAAGAGCAACTGCTGAGTTTCTTGCCGGTTCTTCTCAGTAGAATCAGCTTTCCGAACACCGGTGGTAGATTCTTACGACTTATCATAAGTGGCACAACTTGTCCTACATGAAATAAATCATTTTCATTTTCATTTTCATTATGAATCTATGGAGTTCTGGCAAAGCTGGTCGGTATCTGGAGGCCCGTTGAATAATTCATATAATTTCATACAGACATCGTTCGACTCGATGTCACATTATTCACAATTTGCGAGATACCTTAATTCGCGTGTGTCATGTAAATACATTTTTATCCGATTTATTTTATGGTAATCTGTTTGATAAGATATAGGTATGGATATAAACGAGTTTACGGGATGAAAAGATAATCTTAATGATTTTATATCAATTTTGAATCAGCTTTATAATAATATGTTTTATCATTAGGTGTGTTTACTGACTGATCTACCAACGCATAGCACAAACCACTGGATGGATCGTGCTGTTTGGCATACAGACAGCTATTATGACGCAGGTATCCGCTAAGTATTTTGAAAGTTGAACGTCTAAGGGGGTAAAATAGATAGTTGAAATTTTCCAATGAGAATCGAACATACTCGTAACGTAATTGAAGCCCCGTGTTGTTTAGTAAGTTAACTATCATTATTTCTGTTTATTATGTTTACAATTAAAGGCAACTTGATTACATCTAGGGTTCAAGGTTTTGGTGATAGAATTACAAAGCTAGTTTCAAAAATTTCTTACTAACTGACTCCGGTTTCATAAATGAACAGAATGTCTTTAGATGTATGGAGGAAAAAATTGAGACGGCTTAGTCCAGGTATAAGTTAGGCCTTAGAACTGAAAATATATTAGGCGTCATAATATTATTATAAGTTACAAACAACATGGATTAACATAATATATTGATCATTACTAAGGGTAATAATTTATCTAGATTGGCATACCATTTTAATTTTCTTAATATCCCAAGCTTTCTAGAAATTATATGCTTTCTAATAATTAATTTGACATTTTGTCAAATTAATTATTTATTTCATTTTCAAAAACAACAATAACTTCATGTTAACAAATGGAATTGTCTAAGAAGTTATTACAAAGCACTTAGCTGATTACAAGGCTATCGAATGTTTGACTTAGTTACGCTCTATAATCTTTGAGTTGCTGCCGTATAAAAGTAACATCATAATGAATGTTTTATCCGTTAACATAACGTTAAGGAAGGATAATCCAAATCCTAAACCAATGTCAAAGCTACTCAAAGCAATTTTGATTATAGTTTTATTTCTGTTTTCAATGGATTTTGGATTGATCAAAAGCAAATCATTTACACAAAAAATAACTAACAAATTAGCTTCTATAGCAATAGCAACATTTTTTGGAATCAGTTTCTTCATAAGTGCTTATTTGTCAATAAGCGCTTACTTGACATTGCGAAATATAATTTGGTATTTAAGATGTATCGTACAAGTTTATTCTTCTATTATAATATTATTTTTCATGCCAGAGAATAAAACATTTTGTTCATTTTTAAACACCTTGCATTGTATTGATGCAAAGATTGGCGTGGATAGTGACTCATTTCGATTAGATATTAAGATTCTAATATACTTGGTCACATCAATAATGTACAAATCGGTATTAAGTATGTTTTCTTGTGCTGCTTTCAATGAATGCCTTGAGTGTATTTGGTTGGAATTGTTATATTTCATTCCATATTCGTCAATGGATATGCCTGTTGTTTTTCTTTTCTTCATATTCTATGCTGCACGGTGCCGATTGGTAGCTTTGAGAAAATTTATTGAAAATAATAGATGTGAGCCGATTCAGTTTCAAAATGTATATCAATCCTTAATAGATTCGACTGAAACTGTTAAAAGAGCTTTCGATCCAATAGTGAGTAATAGTATAATAACAAAATATTATAATTTATTAATTAGTTTTTTAACGTTTCATTATTTATCACCCTCTTTTCAGTTTTGCGTGACAATAATTGTTGACGTTCCTTGTATAATGATAATAATTTATCATATTATAAAAGATATTACAGTTGGATCGGTAAGTTTATTACATTTAATATTAATATTAACAAATACATCGTCATATTTCAGCTTCATTCGATTTATTTATTACATTTTTCTCCCAAATTATTTTCCAATTAATTATTTTAATTTATTTGCAGAGTTTGAACATTGTCACTGGATATGCAACTGAGGCTGCTCTGGTATTATTATCAGTAATGGTCATTTTTTTGCCTGCAATAGCAGCAGGTTCATTATCGAATGAAGTCAACAAAATCAAAATTTGTTTCCATAACATGCTTCTTGAAGAAAAAGGTTTGTATCATCAATTAATAAAATAATTTAATTGCATAACGATGTAAATTATTTATTGGTAATAATCGTTTAATTCTAAAAAGTCGTAGAGTAGTTATATTAACTAAACCCTTTAAAAAAAATTGTAAGTACCCCCATTTAATCTCGCACGAGTAAATGGTTACTGATATGGTGAATGGTGCTAATTGCGGAAACATGTATAGGCCTCTTGAGGCAAGTAATATAGAAAATTAATTTATTATCATGACACTCGTCGTATTCGTCGTAGTCGTTGTCGTATGTCCAAAATTCATTTGTTTAGGGATCGATAAATATTATTGCAATCGCTAAATCAAACCGCCAAAAGCTAAAAAATAGAATGACACATGGAATGAATCTCTAAGGAAAAAAGTTATTTTCATCTAAAACTAAATTTTTATCATTAATTTTTTTCAGACCTACAGAAAGAGCAAGATATTCAAAAATTGATCAATTACATCGATGCTCGTCCTTTCAAGTTCAAAGTGTTTGGAGTTGTTCCAATGGATGCTACTTTACCGACGACTGTTCTCAATCTTTGTGTAACATATATCATTGTTGTATTACAATTAACACATTTGTTTTAAAAAAATGAGATGTTATCATATAGCAACATTTAAAACTGAAGCCTTATTCTTGTGATTTACGTAAGGCCTTTGAATGTATCTATAATAAAGTGTGTCTTATTCATGTGTTAGAATATATATATTTTTAAAAGGATTTTTATTTATTATCCCTAAAGTGCGATGGGTTTCCTAATGTTTTTTTTATTCCACTACAAGTTAGCCCTTGACTGCGAAGTGCGAACTCACCTAATGGTAAGTGACGATGCAGTCTAAGATGGTAGCGGGCTAACCTGTTAAGGGTATGGCAGTTATATTAAACCCATACCCGTAGTCGGTTTCTACACGGCATCGTAACGAATTAATTCTTGGTCCAACCGAATACTTACTGTATGTCAATGATATGAGTAATATATTTAAAGAAGGTGCAGTATACCAATTTGCAGATGACACATGTTTATTAGTTGCCCATAGGAACCTGATGGAGGCACAAGCACTCATGCAATATAATTATAATCAACTACTTAAATGGGCACACGATGTAGGACTAGTAATTAATTCGCAGAAAACTAAACTCATGCACATTCACTCCAGCTATATAAAATCCACCGCAAAGCCTGAAATTGTTGCACATGAGCACAGCTGCTTGCATCAGCTAAATAGAAGCACCAACTGTAATTGTAAACCACTAGAAATAGTACGCCAGCATATGTATCTAGGTCTTATAATAGATGATAGATTTAACTGGAAACAACATATTAACCACATTTGTAATAAACTTAGAGCAATTCTTAGCAACCTAGTAATACTTAAACATAAAATCCCTTTTAAAACCCTGAGAATGTTATATATGGCACTAGCTGATTCTGTAATTGATTATGGACTTAGTAGCTATGGCAGGACCTTTAAAACTTATATGCAGGATATTTATAAAATACAAATCAGAATATTAAAGACCATAGTTCCCAGCCATATTAAGTCACTATGCAAAGATGATGAGAAAAGATTATTCAAATATTGTAAAACCTTAAGTGTAGATGATAAAATAAAAGTGGCAGTCATCTGTGAGGAGTGGCAGCATGTAAGCTCACTTAAAAAATATAATAGATCTGAAAACCTACGCCAACTTAAGCGTATATGGTTTATTTTACTTTGACGCCGAACTTTTACGATTTGATTGACAATTCTTACATAATCGGTCAGCTGGTTTACTGTCTACGTGTTCTGATCTGAACAACACACTGCTATGCTAGTGAGCACAGTGGAAACGCCAACACGCCAAGCGTCCGAAGTAAAAGAAAATTCTCATAAAGGAAAAACATAAAACAAAGACCACCAACCCCCCGCCCCTCCCTTTTTGTTTGAGCAGCCCCTAAATAGGTAGCTGTCTTTAATACCCTGACCGTGCTGCTCACGCATCATCCGAACCTTCGATCATCATCTCTCTCCATATTTTTTTCTCTGAACCATTCGTCAAAATGAGATTTCTTCCATAAAAACAAATCTTGAAAAGGAACCGTAGTCTTGCATAGTTCTACACTTGTAGCAAATTGTTCTTCAATATTCGCCATACATTTTCTGTGGAAAAATAAATTCCGCCATCTTGAATTTTTTTCCTGTTCATCAAGTAGACCTTCATGTCCCGATCATCTTTGGCCAAGAAACCACTCTTCCATCTTTTATACTCTCCGTGATAGACACCGACGAAATTTGTATGGCGGCCATCTTAAATCCGCCATTTTGAAAATTTTTTCAGTTCACTTTCAATTGGATGAAGTTTCGAGTGACATTTGGTCGAGCACCCCCCACCTATCTTCAATACCCTTTTCTATGGAAAAATAAATTCCGCCATCTTGCATTTTTTTCCAGTTCTTCAAGTAGACCCTCATGTCCTGATCATCTTTTGCCAAGAAACCACTCTTCCATCTTTTATACTCTCCGAGATAGACACCGTCGAAATTTGTATGGCGGCCATCTTAAATCCGCCATTTTGAAATTTTTTTCAGCTAACTGTCAATTGGATGAAGTTTCGAGTGACATTTGGTCGAGCACCCCCCACCTATCTTCGATACCCTGGCTGGTGCTCTTCATCCGTCTTCGAAATCCTCAATCATCAGCTCTCTCCGTATTTTGCCTTTGAATGAATTTTTGTCTTCTATACGAAACGATGAGTGAAAAAAAATATTTTCATACAAAATTTTACAGGAGAGGTGATCAATGAGTGAATCAGCACGAGCAGCTATATATATATTAACTAGTATGGCGCGTGGCTGCGCGGCCCGCTAAAGCGGACCGCGTATAGGGGCGCGTGGTCCACTGTCTACTTACTCGCTGTCCTACTATCCTGCCCCCCGATTATGTAAGAATGGCCGGTCAAATCGTCAAAGTTCGGCGTCAAAGTAAAATAAACCATAACAGCATTAAATTAGAGCTCAATTTCGAAACACGAAATTGAGCTCTAATTCAATGTTGTTATGGTTTATTTTACTTTGACGCCGAACTTTGACGATTTGATCGACAATTCTTACATAATCGGGCAGCTGGTTTACTGTCTACGTGTTCTGATCTGAACAACATACTGCTATGCTAGTGAGCACAGTGGAAGCGCCAGCACGCCAAGCGTCCGACGTAAAAGAAAATTCTCATAAAGGAAAAACATAAAACAAAGACCACCAACCCCCCGCCCCTCCCTTTTTGTTTGAGCAGCCCCTAAGTAGGTACCTATCTTAAATACCCTGACCGTGCTCCTCACCCATCATCCGAACCTTCGATCATCATCTCTCTCCATATTTTTTTCTCCGAACCATTCCTCAAAATGAGATTTCTTCCATAAAAACAAATCTTGAAAAGGAACCGTAGTCTTGCATAGTTCTACACTTGTAGCCTCTTCAATACTCGCCATACATTTTCTATGGAAAAATAAATTCCGCCATCTTGAATTTTTTTCCTGTTCATCAAGTAGACCTTCAAGTCCTGATCATCTTTTGTCAAGAAACCACTCTTCCATCTTTTATACTCTCCGTGATAGACACCGACGAAATTTGTATGGCGGCCATCTTAAATCCGCCATTTTGAATTTTTTTTCAGCTCACTGTCAATTGGATGAAGTTTCGAGTGACATTTGGTCGAGCACCCCCCACCTATCTTCAATACCCTTTTCTATGGAAAAATAAATTCCGCCATCTTGAATTTTTTTCCTGTTCATCAAGAAGACCCTCATGTCCTGATCATCTTTTGCCAAGAAACCACTCTTCCATCTTTTAAACTCTCCGAGAAAGACACCGAAGAAATTTGTATGGCGGCCATCTTAAATCCGCCATTTTGAATTTTTTTTTCAACTACCGCCAATTGGATGAGGTTTCGAATGACATTTGTTCGAGCACCCCCCACCTATCTTTGATACCCTAGCTGGTGCTCTTCATCCGTCTTCGAAATCCTCAATCATCAGCTCTCTCCGTATTTTTCCTCTGAATGAATTTTTGTCTTTTATACGAAACGAAGAGTAAAAAAAAATTTTTTCATACAAAATTTTACAGGAGAGGTGATCAATGAGTCAGCACGAGCAGCTATATATATATTAAAGATACAAATTAGTAGTAATAAAAAATATGTTAAAAGAACCCTTACAAACTTCATGCTTACTGGTTGATTCATTCAAAAAAAAAAAAAAAATTATACATTTAAACTAATATTATATACTTAATACCTACCTAGTTATATAATAAGCATAATGTCAAATTAGTCTCTGCGCAAAAACCCTGCGCGGTTTATGCGGAGGCTTTTACAAGTATTTAAAATTGTAACAGTTTCACTTTTATATTGAATAAAGAAGAATAAAAAAAAAAAAAAACGGAACGCTAAATCGCTTGGCGGTACGTCTTTGCCGGTAGGGTGGTAACTGGCCACGGCCGAAGCCTTCCACCAGACCAGACCAGAGAACAAATTCAGAAATTATGAATTCCCAAATTAACCCTACCGGGAATTGAGCCCGGGTCATCCCACGTTAATACAACAGCGCTCAACACTGCGCCAGGGAAGCCGTCAAATGTGTTTTTGGAAAATTATGGAGTTCCCGCGGGAACCAAAAAACCTCAATCCATGCGAACGAAGTCGCGATCAGCTAGTAGTTAAATAAATGTTGGGATCTTGAGGTGCTAGAATTACAGGAGTGCACCTGAAATCGAAGTGGATGTTTTTGGCTGAGGCGATATCAATGACAAAAAGGACGACCATTTTTTAATTATATTCTTTTACTTTTTAAATGAAACTGAGTCTGTTATAAATATGAAAATAAACCTAATCCCAGATGAGCTCATAACTTAAGCGATCACCCCAACTTCCTAAATAGGATGGACAGTAAAATTTCCAAAGAACAATAACTCGGATTGTATAAACAAATAAAATAACGTAAGTCGCCATTAAAATATTTTATCTGTTATGAATATAATCCAGGTTTTATGGGCCATCTTAAATTTGAACAGTTTTAAGGGCAACATAAAGAAGGCATAAAATCGCGAGCAGCCCTTAGGAAGGATTATCTTTCGCCCCACCTTTTTTATTATTTTTAAGGGGTGCTATTTAAACCCCTTTTGCTTGTAAAGTGAGATCTGGGTTATTAATCGAATTAAGTGCGAATTTTGGAGAACGCTCGCAAATTACCATTACCTCTCTACGGTACTCTTAATATACCCAACCAGAATCAAACCAAGTATATGGCTTGTTATCACATTAGGTACTTATGTACACCGTCATATTATTATCGCCAAACTTTTTATTAAAATGAAATCCAAAAAATACAATAGCTCAAATCTAACGTAAACTAATTATTGGGTTATATTTTGAAAAAAAGATGTTAAACAGTCAAACAAAAAATAATCCTACTAGTAATATATTTTCTCTGATGTGGTCTGGTGGGAAGCTTCGGCCGTGGCTAGTTACCACCCTGCCAGCAAAGACGTACCGCCAAGCGATCTAGCGTTCCGGTACGATGCCGTGTAGAAACCGACTAGGGGTATGGGTTTAATATAATATAACTGCCATACCCCTAACAGGTTAGCCCGCTACCATCCTAGACTTCATCGTCACTTACCATCAGGGGGTCTACTCTCTTTCTCTAAAACGAAACTTCGCAAACGAACGTAATTAGTCGGTTATTAGACCCACACAAAATCGTTCAATCCAATCGGTCACGAAAATTTTCAATGAATCCGTACTTCGTCTGCGTGTACGAAAACGAAATAGAGAAGAGCATAGAGATAATATTATGTAGGAGAGGAGTTAACGAAATTTCGTTCGTTTGTTTGCGAAGTTTCGTTTTAGAGAAAGAGAGTAGACCCCCAGAAAGCTAACTTGTAGTGGATTAAAAAAAAAAAAAACAATATGAACATCCAATATGCAAAACCAGGTATTGTAACAGTCTTGGAGAAGAATACAACACAAATTTTCTCCAACAACACTCCAGAAACTGTACAATTACGGTCCATGCATCAAAGTTTCCGTCCCACAGGCGACAACCAGTTGAATTTCACACCATCCATCATCTGAGTACCGTCCCCGGAGTCCGGCGGTTCAAAAGTTAAATTGACTGCACTTTATAATCTCCCTTATACGTTCTAGTAAATAACACTCTTATTTCATTAATCATAGTGATGAAAATCGAAAAAAAATTTTTTATTCTGGATCCTTGTACAGCATGGTTTCCTTAATCTAAAGGCGACAAATCGAAAAGTTTATTATTAAGACACACTTGAAATTAAAATTGGTATAGAAATTGAGGACAATCCACTTGAGACTTTTTGGAATGAAGTTCTAACAAATGAAGGAAATAAAAATATGTAGTAATAAAGGCATGAAATTTGAACTTTACACTGAGAAAAATGGATTTAGTTCATAATGTAAAAATATCGGGTTACTCATGTATTTTCATTAAGCATCGTTAACTAATGGTCATACCAATGTTTCATAAGAATCACGAAACATCCCACTTCGATATCAATCTAGCACTGATTTATAAAGATACTTACCGAAGAATTATCAGTATAGGTCACGATACTATATAATATCGGTGCAACGTAATGTTCCTTCGTTGTGTACCGATATATTATCGTTACTCTGTCACCATAAACTCTGACGTCACTCTAGTATCAGGACGTACCAGAATATTGTCGTGATAGTTCGTAAAATCAACATTTGTACCAAAGAATTAACCGTAGAATACTTAAACGTATACCTAAACGTACAATAACATTAAATTATGCGTATCCGTTTCTATAAAATTTTATTTCTTTCATGAATTTTTATAATGATTTCCTGATACTGACAAAGTTTCAATAAGTAACGTTTACTTATGGGAGGTATGCATGATTATTTAACGTGTAAACCGTAGATGTATGGTGAAAAATAATGAAAATTATTCTTATATTAAAACTAGCGTTGGCCCGCGGCTTCATCTGCGTGAATATAAAAACGCCTGCAGTTTTTAAAGTTTAGCAGGCACCTAATTTTAAAGGTTTTTTTTTCCAATTTTCCCGCAGGAATATTTCATGGTAAAAGAATCCAATGTAGGCAAAGACTATAGGTACCCTATATAGGCTATAAAGTACCTACCTACTTTACCTTCCCGCAAAAGTCCCGTCAAGATAAGTTCAACCGTCGCGTCCGTCGTAGAGATTAGCCTGGACAAACTAACAGACAGACAAACGGACATTAACATGCAATTGACAACCGTATATGTTTATGAAAAAGCCTTTATTTCTTAGGTAAAGATAACAAGAAGGTAGACAAAATATCATTAACTAGTAATACTTTAAAATTATTCCTCATATTTGATAGGTAATTACGTGAACATTATTAAAACGAAGTAGTTTTTAGTATATTGGTAAGCCCATTGAGATATATAAGTAAAAGCCTGATATTCTACCTACTCGAAAACCACGGCACGATTCCACCGTTACAAAACCGGCGAAACAAAACATACATAGGAACGCCAAGAGAGATCGAGAGGTTCGAGTCACTAGGTGATTTGGCTTGGCAGTTATTCGCGTCACCTACAGGCTACAAGTACAACTGACCGGTTATAGTGTTGTGCCTGCTTGGACCTAATTTAAGCAATGAAAGCATTTCCGAGAATGTTTAAGACAAAAAGTATTGTTGTTCTATTATTTTAGAACATATAGACGAAAATAAGATTCTAATTTTTGATGTGTAAACATCTTAGCGCTCGGTAGCGGCTAGCTGAGACTCGGGCGTCACGCTCGTCTCGACCGTCACGCTCGATATTTAACACCACCGGTGATATTTAGTGCGTACATGCCGGACATTTTTTGTTGCTGGAATATTACGTAGTGTCACCAATCAAAAAAGTAATTATATGTATAATCAAGCCGATATGAAATTCATCAGCAAAATAAAATACACGCGCGCACGAAGTACACGCACACAGCCCAAGCCGTTCGACCGAATTCCAAAATTATTGGTTCTTTGCATTCGTCATTAACACCCCTAGGGGTGTTTTTTGAATTCACAATGTAGTATAATATTTTTAATGTTATAATATTTTGAAGTAGTAAAGTACCTACCACAAAATTTGTTACCTTTTTTGTTTTTTAAAATTTTCACTAAAAGTATACAACCAATTTTTTTTTAAATTTAAACACCATTAGATTCGTCTTGGTCAATACGCATCTTTTGATACCAATATCATTTATAAATTCGCAATACCTCACAAGTAATTTGCGTGTGACAATATTCCGTAAGAACGGACCTATACCCGAAGCTCCTGAAAAGCATTTTCTGTTCTAAAAATCTGAACAGGCACTCAGACAGATTTAAAAAATAATATTTCATATAAAAGTACCAATTAATTCAACTAAACAACAAGCTTAGTTACTTTTCCCTCTTAGGTTAAGTAGTTTTCATAAATAAAAATATACAGAAGCTCGTTTTGATTTAAAATGTTAAATTATGTAATTAATTTCATTAGATAATTTAATTAATTATGCTGGGGTTGTCAATATTTATTAACGCATCTCAATGTGAAATGATCACATTGGGCGTTAACGATATCGATATGATTTAATTCGGTCATTAGTGTACCTAGGCGTACGTGTCTCATCCCTAAATATTTCATAATTTCTTGATGATACCGTAAAAATAAACGCGCTGGTCCGAGAAGAACAAACAAATACAGCCTTTTAAAAATAATTAAAATCGAACATTGTAAGCTTATACAAGTGAATATAACTCAAAGAATTAAAAAATACAACTGCCATAGTCAAATGATATTTTTTTGTGAATCACTGGATATTGAAATATAGTCTTATATATTTTTGGAATCTACTCATCATTTTCTTGATGATGACAATATAGTTAATCTCATTTTGCAAAAAAAAATTCAACTTTAGTCTTTGATGCGGGACCATGGTCACCCTATCATTTTTTTTTAAATTTTACTAGCCCTTGTCACCCGGAATAAGAGCTAAGGATTCTAACGATACCTCATTTATCAAAATCCGTTCAGGCGTATAGAACTTATTGTGGCATATACAACTCACATACATACATACATGAACCCTGAAAACAATATACTCCTTTTTTCAGGCAGTCGTATAAAAATGTAGATCATAATGTTTATCCTTTCGTTTCGTAGTGTTCATTTCCCTATACGTCCACTTCTCGATATACCTACTTAAATAGATAATAATATTATTATACTACTCCTATAATCTATATATATAAAATTCAAAGTCCTGACTGACTGACTGACTGACTGACTGACTGACTGACTTATATATCAACGCACAGCTTAAACCGCTGGTCCTAGAGACATGAAATTTGGAGAGTGTCTTCTTTGTGAAGAGTAGGTATCCACTAAGAAAGGATTTTTCGAAATTCCACCCCCAAAGGGGTAAAATAGGGGTTGAAAGTTTGTATGAAAGTCCGTCATTTTTCAAGTTATATCCATGAAACTTGGTATTTTAGCTACTGGTTCAAAATGAAGAAATACGTGTTTCGCCATTTTCGAAAATTCTACCCCCATAGGGCTGAAACAGGGGTTGAAAGATTGTAGGACAGTCCGTCATTTTTCAAGCTGTAGCCATGAAACTTGGTGTTTGGGATTTCGGTTTGAAATGAAAAAATACGTGATTTACAGTTTTTGAAAATTCTATCCCCAAGGACGTCAAATAGAGTGTTTATCCTTCAATACGCCGAAATAGAGCAACGGGTCAACGTTATTTTTTCATGGGTATAGTTGAGGACTTGGAGAGTGACATAGGTTTCTTTTTATCCCGGAAAATTAAGGAGTGCCTGTGGGAATCAAAAGCTAATCTATATATATAAAATTCAAAGTCCTGACTGACTGACTTGTATATCAACGCACAGCCTTAACCGCTGTGGCTAGAAACTTGAAATTTTGACAGTAGGTTCCTTTTGTGACGTAGGCGCTCACTAATCTATATATATAAAATTCAAAGTCCTGACTGACTGACTTATATATCAACGCACAGCCTTAACCGCTGTGGCTAGAAACTTGAAATTTTGACAGTAGGTTCCTTTTGTGACGTAGGCGCTCACTAATCTATATATATAAAATTCAAAGTCCTGACTGACTGACTTATATATCAACGCACAGCCTTAACCGCTGTGGCTAGAAACTTGAAATTTTGACAGTAGGTTCCTTTTGTGACGTAGGCGCTCACTAAGGAAGAATTTTTCAAAATTCCACCCTTAAGGGGGTGAAATAGGGGTTTAAAGTTTGTATGAAAGTCCATCATTTCTCAAGTTATATCAACGAAACTTGGTATTTTGGCTTTCGGTAAAAAATAAAGAAATACGTATTTCACAGTTTTTCGAAATTCCACCCACAAAGGGATAAATTGGGGTTGAAAGTTTGTATGAAAGTTCTTCATTTCTCAAGTTATAGCCATGAAACTTAGCATTTGGGCTTTCAGTTAGATATGAAGAAGTAAGTACTTTACCGTTTTTGAAATTTCAACCCCCAAAGGAGTGGAATAGGGGATGAAAGTTTGTAAAAAAGTCCTTCATTTCTCAAGATATTTCTCAAGTTATATCAACGAACCTTGGTATTTTGGCTATCGGTAAAAACTAAAGAAGTACGTGTGTCAAAATATTTAAAAATTTCACCACCAAAGGGGTAAAATAGGGGTTGAAAATTTGAATGAAAGTCCGTCGTTTTTCAAGTTATCGCCCTGAAACTTGGTATTTGGGCTTCCGATTTAAATTTATGAAATACGTATTCCACAGTCTTGAAATGTCTATCCCCAAGGACGTTAAATAGAGAGTTTGTCCTTCAATCACGCCGCAACAGAGCAACGGATCGATGTGATTTTTTGCATGGGTAGGTATAGTTGAGGATCTGGAGAGTGACATAGGCTTCTTTTTATCCCGGAAATGAAGGAGTGCCTGTGGGAACTAAAAAAACTTATGCCACGCGAACGAAGTCGCGGGCGTCCTCTAGTATTATTATACTACATTTAAATATTATACTAAATATTAAAACTTTAACTTAACCATAAAAAATACATCCTGTTATTTGTATTAATAAATTGACTGCAATTACTTTAAATTACCTCAATTAGGTGCATTTAGCGATCGGTACAGTCGCGACAAACAATCATTAATATGAAATTAGTCAACATTAAATTCTACGTACGCAATAAATTAATATCGAGTCTACAAATAATACCACTAGACAAGACCGCAACGTCGATTTGGTAAACCTCGCGCTACGAAAGCTAGTAAACTGTAGACTGTAGAGTATTTAATTTATTGCCATTGTTACTTCTTATTTTGCCTAGTTCTTCTTTTTATTTTTCATATGATATGCTTTATTGATTATCAAGGAGTTTCTAAACTAATTTAACAAAATAATATTTGTTTACTATTATTTTGTTAAATTAGTTTAGAAACTATGTATATTAAAATCTAAATTAAAAACTAAAAACTAAACCAATAAAAATATCATCTATGCCGCTGCAATGAGGCAATGTGCCCAGAACGCTGGCTGCGTATTTGTCTATGAACGAAATTCTGCCTGTCTTTGAATCAGACGTGATTGCATTGAGCATAGTCAGAGAGAAAACCGAAAAAAAAACAAAATGGCAGTGCCAAATAAGCTGATACCGATAAAAAATAAAAATCACAAGCCTCCTCCATCATTTAGGACCTCTGATCGGATATTAATAAAGAGCTTAAAATCGACACTGATATATCGACAAACGATTCATATACAAATCTCCGAACGGTTTTACGGGCTCCGACTTGCATACGATGTGACAAAATAAGCAAAAATATGGTTTCCTGCATTCGGTTTTGTATTATTTCAGTTCAGTTTGATGCAATGTATTGCTTGGATTGTCTTTCAATAGGTATTTTCTTTAATTCACTAATTAGTATCGTCTTTTATTTTTTGCCTTTGAGAAACTAGCTGTACGACTTTCCCGATATCATTAGATTTAGACCTGTCAATTAAGTTTAGAGAGTATAAAACAGAATTATCGCCATTGTATCTCATTTGTCACTTATTACTATTAACTGTAAAGACGTGCACAGTTATTCATATACGTAATTTTTTATTCTTCGCTTCAAACTACAAGCGTTATATTATTGTTCACTATCATTGTTCGTTGGTATTAAAAAGTTAATTTTATAATTTTTATTACAGTGCTTCACACACGAGGAAAGTTTAAGTAAGTTTAAAAAGTTAAATTTATTAACTCTAAAATTTATTAAAAAATGATGGAATATCATTCCACCGCCTAGCTTTTCCCTGAAATTCTTCTTGCTGGTTCTTCTCGGTAGGAATGGTATTCCGAACCAGTGGTAGATTCACTCGAGGATTCAAAAGCACTTGTAAAAGTTTATTTGAATAAAAAAATATTATATGAATTTGAAATGTCCATTTTTCATTTCATCATCACCTATCATGAAAACATTGTACTACATGTACGTTAATGATGTATTATTATTAACTGTAAGCACAGTTGTGCGTGTACACAGCCGTGTACATCACAGTGGGTAACTAATGAAGTGTAGCCGTAAATCACAACTCCCATATATTAGCATAGTCCAGAATTGACAGCGGACACCGCACATTTATCAACCGCTGTCCGAGCATACACTGCGCACTGTATCCTAACAGTGCACAGTAAGTATTTAAATAAACAAGTATCTACTAGTGGTTCGCCCCGAACTGAGACCTCGCGGTATCCATAAACTTTACACTGACAGACGGACGGACGGACGGAAGGACGGACGGACGGACGGACAAGTGCAAATTCACTCAAGTAGACTCAGAGACCTTCGCTTCGCTCGGTCATTTTGTATCTGGTAGTTAGCCCTTGACTGCAATCTTCCGTGGAGTGATGATGTAGTAAAAGAAGGATGCATATTAAACTAAGTAATTACAGTAATAACTATACATAATATCCGGATAAACTCACGTGTTCTGTCGGAAAAATGCCCGACTAGTTTCCAGTATAGAGTAGTTAGAGTAGAGTTAGTTTATTATGTATACCTAGTTATAATGAATATCACTCACGTTTAAATTACAGTATTATTAAACCCATTCCCCTAATCGGTTTACCTATGGTTTCTACCTATGGTTTCTACGTGCCATCGTACTGGAACGCTAAATGTCTTGTCTTTGCTGGTAGAGTGGTTACCTACCTCCAGACCAGAATTGAGACCGGGAAATTGGGAATCGAACCGAGTCTTTCCCCTTATAAGCGCCCTCACCACTATACGAAAAGTGAGAGGATGAACTTGAACTTTTACGAACTTGAGCTACTCGTATGTGCGTTTTATGAAATTAAATGAGGAAGTCGTGAGGAAACCCGCATGCCTGAAAGTTTTCTGCTATACACATACTTACCTTATTGGAATATCATACATATAATATCATACCATGAATACCAGAGATTATAGAGAAATATAGAATACTAGCTGATGCCCGCGACTTCGTCCGCATGGTTTACGTATTTTCGATTCCCGCGGGAACTCCTTAATTTTCCGGGATAAAAAGTAGCATATGTCACTCTCAATACCCATGCCAAAAATCACGTCGATCCGTTGCTCATTTGCGGCGTGATTGAAGGACAAACCAACAAACCAATAAACGAACAAACCAACAAACAAACACACTTTCGCTTTTATTAGTATGATAGAGATTCCTGAACGAAAATACACAAAAGCGACCATCCAATTTGTTGGAGTAACGTAGATACGCATACAATTGCGTTCGCATTCGTATTCAAACATCGCTATTTACATAGATTCCTTATTTGCTTTCTATTTCCGAGAAATGATCTTTTCAATTGAAGGAAAGTGAATTGATAACGCGCCTTTGGAAGGTGGAAGGTAATGGGACTTATTGCAATAAGAATAGATGCTATAATATTTGAGATTTTCATAGTAGGTACTAGGCAAAGGTGCTATCCAAGTGCGATGCGATAGCGATGGAAAATGTGTTAAAGTACGAGTATTAATGGAAAATCGTATAATTTACTTCAAAAAACATACTCATGCAGAATATGGGCAGCCCGGTAACGGTCTTACTAACGACGACTACTTCGATTTTATTCTAGATCGGCAAAATCCAAAGTTTTAGCTTTGGAACAAGCACTCTGGCCGTTTCGGAGGATTGCCTGCATTTCGGCTTTGTACACATACATATTTAATAGGTATACTGTTTTAATTCCGCTACAAATCTTCATTTAGACTTTTATGAAATGTAAAACATATATTAAAATTCATTAATGAATACTGATTCATAAAATTTATGCTAAGCGATGCTGAAGACTTGTTTTTAAGTCATTATATACAAAAGTTGCCACCTAACCACACCTGACAGATCTTAATCAAATATAGCATCGCTTACCTTTCGCTTTTCTTATTCATTGGAACTGCGTCCTTATTCACCCTTATGATGATAGGCGTAGGTTATTAAAATACAAATATTTTTATTTGTGATACTTTAACCGAATGTTTGGATTTACTCTGGCCGTAGTTACGTTTTCCTTTTGAAGACTCTACCTTTGGGTTTATCGATGTTTACTTTGTTACTACCAATCCTTTTCTAATAGTTTTACAAACAAAATAAAACTGTTTTTTTGCTCTATTGAAGATAGTAAATACCTACACATTTTTATCACTATAGGATGTTTCTAAATTTGTCAAAGTGTTTTATTATTCCTGCACTAGGTGATACCCATGATTTCGCCCGCGTGTGATGATGTATTTTTTTAATCCCTTGTGGGAATCCTTTGTTCTTTTTTTATCCACTGCAAGCTAGCCCTTGACTACGATCTCTAACTCGAATCTGGTAAGTGATGATGATGCAGTCTAAGATGGTAGCGGGCTAACCTGTTAGGGGCATGACAGTTATAATTAACCCATACCCATACATATATCGGTTTCTTCAAGTCATCGTACCTGAACGCTAATTCGTTTGGCGGCAGGCCAGATCAGGGAAAATTCAGAAATTATAAATTTCCCAAATTGACCCTGCCGGGGATCGTACCCGAGACCTCCGCACGTTAAGACAACAACTGCGCCAGGGAGGTCGTCGGCTTCAAAGGTCGTCGGTCGTGATTTTCAGAGATAAGAAGTAGGTATCATAATATATCCATCTTTAGCAGATCTTCAACAGTTGTGCTGTGGAAACATTCGCAACGCATTCCAGCAGATCTTCGAATTCAACAGTTGTGCTGTGGAAATGTAACACACAGACAGACACGCCTACGTATTATTTCTTATTACTATTTTCCTTCCTGTTCCTGCGGGAACCAAAAAAACTATAACCACGCGGACGAAATCGCAAGCATCAGCTAGTTTACTAGTAACTGTCCGCGACTTCGCTCTCGTGGAAATTTTGAAATGAACCTCTTTAAAATAGATAACGATCAAAAAAAAACTACCCAGAAATTAGACATTTTTTATAATTTTGTAAAGTTTAGCAAATATTATTAGCATAAACTACTCGTATGATCACCATCTCTATCGACAAAATGTCATACAAACTTTTATAACGTAAAACAAATTTGCATAGAAATGGCAATATATATCTACTGTCGGAAATAGTCGGTGGAAAAATTTAAAAATGAATATTTACTGGTCACTTGCAATAACCTTCCGCTGCCGTGGTACAATGCACCATTGGGCTGCAAGCTCTTTATTGGGCGGTGGTACAAATTGTACGCAGAAAGCGGGTTTGGGTTCTCAAAAAAATTAGGTGACTCTTCATTTATTTCTTGTTGTCCCCTAGTAAATCTGCTATCATTAATTAATTATCATTTAATTCGTTTGGCGATTTTTTTAAATCTTAACCTATATAATTTAGTGCTTGACGTGTGTCTACTACGCTTTCACATGACTCTGTTCATTCGATATTTATAAATTTTGGTATAGCGATAACAGCTTGCATCCCAAGGAAAAACATAGGCTATTTATTTATTTTGACTTGTAAAACCTAAATTTTCAATTCACGGGTATCACCTACTTAGTATATTATAATAATCAATTGCAATTCTGCGTATTTGCCGTTATTTACATCCTCACTAAAAATTACAATGGATTTGAAAGCATAGATTCCATTAAATTCTTTTTATAAGGTCTGTCCAAACCAGAGGGAGTATTACTAGTATAGTCCCACGAATTTATCTATAAGCGGGCGGTCTATAAGCGGGCTTTATTCAGGACGCCTCCAACGTCAATCGCTCCTACGGATCTTCTTACCTTAATCTTCTAGGCAAGCGCGCTCCACCTTGGGCTGCATCACCAAGCAAGTCTGATTGCAGCCAAGCGCTAGCCTATACATTTAAAAAAAAAAAAATGGTAACCACATGGAATACTACACGGAATGTCCTAAGTTTGTCCCTTAACCCGTCTTCCTCCATATCGCCGGTACGCACTAACTGTACATCAAACGGACATTCGTGCGGACCGAGTCGCATACTAGTTGTTAATTCTGCACGAAACGCCTCCACGCTACTGGTTTATTCCTACGGCTATGGCCTCCGAGGGGGTGATTTAGACCCATAGCTTGACAATGGAAGACTCCGTCCCGAATTTAAGGGTTAAATGTGGTGACAGCGAGCGTATTTCAGAACGTGCGTTTCGTGTAATTGTTTTGATGATTAAATGGACTTGGCGGAATATGTATTGTTGTACTGAATTGTTTATCTAATGGACAGTGGGTTTAGTATCTGAAATGCAATAACAATGTCTAGAATTCAATCGAAAATCTAGTACTGCAGTACTTGAAGCCCTCGTGTGTTCCAATTTTTTTTCTATGCTTCTATCTATCTTATTGAAGTTTGCCCTTGGCTGCGATCTCACCTGCCCCCCTATTACGTAAGAATTGTCCATCAAACGTTAAAGATTTTCGTCAAAGTAAAATAAACAATAACAGCATTGAATTAGAGCTCAATTTCGTCTGCCCATTCTTATACGTTTAGGGTATCGTACATACCTAAACGTATAAGAATGGGCAGACGAAATTGAGCTCTAATTCAATGCAGTTATGGTTTTATTTTACTTTGACAAAAATCTTTAACGTTTGATGAACAATTCTTACATGATTGGGGCCCAGGTGATATTAAGAACATCGAGTCTAAGATGATAGTGGGCTAACGTTGTATGTAGGTACGTCTTTGCTAGTGGGTTGGTGAATAGCCACGGCCGAAGCTTCCCACCATTAAGTACTAAACCAACAAAATCCAAACTATCCTGCATACTGTCTATCTGCTACGCTTTCACCCCCATCTATTCAACAAATTTTCCGGGTACATACCTACATAGCATCCCGGAGCTTTCTCCGGCTAACATAGGCTAATTTTTATCCCGGAAAATCAGTTTCCACGAGATGTTTAAAAACCTAAATCCAAACGGACGAAGTCGCGGAACTCTTTAATTTTGTCCTTCCGTGGGGATCTATCTCTGTAGCAAACATCAAAAGATACACTTACGTAATTATAATATCAATGCTAATATACTGCTGTCATACAGGTTCCCTAGCGCAGCAGTAACAAAATGCTTTGTTTTATATGATGTATATCTAAGACCAATTAAGTGTTAAATTAATGAAAAACCTTAAGTGTTTATATAAAACTTTATTGTATTGTATTACTTTTTGATAACTGTGCATCATGTATATTGTATGTTTTTGACACAGAGTTATGTTTTTGATCAAATAAATAAATGAAAAAAAAAAAAAAAAAAATGAAAATATGGATTTGTTTGTATTTTGTTAAATTCTGAAAATGATTTAAATTTTCTTAAAATGCATGGTGTATTTTGCATATTGCTTGCATTTCCTGCTGTGCACTAGCGGGAGGGTAAGCGTTGTATAAGCCCATGTTCCATTAAGAGCAAGAAGATTTCTTGTTCCTTGAGAGTAAATCAACGCCAAGTCTATATGACCTAAGTTAACGATACATCGTTTATCAATTTAAAATCTCAGATATGTACTCTAGTAGGAACTTTGGTACCACCACACTACCACTACAGCCCATTAACGTCCCACTGCTGGGCACAGGCCTCCACTCTCATAGGAGAGAGGGAATTGGAGCTTAGACCCACCACGCTGCTCCAATGCGGGTTGGGTACACTAGCTTTGAAATAGTTACTCTGTTTTTCGTGTACCCTTGACTGCTATTCACCTGGTGGTAAGTGATGATGCACCATTCTACAATCCAACTCACCGCCAGCCCACCTTAATTAATACCCACTCACCCACCACTCAAGGGCCTTCTCGCAATTGAGAAGGGTATCTCCACAGAGATTAGCCATCTGCGCGGGAGATATTATAGTGCACAAGTGTGTGCACATACACAGGTGCACTCTCTGTTCCTTTACTCTCATAGCCTGATAGGACGGAAAATTCGACACAACCGGAGAGAGGTCAGGCGCAGGACCAACGGCTTTACGTGCTCTCCGAGGCACGGGGGTGAAACATCGTAAACTTCCTAACTCAGGGCTAGTACCACAGAATAGGTACTAGTACTGAGAATTTCTTGTCAGAAAAACCCAATACTTGTTACGGCCCAAAACGGGACTCGAACCCGGAACCTCGTCGGTCGCAGTTGAACATGCTAACCAGTAGACCAACGAGGCAAATGAGAAGGATAAGCCTTAATCCACCGCGCTGGCTAAGTGTGAATTGGTAGTTGGTACACTCATAAGCAGAGACACTTTTATAAAGCGGTGATAATATATCGCTTGCCCGCTCATAAATCATAATAAGTATGTGAAAAAATACACACCCAGTAAATAGGTATAGAAGGGCGTTTCCAAGTAGCGTTCACTCCTTTTACTAAACATCAATAAAATTAGGACTTTTTTTTACGCCACTACACGTTAGCCCTTGACTGCAATCTCACCTGATGGTAAGTGATGATGCAGTCTAAGTTAGTAGCGGGCTAACCTGTTAGGGGCATGGCAGTTATATATTAAACCCATACCCCTATTCGGTTTCTACATCGTACCGGAACGCTTAAATCGCTTGGCGGCACGTCTTTGCCGGTAGGGTGTTAAACTAGCCACGGCCGAAGCCAGATCAGGGAAAATTCAGAAATTATAAATCCCCAAATTGACCCTGCCGGGGATCGAACCCGGGTCTTCCGCACGTTAAGACAACAGCGCTACACACTGCGCCACGGAGGTCGTCAAAAACACTAAAACATTCCTGCCTTTAATCTAAATCCAAATTAAATCTTTTATTAATACAAATATATGACACGTCCATAAACTATGGACATGCAATACCAATCAAGCGAGCGGTCATACAGACCCGGTGGCAGCTGCACTGACGGGTTAATTTCGTATGCTAATACACGGGATGTGTCGCCTATTAAAATATTGGACATTACCATTGTCTATGCTTACTCACCTATATCTCGCAACTAACACCAAACTGGTGGTAGATTCACTTGACTATTCAAAAGTACTTGTAAAAGTTTATTTGAATAAAAAAAAATTGTTTTTTTTTATTAATAATTTAACCAACTAAATGCTCGAAAGTTGCAGTCTAACTTTCCTAATTTTTTTTCGTATTTTTGGTGCATAATCTTCATTATTAATACCCACTAAAACAAAGTTATACATATTTTGGATTTGCTATTAAATATAAAAGATTATTGTGACGATATTATTGTAGGAAAATTCCTTATAATTAACTAGCTTTTGCCCGCAGCTTCGCTCACGTTAGGAACGATTCAAATTTCAAACCCCTGTAGGGGTTGAATGTTCAAAAATCCTTTCTTAGCGTATGCCTACGTCATAATAGCTATCTGTACGCCAAATTTATAAGCCCGAATTGTTCAGGGGTTTGAGCTGTGTGTTGATAGATCAATTATTCAGTCTGTTTTTCCTTTTCCTTTTACATTATTATTATTATTATTATTAAAAACTTTATTGCATCAAGAAAAGGACATTATACAAAGGACATTATTACAAAATTACAAACAAAAGGCGACCTTATCACTAAAGTGATCTCTGCCAGGCAACCTACAAGAATGGACCGTACTTTTTGTGAGACGGGACATTGCTTTGAATATAAAATTATTACATAAACATACATTCTAATAGGTACTTACTATAAGCAGATAAAAATACATACAGACATACATATAATTCATATAATAAATATATATACAAATATAATACATACTATATACATAAATATTAAATTACATATAACCAATTTAATATACCTAAACACAAATTATAATAAGAATTAGTTTACAGCGATAGATAATGCTTTTTGACACGACCTTTAAAGGCCCCTAAAGATTTTGATCGTCTGATATCAGCTGGGAGCGCGTTCCACAATAAGACTGCTTTTAGGGTGAACGAGTCTGCGTATCCCTCGGCGTTACGTTTGGGGATTTTAAGTTTATTGTCATTGGCAGATCGCAAGGTATGCTGGATTGGGAAGGAACTAAGGAACCTGAATCGTTCCTTTAGGTAAGGGGGCGACCATGGGTGGTAAAGAGTAGAATAGAGAACAGATAGGACATGGAGATTACGCCTTTGTCTGATAGGGAGCCAGTTAAGCTTCCTCCTATATTCCGATATATGATCACATGATATATTACATATTTAGATAAATCCAAAGTTCTAGAATGGCGACCTCGCACAGGGAAGCGCAGCGTTGGCAGACCCCCTACTCGCTGGACGGACGACATCAGACGAGTCGTAGGGAGTCGCTGGATCCAGGCGGCGCAAGACCGCGGCGTGTGGAAATCCTTGCAAGAGACCTATGTCCAGCAGTGGACGTCTGTCGGTTGATAATGACGATGATGATGATTTAGATAAATTATTTCTCAATCTGTAACTCGAGTGTAAGTGCAATAATTTTATAATTTTTTTCGTGGAAACAAAATTCAGTAATTGTAGCTTTCTGTCACTTTTTATGAAAAATCACAGCATTTTAATGGCCGAAAATTAATAAATAATTAACCAATCCTACAGTTAATCGGTCGGTAAGTTACACAGCAACGTTCTTATTTGAAAAAAGTTGATTAACATTTTTTATCAAACCATGCAATCCACTGCAGAGCGAGACCAAATTAAATCTATGTGTCAAACACAGATCACACGATATACCTACTTGTGATTTCATAAGATTCAAGGAAGAATCTAGAGCTTGTTTATGACCAAGTTAATTCAGTATACAATCGATGCTATAAAAACACATTTCCATAGTAGTGGTAAATAGGTACATGTGTATTTATAACCGACAACACATTTTTACGTTTGTTTCACGATCTCTCTCATTTCCATGATTTCGAATGGAAATCGTATTTTTTTTAATAAATTTAATATGGATGCACTCAGCGCTGCACTGGTGCAAAATTGTTTTTTTTTCAGTGGCAGATATTTTACTGGACAAAATATTAAATTTTTGAAAAGTGTTATTTAAATTTATTTACTTAATAGTTATCAGATTAAAGATCATGTAATTTTTATTACTTACTAGCTGATGCCCGTGACTTCGTCCGCGTGGAATAAGTTTTTTTAAATTCCCGGGATCTCCTCAATTTTCCGGGATAAAAAGTAGCCTATGTTACTCCCCAGGTCCTCAACTATACCCATTACCCATGCAAAAAATCACGTCGATCCGTTTCTCCGTTGCAGCGTGATTGAAGGACAAACCAACAAACCAACAAACAAACACACTTTCGCATTTATAATATTAGTATGATGTTTACCTACACTTTAAAAATCATACTAATATGATGCGATGCGATGATATAAATGCGAAAGTGTGTTTGATTGTTGGTTTGTCATTCAATCATGCCTCGACGCCGAGCAACGGATCGATCGCTACTTCGTTCGCTCGCTACTTCCTAAAACTTAAACCACGAAATCGGGGGCATTAGCTAGTCCGCAAGTTTCTGAATAAATTTTAATACAAATTACGCAAAAATTTTGAGTGACCATGGTCTAATAGTCCAAAGCACTCATGTATTTGATACTTGTATCAAATACTTGTTGTAGTGAGTATTGATCTATCTATCTTTAGATGTATTTAATACTATGCTTAGGGTGCGATACCGAGACGCAAGTTGGAATCCTGCAAGCTCCGTAATTATAGTATTCAAATTAATTCCGGAATTTAGAAACCATAGGTGAACTATAATTTCAGAATTTTGACCCACTTTCAGAAATCCTCAAATAAAAAAGAAATAAATAATAAATAAATAAATAACAGCGTAGGTACACCATTGCGCCAAGGAGATCATAAAAATGTTATTTATTTTTAATTAAAAAGCTTTACTTTGATACAATGTCTAAAAATTCCGCACCATTATCCAAGAACAAAGAATCGCTCCATTAATCTTAAATCTTAGCAACAATACCCGGTAACCCGTTCCGTAGGCGATATCATTAATCATGCCTCATAAAATAAAACGATTCAGACTTTGATCAGGATATCGCATTAAGGAGAGCTTCCAAAATTATCTACTTACTTGAAAATCCAAAATTAACTGTTTGATCTGATAATCTGAACTATTTTGCAATTATTTTAAAACTTCGTCTGCGTGGTCTAAGTTTTTTGATTCGCGCGGGAAATCCTTAATTTTCCGGGATAAAAAGTAGCTTAAGTCACTCTCCAGGTCCTACATCCGTGCTAAAAATCACGTCGATCCGTTGCTCCGTTGCGGTGTGATTGAAGGACAAACCAACAAACCAACAAACCAACAAACCAACAAACCAACAAACAAACACACTTTCGCAATTATAATATTAGTATTTACGCAACGCATTGGCGGTTCCTCTGGTGCTGCAAATGTTCATGGGCGGCGGTTATCACTTACCATCAGGTGACCCGCCTGCTCGTTTGCTCGCTTTATATTAAAAAAAAACAAGTATAATCTTAGATAGAAGCAGGCGTTACTTTTCGGAAGTCCATGATATTGAAAGAACTAGACATTTAATTCGCTATAATCCGCCACAGTAGGTAAATCTACTCGTATGTGGTACAGTGTGTATCTTGCACTTGTATAGCTTGCGATATTCACCACACCACACAAATGTTCCAAATTATTCTCAACGTACGTTTCACTCGACACCGGAGCATCTTCAGGAGATGTTGACTCGACAATGGTAAGATTCATTCATCGGATTCATTTGACTATTCTTAAGCACTTGTAAAAAGTCTATTTGAATAAAAAACCTTTGAATTTTGAAATTTTATATTGGAGTCCGCTTATTTGACGTTGTTGTTGACGTATATTGAGCGCTGTTGTCTTAACGTGAAAGGTCCCGGATTCGATTCCCGGCAGGTAAATAATTTGGAAAATAATTTCAGAATTTTCTCTGGTCTAGATAGATAAATAGATAGATAAATACTTTATTGCCACACAAAACATTAAAAAGAAACAAAAAAGTGAACAAATAAAAACAAATAAGTGCGCAAAGGCGGTCTTATCACTAAAAGTGATCTCCTCCAGACAACCTTTAAATAAAGAAACAAACGCAATGAAGCGGGATAGTGCAACAACACTAGTACATATAATATACTACATAAACTATACATTCTAAAAATACATAAACAATTACACAAATAAAAATACTAAAATACATACCAATACATATAAATAATTATATATATATAATTAGTCTAGCCTGGTGGGAGGCTGCAGCTGTGGCTATTTACCATCCTGCCAGCAAAGACGTGCCGCTAAGCGATTTAGCGTTACGGTATGATGCCGTGTTACAACCGATTAGGGGTATTGGTTTAATATAACTGCCATACCCCTAACAGGCTAGCCCGCTACCATCTTAGACTGTATCGTCAAGTACCACTTACTTCTAGATCGCAGTCGCAGATCTAACTTGTATAGTGGATAAAAAAACATTTATTCTGTGGGCAAGACAATCCTGATGTAAAAGTCGACATTCTATATAAAACACTAGCTGATGCCGGAGACTTTCTCCGCGTGGATTGAGGTTTTTTGGTTCCCGCGGGAAATCTTTAATTTTCCGGGATAAAAAGTAGCCTTTGTGCCAAATTTCAATCTATATCTGTGCCAAATTTCACCCAGATCTGTTCAGCCGTTCTGGCGTGGTTGAGTAACAAACAAACATCCATCCATTCTTCCATACATCCATCCAAACTTTCGCATTTATAATATTAGTATAGAGTATAGACTATAGATACCCACTGTTCCTCGGCTAATACAATGTAGCTAAAAGCATTGACAAATCCAACGCAATGCATCAGGGGCGGAGTAGACTGGAACACAGTAATTACGCGTCAAACAAAGGGACGTATGTAAATATACGCGATATTACGCGGATAGACAGACGTATGTGAAAATTATACGAGACCACTAGCTGGAGTTACTCGCGTTTATGATAAAGAATTTAACCCAAAAAATGTTCTTCTTTTAAATGTATAGGGTTCGCTCTTGGCTGCAATTAGTCTAATAGGCTCTACTCACACATCTTCCGCAGGGGCAATCTAGGGTGCATGGCGGTTGTGGCGATATCGGGAGTATCTCTACACACTTGCCTGCCGTGCAGTGTTTCCGAGTAAGCTGAGCTGAGCACACGTATTGAGAATGGCACCCGTATTATCGACCAATCAAAAGATTGGAGTAGCCTTGGCGCTTTCTGTGGTGCTACCTCAAAAAAAAAGGAAAAGGAGATACTGGGTGAAGGGTGAAATAATGTTTATGATTTTTATCCCACATGTGAGGTCGGTCTTGATAAACTTCTATAATTCGCGTCCAAACTTCGTGTTCGTTGTCGGCCGCCATTTTGATTGTACGATATGTATACGTGCACTCCGTGTGACAGATACTGACAAACTGACTGATAAATTGCCCCAATCGCGCTACACACGCAGCGACGGCAGGGACGACTTAGGGATCAAGGATGGTCTCGCGCCCCTGCCGCCCTGCCGCAGGGCCAATCCTCCAAATTGCCCCTGCATGCCTACACACATCACAATTAAGGATGCAATTAAGGGTCATCCCCACTCCTACACCCTAGATTGCCCCTGCGGCAGATGTGTGAGTAGAGCCCGGTGGAGTCGTACTTAAATAATATTAGATAATTTCAATAGGCTCTACGAAAGCCTAGTTCTGCACGTAACCGCTAAGAGCGCTGTAGGTACAATGTTTTACAATTATTTATAAATAGACATAGAATATCATTGATTGTATGCAAATCATTATTTTATACTATTTTCTTACGGGATAGGTAAGCATTTCTTTTAGCTTACTTTTAGCAGTTCACAAGAAGAATAAACGTCATAATTCCGAAATACCTATGCCTCAAGTGGAAATATAGTCTTCTAGCTGATTCCCGCGAGTTCGTCCGTGTGGAGTATGTTTTTTAATTCCCACGGGAACTTCTAAATTTTCCGGGATAAAAAGTAGTCTATGTCACTCTCCGTGTCCTCAACTATACCCATTCTAAAAATCACGTCTATCCGTCGCTCCGTTGCGGCATGATTGAAGGACAAACCAACAAACAAACACACTTTCGTATTTATAATTTTGTATGACTTTTTATAGTAGTCTATACCATTTGTACAAACATTGACGGAAGTCGCGGGCATCACTTTAGAATTAGAATGGTAGTTTAAACACTATGCTATATTATACTTAGTCTTTTTTTCTAGTTTCTGAAGTTCTTTGGCCACATCTCCAGAAATGAAGGGTCAATTGAGCGCCTGGTGGTACAGGGTCATGTGGAAGCGAGCCAGAGGACGTTCTCCTACTCGATGGACAGACCTAATAAAAACTGTGACCCAGATAACTGTGACAAGTGGAGGAGCAACGCGCGGGAGGCGGTGCGGCCCAAATTAAAGAAGACCGATGACGAACGTACCTGTATCATCCAAGCCGCCACGACCACTCTGTCAGTGCTGTCAAGAGTGCACGACTAAGAAAAAGATATTATAGTCACTAAATAGTATCATCATTATGTTACGAAGGGAAATTATTTAGTATCGAATTCATTGACCGTACCCTCAGTCCTCTGTAAGGGCTGGTCATTAAACAGGGATTTGAAGGGTCGAATGGACCGAAATAAAGTTAGTCTCGGCACTATTGAGGAGGTATAGTGCACAGGTGATTAACAGCGCTTTAGGGTTGATAATCTTCACTCACGAGACACCGGGTAGCGGTTTATTGCCTCGCTTAAACCGAGTTTCTAATGGATAACATCAAATTAGAGTAGGATACGGATTAACTACTTCATTGCTTCATAAATCTATAGTTATCTATAGTATATATATAGTTATCTATACATATCTATAGTATGTACAGGTTCTATATCTCGTAGGATGATGTTTCATAGTAATGGTGTTTTTTTTTATTTTTTTATCCACTACAAGTTAGCCCTTGACAGCGCTCTCACCTGATGGTAAGTGATGATGCAGTCTAAGATGGTAGCGGGCTAACCTGTTAGGGGCATGGCAGTTAATTAAACCCATACCCCTATTCGGTTTCTACACGGCATCGTACCGAAACGCTAAATCGCTTGGCGGCACGTCTTTGCCGGTAGGGTGATAACTAGCCACGGCCGAAGCCTCCCACCAGGCCAGACCAGGGAAAATTCAGAAATTATAAATTCCCAAATTGACCCTGCCGGGAATCGAACCTGGGACCTCGCACGTTAAGACAACAGCGCTCAACTTAGTAGGTACTATTACCAATTCTGTGGCTCAACATTGCGCCACGGAGGTCATCAAAATTCGTCGACGTCGGTCGGTTCGAAGGTCGTCGGGTTGTATTTAAGACAGTGGCGTAGCTTGGTGGCATCCGGTGCGAACATCATGGTGACACTCCGAGAATGAAAAATTGGTAGGTACTCTATCTGTACTGCACTTTTTGAAGGCCAATAAAATATTATAGTCACTCAATCACGCTCCAACGGCTGAACGGATCTGGATGAAATTTGGCACAGAGATAGATTATAGTCTGGAATAGCACATAGGCTACTTTTTATCCCGGAAAATTAAAGAGTTCCCGCGGGAACCGAAAAACCTAAATCCACGCGGACGGATTCGCGGGCATCAGCTAGTTTTAAAATAATTGCAAAACAGTTCGCATCAAACAGTTAATTTTGGATTTTCAAGTCAGTAGATAATTTGGAAGCTCTCCTTAATGCGATATCCTGATCAAAGTCTGAATCGTTTTATTTTATGAGGCATGAGCTAAGTTTTAAGTAATTAATTAAAAAGCCCCTATACAAATACAGAAAAATAGTAGTTTACATCTCTCATATTCGGTAAGTAGGTCCTTATTACCCCCAAATGGAGCTTGTAGGTGACCAATTAGCGCTCTAGGGTAATAATGTAGCTAGAAAAGCCCTAGGGCGGTAAGTAATTAAAAAAAGTATGATGGTTAGATGTACGCGAACTTTTTGAAAGAGTGAAGAGTTTTTTTTAAATTACTTACCGCCCTAGGGCTTTTCTAGCTACATTATTACCCTAGAGCGCTAATTGGTCACCTTCAAGCTCCATTTGGGGGTAATAAGGACCTACTTACCTCACAATCGAGATGTAAAGCATCGAGTAGTTAGCTCGGTACGCTTACTCCCAGTTTTAACATTGCAGATACGATTGAGTGACGTGAGCGTTCGATCGCATTTGTGTCAAACTAAAATGAACCATAATTACATTGATTTAGAGCTCAGTTTCGTGTATGCATTCACAGTGAGCGCTCCAAACGGTACGTTTCGAAAATTAAATCGGTTGCACTGAATTTGTGGCTCTAAATCAATGCAATTAAGGTTCATTTTAGTTTGACGTAAATGCGATCGAACGCTCACGTCACTCAATCGTATCTGCAATGTTAAAACTGGGAGTAAGCGTACAGGTGTAAGGCATCAATTGCACCCTCGAACTATAGGCGCCCTCGCTGTGCTCGTGCGCCTAAATATCTCGGGCTGCAATTGATGCCTTACAGCCCTTGGCAACTAATCTACTATTGTGATATAAGGGCGGTAAATAGGTTTTTACATACCAGTTGAATAATGTCAGCCCGATGACGCCAGTCGAGGGCTGACCATCGTCACGAGTATGTAGAAACCTTAACGCCCGTGTATCACACGATATTTTTCAATACATTTGTGAGAAAACTTGAAAATAAAACTGGAGTAGGTACTGTACTCACTAGAAAATGGTTTCTCACGCCCATACTTATTTCGAGATTTTTGGCGGCTATTAATAGCGCGACTTTTTTCTCACATCTAAAATACTTAATTGTTGATTTACTTATTTTTATTATTACACATCACTTTTTACCACTCATATTATTTAATAATTTATAAGAAAAACTTTTGAAAATAGCGCGCACAGATTCAAGATTTTAATAGGGAGATATTAGGGCGCGTTGTTGTAATTGCGTTTTTTTTTAAATTGGCTTCATGGCTCTAGGTTCTAGCTCTTAACTCTCAGCCTGGACTATTCAGCCTTTAGTTTTTGATTTATAAAACTTAAAACAATTTTAATTACCTAAATTAAATACAATTTGTATTTTCATGAATTAATTTCATCAATCCACATCTAAATGTTATTATTTTTTAAGTTTTCTACATACACAGTCAATATCAATAAGAACATTCTTGCATAAAAACTTTTTATTTAGAAGTAAAGTGGCCTTACAAAAATTAAAAAAAAAACTGCAAAAAAATAGCACGAGGGCAGTAAATTCTGCAAAAAAAGCACGAGGGCAGTAAATTTAACTTACAAGCCCTGTTTACTGCCTCTGTAAGTGAATTTTTCGAGCAAGTGTATTGAAAAAAAGTTTTAAGCTGTCAAATGATTACGATTTGCTTAGACAATTGGGTGAAGGACATAGGCCTTCTTAAATAGGACTTTTTATCCCGGAAAATTCAGAAATCGCGGTCATCATCTAGTTCCTAATGATTCGGTTGGTACGTTAAAGCTAGTCCTAACTTAAGGCCTTATGTTAGGTTCCAGCGATGCAGAATCGCCGACGATATATCTCTACTAATCTGTTAGCTTCAAACGCCTCGTCCTATCGCGCTACGCCACCTTTAGGATCATAAATCATCATTTGAAGCTCCGAGCTTCACTCCATATTACTATAGTATCTCGATTTAACCTCAAGTTTGGTATATAATATGACTAGAATAATATTATGCACACAACTTCGTCCGCGTGGATTTACGAGTAGGCTTAAAAATCACCGGGGAACTCTTTGATTTTCCATAGTAAAGTAGCCTAATATGTCTCTTGTTGGACCCATGAAAAAAAATTATACATTTTTAGTGCTCCGTACCTCAAAAGGAAAAAATAACTCTGTAAAAGGCGTTACATGTTTTTAAAGCATAGCTAAGACATTTTATATGAAAGTAAATAAAAAGGAACATATAATATTTGTATTGTATTGCCTTAGTATTATATGACAAAAATGCTGTTCTATTGTTGTAATTATTCTAACTTTGTTTTCTGTTCTGCTCAATCTGTAAACTTCAATGTGACATATCTCTACTTTAGAAACTTTTCGGCACTGTTTGTCTACTGTTCCTTTTAAGGGACCGGCGACCGCCGCTCGCAACTTCTACTCGAACCGCAAATATAAATTTGCCGGTATATTGCTATCCCTATTTGGCTGCAGACACATGATCGCGTGCAAGCGCGATAGCAATATGAGCGTACAGAATTTGTTATACATTTAGTCTTGTTCCGTGAATACCAAAAATGATGAATGAAAAATTGTTGTGTTTTTAACTTCATGTTGTTATTCTGTAACTTGACAATATAGGCTATGTTCCTGATCAATTAGTACGTGAGATATCGTTGGTTTTAATATAAAACAAATAAGGAGAAAACATGTCCTTTATGTCGCAAAAACATGCAAAACGCAATGTGCTTACATTTAATTTTGGGAAAGTATTTTGGAAAAATAATTATCCAGGGACCTAGATAAATACAAGTTCAATCTTAATAATCGCATAATAATATGGAGGAAATATGCTCGAATTACTAATTATTTTGGTATTACGTTTGTATGAGCAATTAGCCCTCCGCTGGCGCCTTAACATCCTGTAACCATTTAATTATTTCTGTAAGACGTAATGACTGTTTGTTGCCAAAATAAATAAATTTAAAAAAAATTAAAAATTAGGGTTCCGTAATCATAAGGTCAAATTCATGTCTAATTGTATGTCAGGCGCTACCAGTTTAGCGCCATAATAATATTATGTAACACATATTTCTTGTTATTTACTAAAATAATTAAATTGTGTTGTAAGGAACCCTTTGTGCCCAAGTCGAGTTGCAATCGGTCACACGGTGACGAAGTCTACTAATCCGAAAAAGATAAAAATAAATATTATAAATGCGAAAGTTTGGATGGATGTATGGATGTATGGATGTGTGGATGTATGGATGTTTGTTACTCAATCACGCTCCAACGGCTGAACGGATCTGGATGAAATTTGGCACATAGATAGATTATAGTCTGGAATAGCACATAGGCTACTTTTTACCGAAAAACCTAAATCCACGCGGACGAAGTCGCGGGCATCAGCTAGTATTATATAAGTACGTATTATATAGATAATCTCTCTCAATTTACCACATCGCTTAGCAATTATTGTTGGAAATGAACACGAAAATCACTGAAAGGATCACTCCTTATGAATCTGCGTCTAGTTGACCGTGAAATTGTTATCTGACATCTGTATGGGACATCCTGGAATTCTTTGGAACTTGGTATGTAGGTACGTATTTATTAGGTTTGATTAAATATTATACGAACTTATATTCTTACTTTAACCTAAAGTCAATGTGACTGAAGTGGTCAGTGATTTAATTTGAACATTAATATTTGATTTTATCGTTAATAATTGTTCATGTTTATGTCCTTCTACTAAATTAAGTACTTTAAATAATTCTTCTCTCTCACGAGTCACGATGCCATGAACTCTGTTTAGGGTAAAAACACACTACGGACAGGACAAGGCGAGCGCCCGAAATGCCCGTGTCGTATGGGAAACACGTTTCGCTGTGTCGTGGTAGTCTGTGCAGTTTCATAATAAAATATATTATTATAATATATTTTTTGTTGTCCGTACTGTGTTTTCACTGGTACATATTAGTATTCTTCTTACTGATATTTATAGTTTAGCCACAACTAGGACAATGTGGCCGATTCTGTATAACACAATCTCTAAACTAAACTAAAATGGCAGCTTTAAATGTAGTTCTGTCCCTTTCCGTAGGGAGTATTAAGAAAGGGTTAGCAATATTTGTAATGCTCTAATTTTAGTTTAGTTTAGAGATTGTGCACTATAGAATCAGCCCCAATGCCTACTATACTCTTAATAGTATAGCCCGCCTACAAGAATTGGGCAAGTAAATTATTTATGTCACTCTAATTTTCATTTCAATTCGTTTGTTAAACAAACAAAAATGTATATCCAAGAATATTTCACGTTCCAATTAACGCGATGTTCCATTAGTGCAAAGCGATAATAAATCAATTTAAACTTGCTCGTAGTGCTCCGAAAATACAAATACTTTCTGGCAATAAATCCATCTCGAATTAAAAGAACGAGAACAAAGGCGAACACACGCCAGCATATCCTGACTGAGCCATCTCGCTAATACATTCTGTGAACAAATGAATTAATTTAACTCTGGGGCCATACTGCCAACGCTTAAAGTAATACTTATGCAATATTACTTAAAATGACAGTTTGATGTTATGCACCTTGACATCAAAATGACAGTAAGTCAATGTGACTGAAGTGGTCAGTGATTTAATTTGAACATTAATATTTGATTTTATCATTAATAATTGTTCATGTTTATGTCCTTCTACTAAATTAGGTACTTTAAATAATTCTTCTCTCTCACGAGTCACGATGCCATGAACTCTGTTTAGGGTAAAAACACACTACGGACAGGACAAGGCGAGCGCCCGAAATGCCCGTGTCGTATGGGAAACACGTTTCGTTGTGTCGTGGTGGTCTGTACAGTTTCATAATAAAATATATTATTATATATTTTTTGTTGTCCGTACTGTGTTTTCACTGGTACATATTAGTATTCTTCTTACTGATATTTATAGTTTAGCCACAACTAGGACAATGCCTACTATACTCTTAATAGTTAATAGCCCGCCTACAAGAATTGGGCAAGTAAATTATTTATGTCACTCTAATTTTCATTTCAATTCGTTTGTTAAACAAACAAAAATGTATATCCAAGAATATTTCACGTTCCAATTAACGCGATGTTCCATTAGTGCAAAGCGATAATAAATCAATTTAAACTTGCTCGTAGTGCTCCGAAAATACAAATACTTTCTGGCAATAAATCCATCTCGAATTAAAAGAACGAGAACAAAGGCGAACACACGCCAGCATATCCTGACTATCTCGCTAATACATTCTCTGAACAAATGAATTAATTTAACTCTGGGGCCATACTGCCAACGCTTAAGGGTCTATAGGTTGCTGCGTGTCAAAAAAACTGCTCAACCTCTCACGTTAGAACCTGCATATCAATAAAAGTATTAAATCAATAACATTGAAAAAAAAATATAGTAAAGTTAAGGATATACACTGAGTTTTATGTGATGTGAAAACACGATTACTAAAAATTCTCTCGATAGAAAAAAATCACAAACTTCCCTCTGAATTTTACAAATAAACCGCAGTAGTCAATGAATACTTTACCTATACTAATTAAACTTTGTATAGAAACTCAACTTAGTACAATACGTGCACTATGTGATCTGAATTTAAAATTATGTTTTTTTTTTCGTTGTTAGAAATTAAATTCTGAAATATTGCGAGTTCAATTCACGTTCTCCCGCCCCGCGTCGCTTGAATCGCCTTTGGATACGCGCTGGAGTACTGTAGGCTCTTAAAGTAATACTTATGCAATATTACATGAAATGACAGTTTGATGTTATGCACCTTGACATCAAAATGACAGTCAACAATATGGCTTTAAGCGTTTGCAGTATGGCCCCTGAACCATACCATCGCTTATAGCCGTGTTGTTTTTACATAGTAGACGTCATCATACTAATATTATAAATGCGAAAGTGTGTATGTTTGTTGGTTTGTTGGTTTGTCCTTTAATCACGCCGCAGCAGAGCAACGGATCGATTTTTGGCATGGGTATATAGTTGAGAACCTGGAGAGTGACATAGGCTACTTTTTATCCCGGAAAATTAAGGCGTTCCCGCGGGAATCAAAAAAACTTAAACCACGTGGACGAAGTCACGGGCATCAGCTAGTTTTGAAATAATACTGTTTTAAGCGATGGTAGTAACCCCCCTGAGCGTAAAAATGTTTGCAGATAAATTTTCTGAAAAGCCAGTCTTTTTGCAAGATCCTTAGCGCAGTGGTTTACGTTATGGTGTTATAAAGGGGAGGTCCGGGTTCGATCCGGACGGAAGTCAATCTTTATTGCAAATTGTAATCATGTAGGAACACAGAAAATGGAAGCTGGTTCTATAAATAGTCTTTTCTGCCACGTACCTGCAAATAATGGAACCAGCTTCCATCTTCTGTGTTCCCTCATGATTACAATATGGGACAAGTATCCGGCTCCTGATTTCCCCTCCTCTTTTAATATAGGTAATATTCAAATCAAGAGTGAATAGGCATCTTCAAGGCGAGCGCGCTCCACCTTAGGCTGCATCAGCACTTGCAAGCAGGTCTGATTGCAGCCAAGCGCTAGCCTATAAATTAAAAAAAAAACGAATACACCTTAAAACTAAGGCATTAAAGTTTAATTACGAATGTAGTATATTTATATTTAAGAACTTTAGTCTTCGTAACAACGCGAGCATGTCGGTGACGCGAATCCACAAGTTTACCGTCTACCAAAAAGTGCTCAACGCGGCTAAAGAAGTTTTCACTGCAAAAAGTATGACTTACTTCTTTGCATTAATGATTGACTCTGGGCATGGTAGGTTCATTCCAATCACAATAGCGCATACAATGGACAGGGACGGAAATCCGCCGTTTACGTATTACGTTACCTGTACGACTTGATTATGCCTGCGAGGCATCTAACAGACAGTTGCTAGTTTAATTAACCACCATTGGCTGGATTAGGGACTGAGGTACTGTGATTGCACAGTTACATAAATATCAGAGTTCGGCGACCTTTAGGGGTTCATTGACAAGGAGCGGAGCGGAGATATACCAAGAAAACCAATCAGAGGCCCAATTGTTTGAGCAAATCGTAATCATTTGACAGCTTAAAACGTATTACTCGAACTGTATAAGGAGTTCATACATGCTTTTTGACGTGCAGGCATCTATGAACTCCTTAAACAGGTCGTATTATCCGTTTGACAACCAATTACGATTACGACTTCCTTCCACAATCGGGGAGCAGATTCTTAACAGGTGATGCGATAATTTTATGGAGTCTTTACTCATCCACTACAGCCCATTAACGTCCCACTGCTGGGCACAGGCCTCCACTCTCATAGGAGAGAGGGAATTAGAGCTTCGACCCACCACGCTGCTCCAATGCGGGTTGGCGGCTTTAACGACTATTATCATGTTAGTGATAATAACCGGGACCGACGGCTTAACGTGCTCTCCGAGGCACAGGGGTGACACACCGCCAACTTCCTAACTCCGGGCTAGTACTGAGAATTTCTAATCAGAAAAAACCCAACACTTAATAATGGCCCACCCGGGACTCGAACCCAGGACCTCGTCGGCCGCAGTCGAACATGATAACCACTAGACCAACGAGGCAGTCTACTTTACTCACCCAATGCCTATTATTATTACCTACCTCTTCTTTATTTACGTTACGAAATCGTCAAAAGTTGTTTAGTTCAGTAATTTAGGGCACAATAGTAACTAAGCTAGCTGCAGTCAAATATCCCAGTGGCCTCCTCCGTTGCCACACCACCGTAAATCTGTACTTCTGTACTAATAATATTATAAATGCGAAAGTTTGGATGGATGGATGTTTGTTATTCAATTACGCCCGAAAAGCTGAACGGATCTGGACGAAATTTGGCACAGAGATAGATTATAATCTGAAATAGCGCATAGTCCAATTTCTATCCCGGAAAATTAAAGAGTTCTCGCGGGAACCAAAACACCTCAATCTACGTGGACGAAGTCGCGGGCATAAACTAGTTTTTACTATATTAGTTGTATTGTCGTTAGAGTTGAATAAGTTTCCATTGTAAGATTCTCTTACATTTTAAAGTTGAAACAGGATATAAAGTATAGTAAAAAACGTTCTTCCTGAAGCCATCCATGCGGTATGGATACTTTTTACAGTGCGTATGGACCATACCCACTGCATATTAGGTACCTCTTATTTACATTACATCGTCAAAGTCAAAGGCAGTTTAACCAGTAAATCAGGGCACAATAGTAATTAAGCCAACTGCTACAGTCATACGCCGCGGGGCGCAATTACATCCAGAGCCAGTCAATCTGTCCATTTCCTATATGTCCCTGACAATGGTCATTGGAGTTAGTATTAGGACTTCGCAAATAATGCCTGTGGCTGTAAAGACCAACCTGCCGACCGAACCTGCTGATGTTTTCCTTTACCGCCATAGGTGACTATACTAATCAAATAAATATTATAATTGCGAAAGTTTGGATAGATATATGGATATATGGATGTATGTAAACTTACTTATATACATATCAAAAATTTTCGGTACCGGCAGGATTTGAACCTGCGTCTCTCTCTGTTTCCTCGTGTGTGAAGCACTATAATAAAATTATAAAATAGGTAAGTATGGATGGATAGGATATGTATACGATGTTTTATTATAGCCTTACTATTTTATAACATCGTATACATAGTATACCTACGGCCTACGCCGAGGAGGCGACTTCTGCCACACGGTAACAAATATGTAATTTGTATATTATAGAATAAGGAATAAGTGGTAGTAGAAATAAAAGGCTTTTTTATTTATTTTATTTTATTTTATACATAGTATAAGATCGTATAATATTCCAAAATGAAATGTTCATGAAACAAAAGATAATTCAAAACTTCACTTCACCTCAAGCCTGGGGCATCCGCTTCCGCTATGAAATCGAGAAACGGTTTAGTCCGATAACTCGGGTACCAGCCAGCAATGTTGCCGCTAGATATCTTTGTTCTGTCATTCTAGATATCTAGAACTACGAGTTTTCGTTACCAACTCGACTCGAAGATTCGCTTTCGATTTATTTTAGGGTGAAAATCTATGATAGTTCTTGCAATTCACGAGAGCGCGTGGACTTTACTTGTAGTTGTGCACATTGCGTAAGTGTGCGTGCCTCTCGAGTTTCAGAGCGGTCAGTCATAATAATATGTTCCTTGGGGCAGTCGTACACGCACGCATTTATAGTTTATACAATACGTGTACAGATACATCCATGTGCCAAGCGCACTCGTGAATTGCAAGACCACATTAATTGGCCCCCAGGGTACCTACAGTCAATTAATGTCATTGCCTGCAGACCGGTAAAAAAAATAGCTTTTGGACTTTTAGCCTATATTAATAAAACATTAAAAAGCATTCACTTTGATTTGCTCTAAATATAATTGGGTCAGTTATTAAGCTACAGAAAATTAACATTATAGGTTGTTGAATTTGCTCATCAAAATGGAACCAGTCATTATTCTTATTTCTTAGGTTCATAATAATTAAGGTAATAAGCCAAGTTTTGGTAAAAAGTAGAACCCTCGCTTTTGCAAATCAACGTGGTATTTTTAAGCATTCAGCTGGTCTAAAACTAGACATATTTCCAATTTTATAAAAGCAGACTTATACTTAGAAATAAAACATTGAAACATAATAAATATAATAAGTCAATAATCCTAACTAATTTAATTTAAATCGAGAGTAGTAAAATTCAACATTTTATCATCAAAATTATTTGAATGTGAAATTTTCAAATGTTGTTTTTATTATGTTTAAATTTATTTAAACTGATAGTAGTTCTTCGCAAGCCAGCTGCAGGCGAGGCATGCATTATGTATAACTTTTTATAAGACGCTCCAGAAAATGCAATTTGAAACAAAGTATCAAGTTTAATGTGATCTCAGATTAAAAATGGCGAGAAAACACTGACTCGGAAGTGTATAAAATGATTTACTTCCTTCTACTGCATTAATGTACCTTACTTACTTCTCGTTTGCTTTTCAGAGAAGTTGAAATTTTATGAATTCACGATACCGTGAGAAATCGGATAGGAATCTTAGTTATTGTGAGTTTATTTAATCGATGTTACTGTGACGATGATAACTAATTATATTCCGTAGGTATTCATTTTCAATGCTCAGATTCTTGCGGAGATTGCGAAATCTGTGAATTTTTCTTTCATTTTTTGGGAGATGCGCTTGCTTGCTTGCGATTTCACCCCCGCACGCCTGTTTTGATTTCGTGATCTAACAGCTGCATATTAAAAAGCAATATATATTAGCTGTACAGCTACATATATTATAGTGGAATTTAGGTATACTTATTGCTATTGCAATTCACGCTTTGGATCGCATCTCTATGATGAGTATAAGAAAGCAACTACTGCACTTTACCTGATTGGATTTACCTGATCCAAATAAGGTATTAATAATCGGTAGCCTCAGAAAACTAATTTAAAAGTTTTATCTGCAATATGACGTTGTACTTATCTTTAGTCTTTACCCTTATGAATACCTAAGTTTGAAGCTAATATACGATACTGGCAAAACAAAAACATTGTAAGAGTAGCTATCCAAGCTCGGGTAAACTCGAGCAATAAAAATTCACAAAGAACAACAGAAGCCCTAATTAAAGTATAATCCCGTTCTTTATAATTGCATCCATTAGCTAATAAGTCTTACAACAATTTCGCTCCGGAGCGAGATATTTTATTACGTCCTAAATTAAAATCCGCTAGAGGTAATCCGTCAACAAACGTCCGCAAACAAGATGGTAGGAAAAGGATGAACAAAATGGCGGACGCAGGTGCAATTTTAAATGCGGAATTTTTAAAAACGGTTCACGTTTTGTTTCAGTTCCTTTTGTGGAATGGAAAGAGGGATTTAACGCTGGTAATGGTAATATATTAATTTAAGCAAACAAGTTGTTTATATATCTACCTTTGCTTTATAATAATTATGGAGACTTAGTAAATAGGCACTTAGGATGGTGACACTTCAGAACGCGACATTACCTACCTTGTTTATTAGTGTTTATTTCAGTTACCTGTGATAGTCTATATTATCATAGAGATGTCGACCCCACGCCCATTAAAAAAATATTTTTTTGCTCCTATTTCTGTAGCAGTTAGTTATAGGTATCTTTCAGAACGTTTTTGAGTAAAATCTTGTCACTTGGTTTGACGAAAACCCGATTGTCGATGCGAGAAACATGCCCCGGTTCTACCCTATTGTGGTCCGGAAAATAACTAGGTACCATCCCCATGGAAAACATAAATTCAAAAAAAGTCTCGTTATGTTTGGCAGAAACTTACACACGTAGCTCCGAACCCTTAACCACCCAAGTTACGATATCTTTGTTTTAGGAATAAATACGTTTCTACCGAGGATTAACTATAAACTATAAAAGCTATCGAGTGTTCCAATCGTAAAGCGGGAATTTCGCGCTTGGTCGCACATCGCGATCCATTCATGACGCTTTATGACCTTATGACAGTTAAAGTGAGGGAACGGTAAACTCTTGTTCTAGACTTTTATTGTTCTTGAACTATTCTAGCTATGATATCCTGGTAGGGTGGAATGATATAACCTTTTATAGTATACTAGCTGATGCGATGCAACTTCGTCCGCGTGGAATAAGTTTTTTTTAAATTCCCACGGGAACACCTCAATTTTCCGGGATACAAAGTAGCCTATGTCACTTTCCAGGTCCTCAACTATTCCATGCAAAAAATCACGTCGATCCGTTGCTCCAACAAACCAACAAACCAATAAACCAACAAACAAACACACTTTCGCATTTATAATATTAGTATGAGATGATGAAAGTAGAAACTAACTGACGTCAAATCAACGTACAGCTCAAACTCTTAGCTGCTTGAGATTTTGCAAGTACGGTCTCCCTGTACCAGGGAGGGATAAACTACACCAAACTCTACCAATCGGCAATCGTTACAAGATACGTAGACCCCAAGAAAGTATTTTCAGAAATTCAACTCAAGCATCAATAGGGCGTTTTAGTTAGTCCACATGAGAAAAACGTGTTTAGGACAATGAGGCCCATAAACTCTACCAAACTCTACCAATCGGCAATCGTTACAAGATCCGTAGACCCCAAGAAAGTATTTTCAGAAATTCAGCTCAAGCATCAATAGGGTGGTGAAGCTAGTGCACATAAGAAAAATCTGTTTAGTACAATGAGGCCCATAATCTACCAAACTCTACCAATCGGCAATCGTTACTAGATTCGTATACCCCAAAAAAGTATTTTCAAAAATTCAGCTCAAGCATCAATAGGGCGTTTTAGTTAGTCCACATGAGAAAAACGTGTTTAGGCCATTGACTACATTACACTACATTAGTAGATCTAGGTCTAGGTAGAGACCAATCGGCAATCGTTACAAGATCCGTAGACCCCAAGAAAGTATTTTCAGAAATTCAACTCAAGCATCAATAGGGCGTTTTAGTAAGTCCACATGAGAAAAACGTGTTTAGGCCAATGAGGCCCATAAACTCTACCAATCGGCAATCGTTCGCGGATGATTAAATTTCCAATATTTAAAAGCGATATAAACTGCATCGGCACTAAAACAATCATAAAAACCGATTCCGATCGTAAATTTATAAATTCCCGCTCGATTGGACTTGGTAGGTTCCTTATTCTTTTCTATTCAAGCTTCTATTCAATGGAGCTTTATGGGTCCCGTGTAGAAGCTATCTACTTGTTTATTTTATAGTTTTCTTTAGATATAACTATATAGTATAGTCCCACAAACTTAACTGACCCGGTGACTGCGTCGCTAGTCTATGATATAATTAAAGGATTTTTCGTTAATTCATTCATTTCATTTCTAATATTCTATGGACCCATTAATATACGTGAGAGAGTACGTTAACGTAAACATTCTCAAAATCCAAGCCAATCAGATTGAACAAAACCTTTCAATAAAAGCGATGCCCCGCGGATATGTCTCTGCCTGTGCCGCATAAACGCAATCGCGCGGATTATTTTTTATTTACCGTGTATTAGGTATCTATACGAATCCTTATGGATGCTCTGTTATACGTATTCCATCGTTAGGGCGCTTCCAATAGACGGGACGGGGTATAGAACGTAATTTGATGCGTGCTCTAAGTTTTTTTTCATACTCATTCTTTATTATTCAATCAACTTTTGCAAGTGCTTTTGAATCTTTGAGTGAATTTACCGCTGGTTCTGTATGGCATTCCTACCGAGAAAAGTCAGTAAGAAACGCAGTGGTTGCTCTTTTCAATTAAAAATTAAAATCATTATAAGGATACTTACTAAGTAACTGCAGTCGCAAACATAGCTGGAGTGAGTCAAAACCATGCTATTTGATCGTTTACATAATCTTCAACAGTATAATAAGCTTTTTTTAAGAACTTTTAATGGACATTTTAAACTTTTTTTTAAAAAAAGTTCTGTAAAGGCAAGTCTAAAATGGATTGTGTTTTTTTTTATATCCACTACAAGTTAGCCCTTGACTGCGATCTCACCTGATGGTAAGTGATGATGCAGTCTAAGATGGTAGCGGGCTAACCTGTTAGGGGCATGGCAGTTATATTAAACCCATACCCCTTATTCGGGGTTTACACGGCATCGTACCGGAACGCTAAATCGCATGGCTGCACGTTTGCCGGTAGGGTGGTCACAGCCGAAGCCTCCCACCTGGCCAAACCAGGGAAAATTCAGGAGGGTCAATTTAGGAATTATAAATTCCTAAATTGACCCTCCCGGGGATCGAACCCGGGGCCTCCGCACGTTAAGACAACAGCGCTCAACACTGCGCCACGGAGGTCGTCAAAACGGGCTAGTACTGAGAATTTTCTAGTCAGAAAAACCCAACACTTAATATGGCCCGACCCGGGACTCGAACCCGGGACCTCGTCAGCCGCAGTCGAACATGCGAACCACTAGACCAACGAGGCGGTCGAGGTATAGCGTGATTTAAATCACGCTATACACCTACAGCCAAAATCTGATCGTGAGCGAGAAAATCTGATCATACTCGTAAGTAGCGATAATACACTGGAAATAAAGGTAAAGTATATGCAGTTACGTTCTATCGCCGAGCCCCGGTTATTTGGGCACGTATTAGCATATTAGGCGGCGCCCGAGGCGACAGATCCGCTTCATACACTCGGCTTTTGTCAGCAAAATCGTTCCATGCACAGGGGGGGCCGCGTTTTGCTTCCTTTTTTATGACCAATGTTTTTCTAACGGTGAAAATCGGTGGCCGCATCTCAGACTTTTGTTTTTAGGGAATACTAGCTGATGCCCGCAACTTCGTCCGCGTGATTGAGGTTTTTGGTTCCCGCGGGAAAACTTTAAATAATAAACGGGAAAAAACTAGCCTACGTGTTATTCCAGACTATAATCTATCTCTGTGCTAAACTTTATCCTTCAGCCATTCTGGCGTGATTGAGTAACAAACATCCATGTACCTATCCATACATCCATCTATCCATCCAAACTTTCGTATTTAAGTATAATTAGTAAGAATAGATTAACCATGGAAACCGGTATATTTTCTACTAGCTAATGCCCGCGACTTTGTCCACGTGGATTGAGGTTTTTCGGTTCCCACGGGAACTCTTTAATTTTCCGGGATAAAAAGTAGCCTGTGTATTATTTCAGACTATATTGTATCTCTGTGCCAAATTTCATCCAGCCGCCCGATTATGTAAGAATTATTGTCGATCAAACGTAATCGTTCGGCGTCAAAGTAAAATAATCCATAACCGCATTGAATTAGAGCTCAATTTCGTGTACCCATTCTTAGACGTTTAGGTATGAACGATACTCTAACGTATAAGAATGGATAGACGAAATTGAGCTCTAATCCAATGCATTTATGGTTTATTTTAATTTGACGACGAACTTAACGTTTTGATCGGCCATTAATTACATGATTGGGGGGCAGATCCGTTAAGCCGTTCTGGCGTGATTGAGTATCAAACATCCATGTATCCATCTATCCATCCAAAGTTTCGCATTTTAGTTTAATATTAGTAAGAATAGATATAATAGAATTATGGAAACGGGTATATTTTGTATCTTTTTCTTTTCTGCTCCAAATAAGTAAGGGTGCATGTCCACTGAAAGCTGGAGCCGGGAGCGGTATGTGGTGAAGACTTTAGTAAACCCAATAAGATTTCACAGCTCGTTCAATGTTGCATTTTCCCGTGCAAGTTTGCCATGCTAGCACCTTGAGATCTTAATGTCTTGATGTTCTTACTATAACAATATTTCCTGCTCATAACCACCACCACACCATATAGAAATAAGCATCGAAACCAAGCAAAAAAAAAAAAAAAGAAAACACCCTCTACATATTTCGCGTATGAAAGATTACGCCTCGAAGCTCGCACAAGGCGGAGCAAAATGGCAAATATATCATTCGATGTCATCAAGTCATAAATTATTTACGCTGTTTTTATTCTACCTGCTTCCGAATATTACGTGCACCGCGAAGCCGAATCTGAATGCAGCGTCGTCAAATTTTGCTCCTAAATAAAAATGATTTTGTTTTATTGTTTAATGCTTAGGTACTTTGGTTTAAGAGCCACTACACTACGACCTTCACCGATCTGTTATCCAGATGAAACATACTTTTTATTTTTATTTAATAATAGATAAATACGCCTAAAATAGCTTGACTATCAAAATCCTGACCAGGCCATTTTTAAATTAATTAATTTAAATTAATTTTTTGATAGGTTTATTGTACATAGGCAATGCTATATCATCGCGTTTGTTATAAAATTACCTATTATATTTTGATATACATAATATATGTATAACTACCTATATTTTTTTGATATATATAACTCAAGCGGTTAACAGCCCCCCAATCATGTAAGGATGACCGATGAAATCGTTAAAAATCTGCGGCAAAATAAATAAACCATAACATCATTAAATTAGAGCTCAATTTCGTGTACCCATTCTTATACGTTTAGGTATGTACGATACTCAAACGTATAAGAATGGATACGCGAAATTGAGCTCTAATTCAATGGTGTTATGGTTTATTTTACTTTCACGAAAATCTTAAACGTTTGATCGGACATTCTTACATGATTGGGGCCCAGATCCGTGAAGTTACCTATGGACTATGGTAAGTAGGTACCTAGTACCTACCATATAATGGTATGGTGGTAGGTATGGTAACTTCACGGATCGGAACCGCTTGAGTTACCTATTTATCAAAATATAGGTACTTAATTTAAATTAAAATTAGTGATTTTAAAAGATTTTCGGTATCCTCGTAGTAGTTCGGTACCTAAGTAGTTTAAGTTTATTCAGCCAATTAATTAGGTAGCTATACCATTTGTCTAAAGGTGCACTCCATAAAAAAGTGAGGCTTTTTTTCCAACAGTAATTTTTTTTCGTCTCTACGCCAAGAACCACGCCACAAACGTAGGTACTAGTACTTAAATAAGAAACAAAATAACTATAACTTCACAAGAAAGATAGCCCTCAAAATGGGCTTTGTGTGATAACGCTATTATTTTTCGTGCTTGAGCAATAAAAATAAACATTAGATTGACTTATTGAGTTACCTTCCATTTGGGAATGCCCTCTAATAAATAACTTTTATTGACCTTTAGTATCTATATTTTATTATAGTAATATTTTTTTGATTGGTCCTGCTTAATCATATGCTTTTTTTGATAATCATGATATTGTTATGTTGTTTGATAGTTTTCTTTTGCTAATTGACCCAACCGGTATTCAAACCCAGGGTTTATTGATCAATACACCTAATGTGATTTTAAAATGTTTAAAAAACTTTTGAAAATCTAAGCGCTGAATTTTAGAATTAGGTATTAGATATTTATAACTCTGTGGTTATTATTGAAAACCTCTTCTTTTTTGGAAGTCGGTTATCAAATTGTCCTGAATTTTTGTACAAGAAAGTGAGAAAAATAATAATTTGGATATGAATATGACAGAAAATAAAACACCAGTGAAAAATGTGAAAAATATTGGCACGGTGAAAATGAAATAATGTAATTTGAAAGGATACAGTTTTTGAAATATCGGCTGTCATTTGTTTGGCGCAAATACGTACGCGATGAGAAAAACAACATGGATTCGTGATAGGTGTAGGATACGGTATAAATACATATAACTCAGTCTTCTAAGTAGGTATGTATAATAATTTCATTTTCAATTTTAACTTCAAAAGCAAAAGCACTGAAAAGATTTAAATATTTTTTTCATAACTTGAAAGTTATGAAAAAAAGTTAAAGTTTACTCTCAGCCAATTAACGAAAAATCAAAACTTATATTTATTTAATTTATTTGAACTACCAACAGAATTACAAGTACCTAGTAGGTATACAAAATGTTTAATGGCTTAGGCACTAGGTACACACGCAATTCCATTTATTGGTAGTTACATCAAGCACATATATTATTATATATATTAATTTATCATCATTATCATATTATCATCATAGCATCATGTATATTGTATAGGATACGGAAAGATACGGAAAAATACTTTCCGATAAGAATAAATTAGGTACAATCCCTATACCATAATTGTACTTAGGTATTAAAACATATGGATCACAGAAAAATAATAAAAAAATAATTTTCTCATAGTCCTTTTGGTATTTTTGTAGCTCCCAGTCGCACGAATGGAATTGAATCGCGTGTGCAAATGTGATGATGCACATTAGGCCGTCATTCGCTCTGGGGGATGGATGCCCGCCATTTGTCTCGCCTGTGTCGCGATGATGACTCTATTATTTATATCCTTTCGTACATCTCTGGGTTATGATGTTTATTGAATTTTTTTACGGTGGAAATGAATTGATTTGCATTTGCGCTGGCTTTTTAACCGACTTCGAAAAAAGGAGGAGGTTCTCAATTCGGTGCGTATCTTTTTTTTTTAATATACTTAAGTATATATGTCGATGCATATCTCCGTGGTTTCTAAACCGATTTGAAAATTTCTTCTTTCAATGGTTAGAGGAACCTCGCGAGGTGGTCCCATAAAAAATTCTGATTCCAAATCCTCAATCCTGATGCTGCAGGGTACAGAAATCCTCAAAAATAGGGAGTTAGGATATTTTGATGGTGAATTTATATAGGTAGTAGGTATCAAGTCACTTATGATTCAACTCTGAGTCCCAACTCCTCAACCCTGATGCTGCAGGGTACTGCACTCCTATAAGCCGTGGGGATTTAGAAACTGTTGATGGTGAATTGATATTAAAGGCACCGAACATGGACTTCATCATCGAAGTTTGAACTAATGAGTACACTAAAATGTTAAAAATAAACATTCTTTCCAAAAAACCGACTTCCAAAGCTGTAAATTAAAAAATAATTTTGATTTCTACACACCATCTTGAAGTCGGGCGAGTATAACAAAGATAGGCAAAGTTGACGCGTCAGGCTCGCCCGACTTCAACTTCAACATAGTGTGCAGAAATCAAAATTATTTCTGATTCTAACGACACAACGATTCTAGAGAAATTTCACTTCAAAAAACGACATGGGTTGAAATTGGTATACCGAAAACAAAACACTTGACTGAAAAAATTTCATCCAGATCCGTTCAGCCGTTCTGGCGTGATTGAGTAATAAACATCCATCCATCCATCCATCCATACATCCATCCATCCATTTAAACTTACCAAGCATGCTACGTGCCGAGTGCCGGCTGTTTCTGACGTTTTATTATGTTGAAAAAATGCGACAAAATGAAAATAAACCTTGTTATTAGGGCACCCTTAGGCAATAAGAAACGTTTCATTAATGGATGTATTTTAAGTACTTACACTTAAAATATTAAATTCCCCAAAGGATAGTTGGTAAGTTGATACAGAAGTCAGAACGGTTGTTTAACAAGCATTAGGCAAATTGTAGCCTCGAGCGATACCTTTGTGCCACTTTGAACTTCATAATATACACACTACACACGTGTTCGGGGGATGGAAGTAGGTACCTACTGACTACTGAGTATTTTGTTGGAATGAGATTGAAGCAAAATGTCAATACTTATGTGGACTTTTATTTATTTATTTAACTAGCTGATGCCCGCGACTTCTTCCGCGTGGATTGAGGTTTTTCGGTTCCCGCGGGAACTCTTTAATTTTCCGGGATAAAAAGTAGCCTATGTGCTATTCCAGACTATAATCTATCTCTGTGCCAAATTTCATCCAAATCCGTTCAGCCGTTGGAGCGTGATTGAGTAACAAACATCCATGCACCCATACATCCATACATCCATACATCCATACATCCATCCAAACTTTCGCATTTATAATATTTATTTGATTATACTTTATTGCAAACAAATACTGCATCGTGGTCTAGTGGTTGGCATGTTCGACTGCAGCCGACGAGGTCCCGGGTTCGAGTCCCGGGTCGGGCCATAATTATTGAGTACCTATTGGGTTTTTCTGACTAGGAATTCTCAGTACTAGCACAGAATAGGTAATAGTAGTAAGTACTAGCCCGGAATTAGGAAGTAGGCGGTGTTTCACACCCGTGCCTCGGAGAGCACGTTAAGCACCTGATCTCTCTCCGGTCGTGTCGGATTTTCCGTCCCGTCGGGCTATGAGAGTAAAGGAACAGAGAGTGCATCTGTGTTTGCGCACACACTTGTGCACTATAATATATCCCGCGCAGATGGCTAATCTCTCTGGAGATTGGCCGCCGTGGATATAACGATCCAACAAGTAAATACGTAACCTGCTTAAAATAATTCCAACGTAATTTATGTTTTAGATAAATAAACCAACTCGCATATACACATACTACCCTGCAAGAATAATCTAACATTTCAACCTCAAATTGACACAGCATTTGATCCCTTTACCCCTTAATTGGGGGAAGCTTCACCCACTGAACTAGACCCTGAGGCGAGGTTTTAACGAGATTTATCAAATTACCTAATGGATGGTAATGTTTTAATAATTTATGGTAGGATTACTTACACAATTTGCATAATAACATACCTGCGTGTCTTCTCAGTGTTACATATACTAGGGATACACAGGTATAAGGTACTTATCTACATTAACTATAATACTTACGAAGAGACAAACTATAACCGAACTGTATAAAATATTACATAATATAAAGAAAGAAAGAAAGAAAGAAAGAAAGAAAGAAAAAACATTTAATTTCAAACTGTGCCACACAATATAACAAGCATAGGTACCTACCGCATCACGTATGGCACAACCCGAAAAATGGTCCAGGATCAGCATAATGCTGTATGTTCAGTGCAAGCACTGACCATACAGCGCTGATTTTCAGCCTGAACCCTGATTCAGGTGACACCACGGAAAAAAAACCTACGTAGCTGCAAGCTAGTAGAATACTTAAAAACTATAGTTTAATAACAAATTTATCTATCTATCTGTCTAATTATCAATCTATCTATCTAATATGACCAAGATACAGCTACCTAGAAACTTGAGATTTTGCACGTAGGATCTCTCCTTGGATGGGATGATCCCATCTACTGCGCAGGGTAAAGTAATTACCTATTATTATTATGTGTTTGTCTGTATCAGAATGACTGTCTGATGGCGATCACTAGAGGCCTAATTGTTTAAGCCAATCGTAATCATTTGACAGCTCATAGCGCATAACTCGAACAGTTTAAAGAGTTCATACATGCTTTTTAACGTGCAGGCATCTATGAATACTCCTTAAACAGGTCGGTTTATACGTTTGACAAACGTTTATGATTACGATTATCTTACACAATCGGGGGGCAGGTTAGGTACGTAGGATGTTTCACCTCGCCTCGGAGAGCACGTAAAGCCGTCGTTCCTGCGCCTGATCTCTCTCCGGTCGTGTCGTATTTTCCGTCCCATCGGGCATTGAGAGTAAAGGAACAGAGAGTGCATCTGTGTATGTGCACACGGGCGCTTTTGCACTATAATATCTCCCGCGCAGGTGGCTTATCTCTCTGGAGATTGGCCGCTGTGACCGAAATTTGGTCGCGAGGACATTATAGGTACTTACAGGACATGGTAGGTCTGTCTTAAGCAGCTTAAGCTGCAGTATTTCCTCAAAAGCAATTTAACTTTGTTACATCACAACGTAGATTAATATTCGCAGTTCTTTCTATAGCAAGAAAGTTCTTTCTAGCGAGGCATTAATATTAAAATTAGTTCTCATTTAAATGAAGGCTAGGTCTGACGTGCGGACGCCGGGGCGGGGCGGACGCTGAAAAATGGTGCTGGAGCCTCGCCTTGGGGGTTCAGTTTTACGAATTTGTTTTACTTAGGTAGGTACATTGCCTAGACCTAGAGCTTTTGTGAATAAAATCATACTAATATTATCATCAAATATCAAATAAATATTATAAATGCGAAAGTTTGGATGGATATACGGATGTATGGATGTATGTATGTATGGATGTATGGATGTTTGTTACTCAATCACGCCCCAACGGCTGAACGGATCTGGATGAAATTTGGCACAGAGATAGATTATAGTCTGGACTAACACATAGGCTACTTTTTATCTCGGAAAACTAAGGAGTTCCCGCGGGAACCAAAAAACCTCAATCCACGCGGACGTAGTCGCGGGCATCAGCTAGTATTATCATATTAATATTATAAATGCGAAAGTGTGTTTGTTGGTTTGTCCTTCAATCACGCTGCAACGGATCGACGTGATTTTTGGCATGGGTATAGTTGAGGACCTGGAGAGTGACATCGGCTACTTTTTATCCCGGAAAATTGAGGAGTTCCCGTGGGAATTAAAAAAAAACTTATACCACGCGGACGAAGTCGCGGGCATCAGCTAGTGGTAAATAATGAAGGTCTTCACAATCGTGCATTGTAGAGTCAACATCTCCTGAAGATGCTCCGGTGTCGGAGTGAAACGTACGTTGAGGTTATTTTGGAAGATTTATGTGGTGTGGAGAATATCGCGGGCTGCAAGTTCAAGATACGCACTGTACCACATAGATTTACCTTCTGTGGCGGATTATAGCGAATTAAATTACTAGTTTTTTCAAATAATGAAGGAACTAAAAATTTAATTAAATTTAACTTAGCCTATGTGTTATTCCAGACTATAATCTATCTCTATGCCAAATTTCATAAAGATCCGTTTAACCGTTCTAGCGTGATTGAGTAACAAACATCCATCCAAACTTTCGCATTTTAGCATAGATGTTGGATAGAAGCAGGCGTAATTTTTTTTCCCTATACAAGTTATTCCTTGACTCCGATATCGCCTGGTGGTGGTAACTAGCCACGGCCGAAGCCTCCTACCAGATTCAGATGAGAGAAAATTCAGAAATTATACATTCCCAAATTGACCCTGCCGGGGAACGAACCCGGGATCTCACACTTGACACCACTGCGCCAAAGAGGTCGTCAAAATCTTCCTTTATTCAAGTTGAGACCAACTCTACCTACAGCTTAAATAAGCAGAAGTTTAGATAAATATTATATTATATATCTATTATAAGAAAACAAGTGTTTTTAAAATACATCTTTATTAGTCTACATACTCTTTGCACAGCATGCATCTAACAAATAACAAAATTTCCTACTTAATAATTATCTTTACACAAATATGAATACATAACAGTAATTAAAAAATATATAAAATACCTACAACAGAGATGGTGCCTTTGTCAAAAATAAATTATTTCACATTGATTTTTAAATAGAGGGTCTTATAAAAAAAAACTAAAATTCACATCCTCGGTTAGTCGTACTCGTAAGTTTGAGTTTAAACTAAAGATAGAAGAAAAAAAGTGAGTTGAAATTTGATGACGTCACAACTATGTATTTTTTACAAACTTCCATACTAGGAGCGCGTTTTAGACAGTTGCTGATTTGATTGAGTTGTCATCATCCCTATTGAATATAAAGTAGAGTCCCACTTTATCTGACCCGGTGGCGAAAATTGGAACTAATTTTTATGCCTGTTTAGTTTTTGTTTTTATTTTATTTTTCATAGATACTAGCGACGCTGTCACCGGCCCCCCGATTACGTAAGAATTGTCGATCAAACGTTAAAGATTTTCGTCAAAGTAAAATAAACCATGATACCATTGAATTAGAGCTCAATTTCGTCTGCCCATTCTTATACGTTTAGGGTCTCGTACATTAACATACCTAAACGTATAAGAATGGGCAGACGAAATCGAGCTCTAATTCAATGCAGTTATGGTTTATTTTACTTTGACGAAAATCTTTAACGTTTGATCGGCCATTCTTACATGATTGGGGCCCGGGTCAGATAAGTTTGTTGGCCTTTACCTACAAAAAAAAAACTAAGCATTTCTGTTTCATCTGAAACGATCGGTAGAATATACTCCGTGTTTTGTTTACAATCTATGGTTGTTAAAGTAAAGCATACACCAATCTTCATAGTACCTACAATAAAAAGAAAAGTCCTAACTCACAGGCCGCAATGTTACAACTGACGTAAACGCGAGAAACTTACGAAATGTATAGTCCCACAAACTTAAGTGACCTGGTGGCCAAAGTTGGAACTAATTTATATGAATGTTTAGTTTTTGTTTTTATTTTAATTTTCATAGATACTAGCGACGCTGTCACCGGCTATCAGATTAGTTTGTCGGACTTTAAGCAGTCTTGAAAGTCTTGTTTGCAATTAATGTTAAGAGGCAATGCCACGGCGGTTTCCCCATACAATCTTATTTATCTGTTTTCTCCGTGGATAATAGGGATGAAGCCTATATAAAAAATAAATTATTTCTAACTGATTATTAAATAGAGGGTCTTCCAAAAAACCTAAAATTCACATACTCGGTTAGTTTTAAGTTTGATAACCATTTTAAAATATAGATTAAAGAAAAAAGTGCGTTGAGATTTTATGACGTCACAACTGTGAATTTCATTCAACTTCCATACTAGAAGTGCGTTTTTAAGTTTGATAAAGAGTTGCTGATTTGATTGGGTTGTCATTATCCCTATTACAATAGAGAAATTATTTGTGCACCATAAAATTAATATTTGTCCGTGGCCATGACTCTATGTTTTGCTTTTTTCAATAAATTAATAATTTTAAGAACAAGGAACCTTCAAAAATTGCAAAAATCGCTTAGTTTTCACGCCAAAAAAAGAAAAACATACCGACATAGCTAGAGTCCTTCTTAAATTATTCTTGAAAAAAAATCGGTTCAGTTTTGGAAGAGGAAACAGGAAAATACGAGAGTAAGAATTCGACTGTTTTTCATAGGTATAATCGGTACAAGCTGCAGTTGTCCCCATCGGGTATTATGGGATTCTAATCGAGGAGCAGGGCGACGGCAATATAATTGGTTAATACCTATTCTCAAAGTATCCCGTTGATGGCATTACCTCTTAATTCGCACTTATATGTAAAAACTTACAAATGTAATTATTGTGGTCTAATCGATATAAGTACGTAATTTTTGTAAAAAATGTACTAAAATTGACGCTTAGGCTGCGTTTCCACTCAAGTGGAGAACAACAGAGTTGTGTTTATAAGATCAATCAGATTAGTGTTAGATGATAATTTTATCTTGTAATTTAAATATACTTAAGTATAAAAGGAAAAGGTGACTGACTGACTGATCTATCAACGCACAGCTTAATTAAACCATCAGGCTGAAAATTGGCAGATAGCTTTTATGACGCATCCACTAAGGATTTTTGAAAATTCAACCTCCAAACGGGTAAAATAGGGATAGGAATGATTGTATGAAAATCGAACTTAACGTAAGCGAAACTGCGGGCAAATGCTAGTATATCATAAACTTTTTTTGATTGGTTGAAGCGCACACTTCTCTCCGCTCCACTCGTTTCCGCTCCACTCCGCTTGTCTCCGCTTCAGTCGAAACGCACCCTAACAGTGAACGAGTTCACTGATGCAAAACCTACATTTTTTGTTTTAATCCGTACGGTAAATGTATAACAGGTTTCGACTTATTAAATCTAAATCCTTTTTACTTACTAAAGCTAATAATATTTACAATACGGAATTTTTTTTTTACGAATATCTAAAATTTTAGCGATGTAAAAAAATTAAATCGATTACAATATACAATTAATAATAACAATAATAATAGATACAATTAAAGTAAAAACGTAATAAAATCGATTTGAAATGCTATCAATTATGACAGTAAGTACCCGATTTTTAAAATATTCAATGCTCTACAAAATTATAATATGAGAAAAATAATTCACGAAAAAAAGATGTATAAACAGAAAAAATATATTTTGTTAGTAAAGTATGATTATTTTACAATGTTTCTAATTATTCAACAAAGTATTATTATCAACTAGATGATGCCCGCGACTTCGTCCGCGTGGATTAAGGTTTTTTGATTCCCGCGGGAACTCCTTAATTTTCCGGGATAAAAAGTAGCCTATGTCCTTCCCCGGGATATATCATATAACCTAACTCTATACCAAATTTCAGAAAAATCGGTTGATAAGATGGGCCGGGAAAGCGTAGCAGACAGACACACTTTCGCATTTATAATATTAGTATGGATGTTTCGGAAAGATCGCATTATTTTTTTATTAATTAATTAAGTCTCGAAAATTATTTTTTATTGAATTACTTAAAGTCTAGGCAATAAAGCTAGTGGACCCCAACAATAACTCCTCAGACGACGAAACTTTACAGTATGATAAAGTATAATGAGTTAAACGTATATTATAAATATCCAATAAAAACCAGAAAGGAAGTAAGGTTTTTTAGGCTATACCCAATTGTTAAAGCAGGAAGGTACATTATAGTGTAAACGCAGTTTAGGTTTGATAATAAAATCGGTTTAAATATCGATGTTCTGCATGATTATTTCGTTTGATATTTCGGTTTTGAGTGTAAATCGAGAAAATATTCAGTCATAAATATTAAGTTTCAGTTATAAATACCTAACTTCCGCATGGATTTTTTTTGGATATTCTTGTATAAGTTTTGGTATACCATATCATACCATACTACAACCCTGCCAAGTTTCAACGACAGAGGATTTAATGCGGGGGTCTCCATACAACGAACCGCCGCCGCGTTGCCTAGACTATTAGGTGTGTTTCGAATTTTTGTAATTCATTGCATGCAAAATTAGTTTTTTTTTTTTTTTTTTTTCCCTATTATTGAGTACCAGCGAGGTACTCATTTAACTACGATCTAGCCTAACAAATTGGCTAATGAGTAGTTCTACTTTAACCTAAACTTATAATTTATCTTATGTACTAAGAAATTGTCCATTGACTCATCTTAGTCTTTCTTGATAACTTAGACACTTTGTTCACGTGTTCTTTTAGCACTACACACTACACTGTCACTTATCACTATGCACTAACTCAAAAGGTTTAGTCCTTTTTAGTCTTCTCACTAGTTTCGTTACGTCAAGCAGCTGGATTGCCTCAACGTTAACGTGGTGATGAAGCCGATGGTCGTGGGCTTTGGCAAATTTTGTTATAATTTGTTCGACGTATTCAATATTGAGGTCCCGATGAATATCGTCATTTCTGATGTACCAGGGCGCATTTACTATACTCCTGAGTACTTTATTTTGGAACTGTTGTATAATTTGGATGTTACTCTTTTTGGTACAGCCCCATAGCTGTACACCGTAGGTCCAAATAGGCATCAGGACTTGTCTGTATAACAGGATCTTGTTGTGTATTGACAGCGAGGAATGTCTACCAAGAAGCCAATACATCTGTTTATACTTTATGTCAAGCTCTTTTCTTTTTTTCTTGACATGAGCTCTCCAGCGTAGCTTCACGTCAAGGGTCATCCCAAGATATTTGGCTGTATCCACGTAGGGAATTTTTTGACCATTGATGAAAACAGCGTGGTACTTCTTTGCTTTATTTGTAAAGTCAATATGAACCGACTTTGTTTCATTTAGCTTGATTCTCCATTTTTTAGTCCAGTCATACACTTTATTTAGCGCTGTTTGTACTTTACCCACTGCCTCTTCGTGTGTTTCTCCTTCAGCCATAATGGCTGTATCATCAGCAAAAGTGGCAATGGTGTTACTTTCGAGTTCTGGAATGTCGCAGGTATATAATAGGTACAGGACCGGACCTAAAACACTCCCTTGCGGAACTCCAGCTTTTATACATTTCAGCTCTGAGTAAGCATCTTCTTGTCTTACTCTAAATGCTCTATTAGTAATATATGATACCAGGATATCTGCGTATGCTTTGGGTAGCAGCTTTCTAATTTTGTAGATGAGACCTTCATGCCAGACTTTATCAAAAGCTTTTTCAATGTCTAGGAACACTGTAGAGCACACTTTCTTTTCTTCAATTGTTTTTTCTATGGTAGTGACGATTCTATGTACTTGATCAATAGTTGAATGTTTCTCTCTGAATCCAAACTGATGGTCTGGTATGAGATCTTCGCTTTCTAATATTGGTTTCATCCTCTTGAGTAAGAGCTTTTCAAATAATTTCGACATAATAGGCAACAAAGAAATAGGCCTATATGATGTCGCTTCGTGTGGAGGTTTTCCTGGCTTTGCTATCATTATGACCTCAGCTATTTTCCACAGATTAGGCACATACTTAAGTCTAAAAGCAGCATTTATTAATGTGGTGAGCTTAACTATGGCTTTTCTTGGAAGGTTTAATAAAATTTCTCTCGTGATCAAATCGTATCCTGGAGCTTTCTTAGGACCTAACTTAAATTTAATTTCTCTGAGCAATTCTTTGGGTGTCACAAGCCTGATATCTAAATCTTCTTGTATTTCTCTAATGGTTTCGAAATCAATTATTTGTCCCACGGGTGGCTGAAATATGTTTTCTAAGTGGTGAGCAAATCGTTTGGCTTTTTGATCATTGCTTATTGCCCACTCTCCATTTTCTTTTTTAATTGGCGGAATATGAATCAGTGTTTTGTCCAAATTCTTTGTCGCTTTCCAGAGTGAATAGTCTGTACTCCGGTCATTCGTCAACTTTTGAAGGTAATTGTCAATAGTTATTTTCTCATACTTTTTGATTTCACGTTTGATTTTTTTAGTAAGGTTATTCAAATTTCTTTTATCTAATGGAGATCTAGTCTGATGCCATCTTTTTCTTTTCCTTCTCTTTTCAGATATTAGGTTTAAGATGTGTTTCGGGTATGCTGTTCCTCTCTCTCTGTATTTATATGATGGAGTATTTTTCCAGGCCGCCTGCTGTAAGTCTATAACAAACTGATTGACCTCTTCGTTTAGTTGTTCGGGACATTTTAATGGGACTTTTAAATTTATATTATCATTTAATTCTTGTCTAAAGCTTTCCCAGTCAGTATTTTTACTTGCAAGGGTTGGAAAAGATTCTTTAAACAACATTTTTTCGCTCAATGTCAATAATATTGGAGAATGATCTGAGCTCATATCATGTCGTTCTTCAATTCTTATATATTTTGATGATATATTTTTGTAGATGAAGAAGTCTATGAGGTCTGGTATTTTACTTGGGTCAGTCGGCCAATATGTAGGCTTTCCAGTGCTGGCTACATTGCATTTCAGTTCTTTGATTGCTTCTAGAAGTTCTCTTCCTTTAGTTGTTGTTAATCTAGATCCCCAATAGGTGTTCTTAGCGTTGAAGTCACCCCCTACGATGAACTTATTTCCGTATTGTTTTAGAAAACTAACATATTTATCCTTTTTTATCGAGTGCCTCGGGGGACAATATATGGCTGCTACTGTGATTGGGTACAACTTTGTTTGTACACATATAGCTACAGCTTGAAATTCGTGTTCTTCACATTTGCTTTCCTGAAAATGGTAGAGATTTTCTTTGATAATGATAGCACTGCCACCCCTAGCTGTATTATTAGGATGTAACGCATGGTATACTTTATATCCTTTAAGTCTTATATATGACTCTTTAGTGAAGTGTGTCTCAGATATTAGGCACACATCAATATTTTCCGTATTCAGGACCACTTCAAGTTCATGTTTATGTTGTAGTAGCCCGTTGGAATTCCATGCCATAATTTTTAGAATATTATTCATTGTTGCGATTTCCATGTAGCTTTTTTGGTGCTACCTTCAAGTTTTTTGAGTCGTTCATCAAAGGAAGACATATATTTCAGAATTGAATCTAGTTTATTTTCAAGATTGTTGCCCTTTTGGGATGTGTTAGCGTTCGCTGTAACAGTTGCGTAAGTCGTTTTTTTCGATGAAACTTTGTTTGGGTTATCCTGGCTTTTAGTCATAAAACTATTAACTGTTGATTTCTCCTCAGGACCTTGCTGCTGTCGGTGTGACACTGAAGATTTTTTTGTATTATTCTTCTTTATGTTTTGCATTTCCTTCGCTATCATACACCCTCTATAATTTGCCGGGTGTGATCCGCCACAATGCACGCACTTTGGTTTCTCATCTGCTGGTTTCTGGCAGTCTTTCGTGAGGTGTTTTCCGGTGCATTTTACACACCGTGGTTCCCGAGCGCAGTATTTTTGTGTGTGCCCATACGCTTGACATCTTTTGCATTGAGGTACTAACTTGGATGTTTTTAATGGTTGTATTTCAACCTTGCATCCTAAGATAGACTTGATGTTGTGAATCTTGTTAATATCCTCATCATGATTAAATGTAAGCATGAACATATTGAGAGGCTCCTTGGTTTGCCATCTTAATTTGTTTGCCACATCTTCTATTTTAAAGCCTTTATTTACAAGGTCGTCCATAATTCTGTTAGGCTGACATGTATGATGCAATTTTTTTGCCATGACCCTTATTGGTCTTTCCTGCTTATTTTCATAGGAATGCCATGTGAAATTATTTTGAGTTAAGTACTTACTTATAGTTCTATATAATATGTCTTCATTTGTAGCATTAATTTTAACCGTATCCTTACCCATCATCTTAACGGTGAATGTTTCATTAGATTGGCTGTCACTGGGCAGACTTGCAGTTATTAAATCGTAAAACGATTGATAGTTTGACACACCTGATACGACAATTGGTGGTGGTTGGGGTATTTTTTTAGGTTTACTCCCTTCATGGCTATCTTCGGTATTGGGTTTCTGAGTTTGAATGGGTGACGTGTTCAGCTTCCTTTTCTTTCTGCCTTTTACTCTAATCCATTCAGTTTCTTTAGCGAGCTCTTCGTCATCAGTGCAGTATTCGACCGGTTCAGTAGAGCTTTTTTGAGTAGAACCAATGTGCTCGGAGGCTCTAGCTGATTTGGGTTCTGATAAAATTTTGATTTGTTTTTGGAGTTCCAAAATCTGATCATTCAGTGATTTTAAACTAAGTTGAAGCTTTTCATTTTCCGCCTCCTTTTTAGCGAGTCGTTTGAAGAGCTTTTCATTTTCCGTCTTTACTTCGTTAAACTTTTCATAAAGAAACTGCTCGGTTTCCGTTCTTATAGTAATACTTTGTTTTCCAGCCATAGCTGCGGAATTAGTTACAAAAATTTTTACTTTGCCATCACCCAATATCCATTACGTAGTTCATACATAAAGCTTGTTTTTTTAAATTGTAAAATTACATCAATTGTGGTTGATAGTGCAACGTTTCAAACTTTCAATGAAGTCGTATCGCGTAACGTTGCGTTTTCGTCGCTCACCCAGAGCAACGCAACCCAAAGAGAGAAGAGAGAGAGATCATTAATTAATATTCCAAATCGGAATTATCGACCGGCGGCCTAGGATTATTAACCACTGCCTCAGCGTTAACGTTATGCGACGGCACCGGGTTCATAATCCTATTATTATTGGTAATTCTAGAAACATCTAAAACGGGCAACTGTAACACGTAATTCTGATCGAGTCTATCCATCTGTAAACGGGATCTTTCCGACCAGGGTATTGGAACTATAGGATTGGATAAGCGTGGAATCCTTTGAGCTAAAGCGCGGAGTCTAGAATTTTCTGGACGCTCCGACCGATTTTCCGATACGAAATTCTGTACTTCTGCCGGTCTTTCCACCCTTCTGGAACTTTCCGATCGTTGGTTGGTAAACATGTGTTGGTAACGTGCTATTTCCCAGGAGTTCAACGGTCTCGCGTCACGGCCTATCCGTTGGACGGTTATTTGTCGTTGGTTTTGGTTGGTGTCTGCGGTTGGGTGGACCAAGATACTGTTCTGGGTTACTCGAGTCGGGGACGGGAAGTTTAGTGCTAGGAAATCTGGTAGAGGCACGCAGAATACGCCTAGTTCCTCCTGTAAATAAGAAAAAATAGTCTATTAATACTGAATGAACGAGAAGTTTAATTCGCTATAATCCGCCACAGCAGACCAATCTATGTGGTACAGTGCGTGTCCTTCACCAATAGCATGCGAACACCCACCACCCAGCAATTCGCACCGGCACAGCACCACACCACACAAATCTTCCAAATCACTCTCAACGTACGTTTCACTCCGAAACCGGAGCATCTTCAGGAGATGTTGACTCGACAATGCACGATTGTAAACGCCTGCTTCGATTCAATATATTAATACTAATATTATAAATGCGAAAGTTTTGATGGATGGATGGATGGTTGTTACTTAATCACGCCAGAACGGCTGAACGGATCTGGATGAAATTTGACACAGAGGTCATAGTCTGGAATAACACATAGGCTTATTTTTATCAAATAACCTAAATCAAAGCGGACGAAGTCGCGGGAATCAACTAGTATATTATACGAAAGAGACGTACCGCCAAGCGATTTAGCGTTCCGGTACGATGCTGTGTAGAAACTAGAAACCGAATAGGGGTATGGGTTAAATATAACTGCCATACCCCTAACAGGTTAGCCCACTACCATCTTAGCCTGCATCATCACATACCAACAGGATTTAAAAAATACTCACATTGGTGTTGGGCGTCCTCTCCCCACTTTCAGGGATGGTCAGGAATGGCTTTCTCTCTATCTCGCTCGAACCAATGGTAGCGGGCTTTTCCTTTTCTTTCTCTTCGTCGAGAGCTATGTCGGGAACCACCTGCAAATCCTCGGGAGGGTTCGGAACTATGACGTAGCCTGCTATGATGCTTGATAGCTGGTCGAGAACCTAGAAAAGCAATAAAACATGTACCTAATAATAACGATGACAACTCATTCAAATCAGCAACTCTTTATCGAACTTAAAAACGCAGGGATATGTTTGTATGAAATACATAGTTGTGACGTCATCAAATTTCAACACACTTTTTTCCACTTTAAAATGGTTATCAAACTTAAAACTTACAGAATATGTGAATTTTAGGTCTTATGGAAGACCTAAAGTTCATTCTATTTAACAATCTGTAAGAACATTCTATGTATTTAATAATCAGTTAGAAATAATTTATTTTTGTCATCACTATTATGCCTCCTCGAACAAAACATAAAGCGACACAACAAAAGTGCTGGTTCATATTATTAACCGACTTCAAAAAAAGGAGCAGGTTCTCAATTCGACTGTATGTTTTTTTTTTTGTATGTTTGTTACGCGATTTCTCCGCCAATTATGAACCGATTTTGATAATTCTTTTTTGTTTGGTAGGTCATACTTCAGAGATGGTCCCATTTTAATTTGGTGAAGATCTGATGAATATCTCCGGAGATGGAGAATGGAACTCCTCAATGGATAAGAGTAAATTGCTCGCGTGTGATAGTTTTATAAACAGTATATTTTAACCATGCATAGCATAGTATCTCGTTCTGGTTACACCTTGTATTTTAAAACAGTGGGCCACTAAAAATTGTGAAATAAAAAATTTTCAAAAAAAAAAAAACCGACTTCAAAAACCACAAACACTAAAAAGTAATTTAATTTATTATGTATACAAGAGTTAATGTAGTTCTATAATAACATTTTTTGAAGTCGGTGCCAATGTGGAGTCACGTCAACAATATTGGATTCACGCCAGGTGGCGCTTCGAAGTAAACATTGATACGAGAGCGGATTAATCGAAAAAATATATAACGTTATCAAATATACGTGAAAAGTCGTGCAAATTGTTAATATTGCTATGAATTAACAGTGTGAGTGTTATCTACGGAAATTATGAAGTGATTAGTAAAATATGTTGATTTAAGTGGCGTAAATTTAGACTGTGAAAAACTAATATTTAACACATAATTTCCTGATGAAGTGACTAAAAAACATTTTGAGTTTTATCGCTTAAGACTTTGTGTATAAAAATCTTATGACATTTTTTATATTAAAGATTTAAAGTGCAGAATAAAAATTGTAAAATTTCAAACTCGCCGTTGGATGTCTATAAAGTTACGTATCAGCAAGAGATGGCGTTAGCGTACTTTCGATGGACAAAATTGTACAATATTCAAGAAAATAAGCTGTAAATACAATAGAAATAGCCACGAAACATTGGAACTATATTGTCTGTAAGATTTATACATACCTCATAATCACTGACACCAATATATTAAACTGTAAATCAAGGATGAGATGAATAATATAACTATGAGGCCAAAAAAGATTTTTAAGTCACGATCATGTGAATCATTAGACAATGACAGCAACAACACTTCTTATTGTTCACTCACATCTGACTATGCACATAAAAGCCTTGACCTATCGACTACGGAATCAAATAAACTACTGGAAATGAGAGAGCAAATTATTAACTTGACATCTTTACTACAAAGCACCCAAACTGAATTAGAGAATGTAATTTTGGAAAACGGGGGCTTAAAAAAACAAATATCTCAATTAAATCAACAAGTGAACGCGCTAAAATCCCTATGTAAAAGTCCAACTCCTAAGCAACCAAACTCGCCGTCTACTTTAAAGAAGAATAACAAAACAACTGGACGTACACAACAAACACCGAATAAAAAATCTACCTTCACTGACAGAGAAACTCAAACCGAAAGTTACCAAACAATAACAACCGAGAATACATTGATGCAAAACCCTACAGTAAACTCAGATTCAACTATAAAAAACATTGAACCGATTATTCACCAGGAAAATTATACGACTTATAAGAAAACTGCTTATATAGTGGGTGGAAGTCAGTGTATAGGTATGTCAGAGGCACTCAGAAAAATAAGAATAAACAACAGTTATGAACAAATTCAGATAAAGTCATTTATCAAGCCAGGTGCAAGCACAGAAGAAATTATAAAAACATTAAATCTATTTCCGGTTACAAAGGACGACAAAATAATTTTATGTGTTGGCCAGCATGACTCTAATCCCACGAAAATAATGACAGAGTTGTCCACTTTTCTCAAATCGGCCGAACTAAAATGTCCTGTTATAGTTTTAAGTATATATAGTAACATCTACCTAAATGAGTGGAAATTAAACAACATGTTAAAAATGGTTTGTAGAAATTTTGAAAAAAATTGGTTTTTTGTGGATTACAATAAAAATTTCATGGACAATCCATACCAATTATGTAAAAAAGTCAGTACATTACTCGACCAGATTTACTATGACTCAAAATACTTAAGTTTCATGAAACAGTCTCCACATACACTTAAAAAAAAAAAGAATGAATAGCGGAACACACTTCAAATGCGAACTAGTTCCTAAAAAAGGTACAATACCATATTACTTCCCCATAGTTAAAAAAAAAACCTAACCATTAATTCTGAGACTACTAAAAATAATTCAGGCGAAGCAAGTACCTCTCCCATTCCTTCAACATCAAATGCCATCCCAGACAAAAAAAAATTTTTTCGAGCCTAAAAAACATAAATGCTTTAAGGTTTTACACCAAAATATTGCAAGCATTTATAGTAAAAAAAATGAACTAGAAATTGCGCTTACTCAATTACAGGACATTAGTAAACAACCAGATATTATTTGCTTAAGTGAAACTTTTGTAGAAGTAGGAAGTGAAATGAATATAAATATAAGTGGCTACCATCTAGCGTCAATATATTGTAGATCAAAAAAACAAAAACGCGGCGGTGTCTGCATTCTGGTAAAAAAAGGCACGAGTTTTAAGTCCATAAATGTTTTAAAAGATTTTGTTTCAGATGAGATTTTTGAATGTTGCGGTATCGATATCCCAAGCTATCAAGTGATTATTATTTGCTTGTACAGAACACCCAACTCCAATGTCTTTTCATTTTTAGACATCTTGGAAAATGCGTTGCATACAATAACAACAAAAATTAAGACTAAAAAAATCATCATTGCAGGTGACCTAAATATAAATATTTTAACAAATAATAAGGATACACATCGCTTACTTGACTTAACAAAAAATTATAACTTAACAATTCACATAGACAAACCTACTAGAAAAAATACATGTATCGATAACATAATAAGTAACATACCTAATGCGTTCGGCGAACTGTTACCTTTAGGACTATCTGATCACGATACCGCACAAATGCTTACCGTCCCAGTGGATAATAAAGATAGTCCAATCAAACATTATTTTATATATAAAAGGGACTATGCTATAGACAACATGCAAATGTTTCGAAAACATTTGCAAAGTATTTCTTTTTCAGAGGTGTATAGTAACAATAATTTTGACGAGGGTTTTGCTTGTTTCTATGATATGTTTACACTATTATATTATTTGTGTTTCCCATTACGGAGAATAAAAATATTAAACGAATCGGCTGGACCAAAATGGATTACTAAAGGACTAAAGATTAGCTGTAAAAGAAAAAGAATATTACAAAATAAATATTATAAAAATAAAACCAAGACAACCAAAGAGAGCTACTTAAATTATTCAAAAATGCTAAGACGTTGTTTTAGATCAGCTGAGAAAAACTGTAACTTTAAACATATTACTAATGCTAAAAACAAATGTAAAGCATCATGGGACATCATTGCAGAGTGTGCCAATAAAAATTTAACCAAAAATCATATAACAGAGATAACCATTAACAGTCAAAGTATTACTAATCCTCAAGAAATTGCCAATCAATTCAATGAATACTATATAAGCACAACAAATAAGGATAACTTAAAATGTAATAACACAAATAAAACAAGTATACTCAGCAGCATATTTCTAAAGCCCTATGCGGTGAAAGAAGTTGAAGAAATTATAGCGTCATTAAATAACACCAATGCCGTAGGACCAGATGAAATCTCAACAAAAATTCTCAAATATTGTAAAAAGGAACTTGCACCTATTATAACACACCTTATAAATCAATCTTTTTATCACGGAACCTTCCCAAACTTACTGAAGTTATCTGTTATTAAACCACTGTATAAGAAAGGTGATAAAAAGCAACTGAGTAATTATCGGCCGATTTCACTGGTACCAGTCTTGTCAAAAATATTTGAAAAAGCTATGTACAAACGTATAACAGAATTCACAAGTAAATTAAAAATTTTCAAAACAGAACAATATGGTTTTCAGTGTAAAAAGTCGACAATCCAGGCTTGTTTTAATTTAATTGATCAAATTATAAAAAATATGGACGCAAAGAAACTTACAATAGCAATTTTTATTGACATGACTAAGGCATTTGATTTCGTCTCACATAAAATTCTACTAAACAAACTTGATAACTTTGGAATTAGAGGACCAGCATTGAAATGGATTGAATCATTTTTAACAGGCAGGGAACAATGTGTTGAAATAGAAAATATAAATGAAAATTATGACTTAGTTAATGTTAAATCAACATACGTAACTAATAAATATGGAGTACCGCAAGGCACTGTACTCGGGCCTTTACTCTTTCTTTTTTATATAAATGACTTACCTGACATTACTCATCATAGAATGACACTTTTCGCAGATGACATTTCTATCATTCTGACATGCAAGGATAATGACATTAATACTTTTGAATTTGACATTAATAACACTCTAAGATCCATAATTGAATGGTTAGAATACAATAATTTACATATCAACATAGATAAAACAAATTTTATTCAATTCAGAAATTATAATAAAAATCGTGCTAATCTTAATATAAACTATAAAGGTGACAGGATCAAGGAAGTAGAAGAATGTAAATTTTTAGGCATACAGATAGACGAACATTGCTCTTGGAAAAGTCATGTTAATAACATATACAAATAGATTCGTCTATGTACTACGAAGACTAAGTTTGACATCTAGTACTGAAATCGCTCTTACAGCTTACCATGGATATGTCTCTTCAGTTCTCCGCTATGGCATTTTAATTTGGGGTAATTCGACAGCAGTGAATAAAGTTTTTATTGTCCAAAAAAAATGTATTAGAGCTATCCTTCACATGGCGCCATATGAATCATGTAAGCCGGCGTTTATTAAGCTTAAGGTTCTGCCTCTGCCATGCATGTACATTTTAGAAGTTTCAAAATTCGTAAAGTTGAATATGCATCTCTTTAAAACCATGCGTGATATGTACCAATTGCGATCTCTGAGGTACCCAGACAAACTTACTCTAACAAAAACACCACAAACAGCCCTGTTTAATAGAAACTGTTATGCAATGGCAATAAAAATTTTTAATAAGTTACCATCTGACATAAAATCAAGCACAACAAAACACTTTTCATTAAAACTTAAGAAATGGTTACAAGGAAAAAATTTTTACACCTTGGAAGAATTTTTCCAACATGACAAAAAACACTGACATTTTTACATTCTTTTATTTTTAATACTTTTGACATTGCTCCTGAATTATTATTAAAATGTAATTTTTATGTTGTAATATTATTATTGTAACTAAGTGTAACTAAAATGAATGTAATGTTAAAATGAATCTATGTTGTAATATTATTATTATTGTAATAGTAACTATAATGAATTTGAACTCAATTGCCTATTTATAATATATTTGTACGCCGATACGGCTAATGTGCTGGACTCTGTAATATTAGACATAACATCTTATGTATACACACATTATGCAAATAAAGATTATTCTATTCTATTCTATAGGTAGACGGTTCATGCGGCTGGTACCGACTCCAAAAAATGTTATTATAGAACTACATTAACTCTTGTATACATAATAAATTAAATTATTTTTTACTTTTTAGTGTTTGTGGTTTTTGAAGTCGGTTTTTATTATTTTTTTGAATTTTTTTTATTTTAAGTAAGTACCTAACTAAATCATGCCCGTGAATTATTTTCCGCGTAGATTTACATTAGTGGGAAAGAATAATAAATAATTTAAATGATAGTGGGAACTCTTTGACTTTCTGGGACACTCTCAAAAATGTGAAACTGAAGCAGGATCTGTTATTTTGACTGAATTTAAAGCGTTAAAAAAATTCAGTGCTTCAACTGAGATAATAAGAAATAACAATTGGGTATTTAAATATGTCATTCCTCGTTCAAAGAGTTCCATCGAATATGAGCCTTTGAAAGTAGTTTCGATACTGCAATGTGTCGCTACTGGATGGCATAAACAGTCGCGTTAAAAGACTGGATTAAAGATGCATAATATCTCAAATTTCGTCACCGGCAGGTAAGTGAACCGTGGCCGAGTGGTCCAGGCGCTCAGGTCGCGATTCCCAGAGAGACGCAGGTTCAAATCCTGCCGGTTCCGAAAATTTTTGATATGTATGTAAGTTTAGAAACTTTCCTCGTGTGTGAAGCACTGTAATAAAATTATAAAATTGGGTATTTGACTACTATAAATAATACTTATAAATATTTTTTTAGTGAATATTGATAACATTCATGATGAATATTCATGATTATAATATGGGACTCTTCAAAGGGCAAATATACAAATCGGCAACGCATTGGCGATACGTTCATGGGCGGCGGTAATCACTCCCAAAAGTCGTAATATCTCCTGTTAGTTTTATGTTGAATAACCATTTTGAACTATCGATTAAAGTAAAAAAGTGAGTCGAACTTTGATGACGTCACAATTCAATATTTCATACAAAATCCCATGCTAGGCACGCGTTTTGAGTTTCGATGTTTGAAAAATTCTTGATAATTTGACTAGTAGTCTAATACCCAATTAAAATTTCATCATAAAATATTTATAAATGATCATAAAATTTATATTTATTACAAAGTAGTAATAGTAGAGAGAAGCATGCTGCACAAAAAAAATGCTAGATAAATGGAGACTGACCAAAATTAGGAAAATAACAGGCGTGACAGATGTATCAAAGAAAATTAAGAGACTCAAATGGCGCTGGATTGGACATGTGGCGATCTCCGAAAGAAAAATGGACCAAAGAGGTCATATCATGGTACCCCAGAGATGGGAAGAGAGCAAGAGGACGGCCACAAAGAAGATGGGAAGATGACCTACCAAAGGGATGGCGTAGATTAGCACTCGACAGAGAAAAATGGCGAATTCTAGAGGAGGCCTATGTCAAAGGAGGACAACCAGCCCCCCGATTACATAAGAATTGTCCATCAAATGGTAAAGGTTCGGCGTCAAAGTAAAATAAACCATGACAGAGAATAATACCAGAGAATATACCCAGTATAAGAACGGGCAGACGAAATTGAGCTCTCATTCAATGCAGTTATGGTTTATTTTACTTTGACGAAAATCTTTAACGTTTGATCGGCCATTCTTACATGATTGGGGGGCTGATCGAAATATAAATTAGTGCTGGTGTTATTAATTTAAATTAATTTTGTAGATTAAGTTAAATAGCATAAAATTAATTAATATTAGCATAGGAACTTACTTTTAGGAACTATTGATCGGAGAATAAAGGCTATTTTTATTTATATTTATTTTATTTAGTAATAGTAAAATAATAATGGTATCATACCTGGTCAGCAAGTAATCTATGCTTTGGATCCTTCACCAACAACCTCTGTATCAGAAACACAGTATTGTCTGACACTTGAACTGAGTTTCCATCCCTGAAAATAAAATAAGTCAAATCGATTGCTTCTTGAATCGATAACAAAACCAATTTTGATGGAATGGAATTAAATGGAAGAAGGCATATAATTATAGTCCAGATAGGTATCTGGCCCAGTGGCCAAAATTGGAACAAATTTTTACGCTTGTTCAGTTTTTTTATTTTATTTTTAGTATATAGGTACTTGCGACGCCGTCACCAGTTTGTGGGACTTTTCTTTCTTTCTTTTATCCACTACAAGTTAGCCCTTGACTGCGATCTCACCTGATGGTAAGTGATGATGCTCTCTAAGATGGTAGCGGGCTAACCTGTTAGGGGCATGGCAGTTATATTATAACCATACCCCTATTCGGTTTCTACACGGCATCGTATCGGAACGCTAAATCGCTTGGCGGCACGTCTTTGCCGGTAGGGTGGTAACTAGCCACGGCCGAAGCCTTCCACCAGGACAGACCAGGGAAAATTCAAATCAAATTATAAATTCCCAAATTAACCCTGCCGGGGATTGAACCCGGAACCTCCGCACGTTAAGGCAACATCGCTACACACTGCGCCACGGAGGTCGTCTACAGTTTTAAAGACGATGGGGTCGTAAGGTGCTTGAATAGCGACCCCGCACTACAAAGCACAGAGTTGAAACACCTCTCCATTGCACGCCATCTAGGCATAAAGGTACTGCTTACCCTAGTTAAAAAAACGCATAAAATGCATAATTTTCATCATTCCCTGCCTGAAAATAGGTATAGTTTGCACGCGAGTTGAATGCAGAACTTATGTATGTGTCACCATACATAAGCTCTGCATTCAAGTCGCGCGCGTACTATATCTACGTAACCAATGCCTAACCGGGCTCCGAAGACTGTGCACGCCACTGTCCATAACATCCCTGATTATCATGAAAGCAGTGAGGCCAATTTTTTTTATTATGTACTTACGGTGGTATATTATAGTTGGCGGCCTGTATGCGGCTAAATAGCTGCGCAAGACTAGTGTCGCAGAATGGGAACTGTCCATACAACATGGTGTATAGAACCACACCCAATGCCCACATGTCCGACGGCTTGCCGAGGTATGGTTTACATAATAACACATCTGGGGATATGTAGGCTGGGGAACCTGTAATGAAACAAATTATTAACTACTTAGTGGTTCTAGTCTGCGACTGGTAACCTATTTGGTTCATGAAGTCCTAAGAAAAAAAAGCTTACTATACAATCAAAGTTCTTTTTTTTTCAACTACAAGTTAGCCCTTGACTGCGATCTTACCTAATGGTAAGTGATGATGCAGTCTAAGATGGTTGCGGGCTAACCTGATAGGGGTATAGCAGTTATATTAAGCCTAAACGGTTTCTACACGGCATCGTACCGGAACGCAAAATCGCTTGGCGCCACGTCTTTGCCGGTAGCGTGGTAACTAGCCACGGCGGAAGCCTCCCACCAGGCCAGACCAGAGAAAATTCAGAAATTATAAATTCCCAAATCGACTCTGCCGGGGATCGAACCAGGGACCTCCCACGTTAAGACAATTGCGCTCAACGCTGCGCCAGGGAGGTCGTCATCCGAACCAGTGGTATATTCATTTGACGATTCAAAAGCACTTAGTAGTTTATTTGAATAACAGAACATTGAATTTTTTTAAGTTAGAGTCCTGGATCTCTATTCTCTAACACATTGTGGCCGATTCTGTATAACACAATCTCTAAACTAAACTAAAATGGCAGCTTTTAATCTAGTTCTGTCCCTTTCCGTAGGGAGTATTATGAAAGGGTTAGCAATATTTGTAATGCTCTAATTTTAGTTTAGTTTAGAGATTGTGCACTACAGAATCAGCCCCAGTGGCTATCAAAAAATCAAAGTCACTGACATGTATTTTTTTATCCATTGAAGGTTTTCTATGAAAATTTTATTTTTATTTCAGTTAGAAAACAGGGAGCAGGCCAGAAGAAGTTCGAGAAATTCTTTGTAAAAGAACACAAAATTGTAATTTGTATGTCTATCTAATTTAATGATACAATCTTGATTTTTTTTTATTCCTGCAACAATGGATTTTGTTCAATAGAGAATCCGAAATGTTAACAATTCTTAACATCATTTAACCATAATACCTCTGAGCTCTATCATGTTATGTCATAAATCTACAATTACACTAATATCTATCTATCTAAGTTATGCTAAAATATAATTAGTGTAATAGACCTGTGCCGTTTAGGTTATTATAAATAAATATGTCAGATTGCAGTTCCATCACACCATAAGAGTGAGGGATTAAAGAATGCATCATGTGTTTGTGCATACTTGAGCAGTAGATTATCTCCTGTGTAGTTATTTATGATGAATTCAAAATTTGTGGGATATTGTGCAATGATCATAAACAAACTTTCCTATTAAGAAATAAGAAAAATCTTACCTCTCTGGTCTTTTAACAGATCCCTGTCACTTCCTAAATGTGTACCAAGACAGAAGTTAGTTATAATGATCCTTCCTGTTCTCTGATTTAAAACTATGTTGCCCAGTTTCAAATCTCTGTGTACAATATTTGTCTGTAATGAGAATAAATTCATTTATGAACTTTACTAGCGGATTCTCACGACTTCGTCCTTGTGGATCGAAAGTTTTCGGTTCCAGCATGAACTCTAGCCTAGCATTATGAACCTTACTAGCTGATTCTCACGATTTCATCCTTCTGGATCGACGGTTTTCGGCTCTCGCAGGAACTCTAGCCTAGCTGTGTTATTCTAGACTATAATATATCACTGTGCCAAATTTCTTACAGATCTGTTCAGCCGTTCTGGCGTGATAAACCAATATTATAAAATTATGTATATTTTTTATTCATTGGAGTAGAGATGAACTAAGATTATACCAAAAACTTTAATAAATCCTACACAATTTTTTCAAAAACTGAAATCCATGTGGACAAATTCATGGGAAAAAGTTTGTCCCTCATTCAATTAGTGACAGTTAAAAGTACACAGAAAATAATTCAAATATTTAGACACAAAAGACTTAGCAATCACTTAATTCAGTCATGAATTTATTATTGCACAATATTTTGAAAGAACAATACCAATTTTTCAAAGTAAATTTGGTCTTCAGTCATACTTGTTTTATTAACTGTGGTAAAAATAGGTTGTTATGTATTAATATTACTTACTTTATGCAAATTAGCGACAACCCTAACAATATCATAGAATATCAATATAGCTTCTTTCTCCGGCACTTTCTTCACTTTAGTGACGTACTGCTGCAAGTTTATTAGCTCACTGCCCTTCTCACTGAACTGGTGGGCAGTGACACTGTCTAGAACTAAAAACAGTCTTTGTCTAACTCTCCCAGTGTAAATGAACCCTGGGCCGTTGGGATTTGGCACTTCTTCTAATGCATGGTCCTGGAAAAGTAATTTTTTTTTTAAATATACAATTACTGGACAATGCCTGTGGTTGTGTGGATTAAGGTTTTTTTTGATTCCCTTTAGAACTTCAATCTTCCAGTTATAAAATGTAGCCTTGCAGTATGTGAAGGAGTAACAAACATACAAATTTCGAATTTATAATATTAGTTAGCAAGATTAAAAAAAACATTATACTATGAAAATTACTAAGAAACATACAGGTCAATTCCTTTATATGAAGTTAGTTAAAATATAAGATTAATATTAGAGTAACTTGAACTAGAGGCCCCAGCATTCAAAAATTTCATAATAATATGTGGGCCTCTCTGTGCTTTCATAATCAGGTGCTTTTGTAATAATGTTTTTTTTGGACTGATAAATAAAGCATTATAGTCTCAATTCACTTGTATTTAATATCTTAAAAGAGTACTATAACAATAAAATACCCACTAACCCCATTTAGCTAAAGTAAAAACCCTGATTCATGGCTAATACTCTTTAATATACAAGAGAAATAAGATAATATACATTAAGTGAATATAAATTAAATATAAATTAAATGAAATGAAATTATTTCATGTAGGACAACTTGTGCCACTTATGATAAGTCGTAAGAATCTACCACTAATCTACCACATCAACATTAAGTATATATACTTGTATTTACTATGCTTTATTAGATCCAAGAAGCCACAAAGTCAGAGAATTCCTTCACAGAACAAGTACATTTAACCTTACTTACCTTAAACAGTCCATGATGATGAATAACACCATCCTGGTCCTTCAACAGAGACAGAAGTGAATACTCAGTGTGTAATAGCATCTTGCCCTGCCTGTCATCCTGAGTTTCCACCTGTCCCTCATTACGCAAAGTCAATATCTTTATTTGGTAAAAGTCATCAGTCTTTTCCTTCCTTGCTAAACATTGGACAATACTTTTCACAGGACTAGGCCCTAATTTAGGCCCTAGTAAGTAAGGTCCCGCCTTACGAACTAGTTTTTCTGGCACAGGTGTACCAGGTGTAGGTACATCGCTCTTATTGTACGTTACTTGAGTTCTCTTGGGTGAATTTGGACCAAACTTTTTGGAGTTCTTTAGAAACGAGCTCGATGTTGAACTCACGTACGCGGACACTCTAGGGATCTTCGGTCTAGGTTGCAGCAACAAAGGTCGGGTACGTTTACCATGGTTCACACTACAACCAGGCTTTTCTTGATCCATAACTTTAAACGAATGAATCCGTCAACGTTAGTCTTTGAAATAACAAGCCACACTGTTCCGTTTTATGATTTAAAGACTTTTGAACACTAAAAACATGCTGTTTAAACTCCAAGAACGGTACAAAAGTGAAAATCGAAATCTTTTTATTTATTTGGCCAAATGTCGTCCACAAAAAAAAGTTCATTAATTTTATGACAGTTCCACAGATTGTGTTAAGTCAAATAAAGTCACAGAACTTAATACTCTCTACAATAAATAGTACATAAAAGACAAACTTCATACCGAGTTCACAATAAAAAACAGCCTTTTCTAATTAGTTAATAGTTAATTTGTTCAACAAGATAGCAAAGTTCATTTTTGTTGTGAGCTTAGTTTAAAACCCGATTGAGCGAAGGATTCTACTAATAAATAAAAACTAATTTTGCTCACTGGTTTTAATACCACTTTGAATATTATTTGATCTTTATTTAGAACTGGGTACTCTTCTGTTCTAGAACACGCGTTTCCATCGTAGCACTGTTGTTACTTTGCCTCCGTAGATGGAGGATGGACAATTTGCCTCACTGTTCTGTCCTCGTAAGAACTGAGAATTGAGAAATCGTTAATCGGCACGCGCGTTCAAAATAATTGTAGCAGCGAAAAGCGAGCAGTGTTGACCACAGATCACTTTTAAACTAGTCCTGTGTTGAGCTGCTCACCAGTTTTGAGTCTACTACCTACTCTCTGCTCTGCATGTGGATCTGCAGCAGCAGCTAGCAGCTGCTCTACTCAGCTTCCTTTCCTGCCTTCCTGCCTGTGGTTCGAACGACGCGACGAATCGTACACCCGTGTATGGGGACCTTTACTAAACAATAGTGTACTTAGAAATTAAAATTAATATTGTTCGACTCTCCGACTGTCGGAAAAACCTTGTGAAATAATTGTGAAACCATGTGCAACACTATTTTATGACAATCAAATGACAAAAGTAGAAAATATATCAATCTTGATTTTTGACAGATATTTTTAACCATGTTTTTGAGAAGTCTTGTGTAGTTCTCGACGATAATTTGTGACATAATAAGCAATTTTATTGTGAAATACGCGAATCGCAGAAGAACTGTAAACAAAAGAGACCGTATAACAGTATGTGGAAGGGTCTCAGATTAACGCAGTCGCAACTGTTGAAAATAAACTTCAATGGACATAAACTGCAACCGCTGGGAGTACCTGCATTGGATACTGTGTTGAACCAGTGGTACGAGTTCTGCAAAAAGCCTCCTAAAGGGTTCGAGAAGTATTTCCAGCCAGGTGGTACTCAAAAACAGGAGAAAAAGTCTGAGAAAGATGCTTCACCATCGCCGTCAAAAAGTTCGCCGCCTCCTCCAAAATCGAGCTCGTCACAGGATAAATGGAACATAAATATGTTTTCGAACACTCCAGGAGGCGGTAGAGGCCCCGGCCGCGGTGGTTACGAAGGTCAGGACCGAGAAAAGTGGATGATGTTTGGCGCTATGGGTGTCGTAACTCTAATAGCTTCAATAGCATACTTCGAACTAAGATACAGAGAAATAAGCTGGAGGGACTTCGTTAATTTATATTTAAACAAAGGAGCAGTTGAAAAACTAGAAGTTATTAACAAGAAATGGGTAAGAGTCAAGTTACAGGCGGGTGCATTTGAGAATAAAATAATTTGGTTTGCAATTGGCAGTGTGGATTCGTTTGAGAGAAATTTAGAGAACGCTCAAATTGAAATGAGTGTAGACCCACCGAATTTTGTGCCTGTCATATACAAGACGGAGGTAGAAGCTGCTAGTTTGACTGGTATGCTGCCTACATTATTAATAATTGGATTTTTAATCTACATGATGAGACGATCAGCTGATATGATGGGAAGAGGAGGACGTAAAGGGGGTGGCCTCTTTGGTGGAGTTATGGAGTCAACTGCTAAGTTGATAAACCCAACAGACATCGGTGTAAAGTTCCAAGATGTAGCAGGTTGTGAGGAAGCTAAAATTGAGATTATGGAGTTTGTAAACTTTCTGAAAAACCCACAGCAGTATATTGATTTGGGAGCAAAGATTCCTAAAGGAGCTCTGTTAACTGGGCCCCCTGGTACTGGTAAAACCCTGCTTGCCAAGGCTACAGCTGGTGAGGCAAATGTACCATTTCTAACAGTATCGGGCTCTGAATTTTTAGAAATGTTTGTAGGAGTTGGTCCATCTAGAGTAAGAGACATGTTTTCTATGGCCCGTAAACATGCACCATGCATTTTATTCATTGATGAGATAGATGCAGTTGGTAGAAAGAGAGGAGGCCGTAGTTTTGGAGGCCATTCAGAACAGGAAAACACACTGAACCAACTTCTAGTGGAGATGGATGGTTTCAATACAACAACTAATGTTGTAGTACTTGCTGCAACAAATAGAGTGGATATTTTGGATAAAGCATTGCTTAGACCTGGAAGATTTGATCGACAGATCTTTGTTCCTGCTCCAGATATTAAGGGAAGGGCCTCTATATTCAAAGTTCATCTGGCACCTCTCAAGACGACAATTAATAAGAATAACTTGGCGCGCAAAATGGCTGCATTGACTCCAGGTAATTAAATCTTATGTAATTAATATAATAATTACTAATTCTCCAGGAAAAATACCAATATTTAGTTTTTCAGATTTCGAAAATTGAGGAAGCCATAAACTTTGCAAACTTATTTTTTTGGTCTTAAATGATGGGGTTTGTTTTAGGGACAGTAAGTTTATTAAATCTAAAAGCAATAAATATGTTTCTTCCATAGCTACAGAACCCTTGCTAGACATGTTTGACTGGGCCTCGGCCTGTTTTTTTTTAATGAAAAATACCACTTAGGCTTTTTTTTTTTTTTTTTATCCACTACAAGTTAGCCCTTGACTGAGATCTCACCTGATGGTAAGTGATGATGCAGTCTAAGATGGTAGCGGGCTAACCTGTTAGGGGCATGGCAGTTATATTAAACCCATCCCCCTATTCGGTTTCTAAACGGCATCGTACCGGAACGCTAAATCGCTTGGCGGCACGTTTTTGCCGGTAGGGTGGTAACTAGCCACGGCCGAAGCCTCCCACCAGGCAAAAAAGGCAGGCTGTTGCAGTTTGAAGTATTTGTGGGATTTATCTGTGCATGGTTATGTGATTTTTCTGCTCTTACCTATGGCTAGTGTAGCGGTAGTTTTGCGGAACATATGAACACAAATGAAATTAAATTAAATGATTTATTTATTTCATGTAGGACAACTTGTGCCACTTATGATACGTTAAGACTCTACCACCGGTTCGGAAAGCTGATTCTACCAAGAAGAGCTGGCAAGAAACTCAGCAGTTGCTCTTTTCTTACTCAGCAAGCAGCAGTACAGCAGAAGCAAACTGTATTTGTTTCTGTCATATCATAGACAAACAACTTCTTCAGACTTCAATGCTGACCTAGAGGCTGTGGGCAGCTCCTTGGTATTATTATAAGCAGGCAATGTACCTATGCAAAGATGATTGTGTGTTTCCATTGAAGAAAGGAAACTCTTTGGATATAATATGTATATTTTTTTTTGGGTCAATGTTTATTAGTCCTGTACTATTAGAGGTCCTGTGTTATTTTTCCGGTTCCGGCGCCGCTAACGTAAACACGTACTTGCAAGAGCTCCGTAAAAAATTAGTGAAAGTAGTGATAAATATTGAACATTTAGACACAACTCCGCGATAAACTCGTAAAAGAAGTGGCAAAAACTTAAATTAAGAAAGAAAAACAGTTCATAATAGTGATATTCCAACACAATTCGGTCATAACCTAAAAGTGCAAGTTCATTACATAGAAGCTATTCCGCCATATTTCCCAACAAATTATTCACTCAATACCAACATAACAACTTGAAACAAAAAGGAAACAAATCTGTGGCCATAGACAAAACTCTAAACTAGACAGTGACATTACTAGTATAGTGTTGCTAGATTACAAAATAAAATCTGCCGAGAAGTGCTGCACTATCAAAATCCTAATTTCCCAGAAATGGATAAAAATATGGAATTGCTTTGGGCAAAGTTAGAAGATAAATTAAATCAACAGACTTTAACAGTAACTACTGCAGTAACCACAAATGTTATGGAAGCGTTAAATGAAAAGATGGATTCCATCATACAGGAAAATAAAAATTTAAAAAGTAAAATTGCAAAACTTGAACTAAAATTAGATCAAATCGAAATTGAGAAAAGAAGAAATAATTTGGTCTTTTTCGGCATTGCAGAAAAAGGGAAAAGAGAAACAGAACTAGTTGACTATGTCAAGGAAATTATAATAGAAGCGGGAGTGCATCTAGATAGTCAAGAAATAAGTAATATCTACAGGATCGGTGCGCCAACCAACAAAAATCGCCCTGTGGTTGTGACTTTAACAACAAAATGGAAAAAACATCAAATACTCCAAAATAAATCCAACCTTCCGGCTGGCATTTACGTCAAAGAAGACTACTCTAAAAATGTACTAGAAATTCGAAAGCAACTGCAACCGAAAGTAGAAGAGGAGAGAAAGAAAGGAAATATTGCATATTTAAAACATGATAAACTTATAGTTAGGAAACCAAATGACCCAAGCCGTGAAAAGAGGAAGAGGGAAAATACTGGTTCGCCGAACTCGCCTACACAAAAGAGATCAAACTCAAATATCGCGAAGACACCATTCACAACAGCTGTCACACAAGACAAAACAGTAAAACCCAGTAGAATGAATTACGTAGCACGCGGCAGATCGTTCTCGACATCAGAAACTTCAAAAAACAACTAACTGACCTCGATAACCGGAATAATCATATTAACACTAACTCCATATTAAAACCAACACAGAATAAATGCACCCCAAGCCGGCTAGTCACCGTGGGGGAAGCCGACTACTACCCTCCAAATATGGAAATAAAACTGCCACCTAAAAAACCTCGCCACAGGAATGTTGTTCACAACATAATCACATACAATACACTCTCATTAAGAACAGAAGGAAAATTATCAGAACTTATGATGGCATTAGAAAGCGTAAATTGGTCCATTATAGGACTGAGCGAAGTGAGACGATTGGGAGAAAACATAGAGGACCACGGAGAATTTATTCTCTACCATAAAGGAGAAACGCCAGGCAAGCATGGAGTGGGTTTTTTAATACAGAAGAATTTTAAAGACTACATTAATGAATTCATAGGAATATCAGAGCGTATTGCAATACTTAACATTATGTTGCCGCCTTTGGAAGAAATGTGGTCTATTGTTCAAGTCTATTCCCCAACAGAGCAATCTACTAGCACAGAAATCGACTCCTTCTACTGCAATCTTACGGAAGCCATTAAAAACCACACATGTAAAAACTTGATAGTGATGGGAGATTTTAACGCCCAAATTGGTGGTCGAAGAAATGGGGAAGAAATAGTGTTGGGCTCTTATAGCTCGGGTAAAAGGACAAGAAACGGAGACAAACTTATACAATTGGCGTATGAACATAATCTTAGAATACTAAATAGCCATTACAAAAATCGATCTAGTAACAGATGGACATGGGAATCTCCAGATGGTAGATATAAAAATGAGATTGATTATATTCTTTCTAACAGAAGTAAAGCTTTCAATGATTGTAGAGTAATAAAGAACCTTAACTTCAATAGTAACCATAGAGCACTCAGGGCTAAACTAGCACTAAATACAAACAAACGTAGACCGTTTAAAGTGAAAACGAAGAGTGAACACACATTTGTAGATGCTAAAGAACTAAAGGATAAAACTGAAAACTTCTTTGAAAACACCAAAGACCTTAATACTCAAGAAAAATATAATACATTGCTAGAGATGTTGACCGCAAAAAATACTAAGAAGATAGCCATGAGAGGAGACAAAAGATTACCATGGTTATCCGACAAAACAAAAATTCTTTTAGAAGACAGAATTAAACTTATTAATACACCAAAGAAAACCAAAAGTATAAGAAGGTGTATAACTCAGATTAGCAAAGAAATAAACATAAATATACGAAAAGATAGAGAAGAATACAGATTAGGAAAGCTAGAACAATGTATACAGGAAACGGGTGGTACCAAAAAAGCAGTCAGACAATTGGTCGATAAACGAGATTGGATACCTAAAATGACAGCCACATGTGGCAAAAATTGGACCCAACGCCCAGACATAAGAGCATTAGCCACAAACTTTTTCAAGAACTTATATTCGAGCCAATACACTTTAACTTCTACAGATCTTACAGGAGAGGGTACAGTACCAGAAATAATGTTGACAGAAGTAGAAAAGGCAATAAAATCTCAAAAAAAGGACAAAGCTCCTGGCTCAGACTGCATAACAAACGAGTTCCTTCTAAGAAATATAAATACCTTAGCACCCATCCTGACATATATATTTAATGATGTTATAAAGAGTGAATCTATTCCAAGCCAGTGGACATCTTCAACCATAGTTCTATTGCACAAGAAAGGCAGCAAAGATGACATAAACAATTATAGACCTATTAGTCTAATTTCCAATATCTACAAAATCTTTGCTAAAATAGTTCTCAGCCGGATAAGCAAGGTACTGGATGAAAACCAACCAAAGGAGCAGGCAGGATTCAGAAGTGGTTACTCAACCTTAGATCACATCTATGTAGTCAAACAACTTTTCGAAAAGAGCAAGGAATACAATATTACCTTTTACTGCTGCTTTGTGGACTTTAGTAAGGCATTCGACTCACTCGAACATGAGATGATCTGGCGAGCACTTAAGAACCAGGGGGTTGAACAAAAGTATGTCAGAATATTGAAGAACATCTACAGAAACAGTAAAGCAAAGATAAAACTAGAGAAAGAAGGAAACGAAATAAGGATAGAAAGAGGTGTCCGCCAGGGTGATCCAGTGTCACCGAAGCTATTCATTGCAGTTCTGGAGGAGATCTTCCGTCAAATAAACTGGGAGCATAGTGGTATAAGAATAAATGGGGAAAGTCTGTCTCATTTAAGATTCGCAGATGACATCATCATTTTCTCTCCAACACATGATAGTCTCGAGAGAATGCTAAATGAACTAGCTGAAGAAAGTCTGAAAGCTGGGTTAGTTATGAATACACAAAAAACCAAGGCCATCACAAATGGAACTAAAGTACCTATATACCTTGTGAATAACATAATTGAATATGTTGAAGAATATATATACTTAGGCCAGACAATATCACTAAAAGACCAAGCAACAAAGGAAATAGAAAGACGTATAGGAAACGCATGGAAGAGATTCTGGAGTCTCAAAGAAATTTTCAAAAATAGAGATATAAATATGGCCATTAAAAGAAAACTTTTTAATACCTGCATTTTACCAGTACTCACTTACGGATGTCAAACATGGTCCCTGACTAAAGCACAAAAGAAAAAAATGGAATCATGTCAGAACGCCATGAACAGGAGTATGATGGGGAAAAAATTGTCAGATAGAATAAGAACAACCACTATAAAGAAATGTACAAACACAAAGGATGTTACAGTCACAATCAAGAGCCTTAAGTGGAAGTGGGCGGGGCATACAATCAGGGGACAGGACAAATGGAGTAAAAAGGTTATGTATTGGTACACGGGTCACTTCAAAAGGAATAGGGGTAGACCAATGCAAAGATGGGTTGACGACATTAGAACAGTGGCAGGTGGCATATGGTCCCGAACGGCAAGAGACAGAGAGGCGTGGAAGATGATGGAGGAGGCCTTTGCCATTAGGCAAACGGACGGGGTTGTCGAGGCAGTGCAGCATATTAATAGTTAAGAACAAGAAATTGTAAAAACAAAACAAAACGTCTGAATAAAGGCTTTATTTATTTATTTATTTATTATTTATTTACTATTAGAGGAATGTGCAGCCCCTAGACAAGTCGACAAGGCTTATGGGGTGCTAAGAAACCATGTAAATGTAAATATTTCTTTGTTATTAAATAAATTGAAAATTGGAATTGTAACAGGTTAATTACTCAACAGCTTTTTTTAAGATTTTCGCAACAGTTTCCTGCTTTGTAACTAAAAAATATTGGTATTGAAAATATTATTTCCGATTGTATGAAATTAAAAATGAATTTACAACTCAGTTATTTTAAAGACATGAGAATCTCTGAATTCCAAATCGATCAAGCATCCGTTACCATTACTTTCATTGCATAAGATATTTTTCATAAAATCTTGGTTACTATAAGTAATGCATGTTAGTGTGCCAAAAATCCATTTAGATATTAATTTCTTGCTTGAACTTAGTTTGAATGAGGGCTACCGTTTTTAAGCTCACTAGTTGGCGTGTCAATTCTATAAACATACTTTTGCCCAAAAATATGGTTTTTGATAATTGATTTTTGACCAAAAATAAAAAACAAACACTTATATTAAACAAACATAAAAAATAACCAGGGACATAAGTTAACCTCTGCTCTGAATTAGCTGCTTCTTCTTTCTTAGTTCTTTCAGCCCACTTAATTTTGCACCTCTTTTTCTTAGCTCCGCTTTCAAAGCTAATTTTCTTTCCTCGTTTTTTTTTTTTTTATCAAATTAAAAAAAAAGTTTCTAATTAGAACCGCTAGGATATAGAATGCCCTTCTGGCTTCCGTTTTCCCCTCCTCTTTTAATATAGGTACCTTCAAATCAAGAGTGAATAGGCATCTTCTAGGCAAGCGCGCTCCACCTTAGGCTGCATCACCACTTGCAAGCAAGTCTGATTGCAGCAAAGCTATTATACCTATAGTGTTACAATGTTACTATGTGTGTGTTCCGTTATAAGCACTGCGAGCACTGGCAGTGCTCTTTACTGGGGACTTTCAGTGCTCTCAGTGTATTTCGGAACGCACCCCTATATTATATTTTGAAAAAAAAGCACATAGCACTGACATTCATTGACAGTTGACACGTATCGTCGTTAAGAAGTCATCCTCGTCGCGTTCAAGTAAGAAGAATAATAAAATTATAAGAAGGTTTTTGTAGGGATCAAAACAAATAATGGCTTTATTCTAGGCACAGGCACTTGTTGACCCATATTTTTATGTACTTTTACACAGTACCATGCAAAAGTCAAGAAAAAGAGTCAGGCAAATTATTGTATCCATATTTTATGCTCTGAAGATTTTATAATGCAGTAAACATCTTTGAGGCCGGATTTTTCGACGGATTACAGCGGGAGCAAAAGGGTTTTCTTTAAATTCTTATATGTATTTATTTTCTCTTCCAGGTTTCACTGGTGCGGACATTGCCAACGTATGCAACGAAGCCGCCTTAATCGCCGCGAGAGAGCTGGCAAACGACATAAATATGAAGAACTTCGAACAAGCTATCGAGAGAGTTGTAGCTGGCATGGAAAAGAAATCCAATGTACTCCAACCAGACGAGAGAAAGATTGTGGCTTACCATGAAGCGGGGCATGCGGTGGCGGGCTGGTTCTTGCAACACGCCGATCCTTTACTGAAAGTCTCGATCATACCAAGAGGCAAAGGGCTTGGATACGCCCAGTACTTACCTAAAGAACAGTATTTGTACAGTAAAGAGCAACTCTTCGACAGAATGTGCATGACATTAGGAGGCAGAGTCAGCGAAGAGCTCTTCTTCGGCAGAATTACGACAGGAGCTCAAGACGACTTGAAAAAGATAACCCAGAGTGCATACGCTCAAATAGTACATTACGGAATGAACGCCAAAGTTGGGAATGTCTCATTCGAAATGCCACAACCCGGTGAAATGGTTATAGACAAACCGTATTCGGAAAAAACTGCGGAGTTAATCGATTCTGAAGTCAGGGAATTAATAAACTCCGCGCACAAACATACAACGGAATTGTTGACGAAAAACAAGGAAAACATCGAAAAAGTCGCTGAGAGACTTTTGAAACAGGAGATTTTGAGTAGAGATGACATGATCGAGCTTTTAGGACCTAGACCTTTCCCTGAAAAGAGTACTTACGAAGAATTCGTTGAAGGGACAGGATCCTTAGATGAGGATACCACTCTTCCAGAAGGTCTTAAAGATTGGAATAGAGAAAAGCAACCAGCCACGCCAAAGTCTGAGAGTTTACCATCTGCCGCGAGTCCCAGTAAATAAGTCATTATTATAATTAGATTGTTGAGTTTTTAGTTGGTTTATGTGAAATAAATAGATTACATTTAAGACTTAAAGTGCTTTTGTTTGTTTTTGTTGCGTTTTTGAGATACTTAATACGGGTGTTTAATCACAGCTTTATATTTATGTACTAATATTAAATGTTGTATTTGAAATACGCATCATGATTCATGACGTAATGGTCGTGACTTACCGGTTGTCCTATGTGAGCGACGCGACGCAATACGACTCCATAGAAAATGGTAATCTATCTACTGGTCTGAGAGCCGGATATACCACGACCTTCACCGATCTGTTAACCAGATGAAACATACTTTTTAGGGTTCCGTAGCCAAATTTGGCAAAAATGGAACCCTTATAGATTCGTCATGTCTGTCTGTCCGTCCGTCCGTATGTCACAGCCACTTTTTCCGAAACTATAAGAACTATACTGTTGAAACTTGGTAAGTAGATGTATTCTGTAACCGCATTAAGATTTTCACACAAAAATAGAAAAAAAAAAAAATTTTGGGGGTCCCCATACTTAGAACTGAAACTCAAAAATTTTTTTTTCATCAAACCCATACGTGTGGGTTATCTATGGATAGGTCTTCAAAAATGATATTGAGGTTTCTAATATCATTTTTTTCTAAACTGAATAGTTTGCGCGAGAGACACTTCTAAAGTGGTAAAATGTGTGTCGTCGTCCCCCCCCTGTAACTTCTAAAATAAGAGAATGATAAAAGTAAAAAAAATATATGATGTACATTACCATGCAAACTTCCACCGAAAATTGGTTTGAACGAGATCTAGTAGGTAAGTAGTTTTTTTTAATAATTTAAAACTTAACTTAATAATTTATAACTCGCGCACCGAGGGTTCCGTACAAACCTGTACGGAACCCTCGGTGCGCGAGTCCGACTCGCACTTGGCTCTTAGACCATACGCGACAACCTAAGCTGCGTGAAAGGTCAGGTACTATTTGATACTGTTGCGTTGCGTTGTAGCGTTTGTCGCTAACCCGTTGTCCTAGCTACAGAAGCGACGCCATGCAATGCGACGCCATAGAAAATGACAGACGTTGTCGCGTAGACACTTCAGTTTTCTATGACAACGGGTGAGCGACAAACGCGGCAACACGACAGTATCAAAAAACGCTGACGCAACGCGCCGTGTGGAGTATATGTGTTGTGTGAACGAACCCCTGCTGTTCCGGCGTCGCAATGAGTACACCCCGCCCACTTCGTCTCGGGGGCTGCAGTTCAGTCACAGAGTACATTATAGTTCAGTCGTGTGTGCGTTGCGTCGACGCAGCGCACCGTGTGTACACTATGATTACTTATTGACCGAGCGAAGCGAAGGTCTCTGAGTCTACTTGAGTGAATTGGCACTTGTCCGTCCGTCTGTCAGAGCCTTATAACTTCTGAATTACTGAACGCAATTACTTCAAATCAAATAAATATTATAAATGCGAAAGTTTGGATGGATGGATGTATGTATGGATGTATGTTTGTTACTCAATCACGCTCCAACGGATGAACGGATCTGGATGAAATTTGGCACAGAGATAGATTATAGTCTGGAATAGCACATAGGCTACTTTTTATCCCGGAAAATTAAAGAGTTCCCGCGGGAACCGAAAAACCTCAATCCACGCGGACGAAGTCGCGGGCATCAGCTAGTTTAAATATAATATGTAAACCGATGGCCTCCCGCCGAATATGGCTTAAAAAGTTATAAAAATATTTATTTCAGGGGGGCTCTCATAGAAGCGAATGCGAAGTAAAATATTTTTTATAGCGTTACATAGGGTTGCGGTATATCATTTTAAAGATAATTAGGAATAGAGCCCAAAAAATTTTTTTTTTAATTTTCCCCCTAAAATTGACGAAATGAGGGGCTTTCAAAGTGGAGATTTTCTAACGTCCAAAGTTGACCTCAGAGCTCTCAATTTTCTGAAAGGCTGAGCCTGATACTTGATCAATTATTTGAATTACTTTTATCCTGTACTTGAACAACAAATACTAAAATAAGATAAATATTATAAGGAAACGAAATTATTTAATTTTTAATGAGCTTTGCAGTACTTTTAACAGAACTTCACAATGAGGTCAATAGATGGCGCTCTGTGATACCGCGAGGTCTCACTTCGGGGCGAACCACTAGTTATTAGTATGTAAAACGATAATGTACTCTGTGAAAACGACGCAGCAACAACGCTACGTCGTCGCAACGCGCCGTGTGGACCGGCTGTGGCTCAGATAATTGTTTGTGCGTTCATAGGGCCGCCAAGCAGCAAGCTCATTGAAATGCTCGCCGCCCACAGAACATAATACTTACGACTGCGTACGTAGTAACGCTGGGGTAGCGCAGCGCCTGTGTGGCCGGCTATGCGTCAAATTTGCATTCGGTATTTTAAAGGATATTTTTCGGCGAGTGTGCCCAAGAACTATTCGATCTGGTTCCTCGGTCACCTTTTTATCATCGAACCGCAAGGCATCGACAAGGTCTGCACCCTTACGCATTCTGCTTGTTGTTTTCAAACGCACAGTATGTCCAATCAGTGGCGTGCAGTTCTTAGAGGCATAAAAGCACTGCTTACCCAAATGAAAATACGTCAATTGTCATTTTCCATCAAAACAGCTATGAAACAGCTAGTAAATACATGGATGTATTAAGTTACATCCATGAGTAAATAGGCATTCTGACCACTCTGACCAACTAATGCCAAAAATACGTCAATTGTCATTTTCCATCAAAACAGCTAGTAAATAGGCATTCTGACCAACTAATGCCTACCCCAGCTTCCTACCTTGTGCACGCCACTGTGTCCAAAGTACTTACCTACATAAAGCTGAGTTTACCATAAAAAATACTCTGGTCCACTTGTACTTCGTTGCATTCAAATTTAACGGTCCTGCTAACCGTTTCTAATATGGCGGAGGTAACGATTTCGAAAATTGAACGTATGCGGTTGCAATTAATTAGATGTTTTATTAAATCAATTAAATTGGAAATAAAAAGCAAACTTACGTAAGTTAGTAAAAAAATTTAATTCAAAATTGGTTTTTATTTCAGCTCGATTTATATGTCGCATTAAATTATTGCTGTAAAATTGTGTACCTACTGAGAATGGTTCTATAAAATAAATATATTCTGGCAATTGGCTGTTTATTCTTACTTCGAAAAATAAAGAAAGGATTTAAATAATTTACTACAATTAATAGTACCAATATATTTAATTGGCCACTGGCTGAAATCATACCTTAACATTTTCCTCCCCTCCATGCATGAACGTTAGGACAAGCACCTTCGCATCATTCATTGTTGTTATTTAAGTCACACACAGAGAGAGAAATACGAGGTTGTGCTAGCCCTGTACATAGATAAGAAGGAACAACTTCAACAAAAAAATTAAAAACAGGGTTATATTAAAATTATAATATGAAAATATTCAAATATTGGCCGAATATAAATCCAACCTTCTTTCTGTTTATTTAAATATTCACTAACATTACTTTATACATCACCAATTTCTTAAGTAAATTCAGTTTTTTTGTACAATATAAAAAGAATCTTATATTATTTATACCTCTATGTTTACACGCGGTGGTGTACAACACGCCCGCATCTCATTAAAACTTGATCTAATCGAGCGAACGATAAAATAAGAAATTTAACAAAAAAGCATTTAAAATTATGGTAATTAATTATTACATGTACCTATACTATTTTTTATGTTCAACATTTTATGTCAATATTCAATCATTATCTATGCTTACGTCTAGCCTATGATATAACATTATAAATGATGAAAACGTATCCGCACGATATCATTCAACAATTAATTCATTAACAAGTCGCCATCCATTCACACCGCTATTGAACGGTAAATTAAAACTAATCTCAGTAACAACGAAAAGTCCGCCAGTCAATGACAGTCTCTGATTTTTTCTCCTTTTGGTTTCCGGCCGCGTTTTTTGGTGGAAGTTACGCCGGCCAACACCATCGCGGCTCGCTTGGCTAGACACGACTTGCAGAACCAATCCTCTGTCGCGCCCGGCTCCTCCGTAATCCCCACGCAGACCCAGTGGTACCAGCCGTCGCAGCCGTCACAACCGATCATAGGCGAGCCGTTATCGGGCCGCCCGCACGCTGGACACACCCAAATCTTGTTCCCGTGCTCGTCCACATAATAAGGCGTCGGCAGCGGCCCACTGGGCCTGTCCACCGCCATCGGCGTCGTCACCGGCGCTACAGCCGGCACTGGTTCTTCAGAAAACGATTCCGACTCATCGCCCAAATCGTCCACCGTCTTCTTCGACATCGGCTTGAACAGGATTTTCTTTAACTTCGAATGACTCGACGGCGGGCGATTTTTCCTCGGCGGCGATGGTAAAGGCGGCGACGTCGGCGCCTCCGCATCTATGTGATTATGCTTCGAATGCTTCTGTTTGGGCGGTCTCGTTACTAAGGCAGAGATTTGAGCCAACTCCGGCGATCGACTATGTTCCCGCGACGTGGGCTCCTCTTTCACCGAAGAAGCGTCGTCCTCCTTTTTAACCACCGGTTTTATATTCAATTTGAAAATATCGGGCGAACTCGGGGGCATCGGGGAATTCGAGTTGGAGGAACTTAATTTCAGCGTCAGCTTCGGTACCAAACCGTCGGCGGCCTTTTCTTTCTTTTTCTCCTTCTTTTCCTTTTTAATTTTATCTTTTAGCTCGTGACGCTCCTCTTTATCTTTTTTCTTTTCTGCCTTTTCTTTGTTTTTGTCCTTCTTATCCTTTTTCTTCTTGACTTTCAAACCGTCTTTGTCTCTCTTTTCTTTTTTATGGGATTTGTCCTTTTTCTTTTCTAGATTTTCGGTTTCCGTTTCTTGTGGAATATCTGGGGTTGCGATCTTTTCCGGCTCAGGTTTGGGAATGGGCGTCGGTTCGGGCATCGGCGCGGGCTCCTCTATCTTCGGCGATGGTAGCCGTACAGGAGGCGGTGGCACTCTCGGAGGCTCCGGCCGAACCGGCTCCATCTTTGGAGGATTCAGTTCAATCGTTATATCAGGCTGTACAGGAGGCATTTTATACAAGTTCGCTTTATGATCTTTACTTTTCATTTTTTGTTTCTGTAAAATATTTGGAATGGTCGGAGATTTGTGCTTATCGTGACGGTCTTTGTCACGCCCTATCATGGGTGACTTATGCATTATTCTTTCCTCTTCATTGTCGACAGGTATTACCTCCAAACTAGGGCGACGGAGCATTTGCGGAATTTTCACAGATGATGATCGAGAGGTGTGAGGAAAGTTGCCCATATGCATGAGGTGGTTGGAAATGCCTGGTCCTAGACCACCTGGCAGGAAACTGGGTCCAGGTATGAGTCCAGGTCCTGCTGATCCTAATGCAAATGGATTGGTGAGTAAGTTTGGAGGTGGCAGACCTCTAAGAGCTGGGTTGTTAGCCAAGTTAGCAAACAGGTCACTGGGTATCAATCCTGGTCCAGACATCATCCCTCGACCGTGTGGCATGGCTGGAAAGAAGGGGAAACCTGGATGCATTTGTGATAAGTTTGGTTCTTTCTTTGGCCTATTAGGTTTTGGTGGCTTATCATTGCCCAGTTTCATTTTCTTCTTCTCAGCCATTTGCATCATTTGGAAAGACTGTAATTGCTGTTGCTGCTTCTTAAGTTTCGCTTCAATCTTTGATGCTTTATCCTTCTTTTCTCTGTGTTTCTTTTCCTTCTTTGTCTTTGGACTCACACCGGCCAAGTCTTTGGAGAAAGGATATTGTAGGGATTTGTTGATCGATAGACCACCTGTAGGTCGAGGTTCAGGCTGTAAAGGTCTAAACTGATGCATGGGGTGCATGTCTAATGAATCATCGTCAATGCTAATAACTTCATGGGATCTTATATCTATATCTCTGGACAAATTTACAGGACTATTGTTATTGTTCATGATAGACTCAACACTTTTAACTCTAATGTTTTCACTTTTTGATTCGTGTTCCGAATTCTGTAGTCTTGAGATCATAGCATCAGACTGCAGATGCGACTTTTCAGGGACAACCTCTGGAGTGATTTTGTCTTCTTTTGATTTGTTCGATATTCTTTTAAATATATTGCTTTTTGATCTGTCTGGTTGGGAGGCCAGTTTCTCCTCTTCCTCAATCACCTCTTTCTTAATTTCTACTTCTGGTATGAGAGAGTTTGTGGCTAGCTGCTGTTTATGTACAGGTAAAGTGTTTGATACAAGTGGCGATCTTGAAATTGGTATTTTTCTTGGTACAGGAATCGCATCTTCAGCAACTTTAGGTGGTGGCCTGATTACTGGTGGTGGAAGTGGTGGAGGAAGATCTATAGGCTCTTGCTTGATGACCGGCTTAAGTGGTTCTGGCATCGGCACAGCTGGTGATGGGGATGGTGAAGCTGATGCTGAAGGGGCAGCCACTGGTGGAGGGGGCATAGGGGGCATGGGAGCCTTCGCTGGAGGCATCATTCTTGGCGCGGGCATTGTTACATGATTGTGATGGGTTGGATGTACATCTTTAGTTTTTGTCGGGTATCCCGGTGGATGCCTGTTCAATTTATTACTATCCCTAGATTTACTACTCTCACCTTTATGACTCTTATCTTTCCTTTTACTCTTCATTATCTTGCCATTTAATAACTTATTTTTCTTAGATTTCTTATCACTTTTGTCTAATAGCGGTACTTTCATTGCATTTGAATGGTTTGCTTTGTGTTTGTCATGTCTCTCTGAAACTATTGTGGGGGCTCTTGCTTCTGGTAGTTTGCCTTCCCGGGCGGGCGACAAGAAACCAGACATAGTCATCATTACACTGCTGATTTCCCTAGTTCTTTCTTCTTCGTCCATTCGTAACCTCTGCCTTTTGCTATTTGGTAATGACACTGGATCTATAGGCCTTTTAAATATGTCTTTAGATTTCTCTGGACTATCTGTGACTGATATTTCAGGGCTCATACAGGTAGTGTTGGTCTCCAGGCTATCAATACCATTTTGACGGATTTCAACTGTGCCAGCAACGGCTGGTGTGTCTCTTTCTTTCTCGGGATACATAGGAGGTAAGTGCTCATGCACATGCATGGGCCTAGTGACAACCTCATGACTGCCAGGTTTAAGGAAATTTAAGTTAGACTCCTTCGGTTTAGGGAACTTTTCAGTTCTAACAGGTGGTGGAACGGGTGGCACACTGCGTGTGTAATCTGCTAGCTCTGGGAGTTGTATATGTAAATCACGAAACACTAATCCTAAGTCGTGTAAATTTGGTTCAGTCCTATTAAATTGTTCAGCATATCTGTTAGCTTGTGTGCCCAGTCTACATATGTACTTTTCCAGAACGTGTACCAAAATGTCGAGTGGAGTCGAGTTTATACCATTCCATCCTATAGTTTGGCATATTTGCGCAACATTCCTCCGTAATATCTCACGGGCGTACGCCTCTGACATTATGACACCAACAAGTTATCTGGAACAAACGAGTGTAATGTATATAAGTACGGCAAAACAACGGTCAAATAACGTGTGTGGAATTTGCTGACCACAACAAGCAGGTTCACTTTACATTTCGATAGCTGTACATACGATAGGAGAGCTAAAACAGCATATCTCATGGTTTTCATACCTGCAAGTGTCTAGTAGTACAGAGACGGTAACGCAAATAGAGGGAAACCTCGAGTTTGGAACACACATGTATGCTTCGCTGTGATCTTCAGAATTTACGGACAATTTATTATAACACATTTATGGATTACAATGCAAATTATCGAAGTGTTTACGTAAAAACTTCTCAGCATTCTACAAACACAGAACCCCGTGCGCCATGATTGCATTTTGGTTGTCAAAGTTTGGTGTTGCAAGGTATAATAATAAAGAAAATGGCGGTCAATTACGGATGCGTTCAATTACCGCCAAAATACCTTTCTATTTTCTTTTGAGTTTGATACGCAGCATTTCATAATGATTTCGGTGAAGGTTTTCGATGACTGGCAGCGGAATATGCCAACCCGCTCTGAATGTCAACTACCCTCGAGTGGGGTAGTTGACCAGTTCCGGACTGCGAAATACGCTACACTTTTGTTTCTGGTCGGTGCGCTACACGATCCGTAAATGATCGGCCTGCAGATCCGCCGCGTTTTCCGCTCACCAGCGAAAATAATTATTTTCATACAAACGAGCGTATCGCAACCGCGGATCCACTTCCGCCCCACTGCCCAGTGCCCACCAAAAATGCAGCTTAGGTTTCTCTTCAAAACAAACAGCTTTTTCATTTTCCCTAAAAATTTACAAAATATAATTGTAGAAAACACTACATCTGCAATATCGACATTAAAAATCATAATATAATTATTTAAAAATCATCAATTCATTCGACTTGTATATACTATAAGTCTAGTCGGATCCATAGACATTTTTGACATAGATCAATGTCAAAAAATTTGATCTGTGGCTTTTAGGCTTTTGTGCTTTTAACATGGAGGAAGGACGGCCGGCTTTTAACATAATTTTACATTCTGTTGCAATTCTATAGTTTATGGTGGTAATTGAATTTGACATTTCACATTAGGTGTCAAACACAAACCGCAAAAAATAGTTTTTGGCGATGTGCTCAGTGGTTTTCGATAAATAAATTGCAAATTTCGTAAATAATTTATCATTTAAAAAGACGTTCCACCGTTTCCTAGCATGTCAGATTCAGTAATTTAGTTAAATAGTACAAGAAAGAATACACTTAGGTGCTGATGGTTGCTTTGGGAGGTCCATAGGATTTCGGTCAATGATGAAGACATGATCAAGACTTTTTAGTATTTAGTGAAGTGCCTGTTGAAATTTTCACGAGTTTAAGATGACTACATCGTCGGAGGACGTTCTGTTGAGCGTGGGACATGTTAGGTACAAAAAGGGGGATGGGACTTTGTATGTTATGAACCAAAGACTAGCATGGATGTTAGAGAATCGGGACACAGTTGCTGTGTCTCACAAGTACGCTGACATTAAAAGTAAGTAGAGAAACCATTCATCCTTATGATCTTCTTGATATTCACTACTAGAAAGGCTTTCAAGGTCTACCGCTTATGCTAGAACTGAGACAGTGTACCTTCATTTGTTTTAGCTAGTTAAGTAATCCTTCCTGGCAAAGAGCCTTTCTACACTAGTTAGAGTATAGAAAGATTGTAATCTAGACCTTGCATACTTATTTTTATGTAAGTAAGTAACTCAGTAGGTACACCAAAATCAAACAACTTTGGGCTTAAGCACTGAATGCAGTTTATAAACTAGGGCTCTGCTATAGAATATGTGTGAGCGCTTAGCTAGACTTTGTAGCTAGCTAGCTAATTTATAGCACAAATTATGAGTTGAATTGAATTGAATTGATAATAATAAACTAGTATATATATATGTGCAAGAAATAGATATGAGACTGAACACAAATATAATACAATAAGTTAAACTTCTAGCCAATCATGCTTCTGCATCTTTGTCTTTTGTTACAAATTTGTACATCACTGATAGTTACACATTTATACTCTAATATTATGTATTGTTCCCAAATTGACCCTGCCAGGGATTGAACGTAGGAACTCCCACTTATAAGACTACAGTGCTCTGCTGCTAAGGGAGGTCATCAAACTAATTTAATGTAACCTTTCCAGCACAAAAAATATCTCCCATTGGTAAACCAAAAGTGCAGCTACAAGTGGTACTTCACGATGGCACATGTTCCACGTTCCAGTTTGTCAACCCAGCCGGGGCGGAGGCTCAAGCTAAAGACAGGGACCAGGTCAAGATGTTACTGCAGAATCTATTGCCTAAGTTTAAGAGACAGATTGACGGGGAGCTCGAAATGAAATCTAGGTATGTTTCATTCATTTGTAGAGTTTTCTTAGTCAGCTTTTGTCATAGTAAATCTAGAGCAATGTCTTCCAGACAATCTTTTCAATGTTGAGCAAGTAATTTTAATAAGGTTCATTTTTATCTTAGAACTATGAATAATAATATTCGTAAGCTCAGAAGGAAAAACAATTTGACAGTGTTATATTAATTTTATATTAGTATAGATCATCAAAAATGCTGAACCAATTTCAACAATGTTTGACATGGAGATAGCTTCCACATTTTGGTGTCCCCAGGCCATTAATACTTCACCTGGAAAAACAAAGAGTTCTGATGGTATTTTTTAAAAAACCTAAACAATTGGTATTTAAGTATATAAGTACATCAATGTTAGCTTGAAAATAGGGTGATGCCTATATCAAAAATAAATTATTTCTACTTAACTGATTATTAAATAGGGTCTTCCAAAACACCTAAAATTCACATCCTCGGTTAGTTTTAAGTTTGATAACCATTTTAAAATATAGATTGAAGAAAAAAAAATTGGTTGCCTGTAAAGTCGGTATACGGGCGAAAGTTTTACGTGACAACGACTTTGAGTGGTAAAATAATTTTAATGTGAATATTCATTCGTATAGTAGGAAGAAGGATGAAATCTCTCTCACTCTCTCTCTCTCGCTCTGTCTCTCTCGCTCTTAGGCGGGCTAACTGTGCTCGAGTGGAAGGGACGCGTGCCTTTCACTTTTTATGTCTGTCTCTCTCGCTCTTAGGCGGGCTAACCATGCCCGAGTGGAAGGGACGCGTGCCTCTCACTCGCTCTCATTGTGAGCGCATAACGTGAGCGGAGCGTAACGCAGTTTCTTGAAGTGTCACCCGGCAAACCAATTTATAAGACGTTGTCACGTCAAAAGTGTGTTGAAATTTGATGAAGTCTACTGTGAATTTCATACAACTTCCATACTAGAAGTGCGTTTTTAAGTTTGATAAAGAGTTGCTGATTTGATTGAGTTGTCATCATCCCTATTATTTGATCACAGGTTACTATCTCTACATCCCACACTGAAGCATTTATATGAAGACTTGGTGATATCAAAAGTGATCAACAGCGAGGAATACTGGAATACCCCCACTTTGAAACACTACACAGAATCTACTAACATGAAACAGGAGGCTGGTAAGAATATCATACATAAATAAAATTAAATCTACTGTTTTCATAAAACTCGTATTCAGAGTTGTTTGAAACAAATAAAATATCTAGTTACTTTAATCAAAATACTTACTCCATAGAATTCCTGTGATAATTTTGCTCCTATGTGTATAGAAAATTGATAACACACTATGGGCTTTGCTTCTGTGGACAACTTTACAAAAAGATAAATCCTTTTTATTCCATATCCTGTGGTAATGATTCATATTCATTTATTTATTTTGATTTTGGCTTGTATAAAGCTTGTACGAATGTCATATAAGATGTGTTATAATAACCTACTTGTGTCAAATTATAAGGATAAGGAAGGATTTTATTTTATCAAATAATTAAAGTTAGGGAAATCTATTACAGAAGTAACAACTTTAATGCCAAAAGATTAAAAATAAAATAAAAGGTAGATAAGTTCTTTTTATTTCCGAACCTGTGGGAATTTAAAAAAATACTTCTTTGTTCATTGCTTACATAATAAAAGGCCCTCTGTGCAAAATTTCAGCTTTCTAAGTCCAATCGATTGGGTTGGGCATTGATGAGTCATTCAGAGATTACATTGAGTGAATCAGGATTTGGGACTTGTCTTTTTATATAAACGAAACCCCGATTGTGTATGGAAATCGTAATCGTTTGCCAAATGTATAATTCGACCTGTTTATGGATCTCATAGTCAATAAGCATTTATGAACTCCATAAACAGTTTGAGTACTATGTTTTAAGCTCTCAAATGATTACAATTTTAGACAATTGGGTCTCTAATGATATTTAAATGATAAATTCACTCACAATTCATGATATCATCCACATTACGATTTGTAAGTCATGTCATCGAGAGATTTTTTAAAATCCACTACAGGTTCGCCCTTGACTGCGATTTCACCTGATGGTAAGTGATGGTAATGATGCGGTCTAAGATGGTAGCGGGCTAACCTGTTAGGGACATGACAGTTATATAGAACCCATACGGCATACCTCTAATCGGTTCCTACACGGCATCGTACCGGAACGCTTAATCGCTTTGCGTCACGTCTTTGCCGGTATTGTAGTTACTAGCCACGGCTGAAGCCTCCCACCAGGTCAGACCAGGGAAAATTCGGAAATTTGAAATTATAAATTTCAAAATTGACCCTGCTAAGGATCGAACCTGGGACATCAACCTCAACGCTCAACACTGCGCCAGGGAGGTCTCAACTTGTCACTGTTATCATTGAAAAAGCTACCTAGTATTCTATCCAACCACTTCACCCCAGGTGTATCCGGAGCATTCCTAGCAGACATCCAACCACAGACGGACGGCTGCAACGGACTAAAATACAACCTGACACAAGACGTCATAGACGCGATATTCAAGACATACCCCGCAGTTAGGAAGAAACATGTAGACTATGTGCCTAACAAGATGACGGAAGCTGAATTTTGGACCAAGTTCTTTCAGTCACATTATTTTCACAGGTAGATATATATAACTAGATGATGCCCGTGACTTCGTCCGCGTGAATTAAGTTAGTGTTTTAATCCCCTTAATTTTCAGTGATAAGTTCCTTCCTTGGGATTTAACCTACCTCCATACCAAATGCAAATCGGTTGAAAAGATGGGCCGTTAAAGCATAGTAGACAGACAGATAGACAGACTTTCGCGTTTATAATATTTATATATAATTTCTACAATCAAAGTTATAATATTTAAATAGTAAAAAAAACAGTGTCGCTATTTGAGTCTGTCTATCTGTGTTATGTCTTCAAAACTATGCAACAGATTTTAATATGGTTTTCACATTTATTGTAAGTGTAAAGTTTATATCTATATAGTATGCTTAGTTACTACATACTATATAGATAGTATAAATCAGTGGCGTGCAGTTCATAGAGGCATAAAAGCACTGCTTACCCAAATGGAAAACGTCAATGCTCATTTTTCATCAAAACAGCTAATAAATAGGGTGTTGACTAACTAATGCCTACCCTAGCTTCAAACCCTGTGCACGCCACATAAATAATATTTATAGAAAGTATAAAATGTTGATGTTTGAAATTTGAATGAAGTTGACAGAAAAATCGGTTTTTGCGCATGCGCAACCTACCCGTGCGAAGTCAAGCGTGGTCAACTACGAATACAACATTTTAGCCATTGTCAGATGAGGCCTCCATAGCTCAGGGGTTAGAGCACTAGTCTTGTAAACTAGGGGTCGAGAGTTCGAATCTCTCTGGAGGCAATGAATTGTATTTTTTGGTTTCGTAAAAGTAACTGTTTTTTCGTTTTTTTTTTGCTATTTTTTTAACAGACTATTTTTGGGATTATTACAAAAAGAAATAGCTAACTAACTAGCCTAATTTAAATGGCTAGAAACAAGGCCGCGAGGAATGGAGGCAGGACTTAGATGGCTGCATTTCCAGTCTGATCCTTTACGCAAAATAATTAGACAGCCAAAACCAATTTATTCATAACTAGCTGAGGCCTGCGACTTCGTCCGCGTGGTTTAAATTTTTGCAAATCCATGCAAAAATCATGTCGTTCCATTGCTGTGATGCAGCGTGACTGAAGGACAAACCAACACACTTTCGCATTTATAATATTAGTATGATTGCTTGATTTATTATTATTGAATACTAGCTTATGCCCGCAGCTTGGTCCATGTGGAATAAGTTTTTTGATTCCCACGGGATAATATGTCACTCTCCAGTTTCTCAACTATGCCCATGCAAAAAATCACGTCGACCCGTTGCTCGGTTGCAGCGTTGAAATAAACAAACAGACAAACAATAAACAAACACACTTTCGCATTTATAATATTAGTATGATGTAATACTTGTTTACATCCCAGACGTAAACATATTTGTTATTGGATAGAAGCAGGCGTTACTTTGCGGAAGTCCATTTATTATTCATTTATTAATACTATATTGTACACAATTAATATTATGTGTCACCACCACCACTACAGCCCATTAACGTCTGCTGGGCACAGGCGTCCACTCTCATAGGAGAGAGGGAATTAGAGCTTAGACCCACCACGCTGCTCCAATGCGGGTTGGCGGGCTTTAACGACTAATTAATCATGTTAGTGATAATCAGGGATGTAACGGAGGTAAATTTATCGGAACCGAAGTCTGCTTCGGATGTACTCCCAACGCGACGGTCGACGCATGAATGAACCAGTTCGTAACGGTCGACGCAGGCCGCTGTTTCTATTTGCTATGCTTCGACCTCCGATAAGTTTCGGAGCCGAAATCGGAACCGAAGGTGTAATAATAATCGGAAGTTCCGACTTAACGGAATCGGAGTCGAAGCTCCGTAACATCCCTGATGATAATAACCGGGACCGACGGCTTAACGTGCTCTCCGAGGCACGGGGGTGAAACACCACTAATTTCCTAACTCCGGGCTAGTACTGAGAATTTATAGTCGGAAAAACCCAATACTTATGGCCCGACCCAGGACTCGAACCCGGAACCTCGTCGGCCGCAGTCGACGAACATGATAACCACTAGACCAAAGAGGCAGTCAGTCAGATATTGTGTGCATTAAAGTATTAATGGAAATGGGTTACAAGAAATAAACAGTCAATGCATGCAAAGGCGGTCTTATCGTTTAGAACGATCTCTCACAGACAACCTTCCATGAATAATAATAAATAATGAGATAATCAAGGAATTTTGTCTGTTTTTTTTTAAATTCCACTACAAGTTAGCCCTTGACTGCGATCTCACCTGATAGAAAGCGATGATGCAGTCTAAGATGGTAGCGGGCTAACCTGTTAGGGGTATGGCAGTTATATTATATACCCCTAGTCGGTTTCTACACGGCATCGTACCGGAACGCTAAATCGCTTGGCGGCACGCCTTTGCCGGTAGGGTGGTAACTAGCCACGGCCGAAGCCTCCCACCAGGCAAGGCCTCCAGAGAGGGCTGTCCAGTTTACCCGCCAATGTGCCAAGGAGGGTGTTGGAGGGTGTTAACATAATATTTGTTTTCTCCAGGGATCGCATAGCTTCGTCGTCGAGTAAGGACTTGTTCGGTGAATGCGCCAAATTAGATGACCAGGCAATCGCGTCAGCTATGAGACATACCACATTGGATATGACCGTGAGTTACTTTTTGTAGTGAAAACTGTTTTTTTTATTTTTTTTGTTATCAAATCAAAATACAATACAAAAAGCTTAGTCTAAAAACACCGAAAAAACCACAGAGGTTGTCCTCAGTGCCTAGCTGCAACGATTTCTTTAGCCGCGTTGAGCACTTTTTGGTAGGGGGTAAACTTGTGGATTCGCGTTACCGGATTCGCGTCTACGACATGCTCGCGAACACCGACATGCTCGCGTTGTTACGAAGACAAAAGGTCTTCAATATAAATATACTACATTCGTAATTAAACTTTAATGGAGGCGTCAGACACGAAACTAGCGACGGCGACAGCGGGGCGATGGGGTCCGTGAGCTGGCGAAAAATTTCGGGAAGGCAATCTGAAATTGTGGAAAAATATAATTTCGTTCATTGGCGAATCCAGTTCTGCCAGTCTGGTAGAGCGTTTGCGGTTATTTTGCTACTGCACAGCATATAACATTTGCAAAAAAATCCGAAAACACATTTTTTTGGCAACTTGATTTTTTTATCTTTAAATTTTATAGGTACTTACAGAATTCGAAAAAATTAATCCCAGACGTTTTTGTCGGTTATAAAGTATTACCAGACCTCTTTCAAATTGTTCCCGAAATTCGTTGCCAGCTTTCCGACTAATCGCATCGCCCCGCTACCGCCGTCGCTCCGCTACCGCTCATTTCGTGCCCGCACACTAGTGTTAAGGAATAAATATATTTGTTTTTAATATTCGCTTTCACTTCTATCGGCAGTCCCTATGACTGCCATTTTTTTTAATAAATAGTAATAAATAATGTCAGAATTTCTTGCCGGAAAAACCTAATTTTTAATTTTATCCAACCCGGTAATCGAACCCGGGGCCTCGTAACGTAATCCGTAGTCGAACATGCTAACCACTAGACCAGCTATTATAACGAGTTAGGCAGATTGGTCCCGTGATGATAAGTGATTATCGCCTTTTTTTTACATATGTCATATGGAACTGTGAAATTGTGGAACCAGCTTCCATCTTCTGTGTTCCCTAATGATTATAATATGGGGCTCTTCAAAGGGCGGATAAACGAATTTCTCAAAAGCCAGCAACGCATTGGCGGTTCCTCTGGTGCTGCAAATGTTCATCGGCGGCGGTAATCACTTACCATCAGGTGACCCGCCTGCTCGTTTGCTCGCTATATAAAAAAAATGTTAAAACACGTTGATAAACGTTCTTTCTTAGTGTTTTCTGTGTTGTGTTTTTATATTTTTGTGTTGTGGTGTACAAAATAAAGAGTAATAATAATAAAAGATGGCGTCCTCAAAACAATTACTGTTGTGTTTGTCGAATAGTGAATCTACTAAGTATTCTATTTCAGGTGGACTTACCTAAATTCTCGGAGTCCGTCCCTTTCTTGCCCGATGACGATACAGGCGAGAAGGAAAAGGACGGCACCTCCATACACCGAAGTATGATCAAACGATTCAACCAACACTCCATTATGGTATGTATTTTTATGTAACACTATACTACGACCCTCCTTTTACCTCCGTGGCGCAGTGTTGAGCGCTGTTGCCTTAACGTGCGGAGGTCCCGGGTTTGATCCTCGGCAGGGTCAATTTGTGAATTTATAATTTCTGAATTTTCATTGGTCTGGCCTGGTGGGAGGTTTCGGCCTTGGCTAGTTACCACCCTACCGGCAAAGACGTGCGGATATAACCTACCCCTGTACCAAATTTTGTCGAATAGGTTGAACAGGTGGGCCATGAAAGCGTAGCAGACGGACAGACACACTTTCGCATTTATAAAATTAATATGGATACAGTAGAGTAAGTAACTTATACTATCCCGTGGGGCGATGGACCCAAAGTCGATTGCTTCCATTCAACTTTGTACAAGAAATTCGTCAATTGTACGTGTTAATATTTTGTCTGCAGGTGCTCAAAGCTAGTCATAAATCCAACAGCAGTACCAATAGCAATAACACAAGTAGCAATAGCAATAGCAAAGCAACGAATAACAATAACAAAGTTATAGAAAACGGTGTGAAAGAGACCAACGGTGTGGAGAAAAGGCCGGCGCAAGAGAAGGATCCGACGGAGCCTGTGGATAAGAAGATGAGGATCAAAGAGAAGATACATTATGAGGATTTAGATAGTGCTCTAATTGGGGAGGAGGCGCAAGAACTGAAATTGTCAAAGGTAAGTAATATATTGGTATGGATTGTTTGGAGTAGATCACTTTTAGTGATAAGACCGCCCTTGCGCACGCGTTGTTTTCCGTTTTTTTTTGTTTATAATTAAGGTATTTCTAAGTTATGTGTGGCAATACCTTGTTTTTGACGACCTCCGTGGCGCAGTGTGTAGCGCTGTTGTCTTAACGTGCGGAGGTCCCGGTTCGATGCCCGGCAGGGCATCGAATCAATTTGGGAATTAATAATTTCTGAATTTTCCCTGGTCAGGCCTGGTGGGAGGCTTCGGCCGTGGCTAGTTACCACCCTACCGACAAAGACGTGCCGCCAAGCGATTTAGCGTTCCGGTACGATGCCGTATAGAAACCGAATAGGGGTATGGGTTTAATATAACTGCCATGCCCCTGACAGGTTAGCCCGCTACCATCTTAGACTGCATCATCAGTTACCATCAGGTGAGATCGCAGTCAAGAGCTAACTTGTAGTGGATAAAAAAAATGTGCTACATTGCTACCAATGAGAGCGCTTGATTTTCATAGATAGTGGATAAAAAAAAGGAATTTATCTAACAATATTGGATAGAAGCAGGCGGTACTTTGTGGAAGTCCATGATAATGAAGGAACTAGAAGTTTAATTCGATATAATCCGCGACAATAGGTAAATCTATGTGGGTACAGTGTGTATCCCGCACTTATAGCTCGCGATATTCACCACACCACAGAAATCTTCCCAACTACTCTCAACTTATGTTTCACTCCTATACCAGAGCATCTTCAGGAGATGTCGACTCGACAATGCACGATTTGATCGAATTAAACTTGTAGTTCCTTCATTAGTAAGTAGTAAGACTAGAGGTCGCCCGCGACTTTTTCCGCGTAAAATTTCTGATTTCATAAAGAATTGTGTCCATGATGCAAATCTATTCATAAAAGATTGTAAGTGCGGTACTTCACGCCGGAACAGCTTCTTATACTGTACCAAGCACAAGTTCGATCGTGCATGGAGTACTGCAGCCATTTGTGGGATGGCTCTGCCAAGTACCAGCTTGATGCATTGGATTCGGTGGATCGTCGCGCCAGGAGACTTATTGGTAACAAAGCGCTGGTCAGTTCGAAGCTGCAAAGCTTGGAACATAGGCGCAAAGTTGCCTGTCTGTCGGTATTCTACAGGATATATTTCGGAGAGTGTGCCCAAGAACTGTTCGATCTGGTTCCTCCGTCACCTTTTTATTATCGAACCGCAAGGTCTGCACCCTTACGCAGTCGAAATTCCGCGGGCTCGTACGAAGCGATTTGCTTCCTCGTTTCTAATTCGAACTGCTAGGATATGGAATGCCCTTCCGGCTTCCGTTTTCCCCTCCTCTTATAATATAGGTACCTTCAAATCAAGAGTGAATAGGCATCTTCTAGGCAAGCGCGCTCCACCTTAGGCTGCATCACCACTTGCAAGCAAGTCTGATTGCAGCCAAGCGCTGGCCTATACATTGAAAAAAAAAAAAAAAAAAAAAAAAAAAAAGTGAAGAAGAAAACTTATTCCGCCTAATTAATTGGTGTCTCAATTGAACAAACATCTGGGAAGCTCATAGAAAAAACAAGTCAAGTGCGAACCACACTTACGCACAAAGGGTTCCGTACCACTACAATATAAATTATTTTAGTAAATAACAAGAAAGAAGTCATAACAATATGTAATCAGCTGTGAAATAACTAATACATATTATGGCGCCAAACTCGAAGCGCCTGACAAACAATTCGACACCCTATGAGTACGGAACCCTAATTAACGATTTTCGGATTTTTTCCTATACTTGTGCTGTGAGACCTTGCTTCTTGCCAAATTTCATGATTCTAGGTCACCGGGAAGTACCCTATAGGTTTTGATTTATAGGCAAGTGTCAAAATATGCGGCATAAACGGCCGTATCTTTCGATTGCGCTGACTTAGAAGCTAGATTTTATTACAGCTCCAAGGGACCATAGATATAGAAGTATTTGATAATATTAATCTCCACGCGTTCCCGAGAAAAAGGGACAGACAGACAGACGGACAACGAAGTGATCCTATAAGGTTTCCTTTTTTCCGCTTGAGGTACGGAACTCTAAAAAAAATATTCTAAAAAAAATTCATAATACCTTAATAATTCAAAATGTATACAGGTGATTGATTTATACAGGTGGAGCGATATCTATTAGGGCCGTCGTCACAAGTGAGCCAATCCAGTACCACCACCAATAACCCACCTCCGCTGTCGGCGCTGGCGTCTATATGCCAAGTAAGTTTACACAATAATATTTATATTTACAATACATTTGGTCGTAAAGTTGATCTCGCTTTACCACTATAAAAGCTATAAAGTACACTTTTTTCACCCTTGTGTAACATATTTCTTTTTATGAAAAGAGCAACTCAGTAGAATAGCTTTTCGAACCAGCTTGTCATAAGAGACACTAGTTGTCCTACGTGAAATAAAATCATTTCATTTAATTTCTTGGGCGATAAAAATATTACCGCACAGTGCCTACAGGTCCATTTTTGCACTAGTGCGGTAATACAAACCCACAGTTGTTGTGATACCGATCTTTGTCTACGTATTTTGTAGTACAATGTATAGTCAGCGTGCGAGGTCCGAGAAGTACCCCATTAAAGTACTCCTAATTATTTACTACATGATTATTTTTGAATAGAATAGAATATGTTTTATTTGCTGATCCAACACATAGTAAATATAAAATACAAAACGTAGGTACATACTTTAAATCTAACTGAACTTAATTATCGTCTAGACTCTAGAATGTGCACACAAAAGAGTCTTAACTTAGCTTAATGTTGTGGGTACAAAATGTAACCACAACATTAAGCTGAGTCGTTCACAATTTGTTATATATTTGGTCTTGATTCGTAAATACCAAAAATGATGAATGAAAACTAGTTGTGTTTTTCACTTCGTTAACAACACGAATTAGCTAGACTATAATATTATAAGCTATGTTTCTGATCATGTTGGTTGGTTTAAAAAAATAAGGAGAAAACATGGCATTTATGTCGTAAAAATATGCATAACGCAATGCGCTTACATTAAAATTTTGGTAAAGTATTTTGAAACCATAATTATCCAGAGGCCTAGATAAACACAAGTTCAATCTAAATAGTCGCATAATATGGTGGAAATATTCTCGAATTACATTACAAATTATTTTGGTATTACATTTACGTTTGTATGGGCAATTCACCCTCCGCCGCCTTCTTAAAACTGTGCTAGTTCAATCCACGAAGACGCGCCCCACTCTTTGCCGCAATCGCTTACAGTGCAAGTGTGCAATGTAAACTACAAGAATGTGAGTTCTATTACTACGCAGCGAGTAGCAATGTCACACACCGACACGTACACAAAATTAAATAGCGAAAAATTCCCCCGAACCCCGAACCCCGTTGTTTCCCCTCGCGATAAATAGTGGGGCGCGTCTTCGTGGATTGAACTAGCTATAGCGGACTATGGTGATTTTCCAGGCGTGGTCCAGCGGCCAGCAGTGCCAGAGGCCGTTCCGAGTGAGCGCGTCGGCGGCGGTGGGCGCGCTCGGGGAGCTGAGCCCGGGGGGCGCGCTCATGAGGCAGCACCAAGCTGCGTGTATGGCGCGTGAGTTATGACGTTTATTTATTTTCTCAGTGTGGGACGAGTGAGTTATGTGTATTTGTCCCACACCAATAGGAAGATCTTCCTCCGGGCTTGTATCGTGCCCAGGGACCCTTCTGCCCCCCGATCATGTAAGAATGGCCGATCAAACGTTAAAGATCGTCGTCAAAGTAAAATAAATCATAACAGCATTAAATTAGAGCTCAATTTCGTGTACCCATTCTTATACGTTTAGGTATGTACGATACACTAACGTATAAGAATGGATACACGAAATTGAGCTCTAATTCAATGCAGTTATGGTTTATTTTACTTTGACGACGATCTTTAACGTTTGATCGGCCATTCTTACATGATTGGGGGGCTGGTCAGCTACATAGCGCTATTCTAACAAAACTTCGATATCGCTTGGCTTGTATACTCCCACAAACTTATCTGACCCGGTGAAAGCGTCACTAGTAGATGTGAAAAATAAATTTAAAAAAAAACTTAACAGGCATAAAAATTGGTTCCAATTTTGGCCACCGGGCCAGATAAGTTTGACGGACTGTGTTTTCCAAGTTTTCAGACGATTAACTATTCCGTGACGTAGGTACAATTAGCGCCATCTAGTTAAAACAGTGGTAACCGCTACATCAGAAACATATGTCCTTCAAACTTATGTGACCGCCGACAGCTTCGCTAGTATCTAAAAAAATAAAACAAAAACTAAACAGGCATAAAAAATAGTTCCAATTTTAGCCACTGTGTCAGATGAGTTTGTGGGACTATACTTAAATTCTTTACAATTTTAACCCACAAATGCAATTTTAAAACCTTGTATGATACACGGGCGGATTAAAAATTAATCTATCGGCGCTATTTGCTAGTAGTTGGCGCCTCTAGTGTAATTTTCGACTTGCTGCATTATAAAATAACTATTCCATTCCAGAACTAATACCACCGGACGTGAAAAACGAGTTACACCGCATCTACCTATCGGGAGGGGAGCTACTGCGCGAGTTGTGGCGCTGTTTCCCGCAGCCCGGCGCGAGCGCGGAATCAGAAGATTCGCCTGCGCGCGCGGAGAAGTTCTACGACGCGCTGCTCAGGTTTAGAAACGTCAAGCTGAGGCCCTTTGAGGTGAGCTAGCGAAAAATATCGGCGCGGACAAAATAATCAATAGAATTTCCGCGTTCGATGTGTCCATAGCCTTAACCTGCCTTCAAATTGGGGCAAACGTACATGCGTACAGCCTAACTTTATATGTATGTCATTATTTTATTTGTCTTATCCTATGCTCATGTACTTTATCAACATAACTTTTTAAAATTTTCGTTTTGGTTTGGATATTTTCTCATAATTTGATGATATGAATATGAGATGACATTGAATTTAATTCGCTTGCAAGCAAACTTATTAGATATTATAACATATTTGTTATAGTGTTTTCATCAAAATTAATTTATTTTGATTAGTTGGTAATCGCTTTTAAAACATCCTTTTTTATTGTTCATAGGAAAAAATGCTTCGCGAGCTGACTCCGTTAGCGACATCCCTAACTAAACATATGAACCAAATGATCGACGCGGCGTGTGCCAAATACGCGCTGTGGCAACAGAGGCAGGCCAAGCTCCGGTAGTATACGCCTCACTACACCATCGTACCGCAAATGTAGTGTTTGTGTGCTAAAAACTTATAAAAGTGACTTTATTCCGTGATAAACTGAGTCAAGTATCTAAAAATTACGAGTCAGGTTAAAGTAGTGTATGCCTAACTACACCGACGTACCACAAATGTAGTGTTTGTGCACTAAAAACTTATAAAAGTGACTTTATTCAGTGATATACTGCGTGAAGTATGTAAAAGTTACAAGCCAAGCTGCGGTAGTATACGCCTAAGTACACCATTGTACTGCAAATGTAGTATTTGTGTGCTAAAAACTAATAAAAGTGACTTTATTCAATGATAAACTGCACCAAGTATATAAAAATTACAAGTCAAGTTACAGTAACGTACACCTAACTACACCATCGTACTGCAAATGTAGCATTTGTGTGCTGAAAAACTAATAAAAGTGACTAGTAAAATGATTCAATGATAATTTAATATTATGCACCAATAAAAATATGCTAAAATAAAATCGACTAAGCTGCAGTCAGTATCCGACTTAGGACAGCATAGTACCACAATTAATTATATTGCCAAGTATGCAAACATAGAGGCCACGTTGCAGAAGTATACCTAAACTAACAGCATTGCATCTTGAATATGGTATTTGTGTGCTAAAAAGTATGAAAGTGACTATAGTGTTAAATTAATTATTTATATGTGCCTAGTATGCAAAAAAAACACTGAAAAATACACGATTTATGACAATACGAATTAGTACATCATCATAACGCAAATGTAAGTAATATTTGTGTGCTATAAAAGTAAAAACTAATAAAGTGACTTTATTCAGAGATGAGCTGCATCAAGTATTTAAAAATTAAGTCAAATTACAGTAGTGTACACCTAACTACATGATCGTACCACAAATGTAGTATTTTGGTGCAAAAAAGTTAAATTAATAAAAAGTGTTATATTAATTGTTAAATTGATTATCAAATAAATGTTATAAATGCGAAAGTTTGGATGGATGTATGGATGTTTGTTACTCAATCACGCCCCAACGGCTGAACGGATCTGGATGAAATTTGGCACAGAGATAGATTATAGTCTGGAATAACACATAGGCTACTTTTTATCCCGGGAAATTAAGGAGTTCCCGCGGGAACCGAACAACCTTGATCCACGCGGACGAAGTCGCGGGCATCAGCTAGTTAGGTATAAAAAAACCGACCAAGTTTTGGTCACAATTCGCCTAACTACAGCATTGTAACACAAATATAGTATTTGTGTACTAAAAACTAACAAAAGTAACTTCATTCAATGATAAACTACGCCAAGTATGTAAGTATGTAACATCAAGCCAAGGTATGGTTGTAACTTAACTACAGCGTCATACTATAAGTACAGTATTTGTGTACGAAACACTAATAAAAGTGACTTTATTCAGTGATAAATTGAGTACCATTCGCAAAACATGCAAAAAACCAACCAAGTTGCGGCCACTATACTACTTAGTACACCATCATAACGCAAATATGGTATTTGTTTGCTAAAAACTTATTTAAGTGACTTTATTCAGTGATAAATTGAACATAGGACTGGCTAAGTGGTATTGCACCAAGGCAAAAAATGCAAACCAACTTGTTCTAGTGTACACCTAAATACAACTTCGTAACGCAAAAATAGTATTTGTGTGCTTAAAAACTAAGCACACAAATACTATTTGTGACTAACTATATTCCGTGATAAAATAAACTGTAAGCATTTGAATGAGGTAATAGGTATTTTAAAATTTATCAGACTGAAATAATATTTAACAATTTTAGAGTAATAGACACAACAAATTCCTGTAAATTACAATGTTATGTATAAAAAAATGTTGAAATGTGTTTTGACTCCGTATTAAATTATAGCAAAAGATAATATAGGACTGTTATACAAAAAAACTGAGTTTTAATTAGATATGTTTTACATGAATCGAAAATTATAATAGAGGATATAATCAAAATAATAAAATATAACCATTTTAGTATTTTTGATTTGAAACTAGCTGACCAATCGAAATTTCTTTATTCAGTGATAAATTGTTACATTAACTAATTACTTAAGTAATATGAATGCTGTAATAATATTATGTTACACTAATATATGAACTTTCCTTGTGAAATGTTTTTAATAATTAGTAAGACTGTATTGAAATTCAATTAAAAGTTAGGATAATTAAGTAAGCGTTTTCACAAGTTACACAAATTTCAAAAGTTCCTTAAAAAATGTATAACATATCTAATTTATAACATACTAGCTGATACCCGCGACTTCGTCCGCGTGGTTTGTTTTTTTGATTACCGCGGGAACTCCTTAATTTTCCGGGATAAAAAGTAACCAATGTCACGCTCCACGTCCTCAACTATATCCATGTCAAAAATCACGTCGATCCGTTGCTCCGTTGCAGCGTGATTGAAGGACAAACCAACAAACAAACACACTTTCGCATTTATAATATTAGTATGATTTAGGTCCAATTGCACCAACCTGTTTAATGTGTTTAAAGTTAAATTTTCTATACCTGTCCTTTTCATGTCAACCCTGGTATAACCTTGTCAGAAAGTGACAGAATCAAACAAACTAAATCAGTTTATACAGTTTGTTGCAAGGGCCTTAGTATAGATACAACAAAAAAATGTTCTGAACTCGAATTATAAAATAATTAGGGTCACAATTGCCCTGATTATTGACAATTATCGCTTGAAAAAATTAACTAAAAAATGTAAAAAAAATATTGTACATAACCTTTTTGTATTGTATAGATCTTGATTAACTGTTAAATTAAATGTAACACAATTTATAAATTAAGTAGGTAGGTACTGGTCGCGTCAAACTTCTAGAATGCTCCATACCGTGAACCTAATGAACTTTCTTGTCTCTTTTGTTTCCCTCTTCTTTTAAATAATATTATGTCACACCACTTTGACCTAAAACGCACCCTTTATTTTTTATTTTCTTCCAAAATGACGATAAATGATCTACAATCAGTTCCACATACACAAAACAAAGAAAACAAATAAATAGAGAAATATTGATATGTATGCATTTGTTAAAATGATTTGGAGACACCCTAAGGGTCTCACCACATCTATCGACGCGAGCTTGGGCCTGTTAGAAAAAGCTTTATGTATATGGTATTTAGGGAGATAAAGACGTCTCCCGTTGCCGGCTACAGACGCGGAACGGCATTTTCGCTCTTAATGCCGCATACAAAAAGCTCACATAAAGCCATTCTGACCGGCTCAACTCATTCCGCGTGGGCAGGTTTGGGGAGACCCTAACACTGCTGCAGGGCTAGCATGGGCCGGAGATAAAAATTTTATCCCCCGATTTTATCCACTGACAAGAGATTAAATTAACTTATCCACCCCTCAGAGCACGGCAACAGGGGAGAGGAGAAGTTTATCCCCGTTTGACATTTCACGGGGACTCACTCGGGGGACTATTTATCCACCGTTATATAACGTATTTATTTATTAATTTATTTAGGGATAAAAATTGTATCCTTTCCTCGGGAAGAAAATTGTCTCGGCCCATGCTAGGGGGGCTGGTGTGATTTGACAACTGTCAAAATATTAACTCAGGATTCCGAATGTCCCAAATGCTAGGACGAATTAACCACGGGACGCGTGATATCGGCCATATTCGTCTTACCTCCATAGCCGCGAACTGGGCAGCTACGCCATTAATTATGTGATTAGTGATCTACTTTTTTATATACTAGTGTCAATAATTGGACAAACCAAAAAATTTGCAGTCATAGGGACTCCCGATAGAAGTGAAAACGAATATTTAAATATATTTTTTTTATATATTTTTTTTTAAATAATTAAAATATAAACAACGCTAAAGTATTAAAGTTTAATTATGAACGTAGTAACTATATTTATTTATATTTAAGACCTTTTGTCTTCGTAACAATGCGAGCATGTCGGTGTTCGCGAGCATGTCGGTCACGCGAATCCACAAGTTTACCCCCTACCAAGATGTCTTCGTAACAATGCGAGCATGTCGGTGTTCGTGAGCATGTCGGTGTTCGTGAGCATGTCGGTGTTCGCGAGCATGTCGCTGTTCGCGAGCATGTCGGTCACGCGAATCCACAAGTTTACCCCCTACCAAGAAGTGCTCAACGCGGCTAAAGAAGTTTTCACTTCAAAAATGACAAGGCACTCTCCCCTCGCCCCGCAAAAGTTAGTCGAACGTGATTTCATACATTTTTCTTACGTTTCCTATCCCGTATTTATTTCATCCAAGCCCAAATGGCGTACTAAAAGTATGACGCGACTCATAGATAATACTGAATGAAGGCATTTCTAAAAAACCAAATGACTGTTTATGTTTTTTATATTTTTAGCAATATCACATTAATAATTAATTAGTGTGTTAAAATAATACAAACAAACATTCTTATTGTGTTTTTAAAACAAATATAGTCCCACAAACTTATCTGACTCTGGGACATCGTCGCTGCTATCACATTTAGGCCCACTTGCACAAGGACTCTTATATTGATTTAGTTAAATATATGAATGAATGAACGAGCAGTTTAATTCGCTATAATCCGCGACAGTAGACAAATCTATGTGGTGTGTGGTATCTATGTGGGTGTGGTGGTCGCGGATTATAGCGAACTAGAGGATTCTCGCGACTTCGTTCGCGTGGGATAAGTTTTTTAATTCCCACAGGCACTCCTTAATTTTCCGGGATACATCCTATATCACTCTCCAGGTCCTCAACTATACCCGTGCAAAAAATCACGTTGATCCGTTAATCTGTTGCGGCGTGATTGAAGGACAAACTCTCTATTTAACGTGCTTGGGGATTCAATTTTCAAAACCTGTGAAACACGTATTTTTTTATTTTAAACCAGAAGCCCAAATACCATCTTTCATGGATATAACTTGAAAAATGAAGGACTTTCATACAAACTTTCACCCCCTATTTCACACCCCTAGGGGTGGAATTTGGAGAAATCCTACCTTAGTGAGCGCCTAGGTCACAAAAGGAACCTACTGTCAAAATTTCAAGTTTCTAACACCAGCGGTTTAGGCTGTGCGTTGATATATCAGTCAGTCAGTCAGGACTTTGAATTTTATATATATATATTAAACTGCTCGTTCATTCATTATCATGGACTTCCGCAAAGTAACGCCTGCTTCGATTCAATAAATATAATATGAATGCTGTCCCTTTTTGGCAACTAACAATACGCATTTGCCAAAAAGGGACAGCATTACAAAATTTAACTAAATCAGTTTAAATGTACTTGTGCAAGCGACCCTTAGTGTTGTTAGTAAATATTAAAAATACAATAAAAACAAAATCTAAACAGGCATAAAAATTTGTTAAGTTGACTTACAACATTTTGTCCTCCCTTTTTTTATACTATACTTATTGACTTAACCATGCAAGCAAGGATTACCAATCGATTTGATCACGAAATTGGTACTCTAATTGCTAAGAAAAACTTATCAATAATACCGAAATTGATACAGCAGTTCTCAATAACATATTTACTCAAATATAGACCTAATTTCCCTTATTGAAGGTTCAATTTCAAATATTTGGTGATTAAATTGAATCAAAATAAGTAGTTTGTCTCGGATTTTTTTTTGATCGTGATTTTGCTGATAAGTCAATGAAAGCTTGATTAATTTGATTTTTTTTTAATTATTAGGGGGGTCAGGGTTACATAGTTTGTACAACTTTACGAAGTATTCCAGTATTTTTTTGCTAAAATTAAAAACTGGTCAACTGTTCTACTATCGTTCCTTTTAATGCATAAGTTAAACAAAAAAAAATTCAATTGTAATAATTTATCGACAATAATCTGTTAGAAATAATAAAATATGTTAAGTGGAAGTCAAAATTTTACGTTACCACGTCGTCGGTTAGGTTTTACTATTCCTATGATTACTGTTTCGGTTAAGAAGTAATTAATAAGTATTTTTTACAAAACAAAAGCTGGCTTTTCACTCACAGATATGTTTGACGACTTCATACAGTAGTTGTGTCATACAATGCCAGTTAGGAAAACCATCGGTATAGATATTTCGTAATTCGCATACCCATCAAACTCGTACCACCAGCAACTACCTACCGGTTTGATTTTATGATACTGTATTTTTTTTAAAAGAAAAGTAACATATTTGTTTCTTTGTTTCTATAAAAAATGAGACGTTTTTATTCCAAGATTGGCTTACGCTTATTGATATTCATGGCTAAGTGAAAACGCGCTTGCCTCTAAAATGCCAGTTCACTCTTGCTTGTAAGGCACATAAGTTTTCCGTGGCAGGAAACCTGGAGGGACGGAATGAGGAGAACAATAAAAAGCCTCATTTTAGTAGTTTGGCATTACATATTTTCAACGTGGCGGTGCACTTTAGTACATTTGTGCTGAAATGTCTGAATGAAAACATATGGCGGTGCTCTTCTTAGTTAAAACGCATACATAGGCCCATATTAATAAACTTAAGATCAGATTCTCAAGTATTGGCCAATGAGACCCTTTTCTTAGCTGTTCGGTATTGGCCAATGAGACCCTTTTCTTAGCGGTTCGGTTCGGTTTATTAATACGGGACCTAAGCTGAGATCTATAGAGCGTACTTAGACTTTGCTCAGACTTTACTTAGAGTTAAAACGAGATGGACTTATGTGAGATAACATAAATCTATCTCGTTTTAACCATGTCTTAAGTCTAAGCAGTCAAAGTTCTATAGATCTCACACTTAGTGCACTTGAATTCGCCTAAATGAATCAAACGTCGAGCATGTTTGTGCGTGGAGACCCAGCTTAAAAGTAATTTCATATGAATACATCGTGACCTTTTTTTTTACAATAAAAAGCAATAATTTTTGTACCTTAACACTTATTGTGAAGCCAACCACAGTATTGACATAAATTACAAAATATTGCAATATTCATAGAAATAATAAGTAGTTACTAATAAATTGAAAGGAATATTTAATTGAAATATAATTTAATGTAATATTTATATAAATCTATCTTTGCAATAAACTACTTATAAAAAAAGTTTATTGCAAAACATAAAAAAAAAAATATTTTCCTTAATAATGTGGTTGGTTACTTAATTTATAGTTATTTTTGTTTATTTATAACAAACTCACCGTCAATGTTCTTATTAATAAGGCACGTTTGACGCTCAACTCAACTGAATAAAATTTGTAAATAAATGAACAGTATTTTCAATTAAAATTTTATTTATTACAACTAAGTAAAGCCTTTCCACCAGATTGCTTCGTTGCTAAGCTACGGATGTGTGTCAAACACACCAATAGATATAACATCTAGCGACACGATCGTCACTTTAAAATCGTGCATTGTTGAGTTAACATCTCCTGAAGATGCTCCGGTGTCGGAGGGAAACGTACGTTGAGAATAATTTGAAAGATTTCTGGTGTGTGGTGAATATCGCGGGATATAAGTGCGGGATACACACAGTACCACATAGATTTACCTATTGTCGCGGATTATAGCGAATTTAACTTATAGTTCCTTCAATAACATTAGCGATCTTAGCTATGAAAATCAAGCGCTCTCATTGGTAGCTTAGCAATGTAGCACATTTTTTTTTATCCACTACAAGTTAGCCCTTGACATGCGATCTCGCCTGATGGTAAGTGATGATGCAGTCTAAGAAGGTAGCGGGCTAACCTGTTAGGGATTTTTTTTAAATATATTGGCTAGCGCTTGGCTGCAATCAGACTTGCTTGCAAGTGGTGATGCAGCCTAACTTTAAGGTGGAGCGCGCTTGCCTAGAAGATGCCTATTCACTCTTGATTTGAAGGTACCTATAAGAGGAGGGGAAAACGGAAGCCGGAAGGGCATTTCATATCCTAGCGGTTCGAATTAGAAACGAGCAAGCAAATCGCTTGGTACGACCCTGCGAGCCTGCGGGAATTTCGACTGCGTAAGGGTGCAGACCTTAATGATGCCGACCCCCATGGCAGATACATTAAACCCATACCTACCCCTAATCGAATTCTACACAGCATCGTACCGGAACGCTAAATCGCTTGGCGGTACGTTACCGGTAGGGTAGTAATTATACCTACTAACTAGCCACGGCCGAAGCCTCCCACCAGGCCAGACCAGGGAATCTTGAATCGATTTGAGAGCTTTAAAACGTATTATACTCCAACATTATAGAGTTCATACATGCTTTTTGTCATGCAGGTATCTATGAACTCCTTAAATAGTTCGAATTATACGTTTGACGAACGTTTACTATTACAATTTTCTTACACAATCCGGGTGCAGGAATCGACCATAGGACTTCCAAAAGGATTCAACTAAATAAGACAAAGTTTTTTTTATAAAATATCTTTAATGACATCTATAACAAAGCGATAATATGTATTTATAAAACAATTGTAAAATGGCTTTTTTTCCGCATGAGCCTATGATAAATTAAAATAACATTATGATACATTTTGACAGTCTTAAATACCTTAATAATATAATATTGAATATACAAATTGCGTTACAAAATAAATAAAGTAATACGTTGTTGTAAGTAGGTACATTTCATAGAGCTATTTGAGTTTTGCAAATTTTAGACCTCTTGGCATAAAGTAGACTATTGCCGCACATGTGCGATTAAAAATATGCGGCAAAGTAAGCCATTAAAACTCTGTGCTATTTAGGTAAACCCCTTATAGAGCAAGATCCCAGAGCCGCCAGACCTTACTTATTTTCTGAGAAACAAAATGTGTGTAATATAGTAGCTTTGGTACGTAGATTTAACGTACGCATACTCGCAAATTTGGGGCGACGGCCAATTTATAGTTATAAGGTGCTAAAGGTACGTAAAAACGTTGCTAACTTTACTTATTTTCTGAGTGCTGATTTTTATGTATGTTGTACAGAATATTGTTAATAATTAATAATCAATAGTCCCAGACTCATGCCGTGGGCCGTTATTTCTGCCAGACACTTTAAAGGTCGCAAAAAAAAAACTTAACTTTACTTATTTTCTGAGTCTTCATTTTTATACACAATACTCAGGAAACTGTTTCAATACTATTTGCAAGCAGCCAGACTAATCTGATGGGCCAAACATCCGCCAGACTCAATTTGAAATTTCGCTGTGGTCAAATGTTGGCCTTATTTACAAGGTTTTAGGGACCTTTTTCATTGTGTGGAGTAAAGAGAACCATCAATTATTGCAATATCTAAGCCTGTGTACGAAAAGCTTACGAAAATCCACAATAAAGAGGGTGAAATGAGGGTTGGAACCTTACATGAAGGTTCTAAGTTTTTGAAGTTAGGGACTTGGAAATCGGCATTAAGTTTTAAATAATAATAACCTGTATAAGCAATTTTCTGAAAATCCACCCCAAAAGGGGTGAAATGGGGATTGGAAGTTTGTATGAAAATCCTATGTTTTTGAAGCTAGAGACATGAAAATCATCTGCACTTAAGTTTTTAGTTTTAGTTTGAAGTCAAGGACTTCAAAATCGGCATTTAGATTATTCATTTTAAATAATAGTAACCTGTATAAGCAATTTTTCGAAAATTCAGCCCAAAGGGTGTGAAATGGGAGTTAGTAGTTTGTATGAAAGTTCTATGTTTTTGAATTTAGAGACATGAAAATCGGAATTTAACGTATTAAGTAGTTTTAAATAATAAAAACCTTCGTAAGCTATAGATAATATATTATAGCCTTTTTAGATATGCCTTTTGCAGCGGGAAAATTTTATAATCTCATAGGAAATCAGAAATTATACGCGATCGAAGTCGCGGGCGACCACTAGTACTGATAAATATGTTTATCTATGCTCATATCTAAATCCGAAATATTATAAATGCAAAACTGTGTCTGTCTGTCTGTCTGCTACGCTTTCCCGGACCATCTTTTCAACCGATTTTGCTGAAATTTGGTATAGAGGTAGGTTATATCCCGGGGAAGGACATAGGAGTGACATGAGGAGATTCAGTGAGCTAGACTTAATCAGCTGTGAAGTCCTAGAGCAAAATGTGTTCAATTCAATACAAAAATATATTTGTGAAATCTACAACGTGACCTGAATAATGGACGTATATGCTGCCAGGCTTCAAGTGTTTATAAAGGCTTAAACGGTTTCCAACGTAAATGAAAAATTTAATAACAAGAATGTTACTTTTCTTTACATCACCCACGCGGAAGGCTATCCCGAAAAATATCCATATTAGTATCGGCTTTTATTATCTTAATATTTCAATGATAATAATGATGAAAATTAAATCTAATAATTAAAATTTTAAGAAAATATTTTATTAAATGTTATTTTTAATAATCATCACTATCGTTATCTTCGAAGTTTGGTAATTCCTCATCTAGCCAATCCTGTGGGGCTAGCATGCACACAACGAGTAATATTATGTCTACCCGTTTATCTCTATTTGTCTACCGAACCTAACATGGTTACTACTACCTAACTCGTTACGTCAAAAGTAAATATGAAAGTAATATTTATTATCTGTGGTATTTTTCTCTACGAATCTTTACATGCCGAATAATTTTTTCTTGTAATATACCGCATTTTGTGCATGGTAAACGAAACAGCTGGCAACGACAACATCTCTATCTCTCTCTCGTCGCGAGATAATCTCGTTGTGTGCATGTTAAGCACATTGGTGTTGACTATTCAAATCTTTATCGTCGTCAATATTATTGGTAAAATCTTCATCTGTAAAACAAATAAAATAATAAAGTTTCGAATAGCTTCAAAATTTATAAAAACAATTTGAAGTGAGAGTAAAATACCTGATTCTACTTCAAGGGATTCTCTTACAAAACCCGGTAATTGGTCCCCATCGAACCAGTTAGTTAAAATGGTAATTGTTGTTTTGCAACATCCATCCGTTATTTTCAGGTTTAAAAATTATAAGTTCTGTTAAATAAGCATTACCTATTCCAAAAGCTGCTTATATAATTCGCTGCCGAAACTGCTGCAGAAGCTCACTTTTACACGGTGGTACGTTGCTCTTATCAAAGTTTTTAACATTCTTGCGGCTATAATATATAGCTTGAGAAGGTTTTTATTATTGAAAATTACTTAATAACTTAAATGCCGATTTGTTTTAAAAAACATAGCACTTTCATGCAAACTACTAACTCCCATTTCACCCCCTTAGGGCTGAATTTTCGAAAAATTGCTTATACAGGTTATTATTATTTAAAATTAATAATCTAAATGCCGATTTTGAAGTCCTTGACTTCAAAAACTTAGAATCTTCATGTAAGCTTCCAACTTCCATTTCACCCCCTTTGTTGTGGATTTTCGTAAAACTGCTTATACAGGTTTTTATTATTTAAAACTAAAAACTTAAGTGCCGATTTTCATGTCTCTAGCATCAAAAACATAGGATTTTCATACAAACTTCCAACCCCCATTTCACCCCTTTTGGGGTGGATTTTCAGAAAATTGCTTATACAGATTATTACTATTTAAAACTAATAACCTTAATGCCGATTTTCAAGTCCCTAACTTCAAAAACTTAGAACCTTCATGTAAGGTTCATACCTTCATTTCACCCTCTTTATTGTGGATTTTCGTAAGCTTTTAGTACACAGGCTTAGATATTGCAATAATTGATGGTTTTCTTTACTCCACACAATGAAAAAGGTCCCTAAAACCTTGTAAATAAGGCCAACATTTTATCACAGCGAAATTTCAAATTGAGTCTGGCGGATGTTTGGCCCATCAGATTAGTCTGGCTGCTTGCAAATAGTATTGAAACAGTTCCCTGAGTATCGTGTATAAAAATGAAGACTCAGAAAATAAGTAAAGTTAAGTTTTTTTTTTGCGACCTTTAAAGTGTCTGGCAGAAATAATGGCCCACGGCATGAGTCTGGGAGTATTGATTATTAATTATTAACAATATTCTGTACAACATACATAAAAATCAGCACTCAGAAAATAAGTAAAGTTAGTAACGTTTTTACGTACCTTTAGCACCTTATAACTATAAATTGGCCGTCGCCCCAAATTTGCGAGTATGCGTACGTTAAATCTACGTACCAAAGCTACTATATTACACACATTTTGTTTCTCAGAAAATAAGTAAGGTCTGGCGGCTCTGGGATCTTGGACCATTACACCTGACTATAATTTTCTACTTTGCGCACGTGTAAGATAAATAACTATTACGAGACGCTAACGACTAACGAGTACGTACCTCTGTAAAGTAGCTCTACTGATAAAAGGTAAGTAATAATTATAATTTTTATAAAAAATTATGTTCCCATAATTCAATTATAGTTTCTTAGTTTATATTTTAACTTATAGCACTTCAAGATATTTTAAAACGCTCTAGTTCGTTTCTCGTTATGGCAAAAATATTTAAAGAAATAGGAATGAAATTTATGTTAAAAAGACTTATACCCCTTTTCGACCATTTAGTGAAAGTTATAACTGAACGACAGGGATTCTATAAATAATTTAGAAATTAATCTGATAACCATCCACTACCAGTATGATCAGGATCAAACTAAGTGTGATTAATCCACATTTTTAACCCATACACGAAAAATATGATATTTTATCTAAGTTTTTAACTTATTGCACCAACCGTTGAAATCTGTCCATCTGAGTGCCTTGACGAGCCACAGTTTTTAAAATTGCGACTTTACACCTTTTCGGCCACTTTAAAAAATGGGTTGTCTGTAAAGTCGGTTTACGGACGATAGTTTTACGTGATAACTAGAAGTTCTCGAAGAAGCTCGCGTGGCGGCGTTCCAGTAGCAGAACTATTCGAACTGCTAGCTCTGACGTCACGCGAGAAGAGAGATAAATGTGTCACAAGCCAACGCTTGGGCCGATCGTTTCTCTCTATCGCTTGTTCCGCGCTCTCACTTGCACGCTCAGGCTCAGGCGGAACGTGACACATTTTCGTGCGCGCAGCCGGTGTTCATCGATTTATAAGACGTTAACATGTCAAAAGCTGTCTAGGTATCTGAAGTCTTTGACAAGCTACAGAGTCAGTAAAATGGTCAGTACTCGCCTATGAGCGAGAAAATTATCTTTCTTCTATAACGGCGTTGCCGCGGTTTTAACAATCGGATTGATTATCGAAATTACTTTTCAGACTTTTCGACACACAATCTTTTCTTACACATTTTCGTGAAAAGTATGATAATTTTCAACAATAACCTTTAAAAACTGTACTGTCTAACTTTAGAAACCTACCTATCCTAGCGCTTGTCAAGCCACACGATCAGTGTAATGGTCAGTACAATATAATTGGAATACAACTTTTACACATTTTCGACCATTAAGTGAAAAGTATGATAATTTTCAACCATTAAGTGAAAAGTATGACAATTTTCAACCATTAAGTGAAAAGTATAATAATTTTCAACCATTAAGTGAAAAGTATGATAATTTTCAACGATAACCTTTAAAGCCGGTACTGTCTAACTTTAGAAACCTATCTATCTTAGCGCTTGTCGTACCACACGATCAGTGTAATGGCCAGTACAATATAATTAGAATACAAGTTATACACCTTTCGACCATTAAGTGAAAAGTATGATAATTTTCAACGCTAACCTGTAAAACCTGTACTGTCTAACTGTAGAAACCTATCTATCTTAGCGCTTGACGACCCACACGATCAGTGCAATGGCCAGTACAATATAATTGGAATACAACATTCACACATTTTCGACCATTACGTGAAAAGTATGATAATTTTCAACCATTAAGTGAAAAGTATGATAATTTTCAAAGATAACCTTTAAGACCGGTACTGTCTAACTGTAGAAACCTATCTATCTTGACGCTTGTCGAACCACACGATCAATGTAATGGTCAGTACAACATAATTGGAATACAACATTTACACATTTTCGACCATTACGTGAAAAGTAAGATATATTTTGAATTTCTGCACTAAAAAACTACGAAATCTGTCTATCTGAACGCTTTGACCAGCCAAACGATCAGAATGATAGCTAATATGATGCCTATGAGGGAGAAGAAGAACATTTTCTTTCTGTATCGGCGTTGGTACTCGGCGGCTTTCGCTAACTCGTCCACGCCGGACTCTACGCCCGCGGTGGCGGCCGTGATGTGACTCTCTACTGTATCTGCGGGTACATAAAAATAGTAGATTAGTAGCCAAGGGTTGTAAGGCATCAATTGCAGCCCGAGATATTTAGGCGCACGAGCGCAGGGAGGGCGCCTATAGTTCGAGGGTGCAATTGATGCTTACACCCAAGCTAACTACTCTGCTTTACATCTCGATTGTGAGGTAAAGTAGGTCCTTATTACCCCCAAATGGAGCTTGTAGGTGACCAATTAGCGCTCTAGGGTAATAATGTAGCTAGAAAAGCCCTAGGGCGGTAAGTAATTAAAAAAAAAACTCTTCACTCTTTCAAAAAGTTCGCGTACATCTAACCATCATACTTTTTTAATTACTTACCGCCCTAGGGCTTTTCTAGCTACATTATTACCCCAGAGCGCTAATTGGTCACCTACAAGCTCCATTTGGGGGTAATAAGGACATACTTACCATGTATAATAATATGAGAGATGTAAAGAAATTTTAATGAGTTTCGAATACCTGCTGAGTATACAAAAAAAGTCAGGTTGTAAGTTTATAATTTGTGCTTTACCTTATACACACTCCCTGACCCCGGCACAAAATGAGCGTATTATAAACTTAACAGGCTATTAGACAACCTAACTTGTAGTCATAGGGACTACTTTCATATTTTTAATACTAATAAGTTCATTAGTAAATTTATTTTGACAAAAGATACTATGTATCTGCCCCCTAGATATAAGAAACAGCTAGCTACATTGGTAGCTTGTAATATACATGACTCAGCTATTTATAGCTGTAATATTGTTGGAAACTGTACATGTTGTACAAAAAATATTAACATAATGAGTAAAAGTACTTATTCCAGTCTTTTGACGGATACAAGTTGTATTCATCCAGCTACTTTATCCATAAACTAGCTGATGCCCGCGACTTCGTCCGCGTGGATTGAGGTTTTTCGGTTCCCGCGGGAACTCTTTAATTTTCCGGGATAAAAAGTAGCCTATGTGCTATTCCAGACTATAATCTATCTCTGTGCCAAATTTCATCCAGATCCGTTCATCCGTTGGAGCGTGATTGAGTAACAAACATACATCCATACATACATCCATCCATCCAAACTTTCGCATTTATAATTCAATATACAAAAACAATTATAATTCAATAATACTATATATTAGAATTATACTACTACTACTATTACTACTATATATTACTACTATATATTAGAATATTTATAATTCAATATACAAATTTATACAAAAACATTCCAGCATTATTATACATGTATTAAACTAGCTGATGCCCGCGACTTCGTCCACGTGGATTGAGGTTTCCTCGTTCGTTCGTTCATGGAAACAAGTGTTACCATGGAAACATAAAGTCAATAACGTAACGGGGAAAGTTTTATTTTACTCCCCATAAAATTTCATACCCCGGGCTTATATATGTGAATCGATTATACAGGAGGTAAACTCCAATAAATATACTTTGACTTTTGACTGACTAGTGGAGAGTGAGGGAATAGAGCGGCTCACCGACAGTCTGCGCCTGCGCGCTGACCATGTCGGCCAGATCTTGCATGATTTGGTTGACGTCCAACACGTCGGCCTCGATTTTGCTGATGTACGCCTCTTTCTCTAGCAGCATGCTGGTCTCGAACTGGACGAGACGCGCCTGGAACAAGTATAGTAAGTATAACATAGTACACTGTTATATAGTAAGTATACTGTAATATAGTAAGTATACAATATAGTACACTGTAATATAGTAAGTATACAATATAGTACACTGTGATATAGTAAGTATACAATAGTACACTGAGGAGACAAATTCAAGGTAAGTAATGAAATACCCACGGGAACTCTTTAATTTTCCGGGATAAAATGAAGCCTATGTCACTCTCCAGGTCCTCAACTATACCCATGCAAAAAATCACGTCGATCCGTTGCGAAGTGATTAAAGGACATAATTTGCTCTAACGGCTCTGATAGTTCTTTAGTTAGTGAGATGGTGATAATTAAACAACCCGGCTCTTCTCAGACCAGGGCGCGTTTGGAACCCTCGTAGCTTTAGTTTTAAGATACCTACTGCAACTGATTATCACCATCATGTTTTATAAGTTATCGGACGTCAAAAAGTGTACAGTGACTAATTTTAATAAATAAATATCAAGATTTATTGATGATGAATCAATGAATGAATCAAGATTGATTGATTGAAAAACAAACACACTTTCGCATGTATAATATTAAGTACTACTTACTAGATGAAGCACGCGACTTCGTCCGCGTGAACTAAGTTTTTTTGATTCCCGCGAGAACTCCTTGATTTTCCGGGATAAAAAGTAGCCTATGTGCCCCAGGATACAACCTATCCCTGTACCAAATATCATCAAAATCGGTTGAACAGATGGGCCGTGAAAGAGTAGCAGACAGACAGGCAAACTTTCACATACATATAACATTAAGATGATTGCGATAGTAATATTGTAGCAATCATTTTACCGTTCTAGGGCCCCCGTCTCACCTGTGCCTGTTGGTTGGCTAGCATGGCCGCTTCCTCGTCATCAGCGATGGCCTGTTCCTCCATCGCTCGCGGGTCGTTCCGCACTCGGCCCTGCGTTGGCATATGCGCAGCCATCTTTTCTGACACTTGCTACAATAAATAATTGAATTGCTTTATGAAATGAAATTATTTATTTAACGTAGGACAACTTGTGTCACTTATGAAACGTTAAGACTCTACCTCCGGTACGGAAAGGTGATTCTACTGAGAAGAGCCGGCAAGAAACTCAGCAGTTGCTCTTTTCTCAAAAAAGAAAAGGTTACAATAAGTAGACAATACAACACATACGTTACAAATATTACTGACTTGTGGGTCACTGGATGCGAGGTAGGTTGCTTCCATGCAATTTTGTCATTAATAAAATCATCGATAGTGTAATAACCTCGACTTAACAAAATATGCTGTTTAACACAGTTTAGTATTTATAAGTATTATTATAATGTATTAGTAAGTAAGACATGAAAAGCTATCACCACCACCCTGGGCACAGCTGGGCACAAGCCTCCACTCTCATAGCAGAGAGGGAATTAGAGCTTAGACCCACCACACTGCTCCAATGCAGGTTGGCGGGCTTTAACAACTAATAACATGTCAGTAATAATAACCGGGACCGACAGCTTAACGTGCTCTCCGAGGCACAGGGGTGAAACATCGCCAACTTCCTAACTCCGGGCTAGTACTGACAATTTTCCTGAATTAGTCCCGAAACTAACAATGATTTAAAAAACAAGCTTTTTCGCAATAAATCACTAATAAAACAACATCTTGTCTAAACATATTATTTCAACAAAATATCGCAGGCCTATTAGCTAAAAAGGACCTCTTGAAATAGCGTCACTAGACCTACATGATCAAGGTAAGCATCCTGACATAATATACTCGTATGTTTATCGGAAACATTCTTAGATATAAATAATGAAGCCAACGCAGTGCTTAACTTAGCTTACCATCAGGTGAGATCGCAGTCAAGGGCTAACTTGTAAATAATTTAAAAAAAAAGAACCTTTTGCACAGAAGAATACTTGGCGAGCGCATCTCTGAACGCCTGCGTGAGTCGCTCCACCTGCAGCTTCTGCGGCTTGTCCCCGCGCCGCACCACCACGCCCAGTCTCTGTATATCCCGCGCTGTGGCCGACACAGAACCGTTCACGTTCTGTTGCGTGTCGTGACTAGAACGGAGATTAGCGACACTTCTATTTCTATTTCTTTATTAATTAGCATAGAGATATAATATAACCAAGGGTTTGATAGCAACAATAAAGGAGGAAGTTCGGGGGCTAGCGAAACGCTATAAGGACCGACTTCGTACACATCCTAATCCGCTAGCTAACAGGCTCTCGGTGGAGGATTGCCCAAGACGCCTAAAAAGAAAACGCATTCTTGACCTGGGTTAAATGAATTCAATAGTGCTGAATCCTGTAAGAGGATCGGCTCAAAACGACATTTGCTCCTTCAACCTATTTGCTCATAGTCCTTGGACTGATCGCAGATTACACTAAGAAAAAAAAAAGGGTTGATAACGAGTATCATGTTTGCATGTTTCTATAACACATTTACCCATTTTTTTCAGTTTAAAAATAGAAGAGTTCGCAATGGGCGCTCTCTGCGCTTGCGTTCGTTTGACTAACGGGCTTGCTGACGGAATGATGCTTATGATCCTACCCGTGCCTAGTGTTCCTACTTTGAAACACGCGCTCTTGGTTATATTATATCTCTATGTTAATTATTAGTCTAGGCAACGGGGCGGTTCGTTGTATAGACACCCTCACATTAAATCCTCAGTCGATGAAACTTTGCAGGGTTGTAGTATGGCATGAACCAAAACTTATACAAAAATATCGAAAAAAAAAAGTCATGCGGAAGTTAAGTATTTATACCTAAAACTTTAAATTTAGGACTGAATATTTTTTCGATTTCTTTTTAAAATAATAGTAGGTACTTAGTATATTTACAATCAAAACCGAAATATCAAACGAAATAATTATGCAGAACATCGATATTTAAACTGATTTTATTATCAAACCTAAACTGCGTTTAAGCGATGATGTACCTTCCTGTTTAACAATTGGGTATACCATAAAAAACCTTATTTCCTTTCTGATTTTTTATTGAATATTTTTAATATATGTTTAACTCATGATACTTTATCATACTGTAAAGTTTCGTCGCCTGAGGAATTATTGTTGGGGTCCACTAGCTTTATTAGACTATATTAAGGATGATGACAACTCAATCAAATCAGCAACTCTATATCAAACTCAAAAACGCACTTCTATATAGCATGGAAGTTGTATGAAATTCACAGTTGTGACATCATCAAATTTCAATGCACTTTTTTTCTTTAATCTATATTTTAAAATGGTTATCAAACTTAAAACTAACCGAGGAGGTGAATTTTAGGACTTTTGGAAGACCTATTTAATAATCAGAAATAAATTATTTTTGATATAGGATATATATCATCGACCATACAACTAACCATACAACTAATAGACTCCTCATATAGGGCGAACACTTTCAGACAACACATCAGACTTAATAGGTCTTATATAATTCCACGCCCTTGTAACAAAACCTACCGAGTTATTTAAATATTAATTAGAGTATATCGATAATTAATTATCGATAAATAATTATTAGGAGTTAGGACCCCATCCCATTTGATTTATGATTTTTTTGACCTTGAGTAGACCAATCAGCGTTTAGTACCCCGCGCCCGCTTACTTGAGTCATTTGACTGAATTGTTTGCATTATGAAAGCATAGTAATTAGGCGTCTATTGGTTGTGTGGTCGATGATATATATCATCCCAATTAACAGGAAATATGTATATGCACAAGGAAATTACTTATTAGTTGAATGTTTTAGGAATACACAGCATTACATTTAACTTTTCTAACTAAAATATTTTTAATTACCATGGCCTATTTACTGATATTGGTTAATTAAATCACTTCTGCCTTTTACAACATAACTTCATTAGTGTACACTGTCATACTGTGGTATAATAGCTATGTATAAGGTTTCATAATACATTGTATAGTATTGAATATCAGCTAAAGAAGGTCATAATAGATTGTCTCTAGCTACAATGATTCAGACACTGTTACTCATATTGGTGTTATGGTTTACAATAACTAATGATCAAGATAATTAGATTAATTTATTCACATCTAGTATGATGCTTCATTTATTTTGCATGGTATTAAATTACTAGATGATGCCCATAATTTCATTGGTGTGGAATTAGGTTAAATACCAGGGGAATTCTTTGATTTCTTTTCCAGTTAGTTTAATTTAAAGAACAATCTTTACACAAGTACTATCATATCTTGATACTATTTGGATGACATTTAGCTATACTTTTCTCTTGTGACTGTAATCATAAGAGGAAAAAGAGATAAAAATATGTAGTTTTATAGCTTCTGGATTAAGTCTACATTGTCTGACTTGGACGAAATAAACATGGGTTAGGAAACGTAAGAAAAATGTATGAAATCGAATTCGACTAACTTTAGCGGGATGAGGGAAGAGTGCCTCGTCATTTTTCTGCCCAATTATTGACACTAGTGCATAAAAAAGTCACTCACTATGACAACACAATATCATATAAATTAATGGAGAAACTGCCCAGTTCGTGGCTAGAGGGGTAAGGCGAATATGGCTGATATCACGCATCCCATGGATAACTCGTCCGTCAGTAGTATAGCAGAATTGGTCACAATTCAACTAGATTAAAAAAAACACTTACATCTTGTCTCTAAGCGTCACACTGTCATTAGGTCCGCCAATCTGTCGCATCATCTTCTCCAGTGAGCGCAGGCCGGTGTTGATACTGTTAATATTATCAGCAATGCCCTCGCTCAAGTTGTACAGCTCTGTGGGACTGAAGTCTGCGAAGGCGACCGTGGGAGGTGCTGCAACGGCGCCATAGTCACGGCTTGAACCGCTAATTGGCTCTCGTTCACGTTCTGACATGTTTGCTCTGAAATTTAAAAAAGAATATATAGATATATGTAAAAAAGTAAGCATACAATTTGATGGCCTGATCACACTTTGGGTTCAAAATACGTTTTATTTTGTTGTTTTATGAGGAAAAAATTGTGCAATTGTAAGTTTACAGAAATGGTTGACCAATCAACACCCAGAGAATATTCATAGTAAGTAAAATCAAAGATTTATAACACTGGTATTAGTAGGTACACTACACTATTTGAAATGAAATTTATCTGCTGAATATTTAAGTACAGGCTCAGATGTTTTACAATGTAAAATGCCCTAGATATCTTACGTCGTCGTCATCGTCGTCTCAACCTATAGACGTCCACTGCTGGACGAAGGTCTCCTGCATGGATTGCCACAGAGCACGGTCTTGTGCCACTTACTTCCAGTGGCTCCCAGCTGCACGCTTGAGATCATCCGCCCACCTAGTGGGGGGTCGTTGCACTTTACAAGTACATAATTCAAAGGTATTTATTAGGAAATTATTTGAATAAGGAAACCAACTGTTTCTAATGAGCCCAGGGCCCTAATTATGTAAAAACAATTGTTACAGTGTGACAATCACATTCACTTCTGTTTGGTTAACACACACTATTAGCAAAAATCTTTTGTTGCAGCAAGAGCACCATAAATTTAGCCAGTCACAACAACTGGGGATATAACAATGATTGATGCAGATTTTACATAATAAGGCTACAGGACAGAGAAGTCCACAAAAAACTCAGCTGTTTAATGTAGAGGTCTACAGCTGTCTAACTTCTGTCTTAACTAGACAGAAGTTTCTAGACATGTAGAGACAGCCCTTAAAAGATCACTATTGGTACAGCTAGCCCCAATCAAATATTCTCTGAGCTGAGGTGCGAGAGCTTGATAGCTCTCACACAAACTGTTGAAGTCTGTCCCATACCACGCACGAAAATATGCTATTGGTGTGAGTTATACCATTACGTCAAGGTAGTAGTCAAAGAGAGGAGAGCATGGAAAAGTGCTATTGCAGTCCTATATTCCACAGAGGACTAAAAGGATTGAGTCCTTTGCATCACTGAGAATTATTATGCATGAGAAATTTTATATTGTGCCATTTATTTAATTATTATTCTTACTTCAGCTGCAGGTTGTATGCTGGCTGGTCTTTGAGTTCACACTTCCCAGTATTATGCAGGTCACTATCAAGAGTGTTATGAATGTAAAAGGTAGAGCTATAAGCGTCAGTCCTTCCTTTTTAATCTAAGTTTATAGTACACTTTGTTAAACGAAAAGGTAGAGATAGATTTTCCACATAATAATTTTATTGTTGCAAAAAGACAATGACTGACAAAAACAACTTGAACGGTGTTGTGATTAAGCTGTGAATCATTTAAATTATAAATCTAAGTAATAAAACGCACTACGTGCAAATAATAGGGGAGGAATGTAACACTTACGTTTGACCAGTACGATGAAAGAAAACCGGATTAAAGAACGATCTTTAATTTATGATCCAATTAGTTTCCAGATTTGTGATGTTTTAGTTAGATGTGTGGTTTTAAATTTTGGTCATAGCTTTCGGCGACGTTTAGATAAATTAGGTATTGGCCAGTGGCACTGGCATGCCAGTGGCCACAGAGTACTTTGTCTTTAGAGGCAGAGACTAGTAACCCACTAGTAACCAGAGAGAAAAGGTAAGACTAAAGACAAAACGTCATCCGTCAACATACGCTGCTGTCACCAGCTGTCACTGTCAAGTTATTTCGAGGATAGTCCCATTGATACATATAGGCTGTGTTCCGAAATACACTGCAAGCATTGTAAGGTGTGACGTCACTTTAGTACACTGCGAAGCCGTTCCTTTATAGTTAGGTATACTGGGTACTGCTTAAAACGGAACGCTGTCAGCACTGAGACAAACACTGAGAGCACCTTACCTCGAAAACGCCAGTGCTCACAGTACAAAATTGGCGTCGATTAATGACGTCATATATTTCCCTAGGATACTGCAGCAGTTTACTGTCAGTTATAACGGAACGAATTTCTCCACAGTAAAGAGCACTGAACAGTGCTCGCAGTCTATAACGGAACACAGCCATAGAAGAAGGAATCACTAGAATCAGGGTCAGCGTGTAACCGAAAGGGATAGGTAATACTATGAAACACCTCCCAAACGTCATACAAACGTCGGCACAAGATATGCCGTGCGTTCCGTTATAGACTCAGAGCACTGTTCAGTGCTCTTACTGTGGAGAAATTCGTTCCGATAAGACTGACAGTAAACTGCCGCAGTATCCTAGGGAAATATATGACGTCATTAACCGACGCCATTTTTGTACTGTGAGCACTGGCGTTTTCGAGGTAAGGTGCTCTCAGTGTTTGTCTCAGTGCTGACTGCGTTCCGTTTTAAGCAGTAGGTACCCAGTATACCTAACTATAAAGGAACGGCTTCGCAGTGTACTGAATTGACGTCACACCTTACAGTGCTCGCAGCGTATTTCGGAACACACCCATGGTTTGTTTGTATGCAATATGCATAAAATCCGTGACACGCAGAAAGGGAGAGAAAAACACATATTTTTTTCTCATTCTATCTTGTGTAACATCCCAACACTGCATCTCTTTCATGTGGGAGTGAAAAGGAGATATGGCGGCGACTATATATCTTACTCAGTCTACGCATTGATAGTCCTTCATGTGACTTTAATATAGACTTCATGTGATTATAGGTCTAGGTACCAGAATCTGATGGCAAAAAGTATACACCGTATACTGGTACTTTTAGGTGTATTTTTTGCCATCAGATTCTGGTAGACCTATAAACCCCTTTAAGTATTGCAATCTCTTCATGATTATAGCATACTTTTTTTTTTGCACAGTCTCCTTTGTGGATCTTCCACTCCACCTGATATTGGCAAAGTGCATTGTGCTGGTGCGGCACTAATAATTCATTGGGATAGTCTTAGACGCAGTCGTAGTCACATTGATAGACGATAGTGACTGTCATATTCTATCCTCTATTGTTTCTTGTCTCTGGTTACTGTCAAAGTCATGTTCTAAACTTTTTTTTAAAGTTTTTTTATAACCTACTATAAAATTACTTTTTTATTATTTTTTTAATAACCACAATCTGTGACCACAATATTTATTATTGTTAACCTTCTATTTATATGTCTGTGTTGTTAACATACGTTTATGTTACATTTTAATTCTTATATTTTAAATAATGACACGTACAATATCTTTATGTTTATTCGATAGATGTCGCTAGTAACATTAAAGTGTAACTGGGAATCCGCAAACGTTGAATTCCAAAACGGCTCTGTTTGTAAAATGGATAGCCGTTGCCTGAATGAGGTTTATTTTTATTCCGTGGAAACTCTTTGATTTTCCGTTATAAATAGTAGATTAGTAGCCAAGGGCTGTAAGGCATCAATTGCAGCCCGAGATATTTAGGCGCACGAGCGCAGGGAGGGCGCCTATAGTTCGAGGGTGCAATTGATGCTTACACCCGAGCTAACTACTCTGCTTTACATCTCGATTGTGAGGTAAAGTAGGTCCTTATTACCCCCAAATGGAGCTTGTAGGTGACCAATTAGCGCTCCAGGGTAATAATGTAGCTAGAAAAGCCCAAGGGCGGTAAGTAATTTAAAAAAAAACTCTTCACTCTTTCAAAAACTTCGCGTACATCTAACCATCATACTTTTTTTAATTACTTACCGCCCTAGGGCTTTTCCAGCTACATTATTACCCTAGAGCGCTAATTGGTCACCTACAAGCTCCATTTGGGGGTAATAAGGACCTACTTACCGAATATGAGAGATGTAAAAGTAGATTATTATCTACCCAGGCAAAAATCTTCAGGTCTTTTAATAGACTATATTATTATTAATTACTAGCTGAGGCCCGCGACTTCGTCCGCGTGGTTAAAGTTTTTGATTCCCGCGGGAACTCCTTAATTTTACGGGATAAAAAGTCACTCTCCAAGTCCTCAACTATAGTCATGCCAAAAATTACATCGATGCGTTGCTCCTGCTGTTGGCGCGTGTATCTTGACGGCAAAATTACCAACAAACCAACAAACAAACACACTTTCGCATTTATAATATTAGTTTAATAGTTTAATGATTAGTATAGTAAGATTTCAAATCAATTTTTTTCCAAAAAACCGACTTCCAAAGCCACTGTAAAGTAAAAAATAATTTTGATTTCTACACACTATGTTGAAGTCGGGCGAGCCTGACGCTTCAACTTTGCCCATCTTTGTAATACCCACCCGACTTCAACATATTATTAGAAAGAATTTTTATTTTAAACTTTTTAGTCTACTCTAAATCGACCCCACGGCTTAGGAGTGCAGTACCCTGCAGCATCAGAGTTGAGCAGTTCGCACTTGGGTATAAGTATGAAGTCGTTGCTTGACACCTACAATATAATAAATAAGGCGATCTTATCGCTTAGGTAGGTTTTATCGGATATGTAGGTACAAGTTTGAAGTAGTACCTACCTACTCAAGAATCGGGTCAGCACAAAAATACGACAGCTAATTTACCTGCCTATATTTTACCAAAATGCAACAAAAATAAAATAATATACTTACCCATCTAATATCTTTTCCGACAAGCAAGGCAAGGGGCGAATACAATCTTGATTTATTTGCGATTGCAACGTAAAAATATTACTCTGAGTATAAGTAGGTGCTTTCAATGTACAGGTAACAAGCCTTGGCCTATCTTGCAATCTTACTTAGAAAGTGTAAATAAACATTAACGCAATTTAATGCGTGTACAATAAATAATGAAAATTCCACAATAAATCGGCACAATTCCAGCAAAGCGATTACATATTCAACAAATCAACATTCCTATTCTTTAGTCCATAAAGTTTGCATGTTAAGAATTTTTCTCACAAGTCATCAGGACACATAAACCAATCCGCACCTGTTGGGCGATTAAAAAATAAGGCTAGTGGTTTAAAAAAGCTTGGAAATTAAAATGAAGTGTCAGAGCGGATCCAAGGAGATTGCGTGCGGAATACTAAACATTTTTTATCTGTGTTGGATAGACCTCCCATTGTTTTGTTTTTAATCTACGCGATTACGCATGTACTTATACGACGTAAAGTTTTCCCTTTCGTTGTTTTTATTTCCATAACTCTTTTTTAACAAAATTTAATACCATTCTCTGCCTACGAACGTCGTACTTAGATCTTAATATTATAATTTTTTAATCATTACGAACGAGAAAAAAGTTAACCTACAACATTTTGATGTTAAAATACGCAACACATCTGTGACGCAATAGCTTTTATCTTAAATAATTAGCGTTAATTAGTAAAAGTCAAAGTCAAAATATTATTATATTATAATATTATATATTATATTTATATTATATTATTATATTTTATATTATATATTATATTATTAGGTATATTCAAAGTTGGTACCTACTTACACAGTACACTTGTCATAATGAACGTCAAATATACTTACAAATAAGACGTGATCTTGGTATACTTTAGTGTACTAACGTATGTAACATATTCGATGTTTGAATGGACGTGATGGTGATTATCAACACCGGTATATTAAAACTAAAGCTACGATTATGTGTTCTGTGAGCCCACAATAAACACAGTCGGGGTTTATTTTTAGTATCACCATCTCACAAACATCGTTAATTGATTAGATCTATAATTAATATCAATTAGATTAGGTATTATTGGTCGTTAGGTATAAGTTTATTTTCAAATCCCTAATTTATTTAAGTATGCTATTGTACATAAATTTTATTTCTATGACTTCTCTGTGTTCATTCCTTTCAAAACATTAATTATTATCATATCGGCGCCATTTTGTAAAACGGCTAGCCGTTTTATTATACGACGAATTCAGAGATTTGCCAGTAACATGAACTTCGTGGTATTTTAATTTCAGACCAAAATGGCAGACGTAGACAGTGGATTTTAATAGGAATTATAATAATCCAGATGTAAAACGACGTCTTCCTTATAAAATACACTCTGGTCTGCTCATTCTTGACTTCCAATTAACTCCCGTCGTTTTAAGTTTTAGAACGTGGCGTGAAGTTTATTATGAGCTTGCGTGCGATTTTATAGGCTATAGCGGCGTAGATGGTACGCGTACGGGATATCCATATCAACTAAAATAAACTTGAACTTAGAAACATACCAAAGACTTGGGTATCCCTAAAATAATTTTAAAAAACGTGTGGTGTCGTGGGACACTGGCAGATAGGAACGAAGTTCCTGTACATAAATATTAAGTAGTTTCAGGTTCTAGTCGAGGTAAAAAGAAAATAATTACCTATACAGGTAAGTACCTACCTATAAATTTTTTATTATGATTTTTTTATTTTATTTTATTATTTTATTTTATTTTGTTCAGAAAACTTACAGCTACAACAAATATGGATAGATAAATAAAGAATAAGTATAACGCCAATTACAAGTTTTCACAGAGAGTTTACATGAGATAGAAATAGCTCGCAAAGGTGCACACCACCTAATACTGCAGGTGCATTATCTGTGATCTTAACACTTTTATTTTATTCACAATGATTCATAAAAATAATATATAATATCGAACGATATAATAATAGCAAACTGAAATAATAATAATAACAATCATCACGTAGACTATACATTAGACACTGTAAAGCAAACATACATAGGTAAACTAATACATAAAAATCTTACTCCACGCATTTTCGTTACGGACGTTTTTTGCCGGCTAGGGTACCACCCCTCCGCATCGTCCCTTTAGGAACTTCGTTCCAAGTGTAGTTATTTATTATCTTTTTTATTCTATGTTCTTACTTCTTACTGATATCGATTTATTATTAAATGCCTAAATAATCGGCTCTCAGCTTACTATAGAGAGCCTAGAGTTAGTCAGACTAATTAACCACTCATAAAAATATTTCGCGTTGAATAATTGAGAACCTAGAATAGAATCGAGGAGCTAGAATAGAAGGCTATTCTATCTTCACAAAACAAACAAACTAACACACAACCTTTAAGGGCACAAAATTATTAAATATTACTAGATGTCTTGACGACCTCCGTGGCGCAGTGTTGAGCGCTGTTGCCTGTTGCCTTAACGTGCGGAGGTCCCGGGTTCGATCCCCGGCAGGGTTTGGAAATTAATAATTTCTGAATTTCCCTGGTCTGGCCTCTTGGGAGGCTTCGGCCGTGGCTAGTTACCACCCTGTCGGTAAAGACGTGCCGCCAAGCGATTTAGCGTTCCGGTACGATACCGTGTAGAAACCGAATAGGGGTATGGGTTTAATATAACTGCCATGCCCCTAACAGGTTAGCCCGCTACCATCTTAGACTGCATCATCACTTACCATCTGGTGAGATCGCAGTTAAGGGCTAACTTGTAGTGGATTAAAAAAAAAAAAATGTCGCCCGCGACTTAGTCCGCGTGGATTAAGTTTTTTTGATTCGCAGATGGCGCAGTGTTGAGAGCTGTTGTCTTAACGTGAGAGGTCCCGGGTTCGATTCCTGGCAGGGAATTTTCTCTGGTCTGGTCTGGTGGGAGGCTTCGGCCGTGGCTAGTTACCAGTTACCACCCTACCGGCAAAGACGTAGGTACCGCCAAGAGATTTAGCGTTCCGGTACGATGCCGTGTAGAAACCGACTAGGGCTACGGGTTTAATATACCTAACTGCCATACCCCTAACAGGTCAGCCCGCTACCATCTTCTAGACTGCATCGTGACTTACCATCAGGTGAGATCGCAGTCAAGGGCTAACTTGTAGTGGAATAAAAAAACGCCTATTTCCTTCCCGGTATACAACCTATGCCTGTACCCACGGAGTAGAGAAGCCTGTACCAGATGGGCCGTGAAAGCGTAGCAGACAGACAGACAGAGAGACGGACAGACAAACACACTTTCGCATTTATAATATTAGTAGGTATGGATACCGTCTCCGTTTCGTCGTGGGTAAAAAAAACAAGACACTAATGGTTGGCGTGAGTACTAGGTACCTATAGCTAGTATATTTGCGCGACTTTATAAAATACTAACTAGGCAATCTTTTAGTCGTCCATTAACTCAACTGCATTTGTGCGGTGAGATCTTAGAGCTTTCTTAGAGCACTTAAAATATCTAGCGACGTCGATTCTAGTGCTTAATTACTGCGTGATATGGACATTTGAGTTCTTTCAGAATCGACGTACGGTTTGTTTACTTAGAAATGTTCAAGAATTTAAAAAAAAACGCGATTTAACAGTCTAACCCTTATTAAGTAAAAAATAAAAATGACGCAATCACCTCTGTCAGTCCTTTTTTGTTTTTTTTGTATCCACTACAAGTTAACCCTTGACTGCGATCTCACCTGATAGTAAGTGATGATGCAGTCTAAGATGGTAGCGGGCTAACCTTTTAGGGGCATAGCAGTTATATTAAACCCATACCCCCATTCGGTTCCTACACGGCATCGTACCGGAACGCTAAATCGTTTGGCGGCACGTCTTTGCCGGTAGGGTGGTAACTAGCCACAGCCGAAGCCTCCCACCAGGCAGTCCTAACAGAAATAAAATCAAATTAGAATAATGACATAGCAGAAATCAAATCAACACTTCCTAGCACTTGCTATTCATAGGCCAAATCTTTTCAATCGTTACTCTCCACACCACATAAATCTTCCAAAATACCCTCTTTCTTCTTTAAAAATAAAATAATAAATATAAAAATAAACAAGATTTATGTGGTGTGGAGAATATCGCGGTCTGCCAGTTCAAGATACGCACTGTACCACATAGATTTACCTTCTGTGGCGGATTATAGCGAATTAAACTTCTAGTTTTTTCAATATCATGGACTTCCGCAAAGTAACGCCTGCTTCTATCCAATACTTTTCAATCGTGTTCAGAGATGGCATACACCGACAATTTTCAATTCATTGTAGTTCTGTTTGGGGTAGAATAAAATAAAATAATTCAAATGTAAAAAGACCGTAAAAGTAAAAGCACAGGAGAATAGGAAAATAAATATAATCTACTAGATGATTCCCGCGACTTCGTTCGCGTGGATTAAGATTTTTTGATTCTCGCGGGAACTCTTTAACTTTCCGGGATAAAAAGTAGCCTTCCCCGGGATACAATCTACCCCTGTACCAAATTTTATCAAAATCGGTTGAGCAGATGGGCCGTGAAAGCGTAGCAGACAGACAGACAGACACACTTTCGCATTTATAATATTAGTATGGAAGTATCGATTTTTTTTTTTGGTAACTCACAGGAGTTCGTTATATGGGCTCTACAAGCAACTTTACTCCAAGTATCATTGTTGGAAATTTCTAAGTAAACAGACTACCAGATAGTACCTTACCACTGATATAGGTATCTGACAGGCCGTATAAGCACTGTCGATTAGTAGTGAGGACCGATTACTCTGGTATTTCTTGCATTTGACAAGTTTTGGTTTTCTAGAAAGTGATAATTACCCTCCAATTAGAAACCCAGTACTTTTAGCATCAGACATGGCTTAACGTTGTATTGGACTGGATTTAGCAATACCTGACACTAGTACCTAGGATTTTTGGTACCTAATTTCCAGGATAATAAGTATCCCAAATTATACGAAATAATAGTATAGGTAGCCCGCCAACCCAACATTGGAGCATCGTGGTGGGTCTAAGCTCTAATTCCCTCTCTCCTACGAGAGTGGAGGCCTGTGCCCAGCAGTGGGACGTTAATGGGCTGTAGTGGTAGTGGATAGGTAATTTTCCGTTGTCTGAAAAAGGTGAGTGACAGATAGACACAGTTTTGCGAAAGTGCATTCATCCGTCCGTCTGTCTGTCTGCCTGTCTGTTAAGCTTTCACGACTCATGATCTGTTTAAGCGATTGTTCTGAAATTTTGTACAGAGATAGATTGCGTCCCAGAGAATAAAAAATGGACATAGGCTATCAAGAGTGTGATTTATCAAAAACTTTTTTTTCCATGCGGACCAAGTCGCGGTAATGGTCTAGTTAAAAATAATTAATAAGTAACACACTTATTTAGTAATTAATAAGTAAGTCTCGCAATCCGAAAATGCAAGTTTGAGGAACACGATTCCTATCGCCGACTCAGCGTTTAATTTACCATCGAGCATATTACACCTAGAGTAGTCGACTCGTAGCTACCTAGCGTCGCACTGACAACGGCTCATGAGCTTTGATTATCTCGATAACTCTGCGCTGCCTCTCAATCACCGAAACCGAAGTTTTAATTGAAAGTCCAAGTTTTATTAAGTCCAAGGAGCTTTAAAATTAACCACATCACAATATTTACCCATCTCCTGTACTTTTTATCTGTCAAGGGATATAGCTTTGCGCGGGGGCTTGTGTATCCATTCTTCCATACTTAATATTATAAATGCGAAAGTGTGTCTGTCTGTCTGCTACGCTTTCAACAGATTTTGATGAAATTTGGTACAGGGGTAGATTGTATCCCGGGAAGGACATAGGCTACCAAAATCTGGCGGGAATCAAAAATCTTAATCCATGCGGACGAAGTCGCGGGCATCATCTAGCATTCTAGCCTATAATAAAGCTTCCTCAAATTTAATTTTTCAAAAAACATTTTATGTACAGGAATCGTCGAGCTAGTTTTAAATTTTAGGGGCGCTGGACGATTTCAGAAAGCGTCCTATACCCAAACATCCATAATTTCCCGCTATATTTATGTATTTAGGATTAAACAAAATATTATATGCTGTTTGAAGACTCGATTGCCATAGTATCAATTGTTGCTCTAAGGGTGATATGCTCTATGTAGGTAACCTGCTTACTTAGGAATAACTTTTGCAGACCAAAGCTACTAGCCAAGCGAAATATAGTTACCTATCCCCACTCGTCTGCGTATCAGAATTCAGAAAAGCTGAACATTGTCTGTCAAGTACCAACACTAGTTAGTCACAAAAATATTTAATTATAAAGTAGTCATTACTCCCTACCCAGAAAATAATAGTATTTTTAGTGCTTGGTTACATTTTGACTTTAATGCTGGCGCAAACTATAATCCTGTAATGATAACCAGTGATGTGACGATACAGAACCACCAAAAAAAATTTGTGCACAACAAAAAAATTCTTCCTGTATATATTTTGTGTGATTCCAACCATCAACTCAAGACTGCTTTCGCATCGTATTGCATGTTGATGGGGGTCGGCAGAATCAAGCGGACCGAAGTACCTGCTAGGACGAAAAAAAAAAAAAGGGTACCTAATCATTAGATCTGTGCTCTAAAATCGACACAGAAGTAAGTTAGGTTAGGTTGGAAGTAAACTAGTATTAGTCAAAAGTCTTCGTTTCCTTTCGTCAACCCATCCCAGCTGCCGCAATCGTAAGTCGTTCCGAGGCTGCGTTTATTTACATCACTTTTTCTATTTTTCATGGGGGAATATCTATGACACGTACCCAATACGTGATAACGTGACCCTTTTACCTTAGATGGTGGTCGACCTTTTTGCAATTTTGTTATTTAAGTACGACTTAAGTATTTTTTTGGCTCTATATTTACCCCTCACTTGTTGTATAATATTTCTTAGTAGGTATATAAGCATAAGGTTCATTTGTTTGCCATTATAACAGATTTCGTTGTTCGTTTGCCATTATAACACAAAGGCTTGTGCCTATCAATTCTTCCCGTATGGCTAAGTTTCCATATTAGTAAAAACAACCTTCGTTTTCTTTCAGCCGTCTTCCAAGCTGTCGCTAAGTTAATTAGTTTTGTTTAATATTTAGTTTTTAATTTATTTTAAGGTGTGTGTATTTAACTAGTAAATATTAAAATAATTTTTCTGTAAAAATATTATGTGTTTTAATGATATTTGTTAAATGAAACGGTGAAGATGGTTAACATTATTAACTGAAGATACAAAAGCCTATACACGTTTTCTCGGTACAAAAGCTCATGAATACTAAATGGGGTTTTTTAAGGAACAAACGCGCAAGGCAATTTATTAAAGTGTGAACTATTGGCCTTACGAGTCGCATCAGCTAACGATGTGTCGAACACCATTAGATGTTGTGTTGGTTGTGGTACTGGTGTGACAATGCTACAGGTAAAATGTTGGACACTAGGTTAGACTATAATATTGTCCGTCAAACTTATCTGACCCGGTGGCCAAAATTGGAACAAAACCGTAATTTTTTTTTAAATTTTTTTAAATTTATTTTCGTTTTCATTTTATTTTCAATAAGTATAACTAGCGACACTGTCGTCGGGTCAGATAAGTTTGTGGGACTGTATACCTACTAGTTTTTATTAACCACTAAGGTAAGGTTTTAATTGTTAGGTACTTAATAATTAAGGAATCGAAGCATCTTAGACATAAGGTGCTTCGCTTCCTTTATAGGTACTGTAATTTTCTAAAGATATTACACACATAATATAAATGCGAAAGTTTGGATGGATGGATGGATGGATGTTTGTTACTCAATCACGCCCGAACGGCTGAACGGATCTGGATGAAATTTGGCACAGAGATAGATTATAGCCTGGAATAACACATAGGCTATTTTTATCCCGAAAAATTAAGGAGTTTCCGCGGGAACCAAAAACCTCAATCCACGCGGACGTAGTCGCGGGCATCAGCTAGTAGGTAGGTACTAGGTACTATAATATCTAATCATGCGTGTGTCAGCATAAACGAAGATTATATTAGTTTGGTACCTACTTGCGCTGGTTTTACATTTTAGTAAGTTGGTGGTCAATTTATGTGTTTTATATGTGTATATACCAAAGTAGTTTGATAATAATACCTACTTATCTGAAATTTAGATGCGAAAGTTAACGACGTTTTTGTCGTTTTAATAAGATTGGACGTTTTTAAAAATGACTGATTTCATACAGCCTAGCAGCACATCTTTAAATCTTATGATAATGTAATGTGCTTACATACATTCTAGCACCGCACCTATTTGCGATTTCCCTGCTAATTAGTAGCCGGAGATATTTTCTATCGATTCCTTTATCGACTAAGTATTTTTTACTGATTTAAGTACTTGTAGAGAAGGAAGGCATCATTACCATATATCGATACGATAATACAGAAGTTGAAATTGGTTGTGTGGTCGATGGCTTAATATAACATTGCAAGAAACTTGCAAGCAGGTTCAGCTATTTATAAATTCATATTGTTATTTAGCAAAGTAGTGAAAATATATATATATATATAGTAAGAACGTCGATCTTTAATAATGAAAACTTATGAGTTGTGAATGAAGAACTTATGGATGCGGTAGATTTCTGTTATAGGAAAATGCAATAGGGGTATTCATCTCTATATCTAATTATTATTATAATTGATTAGGTAATATACTTATTTAATTACTTACCAAATTTTGTCAAAATCGGTTAAACGAATGGCCATTTTTTTACACACTACAAGTAATTAACCTTTGACTGCGATCTCACCTGGTGGTAAGTGATGATGCAGTATAAGATAGTACAGTAACAGGCTAACCTGTGTTATGGGTATGGCAGTTAAGTACTTATAGCTCATATCCCTAATCGGTGTCTACTCAGCATCGTTCCGGAAAGCTAAATCGCTTGGCGACACATCTTTGCAGGTAAGCTGGTAACTAACCTCGGCCGAAGCCTTCCACCATAACAGATCGGAGAAAATTCAGAAATTATTAATTCCCAAATAGACCCCGCAACATGTACAGACCCCAACAGCGCTTACCACTGCGCCAGGGAAATCGTCAACTTGACAACTTTCCTGACGCAGTGACAACGTTAGAAGTCAAAATATGTTTATTCAAAATTAGTACCTTCGCAGTAGGTAGGTACACTTTATGAACATCAAGTACCTATACAAAGTATAAGACATGTTAGTGATAATTAACGACGGTATCGTAAGACTAAAGCTACAAGGGTACCAAACGCGCCTTGGTCTGAGAAGAGCCCACAACAAAATCACCATCACACAAACATTGTAAATTTATTAGAACTATAATTATCAAATTAGAATAATTAGCCGGTAGAACAATTCATTCCCATGCATTTTTATCATTTATCTAATCTTTTACATTGTTCCAAAAGCGCCCTGTAGGGCGCACGCGAATGCGCTCAATGACTAAAATAATTATGTCTACCCGTTGTCTCTATTTGTCTACCGAAGCTAACATGGTTACTTGTCTCGTTACGTCAAAAGTAATATTTCTTAGATGTGGTATTTTTCTCTACGAACCCTTACATGCCGACTATTTTTTTCTTGTTATAGGTAATATTTTTTTTAAATTTATTAATTTCACCCAACTTAATTGTATCCTTACAGGAATTTATTGCAATTATGAATTATTGAATTATTTATATTTATTTATGGAATTTTATGCATGTTAGGGTAAATGAAAAATTAGCCGACAACTACAACATCTCTCTCTCTCGTCGCGAGATATCGCGTTGATGCGCGATACAACGAGATATCTCGGTAAGGTGGTTTTTTTAATTATCACCATCTCACAAGAAAGTAGCTATATTACCGTGTCCACTCAACTTTCTTAATATCTTTCTCGGTGTCACGTCTCAGCCCACAGGAAATACTCGCGGCACGTGCGTCGTTTCCTCGTTGCCAGGATGTTTTGCGCTGCGAGTTGCTATTTGCGTTGCTAGGTTCCGTTGTGTCTAGCTCAACCTACCGCTACAGCTAACCATAGGATTACCTTTCACCTGCCTGTGTAGGTACTGCCTTTATTTATTTTATAATAATAATAATAATAAAGCCTTTATTTCAGACACTAAATTTACAATATTGTTAAGTACACAAAGATTTATATATTAACTAGCTGATGCCCGCGACTTCGTCCGCGTGGATTGAGGTTTTTCGGTTCCCGCGGGAACTCTTTAATTTTTCGGGATAAAAAGTAGCCTATGTGCTATTCCAGACTATAATCTATCTCTGTGCCAAATTTCATCCAGATCCGTTCATCCGTTGGAGCGTGATTGAGTAACAAACATACATCCATACATCCAAACTTTCGCATTTATAATATTTATTTGATTCACATAATTATTATACTCCATGCCACCTCAGTTCCCGAAAACGTCCTTTGTTTCCTCCTGGTCGGTGTCTGCTTGCCCTCTGGCAAAGGCCTCCTCTAACCCTTTCCAAACACGTCTATACCTTGCCTTCCTTGTCCAAGTTTTGCCAGCTATCTTGACTATTAATTCCCATCTGGTCCTTTCAAGAACCGGATGGGCCTCTATTTATTAGTGCTTACCAAATAACTTGAAGGTTAGATCAATACCTAAATGTTTATCGTTATCGATTTTCAGTTTTCACCAACCTGTGCATGTATTTAGTTTACTGCCTCTATTTTTAGTACTTTTCACCATAGATTTAAGATTGGTCCAAGGTCTCTGGAGACCAATCCTAAATCTATGCTTCTTACTAATCTTTTTTTTTTTATCCACTACAAGTTAGCCATTGACTGCGATCTCACCTGATGGTACGTGATGATGAAGCCTAAGATGGTAACTGGCTAACGTGTTAGTGGCATGGAAGATATCTATATCTATTTTTCTATACTCTATATACTAATATATAAATGAGAAAGTTTGGATGGATAGATGGATGGATGTTTGTTACACAATCACGCCAGAACAGCTAAACGGATCTGGGTGAAATTTGGCACAGAGATAGATTATAGTCTGGAATAACACAAAGGCTACCTACTTTTTATTCCGGAAAATCAAACAGTGCCCGTGGGAACCAAAAACCCTCAATCCACGCGGACGAAGTCGCAGGCATCAGCTGATACCAAACAACTTGAAGGTTTGGTATCTTAACATTCATACCAATGGATTATGTCCAATAGTGGAAGAGTGTTAACCAATCAGAGGTGATTGCGATCGTTACACTGTAGCTGTCATTTTTAGCTGTGATCGCTCTGCTGTTTATGGAGTTCATAGATGCCTGCCACGTCAAAAAGCACGTATGAACTCCTCAAACAGTTCGAGTAATACGTTCTAAACTGTCAAATGATAACAATTTGCTTAGACAATTGGGCCTCTGGTAATTGGCATAATCTTCAGTAGTTACAAAAGTATTCGCGTTCAGAATTTATTTAACAGTCAAAATAGATGAGATAGCATTCCCTAAAGACACATATAAACAGCAAACTATTAGCAGAAGACAGCTTGCAACGCATAGCTACCTCGATCGCGAAGGTCATTGTTGCATCCCGACCTGCAAATAGATTTCTAATGATACAAACAATGCAATTAATTTGCCTTGTTTGCGCATGTCTGTGAATGTAGGATTAACAAGGTTTATTTGTGATAGGATAATGCCCGCGACTACGTCCGCGTGGATTAAGTTTTTTGATTCCCATCTTTGGCCTTACAGACATGACCTGCCCATAGCTTACTTCGACGGACACTTTCAAAATAATGCCGTAACAAAAAATATAGGTAAGTATTGATCTATGTATTAGGACCATCGATTTCCTAGACCTTTTTTTTATCCACTACAAGTTAGCCCTTGACTGCGATCTCACCTGATGTTAAGTCTAAGATGGTAGCAGGCTAACCTGTTAGGGTATACCCCTAATCATACCCCTAACCCAAATCGGTTTCTACAAGGCATGGTACCGGAACGCTAAATCGCTTGAAAATTATTTTCCAAATTGACCCTGCCTCGAACACAGGACCTCCGCACGTAAAGACAACAGCGCCCATCACTGCGCCACGGAGGTCGTCAAAACCTAAAATAATAAGAAACATTCAGCTGCTATTTCCTAGTCGGTAGGTAGTAAGTACTTTATAGTTCGCAAGAAAGATGGCCGACAGAGGCGAGTCCTGATCATTTGTGTATCATTATGGAGCGGATATGGAACAATTGATGCCCGGCCGCCATGGGGATGGTCATTTGTCTAATCAATATTAACAAGTAAAAATCAAACGTCCGTTTGCCGGACGCTTGGTTGTAGGACGAGCATGCGTTTTAAATTTGCAGGATAATATTATATTGCCGGTCGTGAATAATAAGATTAAAGTAAATTATGTCCGCGACTAAGTCCGTGGATTTAGGTTTTTGAAAAATCCACAGGTAATTTTTTGGTTTTCCGGGATAAAAGCTAAATCCGTGAAAAGAAAAAAGAGCTAAAAAGAAGGGCCGTGAAAGCGTAGTAGATAGACAGACAACCAGACAGCTTGATCTCTTGGCTCTTTATGCGTATCAAATGATACGCATAAAGAGCTAAGAGTTATAAAACTTCTAGAAATAAAGCAATATTTCTAGAAGTTTTATAACCTACGAGCTACGCCTCGCTTGATCATAAATGAAATAAAAATTTATCATCAAATATATCTGCATACTAGTAGGTCATTTATTTACCTCGAAGTCTATAATCACGAAACAAAAGCTGATGCTAATTAAGGCAAACGGCTAAGTCTTGCGTTAATAATTGCCTAGTTTAGACGGTGTAAATTTTATGTAGGAGTTTATTTATTTAAGTAATTTATATAATAGTTGCACGAAGTAATAGTCCACTAATTTTATTTAAATAATTCTGTAACGGTGAAGTGAATTTAATTTTTCATTTTACGCTTTTATGGTCACCCTACTATTGCGGTGAAAGTTCTGGATAAGCTTTTATTATTAGCTTCTGGCTTCCCGTTTGAAATGAACTTAGCTAACTTTTGCTATAATTTGTGTATGTATGGAATTTCACTAAAGTACATACTTATAATGTGTATTATGTTTAATCTATAGAACTTTTGTTATTAATACTTAATAAATTTTCAAGAACGCTTTTTTTCTTTAACTAATATGTTAATTTCTTCTTAAATTCACATTGCCAGCGAAACGAAGCGAAATTTTTGAATTTTAACGTTTATAATTTGACCTGCACCTCCAGCACACGAGTATATATCCGATCAGAGGGGAAGCTTCCTAATAAAGTCGAAAATGTATACCTATTCTGCTAGGGTTGTCACCTGATGCATGTCAACAGTTTAAGGAAAAATAAAAATATCGACTTAGACATCGACAATCGACAATCGACATCGATATCGACAATCGACATCGATATCGACAGTCAACATCGATATCGACAATCGACATCGATATCGACAATCGACATCGATATCGACATCGATATAGACAATCGACATTGATATCGACAATTGACATCGACATCGATATCGACAATCGACATCGATATCGACATTTGTATCGACCATCGACATCGATGTCGATGTCCCGAACCCAACCTAACCTAAACCTTCCCGAAAGTAGGTAGGTACGTTAATTACACTAGTGAAAAAATCATAAAAATAGGTTCATTGGTTTCCGAGAAAATCGTTAACAAACCTACATACATACCTACATACGGGTCAAATCCTTTTGAAGTCGGTTAAAAATGTTGGTGGAGCCAGGGGTAAATAGGAAACCCCTGCCCCACGTTTACCCTATTAATTATCCCTGGGGTCGCAACTCGCAACTAGCAAAAAGTTCCTCCTACCTCTATACAAAGTTTCTTCAGAATCGGTTGAAAAACTGGGCCGTTAAAGCGTAACAGACAGACAGACTGACACATTTTCGCATTTATAATTTGGGGGGGTGGACAAAGTCACACATTTTAGCCATATTAGGTACTTCGGGTATTCTAATATCTGAGCACTGTCTTCAAGTAGGTGAGACCGACTTAGGCTACATAGTACATACCTACCTGTCTAGCACGTCATTCTCTAAAGTTTTATTGTACAGGCAGGCCTGGCTCACTTGTCACGTGACCTGAGATATTTAACTACTGCTGCGTGGACGCTCGACGGCACTCGTATCAGTCGAGTGTTGCGCGCGGACCGTAGTTATACGTTTGACTTTTACTCAAGTTCTCGTTATGGATAAACAAAGAAAGATCAGTAAACGATATCGTATCACATTAGGTCGTTTAAACTCTAATTATTAAGACCTAACTTATCGCTCTTTGCACTTCCTAAGGACCCTGAAAGGTAAGTTTGTATTATTTGCCTATCTAGGTACATAGTACATACGTACCTACTTAGAGTTCTAAACAAAACTAATATTAATACATAATGTGGGTAGTTTTATTTTTATATCCACACAAGATACAGTTTTAAACAAAAGTAAATATAAACCATAGGTAGTATCCAATATTATAGTGATAGCCTAATGGGTAGACTTCAGCCTCCAAGTCTGGGGTTCGATCCTGGGAACGCACCTCCAACTTAATTAATTAAAATATATCATTTACGGTGAACAAAAATCGTGTGTAAAGCTGAAAACATGCCTGAAGTTCTATAATCATTATAAAAAACCCTAATATGTCTGCCAACAAGAAATTGGCCAGTGTGGAGGAATATATGGCTTAAACCCTTCTCATTCTGAGAAGAGCCTCGTGAGTCGTGCTTAGTAGTGGGACTGGTGGGCCGCCGATGAGTCGATGATGATTAATCCATAATGTGGGTATATTATTTTGTCTCGTAAACTCTGGCATGGGCCCCCTTCCACCCCATATAAGTGTAAAATATTCATTGATATTTCACTACTTGTGGAATATATAACGACTTTTTTTTATCCACTACAAGTTAGCCCTTGACTGCAATCTCACCTGATGGTAAGTGATGATGCAGTGTAAGATGGTAGCGGGCTAACCAGTTAGGGGCATGGCAGCATGTTAAACCCATATCCCTATTTGGTTTCTACAAATTCTATGAATAATAATAATATATCTTTTATCTATTTTTAAAGTAATTGTCGTCATCATTGCAACCGATTACCGACCCATAGTAATGATACCTACCGATAGTAAGAATTTAGAAGTAGTCAACCCTGAGGCTACACGCGCCGCGTCTGAAGGGATAAGAGTTACGCGATAGAAAGAGATATATAGAGGTAGGTATTTAATTATTTTCACTCGCAGCGCTGTGCGAGCTGAATTGCACTTTATTACGACGTAACCTGAGTCGCTGATGGTTAAAAGGTCTTCGCGGAGTAACTCTTCTGTTACTACTATTACCTATTCTGTGGTACAGGTACGCTAGGTACGTGTAAAAAGGTACTTACTTCTCTTTATCTCTCGGGTATGAAAAATAGGAAACATCCTTATTGTCTTTAGAGCTTTCAAGCAAACTGTGCAAGTATTCGGCATTTTTGCTTGAAACAGAACACTATATTTACATAAATAAATCTACATAGTTTTATTTTTAATACAAAATCAGTAAACTTATAGTAACTAGTGGTTCGCCCCGAACTGAGACCTCGCGGTATCCATAAACTTACAGAGCGCCATCTTTGTGAAGTTCTGTTAAAAATAGTGAAGCTCATTAAAAATTAAATAATTTCGTTTCCTTAGAATATTTATCTAATTTTAGTATTTGTTGTTCAAGTACAGGATATAATTCAAATAAGTGATCAAGTTTCAGGCTCAGCCTTTTCTTTTTAAGCACAAACGAATAAACTTGTACAGAGCGCCATCTATTGACATAATTGTGAAGTTTGTTAATAATAATGAAGCCCATTAAAAATTAAATAATTTCGTTTCCTTATAATATTTATCTAATTTTAGTATTTGTTGTTCAAGTACAGGATATAATTCAAATAATTAATCAAGTTTCAGGCTCAGCCTTTCAGTAAATTGGGAGTTCTGAGGTCATCTTTGGACGTCAGAAAATCTCCACTTTGAAAGCCTCCCATTTCGTCAATTTTAGGGGAAAAATTAAAAAAAATATATTTTTGGACTCTGTTCCTCATTATCTTTAAAATGATATACCGCAACCCTATGTAACGCTATAAAAAATATTTTACTCCGCATTCGCTTCTATGAGAGCCCCCCTGAAATAAAGATTTTTATAACTTTTTAAGCCATATTCGGCGGGAGGCCATTGGTTTACATATTATATTTAAATTTGAAGTAATTACATTCAGTAATTCAGGAGTTATAAGGCTCTGACAGACGGACGGACGGACGGACGGACGGACGGACGGACGGACAAGTGCCAATTCACTCAAGTAGACTCAGAGACCTTCGCTTCGCTCGGTCAATGAAAATAAATTGAGGAACAATTTCGTGATTGAACACGAAATTGTTCCTCTATTTATTTTCATTAAGAGGATATGGGATGAACGGGAAACTTTGAGAATAGGTATTGAACAATTATATTGCCGTCGCGCTGCTCCTCGAATAGAATTCCATAACACCCGATAGGGACAACTGCAACTTGGACCGATAATACCTATGAAAAACAGTCGAATTCTTACTCTCGTATTTTTCTGTTTCCTCCTCCAAAACAGAACCGATTTTAATTTTTTTTTCAAGAACAATTTAAGAAGGACTCAGGCTATGTCGGTATGTTTTTCTTTTTTTGATTATATTCCTCAAATTTATATACGGGATATCTGATGATGACGCGAAAACTGGGCCATTTTTTGCAATTTTTGAAGGTTCCAAATTCTTAAAATTATTAATTTATTAAAAAAAGCAAAACATAGGGACATGGCACGGACTCGTATAAATTTTATGGTGCAAAAATATTTTCTCTATTGTAATTATTCACGGAGAAAACAGACTAATACGATTGTATGGGGGAAACCGCCCTCCCGTATCGTCTTAAACGCACGACCGTCAGCCACAGTCAGCCCTTGCGTTCTAACCCAGACAGTGTCTCGCTAACCCGGACGATCGTGTCGGTGAATGTGTCGGTGAGAGCTCACGCACACATCGTTGCGCTATGTATGGGTGAAGTCGCCGCGAGCAGTTTGTATGAAGCTTCCTCTCTGTTCAGTTCTCTGTGCCTCCAGCGCGAACATTTCTATTTTTTTTTACCAAGAATCATAGGGGATTAACGGGATTAACCCTTCGATTGCGTTACCCTGCGAATCCCAATTATGTATAAGTGTAGGTATAGTGACGCAGTTTATTTTAGAATTTCATTTCGATTCGCTTCCATCTTAAAGATATAGTAAATAATTAATAATAACTTGTTATTCTATATTAAGCATCTACTTTAAATATTACTTCTATTTTGGTTAAAAAAATTAAAGTGCAAAGGCAAACTTCCGGTTCATTGACCCTACACTGTCAAAAGCAGATATCATCGTGAATTAGTAAACAATGGGCATGAATATTCTGAAAAGAATTATAATTTTGAGCACGTGAGGAGTTGAAAGGACGTTACCAAGATCACCTCTGCTCTGAGCTGACAAAAAAAGTTGATTTTTAAATGTTACTGCCTGTCTTGAGAACGTAAGTTCTTTAATGCAGGATAAAACGCCAAAAATTAAGGTAAGGCACTAGATATTTTTTTTGCCTAATAAACGAGGTTAACTTCTCTATGGTCTCAACTCAATGCATTCAGGCATCAACGCAGATTTACTACGAGGCGTCTTAAATTATCATGCCTAATGTAGATACAAGTAATTGTAATGTACGTAATGCAATAGAGACATTAACATAATTTATTCGCCATAAATCCCAAGTGTTATCAACGTGCACAGCAATTATGCGGATCCCTTTATCATGGTATGGTTTGTTCCGCTTAAGACCTAGAAGCTTCCATGTATTTATGGTATTTAATAGGTGAATGCGACATTCGTTGACTTAGTAGAATCTAACTTCCAAAGTATAGTGGTAAAGTCAGAATGAATTATTTCTATATTATTTCGAAATTAAGACAAAAAAATTTGCTAGTGAATAGTGAATAGGTACGTATTTGTAAAATTTATATGATAGCAAGTGTGACTACTGAGAAAAGTAGTCCATTTCATTGCAGACAAAATATTACAGGAAAAGATTATCAATTATTATCAATTGACCCCAGAGGCTAAGGCTGTGAATTGATAGATAAAAGTACAAACATAATCTTAGGTTAGGAACTTGAAGTTTTGACAGTATGGGGTCACAGGGTCCAAACCCCAAAGCCGGCGCGTGTCGGTCCAGCAGCGCTCCAGTCGTGTCGGATTTTCCGTCCCCTCAGGGTATGAGTGTAGAAGAAAATCCATTTTCATTTTCATTTTCATTTTCATTTTCATTTTCATTTTCATTTTCATTTTCATTTTCATTTTAAAGTTTAAACTTCATTTAGGTAGTGTTAGGCTGAACATTACATATTACGAGTACGTCCATGGCCTTACTGTTTCTATGGGTGGCATCACTGGTGGGAAACGCTTGGAAGGAGATCGGTGTGTAATGGAAAAATGGCTGCCGTGTTTGTGAGATTAAAATATCATACTAATATTATAAATGCGAAAGTGTGTTTGTTTGTTGGTTTGTCCTTCAATCGTGGCGTGACGTGATGTTTGGTATGGATATAGTTGAGGACCGGAGAGTGACATAGGCTACTTTATCCCGGAAAATTAAGGCGTTCCCGTGGGAATTAAAAAAACATAAACCACGCGGACGAAGTCGCCGGCATCAGCTAGTAAGGAATAAATAATAATAAGTGGAAAACCAATGTTTTTTTTTAATATTACCTACGTATTGCAGAGGAAGTTGGGAGGTTGGACAAGTAACTAAGTGGCACAACCAATTTGTATTTCGCTGAGCGTTATGTACATGGCAATTAACAAGCTCTCTGCCAATAAATCTACAGCACGCAGATACGGCCCACAGCGATAGTAATTGAATTGTTGGGGCTTATTATAATTATAGAGCTACATAAAATATGGTGGGATCTAACCATTATAGCGACTTGTCTATGCTTATTTTTTGGTCGATTCAAGGTAAGTTTACGTAGATCCACGGCTTAGAATCTAAGCCGTAGGTCCTTAGAAAAAGATACCGAGGCCTCATATAAAAATATTGGTACTTACCTATTCTAAAATTATGTAAAAATATACTTATATCCTTATAAAAAGATACTTTCGAAAAGCAGGTAGGTCAATTTAGAACATCACGTTTCTACTCTCTAGACTTATGCAGATTCATTCCAGACTAGATATATAAACACCTTGGGTTAGATAATAGAACCTAGGTGATAAAGTATAAGAAAAGCAGACGGAGCTGGCAAGGAAGAATATTTATTCATATGCCTATGATTTCGTCCGCGTAAATAAAGCGTTTTTACCATAGTAACTCATTATTTTTCCGGGATAAACTGTTCGTCTGCTTTGTTTCCGAAGCCCATCTTTTCATCCGATTATGTCTAGGTACAGAGAAAGAGATGAGAGAGTTGCATCCCGGGGAAGAACATAGCTGGCTATTTTAACCTTTTAAATCCTATCAAAGAGTTCCAAAGGGACTAAAAAGCCGTAAAATCACGAGCATAGTCTAGTTTAAAATAATAACAACGTTTACCCGAGCCTAGTTATAATCTCGTTAGTCAAGCAATAAACTTTCACGGCTTGATTGGATATTCGCCATGTTTATCTTGTACCAGCTGTTCGGACTTCGGAGAACTATAATTATGCAGAAGCCTGTGTAGCGGTATAACAATTTAATTAACGATCAGGAGGCATACTACTATCGCTTAAATCCGTATTGTTTTAGTATTGTTGTCCTTCGTGTTTTAGAATTATAATCCTTATTTTAGGGAGGTCAATGTCCTCCTCCTCCATGCATTGTCATCCTCACTGCTGAGGGTCGTGTCTTTGCCACGGAGTATCTTTTCTTTTACGATGTTACGCCATCTTGGACTGTCCGTGGCATTGTGCAGAGCAACGTGGACAGGTTTGCCGAGTGTAATGCTTATTTGGTCGGCCCAACGCATAGGGCTCCTCTTGGCCTCTTTCCTTCCACTTCGCCCGTTAGCAGCAGTTTCTCCAGGTTGTTAGGGTTTCTGCGGGCAATGTGTCCGAAGTACTCCAAGGTTCTCCGTAGGCATGTGGTAGATAGCCTGGTGGTAATCTTCAGTTGCTTTAGGATGAAAGCGTTGGTCCTAAAGGCAGTCAAGGGTATCCTAAGCATTTTCCTCCAGCACCACATCTCAAAGGCATCGATGCAGCGTTTGCGACCTGCAGATCGGAGAGTCCATGTCAAGGTATGTGACATAAAATTGTAATTTTGAAGTAATACTGCTATATGCGATGGTAGTAACCCCTCAGTCAGTGATTCTACTAATATTACTGAAAGTTTGGATGTTTGTTTGAATGGACGTTTGTTACGCCTTCACGACATAGTGACTGAACGGCACGGCGGTCCTTAGTTGGTAGATAGCCACAGCCAGAGCCTTTCACGGCGAAGACAACATCTCTCTCTCTCGTCGCGAGATAATCTCGTCGTGCGCATGCTAAGCGCACTGGCATCTCTCAGGCGTCAGGAGTCTCTCTCTGGCTTGTTCTCTGAGGGAATTTTGAAATCCATCATCCATACTAATATTATAAACTAGACGATGCCCGCGACATTGTGCGGATGGATTTAAATTTTTTCATTCCTCCGGGAACTCTTTAATTTTCTAGGATAAAAAGTATTTCTGTCTGTCTATCACGGTCCATCTGTGCAACCGATTTTGACGAAATTTGGTATAGAGGTTAAATCTTGGGGAAGGACATCCAGGCTAGGTCAGTAGTATTTGTTTTAATCGTACCTGGGACTTACCACTTATAAGACCACATTGGTAACCACTACGCCAGAGAGGTGGTATGAGCTACGTGACCCCAATTAATTTCAAAAGAAATCACACAAATGTTTATAGGAGCTTTCAGAATTCGTTCTAAACTGTGGCTACTGTTTAGCTAAGCAACACGTTTAGGAGAAGACTTGGAGTTCTATGGAAAAATACAGCACTCTTACACTACTCACAGCATGATACAATAATATGCTAACATATTTTTAGCCTTAAGCGGAATATAATTTCAAAAATATGTTTTCAAGTCTGTTAGAAAGGTTGTGAAGGGTATAAGGTTTGTAAAGGTAGGAAAGGGATTAATGAGATATTCTCAAACTTTTTCCAGTTAAGCCTGTGTCCAAGTTCATTTTTCAACTTCGGGTTAAATTGAAGCTAAGTGCAATTTTGGCATAGGTAAAAAAACACTGACTCAGCATATTATAAGCTCCTCACTTGCGCCCGAGTTTGTTAATCTTTAAGCGAAAAAGCACGAAATATAGGACGTGTGGATGGTGATGCGAGTTTGCATTCGTAATTTGCGGCTTTATCCGTCCGATGTCGATTTTGTTGCCCGCGACAGAGCGACTGGTTGATAACAAATTATCAACAATAATATTTATAGTTTTTGACCCAGTGGTCCTATATTATAGCAGAGGAAACCATTGCATATTAAAATTCCTCCCTCTAGACTTATTGCTCATAGTTTTAAACCACTATTCCAAACAGTAGCAAGTAAACCGAATCAAAGGAAACGTTCAAACAACATCAAAGCTCCAACGCTCGGGCGATCAAGGACTCATTAGGTGTTAAAGCTTTCCGATTGTTGATAACGGAAACCAATGAAACGTTTGCTTTTTTATGTTAAGCAGTTAGAGAGTGATTGACGTGGGGGAATTTGTGCTAGTTTTGGAGTAAGGAACTGCTGAGTTTGTGGAGCAACCTGGATTTTCTATGTTCTGGTCTGACGAGAAGTTTTTCCGCTCGGTACGATGCCGATGCCTCGTGGGTCTAGTGGTTAGCTTGTTCGGCTGCGGCCGGCGAGGTCCCGGGTTCGAGTCCCGGGTCGTGTTGGATTTTCTGACTATAAATTCTCAGTACTATCCCGGAGTTAGGAAGTTGCCGGTATATCAACCTAGTGCCTCGGAGAGCACGCTAAGCCGTCAGTTCCGGTTATTATCACTAACATAACAACCCGCATTGGATCAGCGTGGTGGGTCTACGCTCTAATTCCCTCTCTCCTATGAGAGTGGAGGCCCGTGCCCAGCAGTGGGACGTTAATGGGCTGTAGTAGTACGATGCCGTTAGTTATACTAAACCCACACTCCAAATCGGTTTCTACGCGGCATCTTTATTAGAGTGGTAGGCAATATTTAGCCACAGCTGCCGAAACCTCCCACCAGACCTGAACAGAGAAAATTCAGGTATCAATAAATACAACAGCTGTCATCACTCCTAAATGTTAGTCCGCTACTATTTAAACTACATTATCATTTAAACTCATCGACCATACAACTAATAGACTCCTCATATAGGGCGAACACTTTCAGACAACACGTCAGACTTAACAGGTCTTATATAATTCCACGCCCTTGTAACAAAACCTACCGAGTTATTTAAATATTAATTAGAGTATATCGATAATTAATTATCGATAAATAATTATTAGGAGTTAGGACCCTATCCCATTTGATTTATGATTTTTTTGACCTTGAGTAGACCAATCAGCGTTTAGTACCCCGCGCCCGCTTACTTGAGTCATTTGACTGAATTGTTTGCATTACGAAATCATAGTATTTAGGCGTCTATTGGTTGTGTGGTCGATGTTTAAACCAGAAGAGATCACAGTCAAGGGCTAACTTGTATTAGTCAAAAAAGGAACTGCTGAATTTTTTTTAATTCCATTACAACTTAGCCCTTGATTGCGATCTCACCTGATGGTATGTGATGATGCAGTCTAAGATGGCAGTGGGCTTACTTGTTAGGAGTAGAGGTATGGCAGTTATATTAAACTCAAATCCCAAATCAGTTTTTACACACACACAGCATTGTAAGGGAACGCTAAATCGCTTGGCGGTACGTCATTGCCGGGTGGTAACTAGCCACGGCCGAAGCCTCCCATCAGACTAGGCCAGAGAAAATTCAGAAATTATAAATTCCCAAATTGACCATGCCGGGGATCGATCCCGGGACGTCCCACTGTAAGACCACAGCGCTCATCACTGCTCTAGGGAGGTCGCCAGGGAGAGAGGTTTTTGTAGACACTTCAGTTTGATAGTTGTATAAGTAGGTCATTCCGTACAGTAATTTAAACACTCATGTTTACACATTATTTACACCTATTTCGGATAGGATAGGAAGTAACGGAGTCATTTAGCACCTTTCTAAAGGAACTACTAGTTCAGCCCCCCAATCATATAAGAATGGCCGATGAAATCGTTAAAGTTCTGCGGCAAAGTAAATAAACCATAACAGCATAAAGTTAGAGCTCAATTTCGTGTACCCATTCTTATACGTTTAGGTATGTACGATACTCTAACGTATAAGAATGGATACACGAAATTGAGCTCTAATTCAATGCGGTTATGGTTTATATTACTTTGACGCTGAACCTTTACCATTTGATGGACAATTCTTACATAATCGGGGGGCAGTTACTACTCACTGTACTGCTAAATAGCTAATTAATTTCCGATTATCACGATTTACAGCTTGAATAGCACAGTTGAACATTACTCGTATTAGAGGAATTACTATATGTTTGATCTAACTGGAAACCCTTTAAAATTTAATAGGAGATACTCTCTCTCTGAGTCGTATTCCTCATTGCTGAGGGTCATGACTCCTTTCCATTAATCACATAATGGTAGGGATTTTGTTGGGGTAATAGAGCGGTGGGTCCCGGTTGACCTCTCTCCGAGGCACGAGGGTAACACACCGCCAACTTCCTAACTCCAGGCTAGTACCTACTGAGAATTTATAGTCAGAAAAATCCAATACTTAATTATGGCCCGACCCGGGACTCGAACCCGGGACCTCGTCGGCCGTAGTCGAACATGCTAACCACTAGACCAACGAGGCACTAAAAAACAAGTTGTCCTTCGTGAAATAAATTCATTTCATTACAATCTTTGAAAAAAGAAAAACATAGTAATTTAGCCTTTGTTGAGTTTTAAAATAAGAACGATCATACCGCGAGGGATGTTGCTAAGGCCATACAATTGATTAGTGCGAGAAAACCTCGCAATCTCAGGTCGCGGGTCCTTTATTAAGTACCATCATTGGTCTACAATACGAGAGGTTCAATTGAATAACGATTTTAATGGCCACGGTGTGCAGGGGTTTGAGTTTACCTATAGTGATGGGACAATTATTTGTTGTTTGCTTATCGATATTTTTTAAATGCCGATCAGTTTCATTTCTGATTTTTATTTTCTACTAGCTGATGCCCGCGACTTCGTCCGCGTGGTTAAAGTTTTATTGATTCCCGCGAGAACTCCTTAATTTTCCGGGATAAAAAGTAGCCTATGTTACTCTCCAGGTCCTCAACTATACCCATGCAAAAAATCAAGTCGATCCGTTGCTCCGTTGCAGCGTGATTGAAGGTCAAACCAACAAACAAACACGCTTTCGCATTTATAATATTAAGTATGTCGCTCGTTTTTAGCTATATTTTATGATTGTGTTGTAGAGTTTTCTTATTCAGAGAGTATTGTTTTTCAAATTTCGTCTACCTACTTATGATAACCGTGTTCGGTGTGACGTATCGTATTCTAAATCTATATAACTACTTAATTATTATGTTTAAAGGTATGTATCCTATCCTTTAATTAATTATATTATTGTTAACTAGATGATGCCCGCGACTTTGTCCGCGTGGATTAAATTATCTCAACAACCTGGATACAACCTACCTCTATACCAAATTTCATCATAATCGGGTGAAAAGATGAAGAGTGAAAGCGTTGCCTGGAGAGACAGACACACTTTTACATTTGTAGTATAAGTATGGATTTGTTTTAAGGGAGCATCATTGCTTTCTATCGCGCATGAATGTGGCTTAGCAAATAGGATAGTATTAAATAGGATGATCAAACATTAATGCACATTATTATGAAAACGACGTAACCAAGTCAGTAATTAGTAAATAAGGTATGCGTTGGTATTTACTCTATTATTTATTACGGTCGCTAGTGATAGCGATAAGTGTTCAAATATTTTAATATTACAACAGGTTGACTGTTGGAGCTGATTTAGTAGTAGTTTGTTTGTGTATTGACAGTGCTTATCGTTACAATAATTACCTAATTAATTAATTAATTCCAAGTCCAGTATGCATAGAGATTAGAGACACAGATTTTGTTAAAAGGATACTTAGTTGATATAAGACGTTTATATTTTAACGAGTTATATTTAAATGTGAGAAACGTACATGTGTGTGAAGTACCTACGGTACATACAATTTTTTTTAATTAAGTAATATTATATAAGTATATCATAAGAGATATTTCACCACGGTAATTTTCTCATCTAGTAACAGAACAGCAGTAGACCTTTTTACTTGAAACATAATGATGTTTCAAGTAGTAGGTACCTAAGGGCTAGTGTATTTTTCCGCAAATAATCAACCTGGCTGTTCAAAGCGGAAATGCAGCCAGAATTCTTGGCAATATTCTAATTGAGCAATCTTATTAGTGTAATAATTAGCAACACGTTTTTATTATTACATTTTCAATACAAAAATAGATCAGTTTAAGTAGGTAGTTTGATTAATTTTTAACTTGTTTAATTTTAAACTCTTTCCCACCAATTACAATCCGGGTATCTTTAAATCAAGAGTGAAGAGGCATCTTCTAGGCGTCCCATCTTAGGTCGCATTATCACTTCCCGTCAGGTGTGATTGTGGTCAAGCGTAAGCCCATAATGTTTTATTTTTTAAAAGTTGAATATAATAACGTTGTTACTTGTTTGTCAGAAGGAAATATACTTATTATGACGCCGCGCCGTGAGATTAATAAAAAAAACATATCTCCTAAAAATTCACACTTTAAGATGGATAAAATGATACTGATGTCAAGAGTGATAAAAAAAAGAAGAGAATAAGTTAATTGCATCGACATCTGGACCGATAAATGATCATCACTATTAGTCTAGAACACAATATAACAATGACGCACATGATCCGTGTAGCGGTCGTCAAGTGGTCACTAGAGTCTATTTGGCATTGGACTATAATATCACCTGCTGGTAACTTGGTGATTCTATATAACTGGGATTTGGTGATTCTATATATACTAATATTATAAATGTGAAAGTGTGTTTGTTCGTTGGCTTGTCCTTCATTCACGCCGCAACGGGCCAACGGATCGACGTGATTTTTGGCATGGGTAGGACCTGCCCCCCAATCATGTAAGAATGACCGATGAAATCGTTAAAAATCTGCGGCAAAGTAAATAAACCATAACAGCATTAAATTAGAGCTCAATTTCGTGTACCCATTCTTATACGTTTAGGTATGTACGATACTCAAACGTATAAGAATGGATACGCGAAATTGAGCTCTAATTCTTGATGCAGTTATGGTTTATATTACTTTGACGCTGCTCCTTTACCATTTGATGGACAATTCTTACATAGTCGGGGGGGCTGGAGAGTCACCATAGGCTACTTTTTATAATACAGTAGTTGAATATTATAAAGTTGTTACTTGTTTTTCAGAAGGAAATATACGAAGACGCTGCGCCGCGCCGCAAGAATATTAAAAATTAAAAAAAAAACATAATATCCACTCCTAAAAATTCTCTTGATAAGATGGATAATGATACTGCTGTCAAGAGTAATTAAACAAAGAATATAATACCTAAGTTTATTTGCATCGATATCGCTCATTTGCGAGAAGCTTGACATAATTCAAAAAGAGCAATTTTTGGTTATAACGATTTGAAAGTTTAAAAATAAATAATTATATTTTACTGTACATATAAAAAGATTGAGCATGCTGAGTCATTTTCTAATTTATCAATCTCATTAAAAAACAAAAAAAAAAAGATTTTAAAGCAAGAACTTTTGTTTTAATTAAAATATTTTTGCAATAGGGTATTACTTGTGACGTTATTATAGATAAAGCATTATTCTTTTCCTTAGTTATTTTAACTTAAGTCTATGTTGATAGTAAATATTTTAGTCAGAAGGGTTTTTCAATGAATATAAGTCGTTATTGAAATTAATAAACCTTTTTAATTTTAATGGACAAAACCTGTATTATACTTATAAAATGAAAGAATAATTAATAATATCACATAAAATCTTAAACTATTGCACACAAACCAAACATTCAATTATATTATTTTAAATCACCTTATCAAATTTTTGGCATTGTCTTGACATGAGGAACTTTTTACTTGTTAATTAATAATAACTCAAAACTGAAAAAATAATAACATGCCTAACATTAACTTATTTCTTTAAAGAGTTATAAAAAGGCACATAATATCTGGGAATGGCATTTTTCTTGATTAAATCCAGCAAACCATCTTTTTTCTTCTTACTTAATCCAGGGTTTTCTACATGCGCTTTTTTCACGTCAACTTCTACAGTCTTTTTCTTTTTTATCACTTCTGCTTTCTAGACTCTTTCTCCTCATAGGAAGTTTAAAAAAATATGGTTCGGGGATGATTTTTATCAATTTTCACCACTTTTATATTGGCAAGTTTTTTCCTTCATTCCTTAGTCTTTTTAAAACATTCTTTTTCCAGCTATTTTAATCCCTTTTACGTTTTTTCCTCTTCTTTACTGCATTTTCTGTATTTTCTTGATCTGGAATATTATTAGCATCGCTACTAATGAGTAAACCGGAGTGTACCTACTGGCGACTATCTGAATTGATCTTCATTATTTTCGTTCGAGGGATCAAAAATTATCGGAGATACTGGAGCTTGTTGTTCAGGCGGTTTGTAGATAGAATCCTTGACGGAATCATCACTATCTGGAAGAAATAAAAACTATAAAGAACAAATAGCAATGTCACTTATGGCACGCCAAGCGTGAACAAAAATGTTAAATGTATTCATTTATCCCTTATATTTTTAACTGGGCAAGTTCAACATCATATTGTTTGTATTTACTCTGCCTTTTAAACTGCACTTTAAAAAAAGTAATTTATAACTAGGTACGGTTCACCTAAGCAGTGGTTAAGAACTTTATTCTTACTTCACTTTTGAAATGGAACCTGACTGCTAAGGGAGCCCTTAACTAAATCGGAATTGCACTAAAATGTGAAATAATAGCACTCATAAAAATGAACCGAAAAATACCTTCAATGATTGAAGCAGATGACGAAGCATTTGTTGCCCTGCTACTGGAAGAACTTGAGGAGGAAGAGATTTTCAAGCGTCTTCGTTTAGTATTTTCAGTTATATTAGGTACCATATTCCTTTGAAGAAACATCTTAATAAGATAAAACAAGTATATCAAACAAAACAGGAAACAAAGTAAACTAGATACTTGGGTATGTATAAAATATATTATAAAGATTATATCAAACCTTTTTCACTAGACAATCTTTGAAGGCCCATCTACAGTGTGGGAAATCAACGCGCTACGCCAATATTTTTCTTCCTCTATTTATATTTTAAACGGGAATCCATCGCAGATTATCACTGTCGAAGATACCTAAAGTTCAAATTTATAATCATTAATAAAGACTTAACATAAAATATTGCAAAAACCAACACGAAATATACTGTGGTTTTAAGAACAAAAACAACTTATAATTTATTGTGACATTACTAAAATAGTCTATTTAGTTTTTATTGCTACCAAAAAGGTATTATGATGATATATGACGATCGGGTAACATTTAATTTTGCAGAAAGAAAGTCGTAACGCAAAATATGCCGGTGGTTACAAAAATGTATTTTAAATAAAAGGTCGTCATAAGTATAGATAAATCATCTTTCTATTAAAAGGTAATGTGAGATGATTGCTTACCTTTTCAAGAAGATCGTCGTTACATTAAATATGTCGTCGTTGCTAAAATCAAGCACGTGCACACTGTAAAACGGTCCCGCATTATCTAAAATGCTACGGTGTCGAAACAAAGCAGCGGCCAGAGTGCAACAGAGCATAAAGTCACAACCTCTCTCGCTCTCTCATTATTTGTGCTTAGCGTAATGTCGTTTTTGTAGCAAAAAGTATAAAATTTGCCGAGTACGCCTGTATACTTAACTCAAAATTGGTGAATTTTGAATTATGTCACCCTTGTCGCAAATGAGCGATATCTGGACCGATAAATTAACATCACTAATCCTCTAGATCACTTATCAATGACGCACATGATACGTGTAGCGGTCGTCAAGTGGTCACTACTAGAGTCTATTTGGCATTGGACTATAATATCACCTGCTGGTAATCTAGCACACTGGGATTTGGTGATCCCTAATAGTTTTTTTTTAATGTGTGTCCGCTTTTTGTCCTCCGACATGATGATCGGAGACCTTTTATATAGCTGAAATTTTATTTTTTTAGCTTTCATTCATTATTAATCCTTATCCTTACTAATCAAATAAATATTATAAATGCGAAAGTTTGGATGGATGGATGGATGTATGGATGTATGTTTGTTACTCAATCACGCTCCAACGGATGAACGGATCTGGATGAAATTTGGCACAGAGATAGATTATAGTCTGGAATAGCACATAGGCTCCTTTTTATCCCGGAAAATTAAAGAGTTCCCGCGGGAACCGAAAAACCTCAATCCACGCGGACGAAGTCGCGGGCATCAGCTAGTATTATAAATGGGAAAGTGAGTTTGTTTGTATGTTTGTTCCGCTTTCACGCCGTAACTACTGAACCGATCTGGATAAAATTTGGCACAGAGATAGATTATAGTCTGGAATAACACATAGGCTACTTTTTATCCCGGAAAATTAAGGAGTTCCCGCGGGAACCGAAAAACCTAAATCCACGCGGACGAAGTCGCGGGCATCAGCTAGTGCTATATATTTTTTTATGTAACCTACTAATATTGTAAATGCGAAAGTTTGGATTGGTGGATGGATGTTGGTTGGTCAATCACGCCAGAACGGCTGAACGGATCTGCAATGAAATTCGGCAGTTGGCACAGAGATAGATTGTCTGGACTACTTTTTATCCCGGATAACTGAGGAGTTCCCGCGGTAACCGAAACTGCGCAGCGGTGCTTTGTCTAGACGTCTCCGTTGAAAGAACTCTTTAAAAGAACCCAAAGAAGAAAGAAGAAGAAGAAAAAAACTTTTTTTTTAAATATATTATAGGCTAGCGCTTGGCAGTTGGCTGCAATCAGACTTGCTCGCAAGTGGTGATGCACTAAGGTGGAGCGCGCTTGCCTTAAAGAAGATGCCTATTCAATCTTGATATTGACACGTGTCTCATTTAGACTGATAAGTTAGTATGTCTTAGATGAATGTTTTGTTTCGCTTTCTGCCTTCGTCTACCGAATACCTACCGATTTCGTTGAACCAGAAACCTCGAAGTAATCAATTAGCTCCTTTTAGCAGCTTAATTTATTAGGTTTCTGCTTTACTCTTGCTCAGAATATGTAGGTATTAGTAATATTATTATCTTCCAATGACATTCAAATGATGGAATAAAAAAAACTACATGGCTATAGTTATCGATCAAACGGCTCAAGAACAAAATTATCTAATTAATTAGATACTTGTCGTCAAATTGTCGAGCGAATATTTAAAGTATTAAGACAAGTACGGGAGCTGACAAACAAAACGGCATACAACAAATTACAGTGGGTTTACTACCATCGCATTTAAAAGCAGTATTATTTCGAAAAGGCAGTTTTATGACGCGTACCTTTACGTCCTTAAAATAAGGATTATAATTAAATACCGTTTAGTCAATAAAGGGCGAAGTTTCAGGCAACGATTAAATGATTATACCTACTTCTAGGCCGTTTTCTTTGGAAACAAGTAATCAAATAGCTAATTCAAACTTTAAAACTTGTGATATGATATTCAACGATTACATTTACACGATAGGTAAATGTAATCGTTATGTAACTATTTTTTTTTTTATCCACTACAAGTTAGCCCTTGACTGCGATCTCACCTGATGGTAAGTGATGATGCAGTCTAAGATGGTAGCGGGCTAACCTGTTAGGGGCATGGCAGTTATATTAAACCCATACCCCTATTCGGTTACTACACGGCATCGTACCGGAACGCTAAATCGCTTGGCGGCACGTCTTTGCCGGTAGGGTGCAGGTAACTAGCCACGGCCGGAGCCTCCCACCAGGCCAGACCAGGGAAATTCAGAAATTATAAATTTCCAAACCCTGCCGGGGATCGAACCCGGGACCTCCGCATGTTTACTGGCGATTTTATCACAATCGCACTACAGATTTGTAGCGAGCTGTAATTTGAGTGGCAGAAATATATTTACCTAAAGTTGGTAATTGACTGGCAGAAAAATTACATAAAGTTGTTATAAAATAGCAGTTTTAAAATGGCACAGTTTTAGGTCAATTGGAAATAGTTAGCCAAAACCTTTCGGCTTAAAAATATATATATTGGTCAGCCCGCCGATTGTGTAAGGAAATCGTAATCGTTTGTCAAACGCTTTTTAAGGCATGGAGCCATTGAAATAGAATGAGTACTAAAATTCTACATCAATGAATGGAGCCATTGAAATAGTATGAGTACTAAAATTCTACATCAATGCATGGAGCCATTGAAATAGAATGAGTACTAAAATTCTACATCAATGAATGGAGCCATTGAAATAGTATGAGTACTAAAATTCTACATCAATGCATGGAGCCATTGAAATAGAATGAGTACTAAAATTCTACATCAATGCATGGAGCCATTGAAATAGAATGAGTACTAAAATTCTACATCAATGCATGGAGCCATTGAAATAGAATGAGTACTAAAATTCTACATCAATGCATGGAGCTCATAGATGCCTGCACGTCAAAAAGCATGCATGAACTCTTTAAACAGTTCGAGTATTATTACCTACGTTTTAAGCTGTCAAATGATTACGATTTGTTTAAATACAATAAATCGAGCCTCACAAGTAAATTGTAATTATACTGTTTTACACCTCTCATATTCGGTAAGTAGGTCCTTATTACCCCCAAATGGAGCTTGTAGGTGACCAATTAGCGCTCTGGGGTAATAATGTTGCTAGAAAAGCCCTAGGGCGGTAAGTAATTAAAAAAAGTATGATGGTTAGATGTACGCGAACTTTTTGAAAGAGTGAAGAGTTTTTTTTTATTACTTACCGCCCTAGGGCTTTTCTAGCTACATTATTACCCTAGAGCGCTAATTGGTCACCTACAAGCTCCATTTGGGGGTAATAAGGACCTACTTTACCTCACAATCGAGATGTAAAGCAGAGTAGTTAGCTCGGGTGTAAGCATCAATTGCACCCTCGAACTATAGGCGCCCTCGCTGTGCTCGTGCGCCTAAATATCTCGGGCTGCAATTGATGCCTTACAGCCCTTGGCTACTAATCTACTATTATTCGCCAGCTCCTCGGATAATAATATAATGTGTAGTAAAGTTCGATGGCTTAAAGCTCATCAATTGGCTTGTGATCGTCTTAATCGAACGCAATTGGTCTGGCTTCTGAGAACGGTTATTGATGGCCCTTGACATCTCGAGCGGTGTGGTTCACTGCGAATTGCAAATATTGCATGCGTAATAATGCTAAAATTGGAGGAACTATTCATTTAATAGGCATCTTCTAGGCAAGCGCGAAGCAAGTTTTCACCACTACAGCCCATTAACGTCCCACTGCTGGGCACAGGCCTCTACTCTCATAGGAGTGAGGGAATTGAAGCTTAGACCCACCACGCTGCTCCAATGCGGGTTGGCGGGCTTTAACGACTATTATCGTTAGTGAAAATAACTGGCACCGGCGGCTTAACGTGCTCTCCGAGGCACGAGGGTTAAACATCGCCAACTTCCTAACTCCGGGCTAGTACTGAGAATTTCTAGTCACAAAAACCTAGTAAGGTAGGTACTTAATTATGGCCCGACCCGGGAGTCGAACCCGGGACCCTGTCGCAGTCGAACATGCTAACCACTAGACTAACGAGGCGAGCGAGCAAGTTTGATTGCAGCTAATTGCGCTTGTTTATAAATTAAAAGCGAACTTTTCCTGGGTGGTAGAATGCTTATAGTATTTATTAAAGTAGTTAGTAGATAGTACAGGGGCTGATTCTGTAGTGCACAATCTCTAAACTAAACTAAAATGGCAACTTTAAATCTAGTTCTGTCCCTTTCCGTATGGAGTATTATGAAAGGGTTAGCAATATTTGTAATGCTCTAATTTTAGTTTAGTTTAGAGATTGTGCAATACAGAATCAGCCCCACTATCTACTTTAATATATACTATAGGCATTAAGACGGAGACATTAACCCGCCTAGTTACAAATCAAGCCAATTTGATCAGAAAATTATTTTTAGTCACGCGATCGAAAATCACTGTCACCCAATATGTAGAGCCATTAAAGTTCTCTACAGACTAGAGTATGGTTAGTATGAGATTTTTGAACACTGTCTCTTTGCGTCGTATTCCTCACTACTGAGGGTCGTGACCCCTTTCCATTAATCAAATAATTGTAGGAGTTTTCTTGAGATAATAATGCCATGGGTTCCCACGTCCTTCCGCATACGACTCGACTAAAAGTATTTAAACTCTTAGGTTTTTGTAACGTGCTCTCCAAGGAACAGAGTAAACGAAAAGGCCAAAGAACCTCCAAATTCGGTCACCCATCCAGTTACCGACTTGGGTCAACGTTGCTTAACATTCGCAATCGACTGATAATATGCGTTGTCACTACTAGGCCCCTCGACCCTCAACAGTTCAGTTTTTAAAATACACGTTAATATAAAACGAATGACAAATCAGAGTAATATGGACCTACAAGTTCTTGATTATATAAGTCAAAATATAATGTCTTAGAGCGCTTGCTGTACAACTGTATGGACAAAGCATTTGAATTAAACGCTAATTGTCTCGAAGCTCGAATTCTATCAACGTTGCGCGTTCGTGAGATGTAATATCTTATACTAAAACTTACCAAACAGATAACAAATGTTTTATGCGTTATACAAATAGATCCCATATAAAATTCACCTCGCTAACGACATCGAAGTGCTTTCTCGTACAAATTATGTTTTCCTTGCAACACCGGACGTAAAAAATAATGGCCCGTGACACCGCAGAGAACTATAAAATTTAAGAAGTGTTACTGTTGGTTGGGCTATTTGGGAAGTGTTTTTTGTTATATCGATAAATTTTCACGTCACTACGACCTCGACTGAGCTTGAAATGATAGTATTTTCTTTGAAGAAATTCTCAATGCTAGTCTGGAGTTAGAAAGTTGGCGGTATTTCACCCCCGTGCCCCGGAGCGTCGATGCTGCACCTGATCTCTCTCCGGTCGTCTTTTGTAATGGGGATAATGTCAAAAATAAATCATTTCTTACTGATTATTAAATTGAGGCTCTTCCAAAAGACCTAAAATTCACATCCTCGGTTAATTTTAAGTTTGATAACCATTTTAACCTTTAGTTAAAGGAAAAAAAATTCTTTCCATTCTTTCCAAAAAACCGACTTCCAAAACCACTGTAAAGTAAAAAATAATTTTGATTTCTACACACATGTTGAAGTCGGGCGTGTATAACAAAGATAGGCAAAGTTGACGCGTCCGGCTCGCCCAACTTCAACATAGTGTGTAGAAATCAAAATTATTTTTTACTTTACCTACAGTGGCTTTGGAAGTCGGTTTTTTGGAAAGAATTTTTATTTTTAACTTTTAAGTGTAGGTACTCTAAATCCCCACGGTTTAGGAATGCAGTACCCTGCAGCATCAGAGTTGAGGAGTTGGGACTTAAGTAAGAAGTCGTTGCTTGACACAATATGAATTCAACATAAAAAATCCTATTTTTTATGTTGCTATTTTTCAGGAGTTCTGTACCCTGCAGCATCAGGGTTGAGGAGTTGGGACTCAGAGTTGAATCGTATACACGTGACTTGATACCTACTATATGAATTCACCATCAAAATTTCCTAACTCCCTAGTTTTGAGGATTTCATGTAGTATGATACACCTACAGCATCAGGATTGAGGATTTGGAGTCAGAGTTCTTTATGGGACCACCTCGGGAGCTTCCTCTAACCAATGAAAACAAAATTTTTCAAATCGATTAAGAAACCACGGAGATATGCACCGACATAATATATTAAAAAAAAAAACATACGCACCGAATTGAGAACCTCCTCCTTTTTTGGAAGTCGGTTAAAAAAGTTCGTTGGAATGTGATGGCGTCACAACTATGTACCTATTTCATACAAACTTCTTTATTAGAAGCGCTTTTTTAAGTTTTATAAAGAGTTGCTGATTTGATTGAGTTGAAAACACATTGGTAAATTCGAAAAGCTTTGAGAAAAACGTGTCTGGCATTCGAACCCGAATCAAGGTTATCGTGGTATTCTTATCTATTTATCTAATCGGAGAGAGTGGCTGTAGGTACCTATTTAATGTAAATAGTTACATGAAGATAAAGCAATCCTGAGCAAATGCATGTTGCATATTTTTTTGCTTAAACTAATACATATTGGTGATAAGATAGCTTAGGTAAGTAAATAAATAATATTTACATGGGTGGACAGAGAAATCGCAGTTTTTCTTCGGCATTGTATTTTGACCTATATTCTTGAAGTGACTCTTCCATTATGCCCACAGTCTTAATGGCTGTGAGATGTCGTGCCACTTAGGAACATAGGTTACATTACATTACATTAGGTTAGGTTATGACGACCTCCCTGGCGCAGTATTGACGCTGTCGCCTTAACGTGGGAGGTCCCGGGTTCGATTCCCGGCAGGGTCAATTTGGGAATTTATAATTTCTGAATTTTCTCTGTTCTGGTCTGGTGGGAGGCTTCGGCCGTGGCTAGTTACCACCCTACCGGCAAAGACGTACCGCCAAGCGGTTAAGCGTTCCGGTACGATGCCGTGTAGAAACCGACTAGGGGACAGGGGTATGGGTTTAAAATAACTACCATACCCCTAACAGGTTAGCCCGCTACCATATTAGACTGCATCATCACTTACCATCAGGTGAGATCGCAGTCAAGGGCTAACTTGTAGTGGAATAAAATTAAAAAAAAGAAACAAAAAAAAGGTTTCGGTCGGCCATTCCTTATCAAATCCGAGATACCCCGTGGTGGGTAGGTCTGGGTACACGGAAAATTCAAGAAAATCCCTCGCGAATATTTGTCGCATGTTATTCTTGGCACGAGAAAGGGGAAGTGGGTCATAGGAACATCTTGCAAGATGTCGTACGCACTGAAGACGTTACTAATGATTGGCTGGCTTATTCAGGGAAAATCAAAATGAATACAAGTATATTAAAAAAAAATTGGCAGTCATAGGGACTGCCGATATAAGTGAAAACGAATATTTAAAATAATTAAAAATATATATATATAAACCTTAAAACTAAGACATTAAAGTTTATTTACGAATATAGTATATTTATATTTAAGACCTTTTGTCTTCGTAACAACGCGAGCATGTCGGCGCGGAGCATGCCGGTGACGCGAATCCACAAGTTTACCCCCTACCAAAAAGTGCTCAACGCGGCTAAAGAAGTTTTCACTTCAAAAAAGAGCAACTGCTGAGAGCAAAAGTTACAAGAGTTAAAAAGTTGAGTTTTTTGCCGGCTCTTCTCAGTAGAACTGCTTTCCGAACCGGTGGTAGAGTCTTGAAACATGTCGTAAAATAAAAGAAATAATATGTATGTTCTACATGTACCTACTTAATAAATAAATTGAGTATTGAGTAGATATTAATTATTATCTGCAGCCTGCAGGTAGGTACAAAAATAATTATTATTAATAGATTTCTTCATATCCTACCTTCGAAATGGAATATAATAGCAATGTATCCTACCAATATTGTATAAGTGTTTTGCTCGTTGGTTTGTCCGTCAATCACGCCGCAACGAAGTAAAGGATCGTCATCATTATTTGCTTAGATATTGGGTATAATTGAAGATCTGTAGGGTGCCTCCATTTTAGCTCGGAAAATCAAACAATTTTGCATTGATAGATCCCAAATGCAATTTTTTAAACCAAAAATGGCATTTTCTCACTCCCTCCACTCCAACCCAAACTCTTGGATCTAGAAAGCTGAAATTCTGGACAGAACCCTTTAATTATTAAACCAGCTTTTGCCCGCGAATTCGCTCACGTTAGGTTCGATTTTCATACAAATTAAAAACCCTCATAGGGGTTGAATTTTCAAAAATCATTTCTTAGTGGACGCCTACGTCATAAAATCTATCTGTATGCCAAATTTCAGCCCGTTTCGTCCAGTTTGCGTTGATAGATCAGTCAGTCACCTTTTCCTATAAATAGGTAGGTATTTAGATTTCACGATTTCTGATCAAGGTGAAACCAGTCCAGTCGCGGGCAACAGCTAGTAAATTATACCTGCTTGTTCGACCTCGAAATATTGGTAAAAGTCCATCGTTTCATACACCTCATTGTCCACATTAATATTCCTGCCCATCGTAACTAAGTGCATGAGAAAACATCTCGCATAGGCATACTCACATTGGAATCGCATTGATGTGACCGACCAATGAGGCATCGGTAAAAGTAAACGCGAAGGATCTCTGCGGCCCGATCGTGTAAGAAAATCGTAGAGATAAATTTGAGAATCACATTTTGAGAGATTAAACTAATTCGAAGTTCATTAATATGAACTTCGAATATGCAAGCATATTATGCTAATACAGTCCGTCAAACTTGTGACCCGGTGGCCAAAATTGGAACGTATTTCTATGCCTGTTATGTTTTTCTTAAATTTTTTTTTCATATCTATTAGCGACGATGTCATCGGGTCTGATAGGTTTGTGGGGACTATAAATGTTTTGAAATTTGGATAATCCGTTAGACACTTGACGTAAATGATGAAGATTTTCTTACGTAATCGAAGATTTGCATGTTCAGCTCAACTTTACGTCGCGTTGTCAACCGATAGACGTCTATAGTCGTCTAGGACATCGGTCAGACATCGGAAATCTTGTAGGGACTTCCATACGCCGTTGTCTTTCGTCGCCGGGGAACTGCGACTCATTGCGACTCGCTTGATGTCCTCCTTCCATCTAGTGGGGAGTATACCAATGCAGCAATGTCCAGTGTACTGTGTGGGGTAACCTCAAAAGAAAAAAACAATTACAAATTACAATGCCATAACAGCTAGTATTCCATGATAACGCTTTCTGTTTGACCTGCACCTAATTAAACCGCCTTTACATACTTAAAACTTTACCTATCCGCCGGAATCGTTGCAAGTGCTCAGAATCATCGATTCAAATTCAATCCGAGTACATTATTAAGGCTTTATCTGACATTTGCATCTCGATTTCCCGACGTTTCGAGAATTGATTGAATACTAAAATCGATAACAATAGCGAATCGATAAATATCTTAAAGACCTTTAAAAAATTTGGACACCGGAACGGTTTTACAACCGGATATTTTAATAAATTTACAGATCATTGTTTTCTGTATGCAATTATTCTTTTCGCAGAAGATTTTTTAGTTTGGCAGAAATAAGAGTAGGTATCTTACCGATGTAAGTAGAATATTTATTCTTAATAATATTAAATCTTGGTAGATAGTAAGATTTTATTAAAACCTGTTAGTTTTTCTCGCCTTTGGGTTGTGAATCTGACTTACAAATATGTTATGTTATTAGTTAGGTATACCTATTAATATAATAACTAAATGAAGACAGAATAAAATAAACAAAATTAAATCTTTTCATGTTGAAGTGGAATTCAAATGTACAGTTTGCGCGCGAGTTGAATGCAGAGTAAATGTATGTGTCACCATACATTTGCTCTGCATTCAACTCGTGCGCGAACTATAAATACCCATACTTAGACAGATGCTATTGAGTGGGTACATAATTAAGGCTATCATCAGTTATAGATATTAGCTATCGATTAATCTATTTTAACTAGGGCAGGTCGGTCTAATTATTCATATTCTAATTTCAGAAGTCAAAAAGGCAGAACTAGAGTATAGAAAGTTAAGCAATAAATGGAAGGTCATGACGAGGCAAATGTCTTAGATTTCATCTATACTTATATTATAAATTCGAAAGTTTGGATGGATGGATGGTTGTATGGATGGATGTTTGTAACTCAATCACGCCCCAACGGCTGAACGGATCTGGATGAAATTTGGCACAGAGATAGATTATAGTCTCGAATAACACACAGGCTACTTTTTATCTCGGAAAATTAAAAAGTTCCCACGGGAACCAAAAAACCTCAATTCACGCGGACAAAGTCGCGGGCATTAGCTAGTGTAATAATAAATTATCACACAGTGAGCCGCTGGATTCAGGAGGCGCAAGACCGTGGCATGTGGAAGTCTCAAAAGAGACATTAAAAATTATATCCTACATCGGGGTATATTGGTTGTGAACGAAAATAATGATGAAGCTCTTTGAACTCTCAATCCAGTCGTCAAATACATAGGTACATAAATTAAGTATGCCAGATAATCAACGTATTATAATGTTAATAATATTGACAGATAAAAATAAATAGGCTGTTACTGTACTTGTATGTGACACTCGCTTGGTGTCAACAAACAATGCATCGCGTCGAAGGTCGCTCCTTATTCTGATAACGATGCACACGGGCAGCATATAAACGCGTTAGTCACGGTTATGCAATGTGGATGGCGTGCTCAGAGCATACCGGATGATCCATTCATCCATCCATCAGCCTGTATGCATCCACTGATGGACATAGGCCTTTTCGGGAGCTTGCCAGCGTGAGATATTGTAGTGCATAAGAGTGATCCAAGCACATATGCACTCTGCACTCCTATGCGTTATCGCAAAATTTTTAAGATTTTACTCTCATAGTCAGATGGGACGGCAATCCGACATGATCGGAGAGAGATTAACCGGCTTTATGTGCCTATGAGGCACGGGAGTGTAACAGCGCAGAACTTTTCGTGTTCTCGTATGAGGCACGGAGGTGTAACACTGCAGGGCAACTAGAGTCTGAGAGTGCAAAATGGCGGAATATTAAAAAAAAATTGGCAGTCATAGGTACTGCCGATAGAAGTGAAAACTTATGACTTAGAATTTTAGTATTAAAATTTGAAAATAAAAAATAAAATAAAAATATAAACCTTAAAATTAAGACATTAAAGTTTAATTACGAATGTAGTATATTAAGACCTTTTGCCTTCGTAACAACGCGAGCATGTCGGTGACGCGAGCCACAAATTTACCCCCTACCAATAAGTGCTCATCGCGGCTAAAGAAGTTTTCACTTCAAAAATTATGTCAAGTAACGTAACTCACTTAACTGAATGTACTAGAATTTTTAGTTTTGTTTTGCCTTGAGTTTTGTAATATTGCCGATATTAAAACCGTATAATAAGAGTCTCAGCTTTTACTAACCAGTCTCTACCATTTCTTGACATTCCGTAGCGATACCTTTTTAAAACGACCCGGAACTCGAACCCGCTGCCGAATAGGTACTGATACTGAACCAACCACTGGACCGACGAAGCAGATATTTGAAACCTATGTAGTGCCTACTTACGCCCTTGTACTGAGAAGCACGTATGAAGTCATATTTGGGTTAGTAGGTCCTACCTGGAATTAAACTAGAGTCGTGTTATTGTAAATTACAATAGAGCCTTTAAAAAATTATTATACTCTTAGCTCTATCCGCAGATTAAAAACAAATTAATAAGGCGTGTGCGATTACTCGTTGGTCTAGTTCATAAGCATATTCAACTGCGGCCGACGAGGCGGGACCTCGAGGTTCGAGTCCCGGGTCGGGCCATAATTAAGTATTGGGTTTTTCTGTCTAGAAATTCTCAGTACTAGCCCGGAGTTAGGAAGTTGGTGGTGTTACACCCCCGTGCCTCGGAGAGCACGTTAAGCCGTCGGTCCCGGTTATTATCACCAACATGATAATAGTCGTTAAATGATGGTGGTGGTGGTTAGCGTGGTGGGTCTAAGCTCTAATTCCCACTCTCCTATGAGAATTGAGAGTGGAGGCCTGTGCCCAGCAGTGGGACGTTAATGGGCTGTAGTGATGGTGGTAGTGACCCATCTTCCCTAGTCGGTAACTGGATGAGATTTGGAGGTTCAAATTTGGCCTTTTCGTATCCTCCGTGCCTCGGAGAGCACGTTTAGCCGTCGCGTCGGTCCCGGTTATTATCACTAATATCTGATAATAATCGTAACAAACCTAAGAGTTTAAATACCCATAGTCGAGTCATCGGAAGAACGTGGGAACCCACCGCAATAATATGAAATATCCCAAGAAAACTAATTCCATTATGTGATTAATGGAATGGGGTCACGACCCTCAGTAATGAGTAATACGACGCAGAGAGAGAGAGACAGACAAAAGACGTGACGATTTATTTAATTCCTGAATATAAAACTTATTTATTTATGCTAGGTAGGTACTCTTGCTATCAGGTAATAAATATTTGATCCACAGATTTGATCCAAGTACCATAATATTTTTGTCTCTCAGGGATCTCAAATGTCGGTGATAGCTACAGTTACGAAGCTCTCAACCGCGAAGGTGAAAACACACAAAAACTTTAAAACGTGTATTGTCGAATCGATAGGTACTTAAACCTATACTAAGTCTAGATTCATACTAATAATAATATATTAAATGCGAAAGTGTGTTTATTTGTTGGTTTGTTGGTTTATTGGTTTGTTGGTTTGTCCTTCAATCACGCCGCAACGGAGCAACGGATCGACGTGATTTTTGGCACGGGTATTTATAGTTAAAGATAGTTGGAGATAGTTGAAGAGAGTGAAATAGGCTACTTTTTATGCCGGAAGATTAAGGAGTTTTAAACCACGCGGACGAAGTCGCGAGCATCAGCTAGTAATTAATAATTAACACAGTAAATGAGACTACATCGTGTGGTGGACAATTTCTAAATTTAAGTAACAATAATGACAGCTCTAATATTTTGATATCCCTATCCTAATATGAGATTAAATACAAAAGAATTAGCCAAAAACAATGCCAAAATCCACCAGATTTTATATGAATTTCTCTGCTTTCTTTTTTTCTCTTGAAGAAAGTCATAGTCATAGTCATAGTCATAGTCATAGTCATAGTCATAGTCATAAATATTTATTCAATTTAGGTAAACACTACACTTATTGACGTAAAAATATGATGGTGATAATCTGTTACGGTATCTTAAAACTAAAGCTACGAGGGTTCCAAACGCGCCCAGGTCTGAGAAGAGCCCAGAACAAACTCAGCTGGGGTTTTTTATTTTTTTTCATTATCACCATCTCACAAATCATCTTAACTAAGGAACTATCAGAGCCATTAGAGCAAATTATTGCCAAGCTTCCTTGTCATTTAAGTAATCCTTCATATGGTAATAGGATTTTCCAATGAGTTTACGTTTTACATTAACTTTGAACTTATTCAGAGACATCTTCAACATGTCTTCCGGGAGCTTATTGTAGAAGTGGACACTCTTTCCAACAAATGAATTGCTAAGTTTACTAAGCCTAGAAGCAGGCATTACAAGTTTATTTTTATTTCTAGTATTGACATTATGACAATCACTTTTCACTTTTAAAAATTTATGTAGTTATACTAGACTAGATGATGCCCGCGACATTGTCCGCGTGGATTTAGCTTTTTTGATTCCCGTGGGAACTCCTTCATTTTCTACCTCTATACCAAATTTCAGCAAAAGCGGTTGAAAAGATGGGCCGGGAAAGCGTAGCAGGCAGACAGACAGACAGACAGACACACTTTCGCATTTATAATATTAGTATGGATATGGATGATGTCTTCTTTATTATTCCCGCGAGAACTCCTTAATTTTCCGGGATAAAACCACCGGGTTTTATCAACCGACCTCTGTACCAAATTTCGTCAAAATCGATTGAAAAGATGGGCCGGGAAAGCGTTGTAGACAGACAGACAGACAGAAAGACAGACACACCTTCCCATTATATTAGTATGGTTTCTATATACTTATAATAAAACTGTAACAGGTCCAATTCTGTACAATGAAGATATTATTTTGAAAAATTTTTTTGGAGGGCACTCATTATTCGATACTGAAGCCAAATCTGTAATTTTTTTCATTTTTGTCTGTCTGTCTGTCTGTCTGTCTGTCTGTCTGTCTGTATCTTGGCCGCGCAACACGCCGAAACTACTGAATGAATTCAAACGAAACTTGGCACGATTTGAGCCCATACTACGAGGTAGGACATAGGATACTTTTTATCCCGAAATTCTACCCCCGAAGGGGTAAAATAGGGGTTGAAAGTTTGTATGAAAGTCCTTAATTTCTCAAGTTATAGCCATGAAACTTGATATATGAGCTGCGGGTTGAAAATGAAAACATATGTGTTTCACAGTTTTTCAAAATTCCACCCCCGAAGGGGTGAAATAGGGGTTGAGAGTTTGTATGAAAATCCTTAATTTCTCAAGTTATAGCCATGAAACTTGATATATGAGCTGCGGGTTGAAAATGAAAACATGTGTTTCACAGTTTTTCAAAATTCCACCCCCGAAGGGGTGAAATAGGGGTTGAGAGTTTATATGAAAATCCTTAATTTCTCATTTGGGCTTTCGTTAAAATATGAAGAAGTACCTACGTGTTTCACCATTATAGGGGGATTATACCGTGGGATAATAATATAGGCTACTTTTTATCCTGGAAAATTAACTGAAAAACTTATTCCACGCGGACGAAGTCGCGGGCATCAGCTATAAAGAATATATATAGGTACATACATACATACATAGGCTACTTTTTACCCGGAAAATTAATGAGTTCCTGCGGGAATCGAAAAAACTTAGTCCACGCGGACGAAGTCGCGGGCATCAGCTAGTATGTAATAATACCTTTAATGATCTCTGAACAACAATTTAAAGTTTTGGTATAACATTCACCAAGTAGGTGATACATTTACCACCTACTTTTATACATATTTCAAAACTAGCTGATGCCCGCGACTTCGTCCGCGTGGATTGAGGTTTTTCGGTTCCCGCGGGAACTCTTTAATTTTCCGGGATAAAAAGTAGCCTATGTGCTATTCCAGACTATAATCTATCTCTGTGCCAAATTTCATCCAGATCCGTTCATCCGTTGGAGCGTGATTGAGTAACAAACATACATCCATACATCCATCCATCCAAACTTTCGCATTTATAATATTTATTTGATTCAATGCTTCTGAAAATATGCCCTAATAATCTTGACCTGCAACCGAGAAAATCTCGAAAGCTTTTTACATTCCCTAGCATAAACTAAGGACATAACTTACACAAACACGAAAAACCGGATACAAAGCATCCCCGTACAAAATATTACAAGCATACATTTAATCTATCCAAGGCGACATCTCAACACGAGTAGGAAATGCAAGCTCAAGGAAACTATTAATTGTTAATATAGGCCAAGAGCCGGTGGTAGTTTTGGCAACTTGCAACTTAACTATGTTTTATTTTAAGTTGACCAACTTACACTCTTATGACACGTTTAGACTCTGCCAATTTTGAAAATCAGATTTCAGAGAGTCAGAATCGGTTAGCATGTCTAGTAAGTTAATGTAATAGATCCTTAATCAAATAAATATTATAAATGCTAAAGTTTGGATGGATGTATGGATGTATGGATGTTTGTTACTCAATCACGCTCCAACGGCTGAATTAATCTGGATGAAATTTGGCACAGAGATAGATTATAGTCTGGAATAGCACATAGGTTACTTTTTATCCCGTAAAGCTAAAGAGTTTCCGCAGGAATAAAAAAAACTCAATCCACGCGGACGATGTCGCGAGCATCGCTTAGTATTTTACAAGTCAAAAGGACATAATATTTTCTAATTGATATAAATTCACATTAAAAAATCTATTTAATGCTTTTGCTTACAGTATTAATGCTACCGTCTCCTGGACTACGAAGCGCCGCTTTGAGCGCGTGCGCATCCGTCCGTCGATACTATAGTGGTTCGGTTTTTTCAAATCCTAATATAGAAAGAAGAAATGTTTCTTTTTTGACTCGCTATCCGTCGTTTGAAATAGTTAGGCCATTTCTTAACGATGTCCTGTCGGGTAAACAAATGTGGAAGAGAGCTTTTAATTACAACAGTATCAATAGGCATGATAACAAATATCAATATTCTGAGTTTCTTGCCGGCTCTTCTCAGTAGAACAGCTTTCCGAACCGGTGGTAGTCTTGACTCTTGACGTATCATAAGTGACACAAGTTGTCCTGCGTGAAATAAATAAGTAAATCATTTATCATTTATCAAATCAGCTATCAACATTTATCAACATTTATCAACAGCTCTATAACAAACTTCATACATAATTGTGAGTTATTTCCGCCGTATCAGTTCTATTAAAACAACCTAATAATTATTAAATTCTACAGTCAAATAATCCAAACTTAGTAAGAAATCAAACAAAGTAAGATTACAAAAACCTTGGCAAATAGATGATCTCAATTCTAAGTAATCTTAAATTGTATTGGAAATAAGTCAGTGTGTTTTTAAAATTGAGTGGCCTGGAACTGAGTTGATTTGTTTGAGACTTGTTCACTCGAAGTCAAAATAATGCAGGAAATTAAGGGTTTCTGAATCAAATCATTTTACATGGATATTCATACGAATGGTATGAATGGATTCCAAGAAAAAAAAGTCGATTTTGAAAGATCATTTAATCTGTGGGTGGGGTGTGGAAGAAGTCTGTATCTTGAGGAAATTTACCCATGATCAAAAAGTGATGGTGATAATTAATTATTATCTAAAGCTTTAGTTTTAAGATACCGTGCTTTTATACTATGTAAAGGTGACGTTCAGAAGGTGTACTTGTGTAGGTACCAATTTTGAATAAAATATATACTTTGAGTTTGATTTTTAAGCTACGAGTGTTCCAAACGCGCCCTGTATGCTTAGCATGCGCACAACGAGATTATCTCGCGACTAGAGAGAGAGATGTTGTCGTTGCCGGCAAATTTTTCATTTACCCTAACATGCATAAAATGCGGTATACCTATAACAAAAAAAAACAGGCCAAGGGCGAGTCGGACTCGCGCACCGAGGGTTCCGTACAAACCTGTAGTAAGTTTTAAATTATTAAAAAAAACTACTTACTAGATCTCGTTCAAACTAATTTTCGGTGGAAGTTTGCATGATAATGTACATCATATATTTTTTTTAGTTTTATCATTCTCTTATTTTAGAAGTTACAGGGGGGGGGACACACATTTTACCACTTTGGAAGTGTCTCTCGGGCAAACTATTCAGTTTAGAAAAAAATGATATTAGAAACTTCAATATCATTTTTGAAGACCTATCCATAGATACCCCACACGTATGGGTTTGATGAAAAAAAAATTTTTGAGTTTCAGTTCTAAGTATGGGGACCCCCAAAATTTATTGTTTTTTTTCTAGTTTTGTGTGAAAATCTTAATGCGGTTCACAGAATACATCTACTTACCAAGTTTCAACAGTATAGTTCTTATAGTTTCGGAAAAAAGTGGCTGTGACATACGGACGGACACACAGACAGACAGACAGACAGACAGACAGACAGACATGACGAATCTATAAGGGTTCCGTTTTTGCCAAATTTGGCTACGGAACCCTAAAAATAGTCGACGTGTAAAGGTTCGTAGAGAAAAATACCACAGATAAGAAATATTACTTTTGTCTCTACTTTTGACGTAAAGAGACAAGTAACCATGTTAGCTTCGGTAGACAGAAAGAGATAACGGGTAGACATAATTTTACTTGTAGTGCGCATGCTAGCCATACTGGTCTGAGAAGAGCCCGCAACAAACTCAATCGGTACCTAATCAAAATCCATAATATCCATAGTAACCTGGCCATGTCAAAAGCTCCCGATACGATGTGACAGACAGACAGGCGCGTTGCGTAGGAAGTCATTAGTTACGCGCTATGCGGACGCTACTTTCGACTGGCTATGTACCGTCCACAAAAAAAATCAAACAAAAATAGCACCTATTTTTTCTTATGCAATAAAATCAAATATTCCCTATTCCTATTATTTTTAGGAGTAGTAAACTATTTTGCGATTTTTATTCAAAAACACGCAATAAAAGTAGCTATGTACCTATTAATATATGAATAGATACAATATTTGCGCGTCGTTTAGGAGGTAGAAAGTAGAAACTTATAACTGCAGTCTTATTTTGTTCTCATTGGTTGCTTATAACAGTGTTACAATGTCGTTAGAGCGATTCAATGAGTTCAAGTTAGCCCTAGACTATGATGTCACCTGATGGTAAGTGATGATGCAGTCTATGATAGTAGCGGGCTAACCTGTTAGGGGCATGGCAGTTATATTAAACCCTATCGGTTTCTACACTGCATCGCACCGAAACGCTAAACCCCTAATCGGTGTCTACAGGGCATTGTACCGGAACGCTAAATCGCTTGGCGGTACGTCTTTGCCGGTAGGGTGGTAACTAGCCACGGCCGAAGCCTCCCACCAGGCCAGATCAGAGAAAATTCAGAAATTATAAATTCGCAAATTAACCCTGCCGGGAATCGAACCTGGGTCTTCCCACGTTAAGGCAACAGCGCTTAAGTTCAACACTGCGCCACGGAGGTCGTCGAACGAACTTCACGCGGTCACGCAAAAAATAAATGCACACAATAGGTCAACAGGGTGCTAGGCTTTTAGGTATGCCACATACAGGCTCAGGCTCCAAGCTTTGCAGGTTCATCGCTTCTAAAGGAGACGGTTCAGATTTGTATGGAGCGTCGCGTCGATCCGGTCCTTTTACAAGTAGAGAAATGAAAGAAAAAAAATACTAAACCAGTTTTGATCGTTCAAATCTACAAATTCATCGTAATTTCAGTGGTGTAATTATTTAATCTTTCCACGATAAACAACACTAAACACGAGTGGGTAACAATGGCGGATTCATATTTTTTGACGTTTTCTGTCAAGTGTCAACACAACACCGGAAAAACTATAGGGAAAAACACGTTATTTTGACAGTGACTGTCAGAAATTACATTTGATACATTTCGCGCCTACTGCCATCTCTATGGCTAAAGGTTGCCATCTTGGAAACGTATCGAAAACTTGAGAAACATTTTATTTTATTTCTCGTTATTTACTTTATTATTCTAAATTATTATATTTTTAATACAATCTATGTATTTTCCTCTATTCATGGTAGATTGTACAAAGAGTACACCGAAGGTGAACCTTCTCCTTTCTAGTAGAATTTCACCCAATGCTCAATAGTTTGCATCCACAAATCAACAAAACAATGTCCATAAATACGGGATCTGTATAAACGTCCATAAATCAAAACTGCAGAGACTGTTCCAACTTCCAACCACCAATAGGTAGATAACGGGACATAAAGACGTGGCCATAAATAATAATCCAAGTATTTGACTTAAAGTGCCTTAAAGCTAGATCGCTAATATCTGAAGTTTGTTATTCAACGGCAGAATAGATTTTGATGAATGGACAACCGCAGTATCTATGGGGAATTAGGCTCAGAACTACTATTAATCTACCTCAATCAAATACCTATTGAAACAAATCTATTCAAGAAGTGGTGAAAGCTCAGCGGTTAAGACTGCAGCATTCTATTCCTGGGGGTTCGAATTTTGGCTACGCATCTATTTTTTTTAAATATATAGGCTTGCGTTTGGCTGCAATCAGACCATTATAGTTATGTGCGTTTGAGCAAAAATATAATATGATATGTATGATTGAGCAAAAATATATGATATGTTATGATATGATAAATATATATGATATGTTTTCAAGAACTCGCAGTCATTGCTTAATCCCAAAACACAATTTCAAAAACTTCGCTGAATTAAAAAAATATTCAAACTCTAGCTGATATCCGCGATTTTCCGGGATAAAACGTAGCTTAAGTGTTATTCCAGACTATAATCATCTCTGTGCCAAATTTCCTTCAGATCCGTTCAACCGTTGGGACGTGATTGAGTAACAAACATCCATACATCCATCCAAACTAATCATAATAACCATCTAATCAAATAATTAAATGTAATAAATTCGCATTTATTATATTTAATTAATTGATTAGACAGACTATAGAGTTTATCAAATAAATATTATAAATGTAAAAGTTTGGATGGATGTATGGATGTATGGATGTATGGATGTATGGATGTATGGATGTATGGATGTATGGATGTATGGATGGATGGATGTATGGATGTGTAGATGTATGGATGTTTGTTACTCAATCACGCTCCAACGGCTGAACGGTTCTGGATGAAATTTGGCACAGAGATAGATTATAGTCTGGAATAGCACATAGGCTACTTTTTATCCCGGAAAATTAAAGAGTTCCCGCGGGAACCGAAAAACCTCAATCCACGCGGACGAAGTCGCGGGCATCAGCTAGTATAATATATAAATACCTATTATTTCACCTTTAAAAGCAGTAGGTACTCATGCAATGGAGTAGTAGTATATAAACAATTTACTGCTTGTTAACGGATTCCCGACTCGATGGCTAAGTATAGCCGGTCATTAATAGACTTCATTCATAACGACCGACTACTAATCGATACGCTCCGATATCGATTACATCGACGCATTTATTGGGCAATATGATAAAATTTTTAGTACTTTCTTTATTTAGAACCTTGGCTTATAACTTGTCGGATGGTTAAATAATCTAAGGTAAACTTTAGCTTACATTACCTTTATGGCTTTCAAGTTTATCTAACCTGCTTTGCTAGGATGGAAATTCTGAAAATCATTACAAGCAGGCGTGCAGGGAAGCAACCAAGCAGTCAAACAGGCAAGCAGGCGGGCAGGCTCAGGTGGACAGATATAGACAGACTAAATAAACTCACATTCACATTTATAATACTAGATAAGCACTAGATGAGGCCCGCAATATCGTTGATTCCTGCGGGAACTTTTTAATTTTCCAGGGTGAAAAGAAACCTTGTATGTCCTTCCCCGGGATGCAACAAAATCATTCGAACAGATTGGCCATGGCATCAGTTTGGTTTTGCCATAGGAAAATAATCATACTAATATTATAAATGCGAAAGTGTGTTTGTTTGTTGGTTTGTCGGTTTATTCGTTTGTTGGTTTGTCCTTCAATCACGCCGCAACGGAGCACTGGATCGACCTGATTTTTGGCATGGGTATAGTTGAGGACCTGGAGAGTGACATAGGCTACTTTTTCTCCCGGAAAATTGAGGAGTTCCCGCGGGAATCAAAAAAACTTAAACCACGCAGACGAAGTCGCGGGCATCAGCTATAGTACTTAATATAGGAAAGTGTGTTTGTTTGTTGGTTTATTGGTTTGTCCTTCAATCACGCTGCAACAGAGCAACGGATCGACGTGATTTTTGGCATGGGTATAGTTGAGGACCTGGAGACTGGAGAGTGACATAGCCTACTAACACAAAAAAACTTATTCCACGCAGACGAAGTCGCGGGCATCAGCTAGTATTAAAAATAAAATAAAAACAATAACTAAACAGTTATAAAAATTAGTTCGAATTTTGGCCACCGGGTCTGATAATTTTGTAGGACTGTACCTGCGATGCTCAATTCATAATCGCTACAATAATATCTACCCCCATATTTCACCAAGTACAGTCGAACGTCGCCCACGCAAATTATTTGCCTACCATAGCTTTGGTCCATTATTTATTGGCCATATCTGATTTATTTGCCCAAGACGTTACCTGCGGCTTTGCTCGCGATAACATCTTGCACAAACTGTGTTCCTTGGGGGTGCTAATTTATTGTCTACTAGCTGATGCCCGTGACTTCGTCCGCGTGGATAAGTTTTAATCTATATACCTACTAGAATATTATAAGTGCGAAAGTTTGGATGGATGGATGGATGTTACTCAATCACGCCAGAACAGCTGAACGGATCTTGATGAAAGGCACTGAGATATGAGATAGAATAACACATATTAAACTATTTATCTCGGAAAATAAAAAAAACCTCAATCCACGCGGACGAAGTCGCGGGCATCAGCTAGTGAGTCAAAGTGAGCAACCGCTAATTTCTTGTTGGTTCTTCTCGGTAGGAATGGCAATTGACCAGTTGTAGATTAATTAATTGACCATTCAAAATCACTTGTAAAAGTTTATTATTTGAATAAATACCATTAGAATTTTGGATTTTTTTGAATAGATATCATAGAACAGTTCATACTTTATTAGGTATTAAAAATTCTAAAACATATTATTATGGCTCGTAATAACAGTCGAAAAACCCTCGAATCCAAACACTTTTTTTCAGTGAAAAAAAAAACAAGCTTCCGCAAAAGCACGCGCCGTACCGGAAGCGGATACCTATTCGAGTACAGAAGTGCGTTGGAACGAATTCGTTGCCAACCAATTGGGTATCGATTGATTGATGTATGTGGAACTGTTTAAAATAAAATCTATTAGCCGCCATATTCCTATGGGGAGCGCCTTCTCTGTGGCGTGCATGATATAGAGGCATAAAAGCACTGCTTACTCTATCTAAAAAAGTTCAATGATTGTTTTTCATTAAACCCTACCTGAAAATAGATATCTACTTAATAACTAATTACCTTCCCTGGCTCCAAATTCTGTGCACGCCATTTGCGCCTTCGTTAAAGACCTCATTGGTCTAGTGGTTAGCATATTCGATTTCGGAGGTTCTGGTTTTGATTCCCGGGCCGGGCCATTATTTAATTATCGGGTTTTTTGACTTTTGACGGAGCAGTCAGGCAGGCACACTATTGATTCGTAGCATAACACTATCACTCCGTGCATGTATATCTGTCAAACGTGTACCTCTACATAGCCTCTACAATAGTAGATTGTATTATAAGGGAGCAAAATAATATTTTTACGGCGAGGGCGCTTTTTTGAATCCAGAACGAAGTGAGGGATTCTAGAGTAGAATCCTGAGCGTAGCGAGGGATTCTTTAGTAGAATCCTGAACGTAGCGAGGGGTTCAAAGTACGTCGCCCGAGCCAAAAATATATTTGCGCCCGAATGATACACTCTACTTTTCATCACCCTGTATGAGAAAATTTGGTTTCCGCGGGAACTCTTTAATTTCCCGGGATAAAAAGCATATGTGCTATTTCCAGACTATAATCTTTTTTTTTTTTTTTAAATCTACCTCTGTGCCAAATTTTATCCAGATCCGTTCAGCCGTTCGGGCGTAATTGAGCAACACACATCCATACCACCATACATCCACACATCCATCCAAACTTTCGCCTTTAATAATAATATTTATTTAATTATAATTTTTTTTTTTTTTTAATTTTTTTTTATTTTTATTTTAGTATATATCCATATAGCCCTTTCGTTAGTTAAAATTCAGAAATTATAAATTCCTAAATTGACCCTGCCGGGGATCGAACCCTGGACCTCCGCACGTTAAGACAGCAGCGCTCAACACTGCGCCACGGAGGTCGTCAATTTGCGTTGGCGCTGAACACTAAGATGTTCCAAATTCAATAAGTGCGCGGCAAAGATAATTGCGGCGCACTTACGAGTTTAAAGAGGATTAAAAACTCATTACTGCCCGCTAAAAGTTTCTTATAGAAAACACCACCTTTGGGCGCACATAAAGGCGAACCAAGTCGTCCTTTTCGAATACATGGGATGAAAATGTTATTTTCATCCCATGTATTCGAAAAGGACGTTTTTTTATGTGCGCCCAAAGGTGGTGTTTTATATAAGAAACTTTTAGCGGGCAGTAATGAGTTTTTAATCCTCTTTATACTCGTAAGTGCGCCGCAATTATCTTTGCCGCGCACTTATTGAATTTGGAACATTTTAGTGTTCAGCGCCAACGCAAATTGACGACCTCCGTGGCGCAGTGTTGAGCGCTGCTGTCTTAACGTGCGGAGGTCCCGGGTTCGATCCCCGGCAGGGTCAATTTAGGAATTTATAATTTCTGAATTTTAACTAACGAAAGGGCTATATGGATATATATATTAAAAAAAAAAAAAAAAAAAAATTATAATTATATAAATATTATTATAAAGGCGAAAGTTTGGATGGATGTGTGGATGTATGGATGTATGGATGTGTGTTACTCAATTACGCCCGAACGGCTGAACGGATCTGGATAAAATTTGGCACAGAGATAGATTTAAAAAAAAAAGATTATAGTCTGGAAATAGCACATAATATGCTTTTTATCCCGGGAAATTAAAGAGTTCCCGCGGGAACCAAATTTTCTCATACAGGGTGATGAAAAGTAGAGTGTATCATTCGGGCGCAAATATATTTTTGGCTCGGGCGACGTACTTTGAATCCCTCGCTACGTTCAGGATTCTACTAAAGAATCCCTCGCTACGCTCGGGATTCTACTCTAGAATCCCTCACTTCGTTCTGGATTCAAAAAAGCGCCCTCGCCGTAAAAATATTATTTTGCTCCCTTATACCTAATACAATCTACTATTCCTACTGCTAAAGTAAGGTAATCCTTAAGTTTAAAAAAAACAGTAAGTACTAAAATTTTACGAAAATAATGTGAGTAGGTACTTATTCTGTTGATTATAGTATACCTAACCACCACCACCACCACTGCAGCCCATTAACGTCCCACTGCTGGGCCTCCACTCACATAGGACAGAGGTAATTAGAGCGTAGACCCACCACGCTGCTCAAATGCGGGTTGGCAGGCTTTAACAACTATTATCATGTTATCCTATACCTAACAAGCTTGATATAATATTGAGGTGGTGTTACCGATGGTCTTCTTATTTGAAAACTTAGTAATGGGTTCTGTATAAATAGGAAGCAGGAACGTTAAATGAAGCAGACAGTAAAATTGTTTACTGAGAACTATACCACAGACTGAGCGGAGGAAATTAACTTCCTAGACGAGAATATGAATCAGTTTCTATGAGAACTTATATTGAAATTGGATTCAAATAAGCTTAAGATAAAATTATAGTTCAATTCAATTTTCAAAAAACCTTTCTTAGTGGATGCCTAGTTACGTCATAATAGAGCTATCTTTTATGACGTACTCCTTAATTTTCCAGGTTAAAAGGTAGTCTAGATGTCCTTCCCCGGGATACAGACTCTCTCTGTATCATATTTCATCAAAATCGGTTGAACGAATGGGCCTTGAAAGCGTAGCAGACAGACAGACAGACAGACACTTTCGCATTTATAATATTAGTATGGAAACTTGGTATGGTGATATTTTATTTCCCTTGCGCCTTACTGCGGTCACCTGATCGCAAATGATAATGCATTTTTAGGACGAAAACTGCGAAGGTCTGACTAGAAGGTGCGTTTTTTAGTTATTCTGTTCCCATTTTTTAAAAGTTACATTTCTAACGAAATATTTGTCAAAATTACAAAATCACAAGTTAATTCCATGAAACATCGGCGATTTGTTTCACCAGATTTCGACATGGATGTTAAATTGGTAGGAAAAACTACATCTTTGTTGGAAACCGAGCTGATATCCAACAATTACTACTTCAACGAAATAAATTTGTTTCTGTTCCGTTGAATAGAAACCAACATTAACATGTAGCTCGAAAAACAAAGATATTTAATGATATCGTGCAAATGATAGATTGGATTTAGCGATATTATCTTAACACAAGAAAACAGTCAATTTGAAATTAAATTAATCTCGCAACTGGTATAAAATACGAAAGCTATTGAAATTAATTTTTTTGAATATAGGTACATTTTTTTGTACCAAAATATCAAATAGGTCAGTACTAAGTACTTACTTTATTAAAACACTTACACTCACTCTCATTCAATATAATATTATTATGTCAACACAAGCTTTAAATAAAAATAGCTAAAAATTTAAATAAAGTTATTTAAAATATAAAATACCAATATAAATATATTAGAGAAAAGTATTAAAATGCAAATATGTTGCTCTATGATCTATGTCGAGTATTGATAGGTAAAGCCCGCTCTACCTATCCTATAATTAAAATATCTCTTTGTTGGAAACATAAAAAAACATTAATCAGACGACAGAATAAATCAAGGGAATTACGTAACCGTAGCGGCGGCGGCTGCGTTTTCTTAATTTTCACGCAAAGACATTCGGATAGACAGAGAGAGAAATAAAACAAAGTGCGAGCTTTCGGTGCTAAAGATGGAGATAGAATGACACGGCGGATTGGGGCGCACGCTAGAGTTGTTCAAAACTGTTATAAATCCATAACACGCTACGGACTATAAACTATAAATTTTTAACATGCTTTTAAATACGCTATGTTATAACGCGCTTGTTAAAGAAAACGTGCGGGCGGCCGGCAGACGCGATATGTCTTGCAACACGCTAAATTTCGTAACACGCAACGATGACGTTCACTCACAACAGCGCGTTACGCGAGACTAACCAATATAACCATCGGCCAGCGCAACGGCAGCGCGCTACCTACAGGCGGGCGCCGTTACAACGTTATTAGTGTTATTACGTTACGACTCATTACGAGGCACCGCGCGCGATCGCGTGATATTCATAACGCCGTAACGTCATGGCGGCTCCTCACATAACTCGTTATCCCGTTATGGGACAATAACGCGTTATCATATTGCGTTACGTGTTATATTAACCACCTCTAGCGCACGCGCATCGCTGAAAGCTCGCGACTCCGATTATCTTCAGTCTTGACTCAACCCTCGAAGTGCGCGGACGTGTGAACCGTAACGGGTTTACTGAAAAATTCAACTCGATATCGTTTCATCGGGAACTAAATCGTGTTGAGTGACATTTTAGTGTTGTGCTAAATTTCTTGTGACCTCTGTCGATACATTTGACTTGATTTTATCATTGTGACATTTAGTTGTTGATGTGCGCGGGAATTGTACTCGTTTCCCGTAGCTGGTAAGCCCATTTGTGTTTATTTTAGGATATAATTAAATATAGAACGTTCGTGTATGAAAACATAATTAGTTTCATATTTAACATGATTCAGTGTTACCTAGAAATATTCGTAGCATGTAATATTGTTGCCGGTTCGTTGGAAAAAGGAATTTGAGACACATGTGTAGCGCATACCTATTTCTAATGGATAGGAATTGTTGTTAAGCCATTAATTAATTTTATGGTTTAAGTACTGGAGAAGAGCTTAGATAGTTACAGTAAAGTTTGGTAGGTAGGTATGTCATATTATAATACAATACATTTGCACAACTAGGCACCTAATTAGGTTCGAACAAACTTTGGCGGTAAAATCTGCGCCGTGAAAACTTTACCGGTCTAACTCTACCTGTTATTATCAGCATCTGAGTCAACCTGTAGTTTAGCCCTCGGTAAAACATACCCTAAGTAGTTAGGGCTTCAGCTTCTTGTTCGAATTCCGGGGATGCCTCCTACTTTTAGAAGTTCTACGTATCATGTAAATTACATATCACTAGCTTTAGCGGGGAATGAAAACGTTATGCGGAAGCCTACATCTACATGCCTGAGAATTAACCATAATAATTATCGTAATGTTCTTAAAGGTCTGCGAACCCTTACTTGACCAGTGGGGTAGAATATTATGGCCTATCCTATACCCTCCTCATTCTGAGAGGAGATCAGTGTGTTTGGACCGGGCGATGGATTGAGAGGATGATGATTTTGTATTATTTCAACGCCTTTTTAACGCTACGCCGCTGCATGTAGCACTGCGCCGTTTGATGGTGTAACAGTAAACGATAGGCTAAATATCGATAAATATTTATATGTACGTGAAGCTGAAGATTCGCAGCCCTAGAAAAAAAAAATTAGTATAATATTTACATAGTAGGTATAATACTGTTTAAGTTACCAATCAAAATATATAAGTAGCATACCGTATGATATAATATGTATGTTATTCTACAGTGTGTTCGATCAACGGTGAACAATTATCCAGTGCCTGTAAGGTAAGCCAAGGTTGAGGTTTATAAGTCTGCTCGCATACATGCCAGTATTTTAGTTAATTAAAAAATTAAACTCTGGTTAAACCTCAAATAGGTTATATTTGTCTTTGTGGCCTCAGTAGACCCAATTACAATTTAATCAAATTATTGTGTAGTTTTTAGGAAAATCAAATGTATAATTTTTTTAATAAAGCGGTTTCGCTTTGTATTTTCTTGACGTCTTATTTTTTGTCATTATTGTTCCATTCAAATTCTATTTTTTTTTTGTAAGCTTTTACAAATACATACTTTTTAATCGTCAAGTTAATCTGTAGGTACTATTGGTTCCGAATACCATTCCTATCGAGGAAACCAGGAAGAAACTCGGCGGTTGCACTTAAAGAAGATATCGACAAATATCAATTTATAATAGGAACAATATTATTGCAGTACTTAGTCTTTATAAAATTATTTGCTTGAATAGGTATAATACGTCTTGAACTCCAGCACTTCTGAAAAAGAAATCATTTCGATAGGTGCGTGCGTACGTACTCGTAAGTGGTTCCATTCCGTAATATTATAGTATTCGCGGACTAGAGGGCACGTAGCATTTGCCCCCAGCCTTATTCTTTCATAAGGCAAGCAAGGCTAGAGGCTGGGACCCTTAACATGCATCCCGCGTCCTAACACGTGGCTAACAATGTGTTTTTGTTACTGACGAACTGGGCGAGGCGTGGAGTAGCTCTATTAATATTAATTATAGTTCAGTTCGATTCTTATACCCACTTGTTTTCTAAACAGCCTATTTCTTTCAAAAGGCAAGTCAAGGCTAGAGTTGTGGAACCTTAGCATGCATCCCGCATCCTAACACGTGGTAAAAATATGATTTTGTTACTAATGGACTGGGCGAGGCGTAGAGCTGCTCTATTAATATTTATCGTCAAATTTTATTCTTATATATCTACCTTCAACCAAATGTTATTAAAAATTATAGTAAATTCTATAATATGAAAATGAAATCTGGAAACATGAGATGAACATGTCGGTTCCCCATATCACATAGAAAGTATTTTCAGAAATTACACTCGAGCGAAGCCACCAAATCAACAATTTGTAAAATAAATACTATTCAGATAAACTTACTTAAATACAAATCAAAAATTTGCGGAGCGGCAGGATTTGAACCAATTTCACAAATTTCAATTTTTTGTGACAAATTTTTAATATGTATTTAAGTAAGTTTAGAAACTTCCCTCGTGTGTGAAGCACTGTAATAATAAAATTACAAACTTTTCAGATATTTTTTGAGTTGTAATGGAGCCTCCATTCTATGTTCTAAGTTACACCTAACGTGTGCCAAACACGTGGTTGCGGTCCCCTGAGCAAAAAAATTGTCTATTGCTTTCGAGCCGTTCGTGTGTCTACTACCATAATATACCACCCAATGGCACAAAGTATATTTGTGAAGATTTTAGTAATACTGAGTTAAAGGTTAAAGTGGACTTAAGTGCCGATACTAACGTCTTGGAGTATAATATTTACATACGTGATACGAGTAGTACGGCAAAATTGCATAGGTATCCTAACTTTTTTATAAATATGTACTTGTAAGAGTTTGTTTGTTTTTGACCAACTTTTCTACCGATTTCGATGAAATTTGGTACGGACTACAGACATAGGTTGTGTCCAGGGAAAGGACACAGGAATTTTTATTCTGGAAAATTACGGAGTCCCCGCAAGAATTTAAAAAAATTTAACTGCGTCAGGCATCAGCTAGTTACCTAGTATATTATACATTTTATAAATTGTACGCGATGAAATAATTGTCCGCCTGAATTCAGGTTTTCTATTAATCTTTTCAACTTTACGGGTAAAAAAAGACTATGGGATGCAATCTTTGTACCTACCTCTTTGCACCAACGGCTACTTAGTCTGTGTGTCTGTCTATCTATCTGCTAAGCTTTCACGACCTATTCAACCGATTTCGACGAAATTTGGTAGAGATAGGTTGTATCCCTGGGAAGGACATAGACTAAGCTAAAATTCGCGGAGAATCTAAAAAGTCCCACGGGTCTATTCAAAGACCTAAATCGACGCGAATTACAAAATAATATATCGCATAAAACTTTCGTACACTGTCCAAATGCTTAAGCACATTCCATATTATACCACAATTATACTCAAGCGTTCTTAGTAAAACTTATAATTGACCGTCCGTCTGTCCGTCTGTCCGTCCGTCTGTCAGAGCCTTGTAACTTCTGAATTACTGAACGTAATTACTTCAAATTTAAATATAATATGTAAACCTATGGCCTCGAGCCGAATATGGCTTAAAAAATTATAAATATCTTTATTTCAGGGGAGCTATCATAGAAGCAAATGCGTGGAAAAATATTTTTTATAGCGTTACATAGGGTTGCGGTAGGTATATCATTTTAAAGATAATTAGGAATAGAGTCCAAAAATATTTTCTTTTTAATTTTTCCCCTAAAATTGACGAAATGGGGGGCTTTCAAAGTGGAGATTTTCTAACGTCCAAAGTTGACCTCAGAACTCTCAATTTTCTGAAAGGCTGAGCCTGAAACTTGATCAATTATTTGAATTATATCCTGTACTTGAACAAAAAATACTAAAATTAGATAAATATTATAAGGAAACGAAATTATTTAATTTTTAATTAGCCTCAGTATTTTTAACAGAACTTCACAATGATGTCAATAGATGGCGCTATGTAAAAGTTTATGGATACCGCGAGGTTTCAGTTCGGGGCAAACCACTAGTATAAATTTTAATGGAAAGTCTCGTGATTATAATTAATTACTATAAAACTTCACCTCGCGAAGGATTCCTTGCATTCTTCAATAAAAGTTATTCAAAATTCCATCTGCATTCACATTTAGGTTAAAACGTTCACGTATTGAGGTTTATCGCCATTTTTACTCGCAACTTGAGAAATGTTTGACTTTTTCGTGCTTTTTCATGCGCTATTTCTGTATACTTTGATCAGCACTAATGAAGCTCGTATAAAGTGGTTATTATACGATGATTTATTGAAAACATTAGCTACTGTTGCGATGTAGTTCTCCTATATAACTTAATTGTGCTCTTTTATTGGACTTTTTATTGCGTTTTCAACAAAATAGATAACTAAGATTGCTTACACTATTTGATATATCATTAAACTAGCTGATGCCGTTGCTGATGATGTTTAAGTTTTTTTGATTCCCGCGGGAACTCCTTAATTTTCCGGGATAAAAAGTAGCTTATATGTCATTTTTTAGGTCCTCAACTATACCCATGCAAAAAATCATGTCGATCCGTTGCTTTGTTGCGGCTTGATTGAAGGACAAACCAGCAAACCAACAAACAAACACACTTTCGCATTTATAATATTAGTATGATGTATGATCGTATGAGTATGAAAAGTATGATATCCTTTGTAACATAATTGTGCTATTTTATTTGACTTTTTATTACGTTTTTAATAAAAAGATTTAACTAAAATTGTCTACATTTGCAACATACCTACTATACTAAAATCTCATTTATATCTTACTTCTAATATTTTATTTTATTGGACTTTTCATTGCGTTTTTAACAAATAGGTTTAACTAAGATTGTCTATTTTCTTTGCGACATTTATTATTATTTATTATTATAATAATTATAGTCAGACAAACTTATCTGACCCGATGACAGCGTCGCTAGTAAATCCTTACTAACATTATAAATGCGAAAGTGTGTCTGTCTGTCTGTCTGTCTGCTACGCTATCCCGGCCCATTTTTTCAACCGATTTTGCTGAATTTTGGTATAGAGGTAGGTTATATCCCGGGGAAGGACATAGGCTACTTTTTATCCCGGAAAATTAAGGAGTTCCCGCGGGAATCAAAAAACCTTAATCCACGCGGACGAAGTCGCGGGAATCATCTAGTACTTTTAGTGATAAGACCGCCCTTGCGCACTTTGTTTTGTTTTGTTTCCTTTTCAATGTATTTTTTATGTCTTGTGTAGCAATAAAGAGTTTATCTATCTATCTATCTATCTAGTATGAAAAATAAAATAAAAACAAAAACTAGACAGACACATAAAATAGTTCAAATTTTGGCCACCTGGTCAGATAAGTTTGTGGGACTTAGTATCCGTTGATATTTTTATCAGTCTGATTCTGAGGCACCTGAGTCAGTTATAAACTTTAACGAATCATACAATTTAAACAAATACTTCTAGAAAAATAGAACAATAAACGCGGGTAATAAAACTGAAATACAGTTCTGGTTTTTGATTCATACGAATCACTATATAAGTGTTTTCATATAGTTTTATATTCCAACTTGACGTCGGACAATAAACGGACCTGCCAAACCGCTGATAGTCCTGAACAATACGGAGATTCGGGGAAAACTATACTATACTAGCTGATGCCCGCGACTTCGTCCGCGTGGATTGAGGTTTTTCGGTTCCCGCGGGAACTCTTTAATTTTCCGGGATAAAAAGTAGCCTATGTGCTATTCCAGACTATAATCTATCTCTGTGCCAAATTTCATCCAGATCCGTTCATCCGTTGGAGCGTGATTGAGTAACAAACATACATCCATACATACATACATCCATCCATCCAAACTTTCGCATTTATAATATTTATATGGATTATAGGCAAAGAGCTTAGTCTTCTTCATCATTTGATAGATAGAAAGACAGATAAATGTTTTATTTGCTCACGAAAACAATAAATTCCACTACTGGTTAGTAAGGGTCTAGGACTGCAGTCAAGGGCTACTGCTTAGTAGCCCTTGACTGCCATCTCACCTGGTGGTAAGTGATGATGCAGCCTAAGATGGTAGCGGGCTAATCTGTTAGGGGCTTGTACACGGCATCAAACCGCTTGGCGGAACGTCCTTGCCGTTAGGATGGCATCGGCAAGGACGGCTGAAGCGTATCTCCAGGCCAGACGAGAGAAAATACAGAAATTATAAATTCCCAAATTGACCCTGCTGGGAATCAAACTCTCGAACCCCCGTCCAATTAACTACTAGGCTATCAACCGCTACAAGTAACTATGTATTTTATAATTTAACTTGTTGTAAAACTACAGATTACTTAACTAAAACAATAATTGACAACTAAACAATAAAGGAACTTTTTTTTCAAACTTCAAAACGCGCGCTAACTAAAAGTAGGATTTTGTATAAAATACGTAGTACTTGTGCCGTTACCAAAGATCGTTCGCACTCTAATTTAAAATGGTTATCAAAAATAAAAATATCAGGAGACGTGGATACTACGTCTTTTGGCAGGGCCTCATCGTGCTCGAAACCGTGCTTTTATTTTAATTCCTATCTCGTAGTGAGCATTGGCTTTAAACTTTTCTCTCCACCGACTCTGAGTGTATCATGTTTACAGCTGTTTTAGAATACATTTACTTAATCTAAAAGCTTTTGAACTATCAATTTCTCAGTATAAAACATTAAGCCGACTAGCTAATGGTTTTTCCGCCCCCGTATAAAGATTATGACTAGGCTTGGCAACTACCATGCAATAAAAACAATATATTATCAATAATAAGACTAGACGATGCCCGCGATGGATCTGAAAAATCGCGTGCGAACGTTTAGATTTTCTGGCATGAAAGTAGCCTTTCCCGGAATGAAATTCACCGAAAACAACGTAAATTTTACGATAGTGTAAGTATATCATAGGCCTGGGTGGGAGGCTTCGGCCGTGCCTGGTTACCACTCTACCGGCAAAGACGTGTCGCCTAGCGATTAAGCAATCCGGGTCGATGCCGTGTAGGAACCGATTAAATGTATGGGTTTAATATAACTGTCATCCCCCTAACAGGTTAGCCCGCTAAGACTGCATCACATACCATCACGTGAGATTGCAGTCAAGGGCTAACTTGTAGTAAGTAGATTTAAAAAAAGGTCGCCAAAATTACAGTACCTTACTTATTTATACTTTTTTTTAACTTGGAATGCCGTCCAAATTTGCGTCCGAATGAGGTTTTTAGCTCGATCCACATTCGTTTATTATGAGGTTTATGGTTTTTGCATAGAACATCTAACAACATAGGTAATACAATAAATTACCATGTACATGTTACATTATATTAGAACCCACAAGTTCAATGTATTTCCTTGAATTTTAATGCAATAACTTATAATAGGTATTGCCTAATTCGTATTCTTATAACTAAATCGGTTTTTATTCACGCGGCGTATTGGGTTGTGTGTTGCATAACTTAATAGAAATTACTATATGGCTATTTTAAGCTACATACTATTCAAATGTGTAATGCTTCCTTATTACATTTTGTCTAGGTGTAGGATGCGTTTCAAAATTCTAATTTTCAAATTTCATGCAACCAATAGACCAATTTATGTTTTTCCAAGTATTTTTGGCTTATTTTGAAGGATCTACAGGGCGGAAAATCAGGACATTCTATCCTAATAATAGTGTCCTAGTTATATAAATGTTAAAAAGGTGTGAATTTATTTCGCTCTAGATAGCTATGTCTGGGACTGCGCTTACATAATTAAGTATAAATACTTTATATTTGATTTTATTGTTAAGAGCTTTTTAAAAAAGAGACCGCCGAGTTTCTAGCTGGTTCTTCTCGGTAGGAATGGCATTCTAAACCAGCGCGGCGGTTGATTCATTTGACGATCCAAAAGCACTTGTAAAAGTTTATTTGAACATTTGAATTTAGAATTTTGTAAGTACCCTTACTCTGAGATTGATCGAATTTAAAATACGGTCTCACTAAGTGAGGTGAATTACATATGCATCAAACTAAAATGAATCTTAATTTTATTAATTTAGAGCTCAATTTCGTACATGCATTCACAGCTAGCGCTCCAAACGAAACGTTTCGAAATTTGAATCGGTTGCACTGAATTTGTGGCTTTAAATAAGAGTTTTTGGGTCCATTTTAGTTTGACTCAAATGTGATTCACCTCACTTAGTGAGACCGTATTTTAAATTCGATCAATCTCAGAGTAAGGGTAAAGGACGTCATTCTTTCTAGATCCTGTAGAGATGGATTAACGAATCATCATCCATCAGGATGGATTCCCAATAGTGATGCAAAAATATCATGCGATTTTAGTATTTAACAAGAAAACCATAAAGCTCTAAGTCTAGGTATAAGGCCTCTACATGGAGTGCATCGTACGCTGTTATTGGAATATTAATATGATAAGGTTTTATTCTCATGACATATTTTGTATGCGAGGCAGCTCAAAGCTGCACAAATATGGATGACATAATATCGAAGGTGTATGAGGAAATCGGCCGCCGCCCGTTTTATAGACCGTTTTTAAGGCAGGTGCAAAAACGGACGGCTTTGGCTATGGCTAGTTACCACACTACCGACAAAGACGTACCACCAATGCGATGGCATGTAGAAACCGATTACGGGTATGGGTGCCCTAACAGGTTTTTTTTTATTCATTATTATAGGCTTATGCTTGACCACAATCACACCTGATGGGAAGTGATGATGCGGCCTAAGATGGGACGCGCTTGCCTAGAAGGTGCCTATTCACTCTTGATTTAAAGATACCCAGATTGTAATTGGTGGGAAACACAGTTTTTGGTAGAGTGTTCCAGATCCTAACCATGCGAATAAGAAATGAAGACGCATAGCGCTTCGTGCGTGTGGATGGAAGTTGGAACGTTGACGACACCTGGTGGAAACTCGCACGGCGTCTTGCGGTTAGGTTAGCCCAATAAACAGCAAACTTTGTTGTCACAAAGCCAGGCGTGTAAAGTCTGCGAATCCACGCTTGACTAGCGTGGTAAAGTATGCCAGTGACCACCATGCCTCATTCTGGGAGGAGACTAGTGCTTGGTAGTGAGCCGGCGATGGATTATTTGAAATGATATTTCCAACAATGGGTTAAATGAAGATACTCAATAGATATATTAAATAGTTGAGTAGTTATGTACCTAAGTTATGACGTGAACAATGATATCCTATCTAAAGGAAGCAGGCGAGCGTTGATGTATTGGCGGATATTGTTGAACTATCCCGACCTTTGCATCGATCTTGAATACGTAGGTATTTAAGACCGATGCAAAGGTCTATGTTGTATACCTTAGTATATAGTATTAGTATATAGTATAGTATTTGGACGACCTCCGTGGCGCAGTCTTGAGCGCGCAGGTTCCGGGTTCGATCCCCGGCAGGGTCAAATTGGGAATTTATAATTTCTGAATTTTCCCTGGTCTGGCCTGGTGGGAGGCTTCGGCCGTGGCTAGCTACCAACCTACCGGCAAAGACGTGCCGCCAAACGATTTAGCGTTCCGGTACGATGCCGTGTAGAAACCAAGGTAAACCGAGGTAGAAAACGAGGTAGAGGTATGCAGGGTTTAATTTAACTGCCATGCCCCTAACAGGTTAGCCCGCTACGATCTTAGACTGCATCGTCACTTACCATCAGATGAGATAGCAGTCAAGGGCTAATTTGTAGAGTATTAGTAGATAACTAGATAATGCCCGCGACTTCGTCCGCGTGAACTAAGGGTTTTGGGGTACCGTGGATATATGTATATATCTACCATAAAATTTTCCGCGCTAAAACGAGCCTGTTTCCTTATAATATTATAATCTCTGTACCAAATTTTGCAGTACCTAATGTCACAGAATACATAATAGCACTGGTAATGTCTGCAGTATGCTATATTTACTTACTGCAAAAGCTAAGTTACAAGGTAACTTAAGTATATTAATCTCATTGGTCCCCTGATCGGTTTCTACTTTCTACGCAGCATCGATCAGATCGCTTGGCGGCATGTCTTTACCATTTCCCAGTAAACGAACATGAAGTACCTACGTACATTTCTGTTTTGGAAGAAAGTTTTAATTTAGATTAGGTATTACCTATTTTTTTTCAGTAATTAACAAAGTTACATAATGCCTTTATCTTTAAAAACAGCTTATAATTTTAAGTCCCTTTAGAAAGCATTTTACCATTAACTATCAAGTAGGATGAGCAACAAATGACAATGTACGCGTAAGCTCCCTCCATTATGTGACTGCCAAAGAGTTGTTATACTTACTGCTAGAGCAGCAATCAACCGCATAATGTACTCAATCTGCGCCTTACAATCATCAGTCGAGCTTAATGTATTTACTAAAATGGCGCCGAATAAGCTTTCGCCTGTCAGTCTATCTCTCGATAATATTGCTATTATTTATGTCTGTCTGCTACGCTTTAAAAAATCACAGCCCTTCTTTTCAATCGAAATTTGGAACTGAGATAGCTTGTAATCCCGGGGAAGGTATAGGTTACTTTATCCCGGGAAATTAAGGGTTCCCGCTGGTATTAAAAACCTTAATCCACGCGGACGAAGTCGCGGATATCAACTAGTCTGATAACAAATTTAACCGTTACAATTTTAATAGTTTGAATCCCGAACTCATCGAGTCGTCGGTTGACGAGAGAAACTGGTAACAAATCACAATTCTTAACAATATGGGACAGTGGCGGGGAGGGAGTATGAGGTCTGCCACTCCATGTTCTTAACTCTAACTCAATGGTTACTGCTTGTACTAATGACGTCACATTACTCAGATAATCTGTGAGCTTTTTGTACTTTCGACAAAGGAACTGGGAACGCCGACAAAGGTTAGCTTTAAACGTATGAGGGGAAACAACAATATTGTGTGTGTGTGATTATATCCATATACTCGTTCTTAATTTTATCGTAAAGTTATTTTAACCCACCACTACCTTTTAAATCCATCGCAGGCTCACTACTGAGCACAAGATTAGGCCATAGCCCACCACAATTGACTGGCATTTGGCAACCTTCACAAGTGCAGTTTTTCAAAGCAAGTGATGTTCAATTGCTCAAAGAATGAAAGGCTATTACCGCTTGATATTTGAACAAAGACAAGCCCATGCATTTTTTTTTTCTTTATTTGTTTAGGGACTTTTATACATATTATGTACATGTCAGCCCCATTATAATCTAAATTTATACAGAAAACAAAAACACGGTAACTTATAACAAAAAACAAAGAGTAAAAAGATAAAAAAAACAATAAACTAAAAAAAAAAAGAAAACACTTCATGAAATGAGACTTATGCATTCAAACATACTAATCGCATCCTTAGATGCGGGACGGGCAAGGATAAAGCCAAACTTTTTGAAGAATTCAAGAACATCAAGCAGCTTCTGTCCTTCACTGTACACTGTACAGGTTGGTCCAGGATCACATTTTCATTTTCTTTGGTCTTGTACCGAAATGTTGCGATTGAACGTTTACTGGTCGGAGTATTCAAATCAAAACAAACACACGGTAATTCAATAAAACAAAAACGGCCCCTGATTGCTTCAAATCACATGAGTGGAACATTATCTTCGATTGTCCAACGACAATAAATATAAAGGAACGTTTTTCGAACGTGCTACTAAAAACCTTACTTTATGTCCTTAAAATAAAGATGAGATTTATATGGACACCATTGACTCGTGTTGTCCGAAATAATGCATTTGAAAATGAAACTTGTTGCGTGGGGTTTAAAGTTGAGAATTCTGTAATTGGATTTCTTGTGGTGTCTTCACCGTTCCGATTCAAGCATGAGACGCAATAAATTTCAATTAATACCGTCGACAGCAGAGTATTGTCTTACAAAGAGATTTTGGCTACGATTTTTTTCAGTTCGTGCGAACTTAACTTTTAATTTCGGTTGTTAGTTTAATTTATGGAACTATTAATTTGTTTAATCTTGAAATTTGAGATGGTCTAAAATGTTGTAAGCTTACCAAAGAATGTAATCGTTTTTAACAGCTCCGCCTAGATACACATTATGATTCTGTAGGTATGCCATGGAAATAGTCATGTACTGAAAGAATGAGTAGACTAGGTACCTACATAGGTACTATTTGAGTAGTAGATATGTTTTGTTAGATAAAGGATTTCTAAGATCTATGGAAGTTTAAGACAAAACTACCTTTTTTATTTTAGTACATAATAACAGTAGAACAGATTTGGGGTATGGTTTAAAAAACTGCAAATTTAGCCCGTTTCCGTCTAAAATTGTATCGTTACGCCAGTGTTAAAGTTAGAGCTAGATCATAAACTTGACAAATAAGAAAACGGCTAGACATCCACCAAAAACTTTTGCCATAAGACGATCCGCCATTTATTTTCAAAATCGCAACGACTGCTGCGATACGAGTAATAAATCTTACACTTAGACATTTTATTTAGGCCTCCATACCCAAATTTTCAAAACCCCGTTTTAAAATTTGTATAATAGGTAGTGTATCGCATTATTACAATAAAAGTTCATTATCCGACGGCAAAACATCATCAAGATTCAAGCGCAACCCCCCTAAAGTTATATCAATTGTCGGTGCCGGTCATTCTCTTCCATTTACAAGCAAATAAGCAATTGATTATCAATTCGCCTTATATTTATTGACCGACCGGCGACCGTGCGATGCAATGAGGCCTTTATATCGTACGATATCGATAAGAATAGGTTACGACCGCAAAACAATTCGAATAAATTCGAAGGTGAAACTTTTATCATTGTAATTTAATTCTCATTACTTAAGTATTATCATATGAATGAAAACATTCAGATTTTTTACATTCATATTTTAGTATAGCCAAGCGCAACACAAAAAAATACAACACAACAAAAAGCTCTCGTTTCACGTTCAACAGTAGAAGGAAAATGCTATTTATTTATTAGAAAAGCATGATTGTATCTCCCTCTCAAGGGAAACTTTAAACCTGAATACATAGGAGATATTGATGATAATCAAACAGCATAAATCTATTCAATATTTATAAATATGAAAGTGTGTTTCATTGTGTGTCTGGTAAAACTTTTCAAGGCTCATAAATCTCGCAAAAAGGTAACTCTCCTATGGTACACCATAGGAGAGTTATTTTTCATTCAAAAAAAAAACAAAAAGTTTCCACAGGATAAGCTTTATATTATAATCAAAAGTCGTAATCGTTATTCCATCGTCATATCGTCATCATACAGTGTAAAAGCGGATGCACTATCGATAGAGTAAGAAACTACAGTAATAAAGATGTAAAACACTTTCATTATACATTGAACATCTTATACGACAAGCGAACAGCTTAGTATATTGTCCGCCGGTAATGTATTGCTAAATTCAAATGTTTACGGTCACTTTGTGTGTAAACGCGCATTATCTATTGTTTGCTCGAGTGATTTATTTACAAGTATTATGTAAACTGCACGTGGATGGAAGTTATTGTAAGCACGTGTCAATCTATAGTAGTAAAATACTCAAACACTATCTAAAGGCAACCTCATGGTGCGAAGTCTGCCTCGTTGGTCTAGTGGTTAGCATGTTCGATTGCGGCTGACGAGGTCCCGGGTTCGAATCCCGGGTCGGGCCACAATTAAGTATAGGGTTTTTCTGACAAGAAATTCTCAGTACTAGCCTGGAGTTAGGAAGTTGGCGGTAGAAGAGCACTTAAAGCCGTCGGTCCTGCGCCTGATCTCTCTCCGGTCGTGTCGGACTTTCCGTCCCATCGGGCTATGAGAGTAAAGGAATAGAAAGGCCACCTGTGTTAGCGTACACATTTGTGCACTAGGATAATATACTAGCTGATGCCCGCGACTTCGTCTGCGTGGATTGAGGTTTTGTTGCTTCCCGCGGGAACTCTTTAATTTCCCGGGATAAAAAGTAGCCTGTGTGTTATTCCAGACTATAATCTATAAATGTGCCAAATTTTATCCAGATCCGTTCAGCCGTTCTAGCGTGATTGAGTAACAAACATCCATCCATCCAAACTTTCACTTTTATAATATTAGTATAGACTATAGAGTATAGACTATAGATCTCCCGCGTAGATGGCTAATCTCTCTGGAGTCTGATCGATTCGAAATATCTCCTGTTAACTCAATGTTTTGGCTTAAAAAAAACTTCTATCGTATGAAGATCTATACAACGTGTTTATAAGCAATTCCTATAACTTCGAGGTATTGAGCAGACCACTTATAAGAATCGAACTGCATATGAAATATTTTTTAATATTTAAAAAAAAAAAAACACAGTTTTCATACAAAGTAATTCAAATATTTCCGACTATTTATGTTATACACACCTTTATGTAAAAAGCGACAACGTCGCAACATTTTTACTAAGGGATTGCGGTGCGCCTTTGCTATTTTTAACAATATCGAGATAGGAGAATCTTACTGATGGACTTAATTTTTTACCTAATTACCCAGTTATGAACTTTAGGGACTACGGTTAGGAATAGAATTTGTCTACGAGCTTGGGTTCCGGTTCGAATACCAAACAAGGGATTAAACGAAAAGTAGTTAAGTAAGTTTAGTAGTATTACAAAACATAAAAGCGAAATATTAATTAGGTATAGGAACTTGCTGACCTACGTTTGCGCAGTCAAAAAAATTGACGGAATTGTACCTACTATTGACTTGTGTGTATGTTTTTAATTTCGAGTATGGTAAATACGCCGGTATTTAAGCTTGAGTGAATTTAAATCGTATTTAATTTCGAGTCAGCATTTTTTACTTAGGTATAATACCTACCTTTTATGAATAGCGGTGTAGTCTTTTTATTATCAGGTAGTAGATTTTCAATATCGCCAAACTGTAAACTGTAAAAGATAAATCTGAGGAAAATTTATGTTTTATCGTTTGCGGCAAGACTTTATCGATGCCGACAAGATAGCTTCTACTGGCACATCACTAGTTACACCGTAGGATATTATTCAATGATTTAAGTTTGGCAACGTCGCAAAAACAAGGATGCGGCATATGGGAAACAATTTTGGATCTATTTATAAAAGAAAAATTATTTTCTCCGAAAATATCCATTTTAGAACACATGTTCCTTAGCCATTTTTGATTACTTTTCGTTAAGGAATCTAACCCTAGAGTTATAGGAATTGCTCCTAGACACGTTGTATAATAGTAGGTCTGTTCGAGGAACTAACTACTTAGATTAGAAATATTAGGCTAGGTAGAATAGACTACTTACTAGTACCAATTCTGTGCTAGTACTTAGATATTATATTATAACACGTCCACACTCAGTGGACTCGGATATGATAATGGCAATCAACTAATAGAATATTCAAATTTTACCTATTTACTCTCATACATGCATCCCGATTAATATTTCTCCACGCCCATCAGAAATCGTTGGCACTTCCTTGTACGTGCGGTGCATTTTATCGACTTTCTTTCATCCTTTTCTCGCTTATGTGTGTTTATATAGGTGTGAGAGAGAGGTAAGAATGTCTGGTAGCAGTCGATCATCTTTATTCGTGATGGCCAGTGGTATATTATCGACACTTCCGGCCCTAGCAAGTCATTGACTCAAGGAATACTGGATACGTTTGGTTTTGATGGTCCTTGGTATTACTACATTATGTAATGGAGAATGGAAGTTATTACTTATATCATAGAGTTTTTGAGGTAGAACTAGTTAGATTGAAATTACTAATAACTTTCAAAAAGTGTACTGTGTAAGTACCAATTTTTAATAAAGAAACTTTGACTTTCTTATTTTGGTTGTTGGAGGTTGTTGAAGATGCCCGAGAGAAATCTTTGATTAATTTCCGAGATGAAAAGTAGCCTAGGATCTTTCCCCGCATGCACCCTACGAGTATCTCTATACCAAATTTCGGCAAAATCGGATCAAATTGGATGGGTGTCCAATTTTAATTGAAAGCGTAGCAGAGAGACAGACACACACACTTTCGCATTTTATTATTTGTATGACCTCTGTCATTATGTTGTTAGTTATACTTACCTAGTTCAAAAACGTAGAGGAAGCTTAAATTAAGCTTCTTTACTAAATTAAAAAAAAACAAAATTGACATGTTTTTATTTAAATTTAATTGATTTAATTTGAAAGTATTTAAATTTAAGTTAAATTTGCTTTTGAATCGTCAAAAATACATATTTTCAGGTGTAGAAAATCTGAATGAAAATTAGGAATGTTTACAAAGTTCGGGTTGATAATATTGAGATAGTATTCTGTCTACTTATATATTTTTTATACAAGCTGATGCCCGCGACTTCGTCCGTGTGGTTTAAGTTTTTTTTTATTCCCGCGGGAACTCCTTAATTTTCCGGGATAAAAAGTAGCCTAGGTCACTCCAGGTCCTCAACTATACCTACTTATGCCAAAAGTCACGTTGATCCGTTGCTCCGTTGTGGCGTAATTGAAGGACAAAACAACAAACTAATAAACCAACAAACAAACACACTTTCGCATTTATAATATGATGTTACATCGTTTTAGTGGCAGAGTCAGTCCGTCCCATAGGCTTAGGGTGGAATCAAGGATCCATAAATGCAATCGAATATAAAAACGCTGTGCTAGTACTTTTTTACACGAGTTGATATACATAAGTTAGGCTAAAATCAACACTATACTTGTAAATTCAGCAACGGTCTTGTTAACCGTTCGATTAACAAGAAAAAATTCTGTTACGACATGCTGTAAGAATTCCAATAGCTCCTCGGGGTCGGGAATGCTAATGCCTTACTTTTCTATCGTAGCCACACGATTGATTGACCTCATATACTCGTACTTACCTATGTTTTGTTTTTAAAAACCGTTATTTTTCTAATTTAATTTGCTTTTGTTTTATACCAAATATTTATAGTCCGTCAAACATAGAGATTAATAATATTATACCTCTATGCCGTCAAACTTACTTATCTGACCATAGAGATATACCTTTATGTATCTGACCCGACGACAGCGTCGCTAAGTATTGTATTGAAAACAGAAAAACTTTAACAGGCATAAAAATTTGACGGACTGTACCGTGATATTCATCTGTACTATTAATAGAAATGCGAAAGTTGTGATGGATGGATGGATTGATGTTTGTTACTCAATCACGTCATACCGGCTGAACGAAGGTACAGAGATAGATTATAGTCAGGAATAATACAAAGGCTACCTACTTTTTATCCTGGAAAATTAAGGAGTTCTCGCGGGAACCAAAAAACCTCAATCCACGCGGACGATGTTACGGAAATCAACTAGTCGAGTTTACTTTAGAGTTAGAAGTATCAATACATTCATATTAGTTAGTTAATACTTCGTCCATTGAACTATTCGCACTATCACCCCAAGTTTCCTGTCAATCACAAATTTTTCAACTCATACTATCACCATCATCTAACAAATTGCTTACAATGAGGTGTTATACTCAACACCCCCTATTGTCCAGGGAGATAGATATCTTGTCATTAGTGATGCACCACACTGCATGGCCTAGCTGAGATGAATTGGGAATCAGGTGGCTTTCTTAGAATTGTTTTGTTTGGTAAAAAAAGTGTCGATACCCGTAAAGTATTCGTTTTCGAAAGACGAGGGTCGCATCACTAATTTATCTTCTTTTTTCTGGTGGAATTTCAGTTTGGTTCTGATGACTTGCTTTTTTTTAAAATTTTTGTTGATTGTTGACAAAATGATCCCATGATGAGTTACTTTTAAGATTGATTGATTTACCAAATACTTAATATTAGCATGCATGATCATAATGGTGATGATAATTTATATTATTTCATATTTGTAAACAAAACAAAATAAAATCTTTTTCATCCCACCATCTCGAAAAGAGTATTTTTACTCTTCGATATCTGAAGGTAAAAGCCGTTATTATCCTCTAGAGGATAAAGTAAATTGAATTTAGAACATCGTGTGCACGTTAGTAAATATCACTCGTCTATGAAGTTTGTGAATTCAAAACATCATTAAAACCTATTTACTTGTACCTCTATGGTGCCGAATTTCCATACAATCGTTTTTAATTTGTTAAAAACTCACACTCGTAACCTTCTTGGTGTACTTTTTTAATTTGATTTGCGCGCACCATTTTCTTTCACGTCATATTGTTTAAAATTAAAACCGATTAAAAACAAGAAAATTGAAAATTAGTGAAAAACCTAAAATGAGTGATTCTAGTGACGAAGGAATTAACCGAATTGAATTTAATCTTGTGATTTTTTTTACATTTAAGTAGTCATTTCCTCGCTGAGGTGGGATGAAAAGTTACGTGTTGCACTCGAGTGAAAAGATTTTTCACCTCGTGCTCTTTTGATTCCCTCGCTGACGCTCAGGATTCTAATTTTTGAATCACGAGCGGAGCGAGTGATTCAATTTTAGAATCCTTCGCTTGCTCGGTCATCAAAATTGAGCACGCGGTTAAAAAACAACTTTTCACTCTTGTATAACAAATAACTATTGTACTCTGGCAGTTCATCTTCAACAGCGATCAGACTCAGTTACTTCATAGCTTTTGGGCTCTGGATTCTTATTAATTCGAACCAAATCCATTTTAAATACAATATGGAAAGAATAGCGTCAAATCGGCTACATTTTCTTATCTATCTTTTTTTTCGTGCCTGTAGCTGGCATTATCTGTGATTGGTACCTCTTATTATATGTTCTGTGATTGGTACCATCTTGTTGTCTCAATCAAGTACCAAATAGCCTACTACAAATGCTACAAGCTAATAAACTCCTCAATAGACAAACAGGAGGGTGGGATAAGTAACTGGAGTAGTTACAGTTTAAAAATAAACAAAGGCCCGATCTATCAGCCTCAAGTGCTCTCGTTCAATCTGGACTCTGGCCTATATAGAGCCCCTATTGTTTGGCTACCTTGCTTCTATGTTAACTTGTATTAACCTATTTAACGTTAAAGGTACCTATACATTTTAAATCAAAACTGCATTTCACTAGATGAAGCTCGAAACTTCATCCGCGTGGATGTTTTTTTAATTCCCGCAGGTACTTCTTCTATTCTTCAGGGATAAAAAGTAGCCTATGTTCTTTCCCGGGATACATCCTTTACCAAATTTCATCAAAACAGGTTGAAAAGATGGGCAGTGGAAGCGTAGCAGACAGACAGACAGAACGACAGACTTTTGCATTTATAATATTAGTATGGATTCTAATATTAAAAAAGTTTTTAGTCCCTTTACAAACTCTTAGATGGTTTACCGTTAAAGGCGTAAGTTCTAGTCAAATTAACGTAATTTACATCCTCGATATAAACAAATAAAGCACTTTGAATGAAAGTACTCTATAAGTGGTAACGTAAAATATATTTTTTAAACCGAATCCCTCTGATGTAGGGCAATAAAACCGATCTTCTTTGGGGATATCCGTTAGAAGTTTATTTTTGTGTGACCGCGGGAATTTCTGTTTTTATTTATGTGTCTCGTACGCATTGAGCTGTGATCGCTCAGCTATAAAAGAAAGTCACTTTTAATTAAGTTTATATTTTACCCAAAGCTTGAACTTACTTATTGTACACGTTCCTTGCTTAACTAAGAGGCTAAATCCAGGGAAAACCATCTAAACTAATTATATTATAAATGCGAAAGTTTTTATGTATGGAAATATGGACGGATGGATGGATGTTTGTTACTCAAACACGCCCCAACGGCTGAACGGATCTGGATGAAATTTGGCACAGAGATCGATTTTAGTCTGGAATAACACATAGGCTACTTTTATCCCAGAAAATTAAAGAGTTAACCAAAACGCGGGAACCAATAAACCTCAATCCACGCGGATGAAGTCGCGGGCATCGGCTAGTTTTATTATAAAACTTACTCAATTTATCATTACTGTCATTCCCTCGTTTCAAATTTTTAATCCTTGGCCCTCGAACGCTTACAACCAATTTCATATTTTCAACCACAGTACCTACTACCTACTCATTTCGCAAATGATTCTGTAATGTTCTGAAAGTGCAGTTTTTCTTACAATGTAAACAAAACAGTGTTTATTTCACAGCTCGCGGGCGATTTTCGTTCTAAATATACGTATGACGACTTGAAACTGTTGAACGACCTTCCGTGGAACTCAATTTTTTATAAGAATCGTTTCAATTCACAGGAATCTCAGTATATTGGATTCTTATTACCAATTTTCTTCTTTGGTGCCATTTTGACGACCTCCCTAACACAGTGTTGAGCGCTGTTGCCTTAACGTGTGGAGATCTCGAGTTCGATTCCCGGCAGGGTCCATTTGGGAATTTATAATATCTGAATTTTCTCTGGTCTGGTCTGGTGGGAGGCTTCGGCCGTGGCTAGTTACCACAATACCGGCAAAGACGTAAAGCCAAGCGATTTAGCGTTCCGGTACGATGCCGTGTAGAAACGGACTATAGGAGTATGGGTTTAATATAACTGCCATACCCCTAACAGGTTAGCCCGCTACCAACTAGACTGCATCGTCATTGTGGAATTAAAAAAAAACCAGAGTGGGTATCATTATTGCGAACTTGACTCTGTGTGTAAATTTGAAATGGGTAACTAAGAGTATCTTTATACATCTAGCACTTCTTACTTCTTTTTCTTCAGTCTTTAAAGCTACATTCTATTGAATTCATTTCTAACAGCTAAAATGTTTTACTTAATTTATGCAAGTTACTGCATCATCACTTACCATCAGGTGAGATTGCAGTCAAGGGCTAACTTGTAGTGGATATTAAAAAAAAAAGAAAAAAAAGTTGGTCATTAAGTACCTACCTACATATTATGTGCAGCCAGTTTTTAAAGGTTGATTCGAATGTTTTTTAATAATTTTCAATGGATTCTGCTCATTACCAGGACCTAAAAACCTTACGAACTTACCTCAAGATTCTTAAACGGCACAAAATATAAAAGCAAAATTTTGTACAGCATTGATGCAGTATCTCATATTATTAGAACCTAAGCTTTAATATAGTTCCATGTTGTCAGATAGAACTCCTGGAAACCTATTAATTCTTGCCGCCTTAAAGGTGACAGGAAACGATGGACGCCGGAAGGACATTCCACACCTTAAACGTACGCATTAGAAACAAGGAAGCATAGCTTGATGCACATTTGTAGAATATCAATCATATAAGGGTGCGAACCCTTATTGGACGATAAAAAGAAGAAAACCATAAAGGATAAAAAGTAAGGTCTTGACTCTTGCCTTTACTCACGAGTCACGAGTCGCGAGTGTTTATATTCATCACCATTACAAGAGATATATGTCTACTGTCTAGCATCACTGACAACGATGACGAGGACAAGATCATGTTGTCGAAGAATTCAGTAAAAATCTTGTAAACAACGAAGGCCTTGGGCTTAGAATAATAAGTAAAGATCGTTAAATCACGAGTCACGACTGATGATAAACTTAAAGCAACAATCGCCTTTTGCTCGAAGAATTGATTTAAATGATCATTGAAACATAATATGGTCCAAGAGCTGGCAACGAATTTCGGGAAGGTCCTTTTGGCAAGCTGAAATTATGAAAAAATATAATTTCGTCCTGCCAGTCTGGTAGAGCGTTTGCGGTTATTTCGTATGTCGTACTCATTTGAAAACGTTTTTCACATCTGGGAATTGTTTAAAACCGCAAAATTTGTCTGGTGATTTTCAGGTATTGAAATTACTCAATAAATACGTGATTAAAATTTCAGATTGCCAAAAGTATATTTTTTGGAAATTTTAATAAAATATTTTTGAAGAGGTCTGGTAATACTTTGTAACCAACAAAAACGTCTGGGATTGTTTTTTCGAATTCTATAAATACTAAATTAAAAGATAAAAAAACAAGTTGCCAAAAAATATATTTTTGGTATTTTTTTGCAAATGTTGTTTGCAAATGCTGCGCAGTAGCGAAATAACCGCAAACGCTCTACCAAACTGGCAGGACTGGATTCGGCCAATTGACGAAATTATATTTTTTCACAATTTCAGCTTGCCAAAAGGACCGTCCCGAAATTCGTCGCCAGCTCTCCGTCTAGTATTGATTAAAGATTGTAAGAAGTAACCATTGATTAAAGATTGCTAACTACAACAAAATTTACGAGATTTTTCTTCATTTCTGTATAAAAATTGAATAAGAAGAATTGTAAATAATCAAATCAGAGCAAAGAATTTAAGCTGATTATATTAAAATAAATAATCGCATCCGAATCAAAGATTTTAAAGTTTGATGTTCGTTTTTACATTTAGGTACGCTCTATTTATATCTGGTAGTAGGCAGGTTCGTAGTTCGTACACAGAATTTGCACATTGTATGTACGCCAATATTTAATCAGAAACGTGCGCCGGCCGTATATCTTCTTAGCGGATTTCCTGACCTCGAATTAAATTCGGATGTGTGATTGAAAAAATATGTCGCATAATTATAAATAGTTCTTTATACCGTGAATTTATAAAATTCGTTCACACAAACATATTTACATTTTTCTAACATCACTGTTTAAGATTTTCAATGTTAAGGAATTTAATAAATAAATATCCATACTAATATTATATACTTACTATAAATGCGAAAGTGTATGTCTGTCAGCATCTTTTCAACCAATTTTGATGAAATTTGGAACAGAGATAAGTTGCATTCCGGGGGCTACTAATTATTATCCCGGAAAATTAAGGAGTTCCCGCGGGAATAAACAAACGTAAATCCACGGGGGCGAAGTCGCGGCCACTATCCAGTATTATAATAATTTCCATTTAAATCTTTTGCCATGTTTATGTAACGTTTTTGACTGTATCCGATAAATTCATTTATTTTTTGTAGATCTCTAAAATACCATTAATTTTGACTGAAGATGAAGAATCATATTCAGCAAATAAATTTTATTCATTCATTCAAGAATCTTCGCTGTATAGCTTTATTTCTTCTTCAGTGTAGCTAGACCTTTACCATCTAAAAATAATACCGCATCATCTAATTGAAGAGAACATTTTACTACCACGTTCCGCCTGATTTTTGATATCATTAAAATATTTATTTGCACGTTTATCTTCTTAACTAAGGAATTTCAATTGGCAAAGACGTACCGCGTATGCCTGAATTTAATTTTTAAATCACTTTTATCTTTATTACTATAGGATTAAGAGTTTTATTTGTTTGCGGGGTTAAAACTGGATGATTAGGAAGATTGACGTAATGTTTTAGCAGACTCAATGATCTCTATTCCCGGTTCTTGAATCTTGAACATGCCTTGATTTGACCTTAATCTATTTTATTGGATATCTTCCATTTTCCCGTTAAGTTTAATTTTGCTCATATTCTTCGAAGTATTTCTTGGAAGAAATTTTATGACATTGCGGACACTGCCAACTACTCGTAGCACTGCAGTTTTCAGCAGTATAATAATTCCAAGTTGAGTCATTTTTTGGTTGGAGGTCTTATTACAGTGGAATCTCTTCTCGTATTCGGTTCATTGTTTGAGCCACAGATGGTTTGAGCTTGAAAAAATAATTGATAAAAAATCTGAAAAAAGTTTAAATCAAAAGAAGATAACGTATTTTTTTTAGTGTACAGTTTACTTTACTAATATGAAATTTGTTTTATCTACACTAATGTTATAACATTCTACTTATGTTTCCAATACTTGACTTATAATTACTACTGTTATAGCGCAGATAACAAAACACTCAATTTAAGCAATTTCACATGATGGTATAATATCCACATCGATATCGTAAAATCTCATTATAACATCAATAAAACGCGACCAATTAACCTGGCGTCTGGCGAGCCTTATGTCAAAATCCTCGCCATTAAAATCTAACCAATGAGAGCGCAGCTGCGCGCGCAGGGCCAATCAGGAGCGAGCGCGCGCTGTTCGTTTTTTATTTAATTGGCACAAGATCTTACCAAAGAGTTTTGTGTATGTAAGTTTAGTAGTTTCGACGAAGTTTTCACGTATAACCCAACTGTTTTCAAAAGCCAGCCTAATATCAAAATTTTATACAACTTGTATGAGGATTTTGACATAAGGCTCGCCCAAAATTTGAACAATTATTATAAATAAACTATTGTCAGCTTTTACTCTTGTTGTTTGATAAATTGCATAAGTGAAGATAAAGTAGTGTATGCAACTGCATATAACACGGGTATTAAAACACTCGTTACTATTATGAAACTCGCTGCGCTCGTTTCATAAACTCACACTCGTGTTTTAATACCCTTCATTATATGACAGTTGCATAAACTACTATTAATATGTAAAAAATATATCCATACTATAAAACTTAAGTTGAATTGTTATTAATTTGACTCTATAAATCGAAAAATATAAAAATTAAAAATGTAGAAATTTCAGCAGTTAAATCTTATGTATTCGAGATACTTTTTTTAACAATATTAGTTCTTGTTAATTCGAAAACTCGTTAAACTCTTATGGATTCGTCATGTCTGTCTGTCTGCCTGCCTGTATGTCACAGCCACTTTTTTCCGAAACTATAAGAACTATACTGTTGAAACTTGGTAAGTAGATGTATTCTGTGAACCGTATTAAGATTTTGACACAAAAATAGAAAAAAAACAATAAATTTTGGGGGTCCCGATACTTAGAACTGAAACTCAACTTTCATCAAACTTTTTTCATCAAACCCTTACCGTGTGTGGGGTATCTATGGATAGGTCTTCAAAAATGATATTGAGGTTTCTAATATCATTTTGTGTGTCCCCCCCCCCCCCTGTAACTTCTATACTTATAATAAAACTGTAACAGGTCCAATTCTGTACATTGAAGATATTTTGAAAATTTTTTTTGGAGGGCACTCATTATTCGATACTGAAGCCAAATCTGTAATTTTTTTCATTTTTGTCTGTCTGTCTGTCTGTCTGTCTGTCTGTCTGTCTGTCTGTATCTTGGCCGCGCATCACGCCGAAACTACTGAATGAATTCAAACGAAACTTGGTACGATTTGAGCCTATACTACGAGGTAGGACATAGGATACTTTTTATCCCGAAATTCTACCCCCGAAGGGGTGAAATAGGGGTTGAAAGTTTGTATGAAAGTCCTTAATTTCTCAAGTTATAGCCATGAAACTTGATATATGAGCTGCGGGTTGAAAATGGAGACATACGTGTTTCACAGTTTTTGAAAATTCGACCCTCAAAAGGGTGAAATAGGGGGTGAAAGTTGGTATGAAAGTCCTTCGTTTCTCAAAATGTTTTACAAGTTATATCAACGAAACTTTTTATTTTGGCTTACGGTAAAAAATAAAGAAGTACGTGTGTCACAGTTTTTCAAAATTCCACCCCTAAGGGGGTGAAAAAGGGGGTGAAAGTTTGTATGAAAGTCCGTCATTTCTCAAGTTATATCGATTAATCTTGGTATACAAGCTACTGGTTGAAAATGAAGAAATAAGTGTTTCACAGTTTTTGTAAATTTTACCCCCGAAGGGGTGAAATAGGGGTTGAAAGTTTGTATGAAAGTCCTTCATTTCTCAAGTTATAGCCATGAAACTTGGTATATGAGCTGCGGGTTAAAAATGAAGACATACGTGTTTCACAGTTTTTCAAAATTTCACCCTCAAAGGGGTGAAATAGGGGTTGAAAGTTTGTATGAAAGTCCTTCATTTCTCAAGTTAAATCGATGAAACTTGGTATACAACCTACCGGTTAAAAATGAAGAAATACCTACGTGTTTCACAGTTTTCGTAAATTTTACCCCCGAAGGGGTGAAATAGGGGTTGAAAGTTTGTATGAAAGTCCTTCATTTCTCAAGTTATATCCATGAAACTTGGTATATGAGCTGCGGGTTAAAAATGAAGACATACGTGTTTCACAGTTTTTCAAAATTTCACCCCCGAAGGGGTGAAATAGGGGTTGAAAGTTTGTATGAAAGTCCTTCATTTCTCAAGTTATAGCCATGAAACTTGGTATATGAGCTGCGGGTTAAAAATGAAGACATACGTGTTTCACAGTTTATCAAAATTTCACCCTCAAAGGGGTGAAATAGGGGTTGAAAGTTTGTATGAAAGTCCTTCATTTCTCAAGTTAAATCGATGAAACTTGGTATACAACCTCCCGGTTAAAAATGAAGAAATACCTACGTGTTTCACAGTTTTCGTAAATTTTACCCCCGAAGGGGTGAAATAGGGGTTGAAAGTTTGTATGAAAGTCCTTCATTTCTCAAGTTATATCCATGAAACTTGGTATATGAGCTGCGGGTTAAAAATGAAGACATACGTGTTTCACAGTTTTTCAAAATTTCACCCTCAAAGGGGTGAAATAGGGGTTGAAAGTTTGTATGAAAGTCCTTCATTTCTCAAGTTAAATCGATGAAACTTGGTATACAACCTACCGGTTAAAAATGAAGAAATACGTGTTTCACAGTTTTCGTAAATTTTACCCCCGAAGGGGTGAAATAGGGGTTGAAAGTTTGTATGAAAGTCCTTCATTTCTCAAGTTATATCCATGAAACTTGGTATATGAGCAGCGGGTTAGAAATGAAAACATACGTGTTTCACAATTTTTCAAAATTCCACCCCCAAAGGGGTGAAATAGAGGTTGAAAGTTTGTATAAAAGTCCGTCATTTCTCAAGTTATTTCGATGAAACTTGGTATATCCACGCGGACGAAGTCGCGGGCATCAGCTAGTTTAAAATAAGAGAATGATAAAACAAAAAAAAATATATGATTACCATGCAAACTTCCATCGAAAATTGGTTTGAACGAGATCTAGTAAGTAGTTTTTTTTTAATAATTTAAAACTTACTACAGGTTTGTACGGAATCCTCGGTGCGCGAATCCGACTCGCACTTGGCCGGTTTTTTTACTAGGTATGGCCAAGTTTTTTTACTATTTACGCAAAACTACGGATGTTTCGGGTCTTTTCACCGACCCATAGTGTAATTTAATATTATATTGTAAGCTGTGGCTACTGGCAACCTCCAAGTGGAACAATAATGCACAAGTATTACTATAGCTATATTCTTCCTATTAATGTATTGTCACCTGTTGGATGTCCTAAATAATAAATACTTAAATAAATATAAATAAAATAAACAAAGTAAAACAAACTGAAGACTTTATTATAGTAAGATTTATAATGATTTTTAAATTAAACGGACAGATGAGACAAGTTGACTTTATTTTGTTGCTTCTGCTAATATGTTGGCCTCTGTGATCAAGAAATCAATCCATCTATCTATAGGTCTACCAGAATCTGATGGCAAAAAATACCTTTGATTTTATATATAAAATCAATGAAAAATACACCTAAAAGCAATGAGTATAAGTACCAGTATACGGTGTATACTTTTTGCCATCAGATTCTGGTAGACCTATAATAACATTTCTTCCTTCACTATCATATTCAAAGATGTTTAAAAAAAGTAAAAATCTGAAGACATTTCTCTCGTAGACAAATCACGGTCAATTTATGTCGGCGCGGACAGCATTACGCGCGGAATAAACAGAATTAATCTGTAATTACTTGGACACAAGGTATAATTTAGATCGCATTAATGTTTACTAATGCACCGCCGAGTGATTTAGTAGTGATGGAGATTTGACGACCTCCGTGGCGCAGTGTGTAGTGCTGTTGTCTTAACGCGCGGAGGTCCCGGGTTCGATCGCTGGCAGGGTAAATTTGGGAATTTATAATTTCTGAAATTTCCCTGGTCTGGCCTGGTGGGCTTCGGCTGTGGCTAGTTACCACCCTACTGGCCAAGACGTGCCGCCAAGTGATTTAGCGTTCCGGTACGATGCCGTGTAGAAACCGAATAGAATTATGGGTTTAATAATATTCCATTTCTCAAGATTTCTATGTACAAATCAAATAAATATTATAAATGCGAAAGTTTGGATGGATGTATGGATGTATGGATGTATGGATGTTTGTTACTCAATCACGCTCCAACGGCTGAGCGGATCTGGATGAAATTTGGCACAGGGATAGATTATAGTCTGGAATAGCACATAGGCTACTTTGTATACCGGAAAATAAAGAGTTCCCGCGGGAACCGAAAACCTCAATCCACGCGGACGAAGTCGCGGGCATCAGCTAAGTAGTATACAAATAATTGTGTCAAATATGGGATACAATTACTATTTCCTGTTATAATACCGAGTAAGCGTACAACTAGTACTACTCTGAGTAGGATTAAGATAGTGGACTAGCTGATGCCCGCGACTTCGTCCGCGTGGATTTAGGTTTTTTTGGCTCCCGCGGGAACTCGTTAATTTTCCTGGATAAAAAGTATCCTATGTGTTATTCCAGACTATAGTCTGTCTCTGTGCCAAATTTAATCCAGATCCATTCTGCCGTTCTGGCGTGATTGAGTAACAAACATCCATCCATCCATCCAAACTTTCGCAGAGTCTTTCTATGAACTAATTCACCTAGGGTCAAAAATGCAATAGAATAGTAGCAAGCAAGCCCGGTAGTATATACGAGGACCTCAGTAGTTCAAAGTAGCTATAGCAGCACCTAGTACAACTCTCAAGTTAGTGTATTTCCATGAAAAAATTACTATGTCAAATATGGGACAGCATTAAGCAGGTCCTGGTAGAATACTAGGAACACACGAGGTGCTATGTAATTAAAATACCACAGAACCTAGTACAAGTCCCGAGATAGTATCGACTATCGTTCCATGTAAAAGTTACTGTGTCAAATATGGGACAGCATACAAAGCACTAAGCAGGTCCTGGTAGGAACACACAAGGTGCTATAGGATTGACATACCACAGAACCTAGTACAACTCCCGAGATAGTATCGTTCCATGTAAAAGTTACTGTGTCAAATATGGGACAGCATACAAAGCACTAAGCAGGTCCTGGTAGGAACACACAAGGTGCTATAGGATTGACATACCACAGAACCTAGTACAACTCCCGAGATAGTATCGTTCCATGTAAAAGTTACTGTGTCAAATATGGGACAGCATACAAAGCACTAAGCAGGTCCTGGTAGGAACACACAAGGTGCTATAGGATTGACATACCACAGAACCTAGTACAACTCCCGAGATAGTATCGTTCCATGTAAAAGTTACTGTGTCAAATATGGGACAGCATACAAAGCACTAAGCAGGTCCTGGTAGGAACACACAAGGTGCTATATAGGATTGACATACCACAGAACCTAGTACAACTCCCGAGATAGTATCGATCCATGTAAAAGTTACTGTGTCAAATATGGGACAGCATAGAAAGCACTAAGCAGGTCCTGGTAGTAACACACAAGGTGCTATAGGATTGACATACCACAGAACCTAGTACAACTCCCGAGATAGTATCGTTCCATGAAAAAATTACTATGTCAAATATGGGACAGCATTAAGCAGGTCCTGGAAGAATACTAGGAACATACGAGGTGCTATGTAATCAAAATACCACAGAACCTAGTACAGCTCGCGAGATAGTATCGTTCCATGTAAAAATTTCTGTGTCAAACATGGGATAGAATTGTAAACAGGTCCTGGTAAAATACTGGGAACACTGGAGTAGGTGGATCAAAGTCCATCATGTAGTACTACGTATCAATTTTCTCTGAGCACTAAGGCAGGACACACATTAGCTGGAGCATACAGATTGAGACTCTAGAATATAGAGTCTCTGCTGGCATATAATACAGATTGAGAGTTGAGACTCTATAATCTAGAGTCTCAACAACAGTAGTAACATCTAAAAAACCGGCCAAGTGCGAGCGGCAAGTCAGACTCGCACACGAAGGGTTCCGTACCATCGATTTAACACTATTGTACCTTTTTAATAAAATAAATTATTTTATTAAAAAGGTACACAAAACAGGCCACCAAAACAAGAAAAAATCGACAAAATACAAGAAATTCAAAACAGGATCCAAGTCACAACCCTAAGTATGTAGATAGAAACGACACAACATTACATAGAAAAATTCAATATAAATTAAAATCACAATAATAGGTACATATAGTTAACATTAATATTACGTAAAAATTAAAAATGAAAAATGAAAGTGCAGTTCCAAAATATATCGGTCTAAATACAATTATTTGTCAAAATTTAAAATAATTACAGCAATTCCCACTCTGTGGAAGTGGCTACAAAAGTGGTGGCCTGCGCCCAGCAGTGGGACGGCTGTAGTGGTGGTACTTTTTAAATATTAACGCTAAAGAAACAAGAGAGGCTCTCAATAATGAAGTTTGTTGTACCTATACCTAAACTACTGTTTGTATTGATTGATTTATTGAATAATATCCTCAGTACGCTTACAGCAATGCCAAAACGCAAACCGAGTCAGGAATTACAATTGAATTTGTTTTAATTTAAGTTAATTAAATTAAATTAAAATTAAATTAAATTGTAATTAAAGCTCCTGGTAGCTTTATGCGCCCTGGTCTGAGAAGAGCCCACAACTAACTCAGCCTGATGATGAGTTAAACACTGCGGCAAATCAAAAGAATTGCTCAGAGCAGAGTAGTCAATGTGTATCAAGCTCTAGATTTGTAGTAGGATTCGCGTCACGTAGCAGTGTGTAGCGACCGTTATGGCTCGTAGCGCCCAATTGAATAACGATCGCGCTGACCGCTAGTGATGTACAGTCCCAGTCCAGTTTAAACGTTTAAATGTACAGTCCCACTAACTTATCTGAACCGGTGGCAAAAATTGGAACTAATTTTTATGCCTGTTTAGTTTTTGTTTATATTCATTTTTCGTAGATACTAGCGAAACTGTCATTCAGTTAAGTTTGTCGGACTATAATAGTCTACCTCTACTTAAGTAAAGTAAAATATGTCGTGCCAACGAAGGGGCCCGAACTCAAAACACGTACAAATCATTCGGAGGTATCATCACCTGATGTCGTGATATCAATTTTTTAATTTTCCGGGAGTAAAAAAGCCTGCCTGTCTCCAGGTTTTCAACTAGGTACATCCATGCTCAAAATCTCATCAATCTGTTGCTCTGTTTTTGTTCTGGTGCACCGCGACTGTACTTTGAAAGGCAAACCAACAAACAAACACGGTTTTCCAATTATCATATGGGTAGTGATTGTATAGTGTTTCACAGTAGAATCCTAGTAGAATCTGCCCCCCGATTGTGTAAGAAAATCGTAATCGTAATCGTTTATCAAACGCGACGCCTGCACGTCAAAAGGCATGTATGAACTCCTTAAACAGTTCGAGTAATACGTTTTAAGCTGTCAAATGATTACGATTTGATTAGACAATTGGGCCTCTGGTTTCATGACACTTTTCTCTTTGATTCAGATTAGTTTAGACATCGTGAAAGGTGGTTTGAGATAAAAGGGATATAAGAATGAGAAATGGTAACAAGAAACGCGTGAAGCGCGGGAGTGACTGTAATGCTCAGAATATCGATTAAAATGACTTTTATTTGACAAAATTGTTAACAGATTGTATACGTTTGAATGAGGTTAATGGAAACATAGCTTTGGGATAAAGCCAACAAACGGAAACCCTATGAGTAGGTTCTCTTAAGTGTAGGTTTCTGAGTTTACGATCACGCTCCCAAGAATGCTAAATGGTCATTTATATAGCTAAAGATAAAGCTGATATATTTAAAAACATTTTGGAAGAATTTCCACGATCGTTATGTAAAGCTGGAAATAATGCTTTTTATTTAAATCTGCTTCGTAAGATGGAATTTTAATCTACAAAAACATAAGAAATGCGAAAATCGAACATAAATATAGAAAAACGATGTTAAATCGTATACAAAATCCCAAGACCACGGTCGTAATGCACGGTGCAGACGATTTAACGTAATAACCTTACTTCCTACAATATGCGGTAATAACGTGGCAAATTTATCGACAATAAAGATCAATTACGCGTACATCACTAGTAAATCACACTTATCTTGACACAATAGTCCGTTTTGTACCAGAGGGAGAATAATACGACACTCTATTACATACAGTGTAATTTATACACGCTATTATAATCTCTATTGTTTCGATGATAAGGGATAAAATAGATTGATATATTTAAGGGCTATTAAGAATTGATCCTTGAAGTTCGTTTGTATTAGTACGTTTAACAAAATACGGAAGTTTTTTTTTATGAATACGTTTGATTTTATGGGTTTTGAATAGGTTATTAAATAGGTGCTGATTTCGATTCGATATGGGATGTTTGTGTAGTTTATGTGAAATATTACATTATGGGGGTAGTTTTTGTTAACACAAGGGTAGTTGAATAATGCAGTGGCCACTTCAATACGTCTCTACTGCTCTAACCTAGTTAGTAGTTAAGCCCCTTCCTATACGTCTTATATTACGCACTAGCTGATGCCCGCGACTTCGTCCGCGTGTATAAGGTTTTTGAAGTGAAACTTCTTTGGAATCGTTGTGATTTGAAAATTCAACGAAACGAAAAAGCGACACCAAAAAAAGCCAACTTGCATAGGATTTAGCCTGCGAGAGAATGAGATAGAATACAAGTTATATTTAATTCATTCTCTCGTAGGCTACTTTTCTGAAGTTTCACTTCTGCCGTGTGTGAATTGCACACACACACTTTTTTATTAAAATTCCCACGGGAACTCCTTAATTTCCGGGAAAATAAAGGATAGCTTACGTCATGTCACTTTTCAGGTCCTCAACTATACTCATGCAATAAGCCACGTTTATCCGTGGCTCTGTTGCGGCGTGATTGAAGGACAAACCAAGAAACAAATACACTTTCGCATTTATAATATTAGTCCTACCTGTTATTAGTATGATAGAATGGATTGAAGAGAAGTAATAATAATAGAGGTGTACTTAGATCTAATCTAGATCATGCCTCATGCAGATCGACCCACTGCTGGGCACAGGCCTCCACTCTCATAGGAGAGAGGGAATTAGAGCTTAGACCCACCACGCTGCTCCAATGCGGGTTGGCGGGCTTTAACGACTATTATCATGTTAGTATGTTAGTGATAACAACCGGGACCGACGGCTTAACGTGCTCTCCGAGGCACGGGGGTGAAACACCGGCAGCTTCCTAACTCCGGGCCTAGTACCTAGTACCTGTGCTAGTAGGTAATTTCTAGTCAGAAAAACCTAATACTCAATTATGGCCCGACCCGGGATTCGAACCCAGGATAGGATTCGACCCAGACCCGCAGTCGAACATGCACTAGACCAACGATGCAGATAATAAACGATTTTTAAAAATAAGAAGGAGGTGATCTCGGATTGCGTTAGGCAGCAGGCTATCCGACGCAGATGGCTTTTCATTGAAAAGTAGACGATCCATAATAATTTCCAAAAATCGAGTTTTCTTGTTTAAAAACTCGATCGTGTTTCTAGCTATTATCAGCTCATAATTCTCGGGCGAGCATTATTTGGGATACGATATTGCAGAAACTACCGAAAGATGGGAAACAGCGGCCACCGAAGGTGTGCGTTTACACTTGGCAAGTTACTTGCTTGCTTTGTCTATGAAAACTTATTCACAGGCAAGTGATATTTGGGCTACGATATTGCAGAAACTACCGAAAGATGGGAAACAGCGGCCACCGAAGGTGTGCGTTTACACTTGGCAAGTTACTTGCTTGCTTTCTCTGTGAAAACTTATTACTTAATTTACTAGATGATGCCCGCGACTTCGTCCGCGTGGATTAAGGTTTTTTGAATCCCGCGGGAACTCTTTAATTTTCCGGGATAAAAAGTAGCCTATGTCCTACCCAGGGATACAAACTATCCCAATACCAAATTTTATCAAATCGCTTGACCAGATGGGCCGTGAAAGCGTAGCAGACAGACAGACAAACAGACACACTTTCGTATTTATAATATTAAGTATGGATTCATAACTCGCGAACGAGCATACGAGAATATTGCTGAAACCATCGGTATAATATCATGGGAAACCTCAGCCACCGAACGGGTACGTTTACTCTGGGCAAGTTACTCGCTCGCTTTGTCTGTTAATCTAAAATTAAATTTACACAGGATACTGTCTACACCTAAGAATTTTTTACTATCATTAAAATTAACAAGATATTAGAGATAGTTCAAAAAATAAGTAGTGTGTATGTAAACGAAGCACCGCGTACACAATCTACAGAAATAGCATATTGCGTGCAAGATTTGACCGATCGCACGAGCGAACATAAAATTAGATTCGAATACATCCAGACTGTGTTGTAGACTTTAATTTAATGAGGGGGATTTTACATTAAGAGCCGATTTCTCCAACTCCGAGTAACGTTTAGCCAACGACCATTGAACTATTAAAGGAGTTATTTTATATATATGCCAACGAATGATTTTTTTAAAAGAAATCATACCTATGTACTTACATTTTTGTCAAAACATAAAAATTCAAATGGTGACATCTTCGGTGACACATTTCTCCCTACAAGTTGTAGGAAGAAATGGCCCAGTTGTAACAACGCGACAATGTCCTCCGTGAAGATTCGGTTGATCAGAATATGGGCTGCGAAAGCGTAGTAGACAGACAAACACACGTGTGTATTTATAATAAGTATGGATGTTATCTAGTAAAATAATGTTTATTTATCCACTACAAGTTAGCCCTTGATTGCGATCTCACCTGATGGTAAGTGATGATGCAGTCTAAGATGGTAGGTAGCGGGATAACCTGTTAGGGGCATGGCAGTTATAATTAACCCATACCCCTAATCAGTTCCTATACGGCATCGTACCGGAACGCTAAATCACTTGGCGGCACGTCTTTACCGGTAGAGTGGAAGGAATGTGGAGTGACAGAGAAAATTCAGAAATTATAAATTCCCAAATTAACACTGCCGGGGATCGAACCCGGGACCTCCTCACGTTAAGACAACAGCGCTCAATACTGCGCCAGGGAGGTCATCAAAAACTACCTGACTTACTATGTACTTAGCTATGGCGTTGGTAGGGACTAGTGGAACAGGCCGTTACCACGCGTATCCGATATATAAGTTTAGTTAGGTAAAGTATAGTAAGTTTAAAACCATAAATATCTCAATTGAACTTCTACTGAAATCATCGCTACATACTCAGCTCATATATTTTTATCTGTCAAACTTAAATCGACATATCTTCCGTAAAAAGGAAAGCGACGTTGGTCTGCCTCGTTGGTCTAGTGGTTAGTATGTTCGACTGCAACCGATGACGTCCCGGGTTCGAGTCCCGGGTCGGGACATAACAAGTATTGGGTTTTTCTGTCAAGAAATTCTCAGTACTAGCCCGGAGTTAGGAAGTTGGTGGTGTTTCACCCCCGTGCCTCGGAGAACACGTTAAACCGCCGTTCCTGCACCTGGTCATGTCAGATTTTCCGTCACATCGGGCTATGAGAATAAAGGAACAGAGAATGCACCTGTGTATGCGCACACACTTGTGCACTATAATATCTCCCGCGCAGATGGCTAATCTCTCTGGAGATAGACCGCCGTGGCTGAAATTCGGTCGGGAGGACATTATTATTTCATATTTTTTTGTCTGTCAAAACTTATATCCACAAATCTTCGGTAAAAAGGAAAGTGACGTTCATTACAACAATTGAAGAAATAAATCACAGTAACTTACATTTCGTGAATAATTTGAAGGGAACGTATTTCCCGGGAAATTAGTAGTGATTTCTCTGATTTCCTCGATTTTACCAAGAACGATTACCAGCGACTATAAATAGAACCGCGCCATTCTTTGAAATTGTAACTTCATATGGGAAAGGAAATTATGGGAAAAGCTTATTGGTGGAAGGAAGTAAATGCATTGCTTTTAGTTTGGAAATGAACGTTTCAGATATTATGAAACTAGATGATGCCCGGGACTTCTTCCGCGTGGACTAAGTTTCTCCTCCTTAATTTTCCGGGATAAAAAGTAAAACGTATGATGCAAAAAATCACATTGATTCGTTGCTCTGTTGCGACGTGATTGAAGGACAGAACCAACAAAAAAGCGCACTTTGGCATTTATGATATTAGCTAAGTACTAGCAGATGCCCGCGACTTCGTCCGCGTGAAATAAGTTTTTTAAATTCCCACGGGAACTCCCTAATTTTTCGGGTTAATATAATAGCTTATGACACTCACAAATAATGTGGCTTTCTATTGATACCAAAAATTTCAAAATCGATTCAGTAGATCCAGAGATTACCCCCTACAACCTCACAAACTCACAAACTTTACCTCTTTATAATATTAGTATAGACTATAGATGATTATAGAACTGATGATACTTTGTTAAAGCAGATAAAACAATAACCAAAAAAACAGAGTGTATTCAACAGTATATTATGGGTGTAAATAAAATAAACAATTATTATACAACGGTCGCCCGACGCCAGATGGCGCGTGCGGCGTTTTTTATGAATATTAGTAAACACTGTTTGAAGATAACGCATAGACCTACAGAGTGTTTTCTTTGACTATGCTTTTTAAGCTTTAATGTTGCTAAAAGAATGACTAACTCTTCGATTAAGTACCTATATGATTAATTTATCAATCAATCAATCAATCAATATTTATATTTAAGCTACGAGGGTTCCACATGCGCCCGTCTGAGAAGAGCCCACAACAAAATCAGCCGGGTTTTTTTTATTTATCATCATCTTACAAATCATCTTAAGCTAAGGAACTATCAGAGCCATTATAGCAAATTATTGCCAAGCTTCCGTGTCATTTAAGTAATCCTTTACACGGTAATAAGATTTTTCAAATAGTAAACACGTTTTACATTAACTATCTATTGTTGAGTCATGTTTAACTGTATTAATGTTCTTCATAATGTTTCCGAAGGTGTGTGATGCCTGGAGCCGGCAAAACACCACTTTTCTAATGTTTCTATAGGTACCTATTGCCTACCTACTGTATGAATATAGTACAATGGGTATTAGTAGGTACTAAGTTCTATATCCATATAGTTATATTATGTTATAGGAATACTAAGCGGATTTTTATTGCGAATTCTCAGAGAATTTTATAGGTTAGTCTGAGCATATCTTTATGCTCTGTGTTTATCGATTCCGTCTGTCAGGGAGCTTACTACCAGCACCTTTGGCAATATTATTTTAATATTGATGTACATTGTACATTCATACTAATCTATACTATACTAATATTATAAAAGCAAAAGTGTGTCTGTCTGCTACGCTTTCACGGCCCATTTAATGAACCGATTTTGATGAAATTTTGTATAAAGATAGGTTGCATCCCGGGGAAGGACATAGGCTACTTTTTATCCGGAAAATTGAAGAGTTCCCGCGGGAATTAAAAAGCATCAATCCACGCGGACGAAGTCACGGGCGTCATCTCGTAGTTTTATATGACATACCATGAAGTCCTCAAACAAGGTTTATAGTTCTGAAACAAGGGCGTCAACAACATTAAAATATTACTGCTTTAATCGATGACAGTAGGTATTCCGTAGTTCAACTATAACCGACTGTTGATAAAAGCTCTTCTTCCTCTTTTTCTTGCTATGTGGGGTCGGCACAACATGTTTTCTTCTACCACTCACTTCTGTTATTCGTCAACCTATCATTCACCCCTTTTATACGCATATCCTCTTTCACACAATCCATCCATCTTTTCTTTGGTCTCCCTCTACCCTTTTTCCTTCCACATAGGTACATATCTATCATTCTTCTCGTAATATGCCTTTCTTCCCTCCGCATTACATGCCCGTACCATGCTAGCATATTACTCCTCATCTTTTCTATCACTGGTGCTACTTTCAAAAAGCTCATGATTTCTAAATTAACAAAGCAAAATCAAGTCATCAGTTAATTTCGCACGGAACTGCCAACCGCCATTGTACAATGATGAAGCAAATTCAATTCTCGATTTCTACAACATCCTGTGCAAGGAAACGCACGTGTTCTGTAAACTTCCTGCCTCGAACACCACGTTATTTTGCACTCACATTCACCATAATTCTATCAAAACAAAGTTCAAAATCGAACTTTACGGCTACTCATATAAAATTGTGAAAGCACCTGTGCGCCTTATAGCTGGTACAATAAAAGCCAAATTAGTGTAGACTTACTGGTAAGCTTATGTATAGAGCTTCTGTTCTGGCATAATGACAATGGAAATTTTACTTTAAGCATTGGAAACTAGAGTTCAAAATCGAACGCTATGATTACTAGTTGGAATTAAAAAATCGCAACTGTTAAAAACAACTTTTTCCTTTGTCTTCCTTTCGAGATGTTAAATGATAATTAATAGGTACTTTCTTATTATTTATCGGGACTATTTTTATAAAATAACAACTGTTGTTACCCACAATCTGGAAAAATAAATTATCTTATCATTAACTACAAAAGAAATGTTTGAATTATTATTGAGAAGTATATTAATTTTTTTTTCGTACCACTTGCTCAAAAAAGTGACATTCTATGCCACAAAAAGCGAACATAAAAATAGTCATTTTCTGTTAAAAACAGGGAAAGAAAATTGTACTGAATTTCATTCATCCTCTAGGGGGAGAATGTGATTTAAAGGAACACTTTCCGAAATTTATACTGAACTACATCTGTGTTTACACCATTGAGTTTGTATTGACGACGTTTTTGACGACCTCCGTGGCGCAGTGTTGAGCTCTGTTGCCTTAACGTGCGGAGGTCCCGGGTTCGATCCAGGGCAGGGTTTGGAAATTTATAATTTCTGAATTTCCCTGGTCTGGCCTGGTGGCAGGCTTCGGCCGTGGCTAGTTACCACCCTACCGGTAAAGACGTGCCGCCAAGCGATTTAGCGTTCCGGTACGATGCCGTGTAGAAACCGAATAGGGGTATTGGTTTAATATAACTGCCATGCCCCTAACAGGTTAGCCCGCTACCATCTTAGATGCATCATCACTTACCATCAGGTGAGATCGCAGTCAAGGGCTAACTTATAATGGATACAAAAAAAAAAAAGTATATACCTAAAGCATTATAAGTACATCTTTTTGAAAAAGGAATACGCATTTATTATGCAGTTATGATTATTAAATAAAATGACGAAGAGTCCGTATACTCGCCATAGGTCAATTTTGGAATCTGTAGGTATACCGCACAGTAGACCGTTAGGCTGCACTCATACATAGACGACATAGGCCAGTAAAGATACTTTGATACTTTGCGTAGTCAAGTTCGTACGTACGTGCGGTCGTACGATCTGCAGTACTATTTTACACGTGAATTTGATCAGACTTTGATAATATTTTTTGGACATATAGGTATTTTATAGAACTTTATTTTTACACAATTTGTGTTATATAGATAGTAAACATTCATGGTAAATTTTATTTTATCAGTAATTTCGTCAAACTTTTAAGAAATACAGGTTATTGTGACGCGTAAATTTTGATAAATCGTGCACATTGATTTGATTTTTTTATTAACTAATTTTGTATAGAACGTATAAAAACGAATTGCAACCGTCCAATTTTAAGAGCGTGTTTATCATATTAGTATTTTTTATAAGTCATTTATTATAATTTTTCGTGGATTTATATGGGTGAAAAGTGTGACCCAAAAGTGCAAAAATGGTAAACGTATTCTGCAAGAATGAGAATTTCACTATTATATTTCAATAAAATTAAATTTTTATTTGCAACAGTCTACTAAGGAGGGATTAATCTTTAATGTTTTAATTTTCTTTTTGTTATAATACTAATATCTCATGCACAAAGCTCATCAAAAGTTCTTAAAATGTCGGTTTACTGGTTTACGGACTGTTAAGAGCTTGATGCCTTTGCTTTTCCGACAAAAAAATATTAGACTAGGAATTTGCCGCGTTTTTGTTTTCTTCAAATACATAAACGTTAATGTAACTCTCTCTATCAATAATTGGACCAATGTTTCGAATGTTAACTTTTACTTTTAATTGTCATAATTTTTAATAAATGCTTATCTCATATTATTATTGTGTTAATTTTTTCGCAAATGGTACGAAAAGTAGAGTATTTTCCTCGGTGATAAAGCTGTCTTAGTCTTGGGTGAACTTAAATCCCTCGCTACACTCAGGACTCGTCTTAAATCCCTCGCTTCGCTCGTGATTTAAGTTTTTAACACCCTCGCTACGCTCGGTAGTAAACCTAGAGTCCTTCGTTACGCTCGCGATTTAAATCGTCACCCGCGACAGAAGACACTGCTTTATCCCCTTGGTTAATAATCTACTATTAATTTACTTACCGGAACTCTTTTCACCGAAGTGGAAGATAACAATCAAAAGTTAAACTAAGAATATAAAAAGTGTATGAAACATATTTTTTATAATATTTTATCTTCCACTTGTTAATGCGACAGTGTGTTTTTTATTGGTTATTCCTTTAATCATGCCGCAACACACAAATACACACTATAACAACTAGATTCACGCGGATGAAGTCGCAAGAATAATCTTATTTTACAAACTGCCAGCAACTTTGAGGCACAAAAGCGCTAGAACGCAGAGCCTTGAACCGTGTTAAAAAAAAAAGAAAATAAAGAAATATATTTTTAATCTACACCGACTTGTTATATTTTATCTGCGCGCGCCTCGTACAGATAAATAACGAATAAAACATGCACATGCATTATCACAGTACACGCAGGTTTTCGTTGTTTAACCCACGCCGACATAAATAACGCGCATTCATCCAAGGGAGACATACGGCATTGATTTATCCTTATTTGATTTCTAAAGGGTTACTTCGGATAGAGTGCTTCAAGATTATTGTTCTTTTGTGTACAAGTTTCAAGTGGTCTTTGAATCATATCGCTGCTTGAACTTAAAACTACGTGAAGTACTTCAAGTCCTTCTACTTAACTATAGCTACTGAACACGACTGAAAATATGGTATTTATAATGTTCAATGAATTTCGTTTCAAGTTTTTTTTACTTTGAGCATACGATTTTGACACAAGGTCAAACATATATATATATTTTTTTTTTAAATTTTTTTTATATATATAGCGAGCAAACGAGCAGGCGGGTCACCTGATGGTAAGTGATTACCGCCGCCCATGAACATTTGCAGCACCAGAGGAACCGCCAATGCGTTGCTGGCTTTTGAGAAATTTGTTTATCCGCCCTTTGAAGAGCCCCATATTATAATCATTAGGGAACACAGAAGATGGAAGCTGGTTCCACAATTTGCAGGTGCGTGGCAGAAATGACCTGGAATAGCGGGTGGTGGAAGAGGACCAGGCATCCAGGTGGTGAGGATGAAATTTGTTTCTGCGACGAAGAGTGCGACTGGAGAACACGGAAGGTGGTATTAGATTAAATAGCTCCTCAGAGCACTCTCCATTGTAGAGACGATAGAACACACAAAGAGAACTAACGTCTCTTCGGTGATATTTCATTTTTTCGGTTCCGCAAAGAAAGGTTTTCAACCTAGTGATTGTTTATAACTGTCATTCTTACATTAAAAAGCAAAGCTACCCCCGTAAGAGGTTTTTTTCTTTTAATCTTGCTTATAGATGACTAAGAGATGTCGTTAAAATGGTTAACAAACTATGATAACTCATATTATTTTAGCTTTGAAAAGCTTGAAAATAATTTGAGTCCACCTCCAAAGAATAATTTGAAAATAGAATATGTCACGCATCTACGGTCACGCCCTTGTATCAATTATTTAGACGTCACTAAAACCACAGATTATAAAACAGTCGAAAATAAATCATCTAAAAACAGATCGTTGAAAGCAGTTTGAAAGTTCTATTTCCGAACGAGGGTAACTAAAAGAACAATAAAAAAAGTAATCCAACCCTCGAGTTATTTCCACTTTTGAATTTTCAGGTTAACCCTTCATCGTGATTCGTGCTGTGATATATGAGACGAAGGCACGTGGTATAAACTGTCTAATGGAGTGTAGCATTCAGTAAATTCAATATCAACAGTGATAAACTTTCAAATATCACGGCTAAAGTCACCATAAATGATTCCCTGTGATGGTTTCTTTCAACATAAAAGTTTAAGTGATATTTTTGTTTAGCATGCGCATTTAGGTAGGTAGGTAAATCGATGAGGTAGGTACATAACTCCAAAAAGTTGGAGGTGTGTGCTTGATATTCGAGCTCTGGACGTCCCGAATAAAGGAAACCGATGTCTTAACTAAACGAAATGCTTTCACCGTTTTTTATCTTCGATCTTGTCCTCTATTCCAATAGACATCCTCAGCTGGACGAAGGTCTCCTGCATGGATCTCCACAGAACAGTGTCTTGTACCGTTTGCTTCCAGCGGCTTCTACTCGCTTAAGATCGCCCGTCCACCTAATAGGGACTAGTCTTTCCGGTGTCAGGCCGCCATTCAAAGAACACATGAACAAGTATATTATATTTTAACAAGAAATAGGTACTGAGATACGTCATTGGACAATTTCTAAAGATATAAGATAATCTTATAAGCTTAGGTTAAAGTAAAATTACTTATTAGCCAAATAGTCTGGCTAGATAATTGAAATTATATAGAGAACCTTTAAATTGGTACTCAAATATAGAAAAAAAAGGCCGCCATTCAAGCACCTTGGGAGTAGAGACCCCACCTCTATAACTTAAATGTTACAAGTACATTCAAAACAGATAATAGATAACTAAAAATAAACTTTAACCTACCCCTTCCCTAAGCGCGGGCGCTGAATCAAAACCGAGAATTTTATATCCTTGTTTATTTTAATGTTTAATTTTATACGATGCCAACGAACTCTGCCGGTAACGTGTTCAGACGAAATTGTATGTAAGGTAACACCAGAGTTACTCCAAAGGAAAAATGCATTAAAATACCGTGGTAAGACGTCCATCCAACATTCCAACTTCGAGATTTGCAAACTTGTCACTGAATTCAAATCAAAATACTTACTCATATTATGTTTTATTCTCTCTGCGTCGTATTCCTGCTAAGGGTTTTGACCCCTTTCCATTAACCACACAATGGCAGGGGTTTTCTTGGAATAAAAATGCGGTGGGTTCCCAGGTCCTTCCGCATACGACTCGACTAAGAGTTTTAAAATTAGTAGATGATGCCCGCGACTTCGTCCGCATGGGTTAAACTTTCCTGTGGGAACTCCTTAAATATTTTCCCAGGATAAAAAGAAGCCTATCTCTGTACCACATTTCATTAGAATCGGTTGAAAAGATGGGCCGGGAAAGCGTAGCAGACAGAAAGACACGCTTTCGCATTTATAATATTAGTATGGATATTGGGATCGCATTTATAACATTAAGGCCCACTTGCGTAACGTTTGATTTAAATATCTCCTAAATAAAATTAGTTAAATGTATTTAATTGTGTAAACATGTTTATGGGTACTTCTCAGGCGCCTCATTATTTGATTGACTTCGGTGGCACAATTTTTTTTTTGTATTTGAGACATACTAGCTGGAAATATCAAATCTAGATTTAATTTAGTTAATATTGGTAGTAAAGGGAACTTCATAGGCCCAGCGGTTACATTGTAATTCGATTTTCAAAAAATGGTGTCCACCGAAATCAATATTTTAGTCACCGAAATCAAAATAAAATTATTTATGGAGGTATTTAATATTTTGAAGACTAAACGTAAAGAATTTCAGGTTAATTTTACAATAAAATATTTTATTTTATCAACATATTTACTTATAACATAACATATACCTACCTACTTTAATTACTTAACTTAGATTTAGGAAAATTTACGAAAATCTACTTTGTACTTATGTATGTATTTTATTTCATTTCATTTCATCTATTAAATCGTTTGACTGTTTAATAGTTGAAGATCTTAAAATAATTTTACATAGTAGGAACAGTCTACCTCTAACAGGCATACGATATAACATTATGCTTAAATTTAACATAAAGTCAATTATTTATAACATTTGATTCAGACAATTTATAATAATTGGTACAGATTAATAGTATTATATTAATATTAATTAGTAAAAACAGAATATGGTTATTATTATTTGTAAAAATTATTTGAACAAGTTAATTTTTAAATTTGTAAAGTCCTTAGTTTTGTCACGATTAAAAAAGTCATTTAAGCTATAAAATGTCATGTTATTGAGCCATAATTTAAAGATTCTTCTATATTTATTAAGGTTTTGAAGCGCTTTTATTTCCAAAGGTAAATTATTAAATACCCGTATTGCACTCACATACGTACTGTTATAATGCATTTTAGATGTTGATATTGGTAATTTTAAGTCATAGTGATCTTTTTGTCTTGATGCTACCTGCCTAGTTCTATAGCATGACTTATTTAAAATAGATCTTCATAATTTTTGACAAGTAAACACAGCTCTATTAAGTAAATCCCAGTTAAGGTTAACAGTTTCTTTTCTTTAAATATTAAACGAAGTGATTCATCTTGTTTTTTGCGTTATATTATTCTTATAGCCCGTTTTTGCAATATAATTGTTCGTTTGATATCAACCGAATTGCCCCAGAAGATGATGCCATATTTGATTTAAATAAATGACACACTAAATGAAATTAAAAATAGTAACCATAACAAAGTAGGAACTTAAAACAGTCTCTATTTAGATCTATCATAACACACATAGTCCAGTCGCTCATTTTGAAGCGAAAAAAAACAAAATTGTGAACAGGATGGGAACAGTTGGAAATGGTAAAGTGGCATATAATAAACGTAAAAAAAAATGAGTGAATGAGCAGGTTTTTCCAGATATATTTGGGGGATGATAAGGGGTGGAATTTGGGATTATTGTGATTTCCGGCGAAAGTTGACTTCGGAGAGAAAAGTGTACAATAGAAAAGTTGTAGATCATAAAAAGATCTACCACTTTTGTATAAATGGTTTTTTCACATAACCTAAAAATCTCCGAGTAAAATGCAAAAAACCGCTTTTATCGTTTTTTATTTTTCATTTACACAAAAATAATTTTATGTTGACGAAACTTGGTGAAAGTATACATTTTTGTATTTAAAATATTCACAAATTTTTTCAGATAAAAAAAGTTAAGAGACTTCCGAGATAATCACGTTTTTCGGCCCAAAAAAATATTTTTCAAATTAAAATTCTCCTTTGGAAAATTGTCGTAGAGACTTCTTTCAGGTCGCAATTTTTTCGTTTTGAGTTATACTTTCTTGTGAAATAATAAAAAAATACAGCCCCCATTTAGAAACATGCTCAAAAATTGGAAAAATCAAAAAATGAATTTTGCAACTATCTTTTTTTTACTAAATATATTAACTATTTCCACCGAAAACACTGAGATCAATCCCACTGAAATCAAAATAATGAGCAATATCCCAGATCTTTACAAAAGTATCCTAAATGTAAAATAATAACCTCCTTAATTGCAATCTAGCACTCATACGATATACGTTTGTATAAATTAAATAATAGTAGTTTATATAGATATGGATAGAACAGTTCCACCGAAATCAAGTTTATGGGTATACCAAGCCACCGAAAGCGATTACTTACCTTAATAAAAGGGACGCACAGAGAGGCACAGACGTGTTGCCTTTAACCACTGATGCTGCTTGACGGATAGTTTGTGTTACTCTTACTACTATTCTCGCAGTTATTAAAGTACAGAAGTTATAAGAGAATTGGAGCGCGCCACCGGTATCAATTGTAAACGTCGGACGCGAAAACGATTTGTTGTAAGTTGTCAACTAAGGCCTATTATTGATTATAAATATTATAATTTGAGCTAGTAACTAACTAGTTTCTTGTAAGCACCTGCAAAATAGTGGCATATTTTATAGAAAAAAAGAAAAAAAATAATTTTCAACGCAATATGAGGTGCGGGACACGGCACCGAGGTCAATATTTCCGCGGTTTTCTTTTTTTAACTTAACTTACATAATGTTTACCTAAAAAAGGACATAGGCCCCCCCTAATATTTTGATCATATCTACCATACAAAAAATTATCAAGTGGCTAGCAATCTATTTCATACAGGTTTTCGACCCGGACACGCTTTTTTGAGCCGTTTGAGAATGACCCTTATCCTAATCGCATTTATGATCGTCTTGCACGAGGCTCTTTTGGATGTCATTTAACTAAATCGGTTTAGCGAGTCGGTAAAGCAGTAATTGCGTTCCATTTCATACCATTTGTGATGGATTGACAGGAAATTGTGTTTGCATTACAACTACGCATGAAATGAAACGTATTTTTTTTTCAAAACGCAATTCAAACTTCAAAGTCCAAAACATCCCAATGACTTTGGAACAGCCATAATAAAATTAATTTAGTAAATATTGGCTTAAAATAATATGAATTGGATTTAACGCAACAAAGCAGGTGTCGGGGGACCCAATTTCAGTAAAGCGAGGAACAAATAAAGTAATGTTTAGGACGATAGAACTAATTCTTCCATCATAGAATGTAAAAAAGCTGATGCAATAAAACAAGCAGACGAACAAAAAAGAAATATTATTATTTATTTTGTTTTCAATTAACTTCAATCTCTCTTTCTTTTTTAACCCTTTAATTTTCTTGGATATCAAGTGTCCTATGTTTATGCCTAGGATGTAAGCTATCTCTGCAAATTTTCATGAAGATCGGTACATAGGTTTATTGTAGGACATCCACACGCCGCAGTCTTGTGTCACGGATGCAGCGGCTCCATGCGACTCGGCCCATCTACCTAGGGGGGTCGTGGCTAGCGCTACACTTTCCCGTGCTTTCTTCAAACTCAAACACGTTTATTTCATGCGGGATATACTTCTGTATGACTTTTATGATGCGTTTTATTTTACAGTTGTCCCATATATTTGAATCATGTGCTGATCCGTGCTATCTAGCCACAACAATTAGAACTGATAGGTAGGTTAGCAGCAGCTACACACTGAGTATTATAGAAAAGTAGCCTTTTCTATTTCTACCGATCTCTGCATCCTGGCGAAAATATTCTCACAGTCTTCTGGAAAACTGTTGAACAGATCAGTTCGTGCTAGGAGTTGTCGAGGTCTACTTATAATAATATTCTATGATTTCTTCGTTGTCGTCAGAATGTAGTTCGAAAAAATCTATTGTGTGCTCAATAATATTCGTCAAATTGGTCCACTCTTTACGTTTTACAGAGAAATACATTTTTTTATTTGTTATTAAATTCATAACACAACTGACAGCAATGACAACAGCTTAAATACGTTTAGCGCCGTTAAATAGCCATTCTGGGATGTTTAAATTTGACAGTTCGCTAATTGTACTTAGCAGAAAAATTTACGTTGTGCAAGACGCTAATTGTATTTAACCGTATAAATGCGTTTAGGACGATTTTAAATACGATTTAAGGATGTTACGCAAGCGGGCCTTAGGCCCGCTTGCGTAACGTTTGATTTAAATATCTCCTAAATAAAATTAGTTAAATGTATTTAATTGTGTAAACATGTTTATCCTAATCGCATTTATGATCGTCTTGCACGAGGCTCTTTTGGATGTCATTTAACTAAATCGGTTTAGCGAGTCGGTAAAGCAGTAATTGCGTTCCATTTCATACCATTTGTGATGGATTGACAGGAAATTGTGTTTGCATTACAACTACGCATGAAATGAAACGTAATTTTTTTTCAAAACGCAATTCAAACTTCAAAGTCCAAAACATCCCAATGACTTTGGAACAGCCATAATAAAATTAATTCAGTAAATATTGGCTTAAAATAATCTGTATTGGATTTAACGCAACAAAGCAGGTGTCGGAAGACCCAATTTTAGTAAAGCGAGGAACAAATAAAGTAATGTTTAGGACGATAGAACTAATTCTTCCATCATAGAATGTAAAAAAGCTGATGCAATAAAACAAGCAGACGAACAAAAAAGAAATATTATTATTTATTTTGTTTTCAATTAACTTCAATCTGTCTTTCTTTTTTAACCCTTTAATTTTCTTGGATATCAAGTGTCCTATGTTTATGCCTAGGATGTAAGCTATCTCTGCAAATTTTCATCAAGATCGGTACATAGGTTTATTGTAGGACATCCACACGCCGCAGTCTTGTGTCACGGATGCAGCGGCTCCCTGCGACTCGGCCCATCTACCTAGGGGGGTCGTGGCTAGCGCTAGACTTTCCCGTGCTTTCTTCAAACTCAAACACGTTTATTTCATGCGGGATATACTTATGTATGACTTTTATGATGCGTTTTATTTTACAGTTGTCCCATATATTTGAATCATGTGCTGATCCGTGCTATCTAGCCACAACAATTAGAACTGATAGGTAGGTTAGCAGCAGCTACACACTGAGTATTATAGAAAAGTAGCCTTTTCTATTTCTACCGATCTCTGCATCCAGGCGAAAATATTCTCACAGTCTTCTGGAAAACTGTTGAACAGATCAGTTCGTGCTAGGAGTTGTCGAGGTCTACTTATAATAATGTTCTATGATTTCGTCGTTGTCGTCAGAATGTAGTTCGAAAAAATCCATTGTGTGCTCAATAATATTCGTCAAATTGGTCCACTCTTTACGTTTTACAGAGAAATACATTTTTATGTTTGTTATTAAATTCATAACACAACTGACAGCAATGACAACAGCTTAAATACGTTTAGCGCCGTTAAATGGCCATTCTGGGATGTTTAACTTTGACAGTTCGCTAATTGTACTTAGCAGAAAAATTTACGTTGTGCAAGACGCTAATTGTATTTAACCGTATAAATGCGTTTAGGACGATTTTAAATACGATTTAAGGATGTTACGCAAGCGGGCCTTAGACTAAGAAGACTCACTAAAGAACACGAAAATCTTGTAAGTAACATCTTAGCATATGTATCTATGGCAGTGGTTTGTATATGTGAAAGGATATTCTCAAGGTGTGGACTGGTAAATCTTCGCCGGTAAATAACTTATAATGTAAGGCGAGCAGTAAAGGGAATGCATTTTGACGTTTATGCGTTTTCACGCACCCTGTATTTCAGGCGAGAGTAGGGTTGCTGCTTCAATCGATTTGCTTTTACCAGACTAAAAAAATTTCGTTAATTTTATAATAGACTAGCTGATGAACGCGACTTCGTCCGCGTGGTTTAAGTTTTTTTGATTCCCGCGGGAACTTCTTCATTTTCCGGGATAAAAAGTAGCCTTTGTCACTCTCCAAGTCCTTAACTATACCCATGCCAAAAATCACGTCGATCCGTTGCTCCGCTACGGCGTGATTAAAGGACAAACCAACAAACCAACAAACAAGTACACTTTCGCATTTAAAATATTATAATAGACTAGCTGATGCCCGCGACTTCGTCCGCGTGGATTGAGGTTTTTCGGTTCCCGCGGGAACTCTTTAATTTTCCGGGATAAAAAGTAGCCTATGTGCTATTCCAGACAATAATCTATCTCTGTGCCAAATTTCATCCAGATCCGTTCAGCCGTTGGAGCATGATTGAGTAACAAACATCCATACATCCATACATCCATACATCCATCCAAACTTTCGCATTTATAATATTTATTTGATGACAACAATTTTAGAATAACCATATTAGACTTTATTAGTTTAAACTATGCTTGTTAATAAAATAATGTTATTTTATAAATTCCATTAATTTCGTTTCTGATGTCGGCAGGTATCTGTAATTGCAAATATTGTTATCCAACTGCGGAATGCAAGTGGTTTTTATATGAATAGCGAACAAGAGCTGGCGGGTAACTTATAAAGACAAACTTTATAACTTACAAAGAACTAGATGATGTATGATAAGGTTTTTTGGTGCCCGTGGGATCTCTTCAATTTTCTGGGATAGAAAATAGCCTATGTCTCTGAGCCTCTTTTATTTACAGGAATTCATGAAAATCGGCTGATAAGATGGGCCGTAAAAGCGTAGCAGACAGACAGATGGACAGAGAGACAGATAGACATGCGCATATAGATTTGTTAATTCAGCTCTAAAATGTCCCTATGATATACTTTCATAATTTTGAGTGAAATGCAGATTATTTATGCTTAGGTGACAACCCTAACTCTTTGCAACGCGCATTACGTATTAAATTTTATAGGTGATGTGTAAATAGGTATTATTTTTGGAAGTGCAACAGATGTTTCGGGCAAAAGCAAATACATCTTTGCAACAAATAGGTCCACTGTTAAATATTTGCCTGCTTCTGTCGGAAATGTTCCCATATTCTAATTTGTTGCAAAATTTTCAGTACTTAAGACAGCCAGCTGAGAACGCCATAAAGTACCTTCGAACATTTAACCAATAGGAAGCCAATTGCAGGAATCAAGTTTTGCACTTTAATTTCTTTCCAAAAAATCTGTCACTTTTAGAGGGGGGGCGAGGCAATGCACACACTAAAATTGTACTTTTCCTAAACTATAAACATGCCTCAAATTTTTATTATAGATTGAACGATTTTATATACCTATTAGACTAGCTGATGCCCGCGACTTCATCCGCGTGGCTAAAGGTTTTTTGATTCCCGCGGGAACTCCTTAATTTTCCGGGATAAAAAGTAGCCTATGTCACTCTCGAGGTCCTAAACTATACCCATGCCAAGAACCACGTCGATCCGTTGCTCCATTGCTGCGTGATTGAAGGACAAACCGACAAACAAACACACTTTCACATTTATAATATTTGTATGATATGCCTCGCTTTGGAAGGAACGATGAACCATTCACCAATATGCCAAAATTTTAGAGAACACCTAATACCAATATGGTGACAGTTTTCAGGTACAGTTAACTGTTCCCTTATATTAAGGCATTGATCGTGAAATCGGGCATAAGTTTTTCAATTTATTTAAATACCATAGTTTAAGTATTTGTATAAACTTAATTTAAATTTACTTTTATTAGGAGTTGCTTGCTGGCTCTTCTCGGTAGGAATACATTCCGAACCAGTAGTAGATTCACTCGAAGATTCAAAAGTACTTGACTAATTTCAGTGGTTTTTCCATTATTACAGAAACTAATGGATCCCAACAAAACGAGCTGAACCGCTGAAACATGAAGCCGGCGGCCATTGCTTTTTGGCGCGAAATGCCAATCGCTGTCACCCTCGCGCTCGCGGCTTTGGCGTGCTGCGTTTCAGCGAGAGACATTGTTTTGGGTGAGTGAAACGAGAAAATAAACAAATGTTTAATTATTTGAGACTAATTTAACCGCAGTGTGAGCACAACCAGCGCGACAGAGCTTTCTCGCGGCATTTTCACGGCTATAAGTGTTGGCATCCTTTTAGTCGTACAAAAAAAAGTTGGCCCAAGGCAAGTTTTAGGATGGAGTGAGATCTAACTAAAGCGCCCCTGACTATATTAACCACTCAGACGCCTGTTGGGACTTGACCAGCTTTAGTTGTCGACATGCATTCTACTCGCACGAAGCGATTTTGTCCAAAGTTTCTGATACGATCTGAGGCCCTGTCCTTCGTCAACGGCCAAAGGCAACAGCGGTAGCTGCAGACCCTTCAAGTGGCCTACGTTGTCGCATTGATAAATTTGTCATTTTCTATGAGTCGTATCTCGTTACGTTGCTTCGCATCGCTTTTATCGCTCACCTAGGACAACGGTTATGGTTTTCGACGTCCAACTTTCTTGCCACGTACCACATTTAAGTAACTTCATGGCAAAAGTTCATAGGCATCGCTAGGCAAGCGCGCTCCAACCTAGATCTCATCATCACTTTCCATAGTGCATAATTGACGTCAATTACAAGCCTATTTCGCTATAAAACAAACCTTCGATAAAGCTCTGCAAAACCTGCGAGAGCGAGTTATCCCAGTGATTGCGCTAGTGCTGCTGGAGAATTATTCTTGGCGCCTAATTGACATTCCATACGTCGTTCTCAAGATTATGCGGTTAAGGTTAAGTTAGCTGTGAATCTATACTTCTATATCCATACTAATATTATAAATGCGAAAGTGTGACTGTCTGTCTGTCTGCTACGCTTTCCCGGACCATCTTTTCAACCGATTTTGCTGAAATTTGGTATAGAGGTAGGTTATATCCCGGGTATTATCCCGGAAAATTAAGGAGTTCCCCCGGGAATCAAAAAACTTAATCCACGCAGCCGAAGTCGCGTTATCTAGATTCTAGAGGATAGGTACCCTACAATCGATTAGATTTAGTTAAATACCTATTAATTTACACTTTCTTTAGAAATTATATAATATCTACTTATTATTAGAATTAAGTTAAGCTTAATTAATTTAATTAATAAACAAATTCAACTATAATTATTTAAAGACACCTGCGAAATAACTATATGAATTAATTATTGTTTAAAATATCCTTTATAGAGTAAAACTTCAAAATACAACCACACATGAATACCAATATGAAATTGTTAAACAATACAATCATGTCATAAATGATTTTTAAATAGATATGATGAATAAGGTATGAGGAATAATTTGCAATGAATAACAAATGAACGGGACGGTTCCTTTCCATTGCCAAAATATTGCTGCATTGCCTCTGTGTTACGAAACTTGTGATTGTGATTGGAGCAATGAGATTATCTCAATCATCGCTATTGATTTATTTTTCCCATATTATTAGCGAAATTTATGAAAATGGTTACAATTTTCAGTATTGAGGAGTTGAGATAGCAACACTGGCCCAACCCTAGAACTGTTTCATTACACTTTTCTACATACTGAGATGGACATAGTTTACCTACCCTAGAATGTTAAATATTAAGTGGAAAAAATAGAAGAATACCAAAGAAAAGATGGAAGGATTTTATGAAAGAGGATATGCTTGTAAAAGGGGTGGATAATGCGTTGACCAAAGACGGAAGCAAGTGGAAGAAGAAGACATGTTGTGCGGACCCCTTTGAGCGTGGGATAAGGACAGGAAGAAAATTTATCTTAGCTAAAGCTCTCAATTCTTATAATAATTAATAGATAATAACAATAGTGTTAGCAAAACAGAGGCTTGAACATATTGTAATGCGTGCATAAATGATTCCTAAGACCTAATGCCACTGTTTAAAGATTTCGACTATGATTTGTATGCAAGAGCCAAATGCAAATATGTATTTAAATTCTCAACAGCATGTCGAAGATTTTTGTTAATATGTCATGGAGGGATGGTCGAAGAATAACTAATATCTAATTTAGCATTTCCAATTTTATTAGGATGATCAAAATTCACAGCGTGTACGTTTTAGCCCATTGTTGGATTTGGATTTTGAAGTCAGGTAAATAGGTACATACAAAGGACTTGATTTTAGCAAAGTATGATAAATGATATCCGGATCCGAAAAAACATTTTTGTATTACTTCCTGCAATTGGTAGAGAATCGTGATGAATTTAAATACGAGTAGGTAGTACACACTTAACCGACTTAATTGAAATGTGTGCTTATACCGGATTTCTGTCGAATGCGTGTACGTCTTCACTCTCAAAGTTTTTTAAAACTGAATTTTAGTTGGAAATTGGAATACGACCAAAAATAATTTTCAATTCACTAAACGGAGAGCGAACAAGGAACCTAAAATCTGACAAAATGTTAAGACTTACATTATCATGATTGTAAACTGCTCATGGCATGGCCAGCCTCAGGTTGAGGCAGTGTCTCTACTGATCATTTGTCAGTCTTGGCAGAGACAAAGCTTACTGCAGTGTATCGAGACTCTAGAGCTAAGGAAAAACTTTAGCTGCAAATGCTTTGCTGAGGATAATCGGAACTAGTATGTGGTAGAGCCACAAAAATCATCTAAAACCTAATCCATGCTTAATCTCTTACAGAAATAAATGTTCCGATCTGAAGATGAAACCTCCTCTGTATAACCTTGAATTTAACTAAACTTGACTGGTACAATCTATGCGTGACCAGTAATTGTTTCACGGGCCCAAATCGATTGCTTCCCAAATGCGACAACCCTCTCATTTGGTACTCATTAAGCAGCCGGATGCATAGACAATTATCGTAATGACCAGTCTACCGAGCTCTTTGCTTTCTTTGTAAGAACGTTGATTATTCCACAATAACGTTCAGAGGGTGGGGGTCTTCTGTGATTGGTTAAATGGCTAGGATGTTTTATTCAACAATTTATTTGATGTAGACCAATCGGCTCCGGTTATGCTAATTTACTTTTATGAGGAATACATTTTCCGTTTCATACGTCTTTTCAATGGATTGTTGTATTTTAAGTTTAACCACATATTATTGTTCGCGCACGAGTTGAATGCAGAGCAAATGTATGGTGACACAGACATTTACTATGCATTCAACTCGCGCGCGAACTGTAGGTGATTATTGATTTTCATTAATTATTATTAAGTTAAAGTACCTATTATTAGGACTATTATTAGGTAAATTAAAATTAATAAGATGGTAATTATCACGGTTTTTTATAACGTTGCCTTGTCACTACATTATTCTCTTTCTTTTACACTTGAATAATTCCAGAATTCAATTACTTTATTTTATCAACGACCTCAATTTACAAACCCTGTCAAACAAAGAATGTGAACTTATTTTACTAACGCCATCTAGTCTGAAAAGCGGGACAGCGCTATGGCGGGTACAAGGACAGGCTTATACAGGTGAGGGGCACGCCCTACAAGTCAGACGCCCAACTTTTTTGTATGAAAGGGCCCATCTGGCATCTAGTATCTACATATATATCGATGTATTTTATGCATTTCCGTTTATGTTATACCGTATATTTATTTTAAATTCAAGATTTACAAGTTTGTTCGTTTTCCGGATTGTGTCCTTATTACTTTTCCTCCATCAATATAAATTGTTAGTTTTATTGCTTGTAATAAAATATACATTCATATCTATGCACAATAAAAATAAGTAACTATCCAGTCTATAAGTGAAATAGATCCAATGGTTAGTCTTCTATGACTATAAAATTTATTTTCGATTTTATGACTGAAGACTATCTCGATGGTTTACGATGGCAAAACAAACACTCTCTTTATCTGAAAGTCGGCAAATATTTACAAGGATGACATTCAGTTTCATCTGTGTTTAAGTATCTACCCCAATTTGGTCCTAAGCAAACACTTATAAAAATGTCGATAAGGAAGATTTACAAGGAAGCAGAAATAAAAGTTTTTGCGACTCAGATAGTCGAATTTTTGGTTTTTTTCTTTATAAAGTCTCTGGAACTTTCCAGAGCATTTTGAATCGAAGCTCTGAAAAGATGATTTAAGATAGCTAATATATATTATAGTCAGTTCTGATAACACAAGTTTATAATAAAGGAATGATCCCATCATATTATAAAACAAAAGTTTTTTAAAACACGTATTTTACCCGAAAGCCGCAACGTTATCATGGGTTTGTTTTAAATATGCAGATATCATTTAAATTTAAAACATATATTCTCTCTAGTCTTATGTCTTTCTACAGGCATGCTTTGTGCTAAATTGATTTCATAACCACTGATGAGTTAAGAAGTAAACAAACAGGTATACTAGGTAATAATTATGGAATAATAGATGAAGTCGTTGGTTCAACTTAAAGTAATTTCATACACGAAGATGTCCAAGAAAAAAGGTAAGGAGGATAATACTAATAAATTTCAAAAAGCACACAATGCAGAATTAAAAGGATATTTATTAAACATTAAAAGTAATGTTAATCCAGCTATTGTGATCGCAACAATATTGGAATACAAATATGATCTTTCATGTCGTTGAGTAAAATCATGGAGCAGCAAATTTTATACAAATAAGCGCCTCATCATATAAATAATATCATCAATCATCAGACAAAGACAAACAGACATATTTTAGTTTGGAAACAAATGAATTCATTAGTTTTACAATTAGTAGATCTTTTACACTATGCATGGCATTTCAAGCCAGTGTTTGATACACTAGAGTCTAGACGATTTGAAAGAATTATCATTGCACTATTACTGCAGTTAATCTTAATATTAGCTTTAGACTTAGATCAGGAAGGAAAGGGAATATCAATTTTCATAATTATCACTACCAAAAAGATAGTAACGATTAAAAGCATGAGCCAATTAGCAGGATGTAAAAGCCCACATAATTGGTGGCATCCGTCAATGGAGTCCAGTGTGGACCGTTGCTCTTTGTTAGTTTCTTCATTCTAGGTAAGTTCCCGCACTTAGGCTGAGATCTATAGAGTTTACTTTGACTTTGCTTAAAGATAAAACGAAACAGATTTAAATGTACATCCTATATAGAACGCAGTGTTTGTTGTGCGTGAAGTTCTTGAGAAGTTACTTGAGCCAGACCAGATCACACCAGGTTGATGCTCTAATAATACAACAACTCAATGACCCAAGGCTGTATAAGGACGAAGCCGGTCACGACACAGAATCACGAGTTTCCCAGTATGTGGAATATTGCATGCACGGGACGTGTATCAAGATATGACAAATTCTCATAGGATGCATCCGTCAGAGCGAACCTGGGTAAAGAATACCGACTTCCGTCGTGAACGTCATTGATATTCAATACTAATGGTATATTGTAAATCCTAATGCCTTCTTTTTCTAGCTTCTAAGGTTAAAACTATATACAAAAAAATAAACTAGCGCATTGCTTTCTTTTTATTCATTCTTTACTCGGGTGTAAATTCTAAAAATCTTTTTGATTGAGATCCTAAAACTTATGAATGATTAGTTTATGCCCGCGACTCCGTCCGCGTAGTTTTAGTTTTTTTTTATTCCCACGGGAACTCCTAAATTTTCCGGGATAAAAAGTAGCCTATGTCACTCTCCCGGTCCTCAACTAAACCCATGCCAGAAATCACATCGATCCGTTGCTCCGTTGCGGCGTGATTGAAGTACAAACCAACAAACCAATAAACCAAAAAACCAACCAACAAACACACTTTCGCATTTATAATATTAGTATGATAATTCTGTCAGTAAGTCAGTTTATCATTTATATTTACCGATACATTATATTAATGTTTTAAAACTATCTCTCAACTAAAAATTAACTAATTATTTATTAGCTATCACCACTAAGCTTAGCAGTAAGTAGTAGGTATAATATTATATCATAATGTAATTATTTTAGCATTCTTAACACTTCCTTAACTTATTGACTGTGCTTGCCGGAAATTCCAGTTTTGATTAGATTAAGAGCCTGTATTTAGATAAACAATTAACTATATTTTATGTTTTAAAATAAAGGAATACAAAATAAGCGTAATAAAATAAACAAGACAAGATAACACATAGATAAACAATTAACAATATTTTATGTTTTAAAATAAAGGAATACAAAATAGCGTAAATTCATTTCGATCGTAGTAGTTAATTCAAGTAAGTAGTAGTTAATATAGCTCATGAGAAAATTAATATTTCAGCACATTGTTACCGATAGGCATAAAATTAAAGTCAAAATTTTACGACTCCCATCCTTGGCAGACAATTTACCCACCGCAGTCAATTGTTTCCCAAGAAACACGCCATTAAATGGAAATTAATAGGGCACTATGCGTTTGACATCTATAAAAATCTACTAAGTCCAATGAAAACAAATTCAGCATCCAAACTATATAGTTAGGGAGATGACGCTTAAAACGTCGTAAAGATTTTATCGTTTGAAGGAAAATAAATAGTTTTTCGCCGTGCTCCATCGAAGAGTTAGACAATAAAAAGTTTACAACTGTAAGAAAATAGACTGGCTTAGGAGTGGCCACCGTTTCGTAACCGAAACTTTAACCACGTACAAATAAAATATAACATGCAGTTCTTTAATTTAATATGACTTGGACTATTCTTAAATATATAGGTAATTAGTATAGGTTGGGGGATGAGATTCGGAATGAAACGATCCGCAGCAGAACTGAGGTCACTGACAAAGCTCAAATCTTTTACAACTTGGAAAATGTAATGCCAGTGGGAAGGCCTTGCTTGTCGTACATCTACGACAAGCAAGGCCATTAGAGTCAACAAAGTCCGTGAGAAAACCCAAAAAAAAAGAGAAAAAAAAGAAAGAAAAAAAAAATGAGCGTAAGCATAGTATGGAGCGCCCACGGGACAGGAATTAGCTGGATGGGAAACGCTGGGAACTGGATATGGTAGCGCTCACTGCGTAAAGTATGTCTAACAGCGGAGGTCCAGAGGCTGACGATAATGATGATGTTTATAATCTTTAAAAAATAGTAAACTGACTTACATCAGCGTAGGCTAAAACAATTAATGGTTCTTGAAAATTGAGATTTCATATTATATTATTATATAGATATTATATTATTATAGAGATTTTATAGAATATTCAGTTGTAGTAGCGTATCAAACGTTAGTAGCAAATCATGTATCCAGTTATTGTACAGAAAATATTTATAGAACTGTTACTTTTTCTGTATTTGTTAATAAAGATAAAGATACTCGTAGAGTTCTCCGAACTGTTGGACTTCTGACTTCTGACTCTGAAATAAAATAATATCACCCCCTGAACAGGTCCATTAAATTTAAGATTTAGATGAAGAGCGGGCAGCTGCGTCAGACAATAAGTAAAAATATATCTGCCATCAAATCCAGAATTAACCTCCGACATGATTGATACATTTTCACATTAAAAATACAGAATACTCCGTACAAACAAGGTTTATATTTAATAAGTCGATTTATCAAGATGTGCATGGCTTCTCAAATGCGTTTGTATTCCTCATAAATCATTATCATTTTCTCATCAAAACTAAACAATATTAGAACTGAATCAAGGGAATCTAAACCATATCTAATGTTCTATATAATTCAAAATTGTGTGAAAGCTTTTAGAGCTAGACCCACGCGTAAGCTAGGATTAAATGCACGATTAGTCAATACGGCATGTTTGTGAAAGTTATGGCCTGTTGTAATGGATTTCCCATTGGAACCACCCTGATGTGAAAATAAATGTCCCCATAAAATACTGACCACGTCTCGCGGAATGTTTGATAGGTATAAATGATACGCATAAATCATAACTGTTGAATATATTGTAAACGAAGCGAAATGTTCATGTATATCGGACATAAGCTAGAAGATACAGTTCATAATGTAATCACTAAACATGTAGATTTCAAGCATATATAAATCATCTGTTCCTTAGCTGAAAGCACGCTAATATACTATCATTAAATCTATCATATTTACGATGATTCCCTTATTCATGGCCGAAAGAATTTAAATTAATTTTAGAGTTTAAAGTATAAATAAATTTTGGGTTAAAAATGGTAATTCAAGAAATATTTCAAAACCGATGATGTCAATTTTTATCTCAAGTTAGTTAGCGTTACATACAATACAGTTTTTCATATAAGAATATTATTCATAGAATTGATAGGAGTTTTTAGTATAACACTGTTTGTTTTCTATATATTTATGGGAAACTGATTTTTACCTCATTTTCATTTGATTCAGATAAGATCTATACTAATATTATGAAGAGGTAAAGTTTGTGGGGTTGTAGGGGGGTAATCTCTGGATCTAATGAACCGATTTTGATTCTGGTACCAATAGAAAGCCACATTATTTGCGAGTGTCATAGGCTATGTATTAACCCGAAAAAGTTCCCGTGGGAATTTAAAAACTTATTTCACGCGGACGAAGTCGCGGGCATCTGCTAGTTGTTTATATAACTACATTGACTCCATATATAACTTATCTATATTTAACATATTTTCCCTTAAATTACTAACTATAATCTTATTTGTAGCTCCCTATTCGTAGTCAACAATATTTCACGTTCCATAACATTTAATTTTGCATGAAGAATCCTCTTATTTCGTAGCAGCTGCTTCAGTCAGCTGTCCACACATCATCCACTACACGAGTAACGTGCATTCCTGACATGATATGCGTTTAGATTTTCATTAAGTTACCAATAACTCCTCACAATTCACAAATCAGCGAAGTTAATACTTCAGCTGTCTTCGCTTTAAATGTGGTGCTGATTACAACTTAATACATATTGCCAAAGAAATTAAATTTTAATATATAGGTACAAAAAAAAAGTATTATAAAGAAGATACTTGTAAAGTACTTATCATATAATTCGAATACAAAAATTTTCTAAATGATTTACGAAACTATTTATTTCTAAAAAGAGTTTCGGGCATCTAGATGATACCGGTAACTCTTTCAGAATACTTAGATTGGTTTAATTTGTTTTTCTTAATCATGGGGATTAAGAAAAACAAATTAAACCAATCTCCTCACAAATCACAAATCAGCGAAGTTAATACTTCAGCTGTCTTCGCTTTAAATGTGGTGCTGATTACAACTTAGGTATTACATATTGCCAAAGAAATTAAATTTTAATATATAGGTACAAAAAAAAGTATTATAAAGAAGATACTTGTAAAGTATCATATAATTCGAATACAAAAATTTACTAAATGATTTACGAAACTATTTATTTCTAAAAAGAGTTTCGGGCATCTAGATGATACCGGTAACTCTTTCAGAATACTTAGATTGGTTTCATTTGTTTTTCTTAATCCCCATGGATATTCTTAGAATTTGTGATATACGAAAATTAAATTTTTTTTTTTTGCCATATAAAATGATAATAATATTATGTATAGTAAACAGTGAGTGGAGAACACTGTATGGTACTAAAACAACCTCCCTGGCGCAATGTTGAGCGCAGGGTCAATATGGGAATTTATAATTTTTAAATTTTCCCTAGTCTGGCCTGGTGAGAGGCTTCGGCCGTGGCTAGTTACCACCCTACCCGCAAAGATCTGCCGTCAAACGATTTAGCGTTCCAGTACGATGCAGTGTAGAAACCGAATAGGGGTAGGTATAGGTTTGATATAACTGCCATGCTTCTAACAGGTTGGCCCGCTACCATCTTAGACTGCATCATCACTTACCATGAGATCAGATTGCAGTCAAGGGCTACCACCACCACTACAGCCCATTAACGTCCCACTGCTGGGCACAGGCCTCCACTCTCATAGGAGAGAGGGAATTAGAGCTTAGACCCACCACGCTGCTCCAATGCGGGTTGGCGGGCTAACCTTAATAGTGGATTAAAAAATACATAGTTAGATACATAGATTTAATAGTTAATGTCAAATTTATTGGAACAAATTAATTTAACAAAATAATATTTCACGAGATACATTAAAATCTAAATTAAATCTAAATTAAAAAATAAACATTAAAAATATCATCTATGCCGCTGCAATGACGCAATGTGCTCAGAACGCTGCGTTACCCCGCTGAATAGCCAAACATATGTTGGCCGAGGTAACTGCCAGCCCTCCGGTCAACTGTGGACTCTGTGAGACGAGAAGATAGGTCCTTAAGTAATTAAGGATTAATTAGTAGATGAATAGTTAAGTAATAGATTTTTACTTTTATAAATGTTATTCGTCAACCTAAATGTCACAGTTACATTTGCCCCTGTAAATGATGTAACTGTTATAATACAACGAACCTATGATTACAATGAGTGGTAATTACTATCATAGATTGTCGTCCATAGTATAAAATTGTCTCGCCATTGATGTACAACTAAACAGACGCAAACGCAGCTGCCTTCTCTAAATATTTGCCAGCATGATACCACAGTTCATTGGCTCGCCGATCTATATTTGAGATCGCTAGGGAAACTAGTATTTCCATACGTATCATGTACTTGACCGGTGGCTTACTATATGAAGAGATGTCTTTAATTTTATTCAATTAGTATTTTGTTTATTTCTTATGAATAAGTAAGTATTCAGGTATCTGGTATCTACGTTACGCGGAATGACCTGGGAAGTGGGAACTCACTGCATAAATGCCCCAAGAAAAGAGTCTCTCTCGCTCTCTCTCTCTCCTTCTCTTAAAGAAAATTAAATATTTCAAAATATTTTTTGCTAAAACTAATTTTTTTTAGATTTTTTTAATTTTCAGTAATTTTAAAAGATCAAATAAATTATTGCTTCGAAATCCCACCAACTTAAACGACTTTTGAATGTTTTTCAACGAATCCATCTAACTTAAACATCGAAATTATTTAGAAACCTTTCCTTTTTTCTCATTTAGTCTCAAAACGTTCTTCTCCCTAAAGACCATTAGCAACGGGGCGAAACGTAACGTCAACGCCACCAAAAGCAAATGACAAATTATTCACTTGTCAGTATTTACGAGATTCTGGTGCAAAAATATCTGAATTGGCTAAACGAAAATTCTTATGTCCAAAGTCTTTAAGGACCATATTTGCTCAATCAATGGTCGTTGGGCACAGATGTGTGTATCAGTGCAGGATTTTGAAGGCACATTGTGTCTCTCCGTTCATTTTACAGTCTGATGCTATTCTAGGAATCATATTCCACCATATCTTCTGGTGTATTTTTGGTCAGGTGGCCAGATGTCGATGCAACTTTGTTCCTTTTGCAAAATTTCCAGCAGGGGATGTCATTTTAGCAATTTGTCTTATTAGGTCTTTGGGTGCATATTTATACGCTTGAATTTATTGAAGGACTCTTTTTTGAAGGTTTTATTTTGATGGTGTATCACCCCAATTACTCGACAATGACTAATTGTTCATTATTTTAGGTCACAGGTCCTTATTAAAGACAGTTGTCGCGTGTTTTGTTTTGTAACTCGACTCTGATTCTGTTTTAATTGCGGTTTTAATTATATTAGTACTTCATCAGTAACGCATTACTTATTCATCGACTAACGTGATTTCTTAGAAGTATAACATCTTATAATATTTTAAATATAATATAAGTTCTTACTTAAAGATAAATAGGATAGTTTTAATTTTGTTGAAATTAAATTCGTAAACGGACCATCATTCATGAATATTTTACATATCGACACTTCAGCTTCAGGACACATTTTTCTCCAATTTAATTTTATCATCTTTGAGGACTGTTTTTCTTTTTGCTTTCAAAGATAAGGATTAAGGATGGCGAGAAAGTTAACACTAAGCTCTATCTTCTCTATCATCCGCAAACATTTTTTTGCCTCAAAAAAATAGATATCGGCATAGATCGGTAAACAAGGATGCCAAAACCGATAGGTTACCGTTGTTTATAAACGTTGCGCCTTTTTGCGAGGTGGCGGCGCTTCACAAAGAGATGCATGTGTGTATGTTATTACGATTTTCTCACGAACACATGTGCTCGAACAGGAATCCTGTGCAGTGGTTTGAATTCAAGAAACGGATGTTTAATATGGATGAAGCGAAAGGGATTTTACTCGCGGTGAATTAAAAACATATTGGTCAAGCTCGAGCGGCGCGGCGTGTTGATTTTAGCGGGGTTTGAAATCCGAATGTTCATTTGTTACTTCTTGACGTCTCGCGTTTTAAACGAATTTTAGATACCTGAAAAAATACTATGTACCTACTTATCTTGATCTCCTAGGAAAATAAACACCCTAGTATTAAAATTGAAAACAAATACGATGACTAATCTGAAACAAAGTTTAGTGAAATAATTACTAAAAATTAACTATTTACAATAAAAAGTATTTTTTATTAATTATTATCTATACTAATATTATAAATGCGAAAGTTTGGATGGATGGATGTATGGATGGATGGATGGATAGATGTTTGTCACTCGATCACGCCAGAACGGCTGAACGGACCTGGCTGAAATTTGGCACAGAGATAGATTATAGTCTGGAATAGCAAATACTATAATTTAATTAGGGAAATTAAAGAGTTCCTGCGGGAACCAAAAACCTCAAACCACGCGGACGAAGTCACGGGCCAGTGTATCTATTCTTAAAATTTGAACTACTGCAGCAAGTAATAAAGACTTTGAATTGGATATGGGTGATTGAAGGAACCCTAAAAAATACTTACATGCATCGATAAATTTCTCTTTCGTAGGAAAATGTAGCTGCCTTTTAGTATGTAAAGTTAGTACAACTCTTACTGGTAGAGATAGCAGGAATTTACGCAATTAGAATAATTACTTATTTCGGATTTAGTACCTCGAGTACCTACCTACCAGCTATGAATTAAAAGAATTATTCCACATACAATTAAAGGATTTAATAGAAAAGTTTTAATTTAAATTTTATTATTACTAGACGATGCCCGCGACTTCATTCGCGTGCGAACTCCGTGATTTTCCGGGATAAAAAATAGTAGTCCTTCCTCGGAACTCAATCTATCTTTGTACCAAATTTCATCAAAATCAGTTTAAAAGATGGGCCGTGAAAGCGTAACTATACAGAGAGACAGGAGGACAGACAGATAGGCGCACTTTCGCATTGTATTAGTATGGATTAGTATAGTACTTTACTTAGTAATATTAGTGGAATATTTGTATGGATTAGTATGACTTTTGAATCATTTAGTGAATGTAGCATGGTTTGGATTTCGAAATGTCCTTTAAACCCTATACTGAGACTACGGGTTATTCTCAATAGTTCTTGTAGACCCATAAGTCCCGCGCATTGGGTTAGCTTTAATATTATAGTTTCACTCATGTGCAGGTACTTTTAAGTTTGCTACTTATCTAAATATATAAAAGGAAAAGGTGACTGACTGACTGATCTATCAACGCACAGCTCAAACCACTGGACGAATCGGGCTGAAATTTGGCATGCAGATAGCTATTATGACGTAGACATCCGCTAAGAAAGGATTTTTGGAAATTCAACCCCTAAGGGGGTAAAATAGAGGTTTGAAATTTGTGTAGTCCACACGGACGAAGTCGCGGGCATCTGCTAGTACTTAAATATGGCGCCAGCATCGGAGTTTTTTTAGTAGTAGTTTTAGTAGATTACCTACCTATAAAAATAAAATAAAAACGACATCTCAACAGTTTTTTGTAACCTTGTTAAACTGCAGATTTATGGAGTGTCCTTTTTTGACTTGTTTATTTATTAGAGACATCGTTTCATGCGCAAAAAACGACCTTAAAAGGTCGAGGTAATTGAATAACGGTTTCAGTCTTTTAGGTAAGTATCACAACTTACAACTCATAGGTTGCATTTTTTAAGCACAGAACCGAATCTATTCATTATTATCAGATGCTAGAGTGCTGGTCTCCAGCTTCCAAGGTATAACCATCATCCCCCATTAATAACCATTAACGACCCATTGAAACTATACATAATATCCGGATAAACTCACGTGTTCTGTCGGAAAAATGCCCGACTAGTTTCCGTGAGTTTATCCGGATATTATGTATAGTTATAATGAATATCACTCACGATAGTTTAAGCGTTAGACCCATTGAAAGCTCACATGCCAAAGACTATAGTTCACCACGCTGACTAAGCGCAGATTGGCAGGCTTCACTCACCTATGAGAACCTTCTATTAGAGAACTTTCGGACATGCAGATTTTATTAAAATGCTCATAACTCCGAAAATGCGACCTCCCTGGCGCAGCGTTGAGCGCTGCTGCCTTGAAATGGGAGGTCCCTGGTTCGATCCCCGGCAGAGTCTTCACGCCACTGCTATACCAAGGTATAAGGCCTACCGCCTACTATGTTGAAAGCTAAGACTTTGGGTAACAAACCCCATATTTTCTTAGTAAAGCGAACCCATAAAGTAAAGTGATACGCGCTGTTTATTCTAATAACATCGTTCCCGGATTCAGTTCCTGGTGAAATTTCAGTGACCTCTTTAGCTCAGCGGTGTACAACTTTTTCTTACTGAAAGGTTTAGGATTTGATGCAGAAGATTTAGTTTTTTAATATCCAGCGGCTTATATGTATTGCAATAAGAACCCTCTAAGTCTAGAACTATAATAATACTAGCTGATACCCGCGGCTTCGTCCGCGTGGTTTAAGTTTTTTGTTATTCCCGCGGGAACTCCTTAATTTTCCGGGATAAAAAGTAGCCTATGTCACTCTCCAGGTCCTCAACTATACCCATGCCAAAAATCACGTCGATCCGTTGCTCCGTTGCGGCGTGATTGAAGGACAAACTTACAAACCAATAAACCATCAAACCAACAAACAAACACACTTTCGCACTTGTACTTATGATATGATGAAATAAACGGGCAAACTCTTACCCGTACATAAATCTAGACTTCATCGGCATAATCTTCTTAAGTATTTGGTAAACAAAAAAACAAGCAATATCTCTTCACCTTGATCTATGACAAAAAGTCGTTATGCCTAGACCGAATCTAGACAAAGTGCACTCATCTGACCTCCAAATACAGTTATCTAATGCAGACGAGTAAAAAACCAGACACGGAAAACGTTATTATCGAGATAATTTTCGATAGTCATGGTGCATATTAACCGAATCTGCACTCAGATAGTAGCATTAACATGACGTTTGAATTTGAGATCTAGCATTTAGGTTGGTAATTGCGCTATTATTATTGGCTAGGTATATATAAATATATTGCAATTTAATGGAATCTTTTACTTATAACTATGATTCAATTCCATGCAAGTTTGTCAATGAGAAATTCTATATCTAGATGTTTCAATTCTTCCCAAGATTCTTCCATAAGTCGACTGAACGTTTAACGGAAAAAATAATAACTCGAGCCTACAAAGAGAATATTATATTTAATACTTAGATTTTTTTTTTCTTTATTTATTGAAAACAATACAATAAAAATTAAAGCTAGCTAGCCTAACCTAATTACTATATAAATCATGCCCGCGTGGAATGGTGGCGAGAATACTGGCTGGAATATATTTTTATTGGAATATATTTTTATTGGAATTAAATACAACAATTCAATTCAATTCCCAGATGTGTTGATCTATGGTTAACTGACATTGACAGTTGTCTATATCGCTTCTGTCACTTTTACTTGTCTCTGTTCTGTTCAATATAAAACTTTGTATGCCCGCTGTTTGCAAACTATAAAATTCCATTTATTAATTTTATAATAGTTTTATTTTCAATAAATAAAAACAATAATTGGGTATTTGACTAGTCAAATCAGCAACTTTTTTTCAAACGTCAAAACGCGTGCTTAATATGGGATTTTGTATGAAACATTGCATAGTGACGTCTTCAAAGTTCGACGCACTTTTTTACTTTAATCGATAGTTTAAAATAGTTATTTAACATAACACTAACATGGGGACGTGAATATTACGACTTTTGGGAGATCCTCTATTTAATAATCACTAAAAAATAGTTTATTTGAATACTAGTTGTCAAATACCCAATTTTGATTTTTGCACACCATGAGTTGCAACTTCTAAGTTCTAACGTAGCCAAGATTAGACTTTTTATTGGCTAACGAACGCAGGCATGGTGTGAAGCATTACAAAGTAAACACAAGTTCCGATTTACCCCACAACCGCCCTTGAACCCAACGGGAATAGGTGAATACGCAGGGGTGAAGCGAAAATAGAATGATATGGTGTAAATTCTAAATTTACCCCAGCACAATGCAAACTTATTATTATTAAAATACTAGATGATGCCCGCGGCTTTGTCTGCGTGGATTAATGTTTTTTTTATTCCCGCGGGAACTTTTTAATTTTCCGGGATAAAATAGCCTATGTCCTTCCCCGGGATACAACCTATCCCTGTACCAAATTTCATACAAATCGGTTGAGTAAATGGGCCGTGAAAGCGTAGCAGACAGACACACTTTCGCATTTAAAATATTAGTAAGTATGGATTATCCAGCTCCACTAATAGATTCGGACTTCGGAATGTCATTCCTACTAAGAAGAGCCAGTAAGAAACTTTTAGTGTAGATTTGTAGGTATATAGAACCGCTATCCCAAACATGGCTGGAGCGAGTGAAATCCACGCTCTTTTATCTTCAACCGCATAAAAAATCTTTTTTCAGGAGCATATCGTGATGGATTTCTTAAACTTGTGTATAGTCCCACAAACTTATCAGACCCGGTGACAGCGTCGCTAGTATCTATCATACTAATATTATAAATGCGAAAGTTTGTTTGTTTGTTGGTTTGTTGGTTTGTCCTTCAATCACGCCGCAACGCAGCAACGGATTGACGTGATTTTTGCCATGGATATAGTTGAGGACCTGGAGAGTGACATTGGCTACTTTTTAGGAGTTCCCGCGGGAATCAAAAAACTTAAACCACACGGACGAAGACGCGGGCATCAGCTAGTGAAAAATAAAATTAAAAAAAAACTCTACAGGCATAAAAATAAGTTCCAATTTCGGCCACCGCCGCGCCGGGCCAGATAAATTTCTGGGACATTGTGTAAATCATTACCACATCTTCTAGACTACATCATTGCCACATCATTGCTATCCAATATCTATAGGTATGAAGCGGAAGCTTATCCTGCAATAAAAAATGCCAGGAGGCGTCACAAAAACCAACACCGACTACCAACAAGCTAAGTGCTAATATAAGTTATGTGAAGTGCAGTGCAAATAGTGTAATAGGTGTCGTTTAGTACGTTTACTTAGTATTATTTATTTGCTAAGTAATATTTAAACGCTGCCTCATTAACTAAGATGACATGCGAAGTAGGTAGTTAATAGCAGTTCAAATAAAAATATTATTATGTAACATCCTGCATCTGGGACTTTGGTCGTCAGTTAATAGTAGATTGTTACACAAGGGACGTAAGTAAGCTATTACAGAACAAGATCCAATTTGGCGCCAGTGCGAGCGCAGCTCGCATAGGGCGCTAATGGATCGCGTGCACCCGAGATATTTAGTCACACGAGCGAGCGCAGCGAGCGAGGGTGAATATAGTTCGAGGGTGTAATAGCTACTTGCAACCGAGGTAAGCATTCTACTTTATATCATTCTTGCGAGGTAAATAAAACATTGGTAATGCAAAATGAAATTAAATCACTTTACGAACAAACTTCACAAACTTTCAGATCAAATGAAATGCCGCCATTTCCATTTTTTTTTCGTAAATAGTTTTCCATTTTTTTTTTTACGGCTCTGAGTTCCAAGGAGTTTTGCATAGTTTGAAATGTTGAAATGTATGGAAATTAAATGCCGCCATTTTTTTTTTTTGTATTTATTTTTTTTTTTTTTTTTTTTGTTTTTTTTTTTTTTTGTTTTTTTTTTTTTTTTTTTTTTTTTGTTTTTATTTTTTTTTTTTTTTTTATCCACTAACCCATACCCCTATTCGGTTTCTACACGGCATCGTACCGGAACGCTATCGAATCGCTTAGCGGCACGTCTTTGCCGGTAGGGTGGTAACTAGCCACGGCCGAAGCCTCCCACCAGGCCAGACCAGGGAAATTCAGAAATTATAAATTTCCAAACCCTGCCGGGGATCGAACCCGGGACCTCCGCACGTTAAGGCAACAGCGCTCAACACTGCGCCACGGAGGTCGTCATGTTCAGTGTTTTTTTTTCAGTAAAAAGTTTTCTTACCATTTTATAAGAAAAGAGATTGTTTACCAAGGAGTTTTGCATAGCTTGAACTGTAATGTGAACATTACAATTCAAGCATAGTGCGACGTAATGTTGCCTTGAATTGCAAACACCAACTTACAAGGAGACTTTCCACCATAGTAATCCCTAGTTACTGAGCAAGTATGATATAAAAATAATTATAAATGAAAATGATTTAAAATATATGCTATATTTGATAGAAGCAGGCGTTACTTTGCGGAAGTCCATGATAATGAAGGGACTAGAAATTTATTTCGCTATAATCCGCAACAGTAGGCAAATCTATGTGGTACAGCGTATCTTGCACTTGCAGCTTGCAATATTCACCCCACCACATAAACTTCCAAAATATTCTGAACGCACGTTTCACTCCGACACCGGAGCATCTTCAGGAGATGTTGACTCGATCAGGCACGATTGTAAAAGACAATCTTTTACAATCGTGCATTGTCGAGTATAGCGAAATAAATTTCTAGTTCCTTCATTAAACTAGTGGTTCGCCCCGAACTGAGACCTCGCGGTATCACAGAGCGCCATCTATTGACATCATTGTGAAGTACTGTTAAACATAGTGAAGCTCATTAAAAATTAAATAATTTCGTTTCCTTATAATATTTATCTAATTTTAGTATTTGTTGTTATAGTACCTGTACTTTGTCTATTATAATAATTATTTAATTATTATATTAATTAATAATAATTTTCTGTATTATATCCTGATATAATTCAAATAATTTGTAATGATCAAGTTTCAGGCTCAGCCTTCCAGAAAATTGAGAGTTCTGAGGTCAACTTTGGACGTTAGAAAATCACCACTTTGAAAGCCCCCCATTTCGTCAATTTTAGAGGGAAAATTAAAAAAAAAAAATTTTTGGACTCCATTCCTAATTATCTTTAAAATGATATACCGCAACCCTATGTAACGCTATAAAAAATATTTTACTTCGCATTCGCTTCTATGAGAGCCCCCCCTGAAATAAAGATTTTTATAACTTTTAAACCCATATTCGGCGGGAGGCCATCGGTTTACATATTATATTTAAATTTGAAGTAATTACGTTCAGTAATTCAGAAGTTATAAGGCTCTAACAGACGGACGGACGGACGGACGGACGGACAAGTGCCAATTCACTCAAGTAGACTCAGAGACCTTCGCTTCGCTCGGTCAAATATGCTAATAAAGATCTCGTATCTCCTAAATAATGTTTCTTATTATCCTGTAGCTAATTCTTGATGCTACAATGGATATTTGCTAAGAGCGGAATTGTTACTGTCAATCAGAGGTGATTGCGATCGTAACATTGTAAATAGTATTCGAATAAGTGATGAGACTTTGTAAATTTCATTCACAAGTTCAAGTTATATTATACACAAATATAATCCAAACAAAATCTAAATACGAGGATGTCCTCAGTAAATTGTACCTATAGGTAAGTCTATGGATGTCTAATGTCTTCAAGATTTTGTATTAACTTGGTAAAATAAACTTCAAAGCAAAACTTTTTATGTAAGCCCTGACTTAAGTGTATGACAATGGATATAAAACTTGAGATTGGAGGGTAAAAAAGAATTAAGATAGATGAATAAATAGATACACTAGATTGGATGCACTTTAACAAAATTTATACTAATATTATAAATTCGAAAGTTTGGATGGATGGATAGGTCGATGGATGGATGTATCCATCCAAATTTACTCATTTGCAATATTAATATAGATTAATTCTCGATTGCCCGGCACAAAGGCGTAGCGAGTGACGACTAAATTTTCCTTTTGCTTTTATATAAATTTAACTAAACAACAGTCAGCATTGTATTCAAGTTTGAGATCTACATCTAGGAGTTTATTAGTAGTATCTAAATTAACTTCATTTACTTTTTTGACTTCTTTCGTACCACCAGCTATCACAAATCTTATTAAGTGGACAACTACCCTCAGTTCAACGTCCCAACCAGTTATTAATTACTCTGAGTCAATCAGGGGTGATTCCACGGCTCTATTTGAGGGCGATATGACAGCGATGACTAACAGCCCCGTCTGGCCTGACTGGCGTCTCCGAACAAGGTCATATCATATGATTCATAGCAATGGTGTGAAAATATTTATATTAGCATTCAATTCCTTTTATTGGTTCAAAACGTTCGTGTTGAGTTTGCGGATCGTAAATGTCTCCTGGAGTCGATAAAGTCAGAGTTGTAAGACCAATCTTTTATTCCCAGACGACACAATGCAGAGACAGTAGGTACCTACTCTTATTCTGCAGGCCAAGTGGGAGATTGTTTACGTATTCGATCGCGACAACGTTAACTAGAACTACCATTCATATGGAATTGTTCGAGCGCCAGATAACCAGCGCTCGACAATTCCATACAAATCGTAGTTAATATTTGGTTATGGTACCGTAATTATCTTAGTTAGCGTAGTTAACGTTGTCGCGATCGAATGGGAAGGAAATGTCCAGCTAGGCACACAGATGCAGAGTTCAATGTCAAACTCCAGATCTTAAGAAATAGATAATAATTAAGATAATAATAATAATAATAGATAATCCAGCCGCAGCAGAAAAGGCTGAAACCGGCAAACGGCGGAAGTATGCCTCTCTCATAGAGAGTTACATATTTGTTCCGTTTGCCGTGGAGACCCTGGGGCCGTGGAGTCTTAGTGCCAAAAATTTTTTGCGAGATATTTCACCGCGGTTGATTGCCTCATCTGGTGACAGAAGGGCTGGCTCATTTTTTGCGCAAATGATCAGCCTGGCTGTCCAGCGCGGAAATGCAGCCAGTATTCTCGCCACCATTCCACGCGGGCATGATTTATATACTTAGTAATTAGGTTAGGCTAGCTTGCTTTAATTTCTATTGTATTGATTTCTTACAAATAAAGCAAAAAAAAAAAGATCTTAAGGATATCTAAGGCATAGATTCATTCTACTATTAGTGGTTTGAGTATTAGCTTCGAATGACTTGAGAACTTCTTTTGCATAGGATTTAGACTGGCCGGATCTACATTTAGCACAAAAACCATGAAAGTGGGGACACTTTTCCTGTGAGCTTCCAGGTTAAAATTATAAATGCGAAAGTGTGTTGTTTGTTGGTTTATAGGTTTGTTGGTTTGTCCTTCAATCATGCCGAAACAGAGCAACGGATATAGTTGCACCTTTATAAAATACATTAAGGAGTATGTAGCCAATATGTAACTATTGTTCAAAAGTTTAATGTAAATCAATTAAATTAAGATACGTAACCGTAAGTAACATGAATTAATGTCCAAAGAAAAAATGAATTAATAGCAACTACCTACCTACCTGCCTACGTAACACTAGACGATACAATGCGTTAACTAATCATATCCATCTGCCTATTGCAAACACCGTCTTCCCTACATCCGTCTGTTCTTGAGTAAGCATAGAAAAAACAAACAAAAGTCAAATATGATGAACACTTGCTCTACTTACCCTACGCTAAGATACAGTGAGTCAGTCGGTAAGTATTCGCGATTCGCGCGGGAGTAGCGGAAATGCCTAATCTTGCCATTAGCTATCGAGGTTCCCACTTTACACGTGCTAAACACAAAAAAACACATGATAGGATGTCAAATATGTCTAGTATGAATATCGTTACACTCAACTACTATAATAAATAGTGGTATTACAATACTACCTACTTTGAATAGTTTAGTTAATAATAGTCATCTGAAAGAAGAACGAAATAGAATATAGTGGAAATGTATTCTTATGAAATATGAAAGGTTAATTTTGTGATTAGCAAAACGATCAAATGATTCTAAAATTGTCGCAAAAAGGAATAAGGTCCATTCGAGTTGTTAAGATGAAAAACAAAAGAGAAAGAAATGCTAGGTAAGATAATCTATATTTTGTAATTGCGATTTGACTAGAAATTAGAAAGATATCATTTACTTATATTGAAACTCAAATCAATCTATAAGTAGAAAGTGAAAGGCGCTATGGTACAATAATTATTCTGACCAGTAATCGAAATAAAATTACCTGATATTTGAATGTTTTGAAAATCTATAGACGATGATAATAAACTCGTATATACTTTGACGACCTCCCTGGCGCAGTGTTGAGCGCTGTTGTCTTAACGTGGGAGGTCCCGGGTTCGATCCCCGGCAGAGTAAATTTCGGAATTTATAATTTCTGAATTTTCTCTGGTCTGGCCTGGTGGGAGGCTTCAGCCGTGGCTAGTTACCACCCTACCGGCAAGGACGTGCCGCCAAGCAATTTAGCGTTCCGGTACGATTCCGTGTAGAAGCCTATTAGGGGTATGGGTTTAATATAACTGCCATACCCCTAAGCATCTTAGACCGCATCATCACTTACCATTAGGTGAGATTGCAGTCAAGGTCTGACTTGTAATGGCGTAAAATAAAAAGCAATTGCACAAAAATCTTAAGTACCTAAATACTAGATTTAGACTCGCTAAATTTTAATAATCTTTGTCTTTGCCTTTTTCAAAAATAGTTTGCAGTGCTCAAAAGCTTATCAGCTATCGCTTTAGAGATGCCTAATTTATTTTATACCTACTGAAACGAACCAAGAAATTGATGTAACTGTACACTTTGCATACGCAGCTATTTCGTTTTTAAATAATGACGTGTCGTATTGAATACAAAGCACTATTATGTTTAATCATTTTTTGTTACTGTTATGTAGACGCAATGGTGGTTAAATTTGGTGGCATGGTTATTGATATACGTGATATGATAACCTGTAATACATTCAATGTGAGGACACATTGGCGAAGACAGGTTACTTTGACCTACTTCAAAAGACCTTTAAGGGCAAAACACACAGGGAACGGGCGCGGGTCGGGCGAGGTGCGCGGCGGGTTGAATTTCTTGTATTTACATGGACGACATCACACAGCGTCACCCGCCACGCGCCCGACCCGCGCCCGCCTTCTGTGTGATAACGTAGTGGTTATATTCTCTTTGCTGTGTGATGTCGTCCATATAAATACAAGAAATTCAACCCGCCGCGCACCCGACCCGGCCCTCGCCCGACCCGCGCCCGTTTCCTGTATATTTTGCACTTTAGAGTTTTAGTAGCAAAAATTAGTAGTAACCTAACTAAATATCTTCAAAACAATGACTACTAGTTTAAAATGATATGCTCCAATTCATTAATTATATTTATTTTCGTGCAGATGGGATGCATTCACTTTCTCTTTAGATCTATTAAAACAGTTTGCATTTTATCTCATTTTATAATTATTCATTTTCATGCGTTTTTAAATAATCGCACGAAATCTTACCGTATCGCATGAAATTTGTATCAAAGCAGCGATTTTTATTTCGCGCGAATTTTTGCAAGTACAAACGCGTATAATTTCCAGTGTTACATAATTTCGAAAAAAAAAATCGCGCTAATGTTTTTCGCAGTGCGAACGTAGCCTTAGTCTGGAGTTCCTCGATTCTATTTTCTAATATTTTCTTTGGGTCTTTCAAAAGCAGTCATGGTAACTGCACATCCATTGCGAAAGCAGCAGTTATCGGTTCTTCGCCGAATTCATAATTTTACTTCAATTTTCCGGCTGATTGGTAGTTGGCTTACTTAATTTTATTATTGCATTGGTTGGATGGTTTAGTTCTACTGCTGCGTCTAACTTAAAACCACACCAAATATGTCAAGTTATTGAGGAAAGCGTAGAAGAACTGCGCAGATATGTGGATCAGTCATCGTTCACGGAACCAAAACCGAGTAGGGTTTGTTTGCGTCACTAAACACAATACGAGAGATTTGTTTACGTATGCTCGATTGTTTGTTGTGCGTAGGACAGGCGCCAGGATTAAGCGCTCGAAATTCAAATTTAGCCGCGATGGTGACGTGGTTGAAGTTATTCGATCAGAGTCCTGGAACTTTTTAATTAAATCATCTCTTTTCCGTCATACATACAACATAAACATACTAAATATTAGTAGCATAAAGTTGAGGACTATCTTCTGAACTTAGGAAAAGCAGATTTTTTGTAGCGTTTTTATTTTTTAATGAACTTGAGCTTGGTAGGTACGTAGTTCGCTAGTGCGCAGAGATGAGACGAAACAAATAATATAATATTGAATAGGGAGTAGAAGAATATTCAATACTACTTTAAAGAATATCATGTGAAATTATCTTCGTCACAGTAACCGGCATAAACTTCGCAGGAAAGTTTTAAATTCTTGGATATTTATTGGATTTTACTTTTGTCATAAAATGTTTAACACAGGTTTATACTCCAATTTGCCGAAGAGCTTTTAAATCGACATAGGCTTTAGAGCAGTCAGTGGCAAAGTATGTCACAAAGTATATCACAAAATTTAGAAACCGACTAGAGGTATGGGTTTAATATAACTGCCATATGCCCCTAACAGGTTAGTCCGCTTCCATCTTAGACTGCATCATCACTTGCCATCAGGTGAGATCGCAGTCAAGGGCTAACTTGTTGTGGATAAAAAAACATAGAGATGAAATGATTTTAACATCTGGTGTAATAGAAAAACAAAAAGAAAGATATAAAATTACGTTCCTAGACCTATAAATGTCGTATTAATATCAAACATGTCGATGTAAACATATTAGAAGAAACGATAAGATAACAGACAAGGAATTAAGTGCTCAAGATCATAGATTCCGATTAATATCAACTACTTAGTAAATAATCCGAGAATTTGTATCTATCTACCGGTGAAAGCAGTAAATATTTAGGCGGTAGGTAACCACATTAATTTAGTATTGTCCAGATAATCTCAAGTTTAACAATACCGTTATCTTTTATCTACATGACGTGGATTTTCAATTAAGCTTAACTGGTTGTAGTAGTCAGTTATAGTAGACCGCGATTGAGAAGATAACGGAGTGTCTTTTTTGCCTTACAATATTAAGTTTAGCTCACTGAAGTTTAATACTTTAACCAAGTCTCTTGGCTTAATCAATATTTAAATAATTAGGTAATAATAAAAAAAAACCCGGCTGAGTTTATTGTGGGCTCTTGTCAGACCAGGGCGCGTTTAGAACCCTAGTAGCTTTAGTTTTAAGATACCACCATCACGTCTTAAATAATTATGTAAACGTTCGTAAGGTTTACTGGGTAGGTACCAATTTTGAATAAAATTATATAAGTACTTTGAGTTTGAGTATGAATTTGAATAATCTATTTTTTTCTGTTCAAATATTCAAAAATATCCTAGTAGGTACTTACCTACATTTTCTTTAGTTTACAAAATAATATGAAAAAATAAAAATTTATGTTTTTGTTGCTCGACTTTCATGCTAGCCACTTTAGAAGTTACGTCTAGTTAATGACCAAAGTCATTAGACCATTTTAGCTCAAAAAGTTGACTGTAACATTTTCTTTTTCAACAAAATACAAGATCAAAGAAACAAAGCTTGCCTTATAGGTACATACTTCATATTCAAAACTGAGTAAAACATTTTTGAAGTGAAAACTTCTTTAGCCGCGTTTAACACTTTTTGGTAGGGGGTAAACTTGTGGATTCGCATCACCGAAATGCGTCACATGCTCGCGTTGTTACGAATACAAAAGGTCTTAAATATAAATATACTACATTCGTAATTAAACTTTAATGCCTTAGTTTTAAGGTTTACGTTTTAAATTTTATTTTTATTCTTTAAATTTAGAAATTAAAAAAAAGAGTAAATTTTCTTAAATATTCGTTTTCACTTCTATCGGCAGTCCCTATGACTGCCATTTTTTTTTTCACAGGTCAAAAATGGGCAAAGCAATGTTATCCGTCTGATTTGTATGGACTCTTTCATGCGCTAAAACACGACTAACTCTAGTGTCGTACATCCGTTAATGATTTGTAACCGTCTGCTTTTAATTTAGACTGTGGTGTTTTTAATTTCGTCCCGGTTATTCCTTCCGGATCTAGCGCCAGTAATAGTGCCAGGGAAGCGGCGCCCGTGACAAATGGTTTCCTTGGTTATTTGGGATGGGCCAAATTAGCTGGCCGGAAGGGATCTACGACATCGGGATGACATAAAATAAGACACCGAAAGTTGTCAAGAGGTAACAGTGTCCCCCTGACCAAATTCGGCCACGATAGCCAATCTCAATGCTCAACGAACACAAACTATGTGGTAGCCACTCTCTAATATTCTCTTACTCTTGTAGTGTGATGGGTAGGCATTCTTATACCTAATACCTGAGAAAGATCAGGCACTGGCGAGGCCCGATGCCATTTTGTTCTCTCCAAAGTTTGGTTGTTTATTCAGTCGCGTGTAGGGTTACCATATGACAGGCGTTTGCCGCATTTGACAGGCATTTTAAGGTTTAGACAGGCGTGCGGCCGGCATTGGTCTGAGACAGGCATTTTTAAATTTGGCGCGCATAAATTGACTGTTTGACGAATACGAAGTTCTAAAAGAATATTGTAGAAGTTCTGATAACATTTTTTTTTCTGAAAGCTTAACTACACAGTGGTGCAATTTTCACAAAAGTAGGGAAGTGAATGGTGACATTACAGAATTCATGAAAATCTGCCAGTTTGTGTTCTCTATTTTGGGACACAATGCGAACGTAGAACGTACGTTTTCTCTCGTCAACGCCCAGTGGAGTAAAGAAAGAAATCGGCTGACAATTGAATCAGTAATAGCAATATTGATTAGGTACACAGGAAAATTACAAAACTGTATCCTGTGAAGATTTTTACGTTTATACATATATTAGAAAAGAAAACTATTAAAAAAAATAATGTCCTCTGACAAATATCAGTAATAAATATCCTTCTTCATTATTATCTGTTGGCTTTTACTTATTACCTACAGCGTTTTGCTTTAGACAGGCATTTTTCTGAAAATTCAGGCATTTTAGGTACCATAAACAGGCATCCCTCTATTTACATATGGTAACCCTAGTCGCGTGCACAGTATTCGGAGCCAGGGTTAGACATTATTTATTTACTAGCTGATGCCCGCGACTTCGTCCGCGTGGATCGAGGTTTTTCATTTCCCGCGGGAACTCCTTAATTTTCCGGGATAAAAAGTAGCCTATGTGTTATTCCAGACTATAATCTATCTCTGTGCCAAATTTCATCCAGATCCGTTCAGCCGTTGGGGCGTGATTGAGTAACAAACATCCATCCATACATCCATACATCCATCCAAACTTTCGCATTAATTATAATATTTATTTGATGAAACACGAGCTTAATTAAAAATTTAAATTAAATTAAAATTAGAAAATAACAAATTAATTAAACTTCTTTCATGATCATGGACTTCCGCAAAGTAACGCCTGCTTCTATCATACCTACTAATATTATAAATGCGAAAGTGTGTTTGTTTGTAGATTTGTTAGTTTGTTGGTTTATTGGTATGTTGGTTTGTTGGTTTGTCCTTTAATCGGCCTGATTTTTGGCATGGGTATAGTTGAGAACCTGGAGAGTGACATAGGCTACTTTTTATCCCGGTAAATTAAGGAGTTCCCGAGGGAATCAAAAAAACTTAAACCACGCGGACGAAGTCGCGGGCATCAGCTAGTATCACATATTTGAAACACGAGCCTAGTGAAAATTGCTTGATAAAAAACCAAAAACAAAAGAAAAACCTAGCCACTAGTGCTTTAGAGTCTAGTTGGTGGTAACTGCCTCGTTGGTCTAGTGGTTAGCATGTTCAACTGCGGCCGACTAGGTCCCGGGTTCGAGTCCCGGGTCGGGCCATAATTTAGTATTGGGGTTTTCTGTCTAGAAATTCTCAGTACTAGCCCGGAGTTAGGAAGTTGGTGGTGTTTCACCCCCGTGCCTCGGAGAGCACGTAAAGCCGTCGGTCCCGGTTATTATCACTACCATGATAATAGACGTTAAAGCCCGCCAACCCGCATTGGAGCAGCGTGGTGGGTCTAAGCTCTAATTCCCTCTCTCCTATGAGAGTGGAGGCCTGTGCCCAGCAGTGGGACGTTAATGGGCTGTAGTGGTGGTGGCGGTGGCTTAGAGTCTAGACCAACGAGACAAGAAATAAACATTCGTAATGATCATCAAGTGAAGTAAATTGTGGTTATTTAATAGTATGGGTGGGTATCATGGGCGGTGCTGTGTGATATAGTGCATCGTATGTTCTGCCAATTTGTTAAAAATAAAAGGTATTTGAAGCGTAAAAAAGTACGAATGATTGATTTTAACGCTACATTTTAGTCTGCAATGATCCGTATCCTAGAGTCTAGACTGTTTTTTTATTACCTACGTTTTAATACCTAGCTGATTCCCGCGACTTCGTCCGCGTGGATTGAGGTTTTTTGTTTCCCGCGGTAACTTTTCCGGGATAAAAAGTATCCTATGTGCTATTCCAGACTATAATCTATCTCTGGGCCGAACCGTTTAGCCGTTCTGGCGTAGTTAAGTAACAAACATCCATCCATCCATCCATCCAAACTTTCACATTTATAATATTACTAGCTAATGCCCGCGACTTCGTCCGCGTGAATTCTTTAATTTTCCGGGATAAAAAGTAGCCTTTGTGTTATTCCAGACTATAATCTATCTCTGTGCTAAATTTAATCCAGATCCATTCAGCCGTTGGGGCGTGATTGAGTAACAAACATCCACACATCTATATACATCCATCCAAACTTTCGCGTTTATAATATTTATTTGATATAAGTATAGATCCCGCGGGAACCAAAAAACCTCAATGCACGCGGACGAAGTCGCGGGCATCAGCTAGTTTATATTATTAGTATAGATTAACATTCGATGTAGAATTCAGTGCTGCTTTACCTAAACACAAAACGTTTTAAATAACAAGACTTTAATTTGTGTTTCAGTTCTCACTGTTCTAGTTGCCAGTACTCTGAATGGACTCTTTAAATTGCGGAAATGGGACGTTTTCAGCTCTTTACCTAGGATACCTATTTTGGTGAACATCGATCAGGGAAACTGACGGGAGAAGATAATAAACCACTTGGACACGCCATTAATAACGTTAAGCTTGCAACTATGACTCTTTAGAGTTTAGACTTTAGAGTATAAAGTATCCTGAAATAGCGTAAATACTAAGTCACTAGTGATACATAACAATTACTATGAATAAGATCTAGAACTATTTTTTTATTTTATTTATTGCACCACAAGTTAGCCCTTGACTGCTATATCACCTCTAAGAGATGATACAGTCTTGGTAGCGAGCTAACTTAAGGGTACGGTAGTTATATTAAACCCATACTCCTATCGGTTTCTACACGGCATCGTACCGGAACATTAATCATTTCGGTACGATGGCGATACGTCTTTGCCGATAGGGTGGCAACTAGCCACGGCTGAAGCGCCCCCCCAGGCCAAACCAGAGAAAATTCAGAAATTATAAATTCCCAAATTGACCCTGCTGGGAATCGAACCCGGGACCTCCCAAATAAAGCCACAGCGCTCACCAATGCGTCAAATATGCATATAATATGATCAGTGCAGAAAATAATAGAATATAAGAGGTCCTTAGGAGAACTAATGTTAATAAATAACATAGACATAGCTTAATGAGTTGGGAAGCTGAAATTTCAAAAACCGATAGACTTAATGGGTCCCAAGGTCTTGGAATAGCGATTGGCGACCCCGCACGCAAAGCGTAGAGTTAGCAGACCTCCTATTAAGTGGACGAACGAACAGAAGACAGCAAACGAATTGCCTTTGGATCCAGACGGCGCAAAACTGTGGCGTGTGGAAGTCCCTACAAATGACTTTTATTCGAGTATTAAGATTATTAAAAGTACGATTATTAAGTATGTTAAGCAGTGGAAGTAGTCGGTTGACGACAACAACGGTACCAAAATAAAAGATAAAAATAATTTTGTCGACATTTTAGATTTTTGATAGTAGGATTAATTCGGTCCAGTAAATCGTACAGCAGTTGCGCGGGCGTCGGAAACAAGACGAATCTGCCGCGAGCTAATTTAATGACACTCAATTACGACGGTGATAAACTCGTCGCGGTGTTTGTCTAAATCTCGGCTACTTTGCCGCTTAGGTCATTTCAATGTCCAGTTTGATCCCGTAATTTTACGCGTGGATCTTAGTTTTTTGAGGATGCTGTTGGAAATACGTGTCTTTCTCTTCATAATTTCTTAAATAGTGCCGGTCTGCGTTGAAGAGATTACATTTATGCAAAATTTCAAGTTTATAAAATCCTTTTTCATTATTCAATTTTCATTTTCTATATTTCATAAACTTTTTAGATATTTCTCAATATATCACTTCTACATACTTGTTTACGTCTCTAATTTTATCCATTTTTTCTATACATATTTATTTTTAGTCTCATTTTAAGCCAAATGATTTTTTTTATTAATACGTTTGCTTTTTGACTTTCAATCAAATTTAACGATTCCAGAAGCTAATGAATGTCTCTCACGTGTTCACTTTCAGTTCCTGAACGTGTTCCATGAAATCGATTTCCCACAAATCAAACTAATTGAAAGCAAACGAAAGATGCGCACGCGCACCTCTATAAATAAATCCAATATGGCGGGCGACCCTTCGTACGTAGACAAAAAATTATTTAAACCGGCGTCTGGCCGGTTTGAAGCTATTAGCAGAAATGCAGTCAGTATGGGGCTTTGTTAACTAGATGTTTAAAGTAATAATAAGGAAAATTGTTATCTGTAGTTTTTATAAGGAACCGCATGTTCTTAGGCCTCAATTACATTTAATTTTACAACTTGAGATGTGATTGCTGCCAACTGACATTCCATGTAGACAGCAATATTTCCTTCAGTTTGCAGTCCATCTATACTAATATTATAAATGCGAAAGTTTGGATGGATGGATGTATGGATGGATGGATGTTTGTTACTCAATCACGCCAGAAAGGCTGAATGGATCTGGATGAAATTTGGCACAGAGATAGATTATAGTCTGGAATAACACTTATGCTACTTTTTATTTCGGAAAATTAAAGAGTTCCCGCGGGAACCAAAAACCTCAATCCACGCAGACGAAGTCGCGAGCATCAGCTAGTTTATAATTTTATGTAGCTTAAAGTATTCAAGTATCCAATAATTTTATTTGTAAGAACTCTTTTAATAAGTTTGTTTAATTTTCTGATGATTTAACTATATAAGTGAATCTCATTATAAAAACTCTACCCGGAAAAATTATTAAAATTTTAGTATACTTTACAATAATTATATCTTCACGTCGTTTATTTCAACATTCATTGGACATAGTTGGACATGGATTATGATTATTGGGTAACATAAATAAGCCGTAACGTCGCCGGTCGCAGGAGGAATGCCAAAGCCCAAAAGTGGGCCCGAAGCCCGAAATCCGAACGGGAGGAAACGGATGTGTCGTTGTCGCCTTTTTAATAATTCTATTTTATATTCCGGTCGCGTCTACGATTGTGGCGATTATAAATAAAAAAAGTCTCTTTTCATCTTGCCCGTGAGTACCGCATCCTATATGAAAAATTTGCTTTTGAAGTTCCTCACTTCCACGATCTAGGATTCATAACTCAAATTTGATATTTCTCCTCGTGCGTAGACAATAACGACTTACATTATGAACAGATGTTTTTTTGACGCTACAACATTGGAATTTTTAAGATTTTGTTTTAGTCAACAGATTATATTCCTGATTTATCTTTCGACATTAATGGTTTATCTTTTAACCCACTCAGTAGAATATTATACTTTGCTCAAATTAGTTTGTACGTAGAGCATAGCTATATATCAGATTTACAAGCGTCTTAATTCTTCAAGCTTGTATAAAATGAACCAGTAAGTGACATAATGTTATGATTTCAAATTTTTAATGAGAGTTTATTATTATAATTATTATAATATTAAATCCCGTTAAATATCCTTATATTTAGTTCAATAAAGTCAAGACGCATAAGCAATATTGCAAAACCAAGATAACCAATGTTTATAAAAATCATTGTTGCAATTATGCACCACATCTTTATATTATAACATACAACTAGCAATTGCTCTCATCTTTGTCTGCAAAAATTTGGGTCAATTAAATCTCGGCTTTTAGTCATTGACTTTTAGTACACTGATTTCGGTAAAAGTTGGAGCAGAATATAAGTTTGAAGTAGACTTTTACTACTTAAAGACTAGATTTCAATATACTAATGTGCACAGAAAAGTGGGAGCAGAATTCAGATTTTAGACGAAATGCGTTTAAACTGCAAGGTCTTAAGGATTATTTTTAAGTGATATGAGGTTTAGTTTGTGTACAGTCAAGAATACAGGCAAACTACCTACTACAGTTTTGTATTAAAAGAGATAATTTAGATTAAAACTCGGTCAGCTGACAAATGTGAATTTATTTTTACAAGGCGATTTATCTAAAACGTACCCCGCGGCCTGCCAAGACGCTTGTTGTACGTGCCGCGATATTAGTTATGACAGAAAATTACACCATCACTTGGAGAGGAAACGACGCTATTTCCAAACGTCATACGCCAAAACTAATGTAACGGTAGTCATGCGACACCCTTAAACACACAAACTTATATACAACTTCAAAAACTTCATCAAATTCTCTATTAAAAATAGCGTAGAGCTCAGAATTGAATAGCAAACTTATTTCAAGACAGTAAAATAATGTGGCAAGTTATGCAGTATCGTTTTTAGAAACGACATCGATACTTGACGCCCCGAGTGTCTTGCAGTTTTTTGATTGCTTTATTTATAAAATTTCGAAGTATTTTAAATGGTTTCGCCGTTGTAGTAGGTATATTTTTCATAAAAACATTAAAGTCTGACGTTTTTTATTATATTAATGATTGTAACAGCTGCAAGATATCGGGTGAAAAGGCTACACCTCATTTTCATAGACCAGGCACCTAACATTTTATATCTAGCGCTATATTTATATTTTACAGTACCTACCTACCTCCGGTTTTTCGTTGTTTTTTGGCAGTAATTATTGGAAAGTTCTTACTTTTCTGTAATATTACCCTTGAGAGCAGTAAGTTCCATGTTGCTTCAGCATAACTCTTAGAAGTGCGTAGAAATCTGCAATATTTATTATTTAGTCACATCATATTATAAGAAAAGGAGCCAACCCATTGATATTAAACTGTTTGATTTAGTTATATTATCATAAATCAAAGCCGAAATTTCATAGCTAATAGAAAATATAGGATAATTTGTGAATTAAGGCAACTTTCGGAGAAAAAATGCATTTAAAAATAATAAATGAGACAGAAACAATGTTGAAGTTAATCATGATTTATTAACTGGATTTGTACGCTGGGAAAAATTTATTGAATCAACTAGTTACGCATATAGAAATAGCTATGTTAAAATTAATATATTGTTATGTTCCACTGAATTCTTGAAATACTTGGGATTTAAAAATAACGTTCACAGAAAAAGGTTATCGGTTTTTTTATTGATACTAAAAATATGTACTAGGCCACCATCGCAAGGGGGATGATGCAGATCAAAAGAGATAATTGACGATAGGGCTGGAAATAACCAATTATTGGAGGTCAAAGAAGGGAATTATTGGCGCTACCATGTGAAGGCATTAATTATGAAGGTGTGAATTTTCAATTGAAGAGATATCACAAGTCAATATTCTGATCAACAGTCTCTTTAAGTCAGTCTCAGTCGAGATTATACACTTCTACAACATGACTTTCATATTGGTAGGTCCAGGTTGTATGAACCTTACTCAAAATAAGAAGATTACAATTAACGCTAACAAAGTATCCATGCGGTTAATTAATGATTATACCTCAATAGAAAGCAAACTTTAAAAATACCGTGTGTATGTGCGTGTGTGAACAGTAATTAAGACAGGGATAAAAAGGTAGATTTAATACCCAAGTGTAAGAAGATTCTGATCAACAGTCTCTTTAAGTCAGTCTCAGTCGAGATTATACACTTCTACAACATGACTTTCATATTGGTAGGTCCAGGTTGTATGAACCTTACTCAAAATAAGAAGATTACAATTAACGCTAACAAAGTATCCATGCGGTTAATTAATGATTATACCTCAATAGAAAGCAAACTTTAAAAATACCGTGTGTATGTGCGTGTGTGAACAGTAATTAAGACAGGGATAAAAAGGTAGATTTAATACCCAAGTGTAAGAAGAATTAATTTATTCGTAACAACAAACTGTACTTGCTTGTGTTCGCGCTCTTAATTAACTTTATCTTAAGATCCAATCTTCTTGTGACATTTGGAAAACAAAGGTCACTGTTCATCTGACAACATCTTAATGACTTCCCAGTTCCTGTAGGAACTTGTCGTTTGGTCCCTGATGTATTAATTGCTGAAAAGCGGATAGCTTGAGTAAACACAGCGGGTGATAGATGCCCCTAATAGCGGGATGGTATGCAGTAAATTAGATGATCATTGTGCTATAGGATGTGAAGATAGGATCCTCATTCTTCTTTTTAGCATATAGTATTTAAAATATAAATTCTCAAGCATAATTATTAAAATTATAACCTCGACACCCTGGTGTACGCCAGTGTTTTCCAAAATTAAAACTACTATTCTAAGTTTTGCCTTGTCTTGTATTTACGACGTACTTACATTAAGCCAATGTTATTTGGAACAGTTTTGAAACAAGAATCCACTGAGTTTTACTCCTCTGACACTGGAGAGTTCAAATAATTTTTGATAAGAAGAAGATTTTTTTTGGAGTTCGTTGAATTTTTATAAAGATTATGACTATATTATGGCTTTTAGTTTATCGATGGAAGGTTAAGGTTAATTTAATATTATTATATTATTTATATGTTTAAGGTAATAGATGCAGCTAATATAAACAACAACAGTGAGCTAAATCATCAAAACAAGGCAATTCAAAAGCAAGCAATTTCAATCTTCCTTCACCTAGTAACGTGTATAAAAGAAGTTATTTATAATACATTAGGTAGGTACGTAGATTCCGTAATTAAAGCCAACGAATCATATTTCTTTACCACTAAACCCGTCAACGCTTTAGAGGGCGACAGGTCTTTTCTTTAGCCTCGTTACTGGAGTTCTAATAAAAGTGAGTTATGACATATGACTTCAAGATATAAATACTACGCTAAAAGACAAATAACGCTCTCCGTATGAGAAATGTCCCGAGGAGAAAAATATTCTACGAAACGAACTGAATGATGTTGTTGATATCTAGAAAATAATTTGTACGGTGAAGATTCGTTTTTGAGAGAGTAATTTGGTAGAACATTTTATATATTTAGCTTTAATCGTCGCATGGAAAGTGAAGCAGACAACAAAACAAAATTTGTTATCAGAGCTTAAAAAACCAGATTGAGGTGGCGTTGTATTTTCCCAGATTATTTATTTTACATTAAATACCGCTGATATTGGTAGGAGTTTCATTAAAATATATTTAGCGAGACGGAGAAAGGGGTAAAAATAGTGTATTATCTATGGGGTAACGGCACGGGATTTGATTTCGTTTGATGTAGGAATGAGCATTTTACAGTACCTCAATGATTTTACACGTCATGCCACTCATTTGTAGGTAATTTTACGTGAAACTGTAGGACAGGGAAAAGCTGCATCAAATAGCACAATCTCAATTTGTTGTGATAGGTTGAATTAAGGATATTCTTGGTGTGACGATCGATATTGGCCCATAGCGAAAAAGTGCAAGCCAATCAAAGGAAGTTACAAATTGCGATCGTCACACTGTTTCAATTTCTTTTTACTTTAATAGGCTACTAGCAGATAAATACTTTTTCATCCCATGTATTCGAAAAGGACGACTTGGTTCGCCTTTATGTGCGCCCAAAGGTGGTGTTTTCTATAAGAAACTTTTAGCGGGCAGTAATGAGTTTTTAATCCTCTTTATACTCGTAAGTGCGCCGCAATTATCTTTGCCGCGCACTTATTGAATTTGGAACATCTTAGTGTTCAGCGCCAACGCAAATTGACGACCTCCGTGGCGCAGTGTTGAGCGCTGCTGTCTTAACGTGCGGAGGTCCCGGGTTCGATCTCCGGCAGGGTCAATTTAGGAATTTATAATTTCTGAATTTTAACTAACGAAAGGGCTAACTAGTAAAGGGAGTGGATATATATATTTAAAAAATAAATAAAAATATATATATATAAATAAATATTATTATAAAGGCGAAAGTTTGGATGGATGTGTGGATGTATGGATGTATGGATGTTTGTTACTCAATTACGCCCGAACGGCTGAACGGATCTGGATAAAATTTGGCACAGAGATAGATTATAGTCTGGAAATAGCACATATGCTATTTATCCCGGGAAATTAAAGAGTTCCCGCAGGAACCAGATTTTCTCATACAGGGTGATGAAAAGTAGAGTGTATCACTCGGTCGCAAATATGTTTTTGGCTCGGGCGACGTACTTTGAATCCTTCGCTACGTTCAGGATTCTAATAAAGAATCCCTCGCTACGCTCAGGATTCTACTCTAGAATCCCTCACTTCGCTCTGGATTCAAAAAAGCGCCCTCGCCGTAAAAATATAATTTTGCTCCCTAATAATACAATCTACTATTGACTTTTACAGCTAGCATAGCCGAGTATAGGTCAATAGTGAATTGGCATCTTCTAGGCAAGCGCACTCCTCCTAAGACTGTATCACCACTTGCAAGCAAGTCTGATTGCAGCCAAGCGCTAGCCTATATATTAAAAAAAAGGTTTTTCGAGAATTTATGCCAAAATTAAACGTAGCTATATGAGTTAGAGGCCATTATTATATCATAGTTTAAACGAAAACTGTGAATGATGGACTGCAAGCAACGTCAAAGGTTGCCATAAAAACAGATTAACAAAAATGTAAATCATAACATCGTTTGAAAAACGAAATTAGCGCGGGCATGTACCGGTGGGCTTTTGTAATTCCATGTTGTATGGTTTTTTGATAGCTTGGAGCTGATCCAATGAGATATTCACGTGGGAGTTTGTTTTTTTCTATGCAAAGTTAACTTTAATAATCTATACATAATATTTACTTTAGGTATATATACTTAGCAGGTACCTCATCTTCATCATCATCAGATGTGCATTAAGTACTTGATTGTATCATACTAATATTACAAATGCGAAAGTGTTTTGTTTGTTGGTTGGTCCTTCAATCACACCGTAACGGAACAACGGATCGACATGATTTTTCGCATGGGTATAGTCGAGGACCTGGAGAGTGACAAGGGCTTCTTTTTAACCCGAAATTAAGGAGTTTACGTGGGCATTGAAAAAACTTATTTCACGCGGACGACGTCGCGGGCATCAGCTAGTTCTCGTATAAGTTGACGAGTAATTTTTACTAGATACTAGACTTTCTTAGATACTTGAGATGAATAACATACATACCTATTTTGATAAGGATTCCTAATACTATGTCGGTAAAAACATATTCGCAAGTAAAGCTTTGGTTTAGACCAAATTCGAAAATCATAAAAATGGTTATTGTGAGACAACCTTAAAAGATAGATATAGGTAGGTATGCTATCGCGGACTTTTTTTTAGAACTTTTTGAGAGGAACAATTCTACAATACAGTGTTTTCGTGTAACTTTAACTATTTAGGTACGCAGCGCACGCCACGTCTCAAAAGAGACTATTCTTTCCGACTTAGTTTTAACATTATTGCAATTTTCGTATGGATCTCAAATTTTCTTGAAAATAAAATATAGCCTATGTTACTCGCTGATAATGTAGCTTTCTATAGGAAAAAGAATTTTTAAAATCGGTCGAGTAGTTTTTGAGTTTAGCCATTACAAACAAACAAACAAACAAATCTTTCCTCTTTATAGTATTAGTTAAGATTAATACATAATAATATTATCTACTTATGCGAAGATAGCTATTTACTTTGTAAACTTAGTACTTATCAGCTTCATCATAAATATGAACATAACTTACTTTTGTATAATATTTTTGTCTACATTTATAAGCACTTTTCAGTCCGTCTATCCTTTCTTCTTAATTAATTCATTATTTACCTTAATCTATTGTTTAATATTAAACAGATTATTATCAGACGTATGTTTAGACCAGGGTAGAAGCCTTTAAAAATAATAAAAAGTGAAAAAAAATAATAGTAGGATGAAACCCATTAGAAAAGGAGGGGAATATTATAAAAATGAAAGGAAAAATAATTTACGGGCGATCTGAGGTCGGGAAGGGGATGGGGGGGGGGGGGGGGGTTTTAAGGGTAAAAAACGGTTTTTCTCGATTTCCGGCAAAACTAAAAGTCCTATCGAAAAAAGTCAAATGGCAAAGTTGTAGGTAATAAAAAGATCTAAAACTTTTGTATTTACACTTTTTTCACATAACCTCAAAATTTATGTGAAAAATTCAAAAAACCAAGTTTTTGATTTTTTATTTTTATCTTTTACAAAAATTTGTTTTTATTAACGAAATTTGGTGAAAACTTACCTTTTTATGTCCCAAATACGCTGTAATTTATTTGAGTAAAAATATTTATTTTTTCACCTTATTTTGAATTAATATCGAAAAAGCACCCTAATTTTCAATCGAAAATTCACCCGTCAAACATGTAATCTAACGTCGTTTAACATGTAATCTAACGTTTTTCGAGTAATTAAAGTGTAAATTTTAATAAATAGCTCAAAATTATTTATAATAATTTAAAAAAAAATTTCGAATTCGAGTTTTCGATTTTCGATTTTTGCATTTTCTGAGAAGATTTACTATAGTAACATATATATATTTTTTCACCATCGGAAAGTAGAGATTTCAACGAACAGAAAACATACCAACTTTTTGAAAAAAGCTGATATTTTGACGGGTGAATTTTCGATTGAAAATTAGGGTGCTTTTTCGATATTAATTCAAAATAAGGTGAAAAAATAAATATTTTTACTCAAATAAATTACAGTGTATTTGGGACATAAAAAGGTAAGTTTTCACCAAATTTCGTTAAAAAAAACAAATTTTTGTGAAAGATAAAAATAAAAAATCAAAAACTTGGTTTTTTGAATTTTTCACATAAATTTTGAGGTTATGTGAAAAAAGTGTAAATACAAAAGTTTTAGATCTTTTTATTACCTACAACTTTGCCATTTGACTTTTTTCGATAGGACTTTTAGTTTTGCCGGAAATCGAGAAAAACCGTTTTTTACCCTTAAAACCCCCCCCCCCCCCCATCCCCTTCCCGACCTCAGATCGCCCGTAAATTATTTTTCCTTTCATTTTTATAATATTCCCCTCCTTTTCTAATGGGTTTCATCCTACTATTATTTTTTTTGGTTTTAAAAATTATCTACCCTGGTCTATAAGATTCGATATCCCAGATTAAAGGGTAGGTATAAACTTACAAAGCTATTGTTCGAGAGCTAATAATACCGATAATACGCCCTTTGATGGTAAGATTGGGCAGTGTATGGCAATCAGAGGACTGTTCTCAGTAAGAAGAATGAGGAATAATTTAATAATTTTAAGGACAATGAGGCCACACGCATTTTGGTCATACGTTTGGAGGGAAGGCGAATTGAGGCCCTAATAGCTGATTTTATTGTCTTTTTTTTATGTAGGCTAGCGCTTGGCTGCAATCAGACATGCTTGCAAGTGGTGATGCAGCCTAAGGTCCACCTTAGGCTGCATCACCACTATAACCACCACCACTATATCACCACTATATAATAGGCATAGAAGATGCCTATTCACTCTTGATTTGAAGGTACTAATATTAAAAGAGGGGGGGAAAACGGGAGCCGGAAGGGGCATTCCATATCCTAGCGGTTCGAGTGAATGTTTAAATGTTCTTTGAGCTCAATGCATTCAAATCTAAAGACACTAAAGTCCTTACCTATACTCTGAAATCTGAAAAATCAGAGTTTCAAAGCTCACTGGAATCTAGATGGCTATTTTGACAAAACTAGTTCCGAGTGGAGCTGTTAGAGGAAAGAAAAAGAGAGAATAATATTATGTCTCTTTATCTTTTCATTGCAAATAAGAATGCCGCTTAGGATTAGATACCGTGTCCATACGACATAACTTCAGCCGTAGAGCGTCAATCTGAAGTCAATAGAGGTATTTTTCATCTTTTTTTAAAACTTAAATTCTTGCTCAATGCATTTACAATAAACAGTTTTGATATAGACAGTCACAGTTTCCGGTCACAGAAGTCCGGTCACAGAAACTTTAGACTGGAAGACATTTTGGTGTATAAGGTAAGGAGGCACGTACAATCTTTTCACAGATAGCTCTAAAGTTAACAGTATTCAAATTAACACAAAATTTTGGCTGCCTGCATCCTTTCGCCTTTCCCGCCACTTGCAAATCGCAAATGGAATAAAATTATCGATAAATTCCAAAACCGACGGTCACATATCCAACGTCCACATTTTGTTCTCACGGACTTTGTCGCCATTGTTTTTGGAAGAAAAAAAAACTTAGTGATTGAGTCTTGAGAAAGGTTTTTGGAGCCAAAGGCGCAGGTTTGCATCTGCTCAACATGTGCACCAAATCGACCTTTAGTGGGTTTTGCAAAAGAAATAGTGATGACAGTAAACGATGCTGATGTATCGACAGATGTTGAAGAATAATAAATAATAAGTAAATAATAGAATATTATCTAAATGAATTAACTTTGATTGGTATAACAAGAAACAAAACAATAATTGTACAGAGGTGAGTTAAATATAGTATAAATTGACGGCCTTATTAAATTAATTATTTGGCGTACATTTTATTGTTTCTATATAATATACGTTTCCTATACCCGATTTGAATTAGCGGTCTTATTTAAAGGTGCTTCATATAAATATTTAGATATACGGGAATCATGATACGGAAACTAAAATTATGTACATGAACCTTGAGAATTTCATATCGTATTTTAAATAAATAAAAACCGAGGCTAAAATACAGAACACATGATTCATAAATCATTCAATCATTCGCAAAACATTTTAAAAGCTGTAAAAATGTTTATAAATTCTTTGATCAAGCAATAAAAAATATTTCCCTTTGCAACGGAACATTTCTTATTCATCATTTCTTTGTATTTACATAATTTCGTAGCAGGCGCCATAACAGACCTTTTATACTTTAAGAACTGGTGAACAAATCAAGACAGACCAATTCTGTTGTACACCATCTCTAAACTAAATTAAAATGACAGCTCTATTAATATTGCTATCCCTTTCATAATAATCCGTGAGGAAAGGGGCAGCACTAGATTAAGACCTGTCATTTTAGTTAAGTTTAGATATTGTATTAAACAGAATTGGTCACAATGACCCAATAAAGATCATAATATTGCTAAATACTATGTTGTCGTATGTTGGTCCTCAACTTGACTAATTAGAGCAGAGGCATAAAACCGAAAGAATTTAGTACTTACACAAATCTGTTTCTGTTCGAAAACTTACTTTTTGTGTTTAATTCCTATGAATTATATTTGTTTTTTTTTATTGATAAATTAGTATCTCTCTTTCTTTTCCTTTTGTTGTTGTTGTTATTAGAAGATGTTTATTCATAATGTCTCCTCGACACTACCACCACCTTTTTCGAGTTTGGTAGGAAGACTCACTACCTTCTTTACTTGGTAGTCAGCTCTTAAACTCATTATATCACATTATCAAAGGACCTATTCTTTTTAAGTGTTTATCAACATTGAGAACCCAATACCAGCAAAAAAACCGTAAGTGTGTGTGTGTTCTCAATTTTCGCCAGCTCCCCACTTATTTTGAAAGTTATCGACGTCGAATGTCGATGAAACAAAGCGCATCACTGTTCCAAAGCTATAAGTCACAGGCCACAAATCTGTAGGGTCGTTAAAACTTCAAGCGAGCCCACTCCCCAAATAAAGGAGTGCTGCGTTACTGCACTTGTCCATGCATACTAGCTTTTTAACCTTGACTCACAAGTGAGACAGGTTCTAGTGCACTTGTTTCGTCCAAACCAGTCGTCTTGGTCTATCCATAATTCCGTAAGGTCCTTACCGAAACCGGGAGTTGATCGTTTAATGCTCGTAAATAGACTTTTAAAAAATATTGTGCGTAGGTATTATTATTAACTGGTTTATCCTGAATGCCTGTTCAAGGGTACTAGCGATACAAACTAGTAGCACTACCTACTCTACTACTCGGATTTTTTTCCATCCGTCCTTATTCCAGAAGCCCAATTGTCTAAGCAAATCGTAATTAGTTTACAGCTGAAAATGTATTACTCGAACTGTTGAGTTCATACATGCTTGTTGACACCTTAAGGTCGAATTAAACATTTGACAAATGGAGCAGGTTTTTTCACCCACGTTTTTAGAAATTATGGAATTAATGTTCTCTCTACAGTATGGGGCTATTTAAGGGACGGATAGACAAAATAATGCCTCTGAAGCCGGCAATGCATTGGCATTTTGCGGATCCTCTGGTGCTGCAAAATGGAAATGTTCATGGACAGCGGTAATCACCACAGATAACGAAAGTTAATCACTATCAGGTGATTAGGCGCCAACCGTTTACTATAATATAGGTAGGTACGTCTACGCCAATCATGCAATAGTAAAATGTTTTTAGTAAATTAAAAAAACTCATCACGCCTTCAGGTTCAGGTAATTAAATACATAGCTGTTTATGTGGCAAAGCTGTAAGAAGTCAACATATCTTTCCAAAATAAATCAGGAAATCTGAGCTTAAAACAGACTCAAATTAAGCTTGTTTACACAGACCATAACGATTTGTTACGCTAATCTCATAAAATGTGCATACTCATTACTCCTTTCCGCCACAGAATAAAGAAAAACAACAGAATACTTAAACATTATATTAGAGACTCAATATTAATAAACTTATATAAAAATGAGGCCATGTTAAAGAGGGTGTCAGGAAGTGGCCAAATGAGGAAGGGTGAAGTTGCGCTCACTAGGGAAGGCTTGTGATCATCAGTGGACGTTCACAGGCTGATATGATGCCATGTTAGGTAGACATCTTGTAGACATCAGCTTAGTCAAGCGAACTACATGGGAGGCCGTGACTGTCAGCCAACCAACCAACTTCAACAAATCAAAACCCAGGTTTTCCTTTCCAATCCATCCAATTACCGTCCTCTAGGTATACCTCGGCCTTTGAGTTTGTTGCTACTCTGTTATTTAACTGTTTGACCAACGCCGTTCTTAATGATAACCCGGTTCATAGTTTTTTTTTAATTTGAGCTTTCCTTGTATAGAAGTTAAACATGCCGATTACTTATTTTCAAAATAAGACGATGCAATTGCAGTGTTTCCAGTTTCCACCTATAGTTTTTGCGGCATTAATCGTACCTAAAATTATTGTAACTATCTGAACGTGCTTCTCTCATGAGCACATTTTTTCGTGAGATCTGTCCGTCTATCTCTACCTTAGTCTATGGTAAACTGCAGCCCAAAAATAATGTTCGCGTTTTTACAACCGCACGTCTTGGGACTTACGAGGGTTAAAGCGATATTTAGCGCGCATAAAATTAGGTTTCTGCCCATATGCAGCACGTACGGAACACTTGGTTTTTCTTATTGTTTACCTATCTTTTTTTTTTTCGTTTATTCACCAGTGACCATACTCGAGTCGTTTAGAATTATTAATGTATGGTAAGTACTTTTTCTGTGGTGGTAGACAAAAGGATTTCTTTACCACAACTACCAAAGACGCATAAGTGTTTGACGACCTCCCTGGCGCAGTGTTGAGCGCTGTTGTCTAAACGTGCGGAGGTCGCGGGTTCGAATCCCGATACTTAGCTTCTGTCCGCAACCATTCGGGCTCAAGTTACCTCGGATTCTAGAATTTCTGAAAAACGAATTGTATGAAACGGTAAATCTTTCGATCTAAAACTAACGCTTGAATTGGTCGATGCCGTTTGAGACGTCCTCTTTCTGCACACAATCAAACAAGACCTTAACAAACTCCTAACATTAGTTCAGCCCAGTTCTTTGCCTTGAATTACCATTAAACGTGTGAAAGAATAGGAAATACACAATTTCCTAACTTTTTCGTAAGCGTTATTGTCACAGTTCACTTAATAATTTCGGCATCTAGGATAACAAAGTATCTCATTGTTGTTTCAGATGAAGACTACACTGTGATACAAGCCTCAACGAACGAGAGGCTGCGACTGATCTGCGGGCTGAAGCCGAGGAACCAGGTGCATTTAGTGCGATGGTTTATCGACGGGAAACCTCTGGACAGCCAACTGAGGCCGAGGATAGTGCAGATGAAACAATGGTAACGAATTTTTTTTAGTAATTTTGATTAAAAACTTCGAATGCTATCAATAAAACCGACATCATACAGATGTTATGATGTCAAACCACGTCGTTGTCATCCATACTAATATTATAAATGAGAAAGTGTGTCTATCTATCCGTCTGCTACCCTTTCACGGCCCACCTTCAACTCAACCGATTTTGAGGTACAGGGATAGGTTGCATCCCGGGGAAGGACATAGGCTACTTTTTATCCCGCAAAACACTTCCTACGGGAATCAAAATAAGTACCTACCAGGAATAAGTACTACTAGAAGTCGCAGGTATCATCTAGTACGAAATAATATCGTCTTCCTTGGACTATGTTACGGTGTTAAACCCCGCTCTCTAGGAAACCACATCAACCTTGGACCAACTTAAGTACCTTGATCCGAGACATCGCTCGTCTGATTCTATAGGCAAGTTTTGAGTGTCGTCACTCGATGCTTTTTGGGTACTTCACAATTTCGAGTTCTATCACTATAACCCTGTCTACAGCTGATTCAATACGGAAACAAACCACGTCGTCCTTGAAACTACGAATTTTCTAATACCTTGATCCGACATGTCGTCTGTTTTCGTAGACAAGTTTTCAGTGTAAGCCTCGTCGAGGCTATACAATGTATATATACACAGCGTAACACAATGTACAGTATACATTGCGTTACGCTGTGTGGGTGCACACTGCACTATTTTCCCAAGAAACCTTAGCTTTTGGAGACAAAAGAATATTGACTCCAATATTCGATTTTCCTTGACCCGTTCTGCGCACCAGGGGCCTTATTATTGATATCATAAATTCAGCCATTCACATTAATTGAGACTGTAACAATGATTGATGCAGATTTTATATAATAGGGCTGCCGACCAGATATAGATCTTCCTATTTTAACGGCTGAGCGAATATCACATGATTAGGTACCGTACGGTTAAGTTATTATTTGTAAATATTCTCGTTCCAATTCAATCCCCTGTATATTCCACATAAACCCATCTACCACGCAAGCAAATACCTTTCCAAAGCTATACGATTTCTCATAATTAAACCCGTCATCACGCAACGAATAAAATTAAACCTCCACCGGATTTAGATCTGCATTTCCATGTTTTGCGTATCATATCCTCCGCTTAAATCGCGACTAGGAATCTAAAAATATCGCTCTAAACCCAACTAGTATCAATATTTATGCATTTCTGTCCGTGCGCGCAATAATTCATATGCAATGCATATTACACGCGATTCTATTTGAGGCATGTGAAAACAAGCTTAGGGACGATCATAATAAGTCTTCAATCACTCGTTTATTAGGTAGCACCATGAACGATGGACCGAAATAGAAAATATTATAAAAATGTAAACAATCTAATTTTAATTTAATGGTGTTTATGATCTTGATGGAAGATCAGGGACCTTTTTTTTATTCCACTACAAGTTAGCCCTTGACTGCGATCTCACCTGATGGTAAGTGATTATGCAGTCTAAGATGGTAGCGGGCTAACCTGTTAGGAGTGGCTGTTATATTAAACCCATACCTCTAGTTGGTTTCTACATGGCATCGTACAGGAACGCTAAATTGCTTGGCGGTACGTCTTTGCCGGTAGGGTGGTAACTGGTAACTAGCCACGGCCGAAGCCTCCCACCAGAGCAGACAAAAGAAAATTCAGAAATTATAAATTCCCAAATTGACCCGGCCGGGAAATTTGGGAATTTATAATTTCTGAATTTTCCTAAATTGACGAACCCGGGACCTCCCACGTTAAGGCAACAGCGCTCAACACTGCGCCAGGATGGTCGTCAAATAATAGCATAGCAGTGTGAACTACACTGCAGTGTGTATGAACTGACGACATTTTTTTCAAACAAGACATCCTCACGCCAATTTACGTTTATGAAAATAAATTACCTAGTTTTCTCGTGGCTTAGTTAAGTTCACAGTAAGTGTGCGGGCACGAAACTAGTAGTAGCGGGGCGGGGCGATGTGGAGCGATCCGCTTTTTGTTGCTTTGTTCCCGTCACTTCTACGTCACCCGTCGCCCTGCTATCGCTCGTGCATCGCTCCATCGCCCCGCTCTGCCGTCGCTCGTTTCGTGCGCGCCCCCATACAAAGTCATATACATTTGATTCCGTCGCCATCGCCCCGCTACCGCCGTCGCCCCGCCACCGCTAGTTTCGTGTTTGCAGCCTAAGTTCTAGCATCTACTTGGAATGATTTGAAATAATAATTAATTATGTTGCAAATTAAATTAAATTGGAAAAGTCTCAACAACTGGAAGAGTATGAGGATCGTGCTGAAAAATGTTTGACTAAAATTCCTCTCAAATAATTTCCATAATTCCGATATACATATATCAGTCCATAGGTACTCCATAGTCGTTATGACCAATCATCAATATATTGTTTTTAGTACGTACCTATTATCTCAAAAATTGTTTGATTTTTGTAGGTTAAAAATAAAATCATTCCGAGCCAAAGACGCAGGAGTGTACACGTGTCAAAATGAAGAGGATAGGGGCAAAGAAATGAGAGTCACAATCAAGCATAAGCCAGAGCTCACCTCGGACAACATAGAAGGTAATGTTTATTTCATATTAAACCACGAAAAAATACCACGAAGGTTTTTAAGCATGTAATGTATGTGTTAGAGTGCAGTTTTAAAAATGAAGTAAATGCTGCGAGACATTTACTTCGATTTATTCTAATAATACTCTATCGTGGCTAATTTTAAAGAGGTAGGTAGATAGGCCTAGTGATATGTTAACCTTTCCTTGTAGGATTTTCTGGTAGAAGCGTATACCCAACAGAAAATTGACTGCGTCTGACTTGAATATATTAATGTCTGAAGTTCTTCGAGCTACGAAAAATATACGAATTTGTTGAAGTATTATTCAAATATTAAAATTGTTATCTTATTGTTAACTATTGTACTGGAATGCTTCCATAGGAAGGCTATTGCCTTTTTATTACACTTGCAGCTCGTAATTAAATAAAGGAGTAGAGTTTGCATACCTCTGCTATGTCTCATCATGTTTCCGTTGCTTACAATTTCCGCCGTTTTCTTGATTACTTTCAAGCTTGTAGGTATTTGTGCTTGCAGGCTGATTCTGTCTTTGGATATCTCGATATTACATTCAATCGGTGTCTTCATTGCCTTCCAGATGTGTAAACATAGCCAACGTTCTCAATTCCTAAGTATGAGAAATGTGAAAACTTGTCGACACATTATTCTCAATTAAAATAATTCCACTGCTCTTCAACTGCCTTAGGTTATAAAGGAAATTTTCAAAGTCCAAAGGTCTGAAGTAAATTATTGTGAAAATCAAAATATTCTTATTGAGATTGTGCTCTCTTTTTGAACTTTGAAACTTTTTGAATTTAATACTTATTTGAAAGTTAAAATCGTTTGCTACTTTTAACATAATTCTAAAAAGGAGGAGCTTCTCAATTCAGCCCGGTATTTTTATTGCATTTTCAGCACATGCTAGCAAGATTCACTGATTTTAAGAACATTTAATATAATTATTTACCTTTGTTTACAGAATACCAATCAGACGTAGACGTGTTAAGACCGATGCCTGAAATACTTTCACAACATTCTGCACCACTCGTCGACAACAATACAATCGAAGAAAACGCGACTGATCCTAGAGTCAAATACAAAGAGTATGACGTCACTAAGGATGACGACATTGATGACAAAAATGAGAAAGAACATTTAAACTATGGTCATGTAGATGTTACCAAATCGAAATATGCCCCGAAGTTTAAACATCCAACGAAATTATTTAAAATGGAAATGAAGCCAGCAGGAAGCTCTATTCGTTTCAAATGTGCAGCTGAAGGTGAGATTTTTTCAGAACATACGTCGATTGTCCACGCTAGACTAAATCCCTGCTATCCTTTTTCATAAAGAAAAATTATGAAATGATGTGGTGTAGTTCTATCAACATAACTTCTAGTCCTAAACGTAAACTTTTACATACTTAATGTCGTAACTATGTTACTCTGTGCCTCTTTATCTATCAAAAAAAGTTAAAAGTTTATCTTAAAAGTTAAATACTTTCATTGTTTTATAGTTACATAGTCATGTTATTTTACTAATTCATTGTTGATTTACTTAATATCCATAACCTTGGTCGTTCTTGTTTTGTATCTAATTTTAACTTGGGCATTGTTTAAACTCACTCTCACTAGGTAATTGAAACCTAGTGAGTGAGTGACCAAGTATAATAATTATTGTTATAGATCGCTGTTGATTTTCCTAAGCATTAAAATGAAATACTTAAAACTTTATGTTGCGTTTGCTGGTGTAATGTCTTGATCGTTCTGATAAAGCTGTTGCACGTGATTTGCAGTAGTTATTACTTCTTACGTCAAACTAAACGTTTATGAAATGAAACCATGAAATGGTGTCGACATGACGTCATGAAATGCTCTTCACGCATAATAATTTCAATGCCTTAAAGTTAATGAAAAGCAGGACCAAGGTCAGCCATGCAGAATTAGATTATTTGTTGAATCAACACATAAATACGTTGTAGGATTACGCAGCAGATGAGATGCATTTCTAAAACCTAACAATAAAAGTAGCACCAAGCGTAAATAAAGTTCTAAAATTAAATGTTCTGGTCATGGTACTGGATGCGTTGCCCCTCAAAAATAAACTCAACTTTATTACAATGTAAACATTCGCAGGTAATCCCATGCCGAACATCACCTGGTACAAAAATAACGGCACACCAATATCGAGGAGTTTCTTCAAACCGTCTTACGGCAAGTGGTCTTTGGCGATCGATGAATTAACAAAGGCTGATAACGGGAACTATACATGCAAAGTGTGTAATGAGCTGGGATGTATCGAGCATACGTACACACTTCATATACAAGGTAATTTTTAATCAAACTCACGACTATTTCAACAACTATGTATTTAGATTATTTTCAAAATTGTTATAGTATGCATACCCCATACATTATTTAATTTGATTTGATTTGATATTTAATTTGTTACTTTAATTAGTTAATTTAATAAAGTTAGTTAGTTTGTTTATTATTAAATTTGTTATTTTTAGTTTGTTAATTTGTTACTTATATGGAAGTCTTTATTATTTTGTCAACGGTCATCAAACTTGTATGAATCAAATAAGTGTATAGTTGTACTGCATAGGTTGTGTCTTGTGTATGCCTCCGAGTATCTTGTGACGTTATTCTACGATTTGAAAAAATTTGAGCACTTGTTTAAAAATCACTAGCGTAGAATTAGCAACGGATAATAATGTCATATTTGAGTGCAGAAAATGTGTATGAAAGCCAAAATAAGAAATATTTTAACCATAGACATTTAACGATACAAATCAATGATAATTCATATCTTGTAAATTAAAAATTTATCAAAAATACTACCTAAGCAAAATATGTTGCTTTAGAACGCTACCCTTCCAAGCCATACATAAAAGAGGGCCATCCAGGAAATATCACGGTGCTAGTCAATGAGACAGTCACGTTGACCTGTCCGCCTGTCTCCGACTTGGAGCCTTACCTTTATTGGCTCCGGCCTACGAACTATACGTCAAAAGACACGGAGGTCGGACCAAGTGAAGCACCAGCTCCCGTTGGAGAGTACATTGAGGTGTTTATTTTGAATTTAGGTGATGGTACTTACCTAACTTGGTTGCGGTAAACTGGAAATGGCAATTCATGCAAATAATTTCTTCTCACATTTTATTTTGTTGTTTAAATAAGTGTCCATGTACAACATTTTCTGGTTTATTTGGAGTAAAAAGATTATTTTAGACAGAAGCCTTTATCACGCTCTCTCTCGCGCAATATGTTGTAAGCACCCAAGTTTTTGTATGAATTGCCTAATTAAGACAACAATTATTGTTAATAATAAATATTGTAGTTACATGTACCCAGTTTCATGTTTAATAATTTCTTCACAAAGGTAAAGGTATGGTCTTTAATAAGGTGGAGGTTATTTATTAATTGGTGATGGTCAATGTTTATTTATGTTACAGAAGTGAAATCCTTTGTATAATAAACTGCTTTCTAATGGTTATATTATGTCTTTCTTTATAGAGCGTCTATACGCAAAGCCCGTCCTTACAGTAGCAGCTATTAATCAGACTGTAGTGATCGGGTCCACAGCTGTGTTTAGCTGTGAATTTCTCACTGATCTCCATCCGTACATTTACTGGATGTTCTTCACTAACGAGTACATCTATAATGAGACCACAACTGATCCCTCTGCTCAGGAGTCAGTCTTTAATGAGGATTCGTCTAAGTTAGTTACGGTGAGGGTTGTGACACTAACACTTGGTTTTCATGTGTGTATAACAGCATGTTTGGCTAAATTGTAAATGAATAAAATATAATCAACAGAATACGGATAAATAATCTTCAGTTTAAACATCGTCATAGACGTCTTCATATCGATTAGTTGCGAAATGCAATGCCATCATAATCAGCATGGTTATAAAATAATGCCTTGAATTAATTAAATATCTCAAGCTAGGTTTAAAAATAAATCCGTTTGCAATAAAAATCCAAGGTAAATTAATGCATGCATGCATAAATGCATGCATGTTGCATGTATTAACAAACTATCACTAATCCAAACCTTCCTCCGATGCTTTATGATTTTAAGTTAAAAAATATAACTAATATGCAAATCATGATCCATGATACTATGAAGCGTGTAATATTATAAGAATTGGACAAACATTCAATGGCTTCTGTAGAAACTTATAGGTTAATTAAATGAACTGTTCTTACCAACTTTTGACCCAAAGCACTGAATTATTATTAAATACAAAATTAACATAACCGAAACTTTTACAGAGTGAAAACCCGGCAGATAAACCCGAACAGTTGACCATTTACAACGTTACGAAAGACGATGAAGGATGGTATGTGTGTGTTGCACTAAATTCACTTGGCAACACTACAGCAAAGGGCTACCTATCCGTGGTTGACTGTAAGTTGATACACTTTTACTGCATTCTCTCTCTCTGCGTCACTCCTCATTACTGAGCGTCGTGACCCCTTCCCATTTATCAAATATCTTGCCGATGCCCGCGACTTCGTCCGCGTGGATTGGGGTTTTTGTTCCCGCGGGAACTCTTTAACTTTCCGGGATAAAAAGTAGCCTATGTGCTATTCCAGACTATAATCTATCTCTGTGCCAAATTTCATCCTGATCCGTTCAGACGTTCTGGCGTGATTGAGTAACAAACATCCATCCATACATCCATCCAAACTTTCGCATTTATAATATACTAGCTGATGCCCGCGACTTCGTCCGCGTGGATTGAGGTTTTTCGGTTCCCGCGAGAACTCTTTAATTTTCCGGGATAAAAAGTGGCCTATGTGCTATTCCAGACTATAATCTATCTCTGTGCCAAATTTCATCCAGATCCGTTCATCCGTTGGAGCGTGATTGAGTAACAAACATACATCCATACATACATCCATCCATCCAAACTTTCGCATTTATAATATTTATATGGATTAGTATATTAGTATTAGTATTAGTAATTAGTAATTAGTAATTAGTATTAGTATTAGTATAGTATTAGTATTAGTATTAGTATTAGTATTAGTATTAGTATTAGTATTAGTATTAGTATAAATGGTAGGTGTTTTCTTGGGATAATAATGTGGTGGGTTCCCACGTCCTTCCGCATACGACTCGACTAACCGATTTTTCAATCCTCAGTTAAACGAGTGGACAACTATCGTGAGAATAAAATTATCTGACTGTTTATCAAGGGATTATAATTTTTCAATTTTTCAATCACTTTTTAACCAATGGATCTATGGTCTTTTCGAAGCAACTTCACACTAAATATGTATAAGCGAGATAGACATATCATCCAATGCATAAGACTGAGAAAGAACGTTTGTTTGACGAATGACGTTTAGCGCAAGAATTCAGTAACATGACCTCGAATTTGCGCAAAGGAGAAGGTTCACCTTCGGTGTACTCTTTGTACACTCTACCATGAATAGAGGAATTATACCACTGAAATTACGATGAATTCGCAGATTTGAACGATCAAAACTGGGCCCCAATCATGTAAGAATGGCCGATCAAACGTTAAAGATTTTCGTCAAAGTAAAATAAACCATAACCATAGGTATGTACGATATCCTAAACGTATAAGAATGGGCAGACGAAATTGAGCTCTAATTCAATGCTGTCATGGTTTATTTTACTTTGACGAAAACCTTTAACGTCTGATCGACAATTCTTACGTAATCGGGGGGCTGGTTTAGTATTTTTCTTTCTTTCAATTCTCTACTTGTAAAAAGACCGGACCGACGCTCCATACAAATCTGGACCGTCTCCTTTCATTTCATGTTCGGTGTTTGGCTTCTTTTTATCTGGTCGGTGGTGTTTGGTTTTGTGCTTATTTTATTCAAATATGGAGGATGTAAAGAAACGAGATCGTGCGTCTAACTTCCTAAAGTCGGAAGTTAACTTACTTACCGAACTTGTGACAAAATTCCGCACTGTAGGTATTAGAAAATAAAAAAACAGACAAAGTGACCAACAAAGATAAAGATGCTGCGTGGACTAAAATTGCCTCGATATTCAATTCGGCATCTAATGGAACATTTCGTTCAAGCAAAACAATAAAACTTAAATACGAAAGTATGAAAAAAAATGGTAAGAAAAAACTGACTTGCCATAGACAGGAGTACTATAAGACTGGTGGCGGGCCTTCCAATGCTCCTGATCTCAATGAGGTCGAAGAAAAATTAATAGCAATATCTACTAACATATCGGGGTTAGATCCACGAAATGACTCCGACAACATTACAGGTAGCCATTGTAATAAATACTTATTCAATTTGTCTCATTTGCATATCACACTATTATACCTATTATATGGCTTTATAACCCTTTTTATTTGTATTCTCAGATAATCACATTGAAATTATTAAAAATGAAGTGGAGATAGATTTAGAATATGCACAAGAAAACACTTCTACCGTACTGGATGGAACTGCTGGTATGTTATTTTCCTAATAGTTACACATATAACAACTTATGAGGTAAGTATCAAATGATGTATATTTTTCCTTATTTATACACTGGGTCTCTATGCCTGTACTGCTGTAGTGTCGGTGATATTATAATGAAAGTTGGCCGATAGTGTTAATCATGCCTCATCAAAGTGTGCTCACTTTTACAATTACACAAGTTCTTATTCATGTTAACACAATGAAAATTGTGCCTAGCAATGTAATTCAACTAGTTTTTTATTACAGATTTAAAATTTACCAACCCAACTCCTGAGGTGGTAAATCACAAAAATGATGACTTCATTGACATAATTGGTAACACAAGTTCTTATTCATGTTATCACAATGAAAATTGTTCCTAGCAATGTAATTCAACTAATTTTTATTACAGATTTAAAATTTACCAACCCAACTCCTGAGGTGGTAAATGGCAAAAATGATGACATCATTGACATAATTGGTAACACAAGTACTTTTTCATGTTAACACAATGAAAATTGTTCCTAGCAATGAAATTCAACTAGTTTTTTATTACAGATTTAAAATTTACCAACCCAACTCCTGAGGTGGTAAATGGCAAAAATGATGACATCATTGACATAATTGGTAACACAAGTTCTTATTAATGTTAACACAATGAAAATTGTTCCTAGCAATGTAATTCAACTGGTTTGTTATTTCAGATTTAAAATTTACCAGCCCAACTCCTGAGGTGGTGAATGGCAAAAATGATGGCATCATTGACATAATTGGTAAATACCTATGTACATGTCTTTTTTTTTCAAATTTTTAAGTTAAATCTACCTGTATTATAATTGTATTTCTGGCCAACTCATTTGCCTCGTTTCAAATTAACCTCTGACTTAATTTCGACCATGTAGACCAATCTTCAGAGAAATTTGCTATTAAATTGCATGTGCGCAAAGGTACCTCTCTCTGAATCTCAGGAATAAAACACCACTAACTTCTCTAGTTACTGCTGTCCAAAAATAATATTTTATAATATACTCATGTGTTTTTGATCCAAGCTGAGAATCGAACCCAGCACCTTGTCAATTGCAGTTGACATGCTAACCACTAGATCAACAAGGCAGCCTAAATTACTCTGCAAGTATAATTAAAACGATGCAATCATTCTTTTTTTAGATTCTACTAACAAATGGGAGACATGGAATAAAAAATCCTTAAAATCAAAAATTTCAAAACAATTAAAACCCAAGAAAGCTACACAGTACACAGTCACAGAAAAGCGTGATGAGTTAAGTGCAGCACGGCTAGAACTAGTTAAGCTCCAGCAAAGGATAGCAGAAACTGAGCATTTATTTAAAAAAGAGGAACATGAATTGAAAATGACCAATCTTCGAAACGAAGAAAATAGAAAAGCAGAATTGCATCAGCTGATGCTGAGTTCAATGAAAAGGACAGACTATAAATATTATAATATGTAAAAGAAGAAAATATATTTTTGTATTTTATCCAACAAATAGTTATTAGGAAATAAAAGTGTGTTTTCATACCAGTTAGTTTATTTTCTTACAATATTAAAAAAAAATCAATATAACTAAGGACTTCATGTAGAGCAAAATTTAGCTTATCAGAGATTCAAAATATTCTAGTACACTGTCTCTCGTGCTTGTAGGTCTTGTTGTTTCTGCATTGACATCTACAGGTACTACTGGAAATACTGGCTGTGGTGGTATTGGAACCTCAAAGTCTATTGGTGGCTCTCCTTCTTTTCTGCTGCATGCTAAAAGCAGTAGCCACAATGATATCCTGAGCAAGAGGTATCTTACATCTCAGTCCAACACTCAGCACAGGGAATCTTCTCTTCCACACACCAAAGCATCTTTCAATCACATTTCTAGTCCTTATATGAGACTCGTTGTTTATTTGTTCAACTTGTGTGCAGGGATTGCTTAGAGGTGTCAACAAATAATCAGTTAAAAAATATCCACTATCGCCAAGTACAATAATTCCATTCCCAAAAGCTCCAATATCACAATAATATTTGGCAGACGAATTGGAGAATATCATAGTGTCGTGTGTTGAACCTGGCCATCGAGTTACAATATCTAGGAATTGTAAATCTGATGTGCACATAGCCTGCACATTTAAAGAAAAAAACCTTTCCGGTTTCTGATATTTTCTGCAGTATCTCCACCTGAAAAACAATAGAAAAAAATAGTCAAGTATAAATTCTGTAAAAATAAAAACTACTGTATTGACCTGGTGAAATTATTCATATGTGAGTGCCATCCAAAGCAGCAAAGACTCTTGGAAATCGTGCTCTGTTATAAAATTTCTCCTGTATGGACAGAATTTCTTCTCTAGTTCCAGGTTAACGAACGAATAATAATATTATAAACACTAGGCACATCTAATAGGTCATAGGTACAAGCTACACAATATTTAAACCTAAAAAAAACTTCAAAACGTCATAACAATCAGGCAGATAACCCTTTATTCGGCTCTCAAAGACGCAGATAAATATATCTGTCCGTTATCTAGACTTTATTCGACAGTTATCTCATATCTGCATAATGAGAAATACGTATTTGCGCTATCCGTCGAATATCTACTATCTAGTCGTTTATCTGAGGATTGAAAAATCGCCCCTAAAGAGTAAGTATTTAATCTCTTAGTTTTTTGTAACGATTATTAATAGATGTTAGTGATTAATGACTGGGACCAACGGCTTAACGTGCTCTCCGAGGCACGGAGGAAACGAAAAGGCCAAATTTGAACCCCCTAATTCGGTCACCCATCCATCCAGTTACCGACTTGGGTCAATGTCGCTTATCAATCGCAACCGACTGATTAGCGTTGTCACAACTGGGCCACTCGTTCCTCATTTACTGCATTATATTCCGGGAAACCACGAAACTTTTTCGAAACCTTTTTCTACTGTTTGCCAGGGGCATCGTAGGTACCTTACCCTTGCCATTTGGTAGTATTCCGAATTCCTTTTGTTTATTCTAGATTCACCTATGTGAGTAAGTTCTTGCGTACCTTCTATCATCATCTTTAAATACTATACTAATATTATAAATGCTTAAGTTTGGATGGATGGATATTTGTTAATCAACCACGCCAGAAGGGCAGATCGGATCTGGATGAAATTTGGCACAGAGATAGATTATAGTCTGGAATAACACACAGGCTACTTTTTATCCCGGAAAATTAAAGAGTTCCCGCGAGAACCAAAAACCTCAAACCACACGGACGAAGTCGCGGGCATCGGCTAGTATCACCGATATAATCTTAATGTATCAAACAATACTTTGGTAGGTACAGCAGCAGAGTAAAATTCACTCCGCCAGTAACAAATCACGTTTAATTTTTTAATTGATTAATTTGAATTAATTTGTTCATTTTTTTGACGACCTCCGTGGCGCAGTGTTGAGCGTTGTTGTCTTATCGTGCGGAGGTCCCGGGTTCGATCCCCGGCAGGGTCAATTTGGGAATTTATAATTTCTGAATTTCCCTGGTCTGGCCTGGTGGGAGGCTTCGTCCTTTTTCTACTGTTTGCCAGGTGCATCGTACCTTTCCATTTCGTAATATTCAGAATCCCTTTTGTTTATTCTAGATTCACTTATGTGAGTAAATTCTTGCGTACCTACCTTCTGTCACCATCATCAGCTTTGAATACAAATATAATATATACCGATATAATATTAATGTATCAAACAATTCTGTTGTACAGTAGTAGAGTTAAATTCACTCCGCCCGTAACAAATTACGTTTAATTTCTAAACAGTAAACACCTCTATTTTTTACAGCTTTTCCAGACACAAAACCACTAGATCATGGAAAACACAGCCTGTTCATAAACGTACTAACCGCAGTCCTAGGCGCCATGTTCTTCGTGGCGGCCATCATAGTGGTGATGATATTCAAGAGACTGAAAGAGGAGAAGATAAAGAAACAACTGGCTATCGAGACGGCGAGGGCGGTGATAGTGACGCATTGGACGAAGAAGGTGACTGTGGAGAAGCCGAATTTGAACGGGTCTGTGACACCTACTGGGGAGGGATTGGTAAGCATTATACATGTTATTATGTTGGAGGGCGAAATACATTGTCCATAGAAACTATAATTAAAATAAGTAAGGTGCTGCCCACTTATAGACTAAAATCTGGAACACTAAATTTCAAGGGACGATTAATAATTACTATTTTCGTTAACATGAAAAAGTTTCATTATGCGTTTAAACTGTCGTAAGTTTAATTTTAAAATTACAATAGTGAAACCGAAGCCTATATTTTTAATTCTTATTAAGTACTTGGATAAACAATAAATCGAAATAGTAGATCTAGAATAGTCCTTTGGACTATTGAACAAAAAATCTCACAAGCAGTAAGTAGATATAAAAAAAAAGTATGTGTGTGCAATCACACACGGCAGAAGTGAAACTTCAGAAAAGTAGTCTACGAGAGAATGAGATAAATATAACTTGTATTCTATCTCATTCTCTCGCAAGCTAAATCCTATTATAAATAAGTTAGTCTCGTTTTGGTGACGCTTTTTCGTTTCATCGAATTTTCAAATCATAACGATTCTAAAGATGTTTCACTTTAAAAACACGTGTGATTTGACATTTTTTCATTGCAGTTAATGCCAGTAGTGAAGATAGAGAAACAAAAGCTCTCCCAAGTCCAAAGCAACTGCGAATCTATGATGATGTCGGAGTACGAACTACCAGTGGACATAGACTGGGAGGTGCCTCGAGAATCCCTCAGTATCGGCAAAGTGCTCGGTGAAGGGGAGTTCGGGAAGGTCGTCAAAGCTGAATGCGTCGGCATCGTCAAGCCGGGGATACAGTCTATCGTTGCTGTGAAGATGTTGAAAGGTATTGTGGTGTTGTGCTTAACATTATTGACAAATTTGAGAATATAAATAAGCATAATTGCCTACAGTTACAATTATTACAAGCTGATTAGACTATATACTGAGTCATAAAAACAAGCTAAATTTACTTTACGAATTTTGAATTCAGCAAAGGTAGCGGAGTGGTTAAAAAGGTGTGCCAGTATAGTTATGAGTTAAAAAGAAAGAAAGGAAAACAGTTTATTCACCAGTGGTGTTACAGACAAATCTAGATACAAATGTAACACTTTCGTCTGTGACACCCCCCAGAAAGGGTAAATACCATTTTCCTTAACAAGCTATTTTATTCTGAAGAAACAATACACCAACCTAACCTACAACTCCTTAGGAGAAAGACTTATACATGCACAGTATATGCATTCTTCAATTTTAGAGATAGATCACAGCATAGTTTTCCGTTAATTTACTTATCAAAGTACCTACTTAAGCATCTATGTAATATTATGTATACATATAAAACACAACAAATGTTTCTACCTATAATATGTTCGTTATAGACGATGTGCCCCAAACCGGTTTCATTATAAAAAGGCAATAATGCGAAGTGCGAAGATGGTTTTTGTTGTTTTTTTTTGTATTTTTTTAGCGTAGTAGTTAGCACACGCCGTGTATCCACTAGTTAATTAAGTAAAAGTAAAGCATCACTAACATATTGGTTTCTCAACAGAGGGTCACACAGACGCAGAAATGATGGCGCTAGTGTCAGAAATGGAGATGATGAAGATGATCGGCAAACACGTGAACATTATCAATCTGTTGGGATGCTGCACGCAGGACGGGCCGCTCTATGTGATAGTAGAATACGCGCCCAATGGCAACCTCCGAGAGTTCCTCAGAAATCATAGACCTGGGAACAGGTAAAATTAATAGTATATAGAAAGATATACCTAACATATTAATAAGTAAAGATGTTTATTGAAATAAATTTGAGGATAATTAATTTAGTAAACGAGTGTTTCGTTACACATGAAGATTTAACTCTAAATTAGATTCCATGATTATACATAGTGTTAATAACATTCAATGATTCATTCAAAAGATCTAAATTTCTGAAAAGTTAACATGAATTTTTCTGTTTAAGCGTTAGTTAAATTCAAAAGTTAGAGTTTAGTTAGTTAGTTAGTAATTAGTTAAAGTCATTGAATTATTGAAAACGTAATAAGCTTCGACCATTGCTTCGATGTTATTAGCTTCGATGTGTTAGCTTATTGGTATCCAAAAATAATATACTTACGTAGGATAAATAACTCAAAATAATGCATGCCCAATAATTGAATTTTAATTGAATTTGTTTTCAGGTATGAATCAGATATAGAAGATAAAGAGAAGAAAACGTTAACACAAAAAGATCTCGTGTCTTTCTCGTATCAAGTTGCGAGAGGGATGGAGTATTTAGCGTCTAGAAGAGTAAGTTAATTCTCTATTATTTGGGTTGTTTTTAAAAAAACTGCCAATATAAGCGCAAAACACACCGCAAACGGGCGCGGATCGGGAGGGGGGGGGGGGCCGGGTCGGGTGCGCGGCGGGTTGAATTCCTTGTATTTATATGGACGACATCACACAGCGTCAACCGCCACACGCCCGACCCGCGGCCGCGTTCTGTGTGATGCCGTCCATACAAATACAAGAAATTCAACCCACCGCGCACAAGACACGGCCCGCACCCGTTCCCTGTGTGTTTTGCCCTTTAGAGTAGACAAACTCTGATTCAACTGCCTGAATGAAATTTTGAATCTGGATTTTTGGAGTACTTTTCTAAACCTACCTACCTACCTATCTTATGTGTACGATGTCACTAGCGGGCGCAATATTGTTCGTATTAATTGTCTTTTTATTTCGATTTTTAAATTGTCCCAAAAATACTGTTCACAGAAAGTTCTGAAACCGATTATATTATTAGCTATATTTCAGAACTTTTCTCTTGTAAACCCAGCCTGCCATTCCTTTCTTTTACTTTAGACTTTAGAGGTACCTATTCCCATTCTATTATACTCTAGGACCTATCAATTTGGCTATTTGCATTATTTTAGTTAATCTTATAATCTTTATTATTATTTTACTGTGAATTTCAAATAATATCTTATCATCCACCACTACCACTTCAGCCCATTCATTTCCCACTGCTTGGCACAGGCCTCCACTCTCATAGGAGGAGGGAATTAGAGCTTAGACCCACCACGCTGCTCCAATATGCGGGTTGGCGGGCTTTAACGACTATTATCATGTTAGTGATAATATCCGGGACCGACCGTTTAATGTGCTCTCCGAGGCACGGGGGTGAAACACCGCCAACTTCCTAACTCCGATATCCTTTCATGCTTCATTATTATTTCCAGTGCATACATCGGGATCTAGCAGCCCGCAACGTCCTAGTCTCAGATGACTGCGTCTTGAAGATAGCGGACTTCGGTCTGGCTAAAGACGTCCACAGCAACGACTACTACCGCAAGAAGACGGAAGGCCGCCTGCCCGTGCGGTGGATGGCGCCGGAGTCTCTGTACCACAAAGTGTTTACCACGCAGACTGACGTGTGAGTGTTGTAACCCTTCCCTGCCCCCCAATCATGTAAGAATGGCCGATCAAAACGATAAGTTCGTCGTCAAAGTAAAATAAACCATAACTGCGTTGGATTAGTATCGTTCATACCTAAACGTATAAGAATGGGTACACGAAATTGAGCTCTAATTCAATGCTGTTATGGATTATTATACTTTGACGCCGAACGATTACGTTTGATCGACAATTCTTACATAATCGGGGGGCTGATTTCCAAGATAATAGTGGAAGATGAGACTTATGAGTGTGACAAGCAGGTTGACGTGCAACATCTTAGTCCCGTCCCACAAACTTATCTGACCCACTGATAGTATCCCAGGTGAATATAAAATTAAAATAAAAAAAAACTTAACTTGCATAAAAATTAGTTCCAATTTTGGCCACCGGGTCAGATAAGTTTGACGGACTGTACATACCACAGACATATATAACTCTGTGGTACCTACATACCTAAAAATGATTGTTTCAATGTAACAATCGCAAGCATTTCCAGTTTCCTGATTGGATAAGTCATCCGCTACTGGCCAAAATCTATTGTCACGGCAAAAATACGAACAGTTTAGGACTACAGATTTTCTAAATATTTGTGCTATGCTAAATAAGCCGTTGTGTGAAATTGCTCCAAAAATATGCACAGGCGTTTAAAATAATATTATCGAAATGATCCAAGCTTATTGAAGTGAAAACTTCTTTAACCGCGTTGAGCACTTTTTGGTAGGGGGTAAACTTGTGGATTCGCGTTACCGGAGTCGCGTCACAGACATGCTCGCGAACACCGACATGCTACGAAGACTTTTAAGGTCTCAAATACTTATAGGTAATATACCTACTACATTCGTAATTCAACTTTAGACACTTATAGCGGCTATAGGTACCTATACCTTAAATGCAGGTTTTTATCATTAAAAGCTAATAACTTGAATGCCAATTTTCATGCCAACTTCAAAACATAGGACTTTCAAACAAATTGCCACACCCCATTTCACCCCCTTAGGGGTGAATTTTCTCAAAATCGTTTCTTAGCTGATGAACTATAGCAGAAATCTACCTTCCAAATTTCAAGTTTGTATCCTGAGATATTTCCTGAGATATCCTAATTAGTCAATGAGGAGTGATTGTGTGGTATTCCGCTTTTATTTAAAATGAAGAAGATTAATTCCTCTAATTGCTTCGGGAATTCTTTCGTGACACGAACTACTCGTATAATTAGCCAATATTTGAGTATTGTTTCCTCATATTGCAGCTGGTCGTTCGGTGTTCTGCTGTGGGAGATCATGACGCTGGGCGGCACGCCGTACCCCACGGTACCCGGCCAGTACATGTACCAGCACCTCAGCGCTGGACATCGCATGGAGAAACCGCCGTGCTGCAGCTTAGAAATGTAAGTACTCGTCATCATCATCATTGCAGCTGGTCGTTCGGTGTTCTCCTGTGGGAGATCATGACACTGGGCGGCACGCCGTACCCCACGGTACCCGGCCAGTACATGTACCAGCACCTCAGCGCTGGACATCGCATGGAGAAACCGCCGTGCTGCAGCTTAGAAATGTAAGTACTCGTCATCATCATCATTGCAGCTGGTCGTTCGGTGTTCTCCTGTGGGAGATCATGACACTGGGCGGCACGCCGTACCCCACGGTACCCGGCCAGTACATGTACCAGCACCTCAGCGCTGGACATCGCATGGAGAAACCGCCGTGCTGCAGCTTAGAAATGTAAGTAAGTACTCGTCATCATCATCATTGCAGCTGGTCGTTCGGTGTTCTCCTGTGGGAGATCATGACGCTGGGCGGCACGCCGTACCCCACGGTACCCGGCCAGTACATGTACCAGCACCTCAGCGCTGGACATCGCATGGAGAAACCGCCGTGCTGCAGCTTAGAAATGTAAGTACTCGTCATCATCATCATTGCAGCTGGTCGTTCGGTGTTCTGCTGTGGGAGATCATGACGCTGGGCGGCACGCCGTACCACACGGTACCCGGCCGGTACATGTACCAGCACCTCAGCGCTGGACATCGCATGGAGAAACCGCCGTGCTGCAGCCTTGAAATGTAAGTACCTACTTACCTACTCTTAACCAAATGAAAAAAAAACGTGGGCTTTGACATGGGTTGGAACATAAGCACCTGCACCTCGCCCGCGCCCGTCGCCTCTCGTGTAGGTATAACCCGTGCCTTAGGCTGCTTATTAGCTTTGAAGGCTGAATAGTACCTATACACACCCTGGTCTAATGTTGAGATCTATAGAACGTACTTTGACTTGACTCGGACTTTACTCAGAGTTAAGCGAGATGGACTTATGTGAGTAACATAAATCTGTCTCCTTTTAACCACGTCTTAAGTCTAAGCAAAGTTCACTCTATAGATCTCACACTACGAGTAGTTAGATACTTCTTATAGCTTTTAAATTCCAGATAGATAATAATTAATAGATTCGATCTTATTAGGTACTTGGTAAGAATATGCGCACAAACTGGGACTCCAAAGCAGCCATAACACAAAAATAATTATTACAATTATTGCCTTCAAAATGTCATTTTATAAAAATAGGTTTATGTTGCATTCCAGATATATGCTAATGCGAGAATGCTGGTCCTTCTCCCCGGGCGACCGGCCCTCCTTCACGGAGCTGGTGGAAGACCTGGACAAGATCCTCACCGTCACAGCCAACCAGGAGTACCTGGACCTTGGACTCCCACAGCTGGACACCCCTCCATCCAGCTATGACGGCTCAGGAGACGAGAGTGATAGTGAATTCCCTTTCATTAAGTAAATTATTTGGATTCTGGTTAAGTTTCGTGAAAAACTAGGATAAGACCAGCCAACCAGGAGAAGCTGGACCTCGGACTTCCACTGCTGGACACCTCCCCGTCCAGTTACGACGGATCAGGGGAGGAGAGCGATAGAAGGTGGTCAAGAACGTGGAAGCGACCATAGACATTTTATATTACTGGGAAGTGACAGTTATTTTTTGGTGTACCTACTTAGGTAGGTAAAGATCAGAAGTGCCTTTAAAGACTTAGTTTACAGAATTGGTGGATTAGCTGTTTTTAGTAGGTATCTAGTATTATGGATTCTAATACTTACGGATCCACATGTTGAGTGTATGGGCGAAACGGCTTTTTAGTTACCACAATTATTGAAATTCAGCTTTGATGGTTATATGCAGAGACGCCGGGAATAAAGAAATGACAGAAGTTTTGTACGATTTCTGTCATAGTAGCACCTAACTCTGGATTAAAAGGACGTTTACTCGAGATGAAAATGTCTGTAACCACTAAGTACCTACCTACTCTAACCTCGTGTGAAATGGTCATTATATTTTATGAACATAACTGCATGCCGCAGAGCAGGTAATCAGGTTCAGGAGTCAGGACTAACCTGGATGTTTCTTTCTAGTTTTAAGTTTGGCATATATGGTTTCATAGACAGTCCCACAAACTTTCTTGGCCCGGTGGCCAAAATTGGAAGTAATTTTTAACTATGACTGTTTAGTTTTTGTTTTTAACATATTTAGCAACTAATGTGATTACAGCGACGCTGTCACGGGGTCAGACAAGTTTGTGGGACTTTAGCTAAGGCGCAGCTTCAAGCTGCGACTGCATGGTGAACTACAGTATTCTACGAGGAACCGCTCGAGCAGTTGCGACTGCTCCGGGCGGTTCGCAGCAGTTTTTAATGGTAGCTTCAAGCTTTTGACTGCAAGAGCGGTCCGTGTATGTTGATCACTGGCTAACTGCTCGAGCAGTCCGTGTAGGGCCGGCCTTATTGCACAAAAGAGACTTCTGACATGACACGGACTCTACCTATCTAGATTTATCTGTTTTGGTGAGTAAAAAAAGTATTGTGTATTATTTTTAAGTACCTACTTAGTAAGTATTTAATAATTTAGGAATCAAACGTTAATCATTTCCCACCTTAGATAAATAATAAAATAGACACATTGTACGCAACGTTGTCTGAAAACTATTATTTTGTAGATATTTTGTAGGGGATTATTCTTTTTGTATTTATTTAGACTGAATGTCGTGAAAAAAGCAGTTATAAAATATATTTTAAGCTACGCCTAAATACAGGGTTAATTTAAAAAATACTGTAAGTTCTGTAACATACTTACTAATGTGGAATAACTTTTGTTCTTCAACTTTTTAAAAACTTCCAGACATTTTTCAGCTCTATGTTTTAGTAAGTGATAGTCGATTGATGACATACCTTGGTCATCCAAGCGTCACATAGAGTAATACCGCCTTAGAGCAAACAGTTTAAATAATATTTTTATTTTTGTATGAAAAAAATATTTAGGTAAGTAATTAGATTTTTTTCCCTCTAAAGGAGATCAGTATCATTAAATTAACCCGGTGTATAAGGACAATTTCAAAATGACAAAATATTGTGTAAAATATGTTATAACTTGGAAATTTCCAAACTATGTAGGTATAGTAGGAAACTGCAGGATTTTTTTTACTGATCACTTGTGCTAATAGTCAAAAGACTGATTTCATTGAACTAAGTATACGTTTATCAAAAAGAATAGGGTTTTTTTTGCATACATAGTTGGATCTTTCTGAAAGAACAGTTTTATAAGGTTTTGCTAAAGTCAAATTATTTGTTACTTTTTGTTATTATTAAATCTTTGCATTAGTGAGCATGCTGTAACTTAGTTTATAAGTATTTTTTTTGTTTATTTATTATTTTTGTATACCAAAAATGCATCACAAAGTATATTGCATAATAATTACATTTAAAAAAGTATATTTTTTGCACAATTGCAAAAGGTTTTGTACATATTTTAGAGCCAAAGTTTAGAAATCGATGTATTATATAAAAGTATTAAGTACGTAATTACATTTTGATTGATATTATATTTTACGTATTTTATAAGTGTTTAAATTATAAGCGATAGAGTTTTTCGACAATAATTTCTAGTGCCTTTAACAAAATAGATTAGTAGGAAGCTGAATTAAGATTTTCACCAATGTTTGCGAAAAATTATCCTAAGTAGGTACCTACCACATAACCTGAGTACCACGATATCTAGTCTAATCTTTCTAATGCAGCTGCATTTCACTGAAATTGTTAATCATTTGAATACAAAAAAAAATATTTTTGAACCTATACGAACTGTACTTAACTAGTGTTTAGGTAGATAAATTAGCAATGAAATTATCATAAAAATTAAATCTTGTAAATATTATAATAATTGTAAAAAAAGAAGTTTAATTAAACGCGTAGGTATATACCAAATTACCACAAATACAAAGGTAGGTACCATGATTTTAAACGGTTAACTTAATATGAATTAGTATAAATGTTTCTAAAAACTTTGTGGATCAGTTTTCGTTTGCTGAATGCTGACAAGTATTATTTTATCATTTTTAGGTACAGAAATCCTCATAAAACTATAGCCTGTTTGCGAACGTCCTAACCATTTCGTACTTTTTAAGCATTCAAAAAAATTTACCTACATAAAAGTACATTAAATCTGTTTTATCACCTAGGTATATAACGCAGTGAAAAAAGTTGGGAGTTTTTCAAATGTCTTGTTTGTATATTTGAGTTTATAACTGTGAATGTAATAAATGTTGTATTGAGACACGTGATGAATAAAATTATAGTGCGAATATAAATATTTCTTTTTTTTTCTTCACTAAGTAGCATTTATATTCGATTTTAATTTAATTCCCCAATGCTGAGCATGAGTCTTCTCTCTTCTGAGAAGGGTTCAGCCATAGCTTATACCGAAAAACAGGTCTGGAAAGAAAATAGGTAGGTTGTTGTAGGCTACGAGTTGGTGTCCCTCTCGCACACATGCTTACTGCCTTGCGTAACGTACGTGATTATTGTTTCATATTAGGCCGGCCATACACGGACTGCTTGAAGCAGTCAGAATGGACTGCTTCAAGCTGCGGCTGCATAGTGAACTACAGTCTGCAGTACAGTCTGAACTACAGTGAGCAGTTGCGACTGCTTCGGGCGGTTGGTAGCAGTTATCAATGGTAGCTTCAACCTGTTGATTATGACTGCAAGAGCGGTCCGTGTATGTTGATTACTGGCTAACTGCTCGAGCAATCTCGATCACTTTGTTTCCATAACGAAATTGAACCTAAGAAACACTAAATGTGTGAATTTCAGAGATTTTTCTTAGTTTCAATTTAGTTTCGAAACTAAATGATCTTGTACGTCTACTGGGGGTAACTTTCAAGCTTTGGTCACTGTACAAAAAGGCTAGACTCTTTTTATTGAAATTTATTTTATTACTCATGTGTATGATCGTTATTAGGTACTTGGCTTTGCCGTATTTATCCACATTGAAATTATACTTAGTACAAAATTTCATACAAAATCTATGCAATGCAATACATTATTTTATTGGTACATTGTCATACATTTTATAGGTACCTACATGAAGGTTTACATTATAATGAGTTCGAAGCTGTTGAACGATTTTTAATAGTGTTAAAAATTTTACTTTTTTTAATATCCCACTACAAGTTAGCCCTTGATCTCACCTGATGGTAAGTGACGATGCAGTCTTTAGATGGTAGCGGGCTAACCTGTTAGGGGAAAGGCAGTTATATTAAACCCATATACCCCTAGTCGGTTTCTACACGGCATCGTACCGGAACGCTAAATCGCTTGGCGGTACGTCTTTGCCGGTATGGTGGTAACTAGCCACGGCCGAACCCTCCGGCCAGACCAGACCAGATAAAATTCAGAAATTATAAATTCCCAAATTGACCCTGCCGGGAATCGAACCCGGGACCTCCCACGTTAAGACAACAGTGTTCAACACTGCGCCAGGGAGGTAAATTAAAATGTATTCAATCAATCACGTATTTTTTTTTATTACAATCACAATCTTTATTGTTTTATATTTCCTTTTGATTAGTTAGGTATATAAAGCAGGTGTACGTTAATTGCTAAAATTATAATATTAACTTAACATTACTGATCTTTGTAATAAAATTCGTTGTTCAACAACTCTTACCCATTACATTACATTACACAGAATTATTTTATAATTTCAGATAATTAAAGTAAAATTGATCACAATTCTTATTTTTATTCGGTAACTTAAACTTAAATCTCTAGATTCGTAACCTTAATACTTTGTCCAATTCGTTACATTATAATCATAAAATATTTGGTGATGTCATGAAATAGGCATAATAGAATGTTCTAGTAATTGTTAAGTTTTTGTCCAGTAGTAAACTAAAGTTTTCAATAGGTAAGTATCTGTCTCAATAACCTACACAAATTTTTGAGGACATGTTTTTGGTCTGAGCCACGATAAGTTATATTTTCATAATATAATAATATATTTACTTAATGTAGATAAGAACAAAATTTCTGAGCTTAATAAATATGTATATGTATTTATTTAAAATAGTCGACAGTTTGATTAACAGTAAGATAAAACTTATACATACCAAAAGATTTCTAAAATAAACGTGAGCATAATACGGCGGATTTTATAATTTGTTATGCTTATATTTGGAGGGAAAAAGAAATGATATTTTATGTAGAAAAATACAAATAAAGTAGGAAGTCGTATTCAATGGTATGGTATGTTATGAAACCGTAACCATACAGAATTAAAACATGCCAGACTATTTTGAAATCCATTGTACGAACAATTGATTTGTTTTTAACGGTAGGCATTTGTTAAATATAATATTATATCGTTTATATAATAACATTGTCCTTACGCACTCTGTCATAAACTATCACAATCATAAAACTTATTTAGTAAATAATATGTCTAATGCATTCCAAGAATGAATATATATTCTTGTAGCAATTTAAAAAAATAAGCAAGAATAAAAATATTTGGAATATTCCGTTTGTCTTGAAAAGTATTTTACAAAACAAACAACTTAAGTCCAAAAATAGTTATTTTATTCATTAACTTCATTATATCAAAACCTGTATATTTCTTACTTGAAATTAATCGAGTCGAATTTAATTAGGAGTTGTAATGAGAACAATATTTTTTCGAGGAAAATGAAATTTTTCTCCTAAGTTTAATTTAAATTTTTTACGAGACCACTTCGCCAGCAAAGTCGGGTCCCAATTTTATCTCACAAAATGTTCATATTTGCATATTTAAACCTTTGCTTTAGCAAACGAAGTCAATAAAATAATCTTAATCCTGAGCCTCTCAAAGCATTTCCTTCATCTTTTTAAGGCCATGTTAATTTTTAAGCCCTAATGTCCAGTCCTTGCCCAGTTTCTAGTCATAGTCATGGAAACCCCAGAGCTATTCAAGCTAAGCAACTACTAGCTAATAAACATTCCAAAATCACAGACTAAAAATTCATCTGATTTCGTAATGATAACAGTAAATAAATAAAGGCAACTCTCAGTCAAAAGTTCCCAGTCAATTTTCAAGTCCCTCATTTGGTGGTCGGCGCACCAAATCTTAAGCGACAATCGGAAATCACATATTAACGCAACGCAATTTCTTATCAGGAATTCGAGAAGCGAATTGGAAGGAAGGAACAACTGCTTTAGCCTCAGGTTTACTTTCCTCTGCTTTCTCCACATCACCCATTAGAGTGTTCAAGCATATCTTCATGTCTGCAGCGAATTTCTTTACCAGCCTTTCTAAGGAGAATAAGTGCTCGTCCAATGCTTCGGGAATTTCGTCCCTCATGAAATCGGCTAACTTTAGGAGGTATTCGACGTTTGATCCGGAAGAACCGCGGCATTCCAAAATTTGTCTCGCTATATCTGGTAGAGGAGCTGCTCCAAGCCAATGTCTATTTTCTGGGACGGCTATATAGAGAAGCGCATTTTTCTTGTTGTCTATAGAATTGTGGTTTATATCTATGGAACTGTGACTAGTTGAAGGCAGGAATAAGGGTTTGGGATGGAAGTTGACTGTGTAAATCCTGTATCCTCCTAACTGGCATTCTCGAGTTGAAAGGTATGGTAGAGCGGCTTTGTCTTCTGCTGCGATCAAGAAGGCCTTCCCCCAAGTTATGCCCTGTAAAGAAACAGATTAAATATGTTACTATTATTTTTGTTAGCTGAATGAATTATCAATTAACAGTTGTTGACAAACCGGTTTTTAAATCTGATAACTGTCGCTGACCAGATTCCGATTATATTATCACTAATAATTAATACTTAATAACTATTATTATTAACAATTCCGTTGTGGAAAATAGATCAACAGAATGATCTTACGAATACTAATTATGGCACTTAAAATTCTGATAGTTGTATTAACTCCTGTAAATTAATTATTAAAAATATTAAAATGTAATATAATTTTACTACCTGCGTGATAATGTAAAAAATTGTATCTATTATCTTGAGACCTGTGACCATGATTTTCGAAATCCCAAGGCCAAACTACGCAATTCGATTATTTACAGTAGAAAATTATTGTTATACTTGAAAACCATGAAACCATGACATTTGCATTGCGTATTTTATTTAAGCGTAGCCATAAGAAATTAAACCACGCCAAATCTTTTTAACCGACTTCCAAAAAAGGAGGAGGTTCTCAATTCGGCGCGTACGTATGAGATTAAATACCAAATCGATGAATTATCGAATAATCGATGAAATGAAAATTACAGATTTCATAAGTTTTGGCACAAAAACTGTCGATTTGCAGATTAGCTAAGGTTACTGGTATTACCCAGGTTTTGGTTGAGAGGTAATTTTGTATTTTTGTATTTTGTCTTCAATAATTTGAATCCTGAATAGCAGGGAGCCGCTGTATTGAGGCGTGTCCTCTGTAGTCTGTACACGCCTCAATACAGTGTGTTTGTGTGTGTGTGTGTGTGTGTGTGTGTGTGTGTGTGTGTGTGTGTGTGTGTGTGTGTATGTCTGAGGCTGTGTGAGGTTTTTCAAAAATTCAAAATTGAAAATTTATTTAATTGTTGTAATAGGTTAAAGTAAGTTGGTACATTTTACAAAATTGGTTACAACATTCTAGAAACATTATTTCATGACGTACCTACTTACTTAGGCATAGAGACGACTATGTCCAGATAGACGTCTATCGGTTGACGACGACGATGATCTACATAAGCTGATACACATGTATTTACATATTATAATCCGTTTATGCGTTACATGCTTTACCGAGCAAGACTTGTTGCTTGTGCAAGGGAGATCATGATATTAAAGAGACGCGTAGGTGGCCTTAACAGTGTTAGGTTAAACCAATAAATATGCTTTTAAATACGAATGCAAATGCGACCTTCGGATTGCACAGCGGTCGTCACTCGTCACTCGTCGCATAGTTTTTTTTTATTTTTTTTTTATCCACTACAAGTTAGCCCTTGACTACGATCTCACCTGATGGTAAGTGATGATGCAGTCTATGATGGTACCTAACGGGTTAACCTGTTAGGGGCATATGGCAGTTATATTAAACCCATACCCCTATTCGGTTTCTACACGGCACCGTACCGGAACGTTAAATCGCTTGGCGGTACGTCTTTACCGGTACGGTGGTTGGTAACTAGCCACGGCCGAAGCCTCCCACCAGTAGCTCGCTGTGCGTCGGTCGCAGCGTTAGCAGACCCCCTACTCGCTGGACAGACGACATCAGGCGAGTCGCAGGGAGCCGCTGGATCGGAGGACCGCGGCGTGTGGAAATCCTTGCAAGAGGCCTATGTCCAGCAGTGGACGTCTATCGGTTGAGGATGATGATGATGATGATGATGATGAGACAACTTGATATGAGGAGCTGTCTAGTTTCTACTTCTAGCACAGCTTCTAGTGCCTAATAAAAGGCACGACTAATTTCAATTTCAATTATTTATCAAAATTAGAAACAGGTGAGTTCATTGATGAAAATTTTATTAAACAATTCAATGTGTCATGGAAATGAAATGATTTATTTATTTCACGTAGGACAGCTTATCAAGACAAGCATCAAGACTTTGCCACCGGTTCGGAAAAATGATTCTACTGAGAAGAGAGCAGCTTAAAGCAATATTACTCAAAATGTCAGTTTGATGTCACGTACCTTAACGTTCCTAAGGATTACGATTGTAAAGCAAGAAAGTCAACAATAATGAAACAAATATGGTTCGTTGGCAGTATGGACCCTGAATGTTATTTCAGTAGTGTTTTACGGAAGCCTAGCCGACATATTTAGGGCACAAGCCGTCCGATAAACATCATAGTGTCTACTACTGTCTCTGAAACCAGGGCATTGTAGTGCGTACTGCGTAGTAGACTTCGTCGTTGTCTTTAATGAATTTGAATCGCTTCCAAGTTTCAGCTGATGAATTGATTGTACCATCCAACCATTCATGAAACTCTTGTTATAAGATTACAGACAATTTACGAGCATAGAGCAACATATTTTTAATGAAAAACCATTCATTATAATGGTTTACTTAAATTGTATGCCGGTAAATTTTCTACTTAGATCTTCCATCACTAAATCTATTTCACACGAATTGTCAAGGCTTTATACACCATTTTGTAAAGCAGAATTTGCTAAGAACTTATCAATTGACAGTTGAAAATTATACGTGATTCTTTGCATGAGTAGGATAGTTGAGGACATGGAGAGTGACATAGGGGACTTTTTTATCCCGAGAAATCAAGAGTTCCCACTGGATTTTTGCAATAACCTAAGTCCACGCGGATGAAGTCACGGGCATCAACTAGTACCTAATACATGGATTTTTCAGTAAGTTATATTTTTTTTTCAGTTTTTTTTAATCGTTGGCAGAATTATGAAGACGAATCCATATCCATACTATCCATACTTCCATACTAATATTGCGAAAGTGTGTCTGTCTGTCTGTCTGTCTGTCTGCTACGCTTTCCCGGCCCATCTTTTCAACCGATTTTGCTGAAATTTGGTATAGAGGAAGGATATATCCCGGGGAAGGACATAGGCTTTTTATCCCGGAAAATTAAGGTGTTCCCGCGGGAATCAAAAAACTTAATCCACGCGGACGAAGTCGCGGGAATCATCTAGTTTGTTATAGTTAACGGCTTTGACCAATATCAAACAAGTGTAATGACTTATAATCAAAACACGTATATTATCTAAAATAGGTATTTAATTATCATCACGTATTATTGCGTTGATAGCCTAGCGGTTAAAGACTTCGACCACCTTTTCGAGGTCTCGTGTTCAATTTCAGGCACCTCTGACTGTTTGGCTTATGTAAGCAATTAAAAAGCTTGCCTGCTTTAAAAAAACATTTAACGACCTTGCTTGCTTTCTTGTGAAGAAAAACATCGTGTGGAGACCCATGTGACTGGGAAATCTCGATAATATTCCCAAAGGTGTGCGAAAGCTGCCAATCTACACTTAGCGTGTTGGACTATGGCCCGTTTCTAATTTTAGAGGATCCAGTGGCCATAAGTGGGCGGGTGAAAGGGTTGAGACTTGAGATGATGACGATGATTAATGTTTTGATATGTCACATCTTACGATCAGTCTTTCTACTAAAGATTATATTTGCAAACAGTAGTTACAATAACAAATTATGTTCAGTGTTTATCATTTCGGTCACTGCACAGGTCATAAGCCTGTTTATCGGTTCATGTACATAGCACGTGTTATTATAATAATATTTAAAAATGTCGTGTTTATTGTTTGAGCTTTACTTAATCAAATTATCATCATCGATATCAAAATGTTGTTCCATCAGCATGTTATTTAACGTTTACTTTGCAATTTTTTAAATTGATTTTAGGTCATTATCTTCTTTAAATACCCTAACAGGTTAGCCCACTACCATCTTAGACTGCATCACCACTTACCATCAGGTGAGATTGCAGTCAAGGGCTAAGTTGAAGTTGATTAAAAAAAACTTGTGCCGTGATGATATCTCCTGTAAGAGGCGAGGCACCCCTAGCAGAAGTTTTAAAATAAAACCGTCAGTACGGAGTGTTCGACTTTAATTCGAGGAGTACGAATTACAATTTACTTCGACGTTACACTATCGGAGCTTATAAGATGTGAAAAAATTAATACTGCTCCTGATCTGCAGTATGTAACTGTACTGCTCGAATGACCTTAAGAGCTTAAACGCATATTATTTATGTATATGAAAATATAGGTCACGACTCACGACCTCCATCCAGTGTGCGTTTATCATTTTAAATAAAGTTGATGCAACTGTGTTAAATAAATGCAGTACGCACAACATAATGCTTTGTTTCTGTTTACTTAGTTGCAAGAAACAGCACAACAATGGTGAGTCAAAGCGAGAGTCTAATGAAAGGGTTCAATACTGTGCTGCGCCATTTTTCATTGTTTTATTGTCAATGAAATCTCCTGTCCCATTGCAAAATAAAATTATAAGCTACCTGCAAATGAGAATAATCCTCACTTTTATCATAATCAAACCGTTTTTCCGGTGACTTGTCAATTTAGCCAAAGCCCATTTTTTAAGCAATGTTTAAATATAGATAAGGATTGAAGTATCAGCTTCAAGACTGGAAGAGTATACATGCTAGAATTGGTTCCATGAGATTGCAGTAAAACTGGATCCTGAATCCTGATTTAGCTAGCGCTAATGTAAAGATTGCGAATGTGGAATGGCGAAGTTGAGACAACTTGAGAAATGAGATTGAACTATCGAATTTTGACTTGACAAATTGAAAACCGTCTGCTGATAGTGCACGGTTATGGGTAGTTTAAAATGCTAAACAGTGATCTCAGAACAAAATCAATTCCCTCGACCTTTATCGACAACAATGTAGAGTTTACTAACCTATCGTGTACAGCGCAATAAAAATATTGCTTAATGAAGTACTCTTCACTCTCTAAGCAACTCTAGTGAAGTGCTCTACTGAGCAACACGAAAATTTATTTTGAGAGTTTCGCTAATTTGATTGAATCTGGGGTCACTGCCAACGCTTAAAGACATATTGTTTTTATATTGTTGACTTTCCTGTTTCAGAATGTATAATCCTCATTTCAGGATCGTCAAGGTACGTGACATCAAACTGTAATCTTGAGTAATATGCCCCTGCTCTACATATACAAAAATAGTTTATTATACTTACTATGAACTCAGCATGCTCATGCATGCTCTCTACATCATCACAATATCACAGAACACTAACTATCATTACATTATTAACTCATTTTGAGTAATATTGCTTAAGTATTGGTTTAATCGTTGGCAGTTTGGCCCCTGACTTCTGTAGGATTATGAAGAGTTTGAAAACCTCATCGAATATCAAAACAGAATAAAATTTATATATTAACTCTACCGTTTAAAGGTTCCAGTTCATCCATTTATCTATATAATATTTCTATCTATATCAGCTAACTATAGTGGGGCACACACAAGTGGTAAAGACTAGTGCCATTTTACTCTGACGTACCTACCTATCTGATAGCATTTCGATAGTCGAAATCTATCAATGTAGTATGTATTCATACTTACAAAGTTACAGAACCGTGATATGCCACTATAAATAGCTCTTCATCTAAAAATTATGTGGAACAGTGCCCATTGAGAAAATAAAAATTTCTATTTTAGTGTGGTTCATTTCGCGCGGAGTTGGTATTTGGTTTACCAACCTTCAACCAAGGTTTAATTAAATAAAGAACATTAATATAATACAATATTCCATGTCACCCGGACTTGGAATATTGATAAAAGTATTGATTATAGGATATATATAAAGAGATTCCTATTACTTAATTATGAAGGTGCAAAGATTGGCTGGGGACAGATTTTAAGCATTTTGTGTTCACCTGTTCTTCTTTCGGTTAAAACTAAAGGTAACTTTTTTGCATGTCTTAAGCTTAATAGCATATCTATTATTTTAAAGAGCTTTCTGAAGGAACTTGAAATTTAATTTGCTATAATCCGCAACAATAGGCAAATATATGTGGTACAGTGTATCTTGCACTTGCAGCTTGCAATATTCACCACACCACATAAATCTTCCAAATTATTCTCAACGTACGTTTCACTCCGACACCGGAGCATCTTCAGGAGATGTTGACTCGACAATGCACGATTGTAAACAATCGATTGTAAACAATCGTGCATTATCAAGGTGAACGGTCATGTCATGACACCGTCGTCCGTCAGACGTCAACGCAAATGATATCAATATAATTGCATCCGCCGATTTGCGAATTGGAAATGGTGTGATGTGTTATCCAGTGTGGGTGGGAACTTCGCATCTGACTTCTAGCAAACTTTTCATAATGTAACAATATGGTTTTTGGAATCGCTAAAATAAATACGAATACGATTAAAAGGCTAATTATATTGCCCTAAAGCTTATCAGCGACAATCTAAATGAGAATTAATTTAAAAGCAGGTTTTTTCGGATGGCTTCCTGCTTCCTTCCTGCTGTTAAACTATAAAGAAACATTCACTAAAAAGTCATTAAAAATACTTTTTGAGTAATTATAATATACTACTTATATATACTTATTGTGACTACAGTCTATGATAATTGCTCGCTTTCATCTCTTTCTTCATTCACAATAATTGGCGGAATGATCGCGTAACATATACAAAACAAAAACATACAGTAGAATTGAGAAGCTCCTCCTTTTTTTAAGTTGGTTAAAAAGCTGAACTAAAGCTACTCGTAAAGCGCATTCCTCAACAATGAAAAAATTTTTATAAATGAGAGGTTGACTTTACTTAAACTACTTAATAATTATTAAATTAGTAGAACCAAATAAACAATTCTTATCGTATTAAGCGATAAAAAGGAAGACCAGAATAATACAGCTGTTGCATGCACTGTGGCAGAACGTGTTGATAGTTTTTCGGTTTATGTGTGAAATTCCTACTAATGTAGTGGTCGTCAATTAACTACTTATGACGAACCAAAGTCTGTATTCAAGCGATAACGAGCATGGCCAGAATAATACTGCGATACACTGTTGCATGCATTGTGGCGACACGTGTTGACAACTGCGTCGGAAATAATGTGTAAAATTCCTTCTATCTAACTAATTTAATGCGCTATTTCGAAATAGTTGATACTTAGAACAATAACTAATTAGCTCCGTAACGTAACAGTTTCGATTATGATGAAAGTAGGAAATCTACTAAACCACAAGTGAAAATAATAGATGTTAGATGTACGGACGACATCAAGCGAGTCACAGGGAGCCCCTGGATCCAGACCGCGGCGTGTAGAAGTCTGTACAAGAGACAACAACAAACGGCAATGACAATGACGAAATCATAACAATATTTTCATTAAAACCATCCATAAGATGCAATTTTTCTTCTGTATTAACCATGCAGTATATCAGGTCTTTCAGACGTACACGTCACGTCGTGTGAGCACGTCATAAAATTAAGCGCAAATTTAAATCCCGATATATATCTTAAGGAAAAACCACAACGATGAATGTATACTTATATTTAGGTACACGTTGCCCTTAATCTAAATTAGACTCTGAATACACGCAAAAATATCTGGATCTAGGCCACTGATTTTTAGCTCAAATGGAAAGGAGCAAGGCTTCGTGGTCCAATTTCAGAAAATTCAGTATGCGATGTCCAGTGCCAAAATAACAAACGTAATATTATACTGTAAAACAACGCTGTGAAGTAAAAACAGAAAAAGAGACAAAGCGATATATTGAGTCCCAAAACTGTAGTGACAAAGGGGAGATTTTGGAGCACCCAACATTTACATAGACCGAAGATCCATTGGGATCACAAGGCAAGGTAAATAAGGAAGACCGTCAATGTGAAAGGGCGATTTCAAGAAAGTCAAGCATGATTGTCGTCAAGCGTACCTAAGCCTATCTCGCAATGAAAAAAAAAAGTTGCTATACGACACGTTGGATACAAGGAGCACAAGACCAAGTTCTGTGGATATCCTTGTAATAGATCTATAAGTAGGTATGTGCAGTCTATCAGTGAATGAAGACCTAGTAACTTAGATAGTGACAGCTAAAGTTTAGTGGTCATTCAATACCAGACCTATATAGATTTTTCAAGGCGTTAGTATAACGTCTATGTTTGTGGTTAGACGCACGTGCTGCAGTTATTACGAGCTCGTAGTTACCTACGTAGAAGATATGATTCAAAAGTATTACAGTTTTCGTCACCTATTTATCAGAAGTGGTCAAGTGCAATACAAAGGAATTTTTAGTTGAAGTAATCAAGAACTAAAAACTATTTTAGTGTAACTAGTTAAAACCCAGTTACAAACTTATATGTTTCTGTTGTAGTTCAAAACCGAAGTTTTAGCTCTGGCCATTTCTGAGGATTGCTTAGACCAATCGCGATGCGCCCGCATTTCAGCTTTGGACTACATTTCTAACGAAATCTATAACTGATAGGAAAACAAACAACACAAAAGACAGAATAACAATTTAAAATTGACTTGACCAACCATTGCAGGCAGAAGGAAGTAAAATTGGGGCAGTACCAGAATCATCGACCACACAATGACCAGAATAAATAAACCCATTAAAGCCCCCAATGACTTGCAAGTTAAACCTAATCGGAAAACTCGAATAATAATTTACTTAAGGACAGCTGTTAATCTTTTTCTGCAGTCTGTACTATACAAGAAATACATAGATTACATAGATTCGCATTATCTTGAAAGTCAACGATATAACCTCGTCTGTCAATGAGGGTCGCATTATCAGGATCTAGCGGAAGACCAATGATTAGGATCGGGGTCACAGCCCACTCGAATATTAATCGAAGACAATCGATTTCGCAATGGACTAGATTAACTAAGATGGTGATGTTTTTTACATTCATTGGAGAGCTAGAACAAATCCAGAGTTACCAATATTTTATGGAAAAGGAAATCAACCTTGATAAATACGTCATTTTAGTGGGAAATGATATTTTTGAAAGCTTGTCTAAACAGTTTATGATCAATAATTATATCCTTGACCTTCTGTAAATATTCCAATTATTTATTAAGCTAGAAAAATTGCGTTCAGTAAGATCTGAAATATTTTCTAGGACCCTACATACGAGTATATGAATTTTGCTTACGTTAATATGTTGTTTATATGCGATCTCATTCTCTTACAACTGGAAAGCGTAGTTTTTGTAGGCCTGCAGGAAGCCTGGTCTAGAGACGATGAGTCCTGCCTAATATTCAAGGAGAGTGGAAATACGACGATTGACGATGATTATAGTTAAAACTATTTACAATTGTTCAAATGTGGAGATGAATGAATGCTCAAATAAGTTAATCAGTAACTACAATGTTGAAACGGGGTGAGGGATTGCAACCAATTTGCAATGAATCACTAGCGGAAGACGCTGCGAGAGTTCTCTCGCAAGGTCAATGTCACGCTTTTTCCTAAAGTAAACAACAAAAAATACCTAGTTTGGCTAGTTTACCAACCGTGGAAGGGAACACAACAAAACTTTAATTGGACAAGCAAAAACAATATCATCTGGAACTTAAAAAAAATTGTGTTTTAGTCATGCGATTAATTAGTTAAATGTACCTATCTTCCTGAGCAAAAAGGTTAGAATCACAATTGACTGTAGGCATTGCCTCAACCTCACCTGGGCCCATATTCTATAACTCAGTGGCTATCAAAAAATGAAAGCCACTGACATATATTTTTTATCCATTGAAGATTTAATATGAAATGTTATTTTTTATTTCGTAGCAAACCTTCAATGGAAAAAAAATATAAGTCAGTTGCTTTCATTTTTTGATAGCCACTGAGTTAGAGAATAGGGGTGCTGGAAAGCGCAGCGTTGACAACCCCTACATACGAGTAGATGGTTCGACAATCTCAAGATACTAGCTAGGAGCTGTTAAAAGCCAGCAGCACAAGACCATGTCCTTATAGATCCATTAAGGAGACCTTCGTCCAGCAGTGGACATCTATTGATTGAGACGACGACGATGACGATTGCCTCAAAGGATTCACAACCTTAATGTTGCCGAAGCGGGTGGTTGGGAAAGTCCAAAAGCGGATGCAAAAGAGCCGATTAATTCATTGCCTCAATATGATTCAGATATGTTGCAAAAATGAGATGGCCATAGTGAGTCCATCATAACTATTAGAAACTACCTGGAAAGTCTAGAAGTAAGAGGAATGGGTATTATTTCTTTGATGTGGCCTACATTTAAAGTAATTTTTAAGTGTTTAAGTACCTATCTAATTTTAAGTAAATATTAAAACTATGGAACTTTTCTCAACCTAGATTCGAACATGCATTTACCAACAATCTGGGTAACCACAGTTCTCTTACCAGACTACGCCAATTGTCACTTGAAAGTCTTTAAAATTAGTTATTTAGTAGTTGATATAGAAGAAAACATCATTTACTTATTCAACTACTAGCTGATGCCCGCGACTTCGTCCGCATGGATTGAGGTTTTTGGGTTCCCGTGGGAACTCTTCAATTTTCCGGGATAAAAAGTAGCCTATGTGTTATTCCAGACTATAATCTATCAATGTGCCAAATTTTATCCAGATCCATTCATCTGTTCTGGCGTGATTGAGTAACAAACATCCATAAATCCATCAACAAACATCCATAAACCATCCAAAATTTTGTTTTTATTATATTTCATTGTATTTTTTGTAATTTCTTACCTCTTTATCTTCTATTAGAGTTGCGACACGCCCAGGCTGTGAACCAAATAAATAAAAAATAAATAAAGGACTTGTCCAAGATTGGGCCTTGAACATGAACCAAGATGATTTTAATACACGTGAATAAAGATCCTAAAATATGGCTTTTAGAATTATTTACAAATTTTTAAAGGACCCCAATTTGGAGAAAAATATATTTTTATTTTGTGGCTTTTTTAGATCTTTGTCTGGATTTTATCAACAGTAAAAAAAAAAAATGATTTTTTTTTGTCACTTATGTCATTGGGTGATTGTCAAATGTTACTGTCAGTTTTGTTTATCTTAGTTTAATGGTGATTTATTGTTGTTTAATAATTATTTTACGAATGTCTCAACACAGATGTCTCAAATACTCAATTATCATTTATTAATCTTATAATGTTGTACATGTACCTACTACCTATGTAGTGGAAAATGGGTAGTTTATCGAAATGGAATATTAATAATCATAATTAATGCGCATTACCCAAGTTTTAGTGTTGCCATCCATCGAAAAATATTTTTTATAATTAATTTTAAAAAAAACGGGGTTTTCTAAAATTATTATTTAAATGGCGTTTAATGTTATATTTTTTTCTCTTTCACGTGATGGCAGTTTGGTTCTGGTTCATTGACACTCAGAATAAAAAACCACCCTCCATACTGAACTGGGACATGTCCTTTATATAGGTAGGTATATTGGCCGATAAATATTTAAGGAAACTCATATTACTATTGGGAACCTCCTCCTTTTTTGGAAGTCGGTTAAAAATTACAAAACAAAGCCCTTACCTGTGCACATTATGATTTGATTGATATATTAACTTTATTACATAAACACATTAACCGTTTAAATATTATTATCCATGATAACAACCTATTTTATCAAGCTGTTACATTACAGGGTAACTAAGTACTTATTGATTTTATCACACCCATACATATTATTACTAGATGATGCCCGCGACTACGTCCGCGTGGACTAAGGTTTTTGATTCACGCGGGAACTCATGAATTTTCCGGGATAAAAAGATGCTTATGTCCTTCCCCGGAATACAAACTATCCTTGTACCAAATTTCATCAAAATCGGTTGAACCGGTAATTTTTGTTTAATTCCCATGGGAACTCTTTAAAAAGCTAAACCCCTAAGCTAAGTATGTAGCTAAGGATACAACCTACACGGAAAGGTTGTATCCTTCCCCGGGATACAACCTATCTCTGTACCAAATTTCATCAATTGTGTTCAATAGAACACATTTTGATGAAATTTGTGAAAGCTTACCAGACAGACAGACATACTTTCGCCTTTATAATATAAGTATGTATTGTGGATGAAGGATTATAATGGATAGTATGGATTTTCAATTTCAATTCATCTAATGAGTAGTTAAGTACCCATTTACGATTTTGGCTAATTTAAAGCTCTTACTTCACTTCAAATAATTTAAGCAGTTTTTGACTTAGCAAGTACCTACTTATATAAATTATAGTTATTTTAATAGTGTAAGCAATTTTCAAGCTAAATTGAGTAAAGGCTAGGCTATTATTGACGCATCGTCAAAAGTTCCGCAAGGTGAAAGGTAACGTAAATATTGCATCAGGCACGTGTATTAATGCTCGAAGATTGAAACAGGTGCCAATTTTTTTTTAATTTAAGTAGGTACTTGTAAGTCCCTACTTAAACTTAGACAATACTTTATTTTTACTTTAGAGAAAGGTAAGTAGGTACTTACTTAAGTACGATCAACGATGAAATAAAACATACACATACATTCGTAATGATTAATGTTAATAATATTAAGTAAGTACCTTTGATTCAGTGCCCCTATGGGTAGTATTCCCTTGCCAGAATCTTCGGGAAAATCCTTTTACGTATCCAGTGACTGACTGCTGGAATTCGAAGCCAGGGTTCCAACAAAGAGATCCATACCCAAATACCCAGAAGGCTTCTTTTCGTGTCAATTCTCCAGATTTTTCTTCTACAGCGGAAGTAATCTTGACACCAGAAACAACTTTATCTTCTTTTTTCTCCATTTTTATTGAGGAACTTCCGAATTCCTCTATATAAAATATTCAATTCGTAGAACTGTGATTTCGATTTTCGAACAAGTGAAAGCAGTCGAATGCCGTGAGGATAGATTTATCACAGGTATATGCCACGTTATTTATTCTACTTGTGTTTCATTGTGATTAATAATAAAATTGCGATACGCGTAGTCATAATAAACTAACACTACAATATAAACAAAATCAACTCGATAGAAACCTTTCCATAGCGCCGGTTATCAACTGACTGAGGCCTCAGGCCAGAGGCACTGAGCTTGAGCCAGTGTTGGAATCGGGCTCCCATAAAATTATTGTCTATGGAAATTAAAATTATACTATTTACCAAAAATTATACTACGTTTTGTTTTTGTGTTTACTACGTTTGCTGTGGCGGGAAATTTAAACTGAACGGTTTTATCGGTTTCGAAGCTAGGCTGTAATAATAATTTAGAATTGTTTATTTAATTAAATTGTAAAATTGTTTATTTGTTTATTTATCAAGAGTGAATAGGCATCTTCTAGGCAAGCGCGCTCCACCTTAGGCTGCATCACCACTTGCAAGCAAGTCTGATTGCAGCCAAGCGCTGGCCTATACATTTAAAAAAAAAAAAAAAAAAAAATAATAATAATAATAATAGGTACTTAGCTTTGACTGTAGAGGGCAGCACTTGAAACCGCCCCCTAGTAGCAATTTTTTTTGTCATATTATTTAGTAAAAATATATTATAAACAATGTGTATACTGTTTTGAAAACAAAAAATAAGTTTTGGTAAAAATATCTTTAGAGATAATGTAAAAAGTAATCTATGATTTGCGCCAATTCCATTACAATTTAAAATAGTTATTAAATAATTAAAAATAACCGTTCAAAATTTAAATTTTCCGACATAGCTTTGCCCATTAACATTAAATAAAAATCATTTGTTATTAAAGGTATTTTTATATTATCACATAAATCTAGGTAAACTAGTTTATAAAAACACTTAATCAAATGAGAATCTCTAATTCAGCTAATTCTTCAATGGGAACTTCATCATCCTTTGCATTGCCATTTGCCATCATGTAGCCATTCGGAAAAAAGTCCGTGCATTAGGGGTAAATGTTAAATGAATAATTGGGTATTAAAATTATGGTATTTTAGCGTACAATCCAAGCATTACGATACTATATACTACGCAACATAAAATTATGGTACAAATAGTATAATTATACTACGGAATCCAACCCTGGCTTGAGCAGCAGAGAGTCAGCTGTCAGAGACTAGTAACTCGCAGAGCGATCGGCTATAAATTGTCGCAATCATTATAGGACTGCATCAATGTCAAAACATGGTTTTGGCTTCACGTATCACTGCGACTGTCCGTAAAGGATCGTTGAGGACAAAAAATGCTTTGACATTGATGCAGTAACTATCGATAGAATTAATGTATGGACATTGCTGAAAATCGGTATCACGTAAGACTTTTGAAGTAAGATGTCGTTTACGGACCATGACAAAAGTGACGTCAAACTAGGCTTTCATTGATACAAATGGTGGGAGGTGTTTTTAGCGGTGACATATTATGGTGTCCAATAATCGTTTTACGACTCTTTATTAACTAAAATAAATATAATTTATGGATTAAAAAGCTCGAATAGATTGTTTGTTTGGTAAAAATAGAAAATACTATTAGTTCATGTAAGTAGGTAGGTATGCTATATTGGAATGGCTTCAAAATGTTATTTAATTTAAGACAGTCTATTGACAATTTACCTTTATTAGGAATATTTTATAGACCGTATACTTAAGTCTAGGTAGTAAAATATTTACATTGGCAGTATTGCCAACTCACGCTATTAAAAAAATATAATAATTGTACGACCAAATACATACCAATGCTATTCAATAATATTATGTAATAATATTACATCCATAAGTACTAATATTATAAATGCGAAAGTGTGTCTGTCTGTATGTCTGTCTGCTACGCTTTCATGGTTCATCTGGTCAACCGATTTTGGTGAAATTTGGTACAGGGGTAGGTTGTATCCCGGGGAAGGACATAGGCTATTTTACCTGGAAAATTAAAAAGTTCCCGCGGGAATCAAAATATCTTAATCCACGCGGACGAAGTCGCGGGAATCATCTAGATTCTAGTTATTTAAAATTAAAATTAACGTTAAAAAAGAATTAAGTAAGTAGGTAGACTTGATGTACCTACTTACTTTTTTTTTTAAATCTTTATTGAAAATAATACACTATAATTAGGCTAGAAACATGCCCGCGTGGAATGGTGGCTGCATTTCCGCGTTGATTCTTTGGGCATTCAATTAATCTGTGATTAAAATGAAAATATCCGTAGACAATTTCGGTATCTCGAGATATCTCTAGCTTATGGTATCTTTGATTGCATCTCTCTGGTTACTAGTCTCTGGATTGCATCGTAAAAAGAAAATTTACTAACATGCGCGCATGGCTTCATAAATTAAAGTATTTTGTATTATATTTACTAATAATTTATAAACAATGCCAATTGATAAATTGAAAATCACAAGACACCACAGACTCTAAAATATTACTTAGTGAAATAGGTACCTAACGCAGTTAAATTTGGAAGACTGTCAAGTCTACATAAATTGCTAGATTACCATAGACATTCAAATTAGTCGGATTATAAATAGGTCTGCACTACCAAACTATCGATATTCAGCGTTCGTGACTAGTAATCTGTGGTTTGCGACCCATTGCTACAATCCTGAAAAAGCTTACGTGAAGCCGGCTATACTGCCGTCATAAAGAAAAAAGACATTTCTACATAAAGTTCAAAACGGAGAAAAAAAATAGTTAGTATTTTTGAAACTAAAAAATTCGCTGTGTGAAAGAAAATGCACAAAATAATAATTTTGTAATGCAAAAGTGTGTATTTAAGTTCAATCTATCGGATAATATATGCAAATAATAATAAAATATATATATTGTATTATATAAATTAATCTTTCTTTTTCTTCTTAGTAAAAAAAATACTAGAAAATACTTTATACTGCAATGAATAGACGTATCTGGCTAGATACGTCCTCTCAATTTAGTAATTTATGAAACGTCTTTCCTACTTAGTGTACATGTGTTACCAGGTTCTAGTTAACTGAATAAAAAAGACGTTTTTAACCATTTTCTGCTTTAACAGCAACTTAGTAACCCTACTCAATGCTTAACTTAAAAAATAACCTGCATATTTACAATGAACAAGAACCTTAATTTGCTATAATCCGCAAAAACTGGGTCAATCTGTACAGTATAAGTATGCGACATTCACTATGCACCGCCCATACAGATTTATCTGGTTGTTGCGGAAAATAGTAAATTAAGATTATTGTTCACTGTTCTTGTTGTTTATTTTCTTGTACGTTGGAGATCCGCAAATTAACACCTGCTTCCATCTACTACCTGTAGGTTGTTAGCACCCTTTACCCTCTATAAACTGAAGTACGTTTTAAAATGGTAATCATTTACTATTATCGTATGTATAATATGTTTATACATACGATAAACATACGATGTATCGTATGTTTATGTATTATTTTATTAAAATAAAACGATAGAAATCGGCTCCGGACTCGTGTCTCCCCTAATTGCCCCCCTCGGGGAGACATTAGGAAGCCTTATATTTTTCAGAAAAAAATCAAAAACAATTATTATAATTTTGTCAACATAAGATTTTGTGGCGTGGCTTCATTTGAGACTTCAGGTGACTCTGGGACAGTTAGTTACGTTGATTGGTTGTAAATTGGGAATGGTATTCGTAGAACAATCTGAATCTAAACTTGAGGGTAGGTACATAATCTTTATCAAAAAGGGAATCGTCAGAATTAATTTCCAGGTCATCGTGTGAGCTGTTATGATGATCCTCATCATTCAAAGAGTTACTTTTGTTTGTAATAGACAAAGGCAGCTCATTATAATTAGCGTTTGGCGCTGGCTTTTGGAAAAAACTGGTTGATGGACTGACCAACGAAATTATTTTTAAGCATCGATTTATACGGCTCATTTTGTCACACTGAAACAAAAACAAATAAATTTGATGAGTAGTGAAAAATACTTAAAAAACAAATAAATAATAAATAAAATAAATAATAATTTATTCATGAGAATGTAGGTGATATAAAGTTGACATGATTACAGTTTGTGAGCCTTATACATTCTACCAATTAATGGTGTATGAATATTTGGTATAAATCGTCAAAATTGTATTAAAGTTAAAAAAGAAAAGTAGTAAATTAAATTAATCGGTCATACAAAATTACAGTTAAAAACGAAAGAAAATAATAAATGATAATATGATAATAATACTTAATTAATTACATATGTCAAATTCCATATAAGAGGGGATACTCAATCATTGCACTATAAAACCATTAAATCACGTCGTCATCATCAAATTTAAAAATTAAAAATTATGTGCAATTAACATTATACATATACCTATTACGTAAAGTCGATTTTTCTTACTTATCTTATATATGGTAAACAATCTTTTTATTACTTTTTATTGTAAAATTAGCTTTAAAGATATTTAAAAATATCTTTACGTATGTATGTTTTTACATAATATAATCTCTATTTATTTTAACACACTTGTTTTTTCTATTTTTAAAACAAACTTTACTCTAAAAAGTAATGAAAAGATAGTTAACGTTATAAGACAAGTAACAAAAAAACTACGGTATATAGGTAGGTACTTAAAATAATCAAAAAGTAAGCAATTTTATCTTACGACTTTTCAGTAGTCGTTGCCCGGGTAACCGCGCGCGTGGTAACGTCCTGACGGCCTAGGCTAGGCGCAACTGATTGTAAAGTATTTCCAACCATGATCCCCACTCACCCCGCACACAGCATTATACTAAGTAGAAAAGACGCTAAGGCCACTTGCGCCTGACTATTTTTCGTAATACTAAGATGAAAAGGCACATTTACGCAGAAATGTCTTTTTTTCTTATGAACATGCAAAAATGTCTTTTCATTTTATGATCAAATACGTATTTTCTTAATAAATAAAACGCTTCTACTTAAATGCGTCTTTTTAACTTAGTATATGCCAGTAATGTCTTTCCTATTTAGTAATATTTAGGTCATATCGCAGATGCGTCCTATTTAAAAGTAAGATTTATAGGGTTGTGTTAATTTTACACCAAATATAAAAATACTGGTAGATGCGTCTTTTTTTACTGATGCCGAATACGTATCTAACTCAATTTCGAAAAAAATGTCAGAAACGCCTTTTTTCCTTATGACGGCAGTATAAGGACTGTAACAATGGATATCCTTATGGACATTTTTGGATGTGATATTGCGACAATTTTTAGCCGATCGCTCTGCTGGTTACTTTACTACTTTACTACTACTAGTCTCTGAACTTATCTATCACAGAGTACATTTGTTATCTATGTCTCTGACGCTCTGAAAAAAGTTGCTGTGGGCTGTGGCTCTGAATCAAGAAAACTTAATATTATTAAACTAAGTCGAATGCCATCCAAACCCCAAAGTTCATCTATTTATTATCTACTAGCTGATGCCCGCGACTTCGTCCGCGTGGATATACCAAGTTTCATCGAAATAACTTGAGAAATGACGGACTTTTATACAAACTTTCAACCTCTATTTCACCCCTTTGGGGGTGGAATTTTGAAAAACTGTGAAACACGTGTGTTTTCATTTCTAACCCGCTGCTCATATACCAAGTTTCATGGATATAACTTGAGAAATGAAGGACTTTCATACAAACTTTCAACCCCTATTTCACCCCTTCGGGGGTAAAATTTACGAAAACTGTGAAACACGTATGTCTTCATTTTTAACCGGTAGCTTGTATACCAAGTTTCATCGATATAACTTGAGAAATGAAGGACTTTCATACAAACTTTCAACCCCTATTTCACCCCTTTGAGGGTGAAATTTTGAAAAACTGTGAAACACGTATGTCTTTATTTTTAACCCGCAGCTCATATACCAAGTTTCATGGCTATAACTTGAGAAATGAAGGACTTTCATACAAACTTTCACCCCCTATTTCACCCTTTTGGGGGTCGAATTTTCAAAAACTGTGAAACATGTATGTCTCCATTTTCAACCCGCAGCTCATATATCAAGTTTCATGGCTATAACTTGAGAAATTAAGGACTTTCATACAAACTTTCAACCCCTATTTCACCCCTTCGGGGGTAGAATTTCGGGATAAAAAGTATCCTATGTCCTACCTCGTGGTATAGGCTCAAATCGTGCCAAGTTTCGTTTGAATTCATTCAGTAGTTTCGGCGTGATGCGCGGCCAAGATACAGACAGACAGACAGACAGACAGACAGACAGACAGACAGACAGACAAAAATGAAAAAAATTACAGATTTGGCTTCAGTATCGAATAATGAGTGCCCTCCAAAAAAATTTTCAAAATATCTTCAATGTACAGAATTGGACCTGTTACAGTTTTATTATAAGTATAGATTTCCCATTGAAATAAAACAACTAGGTACCTACCTATTTACCGTAAACATTTGCTTGTGCATACCTAGTTAACTTTTCTCCAAAGTGTGTCGAGCTTGAGATCGAGTGTGTGTTCCGTTATAAGCACTGTGAGCACTGGCAGTGCTCTTTACTGGGGACTTTCAGTGCTCTCAGTGTATTTCGGAACGCACCCTGAGACTAAACTCACGAGGTATTATAATACAGTGTTGCATCATTCATGGCGGGCGGTGGCACTGCTTTTCTAGGAAGCGTTAAGTACTATTCTCGGTTTTGGGTAAAAAAATAAAACTTCGTTTTAAGTGTCATCACTTATAATGGTCCATATAATTCATAAAGAATAAATCACAATGCATTAGTTTATTACTTAGAATAGGTATTTTACACATAACATAACTACCTACAAGGAGTATTAAAAGTTGAATCACACTAATAATATCATAATTAATGCGAAAGTGTGTTTGTTACACTTTGTTGGTGTGTCCTTCAATCACGCCGCAACAGAGCAACGGATCGACGTGATTTGCATGGGTATAGGTAGCTGAGGACCTGGAAACTTGGAAAGTGACATAGGCTACTTTTTATCCCGGAAAATTAAGAAGTTCCCGTGGTAATTAAAAAAACTCAAGCCACGGGTATGAGCTAGTAATTTATAATATCAACTTGTCGGATTAAAATTGCGTGCATTGGAACGATGATATTTTTTGTTATTATTAAATAGCACCACCAGGCAAGCGGAATGTTCACTAGTCGGAAGGGGACAACATTATTTAAGTTGAAAAGTTATGTTGTAAGTGCATCCTTATCTAATAAAAACATATAATAGGGATGGTGACAACTCAATCAAAATATCAGCAACTCTTTAACAAACTTAAAAACGCACTTCTAGTAAGTAGGTATGGAAGTTGTATGAAATTCACAGTTGTGAGTTGTGACGTCATAAAATTTCAACGCACTTTTTTCTTTTAATCTATATTTCAAATTGGTTATCAAACTTAAACTAACCGAGGATGTAAATTTTAGGTCTTTTGGAAGACCCTCTATTTAATAATCAGTTGGAAATAATTTATTTTTGATATACTTAGGCATCATCCCTATTATACATGCGCACAGTCCATTAGCTTTTATATACTTAATACAATAATTTTATATTGATATGGAATATACTGCATTTACTGTCGTTTACATAAAATTTACATAATTTGATAAATAATTTTTTATCATGCTTTTTCCGAACTTTTCATTAACTGATTTATGAGTTATAAGATGGATGACTAGTTTAACTATACTTAGCATTGTTTTTTAAATATTTTTTCACAATTCACTACTTTTTGATCGATACATAACAATGTTATAATAATTATTACCAATTTTAAAAAAAATCATGCTCAAATTTTAAAATAAAATATTTCAAGAACAATGAACCTACTAATAAATACATTTTGCACTTATCCTTTCGGCACCATTACCTAGTACAACTTTTTGTAATAATAATAAATTGATTAGTTATCATACAATTGTGATTTCACAGGTAGGTAACTAACAACACATAAATTATTATGTTATTCTGAGATTACTATTAATAATTTTATTTTAAAATATCCTTAAATAATTAGTTAAATATTTACAAATTTAATAATCTGTGATATTTGGCTCCATATTATTATTCCATCTTAATCGGAAATATACCTACTACCTACTTAGTTTATTTTTGTACGAGTGTTTCTTATTTTATTTAGGTACTTACATAATATTATGCTTTTTACTATTATGTAAAGTTTTATATTAGGTACTAGCTGTATTAAAATATTGGGTATAACAAATTATTAAAATCTTTTAATTGCCATATTCATATTGATTATTATCATACTAATATTTTAAATGCGAAAGTGTGTGTGTTTGTTTGTTAGTTTGTTGGTTTGTCCTTCAATCACGCCACAACGGAGCAACGGATCAACGTGATTTTTGGCATAGGTATAGTTGAAGACGGAGAGTGACATAGGCTACTTTTTATCCCGAAAAATTAAGAAGTTCCCGCGGGAATCAAAAAAGCTTAAACCACGCAGACGAAGTCGCGGGCATCAGCTAGTACCTATGCAATAATAACACAACAACAGCGGATTGGTAACAGCGGATGTTTCATGCAACTAAATAGGTAGGTACTTACCCTCATTTTTTTGTAAATAAATCATACAACTAACCAAATAAGAAACACTTCATACACTTACAAATACTTATAGCCCCACCAACTTATCTGACCTGGGGCCAGCATGGGCCGGAGATAAAAAATTTATCCCCCGATTTTATCCACTGACAAGAGATAAAATTAACTTATCCACTTCTCACAGCACGGCAACAGGGGAGAGGAGAAGTTTATCTCCGTTTGACATTTCACGGGGACTCGGGGGACTATTTATCCACCGTTATTTAGCGTTTTTATTTATTTATTTAGGAATTACATTTTTATCCTTTCCTCGGGGAGAAAATTGTCCCGGCCCATGCTAGGGGGGCAGGTGGTCAGGACATGTCCCAGTTCAGTATGGAGGGTGGTTTTTTATTCTGAGTGTCAATGGACCAGAACCAAACTGCCATCACGTGAAAGAGAAAAAAATATAACAATCAACGCCATTTAAATAATAATTTTAGAAAACCCCGTTTTTTTAAAAATTAATTAAGAAAAATATCGTTTGTAGAAAATATTTTTCGATGGATGGCAACACTAAAACTTGGGTAATGCGCAATAATTGTGATTATTAATATTCCATTTCGATAAACTACCCATTTTCCACTACATAGGTAGTACATACAACATTATAAGATTAATAAATAATAATTGAGTATTTGAGACATTACAATAAATCACCATTAAACTATGATAAACAAAACTGACAGTGACATTTGACAATCACCCAATGACCTAAGTGACAAAAAAAATCAAGTTTTTTTTTTACTGTTGATATTTGACTGTATTAAAAATATCGTTTCTGCTGTTGCCATCCTAATAGATTATTATTTTTAAGTAATATTCCATTTGACCGAACTAAAAAATAATGTATTGTTTTTCTATAAAACATGAAATAAATTAATTAATTTTCGATCTATGTTCACGTGATCGTAAACGCTCTATGATTGGTTGAATCGTTAGTGACGTAACTATATAATAAAATCTAACTGTGGTGTAGTAAATTCGAACAATTACGAGTGTTTTTCCGTTTTTCTTTATGTTTCTGTGCTTTTTATTGTTTCAATTAGTCATTACCAACCATACTTTTCCTAATTAATAGTTTAGGAACCCAATTATTTAAAAGCAGATAGTGGAAACCTCTCAAAAGATGATGCATTTAAACCTAATTGGACATTTTTCAAAAATAAAAATTCTATTAAAATGAATGAATTCTATTATGAATTTCTAAATTAGTTATTACTTATTAATGTGTTTGTAAATACTTAATAAACATACTACAAACCAGCTAATACAAACGGACATGTCTAACCTCAAACAGAACAGGTGAAGTAGGTACACATTTTTAGACCATTATATAATTATATTTAGTAATAGTTTGTTAGATAGATAGTGTAAAACTCACATCAAAGCGATCCTCGCAAAAATAAACACTTAAAGTGACCCTCAGTGACCACTATAGGGTCTCTTCGAGCAAGTTGCAACCACTTCTTCCGTATCTTGGCTTTCTTTGGAACACTTCTAAACAGTTTACTCTCGAGTTTTTGTAGACTTGTTTGTACATTGCAGTAGTATGCACACCACACACCATTGGTAAACCATAGTTTTATAAAAACAATCTCTAAAACAAAGTTTTTATCAAGGGAAACTGAAATATCACACACTTTGTTTACGTTTTTACTACATAGTTACGTCATAGAAGTCATGTCACCCAAATGTTGTCAAAGAGAGCGTTTACGCGGCAATTTAATTTTTTGAATTTATTTTTGAGATTTCTATATAAAATACTGAAAATTAAGACGAAATAAATATATTGTTAGCTATAATAAATCATTATTAACAATATGCGACTATTTTCTAAAAGCAGTCAAATACCCTATTCAGACAAAGATCTAAAAAAGCCACGAAATAAAAATATATTTTTCTCCAAATTGGGGTCCTTTAAAAATGTGTAAATAATTCTAAAAGCCATATTTTAGGATCCCTATTCACGTGTATTAAAATCATCTTGGTTCATGTTCAAGGCCCAATCTTGGACAAGTCCTTTGGAACTATTTATTATTCCTGTCTAGTTTTTGTTTTATTTGTCAGATACTAGCGACGCTGTCACCGGATCAGATAAGTTTGTAGGGCTAAACCTAATTATTTATATAGTTTTAGACGTGTTATAGGTACCTACGTCTAAAAACTTGTGATGATTTTACAATAGGTACTTATGTAGGTATTATCCCCAAATAATTACTTATGTTCTTAACTACTCATATCTATTTATATTTTACAATCAGACTTTACATTATACTTTGATAAAACATCGCTAATTAATAAACACCAATATTTTGTAATAAGAAATACTATGTACGATTTTAATAAAATAGTGTAAGTACCTACCTATAATATTTTTGTGGTGTTTTTTTATAAAGTCGCCATCTTGAAAAGTAGCATAGACTCAACTTCTTAACTTTAAAAAAGTTTTAATTCATTTATTTTAGAATGTACCTCTACCTACCTACCTTTGATTATGTATGGTACGAAGGAGGAGATAAATGTACATAGGAGGTAGGAGGAGATAAATGTACATAGGAAGGAGGTATGTATTTATTACTTCCATGGGGCTATACTTACGTAATCTTAGCTCTATGATTATACATCAGAAACAATGTTGATCGTACATTACACCGAATAGGCAGCCACAGCCCGTACGTAATATTTCTTTCATAGAAAATAATTTTATACCTATTCAGTAGGTTCTGTGAAAACGTCAGCGTACGCACGCATGTACGCACGTGGAGTTAACTCTTTAATAATTATAGAGTTGAACCTAAGTGGTAGGTATCAAATCTGAATAAAAAACTCCGTCGGTGAACGATAACTGAGTTTTATGCTGTTAGGTATGTTTACGATGTACGTAACCGTCGGAATTTGTCTCCTTGTCTATTGCAACAGATGGCAATTTTGTGGTTTGCACAAAATGGGTATAGATTATATAAATATTTATTTATTGGAGAAACATGTAATACTACGCAATTTCGCCTGAACACAGGGCAGGTAGGTAAATGTGTAACAATTATAAAGCAAAAACATACCTACTTACAACTCGATCCGGCCCGATCCAGTGCTACGTTACTGGCACGAGTCATAAATCATCAATAGTACAAAGACCTTATTTTATTATGTCTCGAGTTTTTAATATGTTTCCACCCTTATTTTTATTTGAACATTTTATTTATAGGTAAATAATATGACTAGTGATATGTTATGATAACTATACATAGGGCTTGGTAAACTACTTATTTGATGTTTATCATACCCCCGACACATTAAGAAAGTTACGACAAGTGGCCAAAATGGTGCCCAAATTCGAAACCCCGACACATTAAGAATGTTACGGAAAGTGGCCAAAATGGTGCCTAATTCGAGAAAACCGTCACTCATCCTGTTGTAAGTAACAGGATGAGTACAGGATGAGTCAGGATGATGATTAATAAGCACATTAAGTAATAGTGCTTATTTTTGGGGTTCTACGTTGCCTCATGTCTGCTAAGACTGTCGGGGGCCATTAAATTTTTAACTTATGTAATACTTTTGTGTACCTACTTACACGAGATATCCATAATAATTTATTGTTGAAAATTGTGATGATTCCTTACATTCTAATAATAATACTATCATAAAATATTTACATAATGCACCATGGGGGGAATTTTATAACGAGTTTTGTGTAAAATATAATTTTCTAACCTAAAAAAAACTAATTACCTAATATGCGTAATGCAGTCAGGCTTTTTGGTAGGTCCCTTGTGGGTGATAAGGGCCGTATTACATTTATCTGTTGGGACATAAGTAGGTATGTAATGCAAAACGTGAATTTTAGTAACAATCTCTAAATTTGTTGCAGTGAAAACCTCAAAATGAAACTTTATACATTTTTGCTGCAGCCGTGCCACTACGTCAATATGCTTTACTGTAATATTTTTTTCATAGAAGCTATAATAGGGATGGTGACAACTCAATCAAATCAGCAACTCTTTATCAAACTTAAAAACGCACTTCTAGTACCTATGGAAGTTGTATGAAAATCATAGTTGTGACTTGTCATCAAATTTAAACGCACTTTTTTCTTTAATCTATATTTTAAAATGATAATCAAACTTTAAACTAACTAAGGATGTGAATTTTAGGTCTTTTGAAATACCTACCCTCTATTTAATAATCAGTTAAATATATAAATATAGGCATCATCCCTATTATCTGCTGTTATTATAAAGTCTTCTAGATTATTTACTAATTGCATTGTATTCTGATAAGGAGGCATTATATTATATAATATTATCAAAATTCAAAACCCTATTAATTTTCATATTTAAATATTAATATTGTACCTAATTCTGAAGTAAATAAGTGAAACCCAGCTGTTTCTCCATGTTATACGGCCCTTATAAGGTGTAGAATATAAGATGAACGTCGGAGGTAGGTAAAAATTCTATAATATACTAATAAATATTATTTGATCAAAAAGATTATGCTTAACATTTACATATTGCATCACGGTATTAATATCAGAGTTTTAAGTCGATCGCATATCTACCACTATGCGTTTTGCATTTTGTAAGCAATGGATTTTCAGTACCTTGTACCTACCTTTATATAGATCAAATCTGCTACCTGCAGGGCTAGCATGCGCACAACGAGTAAAATTATGTCTACCCATTTTATCGCGTTATCTCTATTTGTCTAACGAAGAGAAGACAAGTGAAGAACTTACATGGTTACACATTAATATGACTTGTCTCGCTACGTCTAAAGTACAGATAAAAGTAATCTATCTTGTCTGTGGTATTTTTCTCTACGAACCCAAACATGCCAACAACTTTTCTTGTAACATAGGTAACGGATTTTGTGCATGTTAGGGTACCTAAACGAGAAATTAGCCGACAACAACAACTCTCTCTCTCGTCGCGAGATATCTCGTTGTGCGCATGTTAAACCTGCTGGATTTCGAGTCACGAAAGTCCCCTAGAGGCAGCGCTGTAGACACATGCTTATGCAAAAAATGTGTGTAAAATGTTCCACTTATAATTGCCGCAGACTTCTTTTGTGACACTGACTCTACTTACCGTACGCGACTTAGCGAAAGAAGAATTAGTAAGAAATGCGGTACATGCGGCTAACAGATATGCGATCAGCTTTAACAGACCACGATTGGTCATTTAATTACAACAACACAGACTGACAATATCAATAAATTAAAGGTTCATACAAATTACAAACTACAGTCTGCCGTGTGCGTCATTTGACAGCTTAACATATTACCTACTCGAACTGTTTTAGGAGTTCAATATATGCTTTTTGACGTGCAGGCATCTATGAACTCCTTAAACAGGTCGGATTATACGTTTGAAAAACGATTACGATTACGATTTTCTTACCTTTGATTTCTTTCACAATCGGGGGTAGATTGGTCGAATGTCGAGTACGATACGACGACACACACGACATTGTAGTTTGTCTGGACCTTTATAAACCGCCTTTACTAATGCTGTTTTCACATTTCACAAACAACACCTTCATTGAGGCTGCATACACATTTCACAAACAATGCCTTTTCTAAGGCCTTGTTCACACATTCTTTTCAGGCTTAAGTCCAGTCCAATATGGAGTGGGCTTAAGCGGAATGTTTGGATCATACATTCGACTCGGGTCCTTCTGTATTGTGCTTGAAGGAAGCTCGAATTCTTGCTAGGTACAGAGCACAGATGTGACCGTAGCATTTGTTGTACCATTCGGGTGTTCGGCCCCTGGAATTAAAAAAAGTACGATTGAGGGTGGGAGAAACGTAGGATTTAATAAAAAGTAAGCTCAAAAACTGAAACCCGACTAACTATCACGCTCTTAAAGTATGAAACAATGAAATTAATCATAGGTACATACTAATATTATACTTAAATGCGAAAGTATGTTTGTTTCACCTTCAATCACGCCGCAAAAAAGAGACGGATTGACGTGATTTTTTGCATGGACGTTTAGTTGAGGACCTGAAGAATGACATAGGCTAATTTTTATCCCGTAAAATTAAGGAGTTCCTGCGGGAATCAAAAAAACTTAATCCACGCGGACGAAGTCGCGGGCACGTACCTACTTAAGATACAATTGTAAATGACCTTCCCCGGGCTACAACCTATCCCTGTATCAAATTTCATGAAAATCGGTTCAACAGATGGGGCGTCAAAGCGTTGCAGACAGACAGACACACTTTAGCATTTATAATAGTATGGATATGGATATCTCCAGGTAATTCTGTACGCACATGGTATCAACTCTAGCTAAGTGCACCAGTCGGCTCCTGCCCTTCCCAGCAGGCTGAGCGAGGTATCGAGACGCGAGGACAACGCCTCGCGCGCCCTCTGTCGGCGGCGCTCCGTGAGCTACTGACGTTTCTGCGACTGCACACCACCCCCCACCACCACCACCTTGCTGCCATGATCTAAAACATAAATAAAAAGGTTTTTAGGCTTCCGTACCTCAGTAGAAAATAAGGAACCCTTATAGGATCACTTTGTTGTCCATCTGTCTGTCTGTCCGTCCATCAATCACCTTTACCCAGACCCAGAATCCCAGAAACCCAGATGACCTGGAATCATGAAATTTGGGAAGAAGCAAGGTCTCATAGCACAATTGTATAGGGAAAATCCGAAAATCGTTAGGTAATTAGGGTTCTGTAGTCATAGGATGTCGAATTGTTTGTCAGGCGGAACCAGCTTTAACCGGTTTTTTTTTAATAATGTCCCTTTTATAATGCTATGCTTTATTCTAGATTCAAAGTGCCGCTCAAGTGCTTTTCCTAAAAATTAATTAAATGAGACAAGCAATAAGACCTACTTAACTGCCTTTCGAACCATATGCATCACATTGGTTACTTCACCACTACAACCCATTAAAGTCCCACAGCTGGGCACAGGCCTCCACTCTCATAGAAGAGAGGGAATTAGAGCTTAGACCCACCACGCTGCTCCAATGCGGGTTGGCGGTTTTAACGACTATTTATTACCATTATACGACGGCTTAACGTGCTCTCCGAGGCACGGGGGTGAAACACCGCCAACTTCCTAACTCCGGGCTAGTACTGAGAATTTCTAGTCAGAAAAACCCACACTTAATAATTATGGCCCGACCCCGAGGTCCCCCTCCTCGGCCGCAGTCGAACATGCTAACCACTAGACCAACACGCGTTGGTTACTCATTGATGATTAATTGTAAATATCAAGACTGCACATGATTATAACTTCATCAGATGGATAGTACTTATGCAATAGAGCACTGGGCCTTAGATAAACAAGGTGTGTTATAATTTGTACAAATGACGTCACTATACATGAGTACCAGTTTACGTTTCACGGTTCCATTTACCTATTGGACCACAGATCACTTGGACATAGCAAAAACTATAATTTAGACTTCAGATAGGAAATTGGCTCTAATTTATTTTCTTTTTGGTTTTTTGATGGGTTTATTATAATAGATTAAGGAATTTTATTAATAAAGTTACCCAAAGCTACCCACCGTAAAACGCAATAATCTCTTGGCGCCAAGTTGAAGCAAGAAGCTGTGACGTATTGGAACACCTCAGCGGTTGCCCCCAACTTTTCGGCCACCCGCCACTTCACCAGAGAATCGTCCCAAATGTGCCGCTCGCGGAGTATCCTGGAATGAGATTTAAAAAAAATATTGAATACACGAGTCGATGGTAAAATGATACTTACCTAAGTTTTCAAGACACAATAACAGTTCAATTCTTGGATTGTTTTAAATAATACATATAAATGGGTTGCTGGGTAAAGAACAAGCATCAAAATGTCTTTCATGGGATACCTAGAATATAGATGAAGCATCTCCTTGTATAAAATTTAGGCAAGCTAGATCCACCTTAGGCTGCATCACAACATGCGAGCAGGTCTGATTGCAGCCAAGCGCTAGCCTACACTATAATTCAAAAAAAAAATTGGCAGGCATAGATTAAAAAAAAAAGTTTAATTACATAATATGTAGATATCTTCGTAACAACGCGAGCATGTCGGTGTCGGTGACGCAAATCCACAAGTTTACCCCCTACCAAAAAGAGCTTAACGCGGCTAAAGAAGTTTTTAACCGACTTCCATAAAACGAGGAGGTTCTCAATTCGGCACGTATGTTTTTTTTTTTTACTTCAAACATTTGGTTGCAAAAGTGGCATTAGGTTATAAAGGCTCTTAAAAATACTGCAACATTTCGAAAAATTGCTTAATATATTTTATTATTCAGTATAGTATCTATGGTTGGTTGTTAGAAAGTTCTTGCTATGTAGACTGATAATAATCCCTATAACCATGTACAAATAATAACTGTAGGCACTAAACCCTTTCATGTGCCTTTCATGTTTAGTTGTGGAGTCAATAATATTATGAGCTTAGGATCCTAAATAATTCATAGTATATACTAACAGAATTGGCAGGAGCAACTTTATCACTAAGATCAATCTTCCTGTTCCATAGTTTGATAAGCAGGTAGTCGAAATTTTTTTAGCCCTTTTTTAGCCCTTGACTGCGTTCTCACCTGATGGTAAGTGATGATGCAGTCTAAGATGGTAGCGGGCTAAAATGGCAGTTATATTAAACCCATACCCCTATACCTAAATTCGGTTTCTACACGGCATCGTACCGGAACGCTAGAATCGCTTGGCGGCACGTCTTTGCCGGTAGGGTGGTAACTAGCCACGGCCGAAGCCTCCCACCAGGCCAGACCAGGGAAAATACAGAAATAAATATAAGGAAAATGAATACTTATTGTGACAGGAAATAAACCTTACCTTTGCATTACCTCCTGTGGCGGCGCTTCTACATCAGTGGTGGCACGCCACAGCCTCAACGGATGGCCGTCCCCTACCTTCTTACAGCACAACTCGACGTGAGGCGCCGCTCCCGATACTGACATCCAACCTCGTGTTCTGGAAATATTATGGACTTTATTTGTATTGTTACAAGAACTATGCAGCAGCAGTCGCTATGAAGCGTGTTTTTCTCATGAAATTCGGAATGAGGAGGTAGGAGACATTGAGTCAACGATGTTGTGTAAAAGTGAAGTTGCAGTGAGCTAGGTAGAGGTGAATAATATAGTACGTAGCGCAATATCATATTATATTTATATTATGGCGCGCTATTTTTCTATAGCGCGGATCGCGAGCTATGTGAGGAGCAGCTATGACGCTACGGCGCTATAAAACCCGCGCGATCGCGCGCAGCGCCTCGTTTAGAGTAAGCTAGGTCATGTCGTTTGCAGAATAGACCGCCTATTAAGCAGAAGTGTTCTGGAATCTAGTTGATGAGTAAGCACAGCGTATGCCGACTTCCGCTGGAACAATGTCGTCACGAAGATGGCGGGAATCGGATGTAATATGAGGTAAGCGGAAACCGTTTTTGGTTGTGTTCTGTTAAACAGGCTTGTACAACCAGTAGATGCATGCAGTTTGATGGATTACAAAACAAGAATTTTTGCCGTGCTTGTATATTTTGAACAATTTAAATCCATACTTAATATTATAAATACGAAAGTGTGTCTGTCTATCTGCTACGCTTTCACGGCCCAACTACTCAACCGATTTTGATGAAATTTGGTACAGAGATAGTTTACGTCCCGGGGAAGGACATAGGCTAGGCATAGGACGAAGTCGCAGGTATCATCTAGTTATGCCATATATAAGAGATTTGTACAAGTTGAATTTATTTCCCATTTGGTTGTAGTTAATGCTCTTGAGAAGCGAAGTTCACAGGAACTTTTAAACTGGTAAGTTCTTTGCTAACAGTAGCAAAGTACTTACCAGTTTAAAAGTGTTTAATGTATTTTTTGTTTATCTTGTCTTGTGTAAAGAAGATGCGTTGTTTGGTTTTGAGAGTTTGTCTTAGTTTTAATTGTAGCGAAAAAATTCTATGTCTATGGTTTTAATTGTTTCAGCAACCATTTTTGTTTAATATTATCATATATCATGCTACTATCATTTCATATTTCCTTTCTTTTCATTCTTTGAAAAATAGTCTATTTTTTTCCCTTATTATATTAGTGTTTGCTAATTGTATATTTTGAATTTATTTATTGTTTAACTTAGTTCAAAGATTTAATAAAAATAAAAATTTAATTTTTATTACATAAAAATCAAACCGCGTTCTGGGAACATTGCCTCATTGCAGCGGTTTGGATGATATTTTTTAATGTTTAGTTTTTAATGTATTTCACAGTTTAAAATTGACTTTTTATTCAAAGAATAAAAAAATAAGGTAATTTATGCTTAAAAACTAACATAACTTCATTTATGTTTTATATTATTCAATAATATTACTTATTTAAAGTTTCTCTATTTATCACATTTATTCTAAAATACATCTCTAGTAAACATCTAGGTGGCACCTTTACGCCTACTGATGATTATGAAATGAATATCCATCAAGTTAGAATCTGTTCTTTAAAGTTGAATTGAATTTAATCATAGAAGATATTCTGGGTCATGTAAACGCACAGTGTAAACGTTTATACCTAATGCCTTAACACGAGGCGAGTGCTTTAAGGAATTGGGTGTTCGACAACTAGTCAAATCAGCAACTTTTTTTTCAAACGTCAAAACGCGTGCTTAGTAAGTATGTGATGTTGTATGAAATATTGAATAGTGACGTCATCAAAGTTCGACGCACTTTTTTACTTTAATCGATAGTTTAAAATAGTTATTTAACATAAAACTAACAGGGGACGTGGATTATTACGACTTTTGGGAGATCCTCTATTTAATAATCACTAAAAAATAATTTATTTGAATAGTTGTCAAATACCCAATTAAGGTTTATCAAAACTTTAAAGCTTGGAACAACTTATTTCAGTGATTGAAAGAAATGTAGCAAAGGAAACAGTAAAGAACAGATAAGATGAGACAATCATGAGATGTGGTGCTAACACCGAGGTCTCACCTCTTTCCTGAGCGGCCACAGACTCTAAAAAGGCATGAAAAAGGTTAACGCAATAAGAAATGACAGAAAATTTGAAGATTCAGAAAATCCCTTTGAAATTACAAAATAATTACACAGTATTAAATTAGCAGTGGCAATTGGCAACGTTTGAAAGAGTTATAACAAAGATAAAAAACTTAAAATGGTAAGTACTTACTTTTCTTTGGCTTCTTTTAGTAAAGCTTTGATGCAGGCTTGCTGGAAACCTTTCCAGTCTTGATTGAAGTCGGCACCTAATTCTTCAAGGCCAACCTGAAACGTATGATGGTTGGAAAATTTGTTATATTATTTTGAATGAGTAAGTAAGTATTATTGAGTGAGACAGCTGCATGTGATCTGATTACACGATCAAAATGATTCAACTTTAGTAGCTATAGTTGTGGACCCAGTTATTTTTTTTTTGTCAGGCATGATTATTACAATATATAGGATGTTCTTATATAAAACCTAATAAATAAGTGGAATCAAGACTAAAATTAATGGTCTACAAAATAATTATTATTTCCTATCATATCAAGAAATCCTTAAACTTTTTAGAATATGTATAGGAAAAAAATTTAATTATCCATTAGTTTAATGAAGATGATGACATTGGGGCCAATTATTCTGTTTTACACAATTTCAAAACAATTTCAATATCCTGTGCTATGAGCACAGATGTCCGTGTGGAAAAGAGGTTGATAAATTTGGAATTCACGGACTCTCTTGCCAAAGGAGCGCTGGTAGGCTTTTTCGGCATGGCTCTCTCAATGATACGATCAAAAGGGCTCTTGCCACCATAGATATTCCTGCGCTCATTGAGCCGGCAGGGATTAGTCGGGATGATGGCAATGGACCTGATGGATTGACGCTGGTTCCCTGAGAACGGGGACGGGCGCTAATGTGGGACGCAAATTGCGTAGACGAAAAGGCTGAAACCGGCAAACGGCGGAAGTATGCCTCTCTCATAGAGAGTTACATATTTGTTCCGTTTGCCGTGGAGACCCTGGGGCCGTGGAGTCTTAGTGCCAAAAATTTTTTGCGAGATATTTCACCGCGGTTGATTGCCTCATCTGGTGACAGAAGGGTTGGTTCATTTTTTGCACAAAGGATCAGCTGTCCAGCGCGGAAATGCAGCCAGCATTCTCGCCACTATTCCACGCGGGCATGATTTTAAATATAGTAATTAGGTTAAGCTAGCTAGCTTTAATTTTTATTGTATTGTTTTCAATAAATGTTATACTTAATGATTTTAAAAAAAAAAATACTAAACTAAAATTACAGCTCTAAACCTAGTGCTGCCCCTTTCCGTAGGGAGTATTAAGAAAGGGATATCAATGTAAATAGAGCTGTTATTTTAGTTTAGAGATTGTGCTAAACAGAATTGGCATTGTTGATTGTTGATATTAGAGTTGTTGATCAGATTTCGGAACATCAGGAATAAGGAAGGTGTATGAAGCAAACTAACAAAAGAACGGAAAAATTTACATAGCCACACTTAATACCCTATCGCTGCGAACCCCAGAAAAACTGCAAGAGCTACAATTGTCTTTGAAGAATGTCAAATGGGATATACTAGGATTAAGTGAAGTACGAAGAACTGGAAGTAACATAGAGGAATACAAAGACTTTATTTTCTATTACAAGGGAGAAACAAAGGGGCAGTTTGGGGTAGGATTTTTGATAAAAAAACATTTGAAGAACTGTGTAGAAGAGTTAAAAGGTATATCAGAAAGGATTGCAGTACTCAATATGAGTCTGCCAGGATACAAGAACAAATGGTCAATTATACAAGTATATGCTCCGACAGAAACGGCAAGTAAATCTGATAAAGATTCATTTTACAATGAACTAAATCTAACTCTTCAAGAAACTTATAAAAATACCATAGTGATGGGAGATTTTAATGGAAAAATTGGAATACAAAAAGAAAACGAAGGACGAATAATAGGGAAATTTGGTATTGGAATAAGAAATAACAACGGCAAAAGAATGGTAGATCTGGCATTCGAAAATAATTTATCATTCATGAATAGCTTCTTCAAAAAGAACCCAAAGAATAAATGGACTTGGTACTCACCCGACGGCAAATACAAAAACGAAATTGATTACATAGCAACTAACAACCCAAAAACATTCTATGACGTCAGCACACTACACAACCTAAACTTTAACAGTAACCACAGAATGGTCCGGGCGACGTTACTAGCAAAGGAGCCAATCAAAACGAGAAGACACTTCGGAAATAAGATAGCAAGCCCGCAGTCGGGCATAGTTCAGCCACAAAATAGTACAGTAGTTTATAAAAATAAGGTTCAAACTATTTATGACTCTTTAATTTTAAAGTTACAACCGTGTGGAAAAATCAAACAGGCCGTTAAAAAAGAAATAAGTGAAACAACAAGGCTTCTGATTAATCAGAGAAGAGAAATGTTAATAAACAAAAAAGATAAAGAAACTAGAAGGAACATTACGAACATAAGCAAACAAATTAGCCATAATCTTAAAAAAGATAATATCAAACGAAGGATGAAATGCATCAATTACCACATTGCGAAAACAGGAGGCATCAAAAAAGCTTTAAAAGAATTGAATAACAATAAAGACTGGATTCCGCACATGAAAAACATTTATGGCCAACAAGAAACAAAAAGAAAATCGATTATGGCCATAGCTACCGATTACTACTCCAACTTGTACTCTAATCAATATAACAAATCGGAAAATCTAACTATAAACGAAGACGATGAGGTAGATGTACCACCTATTTTAAAAAGTGAAATTGAATTAGCAGTTTCAACACAAAAACTTGGGAAATCACCTGGTCCTGACAATATTTCCAACGAAATAATCAAGCTAACCCTACCTGAAACTCTTGAAACAATATTAACCCTTTTTAATGAAATCTTAACATCAGAACAAGTCCCTTCCCAATGGGCTAAGAATACTATTGTTTTGATCTACAAAAAGGGAGATAAAAGCGACATTGGTAATTATAGACCAATCAGTCTAATGTCGAATCTATATAAAGTATTTTCGAAAATAATCTTAAAAAGGATAACAGCTCAGCTTGATGATCAACAACCAATAGAACAGGCTGGATTCAGATCAGGCTACTCGACGGCAGATCACATGCATGTGGTCAAGCAACTGATAGAAAAATGCCAAGAGTATAACAAAACTATATATTTAGCCTTTGTCGATTACACTAAGGCTTTCGACTCATTGAAACATCATAGTATCTGGAAAGCGTTAAAAACCCAAGGAATAGCCCACAAATACATCAGAATCCTTAAGAACATATATGATAACTGTTCAGCCCAAATAAAACTAGAAACAATTGGCGAAGAATTTCCAATACGAAAAGGAGTCAGGCAAGGGGATCCATTATCACCAAAAATTTTCTCAGCAGTTTTGGAAGAAGTATTCAGAAATATGGACTGGCAAAATTACGGTATCAATATAAATGGAACAATGTTAAATCACCTTCGATTCGCGGACGACCTAATACTCATTGCAGAAAATCCCACTACACTCCAGAAAATGTTACAAGAACTCTCAGACAACAGTAAGCAAGTGGGACTGACGATGAACAAAACGAAGACTAAAATTATGACCAATGGTAACACTGAAACAATATCGATAGATTGCGAACACATAGAATACGTAAACTCATACGTGTACCTCGGCCAGCTCATTTCGTTCAGAAACCAAATGGGTCAGGAGGTTGAAAGAAGAGTAACAAACGCATGGCGAAAGTACTGGTCATTCAAAGAGATCATGAAGAACTACCAATACCCTATGCCATCGAAAAGAAAACTTTTCAACCTTTGTATTCTTCCTACCCTTACTTACGGATGCCAAACATGGGCGCTGACACAGAAAACCCTTACAAAAATGAGAACCTGCCAAAGAGGTATGGAACGCAGCATGTTAGGCTATACTAGAAGAGATAGGAAAAGATGCCAAGACCTAAGACGTATCACTAAGCTCGAAGATGTAGTCGTCCAAACTAAAAAACTGAAATGGAGATGGACCGGACACATGATACGAGAGAAAAACAAGAAGTGGACCAGAGCATTGACTGAATGGGAAGTTAGGGATGGCTCGAAGCGAAAAAGGGGTAGACAAAGGAAACGCTGGGTTGACGACATAAAGCAGACGGCTGGGGCACTATGGACAAGAGAAGCTCAAAACCGAAATAACTGGAAACACCTGGAGGAGGCCTATGCGCCAGAGGGCGCGCTGATCGCAACGGACGCTAAAGTGCAAAGTTTTTAGACTAATCTTATAATTTAAACATGAATCAGCAATAAAGGCTTTATTTATTTATTTATGAAGCAAACTATTATAACAGTTAAGGCTTACCGGCACGCTCTCCTCGAAGTAGTTGAACTTGCATCTTGCCAACATATCAGCAGGTGCCAGGAACAGCTGCCGATGCTGCTGAATGAGCAGCAATAGACACGCGTGTGCAGCTCGCGACTCGCTGATTTGTCGTTGATCTGCTATGCTTTCTACGATCGTTCTGAAAAAAAATTATTGTAAGTAATAGAGAAAAATACTATAATGTTGTGGTGTCTTCTCGACAGGCCGAAGGCCAGTCCTCACAGGTAGCACTAGAGACTACCTGGATTGTCTTTTTCAGCTTTTTATACTGGCCTGAGTTCACGCCTGCACTGCATCGGCCTTGGTGCAATTGGATAGGTCAGGGTTGTTATTGTTGTCAAATCCGGCGGATGAGGTGTCATATATATCCAGTATATTGGGATGTCAAATTCCAAATACTGTCCGGTTTCGGGTGTCCTGAACTGCTAACGCGCGATACTTATTCATAACGCCGTAGCGTCATTGGGGCTCCTCACATAGCACTACATCCACGCTATGGAAAAATAACGCGTTATGTTTTTGCGCTACGTGCTATATTAACCAGCTATAGTCGGTCAGGCCGATGCGTCGTCCTCTTCGTCACTATAGAGACAACACTATAGAGAGAGCGATTATGAGGAGGGACAGGCAAATCAGGTGGCGCCACCCTAGTTGGTAACTCTCAAGTTCATTTGCAATATTGAAAACCATTTAAATAAATGTTTTCAAGGAAAGGTAACTAACCAGTTAAAGTGGTAAAAAGATAAATTTATTTCCGAACAATGGATCTTAAAATTGCGTCATGTAATACCTATTTGAATTGCCTTCTTTAGTGCTGCCGGTGTGTGGAGGCGCGTGATGAAGCCTCAATAAAGTTGGTGCAAAACAAACTGCTAAATTGGAAGCTGTCATCTGATTCACAGCTGAATGTTCTCCCACCTACAAAATTATAAAATAAGGTTTTTGTACATTATAAAAGCGTTAATAGCTATATTATACCTATTTAATTCAGGCGCAGGACCAACGGCTCAAAGAGCTCCAACTTCCTAACTGAGAATTTCTTGTCAGAAAAACCCAATGCTTGTTATGCCCCGACCCGGGACTCTGACCTCTCACCGGTCGTGTCGAATTTTCCATCGAATCGGGCTATGAGAGTAAAGGAACAGAGAGTGCACCTGTGTATGAGGCTATGAGCACACTTGTGCACTAAAATATCTCCCGTGCAGATGGCTAATCTCTCTGGAGATAGACCGCCATGGCCGAAATTCATTAAGTATTATTTGATTACATAAATGTAAAAGTTAAAATGACAAACCTCTGCCAGAAATATTAGAAGAGATTGCAAAGCTTCTAAATGTTCTTCTGGTAAAAGCAGCAACGCACATTGCACAGCATCAGGCCTTAGTGGTTCAGGTACATCTAAAAATATTGCCAATATTATATTATGAGTTATTTTGGTCAATATTTACTAACAACCTCATTAATGAAAAGTAGCAATAACGCTGGCCCAATAAGTGAACCTTGGGGTACCTAGTCTTTAAATTTTAAATGTAAAAAAATAAACTTACGTTGAAAAATTGCAATAAATGTTTCACTCAGTTTATTCGTCAGCAACGAATCCGGTAGCTCCCTAAAATACTGTTTGACCATATCCGCTACATCGTGCGCCTGCGCACCATCGAAGTTAAGACTAGACTGGTTTGGATCTATGGTATTTATGTTTTCTATAGCAAAAGCTGCGTTTGCGGCACCAGCTGATTCAACCGTTGCACGAAGTTTGGCTATCCTTGATTTCACACCAGCTTTTCGAAATATACCCATCTGGAAATTTGTTTTAAGGCTTGAATTGCTCCGTTGCGGCGTGATTGAAGGACAAACCAACAAACAAACACACTTTCGTATTTATAATAAGTATTAGTATGAAGTACTAGCTGATGACCGCGACTTCGTCCGCGTGGATCGAGGTTTTTCGTTTCCCGCGGGAACTCCTTAATTTTCCGGGATAAAAAGTAGCCTATGTGTTATTCCGGACTATAATCTATCTCTGTGCCAAATTTCATCCAGATCCGTTCAGCCGTTGGGGCGTGATTGAGTAACAAACATCCATCCATACATCCATACATCCATCCAAACTTTCGCATTTATAATATTTATTTGATTGATGATTTTACCGTTTCGTTATTCATGAAGGAAAAATTAACGAACACGTGTGCTAAGTAAAGATAAAAAATATATTTCCTCACCTGATCTAATGCATTGTTTTTTAACCAATTCAAAGCACACTGTATTGGTTTTGGTAACGAGTGTCCAGTCCTTTGTAATGATATGGTTAATGGTACGCCAAAAACTGTTTTATCTGAAAAATTATAATACAAATTAACATCTGAAAATATTATTATAGCCCAAATTATAGTTCCTTATAAAACCTATCTTCTTATCTTCTTGGGGACGTGGCTATGCAGGGCTCTGTAAAGAGACCCGGTATCACTTTGACTGTTGCCGATCTATTGTGATAGCCATCACCATCTATAGTTCCTGGCCAATACTACTTGGTTCTAAAACCTATGAGAAATTGTTAATACCTTTGTAATCCGGTGTTTTGATTTTCCTAATTAGTTTCGGCAGTTCCCAGTTCCAACCAGACTTATGTGATGGACAGTACCGTTCCATGCACGCTGTAAGTCTCAAGAGTGCCAGTTTTCTTAGAATATGGAGCTGGCCACATGATAATGAAGACATGGGACGGGATACTGAAATTAATATAAATAAATATAATTGTATCTTTTTTGCCTAATGGACAGAAGGGATTGATCACTTTTGCGCAAAGAATTAGCTAGCTGTTTAGCACAGTGTCGAGTGGCCTAGTTGTGACAAGGCATATCAGTCGATTTTTTTTATTTTTATTATTAATACATCACAATACTGCAATCATAGTGTTACAAGTAAAATGGTGTGATCATAAACTAATTGATTGCGAATGTTAAGCAACGTTGAAACAAGCCGGTAACTGGATGGGTGACCGAATTTGGAGGTTCAAATTTGGCCTTTTCATTTCCTCCGTGCCTCGAAGAGCACGTTAAGCCGTAGGTCCCAGTAATAATCGTTACAAAAACCTGAGAGTTTAAATACTCTAGTTAGTTGAGTCGTATGCGGAAGGACGTGGGAACCTACCGCATTATTATCCCAAGAAAACTCCTTCCATTATTTGATTAATGGAAAGAGGTCACGACCCTCAGTAATGAGGAATACGACGCAGAGAGAGAGAAAGACTTTTCAAATAATAAAATAAACACAAGAAACTTATTTGATTAGGCAGGTGAATGTACTTAACTAAAGTATTTTCTTGAAATAACTATACAAGTAAAAGTTTCTCGTAAATTCTCTAATGATCACAAAACTGCTACAAAAGCCCGTTGGTCACCTGATTTTATTTAAATACCATGCCAAAACTTTGGTTTCGAATTGAAATGAATTTTCTTAAAACAATGTTTCACGAGAGTGAAAGACTTATAATTGGTAAACTTACGGTAGGTTTCAGGATTTTTCTGATTCGGCGAAGGCTGTAGCGTATTATTTGCTTTTGGACCACCATTCAGAGTATTCGTTCTAAAAGAGTACCACCTCTGTATGTTGTTTCTGAAAAAGAAAAACACTTTATTAGACGGAAAAAGATGTGCTAGTAGGTACATTAGTAAATGCCCCTGATAGAAACTTAAAAAAAAGTGTGTGTGTGCAATTCACACACGGCAGAAGTGAAACTTCAGAAAAGTAGCCTACGAGATAATGAGATAAATACAACTTGTATTCTATCTCATTCACTCGCAGGCTAAATCCTATTATGAATACGTTTGTCTCTTTTTGGTGTCGCTTTGTTTTTCTTTTTTTGTTTTATCAACCAGCAGGGCTAGCATGGGCCGGAGATAAAAAAATTATCCCCCGATTTTATCCACTGACAAGAGATAAAATTAACTTATATCCACGTCTCAAAGCACGGCAATAGGAGAGAGGAGAAGTTTATCCCCGTTTGACATTTCACGGGGACTCGGGGGACTATTTATCCACCGTTATTTAGCGTTTTTAGGGTTCCGTACCCAAAGGGTAAAAACGGGACCCTATTACTAAGACTCCGCTGTCTGTCTGTCTCCAGGCTGTATCTCATAAACCGTGATAGCTAGAAAGCTGAAATTTTCACAAATGATGTATTTCCGTTGCCGCTATAACAACAAATACTAAAAATTAAAAAAATATATATATTAAGGGGGGTCCCCATACAATAAACGTGTTTTTTTCGTATTTTTTTGCTCAATATTAAAAACGGTAACAGGTAGACGGTTCAAATTTTCACAGAATATTATCTTGTATATTACCTTTCAAAATAAATAATTAAATATCAATAAAGTAAATATTAAAGGGGGGCTCCCATACAACAAACGTAATTTTTAAGCAATTTTTTTTAATAAGTCATAAATCGTAAAACTTACTACAGGTTTGTACGGAACCCTCGGTGCGCGAGTCCGACTCGCACTTGGCCGGTTTTTATTATCTATTTATTTAGGATTAAAAATTGTATCCTTTCCTCGGGGAGAAAATTGTCCCGGCCCATGCTAGGGGGGCAGAGGCGGATTAAAATAAAACATAAAAAGCAATTAACAAATCATGGAACGCTTTGTATACACGTTCGTCCGGTGGCGCCACTTGTACCGTGGCAACAACATCCGTTTCATCGAATTTTCAAATCACAACGACTCTAGAAGTTTCACTTCAAAAATGAAATACAAAAGGTATTCTAGAGAATTCTATGAAAAGGCATAGGTACCTGAGACCATAAAAAACTAAATTACTATTTTTTACAAACTGACCTACTTTTACACAATAAGGTATTTCATCCAAACAGTATGATACTTGATTCATACATTAGGCCTCATGAAATGAAAACTAACAACTTTCATCATGCAACTTGGTTGATATAATTATATCATGTAAGTTTTTAAAAAAAAAATTCAAAATTCAAATGTTTTTTATTCAAATAAGCTTTTACAAGCGCTTTTGAATCGTTATAATATGAATCTACCGCTGGTTCGGAATGCCATTCCTACCGAGAAGAGCCAGCAAGAAACTCGGTGGTTGCTCTTTTCCATCAAAACTTACAATCATCATAATGATACAAGTAACTGCAGTCCCACGCATAACTGGAGCGAATCAAATCCACGCTTTTTTTTTATCATTTAGGTACGTAATCTTCGATTGTATAGTATGCTTTTTTCACGAGCATACAATATTCAATACACGCCAAGACTGGCAGACAGAGGCAGCCCCATTTCCGACGGTGGCACCCGTTCACGAGCATGACGCATGATCCAGCCATTGCTTCGCTCAACCATATTTGAGGGAACGTAACAACCCGCACCACACGACACCACCACAGAAACGTTAAAGAGAGTGTGACATACCCGACTACCCATATCAAGGCATAGAATTGAATACTGTTTAAGGGTGCGAATCGCCACCTATCGGCAATAATAATATTAAAGTTTGTATAATGGGCTAGGAAACTTACTTTTTAGTCTTCATATCTAGGCTATCATCGTCATCGTCATGATCCCCATCGTGTGATCTAGATCCAGCGGAGTTTGGGCTGCTATCCATTTCTGAACTTCTGGATGCTGACTTATCTCTTTTAAGGCTTCTGTCTCGAAATCTGCAAATATTTCGTAAATTACCAAAAAATACTTCGGTTACTATTGATTTTTTAGATGTTCAATTTTTATTTCATAAATGTAACATTTATGAAAATTGAATAATATTCTTACGGCATTTATGTTAGTTACCTATTGAATTCCTTCTCTAATGAATCTGAATCTATTCTCACAATTGTTTTTTCGAAATAAAAACTCATTTTACTGTTTTCTGACGAATTTTGTATTTAGAATACGTATAATTTAAATGTATGTATTAAATGTATGTAGGTATAGTCCCACAAACTTATCTGAATCAGTGGCCAAAATCGGAACTTATTTTTTTTATGTCTGTCTATTTTAGTTTTTATTTTATTTTTCATAGATACTAGCGACGCTGTCACCGGGTCAGATAAGTTTGACGGATAAATCATTGCATCTTTATGTGGAGAGACATTTTATTCTTGCCCTAGAAAAGTAAGAGCAAAAGGTATCCCGTGGCTATAAACCGATAACTACAGATGAGTCATAGCAAAGTGACCATGCCATACTCTTGACGACATTGGCATATCCTATAACTTACTACTCTCATTGTTCCCATTGTATTACTTATTACAGAAACGCATTAAGTAATGGCCCTGACTACGGTAATTAGTCTGCGGTAATCGCTTTCAAAATGGCGCAGTTATGGACGCTTGTGGACGTGCTACCATGTACGTTGCCATTGATTTATTAGTTTACATAACCGTCCTTGCATCTATAACGATTTCCATTTTCGGTCGGTACCTACTTTGGATACCAGATAATAGACTTTTCTGTCCCTTTGTCGTAGGAAAAGATATATATTACAATCCAAGAATAAGTACTTAGTATGATATTGTTCAGACATGTAGGTCGAATTTATTAAAATACACAGTTAAAATATGTTCTCCAAAATAGAGATGAAATTCTTATGTCAATAATAATATAGCGTCTTCCTTTTGCAACTTTATTGTACTTTCGTATTCGTAATTGGAAATTGAAAATAATCTTTTCGTTAACATATTATAATTCTGTTGTAGTCATAAATTGTAATCCACCGGATAAACAGTTTCATTATTTTTGTAACTAAACATGTATTTTAATTAATACAGATTTCACTAACTTTAACAGTGCTATTAAAAAGTCGTTTAAGTTGACGTTACTTACTTTTGTACATCTTTTCCTAAGTTCAGAGAGCTCGTTCTAATAGCTTGTCTTCGGTGGTGGGTATGAGCTGGAGATTTCTGTACTTCACGAAGAATTTCTGGATCTGGTTTTAGTTCTAGTTGCGGCGCTGGTGGTTCTGCGTACAGCTAAAATAAAAACAATAGATTTAGAAATAACATTTTATAGCTCACAATAATTTAAATTTTTAATTGTAATAATAATTATTTATTTTTTATTTTTATTATTGTTATAATTTCCGTTGATATTGTAATATGTAATTGATTAAGTAGGTATGGTCTAAGATCCCTGTATACAACGACCTTCACCGAGCTTATGGTCGACATTTCAGAAATTTAAAATTTTCGTCATTGTTTACCTTTTTTCATCTTAACTTATTTTGATTGCACGCCATGACATTGGCAATAAACTTAACTTTTGTGTATTGTGCAATAAATAAATTCTAATTCTAAAAGAAACTAGTTTTATTTGGCCCTAAATGCTCAGTTTTTATATAATATAAGAATAAATAATCTTCACAAACCTCAGTATTATGATGAGTATTATGCTCCTTATAGTAATTGTGTCTCCAACTTGCAGGCTGGCATTCCGAATCACTAAGCGCGCTTGAATCATCACTTCTTAGGCCTCGATGGAAAATTCTTTTTGCCCTACCCAATTTTGACTTAGAACTTTTATTGCTTGATCCCATACTGTTATCTGACGCGTAGCTAGAACTATCATCACCGAAAGGAGGGTGTATAATAGGAAAAGTGTGTTCCAGAGGTGCTATTGGCGAGGGTGGCATGGTTGTCATAGGAGAAGGAGGTTGGGTTCTGATAGCTGGAGCATGATGTGGGGAACTGTGAAAGTCTGGGAAAGGAAAGGCAGTGGGTGACGTTGGAGTCATATCTATATAATTCAAATCAGGATATTTGTCCTGTTGAACATCTAGAAAGTGTGGTGATGATACTATGACTTCAGTTCTATTCTGCCGTTTTCTTCTTCTCGTTTTAAGGGATTCAACTCTTCGTAGTAATGCTTTAGCTCCATCACGAAGTCTTTCTGATCCAGTCCGTCGGAATCTGGTACCCGTTTCTTCTTCATCTTCTTTGTCGCTTGGTAACTGAATGTGAGCTTGCTGACCTGGTACTGTTAATCTGAAAAGAAAAAACATGACAATTTTGAACAAAATTTTATTAAATTACTTAATTTTAAACTACATTTTTTCTTATAAAAATAGAGAACTCAAACATTCCAAAGTCGATACCTAATTTGTTATAAAAAGCTTGATTCGACATAAGAATTTCGAAGCTATTAATTAAAATGACGGTAACATTGGAATCGTTTTATCTATTGCGAACCGATTTAAGGCTTCCATCACATATGTAAATAGACTATCAGAGATATCAAAGGCAAGGCAATTAGTCACAATTTACATACCGATTTGAATGGATTAATGAAAAGGCAATTTGTTACGACTATTAGATTAATTTCGGACATCGAAAGGCGAACCCATTCTACTGGTTTATCTGTGACAAATTACCGAGTTACGTATTTGAAGTGAGTTGAATAATGTTTTGATTGAGGTTTTGATCGAGTGCTAATACCTGACAGGTGCCATTTATTATTACGAGAAAATGTTTAGGGTAACAAGTTTTATACATCAGCCTTTAGCATGCGAATATCGCTGTCACTTAAAGTCCTATTAAGAATGTCCTGCATGGGAGAGAGCACCTCTATCTATTAGGTACCATCTCTAGTTTCAATAATGTACAAAATTGTGGCATTTGTAAGTCCCATTGTGACACTAGGGTGGGCAGATGGTGGTGCCTTTTTCCATTCTTCATTGTGCGGTATTTATTTGCGCTAGGGCAGCAGGCGTAAAAAAATATCCGCATATGTGATGTTTTAAACACGTAAGCTTGGAATTTGTATCATTATTAATCAAACAATGTCTGTCTATAGTTTTTAATCCTGTAACATTACCGTTAAGAGTTGTGCCATATGGAAAAACAATCGATACTAATAACAGTCAAAAAAAACAAAAGGCTATTTGCAAGAGACTATTATGTTGAACCTATTTAGCGAAGCCTCTAGTAATACTTATTTCAACTCTTTGGTAAAAATTATGTAAAATAGAACTACCTACTTAAACGACATAATGTTACGGAAGTATGGGCAAAAAGTATCGGTTAACAATGTTTTCAAATGGTCAAATGATACATGTTGTTATACATTCATTCCCATTTACTTTTCGTCTTATGTTACCTAGCCCTTCATGTGGAAACTAATTTGACAATAAAAATTACATAAATATTACCCACTCAAACACAGGTAGGTACTTTAAATTTAATATTAGTTTCATTATTTAGAGTACCTTTTAGCTGCTCATTTCTTGCATGTATTATTATTTTTAAAGTGCCTGTTTCTTGGGCAAGGGTGAACGGTGTAGTGCATGCTGCACGTTTGACGATAGAGATTGATTATAATAAAATAGGCTTGGAATTGTTTCTTGCAGTCTTACGAAGCTCTAACGCTCAATGGTTAAGGGTTGGAGTGTGGAATAATTGGGGTCCCAAGTAGCTGGAATGGGGCCGCTAGATGCAAGCAGTGCAAGATCGCGGCGTTATATGAAAGTCTCTATATTAGACCTATATCCAGCTGTGGATGGCTATATAACACAAGCTTTTTATTTAGTTAAAGGAAAAAAAGAAATAATAGAGAACAATAATATCAGGTACATAGTAAAAATGAAAGTGCTTGTTAAAAGATTACGTAAATGTTTCTATTTGATGGTTTTTAAACCAGAAGTGAGAGATTAGAGAACAAGTATAATATAATAGCTTGCAGGCAATGACAATACTCTTTCAAAGTAGAGCATAATAATAATTATAGGTTACAATACTTTGATATCTTTAAGCACTGAGATTATTATCCATGGAGGTGCAAACTTAAGCACCCCAGCAAAAGCTTGAACATACAAAACTACTAGCTGATGCCCGCAATTTCGTCTGCGTGGATTGTGGTTTTTTGGTTCCCTCGGGAACTATTTTATTTTTCGGGATAAAAAGTAGCCTATGTGTTATTCCAGACTATAATCTATCTCTGTGCCAAATTTCATCCTGACCCATTCAGCCGTTCTGGCGTGAAAGAGTAACAAACATCCATACATCCATACATAGAAACTTTCGCGTTTATAATATTAGTAAGGACTAAGTTAATACTTAAAGTAATCAAGCTTAATAATATTAAGTGTATCTTCATTTTTCTTGTTTCTTCATTTGCTAAAGATCTCTTTATTGAATTTCGGGTTAAGGGAAGCTAGATAACTACGCAGAAGATATTATTGACACTCAATATAATAAGCACAGGTTCAGCGGTATCAAAGGGATAACTAATTTACTGAACGCCAAGAAGCACGACTGGTGTCATGGGAGACAAAAGGTCGACCGGCTGGGCGATTATGTAAAACCTGCATCAATCATTGTTACAGTCTCAATTGTTTTGGTTGGCTGAATGTATGGTATTTTTGCTGCGTCAATGGATTTTGGTCAATAGTGGAAAAATGAGAGGTGATTACTCATTGCTATCGTTACAGTACTTACAGTGTAGCTCTGTCATTTTTAGACAATCGCCCCCGGGATTTTGTGTTCTAGTAATATAATATGACATCTCTATGTCTTTCCGAAGTTATGTGAAACTTCTTAGTGTGAAGTGTAGTTAGACAACTTTCGTGTTTAACCTTGTTTGCAATAATTTTATTATTCTATTAAAGTTCTTGGGAAGCCATTTTCAATAGCGAATTTCAGTGGAATTTAATTACGACCGAAGCGTCGGTTAATGTTGTCTAATTTGCTAGTTTGTTAGTTAATTTTGGGTTAGTTTTACGAGTAATTTCATTAATTGTAATTCGTAAGTTCTAGAGAACTGTAGGCTGAAAATATGGAAATGATTAAGAAACTAATTTAATTTTACTCTTTTTAAAAAAAAAGATGGTGGTTAAAATGATGGTCTGATGGGAGGCTTCGGCCGTGGCTAGTTACTACTTACTACCCTACCGGCAAAGACGTACCGTCAAGCGATTTAGTGTTACGGTACGATGCCGTGTAGAAACCGACTAGGGGTATAGGTTTAATATAACTGCCATACCCCTAACAGGTTAAACCGCTACCATCTAAGACTGCATCGTCACTTACCATCAGGTGAGATCGCAGTCAAGGGCTAACTTGTAGTGGAGGAAAAAAAATGTTTGTGCATTGGATTTTATTTTCGTATAGGTATTATCCTTAGCGTTGTAATCTCACAAACACTTTTTTTAATCGACAGTCTACTTCCAAAAGGAGGAGGGTCTCATTTCGCGTTTTTTTATATCATATTCATACTTACTAATATTATTAACGCGAAAGTTTGTATGTATGGATGTATGGATGTTTGTTACTCTTTCACGCCAGAACGGCTGAACGGATTTTGATGTAATTTGGCACGGAGATAGATTATAGTCTGGAATAACACATAGGCTACTTCTTATCCCGGAAAATTGAAGAGATCCCGCGGGAACCAAAAAACCTCAATCCACGCGGACGAGGTCGCGAGCATCAGCTAGTTGCACTTTATGTAGGTAGGTACTATATTATTATACATTCTTGAAAGTTATTATGTTGCCACGACACGATTTACTTAAAATCTTTTTTACCTTCAAGTCAATTTTACTTTTAGTAGTTCATACATTAGAATTAGATGGCTACCAATTTGAAACAACGTGCACTTCTATTAGAAATATATGGACACGAACGGTGGAGGCGGTGGCCGTACTGCTAGCGTTTTGCCTTTTATTTAGATTAAGTTTGTTACAGAACTTTAGTTCTTGGTTTGGTTCTTGGTTTGGTTTTGGTTTGGTTGGTTTGGTTGGTGATATTCGTTATGTTGTGTTCAATCTCTGTAGGTACATGAGTGAATTTTTTTTAATGTGCAATAACAGGGATTTACTAACGGGCTTTTTAGTTGCTTATTTTTTTTAAGCCATTGGGGCTGATTCTGTTGTGCACAATCTCTAAACTAAACTAAAATGGCAGCTATAAATCTAGTTATGTCCCTTTCCGTAGGGAGTATTATAAAAGGGATAGCAATATTTGTAATGCTCTAATTTTAGTTTAGTTTAGAGATTGTGCACTACAGAATCAGCCCCATTGAAGACCTTTATAAACATGCCTAATTATTATACTGACACAATTGAACAATAATATCTCAAATTACGCAAAAGACGTTTACTTCTCTTTTATTCGTAATCAATATGCTCTCAGCTAAAATAATTAAAATACTGTAGGTAAATAGAGCCGTACTATAAAACACACGTGGCCTGACTGACGTAACACCAAGAAATTACGATAAGTGTTATTTCAGTTAGTAAACTGAAAAAACACTATCGTAATTTTTTTTTTTTATCCACTACAAGTTAGCCCTTGACTGCGATCTCACCTGATGGTAAGTGATGATGCAGTCTAAGATGGTAGCGGGCTAACCCTTTAGGGGCATGGCAGTTATATTAAACCCATACCCCTATTCGGTTTCTACACGGCATCGTACCGGAACGCTAAATCGCTTGGCGGCACGTCTTTGCCGGTAGGGTGGTAACTAACCACGGCCGAAGCCTCCCACCAGGCCAGACCAGGGAAAGTTCAGAAATTATAAATTCCCAAATTGACCCTGCCGGGGATCGAACCAGGGACCTCCGCACGTTAAGACAACAGCGCTACACACTGCGCCACGGAGGTCGTCAATCGTAATTTCCAGTTTACAATATACGATAGTGTTTTCACTAGTGTTGTAGACCACAATATGATGACTGTCACAAAATACACAAAGAAACATTATACGCTTACACTAGAGCCACACAAAAAAACAACACAACCTATCATTATTTCATACGGTTTGGCAACCCGAAATACGAACGTGATAGGTGAAGGGCCGAGCCCAAATTGTGAGTAGAACAAACACCCGTAGGGCGTAATTACGTTCAGATTGACGGACGTCACTAGGCCCCATTGTTTATAGGTACCGATTAGTTTTATCGTGTCGTAAGTGGAAATGTTTCCGATACGTGAAATGTTTAAACTGCGGTGTGATTAAAGCTTTGATAGTCCAGTCATTATATACATTTGGAAATGCATGTGAACCGAGAAGGCTAAATTTTGGATATTACGTGGGGGGGGCCTAGAAAAGCTTAACTTCAAATTGTCGACCGAGATTGCCTATGTGCATTTTCCGCCATTTTGAAAAAAAGGTGCGGTACAATTTGAAGGTAAGCTTTTGTAGGCCCCCCCACGTAATATCCAAAATTTAGCCTTCTCGGTTCCCAAGCATTTCTAACCCGTTTTTTCCGACGTAGACTATAACTATTATCTATTAATGTATCTACACGATCTAATATAGTGACTTAGTCAATTTTGATATCAGGCAGTAATTGGGACTTTAAATCTCTATATATATAAAAATCAATTGCTGTTCGTTTGTCTGGCTAAAACTCGAGAACGGCTGGGCCGATTTAGATGGAATTTTTTGAGTGTGTTTGTGTGGGTCCCGGGATGGTTTATATTCACAATTGGACCCGACAGGGGGCGCTGTAATCGGGTTCTAGCTTCAAAGCAGGACAACGTCTGCCGGGTCAGCTAGTACAACAAAAGAAGTCTTATCTTTTTATTTAGCGGTGATAGCATTATGCCGGTTTTCACCAACAACGCCTGAATTTTAGGGATGCCTAAAATTTAGGCATTGTTGGTGAAAACGGGCCTCAGTCTTTTTATGTTAAAACTTTGACTCCTATTTGGGGCGTCTAGAGCTCGATCCCGAGCATGCACCGCTATTTTTTTGGAGTTAACTAATAACTAATAACTCAAAATATGTTGGAATAACTAATAGCTCAAAGTGCACATATGCATCTTGAGCTATTAGTTATTGTACCTCTTACTTTAACAGCGAAGAAAAACATTCCGTAGAGTTAACCTGCATGCCTTAGAGTTTTCAATAATGTGCATCATGACTTGCAATCTTCACTAGATCGCAGTCAAGGACTAATTTATTCGTCGTCTCAACCAATAGACGTTCACAGCTGGACGAAGGTCTCCTGCATGGATCGCCACAGAGCCCGTCTACCTAGTGGGGGGTCGTCCAACGCTGCGCTTCCCGGTGCGAGGCCACCATTCAAACACTTTAGGACCCCAACGTCCATCGGTTCTACGAGATATATGCCCCGCCCATTGCCACTTAAGCTTGGCGACTCTGTTTCTTATCGAATGTCTCAAGGATAAAGACTTTCCATTTTAAAAACTTCGCATTAACCTATCATTTACAGATTAATAACAATGATTTGACACGTCATTATCGTACAGCAAAGGTCACACTTTCGATCAGGCAGTTTCTGTTCACAACTGATGTTGAAAAGAAAACTGGCATACTGACTCCGTAATCCATTGTTATTTGACAGCCGTCCATTCTGCTATAGAACTTGATAATTATAACGCTATTAGATAGTATGAGAGATGTTGCAAGGCCACAAATCACAATATTAGGACACTTGTAAGTTTTTACGTAAGTAGTTCAAACGCACTCTATTTTTTAAATCTACTACAAGTTAGCCCTTGACTGCAGTCTCACCTGATGGTAAGTGTAGATGCAGTTTAAGATGGTAGCGGGCCAACCTGTTAAGGGCATGGCAGTTACAATTAACCCATACCCCTAATCGGTTTCTAACTTTCTACACGGCATCTTACCGGATCTTTGCCGGTAGGGTGGTAGCCACGGCTGAAGCCTCCCACCAGGCAAAAGATCTTAATGTTAAAGATTTTCCATTGCAAGAACTTCATAAGCAATTAACCTATCAATTACAAATTAATAACAATGAATTGACACGTCATTATCGTACAGCAAAGGTCACACTTTCGATGACGCAGTTTCTGTTCACAACTGATGTTGAAAAGAAAACTGGCATACTGACTCCGTAATCCATTGTTATTTGACAGCCGTCCATTCTGCTATGGTACTTGATAATTATAACGCTAATGTGTAAGTATGAGAGATGCTGTTGTTGTTTCTGTCGATTGCGATTGTTAAGCAACGTTGACCCAAGTCGGTAACTGGATGGGTGACCGAATTTGGAAGTCCGAATCTGGCCTTTACGTTTCCTCCGTGCCTCGGAGAACACGTTAAGCCATCAGTTCCGGTTATTATCACCAACATCTGATAATACCTAACCGTTAGAAACCTATGAGTGGAAATACGAGTACTTAGTCGAGTCGAAGGACCTGGGAACCCACGACATTATTATCCCAAGAAAGTAGAAACCCCCTACTTACCATTATGTGATTAATGGAAAGGGGTCATGACCCCTGAGGAATATACGTCAATGCAGTGGCGTGCAGTTCATAGAGGCATAAAAGCACTGCTTACCCAAGTGGAAATGCGTCAATGCTCATTTTTTGTCAAGACAGTCAGTAAATATGTGTTCTAACTAACCAATGCCTACCCTCGCTTCAAACCCTGTGCACGCCGCTGCGTCAATGAGGTATACGACGCACAGAGAGTGTACCTAGACGTACGATTCGAGCTGTCAATGCACACTGAAGGAATACTCCACTAGCTCTTGGTCTATAACATATAGCTGGTAGCGCCGGTAAAGAACAAAAGACTACAGCCATTAAGTACTGTCTCAAGATTGACGTGCGTCGAGTCGATTGGTCAGACCTCTACAATACATAAGCGACAAGCGTATTACGTTTGTTGAAGAATCTGTTTTCCGAACCGGTGCATAGAGTCCTGACTCCTAGCATATATCATAAGTGGCACAAGTTGTCCTACATAAATTAAAAACATTTCATTTGATTGTACTTAGTAAGCACGATTAATTACTGCAATGTGATACTTTTCTTAATTTAATTTTATATTAGTACTAGCGATCCGCCCCGGCTTCGCACGGGTAGCACTAATAATCCTAATCTATATAATATAAACTATCCTATCTCTCAAGTTAGATCGAACTGCACATGGTGTGCGAATTTTATTATAATCGGTTAAGTGGTTTAGAAGTCCATTGAGGACAAACATTGTGACACGAGATTTATATATATATAATACTAGCTGATTCCCGCGACTTCGTCCGCGTGGATTGAGGTTTTTCGGTTCCTATCTCTCAAGTTAGATCGAACTGCACATGGTGTGCGAATTTTATTATAATCGGTTAAGTGGTTTAGAAGTCCATTGAGGACAAACATTGTGACACGAGATTTATATATATTAAGATAAGATGATTTACTGGTACTATTTATTACGCTGCAGGTTATCTTAGGTACGAGTACTTATGTCTTACAAAAAAACAGCTTTTAGCGAGTATCAGAATATACATGGAGTTAGGTTTCCAACTTTCCGAAGTTTCCGAAGTTGCTAAAAACTCTAAGTCGCTAACAATTTTGAGTTGAAAAACGCCAAGTTGACGTCTTTGCGGAGTTGATAATTCAGTAACTGGACATGATGTCCGCGACTTCGTGAACTTAGAAAACTATTTCACCATACCTACATCGTAATTTTTCTTGTCCAATTAGCCTTATCCATAAGGGATAAAAAAATAAGAGACGTGTGAAGGCTCTATCTTAAATGGATGTCTAAATTGAAAAGAACAGCCTTTGTATCTAACATTTCAATCAATTGCGCAATCAAGGGCCAATTATCCCACAGGAGGAAAACTTGAAAGCTTTTACAGATACTCGCTTATTAAGGCCTCGACAGACACAAAGTGGGACCAAGGACGTCACAATAACCGCTGAATTTTTTCAACGCATTTTCTGAACTAGCGCTCCTACCTATACCACCACCTATACCACCTCATTGCTTTTCATGAGCATGATTGTCATCAAGCGTAAGCTTATCTTGATTTTAAAAAACTGCGTAAGTACAAGTTTTGTTATCCCTTAAATCCAGCCCTTCAGGAGCTGGTTTTTCTGTCATGAGATCAAGTCAAGTCTTTTACTGCGATTTAACCTGGTGAAATGAGATGCAGCCTGGCAATCCGTTTCAACACGATATCGCTATTGTACTGGAATGTTCGCTTGGAATTTCTCGACTTGTGATTCTTCTCTCAATCAAATCAGCAAATATTTTATCAAACTTTAAACGCTTGTAGTATGGAAGTTTGTATGAAATTCAAAGTTGTGACGTCGTCAAATTTAAGCACACTGTACTGACAAGTGTGCTGAAATTTACTATACTTAAACTATAGTTTAAAATGATTATCAAACTTAAAACTAACCGAAGATGTGAATTTGAAAGACCCTCTATTTAATAATCATCCCTATTGGCGGAATTTATCGCAGGTACCTACTACGAGATATTAATGCAGTGTCTGTGCATTTTAGCAAAGTCCATAGTTTCTTAACTCTCTCTGACACTCTTTGGAGAGTGTCAGAGAGAGTTAAGAAATTCTTCGCATAGGAAACGGTAAGGGATAGCTTTATGCAGCTCAACGGATGCGAGTGCTTGTTTATACCCACCAGCACCACCTATCTCAACAGTTGGACAAAAGCTTAATCAACAGAACAAGTGCCTAATTAGTCCTTCAGCAGCGTTTACCACGTTGCCGTCACGCGTTTCGTCTGTCAACGCCTTTACAAGCACTCTCTCATTAACGTGATGGTTCCAATGATGAGGGAGTATTGTGAAGAGGTTTTATTAATTTCTTTGTTGGTTTATTGATTGATATGGGTGCGTGGTTCGGTGATAAATTATACGAATGACACTTTAATTCCTTTCTACCTTTGTTGGCCTGAATTCTAGGGCATATGAATGCTGAGCTCCTTTTCAATTATCTGGAAAGTTACAAGGAAGTGCTGGTAAAGGCTAATCGAAAAAATATGTTTAACTACATGAAACGCGCGCTGTTGCCTTAATGTGCGGAGGTCCCGGGTTCGATCCCCGGCAGGGTTCGGAAATTTATAATCTCTGAATTTCCCTGGTCTGGCCTGGTGGGAGGCTTCGGCCGTGGCTAGTTACCACCCTACCGGCAAAGACGTGCCGCCAAGCGATTTAGCGTTCCGGTACGATGCCGTGTAAAAACCGAATAGGGGTATGGGTTTAATATAACTGCCATGCCTCTAACAGGTTAGCCCGCTACCATCTTAGACTGCATCATCACTTGCCATCGGGTGAGATCGCGGTCAAGGGCTGACTTGTAGTGGATAAAAAAAAAAAAAAAACGCAACGCAGTTTTTTTAGTCGACTAGGTACAAGTTAGCTTTCGACTGCTACGAGTATTTCACCTGGTAGTAAATGATGATTTGTGTTTTGATTTTGTGAGATCACCTCGCCCTAAATACTAAATCCTCATAAATAGATACTAATTAATACATGAGACCCGCGACTACATCCGCGTGGATTAAAGTTTTGTTTTTCGGGATAAAAGTATCCTATGCCCTTCCCCGGAATGCACCGTTTTAAAATCGGTTGATAGCAGACAGACAGAGAGACACTTTGGCATTTATAATTTTAGCATGGATATAAAACCGCAGACCACCGGCGTCTGATTTTCCATCCGCTTATAATATTGGTATCTTTAAATCAAGAGTGTATAGACATCTTCTAGGCAAGACCTTAGGCTGCATCACTACTTCCAGCAAGTCTGATTGCAGCCAAGCGCTAGTCTATAAATTAACAAAAACTTACATATCAGGATCAACGTCAGTGTAATGACCATCCGCATCCACCAACCCCACCCTGATGGTGGGCAGGGTCTCATCCTCATCGTCTTCCACCTCCCCGCGCGCCTCCCGCGCTTCTCTCTCCGCTAAAGCTCGCGCTGCTATCACCTGCAATGAAAAGATTAAAAAATGTTTAGTAAAGAATATTGTATTGGATAGAAGTAGGCGTTACTTTGCGGAAGTCCATGATATTGAAAGAACTAGAAATTTAATTCGGTATAATCCGCCACAGAAGGTAAATCTATGTGGTACAGTGCGTATCTTGAACTTGCAGCCCGCGATATTCTCCACACCACATAAATCTTCCAAAATAACCTCAACGTACGTTTCACTCCGACACCTTCATGGAGCATCTTCAGGAGATGTTGACTCAACATCTCCTGAAGATGCTTTTCAAAGAATATTGTCTTGCCTATGGTAGTCATCAGATATCTAACTAATCCATACTAATTCCATACTTCCATACTAATATTATTAATGCGAAAGTGTGTCTGTCTGTTCGTCTGTCTGTCTGTCTGCTTTCACAGCCCACCTATTCAACCGATTTTGATGAAATTTGTTACAGGGTTAGGTTGTATCCCGGGGAAGGACATAGGCTACATTTTATCCCAGAAAATTGAGGAGTTTCCGCGGGAATCGAAAAAACTTAGTCCACGCGAACGAAGTCGAGGGCATTATCTAGTTTATACTAGTGGTTCGCCCCGAACTGAGACCTTGCGGTTTCACAGAGCGCCATCTATTGACATCAGTGTGAAGTTCTGTTAAAAATATCATCATCATTAAAAATTAAATAATTTCGTTTCCTTATAATATTTATCTAATTTTAGTATTTGTTGTTCAAGTACAGGATATAATTCAAATAATTGATCAAGTTTCAGGATTGAGAGTTCAGAAAATTGAGAGTTCTGAGGTCAACTTTGGACGTTAGAAAATCGCCACTTTGAAAGCCCCCCCTTTCGTCAATTTTAGGGGAAAAATTCAAAAAAAAATATTTTTGGACTCTATTCCTAATTATCTTTAAAATGATATACTGCAACCCTATGTAACGCTATAAAAAATATTTTACTTCGCATTCGCTTCTATGAGTGCCCCCCTGAAATAAAGATTTTTATAACTTTTTAAGCCATATTCGGCGGGAGGCCATCGGTTTACATATTATATTTAAATTTGAAGTAATTACGTTCGGAAATTCAGAAGTTATAAGGCTCTGACAGACGGACAGACGGACGGACAAGAGCCAATTCACCCAAGTAGACTCAGAGACCTTCGCTTCGCTCGGTCAATTAGTATGGAATTATAGATTATGTATTTATTAAAACCATATTCCCGGTAAACTAACCTACAGCAATGCCAAAACGTATAAGTTACACCGAGTCAGTAATTACATTACTAATTTTATTTAGACTAATCAAATAAATATTATAAATGCGAAAGTTTGGATGGATGTATGGATGGATGTTTGTTACTCAATCACGCCGGAACGGCTGAACGGATCTGGATGAAATTTAGCACAGAGATAGCTTATAGTCTGGGATAGCACATAGGCTACTTTTTATCCCGGAAAATTAAGGAGTTCCCGCGGGAATCAAAAAACTTATTCCACGCGGACGAAGTCGCGGGCATCAGCTAGTACTAAATACGTCTAGCTGTTCGTAACATTAACATAATCAAAATTAAAAAAAACCTTGAGAGGTTTTATGTAACTAAAATTAAAACTTTATACAAGACAAACCAAAAGACTTTTCCCTAAATGCAATACTCATAAATGATGAGTTATTGACTTACACAATATATAGGTAAACTGAAAATCCTAAATGGAATAGTCACAAATGACTTATATATAAACTGAAAACTAGTAGGTACAAAGTACAAACTATACATCTAAAAATCTGAAAATTAAATGTATTATGTAATATTCATCCCTTCCGACTCTGAAATGAGAATTTAGGGGTCCTCTGCAAATATTTTTGAAACAGGTACCATCGGCATATTTTAATGTTTTAGCTCAACTTTTTGGGACAAAAAAGGAAATAATTTCGCAAATTTTCCACGGGGTAGCGTGACGTTAATTGTATGGTACAACGTAATATATTCATAGGAATAATTTGCCCGGAATAGCTGTTTTATGATCCAATTTGAATAATGCATAGAAAGGCTTGCGTAATTAGAATTTGTAATTTGTTTTTGGTACCTTTGGACGACAGTATACAAACAAATATAAATTACTGGCTGATGCCCGCGACTTCGTCGGCGTGAAATCAGTTTTTTTTATTTTTTTAGGGATAAAAAGTAGATTTTGTTACTCCACAGGTCCTCAACTATACCCATGCAAAAAATCGCGTCGATTTGTTGCTCTGTTGCCGCGTGATTGAAGGAAAAACAAACACACTTTCGTATTTATTATAATAATAGTATGATGTACTCAACCGGTTGTAAACTCACGTTTTTTGTCGGATTTTGTCTCCAGGTGTGAGGTGACAACAGGGTTGTTGTTACCTTACACCTGGAGAGTGGCATAGGTACATAATCCATACTTCCATAATATTAGTATACGTATACTAGTAGTACATAGTAGTAGTAGTACATAGTAGTATAAGTATACGCGAAAGTGTATCTGTCTGTCTGTCTGTGTGTCTGCTACGCTTTCCCGGCCCATCTTTTCAACCGATTTTGCTGAAATTTGGTATGGAGGCTTTTTATCCCTTAAAATTAAGGAGTTCCCGCGGGAATCAAAAAACCTTAAACCACGCGGACGAAGTCGCGTGCATCATCTAGTAGTTTATAATTAATGAAACTCACGCTATTTTAATCGTTTAAGACTGACTGTTATACTCACACAAAAACGTACTTATATTTACTACTATTACCTATTCTGTGCTTATATCTCTAATTGCTAGTTCTACACAGAGAGAGTTGCATGTCAGATTTCTCTGTATAGTAGAGTTATGAGAAAGAGTTTGTGTGTGCAATAAAGATATCTAAATAAAAAAGAATAGGTAAGAAAATCCGCCCGAGCCGAGACGAGCGTAACGGGGGCGGATCAAGTAGTTTATAAATTAATAAAGGTGGCGTAGTATTATATTGTGGAAAGCGTATGCCTTTAGGCGGCGAAATTTGGCTAATGAATTCTCTCCTCAGATGAAATGGAGATTAAAATTGGATATTGAATTACTAATCAAATTTTTCCAGCGTGTTTCTTACGTTGCCCTTATTATTTTATTAAGTTAAGTAATACTTGACAAATTATTTTGAACCGTCTCCTTTGGTTTATTTTATGCTATTCTGTTTCGTACGTCTTACCTGTAATCTTCTCTGTGCTTGCGGTGTGATCTCGACGACCCTCGACCATCGTCTGGACTTCCTCTCGTATTGCCATTTGTCACTTAAAGCGCACTGCTCGTCGTCTGAGTCGTTCTGTAACAAGCAGACACACATTTTATATTGTCGTTCTAAAACTAGATACCCTCCATACTAATATTATAAATGAAGATGATAGGTGATTTGTCCATCATCAAACTTTCTATAAAACGCTGTCTATAGGTTCCGAATACGTTTTTTTTTCTATTATTGAGTACCAATGAAGGGTGCTCAATATACTCGTAATTACAATTCAGCCAAACTATTTGACTAATAAGTAATTTTACTTTAACCTAGCTTATAATTAAATAACCGAATACGTGATAGCTAAATAATGTATTTAGTTAAGTAAGTAGGTACCTGACGGCAATACATAAATAAATGTACCTACCTATTAATGCATGAGTAAGTATATTATATTAATCAGTATCAGTTCAAGTAAATTTACGAAGTTTTCATCATTTATAAAATATAAGCTGATGCCCGCGACATCGTCCGCGTGGATTGAGGTTTTTTCGTTCCCGCGAGAAGTTTTTAGCTTAAGTGTTATTCCAGACTATAATCTATCTCTGTGCCAAATTTCATCCAGATCCGTTTTAGCGTGGTTGAGTAGCAAACATCCATCCATCCATCTATCTAAACTTTCGCATTATAATATTAGTATAGAATATAATAATAGATATTTCACATTTAGCAGTAGGTACTTATACCCATCACACGTTTCCTATTTCCAACTTCCCATTTTCCGTCAAAGTGAGAACGGGCAACTCAAGAATGTCAAGTATACAGAGCACGGACTTCGTATTGTGATGGAACGCTTTGAATAGCTTTCGAAAGCCTCTGGACGAGGAATGTCTTCATGACTTCCCTTTGTGGGAATATTGTATTATGTGCATTATAATTATTTTTTGAAGACCTCCGTGGCGCAGTGTTGAGCGCTGTTGCCTTAACGTGCGGAGGTCCCGGGTTCGATCCCCGGCAGGGTTTAGAAATTTATAATTTCTGAATTTTCCCTGGTCTGGCCTGGTGGGAGGCTTCGGCCGTGGCTAGTTACCACCCTACCGGCAAAGACGTGCCGCCAAGCGATTTAGCGTTCCGGTACGATGCCGTGTAGAAACCGAATAGGGGTTATGGGTTTAATATAACTGCCATGCCCCTAACAGGTTAGCCCGCTACCATCTTAGACTGCATCATCACTTACCATCAGGTGAGATCGCAGTCAAGGGCTAACTTGTAGTGGATATAAAAAAAAAAAAAAAAAAAAAAAAAAAAGCCTTTGATTCATCCTTGAGAACTAGTTTCCATAATCATGCGGATTATAACAGTACATATTTGTTTATTTGCATGCGATATACCTTTAAAAAGGTCCTTGGTTATACCTTAGATTTAGGATTGGTCATCCGCTGCGGTATCGTTATACCTACATATAAATTTAATCGATGTCAAATATACATTTTGTATTTTAAAAAAACAGGTGCATTGGGTTTATTAAAAAATTCAGCGTTCTACAACGGAATATAATTTAAGTACCTACGGTCTATGCTATAACTACAAAAGAACATCTCAATACAAAAACAGCTTCGTATTGGCACTTGGAATGTTAATGGTCTGCTGAAAACTGGTAAAATGAGTATAGTGGAAAACGAAATGCGCAATCATAACCTAACAATACTAGGTATCTGTGAAACACACTTGCGAGGACAAGGCCATATCAGAACCATAGATGGAAGCACTTTATACTTTTCTGGCAGTGATAACTCGAGCAGAAATGGGGTAGGAATCCTTTTGTCACCCCGTGTGGAAAAATATGTTCGTGGGCACATTCCCATTACAGACCGCATTATGCTATTGAAACTTAACACTAGACCATGCACGCTCAATATAATCCAACTATATGCGCCTACGGCTCAGTCAACTGAGGAAGATATTAACACCTTTTACAGTGCTCTTGAGAAAACTCTGGATAATATACCTAGTCGTGAAATTACTCTTATACTTGGAGACTGGAATGCAAAAGTTGGTAACACCACTCAAGATGAACATATCCGAAACGTGGTCGGCAAACATGGACTAGGATCCAGAAACGAACGCGGGGAGTTGCTTTTAAGTTTCTGCCTTGACAAGTCACTAACTATCATGAATACTTGTTTCCAACATCATCCCCGACGCCTCTATACTTGGAGATCGCCTGGAGATAGATACCGTAATCAAATAGATTACATCATCATAAACTCTCGGTGGAGATCCTCCATTACTAACACCAAGTCGTATCCTGGAGCTGATTGTGGATCCGACCACACAATGCTTGTTGCAGATTTTACACTTCGGTTAAAGGCACCCCATAAGACCCCAAAACGAATAACGCAACAACTGAGTCCTACAGAATCTTCAACCTTCAAAAAATTGATGAACCAAAAACTGAGTCGGAATCACCCTCCCGAACCGCATACTGCGGATTCTCTCTGGGAACATCTGAAGCACAATATCCTTGAAGCACTAGACCATACGACAGAGGGAAGAGAACCAGATCCTAAACGCAAAACCTGGTTGACTTCAGACACCTGGGGTCTCATCCAAGAAAGGAAAGAGATCAAAATCCGTGGACTTAGAGAACCAGAAGCCTTCGATAAGTACTCTCATCTAAATAGACTAATCCAAAGTAATTGTCGTAGGGATTTGAATAGGTTCATTGAGAGCATTTGTTGCGATGTCGAAAGACACGCATTAACGCTGCACACAGCTGATCTGTTCAAGAAAGTACAGCTACTTACAAGAAAATTCAAAGCCAAAAACTGGGTCATAGAGGATGAGAATGACGACTCAGTTTTCGAGGTAGACCTGATTGCAGACAGATGGCGTCGCTATTGTGAGCAATTGTACCAATGTTCCGCAGAACACGAACCGAATGCACTAACATCCTGGAATGAACTTGAGCTAGAACCACCAATACTGCGATCTGAAATCACTACCGCCTTAAAAACGCTCAAGACCAGGAAAGCACCAGGACCTGACGCAATTACTGCGGAGATACTAAGCTTGATGGGTGAAGGGGGGATCGATATCTTACACGAAATCTGCAATCAGATATGGGGCTCAGGGGAATGGCCAATAGATTGGACGAACTCAATCATACTCCCCCTCCATAAGAAAGGTTCCACCAAGAAATGTGATAATTACCGAACACTTGCGCTAATATCCCATGCTAGCAAGGTCATGCTGCATATCATCAATAACCGGCTTCGGCATTTCTTGGACTGGCAAATCCCAGAAGAACAAGCAGGCTTTGTTAAAGGTAGAGGGACGCGAGAACAGATACTCAACATAAGACAGATCATCGAAAAAAGCTATGAGTTCGACAAACCTGTAATTATCTGTTTCGTAGACTACAGCAAAGCGTTTGACTGTGTGGACTGGATTTGTTTGTGGAAAGTTTTGTCAGAACTAGGAGTGCCCCAACACCTCGTTGCTCTACTTAAAGCCCTATATAACAACAGTCAAGGTTTCGTTAGGGTTGAAAAGACACTTTCTAAACCATTCCACTTTCATAAGGGGGTGCGGCAGGGCTGCATATTGTCACCCATACTCTTCAACGTGTATGGGGAGTACATAATCCGTCGCACATGTGAATCCTGGGATGGTGGTATCACCATTGGGGGGACCAAAATCACTAATCTGCGCTATGCTGACGATACCACGCTATTTGCCTCCAGTGAAGCAGAAATGGTCGCCCTACTCAACAAACTAGAAAGATCAAGTAAGGAACTCGGTCTCTCAATCAACCCAGCAAAATCTAAGATAATGATAGTGGATCGAAGTGGCAAAATAAATCGTACTGGAGCGCTCAAACTTGAAGTGGTGGATAAGTTTGTATATCTTGGCTCTTGCATAACTAACAATGGTTCATCTGAACCAGAAGTGCGCAGGCGGATTGGCATGGCTAAAAATGCTATGTCCCAGCTATCGAAGATCTGGAGTAGCAGAGATATATCGACGCGCACCAAGCAGAGACTAGTGAATTCCCTGGTTTTTTCTATCTTTCTATACGGCTCTGAGACATGGACTCTCCGATCTGCAGACCGTAAACGCATAGATGCCTTTGAGATGTGGTGCTGGAGGAAAATGCTTAGGATACCCTGGACGGCTTTCAGAACCAACGCCTCCATCCTAAAGCAATTGAAAATAACCACCAGGCTATCTACCACATGCCTACGGAGAACCTTGGAGTACTTCGGACACATTGCCCGCAGAAACCCTGACAACCTGGAGAAACTGCTGCTAACGGGCAAAGTGGAAGGAAAGAGGCCAAGAGGACGTAGCCCTATGCGTTGGGCCGACCAAATAAGCACCACACTCGGCACACCGGTCCACGTTGCTCTGCACCATGCCACGGACAGACCAAGATGGCGTAACATCGTAAAAGAAAAGATACTCCGTGGCAAGGATCACGACCCTCAGCAGTGAGGATGACGATGCATGGAGGGAGGTCTATGCTATATTATACTAATATTATAAACTAGCTGATGCCCGCGACTTCGTCCGCGTGGATTGAGGTTTTTCGGTTCCCGTGGGAACTCTTTAATTTTCCGGGATAAAAAGTAGCCTATGTGCTATTCCAGACTATAATCTATCTCTGTGCCAAATTTCATCCAGATCCGTTCATCCGTTGGAGCGTGATTGAGTAACAAACATACATCCATACATACATCCATCCATCCAAACTTTCGCATTTATAATATTTATTTGATGTAAATTTTGGATAATTGTAAAGTTTATGTTTGTTTTTTTTACTCCTTCACGCCACAATGACATATAATCGATTTGGCTGAAATGTGTCAGGCTACATTTAACATTATATTCCGGAAAATTAAAAAGTTACCGCGGGAATCTAAAAAACTTGTAACCATGCGGACGAAGACGCAGGCATAATCTAATTTACTTATTTAAAAAAAACTTATCCTGTATGACTAACAGATGTTGACAGGGGTTTCTTTTTTTACTGGCTTTAGATACGGTTCTGGGTCCCAACTCCCAACCCTTTTGATCCTTAGGAGCTTGGAAGTCGGAGATGTATTATAAAAACTACGAATAACTGTATACTAATTATTGGTAATCAAATAAATATTATAAATGCGAAAGTTTGGATGGATGTATGGATGGATGTTTGTTACTCAATCACGCTCCAACGGCTGAACGGATCTGGATGAAATTTGGCACAGAGATAAATTATGGTCTGGAATAGCACATAGGCTACTTTTTATCCCGGAAAATTAAAGAGTTCCCGCGGGAATCGAAAAACCTCAATCCACGCGGACGAAGTCGCGGGCATCAGCTAGTAAATAATATATTATGCCTACGCTGTGCTAAAAGGGGCAAATAATGTGCACTGAACTATAAAGGGGTTGTCACAAAGCTTTATTAAATAAACCTAGAGTTTGATTGTTGCAGGCTCGCTCCCGCAAATCTGATTACTCCTTTGTGTCGATCCGCTGAAATTGACTCATTTAGGATTAATGCCACAACAGCTATTGTTGTACGGGCAGAATTGATTTAGAATTATGGTGAGATTCTAATTCAACATTAGCCATGGATCTAATAGGTAAGTACGTACTAATAGGTACGTGAAGCGTTGATAGCCCAGTGGTTAAGACACCTGACCTACTGCACGAGGTCGCGGGTTCGATCCCAAGCACGCACCTTAACTTTTCTGAGTTAAGTGCGTTTAAAGAAATTGAATATCACTTGCTTCAAAAGGTGAAGGAAAACATCGTGAAGAAACCTGCATGCCCGAGAATTCTTCATAATGTTCTCCGAGGTGTGTGAAGTCTGCCAACCCGCATTGAACCAGCGTGGTGGACTATGGCCAAGCCCCTTGTCATTCCGAGAGGAGACTTGTGCTCAGTCGTGACTTGAGCCGTGACTTGACGTGAGCCGGATTGATACGAGATACCTATTATTAACCCCTAGCTGATGCCCGTGACTTCGTCTGCGTGAATTGAGGTTTTTATGTTCCCGCGGGCACTCTTTAATTTTCCGGGATAAAAAGTAGCCTATGTGTTATTCCAGACTAAACTTAATCTATCTCTGTGCCAAATTTCATCCAGAACCGTTCAGCCGTTGGGGCGTGATTGAATAACAAACTTCCAAACTTTCGCATTTATAATATTTATTTGATTATTTTAAGTTTATAACCCCTGTATTTGTAACCTCTGTTGTCCACCCTGATAAAGTCACCTTTTGACGAGCTCTCTCGCGCAGTGTTGAGCGCTGTTGTCTTAGCGTGGGAGGTCCCGGGTTTGATTCCCGGCAGGGTCAATTTGGGAATTTAAGTATAATTTCTGAATTTTCTTTGGTTTGGTCTGGTGGGAGGCTTCGGCCGTAGCTAGTTACCACCCTACCGGCAAAGACGTACCGCCAAGGGATTAAGCGTTTTGGTACGATGCCGTGTATAAACCGAATAGGGGAATGGGTTTAACTTTAATATAACTGCCATACTCTTAATAGGTTAGCCCGCCATCTGACTGCACCATCACTTACCATCAAGTAAGATCGCAGTCAAGGGCTAAATTGTAGTGGATAAAAAAAGAGTATTTCGGATTCTGACCCGATTCACCGTTAAAATCTTCGCTTCCTTACTCTTAAGCATTCCATTTTGTTCGTTTATAATAAGTAATTTCTTCGCGAACCAACCCATCTTACCGACTCGTATTTATCATCATAAGGTCATCAGTCTCCTTAACCAGCCATTGAACTTAAACAGGAATTATAATAAAAATACTAATTTTGCAATTACGACCATTTTCGAAGTATTTCAAGATTGCGTCGAGTCATTCGCGCCGTGTACAGTCGCTTGGATAAGTTTTACATAGCTCATTATACCTAACATTGTTGGTGGACTCCGGACTTTACGAACTATCCAACATAGGCTGAGATCTATAAAGTGTACTTTGACTTGGCTCAGACTTTACTCAGAGTTAAAACGAGATGGACTTATGTGAGTAACATAAACCTATCTTGTTTTAACAATGTCTCAAGTCAAAGCGCTGGTCAGTTCGAAGCTGCAAAGCTTGGAACATAGGCGCAAAGTTGCCTGTCTGTCGGTATTCTACAGGATATATTTCGGAGAGTGTGCCCAAGAACTGTTCGATCTGGTTCCTCCGTCACCTTTTTATTATCGAACCGCAAGGCATCGACAAGGTCTGCACCCTTACGCAGTCGAAATTCCGCGGGCTCGTACGAAGCGATTTGCTTCCTCGTTTCTAATTCGAACCGCTAGGATATGGAATGCCCTTCCGGCTTCCGTTTTCCCCTCCTCTTTTAATATAGGTACCTTCAAACCAAGAGTGAATAGGCATCTTCTAGGCAAGCGCGCTCCACCTTAGGCTGCATCACCACTTGCAAGCAAGTCTGATTGCAGCCAAGCGCTAGCCTATACATTTAAAAAAAAAAAAAAGTCTAGGCAAAGTCGAAGTTCGCTCTATATAGTTCTCACCCTTCTATTGTAAAGACTGTTTCATTTCAAACTATAAGGTCGACTACACCAACTGGTGAGTAAATGCGCATCATACTTCATACTTATAATATTATATACCTAAATGCGAAAGTGTGTTTGTTTGCTGGTTTATCCTTCAATCACGCCGCAACGGAGCATCGGATCAAAATGATTTTTGGCATGGGTATAGTTGAAACGAATATTTAAAATATATTTCTTTGATTATTTTAATATTTTTTAATTGAAAATAATTAAAATATAATCCTTAACATTAAGACATTAAAGTTTAATTACGAATGTAGTATATTTATATTTAAGACCTTTTGTCTTCGTAACAACGCGAGCATGTCGGTTTTTAAGCACATGGTTAACCCCCTACCAAAAAGTGTTCAACGCGGCTAAAGAAGTTTTCACTTCAAGATCCATAAATAGCACTTTAGTTCACGATGCATCATGCACCACGTTCTCAGATCATTCATCGATATCATTGTACCACGTCATGCTAACAAATTGTCGCGGCGCGCGGTAGAAGTGAATCCAATACGTTTAATTCATTCTCCCATTTGCCATTCACCTCGCTAGAGAGGGGATGACAGCTTACGAGCTGTCGATTTCAATAGAGTTAAATCGAGGGAAATAATTCGAGGAGTGATAACCTTGTGGTACAATTAATGTAGGGGAATGAAGAATTAAGGTACAGGGACGAGTAGCCTAGTTGCGACAATGCATATCAGTCGATTCCGATTGTTATGCAACGTTGATCCAACTCGGTAACGTCGTACTAATGACAAAAGATTTCACGTTCGTTTTGAGACACAGGGTACACTGCTATTATTTACCAACTCTAGCAGAAAAACCCAAGAGAACGATGAACGATAGGTGAAAAACATAAAGGACTGTGTTAGTGAAGTGAAAAATGTAAATGTGAATGTAGATCGTAAAAATAGCAACAAAAAAATATTGCATCAAAATGTTCGTATCTCAACGGAGAACCGAGTTATTGTGAAAAAACTGGATTTAACCCTTTTTTCAAGATGGCGGAAAATGCACATAGGAAATCTTGGTCGACAATTTGAAGTTAAGCTTTTCTAGGCCTCCCCCACGTAATATCCAAAATTCAGCTTTCTCGGTTCACATGCATTTCTAAACCGTTTTTTCCGACGTAATGACTGGACTATCAGGTAAGATCGCAGTCGAGGACTAAGTTGCAGTGGATTAAAAAAAAAGTTGAGTAGCCATCTAGTGATATTGCTTAATCGACAGTCATTCAAATTTGAATCGAAGCAGGCGTTACTTTGCGGAAGTCCATGATAATGAATGAACCAGAAGCTTAATTCGCTATAATCCGCCACAGTAGACAAATCTATGTGGTGCAGTGCGTGTCTTCCACCAACAGCATGCGAACACCCACCACCCAGCAATTCGCACCGGCACACAAATCCTCCAAATCACTCTCTATCGCACTCCAAAGCACTCGGTGCGAATTGCTGGGTGGTGGGTGTTCGCATGCTGTTGGTGGAAGACACGCACTGCACCACATAGATTTGTCTACTGTGGCGGATTATAGCGAATTAAGCTTCTGGTTCATTCATTGACAGTCATTCAAACAAATTGTCGGGCGCTCAATGGTTAGTAGATTGTGAACTGAAGCGAGTGCAATAGACCTACTTACTATTAATTCATTCGCTCAGATTTATTGCTCATACGATAACGAGGTTATGACAGGCGGCTGGTTGTGGATACAGCCTCGGATTCTGCGTTTATGTTACAAATTGGTTGCAAATGTAGAGAGAAAAGCTTTGTGTAGGCACAGTCCCTCAAACCTAACCGGCCCGGTGGCCAAAATTGGTTTTATGACTTGGTTTTCCGGGTCAGATAAGTTAGTGGGACTCTACAGGCATGGTATTTCAGTAGGTATTATTGTATGAGATGACACCAGCGAATAATTATTCATCTATGTGGATTGAAGTATTTGAAAAATCGCGTGGGAATGATTTGCAGGGATAAAAAGCATAGGGCCGGGGAAACGGAATGCAACATATCTCGGTACAAATTTTCATCTTTGGTTCAACAGATGGGCCGTGGAAACGTAGCAGACAGAAAGACACACTTCCGCATCTTTTTAAATCTATAGGTACTAATATTATAAAGAGGTAAAGTTTGTGAGTTTGTGAGGTTGTAGGGGGTAATCTCTGGATCTACTGAACCGATTTTGAAAATTCTGGTACCAATAGAAAGCCACATTATTTGTGAGTGTCATAGGTCATTAACCCGAAAAATTAGGGAGTTCCCGTGGGAATTTAAAAAAACTTATTTCACGCGGACGAAGTCGCGGGCATCTGCTAGTATACATATAAAGTAGGAAGTTTGAATTAGTCCGGTACTAGAGCCACTAGTTGTAAATTATTTTTCGATTTGGTTGTCGTAGTCTACGTTAACGTCGTCGTAGGTAGGTTTATTAGGCCGAAATGTATTTTGGGTGAGTCTAATACAAAGTCAATTTAATTAACCAAAATAAAACGTTGGTCTCAAACCGTTATCTTAATTTTGCCTTATAATAAATTACGAATTTAACACTTGGCAATTTCAGCGGTCCAGATTTGAACCTGTGCCCTTTGATACGGGTTCACCCGTGGTAATAATTGCGCGCGGCCTTTGAAAGTAATTGAACCAATTACGCTATTAAACTAATACTAGATTACGCCAAGATTGCTTGACTTTACGTACGTTTGAGCGTTTAGAGTGTAGGTTGACTATGAATATTCGAAAATTTTATTAACAGAAGTGAAAACTTCCTCTTCGCCACATGTGAAGAACCTTTTAAGTTTTTAAGGTATATGTAGTAGGTAGCCATGTTCGTAAGTAAGTCATTTAGTTGTACTCAGTTTCAAATTTCAACTTATCTGAGTACAAGACAGTTCCAAAGGAAGTGCTTTAAATAGTCCAGTTGCTTTAGAATCCGTGGATATATCTCTTTAAAATCTGTATCCATACTAATATTATAATTAATGCGAAACGGTGTCTGTCTGTCTGCTACACTTTCACGGCCGAGATATTCAACCGATTTTGATGAAATTTGGTACTGGGATAGGTTGTATCCCGGGGAAGAACATAGGCTACGTTTTATCTCGGAAAACTAAGGAGTTCTCGCGGGAATCGAAAAAACTTAATTCACGCCGACGAAGTCGCGGGCATCATCTAGTAAATAATTAATATACAGTCATGAATATGAGTCATGAGTCACTTAAAAAATATAATAGATCTGAAAACCTACGCCAACTTAATTACTTACCAAGATTAAAATTACCTTGCTACATTAATACCTATGGGAAGCGGACTTGGGAATACATGCTTCCACTACTGCTCAACGACCTGCCAGCTGACATATATAATAAGATACAAAATAGTAGTAATAAAAAATATGTTAAAAGAACCCTTACAAACTTCATGCTTACTGGTTGATTCATTCAAAAAAAAAAATATACATTTAAACTAATATTATATACTACCTACTTACCTATTTATATAATATACATAATGTCAAATTAGTCTCTGCGCAAAAACCCTGCGCGGTTTATGCGGAGGCTTTTACAAGTATTTAAAATTGTAACAGTTCCACTTTTATATTGAATAAAGAAGAATAAAAAAAAAAAAAAAGAATAAGACTATTAACAAACCTGATGGTATCCCTATTCCCTACAAAGGTGTTTATCTAAATCATATACTTACTTAACATTTTCGTCGGCATGGTAGTTTAGTAATTTCCGGGTGCAATATTTGATATTTCAGTTTTATCACGTGATCATTTCGACCCGGTCTACCAGATTTTGAAATTTAATGTTTAAATACAGTGAGATTTGATATCTTCTAGAATTTCATTATGTTGTTAGCCGAATCCATACTAATATTATAAATGTGAAAGTGTGTCTCTCAGTCTGTCTGCCTGTCTGCTACGCTTTCACGGCCTATCTGTTCAACCGATTTGGATGAAATTCGGTATAGTGGTAGGTTACATCCCGGGGGAAGGACATAGGCTAGGCATTTTTATCCCGGAAAATTAAAAGAGTAATCGAGGTAATTAAAAAACCTCAATCCACGCGGACGAAGTCGCGGGCATCATCTAGAATTACCTATATTTAAAGAAAATCCTGACTTACTCACCCACTGAACAAATCATCCACTCCTAGCCTAAGCTTTTGGACCTATAAAGCTAAAATTAAGTACTGAAATTCCCTTTAGAATGTAGACAAGAATTAAAGTGGGTTTTTCAAAATTCCCACGATAGCCCAAACCGCGAGTGGTCGGTAACTTAAGAAAAGATAGCAGAATAGTTCCAGGGAAAAGGGACCAAACTTTTAAAATCAGGGTTATTAAAATTAACTAATTCATTTTCCGAGATAAAAAGAAACATGTCCATCCCCAGAATGCCTATCTCTGTTGTCAAAATCGGTTAATGAAACGAGCTATGAAAAGGCCATACAGATAGACAACCTGACGCACGCACTTTGGCAACCATAATATTAGATAGATAGATAGATAGATAAATACTTTATTGCCACACAAAACATTAAAAAGAAACAAAAAAGTGAACAAACAAAAACAAATAAGTGCGCAAAGGCGGTCTTATCACTAAAAGTGATCTCCTCCAGACAACCTTTAAATAAAGAAAAAACAAACGCAATGAAGCGGGATAGTGCAACAACACTAGTACATATAATATACTACATAAACTATACATTCTAAAAATACATAAACAATTACACAAATAAAAAAATAAAAAAAATACTCAAATATATACCAATACATATAAATATATATATATATATATATATATATATATATATATATATATATATATATATATATATATATATATATATATATAATTTAGACCTACATAACAAAAAGTAAACAAATACATAAATAATTTATAGCATATTAGTAAGATAAAATTCCTTCAAACGATCCTTAAAAATACTCAAAGATTTTGACTGTCTAATGTCACTTGGCAGTGCATTCCATAACTTAGCTGTATAATATTAGTATGGATCAGCCTGATCATTCGAATTTCAGATGTGAATAAGTTATTAATATTATTCAAAAAGCAAGGTTGCTGACCGCCAAAATCGATTGCATAATTTATTCTTATCGCAACGAATTATCGAATCGTAAACATAATGGATAATAATAAGGCAGAGGCCGTGGAGTCATCTGATAAAACGATTCAAATCTTAAATCGATTGTGGTTTGTAAAAAGACAGTAATTTGAAAAATAAAACAGTAACATTCTGGGAATTTCTGGTAGGGGAGACTTAACCTAACCTGCCCCCCGATTACGTAAGAATTGTCGATCAAACGTTAAAGATTTTCGTTTAGGTATGTACGATACCCTAAACGTATAAGAATGGGCAGACGAAATTGAGCTCTAATTCAATGCAGTTATGGTTTATTTTACTTTGACGAAAATCTTTAACGTTTGATCGACAATTCTTACGTAATCGGGGGGCTGTTCTTTCCGGAATTTCGACAATCGATACGATATAGGTAATAATATAATAGGGATGATGACAACTTAATCAGCAACTCTTTAACAAACTTTAAAACGCGCTTCTATGGTTTTTTTAATGACATACATAGTTGTGACGTCATCAAATTTAAACGCATTTCTTTTATCTATAATTATTTCGTTTAAAATGGTTATCAAACTTAAAACTAACCGAGGTCCGAGAATGTGAATTTTAGGTCTTTTGGAAAACTCTTTATTTAATAATGTATGGAATAAATAAGTTGATTACTTTATGACAACACTAGCTATTACCCGCGGCTTCGCTTCGCGTGGCTCAGGGGAACAATAACTGAGTTTTTGTTGAGAATACTTGGTTTATTATTTTCTTGAAAATGGTAATTGTTTTTTACTTTAATGAGAACAATTTCCAAGAACTCAGATCTTGATATTTTAGTGGAGAAAAACTGCAAGCAATTTAGCATGCAAGAGGGCGCCATGGAGAAGAATACTGAGACGTTCAGAATTGACGTATTTCATCGAGTGGCAAAAGCTCACACACACACATGACAGACACACACAGTGTACACACACCCACAGGTGACACAGGGCATAACATTATTTTAACACGCTACTGTAAACAATGTTGTAAGTTCTTCCATTTGGAGCCAATACGTGTAAATTTTGGGCATTAGATACACGCGAGCACGCTACATAAAGCTGACCATGAGAGAAGCATGGTTTTTCCAGGTGAACACCTGCTACAATTCAACAAATCTATTCCAAAGTGCAATCAGTACAATCCTTTCACGGTCAGATTTAATTGAAAATTAAAATCAACAAAGCCAAATCACAAAGCAAATCAGAAACAGCAATAATGAAAGCGGTCAAAGAACATAAAGATAATGAATGAAAGAAATAAAATCAACAAAGCCAAATCACAAAGCAAATCAGACAAAACCAATAACGAAAGCAGTCAAAGAATGTAAAGATATTGAATAAAAGCCGAGAAAGAAAATAGGTACCGTATGCACTATAAGATGAAACGCACATTTTCGAGGGATCTTATGATTCTTCAGAAAAACAAACTGCTAGCGCGTTGTAATAACAGACAGTGCCATCTATAATTCTTATGGGAATTAATACAATTCAAAATGGGTTTTACAGGCAAGTGCCTAATTTAATTTAATTTAAAAAGTGATTATTGACTACTTGAAGCAATTTTTTTTTGTTTATTTTTGGCATATAGATTCCATATTATAATAACATGCTATCCTGCGGGATCTGTTTGATTTTCCGGGACGAAAAGTAGCCTACGATACTTTCCAGGACCTCAACTATATTTTATCAGTGCAAACAAATCCTTAACTCCGTTGCCGCGTAATTGAAGGACAGATGGGTGAAAAGTGACGTCATGTTATAATGAACGCGGGAACTATTAGATTTCCCAGGACAAAGGTAGCCTATGTGACTTTCCTAAACAAAAATCACGTCGATCTGTATCTCCGTTCCCATATAAATGACGGACTAATTGATTAAAAATAGCATTCTATCTCGTAGGAAATGTTTGTTTTTCTGGGATAATAATTAGCCCATGCCACTTTCCTTCGAACAGATCACGTTGATTTGTTATTTCGTTGCCGTATGATTGAAGGAAAAATGCGTAAAAATCAGCATGATATCCCACAGGAACTGTTAGTGTTTCTGGGACAAAAAGTAGCCTCTCATTCTCCAGGTTCATCACGTTGATGTAAATTACTCCGTTGCCGTATGAATGAATGATAATGAACCCACAGGAACTGTTAATTTTTCCGGAACAAAAAGGTAGCCTATGTCACTTTCCAGGTCCTAAACAATAATCACGTCGATATCAGTTACCACATAATTAAAGGGAAAATGTGTTAAAAGCAGCATACCAATATCCCCCAGGAACTGTCGGGTTTTCCGGGATAAAAAGAAATATATATAATTTTCCAGCTCCTCGATTATACCTGTGCAAAACATCACGTCAATTTGTAACTCCGTTTCCGCCTAATTGAATAACAAAATGCGAGAAAAGAGAAAAATATCCCACAGGAACTGTTTGTTTTCCCGGATAAAAAGTTTGTATGTCACTCTTCCAGTCCTCAAATATACCCAAGCAAAAAATCACGTTGATCCGTTGCGACGTTGCCGCCTAATTGACGAAAAATGCGAAAAAAAAGAGCATGCTATCCCACAGGAACTGTTTGTTTTTCCGGGATAAAAAGTAGCCTATGTCACTCTCCAGGTTCTCAAATATACCCATGCAAAAAATCACGTCGATCCGTTGCGCCGTTGAAGACATTTCACTCGGCGCTCTGAACACTGAACTTTGCACTCTGAACTCTGCACTCTGAACTCTGCACTCTGAACTCTGCACTCTGAACTCTGCACTCTGAACTCTGCACTCTGAACTCTGCACTCTGAACTATGCACTCTGAACTCTGCACTCTGAACTCTGAACTCTGCACTCTGAACTCTGACCTCTGCACTCTGCACTCTGAACTATGCACTCTGAACTGTGCACTCTGAACTCTGAATTCTGCACTCTGAACTCTGCACTCTGAACTCTGCACTCTGACCTCTGAACTCTGCACTCTGAACTCTGAACTTTGAACTTTGAACTTTGAACTCTGCACTCTGAACTCTGACCTCTGAACTCTGACCTCTGCACTCTGACCTCTGAACGCTGAACTTTGAACTCTGAACTCTGACCTCTGCACTCTGAACTCTGAATTCTGCACTCTGAACTCTGAACTCTGCACTCTGACATCTGCACTCTGACCTCTGAACTCTGCACCCTGAACTCTGAACTTTGAACTCTGAACTCTGACCTCTGCACTCTGACCTCTGACGTCTGCACTCTGACCTCTGAACGCTGAACTTTGAACTCTGAACTCTGACCTCTGCACTCTGAACTCTGCACTCTGAACTCTGCACTCTGAACTCTGCACTCTGAACTCTGACCTCTGCACTCTGACCTCTGAACTCTGAAGTCTAAACTCTGAACTCTGAACTCTGCACTCTGACCTCTGCACTCTGCACTCTGTACTCTGACCTCTTCACTCTGAACACTGCACTCTGATTTTTTTCTATTTTTTAGTCATTCTTATACTTACTATTTACCCCCCAAAAAGCAAAAAAAGAAAATTTTTGATTTTTTTTCACCTGCGAACTAAAAGGTTAATGCCTTTGTTTTTTACTTTAATGAGAACAACTTCCAAGAACACTTTCGCATTTATAAAATATATTAGGATATTAGGATTATAGGATGTTACTAAGGTAGCACATGTTACTTTCCTGGTCCTAAAATAAATCTGAACGACGGCTAACCTGAACGTGGGCTAACCTGAACGTGGGCTAACTTGGACGTCGGATAACTTGAACGTCGGCTAATTTAAACGACGGCGTATCTGAACGTCGGCTAACCTGAACGTGGGCTAACCTGAACGTGGGCTAACCTGAACGTGGGCTAACCTGAACGTGGGATAACCTGAACGTGGGCTAACTTGGACGTCGGATAACTTGAACGTCGGCTAACTTAAACGACGGTGTATCTGAACGTCGGCTAACCTGAACGTCGGCTAACCGGACGGTTATGATAACCTGAACGTGGGCTAACCTGAACGTGGGAACGGTGAAACAAATGCGAGAAAAAGAGCATACTATCCCACAGGAATTGTTGGTTACGGGATAAAAAGTTACAATCACTTTCCAGCTATTCAACTATACCTGTGCAAAAAATCACGTCAATCTGTAACTCCGTTGCCGCCTAATTAAAGAACAAATGCGAGAAAAAGAGCATTATATCCCACAGGAACTGTACGTTTTTCCGGGATAAAAAGTGGCCTTTGTCACTCTAGGGGTCCTCAAATATACCGATGCAAAAAATCACGTCGATCCGTTGCGCCGTTGCCGCCTGATTGACGAAAAATGCGAAAAAAAAGAGAATGCTATCCCACAGGAACTGTTTGTTTTTCCGGGATAAAAAGTAGCCTATGTCACTCTCCAGGTCCTCAAATATACCCTTGCAAAAAATCACTTCGATCCGTTGCGCCGTTAAAGCGTGATTGAAAAACAAATTCGAGAAAAAGAGCATTATATCCCACAGGAACTGTTAATTTTTCCGGGATAAAAAGTAGCCTATGTCACTCTTCGGGTCCTCAAATATACCGATGCAAAAAATCACGTCGATCCGTTGCGCCGTTGCCGCCTAATTGACGAAAAATGCGAAAAAAAGAGCATGCTATCCCACAGGAACTGTTTGTTTTTCCGGGATAAAAAGTAGCATATGTCACTCTCCAGGTCCTCAAATATACCCATGCAAAAAATCACGTCGATCCGTTGCGCCGTTGAAGCGTGATTGAAGGACAAACCAACAAACCAACAAACCAACAAACCAACAAACCAACAAACAAACTGACTTTCGCATTTATAATATTAGTATGGAATGGATATGGATATTAGGATATTAGGATTATAGGATGTTACTAAGGTAGCACATGTTACTTTCCTGGTCCTAAAATAAATCTGAACGACGGCTAACCTGAACGTGGGCTAACCTGAACGTGGGCTAACTTGGACGTCGGATAACTTGAACGTCGGCTAATTTAAACGACGGCGTATCTGAACGTCGGCTAACCTGAACGTGGGCTAACCTGAACGTGGGCTAACCTGAACGTGGGCTAACCTGAACGTGGGATAACCTGAACGTGGGTAACTTGGACGTCGGATAACTTGAACGTCGGCTAACTTAAACGACGGTGTATCTGAACGTCGGCTAACCTGAACGTCGGCTAACCGGACGGTTATGATAACCTGAACGTGGGCTAACCTGAACGTGGGAACGGTGAAACAAATGCGAGAAAAAGAGCATACTATCCCACAGGAATTGTTGGTTACGGGATAAAAAGTTACAATCACTTTCCAGCTATTCAACTATACCTGTGCAAAAAATCACGTCAATCTGTAACTCCGTTGCCGCCTAATTAAAGAACAAATGCGAGAAAAAGAGCATTATATCCCACAGGAACTGTACGTTTTTCCGGGATAAAAAGTGGCCTTTGTCACTCTAGGGGTCCTCAAATATACCGATGCAAAAAATCACGTCGATCCGTTGCGCCGTTGCCGCCTGATTGACGAAAAATGCGAAAAAAAAGAGAATGCTATCCCACAGGAACTGTTTGTTTTTCCGGGATAAAAAGTAGCCTATGTCACTCTCCAGGTCCTCAAATATACCCTTGCAAAAAATCACTTCGATCCGTTGCGCCGTTAAAGCGTGATTGAAAAACAAATTCGAGAAAAAGAGCATTATATCCCACAGGAACTGTTAATTTTTCCGGGATAAAAAGTAGCCTATGTCACTCTTCGGGTCCTCAAATATACCGATGCAAAAAATCACGTCGATCCGTTGCGCCGTTGCCGCCTAATTGACGAAAAATGCGAAAAAAAGAGCATGCTATCCCACAGGAACTGTTTGTTTTTCCGGGATAAAAAGTAGCCTATGTCACTCTCCAGGTCCTCAAATATACCCATGCAAAAAATCACGTCGATCCGTTACGCCGTTGAAGCGTGATTGAAGGACAAACCAACAAACCAACAAACCAACAAACCAACAAACCAACAAACAAACTGACTTTCGCATTTATAATATTAGTATGGAAGTATGGATTTACCCCCCAAAAAGCAAAAAAAGAAAATTTTTGATTTTTTTTCACCTGCGAACTAAAAGGTTAATGCCTTTGTTTTTTACTTTAATGAGAACAACTTCCAAGAACACTTTCGCATTTATAAAATATATTAGGATATTAGGATTATAGGATGTTACTAAGGTAGCACATGTTACTTTCCTGGTCCTAAAATAAATCTGAACGACGGCTAACCTGAACGTGGGCTAACCTGAACGTGGGCTAACTTGGACGTCGGATAACTTGAACGTCGGCTAATTTAAACGACGGCGTATCTGAACGTCGGCTAACCTGAACGTGGGCTAACCTGAACGTGGGCTAACCTGAACGTGGGCTAACCTGAACGTGGGATAACCTGAACGTGGGCTAACTTGGACGTCGGATAACTTGAACGTCGGCTAACTTAAACGACGGTGTATCTGAACGTCGGCTAACCTGAACGTCGGCTAACCGGACGGTTATGATAACCTGAACGTGGGCTAACCTGAACGTGGGAACGGTGAAACAAATGCGAGAAAAAGAGCATACTATCCCACAGGAATTGTTGGTTACGGGATAAAAAGTTACAATCACTTTCCAGCTATTCAACTATACCTGTGCAAAAAATCACGTCAATCTGTAACTCCGTTGCCGCCTAATTAAAGAACAAATGCGAGAAAAAGAGCATTATATCCCACAGGAACTGTACGTTTTTCCGGGATAAAAAGTGGCCTTTGTCACTCTAGGGGTCCTCAAATATACCGATGCAAAAAATCACGTCGATCCGTTGCGCCGTTGCCGCCTGATTGACGAAAAATGCGAAAAAAAAGAGAATGCTATCCCACAGGAACTGTTTGTTTTTCCGGGATAAAAAGTAGCCTATGTCACTCTCCAGGTCCTCAAATATACCCTTGCAAAAAATCACTTCGATCCGTTGCGCCGTTAAAGCGTGATTGAAAAACAAATTCGAGAAAAAGAGCATTATATCCCACAGGAACTGTTAATTTTTCCGGGATAAAAAGTAGCCTATGTCACTCTTCGGGTCCTCAAATATACCGATGCAAAAAATCACGTCGATCCGTTGCGCCGTTGCCGCCTAATTGACGAAAAATGCGAAAAAAAGAGCATGCTATCCCACAGGAACTGTTTGTTTTTCCGGGATAAAAAGTAGCCTATGTCACTCTCCAGGTCCTCAAATATACCCATGCAAAAAATCACGTCGATCCGTTGCGCCGTTGAAGCGTGATTGAAGGACAAACCAACAAACCAACAAACCAACAAACCAACAAACCAACAAACAAACTGACTTTCGCATTTATAATATTAGTATGGAATGGATATGGATATTAGGATATTAGGATTATAGGATGTTACTAAGGTAGCACATGTTACTTTCCTGGTCCTAAAATAAATCTGAACGACGGCTAACCTGAACGTGGGCTAACCTGAACGTGGGCTAACTTGGACGTCGGATAACGTGAACGTCGGCTAATTTAAACGACGGCGTATCTGAACGTCGGCTAACCTGAACGTGGGCTAACCTGAACGTGGGCTAACCTGAACGTGGGCTAACCTGAACGTGGGATAACCTGAACGTGGGTAACTTGGACGTCGGATAACTTGAACGTCGGCTAACTTAAACGACGGTGTATCTGAACGTCGGCTAACCTGAACGTCGGCTAACCGGACGGTTATGATAACCTGAACGTGGGCTAACCTGAACGTGGGAACGGTGAAACAAATGCGAGAAAAAGAGCATACTATCCCACAGGAATTGTTGGTTACGGGATAAAAAGTTACAATCACTTTCCAGCTATTCAACTATACCTGTGCAAAAAATCACGTCAATCTGTAACTCCGTTGCCGCCTAATTAAAGAACAAATGCGAGAAAAAGAGCATTATATCCCACAGGAACTGTACGTTTTTCCGGGATAAAAAGTGGCCTTTGTCACTCTAGGGGTCCTCAAATATACCGATGCAAAAAATCACGTCGATCCGTTGCGCCGTTGCCGCCTGATTGACGAAAAATGCGAAAAAAAAGAGAATGCTATCCCACAGGAACTGTTTGTTTTTCCGGGATAAAAAGTAGCCTATGTCACTCTCCAGGTCCTCAAATATACCCTTGCAAAAAATCACTTCGATCCGTTGCGCCGTTAAAGCGTGATTGAAAAACAAATTCGAGAAAAAGAGCATTATATCCCACAGGAACTGTTAATTTTTCCGGGATAAAAAGTAGCCTATGTCACTCTTCGGGTCCTCAAATATACCGATGCAAAAAATCACGTCGATCCGTTGCGCCGTTGCCGCCTAATTGACGAAAAATGCGAAAAAAAGAGCATGCTATCCCACAGGAACTGTTTGTTTTTCCGGGATAAAAAGTAGCCTATGTCACTCTCCAGGTCCTCAAATATACCCATGCAAAAAATCACGTCGATCCGTTGCGCCGTTGAAGCGTGATTGAAGGACAAACCAACAAACCAACAAACCAACAAACCAACAAACCAACAAACAAACTGACTTTCGCATTTATAATATTAGTATGGATATTAGGATATTAGGATTATAGGATGTTACTAAGGTAGCACATGTTACTTTCCTGGTCCTAAAATAAATCTGAACGACGGCTAACCTGAACGTGGGCTAACCTGAACGTGGGCTAACTTGGACGTCGGATAACTTGAACGTCGGCTAATTTAAACGACGGCGTATCTGAACGTCGGCTAACCTGAACGTGGGCTAACCTGAACGTGGGCTAACCTGAACGTGGGCTAACCTGAACGTGGGATAACCTGAACGTGGGCTAACTTGGACGTCGGATAACTTGAACGTCGGCTAACTTAAACGACGGTGTATCTGAACGTCGGCTAACCTGAACGTCGGCTAACCGGACGGTTATGATAACCTGAACGTGGGCTAACCTGAACGTGGGAACGGTGAAACAAATGCGAGAAAAAGAGCATACTATCCCACAGGAATTGTTGGTTACGGGATAAAAAGTTACAATCACTTTCCAGCTATTCAACTATACCTGTGCAAAAAATCACGTCAATCTGTAACTCCGTTGCCGCCTAATTAAAGAACAAATGCGAGAAAAAGAGCATTATATCCCACAGGAACTGTACGTTTTTCCGGGATAAAAAGTGGCCTTTGTCACTCTAGGGGTCCTCAAATATACCGATGCAAAAAATCACGTCGATCCGTTGCGCCGTTGCCGCCTGATTGACGAAAAATGCGAAAAAAAAGAGAATGCTATCCCACAGGAACTGTTTGTTTTTCCGGGATAAAAAGTAGCCTATGTCACTCTCCAGGTCCTCAAATATACCCTTGCAAAAAATCACTTCGATCCGTTGCGCCGTTAAAGCGTGATTGAAAAACAAATTCGAGAAAAAGAGCATTATATCCCACAGGAACTGTTAATTTTTCCGGGATAAAAAGTAGCCTATGTCACTCTTCGGGTCCTCAAATATACCGATGCAAAAAATCACGTCGATCCGTTGCGCCGTTGCAGCCTAATTGACGAAAAATGCGAAAAAAAGAGCATGCTATCCCACAGGAACTGTTTGTTTTTCCGGGATAAAAAGTAGCCTATGTCACTCTCCAGGTCCTCAAATATACCCATGCAAAAAATCACGTCGATCCGTTGCGCCGTTGAAGCGTGATTGAAGGACAAACCAACAAACCAACAAACCAACAAACCAACAAACCAACAAACAAACTGACTTTCGCATTTATAATATTAGTATGGAATGGATATGGATATTAGGATATTAGGATTATAGGATGTTACTAAGGTAGCACATGTTACTTTCCTGGTCCTAAAATAAATCTGAACGACGGCTAACCTGAACGTGGGCTAACCTGAACGTGGGCTAACTTGGACGTCGGATAACTTGAACGTCGGCTAATTTAAACGACGGCGTATCTGAACGTCGGCTAACCTGAACGTGGGCTAACCTGAACGTGGGCTAACCTGAACGTGGGCTAACCTGAACGTGGGATAACCTGAACGTGGGTAACTTGGACGTCGGATAACTTGAACGTCGGCTAACTTAAACGACGGTGTATCTGAACGTCGGCTAACCTGAACGTCGGCTAACCGGACGGTTATGATAACCTGAACGTGGGCTAACCTGAACGTGGGAACGGTGAAACAAATGCGAGAAAAAGAGCATACTATCCCACAGGAATTGTTGGTTACGGGATAAAAAGTTACAATCACTTTCCAGCTATTCAACTATACCTGTGCAAAAAATCACGTCAATCTGTAACTCCGTTGCCGCCTAATTAAAGAACAAATGCGAGAAAAAGAGCATTATATCCCACAGGAACTGTACGTTTTTCCGGGATAAAAAGTGGCCTTTGTCACTCTAGGGGTCCTCAAATATACCGATGCAAAAAATCACGTCGATCCGTTGCGCCGTTGCCGCCTGATTGACGAAAAATGCGAAAAAAAAGAGAATGCTATCCCACAGGAACTGTTTGTTTTTCCGGGATAAAAAGTAGCCTATGTCACTCTCCAGGTCCTCAAATATACCCTTGCAAAAAATCACTTCGATCCGTTGCGCCGTTAAAGCGTGATTGAAAAACAAATTCGAGAAAAAGAGCATTATATCCCACAGGAACTGTTAATTTTTCCGGGATAAAAAGTAGCCTATGTCACTCTTCGGGTCCTCAAATATACCGATGCAAAAAATCACGTCGATCCGTTGCGCCGTTGCCGCCTAATTGACGAAAAATGCGAAAAAAAGAGCATGCTATCCCACAGGAACTGTTTGTTTTTCCGGGATAAAAAGTAGCCTATGTCACTCTCCAGGTCCTCAAATATACCCATGCAAAAAATCACGTCGATCCGTTGCGCCGTTGAAGCGTGATTGAAGGACAAACCAACAAACCAACAAACCAACAAACCAACAAACCAACAAACAAACTGACTTTCGCATTTATAATATTAGTATGGATTTACCCCCCAAAAAGCAAAAAAAGAAAATTTTTGATTTTTTTTCACCTGCGAACTAAAAGGTTAATGCCTTTGTTTTTTACTTTAATGAGAACAACTTCCAAGAACACTTTCGCATTTATAAAATATATTAGGATATTAGGATTATAGGATGTTACTAAGGTAGCACATGTTACTTTCCTGGTCCTAAAATAAATCTGAACGACGGCTAACCTGAACGTGGGCTAACCTGAACGTGGGCTAACTTGGACGTCGGATAACTTGAACGTCGGCTAATTTAAACGACGGCGTATCTGAACGTCGGCTAACCTGAACGTGGGCTAACCTGAACGTGGGCTAACCTGAACGTGGGCTAACCTGAACGTGGGATAACCTGAACGTGGGCTAACTTGGACGTCGGATAACTTGAACGTCGGCTAACTTAAACGACGGTGTATCTGAACGTCGGCTAACCTGAACGTCGGCTAACCGGACGGTTATGATAACCTGAACGTGGGCTAACCTGAACGTGGGAACGGTGAAACAAATGCGAGAAAAAGAGCATACTATCCCACAGGAATTGTTGGTTACGGGATAAAAAGTTACAATCACTTTCCAGCTATTCAACTATACCTGTGCAAAAAATCACGTCAATCTGTAACTCCGTTGCCGCCTAATTAAAGAACAAATGCGAGAAAAAGAGCATTATATCCCACAGGAACTGTACGTTTTTCCGGGATAAAAAGTGGCCTTTGTCACTCTAGGGGTCCTCAAATATACCGATGCAAAAAATCACGTCGATCCGTTGCGCCGTTGCCGCCTGATTGACGAAAAATGCGAAAAAAAAGAGAATGCTATCCCACAGGAACTGTTTGTTTTTCCGGGATAAAAAGTAGCCTATGTCACTCTCCAGGTCCTCAAATATACCCTTGCAAAAAATCACTTCGATCCGTTGCGCCGTTAAAGCGTGATTGAAAAACAAATTCGAGAAAAAGAGCATTATATCCCACAGGAACTGTTAATTTTTCCGGGATAAAAAGTAGCCTATGTCACTCTTCGGGTCCTCAAATATACCGATGCAAAAAATCACGTCGATCCGTTGCGCCGTTGCCGCCTAATTGACGAAAAATGCGAAAAAAAGAGCATGCTATCCCACAGGAACTGTTTGTTTTTCCGGGATAAAAAGTAGCCTATGTCACTCTCCAGGTCCTCAAATATACCCATGCAAAAAATCACGTCGATCCGTTGCGCCGTTGAAGCGTGATTGAAGGACAAACCAACAAACCAACAAACCAACAAACCAACAAACCAACAAACAAACTGACTTTCGCATTTATAATATTAGTATGGAATGGATATGGATATTAGGATATTAGGATTATAGGATGTTACTAAGGTAGCACATGTTACTTTCCTGGTCCTAAAATAAATCTGAACGACGGCTAACCTGAACGTGGGCTAACCTGAACGTGGGCTAACTTGGACGTCGGATAACTTGAACGTCGGCTAACTTAAACGACGGCGTATCTGAACGTCGGCTAACCTGAACGTCGGCTAACCTGAACGTGGGCTAACCTGAACGTGGGCTAACCTGAACGTGGGATAACCTGAACGTGGGTAACTTGGACGTCGGATAACTTGAACGTCGGCTAACTTAAACGACGGTGTATCTGAACGTCGGCTAACCTGAACGTCGGCTAACCGGACGGTTATGATAACCTGAACGTGGGCTAACCTGAACGTGGGAACGGTGAAACAAATGCGAGAAAAAGAGCATACTATCCCACAGGAATTGTTGGTTACGGGATAAAAAGTTACAATCACTTTCCAGCTATTCAACTATACCTGTGCAAAAAATCACGTCAATCTGTAACTCCGTTGCCGCCTAATTAAAGAACAAATGCGAGAAAAAGAGCATTATATCCCACAGGAACTGTACGTTTTTCCGGGATAAAAAGTGGCCTTTGTCACTCTAGGGGTCCTCAAATATACCGATGCAAAAAATCACGTCGATCCGTTGCGCCGTTGCCGCCTGATTGACGAAAAATGCGAAAAAAAAGAGAATGCTATCCCACAGGAACTGTTTGTTTTTCCGGGATAAAAAGTAGCCTATGTCACTCTCCAGGTCCTCAAATATACCCTTGCAAAAAATCACTTCGATCCGTTGCGCCGTTAAAGCGTGATTGAAAAACAAATTCGAGAAAAAGAGCATTATATCCCACAGGAACTGTTAATTTTTCCGGGATAAAAAGTAGCCTATGTCACTCTTCGGGTCCTCAAATATACCGATGCAAAAAATCACGTCGATCCGTTGCGCCGTTGCCGCCTAATTGACGAAAAATGCGAAAAAAAGAGCATGCTATCCCACAGGAACTGTTTGTTTTTCCGGGATAAAAAGTAGCCTATGTCACTCTCCAGGTCCTCAAATATACCCATGCAAAAAATCACGTCGATCCGTTGCGCCGTTGAAGCGTGATTGAAGGACAAACCAACAAACCAACAAACCAACAAACCAACAAACCAACAAACAAACTGACTTTCGCATTTATAATATTAGTATGGATTATGAAGAACTTACGGGCATGCAAGTATACATCTGTGATTATAGGTATGATAAATAGAAGAAATGATAAAAGATCATTGATTTGACTCGCTCCAGCAATGCTCAGGACTGCGGTTGCTTATGAATCTACACATTGATGTAATTGTAAATTAATTCACAAAAGAGCAACCACCGAGTTCCTAGAAATTCAAAATTCAAAATTCAAATGTTTTTTATTCAAATAAACTTTTACAAGTACTTTTGAATCGTCAAGTGAATCTACTACTGGTTCGGAATGCCATTCCTACCGAGAAGAACCAGCAAGAAACTCGGTGGTTGCTCTTTTTAGATAATTCATTTACAATTTATCATTATAACTTATATCAATGTGTACATAAGTAACCGCTGTCCTTAGCATTGCTGGAGCGATCAAATCCAAGCTCCTCTATCATTTACATAATCTTCAATAGTATAATAAGCTTTTTTCAGGAGCATACTTTTAATGGATTTCTTAAACTTGTGTATAGGCAAGTTACTTGCTGGTTCTTCTCGGTAGGAATGGCATTCCGAACCAGTGGTAGATTCACTCGACGATTCAAAAGCACTTGTTATAGTTTATTTAAATTAAAAAAAAACATTTAAGTTCGAGTTTGAGTTTGAATATGGAACATTTTATTTCTTATGATGTCGTTCAATGCAATAACAACATTAATTCAAAGAATTTTATCTCACCCACTAACATCAGAACAATGCTGAGCTTCCAGTTTTTGACCTTTGAAACAATCAATATTGAGTAAAGCTATGTTGATGGGAAAATGCATTAGAGCCGTTAGGATAACTGCAGATAAAGAATAGCTATAACTTATAACAGTTCTCGCAATACATCACTGCATACTTGCAAGGTATCTAATGTAGGTAAAAAACAAGATTTTTCCACGTAGGTAATCTATTAGACACACTATATAGCCTTGCTTTTTTCCCTAATGTATTTTTCTATAATCTTCTGTTGAAGGTGAATCTTCTTTAGAATCGTTGTGATTTGAAAATTCGATGATACGAAAAAAGCTACACTAAAAAGAGACAAACATATTCATAATAGGATTTAGCCTGCGAGAGAACACAAGTTACATAAGTATCTAATTCTATCGTAGGCTACTTTTCTGAAGTTTCACTTCTGTCGTGTGTGAATTGCACACACACACACGCACACACTTTTTTTATCTTGTTTGGTGTGCAATAAAGTGTATCATAAGATACACCGGGGCATACTACCATCGCTTAAAGCCGTATTGTTTTAATATTTCTGACGTTCTTGTTTTAGAATTGACGATCAGACCTTAGAATTTATAATATTATTAGCATGGGTAGGTATAAACTGAATTCTAAACTTATTTCTAGTTTTTACAGCTCTTACCAACTTAAAAGCTACCTAATTACTTAGGATAAGAAAAGTTGGCAGTATTTTATGTTAATAGTGTTCATCTAAGCGTTAACTTTGAGTGCATTAACTTCGTTAAAATTCAATCTGTACGGAGATTGCAGTTTATAAAGTTAAAGACCGCCAAATAGGTAATTACAGGCGCTAAATTAGACGATCCCCAACCAAACCGCGGGCGGAGTTTGCTAAGGCCGGGGCAGATACGTCGTGACCCGACAAACGTCAAACTACACGTTTTTAGGGTTCAAAAGTTATCCTTAAAGGATCATTTCGTTGTCCGTCTGTCTGTCAACCATATTTTTTTCCTGAACGTATGGTCTAGGGTCCCTTGGAGCTGTAAAAACGCAATGAAAAGATTTCGCCGTTTAAATGCCACATATTTTGAGACTCGCCAATAAATCAAAACCTATAGGGTACTTCCCTTGACCTAGAATCATGAAATTTGGCAAGAAGGAAAGTTTCACAGCACAAAAACAGGAAAAAAATCCGAAAATCGGTAATTAGGGTTCCGTACTCATAGGGAATTGTTTGTCAGCCACTAACATTTTAGCGCAATATTATTATGTAAGTCAGTTATTTACTAAAATAATTTATATTGTGTGGTGGTACGGATCACTTTGTGCGCGAGTTTGACTCGCACTTGACCAGATTTTTATCTCGAGCTTCTCAAATTTAATAAACTAAGCCACTAGTTCAAGTTCAAAAGCTATTTATATCGCCACTAGCGCTTACCTAATAAGTAGAAAGTTATTCACCTAACTTATTTATCACTCAAAGTTTCTATCAATAACTTAATACACTGTCTCGTTAAGGCTAACAGCGAAACTTCAAATAAAACACCATGTTTACACTCATTGCCGCAGCAAACAGTTCATAAATTTATAAATAGGCAAGAAAAATTACTCTCGCACACGTCCGATTATAGCCAGCCCATTATTTGCTAGCTGAAATCCGAGGTTTTCTTTTGAAAATATTGCGGGTACTCTGTTATTTTCCGGGATAGAAAGTAGCCTGTGTCCAGGATGCAATCTCTCTTGTGCCGAATTTTGTCAGTCATTTTGTGTCCTTCAGTGGTTCAGCTATGAAAAGTTACAGATAAACTGGCTTACTTTTTAATTTATAATAAACTAGATTATGCCCGCGATTTCGACGCGTGGATTAAGATTTTTGAAATCCCACGGGAACTCCTAAATTTTCCGGGATAAAAAGTAACCTATGTCCTTCCCCGGTATACAACCTATCCCTGTACATCGTCGTGAAACAGCCTTCGCAGTCGGTTCGGTATAGGTGTTAGGTAGGTTTTATCTATGCAGTAGGTAATTTATCCTATTTGGGCCATACGAAGTCAGCCACGACAGTAAGAGTTCTACCGTTCAATTGGTTAATCAATTTTTTGCTTCTCACGCAATAGAAAAGTACAACGCAGTCAAAATATCCCCTCCACTGATGTCCAGATAAAATTTACCTGTCACCAATCTTCTTCTTCACCTTCTTTTGGTTATACCCAACGAATAAAAGTGAACCCGTGCTAACGATAGCGCGCAAACGATAACGTGTAGCGTCCGTAGTGCTATCAAATATCAAATAAATATTATATTATAAATATTATAAATGCGAAAGTTTGGATGGATGGATGTATGGATGTATGTTTGTTACTCGATCACGCTCCAACGGATGAACGGATCTGGATGAAATTTGGCACAGAGATAGATTATAGTCTGGAATAGCACATAGGCTACTTTTTATCCCGGAAAATTAAAGAGTTCCCGCGGGAACCGAAAAACCTCAATCCACGCGGACGATGTCGCGGGCATCAGCTAGTCTACAATAATTGGGTATTTGACTACTATTTAAATAAATTATTTTTAGTGATTATTAAATAGAGGATCTCCCAAAAGTCGTAATATCCACGTCCCCTGATAGTTTTATGTTAAATAACCATTTTAAACAATCGATTAAAGTAAAAAAGTACGTCGAACTTTAATCACGTCACATTTCAGAATTTCATATAATCCTAAACTTAGGACGTGTTTTGACGTTTGAAAAAAAATTTGCTGATTTATTATTAATTGTCAAGCACCCAATTGCGTCGGGTTAAAATCGGACAATACCTCCCAGTCACAAATTTTTTAAAGACATAAATGGATCGTCTGAGCTAGGCCTTATACATGAAAATGCGATGAAAGTTGTCCACTTTGCCTTTGACAGACCATTTGAAGCGCAGTCAAGGCAATAAAAAGCTCGAGTAAATAAAAGTAAGCGCGCATTATGCTAATCGCAACGAAACTGAAAGTTATTTCGTTTTCATGCCGTACTTTGAATATTTTGTTCTTGTGTACATTATGCTACAGGAACTGTATAATTTGGACATTCCATACATTGCTTACTGCCGTAGATTGACCTTTTTTAAGAACGCCATTAATTTGGTAAATTTTAGGGTCTCGTAGCAAAACCCTTATAGTTTCGTCCAGTTAGTTTGTCGAGCCGTCGCGGTCCGTATTGTTTGTTGTTTATCTGGTACACAAAACAGGAAATAACTACAACATTTCAGGTAAGCATAAAATGATAGGATTGGTTCTAATTTTATAACCCAAAACATGTGCACATATCACAGTCATGACTTACCTATACACAAAATATATAACATAAATAGAAAAGACTAGTGAATGAATGAAGATGAAATAAAATAGATATCTAAGTGTTTGAAGTTACGAATAAGTACAAATCAGAGAGATTATGCATAGAATTTACAAAATTGATTAGCAAAACATGAACAACAATGACTGACAATTTATACATTACCAAATTACAAATACTTACTATTTTATACAATTAAAAATGTGTTTTTTGAATCTATTTATTTTATTATATTTATGTTATATCCATTTTAAAAGTCAATTTCAAGAGCTGTACAGTACAGGAAATTGAGTACTAAGGTTCGCCATTGACACCTCTTGCTAGTTTGCCTATAATCGTTTGACTCTAAGTCAAATGACTCATGATGAAACTACGAGTAGAGGCGTTCGGTATAGAATTTTGGACCAACTCAACTGTAGCTTCTACATCCCCGGGATGTAACCTACCCCTATACCGAATTTCATCATAATATGTTTAAAAGTTGGGCCGTCAAAGCGTAGCAGACAGACAGACAGAGAGACAATTTGATATTTATAATACTAGTGGTTCGCCCCGAACAGAGACCTCGCGGTATCCATAAACTTGTACAGAGAGCCATCTATTGACATCATTGTGAAGTTCTGTTAAAATACTGAAGCTCATTAAAAATTAAATAATTTCGTTTCCTTATAATATTTATCTAATTTTAGTATTTGTTGTTCAAGTACAGGATATAATTATTCAAATAATTGATAAGTTTCATCCTCAGCCTTTCAGAAAATTGAAAGTTCTGAGGTCAACTTTGGACGTTAGAAAATCTCCACTTTGAAAGCCCCCCATTTCGTCAATTTTAGGGGAAAAATTTAAAAAAATATATTTGTGGACTCTATTCCTAATTATCTTTAAAATGATATACCGCAACCCTATAATATAATATATATAATATAATAACCCTGTAACGCTATAAAAAATATTTTACTTCGCATTCGCTTCTATGAGAGCCCCCCTGAAATAAAGATTTTTATAACTTTTTAAGCCATATCGGTTTACATATTATATTTAAATTTGAAGTAATTACGTTCAGTAATTCAGAACTTATAAGGCTCTGACAGACGGATGGACGGACAAGTGCAAATTCACTCAAGTAGATTCAGAGACCTTCGCTTCGCTGGGTCAATTAGTATGGATTTTTATCATAATGTCGATGGTTCAATAATAATAGAACGAACATAGTTAGAGATAACAAAGTTTTTCAATTAAGTCCTAGATTGGATTTTATCCCGAGACTTCATTCACAAACTAAGATTATCTAGAAATAGTCTCGTTTGTCCTTTATCACGATTCCAACTTTAATTTCTTGGATTTTATGGTTAGATAGCAACAGTTATTTGTTAAACAAGAGTGAAAAGTTGTTTTTTAACCGCGTGCTCAATTTTGATGACCGAGCAAGCGAAGGATTCTAAAATTGAATCACGAGCGCAGCGAGTGATTCAAAAATTAGAATCCCGAGCGTCAGCGAGGGAATTGAAATGACATTTGATAGCTTAACGGTTAAGCTATCAAATGATTATGGTTTTCACAATCGGGGGTCTGGGCGACGAAAGACATTCCACTTATAAGACAATAGCGCTCACCTCTGCGCTAGGTGGGTCGTCAAAGGTTAATGGTATTAGCTACTTACGGATCTCTTTTGATGATGGTGGTGTTCCAGCTTCATGTTCGCGCACCGGTTGAGAGCAGTGAGTCTTCGGAAGAGAGACTGTAGCGAGTCTGCGTCGAGGAACGGGTGGTCGTTTTGGACCCCTGATACGTCGATTGGGAACTGGAGGTCTGGAACAAAGAACAATACAATATTATTATTGAATTCTTTATTGCACACAACTATGAAACTACACAAAAATAGAAGCTTAAGAGGATCGTCTAGTTGTAAATTTTCATACAAAAAGCGATAACGTTTTTCTTCCCGTAAATGTTGTCCAATTTTCTTAATTTTTTGATATGTTGCAGATACAATGAAGATCTATGCTCATACGTTTTAATTTTAAAGAAATATTGCATATGTTAAAAGTTATTAGCGTCTGAATATCCATATTTTGGACCTAAAAACTTCCTCGAGTATTTTATTTTTTTTAAATTTAACTAAACTAAAATACTAAAAAAATAAAACGTTATCACCCGAAACAATATTTCAAGAATAAAACGTAGGCTTATGCCTACTGAACTTGCAACTCTCTCTATCGCACGATACGGAGAAGGCAGCGAAGCGTTGTGAAACAGATAGCATTATTGAAAATACCTACTCGCGTCGCGTTTCGTCTCTAGACGATAGTCTTAACCTAATCGTAAAGCGCGCAAAGGAGATTGATAAAGCGATCTCACCCAGACAATTTTTGGAGAGAGGAATTACGAAAGAACAGGTTGTTGTGGCATGCTAAATGTAAGGTCCTGTAAACGATACTTAATAAACTTTAACTCCTGTAAACTGTACTTAATAATATATTATGGATCAAAATATTTTAAACTGGATGAAGCTGGATGCTAGGCTTTGACGGGCCATATTAACAACCGATTTTGACGAAATTTGGTACAAAGATAGGTTGTATCTCGGGTAAAGACATAATATATTTTATCGATGCGTTTTATTCCGAAAACGAAGAGTTCCCGCGGTAATCAAAAAGCGGGTATCATCTACTATTTAACAAATGAGAGCATAATTTCTAAGACTCCTGTCCTCAAATGAAACCACTTTAAGCTATAAAGCTATTAATAAAGCTTTGTAAAGCCTGAAGGTTTTGAAAAGGTATTAAAGTCACACAGCGTTATATTAAATCTGTGTTCGCGACTTAATGCGATAGAAGGATAAGCGAGCGGTCATAGGCGACTTTTTGTTTCGAAACATTTTACTCTCACTATTCACTCACTAGATCAGTCTGTGAGGGGAATAATTATTGTCTAGATCAAAACTAAAATGGGGGCTAAAATGTCTCTGATGGTTTTAAATATTAATAGCAAGCAAATGAGCAGACGGATGTGATTAATAATACCCCATGAGAATTTGCAGCACCAGAGGAAAAGACAATGCGTTTCCATGCAATAAAATATTATGATTTAACCCAATCTGTGACGCCAACAAAATATCTATACTTTTTTATACTAATGCCTATTATAAATGCGAAAGTTTGCATGGATGGATATGTTATTCAATTACGCCAGAACGGCTGAAAGGATCTGGATGAAATTTGGCACAGAGACAGATTGTAGTCTGGAATGGTACATTGGCTACATTTTTTACATTAAAAAGTTCCCGCGGGAACAAAAAAAAACATCAATCCACGCGGACGTAAACGCGGGCATAGTTTTCAATTTTCATGAGACTGAGACTTCAACTTTATGTAGAGCGACATGTCGCTAGTGAGAATTTACGTTAGCAATTTAACTGCTAATGGAACAGCAATAAGGGTCATATTGCTATGGAACATACTGGTATCTAAACGGCACGATTATTCACTGAACCTGATAATTGTTACACGTTGAGGGGAAAATTAAAGAGTGTTTTTAATATATCGCCCTTTATGGGAAAAGAGTTTGACGATTTCTTTGCTTCAGTGGTGAACGCTGCGCTCGTATAGTGGAGGCCCGGGTTTTAATTCCCAGCAGTATCCCAGTTCCCAGTTCTTGGATTTTTTAAGTTTTTGAAGTATATCTTCTTCGGTCATTGCATGCTAAGACGTGCCGTTAAGCGATTTAGCGTTCCGGTACGACATCGCGAGAAAAACGGTTTAGGTAATTGCCATAGCCGTTCCAGCTTCCAAATTAGACTGTACCGTAACTTACTATCAGGTGAAATCGCAGTCAAGGTCTAATCTGTACTAATGTACCTAAAGGCGAAAGTGCCTGTTTGTCCGTCTGTTACCTTTTCACGGCTCATCCGTTTTATCCTGGAAAATCAAAAGAAATGATCCGGCAGAATTTAAATAACACGCGGCTAAAGTCACGGGCATCATCTAGTTTATCATAAAAAAAGATGACGACCTCCCTGGCGCAGTGGTGAGAATTTCTGAATTTTCTCTGGTCTGGCCTGGTGGGAGGCTTCGGCCGTGGCTAGTTACCACCTTACCGGCAAAGACGTGCCACTAGGCGATTTAGCGTTCCCGTACGATGCCGTGTAGAAAGTATGAGAAGTACGAGTAGGGGTATGGGTTTAATATAACATGCCATACTCCTAACAGGTTAGCCCGCTACCATCTTAGACTGCAACAATCAGGTCAAGGGCTAACCTAATAATGGCGTAAAAAAAGATAGACATGATTTTCTTTGAAACTTGTAATTTCAAGGAGTAAGTACGAGTAAATGAAATGGTCGAGCGGTTTCATATGTCACAAGACGTGTCAAAGGAAAATGGGTGCCAAGAGAAATGCTCATTTTTCATGAGTGGTAAGTGGTAACTGGGTAACATAATTTTATCTTACTTGCTTGGAAAATGCTTCATTAAATATAAAAAAGGTATAGTTTGGTACTAAATATATAAATAACTAGCTTATGCCCGCGACTTCGTCCGCTTGATCAAAGTTTTTAGATTCCCGCGGGAACCTATTAATTTTCCGGGATAAAAAGAATATGTCACTCTCCAGGTCCTCAGCTATACCCATGCCAAAAATCGTCACGCCGTGTCGATCCGAGATTGAAAGACAAACCAACAAACCAATAAGCCGACAAACAAACACACTTTCGCATTTATAATATTAGTATAATTAAATAAATAAGATAAGTCAAATCAATTTAAAAAAAAATCCTCTCGTAGTTCTATAAATAAGCATTGGTTCAGGTGACGAACTGTCACAGGCATACCTGTTCACGTGATTTGGGAGTTGAGGATGAAAGAGTTCACTCAAGCGCGCTCGCTCAGTCCAGTGCGCTTGAACTGAATTTAACCCCGATAGGCTAGTGTTGTGTTTTTATACACTTCTGTTAGAATTTAAATGGAAATATAGATAGAAAAAAATCACCACCACCTGGCTTGTGCCGCACGGACGGTAAACGTCCAGATGGTTTAACTCTTGTCCCTTGGCAAAAAGGGAAATGCCTGTTGTGGGACGCTGCGCCTGTACTTTGGCACCAAGCCATCTTAGCCGTACGTCACGGTTAGCTGGTGCCGCTGCTGAATCCGCTGCCGCGAGGAAGAAGGCCAAGTATGCGCCACTCTTGGGCCAATATTTATTTATTACGCCACAGAAGGTAAATATCGCGGGCTGCAAGTTCGAGATACGCACTGTACCACATCGATTTACCTTCTGTGGCGGATTATAGCGAATTAAACTTCTAGTTTTTTCATTGTCATGGACTTCCGCAAAGTAACGCCTGCTTCTATCCAATATTAGAAAATGTCTTGTTCGCACACTTATATTCCCGATATTTATGTATGCAGCTGAGACATGGACAATAAAAACTGCTGACCGACGTCGTAATGACGCTTTCGAGATGTGGTGCTGGAGGAGCATACTTCGGATACCTTGGACAGCGCACAGAACTTTATTTTGCTCTTTTATTTAAATTGTTTATTTGTATTTTCTTTTGTTTTTTGTTAAGATGGGTTTCTTTTTAAAATAATAACAACAATAATTATTTACAGACTAAATCTATTTGGTGTCGCATAAACTCAACTGAGTTTTTCTGTACACCAACAGAAAATGTGTGTGTTTGTTCGTTAGTGTTAGGCTATTAGGCATACTAGTGCTAATTTTAGATGCAACTTGATTATTATGTGTAGAGCGCCAACTCGCCAACAAACTGGCCCACCAGTTTGAATTACTTAAATAAATTAAAAAAAAAAAAACACCTGTCTCCAGAAGATCCTTGATTATTTCGGCTACATTGCCAGAAGGGAGGGGCACAATCTTGAAATCTTGAAAAGATCGTCATTACTGGCAAAGTGGACGGAAAAAGACCTTGGGGACGTAAACCGATGCGTTGTTCAGATCAAATCCGCACCGCCCTCGATAGCAAGGTCCACGAAGCCCTGCATGCCGCAAAAAACCGAGCAACATAGCGCGACATCGTCCATAGAAGGATTATTGGTGGAAGGGGTCACGACCCTTAGTAATGGGGAATACGGCGCTAGTAAAAGGATAGATAGAAAATAGTTATTTGTTCAACAAGATGGCAAAGTTCACCTTTGTTGCGAGTCCCTAGTTTGAATCCCGAGCGAGCGAAGGATTCGCTATAATAGCGCATTTTGAGGAGGCACATTTTCAAAGTGTTCCGGCATTATTATCCTCTTTTAAGTTTAATATTAATTAAATTTTACATTATTTACTAGTTAAATATTCTAGATGACGACCGGATTAAGGTTTTTAAGAACCCGTGGGAACACATTGATTATCCCAGATTTAAAAGAAGCCTACGTTTTAGCGAACTCCCTGGCGCAGCGGTATGCGCTGTGCTCGTAATTATAATAGGAGGTTTTTTCAGCAAGCTAAATCTTCGCGGATGTAATCACGTAAAAAAATCATCAGTCTAGTAAAAAAAAAACTCATTTTAAATCACCACCCACAACCACCACCACTACAGCCCATTAACGTCCCACAGCTGGGCACAGGCCTCCAATTTCATAGTAAAGAGGGAGGGAATGAGCTTAGACCCACCATGCTGCTCCAATGCGGCTTGCTCTAACGACTATTATCATGTTAGTGATAATAACCGGGACCGACGGCTTAACGTGCTCTCCGAGGCAGGGGGGTGAACCGGCCCCGACCGGAGGCTCCGGGCTAGTACTGAGAATTTCTAGTCAGAAAAACCCAATAGGTACTTGTTATCTTGTACCCGGGACTCGAACCCGGGACCTTGTCGGCCGCAGTCGAAAATGCCAACCACTAGACCAACGAGGCAGTCATAGTCATTAAAATCACAGAATGCTTTAAAACTTGTGTAGAATATACAATAATAAGGAACGTCGCCGACGCGCTCGGCTGTCGGCAGTCGCGACGGTTTCCGCTGAACATCCTCAGTTTCCTGTTCCCGCCGGGGACTGAGACACTGACAGCTGACCTATTTTACACTATTCTTGCCAACTGAAGTACGGTCGACGTCTAAAGTCCATATAGAATGAGCAAACAAGGTGGCTTGTAATGACGGAATGTTTCAATAGTGCATTGTCGAGTCAACATCTCGACATCGGGACAAGTAACCATGCTAGCTTCGGTAGACAGGGGGAGATAACGGGTAGACATAATTTTACTCGTAGTGCGCATGCTAGCCATAAAGGTCGTTTTGAACCGCGAGTCGCTCCTGATATTTTTTACTATTTTCCTCAATTTCTTCTCTGACGGTTTTGATGTTGAGATCCTTTTGAATGATTTTGTTATCGAGAAAAAAAAATGTCTGCAACGAAGCCCCTCTGATAGGTTGTAACTTGTACCTACACTTCTGTAGAGCATAAAAGCACTTGGCCAAATTACCACATTCGGCTTTGTGAACAAACAGTGTGCATTTTGAGAAGTAGGTATAGTTCAATTAGGGTTGCCAACGAGTAAGTTTACCTACCACATAAATTATTATAAACTTAAGACACAGGAAAATGAGGAAAGAGAGAATAACTGACTGATATACTAACGTCAAGCTTACATAGCTGGGGTTTACATTGGTACAGGTACGTGCAGATAATATAAGTAGGAATAGGTATTTGCTTTAATAACAAGGCCTACAATATTTTTTTATTTAGGGAAAGATCAAAGAGACAACATTTATAAGAAAATTAAAAGAATGGCTAATCCAAAAATGTTTTATAGCGTAAAAGATCTTTTTTAATGAATAGACCCCTGAATTTTTTTTGTTTATTATAATATTATTGTATTGTATATTACATCAAATGTATACTAAGAGTTTAATATATAATAATATTTAAAGGGCTTATGTCCATGCATGCTAATCACTATATTATAGTATTTTTAAGTATTATAATGTATCAGTAAGTAATACATGACAAGCTATCAATAAATAAATGACTCACAAATAAGGGAAGATTTATAAAATGTGAACTTATACAGTACAAAATATACTTTTTTTCAATTAAAACTTTGTTCGCTGGTTACGAATTTTCCATAAGTTTGTAACAACAAGTCATAATAATTACATAGTAATTGGTGAATGTTAACTTTATTCTGGAAAATTTGTTAGTTGAATAATAAAAAAGAGATGTAACTTTATTTATTTCGTGGAAAGTTTCATACTTACTTAATAAAATTTCGGTAAGAATCCTAACGAAAATAACGTAATTTCTCTTTCTTCTGCTTTCGAAATTCAATTTTATTCTACTTACTAGATGATGCCCGCGACTTCGTCCGCGTGGATCAAGGTCTTTTGATTCTCGCGGGAACTCCTTAATTTTCCGGGATAAAAAGCATGTCCTTCCCCGGGATATAACCTACCTCTATACCAAATTTCAGCAAAATCAGTTGAAAAGATGGGCCGGGAAAGCGTAGCAGACAGACAAACAGACTTTCGCATTTATAATATTAGTATGGATATTTCATAGAACACACTTTTTTATTCCACTACAATTCACTATTTTTTTTAATTTATCATTTCTTCACTGTTCACTTATAAATTTTGTTCCTTATTAAAAACATAATCCTTTTTTAAATTTAATCTCTATATTACCTATACCACTACATTTACAATGGCAACCCTAGCATAACAGAGTTAGCTTTTCCGCCATGCACTCAAATTACACAGGAACAGAGAGGTTTAGTGGGTATTCGCCGCGTGAAACAGTTTATTAACTACTTGTAGCTTTCTGGGGTTTCTAAGGATGGTAATGGAGTCGAGATTAATAAGAAAAACTAGTATGGTTTTTCCGTGAAGTCTGTATGTGGGAGGTCCCGGGTTTGATCACCGGCTGGGTCAATTTAGGAATTTATAATTTCTGAATTTTCTCTGGTCTGGTCTGGTCAGGCTTCGGCTACCTACCGCCAAAGAGTACCGCCAAACAATTTATGCCTGTAGAAACCTGCTAATTTAGCAGACCCCGGAGTAAATCTCGACCTTTGTCCAGCAGTGGACGTCTATCGGCTGAAAGTGACGACAACGACGATCACGAGTGTAATTTATGCTTTTGTCTCGTAAAAAGAAGTGGAAAATTGCCAAAGAGATTTTTTTCATCTTTTGTTTGATAGTGACCTATGAGTTATAGTGGGAACCACTGTCCTATTCAACTCAACACAATAGAAAAACGAAAACAGCGTTGCGTCCGATGATTTTCAGAAAATGTTCACACAGTAATAAGTCTTTAAGAAATGGCTTTAAAGACTGTTGTTGCATAATGTTATTGTACTCTTATGTACCTGGGAAAGGAGCTTAAAGTCGTGTATGAGGTAGCACGTAGCGACGACGTGAAAATGCTTTCAGTGTTTTGTTACTTTAGTTGGGAACTAGAACGTGTACGTACGATAATAACATAACTTTACCCTATATAGACTAAAGTAGGTAACCTTTTCATTAAACGCTTTCAAATAAGAAGAAACACAATCTTCCTATATTATGATTTTTCGGGATAAAAAGTAGCTTTAAAATGCATCTATCATACTAATATTATAAATGCGAAAGCGTGTTTGTTTGATGGTTTATTGGTTTGTCCTTCAATCACAACGCAACGGAGCAACGGATTGACGTGATTTTTGGCATGGGTATAGTTGAGGACCTGGAGAGTGACAAATGCAACTTTTTATCCCGGAAAATTAAGGAGTTCCCGCGGGAATAAAATACTTAAACCACGCGGACGAAGTCGCGGGCATTAGCTAGTCTTTCTATAAAATGTGTATTTACTTACATTATAAACGCGAAAGTATAATAAATTAGATTAGTATGCAGATGTAACTTTATTAAATATGCATAGGTCGATTTGTGTAGATTTAAGTTTTCAAAAAAATTCAGTGCAAACTATATTTTGAATTTTCGGGACAAAAAGTAGCTTTGGAATGCACAAATTAGTTAAGCGGATTGGTCGTGATCGTCAAAAGCCAACAGACAGACAGACACAAACTAATATTTTTTTATTAAAATAAACTTATTAAAAGTGCTTTTGAATCGTCGAGTGAATCTACCGCTGGTTCGGAATGACATTCCTACCGAGAAGAACCAGCAAGAAACTCAGTGGTTGCTGTTTTTAAAAAAATCATTTTGAATTATTATTATATGAATATGTAAGTATGTACGTAAGTAACCGCTGTCCTTAGCATTGCTGGAGCGAGTCAAATCCATGCTCTTTTATCTACATCTACAGTCTACACTATAATTATACATCTACACTAATATTATAAAGAGGAAAGATTTGTATTTTTGTATTTTTGTATGTAACGAATAAACTCAAAAAGTACTGGACCGATTTTAATAATTCTTTTTTCATTAGAAAGCTACATTATCACTGAGTAACATAGGCTATATTTTATTTCCAAAAAAAATTAGAGATCCTTCCGAAAATTGCAATATTGTGAACCAAGTCGGAAAAAATCGTCTCTTTTGAGAGCTTACGTGGCGTGCGCTGCGTAAATAGTTAAAGTTACACGAAAACAATGTATTGGGAAATTGTTCCTCTCAAAAAGTTCCAAAAAAAAGTCCGCGACAGCATGTATCTATCTTTTAAGGTTGACTCACAATAACCATTTCTGTGATTTTCAAATTTGGTCTTTACCAATGCTTTACTTGCGAAGGTGTTTTTACCGACATAGTATGAATCCTTATCAAAATAAATATGTTATTCATCTCAAGTATCTAATTAAGATAAAAATTGTCCTGTACATCATTTAATTTAGATGAATATCTTATGAGATATCATAGAAATAATGTAACGTGCAAGGGAAAATGGAATATAATAATCTGAGGGCAGGCGGCTGTGGTGAGGAAGGGGCGTACACTCTTACAATGTAATATTGAAATGTAAAACCTGCCCACTGCCCACTGGCTATAATAGGTATAGACTATTAGGATTATTAGTGCTGCCCGTGCGAAGCCGGGGCGGATCGCTAGTCATTTACAATCTTCAACAGTTTCCAAACACATTTTCGCGTTTATAATAGGTAGGTATTAGGTATGAGGTATGAATTTCATGGTAATTTCTGTATTTATACTTTGTATTAACAGGGCTTTGAAGTGCATACAAGTAACATACAATATCAACAAAAACGTTTTCCCGCAAACCGTACTCCAAGTCCGACGTACAATAGATACTTAACATAAGTAGATAATATTGTTAATGTGGTCCTTCAGGAATCTTATGGAGACAGCTGTGATGGACAGCCCTACTTGTGAACAGCCAAGTTGATATGGTTGACTTGCGGTTGATAGTTGATACACAATGGTTTGGGTGGACAAAACGATTGAGTCCCTGATTACAGTTGAATATCCAACATTCACTTCTGGGTAAACATACCAAGTCGCAGGAAATGCTTTGAGTAGCAAAAGTCCCTTCCCCGTTATCCTAGGTGAACGACAGAAGCGTCGCGACGCAATACGACGCCAAAGAAAATGACAGACGTATGTATGCGACAACGTACCCATAGATTTATCATCCGCTGCGCTTAGCGCCAGCGAGACCAAATTAAATCTATGCGTAGGCCACGTGAAAGTTCAGCTACTGTTTGATACTGAATTCATGACCTTTTACAATACTAATAATTTTTTTTTTTTTTTTTTATTATCAACGTACAAATTTACAAAAACACACATATTTTAGAATACATTGAAAAAACCACAGAGGTTTGCCGTGTATAAAGGAGCTTATTCAGTCACTATCCATGTATTATTATATCCATGCAAAAATCACGTTGATCCGTCGTTTTGGTATAGCGTGGTTCTTTTTATCCCGGAAAATAAAATCGTACTTACCTACACATGGGATGACTAAAAACCTTATTTTTTTGTATTCCACTACAAGTTAGCTTTTGACTGTGTTGTGTTAGCTTTCCGGTACGATGCCGTGTAGAATCTTGAAACCGACTATAGTCGTATACGAGTATGAGTTTAATGTAACTGCCATACCCCTAACAGGTTAGCCCGCTACCATCTTAGACGGCATCATTACTTACCATCAGGTGTGATCGCAGTCAAGGGCTAACTTGTAGTGAAATAATAAAAAAAAAGTTAATGCCAACACAAAGTGTAGTTCCTAGCTTCAATTTATCTTTTAATTTACTTTAGCGAGCGGAGTTAAAAAAAGTAGGGCAATAAACGTACCAATACATCCTGTAGATACACGTGCAGCCTGCATAGTGACTTTTGCAGGCTTTCAGTCTGTTCAGAGAGTAAATAGAGTCCGGAAATTGATTCTGCTCGGGTTTCCATCGGAAAACATGCATTGTTCTTTTTTCAATTTTATGTAAAGAAAGAAATAGATTTATTTTTTAACTACTTAGCTGATGCCCGTGACTTCATCCGCGTTTTTTTATTCCCGGGGGACCACTTTGATTTTCCGGGATAAAATGAAACATAACTATGGTATATTAATGAAGTAGTTATTTAAGTTTTAATTCTATATTTTTATTTTAATCATTATTCTGTATTTTGTATTTTATATTATGGGCACCTACCTGAAATAAAACAATATTATTTATTTTTTATTTTTTATAATATATCACTTTCTAGTTCTTCAACTATATCCTTTCCATTCTGTAATATTGCTAAAGTATTTGTTAAAGCTGCTACTACTTACTGCTAAAGCGTTGTCAATATGGCTCCAGGTTTATAGTATTAAGCGGCCATTTTGTTTCATGTGTAAAAGGGCTACTGGATCGATTTAATCCCTTTCAGAGTCTGTATACATATTATTCAGAAACTCGCAAAGAAAAGCTGGATATTGTGATGTATATTCACGGTTGAGTGGACGGAAAAGGGGGTATCCATTCACCCGGGCTCATTTATAACAGTTAATCGAATCCACGGACGACTGCCCGCCGCCCTTTGTGTATAGTTAATTGACGGTCTGTCAACCGGCCGAACGAAGAGCTAGTGATGGTTAGAGGTACCTACAACATTCGGACATTTTTTTGGATGGAAAACTCTAAATTGCGATTATAAGAAGGTCTTGGAAAGTTTTGATGCATATTAATATTAAAATGCTGTGTTATTGTTTGTTGATTTGTCCTTCAATCACGCTAATAAAGTCGCGAACATTAGCTTGTCTTAAATAAAAAATAAAGACTCATGTACGTAAGTAGTATTGTCCTATTCGTAGTTTTATTGTCTTTTTTAGGGTTCCGTACCCAAAGGGTAAAAACGGGACCCTATTACTAAGCCTCCGCTGTCTGTCTGTCTCCAGGCTGTATCTCATAAACCGTGATAGCTAGAAAGCTGAAATTTTCACAAATGATGTATTTCCGTTGCCGCTATAACAACAAATACTAAAAATTAAAAAAATATATATATTAAGGGGGGTCCCCATACAATAAACCTGTTTTTTTCGTATTTTTTTGCTCAATATTAAAAACGGTAACAGGTAGACGGTTCAAATTTTCACAGAATATTAACTTGTATATTACCTTTCAAAATAAATAATTAAATATCAATAAAGTAAATATTAAAGGGGGGCTCCCATACAACAAACGAAATTTTTAAGCAATTTTTTTTAATAATTTAAAACTTACTACAGGTTTGTACGGAACCCTCGGTGCGCGAGTCCGACTCGCACTTGGCCGGTTTTTTGTATTTACGTGTACTTGTGATCAATAAAGATTTAAATAAATAAAGACTTAATTTATCTGGTTTAAGAAATTAATAGTGTTTTGATAATTATTCACGTACGTTCGCTAAGTTTTTGTTGTAGGTAAGATAATGATATAAACATCACCATCTTCTCAAACAATCGCCGCTCCGGTCCACTACAGAGCACAGGTTTCCTCTTAGCATGAGAAAGTTTTAAGATCATATTCCACCACACCGAACAAGAGTCGTAGAATTCTCAGATATGCATGATGCCTTATCATGTCTATACATGTGTATTTCAGGACTTACCTAGTAAGTCAATTATTACAGTGCAACACACAATATAGGTTCCGTATAAATGGCCACCCATAGAACAGAGGCCCAATTGTCTAAGCAAATCGTAATCATTTGACAGCTTAAAACGTATTACTCGAACTGTTTAAGGAGTTCATTACATGCTTATTGACATGCAGGCATCTATGAACTCCTTAAACAGGTCGAATTATACGTTTGACAACCGATTACGATTACGATTTCCTTACAAAATCGGGGGACTGGCTTGATTATACTGTATCAAATCTAGCACTTACTAACTCTATGGTAATAGAAGACATCACGTAAATCTATACCTTCCTATGCTAATTGAATACAGCCTATATCCTCATATCCCCATCCTTGGGGAATATAATCGCATGTCATATGTCAGTTTTGCACAGTGAGCGAGGTACTTTGTTTGCTTGGCCTCTGTGGCCAATACATAATATTACAGGCTTGGACTGATTCGGTTTGGTTTGATTGATTGGACTATTCGTAAACCTCATTGAAATCATAATGAATTGAAATCATAAAATTAATTAAAATATTATTAGTTTAACTTTAATCATTGTCACTTGGTTAATTATAAGTTAACTAATTAATTTAATTAAGAGTGTCATAATCACAGCAAAGCTGTTAAGATTTTAAAATATCATAGGTTTACCATACCATTATCCATACTTCCATATTAATATTATAAATGCGAAAGTGTGTCTGTCTGTCGGTCTGTCTGTTCGTCTGTCTGTCTGTCTGCTACGCTTTCACGGCCCATCTGTTCAACCGATTTTTATAAAATTTGGTATAGGGATAGTTTGTGTCCCGGGGAAGGACAGAGGCTACTTTTTATCCCGGAAAATTAAACAGTTCCCGCGGGAAACAAAAAAACCTTAATCAACGCAGACGAAGTCGCGGGCTTCATCTAGTACTTAATAATTGGATATTTTTCATCCATTGCAAGTTTCACGCTTTATTGGAGGTGAAAGTTAAATATTATTATTGTGTTTTTTCTTGAAAATAAAATGACATCTTTTTGCGACTAAAAACCGTAATATTATTTGAAAATTGTATTGGAAATCATTCATCTAGAACGCTCGATACGGCGAAAGCTCTCCAATTTAGCTACTTTTTAAAGGTTTTACGTGTTTTTTCTAGGTTTTATTAAAGATGCTTTATATATCACTCGAGGGACAAGTGACCTAGTTGTGAAAACGCATATCAGTCGATTGCGAAAGTTATGCAACGTTGACTCAAGTCGGTTAATGGATGGGTGATCGAATTTGGAGGTTCAAATTTTTCCTTTGCGTTGCCTCCGTAGCTCGGAGAGCACGATAAGACGTCGGTCCTGTCTAATAATAATCGTTAAAAAACCTAAGAGTTTAAATACTCTTAGTCGAGTCGTATGCGGAAGGACGTGGGAACGGGAACTCACCGCATTATTATCCCACGAAAACTCCTACCATTATTTGATTAATGTAAAGGGCTCACGAGTCCCAACCCTCAGTAATGAGGAATACGACGCAGAGAGAGATGTAGCACTTGAATATGTATGAGTAGCTATGAGATTTTGATTTATCGTATCAGATAAAACGATAGGATATCAATTGCGAATTGCGATCGACCAGCCTCAGGTGCTCAGAAGGCAGGAAAGAAACAAGACGGCTAATTTCGTATTTCGCACCGGCCGTACGAGCCGGCAATGAGCGGGGCACATAGTTCGGAGAACCGACAGACTTTCGGGTCCAACCAACTCCGAAGGTGCTGGGCTGGATACCTCGTATCGGTAAGCGCAGAATTGGATATTTGACAACTAATCAAATCAATAATCAAACTTTTTTTTTCAAACGTTTTAAAACGCGTGCTTAGTGTGGGATGTTGTATGAAATACTGAGCTCTCAGTTCCGTATTTCATACAACATTTCAGAATCCATACTAATATTATAAATGTGAAAGTGTGTCTGTCTGTCTGTCTGTCTGTCTGCAACGCTTTCACGGCTCATCCGTTCAACCGATTTTGATGAAATTTGGAACAGGGGTAGGTTTTATCCCGGGGAAGGACGGGCTTTCCGCGGGCATTAAAAACCTCAATCCGAATGAAGTCGCGGGTATAAGCTAGTTATATGACTATTTTTACTAATTAAAAAAAATATTAAAATTTGGTATTCTGTGCTCACACTAAGAGAGGTACGGGGCGAGTCAGCTAGTCCCACTACAGTATAAATGCAGTATAATGCCACAATTCCAATCCAAGTCGAGTGTTCTCAAAGCTCAGATGAATCCCTACTGGGAACGGTATATCGTTCAAATAACTGCTATTAGTGTGTTACGAGGTATATGGATCAACGCGCGTACAATACACGCATTGTACCCGATTATACGCATATGCGGGCTAACCTTGGCTGTGAAGCAGGCGTTTAATACTCGCTACCTATAACAAGTGGTTACAGAATGTTACAGATTAGTTTGTCGGCTCAATTGCTTCAGTGAACTTTAGTAAAGTTAAGGACACACAAAAAGCACGGACGTCAATAATGCGCGTTTTCAACGGTGACTTAGAAGTTTGAGTAATGTACAAGTAACTTTGTTTTCCGGAACACATAAGCGCTTGGCTGAACGCCTTTGCCAGTAGGGCGGTAACTACTAGTTTCAGCCGAGCCTCCCATAAGACCAGTACCCTTACTCTGAGATTGATCGCATTTAAAATACGGTCTCACTAAGTGAGGTGAATCACATTTGAGTCAAACTAAAATGGACCCAAAACTCTTGATTTAAAGCCACAAATTCAGTGCAACCGATTCAAATTTCGAAACGTATCGTTTGGAGCGCTAGCTGTGAATGCATACACGAAATTGAGCTCTAAATTAATAAGATTAAGATTCATTTTAGTTTGATGCATATGTAATTAACCTCACTTAGTGAGGCCGTATTTTAAATTCGATCAATCTCAGAGTAAGGGTACAGCAGACCAGAGAAAATTCAGAAATTAGAAATAACCGAAATTGACCCTGCCGGGGACCGAACCCGGTGCCTCCTGCTATAAGACCACAGTGTAGCACACATAGCCAACGAAGTCAGCTTCAGTATTACGTAACAATAATATACAATTTCCGGTAGGTATATCAAATCGCTCGTGGTCGTGGCGTACGCGTCCATCAGCTGTGTTATGTACCTGATGCCTTGCAAATTTCGTCACGCTTATTTTACGTCCAAGCCTTTACACCGACTATAAGTTTTAAACTCTTGGTTTTGACTGTAAGCTTGGTCAAGAAAATTATCTTTTCTTAACAGGTTTTGGTTTGGCGGGAAAAGTCTGCCGTTCATGACTTAAGAGTCTTTTCACATTGCAATAATTTTTTTTGGAACCTTAAAGAAAACCGCTAACCGATCACGTATCGTATGCAAATTTAATAGTTGTGTAAGTCACTAACGTAAAAACTTACAAGTTATAAGTGTAATTGGGGCTTTACGAATATCGACGTGATATAAAAATTGTGTTTTACTTTACTCCTCTTAATATGTACTACTAGCTAATGCCCGCGACTTCGTCCGCGTGGATTAAGGTTTCTCGGTTCCCGCGGGAACTCTTTAATTTTCCGGGATAAAAAGTAGCCTATGTGCTATTCCAGACTACAATCTATCTCTGTGCCAAATTTCATCCAGATCCGTTCAGCTCAGCCGTCAGAGCGTGATTGAGTAACAAACATCCATACATCCATACATCCATCCAAACTTAGCTCTAAACTCAACCAAACTCCCATTGCAGTAACTACTACTACTACTACTACTAGCGTGTTCATTATACATCAATGCAAACTCCATAACAATTAGGTATTCTGAGTATCTGTATCCCCAAAAAAATTATATAATCACCTGGGTGTAAAATTTCACACATTAACGCAAAATTCGTTACATTTTTGTGAATTTCGCATGCCATTAACAAAAATATGTTACAACAAACAAGGCATCGCTAATTCAAATAAGACAGAAAAAACCATAGAACCGAAAAAATACCTAGTATTTTAAACAAAAACTTACTCTTACATTTTTCAGTCACCTCACAAATTAATTTATTTATACCGTCCATTAATTTCAACTAAATAAATACCTAAATAGTTAATCTCACTAATGATCACTAAAATATGTGCACACTCAACCAAACACCCCACAAAACTACCATACCTGATGGTTCGACAAATACGTGCAGATAAAAAATATTTTTGACATATCTGTTTTCGTTCTGCTGTCAAAAATGTCCGACCCCCTGCCTTGTTACTTCAAAACTAAGAAAACTACTCATAAACATTTCAAAACACCCTTATTTCATTTATATATAAGTCTTATATTTGAGTGAATATTTTTTCAATCTGCAATATTTTGATTCCTCGTTCGGGTCACGTCGACGCGAAATCGATTTAATTCATTTTGAATCCTATCCCGTTTCAGATAGAGTCTAAAATAATTGTTTGAAGTAATGTTTCGAAGAATTTAGTCATTTAAAAGGATCGTTTACCTGAATGATAAGGCTAATCGCTTATAATGTTTTATTTGTATTTTATTTTGGTATGGGATATTTTGACATAAATGATATTTGGTCTATTTTATGATAGCCGAGCACCCTAATTTTTAGGGTTCCGTAGCCAAATTTGGCAAAAACGGAACCCTTATAGATTCGTCATGTCTGTCTGTCTGTCTGTCTGTCCGTCCGTATGTCACAGCTACTTTTTTCCGAAACTATAAGAACTATACTGTTGAAACTTGGTAAGTAGATGTATTCTGTGAACCGCATTAAGATTTTCACACAAAAATAGAAAAAAAAACAATAAATTTTGGGGGTCCCCATACTTAGAACTGAAACTCAAAAATTTTTTTTTCATTAAACCCATACGTGTGGGGTATCTAATATCTATGGATAGGTCTTCAAAAATGATATTGAGGTTTCTAAAATCATTTTTTTCTAAACTGAATAGTTTGCGCGAGAGACACTTCCAAAGTGGTAAAATGTTGGTCCCCCCCCCCGTAACTTCTAAAATAAGAGAATGATAAAACTAAAAAATATATATGATGTACATTACCATGCAAACTTCCACCGAAAATTGGTTTGAACGAGATCTAGTAAGTAGTTTTTTTTTAATAATTTAAAACTTACTACAGGTTTGTACGGAACCCTCGGTGCGCGAGTCCGACTCGCACTTGGCCGGTTTTTATTCCATCATTTAGGGCAGGTGATAAAACCATAGACATAGAATTTTTTCGCTACGCTCAAGCTCGCTACATTCTAACTTCTAAGCCTATGGATAAAACACAATATCATTTTAATGTTTATTTTTTAAACGGGATGATGTCCGCCCGCGACTTCTTTCGTTTTTTTAAAATCTACTCTTCCTAACTCCGTGCTTTTCAGGGATCACTATTTAATTACATGTAAGTTTTGTCAAAATCATTTAAATAGATGGGTATAGAAAACGTAGGATTAAACAAATAGATAGACAGACGCTTTCGCATTTATTAGGGTTCCGTAGCCAAAGGGTGCCAACGGGTCCCTATTACTAAGCCCGCGCTGTCCGTTCTTTCTGTCTGTCTGTCAGTGTGCGGGGTATCATGAACCGTAATAAGTAGACAGTTGAAATTCTCACAGAGTGTGTATTTCTGTTGCCGCTATAACAACGAATAGGTACTTAATGAAAATTAAGTTAAATAAAAAAAATTAGCGAGGTTCCATACAAAATATTGTATTTCTGAGCGCCCCTCTTGATTCTTGTTTCTTTTACGAAAGTAAGTACTTATTTTTATTTTTTTTTAATGTATAGGCCAGCGCTTGTAAGTATTTCAAAAGTATATAGTGTTAAATTTTGTACTATGGTACGGAACCCTACGTGTGCGAGTCCGATTTGCACTTGGCCGGTTTTAATATAAGTACATGTATTCTTATTGAACATGGCAGACACACAACTGCGAAATACCAACCCTAAGTCATAACTAGTGGACTAAAAACTGGAATAGAGTCGTTATCATTAAAGAATTTGTAACAAATTAAGTTAAAGAAAGAAAGAAAGAAAGTTCAGTCTGCGTCATATAGACTCTCGGAAGATAAGTTTTACTGGAGTCGAGTGACAATAATGGCTCAAAACCTTATCAGCGATAACGATATTCACAGTTTAGCTAACATACAGTATAGGGAGTCTTTCTCTAGTAATGTTTACTGACTATATTTTTGTTCTAGAATATGATGCCCGCGACTTCGACCGCTTGGATTAAGTTTTTTCAGTTCCCGCGAGAACTCCTTAATTTTCCGGGATAAAAAGTATGTCTATATCCTTCCCCGGGATGCAACCTATCCCTGTACCAAATTTCATCAAAAACGGTTGAACAGGTGGGCCGTGAAAGCGTAGCAGACAGACAGACACACTTTCGCATTTATAATATTATAGTATGGATAAATTGCATTTTACTAACAATTAATTATATCGAAAATGTTTGCAAAATTTAGAAGTCGTTTCAAGTAGGTACCTATTATTATTTCTCTGTTACACATATGTGATACTTCGGGTCTGGCACTCCGCATTACTAGGTTCTCCAAAAAAAACATCAGACATCCTTATAAGTAAGGGATGGATATTATGAAAATGGATTCTGTGTCCAAGAGTACGCGGGTAAGCTCCCAACTGTCTAATTGGGGTAATGAGTTTTCTCCCTTAGATTTTTCATTGTCGTTTTAGGTCTCTCTCCATACAATGACAGCACTGTCAAGCCAATAGTCAATATAGGTAAATTGGTAAAATGGTGTTATAAAATGGATAAATTTTATAACACCATATAGCCATTATATTACGTTATTTAATGTTTTCTCTACCGCCCAACTGTACCATTTGCTAAACAGTGACATTGCTGAGAATTCAGAAATGGCGTTATCGTAAATCATTTTCTACTCGAGTAGTAGAATTTCTATTGAAGCATTGGTAATATTATCGCGTTTTTTGTTGAGTTCTTTAGTAGTCCTATTGTTTATGAATTTTAAGCTTTATGCAACGTTTCAAGTGTGATACGTAAGCTGGGTTCGGGAATGATAAAAGTGAGAGAAATGTCGCCAAAATCTGGCGCCAGTCTATGATAATATAAAACATTTGTTTTTTGTAGGTTTTTTGATCACCCTTATAACAAAACAAAAACAATGAATATTACGATTTCGGCAATACTTTGTCAAAAATATGACGTAACAAAATAAAAAATACAATGCTGTCTATATCCATACTAATTATTATATTATGCGAAAGTGTGTCTGTCTGCTACGCTTTCACGGTCCATCTGTTCAACCGATTTGTATGAAATTCGGTATAGTGGTAGGTTACATCCCGGGGAAGGACACTGGCTACTTTTTATCCCGGAAAATTAAAGAGTTCCCGCGGGAACTAAAAAACCTCAATCCACGTGGACGAAGTCGCGGGCATCATCTAGTACCAAAATATAGGTCACTTTAGTTATTGATGACCATTCACCACATTACCAACCACAACATCATTATAGTGGATTTTAATTCCATGCGATTTAATTTAAGCTCTTTTAGGTATGGAATAAAAATTATCCTTTATCCGTCTCCAGGATACAAATTCCAAGTTACCACTGTGCCAAATTTTGACAGTTGTAGACCTATATCAATTTTATAGTTCGTGGGATAGAAGACTCAAGACTTTTCAGGTGCGGGGCACCTCCTAGTGCTTTTTTTAAATTTAATTTTGCGCAGCTAAGTAGCGAGAACACCTTTACCTATTAAATGTATACTAAATTAAAGCTGTAAAATTTTCTAAATAAAATAGCTACAAATACAACTCACCAAATTAGTGCTTTGATATAATAATAACTAGCTTGTACCCGCGATCATCCGCGTGGATTGAGTTTTTTTGGTTCCCGCAGGAACCCTTCAAATTGTGTCTTTTAGCCATGTGTTATTCCACCATTACACAACATTCATCCACAACAAAAGTAACAAACATCCATCCATTCAAACTTTCGCATTTATAATATTAGTCTAGATTTATAGACGGACGAGCAGGAAAAAGCTACGAGTTCCTTATTTTACAACGGATCCCTAAAAAAGTTATATATATTAAACATGTCCATACACATGGAATGCGTGCTCATAATATTATGTCACAAATAGGAACGAGTGACTGAGCATATCGCATCGCCTTCTCAAAGGATAATTTGGATGATATTGTCATCGGCGACCGTGAGAATTGTATGGACATGGTGCACCTTTACTCTATAGTCTATAAAATTATAAATGCTAAACTATGTCTGTCTGTTTTAAATAGTTCAATTCACGAAAACGCGCCCCACTAATCATTATTTTTTGTTATGATGTTATAACTGTTTAGTGTGTGTAGAAATATTGGTGTAACTATAATAGGAAAATATGCACCAAATAACGATCATAAAATACACGACTTTATACAAAGTAATCGTTTAAATAATATATCAAAATCAAAATCTAGTACAAGATAATCAACAAAATAATGTAAACACAACATTTTAAGAAATAAAAAGATTTATTATTATGAAAATTATCCTGTAGCATTCATAACAGTACTCATGATTGCTGGTTACGGGATCTGAGCTTAGAGATAACAAATCACATTTTTTCTAATAGGTCATACATAATGTATTTTATAAGGCACAGTTGTAAGGAAGTGCGCAATCAAGTGAATTTTAAATGACGTCAGAATTGCGTGAGAACTATTCTAATTAAATTTTCCCTTCTCAAACAAAAAAAATCGAATAAAAGTTGACCTTTAGAGTTCAATTAAATAATAACTATTAAGATTGTAACAAGTGATATAATTGTTAGCATGGCAATTTTATTTTGTAATTTTTCCGTGTTAATATTATGATAATTGTTTTTAAAAGCTAACCGAAAAGAAATACGGATAATATTATGTTATTTATAAATTCTTATTAATATTAAATAATATATTATATCACAAAAAATTATAGTGAAGTTTATAGAAAAAGCTAAAATTTAGCGTCTAGAAGCTATTGCAGTTTATATTTTTTTACCAAAAGAATATCTATACTAATATTATAAAGGATGGATGGATTGATGGATAGCTGTTTGCTACTCAATCACGCCAGAATGGCTGAACGAATCTGGATGAAATTTTGCACAGAGATAAATTATACATAGGCTATGACATAAACTAAATGTGATTTATATTATCCCATTCTTCACATTATCAGATAAAAATACACATAAAGCAAGTTACTTGTTATGATTTTTAGAAAAATAATCGCAATAAAACTGTTTTACAATCGAACAATGACGCGTTTTATCACCACGCCTGTATAGCATTATGACGTCACACATTCATACATACATTAATATTAACATGGTATGACTCGCGCGAATTCTCAGTTGTACTTCCTACTTTGTCATTCAGGTGACAAATATTTCCTTTTAGCGATATTTATTTATGTTTCTAAATGGTAATTGTTTGAATACAGTACGTGTCATGAATACAGTATCTTTCTGGATATAAAAGGCTTCCCTGGTTGACTGACTCATCTGTTAAGTCAGAGATTAAAAAGTAAGACATTTGGAAATTTGAAACATGGGTATATCGATGACGTAAGCAACTGATAAATAAGGAATTTAGAGTAAATTCCTGTTTGAGAAACAAGTATTGCAATCCGATATTCTTCAAAAAGATGGTAAAGGTAGGTATAAATTATTTACATAGAAACAATTTATTAAAAAAATGCTATCTACACTAAATTTTGAGCCTCCAGAACTCTAGTAATTCTTACTACAATAGCTATTTTATTACTCGACTACTACACCTACTTTCAGCCTACTAACTACTAATGCCTCAGTTTTTTCTGTTTTCTAAATTTTATTATCTTAAAGGAATATAAACTAAAGTACTTACATTAAGGATAAAGATTAAATTTTCCTTAGCTAGAATGAATGCTAGAATAATTTAAAACCACTTTGACATAAATACATATAAATTAAAATATGTTCTGATTACGTAGTATTAGTCATACATTTTTACTAGAATTGAACGATGACATATAGGAATTTCTAGGACGAATGTCTTACTTTGATTGAACAAGATTTTCCAAAACAAATATAGTAGAAACTGTAAGGTTACCATGAGAGAATACTTAAGGGAACTCCTTAATTTTCCGGGATAAAAAGTAGCCTATATGTCCTTCCCGTGATAATAACCAACCTTTCGGATGGTACCTAATTCCTAAATGTACCTAATTCTAGATGCACGCACAAGCTTAAAAGGATAGTTTATTACTTAGGTAGGTTCCGTGCCTTGTTTTCTTCTATATCTATATCTATCTATATCTATACTTATAATAAAACTGTAACAGGTCCAATTCTGTACATTGAAGATATTTTGAAAATTTTTTTTGGAGGGCACTCATTATTCGATACTGAAGCCAAATCTGTAATTTTTTTCATTTTTGTCTGTCTGTCTGTCTGTCTGTATCTTGGCCGCGCATCACGCCGAAACTACTGAATGAATTTAAACGAAACTTGGCACGATTTGAGCCCATACTACGAGGTAGGACATAGGATACTTCTTATCCCAAAATTCTACCCCCGAAGGGGTGAAATAGGGGTTGAAAGTTTGTATGAAAGTCCTTAATTTCTCACGTTATAGCCATGAAACTTGGTATATGAGCTGCGGGTTAAAAATGAAAACAGTCCTTCATTTCTCAAGTTATTTCGATGAAACGTGGTATATCCACGCGGACGAAGTCGCGGGCATCAGCTAGTTTAAAATATGACCAGTATTATATGAGGCGCATCCATATCAAGCTAACAGATGAAGCAAAGAATAGCGCTCAATTGAGGAGGATTCGGCCTCATCTCTGCAGCTGAACTTCGTTACCATCTCCAATATACAGGATGTCCCAGAATATATTGTCAACAGTAAACTTTATTGTAATGAAGTTCGCAAATCAATAGGTGTTTATTATTCTACTAGTGACCACCCGCTTCATCACTTGACCTGGCCTTATTCCTCGTCTCAATTGTGTGTCCTTTATTAACCGTGTTTTAATGGGACTTAGTGGGCTCGGCAAGTGGTAAACGTATAACCGATCAACTTGGCAAGCATCGGTTGTAAGCAAGTATCAATGGAATCGTACGAAATTTCAGCTTTGTCAGGCTGGGCGTTGATGACTCAGTCAGTGAGTGAATGAGTCAGTGAGGGAGTGGGTCAGGACTTGTCTATTTATTGTATACATAAGAAGTAAATGCATAGATACATTATATGAAACCCTCTATATCGCACCAACATTAAAATTAACATAGGATCTTTTTCTATGATACTTGTTACTTTCTGATGTAACTGATTGGCTGCCTATATTGAAGCAACCTGTATAATTGGGACAAGCGGCGGATAAGTATGATTAATAGATTCTTGGGGCAGGTCGGAATTCTATTTAACTAAACTCTTCCTCAAAGGACTTTGACAATAGATACAGAAATACAAACGAATGTATTGCGGACATATTTTAGATTTAATAAATCTACAATGCATAAAATATTACGTCGTGATAACTAGTCTGTTTTTCCTTAACCGAAAATTGGCGAATTTAAGTACCTTCTCACTGAAAATCATACATTACGCGATTTCCATTGCAGATAAGAATTTGCTATAGCAGACAAACGATGAAATCGTGGCACGAGTGAAAAACCTATCCAAAGAAGCAGGGGCTTATACGCAAAAGGAAAACTAGACAAACACATAATACATAATATTATCTTTAATAAAGTTAATGCATCTCCATTAATCACATAATGGTAGGGGTTTTCTTGGAATAATAATGCGGTGAGTTCCCAGGTCCGGCCGCATACAATCAATTTATAGGTCAATAGTGCAAAGGAAATTTTTAATTAACCGTCGTCGTATAATACCGCGACTTTCCGCTAATCTTAGACATTGTTTGGGATACTAATGAAACGAGCTAGCGGCGTATCCATACTAATATTATAAATGTGAAAGTGTGTCTGTCTGCTACGCTTTCTCAGCCCATCTGTTCAGCCGATTTTCAAAAGAGCAACCACCGAGTTTCTTGCTGGTTTTGTCTCGGTAGGAATAGCATTCCGAACCAGTGGTATAGATAGATTAACTCGACGATTCAAAAGCACTTTTTAAAGTTTATTTGAATAATAAAAAATGAGTTATGAGTTATTTAGACGAAAGGTACAAAGATAGGTTGTATCCCGGGGAAGGACATAGGATACTTTTTATCCCGGACACTATAGGTCTGTAGTATGAGTTGTATTGACTCACCTTCGTACATCTGCGCATATTGAGGAAACCCGGCAGCTCGCAGCCATTTGCATGCTTCCGCTGCTTCGATCTCTGAAACAAACACATATTACCATCAATCAATTGAATAAAATAAGTACGTCTTGTTTTATAAAAGGAAAAGGTGACTGACTGACTAACTGACCGACTGACTGACTGATGACTTATACCACTGGACGGATCGGGCTGACATTTGGCATGGCGTAAGTAGGCATGCGCTAAGAAAGGATTTTTGAAAATTCAATCCCTAAGGGTTAAAAGAGGACTTTGAAATTTGTTCGAAACTTGAACCTAACGAGAGCGAAACCACCGGCAAGAGCTAGTAAATCATTAAAGATTATAAACATAGTAAAATTTGACTTTCAGCCAATTTAAATCTTTAAAGTCTTTATTGTAAAAGCGACAACACACTACGGGGACGTAAAATCCGCATGCGCGTATTTAACTGCACATACTACCGCGACATGACATAACGTGTTACCCCTACGACGCGGTGTTTCGCACGTACTTTTTGTCTTGCCCTGTCCGTAGTGATTTCGCCATTTTTTATCTTGAAGGAGTTTGTCCCTTATTGAATTCGCAATTTTTTGTACATTTTAATAAATTTTTCTCGTAGTCGTACCTCAGGACTCTATATTTAGTATAAAATTCACTCCTTTGTAGTTTGTAATTTGTATGTCAAATATTCATGAACCAGCTACAAAAAAAACTAAAAGAAATCTATTTTTCACACAAGGAACATTATCATGATAGAACGATTTCATATTCTGAACAACATTACCATACGGAATACGGCAGAGGTACAAAACCTTGTCAAAACCATTCAACCCTTGTTAGTATAAAATTCACTCCTTTGTAGTTTGTAATTTGTATGTCAAATATTCATGAACCAGCTACAAAAAAAACTAAAAGAAATCTATTTTTCACACAAGGAACATTATCATGATAGAACGATTTCATATTCTGAACAACATTACCATACGGAATACGGCAGAGGTACAAAACCTTGTCAAAACCATTCAACCCTTGTCCAAAAAACTTATTAAAATTCCACTCGGCGTCAGTTTACGTGATATACTTAGAAAAAAGCGAGTCTACAAAACAATGGCTCTAACATTTCACCTAGACTGATAAATATTAATAAGTTGCCTGAACCAACGATTGTCGATCCCTGACGCCCTTGGAAAACTGTTCGCTCACAGCAGTATTATTTTAAAATTGACGTTTTATTTGGCGTACCTTGACGCCCCTAATATAAGGATTATATTTCTGACACAACAGCGTCAACAAGATTTTAACAAGTGACCATGCCTCATTTAAAAAATTAAACAAGCTATTATTAATTTTAAAAAAAATGCACTCATGTTTTTAATTTAACGAGAATAAGCCGATCTCTTAGAAATTTAATCCGTCTGAAGTTGATCTGATCCGGCCGGAACATCTATGAGGTTTAGATTTCCATGCTTATTAATTAGTAATGAGCCTGTGCTATAAGTAGCATTTGTTAATATTTTTCCTATTAATCAAGTCTTCAAGACTTTAAAATATACTGTTAGAATTGGAAATGCATCATCTCTTTACAATGGCATTTGTCAAAGTATTTCCTCCAAATTTTCCACCAGCAGTCTAGCTATAACGGTGTAGGTCACTAGTGAAGGGTCTGGGTTTTCTGGCTATGCATGTTTCATGCAGGGCATAGGGCCAATCAGTTCTATTGTGCGTTTCACAGCAACTAATGTCTAAATAATGCGGAGAAAAGTAGCTGTACTTGGATACATGGAGATAGTTTGATGGAAATTGGACGCGACAGTTTGCTATTTTCTTATACGGATTTCTTATTTTTTATTTTATCTACGCTCATATCTTAAAACTCTTTTTATAATTCCATGCGTAATGATTTCGGTTAATGTTAAATAAACTGAAAACAAAGAAGTAGCTTTTAAAAAGCTTTTTCATCGCATATTGCCTTCAGAGGATAGCGGGAGCAAAGTGTAACTTCTCGTAAGACTTTTCATTTCTCTCTTCTGATTGGTCCGAAGTCACGTCATCAATTTGTTGATCGAATATACGACATTGCATTTCTCTGTTCTGATTGGTCCGAAGTCACGTGATCAATTTGTTGATCGGAATATACGTCTTAACATTTTATTTAAACTTTAAATATACGTCTAAATAATGTCTATACAATTACATAGAAGGTTGATAGGAGTATCTTCTGATTGGTGCTTAAACGTATAGGTAATGTCCATACATAGTAGGTTGATACTCCTAGCTTTTTCTCACACGTAATGATGAAAAATAGTGTGTGTCACTCGGGGCCAAATTTTTTGTTCTCGGGCGGCGTATATTGAATTCCTCGCTACGCTCAGGATTCTACTTTAGAACCCCTCGCTACGCTCGGGATTCTACTATAGAATCCTTTACACAAATAACTATTTCCCCTCTCATGTTTTAAAAAGACGTCATTATAGCTTAGCGTAGGCGGACTAAAGTTAGCATTTAGGGTCTAGGGATTAAAGTAATTTTTTTTTAATAATTGCTGGCGCTATTAAGATTTATGTATTAAATGGGTAGTAAAAAGTTATAGTCCATGGTTAATACCAACAGCCCAAACTAATGTCACAGACACAGTCTATTAAGATAATTTCTTTCCTACCAGTCGTTCAACGAAGGCATCTAGACAAAGCAAAGCGGCGGGGTGATAGGGGCGTAACGAATTAAACTAGCAGAATTTTTATAATACAAAATTCTATTACTCTAATGTCTTTTATGCAGTACCGTACATCTAGGACTGCTAAAACTGTCACGGTAAGCTGGTCAGCCGAGCGATCGCGTAACTTCTGCATCAATCATTGATACATCGCAATCACCTCTGATTGGTTAACACTCTTCCACTATTGGACATAATCCATTGACGCAGCAAGAATGCCATAAATTCAGCCAATTACAACAATTGATACTGTAACAATGATTGATGCAGAAGTTACGCGATCGCTCTGCAGGTCTCACATTTTGTGTGAACGTCGACCCACTGTATGAAATGAATAAATAGTTACGCTATGTTAATACGATCCACACAGAATCTACTTTTTTTATGTTCGATTTTTGAAATAATTTGCACGCAATCCTTTGTTGAATGTAAGTATGCGTCAATGTGCTAGACCCATCGTCACCTACACGTACGTGCGTACAGCTCAATGTCTATGGTTCCTAATGTATTTTTTTTTAATTGTTTCTTGTTAACATTAAAGGAGAAAAATAAAGTTGGTATTGCGGATTGCCGCGAAATCTCTAATATTTTTATTGTAATTATTAAACATTTATTTAAAGGGATATTTATTTAATCCATTTCGGATTTCGTTGCACAATACAACAAGGTGAAGGCATAGGGTAAAGTGAATGTGACTATTTATTTGTTAAGTCATCAAGTGAAAATAAAGATCTTACTCCTACTATTAAAATGTAACAATAGAATGGCAAAAAAATAATTAAAAATTTTGTAATAATGTCCTTTGTATAATGTCCTTTTCTTGATGCAATAAAGTTTTTAATAATAATAATAATAAAAATCGTTTTTTTTTTCTCGCAATCGAAGTGAAAAGTAGATTTTTTACCACGGGACTAAAAGCCATTCTACTCGACACTATAGCATACCTCGTTCGCTCGGTAAGCTAAACATCTCGTATGAAATGGCTCATTTTAGTCCCTTGATGAAGAATCTACTATTAATTGTTAATGTAGTTAAGTGTAGGTACATAATTTTTATGGGCTCTTAAATAAGACTAATATAATAGCTTTACCTGTACATAATACTATTATAAATGGGCACTATTGGTTCTATTTATCCAATAAGAATCTTTTCTATACTAAACTAAGTAATGTTTGTTTGTATGTTATTTTACACACAGCTTTTTAGAGAAATGGATGCATCCCTGTGACGGATATATTATGGGTCATTTTTTCCTCCCAGAAAAACAACAACAGTGCCAAGTAGAAGCAAAGTAGGTATAATGTGAATCCCATACATCGATACTAAAATTCTACATCAATGATCCCATACGAATCAAAATCAATTTCCATAATGATGGCTCAATTTCATAGCTCAACTAAAACAATAATAAATCTACCTTTTTTAACTACCCAAAACGTAACTTTGACCTTTACCAAAAATAAAAATATTCAAAAAAGTAAAAACCGTATCCGATTTACATAACTAATTACGTAACCCAATGTTAAGGTCGCAAGAGGTCTGTATTTTAAGTGCTATTGCGTGTGGTAATTTTTCACCTGAACTTTGTACTGAGGACCTTACGCTTCAAAAGAAGGTACCTTTAAATCTTATTTTGAAGCGTAAGATAGATATTTATCCTATTATAGCCTTTATGAGGTAGGTTTTACAGCTTTTTCTGGATGAAAATTAAAACTTTGAGTATTAATTTGTTAAGTAGGTTTACCAAACTGTTTTATTTATTATGGACTAATAAAAAAAATGGTTATTTTCACTCTCACGTGGGAGCTCTTATTTTCTGGGCTAAAATTAGCCTATGTACTTCCTTGGGATGCAATCTAGATTTGTACCTACCAAATTTAATTAAAATCGGTTTAATAGTTCGACCGTGAAATCGCAGCAGACAGGTAGACACACTTTCGCATTTTATAACATTAGCATGGATATCAGGTAGGTAGGTACCTCCTACCTAGGTACGTAATCTCTTGAATGAAATTTTATAGCATCAAACTTCCTTATCTTATCTCAGTAATAGATTTGTGTACGTAAAACGTAAGTGTTGTTGTCGTGTACAGGTTTACATAAATGATTTACACATATTTTATTTTGAAATGCGTCAATAAAGGTATATTCCTAAAGGTAAGTAGTCGATCGCACAAAAGTGCACATTTCAGGATAAGACGTGCCGCTAAGCGATTGAAGGGTTCCGATACGATGCTGTGTAGAAACCGATTGGGGAAGTAAGCCCGCTACCATCTTAGACCACCACTTACCACTGGTGAGATTGTTAAGGACTTACTTAAGGGCAGAAAACACTCTACGTACCATTATGCAGACGGACTGATATTTTCGCACTCACTTTCACAATAAGTATAGCTTCGTCACTCAGCAACCCGACCAGAAGGCTGAAACATGCTTCTATTTGGGACTTTCCGGTACGATGTCGCGTAGAAACCGACTTGGGGTATGGGTTTAATATAACTGCCATACCCCTAACAGGTTAGCCCGCTACCATCTTAGACTGCATCATCACTTACCATCAGGTGAGATCGCAGTCAAGGGTTAACTTGTAGTGGATAAAAAAAACTTCATCCACTAAAGTCAAAGGGAAAATATACATTATTATAAGAGGTAGAGCCTTCATTGGAAGGACAGCCTCTCATGTCCCGAATACTTCGAAAAGATCTGCTTATAGCTCTCGCAGCAGATCGCATGATGGAGGGGGAAAAGGAAAATAACTTTTATAATAATAGTTGCACAGACTAGCGCGAAAGAACGAAACGTGTTTCCCATACTATTCGTGTTACGTACGTTTAGTCCTGTCTTGTTAGAAGTGTGTTGGCCATAAGGCCCCTTTGCTTCATGATCTGAATAAGCTGATTCTTCTCGGTAGGAATGGCATATTCAAAAGTACTTGTAAAAGTTTATTTGAATAAAAAACATTTGAATTTGAATTTGAATTTGAATTACTAGATTTTTGATCTACTAGTCTTTATAACTATAGCATGGTATGGTTACCCTATCTGCCACTGGGATGCTGCGTAGAGATGAATCGTGGACCACCATCAAATGCCCCGATAAAAAGAGAAGCAAAGCTTTTAGTTCGTAACATGTAATTTGTACTTGTTGAAACATTTATTTATTCACGTCTATTTGATAGATTTTAGTGAAATATATTATCGTTGTCAGGTTCAACGTGATACGTTAAAACCTTAAAGGTAAAAGGCAATCGTATTTTTTATACAGGTTTTATTTGAAAATACTAATGGTAACTTCTCTACATAAAACTGAAAAAAAAAAAATCTTTAACTTTTCTATTTTTTTTTGTAGATTCACCATAGACAAACTTTCAAGTTTTTGATGTAAACTTTAGACACTATTCAGCTCTATGTTTTTAGTAAGTGCTAGTCGATCGACCACGCGTCTCGTGGAGTAGATAATGAATGCCATTTTTTATATTTTTTTGTAAGTATGAACATAGTATAAATCAGAATTTTTTAACGTGGTAGAGTAAAAGTCGTTCAGTATGATGTACCTAAAGGATACTACCCTTATGAAGTTATTAGTATTTTTAAATCAACCATGTTAATCGGTGCTAAGGTCTTTGGCCACAAATTACTAAAAAATCTTTCAATTTCAAGTATATCAACCAAATATGACAGAAATCACCCTTCTGGTGACAGAGGGCTGGCTCATTTTTTGCGCAAAGGATCAGCCTGGCTGTCCAGCGCGGAAATGCAGCCAGCATTCTCGCCACGCGGGCATGATTTATATAGTAATTAGGTTAGGCTACCTAGGTTTATTGTTTCTATTGTATTGTTTTTAATAAATTTTACAATGTGGCACTACCAAATATTCTTTATTCAAATTAACTTTTGGACTCATTACGATTAGCTATCGTTGTGTGACAACATCGTTACAAAATGAAGTAAGCATCATTATTCAAGTCAACAAAGTGGCTTGATTCTTTTTTTTTTTTTACATAGCTAAAAGCCGCATGTATTGTAAAGCTGTTCTAGCATACCTACGTTGATGTTACTATGCTAGGGAACTCCAATCAAGTCCCAGCAGCAACTGTACCAGTTCAATTCAATCGAATGTACGATGCGCGAACGCATAGGTCAGACCAGAAATTAGTCTGATAAAATTATTGTCTGCCCCAGCCGGATATCAAACCCAGTATTTCCTACATATTTATAAGATAACAGCACTCATTGCGATAGGACAGCAAATATTTACAAAACAAACGACCAAACGAAAGAGTATCCCATAATATTAAAGTAGAACACAGAAAGTCATACAATGAAAGAAAAACATAAAAGAAAATAACAACAAATCACCTGTAATTTGGTCCACGCTCAAATTAGGAACACTCATTGCCTAGCACTTTACACAAAACACTAAACAACGAATCGGCACGCGCCCGCCCATCTTCATAAACACTGAATCATACCACTTTCATCACAGAAAAATTCGATCACTAACTAGTTTAACGGCGAATTAACACGTTTTTAAAGAAGCTATTTTCTCCGAAAAGTTACACAACAACCGGTTACAGTACCAGCACTAGGTGATCAAAATAAAACTGCGCCCAAGCTAACCACCTGTTTGGTTTCCAATTTTGTGCATACAAATTAACGTCAAGTTTGAATAACGTTAAGTTCATAACGGTAAAGCACTCTGTCCCTTTAACGTGAACTAGTTCATTCCAAAATAAACAATGCGCCTCACTAATAACAATTCACGACCTTCGATATTCGAAATTGACGTGGATGAGCGAAATGGATTACGCGGCATTTCTAATCAACAGGTTAAAAAAAATCACACGTCATCGCGGTAGACAAAAAAAAGTTAAACGTTTTTCCACGATTGCAAGAAACAAACGCGCGTGCACTGGAGGCGTTGCTCTAGAATGAGATTATCAGTGTTTATCATAACTAGTCGGTACTTACGTCCTTTAATCGCTGACCACGTCACTTCGTCAGCGATAGCCGTGGGCCTTTGAGTTAGGAAAATCTCGCGACATGTTTGATGGGGCAGTTTTATAAAATCTAGACATTCCAATTTTCAATTCTAATTGCGGTTGGCAGTTTACTTATAGGTACCCAATTTCATGTAACTATACGTTAGTTGTCGCTTGGGCTATAGCTGGTAATTTATTTGGAGTTTTTTTTAGTGCCACCAACCCGTATTGGAGCAGCGTGGTGGGTCTAAGCAATAATTCCCTTTCTCCTATGAGAGTGGAGGCCTGTGCCCAGCAGTAAGACGTTAATGGGATGTAGTGGTTTTTTAAATAAATAAGCAACAAAATATGCGATGATAGGCTAGTGGTAAAAGACTTCAATCTTCCATTCGGATGATCTGGGCGCACGCATCTCTGACTTTTTTGGTTCTTAGCAATTAAATATCTCGTACTTAAACGGTAAAGGAAAACATTGCACTGAACAGTGTACACATTGTCTGAACATTATGGAGAATGCTCTCAACGGTGTGTTGGACACACTGGCCAACGTGGTGGACTCTTCCTTCTCATTCTGAGAGGTGACCCATTAGTGGTATGACGGCAGCAATGGGTTGAGATATTGATAACGAGGTTAGAATGCTTAAATATCCAACTTGTTGGAACGTCTGCAGAAGCTGTTTTAGTTAGGAAAACCTCGAGATATGTTTGATGAGGCAGTTTTACCTAAGCTGCAAATAATTACATAGTGGAACCACCGTCGTTAGTTGTTGTTATGCAAAGCGATTTATCTGTTACGTGATATCAAACAAGATAATGTTATGTTATCTGTCAGTTCGTCGGTCTTATATTGTATGCTAAAAATATATGGGAAAATAGCTACTTATCGGCCTATGAAACGCTTTTTAGTTAGGTACGCTATGAATTTTCTTTTTAAATATTTGTGAATTCTTCTGGTCGGATAAAAAAAAAAGGGTAATCCAGGTATATTAGCAAGGCCAATAAAGTTTATAAAGTTTAATTAGGTCTCGCGGAAGACGTGTGATAACTTGTAAGGGGTAAGACTATCAGAAAATTAATACGGTACGGTACGGCGGATCGGTAGGTCGTATAAGATGGTGAAAAACAAAAATATGGAAGCTTAGAACTCATGATCCTCAGTTGCCACGCGCAATCATACCGGAAAGTTAAGCTATAATTTATATTCGTCTCACATAATATAAAAAAGAAACTAAAAAAGGCAAAGACCGTGCAAAGGCATATAATATAAATTTTGAATTGAATAAGTTGCGCTGGCAATGTATAGTAGTAATTGGTGTAATCACTCTTGTCTACAAATCCTTGCCTTATTTGGATATAATATTGTAATGCCATAATCTCGTACATTTAGTCTCAAATTAGGGTTGCCTCTATTTGTAAAGCAACCAAAGCTACTCTAAGTTGACATAGAGTAGTATCAAAAAGTCAGCTAACTTTATGATCTAAATATATAAAAGGCAAAGGTGACTGACTGACTGACTGACTGACTGATCTATCAACGCACAGCTCTAACCACTGCATGGTCGGATCGGGCTGAAATTTTGCACTCAGATAGCTATTATAACGTATAGGCATCCGCTAAGAAAGAGTTTTTGAAAATTCCACCCCTAAGAGGGTGAGTGACATAGGCTACTTTTTATCCCGGATAATTGAGGAGTTCAAGTAGGAATTTAAAAAAAATCGTCCACGCGGATGAAGTCGCGGGCATCAGCTAGTACAATATAAAAATAATCTAAAAATCTGAGCCTATTTTGACCCGGACCTAATACCTACCCAGCATCGGTTGGAACTGCAAGTTAATATTATTATAACGCCAGTATGTCAGTATTATAATAATTATCTTTTTTAATTATCGAAATGTGTAGGATTAGCAACCCTAACTAAATCAGTCATACATATATTTATTGCAATTCAGGCTATGCGTTAAGGGGCCTCAAATTTTGTACCAGAAAACGTCTTGTTTCCAAACATCATACACATGCCTTGTTCTTATTTTTCAAAACTTAACTTACTTAACTACTTAACTTTTCTCTCCGACACCGAAGCATCTCCTGAAGATATATCATGGACTTCCGCAAAGTAACGCCTGCTTCTATCCAATACAACTGTTATTTACCTGTTAATGGAGCGCCGCCTTAAGTATCAAGCACGCAGGTTTTTCCTGTGGCCGTGTATGTGCAGAGCTTTGCAAAGTGTATACTTTATATGCGTAAAGATTAACGATTTTAAGAAATAAATATCTTTATGGTAATAGGACATACGCTTGTCGTAGAATGATATGGCACCGTATTTGGTGAATTTAATTAAGTACCTAGTAGAAGTATCTATAATATTGTAAAAATGTCGTCCTTTACATAAGATTAGTTATTCAATATTTACCTCTCTCTCCTTACAGCATTGACAGCATTAAAACTTTAGAGGACTTTAGTACTTTAAACTACTCGACTTTCACTATTGTCTCTATATGTAGGTACCTGCCTACCTACGTACTTTAAAGACATTTTTAATTCATGATTAAAGAAAATATTAAATCAAAATCGGCTGCGCAGAAATTGAGATAGATCGAATATAATATAGCATGAGGCACCGGGCGGGTAATGCATAGAATAGAATAGCATCCTTTTTATTTTTATAGACTAGCGCTTGGCTGCAATCAGACTTGCTGGAAGTAGTGATGCAGCCCAAGGTAGGCGCGTTCGCCTAGAAAATACCTATTCACTCTTGATTTGAAGATACCAATATTAAAAGCGGATGGAAAAACGGAAGCCAGAAGGGCGTTCCAAATCTTAGCAGTTCGAATTAGAGAGTACGAGGAAGCAAATCGCTTCGTACGCGTCCGTGGAATTAAGGTAAAATTTTCTTTAAATTAAAGTTTAAATAAATTTGTCGTCAAATTATTGTATTTTTTAGGTTTAGGTACCTTACACCGAACAGTTTATTTTAAATACATCTCTAACTTTAAAATAATATTTAGTATGGTAAGAAAATATTAAAAAACTAAATGATGCCCGAGTCTTCGTCCGCGTGGATTAAGGTTTTTTTATTCCCACGGGAACTGTTTAATTTTCCGGGATAAATCCTATCCCTGTACCAAATTTCATCAAATTCGGTTGAATAGATGGGCCGTGAAAGCGTAGCAGACAGACACTTTCGCATGTATAATATTAGAAGGTATGGATTTATTATATAGTACTTATGTAAATATAAAAAAAATAAGTAACAGGGCAGGAAACAGTAATGCCCACTCCATTTTACTTTAATACGCCACGGAAGTCCTTCCGCTGCGAATGGGTTTAAAAATTAAGGAAAATATTTAGAGCCGGACGTTATCTGAACTGTCATTCAACATGCGCTATATCTAATTTGTACAACCCGCACACAGCTTGTACAATGTATTATATGGTATAATGTATAATTTATACAAGTAGAGCCTTGTTCCAATTTGCAACGGAAAGTTGAACTAAATTCTCGTTTTTGATATTGAACTGCATATGCTTTGGAAATTATAAATAGTAATAATTATGTGTCTGGTCTGGGCTGCGTCTACGTCTACGCCTTTTCCGTAGCTAGACACCTACGGCAAAGACGTACCACCAAGCGATACCGATTATGAGTAGTAGATATGTGTTTAAAATAACTGTCTTATCCTACCTGCACGTTTGCCCGCTATCTGATCGTCGAGGCGAGATCGCAGATATGGGCTAAGTCATATTAGAATCTCATATTAGTCTCAAGATGTTTTACAAGTTATATCAACGAAACTTGGTATTTTGGCTAACGGTAAAAAATAAAGAAGTACGTGTTTCACAGTTTTTCAAAATTCTACCCCTAAGGGGGTGAAATAGGGGGTGAAAGTTTGTATGAAAGTATGTCATTTCTCAAGTTATATCGATGAAACTTTGTATACAAGCTACCGGTTGAAAATGAAAAAATACGTATTTCACAGTTTTCGTAAATTTAACCCCCGAAGGGGTGAAATAGGGGTTGAAAGTTTGTATGAAAGTCCTTCATTTCTCAAGTTATAGCCATGAAACTTGGTATATGAGCTGCGGGTTGAAAATGAAGACATACGTCTTTCACAGTTTTTCAAAATTCCACCCCCGAAGGGGTGAAATGAAGGTTGAAAGTTTGTATGATAATCCTTAATTTTAAACTTAGCATTTGGGCTTTCAGTTAAATATGAAGAAGTACGTATTTCACCATTTTTGAAAATTCGACCCCCAAAGGGGTGAAATAGGGGATGAAAGTTGGTATGAAAGTCCTTCATTTCTCAAGTTATAGCCATGAAACTTGGTATATGAGCTGCGGGTTAAAAATGAAGACATACGTGTTTCACAGTTTTTCAAAATTCTACCCCCAAAGGGGTAAAATAGGGGTTGAAAGTTTGTACGATAATCCTTAATTTTAAACTTAGCATTTGGGCTTTCAGTTAAATATGAAGAAGTACGTATTTCACCATTTTTGAAAATTCGACCCCCAAAGGGGTGAAATAGGGGATGAAAGTTGGTATGAAAGTCCTTCATTTCTCAAGTTATAGCCATGAAACTTGGTATATGAGCTGCGGGTTAAAAATGCAGACATACATGTTTCACAGTTTTTCAAAATTCCACCCCCAAAGAGGTGAAATAGGGGGCGAAAAGTTGTATCAAAGTCCGTCATTTCTCAAGTTATATCGATGAAATTTGGTATATGAGCTGCAAATTAAAAATGAAGACATGTACGTGTTTAACAGTTTTACAAAATTCCACCTCCAAAGGGGTGAAATAGGGGTTGAAAGTTTGTATGAAAGTCCGTCATTTCTCAAGTTATATCGATGAAACTTTGTATACAAGCTACCGGTTGAAAATGAAAAAATACGTGTTTCACAGTTTTCGTAAATTTTACCCCCGAAGGGGTGAAATAGGGGTTGAAAGTTTGTATGACAGTCCTTCATTTCTCAAGTTATAGCGATGAAATTTGGTATATATGAGCTGCGGGTTGATAATGAAGACATACGTGTTTCACAGTTTTTCAAAATTCTACCCCCAAAGGGGTAAAATAGGGGTTGAAAATTTGTATGATAATCCTTAATTTTAAACTTAGCATTTGGGCTTTCAGTTAAATATGAAGAAGTACGTATTTCACCATTTTTGAAAATTCGACCCCCAAAGGGGTGAAATAGGGGATGAAAGTTGGTATGAATGTCCTTCATTTCTCAAGTTATAGCCATGAAACTTGGTATATGAGTTGCGGGTTAAAAATGCAGACATACATGTTTCACAGTTTTTCAAAATTCCACCCCCAAAGAGGTGAAATAGGGGGCGAAAAGTTGTATCAAAGTCCGTCATTTCTTTCGATGAAACTTGGTATACAAGCTACCGGTCAAAAATGAAGAAATATGTGTTTCACAGTTTTTGTAAATTTGTTCCTCGAAGGGGTGAAATACGGGTTGAAAGTTTTTATGAAAGTCCTTCATTTCTCAAGTTATAGCCATGAAACTTGGTATATGAGCTGCGGATTGAAAATGAAGAAATACGGGTTTCACCGTTTTTGTAAATCATACCCCCAAGGGGTGAAATAGGGGTTGAAAATTTGTATGAAAGTCCTTCATTTCTCAAGTTATAGCGATGAAATTTGGTATATGAGCTGCAAATTAAAAATGAAGACATGTACGTGTTTAACAGTTTTACAAAATTCCACCTCCAAAGGGGTGAAATAGGGGATGATAGTTTGTATGAAAGTCCTTCATTTCTCAAGTTATATCCATGAAAAACTTGGTACATGAGCTACCGGTTGAAAAACCTCAACTGAATGTTTGTTTCTCAATCACGCCAGAACGGCTGAACGGATCTGGATGTTTGGTACAGAGATAGACTATAGTCTACATTAACACATAGGCTTTTTTATTCAGGAAAAAAACAGTTCCCGCTGGAACCATAAACCCTTAATCTACGCGGACGAAGTCGCGGGCATCAGCTAGTATAACATAATTTGTCTCTTTTCTGGCCTGGTTACCGTAGCGGCGTAGCTAGACACCTACGGCAAAGAACTACCAACAAGCGATACCGATTATGAGGTATGACGTATGTGTTTAAAATAACCGTCATACCTACTTGCAGGTTTCCCCTTTATCTTACCATCGAGGCGAGATCGCAGTTAAGAGCTAACTCATAGTAGAATAAAAAATAAATATAACATTACAACTTATGTGTTAATAGTACATTACATCGCGAGACCGGGAAGTGTGTGTTTTCTGGTCGAGTGTTAGTTAGATATATATAGATATATATAGATGGCTATATACGAGACCAGAAATGCTCTCCCGGACGAGGTGTGTTTATAGTGCTTTTCTTAAAAATGAAACAAGTGACTTTTTTTTAAATATATTATATTATGTAATTAAAAGAAAGTAAATAAAAAAGCAACCTACTTAAGAAATATATTTTTTTTTTTTGCGCTGTGAGTGCTGAACGCGTAATATGGTAGAGTTCCAAATTTAAACTATTTAGGCCAAAGAACATTATAACAAGTTACAAGATATTCAGGAAGAAAGATTCCAAATTCAAACTTATGATATGTAATGAAAATACATACATTCTTTACTGGCCTAGGCCGGGAAGTTTAACTTTCGAACTCATTTACAGGGTATGAAATGTGCACATTGCATATCATTTTTTAGAAAAAAATATTACAGCTTTATACATATTACATATATAATATTGTTTCTGATGAAACAGAAGTCAAACTTGCGGATGGACAAAGCCAGAGCCTCAAGGGCATGTGAATCACTTACGCAGAACCGATAGCGATCAATTTTACTGTTTTCCTATCGACCAGGGGATAGTTGTGGAACGCAGTCGCAATCACAATCGCATTCGTGATTTTTAATTCAGTATTATTGCATGAAATTTGCTTACAATAGAATAGCCGCAATGAGTAGATATAATTAAACTTTGTAGTAAATATATAGAAAATGCCTGGAGAAGCTTTTGGTCATTGAAAGACCAACTGAAGGGTGACCTTCCATTATATCTGAAACGAAAGCTCATGGACATGTGCATTCTACCAACTCTCACATATGGTGCTCAGACTTGGTCCCTGACGAAATCTCGAAAGTCCAAGCTCAAGGTTTGCCAAAGAGCCATGGAACGCAGAATTCTAGGTTTAAAACTAGCAGATCCTGTAAGAAACTCGGACATACGATCCAAAACGCTAGTAGCCGACGTTGGCCTTGCAGCAGCTTCTCTCAAGTGGGACTGGGCCGATCATGTGAGCCGTATGCCAGATGACTTGTGGGCTAAATCTGCTTCCTTCTGGACCCCCCAAAGTCATCGGCGCCAGCGTGGTAGGCCGAGGCTACGATGGCGCGATGAACTGGACAAATTCCTAGTTGAGTGGCCCATCGAAGCACAACATAGGGAGATGTGGAAGGATCGGAGGGAGGCCTTTGCCCACTCTTGGGACAGTATAGGCTAGATTAGATTAGATTAGATTAGATTAGATTATAAAAGTTGCTGACAATTAGTAATTGTCCTTGTGTTCGTTCTGTAGGTAGGTTCTAGGCCATAATATTACGTTTAGCGTAATGGCGTAAATTATGTGCGGTGAGGCCACAAAACTAAAATCGAATATGGCGCCACTTATGCGTGTAATCTAAATATATAAAAGGCAAAGGTGACTGACTGACTGATCTATTAACGCACAGCTAAAACCACTGGACGAATCGGGCTGAAATTTGGCATGCAGATAGCTACTATGACGTAGACATCCGCTAAGAAAGTATTTTTGAAAATTCAACCCTTAAGGGGGGGTAAAATAGGGGTTTAAAACTTGCGTAGTCCACGCGGACGAAGTCGCGGGCATAAGCTAGTGCGACATAAAATAAATGAGCCGCGCAAGATACGAAGTGTGTTTCGGCACCATAACGCGTGAAGGCCAAAAAAATCATGTAAAAATTAGGTACCTACCTACATTAAAGCCTCTGATTACAAGTACGTAACGCAATTACCCCGTATTAAACTGTGGCGCAGTAATGACTAACCTCTTTGTTTATTGTAATTGTAAGCACTAAACGAGATTTTTATACTCCCGTGTAAAATTCAGACCGATAAGGCTGTAATAGGTTGCGAGTCGTTTCATTAAGCTATAAAATCGTTGAGAAGTTAAAATGGTAGAATTATTTTTCTACTAGCTGATGCCCGCGACTTCGTCTGCGTGGTTTAAGGTTTTTTAATACCCGCAGAGACTCCTTAATTTTCCGGGACAAAAAGTAGCCTATTTCAGTCTCAGGTCCTCAACAATACCCGTGCAAAAAATCACGTCGATCCGTTGCTATGTTATGGCGTGATTGAAGGACAAACCAACAAACAAATACACTTTCGCATTTATAATATTAGTATGGTGTGGCCAGAACTGTGTGGTGACTACAGGAAATCAGATTGAAGCTCTTTGGGTTTCTTCCCTGTTTTATTGAGGTATGTTGAATTAATTTGAACCGTATGCCAAAGAAGATAAGATATGATTTTGTGTTTTTATTGTAAAGCCTACCTACCCTACACACGACAGATCAAAGGGAGCCCTTAATCCAGGCGGCGCAAGACCATGTCTGAAAGTCCCTTCAAGAGAATTTAGAGACCTATTTTTAGCCATAGATTAAATATAAGGAATAGATAATAGGTCTAGTACCGAACGTATATCGATTGACGACGTCAATCCACTTTAATTAAGACAGACATAAAATGATTTTTTATTAGCTGTGTCTACATAGACAATGTTTTCGTGTTGTTTGTCTTTTACAGCAACATGAGATGAGAAACTATCAACGACATTGCTTTATTGCCTTATAAATAATCGTAAAACAAAGGTTCGAGACATACGAGCCTTTAATGACCCTCATGAACATCTTCGGATTAAAATAATAATATGTGATCTTGCAGTAGCTAGCTATTATTTTAAAACCAAAATGTCATTAAGACAAACGCAGTGTGTAATAACTTAATAAGTATGTATACCACTAATTAGTTTACACAACAATCGTTAAAACTAAACTGATAGTGGAATTTTGGGGACAAAAAATTGTCAACAACTGCAACTTTGGGCACATACCTATTCAAGATAAGGATTAAGTATCTTTATTAGCTTATTTTCAACAAAATTTCATGTTAATATTATAATTATAGATGTTGACATCTGTATTTATCTATTTTCTTATCATAAATAGTAGGTATTTTATATATAATATTCTTCACAGATCAGACTGATAGAAAAGAATAGAATAAATCTAACATACGCGTACAGGAAAAATAGCAAGGATTTCGATCGGTTCACAGAAATAGGAAGGGTAGGATTTATTAAGAGTTCTCGCTGTAAAATCCAATATACCTACTTAGGACATTGTTTATTTGTGTTTTCATTGATATGTTTTAACTTAATATTAGATTTAAACGTAGGTACCTATTTTATTCTAAGTCTTTAACCTAAGGTCGACGGCATTGGTGTGCGGTAAAACTCAATTGAGTTTATGTTTACACTAAAATAAAATAACTCTACTTATATAAAAAAAAAAAAAAAATGTATATAGAGAACTATTCTGGTGCGAAAGTTAAATGGAAATAAGATTGATTGTCTTATATTTTGTGCTTAATACATAAATAGAATATAATCAGCCCCCCGATTACGTAAGACTTGTCGATCAAACGTTAAAGGTTTTCGTCAAAGTAAAATAAACCATGAATGCATTGAATTAGAGCTCAATTTCGTCTGCCCATTCTTATACGTTTAGGGTATCGTACATACTTCGCGTTTATTTGAACAACTTCCTTTACTTTTATAATATTTTGATGTCGTATGTTTTTGGTATACAATATGAAATAACATGTAGAAACTAATGTTACAAGTCACGTAACTGACATGTTCATACCTACTACTTGAATCGATTAAATGTAATGAATAATAATTTTGTTTGATAAATTATTTATGTTATTGTTAAATCACAAACTTGATTAAACGCTGCTGTAATCAGAGTTACGAGTATGTGCGTTTAAATTGATTAATATCACTTGCTTTAAAAGCAAAGGAAAATATTGAAAGGAGGCCTACCTACACTACCTCAATGTTCTCCACCACTACAGCCCACTAACGTCCCACTGCTGGGCACAGGCCTCCACTCTCATATGAGAGAGGGAATTAGAGCTTAGACCCACCACGCTGCTCCAATGCGGGTTGGCGGGCTATTACGACTATTATCATGATAGTGATATAAGCGGGACCGACGGCTTAACGTGCTTTCCGGGCACGGGGGTGAAACACCAGCAACTTCCTAACTTTGGGCTAGTACTGAGAATTTCTGGTCAGACACCGGATTTGAGCCCGACCCAGGTCGGTTAAGTGTTGGGTCACTTAATTATGGCCTGACCCGGGACTCGAACCCGGGACCTCGTCGGCCGCAGTCGAACATGCTAACCACTAGACCAACGAGGCAGTTCAATGTTCAATGTTCTCAAAAGTGTGTAAAATCTGCCAATTCGCACTTGGCCAGTGTGATGGAATATGGCCTAAAGTCTAAAGTGCTACACGCTTTTCATTCTGAAAAGGCGAAACTTGCTCAAAAGGGCTGGCGAAGGGTCAACGATGATGGTAATGATATTTTAAAGTTACACGGTTTCAAAGGTCTGTTTAAATCATTGACCGTGGAACTTTGAAAATTGGAAATTTGAAAAAGAGTTTGTTTTTATTTCACTACAACTTACAAGTTAGCCCTTGACTACAATCTCACATAGTAGGAAGTCATGATGCGTCTAAGATGGTAGCGGGCTAACCCGTTAGGGGTGGCAGTTCATACCCCTAATCGGTTACTATACGGCTTCGTATCGGACCGCTAAATCACTTGACGGCAGGGCTTTGCCGGTAGGGTGGTAACTAGCCACGGCTGAAGTCTCCCGCCAGACCAGACCAGAGAAAATTCAGAAGTTAATAATTCCCAAATTGCCTCTGTCGACGATCGAACCCGGGATCTCCCGATATAATAGTACAGCGCTCACCACTGCGCCAGTGAGGTCGTATAAAAAAGTAGTTGAACGAGTCGCTGCTCTCTACACGGGGAGCCGCTATAAAATATAAACCAACGACATTTTTACGACGCCACATGACTGACCGCTCGCCGGCGAGACTATTTTATAGGTCACTTAAAATTTCAATGTTTAGGATGAAATATTTAGTGGCGACTCGTGAGGTGTTGTGAGAACGTTCATAAAAGTGTCGTCCTTTATTTTGTTGTTATATAAAGTGTTTTTATATTTGTTTTATATCATGTGTCCCCACAATGTTGCGCCATTGTATAGTACCTACGTACAAGCTATAGCTTTAAACCACTCTGAATACCACTAGCAGATTAGATGGCTACCATCTTAGACTGCATCATCACTTACCACCAGGTGATATCGCAGTCAATGACTAACATAACATGTAGTGGAATAAAAAACAGTGCATATTTAACTACGTCTAGGACATCCCTGATGACCTCTCTTGTTGTCCACTTAACTCTCATAAAAAACATTACCCTGTTTTTAATCATCTTCTACAATCATCGTGTAAATAAGGACATTCATTATTCCGAAGACGTCCCAAGCTGCAAATAGGTATATCATTAGAGGGGATCTCTGTCGTAACATAGCAATATAATGGGTTTCCTATACATTTATGTCAACCATAAGTGGTTCCCCATCAACCGCCCGTAGTGTTTTTATTAGTTTACGCACATCCGTTGAATAAATTCCAGTCATTGACCAATGCTATTTGGAGAAGATATAGCAGTCTCGTCCAGAACACAACGTGAAAAAGTGGAAAAAATTATAATACTGATTGATTACAAGGAAAAGGGAAGGACCATAACCGGAGAATACTACGCAACGATACTAGAAAAATTAAAGGAGGTCATCGAGGAAAATTGACCAAAGGTGTGTTGCTCTTGCAAGACAACGCGCCGGTTCACAAGAGCAGAGTTGCAATGGCTGCTCTGCACACGCATGGCTTCGAATCACTAGTCCACCCACCCTACAGTCCAGATCTGGCCCCATGTGATTTTGTTTGTGCCCCAATTTAAAAAAAGACATTGAAAATTTGGAAATCATCCGACGACATTGAGGTAAAGGAGGCAATTTTGGCTCATTTTGAGGCAAAAGATAAAAAATATTTTTACGATGGTTTAGAAAAATTAATTCATAGATCTTATAAATGTATTCAGCTTAAGGGTGATTATATTGAAAAGGAAAAATAGATTTGTTGTTTCATTTTATTTAAAACCCTTTCATATTCCACGAACTTTTGGACCTCCCCTCGTATAATTTGCTGTCTAGTAATCCACACTTTTGACTAAAGGTACTGAGATAGCTTTCATCCTGCAGAAGAACTTTATACTGGAAAATTAAAGATTTCCCATGGGCTCATTAAAAAAGTTAATCGTGAATTATTTAAAAACCTCGATCTTGATTGATCATTCCGGTATCGATGATTGAGCTCATTTATCAAGGGCATTTTGTATAATGTCTATCCCGGAGGTTACTGCGACCTTATGCACACGTCGATGTCGCCTTGACATTTTTATTTGACCGAGTGGTCGTGTACTTAGGCAGAGGTAAGTGTCAATTAAAATGTCTACTTCCCTTCGAGAGTATTATTTCTTGTTTTCACTTGGTAATGGATCGTTACTGTCTCGATGACCGAGGCTCTTCATTAAAGGCATTTTGTGTAATTACTAGCCCGGAGGTTACGCCTGTTCTTCACATGGTAGGTGGTCATTAAGATATGGTTTAATTTATGTTATGACGTTTATATTTAAAAGTAATGTCCTTAAAATAATTAGGCAGGCATATAAAATAAAATAAGTTTCAGATATTTTAAAGTATTTTTGTTGATGATGTTTTTTGAGAGCAGACATTAGAAGAGAGATTTTTAAAAAGTACGGTTGGCGATTTTTGTATCTTTATTTTTATTTCTTATTTTGCAAATTTTTTCAGTAGCAGGTACACAACGGTTGAGTTGTTAGGTATGTAATTTTCAAAACAGGTGCTTCAAAGTTTGAGAGATTGTTTGTAATAATTGTAATCGTCCACCTTTAAGACAAAACAATTAAAAAAAGGCATAGGACAATCAATAAATTATGATAATTGATTTAAGGTGTGTAGCAGACAGTGATACAGATTATTTTTTGTAATGATTTCAAAATAATTCATATCATTTACTATTCATAATCCATACTATCAATATCAACATCAGCGCAAAAACTAGCACGTAATTATATCACACGTTACTAAGTCGCACACTGTAGATAATAATAAAGCTGGATATCTGTATGAACAACTTTTTACAATAAAATTTACGAGCGATTTAATGTTATGGTCGGTGTACACTCTGCTCAACTCCGGTTCCGGTTCGCTGTCTGATAGAAACGGCTTGCGAGTTTAAGCCGTAATAATTGTTATGACTAAAATAATCTCATCAAACCGTTGTGGGTTTTATTCTAAGAGCAGGGCGCGTTTGGAATCCTCGTAGCTTTAGTTTTGAGCTCACATATAATTAATTATTACCATCACTAGGTACTATTTTCTTGTTAATAACAACTTATATTCTACTTATATGTGTTTAAACTCTCTACCCACTTTGAAGAAATTAATTTCCTTTGAAATAAGTACAAGGTTATTCAAAATGGAGCTTCTAAACCAATTTAAAGGGGATGAATAACACGTAAAATACAAAAATATGTATTTGTTATCATTTTAAAAATACCAGAAGTTTAAAAGATATATTTTGAGTCACAAAGTCAAAGAAACCAAAAAAAGTCTTTAAAAGTATGGCAATATGATCTAAGTAGTTTTTTTGAATGTATTTTTCATGAAGAAAAATGTCTCTTACCTTTAACTCAAAAAAAAAATGCAACCGAATTGAGAACCTCCTCCTTTTTTCTAAGTCGGTTAAAAACGGGCCATATTCGCCAAAAGGCACTCAGTTCATAGCACTACAACAACAACAACTTAATATCGGCACCGTTACGCACTGGTCACCCTGTAAATAAGCTTAAATTAAACCAAACCAAAGCCGGATTGAAACCGGACTAAGTGAGTCGTGTAGTCCGTGCTTTATTATACCGAGTGCGATAAATAATACATGTTGCACAGCCATCCACTAATTTCCTTCACAAATAACAATTCGCATGCGCACCTGGCAGGATACAAAAAGTATTACAGCAGAATATTAAACTAGTTGAAAATAAAAGAATTAGAAGTTTCAAAATCAAAATCAAATCAAAATCAATTTATTTCTCAAATACATGCATATACATTGTTCACGTGGTTAGATCTATTACAATTACAATACACGATGCATTATTTAGATGAATATAGAAGAATTAGTAATGAGATCAACGGTAGTTGTCCTTTCTAGATTTTTAAAGATCTGTGTTAAGGACAACTAGCCCTCTCCCTCGTTCACCATAAAGTTAGTAATTAGGTTTAGGAATGCAAGTGCATATTGAATAGATTTTAAATTTTATGTATAGTAGTAAATAACAATCCAAAAACTATGCATAAATTGTGTGTGTGTGTGTGCGTGTGTGTGTGTGCGTGTGCGTGTGTGTGTGTGCGCGTGTGTGAGTGCGTGCATGCTCATGATAAGTGTTTAAGTGCATGTGTAAGTGACTAATGCTTTTTTAAAAGGAAGGTAGGTTAATTTAATTTTGAATTTTTAACAATCCCTCTATTTCGTCGTATGTTTTGTCTATAAGAAATGATATAACTTTTTGTTTGCACTGAGTATATGACAAATTGAATATGGGTAATGTTAAATTAATTTTATTGTATAGGTATGGGCCTAGGAAGTAACAAAATCGTTTGGTGAAGGCAAATTTAGGTGCACGGATGGTACAAATTTTGTTTTTGCGTCGGCCTTCAATGTTGCGGTATGGAGTTAATTTATGTTGAAGTAGAATTGTATTTAAGATAAAAAGTTTCCTAACACTGAGGACTTCACAATCTTTGTATAATAGTGTGGTGGGAAAAAGGATAGGCCGAAAAGTTGCAACCTTTAAAACAGCCCGTTGCGCGACTTCAAGGGGCTTGAGTGTGGTTTTTGCTGTGCCTCCCCAACATGTGATGCAGTATTGAATTATGGATTGGCATAAGGCAAAATATACCTTGCGGATCACTTGAGAATTTGCAACATATCGAAGGTTTTTAAAAATAAAGATCAATTTGCGGACCCTAGCTGTAAGCAAATCAACATGATGTTTAAAATTTAAATGCTTATCTAAAACAATGCCCAGGTATTTGATGTTATCAGTGGAAGCTATGGAGGGACATTGGCAGGTTGTACTATACTTATCGTAACAAGAGTGAACTTTAAGCGTTAATGGGGTCAAAGGCTGCGAAGTTGAGCGGATCGAATAGGCTATAAGCTTGGTTTTGGAGATGTTCAGTGTTAAAGAATGTGAAAGTAGCCAATCATAGACAGTGTCAAACCCTCGTTGGGCAGTTTTTTGAAGTTCAGGCCATGATGTGCTATAAAAAGTTATGGCAGTATCATCAGCAAATGATACTATTTGGGCATTAGGTATAAGAAGGTTACAGAGATCATTAATAAATACCAGAAAAAGAGTCGGGCCTAAAATACTGCCTTGTGGAACACCATAGGATATTGGTAGCTCATCACTCAATTGATTTCCAATTTTAGTCATTTGAGTCCGACCAGTGAGGTAGTTGCGGAAAAAATTTAACTGGTTTCCACGAATACCCATTCCTTCAAGCTTTATTAGGAGAATTGGGATTGGTACTGTGTCAAACGCCTTGGCAAGGTCCAAAAATATTGTCATAACTTTATCTCCATTATTAAGGTGATCAATAACATTATCAGTGAGTTCAAGAACAGCATCCGATGTGCTTTTATTTTTACGAAAGCCAAATTGTTGAGGTGATATTAAATTAAAATGTTCAAGATAGCGCACAAGCCTGTTACAAACCAGGCGTTCCAGAATCTTTGATAGTGCAGTAAGTATAGCAATGGGCCGATAATTGTTAATTGCTTTTTCATCGCCATTTTTATAAATAGGAATGATGATTGCTTTTTTGAAAACCGTTGGGAAGATACCTAAAGAGAAACATTGATTAAAGATATGACATAGAATAGGTGCTAAAATTTGAGAGTATCTAATAAGTATTGTTGGAGATATGCCATCCCAGCCAGTTGCAGCATTGGGTCTTAGGGAATTGATTATAGAAATAATTTCATCAGTATCAGTTTGTTCAAGAACAAAAGAGGATAAGCAATTAACTGAGGTCGAGGCTGTGGAAAAGGTAGTATTTGGTGAATTCTGCCTAATATTATCTGCAAGTTGTTTACCTATACTAACGAAGAATTGGTTGGCATTATTACATGCTAGGTGTGGAGAGGAATCATTTAACAATAGTTGAGTACTATGTTGTTTTTGTGATGAGGTAAAACATATTTTTTTAAGAGTGTCCCATAATTGTTTAATATTGTTTCCTGCCATGTTGATTTCCTGTGTGTCATACAACCGTTTAGCTTTTTTTAGTATCTTAGAGCAGAAGTTCCTGTATCGTTTATAAGTTAACTTAAGTATTTCATTTTCTGGGAACTTTTTTAGTTTTTTATGCATTGAATCTCTGTTACGCATGCACCTCAAAAGACCTGGTGTAATCCATGGTTTCAAAGTTCTCTGCTTGCAGGGAGGCCTTGAGGTAGATGTGTTTTCTAAAATAGCTTGCGACAGTGACTTGACTAGACAATCAGAAGCAATATCAGGATTTAATATGGAATAGATATAAGACAGGTCGAGTTTTTCGAAAGTATTATCTAAGGTTTTGAAGTTAATTCTTGTAGACGGATTGTATGCCCGACTAGTGTGCATTTTTGTGGCAAGGCCAATTATTGTTGCGTGATGGTCAGTAACAGTAGAATTTAAAATTAGTGTGATAGCCGATAATTTTGTGCGTAATACTACATGATCTAGGCAATTGCTGGCTCTGGTAGGGATCGTATGTGCTGGTAGATAGCCATGGAATGCAAGGTTGTTAAGGTAATCCTGCGAGCGAGAGTCTAAAGAATTGGGCTTTATATCTAGATTTATATCGCCTGTGATCACTACCGATTTAAAGCTAACGAGTGAGGATAGTATATTATTAAGAGCAGAAATAAATATGTCAATATTGTCATTAGAAGGAGATCTGTAAATACAAAGTATTGCAATGTCACAGTTAAGTTTAATAATTAGTCCTGAAGCTGAAAGCTGGAAGTCTGGCTCTTCAAAAGTATGAAAGATATCTGAGTTTACAAAAACAACAACTCCATCACTCTGATTTAGGTGGTTTGTTGTCTGTCGCGTTGTATAATTATTTAAAATAGGAGTGATTTGGTTATTGTTGCAAGGTAACCAGCACTCAGTTAGTACTATAACGTCATTGTCGAAAGGTATGCGCTCTAAAAGAGTTTGAAAGTTGTTAAAGTTGCAATTAATGGATCTAATATTTTGAGACAAAATTTTTAAATAGTTTCCAGGTTCTTGTAGGTATAGATCAGATTGTTCAGGATTACACGTGTACGAATTCGATACAGAAAACTCATCAACATTATTATTCAAAATATTAACTTGGCTATGCACTGTAAAAGTAGGTTATTGGTGGGTTAAAGTAGGAAAAACGACAGGATAAAACTAGTTTATATTTTAAAAAACGAAAAATATAATGGGACCTTATGTGAATAAGAAAATGATTAAATACAGGTATTGTATGTATATATTCAATTTTAAATGACCATTCAAAGTTAAGGTTTTTGTACTCAGCATAATAAGTTCGTGCTAGTGTTGTATGTGTTAAAATGAGTAGAATGAGTAGACGCGAGACTGTATAGATGTTGTAAGTGTTTGTAGAATGTGTAATAATGTTAAGTATCATAAAATTAAAACTAAGACTAAAATAATCATGCAATGAAACGAAATAAAAGGAAAATGATTTGTACCAACTAACTAGTCATATATTAAAAGACTTAGCGAGTTCTTGGAGTTGTGATTCGTTTTTTACTAAAATGTAAGCACTTTCATTGTCCTTCCTTAACATGATGCGCCCATTTGTCGTCCAGCAATAAGCAAAATTGTGGGACTTGGCAAAGTTGCGAGATACAAAGAACAATCTATTGGCTTTGGCGGATAAGTGTTCAGCAACATATAACGGGGACTTTGGATCTTTAAAGCCAACATGTACTGAATTCAGTTTTGCTGACGGGTTGTTGTTGTTATACGCCTTCGCGGACTTCAAAAATTGAAATTTTGTCAAGGTGTTTAGAAATTCCACCTTTACACTGGAAAAATCTTTTTTTGAGGGTAGTCGGACAACGTCACGGATCTCCGTAGCTTGCAGATTAATATTTAAAGTGTTAGATAATTGTGATACCATAGTAAATAGGTCGCTCTTTGTCTCTCGCTGTTTTTTAGGTACATTGCGCAATTCGATACAAGTTTTGATAAGATTTCTGTCTAAGAAATCTATTTTTTCTTCCAGTGTAGCTAGCTGGATAGCGACTGAACCTTTTGCCTGTTCTAAGCAAGTTATTTTCGATTCCAAAGAAGTTAACTGATTGGACAACGATGTCATAGATTTTTCAATTTCATTATTGGTAATCTCGATGTGGGAATACTGTTTTTTAATCTCAATAAAATGGTTTTCCAATTTATCTAGGCGCGAGTTTTGCGAAGAAAACAGTTGCCGAATTAAGTCTCTCATCTCTTCCTTAAAGACTGCAAGTTCATCTGTAAAGTCTTCACTTGACGGTCGGCGTCGTTTGGCCCGTTGAGAAACACTTTTAGAGAAATCAGGCAAAAGTAGCTCCTCTTGACATAGTTTCTGTATGTCAGTATCTGAATGACGTGAAGGCGAACTAAGCGTTGCGGACGACTTTGGCGGTGACTTGTACATCGTGAATCATAGAAAACAGCTAGAAGCAAAACGAAGCGTGCCAAGCTATTCTACTGTGCCAAGCTATTCCATAGGTACACAACGAGACGATGCAGAGACGAAACACAGGACCGGATGAGACGCGCTCACGCTGGCTCCTCCTTCTTCCGGCAGTCGGTGTAGTGCGTCTTGACCAATAGTGTCACACGTAACTATGTATGCGTTCGATAAGATGTATGGCTCACCGCTTTGCGACGCTGCACTCCTGGTACTTGTAGCGAATTAACACGATCATTTTACGATTTTTTAGGCCGAAATTAATTTAAATTGGAATGCACAGACACGTCCATCACGCGTGGCGTCCGGGGGGGAAGGGGGGGGGGGGGAGTTTAGTCAGTCTTCGAATGCGATAGTCTGTCTGTCTGTCTGTCTGTCAGTCTGTCTGTTACATTTTCACGACCTAGGAGCTTAAGTAGTACAGAGCTAGGGTATATCCCGGAGACATAAATATTATATTAATACACAATATCTAGATCTGCCATAAGCTCGTGACTCCATCGCTCCGCCTCAAGAAAGTCCGAAAGTCGTTCGTGGGAATGAGCATTCTATTTTATAACAAAATTCCACAATCTATTTTAAACGTGCCTTTACTCAAGTTTAAGAAATCCATTAAAAGTATGCTTTTGAAAAAAGCTTATTATAACTGTTGAAGATTACGTAAATGACAAAAGAGCATTTGACTCGCTCCAGCAATGCTAAGGACAGCGGTTACTTATGTATAGTACTATACATTAATTAAATTGTAAATGATGACTTTTTTTCAAAAGAGCAACCGCTGAGGTTATTGCTGGTTCTTCTAGGAATATGGTAAATTCATTCGACGATTCGAAAGCACTTGTAAAAGTTTATTTGAATAAAAAACATTTGAATTTTGAATTTTGAATAATACTCGAAAAGAGATGATTCGTCTGCGTGGATTAAAAATTTTTGATTCTCTTTAATTTTAAAAAGTAGCTAATTGTTATCTTTATTCGAGAATCGTTTACAACAATTTATAGGTTTACCACACAAGTCGATATAGCTTATTAGTTTTTGCAATTCTTGGTCAACGATTTTAAAGATCTTTTTCAAAGGGCATCGTTTTACATACGTCGTCGCACCGATTATAATCGCATGTCTCATCATTAAATCGATATTCAAAAAGTACGATTCGATCATGCAAATCGATATTGCATAATCGGTCGTGCGATTCTCAATGCATAGCTATTATGTTGTGAGCGTAACAAATTAGCATCGTCCTACGTACACTTCCTACGAGGATATGACTAAATCTGATGATGAATTGTTTCCCAACCACCGATAATAGGTAGGTATCGATATTGCGATATTACATGTTGCTCTTGGTGAAATATATTGTAATTGGCCTTTTGTTTATGTGGCTTGAGGTCGTTGAACTATGCAGTAGAGACTTGGAGTCGGAGTTGTGCTACCGAAAAGAGCCAGCAAGAAACTCGGTGGTTGCTCTTTTCAATCAATTTTTCGACCTCCCTGGCGCAGTATTGAGCGCTGTTGTCTTAACGTGCGGAGGTCCCGGGTTCGATCCCCAGCAGGGTCAATTTGGGAATTTAAGTATAATTTCTGAATTCTTCCTGGTCTGGCCTGGTGGGAGGCTTCGGCCGTGGCTAGTTACCACCCTACCGGCATAGACGTACCGCCAAGCGATTTAGCGTTCCGGTACGATGCCGTGTAGAAACTGAATAAAGGTATGAGCCCGCTACCATCTTAGTCTGCATCATCACTTACCATCAGGTGAAATCGCAGTCAAGGGCTAACTTGTAGTGGATAAAAAAAACAAGAATTACAGTCAATAATAGGATACAAGTAGTTTTAAAATAATAGGTGCCTACGAGCTTTCTCTTTCACCAGAGGTGGACTCACACATCAAAGTAAGAATGATAAAACCGCCAACGGGAGTTCGTGAACTGTCTGTCTTAATAACCGTTTTCAAGAACAGCCGAAAGTGAAGTCAAAATTAAGTAATTGAACTGGGAAAATGAGACGAAAAGCTAAACATATTACTCATTAAAAGTTTCGCGAATTCGTGAAACGAACGAGCGTCTAATCCATACTAATATTATAAATGCAAAAGTGTGTCTGTCAGTCCGTCCGTCTGACTGTCTGTTACACTTTCACAGCTCATCTGTTCAACCGATTTCGATGAAATTTGGTACAGGGGTAGGTTGTATCCCGGGGAAGGACATAGGCTACTTTTTATCCCCCGGAAAATTAAGTAAATAGTTTCGGCGGAAATCAAAAAATCTTAATCCACGCGGACAAAGTCGCGGGCATCATCTAGTTTTGTATAATTCGTTCTTAATGAATAAATGTGAAAGTTTGTCTCCCAGCTTGTGTCCTATATTTATGTCCTTGTGGTAATTTTCTTTCTGAATACCTAAGTTTTTTCAAGAAAATTTAATCCCATTTCAAATGGATATACCTTTCAGGGGGGTTACTACAATCGCTTATAGCAGTATTATTTCAAAATGACAGTTTGATGTCACGTACCTTGACGTCTTTAAAATAAGGATTATAATTCTAAAACATTTATGTCAACAATACGGTTTTAAGCGATGATAGTATGCCCCCTGGTCATCCTAGCATTTTGAACTAACGAATTAGGTAGGTATTATAAGGTCATAATAATTATTATTCGTAATCGTGACATCGCATGTCGTCTCAAGTAGGTACGAGTATAAAACATAAATATGTACAAACATACATGTAGGTACACTTGAGTTTTTCTGATTCGCGCTTATATGCTGTTTGGCAATCATTAAAACGTTAAACAAACAGTTCACAAGATGAACTGACATCATCGTATTCGGTCTTATTTTATTGTGCTATGGCTCAAGTTAGAAGCTTGTAGAGTTTTAACAAATTCTTTCGAGTATCCTATTAATTTATTTTATTTTTCACTAGAGTAAGTTTATGGTGGTGAGGAAGGCGCTCGCGAAAATACTTATAAATCTTTATCCCATTTCTGAAATATATTTTTTATTTAATAAAATATTTCATTACACGTAGGTACCTACATCAATGAATACAGAAGGCTATACGTGGTTATATTCCCCATCATGATAATGTTATTGTAAAGAATAAGTATGTTGATTTGAATGACTATAATCAAATAAATATTATAAATGCGAAAGTTTGGATGTATGGATGTATGTTTGTTACTCAATCACGCTCCAACGGCTGAACGGATCTGGATGAAATTTGGCACAGAGATAGATTATGATCTGGAATAGCACAAAGGCTACTTTTTATCCCGGAAAATTAAAGAGTTCCCGCGGGAACCGAAAAACCTAAATCCACGCGGACGAAGTCGTGAGCATCAGCTAGTGATCAAATAAATATTATAAATGTGAAAGTTTGGATGTACGAGTATGTATGGATGTATGGATGTATGGATGTATGGATGTTTGTTACTCAATCACGCTCCAACGGCTGAACGGATCTGGATGAAATTTGGCACAGAGATAGATTATAGTCTGGAATAGCACATAGACTACTTTTTATCCCGGAAAATTAAAGAGTTCCCGCGGGAACCGAAAAACCTCAATCCACGCGGACGAAGTTGCGGGCATCAGCTAGTATTTAATAAGAATAAGCAAAGCAGATTGGCGTGATCAGCGTAGGGTAGGTATGAGAGTCAGCTTTTAGTATCGAAGACAAAAATATTTAGTTTACTGTTAAGTTTTTAAGATTCCTAGTAAATCATGGTCGAGATTTTATACACTGCCTATTTCAACATATGATTAGACTAGTTGAGAACTCCTTGATTTAGCGGATTAAAAAATAGCCAAAGAATTTTTTTGAAGGACAAACCAACAAACAAACACACTTTCGCATTTATAATATTTGTATGATTTTAATTTACCCTCCAGGCGTTTGTGAGTTGAACCACACTTTGATACGGAGAGCAAGTATTGCGTTTTTGTTCGTATATTAACGCAATCACACTTACGAAACAGCGGTTTTAGACGTATCTTGGTCGTTTGTTTGTTTTACGCATTCGTATTACATTTAAGCTCGCTCTTATCAAAATATCAGGGAGATTTTATAACTTTAATTAAATTTTATGTAACGTGAGAAGTAGAAGATCAAGATTTATAATTTTAAATCGGTTTTCATGTACCTATTTATATTTAAAAAACTAGACGATTAGATAGATTAAACGCGACTTTGTCCGCGTGGATTACGTTTTCTTTCCCCGGGGGAGCTTCTTCATTTTCCGAGATGAAAACTATCCCATGTATTTCCCCGAGATGTAACCTACCTGCATACCAAATTTAATCCAAATCGGTTGAGAAGATGGGTATTTAAAGCTTTGTCCGCGTGGATTAAGTTTTCTTCCCCCGGGGGAACTTCTTCATTTTCCGTGATGAAAAGTATCCTATGTATTTCCCCGAGATGTAACGTACCTGCATACCAAATTTAAACCAAATCGGTTGTGAAGATGGATATTTAAAGCGTAGCAGACATACAGTACTGTTAAGTCGTACAATTTAACAATTATATAACTTTTTTACTTTGTCGGATTGTAACTTTAATTAAATAGTGGCCTGGCATTATTAAGCTTATAAAAATATCTTAACACAATAATATGATATACCTACAGCGAAACATGAGTACAAAATTAATTGTAGTTTCCGGTTAGTTTGATACGCCGTCGTAGATTTTCTGCTACGTGCAGTCCGACCGCACGCAAAGCGAATGTTTTTCTTCCTGATTGTATCGTATAATAATATGCATCTTATATTTACAAGTGCCATAATATTATTTACTCTACATACTCTCTAGTAGGTATTAGAAATGCGAAAGTGTGTATGTCTGTTACCTTTTCACGACTCAACAGCTGACCGATTGTGATAAACTTTGGCACAGACATCCCGTGGGACCAAATCCATACTATTATCACAGAATAGTTAATAGTACAGGTACTATTATTTTAAATACATAGTGTGTCTACTATGATCTCAGAGCCCATCTGTGAAACCGATATAACTGCTTCGTTGGTCTAGTGGTTAGCATGTTCGACTGCGGCCGACGAGGTCCCGGGTTCGAGTCCTGGGTCGGTCATAATTAAGTGTTGGGTTTTTCTTATAGTAATTTTCACTACTAGCCCGGAGTTAGGAAGTTGGCGGTGTTTCACTCCCGTGCCTCGGGAGCACGTAAAGCCGTTAGTTTCGGTTATTATCACTAACATGATAATGGTCGTTAAAGCCCGCCAACCCGCATTGGATCAGCGTGGTGTACTAAGCTCTAATTCCCTCTCTCTTATGAGAGTGGAGGACCGTGCCCAGCAGTGGGACTGTAATGGGCTGTAGTGGTGGTGGTGGATATGGACGATGTCGCCGGCATCATCTAGTTAGAAAATCTGGTATTGTCAGCAAAGCTTCTTGCCTAAACCGAGGACACTGCACCGCGTTTATCACTTTCTTTTCATCTCTCGCTCAATAAATCACTATATTTTTCTCAAGATGTCCGCCTCATTATCGCGAGCGCAGTAATAAGTGATAACTCGATTATCACAATTGTCCTCTTGGGTTCCCACGGAACTCCATTACGGGGACAATGGACATGCCCAATCTATCTGACGCAACACTACCGTTCCGAAGATTACTTAGCCTTTTTTTTGTTGACAGGGGGGAAATCTCCTTAAGATTGTGGCAGTCTTTGCAGTCCGCACATAATCCAATAGATGGCACTACTAGTACGATGGACGCGAACACGAAGAGCCGAACTCACGCTTACGAAGTTTTCTCTGAATTACGCTATATATATACGACCTCCAAAGATGAACGGTTGGACCAGTGGTCCCCAAGCACAACACCTGCTCGGAGGATGATCATCCTATTGTTACGGTCGAGCCATATCACCAGCTCCCGTACAAGATACCTGACTTCCTGGAGGGGAAATCGGGTTATGTAGGATTTCTACCTGCTAAAACCCCCTCGGTGGCCGACCTTAACGCATGTTGGGAGGTGATGCCCATAGGGCTCATCCCGGACTCCTGGAGAAGTCCCCTCATTACCCGGACCTGTACATGAGGCATGGCTGCTTGTTGGCTACAACAAGCTGAATCTTCCCAGGGTCATAATTTCTAGCAGACCCTGACAATTATTTAGGAATTTATAATTTTTGACCTTCGAGGCTTCGACCGTAGCTAGTTGCTACCTCCGGCAAGGACGTGCCGCCAAGCGATTTAGCGTTGCGGTACGATATTGTAGAAGCTGATTAGGGGTAGGTATGGGCTTAATATAACTGCCAGGTTAACCTGCTATCATGTCACTTACCAGTAACCATCAGGTCAGATCGCTGTCAAGGGTTGACTTGTAGCGGAATAAAAAAAACTGTTTCTGCGACCTACACCTTTTGTTCCATTATGATTTGTTGTAATGCACGTTTCCCAGAAATATGACTTTCCTCATCTTGTTTATTTGCAACAGTTTGCAAAAAATCTAAAATCTTGACCTTTATAAAATGCAGAGTCATTTTAAAGTCAAACACAGATACTCCCAAGAACGCACAACGTACAAAATACCTTCCTAAAACAACATACCTACCAAGTCGTGAAAAAAGGAAAACCAATGAAAATTTACATTTTATCTTCACATCGTATTGTTATTCTAATTGATAGGGATATAAGACCTAAAATTGATTGGCAAACTTGAGTCTCAAAATGCTCGAACTTTAGAATTTGCATAACTTGCGAACAATGTTCTTTGTCCAGGTTTTTAAATAAATAAAGATGAAAAAAGCTACAAGTGGCTCATGTCAACACTTGCAGGTAGCTTCACCTTAGGATACAACCACATTCAATCCCTGTACCTTTTACTGGATATTTATAAGGCCAGAAGTGCATTATAATGTCGTTACTTTTCAGGTTATCATAGATAGATAGATAGATAGATAAACTCTTTATTGCTACACAAGACATAAAAAATACCTTTAAAAGGAAACAAAACAAAACAAAGTGCGCAAGGGAGGTCTTATCACTCTCACTACTCATATCATATCATCTCAACTCTCACTACTGAGTATCACGCTTTGCCAAAGTTTTTGCGTAGCAAATTCGATTGATCGTAAGCGTTCGATCACATTAACGCGAAAGTAAAATAAACCTTAAAAAAATTTAGTTAGATCTCAATTTCGTGTAGGTATGCATTCGCAGCCAGCGCTTCAAACGGAAACGTTTCGTTTCGCTGTGAATGCATACACGAAATGAGATCTATCCACATAAGGTTCATTTTACTTTGACGCTAATGACGCAATCAATCGAATTTGCAATGTAAAAACTTTGACATAAGTGTGAGATCTATAGAGCCAACTTTGACTTTGCTCTGAGACATGGTTAAAACGTGTCAGATTTATGTTACTCACATAAGTCCATCTCGTTTTAACTCTAAGTAAAGCCTGAGCAAAGTCAAAGTATGCTCTGTAGATCTCAGCATAAGCGTACAGGTCACTCCACCACCACTCAGAAAGACGGAGTTAGGCATTTTAATTAGTCTGTTTAAGTACACAAGTTTAAGGACATTATAGAGAGCTTTCATGCAGGTTTCCTTGCAATGTTTTCTTACACCGCTAAAGCTTAATTGTTTTTAAAATTATTTTATTTTATTTAAAAAAAATTTAAAATAAAATTAAAATTAAAAAAAAACATACGTCCGAAAACTTACAGGTTCGTGATCGAACCCCGGACCCCTTGACTTACTACTATTACCTTTTCTGTGCTAAGAGGCCAAATTTCTGCCTACCGCTAAATTTATAGAATACCAAATAATCTCTTTATTATTTTATAGCTTGTTACATTACCTGTTTGGATTTCATAATAGTTAAAGGTCTAACTCGATAACCGACATGTAAATAGTGTAATCCTGTTAACGCATGGTATGATACGCCATCGACGATTTTCCGCAACATGTCTTTCGGCCACACGTAAACATAACCCAGATTCTCTTCCTACTTCCAGCTGCAGAAATAATTAGCTTGGATACTATTTTATAATCTTACTAATATTATAAATGTGAAAGTTTGGATGTTTGTATGTTTGGATGTCTATTACTTCAGCACGCCACGTTGATTACTTAAACCCTATACATCACCCCAGAAAATTAAAGAGCAAACTCTTCGTGAGAATCAAAAAAACCTTAATTCACGCGGTCGAAGTCGCGGGCATCATCTAGCAAAAGTAGTGACAATTCTTTTTTTTTGAAGCAATTTGCTTCGTACGTGTCCGTGAAATTTCAACTATGTATACCTACAGATGCAGACCCTGGTAATGCCTTGCGGTAAGATAGTAGGTACAAAGTTGCGGAAGGAACAAGATCAAGAGGTTATTGGGAAAACGTCAAGAAACCTGATACATTACCATATGATGTCACATCAAAATTCAACGTCACCCACATTGCAAACTATATCATTACAAACCAGGGCAGCCATTGCATAAAAACATACACTCATAATACATTATTCAACACACATTGTATTCAAATGATGTACTTTCGCCAATCCGAAGCTTTCGAACTCTGGACATCTAGGTTGTGGGCGTTACTTCAATGACGATCTCTAGCCAGCTCTTGGTGTAATGATAGAAAGTCTATGTTTCGTCGGATTAAATGTTTTATTTAATAGCTTGCGACTCTGACTCAGTTATACGTTGGATATAACTCCTTGGTTCTAGATAAGTGACCTAATCCACTCAGAAACTGTTTGACTCTTTCATTACTCCTTTTCTGCTACTGCATCAAAATCCTGGTCATTTTCAGCGGAAGTGTCAGTTGAACATAATTTCCGTCTGAAAAATGTGAGTAACTTTCAAGCCGTTCAAAAAAGTCAACATAAAGCTAAACTTTAAATTGTTTCATCACCGCTGACTTTCGTATTTTAGCATTGGTTTGAGCTGTACATTGATACTTCAGTCATATTTAGAAGATTTTTGCTCAAATTAGACTTAAAATAAAATAACTCCAAATTTCCGAAGTCTAAAAATATGCTAAGAATGGGATAGGTATTTAGTAAGAACTTGCGAAAATCATAATAAATACCTACTTACCTAATATAAACTCAAGATAAAAACTTGATGTTCTATGTATTTTTAAACGAAGGTTCAGTTTATAATTTGCTGAAAGGCCAAATAAATAATGCTACAGCAAAAATGGACAGTGCCCGTAACTATAAAATGACTGAATATACCAAGACAGTTTAACCTGGGCGAGAGCTGGAAAAAGGAGTGGAGTGCATCTGGTGGACCAGTGGCCTATGTACCCGATCCTACAGTCAAACCTAAAGGTTTTCACCTGCCCCGTAACTTGTGGTGCCGGTTAAACCGACTCAGAACAGGACACGGACGCTGCAATTACCTCCTGCACAAGTGGGGCTGGAAACCCTCTCCTTTGTGTGAGTGTGGTGAGGAAGAGCACACAATCCAGCACACACATCATCCAGCGCTGCCCTACTCATGCCTACCAGGGTTCACCCGGGGACCTTGTTGATCTCCCTGCCCCGGTTGTTACATGGTTAGGTAAACTGGACATCCATAAATAACTCAACATTGTAGGTACTAAATTTTGACATAATTGACCAAGATAAATTTAATATTATAATAACGCTTATATAAACGCCATACGATTAAAAAAAAAAACTGAATATACCAAGTAAAAACAATTATTAAGACTTAATGCCCGTAAAGTTGTTATTATTGCTTATAATTGTCCTTATAACAGAAGCTGAACCTGTTATCGGGACAGGACGCGGTACGCTTGTTTTTATTAGCCACGTTTGCAATGCTGTAGCTATGCCACCATCATCTGTCTTCCAGTCAATGTGCATGGTATAAAGGAAAGGTTAACGGCGGAATTCCAACGTTTTCTCGTATTTGATAGAAAAGAAGTCGGTTAAAAATATACAGTTTTTAACTTTTGACTATTATTAGGTAGTAGAGACAATGTGCATGGTATAAATGAAAGGTTAACGGCGGAATTCCAACGTTTTTCTCGTATTTGATAGAACAAAAGGTACAGTTTGGAACTTTCGGCTATTATGTTAGGTGGTGATCACAGGTGATGTTAAAAATTTAATGGAAAGTGACTATGCAATGCAATGTAACATACATTAATCGTGACATTCGCATCTATTTGATAGTTTAATAAGATTTTATAATTATTCATAATTATTGGCTTATTGATTTAATAACTAACACACGTCGACCGATAGAAGTAGATATCAGGCTCATTCTTTCTTTACACGAAGAAAGAGCAAACACCGAGTTTCTTGTTGTTTCTTTTCGGCAGGCATTCCGAACCAGTGGTAGATTTAATTGATGATTCGAAAACACTATTTAAAAAAGCGATTAATTTAATAATTTTGTTATTTAATTTTCGAAAGCGATAAAGTTTATTTGAGTTTAAAAAAATGAGTTTGTATATAATAATTATTAGCTAATGCCCGCGAGTGCGTTCGCGTGGATTGAGGGTTTTTGGTTCCCGCGGGAACTCTTTAATTTTCCGGGATAAAAAGTAGCCTATGTGCTATTCCAGACTATAGTCTATCTCTGTGCCAAATTTCATCCAGATCCGTTCAGCCGTTCGGGCGTGATTGAGTAACAAACATCCATACATCCATACATCCATCCAAACTTTCGCATTTATAATATTTATTTGATTGATTGATTAGTATAGATTGATTACTTTAAAATCGCTATCGCTTGTGATTTAAGCGAAACTAAATTATGCAGTGCGTAGCAAACCAATGAAAACTGATATTTGTTCCACTCACGTCTGGACTCCGGTTAATCGTTGAATGAGATTTTATAATTAATGGCTTATTATTGTAATTGCTAACCCACTTTGACCGATGGACATACATTGCCTTATTTGGAATGGTCTCAATTTAAAAACATTTGAGGAATTCCCGGTAAGTATAAAAGTAAGTAATTTTAGTAAATTTTGAATGAAATTCATTACTGCCTCAGCTTATTACAGAGCTTCACAAGCGTGACAGCTTAGATAGCAAGTGAAGTAAAAAAAATATTATTATAATAAAAAAACTTAAAACGCTTTCAACGCATCACTTTATTTTGATTTTTTTTTTACCAAAAGTTCGCTAATGAAAGCTCCAATAATATAGGTAGTAAACTAAGTTAATTAAGCTCAGGCATCCAGGTGGTGAGGATGAAATTTGTTTATGCGACGAAGGTTGCGACTAGAGAACACGGAAGGTGGTATTAGATTGAATATCTCTTAAAACACTCCCCGTTGTAGAGTCGATAGAACACAAAGAGAACAGCGGGCCTAGACAAAGTTACATTCTATTAGCGATGACGCTAGTAGAAAAGTCCAACGGTGTTCTAGGGACTCCATAGTGCAAATCATTTTGGGATTGTCCACGATTTTTCGATCAATTTCATAAAGTTGTAATACGCAGGTGTTGACACAGTAATTTTGTTTAAATAAGTACAAACAGGCTATTCAGGACCAGTCCATATAAAGAAAATCGCTTAATATAATAACAAATTAATAAATAATTCATTGATACCGGTAATAATAAAAAAAATCACCCTCTTAAGGTGCTGCTAACGGTACCGAAAAGAAGTTAAAATACATTTCCAAAAATAGTAGTCGTTTCGTACTTAAAAATTCATAAAGTAAACTCAATGAATTGCTTATTTTCTTTTGTGAATGTTCGCTTCACGTTGAAAATGTTTCATTCTGGTAACGTCAGCAAAAGAGTTATAAAATTATTATATACACATACATAGACACATACATACTTATGTATAATTATTTATTACAATATTATGCATTAAATCATTAATTATGAGTCATTTCACAGCATTTCATTTTAAAATGAATCAATTTAACGTGAAATCTGTCCCTATTCTTCATTTAAACCGCACAGCTGCTTTCTTTAACAAAAAGTTTTATTAAAGATTTAAACACATAATAGGTAATACTTATGGTGGTACATAAGAAGAAACGTTGCGTCGTCCAATCAAAATGAAAACCAATTTAAAATAATGAAACCGATATTTTTTTGGTATCCGTACCTGACATTCTTTTCCAAAACGCATTGAATTCAATACGGACATGATCGCTTAAAACAGAAGCTGTATTTAAGTAGCGTTGACAAAAAAACGACCTGCAGGAAGATGGAAAAACAAAAGCCTCCAAAGTCAGGACTTCTGAATGGATGGCCAAAAAACATGGAGGATTTCCCGTTGTGTCCTCTTTGCAATTTTAATGGACATGCACTTAGGATTGTCACTGTTTATTTATGGTACTTTTGGAACATGTATGAGGTCAGTTTGGAAACTACGAAAAAAGCCATCAAACTTTCTCACTTTTGATACTAACAAGCAAAATGAAAAATGCTATTCCTCTACTTGTATATATGCCTCTACTTTTGAAATTTTTCTTTTTAGTCACAGAACATGCATTTTATTTACGAAAACCATTGATGATATTATACAAAATAGTATTTTCTTGCATTTTCAGGACAGGTAAAATGGCACTAAGGAATCCAATTCATAACTTTTCGTATAACTAGCACTACATTTCATAATATTTTTCAGAAAATTCCGTGATCAGGAGTTCAAAGGTTCTTTATTTTAAAAAAACTACGAAATAGAAAAACAAAGATTATTTCTCTTGCTAAATTTTTCTTCATATCATAATTATTCATCTTCATAATATTATTTTATCTGACACATTTAAATAATGCACGTTATTTTTGGCGGCTCCAAAAGTCATTTTTTTTTAATGATTTAAGTACTGGGGGGCTACTACCATTGCTCAAAGCAGCATATTTTCAAAATGAAATTAGATGTCACGTACCTTGACGTCCCTAAAATAAGGCTTATAATTCTAAAACACAAACGTCAACAATATTAAAACAATACGGCTTTAAGCGATTGTAGTAGCCCCCCTGAACTGTTTTGCAATATTGTAAGGCTCAGCCAGTCAACTTTTTGTGCTTATTAAAACAGTTTTAAATTCTTGAAATACGTCATATATGGACCCAATTTTTTCAAAAGTCAACTTTCCATATACGTAAATGCAAAATGTGTCACCGTGAAATTTCTCGTGGGAATTGTACGTCTGTCGGTCGATCGGATGTCAGTCGTTGTTTTTAATCGATCCATAGTTCGTTCAACAATGGATACTCAGTCACCAACTGAAGTTTATAGTCTTTTTGGAAAATCTGTATGCTTCTTTGGCACAGGCCTTATTTTCTTTTACTTATTCCTTTCTAGGTATTTTTAAATGTCGTACAGTCCGATTCAATCAAACTTTATGACGACTCGGAAGATAGCCGCGAGTGTAGGATAGCGCAGGTACAGTCAACTGAAACCGTCCCGCTGATACCTAATATTGTAATCTGGGCATCGAAACGCACGATGTTCCAAGAAGTCATAAAGTTTGAATCGGACTGTACCTACCTATATTTTGTCATCTCTTGAGCCGTTGGACGCAAGCTGCAGAAGATCGCGTGTTCTGTGAGAGACCTTCGTTCAACAGTGGACGTCTATTACGGATGAGCCACGAAAAGCGCAGCAGACAGACAAACAGATAGACAGACGCACTTTCGCATTTATAATATAAGCATGGATTTTTCCCTACTAAAACAATGTCCTTTTTCTTTTGAACAAGTCTATGTTTCCACTTTTTATTCCCACTACATTGCATAACCAGCATAGGAATGTCACCGCACCATAACTTGGAGGTAAAATGAATTTTTATGCGTTGGCGCCGCAAAAAATCCAAAACTACACACAATTGTTAAGAACTCGGGGTTTTTTTAGTTGCTATTTTTGTACAAATAGACAGGTCTATTTAAATGTCTGGAACGCGTTAAGGCTTGAAATACTTAAATTCTTCTGTCTATTCGTCTGCTGTATTGTTTATAAGGGCGAATACACATTACCAGACCATAAGGGTGCGTTTACACCAGAGATGTGCTACGTTGTGTTGTTGAACTTTGGAAGTATGTCAAACCCCCAATAGGAGTGCTTAATTTTCGTAGCTTTGATCGCTAGATGTTAGATCAAGCGCTCCTATTGGTGGGTTTGGCACACTTTCGTGGCAACGTAGCACATATCTGGTGGAAACGCACCCTTGAGGACCAGACAGGGCAAACCGTCTGCGCAAAACGACACGATTTTTTAAAAAAATATTTAGGCTTGCCTAGAAGATGCCTATTCACTCTTGATTTGAAAGTACCTATATTTAAAGAGGAGAGGAAAACGGAAGCCGGTAGGGCTTAATTTGTCTGCTTGAACAATTTTTATCCCTAGTGTGTTTTTGCTCTTGTATTACTAGTCACGGAATACATTTTACCTATGAATGTGAGAGCTGTGAGCGTCCAATCAACTCGGATGATTTTTTTTATTCAACATTTCTGATACGAACGCTAACTTACTATAAGGTTTGGAACGTCCTTCCGGCGACCGTGTTTCCTGCCACGTACATAATATGTGACTTATTAAGTACCTTCAAGGCAAGAGTGAATTGGCATTTTCGAGGCAAGTGGGCTCCAACCTAGACCTCATCATTGCTTTTCACGAATGTCGTCAATCGCAAGCCTCTTTTTTATCTTGTACCTGATAAAAAAATGAGAAAGTGATTTGGATTTGCCGGTGTATTTTACTCTTCACTTTGCAAAAAATTCGTACTGACACCTACTTGAAACATGTTTACAGTGTCACCGTATATTACCTATTCCAAAAGATACTTCAGAAAAAGTAAACACTAAAGTTAAACCCAGGTGCACTCCCTTTGAACAAAGTGACTTGACATTTATAAAAAAACAAAATACCTCTCGAGTCCCAACCGAATTGAATTTCCACTCAACGAGCGGTATGCTCATTGAATAATGTATAATGGAGCCGAGAAAAGGTGAGCGCACACTGGCTAGCACATCGTACGCGCCGAACGTAAGGATATTTTTTCAGTACCTCAAACTCATTTTTTTTAGAAAAAAATTTTGCAGTTATAGGGACGATGAAGATGAGATGAGATGAATATGATGCCGGTAGAAGAGATAAACGAATATTATTATTTTTTGTTTTATTTTAAATTTAAAAAAAAAAACAAACTTAAAATTAAAAAAATTAAAATATAAACCTTAAAACAAAGGCATTAAAGTTTAATTACGAATGTAGTATATTATATTTAAGACCTTTTGTCTTCGTAACAACGCGAGCATGTCGGTGTTCGCGAGCATGTCGATGTTCGCGAGCATGTCGGAGCGAGGTGTCGGTGACGCGAATCCACAAGTGTCCCCCTACCTAAAAAGTGCTCAACGCGGCTAAAGAAGTTTTCACTTCAAAAAATGACCCAAAAAAAATAATTTTATCATTAACATGAGTTTGCCAATTTTGTTTGAAGACACACAAACGCAACTGCCAACCCCTTCTGTAGTTGGGTGAATGTGCGGTACCTTGTGCGGTACGTGCGTTTTCGTTTTAATAGATGTACAATCAGTATAACGTCTTAGAAAAACGAATAAGTCATGTGAAGGTATTTTGTACCTCGCTTTAATAGGACACCCAAAAGTCCCGAACTTTTTAGTGCAAAGGCTACATTGGCATTTAAGGTGATCACATTAAGGAGTTAAGGATGAGAGGGACGTAAATTTGTTACACGTACCCCATTTTATATGGAAAAGCAATTGGGAAAACATACGAAGGTCTGATCTTGTGTCTTTTGAAACAAAAAACTATACAGACGAGGAAAATTTTTCTTTTTTAAATAAAGAAGAAGAAGAAGCTACTTTTTATCCCAAAAAAGTTCCCATGATTCTGTAACCCTAAACCCACGCGGTCATGTAGTGATCATAATAATTATTGTAATCATCACAATTTTTTTCTGCTTAGCTCCAAAGTACAACTTGAAAGTTAACTTAAAACATAAATCTGAGTTCTTAAAGCTAAGTAAAGCATAAATCTAAGAGCTTAAAGGAGTGCTTAAAGTTAAGCCTATTTCTTTTGTAAAATCGGTCGGCGTTTAACAAGGCCACTAAACAGCTTAACCTTCATAAAGCTCAAAATAATTATAATATAAATCATAGAATTATTGTTGTTATGGATGAATCTACTCTATTATAGCCTTTTATATTAGAACTAGCTTATGCCCGCGACTTCGTCCGCGTGGTTTAAGTTTTTTATCCCCACAGGCACTCCATAATTTTCCGGGATAAAAAGTAGTCTATGTCACTCTCCAGGTACCTCAACTATACCCATGCAAAATATCACATTGATCCGTTGCTGCAGTGTGATTAAAGGACAAACTCTATTTAACAGCCTTGGGGATCGAATTTTCAAAAATGGTGAAACACGTACTTCTTCATATTTAATCGAAAGCTCAAATATCAAGTTTCATGGCTTTTACTTAAAAAATGAATGACTTTCATGCAAAGTTTCAAAGTTCCTACAACTTGAAAAATATCGTGAGAAATGTAGGACTTTCATACAAACTTTCAGCCCTTAATTCACCCCTTTGGGGGTCGAATTTTTAAAAATGGTGAATTACGTACTTACTTCTTCATCTTTAACTGGAAGTCCAAGTGCTAAGTTTCACGGCTATAACTTAACTTTCATGCAAAATTTCAACCCTTATTTTAACCCTTTGGGGGTAGAATTTTGAAAAACTGTGACACATGATCTTCTTTATTTTTTAACGAAAGCCAAAATACCAAGTTTCGTTGATATAATTTGAAAAACGTTCCTACAAACTTTCATCCCCTATTTCACCCCTTTGGGAATTTTCAAAAATGTTGAAACACGTACTTCTTCATATTTAATCAAAAGCCCAAATGCTAAATTCATGGCTATAACTTGAAAAATGAAGGACTTTCATACAAATTTTCAACCTCTGTTTTACCCCTTTGGGGGTGGAATTTTGAAAAACTGTGACACACGTACTTCTTTATTTTTTACTGGTAGCTCATATACCAAGTTTCATGGATATAACTTGAGAAATGACGGACTTTCATACAAACTTTAACCCCCTATTTCACCCCTTCAGGGGTGGAATTTTGAAAAATCCTTCCTTAGTGAGCGCATACGTCACAAAAAGAACCTACTGTCAAAATTTCAAGTTTCTAATCCCAGCGGTTTAGGCTGTGCGTTGATATATAAGTCAGTCAGTCAGTCAGTCAGTCAGGACTTTGAATTTTATATATATAGATAAATGCACTCTTTACTATGCCCTGTTTTTTATCGATTTCTTTTACCAACTCTTATAAGGTTTCACAATTATCATAACAAAATGAAGGCAAGTAGGTATAAGGTTAAAGTTTTAAGGTATCAGGTTTTGAAGTGAAAACTTCTTTAGCCGCGTTGAGCACTTTTTGGTAGGGGGTAAATTTGTGGATTCGCGTCTCCGACATGCTCACGAACACGGACATGTTCGCGTTGTTACGAAGACAAAACATCCTAACTATAAATATACAACATTCGTAATAAAACTTTAATACCTTAGTTTTAATTTTATAATTTTTTACCTTATATTTACTTTTTTTTACTTTATATTTTTTGTAATACCTTAGTTTTAAGGTTTATATTTTAATTAATTATTTTTATTTTTTAATAATTTTAAATATTCGTTTTCACTTCTATCGGCAGTTCCTATGACTGCAATTTTTTTTTTTCCCTACAGTGCGATCTCACCTGTTTTTAAGTTATTGTGCAGTCTAACCTTCGCAACAACCTTCGCCGCATTATCACCTTTCCGAACCGGTGATAGAGTTTTGACTTGTCATAATATTAAGTGTCACAAGATATCCGAAGTGAAATAAATAAATCATTTATCATTTAGGTATACCATAAAGTCAACCTTTACGCCCGGTAATATTTGATACTTATATTGGTGCGCATTAAAGCTATAACGCTACTAAACCGTGTAATACGGTTTGTGGTTTACCGTGGCCAAGGATTTGAGAGCACTTATATTTATTAGGATAATCCGCTTATGATCTACTGTGACATTTGTGGAGTCTATGGCTTATGGAGTATGGACGGCTGATATACAGGGGGTATTATTTTTGGATTATTTATTTATTAGATGATGCCAACGACTTCATTCACGTGGTTAAGGTTGTTTTGATTCCCGCGAAAACTAAATTTTCCGGGATAAAATGAATCTTATAACATTCCCCGGGATGCAACCTATGACCTCTTCACCTTTTATTAAAATAGGTTCAAAAGATGGGACCTTAAAGCGTAGCAGACAGATAGAGTGACAGACAAACTTTCAAAATAATATTTAGGCAGTGCTGTTGTAGTGGCTATTTTTAACTTTCACCGTAATCTTTACAGCTTTAGATTAAGAATAGACAAACAAAGTTTTCTAATATACAAGCAACTAGCTGATGCCCGCGACTTCGTCCGCGTGGTTTAAGTTTTTTATTATTCCCGGGAGAACTCCTTAATTTTCCGGGCTAAAAAATAGCCTATGTCACTCTCCAGGTCCTCAACTATACCCATACCAAAAATCACTTCGATCCGTTGCTCCGTTGCGGCGTGATTAAAGGACAAACCAACAAACCAACAAACCAATAAACCTACAAACCAACAAACAAACACACTTTCGCATTTATAATATTAGTATGATGGTAATGACAATTAATGATTAAACGAACTTACCTGTAAGTGAAGTTCGATCATAATTATACGAGTATTCGTCTGAAGAGATTAGCATGATATACTTGTAGTACCGTGTACGTACGGCCACTTTCACACGTTAGTTGAGGTAGCTGGAAATAAAAACAAACGCTCGGAGCTTGACCTTTTTTTTTTTTTTTTTACACTTTCATAAACACATACTTATATATTACAAATTTAACCTTGAATTTGAAATTTGACCTTTTCATGACACTGGGGTAACCCGTGGGAGGGTGGGATGCTAATCTCTTCGGACGAATACTCGTATAATTATGATCGAACTTCACTTACAGGTAAGTTCGTTTAATCATTAATTACACTTCGTATTCGTCCTCCGAGATTAGCATGATATACTTGTAGATATTGAGAGACTTGTCATGAAAACAGGTCTTACTCGTAGTTATTATGCGAAAAACGCACTTTAACCATCAGGTATATCATATTTAATACATAATAATGATTATGTTCTTATTTAATGAACAACTTTGTTTTTTATAATGCTCGATTTTATTATTACAGGATCATAGTATTTGTAAGAAATGAGTCAACTCAACAATCTGAATTTTCGATAAGGAAAATTATAATTTCAAAAGTATTCGAGCAACTACTTAGTGTCGTGTACTTTGGGCAAAAACAAGGACCAGTCTGTGGATATGCCAAGTGACTGCAACTAAAATATTCTTGTGGATATGGCGGGCTCTTGAGGCCGCGCTGTATTGAGGAATTGTGTCGAAGGTGTTTAATTTTGTCAAGATAACTATTGAGGGTTACACTTACGATAATGTAAAAATTGTATTATATACGGAAGAAACCTGTTCAGAAAGTTTTAATTAAAAATTAAAAATTTTGATTGACGAGAAATTTCGAAGGAAAGTTCTATGTTATATATTATTATTATTACAATTTTGAAAAACTTTTGCATTCTATGTAATGTTCTTGAAGCTCATAAAATTATTTAATGCTTCAAAAGTTCTTTTATAGTTGAAATTTCATCAGATCATTGATTGAGAAAAAACAAAACACAAAAAAAAAATTAATGCATTTCAAGGATCTCAAGTGATGTTACATTTTAGCATAGAAAGTCAGTATGAATTTGAAAAAAAAAATTTAGAAAATCTATTTATAGTACCTATGTTCAATTTTTTCAATGAAACTGCATATTATACTTAGAGATCACTTATCTCTAATATTACGAGATCTACAACTATTGGTAAAGTTGTGATAAATTTCAACAACTCAAATTCAATTGAATTAATGCTTGCTTGTCGAATTGAAACAACTTAATTGATCAACTATCGTGTTGTTTAAATTAATTTACAGAAGGACATAAATAAAACTGACTGAAAGGTATTCATCATTTCTATAGATGAGAGTGGGAAGTCTCTTATCAATAAAGACTACCGGCGAGCAGCCAGCAGTAGTTCCAACCAGGGTATGTGAGGTGTAATTTGCGGCTGCAGGAACGAGAGAGAAAGAAAAAAAATAAAAAATAAAAAAATAAAAATATATATACTTATGTATATATATAACCACGTCAGATGGTTCAAAGACCAGTGGACCAGTGGGTCCGAAGACAAATTACAGCAAGTAAACCATTAAATATGCGATATGATGGTAGGCTATAAAGGAACAAAAATTATGAACTTTACTTGTGTTTTCTTGATAATACCGAAGAGTGGAAACCCAAGAGATTGAAACCCATGAACGCATTAATGGCGTACGCATCTGAGTCATTCTTACACGAAATATATTAATTTTTATAATTGGTATAACATTGGGACGCAAAAAGGAGAATTTACGAATTATTTGGACAGTTCCCACTAAATACCTTTGAACGGATTCGTCTTGATTCTCTAATAGCTTTAGTATCGTGACTAGAGCGTTTATATGTAATACAAACATCTTTGTAATCGCATCTATTCAATATATATCTCGTGGGCTCATCTCAAGAGGGGAAGTACCTACCAGCCATGCAGGTTATGAAACCAACTGCAATGGTATTGGCGATCTTGAAAAGATTTTGAAAAAATGTGTAAGTATTCAACAAATACTTGAAACCGAAGTAAGCTGGCAGAATTTCCAACTGGTTAATGTGAAATGCCTCATTTCGTTGGGTGCTAGCAGTTTCCTCACCACAAGCGGCCCCCAACCCCGCAGTTGAGAATCCTATGACAATTTCTACATCATTTCAATTTTGTTTACAGAATTAAGCCGCTCAAAATCTGAAGGACAACAGGATATAGATGCGTTGTTTCTTAATTACCATTTTTTAAATTTAAAACATTTACACCTTCTAAAACTTGGTTGTTTTAGCCGGCCACGATGAAGTAATAAGGCCAACTAATGTAGCAAAGTTCAAAAAAAAATATTATTATGTATATAAGAATAAATTACGTATTCCAAAAAATAAAGTTGCAGGAGCTCGGTGGCAACTTATTGTTTCTTTTCATTGAAATATTATGTTATATAGACGTTCGTTTTGTGATTTCTTTTTAAAAAGAGAATCAATCATCATCGAACAATAACTATAGGTAGTGTCGGAACTCCTTATACGGAAGTTATTTACTTGTTTTAAAATTAATTATAAATAAAACTGTTAAGTTGCCAAACTGTAAAGATTATTAAAGAATTATTATGATTAAAAGGAGTAACATTAATTTCTTAGCCTCGAGGAAATTTTTAGAAAAAAATATTGCAGTTTGGTCTAAATAAACCAAATAACTGTGGAACGTATATTTGGAAAACTATATTCAAACAAAAGCGCAATTAATTTAGTTGCCTTTCTGGTCTGCATGTATTAGGACCGAAAACTAAGCATCTTTTTGATTGGTTGTGGTCATATAGCAGTTCTCACTAATACAATTATTGTTCTAAATTCTTCAAATAAAGAAAAAAAATATTGAAATGTTTTTCATTGTTTTATATTAAAGTAAATATGTTCTTGCCGTATGACTCGGAAAAAGAGTACTGCAGTCAAAAATTAATGTACTGCAGGTTCACTTTGTGATATAGCTCCTATAGCTAAGGGACCATCGACTGCCTTTTGAATGAATTTCGAGGCAAAACAAGAAACACTTAAAATAGGAATACTATAGGAAAAAACAACTAACCACTGTAGGGTCATCGGTTATGGATGACCACTGCTTTTTTAAAAATTTTGACAAATTTTTTAAAAAAAATTACCAGTGTTCCTAATCTCGGACAACGATGGCTGCGATGAGAAGTCCTTAGCCGAAATGCTCGCATAACAGGTCTGTTGATTTAAAACTTCCTTTGCGGTTTGGGCTTGACGCTGTTTCGACTCTGCGCTCTATTTAATTATCGCCTTAGCATCTTTGTAAGTTTCTGAAAGATTCTTGCTAAATAATAAGAATTAGTTTTAATATGCAATAACTAATCCTGAGGACAATTAAACGTCTTGTTAAAGAATCGCTGTATGTCGTAATTAAAGCGTCGTGCGTCCATTAATAGATGCTGTATCCGACGATCCGTATCGTTTTATAAAGCTCTGCTGTAGTAGCTATGCTCAAAACATCATAACAAAAAACTCGAAGGCGTCTTGCTGTCGGGATTCGGGAGTGAAGGCGGGACTTGCGCCTGCGTCATCATGACTTCTCCCAGGGCAGGTAAGATCGTTGGTCTTCATGACATTAGTCATTCATTATTGTTCATTAGAACGCAGTCCCAATAGTGAAGCATATTATGGCAACATGAATGCTTGGATAAGTTTTCGCACCTGATCGAAGATGCTTTGAGATTCAAGCACGTGCGCGCGCACTTTCGTCGTACGAAAAAAGGTGTGCCAATAAAGTGCGTAAAAGGACGCACTTCTCAAAAATAGATTTTGCAATAGTTAGTTCAAACAATCAACGCAATACAGGCATAATTTCATAATATATAATCGTGTACGAAAAAAAAACACTTCAAAATTGAACAACGCCTGAGAGCCCCCGCTCATGACCCATTGCCAGTCCATTACTTTGTAGGCATGAGATTGCACGCGAAAATATACTTCAAAATTGAGCAATGCCTGAGGGCTTTCGCCCACGACTCATTGTAAGTCTATTACTTTGTAGGCATGTGATTGCACGCGAAAACGTACTCCAAATTGAAACGTACTTCAAATTTGAGAAATGCCTGAGGGCTTTCGCCCACGACTCATTGCAAGTCTATTACTTTGAAGGCATGAGATTGCACGCGAAAACGTACTCCAAATTGAAACGTACTTCAAATTGAGCAATGCCTGAGGGCCCCCGCCTACGACTCATTGTAAGTCTATCATTTTGTAGGCATGAGTTTGCACGCGAAAACGTACTCCGACTTATTGTAAGTCTATTAGGCATGAGATTGCACGCGAAAACGTACTTCAAATTGAGCAATGCCTGAGGGCTTTCGCCCACGACTCATTGTAAGTCTATCATTTTGTAGGCATGAGATTGCACGCGAAAACGTACTTCAAATTGAGCAATGCCTGAGGGCTTTCGCCCACGACTTATTGTAAGTCTATCATTTTGTAGGCATGAGATTGCACGCGAAAACGTACTTCAAATTGAGCAATGCCTGAGGGCTTTCGCCCACGACTTATTGTAAGTCTATTATTTTGTAGGCATTAAATTGCACGCGAAAACGTACTTCAAATTTGAGCAATGCCTGGGGGGCCTCGCCTACGACTTATTGTAAGTCTATTATTTTGTAGGCAAGAGATTGCATGCGAAAACACACTTCAATAGGTAGCCATAGGCAATCCGATTTGCTAAGATTTCATAATATCCACGTCTAGACAGGTAGATTTTAACAGACTTTCTTGCTGATTCTTTTCTGTAGGAATGTTATTCCGAACCAGTGAAAGATTCCACTCGACGACTCAAAAAGGACTTGTAAAAGTCTATTTGAGTAAGAAACATTAATTGAATTTCGGTTTGAGTTTAGGTATATATCTAAAAAAAAAAATCCTATGCGCAAACACACATTATTAGAAAGTTGGCTGACGAGCAATGTTGCGACTCGATGGTGGCAGTGTTGGCGATTGCAGTGACTCCAAAGAACTCGATGACAAGCAGTGTAGAAGACTTCAAAAACAAAAGCTCGATGGTGTAGAAGACTCCAAAAAACTCGATGACAAACTTATTCGGTGATAACGTTTACGTGATCGGTTTAATTTCAAATTTCCGAAATCACTTTTACGTTTTTATCACAAAAATAAATAATAAAAATATTAATTTTTAATTTAATAATTTAAAAATAAAATAAAAACTCACCGAATTTGCGGACGTGCGAAGTGGCTGAGCACGAAAACACGAATGACTAGTTGTGCAGGAGTGGGGCCTATATATAGCGGCCTGCTATCGGCCGGTAAGAGGGAGCGTTTGTTTTTATTTCCAGCTACCTCAACTAACGTGTGAAAGTGGCCGTACGTACACGGTACTACAAGTATATCATGCTAATCTCGGAGGACGAATACGAAGTGTAATGAACTTTAACTCTGTTGTATTATTCAACCTACAAATATTATGCAAAAGTGTGTGTTTTCTCTTTTGTCCTTCAATCACGCACCTAAATCCGCGGTAAAGAAGACTTCATCTAGTAAACCTATATTTAGGGCCAGAGATGACTGCAGCATTTTGCCGATCACAATGGTTACAAGTTTTCTTTTTTTTCCTACAAAATCTTTGTAACAAAATTAAAATACAATTCCGTGGGCGAGGCTTTGCACAGCTAAGTGATAGCAAAATGTTTTTATCGTAATTAAAAAAGTTTTAAGACTAACTTTTTACATCGATGATAAAACTTTTTCAAGAAATAATACTTATATTTTTATCTGATGAAATCGGCTAATTTCCTATTTTAAGACGTTAACGACGTTTTACCTAACTTTAAAGATTTAAATTAGGTACTTACAAGTCTAAGGAAAAATATCTTATTAAATACGTAAGTAGGTACATCGCATAAAATTGTGAATTTAATTTTTCAAAAGAGTAGGCAACCGGCAAGTTGATCCCCAGTCATTAAAACATATATATATATATATATATATTCCAATCCAGTGGTTTATTTACGTGACCAATCAAAAGCACATGTAAAAGTTAACATGAGTAAAATATGTCCCGACTTTATTCCTAAATAAAAAAAAACCGCCTGTATACTACAGAAGATGTCATAACCAATATTTATGAGTTTTAAAATTTTGATGGAGAGCATTAACAATCCGCCGGTAGCTAGTTTATGAAAGGTTATTTGTCGGCGGATCAATTTCCTTTTGTTATTTTATTTTTATGAGAGCGTCAGATCACCTGATGGTTAATGGTGATACTGTGGTCAGGTTTCATGACATGAGGTTAAAGTTATGGCTTGGACTGTTTTTAAGAAGTTCATTCATACTTTTTGTCATGCAATCATTCAAGACTTTGAAGAAGAATTATCTGTTTAGAAAAAAAAAATGTCTATTGTGTAAGAAAATCATAAGAGTTCATAGATGCTTGCATGTCAAAAAGCATGCATGACCTCCCTTGAAGTAACGTGTAATACGTTTAAACTCTCAAATGATTACAATTTTCTTAGAAAATTGGGCCTCTGAAGTAAGGATAATAAAATGCAATCTTATAAAAATAAAACTCTTTCATTTCCATCTCAAATCCTCAAATAACAATAATTTCTTCATCAAATAAAATAAAATTACAGAGTTGTCCTTATCCTTTGAAATACCTTTTTACCTTTGTTAGGCTTAAAATATTTTTATTTTGCATACATTTTATTTGGAACTAGCTGATGGCCGCGACTTCGTCCGCGTGGAATGAGGTTTTTCGGTTCCCGCGGGAACTCTTTAATTTTCCGGGATAAAAAGTAGCCTATGTGCTATTCCAGACTATAATCTATCTCTGTGCCAAATTTCATCCAGATCCGTTCAGCCGTTGGAGCGTGATTGAGTAACAAACATACATCCATACATCCATACATCCAAACTTTCGCATTTATAATATTTATTTGATTTGCGATGAGCTAATAATATGGAGCAGCTAGATGATGCCCTCGACTTCCTCCGCGTGGATTAAGTTTTTTTAATTCCTGCGGGAACTCCTTAATTTACCAAATTAAGGAGTTCCCTTATTTTTAGTTTCCCTTATTAGATTTTTTTTTTTTAATTTGTTTCGCACTCATTTATCCTCTGACAAGACGTCAGAATTTGCGAATTTTGCTCTGAATAGGTGCCAGCTCACGATAGTCGTGAAATGGTGATAGACATTAATAATTATTGTCTGTAGTGTACTAATCTTCTTTTACATCTCTCATATTCGGTAAGTAGGTCCTTATTACCCCCAAATGGAGCTTGTAGGTGACCAATTAGCGCTCTAGGGTAATAATGTAGCTAGAAAAGCCCTCGGGCGGTAAGTAATTAAAAAAAGTATGATGGTTAGATGTACGCGAACTTTTTGAAGGAGTGAAGAGTTTTTTTTTTAATTACTTACCGCCCTAGGGCTTTTCTAGCTACATTATTACCCTGGAGCGCTAATTGGTCACCTTCAAGCTCCATTTGGGGGTAATAAGGACCTACTGACCTCACAATCGAGATGTAAAGCAGAGTAGTTAGCTCGGGTGTAAGCATCAATTGCACCCTCGAACTATAGGCGCCCTCGCTGTGCTCGTGCGCCTAAATATCTCGGGCTGCAATTGATGCCTTACAGCCCTTGGCTACTAATCTACTATTTTTTCCATGTATGTGTGAGTGACACTGTATTCAGTCCTGAGTGCTCCGTCAAAATGTTAGCCTAAGTAATAGTCAGCTAACTAAAATGTTAGCGTAAGTAGCCTGTAGTATGTCTTTCCCCGGGATGTAAAACTATCCCTGTACCAAATTTCATCAAAATCGGTTGAACAGGTGGGCCGTGAAAGCGTAGCGCAGACAGACAGATAGAGAGACAGACAGACAGACAGACACACTTTCGCATTTATATTATTAGTGTGGATATGTTATACCGGCGTATACAGTATTAACGAATATAAATTACGCTCATCGTAAATACTTGACGGATTCTCGCGTACCTGAAACAAAAAAAAAAACAAAATTGGTTAAGTCCACTCCATATAGAAAAGCTTAATGTATTTTGAACTTTATTTCCTGAAATATAGCGTAGTGTATTGTATTGTATAAGCTGTGTAAAAACATACAAGCCACACGCCATAAATCCATCACTTTAGAAATAGAGTAGGAACAAGTGCTATAAATTAGTTTGTAAAAAGTATTTTATAATAAAAATCACTACATACTATACTTTGAATTTAAATTTTAGTCGATATCAAAAGTCTTATACAATTTTAAAAAGTCAGGTAGGTACTATGACAGGGTACCTACGTTTTTAAACGCAGCTTTGCTTAGCTTTCAGGCCTAAATAAATAAACCTTCAATCGTGTTTTTACTCAACTTTATTGCTTTTGGAAACAAGGTTAGGCTTTAATGGAAAGAATATTATTTAGCCTGGGGATGAATTTCAGGGTTATTTTTCATAGAAATAAAATCACAAATAAAGTACCTACCTACATGTAACGTAAAAAAATAAAGAGCATTAAACCTTATCGAGCTATTACTGAGTACCTAATACTTATTAGTATCAGCCTGGTATCATAAGCGCCTGTAAAATATGTCTAGGCCTACATGATGAATGATATTATAATCATTCTAATAATATTATTTTTTCACTGTACATCTTTTTGAACGTATAAAAAAAGTATAAGACGATGGTCATAGAATCGAATCGTTCAACAGCTCTTAGACTATAAATACTATAAAACCGATTTTTCTCTCGTCAACAATGGTAGCTCCAGTTAATCTGGCTTATACAATTACATCCCTATCCAATTACTGAGATATTATCTTTTTTACGGAAAAAAATATTTATACCACATTGCCACCTTTGTCCGTAAATGGGATTTATCTTAACCCTTTCAACGGGTTACGGATCTATGTGCATAATATTTTGAACGAGTCATATTATTTTTGTATCTTTTTTTCTTAAATCCTTACTTAATATGTATGGATGTATGGATATTTGTTACTCTTTCACGCCAGAACGGCTGAATGGATCTGGATAAAAAACTTTTTATCCCGAGAAATAAAGGAATTCTCGCGGGAACCAAAAAACCTGAAATGCTTGTTTGTTACTCAATCACGCCAGAACGGCTGAACGAATCTGGATAAAATTTGGCACGAGGATAGATTATAGTCTGGATACCGCGGGAACCAAAAAACCTCAATCCACGCGGACGAAGTCGGGGGCATCAGCTAGTGCATAATAAGTATTAAATATTACGTAATATATAAAATAAATCTATTCAAATCAAGTCATGAGAACCTGATTCTTTGCAAAAACTATCTAAGCATACAGCCTAAATTGGATTTTATTAAATTTTAATAACTATAGTTTTATTTTATTTTGAAAATGAAAGCTCTGAACAGAGTGTGCCACATTATTTTACACTCCTATACTCTCTTGAAAACATACACAGTCAGTATGAGAATAAAAATATTAATGTTCGCGCCTCCTCCATTATACCTTATTGAATCCACGTGTAGACAAAGGTCAAATATAAAGCTGGGTCGACACGTAATAGCATATTGTCGACTTGTGAAACGGATGCTCCATTGTCTGTTTGTCTATTCAATATTTTAATAGCAACCTTTCACAACCCTTCTTTATTTATTTTTCACCCGTATCTCATTGTGGCCGACATTTTTTATAGGTCGACCCATATTGATGTAGATAAGGCTTATAGTTAACTAGCAGATGCCCGCGACTTCGTCCGTGTGGTTTAAGTTTTATTCCAATTGCCGCGGGAACTCCTTAATTTTCCGGGATAATAAGTAACTATATACCAGCTGTATACCAGCATAATAGTATACAAGATGTTGCGGCTTAATTGAGTGTCAAACCAACACTCAAATATAATATAATATAATATGTATAGCTTATAATATTTTAAAGTTTTTGATAGCACTATGAATTTCCCATAGATGTAGCATTGCAGCGCAGCGGAGACCAATCCTAAATCTATGGATTTTCCTCGGAATATTCGCGCATTTTTCTAACCGTTTTTGATGAAATTTAGCACAATAATAGGTTGCATCCCGGAGAAGGACATATGCTATTTTCTCGCGTGAATATGAAAAACTTAATCCACGCGGACGCAGTTGCGAGCATAATCTAGTTCTAGGATGTATATATTATGTAGTAGAATTACGAGTAGATGTATAATATCATCACCGGTGCCTAATTCACTGACCACACGTCACAGTTTCACTGTTAAACGACCACTTTGAAGCCCAAACCGCACTCGCCACAACATTGCGCAATTGACTGGCTTTGATCAAACGTTACTCGAAATTGGTAATTGTAGGTGATTGAACTCACCTACCAGACCAGAATATTGTTACTTTATTCAATAGCCTGCCGTTTGTAAATCGTATAACTTATAGGTAGATAGATATATATTAAGTGACTAGATGATTCCCGCGACTTCGTCCGCGTCTATTAAGATTTTTGACTCCCTAGAATTGGAACTCCCTAATTTTCCGGAATAAAAAGTAGCCTATGTCCTTCCCCGGGATACAAACTATCCTCATACCAAATTTCATTAAAATCGGTTGAACAGATGGGCCGTGAAAGCCTAGCAGACAGACAGACGGACATACAGACACACTTTCGCATTTATAATATTAGTATTTAGTATGGATCCTATAGCACAGTCTACCTAATAGTACCTTAAACTCCAACTCAAAGTAAATTTATTCAAAACTAGCTGATGCCCGCGACTTCTTAATTTTCTGGGATAAAAAGTAGCCTATGTGCTATTCCAGACTATAATCTATATCTGTGCCTGATTTCATGCAGATCCGTTACGCCGTTCTGACGTGATTGAGTAACAAACATCCATCCATCCATCAATACATCCATCCATACTTTCGCATTTATAATACTAGCTGATGCCCGCGACTTCGTCCGCGTAGATTGAGGTTTTTAATTCCCGCGGGAACTCCTTAGTTTTCCGGGATAAAAAGTAGCCTATATGCTGTTCCAGACTATAATCTATCTCTGTGCCAAATTTCACCCAGATCTGTTCAGCTGTTCGGGCGTGATTGAGTAACAAACATCCATCCATACATCCATCCAAACTTTCGCATTTATAATATTTATTTGATTAGAGTAAATTGCCTTATTCGCCTATACACCACGTGAACCGACCATGAACGGAGTAGGTATAGTGCTCCAGGTATCCGTCGTCAACTGATATAGATGTCCACTGCTGGACATGGCCTGACTATGCTAGCAAGAAAGGATACGTGCCAGCACCATTTTAATTTTCGAGTTTTAAGAGTTATTATGGTTTAGAAATAAAATTCTTGTATGATTGATTACTCAATAGTCTACAACAATTATTACAATGTAAGTAGATGCATCCTATTAAACAATGGCTGGCTATAAAATTGCCTCGCCTGACGTGTGAACCGGAATGGTATTTTTAGTGTTATTTATGTGTCCAACGCTTCATTGGGCGTTGGCGATTAAGTCGTACAACGTTTATATTGTGTTGGTGATACGGGAGCGGCGCGCACAATACCGTAGAATTTATTGTGATACGCTTAATTAATTGTGTGGACGGTAGTGTTGAAATAGATCGCTTCTATCCAAGAATTTTATCTTATACCAAAGTGGACTCAAATCAAGATTGCATAGGAATCTCCAAGACAAGCGCGCTCCAATGGCTGCATCATAACTTGGCAGCACCATCAGCGCTTGGCTGCAATCGGCCCCCCCGATTATGTAAGGAAATCGTAATCGTTTATCATAGGTATAATTCGACCTGTTTAAGGAGTTCATAGATGCCTGCACATCAAAAAGCATGTATGAACTCCTTAAAACAGTTCGAGTAATACGTTTTAAGCTGTCATTTGATTACGATTTGCTTATACAATCGGGCCTCAGATCTGTTAGATATAATTGCAGCCAAACGCTTCTGCCAATAAGAACGTTAACCAAGAATAAGACTTAATATGTTGAAAAAATAATTACTTGATTCAAACTTAGGTACTTGAGGCAAAGGCCCTTGTCAAAAAAATAGCGCATTTTCCGATATCATTCATTCATATTATTTCCTCCTTTTAATCCATCCAAACCAGAGGGCCTAGTGGGAGATTTTTAATCCCTCTCGTTAAAGTTAATTGCGATATGTATGGAATTGTCAAGCACTTGATGATAGAAGACAGGCGGTGCTCGTTCAATTCTAGACCAATCGCAGTTGGTTTTATAGCGATCGAATGGGTAAAAAGTCTCCCACTAAGTAGGGCCTGCAGTTATTAAAAAAAAATTCAAATGTTTTTTATTCAAATAAACTTTTACAAGTGCTTTATCAACAGAAACCTTTCGAATATTATTTATGGTCGTTCACGAGATTATTTGCTGCCAATCGCAGTATCGAGGATCGTGTTGAAAACGCCGACCAATTATAGTGAAGTGGATAACTCGGTGTAATTGTATTGCCAGGAATTTCGGAGCTTAAATTACACAATCTAAAATCTTTTCTTAGGCCCATTTCACACTTGGGTCATTTTGTGAGAGTTTCAAAACTGCATCAATTGGGTATTTGACAATAAGCCAAATCAGGCTTGTGTAAGGAAATAGTAATCGTAAGACGCTTGCACGTCAAAAAGCAACAGTTCGAGTAATACCTTTTATAGCTGTCAAATGATAACGATTTGCTTAGGATTGCCTCAGGATTTTTTTCAAACGTCAAAACGCGTGCTTTGTATGTAATGTTGTATGATATACTGATAGACAGACACACTTTCACATTTATAATATAAGTAGATGATGCCCGCGACTTCGTCCGCGTTGATTAAGGTTTTTTGATTCCCGCGGGAACTCATTAACTTTCCGGGATAAAAAGTAGCCTATGTCCTTCCCCGGGATACAAACTATGCCTATACCAAATTTCATCAAAATCGGTTGAATAGATGGGCCGTGAAAGCGTAGCAGACAGACAGACAGACACACTTTCGCATTTATAATATTAAGTATGGATATGGATATGGATTAGTATGGATTATTTGATATGGATTCTGCATTGTTGCAGCAATAATACCAAAAATTATAAAAACGCTACAAGAAGTATACAAAATGTGATCACAAACTTGTGCTAAGGAGGCACAGACAATGAGAATAGATAATTGAGTAAGCTTTGATGTGAACAAACCTTTATAAATCACATTATTTTGACTCAAGATCGTGTCCGATTTATTTTATTATTTTTATAATTCGGACTACGAATTCGGATCGGATATAAAAGGGGGTGTGATCAGTGACCCAATACAGAATACTCTCAAGAGTCAAGAACAATCTCCTTGTATGGCGATAATACTACAGGATGTTAAATATCTTGGAATTATCTCGTGTACACCGGCTTTTACATCAGCAGAAAAAAATTGAAGTTTCTTTCAATATAATTCTTTATTATTCTCAATATAATTCTTTATTATTCTGTATTAAGTGCACATTTCTGTGTTAAAATTATTATTGGAAGCAGTGAATATTGGAAGTGCATTATAAACAAAATCGACACAAATTATATCAGTAGGGCTGTCAATTTAATGTTTTTAGGTAGAGTTAAGCCAATAGCTCGGTTTCTTATCGAACTAATTTCTTATTTGTTACTAGCTGATGCCCACGACTTCGTCTGCGTGGATTGAGTTTTTTGGTTCCCACAGGAACTCCTTAATCTATATATATAAAATTCAAAGTCCTGACTGACTGACTTATATATCAACGCACAGCCTAAACCGCTGGGGTTAGAAACTTGAAATTTTGACAGTAGGTTTCTTTTGTGACGTAGGCGCTCACTAAGGAAGGATTTTTCAAAATTCCACCCCTAAGGGGGTCAAATAGGGGGTGAAAGTTTGTATGAAACTCCGTTATTTCTCAAGTTATATCTGGTACGTAATCAAACAAGCGTTGGAAACTAACTGACATTTATTTCTCAAACTACCTTGCATACCTCCCCTTTAAGTACAGTAATACTTCACAAACATTGAAAACCATTTTAAATACTATCTACACGAGACAATGTACCTATAGACACAATCATCTATTCTTAATCCTTAACATCTATTTTAGTTGAGCGTTTATACGCTCTCAAGGCGCGCGCCGACGCACCGGGCGACGGAGGCGCCAGATTTAACGCATCCGGCGCTTCCTGAGCATCCTCGTAATCCGAAAGCTCCCTATGTTCTTTTATCGGAGACGGTTGACCATCGCCGGGTGTCTCAGTGTCGCCTTCGACCTCGGCACCACTAGCAGCCCCTAATTCGTCTGGCTGGTTTGTGCTCGCGCGCGATAGTGAGTATCTATTTTTTTTCATCGGGGCAAGCTGATCCTGGTGTCTTCGCCACTCCATGCCATGACCGACGTTGACCTTATAAGACACAGGACCTGTTTTCCCCGATATTAAACCCTCTGACCATTTTCCCCCCTTTTGGGTATAATCGCGCGCTAGCACAGCCTCACCGACCCTAAACTCACGAATTCGCCCTTCGCTTCTCGCCCTCTGCTTATCCTGTGCCTCGCGAACAGTAGCAGCGACTTCTGGCCGCAAAGCATCAAGCCTACTCCGGAGTCTATGTCCTAACAAAGCGACTGCTGGTGAAATTCCAGTGGTCGCATGATCACAATTTCGATATTGAAAAAGAAATCTATTTAAAGCAATCGATATATCCTCGTTCTCAAATTTAGCCCTTTTAATAACCTTTTTTACGGTTTTTACCGCGTTTTCAGCTTCCCCGTTTCCTTGGGGTCTATAGGGTGCCGACGTCGTGTGCTTGATACAATTCTTTAAGCAATACGTCTGGAACTCGTCAGATAAAAATGGCGGACCATTGTCTGTGACCAGTTGGGCAATGAGCCCAAATCGGGCAAACATTGACCTGAATGCTTTGATCGTCGCACTAGCTGTGGTGCTGGACATTTCTGCTACCTCGATCCACTTCGAGTGTGCATCTACTACGATCAAATAACGTTTACCAAAGCATTCTGCGAAATCAGCGTGTAAGCGCTGCCAAGGATGCTGAGGGAACTCCCAAGGATGTAAAGGCGCGCGCGCAGGTGCATCGCGCACCTGCGCACAAGCGGGACATGAGCGACAAAGCTCTTCGATGTCGTTGTCTATGTTTGGCCAATAAACATAATTTCGCGAAATATTCTTCATTTTGTTCATCCCCAAGTGTCCCTCGTGGAGTTCTCTCAGCACCGCCTTCCTTAATCTCGACGGGATTATCACCCTATACTTATACATGAGGCATCCTAAATCTAAACATATATCACTTTTACGAGCAAAGAACGGCTTTTCTTCGTCACCACTGGTAGATGGCCAACCGAACATTACATATTTGTATATCTTACATAACAAAGCATCTTTTTGCGTTTCCTTAGCAATCTGTTTGAAATTAACAGGTAATGTTTCCTCTAATAAATTAATGTAACTTAATTGTTGGTCGGTGCGCGCGGAAGGTCGCTCGCGCGATATCGGTAGACGCGACAATGCGTCCGCAGGGCCATTGTGTTCCGAACGCACAAACTCGATTGAAAAATCATAACCAGCTAGTCGCACGGCCCAGCGCTGTAACCTACTAGCCGCCGTCTGTGGAATGCCATTCTTGTTACCGAAAATAAACGTTAAAGGTTTATGGTCAGTTTTTAACACAAAATGCCTACCAAATAAAAACTGATGGTGTTTTGTTATACCAAAATATATAGCCAAGGCCTCCTTATCCAGCTGACTATACTTTTTTTCGGCTTCGTTAAGCGTGCGCGAAACACAGCTGACTGGCCGCTCCTGTCCGTCCGCGTACCGGTGTGCCAACACGGCCCCGATCCCATAGGCGCTGCTGTCTACCGACAGCACGAGCGGCCGCCCTTCCTTGTAGTGCGCTAACACACGCTTACCTAGTAAAGCTCGTTTTGCTGTGTTAAAAGCAGAGTCACAACGCGAATCCCAATTCCATTGACAATTTTTCTTTAATAGTGCATGTAATGGGTACAAAATCGTGCTTAAATTTGGGATAAATTTACCATAGTAATTGAGAAGACCCAAAAAGCTTTTAAGTTGCGTTACGTCTTTGGGTATTGGGATTGCGTTAATCGCCTCCAACTTCTGCGGATCGGGATGCAAGCCTTCCTTATCAATCACGAACCCTAAATAATTAACATTCTTCTGTAAGAATTTACATTTATTTAATTTAACTGTGAGGCCTGCTTGTCGTAAACGCTCCAATACAGCTCGCAGATTCCTTAAATGTGCTTGTCTATTTTCACCCGTCACGCATATATCGTCGAGGAAAACTACCGTGCCGGGTACCCCGCGCAACGTCTCTTCCATTAACTTTTGAAATTTCTCGGGTACGCACGATAAGCCGTATGGAGTACGGCGGTAAACGAACGTTCCGATATGGGTAGTGATCGCGGTATACTTTTGAGAGCTCTCTTCGAGTAGGACTTGCTCATAGGCGTGGCGGAGATCGATTTTACTATATTCTTCACCGTTACTTAAATTTGCAAACAACTCGTCAATGCGAGGCAGGGGGTAATAGTCCCGTTTTAATTTCGGGTTAATAGTGATTTTATAATCACCGCAAATTCGAATATCCCCATTCGTCTTGATCACGGGAACGATCGGCGTACCGAAATCAGAATGATCTACGCGATAAATCGTACCGTCGCTCTCGAGCCGCGCGAGCTCCCTCTCGACGCGTTCGCGCAGCGCCAGCGGCACGGGCCGCGCTCGCACGTACACCCCGTCCGAATCTGTGAGCTGTAATTGTAGCTTTTTATTACAAGTTCCTAGCTTCTCACTGAATACTTCCGGAAACTCCTTACATAGACGGGTCACGAACTGATCTTCTTCGAGTATCTCATTGATATTTATTTGTGTTATTTTTAAAGCGCGAAGCCAATCGCGACCTAGTAGCGGTCTGTTTCCGCCTCGAATAATATATAACTTCAAATCGTCTACGCTAACCGACCTTAGTTGCCCCCGAACTATGATGTATCCAAGAGAAGCAATTCGTGACCCCGAATAACTGCGTAACAATAGATTATCTTGCACTATCTCTTTGTGTTTAAAAAACTTTTCATAACAATGTTCGTTAATAGCCGATATCCGACTGCCGGTATCGATTTCTAGTTCTAGTAAACTGTCCTCCACTTTCATTTTAATATAATAAGGCTTGTTACCTTGAGCAACGATGTCAATGTTGAAAAAATCCTCATCCGAACTCTCACTGATAAAACTTTGACACTTCACTTCACTTTCCCTCGCTTTCTTACACATAACCTTGAGGTGGCCCCGCTGATGGCACTCGTCACAGATAAATTGGGCGTATCTACAACGCCCCCGATGCTGCCGACCGCACCGCCAGCACGGCGCGCTCGCCGCGCTCCCTGCGCTGCCGCCGCCGCCGCTCGCGCCGCCGCCGCCGCTCGCGCCGCCCGGGCCGCCCGCACCGCTCCTGCCCGGCCGCGAACCGCGCGCTCGCTGGCTGCGCGCCGCATGCAGGCCCTCGCCCGCGTCCTCGCTCGCTGGCGGCGCTGCACTTCCTCCGCTCACCACGGCGTGTCTCTCCGCCGCTTCCAAAGCCAGAGCTAGTTCCACTGCCTTTTTGTAGTCTAAACTTTTCTCGGCGAAAATTCGAGATCTCATAACGTCACTCGATAGGCCCGAGACGAATTGGTCACGCAAATTTTCTTCTAATCTCGTGCCGAAATTACATGTGACCGCCAGATGTTTTAGGTGCTGCAAGTATTCCGTAAGTGTCTCGCTTGGTCGCTGTCGCCTTTGCCGAAAAACGTGCCTCTCCGCTATCTCAGAACGTTGCGGCTCCAGATGGTTGGTGACTAGCTCGGTGAGGGCGTCAAAGGTCTTACTCTCTGGATGATCGGGTGCACAAAGGTCACACATCAAAGAGTATGTAGCTTCGCCCACCACCGTAATTAGCATCGGCACCTGGAGTTCTTGTTTAATTTCGTTGAGTAGGATAAACTGTTTTACACGGCGCACGTACGCCGGCCATTGTTTAGAGGTCAAATCGAACGGCTCAATTTTTCCTATCGGCATGTTTACTCGCGTACGATCGGTACTTTATTTTACACTATGGTTAAAAAAAGACACTTTAAAAACACCAACTAGCGTCCCTCACGCGTAATATTAACTTAAAACGATTAAATTTTAATCACTCGTCGCCAGTGGTACGTAATCAAACAAGGGTTGGAAACTAACTGACATTTATTTCTCAAACTACCTTGCAATATCAACGAAACTTGGTATTTTGGCTTTCGGTAAAAAATTAAGAAATACGTATTTCACAGTTTTTCGAAATTCCACCCCCAAAGGGGGTAAATTGGGGTTGAAAGTTTGTATGAAAGTCCTTCATTTCTCAAGTTATAGCCATGAAACTTAGCATTTGGGCTTTCAGTTAGATATGAAGAAGTAAGTACTTCACCATTTTTGAAATTTCAACCCCCAAAGGAATGGAAAAAGGGATGAAAGTTTGTAAAAAAGTCCTTCATTTCTCAAGCTATTTCTCAAGTTATATCAACGAACCTTGGCTATCGGTAAAAAATAAAGAAGTAGGTACGTGTGTCAAAATATTTAAAAATTTCACCACCAAAGGGGTTAAATAGGGGTTGAAAATTTGAATGAAAGTCCGTCGTTTTTCAAGTTATCGCCCTGAAACTTGGTATTTGGGCTTCCGATTTAAATTTATGAATTACGTATGCCACAGTCTTGAAATTTCTATCCCCAAGGACGTTAAATAGAGAGTTTGTCCTTCAATCACGCCGCAACAGAGCAACGGATCGATGTGATTTTTTGCATGGGTAGGTATAGTTGAGGATCTGGAGAGTGACATAGGCTTCTTTTTATCCCGGAAATGAAGGAGTGCCTGTGGGAATTAAAAAAACTTATGCCACGCGTACGAAGTCGCGGCCGTCCTCTAGTTTTCGATAAAAAGCCTATGTCACTCTCTAGGTCTTCAACTATACCCATGCAAAAAATCACGTTAATCCGTTACTCAGTTGCGGCGTGATTGGAGGACAAACCAACAGACAAACACACTTTCGCATTTATAATATAGGTACCTAAGTATGATTTTTAAATGACAGTTAAATTTAATTTAAAAATGTCACGTACCTTGACGTTGCTAAAATAAGGATTATAATTCGAAAACAAGAACGTCAACATTATGCCTTTATGCGATGCGACGGTAGTATGCCCCATGCCTCTCTAGTAGGTAGGTATCACTAAAATCGTTCTCCTCCACACAGCATCATAAATAACGTATGTCTGTCACCCGCTAGCCAGTAGAAAAATGTAAGGAAGGTGCATAATTTTTGTTTCTGTTTACACAATTACTGTTGGTTTTATCTCAAGATTATCTCGTTAGTTCAGAGCCAAGTGTTAGCGTGGAGAATTTATCGACGTATACCATTTCACTGGGAGGCGGGTGCGTGAGAGATAATATCTATTTCGGATAGCGCCTCTACTGATTTAGATAAAACTTTCTTAACACCCACGGATCGGTATGTACCCACTTATTAAGAGAATGGAGGATGAAATTCTCAGCCTTTTGTGGCTAACGTTTGGGCTTTAACCTACTAGAAACTACTAGATGATTCCTGCGACTTTGTCCTCATGGATCAGGTTAGCCTAGCCTGGATTTAGAAAGCGGTGTTTCACCCCCGTGCCTCGAAGAACCCGTAAAGCCGTCGGTCCTGCGCCCGATCTCTCCTGGTCTTGTCGGATTTTCCGTCCCATAGAGCTATGAGAGTAAAGGATCAGAAAGTGCACCTGTGGCTAATCTCTCTGGAGATTGGCCGCCGTGGCCGAAATTCGATCGGGAGGATATTACTTTTATTTATCAATCATCATCATCATCTCAGCCTGCGGACGTCCACTGCTGAACATAGGCCTTTCCCAAAGAACGCCTCCACACCGGGTCCTCAGCCTTCCTCATCCAGCCACTTCCCACCACTCTCTTAATGTCTTCGGTTCATCGTGCTTTATTGGAGTGAAAACTTCTTTAGCCGCGTTGAGCACTTTTTGGTAGGGGGTAAACTTGTGGATTCGCGTTTCCGTCACCGACATGCTCGTTCCGACATGCTCGCGAACACCGACATGCTCGCGTTGTTACGAAGACAAAATGTCTTAAATATAAATTACTAGCTGATGCCCGCGACTTCGTCCGCGTGGATTGAAGTTTTTCGGTTCCCGCGGGAACTCTTTAATTTTCCGGGATAAAAAGTAGCCTATGTGCTATTCCAGACTATAATCTATCTCTGTGCCAAATTTCATCCAGATCCGTTTAGCCGTTGGAGCGTGATTGAGTAACAAACATACATCCATACATCCATCCAAACTTTCGCATTTATAATATTAGTATAGATATATATACTACATTCGTAATTAATTAATTAAATTCGCCTTAGTTTTAAGGTTTATATTTTAATTATTTTAAATATTATTTTTTAATTAAAAACAAAAATTAAAATAAAAAAAAAATATTAAATATTCGTTTTCACTTCTTTCGGCAGTACCTATGACTGCCAATTTTTTTTTTTATTACCTATGTAATAAGTCTAGAAAACATGCCTAATTACATACTGCTTTTCTGTAGTCATCAAACCGTACTTATGTCAACAGATTCCCACGCGACGAGTTTTCGTAATCATCCAAATTATTTTACGATACAATAAACATTGATATTATTGTGCTAATTATGCATATGCAAACACTTTTACTTCCTTGATGGTTTGATGAAGTAATCGGTGGGTATGTGTAATAGTTTTTATTATCATTTTAATTACTTTTTTCTTCCTAATTATTTTAATGTATTTACTTTCGCTTTTCGTTTACTTTGCTTCAGCTGTGTCAAGATTTGTGTGAGCGTTGGCAAGACAAATTCTAAATTTTATAATTTTATTACAGTGCTTCACACACGAGGAAAGTTTCTAAACTTACATACAAATATCAAAAATTTTCGGAACCGGCAGGATTTGAACCTGCGTCTCTCTGGGAATCGCGTCCTGAGCGCCTGGACCACTCGGCCACGGTTCACTTACCTGCCAGTGACGAAATTTGAGAAAAGCATCTTTAATCCAGTCTTTTTTTTAAAACAGTCGCGTTAAAAGACTGCATTAAAGATGCATATCTCAAATTTCGTCACTGGCAGGTAAGTTAACCGTGGCCGAGTGGTCCAGGCGCTCAGGGCGCGTTTCCCTGAGAGACGCAGGTTCAAATCCTGCCGGTTCCGAAAATTTTTGATATTTGTATGTAAGTTTAGAAATTCTAAATTGCTTACATGCAGTTAAAGTTAAGTTACGGTTAGCATCAAACTTCGACCATTAATTAAAGCACAAGTCAGTGTTTGTAAGCTTTGGACTAAAATGCCTTATTTCCTTTCTGATTCTGAGAGAAGACTCGTGTTCAGTAGTGACCCGGCAATCGGATGAAGACTTGGATGGAATTCCAATTCCAATTTATTTATTACTAGATGATGCCCGCGACTTAGTCCGCGTGGATTAAGATTTTTTGATTCCCGCCGGAACTCTTTAATTTTCCGGGATAAAAAGTAGCCTATGTCCTTCCCCGGGATATAACCTACCTCTATACCAAATTTCAGCAAAATCGGTTGAAAAGATGGGCCTGGAAAAGCGTAGCAGACAGACAGACAGACAGACACACTTTCGCATTTATAATATTATATTACTAGCTGAAACCCGCGACTTCGTCCGCGTGGATATAGGTACCAAGTTTCATCGAAATAACTTGAGAAATGACGGACTTTTATACAAACTTTCAACCCCTATTTCACCCCTTTGGGGGTGGAATTTTGAAAAACTGTGAAACACATATGTTTTCATTTTCAACCCGCAGCTCATATACCAAGTTTCATGGATATAACTTGAGAAATGAAGGACTTTCATACAAACTTTCAACCCCTATTTCACCCCTTCGGGGGTAAAATTTACGAAAACTGTGAAATACGTATTTCTTTATTTTTAACCGATAGCTTGTATACCAAGTTTCATTGATATAACTTGAGAAATGAAGGACTTTCATACAAACTTTCAACCCCTATTTCACCCCTTTGAGGGTGAAATTTTGAAAAACTGTGATACACGTATGTCTTCATTTTTAACCCGCAGCTCATATACCAAGTTTCATGGCTATAACTTGAGAAATGAAGGACTTTCATACAAACTTTCAACCCCTATTTCACCCCTTCGGGGGTAAAATTTGCAAAAACTGTGAAACACTTATTTCTTCATTTTCAACCGGTAGCTTGTATACCAAGTTTAATCGATATAACTTGAGAAATGACGGACTTTCATACAAACTTTCACCCCCTATTTCACCCCCTTAGGGGTGGAATTTTGAAAAACTGTGACACCCGTACTTCTTTATTTTTTACCGTTAGCAAAAATGAAAAGTTTCGTTGATATAACTTGTAAAACATCTTGAGAAACGAAGAACTTTCATATCAACTTTCATCCCCTATTTCACCCTTTTGGGGGTCGAATTTTCAAAAACTGTGAAACATGTATGTCTCCATTTTTAACCCGCAGCTCATATATCAAGTTTCATGGCTATAACTTGAGAAATTAAGGACTTTCATACAAACTTTCAACCCCTATTTCACCCCTTCAGGGGTAGAATTTCGGGATAAAAAGTATCCTATGTCCTACCTCGTAGTATGGGCTCAAATCGTACCAAGTTTCGTTTGAATTCATTCAGTAGTTTCGGCGTGATGCGCGGCCAAGATACAGACAGACAGACAGACAGACAGACAGACAGACAGACAAAAATGAAAAAAATTACAGATTTGGCTTCAGTATCGAATAATGAGTGCCCTCCAAAAAAAAATTTCAAAATATCTTCAATGTACAGAATTGGACCTGTTACAGTTTTATTATAAGTATAGATATAGATCTAGTATGGAAGTATGGATTATCAGAGACTTTTTTACATTTACATGGTTTCTTAGCACCCCATAAGCCTTGTCGTCTTGTCTGGGGGCTGCACATTCCTCTTAGATCTATTACATGCGGACAAATAAAATAACATTTACACAACAATAAACAATTAGGTAAAAGTACACGAAACAAGTGAACAAAAAGTAATACAAAGTAAACAAACAGCATAATACATAATAAATTAAAATTGTAGGGTGTTTCAGTAACTATAAATAAACACGGGATAGAAAACGTAAGAAAAATTTATGAAATCACGTTCGACTAACTTTTGCGGGGCGAGGGGAGAGTGCCTTGTCATTTTTCTGCCCAATTATTGACACTACTTTATGAAAAAGTCGATCACTATGACAACACAATATCATAATTTAATGGCGAAACTGCCACAGTTCGCGGCTAGAGAGGCAAATATGGCCGATATCGCCCGTCCGTAGTTAATTCGTCCAAGGGTTTGAATATTTTTGTATTTGAGCGTTGCGTACCCACCGTCCCGCCATATTTATTATTTTCGAAATAACCGGCCACTCATTATTCAATAGCTGACATAATTAATACAAGCAAGTATTTTATCAGACAATATCCTCCACGGCTTTCAACCTATCTCTAGACCGAAAGCGTACCAGACAGATATTTTTTTACAAGTTAGCCATTGATTGCGATCTCACCTGATAGTAAGTGATGATGCAGTCTAAGATGGTGGCGGGCTAACCTGTTAGGGGTATGGCAGTTATATTAAACCCATACCCCTATTCGGTTTCTAAACGGCATCGTACCGGAATGCTTAATAGCTTGGCGGTAGTCTTTGCTGGTAGGGTACTAACTAGCCAAAACATCAAAATCTAGCATCAGACAAAATTAATAATATTACACATACCTACCTACTAATATTATAAAAATGTATAATATTAGTTAGATCTGCCTACTACAATTTCATGGTCTATTTGTTAAATTGATTTTGACGAAAACTGATACAGAGACACGGAGAGGATGACATGCTACTTTTTATCCCGGAAAATCCAAGAGTTCCCAGAGGAATTTTCAAAAGCACAAATCTACGCGAAAGATGTCACGACTCGCGGGCATGATCTATCTTTTGCTTATCTTTTGCTTTTATGAAATTGGATTAATAAAAAATTGTAAGCGATCAAAAATAAAATTAGCTTTATCCTTCACATCTAAGGGCAAAATTTTGAGAGCCGTTTAGTATGCAAATTTGCCGAGCCTGATCGGAATCCATTAAGCACGTAATCCAAGTTTGATTCTCTGATGAAATTATTCAATCGACTCCTCAAGCCAGGCTTTGTTGGACTTCATTTTGTATTCAATAAGCGATATCGGAGCTTGAGCTTTTGTTTTCGTGTCTATTTTGAATACAAGTATGGCCAAGTTGATATTATAATTTTGGATGTAAATTTGAGTTTTGCGTATTGCTTCAAAAGCCCTGATAAACGTATTTTGCAATGGTAACTATAAAATCACTTTTCACGATTCGCCCTCAACGGCTTTCTGACAGCCGGGCGTGGGCCCTGTATGAAACTGGCAGAAGTCCGCCAAGATTTCCCTTCCTGTAAACAGTTGTTTTATTACAGGAAGGAATAAAATTCCCTGCTTTCTGAAATCTATACTAATATTATAAATGCGAAAGTGTGTCTGTCCGTTTGTCTGTCTGTCTGTTACGCTTTCACGGCCCATCTGTTCAACCGATTTTGATCAAATTTGTTATGGGGATAGTTTGTATCCCAGGGAAGGACATAGGCTACATTTATCCCAGAAAATTAAAGAGTTCCCGAGAGAATCAAAAAATCTTAATCTTCGTGAAGTCGCGGGCATCATCTAGTTGGGATATTAGATATCGTGATGATCCTGAGTTTTTTTTGGCCAATTTAGCAATCTCTCAAGCTCATAGTTCAGTAGGTTTCCAGTTTATCTCATCACGTTATCGAAACGAAATTAACGACCGATAAAAATCTCTAAACAGAAGCTCCGTTGCATTAAATATTGTGCAACAAAATGTTTACTATTATGTAAACCCCAAATAACTTGCCACTTGACCCCTTATCAGAATGCCCGATATCGAAATATCGAAGCAAACCCATAAAAAGCTGCCATAGTGAAACAAACTCTAACACAAACATATAAGGCCCTAAAAAGAAAAAAATGTTAACATCGCGAGCACCAAGTTTATATTGCCGTTGAGAAATTAAATGTCAACAGATTTTCTGTTCTAATATATTGAGCGATAAGGTTGTATGATAATTCTGTTGGTGATATGTGGAGAGTTAACTTAATTTCAGGGCTTTGAAGAGGCATCCTTTGATGTTATGAATATTAACTACCTACTACCGGTGCCGTGGTAAGATTTTAACAAGCTTCCGCTAGGAATTTTATTTTATTATGGATCCGCTATTATTTTACGGTAATAGTTACGATGAATCAATACCAAAATACTATAAATGCTTACTGTTTGTTTATTGGTCTAAGGGCCTGTTTCACAATCGTTTACTGTCAGATAAGGTTTTGACCAGATGTTGTATAGGAATCCTTTTGTCAGTTATGGTTTACTTGACGATTGTGAAACAGCCCTTAGTACTATACTTCAAAAACGCGGCATGCCAACAAAGCGATTTTTCGCAGACCTAGGCTCTAAACTCTTGAGGCCTAGATCTAGAGAGTGATGTAGGCAATTCAGCTTTCCATCCCTTGAAAATAATTCCAAGTTATGCGGAAGTTTTAAAACCTAAATCTACGCGGATGGCGTCACTACTCACTTGCAACATCTAGTAATTAATAATTAATTCAGTGGGTTCTCTTCTTAGACATAAATAGATTCTCCATTAGATCCATTCGGGCGTGATTTGTATGGTAATTAGATGGGGCTAAGCTATAAGTTTTATTGTAAAGTTTTCAATAATTAATTAGTTAAGTCTTTGAGTAGAGGATTAAGGCTCTGCAATTTCAAATGAGGAGAGTTGACGTAGCACATTCTGTAGAAAAAAAACCTTCGAAAAACCGTCATACATTGATACAATACACTATAGTACTGAGTACATGACAACATAATCCTCTGATATATTTTCAAAAACATTTATCAAACAGGTGCCCGGTCGAATCACGATTAGTAAGCAAAATTGGGGATAACCTTTTTTCTCACCCTTCATAATTTATGGGTGAGTCAGCTTAACGGTGTGGGGATAAGGCTTGGACATACAGAACGCGTGACGAAATTACGGCAACGAGAAAGCAGCTAGAAGTTGTATCACTGTATGTGGCCATTCACATTGAGGAGCTCGCGATTTGTAATGCATTATGCTTTATTTCATAAACATCTACGTTTTAAAAATTGTACTATGCGTTAGAACGTGAAATTGAAAATCGGACTTGTACTTAATTATTGCTTTATTGCGGTGCGTACCTACGTTAGGTTACTTTTGCAGGTTTTCTTTAGAATAAAACGGTAAAAACAAACCAAGCAAAAAAAAAATAAGAAGTGGTTAATGGTTACAAAAAGTAAGTTTGCTAAGCATCTTTCCGGGGATGTTCACGTTCGAAATGCTATAGTGTGACGATCTGCTGTGGTGCTACCGGCACGTATCACTAGCGCTTCGCGTTCGGTTTTTCAAGACCTCAAAAGCCTCATGATGGATGGGGCCGTTAACCTGTTTATTATTCGTAATCCATTTATTGTACCTTTACATTATCCAGATGAAATGCGACGATGAAATAAGAGGAATGAAGTTTTGGCAGGAATTCGAACAGTAAAAGGAGCGGGGCTAACAGCCTCCGACAAGATGAAAGATGGAAAAAGAAACCATCTAAAAATATATGTTTTTTTAAAAATTGTAATATGATGTAAATGTTTGTCTCTCTGTTTATGTTAAGTTTTCTCTCTGCTTCATTCATATACTGCCCAGGCGATTTTGACGATATTATTTGGTACAGAGATAGAACAACCTATGGAAGTTATAGATGAATCACGAAGAAGGGCAATGCTACTACTTTTTATCTTGCAAATCAAGGAGTTTTTTTTTTTTTTTATCCACTACAAGTTAGCCCTTGACTGCGATCTCACCTGATGGTAAGTGATGATGCAGTCTAAGATGGTAGCGGGCTAACCTGTTAGGGGCATGGCAGTTATAGTAAACCCATACCCCTATTCGGTTTCTACACGGCATCGTACCGGAACGCTAAATCGCTTGGCGGCACGTCTTTGCCGGTAGGGTGGTAACTAGCCACGGCCGAAGCCTCCCACCAGGCCAGACCAGGGAAAATTCAGAAATTATAAATTTCCAAACCCTGCCGGGGATCGAACCCGGGACCTCTGCACGTTAAGGCAACAGCGCTCAACACTGCGCCACGGAGGTCGTCAAACCACAGATCCCACAGAATTGTTCAAAAACCTTCGAGAGAACTCTTTTATTTCAATTATTTTTAAAAATATAAGTAAAATCCACTAAAAGGGGCTCATAAGGGGCAGAAACCCAAAATATTTTTTTCAGCTCTCACTTTTCGTGTTCAGAAGGTAGGGTATGTGCACTGATAGTTTTCTTTCAAAAAATCTCAGTGTATATACTTAATAATTGAATGTTAGTCACATATTCATAAGTAAGTATATCAAGCAAAAACTTATAAACAAAGCGCATTTGCATTTATAAAATCCTCGATCTAAATTTAGTACTCCACTCAATCTTTCATGTCAGAGCGTTGATGTTTTAACACTTCATGATTAAAATTAACAAACGCATTTCGAAACTTATGACTGACGAATTAATAAACAATGTTACGTAACATTTTATTAAGACAATGCACAACGTTCCATTTATTCCCATATACTACACAAAGGATTACAAACTCTATAGGGACAAATTTAAGGTTTTAAGTTGTATGTGTATTGCGAGGTTCATTTACACGTGGTTTACTGTAATTTTCTTCATAGATGCATGGGTTCAGACAATGGCCCGTGGGCGTAAGGGCCGCGATCTATTGCGTACATCGGTTGAGCTGTGAAATAACACAATTCTGCTAATACAATATCATTCAAAGATCTGTCTGTATGCATATCTAAAACTAACTCTGACCTTTGGCTACACTCAGATGGATTTTCTGAAAATGCTTTTAACGTGATGACTTTTTTTTTGAGATTATAGCGACAATGTACTTACTTATTTATTTTTATTTTCATGCAATATCTCAAGTTTTCGGACACATCGACTACTATTACTAGCTAATGCCCGCGACTTCGTCCTCGTGGCTTAAGTTTTTCGGGATAAAAATCCGTTGTCACTCTCCAGGTCCTCAACTATACCCATGCCAAAAATCACGTCGATCCGTTGCTCAGTTGCGGCGTGATTGAAGGACAAACGAACAAACCAACAAACAAACACACTTTCGCAGTTATAATATTAAGTATGATCAGTCAGTTTTTTAAAGGATAGATCCCATCTCTACAGTATTTTCGTATAAGTTTTATGTTGTTTTAATGATTTTCTGGGATAACCTATGCAAATCGCTGGGATGCAAGCTATACCAAATTTCATCAAAATCGGTTGAAAAGAGCGTAGCAGATAGACAGACACTCTGGAATTTACAATTTCTGTTCAAAGTATTTCATAAGTTTTTGGTACAAAAGAAAAAAAATATTAGTATGGATACAAAGCTATTTCTTTGACCAAACTTATGTTCTGGTAACTGAGGATGATCATACAGAGAGACTCGAAGGCAAAAAGCTAGTATTTCCAACTGGCGATTTTCACAAGATGTTGTCAAAATGTCAGCAAATGATTTTGCCGCGTGTTTACGGTAACGGACAGTTGTTTAGCCCTTGTTTGGCGAACGTTGAATGTAGGTAATCAAATGTATTGTTGCTTATATTATTACCTATTGCTAAATTCTAAATTGCTAAGTGTGGGCTTAAGCCACTTTACTGCTATACCATGATTATGCAGAGATTTTACGGTATTGGGTATAATAGCGAGGCTGAATTCGTCCTACGCTGTTGTCGGTTGCGTACCTACAAGGTATATCGGTTGGACTGATCTCCCTGGCGCAGTGTTGAGCGCAGTCTTAACGTGCGGATGCTCCGGGTTCGAGCCCCGGCAGGGTCAATTTGGGAATTTATAATGGCCGTGGCTAGTTACCACCCTACTGAGAAAGGCGTGCCGTGAAAGGCGTGCGATACGATGCCGTATAGAAATCGGTTAGGGTTTGGGTTTAATATAACTGCCATGCCCCTTACAAGTTAGCCCGCTACCATCTTAGACTGCATCATCACTTACTTACACGTGACATTGCAGTCAAGGGCTAACTTGTAGTGGATAAAAAAACTGTTTCGTTGGTCTAGTGGTTAGCATGTTCGGCTGCGGCCGATGAGGTCACGGGTTTGGGTTCCGTGTCGGGTCGTAACAAGTATTGGGGTTTTCTGACAAGAAATTCTCAGTATAAGCGTTTACATGGTACCTGATGACCTCCGTGGCGCAGTGTGTAGCGCTGTTGTCTTAACGTGCGGAGGTCCCGGGTTCGATCCCCGGCAGGGTCAATTTGGGAATTTATAATTTCTGAATTTTCCCTGGTCTGGCCTGGTGGGAGGCTTCGGCCGTGGCTAGTTACCACCCTACCGGCAAAGACGTGCCGCCAAGCGATTTAGCGTTCCGGTACGATGCTGTGTAGAAACCGAATAGGGGTATGGGTTTAATATAACTGCCATGCCCCTAACAGGTTAGCCCGCTTAGACTGCATCATCACTTACCATCAGGTGAGATCGCAGTCAAGGGCTAACTTGTAGTGGATAAAAAAATAAAAAAAAACAGCTCGGAGTTAGGAAGTTGGCGACGTGCCGCGCCGCGCCTATGTAATGGGGCTACAATTATATTTTTATTTCTATGGCAGAAGCCAGTTATGGATGCATGTGTATTGAAAGGGGTTTTATTATAAAATGGAAGCTTTTAAAAAATTAGCGACTGAAATAACTTGAAAAATATGCTGAAAGCTTACTCGTTGGTGTAAAAATTATATTACCCCGTTGTTAATACACCGTGACGTTACATTCACTCAGCCCTTTGTCATGAGCTTTTTATGATTACATTTTATTAGCTACTAGATGATGCCCGCGACTTCGTCCGCGTGAATTAAGTTTTTTTTGATTCCCGCGGGAACTTTTAATTTTCCAGGATAAAAAGCCTATGTCCTTCCCCGGGATACAACCTATCCCTGTACCAAATTTCATCAAAATCGGTTGAATAGATGGGCCGTGAAAGCGTAGCAGGCAGACAGACAGACACACTTTCGCATTTATAATATTAGTACCTATGGATATAAGTACACTTGGAGTTTCTCTACGACCTACGTGATCAAATTAGATACGAAGAGATCCATTGAAGAACTAACTAAAGTAACTTGTAATATAGCTTGAATTAGTAACTAATTACTAATAGTTTTATTTAAATATTTTTAAAGATTTTTTTAAACGCTATACGTACCTAGGTACTGTGACTTTTCCCTCTCATTTGCGGCCAATATGGCTTATTGCCATCTCTTTCCCAGTACACAAAAGTGAATAAACCTATTTTTCAATACAGTTGTCAAACATGGCGCACTTTCAGAGGCTGTAGTTATGATTCGAAAATTGAATCTTTCGCATAGGCATCTTACTTTTACACGGTCGTGACTTACTTTTACAAGCTCGACACTTACTTTTGCAGTTTAGTTTTAAATTTTCCAAGTCAATTAAAAAAGTTTAGTAGCAAGGAGTTTTCATACATAGAATATAATCGGATAGGCTTTTTACGAGGAAAAATGAATGAATCCGTACGTTTTAGCATTGAATTTCCAAAATTCTTTTAAATGGTTGTTGATTATATATAAATACCAGTTTTAATTTAATTATTTTCAACATTTGTCAAAAATCGAATAGGCTGTATACGCGTAGGTACGAACCCGTAGCCTAGTTTCATTGAAAAAAAAAATATGTCCAGGTGTAAATACGCGCCATTTGCTGAAATTATTTATTTTTTATGTGATAAATTGATTATATTTTTGTTAATATGAGTAACAAAAAATTACTAATGATGACTAAAAATTACTAATATGATAAAAACACTAATATGATGATAAAAATTACTAATGTTTACTAATGATGAAATGGAATTAACTCCACCAGATATTTTATCTGAGGCGAAAACTGCGCAAGATGAAATTTTGCGATCGATTTGGATTTGAGCGATCTTCAACCCGTGCACAGCAGCAAATTTCACTGAATTTTAGTAATTGCTCAAGCTTTACTCTCAATTTTCAGAATTAATTACTATGTACGTATGTATGTTGAAATAAACTTGTAATTCTTTGATTTGTTTATTACTATTTCCCACAACTGTATTGAAAAACGTCGTGTGATACACGGGTGTGAAGGTTATTGCAAACTCGTGACATTAAAAACCCTCACCTTCGGCTCGGGCTTATTAATGACAGCTCGTTTGCAATAACCTACTTTCCACCCTTGTATCACAATATACTATTGTTCCTTTGAGGAACTATTCAATGTCTTGTTCACGCTTTTTGCATCGCTTTGGGCTCTTAAATTACATGTACTATCTATTAAAATTTAATTATTACAGGGGCATACAACGCATAAAGCCATATTGTTTCATTATTGTTGACTTTCGTGTTTTAGAATTATAATCCTTAGGAACGTCAAGGTAAGTGACATCAAAATGTAATTTTTTTATAACGAAATTCCACAATCTATTTTACACAAGTATAAGAAATCCATTATAAGTATGCTTCTGAAAATAGCTTGTTAAACTGTTGAAAATTACGTAATGACAAAAGAGCATTTGACTCGCTTCAGCAATGCTAAGGACAGCGGTTACTTAAGTACACGTTAATAAAATTGTAAATTAATTTTTTCAAAAGAGCAACCACCGAGTTTCTTGCTAAGGCTGTTTCTTCTCTGTAGGAATGGTATTCCGAGCCAGCGGTAGATTCACTCGACGATTCAAAAGCACTAATTGTAAAAGTTTATTTGAATAAAATACATTTCAATTTTGAATTTTGAGTAATATTGCTTAAGTATTGCTTTAAGCGTTGGCACCTATAATAATTAAATTTTATGTTTGGTTTGACCCCTGTAATAATTAAATTTTAATAGATACCTACCTGTCATAAACAAGGAACTCACGACCAAACAGGCGACGCATGAGCACGACATGCATTACGCATGGCGTCGGGTCAGGAACCGGATGGCACGTGCATGCAAGCATGCTCATGACTGGCCTGTTACGCTTCCTGTATCCGATTTTATAGCTTTGACTCTTGGACTATCACTAGCCTATAATAATGTCCTCAAGATCGAGAGGAACTCAAAACCGCCTTCTTCAGTGCAGTAGCAGAGCCTGCGCAGGAGCTGCTGAACCGAGGCGCGAACAGCCGCAGCTTCCTCAAGGCAGGTGTTTTCATCGGTGGCAAGTTCAAATGTGGTAGCGCAAACAGGTACTCCAAATTTTGATTTACCAATTCCAAATCTAGGCCTGGCCCAATATAGGCCTAGATCTAGACCTAAGAATTTGAGATGTAAGCAGTTAAACACCTAAAATCTATTTTCCCTTTGTGTGTAATAGATGTTCTTTTTTTGTAATTCATACAGATACCACGCATCGAGCAGATGTGGCTGTCTGTTGAGAATACCCTTTGCGCAGAGGGGATCGAAAAAAAAAACAAAAGGGTGTTGTTATGAAATTCCGTACAACATTACATCACCCGTTTGGATGATGTAATGGTTATTAAGACATTGGGTGTTTTAATGTTGGCAATAAGCTAACTGTTTCAGAACCTGTTATAGAGGATTTATAGCATGGGAGTAGATAAAGTAGTATACCTACCTACCTACTCCATGCTTCTTTGCGCCAAAATTATAAAAAAAAAAAACTTTTTGGGAGGTCCTGTTACGTACGTTTTTCTATTTCCAGAAGTATGGTCATACCTGCAACAAGAATATATTTATAAGTTTTGACCAAAAAGCACTAAATTTGTATCTAGCAGCATTAACATTAATTACAAACTACAATGCGTTTTTCAATGTCATTACAACAATTATTGAACTATACTGGCAACCCTTATAGCCATATTATTGTTTCATTATTGTCGACTTTCTTTCCCTTTCCGTAGGGAGTATTATGAAAGGTTTAGCAGTATTTGTAATGCTCTAATTTTAGTTTTGTTTAAGATTGTGCACTACAGAATCAGCCCCAGTATGGCCCCAGTTCGACAGCAAATCAGGCAACCCAAAGACGAGTGAGTTAAGAGTAACATTTGTCCCATCCACTTGACCAATTTGGATATTATGTTTTGTGCAAGAAATAGCTTGCATAATGCATTTCAGAGACACTAGGCTAGATAGGCTATTTTTTATCCCAAAAAATCACAGAGTTCCCAAGGGTAGATATTAAAGAAAGATTCTTCTTTTAAATCTTAAGTTTTAACTTCACTTACTGCCATCACTTTTGACTTGAACCAATTACCTATTCTGTGCTTGAACTTTGATTTTCCTACCAGAGTTTACAAAAAATAACAAAGCAATAATTGTCGCATTTGCTTGAAGAAATTGAGCGTCGCGCGACATTTATTCGTTCGTTTGCATCGAGCCTTATCATACAATCTGAATAGCAATGCACACGTGTCCCAATAACGGAATCACTTCATTAACGATGCAGCGACATCCGAACAAATGTTTTTTCGAATACAAATGTATTCTAACTCCAACTGCTTGTGATTCTGACCTCTAAAATAACAATGTCATTTTTTGAGGCGTTTTGTAGCAATACCAGCCTTTCCCGCGACCCCGTCTGCCAGCCCATTAACGTCCCACTGCTGGGCACAGGCCTCCACTCTCATGAGAGAGAGGGTATTAGAGCTTAGACCCATCCCTAACATGATAAGACCGCCAATCCGCATTGGAGCAGCGTGGTGGTCTAAGCTCTTATTACCTCTGTCTTAAGAGAGTGCCTGTGCTGAGCAGTAGGACGTTAATAGGCTGTAGTGGAACACATTGCAAAAATCACCACAATCCTATGCTACCTAAACATTAATTACTCAGGTGTATCCATTCAACCCGCAAACCATTAATAGAATTGCTATCTAACAATTAATCAACCCGTTCAACGCATATGTACGTTCTATTGTACCCACGTCAAGGACGCTCAAACCCTCTACACTGAGAAAAAAGACCTTCCGAAATACGGAAGGTATTACCGTCCCTTTTGACACAGTAGGAAATTTACCTTTCAACTTGGAAGGATATTATTACCGTCCAAAATTTCCTTCCAAACAATGTCTGCCTTCTATTTCGGTGGGTAATACGTACCTTCCAAATTTCGGTCGGAAATTCCTACTGAGTCAAAAGGGAAGGTAATTTTTGGAAGGAAAATAAATGACGGTAAATACATACTTGGTCATATTTGTTCGGTAAATATAAATAACCTTCCAAACCTAGGAGACAAAATATTACATAACTAAGGCGATGGCGAATACGGAGCGGGCTTTTGCAAAATTATAGGCTTTCAAAACGCCCTGTCCCAGCAAGGGTCCGTATACCACCTATGAATTATGCTCTGCTATGCGCTTTCAATGAATGTCCCAACTAGGTGGAAGCACCATTTGCCACGATGCAGGTACCGATACAAGCGGTCTTGGCGATATATATGTGTTTGACCGGCGCCACCCTATACCGCGAGCCAATATACGCGTAGCGACATCTAGTGGTCGGGTCGGGTACTACATTCGGTGTTACAATTTCTATTTAATAAAACTTATTCGTTTTCCTTCCGATACCGAATTATTCCAATTTGTTTGGAGAGTTATTATCATCTAATTTAGAAAGATGTTCCTTGTGTTATTTTCTCCATATGTGATCCATCTAATTTGGATGGTTATTCCTTCCAGCGAGCCTTTCTAATCCCTTCGTTTTTGATGGAATAGTAATGTCACTTCATTTCCTACTAAATAAGAGGATAAATATCCTTCAATTTCGGAGGGTAAATATGCGTTTTCCTTCCGACACTGTTCCTACCGAAAAATTATAATTGATTTAGAAGGATATTATCATCTAATTTAGAAGAATACTCCTTGTGTTATTCCCTCCAAGTGTGATCCATCTAATTTGGATGGTAGTTCCTTCCAGCGAGTCTTTCTAATCCTTTCTTTTTTGATGGAATAGTAATGTCAATTTATTTCCCACTAGTTAAGAGGGTAAATATCCTTCAATATCAGAAGGTTAGCTGCGTTTTCCTTTGGATTTGAATTCAGAAGGACATTAACATCTAATTTGGAAGGATAAATTTGGGAGGAATTATTATAATGCATCCTTATTTAGTAGGAATATTTAGCTGGAAGGAAATTCCTTCTTGGTTAATTCTTTCCAACAAATTTCCTTCCTTTATGTTCTTCCGTATTAGACGGATAAAATTTATTACCTTCTAAATATCGGTAGGAATTTGGCAGTTCCCCGATTCAGAAGGTAATCGGTGGAAGGAAAAGACCCAATTTTGGAAGGAATCGGTTTTAGAAGGTAAAAATCGGAAGGTAAACAAGGAAATTTTTCTCAGTGTAGCTGTGCTGTAGGTTCATTCACTTTGATCACAATTGGGGCACAACAAGCCTCATGGTCCATTAATCGACTTAAGAGACACTCGGGCGATTAACGGTTATGATTATGAAGGGTGTGTCGGAATAATTAAGCTCTTTTTTCTTTATTCCAATGCACTATTTTTTATTGTTCCAGTTTAACTGAATCAATCGTGACTGAAGGAAAAATATCTAAATCAAGTATAGATTATAGATGATTAAGTTTTATTTAAAACTCTTAATTATTATCTCAATATATAATATTTAGTACCTACATAAGTTATAGTTTTGATATATTAATTGCAAAAGTATTCAATATTATGTTCTTGTACTTCGTCGTCGTCTTCTCAACCTATAGACGTCCACAGCTGGACGAAGGTATCCTGCATAGATCGCCACAGAGCACGGTCTTGTGCCGCTTGTTTCTTGTACTTACTTAAAAATAAATAATTAAACAACTCAAACTTGACCAATTTCTAAATCTTCTGCTGAAAATTTTTCTTGGAAAACTTTTCCATACCACGCCAAATCACTTAAAGAATGCAGAGTGGCCTCAAGTTATATAGGTCAAACTTTTAAAGCGATCTAAACTTTTCAACGTGGCAGTAAATACGACTCGTTTATCAAAAATGTGGGCTTTTGAAAACCAGCAAGATGAGAAAAGTCACTTATCCGGAGCTCGTGCTTATGCATAAATTATGAGAACTCCCATAATAATCTGAAAAGAGAAGATAACAAAATTGAAGACTGATTGTTGAATTTGTGCAAAATTCATTACCTGAGTAAAGTGAAGTTTTTGAAAAACAATAAATAGGCTTTTTAGGTTAATTTTACTTATTATTATACTATAAACTCTTCTTCAAAATTTTTCAAAAATTTATTAACCGATTTTCAAAATTCACTTTTCACTCGAATGCACTTTTCGCCTGCAACCGCATCTTTTTACACCATTACCATGACGAACGGTCAATAATCATAGAAGCTACATCACTTTTTATATACGGAAATACCCGTTTTTCTACAATTCCAAATCAAAGGGACCAACTACAGGTCCCAATTATTAACCGATTTTCAAAATTTTCGCCATTTTGTAGCTAAACTAATACCCTAGGACGCATTTTTTCTTATTTTTTCTTAAGTCGGTTTTTTTCCGAAATATTTACAATTTAATAAACAAACACCCCCCAAAAAACCCGACTTTTTAACATTTTTCAATATACCAAAAAAAAGTTACCAGCCGATTTTTCAAAATTATAACACTCACACATGTCTCGATAAATTCCTCAACTCTTGGTACTATTTCCATCTCGATCCTCCCAAAATCCTCGGAGCTATGGCCAAAAATAAGTCTCAGGCGATTTGCAGCTGATAATCATTTTCAATGATAAAAAACTAAACAGTCTTAAAAATTAGTTCCAATAATATTTTGCCCACCGGGCCAGATAAGTTGGTGGAACTATACAATGCGTGTTCTAACTCTTGACCAGTTTATTTAAAGTGAATTCGCTTAATGCAGTGGCACCTTAGTACTAAGAGCCTAAACCGAACTTGCAGGCAGTAAAGCGTGTAATTACTACAGGCTCCGTACGGTGGTCACGAACAATGCGCAGCTGTAATTGTCGCTCGTGCGCACCCGGCCTTATCGATGCTGCCGCTAGTTGTGGGAAAGCAACTTCGTTCACATGGATTTGGTTTTTTTTTTCAAAATCCATTGATTCTGATTTCTTTGATTATCTGGCATAAAATAAGGCAACCTATGCCACTCTCCACATTTTCTATTACATTGTCGAGAAAACAAATCACAAAGCAAGCAAATCACGTCAATGTGTTGGTCCGCATGATTGAATGACAAACCAACAAATAGTCGCGATATCTATGTATTTGTTTCGGTGAATTAACGATTCACGATTTTTCGTTAATTAGCCAGTATTCGTATTTTGTAGCGTTATTTTTTATTATTTTTGTAAACCATAAAATGAATAAACTTTAATAATATTATAACCTAAACAAGGATAGAATAATCCCGTTTTCGTAGCGTAAGTAATTTGCGTGCCATTTCTGCGTACCGTGGCTTAAGTAAACGTAAATGGTATGCAGTAAACCGTGTAATTACGGGCTGGCTCCGAGCTCTGGTCACGAACAATGGCCGCGCGGTAATTGTCGCCCGTGTGCATCCAGCCTTATCGTGAATACCTAGCAGAAAATTTGAGGTAGTTTTATTACTTTTTTATTCCACTAAAAGTCTATACCTACTTATGGTAACGGGCTAGCCTATAAGAAGATGGCAGTTATATCAAAATGATAAAAATCTAGTCGCTTAAAAAATTCCCAAAATGACCCTGCCGGTGATCGAACCCAGAACCTCCCGATTGGAAAACTTCAGCACTAATACTGCGCCAAGGAGGTCGTCAAAAATCACCCGGCACGCTGTCTCTAGCCTCTACTCACCAAATAATTGCAAAAAGAAAACACGATATGAGCGCTATGTACCTAACTAACTTATTTTTCAAAAGATATAGATAAGAAATGTCCAATGATGCGGCATAAAAAATCTACAACGAGAGAAGGATTTTTTATGACCCATAGGCAAGTAATACCGCAGCTGGCATGCAGGATGTGATCCATTGTACACGACCGGACCATGCAAATTGATAGAATAAGGGATGGTGAATGGCATAAGCGATAGCGATTTAAGTTGATCCGGATGATCCTGACGAGTTTACCCGACATGAGTACCAATAATTAATCATACTTCATATCATCATACTAATATTATTAATGCGAAAGTGTGTCTGTTTGTTGGTTTGTCCTTCAATCACGCCGCAATGGAGCAACGAATTGACGTGATTTTTTGCATTGGACATAGTTATGGACGTGGAGAGTGATATATGCTACTTTTTACCACGGAAAATTTAGGAGTTCCCGCGGGAATTAAAAAAATTATTCCACGCGGACGAAGTCGCGGGCATCAGCTAGTATTCTATATACAAAGTGTAGAACTTGTAGGTACGTACGCGGCGTCAATTTAGCTTTTAATTTACTCGAGCTAGCGAAGTTAAAAAAGTAGGTAGTAGGTAGGCGGTTTTTATTGACCTATTTTTTTTTGTAGATATACACGTGCAGCCTGCAAATTGACTTTTATAGGCTTTCAGTCTTTTCAGAGAATAAAATAGAGTCCGGAAATTGATTCTGCTCGGGTTTCCATCGGAAAAATGCGTCGTTCTTTTTTTATAAAATTTAAACGTCCATACTAATATTATAAATGCGAAAGTATGTATGTCTGTCTGTCTGTCTGACTGTCTGTCTGTCTGCTACGCTTTCCCGGCCCATCTTTTCAACCGATTTTGCTAAAATTTGGTATTGAGGTAGGTTATATCCCGGGGAAGGACATAGGCTTACTTTTGATACTTTTGATCCCGGAAAATTGAGGAGTTCCCGTGGGAATCAAAAAACCTTAATCCACGCGGACGAAGTCGCGGGCATCATCTAGTAGATAATAAAGAAAAGTTTTTAATAGGTATGCTAAGCCGCCAACAGTTTATCATTTGTACCAATCGTAAAATAAATGATATTTTGATTGATTCATAATTCATATCGATGTTATAGGAAGATCAATTACTATATGATGAGCAAAACATAATATACCAAGTTCGTATCATGTCTTTTTTGTTCACGACTGCCATCATTCAATCTCTACTCTCTCACATTATGCTAATATGCTGACACAAGTATTATCTTAAACGATTAAACAATAGACTTGTCTGTTTGGAATTCCAATTTTCGAAATGACTTGTATAATTATAAATACCTATCTCGCTATTCAAACAGTAATGTTATGCATGATGTAACTCAATGCCTTTAATTTCTAGAACTGTTTTTTTTAATTCCTCTTCCTTTATGTCGTAATTTTACGATGCTACAATTTCATAATATTGCCTTATTTATTAATGCCACATCAGCTTGCCTTATTCCATGTTCACTTCTTCCTATAATTTTCCTTTCGTTGTCGTCGTTTTTTCAAAAAATGGACGTCCACTGCTTAACTGCTTAATAAAACAACTTCATAAAGGCATCTTGCAAGGTTTACTGCATCAGTCTTGTTTGAGCCGCTTGCATCCGTTCATCTTCAGTCAAATTTAGCGGATTTGAATTAGTAAAAATAGATCAATAGATAGTGATGGAATTATAATAGGTTTTTCGTACCACTTGCTCAAAAAAGTGACATTCTATGCCACAAAAAGCGAACATAACAATAGTCATTTTTAATCTGTTAAAAACAGGGAAAGAAAATTGTACTGAATTTCATTCATCCTCTAGGGGGAGAATGTGATTTAAATTTGGAATACTTAATACTGAACTACATCTGTGTTTACATCCCGTGCGTTCCGTTATAGACTGAGAGCACTGTTCAGTGCTCTTTACTGTGGAGAAATTCGTTCCGTTATGACTGACAGTAAACTGCCGCAGTATCCTAGGAAAATATATGACGTCATTAATCGACGCCATTTTTGTACTGTGAGCACTGGCGTTTTCGAGGTGGTGCTCTCAGTGTTTGTCTCAGTGCTGCCTGCGTTCCGTTTTAAGCAGTACCCAGTATACCTAACTATAAAGGAACGGCTTCGCAGTGTACTGAATTGACATCACACCTTACAGTGCTCGCAATGTAAGGTGTATTTCGGAACACACCCGGGTGAGTTTGTATTATACATCTTTTTGAAAAAGGAATACGCATTTATTATGCAGATAATGATTATTAAATAAAATGACGAAAACCGACGAGGCCGTATGAGCTTGATGCCTTTGCTTTTCCGACAAAAAAATATTAGTCTAGGAATTTGCCGCGTTTTTGTTTTCTTCAAATACATAAACGTTAAGTTTATTTTAATTTATTTTTATAAATAAGTTAATGTTCTAAAAATACGTTACGATGTTAATCAAAGCGACAGTGATAGTGAATTGTCGGATTCCATCAGTGCAAATGCTGCCGCAATTATAAATAATTGGACCAATGTTTCGAATGTTAACTTTTACTTTTATCATTATTTTTAATAAATGCTTATCTCATATTATTATTGTGTTATTTTTTTTGCAAATGGTACGAAAAGTAGAGTATTTTCCTCGGTGATAAAGCTGTCTTAGTCTTGGGTGAACTTAAATCCCTCGCTACACTCAGGACTCGTCTTAAATCCCTCGCTTCGCTCGTGATTTAAGTTTTTAACACCCTCGCTACGCTCGGGAGTAAACCTCGAGTCCATCGTTACGCTCGCGATTTAAATCGTCACCCGCGACAGAAGACACTGCTTTATCCCCTTGGTTAATAATCTACTAATTCCTATCTATTTAAAATTTGAAATAATCATGTAGGTAACAATTAACAAACTATAGTCTAAGAACATAAAGCATTAACATTTATCAACACTACAATCTAACGACATCCTCTTCAATAAATACATTGCGATAATAAATGCCAAAGATAAGACCTAACCATGACCTGAAACGAATCTGATTGAATGACATTAATCATCATGTAACTATCGATACAGACAAATAAAATAATATCTACCTCATGATAACTACGGAATAGAAGGGTTAGTATAAGATTTTAACATGGCACCAACGTTAAAACGTCGTTTAGAATTTCGTAATAGACTAGCATTTGCCCGCAGCTTCGCTCACGTTAAGTTCGATTTTCATGCAATTTTTGAGCCCCTATTTCCCCCACCACCACCACCACTGCAGCCCACTTACGTCCCACTGTTGGGCACAGGCTTCCACTCATAGGAGAGAGGGAATTAGAGCTTAAACCCACCACGCTGCTCCAATGCGGGTTGGCGGGCTAACCCCTATTTAGGGGTTGAATTTCCAAAAATCCTTTCTTAGCGTACGTCATAAAAGCTATCTGTATGCCAAATTTAAGCCCGATCCGTCCAGTGGTTAGACCTGTGCGTTGATAGATCAGTCAGTCAGTCAATCAGTCAGTCACTCACTTTTTCCTTGTATGTATTTAGATATAGTAGGTACTTTAGCGTTTTTTATCACAAGTAGCTGTATTCTGTGTCATAAGCTCATGCAAATATCTACATATTTAAGCGTTTTAAGCGGAAACATTGCAAAATAAAAATCAATGGTACATAATTTTTGACTTGAAATCATTTTAATATGAATTACTAGCTGATACCCGCGACTTCGTCCGCGTGGTCCGCGTTAAGTTTTTTTTGATTCCCGCGGGAACTCCTTAATTTTCCGGGATAAAGTCTGTGTTACTCTCCAGGTCCTCAACTATACCTATGCCAAAAATCACGTCGATCCGTTGCTCTGTTGCGACGTGATTGAAGGACAAACCAACGAACCAATAAACAAACATACACACTTTCGCATTTACAATATTAGTATGACGTTTCGACTATAATTATTGTATGAACGCTGTTGGGATGTAAAGTCTCATACTAACCATACTGCAACCTCAGAAACTATGGTGTTGCAACAAAGTCACTCAAAGACGCACTTGACAAAGTCTAGCATCATGTTAATAGTAGATTAGTAGCCAAGGGTTGTAAGGCATCAATTGCAGCCCGAGATATTTAGGCGCACGAGCGCAGGGAGGGCGCCTATAGTTCGAGGGTGCAATTTATTGATGCTTACACCCGAGCTAACTACTCTGCTTTACATCTCGATTGTGAGGTAAAGTAGGTCCTTATTACCCCCAAATGGAGCTTGTAGGTGACCAATTAGCGCTCTAGGGTAATAATGTAGCTAGAAAAGCCCTAGGGCGGTAAGTAAAAAAAAAACTCTTTACTCTTTCAAAAAGTTCGCGTACATCTAACCATCATACTTTTTTTAATTACTTACCGCCCTAGGGCTTTTCTAGCTACATTATTACCCCAGAGCGCTAATTGGTCACCTACAAGCTCCATTTGGGGGTAATAAAAGGACCTACTTACCGAATATGAGAGATGTAAATGTTTATTAATGCAACTTGCATTTCAAGTCTACATATAACCAGGCATTAATAATCTTATTCAGCCCCTATCAGTTGCGAAGAATCGTTCGAAGGCAAATAAAATTTCAATTAGATCAGTTCGAGGAAGGAGTGTATAAAAAGGTTATTACTATGGCTAATGCACGTGCCTAGAATAGAGATGTACCAATACTAGTATTGCGAACAGCTGTTTAGTCAACAGATACGCATGTAACTATGCAAGCGATGCATTCCTTTGATAAATATGTATCGGGATGCGACCGGCCTCGTTAAGGCTCAGGCATATAAAACGCGTGATGAGTTTTGTTGGAAGACATGTTAGCCCTGTGATCTTACTGTTGCGACGATGCACTCTATGGGAGCAGGCTTTCTTGAAAGCAGTATCTATTCTGTAAATAAAGTAAACTAAAGTAAATCAGTTAAAGGACAAGTGGCCTAGTTGTGACAACGAATATCAGTCGATTAAATCGGTTACTGGATGGGTGACCGAATTTGGACGTTCAAATATGGCCTTTTCGTTTCCTCCGTGTCTCGGAGAGCGCGTTAAGCCATCGGTCCCAGTTATTATCACTAACACTGGGAACCAACCGCATTATTATCCCAAGAAAACTCCTACCATTATTCGATTAAGGGAAAGGAGTCACGACCCTCAGTAATGAGGAATACGACGCAGAGAGAGAGAGAGAGAGAATCAGTTTTTAATAAAGCATTTTACAAGAATACTAATTCACTTAAGCGCTTATTAAATAACACTGACAAATCCTAACCAAAGCCACAATAGGTAACAGTTCCGTAACCGACTCTGGGTCAAGCTCCCCACAGGGCAGTTTAATAACATACAATATTGTATTTAATTTACATACTTATTACACTAAGCTACGTAATGTATTATATTATTGACTATTGTATGAAAAAAAAAAAAAAAAAAGAGCAACTGCTGAGTTTCTTGCCGGCTCTTCTCAGCAGAATCTGCTTTCCGAACCGGTGGTAGAGTCAAAACATGACGTAACATAAGAGACACCTGCATGTCCTACATGTTTTTTAAATAAATGAATTAAATGAATTAAGTTTTTACGTGAAATAACTGTCGTATAATGGGCGAAGGCGGCGGCGCTGCGCGGCGGTCCGTTAAATACAGGCATTGATGGTAAACATGGAGATAAGTGGCACTTATTCCGGTAGGGTAATAACTTTCCATGGTCGAATGCTCTAGATCAGTCACTAGACCAGGGACATTTTTTAAGAAATGGTCGTCTTGTAGTAGCGTCGTGGTCTTAAATAAATGGGAGGTCCCCTCTAGGTCATACAAATGCTGAAATTTGCCTTGAGTTCTTCACGGCAAATTTTATTCTCTAGTGGTTTGTATATAGCTGAAAATTTTCAACTTTTAATAATATAAAATTCAAAAATTAAACTGAATTTTAGTTAAATTCTAGAGACTGAAGGTGAATACGACAAAGAGAAATTAGCAATCTAAAAGCGTATCGTTAGTTTAAAGTTAAATGCTTATTGGCCCTGTCGGTTAAATGAAAGAAGTGAAGAGAAATAACAGAGGTTTAATTAATTCAGGAGGCACTGCGAACTCTTCTGTTTTGTTTTAGCCGCGGTACCTACTTAATACGATACGAAATTAATGCGTTTCAAAAAGTCACATTGCTTATTTGGTCTTCTTCTTCTTCATCGTTACACTCTTGACAGAGTGGTCGTGGTCATCACGAAGTGACGGCTTTTGTGGCAGATGTAATGCGCCTCACGAGCATCCGCCACTTCTCCCTGATGGCCGACAGCCTAGTGCAATCGTGCAATTCCCTTCCTCGCCCTCTGGTGCCCTCTACCTTGCCCTGCACGACAAGGCGCTCGATGGAGTCATTCTCACGACGGGAGACGTGTCCAAAAAATTTTAGTATGCGGCTCTGTACCAGCGCTGAAAGCCGTTGTTTTACGCCGAGTTCTTGGAGAATAGAGACGTTAGTGCGGGTAATTTTGATTTACTCCCGATAAATTTTCATACACCGGGCTTATATATGCATATCGATTCGAAAGGAGGTAAACTCTAAAAACTGATGCATTAAACATTAGTTTTTTTGCGCACGCAAAAAAATTTCCTTTGAATTAAACAAGATTCAGATTCCAGTAATTGTTTAAAAAATAAAAGTAGCAGAAGCAAGCGAGCGATGTTGGGATTTTAAATCAGCGGAGTCGAACAAAGCATTGGAAAACGATTAATGAAAAAGAAAACATCAATGAGCATTGCGATCATAAGGTAGGTACCGACAGCAAGCTTGAAGATATTCGAAGCTATAATAATAATATTTTTTTTTGACAAAAATATAATAACTAGACTTCGTTTAACACTTGATAAGCTGGACTTCGGTCAGGTGGATTTAAATTTTTTTTTAAATGCAAGTCTGTGGTATAAATAAATCTCCATAGACCCAGCGATTTGAATATTATTAATTATCAGTTCGTTTTTTCTTTTATAATATGAATTAATTTAACGGAAGCTAGGAGAAAATGGAAGATAATCAACTTCAAAATATCAACTTCAAAATATTATGTCTCTCTCTGCGCCGTATGCCTTATTGTTGAGGGTTATGATCTCTTCAATAACATATTGAAGATGATCTTGTAAATAATTTTAAGATGTAACTTTTTTGTAAACAAGTAAAATAGAATTATTCCAAAACATAATATTATCTCCAGATTACTACTATTACCTATTCTGTGCTCCAGCTTAGCTTTCCAAGTCGAACAGAATCTTAAACCAGGGACGCATAAATCGTGAAGACTTCAAACCACTTTTACTTTTATGTAGCAAAGGGTGCCGCATTTCTTAACTATACAAATGTTGTCGTCAAAGTTTGCAGGATGTGCAAATTGGTGAATGCCCGGTCTGAATGGTCATTGCTCACATCTTTGTCCAGGCTCTTCCTTGACAGTGATGGTTATTAGAAAATATGTAATCTGACAAAGAGTGTCTTACCATTGATTTAAGTAGTGTTACGTGCTGTCTTAAGTCCGAACTTGCTGGTGCTGCGTAGTTTTCCAGCATGTGCAACTTTTTTTGTAGGTTACAAGATAGCCCTTGATTGCAATCTCGCCTGATGATAAGTGATGATTACACGTTACACTATAGATCCAGATTTAACTGGCTCTAGCTGATTTTATACTTTATTGTTCCTTGTGTATCAATATCCATAAAAAGAAAAAAAATGTTCCAAATCTTATTTACGTTATGATTAGGTAATTCAAATTACACGAAGCTGCAAAAAATGATTACGGCTTTTTTTTTGTGTTAATCCTGATTCCCAACTTTATAATAGTGGTAAGGTCAAAGGTTAACTGAAAGAGAATACCTCTAGGTTTAGGTAGTTTGCCTTTGTAAATTTTATTTTATGTGCTATAAAGGAATAAAAACAAACAAACAAAACCCCGGAAGGTGCCATCTTTGCACATCAAGTGGACTTCGACTGTAACACAATACACTTATGTTATAAAGTATACATGCATAGGGGCGATTATAGTAGGAGCGCTCATAAATTTTGTTATTAGTAGCGGGTAATTCGCCGTTTCGATGTATGGAATTATGCGGACCTGTACGTTTGATTCTTTCCTTCCCTTCTTTTTGGTTTTCTTGGTTCGATTTTCCTTATACAATACTTTTGCCTTCTCACAAACAAGTCTACTATTGATTCTTGTTGTCTGTATATGTGTTAGTTTATTTACAAAAAAGGCGTTTATTTTAATAGTAGTTTATATTATCATACTTGCTCAGTAACTAGGGATTACTATGGTGGAAAGTCTCCTTGTAAGTTGGTGTTTGCAATTCAAGGCAACATTACGTCGCACAATGCTTGAATTGTAATGTTCACATTACAGTTCAAGCTATGCAAAACTCCTTGGTAAACAATCTCTTTTCTTATAAAATGGTAAGAAAACTTTTTACTGAAAAAAAAACACTGAACATGGCGGCATTTAATTTCCATACATTTCAAACTATGCAAAACTCCTTGGAACTCAAAGCCGTAAAAAAAAAAATGGAAAACTATTTACGAAAAAAAAATGGAAATGGCGGCATTTCATTTGATCTGAAAGTTTGTGAAGTTTGTTCGTAAAGTGATTTATTTACCTCGCAAGAATGATATAAAGTAGAATGCTTACCTCGGTTGCAAGTAGCTATTACACCCTCGAACTATATTCACCCTCGCTCGCTGCGCTCGCTCGTGTGACTAAATATCTCGGGTGCACGCGATCCATTAGCGCCCTATGCGAGCTGCGCTCGCACTGGCGCCAAATTGGATCTTGTTCTGTAATAGCTTACTTACGTCCCTTGTGTAACAATCTACTGATATAAGGGCGGTAAATAGGTTTTTACATACGAGTTGACTAATGTCAGCCCGATGACGCCAGTCGAGGGCTGACCATCGTCACGAGTTTGTTAAAACCTTAACGCCCGTGTATCACACGATATTTTTCAATACATTCAATACAGTGAGAAAACTTGAAAATAAAACTCGAGTAGGTAGGTACAAGGTACTTACTAGAAAATGGTTTCTCACGCCCGTACTTATTTTGAGAATTTTGGCGGCTAATAATAGCGCGATATTTTTTCTCACATCTAAAATACCTAATTGTTGATTTAATTTTATTATTCCACAATACATAAAACTCTCATATTATTTAATAATTTATAAGAAAAACTCAATGAAACTTTTAAAAATAGCGCGCACAGATTAAAGATTTAGTATCTACGGCGCGTTGTTGTAATGGCTTTTTTTTTAATTGGCTTCATGGCTCTAGGTTCTAGCTCTTAACTCCCAACCTGGACTATTCAGCCTTTACTTTTTTGATTAAATAAAACTTAACACAATTTTAATTAATTATATTAAATACTTACAATTTTTTATTTCATGAATTGATTTCATCATCTACATCTAAATGTTATTATTTTTTAGGTTTTTTTTACTTACGAAGTCAATATCATTATGAACCTTCTTGCAAGAAAACTTTTTATTTAGAAGTGAAGTAGGCTTAAATAAAAATAAAAAAAAAACTGCAAATTTACTGCACGAGGGCAGTAAATTCTGCAAACTTACCACACGAGGGCAGTAAATTTAACTTACAAGCCCTGTTTACTACCTCTGTAAGTGCATTTTTCGATCAAGTGTATTGAAAATATCTTTTATCTATTTCTTAACTTACTTATTTTACAATATTTAATGAATTACAAAAGTTTTCAATAAATAAATAATTAAAAACAAGGATTTAAACATAGAATTTTAGTACACTCAATTTAAAAAATATTTATCTGATTTTTACTTATCTGTCCAAATTTTCAATCACATCAATTAATTTTCTAACACATTTAGTACACAATAGAATTGAAACAACTGTCGTATTAAATCCTTTAACTTTCAAACAATAGTATTTAAGTTACTATCGTCTACACATTTCAAACGCTAGTGAGAACAATAGGAAACCACAATATAATACGAGATTCGTGATTGCACAGTGAGGTGCAATAATTATTTTACAATTTTATCTTGTCTGGATTATTTTATTTATAGTGCACTAGAAATTCCCAATGAGCTCGAAGGGTTAAGTATAGTGATTCTGAAACTCTATTTATCGACTTGTCGAAGTCGATAGCTTAGAGACTAAGGTTTTTGAAGACCACCCTGGCGCAGTGTTGCGCGTTGTTGTCTTAACGTGGGAGGTCCCGGGTTCGATTCCCGGCAGGATCAATTTGGGAATTTATAATTTCTGAGTTTTCCCTGAACTGGTCTGGGGGGAGGCTTCGGCCGAGGCTAGTTACCACCCTACCGGCAAAGCCATCAAGCGATTGAGCGATCTGATACGATGCCGTGTTAGAAACTAACTAAGGGTATGGGTTTAATCTAACTGCCATACCTACCTCTAACAAGTTAGCCCGCTACATCTTAGACAGCATCATCACTTACCATCAGGTGAGATCCCAATCGAGGGCTAACTTGTGGAATATAAAAAAATACATGCGAAATCTAAAGCTTCTTAGATTTTGCATACAGTTCAGGAAGGAAGACAAATTTTAATTAAATTTTATATTCTACGCAATGACATTGTGTTTGTGAAGCGCTTTAAGTTTTTTTATTAGTAATTTAACAATAATATTTTTTCCATACTGTAACACTTTATCAATGCACTAGCTGATGCCCGCGACTTCGTCCGCGTGGATTGAGGTTTTTCGGTTCCCGCGGGAACTCTTTAATTTTCCGGGATAAAAAGTAGCCTATGTGCTATTTCAGACTATAATCTATCTCTGTGCCAAATTTCATCCAGATCCGTTCATCCGTTGGAGCGTGATTGAGTAACAAACATACATCCATACATCCAAACTTTCGCATTTATAATATTTATTTGATCAATTCAACAAAAGTAAAATCGATATCATCACATACTATGCGCATTCGAGATCGTTGCATCACTAGCCTTGCATGCGGGTGCTTAAAGTTCTGATATCATCTATTTTTATCTATGAACTCCTGCAGCAGCATTACAAATGAAATGAGGCCCTTTGTTGTAAAATTACAGTATTTCTCGTTATTGTGTCTATGCTACCATCGCGCGGTGTCTATTGTACGGGCTTTTCTTTGTCAACTCTAACGCTTTGTTGATTCTTCTTTGTTCATTAGTTACAGGATTTAAATTTAACGTCTTCTTGGGTAATATTTTCTTTTGTAAACTTTATTTTTCATTACACCTTGACTAGAGATTTGAAATCTTAATTTTAATTTTCCTATTATGTATATACATACGCCATTTATATAATTTTATTATTATTTATTTATTTTACTAAATTAATACACACTTAAATATACTTCTTTATTCAGATAGACAGAACGTAAATATTTTACTTGAAGGTTCAATATTTTCTTCATACTAATATTATAAATGCGAAAGTGTGCCTGTCTTTCTGTCTGTCTATCTGCTACGCTTTAACGGCTCATCTATTCAATCGATTTTGATGAAATTTTGTACATATATATATTTTGAATTTTTGTTCGGATATATTGTATCCCGGGGAAGGCCAATAGGCTACTTTTTATCCCAAAAATTGAAAGATTTCCCGCGGGAATCTAACAAACCTTAATCGACGCGGACGAAGTCGCGGGCTTCATCTAGTTGATTGTAAAAATTATAATATTATTTTATAATATAAATTTATTTATGATTCTGATTTTGATTGACAGTCTAATTACCGACTTACTATTATTTTATTATGTAGTTCTTATGCTAACTATGATTATAAATATTAAGGAGTTAATAAACATAAAACTTTTTAAGCCAATATAAATGTACCTATATAATATGTTATAAATTACAATATGTTTTGGCTATCTAGACTTTTACCTTGAAATCGAAAACACATAAATTGAAATTGACACCAAATAAATCAACGGTGAAGTATTAGACAGAAAATTACCTTATATGGGCACAGTTTCATCCTATTGGCTTATAAAGGTGCCCTTGTCTAGTCTTTGATAGATTTATGGACTCCAACCGACTCGATTTGCAAATCAGAGGCTCTGATGTGATTGAATATTTATTTTGCTATAATATTGAAATGAATTTCACTGAGTAACATTTACATACATACTATATTTTCTACTTGCTGCATCTAACGGCTATCTTCACTATTTGTATCTATTTTTTTTGCATTTTGGTCCTTATCCTTACGTTACCGCTAAGATCTTGTTTCGTGTTTTAGTTTCTTGAAGAAGGAATTTGTTTAAGCTCGAATCATCTTAGCTACGTTCGGGTGTTATAATGAATATATGGGGATATCCGTTCTTCGTTATAGAGGGAATATTATACATCCAGAGTTTCAAGTCTCATATATATGGCCATCAGTTTCTTCTAGTTAGTTTAGTTTCAGATCAGGGCCCCAATCATGTAAGAATGGCTGATCAAACGTTAAAGATTTTCGTCAAAGTAAAATAAACCATCAGGGTATCGTACGTACCTAAACGTATAAGAATGGGCAGACGAAATTGAGCTCTAACTCAATCTACTTATGGTTTATTTTACTTTGACGAAAATCTTTAACGTTTGATTGACAATTCTTACGTAATCGGGGGGCTGTTTCTTTCTTCATTTTAGATAATATACAATAGATGATTTGTGGCACATAACCATGGACGTGTCTGATACATCCATGCACATAACCTATATTCGAAAGTCACAGTGTAACAAGGACTATAACATTCCACTTAAAAACGACTCTAAGCACTAAACATACTCTCTACACTATGTACTTTTTATTACTCTGCTTTCACTCATAATGAGTTTCATGGAATCGCGTACAGCAAATGAACATTGCAATGAAGCCCAATTAAGTTTAATGAAACTAGTAATAAACTCACATATAAATAACTTCCTAATTCGGGTTTCCTCTATTACAATAATTGATAGTAAAATTACGAGTTACTCAGTGGGGTTCATTGAACTGGAGCTTTAGTAATTGTATAGAACGGACGTTCTCAAAATGTGGCCAATTCTGGATAGGTAAACAATCTCTAAACAAAACTAAAATGATAGCTTTAAATCTAGTCCGGCCCCTTTCCGCAGGGAGTATTATGAAAGGGTTAACCATATTTTTAATGCTGTCCTTTTAGTTTAGTTTAGAGAATGTGCATTACAGAATCAGCGTCATAGTTTATTATAATAAACACTTAAATCTACAGACTACTGGGGTCGACTTTTTATTTTTATTTTTATTTAATGGGTTGCCAACAGATAATACACAATCACAATAAAAAATAACAAACACATAGAAAACAATTTTGAGTGTACGCCCAATTACTGGCAAGCCGGCATACGTTTTATCTGATCTCGCAAGTGCGGGATTACCAGTAAGTTAACAAATAGTGTTAAACTTAACAATAGGCAGAATATTTGACAATATAATTTCAAAAAAAAAACACAATACATATTACAAGATTAGACAATAAGCTAGGTATATAAGTCTATGATACTGCATCAATGAACTATTGCAACATCCTTCTGTACTGCTGTAAAGAGAGTGAATGAGGATCCGTGGTAATTTTGGCAGTTTTGAAGAGGTTATTGTACTCACCACCCTGTTTGTGCCTTATTTGACTTATTCGGCCTGTTGACTTTTTACAACCTGGATCCTCCTGTCGTAGTGGTGAGTGCCATGGTCTTATAAGGAGGTTTTCTTGGAGTCAATCATTCCCCAGCAAGGGAATTAATTAATTATTTCAGCCTTAACTTATGCTAAGCTCTGTTAAATGCGAATCATATCGCCACTAAATATAATAAGAATAACATACTTTCCAGGTTTAACTACAGATTCCGAAAATGAATTATATAATATTAAAAAAAAATGTATCTACTTACAGCTGCAGTACCTAGGTATTGTCCAATTTATTTGTCACGTCTTCATTTTCCTTTTCTTAGAACCTTTCCCAATAAAAGTACCAATCCAATCTACATTCAATGGAAAAGTATCAAATTTATTAAAATCATAGCGCAATAGAGATGTCAACACTTTATATCGATAAAGCAATCTGTCGCAGTGTTTACATAAACATAACGGTAATGCTAAGTAATTTTGAATACAGAAATTGTGCACGTGAATTCAATAAACTAGAGGCTATTCAACCGTCTGTCAGAGTCGGCTATTACTTTTAAGGCTGAGACAAATAGGACGCGTAGTGACAGCAGCGTAAAGGCAACTGCATGACTGAATTGTATACTGATAACACGCGAATGTGAGCACAATAACTTGTGATGCAAAAATAATGAATGTATTAAGTCACCGAATGATACGAAATAATAGTGCGACCCAGTTGATTTACTTCTCTCGCCTATTGTTTCAATATAGGGTGTTTTACTAAGGCTTTTTTTTAAATTGTAATGCGCACATATTTTTTTGTATCTTCTAGGAGGTAATTTGTTGAACATTGCCGATGCGGCGCATGGCGCTGTCGTTTCGTGTCATGTTTGTCTTAGACTTTAAAGTACTGTTGGAGTATAATTTAGAATAAATATGCCAATAATATATTAAAATTTGGTACTAGTTGGTGCCACGGGGGACTTTATGGTCTTACACTTTACCTTTAACCACACAAGGAAATGGCTGTTTTATTTATGAGGAACTCTATCATATTGATTTGTATCAATTGATACGAAGTCATAGATTAGATCAATAATTTTCTATTATTTTATGTATCTATTACTTTTTTAATTCTTGATGTTTTGTTATTTTTATTCACCCTCGCTCAAACTCAACCGATTTCAATTATATTAAAGGCTTGGAGGTATAGTTTCTATCTACGCCAAAACATTTCGCTCTGAAGAAAATATCGTTCCCACACGTAGCATCTACAATTAATAAATATTATTTTTTCTCTTTATTAGCACATAATATGATATCAATGAAGCGTCTGATCATAGTTAAGCAAATATGTTTTGAAACGGAGTGAACTGCGAGGTAGTATTATTGTAGTTACGGGTACACTAACATGGCCAGTAAATTTAACAAAGCATAAAACATTAAAACAACATTTCTGTTTTTCGTGCCACAGTGTGCTTTATCTCAATTGGAAGTAGGAGTATTCCCACAATCATCCGTGTGAAATCGCGTGACTCCTCTATCATTTTCATGTCGGTCAACTACATGTCAATTATACCAATAAGTACTACACACATTCTACTGTTAAAATACAAAAGCGTGTCCTAAATTTTAATAGCTGTTCAACCATTGTAATCAGTTAAGTAAAAAGAAAAAACACGGCAGAAGTGAAACTTCGGAAAAGTAGCCAACGAGAAAATGAGATAAATATAACTTGTATTCTATCTCATTCTCTCGCAGGCTAAACCCTATTATGAATATGTTTGTCAGTGTCTCTTTTTGGTGTCACTTTTTCGTTTCATCGAATTTTCAAATCCCAACGATTCTAAAGAAATTTCACTTCAAAACCCCTCTTTAGTAATTCCAAAACCATACTCGTCAATAGGTAAATTATAATTAAATTAAATGTGAACTAAAAGTGAAAATCTTTAAATTGGGTAATAATTTGGTCTTTGAGATAATCGCGATAAAACATGCGTACAACTTCCTATTTAAAAGATGGTTAAAAACATGTCAAACATTAATTAAATTGACAAAAGCAATCTTCTTATATTGTATGCAAATATCGACGAGACATGAGGAGCAAAATCCTCGCTTATCAACTCGCATACTTGACATAAGTGAAAGCGTATTACATGTGATTGAAATCAAATTGTTCATATCTAATTCCATTGTAGCAATCTGTTCCATAATCAACCGAAAGTGAAAATTGAATGGCCTAACAGCTGAATCGATTCGCAATCGATTCGTCACTGTCCGCTACCGCTATCGATAGAGGTGTTCGCATCACTAATTTTCGTGTCGAAATTGATTGAATCGAATTTCAATTGGTGTCTCAATGTCTATCGTTTTGTGTAGATAAATTAATTTCTGTAATAAATATTATTAACTAGATGATGGCCTTCCCCGGGATGGAACCCGAATCTCTCTACCAAAGTAGTTGAAGAGAAGGGAACAGGGAACAAAAGGAAATTCCTTGACATTATTATTCATGTATGACATCGGTTCTCAAAACTCAAAAAATTGCCCGAGGTGTCATAGATTATATTCGGTTCTTTTACCGTCATGCGTTGTGGTCATGTGGTTGACATAATTCGCATCACTAATTTGCGTATCGATTGAATCTGATTTCAATTGGCGTCTCAATGTCTGTCGTTTTGTGTCGACAAGTTTTTTCCTATCATATCTTAAGGGTGGTCATACACGGGCAGCATGGAACATTCACGACTGACCGGCACGGGCTCGGTAATGCAACTTCGTATACCTTCCTTCCAATTTTCATATACGAGATCACATGAGCAGCTGCAACCGTCCCGAGTGGTCGTGGACTCGAGCAGTTGCAAAGCAACTACAACATAGGGCTATTCAATGGGCATTTAAACCAATTTCTCAAAAGCCGGCAATGCATTTTGCGTTTTCTCTAGTGCATCAAATGTGCAGAAGCAATCGCCTACTCCTTTGCTGGCTATTTATATTTTGTTGATGTCTTTGGTGCAGTTATCCCCTTCTCAACTGCGCAAGATGAATTTTCAACTGCTCCATCGTTCCAGTGTGTGGCCGCTCTGAGACAGATCAGTTACATCATGTACATAACTGGTTTAGTAATAAAAAATCCAATTTGCATAGGCAAGTAGGCAAGTACTTGCTGTGTCGGGATTATTCTTATTCTAAGGTTTTATTTCGCATTTCCTTTGCAGAACTTGTTTTTATTACTTTCCTTGTATATTTTTAGATTTGATAGCAATCTTAAACTTTAATCTCTATTTACAGAGATATTATAGAATCAGGAAACAATAATAATATGATCAAAGAAATATTTTCACAACACAAAAAAATAAAATATTAAATATTTAATGACTGAGCGGATATCCCCCAACTATGTCTTATTAATATTACAGAGCGTGACAAAGTTGTTCCTTTATAGTAACTATAGGTGAAGCCCGTGGCGTCGTTCGCGTAAGTTAAGGTTTTATAGGATCCCTTGAGAACGCTTTGATTTTCTGATATAAAAAGAAGCCTATTAATTCATCAAAATTAGCAGACAGATAATCAGACAGACACACTTTTGCATTCATAATAATATTAGTATGGGAGTAAGTATGGATTTTCCTTCGTTATAGAGTTCCACCCATGGTAGAAAATACCTACGAATAACTTTATAATTACGCCATCGCGAACGACGACAAACGTTTATCCATTGACTTACAAATACCTGACGCACCATCGAAACGCAAAAAACGGCACGGTCAAACTGTGCACAAATAGATATTGTGAACAATTTTCGCCTCAGTCGCGCATGAGTACAACCAGGCGACAAAATTTCGTATGTGTCGAATTGTTATTACAAAATTGAACCCTAAATATAAAGATATATGGTTGGTTTTTGTGAACCGTTTGGTGTCTCAGTCTATATTATCTATAGCTGTGTTTGTATAAGTGATTGTGGACGCTTATTGAGTATTAATTTGTAGGTAATGTAGTATCCTTAGTTGGTAAATCGATGCGTCTAACTTTAAATACGCTCTGTCGGTTATTGCTCTGTGCGAATAATTTTACAATTAACTTTCATTTAATCTTTTTTGCTAATTACGTTATATTATACCGCGACTTTATACAATTAGCGTGACAGTTACCATTATGTAAGCTCTAAGCTTGTCTAGACGGTGTCGAAACTTTTTTTTTTAAATTGCTTATGATTCTTTCAATGGAAGTGTTAGTTTATTATACTGTTTGGAAGAACTTTCGCTTAGGTAATTTAGTGAAGATGCATTGTTTGTTGGTCCCCAAATGTACTGATTTGGTGGTCCAGATTTCGAGTCTTGGTGGCTGGGTCGTGCCACAAAAGGTATTAATTGGGAATCCAAAAATTTTTTTGATAGTACATTTTTTATTTCACTACAAGTTAGCCTTTGACTGCGATCTCACCTGATGGTAAGTGATGATGCAGTCTAAGATGGTAGCGGGCTAACCTGGTAGGGGCATGGCAGTTATATTAAACCCATACTCGAAATCGGTTTCTACACGGCATCGTACCGGAACGCTAAATCGCTTGGTAATAAATATTATCGGTACATCTTTGCTGGTAGGGTGGTAACTAGCCACGGCCGAAACCTCCCACTAAACCAGACCAAAGAAAATTCAGAAATAATTAATTCCCAAATTGACCCTGCCGCGAATCGAACCCGGGACCTCCCACAACACCAAGGGAGCAGCAGGCAACAGCGCTCAACACTGTGCCAGGGAGATCGTAAAATGTAGCTTGTATTTGAAATGTTTGCGATGTTACATCCCCTTGCCTCGGATTTTTTCAAGAATTTCAAAAAATCCATCCTTATCTTATGCGAACTTCTGTGCGAATTTCAGCTTTCTACGTCCAAGGGGTTGGGCTCAGCGTCTGTCAAGGCATGAGTCATTCAGTGAGCGAGAGATTTAGGACTCCTTTATTTTAGAACATAGTTGTTTTTGTGGATCTGCCCCCCTATTACGTAAGAATTGTTCATCAAACGTTTAAGATTTTTGTCAAAGTAAAATAAACCATAACTACATTGAATTAGAGCTCAATTTCGTCTGTCCATTCTTATACGTTTAGGTATGAACGATACTCGAACGTATAAGAATGGATACACGAAATTGAGCTCTAATTTAATGCCGTTATGGTTTATAAACTTTGGCGACGAACTTTAACGTTTTGATCGGACATTCTTACATGATTGGTACCCTGGGCCCCAATCATGTAAGAATGGCCGATTAAACGTTAAAGATTTTCGTCAAAGTAAAATAAACCATATTTGGATTGAATTAGAGCTCAATTTCGTCTGCCCATTCTTATACGTTTAGGTATGTACGATACCCTAAACGTATAAGAGTGGGCAGACGAAATTGAGCTCATGGTTGATTTTACTTTGACGAAAATGTTTAACGTTTGATCGACAATTCTTACGTAATCGGGGGCAGAGGCCCAATTCTCTAAGAAAATCGTAATCATTTGAGAGCGTATTACTCGAAATGTTTATAAGAGTTCATACATTCTTTTCCAGTTTGAATTAAACGTTTGACAGACGTTTACGATTATGAATTTCTTACACAATCGGGGGGCTTAGTTGGAAAATTGTACGTGACAAAAAATCGGTAAAATATGTTTCTCCCTCAGTAGATAATGTATGTACGTAAATAATACATAAAATAATAAATAAAAATAAAATAAAATAAAAAAAGTATGTTAATACCTGTATGTAATTATTTTAGTTAAGGTTGAACATTTCCAAGTAGGTCGTAGTTCAGTTAGAAAACAGCCGCGTCGTAAGCCACTATAGTCGAAGCCCTATCACGAATTTCGCGAATTTATATTTATTAAATATTTTGTTTTCTTTTAAAGAATAGAGAAAGTAATTATGTTCTTGTGGGGTGTCCAACGTAGTCTTGGGTGTGCACTATCGTTTAATTGTAATAACTAGATTTTATTTACCCACTCCGGGGCTTGTGATTTCAATCAGACTGTACAAACAGCCTGCCATCTTGAAAAGGTTTGAGTGTGTTAACAATCGTCTTGTACGTGGGCGAATTTGCGGGGCTTTTTCTTTTAATATAATTTTATATAGCTGCTTTTACTAGGTTCCCAAATCTGTATGAATATATTTGAGGTCGTGTAACTTTAACCCTAAACATCTTAAGCGATATAAGGTAATTTCGTCTCAACTTATATTGCTACTCATTTTTATATTGCTACTTTAACGAGGTCCTAAGATTGGCACAAAAATTTGACATGTATAATAATCCTCTTGTACTCGGGCCTTTTTCTTTTCATATCATTTTATACAGCTGCTTTTACTATAGTTTCTCAGATCTGTATGAATATCTTTGAGGTCGTGTAACTTTAACCCTAAACATTGTTGTCGTCAACTCAAGCGATATAAGGTATTTTCTTCTCAACTTATATTGCTACTCAATTTTATATTGCTACTTTAACGAGGTTCTAAGATGACATGTATAATAATCGTCTTGTACGTGGGTGAAATTTACTGGCCTTTTTCTTTTAATATAATTCAATATATTTTACTAGGTTCTCAGATTTTTATGATATCTTTGATGTCATGTAGCTTTGACCCTAAATCGTTGACGTCATCTCAACCGATACATGGTTATTTAGACCGTATTCTGAATAAATTTTTTAGCTGGTTAAAGCAGCTTAGAATAATATAAAGCTAAGTAAAAAATTAGGCAGCCAGTTAATATTTAATGCAAAGCTTAAGAACGAGGTTCTAAGCTTTGCATAAAATTTGAACTATGTACATCTGCGTCGTCGTCTGCTAGACGAAGTTCTGTTATAGACAAATAATATATCAGATTATAGAGCTCTCCTACAAAATTCATTGTTTAGTATTCATTTGAGAGTAAACTTGCTCAGAGGCTAATGTAGAGGTTTAGTGTGCCACTAAATTTATCTAATTCAGTGCATAAAGCTTTTTAAGAGAAAACTTTACACACGTTACATAAACCTTATTAAAACTATTACGGGATCTAACATTGCTAATATGAGCGTAATATCACAAGACATCGAACAATATTGATGCATTCAATCCAGATCAATTTCGTCAGTGTTTACTGGTTTAGTTTAATACTACGGTGGTGTATAGTGGATTTATTATCGAGGCGTGCGATCTAAACGACCGTAAGTGAACGTTTAACGCAGTATGGGTGGGTTAGATGCATTTAACACTTAATAGAGCGATGATAATTTTTCCGGATTGCGTAATAATTTAGTAGCTATGCTATAGTAAAATCACTGCATATTTTAAAACAATGTGGCCAATTCTGTATTTAACACAATCTCTAAACTAAACTAAAATTACAGCTTTATTAAAGCTTTATTATTTTGACGACCTCCGTGGCGCAGTGTTGAGCGCTGTTGCCTTAATAGACTAAGAGATAACTGCAATTTTGGTAACCATCGCCTGAAAAGCTGATTCAGTGTTAGGTGGATGTAGAGCTCTCCACTGATCACAAAAGTTGCAGTCTGCCTGCATTTGGATGGCCCTTTCGCTAAATATGGCCGTTCAAAGACGGTTTATTGTTACCAAAAATGAACGATAATTAGAAAAGCTGATTCTTGTACAGTATTAAAGTATGCGCAGTACCTATGTAAACAGCCAAAAAACTGACGCATGTGGATGGGACTTTTTCTAGATATCAGCTTTCAAAGACGTTATAAGTTATACTTACTATGCGTTCCTGTAAAAAAATATTCACCTATTTCACCTATAGTGAAGACCTGAAAAATTACATAGGCTACTTTTATCCCGAAAAATTGAGCAGGTCCCGTGGGAATTAAAAAAACTTATTCCAGGCGGACGAAGTCGCAGGCATAGCAAGTAAGAAACTAAAAGTAAAATCGCAACGCAAGGTGTAAAATAGAGGAAAGTTCACGCGGTCGCCGTAAATCGTGGCCACACGTGAGATTGTGATCTCTTACCCAACGATGTGATAAAAGATGCCGAGATACAGCCTCCGGAGAGATCGCAGATAGCGGTGGAAAGCTGTGTGCATTGTCGATAATATTTTGACTCATTTAGTAACACTTCTGTGTACCTTCTCTTAATAAGGTGTCTAGCCTAGCGAATTGTAAAAACGACTCTCTGATTTTTTTTTAAAGCTTGTCGGTTTGTGTTTTAAAAAGGTCTATCTGATTTTTTTTTATATCAACGATTTTTAAAAGTCTATATCTCATTCTTTAGTTTCAGAATATCAATCATAAAAATCGTAAGGAGCTCTCATTGTTACAAGAAGAATTATTATTGGTATTTTTTTTATTAAGTGACGCGCTGATGTGATAAAGTCATCAATATACGTTGTTTGTAACTGCATAATAAGAACACCAGACCGCCACTTGTTACGCTTTCCGCTTCGCTTACGTAATCGAGTTATGAAGAAGAAAAAATTACGGCAAAACTTTTATTTTAACCCGAAGTTTAGCAAAAAAACTGACGGCGCGGCGCGGCGGTTTGCAATTTAACAAGAAATACATATTATAGAGATCCTATTAGTTATAGTTGTATACAACTTTACCTGGATCTGTAAAATAATCTAGAAAACAATTATAAAGAACTAATAAATGCTATACCACTCAATATCGTGCGCAATTTTTTTCGTCCCCGCCGTCATTATGTATTCTTTAGCGGCCATTTTGGTTTTATTAAAAAACGAAACTTTAACCATAAGTTTTGGCTTTAACTATAAACTTTAACCAATAAAACGTGACAGGTTGTATCCCGGGGAAGGACATAGGCTACTTTTTATCCCGGAAATTAAGGAGTTACCGCTGGAATTTAAGAAAATCTTAATCCACGCGAACGCAGTCGCGGGCATCATCTTATCTAATAGACTAAGAGATAACTGCAATTTTGGTAACCATCGCCAGAAAGGCTGATTCAGTGTTAGGTGGATGTAGAGCTCTCCCCTGATCACAAAAGTTGCAGTCTGCCTGCATTTGGACGACCCTTTCGCTAAATATGGCCATTCAAAGACGGTTTATTGTTACCAAAAATGAACGATAATTAGAAAAGCTGATTCTTGTACAGTATTAAAGTATGCGCAGTACCTATGTAAACAGCGTAAAAACTGACGCATGTGGATGGGACTTTTTCTAGATATCAGCTTCAAATACGTTATAAGCTATACTTACTATGCGTTCCTGTAAATAAATATTACCTCCCTCCGATTTTTCCACATCTCCTTATGTTGTGCTTCGATGGGCCACTCAACTAGGAATTTGTCTAATTCATCACGCCATCATAGCCTCGACCTACCACGCTGGTATTGATGATTTTGGGGGGTCCAGAAGGAAGCAGATTTAGTCCACAAGGCATCTGGCATCTTATATCGATATAAAATAAGGACATCACTACAAGTTGCACTGCGTAACGAACATCAGGCTGCAACCTTGTTACACTTTCCGCTTCGCTCACATAACCGAGGTAGGTATATTCATTATCAAGTCGAGGAATTTGCGCTAAAGTTTTAATTAACCAAAAGTTTGTCGTTGTGCTGCTGTTATTTTAACGTGAATTAACTCGTGTGTTTGGAATTTTCGCTTTAAAGGGAAAGTTATTTACGAACTATTTAATGATTCCATAATATAATTATTTTAATTTGCTTTCATATTTCGTCATCCTCAGAGACCTTCGAGACAAAGGTCTTCTGCATGGATCTCCACATAAAACGGTCTTATATATGCCGCTTGCATCCAGCGGCTCCCATTTACTTGCTTGAAATCACTTTATTCAAAAACCGGCCGACAGGCCGACGGCTGACATTCGGGCCAAAACTGAAATTGGTTGGTAAAAGTAACTCGTACCTATATATTCAGATATTCCAAACATTCAATCTGATTCATTGAAAGTTAAGAAACAGGTAGGTAACTTAGCTACTTACATTTCAGGTCTAGAATGAGCAATAATTTGTTGCGATACGCAATTTCAATGCAACAGGAAATTCTAACAAGCAAATCTGCGTGCTCGGCATAGTATGAATGCTGTTACTAAATACACTTAAAATTCCTACACATCGGGCCCCAATAATTTCTAGTTTCGAAATTTAGGTATCTAATTATCTGATTTATCACTGCATTATACGCCAAATTAGGCTTTAACTTGATTTACAAAGAGTTTGTAGCAATGTTTGGACTGGTGGGAGGCTTCGGCCGTGGCTAGTTACCACCCTACCGGCAAAGACGTGCCGCCAAGCGATTTAGCGTTCCGGTACGACGCCGTGAAGAAACCGAATAGGTGTATGGGTTTAATATAACTGCCATGCCCTTATCAGGTTAGCCCGCTACCATCTTAGACTGCATCGTCACTTACCATCAGGTAAGATCACAGTCAAGGGCTAGCTTGTACCTTGTGGATTAAAATAAAAAAAATATGCTGGTTTTTGGCGACTTCCCTGGCGCAGTGGTGAGCAGTGGCTTATAAGTGGGAGGTCCCGAATTCGATAACCGGTAGGGCTAATTTGGGATTTTTTATTTCTAAGTTGTCTGTAGTCTAGTCTGGTGGGAGGCTTCGGCGGTGGCTAATAGGAATGATGACAACTCAATCAAATCAGCAACTCTTTATCAAACTTAAAAACGCAGTTTTAGTATGGAAGTTGTATGAAATGCACAGTTGTGACGTCATCAAATTTCAACTCACTTTTTTTCTTTAATCTATATTTTAAAATGGTTATCAAACTTAAAACTAACTGAGGATGTGAATTTTAGGTCTTTTGGGAGACCCTCTATTTAATAATCAGTTAGAAATAATTTATTTTTGATCATCATCCCTATTATTACCAGCCTACTTAGTAATGACGTATCGAACGATTTACAGTTCCTGTACTGCCATGTATCCAAACTAATATTATTAATGCGAAAGTATGTCTGTCTGTCTGCTACGCTTTCACGGCCCATCTTTTTAACTGATTTTGATGAAATTTGGTATAGTGATAGTTGTATCCCGGGCTAGAACATAGGCTACTTTTTATCCCAGAAAATTAAAGAGTACCCGCGGGAATACAAAAAACTTACCTTAACTTAAAGTCGCGACTCGCGGGCATTACCTTAACTTAAAGTCGCGACTCGCGGGCATCATCTAGCAACTAATAAACGATTAGGGGTATACTGCCATATCCCTACCACATATCTACCACCTTTAATTCATCATCCTGCAGTTTATATCATCCAGATGAGATTGCAGATAAATCTATCTAGTTTACCTATCATAATGCGTTCTCATTTCTCTTATCTCTGCGCGAGCATTCATCGCAAAACGACACACTTGTCGATAAAAGATAGCTCTGTCGATACGTCGACAATAAACTTACTGAAGTTCTGCGTTTAAGCTCAATCTGGGAGATAAGGCATCTCGTTATGTCGGCATTCCTTGTCACAGCCCTAGTAAATCATACTAATATTATAAATGCGAAAGTATGTTAGTTTGTTGGTTTATTGGTTTGTAGATTTGTCCTTCAATCACGACGCAACGGATTGACGTGATTTTTGGCATGAGTATAAGAGAGTGACATAGGCTACTTTTTATCCCGGTAAATTAAGGTGTTCCCGCGCTAGTATTTAAACTGAGAATTTAAACTGAGATATTATACAAGAATTGTATTGATGATCTTTAACGAGACACGCGACTTTGTTCGGGTAGATTTAGATTTTTTCCAGCATATCCTATGCCCGTCTCAAGAATACGAGATATCGCAGTTCCAAATTTCGTTCAAATTGGTTCAGCGACAACCAGACAAAGATACTTTCGCATCATAAGTTACGAGTAATTTACCTATACGAGAACAATGTAGGTAGACTTGGGTGTATCCAACGCATAAGCTTAGGTAGCCTATGCGTTGGTTATACTCAGGTAAGACTAGAATTTTAATAAGCAGCTTACATAAAACAAAAACTTTGCACAAAGTGTGTTGCGTCCGCTTATATTTTAAACCCCTACTTAAGGTGTCGTTGCAACATTCATTAAATATTAAAACATTCTGTTTTCGTCACATAGGTTTTAGTACCGATCCGAAATTTGTGGGAAATATTGTGAAAGTTCTTAAAGAAAGAATTAGTTTTGCGCGATAATCATTTGAGAGCTTTATGCGTATTACTCGAACTGTTTAAGAAGTTAATACATGCCTTTTGTCATGCAGTCTGAACTCCTACAGTTCGAATTAATTATTATGACGTTTGAATAAAGTGTACGATGACGATTTTCTTACACAATCAAATTCAAATGCACCTAATTTTAAATACTACTAGATTCAGCATCCGATTTTTAAATGAAAATTTGCAGTAGGTAACAGAAAAACCAATGTTTCCGTTCCTTGATTATCGCCATGTTGAAATGGGAAAACTGCAAAAGGGAGATTAGTATAGAGTATTCGATGGGCGGGTGGCCTAGATACACCTGGCATCCAGGTGGTAAGGGTGAAATTGCTTCCTGCCGTGAAAATATTATACCGTAAAGCTAGAGAGAAAAAAAATCGTTTTTTCATTTTTTTATTGTGAGATAGGCGCGCTCAAATATAGACCTCATAATTTTTAAATGATAAGATTGACTTTAATATTATTCAGCTCCGATAAGTAAATATCCGAAGGGACCTGAAGACGAGCGATATCAGAAAAGTGGCATCGTTTTAATATAAAAGGCCGAAGATAAGGATTTTTTTACTATTTAAATTAAAAGATTGAAGAGATATTTTTTCCTGCCGTCGCCCAATGGTCGTAACAGAAACGCACCTTAAGTTTTGTTGTTTTTAATTAAAACATTTCATCTTGGTTTCGCAGAAGATTTTTCATTTAAAATCCCTTTGAGATTTAATAGCTGTTAGTTATGTGATAGTCATTATTTTAATTTGAAATGAAATCTCACAACCTACCTGTCGAGATACAGCTTATAAATAATGAAGATGTAGAAGAATTACAAAAAAACCTCCTCCTCCTCTCATAATAGTTTAGAGTTTTAGACTATAACTAACCACGCTGGCAAAGTGTGGCACTTTTGAGCACTATATGATCAGGCATGCAGATTATTTGACAATTTTTTTCTTAAAGCTCGATGATACGGAAAATCCGACACAACCGGGGAAAGATCAAGCGCAGGACCAACGGCTGAACGTATTCTTCGGGGCACGGGGATGAAACACCGCCAACTTCTTAACTCCGGGCTAATACTGAGAATTTCTTGTCAGAGAAACCCAACACTTAAAAGCCATCGAAACCAGGACCTCATCATCCACAGTCGGATATGCTAACCACTACACCAACAAGACAGTTGCAAAGGTAATTTAATTACTGTCTAAAAGGTTACACGAGAAAAGGGTCGGTACATAATAAGTCAGCCTGCCTCTGCAGTCATCTTTCATCTTCATCTTAGTCGCACACAGTCTTACCGGTATCATAAATAACTACATAAATATTAAAAATGCCAAAGTTTGTTTATTTGTTGGTTCCCCTTAAATAACACCAATTACAGATCTGAGTGACATTGGCTACTTTTTATCCCGAAAAATCAAAAAGGTCACGCGCCAGCTATTGTAAGATAATGGTATTATATTAGAAACCTCAAGTTCCAACAACACCTGAACAAAGTTTCAAACGCATAGGTACATATTACATATATACGGTAAAGCAGGGACAAACAAGCAATCATTAATTTTATACAACGAACTTTAAAGAAGTAAATTAGGCTTGATTAAACATAAGCTTTTAATGAATTAGCTTTTAATTAATTAATTAGGTTTAATATAACTGCCATACCCCTAACAGGTTAGCCCGCTACCATCTTAGACTGCGTCATAACTTACCAGCAGGTGAGATCGCAGTCAAGGGCTAACTTGTAGTGGCGTAAATAAAAGCTAGTATGATAACAGGTTTGCCAGCGAAGGATTTTCCCTTTTTTTGTATTTCATGATCAACATCAAAGCTCGAAGCTAGATAATTATACAATTATATCGCCAGTAAAAAACGTAAGCTACATTTTCCCATGTGAGCACTAATTCTTTATGTCGCGATTGTATCGCTCCACGGAAGTAGCATGCAATTAGGCGCTGCGTTCTTTTTGCGATTTAAGCTTTATTGCGCTCGTGTGAACCCGGCTTAACGAATTTACGACGCATTTACCGAATGTTTAGTAGCATTTGAATTGCTTAAAATTTCTTTTGGAAAATTGTTTGTGATTTTACTATTCATTATAATATTTAATATAATAATTACTATATTAAGTTTAATATATATTAGTACATAATATAAATATATTAGTATTAACAATATATTATTAGTGTGTCATATAGTGAACCAACCTTATGTCAGAAGACTCAAATACAGTATTTATTCACGCTACTCGTAGTTACTCATACAATTGTCATATTTATAGCAAAAAAAGGTTGCTACAGCGCCAGTAAAAAAACGTAAGCTTTGATTTCCCCTGTGAACGCTAACTTTACCGCGCGATGGTATCAGCGCGCAGGAAGTAGCGTGCAATTAGGCACCGCGTTGTTTATTGCGGCTTGGAGCGGTTTAAGCTAAATTGCGCGCGTGTGAACTCGGCTTAACGATTTTACGACGCATTTTGTCTTTTACTGCGTGTAAGGGATTTTCTTTTCAATTTCCAGATTATTTAAATAAACGTAGTAGAATTCATTTCAAAATGTCAATTTTTGATTTATAATAATTACAAAAACATAATTTATACATAATCATTAATAGAATTAAGGTGTACCTGATAAAAGGATTATTCTGATAGGATAAATAATGTAATTTTTTACCTTTATTATATTTTATAGAATTAAACTATAATATCTAATAATTTCAAAAATTATTGTTAGAATTATTTTAGGTTGAGATGGTTTAGGGCTAGTTTCTTATTGTTACTAAGGAAGGAGTTTTCATAATTCCACCCATGAGACTTGGTACCTATTTGTGTTTTAGGTGAAAAATGATGAATTTTATGTTTTTCACAGGTTTTTGATATTAACTTTTTCTACAACCTAATACCACGTGGACGAAGTCCCGGGCAAACGCTAGTTTTACTACAGTATTCTTCATGTAGGTATGCTTATTATTATATTATTTTACCTATTATAAGTACCTGTGACTTTGGCTGAAATTATGAAAAATATCAATTATTATTTTATTATTACATGTATCATTACTCAAACATTTTGCACAGCTATATGATTTAATAGCGTTTAACTTATACCACCATTACATTAGACCTCTCGAACACCTGTAGAGTACAAAGAGAGAAGACTCTTTAAACATACATTATGCATCAGTGCCCAGCCACGTGTGGTACTAAAAGCGTAAGCCCTAAGTCTAAGCTACGAGCTAAATATACAGCAAACACTAGATAGGACGTTAAAAACCCCCGAGAGTCCTGTTTACCTCGGACTAAGCAACTGGTGGTTCCGCGCCACTTTTAGTGATGTGAAAAGCCTAAGTTATAATATGAAATATCGATGTATCCATTTACATGTCGGAATTGTAGAGATAGTATTTTGAATTGTAGACTTTTACTATGGCATATGTATATTATAATCCTGAAATTCGTTGGAATTGGTACTTTTACTACAAAAAGACAATTATAAACATCTCTCAATCTCGATCAATCTTCAACGTAACGCTAAAAGCAGTTGCCCATCCGTTTGTCATTGAAAACTTAAGTTTGCAGAGATCAAAGAGCTCAGTAAACGAGAAATCCTAGCCAGCACTTAATAGGTTGGATTTGGAATTGGTAGGGCACTAAATACTTAGAGCACTATTTTTATTGTTCCTCTCAGTCTATCAGTAAGTTGGTATAGCGAATTATTAAATCTTTAGTTCCGTATATTTTTATTGATATTATTAATTGACTAGACTAGATGATGTCCGCGACTTCGTTCTCGTGGATTAAGCTTTTTGTATTCCCACTTAATTTTCCGGGATAAAAAGTAGCCTATGTCCTTCCCCGGGATACAACTTATCCGTGTACCAAATTTCATCAAAATCGGTGGAAAAAATGGGCCGCTAAAGCGTAGCAAACAGATATACCTACTTTCGCATTTATAATATTACTAGCTGATGCCCGCGACTTCGTCCGCGTGGTTTAAGATTTTTTGATTCCCGCGGGAACTCCTTAATTTTCCGGGATAAAAAGTAGCCTATGTCACTCTCCAGGTCCTTAACTATACCCATGCCAAAAATCACGTCGATCCGTTGCTCCGTTGCGGCGACAAACCAACAAACCAACAAACAAACACACTTTCGCATTTATAATATTAGTATGATTAAGTATGGATTTATTGAGTAATGCAATGAATGTTCTTTCACTGACAAAATAGTCAACATAAAATGTCCCGTAAACGATTCCAATACAAAGTGATATTAATCGTCTATAACCCGCAATGGCCGATAATAGGGACCCAATTATTTGCGCACGCACGCACACTCCCATCGGTATTTAAAGACCAACGCCGCTCCGTGCCGGCAAATAAATTGATTATTAATTCCACTAATGGCCAAATCTCTATGTATTTATCACAACTAAGGGACTAGTTCCAGGGATTGACAGTAAAGTAAGCAATCCATACATCCATACAAATTTTATGAATGGTAAAGTGTGTCCTTCTGTCTGTATCTTATATTTTCAGTGCCCATCTTTGAAGAAATTCATACAAATTATGCACATTGCATTGCATTATTTAAATCTTAATTAATTATTTAATATATTTAATTCTTTAATTATTTATTTGATTGCATCTTTTAAATGGATAAAGATACTACCTTTTATCCCGGAAAATTAAGAGCAAAGAGTTCCCATAGGATTTAAAGATATTTGCCATCTGCACGCGATAATATTTAATAAGGCGTATAATAAAGTATAAGGTACTTATTATATAGTAGGTACACATGTGTGTGCGCTAATACAGGTGTATTTTAGTCACTTTCTCTCACTCTCAGTCCAATGGCAATACAGTACAATCAAAAAAGCTCTTCGATACCATTAATGGAAGGGATTTTGACCCTCAGAAATGATGAATGCGAAGCAGAGATATATTATTTATGTGGATTGTTACAGACCGCTAGAAAGCTTCTGTTAATTCACGGATGTAAGAATGAGCTTGATGACTATGCACGTAGAAATTGTACAAATCATCGCGATCAATGACACAGCGTGTACAAAGATTGATGCAACGAAACTGGTGCGCTACTACGAAATTAACATAGAGGCATAAATAAACACGATACTTTTAGATTTAGCGGTCGGCGATTTAGGTCATTTTAATAACTGACTAATGATGAGCTATCATGAGTCATGACACTATGAAAACTCAGTTTTTTTTAGTGTTTTCTGTATGTAGGTCCTATGTTTAATTTTTTGTGACCCATTTCCTTTTTTGTGTGCAATAAAGTATTAACAATAAGGATTTACTTTTGGAAACGAATTACCGAGTTCGACACCTGCCCCCCGATTGTGTAAGGAAGTCGTAATCGTTTGTTAAACGTATAATTCGACCTGTTTAAGGAGTTCATAGACGAGGCATCCACGTCAAAAAGCATAATATATATAATATTATGAACGCCGCAACCGCCGAGGTTCTGGCTTTTCTTAGGAATATCATTCCGAAACAGTGGAAGATACACTCGTAGATTCAAAGTAACTTGTGAAAGTTTATTTAAATTAAAAAAAACACTTGAGTTGAATAGAATTGAAAAATCGCAAATATAATATAAAATATTAAGTGTGCTGCAGCCATATATATCGTTACGTCTCGAAATTTAAATTGACTTGTGAAATATAGCAAAATTAAGAGCCAAGCAACGAGAAAATTGCGTTTATTAATCAAATTTTCAACTCTATTAATGCTCAATCGACATTAAATTGATTTTGACAGTTGTAAAAGTTTGTTTATTGCCTTACGGATTCTCGGGTTGACCTGAGCTGTCAGCTGAGTGGGCTTGAATGAAAAAAAACCTGCGTAATGAACTTTGGTTTGGTATTTGGACACGAGATATTAATAGATTATGCTATTTGCGAATTTGGACACTCATGGTTATTTATCATTATCATGGTCCCGTAGTAAAACTAGGGATCCTATTTATTCATTTCATTTATTTATAAAACATATTTTGTGGTCCATTAGTAACAATAATATATAATCTTAATAACTATGTTAGAACCTACAATCCAAGGTGTTATTAACAATTTTAACTTAATCTATGTTACGTACCTAAAACATTGGCTTACCAATACATTAGACGCACCATCGAAGCGCAAAAAACGGCACGGTCAAATTGTGCACAAATAGGTATTGTGAACAATTTTCGCCTCAGTCGTGCATGAGTACACTAGGCGACAAAATGTCGTATGTGTTGAATTGTTATTACAAAATTGAACCCTAAATATAAAGCTATATGGTTGGTTTTTGTGAACCGTTTGGTGTCTCATTCTATATTATCTATAGTTGTGTTTGTATAAGCGATTGTGGATGCTTTTTGAATATTAATTTGTAGGTAATGTTGTATCCTTAGTTGGTAAATCGATGACCTAAAAGCTAAAAGGGATTTAGTCCTCTGTATGAGTTTCCCCATTAGAGGATTATCCATCTTCCCCGCTATGCTCAAGACATAATGCTTTTTATGCAACAATGGTCTTGGGCATTGTGTGTTACAACTACGTTTCAGATTTTGATAAATTATAAAACTAGGTTATGTTAGCGGTTTCTGTTTTGTTAGACTGCACTGGCGAATATGACAAAAATTATTGTTGGGCATTTTCCGATAAAACTAGTGAGTTAAAACTGGTGATATATTTAAACGTTACAATACAATAGAAATACTTTCTTTACTTAACTTAAGGATTACATTTGGGTGTTCTTACGTATATTATTGGCTACATTTATTTATATTATTTATACTTACAAATAACTTTAACGCTTATTTTTGTCCCTTGTATGTTTGCATGTGAACTAGAAGACCTGTATCGTGGTGTCCAAATATTGCATTCAAACGTTAAAACAAAAGCTTAGTATAGTCGTAGCCTCAGGGAGACGCTCGATCCACGCGGTGCAACACCATGCTATATCATGTGTGAAAAAAATGAGTTTGATAAAATTTCTTTATGTTCGGAATATACGGAACCCTGCCCTTGCTTGACCTGACACGCACTTGACCAGGTCTTTATCTTACAATTCCTAGACGCAGTATTGTTGAGAAAGGTTGGCGCCAACAAGGCTTTATTGTGGATATCTGTACCGTTAGATCCGACATTGGCCTTACAACTAATTGCATATGGATGGAGACATACTTTTAACACGTGCCTCTCAAGTCTCAACCCAGAGACGTGCCACGCAATCAGTAGTGCGTTTCTGACTATCTCTATCACTATCACTTCTTTCAAGCTCGCATATTGAATTGCATATTTTAAAAAACTTTTAAAAGGCTAATTAAAAAAAACTTGAGTATTTTAAAATAAAGACCTTCATCGAGTTCGTTTCTGCGCACTAATCTGAGAAACAGCTGCAGGAATTTTCATTTAGTTTTTAACAAACTCATCCAGCGATTAATTTTCTTTTTAGTGAAAAATGTCTAAACTATGATGCTAATAAATTGTCAATGAAGTCTACAAAAATCCATTAGCCTCCTGAAAGATTTCTTTGTGTAAACCACAGACTATTTACTCCTCGGTGGTGTAAACTGTGAGTTATATTTTACGAAAACAAGGTCTTCTGAAGTTCTTTCTCTCAGATAGATCCTAAAAAAACTGACATCCGTCCATACTAATATTATAAATGACTAGCTGATGCCCGCGACTTCATCCGCGTGGAATACGTTTTTTAAATTCTCACGGAAACTCCTCAATTTTCCGGGATAAAAAGTAGCCTATGTCACTCACCAGGTCCTAACTATACCCATGCAAAATATCAAGTCGATCCATTGCTCCGTTGCAGCGTGATTGCAGGACAAACCAACAAACAAACACACTTTCGTATTTATAATATTAGTATGATGCGGAAGTGTGCCTGTCTGTCTGCTACGCTTTAACAGCCCATCTTTTCAGCCTATTTTGATGAAGTCGCGGGTAGCATCTAGTTAATATACAACTTTTACTAATACATAATATTATGTACCTACTTACTTTGTTAGCAAAAAAAAATATTTTAGGCTCTGTATCGACAATAAAGCTTCTAAGTAAAATTTAAAAAAATGTTTAATGTAATCAGGAATCGTCCAGTTACAGTTTTATTATAAGTATACATTAATTAGTTTACTTATAGTAACGAGTCTGTGCGCGCGTCGAGCCATGGCATATTACGAGTATGTCACCGGTCTAGGACTTACATAAGGTAGGACTAGGCAATAGGAAATAGAAATGCCCGATAGAATTAATTGCCCACTTTAAAGAATGGGTGGAGATTAAATCATAAGATTGAAGGTAACCTCATCTCGAGAAACCAATTAGGAGATTTTAATGCAGTTTTCATTACCCTACGGATTACTAAGGTTAAGTGAGTCAGTATTCATTAGAAATCTAAGCCTGATCGCCCATTAATTCAAGCGGCATTTTGCAGAACGACGCCATTAGTGACGTAATAGTTAAGTTTTTGTCTACTGGTAGGTAACCATCGTTTTATAAAAATATTTATGGGAGGTTCTGCGTTACAATCCCGGCGTGGTCACCCAGGAAATGCATAATTTTTTAGTTGGCTTTGTAAGGGTTTTGCCGTAGCTAATACCTTTCTAGCAAAGCCATACTAACCGTTTATTGGCGTTTCGGTACAAAGCTGCATAATACTTACAGATTATGGGTATGGGCTTGATGCGAGATTTTGTGATTAATCCGTATGTTGAGGAGGGATTCAAACTAAAATCCCTCGGGTCGGGTTCAGTGGACTGTATTTACTTGTTCACAATGTTCTTAGTTCTATTTACAATGTTCCAGTGGTTCGCAGGGTTCTTGGTACTTGGTCTTCACGGTTCGGGTGTTGTGGACGAAGTGATTCTATACAGTTCAAACATGATCTTATATCTAATTCTCCCACTCGGCAACCGCATACGTTCGTGCCAAGCGAGAGATAAGGCGATCGCGGGGGTGAGGGCGCAGTGGGGAGCGGGGGCGTCGGCGGCCGACCAATCAGCGTTAGTCACGGCGGGCGCACCGCGTGGCATGAAGCTCCCGTCCGTAACATCACTCCCCTCAGCGAAGCTCTCGCGTAGCTTCCTCTTCATTTTCGGTCAGGACGGCAAGCTTCCTGGTTGGTCGATGAAACACGCCGCCTCGAGTTCTCACGGTAGCGCTGCGCACTTCTCCATCAGGTCCAGGATGCACGTGTCCGATGTTACCGCGTGGCAGACTTGTAGCGTAGTTCGTAGCCACAGTGATTTCTTCAACAATATCGTCTGGGGTCGGATCTTCACTAGGCCAGGCATCTTCATTTTCGCGCAGAAAAGGTGGGCCAGTGAACCAACGGTCTTCTTGTTTTATTGGTTGGAAGTTCAGGCGAGTCGCGTCGTCAGCTATGTTGAGATCGGTCGGGATCCACCTCCACTGGTTCTCTTGGGTGAGTTCTGCTATCTCGCCCAGGCGGTGTGCTACGTAAGGCGTGTAGCGTCGTGCTCCGTTGCGAATCCATTGCAGCGTGGTTTTGGAGTCGGACCAGTAAACAACACGCTCGGGTTTTACACGATGCTCTTCCATGATCGATTTTGCCAGCCTAGCTCCGACAAGTGCTGCTTGAAGTTCCATGCGTGGAATACTTTGGGCTCGCAGTGGTGCTACCTTGGCCTTGCCAGCGACTAGCACTAGGTCAACAGTGCCATTGTAGCGTTGTATTCTCCAGTAAGCTACACTTGCGTAGGCTTGAGCGCTGGCATCGCAGAGTACGTGCAGTTCCAAAGATCGCACTCCCCTCGTATTGTAATGGCGGGGAAGTCGAAGTTCTTTTATCTCGTCGAGGTTCTTTAGCCAAGCGCTGAAGTCATCAGCGATTTCGGTAGGTACAGGTTCATCCCAGCCGACTTGTAGGCGCCATAGGTTCTGCAGAAGGATCTTCGCTGTTATCGTGAAATGACTCAGCAATCCGAGCGGATCGAAGATAGACATTACCGCGCTTAAAGCTTCTCTTTTGGTCGGTACGCGGTTCTGATCGTAAACTTCTCGCGGGACTCGGTTCATTGATGTGTTGAATGCGAGTGTATCTTCAACGGGTAACCACAGTAGGCCTAGGGTCTTCTCTTGGCTGTGGTGATCGGTACCCAGGCTTGTTGGTGCTGGGGCTCGGAGTTCTTCAGGGATCGTATTCAGGACTCGTTGACTGTTCGAGTTCCACCCGCGCAGAATAAACCCGGCTTGTTCGTGCACGTAGTTTATTTCCTTTGCGGCTTCAATGGCTTCTTGTTCTGTGTCGTAACTGTCGACAAGGTCATCCATGTAGTGGTTTTCTGTGATGGCTTGCAGCGCTTTTGGATGGGTCTGGGAGAAGTCACGCGCATTTGCGTTTCGAACGCTGTGCGCGAGGAACGGCGAGCTTCGAGCCCCGAAGATCAACGAAACCATTTTGTATTGTTTCGGTGGGCTGCGTCGATCATTTCCTCGCCACAGGAACAATTGTGCAGGTTGGTCTTCTTTCCTTATTTGTATTTGCAGAAACATTTCCTGTATATCTGCGGTGACTGCTACGGCCCGTTCTCGGAATCGATAAAGAATACCGGGCAATGACTTAAGTTGATCTGGACCATCCAAAAGCTTGTCGTTGAGGCTTGTTCCTTGATGAGTTGCTGCTGCATCAAATACCAGTCTCACTTTGCCGGGTTTGTTTGGATTCTTCACAGCAAAGTGAGGCAGGAACCAACGGCGGTTGCTAGCTTCAGAACCATCACAAGGTTCGGCGTAACCTTTGTTCAATAGGTTAGCTATTTGCTTGCTGTATTCTTCACGGAAGTTTTCATCTCGATCCATCTTGCGTTCGATATTTCTTAATCGAGTGAAGGCTTCAGCATAATTGCATGGCAGAGTGACATCACCGCTCTTCCACGGCAGGCCAACTTCGTAATGACCATCGATTCTGTGAGCAGTTTCTTCGAAGATTTTGATAGCTCTCTCGTCTTCTGTTCTTATCTTCGTACTGAGAGAGATTCCGATGGCGTCGAGTTCAAAGTGGGAGCGGACTAAAGCGTCGAGTCTATCGTCGCGGGCTCGTTCCGTATTCCCGGTTTGGATATGGAGAACTTGATCTTCGTCGCGACTGAGAGTGACACGCGGTGCAGAGCCGTGTATCACCCAGCCAAGTTCGGTGCGTGATGCTGTAGGTTCATTGCGACGACCAGTTAGTAACTGCTTTGACACGATGAGTTCCCAATTGTCAGAGCCGATGAGTACACGTGGTCTAGCTTGTTCATAGCACACGCTGCTTGGTTCTAAAGTTCGGAGATGTGGATACTGCAGAAGTTGTTCCGGTATTGATTGGTTCAACAGTTGGATGTTCCGTATGGTTCTGGCCCGTATGACGTATGAGGACTTTGAACTTTTGCCCCTTAGCTTCAAACGGACGATTCTGCTGGTTCCATCTCTTTGCGTAGAGTTCACCCCATGGATGGTAACAGCATGAGCAGGTCCCTTCAGGTTCAGTTCATCGGCCAGATCTTCTTCAATAAGAGTGATGGTGGAACCCTCATCCAACAGGGCGTAGGTCTGGATCTCGATGCCGTCAGAGTTCGAGACGACAATTGGACACACTTTCAGCATCACTTTGCTGCCCATGTCCAAGTCAGTAGCAGTCGATGCCACGACCTCTGCTGATGGAACTTGAAGTGGTTCATCGGAGTTCTCAGGGCGTTGATGCAGCAAAAAGTGATGTGAATGTATGCAGCCGTCGATGCTACATCGCTTCGCCTTGCATGTTGCGCGCTGGTGCTTCTTTGTTAGGCACTTGAAGCAGATCTTGTTTGTTTTGGCCCAGTCCCAGCGTGCGTTGACGGTCATTTCTTTTAAGTTCTTGCACTGAGGTGGTTCATGGTCACCACCACAGCACAGACACTGTTCGATCTCGACGGTGGTAAATACGCGGGCTTCTCGGACTTTATTCGTTCTATGAAATGTTCCTTTTGATTTCGGGTCTGGTTCTTTCCGAGTTGATGTAGCCGGCGTAGCAGGTTTCGAGTAAGTGAACTCTAAGCCTATTGTAGCTTCGTGGTTCAAGAAGCGAGATAAGATCACGATGTGTGGTTCCCCTGGGCGCCGGTTCTCTGACGCATACTTGGCAAAGCTTCTTCGTAAGTCAGGTGGTAGCTTTTCCACGATGTCTCTGGTGAGCATACGGTTCTGCAGACATCCATCGAGACCCTCGACGTTCGTAATCGTGGCGACGATGTTCCTGACTTTAACGGCGAAGACGTTCAATTCAGTCGTCGTTGGTCCCAAGCGTGGCAACAGCTTGATCTCTTCTAAAGCTTTGTCGATCAAAGCTTCAGGACGACCGAAACTCTGTTCTAGAGCTTCCATGATCTCCGTCGGGTCACATGCCGTGTAGAGAAGTGAAGCAACGGCGTCTCGGGCTTCTCCTTTCAATGCGTTGCGCAGGCGTTGCATGTTCTCAATTGGTGAAAACTTGTGAAGGCGCGTGGAGTCTCGCATTGATGCTTTGAACGGCATCCACTCATTTTCGGACCCACTGAAAGTAGGTAATTCCGTTGATGAACGTGGTGGGGGTCGGTATCGGCTCATCCGTTCGAAGCTTTCCACGAGTGCTTCGATGCTTCGGGTTCGTGAGCGACTCGGCGTCGGTGAGCGGGCTCGGCGATCTTCGTGACTACGTTCGGGTCGGGGTTCGGCAATGTTCGTGTCATGCCTCAAGGTGGTCGCCGCGGCGTGAAGGGTTCGGGTCTCTCGCGCAGGTAGACAGGCAGGTAGGTCGGAGGGTGGCTCCCCTCGTATATGGTCGGAATTACGTAACCAATCATCCATACGTATTTTCGTGTGCATTTCTTCCTCAGGCCCTTGCGTGCTCAATCGGTCGTCGTCTTGTATGGTAGCTAGGTCAGCTTCTAACTTTTTCTGCACCAGGTCTGCTTCGATTTGCATCCGCTGTTCGAGCTGACGCATTTTGATAGCGGCGAGTCGTTCTGCAGCTTCATATTCTGCTTGTTTCATGCGAGCAGCCGTGCTTGCTGTGGATCGTTGCGATCGGGTAGATCTCGTAGGTGAAGGGCGACGAGTACGCAGAGCATGTTCTTCAACAACGGGTTCTTGCCGTGTTCGACCGGCACTTGTTGACGGTGATTGATCCGTGAAACGAATCTGTGCAGGGCGACGAGGTGTCGGTTCTTGTGGTGTGATAGTATGTTCGTCGTCTTCATCACCAAGTTGCGAGTTCTGACTTCTAGTCCGCACCATCTTGATCTGAGGTCTTCGGGTCTTGAGTCTTCGGTTCTTGGGCCTTCGGTTCTTGAGGCTTCAGTTCTTGACGCTTCGGTTCTTGAGGCTTCAGTTCTTGAAGCTTCGGATCTTGAGACGTCGGTTCTTGAGGCTTCAGTTCTTCAGGCTTCGGATCTTCAGGGTTCTTTATCCGGCTCGAAGGACCAAAGATGTTGGGGAGGGATTCAACTAAAATCCCTCGGTTCGTGTTCAGTGGACTGTATTTACTTGTTCACAATGTTCTTAGTTCTATTTACAATGTTCCAGTGGTTCGCAGGGTTCTTGGTACTTGGTCTTCACGGTTCGGGTGTTGTGGACGAAGTGATTCTATACAGTTCAAACATGATCTTATATCTAATTCTCCCACTCGGCAACCGCATACGTTCGTGCCAAGCGAGAGATAAGGCGATCGCGGGGGTGAGGGCGCAGTGGGGAGCGGGGGCGTCGGCGGCCGACCAATCAGCGTTAGTCACGGCGGGCGCACCGCGTGGCATGAAGCTCCCGTCCGTAACACCGTAGTACAACTATTATCCAATGAAAACCACGAAGATTTCATGATGTGTATTCCATTATATTTTGTATGCATACAGTAGGTATGCATCGATCGCACCAAAGATATACATGCATTTCTTGCTCTTATACATGTTGATAAAGATAACGGGGGGAAAACTAACTCAGAACAATAAAAGCGTTGTATGTATGTGGTAAATGCGGAATATTCGGCGCGTGCTGTAGTTGCTTTCATGTGCGATCTGCATAACATTTCTAATGAAAGCCTACGTTTAACTGCCCTGTAATTTGTGATTGTAATTCTGTCTTTCGGTAATAAAATGTTCGTAGTCATTTTATTTGTAATTGTAAACTGTAAATGAATTAAGTGTAGATTTAACGGTAGCTATAAAATTAGGTCTACTTTTACTTTAATGATTTAATTAGGTATTGGTTTATAGTTTATACGTCTCATAGGAAACTGGGCTGTTTACTTGTCTCGATTAGTATTCTTCTTACATTAAGTCTCTCTCTTTGCGTCGTATTCCTCATTACTGAGGGTCATGACCATTAATCACATAATGGTAGGAGTTTTCTTGGGATAATAATGCGGTGGGTTCCCACGTCCTTCCGCAACGTTTTACATGTTGAATAGGGGTATGGGTCTAATATAACTGTCATGCCCCTACCAGGTTAGCCCGCTGCCATATAAGACTGCATCATCACTTATCATCAGAGGAGATCGCAGTCAAGGGCTAACTTGTGGTGGATAAAAAAAATCATTAAGTAAACGATGAATTTGAACCGATATCAAAATGAAAATATCGATAAAACACAGCACAACACTAAAATTATCGTAATCGATTGCAAAAACCACAAGATCTACGCGTCATGCAGTCTAGAGGCTGGACGGTTGCAAAACAAGCAAAAACTACGCCGGTTTGCATTTAGTTCATGCGATTTTGAACCTTAGGAATTATAAATTAAATATCATCTTTTTTACTTTATTCAATGATTTTTGTAAAAATGGAGACAGTTTTTGCGCATTTGAGTAAACTCATTTTGTAAACCTTATCTCTTTCAGTTTAAAGTTCAATATTGTCAAGCAAGTTGTTGTATTAAAAATACATGCAGTACTTATATCGACATGGTTGAGTTAACATGTCACGGCCCTCAATGAAATGTTGTTTAGTAAATAAAAACGATTTAAGCGTCTTGAAGTAGGTAGGCAGATATTTAGTTCTAGACTAGATAAAACTACTGTTGATTATTACCTATAGAAGTTGTAAAATATTTTTAGTCTTGCTCGTAAATTCTTATTACCGATATATCTATTGTTATATTATTTCTGTCACCAGTAGTTTGCAGTTTGCAGAAACGTTACCTGAAAGAAAAGAAAAACCAAAATTAATAATACATCAATAAAAATATATGTTTAAATAATAGTAAATTAGTCAAATTATAATAAATTAGTAAAATAGTAAATAAGTGTCCAGGCCGGAAATAAAGCAATTCACGGCTGAGTAATATTGGAAGGACGAGGCGAAGCTCAGGTCTTCCCAAATGATTTTAAATGGACGAGGCGCAAGCTGAGGCCTTTTTAAGTAATCGTGAATTGCTATTTCTGCCCAGACTTGTACTTTTCACTAATTTGCGAGGTAATAAAGATTTTCTAACATTGCCGAAAGAGATAGTAATATATCATTCGTGTCATTTTAGTTTAGAGATCGTGTGCTTGAACAGAATTTACTTCGCTATCTGAAAAATTATAGAATTCGAATTACGGATCCATTCTTATATTTAACCGTCTATTGTATCATCACAATAAATAGCATTTCTGAGAAATTATAATCTAGAAGCCGGTACCAACAAAAATTGATAAAGACCTTCAAAATAATCGCTTGATTGTTTGTCGAACATTGTAAGCTTCTGAGTAGGTAATAAAACCAGTAATTACAATGATTACACACGCATGAATGACTTAATACGCGATTGAGAGTAAAAACACATTAATTATATCGTATTTGCAGCGTAATTAGCAATGGGCGCCGATAACTTCACCCGACATGTTCTGATAAAACTGTTTAATAATAAAACCGGAGTTTAAATATGTTTTGCAAGTAGATTAACTTGCCATTTTGCATACTTAAAATGAAAGTGAGTAGGTAATAATACTTAGTACATATTAATACTTAGATGTAGCCCGCGACTTCGTCGGCAAGGGATTGAAAAACTTAAGTTTTTTTAATCCCGCGGGAACTCCTTTATTTTCCGGGGAAGTGCAAACTGGGAGCAGCACGTTAATACTGCAAAAGTTGGAATTTGAATCCACGACCTTTCGGATTAAAGTCTATTGATTGATCGTTGAACTATTAAGGGTACAATGACAGAGTACATTATATAATGTATCTTGCTCCATTGTAAAGTCAACATTGCCGAGCAACAAGCATTGTCAGCATTGTCGAGTCAACATCTCCTTAAGATGCTCCGGTGTCGGAGTGAAACGTACGTTGAGAATAATTTGGAAGATGTATGTGGTGTGGTGAATATCGCAAGCTGCAAGTGCAAGATACACTGTACCACATAGAATTGCCTATTGTTGCGGATTATAGTGAATTAAATGTCTAGTTCCTTCATTATCATGGACTTCCGCAAAGTAACGCCTGCTTCTATCCAAAATTGTGCTACCATTATCTTTCATTATTATTGGCTGTTTTTCTAACTTAAGTAAGTTACCTTTGATTTGGAGTGCCCTTCGAAGAGGTAATAGTACCTTGGGGTCTACTCTCTTTCTCTCAAACGAAACTTCGCAAACGAACGAACAAAATTTCGTTAACTCTTCTCCTACATAATATTATATCTATGCTCCTCTCTATTTCGTTTTCGTACACGCAGACGAAGTACGGATCCATATACAATTTTCGAGACCGATTGGATTGAACGATTTTGTGTGGGATGTTGACGAAATTCCGTTCGTTCGTTTGCGAAGTTTCGTTTGAGAGAAAGAGAGTAGACCCCCTTAACTGGCAACTGTCCAGCATAGTAAGAAGTCGGCACGACAAGCCGGGAGCGACCACCGAGAAATCGGAAGGCAGATTTCACTGATCACAGAAACATTATCGTTAAGATATTTTTTTGTATAGTTTATATAGTTTGTACCTACTGTACACGAAAAACAATAATCAGTTAATAATCTAAATACTTTAAAAGTAAGAAAGGTGAATGGCTGACTGACTGATCTATCAATGCACAGCCTATAAACCTCCTCCTGTTGACCTATTTGGAAATCGGATAAAATTAGTACTTACACAAAATTATAAATGTTTTTTAAATATAAAACAAACAAAACTCCAAATCTGTGAGCTTACATAAAGGTAAGATACAAAAATATGGAACCACAGACTATAATATACGTAACATAAATCACTTTTATGTTATGGTAAACAAAATATTTTAACAAAACACCCGTCCCATAAATCCAATTTCGTCCTAAGTCCCCTGTCCGAAATGTGTACGCTTAGTATAAGTTTTTACATTGCAAATTCGATTGATCGTAATCGAACCTTCGATCACATTGGTGTCGAAGTAAAAATAACCTTAAATAATTATTGATTTAAAACTCAAATCCTTGTATGCATTCACAGTCAGAGCTCCAAACGGAAACATTTCGAAATTAAAATCGGTTGTACTGAAATTGTGACTTTAAATCAACAGCTTTTGGGTCCATTTTAACGCCAAATGTAATCGAACGCTCGATTACGATGGTCGAATTTGTAGTGTAAAACTTAGACTAAGTGTACTTTATAATTCAAGTGTATTCTTAGCTTTATTATTTCACGTCGTCCCTTCAGGCTTCAAAGTGAGCCAACTGAAATTAATATCACGATTATCGTGATCGCTCCAAATTTAATTTCGATCATTATAATCCATACTAATTCCATACTAATATTGTAAATGCGAAAGTGTGTCTGTCTGTCTGTCTGCTACGCTTTCAAGGCCCAACTACTCAAGCGATTTTGATGAAATTTGGTACAGAGATAGTTTACATCCCGGAGCAGGACATAGGCTGCTTTATATCCCGGAAAATTTAAGAGTTTCCGCGGGAATGAAAAACATCAATCCACGCGGATGAAGTCGCGGGCATCATCTAGTTAACATTATAAAGTTATAATCCTACTTATATAATGTTGCAAGGTATAAAATAATAGTTTAAAACGTTATGTTGCTAGACCCCCTACGAGGTGCACAGATAGCTGTAGACGACATCAAACAAGTCCATCCATCGACAATCGCAACTGCCCGAGGTCGAGCAGTTGCGCACACACTGACTGTTCTCAACTTCTCAAACTGTCAAGTCATATCCTTCTCATGTAACGTTATCGTCAATTGCTCAGGACCGAGCATTGAAGCATAAATATTCAAAATTTAGATATAATTTATTATATTTTATATCAAGTATGTAGGTCCTTTTCCGATGGAGGAACAGCGAAGTTAGTTTGAAGATCTAGCCCTGCTTGATATGCACGGAGCGGCGCGGCAGGCAGCTGCATAATATTATATTATATTTGTATGAATTTATAGGTAAGGGGCCGCGTCGCGCAGTGCATCTCCGTGCCCAGGCACGGAGATGCACTGCGCAAGTATTCTTTGTATGAGGTTGCATGGAGCTGGCATGAGGTTCCATGCAACCTCATACAAAGAATACTTGCCGCCGAACGCCGCAGGTGGCGTTAATCAAACTAAGTTGTCCTTAACAGACAGAGAATAAAAAGCTGGTACCAAATTCACTATATTCAGATGATGAAAACTGCTACAAGATGGTCTCTCAGCAGTCAGCAGCATGATGGTCAGCAGTGGACGTCTATCGGTTGATGATGACGACAGATTTTTTTTTAATGTACCTTATCATGCGATCAGTCGATGGACTATGAGCAGATCGGTTGAAGGAATATTGGCGTGAAGGGAAAACTTCCCCAGCAGGAAGCACTCCATGAGTGTCAGCTGTACATTTTCAAGTATATGCCTTTTCTTTAAACGACGAATCGCCAAGTGGTATTGTCAATTGCCATGCCAGGTGGTTTGGATGGTTGCCAAGCCTAGTTTTGTAGTTGCAACTGAAGCACCTAATTTCTTCCTTTACTGTGTTTATTATAAGGTGCTTATGGATTTCAGATATTATTATAAACCATGGTGCGTTGTCAAGTTGTTTAAAAAAAATTCAAAATTCAAATGGTTTTTATTCAAATAAACTTTTACAAGTGCTTTCGAATCGTCGAATGAATCTACCACTGGTTTGGTTTAAGTATGAAATTTTGGGTTCTTTGAATTATTTCGATGTTGGAGTCACATGCTGGTGCTGATGACAGATAAATAAAATAATTTTACTTTGAACTTAATAGTGCTTAAACATATAGGTAGTGGATATTGTGCAACAAAATTATATTACGTCCTTGGAATCCCGTGGAAGTTCAGCTTTAATTTTAAGATGGCAAATAGCCTAGTGTTCTAACATAACATAACCTAGACACTGTCTAAACTTCACCTTTCACTTTCGATTCGGCATTGTGTTGCTCAATTGCAATTATTATCTAATCTAAATCACTTATCTAGATGCTGGAAACACTATTGTATTAATTACCACTACTAAGGATGTTAAAGCTAAAAAAAATCATAATGGCACTTCTGAAAATTTTACTGAACTTACTTTTCGAAAATTTCATGCAGGCATTTTGAGAAAACACACGTTGCATCTTTTTATTCTTATGCTAAGATTCAAGAATTATCACAAATGATAGTCATTTAAATATCAATCTATTCAATTTTAGACAAACACTTTTTAGTATAACTAGCTGATGCCCGCGACTTCGTCCGCGTGGATTGAGGTTTTTGGTTCCCACGGAAACTCCTCAATTTCCCGTGCTAATGTGCTATTGTGCCAATGTGCCAATGTGCCAATGTGCTATTCTAGACTATAATCTATCTCTCTATCTGGCGTGATTGAGTTACAAACATCCATCCATCCTTCCAAACTTTCGCATTTATAATATTATTAGTATAGATAGGTAGACTATTAAAATTTTTCATTTTACATCAATCAAAGTCCTGGTAAAATGGTAGGTAATAATTAAAAAAAAAAAAGCATATTCGGCAAAGCTCAAGCAAAATTATAATCATACTGTAGTGTTCTTTTTCCGTTAGGTACTGTTAAAGTTTACAATATTTTAGTCAGTAAGTATACTCATAAATTAATATTAAATTCCTCCCTGATGTAGTCATGGGAGGCCATAACAATCTGATGAAGTACATGCCGCTATGTATTCAAATAGATACAAAATATAAACAAATACTCATTTTAATTCTCACTCAGCTATCACTTTCAACCCACGCGAGTTTGTTTCGAGAAACAATGGTACAAACAGATATACATCTACGCCTCAGCGCGGCTGGTTTCAATGGTCGCGAACAAAGAGCCAGAACACTTCTTCAGGGGAGATGCTACATGCCGTACTCCACTCTTCTTAAGTACTGGACCACAGGTTCCAGTACTTTAGGTAGCGCCGTTGCTGTCTGTGTGTAAGAATTACAGCTGTAGAGGAAAGCGCTGGTCAGACATTATACGTGCAGATTAGATGAGAAACTGAACCAAATCAAGGCTAGCATTTGTTTAAGAGCTACCCCGACAAGCTAGTAAAACTTCGGTAAAGTGTGTGTTTCGTTGCGATGTACACTAAACATAAAAAATTGCTAGAGCATGACCACGCAGCATGCTGATGTGTAGCGGAAGTACTTATGTCTACTCTGCGCCATGTTGCTCGACCGTCGCAAATGTATTTGGGAAAAATTTCTTGTCTCAGGCTATTGTTTCTTGTATTAGAATTTTAAGTTTCGTAACAAAACTGGCTGATTCATAAAAACAGATTCGTATTACCGCTTGTAGAGTCTGTAAAAATGGTGTACGCCTAGCTTTACACATTACCTACGTCGTACGTGAAATGATCTTTGTAGAACTCAGAGGCGATTTCATTGATTATAATATTAAAAAACTTCAGTTACTAGTTAAATAAAATGTTAGTTACATAAACTCTTTGTGTATGTGATGAAATAAAAAAATCCATCCAATCCCACAGGAAAAACCTTTCAATCATCATCATCCAACTTATCGTATAGTGTCAACCAATCGTCGGCCCATTACTAAGCAGTCCCCTATCAGAATGAGAAGGGTGGCATAGTTCACCACGCTCGTCAAGTGCGGATTGGATGACTTCACACACTACACACCGTTGAAGAAGAACATTATGGAGAGCTCACATGCATGCAGTTTTCCTCACGATGTTTTCTTTCACCGCTAAAGCAATTTAATTGCTTAAAATGGATATCAATCCGAAAAGTAAGAAGAGCGCGCCCAAGGATCTAATATCCGACCACCCGAACAGGAGGCGCTGTGTCTAAAACACTAGGCTACCACTACTCTACCTTTGAACAATTGAACAAAAGGTGAAAAACAATCTGCAGCAGATAAACAAATATGTATCCCTCGATGTATCCTGAAATATTGACAGAAATGACAATATGGCGACCAACCTTGTCAGTACTTGACAAAATTTATTGGATAAAGTAAAAGGTATCCCACGAGCACGAGTGTCGCAATGAACCCTTCAATTAAAACTAGGCTAGCAAGTGTTAGGCTAGATGCACACCGCCGTAACTGTCTCATTTCAACCAAGAATATGGCCTTGCGCTTGCGCACGTTCTGCCAGAAAATCATCGATCATGTAAGATGCATCGCGCTTACCTATTGCCTATTCACCCTTACCTTGAAAGTACTGAAGTAATACGTAGGAAACACGTTCGGCAATGGCTAGATAATACGACAAAGGGAACCAAGCTAAAAAAGTTTTGTATTAACCTACCGTAAACTTTCCATAGCAGCCATAGTTGCAAGTTGGCGGGAGTACGTATAGCTTTGATCCTGCACACGATCTCTCTCTACGGTCGTCTCTGATTGCTGTTACATCGGAATTAGAGGGACTAGGCATGGAGAGTGCCTTGAAGTCTCTACTTTCTCACTCGTTCAATAGCGTGGTGAATTCTGTTGTACGCAATCTCTAAACTGATCTAAATTGACAGGCTAACCCTTTCCGCAGGGAGCATTATGAAAGGGATAGCAAAAAGTGTCATTATAGCTAACCTTAGAGATTATTTACAAGAAAATTAGCCACATTATCCGTTTAGACTGGCTCGGAGCCGAAATTTTGTCAAGAAATATTTTTAAATTGCTCGGTGTAATACCAAAATTATCAATTAGTGTTTTCGTACATTGGGACAATAATTAACGTTGATTGGAACATTAAAAGAAACAAGAGCTTGTTTGTAAGTAAAGGAGGCTGTTAATTAGGTTTATTTTGTCCTGGTAAGTAGCAAAATTTATTAGGTTTATTTTATAGAATGATTCTCATTTATAAAGTAGGATCAAAATAAATTGAGTAGGTATAGAACCTAGTTGATTTTCAGTTGGCTCTTATCAATTTGAGTTCAGAAATGTTTCTTTTTAAAAACCTATGCTTTTCATATTACTAGCCTGAACTAACTTCTAATTGTAAATTCTAATTAACTGCATATTTTTCATTAATTAATTTTAATGAAACAAATAGGGAGTATTTTCTGACTTAAAACATAAAATACTCCTTACTTGTTTCTCCCAATGAAAATTCAGGAAACATTACTAACGCTCCAAAAGAGGTTACGTGAGGTACTTTTTTCATACTTTTTTCATTTTTCATTTTCATACTGTAAGAATATTTGGGCCTGTCAGGCTTATGTCCTTAGCTGGAGTGTGGAAACCTGCCCAGATGTATATCCCTATGGGCCTATACCCTATCCTTATATCCGCCTCGCTGTCTTTTGTATAGGAGCGCTTTGAACCGATTTAAATTTAGTATTTACATTCGAAATACCACTGTCATAGGTGAGCGACAAAAGCGACGCCGCGCAACGTAACGCGATACGAATCCATAGAAAATGACAAACTTAATATCTGCGCGATAATGTCAGTCACGTGAAGGGATATTTGCCTTAAGTCTCTTTAGTAATAGCTGCCCTACAAACACACTGTGAATCCTTAGCCTAAACGTTGAACTATGCTTATCATTACATGCTTCGGTCAGCGTTTAAATGAATTCGTTAATGATCCAACGACAGGTTGAAAATATGTTAATGATACGAACCGAACGTATGGCGTATACTTTAAGAGACAGAGAATGATTTGTTGAAGTTGTTTGAACAAAATGGAGGACTAAATTAAGGACATGACTTAAATAGTAGATTGTATTATAAGGGAGCAAAATAATATTTTTACGGCGAGGGCGCTTTTTTGAATCCAGAACGAAGTGAGGGATTCTAGAGTAGAATCCCGAGCGTAGCGAGGGTTTCTTTAGTAGAATCCTGAGCGTAGCGAGGGATTCAAAGTAGGTACGTCGCCCGAGCCAAAAATATATTTGCGCCCGAATGATACACTCTACTTTTCATCACCCTGTATGAGAAAATTTGGTTCCCGCGGGAACTCTTTAATTTCCCGGGATAAAAAGCATATTATGTGCTATTTCCAGACTATAATCTTTTTTTTTTTTTTTAAATCTATCTCTGTGCCAAATTTTATCCAGATCCGTTCAGCCGTTCGGGCGTAATTGAGTAACACACATCCATACATCCATACATCCACACATCCATCCAAACTTTCGCCTTTATAATAATATTTATTTATTTATTTTTTTTTTTTTTTAATATATATATCCATATAGCCCTTTCGTTAGTTAAAATTCAGAAATTATAAATTCCTAAATTGACCCTGCCGGGGATCGAACCCGGGACCTCCGCACGTTAAGACAGCAGCGCTCAACACTACGCCACGGAGGTCGTCAATTTGCGTTGGCGCTGAACACTAAGATGTTCCAAATTCAATAAGTGCGCGGCAAAGATAATTGCGGCGCACTTACGAGTATAAAGAGGATTAAAAACTCATTACTGCCCGCTAAAAGTTTCTTATAGAAAACACCACCTTTGGGCGCACATAAAGGCGAACCAAGTCGTCCTTTTCGAATACATGGGATGAAAAATTGTTTGTTATTTCTGACACTTACTAATACTTTTGTAGTTGGTAGTTGGTACATCCACAAGTAGCTACATCGATTTTTAATACTCACAGCTTGCACACAATTTTTTATATTGTAACTTTTACTTGGTCAATTAACATTAAAGGAACACAAAAAGGATTAGAATATTGATTGCAATTTAAATAACATTTTATGAAAAAAATCCTATGTATACAAAATCTTCACTTTCCAGCACATGCCTTCTACTAAGAAATGATATTTACAAATTCTAGCCAACAGACAGAACCTAAGGCGAAACCTAGTGCAGAATAATTATAAAGGCAAGTCCCACTACAGAGGTTTGACGCGGCGCGGCACGTGGCTGCAAGTATTCTTTCTATTGAGGTTGTAAGGAGCTGGGCCCACTTAAGCAGCGCGGCCTCGGCACGGAGATGTACTGCGCGACGCGGCCCCGTACAAACTCATACAAATATGAAATAATGTTTGCCGCTACGTGCATCTCAAGTGGGGCTAGATCTTAATAGTGAGATAGGGACTACATCAACAGTTGGTTTCATCAAGTTTTTGTGAAAAAAATTGTAGCATGCAAATAGGTCTCAATACAATTTTTCAACAGTTTTCTTAGCCGAGGACATAATTCAGAGAATCATTTCTAGACTCTACATGTTTTAAATCTCTAGACCCAGTAATTTGAGAAAGGTACTAGATATTGTGTTGTGCTTGTGTCAGTGAGTTTTTCCTTTTTTCATATTACTTTGAAGAAATAGTTTACTCGCTCTCAGTTTATAAGGTATTGGATGAAGCATTAGGTATAAAATGCGTTAGATCGCAGATGAAAGAGATGCGTCTTATGGAAATCGGTAACGGTATTTCCGTTTTATATCGTCCCCTCAATTAATTATTAAGAAATTGGCTGTAAATATTTGTAGTAGAGTCGTAAAGGAAACGGTCCAGATTTGTATGGAGCGTCGGTCCGGTCCTTTTACAAGTAGAGAAATGAAAGAAAAAAAATACTAAACCAGTTTTGATCGTTCAAATCTACGAATTCATCGTAATTTCAGTGGTGTCATTATTTAATCTTTCCACGATAAGCAACACTAACACGAGTGGGTAACAATGGCGGATTCATATTTTTTGACGTTTTCTGTCAAGTATAAAACACAACACCGGAAAAACCGTAGGGAAAAACCATGGATGTAATAAGTACTTACGTACAAACGAAAAACACGTTATTTTGACAGTGACTCTCAGAAATGACATTTGATTCATTTCGCGCCTAAGCTGCCATCTCTATGGCTAAAGGTTGCCATCGTGGAAACGTATCGAAATCTTGAAATAACATTTTATTTTATTTCTCGTTATTTACTTTAATATTCTAAATTATTATATTTTTAATACAATCTATGTATTTTCCTCTATTCATGGTAGAGTGTACAAAGAGTACACCGAAGGTGAACCTTCTCCTTTTGTGCTACCTAAAGAAGTAGAATTTTGCAGCACGGGATTAACAAAAAAAAATGGCAGTCATAGGTACTGCCGATAGAAGTGAAAACTTATAACGTAGAATATTAGTAACTAGAAAAAAAAATTAAAATATAAACCTTAAAACTAAGGCATTAATTACGAATGTAGTATATTTATATTTACGACCTTTTGTCTTCGTAACAACGCGAGCATGTCGGTGATACGGTTCTATGATTTTAAATCCGGAAAAGAGTTTCGTCCAACGACCTCAATTTACATAAACGGGCCCTGTCAAACGGACTTATTTTTAGTAACGCCATCTAGTCTGAAAAGCGAGAACTTGCTTGCAACATATGCGCCATTTTGAATGACAGCTTGAAAACGTATAACTCGGTCATAGATAGTATAGGTCATAGTCATAGAAGCCGTAAGGCCAGTCAGTAAAAAAAAATATCATACAGTTTGCCGCGGAAATTAAATGATTGCGTAATGGATAGAAATATTAAATAGGAAGATTAAATAACGTTTTTTGGAAATGTATAATTGTAAATTGAAACACTTAGGTACCTTAAAATAAAAATTATACTGTGCCAAGACTTTATAACAAACTATTAAGTTAACATCTAAATCTACACGACGAGCGATCAGCGCTACGACGGGGACAAAGACAGGCTTATGACAGGTGCGGAACGTACTCTACAAGTCGGATGCCCAACTTTTTTCTATGAAAGGGCCCATCTAGTACCTACATATATATCGATGGTTTCAGCGGCATTCAAAAAACTATTGAGGTTTTAAAAATCCACGACGAAGTCGCGGGTAGTTCTGCCTAGTAAGTAATCACATATTTCGTGCTTACCCTCTAGGCATAATCAAAGTCAAGCGCTAAGTCATCGAAAAAAAAGGGTATTGAACAGTTTCTAGGACGCGGCATCAATACATATGCCGTTTACAAAACGGAGACCAATTATATTATAATACCTACACAGCAGTCTATTTGTCCGTCAATCAATCACGTACAGTGGGGTGTTACCGAGTTCCGTATGTTATCTGTGTCAAAACGTCATGTGTGGGCCGTTTGACATTTAGTCAAACGCATAATAGAGGTTAGAAAGCTCTCAAATTAAATATGTATATTGAATAGTACAATAGCACGCATTCTCATAATAATCCAATTAATATTTATAATAACTAGCTAACGCCCGCGACTTCGTCCGCGTGAATTGAGATTTTTGTTTCCCGCGGGAACTCTTTAATTTTCTAGGATAAAAAGTGGTCTCATATGTGTTATTCCAGACTATAATCTATCTCTGTGCCAAATTTCATTTAGATCCGTTCAGCCGTTCTGGCGTGATTGAGTAACAAACATCCATCCATCCAAACTTTCGCATAATCAAAATTTTGCGTAAGTAGATAATATGATTGTTTGTTGACTATGTTAAGTTTGTTACAGTAATTTAGGTTTTTTAAAGATCCCATTAGAGTAAAATATTTCATCCTCATTCAATTCCTTTTCTTGTAGAGGTTTATTAATATTATACTATGTTGAATATTATAATATCATTTAGTGATTTTCTCCTTTATAAAATGTGTAGATTATTGCCTATAGGTACACTTTAACCACTCTCTTATTCACAAAAGTGACATAAGTCACGTATGTTTTATTGCATTTATTATGATATTTTGCATAATATTATAAATGCCCCAGAGTGGCAGTGAAATGGGTCCTTTTATAAAAGTTCATTAGCGTATCTTTTAAACAAATGGAGTGCACTTTATTTTGTTGTACATATCAGATTTTATCTTCTCTCGTCGGAATCGCTAAAGGCGCTTTCACACTGCACGCGTTATGTAGGTCGTGCTTTGAAGAGCACGTTAAGGCCAGCCGCATATTATCAGAATTTTCTATTAAAGAAATCTGCTTCTCTCACTTTACATACTTACAACACAAGCGTATGGGTTTTTTTTTTAATTGGTGATAGGCTTGCGCTTGACGACAATCATGCTTAGTACAAAGCAATGATGAGGTCTAGGTTGGAACGCGCTTGCCTTGAAGGTACTTAAGTTATAAGTGGCAGGAAACACGTGCGCTGGGAGGGTGTCCCACACCCTAGCGGTTCGTATCAGAAACGTCGAGCAAAAACGTTTTGTGCGAGCAAATTGGACGTCAACCACATAGGAGTGCCAACGCTGACGGTTTCTCGCTGTTCTGTGGTAGACCGGAGAAGGAGAATCAATGTCCGATGCGGCAGAATTCTTTCAGTCTGCAGCTCTCATTGTCTGCGGAGTCTAGTGCTGCTGATAATATGCGGCCGATCTGAGCCGTCATAACTGGCCGATAGAACTTCGTTACCGAAACTGAAACTATCGCACTTCTCAAACAATTTCAATATCCGTATCCGCTGAAATCGCTTCAAAGTGGAACGTACTGCTTAGTGAACTTAAACTGGCAACGAAAGCAGCCAGCATAGAGAGTCATAAGGAAATGATAAGAACGCAGAACAATTATATTTAACTTCTTTGCTGGTAGGGCGGTAACTGGTAACCAGCCACGGTCGAAGCCTTCCACCAGTCAAAACCGTCTAAAAGCAAATGACGATTAAGTTTGTGTGGTAGATTCACTCGACGATTCAAAGGCGCTTTCCAAAAGTCTACTTGAATAAAGAAGATTTGAGTTTGACCTTAGTATCTTACAAAAACTATGCAAAGTTATAGATGCGTGCTGGGATTAAAATTCCGTATACCGAAGTCTTAACCTGGTTATCAGTGCTAAAATACCTACTCCTGATTTAATATTAAATTTTCCACTGTACCCCGGCAGTATTTCACGTACGAGCGGAATGTTTTATGACATTCTGTCGTGTTTATGGGACGGGTGTGTACTTCGTATCTACAGCAACAGGTTTCGCTTTCATCGGGCGAAATGATTCAGATGGCGTGAATCTGCATATTTTATTAAAGGCATTTTTTTGGTGCCATCTTAATATTCAGGCATTTATGTTACTTTAATTTTCGCAATAAGCTTATCACGATACATAGTAGCCTATTTATCATAATTATTATAATAGCTATCGTTCGTCACTTTACCTAATTTATCATGACGCTTTTTAGGGTACTAAACTAATAATATTATTTATTTTATGAATATAAATATTAAAAAATATTTTTGTTTTGTAAACCTCTTGCAAATAAAACAAAATAAAATGTTTTGTGTGGCAATAATGATTTTTATCTATCTTTTGGTTATGATAGAGTAAGCAGACTAACCTATTCTGTGATATTATGCCTTTATCACTTGCTGGTCAACGTCCTTAATATGAATAATACAATTACTAGCTGATGCCCGCGACTTTGTCCGCGTGGTTTAAGTTTTTTGATTCCCGCGGGAACTCCTTAATTTTCCGGGATAAAAAGTAGCCTATGTCACTCTCCATGTCCTCAACTATACCCATGCCAAAAATCACGTCGATCCGTTGCTCCGTTGCGGCGTGATTGAAGGACAAACCAACAAACCAACAAACCAATAAACTAAAAAACCAACAAGCAAACACACTTTCGCATTTATAATATTAGTATGATTACGTATAATTTTCTTTTTGATTTTCGTCAGTATCTACCTACTTACATTGACACATAAAAAGCCCTTCAGCATAACGAATTATAATTTTTAAACGCCCACCACTATTACTGTGATTAATAAGAAAGGTCGTGACCCTAATAAATTAGGACTACGATGTTGAGAGAGAGAACTGACTCTAGGCTTGTTTGTTCTTACTCAAGAGCACTTGGAATCGTCAAACAAATCACTTTTTGCTAAGTTTTAAGTACACCTACATTTCACAAGCCTAAAATTCCCCCTTGTAATTCGTTGAACCTTTCGTGAACTTTCGACTTTAACTGGAATCCACATAAACACGTGTTATTGGTAAATAAATTAGCGTTAGACGTGATTTTTGCTCGTTTACACGCCGCCGACGCCTTTCTAATCTTTATATATGCTAATTGTGTTTGGACACATAAAAGGCAAATAATTTAAGCGACTGATTCATGGAATGACAAGCTCATATTAATGTTAATATAAGTTGTTTCTTGTATTTTTATATACCTACCTAAGCTCTAGCTTTTATTTGCGGCTTTTCTCTACAGAATTTGGGAATGACCCAATTTTAATGGTAAAAAAGGCTTCCAGCTGTCATCATCTTAGTCTATATATATAAATGCGAAAGTTTGGATGGATGGATGGATGTTTGTTACTCAATCACGCTAGAATGACTGAACGGATCTGGATGAAATTTGGCACAGAGACAGATTATAGTCTGGAATAACATAACATAATTTAAGATTTCCCGCGGGAACCAAAAAAACCCCAATCCGCGCGAAACAAGTCGCGAGCATCAGCTAGATATAATATACTTCGGCTGGGTCTTTAATCTCATAGATAGGTTACAGATTTCTACTAGGTATATTTCAGAAACTATTATTATAACAATAGTATAGGAACTGCAGTTGGTGAAATGTATCCAGTTTTCCACGCATCGTTTCTATTTATGATTTTGCTCTCACTAACAGGATCATGAATTTTTGTTTGTTTAAATTGATATAATTAGGGTTCCGTACCAAAATGATAAAAAATGGAACCCTTATGGTGCGACTTTCTCCGTCCGTCCGTCCGTCCGTCACAGTCGATTATTTCAGTAACTATTAAAGCTATCGACATGAAATTTGGAACAGTTGTGTATAATAGTGGCCTCACGTCATTAAAATAAAAATAAACGAAAATTATTTTTAGTTTAATTAAAAAAGGGGGAACTAACTTCATTGATAAATGACACACAAGTGTGACACTACCGTTTTTACGGCTCCGGTACGTCTAAAGCAAACGCATATCGATCATTATAATTGGGTTCCATAAGAAATTAAAACGCTTTAACTTTCGTTAGAACTTTACCGCGCCAGAAAAACTTATCACCTAGTGAAAGACACAATTTTATCGAAACGCCATAAAGTAAGAGATAAGAGCGCGGAAGCTGGGAACGTATCTCAAATAGTATCTTGTGAAATAGGAAGTGATGACGGTAACACTAGGAGCGACATTGATACCCGTGAGTCACATTTGCGTGGGACAAGACACGAGCTGAAATTCTCTTTGCATAATACGTATTTAATGGGAAACAGGGAAGATGTAGAGTAGCCTAAATCATTGAAATATCTTATTTAGAGGTCGTTGATCCAAATGGTTTACGCGTTCCAATTCAAATTGTATCACTATTTTTTTTGGGTTTGATTAATTTAATGTTACTAATTAATCATCGTTATCATCACTACAGCCCATTAACATCCCACTGCTGGACACAAGCCTCCACTCTCTCTCATAGGAGAGAGGGAATTAGAGCTAAGACCCACCACGCTGCTCCAATGAGGGTTGGCGGGCAATTAATTAGGGCAAATGTAATTAGTTAGGCTAAGTTTATTTGTACCCACAATAGATTACTAAACGTTAAACTTATTTGTTCTTTTCTAACGTTAGCAGGTTAAGTATGTAAAAAAATTCTCGAAATAATTATTGTGAAACCAATTACATTGGTTACATATTATTTCGTTGCAGCGCACAACACGTTTTTGTGGGATTTTATTATGAATGAAGATTTGATTCATTTAGCTTAAAATTCTTAAAAGTATGCATGCATATTTTTTTTAAATACCTAATGTATTATTAATAGTGGTCAGTCAAATTTTGAGGTAATCCGGTGGTAAAGTTCCGACATAGCATAAATAATTATCCTTTATGAAATAAAGTCCTTTAACTCATCTGTAAAAAGAAAAACTAAGCTTTGGCATCCACGCACATAAATAAAGACTAATCCTCTCTTTATATTTATTTTATTGGAAAGGGGCCCACCATTTCAAAAAGACTTCAAGCTAATGGAAGTAAGATGGAGAGGTAGTGACGCCATTTTTCTAGTTGTTCAGTGCACCTGCCAAACAAAACTCGTATATTTTAAAAGTACAATTGAAGGAGTAAACTAGTACACTTATTTGTCAGCTCTTGGCGCTAAAGCTTTGTATTTACGACAGCAAACGTGAGCCTTATTTATTTCACCGCTTATTTATGTCTCAGCTTTTACAATGGCCCGATATTCACAATAGAATTTCTGTCTAGGCTATAATTCGATTTATTTTTCAAAGTCATAACTCGCCTCATTGTCCGATTGCGGCCGATTTAAAGTTATGCAATGTCATAAATCGTGTTGTCGAAAAAATATTAAAAGATCAAGATAGTGTAAGAGTAAATAGAAAATTGTATGAGTTTAATTTGACGCTAGGGATGTAACTTTTAAAATAGGTTCATAAAGATCTTATTTGATTTTTAAATTTAAAGTCATCCGTTATTTTAAACCGATTTTTGAATATTTTTAGTTAAGTTACTTAAATGATGATATATACCTAAGTAGGTATCTTTACACATTTGGATGGATAGATGTACTATGTATGAATGTTTGTTACTCAATCACGCCAGTAGATACGCCTGAACGGATCTGGATGAAAGGCACAGATATAGATTATAGTCTGGAATAACACTTAAGCTATTTTTTATCCCGGAAAATTGGCGAGTAACCGCAGGAACCGAAAAAACTCAATCCACGCGGACGGAGTCGCAGGCATCAGCTAATTAGTCCATAACGCACGTGTGAATGAGAACTCACCATGTGTACTAACTTCGAAGGTCCTCCTTCTCTATCGATTATTCGAAAGATATATTTCACAAATATCAATCGCTTAAAATCGATTTTCTGGTTGAAAATTGGTTAAAAATTGTTTATTTAACTCGTCCCTATTTCGCCCTATTTGGTATGTTGATGTGAGATAACTATGGAATTTGTAACGGTGGTTTATGATTGTTTAAATTACAATGGTATACCGCGGACAGACATGACGAATATTATATTGGTACTCAAATCTGATAGCGATTCAGTGCAAATGCAGCCTATAACCAGTATTCAGTTACAATCACACTTTGGTCAAGATGATGCCCACGACTTCGTGGGCGTGGACCAAATTTTTTTGATTCCTGCGGGAACTCTTTAATTTTCCGGGATAAAAAGTACCCTATGTCCTTCCCCGGGATGTAACCTACCTCTATACCAAATTTCATCAAAATCCGTTGAACAGATGGGCTGTTTAATGTTTCAGTTGTTTTCTGAAACATTAAACATTTTTTTTAATGTTGTGAATTTCTATATATTTTGCTCATTCTTTAAGCTCATATCTTAACCCAGAATTCATATGCCGATTATTTTTCTATTTATCGTCTTAGATTTTAATTTCATAAAAGCTTTCCAACTATAAATAATCAACAAGAAAATTTTGCAATACGAATAAAAATCGAAATCGGAACAAATTCGAGTTGGCATTGAAATTTTCAACGGCCATCGCATTCAATCGATACGTAATAACTGCCAATGTTATTGTCCGTTTATCGGCGATCGTTGTTTGACGTGAAAACGATTTTGTAACGATCTCTCACGCAGATCGTTTCGTTTCCGAGTGTCGAGAGTTCAAGGGCATTATGTCAGGGGCGCTTTATTTCTGTAATGCGATAAAGTACGCCTGGTTTGCGATTTTATAATAAGCTCTTTCAAATTGGAATTGGTTTTTATTGAGTAACGATACAGTTACATTGCTTTTTCCTTCTACTTTTATTTATAGCACAATCTGGGTGGGTAAGTATTTAAAAAAAAATTATTTAACATCCATGTTTTGACAATTAAGGTGCACAAAGTATAACCTTTGTTATGCTACCTGTTTTAAGAAAACTGGTTTTATCTGGCTCAGCGTCATATACTTCATTGGTACGGGTCACGTCTTCATCTACTAGTGGCTACTATGGCTAGTTACCACCCTACCGGCAAAGACGTGCCGCCAAGCGATTTAGCGTTCCGGTACGACGCCGTATAGAAACCGAATAGGGGTATAGGTTTAATATAACTGCCATGCCCCTAACAGGTTAGCCCGCTACCATCTCAGACTGCATCATCACTTACCATCAGGTGAGATTTTCTTTTGCACAAGCCAAGCCGCTCGCCGCTCGTGTCATATGTTCTGACACTGTAACGTAACAGACTCATCGTGGTTACGTTACGATATAATTTTAGGTCAGTCGCCAACTTAAAGAGTTCAAGGGCAGTCTTGTCAGGGCACTTTATTTCTGTAATGCAATAAAGTACGTCTGGGCTGCGAATAACGTTTTATATCGATTCGATTTTTTTGCAGCTCTATGGATTTACGGTTGGTTAGTATAGCAACTTTAAAAAAGTTTAAGAGACGATGAAATAAATAGAAATAAGGCTTTTGGATACCTACTGCCTATACATTTTTGTTTAATAATTATTTTTGCAAATTGGCGATTTCAGCGTATTAGTATATTTACCGTAACCTAAAAAATACATTACGTTTATAGGGTATATGGTTGTTACTTGTCGTTTATTTTATTTTGTTCGGAAAACACACAGCTACATACAAAAAAGTGGATCAAATAAATATTATAAATGCGAAAGTTTGGATGGATGTATGGATGTATGGATGTATGGATGTATGGATGTAAGGATGTTTGTTACTCAATCACGCTCCAACAGCTGAACGGATCTGGATGAAATTTGGTACAGAGATTGATTATAGTCTGGAATAGCACATAGGCTACTTTTTATCCCGGAAAATTAAAGAGTTCCCGCGGGAACCGAAAAACCTCAATCCACGCGGACGAAGTCGCGGGCATCAGCTAGTAGATAATATAAGAAGAAAAATAACGCCTATTACAAGTTATATGCCTGATTTTAAATGAGGCTATCATTTAATAAACATAATAATAATAGCCTTAAGATGTACGACTACCTTATCTCAGACTACCAGCTCTTAGTTTATATAAAATATAGGCAAAACTGGCTATAAATTTGAAATTTAGTGGAGAAATCGATTACGAGCTATTGGAAATCATGTTATTCAAAGAATCTCATAAAAATTGCCAATTTCGATACGTGATATAATAATTTTATGCAAATATTATTATACGATCATATTATGATTAATGTTAGTCTATTTGAGTTTTACGGCCATATTATCTTTACGTGACGTTGATTGCGACTAGATTTATATTATAATTTATTTATATACATTATTCATAGCTAAATGAATTAGTTTGGCGGAATATTTGTTGTTTTTTCTCTACTGTGCTCCAAAACCAACCGCGATTAAAATGCTTGTGCAGAATTTAATTGATTGCTATATTCTATTTGCTAATTTATCAGTATGGAATAATCCATAACTTGTTAGTATATTTTATCCTTAGAAATATTGATACTAATAATTGTACTAGTAGCACAGAATAGGTAATAGTATGTATAACCTTGACATTATTCCAGAAATAATAATTGTACCATAATATACCGAGGATAATACAACAGTATGACGATCTTGACCTGACGCTGCTATTAAAAAGGTCAGCGTTCACAACAATAGCTGTACAAAGTATTAACTCAATCGGATTGATGATATAATAGAAGTGAAATAAATAAGATAAAATTAATAATTGAGATATCCCCAATAGGTACATTAATAATGGAAAAAAAATCCTGAAAATAAATATCTAATGTGATCATTACACCGCCGCGCCGGCTGGGAAAAGAACTGAAATCTGCTGAACAGAATTCCAGCAGAAATAACTAAGAAACATCATATCACATCTTACTTAATATTATAAATGGGAAAGAATATTTGTATGTTTGTAAGTTGGTTTGTAGGTTTGTTGTTGTATAGTTGAGGACCTGGAGAGTGACATAGGCTACTTTTTATCCTGGAAAATTAAGGAGCACCCGCGGGAATTAAAACCTTAAAGTAGGCGGACGAAGTGGCGGGCATCAGCTACTCTGTTATAATAAAAGTGTGTATTATAATATTTAGTTATGTCTAATTTAAGTTGATCCGATGAATTTGACCTCTATAATATTAACTTTCTCGCATTTATTTGAAATGGCAACTGCAAAGTTTCTTCCATGATTTCATCTCAGCGGTAGGTAATATTAAAATGTGATGATTCAGATGATTGTATTTAATTAAAATGATAATATGTTCCATTAAACTTTACACTGTTAAATCAAAATTATTATCATTATTAGCAACTATTTTTTTTTCTATATTGAATCGAAGCAGGCGTTACTTTGCGGAAGTCCATGATAATGAATGAACGAGAAGTTTAATTCGCTATAATCCGCCACAGCAGACCAATCTATGTGGTACAGTGCGTGTCCTTCACCAATAGCATGCGAACAACCACCACCCAGCAATTCGCACCGGCACCGCACCACACCACACAAATCCTCCAAATCACTCTCAACGTACGTTTCACTCCGAAACCGGAGCATCTTCAGGAGATGTTGACTCGACAATGCACGATTGTAAAGTCTTACCTACTGAAAATAAAACAATAATAATAATTATTATACTATTGATGAATTTCATAATGAAAAAGTTGTATGAAATAAATTTACTTCGCATTCGGCAGCCCACAAGTCATTGTAATTTTTGTTACATTTCGTATGTTGTGTGTATTAGCTCCTATTTTTAGTTGTGTGTATTTTTGACCTCCGTGGCGCAGTATGTAGCGCTGTTGTCTTAACGTGCGGAGGTTCCGGGTTCGATCCCCGGCAGGGTCAATTTGGGAATTTATAGTTTCTGAATTTTCCCTGGTCTGGCCTGGTGGGATGCTTCGGCCCAGGCTAGTTACCACCCTACCGGCAAAGACGTGCCGCCAAGCGATTTAGCGTTCCGGTACGATGCCGTGTAGAAACCGAATAGGGGTATGGGTTTAATATAACTGCCATGCCCCTAACAGGTTAGCCCGCTACCATCTTAGACTGCATCATCACTTACCATCAGGTGAGATCGCAGTCAAGGGCTAACTTGTAGTGGATTAAAAAAAAGAAAAAAAAGCTACACTGCTACATATTGTAACATTTTTTTTTTTCTTTAAAACAAAGAGCAACTGTTGAGTTTCTTTTCGGGTTTTCTCAGTAGAATCTGCCTTCCGAACCGATGAAGTCTTGATATTAATACATAAGTGGCACAAGTCGGTCTACGTGAAATAAATAAATCATTTATCATTAATCATGTAGTAATTTTTGGGGATAGGTCATATTATTATCTAGAAAATTTACCTATTCTTACACTAAGGCCCGCTTGCGTAACATCCTTAAATCGTATTTAAAATCTTCCTAAACGCATTTATACGGTTAAATACAATTAGCGTCTTGCACAACGTAAATTTTTCTGCTAAGTACAATTAGCGAACTGTCAAATTTAAACATCCCAGAATGGCTATTTAACGGCGCTAAACGTATTTAAGCTGTTGTCATTGCTGTCAGTTGTGGTATGAATTTAATAACGAATATAAAAATGTATTTCTCTGTAAAACGTAAAGAGTGGACCAATTTGACGAATATTATTGAGCACACAATGGATTTTTTCGAACTACATTCTGACGACAACGAAGAATTCATAGAATATTATTATAAGTAGACCTCGACAACTCCTAGCACGAACTGTGAGAATATTTTCGCCTGGATGCAGAGATCGGTAGAAATAGAAAAGGCTACTTTTCTATAATACTCAGTGTGTAGCTGCTGCTAACCTACCTATCAGTTCTAATTGTTGTGGCTAGATAGCACGGATCAGCACATGATTCAAATATATGGGACAACTGTAAAATAAAACGCATCATAAAAGTCATACATAAGTATATCCCGCATGAAATAAACGTGTTTGAGTTTGAAGAAAGCACGGGAAAGTGTAGCGCTAGCCACGACCCCCCTAGGTAGATGGGCCGAGTTGCAGGGAGCCGCTGCATCTGTGACACAAGACTGCGGCGTGTGGATGTCCTACAATAAACCTATGTACCGATCTTGATGAAAATTTGCAGAGATAGCTTACATCCTAGGCATAAACATAGGACACTTGATATCCAAGAAAATTAAAGGGTTAAAAATGAAAGAGAGATTGAAGTTAATTGAAAACAAAATAAATAATAATATTTCTTTTTTGTTCGTCTGCTTGTTTTATTGCATCAGCTTTTTTACATTCTATGATGGAAGAATTAGTTCTATCGTCCTAAACATTACTTTATTTGTTCCTCGCTTTACTAAAATTAGGTCCCCCGACACCTGCTTTGTTGCGTTAAATCCAATTCAGATTATTTTAAGCCAATATTTACTAAATTAATTTTATTATGGCTGTTCCAAAGTCATTGGGATGTTTTGGACTTTGAAGTTTGAATTGCGTTTTGAAAAAAATTACGTTTCATTTCATGCGTAGTTGTAATGCAAACACAATTTCCTGTCAATCCATCACAAATGGTATGAAATGGAACGCAATTACTGCTTTACCGACTCGCTAAACCGATTTAGTTAAATGACATCCAAAAGAGCCTCGTGCAAGACGATCATAAATGCGATTAGGATAAACATGTTTACACAATTAAATACATTTAACTAATTTTATTTAGGAGATATTTAAATCAAACGTTACGCAAGTGGGCCTAACTCTAACTTTTTGTCAGCGTATTTAATCCAGATGAGAAAAAGTCACGTTCGTACCTGTGAACAAAGAATTTTTTTTTAATTATTCGATAAAGGATCTGTAGTAAAATGTTTAACTAAAAAGTGTATTTTGCACACTATAAGTATAGTAGGTACAATGAGGCTTTACTCTGACGAGCTCTAAACTAAAATTACAGCATTAAATCCATACTAATATTATAAATGCGAAAGCGTGTCTGTCTGTCCGTCCGTCTGTCTGTCTGCTACGCTTTCACGGCCCATCCGTTCAACCGTTTTTGATGAAATTTGGTACAGGGATAGTTTGTATCCGGGGAAGGGCATAGGCTACTTTTTATCCCGGGAAATTAAGGAGTTCCCGCGGGAATCAAAACAACTTAATACTCGCGGACGAAGTCGTGGGCATCATCTAGTATTATATAATTGCTAACATTTTCCTAGATTTAGAGCTGTCATTATAGTTTAGTTTGAGTGCTATACAGAATTGGTCACAATATCAGAATTAAAAAAACATTTTCAATTTCTCAAGTAGTTACTCCGTGTAACCAAAGCGTTTTAGGCGCTACGCAAACGTAGACACTTTTCTGTTGTGTGTCGGACACAAGCCACCATTGAATATTTGATTTTCATACAATCAGTATGAGATCAACCCAACAACTGCGCAAACGTAGACACTGTGGCCAATTCTGTTTATCACAATCTCTAAACTAAACTAAAATGACACCTCTATATCTAATTCAGTCCCTTTCTGCAGAGGGTATTCTATTATTTCTGCAAAGGGTTAGCGTTTTTCTGAATTTTTTTAGCGTTCCGGTACGATATCGTGTAGAAATCGATTAGGGGTATGGGTTAATTATAACTGCCATGCCCCTAACAGGTTAGCCCGCTACTATCTTAGACGGTATCATCACTTACCATCAGGTGAGATCGTAGTCAAGGGCTAACTTGTAGTGGATAAAAAAAAGTTATTTTAGTTTCGTTTAGAGATTGTGATATCAGAATCAGCCCTTATGTTTTATTTGTGTCCAGTTGCTTCCATTACTCCGTCATACAAAACCATGGATTTCTGTGACGGTGTCCCTTGTCGGTAACAAGTGTCTACGTTTGCGCAGCGCCTTAGTTTTCTCGTGTTATTATTTCCTTAAATCTTAACATCCACTTACGTATTTATAGGACAGAGATATCAAACCAGCAACACAATAATATAACCGGATTTAATTGTCCGTCCATACGCCTCGAATTACCATATCGACTCATTTGCATAGCCTAATAACTTAATTTGGCTTGTTTTACGTATATAAGGAAATGCCGCACACGGAGTACAGTGCAGGTCTTTTCACATAATATGACACTAACCCATGATAAAATGTGTGCAGATGTAAAATTTGTATTATTAACATTCGTATGGTCACATCCAAAGCAATTATACTCGACGTCATGTTCTTTCAGACGAAAACTATTTCAATTCCACTCAACTTCCATTCAATAATGTATGTTTCTTGACGTCAAGTCCTCTGACGATCACTAAATTCCTACATACACAAACAAACTAGATTTTGACCCTTTTTTCGACGACCTCCGTGGCGCAGTGTGTAGCGCTGTTGTCTTAACGTGCGGAGGTCCCGGGTTCGATCCCCGGTAGGGTCAATTTGGGAATTTATAATTTCTGAATTTTCTCTGGTCTGGCCTGGTGGGAGGTTTCGGCCGTGGCTAGTTACCACCCTACCGGCAAAGACGTGCCGCCAAGCGATTTAGTGTTCCGGTACGATGCCGTGTAGAAACCGAATAGGGGTATGGGTTTAATATAACTGCCATGCCCCTAACAGGTTAGCCCGCTACCATCTTAGACTGCATCATCACTTACCATCAGGTGAGATCGCAGTCAAGGGCTAACTTGTAGTGGATAAAAAAAAAAAAAAAAGATGGCTGCAACTACGTATTCTACGGACTTCAGTGAGCACAATTTTTGAACACAAGGCCTGTGTTTGATGACAATCACGCCTTGTGAAAAGCTATGATTCGGTCTAGATTGGAGTATATTTGCCTAGAAGGTGCCTATTTACTCGCACTAGTAGACCAAAGTTACTATACGTGTTCACTATCTCAACTCAAAAGCGTTAATGAGCAAAATCGTTTTGCGCGAGTTGATTTTGAGATAATAATTAGGTTTGACATCATTTTCAGTGCTGAAAAGTGCGATAGTTGCATCACGTGCTATAATGTGCGATCAGATTTAAAGAAAGGCCGCACACGACGTGCGGTGAGGGTCCTCTCACATAAATTGGACAACTTGATACCGCGACATTAATTGCTTATCTTGTCGATGAAATGCCGGGCACTTGTCTACGGAATGATAGATAAGGCATGTAGAGAAGGAAAAACGAATAGAAGGAGACCAAAGAAAATATGGGGATGGATTGTGTGAAAGAACATATGCGTATAAAAGAGGTGGTGAGTGATAGGTTGACGAATGACAGAAGTGAGTGTAAGAGGAAAACATGTTGTGCTGACCCCAATAGCGTGGGACAAGAGTTGAACTCGATGACAAAGTCATTATGTCATAAAATCATATCATCAGGGGGTTGCCGATGATCGTCTAGTGGGTAGGACACTACGTAAGTGATATGGTTATGTAATATGTGTGTAGGGAGATGTTCATGATATTAGAGGTCGGAGGAATGCTCAACATGAGATATAATATGTTTAGCAGGTTAAGGGAAGTGTTGTGAATGTGTTGAGTTTGGTAACGAAAGCTGTATTAACGTCATAAAATTTATCACATCGGGGGGTTGCCGATGTTGGTTAAATGCTTTAGGGCTTTATATAGTGATATAATTAAGTAAGTTTAGAGAAAAACAAATGGGAAATCAGTAAGGAATACAGATTTTAGGTTTTGTTTTGCTTCATACCATATGTGTGAATGGGAGAAGGTGATTGGAAAGTAAAGTGCGAGAATGGATGGATAGAGCAGGTAGGCGCGATGCTGCAGTAACTATTGATGTGATATAGATATAAGTAATCGACGAAAATTGACAGGTTATGGGTTAAATACGTGGGTTATATAGAAGGAAGCTTAGGGAACAAAGTAGTCATGACAGTTCTAGGTTATAAAGGTAAAGATGTAGCAATAGATTATTAGAGCGATCATAAAACCGTAGACGCGGGGGGTTGCGACGTTGGTACTCATAAAATTTACAATTAGTTCTTAAGTTTAGTAAATTCTGTTCTGCATGCTGCATAGAATTACAACTATTTGCACGCATCACAGAATTTAGGGGGTTGAATGTGACGATTCGTACCTCTCAGTCAAAATATATATATTTAAAACAATAAGAGAATAAAATATAGTTCATATAGTGGAGGAGCAATCTTCTTGGTCCATGCTAGAAAGATTTCCGACAAACGGACTGGTCGCCGAACAAGCGACGGCGATGCGATAGTATGCTGTGGTAGCTTGTGTTACTATATGATGGTGCACAGCGGTGCTGGTGTATGCTTGGTGCGTGCAGTAAGTGTCACGATGTCCACCGTCGTTCTCGGGCTGATGCTGAGCAAAGTGGATTCGCTGTTCGTGTAATGGTGCGTGCAGTATGTATCACGATGTCCGTCGCTCGTTCGAACGCATAATGTCGTTGGAGGCTTCCAACGATATTTGATCCGCCTATGGTGGATTTATATACATATTTTAATACAATATATCTACACGTATATTACCTACATATAATCATCGCTGGTTGAGTTGGGGCTGCGGAATGTACGTTATATCGCTTCGGCGATGCCTCAGCACGGCTGGTTCTGTCTTGATGTCTACCTAGTTGGACGTTTGGATGGGATTGGTTCGTTGTTGAACCAGAGAGCTTGCTCTCTGTGCGCAATGTACTTCATGTGCATTACTATGTTCTGCAGTATACCTGACTCAGCCTCGACACTTTCATAGTTGCATGGATTCACAACCTGTGCTACTATACTATTTACGGTTCCATAGATTCACAACCTATGTTACTTGTAAATGCATAGATTCACGACCTATGCTGCGTCACATTGGCTCACAACCTATGTAACGTACAAATGACGTCCTACTACCCATGGTGGTCTCCGCGTTGTACTTAACTAAATTAAAGTATGCTTTCATACGTCGCGCTATTTCCCCAAATGGTGACCTAGTGGTTTAAGGAGGGGAGGCTGTTGCCTTTTGGTATACTTAGGAGACCCATTAGTCGATGACTAATGCCTCTTGGGATACCAAGAGAGGGACGAAGCCTATCATTGGTGAGCGGGGTGGAGCTACCAATCACCATTTACTTTACATTAAATCAATACTTGAAAGCGTTTATAAATTATTTAAAACTTGAACACGTCACTATACATCGGTATATAAGCAAGTCGTTGGGATGGTTGAACTCGAGGCTTCCGAAACTCTAAAAGATCTTGGTTTATTATGGACACAACATTATGAGGGTCTTACTAGATGATTCACGTGCCACTTTAAAGAGATATTGAATTTTATAGGTAGAGTAGTATAGATTCTTAGGGACCCCGTCAGGTTAGTTACAATACGAGTAAGCGGATGCGCAGGCGGAAACGGCGGTACATGATAAAGTGTAATCAGTGATATCGAAATTTGCGCGATCCTGCGATGACGTCATCATCATTCGCATTCTCTAAGGACAACCATCGGCTCAGGTTAGTTTGGTAGCCACCAAACAACCCGGCTATATTAACAACTAACTAGTAGCAACTAAATAGTAAAATATGGAAATATGAATAATCCTCAAAATAAAAATAATAAAAAAATACTAATATACATAATATCTAAAAAAAAAAGAGTTCATATATATATATTAAAAAAAAAAGTACTTATGCATAATTATAAAATATATTATTGAAAAGTATAGAAAAGAATCACAAAAAAAAATTGTTTTAGAGGTAGGCTTAAGTTAAGTTTAAGTAGCAACTAACCCTGCCAATTTTACAAGTAGGTTCTGGCTGTAACTTAGACCCCGGTAGATTAAAAAAGAGTAAAATTAGAACACCACCCGAGCGAAGTCGGGGCGGGCTAGCAAGTACATTTTTTCTGCAGAACTTTATCTGCAATGAGGTCTAGGTTGAAGCACGCTTGCCTAGAAGATGCATATTCCCTATTCACTCTCGCCTCGTAGGTTGTACCTGGCAGGAAATATGGACGCTGGAACGACGTTCCATGCCTTAGCTTACATACTAAGCAAATATCAAAATCGCTACGCGACACTGAATGTATAGTATCCTTTAGGTAGTAATCAACGCGACGAATCGACGGGGAGACGTTGAAGGCGTAATCAGTTCGTGAACGAAATTGAGTGAGACGTCCAACTGAAATGAATAGCCGAATTCGTTTCTGTCTTATCATTGAATGAATGATAAATAAGATGTGATTGAACATTCAATTATGGGTCAGGGGGTAATTGCTTGATACATTCGCAATAATTATAGCTTGTATTTAGGCAGTCAATAAGAAAACGGTATTATTTTTTTATGCAACACTTGTTGGCCCGCCCCAGCTACGCACGGGTGGGCTTAGCTTATAAACTACACCATGTAATGGAGTAAAAATTGTTATGGGATAAAATCGACCAAAACTTTCATCACAAGCCGGAAAAGCATTGGCGGTTCCTTTGGTGCTGCAAATATTCATGGGCGGTGGTAATAATCACTTAACATCAGGTGACCCGCCTGCTCGTTTGCTCGCTTAGTAAAAAAAAACGATCCCCAAAGAACCCTATTGTTTTTCAGAATAAAAAAGAACCTTTAACCCAGAACCTTAGTTAAATGTGTACGAAGTTGCATTCAAATCCGTCCAGTAGTTTCGGCGTGATGCCCGAACAGACAGACAGACAAACATTACAAAAGAAAAGTTTAGGACTCTATCGATAATAAAAATTAATTTAAAAAAATATTCAATGTACATAATACGTTGTCCAGTTGCCTACAGTTTTATTAGATTATGGGTGCAACTTGCAATTGACGTCAATAATTTTTTTTGACCTTTGTCGTTTCTTCATACCATAATAATTGTATCTAGCAACGGATCGGAACACATTTTCTGCCGGTAAAAACCAGAAAGAAAATTGCCGGTTGCTATTTTCTAAGTCATGTACTTAGGTATATGTATGTATTATGTGTGTCAAATGTACTCATTTTTGTTTATTTTACTAACCCACTAAACTGATGATGCAATAGGGTCTCTGACACTAGTATGTTTTATAGCATTCTTTCGACAGCACTAAATAAATTCCTACCCATATTATTCAAGTACACCTAATGCTTAACTAATATCTCAACTACAGCTGCTCTACTATTACTTATTCTGTGTCTCAACTCTAGGTAAAAGCAGACTATCACAATAATTATCTGCAAAGACAGCAGGCAAACTAAATAAGTTTCGAGGACCATTATTATGTAGTGGCCATGATGAATAGGTTTCAAGTTTCAACACTCTGCTATAGATGTGCAATTTAGATCGGAAACCTGTAGGAATGGCATAACAGACATACGACAAGACTGTAGCAGATATCAAATGTGACACAAACAGTTCAATTTGACATTTTATGGATATACGAATGAATGCCACATGAAATATTAAAAAAAACAATAGTTTAAATGATTTCAAATTTAGGCTTAAGAATTTTGATTACTACTTCATTTAGATATCTCGATTATAGGCAATATGATAATTATATTATGACATCCTCCATATGCATTCAGCAATTTTATTTTGTTTTTGTTTACAGTGCTAATTACCAACGTTGAATAAACCTTTTGGCTTTGAAGAAGTAGGTACTTGATTTTAAAAGACATAATATTATCTTGGACCTACTGAATGCCAGAGCCCACATTGTAGTAACTTTGTCACTAAAAAAGCTCGTCCTGCAATCTTGTCTGATGTCTGCGCTATCCAGTTTAATGCATAAATCGATCACACGGTCATAGGGAGCGAGTTGCAAAAGTTTGAATACATAATTAGCTCATTTACACTCACGATATTACCATTTAATTGAATTCGAAACGTGAACTCAGTATCAGTTGAGTTTGGGAATATGCTTTGTTAAAGGCTTTGATGATATTTACAGTTTATCAGTCACTTTAATGTGAATGGAAACGTGCTCTACTAATGCTCTACTATCATGCAGTCTATGTATCCAGATGCTAATAAGATGACAGTTAGCATTCTATCCTTTTCTCTCGATTGACTATAATCGTAAGAGGAAAAGAGATTTTTTTAAACTGATTTTGACTATATTTGCATGCAACTGATTTTGAGTAGGTCGGAGGCTCTTTATATCGGCAAAGCAAAGAGTTCATATTGGATTTGACTAACTTGATTCCGATTAAAAGAGATTAAACTCGCGGTGGGCATTATCACTAGTTGTTCGTAAAAGGAAAAACCCTTGTCCATTTTAAAACTGACTGACTGACAAATTAACCCTACTTACAGGTGAAAAAAATTACAGGAGTTCCACCCCCGAGAAGTGGGGGCGGGTAGTATTTGTTTTTTAAAAGAAACTTAACAACCTACCTGATAGACCCAACAGTGGATTTTCCTTTAAAAGTAATTCACCTTTAAAAGGTTGGAAATGGCCTTTTAATTACATCCATTACCGAATTTGTTATACCAGGACGAAAAGTTTAAGGTTAAAAGGAGAGGGATTTATATTTACTTTGGGAGAAAAGATTAATATTATGTTAACCATTATGACAGTGTTTTTTATAAATTTTATTTTAAAGGCTTTCATGCTATCAAAAAAAAATTGATATCAATATTAATATTATCAATGCGAAAGTGTGTCTGCTACGCTTTCACGGCCCATTGATTTAACAGATTTCGATGAAATTTGGTATAGAGGTAGATTATATCCCGGGAAAGAACAAAGGCTACTTTTTATCCCGGAAAATTCAAGAATTCCCGCGGGAATTAAAAAAAACCCGAGGGCATCATCTCGTAAACTATTGTATTTCGTTTTTACTTTTTAGCTTGTAACACTAAAAAATAAGAAACAAAAATGAAGAAATAAATAACATTTAACGCTATTAGCTGAACAAACACGAACAAGATCGAAACAACTCAATCCTAATGTATAAATCACGTTTTGCCATTTGAAACGATTCAAAATGTACGAACCGTATACCATTTTTGGTCTAATGGTATAACCGTACAAATCATTATTCATTAAGAGTGTGGACACATTCATAGTTTTGATGCCAAGGCAAGTTAGGTCGTCACGTTTATTGGTCAATGCGCCAATACGACCGTTTATATTTACCGACAAAGTTCAGACTATTATCCGATTTAATTTTATCATCATCGTCATCATATCAGCCTTCCACTATTAAACATAGACCTTCTCTAGAGAACGCCATCACACACTGTCTTCAGGCTTTCTCATCCAGCTACCCTCTTTAAATCACCAGCACATTTTGGCGGAGAGTGCATCACGCTATACGCTTCCAAAACCTACTAACTATTATACTGTGCTAAAACGTGCTAATACCGTACTATTACCTATTCTGTGCTAATACTACGCGGTCTCCACCCTAGGACTTTCCAGCTCCAGCGACCTTCGCCTCTACGAGAAGCACGACGTTTCCATTACAACTTCAGCTGGTTCAAATGACTTTGTAACCCTAGTTCTCCTGCGGATTTCCTCATTTAAGATCCTATCCTTCAGGAATACGCCTGTACCAGTTTTGAATGGGCAAAAGCTGAAACGAACTGAGTTCCTTTAGTTACTTAATAGGTCTGAAATAGCAAACTATTGGAACAATTGTAGGCTTATTTAAGATTTAATAGAAACGTTGAAGAGTTAGAGCGTCGAAAATTAATAATTACGTAAGTAAAGTAAATTTTTTATTCATCATTTTTTCAAACGTTGAAATAAAAATCCCGCTTATCTATACTTACTAATATTATAAATTCGAAACTTTGGATAGATGGATGGATGGATATTGTATGTTTGTAACTCAATCACACCAGAACGGCTGAACGAATTGAATTGAACACCAGAAGGGTGAAAAAAAAACGAACGGAATATTATAGAGTTTCCGCGAGCACAGAGAGTATTTTTTATAATGTTGGTGTTATGTATCATAAACTTCTTGTGAAGAAGTATGATATTCCAAAAATGCCAAATTTCATCAAGATCGGTTGCTTGAGTTCTGGCACAACAAACTACTTACGAATGCTCAATGAGCAAGCTCTAGCGCGACGCAATACACTTGTGCTGCCATCTATCGCCGCGCTATTGAACTAGTAAACTGTATGTAATTTTTTTTTAAATATAGACACTTTGTTCACGTCTTCTAGCACTTACACTACACTGTCACTTATCATTATGCACTAACTCAAAAGGTTTAGTCCTTTTGTCTTCTAGCGAGAAGACGAAACTAGCGAGTTTCGTTACGTCGAGCAATAAATAATTAGATTGCCTCAACGTTAACGTGGTGATGAAGTTGATGGTCGTGGGCTTTGGCAAATCCATACTTAATATTATAAATGCGAAAGTATGTCTGTCTGCTACGCTTTCACGGCCCATCTGCTCAACCGATTCTGATGAAATTTGGTACAAGGGTAGATTTTATCCCGGAAAATTAACGAGTTCCCGCGGGAATCAAAAATCTTAATCCACGCGGAGGAAGCCGCGGGCTATTCTAGTTTGGTTATAATTTGTTCGACTGATTCAATAATTCAATTCGCTGATGCCCGCGACTTCGTCCGTGTGGATTGAGGTTTTATCTGTCTGCTACGCTTTCACGGCCTATGTTTTCAACCAATTTCGATGAAATTTGGTATAGAGGTAGGTTATATCCCGGGGAAGGACATAGGCTTTTTATCCCGGAAAATTAAAGAGTCCCCGCGGAAATCCAAAAACCTTATCCACGCGGAAGAAGTCGCGGGCATCAGCTGGTTGCACACACTCTTAGAAATAGAAGAATCGGCTCCTTGACGTTGTTAAATAATAAATAATATTCTACACATAATAAGTACGATGCTTGATGTTGGGTAACGAGGGAGAGGGCTGGTTATCCTTAACACAGATCTAAAAAATCTAGCTAGGATAGCCAGTTCTTGATCTTGCAACATTTTATCTACATTTTTTGATGTAAGCACAATAATATTGTTAACTTCAAACAGTTTCAAGATCTACCACAATGTAACACAAAATGATTGAAAATAAACGATTTATTTATTTATTTATTTATTTGATGCCTAATGTTAGCCAATAGAGAAGCCAATGCCAATATTGACATTTACATTGGTGCTGCTGCCAGCTTTTGCAAAATATTACGTCAGTGTTGGTTTAATGTATTAATGATCAAGGAAGTGTCTTTAGAATCTAGATGTAGTATTAGCCTTGATGATTGGTTTTAATCTATACTCTGTACCCAAATTATAAATGCGAAAGTTTGGATTGATGGATGTTACGCCAGAACGGCTGAACGGATCTGGATGAAATTTGGCACAGATATAGATTATAGTCTGGAATAACACATAGGCCCGGAAAATTAAGCAGTTGCCGCGGGAACCTCAAAACCGCAAAAAACCTCAATCCACGCGGACATACCCGCGGGCATCAGCTAGTGTTAAAGTAATTTATTTAAAAACAAAGCCCATAATTTATCTAGACTCTCTATGGCTTTGGCTATATTAAAATATGCTAAAGCATATGGGTACAAACAATTAGGTTTACCCCAAACTGCGATTTTTGGACGTTTAATTTTATTGAAACCAATTTTTGCTCCATATTTTCCACATAAGGAACCAGCAATTTTATAATTGAAATTATAGACACCTATATTTGGTAAATCAACTATTTTACCGTTCCAACAAGTTTTGGTTCTTTAAACTATAATTAATGTATGTAAGTAACTATTGAATTATAACCTGGATTCGCTTAGCTGTATCTGAAGAAAGAGCTTAAATGCAATTTTAAGCTATTTTTGAAGCGTATTGTAGTGTAAACCTAATAGAAGTTTGATAGACAGATATAGTTACGATTGACATTGAGATATTAAGTTGCTAGAATGGCAAACTAGCACCAGAAAACGCAGCATTCTCAGAACCCCCGCTAGGTGTATGACAGCTACTGAAATCTGAATCCATGGGCGGTTCAAGACCGCGTCGCGTGGATTCCCTGAAAGTCACTATAAGAGAGCCATGTAGAGCAATGGACATCGATGACTATAACTACTAATTATGATCTTTTGCTACAAAATAATGTAAGAAGCTTAGAAATAGTTCGTAGAAAATTTCTAAGCCTTTCCCAAAGAACGCCACCACACCCGGTCCTCAACCTTCCTCGTCCAGCTACTTCCCGCCACCCTCTTTATATCGTCGGTCCATCGTACTGGAGGGCGCCCCACATTACGCTTCCTTGTACGCGGTCTCCACTCTAAAACTTTCCGGCTCCAGCGGCCATCGCTCCTTCGACAGGCATGGCCTGACTACTGAAACTTCAGCTTGTGGTCAGTGACCCTCGTTCTCTTACAGATCTCTTCATTTCAAATCTTGGCCTTAAGAGATAGATACTCGTATATTTTCTCATATATTTACTAAGTACCGCCTTGCTTGGTTGACACACACCATGTCAGTATAAGACAAGCATTCCAAAAGGATACAAACAGTGTTTCACAGCCTAATAGACCTGCCCTTATCGAGCAGTATGGTTAGTATGAGATTTTAAATTCCACCAACGTTGATAATGAGCTTCGAAACACTTTAACGACAATGTAAAATAGTCCTTGTTTGTTCGTTGATAAATCTTCAGCCTGGTGCTACAAGTGGAAACCCTGCAAAACTAAAATCACTGTAACTAATTTTTTTACTTTAGAATGAGGAATTCTATCGCTGTTGCTATTGTGTTTCGGCGATCGATACTAGGACATAATATTATCAATCTCGATCCCGATTCCTGCAGGAACTCCTTAATTTTCCGGGATAAAAAGTAGCCTATGTCCTACCCCGGGATACAACCTATCCCTGTACCATATTTCATCAAAATCGGTTGAACAGGTGGGCCGTGAAAGCGTAGCAGACACAGACAGACACACTTTCGCATTTATAATATTAGTATTTAGTATGGATACTAGTAACATTTGGCGAGATGTAAAATCTCATGCTTACCCTAGTACATATGCAGCAAACGCAGCATATCAATCTCGTAAAGGCAAAGGGCTAAATCACTAATAAGGCGCACAAGAGAACAATACAACATTCATGGACTGTCGTTTATGAAGTTATCTCGTCATCAGGAAGGCAAATGACGAATAGAGGAACCTAAATAGGCAACACTTCCAACTTTCACGCACTTATTACTGCGTGGTTTTGGTTCATGGTCTTATTCGTAAGTCATCGTTTAGGTAAAAGGTTTTACGACATGTTATAATTGTTGTATATGAGTGCATTTATTTGAGGCAAAAACCATTGTTATTTTTAGACACAAATAAGGCTTTAAAAGAAGAAAATTCCTGACTCACTCAGTCACTGGGGCAACCATATAACAATGGGGCACCCATATATCAACACTTGCTGGCAAGCTTAGTTCTGCTGCTTACGCTGTCAGAAAGATTCGACAGTTAACTGACATCGAAACTGCCAGGATTGTATATTTTGCTTATTTTCATAGCATTATGTCTTACGGAATCTTACTGTGGGGTAAAGCGGCGGATATTCAAAAAATTTTTGTACTACAAAAAAGGGCAATACGTGCAATTTATAATTTAAAACCGCGTGATTCCCTTAGAGAGAAATTTAAAGAAATTGGTATTCTAACAGTAGCCTCGCAATATATTTACAGTAATATAATTTTTGTAAAACAGCACATCCATAATTACAAAAAAATATGCGATCTGCACGATAGGCAAACTAGAGGCCGTAATAGGCTCGTGACTCCATCGCTCCGCCTCAAAAAAGTCAGCAAGTCATTCGTGGGAATGAGCATTCTTTTCTATAACAAAATTCCACAACCTATTTTAAACTTGCCTATACACAAGTTTATGAAATCCATTAAAAGTATGCTCCTGAAAAAAGCTTATTATACTATTGAAGATTATGTAAATGATAGAGGAGCCTGGATTTGATCGCTCCAGCAATGCTAAGGACAGCGGTTAATTATGTACCTACACATTGATATAAGTTATAATGATAAATTGTAAATGAATTATCTAAAAAGAGCAACCACCGAGTTTCTTGCTGGTTCTTCTCGGTAGGAATGGCATTCCGAACCAGTGGTAGATTCACTTGACGATTCAAAAGTACTTGTAAAAGTTTATTTGAATAAAAAACATTTGAATTTTGAATTTTGAATTTGAACTGACTGCCTCTTCAACACCCAGACCTTTCCTTTCTTGAAATTACTAGGGAGTTAGCTAGGTATAGGTATCGTCTCAGTCGCATCCAAGATTTGGGACCCTGAGACGCCTCAATGTCGACGCGGACTGTGCCACTGGTTTTTAGTGGGTATTCTGAAGTTAGTCCCATATACCCTCTTAGTGCATTTTTCCATCAATAAAAAAGTATATAATAAAAGGCAAGGCGCACTGTTAAAAAAAATCGTAAATGTCTAGCCTCTTAAACAGTTATATTATAATAACTAGCTGATGCCCGCGACTTCGTCCGCGTGGATTGAGGTTTTTCGGTTCCCGCGGGAACTCTTTAATTTTCCGGGATAAAAAGTAGCATATGTGCTATTCCAGACTATAATCTATCTCTGTGCCAAATTTCATCAAGATCAGTTCAGGCGTTGGAGGGTGATTGAGTAACAAACATCCATAGGTACATCCATACATCCATACATCCACACATCCATACATCCATACATCCATCCAAACTTTCGCATTTATAATATTTATTTGATGTAATCATACTAATATTATAAATGCGAAAGTGTGTCTGTTTATCTGTCTGCTATGCTTTCACGATCTTTTCAACAGATTTTGACGAAATTTTATACAGAGGTCGGTTGCATCCCGGGGAAGGATATAGGTAGGTAGGTACTTATCCTAATCATTATCGATTATTCGATTTATCCCGGAAAATTAAAGATTTCATGTAGATAAAGAGGAATCAGAAAACCGCTCCACGCGGACGGAGTCGCCGGCATAATCTAGTAATACTTTATTAATATTATAAATGCGAAAGTGTGTTTGATTGTTGGTTTGTCCTTCAATCACGCCGCAATGGAGCAACGGATCGACGTGATTTTTGAGTTGAGGACCTGGAGAGCGACATAGGCTACTTTTTATCCCGGAAAATTAAGGAGTTCCCGCAGGTATTAGAAAAAACTTACACCACGCGGACGAAGTTGCGGGCATTAGCTAGTTTAGTATAAAAAACACTATAAAATAATCAACTGCTACAACGCAAGTTTATTTGGCGATATATAAACAGGCACTAAGTTTAATTTCGGTTACTGATTACATATTATGTAAATGCCAGTATCTAACCTACCTACTTAGTAAGTTCCTATGGTAATTCGCTTTTACATTCTACCACACTTTTAAATTTATTTTTAGGGTTCCGTACCTCAAGAGTCCGTCTGTCTGTCTGTCAACACCCTTTTTCTCGTAAAAGCGTAAAAGTATCAAATTAGGTCTACGCTCTGAAATAATCAAGCATCTTTATTCTTTATTCTTTACTAGCTGATGCCCGCGACTTCGTCCGCGTGGATTGAGGTTTTTCGGTTTCGGACTCTTTAATTTTCCGGGATAAAAAGTAGCCTATGTGCTATTCCAGACTATAATCTATCTCTGTGCCAAATTTCATCCAGATCCGTTCATCCGATGAAAAAAAAAAAAAAAAAAAAAGATAAAGCCGTTTATGCCGCATATTTTGACGCTCGCCAATAAATCATAACTTAAGAGGATATGGGATGAACGGGAAACTTTGAGAATAGGTATTGAACAATTATATTGCCGTCGCGCTGCTCCTCGAATAGAATTCCATAACACCCGATAGGGACAACTGCAACTTGGACCGATAATACCTATGAAAAACAGTCGAATTCTTACTCTCGTATTTTTCTGTTTCCTCCTCCAAAACAGAACCGATTTTAATTTTTTTTTCAAGAACAATTTAAGAAGGACTCATGCTATGTCGGTATGTTTTTCTTTTTTTGATTATATTCGTCAAATTTATATGCGGGATATCTGATGATGACGCGAAAACTGGGCCATTTTTTGCAATTTTTGAAGGTTCCAAATTCTTAAAATTATTAATTTATTGAAAAAAGCAAAACATAGGGACATGGCACGGACTCGTATAAATTTTATGGTGCAAAAATATTTTCTCTATTGTAATTATTCACGGAGAAAACAGACTAATACGATTGTATGGGGGAAACCGCCCTCCCGTATCGTCTTAAGCAGTGCAGTACTCTATATTGGGTACTTGTCTAGTTCAATCATGTTTGGCAACAAGCAAGGACTCATAGCACAAGTATAGAAAAAAATCCGAAATACGTATCATAATATATTCTTATGATGTCAAATTCTTTGTCAGGGCGCTACCAGTTTAGCACCAGTAAGCCAGTTATTTCACAGCTGATTACGTATTGTTTTGACATCTCTCTTGTTATTTATATTGTGTTGTGGTACGGAACCCTTTGTGCACGAGTCCAACTCGCACTGGACCGGTTCTTGGATTCTAATCACCCAATTTATATTTATCTACCGCGGTACTCCGTACGCCATAGGAACGTGTATACTAAACAAACACCAAATTTGGCAATTCAAATTCCAATTAACAGTCTGAAGGGCGTTCACACATACTTAATTATTTATATAAACAGGTTTCGAACACACGCTGCGTAAGGACTTTACTAATGAGGACTGTTTACGGCTTGAATTGAAAAGTGCTGGCCCATTGATGGCACTTGAATGACAAAATGGTGGATTTCACAATCGATACGTGCGTCACGTTTAGATGACATTTTAAATCAATTTCAATTGAATGTGCCAGAAAAGGGACATTATTATTCAAGTATTCTAGCGACATGTGATTAACTTAAAGGTTTCTAATACACAATGTAGTACAAGTAGGTACATAGTGTCATAAGTATCGTGTAGCTCCTGTACACATTGACTCAATGTCCTCAAAAGTAAGTTGATTCAAATTTCTATCATTCTATTCTTCACGTCGTCTCAACTCTCAATCCATAGGGGACCAATTCTAAACACAGGTCTTTTTAGCGTTGTATACTGAAAGGTTAAACGGAACTGTATTAATGCCAATCTGCTATTTGTCTGTCTATCTGTAACGGGTATCTAGCTCATAGATGGAATAATTTCAAGCGAATATGTGGTAACTTAGAACGTTGACTTAATATCGAATATTGAATAGGAAATTCCACAATACTATTTTGCAGGGAATCATGGGGTCAACTTATCATTATAGGAGTCCAACATAGCTACGTGAAATTAATAATGGATTTTCCTTTAATAAAATATGTAATTTCTGCATGAATTTCATGTTTGCCGAATTTCTTAGGTAGGTACGAATTATATTTATGTAGGTAGAGTTTGCCGAATTTCTTCGACGAGTAGGTACGAATTATATGTACCTAGGTAGAAAAAGTTGTTTTCAACAATTAACCAAACAACGTCACACTCACACTGAACGTCATTTGCCGAGTGTGCTCGGTCATCGTGTTCAAGAGACATTATAAAAACAGCTTAACCAGCCCTAGTCAATCAAAATGCAACTAAGTTTTCTCAGAGGTCGTTAAATTAAATAGACCATAGCAAATTGTAGGCCTCAATTTTATTATACGCTTATCCTAATATGGACACGCCTATCAAACATAATTCATATTACTGTTCCAAGTATATCAAATGATCGGATACTTCAAAGCGTTCCAGTAAGGCAAGGAATATATTTACGGGCGTAGAATAGTATAAAGGATTAGTCAAACGTATCGCGGGGCGGTAGTCATGCGCATCAGCTGTAAGTTGGCTATTCACTGAGCTGAAACTGTATCGTGACGCAACAATGCAACGGGGGTGTCAACAGTTTGGCTTACTGTATTGACTATTAAGAATGCTCTATTTTGAACATTACATTCACATTAAACAGATCAGTCCGCAGTTGCTAGCTTAACATTGAGCTAAGAATAGTGCTTTATTAAGTTCTTTGTTTATCAAACCGTACCTATTCTGTGACCGTACTTCAATTAAATTTTGCACGTTGTGCCTGTTTAGTTAGTGTAACATCCTGCCTTGAAACTGCGGTCGCAAGTCATTGCCGCTACGCTTTGTGTCTACCCAAGCCTTAAAGCAAGGAATTTATTTACGGCATAGAATATAATAAAACGTTGAATCGGCGTCCAAAATCAATATATTTCTATGAGGTGAATCTAAATCGGCGTGAACAATGGATCGTTTCGGCTTCCGTCACTTTATAGTCCAAGTTAAGAACAAAAGCGATATGAAACCTCTTTTATGCAATAGTTTATTAAAAGCGTGAAGTTTGTGCTAAAAATGGTCGTAGTCAAATGTTGTATATTTTTACAAAGATTTACTACAACAGAGCGAAGACGTGTTTAATAGACAAAACAGATTATGATGGACATGATAGTTTTTTTCATGTTTTTTCACTCTCATGCACTCTCATCACTCTGATTTGTCGAACTCGAAGCAGACATGAACTTTTTCATTTTCCGGATTAAAAAGCCTATGGCCATCCTTGGGAGACAAGCTCTATATCTATCACTATAGTGAATTTCATTAAAATCGGAGAAACGGATGACCCAAGAAAACACATACACCAGAACATCCTCTTTCGTAATTAAAATACAAGTCGGAAGTATTATACTCGATGATGCCCGCAAATTTTACTGCGTGGATTTAGGTTTTGAAAAATCGAATTTGAAAATTTTTCGGGATTCAACTTGTTTCCTTACCAAACGTCAAAACCGGTTGAAAAGATATGGAACGTGAAAGAGTTACAATTACGCAAACAGACACACTTTTGCATTTATAAAATTAAGTATGAACAATAAGTATGCTATGGATGTCATTTCTCTGGTGCATCTTGCTACAAAAATGTGAGGCGCGATACTTAGGCGCGTTAGTATTACCAAGTTGTTTCCGCCGGTCGCTTCCTCTTATGCCTTGAAACCGGTTAAGTTAACCAGTAAACCACAAATTGCGGACTCCCTGTGGCTATTATAATGTACAGCGTCGTAATTGCTTCCTGTATGACGACAGTTTACGTGTTAAAGAGCCTCCGTGTAATTGTACTTTATATTTTTTTAGGGTTAGGAACCGCAACCAGCTGTTATTAGTGTGGCGGATGAAAATCGTACAACGGAGCGCAGAACTTCACCACAGACTATCCGTGTTTATGGCGCACATGTGATGAGGCCCCGTTTGACATTTGACGTTCCTAAAGTTTTCGCGCGTTTTTGGGTGTCAGTCAGAGTGATAGGATATAGCGACGAGGAAAACCGGCTCGCGTTTTAATTAATTGGGGACTTGGCCCCCGATTATGTAAGAATTGTCGATCAAATCGTAATAGTTCGGCGTCAAAGTAAAATAAACCATAACAGCATTGAATTAGAGCTCAATTTCGTGTACCCATTCTTATATGTTTAGGTATGTACGATACCCTAAACGTATGAGAATGGATACATAAATTGAGTTCTAATTTAATGCTGATATGGTTTATTTTACTTTGACGCCGAACTTTAACGTTTTCATCGGCCATTCTTACATAATCGGGGGGCAGATGTGCATTGATTCTTCCTTTTATAGTAGTTACCTTTTTTTATTCGGATTGAGTATATTGCGTAGCGTCATTTGGGGGTTGGGCCGAGCGTTAGACATCACCGAGAAGTTGGGTGTGAGCCCTAGGGCTCGAGGAAGGGGTTTACAACCTCCCTGACGCGGTGATGAGCGCTATGTTTTATAAGTGACGACCTCCGTGGCGCAGTGTGTAGCGCTGTTGTCTTAACGTGCGGAGGTCCCGGGTTCGATCCCCGGCAGGATCAATTCAATTTGGGAATTTATAATTTCTGAATTTTCCCTGGTCTGGCCTGGTGGGAGGCTTCGGCCGTGGCTAGTTACCACCCTACCGGCAAAGGCGTGCCGCCAAGCGATTTAGCGTTCCGGTACCATGCCGTGTAGAAACCGAATAGGGGTAAGGGTTTAATATAACTGCCATGCCCCTTACAGGTTAGCCCGCTACCATCTTAGACTGCAGCATCACTAACCTACCATCAGATGAGATCGCAGTCAATGGCTAACTTGTAGTGGTTAAAAAAAAGTGAGCGGTTTCGGGTTCAATCCCCGGCAGGGTCAATGTGGGAATTTATAATTTCTGAATTTTACTAGAATAGAATAGAATAGAATAGAATAATTTATTTGCAAGAATGTGGTACAATTATTAGGTCTTAAAATTATTTAGCGCTGACACATTCAACTATTTCATTAGTGTGCAAATTATTATAGGTAATACCACTGCATAATATTACATCCGATTTACAATTAATAATTAATTCAACAAAATAATAATGTCAATAGTTATGTCATATATTCATTCACACTATAGAAACATTTCTCCATTAGCCAGTCTCGAAGTTTGCCTTTAAAAGTTCGTAGAGGCATGGCCTGTATTGTTTGAGGTAGATTATTATATATCTTTATGGCCATATAAGACGCATTTCTTCGGTATATATCTTTATTACACCTGGGCGCAAAAATTTTATAAGGATACCTTGTACTTCTATTTATTTCACTGTTGAGTTTGAAATAATTAGGGTATTTTTTTACTAAAATACATATTTCTTTTATGTACATGCTCTTATCACTATCACTTATCACTATGATTGATTTCTATTCGCTCTTACAACAAAACAAAATTACTTATGATTTCTACAGGAGGTTAGTTACCAAAAAGCCAAGGCGATGTCACGGCTATAACTTCATTTACAATTATTTTGTATTAAGTACAAGATAGATATGTAATTGCGCGCTCCAAACCGACTTCGAACGTAGTTACCTTGCGCCTTATTTCGTTATGAAATTCATTCCGGATAATTCGACAGACAACTTCAGAACAGAGGTAACGATTATTTTTACCCGACTACGTACCGGGAGGTTCATAGAGGCATTACTACTCCTGAGGGCATACTACCATCGCTAACAGCCATATTGTTTTAATATTGTTGACGTACGTGTTTTAAAATAAATTTATAATCTTTATTTTAGGGGCATATTTATGTACGTGACATATCGTACGTAATTTACGATATTTGTGATACGGTGATGTGATAATTAAAGAAAAGACCCGGCTGAGTTTGTTGTGGCCTCTTCTCAGACCAGCGCGCGTTTGGAACCCTCGTAACTTTAGTTTTAAGATACCGTAACTGATTATCACCAGCATATTTTATAAGTATGTACCTATCTGGACGTCAATAAGTGTACATTGTACCTAAATTGAATAAATATATTTTGACTTTGACTTTTATTTGATTTTGATATAAAGCTGTCATTTTTAAATAATACTGCTTGAAGCGATGGTAGTAATCGCCCTGCAATCCTACCAATACTAATATTATTATAAAGATGGTATGTTTGTTAGTCAACGGACGACGACGACAACGACGACAACGTTTGTTTGTTTGAACCAACTTTCGAAAAGAAGGAGGTTCTTAATTTTTTTATTATAAAATGCAATCTCTGCGGCTAGCTACTCTACATGACTCAGTTGTAGAGAATTACTTTTGAGATTCAATTACAGCTTCGTCGTGGTCTGAAAATTCAGCGAGCAGGTCTCTACCTACTAATTACTAGCACAATGACAAGACCCCGCGAAGGTGTATCCACGTTAAAACCCTTTTATTAATTATTTTAGTTATGTAACTTACTTACACTTTTTATACGACTGCCTGAAAAAAGGAGTATATTGTTTTCAGGTTTCATGTATGTACTCGTATGTATGTATGTATGTGAGTTTGTATATTCCACTATAACTTCTATACGCCTGAACGGATTTTGATGAATGAGGTATCGTTAGAATCCTTAGCTTATTCCGGGTGACATAGGGTAGTAAAATTTTAAAAAAAATTGATAGGGTGACCATGGTCCCGCATCAAAGACTAAAGTTGATTTTTTTTTCCAAAATGAGATTAACTATATTGTCATCATCAAGAAAATGATGAGTAGGTAGACTCCAAAAATATATAAGACTATCCTTGCAAGAGACCTATGTCAAGCAGTGGACATCTGTCGGTTGATGATGATGATGATGATGAAGCTTTTACGTCGATTCCTTGCAAACGCTGAGGCGTGTTTGAAGAACAAACAACAAACAAACACACCACATTTATAATTATAATGCGTTGTGGTATTTTACTCCTCAGTTAGTCAGCGAATTTAAGGCTTGAAACAGATACCTATTCTTTTATAAATCTCATTATTATAAGATTTTTTTCAGGAATGTTGTTTTCATTATTCTATATTATAATAGTACCAATTCGAACGTACAGATCGAGGACGTGACGGACGAATTCAATTTCCGAACAATACGCCTCCTTAGGTAAGACTCTTTTGTTTTCAATTTTCAACAAGGCTGTTCGAAATTCGAAAACAAAGGCGTAGAATTCGTCGGTAAAGGTTTCACAGATTAAAATAGAAATAAATCATAGTAATGTTGAAAAACATCCGCTAATTCAATCTATAAATCATACTCATGCTAATATTATAAATGCGAAAGTTTGGATGGATGGATGTTTGTTACTCAATCACACCAGAACGGCTGAATCTGGATGAAATTTGGCACAGAGATAGGTACTGGAATAACACACAGGCTAATTTTATCCCGGAAAATTAAAGAGTACGCGGGGGAACTAAAACAAAGTCGCGGGCATCAGCTAAGTAGTTTTATTCTAAGTTTGAAATAAAAACGTTTTAGGTTTACCTATTTTAATTTTCGCGCCATTCAAAAAGAAGATTTCTGCGCAGGTACATATGTACTACGTACATAGTACTGTACGTTGAGGTAAACGCTTCAAAAATACAGAAATAAAAATAATTTTAGAATCAAAAACTATATTATGAGATTTCAGCAAAGACTAATTGAAAAAAAGTAAGTTCAATATTAATGTAGATTGTATCCCAGGACCCTCCGTCCATAATAGAGTTGGCTTATAATTATCCTATCTAAATAGACCGTCCCACGCTAAAGCTCGGTTTAATGACAGGATATCACGTTAAGGCGGACCTGAGCGATAGTATACCTATATACCTATAACGAAACATAATTTATAAGCACATACATAGGAACACTTGTACGTGTCGTTCACAAATCCTATAAGGAATTGCATACAGAGTTGAGATGCAAGTGTAGTTGAAATAAGACAACAACATTTTTAAAAACAAGCATTCATCATCCGCCATATTGAATTTAGTGTGACGTCATTTAATTTTTCGCATGTTTCTCAGAAAACCCTTATAATTGATATCCATAATTAGTCAGCAATTTGTAACTGATAGTTGATACCCATATACCTACCCAGATACCGCAATCAACTGTTTTATTTTTTTACTAGCTGATGCCAGCGACTTCGTCCGCGTAGACTAAGTTTTTTCGATTCCCGCGGGAACTTATTAATTTTCCGGGATAAAAAGTAGCCTATGCCCTATAATGGTGAAACATGTACTTCTTCATATTTTAACGAAAGTCCAAATGCTGTTTCATGGCTATAACTTGAGAAATTAAGGATTTTCATACAAACTCTCAACCCCTATTTCACCCCTTCGGGGGTGGAATTTTGAAAAACTGTGAAAGACATATGTTTTCATTTTCAACCCGTAGCTCATATATCAAGTTTCATGGCTATAACTTGAGAAGTTAATTACTTTCATACAAACTCTCAACCCCTATTTCACCCCTTCGGGGGTGGAATTTTAAAAAACTGTGAAACACATATGTTTTGATTTTCAACCCGCAGCTCATATATCAAGTTTCATGGCTATAACTTGAGAAATTAAGGACTTTCATACAAACTTTCAACCCCTATTTCACCCCTTCGGGGGTAGAATTTCGGGATAAAAAGTATCCTATGTCCTACCTCGTAGTATGGGCTCAAATCGTGCCGAGTTTCCTTTGAATTCATTCAGTAGTTTCGGCGTGATGCGCGGCCAAGATACAGACAGACAGACAGACAGACAGACAGGCAGACAGACAAAAATGAAAAAAATTACAGATTTGGCTTCAGTATTGAATAATGAGTGCCCTCCAAAAACAATTTTCAAAATATCTTCAATGTACAGAATTGGACCTGTTACAGTTTTATTATAAGTATAGATTTACACAACAAAGATCCTAAAACGAAAGGTATAAACCACACAAAAAAGGAGTCAAATATCTATCTATGGTTCAAAGAACGGGACAAAAAATTAGTCAAGGTACACCTGGCTCGTCCAAGGGCGAATTATTAAATGGATTCACCCGCATAATTCGCGCGACGCTGTAGCTTGAACAGCTGGTCCTATCTCATGATACCGTTGATATAGGTACTAAGTTTACTAAAGATACTCACTTCGCAATGTATTCAGAAATAAACAAAATCTGCTAAGCTGGATATTGGGTTGGGTATGGCTGAGTTTCCCAAGAGAACTGAGTACATCCATATACTTAATATGTACGTTTCTGTAGCACAACCAGCTCACATGATATCGTTTAATGTTGAAACTGAATATTGCTCTTTTCCTCAGGACCAAAATGGATCACTAAATATAATATGTCAATATTTAAGTTACATTGGGTTGTCCAAAAAGTTTATTTATTTATTTATTGAAAAGAATGAATGAAAAGAATAGTAACATAAATTTTTTTCAAATAAACTTTTACAAGCACTTTCAATTAATCGTCAAAGACATCCCTTCGCACCCAGAAGATAGAAAGGTAGGTAGCTGATATAGCTGATTTTGGCTAATATCTATTAGACAGGGCTTATTATCCCTTTCAAATTTGATACGCTGGACTGAACAGTGAACATCTTTTTTTCTGCATATCAATGTATACTTATAACATAAAAATACAAGATGTACATAATATTAGATGGTACAGTCGCTCATCTGTATCGATATTATTCAGCAATGAAGAACCTATCTACATTTATCCCTGCAAAATACGAATACCAAACCTTCAATAGTTTTGCCAGCTATCTTTTTTTCTCTCATTGGTCTCTATTTGGTCACATAAAAATTTAAAAAGGGTTGTCACTTGTCACATATTTCGGAAAAAATTGCGTAATTAAAAACCTACTAAACAGCTACATACTAAATCTACCTAATTATAGGCACCATTTATTTAAGCTTTAGCTAGGAACTTTAATGGGTTCATTATTATTGTTATGTGTCTTAAGGCTATCGTATAAAATCGTTAAGAAGGAGGTTTCTAAAGCAGTTTTAATCTACTAAACGGTGGCATATGTATGTATGATTGAGATAAATATATTAAGATGTTGAGGCACCGAGATATAAAATTAAAAGAAGATTTTTTAGCCAAATAATCAGAGCTATTATTTTCTTACAGGATTTTAAAAGCCTCGCAACACAATATTTAATAATGCTTCGCACCATAATATTTAGGGACAGTAAAAGTTTAATCAGAAAGTGGCAACCCTATTTACAAAAATATTAGGTTACTTTTATATATTGCAATTAATTTTCACTCCTAAGTCATGCTAGTAGAGCTTATATTCCCTAACATATGGAACAACTATCGATGGATCTTATCTGAATGAACATTCCATTACAGAGTTCTATTCATTCCTTGTTTACAAGAAAAAAAAACGAAAAGGTATCACAAAGGTCTTAATTGGAAAGCAGATGGCCCTTAGCCACGTGCCGCTGGCGCCATCACCTCTACCAAAAGAGCTTAAGTGCAACAAAATAATAACTCAAAACTATTCCTTAATTCTAAGCATATTAATAAACTTTCCAGCTTTAATAAGCAATACGAAATTTAAATCGGAGTATCGGATGGTATAGACTAGAGTATAGACTATAGAGTATATATTATTTATAACATAAGTATAGTAAGTACCCAAAGTACAGTGAAAATCAGTTTTTATTTTAAACTGATTCCGTATATTTTAAAATTAAAAGGAATTTCTAGTATCGTATAACGAAAAGTTTGATTGATACGAGAAGTTTTAAAATTCGCTATAATCCGCCACAGTAAACAAATCTATGTGGTACAGTGCGTGTCCTTCACCAATAGCATGCGAACACCCACCACCATTGTTGTGGACTTTACAATCGTGCATTGTCGAGTCAACATCTCCTGAAGATGCTCCGGTTTCGGAGTGAAACGTACGTTGAAAGTGATTTGGAAGATTTGTGTGGTGTGGTGCTGTGCCGGTGCGAATTGCTGGTTGGTGGGTGTTCGCATGCTATTGGTGAAGGACACGCACTGTACCACATAGATTTGTTTACTGTGGCGGATTATAGCGAATCAAACTTCTCGTTCATGTATTTTACTTAAAAACAGTGATAATTAATATATAAAAGGCCGTACCAAGTGTTAAGGGTCTTACAAAATGTAGGCTAATCGGCGTCGATTAGATCCACCCACAGACAGATGTTTGATCTAATAATAAATGATCGCAGCTTACCCAAAATGTGTTGCGACTTGCGAGGGTGTTACACTTACCTAGAAAAAAAAACATTAGTTTTATCAAACAATGCCATCACCAGCTCTACGGTTTTTTTGTACTCTACAATTTTTTAATTTTACTAACAATCGATCAGTTTTTTTTATACAACGTACTTATGACTTTTGTAGAATGTATTAGCTAGTTTACAACAAAATACGCGTTTTTAATATATCATGTATGCATAGTAACAAAAAGACCAACTGACTTACTGATAACATACTATCAATGTTTAAGCCACTGAATCTGGAAACTTAAAAAATCCAAGGAAATTAAGTCGATGCGTTTCCGCTAGTGTTCTACAAAAGCTATTGAACAAGTATTGAAAATGCCTTCTGTAAAATTTAAAATGCACTTGCTTCGCTCAAGCTCATGTACTATGTAGGTCGTAGAGAATTGTATATTTTGGACTTATGTCACAGTAAGCTACGTGTTGAATAATATTGATATACCAAGACGTAAAATTTAAACAGAACTTCATTTTATTAAACCCGGATAAAATAAATCACACCTCATCAACACTCGGTAAGCGTTGAAAGTTTTAAATAACTCAATGATCGCCCAACAGACCATATAAAGTGTTTCAATGTTTATAATTATTTCGCTTCTGGTGACCAAAGATTCATCATCAAAAAACAGGACAATATAAAAAACTAATTTATTTTCGCTTTACTAAGTACCTAGAAATCTAATTGTTATAAAAGGGGATATTATTAATATTAAAATTTAAACTGAATTTAAATATGAATAAAATTCAATATATTGTGGATGTGTCAATCAAATATACATACTGACTCGATATCTCTCTTTCATTTATAACTCATATATTCAAAACTTTCGCATTTATAATATTAGTATTAATAAGACGAAACACTCGTTAATCATTTAATCATACTTTATTTAGCAATTTACAGACAGAAACACGGCCGCCTTTTAATATACGATAAATCATAGCTCAATTCTAGAGCCCACCGACCAGTTTTGCCACTCTACAAAACCATGGCAGTGATGCCATATACACTTTAATTTTTCATTCTAACAGTATAGAGGTATAGATACTTATTCGTAGTCGCCAGAAATGCAGCTTTTACGTCATGTCCTGTAAATAAAGCTAAGTAGGTTGGTTGCCCCAATTTGGTATCCAACGAAAGTGAATACTTTCGAACGAGTTGTATGTTTGTTGTGTCCATTTCCTGTACGTCTAAACATGTTGCCTTATATCGAGTGTTCAATTGCCACCACTGGTTTTTAATTGATAACCATATTAATGTTAATTGAAAATCCGTTAAGCTGTCTACACACATAGCAGCTTCGCTAGTTTTTTATAAAGGTCTAGCCCCACTACAGAGGCGCGGCACGTAGCGGCAAGTATTCTTTGTCTGCGCTACGGGGCCCCGTATGCTAAATATTTTAATAAAATAAATTAATAAAAATAAATATTATAAATGTAAAATGTCTGTCTGTCTGCTACGTTTTCACGGCTGATCTGTTCAAACGGAACTTTGATTATTTACATATGAGGTAGGTTTCATAGTAGTGAAGGACATCATTCCGGATTCATCATTAATCCGGAAAATTAAGAAGAGGATACCTACAGTTTTTACAGGATTTTCAAATACCTAAAAAATCAAGACAACAAAACAAGAAAATCAATACTATAAAAAATCAAGAATGAAATAGACATAATTTAGGCAACCACGCTAGTAGACTACCTGGACTAGTTTTGCCAGTATATAGGCGCTACTACGAGTAAGTCTCTATCCAAACTCAAATTTGCTTTTCTCAGGACATAATTGTGTCGCATACGATACGTCTTATTTTGACTCTTTCGTCAGTTCGAAAAGCAGATTCTGCCCGCAAAATAATTATTAACATAATTAAAAAAAAACAGAAGTAAAGTAAGATTTTGAAATGTATCACTAGATGGTGCCCGGGACTGCGTTCGCGCGGTTTAAGTTTTTTTTATTCCCGCAGGAACTCCTTAATTTATCGGGAAAAAGTAGCCATGTCCTTTTCCGGGACCTGCCTATAAACCAAATTTCATAAACATCGGTTGAAAATATGGCCCGCTAAAGCGTAGCAGACAAACAGACACACTTTCGCATTTATAATATTAGTAGATATGGATAGCATCAATTTCATAAGCTTTATCCAACCTGAGAATCACTTTCATTTTAATGTAAATGAGAAAGCACCGAAAGCACTAAAGGAAGGTCTCTTCACGGTAGGAAGCTCAAAAGAAATGTCAAACAAACCAAGCATGAAACAGACAGTAGGCTATTTACATTTTAATTAGACATGTCTTATATAAATAAGCCTTGTAAGGCGATTGGTATATGATTAAATTCTAGTTTTACTTTGACAAGAGGTGTTTGATTGCGATCTCAATTTTCACCGATGCCAAGGGTGACGATTCTCTGTTAAACTGTTTTTGTTATATTTATAATTTTACAATATAATTCAATCAATCAATTCAATTAGAATTTTTACTACGATTATATTATTAAGTACTAGATGATGCCAGTGACTTCGTCCGCGTGGATTAAGTTTGATTCCCGGATGAACTCCTTAATTTTTCGGGATAAAAAGTAGCTTATGTCCTTCCCCTGATGTGACCTACCGCTATAACAAATTTCATCAAAATCGGTTGAATAGATGGGCCGTGAAAGCGTAGCAGACAGACAGAACCACTTTTGTATTTAAGGTATGTTGGGGTAAGAACGGACGGATTTCAGACCAATTGAAAAGCTTTTGCAAGAACTCAATTTTCTCGATATTTGTCGAAGATAAATTACTAAAATATGGTGCATTTGTTTAATTTTTAAACGTAGCTTAGGTTTCAATTTTGTTTATTTTTGTAAACTCAACAGTTTCTGCTTTATACGCATGTAAAAACAAGACATACTTTTTTATGGCTATGGTTAAAAAATTGTCCTTCGGGGGCAAGATCGAATGTACTTTCAAACCCGCTTCTATGGCTTTGAGAACAAGGTGTATAAGAATAATAAATCCGATCTTAAACGCACTACAATATATAAAAAAAACTACGTTTATGTAGTTAAAAACATGAATGTTCCAATCGATTTTATTTTTTTTTACTTAAAGGCATCCGATCTTACCCCCAGTGATGAATTTTTTACATTTTGTGATTCTCAAACTTTGCTCTCATCATAAGATGAATTATCCAGATCCACGGGAAAGATCGGATGAATACATTTTTTGCTAGTTATTAATGATAGCTAATTTTAACCTTGAAAAAGGGACAGAAAAAGTTTTCAATGTCCGAACTAAAGACATCAAAAATTCTATCTGTCCGTTTTTCAAAATAACGTTGTAACGTTGATCCCAAGCATGGAAATTGATTAAAAACAATTTTTTATATCCATTATAAACAACATATATAAGACTAAAAGACAGAAATATAAAAGCATAAATAAATAACATATAAAAAAACATAACATACATAAATAAATAACAGTAAAATAAATGACAAATAAAAATTAATGCTGTAAATCTAAATACATAAAAGGCAAAGGTGACTGACTGACTGACTGACTGATCTATCAACGCACAGCTCTAACCACTGGTCGGATCGGGCTGGAATTTTGCACTTAGATAGCTATTATAACGTAGGCATCCGCTAAGAAAGGATTTTTGAAAATTCCACCCCTAAGAGGGTGAAATAGGGGTTGAAAGTTTGTATGAAACTCCGTCATTTCTCAAGTTATATCCATGAAACTTGGTTTACAAGCTACGGGTAAAAATTAGGAAATATGTGTTTCACAGTTTTTGAAATTTGAGTGACATAGGCTACTTTCTATCCCGGAAAATTGAGGAGTTCCCGTAGGAATTTTAAAAAAATTGTCTACGCGGACGAAGTCGCGGGCATCAGCTAGTAAAAAAATAAAAACGATACCCAAGATATAAGACGAAAAACATATACAGACATTCTAATGTTATTGGGCTCTTTTCTATATCTGTACGCTTCTGAACACATTTCCATCAAAATCTCGAGATCAAAATAGAATAATCCTTACACTGTATTTTAAGGTAAAAAATATTCATGTTGTAAAACTTTGACAATCCCTGCCTTATTTTGTACAGGTAAAGACCGGATGGTTTTAATCCGATCTTTACTCGAAAGGGGGAACATCGGATATCTGCTAATAGACATCCTAGGCGTATTTTGATCAGATCTATCTAGCTATTGCTACCTAAAACCTAGTATTAAGGCAAAATATTAGCAAAACAAGCTGTACTTTCGCCAAAATATGAATCTGAAAGGGAAAGGGAAAGATCGGATAGAAGAAAAAAAGACAAAAATTACCTTGTTTTTTTAAATTCACCATAACTCACGTTCGGTCCGTCGGGAGTGACTGGCGCGAACTGAAGTAGACGCATAACAAAATGGCGTTGAACATAATGATACCCACTTTAAAAAATATGGTCTCATTCGCGGGAAATTTGATGTATACGGTCTTACCCCCTATCCGCTCTTACCCCAACATACCTTATAATATTAGTATGGATATGGATTATTATTTTTTAAATAACACGATTCCAAAAAAAATTAATGATAGCAGAAAATTAGAACACTGTAACTGCCAACAAGATAATATTTTACAATTAAAACGATTGCACCAGCGAGCGTTTTACACAAATCGATAGCGTGTCAAATGTTGATTTATTTATAACTTTGATAGCATGTGAAGTGCCATAAATAATGTAAGTGACCCGTCACTTTGAAATAACTAATAAATAAGTGAAAGGAAGGACGCTGAATGCGCCGTAATTTTAAATGCGTATATCTTTTAGGATCTTTTGTAACCATTATGGTATTCTTTGGGTACGGACACTGCAGAAGTAGACTGTACAGTTCTGTCCTCATAAAATCTAGCTATGTATTAATTTGTCTATGGAAACCAGAATTAGGATATACGATTTTAATAAAGATAGATAGAAAAAATAAAAATATTTTAATCAAGTAATTTCAATAATATCCAGTAATAAATTATTCATAAATAACACAAGAAAACTTTATTTGAAAATAACGGTTATAATATAAATACATATAACTTAATATTATAAGCAGATAAATGTCAGTATTTCACGTCGTAAACAATATAATATGCAGTATAAAGATGATAATAAGACACATTAATAACCTCTTAAAATATTTAACTTTTCATTAACCGTATAATTAATTTTATGAATTATTTTTAATACATACTAACTAATTAATAGTCTGAACCTTGTTAATATCCCCCGTGGCGAAAGAACGCCATTACTTATTACTTACCCGCTTAATATAAAGAAATGAAAGTATGTAAAATAATTTATTAGACACTAAACTATAGTTATTAATTGTATAAGTTAGTTTAATTTGGGTATTGCTTTAGTGAAATAGTAGGTATTTGTAGGTGATTATTATTTTGGCTATGACACATTAAACATAAGTTATTATTGAGTCTTCTAACGTGTTTGAGTTAGTTGGAGACATTTACGTGTAAGACATGTTTTAGAGATTTGACTTTTTTATTACTTAATATTATAGTACTAAGATGCTCTCATACGATATAATAGGTATAATACAAAAAAACTTTTTAAAATTATTTTTTTCTTTTTCTTCGTTATTACTGTTTTTTATTTGACTGATATTATAATGGTATAAAATCACAGGCCAGTGTTATATTATACTATGATATTCTATGTTTAAAATTAAATAGACCATAGGCCCGATAAAATCGTCTAAGAAAATCGTAATAATTTTAATCGCTTTTCATTACGCAGGCTTCTGTAATTCGAATTATCCATACGCTAACCGTAACTGATTACGATTTTCTTACACAATGAAAGCTGAGGTCACTTCGATTTTGTTTTTTTATCTACTTCATCACAATTGCATTGACAAGAATGAACGCTAAACTTTTAGGTAAACAAAGTAGGTAGGTTTGTAGGTTGACAAGATTGGATTGAGTTCTAAAAGGGGTCGAATAACTTTAAAGCATATTTCGTGTAAAAAACGTGATTGAAGTATATATTTGAATAATACACGCTACATAAATAAATATATACATATTTTATAAATGTACCTATTTAAATTGTATGCTAAAAAATAAAACGGAAGTCATTTTACATGACTCTTGTCTTAATGACTTTTGCAAACGTGTGTAACTAATTTATTTTAAAGCTACATTACGTTCAGATAAAACGAGCTTCATGTATGGCCGTCCTTAACCCGTCTCCGTGTAACTCTATATCACTAGTAAGATACCCCCTACCGTCATAACACAATGACGTGTATATAATAGTATATTTACAGCTATCATTAGAAGAGCCGAGTGGACAATTTAATAAAGTGTCCAATTTAATACGTTGGATCGTGATTACTATCGTTTTAGTGGTGTCACTTACGTGGTTATTCAACATGATGGTGTTGACCCCTATGCCATAAATAAAAGACATATTGTGGTAAGAACTATTATTTCTTCTTTGATAGGTACCTATGAAATGATTTATTTACGGTACAAGTTAGGTTTTACGATTTCACATAATGGATGATGCAGCCTAACATGAAAGCAGGCTAAGGCGAGACTGAGAAGAGATTTATCTAAAGGCTTTCACACAGCATGAGGCAACTGAAACACCAAAGCTAAATCGCTTAGCGGCACAGCTTTACCGGTAGGGTGGTTTAGGCACGACCGAAGCCAGACTAGAGAAATTATAAATTCCCAAATTGACTCTGCCAGGGATTGAATTCGGGACCTCCCTCGTTAAGACAACAGTGCTCAACACTGCACCTGAGAGGTCATCAAAGTTTGCGTGTAAAAATCACAAAAAAAAACTGTACTGCAAATAAACTGCAAAGTATTTATTCCATACGGCTTAATATCTTGGATGAAATCAACACGAAATAGGAAACGTAAGAAAAATGTATGAAATCACGTTCGACTAACTTTTGCGGAGCGAGGGGAGAATGCCTTGTCATTTTTCTGCCCAATTATTGACACTAGTAGTGCATATAAAAGTCGATCACTATGACAACACAATATCATAATAACTAATGGCGAAACTGCCACAGTTCGCGGCTAGAGCGCGTCCCGTGGTTAATTCGTCCAAGCTCAATATGTATTGGTACTCGGTATGAGTAACCATATAGGGCGCAAAGTAAACAATCTAATTCTGTACCACCAAGACCACACATGGGGGACAAACCAAGTTATTTCTGTCAGTTGCCACCAGATTGTTTCAAATCTCTTCTCTTTATGCTATTTCAATAAATAAACTCGTAGCCAAGCTGTTATAGATCATGGTTATTGTTTGTTTTTATTTTTAAATGCATTTCGGTTTGATGGAGGAGGAAAAATAATATTATTTTATGAGAATGCATCGATGCTTTACGCTGTGAAACGATGACATAAATAGTATGGCTGTTATATATTGTGGTGGCTTTATATCTGACTGTATAAATACATACCTAATGGCTTCTATAACCTTTCATAGCATAGCATCTACATTTATTTTTATTTATTTTATTTTATATTAAAATTACTTTTCATTCCATAGAATAAAATAAATCTTACGTGAATTTTGAGAAAAAAATTGGCAGTCATAGGGACTGCTGATAGAAGTGAAAACGAATATTTAATTTTTTTTTTTAATAATTAAAATATAAACCTTAAAACCTTTTGTCTTCGTAACAACGCAAGCATGTCGGTGACGCGGAGCATGTCGGTGACGCGAATCCACAAGTTTGTGCCCCTTACCAAAAAGTGCTCAACGCGGCTAAAGAAGTTTTCACTTCAATAACGGAGGAGGCTTGCCCAACATCGGGAAGAGTGGCGTGCACATGAGGAGGGCCTATGTCCAATAATGGATGAAAAAGGCTCATAAAGAAGAAGATAAATTTTGAAAAAGCTAAAATTTCGACCAAGACGCGTAAATGAGCTTTGCTTAAGCCCACGTATCAACAAGTAAAACAAAAACTGTCAACTTTACAGCTCATATCAAACTTGAGAAAAAAATGTATAGCTTTCTTTTGAACTTCGACCTAAGAGATATTATTGTGTAAAATTTTGTGATATTTTTTCCCTGCCTAAAAAAGTATGTCAAATCGAATTAGCCGTGCAAAATCCGACCCAAATATGGTGAATGCCTCAATGTTGATTCACTCTACAAAAACCATCGCCACACCGGTCTCAATTGCGTTCCCAAAATAATATTATGTGACAAAATTCCAAGAGTTGGCAATTTGGCTTGAAGGGCGACATGTTCAACGAACTTTGACACAATCTACATTTTTTTGGCTTTTATCTCAAAAGTGTGTCATATCAAATTAACCGTACATAATCCGATCCAAATATGGAGAATAGCGTACGCTACACTGTTGATTCGCTTAGCAATTTTTATACGGAGACAATAAAGATTAGGAATTGTGCTGCATGGCAGAAATACCTACTTCATACTAAAATATTATAAATGCGAAAGTGTGTTTGTTTGTCCTTCAAACAAGCTGTAACAGAGCAACGGATGGACGTGATTTTTTTTTTATCCACTACAAGTTAGCCCTTGACTGCGATCTCACCTGATGGTAAGTGATGATGCCGTCTAAGATGGTAGCGGGCTAAACTGTTAGGGGCATGGCAGTTGTATTGAACCCATACCCCTATTTGGTTTCTACACGGCATCATACCGGAACGATAAATCACTTGGCGGCACGTCTTTGCCGGTACATGACTCCGTTTTAGAAGAGTTAGTTAGTTACTCTGTGCCCGGGAATCGAACCCGCGACCCCCATAGGAGGTCGGGTATCTAAACCAAAGCCGCTTCAAAGGACCGATCTCAATTGCGTTCCCAAAATAATATTATGTGACAAATTCCAAGAGTCGGCATAAAGGGTGATTACCATCAAAGCGCGAACCAGTGACCCAAATTCATGGCACATTTGTCGCTACTCAGAAGCTGAAATTTAATAGCTTGTCTTATTTGGTGCAGCGTAGGTGTTGTCAATCTGTAATATGTCTATTGTACATTTATTTAGTGTATGATCTATATAATACTAGAATACTTCGTCCGCGTGGATAAAGATTTTTAGTTCTAGTTAGTCTAGTTAGTCTTGGACTTGGAAAACTAGTGCGCGAGATCCCTAAACCAACAGTAAACATTGTTCTATTTATATAGTACACCCATAATATTATTAGAGTGAAAGTTCGAGAGGTCCTAGATCAATTGCACAATCTTACGCTGTGAATGATCATTTTTCTGCTGGAAAGCGATGCGGTATCAATGGGCTACGACCTATAGAATTTAGCTTGTGTGAAATAATCTTGGACTTGGAAAACTAGTGCGCGAGATCCCTAAATCAACAGTAAACATTGTTCTATTTATATAGTACACCCATAATATTATTAGAGTGATAGTTCGAGAGGCCCTATATCAATTCCACAATCTTACGCTGTGAATGATCATTTTTCTGCTGTGCGGGAGCGGTGCGGTATAAATGAGCTATACGACCTTATAATCTAGCTTGCGTCAAATGTTCTTGGACTTGGAAAACTAGTGCGCGAGATCCTTAAATCAACAGCAAACATTGTTCTATTTATATAGTACACCCATAATATTATTAGAGTGAAAGTTCGAGAGGCCCTAGATAAATTCTGAAATAGAAAATGTCCCTTTGACCCTACGAAGACATTGCATTTTATCACCGTCCACCTACGCTGCTTTTATGATGATTATAACGATCAAAGCACGACGTATCCTTAAAACTTTAATAATAAATCAGTGGGTGAAATTGAAGATTTAGTATACCAGAAACGTATGATATAATTTATTTTAGTGATTGGTGAAAATTTGTTGTTTCCGTTGCGATTTCTATGATGAAAGACTTGCGCAAGGATGCTTCAGATTTCTTATGTTGTTTCAGTAGTTATTCTCACTACTTTGCTGTCTTTTAGAGTGACAACGCTAAGTATATGGTCAAAAAGTCCACGTATATTTGACCGAGCGAAGCGAAGGTCTCTGAGTCTACTTGAGTGAATTGGCACTTGTCCGTCCGTCCGTCTGTCCGTCCGTCTGTCAGAGCCTTATAACTTCTGAATTACTGAACGTATAATTACTTCAATTTAAATATAATATGTAAACCTATGGCCTCCAGCCGAATATGGCTTAAAAAGTTATAAAAATCTCTATTTCAGGGGGGCTCTCATATAAGCGAATGCGAAGTAAAATATTTTTTATAGCGTTACGAATATGGATATTTACACTGTGGTACACTGTTGTATGGGTGTAATCTGGAAGCTCCTACAGTTCTCAGTAACAAACATAACCTTTCAACTTTCATCCCATGCCATGAACCGTGGAAGTATTGTTATACAAAGCGCAGAGTCACGAAACTCATTATTAGCAACTCCAAATATATCGTGAATAAAAAACTTAGCTTCGCTGTGAATGCTTAGTATCAGTTCCTACATCTCGACCATGTTGATAGATTTCGAGCATCGAAACATCACACTTACTAATATTATAAATGCAAAAGTGTGTTTGTTTGTTGGTTTATTGGTTTTTCCTTCAATCACGCTGCAACGGAGCAACGGATTGACGTGATTTTTTGCATGGGTATAGTTGAGGACTTGGAGAGTGACATATTAAGGTACTTTTTATGCTGGAAAATTGAGGAGTTCCCGTGGGAATTCAAAAAAAAAATTCCACGCGGACAAAGTCGCGGGCATCAGCTAGTGAATTATACAGCAGAGTAAAAAAAAGGGACATAAATGTGAAAAACATTTATTTTTGTTATGACATCGCATCATCAAACCAACCTGATGCAGCGAGTTATAATTGAATGTTCTTAAAGGTATGTGAAAATGTTCATTATACAAAGCTTGTAACGCTGGTGAAGTAGCTACATTTACTGACGAGAAGACTAAGAACTAGAAAATTTTCTTTTGTCAATGTAGTGGTAGTTTTAGCGGTACGAAAGTTTTATTTAACCCATATACTCGTATATCATTGTCTATTCAGCATCGTAATGCAACGCTAAATCGCTTGACAGCACGTTTTTTTCGGTATCTTCTGCGTAATTGGCTAGTCTTTGTTGAGATTGGCCGCCATAGCCAAAGTTGGGTTACGACTTACGAGAACATTATGAACGTAGTCGAAATTTAAAAACACGTACTAAGCCTGATGTTTACCGAGCGTATCTATCATTCTTTGTTGTTGCCGACCTTTGCACAAAGAGGGTAAGTACATACTATTGATAAGGTCAAGTGGGAGTCGGGATCCCATATTAAATTTCAATGGCACTTTATTCTGAGTTAAGACATGAATTTACCCTTTTTTTGTAAAATATTATATAAATAATATTATTATATTATGTAAAGCGTAAAATGACTTGATTTTTGGTTTTTCCCACCTTTACATAATATTTTGCGTTTTAAAAACTGATAATTATGATAGCTGTTGATCTAAATACCCCATATAAAGATTTCAACCTCCGTATTTTAGCCCCCTTTGTAATTTTAACAATAGGTTTTTTTTTCAATTGTTTAGTTCGCAAAAAGGTTGGAAAAGCTTTGTTTAAATTTAAGTTTCAAGTCGATAGCATGAGTGGTAACTGAAATAAACAGGTGTGGCAGACAAATCGACCTAGCCGAGAGCTCCTATAAGTGTTCCTTTTTTACCATTTCGGTAGGTACATGTTTTGGTTACTGTATGTCGATCACACAATAAAAAGAAATTTTAATAATATTTTTTTTTTAAAAAAACGGTCACGCCTAAACTTTTCACGTTTTAAAACGACTGCTCTATATATAAATTAAAAAGAAACAACATAAGAACTTGTTTGTATAGTCCTATTGTATGAGGTTCGCAGACTTAAGGGCGCCTTCAAATTTGCCGCAAAGTGCCGCGCGGAAGCAGCGCGGCTGCAGCGCTGCGGTCGCGCTGCTTTGTAAATCCATATAAATAAAAAACACGCGACTGCAGCGCTGCACCCGCGCTGCGGCCGCGCATCAGTTCATCGATCGACTAGTGACGGGACTGCGCACGTATTTTTGTTCAAGTCTAAACATGAACGAAAATCAGGTAGAAGAATTTATCGATGAGGTTGAGAGTCGTCCAGCAATATGGGATTCGAAGTCCGACAAGTACAGCAATAAAATCGAAAAGAAAAAGGCTTGGGAAGAAATATGCATTAAATTTATTGACAATTTCACAAACAAGACTCCAAGTGAAAAAAATGAAGCATGTAAGTATAATATTATGTATTACTAGAGGACGCCCGCGACTTCGTTCGCGTGGCATAAGTTTTTTTAATTCCCACAGGCACTCCTTCATTTCCGGGATAAAAAGAAGCCTATGTCACTCTCCAGATCCTCAACTATACCTACCCATGCAAAAAATCACATCGATCCGTTGCTCTGTTGCGGCGTGATTGAAGGACAAACTCTCTATTTAACGTCCTTGGGGATAGAAATTTCAAGACTGTGGAATACGTATCTCATAAATTTAAATCGGAAGCCCAAATACCAAGTTTCAGGTCGATAACTTGAAAAACGACGGACTTTCATTCAAATTTTCCACCCCTATTTAACCCCTTTGGTGGTGAAATTTTTAAATATTTTGACACACGTACTTCTTTATTTTTTACCGATAGCCAAAATACCAAGGTTCGTTGATATAACTTGAGAAATATCTTGAGAAATGAAGGACTTTTTTACAAACTTTCATCCCCTATTCCATTCCTTTGGGGGTTGAAATTTCAAAAATGGTGAAGTACTTACTTCTTCATATCTAACTGAAAGCCCAAATGCTAAGTTTCATGGTTATAACTTGAGAAATGAAGGACTTTCATACAAACTTTCAACCCCAATTTACCCCTTTGGGGGTGGAATTTCGAAAAACTGTGAAATATGTATTTCTTTATTTTTTACCGAAAGCCAAAATACCAAGTTTCGTTGATATAGCTTGAGAAATGACGGACTTTCATACAAACTTTAAACCCCTATTTCACCCCCTTAAGGGTGGAATTTTGAAAAATCCTTCCTTAGTGAGCGCCTACGTCACAAAAGGAACCTACTGTCAAAATTTCATGTTTCTAGCCACAGCGGTTTAGGCTGTGCGTTGATATATAAGTCAGTCAGTCAGTCAGTCAGTCAGTCAGTCAGTCAGGACTTTGAATTTTATATATATAGATTAACACAACTACTTTATATTTTCGTTGTTTCGTATTAATAGTAACACAGAGCAGTGTTTCTTCGTCAGAGTCCATCGTGAAAATAAATATAGGTACAACCCTATGATGTTCGAACCTCGCGACAGGAGCGCGGCCGCAGCGCTGCAGCCGCGCTGCGGCCGCGCTACGCTTTGCGGCAAATTTGAAGGCGCCCTAACGCTGTTATAACTCGATTATCTAAAACTCATCTAAGTTTGGTGAAATAGTTTAAGTTGTACTCACCCTCAGTTTCATGCGCTGGAAATGAGTTGGGTCCATAAACTATCTATTAACCTTGTCAGTAAGACGTACTATAGTATTTAGGGTCTATCCCAATACATATTGTGAGTGAACTGAGAAGAAACTTAAATTCTCCACATTTACTGTAAAGTACTTTAATGGTAAAGTATGTGTTGCATATTCACCATCATCATCATTACAGAATACGAGTCTTCTCTTAGATTAAGAAGGGCTTAATCATAGTCCACTACGTTGGCCAAATGCGGTTTGGCAGATTACACACATGTGAGAACAACCTTTAACCCAAGGAAACCCCTGCCATTATGTGATTAACGAAATGGGGTCACAACCCTCAGAAATGGGGATTACGACGTAGAGAGAACATTATGAAAAATATGCAGTTTCCTAACAATGTTTTCCTTAACCGTGGAGTGACTTGCTTAGAGCGCATACAGAAGAAAAGTTAAAAATGCATACCTAATTTTCATTATGGATTTTAACTAAACATTTTAGATTTTTACAATCTGTATTTTAGATTCATCAGAGAAGATATTATAGATGCTTGAACAGATGTAAGTGATTCAAACTAAATACCTTCAACAGACGGACAAGACAATAAACAACATTTGAATGTTGTATCTTTCTATTGATCTTGAGTTCAAGCTTCTGTGCCACGCATTTTCCTACGTAACCCTAAAACGCACGGCCAATGGCAGAAACATTACGCAACACAATAGGGATACCGTTAACGGCAATGCTGCAATGTAAAGAGCTACTCAGACGGTATTATAAGTTTGCGTTTTTTCTTTAAAAAAATCGGTTGCGTTTCCTAGGGGTGTGATTAAATCCGTAAAAAGACGATGGAAAGTCGAAGGCATCAGAGCTCGCACGGAGGGATCATAATATAAAAGCCACCATGGAAATCGACGAGTGTGCAAGAATGGCAATTACCGCCAGGCAAGAATAAAAGTGTATTTTCAAACGAGCCAGAGCTTAAATTCCAGGACTAGTCTGCCAGCACTGTAGCGCCTAAGAAGAATAATAAAAATTAAAAATCATGTGATCAAAATAAAAGCTTACTACTACTGTAAATTATTGTAATTCTTACGAGAAACTTAAACTCATATTTTTCTTTTGGAAAATTTATAGGGTCAATTTTTTTTATTTTAAAGACATCTCGTCAAATTAAGATATGGTTGTTATTAAAAGAGGTCGTTTGAGCCAATTCTGTTTCTTTGACAAAACGTTTCTTGATTACAATCTTCCTACAATTTTCCGATTGTAATGGACATTTGAATGAATATTTCAGTGATTTATTTACTTAAGTATATAAACCAACATGGTGAGCTCAGATATTAAGGGAATAATTATAATGCATCTGTTTAAATGTTAAAAAACGCAGCGTTTATACACCGTCAGTCTGAAAGATCATAAGGATTCTTGGACAAAATGTGACGCGCACAGTTAGACGAGAAAAATGGATGTCAACGCTGTGACCTTAGTTCGGTTCGGTTCGGTTCGCCGTGACTTGTACGACTTGTACATACAATAGTTAGCCCAGATGTCTGAATAGATGAATGCCTTTATGTCGGACATGAAGATTTGTTGCAGTCACTCGATTTTATTTGGTTTTGTGCTGTTTGAAATATGATTCGGTTGGCTCTAAATTTTATTAATGTGTTCAGGTGTCATACCGGGTCAATAATTATTAAAGAAAGAAAGAAAATATTTTTATTCGATCACAATATTTAGTTTAAGAAACTATCAAATTAGATATAGCAACAAAGTTGTGTGACCAAATACAGGTCTCCAGCTCAGCATCATGCTACAGCAGGCTGCAGCGCTGGTTTTAAGTGGAAACCTTCAAATTGGTGAACTAGGTAATGCTCGCGATTACTTCCACATGAATTTGTTTTTTTGACTCCGGGATAAAAAGAGGTCTTCTATATCGATGCAAAACATGACGCTCCATTGGGACTTGATTGAAGGACATATCAATACATTTTTTTAAGACTGTCGTAAACTGGTAAATAGTTGTAGTGATAGTTAAGTGTCGTGCAGTTAGTGTTAGAACAAAATTAATATTTTAGGACTCTCGTCCCTTCCATTTCCGTCCCGTTTAAATGATGCCCGCGACTTCGTCTGGGCTGTTCAAGTTTGGCCATTGTCCTCCACGCTGGCCAAATGCGGATTGGCAGACGTCACGTACCTACTTTTGAGAACAATAAGATTACATGATCAGGAGTTACTTAAAAATAAATATTTAAAAGAATAACTGATACCCACAACTTCGTCCGCGTGGATTTAGCGTGGCAATTCCCACTTTGATTTTCCGTCACTTTCCAAGTTTTTAAATAAATGTATGCGAAAAATCGCGTACATCCATTCCTGCATTGCGGCGCGATTGATGTACCTAACCAACAAACAAACACACTTTCACATTCATAAAATTAGTATGAAGTTTGATATGATATTCAGCAGCTATTCAGCCTAGCTGCTAGCTATATAATTATATGCTGCTAGCTATAATATGGCCTCCCATGACAAAAAGACCATGGAAATCATTTTCTAATACCGTTCCAGTTACAGCTAATTTCTCATCAGAGTTCATTACATATAGCGGTATACAGATTGTATCCACCAAACCGTAACAAATGCCGCGAAATTACGGTAACTATGGCAGTTTAACGAATATTCGCCACGCAAACGTGACGTCCTGGGTTCGATGTTCAAGCCTTAACCAAAATTAATATGCACACGATAGATTATGGATTGGACACCAATCCTAAATCTATGATTCACACATATTTAATAGTAATGCGAAAATATGTCTGTCTGTTTGTGAGCTACGCTTTCGCAGCTCATTTTTCAATCGTGGTCACGACGGGACACATTATCTCTGAAATCACTGAAAGAAACATATTGCTTGAAGAGGGACCAAAATTACCGAAAAAATAACTGACATAAATACACACAGAAGTCATTTACGAATACGCGATAAGGGTTCTTAAAAATGTACGGGAGCATTTTGAAATGACTCATAAATGCCCTAAAGCACATTCGAACAATGTGAACCACGAAAATAAATCCATCAAGTCGTCAACATAAGTCAAAGGCAGGAATTTCGACGCGGGTGGTGACAAACAATAATTGACCTTAACAACCTTAAGGTGCAGTTTGTTGTTTGTGAAATCAAATACATAAAAGGAATCCCTGGGCTTTATTTACGAATATATTTTTTTGTTCTTACCACTGCATCAAATCAATCACCTTTTTGATTCTTTGTCAATCCAAAACCCAAAATAATGTTATATTATATCCCACAATGTGTGCATCTACTACGCTTTCACGGCCCATCTGTTAAACCGATCATGCTGAAAATTTATAAATTTATACAGAGATAGGTTGTATCCCGGGGAAGGAAGTAGGCTAATATCCTGCGAAATCAGAGGGTTCCCACAAGATTTTTCAAAAACCCAAATCCCCGAGGATGAAATAGTGGGCATCATCTTGTACGAAATATTGTCGTCATTATTCAAATCTCGTATACCGAACAAAAATATTAGAGTAATAAAATCCGTGCTATCACTAGAAAATATGCCGGCCCGAGTAAAGGTCTAGTCCCACTTGTGATGTACGGAGCGGCGCGGCACGTAGCGTTAAATATTATTTATGTGAGTTAGTACGTAGCGCAGCGCATATAAGTGCCGCGTTGTTTATGTTGGCCCAGCTCTAATCTCCATACAACCTCACAAAGAATTTTAGCCGCCACGTGCGCCGCCACGCCTCTCTAGTAGAGGGCTAGACCTTAAACCAAAACTCCGCGAACCATCAAATATACTGACTCGATTTGTCATGCAAATTCCATCGTATGATATCCAGCGAAAGCCATGTCACCCTACGGACAACTTCCTGTTGGAGGAAATGACAATATCGACGTCTGCCGTTATTATTGCAACATACATGAGATCTTTTGTGGAATAGGTAACTAGCTCACACTAGCTCATGCCTGCGATTTCGTCAAAGTGGATTGATTATTTTGTTCCCGCGGGAACTACATTATGTTATGTAGCCTATGTGTTATTCCAGACTATGATCTATCTTTGTGCCAAAAAAGCCAATCAAACTTTCTACCATCACAAACAAACTGGTATATTTGCAATGTTCCTATTTAAATAACATAGATTGTTACGAGAAAGATAAGTTCACTAAATTTCAGTAAACCAAATTCTCAACTCCTTCGACGTCAAGGTAATGTCAAATTGCCCCCCAGATCAGATCTGTGAATCGCCCTTTACCAAGAATCGCGACGGTACGGATCCTTAGATGAAATATTAACAATTTGTCTAAGTATTCATTGAAATCATTACGACGTCAAATATTGAATTCCCAATTTTGTGAAATTAGGTCTAAAAAAGTTCACCTTCTAAGTCAAAATGGGAGCTGAATCTTTATTAGTCCAATACCAGGAACCGGCGACGGCACCGGCCCTTAACTGCGATATTAACATTCGAGGCTCGTGTACATTCCTCGACCTCGCTTTGTCGGCTGATCTAGGATATGCTCTATGGATGTGTGTGGTGAAAGAATTTGTTATGATTTCTTTGACCGAATAACTTAAGGGCCTTTTACTTTAAGAAAGTTCATATGGGACAGTTGTTCTTCTTCCATCAAATTATTACATCAGCCTACATGCGATTCCTGCTCGACATATGCTTTTTAGAGAGCCTGCCGACTTTCTTATCCATCCTCAGTAGAATATGCTTTCCAGTCCTGAGATATCAAATCAAATAAATATTATAAATGCGAAAGTTTGGATGGATGTATGGATGTGTGGATGTATGGATGTATGGATGTATGGATGTATGGATGTATGGATGTATGGATGTATGGATGTTTGTTACTCAATCACGCCCCAACGGCTGAACAGATTTGGATGAAATTTGGCACAGAGATAGATTATAGCCTGGAATAATACATAGGCTATTTTTTATCCCGGAAAATTAAGGAGTTCCCGCGGGAACCGAAAAACCTCGATCCACGCGGACGAAGTCGCGGGCATCAGCTAGTATAGGTATATGTGGCACAAGATGTCCTACATGAAATAAACATTTGATTTCATCCACTTCGCAACACCTGCTTGTGGAAATCGGTCCAGGGGCATACGGACAATGCTTAAAACCATATTGTTTCATTATTGTTGACTATCGTGTTTTAGAATTGTAATCATTATTTTAGATCAAACTGTCAATTTGAGTAATTATTGCTTATTGCTGCTTAGGTATTTGTATATTTTGTATATTATTTTATTTAGCTATAAGCAGGTGATCTCCCATCTTCCCAATTGTTCGTCGGTTCTGAAAATCTTGTTCTTCTTCGTCTTTCCCTTGCCTTTGTACCATTTCATTTGGGGTAGGGCCATCTTGTACGTAAGACTTTCTGTCCTTGGTTGTCATTGGCGAGATGTCCGCTGTTTCTGTTTAACTACTTCTTATTTTTGTATGGTATGGTAGGGAAACTAACAATTATCTCCCCGTAATCAATTTTTACAATATTTCCAACACAGGGCTGCTGCAATTTATAGATACAATTCAAGTTTAGTATGGGTAGCTAGAGCTGATCACAATATGCTGCTAAAGCCCTAAGTTGAAAATAGGGTTAAACGAGGGAACGAGGATCAGTTATCATCAGAGATCATAATAAACTTGAACTGTTTCTACAGAGAATGCATTTATACGTACACAACTGTTTGCTTTACGTAGGCGGCAAGCCAAAGCTGTTGTTGTACCAAGAGCTACTGGTTCCACAAGTAAGTGACCTTGAACTGTTATGCTCAAGCCATGCAAACGTGCTCCGATTACGCACGACTGAATTCTCTTCGGGAATACGTAGGTAAACTTTCTGCGATCCTATTGAGAGAATTTTCATAACCCAAATTTTTATTTGTCTCCCCACATATCTATTTTGATATTTAGAAAAAAAACCGGTCGAGTGCGAGTCAGACTCGCACAGAAAAGGTTCGGTACCACCACACAATATAAATTATTTTAGTAAATAACAAGAAATGTCATAACAACACGTAATCAGCTGTGAAATAATTGGCTTACTTAAGGCGCTAAACAGGTAGCGCCTCACAAACAATTCTATACCCTATGAGTGCGGAACCCTCACTAACGATTTTCGATTTTTTTCCTATACTTACTTGTGCTGTGAGACCTTGCTTCTTGCCAAATTTCATTATTCTAGGTCAACGGGAAGTAGCTACCCTATAGGTTTTAATTTATTGGCGAGTATCAAAATATGCAAAATATGCGGCTGGCGTTTTGATTCGTTGACTTAGAAGCTTGATTTTTGTACAGCACCAAGGGACCGTGGAACTAAGTATTTCATATTAATTTCAACTTGATACGTTCACGCGTTCCCGAGAAAAAGGTGGTTGACAGACAGACCGACGGACAACGAAGTATACCCTTTAAGGGTTCCTGTTTTCCTCTTGAGGTACGGAACACAAACCTATAAAAATACAATAATATCAACTCTTATCTTATTACCTTCTACGGGCCGCTGTGGCATATTTTGCCAACATCCAGGTATTGTTTGTTTATATTGTGGTAAATACACAAACATTCAGTATACATAAATCATTATAATCTGTATACAGACTCAAAGACAAGTTCCACAAACAGACATTGTTCCATTAGTAGAAGAGTTTGAATTCATACCTAACTCAAAGCGAAACATTGCAGCCTACGCTATCGTGCCACTAACTCAAACAATGCATGTGTAGTTTTACCCACAGTTTAAACTACAAGCTATGCAAGTTTGACTTCAAAATAAAGTTAAATGACATTTTGCAATTTTATTAATAAACTAGCGGACGCCCGCGACTTCATTCGCGTGGCATATGTTTTTAATTCCTACAGGCACTCCTAAATTTTCCCAGATTAAAAGGGACTATGTCAGTCTCCAGGTCCTCATCTATACCCATGCAAAAAATTACGTTAATCCGTTGCTCTGTTGCGGCGTGAGTGAAGGACAAACTATCTATTTAACGTCCTTGGGGATAGAAACTACAAAAATTGTGAAATACATATTTTATAATTTTAAAACGGAAGCCCAAATATAAAGTTTCATGGCTATAACTTGAAACACGATGGAATTTCATACGAACTTTCAACCCCTATTTTACCCCTTTTGGGATAGAATTTCAAAAAATCCTTTCTTAGTGGATACCTACTCTTCACAAAGAACACACCCTCCAAATTTCATGTCTCTAGAAATAGACCAGTCAAATTACACTATTACTAGGAAAAAATTGTTAACAGGATGGGAACAGTTGGAAATGGTAAAGTGGCGTATAATAAACGTAAAAAAAATAAATGCGTGAGCAGGGGTGTTTCCAGATAAACATGGGGGATGAAAAGGGGTGGAATTTTGGATTATTGCGATTTCCGGCGAAAGTTGAAGTCGGAGAGAAAAGTGTACAATAGAGAAGCGGTAGATCATAAAAAGATCTAAAACTTTTGTATGAATAATTTTTTCACTTAACCTCAAAATCTCCGTGGAAAATGCGAAAAACCGCTTTTATCGTTTTTTATTTTTCATTTACACAAAAATAATTTTATTTTGACGAAACTTGGTGAAAGTATACCTTTTTGTGTCTGAAATATCCACAAATTTTTTCAGATAAAAATATTAAGAGACTTCCGAAATAATCACGTTTTTCGGCCCAAAAAAATATTTTTCAAATTAAAATTCTTCTTAGGAAAATTGTCGTAGAGACTTCTTTCAGGTCGCAATTTTTTCGTTTTGAGTTAGGTATGAATTCAATCTTATTCTTGTGAAATAATAAAAAAATACAGTCCCCATTTAGAAACATGCTCAAAAATTGGAAAAATCAAAAAATGAATTTTGCAACCATCCTTTTTTTACTAAATGTTAATAATTTGTTTAAATTTTCAAATAATTCTTAAAATCTAATTGCACTATTCAATTTTACGGAAAAAAATACAAAAGATCCTTAGTTTTATTATTTGATATAAAACTTAACTTTATATTACATTAACAATTAGTAAATTAATGTAGTTTACATTAATCGAGGTTTTTTTTAATACATTATTGTAAATGGATCATCTCTTTCTTCAATATCGCTTCTATTTGTAATTTCATTATCTTCTTCTTCTTCAATATCGCTCGGATAACCTGAGGATTCTTCTGATAATTGATTTTCAGTGATTAAGCAAAGGCCTGGCTGCTCCTTTCCTTTTAAAAAACATTAAAGGGGGGCATAACCTAATAACTAACTAATTAACATAACCTTAAAATGACAGATTTTAACTGAATATATACTGCACTGCGAATGACTGTTTCTTTTCGCGCAAAATCTTTACATTTATGAATTCCTAATAACCTGATCTCCCTCCCCAGAGATTGGGTATCGCAAGGAGATTCATTCATCCAAATTTTGGGTCAACGTAATGTCACTCATAAAACCAGACAAAGTGCATGAATTTATAACAGTGACGCGTCCACCACGCCCCGAAAGCCCGACCAGAGGCCCAATTATATAAGCCAATCGTATTCATTTGACAGCTCATAGAGTATAACTCGAACTTTTTAAGGAGTACATACATGCGTTTTGACGTGCAAGCATCTGTGACCTCCTTAAACAGGTCGAATTATACGTTTGACAGACGATTACGATTGCGATTTCCTTACACAATCGGGCGGGGGGCAGATGTGAGCTGAATGTAATGACGTCACTATATATCATTGTATGCGACATCACACGTGCCGCGGACGCATTGTGTGGGAGTGCGTGTTAACGCACCTGACTCGTCTTTTTACACTGGTTTTCATATTGAAGTGCAAGCATCTGTGACCTCCTTAAACAGGTCGAATTATACGTTTGACAGACGATTACGATTACGATTTCCTTACAAAATCGAGGGGCAGATGTGAGCTGAATGTAATGACGTCACTATAATATATCATTGTATGCGACATCACACGTGCCGCGGACGCTTTGTGTGGGAGTGCATGTTAACGCACCAGACTCGTATTTTTACACTGGTTTTCATTTTGTAACATGGTTACTTATGTTAAATGGTAACGATATTACAGGCTGATAAGTACGTATTAAGTGGAAGGTCTTGGGTTCGATTCCTGACAATTTGAAATTAATAATTGTTTTATTTCGTGCAGGTTTACTTGTGTCCCGTAAGAATTAAGAATGATGTATGTATAGGGACTCTTCCCCCACGCACCGGTTCGAAAAGTAGATCCTACTGTGAAGAACTGGCAAGGAACTCAGCCGTTGTTCTTTTACATGGTCTCAAACAATGGTCTGTTCAGTCAGGACTTTGGAGCCTTCAGTCGTGGCTAGTTAACAAACTACTACCAAAGACATACAGCTAACTTTGTAACGCATGATAGGCCCACTACTGAGCCCAGAAGGGAATAAATACTGCCATCGCTCAAAGCCGTAAATTGTTATAATATGCTTGACGTTGGTATTTTAGGATAAGCTTAGAGAATAAGTTATAATCCTTATTTTAGGGACGACAACTGTCACTTTGAAATAATACTGCTTTAGAAGATGGTAGTAATCCCCCCAGGTTTTTTATCAGAATGGAAAGGGACCACTAGGACTTCATAAACCTTTGAGAACATCATGGAGATCGTATAGGCATGCAGGTTTCTTCGCGATGTTTTCCTTCACCGATAAAGCTAGTGATATTATTAATTGCTGAAAAGTTAAAAGGCACATGACAATCACACTAATATTATAAATGCGAAAGGTGTTTGTTTGCTGGTTTATTGGTTTGTCCTTCAATCACGCCGCAACGGAGCAACGGATCGACGTGATTTGTGGCATGGGTATTGAGGATCTGGAGAGTGACATAGGCTACTTTTAATCCCGAAAAATTAAAAATTCACGCGGACGAAGTCGCGGGCATCAGCCAGTAGTATATGTGTTAGTGAAGACCTAAAGTGCCTACGAGTATCTACATACAAAGTTTGCACCAAAGCACACAATAAAATGTGGTAAACTGAGGTTCCTTACGAACAAACTTCTTTCCAACTCAAAACCAAGTTTAAAGCTAACATTGAACCTTACATTTTCACCCGTAGCTATTAAACAAACTACTCAAAGCACCTCGGTATAACGCAAACTATTAACTAGTAAAAGTTTTCCAATCTTCTATTTTGCTATTGAGTCGTTTTCTTACTCTATACAGCGTACTTTTGATGCCCGCGACTTCGTCCGCGTGGATTGAGGTTTTTAGGTTCCCGCGGGAGCTTTTTAATTTTCCGGGATTAACCTTAGCCCATGTGCTATTTCAGACTATAATTTATCTCTGTGCCATCCAGGTTCGTTCAGCCGTTCTGGCGTGATTGAGTAACAAACATCCATCCAAACTTTCGCATTTTTAATATTAGTATAGATACACTCTACAAAACATGGTCTTTTGCCGTTTCATTCCAGCGGCTCCAAACTGATCACCCATCCATCTTATAGAGAACCGGAAAGTGCAGCGCTGTCATCCATTCCAGTGTAGTCCTATAAATTCTTCGAACTATGTGTATGCAATTGGGTATATCCACCACCGCTACAGCCCATTAACGTCCCACTGCTGGGCACAGGCCTCCACCCTCATAGGAGAGAGGGGAATTAGAGCTTAGACCCGCCACGCTGCTCCAATGCGGGTTGGCGGGCCTTAACGACTATTATCATGTTAGTGATAATAACCGGGACCGACGGCTTAACGTGCTCTCCGAGGCACGGGGATGAAACACCGCCAACTTCCTAACTCCGGGCTAGTACTGATAATTTCTAGTCAGAAAAACTCAATACTCAATTATGGCCCGACCCGGGACTCGAACCCGGGACCTCGTCGCCTGCAGTCGAGCATGCCAACCACTAGACCAACGAGGCAGTCTTAATTGGGTATATGAAACTAGCCAAATAAATTATTTTTAGTGATTATCTATTAAATGGAGGATCTCCCAAAAGACGCAATATCCACGTCCCCTGTTAGTTTTATGTTGATTATCTATTTAAAAATGTCGATTAAAGTAAACAAGTGCGTCGAAATTTGATGACGTCACAATTTAGTATTTCATACAAAATCCCAAACTAAGCGCGCGTTTGGACGTGTGAAAAAATGTAACTAATTTGACTAGTTGTCAAATACCCAATTGCTAGTTCAGCTTCCGGACCCATGGAATTGTCGGTTACTATGGTTCTGCAATAGCTCTCTTCATTTGATTTGTGGGTTTACTACTATCGCTTAAAGCAGTATTAATAAGAAATTGTAGTTTATATGACGCACCTTGCCACCCCTAAAATAAGAATTAGGTATGATTCTGAAACAGGAGTGTCAATAACTGCTTTAATGCGATACTAGTAAGTCATGTAGGGTCACTCCGAGCATAGCCCCTTCTGTCGCTCGCTGAGTGACCCTGAGGAATTTTATCTTACTTCAGTAAATCCGCTCCCACATTACGACATTGTAGGCGTCATATTTGGCTCCCAGATGGCCTGATTATGCAACTATTTACTGTTTTAACAACCATAAACGGGCAAAAACATATTGGCTTCACTCATTGATTGTTTTAACAGACCATTTTGAACTTATGTTTGCGGTTTAACGACATGATGTTTTTCTCTTGTAACGCTATGTTTGAATAATTATAGTAGGTACTCGTATAGTATGCGGACGACACGACGGACCTAGGTTCTTTTAAAGTATGCTTAGTGCGTAAGTTGGAATCCTTTAATAGGTATCCAACCAATTCGGTAGTTTTAGTAATCTCCCAAGCAAACTCTACCGGGTTAAAGAGGTCGTCAAAGTGCGGGTGAAATCTAGTCTTAATACGTGATAAGGAAATAAAGGTATGTCCACCACAAACATTTTCCGTCAGCCCGCATGCGGTTCCCCGTGGGAGTGTAAACTCACCTTATTACTTAGCATTCAGCTAGGTGACCATAATGTCAAAATTTTACAAAATATATTCAGGATAAACAAACACTATTTCGTATAATGTTATCATCATAATATTATGTATTATTCATACTGATATTATAGATTCGAAAGTGTCTGTGTGTCTGCTACGTTTTCCCGGCTCATCTTTTCAACCGATTTTGATGAAATTCGGTACGGTAGTGGTAGGTTGCATTGCATCCTAGGGACATAGGCTACTTTTTATCCCAGAAAGTTAAGGAGTTCTCGTGGGAATCAAAAACTCAGTCAAAAAGGAAGTCAGTCATAACACAACATACAAACGCCGAGAACGTTCAATTATCCCGAGTCTTACTATTAAATTCTATCAAATAATAATATTATAAAAGCCTTACCTACCTTAAACCTACCCCTTACCTTACTACCTACTTTAAATCAGATTTTTCTATCCATTATTCAAGTTGTTACTTGTTACGTCAATGTTATTTGTACCGAAAATTATAAATTTAATAAAACACTACATCGAGTAGGCACGTGATTCAATCAAAAAAACAATCTTACTTCGAATTTTTTAAAGCCGTTGCTTTAAATTCGAGGGCATTCAAAATTAAGTTTTAATGCAAAGAATTTGAAGTGCCTTTGAAATTGATATCAATACAAAATATCGAGAGATGAATATGCAAAAGCTGGATGCAATGCGGTTGAAATAAAAACAAAAATCTCGAAAGATTTCGCCATCCAAATATTGGATTCCCACTGCTTGATACTTTGGAAATATAAATATTCAATGGGGCCGAGATAAAAGGATTTCAATATCATTTTAAAAGCAAAATCAATTAAACAGAAAATTAATTCCGTTGCATAATAATTGGCGTACATTGTTGCAGACATATGATTACGTTGCTATAAGGGATTCATTGTAAACTTGTATTTAATTAATTATTAAAACTACTAATTACCTTTAGCATAAGTGGTACAAGTTATTGTACATGAATCTGAATTGGAATACGCAACCTTATAATTTTTGTTTTGTCACCACAATACCAAAACTAGTGGTTTGTCCCGAACTGAGACCTCGCGGTATCCAGATAGTTTTAATTTGAAGTAATTACGTTCAGTAATTCAGAAGTTATAAGGTTCTGACAGACGGACGGACAGGCGGACGGACAAGTGCAAATTCACTCAAGTAGACTCGGAGACCTTCGCTTCGCTCGGTCAATTACTTCAAGTATCTCGTTCAAATAAAGGAAACGTTAAAACGTCGAATGTGGTTAATTCTATAGTAAGTAATTATCGTCCAAAAAACTTTTCTGGCCCGGTGGCCAAAATTGGAACTAATTTTTGTGCCTGTTTAGTTTTTGTTTTTTTTTAATTTCTAATAGAATTAGGTACTAGCGACGCTGTCACCGGGTCAGTTAAGTTTGTGGGATATACACGATCTTTAAACCACAGTCCCACAAACTTAGCTAACCCGGTGGCCAAAATTGGAACCTATTTTTATAGGTACCTACCTGCTTAGTTTTTTTTTAAATTTTATTTTTCATACAAGCGACGCTGACACCGGGTCAGACAAGTTTGTCGGACTATAAACTAAAATGACAGGACTTTATAATTTAGTCGTGTTCCTATCATGGATCTGCAGGGAGCATAAAAATAGAGATACTATAATTATACATCAATGGTAGGGAGCTATAAATTTAGTCTCGTCATTTAGATTAGTTATAGTCTAGTAATTTCAGTTCAGACTTACGAGATTTTATTAGAACTAGTCACAGCATCGTCAACATATCGAACAATAGAAAACATCGATTATATTTTTCAAGTCTGTTAAAAATCGAAGACAGTTTAATAATACTCGAAAGCCTGGCAACCCTATACTCAGTTAACGGGGTTGCCCGCTACAATAAGCCCGGAATAAACGAAGCGATAAATCAAAGCAACTGAGAGTGTTGCCACTTGGCCGTAAAACGTAATTGAATAATACCAACTGAAAAGTCATAATAAAAAATTAACAAATTTCGCCCGCCATTCGCTCATGGGCGCTATAAATTTTACGACTCGAAGTCGTTTCCAATTTGTTGTTGATGTTTTTAATGGATCTTTTAAGAGTTGATACTTTTTGTTTTTATCTTTCTTTCGCTTCACGCGTCTTAGTTCAGGTGAAACAAAAGACTGTAAAGCTATACCAATCTGCCAGAAGAAAATATGAGATTCCTTACTAACTAGAGTAACCTACGAGTGTGTTGAGGGACGAGTGGCAGCTAGTTGTGACAACGAATATCAGTCGATTGCGATTGTTAGGTAAGCAACGTCGACCCAAGTCGGTACCTGGATGGGTGACCGAAATTGGAGGTTCAAGTTTGGCCTTTTCGTTTCCTCCGTGCCTCGGAGAGCACGTTAAGCCGTCGGTCCTGGTTATTATCACTAACATCTGATAATAATCGTTACACGAACCTAAGTGTATAAATACTCTTTGTCGAGACTCGAGTCGTATGTGGAAGGATGTGGGAACCCACCTCATTATTATCTCAAGAAAACTCCTACCATTATTTGATTAATGGTAGGAGTAATAATATGGTAATAAATTAATGGAAAGGGGTCACGACCATCAATAATGAAGAATACGACGCAGAGCGAGAGAGTAACTTACAAAGCTCAACTAGCTGCGAAGATGGAGTGGTAATGGGTGGCTGGGGCCTCATGGGGCAGATATAGTTCTAAAAACGAGTAGATATTGGGGTCCCTAGGTGCTGGAATGGTGATGGACGTACGATATCCAAGCGAGTCGAAGAGAGCCGCCGGATCCAGGTGCGCAAGACTGCAGCAGCAATGTACATCTATCAGTTGACGATGACGACGAATCGGCTGTGGAACCACCTATCGGTCATAGACCCACTATAGGCTTTCTGGGCTCTACATTACCATTAGTACCAACATTATCATAAATTCAAAAAAAAAACAAATAGAACTTTTGCTTACTGATCAGATTCTTGAACTTATTACAGTTACATCATACGTAGGTACCTACAAAGATCTAGTAACTTTAAATACTACTTAATTCTAACTTTAACTAAGTATCGTAAAAAAATTACTTTTATCATCATACAAATTAATCTTCAACCAGTCTGATGCATCATCAGGTGAATTTTGGGTTCAATGAGCTATCCCAAATCATCATAGGTTAAAAATCTTTTTATCTAAAACGATTAAGCTTCACCATAGACAATAAATAATCGAGACCAGTGCTGTTATTCTCTTACGAAAGCAAACAAATTATAAGCAAAGATGGCCGCCGTCCAGTTGTCACTTCGATTACGAAAGATGGCACTTAGGCTGCGCACGCGCTCCGTTTGATAAATATTCTCTACTGATAATCTCAATAACGCTTGAACTCCTAACCTCCGCGGAGTTGCAATTTGTTTTAAGAACTTAACGCTTGCTTCACCACAAAGATTATTATTATTGTTGACACCCAACACACGACTATCTGCATGATAATGTCTAATATCATAATCTTCATCATAATATTTTTGATAATCTTTGTTATATTATTGTTTAGATTTATTATGGATGTGTCATGGATCGTTGCATGGTGTTCAAATAATGTAAGATAATAGTAAGTAGCGCTAGCACTTTGCGCGATACGTTTTCTTACAATTTATGCTCGAAATGTTCTAATTATCATAGATTTGTACACCACACTGTGGTAGAATATTCAACTTTCTGTAAAACTAACATCTAACCTACTGTATTCACAAATAAATAAATTTGGTCTGAGGTCGTCAAAGTCGGAGATCTCAGTCAATGTCTACCTTGTAGTGCACAAAGAAACTTTAACCTGAATGCACCTTTAAAATGAACATTGTAAATCAGGTTACAAACTCAAAAGTTACAACATAATATTATTACGTTGTCATAAAAATGTCGAATTTCTTAAAACAAATAACTTTACAACGTAATTTCGACTGTTCGTTACTTCACACACAAATCTCGTAAGCGCTTGTATTTGGGCTAATTACGGTCATCCATCTCACTCTACCGCATAATAAAAGAGCGGGATATCAGATCGGCCTAAATACGGACACGTGTGAAATCGGCACTGAATTTTAAGTGATGCCAATTTGTTTTCATTTACAACTTTCTTTTAGGAATTTACTCAATTCTGATCGGAATTTCGGCAGGAATTTAAAAAAAAAACCCAAATCTTCACATGTCTTCACAATCGTCTTTTAACATGGGGGTCAAACCTCACGCAAGCCTTCAGGGACTATAGACCAGGGTTTCCGAGGGGTCGACATAAATGAAAACAGATTTTGGGGGTCGACGAGATCTAAAAATCGACCCCTATTTTAATGTATTTTTTTGAAAAAAAAATAATTACTTACTTAAGTATTTTTACGTAATTTGTATTAATAATTTTAATTACACTTGATATAATTTGGCTATGGGGGGTCTGAGGTATCAGTTCATTTTGGAAAAGGGGTCTCTTGCCCAAAATGGTTTGGGAATCCCTGGACTAGACCAACTAGGTAGATACTATAATAGCCAAGTATTTGATAGCGTTTAGACTATGACCTGCGTCAAATGTACATAAAATACGTTACGAGCCTTCGTATCGGCAAATTGATAACACTCGCTTTACATGTTGAATTTATGCACCTTCCACTTTACGAATGTTGCTAGTCAATAAAATTTTATCTCGTCATACAATATGCCTGTAGATTATTTTGTGATACCTACATACAACCAAAATATAGAAGATAGTTTCAATAAGCTGTATACAGGTGGATCCTGTAGTAAATAATCAATACCATAATTTTTAGGGTTCCGTACCAAAATGGTAAAAATGGAACCCTTATGGTGCGACATTCTCCGTCCGTCCGTCTGTCACAGTCGATTTTTTTATTTCATTTTTAGACTAGCGCTTGGCTGCAATCACACCCTGCTTGCACATAATGATGCCGTCTAAAGTAGGGCTGCGCCTGGCTAGAAGATTAATAAATACGTGAAGGTAAAGGGAAAAATTGAATCCGGATAAGAGATATTCTAAATATCCTACCGGTTAAAAAAACCGGCCAAGTGCGAGTCGGACTCGCGCACCGAGGGTTCCGTACAAACCTGTAGTAAGTTTTAAATTATTAAAAAAAAACTACTTACTAGATCTCGTTCAAACTAATCTTCGGTGGAAGTTTGCATGATAATGTACATCATATATTTTTTTTAGTTTTATCATTCTCTTATTTTAGAATTTTTTGAGTTTCAGTTCTAAGTATGGGGACCCCCAAAATTTATTGTTTTTTTTCTAGTTTTGTGTGAAAATCTTAATGCGGTTCACAGAATACATCTACTTACCAAGTTTCAACAGTATAGTTCTTATAGTTTCGGAAAAAAGTGGCTGTGACATACGGACGGACACACAGACAGACAGACAGACAGACATGACGAATCTATAAGGGTTCCGTTTTTGCCAAATTTGGCTACGGAACCCTAAAAACTAGGACGTAAGGTCTTCGTAAGTCTTCGCGGGGTTTCGGTTATGTACGATAATAATAATAGGTATATTATAGGAGCAAGCAACAGAACAGCATGCAATGATAGTCTTGAAATGGACAAACCGGCTGAAGTTACCGACAAATGCATTACTAAGATAAATGAAAGCTTGATCTTGGTTTCGGACACGATTTTCGGTACTTACCTATTACATTTAAAATAATTAGATCTGGTTTTGTATGGTGAGACATGGCTACTTAACCAAGCAATGCATACAGTACTACACCAAACCAATAAAGAAGTACAAACCAATCATGATTATATTTCGTCGCTTCATTCTTCAGATATATACTATGTAGTTTCCTTAATTATACAGCAACAATCGTACGATTTTTAGAGATGTTTTATTTTAGTTTATCGACAAAATTCTCCCGCTTGAGCCATCTCTACCTGTCTGCGTCATTCTTTTTTCGTACGTAGCAACGATCGGACGTTCCCACTTTCAACAAAGTTAATATTATTATTTTATATCTAAATAAAAAGAAACAGCCGCTGCCTCTTACAGGAAAACGGTGAGTCTTTAATCTGTCATTTTCAGCAATTTATTTCATGCCTGACACTTGACAGGCTTAAGAAATTATACTTATATTAATATTTCATGCAGTGTTAAATTATACTAAAGGTTTTTTGAGGGGTTACCCGAGAGGTATCAACAAAGGAGAATAAACCTTTCAGCATGACGCGCCTGAGGAATTATATTTTCATGCAGTGTCAAATTACACTATGTTGTATGTGGGTACTTAAACAAAACAGTTCGGTCACTTTCATTGTGGCTCTCGCGTATTTATTGCATTAATAATTATAGTTACTTAGTACTTACACGAAGTACGTGTTAAAGTACGCTAATCTACTGGGAGGTTACTAGCGAAGTAACACGACGGAAATCAAACCTTCCAGCTAGACACTCCTAGCGATAGCAGGATAAGAAGAAATATTGGCGCCCGTTAGACTTGTCTGATGACGAGAACTTTGCAGGTTAGTCGAAAATTCTATTACTAAGTGTTAAAAAGTGTTTTTAACTCGGGATTGACTGCGAGTCAATTGCGAGATCATAATTGGCTGCGAGCGAATTATGAGTCATATTCTTATGACAATCATGCAGTGAATATGTGTCACCTTGACTAGATATGCACATTAACTGCAAGCTAAAAAAGTGTTTTTAACTCGGGATTGACTGCGAGTCAATTGCGAGATCATAATTAGCTGCGAGCTCATTATGAGTCATATTCTTATGACAATCATGCAGTGATTATTTGTCACCTTGACTAGATATGCACATTAACTGCAAGCTAAAAAAGTGTTTTTAACTCGGGATTGACTGCGAGTCAATTGCGAGATCATAATTAGCTGCGAGCTAATTATGAGTCATATTCGTATGACACTCATGCAGTGAATATATATCACCTTGACTAGATATGCACATTAACTGCAAGTGTTTGTCCTCGAGACAATATTAACGCAAAATGCGTACATACATACTACCTCCATATTCGTCCGCTCACTTATTGTATTCTTTAGAGATACAAATGAGGTTGAGCCCCATGCACAAGACGAATTCACCATTCTCTGAACAAGGGGGAAGTCGTGGAGGGTCAAAGACGTGCCGCCAAGCGATTTAGCGTTCCGGTACGATGCCGTGTAGAAACCTAATAGGGGTATGGGTTTAATATAACTGCCATGCCCCTAACAGGTTAGCCCGCTACCATCTTAGACTGCATCGTCACTTATCATAAGGTGAGTTCGCAGTCAAGGGCTAACTTGTACGACCAACTATATCAGATTCGTCACTAAGGACCGGCTTAGCAAGCCTAACACAAATTGATTTCGTTTCGTTCACAAATACTCGAGAAGTATCCGGAACACAGGTAAATTTATTATTTACCTACTTTTAAAGAAGGTTACTTTTTACTCTTATTATATTTTTTTCGTGCGAGGTAGCAAACGCACGTGCACTGTTTGTTAAAACTTTTAAATGTGAATATTTAAGTGAAATGCCGAAACGAAAACGCGAACAATAGAAACGTAATCGTCGAAGGATTATTATAAAATCCTCATCAGACTCCCGGTATGCATTCATAATTCAACCTACCCTCTCATAAAAATATTTTTTCACTATCATAATATTGCATTAAAATACAGCTAAATTCTATCGCTTTCAAAGCAGAAAACCGGCTTATTCGAACGTACAAACGCCTGGTGATTGACCAAGAGTTAAAACGATGGCCGTCTACCTTACTTTTAATCATACCTGTGTAAGAAAAACATATCTACGATTGCATTTTTCTCAAGAAATCACAAATCATTGTGTAACTGAACAACCTGGCGGTTCACAGAGTGTTAACACGAAGGTTTCATAGAGATAAAACCTTAGTCTCGTACCTACATTTTCAGACGGTAATATTATGTAACAGAACAACCTGGCGGTTAACCGAGAGTTAAAACGAGGGTTTAAATACACGCTAAAAGTTTCGTCTTGTACGTTCCATACAACAATGGGGTGTAGGCGAACAACCTGGTGGTTAACCGAGAGTTAACACGAAGGTTCAATAAATACCTACTAAAAGTTTAGTTTTGTACGTTTCATAAGATAATGTTGTATTGCCGAACAACCTGGCGGTTAACCGAGAGTTATCACGAAGGTTTAACAGATGATAGAAGTTACGCCTTGTATGTTTCATACGATAATATTCTGTAACCGAAAAACCTGGCGGTTAACCGGGAGTTAACACGAAGATTTAATAGATGCTCTAAGATTGTCCAGAGCTCGATCCAGAGCTCCTCGGGGTACTCGGAGAAAGAAGAGACAGGAAATGATCCAAAATTTGGTGAAAAATATAATAAATGAATAGACCTGAAAGAAACGTAAATCATTCAGTGAATGAAATAGTCAAGATCTCAGGTTCAAAATTTCCAGATGCAATTGTTCACAATATAAAACCTCTCAGTATAAATGTACATACACCGTCAGAGAGGTAACAAGAGGTCGGAGATAATGAATATATCCTTTTTATCAGTTATCTAGGTACTTTAGCGTTATATATATTCAATTTATTTACGAATACTGTAGATACAGAAAACGAAAATAAAAGCTGCTAGCATCTTGCCTCATAGTGGTGTGCAAAGAAAGTTTGCAACGAAAATGTGTGGTAAAATTGCAAAAATTACCCACAAGTTTTATGTTTTTCCTACCCACATGTTCTTGGGCTCAAATCTCTAGTTTTATATCTCCATCGTGCTGGAAGCATAATTTATCATACATCCGGTGACGTGTAAGAATGGTTGACTAAACTTAGAAGACGGCAGAAAAACAAAAACCAAATTGAGAACCTTTTCCGTTTTGGAAGTCGGTTAAACGGCGAGTATTTTTACGACCGGAAGTAGACTTCGTATGATGTACCTATCTAACAATGTAAAATTTCTATCGTATTATTGTTTTTTAAAAAAGATTTTTCGCGGGCTAGCGGGCAAGCATTTCTGCAAACTCGGGATAATGCTGCCCGAAGCGGGATCTTAACTTTAGTATCTATACATCGTCCATATATTGGAAACAATCTTTGAAAACCCGTCATAAAACTGTCGTTATTATAATACGTACATCGTTATCACTCGTGGAAAATATACAATTTACTCCGCCTTAACAACATACTCCATAATAACTTGCTTAATGCAAAATTAAAACACTTGTTTTTTTGTAAAAAGAGTAAAGAGTATAGATCCACGCTGTCAGCGCGTCTACCTTAATAATTGACGGAGGGAAATGATTTAACGCATTTATTCAAAAATAAGTTGGTACTTATGTATATTAAATAATTTATAATAACTGATGACACATGTTTTTAGCGACATGAACAACTAGGTTGTCCATTGTTAAAAAAGTATAGTAGCCTGATATCTCACTTAATTAAAACTTCTTACGTCAGTGGGGTTTAAAGCCCAAACCGACCGACTTACACCTCCAAGTCAACGTTAGTACTACCTAGTAGTCTATCACAATATCGACCGTGTATATTCATCATTTTTCATTTATATTCTGCGGGGAACTTATACACAGATAGGAATTTGTCGTATTCCATAATCTTGAATAAGGCATAATTTTTTGACAAACATCTTAAAATGGTACCATTATTAATAATTTGATTAAATTATGTGCCTGTAGTAGACCTCTACAACAGGACCAGAATAACCCGTTCTTCTCCCGCCGCGTTTTGAAAAATAATAATTTTCTCTCCCCTTCTGGGTAGGTTTCCACACGTTCAAACGTTTCATTGGACGTCTGTTGTGTGTAAATAAAACCAAGTACATACTGGCCCGGCTAATATACTTTTGATTAGATTATAAATCTTGCAGCATTAACATAAATAATTATTGGTTTGCATCCAATCTGTAAGCTTGTTACTCAGGAGCTGATGTAAAAAGCGCAACATTGTATTTCTAAAGTAAAATGAATACTTAAGAAAAATCTTAGACTCATCGTAACTATACGTAGATGAGAATCTCAAGAAATCCGCACATGATTCCAACCTTAAGCATAAAGCTGCTTAAAACATTACGACTCAAATAAGAGATTGGGAAGAATAAAAAAAAAAAAAAAAAAAAAAAAAAAATTATTGACAACAATAATTAGTATCTATTCAACGTGGATACAGTTCTTGCAAAAATAGATAATTTCTGTATCTCTAAACATCTACATAGTATATATCTGAAGAATGAAGCGACGAAATATAATAGATGATCAAACGAACTTCCTGAAGTGAAGTTCGATCATTATTATATGAGTCGCTTCATTCGAAGATATATAAATAAATTCCCAACCCACCCAACCCGAAACATATTTTTGCAATAACATTAGGTATATATCTCTAAAAAGAATGACGCAGACAGGTAGAGATGGCTCAAGCGGGAGAATTTTGTCGATAAACTAAAATAAAACATCTCTAAAAATCGTACGATTGTTGCTGTATAATTAAGGAAACTACATAGTATATATCTTCGAATGAAGCGACTCATATAATAATGATCGAACTTCACTTCAGGAAGTTCGTTTGATCATCTATTATTTCCTACTACACCAAACCAAGACAATGAAAAATTAGAAAACCAATCATAGGTATTTAATAAAACTCTCATTCCATTAAACCATTTAACCATCCACTTAATATTTTTTGGGTGATTAGGGGCCACCTCATAATTTAGTAACTACCAAATGTGATCGCAGACAAAATCTGACTTGCAATTAATTAAAAAGTGAACATTAATTATTATAACTATACGACCAGCGGCCGCGTCGCGCGAACAGGCTCTTGAATAAGGGCCCCGAACGGGTTCGAAACTAGTCGGGCATCTTTCCGACAGAACACGTGAATTTATCCGGGTATTATGTATAGTTATAATAAATATCACTCACGATAGTTTAAACGTTAAAACATTAATTTTTGCTATCATCCTGTATAAGACTCTCGTCTGCAACATTGTATCTAGGTGTGTTGCATTTAAATGTATTCCTGAACTTGTCAACGCCCGCGGCCCTGTCCGTATTTCACGTGTAACTGCACGAGATCTTTGCATTTTGATGGGATGCGTAGCGTTGGGACTTGGGAGTTACGAACACGAGTGCCAACAACAATTGTATAGCGGCGGAATTATTAAGTAGATACGGAATAATTTATAGAATAATTGATACAATGTGAAGAAAATTTTAATGTGAGAAATGTACAGGCAAGGGGAAAAAAATAACTTTAAGTATTTAATAATGGTTAATATCATACTTACTCGTATCATACTAATATTATAAATGCGAAAGTGTGTTTGTTTGTTGGTTTGTCCTTCCATCACGCCGCAACGGAGCAACGGATCGACGTGTTTTTTGGTGTTGGTATAGTTGACGTCCGAGAGTGACATAGGCTACTTTTTATCCCGGAAAATTGAGGAGGAAATCAAAAAAACTTAAACCACGCGGATGAAGTCGCGGGCATCAGCTAGTACGGAATAATTTGTAGAATAATCGATACAATATGAAGAAAATTTTAATGTGAGAAATGTACAAGCAAGGTGAAAAAAAAAATAACTTCAAGTATTTATATTTGCTATAATAGCATAAAGTTTAAAAAAAAAAAGTATTTACGTAGATAATATTATTATGTAAAATTACGTAAAACCTGCATTCTTACGTAAAATTATTCAAAATGCGAAAGTGTGTCCGTCTATATCTAACCAATAAAATTTAGATCTTGTTGACGACCTGCCTGGCGCAGTGGTGAGCGCAGTGGTCCAGGGTTCGATTCCCGGCAGGGTCAAGTTGGGAATTTATAATTTCTGAATTTTCTCTGGTCTGGTATAACTTGTAGTGGAATTAAAAAGAGACAGTTAAGTACTACATACACAACACACTAGATATCCCGAGGACGGATATTATCTTGATTACTTACCTACTTTTTATGTCCAACCGGAGTTCCTAAAGAATTGTCAAAGACCCGAAATCTACGCGTATGAAGAAGTGGGCATTTTCTCTTGGTCTAAGAGCCACTACGCCACGACCTTCACCGATCTGTTAACCAGATGAAACATACTTTTTATTTTTATTTAATAATAGATAAATACGCCTAAAATAGCTTGCCTATCAAAATCCTGACCAGGCTATATTTAAATTAATTAATCACCACCATCCCATTATATGATACTTACCATATTCCATAGGTAACTTCAGGGATCTGTTAACCGCTTTTTTAAAGTTATATATCAAAATATAGGTTAAAAAAAAAAAAAAATTAAAAATAGCCTGGTCAGAATTTTGATAGGCAAGCCATTTTAGTCGTAAGTATTTATCTATTATTGAATAAAAAAAAAAATATGTTTCATCTGGTTAACAGATCGGTGAAGGGCGTAGTATATCCGGCTCCCGGTCCATCTATACATGAAACGAATGTTGGCCTCAATGAGTAGGTACTAGGTACCTATAGACTATAATAATAGTCCTACAAACTTATCTTACCCGGTGATAGTGTCGCTAGTAGATATCTTAACTAATACTTATATTATAAATGCGAAAGTTACATCCATCCATCCATCCTGGATGGATGGATGGATGTTTGTTAGTCAATCACGCCTGAACGGCTGAACGGATCTGGATGAAATTGAACTGGCACAGGAATAGATTAATAGTCTAGAATAACACATAGGCTTTGTCCACTTTTTCTATTAGTTTTAAGAAAATATTTTGTACAAAAATAATAAAAATAAAATAAATAAATAAATAGGCTACACTTTATCCCGGAAAATTAAAAATCTCAATCCACGCGGACGAAGTCGCGGGCATCAGCCAGTGAAAAATAAAATCTAAAACTAAAACGGCGTAAAAGCTAGTTCCAATTTTGGCCATCGGCCACCACCAAATAAGTTTGACGGACTGTTACTAAAAGTTATTACAATTTATGGTCAGTTCAGTTGGTTAGCGTTCACATAAAACAGTCATTATTAAAAAAAAACTTTTTTACTTTCCCAATCATTCTGAGTCTGAACAAAAAGAACTATTCATTTAAACAAAGTATGTAAAGTATATTCATACAAAGAATTATTTATTCCAAGTTTTTAATTTTTTCCTGTTCTTTTCAAAGCGTTTTTTGTTCTTTCGTTTGGTTAGCTTTTTCCGTACAGCTTATTTTCCAACCTACAATATGGAAATTGTAAACTCTTTTTGTTCCTTTCTGACGATTACTTACTCTATGGTTTTGTCACATTGTTATTAACATATGGTCGTAAATAGAGACGTTCAATACACACAAGCACAAATACAAACATACAATAATAATGAAACTGTGAGTGTGTGCGTGACCTCAACCTCTCTATTCTCTTTCGATTTTGGTACTATGTATTTGGTTCATTGATACTTGTATTACTGTTGACACTTGATTGTTGTAATTTACACCAATAATAAGCGTATACGAGAGTCTGATTGAGTAATTATTTTTTGTTTGAATGTGCTTGACCCTTTATTGGAGACTAGATGATGCTTCGCGACTTCGTCCGCGTGGAATTGGGATTTAAAAAAATGACCGGGTAAATCTATGATTTTTGTAGAATAAAAAGTATGCACTCCCCCTCAGATGCAATCTATGTCTGTACTAAATTCTTCAAAATCGGTTAATGGTATTAGTAAGGATTTATAAAATATTTTTTTAAACTATGCCATAGCAACAGAAGATGATGGTGAGTCGACGGAAAAGATACGATTTATCACGATTAATTATATCAAAAGATTTGATCAAGATTATAAGGCCAGGTTTGTTCCGCGCTTCCGAGTAATTTTCCGAAGTAACCAATTGGGAACTAACCTTTAACTCTTTCTTTAATCAGAGGTAAATAAAATATGTAACAGCTCTCTATCTAAAAATCTAGTCTTGACAATATTTTTACAACAAAAAAAACAATATTATTAGTTCTACTGTTGGGCTGCGTATTGTTAAATAACCAGTATCCTATGTTACAGGTTACAAAGTCAAAAATCTTTACAATTAGATTTTATAACTTAAACCCGCTAGTACAATGCTCTTAAGTCTCTAGTGATGTAACTAAGTACCATCTTTACTACTCGCGTTACCGAAACATCGGTGTCATCGACCCAAATACCGTTGTTGCAGTACAACAGTGGGCTGATTGTACAACGAGGAAGCGCTTTTCGACGATATAGGTCAACTTTGAGCTCTAGTGATGCGAATCGTTAGACAATTTTAGAAAAATATATCGAGTGTTGGGTATAAAGCGAGTTTTACGCGTGCATTCTGCATAGGGATCAACTTTTTTCAAGAAATCCTAATTCTGATTAATATTAGGTATAAATGAAAATGTGAGTTTGTATGTTCCTTTGGCATGCTTTCTCGGCCCATATTTTCAATTTTGATAAAGTCTCATCTCATCTCATCTATAGGTTGTGTCTCAGGGAAGATCCCGTTTTATTTTGGAAAATGAAAAATTTCCCGCGGGAGTTAAAAAGAATCTCAAACCACGCGGACAATGTCGCTGGCTTCCACTAGTTAAGGTTTTTAAACCTTTTAACTAATTAAATTATTAATTTAATATTAAGTATGACTTACGATTACTATTCCGACCAAGCGGCATTTGTAGATCTTGTATTTTACGTACCTGTAAAGAGAACCAATAGTAAATAAATAGTCATAATAATAGTAAATGACATGTATGAAATATTTATAATAGAAATATAACCAAAATTATAGTATGACTGAGCAATTTGGTATTAAAATGACTTGATCTATTGCTATATACTTACTACAAAATATTACATCATAAAATAAATACAAAACACTTTCGGTAATGGATCTCTTGAGTTAAGTAACATTGTAGTCTTTGTGGACAATTTTGCATTTTATAATAGCTAGATGATAGCATAAAACTTTGGCGCATAATGTTGACAATGTTGCATTATAAGACAGAGATATTATCGACTGTTTTTAATCGATATTGCTTTATTCGCACCCCTAACCGCGCCGAATTGCATCATTGAACAACAACTTAGATTTGGTAGATGTTGTTTCGTTTACCAAATTTTTTCCATCCTCATTGCCACAGCGTTTTCTTTGTTTTTGTAAAGAATGCCTTCTCAGGGTTCGTTCAAACTAGAGACATGTCGCTTAAGAAAATTATAGTGCTCGCACTGTTTTATTCCCTTTTCTTCAACCGCGGGTTTTAGTAATCTGCTAGAGTTTTAGTAGATTCATTAAAAGTAGTAGTAGTAAAATTTGTAATTTCTGACATGATGTTTTAACGGTCTGTCCTAATTTTATCGTCTGAAGCTATTATAGTATGATCTTTAATTTATATTATTAGTACAAAATATATTAGGTATTTTAGCTCTTTACTTTTGAGAAAAACTTACTTTAAACACTTTCGTACATTTTAACAAATATCATGAGAGTGTCTAGTGTTGCCAAATGATTGCGAACATCTTGTTTATTGCATTCAAGTATGGCGGTGCATTGCTGACTTGATTAGTTAGGCGACAAGGCAAAATGTTGTGGGACAAAAAGTCTATAGTGTGACCATCGTTACAGTCAATGACCGCGAATAGCGATTTGTAACGCCTAGTTTCCTTACAATATTACGGATTATCGGATTATGCTGTTTTTACTACTGTTGGTGCAATGGTGGCGTAACTTAATTCGATTTACCGTTCAAAATGAGGAAAAAATGAGTTGTAAGCTTTTTTTTCTTCTTAAACACACTCATGCAAGTTTCCACTCGAGAAAAAAAACTTACCTACTTAAACCTAAAACTCCTTCTGAATATTTCTAACAAAGGCTGTGATGTGTCACCATACATTTAACTCTGCATTCAACTTGCACGCGAACTATAGTTACTAGTAGTTTAGACGCTCGGTATCCTATTCGGGTAGTCAGGGATTCGTTCGCACGTACCTTTAACTTTTTGAAGTTGAGTGCATTTAAGAAATTAAATATCATTAATTATTGTTTTAACGGTGCAGAAAACATCTTGAGGAAACCAGCACGCCTGAGAGATCTTCAATGTTTTCAAAAGAGTGTGTCTTCCAATGCGAACTTGGCCAGCGTGGAGGACTATGGCCGAACCCTTTCTGATTCTGAGAAGAGACTCGTTCTCAGCCGGCAATGGGTTGAATGATGCAATAAAACGTAACGCAAGTAAGTCGACGCCATATTTTGAACATTAGATCATTGGAATAACAATATTAGATACTTAAATACTAATATTAAAAATGCGAAAGTTTGGATGGATGGATGGACTGATGTTTGTTACTCAATCACGCCAGAACGGCTGAACGGATCTGGATGGAATTTAGCACAGCGATAGAGTATAGTCTCGAATAACACATAGGCTACTTTTTATCCCGGAAAATTAAAGAGATTCGGCAGTAACCAAAAAACCTCAATCCACGCGGACGAAGTCGCGGGCATCAGCTAGTGCATTCATAAAATACTAGCCGATGCCCGCGACTTGGTTCGCGTGCCTTAAGCTTTTTTTAAATCCCGGGGTAAGTCTTGGATTTTCCAGTATAAAAAGTAGTCTATGTCACTCTCCACATCTTCAACTATATCCCCATGTAAAGAATCACGTCGATCCGTCGCTCTATTGCGGAGAACAAACCAAACAACAAACACTATAATATTAGTATGATGTATAATATTCTAGTGACATGAGATGTTCAGTGGATATGTATGACGTCACACTACACATGTCCCGCACCGGATGCTCGCTGAAACATTTATCGGAGAGAGCTATAAGCGCCGCCTGTATGCCTATATGGAGCGCGCATCCGTTTCGCGTTTGAAATTCCTTTCATTCCATATCTCAGGTTGTTTTGATGTGAACAGACAAACAATAAACGAAAGTCAGGGAGAAAAGATATTGCTGACCGGACATTATAAAACGTTGACGCACGCACATTTGTATGAAGCTACACAGACTCCAACGCCAACGCTTAAACCATATTGTTTCATTATTGTTGACTTGAATGTTTTAGAATAAATAATCCTAATTTTAGGAACGTCAAGGTACGTGACATAAAACTTAAACCACGCGGACGAAGTCGCGGGCATCAGCTAGCAAGTCATATCCCTTTCAGTGAGTAGGTATATTAAACTTTGCAACAATAGTAATACAATAAAATTCAATGTGGTAATAACATTTTCAATGTTAACTATTACATGGTATAGTTGCCATGTTCTACAGCCATTTAATAGGGTCTTACTTAGGGTAACCATCTATCTCAATATTTTCAGATATTTTCTTAGATACACTTATTTACTTTTCAGACATTTTTAATAACCTCTCTGGCGCAGTTTTGAGCCCTGTTATCTAACCGTGGGAGGTCCCGGATTCGATCCCTGGCAGGGTAAATTTGCGAGTTTATAATTTCTAATTTTATAATTTGCCCTTCCACGGGATACATACTCGTACTATCCCTATACCAAATTTCATCAAAATCGGTCGAATAGATGGGCCGTAAAAGCGTAGCAGACAGATAGACAGATAGACGGACAGACAGACAGACAGATACACTATTGCATTTATAATATAAGTATGGATGTCAGATTCATTTCGTTTTCATCATACCTATTCGAAAAACGAATATTGGCTTCAGAGGATAGCGGGAGCAAAATGTAATTTTTAGGCCCATAGGACTTTTCATTTCTCTTTTCTGATTGGTCCGCGTTCGTGCTTGAGTGGCTGTTGTCTTCGATAAGTCACGTGATCAATTTGTTGATCGGATATACGAGTACGTCTTTACATTTTTTGAATTTCGAACGGAATTATGGCTGCTAGTCCAAAGAGGAAATAATAATTTATTTGTGTTTTATTTAAACTTTAAATATACGTCTAAATAATGTCTATACATAGAAGGTTGATAGGAGTATCTTCTGGTTGGTCCGCGTTCGTGCTTCTGATTGGTGCTTAAACGTATAGTTGATACTCCTAGCTTTTTCTCATACGTAATGATGAAAAATAGTGTGTGTCACTCGGGGCCAAATTTTTTGTTCTCGGGCGGCGTATATTGAATTCCTCGCTACGCTCAGGGTTCTACTTTAGAATCCTTCACTTCGCTCTGAATTCAAAATAGCGCTTGGGGGAACAAAAATTTTCTTTGGCCCCATATAACACAAATAACTATTGATCCTCTGCTGTCTCGATTCGAAAAAATCCAAACATGGCAACACTAACCATGCATATTGAAAACAACTGTGTTAACATGGTTTGACGCCATGTTTTATTGTTTATTCTACGCTTTGCCACAGATTAAATAACAGTTTACCTTGTACGGAATACGTACGGCTACCATTTAGCGCAAGGCTAATAATAGTTTCGTGTGTAGCTCTACTATAGTAAGGTACATAAAGTTTTATTTTTGACTAGCTGATGCCCGCATCTTCGTCCGCGTGAAATATTTTTTTTCGATTTTCACGGGAAATCCTCAATTTTCCGGGATAAAAAGTTTCCGGGATGTTTAAAATGCTCTTAAAAGGTAAAAGTGCGTTCCCAAAGATTGAACCCCGGACCAACCGAGGAGGCCGAACATCTAAACCACTGGGTTCTGGTTGTGGATAGCTTTGTATACAATTTCAGTATCCACCACCACCACCACCACTCAGCCCATTAACGTTCCATTGCTGGGCACAGGCCTCCACTCTCATAGGAGAGAGGGAATTAGAGCTTAGACCCACCACGCTGCTCCAATGCGGGTTGGCGGGCTTTAACTACTATTATCATATTAGTGATGATATAACCGGGACCGACGGCTTAACGTGCTCTCCGAGGCACGGGGGTGGTACAACGCCAACTTCCTATCTCCGGGCTGGTACTGAGGATTTCTAGTCAGAAAACCCCAATAAGTACTCAATTATGGCCCGACCCGGGACTCGAACCCGGCACCTCGTCGGCCGCAGTCGAACATGCCAACCACTAGACCAACGAGGCAGGCAATTTCAATACGCTGTAACATAATTGATGACCTTCGCATTTCGATAGAATGTTTATTAACATTCGATATACCTATTTGGTTGCTATTCAATTTCGTGTATTGTGCAAATAGCAAAAAAGAAACAAGATAGGGACGTACCTACTCTACATAACATTCTTAATTAATGGTACCTAGTATCGTTTTTTTTTTCAATTGACTCATCGTTATTTATCTACTACTCACCATGACACAATTTTCACACTTGTGCACTGAAGTTGCGATTTTAAGTAATAATAAGTTATTGATGATGCATTGTGTTGACCTATAACGAGTGAGACAATATTCATGATGCCTTGTATGAAATAAATATGGGATATGAAACCTAACAAAAGTTTATGAAATCACGTATGACTAACTTTTGCAGTGCGAGGGGAGAGTGCCTTGTCATTTTTCTGTCCAATATTATTGATACTAATGCATGAAAAAGTCGATCACTATGACAACACGATATCTTAATTAATGGCGAAACTGCCCAGTTCGCGGCTAGAGGGGTATAAGGCGAATATGGCCAATCAATATTACCGCGTCCCGTGGTTATTGATGGTCCAACCCGTGGTGGTCCAAGGATCATGCCTATGTCAATAATAAATTATTTCTTACTGATTATATTAAATAATCTTCCAAAAGACCTAAAATTCACATTCTGTTCACACATTCACTCTGTTAGTTTTAAGTTTGATGATTATTTTAAACTATAGATTAAACAAAAAAAGTGTGTTGAAGATGATGACGTCACATCTATGTACTTACAATTTACATAATATTTCATACAAACTTCCATACTGGAAGCGTGTTTTTAGTTTGTCTTAACAAGTCCCACTTATCCACGCTTTCTCGGACAGATTTAATAAAAGACAATCAATGAATCGTTGACGTCATCGTCAACCAATAACATCCACTGCTGGACATAGGTCTCTTGCAAAGATTTCCACATGCCGCGGTCTTGCTCCGCCTGGATCCAGCGGCTTCCTGCGACTCGGTTGATGTCGTCCGACCACCGATTGGGGGTCTGCCAACGGTGCGTTTTCCAGTGCGAAGTCGCCAATCCAGCACTTAGGGACCCCAACGTCTATCGGTTCTTTGAACAATGTCCCCCGCCCATTGCCATTTCAGCTCCGCAACTCGTCGAGTTACGTCTTAGTTTTACTTAGTTTACGTTTTAGTTCTTCTGTGGATCTCTTCATTTCTGATTAGATCGTGTAAGGAAACTCCAAGCATAGCTGTCAATAAATCCACTACAGCCCATTAACATCCCACTGCTGGGTACAGGCCTCCACCCTCATAGGAGAGAGGAGAATTAGAGCTTAGACCCACCACGCTGCTCCAATGCGGGTTGGCGAGCTTTAACGACTATTATCATGTTAGTGATAATAACCGGGACCGACGGCTTAACGTGCTCTCCGAGGCACGGGGGTGAAACAACGCCAACTTCCTAACTCCGAGCTAGTACTGGGAATTTCTAATCGGAAAAATCCAACACTTAATTATGGCCCGACCCGGGATTCGAACCCGGGACCTCGTCAGCCGCAGTCGAACATGATAACCACTAGACCAACGAGGCAGTTGTCAATAAATAGCAAATGAAAATGTCTACCATCCAGTAATGGACGCATGTAGGTCGATGTTGATATGGATGACGTATTCCACCCCAAAGCGGCATGATATCAAAGAACATCACCCATTCACTTGCTTCCTTCCAACTTCACCTCAAAGTATCAAACACGACACAATAATTGTACCATCAACTTGACCTGGATACTTGTCTCAATTGACATTTAAAAGTATTAAGTAACAAATCTAGGAGAAGACATAATTACGTTCTTCTTTTAAAAAATCGGTCATTTTCAAGAGAACCCCTGACTTTTAACGCACACTACATACTTTATTTATTTGCACTTGTATTTTAAGTATTGCTTTTGAGATGAGTTATCTAAATATATAAAAGGCAAAGGTGACTGACTGACTGACTGACTGACTGATCTATCAAAGCACAGCTCTAACCACTGGTCAGATCGGGCTGAAATTTTGCACTCAGATAGCTATTATAACGCCGGCATCCGCTAAGAAAGGATTTTTAAAAATTCCACCCCTAGAAGGGTGAAATAGGGGGTGGAAAGTTTGTATGAAACTCCGTCATATTTCTCAAGTTAAAGCCATGAAACTTGGTATTTAGAGCTTTCGTATGAAGAAGTACGTGTTTCACCATTTTTGAAAATTCGATCCCCAAGGACGTTAAATATAGAGTTTGTCCTTCAATCACGCCGCAACAGAGCAACGGATCAACGTGATTGCATGAGTATAGTTGAGGACCTGGAGAGTGACAGGCTACTTTTTAAACCAGAAAATTAAGGAGTGCCTGTGGGGAAAAAAACTTAAACCACGCGGACGAAGTCGCGGCCCGCGGGCATTAGCTAGTAAACTATATTATACAAATATACATATTACATACACTGTTTAAATACTATACACACGAATTTAAGTTCAATCATTCGCTACGAGGACACATTTCAAATAGCCTGTTTGATGAAACAGATGTAGACAAATTTTTACTTCTTTCTCTCTAAACACTATTCCTCTAGGCATTCGTATATTTAATTCACCTTTGTGAAACCTATTTTTATAAGACTTTTTGACTTTAACAGGTAAACGAAACAAAATATGAAGACACCATGATTCATATTTAACAGACCCAGTGGTCCGATGTAGTGGCCAAGGGCCAAAAGTAGTCTGTATCTCCTCCCATTTCTAAGGCTGACGCCATAATGTTCCTTGAGAGCTTAAAATTGAAGTCTACACGCAAACCGACTGTGTGGCCATTATAATTATAGCGGGTAATTAATAGGTGGTTATTACTGTCGTACTGGTGTTAACCTTCTATGGAAATTATCGTTTACAAGCGCGCGCCCGCGGCTTTGTACGTGCGCCTTCGTCCTTCCTCGTTCAACAAGTGTCCTATGTTATGTAATTATTAAGTCGGTTAAAAAAGCATAACTTTCACGTAAGGGAACGCTAAGGGCGGGAATCGTCTAGCTATTTTTAGCCTAATCTTATCTATGCCTAATAAAATCACATATCGACCTTCTGCCACAGATGTATGCATGCAATTATGAACCTTAAGGTGGTTAACATTTTATGACCGCAACTGTACACTAGTAAACCACGATTTTCTGTGACGGTGTCCCGTGTTAGTAACAAAAAATGTCAACGTTTGCGCAGGGCCGTAAACTTACACTCTCAAGGCCTTTCCGTGTTTTTTACTCTTACAAAACTACTGAATCGTTTCGGTGTAGAAATTATACAGTGATGTTATTACACACCCTGTCACAAGAATCTACTGAAGTGTACATTTCAATTTCGCATTCCTTGTATTACGTTTCATTCATTAATTTATCAATGATATTACCTGTGTAATGGAAATTAATGCGATTTCTTCAGACAGACAACCTACCCTTTGACGACCTCCGTGGCGCAGTGTTCAGCGCTGTTGTCTTAACGAGCGGAGGTCGCGGGTTCGATCCCCGGCAGGGTCAATTTGGGAATTTATAATTTCTGAATCTTCTCTGGAATGGCCTCTTGGGAGGCTTCGGCCGTGGCTAGTTTACCACCCTACCGGCAAAGACGAGCCGCCAAACGATTTAGCATTCCGGTACGATGCCGTGTATAGAAACCGAATAGGGTTATGGGTTTAATATAACTGCCATACCCCTAACAGGTTAGCCCGCTGCCATCTTAGACTGCATCAACACTTACGATGAGGTGAGATTGCAGTCAAGGGCTAAGTTGTAGTGCATAAAAAAAACCTTCCCTCTTGATAGAATAACAAAAATATTTTTTTAATGAATTTTACAACATTAATAATGAAACAAACTATCTATAATATCTGTCTGTCTGTTACTCATTGATGGGGCCAACATATCATGACATGTACGTGTCAATTCTCATGTCTAGACACTCTATTTTTAGAGGGAGTCTTTGATTATGTATATGAGGGAGTAAACTTTTATTGACACTATTTGATTGTGCCCTGGGGACTCCGAAAGTTTAAAAACACGTTCTCGTACGTCATAGAAAGAAAAGTTCTCAAGTTGAGACTAAAATAATATTCTAACCACGTTTCAACGAAGTACTAGTATAATAGGTTGTTTTAAAGTTAATTTTCTTTTCATTATGTATGTATTTAAATTACTTTTGAGAAAAATTTATTTAAAACTGCACAATTATTTCTTCACTCTCCTATGAGAGTGGAGGCCTCTGCCCAGCAGTGGGACGTTAATGGGCTGTAGTGGTGGTGGTGGTGGCACAATTATTTCAATGAACGTGTAATTAACGTATTTTTGTTAAAATACATCTTATAATATAGCTAAATACATAAATACTAGATGATGCCCGCGACTTCTTTGACGTACCTATATTTAAGTTTTTGATAAAATGAAAAATGATTTATTGTATTCCACGTAGTATAACTCGTGCCACTTATGATAAGTCAAGATTCTACCACTGAACGGTTCTACGGTTTTGAAATAAATAAATTAATTTATCGGGATAAAATACCTGTCCGTCCCCAGGACCTATCTCTCCAGAATTGGTTGAACAGATGAGTCGTGAAAACATAGCAGACGACCAGATAGACACACTTTCGCATTAATAATTTTGTATGGACTATGTTTAGTAATAATAATACATTATACATGGTATACATAAGGTAAATACGGAGCTTACAATTATGAACACCTAACTAAAACAAAAACAAGTTACACGACATTCTTTTCGTCGGACAACCTTGAATTTGTATGGAATATTAAAATTACCATGATACACGCGTATTTATAGACACTTTATATACAGGACTCCCTTTTTTATATCCATGCGTAAATAATATTACTAGCTGTCGCCCACAACTTTGTCAGCGTGGATATAGGTTTAATTTTATCACGCAATTAAAACATTTATCGCAGACACAGTCGTCAATTTAATAAATTTGTAATTGTTTGCGGTCGTAAAGAATACCTATATAGCAGCACCAAAGAAATAAACCTATAATTAGTAGGTACTTATTAACTTAAAATTTATAGCTAGCTAAATCTAATTATTGTTGTACAAATCATGCCCGCGTGGAATGGTGGCAAGAAGCTGGCTGCATTTCCACGCTAAATCGCTAGATGGGTCCTTGGCATAACTTGTAATTAATAATATTAACTTGTAATTATTATTCTCATAATGGTCGAATGATCTCAATTGAGTAGCTGGCTGGAAGGCTGTGTGTTTGTGGAAATCCATGCTAGGGACCATCGTCCAGCAGTGGACCTTTATCAATTGAAACGATGACTCTCATGAGTCTGTAGAACTTTTAACTACATTCGAAGTTTACAAGGTTTTTGTTTTACGTTCTCCTGTAGTGGTCCATAAAAGAAACACTCTGTATTTCGTCTGGCCTAATAACTGTATAAAATGCAATAAATAATATTTTAATGCATACAAAATTTAGTGATGTATCGTATAATGGTACCCGAAATCAAAATTGTGGGTGAAATAATTAGGCGTAATTTTTTGAAGTAGCATCAGAGCAATAATCTATACTTCTATACTATACTATACTTTACTATAGGTACCTAATATTAAAAATGCGCAAGTTTGTATAGATGTATGGATGGATGGATGGATGTTTGTTACTCAACCACGCCACAACGGCTGAACGGATCTGGATATAATTTGGCACAGAGATAGATTATGTAGTCTGGAATAGCACATCTCTACTTTTTATCCCGAAAAATTAAAGAGTTCCCGCGGGAACCAAAAAACCTCAATCCACGCGGACGAAGTCGCGGGCATCAGCTACTATTATTATAAATGCGAAAGTTTGGATGGATGGATGTATGTTACTCAATCAAGCCAGAACGGTTGAAGGGATCTGTATGAAATTTGGCACAACGATAGATTATAGTCTGGAATAAGACATAGGCTACTTTTTATTCCGGAAAATTAAAGAGTTTCCGCGGGAACCATGAAAACCTCAATCCACGCGGATGAAGTCGCGGGCATCAGCTAGTATAGTATAGTAGGATATAATATGTATCATCAGAGTGATTGATCGATGTTTTTTTTGCATGACAGACGTGCGTGTTACCACAGCACAGTTTGTTCACTCTGGTCTCTGTTTTTTTTAAATTCAGGTCTACTTTTATAGCTTTTTTTGAAAGTGATTACCTACTAAACTGCCTCGTTGGTCTAGTGGTTATCATGTTCGACTGCGGCTGACGAGGACCCGGGTTCGAATCCCGGGTCGGGCCATAATAATTAAGTGTTGGGGTTCTCTGATTAGAAATTCTCAGTACCAGCTTGGAGTTAGGAAGTTGGCGGTGTTTCACCCCCGTGCCTCGGAGAGCACGTTAAGCCGTCGGTCCCGGTTATTATCACTAACATGATAATAGTCGTTAAAGCCCGCCAACCCGCATTGGAGCAGCGTGGTGGGTCTAAGCTCTAATCCCCTCTCTCCTATGAGGATGGAGGCCTGTGCCCAGCAGTGGGACGTTAATGGGCTGTAGTGGTGGATTACTAATGCAGATACTCGTAGTTAATTAATAATTCTAAATTGTAAAACAAAGTTCCAAGCAAGACATTTTGGGAATTTAGGTTCAAATTATATATTCCCTGAGGTCCACAAGAGATGCTGCTTCGTCAGGTTTAAATTATTTATAATATTCCAAGATCTCAAAAGGTCCCACAAAGGTCAGAGGTCTAGTGATAAAAACTCGTGTTTTAAGCTGATCGCACACTCGACGAACCGTAAAAAGCGCAAGAGCCTAATCGCAATGAACATGAACGCCGAAAACTGAGACTGCTTAAATGGATCATCACTGGATTCATCTCCACAAATGACGACGATCTTTGCAAAGTTAAAGATTGCTTGCCAAGAACATGAGTTCATCAGTTTTGACATACCTCGTTGGAAAAAATAATTATTTTGTCAAAATGTAAAATTTACCAGTGGCTCGAAAACTCTAATTCTTTCTTAGCAGTACAAAATTTAAAACAAGATGTCCAGCCGTTTGAGAAAATAAATCCTAGTGACGTCATCCGCATTTTCAGCACTACGTTCGGCACATACCTTTCTTTTTTGCGGCTAGTCTAATGTGCGCTTAGCTTAAGAATACATAATACAGAACTTTTGCTGCAATATTACTATGCTCTCCATAATATATTTTTAAAGAAGTTTTTAGGTGCGGTCTTTTTATGATAAAAGTTTAAAATTCCGATTAAAACTTGTTAAACTGGGATATTAAAATGTAGAGTTAAAATACCTGAGCTTTTGTTAGTAGTGGCATTGTTTTAAAACTTAAGAAAATATTCTTGAAACTTTGTGGGCTTTAGGTATTCTGATTATGATGTTCATAATTCATAATTAATTGATTCTCCTGATACCTAATTAGAATTTTATACCTGATAAAAGATACCTAATTATAATTTTATACTCTTAATTATAATATCTAAGTCTTCTACCATGGGAATTAATAGTTAATACGCATGGGAATTATTTACGACGCATAATCCCAATAAACTGGCTATTCATTTGCATTCAATAAGATATACTGCGCACATAAAATTGTTCCCATTATCATAAACTCCTATGAGACAGAAGTGTTTTAACTACAAATTTGCTACGATTCTAGTAATTTCTAAGAATTCTTGACCTAGAGCGTTTTTTTTTCAGGATAATCAGCGAGGTCTCCGGATGCAAGCTATCTGTACAAAAACGAAATCTACATAACAGATGGAAAGTGAAAATCACATCATACTTCATATCATACTAATATTATATTTATGCGAAAGTGTTTTTGTTTGTTAGTGTATTGGTTTGTTCGTTTGTCCTTAAATCACGCCGCAACAGAGCAACGGATCAACTGCATGATTTTTGGCATGGGTATATAGGAGAGTGACATAGACTTTTTATCCCGGAGAATTAAGGAGTTCCCGAGGGAATCTAAATAATTTAAAACACGCGGACGAAGTCGCGGGCAAGCTAGTTTATAATATTAGGAACTTATTAGGTAGTATGGAAAATATGGATTATATATTAGAAACTGGTTGACATGCATAGCTTGAACCACTTCGTCTAGAACTTGAGATATTGTATGTAGGTTTCTTTTTACCATTGTTATTTTTTCTCTTTTAAATAGTGAAGTCGTAAAAAGGTAACAGACCTACTTTCGCAATTTTAATATAAGTACCTATTTAAGAAAGCATGCATTCACTTAATTATTTTTAAGCGAAAGTGCTAATAATTGTACCTAAAAGTTCAATTTATTTTATTTCTTAGCAAGTTATCAGGATAACTTATTATGCCTTAGCAATATCTTCAGTATATCCACATCGCGTAACAAGTTCATTAAGCAAAGGACAGGTGTTGGGAGGTGTTACTTTGTATTGTACCTGAGGAGGGGATATTTCACACTCGTCTGGAATCTTTTTAATTTTTGTTTGGTTGCGGGTTACACTGACCATCGGAAACGGGACTATCCCGGTCTTATCATTATTGGGTATTTTACCTTAAACCTGAATAGTAAAACATTTACATATAGGAATAAATGCGCATATGTTGTGTTTTTAAATATGTATTAAATAAGCAATCATAAAAGCAAGCAAAAAGTGTCTATCTGAAATTCCATGCATGATAAAGTCGTATAGAGAGATACTAACAGATAGCCAGAATATATTATGTCTAACTAGCTGATGCCCGCGTCTTTGTCCGCGTGGATTGAGGTTTTTTGGTTTCCGCGGTAACCCCTTAGTTTTCCGGGATAAAAATCAGCCTATGTGCTAATCCAGTCTATAAAATCTATCTCTGTGACTAATTTCATGCCGATTCGTTCAGCCGTTCTAGCGTGATTGAGTAACAAACATCCATCCCTTCATCCATCCATCCACCCGTTCAAACTTTCGCATATATAATATTAGTAACAGATAGTATAGACTATAGATAGACAGTTGCAAGGCATCTAATCTTAATGACAACAGTACGTAAATTTATGTCAAGCCTGGTTTAGAAATCGATGCGAAGATATAAAAAAAATTCTAGTAGGTAAGTATAATAATCTAAGCAAAACACATTGTGGGTATAGTGATGGGTAAGCGCTTAATCCGACGGATAAGTGTATAGATACACTAACAGTTCCATTAAAAGAAAATATTAATATCATATAGATAGGAGTAAATGAATGAAAGCCGTATTCTTTATTGTTATGATCGATTTCCGAGAGAGCTAGCCGCTTACACCTTTTAATAGTCTCTTGATGAGGTTATGTTCGTTCTATAAGTTCTATCATTTATGGTTCAGTAAGCTTTGCTCGTTAACGGATCTTAATAGATATTTTAATGCTTTTGCTTGTTGTCTATAATTACTCAGGAGGAGAAACTATCTTACTATCAGAATTTGATAATCTCCCTGGCGCAGTGGTGATTGCTGTGGTTTAATAAGTGGGAGGTCACAGGTTTGATCCCGGGGAGGGTCAATTTGGCAATTCATAATTTCTGTTTTTTCTCTGGTCTGGGCTGGTGGGAGGCTTCGGCTGTGGTTAGATACCGTTACTGTGGCTAGATACTGCAAAGATGTACCTATTTTATTTTTGACATAGGCGTCATCCATAATAAAGGAAACAGGGTAACTTACAGATGCTGCATACATACCTGTAAACAAAATAGTACAACATGAATGAATGAATGAATAATTGTGAAAGTATTAAAGTTTGTAAGTATGTATGTTTGGAAGTTTGGTCACTTCTTCGCGCCACAACAACTTAACCAATTTTGGTGAAATTTGGCATGGAAATATATACTATTATATTATACCTGAGAAACATAGGTTATCTTATCTCGGAATATTAAATCTTTCCCGAGGAAATCAAAGAACCTTACTCCACGAGTAGGTACTTAAAATCCTAATAATTACGATCCTAAATGAATATCGATCGCAGTCAAGGGCTAACTTGTAGTGGATAAAAAAAAAAAATCAAAACAATTCATTATAATTTTACATAAGACAGTGCACGTAATTTTCGTTTTCCTTGATCCCTTTGATGATACCGCAAATCTCGAATTTAAACGTAAATTACGTTGTTTAAACAGCATGAAGAACACAATATAAGGCCTTGTGCGTAAGAATGAGCATGGTAATTACAGGCAGGGGAATAATATAAGGCCGTGTGCAAACGTAGACACTTTTTGTTACCGACACGAAATACCATCAAAGAACGCCGTTTTTTTTATCCAGTGCAAGTTAGCCCTTGACTACGATCTCACCTGATGCTAAGTATGATGCAGCTTAAGATGTTAGCGGGCTTACTTACTTACTTTAAACCCATACCCCAAATCGTTTTCTACACGGCATTGTACTGGAATGCTAAATCGCTTGGCGGCACGTATTTGCCGGCAGGGTGGTAACTAGCCACGGCCGAAGCCTCCCACCAGACCAGAGAAAATTCTGAATTTATAAATTTCAAAATTGACCCTGCCGGGGATCGAACCCGGGACCTCCCCCATTAAGACAACAGCGGTCAACGATGCGCCAGAGAGGTCGTCAAACTTAAAACCGTGATTGTAGTGTCCGGTGTCGGGAACTGGACACAGTCCCTGGTTGCTGTGAAACTCATATAAATTGTATGGAAATTGATTACTGTTGCTTGTGATTTCCAACTTTTAGTGTCTAGGTGCTTACACCAAACACTTTGATTAACCAATACTGAGTGAAAACAAGTGGACACAAACAGTGTCTATGACTTTATGAAAATAAAATATGGTGGCTTGTACTTACGAGTATGGTGGCACACAACACAAAAGTGTATCTACGTTAGTGCAGCGCCTTTCGGTAGGCAGAATCATAATAATATGAGTATCAAAGTAAAGTAGGTAAATCTTGAGCATGTTGTTTTGATAAAGAAGTTAATAGGTATATATAATTTTTGATTTAATAAATCCCTTGCCATACACAAGATGAACCCGAGGGAACTTTTTGGGTTTACGTGGTAAAACGTAAGGTACGTATACTCAGCTTCAAAAGGTATCTCAGCGTGAAATTCGTCAAGATCGGTTGTGTGGTTGAACCGTGAAACTGTAACAGACTGACAGACACGTCTGTCTGTCTGCCACGGCAACAGACAACATGCCTGTTTATTGTCTGTTGCCCGTCACTTTCGCATTCATGACTTTGGTATGGAAATGGACTACCTACTTAATCAAATATGTAACGTAAAAAGAAAATTCAAGGTCTTTGTAACCCACACACTAAATCAGATAACTTCCTAAACCAATAACCGTAAATCAGTCTCCTTCAAACATTGCAGTTTTTGGCAATAATAGCACTCAAGGTGTGTTGGTGTAAAATGACTTTATAGTGTTGGATATCCATAAAGTTGTTTGTATTTAAAATTTACACGGAATGAATAAATGCATCGATATACCCACGCACGGCCCTCGGGAGTTCGAGTTTACATCATCGCGAAATTAGTGCTTTTAAAGACTTAATATTTCGACATTTCGTGCTTTAGTCGTTAGAACGCTACAGCTGTGCCGCATAGCGATTTAGTAAGGACGAAGGATTTTAAATAACTAAAGCTATAATTTTTGGCAAATTAGCTTAGAATATTCTGATAGAAGTCAAGGACAATCAATCAATCAATATGTACTTATTGACGTCCAAATAAGTCATAATAAAACATGATGGTGATAATCAGTTACGCGGTATCTTAAAACTAAAGCTAAGAGGGTTCCAAACGCGCCTTGGTCTGAGAAGACTTAATTTGATATCAAAAATGTCTTGTCAAACCTCAACGTTTAGTTGTCCATATTATTATGGCGTAACGCACCTATAATGCTGATCTCGTGGCCCCTAAAAATAACTCCAAACTATGAAAAATAGATTGCTCTATTTTTATAAATTAAATCACATGTTACATCAAATGAATAAATTTATCGATATAATCGATGCCCACGCGGCCCTCGACAGATTTATATTTTATACTATCGCGAATTATTACTTCTCACGTCACATGACTAATCTAAATACAATATAAAAGGAAACAGTGACTGACTGACTGACTGATCTATCAACGCACAGCTCAAACCACTGGGCTGAAATTTTGCATACAGATAGTTTTTATGACGTAGGCAAGGCTACGAAAGGATTTTTGAAAATTCAATTTTCGATAGTCGATGCCCACGCGCGGCCCTCGACAGGTTTACATCATCGCGAATTATTACTTCTCACGGCCTACATCACAGCACTACAAATGCTACAATACGAACGTTGATCCCTCTCGAGTTTTGAATGGAAGCGTGGGCACCTGCAATCGATTGAATATAGATTGTTCTATTTTCAAAAGTATTCTTATATCCATTCTAATTTAGGGGTGCCCGCGACTACGTTTGCGTGGAATAAGGTTTTGAATAAACTTAAGTCCTGAATGGAATCTTTTTGATTTTTTCCGAAATAAAAAGTCCGTCTGTCTGTTTGTACGGCCCACCTGTGCAACTGATTTTGACGAAATTTGGCGTAGAGATAGATAGATAGATAGATAGTTATATGGTTTAATGCCACACAAAACGCTAAAAAAAAATAAAAACAAGCAACAATCAAAAAGATAGATTACATTCCGGGGTAGAAATAGAATATGAATGAATGAATGAATGAATGAATGAATGAATGAATACACTTTTATTGTACACCACAAAGGAAATTATAAAAAAGAAAACTTAGCTACTAACAAAGTAAGTATACAATTTGGCGGCCTTATCGCTACATAGCGATCTCTTCCAGGCAACCAATGGTGTGAAAGGACATAGCTACAAATACAACCGGTAGATGGTGCTGAAATAACAAAATAAATAAAAAATATTTATATAATGCTACAAATTATAATACATATTATATAAAATAAATATAACATAAATACTACAAATATAACATATAAATATACATATATACTCACAAATAAATAAATATATAAATAACTAAACGTAAACCTCATAAAATAAAATATGGGACAGTAGGTATCAAAATATAAAAAATAAATAAACTACTATACAAATAATATTATTATTGCGACAAATAGTAATTTTTTACAAGCCTTTTAAAGATATTTATCGATTGAGCCTCTCTGATTTCAAGAGGCAAAGCATTCCACAACTTAACTAGCTTGTACAGAAAAGGATTTATGGAAGAAAGAAGAATTATGTGTAGGCGTCCTTAAAACAAGTTTCCTTGTAGTACGGAGAACTTCTCCTGGACGGCCAACGAATTCAAATTTCTCCTTTAAATAAGGTGGAGATGAAGGATTAAATAACATACAGTACAGAATAGAAAGGATATGCAAGTTCCGGCGAAAACGGATGGGTAACCACTTGAGACGAGAACGAAATTGAGATACATGGTCATATTTGCGTAATCCAAATATGAACCGAATGCTAATATTTTGAAGTCTCTCAAGTTTATTTAACTGTTCTTCAGTTAAGTTAATATAGCTTGCGTCAGCATTATCAAGAATAGGAAGCAGTAGAGACTGTGCCAACATAATTTTTGTAGGAATTGGAAGAAAAGATCGCAGGCGACGCAGAGAGCTAAGAGAAGCAAAAGTTCTCCTGCTAAGCTGATTCAGATGATTCGTCCAACCTAATAGTGCGATCCATATGTATTCCCAAGTTTTTGACCGTATCACAAAACGGGATAACTAAACCATTGTATTCAATGGGAGGAAGCACAAACCAGTCAACTCTAGAGATTAGGTGCCGACTACTTATAATTATGGCTTGAGATTTTTTTGGATTTACATTAAGGCCGTAGAATCTACACCACTCCAAAATTGAGTCAAGATCTTTATTAATTCGCTCAATGGCTGCTGAAAGATTCTCAAGAGTTGCCTGGGTGTAAATTTGGAGATCATCTGCATACATGTGGTAGAGAGAAGATAGGTTTTGAGTTATAGAATTAATGAAAATAGAAAAGAGTAATGGTGACAGCACGCCGCCTTGAGGTACGCCAGCAGTAATATCGCACCAAGACGAATGGGTTTCTTCGATACGAATACGCTGCCGACGACCACTAAGGTAACTATGAAACCAGTCAGTTGCTGATGGAGATACGTTAAGAGAACGCAGCATACTCACAAGTATATCATGATCTACGGTGTTAAAAGCATTACTGAAATCCAGCAAGGTTAACACTGTGAGCTGCTGATTATCCATGCCCCAACGGATGTCATCGGTAACTTTAATTAGAGCAGTAGCCGTACTATGCCCAGAGCGAAAGCCAGACTGGAAAGGGTTGAATAAGCAGTTTCTGTTTAGGAAAAGGTTAAACTGATGGTGTATCAATTTTTCAAGGACTTTGGAAAGAAATGGTAGGATTGAGATAGGACGAAAATCAGAGAAACAAGTGGGATTAACCTTTTTAGGAAGAGGTACAACATTTGCACTTTTCCAGGCATCAGGAAATTTGGAGGTCAGAATGGATTCATTTAAAATAAGTGTAATAATAGGAGTAATAATATCAAGGAGGGGAATAATCATATTACGGCTAACATCGTCACAACCGACAGCATTAGAAGAAATGGACAATATGGTCTTCTTAACATCACATGCAGAAAACTGACTAAAATTGAACGGAGGATAAGTAGAAGTTGGAGTTGTTAAAAGAGAATGAATGGTTTGTGATTTATCTGAACTATTAATATAGTTCTGAGAATATAATTAGTTGATTCTGATAATAAATCTATATTATTGGAATCAACTAAGGACACAGGCTATCCCGAAAAACCAAAATGTTTCCATGGGATTTTTAAATCTACCCAAAGACTACTACTAGATCTTGCTCATAAAAAACTAGGTAATTACTAGGTAGGTCTAGTTTACACTAAATGATTTAGTTTTAAGTCATATTTGATGACTATATTGATACAATATAGAGAGACTGGAACCTTAATATCCTGCAGGACCCGTCTTTACTAATCTTGAGGTTTATATTATCAATGTGGGCCATATTATTACCTAACTCCAGCTGGCGCCAATATTTTCTAAGGGTACGTTCGAACTGCGAAAACATTCGCACGAATTTTATTCTCGCAATTTATATTTCACGTACTGATTAAATCTTCTTCGAACTAAGAATCCGGTGAGCGTCGTACAACCACAGAATAGGTAACAGTAATACAACTCCGTACAGAGCAAAATATTCACGCGAATATAATTCTTACTGCACGCGTGAAATTCGCTGGTAATTTAATGGTACTTAATTGGTAAATGAAATTCGATGGTAAAATAAAATCGCTGGTTTGATAAATCATTGCGTAGGTAAGTACACCTTCATGTGATTTCTAGTATTACAGAATTTCGGAAAAAAAATTGGCATTGCCGATAGAAGTGAAAACGAATAATAATAATTATTAAAATATAAACCTCAAAACTTAAAGGCATTTAATTACGAATGTAGTCAAATCAAATCAAATAAATATTATAAATGCGAAAGTTTGGATGGATGGATGTATGGATGTATGTTTGTTACTCAATCACGCTCCAACGGATGAACGGATCTGGATGAAATTTGGCACAGAGATAGATTATAGTCTGGAATAGCACATACTTTTTATTCCGGAAAATTAAAGAGTTCCCGCGGGAACCGAAAAACCTCAATCCACGCGGACGAAGTCGCGGGCATCAGCTAGTATATTTATATTTAAGACATTTTGTCTTCGTAACAACGCGAGGTGTCAGTGTCGGTGACGCGAATCCAAAAGTTTACCCCCTACCAAAAAGTGCTCAACGCGGCTAAGGGGCCGTCCATTAATCACGCAAGGCTTGAAAGGGGGGGGAGTGGGTTTAACAAAAATCACGAAATATCACAAGGGGGAGGGGGGGTGTAGTAAGATATCACGTGTATTTATTTTTTCGTCAAACGCGCGATTTCTGAACCGAAAAGCGGCGTGTAGTGTGACCTGGACTCGCCGTTGCCAGGCAACGACCCCGCGCGCCGCGCACCGCGACGATCGCCCGGCTCGGCTTCATTGCCATTTGCCAGTCGCCAGTTATTCTGTTATTTTGGCGCCGAATACACGCGTACACCGTTTATTACCTCGTACGTGTTGCATTAAAAAAATGTTTAAGATTCTTTGTAGGTACTAAAAAATACACGTGATTTTAGGTGGGGGCGGGGGGTTAAAAATGCTCAAAAACATCACGTGATTAATGGATGGCCCCTAAAGAAGTTTTCACTTCAAAAAATTCGCAAGAATATTTTTCGCATTGAGAACGTAGCCTTAGTAGCAAAATTCAATAGGTGAGGTAGTAAATCTAAATGACAATATGTCCCGCCTTAGTCGCTTCGGGTTTGTTTTCTTTTATAGGTGGAATTTGTCACGTATAAACTTACGTGTTTGAAGATCTCTCTGGCGCAATGGAGAGTCCTATTCTTTTATACGTGGGAGGTCCCGGGTTCAATCCCAAGCTGGGTCAATTTGGGAATTTCTTAATTTCGGAAATTTCACTGGTCTGGTCTGGTGGAGGACTGTAACTAGTTAAGGGTACGGCAGTTATATTAAACCCATAACCCTAGTCGGTTTCTACACGGCATCGTACCGGGACGCTAAATCGCTTGGCAGCACGTCTTTGCCGGTAGAGTGATAACTAGCCAGGGCCGAAGCCTCCTACCAGACCAGACCAGAGAAAATTCAGAAATTATTAACTCCCAAATTGAATCGGTCCGATACCGTGTAGAAACCTGTTAGGGGCATGGCAGTTAAGTTAAACCTATAATCGGGTTTAACATAACTGCCATGCCCCTAACAGGTTAGCCCGCTACCATCTTAGACTGCATCATCACTTACCACCACGTAAGATCACTGTCAAGGGCTTACTTGTAGTGCAGTAAAAAACTGGCGCCAACCCACTCTATGTAGCAATACTAGCCTATTGGGTATATCTAAATGACATGTCCAGCCTTAGTCGTAGGTTCGTTTTCTTTATTAGGCGGTATTTATCACGTATAAACGTACAATGTTTCTAGGAAAACACATAAACTCGATACAATACACTGTCCCGCTGTTTTCATTGTTTTAAAGAGCCAAAACATTGTGCTAATGTGTGTCGGGCGAGCATTGCTTTTCCATTTGTAGTTTAGGAGTTGGTGGTTGATATTTAAGTATTGTTTTACAAAATACCTATAATCTAAAATACAAAATTATTTTGTAATCGTCTGAGATTAATTGAAACTTGAAAAAACTCATAAATGCTTGATAAATTTGTTTTTTAAAGTAGGTATAATATTGCACTCTGTTGTAGATTATACAAATAAAAAACATTAAAATTAGAAAAGGTAGGCCATTTTAACGTAAGTAATTTCCTAAGATAAAATGTTATTTGATACAGAACTTTATAGTATTTTTCTCAAGAAAGTATTAAAACTTAACTCGCTCCCAGCAACTCAATGTAAAATATTACTAGTAAAATGGCAAGTTACGTGGAATAATGACTTTATTTTTGTTAATAACACTGTCACATATTGATAAGACTTGCTGATGCCCGCGACTTCGTCCACGTGGATTGAGGTTTTTTGGTTCCCTAGGGAACTCATTAACTTTCCGTGATAAAAAGTAGCCTATAAGTTATTCCAGACCATTAGCATTAGCATTATAATCTATCTCTGTGCCAAATTTCATACAGATCCATTCAGCCGTTCTGGCAAGATTGAGTAACAAACATCCATCAATCCATACATCCCCATCTATGACTATCCATCCAAACTTTCGCATTTACGAGTATAATATTAGTATAGATGTGACAGTTTAGCTGATAAAGATGATGAAACCACCATACTTAACTAAATAACCACCGGCTCCTGGATTATTCCGTTGATAACAGCTGCACTAAATGACGTTTTGTCCATACTTAGATGTTTGAGGCAATCTTGTTTTCTTAGAAATAGTGGAATAGAGACATAACTCTATATTGTACAATATTATTTCTTCAGTATTTTAGTAGTTTTATGATCAATTTTTTTTGTTTCACTACAAGTTAGCCCTTGACTGCGATCTCACCTGCTAACCTAGTAGGTATGGCAAACTCAAACTCAATTTATTAAGTATTTTATTTAAATTAAAAGTGCTTTTGAGTTTTGAATCCGCGTCGAGTGAATCTACCACGGGTTCTACACTCTACAATCATACAAATATTATAAATGCGAAAGTTTGTTTGTTTGTTGGTTTGTCCTTCAATCACGCCGCAACGGATCAACGTGATTTTGGCATGGGTATAGTTGAGGTCCTGAAGAGTGGTGACACTACTTTTTATCTCGGAAAATTAAGAAGTTCCCGCGGGAATCAAAAAACTTAAACTAAGCGGACGAAGTCGCGGGCATCAGCTAGTTGGTTTAATATAGCCCGCACCCGCTACCATCTCAGACTGCATCATCCCTTACCATAAGGTGAGATCGCAGGACTAACTAATAGTATCTACCTACTAGTGGAATATTAAAAAAAACTTTTTAATAAATTACAGAAGCATTACAGAAGTCCAAGTAATTCAACAGTACAGTTAAGAGATCAGGTTAATATCTGTTTTCCTGTTCGCACGAAAGAATTATTATCCCGTCACTTTGAAATCTCTATCCTGCAGCCAGGGATAGGTTGATGGGGGAACGATTAATGAATATGTTACACTGCAATTTAATGGCAAATTATATTATGGTATGCGTTTAAACTCATAGCTGAACTAAAACTTAAGCCAGTCTATCTATCTAGATACTTTTGTACCCTGACAGGTACAAAACATGTGTATGCCATGGCCATTGAAATTGACTTGGTAAAATTCGTTCAGGATTAATCATTATACTTCCTTGTTCATGTCCTATTATTATCTATTTTATTTTTACTATAATATGATAGGCTTCGATTTATTCCGCTAGAATTTAGATATTTTCATGTCGGCTCTCTTTGTTTATTCGTAATAAATAATAGTCTGTGTCATTCTCCAAGTTTTAAATTATATCCAAGCAAAAAATCACTTCTATCCGAGATGGAAGACAAACTAACAAACAAGAATTTGCATTTTTTAAATTTATTTTAAACTAGCTGATGCCCGAGACTTCGTCCGCGCGGTTTAAGTTTTTTTTTAATTCCAGCGGGAACTCCTTAATTTTCCGAGATAAAAAGTAACCTATGTCACTCTCCAGGTTCTCAACTATACCATGCCAAAAATCACGTCGATCCGTTGCCCCGTTGCGGCGTGATTGAAGGACAAACCAACAAACAAACACTTTCGCATTTATAATATTAGTATGATTCATTCATTATTTATTTTCCCAGTTTACAGAGTAGCTCCGTTTGGTGTAAACATTAATTCTATTGAGTTTTACCGTAAATATCGTTGTAAATATCGTAGTAGTTTCTATTGAGTTTGTACTTACTTACTGATATTTACACGTATGTGTGCAATAAAGATATTTAAATAAATAAATAATAGTATTTGTTGGTAATGACGATTTCTTCATTAAAAATCGAACCTAATACCCTTGCAAGCTATGGTAAATTGCCGCGCCGCGCCGCTACGACTCCTTGTCATGAATAGTCAAGTGGTCAAAGGCTCGTTTCGTGGTAACGGCCAATAGAATTTTAACCATGCAACTCGCGAGTGACACTTGTTGCAAAACAATGGACATACGCGTTTTACAGTTATTCCCGTACGATCATAATCTTGGACGCGGTTAAATGCATTTATTGGTCACCGTTGACTCGCAACATCGTTTACTTGTGCATTTTCCACACAACTTAGTTTGAAACACAAGTAAAAGCTTAGTGGAACTGTATAACTTAAGTTATGAGGAAAATAGTATGCCCTACACCCACCGGGATATCCTTAGGGGAAAGAACCTAAAAAAAAGGCAACACCAACTGACGCAAACAAAGTTAATCCAATTTTATTTTGCTCTTAAGCCATTCGTCGACGTCGTTGTCAACCGATAGATAAACTTCAAGTCCTGTTGAGACTTTTATATACAGTGCGGCCTTGCGATTCACCCATCCACCTCCACTACATCCCATTAACGTCCCACAGCTGGGCACAAGCCTCCATTCTCAAAGGAGAGCGAGAATTAGAGCTTAAACCCACCGCGCTGCTCCAATGCGGGTTGGCGGCCTTTAACGACTATTATCATGTCAGTGATAATAACCGGGACCGACGTCTTAACGTGCTTCCCGAGGCACGGGGGTGAAACACCGCCAACTTCCTGACTCCGGGCTAATACTGAGAATTTCTAATCAGAAAACCCCTTAAACTTAATTTTGGCTCGACCCGGGACTCGAACCCGGGACCTCGTCTGCCGCAGTCGAACATGCTAACCACTAGACTAACGAGGCAGTTACGATGGCTATCCTCCCATGGGAGAGGAGAATTCATCTCGTGATGAGTCGGTTTTCCCACACTTCACAAACAACCTTCACAATCGTGCATTGTAGAGTCAACATCTCCTGAAGATGCTCCGGTGTCGGAGTGAAACGTACGTTGAGGGTATTTTGGAAGATTTATGTGGTGTGGAGAATATCGCGGGCTGCAAGTTCAAGATACGCACTGTACCACATAGATTTACCTTCTGTGGCGGATTATAGCGAATTAAATTTCTGGTTTTTTCAAGAGTCGGTTTTCCGTATTGAAGTCGCCTTTCTAGCACTTTGGGACCCCAAGTCCCAACGTCTGTCGTTTATGATTATAACCGAGAAACCTCTACTACTTACCTACCTTACTTATCAAAGACTTCAAAAATAACCTTAGATACTTATCAAAATTGCCTACATACAAATCAAACCGTTTTGATTTAAGGTAGGTAGTAAATGTGAACCTCTATCTATATTATATGGTTAGCAAAAGATAATAGGGTACAAATGCTAAAAGTCAATGTACCATGATTCCGAAACGTTGCTTAAACTGTTTAATTACAGTGCTAAACACAGATTAGTGAAATTCATTCGAACTATACCACCAACCAACCACGAACCAATTACACAAAATTCGTAGTTTAAAAGTCAGACTAGATAATATACAAGCAGGATCATACGGATAATTTCAACTGTCATCTACGAACTCTTTAAAGTTAAAGTTTATTTGAATAAAAAAAACATTTGAAAAAACATTTGAAAACCTTTAAACATGTTCACTCATGTCAAAAAAGATTTAAGGACTGACCTGAAGGTATACTTCGACGACTACTACTGGAACTCCTAGACACGTTGACCTAAATGTATCGAATTTGGGATCGTTTTGCTAGTTATGATGAGATCTTACTTCAAGACTTTGTGGAGTGACCTGAAGGTATACTTCGACGACTACTGCTGGAAATCCTAGACGCGTAGAGCTAGGTATATTCGATACACGTAGCTATACGCGTCTAGGAGTTCCAGTAGTAGTCGTCGAAGTATACCTTCAGGTCACTCCACCAAGTCTTGAAGTATTTTTAATATTTTTCTTTCCAAGATTTTGAGGTGAACATATCTCTTAACAGATGGTATTTTTTAAAGACAAAAAATCGGTATACATACAGCAAAAAATGTACCGAAATTCGCGATGTTTTGTGCGAAGAGGTGTCGGAAAATCATTTTTATAGTAGGTTTAAATAAAGATTTTTAACAATGTCATTTCCAAAAATTGGAGATAAAGGATCAATCTATGTGTAGTAATTTTTAGTTCCATTTTATTTTGTCCGACTTAGTCACAAAATGTACCGACAGTTCTAATATATTTTAACGGATTTGCGGAAACACGTCCTTAAACAGTTTGAGTACCTAATACCTACGTTTTGAGCTATCAAATAAATGAGATTTTTCTAGATAGCTGGAAATCTGTTTCATAATACTCGTATTATGAAACTTTTTTGTACAAATGTGTGTTTTTAAGTTCGTCTTTAATAGTCATATATGGCCGCAGAATTACAGCGGGTTTATCAATGACTCATTCAGTACTTTGTATTCACGGACAAGTAGGTAGGTACATCTAGATAATGAGTGGTTCGGGGAATCTAGACGCGGTTTTTGCGAATAAATGCGATTTTATTTACCATTTCACTTATGTAGGTACCGTCTTGGTGAGATCATGGACAAACTTGAGTGGGCAAAGCTTTTTGTAGACTATCGAGGCGTCCTCGACTTTGTACGCGCATTAAGTTTTTTTTTAATCCTATGGAAACTATTTGATTTTCAGGGATTAAAAGTAGCCTACTTGTTTGATCAGTTTTTTTTATCCAATACAAGTTAGCCCTTGACTTCGATCTCGGCTGATGGTAAGTGATGATGCAGTCTAAGAAGGTAGCGGGCTAACCTGTTAGGGGCATGGCAGTTATATTAAACCCATACCCCTATTCGGTTTCTACACGGCATCGTACCGGAACGCTAAATCGCTTGGCGGCACGTCTTTGCTGGTAGGGTGGTAACTAGCCACGGCCGAAGCCCTCCACCAGGCCAGACCAGGGAAATTCAGAAATTATAAATTTCCAAACCCTGCCGGGGATCGAACCCGGGACCTCCGCACGTTAAGGCAACAGCACTCAATACTGCGCCACGGAGGTCGTCATCAGTTGGGCCGTGATAACGTAGCAGACACACACTTTCGTATTAATAATATTATCACTTGTTGTATTTTTGTTGTATTATTTGTGCCTGTGTCAGTAGTGGACCAGCTATGGGTTGCAGAGGTTGATGATGAAGGTCGATATTATATTATTGTTTTCAACGGTAGTTGGAGCTCCGGCTTCCAATGCTATAATTCTACAGGTAAGATGTTTTCACGTTTAAAAGGAATGTGCAACATCCAGATAAACTCATGAGAGTTTCAGAACGTGAACCTGTTATTTCTTAAAACCTATTTTTGTCTGAATAAATATATAAATAAGAATGTCTATCGTAGTAAAACGGACTTAAGTATAAGAACTATTAAAATATATGCAGGTAATACTTGACATAAATTAAATAGTATAAAGTTTGGTAAAAATGGCAGCACAAAAAATATTTAGAAGATTTGACTGGCTTCTATAGGTCCATGAATATTGTGATTAACAAAACATTCATTATCATTGTACAGATCCTAATGAATTCCTTATAAGATCTTCCTTATGAGGTAGGTAGTACTTAATAATATTGATAAAAAATATTACAATAAATCCCAAGTGATTCATAAATCATAATCAATATTGTAATAATGTATTGAATCGTAAACCGCAAACGAATTTCTTAGAAGTTGGGACACGAAAAAATTATATGTATAGCTGCTGCCTATACCTACTCTATATTTTAATACCCATTTGTTTTGGTTAGCTATTTAAGTTCATATTATTAATACTATTATGGTTTGCACTTGAAATGATTTTGTCATAAAATGAAAGTCACCAAACAATACAAAAACGATTGCATAATATCATAATAGGTAACTAACAATGATATTGATAAGTAAAATGATGAGGTAAGTAGGTACCTACATAATCTATATACATAAAATTCAAAGTCCTGACTGACTGACTTATATATCAACGCACAGCCTAAACCGCTGTGGCTAGAAACTTGAAATTTTGACAGTAGGTTCCTTTTGTGACGTAGGCGCTCACTAAGGAAGGATTTTTCAAAATTCCATCCTTAAGGGGGTGAAATAGGGATTTAAAGTTTGTATGAAAGTCCGTCATTTCTCAAGTTATATCAACGAAACTTGGTATTTTGGCTTTCGGTAAAAAATAAAGAAATACGTATGTCACAGAAACCATGCCATGAAACTTGGTGTTTGGGATTTCGGTCTGAAATGAAAAAATACGTGATTCACAGTTTTTGAAAATTCTATCCCCAAGGACGTCAAATAGAGAGTTTATCCTTCAATCACGCCGAAATAGAGCAACGGATCAACGTGATTTTTTGCATGGGTAGGTATACTTAGTTGAGGACTTGGAGAGTGACATAGGCTTCTTTTTATCCCGGAAAATTAAGGAGTGCCTGTGGGAATTAAAAACTTATGCCACGCGAACGAAGTCGCGAGCATCTTCTAGTTAAGAATATAATAATTGATTTACGTTCAAAATAATAATATGTACCTAATCCAACTATGATGATGATGATGATCATGATGCCTCATTCGAAGTAATGCTCGTTCTATTGTAAATTGATGGTAGGTACTACTACTACTATGCCAGAATTCTAACGTATGTAGTATGTACCAACAGCAACTGTACGATATGCAAACGCGTGGGCAATGAACAGACATACGTATATTTTTATACGTACGATTTTTTTTCAAGCCTACTCGGCCCACAAGCATATGCAGTTGCCAATCTGGATGCATTTAATTCTTTGTCACAATATTTTTAGGCCACTATAAATGTTATGATTGAGTGGCATTTTATTTGTGCTTCACATTTACATAATCGGTGGATGTTATTGTAATGAACGGCGCGCCACCGATTTGCGCACAATGATAATCTGTTTTTTTTTTTGCTAACACAATGCTACAAAGGCGATTACAATTTTTTTAAGAAGTCATGATTTTTTCGTTCCTGCTTGCTTGTCAAGCTTGTCATGATGAACACAATAAAAAATATTTTAATAATTTATTTAAATCCTCTGGGTTGGGCTGAACCTTAATTGAGTAAAAATGCTTCGTCGTCGTCTCAGCCAATAGACGTCTACTGCTGGACGAAAATATCCTGCATGGATTTCCCCAGGACACGGTCTTGTGGTGTCCAGCGGCTCCCAGATATTATGCGCTTAGATTTGTCCACCTAGGGGGGGGGGGGCGTGTCCTAGCCATGTTAGTTACTCTAGTTCTCGTATAGATTGATGGCTGTGTCTCGAGATGGCTTGTGCCGTACTAATTAAAATAAATAAATAAATAATAATAGATCTCCTCATTTCTGGTTTGATCACGTAGGATACCTACTCAAAGAATAGCCCTCTCCATCGCAAGCTGAGTGACCCTGAGCTTTCTTAGCAGGCTCATAGTAAGTGACCATGTTTCAAAATGTTTCAATGCCGTATTTCAAATGAGAGTTCTTTACAAGTTAAGTATAGAGTCCCACCCATTGAAATATAAGTATAGGTACTAAATTTCTACATCAATGGTCCCACCAGATAAAATTAGGTAATAATTACATTTGATTATTATGTATATTTGAAGGTGAAACAAAAACTTATTATAACTATGAACTTATGAAACATCTAACGCATATAAATAAATAATTTATATTCCCACAAGCTCTGTTACGTCTATGTTTAGAAAGCCATAATTATTTTATGGTTAAGACTTTAGAGTATACGTCATAATTGAACACATAAAACAAATTGCGGTAATTGGTTTTATGTTAATTCTATCAAACTATTGCAGTAAACTGTAATGTGATCGCAATAATTGATTCTTTAGGCTGGTTTACATCATTTTAGTGGCGACTAGGCCACGAAGCTTTCCAAGGGATATTAACGTGTACATCTAAGCATAGAAAATAATGCTGATAATGTTAGCGAAGGCGTTTTCCACTAGCAACTCTATCCGAAGTCAGTATTATTCATGGAATCACTTGTAACTCATTATGTACTTATACTTTGTTTTTGGACTTTTTCGCAAAATTCAACACAGTTCGATTCTGCCCAATAACATAATATTATCATTAACTTCCATTTAATCCAGTTTAGATCCCTGGTGTTATGCCAAAATAAGTCTATTTGACGCTATTCATTTCAATCTAGCACTAAAACATTACGTCTTACTGGACCAAGCTTCTGGAATAATGTGAACCGGCCATTTAAATCTTCGATTATTATGGTGAGGCCAGAGACGCGAAAGTTTTGGAAAGTCGAGAAACAAGTCAAAAACTTGGTCCCCCAAACATGACGGGGAATTTAGTTCAATATGAATTAACGCCGGTTTAGACGTTACTCAGACGTTAAAAATGAATAAAATGTCGAAAAATTTGCGTTATAATGTTTTCCTTCTTAGTGCTAGGAATCTAAAAGTTCGTGTACTTATATACGAACAAGTACCCAGTCACAATTTGGGCTTTTATAGTAGGTAGGTGTTTGATATTATATAAAACATGTTTCTGATACTGTCGAAGATTATAAATAATAATAATAATAATAAAATCATTTTATTGCAGGTCGGGGACCCATATAAAAACACGTTTACATTAAAAAAAAAAAAACTAACTAAATATAATAAAATGTATAAATACATTTTAATCAAACCGGCAATTCTACTCCGAATAATGGCATAGTAATCTGAGACACCAGCATCGGCGAACATGCCCGACGCATTACAATACCTCGGCATTTTTAATAAAATACGAAGGGCATCATTATACGATAAAAATTATAAAAGCGCATGGATTTGACTCGATCCAGCAATGCTCAAAACTGCGGTTACTGAAGTATCTTTACATTAATGCAATTGTAAATACATTTTATATTTTTCAAAAGTGCAACCACCGAGTTTCTTGCTGGTTCTTCTCGGTAATTCCTAACCAGTGGTAGATTCATTCGACTATTCATAAGCACTTGTAAAAAGTTTATTTGAATAAAAAACTTATGAATTTGAATTTGAATTTGTTAACTAAATAAACTGAATTTGATTTACCGTGGCTACTGGCTAGTGGCTACCCAGTACCAAAAAGTAAAAATTATTAAATCTATGCCCAGTAAGTCTGTACTCTGTACCTACATGGCGTGTAGATAGTAGTACTTTGTACTTGCGTAGCATCTGATGACTAGTCGCTAGCAAATAAAAACATAACTAGTGGTTCGCCCCGAACTGAGACCTCGCGGTATCACAGAGCGCCATCTATTTACATTATTGTGAAGTTCTGTTAAAAATACGGCAGCTCATTAAAAATTAAATAATTTCGTTTCCTTATAATATTTATCTAATTTTAGTATTTGTTGTTCAAGTACAGGATATAATTCAAATAATTGATAAGTTTCAGGCTCAGCCTTTCAGAAAATTGAGAGTTCTGAGGTCAACTATGGACGTTAGAAAATCGCCACTTTGAAAGCCCCCCATTTCGTCAATTTTAGGGGAAAAATTAAAAAAAATATATTTTTGGACTCTATTTCTAATTATCTTTAAAATGATATACCGCAACCCTATGTAACGCTATAATTTTACTTCGCATTCGCTTCTATGAGAGCCCCCCTGAAATAAAGATTTTTATAACTTTTTAAGCCATATTCGGCGGGAGGCCATCGGTTTACATATTATATTTAAATTTGAAGTAATTACGTTCAGTAATTCAGAAGTTATAAAGCTCTGACAGACGGACGGACGGACGGACAAGTGCCAATTCACTCAAGTAGACTCAGAGACCTTCGCTTCGCTCGGTCAAAAAGTGAAAAGTAATAAAAGAGTGAAATTCTCTCACAGAACTGCTCAATCAAATTATTGTATTTTTTTAAAAATGAAGATAAGTATCACGCTCTATTATGTATTCTGTGATATTACCAAAAACACAAAAAATAATCTCTGTCTGAGCTGTAGGTAAGTACTAAATTTCTCAGAAATAGAAATTATTACTATGAAAGTTATTTAGATGTAGAAAGTACCTAATACCTACGGCTTTTTGTCAAGTATGCACGCATAGGTACTTCAGTCACGTACCTGCCTGGTTGATATTGAAAATTTGCATACGTTGCAACTTGCAAAGTATGCAGTGTAATTGCGAATCTGCAATATTAATTGTTTAGTCTTGCCGTCTCACTTTTACTTAGTAATTAAATAATATGCATGTTTAATGTACTTACCTCAAAATACGCTACCTACCTACCTGCATGGCTGCAATAGAGGTCCACGCAAAAAGACTGGCGTCGTATATGAAACACGTTTCTTTGTGTCACGCCTGTCTGTGCACTTCCGATGCGCGCTCGGATTTTTTATCAGTCGGACAAAATCCTTTAAAATTTGTCCTTGGTGTGTTTTTGCCCTAAGAAGAGGTAATTTCTCATATGCATCAATAATTTGGCTTTTTCTAAGGGTTTATTATACTTAGGTAGTAGAGTACCAAACCAAAAGTCGCACTTAACGGCTGACTCGTAATTAATTAATTAAAAAAAAATACGAATGAAGAGTTAGGAGTGAATTAATCGACGATTTATTTACTTACTTTTCAAGAAAATTTTGCTTTACGAAATGAGACGAATTCGTAATTTGTTGGTAAGACTTACTGCCAATTTACTTATGAATTATACTTGAACTTATAAAATTAGTCTTAGACTTAAATTTTTTATTACCTACTTACCAATTGTTTAACATTGCTAGTTATACCCTTTTTATTTAATAATATTATAAGTTAAACCCAGTTTCTAAAAACGGTCACAGCAAACCTGTGACATGACGTAAGTTTGACATATGAAACGACTTAAAAGCCTTAGGCGAATGCCTAAGTAAGAAATCTGAGTGAAACTACAGTAATGTATGGAAACTGCTAAATAACATATGAAGTGAAACAATCACGATTGGTAAAACTTATCGCACGATCTCAATAATAAACTTGTCGCGTTTATAACGATCATATTTCATAATAGAACCTGTTCGTGAGTCAATAGAGACACTGATCGACAATGATATGACAGCCATCGGCGCTTATTCGTTCAATCTTTGCTTATCTATAGAGCTATTCTGTAAATGGAAAGCCTTGCTTGCAGCGCTGACGCTGTTGAGCTATTTCGATCACAAAAAGGAACCTTTCAATTATTAAATCAGAATTGGTAACACAAGCTTACCCAAGTTTTTTTTTTACTTTCTTTAGCTTTATTTTGTTCTGACTTTTGTTAATGCTAGAATTGTATCATAAAATGATAAAAGATGATGACAGACAGAGTAACAGGCTTAGCGTATATTTAATTAATGACAAAAATCACTACATAAGTATATACCACCAGTCAAGTTTAAGTGGTTTTGCTGATGAGTGATGACTGATGTCAGTTATTCAGTGATCTGACATGAGTAATATAACGACTCTGACGTTGATGAAACGACTGATTCAACTAATCCAGCAAATCTCTATCTTTTTTATATAAGTAAATTTGATCCATGGTGCTGAAGGGCAACTAATTTTTACGCAGTCATCTTGCACAAAATTAAAGAAGGCAAAGACCCAACGAACTATGCGTATAACGTCTTATACTTGTGAGTTTGTTTTTCAACGGCGAGCTAAAGGACGAACTCAGGGTATTACAGAATAGCACTATGTAACGCAATACTCCGCAAAGGCTGTGCCGCTACCGAATAACTGGTTAGAACTGATCTTTGTGTTTAATGTCATAACTCATATGACAAGTGCGATGTGAGGCTTATTAGGAAAATGAGATGTTATCTCGGTGATATCTTGTGTGAATATACCTACGCCGCCCAAGCATGAGGTCCCAGTTTAGTGAAAGTTGGCATGGGTATCTCAATAAAGAAAAAAATACTTTGAGTTTGTATTTACAATGTTATGCTCTCGAGGGCTGCGAGTTGCGACCTCGTATTAGTTTTTTAAAACCCTTATATAAGGGTTTTCCTGAGAACTTATGCTATTTATTATTAACTAGCTGATGCCCGCGACTTCGTCCGCGTGGTTTACGTTTTTTCGATTGCCGCGGGAACTCCTTAATTTTTCGGGATAAAAAATAGCCTATGTCACTCTCCAGGTCCTCAACTCTACCCATGAAAAAAATCACATCGTTTCGTTGCTCCGTTGCGGCGTGATTGAAGGACAAACCAACAAACCAACAAACCAACAATCCAACAAACAAACACACTTTCGCATTTATAATATTAGTATGATTCGAATTTTGAATTCGGTGGAACACTAAAATGGTAACCAGAAATTGAAAGATGGACATACATTTATTATTATTTTCACATTTATAAATAAAGTATGGACACATATTGAATACTAATCAAGTACTCTGCATTTAATATGTAATAAATAGTAGGTAGTTAAATACATTTTTGTTAGGTCCATGGTAGTTGGTCAAATGACTTTTTGACAAAAAAGAAAGATTTAGGCAAATTCGACTTTATTTTTACAACCACATAATAACTCAGTCAAACATTTAAAAGATATTGGTGTTTGCTGTGGAATCAACCTACCAAAGTAAATAAATTAAAGTTGTTTTCAAAATTACAAACTTTTCCATACTCTATCTGAATCTCACCACATTGGTAATATTATATTATTGGAACTGAAAAATATATTTAAATTCCATACACGTATACGACGAATTATGTTTCAATGAATCATTTTGTTTTTTAAACGTAATAAGCATGTTGCAATAATTTTTATGTTTTCAAATTGACGGTTAAGATATCAATAATAGTCGAAGAGCCTTCTGAGAATTGGTTTCATAGGTATCATCATTAAAACGGTGTAAATGAGGTGAAAAATTGTTACACCAGCTATGATGCGGGTAGGTGATACCCCAAAGCTTTGACGCCGACTTTTTTATACAATCATTGTGTATAGAGTATTTTTTTTAACTTAAGATGTTAAATAATGGGGCTGATTCTGTAGTGCACAATCTCTAAACTAAACTAAAATTAGAGCATTACAAATGTTGCTAACCCTTTCATAATACTCCCTACGGAAAGGGACAGAACTAGATTTAAAGCTGCCATTTTAGTTTAGTTTAGAGACTGTGCACTACAGAATCAGCCCCATTAGCATCCATTCAACAAGATGAGTAAACAATATACTATGTGTAGGTACGGTTGAAAAGCGTTCTTTTCATGGAAATCACAAAGTCTATATTTTCAGTCAGTTTTTACTTATATTACGTAGCGACTTTAAATTGATTTTGCTTATGTAGCAAAAAAAGGTAAATACGTACGTTCTTGCTGAAACATGTAAGATAACGACGACCTCCGTGGCGCAGTGTGTAGCGCTGTTGTCTTAACGTGCGGAGGTCCCGGGTTCGATCCCCGGCAGGGTCAATTTGGGAATTTATAATTTCTGAATTTTCCCTGGTCTGGCCTGGTGGGAGGCTTCGGCCGTGGCTAGTTACCACCCTACCGGCAAAGACGTGCCGCCAAGCGATTTAGCGTTCCGGTACGATGCTGTGTAGAAACCGAATAGGGGTATGGGTTTAATATAACTGCCATGCCCCTAACAGGTTAGCCCGCTACCATCTTAGACTGCATCATCACTTACCATCAGGTGAGATCGCAGTCAAGGGCTAACTTGTAGTGGATAAAAAAAAAAAAAAAAAATATGTTTTGCACGGCGGAAAGGACTTTGTTACCGTGTAGTAACGATGAAATCGTGAGTGAAAAATCTAACTGAAGAACATCTAAAACACCGGGCAAAGCACGTCGCTTACACGTTTCGGTGAGAAGGTTTCTAAGATTTATATACCTCTTCCATACTCTAAGCTGATGCACAGTTATATTGCACTAGTCTGTGCAATATATTTTTATGCATACTTTTTGAATGAAATCTCTTTGAAAATTCGTTCACTAACTCTTAGAGTATATGCGACGCAGCGATTCCACGCATATTTATCATGTCATTGGGTGGTCTGCACCAACTTTAGAGTAGTGTGCACACATCTTAAATTATTTATTTAATACCTAACAATTGCATAGGTACACTTTAAACGTTTTAATAAAATCGTCCACTAACTCTTACAGCATAAAACAACGCGGGTATTCTGCACACATTTATTATGTCACTGGGTGGTCTGACGGGACTTCTTTGTAGTGTGTACACGGCTTTACTTAAATTATTACATTCTATTTGTGTATGCAACTGTCAAAAATAAAAATGTATTTCACACGCTATGGGTTACTACTATTACCTATTCTGTGCTATGGGTTTAAACTGTTTTGATATTTTATATTTTGCTTTTCGTAGGGTTATGGCAATGATGGAGGACAGTGGAAGATTAGTCAGACTCAGATAATAAATCATAATAAATCAAAATCATAAATCATAATATTTTTGATTGATTGATTGTAAAATAAATAAATAAATTGTACAACCAAAACAAATACTACAAATGTTTTTTGTTGCCTAGTCCAGAGATTTTTCTTTTATAATCCATACTAATAGTGTAAGTGCCACAGTGTCGATAATCTGTCTGACTATTCGTCGGTCTGTCTTCTGACTAGAGTTCATATTCAAAAACCTAAATACACGCAGTCGCGGTTATCATCTAGTTTTACACGACTGGCCAAAAAAAGTAACTTGTTTTCAGGGTTCATAATGTGTATGTAGTATGTGAGTTTCTTTGTACCACCATTACTTCTAAATGCCTGAACAGATTTTGATGTATGGGGTATTGTTAGAATCCTTAGCTTGTGTCGCTCAGGATGAGCGACACGAGCTATATTTTTTTTTTGAAACATTACATATTACGTGTTTTTTATTTTATAAAAATGCCATTGAGGAAAAAGAAAATCAATTAGTGCCTATTTGACTACATGTAAAAGCATTGAACATACGATTTCTTAAAAGATGCAAGCGCCCAAGCACTATCATAGTATCAATGTAACACCTTTCTCTAGTTACCAGAACCTCCTTGGTGCAGTACAAATATTATAGGCAGAAAGTTAATTTGACATATTTTTACCAACAAAACACACGATAAACTTAAATTGTATGTACAATAAGGCGATCTTATCGCTAAGTACCAACTAATTACGAACTAATTTTTATGCATATTTAGTTTTTATTTTATTTTGCTTAGACACTAGCTGTCACCGGGTCAGATAAGCGGCAATCGGCTAAAAATGACAGCTACAGTGTAACGATCGCAATCACCTCTGCCCCCAATCATGTAAGAATGGCCGATGAAATCGTTAAAGTTCTGCGGCAAAGTAAATAAACCATAACAGAATTAAATTAGAGCTCAATTTCGTGTACCCATTCTTATACGTTTAGGTATGTACGATACTCAAACGTATAAGAATGGATACACGAAATTGAGCTCTAAATCAATGCAGTTATGGTTTATATTACTTTGACGCTGAACCCTTACCATTTGATCGACAATTCTTAATAATCAGGGGGCCTGATTGGTTAACACTCTTCCACTATTGGCCAAAATCCATTGACGCAGCAAGAATACCATAAATTCAGGCAATCACAACAATTGATACTGTAACAATGATTGATGCAGGAATTACACAATCGCCTTATACTTAGTTTGTCGGACTATATACCACCCTTTTGACAAAACTGTGTCGCCAAGCGATTTAGCATTCCGATTCAATGTCGGGTAGCAAGCAGTAACCGATCAGGGATGAGAGTTTAATACCTTCTCACCTACTGCTTGATCTAAGCCTAACCCTTTTTTGGTAAGCTCGCTCTATCGTGACATGAAATAAATCTAACCTAATCTATCGTCATTATAATAAAATGAGAAAGTCGCGAGAAATTTGTCGCGCTGATTACGCTTGCGCTGTAAGTCGTTTTCGCATAACACCATAACACAGTCGTAACGTGTGTCAAAAAATCTTACGCCGAACAAATTATCACAATCGACAAGTAAACAAAGCGTGCACAATTCCTAAATTCACACTTTCTAACGTCTGCGAGTAAACATTATCGAATTATCTGCCATCTGTGACGCCACCATGCTTACGCGTTTAAGGGCTGCCAATTTTTTTTTTAATTTATTTATACTAAGTATTTTGATAAATTGCAGGTCCTTTTTTCATGTTTTCCTCGTTTTATTTACGTGATCCTCTTATTAGCCTAGATTGGCAAAGTAAAGTGTCTATATTAACTAGGTTATATAACGTCTCGGGTTTTTTACAGTTTCTTGATAGAATAGTTTTTACACTCAGAATTATCAATAACATCGGTTAATTTGGAAAATAAACCTTTTTTTTCATTAAGGGCTGATCAACGGTTCTACCTTATTTAGGAAAACGTAGTGGCTTATTATAGTTTCAAAGTTCCATTGTACTGAGCAAAATTACAGTAAAAGTAACCCAGCGTGGTTTTGAGTCTTGGCAATACAAGCTATGACTGCATTTCACGTCAGTTCAGCTATCGAGACGTAAAAAATATGTCAAAATGATATTCCTACACCTTCGTTCAGTTCAGATATCGAGACGTAAAAATATGTCAAAATTATATTCATAACCTTCGTTTCGAAAATTAAAAAGTGGTAAGTGGATTAAAAAAAATTAGATGTGGAGTGGATTAATGGTGGTAGCCCTGGAAGTCCACTTTCGGCAAGTAAACATTCAGTAACTGCTCGCCGCGAGCGAAACGGTGAGCAAACAGAGCGAGCGGCAGCGAATGGTTGAGCGTTTTGACGACCTTTTAAATATTAAACCAACATCCACTGTTATGAGGGTGCATTATAATTTCCCTCACGTTTATAGGCCAGCTTTAGCATAGAGCGAGCAGCGAGTGGAGTCAAGGCGTCGCACGAGTAGCCGCTTGAGCGCGCTAATGGGGATAAATTATTTCTTACTGATTATTCAATAGAAGATCTTCCAAAAGATCACATCGTTTGCCTTAAATAAAGCTTCTAACGCTCTACTGTTTAGTGCGAAAGTAAGGAATTAATGTTTTGCTAAAACAAAAAATATCAATTTTATAAGATTTAATAAATACATAAATTCCATAAATACTAAATATTATAAATGCGAATGTGTGTCCGCTTTCCCTGACCACCTTTTCAACCGATTTTGATGAAATTTGATAATTTGATATAGGTTGAGTCCCGGGGAAGGACATAGGCTTCTATTTGTCTCGGAAAACTAAGGTGTTCCCGCGGAAATAAAAAAAATCCATGCGAAGTGCGAACCTCATCTAATAATAATAAAAATGTAACAGTGAAGTCAGTTACACCGTCTTTCTTATCAAGTGCCATCGTCATGGGAGAACGAGCGTGCTAGATAAAATACCAACATTTCGCCGCGCGTGGGAAAATTGATTTTTCTTTCTGTTTAAACACTCTCACATCTTATGTTACATACCTTCTTATAAAGTAAATTTTAGCAAGTTTTAGGTCACATAAAATGATTTGCATAAAATGTTGAATGCGGTATAGAAACCTGTTCTAAGATTCGCAAAAAGGAACTTCCATAAGGAAAATCAAATTACCTCACCGATATAGCTTAATGTATAAGCAATATAAATTAGTAGTGTGCATATCCCCGCAAATCTTGACTGCAGCAAAGATGACGTTTGCTGAGCTGGTGTGGTGTACTGGTAAGCAATACATAGGACAGTCTACACTACAATCCATGGTCTGAGAATAAGTCTAACTGACGATAAAGTATATGTACTCGTATGCTCGAATAAGAGATAGCCCGACAATCGAAGAAGTCAAGTAAGATAGCGCAGAAGTTTTGATTACTGCGTAGAACCGTTTTTGGAGGCGTGCTATCAAATAGGCCATATAATTCAGAATTTTATTGGAATGTATGATGTTCTTTCGATGCAGTTATAAACGTCCTAAAATTAAAGAAGGCAGCCAGGCAGTGTTACTAACCGAGGCAAAATTGACATTATCAGAACCGGTTTGTATTATTTTATGTAAACAGCACAATTAATTTTATAGGCTTCTCCGTGTCGTATTCCTGATTACTGAGGGTCGTGACCCCTTTCCATTAATCAAATAATGGTAGGAGTTGGGTAGGGGTTTTCTTGGGATAATAATTAAAGCAGCGGGTTCCCACTTCCTACGTCCTTCCGCATACGACTCGACTAAGAGTATAATAAACTCTTAGGTTTTTGTAACGATTATTATCAGATGTTAGTGATAATGACCGAGACCGACGGTTTAACGTGCTCTTCGAGGCACGGAGGAAGCGAAAAGGCTACCGCACCGCTAAATTCGGTCACCCATTCAGTTACCGACTAGGGTTAACGTTGCTGAACAATCGCAACCGACTCTTAAGCGTTGTCACAACTGGGCCGCTCGTCTCTCAATTGTATAGGTAGACAAGGCAAATGAATAATATCCAGCTGCAATCAAAATCTACTGTCGTTTACCGCTAACGCAAATATTTTTGTAAATCCTTTCTCTGAGAAACCTGTGGGCTTAATCTAATGAAAATAATGGCAAAGAAGGATTCACATTGTAGACATAATTATGCAGCACCTACGCATATAAACACATGAGTCAGACTAGATAACAGGTATTTTTATCACGAACCCATGTCGACTTTGTCAAAGGTCGGTACACCGGATTCCTTCAAACTGGTTGGTGTTCATTTTGCCGTTTCAAAACTAGCTTTAAGGCCCGCACAGATACGCAGCGTGACGGTAATTGTATTACTCTGTCCATTGTTAATCGGATTGAACTTTGTTAGGAGAGAACTTTTGTAAGTGAATTTAGCAAGAAGCTTTTGCTAACTTAACTTATGAAAACCCCTTTATTTCAAACTAGCTGACCTACATAGGCTACGCTAGGGTAAGGTTCATTATTCTATAGGCAAATAAAAAGAAGAAAGAAAGAAAATATATTTATTCTCAACATTGTGCCACACATTACAATACCTTAAGGTAAATGTTACCATGGCGCCTCCAGTACTTGAACATTAAACTCATGGCCAAGCCCTAGAGGCACCCTGACAACACTAATTGTCGTGTGTGGCACAACCCGAAAGGAGGCAACAGCTCAGCATTATGCAGAATGCCTCGCAATACAATATTACGAGAGCATTCTGCGCTGATTTTCAGCTGGAGCCCTACTCCAGGTGACGCCACGGCTTCGCAACTAACTATATCTACAAATTATTACTACATAATCAATTATTCTAGTTATAACATAAGGGCTGTACAAGTGAATAAAAAATAAAATAAAATATTATATATTCTATTTAAATTAAGCGGCTAGTTAAAAATAAAAATAAAACCAATCAAATATAAATAAATAAATAAACACAAATGCTATTCAGATTTGAGACCAACCTCGTGAAATATTTTGAATACAGGTTCAACGTATTGAATTAAATTGCGCGGCTCTTTTGTACGCTCAGCAGCGTAAATCCTTAATGCAAAAATTACTTGTACTATTATTTGTAGATTTTTTAGGAGCCTGCGCATTGCTGCTGTCACGTGTTGTGTCTGTCCAGACCTTTATCTCTCGACGAGCGTTTTTTTCTCGTTTTTCAGCTCCTTAATGTCATAGTATAGATGACCTTGGTGCAAAACGAAAACAAGCAAGGTTGGGCAAGGCTTTTGATTCAAAAAAGGTAAACTAAGTTTGGAACTTGTTTTGGATCTACCTACGTAGGTACCTTTATAAGTCTGAATATTTTGTAGACGGCTGATTGTCTGTAGCGTAGGAGTACTTTTTTTTAAAACTTGAAATTAAAATAATTAAAATATTAACTGTATTCGCATTTTGCACTAAGTTGCGTTCTCATTTGGAACCAATCCACACGAGTTGAATCATTATAATTTCGAAAAATGCTTGTTTGTTTTGCTCTACCATTTATAACTTTGCACAGATGTACTTATATAATCGTAGGTATCAGTTACAACGTTTTAGAATCTTTAAAAATGCAAAATAATCATGCAAATGGTTTGCAGTAAGTTCTTGTAAATAGTTATCAAATATCAAATAAATATTATAAATGCGAAAGTTTGGATGGATGTATGGATGGATGTTTGTTACTCAATCACGCCCCAACGGCTGAACGGATCTGGATGAAATTTGGCACAGAGATAGATTATAGTCTGGAATAACACATAGGCTACTTTTTATCCCGGAAAATTAAGGAGTTCCCGCGAGAAACGATAAACCTCGATCCACGCGGACGAAGTCGCGGGCATCAGCTAGTTCCAAATAAAGCTAAAGAACTACTAATTAGTATAGGGATCCTTATTAGCCTTAATAACGGAGATATCAAAGAAATTATAGCATTACAACACCATAGGGGCATATCTCATGAAATTAATCTACTATTATAACAATGGGGAACCGCGGCTGCTTGTCCAGTAGTAACCGTATACAATGTTATGGTAACCACGTATTTTGAAATTCTCGGATATAAATTGACAAGTAGACGATATCTATTTAATTGACCTTAGTACTTACAATAAAATCAAAGTTTGTATTAAACGCAAAGCTACCCCAAACATCCTATGTGTATTCATATTCAAATAATTATTTTTTATTCAAATAAACTTTTAAAAGTGATATATTGAAAAGTGAATCTTCTTACCGAGAAAAGCCAGCAAGAAACTTGACTCTATCGCTGTAAAGTGTGAAGATTAACTTAAAATAATAATAGGTAATAAAATAGCTTAGACCTAACCTTCACTGAAATAATATATGATATAATTACTTCTATTTTGTTAATGGCAATGTACTTTGTGAGATTATGGTAAGAAAAAGAATACCCACTTCGTTATTTATTCAAGTTTTATGAAGTTTGAGATTGTCTTTATAATCAATAGATTTTAGATGCTGAAACGTAAGCATTTATAATATACTAGCTTATGCCCGCGACTTCGTCCGCGTGGTTTAAGTTTTTTTCCCTACAGGTACTGCCTAAGTTTCCGGGATAAAAAGTAGCCTATGTCACTCACCTCAACTATACCCATGCAAAAAATCACGTTGCTCCGTTGCTGCAGTGTGATTGAAGGACAAACTCTATTTAACGGCCTTGGGGATCGAATTTTCAAAAATGGTGAAACATGTACTTCTTCATACTTAACCAAAAGTCCAAATGCTAAGTTTCATGGCTATAACTTGAGAAATGAAAGACTTTCATACAAACTTTTAACCCCTATTTTACCCGTTTGGGGATGGAATTTTGAAAAATTGTGACACACGTACTTCTTCATTTTTTACCGAAAGCCAAAATACCAAGGTTCGCTGATATAAATTGAGAAATATCTTGAGAAATGAAGGACTTTTTTACAAACTTTCATCCCCTATTCCAACCCTTTGGGTGTTGAATTTTCAAAAATGATGAAATACATACTTCTTCATATCTAACTGAAAGCCCAAATGCTAAGTTTCATGGCCATAACTTGAGAAATGAATGACTTTCAACCCCTATTTTATCCCTTTGGGGGTAGAATTTTGAAAAACTGTGACATACATAATTCTTTATTTTTAACTGGTAGCTCATATACCAAGTTTCATGGATATAACTTGAGAAATTACGGACTTTCATACAAACTTTAACCCCCTATTTCACCCCCTTAGGGGTGGAATTTTGCAAAATCCTTCCTTAGTGAGCGCCTACGTCACAAAAGGAACCTACTGTTAAAATTTCAAGTTTCTAACCCCAGCGGTTTAGGCTGTGCGTTGATATATAAGTCAGTCAGTCAGTCAGTCAGTCAGTCAGGACTTTGAATTTTATATATTTAGATTATGTTTATGGTTATAATTAAAATCATTGATACCTACTTAATTTGTACGACTGTTTCAAACAGAATTCCAATAGTTTATTAAATCTTGATAGTTTATCTATGCAAGTTTATTACACTGCTTTTATCCACGCTCCAAGGTTGAATAGATTTGGCCTGCGACCTCTGCGTTCCAGCAATCTGAATCGTTAAGATAAGGCCCGGAATGACTTATTTTATGGTCACCCTTACCGTTCGCTACCGGCATTCGTAAGGCCGACTTCACACATTTGGACTTCCTAAACCAAAACGCTCATAATCTATACAAGGTACTAATATTATAAAGCTTGGATGCGAAAGTTTGGATGGATGGATGTTTGTTACTCAATCACGACAGAACGGAAGAACGGACCTGACTGAAATTTGGCACAGAGATAGATTATAGTCTGGAAGAACACATAAGCTACTTTTTATCCCGGAAAATTAAAGAGTTCCTACGGGAAGCAAAAAGCCTCAATCCACGCGGAAGAAATCGAGGGCATCAGATTATTCGCTTATAATTTTATACCTCAAGCATATTTTTCAGATTGATTTGGCGCACTAACAATTTCAGATTTTCGCTACACCGTAACAGGAATATTAGTCCAGTCATCTTAGTAGTTCACCTCGGAATTTGAGATACCCAGCTGATTTTTTGTATAAACTTGTATTTTGGCATTCTAAAAGTTGTCTCAAAACCTACATATGGTAGGGTGTCCGCGTCTATTAAAATTTGAGGTCAAAGGTCACAAAAATCGATTTTTTGCTTATTTTTTGCAAATATCTCATTTCCTATGGGGTTTTCGCTATTTGTATTTATTATCAATATTGTAGAGAAATAAATTCCCTACAACTTTTGTTTAAAAAAAAATTTTATACGTTGAATCGTTTTCGAGATAGAGGGCGGAGAGCGCGCGGTTAGAGCATAATGTAAGGTCAACCGGTATAGTCTTGGTCAAAACACGCTATATAAAGTTTATTAAGTAATTATTGATAAATACATAATTAATAATAATTTTCATTTGTTATCAACTATTACATTATACATATTTAATCATTTTTTTCATCAATTGAATCTATCTATTCAATAATACTTACAACCCATTCCTAAAATTAAAAAAATATTAAGGGACAAACTTTAATTACATTATAATTATATTCTCATTTCCACTAATTATAATTTAAGTAGACAATAATGAAGTACAGATTGGAGTAGCATCTTCAGGAGTAGTATCTTCAGGAGTAGCATCTTCAGGAGATGTTGACTCGACAAAGCACGATTGTAAAGTCTTTACATTCGTGCATTGTAGAGACCACACCATAGACCACATCCACACATTGAGGCAGATTGTGCAGAAGTCCTATGAGTACAAACAGCCTCTGTGTCTCACTTTCGTGGACTATGAGAAGGCCTTTGACTCCATCGAGACCTGGGCTGTTCTGGAATCCTTGCAGCGATCCCAAGTTGATTGGCGATACATCGAAGTTTTGAAATGCCTATATAGCTCGGCATTTATGTCTGTCCTAGTACAGGGTGCGTCTACAAGACCTATCCAATTGCATCGCGGGATGAGACAGGGGGATGTTTTGTCCCCGAAACTGTTTTCTAATGCTTTGGAAGATGTCTTTAAAACGCTTGACTGGAACGAACAAGGCATCAACGTGAACGGAGAGCACATTTCACACCTCCGCTTCGCTGATGATATCGTCATCATCGCAAGTTCGTTGCAAGAGCTGCAGAAGATGCTCGATAGCCTTCACGCTGCCTCCCGACGTGTCGGTCTCCGGATGAACTTTGACAAGACCAAGGTCATGTTCAATGAATTGGTCATTCCGGGGCCGATTACTGTCAACGGATCTAATCTCGAAACTGTCCAAGAATACACATACCTTGGGCAAATTTTGCAAGTAGGAAGTAACAGTTTCGAGAAAGAGATAGAACGGAGAATACAGCTGGGCTGGGCAGCATATGGCAAACTCCGTCGAGTCTTTTCGTCGCCTATACCGCAATGCCTGAAGACCAAAGTCTTCAATCAGTGCGTCCTGCCGGTTATGACTTACGGTGCCGAAACGTGGACACTGCCATCGAAGCTAGTCCACAGACTTCAAGTCGCTCAACGCGCTATGGAAAGAGCCATGCTCGGAATTTCTTTGAGGGATAAAATCCGAAACCAAAGAAATTCCGAAAGAACCAAAGTAATTGACATAGCTCTCAAGGCTAGCACGTTGAAGTGGCAGTGGGCTGGTCACGTTTGCCGTAGGACTGACGGCCGCTGGAGTCGCAAGGTCCTAGAGTGGAGACCGCGTCTCGGCAAACGGAGTGTGGGGCGCCCCCCGGCTAGGTGGACCGACGACATCCGGAGAGTGGCTGGCATCAAATGGATGCTAACAGCCAAGGATAGGCAAAGTTGGCGCAATCTTAAAGAGGCCTATGTCCAACAGTGGATGCATATTGGCTGATGATGATGATGATGATGATGATGAGTTGATAACAAATGAAAATTATTATTAATTATTTATTTATCAATAATTACTTAATAAACTTTATCTAGAGTGTTTTGACAAGACTATACCGTTTGACCTTACATTATGCTCGAACCGCGCGCTCTCCGCCCTCTATCTCGAAAACGATTCAACGTATAAAAAAAAATTTAATACAAAAGTTGTAGGAAATTCAGTTCTCTACAATATTGATAATAAATACAAATAGCGAAAAACCCATAGGAAATGAGATATTTGCAAAAAATATGCAAAAAATCGATTTTTGTGACCTTTGACCTCAATTTTTAATAGACGCGGACACCCTACCATATGTAGGTTTTGAGACAACTTTTAGAATACCAAAATACAAGTTTATACAAAAAATCAGCTGGGTATCTCAAATTCCGAGATTCTTACCTAATTTTGACTAAGATGACTGGACTATATTGAAAACAAATTTAAATAATCATGAGTAGCGTTCTGAATTCTGGATCTAAAATTTAATTTGCATTTTAATATTTTTATTTTCATTTGTATGGAGAGTATAATTTAATTATGCATCATTTCCTCCGGCATTCTTTAAAGCTACACATTTTTATCTCGAGACCATAGAGCTAGAGTAATAACATGAATTTGAAAGAAACAGTGTCCAGTTTTAAGATTCTGAATTCAGGATGTGATTCTGGATGTCTGAGGTCGGTTTAACTTCGTGCTACTCTGTCATTGATAAGCACGCCTGAGAGACAAAACAGCGCAGCCCTTTTCCGATACGTTAAGCCTACTGATGATCACAAGCGCCGCCCCGCCGTAATTTTTCAGCTAAGTACTAACTGAAGTGTGTGAACTAATCACACATTTACATTTCTTAAGTCAAAATATACTTAAGAAATGAAAATGTGAAATTAGCTTAATCTCAACGGCATTAGTACAGCTAATAGATACATTTCATCACTGCTAATACAGGTTGAAAAAGCTTAATTCGCTTTAAATTATACCCAGCCATTATCCTTTCCGGTGTTTTGACCCTAAGCCTAATTTAAAAAAAACACATATACACAATACGTTTTACCTTTTAAAATAACAATGAGTATATTTTGACCGGTTGGTCTAGAACAGCAGAGAGGAACGATTTTCATTATAACGTGTCCCCATCAAGAGAAGCGTTGTTGCTCTTCGTTCAGAATGAAACAACCCACGTTATCTTATCTACACCTTTTGCCAGTCAGATTAACAAATATTTAATATGCACTGGGTTTACCGTCATTTCCTCATGCTTGCTTTTTACACAACGCAACTTGTTACTATAAAAAAGTTTGTCAATATTATTGTAATGTTTGCTAAATGATAAACTAAATATTAAATGCTAAAAGTTTACATTAACCATCGCTTCTTTTACAATATAATTCCCGCTACTACTTTCTTGTCGATGTCTGTCTTTTGCACTTTCATTCGCATTAAGTACCTATCTATCTAATAACAATATTAATGCCCTCCCGACCGAATTTAGGCCACGGCGGCAATCTCGAGTCTAGAGAGATAAGCCATCTGCGCGGGAGATATTAAAGTGCACAAGTGTGTGCGCATACACAGGTGCACTTTCTGTTCTCTTACTCTCATAGCCCGATGGGATGGAAAATCCGACACGACCGGAGAGAGATCAGGCGCAGGACCGACGGCTTTACGTGCTCTCCGAGGCACGGGGGTGAAACACCGCCAACTTCCTGATTCTGGGCTATAGTACTTTGAATTTAATGTCGGGAAAACGGAGTTCATTCCCAATCACTCCGACTTTCCGAAATATATCCGTTCCAATTACCGACAGCGTTGAGCTCCTCGGTATCAACATATCGTCCAACCTCAACTTTGGACAATGCATCGAATCCAAGGGAAAAACAGCTGGCAAGAAACTTGGCATCCTCAACAAAGTCAAGCGGTACTTCACGCCGGAACAGCTTCTTATACTGTACCAAGCACAAGTTCGATCGTGCATGGAGTACTGCAGCCATTTGTGGGATGGCTCTGCCAAGTACCAGCTTGATGCATTGGATTCGGTGGATCGTCGCGCCAGGAGACTTATTGGTAACAAAGCGCTGGTCAGTTCGAAGCTGCAAAGCTTGGAACATAGGCGCAAAGTTGCCTGTCTGTCGGTATTCTACAGGATATATTTCGGAGAGTGTGCCCAAGAACTGTTCGATCTGGTTCCTCCGTCACCTTTTTATTATCGAACCGCAAGGCATCGACAAGGTCTGCACCCTTACGCAGTCGAAATTCCGCGGGCTCGTACGAAGCGATTTGCTTCCTCGTTTCTAATTCGAACTGCTAGGATATGGAATGCCCTTCCGGCTTCCGTTTTCCCCTCCTCTTTTAATATAGGTACCTTCAAATCAAGAGTAAATAGGCATCTTCTAGGCAAGCGCGCTCCACCTTAGGCTGCATCACCACTTGCAAGCAAGTCTGATTGCAGCCAAGCGCTGGCCTATACAATTAAAAAAAAAAAAAAAAAAAATACTATATGGCCCGACCCGGGACTCGAACCCGGGTCCTCGTTGGCCACATTTGAACATTTTAAGTACTAGACAACGAGGCAGTTCCTATCTATATACCTAATAAAAAATATCGGTAAAGATAAGATAAGATAAAGATAAGATAAAAAGTATCGGCCGGTTTTTTAAAACTATGAAAGTAGGTCAGAAATACTCTCAAATGTTTTTTTTTTCTTATTATTATTCATTTATGTGGCTATTTTCTAAAGAAATATAATTAAGTACTTGAACTAATTAACGCCTAGTTTGAAATTAAATGAATAGGTCTCCCACTTAAAACTGTTACTTATAATAGCTAAGAAATTCCCACTTCACTTAAATTACTATACTACACTTTAATTAGGTACTAAAGAATTAATTACTACAATGAAATCGGCAGCTGTCGAATTATTGTATTCATTTCATAGGCGTAGAGCTTTCAGTGTACCTACTAACCTTGATTGTTATGGATAGTAATAACTTTCAAACTCTTGGTTTTAGATCACTGAAGCACAGTCGTCTTAAATCAATAGCTGTATTTACCTTAAATAATATATACTAATTATAAATGTGAAAGTGTGTTTGTTTGTGGATTTATTAGTTTGTCCTTCAATCACGGCGCAGCAAAGCAGTAAAATATTTTTTGCTTGGGTATATTTGAGGACCTGGAGAGTGACATAGGCAACATTTTATCCCGGAAAATTAAAGAGTTCCCGAGGGAATCAAAAAAATCTTAAACCACGCGGACGAAGTCGCGGGCATCAGCTAGTCAGCTATAAGACTTCTGAACAATACGTAAACTCAGTCCTTTATTTAGTATGGACGTATGGACGCCTATAATGCCTACTTAATTTTTTTAGCAGCGTTCTAACTTTCCTAATTATACGGACAAAAAAAAAACAATCTATACTTATAATAAAACTGTAACAGGTCCAATTCTGTACATTGAAGATATTTTGAAAATTTTTTTTGGAGGGCACTCTTTATTCGATACTGAAGCCAAATCTGTAATTTTTTTTATTTTTGTCTGTCTGTCTGTCTGTCTGTCTGTCTGTCTGTCTGTCTGTCTGTATCTTGGCCGCGCATCACGCCGAAACTACTGAATGAATTCAAACGAAACTTGGCACGATTTGAGCCTATACTACGAGGTAGGACATAGGATACTATTTATCCCGAAATTCTACCCCCGAAGGGGTGAAATAGGGATTGAAAGTTTGTATGAAAGTCCTTAATTTCTCAAGTTATAGCCATGAAACTTGGTATATGAGCTGCGGGTTAAAAATGAAGACATACGTGTTTCACAGTTTTTCAAAATTTCACCCCCAAAAGGGTGAAATAGGGGATGAAAGTTGGTATGAAAGTCCTTCGTTTCTCAAGATGTTTTACAAGTTATATCAACGAAACTTTTTATTTTGGCTTACGGTAAAAAATAAAGAAGTACGTGTGTCACAGTTTTTCAAAATTCCACCCCTAAGGGGGTGAAATAGGGGGTGAAAGTTTGTATGAAAGTCCTTCATTTCTCAAGTTATAGCCATGAAACTTGGTATATGAGCTGCGGGTTAAAAATGAAGACATACGTATTTCACAGTTTTTCAAAATTTCACCCTCAAAGGGGTGAAATAGGGGTTGAAAGTTTGTATGAAAGTCCTTCATTTCTCAAGTTATATCGATGAAACTTGGTATACAACCTACCGGTTAAAAATGAAGAAATACGTGTTTCACAGTTTTCGTAAATTTTACCCCCGAAGGGGTGAAATAGGGGTTGAAAATTTGTATGAAAGTCCTTCATTTCTCAAGTTATATCCATGAAACTTGGTATATCCACGCGGACGAAGTCGCGGGCATCAGCTAGTAATAAATAACAATCTTCCTATAAACAATCCAGCTTTGAATGTAAGGAAAGTTGACCGCAAGCAAAACCCTTCTAAGGGCTCGCAAAATTAAACATTAATTAGGTTCCTGGCCGTTACATTAGGAAAAAAACAAAAAATCGTTTGCTTATTCCAAGAAACGAAGTCGCGGGCATCTGCTAGTATAATAATTTTAAGACTTCTCAACAATTTGTAAACTCATTCCTATTTTTAGTATGGACGCCTAATGCCTACTTAATTTTTTTAGCAGCGTTCTAACTTTCCTAATTATACGGACTGGTACAAACAACCCAGCTTTGAATGTAAGGAAAGTCGACCGCAAGCAAAACCGTCCCTTCTAAGGGCTCGCAAAATTAAACATTAATTAGGTAGGAGTCCGTTACATTAGGATTTACAGTTACTGTGGGCATTTATAGGCTAAGAGCTTATTACTTGTAATAAGCAAATTCCTAATAAGTTACAAGTAACTAATATGTACAACCGGTTGTAACTCGCTTGTTTTGTCGGAAAATGCTCGACTAGTTTGGTATTTTTCGACAAAACAAGACGTGAATTACAAGTTACTACCGGTGATTCATTTAGTATAGTGAAAATGAATATCACTCACGATACCTAGTTTAAACGTACTAATTTACTTATTTTGTCGATTAATTTGTTTTATTATAACTATTCAATCCAAGTCCAAAATTTGATTAATTACCAACCTATGGAAATCTCCTTTCCTTAAAAGTTTTTAATCACAATTATTTTTTCTGTTTATTTGAATAGCTTTCTACGTTTTCAGATTTTTAATAATGCGTGTAAATTTGATATAACCTAACCTCATTCCTAAAATGAATCTAAACATAATATTAAAGACACTGAAATGGATTCAAATAATGTTATATTACGTAGGTAACTAAAAATAAAGTAAAGAGAAATGTTGCTCTTGTTTAAAAGAAAGAGCATAGAAACTAGGAAGCTCTTTCACTATTTTTTATTTTTGTGTTCTTACCTAAGCAGAAATTATTATGATACCCTTTTTTCGGTAATAAAAGAAAGCAGTTTGTTTAAATTTGAAAAGTCAACACTTTTTATGATAATTTTATTCCGTAACCTTGCCAATCTACACGCCTTTGATAGAAAAATTCAAGCCAATTAAGGAATTGTCTTGTTATTGTAAGCTAAATATTAATCTCTCTCTGCGTCGTATTCCTCATTAGTGAGGGTCGTGACCCCCTTTCCATTAATCAAATAACGGTAGGAGTTTTCCTGGGATAATAATGCGGTAGGTTCCCACATCCTTCCGCATACGAGTCGACTAAGAGTATTTAACTTATTTATTTTATTTTAAGAGTAACTCTTAGGTTTTTGTAACGATTATTATCAGATGTTAGTGATTATAACCGGGACCGACGGCTTAACGTGCTCTCCGAGGCACGGAGGAAACGAAAAGGCCAAATTAGAACCTCCAAATTCGGTCACCCATCCAGTTACCGACTTTGGGTCAACGTAGCTTAACATTCGCAATCGACTGATATGCGTCGTCACAACTAGGCCACTCGTCCCTCTCCTCCGTCTCTCCCTAAATATTGTTAAGGGTTAATTAATAATATTCATTTTAACCTTGATGTTAGACGTTAATTTAATAGTTGTAACTTATATGCGAAGGGAATACAGGAAAACCCGTCCCGACGCGAGTAGGTACATTTAGTACTATACCTCCCCACTTTACTGCATCAAATGAGATAAAGTACTAAAAGAAAATTGTTATTTTTTTGATAGACAAAAATAAATCCAGATTTTTCTAAAAAATAAGTTGTTATCTTACATAAAACATGATTAAATACAAATTAAATCCATTTACTAATAAACTAATAGAGTGCGAAAGTGTGATAGATTGTTGATATATCTAACGAATCCACGTGATTATTTGATAGGTAGGTACTAGGTATATAAGAATTGAAGTGACCTAGGCTAGGTACTTTTTATTGCAGAAAATATCTTTTTATTGAAGTGAAAACTTCTTTAGCCGCGTTGAGCACTTTTTGGTAGGGGGTAAACTTGTGGATTCGCGTCACTGACACCTCGCTCCGACATGCTCGCGAACACAAGACAAAAGGTCTTAAATATAAATATACTACATTCGTAATTCAACTTTAATGCCTTAGTTTTAAGATTTATATTTTAATTATTTAAATTTTTTTTTTAAATTATTTTAAATACGTTTTCACTTCTACCGGCAGTCCCTACGACTGCCATTTTTAGGGTTCCGTACCAAAATGGTAAAAATGGAACCCTTATGGTGCGACTTTCTTCGTCCGTCCGTCTGTCACAGTCGATTATTTCAGTAACTATTAAAGCTATCGACATGAAATTTGGAATAGTTGTGTATAATAGTACACAACACAGTACAGTAGTTAATACGTCATAAATCGTAAAACTTACTACAGGTTTGTACGGAACCCTCGGTGCGCGAGTCCGACTCGCACTTGGCCGGTTTTATTTTTATATCCACTCGGACGTAGTCATGGGCATCTTTATTTGTTTTATTAACACAACTTTTTAACAAAACAAAATAAACTAGGTATTGATTAAATTGTTGATAAATAGGTATAGTCCCACAAACTTATCTGACCCGGGGACAGCGTCGCTGTAGGTAATGTTATCATATTATTTTAGTGTTCCAGAAATAAAATAAAAACAAATACTAAACATTCATAAAAATTTTACTAATTTTTGTGCCTGTTTTATAGTTTTTGTCTTTTGTTTATTTTAAACTAGCTGATGCCCGCGACTTCGCCCGCGTGGAATAAGTTTTTCAAATTCCCACGGGAACTACTCAATTTTCCGGGATAAAAGTAGCCTATCTCACTCTCCAGGTCCTCAACTATACCCATGCAAAAAATCACGTCGATCCATTGCTCCGTTGCAGCGTGATTATAGGACAAACCAACAAACCAACAAACAAACACACTTTCGCATTTATAATATTATAGTATGATATATACTAGCGACGCAGTCACCGGATCAGTTAGGTTTGTATATACACTAAAACATCGAATCAATTTGAAAGTTGGGCAAACAATCACAAAACTAACACCTACGAAATAGCCTTCGGTGATCAGTTTCTAACTTTGTAAGAGAGCTATTATGGTGAAATCGTGGATAACCATTGCGGTAACAGTGTTGCCATTGAACTGCGGTCAAAGGGTGCTTCCATAGCTGTCCGCAACTTTAATGGCTGAATTTTGAGAGGGTAGCCATGCTTATATGAAATATGCGGACTCGCAAGACGGAGAACAAACGTACAAAAAATGCATAATATGGGCAGCACCGAAGAGGAGACACAGGCGATTTAATGATTAAAAAAATAAACTAAAAATTTAACGCGAAATTTATTATAATATTATCATTAACGCGTTAGTAAGTTACATACCTAGTATGGATGTAACAGTTTTATGCTCCCAAGAAAAAGTTTCGCACAGCGATAGCTAGTAGAAAATAAATAAAATATGTAGGTACCTACGTACATAGAATTTTGAAAAAAACCTGATTCCGCCGGAAAACGGCAGTGTTCAAGCGTAGAGTTGGGATGGACAGTAACAATTATTATTATACGTGGATACTTACTTTGTTTAATAACACTATAACTTTAATTGTTATGCAAGACAATATATTGTTAAGCACTCAGGGGTATTTAAATACTAAGGATACATACAAAAGCTGCCGACAAAGTAAATCGATTTTCGGCTGATACTATTTAAAGACACTAATGGACGCGCCTTGAAAATCAGTAAAATATGGTGGCCCTAATTTTTACCATTGATTTCTAGATATGGCGAGAATTGAATCAGGACTTATGTCTCGGAAACCGTATAATTATTTATACCTTTTTAGTAAATTAAAACTGGGACGCTATGGTTACGTCTAGAGTAATAACCTAAACCTAAATCAATACAGAATAGAAGTTAGTGTTATTAAATACCTACATACCTACCAGAAAGCTTTCAAGTAGAAACATAGGCCGATTCATTATTGGATAGTACCTAATTAGAGCTGTTGTGTTGTGTTGTGATCTCCTTACCATAAAATAATGGCCAAATGCGTACCAGAACATGACTACTGTAGGGTTCCCTTGGGTTCCTTATGGTTAATAAGGTAGTCACGCTATTTGCTAAAAATTTTTGCTTTCATTGTTCAGTAAACGAAGGTTTTTTAAGCGTTACATGAATGATGAAACCAAGAGAGTCCAGCCGTGGACATATTATATTGGTTCATGGGCGATTTCTTGCGAAAGATCACCAGCTATTTCCTTTGTTTGAATTTACTTCATAGCATTGTCATTAATAATCATTGTATTGTAGAGTTCATTGACCGGTATGATTTAAGTAGGTACTAAATAGGTATCAGGTTACTGTTATGCATATGCACTAAATTTGCTGCCACTTTAATATAGTATGTATTATAGCAAGTGCTTACCTCCTTCATTTAGCTTCGTATAATCAAAACACTTACCTTAAATTACATGAGTTAGGTGTGCACCCTATTCAAAAACATTGAATCAGTAGGTAATTTGATGAATAAATATGCTGGGATGAGGAAGACAAAAATGTTATAAAAGAGATCGGTCGTCGTTTAAGGGATAGGGGCTGCGACCCACGTTCTGGTTCCTATCTGGTTCAAAGGTTAACCATCGCCATTCAGCGTGGCAATGCTGCAAGCTTGATGGGTACCTTTGGCCCAGGGGCCGGGGCAATCACCAGCTCCACCCGTTTCATCTTGCTTAAAAGAAAATTTATGTTCTTAACATTTTGAACATCCAAGAATAACACCATTTGGAACTTTGTAATAATTCTAAATTTTAGAATTTTCTTAGAAGTCTGGTGGCAGGTTTGGGATCAATATCGTTTATATTAATAGTAAGTAGGTATTATAGAGTATATCGGTAGTTGGCTATATCGAAACAGAAACGTATTTTATAGCCATCTGGTAGTAAAGTAAAAAGACTCTTCCGTTTTATGTACGCGCGTAAACGCAATTTAATAGAGTTGTATATTTAACGCGATACTCAACTATCGACTATAAAAACCGTTCAAGGTTATGACTTGAGAGCAAGCACACTATAGGGACAAAAAAATTGCGAATAACTAAATATTATACGAAGCCGCACATTCTAGCGCAACAGGACAAAACGTCGTTCCGAGCACGTGCTTGTAATTTTTCTTCATACAAATTGCAAAGTCTATGAAAATGTAGGTAGGTACCTATATAGGGACTAGTATTGTTGCTTGCTTCTGTCGCACCTAGGACAAACCTGCTTGAGTCGCTTCCGCTTGCCGCCGGTCGAGATATCGGAATTGAACTTTAAAGAATAAAACTCAAAACATATCTTTTTGTATATGTGTAATTATACAAATTTTGCAATAGGCACCACCCCTCTATGCATCGTATCCCTCATGGCTACAGGCATGCAACAATGCGGCGTGCTACAAATAGGTTCATTAATTTTCCAACTTCGAACACCATATTGTGGACTGTGGTGTCTTATATTATGCCAAAACAACATCGAGCTACAGAATTTAAATAATACAACAGCTGTCTGTCTAAAATTGCTGCCATCATGCGCCTCTGTGGCATGCCACAATGTCGCACTTTTTGTTGCTCTGGAATATCATATTATGTAGCATAAGATAGGTTGCTGAATGACCCAAGCCTCATTACTCTATGAGCATACAACTTTTATTAAAAAGTCAAAAGTTGGAAGGATCTTTTTCTTTATTAGGCTCCACACAAACATGCCTAAAGTACTTTATGAAATAATCATAATAAAATACATAACTTAGGTATAAGCTACACAATTAGGTATAGGTACCTACACATAAATAAAAAGCAGAAAAATTCCATGAGAAATACCACAAAAAAAAGACTAGGAAAAGCATATTATTCACATTTTTTACTCACTTAAGTAGCGTACTTAAGTAAAAAACGAATGACTCTGTTATCTAATTATTGGGTTATTGAACTCCCTATAATAGACATCGCGAGATAAAACTGGAATTAAGTAAGAAATAATTTGAATGTGTTTAATAGTAATAATTATATTCACTAGCGCTGTATATGTGACACCGTTATCAATTTAAGATAATAGACGACTGAGGCGCAATGCACACCTATAGACTGTAGTGGGACCAGCTACGAGTATCATTTTTGATAACAACTTAAACTCACTGTTTTGTTTTCATTATGAGAATTTTGAGCTTAGAAATTCATATGCATATATTATATCATAATATGCGTTCATATCTAAATCTATACTTAATATTATAAATGCGAAAGTTTGGATGGATGGATGCATGGATGGACGATTGTTACTCAATCACGCCAGAACGGTTGAACGGATCTGGTTGAAATTGAACACAGAGAATAAATAGAATAACGTCTGGAATAACACATAGGCTACTTTTTATCTCGGAAAAGTAAACAGTTCCCGCGGGAACCAAAAAAAAACCACGCGGACGAAGTCACGGGCTACAGCTAGTCTAAATATATAAAAGGAAAAGATGACTGACTGACCGACCGATCTATCAACTCACAGCTCAAACCACTAGCTAGACGGATCGGGCTGAAAGGCATACATAGCTATTATGACGAAGGCATCATAAGAAAGGATTTTTTTTTATTCAACCCTTATTAGGGGGTTTGAAATTTGTATGAAAATCGAACCTAACGTGAGCTAAGCCGCGGGCAAAAGCTAATTCAAATACATATTCATAGTAAATTAGTTTTAGTGTTATCCGTCTTCTCCCCTCCATTCTATAGGGTAGGTATGCGTAGTGCCCAAGAGTTACTTGATCTCCTCCTTCACCTTATTTACCAAATCGGTCCACAAGGCGCCATGAGGGATTTAACCCTCATTCCGTTGACACCTGTCATCTGACACTCAGTTTTGCGTAGAGCATCATCTGAGACAAGGGGCTTTCTAAGTTAACAAAGGTCCACTTGCACAGGGATATTGTTTTAGCTAAATTTTTTGGCAATTGCTATCACTTTTTGGAGCAAAATATTGCGGTTGCCAAAAAGTGATAGTATAAAAAAAAACAATTTAACAGTCCTTGTGCAAGTGGTTTTAAAACAGTGCTTAGATCCGTTACTTAGTAGGTAAAGATGAGAAAACGTGGACATGGCACTTAATTTGGGACAAATTAAGTAAAAAACATTGACATTATTACTGTTAAAAAATAATATGTTTTAAATTCAACAACCGAATTGTAATAATTTGCCTAGTGGGAGGCTTCGGCCGTCCGGATTTAGCGTTCCGGTACGATGCCGTGTAGAAACCGATTAGGGGTGTAATATAACTGCAATCCCCCTAACAGGTTAGCCCACTGCCATCTTAGACTATATCATCACTTACCATTAGGTAAGATCAGCCAAGAGCTAACTTGTAGTATATTTTAAAAAAAAACAGTCCTACGCACCATTATAAAGATGTATAACATGCCCCATTTATACAACCAAATCGCAATAATTCGATCGTATTGTGGTCGCATTAATGCCACTGTAGGGCAGGTGTATTCTTTATCAACGGCATTCTTGCCCCGGTTAGCATGATAACGAGTTATGTCAACAACCGTATTATGTGATACTGCACCCACGCAGCATCTTTATCTTTCGGACCGGTTGTGAGACGTGATAATGCCCGAAATTATGAGTTAATACGCTCGGTGACTGATGATGTAACATTATTTGCTTTACAATTGACTTCAAAGGATAATATTGTTGGCTTTTTGTATGTTTACTGTTTACCGGCTAAACGATTTAGCGTTCTGGTACAATGCCGTTTAGAATCTAGAAACCGAATAGTGGTATGGGTTTTAATACAATTTCCATCAGGTCTGGCTCACTTGTCACGTGACTCGAGATGCACGCGAATCTATTACCTATATTGTATTTCCATACCTGTATCAGTTTAACCCGCTACCATCTTAGACTGCGTCATTATTTACCACCAGGTGAGATCGCAGCCAAGGGCTAACTTCTAGTGCAAAAAAGAAAACATTTTTACGTGTCTAATTATGGCTAACATAGTAAAAATAAAAATGTTACGTTAACAATAATGCCCTTTTGCATTTCTTTAGCTCGTTATATAGGTCAAAAAATTAAACTTGTAAATCATAAAAACCCAAAGGCCAATTTCAAACAACTACTTCGTTTAGAAAATTATTGAAAGCTACATGTAACCAAAGGGAAGTAGCTTAATAGTACTTAAGTCTATTGTAAATAACGCATTACTTTACGTACACTAGATCATAAACTTTCAAAATAAAAAATTAGTTTGCAACAAAATGCAAGATGCTCAATGACGCAAAAACGCATTTTCCAAAGTTTAAACCGCTAAAGGAAATAAACCTCATAATAATAATTATAATTCCAATTAGGTACTTATTAATAGTAGATTAGTAGCCAAGGGTTGTAAGGCATCAATTGCAGCCCGAGATATTTAGGCGCACGAGCGCAGGGAGGGCGCCTATAGTTCGAGGGTGCAATTGATGCTTACACCCGAGCTAACTACTCTGCTTTACATCTCGATTGTGAGGTAAAGTAGGTCCTTATTACCCCCAAATGGAGCTTGTAGGTGACCAATTAGCGCTCTAGGGTAATAATGTAGCTAGAAAAGCCCTAGGGCGGTAAGTAATTAAAAAAAAAACTCTTCTTTCAAAAAGTTCGCGTACATCTAACCATCATACTTTTTTTAATTACTTAACGCCCTAGGGCTTTTCTAGCTACATTATTACCCCAGAGCGCTAATTGGTCACCTACAAGCTCCATTTGGGGGTAATAAGGACCTACTTACCGAATATGAGAGATGTAAATAAATTTTAATATGACAGCTCTAGGTCATAAAAACAATGAAATATAATTATCGGAACGGATATAGTGATAAATCAAGTTATTTTTAATTTAATTACCTACGTCAACGTAGTTTGTTTTATTGGTTTAAAAAGCTAACGTTAATTGTTTCTGATACTTACAGACAAAAAGCTTTTTGTTTTTAACCTCATTATAATATGGTAAGTACTTAAAATTAAATTAACAAGTAGTAACTTTCATAACCATAAGTACTTAAGTAACGATATAAGTCATTAAAGAATATAATAAAAGTATAAAAATAACAAAATGCCCATTAGTTTATAATTAAGTACCATTAAAACATAATTTAATGGTTTAAAATTATCGATGCATTGCATTTCCAAAAATTCTGACTAAATTCCGTTACTTTCCGTCGATCCGCGTTGCTTAGTTGCTCATTTTCCTTATAAAGCTTTACAAAATACTTCTAAGTTGCAGGCGACTATAAAGTTATTGTAGGTATATTTAGTATTCAAAATAAATTGTTGGCGGAAGCGGAGTGAGCGTCATTTCTCTATAATATTATGATAATAGTAAGTATTCTTTGCCACAAGGCTGCATGCTACAAAAAAAAATACTTACCTAAAATATATTATCAAAAATGAAAAATACATATTTATAAATGTATCAAGAATTCCACTGTAGTTGTACTGTACCTATTCTAATTACTTATGTATAACATAAATTTATACTATATTAAGATGCCCAAATCTTCGTCTGCTCAATCACATATTTACCAGTTCGGGCAAACGTTACTTAACAATCGCTATCAATAATTAAGATCCAGAATAGGGGGGCTAGATGTTCCCTTGAGAGTACCAAAAATAATAGTTTAATTACTTACATATTAAAATTTTCCTAACAGGTCGCGCAGTGTGTATTAAGAACATCTCTACATTTACCAAAGCAAGTACTGTTATCACACGTAAGTAACGAATAGTACATAGATCAGAAAAGCTATTAGACCAATAATTGCGAAGTCGATTAGCGAGGCAGAAGCTCTTTGATACTCATAATCGCACGGGGTGCATTTCTTTGAATTTGCGTTTGTAGGGCTGTCAAAATTCAAATATTTACTGAATTATTTTTTTGTGCTTTCAATTTTGTTTTACCCTTTTATTAAAATTGGATTTAATAAAACAAATAAGAAAATACAGGTTACCTTGAACGTTGTAGATTTAAAATATACATAAATTATGTAGAAAAACTGATAAAAATGCAATTTTTATCAGTTCCGTAGGTATGTAAAGATGAATATATTAGTAGGTATATTGCTACACTAAATATTCATCTCTACGTAGGTAACTATAATGTTTAAAATAATTGCTAGGAATCCCGAGAAGCAACCCTAGACGTTTAGCGTATACGTTAATTACGTAGTTTAAGCTAGTAGTTACTAGTAAATGCTGGAACTCGTAAATCTAGAAATAACACATTAAGACGGTCATTTAGCTTCAGTATATTATACGAAGGGCCCACGGTCCTTGCAGAATATTTTACCAAAGCCGTGGGCTTAGATCCCATGGGAACTATTATATTTTCTGGTATAAAACCTACTTCTTTCTTCTAAACATTCTATCTACATTTTTTGATGTAAGCACAATAATATTGTTAACTTCAAATAATTCCAAGATCAATTACAATGTAACACGTAATGATTGAAAATAAACGATTTATTTATTTATTTAAATCTTTTGAAGGGACAAGCCGCGAAAATAGTGATACATTTTATATTATTAAAATGATAGTATGGTTAATTCACTTTTAGGTTCATATTATTTTAAAAGGGTAGGTTAGGTAGATAGGTTTGAAATATTCTACGTACTATCCTACAGCCTGCCTCCAGCTGAATTCATGTTTTACAGACTTGAAAATTTTCTCTAAGACTCCCCAGAAAATTGACTTTCGGAATTTCCTTTCGCGCTGTTGTTAGTTATCCAAGCTAGAAGAGCGGGTTAGATAGGTACTGCACAAATACGATTATCGTATCCAAATTTCAATCTCTATCCAGTGATACAACAATATTATGTCACTCATAGAGCAAGATCCCGCGACGATCAGACCTACGTTATTTTATTAAAGCTGAAATTTGTTGTATGTACGAGTATGTCTCTTAATAGAGGTATAAACGATCCCCGACTATGAAGTTTGTAGTATCAGGTAAAAAAGGTGGCACCTCAAATTGGTTAAAGCATTAAGCTCCGTTTTTTTATATTTTGCTTTGGAATAGAAACCACGTTGTCCATTGTCAGACACCTAGTACGATTGCAACCCCCTGTCAGACACTCTTAAATTATAAAACAACTATTTGAGACATACATACAAAAAAATTCAGCTTTAATAAAATAACGTAGGTCTGATCGTCGCGGGATCTTGGACCATCAGCTTTTAACCAGTGTTAAAAGCTGATTGACATAATATTGTGGTCTCCTCACATGAGACTTCACACGCCTTTGAAATCATTAAAGAGAACTATCAGGCTTAGGTTTCCTTACTGTGTTTTCCTTCACCGATAAATTAGCGTATTAAACCTTAGCCATTAAAAATACCTTCTAACTGTATATTTCTCAATTAAAACATACTATTTAATATGCTTGAAGTGCCTTTGGGTAGGGTTCGTTGAATGGAGTCAGTTAGTATTACCGGTATTACCAAGCAGATCGCTGCGTCACATGTTAATGTACTTAACATCGCTCAGCGGTGTTTAGTACAAGTATCCCTTCACCATTAATATAGGATGAGAGTACTTTTACAACACGACATCACGATTTAAGAAATTTTTAAGAAATCGTGTCGTGAAGTAGTTGTGCGTGGTTTGGAAATATTATTCAGCTTTGATTTGCGTGGCAGTGACGCGGCAGTTGCATTCAAACTCCGAACGCAACACAATAAATCAAAGTTGCATATTCACAATCACACGCATCATGCATACAATCATACATAGCGTCACATCCAAAAATGAGCTGATATGAAGATTTAGTTTTTTTTAATACCATGGGAACTTGATTTTCGAATAGTAAACCGGAAAGCAGCCTATGACACTCTACAGGTCTTTAATAATAATCCATGCAATCACGTCGATATTTTGCTTGATAGAAGGCGGATACCTACAGCAACATGAAAAACTCACAACGCGTCAATGACGTGCGTTTCATAATAGTTTCTTGTTTCTATTTTGCGAATTAGGTCTGGATTGAACTTCGCTTCAAAATATTTATAAAATTGAATTGGTGTTAAATCCGTAACGAGTCATAATATATTCGCAATGTAAGTTACTCGATATTTCCTTTCAGAAGTCGATGCGTCAAAATGTAAACGGATTCCCAAACTTTTATCTTCATGACATCATCATGTCAGGGCTACCACACACGAACGAGCTGCGACCAGGGGGGATTATTGCTCAACATATCACTGATTAGAAACCAGTACGGTTAGTATGAGATTAATTTACGTTTCACCCAAGTTGACAGAATTCGAGAATCGAAAAACAATAACATCAGAGTGAAATGGACCTGAGGGTGCATTTCCACCAGAGATGTGCTACGTTGCTAAGCTACGAAATACAATATTAGGAGCGCTTGATCTAGCGATCATAGCTATGAGAATCAAGTGCTCCTATTGGTTGGCTTGAAACACATCCGTAGCTTGGCAACGTAGAATATCGCTGGTGGGAGGCAAGGCATCCTAAAGGTTTGCAATTTGAAGTCTCAAATTAGTTTGCAATTTAGTAACGTTGCAGTAAATCATGCAAGGAGCGCTGGCTGTTGCTATAATATTATTAATATATTTATTTTCTTTGTACCAACATCGTTATTATGTTATTTATTTTTATTATTATTGTTAAGGAAGAGCGGAGTATTCTGCCACAGGGGTAACTTTACTCTGAAAACAAGGCTCCAACCTTATAAGTGTAAAAATAATGTTGCTGTGAAAACAAAACTTTTTTTTTGTTTTTTTTTTTTTATTATAAACGAACTTGAACTTAGTCTAACTCACTTAGACTAATTTAATCGCAAGAATCGTATGGAGTCTTGTGATTAAATTAGTTTAATCAACACTTTAATTTTTAAAATAGTTTCGAGCAACTCAGAGTATAACTAGTCAGTTATGACTAATACTTAATGTTAAAACTTACATGTTATAGTGTTTTAATAAAGTGCTCGAATTCTATCAACGTAAATTAGCATTAAAATCTTATACTAATCCTACATAATCGCGATTACACAATAAGGGCCCGATTCACGACCGATTATTTTAGTTGGGTACTGATTGTGACAGTACTGACCAATTGCTGTCGTGTTTAGTGACTTTAAGCGTGATAATTCGACTGGATAAACCTTTCTAACACAGCATGTTGCTTGTTAATGGTCCATTCGCGGTTGGATCTCTCTGTCCGACCAAGCCTGCAATATTAACGTTGTTTTGGTGGCAAAGATTACTGCTCCTTTTCACGGTCAAAAGTTTCATCTTTTTTTTATCCACTACAAGCTAGCCCTTGACTGCGATTTCACCTGATGGTAAGTGATGATGCAGTCTAAGATGGTAGCGGGCTAACTTGTTAGGGGCATGGCAGTTATATTAAACCCATACCCCTAGTTGGTTCTACACGGCATCGTACCGGAATGCTAAATCGCTAAATACATCTTGAACTTGTATGGTATTGAACAAGTACCATCTGTTGCCATCAAGTGCTTTTTCAATTCCATAGCTCAGACAGAATCTAAGGAGAAAAATCTTTAAAACCTACATTAATGCCCCAGGCTTTGCGCTCATTTGGAGGGGAAAATGAGTTTTGTATGAAAAATATTGTCTGAAGGCAACGAAGCATCACGCAATTTAATGCGTACTCTTATATATACTTCGTGACTACATGCTAGCGTATGTATTTATGTGCTGTTAAACGATGAGTGTAGAGTTTAATTAGGGTCAGTTCACAGTGCAAGGTCGCTTTTTGTATGATGAGTGATGACGTTTGTTGGGAATAAATTTGTTTATGAGAACCTCGTTTGATTGCTTCGATGGCCAAGTGCCTTTTCTTCCACTACAAGTTAGCCCATGACTGCGTCTAGGCAAGCCAAGGGCTAAATTCTATCGGAATAAAAACAATTAAAAATAATTAGTATTTAGCCCTTATTTTTTTAATTACTTAGGGATTTATTTATTGAAAAAGGCTGTGCATTGTTTAATAAGTAAACTGAAAAACAAAAATATTATTTAGACTTGCTGGAACAAAGAAATGTACCACACCAGAACGCTGGCTGTGTTACCCCACTTAATATAAAAGCTATACATATATATTATAATTAATGTTGGCTGATGTAACTTTTTTTTTAATTTGTACGCTAGCGCTTGGCTGCCATCAGACCTGCTTGCAAGTGGTGCAGCCTAAGGTGGAGCGCGCTTGCCTAGAAGATGCCTATTCACTCTTGATTTGAAGGGAAAACGGAACCTGGGAAGGCATTCCATATTCTAAGGGTTTGAATTAGGAACGAGGAAGCAAATCGCTTGCTCGTTCCTAATTCGAAACCACCCCAATCAATTCGAACTTCCAAACCATTTAGGCACCTGTGGACTCCGTGAGACGGGATGATAGATATTTAAAAACATATCTAGCATCTTCGCCTTGAAAACCTTAATATTAGCGAGATCATGACTGCTAACTTTTAAAAACCTATAATTACAGTCAGTTACATTGCAAGGTCGCGTTTTTGTGTGATGGTGTTTGTTCAAGAATAATAATAACCAGTTTTATATTTTGCGCTGTGAAAATTATTATAATGGCAATAATTACACAACTGTTTTTACGAGTAAGAACTGTTTAACAGTTACTGCAGCTCGCAAAATAAATATAATTAAGTAAGTAGCGAACGAATGCGACTGACTGACTGTCGACTGCTTAATATGGTGATGTTGACAAAAATATTATTATTATCTTACAGAATTTTGTAATGCCAATCATATTGTTTTCCTGTATAGTCCGACAAACTTGTCTGACCCGGTGACAGCGTCGCTAGTATTTATGAAAAATAAGATAAAAACGAATACTAAACAGGCATATAAATTGGCTCCAATTTTGGCCACCGGGTCAGATAAGTTTATGGGACTGTATATATTACAGGTATTATTTATTTATATTCGTTTATTTATTTTATTATTTATTTATTTACTATCGAATAACCTGTAAAAGTACTTATTTTTAAAAGTTTATTTTTTTTAATTGGTATTATTTCATGTTGTGTTTTTTGTACAGTTCATTATAGTTTTTTCACCTCTCATGCTCTAAAAAGACGTCATTATAGCTTAGCGTAGGCGGACTTAAGTTAGCATTTAGGGTCTAGGGATTAAAGTATTTTTTTTTTTAATAATTGCTGGCGTTATTAAGATATAGGTAGTAAATGGGTAGTAAAAATTTATAGTAAATGGTTAATATCAACAGCCCAAACTAATGTCACAGACACAGTCTAATAAGATACTTTCTTTCCTACCAGTCGTTCAACGAAGGCATCAAGACAAAGCAAAGCGGCGGGGTGATAGGGGCGTAACGAATGAAACTAGCAGAATTTTTATAATACAAAATTCTATTACGTCTTTTATGCAGTATCGTACATCTACGACTGCTAAAACTGTCATGGTATGATGGTAGTCAGGTCTCACATTTGTGTGAGCGTCGACCCACTGTATGAAATGAATAAATAGTTACGCTATGATAATACGATCCACACAGAATCTACTTTTTTTATGTTCGGTTTTTGAAATAATTTGCACGCAATCCTTTGTTGAATGTAAGTATGCGTCAATGTGCTAATGTTACCCATCGTCAACTACACGTACGTGCGTACAGCTCAATGTCTATGGTTCTTAATGTATTTTTTTTAATTCCTTCTTGTTAACATTAAGGAGAAAAATAAAGTTGGTATTGCGGATTGCCGCGAAATCTCTAATATTTTTATTGCAATTAATTATTTATTTAAAAGGATGTTTATTTAATCCATTTCGGATTTCGATGAACAATACTTAATACAAGGTGAAGGCATAAGGATAAAGTGAATGTGACTATTTATTTGTTAATATCATCAAGAGAAAATGAAGATCTCTCCTACTATTAAAATGTAACAATAGAATGGCAAAAAATAATTTAAAATCGTTATTAGTTTTATTTTCTCGCAATCGAAGTGAAAAGTAGAGTGTTTACCACGGGACTAAAAGCCATTCTACTCAACACTATAGCATACCTCGCTACGCTCGGTATGCTAAACATCTCGTATGAAATAGCTCATTTTAGTCCCTTGATGAACAATCTACTACTAATAATCCTTTTGAAACTTTGATTTTGTAATATGGCAAAAGATTTCCAACATTTATGGTTTCTGGTGATACTTTTTGCATTATGTGTTTTGTCAGGTAACTTTTGAATTCTTTAGAATTATCCATCCATCCATCAGCCTATAGGTATGCGTCCAAAGCTGGACATAGGTCTTTTCGAGTGCACGCCACCATATATGGTCCTCCGCCTTCCTCATCCACCCGCTTCCCCCCAACTTCTCTAGGTCATTGGTCCAGCGAGCTGAAGGTTTTCCTACATTACGCTTACCGGTACGCAATCTTCTATCTTTAGTCTTCTTATCTATCTTTAATCTTCGCCTATCTTCAATCTTAGAATCCATTATAAGAGAAAGATCTCTAATAATGGATTCTAAATTCTAATCAGATTTTTTTTACTGAAAGTTCTTGTGTTAAGGCATTCCACGAATATCTATATTAGGAACTTAAAACACGATGTAGCTATACAATAGATGATTTAGAACTATTTGGAAACCCATACAAGCTACTAACGCTTGTCTCGATGTCAATACCAGGTCAACACCATTGTTGTGGTCTCATTCAAATTCCATTGATAATACTGTAGCGCTATTCAAACGCCCACGAGATATTTTACCCTCGATTAAGGCTTATGCATACTGAACTAATACAGCGATCGGTAATTGTGTACCGTAACTACTATTAATAACTGAATCACCACTGATTAAATTAATTTTGACAATCAAAATCTTGTGACTCAGTGAATAGTGAACACAGTTTTTATTAGCATTGACATCTACCAAATTAATTAATAAAAAAAGAATTATAATATAGCTCAAATGGTTTTGGGATTCAGGTTTGCTTTTGAATAAATCTTATTATTTCATATGTTTTCTGGCTTAAACATCTTTTTATACTTCAAATTGTAGCCTGGGGAAAGTGTAATGTCTTATCGGATATATGCTATCAATAAAATAAAATAAATAACAGTTAACACTACACTACATCCATAAATGATATGAGCCTAACTCCCAATCTAGTTCATGTTAACCTTTAACCTGTAATTTAGATTCTAACCTTTATCAAATAGTGTAAATTTCCTGAATCGAAATATCACTTCATGATACTTGTTAGTAAGAGAGTCGTACTTCTTAGAAGTGGTTCGTACTATGTAGAGGACCGGTGCTGGTTGAAATAATGATGATGATGTCTTGTTAGTAGCTTAATGCTACTGATTTAAAAACATTCCTCAAATTCAGAGCATTACATTCCCGTTAAATAAGAGAGTGAACTCAAGGATGTTTTTAATATTAACATCGAGTGAACTATTATTTTCCACATTGGTAGTCACTTGTCAGTCAATGTCAAAAACATAAAGCCTCCAAAGTCCAAACCTCACAATCAAGAGCGCGGAGTTTTTTATCAATTGAATTAAAATAAATGATTTGAAATCGAACAAAATAAATAGTTTACTAGCGGATGTAACACTTAAACCAAATACAACACTAGCGAGATCCCATCTACCAGCTAATGGTAATGATGATGACTTGGCCGCTGCACATGCGCTTACCAACTTTAATTTGCGCTCACTTTGATTACCCGAATCTCTATTACAAGGTTTTAAGATATAAATTACAATAGCAATTGTTTGAGTTACTGCAAATAGTATTGAGCTCTTTAATAGGAAACGGAGTCGTTAAAATCAGTAACAGAAACCCGTCAGATGGAGGCCACGCTTGTTGTTTGTAAAACGTAAATGTACAAAAAATAATAATAACGATACAAGTAGTGTTTGTCCTAGCATTGTCTAGACAAGACACCTAGTTTATGGCAGTTGCTTTTTTATTAGACAGGCTTGCTCTCGCGCATGTAATGGATATCACACCGGATGTAAATGATAATACAGCCTCAGGTGGAATGCGGTAAGATACCAGTAGAAAAGTTATGTTGAGTAAAGCTCCACATGAAACTTTAAAAATATGACAATAATATTCTAATAAGTAATAGGTACTTAATTATCGAAAGTGACAAAAGGATAAGAAACAATTTGTTACATTTTTATCAAGTTTGATTGGCATGTTTTAAAAAATCTGACCTTTGAATTACTATCTCTGAGGTTACTTAATTACCTCATTTATTAAGTTACGAACCAATTGACAAAAAAAACATACAACTTTTGTCAAATAACAACGTTGTTAAGTAACATATCGACAGATTACAGAATGATTAAAGATACATTGATTATTATTTTTAGCCGTTAGAATATAGGTATCTGATCACATGATATAAATAATTTGATTTGTCTGAATAACGAGTCTATAGCAGATCCACCACCATTTTGTGTCACCTTAGATATTATATTTTTAATATTAACTCTATAATACAGTTTATAAATTCTGATTCTGACTCTGATTCTGATCTACAGCTTATTTATATTGAGTATGATTTGTTGATGCAAAATAGTAATAATTATAAGTACCTACTATATAGATTGTGACAATTCTAAAATAATATAGAGCACATTATGAAGACGATGTTTACGTTTATTTTTGTTGTTACTACTTAGTACAGCTATATTAAGCGCCCATGACACACATCCTTATATTTAAACGGAGATAAATTGCTTTGATATCAAATGTTAAACACATCATCACGAGAAAATAAATGTATATTGTGTAATAGTACGTTGCCTTTAACGAATTTGCTTTTGATCTTGTCAAATTAGTAAAACCAAAGATTAAGCGTCTGCAAGCTACGAAAAGATATATTCCTTTGCACACGCTTAGATATATATATATATATATATATATATACATACATATATATCAGAATCATTTGAAATAAAGTTTGCAAATATTCTGAATTCAGTTAAATACTTTTGTAATTACTAGCTGATGACCGCGACTTGAGATTGAGGTTTTTTGGCTCCCGCGGGAACTTTTTAATTTTTCGGGATAAAATGTAGCCTGTGTGTTATTCCGTCTGGAATAACACACAGGCTTGTCAAAAAAATCGAGAACAAAAACACTTAAACAACGATCGATAAAGGACTGCAATTTTATGTACCTACAGTAGTTTGTTTTTGGAAAACAATACAAGGACAAAGCAAGGAAGCCAAGCAAATGCTCCTCGAAAACCTAGATCTATGACAATAGGCCTTTCAACCACGCAACCGGAATACAAGAGAGATGCAAATGATCTGCAAAGTAGCTCATACCGATAAGAGGCTCGCAACTAGAGAGGCGGGTCGGGTCACTCAGCTGGTCAGGTGATGCACTCAAGTAATTTCCGAGAAACTAATATTCTGCCAACCGTTACATAGAACGCAGCTAAGCCATATATTTTGTTTTTCACCTTTATGAGGTTACTAGCTGATGCCCGCGACTTCGTCCGCGTGGAATAAGTTTTTTTGAATTCCCACAGGAACTCCTCAATTTTCCGGGATAAAAAGTTCCAACAAACTAATAAACCAACAAATAAACACACTTTCGCATTTATAATATTAGTATGATAATTTCGTTTCTTCGTTCTTCATTGACATCCTTATAGTTCCAGAGTCATGATTAGTGTTATCAAGTGTTTACAACTGCAACGTTTGCTTAATTAGGTACATAGTAATAGACCGTGAAGTCTCATCTGAAATCTGAATGAATGCCAACTTAGACTAGTAAGGTGTCTGGCTTCCATCGAGGTGGATGATTCCACTCCTTAAATGACAAAATGGTAAAGTTTACTAGGGATAAAATATATGGGGTAGCGTCCAAGTTCCTTTCACATACGACTCAACTAAGAGTACTATTTGAACTTTTAGGTTTGGAATGGTTATTATCAGTTGAACTTTTACCTTACTTTTTGAATAAAATAATACGTATACCTAAAGTACTTACTCATTGAAAACGTCGTTTTAGTGCACTATTTAAACTTTTAAAAGTAGCTTATTATATTACTTAGCTGCGTTTTAGCTAGCGGCCGTATTGCGATCTTGAATTTAGATGGGTGTGAACAAAAACAAGTTTATTCAAGATCGAAAATGTTAAGTCATCCATAAAAAGTAAATTTCAACAAGCTAGATGTTAAAAAGATGATGTTTAGATCCAGACGCTATCTTATTAGGTGTTTGTTTTTCGATGATGTTATTAAAGGCATTGATTAAAGACATACCATGTCGCAAAACTAGTCGACCTTGAACTGAAGTTTTGAATGTTGAATTGCGTTTCTTATCTATCATTTGATTGGTACATTGCGAAACTCGATCAATATTTGATCTTGCTTCACGACATGGTTTATTTGAATTTCGATATTGGATATTATGTTAATCTACACGCTTTATTTCACCGACAGCTTTCATTGAGTTTTTATTAAGGCTATTATTGCTGTTTCCTTTATTGGAAACAGATAAATAACAATTAAATTAGTTAGCATGTTTCCTTTTCCTTACTATTTTATTTTATGAGTTAAATTTATTGCTTTAGAAATACTTATTGGAATGCGTGTCTGAAGTTAAATAAATCTTGAAAAAACGTGCTTTGTATGTTACTATTTTTCTAAGTTAGAACCAAAATTATTTGATTTATTGCTCTTAGCATGCCATGGTTGTGTAGTAAGTGAAGTACATAGTTAGAATATGAGTAGATATAAATTTAAAACTGTAGTTTCTTCTGTATTATTTTCTTCCTGAGTCCTAACTATAAATCCTACATAACCCAAATTCTCCCCCAGGAAGTCGGGTTTCTTAATAAGACAAAAAAGGTCTTTATTAACTACTAGCTGATGCCCGCGACTTCGTCCGCGTGGTTAGTTATTAGTTTTTTTCATACCCGCGGGAACTCCTTAATTTTCCGGGATAAAAAGTAGCCTATGTCACTCTCCAGGTCTTCAACTATGTCCATGCCAAAAATCACGTCGATACGGCTTACGGGGGTTAAGGCGTGATTGAAGGACAAACCAACAAACCAACAAACAACACACTTTCACATCTAAAATATTAATATTATGAAGTATGATATGATATGATAATATAGATCCTAAAACACATCAATTCAATGCTCTTTTGCGATAAGTTACACACCATTTCGCAGTTAAAATATGGGTAGTGAGCTAGTGATTAGTAATTTAATATGTATATTATATGTGACAATAATATTATATCTACAAAGAAGTGCCCAAGCTAAATGGGCGGCGAATCGGTAGCAAGAATCTAGTTCACCTTGGCCATTATTTCCTATTTACCCACTGTTGTGTACCAACATCAACATCTGGACTATTTGATTTTTATATTTCTCCCATTTTCAAGTGTTGTTCATCTATACTATTTCGAGTGTGAGTGTATTTTGTACACTATGCTTTAATACCAACGCTTTTTAGTACTTAATATAACTTTACGTTTTATTTCGTCATCGCTAAAGTAGGTACTTATGTCCATTGTCCACTGCAGTTAAATGACGTCGTTTTTTAACAAGATTTTTTTAATTAGCCTTGTAGAGACCAATAAGGATTATTTCAATTATACTGATATTCCCATTTTCAGGTTAACCAAGCATTTAATCAAGTATGAGGGAGATATAAAGACAATATCTGCAAGGTTAGATCAAAGTCGAGGGATTTACATGAGCTTAAAAATATTTTAGACTAGGTCGTAGATTGTGAAATCGCTTGAAGGGATTTCCATAGTTCACGACCTTGTGCCATTGGTACACCCTACGATTCGCTTGATGCCATCTGTCCACCTAGTAGACCACCTCCATGTCCTATCTATAGAGTATAGGAGGTCTGGAGACGTTGAGTCTTCTAACGTAGCGCGCTATTTCAATACCTTGAGATACCCAGTTTCCCACGTCTGTTTTCTCTACATTTTACAAACAGAACATTGAACTTGTAGATTATTTGTGCGATATACGATTACAGTTATGCGGGTTGAATAATTGGGAACGTTTGTAAATGAAAATTGAAATAAATGATATTTTAAATGAAAGGAAGTAGCAAATGAAGATTAGGCTATTTTGATCGTACTTAAGTTATAGTCTTTTGTAGATCGATTTCGATCGATTGCAATCGAGTAGATAGTAAGTTTTTTAACCTTTGCAGAATTTTGAGTAGGACGATTATTTTCATTCCAAGAGGAGACCAGTACTCAGTAATGACATAACTAATGGAGGAGAAGGTGATAACGACAAGTGAACTAAAAAAAAGTTCTCCAACCTATTAATTTGGCTATCTTTACCAATACGGAAGTTTGTGTTTTTTTTACTTTATTAAAATAATATCTTTAATATTATACAGGAAAGGATAGCTTTTTTTCTGTTACAATGGTGGCAACTGATATTAAATAATTGATTTAAAATCAAGGAAATAGTCGGCATTGTTATTGATTTACCGGCAATCATTCTTAAAAATATGTGTATATTAATTGATTCCTGCTTCTCGAATTGTAAAATTCGATTTATCTTCGGTTACTGCGTTTAATGAACGACTATAATATTATTGTTGTAATATGCTTACCCTTAGTGCATAATCTACTATTGTAATAATTTATTCTGTGATAGTCGTTGAACGTGTTAAAATGGTTTCTTTTTTTCTTTTTAGTAAACAAAAATTTTAAGTGTCGACTAAAGAAATAAATTTAGAAGCTAATAGTTTTTATGCATCAGAGCTTTTACATAAAAACTCTTATTTCCTCTAATAATATCGTTCCGACTTCCGAGTGTAGAGAAGATCCTGCTACAAGTTATAACATCTCAATACAAGTAGGTTACTCTAATAGTATGGGTATATTTATTTACTTAATTTAGTCGAAAATAGTTTTTTCAATTAAAGTGATTATCATTAATTTCCACTTATTATTTCCATTTAATAATACTTTATAGTACCTATTAGTAATTAATTATTTATATTTCCTTTCAAATTGATAAGAAGTAATGAATGAAGTAGGTAGGTATTTATTAGTATTCTGTAGTAGTCATCGTTGATCGTACTAAAATTCTACATCAATGGTAGTAGTAGAGGTAGCCATAGTTAAGTCAAATCTATTATTTTAAAGATTATAAGGACGGCTGTCCACAGGCTAGAGCAGCTGGTAGGTAGGTAAAATAGATAGCCTTTACATATATGAGGATTCCTTTCAATGTAATTTAATAAATCTTGTTCCAAGTAACGACTTGTAGAAGGTAAACCAGAAAATATGTTGTACAGTCAGTTTCAAAAAAATTAGTTGACTCTACATAACATAGTACACACCTTAGTACCTACATACCTACATGTTGCGTTTTGTTTTGATAAATTTTATCTAGGTACCATTTTTTTGAGTACACTAGTATAAGGTAGAGACTAGAGGTACGAGTAGGTATAAGCAGCAAGATAATCTAAAAAGAATGTTTAACTTAGCGCTGTTTTTCCTAATATATTTTTTGATATATTTTTTTATTCATAGCTCAACCGCTAGTTCAAAAGTAGTTACGTATCTAGCCTTTAATTACAATATACCTATTATGGGTATCGCACTTTTTGAGTACCTGATATTATTCCTAATTAAGTACCTACCTAAGTAAGCAAAAAACTATTAGCCTTATCGGTTTTGCTAAGCAGGTTTTTACTTAGATTTAGGAAGATACTAATATAATCATATAAGAAAAACTACTTGACTACAGTAGTTTTCTATTACTTTTAATATTATATTCTCTAATATTAATTAAGGTATTTTTTCCCATAATTACTAAATTTTGCACTAACTCTACCATATTACTCATAATATGTATTTTGAATTTTATTTTGCCGACTGTACCATACCATACGTTTTACAAAGTTTTCATTCAAGCGATAAGACAAAACAGTAGGTGGATAACAACAAGTAGCAAGTAAAATAGGTAAGTAAATAACTTAACTAAGTACATAGAATGCACAAGTAACATTACCGTTTTGTAAGGATAAGGCAAACAGCTCGTCGTCTTGCAGCCATTGCAGCTCGCTAATTATAGACATATCAGCTTGGTACGACATCAATGTGTCATGATAACTGCATAACAACAATCCGCTAAAACGCACCAAGCTCTAAACAATATTAAACAACACAATCATCACAACACTATACGTCAAAACAACAAATGAAATCTGTAGAAAAATCTCGCGCCATAACTTTTCCGCGCATTTGTAACACACTTTTCTCGTTGACGTCCTTTGACAGCTGATTTTATCGTTAACTTAAGTAAACTAGACAGCAAACAATCGATGCCGGCACCATCACAACACTAGTGTGAATCGTCAAAAACACGGACGAAATTGGCGCTACAACATTTTTCACGTACTAAGCGGCATTCGTATCACACTTTTCCGGAATTCACGTGAATGGAACGTCAATTTTTGACAGCTGTTTCGATCGTGAACTCGAGTATCGGGGTAAACGGACGCGGGCACGAAATACACGTGCAACGCGCGCGGTTGTACCACACTGACTAAAGTATACTAGTATAAGTAAACCAAGCAGCGAAACGGCGGCTGAATACCAAGCGCGCTAAGCGGGGGGCCCGACATGTTACGTCCAAAACGATACATCATCGATGACTTCTGTACAAAAATCGATAGTGCGACATCACTAAAGGTGTTTTATACAGAAATGCAACGTGCTAGGAACAAAAATATTAATTGTTATGTATATTATTTCTCCTTTACAACTTTTCTCACAGTGCCAAGGGTCATTGGTTCATGGTTGGAATCTCTAATCATATATAGAGCTTCCTTCATTGTTTTTTTCTTTTTTTACTATATTGATAGCGCAGCTAAAAATTTGAGTAAAGTTAACCTGTCTTGAAGAAATCTCTCATCTCAAGTCTCATACTCTCATACTCTTTCTCTTGGCTGCTCGACGGCATTACTCTACGCGACGCGCAGGCGGCGGATCAGTTAATGATCGACTACCTCATAGATACATATGTGGACTACCTGATGCCTAATAAAACACAGAGCTAAAGAGTGTACAGCGAAACAGTTTTTAATTATATTTTTGCCGAATATATTCAGTTTTTCAAAAGTTGCAGAACAAAGGTGTATCAGTCTTAATGAAAAAAAGTTGCCCTTAAAAGGTTATTAGTATTTTTACAAGAGACCACGTCCTGGGATAATACTGCCATGGCTAACCAGTAAGTATTGTTCTAATATTGTTGACGTTCGTGACTCGTGTTTTAGAATTATAATCCTTATTTTATGGACGTCAAGGTACGCGACATAAAACTGTCATTTTGAAATAATACTGCTTATAGCGATGACAGTAACCTCCCTGGCCAAGTAATTCGTAATGTCGATCATGGTTCTCTATTAATTCTCACTCATACTCATATTTTTTTATTCAATTATACTTATTAAAAGTGCTTTTGAATCGCCGAGTGAATCTACCACTGTTCAGAATGACATTCCTACCGAGAAGAACCAGCAAGAAACTCGGTGGTCTTAACTTAACTTTAACTTTTGGTGGTTTTAACTTTTTAAATCACTTTCGGTACCCAACCTCGTGCAACCTACAAGGGCTAACGTCCTCAACTTTACGACCGCAAGTGTCAGTTAAAATCATTTTGGCAACTTATTTTAATGGCAACTTTATGGTCTTTTTACGGTGCATTTAGACATGCCCACCTCTTACTCGGGTTTATTCGATGATTAATGTGTCTCCAGTATTGATATAGATGATCAAAATCCAAAGACACGTAGGTATGTATATTACCTATAGTTCTTGAAAATATTTTATTTTTATGTAAACTTACTTAAATACATATCAAAAATTTTCGAACCGGCAGGATTTGAACCTGCGTCTCTCTGGGAATCGCGCCCTGAGCCGTTCGCACCTTTCTTGCCTTTTGAAAATTTTTGATATGTATTTAAGTAAGTTTAGAAACTTTCCTCGTGTGTGAAGCACTGTACTTACCTAATAAAATTATAGAAAATGTAAGTATTGTTTAAAAAACCAAAATTTACCCCATGCTCTTCTTGTAGTATTTTCTCCAATCAAAGCTGCTTATTTTAATTGTTTATTTTATATTTTATGCACTACGCGCTAGCCGGGTCATGTTCTGAAAAAAATAATTTGACAGGGTGCTGGCATGGTTTGGCTTTGATAACCATTTCAAAATATCTATCAAAATAAAAAAAAATAAAAAAAACGTGCGACGATAGTTGATGACGTCATAAGTCATAGGAACTCCCATACTAAATAGGTACACGTTTTGACGTTTGATACGAACTTGCTGATTAAAGAACCTATTTGTTATTTCATTGTCTTTAGTGACAAAGTTTGTTGTTGTTTTGAGTTCATTTGAATTAACCGGCAAGAGACTCCGGAGAAAGCTCAAAAATTAAAAATGTTCAAAATTTTAAGCATTAAGAAAGGTGTACTTCTATGTAGATACTTCAAAACACTTAGAAAGACTAAGTATATCTAGACTTTTCTATATCAATGGCCTTCGGCTTCAAATTTAAACACTTAGTTGTGGGAAATCATTAAAAAAATATTTATCGTTTATTTTACCCGGTACTTATTATTTTATTAGCATATTGAGTAGGTATTTATTATTGTTTACGGTACGTAAAATTTACAATTATTATTAATATTTTTGTGTTTATCTTGATGCAATAAATATTTACAAAGCATATCAATAATAATTGATACAAATTACTTTTAATAATTTTGTAAATATACAAACCAAGCGTGCGTAAAAATTTAAATAAGCCTATTTTTTTGCATATTCAAACAAGTAAGGAAGTATAGATCAATCAAACAATAGTAGATTATACCACAGATTATACACCAAGGGGATAAAGCATTGTTTTATGTCACGGGCGCTACATTGAATCCTGAACGTAACGAAGGACTCCATATTTAACTCCCGAGCGCAGCGAGGGTGTTATAAGTTAATTCCCGACCAAAGGGAGGGAATTAAGATTGAGTCCTGAGTGCAGTGAGGGATTCAAGCGCCCAAGAAAAAAACTGCTTTATCCCGGTGGTGTATACTCTACTTTATACTTCTACCATAACAGTAAAACAAACTGTAACGGTTAGATATTTATTGCAAATCATAGTAAGTAGGATACATAGGTCTAGTAAATAATAAAAAGAAAAGACAAATATTATTATTGAATTTGTAACAATTTGTAACAAAATACGTAGATAGATTGTAGATGTGGAATAATTTGTCATTTGTTTTTATTTCGCGCTTTGGCGCCGCTGCTTTGATATTCAAACTTTTTGCTTTTCATGCTGCCAGTGTTTATGCAGGTATACATACTCCTTGGTTTAAAAACTTTTATGTCAAATGGTACGATCGTTTGGTCGACCAGTCTGGAGCCTAGACTCTGTTGTGCATATTTACAGTATGGGGTTGGTCAACTAGTTGGGCGATCGATCGACTAGATTACGGCCCTAGGGCATGAAGACTGACTTTAGACCCGCAAAAGTATGATTAAAACAGTAGTAAAGGTATGGTAGAAGTATAAAAATAATAATTAGTACCTGCGTAGTAGAATTCGCGTATTTTTTTAGTTAAAAATAATTCATTCAAGGTAAAAAACTATGAAATGTAGAGCCTATTTATATATTTATATTTTCATGAATGACTTGTACTTATTGTTTTAATAAACTGTATATTTTTGTAAATACTGGTAATTTAATACTAACCCAAATTTTAAATCCAGTATGAAAAGATTGATTCTTAATGAAATTCGACAGGTCGCACGCAGGTTTGCATCTTTTCATTACTCTAATAAAATAATAACAACAAACATACACATAATTTTATAAATTTCTATAATGAATAAAAATTGTATTAAGCTTATATTATCTCTTAAAATATGATTGCTCTTCCTTAGGTATTTAATTTAATTCGTTTAAAAGCACCTGCAATACGCGTTTTATTTACTTACTAAACCTTATCATTTAAGCTCTGATAGTGATACCTAACACATTATCACGGAATGGAATGAGGAAACTTCTTGTGTCATAAGTTTAAGAAACTTTCGAGTTTACAAGCTTTTTTTTGTAAGATAACAACCTTTTTTTGAGCTGATAAGACTCTGTACTTACGTGCCTACTCATGGAATTAGGAATTACAACCTTGGTGAGATACTGACATTACGTCTGACGTTTGACGACCTCCGTGGCGCAGTGTAGAGCGTGCGGAGGTCCCGGGTTCGATCCCCGGCAGGGTCAATGTGGGAATTTAAAATTTCTGAATTTTCCCTGGTCTGGCCTGGGTGGGAGGCTTTGGCCGTGGCTAGTTACCACCCTACCGGCAAAGACGTGCCACCAAGCGATTTAGCGTTCCGGTACGATGCCGTGTAGAAACCGAATAGGGGTATGGGTTTAATATAACTGCCATGCCTCTAACAGTTTAGCCCGCTACTATCTTAGACTGCATCGTCACTTACCATCAGGTGAGATCGCAGTCGAGGGCTAACTTGGATATTTAAAAAAAAAACGTATGCGGCACTGTTCGGTACTGTACCTACTGCACAAGGGCCATACTGCCATACGTACAGTCGACTGCAAAAGTCCATACATAGCTCTAAGGCTAAAACCGCTTGCAAGCAATGCTGTGAATCTCACGTGCTCACTCACACTGATAAACATAAACTGTCAATAATATTATCAACCTTAAATCAACACCGTAAGGTTCAAACGATTTCAGTTCAATACTACCTGCATTACCATAAACTGTCAACAATATCAACCTTATGTCATTAGCATTAGGTTCTAAATATTCCTATTCAATCACCTTGTCTATTCTGATTGTTTATTTCATCACTTTACAGTAACCACTCCCAGTGTCGTAATAATATAGTTGGTATACGAGTTACGACGCATCATATTATGACCTAGGTTCGAATCTCTTACAGCAGTTTTTATTTTGTTTTGAATACAAACAAAATTTATGTTTTGTTTATGTGTTTTGTGTCTGTTTGTTATTCTTTATTATAATATAATATCTTTATTTCCATTTATAAACGCAAACATTAATTATAACAAGATAATACTTAAGGACAAAGTTAGTTATTTTGGGAGGAAAGCTATAACTATGTTAGTGGTGTCAATTATTGCTTATTATGAGTCAATAAGTAATAAAACAAACAAAATAAATTGGAAGGAACACTTTTTATTAGATAATTGACTTTATTTTCATTTTTTCATTGTTATCATGTTACATTTTCTCAAAAGTAATAAATAACTTCAGCTACTTTTTCTATCATTTTTTAAGGTTATAGCTTAAGTAATCGTTTTCATAAAGAAAAGAAAATTGAAGCTAAACCTTAAAAATCTAGTAAGCAAAGGGCGGCGCTGCTTTTTTGTCTGTTAATTTTGATAAGATATACTAATAATAATTATTACAAGTTAGGAAAAGAATAAACGTTATGTTTCATATTTAAAGCCTTAAAAATTAAATTTTATATAGCTTTAAAAGTATTATTATTCAATAAAACCTCCACTTTTTTCAATAACATCAAGCAAGCGCCGCCGGGTGAATCCGTTTGTAATATAAGGATAGATATCCGTTATTCTAAATATATTCTCCCATAATTCCATACAGTGAGCCTCCGTTTCCTCTGCAGTCTTTTCATTTCACATAACCCACCAGTTTGCACCATCAAATCTCATAATATTCTCTATGATTTAAGTTTGGTGACCTTACTGGCCAGGGAATAACTGTTGTCTGGGTTTTGATTAAACCAATTACGCACTATATGTGATCGATGCACAGGACAACAATTATCATGCACAAATGATAGTTGTGGCACATCAACAGCTGGACATCACTTCCATGTGTTATAATGTGCAGCTTTGGCGCTGGTGTTTAAGTATCGAACATGTTCGCGAACTCGACAGTTGGTATGCAGATATTGTTCTCATATTGTTCATCTATAATATTATGTCTTCGTTGTGAAGCATTACTCTCTTCGTCAGGATGCGACACCCAACACTTGGTTGTCCACTAAAAACCAAACAGCGAGATTAAAATAAACACTTTTGAAACTACTAAGTATCTTGTCTAGATATTTACTAATAAAACGTTATGTAACTAATCCTAAGTTTATAAACACACATTTTTTAACAATAAAAACAATACTCACAGTGAAACCAGTTTCATTGCAAATTTGAGCTAAGTATATTGTATCCGATATTATTTAGCTCAATAATATGCATCCTCTTCTGCATATTAATATAAGCCTGCATTATTGTTGAAGATAAGAAACAGCAAAACTTAGTAAATTATAATAATTTTGTAGTATTTGCTAATAACGACTAACGAGTGTCAAATCTTCCGTCTCCGTCAGTACTCAGTGGCCATATCTATTCAGAGATTTTTTAAACTACCCGCATATGCTATTGCTGGTATAAAAATATCAGTCATCAAATAAAAAAAGTAAAAAAAACCTACACGGGGTCGAGATTTGAACCAGCAACAGTTGCGGTGTGCAATCCAAGTAGTTCCACACCTCGCCATTGAGCTCACTTACTTGAGGTGTGAAATTATCGATATTACTCGGCTATTACAATACCTACAAGCTGAACGACTTTATATTATACTACTGCAAGTGTGTGGGTGTCCGACCGCATGCAAAGCAACTTATTTGCTTATTCTATATGCAATTTTGACGTCGACTGTACATACTTATGTACGTACATACGCTTAAAGACATATTGTTTCACTATTGTTGACCTTCGTGTTTTAGAATTATAATCTTTATTTTACGAACGCCAAGGTACGTGAAATAAAACTGTCATTTTGAGTAATATTGTATTATATTATAAATGCGAAAGTTTGGATGGATGTATGGATGTATGGATGTTGTTACTCAATCACGCCCCAACGCGACGGCTGAACGGATCTGGATGAAATTTGGCACAGATATAGATTATAGTATGGAATAACACATAGGCTACTTTTTATCCCGGAAAATTAAGGAGTTCCCGCGGGAACCGAAAAACCTCGATCCACGCGGACGAAGTCGCGGGCATCGTATTGCATAAGTACTTCTTTAAGCGTTGACAGTAAGGCCAGTGCACGGCACGAAATATGTTTACCTCAGTGGGTCCATACAACCATGCAACGCACAAACACACGTGTTCGTGTGTTTTTCTGCCCATCAACTAAGGTTGAGGCCCCGGGTTCGAACCCGGGCTATGGTTAATTTGTGCATTTATGATTTCTGAATTTTCTCGGGTTTGATTTGGTGGAAGGCTTGGGCCATGGCTTGTTACCAAAGATATAGGCTAGTTACCATGGCTAGTTTTTGTAAGTGGATAAAAAAACATCAAGTCGAAATGATTTTGTTGGAATCAAAATATCTTGGATATCTTGAAAAGTGGTATCCACATAAGCAATGTCTAGGACACGTAGAATTTTCATACCAAAGAAACAAAAGTACGAGTATTACGTAAATTATAATATTATGTTTCATTTAATTTGAAAAATATTGATTGCACGGTGAATTTAAAAAAATAAAGTTGTAGCGGAAAAATTTTGTTTATATTAAAACATGTTTTCGAGCTAAATACTGTACAAAAATAAATATTCCTCGTGGATACAATACTTCATACTTAGGCACTATACAAGGAAAAATTATAGAGCCAAGAACAATTACTTAATATGCAAGTAAAGCAATCATTAAGTATGCTTTAAGTACCTACAAACATAACCTGTACTTAGTTATGTATCTATGAAACATACATTAGGTATTTTAAATACATTATTAATCAATACCTTGTATTAATAGCATAGCATAGCATTAATAATAATTATTAATTATAGATCTATTAAAAGAAAAATAATTATGGTAATAGGTATAGAATATAATAATAGGTAAGAAGCGTTAGGTACCTTTTTTTAAAAAGCTCTTATTAGTTTATTATTATTTCTAAAAAATTATATGAAATGTGCACATTTCATACCCTGTAAATGAGTTCGAAAGTTAAACTTCCCGGCCTAGGCCAGTAAAGAATGTACATACATTCTTTACATATCATAAGTTTGAATTTGGAATCTTTCTTCCTGAATATCTTGTAACTTGAAATGTTCTTTGGCCTCCGTTTTCTTCTTGTTGGCAATAGGGATGATGCCTATTATAATAGTTAAACTATTTGGAACTCTACCGTATTACGCGCTCAGCACTCACAGCGCAAAAAAAAAAAATTTCTTAAGTAGGTTGCTTTTTTATTTACTTTCTTTTAATTACATAATATAATATATTAAAAAAAAGTCACTTGTTTCATTTTTTAGAAAAGCACTATACACACCTCGACCGGGAGAACATTTCTGGTCTCGTATATAGCCGTAGTCTAACTAATTAACACTCGACCAGAAAACGCGTACTTCCCGGTCTCGCGATGTAATGTACTATTACTGCACTAAGATTTTTTGAAAATGTAGGCATCAAAAACAGAGACACGAGGTTGGTTTCTATTATATTTTAGAAGATTAGATTAAGAACTATTTTTATTATTATAATAAGCGAGTTGAACCCGCTTTGACCGCAGCGATTTAGTTTTAAACAAATCCCAAGCGGCCTCTTTGATATTCCGAAGATTTTCCGGAATAAAAAGTAGTTTAAGTTTATGTCTTCAGATGCCGCATTTTCAAACTCGGTGGCTATCAAAAATGAAAGCCACTGCCACATACACAGTCCCACAAGCTTATCTGGCCCAGTGGCCAATTGGAACTAATTTTTATGCCTGTTCAGTTTTTGTTTTTATTTTATCAAATAAATATTATAAATGCGAAAGTTTGGATGGATGTATGGATGTATGGATGTTTGTTACTCAATCACGCTCTAACGGCTGAACGGATTTTGATGAAATTTGGCACAGAGATAGATTATAGTCTGGAATAGCACATAGGCTACTTTTTATCCCGGAAAATTAAAGAGTTCCCGCGGGAACCGAAAAACCTCAATCCACGCGGACGAAGTCGCGGGCATCAGCTAGTTTTTCATAGATATACTAGCGGTCAGATAAAATTGTCTGACTATTTTGTATCCATTGGAGGTTTGCTATATGGTAATAATATAAAAATACTATTTCATAGCAAACCTTCAATGGGTACCTACGAAGTTTTATAGATTTAATGAATAGAGGATCTGGTCATCAGATCAGGTAGCTTACATCCATGTGCGGCGCGGCGGCGGACAATGCGGCGTGATTGAAGGATAAACCAACAAAAACAAACTTTTCTAATATTGGTAGGATACTCATAACGCTGTTTCAACGTAGCCTTTTGATAATGTACAAAAATTTGTAAAAGTATTCGGCCTTCGAGGCAACACGCTAATTCCATCACCCATTGAATACTTGAATCATAGCTGTCAATTGCGTCATTTCTCTAATTGGCCAGTCATGCGCACAGTGTTTGCGCGTTTTTATGAATATCCTCACGCTATCTAACTTTTAGCTGAGGAGATGGCGGCCGTTGATCTAGCCCCCGATTTTGTAAGAAAATCGCTATTGTAAACGTGTGTCAAACGGATACTTCAAATCAAATCAAACCAAATATTCATTTACTAGCTGATGCCCGCGACTTCGTCCGCGTGGACTAAGTTTTTTCGATTCCCGCGGGAACTCATTAATTTTCCAGGATAAAAAGTAGCCTAAGTATATTACTATTCCACGGTATAATCCCCCTATAATGGTGAAACACGTACTTCTTCATAATTTAAGGAAAGCCCAAATGCTGTTTCATGGCTATAACTTGAGAAATTAAGGATTTTCATACAAACTCTCAACCCCTATTTCACCCCTTCGGGGGTGGAATTTTGAAAAACTGTGCAACACATATGTTTTCATTTTCAACCCGCAGCTCATATTAAATCAAGTTTTATGGCTATAACTTGAGAAATTAAGGATTTTCATACAAACTCTCAACCCCTATTTCACCCCTTCGGGGGTGGAATTTTGAAAAACTGTGAAACACATATGTTTTCATTTTCAACCCGCAGCTCATATATCAAGTTTCATGGCTAGAAGGCGGGGGTAGAATTTCGGGATAAAAAGTATCCTATATACCTCGTAGTATGGGCTCAAATCGTGCCAAGTTTCGTTTGAATTCATTCAGTAGTTTCGGCGTGATGCGCGGCCAAGATACAGACAGACAGACAGACAGACAGACAAAAATGAAAAAAATTACAGATGAGTGCCCTCCAAAAAAAATTTTCAAAATATCTTCAATGTACAGAATTGGACCTGTTACAGTTTTATTATAAGTATAGATAGGTTCAATTTAGGTACACTGTAGGTACACATATTGACGTCGATTACTTACTTATAAAACATGATGGTGATAATTAGTTACGGTATCTTAAAACTAAGCTACGAGGGTTGCAAATGCGCCCTGGTCTGAGAAGAGCCCACAAAAAACTCAGCCCGGTTTTTTTTTCATTATCACCATCTCACAAATCATCTTAACTAAGGAACTATCTGAGCCATTAGAGCAAATTATTGCCAAGCTTCCTTGTCATTTAAGTAATCCTTCACATGGTAATAAGATTTTTCAATGAGTTAACGTTTTAAATTAACTTTGAACTTATTCCGAGACATCTTCAACATGTCTTCTGGGAGCTTATTGTAGAAGCGGACACTGTTTCCAACAATTCTAACTGTTTAAGGAGTTTATAGATGCCTGCGTGTCAAAAAGCATTATATGATCTCCTAACGGATTGCCTCCATGACTGCGGCCGACGAGGTCCCGGGTTCGAGTCCCGGGTCGGGCCATAATTAAGTATTGGGTATTTTCTGACTAGAAATTCTCAGTACTAGCCCGGAGTTAGGAAGTTGGTGGTGTTCCACCCCCGTGCCTCGGAGAGCACGTTAAGCCGTCGGTCCTGGTTATTATCACTAACATGATAATAGTCGTTAAAGTTCGCCAACCCGCATTGGAGCAGCGTGGTGGGTCTAAGCTCTAATTCCCTCTCTCCTATGAGAGTGGAGGCCTGTGCCCAGCAGTGGGACGTTAATGGGCTGTAGTGGTGGTGGTGGTGGAACTCCTAAAACTGTTAGAGTAACAATTAATGATTACGATTTTCTTAGACGATTGGGCCTAAAATCTCCTATCATTAACATTTCAACCCATTGCCAGCTCACTACTGAGCATGAGTCTTCTCACGGAATTATACTTTGGCTAAAGTCCACCATGCTGACCAGGTGCGGATTGGCAGACTTCACATCACACACTCTGAACTTTATTTTGAACTATCGTTATATTTTCTAAGTTATGTGTGGCAATAAAGAATGTATCTATCTATCTATCTATCTATCTATCTATCTATCTATCTATCTTTATGAAACGCATTATGAAGAACTCTCGGGCAAGCAGATTCCACAATGTTTTCCTTCACCATTTGAAGCGAGTGTTACTTAGTTTCTTAAAATGCACATAACTCCAAGAAGTTAGAGGTAGAAATCCGGCCCGGGGATAGAAATCACGACCCCATATTATAGGAGGTTGGGTGTCTAAGCCACTATCACTGCAGCAAACATATCTTGACTAATAATTTAATTAATGAATAATGAATTTTCAGTGTAAAATTCAGACACTCTAAGGGCCTGTTTCACAATCGCCAAGTAAACCTTAACTGACAAATAAATTTGAAATTTAGACAGGATTCCTATACAATATCTCTCAAAACATGAAATTTATCCGTCAGATAAGGTTTACTTGGCGACTGTGAAACAGGCCCTAGGTCTAGGATATAGCATGCATGTTATATGTATTTAAAGCGGATAACTCTCCTCAACATAAATTTCACTAGCTCCTGAACTGTGAATTTATCGCTATAGGCCACTTTTTGTGCATTCGCGTAGATTGAAGACGGGCTTGTATAAAAACTGATCATTGAATGAAGGCCGTGGGTGGACTGGTTATGAGGCATGATCATCGATTTACCAACTAAGGATACAACATTACCTACAAATTAATACTCAAAAAGCGTCCACAATCGCTTATACAAACACAGCTATAGACTAAGACACCAAACGGTTCACAAAACCAACCATATATTTTTATATTTAGGGTTCAATTTTGTAATAACAATTCGACACATACGACATTTTGTCGCCTAGTGTAGGGGAGCGAGGGGCTAGTTGTTACAGGGGTAAGTAGTAACAAGCATTTTTTACCTAGATATTAGAAAAATATTCATTTGATTTTCAACCTAACCTACTATTTAATACCCATTCTATCATATTATGAGCGCGATCAGTATCCCGCTGGATGGCACAGAAAACGAAGCTGTGCAGGCGCTCCGATAAGACCAGGTAATGTATTTTTTTTTTGTTTATACAAAATTGATTATTGTTGATTTCAAATTTTTTAGCAATTGTTGATTTGTTCAAATACATTTAGCATTTGTTTACTTAGATTATGTTAACTGTAATTTTACACCAAATAAGGAATATATTTTTTTATAGCAGTTATTTCAAAAAACCTTGCAGTGGGGTATGTTCAATGTTGCAACATTTTCATGGGGCAAGTTGTAACTTTTATTATTTCTATGAAATTACGTGGGACATACTTTATTTTCTTCTTCTCATGTTTTTAATAAGTACTTTTTTGTTGAATTTAATTGATGTTATCTATTTCAGAATAAGACACTATAAAAGAAAAGCTAAACGTGCTTTCCAAAGCCAAGATGTGTACGAATTGGCTTCTGTTGAAGTCTTGGAAAATAAAACCAGTGTACGAAAAGCTGCAAAGCATTTTAATTTGTGTCATGTGTCGCTATATAGTGATATGTGAAAAAAGTAGAGTAAAAAATCTCTATCAGTCGGCTATGTCAAACCCAGATTGGTTGGAACAGCAAGAGAAAGAAGAAGCGTAACTATCTGAGTACTTGCTTACTTGCTCCAATATCTACTTTGCATTGCTTCCTTTGGAAGTCAGAAAGTTGGCGTACCAGTGTGCTATTATGATTGAAGCAAAAAATGTACCTCCGTCAAGGTACAAAAATGAATCAGATTGGATTAAAAACTATATGGCAAGAAACCTAAGACTGTCTCTGAGGACGTCTGAAGCTACATCTCCGAGCCATGTTAATGTTAAATTTGTAAAACATGTTTTTGTTAATTTTTGAATATTTTTCTATTAGATTAAGTATAAAACTTAAAAGTCTAAGTCCGTTTTAGCGTGTCTAAAGTTTCTAATCTATATATATATAATTCAAAGTCCTGACTGACTGACTTATATATCAACGCACAGCCTAAACCGCTGGTCCTAGAGACATGAAATTTGGAGGGTGTGTTCTTTGTGAAGAGTAGGTATCCACTAAGAAAGGATTTTTCGAAATTCCACCCCCAAAGGGGTAAAATAGGGGTTGAAAGTTTGTATGAAAGTCCGTCATTTTTCAAGTTATATCCATGAAACTTTGTATTTGAGCTACCAGTTCAAAATAAGGAAATATGTGTTTCGCCATTTTTGAAAATTATACCCCCATAGGGCTGAAACAGGGGTTGAAAGTTTGTAGGAAAGTCCGTCATTTTTCAAGCTGTAGCCATGAAACTTGGTGTTTGGGATTTCGGTTTGAAATGAAAAAATACGTGATTCATAGTTTTTGAAAATTCTATCCCCAAGGACGTCAAATAGAGAGTTTATCCTTCAATCACGCCGAAATAGAGTAACGGATCAACGTGATTTTTTGCATGGGTATAGTTGAGGACTTGGAGAGTGACATAGGCTTCTTTTTATCCTGGAAAATTAAGGAGTGCCTGTGGGAATCCAAAACTTATGCCACGCGAACGAAGTCGCGAGCATCCTCTAGTGCTAAATAAATCTTTTAAAAATAGAAAACTGGTTTACAATTCCTACTGTTACAACTAGCCCCAATTACGGGGTAAGTTGTAACACTCGTCAGTTTTTTTTCTAAGCCATTTTCACAAGAATTCGTCACAGGCTTGATCAAAATTTTATTGGAAATCGATAGTTGAATAGTAGGTCATTCGAACAGTACTGCTGTATTTCCTTTAGGCTTACTTACAAGTAAGCTTCCATAGCCAAGAAACGAAAAATTGTTACAACTAGCCCCCCGCTCCCCTACTCATGCGCGACTGAGGCGAAAATTGTTCACAACATCTAGGTATTTGTGCACAATTTGACCGTGCCGTTTTTTGCGTTTCGATGGTGCGTCTAAGGTATTGGTAAGTCAATGGGCATGATTATCATTTGGATGAACTCTTTGATGCCCACTTCAACCAATTGCCGGCTCACTACTGACCACGTCTTCTAAGAATGAAAAGCGCTGGCCAAGAACGTACAGGAGGCATACTGTTATTATGAGGAGGTATCATACTAATATTATAAATTCGAAAGTGTGTTTGTTTGTTGGTTTATTGGTTTGTTCTTCAATCACGCCGCAACAGAGCAACGGATCGACGTCATTTTTGGCATCGTATAGTTGAGAGCCTGGAGAGTGACAATATAGGCTACTTCTTATCCTGGAAAATTAAGGAAGTCCCGCGAGTTGGTACAGATAACAGAATGTAGCTTGCACGTGTAGCTTGCGATATTCACCACCCAACAAGCCAGCCATTCGCACCGGCGCGGCGCAACACCACACAATACAAATCTTCCAAATTAAAATAAAATTGCTTTAAGCGATCGAAGTAAGACCACAGTAGGCTATTAGTTCACGTAGGTATCCTAACAGTCGGATATAAACATGTATGTCAGCCTCATTACCCCTCTTCCGAGCGATCGGCCGATCGTTACGTAAAAAGGTTATTGTATTTCGACAGGAAATAACTGACACGGCGCGTGCGCGAAAGTAAACTTGATACGACAATTTACGCGTGGTCCAAGCGAGGAACTTATATCTACGGACCTGATCTATCCTTTTGCAATTAATTTAATTAAAAATGCGAAAGTTTAGATGGATGGGATTGATGTTTGTTACTCAATCAAGCCAAAACGGCTGAACTGGTCTGGATGAAAGGCACAGAGAAAGATTACAGCGTGGAATAACACATAGGCTCGCACTACAAACACTAACAAAATCAAACCTGGTATCACTTGGCTGGGTTAAAGGTCACAGCGGCATTATAGGTAACGACGCAGCCGACGAACTAGCTCGACGAGCCGCAAGCCTGAAGGTAATGGGACCTGAACCTATCGTTCCAATACCGTTCAGTGAGTACAAGACTTGGTTAAAACAACAAACAGCAGGTACACACGCTAGATTATGGGCAAACACCACCATCTGTAGACAAACAAAAGAGGCTATACCCAGCCCAAACCAACGCTTAACTAGAAAACTATTGCAACTAAACAGAGCTAAACTCAGGACGGCTGTAGGCATGATAACAGGACACTGTCCACTTAACAAACACTTATATGTTCTAGGTATAACCGACAGCCCTCTGTGCAGAGCCTGCATGGAGACCGAGGAGACACCAAGACACGTACTACTCGAGTGTAGTGCTGTAACCACTCAACGAGAAGCCTACATTGGCTCCCCAGCAGCACTCCCGGAAGTCCTCGCCGACCTGGGCGGCCTGCTTGGATTCTGGAGTGAGCTCGGCTGGCTGGAGTGATCCAGCGGGGAGTCGCACCAAAGTTCTCACGCACAACGGGCACTTTTGTGCTTAAGTGCGGAAAAGCCCAGAGAGAGAAGAGAAGAGAAGAGAACACATAGGCTATTTATACCGGAAAATTAAAGAGCTCCCGCGGGAACCAAAAAATCTCAAATTACGCGGTTGAAGTTCCGGGATCAGCTAGTAAAATTTTTTTTTTTAAAGATAGATATTGTTTAAGATAGGCTAGCGCTGCGCTTGTCGATAAAATCATGCCTCAAATTGCTGCGGCCCACTACAGACATGAGAAGTCTCATAATGGAATGCAAATGAATAAATAAATCGTTTATTTGCCGGAAACATTGTACAATATTAAGATGACAAAGACCAAATTTGACCAAACATATTTCGTCATTTTTAATGTAGCAATGTGGGTATAATCTGAATAATAAAATAATAAAATAATTACCTCTTGCTATGGTATAATTGCTGTCAATTTCAGAGTTTTCGCGCTTCGTCCTCACAGCTAGTTTATATAAAGATCAAATGTTGCCTCACAGTCTTAAAAATATATTAGAGATAAAACGCTAGTTATTTACTATTACCTACCTATAATTTAATTGATTTTCTAACAGCAAATTTTTTCTTTTTTTGGTGAAAAGTTGTATTTTTCGCCCAGTACCAAAATTATTTCCATCTCTTGCCTTTGAATACCTCGCTACGCTTTAATTTCTATTCAATTCTATTTTCCATCTTAGAATACTTCGCTTGCTCAGTGTCCTCACAGCTAGTTTATATAAAGATCAAATGTTGCCTCACAGTCTTTAAATATATTAGAGATAAAACGCTAGTTATTTACTATTACCTACCTATAATTTAATTGATTTTCTAACAGCAAATTTTTTCTTTTTTTGGTGAAAAGTTGTATTTTTCGCCCAGTACCAAAATTATTTCCATCTCTTGCCTTTGAATACCTCGCTACGCTTTAATTTCTATTCAATTCTATTTTCCATCTTAGAATACTTCGCTTGCTCAGTATTCAATACAAATACTCTCGCCACTTCCCAGCCTAACAAATACGTAACTTTTCATTGCACGACTAAAATTGAAGTTTCCTGCAAAGTGAAAAAGTTAAAAAAGTTCGCTGAAAGCTCTTGACTTCGTTACGTAACAACACCGTAGGGTAAAATGTTTGAAACATAATATCGGCTAGGGTTACTTTATACGTGTTTAACAGAACTTCCGTACTGCTACCCTATTCTAGTCATTTTATGACTCACCCCTATCATTATCTCTGTCGCACCCGCTTCAGTACGTGCAATAGAGAAAGAGATGTAAAATGATACAATGAATAGAAGGAATTTCATAATAAGACACCAAAAAATTATATTTATAAAACAAGTCCCCTTATTTTACGAGCAGATATCCGATCGCCGAATAAAGAAATTAATGGATACGCTTTAACTAAAAAAAATTGAAAGATCGACTTCATAACATTACTAAAAATATAATAATTATTAACATAACACACTTAATAAAGCTTTAATTGGGAGTGATTTTGTCTCCTTTTTAAGATTTACGGCTAAATTGCTGAACCCATTTGATGATACTTGGTACAGGCATCATTAAATTCTGAAGACGGTCATACTTAGGTAGATTTCTAACTTTCAAAAATAGCAATTCTGCATAGGAAGTTTTTAGGTAACAGGTAATTTTATACACCGTTCAAAAAGGTAAAAAATTTGATTAAATAATAATAGTAATTTAAAGGATTTGATAAAATAATGCATAAATCCATTTTTTGAATTTTATAATACTTAATCAGGTGTTGATAAAATCCATGATTGCAAATTTCGTCTAGACATCATGATCTGAATTATGTAAGCATTTATATAGTATTATTTTGCAGGTAGGTATGAGATAGCGATACCTTGCTACCTCGTACGCGAAAAATAATAATAACAATACGCAACAATGTCTTCATTTCAAAGCAGCAAATAAAAAAATACTGGACTTATTCAGTTTTTGAAATCATAAAATATTTTTAGCTCTTATGTTGACTCAATACATCCCTTATTCGATGTAACGACCGGACAAGGCTTCTTTGTGTCTAATTACAAGTGAAAGAAAACATTGAAAGAGAACATAAAAACCTGCGAGTTGCGACCCTCCGACAAATTGGCAACGTGATTCATCATGCAATACGATATTTACGACACTAGTCACTCGTTTTGGCTTTGCTTATATTATTTTCAATCAACTTCGACAATAACTTTGACAAAATCGAAGTCGTGAGGACTTCGATTTTGGTTTATGAGAATGATTCCCGCACCATCGTCTGCGTGGATTAAAATTTTTTGATTCCCGCGAGAACTCTTTAATTTTCCGGGACAAAAAGTAGCCTATGTAGGCCTCGGACTACAATCTATCCCTGTACCAAATTTTATCAAAATCGGTCAGGCCGTGAAAACGTAGCAGACGCAGACTGACAGACAGATAGACGGACAGACAGACAGACACACACTTTCGCATTTATAATATTAGTATGGATGATTTTTTTTATCCACTACAAGTTAGCCCTTGACTGCGATCTCACCTGATGGTAAGTGATGATGCAGTCTATGATGGTAGCGGGCTAACCCGGGCTTTCAAAACTCTTATAATATTTCAAGCTATCTCAGCACTACATTTTGTCAGAATTGGTTAAATGGATAGACCGTAAAAAGGAAATAAATATTTTCTTATTTACGACTATATTACGCCCGAGGCTTCGTTCGCGTGATAAAAATAGAATGACAAAACGGTTTAAATTGGTTTGTAGTTTGTACTACTTTTAGCAATGATTGGTACTCACGCATTATTATGCAAAGCTCAACTTCTTCGAGTTCGACTACGTCTGGTAGACTGTATAATGCGTCTACGCATATTTTCGCATCAAACTCGAACCTTTTCACGTAAAAACGACCACTCACCACACTGACGCAATCATTTTCGCCGGTTTCGATGCGCAACGCAATTTTAATTGATTTGGACGTGTTTACTTCGCTATCTACCTATCTCAATCTAACGCGTCTACGCTTATTTTCGCATCAAACTCGAACCTTTTCACGTAAAACGTTCACACTGACGCAATCATTTTCGCCGATTGCGACGCGCAACACAATTTTAATTGATTTGGACGTGTTTATTTCGCCTACCTATCTCAAAAGATAGATAGATAAATTATTTAAATAAGAAAAGATCAACGAGTAGTCGTTTATCAAATAGAAAAGGACATCGCAATATATTGAAAGCGAAATTAATTTGATTTTGTAATCCCGAATTTGTGTTTGTTAAGGCGAAGTGAAATCATCAAATATTATCAAATACCTAGGTAAAATACGCAAACTATATAACGTGACATTAACTCTCTTACGTGATGTAAGTATTCGTAAAATATTCACGCAAACGCCAATCGTATGTGTTTTGTAATAAAAATTCTAGCAATTAAATAATATGAATAAAATATTGCCAACAGTTGAAAAATAGTTCTAAGCATGCAATATTGTTACTAGCTAGTTGACCCAGCCGGGTTTGCACGACTGGGCACAATAATGTTACTGAATACTGTAGAGTTTTAACGTATTCAGATAGTAGGTTCGTATAGTTACGATACTATACTCTACGTATAGTATTTATATAAGCTTTGTACGCAGGGGCCACACTACCAACGCTTAAAGCAAATTACTCAAAATGACAGTTTCATGTCATGTTAATATAAGGATTATAATCCTAAAACACGAAAGTCAACAATAATGAAACAATATAGCTTTATGCGTTGGCAGAATGACCCCAGATCTCGATTGCTTTACGGTAACGTGTTGTGAAAATCCAGCCTCAACCAATTATTCATCAAATCTTCACGAAACTTACATGAGACTAACCTTACTTTGTTAAGAAAAATGAATTGTCTAAGCGGTTCAGAGTTATGGAGAAGAATCGACAATAATCCATACTAATATTAGATATGCAAATGTTGAATCGAAGCAGGCGTTACTTTGCGGAAGTCCATGATAATGAATGAACGAGAAGTTTAATTCGCTATAATCCGCCACAGTAGACAAATCTATGTGGTATCAGGAGAAGATGCTCCGGTTTCGGAGTGAAACGTACGTTGAGAGTGATTTGGAAGATTTGTGTGGTGTGGTGCTGTGCCGGTGCGAATTGCTGGGTGGTGGGTGTTCGCATGCTATTGGTGAAGGACACGCACTGTACCACATAGATTTGTCTACTGTGGCGGATTATAGCGAATTAAACTTCTCGTTCATTCATATGCAAATGTGTCTGTCTGTCTGCTACGCTTTCCCGGCCCATCTTTTCAACCGATGTTGCTGAAATTTGGTATAGAGGTAGCTTATATCCCGGGGAAGAACTACTTTTAATACCGGGAAATTAAGGAGTTCCCGCGGGAATCAAAAAACCTTAATCCACGCGGACGAAGTCGCGGGCATCATCTAGTATTATATTATGATATAAGTAGATGTCAAAGGAACTCTACGGTTTTTCAGGATAAAATAATATATCTTATACTATTAAGTTATCTCCGAGTATGTTAGTTACGTTAGCCAAATTCAAATCTGTCCAGTAGTTTCAGTGTGATGAATGACTGAATGACAGACAAACAGAACCACAAAAATAAAAATAATAATTGTTAATAGTGAATAATTAATTAATTGTGAAGCGATTTGCTTCCTCGTTTCTAATTCGAACCGCTAGGATATGGAATGCCCTTCCGGCTTCCGTTTTCCCCTCCTCTTTTAATATACATAGGTACCTTCAAATCAAGAGTGAATAGGCATGTTCTAGGCAAGCGCGCTCCACCTTAGGCTGCATCACCACTTGCAAGCCAGTCTGATTGCAGCCAAGCGCTGGCCTATACATTTAAAAAAAAAAAAATTGTTCTGCTCGGGCTATGTATCGATACTATTAATATGGACCATTTTTTAGTTTTCCAAGTCCAATTGTTTGTACTGGGCATTGATGATTGAGGCTGGAATTTTCTTTTATTGTAAGAAACGCTAAACGCTAATTAGTTAGGTAGTACGCTAAGGCGAAGTCTCTTCGCCTTGATACTGATATCAAGGCGAAGAGACTTCGCCTTAATACTGAAATTAATCAATATCGAAAAAGATTTCTACCTATTCATTAAAACGCAGCGTCGGGCTTTCCAATACATTTCGCAAAGTGGCACTATTAATTTATATACCCCATAATAGGACAGCTCGCGGCCATTTTATAATCGGGTTTAATGTAATCAATAACTTACATAAATTCTTGTGTCAATGCATAGAAATCGATAACAATTATTTAAAACTCTACTATATAATCTTATAAATAAAGATTAAATGCAACCTATTGTCTTTATATATTAAAAACATTTATGGCATTTTGACTGTACCTACCTATCTAAGTTAAGTTTGAGTTCAATTAATGCGTATAGGGATTTACATACGCGAAGAATCATGATTATTATAGCAAAAGATAAAAAGAATAACAGGCTGAATTTGGTAATTATGCTATCTCGAAGCAGTAGCTTCTTCTTCTTGTATTCTAGCTAATAATTATTATGAAGTGGCAGTGGGCAGGGTGAAGCGATGAGCCTAATGATTAACACCCGACCTATACGGGGTCGCGGGTTTGATCCGCACTTACCTCCGAAGTTATGTCCAACTTTGCAAAGTATAACATATACTATAGAGATTAAGTGCGTTCTAAGTAATTAAATATCAAACTTCAAACTGTGAAGGAAAACATTGTGAGGACACGACCGAGCGTTCTTCATAAGTAGTATTCTGGAAGGTGTGTGAAGCGTGGTGGACTAAAACATTCTCATTCCGAGAGGAAACTCGTGCTCTAGTGAGCAGGCAATGGCTATAAATGCATATTATTATTATACTGTAATATTATTATTGTACTAGCTGATGCCCGCGACTTCGTCTGCGTGGATTTTGGTTTTTCGGTTCCCGTGGGAACTCTTTAATTTCCCGGGATAAAAAGTAGCCTATGTGCTATTCCAGACTATAATCTATCTCTGTGCCAAATTTCATCCAGATCCGTTCAGACGTTGGAGCGTGATTGAGTAACAAACATACATCCATACATCCATCCATCCAAACATTCGCATTTATAATATTTATTTGATTCTTTATTGTACACAACTCCACAAGAAACATAGATCACATAGGTACATAAAAAGAAGCTTAATCTAATAGTGGAGCGTGCTAAGGCGGTCTTATCGCAAGAGCTTTATTAACATTGTGATAAAATTAAAAACTAAAACGACCCCACGTACCCACGACGAACTGCAGCGCTCTATTGTGAGTTGTGACCTTTTAGCTTTGAAGCAACAATTAGAACTTCGCAGAAGTATATAACATAATATCTAAAGCACAAAACTGCATCACAATCGGCCCAGTAAGTACTTTTTCAGAAAAATGGTAACATATTGAAAAATAAAAATCACGATTGCAGCTCAGCTTGGTGGACTATGGTCCTAAAACATATCTAAGAACCTTCTCACAACCTTCTCACGTATAGCTAATGCAAAAAAACCGCATCTCAATCGGCCCAGTACAGTTTTCAGAAAAATGGTAACAAAAAGTGCACAAACAAACAAACACACAACCTCGTAAGGCAAACACATATTATACCGTCTCCGTTCCGTCGTGGGTAAAAAAAATACTCGAAAGTATCAATGGTACAATCAGTTTTGAAAGTGAACGAAACTCCCATATTGCTAATCTAGCGCATTTGTATTTCACAGCGATTACTTCCTGACTACAACTGTCCTAATCCAAGCCTGGCGAGCTACACGACGCACGCGCAGTAATTACCATACAATGAGTGCGTGCTAGCGCGCATCAATGAGGAACTAGGGTGACCATCATCTCTCTTGGTTATCTTTCGACGAGAACCACTGTCTTTTTTTTTATCCACTACAAGTTAGCCCTTGACTGCAATCTCACCTGATGGTAAGTGCTGATGCAGTCTACGATGGTAACGGGCTAACCTGTTAGGGGCATGGCAGTTATTTTAAACCAATACCCCTGTTCAGTTTCTACACGGCATCGTACCGGAACGCTAAATCGCTTGGCGGCACGTCTTTGCCGGTAGCGTGGTAACTAGCCACGGCCGAAGCCTCCCACCAGGCCAGACCAGGGAAAATTCAGAAATTATAAATTCCCAAATTGACCCTGCCGGGGATCGAACCCGGGACTTCCGCATGTTAAGACAACAGCGATCAACACTGCGCCACGGAGGTCGTCAAACTATCGTCAAACGTCGGGACTATGGGTCCCTAGGTAATGCAATACCGACGACGACGTCGCGTCCGAAAGACATAAAATAAATTGATCGGAAATTGACCGATAGTCGTTCACGGCTGAATATAGAGTTTATTGTAGAGACACGCCGTGTTCTTCTAGGCATCTTCTAAACAAGCGCGCTCCAACCTATAGACCTCATCATTTCTTTGTATTAAGAATGATTGTCGTTAATCGCAAGCCTATTCCGAAATAAAATAAAATAAATAAAGCCATTTAAACAAGCAAAGCCATCCCAAAATGGGTACATTTTTTCCAGTATTAAGGCCGTTTTTTTGGCCGACACGATACCGCGATATCGGCGCCGTCACACGGGACACACAGTATCAGCGACGATGTTATCATATCGGTGTCGTTTTGGTCAGTGAATGAGAGTCATAGGTGGCTCCATATATTTCAGTGCCCCGCGATCGGTGAGTCTATATTTAGCGACAACATTCGGACAATGAAAAAACCACCCTTACGATTGCATTACTCTGTTACAATTAATTATCCAAATCATGAAGTACATTTCCTTCTTTTTCATCTATCATGGTGACCCTACACGTAGCATCGGTCCTTAACCCTGCCCTATGTTTATCCGACTGACTGTTAACCTCACTCATTACATTTTCCTGTTCCATCCCTGCACTTTGATGCAGATGCAGTGTGTATGGTGACACTTTAATTTAACTTTACATTCCTTAGGTTGCATATCAATGGAGAAGCGTGGATTACGAAGGAACTATAATTAATATTTTGTGGCGCGGAGATTTGACTAATCTGATCCTCGCAATCCATACTGATATTATAAATGCGAAAGTGTGTCTGTTTGTCTGTCTGCCACGCTTTAACTGTCCATCTCTTCAATCGATTTTGATGAATTTTGGTATAGAGGTAGGCCGTAGGATACAACCCGGGGAAGGGGTACAAGTATCCCGGAAAATTGTGGAGTTCCAGCGGGAATAGAAAAAACTTAATCCACGCGTACGAAATTACGGGCAACATAATATTGTATCTACGTTCGATACTATTTATGTTGCCCGTGGTTCGATTCTTGACAGAGGCAGTTCGGTAATTTTTTTTTTTATTTGTCTCTGATAGGTATAGACTTGACTTCGGCCATGGCTACTTGCCCTACCGGCAAAGAATATGTTGTAACTGATTTTTGGTACGATGCCTCTAAGAAAATTATGGGGTTACTGTAACTGCCACGCTCCTACAAGCCCCCCGATTGTGTAAGGAAATCGTAATCGTAAACGTTTGTCAAACTGATAATTCGACCTGTTTAAGGAGTTCATAGATGCCTGCACGCCCTAAAGCATGTATGAACTCCTTAAACAGGTCGAGTAATACGTTTTAATCTGTGAAATTATTACGTTTTGCTTAGACAATTGGGCCTAAGGTTTACTCTCTACCATCTTGTACTGATTGCAGTCAAGGGTCTAACTTGTAGTGGAATATAAAAAACTGGACCAGTGCAAGTCTGACTCGCACCGAGGGTTCCGTTTATCTTAAACGTAGATAGTTTGTCCATCTCAATCATCATTACGCACTAGGTCTACTTATAAGTAAATACTAAATATTATACCGATTAAAACTATACTTTTGTCTTTGCTTAGAACGGTAATAGCTATATGACGCTCGCAGAACTTATATCTATAATATAACTCCTGCAGTTATTGCAGAGCAATTTTGTATTGCTATGATATTGATGTGAATTAAAAACAGGTATTCGAATATGCAATAGCATACTGGGCAGCCACAGTATTAATTAGGCATACGATATTATGATGCCTTAATATAAAGAATAATACGTGAAATTTATTTTATTTGATTTTTAGCGTTTTACTCTTACCTTTGTTACCTAGAGTTGTACCTAGAGCGCCATCTATTGACATCATTGTGAAGTTCTGTTAAAAATACTGAAGCTCATTAAAAATTAAATAATTTCGTTTCCTTAAAATATTTATCTAATTTTAGTATTTGTTGTTCAAGTACAGGATATAATTCAAATAATTGATCAAGTTTCAGGCTCAGCGTTTCAGAAAATTGAGAGTTCTGAGGTCAACTTTGGACGTTAGAAAATCTCCACTTTGAAAGCCCCCCATTTCGTCAATTTTAGGGGAAACATTAAAAAAATATATTTTTGGACTCTATTCCTAATTATCTTTAAAATGATATACCTACCGCAACCCTATAATTTCATCCAGATCCGTCCAGCCGTTGGAGCGTTATTGAGTAACAAACATCCAATAATGAATGAACGAGAAGTTTAATTCGCTATAATCCTCCACAGCAGGCAAATCTATGTGGTACAGTGCGTGTCTTTCACCAATAGCATGCGAACACCCACCACCCAGCAATTCGCACCGGCACCGCTCCACACCACACAAATCTTCCAAATCACTCTCAACGTACGTTTCACTCCGAAACCGGAGCATCTTCAGGAGATGTTGACTCGACAATGCACGATTGTAAAGTAACGCCTGCTTCGATTCAATAACAAACATCCACACATCCATACATCCATACATCCATCCAAACTTTCGCATTTATAATATTTATTTGATATTTGATTATTTGATGGATGTATGGATGGATGTTTGTTATTCAATCACGCCCCAACGGCTTAACGGATCTGGATGAAATTTGGCACAGAGATAGATTATAGTCTGGAATAACACAACACATAGGCTACTTTTTATCCCGGAAAATTAAAGAGTTCCCGCGGGAACCGAAAAACCTCAATTCACGCAGACGAAGTCGCGGGCATTAGCTAGTAAATTAATATAACCACGATGCCTATCTAATTGATTCAAGAACCAAGGGACTCAAAAGTAACAGGTTTTATTAAGTCAGAGTCAAAGTCAAAGTATATTAATTCAAAATTGGCACCTACACAGTACCTACACTACCTTTAAGAACGTCTATTTTGCAAAGTGACAATTAACGACGATATCTTATAACTTAACCTACTATTTTAAATTAAAAAAAAAACAAATACTATTAAAAAACGCGATCGGAAACCACTGCAATTTCTCTGCAACGCTAAGATGAAGAATATCTGCAGATTCAAATATCCAATATCATTGCAGGCAATGTAAAAGACAGAACCATTTAAATTGTCGTTGCAGATATTTCCATTGGATCGTCGGATATTAAAATTCTGTTAACCCGGCAAATAGGCGCTACCGGGTAAAAAGTACCACAGAGGTGCTATATCTGGTCCTAATTTTGTGTTATGAATAATCGTAACGTACCTAGTACTACTTACTGCGCATTCTGAAGTTCATAAGAAGTTATAAAAAAGGGATTTTTTTGCCAATTACATACCTACTCGTATCTACGTAATTCTAAATCTACGTAACGTTTTAAAACAATGTCATTTTTGCTTTTATATATAGGTACCTTTCTTCTATAATTTAAGTACTAAATCTGCTTTTTAACTGACTTCCTAAAAAGGAGGAGGTGCTCAATTCGGCGCGTATTTTTTGTACCAACCTATTGGATGATGATGACGTATTTAAAAATTATCTGGTTACATTTTTATGGGTACTTTTTAGCCATTATCGATCGCTTATGTCAGGGTCGCTAGTGAAGCTATTTCCGGGTTAAACCGAAGTACCGAACGGCCATTCGGTAGTCAACGACGCAATTCACTTTGCTTGGCTCAAAGCCACACAGCGTTCAATATTTACGAGCGCCATTTCACAAGTTTTTGGGACAGATATTATCTATAATGTTGCATAATGGGGAAAATAAATATTATGGGTTATGGGGTCAAATGCCACGTAAAATGATTGGCCCTGAATTTGCGAAGTAAGGCTGCGTCCACACCAGCACAACAGCGATTATGAACGCATGCAGCGTTACACAAGGCGCTAAAATTTATTTGTGTGGACACAGCTTAGCTACTATAATATATCAGCTATTGGGGCTGATTCTGTAGTGCACAATCTCTAAACTAAACTAAAATAGAGCATTACAAATATTGCTAACCCTTTCATAATACTCCCTATACGGAAAGGGACAGAACTAGATTTAAAGCTGCCATTTTAGTTTAGTTTAGAGATTGTGCACTACAGAATCAGCCCCAATGTATGGATGTTCTGTTGCGGACTGAAAATAAATAAGCAATTAAAGATAAAGATAACAACAAAGAAAAAGAATAAGTAAAATATTTTTAACATGTAAGTACACAAAATATTATAAAGTAAATACAATATAACAAAAGAAAACATGAAAATAATGTATATCCCTGAAGCGTTTCTTTCCGATGTGAGCGCGTCTGGTGAAATTATAATTTCAAAGACAAAAGATTGTTCTTAGGGTGCCGTAATAAAATAATGATGGAGCATGCAATATTCATTCATACATTCAAGCTCAACTATAGCTGGAACCCGGAGCTCAACCGGACCAAATAAAACCTAGCCGGAACCCAGAGCCCAACTGGACTGAATTGGGTATTTGACAACTATTCAAATAAATTATTTTTTTGTGATTATTAAATACAGGGTTTTCCCAAAAGTCGTATTATCCATATCCCCTGTTAGTTTTATGTTGATTAACTATTTTAAATTAAAGTAAAAAAGTGCGTCGAACTTTGATGATGTCACTATGCAATATTTCACACAAAATCCCATACTAAGCACACGTATTGACGTTTGAAAAAAAGTTGCTGATTTGACTAGTTGTCAAATACACAATTATAGTTCGACAATCATAACTGACCCGGTGACAGCGTCGCTAGAATCTATGAAAAATAAAAATTAAAAACAAAAACTAAACAGGCATATCAGATAAGTTTATGGGACTATAAAGTCCTGGCGTTTGCAAATGCTGACCATAATTTTCATGAATCCGTCCCATCGGGCTATGAGAGTAAACAAACAGAGAGTGCACCTTTGTTTGCGCACATACTAGTGCACTATAATATCTCTCGCGCAGATGGCTAATCTCTTTAGAGATTGGCCGTCGTGGCTGAAATTTGGTCGGAAGGACATTAGTAAGTACCAATAAGATGTTATTGTTGTTATTAAATTGTAGTAAAACCCTGTAGGTGTAAGTAATTTCGATGAAAGAAGAAACAAACGGCTTCCAAATGCTGTAAATTACCCATTATAAACAATTGTGGATGTTTTTCAACCTAGGAATTCACAAACCGTTAATTAAACTTTATTGCTTCCTTTCTTCACGAGAATCCGATTTGATAGTCGAATCGTAAGTGCGCCTTGAGTATTCTGATTTATAAATGCAACTAGATGATAATCCATTATTATTTTTTGTATTCCCGCGGAAACTCTTTAATGTTCCGGGATAAAAAGTAGCCTATGTCCTTCCCCGGGATACAACCTACCCCTGTACCGAATTTCATCAAAATCGGTTGAACAGATGAGCCGTGAAAGCGTAGTAGACAGACAGACAGACAGACAGACACACTTTCGCATTTATAAAATTAGAATGGATTTCCTTTGGAAAAACTTCGGAAGGAAACTGGACAAAATCAAGGTAGTTACCTGAATTTTTGTTGTTAATTGCCTCTATACACGTACGAAACGCTTTGCGTCTTCATTCCTCATTCGCATGGCAGGAAGCTCTACAGTCTAAGTACATGGTCTGGAACACTCTACCAAAAACTGTGTTTCCCTGCACCAATTACAATCCGGGTATCTTTAAATGAGGATAGGAAATTTCAGGTATGCGGATGGATGTGGGAACCCACCGCATTATTATCCCAAGAAAACTTCTACCACTATAACTGATTAATGGAAAGGGGTCACGACCCTCAGTAACGAGGAATACGACGCAGAGAGAGAGATCTTTAAATCAAGAGTGGGCATCTTCTAGACAAGCGCGTCCCATCTTAGGCCGCAGCCCGCATTGCAAGCATAAGCCTACAATGAATTAAAAATATTACCCAGTTTCTGTCCAGTTTATAGACAGCGTAGAAGGACCTGACAACAAAACCAATCTTCTAACTAATGGATTGCCTATATACCTACTTATCCTTGCCTAGATCAAGTTTTTTTTCTTTATTAGGGACTAGACTATGCCTAATTTTAATTTAATTATAATTAGTATCTATAATAACAATCGAGAATGTGAAATGTAATCTAGCCACATTAGATAGGATGATAATATGCGAAAGTTTGTATGGATGGATGTATGGCTGAACGGATTTGGACGGGCACAGAGATAAATTATTATAGTCAGCAGGGCTAGCATGGGCCGGGGATAAAAATTTTATCCCCCGATTTTATCCACTAACAAGAGATAAAATTAACTTATCCACTTCTCAGAGCACGGCAACAGGGGAGAGGAGAAGTTTATCCCCGTTTGATATTTCACGGGGACTCGGGGGACTATTTATCCACCGTTATTTAGCGTTTTTATTTATTTATTTAGGAATAAAAATTTTATCCTTTCCTCGGGGAGAAAATTGTCTCGGCCCATGCTAGGGGGGCTGGAATCTAAGTACTTTTTATTCCGGAAAAGTGAAGAGTTCCCGCGGGAACCAAAAACCTGAATCCTCGCGGACGAAGTGGCGGGCATCGGCTAGTAATATATAAGCACCATTTCTGTTTAAAATTGTAGACGGTTTTCAACTATAACCGAGTAAAATACTTAAGTTAGGTGAGACAGAGAATACAGTACGCTTACTCCCAGTTTTAACATTGCAGATACGATTGATCGACGTGAGCGTTCGATCACATTTGCGTCAAACTAAAATGAACCTTAATGGCATTGAATTAGATCCACAAATTCAGTGCGATTTAAATTTCGAAACGTATTGTTTCGAGCGCTGGCTCTGAATGCATACACGAAATTGAGCTCTAAGTCAATGCTATTAAGGTTCATTTTAGTTTGACGCAAATGCGATCGAACGCTCACGTCGATCAATCGTATTTGCAATGTTAAAACTGGGAGTAAGCGTACAGACATTCATCAAGAAATTGTCGTTTCATCTCGTCGAGTCGCAACGTTTATGGGTTGTCTTTATCTACAGTCGTAGATTTTATAGCCGCTTTTATTGCCAGCCCTTTTCTAATCTACGCTTTGTTATTAACAATCTCGAGATAAGTAAACTTTAAAGCTTTTATGCGGTATTTTATTATACCTCTAAATACATTAGACATCATAACTTGTAGCCCGAGGCGCAACATGATGTGGAGGCTCCTTTTGACCTTATTAGAAAGATATAATCATACTAATATTATAAATGCGAAAGTGTGTTTGTTTGCTGGTTTGTTGGTTTGTTGGTTTGTTGGTTTGTTGGTTTATTGGTTTGTTGGTTTGTTGGTTTGTCCTTCAATCACGCCGCAATGGAGCAACGGATCGACGTAATTTTTGGCATGGATATAATGGAGAGTCTGGAGAGTGACATAGGCTACTTTTTATCCCGGAAAATTAAGGACTTCCCGAGGGAATAAAAAAACTTAAACCACGCGAACGAAGTCGCTTGCATCAGCTAGTCTGATAATAATTTCATTATTGATTGAGAAAACATGGGTACATTTTTTAAATTATAAAATGCGAAACAATCTGTTTTTCCGATTTTGACGAAATTTGGTACTGGTAGGTTACCTCCCGGGGAAAGACATTAAAAAGGGTTCTCACAGGAACAAGAAAAATATTTAATCCATGCGGACAAAGTCACAGGCATCTTCTTGTATTGCCTAGACTTGCTTTCGTGGTATAATAGTATTCTTACCATAAAAGCAAGTTACTTTTTTTATCCACTACAAGTTAGCTCTTGACTGCAATCTCGACTCTTGACTCTCTTGACTGCAAGTGATGATGCCGTCTAAGATGGTAGCGGGCTAACCTGTTAGGGGTATTTCAGTTATGCTAAACCCTAAACCCCTAGCAGGTTTCTATACGGCATCGTAGCGGATTGCTAAATCGTTTGGCGGTAAGTACGTCTTTGTCAGTAGGGTGGTAAGTAACTAGCCACAGCCGAAGCCTCCCACCAGGCCAGGACCAGAGAAAATTCAGATATCATGAATTCCCAAATTGAACCTGCCGGGGATCGAACCCGGGAGTTCTTGCGTTGAGACAACAGCGCTTAGCTCTGCGCCAAGGAGGTCGTCACTATTCATAATATCTGTCCGTTTGTGCACAGTTTTCCAAATCAATCACGATTGTGTAATCAGTAGGTAGTAGATACATTTAAAGGTAAGTACCTACACAACGTTTGCTATTGTAAGTAGGTACGTGCGCATCTGGAGTGAGTCCCACATAACCGCTTAGTGCGGAATGGGTAAAGCATTATTCCAGTGATAAAAATAAGGTACATTTTAAGGCAGTACGTAAGTTCACAAAGTTTGCTACAGCCCGTGTCGAAGCCGGATCGCATCAACGATTCATGAAAAAATATGCGCTGGAGAACCTTTATTTTTGGCAGTCTAATAACAAATAAAAACATTTTCATACACAGGCTATAATAACTATAGCATAAATTCGTTCACGCTATCGCCAGCCCGGCTAGCTCAGTCGGTAGAGCATGAGACTCTTAATCTCAGGGTCGTGGGTTCGAGCCCCACGTTGGGCGAATAAATTTTTCCTATTTTTTTTTTATTTCACAAGAAATGACTTTCTTTTTTACTAATTTTTTTTTCGATAAACTTTTATAATGTAAATTAAAACAAACCTGCAATTTTTCGTTCCCTCATCTTTCTCCATAGTTGCTCAGCTTTTCTCATAGGCCAGTTTTCGATCTTCGCACTGAAGCTTCGAAAGAACTTGTATTCTTTGAAATGTGACATTCTTCTTTCCATTTTGCTTGGCATGTGATCCGCCGGAGGTGGTGAAGGTGCCTTTGGTGTAGAAGACGGGGACGCCATCTTGGATTTTTAAATATTGAACAGTTTTTAAAAATAAATTATTTAAATTGATTTCGCGTCTTATGAAGCATTTTTGTGTTTTATATTCGAATATTATTTTAGGATATTTATTTTGTTTTCAAATTAATAAATTTTTATTGTTTATGTAGTACCGTTTAAATTCGGATTTTTTATTTTACTTTGGTCCCATTTTAACACAATTTCGTTAAAATACGAGTAATATGATCATTCCAGCAAGTTATTAAAACCTTTTTGAATTTTTTTCTATTTTATTTTTCAAATCTCAATAAAATATTTAAGGAATTTAATATTTTTTGATATAATTATAATATTATTAAAAGTACCTAATTAATTCAGACATTAGTAAATATTTTTCTTAGTGCTATACTATTTATTTCCAAATGACTAGATAATATTTTTTTAAATTCTTGGAGATGCAACAGTCAATAATCTAAAATAAATAATTTATGTATTTAAATAGAATTAGGCTAGTAAATATTTTAAAACTTATTTATTTTCACGATATTTAAACCTGTAACAGATAAAAAATTGGTTAATATTATAAACATTTTTAACCTAAGTAGGTACGGTCTACGGGAAAACTTATAAGTAAAAGCCAGTTTTCTTGGTACAATATTGCGGTGGTTTCCAAGGTCCTTCCGCGTACGACTTTTTAGAGTAATTATTTTTAACTCTTAGGTGTGTAGCGATTATTATCATATTACCTATATCATACTAATACTATAAATGCGAAAGTGTGTTTGTTTGTTGGTTTATTGGTTTGTCCTTCAATCACGCCGCAACAGAGCAACGGATCGACGTGATTTTTTGCATGGGTATAGTTGATGACCTGGAGAGTGACATAGGCTACTTTTTTCTTGTGAAAAAAAAAACAATTATTCCACGCGGACGAAGTCGTGGGCATCTAGCACCTCAGTAATATTAGTGTGCTCTCCAAGGCAAAAAAGCGATAAAGGAAAACATCATAAAGAAAATCTGCATGCCTGACATTTCACCATAGGTTCTCAAAGGTGAGTGATATCTGCCTATTCGCACGTGACCAGCGTGGTGGACTATGGCCTCATACCATGCTGTATGTAACGAGCTCTATACTAAAGTTTTCCTATGAGTATAGAAAAGGTCGTGAAAAAATCGCAGAACCTTCTTAGAGAAACGAGTTAACAACGCGACGCACTTACCCTGGCGCTTCAGACGTTCTCGAGTTGGGGTTTTTTCTCGCATCATGATTCATGATTTTATAGTTAGTTCGCGGTAACGTCCTATCAGCCGCATAAAACGAGTCTCTTAGGCGTTTAAGCGAAAAGCGTTAACCGACACAGAAGTAGTACCTTTTTTAAGTCAAGGAAAATTGACTACCTATATGACGTATACGTAAGTAATTTAATAATGCCCTCCTGGCAGATTTCGGGCATGGCTGCCAAGCTCCATAGAGATAAGCCATCTGCGAGGGAGAAATTGTAGTGCACAAGTAAGTGCGCCAGCTGCAAACACAGGTGACACAGGTGGCTTTGAAACTCCGACATGACCGGAGAAAGATCGCCTGTACCCACCCTGTCACTCATCTTTACGGGCGCCCTGAGGCGCGGGGGTAAGAAAACCCAATAGGTAATTCATTATGGCCCCACCCGGGATCTCATCAGCCGCAGTCGAACATGCTAACCACTAGAATCTAGTTCAACGAGACAGTTAGTACTTAAGTAAGTAAGTAGCTATACATTTGTAACGAGTATGTTCTATGTTGTTCTTGCTTTTAGCCCTAGCTTAAGCTAACTTAAGCGTTGCATGCTAGTAATCCCTCCACACGGATAAGACCCGTCGCATACTATGCAAATTACACTAATACCCGTGTGATTCAATTAGTTTAATCAACACTTAAATTTTTGTATTGGTTTCGTGCAACTCACAGTATGAGTATTTAAATTTTAAACTCTTAGGTTTTTGTTATGATTATATTATTAGATATTGGTGATATAACCGGGACCGACGGCTTAACGTGCTCTCCGAGGCACGGAGGAAACGAAAATGCCAAAGAACGTCCGAATTCGGTCACCCATCCAGTTACCGACTTGGGTCAACGTTGCATAACATTCGTAATCGACTGGTATGCGTTGTCACAGAGGCCACTCGTCCCTCAGTAAACACTGAGTACTACTAATTTTCTTGCGTTAAACTTAAATCATCATTTCAACCCATGCCGACCTACTACTGAGAACGAATCGCCTCTAGAATGAGAAGAGTTTGGCCAAAGTTCACCACACTCGCCAATTGTGCGAATTCGCAGACTGCACACCATAGAAGAACTCTCGGGCAAGTTTCCTCACTATGTTTTATTGGCTACTAGATGATGCCCGCGACTTCGTCTGCATTGATTAAGGTTTTTTGATTCCCGCGGGAACTCTTAAATCTTCCGGGATACAACTTACCCCTGAACCAAATTTCATCAAAATCGGTTGAACAGATGGGCCGTGAAAGCATAGCAGCCAGACAGACAGACACACTTTAACATTTATAATATTAGTATGGATTTTTATTTATTATTATAAAATAAAATAAAATATTAGACGCTACGGGTGAATATAATTGAGGCCGCTAGTCGAATGGCGTCGGTTAGTCTAGGCTGTTAATAATTGAACGGACGATTAATCTAGTTGGGTACGACATAATAATTCCGTGTTATTTCTGTGGCGTAGCAGTGTTAAAACAAGAAGAGGAGATAATCGAGAAAATTATGCCCAAGGCCATAATGTGACGGTCAATGTAAATCAGCTAGAAATGCTTGGGAGAGGGCACAGTAATAAAATTAGGCAAATGAGTTTATCCGTCACAACTTCGTAACGGATCCACACCCATTAATGGCAAACCGGGAAGATTGCTTCCCTTTTACATTGAATTTTCACAGATACCCAATTTGTTTAATTATGTCAGGCTGTGGCGACTGATGATACTTTGATTATGATTATAATAATAATTACTAGCTGATGCCCGCGCCTTCGTCCGCATGGAATATTTTTTTTAACTCCCACGGGAACTGCTCAGTTTACCGGGATAAAAAGTAGCCTATTTCACTCTTCAGGTCCTCAACTATACCTATTACCTAAACATGCAAAAAATCACGTCAATCCGTTGCTCTGTTGCGGCGTGATTAAAGGATAAACCAACAGACCAATAAACAAACACACTTTCGCATTTATAATATTAGTATGAATATTTTGGTAAGAAAGCTCTCAGTAGTTAGTAGTTAGGGTCCCGAAAGTATTTGGTGGTCGTTATATTTAATCACAATAGGGATGATGACAACTCAATCAAATCAGCAACTCTTTATCAAACTTAAAAACGCACTTCTATTAAGGAAGTTGTATGAAATTCACAGTTGTGTTGTGACGTCTTAAAATTTCAACGCACTTTTTTTCTTTAATCTATATTTTAAAATGGTTATCAAACGTAAAACTAACCGAGGATATGAAATTTAGGTCTTTTGGAAGACCTTCTATTTAATAATTATTAATCAGTTAGAAATAATTTATTTTTGATATCTATGACATCATCCCTATTCTGTAAGTATAACAGTACCTATTTCTACTAAAAGGCCTTCCTTTGAGTATAAATATGGCACTTTCAATCAGTCAGCTTTGTACCTCGGATCTTAGTGTCACTCTACCGACAAAGCCGTAGCAAACATAGGTTTGGAATAAATTATTATTCAGAGTTCAGACGTCACGTAGAACTAGGTAAATGAAGGCTTGGCGTGAGACATCAATTAAGTTTTCATCAACATTTCCCTTTAAATAAATAAAATAAAACTAGTGGTTCGCCCCGAACTGAGACCTCGCGGTATCCATAAACTTACAGAGCGCCATCTATGTGAAGTTCTGTTAAAAATAGTAAAGCTCATTAAAAATTAAATAATTTCGTTTCCTTAGAATATTTATCTAATTTTAGTATTTGTTGTTCAAGTACAGGATATAATTCAAATAAGTGATCAAGTTTCAGGCTCAGCCTTTTCTTTTTAAGCACAAACGAATAAGTTTGTACAGAGCGCCATCTATTGACAACATTGTGAAGTTTGTTCAAAATACGTAAGCTCATTAAAAATTAAATAACTTCGTTTCCTTATAATATTTATCTAATTTTAGTATTTGTTGTTCAAGTACAGGATATAATTCAAATAATTAATCAAGTTTCAGGCTCAGCCTTTCAGAAAATTGGGAGTTCTGAGGTCATCTTTGGACGTCAGAAAATCACCACTTTGAAAGCCCCCTTCTATGAGAGCCCCCCTGAAATAAAGATTTTTATAACTTTTTAAGCCATATTCGGCGGGAGGCCATCGGTTTACACAGTATATTTAAATTTGAAGTAATTACGTTCAGTAATTCAGAAGTTATAAGGCTCTGACAGACGGACGGACGGACAAGTGCCAATTCACCCAAGTAGACTCAGAGACCTTCGCTTCGCTCGGTCAATAATAAAAAGCCTTTATTATTCCTAAGTTTGAGTTTAGCTTATACAAGGGTACTAAGGATTGAAGTACATACAAAAAAAAAGAGATACGCGCCGAATTGAGAACCTCCTCCTTTTTGGAAGTCGGTTATAAACATACAAAATACTAAATATTACCTATATATAAAAAAATCCCTTTGAATACTAGTGTTAAATAATCAAATGTATTATAACAGCAATTTATAATTATTGCATCGTATTTTAATATGTCTAATAATTATTATTGAACTAGATGATTCGCGCGACTTCGTTCGCGAAGATTAAGTTTTTTTAATTTCCGGGGAAACTCCCTAATTCTCCGGCCTAAGTAGCTAATGTCCTTTCCCGGGTTGTATCCTACCTCTATACCAAATTTCATCAAAATCGTTTGAAAAGATGGTCCGAGAGAGAGAGACACACTTTCGCAATCATAAATTAGTATGGATTTTTAATATGAATTAAACAAAATGCTCAGATCACATACATGTTTTAAGAAAGCCCTAAGTGGTAGGAAGTAGGTATGCAAAATCCAACAAAATACACGAAGTGTGTTTGGTTATTGTTTTGTCCTTTAGTAACGCCGCAACTTGACCAATGCATCGACTCATTATCGATAACCCTGCATCCATGCGATTTTTTCAAGGACATAATTAAAGACCTGGATATATTGAAAGCAAAATAAGTATATTATTATTTAACTCACATAATATATTAATATAATATAATATTATTATGTTATTATTATCCCAAAAAAAAAGTTTCCCGGGGATTTAAAACAGCCTTTACATAATTAAATGATTAATGATATTACATGAATAAAATGATAGAATTACCTCACTAATACGTCTTTCAGTATATACACGAACACTTAACATATATTAACACTAAAACACAACACCAATACAGGAAAAAACACTACAAAGGGAAGAAAACCGCGATAGTGTTAGAAAAGTTAGCGGAATACGCGTGAAAAGCTTGCGAAAATGTACGTCCAGTCCATACGCGCGAATCTACAGGTCTGCTGCATTGACATCTAAGTTTCCCGCCTCGAGGGAAAACAAGGACAAACATATCCTTAACCAACAAGCCGAAAAGAGACAGTTATACTTTCAGAGTTCCGGAAAAGCTCGGGAAATTCATAGAGCGGGCCATGGGAATATAACGTCATTAAATGCTATAAATATGAGAATATGATTGTACATATCGCCTTGAGCCCGAGGGCTTATCGATATTGAATCGGCTGTAAGCAATCATGTATCTCGTGAGATAAGTAACATTCGACGACCTCCCTGGCGCAGAGTTGAGCGCTTTTGTCTTAACGTAGCAGGTCCTGGGTTCGATTCTCGGCAGGGTTAATTTGGGAATTTATAATTTCTGATATTATCTGGTTTGTGTGGGATCCAAATTAATAAAACTTTAATTTGGATACATACAGTGGCCATAGTGCCAACGCTTTAAGCCCATATAAAGCCATTGTTTCATTCAAAATTCAAAATTCGAAGGTTTTTATTCAAATAGACTTTTTACAAGTTCTTATGAATAGTCGAATGAATCTACCACTGGTTCGGAATGCCATTCCTACCGAGAAGAACCAGCAAGAAACTCGGCGGTTGCTCTTTTGAACAAATAGTACATTACTGCAGCGGCCATCAAAACAGGCATTGAAGGACGAACGTGTAAATGTGGGCCGAGGCGAAGCCGAGGCACACATACGTAAGTCCATCAATGCCTAGTTGTGGCCAAGGCTTGTATAGTGCTTTTCTCAAATAATGCGCGGAAATTAAAACTAAGTGTTCATCACACTCATTGTCTTCACTTGAACTCATTTTGTCAAAAACATTTCAAAATCAATGACGAACAACGAACAACAATAATTTTTCCCGCGTAAAAGTGTTCATTTGTTTTTTTTTCAATAAACAGCTTTCTATTTGCAAGCTAGTTCGAAATTTAAATAAAACCTTTGATAAGTTACCTCCTTGGTTGCCATGTTTCGGAGTAAAAGATCGTTCCACTTTTAAACTACACGACAGATATGAATTTAGTATGTAATTTATTTGGCCGCTAAACCACGACAGATATGGATTTTCATACAACTTTAGAAGGCCGCTGCTCGCATGTATTTGGCCAGTACAGCAATTTCGATTTATCTCGAAGAAGGTTGTCAAAATAATGCTCACATTTCCAAGCATGTTTGAGAAAAATAATTTACAATTTCATTAATTTCATCTGTCATGGTGTTGACGTTACCTTAGAAATTCGCTTCTCAGAGACCAACAACCAATCGGCCCGACAAAGGCTTGCTTGTATGAAAAGCCTATTTGCGTAAAAGATATTTTCGAATACTTACGGGATTATCAGCAAGAACAGAGATGAATGAAAGCTTTCAAAAATATAAATGAATCTTTTCTCAAAGCTTGTATAAGAAATTGGTTCATCCATGGCAGCGAAAATTTTGATGTATCGCCTGAAAAAAATTTTTATGGGCTATGTTCAAATGGACTTTTGCATGAAAACTCAATATAATTTTTCAAGAATGCTCTTAAAAAGCTCTTTATTCACGTTCTTATTTATGTTAGAGACAAATCTAGTGGAATTCTGCGAGCGGAAAAACGCACGTTCCGAGTTCCGAGTTCCGCAGTATCTGTGCGGACGAGACACACTACCAGTAGTATGTTAATATTGTTAACGTTCTTGTTTTAGAATTGTATTCCTTATGTTAGGCATGTCAAGGTACGTGACATATAATAACTATCATTTAAAAATAATATTGCTTTAAGCGGTGGTAGTAACCGCCCTGCACTCCTTTGCCAATGACATAGAACTGCCCCTCCTATTCTCTCAATGGCTATAAAAAAATTAAAGCAAATGAGATATTATATTTTTTATCCATTGAAGGTGTGCTATGAATTTAACGTTCTTTTATTTTTTTTGGGATTTGATAGAACCTTCAATGGATACAAAAATAATATCTCAGCGGCTTTTATTATTTGATGGCCACTGAATTACAGAATAGGGCTGCTGATGAGTATAATTTCCGTTCTGATAATATTATGTAGAGGGGTGATGGTGGCAACAGCATTAATTGTGTTCACGAGACGTTTCTCGCGCGTTTTCCCGCGCGTCGTTGTTGAATTTCAACAACTTTTATTTACTGCACTCCTTTGCCAACGTCACCAAACGGATGTGTATTTTTCTGCTCAGATTTATAGAGGGGTGGTGATAACAGGATTTTCGCTAATATTAGTTCTAGACGGCAAAGTACCTACTAGCAATAAAACTTCCAGCAAAAGTCAGCTCTGGCCTCCGGAAAGTCACTGCGCTGTGTAGGAAAGCACATCAGGATGATTTCTGCAAGTTTTTCAGGTAGAACCAACTTCCGCCATTACTTTCAGAACGACTAGACTGCCATTTTTACTGCTAGTGGATTCTAGGTAAGTACTTAAAATAATTGTTCCTCCGAAATAAATCGTGCGTAATTGAAGACAATTGCTTTTAGAACAATAAACTACGAATTATCGGAAGTAATATACGAAACAGATTGCCCTATAGTTTGTTCTTCAATATATACATATTTTTAATAATATGAAGCACCTTTCCTCCTCTTATTTATGTAAACAAATAAAAATAAAAGCATATCCAACTGATTGCAAGAATTTATTGCGAAATAACGAGAAATTCAGAAGCTATTCTACGTACATACGTAACTTCGTAAGCGTTCTAGAAAAATAAAGCGGAGTGGGTGGACGATGAAGGCGGAGAATCGGTTGTGGTAGCGCACAGATTAAATGGCCTATGTCCAGCAGTGGACGCAAACATACCCATAGTGGACATTTTAGGTCTAGCCCCACTTGAAATGCATGGAGCGGCGCGGCACGTAGCGGCAAATATTATTTGTATGAGCTTGCACGGGGCCGCGTCGCGCAATGCATCTCCGTGCCGCGTCGCTTAAGTGGGCCCTGCGCCATACAACCTCATTAAAATATTCTTGCCGCTACGTGCCGCGCCGCGCCGCGCCTCTATAGTAGGGCTAGACCTTATCTTCTAAGATGGACTCACAATGACCTAAATAATAATAAAATGACACAGGTATTTAAATATACTTAAATGGAGATTCCAGCCCTAATGTGATTAAATTATTGTATTACTAGCTGACCGACTTCGTCCGCGTGGATTGAGGTGTTTTGGTTCCCGCGGGATCTCTTCAATTTTCCGGGATAAAAAGCCTAGCCTATGTGTTATTCCAGACTATAATTATTAATCTATCTCTGTGCCAAATTTCATCCAGATCCGTTCAGCCGTTCTGGCGTGATTTGTAACAAACATGCATTTGAGGTTTTTTGTTTCTCGCGAGAACTCTTCAATTTTCCGGGATAAAAAGTAGCTTTTGTGTTATTCCAGACTATAATCTATCTCTATGCCAAATTTCATCCAGATCTGTTCAGCCGTTCTGGCGTGAAAGAGTAACAAACATCCATACATCCATACATACAAACTTTCGCGTTTCTAATATTAGTAAGATGAACTGAAATATTTATTTAATAACCAAAATGCAACTGAAAATCTAAAGAAACTTTGTTGGGTGGCTATCCGTGGGTGAATTGCTCTTTATCAATCAGTTCATAGATAAAACGATAATCATAAAAAATAACCGGATATCTGACATACTTTCGTACACGCCTGGCTAAATTATGTTCATGAGTTTCCGGCTCTTCAGAAAAATTCCACGATAAATAACTCTTGGGCGTAAACGTAAGAGAAAATTCGGTCAAGTTCGAGTTTGTTAATAATCAAATTGATTCAAATTTTTCAGTGAAAGAATATTTATTAAACTTACTTACTAGCTGATGCACGTCTTCGTCCGCGGGGATTGAGGTTTTTTACCTACCTAACCTAACTCTTTAATCAGATTCAGAATCAGATTATAATCTATCTGTGTGCTAAATTTTATCCAGACCCGTTCAGCAGTTCTGGCATAATTGAGTAACAAATATCCTTCCATCTATTCATCAATCAATCCAAACTTTCGCATTTATAATAGGTATTAGTACAGATAGTTAATGCCCGCGACTTCGCCCGCGTTGATTGAAATCTTTTGATTCCCGCGGGAATCTTTTGATTTCCTTGATAAAAATGCCTAGTAGCCTATGTCACTCTCCAGGTCCTCAACTATACCTATCCAAAAAATCACGTCAATCCATTGCTCTGTTGCAACGTGGTTGAAGGGCAAAATAACAAACTAACAAACCAACAAACAAACACACTTTCGCATACAACATTTATAATATTAGTATGATAACACGGTGACCTAAAAAACTGCGACAGCTGATTCAGATCTTTTATAATTTTAATTATAGAAAATTGCACATGACAGTATTTCATACAACCTACGATACCTAAATGCGCGTTACGTTTGTTAAAGAAATATCCAATTCATAATTTCAGTCTATCATAATATTATTATTATCATAATATTATTATCATAATATTATTATATAATATTATTATATAATATTATTATATAATATTATTAGATAGCAGAGTTTTGCCGTAGAACCTGAGAAAGAATGCTACACGCATTTATCAACCTCTACGGCGTAGCAGTAGATATGGAGGGCATTTTTCTAATAACCCCGTATACTTAACCTATTCCCACAGAACACCTTATTAAGTATCCATAACTTTAGTACTACCTTTCATATTACTTTAGGCTGACTAGCACAACACAACAGGAATGGATTTAGATACATTTTGTGATGCTAAGACTTTTTGGTAAGTATATTCCGCAGTTGACAACAAAAGGACAGCTGATATAGATAGAAATTAACTTATCAAATTTAACAGCCTTATGTGGTGGACCTTACACTTGATCTAACTTATGCCCGCGACTTTTTCCGCGTGGACTATATAAATTTCAAACGCCTATTTTACCCCTTTAGGGGTTATATTTTCAAAAATCCATTCTTAGCGGATGCCTACGTCGTAAAAGCTATCTGTAGGAAACAACCCGATCCGTCCAGTGGTTTGAGCTGTGCGTTGATAGATTAGTCAGTCAGTCACCTTTTTTATAGAATAAAAAATGATCAAGTGCGTATCAGAACGGCGAGACTTTGAATAGACCGACTCCAGCCTAAAAATAGCGCAAGAACGTTTAAATATCAAACTTTCATCAAAAACTGCTATGCATCACTTCACCGCGCTCATTTTTACCACTCTATGAAATAAACAAGCCAGTTATAATATTTTAAAGTGTAGTATATTTATGAAATTCCAAAATACTCATTTATGTATCAACTAGGGATGACTATGAGCTCTATTATATCGATGTTTACGTGGGTCGCAAATGTTAGAATAGAATAGAAAATCTATTTGCTACACACACTCAAAAAAGAAACATTTAAGAGATAAAAGATTATATAAAAGGGTATAAAGGCGGTCTTATTGCTAAAGCATGTTCTGAAGATTCTTCCCTGACTGAAGAAGATTTGACGCGCCTTTAACCCAGTGGTTAAATTTGGGGATCCAGACCCTCAGTTCGAATATTGGGGAGCTTATCGTAGCCATGTGCTTTTCAAAATTTATTTTTTAGTAATTAAAACAAGTACCAGTTTCTTTAACGATGAAAAAAACATCGTAAGAGAATCAACACACTTAAAACGTATCCATAAACGCTCCTCAAACATGTGTGGTCTGCCAATCTGTACTTGATCGACTACAGGTAACTGGTACTCCCATCCCCATACTACGTGTAACTCCCATCCCCATTTCAAACTGAAAGGAGTGGCTCAACTGTCATGGGCTGTCGATGGGTTGTGTACATATACATATCGATATCGCTAATGGAACACTAAACAACCCTATTTCCAACCATTACCTTTCAACCTTCAATCAGGTTTACGTTATCAAGATATTTTGTATTAATACTTGCGCGTGAAGCCATAAAGTATGAAAATAAAACAAACAATAGCCCGAAATAAACGATTATATTTGATGAGCACTTGTAAGTTACCATTTCGATTTTCATCTGTAATTTGCGCAATGTTCGACGTACCTCGAAATATAGAGCAATAAGCAAACAGAGACTTCAGAGAGAGATATTCGTTTCTGTGAAGTGAAGTCATAGACACGAGTTAACCTGTAAACAGAAAAAATATTCATACATATTGTAACACCAGTTTATGCCCGCGATTTCGTCTGCGTGGAATAAGTTTTTTTAATTTCCACGGAAACTGCTTCATTTTCCGGCCTAAAAAGTAGCCATGCGTTATTCCAGACTATCTTCCATCTCTGTGCCAAATTTTATCCAGATCCGTTTAGCCGTTCTGGCGTGATTGAGTAACAAACATCCATCCATCCAAACTCGACTCCGCTCAGCTTGTTTCTTACTTTATGAAGTACTAGATGATGCCCGCGACTTCGTCCGCGTAGATTGAGGCTTTCTGGTTCCCGTGGGAACTCTTTAATTTTCGGGAATAAAAAGTAGCCTATTTGTTATTCCAGACTAAAATCTATCTCTGTGCCAAATTTCATCTAGATCAATTCAGCCGTACTGGCGTGATTGAGTAACAAACATCCATCCACGTTCCTGCAAATTATGGAGCCAGCTTCCATCGTCTGTGTTCCCTCTTGATTATAATATGGGGCTCTTCAAAGGGCGGATAAACAAACATCTCAAAAGCCAGCAACGCATTGGTGGTTCCTCTGGTGCTGCAAATGTTCATGGGCGGCGGTAATCACTTACCATCAGGTGACCCGCCCGCTCGTTTGCTCTATATATATATATATATATAAACATCCATCCATCCAAACTTTCGCATTTATAATATTAAGTATAGAAGAACAAACATGCGGAAGGAAGTGGGAACCCACCGCATTATTATCCCTAAAAAACTCCTACCACTATTTGATTAATGGAAAGGGGTCACGACCCTCAGTAACGAGGAATACGACGCAGACAGAGAGAGAGAGAAGTAACATGCTGATAATTTGCTCCACGCACAGGGTACAATTCTGTGCTCTGTGGAGCAATGAGTGGACGGCTAATCGTAAATGATGACGAACGCTATGATACTACCTCTGTTCCATATCCTCAAACAGTCTGCACCAATCATCATAACACCATGTTATCAACACCAATTAACGATGATGATGATGACAACGCAATTTAAGATGATGATGATGATGTTCTTTGAAAGCTTTTGTGCCAAATCAGCATGTAGATTAAGTAGCCTATAACGTAGGCGATATGAATGTACAACTATTGTGTACACACATAGATAAACTCTATATTCCCTAAAACTCATAGTCTGATGGGACGGCAATCCAACGTGATTGATGCTAGGTCAGAGGCGGGACCAATGGTTGTAACAATCAAACACCGAAACTAGAACAAAGGCCCACTTGTCTAAGCAAATCGTAATCATTTGACAGCTAAAAACGTATTACTCGAACTGTTTAAAGGGTTCTTATAATATATGCTTTTTGAAGTACAATGATCTATGAACTCCTTAAACCAGTCGAATTATCCATTGTCAAATGATTACGATTACGATTTCCTTACACAATGGGCAGTTTAGGTAAATTATTTCCCCTACCTTGCAATGATTCAATCAATCATATCAACGATTATGATAATGATGATGGTGATTAGATAGATCATACCTTGGACTTGCTTTAGAGTTTACTAGGCTTCGCCTGATATTTGGAAATTTCTTAGCACTTATCTCGTCTAAATAATAAAATCTAAATCAAACAAAGGAATTCAATATCAAAAGAATGAACTCTCACCGCTGTTTCGAGAATAAATGGCGTTTTAAGGAAAATACTACCGTTTTATACCCCTTTGTGCGGGGTGTGTTTACCGGAGCGGGTAATAAGTACACGAACAATCTTATTATTGTGTTAAACTCACAGGAGTTCAGAGGAGGTTGGGGAGAAAGAGAACTGCGAAGTTATCGTTATTTAAAAGAAAAGGTAAATGCTACACATTGCATCTGCTGGGTCCCTAGACTAGTCAAAGCATGGATAGGACTAGAAAAAAAATTAAGCAATTTCCTTGACCGTACCCCGTCCAGGAAACAGCCCGTTTCGTGCTCGAGGTAACCAGAAAATAATTGGATTTTTTAATAGTTATTTTAACAATTTATGATGCTGTATCAATAAAACCAATAGGGTAATCATATACATAGTAAAGAAAATAGTTATGTACCTAGAATTAAAACTTAGATAGCAATTTTAGGTCAGCCAAGATTTATTGAGTCACCCGTTGTCATATGTGAGCGACGAATGCGACACCGCGACTTAATACGACGCGACGCGAAAGTATGAAACTTCACGTGGCCTACGTTGTTGTTTAAACAAATGTGTTATTTTCTATGGCATCGAGTCGCGTCGCGTCGCTTCTGCCGCTCACCTAGGACAACGCTTTTCGGTCGTTTGGGATGGGAACTTAAATGTTAATAAGTGAAACAGACGATCCGTATGAATGAACTACCTCGTTGGCGGGGTAGTGTGAATGATTGCCTGTTAGAATGAGGAAGTCAGAGCTAATGTAGCAATCTGTGGTAGCTATAATAGCTAAAGCTTTTATCAGGTGTCCCACGGACCGTGACACCTCACATGTTCTTTTAAATATCGATCCGTACCGTACATGTCACGCTTCGTATTTACTAAAATCAAAATCCATAATTAGGCCTAGGTCCTTTTTATGTCAACCCCGGAGTAATTTCAGAAAGTAACAGCATTAAAAAGTTTAACTAAATCAGTTTAGGCAGTGTTATGCAAGCCAGCCTAAATATTATAAATGCGAAAGTGTTTCTGCCTGCCCACACCGTCACGGGCCATGTGTATAACTGATTTTGAAGAAAATTGGTTCAAAAATAACTTGTATCCCTTTTATGGACATAGGAGGCTACTTTTATTCCGGAACTTAAAATAAAATATTTTGGACGGAATTTTTATTAATATACGTCACGACAATGTTAATAAAATAAGTATGACCCATCTCACCTCTAATTCCCCGCTCGGTCCGTAATCAAGGAAACTGGACGCACCCGTCAGCCGTCAGTTACAGTAACATTGTTAAGACGAATGCTACATGTGATTTTAATTTTTTAATGTAGGTATTTTCTTAGTTGAAATACAGAGTGGGAAAACTAGATTTTGTGTTAAGCAGAAGCTTGCCAATCGTCCGGAAGGACATTATTTTAATCCGCTAGAAGTAAGCGCTAGACTCACCTCACCTGGTGGTATTCTAGCAGTATAAGAAGGTAGTGGGCTAATTACCTATTAAGGGAATTGCAGTTATATTAAACCCATACTCCTAATCGGTTTCAACACGGCATCGTACCAGAATGCTAAATCGCTTGGTTGGACGTCACTGCCGGTAGGGTGGTAACTAGCCACTAAACATTCATGAGCTGCTCATTACGTAATAATTGTAGGTAAATTCAATTCAAAAATTGTCGACGGCAGGATTTGAACCTATCGCACCCTGAGCGCCTTTGAACATGGTTCACTCAATCCTCAGTGCCGAAATTTCTTTTCTCTTCTTTGTAACAGTCTATATTCGTAGTGATCAGTAGTATAAAAAAAAATATTAATATTATGTATATTGGCTATTTTCATGTACCTACAGAGTTTGGATTTAAATCTTATACAATATTATTATATGTTACGTTCTTATTTGTAAAGGATATGAAATGGCTATCTCAAAAGAAAATAATTTGAATATTTTTGTGATTCCTGTAAATGTACAAAAATATTCATTGAATCTTGTGAATTGAGAAATAGTATTGACCTTCGTGTAAGGGTTAACAGCTGTTGACGTATTCACTTTTATCTCCACATATTATTTAGAGAAAACAAAAATTTATCAACAATTAGATGTTGATGGAGGCGTGGATTGAGGTTATTCGGTTCCTGCGGGAACTCTATCATTTTCCGGGATAAAACTAGCCTACGTGTTATTCCAGTCTATAATCTCTATACTAAATTTCATCCAGATCAGTTCAGCCGTTCTGGCGTGATTAAATAAATGAATATTTATTTACCCAAACAAACAAACTGCTTTCTTTGTATGTAATTTATTGGCATACAATGCAGGGCTTAACGCTGAGCTGTACACCCATACTGGGTGGTGTCACAGACGAAATTGTTACATCTGTAATTTGTGTTTTGTCTGTGACACCATTGTCGAATAAACTGTTTTTCTTTCTTTCTTTCTTTCTTTCTTTCCAAACAATAACTGACTAAATTTTAACAAAATAACTTAAATGGTACATAATATGTATTCTACTTAATTTAAAACTATGTGGTCAATGGGCCCACCTCCTCAGCCGTATTTTGATTGAGTAACAAACATCCATCCATCCATACATACATACGAGTACATCCATCCAAACTTTCGCATTCATAATATTAGTATAGAAGTATAGTATAGGAAAAATAAAAGAAATATCATACGCATGGAAAACTTTCCCTTAAGCCCTAACTGTATGTCAAGAGAAATAGCCAGTGAGCATTGTTTAATTTAATATCGGTCACAGCGTCCCAGCAGAATTAGTAGCAAACGAGAAGTAAAAAAACTAATAGAATTGTTTTGCCAACCCTAGGGAGCTACGCCTACGACGGTTTCCTATATAAAAGCTGCAGCATTGTACTTGATTTTCACATACGTTTGTGTCGGCTTGAAGTTAACGTCTTGAAGTTTCTTTTATTAAACTTATCATGGTTTTTATATGATCTTCAACAGCTATTGTTGTGAAAATACGTGAGTAAAACTTTATTAGAAGAATATATATTTTGTGAATGGATTATAAATGAGAGGATTTTCATAATTTTACGTGAAGCCATTATAATTAATATTTTATAATAGTTAGTTAAATATAATAATTTATTTTAATATTGTCATTGTTACAAAAAGTTTTTTTTTTCAGTAATTAATATTTAGGTGCTAGGTATTCAGTAATCAATGAATATTCGGAAAAAAAATAAGGAATTGGTATGATTTACAAAAAATATATATCTTATTGCAGGTTCTAAACAATGCGAAGAAAAATAATTTTGATACTAACGCTCTTGCTAATATCAGATGATGTTTTCGGAAAAAATGGAAATAAAACCAAACAGATTAAAACGGTTCATAAGAAAAATAACAGTAAAAATAAAGTTAACAGTGCACGCGAAAAAAGGTCTTTAGACGATGGAATAGAAAAGGTATTTTCTAAAGAAAATTTTATTGATGATTCCAATCAATACGATTATTTAGGTGGAAAAGGAAGAGATGTAAAACCTAAGTCAGCAGTTGAAAAGGAATTTCCATTTTGGGGTAGCAGAGGTAGACGAGAAAGCTTAAATGACGAAATAGTTCCCGATGTGCAGTTACCAGCACCAAAGCATAATAAATACAATAAAAATTTGTATAAATTATTGCTGAATTTGGAAGATAAATTAAATGAAGAAGTTCCTCCCTTCTGGAGTAATCGTGGGAGGCGTTATTCTGATGAATCGAAAGAGGATGATATGCCTCAAGATCTGTTTTGGGCAACTAGGGGACGGAGACAAGATGAAGAACCATTTTGGGGCACAAGAGGTAGAAGACAGGAGGAAGAGTCTCCTTTCTGGGGTAACAGAGGTAGACGAGGAAACCTTGTTTCACCAAACTGGTCTAGCAAAGAAGAGTTCGACGATGACGAACCCTTTTGGGGCAACCGTGGAAGACGAGAAGAAGAGGAACCATTTTGGGGCAATAGGGGAAGAAGGGAAAAATTCGAGCCATATGCGGGTCCTGGAAAAAATAAAGCAAAGTCACATTACTCGTACAAAAATTTATTGAATGAAGAAAAATACCTTAAAGACGCCATTATTGGTGCTACTGATGATTTGAGTAATAACGACAATTTTGACAGAAATAGAAGATATGATATCCAAGCACCGTTTTGGATGAACAGAGGTAGAAACAGCAAAATAAGAAGTCTATTCAATTGTCTAGGACGAAACCGTATGCAATACAATCCAAATACCTACAACAAGGTTCCGCCTAATGAACTACACTCTAAGTCATTTCAGCAGAATACAGTGCACGATGGTAGAATTTATGCTGAAGAACCTCATTATATTTTAGTTGAACGAAGCAGTCGTTCTTCGGCGGAAGATGATCCATTTTACATATCAAGAGGGAAAAAATATAGGTCCAATTTGGCTAAGGCAGTTCGAGGTCGTCGGGGAGCATTGGAAGATATTATGAAATCTGTTAGAAATGATCCATATAACATAGCTAGAGGTAAAAAGGATTATAAACAAATCGGAAACTCAAACATAACGGAAGGTCAATTTATCAAAACAAGGGACCTTATTTGCGCGTCTGTTGATTTATTGGCGATGAAGCATTCAGAAGGAAATAAAGTAAAAAGAGAAGTGGTTGACAACGAGAGGGACAGACGAACTACTTTGAACAAACTAGCGTTACAGTTACAAATGGACCCGTATTTTGTTAGCAGAGGGAAAAAAGGTGGAGAAAACCATATCAATAATATGGATGACGTAGAGCAGCTTATAAATAAAATCACTGTTTTATGCAATTAGAAAATTATAGACTGGGTTTCACTTGTATAACCAAAAGTATTGTTACGTATAGTAAAATTGAAGATATAGTATGATATTTAACTTAAAAATAATAATAAAAAATAAAGTTATGACTTATAGGTATTTAAAATACTAACTAGGCTGCAATATCATTTAGTAAGAACATTAAAGATTCATTTTGCTAAAGAATTTATTATCTTTAAGAAGCTTGTAAATCTTTAAAAGTATTGGCTGGTACTAGTAAATCATTGTCGAAAGAAAGGTTTTTAATTTCAACCGTTTTTTTTTTCAAATATAGAATTAACAGTTATAATAATTGTACTTTATTTTCCTTTAGATATTGGACCTGTAAAACGTAATATTTGTATATTTCTAGATCAGGGGCCATACTGCCAACGCTTAGAGGAATACTTAAGCAATATTATACAAAATGACAGTTTGATGTTACGTAGGTACAGCTTGAGGTTCCTAAAATAAGAATTATAAATTCTAAAACACGAAAATCAACTAACATCAATATTATGAAGGAACTTGGAATTTAATTTGCTATAATCCGCAACAATAGGCAAATATATGTGGTACAGTGTATCTTGCACTTGCAGCTTGCAATATTCACCACACCGCATAAATCTTCCAAATTATTCTCAACGTACGTTTCACTCCGACACCGGAGCATCTTCAGGAGATGTTGACTCGACAATGCACGATTGTAAAGTCAGTCGATTGTAAGTCAGTAAGACTTTACAATCGTACATTGTCGAGTCAACATCTCCTGAAGATGCTCCGGTGTCGGAGTGAAACGTACGTTGAGAATAATTTGGAAGATTTATGTGGTGTGGTGAATATTGCAAGCTGCAAGTGCAAGATACACTGTACCGCATATATTTGCCTATTGTTGCGGATTATAGCAAATTAAATTCCAAGTTCCTTCATAATCATGGACTTCCGCAAAGTAACGCCTGCTTCTATCTAATATTTAACATCAATATGGCTATAAGCGTTGGCAAGATTTGAAAAATTTCGATTCTATTTTATTCAAAATTTTAAAAGGGAGAGGTAATTTAATAACAAAAAGTCATCAAAGTGCGATTTTCTTTTATTTCATCTGTATAGCTTCGTTTTCACAGATACCTACTCCATTCACATAAATATTGAAATACAATGTAAAATTTTGCTCTGACTATTAATTTTCTTGGTAGGTAACATAAAAAAAGAAATTTCATTTTGAGCAATAATTTTTCAACGCAGTATAATATTGTAAGCTTCACATTGATTTGATACGTAATTATAATTAGGTACATACATACATAATATTATTTATAGTAAGAGATCTAATGAGAACAATTATTATTTCACATCTATAGAGAACGGTTTTCTAAGACATCCAGAATTTAAAACACTGTTTGTATTGTAGTCATACAAGTACTCGGCGGTAACATTTATTAGTATTGAGAAAAATCTGAAATGTATAATACGTATATTAATGACTATAATCAATTACTTGATACTCGTAAACGGGCTAGTATTTTTGCTAATTCCAGGATGCAATTGTGTAGCTGGTAATGGACATCCATATTTTGCAACATTTTTTTAATTGAATACTACTATTGATACTACGATTGATCTGCAAATTTTACAAGAATGGGCAGTAAATATAGTCCGTTTACAAGCAATTTCAGTTACACTATTCATTTTCCTTTTAATTACTCTAGTAAAATTGCCACGACTATTATGGACTATTAGCGAAATATTTACGGACATCCAACATTTTAAATTGATATGATTAGATAGGTACACGTAATAAATCTTTCTTAAATATACTTTCTTTTGATATAACATGTCAATAATTATAAACCAAGTCCCACAGTCGCAAGACAAAATTGTTATAGTTAAAGACTAAAATTTTGCTATGCATGCAGCCTACGTTCTACCAAGGAAGTAAAACATTCTAGGAAATCAGCAAAACGGCAGTCAAACCTTTTTGTTCAGTTGGTTGATTAACAAATACTACTTTATATTTTAACGCTTGAGTCTACTTTAAAGTTACTTCACACGTAAAGTTGGAAATTCCAGTGTGATGTCACAGGAAATCTAATTTGTTTTATACAAATAAACTTTTAGAAGTGCTTTCAAATCATTAAGTGAATCTTAGCATCGGTTTGAAATGCCATGTCAAATATAATTTTAGCCTTTAAGCCGTAACTTGGGATTGTATCTAGGTATTTCGTCTATGAGGTATTTTATGAGGCCGTTAATAATTCAATACCTATTGATTATGACACGTTTAATAATACTGCACGATGATAAAATTCCATTTTGACACACAATATTATTATTTCCTTATATTTTTTTGATAATAATTTAGACATTTGATGCCCTAACTTAACTTTTAATTAATAATCTCAATACAGAAACGCTATCTAGGTATGCTAGAACGCTCAAAACAATTTTAAACATCTAAAGAAGTTTTAAAAATTATTTCAACATTTTTTTAAATAAAAAGCTGGAAACCTTTATTTACGAGTATAATCAACAAAATCTTTCAAATAATCATCAGTTATTTTTTAGCAGTAAGTACATAGTTACATGCATTTTCTAAAATATTGAAGGCTATCCCATACAGATGCGAAATTCAAGCCTGAATATCCTTGTTGTCACTGATAAGCAATCCTTCTTCAATTACTATTCCCTACCTTTCGTAAAGGTAATAAATTTAGCTAATGTGGACAATTGCGATAACATAAAGTTCTCAACATCACCAATGCTTTGCATATACCACATAGCTCGAAGTACCGGTAAAGCATGGGGTCCCAATATGCTTGAATGGTGATATCGCACCAGAAAATGCAAAGTTGGAAAACTCCTAAGCGTAGCTGGATGTCGCTGAAGCAGATACAAGATCGTGTTTTGTGGTGATCCTTGCAAAAGACCTGTATCCCGCCCAGCAGTGGACGTCTATCGACAAGGATAGCCTCACCATCTTGCACATTTCCGTCGTATTATCATACCTTCCAAAACTTCGCATCTCTCTGTGAAAGCCTTCGTATGACAGAAATTTGAAGTTCAAAAACTGAAACCATAGTTCCAGTATCGTATTAAAACCCTGTAGGCCTTAAAATTCGTTCATACTCTCCAAAGTAAAAGGTGGTTGGTTGAGTCCTCCCTGCCAGCGTCTTCTGTCATGGATGAACTCCTGAAGTCCTCATAACCGTCTCCACCAGAGATAATTAAGGTTTCTTTATTATTCTGTGTGTTTTCTGTTTGTTTCTGAAGTTTCTCCGCGTTTGTGGATCGTCGACTCAACGCTTTGGTTTTGAGACTCTGGGTTGGTTTTGTCGTCGGTTTTTGTGGTACCGGGTTCTCTACGATTGTGAGGAATCGTACGTGGCCTGTGTGTCCGTATGTGATACCTGACAAATAAGGAGGCATTATAAAAATAGATTAAAGAACTAGATGACGTTAAAGATCGAAGGTTTTTATGTAGTCAAAATCTAACTTCAGGATAAGAAAATTGTATTTGAAGTTTCATAGCAATTTTCATGAATCCATATTAATATAGTTCCATATAATATAGTTCCACAAACTTATCTGACTCAGTGACAGCGTCGCTAGTAGATATCAAAAATAAAATTAAAAAAAACTTAACAGGCATAAAAATTAGTTCCAATTTTGGCCACCGGGTTAGATAAGTCTGACGGACTTTAAGCTATTATGACGCAGGCATCCACGTAGAAAGGGTTTTTTAAAATGAAATTTTACACTAGAATGGTAAAAATAGGGGTTTGAAATTTGTTCGAAAATGGAACATAACGTTAGCGAAGTCGCGGGCAAAAGTTAGTTTTAAACATTATATTAATCTGTGATATTAATCATCATCAATGCTTGTAGCTTCAAACAATGAAAATCCACGACATGTTTCATAGGACTGTTTAAAGTAAATGACTCAACGCTGCTATGAATGATGCTCAAAAATAAATTATATCTTACAGTTTATTAAATAGAGGGTCTTTCAAAAGACCTGAAATTCACATCCTCGGTTAGTTTTAAGTTAGATAACCATTTTAAACTATAGATTAAAGAAAAAAGTGCGTTGAAATTTGGTGACGTCCACCACCACTCCACTACAGCCCATTAACGTCCCACAGATGGGGACAGTCCTCCACTCTCATAGGGGAGAGGGAATTAGAGCTTAGACCCACCACGTAGACATATTTCATACAAACCTCCATACTAGAAGCGCGATTTTAAATTAGGTAAAGAGTTGCTGATTTGATTGAGTTGTCATCATCCGTATTATCCAGGAGGGCAATAAAAAAACACATTCTTACCACTCAGTTGTGGAACAGTAAAGGTGCCAGTGCGGGCATTGGGTGAGTTGTGTAGAGGGGCAGTCAGTAGCACGCCGGCACTCGTCCCCACCCACAGCGTGTCGCGGTGGGCCAGCAATGCCGTCACTCGGAGACACGCCGCTTTGTGCTGCCGGATTATGTCGTCGCAACCTGGAAATCGTAACGAGGAATAATTGTACCGAAAACTAATAAAATACGTAGAAAAACAGAAACATAGTGGACAAGGAAGCATGTTCCACGTTTCACCATTCAATTGGGTATTTGACAACTAGTCAAATCAGCAATTCAGCCTTTCTCAAACATTCATCCAAACTTTCCCATTTATAATATTACTAGATGATGTCCGCGACTTCGTCCGCGTTGATAAGGTTTTTTGTATTCCCGCAGGAACTCCTTAATTTTCCGGGATAAAAAGTAGCCTATGTCCTTCCCCGGCATACAAACTATCCCTATACAAAATTTCATCAAAATCGGTTGAACAGATGGGCCGTGAAAGCGTAGCAGACAGACAGACAGACACACTTCGCATTTATAATATTAGTATGGATAACCTCAAATTTCTACATGCGATCAAATCGGCAGGGAGTCACAGTCAACTTAGCTCAACAAGTCGCGAAGCTGAACTGAAAATGAGCTCGTATAGACGTTGAAGAAGAACCGATAGACGTTGGTGATTAAATGAAAATGTCGCACCGGAACGCAAGATACAATACAAGACATACTTTATGGTGGGGTAGCTGGAATCTACTGGACACATTATACACATACACATGCATACACATACTCATACACATGCATACTTGAACACCCACTCATACACACTCACTCGCACACACACACACTCACACACACACACACACACACACACACGCACACGCACACACTTACACACATACATAGACATTTTTGTATAACATGTTTATTTTACATGGCGAGCTGGTCGCGGCTGGTCGCGTGGTAGCATCTCAACTGCGCCGCGTTGTGCAGCGACAGCCAGATTGATGCGCCAGCTACCGTCATATGGCTGATCGGCTTAGTTTGTGAGCTAATTTGTATTTACCATGCAACATCTTGGTGACTTGCGGCGTGATGTTGATCTCGGCGAGCTGGTCGCGGCTGGTCGCGTGGTAGCATCTCAACTGCGCCGCGTTGTGCAGCGACAGCCAGATTGATGCGCCGGCTACCGCCATGTGGCTGATCGGCTTAGTTTCGGAACTTATTTGGAATGTTTCGTCCACCTGCAAGGAAAATAAAATAACGTAGTGAGACAATTAGTAGACATAGTAAAAAAATTATTTGGATATCTCTCCTACAAACTTGGGATATCTCTTCACATATTAACGGTGACCTATCATTTCATAAAAAACAAATGACAACATTTATTATTCACATTAATTATTTAAAAAACGCATATCATAAAAACGCATTTCACAAATAAATTATTTGGTGAAATAATAAATTTGTAAATGATACTTTAACATTCAGCAATTTTGCAAAGGAAAACATTTGCGAATTAAATATTTGTCAAATGATCTTTTATAATGATATTTTGCGGAATACGTTGTTTGTCACCTGAATAGTTTTTGACACGTATTTTGTGAAATGATCATTTGTTAAACGTTTTTTGTGAAACATTAGTGAATCCAACTGAACGCCCTGATTTTGAGATAAATGAGTACGTGATATTGATAAGATTTAAAATAAGATAGAGATAGATTATATAGTGAGAGTATATTACAAGTGACCTGCAAAGAGTGCGGGTTGATGATCTTGATGGAGGAATGCGTGGCGCACCACAGCCGGCCCTCTGACAGCAGCATGCTGCTCACCGGACTAGCGCCCAAGCCCACGGGGATCGTCGAGCGCTCCGTCCACGACCCGTCTGGAAGTATACACAAGAATAATATTAAGCCATCACGCCACGCAGCCCGCAGTCTTTTAGATGACCAACCATCTTAGGTGGTCCCTAGACTCGGGATACTAAACTAAACTAGTTGAGACCTAAACTGGCTTTATACAACTGCTTCGTTGGTCTAGTGGTTAGCATGTTCGACTGCGGCCAACGAGGTCCTGGGTTCGAGTCCTGGGTCGAGCCACAATTAGGTTTTTCTGACTAGAAATTCTCAGTAATAGCCCGGAGTTAGGAAATTGGTGCTATTTCACCCCCGTGCCTCGGAGAGCTTATTATCACAAACATGATAATAGTCGTTAAAGCCCGCCAACTCGTATTGGAGCAGCGTGGTGAGTCTAAGCACTAATTTTCTCTCTCCTATGAGAGTGGAGGCCTGTGTCCAGCAGTGGGGCGTTAATGGGCTGTAGTGGTTGCTTTACTCCTGTGAAATTCCTAATATTCCACATGCGTAATTTCAACTGAACAAAACAGTTTGAGTGGTAATAAAATAATCTGAAAAATGTGCATAATTACCCATATCTCGACAATACACCACAAGATCACCGTTTCCAAGAGCAACAAACACTTTTCCCTCGACGTAACTGAAAATAGATGCAACAATTTTATTAAAGGCTTACATTTCCATTTTAATTTTACCAAATTTGGGAGATTTTAAAAACTGTCGAATACTTACACAATGGAATGCACCCCAGAATTATGCTGCAACTTGACTTTGTTCTTCTTTATCCGGATGTTGTCCAAACAATTGTACACGTGTATACAACCGTCCTCGGTTCCGAGCCACATGGTTGGCTGGTTGCCTGCAGTAGCACTGTCCTCTGAGGACTGTCTGCTAGCAGGCGATGAGAGAGTACCTGAATGTGGAAACATAAACGCTGTTATAGATCTCTTCAGAGTATTTGGTGATCCTATGTTAGAAGCCAGACCTGTGGAAGCATAAATAACAGATGTTGAAGATACTAAAGTAGCGATATGTTTTAACACTTAGGTATATCATTACAAAACCAAAAATATAGAAGTCTATAAGAGACTTTGAGTTTAAGATATCTTTGTAAGGTACCCTTACTTTAAAAGAACAATCAGAAAATTTGTAAGTAATGATTGATATACTCGGACAAATGTCGATCACTATAATGAACTCTCAGGATGCATGCCACTTATAAGATTTTATTTTATACCAACTTCCAAAAAGGAGGAGGTTCTCAATTAGGCGCGTACGTTTTTTTGTCCAGATCGGTTCAACGGATAGACAGACACGTTCGCTTTTTCATCTTTAAGTGAGTTTGTATGTAAAACTTCTACATAACAGCAAAAAGATCAGATCAGTGAATAATTCAAAAATTGTGAATGATGGAGATTAATAGTATTCTGATACACATCATTACATTAAAATAAGTCTGATAATACAAATTTCAAATAAAAATAATTCGTACCAGCCATTATGCGTCCAGGAACTAAGTAGCATTAAACATGAGAACACAGTGTTTAGACGAAAAATGATTAGATGAGAGTGCAAATACAGGTTATGGAAGAATTAATAAGTACACTAGCTAAGTAGAAACAGTACACTAACTAAAGGGTTATACCAAATGTTTAAGGTTAAGTGTTCTGTGGTAGTAGTTACAGGTAAGTCAATTAATAACACAGATAGGTTTAGCTAAAGTGAATATCAATATGTCATTGATTTCAAAGTATATCAGTGACACCAAATGTACAAAAAGTGCAGAAGGGAAAGTTGCCTCTACGATAGGTTACTGTAGCATTAATGAAAAAGTTAAATTAAAGTGACAATGGGGCTGATTCTGTAGTGCACAATCTCTAAACTAAACTAAAATTAGAGCATTACAAATATTGCTAACCCTTTCATAATACTCCCTACAGAAAGGGACGGAACTAGATTTAAAGCTGCCATTTTAGTTTAGTTTAGAGATTGTGTTACACAGAATCAGCCCCAGTATATCATGAGCAAAATGACAACCACTTGTTGAATTCTGTATAGGTACCTAGTAAATTCTCACCAGAAGAGATTCCCATAGCTTGCTTATCAACAGCGGGATTTGAATTGGACTTCATCACTGGATGAACTGGGATATTCTGTCCTGTGTGGGGAGTGCTTAGACTTTTGCTGTGGTTTGGAGTCAGGGTTCCTCGGTGGTTTAGGCTGGAGGTCAGGCTGCTGTGGAGTCGTAGGCTTGCGGACTCTTGGCTTCTTTCGGATATGGCGTCTTGGTTTTCTGATGTTGAGGATCCGTCGTCTTCGTCGTCGCTTGATGATGAACTGTTTATAAATAAAAAGGTGTGTAATTTTTTTATAGCTACATTAAATCCTTTTTTCGTTTTTAAAAACATAATTTAATTTAATTTTTTAACAACATAATTTAATTTCATAACATAATTTAAACTAGTTTGTTTTCTTAATTGTACAATGTTTCTTGCAAATAATCGATTGATTGAATGATTAAAAAGGAAAAACTTTGTTTTTGGTACAAATTAAGTAACCAACCTGTCTAGTCGGATATTTTTGCAGCTTTCATCGGGATCTGATATGCTAATACCAGGTTTCGTTGATCCGGTACTGTTCAATGAGCTTGTACTTCTGAAATTAAAGAAAATTAGATATATTAGCAGAAGTCCAGGTTAAAAATCAAGTAAGCATGTCAATACTTTCATAATCTTAATCTCTAATTTCAAGTTTGAACATGGACGATGTCTGCGTCAAAAAAAATATTTCTTGCTGATTATTAAATAGAGGGTCTTCCAAAAGACCTAAAATGACATCCTCGGTTAGTTTTAAGTTTGATAACCATTTTAAACTATAGATTAAAGAAACAAAGTGTGTTGAAATTTGATGACGTCACAACTATGTATTTCATGTACAAACTTCCATACTAGAAGCACGTTTTTAAGTTTGAAAGAGTTGCTGATTTGATTGAGTTGTCATCATCCCTATTGCAATATGTTTAAAACACGTCACACGTGATACGGCTCTTAGGAGTTGAATTTTGAGGAAATGTATAAAGTTAATGGCTTTAAAAAAAAATTATTAAATTAAATTAAAAAATTCTGTCTTACGGGATATCTAAGGTGTGTTGCCTGGCAAGCGTTGGAGCCGGTGGTACGCAGGCCACACACAGAATCCTGGCGTTACAGACTCCGTTGCAAGATGTGACTTGAGGTTTAGGCGACAGAGTGAGAACGCATACTTGACCGACGTAGCCATCGCTGTTGCAGACCTGATATAACACAATTAAAAAATATTAATAAAAGGCATCTCTGACGTTTGAAAAAAATTTGAATAGTTGTCAAATAGGTACCCAATTTTGATGATTTAGTGTGATTTAGACCAATAATATATCACTGTAAATAATCTATTTACAGTGTTAGGTAATATAAGCTTTATAGCGTGTCGGGCGGCGCACTTAATTTTTAACCGACTTCCAAAAAAAGGTTCTCAATTCGGCGCGTATGTTTTTGTTTTTTTAATAATCTCATGAAGGAACTTGAAATTTAATTTGCTATAATCAAAGTAAAGTCTTTACAATCGTCTCATCGTCAATCGTGCATTGTCGAGTCAACATCTCCTGAATATGCTCCGGTGTCGGAGTGAAACGTACGTTGAGAATAATTTGGAAGATTTATGTGGTGTGGTGAATATTGCAAGCTGCAAGTGCAAGATACACTGTACCACATATATTTGCCTATTCTTGCGGATTATAGCAAATTAAATTTCAAGTTCCTTCATAATCATGGACTTCCGCAAAGTAACGCCTGCTTCTATCCAATATTTTAATAATCTCGTCAGGAGCAAAGTGAAAATCAGCGCTGGGTATTGGTATTGGCTACCAATACCCAGCGCTGATTTTCACTTTGCTTGTGACCTATTGTATTCTTGCTAGTCCTTTTCGTCCTTTTTAATTTTTTTAATTTATTTTCTTTTAAGTCTGCAACAATGTAACACACTAAAGGATTTATTTATTTATTTATTTAGATTTCTAGTATTTCACTATGTACCCAAACATCAGGAGACTGTCCTTTCGGCGGCAGCGTTGGAGCGGCGCAGGTGAACTGCAGTCCAGCACGAGTCTTCCGTATTGGCACTGGCGACAAAAATTCGGGAGCTGGTCTTTCTTGACCATACACACCTGAAATTTAGATAGATAGATAAACCCAGCTGAGTTTGTTGTGGGCTCTTCTCAGACCAGGCCGCGTTTGGAACCCTCGTAGCTTTAGTTTTAAGATACCGTAACAGATTATCACCATCATATTTTTATGTAACTGGACGTCAATAAGTGTAGTATATCTACCTAAATTGAATAAATATTTATGACTCAAATGACTTTATTGCACATATGAAAGAATATAAAGTAAAGTTAACTATAAACTAGGTATGCAAAGGCGGCTTTATTGCTTACTGAGCAATCTCTACCAGGCAACCTTTGGTGAGAGGATTCAACAATATGTGTAGGTGGCACAATATAATTTATTATGCGATATACGGTGAAAATTTTACTGTAAACAAATCTTATGTTACGTATAACTATATGAAGCCCGCGACTTCGTCCGCGTGCATTAATGTTTATAAATTCCCGCAATTAAAAAAGAAATTGTTTGAAAATCGAACATAACGTGAGTGAAGCCGCGGGCAATAGCTAGTAAGTATTATATAATTATATAATTATTTTAAAAAATTACAGTATAAACATATACAAAGACTTGTCTAGACTGTCAGACTAACTGACTGATTTATCAACGCACAGCTTGGGCCTCAGCTGCTACGGTTAGAAACTTGAAATCTTAACACTACCTATAATCACTCACCAAGGAACAACTTCAAGCGGAATTGGGGAACAAAATTATTATTTTATCAGTCAACTAGCTTATGCCCGCGATTTCGTCCGCGTGGACTACACAAATTTCAAAACCCTAATTTACCCCCTTAGGGGTTGAATTTTCAAAAATCCTAGAGGATGTCTACGTCATACTCGTAGTAGCTATCTGCATGCCAAATTTAAGCTCGATTCGTCCAGTGGTTTGAGCTGTGCGTTGATAGATCAGTCAGTCAGTTACCTTTTCCTTTTATATATTTAGATTTTCGAGATACGAGTATATCCATGAAAACTGATATTTTGGCTTCCAGTTTAAGTTATAGAATTTTATTAAATTCCACGAGATACCATTCCGGAGATTTCCACTAAAGTGAAGCAGTGTGGGGGGCGGGCGATTTGCTAGCATTGAATCTATAATTCTATAGTCAATTATCAATTATCCATATAAATATTATAAATGCGAAAGTTTGGATGGATGGATGTATGTATGTATGGATGTATGTTTGTTACTCAATCACGCTCCAACGGATGAACGGATCTGGATGAAATTTGGCACAGAGATAGATTATAGTCTGGAATAGCACATAGGCTACTTTTTATCCCGGAAAATTAAGAAGTTCCCGCGGGAATCAAAAAAACCTCAACCACGCGGACGAAGTCGCGGGCATCAGCTAGTATATTATAAATGCGAAAGTTTGGATGGATGTATGGATGTATGGATGTATGGATGTTTGTTACTCAATCACGCTCCAACGGCTGAACGGATCTGGATGAAATTTGGCACAGTGATAGATTAAAGTCTGGAATAGCACATAGGCCACTTTTTATCCCGGAAAATTAAAGAGTTCCCGCGGAAACCGAAAAACCTCAATCCACGCGAACGAAGTCGCGGGCATCAGCTAGTAATATTATAAATGCGAAAATTTGGATGGATGGATGGATGTTTGTTACTCAATCACGCCAGAGCGGCTGAACTAAAACTTCTTTTTATCCCGGAAAATTAAAGAGTTCCCGCGGGAACCCAAAAAACCTCAATCCAGTCGCGGGCATCAGCTAGTAAAGAAATACTTACAAAGCTTCTGTTTGGTCTCATTGATCAGTTCCTCCCAACTACTCCTCTTTTCAGTTTTAGGGAATATTATGGTAAGGCTCTCTGGGCCGCTCCTAAAATTGAGTTAAAACAGAGTAAGTAGGGGATAAATAAATTGAATTAAATATTAAACCACATATTTGCCAAACAAAATTGATTTACAAAATTAAACAACTAGATCTTAAAAAAACCGTCCTTTGCAATAAACAAGTAGGTCCTTTAAACACATTTTTAAATCAAAAAATAAGGGAAATCAAATTTAACGGGTGCATTTCGGGTGCATACCAAAATATAATAAACTGGGGTCATACTGCCAACGCTTAAAGCAATACTTAGCAATATTACTCGAAATTACAGTTTGATGTCAATGTACAATGTACTTTGACGTTCCTAAAATAAGGATTATAAAATTATGAATCAAGAAAGTCAAAAATATGAGACAATATAGCTTTAAGCGTAGGCAGTACCTATGGCCCCTCAACAATAATTTTTTTTTTATTACATTCGCATTCGCTACTGCAAGACCTAAATTCCTTCTACGCTAATGTCGGTTGCGGACGCGTCGGTCACGCGTAGTTAGTAGTGGGTCGATGACGATTTGGCGAGTTAATTTTACGTCATTGACTAACTTCGTACTTCCAAATAGATCGATAAATCACACACTGCGCACGTTTAAAGTGAAATATTTACGTATAGTTATACAAGCGATTGATCTAGGCGACAGAAATCAGCTTAGAAGGAATCCAGACCTCAAGCTAAAAATAAATACATAAAAAGCTAATGGTCCAAGATCCCGCGACGAGACAAGACCTTCGTTATTTTATTAAAGCTGAAAGGCTCCTCAAATTCGTTAAAGTATTAAGCTCCATTTTTAATATTTTACTTTGGAATACTATTAGAAACCACGTTGTCCATTGTCAGATACTTAGTACGATTGCAACCCCCTGTCAGACACTCTTAAATTATAAAACAACAGGGTGTATACTGTAACGAATTTGAGGAGCCACCTTTTCTACCTGATACCTTCCAAAGCAACCGCGATCCAAACTTCATAGTCGGGGATCGTTTATACCTCTATTAGAGATATTATACATAGAAAAACTTTCAGCTCTAATAAAATAACGAAGGTCTGATCGTCGCGGGATCTTGCTCTATAATCTGAATTGCGAAAGTTTAACGTACCGTAAAAATCAAATCGTGCGTAGCACCCGGGTGCTATTCACACGTCTGTATAAAGAAAATAACAATTTTAGGTACGTAATTCTTCAGCAACGCATAGGCATTATCATTTATTCATACAGTCCACAAGTTCGTTCGTTTACTTTTTGGTTGCCCATTTCCTACTCGTTGGTATAATTGGGTATTTGACAACTAGTCAAACAGCAACTTTTTTTCAAACGTCAAAACACGTGCTTACGGGATTTGTATGCAATTTTAAATTGTGACGTCTTCAAAATTCGACGCACTTTTTTACTTTAATCGATAGTTTAAAATGGTTGTTCAACACAAAACTAGCAGGGGACGTGGATATTACGACTTTTGGGACATCCTTTATTTAATAATCACTAAAAAATTATTTATTTCACTAGTAGCCAAATACCCAATTCTTACAATCATGCTATGAGCATGTTTTAATATTGTGTTTATCTATCTTCAAAACTGTGTAGTTCGAGAGGTGTAAGATGTGTGCATTTGTGTGAGTATACTGATAGCGTAGTGACAATCCCACGTGCTTCGCTTCTTTTCTCACGGACACTCACAAAATATGTAAAGCTGATCTTACACCTCGCAGATCGTACCCATTATTATATTTTTCAAGATATTTCATGTCCTTAAATTATATTATAGGAGATAGCTGCACTTTTGGTAACTATCGCCAGAAAAGCTGATTCTGTATTAGGTGGGTGTAGGGCTCTCCACTGATGACGATAGTGAAAGTCTGCCCGCATGCGGATGGGCCTTTCACTAGATATGGCCGCTCAAAGGCGGTTTATGGTTACCAAAAATGAACCATAAGTAGAAAGGCTGATTCTTGTACAGTGTTAAAGTATGCGCAGTACTTATGTAAACAGTATAAAAACTGATGCTATTCATCGGGCCTTTCACTAGATATCACCTCTCAAAGACGTAATGCGTAGACGCGGGCAGAATTTCACTATCGTCATCAGTGGAGAGCCCTACACCCACCTAATACTGAATCAGCCTTTCTAGCGATAGTTACCAAAAGTGTTCTCTTAGTCTATTAGGGCAATCTTACAGAAAAATCTTAGTTGAGAAGTGCAATTTTGTTGCTTTTTTAGTATGGATTTCTTCACCAAACCACTACGGGATAAAAAGTTTAGATATATGCCACCTGTTTGTTTTAAGTAGTGATAGTAGTTATGATGGTAAGCGGAAAACAAACTTAAGCATACTTGTACGACGGATGTGAATCAACACCAAAAATACCTCTATCCTAAGAAGATCACGATTTTCTTGATGACCTACTGTAAACGAACGAACTTATGCGCTAGCTCAAAATATATTTGTAGGTATACTTACGAAGTATTTACACTTATTTCCATATAGCATAGCTGCATATCACTATTCTGCCTCTCTGATAGCTGCCGATTGACTGTGTGTAACATATCTCTTACAATCTCCTCTAAATGTGCGTGTTGAGTATGCAATGCTGCTACATGTTCTGATATTTGGGTTAGAGTATTGACATCTTCTGTTAGTGTTTCTACCTCGTGCATTATTCGCCTTAGATTTTCGTCTTTAGCTGAAAAATATAACGTATTATAGTTTTTTTTCTAATATAAGATGTTGAAGAACTATATACCTAACTACCATACGTACTAGCTCTGTAATTGGAATATCCTAGACTAATTTTAGCTTGTTTTTGTGCTCGGTTAAAACTAAAATATTAGTAGCTTAGTACAGTGCTAATTTAATTTATCTTCTCGTTATGAAGAGTATTCCGAAATAGTAGTAGATTCACTTGATCATATGAAACCGTTTTACTAAGTATAGACCAAATCGAAATCTTACCTTTAACAATTTCTAGATCAGCTAACGATATCCTAGTCAAAAGTTTGTACTTATTTCCTTCCATTTGACTCGCTATACTACTTTGGTATGTTCTGAAATAATCAATCATAAGTCATTTATTACGATCGATTCTACAAACTTTAATTTTAGTTTAATAGGTAGTTAAACTTACGGAATGGGTTTCTTTATAGTGCCAGTTCTCCTTTTGACACTCGTTATCAAGAGTGTATCATTAAAGAGGAAAAGAGCTCTATCTTTAATGGTCCCTTGAGCTGAAGGCATAGTAACCATTTCGTGTCTAATAAACATCCTATCTGCAGTCACCAAATTTGATAGACCCTCGATCATTTGTTCTAGTTCCCGTAATGTTTGTTGCTGTTGTTCTAATTCTAAACTTTCTCTTTCAGTACAGTTTATTAGCTCTAACAGATCGTGTATCTCCTTTTGAGCTTCGAGGAGTAATTTGTGGTCTGGATGTGATGGATCTGAAAAATTATAAACAATTTGCAATTCTATATCAAACTGAAGTCACAAATTCACGATCGTTTATATTATTTTACTCTTCTACTATCCTAAACTATGGACGTTAATTACTGCTCCTCATATGCTTATTTAATGATTGGCATTCACTATAGCGTTAATCTGATGATATTATTGACAAGCTAGAGGAGATTTTTAAATGACCCTGAGTAGAACTTGCTTAATAGAAAATTGACAAATTGAGGAGACTTCCAAACATCAGCGCAGGTCAATAAAAAATGTAGATGATAAGACAGAATATGTAAACTTACCTGTATGTTTGATCAGCCTCTGTATAAGCAGTTTGTAGCTTGGAAACTTCTGCACTGGCTTGATGAGGAGATTATCCAGGGACAATTTTCCCTTGTGATCCCTTGCCATAGCGTCGAGGAATTTCGCAAACGCTGGCCTCGAAGCCGCTGAAGTCTTGATCGTTTCCTTTGCTTTCTTCAGATTGTTGATGAAGGACATGTATGTGTCCATCACGGTGGGTTTTGTAAACTGAAAAAGGTTAATATACAAATTTCTTTAATCATAATTATTATTCATATTATCATAGCTTTGATATAATTTTATTGAGCCGATTTTTTCTTTTGAAGTGAAGCACAAAAAAGAAATTCTGTTATACTGCGTGTTTTCTTGATACAAGACATACACTTTAATTGCATCACAGAAGTATCAAATCACACAAAGTCCATCCGCTTGGTTGCAGCGTTGCAGCGTTATAATCAGGCTTAACAGGCATCTAAATAAAAATACGTTCTTTTTTTACCGCAAAAAACTTAAAAACTGATGATTAATAACTGAGTTATAAAACATAACTGGATACTTGAGACAAAGTACCTATAATAGAAGTGGAAAATATTAAATGAGTATTGAGTATCATTGACTTACGACATCTAGGAAAACGTCCCCAATTTTCTGCTGCAGGTCCCATTGTTCTAGCCTCCGCCTCAACTGTTCTAGGAATACTTGGTGGACATTCAAGATGGCCGGCACCTGGTAGAATATCTCGTCTACCACGAACGCGTCGAGTAACCCCGCATTTTCAGGGCTTTTGAGTGGTTGAAGGTATTTCTGGAAAATATAAAAACAATTTAGTATTATTTTGTACAAGATCACGTATAGCCCGAAGAGTTGATAGATATTGGGGTATTTAAGTGGCGATGTCTAATGTTGGACCAGAACGGCTAATAAAAAAATATTTTCTCGCAATCAGTATTAAAGTCTATATTTTGTTCTATAAATAAATAAATAGACGTTTATTTCAGACATTTCCATCCATAATTTCTTAGTATGTTAGTAACTATGAGGAAACTAAAATCTTTTACGGAACTTTTGAGGAACTAAATCGTTATTCACTTAATACCTACTGAAGAAAATTTTTAATTACATATTTATAAACAGGGTAATCTACAACTAAAATGATCGAAGAGGTTACTAATCTAAAAGGTGGCGTCGTAGAAATACCTTGATAAAATAAGCTCGAAATTGTATAAGAGTATAAAAATGCATTACCGATAAATTTGGGGTAACCTTCGATGGAAATGATCGACGGGGGTAATATGGGGTAATATAATAAACGATGCTCGAGCCACTAAGTGTCGCGGTGGGGCGGAGTGTTAACGAGCAATTGTGGTTAGGGATATTGGAAAATGTAGTAGATATAGGGCTTATATCAGCCAGGGTTTGGGTACGAAATTCTGTTTTCACCACAAAATATAAAATTTTTGATGACGCTCCAAACATTGTGATCTGTGACCATAGTTTAGAGTCACCTTTTTGAAATTTCATAAACGTAACGTAAAACTTTCGATGAACACTTATGTATGACTAGATGATGCCCGCGACTTCGTTCGCGTGGACTAAGTTTTTTTTAAATCGCGTGGAAACTCTTTAATTTTCCGGGATAAAAAGTAGCCTATGTCCTTTCCCTGGATATAAACTACCCCTATACCAAATTTCATCAAAATCGGTTAAAGAGTTAACTTTTTTGATTCCCGTAGTAACTCTTGAATTTTCCGGAATGAAAATAGCTCTTCCTTCCCCGGGATACAACCTATCCCTGTACCAAATTTCATCAAAATCGGTTGAACGGGTGGGCCGTGAAAGCGTAGCAGACAGACAGACAGACACACTTCTGCATCTATAATATTAGTATGGAAGTATGGCAATCATGCGGTATAAAATAGATAAGCTACAATCGGTAAGTAGAAGAACCAAGAGATTATGGGTTGGCTATCCGAGCATACGCAATCTGCGAATTAAGTCAAAGCTGCAAGAATAGGAAATTAGCCTCAAATAAATATAAATTTCCTCAAGCAATAAAATAGGTCTCGCTTTGGAGAAATTGATAAAATGCAAGGAATCAGTGCCATTACAGCTGCGAGTAACGCAATAAACACTCCTCGAGCGAATAAGTGCCGCAGTGGAGCGGAAAATTTGCGCGCAATTGTGGACAGGGATGTCGCGTTCATTACGTTCACTTAGATGGATTTTTCGCAACAGGTCGAGCTTGTACGGTTATTTTAGTTCTTCTATACAGATCTCCTCATTTCATTTGATAGTGGAAAGGAACGACGACGTATTGCGCAGCATATGTGGCAATGAGCGGAGCACGTATTTCAAAGAACCGAAAAGTAGATGCGATATGAGTAAATTCTTTAAAGATTTAAACTAATCGAAGCAGCTCAAAGGATATACCGAGCTAAATATATTCAAGACTACTTTTCATCTTGTCTCGTCATACAAATCATTTTGTCTCGGGTCAGGTATATGATTCATAAAGGTCTAGCCCCACTTTAGAGGCGCGGCGCAGCGCAGCACGTGTACGGGCACGAAATGAGCGGTAGCGGGGCGACGGCGGTAGCGGAGCGATGCGATTAATCGGAGAGCTGGCGACGAATTTCGGGAAAAAAAATGTTTTTTTGGTTTTTTTGCCAATGTTATATGCTACGCAGTATTGAAATAACCGCAAACGCTCTACCAGACTGGCAGGACTGGATTCGCCAAAGAACGAAATTATATTTTTCCACAATTTCAGCTTGCTTAAAGGACCTTCCCGAAAATCATTGCCAGCTCTCGGATTCCATCGCCCCGCTGTCGCCATCGCTCGACCGTCGCTAGTTTCGTGTCTGACGCCTTAGGGGCAAATATTCTTTGTACACTTGCAATGTATATCCGTGCCGCTTCGCTTATGTAAGCCCAGCTCCATACAAACCCATACTATTTGCCGCTACGTGACGCGCCTCACCGTGCATCTGTAGTGGGGCTAGACTTTTAATGAGCAAGCTTTGTGAAACCTGCAAGTTTGTCATTTCTATAAAGATGATAAGGAAAATTCCCGCATACCCCAGCCCTGATGTTTCATTGGATGCATAAATATAATGAATATGTCATCCGCCAGTAAATTTGGGACGGTTGAGAGGACAACCTGACTTATTATGACTTACTAACACCGAGCAATTTATCTTAGGGCTCGTAAAAATTATCTAAGTATATAAATAAAGCTTTCTGAGGATCAATAAATAAAGCTCTGGTTTCTTTGATCAAGCACCACTTTATCCGTTGATATCCGAAAAAATTTATTTACTTCATTCCATAATTCCATATTATTAATATTATTTATAAGTGCAAAAGTCGCTAGTCCGCGCCGCAACCGATATTGATGGGTACACCGTACAGAGATGGGTTGAATCCTTTGAATCATGGAGCAGGATTTTTATAAAACCTAAATCCTGAAATAATTATTTATTTAATAAACCTCATAAACCTATCTGCACGGTATGATATATTAAGGTGGACTACACGGGTCTGCCCGCGAAATTCAAATTTAATTTGGTTTTTCGCAATTTATAAACTAATACGACAAGGTAGGCTTATGGCATTCTAATTGCGCCAATGGCAGTATCATCTTCACAGGGTTATATAAAAATCTTTACTTGAAAGTGTCCAGTTTAAGTAATTAATCAGATTATCGACTAATTTGTGAGTAACTCACATCCAACTCGATATTCTGAGTAATTTCTTAAACTGGACACTTTCTAGTAAAGATTTTTATATAACCCTGTGAAGATGATACTGCCATTGGCGCAATTAGAATGCCATAAGCCTACTTTGTCGTATTAGTTTATAGATTGCGAAAAACCAAATTAAATTTGAATTTCGCGGGCAGACCCGTGTAGTCCACCTTAATGGATTATTTTTCCCTGATCTGAGATAAATTAAAAAAAGGAATGATAAAAATATAATAACTTAAATGTTGCCATAGTCTTTTTCGAATCAATCAACTTACCTTAACTAAAATCTCCAATGCCTCAACATAAGACTTTTCAGTCTCATAAAGTTCGACCACGACGTGAGTCCGCGTGTCCTGCAAAAAAAATGTTATTTTTTATAAGAAATATATATGGCATTTTAACGTAGGTACTAGTTACTATGACCCTTAATAATAAAAATCTATTTACTACTGTTGCATCCATACTAATATTATAAATGCGAAAGCGTGTTTGTTTGTTTGTTTGTTAGTCAATCACGGAGTAACGGATTAAAGTAATATATTCATGGACAAAGTTGGATATTAATATACCCCTATCGGAACAGATTCTGCATGAAAATAGTTGAGGTCCTGGAGAGTGACATAGGCTACTTTTTATCCCGGAAAATTAAAGAGTTCCCGCGGGAATCAAAAAACTTAAACCAACCCTTCGAAGTCGCGGGCATCAGCTAGTTTAAACTATTTATTCAGAGTGCGTAATCTGTTTAGTAAGGTCCTTAATGTTTACGTCTCCATATAGTGCTATATCTCGTTTACAACAGCCACTGCGAGAAAGGATAGAAATACTTTAATCTCCGTCAATTTAGTTTAGTTTACAGATTGCGTATATACAACTAAATAAACAGCAATTTGAGTGAGCGATCGACCTTCAAAATAGCATTTTATTACGACCTTAGACCGACTAGGTCATCTTTCAAACCTCGTTAAAACTTCAATGATATTTCCGAGCTACGGTTCCCGAAATATCTACCAAGTTATCTAAACGAGCACTTCAATTGATCTGTTATTTCAGGCATTCGGGATTGCCCGCGGTTGGTATCTATAGATAGACAGGTATTGGAATATGTGAGGAGGAAAATGGTCAACAAAAACTTCTTACATCTAAATAAATCTTTAATTGAAAGCTTATTAAGGTCTTAATGACAAAATGATGATGATGATTGATGACTTCAATGAAAGGGATTTCAATATACTCGTACCAGTCAAAATATCTATATCTATATCTTTACACTGAACACTTTTTGAACGTCAATAAAATATAAAACGTAATGATAGAGGGAATCCTAGTGTGGAAACCACTGTCCCAATAGTTCTAACTTAAATCAATATTGTAATGTGTTTCAAACAAATAAATAAATGAAATGATGATAATGAATTAATAACGGTATCTCACAACCAAAGCTACGAGGGTTCCAAACGTGCCCTGATTTTCTTAAAATCATTCCTTTGGTAGAATCCATAGCGTTAGTATTTATGTTATGCCTACTTAGAGTGGATCGTTACACTTTCGTTTATCCATCCATGCTGCATACTAAATTTATGCTAGAATTACTACCACCTTCCCCATCTAGCCCCTGTCATCCCGTAGGGTTGCACTATTCAGACGTCTCCGTCTGATGACTGGTAGAAAGGAAAGTATCTCCTTAGTTCACTAATTATTGAAAGTGCAGGGTAGCACATAGTTTTTATACGACTGCCTGAAAAAAGGAGTATATTATTTTCAGGGTTCATGTATGTATGTATGTATGTGAGTTTGTATATTCCACCATAACTTCTATACGCCTGAACGGATCTTGATGAATGAGGTATCGTTAGAATCCTTAGCTTATTCCGGGTGACATAGGTTCTAGGATAGGACATAGGAAAATTTTAAAAAAATAGGTAGGGTGACCATGGTCCCGCATCAAAGGCTAAAGTTGAATTTTTTTTTTCCAAAATGAGATAACTATAACAATATACCCGTATATTGTAATCATCAAGAAAATGATGAAAATATTCCAAAAATATATAAGACTATACGTTTATTTCAAAATCCAGTGATTCACAAAAAAATATCATTTAACTAAATGGCAGTCGTATTTTTTAATTCTTTGGGTTATACATATTCACGTGTTAAACATCAATAAATACTTTATTAAGTAATACCTACTAGTAATGATTTCTATAAAAAACGGTGATAACCTAGTGATTTAGACTAGCAGTGCAAAACCTGCAGCATTAATGCTGAGTCGGGGCCTTTTCATCTTGTGCCATGTGGGTGCAAAAGCCATAGCTTAATTTTAAAGTTTGATTTTATGTACGAGGCACAAGATGAATAAATGATTTTTCTCTTTCTTCTTTCTTCTAGTAGTTTTGACGACCTCCGTGGCGCAGTGTTGAGCGCTGTTGTCTTAACGTGCGGAGGTCCCGGGTTCGATCCTCAGCAGGGTCAATTTGGGAATTTATAATTTCTGAATTTTCCCTGGTCTACCCTGGTGGGAGGCTTCGGCCGTGGCTAGTTACCACCCTACACACAAAAGACGTGCCGCCAAGCGATTTAGCGTTCCAGTATGATGCCGTGTAGAAGCCAAATAGGGGTATGGGCTTTAATGTAACTTCCATTCCCCTAACAGGTTAGCCCGCTACCATCCTAGGCTGCATCATCACTTACCATCAGGTGAGATCGCAGTCAAGGGTTAACTTGTAGTAGATAAAAAAAGACTTCCGGCTTCTTATTCAGGTGGGCCGGAGTGGTCGGAGGTTCGATTCCCGGGTTCACACCTCTAACTTTTCGGTTATGAGCGTCTACCTCCTTTAACGCGTCGAGTTCTTAATTCATTTTGTTCTCACAAGTGAGAGCAGTCTGCCAATCAACACTTGGCCAGTGTGGTGGATTAAAGGCCAAATCATCCCATTCTAGAAGAATCGTACTCACTGATGAGCCGGCAATCGATTGAAGTGATTAAAACGAGAAGCGAAATGCTAAGGTATCGAATATCGATCGACTTATGACCTTTTGAATACCAGTCCGTCCTCACAACTGAGTTATTTCAGACAGATTGACAGATAGTCGATGTATGCTAACAAGGTAACATAGTGGACACGCCTCGGTAACAAAAAGTAACACTAAGTTTATAGCTAAAGAGGTGGTGGTCATAAATCGGTATGCGATTAGCTCGGTATTAATATTGATAGGGAATAGAGTTTGAAACCTTTTAAATAGAGTTTACAATCAGAATATACAGTTATGTGTCGCCAATGTTTGTTTGTAAAAAAATGATGATAACTAAACACAAGAAAAACGCGCAACCTTAAATTATTATTTGCCCTTTGTTACTTAATAGTATTTAGACAGTATTAACATCATATTATATTTAAACTGTTTGCCAGCCCTCAAATTCTTGTGCCCTTATCGTTGAAGATAATAATATGAAAAAGTCAAAAACAGTAATTATATTAATTAGTTACAGACCTTATCAAATAGCAGTGGAAAAGTGAGAAGCGAGTTCTTTTAAATTTTTTTTATTAACTTCATTTTGGAATATTGCAGTCAGATAATAGCAGCAGAAATAATCCAAATGCATTTCATTAGATTCATGCTTTAATAATCAAACATCGTCTAATCTAACATTAACTTCTGGCAGTAGGGCCGCGTTTTAATGCCATTAATTTTTCAGCCACCACCTCCTTACCTAGAAGGTAACACCAAGTAAATGTATTCCCATTGTTACGTCAATCTTTAAATCGGTGAAAGTTAATAAAATGGTAACAAGTAACAAAGCCCAAATAGGTAACATTGCAACATTGTCGGTTATCATATTATCAATCAAATTCAAACCCTGTGTCTGTTGAATAGAGTTGATAGTAGAATGTAAGAAAAGTAGCTGGTTGAAATGGTGTCGTTTAGTAGCGTTTCCAGGTTTATTATAGCATTGCACATGAGCTTTGGATATAATTGAAGTGTCTAAACCTAGGGTTGTACACAGTATTAAGTACCAATTTTTTTTTAAATACACTAAGTACTTACCTACCTACATAAAGGGATAGCTTGCATCCAAGATCCCGACATAGAAAGCTTCTTATCCCGAAAAATGAAATAATTCCCACAAATTATCCAAAATCCACACGGACGAATAGGGATGATGTCAAAAATAAAATATTTTTTTTTACCCTCTATTTAGAGGGTCTTTCCCAAGACCTAAAATTCACATCTTCTGATTTTCGTTCGCTGCTTCTGATAGTTTTTAAGTTTGATTATCATGTAAACTATCGATTACTCAGAGAAAGTGTGTTGGATGACGTCACAAATCACAATTCACGTATTTTGACGTATTTAGTACAAACTTCCATACTAGAAGCGCGTTTTTAAGTTTAATAAAGGGTTGCTGATTTGATTGAGTTGTTGTCATCATCCCTATTCGCAGGCACGGTATATTTATTATTTAAAAAAAACATACGCGCCGAATTGAGAACCTCCTCCTTTTTTGGAAGTCGGTTAAAAATGCAATTACTATAATGCTGTTACTTTTTTTACGGCATCATGACGATATTTTGCACGCTTATACCTTACATCTTAGATCGATGTCCAATATGAACTCGTACGAATTTTTTTTTTGTTCATTTCCGATACGAGCCGCTAAGGGTTTTTTTTTTAATGTCGATATATCTCCGACGGAGGACGGAGTGCTTGATTATCATTTATTATTATTAAAAAAAATATTTAGTTATTATCCTTATTTTTGGTTGTAAAATTTTTGTATAATCTATGCATATTGCATACTGTGTAATTTTTACTTTTGTAAGCTAATATATCCTCATAATATACAAAATACCCGAATACAATACTTATACAATATACTTATTTTATACTAATAAATCTTTTATTTATTTCTTCTTATGACGTTCCCCGTTTTTTTTACAGTACTCTAAAAATATTTCCCTATCGTTTTTATCTTCCATTATTTCGATGAAATTTTCTACTATTATTTTCTTGGGGTTGTTTGGGTTTTTTTTTTTTTTTTTTAATTGTTTTATCAATTTTCCCCCGATTCGGTGGTCGGAGACCATGTCAGCATTTATACTTTTGTACAGTTATTTAATTGCAAGTTTAATAAGTAGTCTATAAAATAGCTTATCTTGTATCTTAATAGCGTCTGTATTTTGATAATTGGAATCAAAACACAGGGATTACAATTTTTATCCTAGTATTTTCTTATATTATTACAATACAAATGATACTTAAGATCTTTACTGACCCTATGTTTTGTTTCCAATTATCGCGTGGTGAGCCACCTTGTTACAAAAAGCAAGGAAGTCTCGCTGACCCGACCTGCTGGTGACCAGTTTCGTTAAGTTCCCGGTTGTCATTTGTAGGTCGGTTTTCTGTTCTAAATCGAACCGCATCCTGTCAAATCTGGGACAGTCTATCAACAAGTGGGTCACCGATTCCTCCCTGCCTGGCTCGCAAATGCACTCTGGGCTATCTTTACGTTTGTACTTGTGCAGGTACTCAGCGAACCCTCCGTGCCCAGTCAGCACCTGCACAAGTACTGGATTAAGCTCTATTTGCTTGAGTGTCTGGTGTGCCGTCATTATGGTCGGGAAGAATAATTTCGTGGTCCTTGCCTTGTCACTTTGCACATACCTATCATTCCAAGCTTGTTTGGGTTGGAACGCCTTACCTGCGTCCGTGTTTCTTGCCACGTATGGCTTGAGTACATTCAAGACAAGAGTGAATAGGCATTTTCTAGGCAAGCGCGCTCCAACCTAGACCTCATCATTGCTTTTCATAAGCGTGATTGTTGTCAAGCCTATATATTATCATATTTCAGACTAATATTATAAAATCGAAAGTGTGTTGTTGGTTTATTGGTTTGTTGGTTTGTCCTTCAATCACGCCGCAACAGAGCAACGGATTGACGTGATTTTTAGCATGGAAATAGTTGAGGGCCTGGAGAGTGACAAATGCTAGGTACTTTTTATCCCAGAAAATTAAGGAGTTCTCACGGGAATAACAAAAAACTTAAACCACGAGAACGAAATCGCGGGCATCAGCTAGTAGCCTATATTCTAATAAATAAAACGCATACAAGATACTTTATGTCCCGAAAAAAAAGAAGTCTCTCAAGCAGATTCTAATAAACTACCAAAAGTGGCCAATCAAAAATGTATCTTTAATAAGCTTAAATACCCAGACGTATTTAAATACCTAAAAGCTGTATAAGCCGATGCTAAATCTAAATGACTTAAAACCCTAGTAGGTAGAATATACCAGACAAAACGTGATTTTAGGCCTTGCCGGTGACCTTTCTCCATTATTGACTACCCCGTATCGTTCATTTACATCGGATTCACCTTCGGTTTAGATCGATAGAGATTAGATAGCAAATGTTTCGAGATTTATAAACAGTAGCGGATTCCTAAAATTATACACCGAATCTAAAACTAACAATACTAAAGTGTACGAAGACTGCTTTGTAGGAAGCGGAACGTAGTGTAGCGCGAAAATGCTGTTGTATTATTTTTTTAGGCCATTTCGAAAAGTATGAAGTTTAATTTCATTTATTTTTATATATTTTATATATTATTTGTTTTTATTTCATTTATTTTTATTTATTTATTACTAGCGACTTCGTCCGCGTGGATTGAGGTTTTATTGGTTCCCGCGGGAACTCTTTACTTTACCGGGATAAAAAGTAGCCTATGCGCTATTCCAGACTATAGCCTATCTCTGTGCCAAATTTCATCCAGATCCGTTTTGGCGTAATTGATTAGCAAACATCCATCCATCCATACTTCCATCCATCCATCCATCCATACATCCATCCATCCATCCATCCAAACTTTCGAATTTATAATATTAGTATGGATTATATATTTTTATAGTACTCAACTTTATCTTTATCTCCACTGTGTATTTTAGATTAATAATTTATTTAGGTGATGCCCGTGTGAATTTGGTTTTTAAATACTTATCTCATAGAAAATCATTAATTTTCGAGATAAAAAAATAACCTATATCCGGCTCCAGGATGTACATTTCTTTGTACCCAATTTCATTAGTCGTGCAGAAAAGCTGTCCAAAGGTAACAGATAGACAGACAAACAAAGATAAACAGACCGACACTATTTAGCTCAGTTCAAAAACCAAGATTTCAAACCAGATGTCTTTATCAAACAATGAAAATCACGCAAGCAAATCCACAAACGATATAGATCGACTTTCAAAGTTTAGTTAAGTGTTTAAGGCTGTTTAAAGCTTTAAGTAGAGCGAAACTTCCAACTGGAAGGCTTAAGTTCCTCCTATTAAACTTGGCGATTTTCTGTTAAAAGTTTTAATATTCACTACAATTGAAACTTCAGAATTTCGGTTAATTTCAAAACAACTTTAACAATACAGATTTAGGTAGGTATATTTTGTTTAAATTTGTCTGGTAAATTAAAAGTCTTTAAGTTAAACGCCTACGTATTAAAGTACCTACTTATGTAAGCTAAAGTTACTAGGGATGATAATTTAAACCGTGTAATGTTTTAGAGGAATTGAGTCTAATTCTGTTGTATACAATGGGGCTGATTCTGTAGTGCACAATCTCTAAACTAAACTAAAATGAATTATTGCTAACCCTTTCATAATAGTCCCTTCGGAAAGGGACAGAACTAGTTTTAAAGCTGACATTTTAGTTTAGAGATTGTGATAAACAGAATTGGCCACAATGGGGCTGATTCTGTTTATCATAATCTCTAAACTAAACTAAAATGGCAGCTAGTTCCGTCCCTTTCCGCAGGGAGTATTATGAAAGGGTTAGCAATATTTGTAATGCTCTAATTTTAGTTTAGTGTAGAGATTGTGCACTACAGAATCGGCCACAATGTCTTAACTTAACTAAAATTGACATTTTAGTTAGTTAGAGTTAGAGCTCTAAATAGTGTAATATGTTATAACTTATAATATGAATATGTGCATACCTTTCCTAACACTCTTTGCGGAAAAGGACAACGCTAGATTTAGAACTACGCTAGAAGAAAAAAACTCATGATGACGACTTTTTTAATAATACTTTATGCATAGCTTTGGATATCAGCAGCTCTTAGATATCTTACAAGCTCCCACAAAGTACCTATAACCCTTATAAGTGGCATCCCTACTTTACTTTGTAGCTTCTACAGTTGTCAAGTACCCTTTTATTAGACGTCGAACAAAGCCCCGCGAGTAAACAATACGGCGACGGAATAATCACATAACACAACTATTTTCCCCTGTATATTTATGTTCTAATGAGATATTTCCTGGCTTACTGAAATATTAATTGAGTAGGGACAGCTAGTTTCAAGGAAGTACATTATTGCAGGCCGCACTGCAAAAATGTATAAAATTTGTATGAACTATGCCAGAGCGGAGCAGATAGCGGTAGCGGGCTAACCTGTTAGGGGCATGGCAGTTTTATTAAGCCCATACCCCTATTTGGCTTCTACACGGCATCGTACCGGAACGCTAAATCGCTTGGCGTTACGTCTTTGGCGGTACGGCAAAAGCCCCCCACCAGGCCACACCAGGGAAAATTCAGAATTTATGAATTCCCAAATTGACCCTGCCGGGGATCGAACCCGGGACCTCCGCACGTTAAGACAACAGCGCTCAACACAGCACCACGGAGGTCATCAACTAATAGGTAATTTCTAAATTCAGATCTGTCTACTACCATCGCTCAAAGCAGTATTAGGTATGTCAAAATGTCAGTCTTATGGCACGTAGGTACCTTGACGTCCCTAAGGGGTCATCCATAAAGTACGTCACACGTTAAGGGGGAGGGAGGGGGTCGACGAAGTGTGACATTGTGTGACAAGGGGTGGGAGGCCTCCACTCTTATAGGAGAGAGGGAATTAGAGCTTAGACCCACCACGCTGCTCCAATGCGGGTTGGCGGACTTTAACGACTATTATCATGTTAGTGATAATAACCGGGACCGACGGCTTAACGTGCTCTCCGAGGCACGGGGGTGAAACACCGCCAACTTCCTAACTCCGGGCTAGTACTGAGAATTTCTAGTCAGAAAAACCCAATAATTATGGCCCGACCCGGGACTCGAACCCGGGACCTCGTCGGCCGCAGTTCAACGTGCTATCCACTAGTGACTAGACCAACGAGGCAGTCTTTTCACAGACCGAGGTAGAGACTGAACTTTTCACGTTTACATAATTACGGAAGCGAAGGGCTGAATAAAAAGCCTTGTGGGCCATAAATTTCATTGTTATGACATACCTACCCCAACGCAACGTGAAAGGTCAGTATTCCCGTTATTGACTCAGGATATTGATGCTAGTCGAATTTATTATATCTCCGTTGATCACAATGAGTTTTCTATCAAAGGTCACATGGACATTTTCTATGATCTACGAAAGCTTTTATCACACGAAAATAATATGATACCTATGAGTAGCTGATTACAATAGCTAAACATCGGTATTAATTATTGGTATCCTGAGGTAATCTATTTCCCAGGGCAAAGAGAAAATATAATATAATAAAAATTCAACTGTGTACTTACAAAAAAAAAACGCTGCACTGTAACGAAGTATCTCTCAAGTCACTTAATGAAAACTGATACCACGATTAGTCTACGGACCAAATTCTTCCTCTAACTCCCTAGAGACCATTTTCCATAATGAGATACGGAGCCCTTATTAAAAGTATGTAAAAGCGTGTCGAGCAAAAACCTCCAAACTTTCATTGAAAAATAAACGTTGACTTAATCCTGCACGGACTTCTATACGGGCTCCCGTATAATATTAGGGAAAAATAAATACCGAGAGTAAAATTACCCGAGAAAAGAACACATACAATGACCTTTACTAGAGTATGAATAATTATGATACGGGTTTTACTTTTAATAGGACCCGTAAGTACAATCCAGTAAAGCTTTTACGCGTACATAAAATATGCTCAGCACCAGAGAGTTGTCATAATATACCAAATAGAGTAGCATAATATTGTTCTGCAAAATGTTCTCAAACTGACTGGTGTACAAGTTTACTAGTCGTGCTTTTTATTAAACAGTAAAATAAGAGAAAAGATGTGGTAGTACTCCCATAACGCTACCAACAATAACAAGAGTATCTCAGGGGGGGTGTGATGCAAACACATATGCAAGCGATGTCCACTGACAAGCACTTATATTATCCCAGAAACCACCTTTGGGTGTCTAGTTTCCATCTGGCAAAGACGTTCCACCAAGCAATTTAGAGTTCCATTTTGATGACTTGTTCGAACACTTTAGAGACATGGGTGGGGTTAATATTGCTATCATATCCCTAACAGGTTAGCCCGCTATCATCTTAAACATTATACCAGGTGAGATCATAGTCAAAGGCTACTCTGTCAAGAGGGAAGCAGAAGATTTCATGGATTGAGACGCTTTATTGTCATGAAATGAAATGCAGGACAACTTATTTCTGACCTTGTTTATAATAATATTATGTCAGGACTCTTACATTATTTAACTCAATGCTTTGTACAGTGTACACTTAAGACATTTATTTAACCCTTTGTGTTCCTAAGTATACGCAAAATGACATATTACAGTGTAGGTCTACTTTTGCTTGGTTTGGGGCAGAGTTTAGCATTAAATCCAAGGATCGTACTTGGTTCCTGGAGGGTTTCAGGTCGAGGCACCTGTGTATGTACCAGAGTATGTTCAGCTACGGTGGACACCTATCGGTAGACGACGACGACGACAACTTTGGAATTAAGAATCATCTTGATAAAATAGCATAATATTGGTGCTTACTGTATTCAACTAAGCACTACTCTCCAACTCGTAAAAGCTTTTCGGAAGATTTATTCTTTATTTATTAACGAGCATTCGTGTCACTTGAAGTTAAGTGATTACTCCTAACGATGATCATAATACGAAGAGTTCCCGAAAAACTGCCATTGCGCCCTTTTTAAGAATTTGTTTATTCATAATAATAGGTAAAGTACTTTATAAGCCCACATGTAAATACTTCGTTGGAGTTTCCATTATTTTGTTTTTTTATTAAACAGAATAAGTAATTAAGTACCTAGACCCTAACATAACCATGTTAGGGTCTTTGATTACCCTATTCTTCTTTATTTTAGTGATAATATCTTTTTAACCGACTTCTTCATTTTTAAAATGTACCTTCTGCTTATAGGTAACATTATAATATCTTGTTTGGCATCATTGGTTTCAGTATGATTCTCCTCTTTGGGATAACATCTGTGATAATCTATTTTTAGTTTTGCTATTTTGTACTTTACAGTGAAATACACAGTTTCATTAAGGTCCAGCCCGAACCCTTGGACCTAGTAAGTTGCAATTTTTCACACAGGTTCCCTTTATAAAGCAGACATAGAATTAGACCGGATTTACGGTTTACTATGAAACCTATATCTCTATCAGAAGCTTTTGATCTCCGTGGCGCAGTGTGTAGCGCTGTTGTCTTAACGTGCGTCCCGGGTGCGATCCCCGGCAGGGTCAATTTGGGAATTTGTAATTTCTGAATTTTCCCTGGTCTGGCCTGGTGGCTTCGGCCGTGGCTAGTTACCACCCTACCGGCAAAGACGTGCCGCCAAGAGATTTAGCGTTCCGGCACGATGCCCTGTAGAAACCGAATAGGGGAATGGGTTTAATATAACTGCCATGCCCCTAACAGGTTAACCCGCTACCATCTTAGACTGCATCATGACTTACCATCAGGTGAGATCGCAGTCAAGGGCTACCTTGTAGTGGAAAAAAAGCAGAGGATTTTTAACAATATATACTTACATGAGTAGTTGATATTGCCGGAATCATGTTGGCATCTTCAGCTCCACTACTAGAACACCTGAAACTTCTGCTGCCTCGATCACTTTCATGATCAGCTTTAGAACAGAAGGATAAGTTGACAGACTTAGGGGTTGATTCACTGAGTTTCAACTTCAAACAGTCACGACGCATCGTACTTAATCACTTCAAACATGGTTGTCACTACACTTTATGTTTTGGTTTATTATCTTTGGTACTTCTTTGGGAATGTTTTGGTTTGTTTTGATTAGATGTTTGACTAGAACTGTACATAAAACCGTAGAGAGAAGTAAGTAATTGTTAGTTTTTAATTTAATATGAGCATTCAAGGATTCAATCAATGCAACCCCTAACAATTAATCAGGTTTGTGCAAGTATTTTTAGATTCACTATTGTTTACTTCAATTAACAAATCTTTCTATAATTATTTATGTTCTAGTTAAGTAAATCGGCTATTAGTTTGAGAATTGCCATTTGAGAATAATTCCTACAGGTAAGTATTCGTACTAATTTAACTCCGGTGATGTGTATGCTACATTGAAGCTCAAATTAGGATCAGCTCTCCATTAACTTGATAAGGTTTTTTAATCTTTAATTACTCTTTCTTTATAAGATACATTTGCATAATATTTCAGGTCGTTAAATGTAAATTAAGTTAGTTAGTTAAAATTTCTATACCCTGTCCTGATAAGTTTATTCTGGGGTTGGCAATATGAAATCATATTGCCAACCCCAGAATAAACTTATCAACAAAAGTGACAGCATAAAAAGCGTCCAAAGATTTACATAACAACTAGTACAATTTGTCTTAAAGCTTACTAAGCACGACAGTCGGTCGCTAAGTCAGTACATTAATCAATAAACTTCGGCAAATTGGTATCTAATTACACTGACGTTACATCCGAGGGATTATGTCCTTTATGCGACATTTAATTAAGGAATATAATGGAATTTGCTCAATATACACATTATGCGGTACATTATTCGCCTCGGTTGGCTTGAACGCATCCACCCAGACATAAGGCTACCATGCGTTAGAAAAATCGTAGAACTTGTCTCTTAGGGTTAAGGAATATGATTGAAAATACATCTAAGTGTAGATTTAAGATTATTTTATGAGCCATTTTACCGTACCTATTGTTCTTAGATAGTATGTAAAATATATAGATGGATAGATAGATGAATACTTTATTGCACTGCACATGAAAGAATACAAAGTAAAGTTAACTAAAAACTAGGTATGCAAAAATAGGTTATATTATGAAATATTTAAGTAGGTTTGTAAAGATGTCGTGGGAACTTTTTGATTTTCTGGGATAAAAATACTGCGATTCGTGGTTTCGTTAGGGCCTGATTGAAGGACCAGGAACCAACAAATACAAACACCTTCACATTTGTATTAAGGGGAGTGATACTAGTTCCATCATTGTTTCACCAATTTAGGCTGTCTTAACAACGTCTGTCGCATCTGGCAGTCAAAGTATGGTATTGTTTTTTTTTTTTATCCTTTACAAGTTAGCCCTTGAGTGCGATCTCACCAGCCCCCCGATTGTGTAAGAATTGTCGATCAGACGGTAAAGGTTCAGCGTCAAAGTAATATAAACCATAACTGCATTGAATTAGAGCTCAATTTCGTGGTTCCATTCTTATACGTTAGAGTATCGTACATACCTAAACGTATAAGAATGGGTACACAAAATTGAGCTCTAATTTAATGCTGTTATGGTTTATTTACTTTGCCGCAGAACTTAAACGATTTCAACGGCCATTCTTACATGATTGGGGGGGCTGATGGTAGATCGTCGTCTCAACGTCATTACAAAAAAATTGTATAACCTATACGTTATACATGGTAAAGTCTAATTATAATACTTATATCATCACATTTAGCAGCAAAAACAATTTGATTATGCATACACATAATATATTCTGTTAAATCCTACGTCCGAATTGATCCCTACGTATGTGTTCCAAACATAGAGATTAATAATTCACCACTTGTCTATTGGACATCAATGGATTATAGCAACGCCACTAATGCATTGTTATGTATTAGGTAGTTAGGTACTTGTATTATATTAATCAATACTATTATTACGTATGTCTACATTTATTATGTAGGTACGTGCATTTCAATGAACGCCTGGAATTGCTAGATGGTTTATGTGTTAATGTTATCATACTTCATACTAATATTATAAATGCGAAACTGTGTTTGTTTGTTGGTTTGTTGGTTTGTCCTTCAATCACGCCGCAACGGAGCAACGGATCGACGTGATTTTTGGCATGGGTATAGTTGAGGACCTGAGAGTGACATAAGCTACTTTTTATCCCGGAAAATTAAGGAGTTCCCGCGGGAATCAAAAAAACTTTAACCACGCGGACGAAGTCGCGGGCATCAGCTAGTATGGAATAATTTATGTAAGTAATTTTATTAAGATATTTTTTCTTATTGTTGAATCGCTGGCAGTATTTTACTTGCAATGCTTTGCAAAACAAGAACAACTTTAGGGCTAAAATACACTTGGGACAAAAAAATGTCTGGGTGACAAAAATACTGCACAGACTACCGCGTCAGGACGAAACGTTCCCATACGACGCCAACGTTTTGGTCACACGATTAGTCCTGCTTTTCGCTCTCAAGTCTGCGGAAAACCGCAGTTCTAATTAAAATACTCAATTTTGATCCTATTGGTTCCAAAAACCATGGTCGCCCTACAATCATGGCCGTAACCTTACACCCTCATTCGGACGAACTGGTTCGTTCCTTTGTCGGTCCACAGCAGGCTTTGTGATGGCTTTATACATGGCCACAACTAGCCAACGCATAATAATGGACTTGTAGTTTCCACACTCACATTTTGCAATTTCATGTCATGACTCATTAGAATTTGAATGCAAGGATGATAGGTGAAACATAACAAACCTATTTGATCTATACTTAATATTATTAATGCGAAAGTTTGGATGAATGTATGGATGTTTTTTAATCAAGCCAGAACGGCTGAACGGATTTGGATGAAAGGCACAGAGATGGATTAAGGCCTTTTTTTTTTTTTTTTTTTTTTCGCTGGAAAAATGCTTTTACGCATACCGCCCCATGCGGTTATGTGGGACTCAGATGATAATACCCACTAAAAAACCAGCGGCACAGTCCGCGTCACGAGTGAACCGTCTCAGGATCCCAAATCTTGAATACGACTGAGACGGCTCGACGTTATCCGGCATAGTGTCATTGACACCTAACACCTACACTATAGCGGGAGAAGGTGAGCATATCGTCGCCTTCTTCCACCCTGTCTTCTTCTGCGGATCGGTGGAGCATTCGCGTCCAGCTCACGTTCCCGCTCCGCAGCTTCTTTCAGTGCCATGACGCTTTCGCAGAAGGATGTCATTAAAGTCCAGAACCTCTCGCCATCAATCATATCGTGGATTATGTTTGACAGCGAGAGGCTCCCACTTAGCGCCGACGACAGAATGTGTCGTTGGGGTCCCCACGCCGCACACTCCATCAGGGTGTGGTGTGCTGTATCGTCAGAAGCACCGCACTCATGGCAGGCTGGTGTTTCCTCCCGTCTCGCAATCTGATGTAGGTACTTACCAAAGCAGCCATGTCCTGTAAGCACCTGCACCAGCCGGTACGTAAGTACTCCATGCCGCCTTTCGAGCCATTGCTCAAGATGAGGCCGAATTGCCTCCACCGTCCAAATACCAGCGGCGGGGGTCTCCAGGTCCGCCTTCCATCTACGGACTAGTACTGTGTTGGCCAGGGCTCTCATTCTGTCGATCTCCTCAGCTCCCACTCGCTCTCCTTGGGCTCTCACGTCTGCTCGGTAGCGGTACATTTCCGTGAGTACCTCGGCCTGAAGTTCCCAAGGTGGATCGCCTGCCAGGTGTGTTGCAGCAGTCCAGGACACCGTACGGTACCCCCGGATTGCTCGCACTGCAACGATCCTTTGCGGTCTCCGCAAAAGGATTTTGTTGTGTGGAGTCATTGTGTCCATCCAAATGGGTGCCCCATACAATGCCATGCTTCGTACAATTCCTGCGTAAAGTCGCCTGCATGTAGAGTCTGGCCCTCCAATATTAGGCAGGAGTCTGCCCAAGGCGGCGGCGGCATTAACGAGCTTTGGGCCCAGTTGCTCGAAATGCGTTTTAAAGCCCCATCGCCCGTCCAGGATAAGGCCCAGATATTTCAAGTGGGCCTTGACCGCTACCCTTGTTCCCTCGACATTGATGTGCGCGCCTCGGGGTGGACCTCTACGGGGGCCATGGAAAAGCAGTGCCTCGGTTTTTGATATGGACACCTTCAGGCCTAGCATCCGTATCCTGTCCACCACCAGCGATGTGCCAATCTCCGCCAGGCGGGCTACCTCCTCGTAGGTCCTCCCACGAGCCGTGACGAGGGTATCATCCGCATAGCAAAGGATGCTCATCCCTGAAAGCAACGGGGCCCGCAAGAGCCAGTCAAATCCAATGTTCCAAAGCACAGGTCCCAGAACTGAACCCTGCGGGACTCCGCTGCAGACACGGCGTCGGAACATTTGCCCGTTGTTTCCTACCCACGTGATTTCCCTGTTCTGTAGGTAGGACTCCAGTAGTCTACGGAGGTAGGGCGGCACACCGTGATAGCAAAGCGCCTCCAACAAAGTCTCAAAAGGAAGACTGTTAAAGGCGTTTGCAACATCGAGCGATACAGCAAGGACCACGTCCCCCCTGTCCACTGCCTCCATAGTCAAGCTCTTAAGGGCGTCCAAGGCATCCAGGGTCGAGCGGCCCACCCTAAATCCGTACTGTGCTTCGGATAGGCCCGGGCCAACCGTCTCAAGATGCTCAGTGAGACGGGTGGCAAGAATCTTTTCAAAGAGCTTGCCCGTCTCATTAAGGAGAATTATTGGTCTGTATGCTGAAGGGCAGTCTGAAGGGCGACCTTCTTTGCGCAACAGACATAATTTACCATCTTTCCAAGATTTTGGAAACTGACCTGTGCGGAGGCAAACGTTGAGCAGATCCCGAAATTTATCCCCCAGGTATTTCATAGCAATATATACAACTTTCCCCGGAACACCATCGGGCCCAGGCGCCGTCTTCCTGACCTTTAAGCGATCTAGGGCAAGATCCATCTCCTGCTCTGTGATGAAAGGGATGTCGTCAGCGGCCTCTCTATCAAAAGGTGATGTCATTGCTGGAGGAGCGTGAGTCTGGGGTTCGGGAAACAGTTCCCCTACTACTCGTAGCAAAATATCCGGCTGCAAGGTTTCAGTAATTGGGGCGCCCTGAGTACAGAGTTTATTTCGCGCCACACGATACGGGCGTCCCCAAGGGTCTCTGTTTAGCGCCTCTAGCATCTCTTTACGGGCAGATACCTTAGCTTCCCTTATGGCAAACTGCAGCCGCTTCTTCGCCTGTCGATAGACCCTCCTCAACTGTTCCTCCAGATCTGGGTCAAGTCCGTTCCGCCTGCGGCACCGAACATACAGCCTGCGAGCCCTGTTACAGATCGCCCGAAGGTTCGCGATTTCAGGGGACCACCAATACACGCAACGGTGGGGGGCCCGACGACGGGTCCGAGGCATGGCGGCGTCACAGACGTCTTTCAGAGCATTGCTCAACTGGCAGGCAAGTTCGTCCACGCTCGCATTGCCATTGCTGCTGGAAGAGGACCACCGCTGTACAATGGCAGCCTCTTTGGCTAACTCGCGGTCTAGAAGATTCAGACTCCAGCGCGGAAACTGACTCGGGCTCCTTGAAGGGTTCGTCAAACCAGGGAACGTGGAGATCTCAAACCGGATATAGTTGTGATCCGAGAGGGTTTCCACCCCTTCTTCCACTCTCCAGTTGATTACTCTGTTAGCAATCGTGGGAGTGGCAAATGTAAGATCTACCACCGACCCCCCCTGCTGCCGCACACAGGTAAGAGCCGTCCCTCTATTGAGGAGGGTTAAGCCCGAGAGAAGAGCCCAAATTTGCACCGCTCTTCCTCTTGCGTTGGTGGCTGGGTTTCCCCACGCTTGAGACTTAGCATTAAAGTCGCCAAGAACGATGACCTGTGTCCCCACTTGTCTGCAAATAGCTCCTCTAACCAAGTCGAGAAAAGTCTCAAATTCAGCTAGGCTGCGGTTGGGCGAGAAGTATAAACCGATCACTGCGTAAGTCCCCCATTTCGCCACTACATACCCCGAACCTCTTTCTAAAGCCACCAGCGGTGGGCCGGTGTTACTTCTAGTCATGATTACCACCGAGCCGTCTAAGTCTCCTACCCAGTGTGGTTGGGGGGGAACGAAATAGGGCTCGCAAGCTACTGCCAGGTCTATTTCCCACTCTGCCATCGACTGCAGCAAGAGATCCTGGGCCCCTGCACAGTGATTGAGGTTCGACTGAAGGAAATTAAAATTATGCGACTGGTTCATGACATCATTTCAGCTTCCTCTTGAGTCTGACATCCAGCGCTTGCGGCAGCCTGAGCTAATGGGTACGTCCTACCTTTTGTTGGAGGAGGGTTACAATTTTTGCCCCCCATCATGTGTTCTGAGGGCAATCCTGCATCCGCGCACACCAAGCAGCGCATCGGGGCCACGCATCCCGAAGACCTGTGTCCGCTGCAGCTACACCGGAAGCAAAGGTCACCTCGATCCACTGTGGATGAACAGATAGGCCTTGTGTGCCCGATACCAAGACACCTGAAGCATCGCAGTGGGCGCTGCTCCAAAACCCAAACTTTGGCAGAGCTCCAACCGACCAAAAGTTTCCCGGCATCGGACAGCACTTTAGCCACCTCAACGGGACAGTGTACGGTGGCTATACCCATACCTCTGGAGCCAGACAACACCTCTCCTACTTTCACAGACTGCAGCGGGCAATTCCCAGCACGAGCGACGGCGGTGATGATTTTCTCCGTTGTGATGGAGTCGTCGAGGCCGGTTACCCTAAGAGTCGCTGATTTCGTCGGCCGGACCACGTTCGCCACGCCATCCAGTGCAGTGCGGAGCCTATTTGCCAGTAGATCGGCCTGTTCCGGGGTCTGACCCTTAGGCAGCTCTAAGACTCTGGCCCCAGTGGCCGCTCGGCGAATTTTCATTCCCCCGATGATGCCAAGCTCTTGCAGGTTGACACATTGCTCTGCCCGCTCGAGAATATGAGCATAAGTCACCCCCCTCTCTGCCGCTTCCGGCTGCAAAGTAACCACGACCGCTGCGGTCTTGGGGGATGTGAGTTTCGGTGCAGCGGGGATTGACTTAGTGGCAGGAGCGGCCGTCGAGGCGACATTGGTCGTAGGTGGAGGAGCTTTCTTTTTCTGCTTGCCTTTTTTCACGACGGTGACCCAGTCGGAATTTTCCGTCGTGTTTGTTCTGCTGGAACCAGCAGCCGCGTCGGAAGTCCCGGCAGAGCTCAAGGCGGCTGTGGCACTCCCAGTCACCGGACCAGTCCGAGCAGCAGAAGTAGCAGCGGTCGGCTGGTTTACCGGCATCGCTTGCCTCCTTGCATCTGCTGCTAGGGGCGGGCGGTGCACCTTCTCAGGCAAAAGTCGTTCCTCAATTGTTGCAAATCGGGCGTCCAGCATGACGCCAACTGAGGAAACAATGGATGCCTTCAGGTCTTCTATGCTATCTCCGCTCAAGATGGAAGCAGTAGCGTTATTCGCCGCTGCCATTGTTGTCTTCATGTCGGAGAACTCCCGTCGATGGGCCTTCAACTCGGCCTTTAAGTTGTCCACCTCATGGCGTAGGCGGACGTTGTCCGCTTTCAACCTTCGGGTCTCGCCTGCTTCCGTTCGGGACGCCAGAGCGTCCACCATTTCCTGAAGGGCAGTGGCTGAGTCCTTCAGTAGCTTTGTAAGTGGGCCTTTAAGTTGCCCTGATGTTGTGGCAACTTGCACTATGGTGGCCACATTTTTACCGGCAGCAGCTCGCAACTCCTCAACACTGAGAATTTTGGGATCGTCCTTTTGGACATCTAGGGTAACCTCTTCAGGGTCCAAAATGAATTCGGGCCCCTTACTACGGCCTACCCTGTCCCGCAAATTTTGGTTAAAGGCCTCCTCCTTAGCCTCTTCCCTCGCCCCTCTGAGTTCGGCCCTAGCACGGGTAATACCAGTCCCTCGACTTCGGCCTCTTGTTTTACCACGACTCGTGGAAGAGGCCCTGGAGCTCTCCGAGTCGGGATCTGAATCAGTCCGGCCTGATCGAAGTGGACTCCTAGTTCTAGAACCGTCTCTTGGAGCAGCCATCACTTGGCTCCGCAGTTTGCGTGCGGCAGCCACTACCTTCTCCGTGCTCATATCATCGTCCATCTTGACCCGCCGGCTAAGCCGGGTAGGTCAATAAAACAAACAAAAAACAAAACAGGCCTAACCTAGTCTAGCTTAGCTTAACTTAACGTAGCCTAACTTAATCTAATCTAGTCTAGTCTATTCTAACTTAATCTAATCTTATCAATGTCTCTAGGTCACTTAAGTGTCACTAGATCACCAGCAAGCAGCAAAGCGTCAGACTACAGCACAACAGCATACAGCAACAGGCCCAAGATCAACCCAGGTCAAGGTCGAGTTGGGTATACATTGCCTGATGTTGTTAGATGCAACTCCGAATTTAAAACAATACACTCACAATATTATTCACTAATAATAAAACTCCCGACTCGCTTACTTCGCATCGAATGCGAGATACCTATAGATGCAGGTATCTATGCGCCCGCGCGCCGACCGCTCGGTCGTCGGCCGTCACACCGATAACACAAAATAGCGACACGTCTATCTGGCATGAGGTGCGGTACGCGACTGATGGATTAAGGCCTGGAATAACACATAGGCTACTTTTTATCTCGGAAAATTATAGAGTTCCCGCGAGAAACAAAAAAACTCAATCCACTCGGACGATGTCGCGGGCATCAGCTAGTTTGATATAAACGTCATGCAAACTTAATGGCGAAAATCTTTTAAAAGAACTTTATAATGAAGATAAAAGTTCTCCATAAGCTTCTCAAAAGTGTGTCATTTCAATGATGCCAATCTGGACTTGGATAGCGTGGTGGACTAAAGCCTGGTTGACCTAAACCCTTCTCATTGTAAGGCCACGATTACATTTGTAAATTTTGTATGTTACGTACAATACAAAACTGTTAATTTTCATACGATTCGCGACTTACAAGACTGTTTATAGTTTCATTTCGTAAACTACTCATATAAGCGACTTACGTAAGTAGAATTTACTATTGAAATGTTGTATGTACTACTAACTACGTGGAATAAGAGGAGTTATGGAATCAGTTATGGGGGCCAGCAATGGGTCCATAATAGATCTAAGCATTAAGCTAGTTCTAAAAACTTTCCTTATTAGATTTATATAGCAAAGGATAAAGTTACTCGTACATACGCCCGAGATCTCTGCTAAGTTGCTCTAACGAACACTCTCTACTCCCACTGAAGTATGTTCACAGAATATTTAAGCTGCTTAACATATTCACTACAAAGACTCGACGTTACTAGAGTTTCCAAGTATTACGTGCTGAGAGTAATATCATATTCTGTGGTAATATCACAGAATCTAGTATAGTAGTAGTAATAGTATGATGTAATAACATGCTGCATAAAATCGGCAAAACGGAGTTTATCCATCAAACGGTGACATAATGTATGCTTGTAAAAATAATTTGCTGATAAGAAGACCTTTAAGCAGCCAAATTGACGCATCTCAAAACACAATTTAAAAAAATCTCTGCATATTTTAAACATACCTCTTAGTTTACCTTTTAAAGCAATTTTTCTCCTTATTGAAACTAATAATTTGCGAAATGTATATTATCTATATATATATAAAATTCAAAGTCCTGACTGACTGAGTGACTGACTGACTGACTGACTTATATATCAACGCACAGCCTAAACCGCTGATCCTAGAAACACGAAATTTGGAGAGTGTGTTTTTTGCAAAGACGAGGTATCCAATAAGAAAGGGTTTTTCGAAATTCCACCCCCAAAGGGGTAAAGTAGGGGTTGAAAGTTTGTATGAAAGTCCTTAATTTTTCAAGTTATAGCCATGAAAGTTGGTATGTGGGCTTCTGGTTTAAAATAAAGAAATACGTGTTTCGCCATTTTTGAAAATTCTACCCCCATAGGGTTGAAATAGGGTAGTATAAGATAAAATTCATATTTCTAAATCAAACACAGTGTCGGATTAATTTGTATTGAACAGCAAATATTTATTACTAGATGATGCCCGCGACTTCGTCCGCGTGGATCAAGGTTTTTTGATTCCCGCGGGAACTCCGTAATTTTCCGGGATAAAAAGTAGCCTATGTCCTTACCCGGGATATAATCTACCTCTATACCAAATTTCAGCAAAATCGGTTGAAAAGATGGGCCGGGAAAGCGTAGCAGACAGACAGACAGACAGACTTGCGCAATTATAATATTAGTATGGATATGGATTTTACAAATTGTTTCTTCCATTTTTTGCGACATGCGCTTGCTCGATTTCACCCCCGCGCGCCTATATTTTGATCTCGTGAACTCACAGCGCCATAAATTCTGTGCGAATGTCAAAAGTTATTTCCCATAAGTGATTCGCAAATGTACTTGAATAACATATTTTATAATAAATGTCTAGTATATGATGCCCTCGATTTTGTCCACGATTTGAGTTTGAAAAATTCCGGGGCACTTCTTTGATTTTCCGAGATTAAAAGCAATATTTATCAGTCTACTTATTTTCAACTCTGCCCTGCAATATTATAAAATTTCTCAAACATTTCATAAGCAGTAAGTATACAAAGGAAAAAGTTATGCGAAATATTCTCGAGAGAGTAAAATATTCCTGAGAAGGAAGATATTAAATTCTAAAATTATTATGAAAATTCACATGGCTCAGACATGGGAACGAACTTTTACGAGATATATAGTAAAACCATTGAGCCATAAAATAAAACTTATTTATTTTTACTTTACTTACCTACTTGCTTTATTTGATGATACCCTTTAGATAGGGATATTCTCAAAAGTGTGAGAGAGGAAAGGGAAGGAAGAATAATTTGAATTAAAATTCTTTAAACAACAGTAGGTATGATAACTGTTTAATTTCGTCGCCCAATTGGGTTCCACTAGCTTCCTTCCCTAGACTATAATATTATCTATCTATTAAAGGTAACCTACGTGTAACATCATCAGTCATTACGTGTATGACGTGCAATCATACTAATATTATAAATGCAAAAGTGTGTTTGTTTGTTGGTTTGTTGGTTTGTCCTTCAATCACGCCGCAACGGAGCAACAGATCGACGTGATTTTTGGTAATGGTATAGTTGAGAACCTGGAGAGTGACATAGGCTACTTTTTATCCCGGAAAATTAAGGAGCTCCCGCGGGAATCAAAAAACTAAAACCACGCGGACGAAGTCGCGTCATCAGCTAGTTTTACATAAAAAATTAATCTATGTTCCCCCAAAACTGGGTCAACGCCATAACATTGTAAAAATAAACTACCGCCCTAAACACTAAAACTGTTATGATAAAACCAATTACTGAATAACAGGTCAAGTTTACGATAACCGTAGATTTAGAATGTCCTTGCAAACTTTATTGTGCAGTTTAAAATCGGGAAGGGAAAAATTCCCTGATTTTAGTTGATATGAACAAACTTTTTTAGAAGTTTTTTAGAAGTTTTTTTTTATTCCACTACAAGTAAGCCCTTGACTGCGATCTCACCTGTTGGTAAGTGACGATGCAGTCTTAATTGTAGCGGGCTAACCTGTTAGGGGTATGGTAGTTATATTAGGTAAACCCATACTCCTCGTCGGTTTCCACACGGCATCGGACCGGAACGCTAAATCGCTTTTTAGCTGGTAGGGCGGTAACTAGCCACGGCTGAAGCCTCCCAGTAGGAAGGTAACAAGGTATGCTTTTATTTACTTTTAATTCCAAACTCTCATATTTCCTTGCCTAGTTGAACCGCCGCCATAGCTTCATTTAGGTGAAGCTTCTGATTTTTTTAATGGGAGTCGTCTTGAAGAAAACTTACAAGCAATTTTTAAGAGTTAAATAAAACTCTATAATGCACACACTTCAGACAGCAATCGACAAAAACGTAAAAAGATAATACAGAAGGGTTCAAAAGCGGTCTTATTGCTAAAGCAATCTCTTCCAGACAATCTTTGGAGATGATAAACCTAAATTAGATTGTACCGGATTTACCATTGTGCTAGCATTTGCAGTAACATCGACAAAATTTCTTATTCATCAGTTAGGAATTCGCTGTTTATGTCAGCATTCGGTTCCGTGTTCCCGGTCGGCCTTGGGGGTGGAGATTATTTTCTATATTTAGGTAAACGTCTCCTTGTGTCACATCTGGTGGGTGATTATGAAGATTGGATGAACAGAAAGTAATTTTTACAAAGAGCTTTATATTATTTTCTAAATAATGTCTATGACTTTCAGATTTTTGGATTTCCGCGGAAACGTTTTAATGCTTCGGGATTGAATGTCTACTTAAAATATGCATGCGTAAATTAAGGAGTAACAATTAATATCCAAACTTACAAACATGGAAATTTTCACATTAAATAAGATTATTGAGATTTGAGTTCTCATTATGTTCTTAATTTTGCAAGCTTTTGCTTCTAGATATCGTTTGGTCCAAATTTGAAATTACCAAGCTTAGTTAACAAGCTTTTTAATCGACTTTTTTAAAAGGAAATGGTTCTACATATATATTCTACTCGTATTTTATGATATCTTCCAGTGACACTTAAGATTAGGGTTTTGTAAATAATTTTCAAATATTACAAACAATAAATGGCGCAACTAGCGTAGGGTAAAACTTTTCACTTTGTAAAATATCTTCAATATTTCTTTAAAATAATTCCGACCCCTAAACCTCTTAGGGCGGCCGCACATTTCAGGTAGGTAGGTAGTAGGTACCAGCCCCCCGATTATGTAAGAATTGTCGATAAAGTCGTAAAAGTTCGGCGTCAAAGTAAAATAAACCATAACAGCATTGAATTAGAGCTCAATTTCGTGTACCCACTGTCATACGTTTAGGTATGATCGGCCATTCTTACATGTTCTCCGATCTGGATCCTGAATGAGCCCCGCGCACGGATGGTTGGGTCAACTCAATATGCATCGCCCATTCTGAATGCACGGGTGATGGATATTGATCTATTCTATGCCATTAGAATAGAATATAATTTATTTTATTAGCTGACACAACACATAATAAACATAGAAACACACACAGAAAGTACTCAAAATCTCACTCAATTAGCGTCTAAAATGTGTCGTGCCATCAAAAGGACCCGAACTCAGCTGAATGCTGTGACATTAGGTTTTTAACCGTACTGATAGAATAGTGCGTGTGCGGCGAACGGTTCTGTTGTATAGAATTGACACCTTCGGTGGCCTGCCCCCCGATTACGTAAGAATTGTCGATCAAACGTTAAAGATTTTCGTCAAAGTAAAATAAACCATGACAGCATTGAATTAGAGCTCAATTTCGTCTGCCCATTCTTATACGTTTAGGGTATCGTACATACCTAAACGTATAAGAATGGGCAGACGAAATTGAGCTCTAATTCAATGCAGTTATGGTTTATTTTACTTTGACGAAAATCTTTAACGTTTGATCGGCCATTCTTACATGATTGGGGCCCAGATTCGGTTACAGAATCAGGGGATCTGATGCAAAAACCTCATGTGCGGCGGCCTTTAACGATATGAAAAATCTTTGATGGATATGTGGGCTCAAAATATTTGATGGACATTTTGATCAAAGATTCGTCTTACTTCGAATAAATCGTAATTAGTAGGTATACATAACCAGATGCTATTAAGATAATAAAAAAGGTTAATCTCTTTTCCTCTTACGATTACAGTCACTCGAGACTCGAGAGAAATGGATAGAAGGCTGAATAAATTAATCCGTGCATATTCCAAAGCTTCTTAATCCTAAGACAATTATAATCTGGCGCATTATATCTCAGACTATATCGCCAGTTTCGATCGAATGTGATAACTATCATGTGCTACTCAGTTAAAAATAACAGTAAATGATAACCAAATACTAGTCATAGTACCCGGCTTCGCCGGCGATTTGTTTGTAACTACTAACTAGATGATGCCCGCGACTTCGTCCGCGTGGATTAATGTTTTTTGATTCCCGCGGGAACTCTTTAATTTTCCGGGATAAAAAGTAGCCTATGTCCTTCCCCGGGTTACAAACTATCCCCATACCAAATTTCATCAAAATTGGTTGAACAGATGGGCCGTGAAAGTGTAGCAGACAGACACACATTCGCATTTATAATATTAAGTATGGGTATGGATGATGGATAACATAATTAACAGCGCATATTATTTTAGTAACTCGGATTCTAAAGCTGATCGAAAATTACGTAAGAAGCTGATGCCCTAGCTCTACTTGATTGGAAGGATTCTCGGTGTTTTTTTTGTACGCCACTACAAGCCCTTGACTGCTATCTCACCTGATGGAAAGTGATGATGCAGTCTAAGATGGTAGCGGGCTAACCTGTTAGGGGTATGGCAGTTATATTAAACCCATACCCCTAGTCGGTTTCTACACGGCAGCGTACCAGAACCACAGAATAGGTAATAGTAGTAAACGCTAAATCGCTTGGCGGTACGTCTTTGCCGGTAGAGTGGTAACTAGCCACGGCTGAACCCTCCCACCAGGCCAGACCAGAGAAGTTCAGAAATTATAAATTCTCAAATGGACCCTGCCGGGAATCGAACCCAGGACCTACGTTAAGACAACAGCGCTCAAGACTGCGCCAGGGAGGTAATCAAAAAATATGTATATATCGTGCTATAATAACTGTGTTTAAACCATACTGTAAACGTTCCTAACTCTATGGTTTAAACCGATCGGCTTGGATTTCGCAATGAGCAAAACAAATAACAACAAAAACAAATATATTATACTAAAAATACATAGAGATGACAAGACAAAACTGGATCTGAGGCGCACAACAGCTGTTTTCACTCCAATTAATTGATAAGATCTATAAGATCATCCAAATAAATTACGGATTGGCTAGCATAAGGGTGTTCACACACTAGGCAAAGTCAAAAGAGTTTGTGTGGCGAACCTAAGAAAATTAAAAAAATTGGCAGTCATAGGGACTGCCCATAGAAGTGAAAACTTATAACTTAGAATTATAGTATTAAAATTTGAAAAAATATTGTAAAAATATACTTAAACCTTAAAACTAAGACATTAAAGTTTAATTACGAATGTAGTATATTTATATTTAAGACCTTTTGTTTTCGTAACAACGCGAGAATGTCGGCGACGAGCATGTCGGTGAAGCGAATCCACAAGTTTACCCCCTACCAAAAAGTGCATCAACGCGGCTTCAAAAAAAACTTCACTTCAAAAAGAAGTCCGGAAACAAAGAGTTCGCATATTATTAATCAATCCGCATGTTTCGTGTCCGCCACTGAAGAATTTCCATTTTCACCGGGATTCAACCTTCGGCAAAATAATCACGAGTGTGATCGTAAACAATTTCGCGATCAATCGTCCAAAGTTTACATTTCAATTAATTGATCCAAGTGTTTACTGAACTGGGTTTGTTGATGCCGCTTTCAGATTGAGATTTTAAAGATTTGGTGCTTTTTATCCCCATATCATCATCATATCATATACTAATATTATAAATGCGAAAGTGTGTTTGTTTGTTGGTTTATTGGTTTGTCCTTCAATCACGCCGCAACGGAGCAACGGATCGACGTGATTTTTGGCATGGATATAGTTGAGGACCTGGAAAGTGACATAGGCTACTTTTTATCCCGGAAAATTAAGGAGTTCCCGCGGGAATCAAAAAAACTTTAACCACGGGGATGAAGTCGCGGGCGATTAGCTACTACTTAATATTATAAATGCGAAAGTGTGTTGGTTTGTCCTTCAATCACGCCACAACGGAGCAACGGATCGATGTGATTGTTTGGCATGGGTATTGTTGAGGAACTTAGGCTACTTTTTATCCCGGAAAATTAGGAAGTTCCTGCGGGAATAAAAAAAAACTTAAACCAGGTCGAGTGAATCTACCACACAAAAAAAGAATCAATTTTTTTTTATTTAAATAGACTTTTTAGAAGTGCGTATGGATAGTCGAATGAATCTACCACTGGTTCGGAATGAAATGCACATATCAAAGGATTCGCAAACATCCTTTACATGTTGGCTTGCACTCGCCGGATGCATTGTGCAAACGTGAACAGAAGGCTTTAGATTCTCCACGTGTCATAGGCAATATTAAAATATGACGTCATAACAAATTCAACATGGCGGTCACGATAGAAATCTGCAAGGAAAAAGTCTATCTTCAAGTCGACTGTATTCCAAGGCAGAGCTATGTAATTTAAAAGTAATGAAATAATTTGACCTAGATGTGCAAATGAAAATAACTTGAGTGGAATTATGCGAAAGGTCAAAGGGCGGGAATATCATATTTCACTTAAAATCGTTGTAGCGCAAACTTACCTATGAAATGATTTTTTTTCATGTTGATATTTTTATAGCTGCCAAAGAGAAAATCGAGCTTTTTTCAGATTCAGTTTTTTTAATTCAAGGGAACTTTCTGATTATAAGGGATAAAAAGTAATAACCTAGCTTATGGAGAGTTTATGCTTATGAGCTCCGTTCTTGGACGAATCAAACAGGTTTCGTCCAAGGCTCAGTTGCGGCGTGTTTGAAGGACAAACAAATAAAATCACTTGCGCATAATTATTTTATAATAGGTCTGTCTATCTGTCTGCTACGCTTTAACAGCCCATCTTTTAACCGATTTCGATTAAGTATAGGTTAAGTGATAGGTTGCAATTTTCATCCCGGGGAAAGACATAGGCTACTTTTTATCCCGGAAATTTAAAGAGTTCCAGCGGGAATAAAACTAAATTCACGCAGACGAAGCCGCGTGCACCATCTAGTATGTTAGAAGTCCGTTGTTGGTTTTATTTAATTATTATGTTCTTTGTGATGTGATTTTCATGAAATTATCATAATTACTTCAAATTAAGTATCTTTAATAAAACTTATAACAAGTTTTATGACAAGTTGTATACTTGTATACTTCATAATTAAACTCATTTAATTACCTACTATTAAATAGTAATGAGATATCTAACATTTTAACCTCAATATGCAAATTATGGTATCACTTGAAATTATTGCAGCACTGACCTTTGTAAAAGGAATCGTTTTAATTGTACCGTGAATCTTTCTACTATACTTATATTATAAATTGCGACAGTTTGGATGGATGGATGTGTGGATGGATGTTCGTTACTCAATCACGCCAGAACGGCTAAACGGATCTGGATAATTATAATCTAGAATTACACATAGGTTACTTTTTATCCCGGAAAATAATAAAGAGTTCCCGCGGGAAACAAAAAAACCTCTACTCAAGCGGGCGAAGTCGCGGGCATCAGCTAGTTTAAGTATATTTATGTTCTTCAAATATCCCATTCGTGCTTTATAGAGTATTTCAATATAACAGAAGCTACCAGATAATTATAGCCTTATAAATTTTAACTAGTGTATTGTTGAAAGTGGACACATCGCTTAATTTCCTTGAAGCCAATTAAATGCTTTATCGCTAATACCATGTAATACCTAAAACCATTAAACGTGTTTTGACAACCTCACTAGTGCAGTGGTGAGCGTTGGGTCTTATTGTGGGAGGTTCCAGGTTCGATTGTTTATTGACGTAAGAGCTTTACACAAGCCAAAATCGAAAAATAAATTGGCCAAAATGGATTGAAATCGAAATAGATGCCCGGCAGGGTCAATTTGGGTAGGTATTTATAACTTCTTAATTTTCTCATGGTCTGGGCTGGTGGAAGGCTTCGGCCGTGGCTAGCTACCATCATACCGGCAAAGACGTATACCGTCAGGCAATAAAACGTTCCGGTACGATGCCGTGTAGAAACTGATTAAGGGTATGGGTTTAATATAACTGCCATACCCACAGATGTGGCCATACCCCTAACAGATTATCCCGCTACAATCTTAGACTGCATTATCACTTACCATCAGGTGAGATCGCAGTCAAAGGCTATCTAGTAGTTAGCAGAGTAATGCAAAGTAACATTGCTCGCTGCGCTATCGATATAGGTCAGTGTAATTCAAAATCGATAACCAATCAAAGTAGAATATGTTACAGCCCCTACCTTGCTACGGCAGTCTATTAATACCTAAGTACATAATCTAAAAACATATTGTAGCGTATGGCTCTACAAGAATGCGCATCTTTATTATCTTTATTATCTTAAATTTTTTTTTATATTTCATTTATAAATAAATAGATAAAGGTTGGTAGAAAAAAAGCTGTATGAATCACGATCTTTGCCTTCAAGTGGCTGTAAAAGAAAATTCACTGCGAAAAGTTGATAATATATAAACAGATCCTAAACGCATTCCCAATCTACAACACGCAAGACGCCATGCCGATGTAGAGTAAAACACATAAAATCACTATTTTCGTGTCGCCATTACGGAAATTGGACATAAAACAACTAATTAGGTAAACATTACAACCTCACATGATGTTTTATTGGATTTGGGTATATGAAAATGTCTTTTTAGGGCGATGTTTGATTTTTTTCAGTGACAAAAGCGCGGGGTGGGTTTTCGGGAACGTCGCGACGTCCACCTCCAGTGGCGCCCCGGACGGCACTGGCTGAAAACCGTCTGAAAACTGAAAACAGGTTCGAAGTTCGAATTTATTGATGCCCTTAATTTTACAGTGGTAAAGTCTAAATTCGCATGAATAATTCAGGATGTTTACGTCAATAGGGCTGTCCCTTTTGTTCAATACACGTTGTTCCGCTCATTCTAGCGGGGTCTGTTCCTAGAGAGCTACAAAATCGTTATACCGGTTGTCATTACATTTCTAGGAGTTAATAAAATTGGATTTCTTTGTTCCGCCTCAACGGATACGGGATCTTTTAATTCCCTTTTTCCTTTGAGATGATGTATAATGAATGAAATGTGAGATAATTAAACTTATGAATGATCAAAAGTTTGTTATGTAATCGAATCGATAGGTATTTTTTTAAAAGAGTATATGGGCAGGAATCTGACCTGGGTAGTACCTAAGTCCTAAGTGATCATGCAGTCTAAGATGGCAGCTGGCAAAACTGGTAGGGGTAGGTATGAGTTATATAACCTGTACCCAGTAGGCGGCATCGAACTGGAACGCTAAATGGTTTGGCAGCTCAAAAGGGGTAAAAATTTGTTGTTGAAGTGAAAACTTCTTTAGCCGCGTTGTGCACTTTTTTGGTAGGGGGTATAAACTTGTGGATTCGCGTCACAGACACCGTCACCGACACTTCGCTCCGACATGGTCGCGAACACCGACATGCTCGCGTTGTTACGAAGACAAAAGGTCTTAAATATAAATATACTACATTCGTAATTAAACTTTAATGACATAGTTTTAAGGTTAATATTTTAATATTTTTTTTTTCAAATTTTAATACTAAAATTTTTAGTTATAAGTTTTCACTTCTATCGGCAGTCCCAATGACTGCCAATTTTTTATACCTTACACAATGTTCTCTCCGGAAGGAGATTGGTGGTTTAAGATTTTTTTTGATTCCCGCGGGAAATCCCTAATTTTGCGGGATAAAAAGTAGCCTATGTCACTCTCCAGGGTCCTCAACTATACCCATGCTAAAAATCACGTCGATCCGTTGCTTAGTTGCGGCGTGATTGAAGGACAAACCAACAAACAAACACACTTTCGCATTTATAATATTAGTAAAATAATTGATAACTTACCGCCGCATCAGGCTTGGTTGGTTAGGCCATAGTGATAAGCAGGGACTGAAAAACAGATTCATAAAGGTTACAGAAATGTATACTTAAGTATTACAGAGTGAAAGTGTAACTGAATCGAAGGTGTAACCCTTTTGAATGTGTTTTTAAATCTATTAACCCAAAACACTTATATTTCTGTAACAGAAATGAATCTGTAACAGAAATGAAAGTGTTTAACACTGTTTTAAAGTGTAGCCGGAATAGCGACGTTGCCAAATTTACTGTTGACGCGTATTCAAATTTGAAACTAAGGTGAAAGCACCGATGGTTGCAATTGTTTTAAGAAAAACATGGCCAATGTTGTGTCAGTGTGTGTAAAGTACAATGAAGTGAGAAGTCCGCGTTGTCACATCGTGCAATTTATTAGGGCAAGTACCTATTAGGGTTACAGATAAAAACACTTATTAACAGATATAAATGGTTACAGATTGATTAGGTTACCGAATTGTTTCTGTTCCATTTATAAGTGTTTCTGTTCTATAACAGTTTCAAAAAACATTGTTTAAACTCCTTATTTCGTTTACTGTTTCAGTCCTAAGTGATAAGTAAAGCTTTTGTTAATTCGAATGGAGCAACGAGGCTTTGTTTGTACAAGTTTATTGTGTCTTAATTACTATTCCGTGCGCTCCGCTGATGTTTCAGTACACATTTGCACTACACTTGCTATAACACTTCTATAGCTTTTCTGAATTCTATGGGTACCGGGCACAACCTGACCTACTTACCCACGTCAGCTTCTCTTAGCTTCATAGACACCATGAATATTTACAATACAAATTTAAATCATCTATTTATAGGCTGGGCGAAAAGGACTATGTTATCTAACTAAACAATTGGTAACTTTTAATAGGAAAAAGTGTGCTAATTTTATTAACCCTCAATGCAAACACAATATTTTTGTTAGTTAAACGTATGTATCCGTCTGTGGCATCATAGCTGTCAAACGGATGTACTAAATTTTAGTTTAATTTTTTTTTGTATAAATTCGTTATGTCGTGAGAACATCATTAGCTTTCCTCGCGACATTTTTACCGTTATAACAAGCGTATATAATTTAGGTAAGTACTTAAAACGCACATAACTCAGAAAACTAACAAAGAAGTACGCGTCCGAGAATCGAACCCCCAACCATCTGAAAGGTCGAACGTCTTTACCACTAGGCTATCACCGCTGGTGTCACAATCATATTTTTAGGAAAACTAGATGATACCCGCGACTTCGTCCGCGTGGATTAAAGTTTTTTTAACCCGCGGGAACTCCTTAATTTTCCGGGATAAGAAATACTCTTTGTCCTTCCTTGGGATAGGTATAACCTATACCTCTGTACCAAATTTTATCAAAATCAGTTGAAAAATGGCCCGGGAAAGCGTAGCAGACAGACATACAGACACACTTTCGCATTTACAATATTACTATGGATATTTATATACCTACCAAAAAAAAAAATATGAATAAGTAAATACCTGACTATTAGATAATACGCCCTCTTAGTACTGAGGCAGTCTGAGGATTTCTAATAACTTCTCTCAATAACTTTCAGGAAGAAACCCATTTCCTACTCGTAGAAGCCTCTATAAACTTTATCTTCGCCGAGATTTCTCTCAGCTCTACCTATACAAATTTCTAAAGATATTAACCATACGTAGCTTAAAACCTCAAAGAGCTTATTGCAGAATAACTTAGTTCTCTGAACCTCTAAATATATAATTAATGCCTTACCTCAATTAATTTAAATAGGGAATTAAAGCTTTATCAAGTTACGTTCCATTCAATTTTTAGGGTTCCGTACCAAAATGGTAAAAATGGAACCCTTATGGTGCGACTTTCTCCGTCTGTCTGTCTGTCCGTCCGTCCGTCACACTCGATTATTTCAGTAACTACCGAAGCTATCGACATGAAATTTGGAATAGTTGTGTATATAAGTGGCCCAAAGACACTGGAATTAAAAAAAATTAGAAATTATTTTTGTTCTTATTTAAAAAGGGGGGAAAATCGGAGGGTTGAAATTTAAAAGTGAGATAACTGTACTGTGTGGGGTATCATATGAAAGGGTTTACTTTGTACATTCTAAAACAGATTTTTAGTCCAAAAAAATACCGTTCCCCCCCCCCCCCCCCCCCCCTTATCTCCGGAGTTTAGCAATCGAAAAATCTGAAATAATTATGGTAAATAGGAATTTATGTATATTTTACAGGAAAACTATAGCCAATGCTCTAACTAGCATAGTTTTTTTGATATTAACAGTAAACCTCTACAAACAAAGTTAGTTTTGCGGTTCATTTCGTCTTGTTTTTAATACGTCATAAATCGTAAAACTTCCTACAGGTTTGTACGGAACCCTCGGTGCGCGAGTCCGACTCGCACTTGGCCGGTTTTTAAGTCCAAAAGGGAGTAGCCATAGTTTTTTAGGCATCTTTAGGTTTACCAGATTTCTATACATAATAATCCATACTAATATTATTATAAATGCCAAAGTGTGTCTGTCTGTCTGTCTGCTACGCTTTCACGGCCCATCTGTTCAACCGATTTTGATGAAAGTATGGGGATAGTTTGTACCTATCCCGGGGAAGGACATAGGCTATTTTTTATCCCGGAAAATTAAAGAGAATAAAAAAATCTTAACCCACGCGGACGAAGTCGCGGGCATCATCTAGTTAAAAATATTTTAAACGTTACACGAACTTTAGGATTTAAGCTATTAATTAACATACAAGACTACTAAAATTAGGTTTCTGTTTTGCAACTGGACCATCCTTCTAGTAGGTATATTCGTATAGTATATCCTGTAGTAGTAAGCAGGAAAAAGATTTTTTTAAAGCAAGAAGGTAAAAAGGTATCAAAAAGTATATTTTTTTCTAAAGTAAAGCTTTTTATGTGAGCCAAGTATTTTGCAGCTTTTCAATAGAAAACAAATTTTCCAACTTATTTCTTCAGGGGTTTCATTCCAAGTTTGCCCGGCGCGGCGCAGGTTGTAATTGCTACACAACAAAGATGGCGAAACGTTTTTTTTTTACTGTCAGGACTTTCACAATTCGAGGCTATTACATAATAATATAGGTATATGATTAGAAATCGTGGTTTTCAGTGAGATTGGGTGTTTTTGACTAGTTCGCGCACGAGTTGAATGCAGAGCAAATGTATGGTGACACATACATTTACTCTGCATTCAACTCGCACGCGAACCACCAACTTATTACTCGTAGGCTCGGTGACCGAAATTGGAACAAGATTTTATACCTGTTTAGTTTTGTTTTTATTTTATTTTTGACTAGCTGACGCCCGCGACTTTGTCCGCGTGGTTTAAGTTATTTGATTCCCGCGGGAACTTTTTAATTTTCCGGGATAAAAAGTAGCCTATGTCACTCTACAGGTCCTCAACTATACCCATGCCAAGAATCACGTCGATCCGTGGCTCCGTTGCGGCGTGATTGAAGGACAAACCAACAAACAAACACACTTTCGCATTTATAATATTAGTATGATATTTACTAGCGGCGACGCCGTCACCGGTTCAGATAAGTTTGTGGGACTATACGAGTAATAAAAAAAAAGCCTTTTATTTAAATACTTACGAGTATTACAGAACATTAAAAACTGCTGAAAACACATATTTCTGTCTGCTATGCTTTCACCACCCATCTTGCCAGCCGATTTTGATGAAATTAAGTATAGATATAGTTTGAGTCCCGGGGAAGGACATGCCAACTTTTTATCCAGGGAAATTGAAAAGTTCCAGCGGATATCAAGAAACCTTTATCCATGCGGAAGTTCTAGTTTGTATAAAATTAGAGCAGTGAGCTTAAAATATGTTATGTAATTATTAATTATGTTACTAAGAATGTCGGTTTAATACCTACATACATCCACACGTGTCCATATTATAACGTCTGTCGTACCTGAAACCATCCCTCTATGGCACACAATATCGTTGGCTTCGGAGTCCTATTCCCATATGACAACTTTGTAAATAAGATTTTCGCTATTTATATTGAACTTTATTCGCTGGAGAGTCGAGGAAATTTTCCAATATAGTTACAATTTAATATTGTAGCATGCTATAGAGTCTCACTTTTATATTTTTGTCAGCATTACTTTCATGTTTATAAGTTGCGGTTCCCTGGCGTAGTGGTGTACGTTTTGGTCTTATGACGAAGGTCCCAGGTTCGTTTTACATCATCGGAAATTAACGAAATCTGGGGGCACAGAATTGCCCCCGTCAAGACGAGCCAAAGAAACGGGGCACTACCATAGAGGTAATATAGGGCACTACCTACCTTTTCTGGAAGCGTTTCCTCGTATTTTCGAACCGTCATAGGTTCGGTCCGGATGACGCTAGAGTTAATAATTTCGTAAATTGCTTAGTATAGTGAAACTATTAGTTTGACTTAGAAACTGAATTGGCAGTACAAATAAACTGCCTTACTACAGCCCTATTACGTAAAACTTGCATCAATCATTTTATCTCAACACTAGAGGATGCTCGCGACTTCGTTCGCGTGGCATAAGTTTTTTTAATTCCCACAGGCATTCCTTAATTTTTCGGGATAAAAAGAAGCCTATGTCACTCTCCAAGTCCTCAACTAAGTATACCCATGTAAAAAATCACGTTGATCCGTTGCTCTATTTCGGCGTGATTTTAGGATAAACTCTATATTTGACGTCCTTGGGGATAGAATTTTCAAAAACTGTTAATCACATATTTTTTCATTTCAGACCGAAATCCCAAACACCAAGTTTCATGGCTACAGCTTGAAAAATGACGGACTTTCCTACAAACTTTCAACCCCTGTTTCAGCCCTATGGGGGTAGAATTTTCAAAAATGGTGATACACGTATTTCTTTATTTTGAACCGATAGCTCAAATACCAAGTTTCATGAATATAACTTGAAAAATGACGGACTTTAATACAAACTTTCAACGCCTATTTTACCCCTTTGGGGGTGGAATTTCGAAAAATCCATTCTTAGTGGATACCTACTCTTCACAAAGAACACACCTTCCAAATTTCATGTCTCTAGGACCAGCGGTTTGGGCTGTGCGTTGATATATAAGTCAGTCAGTCAAGACTTTGAATTTTATATATATAGATTTGTTGTGATATATTTCATACTTGCTGCGACATTGGATTTTGGCCAATAGCGGAAGAGTGATTGTCACAATTACCTCTGATTCGTTAATTAAAGATTTGTCGTTACACTGTAACGTAGCTATTTTACGTATAAAGGCCCCTATAATACCTCCATCATAACTTACTTAATATCACTATATTCACTTCTGACTACAGCATCACTTAAGGCCGCTTGCACAAGGACTTTTAAAATGATAGTTAATTTTTTTAATGCTGACCGCAACAAACTCTTGCCAAAAAGTGACAGCATTAATTTTTACTAAAATATAAATTTAAGAGTCCTTGTGCAAGTGGGCCTAACCCTCAGAAGATTGTTGCGACTTTCGAGTGATAAAAATTGATATCAAATAATTAAGCACATAATAATATGACGGACGGACAGCAGCTCAAGGGTTCTAAACACCCTTGTGATTTGTCGATTGTGATAATTAAAAAAAAAACCAGGCTGAGTTTGTTGTGGGCCGAGTCAGACCAGGGCGCGTTTGGAACCCTCGTAGCTTTAGTTTTAAGATACTGTCACTGATAATCACCATTGTGTTCTATAGGTAACTGGACGTCAAAAAGTGTACCTACAGTGTACCTAATTTGAATAAATGAATATTTGATTTGATTTGATTTGTGGTACGGAACCCTAAACGTAGCATCACGCTATACAAACAAAAATTTGCCATTGATAAATAAGCTCGCAGTGAAACTAAATTCATCGTGAAATAAAATAAAGTAACACGCCGTTCATAAACGTACAACCTAATAATAACATTAATTTCATGAATAAACATGATTTCAGAACAGTAATTGGTGTTCATTTGTGAATTCCGACTGCTCACAGCTCACAAAGACTTGATTGACCTAATTTTACTAAAGCCCGATGATCTAGTTCCGACTTGACGGGGGAAGCAATTTATTCATAAAATTCCTTTACGAGGCAGGTATGCGAGCGGGATAAAGGGGAGGGGGATACATCAGGGTGCATGTAATAACATTCATTTCAGCAAATTTTTCGATCCCTTTTGCGATACGAAGTGATATTTTGAGAGCGTTTCCCTTCTAACATTTTTATATCTTTGACACAGCTTCTCCGTTCGAATCCTGATATTTATAAGTAACGATACAGTTTTGGACACATAAACATATTCAATTTGCTGTTGGTAAGTTTACTGTCCTTTATTTCTGGTAAAAATAGTAATAATGTTAAAAGTAAGTAACCTGTCACTTACTTTTAAAATAAAGGGACACTTTATATGTTTGTATGAAAAAGATTTTTTAATCAGAATTTGGTCGCCATGGTCGTTACAGCAAACGCTTACAGCTATATCATTTCGTACTAAGACTTCATTTCAATCTTGTCTATTCCTGGGCCAGAGAATTCGCTAAACTATGTTTCTCTCCCAAAATATAACCAATTTATCTTGTTCCCTGCGATATGATTGAGACACCTTTGCAACTATTAGTATTTGTCTGTCGTCCGCATCATTTATTCTCTGAATGCAGCTAAGGGCTGGTACATACAAGCACACCATTACGCTGCGTTTTGTGGCACTCGTGTGCTGTCAGCGGTCTTTCTTTTTGTCTGCTTCGCTTTCACGATCTATCTGTTTAACCAATTTTTACGAAATGTAGTATGGGGCAGGTTACACCCCGGAAGCAGCAAGGGCAGGTGAGTTTGTTGTGGGCTCTTCTCAGACCAGCATAGCATGCGCACAACGAGCAAAATTATGTCATACCCGTTATCTTTATTTGTCTACCGAAGTTAACATGGTTACTTGTCTCGTTACGTCAAAAGTAAAGATAAGAGTAATATTTCTTATCTGTGGTATTTTCTCTACGAACCTTTACATGCCGACTAATTTTTTATTGTAATATACCGCATTTTGTGGATGTTAGGGTAAACGAAACTATAACCGGCAACGACAACATCTCTCTCTTTCGTCGCGAGATAATCTCGTTGTGCGCATGCTGAGCACACAGGGCGTGTTTGTAACCATCGTAGCTTTAGTCTTAAGATACCATAGTTAATTAACACCATCAAGTCTTATTCTTTGTAAACATGACGTTCAGAAGGTGTACTTTGTAGGTACCTATTTTGAATAGGGATGTTTTGATTTGATTTGATTTGGAAAAAGACATATTCTAAGGATACTTTGTCCCGAAAAAGTTCCCACGGGATATTTCAACAATCTGAATCCAAGCGGACGAAATCTCGGGCATTGTCTATTAATAATCATATAAGAGGAGGTAACTGATGAAGCACATGCTGAGTGAAGACATTTTTGGGGATCAAATGTCATTTTACCTCAATTTTTTTTTCAATTCTCGCTTGATGAGTGTATTTTTTTGTATTTGTACAGAAAGAAAGGTTTCTTTCTTTCTTTCTTTCTGATAGTATGGTCGTCTCAGATAGTATGATGTTCGTCTCACATAGTGTGGTACGTCGTATTATAATACGAGCTATAGACGAATTTCAGCCGCAGCTGACGCAATATCCTGTATACACCAGCTTTAATGCTATCTATGTCCGAGTCATTTCATCTTGGAATGCGTTAAATCGGTACATTACAAACTTGTTCTATAACTTTAGATTGTTTACTTTGACGTCATCGGCTATTTCGAGAGCATAGTTTATTTAATACTCTAGTTTACAAAATGTATGAGATATTTTTAGCTGATTTATGTAAAGCTATTCTCGTCAGTACATCCCTGATTGATTTCGCATATTTTTATTGGCTAATATATTACTTAAATAGACCATCCGTATCCATGTAGTTACCGTTCTCACATGATGTAATGTACGATTTAAAAAAAAATCGGTAAATTGTAAGTTAAACTCGCACACAAAGGGTTCCGTACCATCGTACAAAATTTACAAGTTATAAACAAAAAGAGGCGCTCAAAAATCACGTTTCTTGTATGGGGGATGATAAAAGCCCGACCGACTTCAAAAAAGGAGGAGGTTTTCAATTCGACTGTATGTTTCTTTTTTGTATGTATTTATGTTAGATACGCGATCATTCAGCCAATAATTATGAATCAATTTTGATGATTCTTTTTTTGTTAGGTAAGTAGATCATACTTTTCCTAGAGGTGTATATTAGAGGTAGGTAATATTAGAGTTGGTCCCATATAAATTTTATCAAAATTGATTCAGCAGTTTTTGCGAAAATCAACAAAAAAACAAGTACTTACTTAAAGGTACTCGTATAGTTTTGAAGTCGATTTTTGTTTTAGATGAAAGCGAATAATAATATTTTTGTTTTTAATGTCTTAAAACTTATTTGTTTGTCAAATAAACGCATAATATAAACAAGTTAGTATAGATCGCTAAAATTAACTAACAAATCACTGCAACTCACAAAGCTTTTGCTACTTTCCGGCAGTGCAACGTCGCAATGGCGGACATGTGACGGAAATCGATCGCGCTACCAATTTCTGCCGACCGAATTGACTGAACTGTATAATGCAGTCAACTACCTACTCTGCGTTTTATCTGGTTTTAACTGAATCGCCGGTTTATTAGTTAACGTCAAACTTGCATTATTGTTCTTTTATTATTGTCTTTTCAAAATTAGAACGTAAGTTGCATAGAGCTAGATAAAATCCAGGGCCCTTAGGGCAGGAAAAAGTGCACCTGACGGAAAAGCCTTAAGCAGCGTCGTAATAACAAGTGTGAAATTCCAGCATCTATGGTCTATAACAATCAAACATTTAAAGATAGTGTTAGTATATGTGATCAATTTGCAAATCACTTTGCAAGTGTTTACAATAATTCAACGCCTGGTTCCTCTAGTGTCCCATTCACAACCGACTGGAAAGTTGACAACATGCACGATTATAACGCTGTTCTAGATAGTTTGACTCTTTCAGTCGAGGACGTAAAAAAAAAACTTTTAAAAATCGACACACATAAAGGTGCCGGAGCTGATAAAGTTCCTGCTATCTTTATCAAGAACTGTGCTAAGACGCTCGCTGCTCCCCTCACTACCATATTTAATAGGTCGCTCTCTGAGGGGGTATTCCCTAAAACTTGGAAATTTGGACTTATAGTTCCTGTCTTCAAGGACGGGGATAGAAGGGATGTCACTAAGTACCGACCAATTTCAAAGCTGCCTATACTGTCCAAAATTTTTGAGTCACTGGTTTGCCCTCACATAAATTGGCATATGAAATCTATTTTATCAACTAAACAGCACGGTTTCTTCAAACTTAGGTCAACTCTGTCAAATTTGGTTACTTATGTAGACTACTTATCATCACATGTTGACAGAAATACGCAGGTAGATGGGCTTTATACAGATTTCTCGAAAGCTTTTGACTTAGTCGATCATAACCTACTAATTTGCAAGTTAAAATATTATGGTTTTGTTGGAAATATTCTGCACTGGCTTGCTTCGTACCTTGTTGGCAGACAAATGACAGTGGTCATGGGTGGATTTGAGTCGTCTATTACTTATATTGCTCACTCTGGAGTTCCTCAAGGATCTATACTTGGTCCAGTACTTTTTAATATATTTATTAATGATGTCGTGAGCTGTTTTATCTACTCGGAAGTTCTACTGTACGCAGACGATCTGAAGGCATTTAAAGCTATCAATTCTGTCAACGATGCTATTTTATTACAGGAAGATCTGAACCGTCTAACTCAGTGGAGCGCAGCTAACAAAATGGTACTGAATCATTCAAAATGTTATTTTATCTCGTTTCATAGAAAAGTTCATCCGATTCAATTCTCGTATAAAATAAATGGTAATATTGTTAAGAATTTAAATTGTATCAGGGACCTAGGAATCTATATCGATTATAAATTAAGTTTTATTACACACATAGACAACATATGTAAAAAAGCTTCTAAGATTACTGGGTTTATTAAACGTAGCTGTAAAAACTTTCGTGACTCGAATACTAAAATCCTGCTGTTTAATGCGCTGACGAGGAGTATACTTGAATACGGATCAGTTGCCTGGAATCCTTACTATAATGTACACTCGATGAGGATAGAACGAATACAAAAGCGCTTCTTGCATTATGTTTGTTTCGGCGATAAGTCAAGTAATAAAAACTTCAGCTATTATTCCAGACTGCAACATTACAATCTTTTGACTCTGGCAGATCGTAGAAAGCTTCTAGATTTAGGTTTACTTTATAAATTACTTAACGAGGCCCTTGACGCGTCAAATCTATTATCTAAAATTTCGGTTAGGATACCCAGGCCGTACAGTCGAGTCAGAAACTACTTACCTTTCAAATCTGGTTTTTCTAAAACTAATTTGGGGAACTCTGCCCCCATAAATAGGATGTTGACTTCTTACAATAGCATAAGTAAGGTTGCTGACATTGATATCGTTAGTGATAGCTTTCCTAAGTTTCGTAAGAAGTTGCTGGATCATTTCAAATCTCGATATAGTAATGAATTTGTTTGATTACTTAGGGTGTAACATAGATTTTTTATTTTTTTGTGTGTATGTCTTTTATCGTCAAGTCGCTTATCTTGTAAACGCACTAGATCCAGTCTTGCTGTTTGCCTCAGCTTGCTGGATCTCAACAGTCAACACAGTTAATTTTTGGTTTTGTGTTCGTTAATTATTATTATTTTTTCCTTTCTTCTTTGATTTCGATTTTCTCCGGTCTTTTAGTGTAACTTAACATTATATTGCAAGCTGTGGCAGCCTCTAAGTGGGTTTACAATCTAGCATATAACTCTGTTTTCTACTTTATTTTTATTGTTAATGTATTGTAACCTGTTGGATGTCCTTAAAAAAAAAAATAAAAAAAAAATAAAAAAAAAAAAAAAAAAAAAAAGCGATAGTTTCGGTCTCTGTCCCTCTTGTGTAGACGGAAAGAGAAGATACCTACCTATTTGTAATTTTTTTTTACTAAAAAGAAAAACAGATATAGTGGACAATTGGAAATACCTATATGAGTGTAATATTAGCTAATATTAGGAGTAATTTTAGTTAGTGTTGAACATTTTGAACATCTAAATAGGGTGTATGTGGTGCATCGATAGCAGAGCCGCATCGTACCTAAGCAAGATATCGCAGGTTCGAAGTTCAAACTTCAAACCCCACTCGGGAAATTCGCATTTTTTTTTTAAAGAATAGCGAAAAGATCGTTCTTAGTGCAATATCTGATTCTATTTATTTTATTTCAGATATTGCCCGTATAAACCTAATAGTTTTTTTTTTAAATAAAACGAAAAACTTATTTTATACCTAAATTTCTAGCCACTTGCCTTTTCGAGTGCGCATAAAATAAAAGCTTTGAGTGTTAAAAAGGCTTGTTAATAAAAGGTCAGAACAGATTTCTGACCTTTTAAAATTTGGTCAGAATGAACAATTTAATTTGGTTGCCTGAAATTGCTTTTAACCTTTCGTGAACTGTGCTCACTCCTTAACACGCTCTATACAATGTTTTTTTTTTACTTTCTAAACTTTTACTTAAAAGATAGATAAATGTACAAAGTAAAATTCAATTTCAATAAAAGATTTGATCTAAAGTTCTAAACAAAGCCATAAACATTACAAGTGGACAACGCGTCATAGGTAGGTACACTTATGGCTACCGACCCCATTGTTAGGTATACCTACCTAGTGTAAAAAAATCCGAGGGCAAATTGTAATCATTTGCCAGCTTAAAACGAATTACTCGAACTGTTTTAGGAGTTCATACATGCTTTTTGACGTGCAGGCATCTATGAACTCCTTAAACAGGTCGTATTATCCGTTTGACAAACGATTACGATTACGATTTCCTTAGACAATCGGCGGGCTGGTTAGTCTGGTGAGAGGTTCCGGCGTTACCGCCCGAAAAAAAAAAATCATCGAAATTAAATTATACGCAAAGTTAAAATAACCGAATGCTGCATACTATTTAGTTAAGCTTGGCTTACTTAACCGTGGGGTGTTCATGACCCAAAAGGTGAAATGTTGGCACCCACTCAAACGCTCTGTGAGTAAACACTGCAGTGGGCGCTTTCATATTATTTCACTGTTAGGTGCTGTTGCACCGAATGTTGTTTTTATTTTTCTTTGTGGAACTACCACCCACCACCACTACAGCCCATTAACGTCCCACTGCTAGGCACAGGCCTCCACTCTCATAGGAGAGAGGGAATTAGAGCTTAGACCCACCACGCTGTTTCAATGCGGGTTGGCGGGCTTTAACGACTTTTTTATCCACTACAAATTAGCCCTTGACTGCGATCTCACCTGATGGTAAGTGATGATGCAGTCTAAGATGGTAGCGGGCTAACCTGTTAGGGGCGTGGCAGTTATATTAAACCCATACCCCTATTCGGTTTCTACACGGCTTCGTACCGGAACGCTAAATCGTTTGGCGGCACGTCTTAACCGGTAGGGTGGTAACTAGCCACGGCCGAAGCCTCCCACCAGGCCACACCAGGGAAAATTCAGAAATTATAAATTTCCAAACCCTGCCGGGGATCGAATCCGGGTCCTCCGCACGTTAACCCAACAGCGCTCAACACTGCGCCACGGAGGTCGTCAAAAAAATTAGAGTTTAGACCCACCACGCTGCTCCAATGCGGGTTTGGGGGCTTTAACGACTATTATCATGTTAGTAAGTATAATTCAACCGAGACCGACAGCTTAACGTGCTCTCCGAAGCACGGGGGTGAAACACCACCAACTTCCTAACACCGGGCTATTACTGAGAATTTCTAGTCAGAAAGTTGTAGGACAAGCAGCCTTGCGTTAAGGCAAGTGACCGCAAAGGATCGCGTTAGGGACGAGCCCAAGACGTGGTGTCGCGCAAGGAAGGCTCGGATTGCGTTCATTTATGAGATCTCGGAGCTTCCCGACATGTAATAAATAAATATTATTGGCGCGTAGGATGGCCACCGAGGAGGTTTTAGTGAGTAGAAATCTCACATTACCTGGCTTTCAACCCCAAAAGCCAGGTATCTTTTAAAGATTTCCCTCTAGTGAAAAAAAAAAAACGAAAAAAAAAAGATGATGACCGCGCTCTTGTCCGCGTGGATTAAGGTTTTTAAATTCCCGCGGGAACTATTTAATTTTCCGGGATAAAAAGTAGCCTATGTCCTTCCCCGGGATTCAATCTATCCCTATACCAAATTTCATCAAAATCGGTTGAACGGATGGGCTGTGAAAGCGTAGCAGATAGACAGATAGACCGACAGACACACTTTCGCATTTATAATATTATTAAGGAATAGTATGGATGATGGTGATAATCAATTACTTAGGTATCTTAAAACTAAACCCACGAGGGTTCGCTTAGCGCGCTAAACTAAACGAACCCACAACAAACTCAGCCGGGTTTTATTTCTTTTCCTTATACTTACAAACATCTCACAAATCAAAACTTCACTCACAAATTAAAGTGTTCTCAACTCCTTGAGCTCATTTAAAAATCATAAAGGACTTATCAAAGACTATGCTAATTTTGTTAAGAAAGCCCTAGATACGTTTTAACGGTTTCTTAAGCTTGACCTACATTTTGTACCAGATTTACAATCGTAAAAGCAGCTATGCGAAATTCCCATAAAATCCAGTAAAATCCAGGTTATCATAATGTTTTGGATGATTTGGCGGAGAAAAATAGGGTTTAAACTGTTATTCTGACCTTTGGAAAAAGCCAGCTAGTTTTAAAGATCAGACATTTCAGTTATATAGACAGTAGTATTCCTATCTCTTTTAGGGATCCCTATTGAAACAAGGAACCCAGTTTTATCTAGTCCATCTGTCTGGGCAAATAATTACGCGATAAAACACTAGAAACGCGAAAAAAAATACTGTCACTTTGGAAGACCCGTTGTCCTAGGGAACGACGCAGGGAAGCGACGCGACGCGATACGACGCCATAGAATGTGACCAACTTGTCTACGCGACAACGTAGGCCACGTGGAGGGTCAGCTACTGTTTGATACTGTCGCGTCGCGTCATATCGACTCGCGGTGTCGGCCTTTGTCGCTCACGTAGGACAACGGGTGTCTAGCTATAACATATATAACACTAGCTGATGCCCGCGACTTCGTCCGCGTGGATCGAGGTTTTTCGTTTCCCGAGGGAACTCCTTAATTTTCCGGGATAAAAAGTAGCCTATGTGTTATTCCAGACTATAATCTCTGTGCCAAATTTCATCCAGATCCGTTCAGCCGTTGGGGCGTGATTGAGTAACAAACATCCATCCATACATCCATCCAAACTTTCGCATTTATAATATTTATTTGATAAGTATATTCCAGCAACTAATGAAACGTCCATTAGTAAGTATCATGATAGCTCTGTGTTATTCAGTAAAGGTTTATTTATTTGTTTATAAACAGCTACAGGCTGGAAGCTGGAAGAGGTGCATAGGTTATTAAGTATTAAAAAAGTTCCTCAGTATTCAACACTACGCGGCATCATAAATCGCTTAGCCATTAGAGTAGTAATTGGCCATGACAAAAGCCTGAATCCAGGCTAAACTCAGGGTGAACGATTATTTGAGACACGGCCTTAGATTAACTGTGAGCCTGTGCAAAAGAATGCAAATTTTCACATTAAAAACAAAACGATAAAAATGAATCAATTTTATTTCCGTCCATTAAGCTAGGGCGTTGTTTATTGTCAGTGTGAGATCACTAAAATTATAAATCATGTAGTCATCAGTCAACGAACTGCGATTATCTTGTTATACCACTGTCTAGCAATCATACAGTTTCGATTTAAAAACAGCTATAGATTGCAGTGGGTCGCCTTACTCGTTTTAGGCTTGAAATCACTAATATAAATCATACAAATGCAATTATCTTGTGATATCGCAGACCAGCAATCATATACAGTTGAGAACAGCTAAAGACTTCCGAAGGATGCCTAATTCACCTCCGCCTTCAGACCACCGTTGTAAATATTGCAGACATCTGTCGACATTTATTCTGTCTGAGTTTCTTGCCAGTTCTTCTCAATAGAATCAGCTTTCCGAACCGGTGGTAGATTCTTACGACTTATCATAAGTGACACTAGTTGCCCTACGCGAAATAAATCATTTCGTCACTTGGATTACCCATGTGGTATAAGCTCAGCCTAGCACTAGGCACGACCTATTTTTCTAAATAGTCAGACATTGCCACGTATTACGAGTCTTTAATTGCCTTAAGGCTTACTGGGTCAGCCTTCAGAAGCGCAATCAGTTTTTTTACCCACGACTTACGTAGTTACGACTTATACTTGTGGTAATTGGTTTCCTCGCAATATTTTTGTTTAAAAAGTACGTGAGTGATTGATACGACAGTTAATTATTGGGAATCCTTTCCCAGGAATGATTGAGAATCTTCTTCTCAGACGCGCTCTATACAAAGATCAGTTTTTTAATTGATTGTCTCTGTCTCGCCAGTTTTATATTAAAGGTCTATAGCTCCACTTGACATGCACGGAGCGGCGCGGCACTTAGTGGCAAATATAATTTGTATGAGTTTGTATGGGGCCGCGTCGCCAGCCCCATAGAAACTCATACAAAAAATATTTACCCTTACGTGCCGCGCCGCTCCGTGCATTTGTAGTCGGGGCTAGACCTTAAATCTACATATAGGACAAACACAGATACAGAATATATTAATTGTTGAACACGTCTAAAAGATCGCATTGCATTTGATTACATACAAAAATAAGAACCAAACTTAAGAAAAAAAAAGCGGCGTTTTTATGAGCCGCGTTTAGGATCACCCGAGAGAGACTAGCTTTAAAAACTTAACTGGTATACATTGACAGAACTGGAAGATGGCTAAACAGTGGTAACATCGCACGTGGATTACAAAGGAGTCTTAAAATAGTTTTGCATTGTAAACTATAAATTACCTACGTTTCGACAGCTACTTGTGTTTATATTGTATTCAAGTATTTCATTTATACGAGACATGAGTAGGATTGAGTCATAGCGGTTGTTACCATAGTAATCAGCATTTAGGTTATTATAGTTTTAAATTATAACCTGTATGTAGGGTTTTTGCAGCGGGAAAATTTTATAACCTCATAGGAAATCAGAAATTGTACGCGGACGAAGTCACGGGCGACCTCTAGTTATATAAGTACTAAACTAGCTGATGCCCACGACTTCGCCCAGGATCCCAAGAATAGGTGGTTGAAGTCTTTTACCGCATAGAAAAAAAATCCTGATGTTCCTTTTAATATTTTTCTTTCCAAAAGCTCAACAGGATATCTTTTCCTTTCCCGATAATCTACCGAAACCGAAAACTGCGAAATCCCTGCAAAAACTGGGAAGGAAACGTCTTCCTTTTAAAAGTAATCTATTTTGGTAGACGAAAATTAGAAGCCATGTCAGAAAATTTCTCTCTCCGCTCGCACCGCGCGTGCGCCATTGTTTTGATTTCGTGAGTACACTTTTGACGACCTACCTGGCGCAGTGTTGAGCGCTGTTGTCTTAACGTGGGAGGTCCCGGGTTCGATTCCCGGCAGGATCGATTTAAGAATTTATAATTTCTGAATTTTCCCTGGTCTGGTCTGGTGGGAGGCTTTGGCTGTGGCTAGTTACCACTCTACCAGCAAAGACGTACCGTCAAGCGATTTAGCGTTCCGGTACGATGCCGTGAGGAAACCGACTGGTATAGGTTTAATAACTGCCATACCTAACAGATTAGTCCGCTACCATCTTAGACTGCATCATCACTACATCAGGTGAGATCGCAGTCAAGAGCTAACTTGTAGTGGACTTAAAAAAAAAACGAGTGTGCTTTATACCACACGACTGAAGTAAAACTTAGTAACTGGCTGGCTATGAGAGAAAGAGAGAAAGTGTGCACGCACCTCTATCTCTTGCCCCTACAGACTACAGATATAGATAGTTCAATCCACGAAGACGCGCCCCACTATTTATCGCGAGGGGAAACAACGGGATGCGGGGAGTTCAGCCCGAACATTAGTCTCGAGCCGACCACGGCTCAGTATACACGGTTAAGTTGGTTTGCTTTGCTGCGTATCGTGACCCACCGGAAAGTTGCTCTACTTTAATTTTTTGTAAAATATTATTTTTATTATGTCCAAAAGAACGGAACGTATTGTCCTTAAAAGCCAGGTAGGTATTTTGAAAAATAGAAGAAGAGTATTTAAAATACTTTGATTTAGATTTTAGTTTTATCATAAATGTCTGTGATTCATCGAGCTCTGAATCAAATATTTCTGAATTAAACGACGATTCCGACTAATATAAGGTGTGATGATTTCTCAATCATTTTTTTATTTAATGTGTAATATCAAAATGTAATTGAATGATTTTCTTATGTTATTAATAAATACATTATTTCCATAAAGTCGTGTTTTATGATAATAATTATTAGATACATTATTTCTTGTTATTAAAATATTATTATTAACCAATATCACAATTAATTCATTCTATGCAGGACCATCACGACTTATATTTTATTTTTTAAAGTAGGTGAAATGAAGTAGAGCATACTTCAAGTTAATTATGACATTTTTCGCTATTTAACTTGGTGTGCGTGTGCCCACATTGTTACTCGCTGCGTAGTAATAGAACTCACATTCTTGTAGTTTACATTGCACACTTGCACTGTAAGCGATTGCGGAAAAGAGTGGGGCGCGTCTTCGTGAATTGAACTATCTATATACGAAACGTAACTCTCTTATTATATCTCCCTCTCAACTTCCGTTCGCACTTTTCGTAACGCTCTCGTCACGCATTCACCAGCTTACTCCTCAAATCAAGCGTGCGTAAAAAAGTTTTACTTCAAAAAGAACACTTCGCCTTATCTCAGAAAAGTGAAAATTACGCACTTTTCACTACCTATTCTCAATAATCTAACACCCGACCGACCGGATAGGAGGCTGAAAATCTAAACCACTGGGATATAACCGTGCAGAAATGATTACAACTAGCAAAATAATATGACTCATTAGCAGCGGTGACAACCGAAAATAATTGAGTACCAACCTCATTCATATCACAGACGTAACAGAACATATAGCGGCGCGAATTCTTTGGCATTGGCATTAGTGTGCCTGAAATAGCTCGCGGTGATAATAAATGTGTGATTTTTTGAGTATTTTCGCTAGTTTCAAGCGCCAATGTCATGTCTCTTCCAGGAAAGAGTATTTCATATTTAGGCTGTCAAGCGCCAATGTCATGTCTCTTCCATGAAAGATTGTTTCGTCTTTTGGCTGTCTGTCCACTGTAGTATGTGTAAACCAGACCAAACAGTCCCCCGATTTGGTAAGGAAATCGTAATCGTTTGTCAAACGTATAAACCGACCTGTTTAAGGAGTTCATAGATGACATTCATATTCATAGACATTATACATTCATTCATATTCATTGTTCATAGACATTTTTCGTAAGTTTCTTACGGAAGCGTAGCGGGGCAAATGACACTTGATCCGTGTGACAAAGTTTCATCTGCCCCGTTAAGTGACTACGCCGAGGCCAACGGGGCAGATGGGACCAAATCATCAAAAGACTGTCAAAAGCATGTATAAACCAGCTGTTGGTTTGTTGGATTGTGGGTTTGTCCATCAATTACGCCGCAAAAAAGAAACGGATCGACGTGGTTTTTTTGCATAGGTATAGTTGAGTACCTACCTGGAGAGTGACATATACTACATTTTATACCGGAAAATTAAGGAGTTTCCGTAGGATTTTAAAACTTATTCCACGCGGACGAAGTCGCGGGCATCAGTTAGTATTAATAGGGATGATGAAAACTCAATCAAATCAGCAACTCTTTATCAAACTTAAAAACGCACTTCTAGTATGGAAGTTGTATGAAATTCGCAGTTGTGACGTCATAAAATTTCAACGCACTTTTTTTCTGGAATCTATATTTTAAAATGGTTATCAAACTTAAAACTAACCGAGGATGTGAATTTTAGGTATTTTGGAAGACCCTCTATTTATTAATCAGTTACAAATTAGTACATTACACATCTAGGGCAGTAAAATAAGAAATGTCTCAGATCACATGTAATTGTTGTCCGAGGCGAAGCCGAGGTCAATAAACATGTGATCTGAGGCTTTCTTATTTACTGCCCGTGGTGTGTATACTATTTTTCTCCTCGACGGAGGCGGAAAGCGGCATTTTCGTTTAGCGCAGCGGGAGGAAAATTGACGCTTTCCGCCCGGAGGTGAGAAAAATTTATTTTTGATATAGGCATCATCCCTATTATTGAAAGCATACATCCGAGAGTCTGGATGACACAATCAAGTCTTCCGTAACCAAAAACAGCTAGTGTCTAGACTCTAGAGTCTAGACCGTAGAATCGGCATTTTACAATGACGTACATCTACGTGCAATTACGACGTAATACAAGCGTTTTCAACACTTCTTAGCATTCGATAACATTTAGCAGGTGTTTGACATGTTTGCGTATGTTTTTTTTTTGGAACCTGAATGGCTAACGTAAATGTATGCGTTAATGACGTAAACAATTGGCAGTGTTTGCACAATTAGGTCTTTCTTTGAGAAAAAGCTAAGTCGCAGATGTGCTTCATTTTATTTTACACCGATGCTAATCATCAATTTAAAATAAAATGACGTCCACTCTCTAAACCTGCGGCACGCTATGATGATATTATAGTTTTGTTTGACGTTTGTCCGTTTTTGACAATTTTTACAAAACTTGATGAGCGGAAACATGTCAAAACGGCCATCGTAGCTTGTCTCAGGCACGGTAATATTATACATAATATTACCGTGTCTTAGGTATACCTGATAGTGTAATTTCGCCCTAAAACACAAAAGTCCGCAATACACTATTTCCAAACTTAACTAAAATTACAGCTTTAAAATATATTACTATAAATTTACTCAGAGAATAATATGATCAAAGGGATCTATCTATCTATACTTATAATAAAACTGTAACAGGTCCAATTCTGTACATTGAAGATATTTGGAAAATTTTTTTTGGAGGGCACTCATTATTCGATACTGAAGCCAAATCTGTAATTTTTTTCATTTTTGTCTGTCTGTCTGTCTGTCTGTCTGTCTGTCTGTCTGTATCTTGGCCGCGCATCACGCCGAAACTACTGAATGAATTCCAACGAAACTTGGAACGATTTGAGCCCATACTACGAGGTAGGACATAGGATACTTTTTATCCCGAAATTCTACCCCCGAAGGGTTGAAATAGGGGTTGAAAGTTTGTATGAAAGTCCTTAATTTCTTAAGTTATAGCCATGAAACTTGATATATGAGCTGCGGGTTGAAAATGGAGACATACGTGTTTCACAGTTTTTGAAAATTCGACCCCCAAAAGGGTGAAATAGGGGATGAAAGTTGGTATGAAAGTTCTTCGTTTCTCAAGATGTTTTACAAGTTATATCAACGAAACTTTTTATTTTGGCTAACGGTAAAAAATAAAGAAGTAGGTGTGTCACAGTTTTTCAAAATTCCACCCCTAAGGGGGTTAAATAGGGGGTGAAAGTTTGTATGAAAGTCCGTCATTTCTCAAGTTATATCGATTAATCTTGGTATACAAGCTACCTGTTGAAAATAAAGAAATAAATGTTTCACAGTTTTTGCAAATTTTACCCCCGAAGAAGTGAAATAGGGGTTGAAAGTTTGTATGAAAGTCCTTCATTTCTCAAGTTATATCGATGAAACTTGGTATACAAGCTACCGGTTAAAAATGAAGAAATTCGTTTTTCACAGTTTTCGCAAATTTTACCCTCGAAGGGGTGAAATAGGGGTTGAAAGTTTGTATGAAAGTCCTTCATTTCTCAAGTTATATCCATGAAACTTGGTATATGAGCTGCGGGTTACAAATGAAAACATACGTGTTTCACAGTTTTTCAAAATTCCACCCCCAAAGGGGTGAAATAGGGGTTGAAAGTTTGTATAAAAGTCCGTCATTTCTCAAGTTATTTCGATGAAACTTGGTATATCCACACGGACGAAGTCGCGGGCATCAGCTAGTATTAATATAAAAGTGGTGTAGGTAACTTTAGTTTAGCCACTAAGTATGTAAAAATTTCATGATTATTGACGTGATTATACTAGAAATTTAATTCGCTATAATTCGCAACAGTAGGCAAATCTATGTGGTACAGTGTATCTTGCACTTGCAGCTTGCGATATTCACCACACCACATAAATCTTCCAAATTATTCTCAACGTACGTTTCACTCCGACACCGGAGCATATTCAGGAGTTGACTCGACAATGCACGATTGTAAAGTTGTTGTTGTGTTGTCATTTCTAGTTCCTTCATTATCATGGACTTCCACAAAGTGACGCCTGCTTCTATCCAATATGTGATTATATTAAGTGATGGTTAGTAAGCCTAATAAATCATGAATATTATAAATGCGAAAGTGTGTTTGTTTGCTGATTTGTTGGCTTGTTGGGTATGTAACTCTAAATGTCCTCAACTATACCTATGCAAAAAAATCATAAGTATCGATTCGTTGCTCTGTTGCGGCGTGATTGAAAGACAAACCAACAAAAAACACACTCTCATTTATAATAATGATCCATTTCTAGTTCACCAAATATAATCTACATCAGGTAAAGTAAGCAGCATTGGTAGTACGTCTTATTCTAATTAAAATATAACAGTCAAGTAATAAAACCGAATTTAGACATTGATATTTTATAAATTTTGCTAATCTTTATGTCTGTCTACGAGTACGGTAGTCGAAAAGATTTATTACACTTGGGCAAAAAAGTTAATAGTTATTATACCACATAAAACTAGCAATAAATTCTGACATTAGCAATTCCAAGACTATAATAGGAGCTGGTAGCCATAATATATCAAATTTCTATGTATCCTACGCTAGTATACACTCCATCTTGGTTTGAGAGAAAAAAACTGCGCAAACGCAGGATTCCATTCTTGAAAATGAGTCGGCCAAAGGTATATTGGGTAATGGTATTAAAATAAATTCGGATTAAATAGAGCGGTCAAGTAGCATAGAAAAGGAAAAATTCTATGGCTCTACCTATTTTTAAGGTGTGCCCAAACATAATATAGCGGCAATCTTGCGCGGCTGCCGTATTGGGCGTATGCCACGGCTATTATTTATATTCGTGCGTTAATATAATAATTGCCTCGTTGGTCTAGTGGTTAGCATGTTCGACTTCGGCCGACGAGAAATTCTCAGTACCAGCCCGTAGTTATGAAGTTGGCGGTGTTTCATTCCCGTGCCTCGGTGAGCAAGTAAAGCCGTCGGTCCTGTGCCTAATCTCTCTCCGGTCGTGTCGGATTTTCTGTCACTGGGCTATGAGAGTAAAGGAACAGAGAGTGCACCTTTATTTCCGCACACGCTTGTGCACTATAATATCTCCCGCGCAGATGCCTAAATGGTTATGGAGATAGGACGCCGTAGCCGAAATTCGGTTGCGAGGACATATCTATATATATTATATATATATATATATATATATATATATATTATCATCAACTAACTAGGACAAACAAAGCCTTACCTACTAGGCCGCGGCAGAATTGAGTCCTGTAAGCGCTGCGTGTTGCTGCGCGCAATAAGGATGATGACAACTCAATCAAATCAGCAACTCTTTATCAAACTTAAAAACGCACTTCTATAGTATGGAAGTTGTATGAAATTCACAGTTGTGAAGTCATTAAATTTCAACGCACTTTTTTTCTTTAATCTATATTAATTTAAAATAGTTATCAAACTTAAAACTAACCGAGGATGTGAATTTTAGGTGTTTTGAAAGACCCTCTATTTATTAATCAGTTAGAAATAATTTATTTTTGATTTAGGCATCATCCCTATTGCCGCTCTATGTTTGGACACATCTTTACGTAAAAAATTATGTCGCATGTCTGCCCCCTTACATCCTACACTGTAATAAATAAATCAACAGGTGTCTAATCTTGGACTAAATTAATAAACGTCAATAAACCCTAAAGCTGTCTCGTCTTTAGTCTGTCCGTGGGTGCATTAAGAGGATGATATCGCAGCTGCATAGCGATCGCTTAGAAGAGAAATGATACGTGACTGCGGATTATAATTGCTGACGACAGAGTTAATACTGCGTCTGACGGTAGTTTGCGCTGCCCTGGAACGCTAAATCGCTAAAGCAGTGTGTTCGGTTGGATGATAAATTCTCGACTTTTACTACTCTTCATTCTGGGGTACCGCAGGGTGGTGTACTCTCTCCTCTTCTCTTTTCCCTTTACATTAATTCTATTTCCTCAATAATTTCATCATCTTACCATTTGTATGCTGATGACTTGCAGATCTATGCTTCTGCAGCCATTAATGATCTTGTTGTTGCTGTTGATTCCCTCAATGCTGATTTAAATAAAATTAGTGCTTGGTGCACTGATATGGCTGCCAATCCGATCTCGTAGAAATTTGCACGCTCTTTCTCTCTTGTACTCCATTTTATATTATCCTCAGACGCCACCTTACCTAAAAGAGCGATTCAACTTTCTTGGCAGCTATGATGTACCTTTTTGTTTGCGGTCGAAAAATGACAATAAGTTAAAAATCCCTCCTAGTCATACAGGGGCGTACAGTAATTCTTTCACAGTTAAGGCTGTACTGCTTTGGAATGAATTGCCGAGCGACATTAGGCAGGCAAAGTCTTTAAACATATTTAAGAGTCGTGTAAAGGAATATTATCTTTCTAATGTGCTATAGAATATTTAAGTATTTTTTTTTTTTTTTTTTTGAATGTAAGTTTATGTACTGCTATATATTTTGTACATGTGTTTATATTTATTAATTTAGTTATTTATGTATTATTAGTATGTATAGTTTAAGTAGTATATAATTATTGCATGTTTATTGTTGCACTTTCCCGCTTCTTTTTAATTTTCCTTATGAAATGGGTTGTCTGGAGGAGATCACTTTTAGTGATAAGACCGCCCTTGCGCACGTGTTGTTTTCTGTATTTTGTTTATAATTAAGTTTTTTCTTTAATTTATGTGTGGCAATAAAGAATTTATCTATCTATCTATCTATCTATCTAAATCGCTTGGCGGCACGTCTTTGCCGGTAGCGTGGTAACTAGCCACGGCCGAAGCCTCCCACCAGGCCAGAGCCAGACCAGAGAAAATTCAGAAATTATGAATTCCTAAATTGACCCTGCCGGGGATCGAACCCGGGACCTCCGCACGTTAAGACAACAGTGCTCAACACTGCGCCACGGAGGTCGTAAAAAAAAAAACTATGTCAGAATGGGAATGGTGCACTACGTTGGTTAAATGTGGATTAGCAGACTTAACACACCTTTGAGAACATAATTATGTATTATGTGCTACTAGCTGATACCCGCGACTTCGTCCGCGTGGTTTAAGTTTTTTTTAATTCCCGCGGGAACTCCTTAATTTTCGGGGATAAAAAGTCCCCTATGTCACTCTCCAGGTCCTCAACTATACCAATGCCAAAAATCACGTCGGTCCATTGCTCTGTTGCAGCGTGATTGAAGAACAAACCAATAAACCAACAAAAAAACAAACGTTCGCATTTATAATATTAAGTATGATTTAGTGCTATACCTACGTACGTATACCAGTGAACTTTGGTCGTGCCGACTAACGCCAAATTATCAACGTCACAAAGCAAGTAAATCTCCAAAGCGGGCGGCGCCACGCGTCAAAGCTAGCAATTAGTGTGATATTTGGAGCCCAGCCAGCGACTTTCGTCCGTTATAAAAAACCATTTCAGCGCTATCGGCATTGCCTGTGACGAAAATAGGCGACAAATTATCGTATTTATCTGAAACTAGCTGATGCCCGCGACTTCATGAATGAATGAATGAAATGAATGAAATATTCTTTATTGTACACCAAAACATAAAATTAATAATCAGAAACTACAAAACCATCCGCGTGGTTTAAGTTTTTTGTTATTCCCGCAGGAACTCCTTAATTTTCCGGGATAAAAAGTAGCATATGTCACTCTCCGTCCTGAACTACAAAATCCCATGCAAAAAATCACGTTGATCCGTTGCTCTGTTGCGGCGTGATTGAAGGAAAAACCAACAAACAAACATACTTTCGCATTTGTAATGAGTAAGGTACGTTAAAAATACGTTACATGGAAACTTTGAATCATTTGGGTATCAAAATAGAGCTAAGACTACCTCGTTGGTCTAGTGGTTAGCATGTTCAACTGCGGCCAGCGAGGTCCCGGTTTCGAGTCCCGGGTCGAGCCTTCAAGTATCGGGGCTTTCTGACTAGACATTACTAGCCCGGAGTTCAGAAGTTGGTGTTGTTTCACCCCCGTACCTCGGAGAGCACGTTTTAAGCCGTCGGTCCCGGTGAAACCGGTGACTCTCGAGGTACGGAGGAAACGAAAGGCCAAATTCGGACTTCCAAATTCCAGATCCGCTCAGCCGTTCTGGCGTGATTGAGTAACAAACATCCATCCATCCATCGAAACTTTCGCATTTTTTCTTTTATAAAATGCACAAACAAATACAAAATTTTGTTTCTCGCCAAACTACACACGTAGTTTGTTGGCGAGTTCGCGCTCAGCTAATATGCTGTGCACTCATTAAAATTCTATATCAATGTGTGCACTTATTATTTAGATTATACGCAGTTCTAATAATTGTTCTAATATATTATATAATAAATATTTATTTACTTGTAGTATGTTTTTTTTTATCCAATACAAGTTAGCCCTTGACTGCGATCTCACCTGATGGTAAGTGATGCTGCAGTCTAAGATGGTAGCGGGCTAACCTGTTAGGGGCATGGCAGTTATATTAAACCCATACCCCTATTCGGTTTCTACACGGCATCGTACCGGAACGATAAATCGCTTGGTGGAACGTCTTTACCGGTAGGGTGGTAACTAGCCACGGCCTGCCACCAGGCCAGACCAGGGAAAATTTAGAAACTATAAATTTCCAAACCCTGCCGAGGATCGAACCCGGGACCTCCGCACGTTAAGACAACAGGGCTCAACACTGCTCCACGGAGATATTGGTATATTATTGGATTTATGATCGATCACAATGTTTTAATTCAAACATCAATATTCATATTTACAGTGTGATGTAACAGGAATAAAATACAGACGCCAGTGCAACGCCACTGACCCATTTCGTGCATGACTCACACAGAAGGGTTACGAATAAATATAGTTCAGGTAGGTACATACCTATTGTTTTTGTTTGCTACGCCTATACATAATATAAGTGTTGTTCAATTCAATTCAATTTATTTAAAACATGTAGGTCATACAGGTGTATTATGTAATGTCATGTTTTGACTCTACCACCGGTTCGGAAAACAGTTTCTGCTGAGAAGAGCCGGCAAGAAACTCAGCAGTTGGTCTTTTTGGAACGAAGTTCCTTATGGGATGATGCGGAGGGTTACCCTAGCCTAAAAATCATAATAAGAAATTTATACCTACCTGAATAATTATTTTCTTTTTACCTCGACTAGAACTTGAAATTATTATTTATGTAAAAAGGAACTTCGTTCCTATCTGTTGTCCCACGACACCACACGTTTTTTTTAAATTCCAAGTTTACTCCACGCATTTTCGTTACGGATGTTTGTTGCCGGCAAGGGTACCCCTACGGCGGAGGGGTACCCTAGGGGTTAAGGGACAATGCGGAGGGCCTCCGCATATTCCCATAAGGAACTTCGTTCCAAAAAGTGTCCCTCAGTTGAGCACTGTTGTCTTAACGTGGAAGGTCCCGGGTTCTATTACTTAGTTGCTATTTGAAAAGGCCTTCCATACGTTCAAAGTGAGCATAATGGATTTTATCTGCTATCAAATATGTCACAAGAACAATACTGTGCGGATATTGGATACGGTAATGGGAGCGATGGGTGTCCTTACTTTGACTTTGTTCCACGTCTTAACAAAGACGAGACATAATTACTCGTATGTATCTTAGTTACAGTGATAGTCTTGTAATTAGGATTACAGGGGGGTCGCAGGAATCTCTACCTTACCGGAGTACCTAATGTACGTTTTGATCAATAATTTAAAAAATTAAATACAAGTACCTATCACTTGAAACCATAGGCTTAGAGCGGAGCGAAAAAATTCTATGCTTGAAACATTGTAGCCAGATCTGTTTAACGCATTTTCTAAAATGACAGCTCCAAAAATCTCCACCACCACCACTACAGCCTATTAACGCCCCACTGCTGGGCACAAGCCTCCGCTCTCATAGGAGAGAGGGAATTAGAGCTTAGACCCACCACGCAGCTCCAATGCGGGTTGGCGGGCTTTAACGACTATTATCATGTTAGTGATAATAACCGGGACCGACGGCTTAACGTGCTCTCCGAGGCACGGGGGTGAAACACCGCCAACTTCCTAGCTCCGGGCTAGTACCTACTTAGAATTTCTAGTCAGAAAACCCCACTCGAACCCGCAGTCGAACATGCCAACCGCAAGACCAACGAGGCAGTCGAAAAATCTGCATGCAAAAGCAACTAGCAATTTGAAGTAGTCAATAATAGTCAATACCCGTTGATTTCATTTTATTTATCTATTCGATATTATTCATAAATAATTATCATCATAGCTGAAAAAAGTAGAGCAAGGAGTTATCAAACGGAGTAGGTATCGACAAAGCGTTCATCGATCGCTCAGTAATGGACGAGTCTATTCTTTCCGGATTTATTGTTTTCATGGGAACTCGGACGGGTGCTTCATACAGACAAATGTTGGATATCTCACTGATGTACCTAATAGCGTAGCTATATTTATTTTAGGTTATTATTTTATTGATAGGACGTACCCGATAAGACATTGCACTTTCTCAATTCGTCTTTTCGTAAATATTATAAATACGAAAGTGTGTCTGTCTGTCTGTCTGCTACGCTTTCACGGCCCATCTGCTCAACCGATTTTGATGAAATTTGGTACAGGGGTAGATTGTATCCTGAAGAAAGACATAGGGATACATTTTATCCCGGAAAATTAAAGAGTTCCCGCGCGAAACAAAAAATACATAAAACATAGTTAGGCATTATTAAAGTTACATGAACTCTCGAATCGCTTAAAAATTAATTTTTATGCGATTTTTTTTAGCGAATTGTAGCGAATTTAGGTTCTGGTTAAGTTAAGTTAAGTGGAAATCCTTGGAGGAGGCTTTTACCTGAAGGGGGTCCATACAAAACACTAATTCAACATTATAAGACATGTAATTTGTACCTGATATTTATATATAACTTTTCTAATCATAATTATTAAAAAATAATTATTAATGATGTTTAATAACTAATAACTTTTAAGGAATTAAATAAAGCTCTATTCATTCATTCAAGCTTCTGGTTCCTTGATAATGTTAATCATGGACTGTATTAATCGTAAACTAATTGAAAAGTCCTATTATAGTGTAAAGGATTATTTGAATGATAGGCAGGCATGGGTATGAACTGTTCCAGCGGCTAATTATGCTATACATAATTATAAATCGAATAATTAATTTCCTATATTTGTAAGATGGTGATAATAATAAAAAAACCCGGCTGAGTTTGTTGTGGGCTCTTCTCAGACCAGGGCGTGTTTGGAACCCTCGTAGCTTTAGTTTTAAGATACCGTAGTTAATTACCACCATCACGTCTTATACTTTGTAAGCATGACGTTCAGAAGGTGTACTTTGTAGGTAGGTACCTATTTTGAATAAATATGTTTTGAGTTGAGTTGAAACTTCCGCAAAGTAACGCCTGCTTCTTGTAAAGCTATTTATGAACAAACAGGTTTGCAACCCTCTGGCCACAGCCTCTGGCGGTCTAACTTGAGTCCTTCCCTTTCTCATTACCACAAATTTATATATTACTAGATGATTCCCGCGACTTCGTCCGCGTGGATTAAGGTTTTTTGATTCCCGCGGGAACTCCTTAATTTTCCGGGATAAAAAGTATAAGTCTAAAAAAAGTATAAGCCTATGTCCTTCCCCGGGATATAACCTACCTCTATACCAAATTTCAGCAAAATCGGTTGAAAAGATGGGCCGGGAAAGCGTAGCAGACAGACAGACAGACAGACAGACACACTTTCGCATTTATAATATTAGTATGGAAGTATGGAAGTATGGATATGGAAGTATGGATATGGATTGTTGAGTTGCAAATGGGCAAACGTTACACAATAGAGACATTCACAATAACATTAATGAAATACTGACCTTCAATTAAATTATGACCAAATATGTAATTTTTTCACTTTCGTGCTTTAATTAAAAGGGAAAGTAACAGGAAAAGTTATTGCATCGGATTAATCAATATTACGAGTGCGATTTGTTAAAGGTGACAATTAAAAGGTAGCTTTATTATTAAGAAAGCGCTGCCGGTTTTGTAATGGCCCTGTTTTTGTTATCTTACCTTTTAAAGCTATGCAAGGCAATGGAAACAATGAAAAATTTAACTGAAGTTAAGCAGGGGTGTTTATGCGTAGGTAATTAAAAGGTGTCATCATCTAAACCAATGTTTTATCCACTACAAGTAAGCCCTTGACTGCAATCTCACCTGGTGGTAAGTGATGATACGATCTAAGATTGTAGCAGGCTAAGCTAGTAGGAGATTGGGGCTGATTCTGTAGTGCACAATCTCTAAACTAAACTAAAATTATAGAGCATTACAAATATTGCGAACCCTTTCATAATACTCCCTACGGAAAGGGACAGAACTAGATTTAAAGCTGCCATTTTAGTTTAGTTTAGAGATTGTGTTATACAGAATCAGCCCCATTGCCAGATAAAAACCTAACCTAATCCGTTTCTGCACGGCATCGTACCGGAACGCTAATCGCTTGGCGGTACGATTTTTGCCAGTAAGATAGTAACTAGCCACGGTCGAAGTCTCTCACTACAATAGACCAGAAACAACTTATGCTGTCGTGGATCGGATCCCCCTTTCACCCATAGTGCCAACAAATATAATACCTACTTCATTCTACAATACCATTGTTCGTATTTGCCGCCTGTATAATAATAGCTTATCTAACAATCTTGTCATATTAACTTTTTCCGACTATATTAATCAAGCAAGTTTTTATTTTTCATTATTTTTGACAACAGTAATTAATTGCTTTTAAATTTCGACTGTGTTAATTAGACCGACATTATTTATATTTTAAAACTGCACTTTAATTTTTAAATATTTATTTTAACTATATTATTATAATTTGAATTTTATAATGATAAGTGTGATGTTCTTTTATTATGTCCACGTCGCATTGGTTGCAAGTTGCAACCTATTTTGTGTACCTTTTCATTAAAATAAAATCTGGGACACCCAGCCCCAGGGTTCACCACTGCGCCAACCTATGCTTTTTTTTAATCCCAAATTCACGTCGACATAAGCAAATAAATAATATTATACCAGCGAGAAATATAAAATATTTCGTTTACGGATTCACTTAATCCGAGATCAAATTCATGGTCGAGCGTTTAAATACATTATACTCGTCTTCCCCAGCATCTCTGTCAGCCCAATGTCGTATGAATCACGCACCAGCTGTTCACGAAACATTAAATTTTAAGGGTGTTTGCGGTTAATAATAGATACTTAGTCGACACTGAACTTAAGCAGTTGTGTGGGATTTTTACGCGAATCCGAGAAATCGACGACGAATCAGTTTTATTTTCCGCTGCACATGAATTATATCATCACAACTTCCGTGCTAAATACCAATAGGCTTGGTACTTTTTATCCCTGAAAATTAAAAAGTTCCCGCGGGAACCAAAAAAACTCAATCCACGCGGACGAAATCGCGGGCATCAGCTACTTAGTAGGTACATAGGTATTACTTTAACAACAAATAATAAATATTTTATCATAAGTATGGAAAATTGTTCATGTACTTATTTGATGTCTATCATAGAATTATGTTAAGTAAGTTACTTATTTTTACCTATTTTTTCATTTTCATTTTCTAATTTTTTTTTCATATTGTTATTTCTGCTCTCAGTGGAAGATGATAGCACTAGATCAAATTAAAACAGTAGCAATATAACGCAAACACTAAGTCTGTTTTTCTTTCAAATAAACATTATATCCCGATTCTCAATTCAGTTTCCAAACAAACGTCTTGGGAATATCTATTACATAGCTCGTTAGAATAGCGAAGGTGACTTTTAAATTATGTACTTACATACTTTAAGATTCTCAGCGTGATTCAGTATAGCACGAATCACTAATAATTTCAGAGCAAATAAAAATACTGCTGGAAACTCACTTGTAAAACGCCACGTCACCGTACGCCATGTGAGGCTAGTCAATTGAAACACTGGCAACATGTAGCCAGGTTAGATAGTTTTAATCTCAGACTAGATAATAATATACTTAGTTACAAACGTTCACAAAAACGTTGCTCGGGCACGCTACGCCACGCCACAAAAGAGACGTAGCGTGGTGTAGAGTAGCGTAGAATTTTGTGTGGTCAAGTAGTTACGGAATGCATAAAAATACTACGTAAAATTAGTTTGTAATATTATTACTAGGTACTCACATTATGCTGATGAAGAGTCAGTATCACGTTGTCGAAGGTGGCAGAGTTTGACAGAGCTTCCGAACTGCCCCGAAGAAGTTCAGCTAACAAGTCGGTACCCGACTTCACTCCTGCTAATTTCGACGGCGACGATGTAGCTCTCACATGCGTTGGTCCCTTAGTTCTACAACTAGCGTTGGGCAACGCTCCAGTACTTATTTTTCGACTAGGTACTGTTGCATCTGAAAAGCTACGCCGGCCCACTTCGACTGATCGACTTGCAGGCGCTTCTAAATTCTTTCCAAACGGACCTCTGTGAAACTGCCGTCTTGGCTCAACATCAGATGTGTCCGATGGGCTATAGGGAGAAGGTGAAGCAGTTCGATCTCGTGAGCAAGAATCGCTCTCCGCTTCCGACGGAGAGTCCCCACGAGATACAACTCCATATTTTCTTCTGACACGGTACGCGTCTTCGTCTCTTTCATCTGAACTTTGATGAGAAAACCTCGCCCGTCTATTTCTCAACTCTTCCGACCTCGGCCACATAGGCATTGTACCTTCACAAGGACTCGGAGGTCCGTTCGTGCAAGAATCGTCGGATTTATCTCCGAGCAAGGAGGACGTTCTGGCTTCAGCCGATAAACGCATATCTGAAAGAGACGCGTCACTACTTTCACGCTTCGACCCATTTATCGAAGATGTGGGAGGGTCTTCTTCGCCACCATCATCGCTCGCCGTCCTTATGTAGATACCTTTTCTTCTTTTCGTCTTATCGAGCGGCCTTCGTCTTTCTCTTACACTAATTGGGGCCGGCGAGCACGGATTCTGTACCGCTGCTAGCAAATGTGCAACTTGCTCACTCGTTATAGTCTCATCTTCTTTGTCCCTATCTAAAGATCCGTCCGATGCTACATCAGAACGCTGCGCTTCCTCCGGCAGATCGTTCGACCACTGTTTCACTATACACTCATAAACGGGCACAGGTATAGGAATCGAATCGTCAAAATCACTTAAGGATTCCTTACGAGGCGGATAGTTAACACATTCACAGTTCACATTCACACAAACGTTAGAGGGTGGCGCCGGGAGGGGAGGGAACGCGAAAGGCTGAGCGGGCTCGAGGGGCGAGGTTCCTTCACTGTGCGCCTGCGCACTGTCAGCCTGAGAACCGTCACTTTCTTCGCGGAGTTCGTGTAAAACTCGCGGCGGCATCAACGCGGGCAGACTGCCTCCGCCATCGACCGAGCTCTCCTCCCGCACAGGAGGCACGCGACGCGGCAGCGGGTGCGTTAACGACCGCCCACTCAGCTGCTTGTGCACTGAGTCCGGAGGCGAGCTTCGCGGAGCCGGCGACGTATGCACTATCAGTCCTTCGTCCGAGCCCACGGCGGAGTCTACTGACGCAACAGACCCACCCTCAGTCACATTTTCCTCTGTAACAGTCGTCGTACTGTCGGGCGGCGAATCGACCTCCTCTTTTCTCTTTGTTCGCTTTCCAAAGTCAAAAATGGAAGGTTGTTTACCGCGATAATATTTCTCCTGTGCGAAATCGCCCTGCGAGAAGGACGCGCTTCGATACGGTATAGTCTTTTGGGCGTAGGAGCCAACGATGGATCGCGGTTCGACGCGGACTAGAGTGATCTGGTCGGCGTCGAACTCATCGCAGCGGTCGACGGAGATGCCGCGCACGGGGCTGTGTCGGTGGCGAGTGCGCGGCGGCGGCACCGGCGGCAGCACGGGCGCCGAGTGAGGCGGAGGCGGCGGCGGCGGCGGTGGAGGCGGCGGCGGCGGCGGCGTGGCGCTGTGTGTGCGCGGCTTGAGGCGCTCGGTGAGGTCGCGCAGCAGCTGGTGGCGCGAGGCCCTCGCCTCGTCGCGCGAGCCGCGGCCCAGGCGGCGCTGGAAGCGCTCCAGCGTGCGGCGGTCGGGCTTGGCGCGGCCGAGGCACGCCGCCACCGCCTCCTCGGAGCAGCAGCGGCAGGGACAGGCGCGCGGCGGCGGGACGCGGCGGACCGTGTAGCGCACCGCACCCAGCGTCACGTACGGCGACCTGCGCACACGCCGATATATTTAGCGTAACGTGTAATCCGCCGAGCGGTCGGGCGGCGAGTGCGACGGATTTAGAGCAAACCAGCTTCCCCCGCGACTCGCCGCTGAATTCCGGGAGGATTCCCCGCGACCCACTCTGACCGACGTTTATATTGAACCGGATGATTCCCTTTGATCAGCCGAACGCTATGGAAGCGGGGCCGAGGAACATGGGTCGGTTCCGATTGAGGTGGGCCGAAATTATTTTGTCACGCATGACGAAAGCGGTGGACTGTCGTACGGAGGGGACAGACATTAACGTCGGAGTACAAAAATTTGCTCGCGTGAGGACAGCAGGTGGCAGACAGACAGACGGAAGACGCCCGAGGTATAAATAGTCGGGCGTTGGCAAATCGCGACCTCGCAACAATGTTTACATGTTGGATCTCGTTGCAGAGGACAAAGTTATGCATAAGATAGTACCAATTTATTGAAATCCTTGAATTGCATCTCGAGATAAGGAAAGACAAATTGTGTTTAATGCGTGAGCAAATAGAGGAGACGTGATATACACCTCCGTGCTGCCTACACGTGAAATATCATCTTGATTGAAGTATTTATACTTAATGCGCTGACTCAGACGGGCCAGTGATTTAGCTGGATCTCTGATGTTTATATCCACTTCTAGATACAAATTGCTTTCTTGTATTTTTACGACCTCATTTTTCTTTAGGAAGCCTTGAACTCAATTACAAACTATTCACAGGGATCAAATTCACAGAATAAATAAGAGATTTCCAGTTAAGTCACCAAGTTAGAGGGTCATGAATACATTACCAAAATGTATTGGCAGGCTTTAGTAGCATCATAAGAAAGCAGCTAAATCTCAGCTCTGGTAAATTCTGATCATACTAATATTATAAATGCGAAAGTGTGTTTGTTTGTTGGTTTGTTGGTTTGTCCTTCAATCACGCCGCAACGGAGCAACGGATCGACATGATTTTTGGCATGGGTATAGTTGAGGACCTGGAAAGTGACACGGGCTACTTTTTATCCCGGAAAATTAGGGAGTTCCTTAGGAAATCAAAAAAACTTAAACCACGCGGACAGAGTCGCGGGCATCAGCTAGTGTTAGATAAAAGCAGATGCTACTTTGTGGAATTCAGGAACCAGCCCACCAAAACGGACAGATCTGTATGGCATAACGTACAGCATGCAATAGTGCCCGTTCTTCCTTGTGCCTTCTATCGTGGAAGAGTGATGGGAAATATACCACGGAAAAACGCAACCTGATGTAGAGTTAACATCTGAGGATGCATATCTGGTTTTCTGCATATTTGTCACAGAAGAGCGGACAGTGCATGTCGCATGCTGCATGTTGTACGCTGTATAAGCTTACCTGCTTGTGAATTCTTTGTGGCATATAACACTTCCTTAGTTGAAAAGCAACGTTGTGTTAAACGTGCAATGTAAGGAATGAGGAAGGTAGTAAAATAAAAAGTCGGTAAATATAGGGGACCTGGCGAGCTCGCGTCGGCTTCGGTAGCCATCTTGCGGGGAGCGGGTGCAGGCGAAACGGCATTATGTTAAACATGCAATGTAAGGAATGAGGAAGGTAGTAAAATAAAAAGTCGGTAAATATAGGGGACCTGGCGAGCTCGCGTCGTCTTCGGAGGCCATCTTGCGGGGAGCGGGTGCAGGCGAAACGGCATTATGTTAAACATGCAATGTAAGGAATGAGGAAGGTAGTAAAATAAAAAGTCGGTAAATACAGGGGACCTGGCGAGCTCGCGTCGTCTTCGGAGGCCATCTTGCGGGGAGTGGGTGCAGGCGAAACGGCATTATGTTAAACATGCAATGTAAGGAATGAGGAAGGTAGTAAAATAAAAAGTCGGTAAATACAGGGGACCTGGAGAGCTCGCGTGACGCGTCGTCTTCGGAGGCCATCTTGCGGGGAGCGGGTGCAGGCGAAACGGCATTATGTTAAACATGCAATGTAAGGAATGAGGAAGGTAGTAAAATAAAAAGTCGGTAAATACAGGGGACCTGGAGAGCTCGCGTCGTCTTCGGAGGCCATCTTGCGGGGAGCGGGGCCGGGCGGTCGCCATTGATTACGTCACACCGCGCATGCTTCGCTCCTCTACCCTTTCACCTGCAACAACAAACAACACTGTACATATTATATAAAAAAGATACGCGCCGGAACCTCCTCCTTTTTTGAAAATCGGTTAAAAACAATCCATACTAATATTATAAACTAGCTGATGCCCGCGACTTCGTCCGCGTGGATATACCAAGTTTCATCGAAATAACTTGAGAAATGACGGACTTTTATACAAACTTTTAACCCCTATTTCACCGCTTTGAGGGTTAAATTTTGAAAAACTGTGAAACACGTATGTCTTCATTTTTAACTCGCAGCTCAGATACCAAGTTTCATGCCTATAACTTGAGAAATGAAGGACTTTCATACAAACTTTCAACTCCTATTTCACCCCTTCGGGGGTAAAATTTACGAAAACTGTAAAACACTTATTTCTTCATTTTCAACCGGTAGCTTGTATACCAAGTTTAATCGATATAACTTGAGAAATGACGGACTTTCATACAAACTTTCACCCCCTATTTCACCCCCTTAGGGGTGGAATTTTGAAAAACTGTGACACACATACTTCTTTATTTTTTACCGTGAGTCAAAATAAAAAGTTTCGTTGATATAACTTGTAAAACATCTTGAGAAACGAAGGACTTTCATATCAACTTTCATCGCCTATTTCACCCTTTTGGGGGTCGAATTTTCAAAAACTGTGAAACACGTATGTCTCCATTTTCAACCCTCAGCTCATCAAGTTTCATGGCTATAACTTGAGAAATTAAGGACTTTCATACAAACTTTCAACCCCTATTTCACCCCTTCGGGGGTAGAATTTCGGGATAAAAAGTATCCTATGTCCTACCTCGTAGTATCGGCTCAAATCGTGCCAAGTTTCGTTTGAATTCATTCAGTAGTTTCGGCGTGATGCGCGGCCAAGATACAGACAGACAGACAGACAGACAGACAGACAGACAGACAGACAGACAGACAGACAAAAATGAAAAAAATTACAGATTTGGCTTCAGTATCGAATAATGAGTAACCTCCAAAAAAAATTTTCAAAATATCTTCAATGTACAGAATTGGATATGTTACAGTTTTATTATAAGTATAGATGCGAAAGTGTGTCTGCCTGTCTGCTACGCTTTCACGGCCCATCTGTTTTCAACCGATTTCGCTGAAATTTGATACAGGGATAGGTTTTATCCCGGGGAAGAACATATAACTTTTTATCCAGGGAAACTAAGGAGTTCCCGCTTAATCCACGCGGATGAAGTTGCTGGCATCATCTATCTAGTATAGATATAATTATAATGACGAATACAATATGGTATTGCAAAAATCGGTCAAAAGGAAAATCCCAAGCGGCCGAAGTATCAGGCAAAAGCTAACAATAACAACCTAAACGAGGATAATATCACCCAACGAAAGCTTTATGCTTTTCACTTCACGATCGATTGATGCACAGTTATTTTAAATTTTCCTTATTGTGTTTGTCTTGAGTGCTCTAGAAAAAACTTATGATCTAAGGCGCATCGCACACCCGCGTCTCTTTGTTTTTCTTTATTCCACTACTAGCTGATGCCCGCGACTTCGTCCGCGTGGTTGAAGTTTTTAATGATTCCCGCGGGAACTCCCTAATTTTCCGGGATAAAAAGTAGCCTATGTCACTCTCCAGGTCCTCAACTATACCCATGCCAAAAATCACGTCGATCCGTTGCTCCGTTGCGGCGTGATTGAAGGACAAACCAACAAACCAATAAACCAACAAACAAACACACTTTCACATTTATAATATTAGTATGATAAGTTAGCGATGCAGTCTTAGATGGTAGCGGGCTAACCTGTTATGGGTACCGACTATATTATTATTTACTGAGTTATATTACCCATACCTCTTATCGGCTTTTACCTACAAAACATCGTACTGGAACGCTATATCGCTTAGAGGCACATCTTCGCCGGTACGGTGGTAGCTAACCACGGCCGAAGCCTTCCACCAGACCAGACCAGATAAAATTCAGAAATTTCCAAATTAAGTAGCTCTGCCGGGGATCGAAACTGCGTATAGCGAGCAAATAAGCTGGCGGGTCACCTGATGCTAAGTGATTACCGCCGCCTGTGAACATTTGCAGCACCAGAGGAACCGTCAATGCGTTGCTGGTTTTTGAATTATATGTTTACTAGCTGATGCCCGCGACTTCGTCCGCGTGGTTTAAGTTTTTTTGATTCCCGCGGGAACTCCTTAATTTTCCGGGATGAAAAGTAGCCTATGTCACTCTCCAGGCCCTCAACTATACCCATGACAAAAATCACGTCGATCCGTTGCTCCGTTGCAGCGTGATTGAAGGACAGCCCAACAAACCAACAAACAAACACACTTTCGCATTTATAATATTGGTATGATAGTATGATCTGCCCTTTGAAGAGCCCCATATTAAAATCATGCTTCCATCTTCTATTTTCCCTACACAGAAGATGGAAGCTGTTTCCATACCCATAATTTGCAGGTACGTACTCGTATCAGAAATGACCTGGAATAACGGGAGGTTGAATGAAATTTGTCAAAATTTGTGACAAAAACATAGGTAATTATTTCAAATAAGAATACTCAATGATATTCAAAATGACAATTTGCCCATTATAATATTATCATAATAATAAAATTTAACAAGATACCGTATCGTATTTCAAAAAGCTCGCGATCGCTTTGATCTTTAACAAGAAATGCCCGCAGGATGTTAAAACATGATAATATTTTGACCTTTCCATTTTACGTGGGCACGATTCATTTTGGGTTTATATACAACTCAAAGTAATAAAAGGTCATTTTACACGACTAAGTTTATTATAGCGAGAGTTAAGATTCCGTAAAAACGCTTTTTCTTTCTATTTTTCTGTAAATTGTTAACATTCTTCAGACCGCTGAAAGCAAAGTTGGCCTTTTGTTTCATTATTTGGTAAGTCTAAAACAAAGTTGTCAGGTCAAGTTGTCTCAGTTCGTCAAGTCCCGGGTTCGAGTCTTGGGACGGGCCATAATTAAGAATTGGGTTTTTCTGACTAGAAATTCTCAGTACTAGCCCGGAGTTAGGAAGTTGGCGGTGTTTCACCCCTGTGCCTCGGTACCAGGCACGGAGCACGGTAAGCCTTCGGTCCCGGTTATTATCATCACTAGCATGAATGGGCGTTAAAATGGGCGCCAATCCTTAATGGAGCAGTGTTGTGGGTCTGAGCTTTAAATTTTCATTGGCCCCATGTAACACAAATAACTATTATAGAACCAGTTGTTTGTATAAAGATGAATTTTTGATTCGTAACTTTGCTAAACGTTGGTTGTGAAATGAAAATTTGTGATTTGTGACCCATGTTTTTACCGATTTTCATAAAATTCGGTAGGTACTCTACAGACATAGTTTGGGTCCCGGGGAAGTACATAGGCTACATTTTCATCCCGTAAAATTAAGGATTTCCCGCGGGAATCACTTAAAGAAAAGTTTAAATCACGCGGACGAAATCGCTATTAAAAAAAAGAAGAAGTTTAGTTTTTTATAAAACGCCATCTATCGTGAAACGCAAAATTTACCGTGAAAAGCATGTAGGGCGCCGATCTTTTGGGCGGGCGGAAGAAGATACGCCATTCGGAATATTTTCAGACCGCTACGATAGATGTCGCAATGCATACACGTTATTACTAGCTAACTCGCCTGGCTTTGCTTTGGTGGAATCCAAAAATCAGTCAAAACTTTCAAATTTCAATCAACGCTCTACGTTTGATCTACATTGTAGAGAGAAAACATAATAATTACGTCTTATTTACTTTGCTTGCAGAGTCCTCCTTCACACTTACTACCTTTTCTGTGCTATAACAATGATATCCCATTCAGTTTGTTTCTGTTATTATTTTTACTGTATCATCAATCATGATTACAATATGTGGTTGTTCAAATGGCGGATAAACAAATTTCTCAAAAGTCGGCAACGCATTGGCGGTTCCTCTGGTGCTGCAAATGTTCATGGGCGGCGGTAATCACTTAACATCAGGTGGCCCGCCTGCTCGTTTGCTCGCTATAACTATATTTACTTTACAAAAAACATCGTCTCAACCCATCGCCCAAGAACGAGGCGAAAGATATCATTTGCATCCATACTAATATTATAAGTAAATGCGATAGTGTGTCTGTCTGTCTGTCTGCTGCGCTTTCACGGCTCATCGGTTCAACTGATTTTGATGAAATTTGGTATAGAGGTAGGTTACATTCCGGGGAAGGACATAGGCTACTTTTTGTCCCGGAACAATAAAGAATTCCCGAGGGAATCAAAAAACCATAATCCACGCGAACGAAGTCGCGGGCATCATCTAGTAATATCATAATTGATAATACGCGCGATCTCTTTAATTTTCCGGGGTAAAAGTGATCTATCTCTGTACCAAATTTCGTCAAATACGGCTTAACGTATTGGCCGTGAAACTGTACCAGACAGACAAACATACTTACGCATTTATAATATTCATGGGAATAAGGATTCATAACGAAGAATCGATCCCGCGATTATAATCTTACGAAGCGACTATTCTTACTGCTTTGCATCGACATGATACTTGGTTTTACAAGGATCTCTTTATTTTTTCGCAAAATTTCCTGTCCTGGATTCGAGCTCGTGACCCGTTGAAGGTTCCATCGTCAATTAAATTCAATAATGGAGGTGTATCAGTTAAGTGGCACTTTTATAAATTAAACATATTTACATTTTCACACTCCGCCTTATCGTGTCAATTTATCTAAAATGACATTGTGATAAAAAGCAATTAAGTTTTAACAACACTTTTTGGACGCGTTTTATTGTAGCTATCAGACTAATATTGTAAATGCGAAAGTGTGTTTGTTTGTTGGTTTATTGGTTTGTCCTTCAATCACACCGCAACGGAGCAACGGATCGACGTGATTTTTGGCATAGGTATTATAGTTAACTGGTAAGTATAGTATATAGACTACATTTATCCCAGAAAATTAAGGAGTTCCCGCGGGAATCAAAAAAACTTAAACCACGCGGACAAAGTCGCGGGCATCAGCTAGTAATACATACAGCTAGCATACTACCAAAGCTTAAAGCTGTATTGTTTAAATATTGTTGACGTTCGTGTTAAAGAATCAAATAAATATTATAAATGCGAAAGTTTGGATGGATGTATGGATGTATGGATGCTCAATCACGCTCCAACGGCTGAACGGATCTGGATGAAATTTGGCACAGAGATAAATTATAGTCTGGAATAGCACATAGGCTACTTTTTATCCCGGAAAATTAAAGAGTTCCCGCGGGAACCGAAAAACCTTAATCCACGCGTACGAAGTCGCGGGCATCAGCTAGTAATTCTATAACACGAACGTTAACAATAATAATTATAATTATTATAAACAAACATAATAATTATTATAATGCTTATTTTAGGGATGTCAAGTTACGTGTCATAAAGCTGTCATTTTGAAACAATACTGCTTTATGTGATGGTTGTGTGAGCGATAGGATAGTCCCCAAAAACTTTTCGCGAGAACTCTAAAATGTTTTAATGAGCAAAACAGTATGAAGTAAGATTGATAAATAAGTGATACTTACTTATTTTTTTTACCTAAGTACCTACTTATTTATCCATATAAATATAGCGTAGGTATTATCAACAAAATTCTCCTTATTTCTCAAACAAGGATGTAGCAAGGCCGGCTGTGGTATTAATTCCAATTTGGATACTTAAATGCTTCCTTACATTTCTGATTGCCCGGTGAATGTCATTTATTGTCCTCTTTAAATTTTTTTATTACTCTCTTTCATTTGACGGGTCCTTTGATGTGCGCAGCATTTTAAAAATAACAACTTTTCCCAATTTTAATAAAAAGTAAACTGATTATTTAATTGATTCAATTAAATTTTTTCACAAACAAAGATTTTTTGTATCTAATTTAAGCTTGGAATTTAAGGTATAAGGATTTATTTATTTTATTTGATCATTTTCATGAATTGCTATCCGACTGTTCCAACGATGTTGGTACCCCACCTCCACTACAGCCCACAGCTGGGCCTCCACTCTCATAGGAGAGAGGGAATTAGAGCTTAGACCACGCTGCTCCGGTTTGGTACACATGATAGGAAACCCGGAAAATTGAAGAGTTCCCACGGAAATAAGAAACCTTAATCCACGCGGGCGAAGTTACACTTTACAGGTAGATATCATCTAGTAATGAAATATAGCTATTAAAATCATGAAAACCTACAAAAATAGGCAATCACAAATAACCAACTTTTTGAATCCGGAACAGCCACGATTTTCAGCAAGAGACGATTGGGAAAAAGTCTTAGTACAGCCTTAGTAGGTACTTTTTTATATATTTTTGAGTAGACACTATGTAATATTATAAGATCTAAAAGTGGGTCGTCCTTGCGCCGCGGTCTAGGTGTTTGCCGCAAACCACAGATTATCTGGACACATTATTTCGCAAGTGATAGCCCTGCCTTAATGCCTACAAAATTATAATACTAAAGCCACGTTAGCATTTAAAGTCCGTCTCATTTATCAATCAATCAATCAAATCATTTATTCAATATAGGTACTGCGTACTGTGGGTACACATAATGACATTAAAAATTACTTACTTATAAAACATGATGGTGATAATCAGTTACGGTACCTTAAAACTAAAGCTACGAGGGTTCCAAACGCGTCCTGGTCTGAGAAGAGCCCACAACAAACTCAGCCGGGTTTTTTTTTTATTATCACCATCTCACAAAATATCATCTTAACTAAGGAACTATCAGAGCCATTAGAGCAAATTATTGCCTACACAAAAAAGGTAAAATGCGTAAGACATTGTCCTGCATGACCCGTTGTCCTAGGTGAGGGACAGAAGCGACGCGACGCGAGACGACGCCATAGAAAATGACAAACTTGTCTACGCGACAACGTAGGACACGTGAAGGGTCAGCTACTGTTTTATACTGTCGCGTCGCGTCGTATCGAGTCGCGGTGTCGCGTTTGTCGCTCACGTAGGACAACGGGTGAGCGACAAACGCGACAACGAGGCTCCATCGACCGCGATGACAGTATCAAACAATATCTGACCCTTCGGCTGGGGCCGTGCGGCGTGCCCTACGTTTTCACGCAGACAAATTTGTCATTTTCTGTGCAGTCCTATCGCGTCCTGTTGCGTCGCATCACTTCGTACTAGAACAACGAGAAAGATTTTTTTATTTTGTCCCGGAGAATTTTTAAAAATCTTAATTCATAAGAGAAAATCACGGGTGAAGCGTAAAAAATTATAAGCCTACTAGCTGATGCCCACGACTTCGTCCGCGTGGATTGAGGTTTTTCGGTTCCCGCGGGAACTCTTTAATTTTCCGGGATAAAAAGTAGCCTATGTGCTATTCCAGACTATAATCTATCTCTGTGCCAAATTTCATCCAGATCCGTTCAGCCGTCGCGTTGGAGCGTGATTGAGTTACAAACATCCATACATCCACACATCCATACATCCATCCAAAATTTCGCAATTTTCGCGGGCATCATCTAGATTTTAGTCAGTTAAATATGCTTATGGAATCTGCTTATTACGTTGAATGTAACGTTCCTAAGAACGTCAAGGTATGTGACATCAAACTGTCATTTTGAGTAATATTGCTTAAGTATTGCTTTAAGCGTTGGCAGTATGGTCTCAGGTGGATTTACAATAAAATTATGCAGTCACAATTCTAAAAGTCAATAAAAAGCTGACATAAATAAAGGTTTTCTTTTCCTTATCAGTCATGCATACGTATTTTATGTTTGTCGTCTTCATTATAATACTTTTACTAATTAAACGTATACAGACATACATACAAATTAGCACGGACTCGGGGCTTATCTAAATTGGATGGGAAAGTGTTGTTTTAATTAATTCAATAGTGACACTCTGATCTGCTACCGAGGAAATCTTGTACGAATGTCTATTTTTATTAGGAATTAGGTATTTAAGGTCGTTTGAGAATATTGTTCCAGTAGCTTTCCAAAGTACAGACTAATCTGTTAGTGGTGCCAATTCTCTGTTAGTTTCTCTAAATTAGAATCGCTTATATTAGACTTAGCGACGTCTGCTATTCTGAAAACACACTTAATTGACAGTTCTAACCTAAAATTAAATCTGACAGCTCTAACTACTCAATTTAGCGATGATTTAACGAAATGCTATTCTAGTCGACGTTTTGAACGCCAAAATTAAGAAACGTCAAACTAAAATTGGATATTTTTCTCCAATTTTAGACAGGACCTCGGAAGGTGGCCGCTAAGTCTAGAGAAGCGGATTTAAGCAAAATAAACACGAATTTTCACAAAAAGTTAAATAGTTCAAGTGTAATTTCTATGCATTATTAGGTGCATTTGGGATTGAACTTAGTGTTTAAAATGATAACAGCTAAAATTAACAGTTAAAATGAAAGAAAAGCTTCTTTTTCTGGTCGGTGGAAGAAAACGTTGTTGCAGCTCTGGTTGTTTCGAGAGAAAGGTAATTTTAGGGTCAAATCTTAGTTAATATTCATAGGGCAAATAACATATGCAAATTGTGACTGGACGGACATACTTAGTTGCACTTCAAGGGTTGCTTTCGTACCATTTAGGTACGCACACCCAATGGTCTGTAGCTCTGGAGTTTCCTAAGAAAACCAAAATAAACTAGGGAAGACGCCATACAGGGAATCACCTCATGCTGTTTGCCTCTTCTATGGTAGGTACTAGGTAGTTAGAACTCAGAATAGAAAAGAATAAAATTCACAAGCTAATTCCTTTTGTATTAGGTACCTAGTTACTTAGCTATACCTATCTACCCAAACCTATCAAGAACCTATAAATCAGGACCCTACCCACTGCAACATAATATTATGTAGTATAAATTACTCAGAATATTGTAAAACTAGCAAATGCCCGCGACTTCGTCCGCGTGAAATAAGGTTTTTAAATTCCCACGGCAACTCCCTAATTTTTCGGGTTAATTTAAAGCCTATGACACTCACAAATAATTGTGGCTTTCTATTGGTAGGTACCAGAATTTTCAAATATGGGTCAGTAGATCCAGATTTACCTCTTTATAATATTAGTAAGTATAGATATTATGTTAATTAAGTAGGTAGCACATAGTATTTCAGTTATATCTAAAGAGCAAGACGTGCAAATTCACTTATGTAGACTTGGAGACTGCTTCGCTCGATCAAATATGCATGTTTTCTCTAAACTGACAAAATATACCTCTGGTTGTTCCAAAAGAAAGCTAATTTTGTAATATTCATAATCTTAGGTAAATAACATAATGCAAATTGTGACCAGACAGACAGTTATACCATAAGAGTTGCTTTCCTACTGTTTAGGTACGCAAACCCAATGGCCAGTAGCTCCGTAGTAATAACTAGTGAATACACCATACAGGGAATCAGCTCATGCTTTTTGCTTCTTCTGTGGTATATCTAGTACCTAGTAGTAGCTGGAACCCATACAATAAAAGAATTCAATCATTAGCTGATTCTGTTTTGTGTATTAGGTACTTAGCTATACATACTTATATCTACCCAAACCTATACCTAAGTGTACCTAACTAGTTTGAAATAACCTAATGAATTATTTAAGAAAAGAGAGAAGAGCAACCACCGAGTTTCTTGTTAGTTCTTCTTGGTAGAAATGGCATTCCGAACCAGTGGTAGATCCACTTGACGATTCAAAAGTAGGTACTTGTAAAAGTTTAGTTTAATAAAAAACATTTGAATTTTGAAATTTTTTAGTTTAAGTTTAGGGACATCTACCACTGTAGTATGGGTTAGGCAGAAGAGTAATTTTAAAAATTATTTAAATTGCCTTGATTTATCAAGACCACATCCACTGCATCATAATATTATGTATAAATTACTTAGAATGTTGTAAAAAATGTTAATTAAGTAGGTATATTTAAGTATGCAGTCAGTAGGCAACACATAATTTCAGTTATATCTAAAGAACAAGTGCAAATTAACTCAAGTAGACTTGGAAGACTTAGCTTCGTTCAGTAATATGCATGTTATCACTGAACTGACAAAATATACAAGTTCAAGCTTTTTCAAGTAACCCATACCTTCCATAAAATACCAAATACAAAAATTCTGTGTATTTTGCAGATAGTGCTGATGAAAACCAAGTAATTCACAGAAGAAATTGATCCAAGTCTAACGGGGCAAATATTGGTTGAACCGACATGTATCCAATCTCAAGCTCCAGAACACAGCTGCAGAGGCTCTGCTGAGGCGACAGAAACACATTTACACATCATCTGTTACTACTGCCCTGCGCTAATGCACTAACATAGCCTTTTCTACCCGGATAAGGCTAATAATTAAGGATATCCCAGCAAAGACGCTGCTACTATTCTTGGCTGCAAGTGGTTGTGGATCAAAGGCCTTGCATAGCTGTCTCTCCAAGAAGAAGAGAATAAGATGTGAATTTCCTTGCATAAGCAAGAATAATTAGACAAGGATTTATTAATATACTTTAATTAATAAAAAGAAAATTAATTAAATCTTTTTATTTTTGTGTTATTCTTTTATAACAATCTACTAGGTACCTAAATAAAATTGAATAAATATCAATATAATATAATTTTATTAACATTAGATACATAACAATGTTATGTATACATATTTCTTCAATATACATTCTTTTTCAACATATTGGTATAATAAGATGATGCTTGTGAACCCTTGGATTCTCCAAGATAAAAAATAGAAATAGTAGGTATATTTCGGATGTAAGCCTACCTAGCTATGTACTAAAATTTATCAAAATTGGTTAATTCGATGGTCCAATCATACAAACACATCCCCTATAACCTAAACATCAACTATAAATAGCTATTACATGTAAAATCAACTTATTTATACTTATTGTAACAGAGTGCCTGGGTCTAGGTAGACTAGACTTCAAGCACTTCGTTGTACATTCTCTGTGCAACCTAATCAGATAGGTTACGCAGGGTTTACCTACTTAACGGGTCCTAGCATAGACTAGGACCCCTTTATATAGCAGGGGGTTTTCAAATAAAACTAATATGATTCTAAGCCACACAGGTGGTTTATTATTAATAAGTCTTACACTGATAAAAGGTTCTTAAACTGTATTTCAATCAATCAATCAATCAATCAATCAATCAATTTATTTATTTTCCCAATTACATAGCATTACATATTTAGGTACATGAATAATATTAAAACAGTAACAATCAAGGGACTGGTGCTTGAGCTAGGTAATAAACCTGTGTTTCAAGACACCAGGCTCCTTCCCGAGTATAATGACTATTAAAATAATATGACGAAGTTAAAAATTAAGTGCTGTAATTGTAATTGATTTAGATTTAATATTATATTAGCATGCATTTTTATTTTCATATTGTGTTAACTAAGTATGTAACTACTTTATTAAGTGGTGTGTGTGTATGTGTGTGTGTGTGTGTGGCGTGTGGGTTTATTGTGCGTGTTTTTGTATGATTGTATAAATGTACGTGTCTTAGTATCTGTATGTTCATTTATTTGTATCTATGCTATTTTTGTATCTTAATAAGATTCTCCGTTTCATCATAGTCTAGTCCTATTAACCAATCAAATATTCGGTTTTTGCATTCGCGTCTATTTAGGCCATTTATATTTAGTTTTTTGTTAGCTTTGTTGTAAAGAAAGCTACCTAGGAAGCATGGAAAACGGTGTGTAAACGATTTGTTAAATTTGCTCGTGGAAAAGACTTTGTAATTGCGTCTCCTATCAGTGTTATTAGTCATGTCTTTATTTTGAGCATGAAATCTCATCATAAGTTGTTGAATAAATAATTTTCGTACTGACAAGACCTTAGTATCTTTATACAATTGAACCGTAGGATAGTGGTATGGTAGAAATCGGCTTACTTTTAGTAATAGTCTTTGTGCTCTTTCAAGTTGCATCATGTGTGTCTTAGCTGCCCCACCCCAAGCATCAATACCGTACGTCAGTAATGATTGACATAGCGATATGTATATAGTTTTAATCAGTTTAGGATCTGCTACTTCTCTTATGTTTTTAAAAATGGCTGTTAGCTTTCTTATTCTAGTTGTAAGTTTTTTAATATGCTCTTCAAAGTTAAGATTTTTATCTATAATAATACCTAAATATCTCACGTGAGGTGCTCTTTCCAATTTCGGACACTGGCATGTTTGGGCTTCACATAATCCAGAATGCGCGTATATTTGATAAGTGTCTGGTAATGGCTGGCCCTTGTTTGTCAGAGAAAATGTAATTAATTTAGTTTTTCCTGCATTTAAACTTACACTAGCGGTACGCTATGATGGCCGGTTTGACACATTACAATAGTTATGTGGAATGTCAATTTATTCTCGAACAAAAAACAATTAAGTTTTTTTAAATTTATGAATCTCTGCACATCACTATCGTCAATAAAGTAATACAATTATTTCCTTCAAAGTCGTTATCAATTAATACGGAACGTTTGTCCAACCGGCCATCATAGCGTGCCGCTAGTGTAATCGATTTTGTCTCAACCAATGAGAAACGTTATTAAAATCTTTTTGGGCTTGAGACGCTAGATACTAAACGAGACAGATTCGCGCAGGTTAGGTTAGTCACTCTCTATTTATATAAATCTACTTTTATGTTCGACCCGACTGGCCTAGACTTGAAGAGATTCAGGCATCAGTTAGGATATTAAACGGTACGTGGTTCACAAAAACTGGACTTCGTTTATACACTGTAGTCTGTGCTGGACTTCGTTTTATTTCGGAATCAGAGGATGATAGGCGAACGATACCTAGTGATCCAACTCCTAGATGTCTGTCGTTGCAGCAGCGATAATTTACGATGCAGTACCAATTGCTTCCTTTTGTAGCCTTTTACTTTCATAGGCTTGCCACCAAGATATTCACCAGGGTGACCGAGGATGTCCATGGAGACTTGACGTTCTACGCTCTTGGTGCAAAGGTTATAACTTAATTTTTAGGATGGAATTTCTCTACTAGAAGATACATTTGCTTTTAATTTGCTCTTTTACTCGCTTCATTCACAGTTTTTTGTGAAATCTCGAAAATCGAAATGAAAAGTGAAAACAAACAAGTTATGTACCAAAGACAACGGAATAGCATTTAATTTATTTTACGGCCCTGGATACAAGTCCTTTAAGGGAATAGCAAGTGACAACTGACCGCCACAGACGAATAAACATAGAGGTAGTATGTGGTAGCATCATGGAACTAGGAATCTGCCTAAGTAGCATTGACAAAATGTCTCTTTTTGGCAGTTTATTACGAAGTTGGTGCAAGGAACATCCATTTTATTAAAATAAAATAATTTTTTTTCGTATGAAATGCCATTTAATTCGATTTTAGTCGCAAAAAGTATTATTACGATTATTGTGCAAAAAACAAAGACAAATTGTGCAATTTTTGTTTCTGTATATGGTAACACTCGCAATTCAATTTAGACTTTAGCCTGGCGAGGATTTTACACATCCTAAATTTAGATGGAGGCTTAAACAGAATAGCAAATGGAAATAGAAAAGCTAAATTTGGCGATTCTTAATTTTAGTTTAGTTTAGAGAGTTGCATTCTAAAATCGCCACCAGTGTCTTCCAAGTGCACTGTCTATAACTTTCTTTAAAAAAATCTATTTAAACATGTATGTTTATATCTTATTAACTATCAACAAAATGTAGCTCAGCTATCTTGGAATACGGTGGTAGAATTTACATTTTATTCATGAAAAGCATTGGTTCCTCCGTGATATCAAAAACATGAATTCAGGTTTTTTGACGACCTCCGTGGCGCAGCGTTGAGCGCTGTTGCCTTAACGTGCGGAGGTCCCGGGTTCGATCCCCGGCAGGGTCAATTTGGGAATTTATAATTTCTGAATTTTCCCTGGGCTGGCCTGGTGGTAGGCTTCGGCCGTGGCTAGTTACCACCCTACCGGCAAAGACGTGCCGCCAAGCGATTTAGCGTTCCGGTACGACGCTGTGTAGAAACCGTATATGGGTTTGGGTTATTTATAACTGCCATGCCCCTAACAGGTTAGCCCGCTACCATCTTAGACTGCATCTTCACTTACCATCAGGTGAGATCGCAGTTAAGGGCTAACTAATTGTAGTGGATAAAAAAAAACGTCACAGGTGAAAGTAACTGCCCACGGACCGTGTTACTGGCTAATCTATACTATTTTCTATTATAAATGCGAAAGTGTGTCTGTCTGTCAGCTACGCTTTCACGGCCCATCCGTTCAACCGATTTAGATGAAATTTTACATAGGATAGGTTTTATTCCGAGGAAGGACATGGGCTACTTTTTATGATGTAAATCAAAGAGTTATTACGTAAAATCACGCGGACGAAGTCGCGGGCATCATCTATAAGTAAATTACTAAATAAGCTTTAGTTATTTTAAGTAAATGCCGTGATGCCGTCCGTTCCAGGCCAGTGATGGTATGCTTTGGTTAGTACCTGCATCAGATTGCGAGACGGGAGGAAACACCAGCCTGTCATGAGTGCGGTGCTTCTAACGATACAGCACATCACACCCTGATGGAGTGTGCGGCGTGGGGACCCCAACGACACATTCTGTCGTCTGCGCTAAGTGGGAGCCTCTCGCTGTCAAGCATAATCCACGATATGATTGACAGCGAGATGTTCTGGACTTTAATGACATCCTTTTGTGAAAGCGTCATGCAGGCACTAAAAGAAGCCGCGGTGCTGGGGGTCTACTCTTTTTCTCTAAAACGAAACTTCGCAAACAAACGAACGAAATTTCGTTAACTCCTCTCCTACTTATTATTATCTCTATGCTCCTCTCAATTTCGTTTTCGTACACGCAGACGAAGTACGGATCCATAGAAAAGTTTCGTGACCGATTGGATTGAACGATTTTGTGTGGGTCTAATAACCGACTAATTACGTTCGTTTGCGAAGTTTCGTTTGAGAGAAAGAGAGTAGACCCCCTGGAACGTGAGCTGGACGCTAATGCTCCACCGATCCGCAGAAGAAGACATGGTGGAAGAAGGCGACGATATGCTCACCTTCTCCCGCCATAGTGTAGGTGTTAGGTGTCAATGACCCTATGCATGCCGGTTAACGTCGAGCCGTCTCAGTCGTATCCAAGATTTGGGACCCTGACGCGGTTCATTCGTGACGCGGACTGTGCCGCTGGTTTTTTAGTGGGTATTATCTATCTGAGTCCCACATAACCGCTTATATGCGGTATTCGTAAAAGCATTTTTCCACCGATAAAAAAAAAAGCCAGTGTTGGTAGAAGTAAGAACTTACCTACTGTTTCCAGTGAATCGACCAATATGAACAGGCCTAATATTCATTATAATGTTTTTTTTTGTTTTCAAGCATCTCCCTTTAGATTTTCCACCAATTTCTTTAATAACTACTGAACTAATTTAAATGTAGTTTTATACTTTAGTTAATATAGTCACTATTTTTTCCGTAACTTTAATTATAATATATTTAATTATTTCACCATTTTACTTAATCTAACATATTATATTTTCAAACATAGTTACATACGCCTACATCTTCTTTTCAAAAAATGATTAAACACCATTATTAATCTCCTGGAATAGATAAAAAGCAAAAACTTTTAAGTACTTAACACTATTTCTTCTCACAACTTCAGATAGCGTATCTAAAATCTAATTAATCATTTCACACGTTATTTTGATTAGTGTTTGTGTGATTAGTAGGCATCTACTTATTATTCATCGACTTCGAGCCAGCTTTAATGAAGTAAGTAGGTACCTACGGCCTACTTTGTTCACAATCAAGTCGCAAAAAAATCGAATGTTGATCTGCCCCCCGATTGTCTGAGGAAATCGTAATCGTAATCGCTTGTCAAAAAGATAATTCGACCTTTTGAAGGAGTTCATAGATGCCTGCACGTATCGCTTTAAAGCTGTGGCGTACTGCATACTCCTTTAACACTGGCTGGTCATCGCTTCGAAAACTACGATTTGAAAATGTTGCCTCTCCATTTCTGCGTGGCTGTTCTACGCATGCTTCGAAATTCGAACATTTTCAAATCGTAGTTTTCGAAGCGATGACCAGCCAGTGTTTAAGGAGTATGTACGCCACAAAGCAATAAGGCCGCCACTTGTACCATAGCTTAGTTTTATTTTTATTGTTTACTAGCTGATGCCCGCGACTTCGTCCGCGTGGACTAAGCTTTTTCGATTCCCGCGGGAACTCATTAATTTTCCGGGATAAAAAGTAGCCTATATTACTATCCCACGGTATAATCCCCCTATAATGGTGAAACACGTACTTCTTCATGTTTTAACGAAAGCCCAAATGCTGTTTCATGGCTATAACTTGAGAAATTAAGGATTTTCATACAAACTCTCAACCCCTATTTCACCCCTTCGGGGGTGGAATTTTAAAAAACTGTGAAACACATACGTTTTCATTTTCAACCCGCAGCTCATATATCAAGTTTCATGGCTATAACTTGAGAAATTAAGGACTTTCATACAAACTCTCAACCCCTATTTCACCCCTTCGGGGGTGGAATTTAGAAAAGCTGTGAAACACATGTTTTCATTTTTAACCCGCAGCTCATTTATCAAGTTTCATGGCTATAACTTGAGTAATTAAGGATTTTCATACAAACTCTCAACTCCTATTTCACCCCTTCGAAGGTGGAATTTTGAAAAACTGTGAAACACATATGTTTTCATTTTCAACCCGCAGCTCATATATCAAGTTTCATGGCTATAACTTGAGAAATTAAGGACTTTCATACAAACTTTCAACCCCTATTTCACCCCTTCGGGGGTAGAATTTCGGGATAAAAAGTATCCTATGTCCTACCTCGTAGTATGGGCTCAAATCGTGCCAAGTTTCGTTTGAATTCATTCAGTAGTTTCGGCGTGATGCGCGGCCAAGATACAGACAGACAGACAGACAGACAGACAGACAGACAAAAATGAAAAAAATTACAGATTTGGCTTCAGTATCGAATAATGAGTGCCCTCCAAAAAAAATTTTCAAAATATCATCAATGTACAGAATTGGACCTGTTACAGTTTTATTTTATGTATAGATAGATAACTAAGTATGTGTTTCTTGGTGTACAATAAAGAATTTTTTTTTTTTCACGTCAAAAAGCATGTATGGTTCGCGCGCGAGTTGAATGCAGAGCAAATGTATGGTGACACATACATTTACTATGCATTCAACTCGCGCGCGAACTGTATGAATTAATGTAATATCAGCTTTTAAAGTATTTTTGAAAATTCATCCCCTAATGGGGTAATTTTCATACAAATTTCAAAGCCCTATTGGCTTTGAAATTTGTATGAAAATCGAACCTAACGTGAGCGAAGCCGCAGGCAAAATCTAGTCTAGACTATAATGAAATGTGTATATTTTTTTTATTCCACTACCAGTTAGCCTTTGACTGCGATCTCACCTGATGGTAAGGACGATGCAGTCTAAGATGGTAGCGGGCTAACCTGTGAAAAACATACATCATCAGTCATCACGATATCAACTTATCACCAATAAAAAATGATTAAAATCATTGGCGATGGCTGCCAAAATCTTCGAGACGATATGGCGGGATGTTTAGAATAGAATGGGAGTAAGGTCGCCTGCACACTATACTGATTTCTTCTAAGACTTCTGTAAAATTCCATTTGTGATCTCGAATTACTTTTCTACCATCGTATTATCTTTACAATCAGGTTCCGCGCAAGTTTTTACGTCTTACCAATGAGTAATGACATTCCATCATCAAAATCCTAAGCTGGCTAGAGTTTGGAATAGGTACTCATAAGAGATTTGTGTTTTCTTGTAGGACTTGCATTCGGAACTAGTGGTATATTCACTTGACGTTTCAAAGCCATTGCCAAAGTTTATTTGAATAAAAGGCTTTAATTTAAATTTGAGTTTTATTAGACTCCTAGTTCTAGAGATATAGGCAATCGCGTCCCATATTATCTTGAGCTACCTCACTTTGAATCAGGGGGGTTACTTTTATCGCTATTTCAAAATCACAGTTTTGATGACAGGTTGTATCTACTGTACTAACCTTTTCTGTGGTAGTATGGCCCGAGGTGTTACTAAGTTAAAGTTCGTGTCTCTATAATGTATTTTAAAAAAAATATTATAGACAAACTTGATGCGGTGGTAAATTGCGGTACCATTTCCCTTACAGTCCTCTACCATCTTAAGATCGCAGTCAAGGGCTTGGAACAATAATATAAAAATAAGTTCTCATAATGTAAAGGAGACAGAATTTTGGTTGTACGATAAATTAGTCTTCGAGTCAGTCATGACGATTCAACGGTGTCAGGGGGCGTAGTACCATAGGTTAAAGACGTATTGTTTTATTATTGTTTACGATCGTGTTTTACAAATAATATAATCCTTATTTTAGGGACGTCAAGGTAAGTGACACAAAAGTGTCATTTTGAAGTAATACTGCTTTAAAAGCAATGGTAGTTACCCTACAGATCCTTTTAAACTGTATAAGGAAATAGGGACGCGGCGTATGATAAAAATAGATTGATTCTCTATGTAGTTAGTCATCTCAACTTTTTTGTGTCGACAATATTAATACTTATGTCGCTGTTCATTTAAACATTGCTGTTTATATTTCTACTACCTGATGCCCGCGACTCCGTCCGCGTGGATTGAGGTGTTTTAGGGGTATGAAAAATAGTAATTTACGTCCTATTCTCAGACCTACCCAATGTACCTACACAAAAAATTTCATAAGAATCGGTAAGCCGTTTCGGAGGAGTTAACAAAACTCCTCCGAAACGACAAACACTGTGACTTGAGAATTTTATATACATATTATTAGATTGTTAAATTCTGTCAATACCTCACTGTAGCTGTTTAACCATGATCGACTTTTAGGGTTGATCGTGGACATGACATTTCCAGATGACCTTATTTTCATACGTTCTCTAACCAGTCCACTAGTGTGACCTTACACTAATGTGTCGAAAAGGTGCCTAACCTAATAAAAAGTATTATACAGAAGATAGAATTGGCACCACGCCACATACTAAAACGATTTTTTGTCACATACAATATTGTAATGGTTGGTAGATCCGTAGGCGGTTGCACGAAAAGAGGGTTGATAAATATAGATATAGATGATACAACGACTTTAGTTTACCTCAGTTTAAAATCGATCGTTGGTAGCATGTTGGTAGTTAACTTTTTGCCTTGTCTAACTGTGAAAACTTCGAGCATTTAACCATAATAATAATAATAAAATCTCTTCTTTTTTTTTTGCAAAACTACATATTGTGTTCACATTAATAATTTGGCCTCAATCTCCCAAAAAAGTTAAAAGCTGTGTTTTAGGAGCTAATGCCTTTCTTATTACATAGAATATGCTTTGTTGTATTTAATCATTAACCATGTGAAGAGCTGAAGCTTAGCTAAGGGTCCTTTTTAGATGATTGTCAGTCTTCCAAAAGACTGGACCCAATAAATGGATAATCTAGCATCTACGGCTCATGTTCACATGAAAAATGAGAGAATTAGAATAAAGGACTGTATCACTTTTATTATTATAGTATCGGAGAGGGCAAACCTCAATTAAAACTAAGTAATTAATTAAAAAACTATTATGGTACAAACATAGAGTTAATATATAGTGTACATTCTTTATCAGAGGGTACAAATCAATTAAAATAACTATTAAGGTACTAATCTATTAAAAATAATATAAGTAATTTACTGATAATATATATTTTGATTATATGATTATTATTAGTTTATGTATTAGCATGGATCCACCTGCAGTCTACTTTTCCTTATTTTCTCCTTTTCCTAAGGTTGCCTGGTAGAGATCCATACGTAAGCGATAAGGCCGCCTTTTGTATCCTACTTCTGTCTGTGTTTATTTTTATTTTCAATTTTTGTCTTTGTTATTTTTACTTGTTGTGGTAGTAAAAATAAAGTATGATAAAGGTAATAATTAATCCAGATTTACTTTGATATAAATCCGCTCTGGTAACATCGAAGTTCGACTGGTTTTTTATAATGTCGATGATGTTATTAAATCCTAAGAACTAAGAAGTGATTTATGATCTATCAGCTACTCAAAAAACTGACGATGCGTCATCATTTCATTTATAAGTTTGTACAAGCTGTTCAAAGTATTCTTGTACTGGAACCGAACTCCGGAAAGTCGATACGAAAACAAGGAGTCATTAATCTTTTTGATTTTTTTATTGACGGTTCGTTGGTTTAGGATAAGGAGGTGTTGAGTAACGGATGATGGTCTGCCAAATTTGGAACATATACCGATAAAATCTTCTTTGTTATCTGTAATAATCAAGACTTATTTTAAGCTTATTCGAACTCCCCTCAGACTCCAAAGCAGCATTTCAAAATGTATTTGCGGTGTGTTAAATAATTAAATAAGCTTATAAAATTGTGTCATTATCAATTTTATTGCATAGCCTTTTATGATTTAACTAAGTAGGATAATATTTGTCAACTATCTATCTTAACGCATGTAGGACATGCGTTAAGGTCGGCCACCGGGGGGGTTTTAGTAGGTAGAAATACTACATAACCCGATTTCCCCCCCACAGGAAGTCGGGTATCTTAAGGAGATTTCCCCCCCGACAACAAAAAAAAAAAAAAAGGTACCTACTCTTGGAAATTTCTAGATTTAGTAACGTTTTTAAAAACGCTATCTAACCTTTTCATAAAGTCTATTAATTGGTCAATCTTTAATGTAGTGTTATTAGTAGCTACTCCACCACTACAGCCCATTAACGCCCCACTGCTGGACACAGGCTTCCACTCTCATAGGAGAGAGGGAATTAGAGCTTAGACCCACCACGCTGCTCCAATGCGGGTTGGCGGGCTTTGACGACTATTATCATGTTTGTCCGACGCGACGGCTTAATGTGCTCTCCGAGGCACGGGGGTGAAACACCACCAACTTCCTAACCCCGGGCTAGTACTGAGAATTTCTAGTCAGAAAACCCCAATACTTACGGGTAATTATGGCTTGACCCGAGACTCGAACCCGGGACCTTGTCGGCCGCAGTCGAATATGCTAAACACTAGACCAACGAGGCAGTTTATGGTATCTACTCTAGCAATTACTTTTTGTCAAACAGAAAGGAACACCCAAAGTCGTATGTAATGGGATATCAGAAAGACTACAGTAAAAGAGAAATCTTTGGAACCTTTCACTCGTAGGTATTGCATTACACTATTTGGGGGAATATAGACTCAAGCTCTTACACTTCAAAGATATTTAAAGGCTAATTTTAGTATGGGGCAGCAGGAAATTTCTGTGTACATAGGAGTAGCTAAAAGGAACGCGAGTTGCTTATCCATTCTAGAATAAATCCATACTATCCGAACTGATATTATGGTAAATTTGCGAGAGTGCGTTTGTTTGTTGGTTTGTCTTTCATTCATCCGCATCAACAGATCGCCAAAAAAAATTGCATGGGCACAGTTGAGTCCCTGGAGAGCTACCTGACATGGGCTACTTTTTATCCCAGAAAATCAAGGAGTTCCCCCGGGATTTTTAACCTAAGCTAACTAAACTAAATGTCCCAAAACTTAACGTTAACTTCGCAAACTTTATTAGAAAGATAGATAGATAGATAAATACTTTATTGCCACACAAAACATTAAAAAGAAACAAAAAAGTGAACAAACAAAACAAATAAGTGCGCAAAGGCGGTCTTATCACTAAAAGTGATCTATAATACTATTAATAGCTTCAGTACCCCAAAGCTCCAATAACTCAACATTCAGAAACTGGCTGGACGGAAATCTACGACATCCGAAAGATTAATAGCTCTTGAACCATCATCGTTGCTTCAGTTGTAGGGGAGGGAGAAGAGTCAGAGTCATGAAAAATGTTCTCTTCTTCTAGAGAATTCGAGTCTAGAGTCTTCTAAAATCTTAATTCTAAATTACTTTAAAATTCTAATATTCAAAGAAACTCAGAACTTTTGTAAAATTAAAAAGGAACGAATTCCGTCTTTGTGCCTTTTAGATAGTAGTGAAACTTTAGATCCCTGCAATCATGCAATCATGTCAGAAATCATGATTTAATAAACGCGAAAAACTAAAACGTAACCCAAAATCGTTTTGAAAATTAGGTAACCGACAAACATACACGAAAAGAGTAAAGAATGGAAAGAGTGAATTCATTACCCAGTAGCCAGTTAAAAATAAGAACGTTAATCCAGATCTATGACTTATATAATTGAAAGAAACTTGACTCCAAACCATGCTACTGGAACGTATTAATGTCTCCTCGTAACACGTAGTATTTGAGATACAGCTTATACACAGAATTGACAAGTAGGGTTTTTTTTTAAATCAAGACCATGCTCCATAGATAGACATTAACAGTTCAATAATTATTTATTCGAATTAGGTACACTGTACGCTTTTTGAACGTCCTTTGAACTAAAGGTACGAGGGTTCCAAGCGCACCCCTGGTCTGAGAAAAGCCCACAGAAAACTCAGTCAGTTTTTTTTTTACATGCCGGTGAAGTTTTGGATTGGAGTGTGTTTGCCTACACTGTGCATCACTGATATGTAAATTGTACAGGTGTGTAATGTGTATGGTCCATGGACCGTACTTAGATGATCTATGAAGACCACGCGGGTAAACGCTGGCTTAAGTATATGTCACGGACGTGTATTATTTATATTATGTTGAAGATGCGCTCTTTACAAGTGGTTTACCACACCTTAGCGGTTTATCAGAATCATCAAGAGAAATAGAATTGTGCTCTAGTTGTTTTATATCATCCACAAAAAAATGCCAACGCTCACGGTTTCCCGCTAATCTTCGTTACAGCAGTGAAAAAAAGGTAGAGACAATAAAAATAGAAATAAATCAGTGACATAAGAACTTAAGGACCTGGGGGCACACTACGATTGCTACTTTGGCTTTCAGCTACTATTACCTACTTATTCTGTGTTTCAGGCGTTGGCAATATGGCCCCTGCATAGGCGCATCCCAAAAGAATGAGATGATATCAAAAGAATGTGATGATCATCACATTTAAAGCTATAATAATATGAATTATGTTAATGAATATGTTTTGTTAGCTGGCCAGCTAACAAAAAATATTTAGATTAGCCCATTTTCCACAGTGGAATCATTTAGTACGGTACGGTGATTACATTCTAAATTAATCACCATTATACTCTCTGTCATACAAATTCGATCATTATGCAAAACAACCGGTTCATTATTTATGCAAAACCAATAATTATAACGATATAATCTGTACTAATATCAATTTATTACCGTTGAAAATTAATTAGGCTATGATCTTTCGGAGCGTCTTTTCCATGTTAATTTTAAGACACGTTTATTTTTGAACTTCGTATTTTCAGTGATTTACTGGTGGGTCGGAAATCGGAATATTTATAACTCTTTATTATTATTTAGAATTGGATTCTTCCCACGGCAATTTTCGAAACATAACTGTTTTTAGGGTTCCGTACCAAAATGGTAAAAATGGAACCCTTATGGTGTTTTAATATAGGTAGGTACCTAGCATAAATTCTTTAAAAAATAATTTTATTTGTTTTAAATAATAATAATTATTATTTTATAGATTTCAAGAATGATTTTAAGGCTGCTATCCCTACGACTTAACCAATAGTAACTTTCATTTCAGTGTCAACAAGAAAATCTTGAAAAGACTTCAAAATGACAGTTTTATGTACCTTGCCCTCAAAATAAAGATTATAATAATTCTAAAACACGGACGACAAAAATATTAAAACAATATAGTATGCCCCCAAGAAAACATAATAATAGTATGTGCATAAAAACATGCACCTACTCCAAACTTTACCATACAAATGAGCCCTAAAACTAACAAATCTAAGCACTCAAGCAGCGAGTGTCTAACCATGAATCGAGTTGAGTACCTGTAGTTACACGAATAAATAAACATTCCGTAACTACAGTGTTCCTCAAACATTCATGTCAATTGGTACTTGGCACGTGACCAAACCTCTTTTAAGTTCACTAAGCTTGTTAACTTCTCCAAAGAATTCAAGGTGCTAGAATTCTTCCGATTCTAGCACCTTGGAAGTTAGAACCCCACCATCTATCGTCCGGTTCTTCGAGCTATGTACTCCGTCATTTCCACATCAGCTTTGCAACCAGCTTTGCAGCAAAGAAACAGAAAAAAAGATATAATATAGGTCACTATATTATATCTTTTTTTCTGTTTTTTTGTTTTTTTAGTGAGTTTGTAATATTAGTTTAAATAAAAATATATAATAATAGTGTAGGCAAAGGGCGCAGCGCAATTTTTGTATGATCAAATAGAACCGGAGAAAACTGAAAACCAGCGCTGAGCATTGTTATCAATGCCTGAGCATTGATAACAATGCTCAGGCAAGGTAAATTCAGCATTACCTTACTGATAAGGTAATGCTGAATTTACCTCCTATTGTTTATTGTTAGTTTTTTATTTAATTTAGTCGTAGGATTTAGACAATGTTTGTGTAAATCTAGCATATAAGAAACAATAAAGCTTTTATTTATTTATTCTATATATTGGTTTACCTACTTTATTTCAATCAATCAAAGTAGTGTACACTTATCGACTTCCAATAACTTGTAAAACAATATGATGGTGATAATCAGTTACGGTATCTTAAAACTAAAGGTACGAGCGTTCCAAACGCGCCCTGTATGGCTATAGCATGCGCACTACAAGTAAAATTATGTCTAGGTACCTGTTATCTCTCTCTGTCTACCGAAGTTAACATGGTTACTTGTCTCGTTACGTCAAAAGTAGAGTTAAAAGTAATATTTCTTAACTGTGGTAATTTTCTCTACGAACCTTTACATGTTGACTATTTTTTCTTGTAATATACCGCATTTTGTGCATGTTAGGGTAAAGGAAAAATTTGCCGGCAACGACAATATCTCTCTCTCGTCACGAGATAATCTCGTTGTGCGTATGCTAAGCACACTGCAGGTCTGAGAAGAGACGTGGTTTTTTTAATATACCCTCTCTCAATATCGTAAAATTAGAACTTTCTTCTAGAGATCTCCTGACTCTCCTCTTGAATTCTGATTTGATCATTTTATTTATTCTAATCTGTTTTAATTTCTGATCCTGTGATCAAACAAAAAACTGTTTTGTCTGTACAAAAAACTCCGAGCATATATTATTTCCTCTCCATCGCCCGTTAATTGACTCAGCGCTTGGGCGAACTAACCACGGGGCGCGTGATATCGGCCATATTCGCCTTCGCCTCTAACCGCGAACTGGGCAGTTTCACCATTAATAAATAATAATGATATCGTGTTGTCATAGTGATCGAATGTTTTCATGCACTAGTGTCAATAATTGGGCAGAAAAATGACAAGGCACTCTCTTCTCGCCCCGCAAAAGTTAGCCGAACGTGTTTTCATACATTTTTCTTAAGTTTCCTATCCCGTGTTTATTTCATCCAAGCTTTAGATACATTACTTCAACCAGACTGTAACTAGCAACAAATATTCTTGGTAGTTATTATGACGTAGGTTAATAATATAATACTTAACTGTAAGAGATTACACTTATATTTATCATAGCAAAACGTTTCCGGTAGTCCGTGTGTCGTCTAAAATGTTTTTAAAAGATTTATGGCCATTATCTCTCACCGCTGGAACTAATGTAATTAATAATATCTGTACTCTATGCCATAGTCAACATTTACATCGAATTTAACTCGTATCTCTCTTAGGATAGAGCTGTTTATAGATTGAATTGGTTTTAGCAATGTTGTTACTTTTTCGACAACTTTATATTTGCATACTATAAAAGCCTTAGCTGGATTATATTCAGCCATAGGGACTATCAATAAGTGCTAGTTTTCCTTGCCACTAAGTTATATAACTGCATTTTATTTTGTGTTGAAGCGTCAAAACAGCGCGCTATATGGATGGCTAGAGTTAAACGAACTCGTACTTGACCTTTGCTAACGTTAAAGGTCTATCACAGACGACCGATAAATGTAAATTAAGTAGATAAAACTCAACAAAATAAAACAGAATAATATATCCTATCCTCCTTCTAATATTATAAAATATGTGAAGGTTTGGATGTTTGTAAGATGGTTTTCGATGTTAGTAAAGGAGTATTCACGGCGGAATAGCTCAACTGATTTGGCTGAAATTTAGAATGATGATATCCTCAATCCACGCGGACAAAGTCGCGAGAAATCACCAAGTATTTGAATATTGTATTAATATAATATGCTACTTTTTATTCCGTATAATTAAGGACCCGCAGGAATAAAAAAACTTATTCTACGCGGACGAAGTCATGGGCATCGTCTAGTTTGGAATAAATTTCTATTATAACGTCTCACAATAAATGTTTAAGTCATGAGACTGAACATGTACTGTGTATGGTTAAACTAAGGAAAATCAAGGCTGGTCACAATATTTACTTTATTTAAGCAGCTGAATGTACTGCTTTTTGTACCTATCGAGACATTTTGATAGCCGCCTTTACCTTTTTTAGTATACAGTTACAGCTGTTAGAGAGGTTAGAAGCAGAACCAGCAAGAAAGTGAAAGGCGGCCACTGAAAATCAGCGCTGGGGCACCTGGTACCTCAGATGTGTGCCATCATAGTGGTTTCGTGTCTGAGAGACCCGGAGTCCCAACACTGAGTGGCTAACCTGTTTGTTGCACTTCTGTACAATACAGTTGATTTTGTATGTATGTGTTTAGTTTAAGTTTAATTCTGTGCTGTGCCTCAAATAAAGATTTATTTTCTTTCTTTCAAGACACTGTTGGATAAAAATCTGTCTCATATAAATACCGGTCGTCTCCGTTAAACCTTAAGTTCATACCTACTTTATCACTGTACTGAGTATAACTGTTATTAAAAGTATTGAATACGGTAGCCTTTGGTCCGATTTTGAAATTGATGAAGGCTTTTTAAGCGTTTCATATGAAATCAGTTTTTGCGCATTTTGCCTATACACGATTCGCCACACGAAGTGATTCTTAGAATTAATCACCATTTTAATTATTCCGGTGTTACTTTTTAAAGCTCTCGTATCATCATTAGATGTAATGTCGACGTGAACAGTCAAAATAAGTATTTAGATCCGGTATGAATTAAATAGGTAATTAAATGTACAAATATTTTAACTCAAGTAACTAGAGCCTACTTATAACCTTTAAAGGTTCATATTCATATTTTTTATTTTTTTTAGTCTGTCGAAATGTTCACAGAATACGGTGCCCTGTCTGTATGACCATTGACGACCTCCTTGGCGCAGAGTTGAGCGCTATTCTTCGTCATAAGTGTCTTAACGTGGGAGGTCCCACCGGTTCGATTCCCGTCAATTTGGGTATTTATAATTTCTGAATTTTCTCTGGTCTAATCTGGTGAGAGGCTTCGGCCGTGGCTAGTTACCACCCTACCGACAAAAACGTTACCAAGCGATTAAGCGTTCCGGTACGATGCTGTGTAGAAACCGAATAGGGGTATGGGTTTAATATAACTCCCATGCCCCTAACAGGTTAGTCCAAAAAAAATTGTTTTGATACATAGGTACTTGATAGTATAACAACCATAAAGCTAAGGGTCGGTGCTGTCCCACTGGATAATAGCTAAACAGTGGCACCACAGCGTCTCCATCAAAACAATAAACATAACAAAAGGGATATAACATAAATAAATGGGTAAATACAGTACGTTCTGCTTTCTAACCCACTGTTCTACTACTACCTACAATACGTGGGCGCAATCCTTTACGTGTTACATTGTATGGAGCTGTATGAATACTACGCTGTTGTATAAAGATGATGAATACGAACATTAAAATGATTGAGAGTCTTTGTACTGCATAGTATAGAGTTTCCAAGGTAGGGAAAATTGAATCTGTATACAAGAGAAACTGGGGGGCTACTACTATCGGTTAGAGCAGTATTATTTCAAAATTACAGCTTTGTTTCACTCAGAGATCATCCATAAAGTACGTCACAAGTTAAGGGGGGAAGGGGGTCGACGAAGTGTGACATTGTGTGACAAGGGTGTTTTTTAAATATATATAGTGAGCAAACGAGCAGGCGGGTCACCTGATGGTAAGTGATTACCGTCGCCCAAGAATATTTGCAGCACCATGAGGAACCGCCAATGCGTTGCTGGCTTTTGAGAAAGTTTATCCACCCTTTGAAGAGCCCCATATTATAATCATTATGGAACACAGAAGATGGAAGATGGTTCAAAAAGGGGTTGTTTCAAATTTATATGGAGCCTGGGCCAGGTATTTGTACGGTATTTTAAAATGTTCGGGGTCATAAAATAGTAACATTTTTTTCTTTATTTCTTACTAAAAAGTTCAATTTACGAGGTACAATGCGAAATTATTTTGCAAAATAAAAGCGCAACAACATGCGTCCATTTTGACATTGACGTATATTACACGGGTCATGATGACATTTGACATAAAAATAACCTGAGAAATGAGAATTAACCTTAAAATATCCAACAGCAGTCAGATGGATGGATGGATGCGCTGCGAGAGTTGCTATTCTACAAATGTACCTTATTAAACATTTTATTTTTGTACCTCTTAATCACTGTAAAACTGCAAAAAAGAATATTTTACTTTGTTTTCTATGCTTTTATACTATTTTTTGGAATACTGTACAAGTACCTGGCCCAAGATGAAACAACCCCTTTGCAGGTACGTGGCAGAAATGACCTGGAATAACGGGAGGTGGAAGAAGACCAGGAATCCAGGTGGTGAGGATGAAATTTGTTTCTGCGACGATAGTGCGACTGGGTGGGTGGTTGGTTTTAAGTTTCGTGAGGTCACATTTCAAAATCTTATACATCTAAGTGTTAAAATGCGAAAAACTTTAATATTTCCAACTCTTATCTGTATCTGTAAGGTTTAAATTGTTTTGTTAACGAGTTTTCTTTATGTGACGTCACACTATGAAGGGGGGGTTTCACAAATCTGACCAACTGTGACAAGGACGGGGGCGGGGTCAAAAAATCACGAAATTAATGTGACGTAGGTACTTTATGGATGACCTTGATGTCCTTATAATCAAATAAATCCATATAAATATTATAAATGCGAAAGTTTGGATGGATGGATGTATGTATGGATGTATGTTTGTTACTCAATCACGCTCCAACGGATGAACGGATCTGGATGAAATTTGGCACAGAGATAGATTATAGTCTGGAATAGCACATAGGCTACTTTTTATCCCGGAAAATTAAGAAGTTCCCGCGGGAATCAAAAAAACCTCAACCACGCGGACGAAGTCGCGGGCATCAGCTAGTAATATTATAAATGCGAAAGTTTGGATGGATGTATGGATGTATGGATGGATGTTTGTTACTCAATCACGCCCGAACGGCTGAACGGATCTGGATGAAATTTGGCACAGAGATAGATTATAGTCTGGAATAGCACATAGGCTACTTTTTATCCCGGAAAATTAAAGAGTTCCCGCGGGAACTGAAAAACATCAATCTACGCGGACGAAGTCGCGGGCATCAGCTAGTAAGTATTATAGTTCTAAAACACGAACGGTAACAACATATATGGTAGTATTCCCCATAACTGAGTGGCATTCGATAATCAAGTGGGGAAGAGGTGACAAGAATGGTAGCATAGATTTAGGATTGGTCTCCGATTCGGTTCACCAATCCTGGTAGGTACAAAATAGGAATGGTGCGTTGGCACCAAATAAAAATATCATTATTTGCCAACAAATAAAAATATCAACAACTCTCTATAAAACAACAAAACGCGCGTTTAATATGATTACGAATACGAGAATCAACTTACAAGAAACACCGCTTGGTTTAAAAACTTGAGTTTTTACGGGTAGTTTCACTTTATGACGTAGACCTAGGAGAAGAATGAGTTCTAAAGCTGCAAAAGGTATAAACTATTTTTATTTATTCGGGTTAACAAACAGTAGCACGCAGTGCATTAAACAAACAGTATATAGTTATACAGTATTTGGTTAATATTATATACTCGAGTAATAGAAACACAGCTGACTTCTTAGGCATTTATTACGAGAGAGGAAGATGACAGACGACACTAATTAACAGATTGAAATGATGACACAATATCTTAACCTACCCGCACTTACATCTATATTATCCTACATTACACCTCCACCCTTAATCTACCTTACTCCTAATAACCTTAATCCTAATCAAACTCGAAACCGAATCTTTGTACGGGTTTCCTCAAATGTCTAGGCCTAAGGGCCGCTCTAGGTGCATGTACCGGTGATGGTGGTGACTGTTCCACCTTATTCTCAGAGCCTGACTGAGTTGACCCAGTTGATTCCCTAGAGGTACTAGGGTCACTTGAAACCACGGGTTGATCAGTACTGGTAAGGGATACATGATCACGGGTACTCGGACTTTCTACATTTGAGACATCCGGGTTATATGTGTTAATCCATCGATATTTGAGCTGGTCAACATGTCTCTTAATCGGTGAACCGTTTTCTCCTACCACGATATAATGACGCGATCCCATCTCTTTATCTACTCGCCCTTTTTCCCATTTCTTTCCGCCTGTATAAGATCTAGCCCAGACTGTATCACCGATTTTGAAATCTCTCAGACTTCCTCCCGCACTAACAATCTGCTTACTCTGCTTTTCCCGTACCCGATCTTCGATATGAGTATCTCCCCGTAAACAGTCTAATCGTGAACGTAAATTACGTTTTTGCAATAACATGGCCGGAGAAACACCCGTGGTACTGTGCTCGACATTCCTATACGCTAGTAAATAAGATTGTAGGGCAGTGTCCACGTCAGAACCCTCGCGCATGGCCTTTTTTAACGCTCTTTTACACAGTTTAACTGCCCCTTCCGCCGCTCCGTTCGATGCCGGGTGATATACCGCTGTAAATGTCACCTTAATACCGTTATTTCGCATAAAATTACCGTATTCTACGCTAGAAAATGGCGGTCCATTGTCACTGACCACTTCCCGGGGTAGCCCAAAACGGGCAAATGTTTCCCGTAAAACCTTAATAACAGCTCCGGCTGTTGTCCTCTGCATTTGAAAAATCTCCAACCATTTAGACGTGGAATCTATCAAAACCAAAAAGGTTCTACCATGGAACGGACCTAAAAAGTCTACATGTAACCTAGTCCATGGTGTGGCTGTATAAGGCCAAGGTTGCGGTGTGACGCGGTCCGGTGCCGGGGCCACTTCTGCACACGTCGTACAAGTACGCGCGATGTTTTCAATATCGGCGTCGATACCCGGCCACCAAAAGTAACTTCTAGCTATAGATTTCATTTTTACAATACCCATGTGATTAGCGTGTAATTCCTTTAATAACGGTTCTCGTAAAGCACTCGGTATAACTAACCTATATCCCCAAACTATGCAACCCATATCAATGTATAATTCATTCCGCCGCGTAAAATATGGATTTATTTTCTCTTCTTTACATTGATTAGGCCAGCCGCTCTGAACGTATGTAAAAACTTTTCTGAGAACTTCATCCTTGCTAACGTGATCATTAACTACTTCCCTAGTAATTGGCAGAAAATCTTGTATAAAGTTAATGTATGTGTTCTCCGCAGTTTCCGCCTTCTCTTTGCCTACTGGTAAACGTGATAACGCATCAGCCGCATTTTGTTCACTACGCACGTATTCAATACGGTAATCATAACCTGCGAGTAACACGGCCCACCGTTGCATCCTACTCGCAGCCATTACCGGTATGCCCGCCTTACTACCGAAAATAGTTACCAGAGGTTTGTGATCGGTTCTTAAAACAAACTGTCGCCCATATAAATATTGATGGAATTTCTTAACTCCGTATATGATCGCTAGCGCTTCGCGTTCTATTTGCGAGTACGACTTCTCCGCTGCGTTGAGCACTCGCGACGCAAACGCGACCGGCCGCTCGCCGCCGTCCGGCATGATGTGTGATATCACGGCCCCAACGCCTACCGCACTGGCATCGGTTGTGAGCACTAAAGGCAAATTCAAGGAATAATGGGCTAGTATTACATTTGAAGTTAACATTTCCTTTACCTTGCTAAAACTAGTGTCACACTCTTTGGACCAAACAAATGCGACATTTTTTTGAAGTAAATTATATAAAGGTGACAAAATGCTACTTATATTCGGTACAAATTTGGCGTAATACATCACCATTCCCAAAAATGAGCGCAACTCGGATACGTTCGTAGGCACCGGTACCTTTTTTATGGCTTTTACCTTATCTGGACAAGTTTGCACACCCTCTTTACTAATAATGAATCCTAAATAGGTGACGGAATCCGCGAAGAAAGTACATTTTTCTTTCTTAATTTTTAACCCCCATTTACGCAATCTGTCAAACACTTCATGTAGGGTCTCGAGATGTGACTGATCATCCTCCCCTGTGATGATAAGATCATCAAGGAACACCCCTACCCTGGGCATATCCGCGAATAACTGCTCAAGCTTCCTCTGAAAAATGCCCGGGCTCGATGCTAAACCATAAATTAATCGATTATACATAAACATACCTTTATGTGTGTTAATCACTGTATATTTCTTCGAATTATCATCTAATTCAAATTGCGCGTACGCCTGTGACAAATCGATTTTTGTGAATTTCTCCCCGCCATATAATTTAGCTAGTAAGTCTTCCGGCCGCGGTAACGGAAAACGATCCACCTCGAGACATTTATTTAATGTTAATTTAAAATCGCCACATACCCGTATAGTTCCGTCTTTTTTCATGACCGGCACAATGGGCGTCGCCCAGTCCGAGCTGCTTACCGGAGTGATCACGCCATCCCTTACCAGCGCCTGCAGGACCCGCTCAACCGGCTCGCGCAGCGCGTAGGCTAAAGGCCTCGCACGTAAATACACGGGCTTCGCTTCCGGCCGCAGGTGAAAGGACACCGGCCCACCAGTATATCTCCCTAGGCCATCTGAGAACACCTCACAATATCTGGAACTGAACAATTCGAGGTTAAAAACATTCCGAACATCGCTTATCTTATTACAGCTAGTAACCGGGTATGTAATACCTAATTCACTTATCCACTGTCTCCCTAACAGACTAGTTTTACCACTGTTTACTACGTATAAATCTAAACATTTACTGTTACGCTTATAAGTAACTAACACAGATATTTTACCCACTGGTTTCACAATCTCGCCTGTATAATAACGTAATGTCAAGTCACTGGATTCCAGCTTAATATTTGCAAAGAATTTCTTATAACAGTCCATACTAATGCATGAAATAGCACAACCCGTGTCAATCTCCATCGATAACTGAATATTATTCACGTAAACAACTATGACGTATGGTCCAAACTTTAATAACTGTCTCGACTCGATAGAAAAGTTATTTACCTCGTCACTAATCTCGTCGCTGCTATCCGAGTAGACTACCTCCTCGTGATTTACCGCAGATTCCTGACGAAAATTCGGGCACATAATCCGTAAATGGCCCTGGCGAGTACATACCCTGCACACATACATCCTGTATTTACAGGAAGAGCTGGAATGTTCTCCCCCACACACAGTACACTCCTTCTTCTTACTACTCATATTCCGCTTAAATGCGGTAGCACCGCTACTTGGCACTTTTCCGCCGCCCGCTCCGCTCATGCCACTTGGGCCACCGCCGTATGATGCATTATGCGGCCGGCCGCCTCGCTGGCTCCGTGTTTTGTTCCCGGCCGCTATCCTATGCAACTCCGTGCCTTCGCCCTCTCGACTCGCAGCGCCCGCCTGTCCGGAACCTGCAGATGAAACGCCACTGCCCCCGGCACGCTCCTGTACCAGGGCCGCATCTGCCTCCGCCGCCTCCATGGCTACTGCTAATTTAAAAGCCTTATCGAACGTGATATCATCTTCTGTAAACAGCCTTTGCCTTATTAATTCACTCGATAAACCGCATACAAACTGGTCTCGTAAATTTTCTTTAATCAACTCCGGTGTAAACCGACAGTGCTTCGTTAACTTTTTCAATTCCGTCACGTAATCTGCTATGCTTTCACTCCGCTGTTGAATACGTCTCCGAAATTTGAAACGTTCTGCTAATAAGCTAGGTTTAGGTTGTAAGTGTTCCTTCATAAGGGTGACTAGTTCTTCGAATGTTTTCTGTGACGGTTTGACGGGTGTACACAAGTTAACCATAAGTTCGTATGCGTCACTGCCTAGCACCGTTATTAGCGTTGCTACTTTAACTGCTGGTTTGACATCATTCGCAATGAAATATTGTTCCAGCCTATCTATGTATGAATCCCAGTTGTCCTTGACCACATCGAATGCTCCAATCTTTCCGACCGACATCGCGGTAATCGTACGTTTTTTTGCGACAAACTAATATAATTAACTCGCGTATTCCACCAAACAATACACACGCGTTAATATTTTCACTGATTTTACTCGTCGCCAGTTTATTATATACTCGAGTAATAGAAACACAGCTGACTTCTTAGGCATTTATTACGAGAGAGGAAGATGACAGACGACACTAATTAACAGATTGAAATGATGACACAATATCTTAACCTACCCGCACTTACATCTATATTATCCTACATTACAGTTAACATGCTACCAACTGCGTTAACCACAGATGGTATGAAGCTTAAAAGCTTTGCATGTGGCTAGTTAGACCCTACAGGCTGATGATGCCTAGCAAGTAGCAATGTAGCGTTCCAGCGATGCCGTGTCGATTCCTAATAAACATAATATTATGGCCTTACCCATTCTAGGTTTATTCTGCCTCCATCATAACTTACCACCAGGTCTGATCGCAGTCAATTGCGATCGTAACATTGTAGCAATATTGTTTACTTAATAAGATCCCTGGCCTTTTTTATATGAAAAACGACACTGAACTTGGCAAAGCACGTAATGATACCACATTAAGCTTTAATGTAAATCATTGACTTTCAAACCGGTACAATTTTTTCGTTAAAATAACTTTGACGCGTTGAGCATTGCGCCTAGGAGTAGACATAGGCTGGTTCTGCAATCTGCTACCAATGAAACTTGCAAAAGTTAACAGCTGTCATTGTCATGTAAGTAACTTAATCTTGCCGAAATTGAATCGCTGTAATTATTTACACAGTGCAAGTAACTTGTCACTGATCAGTGATTACTTCCACTTACATATTTTATCGTAGATACTTGAAATTTTGCTCCCTTAGAAAGATTTTTATTGAAATAAACTTTTACAAATGCTTTTCAATCATGCAACACTATTTTGAATTACCAGGATGAGCATTCTACGAAAAAAAAAAGCCAGAAACTAGTGGTTTTTTTTCAAAAATGCATAACATTATAATAAAAAGCGCAACACTTTGTGTAAGTAGACCAAATTACGTGCACCTCCAAAATAACACAAATTAATCAAATCAATATTTACTAAATAATAATATTATTTTGGCACAGCGGTCCAGTACTTTGACAGAGAAAATTTTTTTTACAGCACCTCTCTTTTGAGCGTAGCGAGCGTGTAGCTTTTAGAAACAACTTGATTGATTAGTCGTTTATCTTGATTTAGGATTTAATTGTTTAACACCTAAGCAACCACTTTAGGTGTGAGCGTGTATTGATTACAACCATTTAGCGGATTATCTTTTAAATATTTATGTGAACAGTCAATAGATAAATGCCTAGAACTGTCATATTAAAAAATATACTCGTGTTTTTTTTGTATTTTATTTATGTTCCTACTAGCTGATGACTGTGACTTCGTCTGCTGGCGACCATTCTGGCGTGATTGAGTAACAAACATCCATCCATCGATACATCCATCATCGGTCCATCCTAACTTTCGCATTTATAATATTAGTATAGATATAGATACCTTTAACTATCTACTTCTTTTCATAGTATAGGAACTGGGACGATTCTTTCGTCTATACTTAGTTAAACAGTAAATATCTACGCAGACGAGGGACTTGTCCGTGGAGGACGAAAATCCGTTGGTATTCGCCGTGCTATTAACTATTACCTACTAGCTGATGTCCACGACTTCGTCCGCGTGCAATAAGTTTTTTTTAATTCCCACGGGAACTCCTCAGTTTTCCGGGATAAAAAGTAGCCTATGTCACTCTCCACCCCGGATGTCTATGTCACCCGGGTCACGGCTGAAAATCAGCGTCCGGCATCATGCATGCATTTGTATGTATGATGCTGGGCACACGGCTGAGCTGTAGGTACGCCCATTCCGGGTGGTGTCACAGACAAACATATTTGTGTGTACAGATATGTATGACAGGTGTTTGTCTGCAACACCATTTTTGAATAAATGTATTTTCTTTCTTTCTTTCTTTCTCAAGGTTCTCAAGTCTCAACTTTACCCATGCAAAAAATCACGTCGATCCGTTGCTCTGTTGCAGCGTGATTGAAGGACAAACCAACAAACAAACACACTTTCGCATTTATAATATTAGTATGATTCTGTGCTATTAGCACCTATTAGTCCACCGTATGCGTTATGCGTTAAAGCTTAGTGATCTTTTCTGACGGACTACAAAAGTACCTACGCCGAGAAATGTAACGCGTCTGGGCAGGCCCAAACACTTAGATAAAAGATGGTATTGTAATTTGAACTTAGAATTAATAATATTTTCAAACCAAATGTGTAATGTAAATTTTTGAGGTCACTGCTACTTACAGCAGCTGTTTGAATTAGTTCAAAAAAATTATCTGAAGCTCTTTTATGTTTATTGCCAGAAGTTTTTTGTGGTAATAAAACTGACAACACGTGGAATACTTTAGATTTAGAGGTAACAAGAGAACGGTAGGAGGTCGCATAAAATTTCTATTCTTTTACACTTTTACAACTGTATTAGCGATATTTATGTGAAAGTAATTTATTCAAATATATACGTTTAAAGACGTAAAATATCCAGTTTTTTATTGAATTTGCTAAATATTTAACGACTTATTTAAATTCGCCATCATCTAATTTATTATTTATTTGATACGCCTTTTGCGATTTTTAATAAATAAAGGTGATATTTTTTATTGCGTCCATAATGAGATCACGAAAAAATGTTGATGTCTTGTGGACATGCTATTTTTTATTAATTGGCTTTAATTTTTTTTGTTTATTTACGTAAAAGAGACAATTTTGCATTTAAATAGGTAACAAAAATTCGAAATAGGTCTCCTGATGCGCCATATAAATCAAAAGATTAACACGCGATCCCCTACTATGATTACTCAAAAATCAAAATCCTGCACGCCTTTACAAAAAGAGTTTTAGTCGATTATTTATTTTCGATCGCGTTATAGTTCACGAACACAACGACATTCAATCTAACAATAAGCTATTACTCGCTAACAAGCAAAACAACTTCTTCAAGAGGCATGATAAAAAATATAGATAGGTATTATATGTCGCTGTCGGGTTAATTGTTTTTTTTTATTCCGGAAAATTAAAAAGTTTCCGCGGGAACCAAAAACCTCAATCCAAGCGGACGTAGTCGCGAGCATCAATAGTACCTACTATAAAATAATATTCTGAATTATTTTCCGATGTCGAGTGTACCGAAGGGGATCGTCCTTGATCTCCCGTCAAGATCAATATTGTCTCGTGTTATCAGCGCACAGATATTTCCATTGTTAAGCATCTGCATATATATCACATTCCTGCTCGCGTCTTTGTGTGACCGCATTCCCGAGATAGCTGGTGTTTATTTGCACTCAACATTATTGTGCTTAATCTCTGCACTATAAAGTATAGGTGTGTGGCAATCATTGAAATAGAATGAGTAAACGAAAATTCTACATCAATGGTGGCAATGTCAACATTTTTATAAGTAGGTAACTAGTGGGCCCGGCAGACTTTGTCCTGTCCTGAATCTCGAACCCGATTTCAGCGCCCCCTACCGGGTCCAATTGTGAATATTCAAAACCATCCCGGGGTCCAAACAAACGTGTGGTCGATGAAACAAACACAACAAAAAAATAATTAGCGAAATTGGTCCAGCCGTTCACGCGTGATGCCGTGATCAAGGGAAATAGGGATTTATTTATATATATATAGATTAACTGATGCCCGCGACTTCGTCCGCATGGTTTAATTTTTTTTATTCTCGCCATAATTTTCCAGGATAAAAAGTAGCCTATGTCACTCCAGGTCTTTAATACACCCATGCCAAATCACGTCGATCCATTGCTCCGTTGTGGCGTGATTGAAGGACAAACCAACAAACAAACACACTGTTGCATTTTAGTATGATAGGGGGGGTTTTATTGTTATGAGTGTAATTATGCTTGTTTGTTAGTTTATCGTTCCGAAGCCTTTTACTAAACCAGACCATATAGTTAAACTTGAGAAATTAAACTCCGAAAGATAGGTAAAGATTGCTTTAGCAATAAGACCGCCTTTGCACATTTCTTAGTAGTTTTACTATTTCTTTTTTAAATGTATTACTGTATAATATTATGGGTGTGCAATAAAAATATCTAAATAAATATTAAAAATTCCTGAATTCTGAAAAACAGCGTCCCATAAACAAGATTAATTGAACATATAACAACGGTATGCATTCGTAAAAAACTTTGCGCAAAACTCAATTTATTTATCATAAAATTAATTAAATTAAATTAAATTTATTTATTTAAAGTTTATAATTATAGCTGTAAACTACAGAACAAAAAGGATATATAACAAATGCAGCAACAACAACAAATCAACAACAATTCAATTAATTCCTTGTTCTATCCTGTAAACTCATCTCAACAAACAAACTCAGGGATAACTCTCACTGTAAAGTTAGGCTAGTAGCCTAGTACTAGCCGGTAACTAGAGCAGATATTATTAGTTAATTAGAATTCGGCCTGGTGGGTGGGTGGCTAGTTACCACCCTACCGGCAAAGACGTGCCGCCAAGCGATTTAGCGTTCCGGTACGATGCCATGTAGAAACCGAATAGGGGTATGGGTTTAATATAACTGCCATGCCCCTAACAGGTTAGCCCGCTATCATCTTAGACTGCATCATCACTTACCATCAGGTGAGATTGCAGTCAAGGGCTAACTTGTAGTGGTTAAAAAAAACCCCTGGGGCCTCTCACTCATAAAATATTAAGTATGAATGACAATAATTAAAATTGATTAAAAAATATAAACACCAACCTCCTAACCCGCAAAACTTGAATGTGATGATTAAACTCGAATCATCGAATCATCGTGTAATTGCTCAGAATAAATGCACCGTCAGCGTCATCAATGTCCATTCAAGATTAACAGCACAATTAAAAGCTTATGAATGGTATGGTTGTCTGTGTTTTGGAACATTGCCTATTGGAAACGTTGGTGCATTGTAAGCGGGTACCTATTATAAGCAATTGTTTTTTTTCGTTAAGGTGTGAAAGGTTAAAAGCTTATATTAATTTATTCATTTCAAATTCAAAATAGATGATGCCCGCGACTTGGCCCGCGTGGATAAAGTTTTTTACTGACTCAACTTTTGACTGACTGATTTTTTACGGAATGAAAAGTAACCTATGTCTTATTACTATTACCTATTTTGTGCTATGTCCTTCCCCGGAATGCTACTTATATCTGTCCCAATTTCCATACAAATTGGTTAAAAAAATGCCGTGAAAGCGTAGACAGACAGACAGAAACGCTTTCGAATATAATAGTAGTATGGATGTCTTTTTGAGACGAACAAGGAGTACCATCCTATAATAAGACTACTTAATAGATGATGTCCACGGACCACTTCATCCGCGTGGATTTAGGCTTTCAATAATCCGGTGAGAACTTTCATAGTCAAACCCAAATGTTTTTTATTTAAACTCAACGATTCAAAAGCACTTGTGAAAGTTCAAAGATTCAAAGATTCAAAGTCATTTATTGCATTAATACATTGCCTCTTCGGACGTGCAACATAGTACAAAACAATGTTTAAAAATTATAAATATGATCTAATAATGTTAGCTTTTAAGGAAAATATAAATTAATCATTATCGAAATGTCAAATCTAAAATTATACGTAAAATTTAAAAATGTTTCAGCTGAAAAAAATCATTAATGTTATAAAATGTATTATCTAATAAAAACCATTCAGTTTATTTCTCAAGTGATTTTGAATCGTCGAGTGAATCGGGTTGGAAATTGGAATGCCATTCCTACCGAGAAGAATCAGCAAGAAACTCGGTGGTTGCTCTCCTTTGTTTGCATGAGGACAAATTCTTAGAAAGACGGATTCTTAAAAGGACAGAAATGGTGCAGTTTCACCCAAAATTTAATACTTCGCAATTATATACAACTAGCAAATGCCCGCGACTTCGTCCGCGTGAAATAAGGTTTTAAATTCCCACGGGAACTTCCTAATTTTTCGGGTTAATATATAGCCTATGACACTCACGAATAATGGTGGTTTTCTATTGGTACCAGAATTTTCAAATACGGGTCAGTAGATCCAGAGATTACCCCCTACAACCACACAAACTTTACCTCTAAATAATGTTAGTATAGATTTGAAAATATTAATAAATTACAATAATATACCTACTAATGTATAGATGCTATTAATGCAGTCCTAAGCATTGCTGGAGCGAGTCAAATCCATGCTCGATTTACGGGTTCTGGTTTCTGGTTTAAGATATTTATTGTTTCATAAGAATCTACAATTCACTTATATGAAACTTACAGGCTAACTAGATTAAACATTTTGAGCGTACAAGGTAAGGATTAGGATTAATTAGCTTTTAAAGGACAACATGCATACGTTCTAACATACAAACTACAAGTCAATTATTGTTAACCTTAGCCAATAATTGCAAAAAAAAACGCACCTATGTACTAGGTGGTACCTACTAGGGAAGGCACTTAACTCCCATAACACAGTCTTTAGTCTTTACTTTTTTGGGGGTTAGATGCCAAATTATAATTTTGAACCTTGTAATTTTGCAGTGATTAGATAGTTATTATACAAGCAGCAACACACTCTTGGCAACGGTGACCAATCGCATTCCAAAGCGACGCTATATATTGCACACTTACGTTACCGAGAAATTGAGCTATGAATATTGTGTTAAAAGTTATAACATTTTTTAACATTTGGTTACAATCAAATCTGCTGATCAGTGATGATGCAGCCTAGAAGATGTCTTTCTGACTTTCGTGGCGTGAGTTTATTAAAGTCAAGGAGATTGATTGGTTGATTGATTTATTTATTTATTTTAAGAATACAATGTTTCATAAAGTTGTAACGTTTAGCAGACTATATATACTACGCCTTTATAAACATTAAAAATTAAAACATAGTGTAATGGTAAAGTCTAACATTTATAAGTAAGCTATACAATATTAATGCAGGCGAGATGTAATATTGATTACCTACATATTTAAAAAAAAAAAGAGAGAGTAAGGTAATATCTACCCTTTAGATTAGGGTATGGTCAGGAGTAGTACATACGTTAGAGGTTTTTGGGGCGATTTCCGGTACGATGCCGTGTAGAAACCAATTAGGGGTAGGGCTTATATGACTGTCATAGCCATACCACTATAACAGGTTAGCCCGCTACCATCCGAGACTGCATCGTCACTTACAAATTGACGACCTGCCTAGCGCAGTGGTCAGCGCTGTGGTCTTACTGTGGGAAGTCCTGGGTTCAATTATCGGCAGGGTATTTTGGGAATTTCTAATTTCTGAATTTTCTCTGGTCTGGTCTGGTGGGAGGTACCAGCAAAGACGTACCGCCAAGCGATTTAGCGTTCCAGTACGATGACGTGTAAAAACCGATAGGGGGTATGCGTTTAATATATAACTGCCATGTCCCTAACACGTTAGCCCACTACCATATTTGACTGCACAATCACTAACCTACATGTGAGATCCCATTCAAGGGCTAACTTGTAGTGGAATAAAAAAAAGTGTGTGTGTGCGAGAGAATGAGATAAATATAACTTGTATTCTATCTCATTCTCTCGCAGGCTAAATCGTATTGTGAATAATATGTTTGTGTTTTTTTAGTGTCGCTTTTTTGTTTCATCGTTTATTCAAATCACAACGATTCTAAAGAAGTTTTACTTCAAAAATAAGGTCAGCCAACCAGAGAGAACAACTGTTTTTATTAAGCCTACCATATGTGAGTGACGTACGATTATACGATAGTGGTCTGAAAACCTAACACCCAAACATAATATTATCAAAGTATATAATTACGCCATGAAGTAATGCATTATTGCAATACTAAGTACTCGTAATGGTGTTATGTAATATCAGGCGCCATGGCTGTTTGTCTCAACTCTCATCAACAATAAACTGTTTTGTCTGTTGCAATAATATTATAGGAGATAGCTGCACTTTTGGTAACTATCGCCAGAAAGGCTGATTCAGTATTAGGTGGGTGTAGGGCTCTCCACTGATGACGATAGTGAAAGTCTGCCCGCATGCGGATGGGCCTTTCACTAGATATGGCCGCTCAAAGACGGTTTATGGTTCGTGGTTACCAAAAGTGCAGCTATCTCTTAGGCTATAATGCCGACAAATTGTATCTGTGAAAGGTTTAAATGTTGAGTTCATAAGTTACCTACGGAGATTAGGAATGCTTTGTTGAAACTTTTTGAAAATAACTATTGCGCTATAACTCTACTAATTACTACCATCATCAATTACTTTTACAACTAGCTAAATCAGTAACTTTTTCAAACGTCAAAAGAATTGTGACGTCATCAAAGTTCAACGCACATTTTTACTACCGATAGTTTAAAATGGTTATTCAACATAAAACTAACAGGGGACGTGGATATTACGTCGTTTGGGAGATCCTCTATTTAATAATCACTAATAGTACATTACATCGCGAGACCGGGAAGTACGCGTTTTCTGGTCGAGTGTTAGTTAGACGGCCGAGCTAGGCGAGGCCGGCTATATACGAGACCAGTAGAGTTCCAAATTTAAACTATTTAGGCCAAAGAACATTATAACAAGTTACAAGATATTCAGGAAGAAAGATTCCAAATTCAAACTTATGATATGTAATGTATGTACATTCTTTACTGGCCTAGGCCGGGAAGTTTAACTTTCGAACTCATTTACAGGGTATGAAATGTGCACATTTCATATCATTTTTTAGAAAAAACAATTTATTTGAATAGTCGTCCAACCAAATTGCCTTTCTGCCCTAGAGATTAGCATTTACGACTGCGTTTACATAATGATTAATGAGGCCCTCGGTTCGATTCTCGGGTTCAAGACAAAAATAGGCATTGGATCACTCTATCAATAAATAATTCTCAGAATATCAATAAATTCTCAGAATTGGTTCAGAGCCGAGCCGATATTCGGTCGGGACTCGGGACGACCTTTTCCTATGCGGAAACATAATTTTTCTGGTACTTCTGGCTACTGGTTTTTCTTGAAATAATTCTGCGGTGGACTCTCACATACGTAAGTACAACAGCTTTTAACTCTACCAAAATATTATGACGATTAATTCGACTCTATACCCGGCTGAGTTTGTTGCGAATTGTTTTTTCTAAAAAATGATATGAAATGTGCACATTTCATATCATTTTTTAGAAAAAACAATTTATTTGAATAGTCGTCCAACCAAATTGCCTTTCTGCCCTAGAGATTAGCATTTACGACTGCACTGAGAAAAAAGACCTTCCGAAATACGGAAGGTATTACCGTCCCTTTTGACTCAGTAGGAAATTTACCTTTCAACTTAGAAGGATATTATTACCGTCCAAAATTTCCTTCCAAACAATGTCTGCCTTCTATTTTGGTGGGTAATACGTACCTTCCAAATTTCGGTCGGAAATTCCTACTGAGTCAAAAGGGAAGGTAATTTTTGGAAGGAAAATATAAATAACCTTCCAAATCTAGAAGGTAAAGGCATAATATTACCTACCTAAGGCGAAGGAAAACGGGCTTTTGCATGCTCATTGCGGTGGGTATTTTAGCATTATCCTTCCAATTTAGATGTATTTACCTTCTGCGAATCTCAGTAATCCCCCCCAATCTAGAAAGTAAATACCGAAGGTAATCGGATATAATAGGAAGGTAATTTCAAAATTTTCCTTATAGAGGTTAAAGATTACGGTCTACGAGGTAACAGATAAATTATAGGCTTTCAGAACGCCCTGTCCCAGCAAGGGTGGAAGCAAGGGTCCGTATACCACCTATGATTTATGCTCTGCTATGCGCTTTCAATGAATGTCCCAACTAGGTGGAAGCACCATTTGCCACGATGCAGGTACCGATACAAGCGGACTTGGTGATATATATGTGTTTGACCGGCGCCACCCTATACCGCGAGCCAATATACGCGTAGCGACATCTAGTGGTCGGGTCGGGTACTACATTCGGTGTTACAATTTCTATTTAATAAAACTTATTCGTTTTCCTTCCGATACCGAAATATTCCAATTTGTTTGGAGAGATAATATTATCATCTAATTTAGAAAGATGTACCTTGTGTTATTTTCTCCAAATGTGATCCATCTAATTTGGATGGTAATTCCTTCCAGCGAGCTTTTCTAATCCCTTCGTTTTTGATGGAATAGTAATGTCACTTCATTTCCTACTAAATAAGAGGGTAAATATCCTTCAATTACGGAGGGTAAATATGCGTTTTCCTCCCGACACTGTTCCTACCGAAAAATTATAATTGATTTAGAAGGATATTATCATCTTATTTAGAAGGATACTCCTTGTGTCATTCCCTCCAAGTGTGATCCATCTAATTTGGATTGTAATTCCTTCCAGCGAGCCTTTCTAATCCTTTCGGTTTTGATGGAAAAGTAATGTCATTTTATTTCCCACTAGATAAGAGGGTAAATATCCTTCAATTTCGAAGGGTAAATATGCGTTTTCCTTCTGACACTGTTCCTACTGAAAAATTATAATTGATTTAGAAGGATATTATCATCTAATTTAGAAGGATATTCCTTGTGTTATTCCCTCCAAATGTGATCCATCTAATTTGGATGGTAGTTCCTTCCAGCGAGCCTTTCTAATCCTTTCTTTTTTGATGGAATAGTAATGTCAATTTATTTCCCACTAGTTAAGAGGGTAAATGTCTCTCAATATCAGAAGGTTAGCTGCGTTTTCCTTCCGAGAACTTTGGATTTGAATTCAGAAGGACATTAACATCTAATTTGGAAGGATAAATTTGGGAGGAATTATTATAATGCATCCTTATTTAGTAGGAATATTTAGCTGGAAGAAAATTCCTTCTTGGTTAATTCCTTCCAACAAATTTCCTTCCTTTATGTTCTTCCGTATTAGACGGATAAAATTCATTACCTTCTAAATATCGGTAGGAATTTGGCAGTTCCCCGATTTAGAAGGTAATCGGTGGAAGGAAAAGACCCAATTTTGGAAGGAATCGGTTTTAGAAGGAAAAAATCGGAAGGTAAACAAGGAAATTTTTCTCAGTGTGCGTTTACATAATGATTAATGAGGCCCTCGGTTCGATTCTCGGGTTCAAGACAAAAATAGGCATTGGATCACTCTATCAATAAATAATTCTCAGAATATCAATAAATTCTCAGAATTGGTTCAGAGCCGAGCCGATATTCGGTCGGGACTCGGGACGACCTTTTCCTATGCGGAAACATAATTTTTCTGGTACTTCTGGCTACTGGTTTTTCTTGAAATAATTCTGCGGTGGACTCTCACATACGTAAGTACAACAGCTTTAAACTCTACCAAAATATTATGACGATTAATTCGACTCTATACCCGGCTGAGTTTGTTGCGGACTCTTCTCAGACCTGTGCTTAGCATGCGCACAACGAGATTATCTCGCGACGAGAGAGAGAGAGATGTTGTCGTTGCCGGCAAATATTTCATTTACCTTAACATGCACAAAATGCGGTATCTTACAAGAAAAAAATAGTCGACGTAAAGGTTCGTAGAGAAAAATACCACAGTTATGAAATAATAATATTACTTTTATCTCTACTTTCGACGTAACGAGACAAGTAACCATGTTAGCTTCGGTAGACAGATAGAGATAACGGGTAGACATAATTTTACTCGTAGTGCGCATGCTAGCCATATACAGGGCGCGTTTGGAACCCTCGTAGCTTTAGTTTTAAGATACCGTAATTGATTATCACCATCATGTTTTATATGTTTCGCACATCAATCTTATGTACAGTGTACCAAAATTGCATAAATAAATATTGATTGATTGATTGATATACATATAGATACTTTATCAAAATAAAATGTTAGTGATAATAACCGCAATCTAAATATATAAAAGGCAAAGGTGACTGACTGACTGACTGACTGATCTATCAACGCAAAGCTCTAACCACTGGTCGGATCGGGCTGAAATTTTGCACTCAGATAGCTTTTATAACGTAGGCAACCGCTAGAAAAGGATTTTTGAAAATTCCACCCCTAAGAGGGTGAAATAGGGGGTGGAAAGTTTGTATGAAACTCCGTCATTTCTCAAGTTAAAGCCATGAAACTTGGTATTTAAGCTTTCAGTTAAATATGAAGAAGTACGTGTTTCACCATTTTTGAAAATACGATCCCCAAGGATGTTAAATATAGAGTTTGTCCTTCAATCACGCCGCAACAGAGCAACGGATCAACGTGATTGCATGAATATAGTTGAGGACCTGGAGAGTGACAGGCTACTTTTTAAACCAGAAAATTAAGGAGTAGGTACCTGTGGGGAAAAAAACTTAAACCACGCGGACGAAGTCGCGGGCATTAGTTAGTTGATATATATGGCTCGATACGTACTTAACGTATCGACTCTCAAAATTCGGTCACCCATCCAATAAAACACAAAATTGAAAAGATAATTTATTTCGTCACATCATAAGTTTTGTATTAAACTTGTATAAAAGCGTAAAAGCAGTAATTTGAGCATCGTCCAAAAGGGATAAAACACTTCCACGAAGCATATTATTAACGGGGGCCAAGTAATTTTGGCTGTAACTGTACTTACTTCCCGAATAATAATTCAAAATGATTGCACCTCGAGAACTGGATATTAAATTAAAAAGTCGTAAATTTTAAATTTGCATTCCTTCGCCAGGTTTTCTAACCATCATATTATTTTATTGTAAAAAAAGTACCTACTCTTAGCACAGATTAAAATATGAAATAGTTACTTCGGATCATCGACCATACAACTAATAGACTCCTCATATAGGACGAACACTTTCAGACAACACATCAGACTTAATAGGTCTTATATAATTCCACGCCCTTGTAACAAAACCTACCGAGTTATTTAAATATTAATTAGAGTATATCGATAATTAATTATCGATAAATAATTATTAGGAGTTAGGACCCCATCCCATTTGATTTAAGATTTTTTTGACCTTGAGTAGACCAATCAGCGTTTAGTACCCCGCGCCCGCTTACTTGAGTCATTTGACTGAATTGTTTGCATTACGAAAGCATAGTAATTAGGCAGACTTGGTTGTGTGGTCGATGCTTCGGATCAACTCTTTTCACACCGCGAGAGGAGACTCATGCTCAGAAGTGATTCGATAATTGGTTGAAATCATGAATCATTCATTCATTTCATTTATTTATTTGTTTGAAACACATTACAATATTTCAGTTAGAACTATTGGGGCAGTGGTTTCCACACTAGGACTCCCTGTATCGTGGAAACCACTCGTGGAAATCAAAACCTTGACTGCGTTCTCACCTTGTAAGATGGGGGTACCGGGTAAGTGATGATTATGCAGTCTAAGATGGTAGTGGGCTAATTAATATAGGCCATAGTCCACCACGCTGATCAAGTACGGATTGTGAAACTTTACACTGCTTTAAGAACATTATGGAGAGCACTTGATTTACAAGAAAAGTTAAAGTTAAATTTAGTTATAAAGTCAGTATAGTTTAGTAATTTTCCAAATAGGACACGCCTGGAATCGAACCCACAACCTCCAACGCATAAGATCACAGCGCCTAGGAGGGCAAACTTTTAATTTGTGTGTTCCTGCCATGATTTTTTAATTGTATTGGCTTCAATGAAACTGGATGCTAGAGTTCCGTTAACCGTCAGTACAGGGAAATACAAAGTAAGTAAATTACTACTAGGAACTTCGACGAGCCTACAATTTATTATTTTCCCTAAGGTGTAGGTACTTATTTCGAAAGGAGTTTATGATCGTAGTATTGACTAGGCTGTATGACCTTCAACCTTTGCCAATTGGAAAAAGAATCATACTTCATACTTATATTAATCACTAGCTGATGCCCGCGACTTCGTTCGCGTGGATTGGGGATTTCTGGTTCCCGCGGGCGGCGGGAACTCTTTAATTATTTTCCGGGATGAAAATTTGCTTTAGTGTTATTTCAGACTATAATCTATCTCTGTGACAAATTTCATCCAGATCTGTTAAGTCGTTATGGCGTGATTGAGTAACAAACATCCATCCTTGTATCCATACATCCATCCATCCATCCAAACTTTCGTGTTTAAATAATAAAAAATAAAAATCTTTTATTCAAAATTCAAAATGTTTTTTTATTCAAATAAGCTTTTACAAGCGCTTTTGAATCGTTATAATATGAATCTACCGCTGGTTCGGAATGCCATTCCTACCGAGAAGAGCCAGCAAGAAACTCGGTGGTTGCTCTTTTCCATCAAAACTTACAATCATCATAATGATACAAGTAACTGCAGTCCCACGCATAGCTGGAGCGAATCAAATCCACGCTGTTTTTTTTATCATTTACGTAATCTTCGATTGTATAGTAAGCTTTTTTCACGAGCATACCTACAATACTCAATACACGCCAAGACTGGCAGACAGAGGCAGCCCCATTTCCGACGGTGGCACCCGTTCACGAGCATGACGCATGATCCAGCCATTGCTTCGCTCAACCATATTTGAGGGAACGTAACAACCCGCACCACACGACACCACCACAGAAACGTTAAAGAGAGTGTGACATACCCGACTACCCATATCAAGGCATAGAATTGAATACTGTTTAAGGGTGCAAATCGCCACCTATCGGCAATATTTGGGATTATATCATATTTTATACTTATATTTATTAAAATTTATCATTTATAATTTATGTATAGATAAACATGTCGAAATGATACCGAGTAAACAGTCCAAAACCATATATCGTAGGTAGGCACAAACATAAAAATTCTGCAAATTCCATACAAGTTAAACGAGGCGTCAAATAAGGCGAGCAAATGTTTGCCGAGCAAATCGTATGGTCAAACAACGTGGGCGACAGATATTGGCGCCATGCTATGATTGCCGATTTACTAAGACAAATTAATATTACTAGAACAAATCAATAGGCCTGATTACTAGAATTAACTAAGCTTACACAGCATTCTTAGGAATTTGCTGTTTGGTACTTGCCTATTTGACAGCAAGTCAAATTAGCAACTCAGCAAACGGATCTGGATGAAATTTGGCACAGAGATAGATTATAGTCTGGAATAACACAGGCTACTTTTTATCACGGAAAATTAAATTCCCGCGGGAACCAAAAAACCTCAATCCATGCGAACAAAGTCGCGGGCATCAGCTAGTTTCAGCTAGTTACCTAATGATATTTAAAAAGAATTAAATATCGTAGGTATATTTTATTTATTTTTTTCTTTCTTTTAATGATATATATATTTTAAACCTTTTCGTTTCCTCCGTGCCTCGTGCCAAACGGTCGGTTATGGACCCGGTTAATATGTATGTATCGCGCACTGTACCTACCTACCTACCTACATATAGGTACTAAACACGTATGATATAGCTGTCAAACGTTTTTATGGTCAAACAAGGTGGACGACCGATACAGGCGCCTGCCTATTTACTCTACGTGAACCGAGGCTTAACTAAATCCACGTCAACCGCAATTCGCAACCTAGTCTCAGCTTAGCGTCCACCTACGATTTTAAATCATTGGTAAATAGAAAGATGCCATCATAATGACTGCGTACTACTTTATAAATGGGATAACTGCCTCGTTGGTCTAGTGGTTAGTATGTTCGACTGCGGCTGCCTAGCTCCCGGCACAGAGTACATTATATATGCTCCCGGGTTCGAGTCCTCGAACCATAATTAACCACCTTTTGGGTTTTTCTGACTAAAAATTCTCAGTTGGAGCTAGGAAGTTGGCGGTGTTTCAAACACGTGCCAAGCACGTAAAGTCGTCGCGTCGGATTTTCCGTGCCATCGGACTATGAGAGTAAAGGAACAGAGAGTGCACCTATGTGTGTGCACTATAGATATCCCGCGCAGATGACAAATCCCTGGAGATCGGCCGCCGTGGCCGAAATTTGGTGGGGAGAACATTTTTATAATAAATAGAACAATTGGCTAAAAGGACATACCATAGGTCGTTAACTAAATCAATTTGGAATTGCAAAAACGATTCGTTTTCTAAATTGACCTAAAACCATAACGGGACCCTTTGTTTGAGATATGAGTACACGCATAAATTATCCTTCTTTCGCGAACGATATCAAAACTTGCTTTTCCCATCAAGAGCCAAAACCGTAAACCAAAATCCGATAAAAGCCTACTACGGTAAAACAGTATAAGGCTCTGGTCACATACAACGACAGCAGCGACTCCAATTGTGAGATGATTATAATATTGTGTAAAATATTACGATATTACCGCCCTATAAGTATTGGTGTGGCTTTTAGTAATTGGAGTTAGCAAGAATGTTTACATGCAAAGTCTAAATTGTTTCTACAATTAATGCATGTTGTTAACATATCAGTCAATGTCTACCTTTTTTGACGATTGATTTTCAAATAAACGTATTACGCGGGAGGTAACAGATAGACACTCTCATATATAAGATTAAGCTTGGATTAAGAATTAAGGATACATAGCTTTTTCTAGTGAATTGTTTCTTGTGGATTTAGGTTTTTCTACACTACGATTCCAATGTTTTTCAGGGAAAAAATATTCTTGTCTTCTTAAAAGAACCCAATATTTAGCATTTTTATGTGTCACATTCAATCAACATGGCATATGAAAAGATTTTAAATGCGATGTTTTGATACGAAGCGATATGGTAGGAAGCTAAGGGAATGTTTCACTAAACATGAGTAACTTCAAGGCAACTTTTAGGCTGCCGTTACGCGTTGTGTAACCAGGGCTTAAGAGACAGTTACATTATACCGTGGAACTCCAAACCGCCGAAACTCGGGTGTCCCGCTTTTTTGCCAGCTCATCAATATGCAAGATTAATATCTTAAACGATTGTAATGGGCTATAATTTATGCAGTACTGTCGACATAAACGAATACCAAAATACCAAACCATATGGGACGTGTTGGACGCGTAACTAATGAGTCGTTTTTTGTTTAACTGTATTTACTAATTTAACTAAACAGACATAATTATTATTGTGTAAAGTTAAATATATTGTTGATAATATGAAATTTTTTAACCTTTATTGAAAACAATACAATAGAAATTAAAGCTAGCTAGCCTAACCTAATTACTATATAAATCATGCCCGCGTGGAATGGTGGCGAGAATACTGGCTGCATTTCCACGCTGGACAGCCAGGCTGATCCTTTGCGCAAAAAATGAGCCAGCCCTTCCGTCACCAGATGAGGCAATCAACCGCGGAATATAATCACCTAGTTCTAATAAGAACTTCATATTAGAACTAGGTGAATTTTATAAAAGCGTACCTAAGCGTAAGGCTCTTAATAAATAATACTAATGTCCTCCCGACCGAATTTCGGCCACAACGGCCAATCTATAAGCCTTAGATTAGCCCTAAGAGTGGGAGAAATTATAGTGCACAAGTTGTGTCTCATAACGGAAAATCCAACACGACCGGAGAGAGATCAGGCGCAGGACCGACGGCGTGCTCTCCAAGGCACGGGGGTGAAACACCGCCAGCTTGCTAACTCCGGGCTAGTACTGAATACTCAGGTAATTATGACCCAACCCGGGAATCAACCTTTTTGACGACCTTCTTGGCGCAGTGTCGAGAGCTGTTGCCTTAACATGGGGGGTCCCGGATTCGATTCCCGGCAGGGTCGATTTGGGAGATTATAATTTCAGAATTTTCTCTATTTCATATCCCACAGTTAGCCTACCATCTTAAACTGCATAATCACTTACCACCAGGTGAGATCGCAGTCATATGAACATCGGATAAGACATTTTATCGCTACTCCTGTCTTCCTATACGGAACTCTGCGCGAGAAAGTATGCGTCAATGTATTTAAATATGGTAGCCGATACAAGATTATTGGTGGTAATTATCTTGACATGGCCAGCCTCTCCCGATAGTCTGAGAGCTGGTTCGCGAATTACTCGTCTTTATTCAGTTTATTTACAAAACACCGCCCGATGTGGCCCGCACTCACTAAGGTTTATTTAAGTATATTGTACTAGATGATGCCTGCAACTGTTAAACCACACGGACGTAGTTGCGAGCATCTTCAGCAGCATTTTTGTATATCCACGGGAACTCCTTAATTTTTTCCTAAAATTGCTACTTATTTTCTTCTTTCACAGTCAGCATGCATCCGCTGCTGCATTAGTAGGTATTTTGTAGAAAAGGAATTTGGTCTTATGGCTGAGAAGTTACGAGGCAAGGTTCTAACAAGATATTTCTTTGCATGTAAGCATTTAAACACATTGAAGGGGCGTTCATATTTAGATTTATTTCGCGTAGGGCAACTTGTGTCACTGTATTATATATCAAGACTCTACCACCGTTTCGGAAAGAACATTCTACTGTGTAGAACCGGCAAAAAAACTCTAACTTTACTTACTTTCTTTCTAACTTTACTTTACTTAAAAAATAAAACTTTATAAAAATTTAAAAAGTTTTCTTTTTTAAAATTACAATATGTAGCTAATACGTAGGTTTAGGAGTTCTAAACTCTTAAGTCGAATGTGGCACCATCTCTTTGGCTATGATGTAGTGATGTAACCAGTGTGACGCTACGTACGACTCGGTAGCCGTCAAGATTTACGATTAGCAGTCTAGTTTAGTTCCTAAACGGTATGTAAGGTTATATTTTATTCTCCACTGACCGTACCTACTAGGTACCTACCTACTTTTCTTAACGAACGTTGCACGTTGATAAAGAGTTACGTAGCTGCTTATATTTGTTAAAGGGTTCGGTAGTAGAACAAGGAGCCGTAACAGTTTCGTCAAGTCAGTCTGATTGTGTCATAGGTATTAGGTACCTATTTTAAAAATCGAATAAAAGAGCTTTACGATTGGCACAGATTGTTTTTTTTTTTTTTTTTAATATATTATAGGCTAGCGCTTGGCTGCAATCAGACTTGCTTGCAAGTGGTGATGCAGCCTAAGGTGGAGCGCGCTTGCCTAGAAGATGCCTATTCACTCTTGATTTGAAGCAAATCGCTTCGTACGAGCCCGCGAAATTTCGACTGCGTAAGGTTAAAATTTAAATATTATATGTTCAGGGTACCTCAATTATTGTACCTACTTCGCCGATATAAGGTTGCCCAAGAGTTAGGTTTTTTGTTCCTATTTACGTTTTAATATCTAGTACTTTAACTTAGGTACTATTTATCAAATAATATCATGGCTACGGAACCGCACCTCATGCATGGTCTGAAACGCACTTGACCTGGTTTTCATATATAGGTATATTATTATTTATTAGGTATTTATATTAATTACTAGCTGATGACCGCGACTTCAACAAACAAACACACCTTCGCATTTATAATATTAATTATGAAGTGTGCTTCAAGCTTAAGCTGACCCTGAACATCTGTGTGCAAAAAAAAAACTGAAATAAAAACGCCATTTCAATCATACATTAAGATTTAAGACGGTAAGGCTTCGTATTGGATTTCGTGGGTGAAATACAATACTACTGACATCATTGAGGAAACGACTGTAAGGGCTCCTTCACATTGCATACATTTCTTAGAGGGCTAATGAAAATGAATACCACTCTACAACAGCTAAAGTCCAAAACCTTTTGATCCACTACAAGTTAGCCAAAAGAGATATGTCACTCTACAACAGCTAAAGTCCAAAACCTTTTAATTCACTACAAGTTAGCCAAAAGAGATATGTCTGCCCCGAAGGGGGGACATATGACTTAGGCAAGTAGCCCTTGACTGCGATCTCACCTTTAAAAGGTTTTGTTGTTTTTAAGAGTTTTTTAGTACTAGACTCTATTCTTTATTCCACTACAACTTAGCCCTCGAATGTGATCTTAGGTATATCTGGTGGTAAGTCACTATGCAGTCTAAGATGGCACCGGACTAAGCTGGGGTTTAGGGGGTTTCTAAAATATTAGGGGTACAGCATTTATAATAAACCCATCGCTTGGTGGCTCGCCTTTGCTTGTAGGGTGGTAACTAGCCATGGCTGAAGCCTCCCACCTGAACAGAACAGAGCAAATTCTGAAACTATAAATTCTCAAATTGACCCACTTACTTTTAAGATCACAGAGCTCACCATAGCGCCAGGGAGTTGTTTTAAAAAATAAAAAAACTCCCTTCTCTATTAAAAAAAATCCTTTCTCTATCAAAAAGGCTCGATACCACCTCTCTCTTATTCTTTTTAATTATTTTAGGTTAGTTATTAGATATTATTATTATTCTTTATTTTTGTTTAGTTTAATTTTAATACTTAGGTTTGATTCGATAGTGTATGAAATTCAAAAAGATAATATACAACTTACAAAGACCTCAAAATATAAATATCGGGGGGATTAACTGAATTATGAAAAAAACCACTCTCTCTGACATATTTTGTAAGCATTACACGCGTTGCGTCTGTCCAAGCCTTTATCCAGTTCAATTATTATGAAGTGTATTTTTATTCGCGTCCGATTGTCTGCACATAAATTGTTTATCAGTATAAGCAAATGTTAAAATTTATTGGTCTGTCTTCAATCGTTTCCTCATTTTGATTAACATTTTTACCTAACGGCCAGTTAACATTGTTCCAATCAATTCTAGTAGAGCAATCTAGTGGTAATCCCTAGCGGAAATTGGACTACGGGTAAATAAAATTCCCATGGTCCCATCAAGTCGTCTGAAACCTAATGGCGCCACGGGTAAAAACTAAACGCTGCCTCTCCTGGAGTCCAGAGCATAATATCTAGATACCTACTGGAGCGTTTTCTAGAAATATGTGAACTGGCAAAACATTATTTTATGCATTGATTAATTATTTTAATAATCAATTTTAAATACTAATTAATTAATTATCTCCGCGAGCGTGTGACCTTCCGTAATTATTTTATGATAATCTTTATTGACCTGACGTAGATAAGATAACTTATCGATGTTTTTTTTTTCGATAAATTTTCTATAGGTACTTAACTAATAAGGTAATCAAAGTCTTTTTACCGAACTACGGCAAAGCCCAAATGTATGTATGTTTTTAATTTTGTATGTTCCACCGTAGCGCCTAAATTACTTACTGAGCCGATTTTGATGAATAAGGTGTCAATTGACTCGTTTTTATGTTTCGGGTGTCAAAGCCTATATTTTCACAAACAAAGTCGATTTGACGGATGATAGGTACACGTTCAGAAAAGTTAGGATCTCGGATTTTTTCCGTACTTAGTCGGGATCCAGTTTTAAATTAACTACATGATGCCTACGATTTCGTCCGCGTGGATTCAGGTTTTTAAGTTCCCGCGGGAACTCTTTCCGAGACAAAAAGTAGCCTATGTGTTATTCCAGACTATACTTAATCTATCCCTGTACCAAATTTCATCCAGATCCATTTAGCCGTTCTGACGTGATTGAGTAACAAACATCCATCCATCCATAAAAACTATCGCTTTTTATAATATTAGTACTTATAGATGTTTGTGACAATTAAAAATTCAAAAGAATCAAGTTGTTCAGACCTACCATATAATATTGCGTGAATGCATTTCATTATTCTCTCACTTAGGCATACGTACAAACTTACTTATCTCAAAAACGTGACTTGGGTACCTTTATCCTGTTATAACTCGGTAAGAATATACATGCAAGTCTGTGTAACTGTTTTTTCGTTGTTCCTTGAGTTACGTCACTTTTAATTTGACAGCATGACGTAGGTATACGTCTTAAACAAGTGTGTCTGTCTTTTCACCTGTCTTTCATGGCCCATGGTAAGCCGATTTTGATGAAATGTGGTGCAGCCATGTGCACCCAAAGATATGTGTCCTGTGTTACCTGTTTTTCACGGCCCATGCAAAGCTGATTTTGATGAAATTTGGCGCAGACCTAAGGATAGACATCGCGGTTTTTGTCTCGGAAAATCAAAAAGTCTACACGGGATTTTTAAAGTACCTAAGCCCATGTGGATGAAGTCGCGGGCAACATATAGTATATGTATAATATTCTTATCTACAGTGTGCACTGATATCAAAATTATTATTACGCACCTTTCATAAAACATGCTCTGTGCAAATACTGAAAGACATGGGTAAATAAAGTTTATGAACTGTGCCATATTATTTACTTACTGTCATCTTTATGTACTTTAAATATATTAAAAATCTACTTAGACACATTCTGAATCCAATTTGTGGGATGAAATGAGTCTAAAAGTGTAAAAAAAGTAAAAAAAAACCGCTGATTTATCACAACATATTAAATGTATAACCAATAAAACTTTGTTATTTAAGTACCTACTTAACCAATTCAATAAAATATTTAAATAGATATCTTATGTCTCTATCCACTAAACTCTACATAATGGATTTGGATAGAAAAGTAATTTCCATACAAATCGGAAAGAAGAACGCCATTAGTCCAATTTTTATGCAAAAATAATGTAAAACAAACCAATAAGTTATAACGCAGCAAAAAGTTTCACCAAACAATATACCTATTATAATAAAATCCAAACCCGTCCAATAAACGTAAAATTCAGCATCGGAACTGCAACAATGAAGAAAGTGCCCCAATCATAAAATACACTTACCAGTTTTTGAATCAAGATAACCACGACAATGAACTTGACTGGACCAATTGGTATCAGATACCACAAGACCAATACCGGTACCAATTTCACCCGAACCAAACTCCACCAACACAGGACTCTGGTGCAAAAGTTGCGATGCGAAAAAAAAAAGAACTATCACTTGAAAATCTTTCGCAGAGAAAAAATCACTTATTCGTTGTCAAACATCACGATTCACGATTCGGTCTTTACTCTTTTCTAATCGATTGTTCACTAAAAGTTAATACTTGCGTGGTCGGACAGTGTATTGTTGAAAAAAAAAGAAATGATCTCGCCGGCTACAGAATCCGACGCCGCGGGTGCGCGGACGCGGTACGTACTAAAACTGAACCAACCGGTCTGAAGTAGTCGCGACTCGCAGACGATACTGAGCTAAGACTTGAGAGCGTGGCCATGCTCGATCAGCCCAAAACGCTCCTCACTTCACGACGCACCGATAATATTACGTTTATATAAAGAAAAAACGTCGCAAATAAACGAAGGGCTACGCCAAACCCAATCTTGATGGTAACATCGATCAGATTGCAATCTCTGAAAGTCTGGTCACGCGCATGTACCTTGACAAATTTTTCGTGAAAAATTACGGAAATCACATCGCCGAGAATCTCCCAGCTCCCAAGTCGCATATCATACAAGCAATCTTGCAAAATGCATCAGAAATAAAAAACCGTAGCGACACGTCGCTATGACCGTGCAAAAAGATGTTGTGAAGATGAGAAATGGTTCTATTTGTGATATTTTCGATCACATTTTTAGATCAAACGCTTCTTATATCAACGGACGTGATCTTAATAAAAAGAACCAAAGTGCGTAAATGAAATGAAAACATTATGGAATTCCTGCGGAAAACCGATAATCACAATATTATCATGCATTTAGTATCAAAAGTAACAAACAAATTGAAACACTGACGTGATATTAGAAAAATGAAATGAAAATTAATTAATAAAAGGGATAAAATAAAGACAACTGCCTCGTTGGTCTAGTGGTTGGCATGTTCGACTGCAGCCGACGAGGTCCTGGGTTCGAGTCTCAGGTCGGGCCATAATTAAGTATTGGGTTTTTCTGACTAGAAAATCTCAGTACTAGCCCGGAGTTAGAAGTTGGCGGTGTTTCACCCCCGTGCCTCGGAGAGCACGTTAAGCCCGTCGGTCCCTTGTTATAGGAGATTGTAGTAATGAAAGGTATTATCCGCGTATTAAGTACCATAATTAAAATATTTACAAATAATCTACTACAAAAATCAAATATAATAATACTAAGTCAAACAAAATTTTAAATAATATTATGGAAAATGAACTCTATTGAAGATCTTCCAAATCCTACTTGAAGAGAAACAAAATCTTATAATTCTAAGGACGTGATCATGACAAGAATAGCAATGGCTCATAAAGTGAGACTTGTTACGATATATAAAATTGAATTTTATGTGCAACACAATCCCTTGAAACTAACGCAACCCAGATTCTCTGTCTATATTGGGAGGAAGAAAGCCGAAATAAATTGGTCGTCAATATACCTAATTTATTACGGATTATAAAAGACTGCCGGTCTTTTTAACCCAGATAATGCCAATCAAAACTATAAGTTATATTGATTGGATTGCCTCATACTAATTTCATTACATTTTTATAACTTCCTCTGCGTCGTTGATGATGATGGAGTGAGTTTCTAGATCCTTTCACAAAAGATGATTCGGCTTGGGAGACGAAACTATAACGGTTTTTTATGCTATCATATTTTAACATTTATAACCTTAAATTAACCTTAACATTTTTAAATGTAGGAAAGGTACAGGCCAAAGTCCAGCTACCGAATAGGTAATACCGTAATAGTACGTTGGTCCAGCTCCGAATTAGTATTTGGGTCAACATTACTTGACCGGCACAAGCGATTTGTATGCCCTGTTGTAAATATGGCACTCTACCTCTATCATGTTTTATTGTTGATGATAATAATAAGAAGTATAGGAGATAAATAAAATAAATCTAGCAAATAACCATAAAAATTTGAATTAGGTAGTTTTAAATAAAATCTTTTGAGTAAACTGAAAGATGAATAAATTAGTGAGTACCTAATTAAATAAAAATATCGCCCGAGCACTAAAATTATTGTAATGTGCTTAAAAACATCGAAATGGTGCATTGACCCACTTTATCTTTAAGTCCTTGCTGAAATAAAATATCACTAACCGATTTTGACTTATGATGTTAATAATGGTCTTGCTTATTATCCTCTTTTAAACAAACCAAACAATCGGTCAAATCGACAAGAAATCAATGTACCTACAACAGGTAGATAATAATAGGATTTTTGTTAAAATTTTGGAAAAGGTTTTCCCGCATGATTTTTATGCGTATCATTAAATCACGCCACTTCATCATCATAATTATTTTTAATGAGATTAGTGTAATTCATTTTTGTCTCACTTTTATGCGAATTTTTATTTTGGGAAAATTATGTAAATATGGCTAAGGTATATTAACGTTTTTTTATTGACGACAAGTAATTAACTCTCACGTGGTGGTAAGATGTTAACGTACCTAACTTTTTACCAGACTGCGATCTACAATAGCCAAGGAAAAAAAGGCAAAGCCAAGGAAGGGTTACGGGTTACGGTAAGGGTACCTGCAAATTGTGGAACCAGCTTCCATCTTCTGTGTTCCCTAATGATTATATAATATGGGGCTCTTCAAAGGGCGGATAAACAAATTTCTCAAAAGCCAGCAACGCATTGGCGGTTCCTCTGGTGCTGCAAATTTTCATGGGCGGCGGTAATCCCTTACCATCAGGTGACCCGCCTGCTCGTTTTCTCGCTATATATATATACTAGTAGGGCGCGTGGTTGCGCGGCCCGCTACAGCGGACCGCGTAGTGGACCGCGTGGCCCACTGTCTACTTACTCGCTGTCCTACTATCCTGCCCCCCGATTATGTAAGAATGGCCGATCAAATCGTCAAAGTTCGGCGTCAAAGTAAAATAAACCATAACAGCATTAAATTAGAGCTCAATTTCGAAACACGAAATTGAGCTCTAATTCAATGCTGTTATGGTTTATTTTACTTTGACGCCGAACTTTTACGATTTGATCGACACTTCTTACATAATCGGGCAGCTGGTTTACTGTCTACGTGTTCTGATCTGAACAACACAATGCTATGCTAGTGAGCACAGTGGAAGCGCCAGCACGCCAAGCGTCCGATGTAAAAGAAAATTCTCGTAAAGGAAAAACATAAAACAAAGACCATTAACCCCCCGCCCCTCCCTTTTTGTTTGAGCAGCCCCTAAGTAGGTACCTATCTTTAATACCCTGACCGTGCTCCTCACCCATCATCCAAACCTTCGATCATCATCTCTCTCCATATTTTTTTCTTCGAACCATTCGTCAAAATGAGATTTCTTCCATAAAAACAAATCTTGAAAAGGAACCGTAGTCTTGCATAGTTCTACACTTGTAGCCTCTTCAATATTCGCCATACATTTTCGATGGAAAATAAATTCCGCCATCTTGAATTTTTTTCCTGTTCATCAAGTAGACCTTCATGTTCTGATCATCTTTTGCCAAGAAACCACTCTTCCATCTTTTATACTCTCCGAGATAGACACCGACGAAATTTGTATGGCGGCCATCTTAAATCCGCCATTTTGAATTTTTTTTTCAGCTCACTGTCAATTGGATGAAGTTTCGAGTGACATTTGTTCGAGCACCCCCATCTATCTTCAATACTCTTTTCTATGGAAAAATAAATTCCGCCATCTTGAATTTTTTTCCTGTTCATCAAGTAGACCTTCAGATCCTGATCATCTTTTGCCAAGAAACCACTCTTCCATCTTTTGTACTCTCCGAGATAGACACCGACGAAATTTGTATGGCGGCCATCTTAAATCCGCCATTTTGAATTTTTTTTCAGCTCACTGTCAATTGGATGAAGTTTCGAGTGACATTTGGTCGAGCACCCCCCACCTATCTTCGATACCCTGGCTGGTGCTCTTCATCCGTCTTCGAAATCCTCAATCATCAGCTCTCTCCGTATTTTTCCTCCGAATGAATTTTTGTCTTCTATACGAAATGATGAGTGAAAAAAAAATTTTTCATACAAAATTTTACAGGAGAGGTGATCAATGAGTCAGTCAGTCAGCACGAGCAGCTATATATATATATAAATATATATATTTTTTTAAAAAGGGTCTATAACACAGCCCCCTGATTGCGTAAGGAAATCGTAATCGTAATCGTTTGTCCAACGATCAATACCTAATTCGACCTTTGAGGAGTTCATAGATGCCTCCACGTCAAAAGCATGTATGAACTCATCATCATTGCGTGCCTTCTTCAAAACGAAGTTTGGCGGTCATCATGCGAAAATCTTCTCTATTTTGACCCGCATCTTTTAGTCTTGGATAGCTAAGCCCTGTCCACCCCCTTATATCGTCCAACCACTTGCGCCTTTGGAACTATGTATGGTCTATGTATAAACTGCATAAACAGTTCGAGTAATAAATTTTAGGCTATCAAATGATTACGATTTGCGTAGAAAATTGGGCCTCTGATTTTAAAGTCCCTGGATTGAGAACCCCTTCGAGAGGAAGAGTTAAGAAATTGGTTAAAATTCGTCTATTCCAATACTAATTTGAAGTCCACTAGACAGTGGCGTAGCGTGGGGGGTGCCGGGGGGGCCATGGCCCCGGGCGGCATATGAAAGGGGGCGGCGGCAAGCGCGATATTTTTAATTGGAAATTTTTAAAAATTAACTCCAAATCGCGCCCCAATGTTCGTGGCGCCAAGCGAAACCGCAAGGGTGCAATTTTCTTTTGCACTAGAAAGCTGCTACGCTTTTTTTTCTACGTCAACGCACCAGTGGGAAGTTCTTCTTGCAGACACAGGAAAAGGTTTGAAAAGAGATTCTATATAAGCGTAGCGAAAAAATTCTATGTCTATGATATAAGTAATATTCTTATATTCTATACAGGATGGCCCAAATAGTGACGTCCAAAGAAAAAATTTAGACTTCTCGTATCTAGACCTATCAGAAAATACCCCATGTATGTTCAGCGATTTTTGGTAGTTTTCGAGTTATAATTTTTTAAAGTTTTTTCGTGAGAGTGAGTGTTAATTTTTATTTTTTTTTTATTTTTTCCGAACATTTTTTTTGTGAACATGCTTGATATGAAGTGTGCTACTTTGCATAAAATAATAACCATCATAACATTAACCCAAGTCGGTAAATTTTTGGTCGAAAGTGAAAAGTTTACGTTCGACAGAAGTAGAGACGAATTTTCAACTTAAGATTAAAAATTCTTAAACCTGTCTACGTCACTTCCGACTAATTTCAAAAACTTTAGCGGGCATTATTGTGAGAAATCGAACTTCAAATGTGGTAAGGCGGTAATTTCAGAACTTATTTGATTCTTAAAATTGAGTTTTTCCTATTTTTGACAATTTTATGGCTAATTGCAGTAGGACATTTTTGAATTTTTAATGAGCTTCAGTATTTATAACAGAACGTCACAATGATGGCAATAGATGGCGCTCTGTAAAAGTTTATGGATACCGCGAGGTCTCAGTTCGGGGCGAACCACTAGTGACAGATTTTGCTTTGAAAAAAACACGAAGATTACATTTTTAATCTAATTTTTTAAACTAATAGTGACAGAAATCTATATACTTATATGTATAAGTATTTAAGGGTAAAAAACGGTTTTTCTCGATTTCCGGCAAAACTAAAAGTCCTATCGAAAAAAAACAAATGGCAAAGTTGTAGGTAATAAAAAGATCTAAAACTTTTGTATTTACACTTTTTTCACATAACCTCAAAATTTATGTGAAAAATTCAAAAAACCAAGTTTTTGATTTTTTATTTTTATCTTTTACAATTTTTTTTTTTATTATTATTTTTTCACCTTATTTTGAATTAATATCGAAAAAGCACCCTAATTTTCAATCGAAAATTCACCCGTCAAAATATCAGCTTTTTTCAAAAAGTTGGTATGTTTTCTGTTCGTTGAAATCTCTACTTTCCGATGGTGAAAAAAAAATATATGTTACAATAGTAAATCTTCTCAGAAAATGCAAAAATCGAAATCCCCTTCCCGACCTCAGATCGCCCGTAAATTATTTTTCCTTTCATTTTTATAATATTCCCCTCCTTTTCTAATGGGTTTCATCCTACTATTATTTTTTTTGGTTTTAAAAATTATCGACCCTGGTCTATGAACCTATTTGGCTAAAAATTTGTGGGGAAGTAGCTTAGAACCAGGAGACGGACATAGGATACTTTTTATCCCGGAAAATTAAGGAGTTCCCGCGGGAATAAAAAAACTTAAACCACGCGGACGAAGTCGCGGGCATCAGCTAGTAATTAATAAAACCTGTAACATAAATACATATTTTATTCCATGAAAGTTAAGATCTCAAGTGCTGTTGATTAAGAGAATCGTTGATAAAATTCAAAAATTCAAAATTCAAAATGTTTTTTATTCAAATAAGCTTTTACAAGCGCTTTTGAATCGTTATAATATGAATCTACCGCTGGTTCGGAATGCCATTCCTACCGAGAAGAGCCAGCAAGAAACTCGGTGGTTGCTCTTTTCCATCAAAACTTACAATCATCATAATGATACAAGTAACTGCAGTCCCACGCATAGCTGGAGCGAATCAAATCCACGCTGTTTTTTTTATCATTTACGTAATCTTCGATTGTATAGTAAGCTTTTTTCACGAGCATACCTACAATACTCAATACACGCCAAGACTGGCAGACAGAGGCAGCCCCATTTCCGACGGTGGCACCCGTTCACGAGCATGACGCATGATCCAGCCATTGCTTCGCTCAACCATATTTGAGGGAACGTAACAACCCGCACCACACGACACCACCACAGAAACGTTAAAGAGAGTGTGACATACCCGACTACCCATATCAAGGCATAGAATTGAATACTGTTTAAGGGTGCAAATCGCCACCTATCGGCAATAATAATATTAAAGTTTGTATGTGTGTATGTTTGTTACTCCTTCACGCGGCAACCACTTAACCGATTTGGCTGAAATTTGGAATGGATGTAGATTATACCCTAGATTAACACATAGGCTACTCTTTATCGTGGAAAAATCCATGGATCATTAACTTTACACAATTTGTGAAAACCAAAATTCACGCGAGCGGAGCCGCGGGCAACAGCTAGTCGGAAAAAATTGTAAAAAAATATTGATCTTTATGTTTTAGTTTATCGTTTAAATGAATATATTATCATAGAAATGCTCTTTTGTCATTTACGTAATCTTTCACAGTATAATAAGCTTTTTTCAAAAGCATACTTTTAATGGATTTCTTAAACTTGTGTAAAGGCAAGTTTAAAATAGATTGTGGAATTTTGTTATAAAATAGAATGCTCATTCCCACGAACGACCTTCGGACTTTTTTGAGGCGGAGCGATGGTGTCACGAGCTTATGGCAGTTTCTAGTTGGCCTATCGTGCAGATCGCAAATTCTTTTGTAATTCTGAAGGCGCTGTTTCACAAAGATTAAATTACTGTAAATGTATTGCGAGGCTACTGTAAGAATACCTATTTCCTTGAATTTCTCTCTAAGGGATTCGCGCGGTTTTAAATTATAAATTGCACGTATTGCCCTTTTTTGTAATACAAAAATTTTTTGAATATCTGCTGCTTTACCCCATAGCAAGATTCCGTAAGACATAATACTATGAAAGTAAGCAAAATATACAATTTTTGCAGTTTCTACGTCAGTAAATTGTCGAATCTTTCTAACAGCGTAAGCAGCAGAGCTGAGTTTGCCAGCCAGAGTTGATATATGGGTGCCCCATTGAAGCTTTGAATCTAAGGTCACCCCCAGGAACACAGTGGTCTCTTCTATTTTTAAAATATCATTATTTACAGTTAAATTCATGTTTCCTGTGGACTTGGTATTTGGCAATGCGAATTCAACACACTTGGTTTTCTTTGCATTTGCATTTAGATAGCCCGCTAAAAGTGCCCACTTTTGGCAATAATCAAAGATTCTGTTAATTTATCAAATAAAAATAATTCAAAAAAATTCTAAAAGTGATTCCAAAAGTAGTAAATAAGTACTAGTCAAGTTAAGCTTTAGTTTTTTTTAATATGATTTGATTTAGGAGTAAAATAAAATGATGGGCAGTGCAGAAGCAGTGGTAGTTTACCTTTCAATAAGTTGTGCGATGTACATTAGGTCCGTTGAATAAAATATTTAAACTTTAAACTAATAATTAAAATAGGAGGGCGGCGAATTTCCGGTCGGCCCCGGGCGGCGAAAACCCACGCTACGCCACTGCCACTAGACTGTTTTGCTAGACTTGTATAAATGTCGCCGTAAAATTGTAAATACCGTTAGATTATAATCTATCTTCGTGAGATTGTAAACTGTCGAAAGATTGTGAACCGTAACATAATTTAACGCATTATTTTTCGGTAGATTATAATCTATTAGGTATATTAACCCGATAGAACCTGTGCCTAAGTGCATTACCTGAATATGTATGTCTAACCCTAACCTAACCAAAAAGATCAGGAAGAGGAAGAACAAGAAATCTATTTTTTACCCACGACGGAACGGAGACGGTATAATATGTGTTTGCCCTAAGAAGTTGTTTGTTTGTTTGTTTGTATGTTTGTGCACTTTTTTGGTACCACTTTCCTGGAAAACTATTGGACCGATTAGAATGCGGTTTCTTGCTATAGATATGTTTAGCTTCTGAGAAGGTTCTTAGATATTTTGTAGGACCATAGTCCACCAAGATGCGCTGCAATCGTGATTATTTATTTATTAAATTTATTATATTTATTATTATTTATATATATTTATTTTTCATTAAGTTAGCATTTTTCTGAAAAAGTGCTGGGCCGATTAAGATGCGGATTTTTGCATTAGATATGTATAGCTTGTGAGAAGGTTCTAAGATATATTTTAAGGTCAAAGTCCACCACGCCGCGCTTTAATAGTGATTTTTATTTTTTTACTATACGTACCCAACCATTTTTTCGAAAAACTAATGTGCTGATTTAGACGCGGTTTTTTAATTCAAGATATAACTTCTGAGAAGGTTCTTATATATTTATTTAGGCCATATTCTACCACGCTAGCCAACGAGGGGGTGTTTTGTGAATTTATTTTTTATTCATAGTTTCAAATTTATGGATAGGCTTGATGCGCTCATTGTTGTGTACCTATAAGCGATAAAAAAAGTGTCGCGGAATTCAAGCCACCGAAAATAGGCACCATCGATACTAATATTATAAATGCGAAAGTGTGTCTGTGTGTCTGTCTGTCTGTCTATCCGTCTGTCTGTATGTCTGCTACGCTTTCACGGCCCATCTTTTTAACCGATTTTGATGAAATTTGGTATAGAGGTAGATTATATACCGAGGAAGGCGACAAGTCTGTGAATTGTACTTCAATTTCCACGCGTTTTAAAGTTATTACTGAAAGATATTGAATTGCATAAAGGTAAATTACTTAGAACCGTTCAACTTAAATTCCAAACAATGGCCCGCCTATATAAGCCGAGTAAAACAAAACATTATTTTAAATGAAGTGAAGGATGAATTTACAAATGCCGTTATTAATAACTAGCTGATGCCCGCGACTTCGTCCGCGTGGATTGAGGTTTTTGGGTTCCCGCGGGAACTTCTTAATTTTCCAGGATAAAAAGTAGACTATGTGTTATTCCAGACTATAATCTATCTCTGTGCCAAATTTCATCCAGATCCGTTCAGCCGTTCCCGCGTGATTGAGTAACAAACATCCATCCATACATCCATACATCCATCTAAACTTTCGCATTTATAATATTTATTTGATTACCATCGCGGGTTAGCGACGTATACTTTGATGTGTGATTTTGAACGTTGCAATATGTCTTCTTACATTAGCTAGCAATAAGATCTATAGTACCTACTAATATTATAAACGCGAAAATTTTGGATGGATGGATGTTTGTTACTCAATCACGCCAGAACGGCTGAACGCATCTGGATGAAATTTGGCACAGAGATAGATTATAAACTGGAATAACACATAGGCTACTTTTTATCTCGGAAAACTAAGGAGTGCTCGCGGGAACCAAAAAATCTCAATCCACGCGGAAGTCGCGGGCATCAGCTAGTACTTTATATGTTTTGGTAAACTTACAAACAGCTGTACTCCAAATTACTTTGCTTTCAAATCACAAGCGATTTCTTATCTATACAATAATCATGTATTGACATTGCGATAAAGTCCTTCAGTTTCATATCGTCCAGATACAGAGATAATATTTCAATCGATGCTATCGGTCAAATGCATTCGAAACATCAAGAGTGCTTTGTTTTTAATTACTTCTTACAATAATTATCATTGTTCTGATTGGTTTAAGTATCTTTCTCTTTGATATTTTATTGGCCCAAAATGCTCAAGGTGAATTAGTCATCATCTCATCTCACCCTGCGGACGTCCACAGCTGGGGCCATACTGCCAACGCTTAGAGCAGTACTTAATCAATATTACTCAAAATGACAGTTTGATGTCACGTACCTTGACGTTCCTAAAATAGGGATTATAATTATTCTATTACACGAAAGTCAACAATAATGAAACAGTATGGCTGTGAGCGTTGGCGGTATGGCCACTGAACATATACCTTTCCCAAAGAACGCTACCACAAGATAAAGCAAAATGCTTTAATAATTGAATATGGGTCGTACTTTTGAACTCATAATAATATCCACTAGGATGATATGAGCTACTAGCTGATGCCCGCGACTTCGTCCGCGGGGTTTAAGTTTTTTTTTGATTCCCGCGGGAACTTCTTAATTTTCCGGTATAAAAAGTAGCCTATGTCACTCTCCAGGTCCTCAACTATACCCATGCCAAAAATCACGTCGATCCGTTGCTCCGTTGCGGCGTGATTGAAGGACAAACCAACAAACAAACACACTTTCGCATTTATAATATTAGTATGATATGATGATATTATGATAAAAGCAGAATAACCTATAGTCATAGACCTCCGTGGCGCAGTGTTGAGCGCTTAACGTGCGGAGGTCCCGGGTTCGATCCCCGGCAGTGTCAATTTGGGAATTAATAATTTCTGAAATTTCCCTGGTCTGGCCTGGTGGGAGGCTTCGGCCGTGGCTAGTTACCACCCTAACACATGCCGCCAAGCCATTTAGCGTTCCGGTACGATGCCGTGTATAGAAACCGAAGGGGTATGGGTTTAATATAACTGCCATGCTCCTAACAGGTTAGCCCGCTACCATCTTAGACTGCATCATCACTTACCATCAGGTCAAGGGCTAACTTGTAGTGGATAAAAAAACAATGATGCTATAAATAAATTTGGCTAGCATTGCTCAAAATACTGGTGCGATTTTGTTTGATATTGACTTCCCTAGCTCATTACCCTCTTATTCATAAACGTGCAATAGCGGTGGAATAGTTATAATCTGTTTTGTCTTTGTTTGTCAACAGTAATTTGGCATTCGAAGGAAAAAGACAAAACAGATTATAACTATTCCACCGCTATTGCACGTTTATGAATAAGAGGGTAAGTCTTTAGTGAGGGCGGTGTATAGTTTGTCTTATAGGTTTTGAGGCTTTATAATTTCTGAATTTTCTGGTCTCTCCTAGTGTGAGACAGCTCGACTTTGGCTGTGGCTAGTTTTAACTACGACGCCTATTAAGAATAAGCTGGACAACGCATCGAACAAACGTCTCCATACTCAAAGAGCTTAATATAACTCAAAGGCTTTCGTCGCTTGTACAACTGCTAATCCATAAGTTCTTTGGGCATATCACAAGGAAGCCTTTTTTTTTTTAAATATATAGGCCAGCGCTTGGCTGCAATCAGACTTGCTTGCAAGTGGTGATGCAGCCTAGAAGATACTATAGAGACTGGCACGATAGAACACCTCGTTGTACAAGGTCGACTTGAAGCACACGTCCGCGTGGTCGTTCCCCCACTAGGTGGACAGATACAATCCGTTCCGCCACAGTTCCCGAGATGCCGTCAACAGAAGTCGTTGGAAGGAGAGCTGAGCAAGAGCTGCTGTGAAGGCCCAATCAGAAGCACGACCACTCTGGCAAGAGTGAACGAATGAGGAGAAGAAGAAGTTTTAACACCCTGGGAAAATGGTGCCGCCTAGCGTTTTAGGGGTAGGTACGACTTACGAGTATAATATAACTGCCATTAGTCACCTACCAGAGGTTAGCCCGCTACCATAACATAATAATAATGTTCTCCCGACCGAATTTCGGCCACGGCGGCCAATCTCCAGAGAGATTAGCCATCTGCGCGGGAGATATTATAGTGCACAAGTGTGTGCGCATACACAGGTGCACTCTCTGTTCCTTTACTCTCATAGCCCGATTGGACGGAAAATCCGACACGACCGGAGAGAGATCATGCGCAGGACCGATGGCTTAATGTGCTCTCCGAGGCACGGGGGGGAAACACCGCCAACTTCCTAACTCCGGGCTAGTACTGAGAATTTCTTGTCAGAAAAACCCAATACTTATTAAGGCCCGACCCGGGACTCGAACCCGGGACCTCGTCGACCGCAGTCGAACATACTAACCACTAGACCAACGAGGCACCATAATATAAGGATGCATCATCACGTCTTATCAAATTACCATCAGGTGAGATCGAAGTCACGACTAGCTTGTAGTGCATGGCATCCATGGTTTTCCGTTTGGGAGAAGAAGCAGAAAACTTGATACCTGAAGCAATAAATACACTTACCAAAAATAATATAAGTACAAGCTTAAATTTTATCAACCTCTTTTTTTTTTTTTCTTAAACAAGAGGCTTACAAAATAACTTTTAACCTACAAAACAGTTTATAGTTTGACTGTAGGAATACAGTTTCTATCTATGAGTAGGTAATAGGTATAATACCTACTATACATAATAATTATAATTAATACTTATTACTTAATACTAAGTATACTATACTTAAAAGTTAATACTTACTTAATAATACTTATGCAGGTAATGTTTCGAACAGGTACTTTCTTAGTAATATTTTAAATCTAGACGTTTTTTTTCTCTGTTCTCAAGTATGCTGTTCTTTAGAAGTACTAAAATTCTACATCAATGTTTAGACGAGTAAGCTCGAATTTCTCGGAAATAGAAATGTTGCTCGGTCATTGTTATTGAAAATTTGTTTGACAGAGTGCCTCGTGTTACATTGTAAGTTGTTACATGCTTTGTCTTGACCTTTGATCAATGCTGCGTTCCTATTATGGCTTTGGCGCTTAAGTACTTACTTAGATTAATTTTTATGTAGGTTAAATTGAATATTTTCTAAATTTTAATGCTGATACCACCACCACCACTACAGCCCATTAACGTCCCACTGCTGGGCACAGGCCTCCATTCTCATAGGAGAGAGGGAATTAGAGCTTAGACCCTCCACGCTGCTCCAATGCGGGTTGGCGGGCTTTAACGACTATTATTATGTTAGTGATAATAACCGGGACCCACGGCTTAACGTGCTCTCCGAGGCACGGGGGTGTAACACCGCCAACTTACAACTCCGGGCTAGAGAATTTCTAGTCAGAAAAATCCAATACTCAATAATTTATGGCCCGACCCGGGACTCGAACCCGGAACCTCGTCGGCCGCAGTCGAACATGACAAGCACTAGACTATCGAGGCAGTTCGCTGATACCACAGCGAAGTAAAAGTATAGTTTTCATACAGTGGGTCATCGCCCATACAAATATGACAGACTCGGCTATACCATGACAGTTGAAACAGTACAGAGTAGTACAGACCTCTCCAGTTCCTTTAACTCACTCTCAACTCAAGCGGTTGAGAGCTAGAGGAACTGGAGACCTAATTCTTGTTTTTCTATTCTTGTTCATTACGAGAAACTTGATTTTCCTGGATAAAAAGTAGCAAATAAGTTGTTACAATCTCATTGTGATTTATTCAGTCTCTGAATCTTTAACTGCAATCTCACCTGATGGTAAGTGATGATGCCGTCTACGTTGATAGCAGGCTAATCTGTTAGGGACGTGGCAATTATATTAAACCCACACCCCTAATGCCATATCGTACACGGCATCGTACCGGAACGCCAAATAAGTTATAGTTTGCGGCACTAACTACAGTGGCATCTAGCCACGGCTGAAGCCTCCTACCAGGCCAGGCCAAAAAAAAAAGGCCAGACCAGAGCAAAATTCAAAAAATTATAAATTCCTAAATTAACCCTGCCGGTGATCGAACACAGGACCTCCCACGTTAAGACAACGTCAGCATGGCGCCAGGGAATTTGTCCAATAAAAATTCAGCCTGTCAAAAAAAAAACCGAGTGTAGCAAGATGAAAATTGAAAATCACAACTTTTGTGCCTTAGAGCTGCTAAATGAGATACTTATGCAACCATATTGCAACACATAATAAGTATTTAGTTAAGTATCTAAGAACAAAGTTATTAGCTGATGTATACAGCAGGTTTAAAATGTTAAAATACATCGACCAAGTTATTCCCTTATAAGGAGTTATCCGTAGGACTAATCAGTGTTGAATTCGCTCATTATTCTAACCCAGATTTTGGCAGGCGGCTATAGCTCCTCTATAAGGAGCGATTGTTAGGTGATCTACGCAATCCTTTTTATGTCTTTCACACCTGCAGGGCTAGCATGGGCCGGAGATAAAAATTTTATCCCCCGATTTTATTCACTGACAAGAGATAAAATTAACTTATCCTAACTTCTCAGAGCACGGCAACAGGGGAGAGGAGAAGTTTACCCCCGTACATTTCACGGGGACTCGGGGGACTATTTATCCACCGTTATTTAGCGTTTTTATTTATTTATTAAGGTGCCTTATACGGATTTCATGATGTGTCATCCTTTTCCAGGTACACTTTAAAGAATCGGGAGTCACAGCTGTGGGGATGTCATGGTATCAAATTAAAGGTCATTTCTTCATCTCTCGTTTGACCTTATAAAAATGCACACTCCAATACAAATTTTCTGCATAAATACGTTTCTCCGAACGCAAGATCTGCTGAAAATGACGAAAAATGGGGTCCGGATAGGTACCCATAAAGCTAGATCCGCTGCATATTTTAACTTGAATATTAACAATAAAGTGGGGCTTATATAGTCCTCTATCCATGGTGCAAAGCATTAAGCATACAAATAAATATGTTTATAGTTTATGTGGCAAAAAAAAAATGTTTCATACATTTTTCTATGAAAAGAAGCCGAGCGCTAGGCGTTTGGCGCTCAGTACGCGCTGAGACGCGCTCGTGGACGGGTGGGTGTATCGCTTTTTTGCACGAAATTTATTACGACAAAATGAACACCGTGTTGTGTACTGCCATAGAGATATAATATTCTCTATGTGTACTGCGCTTAGAAAAACTTGATACCGACATCCACAAAGAAGGAAGTTCTCAAGTGTAGGCGTATTTTTTTTACCCGATTACGGCAAAGCCACAAGGAAAGGGTATGTTAGGAATATAGGGTAGTGGAACCAAAAGATGAACGACACCCAATAGATGAACGGCCGAGCGAAAATTCAAAAAAAATAAAACATCCCGCTATTTATTTATGTGCATTATTTTTTTCCGCACGTGGTAACATCATTTCTTCCCGATTCCCTAACAAAATCAACGGTCACAGCTTCGACGCGCTCGTAGTTCGACGCTTTGTGAGAGTTTCCCGCCAAAAAATTGTTTTATATGGAAACCTTCTTAAGGTAAGTGTTTATCAAACTTAAGGATTTCGGCAATTTAAAGCAATTATATACGATAGATTTGAGTAGTTTTGGTTGGAGTAAATCTTGATATGTCTGTCTTTGATTATAATGATACATATACACATTATTCGCCGTATTTTTTGAAAAAAATACTGTTCAAGTAATGGATTCGATTTCGTAAGCTTGATCCAATAGATGAACGCCGTTCAACTAATGGAGAAATGGCATATTCTTACACAGGTCATAACATTTATATTAATGCTTAGAGACCGAAACAAAAAAACGCAAATTAATTTTAGTTAATTTAGGAATTTAGTTACCAAAAGTTGAACACATTATTTTGTGTTTTGAGGTTTTATTTCAATATGAAATCTTGCGTTGTTCAGTTTAAGAATTCAGGTCCAAAAGTTGAACTAATGAATATGAATTCGTCCAATTATTGGGTATCGCGTCTTAAACTGAACGCTGAAGTAAATTGCTCCCCCCCACATGCCAGGCCAGGGTAAGAAAATTAGCCAGTTAATAATTAAAAATTTGTTTTCCCGATGTCGTCAGTCGGGGCTCAAAACGCGCCGACATATTGTATTATGATAATAATAATGTTAAAATAAATGTATTCCTATTAAAATGCTAGTTCAACTATTGGGTTCAAACTATTCATAATTAGGGCTCAGTGTTCAATTACAGGGGTAAGCCCCATAACTTCTTACAAAAAGCAACTTTAAAAAATATATATTAGATAAAAGAGTTTCTTTTTTTAATCAGTTAAACCTTGAGGATATGTGGAATCACATAGAAAAACCCAGCAAGCTTCAATGTCATTAAATAACTAATCAGAGCTGTTCAAAGTTGCCAAAATCGCTTAAGCGTTCATTTATTGGTTCCACTACCCTATATGTATGTATGCATGTATGTATGTATGTATTAAAAAAAAATGAGCGCCATTTTGAAATTCTTTGTTATCGTACCGATTTCGTTCAAAATCGATATCTGGGGTTCCCTGGGATCACAAAACAGGAAACTGTTACCAAAATTTTAAAAAAGTCAGCGCCATTTTGAATTTTTTTGTTATCGTACCGATTTCGTTAAAAATCGATATCCGGGGTTCCCTGGGATCACAAAACAGGAAACTGTTACCAAAATTTTAAAAAAGTCAGCGCCATTTTGAAATTTTTTGTTATCGTACCGATTTCGTTCAAAATCGATATCTGGGGTTCCCTGGGATCACAAAACAGGAAACTGTTACCAAAATTTTAAAAAAGTCAGCGCCATTTTGAATTTTTTTGTTATCGTCCCGATTTCGTTCAAAACCGATATCTGGGGTTCCCTGGGATCACAAAACAGGAAACTGTTACCAAAATTTTAAAAAAGTCAGCGCCATTTTGAATTTTTTTGTTATCGTACCGATTTCGTTCAAAATCGATATCTGGGGTTCCCTGGGATCACAAAACAGGAAACGGTTACCAAAATTTTAAAAAAGTCAGCGCCATTTTGATTTTTTTTGTTATCGTACCGATTTCGTTAAAAATCGATATCCGGGGTTCCCTGGGATCACAAAACAGGAAACTGTTACCAAAATTTTAAAAAAGTCAGCGCCATTTTGAAATTCTTTGTTATCGTACCGATTTCGTTCAAAATCGATATCTGGGGTTCCCTGGGATCACAAAACAGGAAACTGTTACCAAAATTTTAAAAAAGTCAGCGCCATTTTGTAATTTTTTGTTATCGTACCGATTTCGTTCAAAATCGATATCTGGGGTTCCCTGGGATCACAAAACAGCAGTCAATCAAAAAAAAGTCAGCAGTGAACTTTTTAAAATTTTGGTAACAGTTTCCTGTTTTGTGATCCCAGAGAACCCCAGATATCGATTTTGAACGAAATCGGTATGATAACAAAGAATTTCAAAATGGCGCTGCCGTTTTTTAAATTTTGGTAACAGTTTCCTGTTTTGTGATCCCAGGGAACCCCCGATACCGATTTTGAACGAAATCGGTAAGATAATCTTTTATACATTATTTTACAATCTCAAAAACTGAGTATTATTGTAGCCGCGAGTATTGTTTCGGCGCATAAATAGGTACATAATATTTACCGCGGCCAACAGCGTAAACAAGTACCTAGTAAATAAATAATCGTCTAATATTTTCAAGTAACAAAATTGGTTAGTTGGCTATAAAATCGAGCGTCTCTACGCTCTATAGCTCTACGCTCTCGTAAAGCGTGCATATATATCCTGTAGTGTGACGAGTTTTATACCTATAGTTGAGTTTTTTACCTATAGTTGGTCGCGGGGTAAATGTTTAAAGGGCCTTAAGGAATAAATTTTTTATCCTTTCCTCGGGGAGAAAATTGTCTCGGCCCATGCTAGGGGGGCAGCTGTTACCTACAGGAGAATAAATAAATAATAATTTATTCATGAGAATGTAAGTAGGTGATATAAAGTTGACATGATTAGTTTGTGAGCCTTATCATAGACATTCTACCAATTAATGGTGTATGAATTTTTGGTATAAATCATCAAAATTGTAGGTATTAAGTTCAAAAAGAAAACTATTAATAGGTCATACAAAATTATAGTTAAAAACGAAAGAAAATAATTTAAGATAATAGTACTTCATGACAATTATTAAGTACTTATCTACCTAATATATTATTAGGTATGTCAAATTCCTTAAAAGAGTCATACTCGTAAATCACCTGGAATAGTCACCTTTACCTTTATTGACGACATAATCGTCACAGTAGCAGGTCAAAAAGTGAACTTAATTTTAAAAAACCAGGCCAAGTGCGTGTCGAGCCACGCGCTGTACAGGGTTCCGTAGTTGCTCGTCTTGTTGTTGCCTGAACGTGCGGAGGCCTGGGTTCGATTCCCGGCAGGGACAGTTAAGGAATTTATAATTTCTGAATTTTCTCTGGTCTGGCCTGGTGGGAGGCTTCGGCCGTGGCTAGTTACCACCCTATCGGCAAAGACTTACCGAAAAGCGATTTAGCGTTCCGGTACGATGCCGTGTAGGAACCGACTAGGGGTATTGGTTTAATATAACTGCCATACCCTTATCAGGTTAGCCCGCTATACTATTGCCATGAAGTTTTCGCGTACCTACCCAAAACTATGGCGAAAACCCGGCTGCACCTCACACTTAGTTAAAAGACATATAACTAAATCAAATATAGTTATAAGACATATAACTATATTTGATTTAATATAAATGTATACCTATTTATTAAATCAAAGTTAAGAAACAGGAAAGCCAGATGTACCAACGGGCTTTCCTATTCTGTTATTTTGTACGTTTGGTTACTAATTATTCGTTTTTAAAAGATAATCGTGGTCTAAGAAAGCTATTCAATGCAAATCGATAGGACGCAGCGAGAGAACCATGCATGAATAATTAATTTTAGCATAGGTAAGTATTGGCTTAATCTTAGGCTAATAAATTGATTGAAGAACGATTTTTTGCTTACTGATTAATATTGCTTGTTTGTTTAGACATGTACTTAGTAAAACTTAACAGGAGGTTTATCTACCCTGTGAGTATAGTACGTGTACCTAAACTATAAAAGAACAAAAAATATTCCACTTTCAAATATTCCGCCACATTATTTTTTTATTTACGGGTGCGATCAAAACAAAAATTTGATCTTGTCTATGGTTTACAGTAGGTAGAGGTTGACCTTGAAGCACGCGACATACAGATCAGAAGACGCTCATTAAATTCACTACATAAATTGAAAAAAATATACTTTGACTTTGACATACTTAAAGGTACCAGTATATTTAGGCTGTGTTCCGAAATACACTGCGAGCACCGTAAGGTGCGACGTCACTTTAGTACACTGCGAAGCCGTTCCTTTATAGTTAGGTATACTGGGTACTGCTTAAAACGGAACGCTGTCAGCACTGAGACAAACACTGAGAGCACCTTACCTCGAAAACGCCAGCACGGCCAGTGCTCACAGTACAAAGATGGCGTCGATTAATGACGTCATATATTTCCATAAGTTAGTGCAGCAGTTTACTGTCAGTTCGGAACGAATTTCTCCACAGTATAGAGCACTGAACAACAGAGCTCGCAGTCTATAACGGAACACAGCCTATATGTACTCTGTGATGGCATGTTTAGACGTGGTTTAGACATCATAAGTACGGCTGTGTAACGTCATATTATTGTGTCACGATCGTATATCTTGTCGTCTGTCGATCATGCATTGCGTTCGCGTGCTGCACGGTTTGCCTTAAAATTTTACTCTGTTCTTCTTCGTTTTTGGATCTGTGATCTAGCTACGGTAACTGTCAAGTCTGTCAATGTCATTCTCAAAAAGTTGCGCGTTGGTACTTGGTTGAGAAGTTGTGATGTCAACAACCTCTTTATAAACAGTTTATATTTACCAATTTACTTGTAAGTTTAGTGTTTACTATTCAATCAATAATACTAGAACAATAAAAACTGAAATCACTTTCCGATAACTGAAAACAAAACGAACTAAGGTTAATTAAAAATATGTGGAAACTAACCGCCAAAAGTCAACTGTAGACCGTTACGATTTAGGTGTGGCCCCTTTAGAAATTGTTTCTCATTGTTCTCTACGTATTTTAACCAAAATTGTAGCAAACTGGAAAGCAAATCTGCAAAATGGAAGGCTAATAATTGGTATTGAACCGCGACAACTTTTAGAAGGCTTTGTTCTTCTCGGCTGCCTATTTGAGATTCATATTTTCACAAGCATTTTGTTATTATTTACAGGCACAATCCAAACATCCGTTCGGAATACTTATATGGCGTTTGTATAAAGCATAAAAACCAAGAACAACTATATCAAAATGCCAATATTGGAATCATGTTGGTCCCCATGCATTTGGTCTTCCACAGTCAAAAGTGGAAGCCGGGCAGTGGCAGTTTATACTGCTGCAATGAGCATAGTGCTTATAACGTTTATAGCGTACCAGATGTGTGGAGGTGATTCTACACAGCTGTGGAATCCGTTGTTTGAGGCAGATGTGAGGGGGAGTAAGTATTCTATTTATCCTTTTTTCTTTATTTTGTGTGATTTATTATTGTATAGTTTTGTTAACCTTCCTGGGACAGTGGTGAGGGATGTAGTTCCGGGTTTGGGACAGTCAATTTGGGGAATTTATAATTTCTGAATTTTCTCTGGGTTTGCCTGGTTTTAGTTGCTAGTTACCACCCTAGATTGTGGCTAGTTACCACCCTATCAGCAATGATGTGCCATTTAACGATTCAGCATTCTGGTCTAATGCTGTCTAGAAACCAGTAAATGGGTGTATGAGTTTAATATGACTGCTATAACCCTAACAGGTTAGCCTGCTACTATCTTAGACTTAGACTGCATCATCACTTACAGCCAAGTGAGATCGCAGTCAAGGGCTAACTTGAAGTGGAATAGTTGTATGACATGGCCAAACCTTTCTCATTCCGAGAGTAAACTCTCATGCTCAGTTATGAGCCAGCAATGGGTTGAAATGAAAGGTGTGTTCCGAAATACACTGCGAGCACTGTTCAGTGCTCTTACTGTGGAGAAATTAGTTCCGTTATGGACTGACAGTACACCGCCGCAGTATCCTAGAGAAATATATGACGTCATTAATCGACGCCATCTTTGTACTGTGAGCACTGGCTTTTTCGAAGTAAGGTGCTCTCAGTGCTGACTGTGTTCTGTTTTAAGCAGTAACCAGTATACCTAACTATAATGGAACGGCTTCGCAGTGTACTAAATTGACGTCATACCTTACAGTGCTTGCAGTGTATTTCGGACCCGATATGTTTTTTTTTCATGTAGGATTAATTGTGCCACTTATGTTATGTATGAAATGTCATGACTCTACCACTGGTTCCGAAAGCAGTTCTAATGCAAAGAACCAACTAGAAACTCAGCAGCTTTTTTCATAAAAAGGAAAATTTTATGCTATGTAAATAATATACTCAGTAGGTATTCAATTTATTTATTCTTACAAAGATAAAAGAATGTTACAATATGTACCTTATACACAATACATAAGTAATCTAACAAGAAATTCACTGAATTGGGGGCTGCCGAATGTGAAGCCAATTTCTTCCAATATTTACTCATAAAAAATCACAACAGATGATTGAAGATTATTGAGTAATTGATATTTATATAAAAATTGTCTCATTTTCAGCTCTACAAGTGTTTGGAATAATATTTATTTGCATTCTGCTCATACTTATAATATCATCTGTCCTTATGGTAAGTGTGTAAACTCAACTATTAGTTACTTATGTTTTGTCCATGCGAAGTTAGGTAATCTAGCGGGCAATCAGGCCAATAAATACAATTTAAATATTGAAACCTGCCTGAAATTAAAACAAAAAATATGAACTTCCAAAGTGGTCATGGAAACTTTTTGATAGTAGACTTATAATAATTAGATGAATTCTTCATTTTCAGGTTATTGGCATCAACATTTGGATGCGAGGTTTCATCCTGCCGTGGCTCATCACAATGGGTCTAATAATTCTCTTCCAGTTTATATTTGGACTGTGGCTGCTGGGAGGGTATTATATTTATGTAAGTTAATTACCTTTCTTCATATCGAGATATTTTTATTGCTATCCCTTTCATAATTCTCCCTGTGGAAAGGGTCCTAAAGGTCCAGGTATCAAATCAAACAAATAAAAAGTAGCTTAATATACATCCCCGGACATCCCCGGACAATGCAAGACATGTCCCTACCAAATTTCGTCAAAATCTGTTGTAACTTGTACAGATGTTTGAGGCAGTAAAAAGGTAGCAGATAGACAGACTTTTGCATTTATAACGTTTTAGGCAATTTAGACAGTATGCAATTTTCATTATTTATTTTCTTTTTTTTCAGCTTGAAGCCACATTTGCAGCTTTAATAGATTTCCTTTGGATGGCGTATAATGTAAGTAATATTTATTATCTTACAAAATCATTGGATTAAACAATTTGAAGATTTTTGGCCTACCTAGTAGGTCCTCAATCCACGGACTGGATCCACCAATGGATTGCATAATACTCTGAAATTAACTCATCTCTGTGAATCTGTGATCCACATTTACTCTGGGTGACTCCTGTAACACGTAGGGTGAGATCTATAGAGTGAACTTTGACTTTGCTTAGACTTAAGACATTGTTAAAATGAGATGGATTTATGTCACATAAGTCCATCTCATTTTAGCTCTAAGTAAAGTCTGAGCCAAGTCAAAGTATGCTTTATAGATCTCAGCCTTAAACTCCATTAGGATCCACTGTCTTCAATGGTATAATAAGCTTTTTCCAGGAGCATACTTTTAATGGATTTCTTAAACATGTGTAAAGGCAAGTTTTAGAATTTTGTGTGTAAGTTCACAGTGTATCACAGTAAACATACAAAAAGTTCACTGTGATACACCATTATTCTCGTTGAAGGCTGTAGGACTTCAATGTCCATTTCGATCCTCTAAGATCCTCTTTATTGCAGTTTAGTGACAAAGAGTCTAAATATATAAAAGGAAAAAGACTGACTGACTGATTGATCTATCAATGGAAGAATCACGCTGAATTTGACACATAGACAGCTAATAAAAGATTTTTGAAAATTCAACTCCTAAGGGGGTAAAATAGGGGTTTGAAGTTTGTCTAGTCCACGCGGACGAAGTCGCGGGCATAAGCAAGTTTGTTAATAAAATCGGATTTGTCTAGCTTTATGAAAGCTTAACAGATAGACTTTAACAGATACACTTTCGCATTTATAATATTGTTCCCAGCATCCAAGAGCTACACACACATATTTTTATTTTATTTAACATTTCTTTTAACTGATTTCAGATTTACTGCTGGCTCTGCGTTCTGTCACAATATCAAATAATACTCGACATGCAGTCTCCGAATATAGAGATATTGATCGAATATTAGTAGTGTTACCTAGTATAAATTAAATCATGTCTGAGGTGCAATGCGCGCTCTAGCTGTCGAGGCGTAGCGTCTTTTTACAAGCTTTTATTTAACTTGCTATGTCTATGGGTATGTTTAGGTCAAATCTTGCAACTGAATTTTAAAACAGCTATCCAAAATCTTGACCGAAACTGATTGAGCTGAAATTTTGCATATATGCTTAGTTTGTTTGACAATGGGGCTGATTCTGTAGTGCACAATCTCTAAACGAAACTAAAATTAGAGCATTACAAATATTGCTAACCCTTTCATAATACTCCCTACGGAAAGGGACAGAACTAGATTTAAAGCTGCCATTTTAGTTTAATTTAGAGATTGTGATATACAGAATCGGCCACATTGTGCCCAATTCTGTTTAACACAATCTCTTAACTAAACTTAATAGACAGCTCAAATTTAGTGCTGACCGTTTTCACAGGGAGTATTATGAAAGGGATAGCAATATAATATTATTAGCAATTTTATTTTTTTCCTTTTATTTCGATTTTCTCTGGACTATAGTGTAATTTAACATTATATTGCAAGCTGTGGCAACCTCTAAGTGGGTTTACAATAATGCATATAACTCTGTTTTTCTACTATATTTTTATTGTTAACCAGCTTATGCCCGCGACTTCGTCCGTGTGGACTACACAAGTTTCAAACACCTATTTTACCCCATTAGGGGTTGAATTTTCAAAAAACATTTCTTAGCGGATGTCTACGTCATAGTAGCTATCTGCATGCCAAATTTCAGCCCGATTCGTCCAGAGGTTTGAGCTGTGCGTTGATAGATCAGTCAGTCAGTCACCTTTTCCTTTTATATATTTAGATGTATTGTAACCTGTTGGGTGTCCTAAAAAAAGATATATATAGAAATAGAGCTATTTCAGTTTAGTTTAGAGATAGTGTGTAACAGAATTGGCCTCAATGCATGATTAGCTTAGTGACGTCATTCTAAACACAATATGGCGGACTAGTTATTTTTTATGCATCCCCATTAAATGTATATCAATTAAAAGGGGTTATCTGAGAAGAAACCCGAAAATAAAATGACGTCACACTAAATTCGATATGGCGCACGATAAAAGTTTGTTTTTTTAGAATGTTTTTAGGGTTCCGTACCCAAAGGGTAAAAACGGGACCCTATTACTAAGACTCCGCTGTCTGTCTGTCTGTCTGTCTCCAGGCTGTATCTCATAAACCGTGATAGCTAGAAAGCTGAAATTTTCACAAATGATGTATTTCCGTTGCCGCTATAACAACAAATACTAAAAATTAAAAAAATATATATATTAAGGGGGGTCCCCATACAATAAACGTGTTTTTTTCGTATTTTTTTGCTCAATATTAAAAACGGTAACAGGTAGACGGTTCAAATTTTCACAGAATATTAAGTTGTATATTACCTTTCAAAATAAATAATTAAATATCAATAAAGTAAATATTAAAGGGGGGCTCCCATACAACAAACGTAATTTTTATTTTTAATACGTCATAAATCGTAAAACTTACTACAGGTTTGTACGGAACCCTCGGTGCGCGAGTCCGACTCGCACTTGGCCGGTTTTTAATATCCACCACCATACCATACCATCTATTCGATGGACCAGTTTTCGTATCCCAGGCGTGTATTTTCACTTTTCGGATTTATGTACGTATGTACAGAAATTAAATTATGCTTGGAACTTTTTTGAATTAATTAAAAAATAAATCAAATCTAGTAGAGTTTCGGCATTTGTAGAGTAATTATAATAGGTATATTTTTTTGTTTTTTAAACATTAAGCAAGGAGGTATATTATGTAATACCTATAAAATCTGTAAGTTATCTTTCATTTTATAGAAGTTTGTATCTAATAATTACCATACTGTGTAAGGTCTAGATAATATAAGAAAGAATTGTGCCTAAGACATTTGCAAATGTGAATAGTTCTTTAGCTTAGTTATAGCTAAGTATATCTTTAAGTATTTACTGTCTGAAAATATCCGTCCATTTTTATATTATTTACAATATTATATAGGTTAAGCTTTATTTTATATGATTGTCAATAATAATTATATCCATCTACTTTTATATTATTATATTTTACAATATTAAATAGGTTAAATTTTATTTTATATGTTTGTTGATGACAGTATAGGGGTTAATTGCACCATCGATGGTTAACATTTAATTTGACCAAATAAAAACTACTTTGTGTAGCAAAAGTCAGGAATCTTGCACTTTATATTTAAATTAGATTTATAACCTCATAGTGCAAGAATACTGCCCTGTGTGCATCGACCATACAACCAATAGACGCCTAATTACTATGCTTTCGTAATGCAAACAATTCAGTCAAATGACTCAAGTAAGCGGGCGCGGGGTACTAAACGCTGATTGGTCTACTCAAGGTCAAAAAAATCATAAATCAAATGGGATGGGGTCCTAACTCCTAATAATTATTTATCGGTAATTAATTATCGATATACTCTAATTAATATTTAAATAACTCGGTAGGTTTTGTTACAAGGGCGTGGAGTTATATAAGACCTATTAAGTCTGATGTGTTGTCTGAAAGTGTTCGCCCTATATGAGGAGTCTATTATTTGTATGGTCGATGCCTGTGTGGCACAATTTGCTAGTATCACAGCGTAAGTATATACCTACAGTAGAATCTCACTAATCCGGCACTTTAATAGACCGATACGTCCAATAATCCGACACCCTGCACCCACGTCTCCCTCACTACAAGTTGCACAAAAACAGACCATAATCAAGGATTATTTTAAAACTATGTAGGTAATTATTTAGTTGTGAGATATGTTACAGTTAAAAAAAGACGTTTAGAATATTAATACAAATAAAGAATTTCATAAAGAGAATATAATATACAAATATTATATTCTCTTTATGAAATTCTTTATTTTATTTATGATTTTTTTTTATCGGATGATAATCCGGCACCCTCTGGTTTTTAATAATGCCGGATTAGTGAGATTCTTCTGTAAATTCATACAGTGGGTCTCCCATACAATTGACAGACCCGGCTACCGTGACAGTTTTAGCACCTAGATGTACGGTATCTCTATAGCTCTCTCAACCTATGGGTGAGACAGATATAAAAGTAGGAAACTGCATACATATAAATAAAAGTAGGAAAGGGCTATAGGTATTGTAAAATACTTATTGAAATGGCAAACAATACGCTAGTATACTGCTTTCTGGTACTTACGATGGTAATTCGAGTTACGTGTCCACCGAAAATTGTAGCAATATTTAAAATTATATTTATGATAAAATTATATTTTGTTCCATATTTATTATTATTTTATGAGCCATAGAAATATAAGTTATGACATTTTTATATATCTGTGTTTTACTTAATAGCTTTCGTATAATATATCTAAATAAAACAAAGTCGGGTTAGTTGCACCATTTATAACTCACTAGGTGTTGCCCGCGACTTCGTACGCATGGAGTGAGGTTTTTTGGTTTCCGCGGGAACTCTTTAATTTTCCAGGATAAAATGTAGCCTATGTGTTATTCCAACTACATAATATAATCTGTCTGTGCCAAATTTCATCCAGATCTGTTCAGCCGTTGTGGCGTGATTGAGTAACAAACATCCATCCATCCATCCAAACTTTCGCATTTATAATACTATAGAATATAGTATAGAAGATCTCTGATTTGTTCTTCATACGAAACAACATCTTCGCATAATTACCTACAGTCGAACTTCACTGGTAGACCGTAAGTTCGTTTGATTATTATAAATTCGTCTCGAGCCGATTTCGTTTAAATTACCATTCGATTTCGATTTAGGGTTCCCTGAGATCACAAATTTTAAAAGTCTGCGTCAGATTGAAATTCCTTGTATTTATTGGACCGATCTTTTTCAAAATCGATATTTTCCTTTGGTCTTTTGTGATTAAACTGATGAACAGTATTACCTAAAACAATACGGCTTTAAGCGATGGTAGTATGCGCCCTGTGCTATTTCTATGGTCTAAATCGACAAATAAAACCAGCCACATTAAAAAATTCTTAATATTTTATTGGAGAGATTTCTTTCACGTTATCGTTAAAAATAAAAAATAAAAAAATCAGTTCGAAAAAATAAGAATTTAAACGTACCTAACAAATAATTTTCATAATACATACAAGCCTATACCCAATTATTATTTTTAATTACAACTTTATTACAATTTTAATGATAATAATTATTTATTTTTATCTTATGTTACGATACGATAACGAAGCTTATTAAACAAAAAAAATGAACAACTTTTTTTTATATTGCACGGTGAAAATAAGCATAATTTTATAACTATTAAGTACATACCAAATAACATTTTTTAAAGTAATATTTTTTGTTGAAAAAAATTAGTACAAAAACTGGGATGGATATTATTATGAGTATTGTTTCAAATTGTCATGCGTAGACCTAAAAGTACTTAAGTAACATTTTTAGAAAATAAATTTTATTTAGACAGTTTCATTTTATAAAATAAAATGTTTCATGGAATGTATAAGTTTGCAATTAACTTATCTGGTAAATAATATCGAATTCTTAAACTTAGTTAGTTCATATTTGTGCTGTCGCTGACCATCGTGGAGTCATTTAGGTCCCGCGCAGACGAGGGCCATTCCACATAGAATCCCGTCATCAACGCAGGGCTTTAGAGTGGCTTCTATATAATTAAAAAAATAATAAAATAATAAATACTATTACATGAACCAATGCATTCAGAAATATATAACTTTTTATGGTAAACATCTTAGTTACGAAAATCGGCCGCTAGGGGCGCTTTTGAATTTCGTATAAAAAACTCAAAGGTGTAATTTTTGTGTATTTGCCCATAACTGTAAAATCTAATTTAAGTTCGCTGTTCGCAATGTTTAAAAATAACTACTTAATATCCTATAAATTAATATTAATATACAACAAAAGTCTTTGAGCGTTGCCAAAAAACTAAAAAGTAATATAACAGCTAAACGATGTATTTACATAAAATCCTATTTCTAAAAATAAAATACTATTATACAATACTTATCGTCTATAATTTACAGGAGTCAAATGTCTAAACCTAAATAATTATTATAGTTGTCTAACTATTGTACAATAATTTACACCGAAGCTTACTATATTATTATTTATATAAAACGCTAAAATGATATGCAATAAGCTATACAGGATGTTTTTTTGCCAGCAGAGCAGTATCTATCTATATTGTTTTTTGGTATAAGGATGTATGTAGCTGCAAAGAATGTATTTAATTTTGACACCGAAGTTACGGCATTCTGGCTACGTTCGTACTGCGAAAAATTTTCGCAATTCTGTATATGGGCACTTGCCAATAAGTTTTTCGCATTGCTAACGTACCTACTTACTATAAAACTCTTATCATGTGGGAAACGACGCTATGTCATTCCATTAGATGACGATTTGAGGACGTAATTTTACGCCTTTTGCGAAAAAAAGGATCTGCCATATTTCTTAAACAAAATGTGTGACCACGCCTTGGAACCGATCCGGCGCGGCGTTTAGATTTTTATTTTTACTTATCGGTGAAAATAGATTTTCTTATCAGAATTTAAATTTATAAATGGCTGGGTCAGTGTCAAAATAGTAATTGCCATGTTTGTTTCTTTTTAGCGACCTCTGCTTAAATAATCATCCTGTAGATGTAGCTTGGCGGGTAAAATAATCCGCTATATATAATACACTAAGGACAAAATACTGTTTAGGCTAATGTACCACCATTTTGAATAGATTAATTATAGATAATATACGTCATATCGACGCTTCATAAGAAGACAAAATTATAATATTTTTATTTTGTGATTTTTCCACGTATAGTATTTAACGACAAAATATTGTTTATGGCCTTTGATTGAAGCTTATGTACTACCGCCATTTTTAATTATTTTATTACACACCGCAACGGTATAAAAAATGGCTGGGTTCATAATAAATAATGTTGTAGAGATCGCCCAATCTTAAGAGGAATTCTCCCGGCGATTTCTCCATACAAAAACATTTGTCTGTTTCCTCCGTGGATAATTACAATAGAGAAAATATTCTTGCTCCATAAAATCCATATGTGTCCGTGCCATGCTCCTATGTTTAGCTTTTTTCAATAAATTAATTATTTTAAGAACAAGAAACCTTCAAAAATGGCAAAAAATGGCCCAGTTTTCGTGCCATCATCAGAGATCCTGCAAATAAATTTGACGGATATAATCAAAAAAAGAAAAACATACCGGCATAGCCCGAGTCCTTCTTAAATTATTCGTAAAAAAAGAGTTAAAATCGGCTATGTTTTTGAGGAGGAAACAGAAAAATACGAGAGTAAGAATTCGACTGTTTTTCATAGGTATTATCGGTCCAAGCTGCAGTTGTCCCTATCGGGTGTTATGGAATTCTATTCGAGGAGCAGCGCGACGGCAATATAACTGTTCAATACCTATTCTCAAAGTTTCCCGTTCATGCCATATCCTCTTAAAATGAACGCGACGTGCTAAACGTTCGCATCATTTTTGCACTAATTGGCCAACAGATTTGGTCGTAGAATTTATGCCAGTGACATATTATGTCTAATGACAACGTCCAATTTTTGTACAGTCCCACAAACTTATCTGACCCGGTGACAGCGTTGACGAAAGAAAAGAAAGAAAGAAAATAAATTTATTCAATGATGGTGTCACAAACAAACAATCATAATATACTAAACTATTGTAGGTACCTAATAATGTGCTTGTCTGTGACACCACCCAGAAACCACCAGATGACGTTGCTAGTAGGTATATAACTATGAAAAATAAAATAAAAGCAAAAACTATACAGGCATAAAAATTAGTTCCAATTTTGACCACCGAGCCAGATAAGTTTGTGGGACTAGGTATAAGTAGGTACACCTAAACACAGACACTATGCATAAGATCATTAGCACATTACAGGCGTGTTCATTTTAAAATTAGACGACGCTAAACTTTTAAATTCTTATAGTCCTATATGTTTTGTATGCCACATTCAGTTAATATTTTTGGCACATTATATTTTATTGTAAAAAAAAAGAAATTCCACTAACGTGCTGGCCCTTCCTGAGTATTCGTTTATAAGTCTTTCAATAATATTATGTAAGTAATTGTATAATTCATATTTCACATTATTATCAACGCCAACGAAATTACTAGATACCTATCCAAAATAATATAAAGAACATATTTTATCAAAGCCAAATTCTCATTATTTATGATAACAAAGCTATAAAATACCCGAGAGCTAAGAACAGTATCAACGATGAAAAACAACAGTTTAAAGAAAACAATTGAAGCCTACAAGGAAAATTCCTTCGGAGATTTCCAAATTTCGTCACTACCATCAGTATGGCTATGAGCTGGTCGAATACCAATTAGTATTTGGTGGAGCTGACTTATCCGTCGATTGGTGCGAGTGAGACGCATGAGTGGCATGCGCTTGCGGGTGATAGAGATGGAATGACGTAGGTGGATGGAAGAACTGGGACTGATCTATAGACGACGCGTAGTCCAAAGCACCGGGAACGGCTGAGTAGGCCTGAGGTTTTAGTGGGAATGAGGACTCTAAATAGGAATGCCTTATTGCTTCCGAATAGGCACTGTTATCGTATGGCAAAGGGTATTGTTGTTTATCTCTAGGAGACACTGATCCCGGAGGAGTCATTGCTGGATGATAGTCCGCGTAAGGTCCGTATGGTAAAGAACTAATATCCGTGCCTTTGTGGCCTAATTGTTCTCCATAACCGGAACCTTCGCTACCAGGAGGCGTAGGCAAAGGGCCAGATTGACCGTCACTAGAGTAATACCCTGTTCTACCATCACCTAACCTGATAACGCTTTCTCGACTCGCATACAATTGCCTCAATAACGCCGAAGCGGGGGTTGAAGAATGACTAACAGGGATTTGACGATTCAAATGATTCAAGTGGTGATTTTGCGTCCCTATCCATTGAATAGTGGATTTCTGTTGCTGCTGTTTTAGTAACGCGTCAGTAGAAAAATCTGTAGGACGGTGAGAAATCTCCTTTCCATCTAGCGAAGGTAAATGTTTGGACATAGCGTTTTCTAAGTCTCTAACGGATGTCGCATCAGAAGTTTCTGGTATTGTCAAATTCGTTTTGGTCATGTCTCGTTCGTTGGATATAGTAGCAGCTGGGTTTGACGTGCTTTTTCGTCTTTCTTCATCTCTTTCTGGGTCTTCCTCGCAGTCTGTTGTATGTTTTCGTTTCTTCATTCTTCTGGCTGGCATTGGAGAGGTTCTTTCTTGGGTTGTGTGTAGCGATAAGGGTTGTGCATCGTTGAGTCTTGTCAGGTGAGGGACTTCTGAAGTAGGAGGTGCGGTTGATGCTGAGTCAGTGTTCGCGGGGGCTTCAGTTCTTTCTGCGGTGTGTCGTGGAGGAGGCGGGGGAGCTCCAGGCGTGTCCGCATCAGGTGGACCGTTTTCTGGATCCCCGGCTGCTTCTTCCCGTTTCACACCTTGTAAACTTTCTTCTAATTGGCAACAGTCCATCACTGTGTTTGGGTATTCTCTGCCACTGGAAGGAGACATTGAAAATCAGAAAAGAAGTTGTTGTGAAACTTATACATTTAAATAGTTGTACCGCGCACTACAGACGGGGATGCTTCCAGGAAGAAAAAGGGAGTTTAATAATTGCTTTGAATGTAGGAATTCCCAATATTAAGTATTTTAAAGATGACTAATCAATAGTTGCAACATAATTAGTGCTTAAAAAGCTCAATTCAAAATGAACAAGTATCGCATAATTTGGAAATTGAATAATAAGAAGTTGGAAGATACCATACCTAATAACATAATTGACGCAAATAATGTTCTGCTCTTCGGCATTCTTAGAGGAGCAGACGACGGTGGCACAGGTCTGCATCCAGGTGTATCCGCCAAGTTTGTTCATCAGCCTGTAGTAATGTGTCAGTACTTGTCCTTTGTTTATCACTGGAAGAAAAGCAATTTTTTTCTTTACAAACTGCATTCATTCTTCTAAAATACATTCGTCAAAATGGTGGTATTTAAAACTGATACATCAAAAACACGGGGGACACAAAAGACTAACGAGGTCCTCAAAAGATTAATAATTCATTTTGCGGATTAATAAGTAGATAAGATTATTAATACTTAAATCATTTTGTAAAGGGATTTGAATTGCATTATCGTTACTACAAATCAAACTCATGAAACCAGTGGGCCTAAAAAGCCTATCTACAAAGCACGCAAACGACACGTAGGTATAAATGATATAGATAGCCGTTTTTAATAAAATTTTAAGCCAGGTATGTAATACACTCAAAGCTTAAGAACCTGAAAACACTTTTGATAATACAATCCTTAGAAAATGATATGAAGGCAACAATAGGACAACAAACGCACGAACTTAAAGGTCCTAGCCATAAAATACAATTCACAGAAATAATAGCGATTAATCATGTAACCCAATCGCCATAATTATATTTATTATAACTGAATCAGGACGGGGATATTCATAATCACGACCTTGAATTAGTGACTTAAATGACATCGATGACGATAGTACCTATACGAATTGTGCGAAACAATAAGTACGTTGCATATACGTTACGACATTCCTGTCTTAAGTCTTATTCTGTACCAACTAAACTCAAGGGAAAGAGGTAACACTTTCGTATCAAAGCGTTTAATTTTACTGGAAAAAACTTTCCTTTTCGTCGTAATTTTCACTCCTTTTTTCGATACCGAATAATCATCGTCTCAAAGTCATTCATTTCACAATTGCAATTCAAAACATTTTAAAGATCCAAGTCTGGATATTTTTGTACTTACTTAACTATTTTGATTTTAATATCTTTCTCCAAAAGTTAATTAGAATAAATTGAGATGTATACTAATAACGTTATATTTTGCTGTTTCTTATTCTTATTCATTGTTCCAAGGTTTCTTGTTTTGTGACTCTGAGCAATGAATGACATCCTAGTTTTGAGACCATTTTGTAATGCATGTGTACACTTTATTAAGTTCATTAGATGCATAAAATTGTATATTCCATACATACGAAGCACAAAGTGTTCGACATGTGTATTGTGTACGTGAATCATTAAGACAATCCCGCTTTTTGGTTTTGTTATTTTATTGTTTTATTGTTGCCATTATTAATTTACAATGCGTATGGCGTCGGGCCAAAAGTCAGGCGTCATTTGTTAATAGTAACTCATTGTTGTGGTAAATTGTATTGATTAATTATTGCATATTTGAGGTTATGCCTTTTTATAACTCTACTGAGGTAGCTTGATGACGTAGACAAGTATATTTTGTAGTTCAGCTAACTATTTTAGATAAAGAAAACGCCTTGCAATATGGGCACAAAATCGGAAACCGAACGACAAATTGGTTTATCAATTGCCCAAAGCAAGAAAATTCAAAATTTAAGCAGAAATGTTTTACAGCATAATTAAAAGGCATTAACGTCTAACATTTTCCTGTCTTGGCAATGTTCGCTAAATCCTATTACCAGTTAAATCGAGAAATCCTTTCGGCCAATAGACACATATTATGATGACACCAGTGAAAATATTTGGCTCACATTGAAAATAAAAACTTATAGATACCAATTGTCATCAAGCTTACTATTCCGAAAAAATTAAGCAACAAAAACAAACATTGGAGGAACAAGATTGGACCAAGGAAGTAAAGGGCCTTATAACGGTAAAATGATTTCGACAGTATTACGATCGCAATCACCTATGATTAGCAAACACTGTTTCGCTAGTGGCCAAATCCATTGTCGCAACAACAATACCTATACCTATACCAATACATTCAGCCAATCCCAACAATTTCGATTGTACCAATTATTGATGCAGTTTTATCGTAATAGGGTTATAGATTGACAGTACCTAATGATTAATGAATAATCGATTATCGAGGCAAACCTTCTTGAAAATCGACAATAGATTGTCCAGCTTCGAAGAAATAGTCGTAAATTTTCCTCCCACCTTGAAGTCGTCTTGACATGGATTTCTATTCGCACACATTGAATACAAAGTGTGGTTACGCCATCCGATGGATTTCACTCTTATTGGGTCATGGGTGGAATCGACGAAAACAATCGTTCGAGTCAATCGATAAGGATAATCGATTTAATGACTAATGTGGAAAGCAAAGATGAGCAAACGACAACGTTGCACAAAACATAAATAAGCAACAAACACAAACACAAACAACATCCAAAAACAAATCCAAAAATTAAAACACTGCGATAATTTCTGAATAGAAAACAGAATTTAAATGTCAAACTTCCTCGTTCCAAAAAAAAAAGTTGTTAGCAGAGAACTGCTAATCAAGGAGAAAAGAAGTCAAGGAAAAAATTAGAGCTTTAAATATAAATCTAGATATATTTTGGAAAATTTAAAAACATTCCAATTCCTTAGTTCCTGCCGACATAGCACTGGATAAAATGGTACCAAATAAAGCCATCTCAGTCAGTTTGTGTGCGTGATATCATTATTTTTCCACGCATCCGTCAGAATACAATTTAGGCCTAGCGCCATACGGTTTGTGATTTGAATAATAATTCCGTAGCATCATTTCGTTTCCTTTTCCCTGGCTTAGACGTGGGAAATGTCGGCCCGTAATGCCTTTGAAGCCTTCTTGGTAGGGACATAAAATAAAATAGACATTTGTCTTTTATGTATTTGATTCTGAGGATACTTAGTCATGTACGTTGGATTTATGATTCAGGACATACCATAATTTGAATTTGAGTTGAAATGGATGTTGTTTTGACTCGCTAAAACAATTCGTTAAGGGCACCATTGTCCAACAAACTCAGCAAAAGTACTTATAAAATGTACCGACGAAGCATGATCTACCGACGACATATTATAGAGGTTAAGACTAGAAGGGTGGAAATAGGCTACATGAAGGTTGAAATGATAATGACCACAATAACATACCTATACCTAAAAATATCAAGATTTCGCAATTACATTAAATGGCGATGTATGGAAGCAAGATATGCACCATTAATAAATCTGAGAAGCTGAAGCTCATCAATTATAGCTATGAATGGTCCTCAAGTAAACTATGAATAGTGTCAAATTATGCTCGCGTATATTTTGGCTGCTGAAATGATCGGTCACCAAAGTAATAACTAGCTAAAGCGGATCATGGAACTTATTGTCAAGGTTTCCTAAATCTCAGCGGAAGATACAACAATAGAATTTGCTGAAAGACCTTATTGTTCCTAATGAAACGCCTATTTACTAAATGGTAAATATTTACAAATTATACAACAATAATACCTACTTATTTCACAATTAGGTAAAATCCATTGTTGTTTTTCTAAAATGTTTGTCTCGTTTAGCGCATTTATCTTAATCGTGATAATTATAAGGATTGCATTAGTTTATGCTGTCTAAATGATGAATTCGTTTTTCTAGAGATCGATGAACTCGAAAATCTAATTTTAACTTAGATTTTGTTTATAACCTAGATAAAAATCAGAATTCAATCAAAACAAAAATGGATTGTAATTTAACATCAAATAAAGCGTGAAGACAGATCCTAACAAGAAAAGAGAAAGAAATAACTAAGAAGCAAAATGATATCTACCTAAGGAAAAGTTCAAAGTAGAGCTTTGGTAAAGAATAATCTATGCTATGGTTGAAACTGAAAATTTCAGGTCATCAGTACCAGGGCTGTAACCCTCCATTCAGACATATAGACAACCAGGGTTTGTCCATAATACATAGTTCCTTACTATTAAGAAAACCCTGGTTGATATGATACACGGCAAAGAAACCACAAAGGTGCCAGTAACGAATGTTTCCATACCGATTTTATTTTTATTTTGAACTCGCGGCTTACTAAGCGTTGAACATTTAGGAGCTCATAGGAGTAGGAGATACATAAATCGGATGCTGCAGACCGTTCACAGTAGGATATCCGCTGAGGAACCCAGCATTGTCGAAGAAGGACAACCTACCTATTATTACCTACATGTAAATACGCCGTAGATTCCTCTACAGTCTACACAATCCGAAACATACAAAGCTTGCGTAACTGACAAAACCAAGATGGCCGCCGATTAAGGCGAATCACGCCCCATCGACGTCATTTAGTAACTTTTTCACTACAGCCGTTGATAGGTTTACGAGACCATTAATTTGAATTTAAATGCACAATATACAGATGCCGGTCAAATGTGAACATATCTGCTGTTGAATAACAATTGTTGGAATTACCATAAAACACCGGGTGTTGGGTAGAAAGCGGGTGATTTGGGTACAACTGTACGCTCAAATGGTATGCAATATCACAATGTAGGTATATTAAAGTATATTAGATAATAAAATTAGGGAATCATACGACTAGAATTTCCGCCAATGATCGTTGGTGGAATTTATATGAGGATAAAGTGGGTAGGTACCTAATAAATACCTACTTATGTAAATTGTTAAGTTAATATAGGTAGGTACTTGCCTACAAATGGGTAAGTTCTTTGATGAAATGAATTTTAAAGCCTTGAATTACCAAACTGCTTATGCTAGAGCTAGTGTAAAACCTGTCAATTTTTTATCTTTTAAATCCTTAAAATACATCAAGGAAACATCAAAATAATAATATAAAATATATAGGTAGAATAAAAATGGAAGGATGATACCTATTTCGATCCAAGTTGACGCATATTAAATAAATTATATAGAAATTCGAGGAAAAAGTTACTCACAATCAACGTGACATTTTCTCAACTTGTTCGCGTCTTCTCCGTGGCAAAGTGCGTATAAATTTTTCCCTGTAAGTTCCTCGGCGGTGTACCCAAGTAGTTCTGATACCCTGCTGAGAAACATAAGAAACACAATTAATTCCTAAGCTCTTAGTATTCAGTTTATATCAGGGTGCTTAAAATGATATCCTTTCTCTCTGAGAACTAGTTTTTCGCATTCATTTGCAATGGATTGTAATAATGAAATAATACCTCAACCATGTCTAGCAAATAGCAACGCTTGTTGCTACGAGTAACAATGTAAATGCTTTAAGCCTAAGGGAGTTTCATAAGAATTTTTTAAACCTTGCTTTTTATGAAGGTTAAAAAAGTATCTCTTAAAAATTGAAAAAAATCATGTTATTGTATTACCTGGGTTCGCAGTGCGCTATTCGGAAGTCGAAGTTGATCCTCGTGACGAACATATCAGACTCCAGTCTTATCTCGTGAACCGACGGCGGTGGTAACGCTATCGCCAAAGCCACCATTCCTAGTAGCGCAGGCGGGGTCTTACGACTGTGTGAGAAGGAATACTGTGGCCGTAGACGACAAAGCATTAGCACCACCTGAAAAGATTAGAAAAGAGGTTGAAAATAAAGGATACCTGTTCAAAATTTAGATAATTAAAGTTAGGTATGTGGATGACGCTGAAATGAAAACGCAGTAACAGTTGTTGTCGTTGAAGTAATTAATATACCTACACGTTGAATAAATTAAATAAAACAAAACATCAGTGACGGAAAGAAAATCATAAACCTTCAGAGTTGGAAAAGTTAAAATGCTCAAAACTTTCATACAAAGTGAAACATCAGTAGAACCAACAGAAGTTAGAAGTCTAAATAACGTAACTATGCATTTCACGAAAAGTTTTTGTATGTACCTAAGTATACCTATTTATTACATGAAACTAATTAAACATTAATTTACCAACCGACAATCTTGTCTTTGGCATAAAACAAGTTAATTGGTAGCATAATGTTGTTAAAACTTTGTCTCGAGCTAATATGAGACGTGATTTACAAGACAAACTTCCACAGAAGATTCAAAATCTAGCCGTAAAGCTGTCACGTACCTATACAAATTCCCAGGTAGGTACCTAACTTCTAAAATTGCGAAGGATGAACTAATTTTCGCAATAAACGCTTCGCCTTTGGCACAAAAGCCATATAAAGGGTTAGGACCGATTTTCTCTAATTGCTCCGTCGATATTTGCGAATTGTATGAGCAATTTAGATTGAGATAAACACGAATTATGGACTTAACTTTAGAATTGCTAATCGCTAAATTTATTGTGCGGTTTTGACTAGGTACATATTTAAGAATAAGTTATGAAATTGGCTTCAAAATTAATGATAAACTCAACCGGAAAAGAATCGCCGATAAGACAACTTGAAACAAAAAATCATACAAACGTTATTTTAATGTTTTATATATAACCGTATTATAAGTACTTAAACAAAAGCCTAATCTACTGGCAAAAGTTAAGTAAATAAAAATCTGGTAGGCGAGTGAAATGACGACGTCGTTTAAAATAATCATAAACTTCCCAAGCTGATAAAAAAAAAAGCATAACCACCGGAAGTAATCTATTACGAACAATTTTACCCACCTAGTACGTTATTCGCAAGTCGCTAGAGATATAATCACATTTTATGTTCTAACACTGAGTTAAGGCAAAAATTATGGGCCCACAATTCGCCCTGCGGCACCCCACGCTCCGCAATAATTCTAACAATAATATTTGTGATCTAAGGAAGGATAAAGCTCGCGTGAACTTATTTAGGAGTAATAAAATGGTAATTCGAGTATTTATGTGAACGATAATAACGGTATGACCACATCAATCATATTTATTAACTTGTTTCAATAAAACCTTGACTCTGTTACCTTTTCAAATGCACTCTTTGACATTTTTGGTATTGAATTCTTTTTCAGAAAAGTATTCAGCAAAATTATTTTAATACCTATATTCTCTATATATGTTCCAAGTCCAACAATTAACAACAACAAATCTGAAGTTTTATTTAACTTTATCACAAAGAACTTTGTTCTTAACTATAAGTTAAAATTAGTCGTTTTATGGAATATTTATTCTTTGCTATTAGTAAATTATCTATTTCGTCGTCTCAATCAAAAGACTTCCACTGCTGGGTGAAGGTCTGCGTGGATCTCCACAGGACACAGTCTTGTGCCGCTTGCTTCCAGCTGCTCGCTTGAGATCGCCCATTAATCTAGCTTAGCTCCGAAACTTGTTCGCTTTCTATAGGCCTGATAAGAAGCCTCAGGGTCACTCGCAGCAGGCGATGGATGCTTGGAATATCCCTACGTGATCAAATCAGAAATGAGGAGATCCATAGGAGAAACACAGTAACTGACATAGCTTGAGGAGTCGCTAAGCTTATGTGGCAATGGACGGGACACGTTATCTATTTACAAAGAGATAAAACACAAATCTTGTCTAATCTGATACCCACCCGCCAGTTACCACCCTCTGCGATACTGGATGGTTCACCGTCCTTGTTTCGTCCCACCTAGATCGAAAATGAAAATTCAGCGTACATTTACTTCTCATTCTAAATCAAATAAGTTATGAGCTGTCCACAAATTTTCAGATTCAACAATGTAGGTATTTATTATATATTTATCATTTTAACATTACAAGTATGTATTTATATAAATATCCTTTTTATACACTAGTGCAATAATTTTTTATTTGTCAATGTTTAGTGTTTACTGAAGTTTTAGTAAAGGTAAATAAAATCTTTATAAGTACTTAGAGTCGCATCTACCTATACTTTTATAATATTATGGTTTTATTACATAGGTAGGTACATACCATGACTGTACAATTTATCAACTTTTCTAAACAAACCGTGAGTAAAGTTTGAAAATTCATTTATTATTTTATCTACTCTCATGCTATAAATCCTCTATAACAGGTTCTGAAACAGTTAGCTAATTGCCAACATTAAAACACCCAATGTCCTAATAACCATTACAGCATCCAAACGGGTGATGTAATGTTGTACTGAATTTCATTACAACACCCCTGCCACATCTGCTCGATGCGTGGTATCTGTATGAATTACAAAAAAAGAACATCTGTACGAATTTCAAAAAAAGAACATTGTCATACACGCGCGTTTCACTACCAGAACGCCGCGCGCTGTAAAAGAAAGTTAACAAAAAAAAAAAAAAAAATAAAAAAAAAAATAAAAAAAAATTAAAAAAAAAATTAAATTAAAAAAAAATTAAAAAAAAAATTAAATTAAAAAAAAAATTTAAAAAAAAATGAGCGATTCATGTTTTGTGTTTTGATGATATTAGGTTACTAGGACTGGATGTTTTAATGTTAGCAGTAAGCTAACTATTTCAGAATCTGATATAGAGGATTCATATTATGAGTGTAGATAAAGTCTTGTATGCAACAGTTGATAATTAGGTATTAAAACACTCATATGATACTATTATCATACTCCGCTTCGCGTCGTATGATAAACCCACATTCGTGTTTTAATACCCCTTCTTACACAACTGTTGCATAAATAACTATAAACTGAGGATGTCTGTGAAGCTGTTATAACCTAGTGGTAGCTTCGAAGATCTATATCCCTAGTTCTTTACAAGGCTGTTTTCTGCTGGAACTGGAGTTCGTGCTGATTTCCTTACCCTGTAACCTGATGACTTGAAGTGGCAGCCTCTTTTCGTTAGGGTGCTCTTCATCCGTACACAGAACGCTCGGTCCATCCCTCGGAACAGCGCCCCGCTGGCAGCTAACGTCATTTGTGCTGACACTGTGAACAAAGAAATACATGGAGTTGATTAGACTGCTAATGCTAACAATTACAACAACGGTGATGTTTCATTTGCCACGGTTACCAATCTCTACGGAAACTAGCTAACAGCGCAGGAGATACTTAGTAGGTACTAGGAAGGTACACGAGTATCTAAGTCATCCATAACCGATAGTTACCAGAGCCAGGAATAGCGGGGCCGCCGGGGACTAGGGGCCTTGGCCTTGTGTACCTATCCATGTAAGGTCTTGGCCATATATCGCAGGGCTAGACCGCACCGATGTCGCTGCTGCCCGACACTAGCCTGAGTCGTTTAAACAGTCTAGCCTTTTGAATGGTTATACCCACGGTTATACCGCCGTTTGTCGGTCGCCAGAGCCTCATTTGTAGACCAGCTGGGGGTACCGCGGGCAGGTGAGGTTGGCTGTTGGAGCGCCAGATGGAGGTGCATTCCCTTACCACCAGAGTTACACGAGTAAAAATAGACGCATTCTATTCACTTAAGTATCTACCTACTGTAGTAGCCAATACGTGCCACACTGAGAAAAAAAGACCTTCCGAAATACGGAAGGTATTACCGTCCCTTTTGACTCAGTAGGAAATTTACCTTTCAACTTGGAAGGATATTATTACCGTCCAAAATTTCCTTCCAAACAATGTCTGCCTTCTATTTTGGTGGGTAATACCGTATTACCCACCAAAATAGAAGGCAGACATTGTTATGACACTAATACGTACCTTCCAAATTTCGGTCGGAAATTCCTACTGAGTCAAAAGGGAAGGTAATTTTTGGAAGGAAAATAAATGACGGTAAATACATACTTGGTCATATTTGTTCGGTAAATATAAATAACCTTCCAAATCTAGAAGGTAAAGACATAATATTACCTACCTAAGGCGAAGGCGAATACGGAGCGGGCTTTTGCAAAATTATAGGCTTTCAAAACGCCCTGCCCTGTCCCAGTAAGGGTGGAAGCAGGGGTCCGTATGCGTATACCACCTATGAATTATGATTTAAGCTCTGCTATGCGCTTTCAATGAATGTCCCAACTAGGTGGAAGCACCATTTGCTACGATGCAGGTACCGATACAAGCGGACTTGGCGATATATATGTGTTTGACCGGCGCCACCCTATACCGCGAGCCAATATACGCGTAGCGACATCTAGTGGTCGGGTCGGGTACTACATTCGGTGTTACAATTTCTATTTAATAAAACTTATTCGTTTTCCTTCCGAAATATTCCAATTTGTTTGGAGAGATATTATCATCTAATTTAGAAAGATGTTCCTTGTGTTATTTTCTCCATATGTGATCCATCTAATTTGGATGGTAATTCCTTCCAGCGAGCCTTTCTAATCCCGTCGTTTTTGATGGAATAGTAATGTCACTTCATTTCCTACTAAATAAGAGGGTAAATATCCTTCAATTTCGGAGGGTAAATACGCGTTTTCCTTCCGACACAATCCTACCGAAAAATTATAATTGATTTAGAAGGATATTATCATCTAATTTAGAAGGATACTCCTTGTGTTATTCCCTCCAAGTGTGATCTATCTAATTTGGATGGCAGTTCCTAATCCTTTCTTTTTTGATGGAATAGTAATGTCAATTTATTTCCCACAAGTTAAGAGGGTAAATATCCTTCAATCTCAGAAGGTTAGCTGCGTTTTCCTTCCGACAACTTTGGATTTGAATTCAGAAGGACATTAACATCTAATTTGGAAGGATAAATTTGGGAGGAATTATTATAATGCATCCTTATTTAGTAGGAATATTTAGCGTGAAGGAAATTCCTTCTTGGTTAATTCCTTCCAACAAATTTCCTTCCTTTATGTTCTTTCGTATTAGACGGATAAAATTCATTACCTTCTAAATATCGGTAGGAATTTGGCAGTTCCCCGATTCAGAAGGTAATCGGTGGAAGGAAAAGACCCAATTTTGGAAGGAATCGGTTTTAGAAGGTAAAAATCGGAAGGTAAACAAGGAAATTTTTCTCAGTGCAATACTGCCAAAGAGAGATCAGTTTCATGATTAGGAAGTAGGAACACTGGCTTTAGGTACGTACCTACCTGTTTTCTGAGGCACGCGGTGTTGTAACAAGCAGCATCATATTATTTCGAGTTGCTATTGACAAATTCTCGACACAAATATAATTTTTTACCGAGTCCCGGGGACTAATTCAATAGCTTATGACACGCAGCCAAATACATAGGTAAGTTAACCACTATCGGTACCTAAAATCCTGAAAATCCTGAATAATGTTAGCTTAATAGTTGGGTAGTTAATGCTTTTGTTAGCAAGCAAGTTTAGATACACCTATTCACAGATGTAGTACCTATTATTAAATTGGTTTTAAAAAAGCTCGGTAGTTACAATTTTTATTATTCACCTAAAGTCCATCAAAAGAGATTAAGTAATTGGAGTGATATTGCTAGAATGTTATCGAAGAATGTGGCCACGATCCTCAAAGCAAGAAGAAACCATCAGCAAAAACTTATTTAACATCCATTCAAGAGTTCTGCCCCAAAAAAGTTATCTATCAAAACAAATTTAACCAACAAGATCACGTTAACACGGTGTAAAATGTTTCAAATCACAGGGATGGCTCGATTGATCATAGCGGATATTCAATTAAGTACTTAATGATTAGTGGTTTAACGCTGAGACTTGGGAGCCGGAATCGATGCAGCTTAATTGATTTCTTCAACGATCCCAAGTGAATTTGTCAGTGGTTCTGAAAGTTTGGATCAAGTGTGAACTTGGTTTATAAGTAGGTATGCAAATTACTTAATAAGCCTAAAAATGTAGTGTTGTGCCATCCATTTTCGCAATGAATACCTATTGTGATTAATTATTTTTAAATACACGTCTTGATCCTTAATTTATTGATTGCTAGATGACTCTGAGTAATTTCCTTCTCTGTCTATGCTAGATGATCCATTTCGGCCTTCCGACCTACTGTTGCTTCTACTAACCTTTATAGATGTCGATCACTTTAGTTCTTCAGTAAAACTTTTCAACTTCATTAAATTGAACAAATAAGTACGCATAATACCTACTGATGAGTTAATTAGTATAATATCTTAGGTTTTCTCAATTTCCTTGTCATTTCCTTACGCTTTGGTTTACTTAGGTAGAAACTAAATTCAACGTATTTTGCAAATCACGATTCACCAAGTATTTGGTGACCGTAATGGGTTTTTTGCTATTATCGTTTAATTTAGGCAGTTTTGTATCGATAAAGAAATGAGCTCTATAAATATTCGTGGCTTTTAATTTGGAAGTAAAAACGTATCGGTTAGGTAGGTACATAGCGTAGCCAATTGACACTAATTTTAAATAAGTAGGTACTCATAGCTAAAACAGGAAATCGTTGGAAGAAACGCCGAGTTATCCTTTTAACCCAGAGTTGACAGAATTCGTATAAAACTACAGTCAAAATTGCAAATTTATTCCTGGGTGTACGTAACCCGGAGTGTCTGCAAGCGGGCCTTATCGACATCTCAACCGATAATTAGATGTCCACAGCTGACTTAGGAAGTACAAATATTTCCAATTCTTTCGGTCTTCCGCCTTAGGCCTATTTATTGCTCATTACAAGAAAATTTCTTGTGTCTTGTCTAGAAATGTCATATTTTGTATGCGCGTGTCTTGACATATAATATCTTATATTATTATTATGTATGATCTCATACAACAACCATTGCGACTGAATTTCTTATAAGACATTTCTAGACAAGGCACAAGAAATTAACTTATGATGTGCATTAGGGCTTAGGTAGGTAGGTAACTACCTAAGCTGTTTTCTGCTTTCTTTTAAGTTCGGAAACGTAATTGACAAGGCATGACAAAACGCGCGAAATGCCTGCCTTGTATAAGAGAACATGTTTCGTTATGCCGCGAAGGTCTCCGTGTAAAAGTGACTTTTTAACCGACTTCCAAAAAAGGAGGAGGTTCTCAATTAGGCGCGTATCTAAGTATCTTTTTTTTTGCTTTGACGTTTTGTCCACTTCTGTTTGTTTTCGCCATGTTTTCACCCTCATTTATGAAAAGTAGGTACCTAGGTAAACTTTATAGTCTGAATAAATATCCAAAGATTGAGGAAACCTCTGTTTCAAAATTAACTTGTCCTTTATATTACAGGAGTCAAAATGATTGACCCAAACTTTTAAAAACTCTGATCCATGATCAATAAACTATTCCAGAAGCCATTTTCTAATGGCTATCATGGCACAATATGGCTTTATCCACGCACATCACCTGTCCATCAGTCACCACGCCGTTCTAAACACAATCAAAAACTGTCAAGCCAAGGCCTTGATTGATTTTTTCCAGAAAAAAAAATTGGACACACATTTGAAGTCAAAATTGATTCCTCTAACCGCTGTTGAAAAACTGGGTCGATTGAGAAGCGTGGTTGGACAGTTTATTTTGTGGGCAAGCCTAATTAATACAACAAAGTACTTACCACTTTTTTACCAGTTCCGAAGAATATGAGAGGTAGGTAATAGGTATAATAACTACTTACCATGTATGATGTACCTAACTGATAGGTAGGTATACGACTTCGTTACCTACGAGCATTCGAGTATCTCGATTGAATTCGCTATTTCATGGAATAAGTAAGTACAACCTCAACTTACTTATTATTGTATATTGAACCGATCGATTTATAAATCGATTCAATCGATGTAAACCAGCGAAATAAGTAGGTACAATCTAAGTATTAAAATCAAGGTAAACTGTTAGTCATAAAAAATAATCGTGGTCAAGCGAAAGCCTAAATTAATAAAAAATTACGACAGTTAAATTAGCTACGACGCCATGAGTAGGTATTATTAAACTAAATTGTGATCTAAAACCAGTTAGGTGGTATTGTCATTTGTCAAAGCCTCCAGTAATGGCAAGTCAAGGCAAGTGATAGTGTCGAATCAATAACGCCCGGTTTACACTAAGCTAGTTTGTAAACTGAGGAACGAGGCTTACCTTTTTTTTTATCCACTACAAGTTAGCCCTTGACTGCGATCTCAGCTGATAGTAAGTGATGATGCAGTCTAAGATGGTAGCGGGCTAACCTGTTAGGGGCATGGCAGACCCATACCCCTATTCGGTTTTTACGCGGCATCCTATATACCGGAACCGGCTAAATCGCTTGGCGGCACGTCTTTACCGGTAACTAGCCACGGCCGAAGCCTCCCACCAGGCCAAACTTTATGCACCAAATCAAGTGCATTGACAATTAAGCTAAAATCTGCTGCTATCTGCTCTACCAGCTTTTACGTAGAATCAGTTTTTCGTAACAGCACTACCCCACTATACTTACCTACCTATCTTTAACTTTAAGTTCGTAGTTTACTTACGCTGAGTTGTTCAAAATATTACCTACCTATATTCAATATTATGAAACTAATTTATTCACAAGCATCATATGAATTCTATGATTTGTGTTAGTTTAATCACAACTAAAAAATAAAAAACCGGCCACGTGCGAGTCGACCTCGCCCACCGAGGGTTCCGTACAAACCTGTAGTACCTAAGTTTTAAATTATTAAAAAAACTACTTACTAGATCTCGTTCAAACCAATTTTCGGTGGAAGTTTTTTTTTTTTTTTTTTATCCACTACAAGTTAGCTCTTGACTGCGATCTCATCTGATGGTAAGTGATGATGCAGACTAAGATGGTAGCGGGCTAACCTGTTAGTTTGCATGGTAATGTACATCATATATTTTTTTACGTTTTATCAATGTCTTATTTTAGAAGTTTTGGAAGTGTCTCTCGCGCAAACTATTCAGTTTAGAAAAAAATAATATGAAAAACCTCACTATCATTTTTGAAGACCTGTCCATAGATACACCACACGTATGGGTTTGATGAAAAAAAAATTTTGAGTTTCAGTTCTAAGTATGGGGAACCCCCAAAATATATTGTTTTTTTTCTATTTTTGTGTGAAAATCTTAATGCGGTTAACAGAATACATCTACTTACCAAGTTTCAACTGTATAGTTCTTATAGTTTCGGAAAAAAGTGGTTGTGACATACGGACGGACAGACAGACAGACAGTCAGACAGACAGACAGACAGACAGACAGACAGACAGACATGACGAATCCATACAAATCCTACGGAACCCTAAAAGTAGGATCCATTATTTTTTTCGAACAACTCAGTGTTCGTATAAGTTTACAGCATCATGCTCCGATATTTATGTATATTCAAAGTTTTCTTATTGTACCTAGTCTACATTGAAGAATTAGATATTATTTTGGACTCTTTAATCGCGATCGCCTAGAGAAACTTAGGCTACCTACTACTTAGTTAGTAATTCTCTTATACTTAAGAGTTGTTTCTGACGTTAGCTCTTTTTAGGGTTCCGCACCAAAATGGTAAAAATGGAACCCTTATGGTGCGACCCCCCCCCCCCCCCCCCCTTATCTCCGAAGTTTACCAATTGAAAAATCTGAAATAATTATGGTTAATACAAACTTATGTATATTTTACAGGAAAAATAAAACCAACGGTCTAACTAGCATAGTTTTTTTTTTATTAACAATAAACCTCTACAAACAAAGTTAGTTTTGCGGTTCATTAAAGTCATTAATCGTAAAGGTACAGGTTTGTACGGAACCCTCGGTGCGCGAGTCCGACTCGCACTTGGCCGGTTTTATTTCGATTTATTATTATTAGTTCGAGGGTGCTGTCTCATCCACTAGCTAGGTGTAAAGTAGAGCTAAACTACTGTACAAAATTGCGTTACAAGCCGAGAAATGTACCTACTAATTAATTGTGCGATTCCAGTGAAATTCGCGGTACTTTCAATCGCATAAAAACGTGAACTAATTTAATTTTTTAACACATTATAATAAAATAAACCATTACTAATGAAACAAAATAAAAATGACTATTAAACATGCGTTAAATAAAGTTTTTTGTCACCAAATGTAAAATTGCAAGTAAGTAGATAATATGTACCTACATTTCGTAGATACACGGAAAAAAAAAATTAGCTGTGGTAACTAAAATTTAGTAATGGTAGCTAAATTCCTTCGAAAATATACGGACAACTAACTATTTAGCTCTCGTAGCAAAGTGTTTTTAGCTAACAAAAATTAGCTGTGGTAGCAAATATTTTTATCTGAAATCACTACGAATCATAGAAAACTTAGCAGTGACAGCAAATTTTATTAGCTAAATTTAGCTGTGGCTGCTAACCATATTAGTTATATTTAGCAGTGACAGCGAATAATTTTAGCTAAATTTAGCTGTGGCTGCTAACCATATTAGCTATATTTAGAAGTGACAGCGAATAATTTTAGGTAAAATTAGTTGTGGCTGCTAACCATATTAGCTATATTTAGCTGTGGCTGCTAACTATATTAACAGTATCAGCAAATTTTATTAGCTATATTTAGCGATAGCCGATAAAAAAATTAGACGAAGCTGCTAATTACTTTAGCTTCGACAGCTAAAATAATTTGTAGCCATGGAAAATAGTATTAGCTGTAGCAATTAAATCAGTTTGATGCTCTATCGATTTACCTTACGAGGTATTTGAAAATAAATTTAGCTAAAGTTGTGAATTGTGTTTGTTACTTTAACTAAGAGGTTGAGTTGCGAAGCGAATTCACTTTAGCTGCGACAGCTAATTTATTTCGTCGCCATGGAAGAAAGTATTAGCTTTAGCAATTAATTTACTTTGATGCACTATAAAATTACTTTAGCAGCCTTTAACAATAATCTTAGCTGTCGCTGTGAGTTAAATTTGTTACTGTAACTAAGAGTTTTAGTTGTGAGTTTTAATCGCATTAGATGGGACAGCTAAAATAATTTGTAGCGATGGAAAATAATGTTAGCCATAGCAACTAGGTTAGTGTGATACTCTATCGAATTACTTTAGCGGTAATCGAAAATGGGTTTAGATGCAGCCGTGAATTGTGTTTGTTACTTTAACTGAGAAGTTTAGTTGCGAAGAGTAATCACTTTAGCTGCGACAGCTAAAATAATTTGTCACCCTGTACATTAAAATTAGCTTTAGCAACTAAGTCAGTTTGATGCACTATCAAATTACCTTAGCGGTATTTGACAATGATCTTAACTGCCGTTGTGAATTAGATTTGTTAATGTAACTAAGGGGTTTAGTTGCGTGATGTAATTATTTAGTTGAAATGACAAAAATAGTTCGTCGCACGGGAGATAATCTTAACTGCAGTGAATAAGTAAATTTGATACTCAATCGAATAAGTTTTTAGCTGTGGTTGTGGATTGAACTTTAACTAATACACTTAGTTAAAGTAACAAACTTAATTCACACACCACAGCTAAAAATAATTAGATAGAGTATCAAATTTACTTAGTTGCTGCAGCTAAAACCTATCTTTTATGCCACTCATGAAAATATATAATAAGTATATATTTTCATAAGTGGCGTAAAAGATTCTTTCTCGTACACGTTCGCCTGCAACGTCTGCAAAATAAACTTACTGCTACCGATGCTGCTAAATAAAACATAGTAACAAAGCATTTTTGTAACTATGTTTTATTAAATGTATCCTTAATAAAAACATCACGCAAGTAAGTTTCATGTGATGAATAAAATCAAATGCAGAAATTATTGTAACGTTATTTATATTTATTGGGCTCTTAATCACTGCAAACATGATCGTGTTAGTTTAAGGTATAATACAATTTTATAATACAAGGTCCATTTAAATTAAGCGCAAATATAAGGGTTTGTATAGGTACATACCCTAGAGGCGAAATAAAGGCTATAGAAGAATATAGTTAGGTAAAGTTTTTTTTATACAAAATAATTATTTTTTTATTACAACCTAATTCTTTTCGTTAGTTATTTATAGTAATATTGATGGTTTTCTCTATCTAATAATTAATAATCTAATAATTATTTTGTAAGAAAAAGTAAAAACCAATCTATCGTGTAATCTTACCAAATTTTATACGCGTACTAAAGAGTTTCTTTGACCTCTAAGTACCTGCCCTTAAATTAATGGGATTCTGTATTTACGTATAACAGTGTTAGATTCCAAGTACCATAACATTACCAATAATGTTTAACTTACACACGGTTTGTCTGTAGAAGAAGAGCATGACGACTTGGTACGCTGGCTACAAAATACCCCCGAATTAACCCCGTCCATAGCGCGGTTATTCCCAATTATAACATATTATTAGAAGGCTTATATCTATTATATTCGTTGATTAATCCTTCAGTCTTCGAGTCGCGTATTTGTTTGTCTGAATGACATTGTATATTGTATACAGCCCTTTGTAGAAAATACAATTCTCTTTCAGTTTGTTTGGGATAGCAACAATGTAAAGAGTGAAATAGTTTAAAGAAAATGTCGAAGGCTTTAAGGGGGCTGTCTATGTTATACATTGTATCATCTATGATTAAAAAACACTCAGTGATGTTGTCTTCGTCCGGTGATACTGCAAACAACTGAGGACCAAGCGGAAGGCCCCGTTGGAAACAGTTTTCCTTATTACGCAGGTTGGTTGGCAGGACTTCAGCGGCAGACTGAAAATTTAAAACATTTGTAAGATACGTAGATGGAGCGCATGGAGCATACGCTCACAAAGATTAGGAGTAAAATTCATTGTGATGAACTACTTACTTTTACATATTGAATGAAACTATCTTTCGCTTCCAATCTTGATGGCCTCCATTGTTGTTTTTTCTTCATTACAATATTTTTAATTGGAAGTAACAATGGAAGGACTCTCAAAGTTTTGATTTTTTTTCCATCTGCAAATAAAAAGAACAGAATCACTTTCCATTATCACGGATATCATACGAATGAATTATAAGTGATTTCCATTGCAAGAGCGCTCACTAATGTAACCATTGAGGAAATAGATAATAATATGTAATATAATAATAATAATTCTTTATTCGCATTTACATTGAGGTGTTAAATATAGCTAAAGTGGTAACAGTGTATTGCCATTCTATTGCCTGCAAATATGTATAAAGTAATATTGAAAAACAGCGAAAACTTAAACACAATGCTTAAACTATAGATTAAATTTTGTCGTTTTACTTATTAATACATTCATAGAATTCTTTAATGTCATAAAAATTATAGAGGATAAGGAGTAGGTAACAACTGCCATATTGCTTAATAATACAGAACTTATCGTTCTAGTTCTAGCGGTTAAATATAGAGTCATAATTTATTAGATACTAACCTGATGTGCAGCAGTCGTTTATTGCATTCTGTTCTTTTACTGGAATTTTACTGATTATAAAAGATGACAGCGTCGGCCACTCGTTATATAGTTGCATTGCAGCGTCAGGATACAAATTAGAAAAATCTATTTCTAGCTGCGGGAAATACAATTAAAATATAATCGACATATTAATATATATTAATATATAACATATTATAATCGACTGAGGTTGTTGACACCATACTGGTCCTATCAGAATCGCAGGAAATTTTTCTCCTTTTTGCTGGTGCTTCCTATTTAAGTACCTACACATTAATATGTATAAAATGAAATTGCTACACAGGCTATACTAGATCACGATTGTATAGTAAAATTATAATAACACTATAATAATTAAAGTGTTAAAAGAAACAATTATTTGTATAAGTGAACAAAGTTTTACCTGGTTTAGCAGAGTTGTAATTTTTTGCATGAATGTTAATCTCTCACCAATCTTTGGAAATAGTTTTTCAAGCGAATATTCAGTCAATACATTCAAGTGGGAAATTTCAATCCCTTCATCTAAAAAAAAATAATTAATAGATAAATCTAGACTAATAATAATATATAGGAATATAAAATATAGGTACATATTTATAAAGGGAAAAGTTTTGTGTGTTTGTTTGTAACGGAGAAACGTTAAACTACTGGACCAATTTTAAAAATTTTAGAAAGCTAACTTTGTTTTTGGAGGTTTATTGCCAATAACAAACTGAGTACCTATGATTGTGTGACGGAATTATATTATTAACTGTACGCTTAAAACTCAATTTGGTCACAATATGTATAATGTACCGTTAGCCTGTAAGTTTCATCGAAGTGAATTGTTTAATTCTATAAGAAAGTAACAAAAATCTTAAACCACAAAATGAGTAGGTATAGGTACTAGTTGGAGTGTTGAATTGACAAATTGATTTCGTCGTCCAATAATTGATTTGGTTGTACAATAATTGGTTTCAAATAGTAATAATAACAAGTGATTTAAGATTCATTGGCAGACAATACGTTTGGGCCTGTGGGCGGTGGAATACGGGAATAGAAAAACGTAGGTACATGAAACGAATCCACTAACCTTTAAACTTTTCAATTACTTTTTGGTCATATCCCCAGCTCGCCAGGAGTTGGGAGATGTCCCGGGTTTCTTCTTCCATTTGTTTTCTGAGAAAACCTAAACTTTTTATGCACTTTTCACTACTTATTTCAAAAGCTACAAACCACTACAGACACAACACAAGTTACTAACTTGCGCCCGGAGCGGCCGACGCGGTGCCGCCGGTGTTGCTATCGTAAAAATTGGGATTGCCGTAAGCCACATTTTGATTTGCCGTATTTTAAGGGAAATCGAAGAAGCTCAACATATAAAATTTTTAGGTTTAGAACTAGACAAAACTTTAAACTGGAAAGATCATGTTGATATGATATAATAATAAATAAATATATACGGGACATTTTACACATCGCAATCTAGCCCCAAAGTAAGCGATAGCTTGTGTTATGGGTACTACATAACTGATAAATATACATACATACTAATATACATAAATATAATATACTGAAAAACACCCTGACACACGATCATCACACAAACATTCACCAGTAGTGGGAATCGAACCCACGAACTCCGGCGCAGACGGCAGGTTCGCTACCACTACGCCATTCGGTCGTCAAATGCAATATGCAAGAAACTAAACAGTTATGTATATGTATTTGTACTGATTGCGCCAAATAGCGTTACCTCACATAGTTTTGGCAGCATACCATTGCTACAATTCGTCTGTTCGGCGCTATGGACTAATCTTATGGTTATGGTTATAATTATCTCCGTCGAAATCAATAGAGTCTATCCAGGGTGTCAGCTTCCTAGATACCAAATTTTATCAAAATTGGTCCAGCCGTTTGTGCGTGAAGAAGTAACAAACATACACACATACACACTCATAAACTTTCTGTTTTATAATATTAGTGTGATAGCATTTTCTTTATAAACAGAGTTAAATAAAATCTAAATCCTGTCCTTTGCTGGAAAGTACTGGCAACACTTCTTACGTTAACTTTTCCCGCGTGAAACTCGAAAATATTCGTCGTAGCAGCAAAATGTGTTTTAGCTACTGCAGCGAATACGATATTCGTTAGCTTTACAAAAACATTAGAGCTATCCTTTAATTCAAGGAGACTGGATAAACCGTTTACTTTCAAAACCCTTAGAAAGGGTAACCCGATTTATTGAATTTATTTTTGTCTTTTTCACTCTCACGGATACGTTGGTGAGCGACATGCAGCGTCGCGGAAGAATATAACAGAAAAACGATCTTTTACCTCATTACTCAAAAACTAAGCCAGTTATCAAAAATCTGTTTCTTAGAGTGTTTGGATATTATTATTACCGACACCTTAAAGCTCAAATAACAATACATCCATATTCCATTGTAGTTTCCGATAAAAAAGAGAAAAACTGAGATTTTGGAGGAACTTTTGGGAGAACTTTCTATAGAGCATTGAATTAATATGTAGGTACTAGAACAGACAACGCTAACAAAATCTGTGTACCGCGAACGGCAGTGCGGGGCGCGCGGGAGGGGAGGGCCTCGTTCCGCGCGTCCCGCTCCTTAACATAGATGCGACTGTTATACAGAGGCGACACTTTGTACGATATTTTACCTATTGAATTACTGTAAGAGAACGTAGTAATAGTAGATTGTATTATAAGGGAGCAAAATAATATTTTTACGGCGAGGGCGCTTTTTTGAAGCCAGAACGAAGTGAGGGATTCCAGAGTAGAATCCTGAGCGTAGCGAGGGATTCTTTAGTAGAATCCTGAACGTAGCGAGGGATTCAAAGTACGTCGCCCGAGCCAAAAATATATTTGCGCCCGAATGATACACTCTACTTTTCATCACCCTGTATGAGAAAATTTGGTTCCCGCGGGAACTCTTTAATTTCCCGGGATAAAAAGCATATGTGCTATTTCCAGACTACAATCTTTTTTTTTTTTTTTAAATCTATCTCTGTGCCAAATTTTATCCAGATCCGTTCAGCCGTTCGGGCGTAATTGAGTAACACACATCCATACCACCATACATCCACACATCCATCCAAACTTTCGCCTTTATAATAATATTTATTTAATTATAATTTTTTTTTTTTTTTTTAAATATATATATCCATATAGCCCTTTCGTTAGTTAAAATTCAGAAATTATAAATTCCTAAATTGACCCTGCCGGGGATCGAACCCTGGACCTCCGCACGTTAAGACAGCAGCGCTCAACACTGCGCCACGGAGGTCGTCAATTTGCGTTGGCGCTGAACACTAAGATGTTCCAAATTCAATAAGTGCGCGGCAAAGATAATTGCGGCGCACTTACGAGCATAAAGAGGATTAAAAACTCATTACTGCCCGCTAAAAGTTTCTTATAGAAAACACCACCTTTGGGCGTACATAAAGGCGAACCAAGTCGTCCTTTTCGAATGCATGGGATGAAAAATAAATTTTACATCTCTCATATTCGGTAAGTAGGTCCTTATTACCCCCAAATGGAGCTTGTAGGTGACCAATTAGCGCTCTAGGGTAATAATGTAGCTAGAAAAGCCCTAGGGCGGTAAGTAATTAAAAAAAGTATGATGGTTAGATGTACGCGAACTTTTTGAAAGACTGAAGAGTTTTTTTTTTAATTACTTACCGCCCTAGGGCTTTTCTAGCTCCACATTATTACCCTCGAGCGCTAATTGGTCACCTACAAGCTCCATTTGGGGGTAATAAGGACCTACTTTACCTCACAATCGAGATGTAAAGCAGAGTAGTTAGCTCGGGTGTAAGCGTCAATTGCACCCTCGAACTATAGGCGCCCTCCCTGCGCTCGTGCGCCTAAATATCTCGGGCTGCAATTGATGCCTTACAACCCTTGGCTACTAATCTACTATAAAGCGCAACTGAGGTTTTAATTACAATATTTATTTTATAGCACTGTGTGACTCAAACACGCACTTAAGCAACGGTTTTCCGGGACTTGGGTAGTCCATTATTAAACCTTGCAAAAATAAAAGTAATTATATTATATATAACATAACTGCCTCGTTGATCTATCGTTTAAATATAATATGTCTGACTGCGGACCTCGAGCCAGGAATCCACGACTCTCTTTTTTCATTGTCCGGCCGAGGAAACCTTTAAATACAAATCATTTTAAATAATACAAAATTAAACAAAGTAAATAAAACTTGTGCACGAGTCGTGGTTGAAATGATCAAATATGCAATAGGTACCTAAATAAACATAATAGCAAACATAAAAAGGGTAAATAAACACATCTTTTTCCCTACCACCTTCCTAGTACAATGTTCATAGTGTCATATCTGCATAGTTTCTTAGTCTATGAATTTCGCCGAAACATAGCAGCAAGCGCGGTGACGTATATTGACGAGTCATAATTTATAAACATAATTAAACTACTTACTAGTAAATCCTATACCTTTAAACGAGCAATTCTTGTATACAGGGCATCCCATGGCGATGCCACATGGAGGGGAAGTACCTTAAATATTGTAGATAGAACATTTCATTGAAAGAAGACTTTCTTTCAATTTTAAAAGCAATTTAAATTGCATTCTTAGATTTTTTTTACCAAAAAAAATGATTCCTGCTGCCATCTATAGGTGAATTTGCAGTAAGAAGGATATACTACCGAGCAAAGCTCGGTCACCTAGATAGTTCCCTTAATTTTGGGAAAAAATCAAACTTTTTACCACGAATTGTAGATAAAAGACCAATCTTTGTGTTGTTATTTTTAGTTCCATTATATTTTGTTTAACCTAGTCACAATATGTACCGAAAACTAAACGAAAACTGCAATATTTGTAAACACGTCCTTAAAATAAAAGCTGTTTTTTAAAAAGTTTTTTACTTTTAATTTATCTACGTTTAAATTAGAGACAGTTGATGTTATTATTGACGAAGCATTTTTTAATTTTTGAAGAATTTATACAATAAATTACGAAATATTGTCGTTTGGTATGACACATTTTTCAAATTAATATCGTTAGTAAATCTCTGCAATCAACAGGCACAGATATCTCGGTAAATTCACAGACCTGTTGAAAAAATGCTGCACTTTCTTGGAAGAATAAAGAAGTACATCAGTCTTCAAAAGGGAATTGGCTGAAATTGAACACACCACCACATAAAATACTCTTATACACTCTCGACGCACGTTTCGCCCCGCATTGTGGAGTCAACATCTACTGAGGATGTCCCGGTTCGCACAATATCGGCGAATTTTTATTTAGCAGTTGCAGCAAAGAATATTAGTTAAAGTTTGAGAAAAAGTTAGTCACAGCTACAAAATGTTCTTAGCAGCCTCACATAAGTCTAATTTGCTTCTAATGCTGGTATATTATTGTTATTCATTGCACAGAAATTTCGGTGGTGTGAATAAGCTTTTTCGCAACATCGGCGAATTTTTATGTAGCAATTGCAGCAAATAATATTAGTTAAAGTTGTTCAAAAAACTACTTACAGCTACACAATGTTCTTAGCAGCCTCACATAAGTTTGATTTGCTACTAATACTAATATATAATTGTTACTCATTGCGCAGAAAATTCGGTGATGTGACTAAGATTTTAAGTAACATCAGCTAATTTTTATTTAGCAGTTGCAGCAAATAATATTAGTTAAAGTTAATGAAAAAGTTAGTTACAGCTACAAAATGTTCTTAGCAGCCTCACATAAGTCTGATTTGCTACTAATGCTAATATATTATTGTTGTTTATCGCATTGAAAATTTGATGGTGTGACTAAGATTTTTCGTAACATTGGTGAATTTTTATTTAGTAGTTGCAGCAAATAATATTAGTTAAAGTTTTTCAAAAAGTTACTCACAGCTACACAATGTTCTTAGCAGCCTCACATAAGTCTGATTTGCTTCTAATGCTAATATATTTTATTGTTGTTTATCGCATTGAAAATTTGATGGTGTGACTAAGATTTTTCGTAACATCGGTGAATTTTTATTTAGCAGTTGCAGCAAATAATATTAGTTACAGTTTTTCAAAAAGTTAGTTACAGCTACAAAATGTTCTTAGCAGCCTCACATAAGTCTGATTTGCTACTAATGCTAATATATTATTGTTGTTTATCGCATTGAAAATTTGATGGTGTGACTAAGATTTTTCGTAACATCGGTGAATTTTTATTTAGCAGTTGCAGCAAATAATATTAGTTAAAGTTTTTCAAAAAGTTAGTTACAGCTACAAAATGTTCTTAGCAGCCTCACATAAGTCTGATTTGCTACTAATGCTAATATATTATTGTTGTTTATCGCATTGAAAATTTGATGGTGTGACTAAGATTTGTCGTAACATCGGTAAATTTTTATTTAGCAGTTGCAGCAAATAATATTAGTTAAAGTTTTTCAAAAAGTTAGTTACAGCTACAAAATGTTCTTAGCAGCCTCACATAAGTCTGATTTGCTACTAATGCTATTATATTATTGTTGTTCATTGCACAGAAAATTCGGTGGTCTGACTATGATTTTTCGTAACATCGGCGAATTTTTTATTTAGCAGTTGAAGCAAAGAATATTCGCTAAAGTTTGTGAAAAAGTTAGTCACAGCTTCAAAATGTTCTTAGCAGCATCACATAAATCTGATTTGCTACTTCAGCTAATATATTATAACTTTTCGTTACCTAGGTAATTTGTTGATGTGACAATTATCAATATTGTCGAAAGATATCTATGTATATTAGTAGATGAGTGTGAAAATAAAATTAGCAGCTGTTGCAAAACTATTGTTAGTGATTGCAAAATGTTTTTATCAAATGCAACAAAGACACGTTTTTGCTGCCTTATGCATGTACAATTAGCAATAGTAACAAAGTTTTTGTCTACTTAATCTAAGAATTATTAGCAGTCATAGCTAACAGCAATGTCTAATTAAATTTTGTTGATACGGATAAAGAAATTAGCCATACATGCTAATCAATTAGTAGCGGTAGCAAATTATTTGAAATTCTTTTAACTAAATATCGTTAGCAAGTGTAACGAAATGGCTTTAGTTCCTATAGACACGGGTTTGTTACCGTTGCTAAGAAATTGTATGCAGCAGCAAAGGAAATTTCAGCAAAACGAGTTTAGCTACCACAACTAAATCATTTTTTTCCGTGTAGTACACTGAAAAAAAAAATTAGTAAAACGAATTGCTTTTTCGGTAATATACATTGCTTTGGCCAGTAAAAATGGAGCCTATTGTCCAAACAAGTTCAAGTAACCGAAAGAAAAACAGTTGAGTTATAACAGTAGATTTTACCGGTTGACTATTCTTACTGTTTGTAAGACAGTAAGTAAGAAAGTATATTTAGTATGAACTGTTTGTTTCAGTAAACTTTAAAGTTCAAACAATTAAAATAGCTGTTTAGCTCCTAACTATATTCTAAAAAAACTGTTCTGAAGCAGTAAAATTAACTGCTACAATATCAGTAAAGCTCTGAAAACGGCAATACTTAAAAAGAACCGTTTGCTTCAGTAAACATTAATGTACAAACAATTGAAACAACTGATTAGCTTCTTACTGTTTTTTGCCCATTTCGACGAACTGTCAGTAACCAATTACTTTTACAAAAAATCAGTATTTTTAACCGAATTAAATTTTACTGTGCCAAAACAGTAAAAAGTTTCGTGCTATTTTTTTCAGTGTATTTCTGTGTGCACTCGACCGAATAATGACACCTGTTAAAGAAATTATAATAGATAGGTACTTATTTTTTTGTCTACCTTAATTTTTAATTAGGTACTTAAAAGATGACTCTATATTTAGAAAGTTACGTATATTATATATAATATGTCGCAGTATAGGTATTACAAAAAGATCGATTAGGTACCTAGGTACGATACGCATCGATTGGATGCGAAAAACCGAGGGAAGTGCACGTTGGCGCTACTTAAAAGAGGCCTATGTCCAACGGATGCACAATGGTTGATGATGATGATAGTTACAAAATGGCCCCGTTTTGTAATCGGCGGTTCAACGTTTGGCCATTCCGCCGTTGGGGCATCGTCTGCCGCATATAGACTCAGTGCTTCGCGTTCACCAAAGCTAGCTGCTAGCATTAAAGAATTTCTATCTACCTACTTATCCACTATATGCCTGGTGGGAGGCTTCGGCCGTGGCTAGTTACCACCCTGTAAAGACGTGCCGCCAAGCGATTTAGCGTTCCGGTACGATACCGTGTAGAAACCGAATATGGGTTTAATATAACTACCATGCCCCTAACAGGTTAGCCCGCTACCATCTTAGACTGCATCATCACTTACCATCAGGTGAGATCGCAGTCAAGGGCTAACTTGTTGTGGATTAAAAAAAAAATGTTACTTTTGCCTTGTCATCTAGATAGGTAAGTAAATAAAAGCTTACCTATATTGGTTACATTTGTTGCTACATTTCGAGCACGAAGGCAGCATCTTAAATCCAATAAGCATCCGATTCTTTCCCATAACGATATAAATATAATATTAATCAACAGCATAAAGGTCCACGCTGACTCCCCATTGACCGTTTCATAAGGTGGCAACACACCGTGACGTTTCCGTAATCTAATTTCGATTTGGTGCACAATTTATTACCATTGTAATGGTGGCTGGACCATCGAATGAACTTATGGGATCAGTACAGATTCAAAAAGGCGCTTTATGGTCTGAGAGACGGTGGCTGATTTTGAGGAGACAGTTTACTTTGAGACTAAAGTACCTACTGGAACTAGAGAAGTCTATGCAATTCAAAACAAATTAAGTAGTATTAGTTATTAGTAAAGATATGACGTAGTACGACACATTCTAAACGATATTTAAGTTAAGTTAGATTTTAAGTGCTTTTTTTGTATTTTATAAGCAGCAAATAAAACGTAATCTATTCTATTCCGTTTTTTTTTCGAGATCTAATAAATAACTACTTAAGTAGGTACTTATTGAAGATTTAATTAAAGACTGCAGGCTATTTCTTAAAAACCCCTCAAAAAACGAGAATAAGAGTAGGTACTTACTACTTATCCCAATTTTTCCAGGCAATTTTTTGTATCCAATAAAAGGCAGCTCTTGATTGCGATCTCCTGGTGGTAAGTGATGATGCAGTCTAAGATGGTAGCGGGCTAACATATTAGGGGTACAGTTATATTTAAACCCATAGCTCTTTAATCGGTAAATAAATGGGTGCGATTGTGTCTATTTTTTTGGCATTCTTTCCCACCTGCTCTCCAGTTAATCCTCTCTCTTGCCTTCGAAATGAGGGAACTTTAATTGAATTCCGTATAGTTTTTTCTCAATTTGACAGTCGAGCCGGTCGTGTTTTTGTAACTAGTCGTTTTAGCGGGAAAACGCAGCTAAGTAGATTGGCTAACGGTATAACCGCTCTATTTTATAAATTACCACTCTTTTATCAACTTTTTCGGTGCTAAATTCTAATTTAAGAACGCTTTTAATAGCTAAGGTTGTACTGAGACCAAACCATCTAAATATATAAAAGGCAAGGTGACTGACTATAAATGCATAGCTCAAACCATATGGACGGTTCGGGCTGAATGAAACTTGGCATAAAGATAGCTATTTTGACATAGGCATGCGCTAAGAAAGGATGAAAATTCAACCCTATAAAATGGGAGTTTATGAGGGAGATGAACCAGCAAGAAATTTGGTGGTTACTATTTTGAAGAAAAAAATGTAATTTACAAGTAGGTACCCACATCAATGTGTAGATACTACTCAGCAATCCTAAGCGAGTCAAATCCATGCTCTTTTATCATTTACATATTAATCTTCAACGGTATTAAGCTTTTTTCAGGAGCATTCTTCTAATGAATTTCATTTTGTGTAAACCTTGTGTGAGGTATACCGATATTGGTAGTAGGTAATTCTACCTTATATCTAACTAGCTACATTTGAAATTCCAATACACCTAAAAGCCGGATGCGATCGCAATCCGCAAATGATCGTGTGTTAGGAATTTAGCACATAATTATAGTTTAGATTTCATTCAACAATGGACTAGGCATCGCTGTGGAAGTCACGTGCCTATATCAGTAAAACTAGATAGGTCTACTAACCTAATAGTGTTTGTTAGATCATTATGGACCACAAATTCATACAATCGTAGTGTTACCACAGGTGTTACGTTAAAACTATTGACTAACTGATGTCTATAGTTTTCCGATTCCCGCGGGAACTTTAATTTTCCGGTATAAAAAGTAGCCTATATGTGTTATATGGTTATTCCCATCGTATTCCAGACTATAATCTATTTCTGTGCCAAACACAGACAGAGATATGGAGAAAATGTCTTGCTTGTTAGTTCCTATCCCTACTATCATCCGTCTTTGTGTCTGTGGGTGTAGTCTTACCTACTATCATCGATCATACTAATCTATACTAATATTATAAATGTGAAAGTTTGGATGGATTGATGGATGGATGTTTGTTACTCAATCACGCCAGAACGGCTGAACGGATCTGGATGAAATTTGGCACAGAGATAGATTATAGTCTGAAATAACACATAGGTTACTTTTTATCTCGAAAAATGAAAGATAATTTGTGGGAATAAACAAAACTTACCCCACGGGGACTAAGTCCCGGGCAGCTAGTCTAGTAAAAAAATAGAGATAAATAATTATCATGTGGCACATACCATCAGGGTTATTCGTCCCATGCTGACTGCCCTCTTCGCTCCCTGAAGCTGGACTGTTCAGCCCGGTGCCCCCCGACCTGCCAGCTAAGGACAGGCCCAGTTGCTCCGCGATCTCCCCGTGGTCAGCCTGGTGGATGTAGTCGAATATACTGCTGCCTGTCATTTCTACCTGCGGACAAAGATATCACACGTCATCAATATATCAAACCATTGTTAAGTTTCTAGTTATTCGTTTGATTATTGGTTTAAAATAAAATTAGCAATTTGGAACCCAGGCCGTGGCTTTTAAAAAAAAGAGAACACAAGGAGATAGAGGAGTCTCGCAGACACATCAAGGGTAGATAGGTTCTGAACGCCCTTTCCTACCGAGAAGAATCAGCAAGAAACCCGGTGGAAAGAAAGAATCGAATGCCATTCCTAAAAGTTTTTCTACATTCAGACCACTAGGTATGCCGAAACAATTCAAAATTCAAAAGTTTCAAATAGATTTGTTACAAGTGCTTATGAATAGTCGAAAAAAAAAAAAAAAATAGTCGAATGAATACCATATAAAATTAGCATTGTTTTAGTCAATTGACAACTTCTCAGGTGCAGTGGTGAGCGCTGTGGTTATAAGAGGGAGGTCCTGGGTTCGATTTTCGGCTGGGGCAATTCCGAAATTTATAATTTTCCATTTGTCTCTGGTTGGTCTGGTGAAAGATTTCGACAAAATTCGTTGAAACCAAAATCATCGTTACATAAAACTATACTTTCTGTTGATACACCACATACAATTCTAAGCTTCCAACATCCCTTCCACCTTACCACTACATCATCAACCTTATGCAGATAAATTAAGGTTGGAATTCCCGAGCTCAACCATGTTAGTCAAAATGAAGACACCTCACGTACGGTCATAGTTATGAATGAACTGACCGTTATCATACATCGCATAGCAGGTGGCATTACAAACGACTACGCAAAAGGCAAACTAGAACCAGTGCAAGCTACCTCGAATACTGGAAAGCCGACGCTTAAAGAGAAATTAAATAAACATGATTCTTATAGCGATAAGATTGTTTGCATAGCCTTGGATGTAATAAACAAGGAATAGGAAACGTAATCTGTAAGTTACTCTTGCGGGGCGAGGGGAGACTAATTTTTCTGCCCAATTATTGACAATTATAGTGCATGGAAAAGTCGATTACTATGGACAACACAATATCATAATTAATGGCGAAACTACCACAGTTCGTAAGGCGAATATGGCCGAACTCACGCGTCCCGTGGTTAATTTGTCCAAGGCGACAGCATAAATGGGAAAAATGGGAATTTAAAATTAATGACAATTACATTTCGTGAAAATAACAATTACACTTCTTATGTAAATTGTAAAACTGAATTCAAGAATTAACTTCCTGTTAAGCTAAAGTTAAGCAATAATATGAAAAATTTACTGCCAGTAATGTTCGTAATTCAGGAACAATAAGCTCTTCAGTTTATACTACCTAATGGAAGAATTCTCTCCTGCTAGGCTCAAAAATGGGATTGCAAACTTTTAAGGATAGTAGAATAATTGAATTAACAATTAATATTGATTTATAAATAATTACTGCGAAATTCTTGCAAATGCGAGGCATAAGTGTGGCATAAGTACCTACAGGGTGGAAAAAACCAAAGGGCCAATGAGGAAATATAGATACTACATAGGATACTTTAAATATTGAAGATACGAAATTTTACTCAAAAGAAACATTCCTTTATTTTTTAAAGTAAGTAAGACCGTAGAAGATGTAAAATATCAAGTAAAATTGTAGTGGAATGAAAAAAATATATTCAAATAAGCATTCGTGTACTCAAAGGAAGCTGCCTGAGAGTTCTGCATAATGTTTTCAAAGGTTTATTATGCCAATCTGCATTTGGCCTGCGTGGTGAACTAAGGCCTGAACCCTTCTTATTCTAAGGGGGGGCCCGTGCGATGATGGCATAAAAAGAATGCACCTACCGCGTTAGGTAGATAACGCAAAACAAAATCTTCATCACAGGTGCTCAAAACAATTCGAAGAACTTAGAAATTATCTCGATTGTCATTGACCGTCGATTGGAAACTATCCGACTTTCTTGCTCCTTTCACGGCGTATGCAAATGTTTTCTTTAAATAAATTTATCAAATATAATTGTGAGATCCTATTAAGCATTCAGTTGTCGTGTATCCGCAGTGGTGCTGCGCATGTGAATTGCTCGAACAATGGTGACGTTACGGTGGTCGCTTCTGGGAAAGATCCTAAGCATTTTATGGCGTTTACCGATTCAATGATTGGAGCGAGGGCCCACAAATTTGATGCTGTTGACAGGTGATTTTGATGTTGAATATGTTATGTACCTACTGAGTACTTGTCGGTTTACGATAGCTATGCTGTGTATATAAGTTGAGTACAATCTTGTCCATTTAGGTGAAGTTTATCATCGTATATGCTCACAAAGCTCCTAAACATTTTAAGGCGCATAACGATGCAACGATTGGAGCCACAGGGCCCACAAATTTGATGCTGTTGACAGGTGATTTTGATGTTGAATATGTTATGTACCTACTGAGTACTTGTCGGTTTGCGATTGCTATGTTGTGTATATAAGTTGAGTACTATCTTGTCCATTTAGGTGAAGTGTATGCTGATAAAGATCCGAAACACTTTATGGCGTTTACCGATTCAACGATTGGAGCGAGGGCCCACAAATTTGATGCTGTTGACATTTGATTTTGATGTTGAATATGTTATGTGACTGCTGTACCTACATTTCGGTTGCTATACTGTCTATGTAAGTTGATGTACCTATCTTGTTCATTTAGGTGAAGTTTATCTTCGTGTATGCTGATAAAGCTCCTAAACATTTTATGGCGTATACCGATTCAACGATTGGAGCGAGGGCCCACAAATTTGATGCTGTTGACAGGTGATTTTGATGTTGAATATGTTATGTGACTGCTGGCCAGTATACCTACTGTACTTGTCGTTTGCGATCGCTATCTTGTGATACGACATCATATCTATAACTGTATGTTATTTTATGTAAGTTGTACTAGCTATCTTGTCCATTTAGGTATCGTTTATCATCGTGGCTTTTTGGATAATTAAATATGCTAAAAATTAAATTGCGTAGTAGATAAGATTGATTCTAGTTTTTAAATCGTTTACTGCACATAATATCATCATCAACCTGTCCTTACTCCTTACCCATTACAGAGCATAGATCACCTCTCAAAAGAAGAAGGCTACTCTCCACCACGTTGAAATGCTCCAGCAATTACTGCTCCCATAGGTAAGTCAAAAGGAGTAAAACAATGTCCAGATGTAGATACCTATGTCCAGATACGTCATATCTTGTATAGTACATTAACAAGCAAACAAAATGAAAAGGCGATAAAGGAAAGACAAGAATAATGGAAGTAAGTATGTCTGAGAAATCAAGTCCATATCTCGCGAAGTACACTCATAACTCACAATAATGAGCAGACAAGAAGCATCACGTAAATAATTTCCAAAACGAAGGGTCGAACAAAGTCCTGTCAAAACAAAAAGTAAAATATCCATTTTCTCACTTAAGTATCCATAGAAAATACGATTTCGTATTTCCTATTGTCGACGATATCGTCAGTCTTTAGGGGTCTCAAAAAAAATGGCGGCAGAATTTAATATAACAGAAGCAGGGCTTATAAGGAGGCTATAAGAAAGTTGTGTCTGCTTATTTACCAGGAAGTTTATGTATTTTATGTCTACACACACCAACGCCTAATGTTCATAATATGTAAAACTAACACATTGGCCAATGCATTGGACAAGTTTCAGCCAATGTGTTAACGCTGCCTTCGGATTGTGCCCATTATTTTTTGATCATCTCAAACCTTTACCACTGAGCACTCCTTTCACAATGAAAAGGGTTGATTAAGACTAGGTATGGTCTTAATTAATGCTCAATCCGCGAGTTGGCATACTCTACATCTTATTGAAAACTAGTTTTTAGTTATTTGCAAAGGTGTGTTATTCTATCAGGCTTTCCTTTAAAGTTGTTCAGTACAGCCGCACACGGCAAATGTTCGCCAAGTAGTCTTGTGCATTCTTGTATTACATTGGCCGAATGCGTTGGGCCAATGTGTACAAGGGTGTGTGAGTATTCCAGCATTAGAATGAAAGGCACGCGCGCGCCTTGCCCGGGACGTGACTAGCATATCTCATTTCTCTTTCCCCCCCATCCGTTGTCTCCCTCACACCACCCTCCAGCCATTTTGAATCAACTGTTTCTCAGTTTTCAGATCTTTTCCTCCTTTCCTTTAATTTCGTAATGTTTAATTTCATCTGGATGTAAATTTTTTCCATTTTCGCGAGGATAAATTTTTCCGTGGGAATTTTGAAATGTCTTTTTTTAAAAAAGGAGGTTGGAATCAAGGATTTTTTTACCTAAGTGGATTAAATTTCTGAATCTCATTTTTTTATGTCTTAATAGAAAATCCTATAGAATGCACACGTTCTTCATAGTTTTGCAGCCATCAAAGCATTATATTCAGAACGTTTAAATACTACTTACATACCTTGGTTGAGTCGCGTAGATATACCTAATTATCCTTTCAGGACACTGTAATTTTTTCAACGCTTCTTCCTAAACTGTGGTGTAACGATTTTCATGGTGTCCCCTGAACCAGATTGTACAGTACACTGGTCTACACGAAAATTGCCTCCATGAAAATTTACTAAGTAAGTATATCTATAGTATTTCACTCGCTGAATCTAAATATCCAACATAAAATTCACTGTTAGGTACTGTTAATTAATGTCATATTTTAAATATCAGCTGATAATTATCAGCTGATATTTAAAATATGACGTTGAACACGTAAGTACATAAGGTACCTAAGTACTGCCTATTGTCGAGTTTTGCCGTGAGTTTTTAAAACTGACCTTATGCGTCCACCATCTCGTATCCCTATGGGGTCATACATAAAGTACGTCACACTACTTTCGTAATTTTTTGACCCCTGTGAAATGTGACCAACGCTGACAAGGACGGGGGTCCTTGTCACCGCTGGTCACATTTGTGAGAGAGACCTTTTGGCACTAAGACTCCACGGCCCCAGGGTCTCCACGGCAAACGGAACAAATATGTGACTCTCTATTGTGGAGTTCTGCCGTGACATTGCCGTGAGTTTTAAAAACTGACCTCAATGCGTCCACTGTCCCGTAAACAATATCCCTATGGGGTCATACAAAAAATACGTCACACTGATTTCGTAATTTTTGACCCCTCCCCCGTCCTTGGTCACATTTGTGTCACCTTTGGTCACATTTGTGAGACCACCCCCCCGTCCCCGTCCCCGTCCCCGTCCCTAGTGTGACGTCACATATCTTGCAATTTTACACTAGAAATTATTGAATAATTTCACAGGAGGACGGCGACGCGATAGCATCGTCACCGCTAACCCGCCGATGCGAGATAACACTCACGTGTGTGTACGTGAGCTTAACGTTGAACACGTAAGTACATAAGGTACCTAAGTACTGCCTATTGTCGAGTTTTGCCGTGAGTTTGTAGAGAGCCGTGCCGAAAAAGCCTACCTGGGGCTTCTTTGGCAAGAGAGTCCGTGAATTCCAAATTTGAGTTTTTTGATGGCCACTGAGTAAGTGAATAGGGCTGCTGACATAAATGCACAAGAATCACTTTGATTGATTAATTGCGTCTACCTATGAATTTTCATTGACTTAATAATAGGTATTTGTCACCTACCTACTACTTATACACTCTGCAGTAATAGAGTCATTATATGAAAATAACGTATGAGTTCCAAGAATACGCCGTCGTTTGATTTAATAAGTATGCATACCGCGTGTCAATAATATTATAATTAAATCTCATTAAATTCTCTAGCTTGATATTAAAATGTGCTAATGTACCTATTAGTAAGTAGAGACTTGGCAGACAAATAAAATATGGGTACCTAAGTCCTACGTATACGTGGTAATACCTGCCTAGATATAAGTCCAACGCTTGGGAGAGTTCTTTCTTTCTATTTAGTAACCCGTCACCATTCTATTGAGATATAACGTAAAATAGTTTATCTACAAGGTAATAGTACCTACTAGTAAAAGAGCAAGGTTTTACGCGATAGTTTCAGACTTATTTTGAAAAGAGTTTATTGTTATCAATTATTTAGGTGCTTTAAACTTTTTTGACTTTATAATAAAGACAAATTGCTACGGAAATCAATCTTCATAGAGTTCAGCGTAGGAAATGTAACGCATACACAGCCTTGTAAAACACAGGTTCTTTCTTATTCCCTCACTCTCATAATTCGAGTGGACAACAATCCATACCGATCGAAGACATGAGGGTGAAAAATCGCGAATGGTACTTTTTTTGTATTGAATTGTTCATCTTTTCAACCGATTTTGATAAAATTTAGTATGGGGGTAGGGTAGGTTACATCCCAGTTAACTTTACCCAGGAAAATTATGGAGTTCCTCTAAGAATAAAAAAATCTAAGCAAAAAACGTTATCCACGCGGAAGAGTTCGCGGGCATCTCCTAGTTGTATATAAAATAGGAAATAAACAACGGGTACACTTACTTGTGATAATCCTAAATATATAGAAACAGTTTCGGATATGTACAGAAACCTCCCGTCCGCCGCCACTGATAACGCGAACCCGTCGAGAGACTGTGGACAAACAAAACACAATGATCATTATTTCATCATCAAAGTCAATATATTGTGTGCCTAGGGGTGAAACAAGACGATTTCAGACGAGGGTAAAGATGCTTGCCTGCAGAGCGAAGCGAGGGCTGGCATCACCCGAAGTTCATCCCGAAGAAGAAGAATCGTGTTTCATCCCGCGTCACACAATATACTATTTTTCATATACTTAATCCACATTATAAGTGCGAGTTTTATTCAAATTGTATTTCTTATATTTTAGTTGCTAGGTTATTGTTTATAAAATATGATATCTGTCAGTAGTTGATGGTTAAAATATGCTTTTGGCGCCCAAAAAAATCAATGATAGGTAACTACCTAACCCTAGTGTAAGTCATGATCAGCCTCCTATTTAATTTTTTGAAATTTTCGCAAAAAAATAGATAGAGCTAAACGGAACAAGTCACGAATCGAACATGACAATACTAATCTGTTTGAAAAAACCTCAAACGTAAAAAATCTGTCCAAGTATTCACGCAAAATCGATTACGCAATCGAGTTGACCTCCAAATCGTAAAATTGTAGCATGCACGTCCTTATTTTTTTTCTCAAAAAACGTAGTTATACAACTAGTCCCGCAACGTTGCACCGATTTAAAAAAAAACGGCCAATCGAATCAAGGAATCACGTAGCAGTCCGTTTTCGATCCGCTATAGAAACCGCAGCACCACACTATTATAATGTAAGATTGCATAAAATTATATTGTTTACGTGAGCGAAATGATAGTATTACAATCGATTTTTTTAGCATTCCGCACCCGTTATGCTGAAACGCGTTGTTTTTGTCAACAGTCCGTTTAAAAAAGTCAAATCGCGAGAAAAATTTCGTGTGTGTGGATTATACACCGTCGCGGACTGGCACTACCGGGTGAGACCCTTGACGGGAGGCCTAGTAGATGCCTACCAGCGGTCGGGTTTGAATCCACTATACTAATTGGTCAGACATAATAAAGTCGGTCTGTCTATGTCATGGCGCGATCAGATCACGCGGGAATCCCCGGCCATCTGGGGGGCGTCCATGATGTGGAGCTATCCCCCTGATGTGATATCCTTGCGGGAGACATGGTTTCCGAAGATAAGCTCTGCGATAGTGCGACAGTATTTCCTGAACCGCCATCTAGGGTCGCCGCTATAAGTGTGGACACAGACAGAGAAAATGCAGTAAAATATAAGTAGGTAATGCTGTAAGTACCTATTGATAGACGTAGAACAGAAGCTACTTTTTCATGTAGCGAAGAGGTCTCTTTATGGAATTGGATTGAATTTCAATGATTTTTGAGGCAGTCCAGCAGCGGAAGAACACAGCTTAAAACGATAATGAAATTAAAAAAATGCGTTTAGCAACAAAAATAGCATTTAAAAAAGATTGGGCAGATTTTCAGTAATCTAACTTTTCACCCATTGCCGCAGTTATGCCAATCTGCCATAACAATAGACAATCGATTAAAACAACGAATTTTCGTCATCAAACAACCATAAGATTAACTATTTAATCTATTATTGGACTCCAGTTGCATTACTTTCGATACAGTTACGGAACCCGAGTTTCAAAGCAGTTCGGACTTGACCGCGATTTTTAAGCAATCCTTTAGCAAAATAAGTATCTAATATAAGTATTCAATTAAAATTGGTTGTGAAATTTTTAGTGAAACCGACAAAATTATTAAATTTTGATGTCGAAAGTTATATGTTCAAACACAAGTGTGCGGTTAGCTTTTGTTAAAAAAGAATTGTAGAGGTATTATGTTTATAAAAAGCATGAAGTTGGCAAATTGTGTAACAAAGTCAAGTTCGATTGTGTTTTGAGACGTTTCGTTGATGATGAAAATATTTGACCAAGAGTCAGTCAATAAATTAATATTTAAAGTATAGTTTTAAATACTGGGACCACGTCCTCTCCTAACTACTCAATGTGGCATATTGTGATAATAATAACTGCCAATCCACACTTGGCCAGTGCGGTGAACTAAGGCCAAAGCCTTTTTATTATGCGAAAAGACTCGTGCTCAGTAGTAAGCAATGAGTTGAACTGATGATGATGATGAATGATGATGAATGATGATAATAATAAATAATACCAATATCCAGGCAGAAATAAATTGCTACAGTAAACCTAATTTTATCTTCATACTAGCTGATGCCCGCGACTTCGTCCGCGTGGATATACCAAGTTTCATCGAAATAACTTGAGAAATGACAGACTTTTATACAAACTTTCAACCCCTATTTCACCCCTTTGGGGGTGGAATTTTGAAAAACTGTGAAACACGTATGTTTTCATTTTTAACCCGCAGCTCATATACCAAGTTTCATGGATATAACTTGAGAAATGAAGGACTTTCATACAAACTTTCAAGCCCTATTTCACCCCTTCGAGGGTAAAATTTACGAAAACTGTGAAACATGTATTTCTACATTTTTAACCGGTAGCTTGTATACCAAGTTTCATCGATATAACTTGAGAAATGAAGGACTTTCATACAAACTTTCAACCCCTATTTCACCCTCTTAGTGGTGGAATTTTGAAAAACTGTGACACACGTACTTCTTTATTTTTTACCGTAAGCCAAAATAAAAAGTTTCGTTGATATAACTTGTAAAACATCTTGAGAAACGAAGGACTTTCATACCAACTTTCATCCCCTCTTTCACCCTTTTGGGGGTCGAATTTTCAAAAACTGTGAAACACATGTGTCTTCATTTTCAACCCGCAGCTCATATATCAAGTTTCATGGCTATAACTTGAGAAATTAAGGAATTTCATACGAACTTTCAACCCCTATTTCACCCCTTCGGGGGTAGAATTTCGGGATAAAAAGTATCCTATGTCCTACCTCGTAGTAGGGGCTCAAATCGTGCCAAGTTTCGTTTGAATTCATTCAGTAGTTTCGGCGTGATGCGCGGCCAAGATACAGACAGACAGACAGACAGACAGACAGACAGACAGACAGACAGACAGACAGACAGACAAAAATGAAAAAAATTACAGATTTGGCTTCAGTATCGAATAATGAGTGCCCTCCAAAAAAAAATTTCAAAATATCTTCAATGTACAGAATTGGACCTGTTACAGTTTTATTAAAAGTATAGATACCTACCTACCAAACCAAGATTGCAAATATATCAACAATCAATCAATCATGTTGGTAACTGCCTCGTTGGTCTAGTGGTTCGCATATTCGACTGCGGCTGACGAGGTCCCGGGTTCGAGTCCGGGGTCGGGCCATAATCAAGTGTTGGGTTTTTCTGACTAGAAATTCTCAGTTAGGAAGTTGGTGTGTTGCACCCTCGTGCCTCGGAGAGCACGTTAAGCCGTCGGTCCCGGTTATTATCACTAACATGATAATAATATAGTCTCTAAAGTCCGCCAACCCGCATTGGAGCATCGTGGTGGGTCTAAGCTCTAATTCCCTCTCTCCTATGAGAGTGGAGGCCTGTGCCCAGCAGTGTGACGTTGATGGGCTGTAGTGGTGGTGGTGGTGGTTGAAATCAAAATTTTAAGTTCCCTGGTGAGAGGATTCGGCCGTGGCTATTTACAACCCTACTGGCAAAGACTTACCGCCAAGCGATTTAGCGTTCCGGTACGATGCCATGTCCACTAATGAGTTCGAATCACCTCCCAGAAAGGGTTTCTTAGCTACAATGAGCTAAGTGCGGATTGTTTGACTTCATAACTTTTGGGTATGTGGGAACTCTCATAAAGTATCTGCTACGTTTCCAATTTTTATTAATTGGTTCATTTGCACTCAGACTAGTTAAAGTAAAACACCTTCAACAAATTGCTCACCAGCTCTTTGACAACCATTCACCATTTATGAAAAAAAAAGAAACTGAAACCGAGACGATCGACATCAGCTGTGAAGTTAAAGTGTCAATCACATTAATAGTCACCATTGACCTTCAAATTTTTTTGGTACAAATTGTACTCTAATAGATTGTTATCTAGTTCAATACTTTCTCTATACTTACCTACTCTGTGATAGTGTAGAGTACTGAACGAGGTGTAATCTCTGTTTTTTGTGATCGTCTATGAACTTTCAATCTGTTCTAAGCAGGTTTGGATATTGCTTTTTTTTACTATTTCATTCATACTCCTATCAGGTTTTACGTGAAGCGAAAGGTTTCTGTTTTTTTTCCATAACCAGCGTAGGTATCTTTGCTTAGCTCAAGGTTAACAATGTAAGATTAAGACAACTCGTTTTCTATTTAAGGGGTCATCCATAAAGTACTTACGTCACACGTTAAGGGGGGGGTAGGGGGTCGATGAAGTGTGACATTGTGTGACAAGGGGTGGTAGGGTTCCTAAGTTTTGAGACGTCACATTTCAAAATCTTATACATCTTAAATCGTGGTAAAGTTACCACTTACCACCCTACCGGCAAAGACGTGCCGCCAAGCGATTTAGCGTTCCGGTCCGATGCCGTGTAGAAACCGAATAGGGGTATGGGTTTAATATAACTGCCATGCCCCGTAACAGGTTAGCCCGCTACCATCTAAGACTGCATCATCACTTACCATCAGGTTAGATCGCAGTCAAGGGCTAACTTGTAGTGGATAAAAAAAAAAAGATTTTTCTAGATCTCATCTGTGGCGGGAGTAGGTATAGTTCGCGCACGAGTTGAACGCAGAGCAAATGTATGGTGACAGATACATTTACTCTGCATTCAACTCGCGCGCGAACTGTATATATACGGTGTTATTCTCACCTGGAGGATGTGTGTGCCCTGGTGCTGCTCGAACAGCTCCAACGCGAGACTAGCCGCCGTCCGACGGTTTTGTGCACCTGTAACAATGGACAAACATGCAATAAAAGAGTATTTGAATTAGTGGATTGATTAATTCAATTCAAACTAACTAAGGGTGGACGATTATTTCAACTTGTTCGCCACTATAATCTATACTAATATACTATACTATTATACTAATATACTATACTATACTATTTACTAATTAAGGTAAAGGGTTTAACCTGTATCATCTAATTGTCATCTATTAGCCAATAAATATAGATTTTAAGCTTGTTTAAGGAGTGAGTGCCCGCGGTTCTCTCAGAACCGAGGTTGGCTTTAATTTGGTTGGCTCTTTGGTTCCCTGAGAGCTGTGGGCTGTGGTAGGTACTCCATGTATGTTTAATTTCGTTGTAGCCTGTACTTATTTTTTTGATGAATAAAGGATTATTTATTTGTTTATTACTGGCTGATGCCCGCGACTTCGTCCGCGTGGAATGAGCTTTTTTAATTGCAACGGGAACTCCTTAACTTTCCAGGATAAAAAGTACGCCTGTGTCACTCTCCAGGTCCTCAACTACATCCATGCAAAAAATCACGTTAATCCGTTGCTCTGTTGCGGCATGATTGAAGCACAAACCAACAAACAAACACACTTTCGCATTTATAATATTAGTATGATTGGTTAGAGTCGAGATGGACTAGACGTAGACGCTAGAAGAAATAATTATAAGAGATACTTATTACTAGATAGGTACTTAGTTACTAGAAGGTGAATATAAAGATGTGAGCAAGCTCATAAAAGCCTATAAACAAAAGGAAGCTCTCGTCACAAGCGGCGCGCGATACGATCAGTGTCGGGTTACAAGTTACTACTTTTCTTTGACAGGAACTTTATGTGTCCCTTTGTTTTACCTACTGAATGATGAACACGACCTTAACTATTGTTAAATTGTCATAGCTTGTCTGTTTATTTGTTTGTGATATATCGCATCACGCAAAATCATTGCACTGATTTATAAACGTAACTTAATAAACTTAAACTTTTGCAGTCGCACATGTAACGTGCCGTTATGTAAACTTAAATTTTCTATATCCTTCATGTTATTTTCATGTCAACCCTGGAATAAAATATTCAAGAAGCGACAACATAAAAAAAATTAACTAAATTATTTAAGTAGTTTATATATAGGTACCGTGTTGTGCGAGACGGTCTAAGAAGATGATAGTGTTTTATGGCATGTCAATCAATGGATTAAGTATAGTTTAACATGACCTTGGATTATTACATTTTTGGGGTGTGGATAAGACTATGCATAGCCAAACTAGTCTTAAAAGTTAAATTTGACTGACTTGATAGTCAAAAGTTATTTAAAATATTTATTAGGGCTCATAGATTGGTGGCTACAATTTTTGCAAATTACCTACATTTAGGCAAATTAGCTGATGCCCGCGACTTCGTCCGCGTGGATATAGTAGTATTTTTTTGTTCACGCGGGATCCCTTTAATTTTCCGGGATAAAAAGTAGCCTATGTGTTATTCCAAACTATAATCTATCTCTGCGTTCTGGCGTGATTGAGTAACAAACATCCATCCATACATCCAAACTTTTGCATTTATAATATGAGTAATAGATTGCATGTACGGAGTGGAGACATGGACACAGATACACAGATGGTACAACGTAAAAAAAAGATAAAGGCCACTACGTGTCCCGAAGATGATAAATTCCTTGAAACTCTACAGAGAAGCATCGAGACGAGAGAAAAAATTGACGAAAAAAATGATGACGAAGACAGATTATTTATGTTGTCTTTGGTAGGTACATTAAAAAAAGTACCTCCAGAAAGAAAAATGGATACGAAAATGAAGATAATGTCTATACTCGACAACGCAACTAAGCCTGTATATTACCCCCAAAGCTCATGGTCGCAATCCCAACAAATGCAACAGTCTCCTTCAAGCTACCATCCTGGATATTCTACTCGTTCCGGAGGTTCTGAAATGTCACACACCTTACCCTTGTCGAATTTGTCAAATTACTCCGACGAATCAACCATTTTAGACATGTATGATTAAATTATAAATATATGCTTACCTCAATGTCACAAATAGTTTTTCTTCAGGACTTATAGATTTTCTTAATATTGTATCTTGTTTAGTTAAATCATTCCAACATAAACTCAATAATTCATCAAATGATGTTAGTGACATCCTCAGATAATTGAACATTTTTTCAGGGTATTTTCTTAAATCTTCATAGAGTTTGAGAAAAACACCGCTTTGGCTTCGGTTTGATACAAACGGATGTACCCATATTTTTTTCTTGTTTCGTTTCATCTTTTTGCGACGCTGGTAATAATATAATAACAGTGCAGTAATTTCCACGTCCATTCCTGACTGTGTCGAGACAGAACTGATGTATTGGCGACGCGATTGGGCGACTCAGTCTGGCGACGCAGGGACACCAGACGTAGCCATGGCAACGTCGCTGGCCACGTCGCCATGGCATCTCGGTGAGGTATGGCCCTAAAGGCGAGAGAAAGGCAAAGGATAGACGCGTTCGAGATGTGGTGCTGGAGACGCATGTTAAGGATTCCTTGGACAGCCAAGCGCACAAACGCGTCTATCCTGTCACAGCTAGGGGTAAAAACGCGACTTTCCTCCATATGTTACCAACGCCTGCTCTCTTACTTCGGTCACATCATGCGACGTGGGAACGACAGCTTGGAAAAGCTTATAGTGACGGGCAACACCGAGGCCGCTCGAGAGGCCGCTCACCAACCAGATGGTCAGACCAGCTGAGGGACTCCAAGTGCAAATTTCACGCCATTGCAAGACTGGCCTCCGATAGATTCCGATGGAAAAATTTAATCCGCGCAAGGTTGCAAAATCCCCAGGACCACGATCTTCAGCAATGAAGGAACGACTGCAGAGAGAGAGAGAATAGATTGCAAAATACCATATTATAACCCCTCTTTAAATGTCTTATTAATGAAATTGCAGATGACTTTGTTGTGATGAATATCATTAAACTTAAAGCCTCCAAGGTTGTCGGCACTCCGCGGACGACAGACGCGTTCTAGTAGTTGGGTACAAACCGCTACCGTGATGATACCATCGGTGTCAAGTTACTTGGCGGTGCTTTATGCGTCCCTTTTTTTTTTAATCTTTATTTATTTTAACAGGACTTTTATGCTATATGTATATGACAATCCTATCGTACCTTTTCCATTATTTTAACTATTCTACTTACTTATTTTACTACTTAAATATAATTTTATGCGTCCCTTCCTTACACTGACAACAATATAATATTATTTTTTTAAATAAGAAAGAGAGAAAAAATCACTGGTGAAGGATATCCTAATAATATTCTTTGGGTTTGCTATCCTAAGCCTTCAATTATTCTACGTAGGTATCTACTTATGGAATTTTTAAGAGACCAACAACAGGTATAAACACCTAAGTATTTTTATAAAATGAATAATTAATCATTAAATAATATCTATTTTTATGCATATTTAAGGTTCCATTTTTCTTTGTGTTCTTTTCGTTGAAAACTTGATTTCGGGTAAAAAAGCACTACTATACATCGATGTACCTACTAAAAGTTAAAATAACTAGCTGATGCCCGCGACTTCGTTCGCGTGGATTGAGGTATTTTGGTTCCCGCGGGAACACTTTAATTTTCCGGGATGAAAAGTAGCCTATGTGTTATTCCGGGCTTTAGTCTATCTCTGTGCCAAATTTCATCCAGATCCGTTCAGCCGTTCGGGCGTGATTGAGTAACAAACATCCATCCATACATCCATCCATACATCCATCCAAACTTTCGCATTTATAATATTTATTTGATTAGTCTAAAGTAAATTATTAGTTACTAATATTAGTATAGATTCAAAGTCGATGTGAGTTGTGACGAATCGCCCGTTCTAAAACAATGTGATATAATGTAGTAAACTCGTGACAGCGGTTGCGCTAAGTATCGTAACATTGCGCGGGTCGTGCTTGTCTGTCCGTCTGTCCGTTCCGTCGGTCACGAACGAAGCACGCCCGGCGTGTCCTTGCGTCGCGTTGTTGTCACTTTCAATGATGTGAACGTGGAAGACCTCATGTCATTCCGATGGCGAGCTTCGTCGTTAACATTGAAACTTTCATGACGATTTAAAATATCAAGGAGTGGACGAACACGAAACAAATACAAAAATTTAAGTGGTAGGTACTTAGACTAATTTAATCGCAAGAATCGTATGGAGTCTTGTGATTAAATTAGTTTAATCAACACTTGAATTTTTAGTTTTATTTCGTTTCGTGTAACTACTCTATAGTTTCGTGCAACTCAGCGTATGACGTTTAAATGATTTTGTAATTTGTACTTAATTGGAATTCTTTCTGAAAAATAAATTTGTTTATTTATTTTCTCGTAATTTTACAGCTACTGCGGTTTGAATAGTCGAATCTGGTATCCAACTAGTGCATTAATGAAGTGAACGTTTCAATTTCGATTAGAAGATCTTTAACTAACAAACCTAACCGAACTTTTGCGTTACTTCTTCGAAAACTTATATACACTATATACCTACTAGGATACTACTTAGATAAACTACCTGAATAGGATATAAAAAATAGGAAATATAAAATATATAAATTTCAATTTTTTACATAGGTGTGTAACACAGAACATATAATAGAGGTTAGAAAGGCCCTAGTGCAAATTTTGTACGGAAACCGCTGTCGCCGTTTTGATCCCACCATTCTTCACTACTACTAATCTAAACGAATACACACGAGAGTTCCCATGTGTGCGTGAGGCAGAAAAAAGCGCTGCGATTGGCGAAGCTACGCACACTAGTGAAACTTTAAACTTGCGCGTGTTGTCGTGTAAAACAGCAATATACGCTAGGGATTGACTAAAATATTTTTTATCGATGTTTATTTTTCGTACGGTCGACAGCATGTCAATATTCATATTGTTAACTTAAGTTGGACTCTATGTCTGTAGATTTTACTATTTTATTTTAAACTAGCTGATGCCCGCGACTTCGTCCGCGTGGACTAAGTTTTTTTCGATTGCCGCGGGAACTCATTAATTTTCCGGGATAAAAAATATGTATGTTTGTATGTATATTCTTTATAGCTGATGCCCGCGACTTCGTCCGCGTGGAATAAGTTTTTCAGTTAATTTTCCAGGATAAAAAGTATCCTATATTACTATCCCACGGTATAATCCCCCTATAATGGTGAAACACGTACTTCTTCATATTTTAACGAAAGCCCAAATGCTGTTTCATGGCTATAACCTGAGAAATTAAGGATATTCATACAAACTCTCAACCCCTATTTCACCCCTTCGGGAGTGGAATTTTGAAAAACTGTGAAACACATATATTTTCATTTTCAACCCGCAGCTCATATACCAAGTTTCATGGCTATAACTTGAGAAATTAAGGACTTTCATACAAACTTTCAACCCCTATTTCACCCCTTCGGGGGTAGAATTTCGGGATTAAAAGTATCCTATGTCCTACCTCGTAGTATGGGCTCAAATCGTGCCAAGTTTGAATTCATTCAGTAGTTTCGGCGTGATGCGCGGCCAAGATACAGACAGACAGACAGATAAAAATGAAAAAATTACAGATTTGGCTTCAGTATCGAATAATGAGTGACCTCCAAAAAAATTTTCAAAATATCTTCAATGTACAGAATTGGACCTGTTACAGTTTTATTATAAGTATAGATTAAAAAATGTATGGAGACATAAGGATATTTCTTTTGCTTATAATTACTGTTTCTTTATAAGAAATAAATAAAATAAAAAACCGGCCAAGTGCGATTCGGACTCGCGCACCGAGGGTTCCGTACAAACCTGTAGTAAGTTTTACGATTTATGACTTATTAAAAAAAATTGCTTAAAAATTACGTTTGTTGTATGGGAGCCCCCCTTTAATATTTACTCTATTGATATTTAATTATTTATTTTGAAAGGTAATATACAAGTTAATATTCTGTGAAAATTTGAACCGTCTACCTGTTACCGTTTTTAATATTGAGCAAAAAAATACGAAAAAAACACGTTTATTGTATGGGGACCCCCCTTAATATATATATTTTTTTAATTTTTAGTATTTGTTGTTATAGCGGCAACGGAAATACATCATTTGTGAAAATTTCAGCTTTCTAGCTATCACGGTTTATGAGATACAGCCTGGAGACAGACAGACAGGCAGACAGACAGACAGACAGACAGACAGACAGACAGACAGACAGACAGACAGACAGACAGACAGACAGCGGAGTCTTAGTAATAGGGTCCCGTTTTTACCCTTTGGGTACGGAACCCTAAAAAACAACTATGGTTTACAAATGGTTTTGTTTGAATACATCAACAATATTTAAAACACACTATACAACAAAACCAACAAACACAAAATACTATAACAATATTTCAAACATTTTATGATTAAAATCTAAATCTGTAACTATCATTAAAAGTTCATAATAATAAACTCAGAAACCAATAAACTATTTATCGATACGGTGAAAAAATGCTGCTCAGCCCTATCGACAAGTTACTCTTATTGGGTAATACCAGGTAACAAGTGGAGTTGATCGTTCATACGCACTACGCTTTACATTGCCGCTCGCGTACATGACTCTGTTGGAGCGCGTTGTTCGCACCAGCGATGTACATACAAATTTGCGATCCAGTCACACTATTGAAGGAAAACATAATGTCTTTAGTATTTTCAATTAAATCATTTAAAATCAAGGTTTAATGTACTTACCGATGAAAATATATCTTGCCATTAGTCACATTGACATTTTGGCTTCTAGCTCTGCAGGTTATTACCGCGCAAGAAGGCATTTTAAACACTTTTTTGCGCGTAAAACTTCCCAAGACAGTCCGCGGCCGACTGAGGTGTGTTTTTGGTACGTTTGAACTATAGATGAGCGTTCGCTCAATATAGTGGCGCGCGTGACCCGCCCACATCGCCTTTCTAACCTCTTATTAAATGTTCTGTGGTGTGTAAAAAAGAGCTGGGACTTTAGAAGTGCATATAAAAATTTTATATTTTGTGTCTACTTATTGGTAACTCAAACACAATATTTTCTTGATTTCTTTTGAATATTGAGTAGGTACTTAATACTTGTAAGAAGGCGCATGTTTTAGACAAACCCAAATCATTTCTTCGATTAGAAAAATTGAAGACAAGCGCAAACCTACTACAAAAATACGACTTAAACTTTATAAATTTTCGAAGAAATGTCAGCATGTTATAAAAGAATCATTTCTAAAACTATAACAACAAAGAAATACGTATATTTTAGTGAAGTGTGCGTAAAACACAGTTGTCCGTATAAAATACAAAATGCATATTGTTTAAGCAACGCCGCGCTGTCGCAAGGAGCCAACTATAACTTCGCTACAAAACAAAACAACAACTTTTGCTCTATGACTTTACCAAACTGTAGGGACTGCTTGCTTTACAGACTTTGTGGAAATTCCTCATTTCTTTATGGGTATTTTCTTTTAGATAAGAATTTTATTTATATTATTATATTGTGAGTAAACTGTAGTGTGTTATAAAGTGTGTAATACTATGAGACCAATACAAATTGGTGTAAATTCGTTTGATATCAAATTATGTAAGTATCATTAATATTAATCGGTTCGTTCCTCATGCTATGTTACATACATCCTAGGATGTATTTAAATCAAGAAACGAAAAGAAAATTATAATATTTAACTATGGTATTTAAGTTTTCTTTTCAAAAATACTTGAACAGAAACATGACAATTGGTGATGTTCTTATGGTAAAGAAACTCCAGGAAAATAAGCTAAGGAAATGTTAATTTATATTTCCTAAAATCCAAACAAATGGTAAATAAGACGAAATCGCTTGGAAAACATAAGAAAAACGCTACCAATAAGGCCTAAAGATTAAATGCACAAATAAGGGATGTGACTAAACGTAAGACATTCCGTCAACCTTGTAAGGTTCAAACCTAAAATGGGATTATCCATAACAATAGGAAAGTATGACTGCCCTACAAAGCCGCAAGTCGGCAATATCAAAGCAGAGAAACCTCTGTTTTGTTGAATTAAATCGTAATAAAGCACACGCTTGGCCTATCGCGACATCGCGCGGTTTAAAGGCTTGGACAGACAGTGGAAGTGACGGCAGCGTCAAAGGCAAAGTGTCTTCCAGCGTTTAGAATTTTTAATACAGCTCTTGGTTCTAGGTGTAGACTTAGAATCCGCGCATGTAATTTGTGTAGTTTCAGGTAACGAGTGCTGGGCCACAATAAGTATGGCGATGTGTCTGCGGATATTATAAAATAAAATTTGGCAGTCTATTTTAGTATTGCCTTTACATCTTTATTAACAAAAGGAAGCTCATACAAAAGTATTTTAATAGAAAATAATATCAAAAATTTTCGGAACCGGCAGGATTTGAACCTGCGTCTCTCTGGGAATCGCGCCCTGAGCGCCTGCTTAGAAACTTTCCTCGTGTGTGAAGCACTGTAATAAAAATTATAAAATTAGAAAATAATAGTTTAGTCTGTTCGGAGGATAATAGGATTATAAGGATTATATTATAACACAGCGACTAACTTCAACGACAGCGACCTAAAGGTATACTTTACTCAATAATAATTTCAAAAATTTCAAATTAATTGCGAAGAATGAACGAGAAGTTTAATGCATATAAGCATGCAATAAAGACTTTACAATCGTGCATTGTCGAGTCAACATCTCCTGAGGATGCTCGGAGTGAAACGTACGTTGAGAGTGATTTGGAAGATTTATGTGGTGTGGTGCTGTGCCGGTGCGAATTGCTGGTTGGTGGGTGTTCACATGCTATTGGTGAAGGACACGCACTGTACCACATACTTAGATTTGTCTACTGTGGCGGATTACTTATAGCGAATTAAACTTCTCGTTCATTCATTATCATGGACTTCCGCAAAGTAACGCCTGCTTCGATTCAACATTTAATTGCGAAGAGACAAGATCCTTTGCTGCCGTCGTGCGTATCATATGACGCTGTCCTTTTGTCCAGACCTTAAATCCTACCTCAAGACCTATCGCGACATCGCACGGGTTAAATATAGTCGCAACCCAAATGTGGCCATGTGAACTCTTGTTTTTATCAGTGTAAAATTTCAGGGCAGATAGGGTCAGCCGATTGTACTTCGCTTTTTTGATGTCTAAACGATTTATATTGTTGTTAAACTGTACAAAGGTAAGTGATAAAAATTACCTTGGCTGTAATGTCATTCCGTAATGTTTTCGAAACTGTCTCAAGGTTTTTTTCTATATCTCTTGTTAGATATTATTTTTATGGTTTTAATAATTGTTGTTTTTATTACAAGATAGGCAATGTCAACAATCATGTTTATGACAAACAATTATGAAGTCTAGGTTAGAGCGTGTTAATTTGTCTAGGTATTTCCAAAATCCAAATATTTTAATTTGTCCAAAATCCAATAGTTTGTATTGAATACGGCACTAGTTCTGAACATCTAGTCGATGTTCCTATTACGAAAAACAATTTATATAGCTCTATCGTCCCCAAGAACAAATTTTTATTAAGGCCGCTAAGACTCGGCATAATTTTCTCATTACGCCCGCCCAGTGTGGTATTACCCTTAAGTCTGATACAGGCCCCATAATGGCTGTAATTTTCGAAGCATTATAAGTTAATAATGTTGTAATATGTACCTAATACTTATTCAATAGCTAGGTATATCTATCCCGCTCCTTTTAAAGATTCATTATGGATGGGTTGTCTGGAGGAGATCACTCTTAGTGATAAGACCGCCCTTGCGCACTTTGTTTTCTGTACTTGTGTTTACTTAATATCTTTGTTTGTGTGTGGCAATAAAGAATGTATCTATCTATCTATTATAAGTATATCTATGTAGTAGCTAAACTAGCTACAACTAGAGAAGACATCATACTAATAATATTAGGCATACATGCGAGCGTGTGTTTGTTTGTTGGTTTGTCCTTCAATCACACCAACGGATCAACGTCATTTTTTGCATAGGTATAGTCGAAGACGGAGAGTGGCATAGGCTACGTTTTATCTCGAAAAATTAAAAATTAAGGAATTATCGTGCAGGGAATTGAAGAAACTTAATCCACGAAGACGAAGACGCGGGCATCAGCTAGTAGTTAATATTATATGAATTAATGAATCCTACGGTCACGACTCACGACCTCATGTTAAAAACTTTAAAACAGTAGGTCTTTAAGTTTTCAACTTGTAGATTAGGAAATGAGACATGATTTTTAGAAAAGTTACAAAAACAATGCAAAAATCCTGGAGCTCTATTGAAAATTTTATTACAGTACCTATTGAAAAGTAGCAAATCTTTTTTTTATAAACGAACTTAGTAAAAAGATCACGTTTCAATGGAAAAATAACAATATGGCCGGGAACACACAACCGACCGCACAGGACAAAACGTTCACGCGAGTAGTCCACATAATTCACTTTATACCTAGTATAGGGTTAGCACACTAGACGAAAGAAAAGGCGTCGTTTCTTTCCGACGCGGATATTTGTACTCTATGTTCCGTAGTTTGCTGCCATTCTAATAATTCCCGAAAATAGGGAAAAACAGTCTGTTTAGACAGAAAAAGGTAATAATTTAGCGGTATTTGTCCACTTCGACGTGCGGCCAGAGCTAACATTGACCGGGGGTGTTTTCACAGGCCGAAATTAAATAACAACTCAACGCCTAATAAACCGAGGGGAGTCAAGCTGGAAGATAGTGTACGACGCGAATTTATATGAACTACTAGATGATGTCCGCGACTTCGTTCGCGTGGATTTAGGTTTTTTTTATTCCGTGGGAACTCCAGGATAAACAAGCCTATTTCAGTCTCCAGAACGCAAGTAACTAATTAATTACACTACTCTACCATTCCCTACTAGCTGATGCCCGACTTCGTCCGCGTGGTTTAAGTTTTTTTGATTCCCGCGGTAACTCCTTAATTTTCCGGGATAAAAGTAGCCTATGTCACTCTCCAGGTCCTCAACTATACCTATGCCAAAAACCTTTCGTCAATGTCGATTAAACAGGTAAAGCGGGATGGTTGTTCACGACGGAGTACTGGCGCTGTACGATATTAAGTCACAGTATTTATTAATCATGTACCCTGTTGTACGAGTCAGATTATAGATGTCGCTGTCTGGCATTAAGTGACACTATTACCTACTCAATTGTACAAAAAGCATAATATATATTATTATTAATTCCATGCAGCAATGGACACTTTCGATATGTATATTTTTAAACGACTTTCAAAAAAAGGAGCTCTCAATTTGGCGTGTATCATTTTTTAAAATTAAAGTTGAAGAATATACGAGTATGTATACCTACTGAAAATCTTGAAAAATTGTTGAAAACTTGAAATAAACTTATTCAATTTTTAACATTAAGACAAGTTGTGTTTTTTTCGATACGTAGGTACGACAGTGTTCCCCGAGATTTAAGTACCTATTCTGTGTACCAAAATAAACCAATCTTAATATTATGAAGTTCCTAAGTTTCATGGTAAATATCGCTGTGAAAACCTGTCGCTATGAATAGTCTTCATTCGAATGTTTTTTATAAAAATGAACTTTTACAAGTGCACAAATCTTCAAGTGAATCTACCACTGCACTGCACTGGTTCGGAATGATATTCCTCCCGAAAAGAACCAGCAAGAAATTCGGCATTTCAGGACTGTAGACATCATACTAATATTATAAATGCGAAAGTGTGTTTGTTTGTTGGTTTGTTGGTTTATTGGTTTGTTGGTTTGTCCTTCAATCACGCCGCAACGGTTAAACTACGCGGACGAAGTCGCGGGCATCAGCTAGTGTGTATATAAAAACTCCCAAAGAAATTTAAAAGGGTCCAGAACTTTGCGAATTGGCTCAAAAGGAATGCCCGAAAGACAAACTTCACCCCCTAAAAATAATACAAGTCTCGCGTTGATTACCAACCCCTGGGGGCGCCACTTGACCGGAACCCGGGCATCTAATGAAGAATTACGCCCTTTGTGGTCGAAGCTTCTCTAAACGCTATTGATTGATTGGCTCATGGCTAGCTCCAGTTTAACCGACTGGGCAAAGTAGAAGTCTCTATTTCCTCTATTACTTTTCGTAGGACGTATCCTGCATAGTAGAAGTGCTCTATTTCCATATAAAATTATTACTTTTCGTAGAAAATCCTGCATAAGAAGGTATAGGTAATTACTTATTACTTACTACTTACTTCACTTCTGCACTTCACTTCACTTCACTTCTGGTACTTCAAAACTGCAAGTTTTTAATGAGTGAAAACGCAAGGGGGCCGGACTGGAGAAAGCGTCGAATGTTTTGCACTGTCGCTAAATTACTAAACGACAACGAATTTCTAACAGTCTCGAAAATCATTATTACTGAATCAGTTATTTTTTTTCTTCTGGTATGGTTTGTCTTCAGGATGATAGGTAATTTTGGCAGATCTGTTTGCCTACGCCTTCACTATCACTGTAGGTACACCTCTCATCAGTCTGTCAAAATTATCATCCTAAATTTGAGAAACCATAGGTAAGGTAACTTTATCAACCTTAGATAACCTTGATTGCAGATATCTAGGTATATTTTTTAAGATTGACTCGGTAACGATCATTAATTAATTATTTTAGTGCGTAAGACCTCAGAAAAACAAACATATTTTAGTCCTGAATCATTAAATTTTTAAGAAGTAATTGTACTCGTAGCATGTTCGAAACTTTAGAAACTCTACCGTGAAATACCATAATTTCTGGTCTGTGGCTACAGTTTACCATCCTACCGGCAGACTTGCCCTGGTATAACTATAAACCGATTAGGGGTATGGTTTAAATATTATATTAACTGCCATCCATACCCCTAATAGGTTAGCCCGATTACCAGCAGGTTTGATCGCAGTCAAGGTTAACTTGTAGTGGAAAAAAAAGTAACACCCATCCCCACAAAGTGAGTGTGATAATTGATATACCTACCGAAAGATCAGGATAGCATAATGAATTGTAACTAACCAATTACATGGGCGAATAAAATTATATTGACTACCATCCATGCCCTTAATAGTTAAGCCCGATTACCAGCAGGTTTGATCGCAGTCAAGGTTAACTTGTAGTGAACAAAAAAAAGTAACACCCACCTCCACAAAGTGAGTGTGAAATACGAAATACCGAAAAATCAGGATAGCATAATGAATTGTAACTAGCCAATTACATGGGCGAATAACCCTTCAAGCGGCGAGCGGGGCCGGAGCGACCCCGATCGATACCAGATAAAAATGGCTACAAAGTACGGAAAATGTTGTTCATTCACAACACGTACTGTCAATATAGAATGGCGATGATTGTGATGCACCGGCCGAAGGGACAAAAATGGCGTTTCGGCTGCGGGATTGAAAATAAACGGAAGCTATAGCTAGTTTTGTGTTGACTATTTTATGGAGAGAAATATAAGTACTTGCTTTGTTTCAATTAATAGCATTTGGATAAAATTCTGAAAGAAAATAACATACGGTGTAAAAATCCCGCAAAGAAAAAGGTAAGGTATACACTCTTGTAGATGTTTTTTAATTGAACCAATGAGTAGGTTACGTAACCTACAGCAAAATACCTAGTAAATTGTAGATCTAGCCCTTTCGTACGAGCTAGTAAATTAGTAAACCTAGATATAGTTTAATATAGATTAGTAAGCAGATCTAGCTCTTTCTTTTAATTTCAATCTAGATTTCTGTACATCATTTATTTCTTACAACATACTCTATCGACGTATTAAATAAATCATATATTTTTTATATCTACTTATTTTTTTATATACTTATTTTTTAGACAAAGCGAGCGTTCTATATTTCCTTTTCAGACTGAGACTTTTTGGAAACCTATTAAATAATGCAGCTATTTTCTTTGAAATCTACACCATGGTTTAAAACGACGACGAAACTGCTTAAAAAATTAATTCAAATTTAATTTAAGTTTCTCATCAGTCTATTTTATTTACTTCGCAAAACTTTTACACTTTACCATTGATAGGTAAAATTCAATCTTTAGTTAGTTATTTAGGAATCTTAACGATCAATAATAATATGTTTGAGTATTGTTATTAGTATGTAAAACAATATCCATCCTCAAAATAATATGAAAGAAATAATAAGCATTTATTGCCAAATTGTGCCACACATAAACAAGCATACCTACCTTATAAAAGATCACAAAAGGTAAGAAGGTATATTGCAAGTAAGAAGATGAAACTAAGAAACATTATGAGTCGAATGAACCAATAGAGCTGACTTGTAAGTAGAGAGTTAATCAAAGACGGCTTACGAAGGGTTAACTCGTTGAGTGAGACCAAGGTATTCATGAGTGAATTAAGAGATGAAAGGGTTATCTCAGGCTTAATAAGAAAGTAATCAAAAGTGTTTATTTGTGTAATTTTCCTTATTATGTGGATTCTTCCCTTTAATTGCCCGGTGGGAGGCTTCGGCCGTGGCTATTTTCCACCCTACCGGCAAAGACGTGCCGCCAAGCGATTTAGCGTTCCAGTACGATGTTGTGTAGAAAACGAATAAGTCATTAGTCATAAGTCATAAATATTTATTCAATTTAGTTAGGTAGGTACACTACACTTATTGACGTCCAGTTACATAAAAATATGATGGTGATAATTATTAATCAGTTACGCTATCTTAAAACTAAGGCTACGAGGGTTCGAAACGCGCCCTGGTCTGAGAAGAGCCCACAACTAGGGGTATGGGTTTAATATAGCTGCCATGCCCCTAGCAGGTCAGCCCGCTACCATCTTAGACTGCATCATCACAAAATTCAAATGGTTTTTATTCAAATAAACTTTTACATGAAGTGCTTTCGAATCGTCGAATGAATCTACCACTGCAGGGCTAGCATGGGCCGGAGATAAAAAATTTATCCCCCGATTTTATCCACTGACAAGAGACAAAATTAACTTTTCCACTTCTCAGAGCACGCGAACAGTGGAGAGGAGAAGTTTATCCCCGTTTGTCATTTCACGGGGACTCGGGGGACTATTTATCCTCCGTTATTTAGCGTTTTTATTTATTTATTTAGGAATAAAAATTTTATCCTTTCCTCGGGGAGAAAATTGTCTCGGCCCATGCTAGGGGGGCTGAGGTGAGATAGCAGTCAAGGGGTAACTTGTAATAGATAAAAAAAAATCTTGACTAGATAATGCCCGCGACTTTGTCCGCGTGAATTTAGGTTAAATATCCTGTGGAAATTCTTCCCGTGGGGACCGGAATAAAAAGCTATAGTTGTCAAACATAAAATTCTCGAGACGTGGATATAACGTCTTTTGGCAGGTGCTCTATTTAATAATCCGTACTATAATACATATAAATGCGAAAGTGTGTCTGTCTGTCTGCTACGCTCTCACGGCCCATCTGTTCAACCGATTTTGATGAAATTTGGTACAGGGGTAGGTTGCATCCCGAGGAAGGACATAGGCTACTTGTTCCCGCGGGAAACAAAAAACCTTAATCCACGCGGACGAAGTCGCGAGCATCATCTAGTTGCTAATAAGTTGTCAAATACCCAATTTTGAAGCTTTTAAATTTTTTTGCGAGTCCAGGGAAAACATGCTTTTCTTACAAGAAACAAAAGCTATGTCCAACAAGAAAAATGGTGGAAATCCAATACTTCTCGCGTGAGCCGGTGTCGCGCCGCATTTTCCCTTATTTATTGTTATTTTTCTATTTCGCCGGCAGATGTGCCGTGCCATGATTTACGGACGCGTTGCTATTAGGATTTAGGAGTGAGAACTATTGTAACCAGCAGGTCAACTCAGGGTAAACTATTTATTTTCAGAACAGAATATTTATTTTTGCGCGTATAAGCTCGTATACACATTTTTCGCTTCAAAAAACCGTACGCATTAGGTATTCCGGCGTGTTTTTTCGAACCCGTGGGTCAGTTAGTAGTAGTAGAACGTACTATTACCTATTCTGCGGTAGTAGTCAAACGTAGAACGCTCGAAAGGGCGCGCCTATACGGGCCTAGATAGCAGATGCGCGCTTCCAAAAAAGCCCTATGGTGAATTGCCTAAAAGACGCCTATTCACTCCAATTTTAGTCTCAGCATAATTTCCAAGACATCCAAGACGTTATATTTTGGGAGATTGACACTTTCTCAAGAAGTGGGATATAATTTTTTAATATTAATGAAAATGTTAAAGTGACATTCATAAAGTTCATAAAAATTAAACCCTCAACCTAGGTGCTTTACAAGTAGGTATAGAATAAACCTTATCTACTGAAAATTCTTTAAGAAACAGCAATATTTCGAATAAGATGGAACAAGAAGTCAAAAATTCCGGTAATAAGATCTTAAGGCGTCTTATGAGAAGTTCTGGAAGTGGTGCTAAAACCAAAAATTAAAAACCAACATTAAATTTTTTTACATCTGATTTTGATGGTGCGTTCATTGATAGTGAAATCTTGTTATAAATCTTGAAGAACATTTTTTTAAATACAGCAATATTTCCAATAAGAAGGAAACAAGTCAAAAATCCCGGTAACACAAAATCCAACGCATCTTTCTGGCGTACCCTACACGCTATAAATCAAAGGTGCTACCGCGCGGCAATATGGGGTACAGAACATGTGTTTATACCACCCAGTTAATTTGTCGAATTTATCTGCTTGCCTCTCCGATATTGTATTGAGAAATATTGCCTTTCCTTGAGTTATGTTTCGAATCTACAATTCGTTTCTTACTCTCGTGTATGAAGAAGGATACATTTATGACTATCACCTTTTGATAATACTGTTATTATGGATGCATTTAATCAGTTTCAGTGAGTTCAATCATTGCTTTCCAGTAGTTCAACTCGTAAAATGATTTATCTGCAGTCGAACTAGGTAGGTACTGGGTAGAATCCCACTATAGTTCAACGGATGAACGAACCAGTTGAACTAGTAGTACCCAAAATGAGATCTATCAGATACTTACGTATTGTCATTTATTATTATACTTAAAAAAACTTGTGAAAGGGTCTCTATCTGTCTATCCACAAAATAAGGAGATAAGGAGATAATACTGTCTGCTACTTTTTCATAGCTGAATCGGTGTTGACGAACACAAAGATAATACCTAGATAGAGAAAGGTATAAGATTTAAAAACCCAAATCACTGCGGATGTAAGTAGTCTTGGACATCATCAACTTTTAAATACAGACGATGGTATTATTTTTGATACTTAAGTGTTAAGTATCTGAAATCCCGCGTCTTAATTTTTACGATAAGTATCTCTTGCCGAGGCTAATTTCGCTCTTATTTTTTGTTCCGGACACATTATAAATACTGCAATCTACGGTCGATAGTGATCGATAGTGATAAATAAATAAACGCACAAATTAACCTATCACTTAAATAAACACTACTAGGAACGTCGACACTGACAGCTGGCCTTCTCCACAAATTTAAAGTCGCTCAGCGGGCTATGGAGCGGGCTATGTTAGGTGTTTCTCTGAGGGATAGAACCCGTAACGAGGAAATCCGCCGGAGAACAAAAGTAACTGACATAGCCCAGAGAATTAGTAAGCTGAAGTGGCAGTGGGCAGGTCATGTCTGTTGCAGAACCGATGGCCATTGGGGCAGACGCGTTCTGGAGTGGAGACCGCGTACCGGTAAACGCAGTGTGGAACGACCTCCAGCCCGCTGGACCGACGACCTTAAAAAGGTAGCGGGAAGTGGGATGGATGAGGAAAGCGGAGGACCGTATGTGGTGGCGCGCTCTCCAAGAGGCCTATGTCCAGCAGTGGACGAATGCAGGCTGATGGATGGATGGATGGAGGAACAATTATTATTCATAACAGTGTTAAATTATCTGACATCTAAATTAATTACAGGTGCGATTATAATAATCATTTATCTACCTAACAATAAACATTATATTCCATACCTAATTGTTTGAACCTGCACGCCAATCATACAATTATGCGTGCTTTATAAAGTACCGGCTAATTTGACATCCGTTGACATTTGCGTTAATAATGTTATCACTCAACGTCCCACCATATTAGGGCATTTACAAACGATAGCTATCAGTTTTATTCGCAGGCGAATGGGCAAGTTATTTATCTACAGGTCATTAAATTTTGCAGTTAATTTAATTCCTGCTTTAAATGTAAAAAAATGTTTACTTAAAAAAATTGTAATCTGCAGTTATGTTTAAGAAATTATGCTGAATGTAATTTAAACCAAATAATTTGGTCCTAACTTTTATATTGTACCTAATTGAGGACTTTTATGCTTATTATGCTTACCTACCTAGTTATTTAAATTATTTAAAAAAAAATTATCTTACTGTAAGTCAATTTTTTTTTTAAATATAGATAAAGATATTGTTCTTGATGTAGTTTAAACCAAATAATATGATCCTAAATTTTGTATAATTTTAATTTTTTTTTTCGTTTTACTGTAAATTCAAAACGAAAAATTAAAAAAAAAGGGTTTTTTATTTGATCAACGTTACAAATTATTAATAGTAGGTATCCTTAAATTTTGTATAAAAGGAATCAGGATCTGAAACTGATATAAACACAATAATTAATGACACTACTGCAAAATAAGAATTAAAAATGAAACTCAAACAGCAATACGTGATTAAAATAAACACGCAATCATAAAAGTATAACAAGCCGCGCAGGCGTCTTTATAACATCATTTTGTCCAATCATGGTGTTGGTATTATAACGGGCAGTTTATCGTAATGGTCTTTTTACTGCACAGCTATGCAGTAAAGGCGTTTTAGAACATAATCTCGCCTTTCAATAAACGCACAGCGCATAAAATAATTTTATACGTTCACACGACAATTTATATTAATGCAACAGCCTAGCAATTTTTTTCAATATTATATTTATTGTATGGTTTTTGACAAATAAACTCCGATTTCATTATCTTTTTATCTCGGAAAATTAAGGAGTTCCCGCGGGAATCAAAAAAACTTTAACCACGCGGACGAAGTCACGGGCATCAGCTAGTAATTTTATATGTTTATAAGACCCCAACAAAATTTTCTCAATATATTTTTTTGTAAGGTTTGAAAAGTTTGGAAATAAACTTTAAATGAAAAATTTTACTTCTGAAAAATGCAATAACTTCTTACAATAATTCAAATGCAAGAGTGAATAGACATCTTCTATACCTCATCATTGCTTTGTATTAAGCGTGATTGTCGTCAAGCGCTTTAGAAGATAGGCTATATATTGCAATAAAAAAAATGCATTTTAAAAATAAAAATCTTGCAAATAAGGCATCCATGACTCACAATAAAATATTATAATAACAGCTGTAATTGAAACAATAATATCTATTTTTGATCGATCTGAAAAATCTTGACATGAAAAAGTGAAAATCATAAAATTTAACTTATTTTAGAATGAAATCGCTAAACTTATTCGAAAATGCCGCACAGTGATAACCAATTAAGCAGACCAGACAAAATCGTCAAACGAACCCCCAACGATTTAAATAACCAAGTCACGTTCGCCAAATAAGCAACACTAACAAGCGGTATATCGTTTGCACTGATTGTTAATTGATTAGATTAAAAATTTTGGCCCAATTCTCGGCGTATTGTTACAGGGGGGTACCTCGAATAATTAGATATTTAAGCGGTATCTTTTACAATTTAGATGTTGACAGATGCGTTTGAGGTGATCGTGTTAAATATTATTCTTTGATTTTTCAATACAATCAGAATATTTTTTTTCCTTCGCACAATTTTTATATAAAACTTTTAAAAAATGTTTAGGCTGTTTCTTTTGTTCTGCTGCTATTATTGTATTCTATGACTAATCCAAGGTTGAAATATGTAGCTGAATTGATAGTTTTTTAGCTGGTTACCACAATATTTTAATGTATTTTGGTTAGTTTGTATTAGTAATTATTCCTTCACGCCACATTATGCGCCATATAGCATTATTGTCCTCTAAAAAAAACTTGCAAATTCAATGTCGATGTCATGTTAATTTCTGCAAGAGGTAATGTTTAAAACTTGAAGAGTTTGACTTTCTGTGAGCACAGAGCAAGTGACTTACTAGAGCTGACTTCTGCTAGATTTACTTCTAGTAGACACAATTGTTTGAAATGTAAGTACCAAGGAAGTGTAAAATACGTGTTTTAAAGTAGATTTCAATGTGAATAATTGTTCTAAGTAGCTACCTACAATAGCTACATTACAAATTTGTATATAAAATGCTCATTTACATCCAGATATCTATTTAGGTAGGTACTTAATTGTGTTATAAAAGACTCATAAAATAGGTGAGGAATTGCAAAACAGTATAGGTACGTATGCCATAAATGACATCATCTGAATAAAACACTGTAACAACAATACAAAGTGTATCTACTTGATATATTACAGAGCTCATATAAATCTCGCAGGTGACATTTACTTACAAATCGAAGTACTTCTTCAAAGTACCCCACTTTATAGCCTACGTGAGCATATTGGAAACTGTATAGCGTATAGCCCCCGAAAAACATTTTGCTACACAATTTTGACACCCCTAAATGGCCATGTTTTATTGTCGAATATTTTTATTTTAATACCGCTATAGACTATAGGTGGGTTTGAAAATTGAGTTAAAATGACAGTGGCATACGTAGTGATTCGCTCCGCGGTCGCATTAAGTGTATTAGGGGCCAAAATTGGATTTGTCGTGGGGCGGTCTGTTGGTACACTTGTTACGAATTTGGAGATGATAAAAAACTGGATGTGGAAATACTCCTGTCTTGTATTTCAAACTCAAACTCATATTTTTTTATTCAAATAAACTTATTAAAAGTGCTTTTGTATCGTCGAGAAATTACCACTGGTTTTAATGTAATGTTTTCATTTTCATATTAAACAAAGACGAGTTAGAGTTAGACTATAAAAAGTTAGCTCTTATCTCATTCATTTTAAACTGATCACTGTCACCACTGCATTAGGTCTTATTTTAAACTAATTAAGTGTAATTTTATTCGTGTAATCATCTAGTTTCTTTATATTTTCTTGTATAATTTATTACAAGAGTATAAAAAGACGATATCCTTCAAGAAAGAAACCGTGAAGGTACCTAACTACATTTAAGCATACATAATTTATCAAAAAACACCTACTTACTCAATGCATATAAACAACGAAACAAAAAATACGCATCGCCTACGACAATCAACCACATGCGCCACGTTTGCACAGTACAGCAAACGTTTGTATTTTTTCCCAATAGCTGTATAGGTAATTTATTTATTTGAAGTATTGCGGTGAATCAGTGTCCCCAAGGCGTCTTTATTTGCGTGCACGCTTCGCTAGTCAATGTTTGTGATTTGGTCCGCGCCTCACTTTTTTACTCCAACAGATTTTGAGAATATTGTTTTTGGGCTCACTGTGCTTTTATCTAGGTATACTGTTAAAAATGCGAAAGTTTGGATAGATGGATGTTTGTTACTCAATCACGCCAGAACGGCTGAACGGACCTGCATGAAATTTGGCACAGAGATAGATTATAGTCTGGAATAGCACATAGGCTACTTTTTATCCCGGAAAATTAAAGAGTTCCCGCGGGAACCAAAAAAAACTTAATCCACGCGGACGAAGTCGCCGGCATACCAAAGCTAGTAGTAATAATATGATGGCTCCGATTTTTACGTGGGGATTAAATAATTAAATACCTATTGTGATTGATATTTTAATTAATCATTGTTATAGTTTGAGGGCGTCTTTATTTAGCGTTTTACTTGCTTTGTTTTTCTTTGCGCCTCATGCATATTTTTTTACTTTTCTACGGGGTCATATTGCTTACACGTTCTGTATTCTGAGGCTTAGGTACACATCAGATTTTTTTTAATAATAATAATTTGACCTGATAAATTCACCCATCGAATTCATTCAGAGTTTTCATTTCATTATTTCACATTCAGATACAAATTAGAATCGAAGAGAATATGACATCATTGAATTAGTAGTAGGTACCTAATGGAATAGTAGGTAGGTACTAATAGTTACCTATTACCACAGAACTTTGGCCTGGTAGAAGGATGCCGTGGCTAGTAGATTTAGATTTAGCGTTCCGGTACTATGGCGTGTAGAAACCGAATAGGGGTATGGGTTTAATATAACTGCCATGCCCCTAACAGGTTAGCCCGCTACCATCTTAGACTGCATCATCACTTACCATCAAGTGAGATCGCCGTCAAGGGCTAACTTGTAGTTGATTAAAAAAAAACTAGAGTTACATGTATGTTCCAATGTTTACAACTATTCCAGCATAAAATCAACAAAACGTGTACAGTAAATCTTGTTAAACCGCCCGCACAAGCGTAACACGGTTAGTACCGACAATGACTTGACGAAGGCAAATCTGATTTGCGAACCCTCCCCGGTTATTTTAAAGCCACTCACTCACTTTGCATAGTTCTGGAGGGTGCCTGTCGGCGCGCCTTCGGAAATATTTGTCGTATATTATTTTTATTAGTGTAAGCAATAAGTTTAAATTTTGAATTAATTACAAATATCATAAGAACCTGATTGTTAGTTACCTATACTAATAATTTCTTTTACTCCAGATCTTTTTGTTACTATTTTAAAGTATATTTTAATATTTTTGTTCAGGAAGAGAGATCTGGGTTCTGTCTACCCGAGCAAGAGTCTAATATCTACGTAGAGACTAGAGATTGAATGAAGTTTGAACCAAGATATTTTATCACGTAGACTGAAAATGGGGTAGAGGTATTAACTGCGTCTCAATTCTGACTTTTAGTCACTCTAGTCTCGAAGATTCTGTAGTATCTGTTGCCCCAAAGATAGTTTTAGGTTGAACTTACCTTTAAAAGCTTTACTAGGCAGGTCTCCACTACATTGCAGGTCGCGATGGTTTGCGAAATCTTAGTTTGAGGTAGCTTATGATCGAAGCCTTGACCAGTTCACTGGTTATACCTGACCCTTATGGTAAAATCTAAACCACTATTTTTATTTCTTAGAGCTGATGCAATTATATTTGGTTCCATATTGACAGGTAAGCCATTAGAAATAGAAATAGAAATAGAATAGTGGTTCGCCCCGAACTAAGACCTCGCGGTATCACAGAGCGCCATCTATTGACATCATTGTGAAGTTCTGTTAAAAATATCATCATCATTAAAAATTAACTAATTTCGTTTCCTTATAATATTTATCTAATTTTAGTATTTGTTGTTTAAGTACAGGATATAATTCAAATATTTGATCAAGTTTCAGGCTCAGCCGTTCAGAAAATTGAGAGTTCTGAGGTCAACTTTGGACGTTAGAAAATCTCCACTTTGAAAGCCCCCTATTTCGTCAATTTTAGGGAAAAATTAAAAAAATATATTAGTAATACAGTCCAAAAGGACTCTATTCCTAATTATCTTTAAAATGCAACATATACCGCAACCCTATGTAACGCTATAAAAATTATTTTACTTCGCATTCACTTATATGAGAGCCCCCCTGAAATAAAGATTTTTATAACTTTTTAAGCCATATTCGGCTGGAGGCCATAGGTTTACATATTATATTTAAATTTGAAGTAATTACGTTCAGTAATTCAGAAGTTATAAGGCTCTGACAGACGGACGGACGGACGGACGGACGGACGGACGGACAAGTGCCAATTCACTCAAGTAGACTCAGAGACCTTCGCTTTGCTCGGTCAATTAAACTTAGGTACCTTTTAAAGCTTTGCTACTCGGCAGGTCCCGACTCCACGACGGGTCGCAATGGTTTGAAAGTTTCTTAGTTTGAGGTAGCTTATGACCAGCCTTGTGATTGAAGGCTTTTGAATTGAATCAGTAGGTAAATTGATTAGGTACCTACCTATAGCTGACCCTAATGGTAGAATCTAAACAACTTTTCTCATAGCTGATGCAATTATATTTGCGTGAAATGTTTCCAAGACAGCCTTTATTTCAGAACTATTAACCAGATTTTTGGTTCCATAATGACAGGTAAGTTATTACCCAAATTACCTGTGGTGTTACCCCAAACAGTTTTTAGATTAAACTTACCTTTTAAAGCTTTGCTATGCGGCAGGTCTCGACTCCACGGCGGGTCGCCATGGTTTGCGAAGTCTCTTAGTTTGAGGTAGCTAATGGTCAGCCTTATGATCGAAGCCTTGTCCAGTTGGCTGGTGATGGCTGCGGGGAGGGGCAGCATCTTCGCTAGTTCATAGAACTCGTAGTTTTCCTTTCCACGGCGTGATCTCGCTGCGTCTCTGCTCTTTTCTTTCCGCAGCTCGAGGATGCTGTAAAGAGAATATTAGGTTAGTCTTAATTATAAATAAGCTACTAATGTACTACTACTATTAATGTACGTTGTTATTAGTTTATCAAACGGTAAAGTTAAGAGCAGCCAAATTGATATTCAAGTAGGTGTACCTACTTTGATTTTTATTTTTGATTTGTTAATTGTTGTTAAAGTTTATAGAGGTATAAGTATTCGCATCCGTTGGCTGTGACGTCACCCGGGTCACGGCTGAAAATCAGCGTCCGGCATCATGCATGCATTTGTATGTATGATGCTGAGCACACGGCTGAGCTGTACACCCATTCCGGGTGGTGTCACAGACAAACATATTTGTGTGTACAGATATGCATGACAGGTGTTTGTCTGCAACACCATTTTTTGAATAAATGTATTTTCTTTCTTTCTTTCTTTACTTATTGAGAGCTGCTAACTTTTAGCGCACCAACGGATATGCTAAAAGAGCACAATATTTTCTTTTATAGTAGGTATAGTACTACCTAGTAGCACAGAATAATATAATAGTACTAACGTACAGAAGTCTCACTCCTTTGATGTTGACTACTTGCCGACGTTATAATAGCCTACATAATTATTATTAAAAAGATAAATCACGCACGCAAGCTAAATTAAACTTTATCGCCGCGCGCGAGTGTCCGTATTGCTTTGCATCTTTTCCCTTTCCTACGTCACGGACGACATTGCGAGCTTGTCTAGGGCTGTCAGCAAACAGTACAACAATACAGTAGGTTTTTCGAATTGGTAAGTAAGGTACCTACTCTGACTATGATCGACTGTGTTTACTGTGTGTCGCTACACAGTGAGTTCTTCACTACGCACGCAACTTGCAAGGTCATTCTCATATTCATCATCATATTTCGCTCGGAGAGGTAGGTACACTTCGATCACGGAAATATATAAATATATATTCCGTGCCCTTACTCTAAATCGGCAAGGTGTAATAAGAATTAGGGAGTAAGGGCCTAACTAGGGCGAGCGTATTCCCTGCGACTCGTTTGTACTTCCTACAGCTCGTGCCTCGATTCAAAAAAATTACTTGAAAAGAGGCTCATTTAAGTTTGACATGAATTGTACCTGTCCGTGATAGAAGTACTATTGACTACTTATTATTGTATTGACTACTTGCTGACTTGCTTGCTAGCTTTAATAGCCTAAATAATGATTATTAAATAGATCCTTTTGTGTGCTCATTAAGCATCCTTCCACGCAACAATAATTATGGTTGCAGCGACTTTTTGCCATTATAATTCTAAAGATCGATAGACCATTATATATACATGAGTTTAAATGTCTACAACTATTTATCCTACAAATAATTAATATGCTAAACACTTAACTTAAACTATTAAACAAATATTTTCAAAAAACTATTTACGAAAACAGCGTTAAATTCACTAGCACGTCGCTCGCTTATAACGCGCCAGCCCCGACTGCGTAAGCATTCCGGGAATGAGCGCGATCGTCGGTATTTTCGTCGCGCAAGTACCAAGAGTGACACAGGCCTGCTAGTAGTACCTACAACTGTAATTTTATGAAATAAAATGATTCGTTACGTAGGAAACTTGAGTCACACATGATAATGTCAAGACCCTACAAGAGAAAGACACTTAGGTATGTACCTACTTAGATAGATAGGTTTCATCTCTTCTTGGGCTACTTTTGTTGCAGCTGGACTCAAAAGTCCAGATTCAAAGCGGACGAAGTCACGGGCATCAACTAGTAATGTAATAAAATAAAAATCCATAACAATATTATAATGCGAGTGACTGTTTGTCTGCCACGCTTTCACGGCCCATCTTTTGAACCAATTTTGATTAAAATTTGGTACAGACTATGGTTTGTATCCCAGGGAAGAACATTTTTGTCCCGGAAAATCAAAAAATGCACGTGTAAGTCGCGGGTATCATCTAGGAATGTAATAAAATAAAAAAGTATTAAACTCTATGGTGCAAAGTGGTCTGTTAAACACCGCATCAGGTGGGAGTTTCCGCTCCTCCCACGCCCCTCCCACGGGCGGCGTCGCTAATGACTTTGTTTTATCAAATGGTAACAACCTGCCTATACTTACACGGTAGATGCTTATCTGTGCATTGCTTATAGAGGCTTACACGTTTTTTATCGTAGACAAAAACGTCGTTTAAAGTTTACATTTAATTATCATCCTCCTCTATTAGGGATTAGACAACTCAATCAAATCAGCAACTCTTTATCAAACTTAAAAACGCACTTCTAGTATGGAAGTTGTATGAAATTCACAGTTGTGACGTCATAAAATTTCAACGCTTTTTTTCTTTAATCTATATTATAAAATTGTTATCAAACTAACCGAGGATGTGAATTTTAGGTATTTCGGAAGACCCTTATTTAATAATCAATCAGAAATAATTTATTTTTAATATAGGCATCATTCCCTATTGGGTATCTAACTTTAACTACCTAAATCTAACTGGTGTAGGAAAATTTTTGCATTCCGAACTTTTAGTCAGATTATGATGACCTAAATGGCTGCACACTGAGGCCTTACTAAAGGTTCTGGAATTGATTACTTTGTTTTATTAAAGGGTAACAACTAACAACCTGCCTTTACAGGGAATAAGTACACGGAAGATGCCCCGGGATATAACTTATCCCAGTACCAAATTTAATCAAAATCGGTTGAATAGGTGGGCCGTGAAAGCGTAGCCAGACAGACAGACACACAATTTCGCATTTCTAATATAAGTATGGATTAAGGACGCAAATATTTTATGCAATCTCTATACCAAATTCCGTCAAAATCTAATAGGTAGAGCGGATGGGCCGTGAAAGACAGACAGACAGAAAGGACACACTTTTCGCATTTATAATATAACTAGCTGATGCCTGCGACTTTGTCCGCGTGGATTGAGCTTTTTCGGTTCCCGCGGGACTCTTTAATTTTCCGGGATAAAAAGTAGCCTATGTGCTATTCCAGACTATAATTTACGAGTATCTCTGTGCCAAATTTCATCCAGATCCGTTCAGCCGTTGGAGCGTGATTGAGTAACAAACATCCATACATCCATACATCCATCCAAACTTTCGCATTTACCTATAATATTTATTTGATAAGCTTATATAATAGGTAGGTACTTATATTATAAATGCGGATTGTAACTAAAATAACTTTTGTAAAAAGCATTAACTGAGCGCAGTTCTACTGGCAGGGGTGTTAAACCTGAGCTGAGTGCGCGTTCCGTTGATGGGCTTAGTTTACGACGGAGCCCGATTACTTGCCTCCCCTGAGGCGCTGGTTTATTGTCACCTGAGTAAGGTCATCGGAAACAGCCTGTTTCCCTCACGCTGACGAAAGTTCTACGTCTTATTGCCGCATAAAAAGTTTAGTTACGTCATTTTAAACCTTTGATGACACTTACCTACTGGGTTTTACTAAAGATTTTTTTAAAAGTTGGTTACCTTTTTCTAATTAAGCAGACCCGAAATTAAAAATCATTTTACGTGCAAGAAATATTTAGTATGTAGAGCTAATATTTTGATCACCAAATTTTAAAAATAAAAATTTAAATAAACAAGACATGTAGGTATTTAAAAACTTTTTAAATCCTAATAACAAAAAAAAATGAAACAATATATTTCTCAGATAGGTTATCTAACGATTAAACCATCAGCCCCTGCTTTTATTAAGGGTAGTAAAATATCTTGAATTTCTTCACTGCAAAGTAACCTTCGAATGCAAGATATCAATAACATTTTCTGATAACCTTATCCCAAAAGTAACTGCAGTTCTGGGACTAATAACTCTTTAAAAATAAACAAAATCTAAGCAATCCCTTTAAACGATTGAAGATCAAATTTCCCGATAACCATACAAAACGGCTAATGTATAAAACAACCGGCCCTTTCAGCTTGATTTAATGTTTCTCGGGGGTCAGTTTTGACCCAATACGGCATTAAATTGTTTAAAATAACTTTATAGTGGCCGAGGGTTGACCGCCCCAGGCCATTACGTAATATCTTGAGTCGTTTTGAATTTAGCGGAATTGCTTACAATGTTTTTGTATTATAACTATATTCTGATTTCCGACCAAAACTGATGCATGAATGCGACTGATTTTTTTTTAAATCAAAGTATGTTCTATGCTCGGAGACACTCCGGGAGGTCAATTATCTCTGTGCAAAATTTTGCCATAACCGATTTTGTACAATATGCGAAAATATTAGGTACAGACAGAAAGATAGATACCTACGTCTTAGGACAGACTGTTATGTTGTTACGTTTATATTATTATCTACTAGATGATGCCCGCGCCTTCATCCGCGTGGATTCAGTTTTTTTTAAATCTCTTAACTCTTTATTTTCCAGGATAAAAAGTAGCCTAGGTACCTATTTCATAAAAATCGGTAGAACAGATGAGCCGTGAAAGCGTAGCAGACAGACAGACACACTTTCGCATTTATAATATTAGTAGGTGTGGAATGTGGATTGTTATGAATAGTTTGAATTCCATTTTACAGCGTGTATTTTATGTGTGTTTTAGCCTTTTATAACAGTTTATACTAATTTATTCTAATTCATATATTTTGTTAGTTGTGTTTGTACTTACGCACGTTTTGTAGTAGGAACTAGTAAGTGGATGGTTAATATATAATTGACGCATGGATTACTAATCATATATCCAAATACCTACTCTTGAGGTAGGTTAGACGTGAGCCCTGAATATACTAAGTATGATTACTGATGATGACTAAGACTTAGGTAGGTAGGTATGTCAATAGTTTTACGTTGATAATCAAAGATTCGTGTATCATAACCAATCATAATATCGTAAAGGTATGTATCGTACCATGTACCTACTAACTAATAAGATACAAGAACTTATTTTTCTCAAAATAAAAAAAATAAAAATCGTCAGAAACTTTATTACACCTAATCCCGGCCATTATTATCAATTTATTACACCAATCACCAATACCCATTGGACCACAACAATGAAAACCAATGTTTAGACTTACGACCATTCAAGCAGAAAATACTCTAAAGTTCCCAGGCGCGGTCTGAAAGACCCACAACAAGAGATTACGTCCCCGAATACACTCCCATCATTTGAACGGTTAATCGATCGACCTTTGATGTCAACCCTTTAAAGGTGACAGTTGACAATAATGTACCCAGAGTCTCAGACACTTCGATTACTTTCATCTTCCGCTACCCGATAGCTTAATCTGTAAATAATAAAGTTAAAGTGCGATTTCTCATATAAAAGACTGCTCTATGAGTAGGTTACCTAATATTAAAAAGGGATTATTTACAGTTTTTTGGAACAGTTTTTGCGTTCTTTTGATAATAATAAATAATAATAATAACAGAATTTTGTCGACATAATATCGATTTCCGTTCAACGATCTTATTAAGTTGATAAAATTAATTTTTATTTAAGTAAATAAATATTAGGTCTCAAACGACTGATATTTTGCTAATCGGTCTAAATTACGACTATTTAACTTTAATGCAAAAAGTGCACGGGATAAGGGATTCCATTTTCTACAATCGTCAATTAGTTGGCTTTAAAAGGGGTTTATCATTATAAATAATATGATGTATTATATAGTAAATTAAAAATAGAGATTTTAACCTAAAAGATGGCGTCCTCAAATCAGTTTTGAAGCCATTTTTGGCCGGAATAAAGTAAGTATTATAAACCGTATGAAAAGTACCTACTCCTTCCTAGCCGGACCTGAAAAAGTGGTAACTAAATCGACATCGTTGATAGACATTAACTAAACAACACGATTTTCTATAACTTTTTGATATACCTATCTGCAAAATAGCTGCAATTATTTCTCCCTGTATGTAACTTAAATGTAATCATAGAGTGACACCTCCGTCATACTATGCAAGGAACTCCCCGGGGTGAACTAATTCCTACCCGGGCGCAACTCAATTTGTCCCGGGCACATTAGCCGTAACTACTGCGACACGGTTGCGTACCGGACTTTTTATGACCGGGTTCGATTTCGCGTGCCCCGGCTTTCTACTATTTCAATTTACACGTCAAATTTCCTTTAGCAAACACATTTATTACTCTTTTTTTTCTTGAGATAAGATAAGATTTTGTTTCCCCCAGTATTGTGAGATACGGCCTTTTTCGTTGGAGCTATACTAATCAACGCTGACCGCCGCGTTTGTAACTCATCAATACATTTTGAACTCTGTTAGTGTAGTTATAAAGTATGTTTTCGAGCGGTGTTCGAGTGAGTTTACTGAGGGGTCAAGACGTTAGTGCCGTATTGTGGGTTCGATTCCCAGGTGTACAGGGCGTCGGGACACGTACGTGAACACTTAAAGACGGACACTTCGAAGATGAAGGGAGGACGTCATAAAAATAGGACGAAAAGCATTGGAGTGGTCTACATTTTGAGCAGAATTTATGGGAAACAGGTATTCGATGTAAGAGCAAAATTATGTTTCTTGTATTTTTCCGAGCCTTATATAAAAAAGGTACCCATTCGATTAATTTTCTTAGACTTATACCTAAACTAGTATTTCTTTAATAATTCTCTATTTGCCTGCATCATTTTCTCCATTTACCTAAGAGGGTCATAACTCATAACTCTTTATCGTGAAACAAAACTTTTTAAAATAGTTATGTGTGATTAATTGTTTCATGTTATTTTTTTTATTAATTTAATAAATTTAATTTCAATTGTTATAACTTTTAAGGAAGCAAAATTTAATTAATTTGCATTTTACAAAAAGTCCTTTTAGGGAAAATGTCTTTCTTTCCACAGATTTAAGGCTCATCTATAGAAATCCTAACACTGGAATGCGACGATTTATTTGAATTTCCTTCCAAGTGACCGTGGGTATGGAAGGCCCCCGGGAATGGACGGTTGACTAAATTCCAGGGGCTCGGGTGTCCGCGCTTTTAAAGAAAGCTAGCCGACCCTTAAGTGTATGGGGTGTGAATTTCCCTTTGAAAAGTTTCACTCCGTTTAACTCTATTACCTTCTTGCTTGTACTTTGTACCGGAATTTTTCTTTAGACCTTTTTTGGAAGGAAATAAAAAGACGCGGCACGCTAACTTCTATAATGTCTTTAATTTATTGAATTTACCTTACCTTACAATTTTTAGCTTACAAGTCCTTGACTGCGATCTCACTTGGTGGTAAGGAACGATGCTGACTTAAGAAGAAAGCGGAGTAGCTTGAAAAAGGCATAAATTTCCAAATTTCCCGGGGTTGTTTCATCTTGGGCCAGGTACTTGTAGAGTATTCCAAAAAATAGTATAAAATCATAGAAAACAAGATAAAATATGCTTTTTGGCAGTTTTACAGTGATTAAAAGGTACAAAAATAAAATGTTTAATTAGGTACATTTGTAGAATAGCAACTCTCACAGCGCATCCATACATCAATCTGACTGCTGTTGGCTATTTTAAGGTTAATTCACATTTCCTAGGTAATTTTATGTTAAATGTCATCATGACACGTGTAATATACGTCAATGTCAAAATGGACGCATGTTGTTGCGCTTTTATTTTGCAAAATAATTTCGCATTGTACCTCGTAAATTGAACTTTTTAGTAAGAAATAAAGAAAAAAATGTTACTATTTCATGACCCCGAACATTTTGAAATACCGTACAAATACCTGGCCCAGGCTCCATATAAATTTGAAACAACCCCTTTCCCGTACCTAGGAATTGAACCTAGAATCTCTTAAAGCGCTTGTAAGAGGGTCCAGAAACCTAAATTCAGACTTCGGTCCTAATTATTGAGATACTAGATGATGCCCGCGACTTCGTCCGCCTAGATTAAAGTTTTTTATTCCCGCGGGTACTTTTTAATTTTCCGGGATAAAAAGTAGCATATGTCCTTCCCTGGGATACAACTTATCCCTGTACCAAATTTCATCAAATTGGTTGAACAGATGGGCCGTGAAAGCGTAGCAGACAGACAGACAGACACACTTTCGCATTTATAATATTAGTATTGAGACATAGGGTATTTACTTGTATTACCTGCTGGAACCCTTTATAAGGTTCCTTCATAAAAATATTAAGAATGATATTATGGTCTCTATAAAGACTCCCCATTGATCTGAAGTGGGCATTTTGCCGTAACCACTTTATGGTGACAATGTGACATGTCATATTTGTCACTATGAAATTCTCACCGCACTTAAAACTTTATTGTAGGGGTTGCTACTTGCTATTGATATTTTTATTAATACTTAGGTACTACATTTCTCTAGTGTGACATAAAATGTACGGTAAGTGCGTACTTACACAAAATTGTACTAATTCTGCCATATTATTTATCTATCGGTGCATTTTAAATTTTTACTCTTTCGCATTTACTAGGTATATTAAAAATGCGAAAGTTTGGATGGATGTTTGTTACTCAATTACATTGATATGTAACTAGAATACTATAATTAAAACGTTCGTGCATATCAAGTAATACCAATATCATTAAACTAGGGAGTAGGGACGTATTAGCTAAACGATCTAACGTCGGAATATTTATTCGTAGGGCACACACAATAAATTGGGGTGTCACTGTGCTTTTACTATTTGACATCGGAAATGAAAATGTCATCGGCTTATTACGCCTCGAGATTATTGATATAGCCAACGATCATTTTCGTAGATAATAATAGTATTGCGTGTGGGTAAATTGTACCCATGGTCGTATTAATGGTTTTTTTTTATCCACTACAAGTTAGCCCTTGACTGCGATCTCACCTGATGGTATGTTCTAATAAAGTCTAAGATGGTAACGGGTTAAACTATTAGGGTAATGACCTATACCTACCCCTAATCGGCTTCCGTACCGTACCAGAACCACAGAATAGGTAATAGGTAGGCCAGAACGCTAATTTGCTTGGCGGCAGGTCTTTGCCAGCAGGGTGGTAACAAGCCACGGCCGAAGCCTCCCACCAGGTTGGCCAGAGAAATTTCAGAAATTATAAATTCCCAAATTGACCCTGCCGGGGATCGAACCCGGGACCGCAGCGCTCGACACTGCGCCACGGAGGTTAGTTTTTACGGAGTTACTTGAAGCATTTCTAACTTTACTATCATTTAAATGCTCAGACTAGTTAAATATAATTATAAGTAATGCTTAAAATTATCTTGAAACATTGCATGTCGGTTAAGTATGTCTTTAAAGTACTTCCAACCGTTACCAAATTTTCAGTAGGTACTTATAGGTATGTCTACACAACCTAGGTGAATCTAGGGTCAGATTAATAATAGAGACAACACAAAGCCAACAGGTTCAAGAGTTTATTACTTTAACTAAACGATGCCCGCGACTTCGTCCGCGTGGATTAAGCGCGGGAATCAAAAAAACGTAAGCCACGCGGACGAAGTCGCGGGCATCAGCTAGTTTATAATATTAGTATGGACAATGAATACCTAGATATAGTGCCTAAGTACTTAGCTTTTTAATGTCATAATGATCGCCGCCATTTTTGATTGCAGACAATTCCATGATTACGTATTCCTACGGTAATACCCATAGTAAGTATTCATGGTAATGACATGTAGGTAATATATTTGGCTTGGAATTCCTATACAGTCATACTTGTAACGTAGGTATTATTTATGTCGTAATTTTAGGCAATTGTTAATCAAGATCCTTGAATTAGTCATCGAACCATTGTTTTGGTTAAGAAAAGGAAATAATATTATGTGGTATTTGTTTTTAGGGTTCCGTACCTCAAGAGGAAAAAAGGAACCGTAAAGGATCACTTCTTTGTCCGTCCGTCTTCTTTGTCCGGATCACTTCTTTGTCCGTCTGTCCGTCTGTCAACCACCTTTTTCTCGGGAACGCGTGGAGTTATCAAGTTAAAATTAATATCAAATGCTTAGATCTATGGTCCCTTAGAGTTGTAAAAAATTCAAGCTTTTACGTCAACGTGATCAAAAGATATGGCCGTTTATTCAACATATTTTGCATATTTTGACACTCGCCAATAAATCAAAAGCTATATAGGTCCTGTTGACCTAGAAGCAAGCTTCTTGCCAAATTTCATGATTCTTTTTTCCTATACTTGTACTGTGAGACCTTGGTTAACCATTAGGGTTCTGTACCTACTCAAAGGGTGTCCAATTGTTTGTCAGGTGCTACCAGTTTAGCGCCTTATGTAAGCCAGTTACTTCACAGCTGATTATGTGATGCTATGAAATCGTTCTTGTTATTTACTAAAATGATTAATATTGTGTGGTAGTACGGAACCCTTTGTGCGCGAGTCTGACTCGTACTTGACCGGTTTTTTATTTATTATTTTGTTATCCTTGTATGATTGTACGGCGCTAGGCAAAAATGACATTATTTTGTGGTAATGACACTACTATAGGTTTTAGGTCACCTTTTTTAATTAGGAAAATGGCGAAGAAAACCTACAGCCTGCTTAAGTTCGAATCATCGTTGTAATGGTCATATCTCAATAATAATTGAACTTAAAATAAGCAATTAAATGCAAAATAAAAATTGGTTGTCTGAGTTAGCTTACAGACGATAGTTTTACGTGATAACTAGAAGTTCTCGAAGAAGCTAGCGAGGCGGCGTTCCAGTAGCAGGACTATTCGAACTGCTAGCACCTGCTAGCTCTGACGTCACGCGAGAAGAGAGATAAATGTGTCACAAGCCAGCGCTTTCGTGCGTGCAGCCGGTGTGCATCGATTTATAAGACGATAACAGTTAACACGTCAAAAATTTTGCATTGTACAGCAGTGCAACTCCTCAAATAGATAAGCCACTCAGCTTGTGTTAGGACTCCGGGCCTCTCAAACACTAAACCACTATGGCGCACATCTAAGATATACCTACCAGATGCCCCAACGCTGATTTTTAATGGCCGTCTTTTTATCGTCACTGGCTCAGGAAGAATAAAATAATGCACGTCCACGGGTGGCATACTCACGATGCAGGCGACGCGGGTCAACGCAAACTGCGTGCTGCCTGGGCTGCAAGCTACGCGCAGTGTGCATTTACGCCAATTTATTGACTCAGGCTTCAGTTCGCGAGGCTATTGTACTGAAACGACGTGGGAAACTGACGCGCGGAGTGCTCTTTCTGCAAGACAACGCGCCCGTTCACACCGCACATGTTGCGAGGCAAGCCCTGAAAGACACAGGGTTCTCAGAGATGGTTCTCCCACCCTCCGTTGATCGTCATTTTGAAGAGAAAGAATATTTTTTGGGTGGGTTAAAGCCTTTAAGGCATTGTATGCGAGATGTGAGAAATGAATTTCACTTGAGGGAGATTTTATTGAAAAATAAAAAAATAGAAACCATACATTCTCTTTCATTAAGTACCTAGGTACCTTAGGCCGCGGACTTATCAGCCGTCCTCGCTAAGACAAGATTTCAGATCTTGTATTTTCAATATGTACCTAATCTAAGATTTAAGATCCGTAACAGTGAAAGTTCCATAAAAATCGGTCCAATTCATTTTTTGCTGCCACAAAACAGACACAAATACCTACAGATCGAGAAATACCCACAGCAAAAACTAAAAACTGATGAATTTACACTTTAGAACTTTCTTGCGCGTACCTTAACGCTTAACTTATAGGTCATGTCATGACTGATTGGTATCCATATTACCTTTTTTTTATCAACTACAAGTTAGCCCTTCACTGCGACCTCACCTGATGGTAAGTATGGTAAATGATGATGCAGTCTAAGATGGTAGCGGGATAACCTAGGTTAGGGGCATGGCAGTTAGGTATATTAAACCCATACCTATAATCGGTTTCTACACGGCATCGCATCTAAATAGCTTGGCGGTACGTCTTTGCCGGTAGGGTGGTAACTAGCCACCAGGCCAAACCAGGGAGAATTCAAAAATTATAAATTCCCAAATTAACCCTGCCGGGAATCGAACCCGGGGCCTCCGCACGTTAAGGCAACAGCGCTGAACACTGCGCCTGGGAGGTCGTCAAAACTTCTTATCTATATTTAAATAAATACACTGTCATTTTACACCAATCCACCACCTTCACGGCAAGAGTGAATAGGCATCTTCTAGGCAAGCGCGCTCCAACCTAGAAATCATCATTGCTTTGCACTAAGCATGATTGTCGTCATGCGCAAGCCTATCTCACAATAAAAAAAAATCCCAGTGTGCAAGTTTTGTTTACTCAAAACTATTCTCCAGTTTAGGACTCACTCGCTCACTTTAAAAGTTACGAGGTCATTCGGAAATTCGCCGAGTCATATTACGCTCATCACGAGGGTGCAGGCGAAATGGCTGTCCCGTGAGACCCAGCCCGGATAGGATAGCTTCGATCCCGATCTTTAATAGCTATCCAGGAAGTCCTCTTGTACACGGATGGATGCCTTTTGTAGATTCTAAGGTCCATCGCATATCTAAGGAGTGGAGTCGATTTGGCGCAACGTCTTTTTATGTTAACAATTATTTAAACAGAGCTCTATGTAGGTACTTATTTCGTAATACGGTTGAAGTTGTTATAATGGAAACTTATACCAATTCTGTGCTTATACGAAGAAACTCAAGGCGTCGCCGCGCAGACTTTATGCTAAAGAAAATAAAGCTTTTCAAAAGTGAAAGAAAATAAAGATTTTTTCAAAATCAAAAGAGGCGGTGTGTTTTAAGGTCTAGATTCATCACTCTGGTACAGGTTACATGCGTTGCGCCATATAAGATTGTAAAGAAATAATTGTGAACAAAAAAAATTAAATTCCTAGTTTCGAAGGAACTTGTATTTCTTTTCACGCATATTTTGGCTATAAATTTCTCATTCATCAGAAATTAAACTTGGCACGATTATCTATGTAAAATTATGTTTAATTTTTATTTGTGAATAAATTATAATAGGTAACCTATAACTTAAATGATCTCTATAAATTTTATTAACCTACATAAAAAAAAGTTGAAAAAGTAACATTTAAATTGTTAAATAAATGCAGACGAATTTTACCACTTTTTTCAACCATCCAAATTTAACTCAAAAATACACGGAAGGTAAAAAAAACTTAGTCACGTTATCAGAACTATTTTTTGTCATTTTGCTAAGCGAAACGACAATAACACAGTGTCGTGACAAATTTATGATAGACCACGGCGTTTTGTCACAGTAGGTACAAGAAAATCGGAAGAAGCTGAACGACCGACAAAACTTGACCCGATCGACGTGACCTTTCTGGTCACGCGTATTTAACACGGTGGGCGATGATCTTTAATAGTTTTTTTTAAATCTTATCAAATTCTACCTACCGCACACGTCTGATACATTAAATAAATAATAAATAAAGCCTTTATTTTGTAACATTTTAGACTTAAAAAGAAAAAAAAACTACGAAAAGGACTAACAACAACACAATTGGTCGCAAACTCAGCCTTGTGCCGGGCATTGGCTACCAATACCCGCAGCGCTGATTTTCAGTTTGCTCCAGACATAAAATTATTAAAAAATATTAAGTGCGTCGCCCGACACACTATACAACTTAAAACTAACACTGTCTGTGAGTAAATTAAAAATTAAAACCAAAAAAAAACTTGAAAATGATACTTAGAAATTAATGACTGTTCCCTTCTGAATAGTGAGGTATTATTATATTAATATACATTAGGTATAGAGCTTAGACCTTGGATGAAGTATAATAATTCATCCAAGCTTAGCCATACATTAGGTATCACGTCACCGGCCGACTACCTACTATACGCACGACCAGAATGAGAAGGCTTTGTATAGTCCACCACGCTGGCTAAGTGCGGATTAGCTGTTTTCATACACCTTGAGAACGTTATGAAGGAACCTTTTACCTTGGGCATTCAGGTTTCCTACTTAACAACCAAAACATTTGAATTTGAAAAGCTTTAGAAATGACTTTTCAAGTGTTTTTTTCTGCAGAGCAGCTCAAAAATAAATATGGCCGTGAATATATTAACCCGCACCCACAAAATTCCTCGTTGCCTGATAAACTTTATCAAGATCCACCTCGTAATGACATCACTCTGTTAAGCCGGGTACTCACTCAGACTCAGAGGACTAGCAGAGGTACCTATACATGTATCTGATACAGTCACTAGCTACAAGTGAATACAACTCGTTCATTGTGCTGCGTATCCAGCTATAAGCCTTCGAATCCGCAGTGCGTGCGCATTTGACCAAAACGGTGAAAGTTTATCTGTCATAGACCAAAAAAAAATCTCGCCTCCAGCAAATCCTGCAAACTCCGTCGTGCGCCGCGTTAAGATGGTTAATAGTGAGGCGTCCATCATCACTACGCACCACTAAGTACCACTTATTACATTTCTTATCGCATAGTGTTGGAGCATATAAATCAATGAAGATGGTTATCTGATCGGACGTTCTGCAGGATCAAATAAGGAGCAATTGCTTCAGCAAGAACAGGCCCTGCGTCCTGCGTGCAGGACTATGATTGGATGACCTTAGAGGTGAAGCATTTAATGTATCCTGCAATAATATATAAATAAATAAATAAATAATCTTTTATTTAGCCAAAAAACAAATTACATAAATGAAACATACGTATATGGAGTACCACAGCGAAGCGCATATCAAGCGAATACGTTGGCTTGAGATTGCTGCGAAAAACACGTCGGTGGAACGCAACGAGAACGCAATAAGAACTTCCTTCTCAGTCCGTTGCAATCGGGATTTCGTCCCGGTCATAGTACGGTAACAGCGTTGGTCAAAGTTACTGATGACATTCGATGGGCGATGGATAATAAACAGCTCACAATTTTAACCTTGCTCGACTTTAGTAATGCGTTTAATACCGTTGATTACGACATTCTGCTGAGTCTGTTACGTTCTATTAACATAGCTCCATCGGTGATTGACTGGTTTCGGAGTTACCTCAGAGGACGTCGACAGCGCATTAAAATTGACGAGACTTGTTCGTCGTGGTGTGATGTGACGGCCGGGGTTCCTCAGGGTGGCGTGTTGTCTCCTTTACTGTTTGCTATCTTCATTAATTCTATTACCCCGTACATTTCTTCTCTCTACCACATGTATGCAGATGATATCCAAATTTATCGCTCAGCACCCCTAGAAGATCTCGACGCTGCTGTTTCCGCCGTTAATAAAGATCTAACTGCTGTTGCTGAATGGAGTAAGCAGTATGGGCTTCGCGTTAACCCAGTCAAATCACAGGCAATCATTATTGGCAGTCCAGGATACATTGCAAAACTTGACCTGCGAGGACTACCTCCCATCTGTTTTAATGGTGTCGTGATTCCATATTGTGACTCCGTTAAAGATCTGGGTATATATTTAGATCCACAACTATCCTGGTCTGGGCATGTTAAAGAGCTGAGTAGGAGGACTTTTGCTACGATGAACTCTTTACGGCGCCTGCGATCTGTCCTGCCAATTCCTACCAAAGTTATGTTGGCACAATCGCTCTTTCTTTCTATTCTCGATTATGCTGACGCAAGCTATCTTAATTTGACTGAGGACCAACTTAACAAGCTTGAGCGACTCCAGAATCTCGCCATTCGGTTCATATTCGGCCTGCGCAAATATGACCACGTATCCGAATTTCGTCAAAAGCTCAAGTGGCTCCCTATACGTCGTCGCCGGGATCTGCATGTACTTTCTCTTCTGTACTGTGTTCTATTTCATTTAAAAACTCCCTCCTACCTTAAGGAGAAATTCAGTTTTCTTGGAGTGCAATCCGATTTAAGACCATGTCGAACCTTAACGCTGAAAACCCCAACTCATAAAACGAAGTTCTTTAAAAGTTCGTTCAGTGTTCGAGCTGTTCTGCTATGGAATGCACTTCCACTGACCATACGCCAATCTAAATCACTAGACATATTCAAAAATGCTGTTAAGAATCATTATCTTGCAAACTAAAGCCGACAACAAAATTATTCTTTATACTTACTTGAAACACATATATTATAATATATATTAGTATATTTATTTTTATAATTAGCTATATTATATATAATTTATATTTTGATAATATGTTTATTATTGGTTTATGTATTAGTATGTAGTTATTTGAATGTAAGTATATTATAGATCCACCTGCAGTCTATTTTCCCTTATTTTCTCCTCTTCCTAAGGTTGCCTGGTAGAGATCGCTACCTAAGCGATAAGGCCGCCTTTTGTATCCTACTTCTGTCTGTGTTTATTTTTTTTCTTTCCTTTGTATTTGTTATTCTTACATGTGGTGGTACAAATAAAGAGTATAATAATAATAATAACGTATAGCGGCTTTGCTGCGTGCAAAATAGCGCTCCTCCTGCAAAGCCATGACCCATTGTCCTACGTGAGCGACAAACGCGACATCGCGACTCGATACGACGCGACGTGACAGTACCAAACAGTAGCTGAACCTTCATGTGGCCTACGTTGTCGCGTAGACAAGTTTGTCATTTTCTATGGCGTCGTATCGCGTCGCGTCGCTTCTGTCGCTGTCCTAGGACAACGGGTTAGTTGCTCGTAGTTGGAAACGCGATGGCGAGTAACAAAGCGTATTTCACTAGTACGTTGAATGTTGATACAGCAGATACATTACATGCTACACCTCTAAGTGAGTAACCGGCTTTACATACATTGTACCTAACTGTAGAAGTGCATTAACAGCTTAGGTTAAAAGTTAAAACAGTGCTAGAGTCTAGACTAGCTCGCCTTTAGATAAGAGTTAGGTAAGCCGTAAATAAAAAACCAGCATAATTAGGTTCTTACCACAGAATTATAACTAAGGTAGGTAAATAATAGAAATTAGAAATTCAAGAGTGATACCTATGCTACTTTTTGTGGCGGAAAATTGAAGTCGGGATTTTTAAGAAACCTAAATCTAAACTGTATTTTCTGTTGATATTCCCAATCCTAAAATAGATAGTAGGTATGGTAATATACCTGGTAAAATCTATATATATAAAATTCAAAGTCCTGACTGACTGACTTATATATCAACGCACAGCCTAAACCGCTTTGTGACGTAGGCGCTCACTAAGGAAGGATTTTTCAAAATTCCACCCTTAAGGGGGTGAAATAGGGGTTTAAAGTTTGTATGAAAGTCCGTCATTTCTCAAGTTATATCAACGAAACTTGGTATTTTGGCTTTCGGTAAAAAATAAAGAAATACGTATTTCACGGTTTTTCGAAATTCCACCCCCAAAGGGGTAAATTGGGGTTGAAAGTTTGTATGAAAGTACTTCATTTCTCAATTTATAGCCATGAAACTTAGCATTTGGGCTTTCAGTTAGATATGAAGAAGTAAGTACTTCACCATTTTTGAAATTTCAACCCCAAAGGAATGGAATAGGGGATGGAAGTTTGTAAAAAAGTCCTTCATTTCTCAAGATATTTCCCAAGTTATATCAACGAACCTTGGTATTTTGGCTATCGGTAAAAAATAAAGAAGTACGTGTGTCAAAATATTTAAAAATTTCACCACCAAAGGGGTTAAATAGGGGTTGAAAATTTTAATTAAAATCCGTCGTTTTTCAAGTTATCGCCCTGAAACTTGGTATTAGGGCTTCCGATTTAAATTTATGAAATACGTATTCCACAGTCTTGAAATTTCTATCCCCAAGGACGTTAAATAGAGAGTTTGTCCTTCAATCACGCCGCAACAGAGCAACGGATCGATGTGATTTTTTGCATGGGTAGATATAGTTGAGGAGGAGAGTAACATAGGCTTCTTTTTATCCCGGAAATGAAGGAGTGCCTGTGGGAATTAAAAAAACTTATGCCACGCGAACGAAGTCGCGGGCGTCCTCTAGTATGTATATAATAAATTACTTATTTTAATTATTAATAATTAATTATTAATTTAACTAAACTAAAATACTAAAAAAATAAAACGTACGAGCCTAGATTAAGGTGTACTGAATCTAATGAGACCAAAATTGTCTAATTTCGTAAACGTTTGGGGGGGTAAAAACGTTATCACCCGTTAGCATAGCATTATTAAATAGCATACAGCCCATAGCATTATTGAAAATACCTACTCGCGTCGCGTTTCGTCACTAGACGATCCTCTTAGATCCTCTACATAATAATATAATATTATTGTGCAAAATATCCGGACGTCGGTAACGAGTAACGACAGAATATATTCTGTTACAAGGTTGTTATGTTAAAAAAAAATGCATATATGCATTTTTTTTTAACATAACAACCTTGTAACATATTTAACCAAGTAAATACTTACTTTACTTTACCTACACAGTGATGCATTATCATGGAATCCTGTACAAAAATAAATAAAGCCAAACTGCCCCGTCCATTGGGACTAACGATTTGCTCGCTGGCCAAATTGCCGGCTCTTTAGGCGGGCTTTAATAATCACGTCATATCCAATTTTCCTTTGCAACGGGCGCGGAATACCAAATAGGGTGCTAAGACGTTGATTGAATGCTTGTTTAGTACAAATTGGACGTAATTAGCAGGTACATTTCAATTGATTATGTCAGTTAGGGTAACTTTACTTTTGCTTCTAAATGTCTAAGTTTAGTGCCCAAACTTTAATGTTTTCTCCATTTTACTTTTTGGGTTTCAAGTACCTACCTATTTTTTTTTGTGGAAATGTGACCAAGGATATACTAAACCATATAAATAGACCCATATAATAAATGCGAAAGCGTTTGTTCGGATCCACATGATTCTTGGTTGAATCATGAATGAAAATCTGCCGGCCGAGTGGGAGTTTTTTAAATGTTTTATAAGTTATTCTAAGGGTATGTACGAGTATGTTATTTATTTTATAATTTTTTTTTAATTGATCGAGAGCCAGCTGTCAAGCACTTGACAATTCCATACAAAGCGTAGTTAACGTTGTCGCGATCGAATGGGAAGAAAATCTTCCACTAGGCACCAACGACTTATGCTAGGCACTGTGGTGAATGACATGGGCTTCGTTTACCCCGGAAAATCAAAGAGATCCCACGAGATTTCTAAAGTCCTCGCCGACGAAGTCATGGGAATCAGTATTTAGTCTCAACAAAGTCCAATTTTAGAAATTTCGGTATACAGCTAGTTACATTGCTGTCATTATAACGTGAACTACAGACATAGTCTATGTATTGAATGACAAACTTATTAAGCATTTAAGGAAATGTCAATGTTTTTTCATTAATAGTCAAAATACAGTAGTGCAATTACAACAAGCCTAAGTTTAATTGAATAATTTTTCCAATATTTGTTTTGACGATATTATACCGGATGCAATAGCGGAATTAAAGTTCTGAGCTATACAAAATGACTCAATATTACTAAATTGGGATTAAAAAAAACTGTCGCAAAAAATATATACCTAATATTATAATAGATCTCGGCCAATCTCGCGATTTTATGCAGAATAATTAGATTTTTCAGTCTGGCGACAGATAAAAAATCGTAGACTATAAAATAAACAATTTCAACTTTCAAGCGTCACCCTATTTTAATGAAACATTCTATAGCAGTTTTTGTGCAATATTTGAATTCTAAATCAAGCCTTTTTTCACGCGTCACTTCTTTTACGATGGTATGTCAAAGTAATGACTAAATTATATCAAATTGCAATAAAGTTCACAAAAGACTTTAATTTAAACGTGTAAGTTATCATAAACGCACGCGCCGGGCATCGTTTTTGTAGTTACCTCAATTTACATAGCTTTTAATTTTACAAAGAGGAAAAATAGTATATTTCATTACAAGTGTGGAAAGGCTGTCATTGCAAAGAGTTCCGACAAATGTCTACCCGAGCCGAGGCGCAGCCAAAGGCGAGGGCTGACAGTCGGAACAAGTTGCAATGACGGTTCCGCACGTGTACTGAACGACTATTTTTAATACAGTTGCGAAAAAATGAAGCAATTTAATAAAATAATACTTTTTACTTGTAAAACCGTCTGATTGTCGTTTTAAGAAAGCGTTTAATTTTGGGTATTCACTTATATCCACGTTGTTCCTTATTTTCAGCATACTTTTTATCATCGAAAACCTCGACCATAATGTAGAAGGTTTTAATTTTGCTGAGAGTTCGGAGAAGTAGGTACTTATGCCAACATAACATTTTCTGAAAAACTATTTGCTTTTTTCTCTTCTCTCCACGCAATAAATTCGTCGTATGTAGATATGTAGCGACTTTTTGACTTTTCCGGTAAAATGTTCTCCGAAGCATTTTGTACAATTATAATGAGTTCCGGTGGTGTTAATTCAAAAAAACTAGGATCGAAATTACTCATTTTGTGCAACAAACAACTAAACTCGCAAAGAAAATTTCTGAAAAATGGCGCCAACCGTAGAATATAAGCAGAGTTTTTTTTTTCTTCACCCATTCTGGTAGGCAAAGGGAACTATGCCCATACAGCCAAGTCTTCAGTAGAATTTTTTTATTGATATGAAATGAAAATGAAATTTAATGAGATGAAATGAAATGAAACCTAACCAAACTCATTCAATCAAATCATTAAATCTGATATTGAAACAAATTAGTAGCTTCTTTTTAGAAATATACGTATTTGCATAAATCATAAAAACTTCTATGATTTTTTTTAGTAAAAACTTCATGGTTGGTTTTTCTTTTTAATAGACATTATTTTGACAGTTGGGAAAGAGAACGCACGAGTTCGGGAAAGGTAAAAAAAAAGCACGAGTATGTAATAGCCCACATCCCAAACGCTATACGTCCCTGCAATACGCCACTTTTTGAGCAACTGTATTAAAAAGAATATTTCATCTCATAAAATTACTCAATTACGAAAACAACCATAACTTGAAGACCTACAAACTATCCTATACTTTAAAGGGGCGATTCTTGCATAGGTATACTAATTATTATTTTCATGTCGATAGGTACTTATTTGGTTTCTCGGATACGGCTCTAATGATTTTTTTTTATCCACTACAAGTTAGCCCTTGACTGCGATCTCACCTGAACTGATGGATGAATGCATGAACGGTTCTAATGATTTGGATGTACTAATTTTGTAAGTACCTAAGTATTTAGTTTGCCAAATTTATCTCGCTTGGTAAGTACCTACTTTCCCTGAGTTCCCGCAGGAGGTAGGTACCTACCTACTTGAAAAACACCCATACTGAGAGATTTTTAAAAAAAACACAAACTTTTGCAAAATTTTTGATCTGCGCCTGAAATGTGGCTAGGTATTTTAATATTCAATTTTGCTTAGGTTCTTGCGGGCTCTTATTATTTGGTAGTCTTGAGCTAAATTATAAACCTACCTATATACCTACATGAAATATTCGACTTCAAAGTTCAAACAAGCAAATCTCAAAAAATATAATACATTCCACCATTGCGACTTTTGTAAATCTAAGTCTTCAACTGATATAATAGGGCCTTATAATGACTAATGATATTCCCAAAACCCCCATATATACTATGCATGTTTATATCCGTATTACACCCCAATGGGCACTTTCGGGTCACTACCGTCGCTATTATTTCAAAATTAGTTTTATGTCATGTACCTTGATGTCCCCAAAATAAGGATTATAATTCTGAAACAAGAACGTCAACAATATCAAAGCAATACGGCTTTAAGCGATGGTAGTATGCCCCATGCAATGATGCAGCCCTATTCTCTAACTCAGTGGCTATCAAAAAATTATATTATTATTTTTATCCATTGAAGGTTTGCTTTGTAAAGAAAAATAACATTCAATAGCAAATCTTCAACGGATAAAAAATATATGTCAGTGGCCTTCATTATTTGATAGCCACTGAGTTATGGATAGGGGGGCTGATCCGTTGTTCACAAAAAATAGCCAATCTGCCCGACGCGACGCGTCGATACAAGCATGACTAATGGTCGCTGGACGCTTAGCAAATTGCCCGCCGAATCGTAGTGAAACTGGAAAATTGTTTCATTCATAAATGCAATAAACCGGGATTTGCCGTGGATAGTTTTGGGATGAATAAAATTGCGATCTTGGGTTAACGCGGTCCCATTTGTGGCGGCTGGGATATCAGATGGTCAAATGAGGAAATGGGAACATGTGACTTTTTAAGTAGGTACCAATTTATTTAAAAAATCATCAATTACGATTGGTTGTAATTAATTCAGAACAAACTACCCTGGTTAACTTGATTTTAGAAAGGTTGGAAAAGCTCAATGTGTTTATAGTAACTTCAAAAAATAATTGATCATGGTCACTGTAAAATTTTTTACTAGATTCTAATTTTGTTAATAACCAAAACACATTATTATCTGTCTAGGTGACCCACTTGGGCTTCGCACGGATGAACCGAAAGTCTAAATATAAAAAGGAAAAGGACTGACTGACTGATCTATTAATGCATAGCTCAAACCACTGGACTAATCGGGCTGAAATTTGGCATGCATATAGCTATTATGACGTCAACATCCGCTAAAAAAAGATTTTTGAAAATTCAACCCCTATAAGGGAGTAAAATAGGTGTTTAAAATTTGTGTAGTAAACGCGGACGAAATCGGGGGCAAAAGCTAGTTTTTAGTGTGAGGCTCCAAACCTCTCTGAAGAGAGAATTTGCATAGAAAACCTCATGTTTCTAAACTTATCACTTGAGCTATTTACGAAAGCTACCACTTTCCTATTATTAGGTTTAACTCCAAATAAAAGCGCTATTCTACAGTCCATTGAATTAAAATGTCGAATCGAGTTAGCGAAATCCAGTTCCTTGAGAGTCCCTAAATAGAGAAAACTAGCGCTGGTGAAATTAGCAATACAAAGAGAACCGTTGGGGCCACATTCTGCCAATTGAAAGGCGAAGGAAATAATAGTTATTTGCAATAATCGACTGAAGGGACGGCTGATTGCGCCCGGGGCGGGAGAGAATTTTTCCCGTATTTTTGTCTGGAAACTTGCAGTTTAACTTCAATGTGCTTAAAGTTATATCGACGTTATCTTGGTTTATTGTTAACTCAACGGACCTGAGGCCCAATTGTCCAAGTTTGAGTCAAATCGTATGACAGACAGCTTATAACGTACCTATTACTCGAACTGTTTAAGGAGTTCTTACATGACGCTTTTTGACGTGAAGGCATATCTGGACTCCTTAAACAGGTCGGATTATTAGTGGTCTGGAAACTTGCATTTTAACTCCACTGTGCTTATCGATGTTATCTTGGATTACTTCAATTCTTTAACATTTTAAAATGATGAGACCATCATTTTAAAATGTTAAAGAATTGAAGTGTTGACGTAAAATTAATGTGCATTTGTAACGTTGCAGCTGTTTCAAATCTCAATTACTAAATTATAGACTTTGTATTGCGTAAAGTCATCATCATTACCATCACTTCAAAGTTCAAATCAAACCATTGCCGGCTCGCTACTGAGTATCTTCTAAGAATGAGAATTGGTCCAACACGTTGGCCAAGTGCGGATTGGCTTCACACGGACGAAGAACTCTCAGGCATGCAGGTTTCCTCAGGAGGGTTAAGTGATATTTAATTTCTTAAAACACATAAGTACTGAAAAAATACCTACTATACAAAGAAGACAATAAAATTGTAATTTGGCCAATTAAGTATCCATTCTTCTTTTTTTTTTTCTGTAGTGTGTTTTCGTCCATAGCTTGCATCCCAAAAGCTACGTTTAAAAAATACCAATCTACCAAATAAGAATCTATTAGATCAGGCTAATAAAGAAATATTCCTGAATGTAATAGACATTCCAACAGTGTGACACCGTGACCATCAATCAAGCGGGACCAGTCGGGATTAGCGGGACAAGTGTCCCGTAAATGATGCATCATTTCCCCTTTACCTCATCAACGCACTTCTGTAGTGACCCCTGTTGTTTTAATTCTTTCTTTTAGGGTTGAATTGGCATCGGGATAGGGTGAGGGGTCATTATTTTGTACGTTGTGGTAGGTACATGTATTTTAGATGACACTAGATGATTTCTGCGACATCGACCGCCTGGATTGAGGTTTTTAAAAATGAAGGAATTCTTTGCTTTTCGGGATAATCCATATCTGGGATTTAAGCTGTATCTGTCCTACCCAATTTCGTCAAATTGGTTAAGCGGATGTGCCGTGAAACAGACAGACAAACTCACTTTCACATTTTTAACAACAACGCCACAAGGAATTTTTTCCTTTTTTTTTTTTAATCTTCGACAAGTAAGCCCTTGACTGCGATCTCACCTGGTAGGTAATGATGCAGTCTAGATCTTAGCGGGCTAACCTGTTAGGGGCATGGCAGTTATAGCCCTTATCGGTTTCACACGGCAATCGGCATCGGAACGGTACGCTAAATCGCTTGGCGGCACGACTTAACCAGGCCAGACCAGGGGAAATTCAGAAATTATAAACTCCCAATTTGACCCTGCCGGGAATCGAACCCCGGACCTTCGCAGTTCGCAGCCAGGGAGGTCGTCAAACAAAAACATACCTTCATTAATATATTTTCGCCGTGTCCGTCAGTCTGTCTATCTATCCACAGCTTAGCTCAGACACTCAAGCTGTAATTTGGAATGGTTATCTAAAAATTAATAACGCCGACAAGTCGTAAAATAAAATTTAAAAAACAATTATGGGTACAGTTGGACTTTGCTTTTGACCGTCTATCCCATATCGTAGGGGTGTTGTAGGATAGGTCGATCAAAATATGTCGAACTTCGATATGACTTATTATTGAACTCTGGGGGGCGATTGGCTAAAGATGACAGATACAGTGTAACGATCGCAATCACCTCTGACTGGTTAACATTCTTCCACTATTGGCCAAAATCCATTGACGCAGCAAAAATACCATAAATTCAGCCAATCACAAGAGTTGTGACTGTAATAATGATTGATGCAGGTTTTTACATAATTAGGTTGATGTTGTATTAGTATTTTGGCAAAAGAAACTAAAGTCTGTGCAAACCTTGCCTCTGTTGTTTCTTTTTGTGAGCCAAGCTCAGATGTGCAGACCCGATAGCTGCGCATTCCACGATATTGTCAGCGTAAACGACGATTGCGGGTTCATAAAAATGTAAATTATAAAACTGAGTCTCATTACTTACTTAAGTTAGGTAAGCTTGTATAAGAACTTCTTGCTCAAAAATAATTCTAAGTTTTATAAAAAAATAAAAATAATAATTTTAATGTTATATTTTCTTGTTCAATATAGTGAAGTAATTCTAAGTTTGATAACAATATCGTAAGAATAAAAGAATAAAACTATCCTATTGAATATTGGATATAGAAGCAGGCGTTACTTTGCGGAAGTCCATGATAATGAAGGAACTAGAAATTTATTTCGCTATAATCCGCAACAGTAGGCAAATATATGTGGTACAGTGTACCTTGCACTTGCAGCTTGTAATATTCACCACACCACATAAACTTCCAAAACTTCTATACTATTGAACACATAAACTGTGAATTGCTAATCTTTATGTTAACTGAATACTTGTATACTTGGCGATCTAGTCTTTTTAGAAAATAAAACAAAAAAAGCATTATTAATAACTCCTATACCATCATGTAAATAGTGGAAAGGGATAGGTAACTTTCCTCAGCTGAGGAATACCTAAATTTACCATAACTTTTATTAATCATGAGCAATACAGTAGGTATACAATAAAGAAATTTAAATAAATAAAATTAGCCTCTATTAAATAGGTAACCATGGTATCCAGAACCTATAGGTGCATTGTACAAAAGCGCAAAAGTTGGTAGGTCACCTTTTCATGGCTTTTAACCGTAAAAAGATAACTTCTATGGAATTGAAAAAACTTAATCCGCGTGAATGAAAACCCAGTAAAAGCTAGCATAAAGCCAGTTCAAGAAACCAAAACAAGAATAACATCTACAGCAATCTTATCACGGAAACCAACCAAGAGGAAGAACATAACCAAAACATGTTATTCGAAAACATCGTTATGAAACTTTTACTCTAACTGGTAATTCCGAACATCGATTACCCTACATTACAAAACGATTATTGGATATAAAACCGAATAAAAGTTAAGAAATCGATGTTTCAAAAAAGTGCATCAATTTACGTCTGCGGTTTGGATCTGAGGTTTGGTGCAGGTGCCTTTTTATAATCGAAAAAAGTTACTTATACCTGTACACTTGGCAGAAAACAGTCACATTTTTTGAGAAGAATATTAATTAACAGTAGGTACTTACTAGGTTTTTTATAGGTACTCGTAATTAAATTGATCTTGAAAACTACGAATGATTGATCTTGACTCTATCTACTGAGTATTATAACCTGATGTTCTATGATCTTAATATCAACCTGAAAACCATAATATTTTGAACGATTGGCTATCGTAAATAATATTATAGTTTTCTCTCAAACACTTTAGAGATTTAATAAATGAATAGACTGTATTTATAAAAATATCTAAACTAAACAAAACTTACAGGTCTATATTATTGTGCTACCGATTTCGCACCCAATGTGAAAAAATATGGCACTAATAAAAACCTGTCAAATTCACACATTTAAAAGTTTTTGCACAATCGAACAAGCACAAATGAATAATTTTATCAAGAGACTAGCGCCTTACCGCGGCTACGCTCCTATGGTAGTTTAAAAAATCCGGACTTTTTCTTTGCCTACATCAAAATTTCAGCTTTCTAGGTTCAAGGATTTGGCTTAAGCGTTACTGCGTTAATCAGGGATTGAAAGTCAGTTTTTATAGTATGTATTGATTTCTATACGAAATCAAAAGCAAAACATACGACAATAAGCGAACGATTTGGTAAGTATTACGACCAATATTTTTTCTCGGTTATTTTCTAACATGTTCTAGTTGAAAGTGTTAAGGCTCGATCTGGCGGCACAAAAACTCCAATGGACAGAAGGCGCGACGAATTACCGTGATTCAGCGGTTGCTAGCTGATTGAACTGACTACCGTACTCTACAGGGTGTAGCGAGAATATCATCATATATAGTAAGAAAGAAAGAAAGAAAAACATTGATTTTCCAATTCTGCCACACATACCCTTACCTCAAAGATATGCTACCCCGGCGCTTCCACCACCACCACCAACAGCAATGAGCTACACTACGAGTACCAAGGTGACAGAAGCGCCGGGACAACAGGAGTCATGTGTAGCACAACCCGAAAAAAGGCCCCAACTCAGCATAATGCTGCATGATTTTAATATGCACAAGGGCTATATAAAAACCATGTAGCGCTGATTTTCAGCCAGGACCTTGTTGCAGGCGACGCCACAATAATGAAATAAAAACCATAAGGCCCAACGGATATCTACATAACTTTAGAGGAGCGGATTAAGGCGCCAGCGGAGGGCTAATTGCTCATACAAACGTAATACCAAAATAATAAGTAATTCGAGCATATTTCCTCCATATTATGCGATTATTAAGATTGAACTTGTATTTATCTAAGTCCCTGGATAATTATTTTTCCAAAATACTTTCCCAAAATTAAATGTAAGCACATTGCGTTTTGCATGTTTTTGCGACATAAAGGACATGTTTTCTCCTTATTTGTTTTATATTAAAACCGGCGATATCTCACGTACTAATTGATCAGGAACATAGCCTATATTGTCAAGTTACAGAATAACAACACGAAGTTAAAAACACAACAATTTTTCATTCATCATTTTTGGTATTCACGGAACAAGACTAAATGTATAACAAATTCTGTACGCTCATATTGCTATCGCGCTTGCACGCGATCATGTGTCTTCAGCCAAATAGGGATAGCAATATACCGGCAAATTTATATTTGCGGTTCGAGTAGAAGTTGCGAGCGGCGGTCGCCGGTCCCTTAATAGACTAATCAGATTAATTATTGATAGCCTAACGACAGCGCACAGCTGCGCTCCCAAGGGGAATTTTAAAAAAATGGCCTGTAAAGAGAACCTCTGTGCAAAATTTCAGCTTTCTAGGTTCAAGACGAGACAGTGAGTGAATGAATGAGTTAGAACTTTTTTTATTGCATGAAATGACGTGAAAAGCTTATCGCGTCATCGTTCAATGATCTGACTGGACTGCTAAACACATTTCCATAGCGGAGGTGGACAGGTACAACCCAACACTTTTCTTTTTTGATGAAGAGGTTAACCTAGGGCTGTCACCGTGCCCTCGACGACTATTTAAAAATAATAATTAAAATCGCGCATGCAGGCGTGACCCTCGAGACGCAAGATGGACTACAAGTTATTTTTTAAACCATATTGATAGCGGTTTTGAGAGTAAAAGAATTTTAATGTGGGGTTAAATAGGTTTAAATTTCCTGTGCTTTCTTATTTTGAGATGAGACCCGGGCCCTGGCAGTTTAAATGAATCATTAGCAGCGTCCATATCTAGCAAGGTTGTAGCGCTTATTAGTATTAGCTTGCAAATAAGCTTTCGTACGGCAGCATTTTTCACAACCTTTCTACGATGTTTATTTAATTACATAATAATGTTTAAAGGCCTTTTGATAAACATTAGTCGAGGAAAAACCAAGTCAATTAATTTCATTGACATCACAATTATTAGAACATCCTGTAGAGAAACCACAAAAATAATACAAGACAAAACGTAATAGATCCATACATTCGAATCGGGCCGGCATTCATTCTTAAATCCGTAGCAGATTTTTGTTAAAGCTTAAACTTGTAGGCATTATTTCTGTGGAATAGAATTCAAAGTGGCTTATTTTTTAACTTTATGAACTATTTTAAGGATCACTAGACTGGGTTTAGTATGGATATTGTAAATATTCGGAAGATTTTTAAATAGTAACTCGAAAGCGGACCTTATAAAATATCTAGGTATGCTACCTCTGAGGGTGAAAGTAGTGAAAACTATACGGACAATTTTTTTATCCACTACAAGTTACCTCATGACTGCGATCTCGCCTGATGGTAAGTGATGATACAGTCTAAGATGGTAGCGGACTAAACTGTTAGGGGCATGGCAACTTTATATTAGACCCCATACCCCTAATCGGTTTCTACACGGCGTCGTACCGGAACGCTAAATCGCTTGGCGGCACGTCTTTGCCAGTAGGGTGGTAACTAGCCACGGCGGAAGCCCTCACCAGGCCAGACCAGGGAAGCTTCAGAAATTATACATTCCCAAATTGATCCTGCCGGGGGTCGAACCCGGGACCTCCGCACGTTGAGACAACAGTGCTCAACACTGCGCCAGGGAGGTTATTTTTCTGAAAAATGAAAATTTTAACCAGAACATGTTGTAGGTACATGAATTTGCTTTAAATCTATTTTACTCAAACTGTAACCGGACTTACTTTGTAATACATATTACTTATAAAAAAATTCAGAAGATTTGTCAATGATAAAAATCCTCTGAAATTATTAAAATAAGTACAAAGACCCTGGGGCCGTGGAGTCTTAGTGGCAAAAATTTTTTGCGAGATATTTCACCGCGGTTGATTGCCTTAACTGGTGACAGAAGGTCTGGCTCATTTTTTGCGCAAAGGATCAGCCTGGCTGTCCAGCGCGGAAATGCAGCCAGCAGTGTTGCCACCATACCACGCGGGCATGATTTATAATTAGGTTAGGCTAGCTAGCTTTAAGTTCTATTGTATCTATTGTTTTCAATCCTAAATGATGATTGAGAAAAAAAAAAATAGTAAACCTATCTGTATTACTTTGTCTGTAAGTATTAGACCGGGAGATGGTCGTAGGTGATAGTCTCCCATTTTCTACTGCATGCCTTTTTAAGAGTTGATAACTAACCCTAAAGTATGAAAGATAGAGGGGTTACTAGCCCTTGCGCGCTTGCACGTCATAAACAAAATGGCTTCTCTTTGTGACAGAATTTTAGTTTTTGCCGTGACATTCTACTGCATGCCTTTGTAATATAACGTAGTTGGAACAAATTTAAGCTATAATAATTGATGGCATGCAATTCGCAACGGCCGACGGGGCTCAAACGGTTACGTAGAAATGTAAAAAAAAATAGAACATTTCCGTGTTTACAAATTGCATGCCGTTGTAAAAAATTACTTTTATTATCTCAAATATACTCTACGAAAATTGGCATGCACCCCTCGTATGACCAAGGGTGGAAAATATTAGGAAAATGTTGTGAAAATTCAATACAGCTTTTCCGTGATTTCAAACTGCATGCCATTTGAACAATACTTAGTTTTTATAATTACTTGACGTTAGCAAATTTGGCATGCACAACAGAAAGTTGTAAATTAGTGGCATGCATGACGAAAATTGCAAAAAACGCTGATATAATTTCCGTGACTTTATTTTGCATGCCATTCAATATTTCATTAAAAAACATTATTTTAAGTTGATAAAAAAAATGGCATGCATATTACACAAGCCTGACATAAAAAATGTGCAAAAATAAAATTAAAAAAAGGTTTTTTAACGAAAATTAAAAATAAAGAACATTTCCCTGTTTTTTTTTGCGCCCATTTGAGCCCATACTACGAGGTAGGACATAGGATACTTTTTATTCCGAAATTCTACCCCCGAAGGGGTGAAATAGGGGTTGAAAGTTTGTATGAAAGTCCTTAATTTCTCAAGTTATAGCCATGAAACTTGATATATGAGCTGCGAGTTGAAAATGGAGACATATGTGTTTCACAGTTTTTGAAAATTCGACCCCCAAAAGGGTGAAATAGGGGATGAAAGTTGGTGTGAAAGTCCTTCGTTTCTCAAGATGTTTACCAAGTTATATCAACGAAACTTTTTATTTTGGCTAACAGTAAAAAATAAAGAAGTACGTGTGTCACAGTTTTTCAAAATTCCACCCCTAAGGGGGTGAAATAGGGGGTGAAAGTTTGTATGGAAGTCCGTCATTTCTCAAGTGATATCGATTAAACTTGCTATACAAGCTACCGGTTAAAAATAAAGAAATAAATGTTTCACAGTTTTTCAAAATTTTACCCTCAAAGGGGTGAAATAGGGGTTGAAAGTTTGTATGAAAGTCCTTCATTTCTCAAGGTATATCGATGAAACTTGGTATACGAGCTACCGGTTAAAAATGAAGAAATACGTGTTTTACAGTTCTCGCAAATTTTACCCCCGAAGGGGTGAAATAGGGGTTGAAAGTTTATATGAAAGTCCTTCATTTCTCAAGTTATATCCATGAAACTTGGTATATGAGCTGCGGGTTAAAAATGAAAACATACGTGTTTCACAGTTTTTCAAAATTCCACCCCAAAGGGGTGAAATAGGGGTTGAAAGAACTCCTTAATTTTCCGGGATAAAAAGTAGCCTATGTGTTATTCCAGACTATAATCTATATCTATGCCAAATTTCATCCAGATCCGTTCATCCGTTGGAGCGTGATTGAGTAACAAACATACATCCATACATCCAAACTTTCGCATTTATAATATTTATTTGATAATATGTTTTTATGAAATGCAAAACGGCATGCAAATTAAAAACACGGAAATTTTTATTAAATTTTTGCAACTTTTGTTATTATTTAAAATATGACGGTGTTATTTAATACGCATGCCATTTTCGGTATATACTTAAAATAATATGTTTTTATGAAATACAAAACGGCATGCAAATTAAAAACACGGAATATTTATTAAATTTTTTGCAACTTTCATTATTATTTAAAATATGATGGTATTATTTAATACGCATGCCATTTTCCGTATATACTTAAAATAATACGTTTTTATGAAATACAAAACGGCATGCAAATAAAAAACACGGAAATGTTTATTAAATTTTTGCAACTTTTGTTATTATTTATAATATAATGATCATGAGCAACATGCATGCCATTTGTATTTCAGAATTATTTGGTCATTAAATTAATGTTTATCTTTATTAGAAGTAGTTTGAAATCACGGAAAAGCTGTATTGAATTTTCACAACATTTTCCTAATATTTTCCACCCTTGGTCATACGAGGGGTGCATGCCAATTTTCGTAGAGTATATTTGAGATAATAAAAGTAATTTTTTACAACGGCATGCAATTTGTAAACACGGAAATGTTCTATTTTTTTTTACATTTCTACGTAACCGTTTGAGCCCCGTCGGCCGTTGCGAATTGCATGCCATCAATTATTATAGCTTAAATTTGTTCCAACTACGTTATATTACAAAGGCATGCAGTAGAATGTCACGGCAAAAACTAAAATTCTGTCACAAAGAGAAGCCATTTTGTTTATGACGTGCAAGCGCGCAAGGGCTAGTAACCCCTCTATCTTTCATACTTTAGGGTTAGTTATCAACTCTTAAAAAGGCATGCAGTAGAAAATGGGAGACTATCACCTACGACCATCTCCCGGTCTATATGTGTAGCAAACTGAATTTTGAATCTTGAATGCTATTTGCCAAATAGCTTTTTTTTTTTTTTGTTTTTTTTTTTTTTAATTACTACAGTTTAGCCCTTGACTGCGATCTCACCTGATGGTAAGTGATGATGCAGTCTAAGATGGTAGCGGGCTAACCTGTTTTTTTTTTATTTGGCTATTTTCTGGTTATTTAAGATGTTTTCCATCCTGAGAAGAACATGGCTGACTTATAACCTCTGCATAATTACTCATTACTTTATTTAAGTAGATACCTAAGTATACCTACACTTTTAAAACCGTCCGCTAGCTCTCACACTATGTAGGTAAGTGTGACAAATCGTCCACTAACTGTTAGTAGATTGTGTTAGTAACAAGATTCGCTACTCGGAAATACTAATTTTTATAACGAAGTGTAAATAGGTAGTTGATTGAACTCTAGACTCATATAGATGCTTTTAGGATTAATTTTTTTTTATTTCAATACAAGTTAGACTTTGACTGCGATCTCACCTGACGTTAAGTGATGATGCTAAGATGGTAGCGAGCTAACCGTACCTTCCTATAGGTATTAAACCTATGCCCCGATCGGTTTCTACACGGCATCGTACCAGAACACTATGTCGCTTGGCGGTACGTCTGCCAATCCACACTGGACCATGGTGGGGCTATGGCCAAACCTGTCTGATTATGAGAAGACACTCGTGATCAATAATGAGTCAGTAATGCCCTGGAATGATAAAGAACCAAACCTTTTCCAAGTTAGACCGCTTCCATCTTAGAATGCATCATAACTTGCCACTTTATTATAAAGGTAGGTACCTAATATATTATATCTCTATGGTAGGTAGGTACCTACGTTCTGTGATAGTATAGTTCCATTTTTCATCGTTTAGAAATTTGAAAGAATGCCCTCTATCTATCATCAAATTCATGTACGTACGAACCATTTAGTCACGGCCTTTATTTTCCAATCAAAATAGCTTAGACAACGGATGTGGAGCACTTTTTGACTTTTTTTCCTCATTCCAAAAAGCTTTTTGTAAGGAAATTTTGATGAAGTGTAAAAGGGTTCTATAGATTGAGTCAAAAGATTTTTGATTTCGGTACACCGAACGGTATAAAAAAGTGTTTTGGTTTTTTTTTGTACTGTCTCCTTAAAATATCTTTTAACGTTATTGTAATTAACTTGTTTGTATAAACGGGTGGTGGTGAAGCAGGCATTCTATAGAAGCATAACAGCATTTATAAAAAGATAAGGAATAAAACGTTTCGATGTTATTAAGTCAAAGGTTTAAATGACGCACCAAGCTCCGATTTTTTTGGATATATATACTCGTATATGTAAAACATTTGCTTATTAGTCAAATTACTATAATTGGATATTTGACAACACGTTAAAACAGCAACTTTTTTTTCACACGTCCAACGATGTTGTATGAAATACTTATCACTTATCTTAAGTAATTTGACGCATTTTTTTACTTCAATCGAGAGTTTGAAACGGTTTTCGAACACAAAACTAACAGGGGACTTGGGTATTACGACTTTTGGGAGATCCTCTATTTAATAATCATTAAAAAATAATTTATCTGAGCAGTTGCCAAAAATAACCCCCGGCTGAGTTTGTTGCGGGCTCTTCTCAGACCAAGGCGCGTTTGGAACCCTTGTAGCTTTACTTTTAAGATAATTGATATAAGTTTCGGACGTCAATAAGCGTGCAGTGTTCCTAAATTGAATAAATAAATATTGATTGATTGATTGATACCCAATTAACATAAAAATAATACGTACTTACTATGTAGGCTAATGTATAAGGCTTTGTGAGACGAGTTCATGTTCATGCTCATATTCATTTATTTAGATTTTGGCTTGTATAAAGTTCTTACGAATGTCATATAAAATTACAATTTAGTCAATGATAACAAAATTACAAAAATTAAAAAAAAATCATGAAACAAGGTCATAAAATTATAAAAATTAAATTAAACAAGATCAAAATAACAATTTACAAAATATACTTACAAAATGTCATAAATTAAGTAAATAGTCTTGAGAAACAATCAACAATTTGTGTATAAAAGATCTATTTACATAATTTTATGTAGGTAATCCGGTTTATAAAAACCACTAAGTATCTAGGTTAAATCTTCTAGGACTTCTTACTGAAATTTTAATAAATCTATGTTCAAAGCCAATTAAAAATCAAGTCCGTAGAAAATAAATGCGTCTGGGAAAACGACAAATTACTGAGACAAAACATGATTCAAATGATAGTAACTAGGTAGGTATGCTAATTAAATTACATTTGCTTTGAAATATTATTATAGAGACAGGGATTTTCTTGTCTATGAAATGTGAGCATGTGCACAATCTTACTTTAAGATCTGAGTAATGATGTGGGATGTAGTCTAGAACGGCTGTGGACAAGACAATGACAAAAGAGGTAAGGGACAAGATCATTGTCTAAGGTGACCAACTTAATGCAGAGACAGCCCGCATTCATATACGAATTCGGGCACCCATTACCTATTCTGTGACCCTACTCTAGAATACATGAAACGTTAAGTACACCATAGAAAGTAGAATTCGGTTTTTTTTATTCCAATACAAGTTAGCCCTTGACTGCGATTGGACCTGATGGTAAGTGATGATGCAGTCTAAGATTGTAGCGGGCTAACTTGTTAAGGGTATGGCAGTTGTATTAAACCCATACCTACCCCTAGTCGGTTTCTACTTTCTACACGGCGTCGTACCGGAACTCTAAAATGTAGCTTTGATAGGCATGCAACCCTTTTTATTAATTTTACAATTATAAATATGTAGACAGGTATAATGCGGTCTGCGCCTAATTTCTTTTTTTTTAATAGCTGTGACTTTTTTGTACAGTTTTTGTGTAGGACGTATTTCCCGTTTCCAGTTCAATCTAGGACAGCCAAGAAATCAATTACCAGTTAGATTTCTAAAATGTTGAGAACCTAATTAGTGATTTTCCGCACGGCTGCCGATGAAATACTACAGACGTGTAGTGTGTGTGTCCATTGCATGTGTAAAAAACGCATCAATGTGTGCCAAATAGGCTGCTTGACTGTGGTGGCAAATTGCTAATTTTCCGCCACATAATGTATAAACTCAATTTATTTATAACATGTAGGGTGTCTCTTATGTTACGTCATGTTTTGACTCTACCACCGGTTCGAAAAGCAGCTTTTTTTTTTTTTTTCAATACAAGTTAGCCCTTGACTGCGATCTCACCTGATGGTAAGTGACGATGCAGTCTAAGATGGTAGCGTGCTAACCTGTTAGGGGCATGGCAGTTATATTAAACCCATACCCCTATTCGGCTTCTACACGGCATCGTACCTACCGGAACGCTAAATCGCTTGGCGGCACGTTTTTGCCGGTAGGGTGGTAACTAGCCACGGCCAAAGCCTCCCACCAGGCAAGACCAGGGAAAATTCAGAAATTAAAAATTCCCAAATTGACCCTGTCGGGGATCGAACCCGGGACCTCCGCACGTTAAGACAACAGCGCTACACACTGCGCCACGGAGGTCGACAAAAGGTTCTGCTGAGAAGAGCCGGCAAGAAACTCAGCAGTCCCAGTCTCTATAGTCCCAGAAACATAACTGACCGTGACGGGTCGCTAGTATAAATATCAAAATAAAATTTAAAAAAAAACTTAACAGGCATAAAAATTAGTTCCAATTTTGGCCACCGGGTCAGATAGGTTTTGTGGGACTATACCCACCTAAATTTTTATAAGCCCGCGCTACGAACTATAGTTGAGCTGCTACTTACCATCAGGTGAGATCGCAGTCAAGGGCTAACTTGTAGTGGATTAAAAAAAAAATGCCAGTCATAGGGACTGCCGATAGAAGTGTGAAAACAAAAAATTTAAAAAAAAAAACAACTTTTGTCTTCGTAACAACGCGAGCATGGGGCAGCGAGGTGTCGGTGACGGTGTCGGTGACGCGAATCCACAAGTTTACCCCCTACCAAAAAGTGCTCAACGCGGCTAAAGGAGTTTTCAATTCAAAAACACCAATTTCCACTAGTTTAAGTGTACGGCAGCTATCTACTTATATGCTTAAAATTTAACAAAGGCTCTCTTACGATGAAAAACAAGGAAATTCCACTTCTAAAAGTTCTAACTTTATTTCGTCAACATTTGGTAGATAATAATAGGTTTTTTTAATGTATCATTATAGGTTAGTTGCGTGATCCAAACAAAAATAAATAGCGCGGTAGGTACTGTCCACGATTCATGACACGATAAAAATCTTAATTTACGTAACTCCACTCTTTGTACTTGTAGCTTTAAATATAGTTGTTTTATCCCTGGGCCATGACTTATTTACATTAGCGGTAAGCTACGGTTCCCTACACTGAAAAAAATAGCACGAGACTTTTTACTGTTTTGGCACAGTAAAATTTAATTCGGTTAAAAAAAATGACTTTTTGTAAAAGTAATTGATTACTGACAGTTCGTTGAAATGGGCAAAAAACAGTAAGAAGCTAATCAGTTGTTTCAATTGTTTGTACATTAATGTTAACTGAAGCAAACGGTTATTTTTAAGTATTGCCGTTTTCAGAGCTTTACTGATATTGTAGCAGTTATTTTTACTGCTTCAGAACAGTTTTTTTAGAATATAGTTAGGAGCTAAACAGCTATTTTAATTGTTTGAACTTTAAAGTTTACTGAAACAAACAGTTCGTACTAAGTATTACTTTCTTACTTACTGTCTTACAAACAGTAAGAATAGTCAACCGGTAAAATCTACTGTTATAACACAAATGGTTTTTTTTGGGTTACTTGAACTTGTTTGGACAATAGGCTCCATTTTTACTGGCCAAAGCAATGTATATTACCGAAAAAGCAACTAGTTTTACTAATTTTTTTTTTCAGTGTAAGAGAGCAGTGCGTAGCGGCCGCTATCTAGCGTTGAATGCTGTCCCTTCAATACCATAGAGCTACTATATTACCACAGTATACGGAATCTGTTTATTATCTACTAAGAGATACCTCGTTTTTACCAGTCATCCGACTGAAACCTTTAGACAGAGCAACGCAGAGCAACGCTTCGGGGTGAGAGCAGAGGCAAGACGCGATTGCCTTCCGGCAACCCTACCCTTACGCTGAGCTAGCTTACGGGTAGATAGGTACCCTTCCGGGTACCTATCTACTCGTAAGCTAGCTGAATTTTCAGTGTGCTTGTTGGACAAAGCTTCTATCTAAGCAGCGTCTACCACTAATCCTCCAAAACCCTTTAGTATTTATAATACTGTATTTTGACTTGTATACTGCCCTAAAAAATGAGTCAGCTGTAGGTGAGTAGGTAACTAACTAATTCACGTCTCATTACAGTGAAAACACACACTGGACCGGACAGGGAAAAGGTCTACGCGACACGTCCGCGTCAGAGGGAAACGTGTGTCAACCAAAATTTTTTTCTATAATTTGCATCCTTCGCACCACGCTAAGCTATCGCTTTCGCGGCAAAGTCATGGCCCAGCGGATCCAGCTTTAAATATTGTTGTTTTATACGGAAAATCGTTTTAACCTTGGTATTTCATCTCGTTGAGAACGTCTTTTGTTTATGTTTTTAATAAGCAACAAAAGGAATGGCTTTATTTAAAGATATCAAAGTAAACGAATTATTATAAAAGTCAAAATATCTGTAATGAATATAACTTCCTGTCTTAAGGCCTACGCAAGTAAATATTAAAGGATTTTAGCCATTTTTTTCCGAAATTTATTGAGAATTTTCGATACTAGGTACGTGCGTTTATTTACTATAGCTTGGTCTCATTTTCGACAATTTTGAAAAACTAATTAGTAGGCAATCTAAGTAGGAAGAAACGAAATAAATGTTAGAACTTAGTATTTCGACAATAAGTTATAGTGGCTATCTAGGTATGTTATTATACCTACCTATCATAAAAAAATAAAGATTTCTTGCCTATTTTAAAAAAAAAGATTATTCTGGTTAAAAGGCAGCGACCATTACATAGGTCTTTAGACAGTCAGATACCTACATAGAGCTTTTCTGTTTGGCAGTCATTTTAAAACAAAATAAGAAGAAGCAGAATAATTAAATAGGTACCTACTTACTTACCATAATTTTCAAAAAAATAATTTGAGAGATAAATTTGGTATTACCTACTAAGTACCTACCAAGTCACGGCAAAAATAGGTTTTACCTATAGTCCGTTTTTAGGGCAGGTGGAATTAATTTCATAGACACAAAATTATTCTCTTCTAAATACCTACCTACTTGATTCGAAAATATAGGTAGGTACTTAATCTAGATTGCGCGGTAAAAATATTTGAACTCAAATAAATCCTTACAAAGTTTTTTGGAAGGATAATAAAATAACCATAATAATATTGACCAAAAAAACATTGGTATCTATTTCCACTGCCCCAGAAATGGATTAAGTATGGTTACAAAATACTTACTTTTTTTTGTGACTCTAATAATGCACCTACGCAACGTCTATTGACGTCTCGCCGACTTTAGCTAAGACGGTTTAGAAACAATCATGTTTAGAACCAGAAAGACAATGTCGTTGAGATATAAATCAGCCATTTTTGAGCAATTTCGCTGACTCTTAAAAACTTGATTATCTTGTTTAGTCGCTATTTCATTACCAGCCTTTATTTCGTAATACGAATATGTAAGTCGTATAGAGCTGCGTGTGAAATCGGTAAATTTTATAATCAGGTTATACATATTTTCTAATATTAAGTATTTATTGATTATATTCAATAAAACATAATATTGTTCTTACCAATCTTGTAAGTATAAAAAAACCTTGTAGGTTTTTAAATTGTAAATTGTACCTACCTATATGGCTATTGGCTATGTATGCGATGCTTTAACGGCTCATCTTTTCAGCCGATTTTGATGAAATTTGGTAAGTATACCTAGAGAAAGAAGGCATCCCGGGGACGGACTCATGCTTACTTTTATCCCGGAAAATTAAAGTTCCCGCCAATGGCCGTGGCGGACGAAGTTGCGGGCATCAACTAGTTAAATCTATAGGTACCAACTACCTACCTACTTTCAAAAAACTCCCATTCCTGATGATGGAATGAAATGACCCAGCATAATATGGCTCTACCATAGTAGAGATAGTAGACTCACCAGACTAAATTAATTTAAAAAGATAGTAAGGTAATAGGTAGGTAGGTATATGTACCTACTTATGTTCTGAGTTGCGCTGAGCAACATCAGTTCTCCATAAATCTATAAAAGCACATTAAATAAAGCCTTCAAAATAAACAAGACGCGAAAATAAAAGGAAGTGCTTTTTTTAACATAGGACCGGCAAATTTGCTCATATTTCTAAAAAAAATTATAAATAAAACCTTACATAAATAGGTATTTAAACGTTAATATTAGCCTATTATTATTAGCCTAGCGACTGCACTGCAAATATTTCCTTATCCATAATGAGCGAGGCGAGCGCATTTTGTTTATTTTTAACAGCAGTTGCATTCTCAGTAAATTAAAAAAAAAACATTTCAGTTCATGTTATTGCAAAGGTGGCACTGATTATAAAATTGAATAATTGATAGGTAAGGGTAAGTGAAATGTGAGCAAACTTAGAAACTTGGTCGTCAGAAGAAGAAACACTATACTTAACTAAAAATAAAAATATAAAAAAGAAAAAAATGAAACGTGCCCAGGTTCGAGATGCGATTGGTTGGATGCTTGTTGCTGCCGACAGATATCCGGGCTTGACTGTACGAACCAGGAATGGGTGAAGGCTGGGTTCAGGCCCGGGTTGAGGCCCGGCCCGGGGCCTGGCAGACCCATGACGGGCAGCCCACCGGCCCGCTGGTGGTGGTGGAACCCTGAGGCCACGTAGTCCATTGCAACCGCTTGGTAAGGCAACATTATCACTTTAACGTATCTGTCTTTAAATAATCTTTTAGTCTTTGACAGTCCTTTCCCGCGCTGTCACACTCATTGTAAAAACTTTAACGTTCCAATTTCAAATTAGTTTCTGCTTATTCCATTTTCGAACACACGAGCTCACTTTGTTTATTTTTGTTTAGTCTTTGACACAGCTTCAATAGTTAGAAGTTCTTATTATAAGTAGTTTATATTTAATCCATTTTATTTAAATAACAAGCGTTTACTTTTAATAGTCTTTGACACTAGTTCGAAAATAGAAGGCTTAAATTCGTCAAATTCGGCGCCGCAAAAAAATCCACACCAACAGTTAACAGTTTCAGCCGCAAACGTTTTCAGTTAGCAAACAAAACAAACCGTCCTATTTCACGACCGATTTACGTGGGCAGCTACAAGCTATAACCTATTCACTGGAGAGAAGTCACGCACAGCCACCCACTTAATAAATATTCTGGGCATATATCCGTTTTTACGTAGACGTGACCGGTCGGATACTGGCCGATTTTCACGTACGGAACGCGCGGCCGATTATCGAAAACAGTTGCACGACCCCCTCCTTCGACCTCGGACGTGCAACTGAGACCTCAGACGAAGCACGCGCCAAACGCGACTTTATTCACTCGGTCTACTGTGTCTAGGTCCCGTAGCTTTTCGTGGATTAGTGCGGGACGGAGCTACAAAAACGAAAGAGACGCGAATCGATCGGACGTCATCGCGAAGTTAAAAGCCTGCGTCGTTACACGGACTGTAATAGGCGGTTACGTGATTGGGCGTGGCTTAGACTATTAAGTTGAATTGTCGCGCTCTGATTGGTTGAAATTGGTAGTAGTCTCGCACGTGATATGTTCGAGAATACGTTTATAGCTTGCGCTCATAGAATATAATAAGTAGTAGGTTGGGAGTTCGCCAGTTTGTGCCTGCGTGTTGCGGTTTTACAGGTTCGCGTAAAGGTTTTTAATTGTTTTAGCACCGTTAATGTGTGATCAGACACCGAGGCATGACCGTCTGGCGCGCGTGGGTGTGGCTCACACCTGTAGGTATTGATTGATGCTAATTTGAGATGATGCCATTACGACATACCTACACATCTGGGTAGTTTTTTCAATGACACTTTTCGCACATCGCATAGGACCATGGTTATATAGAGTTCCATGAAGAAACTTTTATTAGAAAATAAATTCTGTTAGTTTACCCGAGTACCTACCTATTTATAATAATTACCTATACTCACAAAATAGTTATTAGACTTGATCTGAATTGACTAGGGGAGCGAGGGGCTAGTTGTTACAGGGGTAAGTATCTAGTAACAAGCATTTTTTACCTAGATATGAAAAATATAGTATAGCCTATATCTATAGCCCATACCTGCCTATATCGATGCCTATAGGTAGGTAGGTATATAACTATATAGGTAGGTACCTACTTAAGTAGGCTTGATTATTAATATATCCTACCAGTACCGAGGTAGCTATTATATTATAGGATTGATTTTTATTACCTACTAGCTGATGTCCACGACTTCGTCCGCGTGAATTGAGGTTATTTGGTTCCCGCGGGAACTCTTTAGTTTTCCGGGATAAAAAGTATATGATATATATAAAAGTATAAGTAAAAGATAAGCCTATGTGTTATTCCAGACTATAATCTATCTCTGTGCCAAATTTCATCCAGATCCGTTCAGGCGTTCGGGCGTGATTGAGTAACAAACATCCATACATCCAGACATCCATACATCCAGACATCCATACATCCATACATCCATCCAAACTTTCGCATTTATAATATTTATTTGATAATATTCCAGTCCCACCATCTAGGCACGGTAATATTATTAATATTACCGTGATCTAGGTGGCAACCTACCAAACAACTACCTACCTATAGTAAGTATACCTAATATCTAGGTATAGGTCCTACTAATAATTTGTATAGGTACCTAGATTAGTACCCCTATTTCCCTGCTTACCATATTATTTTTTGCTTTGAGGTACCTACAATTAGGTATTTCTTGACTAACCCAATATTTCTTCGCCACGCCCATGACGACGCGTTTAAATCAATACGTCGTCGTCGGCTTGGCACCTACCTAATACCTATACCTACCTAGCTCGTATTAGCTACGTATAGCAACCAGATAGGTTAGTTAGGTGCGTCTGTATACAAATTATAAAGTATGAACTACTAGCTGATGCCCGCGAATCCGTCCGCGTGGGTTGAGGTTTTTTGTACTAGGTAATAGGTAGGTACTGTACCTATGTATAGATGATGCGCACCTAGGTACTCTTAAATTTTCCGGAATAAAAAGTAGCCTTGTGTTACTCCAGACTATAACCTATCTCTGTGCCAAAGGGGTTGTTTCAAATTTATATGGAGCCTGGGCCAGGTAGGATTTGTACGGTATTTCAAAATGTTCGGGGTCATAAAATAGTAACATTTTTTACATCTCTCATATTCGGTAAGTAGGTCCTTATTACCCCCAAATGGAGCTTGTAGGTGACCAATTAGCGCTCTGGGGTAATAATGTAGCTAGAAAAGCCCTAGGTGCGCCTAAATATCTCGGGCTGCAATTGATGCCTTACAACCCTTGGCTACTAATCTACTATTTCTTTATTTCTTTCTAAAAAGTTCAATTTACGAGGTACAATGTGAAATTATTTTGCAAAATAAAAGCGCATCAACATGCGTCCATTTTGACATTGACGTATATTACACGAGTCATGGTGACATTTGACATAAAATTACCTGGGAAATGTGAATTAACCTTAAAATATCCAACAGCAGTCAGATTGATGGATGGATGCGCTGCGAGAGTTGCTATTCTACAATAATGTACCTAATTAAACATTTTATTTTTGTACCTCTTAATCACTGTAAAACTGCCAAAAAGCATATTTTATTTTGTTTTCTATGATTTTATACTATTTTTTGGAATAGGCCGCACACGGTCGAAGTCGCGGGCTTCATCTTGTCCTTTTACTTAGTAGGTAGGTATATGTTGGCAATTGGTAGATATTGGCATTTGGCACTCATTTAACTACCTAGATGACAATCAATCAATCCATATTTATTTATTCAATTCAATTCATGATAGTGATAATAAATTACGGTTAGTTTCTTAAACTAAAGCAACGACATACCTAACTAATTTTATGATCAAAACATAGAGCATAATAGTAGGTTTTAGGGTAAGGTTGCCACTATTGGACCACTTAACTTTAAACTACTATAACATCAAAAGTATGAGAGTATATGGATATATGATTCATCAGTTTCTTAGGGCTTATACTCAGGTATTCACAACTATGATTTTAGATTTTTTACTTTGAGCATAAATACACATATTACAAAAAAACATTTTTGGGATGGTTTCCTTGTATGGACCACTGTTTCCTTGATTGAACCACCTAGTTGCTATAATCGGACTTAGGAAGTTTTATCGACTGGTCCATTCATTGCACCCAAGGAGTTTTAATAAAAGGCTAGATTATTACTAAATTCAGTCTTTTTAATTGAACAGTCAACTAATAATCAACTATAACAACTTTTACCATATTTTTTAAGTTATGAATAACTATCAAATAGGCACCGATTTTTAATTGTACATTGTGGGTCCATCTTCCATTAACCACTTAACAAATAAAAAAATTGAACTACACACCAATTAACACATTTTAACAAAAATAAAACAGTAATTCTTATAAACTTGTAATATAAAAAAATTATTAAAGATAAATTTTAAGTTTTTATTGTCAAATCTTCTTTTTAATGTTGCTTTTGGCACACCATAATATATCCTGCTAGCTTACTCAAAGCTAACAACGCTAATTTCATGCTGCCTTCATTCCAGTTATAATACTGGCCTCGTTTTGCCATGCTAAAACAAAAAAAAAGTTTAAGTGACGACAAAAACTTAGTTCCTTTGATTGGACCGGTTCAATGAAAGAAACTTGCATGAGTTCATTCATGGCAACTCACTGTGATCCCAATCAAACCATAACTTTTAAAAAAGTATATAATTTTTGTGACATGTTATTAATAGGATAGCTGAACGAATAAATATGCAATCCTACTGAAAATAATTGGGTAGAAATACCTTAAAAATCTGTACTTACATGGTAAAGAATGACGCACAAATTTTATATCGGGAGCTCGTAAAACACACCGACGTACGTCATTCCTCAACGAAGCCTGCGGCGACACTGAGGGTTGGGGGGCAGGGTGCGGGGTCCAATAGCTAGCGTCTCGTCAATAACGACGATTTTTAGGACTGTTTAATTTCAAGAAATCTAAGTGGTCCAAACAAAGCACTGGTCCAATGATTGCAACCTTACCCTAATTGCCTTTTTAGGGTTCCGTAGCCAAATTTGGCAAAAACGGAACCCTTATAGATTCGTCATGTCTGTCTGTCTGTCTGTCTGTCTGTCTGTCTGTCTGTCTGTCTGTGTGTCCGTCCGTAGATATGTCACAGCCACTTTTTTCCGAAACTATAAGAACTATACTGTTGAAACATGGTAAGTAGATGTATTCTGTGAACCGCATTAAGATTTTCACACAAAACTAGAAAAAAAACAATAAATTTTGGGGGTCCCCATACTTAGAACTGAAACTCAAAAAATTTTTTTTCATCAAACCCATAGGTACGTGTGTGGTATCTATGGATAGGTCTTCAAAAATGATATTGAGGTTTCTAATATCATTTTTTTCTAAACTGAATAGTTTGCACGAGAGACACTTCCAAAGTGGTAAAATGTGTCCCCCCCCCCCTGTAACTTCTAAAATAAGAGAATGATAAACTAAAAAAAATATATGATGTACATTATCATGCAAACTTCCACCGAAAATTGACTACAGGTTTGTACGGAACCCTCGGTGCGCGAGTCCGACTCGCACTTGGCCGGTTTTTTATTATACCTACCTAGCACTCGAAATTTTCCTATGTCCTTAGGACAAGTCATACCTATCAATGGTTCTCTTCACCTCCGATGATGACGTGTATTGAATAAATAGAATAATTTTACCTATTGATTTAATCTCAGTACCTACTCACCTAAAGGAAAATAACATCAAGTAGGTAGGTTATAGGTACTTAGTACCTACTTACCTAGGTAGAGTCCATTTTAGGGACAGTGTCCAAGAAATTACTTAAGTATCGTCAAAAACCCACCATAAAGTACAGGCGAGATCGAAACTAAAATATTAGCCAGTAAAATAAGCCTTTTTTACTTTGAGATATTTTCTGATCTTATACATGTAGGTATAGGTTCGAAAAACCGATGGACGTTGGGGTCCCAAAGTGCTGGAGTGGCGACCCCGCACTGGAAAGCGCAGCGTTGGCAGACCCCCCACTCGGTGGACGGACGACATCAGACGTGAGACGAGTCGCAGGGAGCCGCTGCGCTGGATCCAGGCAGCGCAAGATCGCGGCGTGTGCAAGTCCATGCTAAATAGTCGAGGGCATCATCTCGTAATTAAGCATTGAATAGCTTCAAAGCTATACATTTAATAAGTAACTTTTACCCTACTTTTTATCTATATCTATATATATAAAATTCAAAGTCCTGACTGACTGACTGACTGACTGACTGACTGACTGACTTATATATCAACGCACAGCTTAAACCGCTGGGGTTAGAAACTTGAAATTTTGACAGTAGGTTCCTTTAGTGACGTAGGCGCTCACTAATGGTAGGATTTTTCAAAATTCCACCCCTAAAGGGGTGAAATAGGGGGTTAAAGTTTGTATGAAAGTCCGTCATTTCTCAAGTTATATCCATGAAACTTGGTAGGTATAGGTATGAGCTACCAGTAAAAAATAAAGAAATACGTGTGTCACAGTTTTTCAAAATTACACCCCCAAAGGGGTAAAACAGGGGTTGAAAGTTTGTATGAAAGTCCTTCATTTCTCAAGTTATAGCCATGAAACTTAGCATTTGGGCTTTTGGTTAAATATGAAGTACGTGTTTTAACATTTTTGAAAATTCCCAAAGGGGTGAAATAGGGGACGAAAGTTTGTAGGAACGTTTTTCAAATTATATCAACGAAACTTGGTATTTTGGCTTTCGTTAAAAAATAAAGAAGATCATGTGTCACAGATTTTCAAAATTCTACCCCCAAAGGGTTAAAATAAGGGTTGAAAGTTTGTATGAAAGTTAAGTTATACCTACCTAGCCGTGAAACTTAGCACTTGGAATTCCAGTTAAATATGAAGAAGTACCTACTACCTACGTAATTCACCATTTTTAAAAATTCGACCCCCAAGGCCGTTAAATAGAGTTTGTCCTTCAATCACACTGCAGCAACGGATCAACGTGATTTTTTCCATGGGTATAGTTGAGGTACCTGGAGTGACATACTACTTTTTATCCCGGAAAATTATGGAGTGCCTGTGGGGAAAAAAACTTAAACCACGCGGACGAAGTCGCGGGCATAAGCTAGTATGTATATAAAATTCAAAGTCCTGACTGACTGACTGACTGACTGACTGACTGACTTATATATCAACGCACAGCCTAAACCGCTGGTCCTAGAGACATGAAATTTGAAGGGTGTATTCTTTGTGAAGAGTAGGTATCCACTAAGAAAGGATTTTTCGAAATTCCACCCCCAAAGGGGTAAAATAGGGGTTGAAAGTTTGTATGAAAGTCCGTCATTTTTAAAGTTATATCTATGAAACTTGGTATTTGAGCTACCGGTTCAAAATGAAGAAATACGTGTTTCGCCATTTTCGAAAATTCTACCCCCATAGGCCTGAAACAGGGTTTGAAAGTTTGTAGGAAAGTCCGTCATTTTTCAAGCTGTAGCCATGAAACTTGGTGTTTGGGATTTCGGTTTGAAGTGAAAAATACGTGATTCACAGTTTTGGAAAATTCTATCCCCAAGGACGTCAAATAGAGAGTTTATCCTTCAATCGCGCTGAAATAGAGCAACGGATCAACGTGATTTTTTGCATGGGTATAGTTGAGGATTTGGAGAGTGACATAGGCTTCTTTTTATCCCGGAAAATTAAGCAGTGCCTGTGAGAATCAAAAACTTATGCCACGCGAACGAAGTCGCGGGCGTGCGCTAGTACTAGATAAAACTACAGACTACCTACAGGATTCAAATGGATCTCTTTGCCCCAATTTGAACCCAATATTCTTGTTAACCATTAATCATAGGTCAAACAGTCATAAATAAGGAAAACTATTCCCTTGATACATCAAGTGGACATTTAACTAGGGTTCAAGTTCGTTCACACGTAAGGCTGAGCAGTAGTTAATATGCCGGGCGCACTTCATACTCACCCATAGAATTCCATCCCGACAGACGCTCTACGAGTAGGTAGCTATAATATACCTATAACCTAACTGCATAGTAGGTATTTAGAAATAAATATTAATACTTATCTAAGCTGAAACTTCGGCATCGATAAACAAGTTATTCTGTAAGCTGATGCCCGCGACTTCGTCCGCGTGGATATACCAAGTTTCATCGAAATAACTTGAGAAATGACGGACTTTTATACAAACTTTCAACCTCTATTTCACCCCTTTGGGGGTGGAATTTTGAAAAATTGTGAAACACGTATGTTTTCATTTCTAACCCGCTGCTCATATACCAAGTTTCATGGATATAACTTGAGAAATGAAGGACTTTCATACAAACTTTCAACACCTATTTCACCCCTTCGGGGGTAAAATTTACGAAAACTGTGAAACACGTATTTCTTCATTTTAACCGGTAGGTTGTATACCAAGTTTCATCGATATAACTTGAGAAATGAAGGACTTTCATACAAACTTTCAACCCCTATTTCACCCCTTTGAGGGTAAAATTTTGAAAAAGTGTGAAACACGTATGTCTTCATTTTTAACCCGCAGCTCATATACCAAGTTTCATGGCTATAACTTGAGAAATGAAGGACTTTCATACAAACTTTCTACCCCTATTTCGCCCCTTCGGGGGTAAAATTTACAAAAACTGTGAAACACTTATTTCTTCATTTTCAACCGGTAGCTTGTGTACCAAGTTTAATCGATATAACATGAGAAATGACGGACTTTCATACAAACTTTCACCTCCTATTTCACCCCCTTAGGGGTGGAATTTTGAAAAACTGTGACACACGTACTTCTTTATTTTTTACCGTAAGCCAAAATAAAAAGTTTCGTTGATATAACTTGTAAAACATCTTGAGAAACGAAGGACTTTCATACCAACTTTCATCCCCTATTTCACCCTTTTGGGGGTCGGATTTTCAAAAACTGTGAAACACGTATGTCTCCATTTTTAACCCGCAGCTCATATATCAAGTTTCATGGCTATAACTTGAGAAATTAAGGACTTTCATACAAACTTTCAACCCCTATTTCACCCCTTCGGGGGTAGAATTTCGGGATAAAAAGTATCCTATGTCCTACCTCGTAGTATAGGCTCAAATCGTGCCAAGTTTCGTTTGAATTCATTCAGTAGTTTCGGCGTGATGCGCGGCCAAGATACAGACAGACAGACAGACAGACAGACAAAAATGAAAAAAATTACAGATTTGGCTTCAGTATCGAATAATGAGTGCCCTCCAAAAAAAAATTTCAAAATATCTTCAATGTACAGAATTGGACCTGTTACAGTTTTATTATAAGTATAGATAGATAGATAGATAGATAGAAAGTATAGAAATATAAAGATTATTTTTATTTAAAGAGAGTATTTATAAGAGCGATGAGGTTGGATAAGGATGGATGGATGGACGGATGGATGGATGGATGCATGATTGCTACTCAATCACGCGAATTTGCATGAAATTTGGCACAGCGATAGTTTATTAACCATCCAATAACACGTATGCTACTTCTTTTCCCGGAAAATTAAAGAGTTCCCGCGGAACGCAAAAAGCTCAATCTACGCGCACGAAATCGTGGGTATCAGCTATTATTAGAAAGAAAGAAAGAAGAAAGAAAAAACATTTATTATTACTAAAAACTACTAGGTACCTAGTACCTACCAGTGTGGGTACACAAGAAAAATTTACAAAGAAGTTTCTTGGTAAATAAACATTTTGTAAATTCATCCGTACCAGGGGGTCTATACTCTCTTTCTCTAAAACGAAACTTCGCAAACAAACGAACGAAATTTCGATAACTCCTCTCCTATACTTAATATTATCTCTATGCTCCTCTCTATTTCGTTTTCGTACACGCAGACGAAGTACGGATCCATAGAAAATTTTCGTGACCGATTGGATTGAACGATTTTGTGTGGGTCTAATAACCGACTAATTACGATCGTTTGCGAAGTTTCGTTTGAGAGAAAGAGAGTAGACCCCCAGAGATGAAAAGTGAATGAACACATTGCGAACCGAATGAACCAATTGACGTGTCCCGTAATCCGCTATTCGCTGGCCGGACGTCCCAGCGTTTGCGGCTTCCGTTCGGGATAGCCGGCAATTGAGCTTTGTCAGGATTAGCTTCAGAATAGAATAGCATTGGCTATTCGTATAATAGGTGATATCTAGATACTAGATGATATCTTTCAACCCTGTCCCTATTACCAAGTGAATGTGAATTCCTCGAGGTATTAAGTTCGCCTTTGTACATTGTATTTTATGTGCAATAGACTTTAAAACTAAACAAAACAAACAATGCCCGCGACTTCGTCTGCGTTGATTAAGTCATTATTATTTCCGCGGAAACTCCTTAATTTTCCTTAATGTCCTTCCCCATTAATTCGGTCGCCCATGCGATGGACCGACCAAATTCAGTCGGCTGTTGGCGGTTCATTACCCGAGTGTACCAGGCTGTCGGCCAGAAGGGAGAAGTGGCGGATGCTCGTGAGGCGTATTACATCTGCCACTAAAACCGTTACTTCGTGAATCGTGACGACCATGACCACTCTGTCAAGTGTGTAACGACGAAGAAGAAGAAGATGTCCTTCCCCGGGGTGCAACCTAGCTCTGCACCAAATTTTATCTAGATCGGTTGAAAAGTTGGGCCTTTAAAGCGTAGCAGACAGACAGACATTACATTTATAATATTAGTGTGGAAGTTTGAATAAGAAATGGCACCCCTAATCGTCCAACCACAGAGCTCAGTTAAAAGAAGCCGCTTCCATAGAGAAGCTTTTCATCTGTAAGAAGACTGCACACGATAGTGACAAAAATATATTAGGTATGTATAAAGAACTAGTAGGTACTAGGCTGGATGACACCTTAAGCTCTTTGATTTTCCGTGATCAAGGAGTTCCCACTGGATATTATGAGTTTTAATTATCCTTCCCAGGGTTGCCACCTATCTCTTACAATAAATCCATATCCATACTAATATTATAAATGCGAAAGTGTGTCTGTCTGTCTATCTGTCTGTCCGTCTGTCTGTCTGTTTGCTACGCTTTCACGGCCCCTCTGTTCAACCGATTTTGATGAAATTTGGTAGGTATAGGGATAATTTGTATCCCGGAGAAGGACATAATATGCTACTTTTTATCCCGGAAAATTAAAGAGTTCCCGCGGGAATCAAAAACCTTAATCCACGCGGACGAAGTCGCGGGCATCATCTAGTAGGTAATACACTCAAAACGTAGTTATGCCATTTGCCAATACTTTGCAAATACTTTGGCATTTAAAATATTAGTAGGTAATAATAGTATGGGTAATTAATTAGTATGGGTTCGTAGCAATCCGCTACAGTTTCATGCTACAGTTTTAAGTAGACACCTATAATTCTAAGAATTCCTACAAGCAATTCATTGACGGCAGCGCTCATTGAGCGTTTGTTTCAGCATTCCGATGTTTTTGTTTCGCGGTGGTTACGGTAAACAGTGATAATCAATAAAGAGCTCGCTCCGCCGGACACGGTCACGCGAACTGCTTGGACGCGGACGCGTCGGTACGCGGGCTGCGGGTACGGTGCATAGGCTGAGCGGGAAATTGAAGAAAATTATCGCTCGCACTTATTTTCTCTCTCTGTGCCAAATTTCATCCAGATCCGTTCAGCCGTTCAGGGGGTCTACTCTCTTTCTCTCAAACGAAACTTCGCAAACGAACGTAATTAGTCGGTTATTAGACCCACACAAAATCGTACAATCCAATCGGTCACGAAAATTTTCTATGGATCCGTACTTCGTCTGCGTGTCCGAAAACGAAATAGAGAGGAGCATAGAGATAATATTAAGTAGGAGAGGAGTTAACGAAATTTCGTTCGTTTGTTTGCGAAGTTTCGTTTTAGAGAAAGATAGTAGACCCCCTGGTGTGATTGAGTAAAAAACATCTGTACATCCATCCATCTATCCAAACTTTCACATTTATAATATTAGTATAGATTTACTTACCTGTTATTTGCAAGTAGGTAAATACTGATTTCTTAGAAACTTGTCCAAGAATTCGCCCATTTATGTATTTCAAGGATTGATTTCTTTACATTAAGTATTCATATTATGTATACAGCTTTCAAATTTCAAATGGTTTTTCTTTTTATTCAAATAAACTTTTACAAGTGCTTTTGAATCGTCGAGTGAATCTACCACTGGTTCGTAATGCCATTCCTTTCGAGAAGAACGTGCAAGAACCTCGGTGGTTGCTCTTTAAAATTAATAAAAAACAAGTCGTATGCTTATTTTTTAATAACGTAAGAATTATCATGGCGTATTTACCTTGTGAAACTGAGATTTTCTGGTCTACGATGAAGGGCAACTCAACAGTTTATTTTTCTTTTTAAATTGCAGACAAGAAATAATCGCTCCGCTTGTCACAGTGGTTTCACGAATAGACAACCAACCAGAAAAGTGGTTCTTATTGGATAATTCGTGATTTTCATTTTTTCCCCGCGTCAGGTGTTTGAACCTGCCACGATCTTGACATTGGGGAGTTTGGAATTGTAACTAGGAGCACCAATGACGTTGCGGTTCCATGGCCGATTAACTTGGAGACTGGCGTCCACTAGAGTTAGACGATAGAGTCGTCAACTGAACCAATAGACGTCCACTACTCACCAGCCATATTTATGAGCCTTTTCTTCTTGTAGTAACTCCTATAGTACCTATAAAGGGGCCAGGTTGTCTGGTGGAATGCTTCGGCCGTGTCTTATTACCACCCTACCAGCAAAGACGTATCGCCAACCGATTTAGGGTCGGTGTGGGTGTGATTTAGGGTACTGGGTGATGCCCGCGACTTCGTCCGCGTGGTTTAAGTTTTTTTAATTCACGTGGGAACTCCTTAATTTTCTGGGATAAAAAGTAGCTTATGTCACTCTCCAGGTCCTCAACTACAGCCATGCCAAAAATCACGTCGAGCCGTCGCGTTGCTCCGTTATGGCGTGATTGAAGGACAAACTAACCAACCAACCAACCAACCAATAAACCAACAAACAAACACACTTTCGCATTTATAATAATACTAGCTATTACCCACGGCTTCGCTCGCGTGGCACAAGGGAACAATAACTGAGTTTTATGTGAAAAATTGTCAATTATCAACTTAACTGTGACATTTCACTCGGCGCTATGAACTCTGCACTCTGAAATCTGCACTCTGAACTCTGAACTCTGAGCTCTGACCTCTGAACTCTGAACTCTGCACTCTGAACTCTGCACTCTGAACTATGCACTCTGAACTCTGCACTCTGAGCTCCGAGCTCTGACCTCTGAACTCTGCACTCTGAACTATGCACTCTGAACTCTGACCTCTGAACTCTGAATGCTGCACTCTGAACTCTGAACTCTGCACTCTGAACTCTGCACTCTGCACTCTGAACTCTGCCCTCTGAACTCTAAACTCCGAACTCGCGCTCTGAACTCCGCGCTCTGAACTCTGCACTCTGAACTCTGACCTCTGACCTCTGCACTCTGCACTCTGAACTCTGCACTCCGCACTCCGCACTCTGACCTCTGAACTATGCACTCTGAACTCTGCACTCTGAACTCTGAACTCTGCACACTGAACTCTGAGCTCTGACCTCTGAAGTCTGAACTTTGCACTCTGAACTCTGCACTCTGAACTCTGATTTTTTTCTATTTTTTAGTCATTCTTATACTTAACTATTTACCCCCAAAAAGAAAAAAAGAAAATTTTCGATTTTTTTTCGTCTGCGAACTAATGCCTTTGTTTTAAGGTTTAAGGTGCCGCGTGGTTTAAGATTTTTTGATTTTATACTTTAATTAGTATGATTTTAGATTTACCTACTCAATACCTTTGTTGAGTAGGTAAAAGTGTATTAATGTTTTCAATCGTTGTTATTTCGGAGAGTCCAATTTTATACTTTAATTTTCAAAAATGGTGCAACACGTACTTCTTCATATTTAACCGAAAGCTCAAATACCAAGTTTCATGGCTTTAACTTGAAAAATTAATGACTTTCATACAAACTTACAACCCTTTTTGGGGTGGAATTTTTAAAAACTGTGAACGTATTTCTTTAAATTTTACCAAAAGTCAAAATACCAAGTTTCGTTGATATAAATTGAAAAATATCTTGAGAAATGAAGGACTTTTATACAAACTTACTTCCCCTATTTCACCCCTTTGGGGGTTGAATTTTCAAAAATGGTTAAACACATACTTCTGCATATCAAACTAAAAACCCAAATGCTAAGTTTCATGGCTATAACTTGAGAAATGAAGGACTTTCATTCAAACTTTCAACCCCTTTTTCACCCCTTTGGGGGTCGAATTTTCAAAAATGGTGAAACACCTACTTCTTCAAATATAACCAAAAGCCTAAATGCTAAGTTTCATGGCTATAACTTGAGAAATGAAGGATTTTCATATAAACTTTCAACCCCTATTTTACCCCTTTGGGGGTGGAATTTTGAAAAACAGTGACACACGTACTTCTTTATTTTTAATCGAAAGCCCAAAATCAACGTTTCATGGATATAACTTGTAAAACAACTTGATAAATGACGAACTTTTATACAAACTTTCAACCCCCATTAAACCCTTTTGGGGTTGGAATTTTCAAAAATCCTTTCTTAGCGGATGCCTACGTTATTATAGCTATCTGAGTGCAAATTTTCAGCCTGATCCGACCAGTGGTTAGAGCTGTGCGTTGATAGATCAGTCAGTCAGTCAGTCAGTCAGTCAGTCAGTCAGTCAGTCAGTCAGTCAGTCAGTCACCTTTGCCTTTTATATATATAGATTAGCGTAAACTAAGATAAGTCAATGGACCAATTCTTAGATAATATAATTTTATAGTACCTATAAGTTTAGGTTAAAATAATGTTACTCATTGGCTTTATTTACTCAAAAGCTAGATCGTAACTTTAATATTATCTAGGGTAGGTACGTATTAACTGTTGGTAGACTTTAAGATACATTTAAAAAAAAATACAATATTAGTATCAAGTATGATGATACTTGCGTGACGTCATCAAACTCCGTAGGTACAGAAAAGTACATCGATACGGAATTTTAAGCAGCATCGATCGCTCTTGCCCCACATCTGAGGGTACACTGACCCAACCTCTATTTTATTGTTAGGGGGTCAAATAAATCCTCTGTAATAGTGGTACAAACGTGGTTAGCTACTGTAATTGGTGTTTAATCTTCGACCTGGAAGAACGTTCGCATTTCTGAAGAAAACTGGTGAATTTAATAGGGTATATAAATCCACACTGCATAACATTCTGTAAAGAGAAAAACGATTAAATAGAATACATATGTACCAATTAAGTTATTTTGTTAAAATTTAGTTAGATAATGTGTGGTTCAATAAAGATTCATTTATTTAAGTATTATTTAAAGGTTTTATTTATGAATTAGTAAATCCGGTACTTTTATGATGGCACAACGTTGTCTCAACGTGCGGAGGACCCGGGTACGATCCCCGACAGGTTCAATTTGGGAATTTTTAATTTCTGAATTTTCTTTGGTTTGGCCTGGTAAGAGGCTTCGGCCGTGGTTAATTACCATCCTACCGGCAAAGACGTGCCACCAAGTGATTTAGCATTCCGGTACGATGCCGTGTAGTTATTAGCCTATCGGTTTATACACGGCATCGTACCGGAACGCTAAATCGTTTGGCGGAACTTAAGTGTTTACCGGTAGGTAGGGTAGTCACGTCTAAAGCCTTCCATCAGAACAGACCAGAGAAAATTCAGACATTATAAATTCCCAAATGGACCCTTCCGGGAATCGAATCTTTGATTGTAAGTGAACCTGTCCTTGCGTTGAGGATGATTTATTACACAATAAAAAAATATTAGTCCAAAAAACAGTAAAGATTACCAACCTAAGGAGAAAAAATCTTCTTCATTCTCTAAGTATTTATAGGTACATACCTACCGCAATAATTATCTAAGATAAAGCCAATTTTAATATTCCCTAATTCCCCATAACATCCTAATTACACACAAATACACCACAATCTCCATACAAACCCCGTGTACCCACATAAATTCCACCATAAACATTCACTTACACAAATAAACATGTCCAGGGCCTTACATGAGTTTATCTCGGGAATTAGGGAACAACCTCGCATTAAGATGGCAACCCTGATACTTCGATGTGTATTAAGATATTCTAATTTTAATTGCTAGCGCTTTACGCTTTACGCTTGCTACTGTGTTGCCAGTATATGGAACTTTGCAAGCTTTTGGTAATTATTTTGTTCATATTAGTTGTATTTTCAGAATTATTATTTTGAGGTTTATACTAATAAATGAATTGACCCCGAAATATTATATAGTAGGGATTTTGTGAAAAAAAACCTAACATAATAATTGATTATTTCATATCACATTTCTGTTTATAAACTAATTAAACAAATAATTTAACCGCCTAGATTTTTGCTGGTTCTTTTCGGTAGGAATGACACTCCGAACCAGTGATCGCTTTTCTTGAGGATTTAAACCCATCTTTAAAAGCTAAATTTGCATAAAAACATTTGAATCAAAATTTGATAAAACGCGAAAAGTTAGATGATCGGCTGGGGATCGGGGACCTATCCCTGTAGCAAATTTCATCAAAATCGGTTGAACAAATGGGTCGTGAAAGCGTAGCAGATAAACAGACAGACATTTTCGCATTTTTATCATTAGTATAGATATTTTGAGCAATCGAGTCCTTGAAAAGTTACCCAAATTCCTATACAAACACCTCAAAACAAACCTTTACACCAACCCTAACCAAGAAAATGTATTAAGCAATGATAACATCAGGGCAAAACATTAAACTTTGCATATGGGGGCCAATTATGATGAAATTTGTATAATTTCGAAGATACGAGTAAATAAATTAATAAAACAACCCCTTTCTGAAGGGTTAAGTTATCTCGCTATAATCTTTTAACCCTTTTGTGTGCCGTTTAACTTTTTTTAACCGACTTCAAAAAAGAGGATGTATGTTATGCGATCATTCCGCCAATTCTGAATCAACTAGAACTAGATGATGCCCGCGACTTCGTCCCCGCGATTGAGATTTTTTGATTCGCATGGATTCATTTTTTTTTAATTCCCGGGGGAACTCCTTAATTTTCTGGGATACAAAGTATGTAGGTATGCCTACGTCCTTTCCCGGGATGTAACTTACCACTTTACCAAATTTCATCAAAATCGGTTGAAAAGATGGACCGACAGACAGTAGACACACTTTCGTATTTCTATAATATTAGTATGGATATGAATGTTGGCCGAATTTATGTATACCTACAGTAGGTTTCTATAGGCTTTTATAGTAATTTCATTTCATTTATTTGATCAAAAACATACAATATACATGATTGCACAGTTATCAAAAAGTAATACAATACAATAAAGTTTTATATAAAAACTATAGATTGGTCCACCAGAAAATATTGTTTATCCGTAAGTAGGTATACTTGTGTGCTCTAAATCTCAATTTAACATAATTAACATAATAATATTACTTACTTATAAATGCGAAAGTGTGTCTGTCTGTCTGGCTGTCTGCTGATTTTGCTGATATTTGGTACAGAGGTAGGTTGTATCCCGGGGAAAGTCATAGGCTAGGTACTTTTTATCCCGGAAAATCAAAGAGTTCCCACGGGATTCAAAAAATCCTAATCCACACGGACGAAGTCGCGGGCATCATCAGTTTAACATAATTATTATCCACCGTCATCAAAATATTGCCGTACGAGTTCATCACAGTGAGGGAAACTTGGCGTGATATTAATCCTACAGTCACTAAAAATAGCGGAGAGAGCAAAGCCGGATATGAGTTTTGGAGGCTGCATCAAGCATTCACGACACGCGCCTACCACCCCTGCTTAGAACAGTCTTCTACAAATACGTATACCTATGCATATAGACGGTAAAATGCGGTGTTAGCTTGGTGGTTTAGACACTCGGCCTCGTATTCGGCTGTTTGCGAGTTCGATCCCCGGGCTATGACATTTTGGTCCAAGATCCCGCGACGATCAGACCTACGTTATTTTATTAAAGCTGAGTTTTTCTATGTATGTCTCTATAATAGATAAACGATCCCCGACTACCTATGAAGTTTGGAATACCCTATCTTAATATATATAAATCTCGTGTCACAATGTTTGTCCTCAATGGACTTCTAAACCACTTAACCGATTATAATAAAATTCGCACACCATGTGCAGTTCGATCTAACTTGAGAGATAGGATAGTTTAATATTATATAGATTAGGATTATTAGTGCTACCCGTGCGAAGCCGGGGCGGATCGCTAGTTGTTTTATAATTTAAGAGTGTCTGACAGGGGTTTGCAATCGTACTAGGTGTCTGACAATGGACAACGTGGTTTGTAATATTATTCCAAAGAAAAATATTAAAAAACGGAGCTTACTGCTTTAACGAATTTGAGGTGCCACCTTTTTTACCTGATACCTTCCAAAGCAACCGCGATCCAAACTTTCCTCATAATGTTTTCCTTTACACTTGCATTGTGAGGAAATCTGCATGCCCAAAAGGTCTTCATACCTAATGTTCTCTAAGGTAAGTATGTGAAGCTTGGTGGACAGACACACGTTCGCATTTACCATAGTAGTATGAATATTGAAAACTGCACATTTTAGTTGTCTTAGTTCTCGAAGAGTCCATATAGTTACCTACACCTGCAGGGTATAGGTAAATTGGATGCGACTATAAAGTTATCATAAACTAGCTCTCAGTACAGCGGATATGAGTTTCGAAGTCTACATCAGGCATTCAGGACACGACGCTGCGACCCCTGCTAAGAACAAAACATAATACCTAATCTTATATAATCTTATATATAATCTTATATATAATCTTATATATAATCTTATATTAGATACTTTACGAGTGAGGAACTCTCTGGCGCAGCGCGGTGCGAACGAAAGGTTCTAGCTTTGATTCTATCTGAGAATCTTCAATGAATTAGTTTCGGTGTCTATCCAAATGGGTATATTTTGCAATTCAGCAACTTTTTTCAAACGTCAAAACGCGTGCTTAAGGATTGTGTATGAAATACTGAATTGTGACGTCATCAAAGTTTCACGCACTTTTTTACTTTAATCGATAGTTTAAAATGGTTAATCAACATAAAATTAACAGGCAACTTGGATATTGCGACTTTTGTGAGATTTAATAGTCACTAAAAAATAATTATTTACATCGTCTTTTTTTAAAAAAAAATATATAGCTTATCCAGAAATAGCTGCTATGTACATAGGCGCCTTAAAGCTCGAGAACCTTTATCTCCCAGACGACCTTTGGAAGGGGTGAAAAGGCGGGTGTGATCAAAAGCAGTCAGCAGAAAAAAAATGAGAAAAAGGCATGCTATGTTTAGAAAATCCCTTCGAGACTTTCCCGCCATCAGAGGCCCAATTGTCTAAGAAAATCGTAATCATTTGGGAGCAACGTATTAATCGAACTACTTACTTATAGAGTTCATACATGCTTTTTGACATTCAGGCATCTATAAAATCCTTAAACAGTTTGAGTTATACGTTTGTGTTTGAGAAAATGGCATGCTACGTTTAGAAAATCCCTTCGAGACTTTCCCACCATCGGATTCGTTCAGAAACCTATTTCTTTTAAAGAAACATTTGTTCAAGTGTAATTGCAAATTGCCGCTTACTCTAAAAGCGCGATTGTATTAGCACCTCCCCTCGAAAGTACATTTCTCTTGGTCGGATGCCCGCATTTTTTCACCGGAGCCAATAAAAGGGTACCTAAGTGATTTTTTTTCTTCGGTAAACCTAATAACGCGAGTAATTTTTCAATTGCCTGTACAGTTGGTAGACACCTTAGTTGGACGGGCTTATGCGAGAGCGGAGAGACTTGCAATATATAGGTAGGTAGGTACTATTACTTGATTCAACTACATATTTTAGTGCTGTCCATTTCGCAGGGACCATTCTGAAAGGGATCTATACTTAATATTATAAATGCGAAAGTTATAAAGTAATGCCCGCGACTTCATCCGCGTGGTTTTTTTGGTTCCAGCGGGAACTCTTTAATTTTCCGGGACGATGGGATGGCGGGGGGGACGGGGGACGGGGCTATATGTTATTCCAGACTATAACCTATCTCTGTGCCAAATTTCACCCTGATCCGTTCAGCCGTTCTGGCGTGATTGAGAAACAATCATCCATCCATCCATCCATCCATCCAACAAAACTTTCGCATTTATAATATTAGCATGATATGATACCTAATAATATTTGAATCGAGAAATTAAATTAGTTTTAACAGGGAATCGAACCTTATATTGTGTCAAAAAAATAATAGCCCTAGCGCGTTGTCCCCGCGTGCTACAATACGCATGTTGACGACGTGTTGACAGTCGACAAAATTCGCTTAACTTCAACCACCCACGATTCCGTGCCCCAGCGGACACTGTCACAGACATGAGAAAGTATAGACCTATCAACAAACAAAAAAATTGATTCCACTACAAGTCATAGGCATAGCCCTTGACTGCGATATTATCATCTGGTTGTAAGTGATGATTCAGTCTAAGATGGTAGCGGCTCTGAGGCCCACTTGCACAACGGCGCTTAATATTTTTGACCGAGCGAAGCGAAGGTCTCTGAGTCTACTTGGGTGAATTGGCACTTGTCCGTCCGTCCGTCCGTCTGTCAGAGCCTTATAACTTCTGAATTACTGAACGTAATTACTTCAAATTTAAATATACTATGTAAACCGATGGCCTCCCGCCGAATATGGCTTAAAAAGTTATAAAAATCTTTATTTAAGGGGGGCTCTCATAGAAGCGAATGCGAAGTAAAATATTTTTTATAGCATTACATAGTGTTGCGGTATATCATTTTAAAGATAATGAGGAACGGAGTCCAAAAATATTTTTTTTTTAATTTTTCCCCTAAAATTGACGAAATGGGGGGCTTTCAAAGTGGTGATTTTCTGACGTCCAAAGATGACCTCAGAACTCCCAATTTTCTGAAAGGCTGAGCCTGAAACTTGATTAATTATTTGAATTATATCCTGTACTTGAACAACAAATACTAAAATTAGATAAATATTATAAGGAAACGAAATTATTTAATTTTTAATGAGCATACGTATTTTTAACAAACTTCACAATGTTGTCAATAGATGGCGCTCTGTACAAATTTATTCGTTTGTGCTTAAAAAGAAAAGGCTGAGCCTGAAACTTGATCACTTATTTGAATTAAATCCTGTACTTGAACAACAAATACTAAAATTAGATAAATATTCTAAGGAAACGAAATTATTTAATTTTAGCTTCACTATTTTTAACAGAACTTCACATAGATGGCGCTCTGTAAGTTTATGGACACCGCGAGGTCTCAGTTCGCGGCGAACCACTAGTTAAATTAAATTTTCTATACCTGGCCTTTCCATACCCCGGAATAAAATGATCAAAAAGGGACAGCATCACATAATAACTAAATCAGTTTAGGCAGTGTTGTGCAAGCGGCACTTAAATTCTGAAATATAATTTCCAAAAAAAAGTCTTTCTTATAAACCTTTTAAGAAAGACTTTTTTAATTCACATTCGGACATAAATAACGTTCTTAAGTCACGTCTACTAAAAAGCCACATAGTCTAGCTGTTTTGAGGTCGCCATCTTTAAAATCGATAGTTTTAAAGTACCAAGTAGGTTAATGTCGCTAATATTTTGCTGTACACTAAGTTTTTAACTTTAAGATAAAATTACAGGTATTTTAATGCTCTTTGCAGAATAGGATAGCGCCAGTTTAGAAGTTATGTACAACAGAATCAGCCACTCTACCATATTATCACAGATTAAAAACTCATTAGTAAGCAGTGTAATATATTAAATATGTAAATATCGAAACATTTTCCTATATTGCAAGCGCAACGTATGGTAATAATGTCCGAGCCTTCTAACGACCTTTAATACAAGGATTGTCTACAACATTTCTAACTCTACATCCAGCCCCTCAATTCGCTGTAATGAACGCAAGTTTGTGGGTGACTTTAAAAAAAATGTAACAGTTGAAAAAGTCCCTATTAAAAACATGACTTGTGCATTACGACGTGGTAAGACTTTTAATTTTACAGTTGAAATAGCAGTATGAAATTGTTATGTACCTAGGTAGGTATTTCTAGACTACTTATAAAAAATATTTTGAATAAGTAAGTACATCATCACTGCATAGTTGATTATCTACCTATATCCAAATAAAATCCTATACAATTTGACTGTTTTTCTTTATTAGCTGATGCCCGCGACTTCATCCTCGTGAATTAAGGTTTTTGATTCCCACGGGAACTCTTTAATTTCCCGGGATAACAAAACGCCTATGTCCTTCACCGGGATACGATCTATAACGGCTTGCACAGAATTTTATCGAAATCGGTTGGATAGATGAGCCGTGAAAGCGTAGCAGACAGACAGACAGACAGGCTTACTTTCGCATTTAAGTATTATTAGGTGATATTAGTATGGATTAAGGTATTGAATGGGACGTTGATGTTCCAAGCTGCTGGTGTGGCGACCCCGCACTGGACAGCGTGTTTACGTGTTTGCATAGTTTATCCGAATCTAAGGGAACGACGTTTTGTCCAGTTGCCTAGTGTGTGCACTCCATATAAAAGTGAAAAACGCGGAGTAATTTTGTACATTTTCGCTCTCAAGTTAAAGAGAGGAGTGAGTAAGTTTCATACCATGCAGGCTTTGGTTCCCTAACTGTACAATGCACATTTATAAACAATCAGGGCTTAATAAGGATGCCGACCAATAAAACGATGAATGGACTTGCAGCAATAAGACAGTAGCTAAGGTATGCGTCTTTGTCAGTCAAACGATAATAGTGTTCTATTTGTTGTTTTGTCTTGATACTTGGAAAAAACTTACAATTTTTCTTTGTGACTGCTGTTTTTATTTATATCTTTTTCATTCAAAGGAGGGAAACACGATATAAAAAATGTATCCACCACCACTTTTTTTTTTTTTTTTTTATTATTAAGCCTTTATTTCCTTATCAGTTATTACATTATTTTTACAAAATTTCAAATGCTATCCTATTATCTATTCTAATTGTTAGTTTGTTAGTATATTTTTCAAATTACGTGTGTGCGTGAATGTTTGTGTGTACGTGTGTGAGTGTGTGTGTATGCGAGAGTGTGTGTGTGTGTGTGTGTGTGTGTGTGTGTGTTTGTAGTAAGAGTTGTTTTGTTTTGTGTTAGTAATTGTTAGTTTTTATATATATAGTTATGTATACTATGATTCTTGATTGTTATCTGTATTTTTGACAAGGACCCCTCTTTGGGTATAGGCAGGCCTGGCTCACTTGTCACGTGACCTGAGATATTTAACTACTGCTGCGTGGACGCTCGACGGCACTCGTATCAGTCGAGTGTTGCGCGCGGACCGTAGTTATACGTTTGACTTTTACTCAAGTTCTCGTTATGGATAAACAAAGAAAGATCAGTAAACGATATCGTATCACATTAGGTCGTTTAAACTCTAATTATTAAGACCTAACTTATCGATCTTTGCACTTCCTAAGGACCCTGAAAGGTAAGTTTGTATTATTTGCCTATCTAGGTACATAGTACATACGTACCTACTTAGAGTTCTAAACAAAACTAATATTAATACATAATGTGGGTAGTTTTATTTTTATATCCACACAAGATACAGTTTTAAACAAAAGTAAATATAAACCATAGGTAGTATCCAATATTATAGTGATAGCCTAATGGGTAGACTTCAGCCTCCAAGTCTGTGGTTCGATCCTGGGAACGCACCTCCAACTTAATTAATTAAAATATATCATTTACGGTGAACAAAAATCGTGTGTAAAGCTGAAAACATGCCTGAAGTTCTATAATCATTATAAAAAACTCTAATATGTCTGCCAACAAGAAATTGGCCAGTGTGGAGGAATATATGGCTTAAACCCTTCTCATTCTGAGAAGAGCCTTGTGAGTCGTGCTTAGTAGTGGGACTAGTGGGCCGCCGATGAGTCGATGATGATTAATCCATAATGTGGGTATATTATTTTGTCTCGTAAACTCTGGCATGGGCCCCCTTCCACCCCATATAAGTGTAAAATATTCATTGATATTTCACTACTTGTGGAATATATAACGACTTTTTTTATCCACTACAAGTTAGCCCTTGACTGCAATCTCACCTGATGGTAAGTGATGATGCAGTCTAAGATGGTAGCGGGCTAACCAGTTAGGGGCATGGCAGCATGTTAAACCCATATCCCTATTTGGTTTCTACAAAATCTATGAATAATAATAATAAAATATATCTTTTATCTATTTTTAAAGTAATTGTCGTCATCATTGCAACCGATTACCGACCCATAGTAATGATACCGATAGCTATTATATTATTCTGTGCCGATAGTAAGAATTTAGTAGTCCAGTCATCTTAGTCAAAATAAGGTAAGAATCTCGGAATTGGAGATACCCAGCTGAATTTTTGTATGAACTTGTATTTTGGCATTCTAAAAGTTGTCTCAAAACCTACATATGGTAGGGTGTCCGCGTCTATTAAAATTTGAGGACAAAGGTCACAAAAATCATTTTTTTGCAAATATCTCATTTCCTATGGGTTTTTGCTATTTGTATTTATTATCAATATTGTAGAGAAATAAATTCCCTACAACTTTTGTTTCAAAAATTTTTTTATACGTTGAATCGTTTTCGAGATAGAGGGCGGAGAGCGCGCGGTTAGAAAAATGACTATGTGAAATTGTTTTACTGAAATAAATATTTTTGATTTGAAAAAAAGACTAATGAATAACCAAGGTTAGTAGAAAGTGGTTTCCTGAAAATGATGACGAGCATAACTATACAATAGAATTGAATATCTGTCCCTACTGGCTATAAATAGAAAGGTTCGTACTATATAATTATACCTGGAAATTAGGACCCTTCTTAGGGTCCTAATGTCCAGGTATAATTCCCAAGTATAATGTTAACGTTATGAAAGAATTTATGGTACTCCATTATAGTCTACTTAAATTATAATTAGTGGAAATGAGAATATAATTAAAATGTAATTAAAGTTTGTTCCTTAATTATCTTTTAATTTTAGGAATCGGTTGTAAGTATTATTGAATAGATTATACTTGGAAATTATACCTGGACATTAGGACCCTTCTTAGGGTCCTAATGTTCAGGTATAATTCCCAAGTAGCGTGTTTTGACCGGGACTACGGTTGACCTTACATTATGCTCTAACTGCGCGCTCTCCGCCCTCTATCTCGAAAACGATTCAACGTATAAAAAAATTTTTGAAACAAAAGTTGTAGGGAATTTAATTCTCTACAATATTGATAATAAATACAAATAGCAAAAAACCCATAGGAAATGAGATATTTGCAAAAAAATGATTTTTGTGACCTTTGTCCTCAAATTTTAATAGACGCGGACACCCTACCATATGTAGGTTTTGAGACAACTTTTAGAATACCAAAATACAAGTTCATACAAAAATTCAGCTGGGTATCTCAAATTCCGAGGTGAAATACTAAGATGACTGGACTATAGAAGTAGTCAACCCTAAGGCTACACGCGCCGCGTCTGAAGGGATAAGAGTTACGCGATAGAAAGAGATATATAGAGGTAGGTATTTAATTATTTTCACTCGCAGCGCTGTGCGAGCTGAATTGCACTTTATTACGACGTAACCTGAGTCGCTGATGGTTAAAAGGTCTTCGCGGAGTAACTCTTCTGTTACTACTATTACCTATTCTGTGGTATAGGCCTCCTCCAGTTCATGCCATTTTTCTCTGTTTTTGGCAATTTCGAGCCAATTCTTCCCTGCTATCTGTGCTATATCGTTTGACCAGCGTGATTTCGGCCTTCCTACTTTCCTCTTGCCTTTTGGGCCTGGCCATGTGGTTGTTTTAATAGTCCATCGGTCATCTGTTAATCTTGAGACATGCCCTGCCCACTTCCATTTTGATTTGAGAGCGTGTTTTAGAGCGTCCGTTAATTTTGTCTTTTTCCTTATATCCTCACTTTTTATTTTCTGTATTTTACGTAGATTGAGGATACTCCTTTCCATCGCTCTCTGGCAAGTAACAATCTTATTTTTAATATTTTTATTGTAAACCCATGTTTGACAGGCATAAGTGAGACAAGGGAGTATACATGTGTCCATTACTGTTCTTTTTAGGTTTAGTGGATATGGCCCTTTCATTATTTCTTTTTGTGCCCAGTATTTGTTCCAGGAAATGTTAATTCTTCTACTAACTTCTTCTTCTGCACTCGTTAGACTAAACGAAACTTGCTTTCCAAGGTAAAGGTAGGAGTCTACATATTCCAATTGAATGTCGTTAGATATAATTGGGATTGTCGAGCTGTTTGTCATTACTTTTGTTTTATTTGTGTTCATTTCAAGTCCAACTTTTTTGCTCTCCGTATCTAATGAGCTTATCATTTTATTGAGCTCATTGCTGTGTTCCGCAAAGAGTGCAACATCATCTGCAAAGCGTAGGTGACTTAGATATTGGCCGGAAATATTAATGCCTTTGTGAGTCCAATCAAGTTCTTTAATTACATTTTCCAAAACTGCTATAAAAAGTATTGGGGATATTGGATCGCCCTGTCTCACACCTCTGCAAATATTTATCTCTTCTCCGCTGAATTCAAGTCTTACTCTACTTTTACTGTTTTTATATATGTTTTGCAATATGTTAATATATTTTTGGTTGATATTGCATTTCTTTAGGGCCTTCCAGATGGACTCGTGTGAAATGCTATCGAATGCCTTCGTGTAATCAACAAAGGCGATGTATAGGGGCTTATTAAATTCTCTGTATTTTTCAATTAGCTGTTCGATAGCATGTATATGGTCCACTGTGCTGAAGCCCACTCGGAAACCAGCTTGTTCTTTAGGTTGAAAGTTGTTGATTTGAGGGCCGATTCTGCTAGCAATTATGGAACTAAATAGTTTATATATGTTAGAGAGAAGACTAATCGGTCTGTAGTTTGAGATGTTAAGTGGGTCTCCTTTTTTGTATATTAGTGTGATTTCTGGATAGGTCCATTGGGCAGGTATTTGTCCCGTTTGAATAACCAAGTTAAAAAGTAAAGTCAGCGGGGTAACTAGTTGGTGTGCTGCGAGTTTTATAAGTTCGTTTTGGATGTTGTCTGGGCCTGCACTTTTCCCATTTTTCAGTGATTTTATGTGTTCAAAAGTTTCTTTTTCGTTTATGGGTATCAAGTCGTCATTTTCCTCGTCATTTAACTCGTCATTTAGATCTTGATTGTTGGCTTTTTCTTCTTGTTCTTTTGGTTTTTTGGAGTATAAGTCTTTGTAAAATTTGGTAGCGCAATCCATTAGATCTGACCTGTTCCTTATTTCTTTCGTATCTGAGTGTAGAGCCTGGATCCAATTTTTGTGTGGTTTTAGTTCTTTTTGAGCTCTTTTGTAACTTCCATATTTACTCAGATTTTTTTCTATTATATTTCTCCTGTAGTCCTCATAATCTTTCCTCACGGCTCTATTTGAGATTTTAAATAGATCACTTAGTTCCTTTCTCTCCTCTCTATTTTTATGTTCATTTGTTAACAGTTCTGTACGCCTTTTTATAAGTTTCTTGGTTTTTTCGCTCAGAATGTCGATTCGATGGTAGTTGTTATTTTTAGTTTTTGGATCGAGGCTTGTAATTATTGCCGTTTCTAAAGCGTCGTAATAAGACTGAACGGTAATGTTTTCTTTGATGCGAGCTGTATTTTCCAGTTGGTCCAGAGATGTTTTTAATTTTTTTAGGTATATTTCAATGTCAGAATTGCTATAAGGAACTCGGAGTGACGTTTTATAGGATTTTCTTGATTTTTTTGGACTCGTTAGTTCTAATGTAGCTCTCACTAATCTGTGATCTGATGGGAATTCCAAGTTGTTCAGTACTTCAATGTTTTTTACCTGCTTGATAAGGGATGTTAATATAAAATCTATTTCGTTTTTCGTATTTCCATCCGGTGACACCCAAGTCCAGCGACGGTTTTCTTTTTTCTTGAAATATGTGTTGGCTATACAGAGTTTATGTTCGAAGGCATGCGATATAAGAAGTTCTCCTCTTTTGCTTCTTAATCCATAACCATAATTACCCATGATCATCTTTTCGTTTTTTCTTGGTTTTCCGATTTTGGCATTAAAGTCTCCTAGTAGGATAACATTTTTATCTGATATATCATGTGCTTTATTTAATGATTTGTAAAATTGGACAATTTCTTCTTCACTGGAATTTTCTGTAGGAGCATAGGCTTGGATAATGGAGATGAGTGTGTGATTAAAATTCATCTTCAAAATTGCTACTCTATCTGAAATTCCGGAAAAGCTCACTATGTTGCTTTTATGTCTTTTCTTTACTATGAATCCTACTCCGTGATGTCCTGCTGTGTCACCTTTGTTGTAGAAGATGAAGTCTGGGTGCTCTTCAATGTAGCATCCTTCTCTTTTAGTCTCTGCTAAGCCTATTATGTCAAATTGAATTTTTTGAATGGCATGTTGTAATTCTATGAATCTTTCTATGGATGCGAGGGATCGGACGTTGTATGTGCAAATTTTCAGAGATGGGTTTTGAGGTAAATCTTTAATTATTCGGGAAGGTATAACTGGAGGGTTTTGGTCGTACTCCTCCGCGGTGACCAGCCGTGTTGGAGGAGGGAGAGGGCTCTTGTGTTGTAATTGCTAATCTTCTTGAACATTTGCTTGGAAGCTCGTAGTTGGCTCTGGAGAAAAGAAAGTTTCATTTCGTGTTGTGTTTTTTGCTTGAGTAGGAGTCCAGTACGACGTAAGGGTATTTTTTTTTTTCTGTAACGGCATAGGATTATTTTCCTTGTGTTTTCTTGTTACATAATTATTTGGGTTGTTTGGAGGTGATATCGATAGGTTTCGTTTATTGCGTGGTTTTTCTCCTTGTTCTTTTTGTGAAAAAGTGATTAATTTATCGTATTTGATGTATGCTTTATTTCCCTTTTCTCTTTCCTCCTTAACTTTTTCTTGTAATACCTTTCTTTTCTCCAATACTTTTGGCGGAAAATCTTCTTTTATGTAATAGTTAGAGGATTCTAGCATTTTTTTGTGACGTAAGATTTCTATTTTTCTACCGAGTGTGGTGAGAGTTATTATAATCGGCCGAGGTTTTCCGCTTTTTATTCCTTTTCTTCTCATATATTCGATTTCTAGCTGTGTGCATTTTATTTTCATAGTTGAGTTAAATAGTTGAAGAATTATATCCTGTAGATCTTCATAACTTCGCTCTTTTTCTTCTATACCAAAAATTACAATATTCCTTGTTCTTATCTGCTTTTCTATCAAGTCAAGTCGAGTCTCTTGGGATTGAACTGTGGTTTCCAGTGTTTGCAATTTTATCTGAATGTCATCGAACTTTTCGTCTAACTTCTTTAGTACGTTGGCCTCGCTGTTTTTTATGCTGTCTTTTGTTTCGTTGATGTCATTTTGAATTGTTTTAAGTAGGCGTTTAATGTCCTCCATTTTTTTTTTTTTTTTTTTTTTTTAATATTTTCTATCGGTAAATTGATGAAAAGATTTGAAAATCAGAATAAATTTTGACTGATGTTATTACTGCACTGGGATTTGAACCTGGATCACTTTCTCTGTGAGTACAGTATTCACGTTACCAAGCCATGAGCTCACTTAAGCAGGCTGACGAAATATTGAAGTAATATGTCGTGTTGAACGCGTTTGGCGAGTTAGGCGAACATGAATAGTAATTAGCCTTCTACCGTCACTCTCAAAAATCACAAAAGTTTATTTACTCACATCTAATAATTGATCTTATATTTGTTTTTAAAATGATTTTACACTTAAAATGTGATTCAATCTAAAAGTTTGTTGATATAGGCATGCGTGCGTAACTTTACTTCGTTTGTAAAATGCGAAATTGTCTGGAAATTGTGATCAAAATTGTGTTTGTTTACACTTTGAACTGTCAGTATTATGTCCGTATTTTACACGAATATTTTCGTATTTTGCACGTCGTATCACTGTTTTACACTATAATGTCGCACTTGTGACGATTTAATTAGGTTAGAATCCACAATTCGTGTAAAGTTTGTTTTGTTTTCAACAATTTTGGCCGGTTTTTACTGAGAATTCCACCACCACTACAGCCCATTAACGTCCCACGGCTGGGCACAGGCCTCCACTCTCATAGGAGAGAGGGAATTAGAGCTTAGACCCACCACGCTGCTCCAATGCGGTTTAAAAAAAATGTATGCTGTATAATAAATATACCTAATTTACATCAATAATATTACCAGAGACAATAATATTCTCTTTTTGACACTAGCGAGTGGTCGATTTACTTAGTCTTTTTGGTATCTGATAACAGCTTACGAGCCACGGAATCTCCCACTCGAATTTTCTTGTCATAATGAGATCAAAAGTTCTTAATTTCCATTTAATATCCAGTCATTAGGCAATAACCGACGCCCAAAAAGTGTACAGTGAAGCTTTAGCTCTAAGTATCAAAACTATTCACAAAACTACACAACTATCTCAAAGTCGAACTCTAAAGTCACGTATAGGCGCGGTCGTCACCGCACGTACACCAATCATCTGAACCGAGTCCGTGACCGTATACCTCTCCCATTCAACTTTATATAAAAAACATATTTGCATCTCTGTCTAACGTCAATCCACCGGGAAATCTGAGTGATATGAAGCCATCGGCGTCGTATTAGGTGCTGTGACATTTCTTGTAAGGCGTTGATAGATTTCGTTTGATATCCTTTGATGCACTTGTTCGAAGGTGATAAGTAGGAACTAGATAATGTATTCAACGAGAGGATACATAGTATAAATGTAAACCTATAGGAATTATGTAGGTGCAGCTGAAACAAAGATTTTCCGACATTTTGCTCATTCGCCCCTTCAATAGGTATTGTACCTATCTAGTTTTGAGAATAATTTGCAGAAAATACCTTAGTTACTCGTACCTAAATGAGCTGGCAAGAAACTCAGCACCGGCAGTGGCCAGTGTCTCTTTTTTAAAAATAAAAACGTTAAGTATCTACTTACTACAATAATACTTATTATGTAGATAATAATAAACAATACATCGATAATGTAACAATTGTATTATACTGATATTTGGGCTGCATGAAGTGCTGAATGCGAAGCCGATTGCATAATAAACCTTTACGTAGGTATATGTAATATTATGTACCTACTATTGAGTACGATATCATATCAAACCGTACTAATTGCCTCATCTGGTGACCGAAGGGCTGGCTAATTTTTTGCGCAAAGGATCAGCCTGGCTGTCCAGCAAAACAAAAACAATGTTATATTATGTGAAAGTGTGTTTGTCCTTCAACCACGCCGTAACAGCGCAACGGATCGACGTGATTTTTTACAAGGGTATTGAGGACCTGGAGAATGACATAGGTAGATTACTTTTTATTCCGGAAAATCAAGAAATTCCCGTTGGAATTAAAAAAACTTATTCCACGCGAAGTCGCCGGCATCAGCTAGAAAAAAAAAACAAGTAGGTAGCCAAAGTACCTATATCGAATTGAAGTCAAGCATTCCCTACAGTATCACAAAGAGAGTTTCTGAGCCCCCGCAAAGAACTCGCTCGTGCGTATTTGTCTGAAATAGAATTGCGAATTGATTTTTGGAGCTACACGTCAGACGCAACAACTTTTATATTTTAAGTCTCAGTAGTCAACACTAATGCCTAGTGGGTTGAGAGCTTTGCCTCCTATTCGAGGTATCCGGGGTTCAATCCCCGAGCACACACCTCTACCTATTCGGTATATGGGCATTCCAAACAATTAAATATCAATTGCTTATGGTGACCGAAAACTTTGTGCGGAAAGCTGTACTTATGTAAGGCAGTTCTTCATAATAATTCCTTTCTTTAAACGTCCGCGGCCGGATCAGACAGAACAAACCGTCCACGCGAAACATCAACATCATTTACATGAACTAGACCCAAATAGTCCTAAATTACTTAGTTACCTATAAGCCCAAGACAATGCTTGCATTTAAAAAAAACAACTTTCCATGTCCGCGGGCCCCTTTAGTGGTCCGCGTAGTCAAGCAACATACCTACTATGTTCAGGATAGGACCAAGCATTTCAAGGTTCCCTTCAGACGCGTGTCGAACTGCCTCGTTGGTCTAGTGGTTATCATGTTCGATTGCGGCTGACGAGGTCCCGGGTTCGAATCCCGGGTCGGGCCATAATTACGTGTTGGGTTTTTCTGATTAGAAATTATCAGTACTAGCTCGGAGTTAGGAAGTTGGCGGTGTTACACCCCCGTGCCTTGGAGAGCACGTTAAGCTGTCGGTCCCGGTTATTATCACTAACATGATAATAGTCGTTAAAGCCCAACCCAACCCGCATTGGAGCAGCGTGGTGGGTCTAAGCTCTAATTCCCCTTTCCTATGAGGGTGGAGGCCTGTGCCCAGCAGTGGGACGTTAATGGGCTGTAGTGGTGTTATGAGTGCAGCATAAGTCTATGTTTTATCCTGTCCGGTCCTAATACGTTTTGCCCTAAGAACTCTCTTGTCTTTGCTCTGAAATTACTGTATGGGGTAGGTATTTTGTTCCCATTCGATCAGGACAACGTTAAAGTTTCTACGATTTGTATGGAATTGTCAAGCGCTTGACAGCCGGCACTCCAAATCACAGAACACCTAAAATCTGTGATTTAGATGATAGTTAACGTTGTCGCGATCGAATACGTAAAAAACTTCCACTTGGCCTTGGATCACACTGAAAAGTCACGAGATCGACCGTGAAAAATCCACTAGGTATACAAAAAGCTTTAGAAAGATACGTGAAAAGGATTCAATTTTTCCGCTTGGTCATATCATTTCCACAGTAGTCCGGCATCAAAGTCAATTTTTCTGGTCAAACGGCGATCGACTCGGCAACCATCATCGATCCATCAACGCGGTTCGCGCGCTGAATCGCAAATGACCAATTGCGTGCCGCGATTCAAACGGACCTAAGCGTTCGATTCGAAATTTGAAATTCGGACCAATGACTTTTGTTTTACAGATTTAATTCCTCTTCACCGTGTTCTTTTATCGGCTTTTGAATTGCTCATTGTAATTTATGATCTATTTGGTTTGTTTTAGAGTTGGGTTTTGATTGTTTTTGAGTGGTAAACATGAACAATTTATTGCGATTTGTTTTGAGAATATAAACTATTTCCTGTTAAAAAGTATTTCTTTCTCTGTCTGCGTGTCGTCGGTTTCACTTTGGGTGATGTCATGGCTGCTTTCGCACGCATCCTCGGACCAAATAATACCTGGACACAGCCAACGCTTGCGAAAGTGTATCAATTTTTTCATCCATACTATATACTTAATATAACTACTTATTCGCTTTCCCGGTCCATCTTTTCAACTTATTTTGACCAAATTTGGTACAGAGGTAGGTTGAATCCTAGAGAAGGACATAGGCTTTTTATCCCGGAAAATTTATGAGTCCCCGCTTGGATCAAAAAACCGACGAAGTCGCGGGCATCATTCTAGTTGATATAGGTATAATTTTTTATTTCTATGGAGAACTTGCTATTGCTCCATCTAGGTATCAAGTGATCTGAGCATGAATCTTATTGTTTTAGTGTTTTTTTATAAAATGGCTAATAAAAAATTGCATTAAAATTTTACATCTCATTGTCTTCGATGGCTGACGGAAGTCGTTATTTTGGCTAATAGACTTTATGTCTTATATGTAAATAGGTTTGAGTCTAAATTGACCACACCCATATTACGATATTATCATGATTGATTGATTCCCTTGAAGTATCCTAGTACTGGATGATTCCCGCGACTTCGTCCGCGTGGATTAAATGTTTTTTATTCCCGGGGAAATTCCATGATTTTCCGTGATGTACCTATAAAATTTCATTAAAATCGGTTGAGTAGTTGATCCGTGAAAGCGTAGCAGACAGACACACTTTCGCATTATATTATTAAGCTATCTGTATGCCTTTCAGCCTGACCCGTCCAGTGGTTGAGCTGTGCGTTGATAAATCAGTCAGTCAGTCTCCTTTTCTTTTTTTTACCCACGACGGCACGGCAATAGGTACGGTATAAGTATACGGGGTTGTGGCAAAAATCTTTTTCCCCAAAAATATGACACTAATAAATATTGCAAAGCATTAATTCTCTTAACAACCCTTCACTTCAGGTGGGTACGACGGTAACAGATAATTTATTCAAATAAATCTTCAGATGCAGCGGGGTCTAGGAGGCCCCGGGGCGTCGTTTTGCAATTCTTTTAACTGCACCGAGGAGATTCTTTTTATCGGGATCTAGTTTAATGGAAATTTCTCGAACACGTGGAATGGTTGAACGAGATTTTAAGGATTTAGAATTATTGCTCTTATATGAAGTTAACCATTTCACTAAAGATTGAATTTTAAAGAAAGTAGATTCAAAAGGAATGTTACTTATTGTTAACTAGATGCTGCCCGCGACTTCGTCCGCGTGGATTAAGTTTTCTCATTCCGCGTGAATTTTCCGAGATAAAACAGCATATTATGTCCTTCCCCGGGATAGGTACAACCTATCTCTATACCAAATTTCATCAAAATCGGTGGAAAAGCGTAGCAGACAGACAGACACTTTCGCATTTATTTATACCTAATATTAATATGGATTGCGATCGAATCACTAAACATTTATCGTTTCTTGCGGGATCTTTTTTTCGAACCAGTGGTAGAGTCCTGACTTTATTATAAGTCCTAGGTAGGTACATGAAATAAAACATTTCATTTCGAATTTTACAAAGATAATATTTTCTTCCAATCGAAACACGTTATAAGACCATTAGTACATTTCAGGAAGTATCGCAAGCCGTAAATAAGACAGATAAGTAGGTGAAACATTATCACGTTGTTTTAATTTCTCCCGCCATTTATCATAGCGTCTCCACCATTTATAATGTACTTTTTAATTTGTAGCCATTTTTTGACGCGAAGGAGGGTTGATTTTTATTTATGTTTGTGAACTGTTGATTGTTACGGAGTAAAGTGAATTCTTTTTTAATTTTTGTAGTTACTTTCTGATACCTAAGTGATAAGTTTAGGCTTATGCGATGATTATGGTTCGTGACAACTGACAACGTGTTACATTTTTTTAAAACACAATTTGTTTCTTATTTTTCCTACCTATAAATAAAAACTATTTATATTTTAGATACTTATACCTAAAATACTTCCACCATAGAGTACCTATATTATTTTTCTTTGTATTTATGGTCGAAGAATTCCACTCACACTAACAAGGGTTAACTCGTAAAACAGTCACATCTATAAGCGATCAGGATTTTCACAGGCGCCTGTTTTGTCATCAGTCCATTGTGGCCCATTTTACGACGTCGTAAATCTGACCGCGCATTATGATCCCGATATCAGGCATCGCATCGCGCGTCAAAACTCAGGTGTTCCGACCATACCTGGCGGGTTTTTTTTTTCATAAAATTCCTACTAGACTGTGTGGAATCGTTGAGTTAGCGTCAGAACATTATGTTACATCAACGTTAGAATTACTAATGATTGTTTTTTATGTTCAATCATGGTAAAACAAGGAACCCTAATAGTTTCCTTCATTCTTCTATTTGTATCAAATTGTGTGAACCTATTATAAACGTCAGTTGCACCACGAAGAGTAAGTAATCGTTAACGGCCCAAGAAAGGGCCCAAGTCAGTATACTTATGTATCCAGAAAAAAGGTTATAAGTCAAAAATAGGTAGGTATAAGGTAGAAGAACCCTATATGACTTTTGCAAACCAAAGTGTCTTTTCCTGTAGTCAAATTTAACCTAAACCATAAACACCTGTAGTAGGTACCTATAATTGAACCTAATAGCTGTCAAATTAATAGAAACCGTTACTGTTACCGCTGCAATAAAGTTTGAAAAATATATTTTTCAGGGTAAGCTACTACTTCGAGTGATACCTCGTGAAATATTTATTTAAAAATCATATTTTATGATTTTTAAATAAATATTTAAAAATCATAAAAAAACTACCGAATTTTACCGATAAAAAAACTACCGATTTTTACCGGTAATAATGACCACGGTAAAACGCCAAAGTTTTTTGAACATATTCGACAAACTTGCCCATAAATAGATTATTTAGATTATAAAATCAGAAAAAATTAAGGAAGGGATATTTTATTATACATAACGAATAACGATGAGAAAACAAACCTCAAATATTTGGAAATTCAATACTTTGATTATAATCTAAAGCAATTTGCAGATAATATATGACTTAATCGAAACCACCGTTCTATTTTTGAAAAGGCAAAGGTTTTATTGCTTCAGAAAAAAATATATAAATCATAGACAAAACGGGTCTCCGTGGTTTATTGCCAATTTGTTATATTGTTTTTTCGTGTGTTCCTTTTACACTATTTTGACAAGTTGTGTGTAATATTAATTTATGGGATTTTATAACCATTTAATTTTATGATAAATGTTTTATGTGAATCAAAAGATTTATTGCTTAGTAATAAGCAGGTTCCTATTTCTATACGTATTACTGTCATAATTACAGAACAGCTACTATACCTTTAAGCATAACTTACTTAATTAACTTGATTGACGATTTGATATAAGAATTATTTACTCAAATTAATTGAAAAGCATGGGAATGAATTGTTTTTAAGTCTAGTCAGTCTTATAGTTCTAGTGATTGTATTAAGTTTAAGGAGATTTGTGAGATAATGAAAATTTAAAAAAAAAACCTGTAAGTATTCCTATAAATCGTCTAAATTCTACTTTAATAAAAGATAAAAATTAATTAAACGCGTACCTGCGTAAACAAGACGTAAAAACTTAATCCGAGATTATTTAAAAAAAACATTAATTCACGGTTATCAAAATACCAAGTAGGTACCAACCAACATAACAAAAAAATATTACGACCCCGCCTATGAAGTCAAAACCGAAAAAGGTACCTATCAACAAAAAACTTTATTGCAACCCACAATGCCTAGTGCTAATATAAATAAATTATATAAAACAAACAGGACGATTAAGCTATAAAAATGCTACTGTTTTTTGACACCATACACCTTCCCAGAACATATAAAAGTGTGTAACAGCTATTCATGTTTAGGGTTCCGCGGTAAAATAGATATTGACACAAGCATAGATTAGCTAGGACCCGGAGCCGATCAAATAAAAATGCATACTTTTATTTCACTAAATACCGACCCATATCCATTCTTCCCTTCTTATCTAAAGCACTTGAGCGACTTGTTCACCAACAGCTGAGTAAATTCCTTTCTAACCATAACTTGCATAATCCATTTCAGTCTGGTTTCCGTCCCGGTCACAGTACGACTACTGCCTTAGTTAAAATCACTGATGACATACGGCTGGGTATGGATAGTCAACAAGTTACAGTATTGACATTGCTTGATTTTAGTAATGCCTTCAATACAGTTGACTTTGATGTTCTGCTTGCTGTGTTAAGTTCTCTTAACATATCTCCTGGGGTAATTGGCTGGTTTCATAGTTACTTGCATGGACGCCGCCAGCGAGTACGAGTTCATGACTCATTTTCTGACTGGTCTGTTGTCAAGGCTGGCGTCCCGCAAGGTGGCGTGTTGTCTCCTCTATTGTTCTCTATTTTTATCAACTCAATCTGTTCCCATATTACTTCTCTCTACCACCTGTATGCAGACGATCTACAAATCTACTCCCAATGTAAGATAGCGGATCTACCAGATACAATATGCTTGATGAATGAAAATCTGTCACGTATTTCGAATTGGAGTAACTCGTTTGGGCTTAAAGTGAATCCAAAGAAGACCCAAGCTATTATTATTGGGAGTTCTAAATTAATGTCTCGTATTACTTTGTCACACCTCCCGCCTATAACACTCGATGGAACTATTGTCCCTTACAGTGACAAAGTTAAAAATTTGGGCATTCTTTTTGACCAAACTTTATCTTGGGTACCGCAAATTAGTGAGCTAAGCAGAAAGATGTTTGGCGCAATTGGCTCTCTTCGTAGGTTGCGCAATGTCCTTCCCATTCCTACTAAAATTGCACTGGCTCAGTCTCTTCTTCTACCGATCCTTGATTATGCGGACACATGTTATCTTGATCTCACTGAGGAGCAACTAAATAAACTTGAGCGGCTTCAAAATTATTGCATAAGGTTCATATTTGGGTTGCGAAAGTATGACCACATTTCCGAGTTTCGCCGTAAGCTCAAGTGGCTCCCGATTCGCCTTCGCAGGAATACTCATATTCTTCATCTTCTTTACTGCATTCTGTTCAATCCCACCACTCCTCATTATTTCAAAGATAGATTTAAGTATATAATATTTAATTCATACGCTTTTTCTCTCCGTTCCCAAAATAATCTATTGCTAAGTACTCCTAGACACTCTTCTTCCTTCTATAAAAACTCTTTTACTGTTACTGCTATACGGCTTTGGAATTCTCTCCCCTTGGATATTAGACTATCTCAATCACTACCTATCTTTAAAACTAAGCTGAAACAGCATTATTTATCCTCTTAATTTATTTATCTATTTGTCGTCTATAACTTTCATTACTACAATTTTTTTTTTTTTTTTTTTCTTTCTATTATCTATCTAGATACTTATGATTATATTATATTTTTATATTATTCATTACTGTATCTCTCTTTGTATATTATTTAATTTCTTATCTTTTAGTACACCCCTTCCGCTTTCTTTTTTTAATGTGTTCTTTGCCCTAAGGTTGCCTGGAAGAGATCGCTATTTAAGCGATAAGGCCGCCTGTTGTGCCATGTCCATTATATTATTATTTTTTTGTGTATTCATTTTAAAGGTGTACAATAAAGTATATTTTACTTTTACTTTACTTTAAATGTAAGCCCTTGACTGCAATCTCACAGGGTGGTACGTGTTGATGCAGTCTAAGATACTAGTGGGTTAACCTATTACAGCAACTGAAACTCTCTATGCTCTCTATAGTGGTATAAGGGTGGCGGCTTGCTTGGTTGCTTGCATTTCCTGTTTGTTTAGAATGGCGTTGGCGGTGCTCGCATGCTCCACAAATAGGGATGATGACAACTCAAATCAACAACTCCATATATCTAAAACTTCAATATACGAAGTTTGTATGAAATATGACGTCATCAAATTTCAACGCACTTTTTCTTTAATCAAAAGCTTAAAATTGTTGTCAAACTTATAACTAATCAAGGATGTGAATTTTAGGTCTTTCGGAAGACCCTCTACTTAATAATCATTAAGAAATAATTAATTTTTGACTTAGGCATCATCGCTAATGATTTGAGATTTTTGCGGATTAAGCATCTTTTTCCATGGTTATCGTGGATTTTCGCAAAATAAATATTTCTATCCAATAATCCATCATTGTGAGATTTTTTTAATCAGTTTAACTACCGTAAAAACTACCGTTGACGATATACCTATAATTACAAAATGTTTACCAACTTAGTACATTTAACACGACTTCGCCGTACGGAACCCACCTTATGCGTGTCATTGACTACACTTGACCAGTTTGTCGCATTATAGAGAACAGGCTAATAAAGTAATAAAAATCCTAAAAAAGACGGCCGGGGGGTATAATTTCGCTATTAATATTCAATTTTACCCCAAAACTTTGTTCTTCAAAGAAAAATCTGAGATGACAATCTGAGACGAGAGTCGTTTACGCAGGTTCCTAGTACAGAAGGGTTGGGGGTGATTTTACTATATTTTTTTTAATGTTGGTAGGTACACGATTTTTAACACTCCGCACGTGTTCCTAATATTTTTTTGTCTATGCTCTTAATTTGGATGATCATCAAATTATAGATGACAAAGATCGACCAAACATGTTTCGTCATTAATTGACGTGCAAAAACATATTTTTGTGATGAGTTGAAATGATTAAAAATCCATACTATCCATACTAATATTATAAATGCGAAAGTGTGTCTGTCTGTCTGTCCGTCTGTCTGTGTCTGTCTGTCTGTCTGCTACGCTTTCCCGGCCCATCTTTTCGACCGATTTTGATAAAATTTGGTACAAGGGTAGATTGTGTTCCGTGGAAGGACATAAGCTACTTTTTATTCCGGAAAATTAAAAAGTTCCCGCGGGAATCAAAAAATCTTAATCCACGCGGACGAAGTCGCGGGCATCATCTAGTAATGCATAAAACCGTATGTAATCAGAAAAAATCTTTCCGGTATTAAATACCGGTATTGAAAAGTCCGGTATCCAAAAGCCCTAAGCGAGACCAAGGGAGCCGCTGGATCCAGGCGGACGCGAGACCGCGGCGTGTGGAGGTCTCTGCATGAGACCTAACTATGCCCAGCAGAGGACGTCTATCGGTTGACTACAACGAAAATTATTAGATAGTAAACACGCACAACTTTTTTATTATTGATAATAATAAATAATGCCCTTCTTCCGACCGAATTTCGGCCACGGCGCGGCGGCCTATCACCAGAGAGATTAGCCATCTGCGCGGGAGATATGCTATTGATATACCTATGCACAAGTGTGAGCGCATACACAGGTGCACTCTCTGTTCCTTTACTCTCATAGGCCGATGGGATGGAAAATCCGACACGACTGGAGAGACATCAGGCGCAGGACCGACGGCTTTACGTGCTCTCCGAGGCACAGGGTGAATCAGTTGAACATCGAACATGCTAACCACTAGAACAACAAGGCAGTCGACTTTTTATTGCAGCGTAATTGAGAAAGAGATTATGATCATGTTAACTTTATGACGAGCCGCGTGGGCTTACTGAATGAAGATATAGAGATATGCCTAAACATTTTTATTGAAGCACTTCCGAGATGAAACATGATGTAGGTGTAAAACATGCGTGTAGGATGGAATGAGAGCATTCTGAGTAGGTACCTACATCTTGATACTATTTTTCTTTTAAGCTAGGTAACACGCGATTCAATAAAATTCGGCCTTGATTTTCTTCGCGTACCTACATACTTAAGTATTTAACTTATATTTTATACTACTTAGCTGGTGCCCGCGATATCGTCAGCGTGGAATAAGTTTTATTTATTCCCGCGGGGAATCTTTAATTTTCCGGGATAAAAAGTACCTACCTACAGCCTATGTGACTCTCCAGGTCCTCAACTATACCCAAGCAAAAAATCACGTCTCGTGCTCTGTTGCGATGTGATTGAAGGACAAATCAACAAATCAACAAACCATGAAACAACCAAACACACTTTTGCTAATAACACCTACTAGATGATGCCCGCGACTTCGCTTGGATTGAGGGTTATGGTTCCCGCAGGAACTCGTTAATTTTCCGGTATAGAAAGTATTTAAAAGCCTATGTGTTAGGTATTCCAGACTATAATCTATCTCTGTACCAAATTTCATCAAGATCCGTTCAGCCTTTCTGGCGTGATAGAGTAACAAAGATCCATCCGTCCATTCATCCAAACTTTCTCATTTATAATATTAGTAAACGTATAGATTTTTTTGAAGAATCAAGGGACAACCTATATTATAATATAAACACTGCCCACTCGCATGAAAAGAACCATTTTTCACAGCGAGACTTAATTTCTGCCCGCTCGTTTTTCATCTAACCCTAACGTCAGAAGCCAAGTTAAAGTGACCTAAGTCAAAATTCTTACATTTTTCAATAGTTATGTAAGGCTGTACATATAAGGTTCGCTGACAAATTTTTGAATTTCGTCAAAATCGGTTAAAGAGATGGACTAAGAAACGATTCCTAATTGGCAGACCCTTTAATTTTGTATTATTAATTAAAGTAACACATACAAGAATGAAATTATATTCCAAATAATTAAAGTTTCCTCTGCCCTAAGGTTGCCTGGAAGAGATCGCTATTTAAGCGATAAGGCCGCCTGTTGTGCCATATCCATTATGATTGTTTTGTGTTTGTATTTCTTTTTATGATGTACAATAAAGTATATTTTACTTTTACTTTACTTTACTTTATTTAATGATGTATTTAAGATCAATGATCTTTTAAATATAACTGTGTTTAAGATTCTCATAATGTTTGAAATTAAAAACTATCCGGTTATGGATAATAAACATACCTAAGCGGTTTTTGGAATTCAATGCCTAAATACCTACTTGTCCTTAGTTTTTTTTTCCTTATTTGAACACGAGGTCTTTTAGCTACATTATAAAAAGTTATTATTATTAAGTTGAACTCTGTATAAACAGTGATTTTTTACGGGGGCGGCATAATCACGAAGTGATAAAGCCCCGTCACAAAATAAAGATAAAAAAAGGTCTTAGATCGCGGGAAACTCGATATAAAAACGATAGAAAAAAGTAGATATTGATAGGCATTTATTTATTTATTTTCCAATTTACCAATTTATTTATTACTAGCTGATGCCCGCGACTTCGTCCGCGTGGATTGAGGTTCCCGCGGGAACTCTTTAGTTTTCCGGGATAAAAAGTAGCCTATGTGCTATTCCAGACTATAATCTATCTCTGTGCCAAATTTCATCCAGATCCGTTCAGTAGTTACGGCGTGAAAGCGGAACAAACATACAAACAAACTCACTTTCCCATTTATAATATTAAGTAAGGATAAGGATAAGGATTATCAAAGAAATTTTTACATTTACATGGTTTCTTAGCACCCCATAAGCCTTGCATTTGTTTATTTTATTCATATGTCTTAAAAAAAAAGTATTGAATTAAATAAAAAATTGGCAGTCATAGGGACTGCCGATAGAAGGGAAAACGAATATTTTAAATAATTACAAAAAAAACAATTAAAATATAAACCTTAAAACTAAGGGATTAAAGTTTAGTAACAAATGTAGTATATTTATATTTAATACCTTTAATTTGTCTTCGTAACAACGCGAGCATGTCTGTGTTCGCGAGCATGTCACTGTTCGCGAGCATGTCGATGACGCGAATCAACGAGTTTACCCCCTACCAAAAAGTGCTCAACGCGGCTAAAGAAGTTTTCACTTCAAAAACTGTATAAATTGACTTATCACCCTTTCCTCGTGGAGCGGCAAGTTGAAAGGTCGCGCCTGGTCCGTGCCTCGAATAGTTCAACAGCAATTTGTTTGGCGACAAAATATCCCTTTAAATAAGTGGGCATACGTCCAGGGGGACGAGAAATTCTTCTTTCTGGCCTCGGCTTCTTGATTCGGGCTTTTTTGACAAAAATGAGCTAAGTAATTACAGGTTTTTTCCCTGCCTCGTTGGTCTAGTGGTTAACATAACCAAATAGAGAACTATCGACCTATCTCTATCCTCAACGTGATGAGCAAGTTGTTCGAGTCAGTTGTTTACTCACGCATATCCCCAATTATTTCTAGATCTATCCCCAGCGAGCAGCACGGCTTTATGAAAAATCGTTCCACGGTCACTAATTTAGCGGTCTTCACGGACTACGTTTTGCGGGGCATGGATGAGAGATGCCAGGTAGACGTGATCTACACTGATTTCGAAAAAGCTTTCGACCGTGTGGATCACGTGATCCTGCTTCATAAGCTAAGCATCTTAGGAATAAATGGCAACTTACTCCGATGGCTGACCTCATATATTAAAAATCGTATGCAGGCAGTAGTAACGGGCAGTGCTAGAAGCGATTTTATAACTATACCGTCAGGGGTACCCCAGGGGTCTATCCTCGGTCCCCTATTATATAATGCTTATCTTTTCGATATTGATAGCTGTTTTAGCCACGCACAACATCTTATGTACGCTGACGATAAGAAAATCTTCCTTAAAATACGTTCTCTTCATGATTGCCTTCGGTTACAGGAAGACTTAAATGCCCTGGCTGAATATTATGTCCGGAATAGAATTATTGTCAATGTTAAAAAATGCCACCACATAACACTATCTCGTAAGAGTAATCCAATTTCTTTTGATTATAAAATCAATGGTGTTAACATTGCTAAAGTCACAACTGTGAAAGACCTGGGTATTAAAATCAACGCTAAACTATCAATGAATGAGCATGTCGAAGCCGTGGCGGACAGAGCCTACAAACAACTCGGCTTCATTAAGCGAGTCTCTCGTACTTTCAATAATATTGAATGCATAAAAACTCTGTATTTTGCTTATGTTCGTAGTCTTCTTGAATATTCATGTAACATATGGTCACCCTATTATATTATACATACTCAAAGAATCGAATCAATACAAAAGCATTTTTTGAGGTACCTGGCTTTTAAAGAATTTAAAACATTTAACAGTTACAAAGAAGCCTGTAATCATTACAAAATAGACTCCCTGGAACTAAGAAGAAACCAAAGTGACATGCTGCTGTTGCAAGCTATTTTGACTGGCCAAATTGACTGTCCTGGCCTGCTGTCGGCTTTCTCATTAAACGCTTCCACTTTTAGGCCCCGAAAACCCAAGCTACTATGTGTGCCAAAATCAAACACAAACTACGCCCAAAACTCTGTAATTATACGCTTATCGCGAACCTACAATAATGTCTACTCCGATCTTGACTTTTTCCGTCTATCAAAAACGCAATTGAAAAATGCAATCATTAAACTACATCAGAAATAGTATTTACATTTAGTTCACAAGCACATCCCTCATAACACACATGCACACCCGCTCGCACATACACCCGCGCACGCACACACACACACACACACACACACACACACACACACACCGACAAACACATACCCGCACGCACTTGCACTTGCTTAACTTTAAGTACCAACTTATTTAAAAAAAATTATAATTTTGTAATCTTTTTGGCCTTATTTTAGTTTTAAGAGATAACTGTAAATTATATGTATATGTAAAAACGCTGTTGATTACAGTCAAATAAACAAAATAAATAAATAAACATGTCCGACTGCAGCCGACGAGGTCCCGGGTTCGAGTCCCGGGTCGGGCCATAATTAAGTATTGGGATTCTCTGGGTGCCTCGGAGAGCACGTTAAGCCGTCGGTCCCGGTTATTATCACTAACATGATAATATTCGTTAAAGCCCGCCAACCCGCATTGGAGCTGCGTGGTGGGTCTAAACTCTAATTCCCTCTCTCCTATGAGTGTGGAGGCCTGTGCCCAGCATAGTGGTGGTGGTACAGGTTTTTTTATTCCTCTACTAGCTGATGCCCTCGACTTCGTCCGCGTGGATTGAGGTTTTTCGGTTCCCGCGGGAACTCCTTAATTTTCCGGGATAAAAAGTAGCCTATGTGCTATTCCAGACTATAATCTATCTCTGTGCCAAATTTCATCCAGATCCGTTCATCCGTTGGAGCGTGATTGAGTAACAAACATACATCCATACATACATCCATCCATCCAAACTTTCGCATTTATAATATTTATATGGATAAGTTAGCCCTTGGGTCTTGATTGCAATCTCACATGGTTTGAGTGATGATGCAGTTTTTAAGATGGTAGCGGGCTAACCTGTCAGTTATATTATAGGTACCCATACACCTATGAGTGCCTATAAAATGCCTATATGCTTTCCCGGAATGCAACCTACCTCTGTATCTAACAAATTACGTCAATATCGGTTAAACAGATAGGCCATGGAAACGTAGCGGATGGATGCTGACGCAAATGCATAATTTATAATGTTAAAGTATGGATTCAGCTCACAAGAAACAAACTATCGTAGTGACATTTTTAAACATACCTAAGTGTTGGGAAACTGAATTGTACCAGTAAATTTTATACAATGTCGCCTAAAATTGCATCAAGAATAATTTAATCTGAATTTTTAAAAAGAGAAACGATGCTAATTCCTGAACGGGACGCCGCAATTGGTCAGCGGGCGGCCGAATTTCTCCGAACGTCAAAATTTAAATGGTACCGCGATCACGCGCTCGGACCGTTACTGCACATTTCAAAAATAGAACACACCGGCCATACTGAGTACTCAGCCAGTAGCGATACATGATCTGCTTATTAAACAGTCTATTTATTTTATCGCGCTATAAAGTATGCATAAGGCGCATGGTGACCGCATACGTTCCTGTGAAAATGGCCATAAAGCGGCGGGTAATATAGAGATACTCGATATTGCGCTACTTCTGCTGCTTAGGGAAAAACCACACCACACTAAAGACAGGGCAGGACCAAACGTCACGTAAAATTTCCGCTTCCATCATTCCGACACATTCACTATTGTATTTTCTGTACTAGATATTACAAATTATCTTTGTGGCACGGCGCGGGAGATTTAAATTTTTTTATACTGGCTACCTTATTAGGTATATACGAGTACCTACCTAGGCTATAGCCGGTCTCTATAATTGTGCCTAATTTCAACTATACAGCACTTATACTCAACTAGCTGATTCTCGCGACTTGTTCCGCGTGGATTGAGGTTTTTGGTTCTCGCGGGAACTCATTGTAGCTTAGGTATGTGTTATTCCAGATTAACATCTATCTCTGTGCCAAATTTAAATTTCTTCCAGATCCGTTCAGCCGATCTACCGTGATTCAGTAACAAACATCATACATCGATCCATCCATCCATCTAAACTTTGGCATTTATAATATTAGTATAGAAATAGATTGATTTTAAAATGCCCGTGGTATAGGTACACAAGGACAGATGGAGTTGACAAAACTACAAGGGGTCTTTAATAATAATCCATGTTTGACTACGGAACTCTAAAAACAATGTAGCGTTCCGAGTGTTAATTAAGCATCGAAAAAAAAACAGCGTCTCAAGGAGAAGAAATCCCAGCGGCGGCGTATTGCCAAATTTCCATACTTGTAATCTTCAGGCGGTAGACAAATTTACGGAGAAAATATGTAAATTTTATACGGAGAAAAACAGCAAAACTCTCCGCGGCACCGCTGCTAAGTAACCCCGAGGTGTGAACACGGCTTTGAAGACGGAATCCCGATGAATTTTTTAAAAGACTCTCTTGTGCGGTTTCTTTTTTTTAATGTTTATTTATGTGCGGGGTATCTACAGATAGATGGGGGTTAATATTAATGTGCGATTTGTTATTTGTTATTCATACAGTTGTAATGGGTTTAGGAACTGGTTTGTTTAGAACAAAATATTGTTGATATAATATAGGGTAGGGTCGCTTACGAATGTATCTTTAGATTTTTTTTTTATTCATATTATATACCTACATGCGTGTGGTGATGGATAGGGTTTTAAGATGCAAACTAACAATATGTAATACACAGACTCGACCATTTATTAAGGAAGAAACACAATAACATATAAGATATATTAAATTAATTGCAATGTAACAATATAACGACAACTAGATCCATAACCACTCGCGACCAAGATATAAAGATAGGTCTACTTTCTGTAACACTTGCTACTCAAGGCAAATCTGAGTATCGAATGGTTAAAGACTTTGAAGTTGCTATAATGTAAATTCCAAAGCAGTATTGTGACGTCACGCCATTAATGGCGGAAAACCACGCGTATAGACAACTTTGCCGCGCCACAGGTTCAGCGCCATCTGTAGTCAGCAAGCGGCACTAACATTGAGCGGCGCTGTCGTCAAGTGGCGCTCACATTCGGCCATCTGACCACGCGTGCGTCCCGAACGCGTTCATGTCTGGTGTATTTGCTGAGAACAAAAAACGAAATGTTACAATTTCTGTTTACCATCCGTTCATCCCAAATAAGTACAATGAATTCGGGACAAACGGTTAACTTGTGACAACGCAAATGTAAGATTCACAATATGGATTAAACCACTTGAGATCTAAAGACCAGTAAAGGTCGTCAAACATGTTAATGATTGAAACCATATTGAAATCTTATGTTCGAAAGCAAATACATTAGACAAATGAAACAAAACAAGTTAAGGCGCAGATACTTTACTATGAAACTTAATATTTATCGCTCACACTCGGCCTTTTGTTTTGCTCACCGTCCAACGCATGATAAAATTGTATTCATGATTCGATAACTAATGTCAATCCCTTTCGCTTCATTCTCGACTTGCATATGTGACAAATGCGCAATACGTGCAAGATGAATCGCCGGCATAATCCACTTACACGTTGTACTTGTGTATCATGGTTTCTATAACAAGTGATGTACACATACAGTATCACTAGTTTTGTACACCATGTACCCTGTATCGTTAACAAGCGGTTGTAATTTGTAAACTCTTATCTCCGCTTAGGGTAAGTACTACTCATCCCTCACATTGCAACCGATACGCAAAGCGAAAGTATCAACTCGTAAAGTAAATTTTATCAAATGTACCGTATATTGTGCAAAGTGGATTTCCTACATACCACGTGACCTTATGGTACATGCAAACATCATTAAACCATTTGATACAAATTGCTAAGTAACTTTGGTGTCTGCTCGTAAAGTAAATTTTATCAAATGTACCGTATATTGTGCAAAGTGGATTTCCTACATACCACGTGACCTTATGGTACATGCAAACATCATTAAACCATTTGATACAAATTACTAAGTAACTTTGTAGTGTAAATCTAGTAATGTACATAGCCACAGTTAATTGTCAAGTAAAGTGGGTTTACGACATACCACATGGTACGCGAAAAGCTGTACACAGTTTACAGTTTGATTCCAAAAATGCTACGAACGTTTTAGCCACAATATTTTGTGTATATTTATCATAATATTTCATTTCTCAAAAGTCCAGTATAATAATTTAGACAAAATGTTTTAAAATGCGTTAAGCGTTAATAACCGTAACGAGATATTATTGTAAAATGAATAATCGTAACGTTATATTACTGTAAAAACTGATTTTTCAATATTCAAATTGAAAATGTCTAAAAATTCTCGTAAAACGGAAGTAACATTCCAAATTGTATATTCAATTCGTTAAATGTAAAGAATCAAAATTGTTCGTGAACCGGAAGTAACGTTCCAAATTGTAAGTATATTCAATTCGTTAAATGTAAAGAATCAAATTTGTTCATAAACCGGAAGTAACATTCCGAATGAAAATTCAATAAATGTAAACTAAATTAGAGTTAACTGATGACCTTTAATGTTAATGTAATTATTTGTTCAGTATTGATTCAGTTCGGATATGCTGAATCATCGTTAAGTGTAATTTTAATTTGTGAAAAATTAATTTCATTTCAAAAGTAATATTTTAACCCACAACTAATATAATCCGTAAATTATTATGTACCTTCGTTACTCACCGTTTATATATTTTAGAATTGTAGGTAGTCCGAAAAAAATATTATTCGCACGTGGATTGTTAATACAATGTAGAAGAATCGATTCAAGTATCAACACGATTCGTAATTAATGGAAACTCAGTTCGAAAAATTATATTTTTAAGTTATAAAACTAATTTCAATTTTTAAAAAAACATTGTAGGTACAATTTGAAATAAATTCGTTAACTATTTAGTGTTACTTCTCGGAATTGAAAATAAAATATATTTATTCATGGAAGCCGCTATGTAAACTTGAGCTTGTCTTTAACGTCTCTTTGAAATCAAAAGCAATTCTTTTAAGATAACTTTTAGCACAGTAAACAGATAAAACTTTTAGCTTGAATAAGTACCGCTCGGCATCTCTGACAATTAACACACTAAGAAACCATATACTTTCCCTATGGTTCTAGTTAATTACGTAATAAGATGTAAAAGTGAAGGTAATAATAAAAAATAAATTAACCGAACTCTATCAAAGGAAATTTTTACTCATCGAGCGTTAACTACATTATCGTTGTAATACTCGTTATCTCATCGAGCGTTAACAAGCACATACGTAAACTACCTACTTTCAAAAGAAAAAAAAAATTACAGCTAAGAGGCAGTGCAATGCGTTTACCTCTGTTATATTAATGTCGTTAACCCACATTTGTAATTTGTAAAGAAATGTTCAAAAACTTACAGTTTATCCTTTGATTACCAAACCAATTATGGGCGTCTTCTTCTTGAGCACTTCTGATATTATATACCTACATGCGTGTGGTGATGGATAGGGTTTTAAGATGCAAACTAACAATATGTAATACACAGACTCGACCATTTATTAAGGAAGAAACACAATAACATATAAGATATATTAAATTAATTGCAATGTAACAATATAACGACAACTAGATCCATAACCACTCGCGACCAAGATATAAAGATAGGTCTACTTTCTGTAACACTTGCTACTCAAGGCAAATCTGAGTATCGAATGGTTAAAGACTTTGAAGTTGCTATAATGTAAATTCCAAAGCAGTATTGTGACGTCACGCCATTAATGGCGGAAAACCACGCGTATAGACAACTTTGCCGCGCCACAGGTTCAGCGCCATCTGTAGTCAGCAAGCGGCACTAACATTGAGCGGCGCTGTCGTCAAGTGGCGCTCACATTCACTACAAGTTAGCCCTTGACTGCGATTTCACCTGATGGTAAGTGATGATGCAGTCTAAGATGGTAGCGGGCTAACCTGTTTAGGGGCATGGCAGTTATATTAAACCCATAACCCTATTCGGTTTCTACATCGTACCGGAACGCTAATTCGCTTGGCGGCACGTTTTTGCCGGTAGGGTGGTAACTAGCCACGGCCGAAGCCTCCCACCAGGCCAGACCAGATATGTAGGGTAAGTCCAGTAGGTAGGTAGGTATCAAACAGTTGTCTAACTTTTACATGGGATAAAATAAGTCGTAAGTATTATTCTGTGAAGAAGTTTAACTTTTTTAGGCTACTAGATGATGCCCGCGACTTCATCCGCGTGTGGATCGATGTTTTTTGATTCCCGCGGGAACTCTTAAATTTTCCGGGATAAAAAATATACATACATACTGTTATATAGGTACCCAAAAAATATATTCATAGTCAGTCCGCATCACACAAATCTGCGTCCATCTCCGGGAATGCCGCGGTATCACTACCATCTGACATGACAAACGATTCCCGTATCCTGCGACCACCGCAATTTGACCCCTCATCTCAGAACTACCCAACGAAAATATGAGAAAAACGAGAGCAGGGGTGTTGGTGGGGGGTCAAGATAAAATGGGGGGTGTTTGTTTCCGTCTTAGAATAGGGTATGACAAAACGTTCCGCCGCTGCTTATAATAAAAAGTGTTTTACATGTAATAATCCATACTAATATTATAAATGCGAAAGTGTGTCTGTCTGTCTGTCTGTCTGTCTGCTACGCTTTCCCGGCCCATCTTTTCAACCGATTTTGCTGAAATTTGGTATAGAGGTAGGTTATATCCCGGGGAAGGACATAGGCTATCCTGGAAAATTAAGGAGTTCCCGCGGGAATCAAAAAACCTTTATCCACGCGGACGAAGTCGCGGGAATCATCTAGTAACATTATACTTAGATACCCTTTTATTTGGAAACAAAAGATTTTCTCCTTCATTGTAGAAATAATTTAGAAGTTTTTTTTATATGGATATAGATAAGGGATAGGTAAGCTAAAACAAGGCAAAAGTATAATATTATATCTATACTAATATTATAAATTCGAAAGTTTGGATGGATGGATGTATGGATGAATGTTATGTTATGGATTAAAATTTACAAAGAAATTATTGTCTGGAATAACACATCCGGAAAATTGAAGATTTCCCGCGGGAACCAAAAACCTTAAATCACGCGGACGAAGTCGCGGGCATCAGCTAGTATAAAATAATTATTTATTGATTGTTTTGTAGTTAAGGTAAAAAAAAAATTAACAACAACGTCAACTTACCAATGCTTTAAAAAATAAAATATATTTTCAAGTCAGGACAAAATATAGGTAGGTACTGATTTTTTCATTCAGCTTACCTTTAAAGGCTAATGTACACTACCGCTTTGTGTCTGAAACCGATATTTGATAGTCACAACCGAGTTTGTCGTCTACATTAGCCAATTTAAATGATGCCCGCGACTTTACGTGGATTTTGATAGGTCTTTTGTAAAAAATGCTTTGATAATCTGGGATAAAAAATAAGTCTCGATAGATCCAGGATAGCTTGCATCCTAAAAACACAGACAAGCTTACAATGTTAGTACTTATAGATATTGAGTTCTGATTTCTAATCTTCTTTCCATCATAAATCTTTTTGGAACACAAGTTTTTTCGAGAATTTTCGGTTTTTTTGGAGCACAGACTTTTAGCGCGTCTGCGATTCAGTGGTGATAATGTCGTAAGTTCCCAATTTTTGTCGGACCGATTATTATACGTCGTCTGCCACAGGCTTAACATGTAGGTATGTGAGAGTTTAGAAGCATTCTAACTTAGTTGACGATATATATATATATATATTATTATGACGACACTGTAAGACATTTATCATAACTTATTCAGGTCAGGAATCGAATCGACTACCGCTTCCTGTCCAACCAACTGTTGGGCAATGATAATTCTAATGTCTTTCTCAAACTACTGTTATTGAAAAATGATTTCTATTTCTTATGACGGTAGGATGAAATTATATTGTTTAAAATTAAATACAAAATCAAAGGGAAGGTAGGTACAGATTGCGAAGTGGTGAGATTGTTCGCACAAAATGAAAGGGTCTTGGGATTTTTTCCAGTGAAAAAAACTGCAAGAATAATTAATTTCAAATTCTAGTGGCTACTAAACCTAAATTTAGAGTTTAGTCAGTTCAGTCAAAGCTCTTCAAAATATACATTTCCGGATGATGACTTCGCCTGCGAGGATTCACGTATAACTAAGAAAACCCGTGGGACTTTTTTGATTTTCCAGGATGAAAGTAGCCAGTGTGGCCAATTCTGTATAACACAATCTCTAAACTAAACTAAAATGACAGCTTTAAAACTAGTCCTGTCCCTTTCGGCAAGGAGTATTATGAAAAGGTTGGCAATATTTTTAATGATTTAATTTTAATTTAGTTTGGAGATTGTAAACTACAGGTTTTTAAATATAACAATCCAATTAATAATGTCGATCTATTGCTCCGTTGCGTCGTGATTAACAGAAAAGCCAATGATTTTTTATATGTTACGGGAAAAGCCAACAAATTAACATTCCAATATCGGTAAGTAGGTATACCATCCGCATTATAATACTAAGTAGTACCTAGGTAGGTACTACACTTTCTTTCTAAAGATAAAATATAAAACTTTTCAAAAACAACTTAAAAAGAACCTAATCAAGGAAACAGAGCACATCCACCCGAAGTCCCGAACACAACCCTTACCGCTGCAGTCTAAAACATCCCCTCAGATAATAAAAACCGTTTGAGTGCCATAGACAATACGGAGATCATAAGACACGATCATTCTAACCCTCCGCACAGCAAAAATTGTAAGAAAATGCGATAAAAGTGAATGGAAAATAGGGCCGTTGGTTCCGTAGAAATCCTACCTATTTTATTTATTCTAAACTAGATGATGTCCATTTCGTTCGTGTGGTTTATTAACTAGGAAGGCATAGAAACTCCTTGTTAATTTGAACCTATTCGTAATTAAAATGTACATATCTATATCTACTAATATTACAAATGCGAAAGTTTGGATGGATAAATGGATGAATTCACGACAAAATTACGGCCAAAGCGGTCAACCTACCAGTCATTCGACGGAGACGTCTAGAATCTAGATAGAGCAACCGACAACTGCGGTGTTAAAGTGGTTTGATTAGAGAAGCGGGTATCTTCATGCTGGTGGAGTTTTCAGTACAAATAAAGTAATTTTAACGTATAAAATTTCCTAGTATAAAGCTTTGAGGTGTAAATAAAGGTGTAGTAATTAAGCCTGTGGTGTGGTTATTTAAAATAAAAATTAAAAAATAGCTTTTTATTAATCCTTACTTAATTTAACATTTACATTCTACATTGCATTTTACATTTACATTTTATTTTTACACTTTACATTTACATTTCATAGTCGAAACCTAAACATGCAGTTTAGGTTTCGACCATGAAGGTGTGGTTATTTATTTTATTTAAAAAAAAAATACTTTTTTATAAGTATCGTTTAAAAATGAAAAACTTACCATGTTTAACATCTCTAGTGCGTAGGTGTATGGTAAGTTTTCGAGGAAAACAGATTTTCCAAAATAGTGTGCGGAACCCTAAAAGCGATTACAAGGTAAACGGTGTTTTGAGAGCGGTGTTGAATTTAAACAATACTCTCGCGGCGGGGTTCAGGCGTTACGGCTTTACGTTTTGTAAATACTAAAACTTTTTAAAGCACTTTTTGTAGATTAGAAATCACATAGTACAAAATATGTCTTCTTTCCTTTCCTCGCTGTGAAATAATCTAGATGAACTACATTTTTAGTTTGTATTAATATGAGCAGTGGTTAAGTCCACGGATTAACCGGAAGAGTCCGGAGTTCGATCGCACGCACGCACCTGCCCCACCCCACCACCCCCGATTGTGTAAGGAAATCGTAATCGTAATCGTTATCGTTTTTCAAACGTATAATTCGACCTGTTTTCATAGATGGCTATTGGCTGCACGTCAAAAAGCACGTATGAACTCCTGAAACAGTTCGAGTTATTACGTTTTAAGCTGTCAAATAATAACGATTTGCTTAGACGGTTATTGATTAATGGTGATGGAAACCTACATGCCTTATAGTCATACTAATATTATAAATGCGAAAGTGTGTTTGTTTGTTGTTTGTCCTTCAATCATGCCGCAACGGAGCAACGGATCGACGTGATTTTTGGCATGGCTATAGTTGAGGAAATGGAAAGTGTACATATGCTACTTTTTATCCCGGATAATTAAGGAGTTCCCGCAGGAATCAAAAGAAACTTAAACCACGCGGACGAAGTCGCGGGCATCAGCTAGTTCTCCATAATGTTCTCATACGTGTGTGAAGTCTGCCAAGATTGACAAGCGTGGTGGACTATACCTATAACCTAAACTATTCTCATTCTGAGAGGAACACTCGTACCTACTCAACAGTGGGCCAGCAATTAGATGATGATGATGACTTAAGGCTCGGTGCACACTGCCTGAGTAACTATAAATGTACCTACTTGTAGGCTCAGAATAACAAAAATAATCACGATTGTCGTAACATAAGAGGTCATATAATCGTCAAAATTCTTCGTATAATCTCTATAGCGAGAGAGAAAATTCATTCGCAAAAAAAACTTTATATGCAAACAAAAAATAGATTCAAGATCTAATGACCTATAAAATTTACACAATAAAATGTAATGGAAGTAATCCTTTTCCGTAACAACATAAGGGGACTCTAACTGTTTCCAGCAAAGAACATGGTATTTTTAAACCTCATGCCAGTGGTTTGGCACAATTGTGCACAGTTCTCTAACCGGGCATATGCCAAATCATTGGCATGCTGCATATGTATAGGTTAAATTTACTAATACATATTATAGTTTTTGCATGTAAGAATAGATTATTTCAGACCTTTATCTATAGCTTCTAAAAATGTTAATCTAGAGTCAAATAATGGGTTGCGGAGCTTAATTCGAATGTTTTCTTTTTACAAAATGATGCCGTTTGGAGTTTCAAATGATTATTTTATTCCAACTGGAAAATTATAGAAAATATTATTTTAAATAGCTACTCACAAGAAAGAATTTGCAACTGATAAATTTACATATCAGTATGTCTAGGTATGAAGTACCTAAAGAACCTAATCTTGGTGAACTTATTTTCACAGAATATACCTACAAATTACGCCAGAAATCTGTAACTTGTACATCATTCTAGGAGCGTCATCTTAAAATATAAGGGCGCTTGCACAGTGTCCCTAGAGTGCACCTGCGTGTACAATTTATAGCGATCGCTTAAAATCGCTTCAATAGACGCGGATTGTCAATTTTGTTGTTACGTACCTAGTTGTATTTACGTTTAATGGGGCTTAAAATTTAAAGTTAGCATTCATTTTTCTACGCTTAGGTAGGTATAATGACAAAATGTGGTAAGTACATCCATATTTCATACTAGTATTATAAATGCGAAAGCGTGTCTGTCTGTCTTTCAAATTTTTAATCGATTTTGATGAAATTCGGTATAGAAGTATAGGTTAGGTATAAGGGCTACTTTTATCCCGGAAAATGCCCGAGTCTTCGTCCGCGTGGATTAAGTTTTTTGATTCAACGGGAACTCCTATATTTTCCGGGATAAAATGTAGCCTATGTCCTTTACCGGGATGTAACCTATAACTAAGTAATACCGAATTTCATCAAAATCGGTTGAAAAGACGACCCGTGAAAGCGTAGCAGACAGCAGACTTTCGCATTTATAATATTAGTATGGATTGGGTTTCTTTGTATTGAGCTATTCTGATAGAATCATCCAAACAACCACCAACAAAAACCCAGGTCTTTTTCTTATTTTTCCAAAAGTCATTAATTAAAGTACCTACCTAATTAATTAACGGCAAGAGTGAATAGGCATCTTCTAGGCAAGCGCGTTCCAACCTAGACCTCAGCATTGCTTTGCACTTTGCATGATTGTCGTCAAGCGCAAGCCTATCACGCAATAGAAATAAAAAAAAATCATCCTTAATAGTACATTACACATCTAGGGCAGTAAAATAAGAAATGTCTCAGATCACATGTAATTGTTGTCCGAGGCGAAGCCGAGGTCAATAAACATGTGATCTGAGGCTTTCTTATTTACTGCCCGTGGTGTGTATACTATTTTTCTCCTCGACGGAGGCGGAAAGCGGCATTTTCGTTTAGCGCAGCGGGAGGAAAATTGACGCTTTCCGCCCGGAGGTGAGAAATAGTAGATTGTATTATAAGGGAGCAAAATAATATTTTTACGGCGAGGGCGCTTTTTTGAATCCAGAACGAAGTGAGGGATTCTAGAGTAGAATCCTGAGCGTAGCGAGGGATTCTTTAGTAGAATCCTGAACGTAGCGAGGGATTCAAAGTACGTCGCCCGAGCCAAAAATATATTTGCGCCCGAATGATACACTCTACTTTTCATCACCCTGTATGAGAAAATTTGGTTCCCGCGGGAACTCTTTAATTTCCCGGGATAAAAAGCATAATATGTGCTATTTCCAGACTATAATCTTTTTTTTTTTTTTAAATCTATCTCTGTGCCAAATTTTATCCAGATCCGTTCAGCCGTTCGGGCGTAATTGAGTAACACACATCCATACCACCATACATCCACACATCCATCCAAACTTTCGCCTTTATAATAATATAATTTTTTTTTTTTTTTTAAATATATATATCCATATAGCCCTTTCGTTAGTTAAAATTCAGAAATTATAAATTCCTAAATTGACCCTGCCGGGGATCGAACCCTGGACCTCCGCACATTAAGACAGCAGCGCTCAACACTGCGCCACGGAGGTCGTCAATTTGCGTTGGCGCTGAACACTAAGATGTTCCAAATTCAATAAGTGCGCGGCAAAGATAATTGCGGCGCACTTACGAGTATAAAGAGGATTAAAAACTCATTACTGCCCGCTAAAAGTTTCTTATAGAAAACACCACCTTTGGGCGCACATAAAGGCGAACCAAGTCGTCCTTTTCGAATACATGGGATGAAAAAATATTTTCATACCTACTTGAAAGAAAATCCTGGTTCTACATAAATCACAATTTTTAAGATAGAGTATTGACTTAATTTGAGAAATGTCGCTAACTTAAGATTTTCATCCCGCCAATAAAGCGTTTAACATTTTTACGAACCTGTCACTTTGTAAATTCAAACAAATGACTGCTGAGCGCGCCCTCTTCATAAAAATAGGGTAAAATAAGCGGAAAAAAACGCAGTTAATAACTCTTGCGATTTGTTACGCGTGCATGGAAATCGTTTTACAAGGTGTGCAAAGAGCTTTATTTTTCATACATAAATACCATTATTTTTGTTTTAATGGTAGGTAATCCACCTTTATTTGCTTTTTGGGTTAATTCTTTTTCTATTAAGTATTGAGTACCAATGAAAGATCGTCAATATAATTACAATCTAGCCGGACTATTTGACTAAAAAGTAATTTTACTTTAACCTTAGCTTATAATAATTATATTTAGTTTGTTGTTTTAATTGTAAAATTCTATCTTAACTACTTAAATCGAATTAAATTGTAGGTAATTGTTAAGGTAAACGTCCAGTGTCAGCGCGTGGATCAGACAGACAAAGAGAAAAAAATGCCTGCCTATATCACTCCGGTCCTCAACTATACCCATGCAAAAAATGACTTCGATCCGTCGCGGCGTGATTGAAGGACAAACAAACACACTAATTATACTCATAACTACTCATATTTTTTAAATTCAAATAAACTTATTAAAAGTGCTTTTGAATCGTCGAGTGAATCTACCACAGCACTGGTTCGGAATACCATTCCTATTTCCTACCGAGAAGAACCTGAGAAACTCGGTGGTTGCTCTTTTTAAAAAAATCATTTACAAATTATTAAATTCAAATTCAAATTCAAAATTCAAATGTTTTTTATTCAAATAAGCTTTTACAAGCGCTTTTGAATCGTTATAATATGAATCTACCACTGGTTCGGAATACCATTCCTACCGAAAAGAGCCAGCAAGAAACTCGGTGGTTGCTCTTTTCCATCAAAACTTACAATCATCATAATGATACAAGTAACTGCAGTCCCACGCATAGCTGGAGCGAATCAAATCCACGCTTTTTTTTTAAATCATTTACGTAATCTTCAATTGTATAGTATGCTTTTTTCACGAGCATACAATATTCAATACACGCCAAGACTGGCAGACAGAGGCAGCCCCATTTCCGACGGTGGCACCCGTTCACGAGCATGACGCATGATCCAGCCATTGCTTCGCTCAACCATATTTGAGGGAACGTAACAACCCGCTCACCCGCTAAAATTACATCACTGAGTAGATTACATACATAAGTAAACGCAGTCCTAATTGCTGAAGCGAGTCAAATCCTTAGCATTTATACCTAATATTAGTATGACTAGCTGATGCCCGCGACTTCGTCCGCGTGGATTTAGGTTTTGTTGGTTCCCGCGGGAACTCTGATTTTCCGAGTATCCTATGTGTTATTCCAGACTATAATCTATCGCTGTGCCAAATTTCATGCAGATCCGTTCAGCCGTGCTGGCGTGATTGAGTAACAAACATCCATCCATCCATCCAAACTTTCGCATTTATAATATTTACTAGCTGATGCCCGCGACTTCGTCCTCGTGGATTGAGGTTTTTCGGTTCCCGCGGGAACTCTTTAATTTTCCGGGATAAAAAGTAGCCTATGTGCTATTCCAGACTATAATCTATCTCTGTGCCAAATTTCATCCAGATCCGTTCAGCCATTGGAGCGTGATTGAGTAACAAACATCCATACATCCACACATCCATACATCCACACATCCATACATCCATACATCCATACGGCATACATCCATACGGCATACATCCATTCAAACTTTCGCATTTATAATATTTATATATTTATTTGATTAGTATTAGATAGATTGTAGAAATCAGGAACTACCCCTATTCGGAGACGGTTATTTATCTCGTAGCAACGACACGTCTACAGCGATAGAGTTCAGTAAGCAATTTATATGCAAATGCGAGTCTTGCCGCGAATACCTGATGCTTCCCGCTTGCTACCTGATGGGTGATGGATCTTAGTTTTTAATACATTCTCCTACTGAAAAACTTATAGTGACAAAAATCAATTTGGACTAAAAAAACTGCAAGCTAACATCAAATTTTTTAATGGACATTATATTTTTATTCCTTAAAATCCTACCTGATTAAAAAAAACAAATCCACGTGGACAAAGTCGCGAGCATCATCTAGTTTTAAATAAGTTAATTTGGATCTCTTCAAAGGACAGGAATAAAATACAGTTTACGTTTATGGCTTACTAGCTGATGCTTGCGACTTCGTCCGCGTTGAGTAATTTTTTTTAATTCCCACGGGAACTACTAATTTTTCCGGGCTAAAAAGTAGCCTATGTCACTCTCCAGGTCCTCAACTATACACATGCGCAAAATCACGTCGATCCGTTGCTCTGTTGCGGCCTGATTGAAGGACAAACTAATAAACCTCAGAACACATAATAAGAGGTATTATCTCTTATTATGTGTTCTGTGTAATAAACCAACAAACAAACACACTTTTGCATTTATAATATTAATATGATATATCAAAACAACCTTAATTGCTCTATACCCTGTGGCCTAACGGCCGAAATTAATATAATCAATACATCTATATTCTGTCAATATATTATCTACATAAAGCAACGTTGTTACTTGTTACATATTTGTCAAAAGTTGTATTCTCTTTTTGACAAATAACGTTGCTAAGCAACTACAGATTGATTATTAATTTCGGCTGTTACTATACTTAAGTATATTAAAGAATTTGGAAAGCAGGCCCTATAACTGTGAAGAGCAAACAAGAAAAGATCGAATTAAGAAGAAAACTGTTGTTTTTCCTGCACGGAAATCAAACCTGCGTCGATCATTAATCAAGCGAGCCCGCGGGGCAACGGATATCGCGCAGTACATATTGTGTACACTTATCAAGTCCGCCTGCCCCCCGATCCGTCTGTCTGTCGTGTACTAACCCTGTCGATATCGCGATTGAGGGTGCACTGAATAAATTGGGATCACAAATCAGTTGGAATCTTGAGGAAGATGAAGCTACTTATACTTAGTTTGAATGATAAATACTTAATTATTAGTGGGCAATAATAAAATCCATACTAATCCATACTTATATTATAAATGCGAAAGTGTGTCTGTCTGTCCGTCTATCTGTCTGTCTGTCTGTCTGTCTGTCTGCTACGCTTTCCCGGCCCATCTTTTCAACCGATTTTGCTGAAATTTGGTATAGAGGTAGGTTATATCCCGGGGAAGGACATAGGCTTCCCGGAGAAGCTACTTCCTTTACTTTATCCCGGAAAATTAAGGAGTTCCCGCGGGAATCAAAAAACCGATCCACGCGGACGAAGTCGCGGGCATCATCTAGTTATATTATAATAATATTAATGAGGGACGAGTGGCCTAGTTGTGACAACGCTATCAGTCGATTGCGATTGCTAAGCAACGTTGACTCAAGTCGGTTACTGGATGGGTGACCGAATTTGGAGATTCTTTGGCCTTTTCGTTTCCTCCGTGCCTCGGAGAGCATGTTAAGCCATCGGTCCCGGTTATTGTCACTAACATCTGATAATACTCGTAATTTGACGACCTCCGTGGCGCAGTGTTGAGCGCTGTTGTCTTAACGTGTGGAGGCCCCGGGTTCGATTCCCGGCGGGGTCAATTTAGTAATTTATATTTTCTGAATTTTCCCTGGTCCGGCCTGGTGGGAGGCTTCGGCCGTGGCTAGTTACCACCCTGCCGGCAAAGACGCACCAAGCGATTTAGCGTTCCGGTACGATGCCATGTAGAAACCGACTAGGGGTATAGATTTAATAGAACTTCCGGCTCTACACTGCGCACGGGAGGTCATCAGAATTAAGATACTTAAATGAAAAAGGGTCGCGAAATTTAAGAGCAACATAAGCCTTTTCAAAAATTAAGTAGACAAAAAGCTAAGTTTAAGAAGCCCTATAAAACGGTCAATTAACACACCACCATAACAATAAAGTCTTAACCCCTTCACTACCTGGGTGCACTTTTAATTCCTTGCGCGACGCCCATTCGCCACGGAAGGGTACGGCTTAACGGACCTTGAAATAAATTATTTTGTCCGCAATAAAAGAAATTAGGTATCGCTTTAAGAAAACTCTTGGCAATTAAGGACATTCCTGTGATTTACTTACATGCTTAATTAAGTTTTTTTAAGTAGATACCTACATTAAACTACCTAAAACTTCTTTCACGGCTTGAAAGAGTTTAGCTCAGGGGGCTTACTACTACAGTTGATATTATTTTAATCTTATTGACACATATTTTGTCTCAGAATTATAATCCTTATTGTAGGGCGGTCAAGGTTCGTCATATAAAACGTCAATTTTAAAATAATGGAATTATAAGCGATGGTAGTAATCCCACAGGTCTTTTTTGTGACGGAAATAAAAATCGTCACTATAAACGTCACTTTCGCTGAAAACGGAAACCAATCCGAACAGCAGTTTTGTGGCCATAGCGGCCACTTTTAATTATTTAATTAGATGGTGCCCACAACGCAACTTAGTCCACGTGCATTTAGGTTTTTAATAATTTTTCCGTGTACCTAGATTATGACACTCTCCCAGGTAATTAACTTACGTGGCTTAGGTTTAGGTAAATAGGTAGGTAGATAGGATCCAACTAACTACATAATATATAATATTATATTTCTAATAGGTAAAAAACTATTTTTAAAAGTTACCAGTTCTCTGGGGCATAGTATCTGAAACAAGTTAATTCTCTATTAATATTATTGTTAATATATTATTTAAACTATAAAATAGTGTGTTACTGAAAATTACAAACAAATAAAATAAATTGTGAATACTGACGCCATCCCGTGTGGTATAGAGGAACTAACTTATCCGAGAAGTTACAAGTTTGCCGCGCGTCACTAGATGGCGGTAGTAGGCTCTTAGAAAGAGAGAAACAGACTTTTGTCTGATTGCAGGCTTATTTATATACGAGTACCTACCTAGGTAAATATTTGTAATAGATGCATTAAAAAACTAAGTAGGTACTTATGAATAAAAAATAGTAAGTACCTAATATCTGAGAAACAAACTTACGTCCTCTATCATTAAATCTAACTGCATATAAGGCTCCATAGTTAGGTAGTTAATCTAAAATATAGCGATGATAGCATAGTGGTTGGGATGCCTGGCTTACATTTCGGGTAGTCGGGGGTTCAATCACCGGGCACGCAACTCTAAGGGCCTGCTCTAACCGCGCCGTGCTCTAACGGCACGGCACAGCAAGGGATTTTTCCCGAGACGAATAGAAAATATTTAACTTAATATTAATAGTAAGACAATAATATTGAAATATCAATGCCTGAAAAGCAATACTTACATGAAGTGCCTGAATTGTTTTTGTACCTACGATGATCATCATCATTGAAATTTCAATTTTATTGTCATACCTAAGTACCTACATAAAACTTATAATAATTACCTACCTATTTCTATTCATCACCATTGGCGTATATAGGGGGGGGGGGGGGGGGGGGGCCGGGTGGGCCGTGCCCACCCCAGAATGGTCTAGTGCCCACCCCAGGAATCCCAGGATGTTGGGTTACCGATTCGAAATTTAACCTTTAAGAGTTTTGAGTTATTTTTCCTGGGGCCTTACGGCAAGATGACGAATCTGCACCATTTGTTTCATGTTTTGACATAACCTCCATAGGATAAATGTCAAAATACGAAACTAGAACTTCCAGTCTGTCATAGTTAGATTTTTTTGTAGTAGTAGTGGGGCCCAGGCCCACCCTGGAAAACAACCCTAGATACGCCAATGTTCATCACATGAAAATCCAGTACCGTGCTGCAGTGCCGTTTATGAGTGCAGGCCCTAACTTTTCGGAGTAATGTAAGTAAGTACATTTAAAAAAATCAATAATAGATAACATTTGGAGAAACTTCGTGAGAAAACCTGCATGCTCGAGAGTTCTTCATGATGTTCTCAGCCGCGGACGCACAGACGGACGTAGGTATATGGAGAAACTTAAAAGAAGAATAGAACATTTAGTATACTCATCAAAAGTTTAATACCATAGGTACATTAAATAAAAAAACATAGCATCCAAGTTCACCTCAGTACAGCAACAAAAGAAAATCCAATTTCAAAATTAATTTCCACGCTCCATTTTCCAATCACAACAAACAAAATCACGCTCGCATCAAAGTGACATTATGAAATAATAACGCCGGCACCTTAATCTTATTACATTATAACTTGGAATATCTTGCAGATGTTTTCTCAATCAGAAACAACGATCCCCAGTTTTTCATCAATGAAAATTACTTTCAGCATTTGCATAGCCACCAGCGCCATCTAGTATCGAGCGGCGGAACTAAAATTTCTATTAATAATTTCCGTTCATGAAAATTTTATTGTACTATATCACATTGTATTAAGGCTGAGTTTTGAATGGCATATAAAACTACAAGTGATTTTATAAGTTGGTAAATGTTTAAAGCGTAAGATTAGGGTTCAAATAGCTAAAGGTAGCGATAGAGCCCTTTGCAAAAACAGTATGAATAATAATGCGATTTGCATAATACCTATCGTGGCTGATCTAACAAGGATATTTACTTTGATAAAGGCTCCCGGGATGGATGATTTATTGGAGAGGAATCGACGGGTCGTGAGGAATTTAACATCTGATAATAATTTGACGACCTCCGTGGCGCAGTGTGTAGCGCTGTTGTCTTAACGTACGGAGGTCCCGGGTGCGATCCCCGGCAGGTTCAATTTTGGAATTTATAATTTCTGAATAATTTTCCCTGGTCTGGCCTGGTGGGAGGCTCCGAACGTGGCTAGTTACCACCCTACCGACAAAGACGTGCCGCCAAGGGATTTAGCGTTCCGGTACGTTGCCGTGTAGAAACCGAAGGGGTGTGGGTTCTAATATATAACTGCCACGCCCCTAACAGTTTAGCCCGCCACCATCTTAGACTGCATCAGCACTTACCGTCAGGTAAGATCGCAGTCAAGGGCTAACTTGCAGTGGATAAAAAAAACACTTGGAAAAAAAAACTACTATTACCTACGTACCTATATGAACCCAGCACCCAAATGTTATCATATCAGTATACGTTACTATATTATCATACAAATCGCGATCAATGGTAGATACAGTCGCGTAAATAAATAATTGTAATTCTTATGAAACAACCCCGCAGCCCCACTAAACTGCACGTGGTGCGAACTATTGGCGTGTATGCGGATTGAACGATCTTGAGCATTTGACAGTTAAGTCTGCGAAGTGAAAATAATAATAAATAATTCATCTAAATATGTATAAAAAAGGCAAAGGTGACTGACTGACTGATCTATCAACGCACAGCTCTAACCACTGGTCGGATCGGGCTGAAATTTTGCACTCAGATAGATATTATAACGTAGGCATCCGCTAAGGAAGGATTTTTGAAAATTCCAACCGCAAAAGGGTTAAATGGGGGTTGAAAGTTTGTATAAAAGTTCGTGATACACGAACGTCAACGAACGAATCGGGATAAACGTGATTTTTGGCATGGGTATAAGTAGTTGACGACCTGGAGAGTGACATAGGCTACTTTATATCCCGGAAAATTAAGGAGTTCCCGCGGGAATAAAAAAACTTAAAGCACGCGGACGAAGTCGCGGGCATCAGCTAGTTAACAATATTTCGAAACTACATGACTTCAAACTTCAATCTCTTATATTCAAATATTTAAACTTTTCCAAGTGCTTTTGAATCGTCGAGTGAATCTACCCGCGCTGGTTCGGAATAACATTCCTACCGAGAAGAGCCAGCAAAAAACTCGGCGGTTGGTCTTTTCAATCAAAAATTACAGTCATTTTAAGGATACAAGTAACTGCAATCCCAAGCATAGCTGGAGCGAGTCAAATCCACGCCCTTTTATAATTTACATAATCTTCAACAATATAATAAGTTTTTATATGGAGCATACTTTTAATAGACTTTTTATACTTGTGTAAAGGCAAGTCTAAAATTGATACTTACATACTTATGTATCTACTTCAGTTCTATGTAACATAAAATCTATAATATTATAAATGCGAAAGTGTGGATGGATGGATGGATGTTTGTTACTCAATCTCGCCCAACGGCTGAACGAATCTGGATAAAATTTGGCATAGAGATGGAATAGTCTGGAATAACACTACTTTTTATCCCGGAAAATTAAGAGTTCCCGCGGGAACCAAAAAACCTCAATTCACGCGGACGAAGTCGCAGGCATCAGCTAGTTTTGTATATATTGATATCTGTCTCATAAATTGCAAATAGCATCGTACCGTTTATGTCAATTTTGAATGCAAGTAATTTAGAAGAATAGCTGGATCTACCTACCTAAATGTGATTGAATAGTTTTGCAACTATCTAGAGGTCTCAAGCGTTCTACATTAACTAAGATAGAGTCGTAGCTAGCTGTCCGCAATGACCACACTTTACATAATTCGATGCTGACCCGACGTTCAAGGGCCTGACCAATATCCCACCCTCAAATTCGAGTAAGTAGAAAAGGAACATTCTCTACATTTATCTATCTATTATGGAAAATGTTTTTAAAGTGAAACTTCTTATGAATCGTTGTTTTTAAAATTCGATAAAACGAAAAAGCGACACTAAAAAGAGACAAACATATTCATAATAGGATTTAGCCTGCGAGAGAATGAGATAGAATACCAGTTATATTTGTCTGATGCTCTCGTACTTTTCTGAAGAACTTTCACTTCTGCCGTGTGTGAATCAAGATGGTAGCCCATTGACTCTGGTGGCAAGTCAGTAAGATGATGGCCCAAATAATGTTGGGTTCTTTGTCTAGAAAGCTCATTAGGTAGGTAGGTACTAGCGCGGAGTCAGGAAATTCACTTTTATTGTGCTTCAAAGGTTTGTCAGTTTGCTGGTTTGTCCTTCAATAACGCCGTAGTAGGTAAGTAATAGGTAGTAAGTAGTAGCTTGAGGGACGAGTGGCCTAGTTGCGTCAACGCATATAAATCGATACGTTGACACAAGTCGGTAACTGGACGGGTGACCGAATTCTGAAGTGCGAATTGACCTTTTCGTTTCCTCCGGGCTTCGGAAAGCACGTTAAGCCGTCGGGGTTATTAGGTATCACTAACATCTGCCCCCCTATTACGTAAGAATTGTTCATCAAACGTTAAAGATTTTTGTCAAAGTAAAATAAAACCATAACGGCATTGAATTAGAGCTCAATTTCGTCTGCCCATTCTTATACGTTTAGGTATGTACGATACCCTAAACGTATAAGAATGGGCAGACGAAATTGAGCTCTAATTCAATGCAGTTATGGTTTTATTTTACTTTGACAAAAATCTTTAACGTTTGATGAACAATTCTTACATGATTGGGGCCCTGATACTTAATAATCGTTAGAAACCTAAGAGTTCAAATCTTAGTCGAGTAGTATGCAGAAGGACCTGGGAACCCACTGCATTTTATCATCCCAAGAAAACCCCTGACATTAAAGTATGTTATTAATGAAAAGGGGTCACGAACTTACGACCTCAGCAATGAGGATCACGACGCAGAGAGATTAGTGGTAGGTACTAGGTAGGTATAATAATGTCCTCCCGACCGAATTTCGGCCACGGCGGCCAATCTCCAGTGAGATTAGCCATCTGCGCGGGAGATATTATAGTGCACAAGTGTGTGCGCAAACACAAGAGCACTCTCTGTTCCTTTAATCTCATAGCCCGATGGGACGGAAAATCCGACACGACCGGAGAGAGATCCGAGGCACGGGGGTGAAACACCGCCAACTTCCTAACTCCGGGCTAGTACTGAGAATTTCTTGTCAGAAAAACCCAGTACTTGTTGTGACCCGACCCGGGACTCGAACCCGGGACCTCGCCGGCCGCAGTCGAACATGCTAACCACTAGACCAACGAGGCAGTTATATAACTAGGTAGGTATATATAGTTAAGGACCTGGAGAGTAACACTGGCTTATCCCAGAATTTTTGACCTAGAAAATTAAAGAAATAATAAGTAACAAATATGGAACCAATCAGGTCTAACTATATTCCCTACAAAAAAAAAATTCACCCAGGTGATAAACGTTTAAATATTAACGTTGTATAACCAAATGCTAATCAAATGTATCTCTAAGATCAGCAAGGGAGGTGGCCATATTGATTTTAATTAAACAGTTGAGTTTCGGAGCTATACGACAAGAAATACAGACTTACACGTCTAACCTGTTAATATTCATTGAATGCTAAACGTTGATGAATAATTAATTAATTTTAATTCGCGAGCGAGTCTAAAAAATGTTTGTGAATTTATTTATATAAATGCGAAAGTTTGGATGGATGTAGGTATGGATGTATGGATGTTTGTTACTCAATCACGCCCCAACGGCTGAACGGATCTGAATGAAATTTGGCACAGAGATATATTATAGTCTGAAATAGCACATAGGCTAGTTTTTATCCCGGAAAATTAATGAGTTCCCGCGGGAACCGAAAAACCTCAATCCACGCGGACGAAGTCGCGGGCATTAGCTAGTTTATTTATAAAGCACATGCTTATCGGAGTGTTTCGCGGAAGAAATATTTTAAAGATGCTGGAAGATCGCAGTTTTAGTGATAAGATAAAGATACCACATTCGTCTGACGACCTCCGTGGCGCAGTGTGTAGCGCTGATGTCTTAACGTGCGGAGGTGCCGGGTGCGATCCCCGGCAAGTTCAATTTGGGAATTTATAATTTCTGAATTTCCCTGGTCTGGCCTGGTGGGAGGCTTCGGCCGTGGCTAGTTCCCACCCTATTGGCAAAGTCGTGCCGCCAAGCGATTTAGCGTTTCGGTACGATGCCGTGTAGAAACCGAATAGGGGTATGGGTTTAATATAACTGCCATGCCCCTAACAGGTTAGCCCGCTACCATCACTTACCATCAGGTGAGATCGGAGTCAAGGGCTAACTTGTAGTGGATAAAAAAAAAGTGTTTCTAAACATCCATTGGGAACTTATGCTCATTAGTCATTACTCACTATCATATCCAGAATCCATATGCTACTATAGGACGAAAATTAGCATTCTATCTCTATCATTCATTTTCTCTCGAGTGACTGTCATAATAAGAAGAAAAGAGGTAAAACTTTTTATTATCCTAATAGCATCTGGGCCCCAATCATGTAAGAATGGCCGAACAAACGTTAAAGATTTTCGTCAAAGTAAAATAAACCATAAATGCATTGAATTAGAGCTCAATTTCGTCTGCCCATTCTTATACGTTTAGGTATGTACAATACCCTAAACGTATAGGAATGGGCAGACGAAATTGAGCTCTAATTCAATGCTGTCATGGTTTATTTTACTTTGACGAAAATCTTTAACGTTTGATCGACAATTCTTACGTAATCGGGGGGCTGAATTGGATTAAATTCAGTTTGTTTAATTCATGTCTCTTATTATGATAGGTAGGTACCGAAGTTTTAAAAATCAATGAATCGAAATAAAAAATAAAAAAATCTGAATGTAAAATCAATGTACCTATATTAATTACCAGCTGAGCAGTCGCATCGCGTGCATCGATATAGGTACATAATATGTATATGTAGGTACTCCGTACTAGATAGGCCCTTTTATATAAAAAAATTGGGCGTCCGACGTGTAGAGCGAGCTCCACACCTGTTTATGCCTGTCCTTGTCCCCGCCATAGGTCCCGCTTTTCAGACTAGATGGCGTTAGTAAAATAAGTCCACATTCTTTGTTTGACAGGGCCCGTCTATGTAAATTGAGGTCGTTGATCGTGTGGGAATCAGCTGGTAGGTACCTGCTTAAAATAATATTTTTTCTACAGATCCCTAAAAGTATAGAGAGCGCAGCGGGACCTGTCAATCAGTGGGTTCGTTAAGTATATAAATGAAAACGCGTCGTTTTTCCGCGCGCATAGCTTCGTCTTGCGAGTTGCGAAGAATAGCGCTAACAAGCTATGGCGCTTCCAAATAAAAACAATAATACTTATCGTAACAATAACGACCGCTCTGACTCAGTGGTGAGCGCTGTGGTCTTATATATGGGTAGTCCTGGGTTCGATACCCGGCAGGAATTTATAATTTCTGAATTTTCTCTGGTCTCACCTGGTGGAAGATTTCGGCCGTGGCTAGTTACCACCCTACCGGCAAAGACGTTCCGCCAAACGATTTAGCGTTACGGTAGAAACCGATAAGGGGTACTTATGGGTTAAACTAGCTGATGCCCGAGACTTCGTCTGCGTGGAATGAGGTTTTTTGGTTCCCGCAGGAAATCTTTAATTTTCCGAGATAAAAAGTTGCCTATTCTTTCTTCCAGAATCCAGACTATAATGTATCTACGTGACGAATTTCATCCAGATATGTTCACTGTTCAGCCGTTTTGGCGTGAGTAACAAACAACTATTAATCCATCCATACATCCAGCCATCCATCCAGGATGGATAGATATATGGCACGTGGGATGTTCGAACATTCGCATGTATACCTAATATTAGTACAGAAGTATTATAGATATAACTGCCACACATCTTTCGCGGTAGGGTGCTAACTAACTAGCCACGGCCAAAGCCTCCCACCAGGCTAGACCAAAGAAAATTCAAAAATTAAAAATTTCCGAATTGACCCTACTGGGATTGGAACCCGGGACCTCCTACTTATAAGATCACCCTGCCCGAACCCGGGACTTCCCACTTAACTTATCACAGCGCTCAACCACTGCGCCAGGTAGGTCGTCAAAGACCTGATACAACCCACACCAAAATAAAGAGCACCGCAAAATTACTTATTCCATTATGAAAACGAAAGGTCTATAGGCAGTCCATTCATGACAATCCAACGGCCTTTATTGCCCCGGAATTCCATATAACAGCCCCGATAGCGCTCTAACAAACGTTTATCGAAACTGCCCCGCATTTTATGAGACATAACCGTCCAATGCCGGACTATCTGATGCATTTTTACACTCGGTTTTGGGTTAAGACAATCGGTTGGGTGTGTGGCCTAAGTGTAAGAAGCCAGCGGGTATGAGTGACGTTAAAAACCCAAGGTTTTTAAATTATTGATTCTCTTTTGATTTACAAAAGGATTTTGGCGCAATTGCATTATCAGTGTTTTACAAATAAGAATCACTGTATTTTAATTATTCTAAAATAACTGGTTTAAAATTCGAATAAACAATAATTTTATGGTTAAGTTAATTTTGATGATTAAAAAAACGCTATAGCAAACTAATTTGATTCGATCTTAGTAGTCCGGTCAAAAATAAATTATTTTATGCCTACTACACCCATACAAGTAGACAGTAATAGTAGTAGAGTATTAGTAGACTACTGATAATTCTATTCTTGATAACTTGAATCGTCATTTCCTAAAATAACCAAGCAAATATGTAGGTAACTATACGTATATAAGTGGTAAAACTTGAAAATTTGTCTTTATTGAATTTGATTTATCAGTTAGGAGGTAAAAAACTCATTTAAGTTATTATAAAAACGCTAACCGCCTATGACTTTGCCATACAGCAAAACCAATCTACTCTGTATAATACAGTTCGCCGGATCAGGATAAACGTTGGTTTCCGTTTTTCTGCCGTTAGAGGTCATCCCTGTATCCCCGTGTAGTGTGCCATCGTTTTGCGGATGGTCAAAGGTATCCGGTAGATTACTGATAAAGATCAATGTGCAATTTCAGCCAACTATAAAAATAAAGAAAACTGTAGATCTATAACTGTGCTAAATGCTATTAATGCTACTAAATGGGTACGCGGGACCAAAAATTTTGTCCTCCACTCCACTCTCATAGGAGAGAGGGAATTAGAGCTTTGACCCACCACGGTGCTCCAATGCGGCTTTAACGACTATTATCGTGTTAAATCGGGACCGACGGCTTAACGTGCTCTCCGAGGCACGGGGGTGAAGCACCGCCAACTTCCTAACTCCGGGCTGTTACTGAGATTTTCTAGATAGAAAAAGCCAATACTTAATTATGGCCCGACCCGGGACTCGAACCCGGGGCCTCGTCGGCCACAGTCAAACATAACCACTACACCAACGAGGCAGTAAAAATTTGTATGTTAGACAAAAAATTCGCGATACATATCGTCTTATATGGGGAATACACACACTACTCACTAGCGCGACATGACAAAATGTCGTTCCCCTCCGACGCGGATGTTTTTTCCTTAGTGTATTTTTGCTCTTTTTTAAAAATTGTGTAAGTAGTAGGTAATGAATAAAAACTTAAGTTTATTACTCAGGTATATTATTGATTTGTTATCATTTTTGACTGAAATAAAAAATAATTTTATGTGGAATGCTTTTTTTAATTTTGCTAACATCAAAACAATAATAATTTCGCAAAACAAGACAGATCTCATAAAATTCAAAAATTCAAAATTCAAATGTTTTTTATTCAAATAAGCTTTTACAAGCGCTTTTGAATCGTTATAATATGAATCTACCGCTGGTTCGGAATGCCATTCCTACCGAGAAGAGCCAGCAAGAAACTCGGTGGTTGCTGTTTTCCATCAAAAACATAAAACAGAGTCCAACGATAAATCGAGATATAACCAGTAAGGAGCGGGCGATCGTAAAAGTGACCCCCACATGCACATTCTAAGGGTCAAGAGCACTAAAGGATATTTCTATTCAATAATTTATACAATTGATAAATAATAAATGGGGTATGGCGAGCCGCCATATTTTATTTTTATTTTATCTGTTCTGCTTCTGCGGTACGGAACTTCGTTGCATTTTAAATGTACTAAAGGAGCGTGTTTTCCTACTAGGATAGTGGACTAGCTTTATTTGCGACTTTTTTTTCCGTGGATTTAGTTTTTACTCTCTCTCTCTCTCTGCGTCGCATTGCTCATTGCTGAGGGTCGTGACTCGTGACTCGTGAGTCGTGACCCCTTTCAATTAATCACATAATGGCAGGGGTTTTCTTGGGATAGTAATGCGGTGGCTTCCCAGGGTCCTTCCGCATACGACTCGACTAAGAGTATTATTTCAACTACTATCAGATGATACTTAGTGATAATAACCGGGACCGACGGCTGAACGTGAGGGAACGGAAAGACCAAATTCGGAATTCCAAATTCGGTCACCCACCCAGTCACCGACTTAACTAAACGTTCCTTAACATTCGCAATCGACTGATATAGGTATATACCTACGCGTTGTCGCAACTAGGCCACTCGTCCCTCAGTTTAGTTTTTAAATCCCATTGAAATTCCTAAAAATTCTTCCCTATCAAAAAAAATTAGGTAGGTAGGTACATAGAAACCTAAGTTCCTGGATCCAACAATCTGAAAATCTGTACTGTAGCTTAACTAATCATAGTAATATTACTACTATTACCTATTCTGTGGTAATATCTAGGTATCATACGATTGTATAATATAGGTACGCTACTGCCTTATTTTTAACCGACTTCAAAAAAAGGAGGAGGTTCTCAATTCGACTGTATTTTTTTTTTTTTTTTATGTTTGTTATGTGATAAGCCCATGTCGTTAGAAAAATATCGTAAGTAGGTACCTATTTTGACGAAACCATGAAAAAAATCACGTTCCTTTACCAAACACGAAGTTGGTGATCGGTGTTTGTATTTTATTTACACCATAGACTTAAAAGGCGCCGTAAATTTTAATAAATCTCCAACGCATTCACACTTTCTTGTCGGCAATGGAAGGATGGCCATAATCGATAAATTAAATCACCTCATTCGGATCGGAGGCATTTTAACGCAAAACAAAACGGCAATAATATTATACCGCATCACTTTTTAAGGTAGGGCTAAGCCGCGGTAACAAACCCTTTGAAAATTTAGAAAAAAATTAAAACGCAGAACGTCCAAGAAGTAATTAATACTATACTTCTATACTAATATTATAAATGCGAAACTTTGCATGGATGTATGGATGGATGGATGGATGTTTGTTACTCAATCACGCCAGAAGGGCAGAACGGATCTGGATTAAATTTGGCACGGAGATAGATTATAGTCTGGAATAACACATAGGCTACTTTTTATCACGGAAAATAAACAAGTTCCCGCGGGAACCGAAAAACCTCAATCCACGCGTACGAAGTCGCGGGCATCAGCAAGTTATTAACTAAGATAGCCTGGGTCACCATGGTAAGGGAGGTAGGTAAAATTATATGGAACCATACTTTTGATTTTTGACATAGATAACGAAGCTTTAGATTTAAAATAAAGGCCGCTTGCACAACACTGAAAAAATCGATTTAGTTACACTTTGTAAAGTTTGGCAATTTTATGATAAGTTTATTCCGGGGTTGACATGAAAAGGTTAAGAAAATTTAATATAAACACATATTTTAAATTATAGCGGCCTTGCGGTAGTGGGCCTAGGTATTATGAAAAAAGTTGAAATACTAGCCAAACAATTTGCAAAAACTCATTATACCTACTTATATTGAAATATAGAACCATAGTGTAGTAGCGTTTTTAAAAAATCCAGATGATCCCAGACAATTATAAAAAGAATGTATGGACCTAGATTTAATAAAATTTATTGTAGATATAGGTACATACCTATAAGCTAGATTTGCCAAACAAAGAAAAATGCAGAATTCAACAGCTGTAGGTACCTACTGAAGCTAGGATCAACAAACTTCAGAATATAGAATTAATTTCTCATAATATCTTTGACAGCATCACGCCTCGTATCATCGGATAATAAACTTTTTTCATTCAATCTAATTTCTATATGATTGCACATTTTCACTAAACAACGTTTGCGCGCTGAATCCGAATGGCATTCCTTAGCAAGTTTTAATTCTACACAAATCAAAATAAACTGAACTCTCTTGTCTTTGTTTTTAAGCCTGTTTTCGTTTGTCACTATTCTATTTCTGTCATTTTTGCTGATAACAGAAACTGAGCTTTATAATCTGGAAAATAAACTTGAAAATTGAATGATAAAATGGATCTAAGTCGTAAGGTCACGAATGAAATGCTCAAAAAAGCATTTTATCTCATATAAGTTGGATTAGGTTCTTCATAATGGGCGGATTGCTTTGTTACCGATGTTCGCATTGACTGAGAGCTGTTATCAGAAAATACCTTTTCCTAAAAGACGTGAGACTGCACGAGATGGGATCTTTGTTGGGATTTCTTTGTGAAATGCCCATTGTTTGACGTCTATCGAGATTTTTCTTTGATATTGATATAGGTAAATTGTAACGCAATAAAGCAGAAGCTTTTGCGCTTTTAGAACACGATTATTAGAATAAAGGTGTCAGGTGCATAACAACTCTGAAAAAAAAACACATAAATAGGATAGGGCTTATAAGAATTTTATTAAAATTATGTTGCTGGATCGATGACCTAAAGAATGTGGCGGGAAGCGGGTGGATGAGGAAGGCGGAGGACCACGTTTGCTGGCGCGCTCTCTGTCAAGTGTCATGACATACCTATGTAAGATGTAAATTAACGCGCTGCGCGTATGGTTGATACTTGATAGGGATCTCTATATATGGAATAAGTGTTTCCCTAACACCAATTTTTCTTCTACAATTAAAAATAACTTACATTTTTTTTATAATACAAAAAGCAAACAAACGAGCAGTCGGTTTAACTGATAGGTTATTCAACACATCCGTGTATTCAACCACTACTTATGTGGATTATTTTAAGTTAGATGTAAAAGTATAGTAGTGCCAAGTGGGTAGCATAGTTAAGGCGAAGACAAAACTCCCAGTAGGGTCGTCCGAGAACTTTACGAGATCCTAACGACTGCTGTTTAATGACTCTTAATGAGGCCTTGCTAACTTCCTACTCTACTACCTAATAAGTACATGTAGGTATATGCAATGGTAAGAATTATTTTGATACCACTTCTTATTTCTACTAAACTCAACCTTATATCACATGGCAGAGAACCGAAAAACCTGGAAGACATCATCAAGAAGGTCATTGTTTTATATCAAATAGAAACCACGGATGATCAGGCTCAAAGTTTTTACCCTCTGAGGACCAAGTACATACCAACAACTTCATTACGAGTAGGTATCTAGTCGGAATGAAAAGTTGCATAGTTTTGGCAGATAAGTAGATAAAGGCCACTCATTAAATAACGAAAAATGTTAAGAATTACTTACTTTTATTACCTATATTCCAACTTTCAACCTCGACCGACACGTACAAACAATAATTTTTTAAACCCCGCACGGGGTTGGAAAAAATCCAGATTTTTACGACCTTTTTTCAGCACGTCTATTCATTTGAAAAAAAAATTGAAATTCAAAATTGGTGCAAATGGTGCCGGTAAAATGCGAAAATCAAGACCTAAATTAGGTACTTCTATATAATGCTTCCAATATCAAAAAACAACTCAGTAGGCAAGCAAAATACTATATATAGTGCCTAGAGTAAGTAAGTAAGTAAGTTTAACGACCTCCGTGGCGCGCAGTGTGTAGCGTAGGTACGGAGGTCCCGGGTTCGATCCCCGGCGCAGGGTCAATTTGGGAATTTATAATTTCTGAATTTTCCCTGGTCTGGCCTGGTGGGAGACTTCGGCCGTGGCTAGTTACCAACCTACCGGCAAAGACGTGCCGCCAAGCGATTTAGCGTTCCGGTACGATGCCGTGTAGAAACAGAATAGGCGTATGGGTTTAATATAACTAACATGCCATGCCCCTAACAGGTTAGCCCGCTACCATCTTAGACTGCATCATCACTTACCATCAGGTGAGATCGCAGTCAAGGGCTAAACTGTAGTGGATAAAAGAAAATTTAACAAAAATAAATTCATAGTTTTGCTTTATTTATATATTTTTAAGTTAACAAATGAACTGTCAATAATGCTCATCCCAACTCCATGTAACTGCAGAGCATTGTCACGGCATTACCATCAAACCCCGACTTTCGACCCCGACACGTAATAAAACAATAATTAAACCCCGCCCGGGGGTCGGAAAAAATCCAATGTCTTTTTACGACCACTCTTCAACAGCTGTCTTAATGCTTTTCACTGAGTGCACGGATAATTTCACACTTTTCCAAGTACGTGTCTAATGTCTATCTATCTCTAGATTAGGAATGGCATTCAGAACCAATGGTAGATTCACTCGACGATTGAAAAGCACTTTTAATAAGTTTATTTAAATAAAAAAATATGGATTTATGAGTTTATTTTCTTTAATTATTGACATTTAAATGCGAAAGTGTGTCTGTCTGTCTGCTACGTGTGCGGCCCATCTGTTCAACCGATTTAGACGAGTAGGTTTAGGTTGTATCCCGGGGAAAAACATAGGTTTTTATCCTGGATAACAAATAATTCTCGCGGAATTTCAAAAAGCCTAAGTACAGTGCCCAGGCGATGTGCCCAGGCGAACAAAGTCGCGGGCATCATCTAGCAATATTACAAACTCAAAAGCGTATGTAACCCCTTGTCAAACTATCTGCAACCTACTCGTAATTATATAAAACCTGCATCAATCATTGTTGCAGTCTCAACAATAGGGACGATGCTTAGGTCAAAATTAAATTATTTCTTATTAATAGAGGGTCTTCCAATAGACCTAAAATTCAAATCCTCGGTTAGTTTTAAGTTTGAAAAAAGTGCATTGAAAGGAGGAGGTTTACCTTTGGAGCACTCTTTGTACACTCTACCATGAATAGAGGAAAATACATAGATTGTATTAAAAATATAATAATTTAGAATATTAAAGTAATTAACGCGAAATAAAATAAAATGTATTTCAAGTTTTCGATACGTTTCCAAGGTGGCAACCTTTAGCCATAGAGATGGCAGTAGGCGCGAAATGTATCAAATGTCATTTCTGACAGTCACTGTCAAAATAACGTGTTTTCCCTACGGTTTTTCCGGTGTTGTGTTGACACTTGACAGAAAACGTCAAAAAATATGAATCCGCCATTGTTACCCACTCGTGTTTAGTGTTGCTTATCGTGGAAAGATTAAATAATTACACCGCTGAAATTACGACGAATTCGTAGATTTGAATGATCAAAACTGGTTTAGTACTTTTTTTTCTTTCATTTCTCTACTTGTAAAAGGACTGGACCAACGCTCCATACAAATCTGGACCGTCTCCATGATATCACAACTATGTATTTACATACAAACTTCCATACTAGAATAAGCGCGTTTTTAAAAGTTTGATAAAAAGTTTCTGATTTAATTGTGTTGTCATCATCTAGATTGTTATGATCGGCTGAATTTATGACGACAAACACATTTTAGTATTTATATTGGTATGGATTTTCCAAATAAATTACAAAACTAAACAAACAATCCCCCCGTCCTTTCGCACAGTCGGTTACAAAACCAATTTGCTAAACCCATTTTAGTTAGCATAAGTTAAATCCTACAGTTTAATGTATCAGAATAAGAGATGCAAATGGGTACCCTGATTAGATCGATTGCCATAATAATTCATGCGACATTTAGCAATTTAGAGCTATTATTATAACAAGCTTTTTTAGGTACTTGCTTTTGCCAGGAATACGCTATTTTTTAAATCCGGAACCATATGGTGATACTGGTAAAGCTTCATATCGAACTTGCCTCTGGTTTCGTCTGGTGGGAGGCTTGGGTCGTTGCTAATTATCACCCTACCGTTAAAACCACCACCGGCGCCACCGCCAAGCGATTTTTCGTTCCCGTACGTTGCCGTGTAGAAACCGACTAGGCTATGGGTTATATTACTACTACTATTTTAGACATTTGGTAATGTAACTCCAAAGCGTCAACATAGTAGCGGGTAAATCTGGTAAAGGACAACCCACTACGATGACTGCATCATCACTTACCATCCAATCAATATACCAATATTTTGTACTATCTTGGATCATAAAAATTCTGTCTGAAAAGCAAGAATTTATCAATCCCAAAGTTTAACTTTCTACTGCATCAAGTTTAATCAAAATGAGTTGAGGAATAAAAATATACATATAGTTCTAGTTTCTAAAAAAAAGTTCCCAGAAGTGAAATGAAACATGTTTCTTTAAAAAAATAAATTGCAAAGTAATTTCAATTCTATATTATAAACGGAGTAACCATACACAACATGGCGTTTGCAAGCACTTGTCTTGACAAATAACACCAATAAAACAACGGAGTATTGGCTTAGCGAGAGTCACTTTATCAGGCGACGGGACCCGTAACATATTACTGCAGTAGCGCCTCGAGAAAAGGGGATAAGTGCTATTTTGTAATATTAAAAACAAAAAAAAATATGTTTTTTTTGTAATTTTTACAAATTACACCAATAAAACAACGGAGTATTGGCTTAGCGAGAGTCATTTTATCAGGCGACGGGACCCGTAACATATTACTGCAGTGGCGCCTCGAGAAAAGGGGATAAGTGCTATTTTGTAATATTAAAAACAAAAAAAAATATGTTTTTTTTGTAATTTTTACAAATTACACCAATAAAACAACGGAGTATTGGCTTAGCGAGAGTCATCTTTATCAGGCGACGGGACCCGTAACATATTACTGCAGTGGCGCCTCGAGAAAAGGGGATAAGTGCTATTTTGTAATATTAAAAACAAAAAAAAATATGTTTTTTTTGTAATTTTTACAAATTACACCAATAAAACAACGGAGTATTGGCTTAGCGAGAGTCATCTTTATCAGGCGACGGGACCCGTAACATATTACTGCAGTGGCGCCTCGAGAAAAGGGGATAAGTGCTATTTTTTAATATTAAAAACAAAAAAAAATATGTTTTTTTTGTAATTTTTACAAATTACACCAATAAAACAACGGAGTATTGGCTTAGCGAGAGTCACTTTATCAGGCGACGGGACCCGTAACATATTACTGCAGTGGCGCCTCGAGAAAAGGGGATAAGTGCTATTTTGTAATATTAAAAACAAAAAAATAATGGTTTTTTTTTGTAATTTTTACAAATAACACCAATAAAACAACGGAGTATTGGCTTAGCGAGAGTCACTTTATCAGGCGACGGGACCCGTAACATATTACTGCAGTGGCGCCTCGAGAAAAGGGGATAAGTGCTATTTTGTAATATTAAAAACAAAAAAAATATGGATTTTTTTTGTAATTTTTACAAATAACACCAATAAAACAATGGAGAATTGGCTTAGCAAAAGTCACTTTATCAGGCCACGGGACCCGTAACGTATTACTGCAGTGGCGCCTTGAGAAAAGGGGATAAGTGCTATTTTGTGAAATTAAAAACCAAAAAACATCGTGGTTTACAAATAACACCAAAAAACATCGTGATTTACATATAACACCAGTAAAACAACGGAAGATTGGCTTAGTGAGAGTCACTAAACAAACACTAAACAATAACTCATAGCTATTTCGCCATTTTAAATCGAAAGCCGAAAAATATCTTAAAAAATGTTAGATGTTAGTAAAAAATAAAATCTAGTTGAGAGGACTATAAGTCATAAAGGGAAGCTTCTGACAAAATTTCATCCTATCAGGAGTCTATATATTAATAAGTAAGTACATAAAGAAGATGATTAGCCCTACATTGGGGCTGATTCTGTGTAACACAATCTCTAAACTAAACTAAAATGGCAGCTTCAAATCTAGTTCTGTCCCTTTCCGTAGGGAGTATTATGAAAGGGTTAACAATATTTGTAATGCTCTAATTTTAGTTTAGTTTAGAGATTGTGCACTACAGAATCTGCCCCAATTGTCCGCGAGATTTTTTTAAATTCCGTAAGAATAAAAAGATATCGTTCCGTGATAAAAAGTCCGCTCCCGGGATGCAACGTCAAAATTGGTTAAACAGATGGGCCGTCAAAAGGTAACAGACAGACAGACACAATTTCGTATTCATAATATTAGTACTTATGGATAAAATCAAAATCAAAGTCGATATTAAAGAAACAACATTTAAAAATATACATAATAACAAAATTTACCCCTACACCCATCTCTCCCTTGGCCCTGCGGATAAGGTTACCCCTCGATAAATAATTTGGCATCATATTAGCATACGTCGATTTATCTAAAGTCGGGCAAGAAATAAGAAATATTATATTCGAAGCTTACTTGCATACGAGCTCGAATACTATAATAATTATTATGTTGTAGCATATTAGGAATTATTATTATAAATTGTGGCCAATTTATTACATATCCAATTTATTTTCTAGGTCTATTTCTAGTGTTGTCCTTGTCCGCAGGGGCCATTATGACAGGGATAGCAATATATTTAGAGTTATTTCAGTTTAATTAAGTGATTTTGTACAAGAGAATTATCCACAAGTAGTGTCTTAATTATTTTAATTATTATTTTATACAATGGCGTGTACATAATCCAAACCAATTTATAATTAATGTTGAAAAAAGTAAGCATCTAAGTCTTGGCCAAGTAAATGCAACCAAAGCCCAGCGTCATCATCCACCACTATGCATGGGTCTCTCAAAATGAAAAGGGTTACGGCCATAGTCCAACGCGCTGGCCTAATACGGATTGGCAGACATCACACCACCTTTAGCAATATGATGGACTTTTCACCTTTGTATAAATTGTGATATTTAATTTGTTGAAACGCACATAGCTCCGAAAAGTTAAAGGTGTGTGCTCGGGGATCGAACCCTGGACCGCCATCTATGAGGCCTATTGCTGAGGCTACGAGCAGTATTCGTCTATTTATCATGCAAGGAACAGGGGGCTTTACCACATGCTTTACTACCATCGCTTAAAGAAGTATTATATTATTACTGTTGACGCTCATTTTTTCTTTCTTTCTTTTCTTTCCTATATGACTCTACAGGTGCTTGTCAATACCCATAGAAAAAATCACGTCGATCCGTTGCTCAGTTGCGGCGTGATTGAAGGACAAACACAATACAAATACAAATATAAAATATAATATTAGTATGATTTTAGAGACGGTAAGATAGATAGATAGATGAATACTTTATTGCACACATGAAAGAATGTATGTATGTATGTATGTATGTATGTATATTCTTTATTGTACACCACAAAAACACAAAAGAAACAAGATACAAGGAAACTTAAAATATAGGTACAATAAGGCGGTCTTATCGCTAAACAGCGATCTCTTCCAGACAACCTTAGCGCTAGGGAAAAAATGGAGAAGAGGACAACGGGAGGTGGTGCAAAAATAAAAATAAACTTAAATACTAATATCTAAATAAACTAACCTATACCATTTATATAAAACATAATTATGATACACTAATATATATACAAAATAATTATAATACACATACGTAAGACTAAATAGACATAATAACTTAATACATAAATAAATATACAAAAGGAAAAAAAGAAAAATATACATGCCGCTATTAAAGATAACAAAGAGACAGATAATGCTTTTTGACGTCAATTTTAAACTTATTTAAGGTTTTAGCACGGTGAATATGTGAGGGAAGTTCATTCCAAAGACTGGTGGCCTTGAGTGCAAATGATCTTTGGAAGTATTTAGTCCGATACGTAGGCCCCTCAAGAATAAGTTTACCAGCCGACCGAAGAACCCTATCTGGTCTATCATGCCCAAGATATTTAAACTTATCCTTTAAATAGCCAGGAGTCATGGGATTAAACAATACACAGTACAGAAGAGAAACAATATGCAGATTCCGGCGAAATCGAATGGGTAACCACTTGAGCTTTGAACGAAATTCGGAAACATGGTCATATTATATAAAGTAAAGTTAACCAAAAACTAGATATGCAAAGGCGGCCTTATTGCTTACTGAGCAATCTCTACCAGGCAACCTTTGGTGAGAGGCTTGAACAAGATGTGTAGGGTAGTGTGGCACAATAGAATACACGTTATACAAAATGTTATTTTTAAATTAATATTGCCTTATGTGATAGTAGTAAGCACCCAGATCTTATTATTTATAGCCTACCCTACATATTATTTTGAGCAAATCTGCAGCTTCTTGCAGGGGCGTCAAATGCTTACCGGATTATCTAGGCAATATGGAAGGGTTGGGTAATATACGTCTTGGTTTTGGCTTTTTTTGGGGTAAATTCGTTAATTTAGAGAATTCTGCTTACGAGGGAGCGTGTTTTGTGAGAATTTACGTATGTAGGTACCTACTTTCTTTATTACAAGAACTTTTTAAGAACTCTCTGATGCTATGGTGTTTATAGGCCTTATGCGTATGAGAGGATCTGTGTACCTTTTTTTTACCCACTATAAGTTAGCCCTTGACTGCGATCTCAACTGTTGGTAGGGGTAGTTAAGTTTTTGACGACCTCCGTGGCGCAGTGTGTAGCGCTGTTGTCTTAACGTGCGGAGGTCCCGGGTTCGATTCCCGGCAGGGTCAATTTGGGAATTTATAATTTCTGAATTTTCCCTGGTCTGGCCTTGTGGGAGGTTTCGGCCGTGGCTAGTTACCACCTTACCGGCAAAGACGTGCCGCCAAGCGATTTAGCGTTCCGGTACGATGCCGTGTAGAAACCGAATAGGGGTATGGGTTTAATATAACTGCCTTGCCCCTAACAGGTTAGCCCGCTACCATCTTAGACTGCATCATCACTTACCATCAGGTGAGATCGCAGTCAAGGGCTAACTTGTAGTGGATAAAAAAAAAAAGTGGTGCACATAATGGGAGGTCCCAGGTACGTTTTCCGGCGGAGTCAATTTGAGAATTCTGAATTTTCCCTTGTCTGGTCTGGTGGGAAGTTCGGCCGTGGCTAGTTACCTACCTACCTACCGGCGAAGACATACCGCCAAGCGATTATGCGTTCCGGTTCGATGCCGTATAGAAACCGATTAGGGGTTATAGGCTAAAAGGTTAGCACGCGACCTTTTAAGGTTACCAATAAGGCTGCATCATCACTTACCATCACGTGAGATCGTAGTCAAGCGTTAACTTGTAGTGGAATAATAATTTTAAAAAACAGGTGTTACAGATTCGAACCCTGTTCCCCGGATTCCCCCCGGGTCACTCTCCGGGGGGAATCCGAGGCTATCAATAATTCCACACCTATAATATAAGTAACCCAAACTTATATCTCGCTCTAATAAACATTCAAGAAGGTACAAAGAAGCCCCTTCACCTCAAGGGAGATCACTTTGATTATTGAAGTTTGATGTCTTGACTCCAATTCATAGAATTAGCATGAACTAATTTGTTTATTTATTATTCATACCCTGTGGCCCACTAGTAGAACGTATGGATCATTTCCATAGATTCCAGAGTTCAAATTCGGTCTTAGGTTTTCCTAATTGGATGATGCGCGCGACCCTTCAATTTTCCGGAATGAAAAGCAGCTTCTGTCAATCTTCAAGTCTTCAGCTGCCATGCTTTTTTGACAAAATATGGAGAAGGTAAAAAAAAAATTATAAAAAAAATAATTGGCAGTCATAGGGACTGCCGATACAAGTGAGAACGAATATTTAAGTTTTTTATATTAAAATATAATTAAAATTTATATAATTATTAATAAATTTAGTAATTAAAATATAAACCTTAACATTAAGGCATTAAAGTTTAATTATGAATGTATTATACAGTATTTATATTTAAGACCTTTTGTGTTCGTAACAACGCGAGCATGTCACTGTTCGCGAGCATGTCGGTGTTCGCGAGCATGTCGGTCATACGAATCCACAAGTTTACCCCCTACCATAAAGTGCTCAAAAGCGGAAGTTTTCACTTAAAAAATATTTTTAGATTAAATTTAAATAGTTAAACTTGCAAAAAATATGTACCTACGTAGTACGTATTACAAATATTCATAAGAAAAGCTCAATTTGTTATATTTCTTAACGTAATAAAGGGTGGGGCACATCAAGACTAAGCGACGATGATTAGCGCTGACGTACGACAAGACGGGCGACGAGCGGTTTATTAATACCTTTATAGGCTAAGAGACCATGGAGAACCAAGACGCATGGAGCCGATATAACGCAACGAGTTGTGAAGCTAAAATGGCAACGGGAGGAGATTATTAAAAGTGCTTTGTGTGTTGGGGTCCCAAGGTGCAGGAATGGGGTCCCTGCACTAGTAAGCGTAGTGTTGTGTAGTAATGGGTTATTTTAATGATCTATCTCTCATAATCAATTACTCATCTAATTAATAGTAAGAACTGATACAACTTTTTTGAACGCATTTGTCAACATTCAAAATATGACCACCGTCTCTTCGACTATTATTAAAAACGGTTCGCGATGATCGAGTTAATTAAAATCAAACATTTAAAACATCACTCCCCTCTGCGATGTCGGGGAGTCTGATGACAGCCACTCGTGTTAAATGATCTTGATTAATTGCTACAATAAAAGTTAAACGGCTACACTTCTGTTAATTTTCTACATCATATCTACTAATATTATAAATGCGAAAGTGTGTTTGTTTGTTGGTTTGTCCTTCAATCACGCCGCAACGGAACAACGGATCGACGTGATTTTTGGCATGGGTATAGTTGAGGGCCTAGAGAGAGAGAGCTACTTTTTATCCCGGAAAATGAAGGAGTTCCCGCGGGAATTAAAAAAACTTAAACCACGCGTACGAAGTCGCGGGCATCAGCTAGTAATATAATATATCGAAGAAAAAAAAAAAGAGTGATTTTTTTATTATGCTTCAGATCTACAGTAAACTCTAGATTTGTGTTCTAAAATCGTGATTGTGGTTCTCAAATTTAGTAGATACGTTTATGGAAGGTGTCCCACGGTCAATCGCCATCCTACTTTTTTGCCTGAAATCTGCTGATAAATCGCTGTCCCATCTTGTAACCTCTACTGGAGGTTACTTATAATTACAAAATATTAAAACAAGTCATTTACTTTTTAAAACACAAGTTTCAGATCAGTTTTCATCTCAGAGACTCATCGGAATGTATTTTATTTTATTGAGGCGAAGTTACGATAAACTGACTCGTAATATTAACCTTAAATTTAAAACAACTTATTAAAACAAAATATTAACAACAAACTTAAAAACAACTTAATTTGAACATATTTACCTATCCCTTAAATTATAATTGATAGTCTGGGTTTTTTAAAAGATTTTAAAATGAGACGTAGGTACATGACGAAACTAAGACCATCGATTGACTACGGAACACTAATAGTGGATGAGTGAAAACAATTTAAAAACATTGTAACAATTTTAAAATCTGTCACCAACATCACTCATTGTCAACACGAAAACGAAATAAAAGCGACAGTAGCATAGAGTTTCTTGTCGTGTCAAAGAAAAAAAAATCTTTCAAAGGTGCCGCCCGAACAATCGGCGACCTCCATTAATCAGGAGCCGCGAGGGTTGCGGAGGAGGACACTTAATCAAAGTATCACAATATGACGGCTGACGAGTATCAGGTACATGAATATTTATGAGGAATTAGGCGCGAGACGCCGAGACGGTGTGGCGTTGCCTTAATAATTGTTTGCGGGGTAGTTTTTTAAAACAACAATAACGAAGATTGTTTAAGCTTTAGAATTAAAAATGTTGGTCTTTTACCTCTGTATGTGTGCCATTTTCCGAGCTTATTCGGTCTGAAAGTCAACTTTAGGGTTAAACACATTTACCCAACTACAAGCATTATTATTTCTAGCAATTAAAATACATCCTAATTTATTTTAAGTAGGGAACTAAGCAATTACGAATGGCCAATGCCACAGTAGCTCAGATAATAATTTATTAAAACTTCCTAGTGAAAAAAGGAAGGACTAAGATTCAATCCATTCATCAGCAGCATAGATGGAAAATGGGGGAAAATTTAATAATACTTATACCTAGATTTTCTAGAGAATAAAATATACTATATACAATTTTGTTCAATAACTGTTTTGACCAACATCTTAGAAAATTATAAAAACGCAAAGACTTAGCAATTAGAGAAAGTTAAATTTATTGTCTCGATTATAACGCCGTTTGACCCTCGACGCTTTGCTTTGAGTAAATTAAAGCTTTAACGTGGATATGCCTGTAAACATAAATTCTACAAAAATCACGGAAAAAATAGGATTAAAAATATGACGTATTTTAGGTTTATTTAAAGGTATAGACGTCGACATACAGTATTCCACATTATACTGTTTCGATACTACTTTAAATAATACCTACTGCAAAACTTAGATATTTCATATTCGTACCTTCAAATGTCAAATGTTATAAATAACTTAGTTAAAAGTATCTTTAAACATCGCTAAGTATAAACTAAACAACAGAAGCCTAAAACATTGATACATCAGCAGGATGCCACAGCTGTTCTTGTGATCTGTTCAGAGCATTTTATAGCGTTGATCATACAACTTTGTTGCTAAAGCCTGTGCTAAAACTAAGCCACTGCAGCATTAAAACATTGTTTTTAATTTATTTGTTTATTATCTTGATGAGAAAATTCAAGCGGCATGTATTAATGATATAAGTGGGAAGTATCACAACTTGAATGGGTATTCCACAAGGATCAATTTGGCTCCTGTTCTACTTCTTATGGATATCAATGATCTGCTATAAGACCAAGTGATGTTTACGGCAGTAATCTTTCAATACATAATATATTTTATTGTTATTCATAGCTATTATCAGACCTGGCGATACAAGGAGTGCTCTAATTTTTTTAGTATCATCGATATCATAAATTAAACAGACGTTCAACAACTGTGACTTATCATTATCATCATTCATAATCATTTTAACATCGCTGGCCCATCACTGCGCATTAGTCTCTTCTCAGAATGAGAAATATTTGGCAATAGCCCAACACGCTGATCAAGTGCGGATTAACCGACTTCACATACCTTTGAGAATACTATGAAGTACTTTCGGAAAGTAGACTTAAATTTGATGCCAATTTAGGTACGAATTTCATTTAGGACGTTCTTACCTTTGAGAATACTATATTAAGGACTCTCGGAAAGTAAATTTAAATTTGATGCTAATTTAGGTACAATTTTTTTTTTAAATTCCACTGCAAGTTAGCCCTTGACTGCGATCTCACCTGACGGTAAGTGACGATGCAGTCTAAGATGGTAGCGGGCTAACCTGTTAGGGGTATGGCAGTTATATTGAACCCATACCCTACCCTAGTGACTAGGGGTATGGGTTCAATATAACTGCCATATAACCGACTAGGGCCTAGTCGGTTTCTACACGGCATCGTACCGGAACGCTAAATCGCTTGGCGGTACATCTTTGCCGGTAGGGTGGTAATAGCCACGGCCGAAGCCTCCCACCAGACAAAACGAATTTCATTTAGGACGTTGTTTATATGTTGATGAATTTATATCCACCTTATCCCCAAGCTACCCAACGGGCGACATAATTAAAAAGAACGTAGGTATTGGGTGCATTAATTTATACTTTTTTACATTTGCTCTTTTAATTTGTCCTCCCAGTGTTTTACATAAATTCCTCCTTCGCGAAAATGCTCAGAAGCGCCAATTAGTTGGGCGGAGTAATTTATTTGCTCCTTGTTAGAAAATTCGTTAATTCTTTTATTTTTGTTTCAGGGTAGAAGCCTTTTTGAGGACTTAAAAGTGGAATATGTGATTTTAAAAGCGAAACTAAAACAATGTGATAAGTCAAGAAAACATAAGATCCTAATCAATATTATAAATGCGAATGTGAGTTTGTTTGTTTATTTATTTGTTACGGTTTCAGACCTCAACTTTTCAATTGATTCTGTTAAAATTTGGTACAGGCATACCAAGGCTGTTCCGGGGAATCACATAGGCTGCTTTTATCCCCGAAAATTAAACAGTTCCTGCGGGAATTAAAGAAAATACAAGCCACGCGGATTAAGTCGCGGGCATCAACTAGTATTTTTATAATATTAACTTTTTGGCTGGGTTTGGGACCACAGAGTGTTTCTTAAGTTTTTTTTAAAAAACCTTCACCAAAATTGAAACAATCCTGAATTCCTGAAGTATTTTGATGTTGAATTGTCAAAAGAACCACGCCAAATCCTCGATTTATTATCAAATTTTCTCCAAAAAAACATATTTCAAAGCATAAATACGTCACACCACCATAGTCCATAACTACAACTTAGTGTAATATCATAATCTTACATAGAAATGCTTTCACATTTCAACCACATTTTTGGCCACCCTAAAAATCATTTTGCCAACACCTCTCTCTCCACACAAATTTTAATTCTATCCCCCTACGTTAAAGTCTGTATTTCCTTACATGATTATTGTTTTTTAAACCATTTAGAACAATACTTGCACATTGTAATTTAAACTCTATGTAGAAAATGGTAAAGTTGATATTGGTTCGATAAAAGTTGTCTTAGCAAATGAAGTAGAGTTGTCCCTCTAGGCTATTAGTCCAGGGATTATAGAATTGATCCTTGGATCGGATGACCAACGTCATATTATTAAACCGGGATTTCGGACACTTGTAGCACTAATTCATGTTTTCTATTGTAGGTAGGTTTGTTTGAACGAAATTCGTTATCCTCACAAATATTATTTTCATTCCTTGCAAATATTATATTATAAGAAAATTTGTCTGTCTATCCGTCTATCTATCTGTGGCTGTGTATGTGTGACTGTATGTGTGTGTGTGTGTGTGTCGGAAAAAAGGTGAGCGTAAATGGGTAGAAAATACCAGGGAGTCATCCCTTAAAAGAGTATTAGCATACGAATACGCGCGGACAATACTCCATCCATACTTTCTAAACACGGCATTCCGGGACAGATTTAATACCATACAATACGCGTGAAATGAGATTTTTTGACATTTACTTTGAAAGAATAGCTCTCTTCCTTGACGATTCAAAGGCTTTATATCACATGGACTCGCTTCATTTAGGTAGGTACCTACGGTTTGATTTGGTTGAAAGAAAAAAAGAAAATTACTGCTGTGTTTCCAAAATGTAACAGTATTCAGTGTTAAAAAAAATATAATATGATTTTTATTCAAATACACTGTCCTTAGAATAAACTAACAGTTATTGAACTGTAAATTAGATGTAGAAAATAATTAATTATAGGTAGAAGCTAGATTAATATTACTTATTAGCCCATGGGTTAGATGGTACGAGGACAATAAAGTTGCCATTATATTGTTATGGAACTTTATGGTAAGAATAAAAAAGAAACAAATTAACTCTAGTGATTTTAGATCGTCAAATGAATCTATCACTGGTTCGAAATGCCAAATTACAATATCATCAACGAACCGTAATGGGCAAAAATACACAGTCACCTTTGAAAATTCACAGCTCCAAAACGGCTCTAAAGGATAGTTTAAAATTCTACTAGAATATTCCGCTATGCAGCCAAGAAATCTTCGTAAGCTTTATAGCCGAACGATTATATCCACGAAGCTCATTTCGCAAGCGCCCGGCGCCCGGTCAGGTGATTTTTCATGGAAAATACCATAAAGTAGGGAAAACTGGGAAAACTAGGTGCTAGTACGCTGGTCACGTGCCGGGTGGAGGGAGAGGGAGGGGCACAGAACATATAATAGAGGTTAGAAAGGCGATGTGGGCGGGTCACGCGCGCCACTATATTGAGCGAACGCTCAAACGTACCAAAAACACACCTCAGTCGGCCGCGGACTGTCTTGGGAAGTTTTACGCGCAAAAAAGTGTTTATAATGCCTTCTTGCGCGGTAATAACCTGCAGAGCTAGAAGCCAAAATGTCAATGTGACTAATGGCAAGATATCTTTTCATCGGTAAGTACATTAAACCTTGATTTTAAATGATTTAATTGAAAATACTAAAGACATTATGTTTTCCTTCACTAGTGTGACTGGATCGCAAATTTGTATGTACATCGCTGGTGCGAACAACGCGCTCCAACAGAGTCAAGTACGCGAGCGGCAATGTAAAGCGTAGTGCGTATGAACGATCAACTCCACTTGTTACCTGGTATTACCCAATAAGAGTAACTTGTCGATAGGGCTGAGTAGCATTTTTCCACCGTATCGATAAATAGTTTATTTGTTTCTGAGTTTATTATTATGAACTTTTAATGATAGTTACAAATTTAGATTTTAATCATAAATGTTTGAAATATTGTTATAGTATTTTGTGTTTGTTGGTTTTGTTGTATAGTGTGTTTTAAATATTGTTGATGTATTCAAATAAAAACCATTTGTAAACCATAGTTGTTTTTTTATTTTATTTATTTCTTATAAAGAAACAGTAGTTATAAGCAAAAGAAATATCATTATGTCTCCATACATTTTTTAATCTATACTTATAATAAAACTGTAACAGGTCCAATTCTGTACATTGAAGATATTTTGAAATTTTTTTTTACAGGTCACTCATTATTCGATACTGAAGCCAAATCTGTAATTTTTTTCATTTTTATCTGTCTGTCTGTCTGTATCTTGGCCGCGCATCACGCCGAAACTACTGAATGAATTCAAACTTGGCACGATTTGAGCCCATACTACGAGGTAGGACATAGGATACTTTTTATCCCGAAATTCTACCCCCGAAGGGGTGAAATAGGGGTTGAAAGTTTGTATGAAAGTCCTTAATTTCTCAAGTTATAGCCATGAAACTTGGTACTTGCGGGTTGAAAATGAAAACATAATATGTGTTTCACAGTTTTTCAAAATTCCACTCCCGAAGGGGTGAAATAGGAATTTGAGAGTTTGTATGAAAATCCTTAATTTCTCAAGTTATAGCCATGAAACAGCATTTGGGCTTTCGTTAAAATATGAAGAAGTACGTGTTTCACCATTATAGGGGGATTATACCGTGGGATAGTAATATAGGATACTTTTTATCCTGGAAAATTAACTGAAAAACTTATTCCACGCGGACGAAGTCGCGGGCATCAGCTATAAAGAATATACATACCTACATACTTTTTATCGCGGAAAATTAATGAGTTCCCGCGGCAATCGAAAAAACTTAGTCCACGCGGACGAAGTCGCGGGCATCAGCTAGTTTAAAATAAAATAGTAAAATCTACAGACATAGAGTCCAACTTAAGTTAACAATATGAATATTGACATGCTGTCGACCGTACGAAAAATAAACATCGATAAAAAATATTTTAGTCAATCCCTAGCGTATGTTGCTGTTTTACACGACAACACGCGCAAGTTTAAAGTTTCACTAGTGTGCGTAGCTTCGCCAATCGCAGCGCTTTTTTCTGCCTCACGCACACATGGGAACTCTCGTGTGTATTCGTTTAGATTAGTAGTAGTGAAGAATGGTGGGATCAAAACGGCGACAGCGGTTTCCGTACAAAATTTGCACTAGGGCCTTTCTAACCTCTATTATATGTTCTGTGGGGAGGGGTATAAGCCTGTAGGTTTGAGGGAGATAGGTAGCGTTTGATGTATTAAAGATATTTCTTAGTACATACTTTACTCGTCAGAGTTGAATAGTGGTCGTGTAATGGCGTAATTTTTAAACTTTGCAGTTACGTTTTTCATAAGGTGAAAATTGATTTTCTATTTCTTAGAACTTTTTGAGATAGAGTTATAGAATTGTTGCAGCAAATATATATTTCGATTTCGAAGTAGGTATTTATCTCTCTTCATATCTCTCTCTGCGTCTTATTTTCTCATTGCTGAGGGACGTTAAAAAATAAAATTAATGAAAACCCCTACCATTATGTGATTGATAATCATATAATGGTAGGGGTTTTCTTGGGATAATAATGCGGTGGGTACCCAGGTATTTCCGCATATGACTCGACTAAGAGTACTGTTTCAACTCTAAAGGTTTCTAGCGATTATTATCAGATGTTAGTAATAATAACTGGAACCTCCGAACTGGTGCTCTCCGAGGCAGGGAGGAAACGAAAAAGCCAAATTCGGACTTCCAAATTCATTCACCCTTCCAATTATCGACTTGGGTCAACATTGCTTAATAATCGAGATCGACTGATACCTATGCGTTGTCACAACTAGGCCAATCGTCCCTCAAAAATATAGTAAAGAACAATCATAATTTACCATACCTACTGCTGGTTCTCGCAAAAATTTCGCATCATTAAACCTTAAAATCGAATAGGTACTTACTCGATTCAAATCTACAATCATAACATCGGCATCGTAAGCCGACGCTCATTAAAACATATCCTAAACCATTGAACCTACCATAACAACGATGATAAATCCCATGACAATAGTTGGGAGTAATTACTGAATGCCTAGTAAGGGACAAGAATCGACTAGATCGGTATCGATACACCGATGTATCGATTCCTTATTCGATTCGAGTTGGTTTATTGTTATTGTTTTAATCAAAACTTATTTGCATACGATAGTTATGAGCGAGATTTCGAGTTGCCTCTTTAAGTTATGGGAGCGATATTCAAATAAAGTTTAACTGGTTGGAAAATTAAATGGTTTTTTTTTTCAGAGTTAATTGGACAGAAGCAATAATATAAATAGGGATAATGCCCATGTCGCAGTGTTTCACAGTGTTGAGCGCTGTTACCTTAACGTGCGGAGGTCCCGGGTTCAATTCCCGACAGGGTCAATTTGGGAAATTATAATTTCTGATTTTTTTTCTGGTCTGGTCTAGTGGGAGGCATCGGCCGTGGCAACCCTACCGGCAAAGACGCACCGCCAAGCGATTTAGCGTTCCGGTACGATGCCGTGTAGAAACCGACTAGGGGTATGGGTTTAATATAACTGCCATACCCCTAACAGGTTTATTTTTATGAGGAGGAGGAAAATCCTCATGGATGCCATGAACTGGCATTCCCGACTTCACTCCAGGAAGATTTTCGTGACCTACGGACTAAAAACCTCCTCCGTTCTTCATCTACTTCTTCGCGGTATTGCACTACCCCTAACAGGTTAGTCCGCTACCATATTAGACTGCAACATCACTTACCATCAGGTGAAACCGCAGTCAAGGGCTTACTTGTAGTGGATAAAAAAAAAGTAATTGATCGGCTTATTACTTGAGTGGAAAACCACGTAAGTAAAGAGAAGAGAATAATAATTTGTGGACTGTTAATTTCCTTTCCTATTCAGAAATACATAAGGGGTAAGTACTAAAGTAGACTAAAATCCAAGTACAAAGTAAACAATTACTACACGGGATAAGAAGTGACGCATATTCACAATTTTTGTTGTAAAATAAACAGATTTAAAAACCTTTTTTGTAAAGTTAATCCATAGGTCATTAATATTCGCGTCGCGTTCACCCACTCCGGGGCTTAAAGACACTGGATGGAAAAACTAGAGCCCGGTTAAGCCGAGCCTAATTGCATCTTTGTACTACGTATTGGACCTGTGTAGAAAGGTGCGAATGTTTTTAGTGCAGAGGAATTTTATTATAGAACTATTAGTTGACCCTTGACCCGCCCCGGATTCACAAGGTATACCGTATTATCAGATTTATGTTTAAAATAGATTAAAATTTAATTTTTAGAAATCGTTGTAAGTTTATTAACTTCTTTGTTTCATTCAGTTTAATTTAAATTGATATTTGAATCATATTTGAAGCGTTTTTGCTCGAGGTTTCTGCGATACGAACCGCTACCTGGTGTGGAACACCCTCCCAGCGCACGTGTCTCCTGCCACATATTATAACTTAAGTACCTTCAAGGCAAGAGTGAATAGTCATCTTCTAGGCAAGCGCTTTCCAACCTAGACCTCATCATTGCTTTGTACTAAGCATGATTGTCGTCAAGCGCAAGCCTATCACGCAATAAAAAAAATCATATACCTATTCTAAGTCCACGGGAAATAATAGGTTTTGATTTATTGGCGAATGTTAACATATGAAAAATATGCGGCATAATATCTTATTTTTTGTTTGCGTTGACTTAGAAGATTGATTTTTACAGCTCCAAGGGACCGTAGTCCTTAGTTTTTGATATTCGCCCCCTAAGATACGGGTCCGCCTAGCTTAGAGGTCAGGAATAGGTACATTGTTCTGTATATTTAAAAATTTCAATAATAAAGATTTCTATTTCTATATTAATTTCAACTTGATACCTCCACGCTTTCCCGACAAAAACCGTGTTGGCACACAGACATACAGACAACGAAGTGATCCTTAAGGATTCCTTTTTTCATCTTGAAGTATACTAAGCCCTAAAAACCCTAAAAAGCCATAGACTATACAAACATAAATTGCTTAACCGCCGTGTACATTCCTAATCTCTATCTGCCTATTACCTTCATCACCTTCGCTTACATTGGCTTCCACATTTGCCAATCAAGCAATTATCTCAGCCAATGTCATGTAGAAGTCAAAGGTTGTATAAAACGCGTCGGACGTCAAATTACGTCCCGATCGACATAATTGTGATTGGATATTGTCTCTTTTTCCCTTTTCTAAATCGAGTATTAGGTACTAGGGTTCCGTTGGTCATAAGTAAAAACCATATGAGGTAACTGCAAAAATAAATAAGAAACAGCAATCGCAAGTCCTAGCATATCATACTAATATTAAAAATGCGAAAGTGTGTTTGTTTGTTAGTTTATTGGTTTGAAGTCACGCCGCAACAGAGCAACGGATGGACGTGATTTAAAAAGTGATAAAAAGTAGCCTATGTCACTCTCCAGGCCCTCAACTATGCCCATGCAAAAAAATCACGTTGATAGGTTTTCCTGTTGCAGCACTATTGAAGAACAAACAAACACACTTACACATTTATAATATTACTAGACGATGCCCGCGACTTCATCCGCATGGACTAAGTTTTTTCGATTCCCGCGGGAACTCCTTAATTTTACGGGATAAAAAGTAGCCTTTGTCCTTCCCCAGGATACAACCTATCCCTGTACCAAATTTCAATTAAAATTTCATCAAACTCGGTTGAACAGGTGGGCCGTGAAAACGTAGCAAACGGACAGACAGACAGACACACTTTCGCATTTATAATATTAGTATGGATGTATTTTATTTTTTGACTATTTTATCAAACTATAAAAAAATCTATCTTTTTTAAGTGCTTTTCAATCGTCGGCTGAGTCTACCGAAAAGAAACACCTTGTAAAAGCCCCTCAGCTCGCACTTAACCAAAATATGTTTTTTCACTCGTGATCCTTTGTTTCATCCGTGAGAACGGCGTATCGGAAATTACCATTTTTAGAGATTGGATTATCGGATAGGTGGGATTTTGAGGTCGTTTTCAAAACTGGATCGCTATCGATCCGACAGTGATGCTGTATGGAGATTACGTTTTAGAATAACGCTTCAGGCGGGTTTTATGTCAAGCTGTGTTTTGATTGAGGACTTACGGGAGCCAATTTATTATTCTTATGGTTCTTTTATTTGTCTTTTAACTGTTAATACTTTTTAATGGTGCATCTACACCGTTGTATAACTTTTTGTGAAACAAAACTCCAATACTTAAACGGAATTATGACGTTAAAGTTTAGAGTGAACAGCCATCTTTTAGGCAAAACTGCTCTTCAATTCAACTGAGCAATTCTTCTCATCATTGCTTTCCTTTATTGTTCGTACCTATCAAATAATCTATATATATAAAATTCAAAGTCCTGACTGACTGACTGACTGACTGACTGACTGACTGACTTATATATCAACGCACAGCCTAAACCGCTGGGGTTAGAAACATGAAATTTGGAGGGTGTGTTCTTTGTGAAGAGTAGGTATCCACTAAGAAAGGATTTTTCGAAATTCCACCCCCAAAGGGCTCAAACAGGGGTTGAAAGTTTGTAGGAAAGTCCGTCATTCTTCAAGCTGTAGCCATGAAACTTGGTGTTTGGGATTTCGGTTTGAAATGAAAAAATACGTGATTCATAGTTTTTGAAAATTCTATCCCCAAGGACGTCAAATAGAGAGTTTATCCTTCAATCACGCTGAAATAGAGCAACGGATCAACGTGATTTTTTGCATGGGTATAGTTGACGACTTGGAGATTGACATAGGCTTCTTTTTATCCCGGAAAATTAAGGAGTACCTGTAGGAATCAAAAACTTATGCCACGCGAACGAAGTCGCGAGCGTGCGCTAGTATAGAATATAGTCCATGTTGCACGAAATAAAGCGCTGTAGTCGCATGTTTCTGCAATTAATTATTGTAGGTACCTACGTAAAATTTATTAGTTCCATTAACTCCTAAACCTAATACTAAGTAATACCTAAGCTAAGCTACCAAATTTACCAGTGTACCTATTTTGCAGTGACTGGATGATTAACTGACCTATGCCTAATGTCCTAGTGTGAGATCTATATATAGAGCGAACTTTGACTTTGCTTAGACGAGACAGATTTATGCTACTCACATAAGTCCATCTCGTTTTAACTCTAAGTAAAGTCTGAGCCAAGTCAAAGTACACTCTATATAAGTACGATCTCAGCCCTAGCTTTAAGAGGAAAAAATCTGAACTTACCGGCTGTTAACTGATGCCGCATTGCTCACGCCATCTACTGATGGTTTTCTGTAACAAAAAAAAAACATTATCTCGATAAATGCAGAAAAGCTGCATCACTTATTTCTACGATCTCCATTCTAAATTGTTGTTAGACGACTAATGAGAAATACTAAAAAATAGTAAATAGTACAAATGTTAGGTATTGTGTGTTTCAGTTGAGAAATTCTCAGTGCCAGCTCGGAGTTGGAAACTGGCGGTGAGTCACCCCCGTGCCTCGGAGAGCACGTTAAGCCACCGGTCCCTTATATTGTCACTTACATGATAATAGTCGTTTTTTATTTATTTAAAAACAAGTATGTAACATATTATATAACAGTTTACAATATTGGTTACGGTTTACCAAAAACCCTGATCGGGTTTATCCGTACACCGGTATTCCTCGTGTTCTCTCAATACGTTCTACATAATTTTTATTTTTAGTAGTGAGTAACCATCCTTAACTACTATTTTCGAATTTCGAATTCAAGCTCGATTATAAAGCCCACCAACCCACATAGGAGCAGCGTGGTGGGTCTAAGCTCTAATTCCCTCTCTCCTATGAGAGTGAGGGCCTGTGCCCAGTAGTGGGACGTTAATGGGCTGTAGTGGTAGTGGTTGAGCTTGTACAATGCATTATACTGCTTCTATGCTCCTCCGCATGACCACAACAAACTCAATCTAATACTCACATCCAATATTGTTCCGGGGCGCTGGATCCATGTGGTCCGTAGTGCCCCGTCAAGTATGGGGCGCATAGGTTCATCATTGGCATTGCATACATTTCTATAATTTAACACTATTAAAGTCTCTGCACATTCAGTTAAGTTTTTAGTTAATGCTAGTATTTAAGGTAGGTTTTCAAGACTTTTAAAAACCTAATAAAGATTGGTAGCGGTTATAGCCAAGTGGGTAAGATGTGGGATGCGCATGCATCTGGATCTGATCATGATGCATGCGCATGATTTAGGGGATGCGGGTTCAATCCACGCACCTCAGACTTTCCGTGGAGTAGGTATAGTATTAAGTTAGAAGTTCTTCTACGATAGCTGGCAGAACCAGGTAAACAGCTAAGTAAGTGTAAATGAGCTCTTACAACAGCCTTCCACAGATAATAAAACCTAAGGAGGTCCACTCAAAATACTGGCAACAAAAACCCATGCATTCCAAATTTAAAATATACCGCAACCGTCACTAAATAGCAGATAGGTAGTTGACAGAAAAGCCGCCCAAGATCTCCGACCGAATCGAATCGCATAATAGTTCCACTTAGCGTCAGGAGATGTCGTTAGCGCCCGCTGAGTGCATGCGGTGATACAAAATCGAGCTTGAATTTTGAATTTCGAATCCATCTGCAGTCATTAGAGCGGGAATAATTAGGTTCGTGTACTTAAACATAGTAATACTTGCATATCCAGATGCTATTAGGATGAGTCTTTCCTTTTCCCTCTAGTGACTGTAATTATAAGAGGAAAAGGGATAAAATTGATTTGTTATTCTGGATTGGGTTATAGAATAAATAGTGCCGGTAAAATATAAAAACTTCCTTTTGTATATTTTTAACTGGAAGCCACTGTTGATCTACCATAACTTCCCTATTTATTTCTATATGAGCAGCTACAACAAGTATCATGATTAACATTTCCAACTGTACCAGCAATCGTAATCACACACCGATCACAAATCAATTACTATTTCTACTAGGATTAGCAGTGCTTTTATGCTTCTATTACTTGCACGCCATTGCAGCTTATCGAAGTGGATTTAGTATGGCCGCGATGTGCCTCTGCCAGGTGACCCAACTTTCGATTGTTCAAAATATTAAACTATCTGGATCCCTCTCAAACTTTAGTAAAACATAGTAGGATAGACAAGGAAACAGTGTGAATTTTTTGGGGGCCGTGCTCAGTGAAATAACTCTATGGTAGAAGTTGTAATTTGACCCTGTAATTTGATCCTTTGTTTTTTTTTTATATTTGTTTTTTTGATTTTGTGCTAGACAGAGAATAATTTAAAAGAGTCTTTGTTTCGTGTTTTTATACTCTAAAATGACTAACCATAGAGTAAACCAGAGATTTAAAATAAAGATACTGGTGATAATGTTTATTTTATAGGTTCTCAAAAAAAAAAAACAGGATATTTTTTGTTTTATTCTTTGGTATTTTTTATTTTAAACCATAAAGAAGACAGATAACCTTTTTAACTTTAATCTATAGCGCTAGTTCGTAACGATTTGACTGATGTTCTGTGTTTATGTAACTCGAACAGGTAATTCGAGATATAAATATTTTAAATTGCGCGGCCGGCTGGCGGCCGCCAACCTCAAAATGGCGCCGCAGACGCGCCGGATTTCACAAAATGGCGGCCGACAAAGTAGGGGTTAAGTCTATTGAATTCCCGCGGGAACACCTTATTTTTCCGGTATTAAAAGGTAGTCCTTCCCCGGAATGTACATCACACAACCTATCTCTCTAGTCTCTACCTAGATACCAAATTTCATCAAATTTGCTTGAAAAGACGGGCTCTGATGGTAGACAGACAGACACACTTTCGCATTAATAATAATACTAGCTGATGCCCGCGACTTCGTCCGCGTGGATTGAGGTTTTTCGGTTCCCGCGGGAACTCCTTAATTTTCCGGGATAAAAAGTAGCCTATGTGCTATTCCAGACTATAATCTATCTCTGTGCCAAATTTCATCCAGATCCGTTCATCCGTTGGAGCGTGATTGAGTAACAAACATACATCCATACATCCAAACTTTCGCATTTATAATATTTATTTGATTGATTAGTATGGATTACTGGACTTCAACAAGTATCAAGATTAACATTTCCAACTGTACCAGCAATAGTAATCACACACCGATCACAAATCGATCTAACCGTCAACAACCGCAGCCACCGAGTTCGATCCGATTGTGATTTACAATCGATTGTAATCCGATCGCCGATGTCGGTTACATCAAAGGAACCAGGAATTCATCATGAAGACACCTTATACAAGATGTATTTTTTTTACTAATTGAACGTAAGGCAATGGTCTAATCGAAATGGACTTGCAATAAAAAGTGTTACAATAGTACTATAGACTCAAAGACTATCTCTACTTTACGAGCTTTTTCTTAACTTAATTTAAAATTGTATATTGTTGTTGCGGTTTGTTTGTGAAACACTGCTGCACCGATTCAGACCAAACTTAGTTCACTTAGTTCAAAGAGCAGTGAGTGTAATTTGTCAATTAATAAATAATAATTATTGCCCTGGGTGGAAACTGGAACGGTATATAAGAACTCATTTTTCCGAGAAAATTTTTGTTTTTCAACTTGCATAACTTTTCGGCTATTCGTATACCTACATTAGTAGCCAATCAAAAGTTGAATTTAAAAAATTCGTATGGTTGTGTGTAGTAAACCTAGCTAGGTAGACCTACTTACCTAGAAGTTAGAATATCAACTTTCGATTTCGTTAGATTTACTTGCCTACGTGATTTAGCTATTAGATCTAGATAGATAGATAGATAGATGAATACTTTATTGCACACTTAAAAGAATACAAAGTAAAGTTAACTAAAAACTAGGTATGCAAAGGCGGCCTTATTGCTTACTGAGCAATCTCTACCAGGCAATCTTTGGTGAGAGGATTGAACAGGACGTGTAGGGTAGTGTGGCACAATAAGTAGAATACACGTTATTATTAATAGTAGGTAATCTAGCTAAGTATAATGTATCGATTAAATCATAGATAACGTTTTTATGGATAGTTCTAAGAATTATTATGCATTTACCTATACCATCTACTTATTTACCTATTCAATGATACCTATATTGACCATGAAACTTCTTTGACATTCTTTCACTTTAAGAATAGGATTAGGTATGGTTATGTTATATTGATTTAAATTATTGAAAAGGAATGCCAGTATGCTTTATTTAATACAATGGCCAAAAAATTTAATTAATTAAATTGTAAGGTTGATTCATCGAAAATCTAAAGAAAATGTTATCGTGAAAGCAAATGGCATGCGCAAACAAATTAAAAAAATTAAAAAAAAAAAAAACAATTTACCCAGACTTTTTAAAAACTTATCAAACTAATTACGCAAGATAATGCGAGTAAGTTTTGAATTCTTTCATTTACGTGGTCGACAAGTCAATACAAATGTCTTCATTACAAGCGGCCGGTATTCCGGGCAAAAAATAGGACTCCCACATCGCGGATTTCCAAGAAAACTCCTCAAAACATCAAAAACCACGATTAATCGAATATGGCCTGCGAGTGATTAATCGGACATTGCGAATAAGTAAGCAATCGATCACAGACTCGTTCTCCGTCACTAAACTCGATATTCGGAGCAAAAACGTTTTTATATCTTCCTGTGTCGCTAAAACTTTATTCAAAGTACAAGTCTCTTCAATATTGTCACTAAACGCTCAACGGTAAAGAAGCTCCTGTTTAATTCCTTTGCAAATTAAGCAAAGGAAATATCGCTTTGTTCCCATAAGCTTCGAAGCTTTATCTACAAACTTTTCGAAATATACTCGTAATTTAGTAGGTTCAGATTTTGTATTCTGTGACATTTTGCTGGGCAGTTTGTAAAATTGTAGAGCGTCCGATTTTTTAATTAGTTCTTAGTAAGTCTAACTATCTACCAAAGAAAAGCTTGTGGGACTATTTTAATAAAAAAAAATTATCACACATAGAAACTTTGTGAACAGCTAACGCACAGATGTAGTAAATAACGTCTTTCGAAATTCGAATTTGGAGCTCAAAACGTTCGGCACTTTGCGACGCGAGCAAAGTTCTATACCTACGTCACGTTCGGAAATTTAACTTTTTAGGGTTCCGTACCAAAATGGTAAAATGGAACCCTTATGGTGTTTTCTATGACACACTTCGAAGTTCCTGTAACTAACTTTTGAAATTGGAACGGAACGCGTAGGCCTGCGTTCGTCGCGGCGCGTCACGTGTTTATGCGACGACATTGCACGCGCCCTCAGGAAAATTCGCATCCCCCTGCATTTGAGTTTACAGCCTATAGGGTTCATGTGTGGGTAATGGGGATATTTAAACCATAATATATTTATATCTTACAGATCGGACAAACTGTCAAAAGCTGTGATATGAAAATTGGTCTTTTGGCAACTTTGTGAAAACTTCTTTAGCCGCGTTGAACACTTTTTGGTAAGGGGTAAATTTCTGGATTCGCGTGACCTACACCTCGCTCCTATACTTGCTCGCGAACACCGACATGTTCGCGTTGTTACGAAGACAAAAGGTCTTAAATATTACATTCGTAATTAAACTACATTCGTATACGTATCGTATACTTAATAATACTACATTCGTAATTAAACTTTAATGCCTTAGTTTTAAGGTTTACATTTTAATTTTTTATTTCAATTTTTTTTTAATTATTTTAAATATATTCGTTTTTAGTTCTATCGGCAGTCCCTATGACTGCCAATTTTTTTGTATTGAGATCTATGAGTATATTAGACAGTACTTATGAGTACTGAGGGTTCATGTGTGGGGTGCTTAGGCTTTAGCGTATTTAGGCCCACTTGCACAAGGACTCTTAAATTTACTTAGTTAATTTTTCTAATGCAACTGCAATATTATGCTTTAGCCAAAAAGTTTTAAATATCCGTGTACAAGCGGGCCCATATACGTTAATTTACATTTAAAAAGATAAAAACAATTATTAGCCGATTTATCCTGAGAAATAAACTTATCTCCTTGGTGGATACCTTTAATCGAATAACAAAGTGCTTTCCTGTAATGATTCATTAATTCATTGCAACACGTTTCAAGTTCACCTTTGACTTGCGGTTTGCGAAGTCAGAGGAAAGTTTGCGGTTTCATGACATGTGTTTGCGGAAGTATAATTAATTATGAATTATTATGTTATTTTGAAAGGCTTTGTTTGACTAATTATTTAATGCATTGTTTTTAAACGGGTTAGTTAAACCTTTGTTCTTCAATCTTTTTTTTTTCATTATTTTTGTCCCTAATGATTGTAAGTACCTACCTACATGAGACCTCTACCAGTGACCCTTGGCGGTGGGAAAGGTCGAAAGCCGTTAATCGTAGGTAATTTTGAGATATTTTTAGGGTTCCGTAGCCAAATATGGCAAAAACGGAACCCTTATAGATTCGTCATGTCTGTCTGTATGTCTGTCTGTGTGTCCGTCCGTATGTCACAGCCACTTTTTTCCGAAACTATAAGAGCTATACTGTTGAAACTTGGTAAGTAGATGTATTCTGTAAACCGTATTAAGATTTTCACACAAAACTAGAAAAAAACAATAAATCTTGGGGGTCCCCATACTTAGAAGTTAGAACTGAAACTCAAAAAATTTTTTTTCTATGGATGGATCTATGGATAGGTCTTCAAAAATGATATTGAGGTTTCTAATATAATTTTTTTCTAAACTGAATAGTTTGCACGAGAGACACTTCCAAAGTGGTAAAATGTGTGTCCCCCCCCCCTGTAACTTCTAAAATAAGAGAATGATAAAACTAAAAAAAAAATATGATGTACATTATCATGCAAACTTCCACCGAAAATTGGTTTGAACGAGATCTAGTAAGTAGTTTTTTTTTTAATAATTTAAAACTTACTACAGGTTTGTACGGAACCCTCGGTGCGCGAGTCCGACTCGCGCTTGGCCGGTTTTTTTTAACTAATACTTAACAATTTTTTAATTCAAATAGGTTAGGTAGAGCTTATACCTAGCATTCGGAAGTTTGAAGTGATTTATGATAAACTAGGACTTCACCCACGTGGACCAAGCTTTTACAAAATCCAGTAGAAACTGTATTAAATAAATATTCATGGATAAAAAGTAGCTCTTTTATCCGGGATGCAACTTGTCTCTGTATCAAACTTTGTCAAAATCTCTTGAATATAAATTATGGGCCGTGAAAGCGTAGCAGACCGACAGACAGACACATTTATAATACGGATATATAAGTACGGATATAACTGATACGCTATTATTAGATTGGAGGTGCTGGAATGGCGACCCCGAACCAGAAACTCAGCTTTAGAGACCACCTGTAGTTTGACAGACCGTCTCAAGCGAGTTTTGGGCAGCACGCAGAATAACCAGCACCGTTTTATGTGAACATCCTTGCAACTTCTAATTAGTCGAAACGACAACGAATATTACGAACCTTTACAGCTGTGACCATGACAGGAAGCTGAGCATGGCTGGTCATAGAAATGTCTGCCATAGCTCGATTTGTTTTCCCCTTACGTCCCGGGCATATTTCCCCAATATTAGGGTAATATGACAACACGGGCTCATACTGTAAATAATAGATGCCTTAGACTTGGGACCCGCGACGCGCTCTGTCAATTATTTACCCGCAAATGATGGAAGTGCCTCCTATTCTCTTTTACTACAAGGAAAAGAATTTATGGATTGTTTTCTACGCCAACGTTTGTACGCTTATGTGTGGGCTTAGCTATAAGTAAGTAAGTAGGTAAAAACACTTTATTACACACAAACAGATAACAGAACAGAGGTCCTAACACAAATCACGACAAAATTTATAACACGGTTTAAAGGCGGCCTTATCCCTACGAGTGATCTCTTCCAGGCAATCTATATGAGAGGAGATAGGTTGCATTGTATGACGACTGGTTGGTACCTACTTGGTGTACACATGTGAATTTATAAAAGAAAAAAAAAAAAAAAGATACGCGCCGAATTGAGAACCTCCTCCTTTTTTGGAAGTCGGTTAAAAATAAGTTCTAACTATTACAATATAATAAACTATGTGTATTTTCCAGACCGTGGCGCGTTTGGAACCCTCGTAGCTTAAAATAAATCAAGTTAAGAAGTGTCAGGCCATAGTTCACCACGCTGGCCAAGTGAGCATTGACAGACTCCACGTACCTTTTTTTGAACATTATGAAGAAGGCACGGGCATACAGGCTCACGATGTTTACAAGACGTGTTATACAATTACTTAAAACACACATTAAGTCTAAGTTAGAAGTGCGTGCCCAGGTATCGAATCCCGACCACCGGAATGGGAAGCCACACGTCTGAACTCTGAAACAGGCTTCCTCAAAGTCTACTATCGCAACAAATTGATTGCGAGTTGCGACTGAATTATTTGAAGACTGTGGTCATCTCATCGACATACCTACTACAAAAAAGAATAACTCTTGCCCACAATAATGAATCAAAAAAGCCCAAAAGTAATTTTCTCCATACTTTAATCACCTACTTACCATGTTAGCTTGATGATATTATGCAAATCGGTATATCGGAATATTGATACGAAGGCAGAGTCGAGTTACGATTTTTTGCGTTCAATAATGCACTATCCAAATAAATATCTAAAACGCTGCGGGCGAAGCGATTTATATCGTGCCATAGACATGCAACTTTAAGACCAGGCAAGACGAATTCTAATCAAATAAATATTATGAATGCGAAAGTTTGGATGGATGTATATGGATGTATGGATGTTTGTTACTCAATCACGCCCCAACGGCTGAACGGATCTGGATGAAATTTCGCACAGAGATAGATTATAGTCTGGAATAACACATAGGCCACTTTTTATCCCGGAATATTAAGGAGTTCCCGCGGGAACCGAAAAACCTAAGGAGTTCCCGCGGGAACCGAAAAACCTCGATCCACGCGGACGAAGTCGCGGGCATCAGCTAGTATTATAAAAATGCGAAAGTTTGGATAGATGGATGTTTGTTTTCAATCAATTTTAAAGTGCTTCAAAAATATTATTTAAAAAAGGGGTATCAAACCTTTTCTTACCGAGCTGAAAATTTCAATCAAAGATGACGTACCCATGATGTACCAAGCATGTACCTCTAATATACGAGTATGTTTATAAACAAATCCAAGCTGTCCTCAACTTGGTCACACAAATGACATTACTTTTTGCAATATATTGGGTAAAGTCGCCTTCCATCATTGTATCCTATTTTTCTTTCTTCTTGAGGTAAAACATTTTACATTAAAGTCTATAAGAAGCGCTTCAGTGATGTGCACGGCAAGTCAGCGGTAATACAATAGCAATAAGTCGGTTTACTATCGCACTGGGACGCTCATAAAGCAGGGGGCCTAATGAGGATTTATGTGTGTTGTATTACACTGAAAGCCAGGGTACACGCAGTTGAGGTTTTCGGGGAGCTTTCGATAGGATTTTCTTTTTTTACATAAAATCGTCTGACAGTATTCTGCCTTACTTAACATTTTTTGTTTTTGTTTTAAGTTTTTATGCAACACAAAATAGGTACATACGGTACATCCGTTTCCGGTAAAATTAACTGCGGAGAGATAGGCATATTTACAGATAAAACTAGCTTAACTTAGAGTAATTCACTCGCTTCGCTCATAAATGCTTTCACAGTGGGTACAAGACCTATGAACCATTCATATAAACAATATAGGTACCTACAGTTATAGACCCAACGGAACAGTAAATCAGTAGTATTCGTGTCAATGAAAAATGAAAATGAAAATGACTTATTTCATGTAGGACAACTTGTGCCACATATGATAAGTCGTAAGAATCTACCACCTCTACATCAATGGTTTAGTTTTTTAAGCACGTTGATATTGTCAATCAGTCAGTATTGTTTTTTAATTCTGATGCAATCTTCGCAAATAGTATAGGGTAGATCTGAATATGAAACGCAATTTTAACCTTTTCAGTGTCATTGTTCCCAGATTTATAAATCTAGAAAACTGAAAAACTGCACATAGTAGGTAGGTACTATTTTTCTGCGAAATAAATTATAAATTAATTAATTTTTGATTTAAATTTCCTACCAACTGTTCTTAAATATTTACGGTTTCAAAACTTTGTTTTAAATGGTTGAAAAGAAGAAAATGAAAATGAAAATGTGTTGAGCGCCCCTTACATCTAAGCAGACTCGCTACAGTTCATCCAAAAATGCCGTGAGTTTATTTGGATGTTTTATTTCTTTATACACAGGTTTATTGTCCTTGTATGGAAATAAATAATAAGTATATTTACAGTTTGCTCTATTATATTATACCTAAGACCTAAATCAATCATTATTACAATCAATTATTATTGTGATTAGCCAAATATTTTATGGTATTCTTGCTACGACAATAGATTTCGGCCAATAGCCGAGTATTAACCGATCAAAAGTGATTGCCCCTAATAAAATAGGGCACCTGTTTAAAATAAGTACTTACCTACATTAATTGAAAAAAGTTTTTTTTTTTCAAAGTAACTTGTTTTATCTGAAAACCTACCTGGCGCAGTGTTGAGCGCTGTTGTCTTGATGTGGGCGGTCCCGGGTTCGATCCCCAGCAGAGTCAATTTGGGAATTTATAATTTCTGAATTTTCTGTAGTCTGGCCTTGTGGGAGGTTTCGGCCGTGGCTAGTTACCACCCTTAAAAAACATTGGTTAAGGAAAACCACCGTGAGAAATCCTGCACGAATTAGAGGTTTCCATAGCGCACTCCCGAACTTCTCCGCACTTGGTCAGCGGGTTGGAACATGGCTTAAACCCTTCTCGTCCTGACAGAAGACTCGTGGAGGTAGTGAGGTGAGTGAGGATATGACGACCTCCGTGGCGCAGTATTGAGCGCTGTAATCTTAACGTCCGGAGGGCCCGAGTTCGATCCCCGGCAGGGTCAATTTGGAAAATAATTTCTGAATTTTCCCTGGTCTGACCTGGGTGGGAGGCTTCGGCAGTGGCTAGTTAGGTACCACCCTACCGGCAAAGACGTGCCGCCTAGAGATCTAGCGTTCCAGTACGATGCCGTGTAGAAACCGGTTTTTAATATAGGTAACTGCCATGCCCCTAACAGGTTAGTCCGCGTCGATGATGGGTTGCAATGAAATGAACGTCTGACAGTGAATGCGAAAATCGCAATGATCGCAACCGCGTTACGTACTCTGACACTGGTAGTTAAATATTAATGACTAACAAATACGGCATAAGAGAGATTCCCGCTGAAAAACCACGCATAATGCTACATGCTCCGCGCAATCTGCTATGCAACTTTTTCAATACAAATTTCGTCTGTGTGAATTCATTTCAACCTTGGTGCATACAGTGGAACCATCAGTGGAGCAATATTAAGAGGATCGTCTAGTGACGAAACGCGACGCGAGTAGGTATGTTCAATAATGCTATCTGTTTCACAACGCTTCGCTGCCTTCTCCGTATCGTGCGAGCGAGAGATAGCATAGCCTACATTTTATTCTTGAAATATTGTTTCGGGTGATAACGTTTTTATCCCCCCAAACGTTTACGAAATTAGACAATTTTGTTCTCATTAGATTCAGTACACCTTAATCTAGGCACGAACGTTCTATTTTTTTAGTATTTTAGTTTAGTTACATTTAAAAAAATTAAAATACTCGAGGAAGTTTTTAGGTCAAAAATATGGATTAGACGCTAATAACTTTTAACATAAGCAATATTTCTTTAAAATTAAAACGTACGAGCATAGTTCTTCATTGTATCTGCAACATTTCTAAAAATTATGAAAACTGGACAACATTTACGGGAAGAGAAACGTTATCGCTTTTTGTATGAAAATTTACAACTAGACGATCCTCTTAATAGCCCAGTTTTAACAGTTCCATAAAGGTAGACTTTGTGGCGCACGACCGCGACGCGCGTAGTTAGGTGGCGATACTTAGGTATGTCCTGTCTTATGTCCGACAAATACGACAACGCGACTTCTTAAGATGCGACGCAACAGTATCAAATAAGTAAAAAATAATCGACTGTGACCCTTAAATGGAACCCTTAAGGTGCGATAAGTCGCACCTTAAGGGTTCCATTTTTACCATTTTGGTACGGAACCCTAAAAATTGGCAGTATAGGGACTGCCGATAGAAGTGAAAACGATTAGGTATTATTTTAAATTTTTTTTTATCCTTAAAACTAAGGTTAGTATTGAAGTTTAATTACGAATGTAGTATATTTATATTTAAGACCTTTTGCCTTCGTAACAACGCGAGCATGTCGGCGCGGAGCATGTCGCATGTCGGTGACGCGAATCCACAAGTTTACCCCCTACCAAAAAGTGCTCAACGCGGCTAAAGAAGTGTTCACTTCAATAAGTGACCAACGACTTATTACAAAATATCATAGTAACTGACCCTTCGTATGGCCTACGTTGTCGCATAAGATAAGTTTGGAATTTTCCAATAATACGACTACGACTCCATACATAGATAGACAGATAAATGCTTTATTGCCACACAAAACATTAAAATCAAATAAATATTATAAATGCGAAAGTTTGGATGGATGTATGGCTATGGATGTATGGATGTATGGATGTATGGATGTTTGTTACTCAATCACGCCCCAACGGCTGAACGGATCTGGATGAAATTTGGCACAGAGATAGATTATAGTCTGGAATAACACATAGGCTACTTTTTATCCCGGAAAATTAAGGAGTTCCCACGGGAACCGAAAAACCTCAACGCGGACGAAGTCGCGGGCATCAGCTAGTTTAATAATAAAGTTAGCGAACAAAAATAACTCCATTCATAGGTACTAATATTATAAACGAGAAAGTGTATATGTCTGTCTGTCCGTCTGTCTGTCTACTACGCTTTCACGACCCATCTTTCTAACCGATTTCGATGACATTTGGTATCTAGACTATAGAGATACGTTGCATGCCGGGGAAGAACAAAGGCATTTTATCCCGGAAAATTAAAGTTCCCGCAGGAATCAAAAAATGTTGTAGCCACGCGGACATCATCTATATAAGTAACGAAACAATTCGGAAAAGTTTGAAATGCGTCTCCAATGATCGAACCCCGACCACTCGATCAGGAGAGCAAACGTCTTAACCACTAAGTTATCAACGCTTTAATACAAAGAGCAAACTCGGAAGCAGGTTAAACTCCCAACACGGTCGTAATCTCATAAAGTAATTAGCGAAATCCTCGGAAACGCAGCGTCTTCTAAGTTTTTAATGTCCTCTCTGTTAGCCTGGGGTTACTTCACTTTACTTTACTTACGTTACTTGGAAACTTTTTGAAGCATAAAGCCGGATCTTCACTGAGCGGACTTTAATTCATTCCATACTAATATTATAAATGCGAAAGTGTGTCTGTGTGTCTGTCTGTCTGCTACGCTTTAACGGCCCATCGTATCAACTGATTTTGATAAAATTTGGTATAGGGGTAGGTTACATCCCGGGGAAGGACATAGGATCCCGGAAAATTAAGGAGTTCCCGCGGGAATCAAAAAACTTAATCCACACGGACGAAGTCGCGGGCATCATCTAGTACTCAATATATAAAGAAAAATCACAACAAAACAACTGGGGCCATACTACCAACACTTAAAGTGATATTTGTGGACTTTCGTCTTTTAGAATTATAATTATAGTCCTTATTTCAGGATCGTCAAGGTACGTGACATCAAACTGTAATATTGAGTAATATTGTTTAAGTATTGATTTAAGCATTTAAATGATATATTTTATGACACGTAGGAGAGGCTCAGAAAGAAAATTCCACTGAGAAGAGGCGGCAAGAAACTCAGCAGTTATTATCGCTTGAACAAAAACAACTTTTAACGAAAAACGACAAAACTGCGATCCTGATAGGCTTTTGTATATTTTCATTTCGTAAGTTTTGAAGTTGTACAAATTGTCATATAAAAACAACATTTCATCCCAAAAACTCGGCTAGCCGTAATGTTCCCTTAAATCTTTTGTATTAAGTCGAGGATTTCTCTAAGTCTTTGCGCTCGTTTTAAAATTGCTTCCACTGAGCTATGGCGCACATTTGCTTAAGTGCCTTTATGTTATGTTTTTGAGTAACAGCGCATATCATAAGAGATATGGGATAGGGAAGGTGAGTTATTTTAATAGTACGGAACAATATTTCTGAAGAAGAGTCATTATTTTATAATTCTAACTAGCTGATGCCCACGACTATGTCCGCGTGGTTTAAGTTTTTTAAATTCCCACTGGATTCCCAATTTTCTGGGATAAAAGTAGTATGTCACTCTCCCAGGTCCTCAACTCAATACCCATGCACGTCGCTCCGTTGCTCTGTTGCATCGTGGTTGAAGGACATACCAACAAACAAACACAGTGTCGTATTTATATCTAATATACTTATGATTTTTTATGTTGCTCAACAGAGACACTAGCGAGAAAACAATTATCTCGGCTACTTTCGCTCTCAGAAAAAATCTAATTGCATTTGACTTTTCTTTTTGTTTTGATTTGATTACTTAATTCAGCTTTTAGTACCTAGGCTTGGTATATTCATTAATAATACTATAAATGCGAAAGTGTGTCTGTCTGTTACCTTTTCACGGCCCATCAGCTTAACCGATTTAAATGAAAGTTTAAAAGGTATAGCTTCCATCCCGGAAAAAGAAATAGGCTTCTTATCCCGGAAAATCCAAGAGTTCATTGAATCCATTGTTGATTTGACTAATTGTCAAATATGTACCTAATTAATTATTTGAATACTTTAATATTAGCTTCGAAATGTAATAAATATGTCGAGCATTGCATATGAGAGCATTATATACTTTACCTAAAGATCATTAACATTGAATTATACATTGTAGGTCAACGACTTATTACAAATAGACGCGGCATACGCGAACATCATTGCACTAAAAACGGCGTAAATATTACGTACGCGGAGAAAGGGAAAGAACATAAAGGTCAACATACGCTATACCTGTTATTGGAAAGAGATGAATAGATTCTGAGTTACACTATTGTTAACTGCAATGTTCGACAAGTGACGGCAAGTGCCTTCTTATATTCTTGCCAAAATAGAGCGCGGAAAGCGTATCTAATGTTTTAAATATCATAGTTGTTGGTACCTACATAATAAAATGCAAAACTGCAATACAACCTGTGAAAAGTGTAAATTGGCATTATTATATTGCACCTAATTAAGTAACCCTCCAAGTGACTCAAGTTAAGGGTCTGTTAAGGGTAACTTTATGTTAAACGTATAAAGATACCTGTCCATCCAAGATCTTTAGGTTAGCTCGCTTGAGGCGCCTAACGGGGTATATCAGTCACAATTTAAACAAAACTACTCGGGACGATTTGATCCTGAGCTCGCTTCGTTACTTGTGGTACTGTCCGCAGATAAAATATTGCAAAACTTAACTTTAAGTTAACTTAACAGTACAGTTTTGCATGCAAAGGTGGTCTTATCTTAATGATCTCTCACAGACACAACCTTTAAAAAAAAATCAAATGTTTTTATTCAAATAAACTTTTACAAGTGCTTTTGAATCGTCGAGTGAATCTACCACTGGTTCGGAATGCCATTCCTACCGAGAAGAACCAGCAAGAAACTCGGCAGTTACTCTTTTGAAAAAATTAATTAATTTTAATTTAATTTAATTTAATTTAAATTAAATTAATTAATTAATTTGGTGAGAGGAGCAAGGTGAAAAAACGATTTTTTTAAAGTATCCACTACAAGTTAGCCCTTGACTGCAATCTCACCTGATGGTAAGTGATGATGCAGTCTAAGATGGTGGCGGGCTAACCTGTTATAGGGGTATAATCGGTTTCTACACGGCTTCGTACCGGAACGCTAAATTACTTGGCAGCACGTCTTTGCCAGTAAGGTGGGAATTAGCCACGGCTAAAGCCTCCAGGCCAGACCAGGGAAAATTCAGAAATTATAAATTCCCAAATAGACCCTGTCGGGGATCTAACCCGGGACGAACACTGCGCCAGAGAGGTCGTTGAATAGGATACCTAACTAACTTCGTTGGTCTAGTATACTTAGTTAGCATGCTTGACTGCCGCCGTCGAGGTCCCGGGTTCGAGTCCCAGGTCGGGCCATAATTAAGTGTTGGGTTTTTCTGACTAGAAATTCTCAGTACTAGCCCGGAGTTAGGAAGTTGGCGGTGTTTCACCCCCGTGCCTTGTAGAGCACGTTAAGCCGACATTCCCGGTTATTATCACTAACATGATAATAGTCGTTAAAGCCCGCCAACCCGCATTGGAGCAGCGTCGTGTGTCTAAGCTCTAATTCCCTCTCTCCTATGAGAGTGGAATAGGATAGGGATAGGAATAGGGTACCTACTACCTACCTATGATATTTAAAACATTAGATACGCTTCCGCGCTCTATTTTGGCAAGATTAGAGGAAGGCATTTGCCGCCTTACTTAGTCAGGCACCGTTCAGCGTCGTGGCTTAACGTCTATTTAAATAACGCGTATACTCGCAAAAGTGTGTTCAAAATGCCTTCGTGTATTTTTAGACTTGCAAGAAATACACTGCAGTCGTTAGGGAAAAGAAAAAAAGTTTGTTTTCATACGTAAGGTAGTAGGTACGTAGTGCGTAGTAAATAGGTATGTAATATTTAATTTTGTTTTTTTTTAATTCTCATTTTTTGAAGGATCTTTGAATCTCTGTGAGATAATGCCAGACCCATAAACTCAATATCTTACTTATATGAAATACAATAATACCTACTTAAATAAACAAAGCTTTTGAAATTGGTATAACTTAACTTTCTTTATCCATTCTGAATATGCAGTTATATACCAATCTCGCAGCTAAAGAAAAAGGCAGTACGCTGTTTTTAGTGCAATGATGTTCGCGTATGCCGCATCTATTTGTAGTAAGTCGTTGGTACCTACAGGGATTTTTGCGAACGGTACATAGAAAGTAATAAGTCAGTAAAAATGTGCATACAATGGTTGCGATTTGAAATGCAAAGCGCAAGCGCAGGCCGAGGTGGAGGACGTCACTCGAGGGCCCATTATATGCGGGCTTCGGTACAGACGGACAATTGTCAGGTTCCGATCAGCTTTTACTTTCTGCGGTTGCATTATGTACCAACTCATGCCCGCGACTTCGCCAGCAATGATTAAGTTTCCTTTTATTCCCGCAGGAATTTAATTTTCCGGGATAAAAGTAGCCTTCCTTGGGATGCATCATGCAACCTATCGCTACAATTTTTTTTATCAAAATCGGTTTAAAAAATCAGACAGATCGATAGACACACTTTCGCTTTTATAATAGTAGTATGGATAGGGAGGACCTTTTTATTAAGGTCGACACCAAGTCGAAAATTTATTTGACTATCCTCTTTATACTAGTTTATACTCTCGGCTGTTTTCCTTCACTCTTAAATTCATTCATTCATTATTAGTGATTACCTAATTGCTTGCAGCAATGGCTTTGTATGGCTTTCGATATATTAAAGGACCTATTGAAAATTGACAACATAATTTGCTGAACCAAATTATGCGACTTATTTTCTGTACTTAGGACAATATTGATACTGTCTTTGATATTATGTGTGTCGTAACGACAGCGATATTAAAAAGAATTAAATGCAATTTATTCTTAACCACCATTCTGTTATAATAAGTATATCATTTACCTTTTTATTACACTTTTTTTTTAATCGCTGGAAAAATGCTTTTACGCATACCGCACTAATATAAGCGGTTATGTGGGACTCTGCACTAGCATAATACCCACTAAAAAACCAGCGGCACAGTCCGCGTCGAGAATGAACCGTCTCAGGGTCCCAAATCTTGGATACGACTGAGAGTTATATCACAATATGATGATATTATAATAAAGTAAAAAACATGAATAAAATGAATACAATGTTACACCACAGTCCGCAGTACAAAAACAATTATTAGGCAACGATGACCGCGTAAAAATTATGCAAAGCAATAAAAAACCTGTCACATGTCAAAGTATTTAAACACACAACATACTAACGAGTACATACGCAACTCAAAAAGTGATCGTCAACATTAATAACAGTTTTTGAAACGTCTTATTGTCTCTTGGACGGTTCGAAAGTTTCAATCGGTGGTCCTTCGCCATAGAATTCATCGTTTTTATAGAAGTGGTAAAGTGCTTACACAGGGATACATCAGTGCGTTGACAGTGATTTTACAATCGTGCATTATCGAATCTACATCTTCTGAAGATGCTCCGGTATCGGAGTGAAACGTACGTTGAGAATAATTTGGAAGATTTCTGTGGTGTGATGAATATCGCGGGATATACTAGTAGATGCAAGATACACACTGTACCACATAGATTTACCTATTGTCGCGGGTTATAGCGAATTAAACTTCTAGTTCCTTCATCATGGACTTCCGCAAAATAACGCCTGCTTCTATCCAATATTTAAACATCAGTGCGTTTTGTAATAAAAACTTAGCAGATGTTATCGCTTCGTTACAGTTTAATTTATGATTATTTGGATGCTGGACATGTGAAATTTTATTGTATGATTGTAGAAGTTTCTAGAATTGAGACACTCTGTACCGAAATTTTAGACGTCAGGCTGGCCATACCGTAGTGTAACAGCTTATACTGTGACAATTGCAATCATTTCTGATTGTCCGACAGTCTCTCACTATTAACATAGATGCATTATTATAGCATTCCATAAACTTAAGCTATCACAGTTGGATATTTGACAACTAGTCAAATCAGCAACTTTTTTCAAACGTCAAAACGCGTGCTTAGTATGGAATTTTGAATTGTGACGTGATCAAAGTTCGACACACTTTTTTACTTTAATCGAAAGTTTAAAATGGTTATTCAACACAAAACTAGCAGGGGGCGTGGATATTACGACTTTTGGGAAATCCTTTATTAGGGTTCCGTAGCCAAATTTGGCAAAAACAGAACCCTTATAGATTCGTCATGTCTGTCTGTCTGTCTGTCTGTCTATCTGTCTGTCTGTCTGTCCGTCCGTTTGTCACAGCCACTTTTTTCCGAAACTATAAGAACTATACTGTTGAAACTTGGTAAGTAGGTGTATTCTGTGAACCGCATTAAGATTTTCATACAAAAATAGAAAAAAAACAATAAATTTTGGGGGTCCCCATACTTAGAACTGAAACTCAAAAATTTTTTTTCATCAAACCCATACGTGTGGGGTATCTATGGATAGGTCTTCAAAAATGATATTGAGGTTTCTAATATCATTTTTTTCTAAACTGAATAGATTGCGCGAGAGACACTTCCAAAGTAGTAAAATGTGTGTGTGTCCCCCCCCCCCGTAACTTCTAAAATAAGAGAATGATAAAACTAAAAAAAATATACGATGTACATTACCATGCAAACTTCCACCGAAAATTGGTTTGAACGCGATCTAGTAAGTAGTTCTTTTTTAATAATTTAAAACTTACTACCTACAGGTTTGTACGGAACCCTCGGTGCGCGAGTCCGACTCGCACTTGGCCGGTTTTTATTTAATAATAACTAAAAAATAATTTAATTCACTAGTAGTCAAATATCCAATTGAAACATTAGTTGTGAAGCTGCAATTAGCTTAGACTGTAGTAACTTTCGTTTTATGTGCTTATTTACACTTGAACGTTATGTGGATTAGATTAGAACAATCGGTTTTATCGGTGATAAAATTATTATAAATCCAAAAAATATATTGTCATCAAAAATAATGAATCTTTAATGACGAATGTTGATGTGTAAACGGATTGGGCAGTAAGGGGGCTTACCTTAAGCTATTTCTATTACCTTTTTTATCATTCTGTGGTCCTTTGCGTTCCCAATCTGCATGTTAAGTGTGGAGAATAATAAAAATTTACATTAGTACAAAAACCCCTTTGTCTGACCCGCCTGAGTCAGATGGGGACAGTGTGAAAACCTCGGTCGACGGCCTAAACAAAGCTCTCACTTGCGGTGCTGTCAGGGGATTAGACGCCACGGTATATTTTTCATCTTTTACATAAAAATTCTTTACGAAAAACCGACTTCTAAAGCCACTGTAAAGTAAAAAATAATTTTGATTTCTCCACACTATGTTGGAGTCGGGCGAGCCTGACGCGCTAACTTTGCCTATCTTTGTTATACTCCCACCTACAGCATCAGGATTGAGGATTTGGAGTCACAATTTTTTATGGGACCACCTCGCGAGCTTCCTCTAACCACTAAAAGAAAAAAAAAACAAATCGGTTTAGAAACCACGGAGATATGCACCGACATACATTAAAAAAAACATACGCGCCGAATTGAGAACCTTTTTGGAAGTCGGTTAAAAACCATACTTTTCCTGACCCCAGCAGAGCGGCTCGGCTCGGTACACTTGAAAGTATACTTGTTAATATTTTCAATAAAAACCAACAATAATTTGCTTCACCATTCACACGCAAATTGAAACCATTTGAAAATGTTTTCTATAAAATTTAAGAATTTCCACCATGTACAACTGTAAATTGAAAATACAAGTCGGACTACTATGTAATGTAAAAAACACATAATTCAAATGTATACAGTATAATGACTCTTATCCACCAGTAGACACGTAATTAAATAATAAATAAATTCAAACTCTACAATAAAAAATATAATATGCGAAATATATCAGCTAATTTCATGAACGCTTTTTAAAGAATAAGTAATATAGTAAAGAGATATTTGACCAAAGTGTAAGATTATTTACGTATTTAAAGTGACAAAGTGCTAATTCGATAGTACTTATTAATGAGGCATGCATTGCATTAGTGCGTTAGGCATGCACTGATTTATTTTCGATGACATATTATGACATTCAATATTATCTATTTAAATTATTAATATACCCTCACAATGGTGTCTTAAAACTCTTAGTATGAGGCAAAACGAGCGTAGTTTTTTGAGTTGTGAGTCGTGTTATTTCGGTCGCGTAATTTCTGCTCGTCTAGCATCACACATAAAACTTAAACTACAAATTGTTCCAGAAGCGCTATGAACTGAGAAAAAGTTAAGAAACCCTTGTCATCAATGAGAGTACAGCCGCTTGGAACGAAAACACTTCTTTCTCCTCTCGTTGTCCTAACGACAGACATTTACAACGTAATGACAAATATTGCGACACTGTGTGTTACACATGGCAACGTTACACATTAAAACTATACAAACTTCTTATTAGCATTAAAATAACGGCGATAATCGAGTAACTAGAATGTTTATTTTGTCCACTGTACACGTACAACTGCTTTCGAGGAATCCGAAAACGAAATCATGCCTATGTAGCAACGTCGACCCACATTTGAGATGTGTTACTGCAAAAGTCATAAGCCAATACAAACTCATTCATTCATTCAGATAAACAGTCCTGACTCCTGACTCAATCACTCACTGAATGACTCGTCGCAATGCGCAGCACAAACCCAGAGAGATGAAATTTTTCTCAGAAGTTCCCTATATTATTAATTTAGACAGGAATAAGGCCGCATTATTTAAAATCCCATGTGAACTAGACCACAGAATAGGTAAAAGGCTAGACGCAGGCGTAGACTAGTCACGTACAAAAAAAGATAAATGTCCTGACTCATTCACTCGCTGACTGATTCATCTAAGCCCAGCCCTTGGACCTAGAAAACTGCAGAGGTTCTCTAAAATTACGTGATATATAGACGTAAGTATGTACTGATAGACGATTTAAATGAAAATAATTTATTATGGCAAAATTTTTCGAAAGTCGTCGGGAGCGAAGGCGCGAGCGGTCACTAGTATTTCCGTATACCATAGTTCCGATACGAAATACTAGTGACCACCGTTAATTTAAAAATACTAATAAAACTGAATAAAAATTCTGATTAAATTAAAAACAAAAAAAATAACCTGCTCTTAGATTGATTTAGCAAATCCGCGAGTTTTCAAACTCGAGTTGGGAAACTCATTTAGTGGAAATCCGGCTCCAAGTATAGAAATGTATACTTATAATAGCCGTAGCATTTCAAAACGCCTTTTAAATAGTTTTTCAGCCAATTATTATGAAATGCCCAAGCCTACTTACAAGGTGTAAGACTATTGTGCTCAAACTCGACCAGTTCCGTCAAATGCGTGCAAAAAACTTCACTTTAAACGAAGTGATGTCTCGACAAGGCAATGTTCGGAATCCGCGCGGCTCAAAAACAAGGAATGCAACAATGGCTGGATACTATCGGATTCGGTATTTGTTTTCGGTCGATCAATTTCGGGCAGTTGCGGAATTAGATCGAACCTGCACTTTATCTTGTCAATTTCTCGGTTATGATTGCGATTGGTACGTTCGAAATTCAAACTTATTCTTTGCGTTTGTAATTAATGAATGATCAATGATAACGATTGGAACATTTTGTATTTCGAATTCTCATAAATTATGATTATTATCTATGATTATACCTAATTAAAAATTTGTTTCATGGCTGCGATGTTTGATTGATTTTTGTGAATGATCAATGATTACGATTGGAAGTTAGAACGTTCTTCTTATCCTGAATATTCATATCTGTGATTATAATGTGAGTTAAGATATGACATTCTCTGTATTGGTTCCATGACTGTGATTCTTGAAGTGAAACTTCATTAGAATCGTTGTGATTGAAAATTCGATGAAACGAAAAAGCGACAACAAAAGTGACCAACATATTCTTAATAGGATTAAACCTGCGAGAAAATGAGATAGAATACAAGTTATCTCATTATCTCGTAGGCTACTTTTCTGAAGTTTCACTAACTGCCGTGTCCATCCGAAAAAAAGTGCCCTGGGATTTCACCTCATACCCCTCGAATAAGACGAAGATAACTACCTACTGACTATCAACGCTTTAATACAGGCAATACAAATTGCATTTATATGTAGTTACCATATTTCCAAGTATTATTAAGGGCACTTAAAATCGATACCTAGAAACCAATCAATTCCTCAATGACATCGAAACAAACCCTTTATTACTATTTTTTATTCGATAATAGGCTGTCTTGGTCGGATTTACTGCCATTATCTTTATGCGGTCATACTGTTTCTTATGTAGCTTAAAATAAAGTTCATTTTGCACGTTTTTGTTGTATCAAAAGTTTGTTAATCGAACGGTTAAGGATATTTTATCCGGTGATTATTATTTGGAATAATTGTACCTGTTATGGTGACAATTTTTTTTCATACATTCAGATTTTTAGTAGATTTAGTGTCCTTTTCAAGTTTGATTTCATAGTAATATTGGACTGCACCAAATAGATTAATTAGTGTTCTTTTCAAGTTTGATTTCATAATATTGGACTGCACCAAATTATCTTAGGTATCAATTATCAACAGACGACTCCATCAAAAGAAACATAAAATGGATAACTAATTATATTTAAGAAAACAGTTTACTTTATACACTAAGTAATTAGTTCCCAAACATAAAAAAACAAGAGCCAAAAGTAAATTATGATAATTTATGTTTACCAAGTTGTTTGTGCAACTAAAATATACTTACTTAAAGTTAAGTTCGAACGCATTTCCTAGGTGTATCTTTATAATAAGTAGTGCATTAGTAGTGAAGATACGATCAAAAGGGCTCTTGCCACCATAGATATTCCTGCGCTCATTGAGCCGGCAGGGATTAGTCGGGATGATGGCAAGAGACCTGATGGATTGACGCTGGTTCCCTGGGAACGGGGACGGGCGCTAATGTGGGACGCAACATGCGTAGACACATTGGCCCCGTGTCATATCAGGGAGACAGCATCAAGGCCGGGAGCCGCAGCAGAAAAGGCTGAAACCGGCAAACGGCGGAAGTATGCCTCTCTCATAGAGAGTTACATATTTGTTCCGTTTGCCGTGGAGACCCTGGGGCCGTGGAGTCTTAGTGCCAAAAATTTTTTGCGAGCTATTTCACCGCGGTTGGTTGCCTCATCTGGTGACAGAAGGGCTGGCTCATTTTTTGCGCAAAGGATCAGCCTGGCTGTCCAGCGCGGAAATGCAGCCAGTATTCTCGCCACCATTCCACGCGGGCATGATTTATATAGTAATTAGGTTAGGCTAGCTAGCTTTAATTTCTATTGTTTTGTTTTCAATGTAGTGAAGTATCTAGGATATCTTAATCTGTGGTCGTAGTTTTTTTAACAACCCATCTAAAAATAATCTCAATGTTATTGTAGACAATCAACTCATAATAAGCATGTCCCGAGAAATTAATGTAATTATTATCCTTCTTGGATCGAGCAAGATCGATCATTGTGAGACAGAGATGGAAGAATTCAACGAAGGAGTGAAACGGACAGAGATACTGTAAACGTGTTATTACGGACGGCAATTTGATGCGTTTATGAAAATTTCGCGCAACGCATCTTGCTTGCATTTTTTTTTTAAATATACTTAATATAAATGTGATAACATGAGTTTTATTTAGTTTGACTACACTTTAAAATATATATTTTTATTAAAATCCATACCTAATATTATTAGAAATGCGAAATTTGGTACAGATATAGATTAAACCCCGGAAAAGAAAAACAGTTTCCATAACATTTTAAAAAACTCTAAACTTGAAGAGTCTCAAGAGAATAGGTAAATCTTGTATAGTATCTTTTAATAATGTAGATGATTTTTTAATAATAATATTTTTAGTATTGTTTGTATTACTGCAATTAACATTAATAACATTATTTCTCCTTAATGAAGTTAAAACTTCTTTAGCCGCGTAACATTCTTAATTAAACTTTAATGCCTCAGTTTTAAGGTTTATATTTTAATTATTTTAAATTTCTTTTTTTTTCAAATTTTAATACTAAAATTCTAAGTTATAAGTTTTCACTTCTATCGGCACTCGGCAGTCCCTATGACTGCCATGAATGTATGTACCTTATGTATTATTTAAAGCCGCGATCCATTCTACTCAGCCAGTACCTTATCGAGCACCTTAACTTAACCCTAAGTTAATTTCCTGTAAGTTATTATGAAAATTATAGTCTTATTTGACTTATTTCGCTCACAGCATCTGTCCAATTATTGTATGTAATATGAAATTACTGTATGAAGTCATTATTTTTATTATTTCAAAAAATACCGTTATTAATACTATACACAAAATAACGGTACAGTAAAAGCTCTTTATTCGCGGGGGACACGTTCCGTAAATATGCCGCGAATACAGAAACCGTGAATATGGAATGGGATAAACTAAATAACAAATATAGTTAAAAAATCAATTTAATTGAAGTTTTAGACCATATTGATTAATTATTATCTTCAGGCTTAGGCAATGGTTTAAAGAATTTTGTAATACTATTCCAGACTATAATCTATCTCTGTGCCAAATTTCATCTAGATCCGTTCAGCCGTTGGAGCGTGATTGAGTAACAAACATCTATACATCCATAGTCCATACATCCATACATCTACCTATACGTCCATACATCCATACATCCATACATCCATCCAAACTTTCGCATTTATAATATTTATTTGATATTTGATTACTTAAAATGCCTATAACTCCAAAACATTGTAAGTGCGTGCCCGGGTATCGAACCCGCGACCACACAAACAGGAGGTCGGGTGTCTAAGCCACTTTGCTAGCACCGCCCAATAGTTAAATAGGTATGATTAAAATTTTACACCTCAAGCCCAACTTCATAATTTATCATTCTTTTATTTTAAATGGTGGCTTTCTTACTTGAAAAAAAGTATGCGTCATCCATAATCCATGTCGTTCCCTTAGCGTAACTTATATATATAGGTACCTACTTAACTTATGTAAATTATGGGGAAATTTCAGAGATTGATCAACCATCAATCAAAGGCCAATAAAACGTCACGTCAGCACTAATAGAATATTAAAAGGCCACGCGTTTTGGACTGGAACGCGGTAATGGAAAAATAATTTACCGTGATTTATAGCTCACTCGGAACCTTGGCAAATTGCTTCGAGTTTGGGCCGTTTAACTTAAGTATTGGATGCGCGTACGCAACACGGTGGTAAATGGTAATTTTTAATCAGTATGTCGTAGGTAGGTATCTAAAACAGACTTATTTTTATTCCGCTATACTTATACAAAAAAAATATTTTTGAATGACAAGACTAAAAAAGGAAATGTAAAAGCGGTTATATAGCCAAGTAAATAAGACTTCAGATTCCTATTCGGGACTTTGTTAGAGTTGCCTCATAAGAAAAAGATAAAAGAGTGAACAAAAGGACATTCATCACCTATTTGCTACATACTAAAAATTAAAAACTATGACTGGTAAATTGCACTAGTCAGGACTAGGGATGTTATGGATATGATATTTCGGATCTGGATACGGATATGGATATAGGAATAAAATTATATCGGTTTCGGATACGGTTACGGGTATGTGATTGTGAGCGCCGCTCGATGACAGCTCGATGAGTCTGTGTATTACATATTGTTAGTTTGCATCTTAAAACCCTATCCATCACCACACGCATGTAGGTCTATAATATGATTATTTCGGATTATCCGTTAGTTTCGGATAGTTTCGGTTTCGGATATCTATATTAACTTGATAAAAAAATGTCCAAATTATACTCGACTTTGGTCGCATTTTGTCTGTAGAAATCAATATAAAAAACTAACTAGTTATGAAAAAGGTTATGTTATGACTAGAAATAACAAACAGAACTGCAAGATTCACGTGGCACGCGAGTGGTGAAACAAAAACCTCTCGAAACATGTCGTTTGTTACGGTTACGGATATATTTTATTTCGGATATCCGATAGTTTCGGTTACGGTTACCGTGCTCCATAACATCCCTGGTCAGGACGTTGATTCTTTAATCCGGATATTGCTGCATTTACGCGCTGTGACAACTCTATGTTTACATAATAGCCACCGAGAATAAAAAATAGGCTACGTATCTTCATTGATTGATCTTAAATGCTATTTGCATTATGAACTATACGGCGAAGGAATAAGTAAATAAGGTAGGTAAATTACACATACCTATTCACAAACAGGTTACCTACATAAATATATTATATTTCTTATTACTTTTAACTTAAAGTTTATTTTAGGTTGAATAATATCTGTTGTATAGTATGAAAACATACTTATTTTTTGTTTACTTTTTGCAGTGGAGTGAGGTGCATTTTTCTCGAAGTGAAAATACGGTGTGTCATGTATTGTTTGTTGTTTTGACACAGCCTTTGTTTGTACTTCCTTGTACTAATCGAGGAAAAAGGACGTCATACGTGTTTAAGTTCTTTGTACTAAAAATTTAAATAAAATATTTTAGGTTATCTATATTTAGGTTCTAACTTTTGTACCTTCAAGGCAATCTAGGCAAGCATGCTCAAAATCAGACGTTAGTATCTTCGTTCATTTTCTTCATTTATCTTCGAACGCTAGGCTATCTCAGAAAAAAACATTAAAATTTTATAAATAACATTCATTCAAAGTTACCCAAATAAGAAAACCGATTCTATAATCAACAAACCTATAAGCATTCGCATATCAAATTGGGTAAGTAGGTACTTAAGTAGTTCAGCGTTCTAGTACAGCATTTTTCTTTAAAACTTTGAAATGTCTTTGAAAAGTATGAAAAATGCAGGAGTGTGGTCTGTATCCAACTATATTAGTTCTCTTTGATTTTTGACTTCCATTAAAATTATTATTTTGAAAAAATAACTCGCGTCATCGTAATATTTTTTCTTCAGACGGCAAGTACACGCATAATATCGAACAATATAATAATTGTCATCAAAGAAAAATTACACTACCAGTATAAATAGAAACCGGTATTTTTTAATCGGTAATTTTTTATCGATAATTTTAATTATATTATACCGGTGATTTGGGGGCGCACGTGGGTATCTGGTACCGATCAAATCCCAGTTAATGCTACATCGTAAACTTGAGCGTCACTTATTTGCATTTCCCGAAACCTGTGGTTATCAAAATCGCTGTGTTCGATCGAAAACACGACCGGGAGATGGTCGTAGGTGATAGTCTCCCATTTTCTACTGCATGCCTTTTTAAGAGTTGATAACTAACCCTAAAATATGAAAGATAGAGGGGTTACTAGCCCTTGCGCGCTTGCACGTCATAAACAAAATGGCTTCTCTTTGTGACAGAATTTTAGTTTTTGCCGTGACATTATACTGCATGCCTTTGTAATATAACGTAGTTGGAACAAATTTAAGCTATAATAATTGATGGCATGCAATTCGCAACGGCCGACGGGGCTCAAACGGTTACGTAGAAATGTAAAAAAAAATAGAACATACATCCGTGTTTACAAATTGCATGCCGTTGTAAAAAATTACTTTTTTTATCTCAAATATACTCTACGAAAATTGGCATGCACCCCTCGTATGACCAAGGGTGGAAAATATTAGGAAAATGTTGTGAAAATTCAATACAGCTTTTCCGTGATTTCAAACTACTTCTAATAAAGATAAACATTAATTTAATGACCAAATAATTCTGAAATACAAATGGCATGCATGTTGCTCATGATCATTATATTATAAATAATAACAAAAGTTGCAAAAATTTAATAAACATTTCCGTGTTTTTTATTTGCATGCCGTTTTGTATTTCATAAAAACGTATTATTTTAAGTATATACCGAAAATGGCATGCGTATTAAATAATACCATCATATTTTAAATAATAATGAAAGTTGCAAAAAATTTAATAAACATTCCGTGTTTTTAATTTGCATGCCGTTTTGTATTTCATAAAAACATATTATTTTAAGTATATACCGAAAATGGCATGCGTATTAAATAACACCGTCATATTTTAAATAATAACAAAAGTTGCAAAAATTTAATAAAAATTTCCGTGTTTTTAATTTGCATGCCGTTTTGCATTTCATAAAAACATATTATCAAATAAATATTATAAATGCGAAAGTTTGGATGTATGGATGTATGTTTGTTACTCAATCACGCTCCAACGGATGAACGGATCTGGATGAAATTTGGCATAGATATAGATTATAGTCTGGAATAACACATAGGCTACTTTTTATCCCGGAAAATTAAGGAGTTCCCGCGGGAACCGAAGAACGGAACCGAAAAACCTCGATCCACGCGGACGAAGTCACGAGCGTCAGCTAGTTTTAAGTATATATCGAAAATGGCATGCGTATTAAATAACACCATCGTATTTTTAATAATAATGAAAGTTTCATAAAATATGTGAACCATTTCCAGTGTGAAACAGAGATCAGAGATTTGGATTTTGGCGCTAACCCATCACCTACCTAGCCACGTTTCCGCGGGAACTCCTTAATATTCAGGGATAAAAGTAGCCTTTATGCTATTCTATATACTTAGCAGACTATAATCTATATCTGTGCCAAATTTCATGCAGATGCGTTCAGCCGTGATTGAGTAACAAACATCCATCCATCCATCCATACATACATCCATCAAAACTTTCGCATTCATAATATAACTAGCTGATGCCCGCGACTTCGTCCGCGTGGATATACCAAGATTCATCGAAATAACTTGAGAAATGATGGACTTTTATACAAACTTTCAACCCCTATTTCACCCCTTTGGGGGCGGAATTTTGAAAAACTGTGAAACACGTATGTTTTCATTTTTAACCCGCAGCTCATATACCAAGTTTCATGGCTATAACTTGAGAAATGAAGGACTTTCATATAAACTTTCAACCCCTATTTCACCCCTTCGGGGGTAAAATTTGCGAGAACTGTGAAACACGTATTTCTTCATTTTTAACCGGTAGCTTGTATACCAAGTTTCATCGATATACCTTGAGAAATGAAGGACTTTCATACAAACTTTCAACCCCTATTTCACCCCTTTGAGGGTAAAATTTTGAAAAACTGTGAAACATTTATTTCTTTATTTTTAACCGGTAGCTTGTATAGCAAGTTTAATCGATATCACTTGAGAAATGACGGACTTCCATACAAACTTTCACCCCCTATTTCACCCCCTTAGGGGTGGAATTTTGAAAAACTGTGACACACGTACTTCTTTATTTTTTACTGTAAGCCAAAATAAAAAGTTTCGTTGATATAACTTGGTAAACATCTTGAGAAACGAAGGACTTTCACACCAACTTTCATCCCCTATTTCACCCTTTTGGGGGTCGAATTTTCAAAAACTGTGAAACACATATGTCTCCATTTTCAACTCGCAGCTCATATATCAAGTTTCATGGCTATAACTTGAGAAATTAAGGACTTTCATACAAACTTTCAACCCCTATTTCACCCCTTCGGGGGTAGAATTTCGGAATAAAAAGTATCCTATGTCCTACCTCGTAGTATGGGCTCAAATGGGCGCAAAAAAAAACAGGGAAATGTTCTTTATTTTTAATTTTCGTTAAAAAACCTTTTTTTAATTTTATTTTTGCACATTTTTTATGTCAGGCTTGTGTAATATGCATGCCATTTTTTTTATCAACTTAAAATAATGTTTTTTTAATGAAATATTGAATGGCATGCAAAATAAAGTCACGGAAATTATATCAGCGTTTTTTGCAATTTTCGTCATGCATGCCACTAATTTACAACTTTCTGTTGTGCATGCCAAATTTGCTAACGTCAAGTAATTATAAAAACTAAGTATTGTTCAAATGGCATGCAGTTTGAAATCACGGAAAAGCTGTATTGAATTTTCACAACATTTTCCTAATATTTTCCACCCTTGGTCATACGAGGGGTGCATGCCAATTTTCGTAGAGTATATTTGAGATAAAAAAAGTAATTTTTTACAACGGCATGCAATTTGTAAATTCTATTTTTTTTTACATTTCTACGTAACCGTTCGAGCCCCGTCGGCCGTTGCGAATTGCATGCCATCAATTATTATAGCTTAAATTTGTTCCAACTACGTTATATTACAAAGGCATGCAGTATAATGTCACGGCAAAAACTAAAATTCTGTCACAAAGAGAAGCCATTTTGTTTATGACGTGCAAGCGCGCAAGGGCTAGTAACCCCTCTATCTTTCATATTTTAGGGTTAGTTATCAACTCTTAAAAAGGCATGCAGTAGAAAATGGGAGACTATCACCTACGACCATCTCCCGGTCTATATGGACTTTTAGCTTTTTATGAACGAGACACGCTCAGCGGCCTCCCGCAGTGTTTGATGGCAAATAGCTTTTTCTTTTTGAAGAAAAGAGCAACTGCTGAGTTTCTTGCTGGCTCGTCTCAGTAGAATCAGTTTTCCGAACCGGTGGTAGAGTATATATATATATATCGTACCTATCATAAGTGACACAAGTTGTCCTATGTGAAATAAATAAATCATTTATCATTTATTTATCATAAAAGTTTGTGAGTAGGTAGATAAGTATGTAGTGTAGCTACCCACAGATCACACAATCAATGTGTGATCTATGTACCTACCTAACCACCTTTTTAGTTTAATTATTTTTTAGTAAAAAAGACACAAAAAAATATCTATGTGACGTAGATGCTACTTTGTTTTCTGATACGTAACGTGTTTCTTTGTATATCTGTGGTGTACAATAAAGCATATACATACATACATGCCCTTGTGAATTGTGATATGTCTAAACTTTACCACCAGTTCGGACATCAGATTCACTGAGAAAAGCCTGCCGAAAATTCAGTAGATAATAGTCAGGTACTCTTTAAAAAAATTACAAAAATAACTATATCAACAATTACCTACTACAAGAAAATTAACTTTTTATTTCTTGGTAATCTAAATCCATACAAATGACAAATGAATCTCACTTCACATACAAGTAGCTCTATACAACACTTAGCGCAGGATGTCCTATCGTAATTCAAGCTATAAAACAATTAAACAACAATCGCAACCCGCCGCGGCGACACGCGGTCATTATGGCCCCAAATCCGCCGTAATTGCTAACCGCGATGCGATACATTGCGCCCCTAACCCTTACTTAAACGGTGACCGGTTTGACCCATTGTTTTAGGGTTGAACAATTTGGAAACAATAGAAATTATAAATCATTTAATTATCATTAAAAAGAATATCATATCCATATCCATAATAATATTATAAACGCGAAAGTGTGCCTGTCTGTCTATCTGTCTGTCTGCTACGCTTTCACGGGCCATCCGTTCAACCCATTTTGATGAAATTTGGTACAGGGATAGTTTGTATTCCGGGACATAGGCTGCTTTTTACAACGGAAAATTAAGGATTTACCGAGGGAATTATAAAAACATAATCCACGTGGACGAAGTCACGGCATTATTTAGTACTTAGATGTATCATCAACGCCAGCGTGGTAGGCCGAGGCTACGATGGCGCGATGAATTGGACAAATTCTTGGTTGAGTGGCCCATCGAAGCACAACATAGGGAGATGTGTAAACATTGGAGGGAGGCCTTTGCCCAGTCGTGGGACAGTACAGGCTAGATTAGATTAGATTAGATGTAAGATAACATATTATGTATTATTATAAAACTTATCAAACAATAAAGTTACCAAAGACAAGTCAAACGAGCGTTTGAACTTGAAAAATCACTTGCAATACACATCGTATACCTAAGTACAGAAAGCGCGCATAATGCATTCAGGATCGGTTCCTCTTTCCATCGTCTGCACACTTTAACATGTCTGCAAATTAACACCATAGAAATCTTTCTCACGCTATAAAATAGATGAATACTCTAATAGATAAAATAGATGAAATAGGTACTCGGAGTAGATGAATCAGGTTTCTCCGGGTCCGAATGCTGTCAATTCGCGCGCGTAGTGTAGTTTGATGGTGCCACAATATTATTGTACTAGCAAAATAAAATAAGACGTAAGTGAAAACATAAATGTCATCATACTATCATACTAATATTATAAATACGAAAGTGTTTTTGTTTGTTGGTTTATTGGTTTGTTGGTTTGTCCTTCAATCATGTCGCAACGGAGCAACGGATCGACGTGATTTTTGGCATGGGGATAGTTGAAGACCTGGAGAGTGATATAGGCTACTTTTTATCCCGGAAAATTTTTATTTTTATCCCTAGTTAGATATAAGTGAAATCTGTCTTCGCCATGTTTCCATAACCGGTAACCAATTCGACCAAATCAAACCAATTCAGAAATGAGGCAATCCAAAATCTGCACCGTCGACAACCCTAAGCACGTTCCCATTGTTTTCCAAGCCACAAAATAAGCCATCGCTGACCGCCCCTTGGTAAGGGATGTCGATATCCAATTGAAACCGCATGATTGCGACCGTTCCTCTCAAATGTCTCAACTTTAATATAGCCCCAAATGATGGTTGATGTATTGACCCATTGCATGCATCCGCAGGGTTATGTTTTGTTTTTATTTGACACTAAGGGCCTGTTTCACAATCATCAAGTAAACCTTGTCTCACAAATAAATTTGAAATTTTGACAGGATTCTTATATAACATCTGTCAAAACATCACATTTATTCATCAGATAAGGATTACTTGGCGATTGTGAAACAGACCCTAAGGGTAAGTAAGATATTGGGCAGGTTCGGCGCTCTTTTCTGGCTATGGCTAGCTTGCTGGCTATATTGATAAAGTTGAGGATGGTAACATACTGATGAGGACGAGGAGGCCTTTAGCGGGGTTTCCACCGCGAGCGGAGCGAGCTCCATACGGACTCCGCTTAACTTGACTACAGTTACAAATCACCAATAAGGAGCTAGCGGAAGGACTCGGCGAGGAAAAAGAGTACCTACATAAAAATTTGCTCGCTCATGGAGGCAATAAAATTAATTTGAAATCTATTTGTTAGTGGAAATGTAAACCTAAGTAGGTATTTTGCCTACCTACCCAGAGTCCGTTACGCATAGCCATTAATTCCCGCGCTCATGACAATGTTGCAGTGTGCGAAATTGTGTTTCTGTCTTGATGTCTGCTAAGCTTTAACGACCCATCTTTTCAACCGATTTTGATGAAATTTGGTTTGGTAGGTTGCATACCAAGCTACTTAGTTTTCATCCCGGAAAATTAAAGAGTTCCCGCGAGGATAAAAAAAACAACGCGGACGAAGTCGCGGGCATCATCTAGTGTTAAATCTTTACTTAAATAGGTACCTACTAATCCAATCCATACCCTCCTGAGACAGACAAAGCCGAGGTCAATTTAAACAAACACCATTCACTATCAACTTCCCCAAATCAAATTCTAATACAAATCCTCGGATTAGTTCGGCCCACAAATATTTGCTAGCCCGAGATTAAAATATTAGAGTGGACAACGCCGCGCTGTTTACTTTGATGACGGTATTTACGTTGGTATATGTACGAGTATAACTAGCTGATGCCCGTGACTTTGTCCGCGTGGATTGAGGTTTTTTGGTTCACGCGGGTTAACTCTTTAATTTTCTGGGATAAAAAGAAGCCTATGTGTTATTCCAGACTATAATCTATCTCAGTGCCAAATTTCATCCAGACCCGTTCAGCCATTCTGGCGTGATAGAGTAACAAACATCCATCCATCCATCCATACAAACTTTCGCGTTTATAATAATAGTATAGAAGTATAGACTAGTTTGAACTAACTTATTCCTGCGTCTTTTGTTCATCATCATCATCATCATCGCCGCCTCTACTGAGTACGAGTGGTGGGATTATCTCTGGTCTAGCCTGGAGGGAGGCTTCGGCCGTGGCCAGTTACCACCCAACTGGCATAGACGTACCGCCAAGCGATTTAGCGTTCCGGTACGATGCTGTATAGCCCTATGGCTATGGGCTTAATATAACTGTTATATTAAGGGCCCTTATAAGAATGCCCCTAACAGGTTATCACAGGGTTATCATCATTAACCATCAAGTGAGATCGGTGTCAAGGGCTTAGCTTGTAGTGGCGCAAAAAAATCTCCGTACCAACATCAAAATCAGTACATATTGGTTGAGCAGTAAAAGCAGAATTCACACGGATTTGAATATAAGAATGGCTTTAAAAATCAATAATTGGTCATGTTCTATAATGGCGGTAATTTGCTTTGATAAAATACATTTCTTGTGGATCAATATAATTATTTATCCACAAGAAAAAGCCTTGGCCTTTGGACGTTTTGTTTGACAAATAAAATTGAATAAATATTATGAATACCAAATCATCGAAGTAATATAAATTTTTCGTCTCACGGAAAAATAAATACGTAACATTATTGGGATGGAATCTGTTATTCACTATTACAAACAATAATTGACCGAGCGAAGCGAAGGTCTCTGAGTCTACTTGAGTAAATTTACACTTGTCCGTCCGTCCGTCCGTCCGTCCGTCCGTCTGTCAGAGCCTTCTAACTTCTGAATTACTGAACGTAATTACTTCAAATTTAAATATAATATGTAAACCGATGGCCTCCCGCCGAATATGGCTTAAAAAGTTATAAAAAATTTTATTTCAGGGGGGCTCTCATAGAAGCGAATGCGAAGTAAAATATTTTTTATAGCGTTACATAGGGTTGCGGTATATCATTTTAAAGATAATTAGGAATAGAGTCCAAAATTTTTTTTTTTTTAATTTTTCCCCTAAAATTGACGAAATGGGGGGGCTTTCAAAGTGGTGATTTTCTAACGTCCAAAGTTGACCTCAGAACTCTCAATTTTCTGAAAGGCTGAGCCTGAAACTTATCAATTATTTGAATTATATCGTGTACATGAACAACAAAATACTAAAATTAGATAAATATTATGAGGAAACGAAATTATTTGAACTTCACAATTATGGAGTCTTCTGCCACAGGGGTAATATTACTCTTAAAAGAAGGCTCCAACCTTTTACGTGTTAAAAATAATCTAGTTAAAGAAAAATAAACTATTTTATTTTATTTATTTTTATTTTATTTATGTCAATAGATGGCGCTCTGTACAAGTTTATGGATACCGCGAGGTCCCAGTTCGGGGCGAACCACTAGTTCCAGTGCTGGATTGAGTGTAGGTTTTTTGTACTTGAAACACTTTAATGAAAAAACAACGCTCATAATAATTCGGTACAGTCTACTATAAATCATCCTTGACTTGGCCCAATATGCTATTAAAATTTCTCGAGTTGAAATACATCGCTGAATAGCCGTATTTACTGGAAAAATGTTATTAAACCCACCCAATTATGACTTCCGCGGAAAAATTAGTTTCCTCCTGACCGAATTTCGACTTCGACTTCTTCTACTTAGTCTTATGGGGGGTCTTAACTACCCAGATAATATTATAAAGCGCAAGGGCTTAGGTACTTCTTTACTCTCAAAGTCCAATGAGAGTGAGGGAGTCCGACTCGGCAATCCGACTCAACCGGAGAGAGATCAGAATATTACCTGTCAGACCAGCATAGCGCCTCGTCTCGATACCTGAAAAAAAAGGAAATCGCACAGTTAATATTCTTCTTTATAACAAAGACGATAATGGGGCTGATTCTGTAGTGCACAATCTCTAAACTAAACTAAAATGGCAGCTTTAAATCTAGTTCTGTCCCTTTCCGTAGGGAATATTATGAAAGGGTTAGTGTTATGGTAGGGTTTGTAATGCTCTAATTTTAGTTTAGTTTAGAGATTGTGCACCACAGAATCAGCCCCAATATCTTAGATCTGAGATTAGTATTAATATAAATTATGAATTCTAAAACCCCACAACACGTTACAACTTACAACTTATAATGAATTTTTAAACCTACAAAAGAGCTGATTATCTTGAAACGACTGAACAGATTTTCTTGAACCATAGCTGAGAACACTCTCGAATAAATCACCTTTCAAACAAAAGAAACTATGTAAATCAAAATCGGTTGATCCGTTTGGAAGCTACGATGCCACAGACAGATACAAACGTAAAACTAATACAACTTCTGTCTGCATCAGGGAATAAATGCATCGTATGCGTCGTTTGAAATTCTTCTTAAAATTAATTATTTAAAAAAAAAAAAAAACCTACGCTTTACTTATAAAATCACAATCACTACCAGGCTTATGCCAATCGTAGAAAATTAAAAAAATACGGTTTGATCCAAAAAGCACGAAACCTTCGAGGTTGATGAGCTGTACGCAATCTTCCTCCTCAGCCAAAGAATGAGCCCACTCGGTCAATAATAAAATGTGGAAATAATGAACTACATATGATGTTTGCTTTGTTTTCTGTGTGGCTCAGGGATGAATATTGGGTTATGGGTATATTTTCTCACAATGTGATAGTTGAGTTGAATGTCCTCGCGACTGAATTTCAGTCACGGTGGCCTACCCCCAGAGTACCTTTACTCTCATAGTCCAATGAGAGGGCAATTCGACACGAGCGGAGACTATATAAATTAGTTTTAGGATGGACATGTATGGCTCTTCGAGGAACGGTATTGAAATCTCTAAACAGGAAATCCCAATACATTTTTGGCTTGACTCGAGTATTGTATTTAGGACCTCGTCATCCGCAGTTAAACACGCTCGACACCACTGGACTAACGAGCTTTACATCGAACGAATAACAAAAGAGAATCTTATATCGTAAGAGAGTGCTAACTGCTGCACTCAGAGTCGCTTAATTATTACTTAACGAACTAGTATAGATTTTGTATTGATATCAGTCTTCTCTTAAACGTGTCACTTGACGCCTAGATGTGACCAAGAAAGGGCATCGCAACATACAGCCTAGGGATAACAGTATAATAAAACCGTCAAGTTACATCGATAGCTCTATACGTGATAGAGTTTTTTCAAAAAACAGAGCTCAATAAGGCATGAGATGTGCGATAATGGGGCAGATACTGAAATATTCCTCTGTATTCTAAGTTAGAGATAAATACTACAATTCCTTTCGCACCTGACAAAGATCTTGGTTACTGGATGTGGTATGATCACCAAATTAGGGTTGTTAAATACAAAAAACATTTGACTTTAATGCAAATATTAAAGGCGATAATGGAGGGGTTTAAATGGCATGGCCTTTAACCCTTACGGGGTTTTGCTCATATCTTGAAAACGATGAAAAAAGCAACGGTTACAAAATAAACTTTTCAACAATGAACCAACTATAGCCTTATTAATTTTTGACTAGGATACATAATTTTTTTCTTGTGGGTTTAATTCCTTAATTTTAAGAAAAAAGCGCTAAACAAGAGTCTATCGATATAGCAGGATGAAAAACAGCAACAACTAAAGCGTAGACGCTGCAAACCTGAATTTATAATCCAGGTAGGTATACTTCTTTACTATATTTTATACTTCTATTCTAATGTTATAAATGCGAAAGTTTGGATGGATGGATGGATGGATGGATGTTTGATACTCAATCACGCCAGAACGGGTGAACGGATCTGGATGAAATTGTTCACAGAAATAGATTATAGTCTGGAATAACACATAGGCTACTTTTTATTCCGGAAATTAAAGAGATCCCGCGGGTACCAAAAAACCTCAATCCACGTGAACGAAATCACGGGCATCATCTAGTTAATTCCAAATGGGCATTTCCAAATTTGGGACCTCTCAGTTTTTTTATTTATATCCTAACTAGCTGATGCCCGCGACTTCGGCCGCGTGGATTGAGGTTTTTCGGTTCCCGCGGGAACTCTTTAATTTTCCGGGATAAAAAGTAGCCTATGTGCTATTCCAGACTATAATCTATCTCTGTGCCAAATTTCATCCAGATCCGTTCATCCGTTGGAGCGTGATTGAGTAACAAACATACATCCATACATCCATCCATCCAAACTTTCGCATTTATAATATTTATTTGATGCTAGTCGCGCTGCAATATACATACCGAGATACCGCATCTGGTATCTATACATCATTGACCTAGACCATTTTCAAAGTCTACGACCTCCACGTCGATAAATGAATAATTCACAACGGTCCAGTAAGTGCTGGCTACATTATTAATAAGCGCCGAAGTCCGAACGCATCGCGGTCTACCTAGACTGTGGAATGTCGATCTGTGATGTATGACCACTCGATTGTCATATAATATTCATTATTTTTAACCTTATTGAGAATCGTTCCTGCTTGCTTGTATGATTGCTGGAAAGAGAGGCGTTGGTCGCAGGAAAAAGTCTTGGCTTCGCAACATACGGGAGTGGACCGGAATCGCAAGTGCCGCAGAAGTATTTCGCCTTGCGAAAAACCGAAAAGAATATACAAAGCTGACTGCCAACCTTCGTTGATCGGAGAGGCACCCGAAGAAGAAGAAGAGAATCGTTCACTTGTTTAAATACTATCAAAGCTGTTCTAGTGATGATATAACTCAGTTACACGGGGCGTACTACCATCGCTTAAATACGTTTTGTTTTAATATTGTTTACGTTCGTGTTTTAGAATTATAGTCCTTATTTTAGGGACGTCAAGACACGTGACATCAAACTGACCTTTTGATACCTGACCTTTTGTAATATTGTTTAAAGCGACGGTAGTAACTAGTAACCCCCCTGAAGTTTGTAGATGCCTTTCGATTTGCAAGCAACTAGGTATATAAACTCCCTATACGATTCCTTTACCGATTCAAAATGGCTGCAGAACTTTTAAAGTTTGTTTGAATAAAAAACATTTTTTGCATAGGGCATTTATATTATACTGTAGTAGATAAGTACAAGTATATACAGGACGCTGTAAAAGAAAGCCCTACATTTACCTAATACGTAAATAGTAAATACTTTGGTCAGTTGAAATGGAAGCTAATTTCTTAACCTTAAAACCTACAACCATTAACTTAACGCACGCTTTCACGTGCTTTAACTTCGGTCAAAGGAAGTCTAAAGACCTAGGCATGAATAGGACTTAAACAACGTCTTAACTTTAAGTGCCATTTTATGAATATGTTAAGGCTGATCATACAGATGTTAAAACTGATTTTACCTGTTTGTTATGCTTTGTAACAAAATCTTAGGGACATGCTCTTTTCGTCCACAGCCTATTCGAAATCAAGCTAACAAATCTTTACATTAAAAAACTTAAAAGAAAATTAACAGTCCAAAATCCTCGCCTGGATGGCAGAGAGATAGACTATATTATATAGTCTGGATTAACACATATGCTACTTGTTATTGTGTATTAGTAACGTAACGTAACAATGAGGTAAACAATTATTTTATTTATTTATTTATTTACTAGCTGATGCCCGCGACTTCGTTCGCGCGGGAATAAAAAGCAGCCCATATCCGGGTACAATTAACTATCGCTATATATACTAAATTTAATCAAAGTCAGTTGAACAGATAGCCCGTGAAAGCGTAGCAGACAGACAGACAGGGAGAAAGTGATATTAGTATGGATATGGAATTAACAGTAAAGTAGAGTTTAAAGTATTGAGTAACAGTTATTGAGAACTAAAAGGTAATTGAAAGATGCTCACTTTTCGTATCACATTTTAACAATGCAGGCATATTCGGTGTCTAGGCTAACATAGGATCAGGTATCTGTAGTTTATCTTAGCTTATCGCTACCAGGCTCCGCTCGCGGGATAATTGGCTAATTGCGTTCCCCTGTAACCATACAGACACCGATGCTGTTTGCTTTATTAACGAGCGAACCACTAGTCAAATAGATTGTTTCCACCTTTGGCGTGTTAGGTTACCTAAGCTTTTTAAAACCGGCGTATAGGCTTAGTGCCATTTTACTTTAACCGCCTGATATACTACTGGCCGGGCATATTCGTAAACTAGGTGATTCATCATCATCGCGTGCCTTATTCAAAATGGAGTTTGGCGGTCATCATCCGAAATACTTCTCTATTTTGAGCCGCATCTTTGAGCTTTGGATAGCTAAGCCCTATCCACCCCCTTATATCGTCCAACCACTTGCGCCTTTGGCGACCTGGAGCTCTCTTGCCTGCAATCCTTCCTTCCCAAACTAGTCTTGGAAGTGAGAATTGTACTCAATACCGCGACTTCGTACGCGTGGATTGAGGATTTTAGGTTCCCGCGGGAACTCTTTAATTTTCCGGGATAAAAAGTAGCCCATATTCCAGACGCAACGCTTCCAACCGAGACAAGTGAAGGAGCATCGCGCGAGTGGCGGTGCGGCCCAATTTAAAGAATTAGGCCGATGACGATATACCTGAATCATCCCAGCAGCCCCACGACCACTTTGTCAAGAGTGCACGACTGAGAAGAAGAATATTCCAGACGCCAAATAGTAGTGCCAAATTTCATCCAGATCCGTTCAGCCGTTGTGTCGTGGTCCGTGATTGAGTAACAAACATCTATCCATCCATATATCCATCAAAACTTTCGCATTTATAATATTTGTATAGATGTCCGACGCGTTATTCATTCCAGATGGCATACTACCATCACTTATAAATCCGTGTTGTTTTAAAATTGTCGACGTTCGTGTTTTCAAATTATAATCCTTATTAATTTAGGAACATTTTTTTTATTCTACTACAAGTTAGCCCTTGATTGCAATCTCACCTGATGGTAAGTGATGATGCAGTCTAAGATGGTAGCGGGCTAACCTGTCAATGGCAGTTATATTAAGCCCATTACCCTAGTCGGTTTCTACACGCCATTGTACTGGAACGCTTAATCGCTTGGTGGTACATATTTGAGGGTGGGTGGTAACACCAGACCAGACCAGAGAAAATTCAGAAACTATAAATTCCCAAATTGAACCAACTGGGAATCGAACCCGGGACCTCCCACGTTAAAGCAACACTACGCCAAGGAACAAACAGGCCGTCAAACATTTTACATAGGCTACTATTTATCACAGAAAATTAAGGTGTTCCCGTGGGAATTAAAAACTTATTCCACCCGGACGAAGTAGCGGGCATCAGCTAGTATAATGCCTATATTTGGGATATGAACTCCGTAGCGCCGTCTCCGACAAATGACTCGGTAATGCCCCCATCTGTATGCGCAACGGGAAGTCTTCCTATATTACAGCGAGCCTGGTAATATGTATTATGTTTACATTGCAACATGAACCTTATGCCTGAAGCAATAAGGGAATAAAGAAATGTAGGACTCGTGTTTCGCACTTTTGTACTTTGTATAGGAATTCAGAGTTTTTGTGGCTTATAATATAAGTCCAAATAACTTAATAATAAGGATTTTGTACAGCTGTTGTTGGCACTTGCGTATGTGTTACTGACACAGTAATAGCACTACTTTATCTCTGGCTTTGGCCGTGACTGGACTAGCAGACGAACCGTTACCGCGTTTGACACTTTTCAGGAAAGCCCGCTTCTAACTTAGACTAAATCATCTCTTACCACAAACTAACTTAATCGTATAAAAAGAATTGTAGCCTAAAAATGTACCATTTCAGTTCTATCTGACTATCTATTAATCTATCCTACTTACTTAAAATCCTGCAATTCCATCTAATTTTGTAACGGAAGTAAAAACGCATCTATTTCTTTTCAAAAAAGCTACGTAAATGGTAGGAAGTTAAAATCAATGGCAACATTAGCATGTCGACAACCGTTCGGAAACGAAGCGAGTGATATATAAAACGCGAAATGACAGGTCGCGGGTGTCGACAATAGCGCGGGAGCCTGTCGAGCCGCGACGTTCCAAAACTGAATTCGATTACGCTTTATGACGTTCCAATTTTGAACTCGCGCGACTTGTAGATTTAAAGCGATTGTTGGAAATTCGGTTTTCATTAGCTTTATTTATAGTTTTCCATAGATAAAAATAATATTTAGGAAAATTTGTCTCGGCAGTGAAGCAATTTGTCTCGGTCAAGTGAAAGATTCCTAGTTAGATTCACGTTCAGATCCGTTTGTACCACAGGTTTGTACTAATATTATAAATGCGAAAAAGTATGTGTCTGCCTGATACTTTTAACCAACCAATCTTCAATAAACTCCGGGATAAAAAGTATCCCGGAGATGCCCGCAACTTCATCCGCGTGGTTTAAGTTTTTTTGATTCCCGCGGGAATTCCTTAATTTTCCGGGATAAAAAGTAGCCTATGTCACTCTCCAGGTGGGCTAGCATGGGCCAGAGATAACATTTTTATCCCCCGATTTTATCCACTGAGAAGAGATAAAATTAACTTATCCACTTCTCAGAGCACGGCAACAGTGTAGAGGAGAAGTTTATCCCCGTTTGTCATTTCACGGGGACTCGGGGGACTATTTATCCACCGTTATTTAACGTTTTTATTTATTTATTTAGGAATAAAAATTGTATCCTTTCCTCGGGGAGAAAATTGTCTCGGCCCATGCTAGGGGGGCAGGTCCTCAACTATACCCATGCCAAAAATCACGTCGATCCGTTGCTCCGTTGCGGCGTGATTGAAGGACAAACCAACAAACCAACAAACAAACACACTTTCACATTTATAATACATATTAGTATGATTTATATTATCCATTTGCCTAACCGATTTTAACAAAATCTGGCCAAATCGATCTCTCGATGGATAGGTAGGATGGATAGATAATATTATTATATGCTAAGTAGGTACTTTTTATCCCGAAAATTAAGTGTCAATTTCAAAAAACCTAAACATACGTGGAAGAAGTCGTGGGAAACAGCTAGTAGGTACCTCATTGTATGCTCACGTTGACACGTAGATGTGATCCACGTACCTATCGCATTTGTGCTAAATCTGTGTGATTAGAACTGGATTAGAGCGGTGAAAGTTGCCGAAACGAGCTAACTTGTGATCATAAAACACACGTGACATGTCTTACCCTCGCCTTAAAGCGACAGTGCTTTCCAAACTTATCGCTTTCTTCAAAATAAATTATTTCTCATTGATACGTAGAGGGTTTTTTTTTCATTTTTTTATTTCACTACAAGTTAGCCCTTGACTGCGATCTCACTTGATGGTAGTTAGTAAGTGACGATGCAGTCTAGATGGTAGTGGACTAACCTGTTAAGGTATGACAGTTATAACTGTCATACTCCTAGTCAGTACCACACGGCATCGTACCAAAACGCTTAATCGCTAGGCAGTACGGCTTTGCCGGTAGGGTGGTAACTAGCCACGACCGAGGCCCCCTACCAGACCAAACCAGAGAAAATTCAGAAAATATAAAATCCCAAATTGACCCTGCCGGGAATCGAACCCGAGACCTACCTTAAGACAACAGCGCTCAACACTGCGCCAGGGAGGTCGTCCAAAGAGAGGGTGTTCAAAAAGACGTTAAATCTACGTCATCTGTAGGTATACATAAACTGAGGCCCCACTTGCACAAGGACGTTAAAGTTGCATGCTTTAACAAAAAAGCCATAATTTATATATGGTAAATGTAAAGGTCAAAATATCATCTTGCAAACCACTGAATACCTACCTATTCATTGATTTTTTATTTTAAATATATAGCCTAGCGCTTGGCTGCAATCAGACTTGCTTGCAAGTGGTAATGCAGCCTAAGGTGGAGCGCGCTTGCCTAGAAGATGCCTATTCACTCTTGATTTGAAGGTAGGAAGCAAATCGCTTCGTACGTGTCCGCGGAATTTGACTGCGTAGGTATGGGTGCAGACCTTGTCGATGCCTTGCGGTTCGATGACAAAAAGGTGACAAAGGAACCAGATCGAATAGTTCTTGAGCACACTCTCCGAAATATATCCTGTAGAATATCGACAGACAGGCAACTTTGCGCCGATGTGCCAATCGCATACTCGATTGCTTTGATATTAAGTAGATGACGCCTGTGGATTTAAGGTACGTATATCCCAATTCCCACGGGAACTCCTTGATTTTCCTTTACCATAAGATAGCATTTATATGTCCTTCCCTGGCATGTACATGTCACCATCTGTGTACCAAATTTCGTCAAAATAGGTTGAAAAAATGGGCCTTGCAAGCTTAACATACTGACAGACAGGCAAACGGACGGATGGACAACAGACAGACACATTGTCCAATTTATAGTATTAGAGGAGTGTCTGTGAGTTCCGAAAATAAGGACGTGTATTAGTGTAATTTTATGCGTGCCCGCGTGCCGGGAACTCGCACCGCGCTCCAAATTACAGAATTTACATTCAAAACGTGATGACAATGTTACATTTAATTTGCAATAGGCGAACATTGTTACACAGGGGTGGAAAGCTGAAAGGTAGGCTGGAAACCGAAACAATAGAGGAGTTCAGTCCATTGCCCAGCTGGTATAGTTATTAGATATTGTAGCGCGACTTGCGCTTCTCGATGGCTTCGCTCCAAGTATGTATATATATAGCCTATGCGGGATAAAAATAGCCTATGTGCTATTCCAGACTATAATCTATCTCTGTGCCAAATTTCATCCAGATCCGTTCAGCCGTTTGTTGTGTAACAAACATCCATGCATCCACCCATCCAAACTCTCCCATTTATAAAATGGAGCCGCGCACACTAGCGCGACAAGACAGGAAGTCCGTCACCTCCGACAACGACGCGTCGCGCAGGCATTTAATCATGTCCGGTCCTTTTAATCGTGGGTATTCATTCGTTAGTCTAGATAAAAAGATAAACTGACTGACTGATAGAAATTTTCAGCTTATAGGTATTTACTATTTAAATAAATAAATAAAAACTTTATTGCTTACACTATTGTTATGCGACTATAATATTGTACAATAAATGCACTTATTTAGTATATATTTGGGTCTATGACTCTAAATGCTTGAGTTTTAGTTTTTCTCAACAGAGTAGAATAAGATATTCCGCCCAAGCGAAGCTCGAATCGGCTAGTCAGGAATAAAGCTTAATAAGTACATTCGCGTACACAATGCAAAGGCATGTAAACGTACAATCGCGCGCACTGCTCAGGTGTGAAAGGTTATGCGCGTTATGAGAATTATACTTATCTGTGATTTTACGCCACGGAAACAACGAGACGATAATGTAGTGGATAAGACCTTTTGTTTGTTTCTATTTTCATTACATTATATGTACCTACCTTTACCTACTGCGCGATGCCTTCGAATTCCTCCGCCTGAATTAATGTCATAATTGCGAACGTATGCCTGTTTGTCTGTCTGCTACGAACTTTGCTACATAGATAAGTAGTTTGCATCCCTGAGAAGGATGCCATAAATCCCGTAAAATCATAACATTTCCAAAATATGTTTCAAAACCTATAATTAATGGTCGCGTAAAGCCGTGGGCATCATTAAGTTTATATTCAACATCACCACTTCAACCCATTGCCAGCTCACTACAGAGATGGACTTTCCATAGTCCACTACGCTGGCCAAATGTGGATTGGCATACTTCACACACCTTCGAGGACATTATGTAAAATCCCGTAAAATCATAAAATGTACAAGGTATGTTTAAAAAACTTATAAATGGTCGCGTAATCATTAAGTTTATATTCAACATCATCACTTCAACCCATTGCCAGCTCACTACGGAGCACAATTCTTCTCTCGGTATAAGACGGATTTGGCCATAGTCCAACACGCTGGCCAAATGCGGATTGCGCACTTAACTCCGAAAAGTAGGAGGTGCGTGCCCGGAGACTGAACCCTCGACCACCCGAATAATAAGCCGGGTGTCTTAACCACTAGACTATCAACGCTTAGTTTACGAGTATAATAGATAGACTCGTTAGCAGCATTTTTAAGCACATCGAAATAAGTTAATGACTAGGTATTTATGTTATGAAATATGTAAGTTAAGAATAGTTATTAGTTAGGTATTTATGTTATGAACAGGTGTTTTAAGTTCTCGCCATATTTCATACCCGTTGAGTTATGGGGATTGTGAGTGATGGCTGTTGAATAAATGCATAGCGCGCGTTTACAAAGTGACAATAATAATCTATGGCAATAAATTGTTATCGTATGATTATTTTAAACATAGGCATTTAGGAACCACTTTGTCGACTTAGTAAACCTCACCTAACATAAACTTTAGAAAATTGAACAATATTTTTATTGTTATACAACACCCGCTAAACACATTAGGTTGTAGCTTATTTTCATATATCAGAATGCCTAAAGAGCGCAATATTGTTTTTGAAACTCCTATATAAACCCGACTATTTTGACCCAAAAACGAATTAACAACAGTTTAACAATTAACATCATTGTTAAGCTAAAAAATAACATAACAATTAACATAATTGTTAAGTTTAAAAATAACAACAGGACTAAATCAACATAGATAACTTAACTAGTAACTACTTTTCGTATTGGAAGCGTCCTAACTCCTATAATTTCAGAAGACTGACAGAATAAAAAAAAGGTTTTTTTTATAAAAACCATGTCCACTATTTACCATCGTGCACAGGGTCCCAATCCCGCGTATAGTATTTTTTTATTTCCGATACTAATAATCATCATAGGTAACGTACCTACATCTAATTTTTGTGTCAGAAGCGGACGCGTATGATATCTTTTAACTCCAGAGAACTGACTGAATAAAAAAAATACGTTTTTTTACAAAAATCATGTCCACTATTTACCATCGTGCACAGGGTCTATAATCCCGCGCATAGTTATTATTTTTTCCGATACTAATAAGCGGCTGGCGCGGTCATTGATAGAAAATTACTGATCGAATGGCAACCTGCCCGATAATGCCCTGTTGGCCAACATTTGCGACTCGAATCTTGATCCTTGGGTTTAGGTCGAAATTATAATCGTAAAATAGCGCATTCTGAATTTGAATTTTCCAGATTTTCGGCTGTCGTCGTCGTGCCCGCACGCTAATTTCACTTCATCGCTTAAAACAGTATTATTTTAATCTTGTTGCCTCTGTAGTTTCAGAAGTATACCACATATTTTAAGGACGTCGGTAGTCGGTACGTCACATAAAACGTCAATTTTAAAATTAGTCCCACAAACTTATCTGACCCGTTGACGGCGTCGCCTATATCGTCGTTTCGTCGCTTTTCTGACGAAGGGTCGTAACTGACATTGAGCAAATTATTCAGGATAAACTTTTTCCGGTTTTGAGCTCAACTATTTTATCCACAGCTTGCTAAAATTAAGCTATATTAGAATTTAAAAAATATTCTTATAATCTGTGAATCAAGGCCTTTTTGCAAGTATGGATTGTCTTATTTAAATGTGCTTATTCATTTAGGTAAAAATATTTGAAACACTTCCGCCACTTCATAAGAACTTTGTATTTCTGAAAAATGGATTACCTACTTAGCAGATACGACTATATTTTTTAAGGTATAATTAAATCACATTCAATCCAAAATCACTTGTTTTTAATTTTTTTATATATAATAATAATTAGGATGGTTCTAAATCATTTTTTGACTAAAAGTTTTTGGATTCGTACTATTTTGGATTGTATTTTTGCCCAAGGTTTTGTACATTTATTGCTTACCAATATATATTAATTTTTAACTCTATTAGTTAATGTGTAAGGTATTCGTTTCCAATCAAAATGCAGACGTACCTAAGTGAAAAAGCCCATTTTTATTCAATATAGTCTAGTTTACACTAAATGACGTATCTTCAGTTACGTCATTAACGATTAATCAACTAAATAAAAATCGTTCTAGTAGCCCTAAGTATAAAATACGCCGCTTAGTATGATTTCCTTTTTGCAAATGAGCATAAAATATACGCCATACTTACCGATTGTCCTAGCCAGTAAACGGTAGAAGATATTAAAAAGCCGATTAGACAGATCGATAGAGCCTGAAAATTATGCCAAACTTTCGCATTTATACCTAATATTAATTATAGGTACCTATTATAGATTGTATTGTTGACTTTCGTGTTTAACTTATTTTATCCTTATTTTAGGAACGTCAAGGTACGTGACATGAAACTGTCATTTAGAGTAATATTGCATAAGTATAGATTTAAGCGTTAACGGTATGGCCCAGAAAATAAAATGCAAAATGTTAACCTTTATCAAAATATGAAAGCCTATCCCTAACTACCTATCATCACTATATAAACCAGGAAAAGAGTTGTAATTTGTAATTACATCTAATTCCAAATGGAAAGTGAGAAATACCAAATTATCGCTTCCCACTCTTATACAGCAACTATCGACTACAAACCAAGTACCTAGGTAGTAGGTACCTCATAATAACCAATCGTTACCTATTTGAAAACAAACTGACAAATTCACACGAATCGAAATCCAACGTACAATAATTGTACCAATAATGACAGTTGTTACCAGTATGTATCTACACGATTATTCCAAAATAAACCTTAATTTGAAATTTCTAAAGTCCTATTTACAATGGCACTGTAAAATATCCCATTGTTTCGCCACAGCTTGAAGATCATACAGTTCGAATTTCGAAACGAATGAAAAAACAGCACTTTTGCAAGGTAGACAAAGAACTTACGACAGATTTTCCACACAAAACTGCCAAACTTCAATTTTGTCATCAGTTAAACTGTTTTTTTTTCTTAAGATGGTAAATTTTAAGATAATAATTATAGGCTTCTAGGCGATAGATGATGACAACTCAATCAAATCAGCAACTCTTTATCAAACTTAAATACGCACTTCTAGTATGGAAGTTGTATGAAATTCACAGTTGTGACGTCATAAAATTTCCACGCACTTTTTTTCTTTAATCCATATTTTAAAATGGTTATCAAACTTAAAACTAACCGAGGATGTGAATTTTAGGTGTTTTGGAAGACCCTCTATTTAATGATCAGTTAGAAATAATTTATTTTTGACATAGGCATCATCCCTATTGTTTGTGTGATTAATAAGGAAAAAGAGTAAGCATAGGAAAATTTAATTTCCCAGCCCAACGTCGTGCGCCAAGCCGCTACGTCAACAGAAATAGATTCGAGAGAGAAACTGGCTCAATTATGGCCATGATCGAACTGTATGATTGCTAAGCTTTGTTTTCAATATTGCAAGTACTTACACTAACAATGAAAATGTAACCTTCAAAATAGAGGTAATAAGGTTTAAATTCATTATCATACAAGACAAGGAGTCCAGTGTGGCAAAGTAACGGTTCAGAGTAATGTTCACACGAAAATACACTATATATTATGTATATATATATAGGTAGGTAGTTCTCAGTATTTTTCGGTTAATCTGTAATTTTATGCTATGTGTCAAAGATCGCGGGAGTTTGCTAGAAATTGTGTTGTTTTAACAAATTTTTAATATTTTCATGCCTCGACCTACACATCCTATTCGTTAAATATTAATTTAACGTTATTTTTTATTACACTTACAAAAACTGCCTGCGTACGTTTACAGGTATTATGTATGTACTAAGTTGTTGGAGTTTACTCCATAAGAATCGATTTTCATATATAAGCCCGGGGTATGATTTATGGGGAGTAAAATCAAACTTTCTTCGTTACGTTTATCTTTTAAATCGCTATCTGTAATATTAAGTTTTACACACTAGGTACACTCACTGCGCAAATTACATATACATATTTTATTTTACTCCATTTTATCTCGCTCAACCCGTTGCTGCGGACGACTGTGGTGGTGAAGACTGTCGAGCTCGTGCTCTAAGATGGTAGCGGGCTAACCTGTTAGGGGCATGGCAGTTATATTAAACCCATACCCCTATTCGGTTTCTACACGGCATCGTACCGGAACGCTAAATCGCTTGGCGGCACGTCTTTGCCGGTAGGGTGGAAACTAGCCACGGCCAAAGCCTCCCACCAGGCCAAACCAGGGAAATTCAGAAATTATAAATTTCCAAACCCTGCCGGGGATCGAACCCGGGACCTACGCACGTTATGGCAACAGCGCTCAACACTGCGCCACGGAGGTCGTCAAAAATCGTCGGTTGTCTCTGTGTAGATTAAATGTTCTGTGGTTGTCTACCTATGGTGAGTTATATATTTATATGTACCTACTACCTACCATTACCTATGGGTATTTTCAGACGCTCAAAACGGCCATAATGCCCGGGCCGTATCGTATAGTCGTAAAATAATATTCCATAATACATTATAATAGTCGCCAGGCCGGGTAATGTTCCTAAGTATTGGAATTACAGGGCGGCTTCGAGGCCTTATATGGTGTGTGGTGCAAGTGACAGGCGTTCCGGACATAAATTACGTTTGTGATTTTTTTTTATACGTATGGCATATTTTGATTAATAATAAGCATATTAACGAAAAAACGCTTATTGATACGCCGCGCCGCGCCGCCTGGTTCGTCGCTCGCTTAGCACCACCCGGGCGACACGTGCAGGGAGGTAAAAGGTAATTCCTGCGGACGTGAGCGACGGGGCATCCCCCGTACGTTTGTGATAGAAGCATGCGTTACTTTGCGGAAGTCCATGATAATGAAAGGAGTAGAACTTTAATTTGCTTCAATTTACTGTGGCAGATTATAGCGAATTAAAGTACTACTTCTTTCATAAATGCCATTGTTGTTTATTTTTGACTAGCTGTCCCGACCGACGTTGTCCTGACCCAATAAATCGAGTTCATACAAAAAGTCCAAAGAAAAGAGCCCTTTGAGTTTTTCGGAATGAAACTTTTCCAATTTTTATTTTCGCAAAAACCTTTACAAATTTATTCGTAAACTAGATGTTGTCCACTATTTCGTTCGCGTGGAGATTTTTAGGATTCCCTAGGAAACTCTTTATTTTCCCGGGATAGAAAGTGGCCTATCTTCGAACCAAATTAGTCAAAGTCGGTTAAAAGATAGGTCTTGAAAGCGTAGCTGACAGACAGACACACTTTCGCACCAATCATTATATGGTACTAGCTGATGCCCACGACTTCATCCGGTTTTTTGATTCCCGCGGGAACTCTTTAACTTTCCGGGATAAAAAGTAATCTGTGTTAATCCAGACTATAATATATCTCTATGCCGAATTTCATCCAGATCAGTTCAGCCGTTTTGGCGTGATTAACTAGCAAACATCCATCCTTCTATCCATCCATCCATACATCCATCTACCATCCAAACTTTCGCATCTATAATATTAGTATAAGACGTATATTAAAGGTGGGTTTGGTTCATAGCAAATTGAAAACTGTTTTACATGACAAAGTATCACAATTTTTGTATTAAAAAACCGCTGCCGCCTATAAAATTGCACCACACACGCACATCCGATCTCATCGGTGCGTTTGATTGGCTGCGGGTGGCGAAATTGTCCGACGATGATTCGATTCATTTCGATGACAGATTATTTTTCGAATTTCGATTTAAAACTATTTCGATTCGAAGCCGATTCAATTTCCTGCCTTGGGAAAAGTATAGTCGTTAAAACAAGTTTAACACAAATAAAAGTTCCTCTAGAATCATAAGCCTGGAACCGATAGTCCCAGGGTTTGATTCCCGGCAGGTGCTATTTGAAAATTAAATGAGTTGTAGATATAATATAGTATATACTAGCTGATGCCCGCGACTTCGTCCGCGTGGATCGAGGTTTTTCGTTTCCCGCGGGAACTCCTTAATTTTCCGGGATAAAAAGTAGCCTATGTGTTATTCCAGACTATAATCTATCTCTGTGCCAAATTTCATCCAGATCCGTTCAGCCGTTGGGGCGTGATTGAGTAACAAACATCCATCCATACATCCATCCAAACTTTCGCATTTATAATATTTATTTGATACTAGCTGATGCCCGCGACTTCGTCCGCGTGGATTGAGGTTTTTCGGTTCCCGCGGGAACTCTTTAATTTCCGGGATAAAAAGTAGCCTATGTGCTATTCCAGACTATAATCTATCTCTGTGCCAAATTTCATCCAGATCCGTTCATCCGTTGGAGCGTGATTGAGTAACAAACATACATCCATACATACATCCATCCATCCAAACTTTCGCATTTATAATATTTATTTGATCTAGTATTTATAGGCATCCTATTAGGAGGCTTCGGCCGTGGCTAGTTACCATTTACCACCCTACCGGCCAAGCGATTTAGCGTTCCGGTACAAAGCCGTGTAGAATATCTGCCATGCCCCTAACAGGTTAGCCCGCTGCCATCTTAGACTGCATCGTTACTTACCATCAGATGAGATCGCAGTCAAGGGCTAACTTGTAGTGGATAAAAAAAAATTGTTTTTATTCTGTATTTTGTATTATGGGTAAAATACACCTAAAATAAAATATTTTTATTTTTATTTTATTTTATAAGCTCTAAATTGGCTTACTTGGAGACTTAGGGTAGAGCGTAGAATAGAAACCGTTGGGTAGATATAGGTTTGTAAGACTCCCAATACACCTTTTAAGTTGGCCCGCTTTCATCTTACACTGCATCCACTTCACAGTCAATTAGATTAGTAAAAGGAAATTAAGGTTACTGTACTTTTTTTATTCGAATACTAATATCTATTGGACATATTTAGACTCTGCCACCGTTTTGGAAAAAAAAAATCTACTGAGAAGAGCTGGCAAGAAACTTGCAGTTGCTCTTTAACAATAAAAGTATAGTCTTGTCTTAATGTTTTAGCTAATATTTGCAGAATGGCAAAATGTAACCACTGTTCATCAAAAGAACTAAAAAACGAAACAGAAGCGAACACAAGCGACACCAAACATGTCTTTAAATGGATTTTTAATATAAATTTCGATACATTTTATCTGTTACAAATCGACGAAAACGCCACTTAAGGCGGGTCTCGAAAAAACTTAATAATAGTGTAACCACTATGTCAAAAAGTGGGATACATATAATCAAAGTGCAATAATTGAGTACATATATGGATTTGGACATACTTATGTAATTGTAATTAAGTGCTATTATCATATATTTTTTTCTTTTTTTTTTTCTTTTTTAACTGTAATACAATAATTTTGATGATTTTATACCAAATATTCAAACACCATTAATTGGTAGAATGTATAAGGCTTACAAACTGTAATCATGTCAACTTTATAGCACCTACATTCTCATGAATAAATTATTATTTATTTATTTATTTAAAAAAAAGAAATTAGACTTTAGATATATACCTATTTTGGTCTAATTTTTTAAGGGCCGCTTGCACAAGGACATTAAAACTGATTAAATTAAATTTTGTAATGCTGTTTTGCAAGCATTGAATGTATTCTCATTGAATTTTTCTATATCTTTATTCAATCCTACCTATTTATTGCATCATAAAATTATTATAATTCACAAACAACCGATTCGGTATAGTATATAATATAGTATTGACAGGGGTAATTTGTGATTTATCTCTACATCTTCAATAGGGATGATGACAACTTAATCAAATCAGCAACTCTTTATCAAACTTAAAAACGCACTTCTAGTATGGAAGTTGTATGAAATTCACAGTTGTGACATCATAAAAGGACATGACCAGTAACTGCCCTCCGATTCGGGACAATGTGCAGGATTTCCGTTTTGACAGTAAGGTTTAAAAATTAAAACCGAAATTACTATGGATTTATTATTCCGAATAAGGTCAAGGTTTTAAGTGCCAATGTTTTATTCGCAAAGATATTTCGAGACAATCCAAGTAAAGGCCAAAAGCCTATCCACCCTACTTATTACCATCACAATCTGCCCGCATAAAGTTAAGATTGTAGTAATTAACTATAGGCGCTGTTCGTTTATACCACAGATAACGGACAGATAAATAAGGAAATCTGATACATATAGAACCTCTTTAGATATTTAAATGGTAACAAGGACTACTTAGCGCAGGCGTAAATTATGGCACTCATTTTTGTTTAGTTATTTTTTGTACCTAGGTTTTTTTTTTATCCACTACAAGTTAGCCCTTGACTGCGATCTCACCTGTTGGTAAGTGATGATGCAGTCTGATGGTAGCGGGCTAACCTGTTAGGGACATGGTTGTAGTAAAGGGAAACACGTTAATTCGCTATACCTCCTTAATTTTCCGGTATAAAAAGTAGCTAATGTCACTTTCCAGCAGGCTTAGCATGCGCACAACGAGATATCACGCGGCGAGAGAGAGAGAGATGTTGTCGATGCCGGCTAATTTCTCGTTTACCCTAATATGCTCTAAATCCGGTATATTAATAGAAAAAATAGTCGACATTGGGTTCGCAGAGAAAAATACCACAGATAAGAAATATTACTTTTATCTCTACTTTTGATGTAACGAGACAAGTAACCATGTTAGCTTCGGTAGACAAATAGAGATAACGGGTAGACATAGTTTTTCTCGTTGTGCGCATGCTCTAGCCCTACTGGTCTTCAAATATACCCATGCAAAAAATCACGCCAACCCGTTGCTCTTTTACAGCGTGATTAAAAGACAAACAAACAAACACACTTTCGCTTCTATAATATTCATTATTCGTATGATGTAGGTACGGTGTACCTTAAAAATTTATAAACCTTGGTAGGTATAGTCATAAGAAGGAAGACACTTTTAACGATATAGGAGCATCCAAAAGCGGATATTAATTGATATCTTTATAGGGAGTACACAAACAAATAAAACAGCCTCGACGCACCCAGCGTGATACCGTATGTAGGTAACATATCAGGCGGCAGCCGCTGGAATATGTCGTACCTTTGGCACAAAACCTTTAACTGTATCCACCTTTATACGCACCTATAAACTTAAATGGATAAATAGAAAGAAAGAAAATATATTTATTCAATGACTAGCTGATGCCCGCGTCTTCGTACTCCTGGTTTAAGTTTTTTTGATTCCTGCGGGAACTCCTTAATTTTCGGGGATAAAAAGTAGCCTGTGTCACTCTCCAGGTCCTCAACTATACCCATGCCAAAAATCACGTCGATCCGTTGCCCCGTTGCGGCGTGATTGAAGGACAAACCAACAAACCAATAAATCAACAAACAAACAACCTGTAGGGTACACAACCTACACCTTCTGAACGTCACGTTTGCAAAGTATATCATGACGTGATGGTGATAAAATTAACCACGGTATCTTAAAACTAAAGCTACGAGGGTTCCAAACGCGCCCTGGTCTGAGAAGATCCCACAACCAACTGAGCCGGGCTTAACACAGGGTAAGTATTCTAACAGTAGGTCGACATCAATACAGTAAATTACAGACCATAATGCACCTCCAAGCTGCATACCTATTCATTTAGATTTTAGTGCTAGAATGACTGAATTTTGTTCTGATAACTCTGCCAGCTTGGAGAACAATGTTCATGTGAATTGCAGACCACAGATTCCACACACCTACCGAAAATTCTTCCGGAGAAAAGAACCCCCCTCCCTCCCTTTCAGCCCGCAGCATTACTCTGTCTGTACTTTTCTATCAGATGACTGGTAGAAAAGATTTTTTTTTTATCCACTACAAGTTAGCCCTTGACTGCGATCTCACCTGATGGTAAGTGATGATGCAGTCTAAGATGGTAGCGGGCTAACCTGTTAGGGGCATGGCAGTAATATTAAACCATTACCCCTATTCGGTTTCTACACGGCATCGTATCGGAACGCTTAATCGCTTGGCGGCACGTCTTTGCCGGTAGGGTGGTAACTAGCCACGACCGAAGCCTCCCACCAGGCTATTATCGAAGTATCCATAGACTGTGGTTATTATATTACAAGTTACTGGAGTCAGCGGGTCTACTCTCTTTCTCTCTCTTTGTCTACGTAATTAATCGGTTATTAGACCCACACAAAATCATTCAATCCAATCGGTCACGAAAATTTTCTATGGATCCGTACTTCGTCTGCGCTGCGTGTACGAAAACGAAATAGAGAGGAGCATAGAGATAATATTATGTAGGAGAGGAGATAACGAAATTTCGTTCGTTTGTTTGCGAAGTTTCGTTTTAGAGAAAGAGAGTAGACCCCCAGGAGTGATCACCACGACGCGACGCGATTACGTCTGCGTGGATTTAGAAATGAAATGAAATACTTATTTGTGGGAAGGAATATACGGGTGATACAAGATGTTTAATATTAACAATTTGAATTATTAATTAGAGTTTTAAAATACAGTATAGTCTAAACTCTTTGATTTACTTATATCCATGCCAAAACGACGCAGATCCTAATACATCTATACTAATATTACGGATGGATGAATGTATTGATGGATGGATGTTTGATACTCAATCACGCCAGAACGGCTGAACGGATCTGCATGATATTTGACACAGAGATTATAGTCTGGATCAGCACATAGGCTACTTTTTATCCCGGAAAATTAAGGAGTTCCCGCAGGAACCAAAAAACCTCAATCCACGCGGTCAAAGTCGCGGGCATCAGCTAATACCTAACATGGGAAGAAACTGTTTTACATAACACGCATGTTTAATTAATTTGTATAAAGCAGCAATTATGAGAATTTGTGAATGAGTCGTTATAGGCGTGGCGGGATTTATAAGCGTTGTAAGTATCGGTTAATTAATGGCTCAATTCGTTTTGCTGTGTCAATTTTGTTTGAGTTAATGAAAGTATATCGCCGAGATAACGCCGCGGGCGCTACTTTGTAGCGCGATGCTTTATGATACTCGCTTGGACACATTTTAGTTAGCCAACCGGCATTTTTATCAGACAAGCGGGACTCCTTTTCTTAGGGTTCCGTACCTCGGGGGAAAAAAGGAAACCTTATAGAATCACTTCGTTGTCCGTCAGTCTGTGTGTCAACCCACTTTTTGTCGGCAACGCGTGGAGGTATCAAGTTGAAATTAATAAGAAATACTTAGGGTCTAAGGCTCCCTTGGTGCGGTAAAAGAATCAAGCTTCTAAGTCTACGCAATTTAAAGAAAAATAGAGCTTCAATCTAACGAGTAAGTCAACGATACGGCCGTTTATGGCGCATATTTTGACACTCGCCAATAAATCAAAGCCTATTTATTATAAATACTTCCCATTTACCTAGAATCATGAAATTAGGCAAGAAGCAAGGTCTCATAGCACATGTATAGGAAAAAAAATCGTTAATTAGGGTACCTACTCATAGGGTGTCGACTGTCGAATTGTTTGTCAGGGACTGTACCAGTTTAGCGCCTTACGCCACTAATTATTTCACAGCTGATTACGGAACCCTTTGTGCGCAAGTCCGACTCGCACTTGACCGGCTTTTTTAATCCACTACAAGTACCTAAGCCCTCGATTGTGATCTCCCGGTAGTAGCGATGATGCAGTCTAAGATGATACTTACCGATTAGGGGTATGGGTATCTGTGATGGGTATAATATAACTGCCATACTCCTAACAGGTTAGCCCGCTACCATCTTAGACTAATATTATCACTAACCAACACGGTTTTTGACGACCTCCCTGGCATAGTGTTGAGCACTGTTCCCGGGTTCGATCCCCGGAATTTGTAATTTCTGAATTTTCTCTGGGCTGGCCTGGTGGGAGGCTTCGGCCGTGGCTAGTTACCACCCTACCGGTAAAGACGTGCCGCCAAGCGATTTAGCGTTCCGGTACGATGCCGTGTAGAAACCGATTAGGGGTATGGGTTTAATATAACATGCCATACTCCTAACAGGTTAGCTCGCTACCATCTTAGAATGCATCATCATTCATCATTTACCTGCAGGTGAGATCGCAGTTAAGGGCTAACCTTTAGTGGATAATAAAGTACGGGTGAGATTGAACATTGAAGTCAAGGGATAGCTGACAATAGTACATTACTGCAGCGGCCATCAAAACAGGCATTGAAGGACGAACGTGTAAATGTGGGCCGAGGCGAAGCCGAGGCACACATACGTAAGTCCATCAATGCCTAGTTGTGGCCAAGGCTTGTATAGTGCTTTTCTCAAATAATGCGCGGAAATTAAAACTAAGTGTTCATCACACTCATTGTCTTCACTTAAACTCATTTTGTCAAAAACATTTCAAAATCAATGACTTTTTCCCGCGTCAAAGTGTTCATTTATTTTTTTTTCAATAAACAGCTTTCTATTTGCAAGCTAGTTCGAAATTTAAATAAAACCTTTGATAAGTTACCTCCTTGGTTGCCATGTTTTGGAGTAAAAGATCGTTCCACTTTTAAACTACACGACAGCTGATATGAATTTAGTATGTAATTTATTTGGCCGCTAAACCACGACAGATATGGATTTTCATACAACTTTAGAAGGCCGCTGCTCGCATGTATTTGGCCAGTACAGCAATTTCGATTTATCTCGAAGAAGGTTGTCAAAATAATGCTCAAATTTCCAAGCATGTTTGAGAAAAATAAAATTCAACCCAAACACCCCACGACCACGCAATTTGTCATACCTACCTATAGATACACCCTGCATGCTAGGTATACATTCCGTAACTCTGTATAGCTCATAATAAAATTATTTACTCAATAAAACAAATAGAGTATAAAGTGTTACTTTTGTCACTGTTGGCTTGTACGCCTTAATGGCCGACATAAATAAGGTGTAAAGGTTTAGCCACATACGCTGGACGATTGGAAATTATTAAAGGTCCTTGGAAATTATATATTCCAACCACTGACTTACCAATACCTTAGACGCACCATCGAAACGCAAAAAACGGCACGGTCAAATTGTGCACAAATAGATATTGTGAACAATTTTCGCCTCAGTCGCGCATGAGTACACTAGGCGACAAAATGTCGTATGTGTCGAATTGTTATTACAAAATTGAACCATATAAAGCTATATGGTTGGTTTTTGTGAACCGTTGGGTGTCTCAGTCTATATTATCTATAGCTGTGTTTGTATAAGCGATTGTGGACGCTTTTTGAGTATTAATTTGTAGGTAATGTTGTATCCTTAGTTGGTAAATCGATGATTCCAACTAACTAATGCTAGGGACTTTTTCCGCGTGGATCGAGGGTTTTTGGTTCCCAGGGGAAATGTTTTATTTTCCGGAATAAAAAGTAGCATATGTTTTATTCCAGACTATAATAATCTATCTCTGTGCAAAATTCATCCAGATTCGTTCAGCCGTTCTGACGTGATTGAGCAACAAATATCCATCCATCCAAACTTTGCCATTTATAATATTAGTATAGATAGAGAAATATAGGGACGAATCGGTCCCTTTGCTTTGAAAATTAGTTACCTACCCAGTTATGAACGCAAAAAATTAAGAAACTCCTAAATGTTTTTTTTCCCTTTTAGGAAGTTGTTAGAAAAATTAATTGATGTGCTACACTTTTTAGGGTTAGAAAGGGCACTATATATACCAAATCCATAATAGTCCATAACAATAATATTACAGATACGAAAGTATGTCAGTCTGTATGTCTATCAATGCGTTTTGACGGCCCATCTGTTGAACCGATGCTGAGGAAAGGTACCTACGGAGATCTATATCTCACCTTTACCTTTTGTACCTTTCATGCATGCAATCTATTGCATGCCGGGAAAGATGGGCTTTTTGAAGTGAAACTTCTTTAGAAACGTTGTATATCAATCACATACAAGTTATATTTATTTAATTCTCTCGTAGGCTACTTTTCTAAAGTTTCACTTCTGCCGTGTGTGAATTGGACACACACACTTTTTTATCCCGAATATCTTTTCACTTTACAGTAGCCTCCCATGCACGTTTTTGATATTCCAGGAATCTGTTCAGTTTATCTTATTAGAACTACGTAAGTACTAAGTATATTATTTTTTGTCTCGTAAAAGATTCTCACATTATCAAAGAAACCGGGAGTAAGTAAATAAATAAATTAATAACATCGCTCCATATTTAACTTTTTATGAAACGGTTTTTTTATTTATTTTTTATTTTTCGATGTTTTTTTAAAGAAATGTGTCCGGTAAATGTGGAACGACCCTCAGGATCTCCAGCATGCAAACGGTTAATTTAACAGTGACAAAATCATAACTTTAAATGGTGCTCGTATATTTTGTAAGGTTTCAATTTGTTAAGAATATTTTATTTAAAGATTGTAACTCGATTTAATATTTATTATTAGTTCAGTATACTGTATAAGTAGGAAGGTATGTAAGAATATCTACCTGCTTAATTCGTTGATTAACAACTGATGAGTATGGGTCATCATCATCTACATCACAACAGCCCATTAACGTCCCACGGCCGGGTACAGGCCTCCACTCTCATAGGAAAGAGGGAATTAGAGCTTAGACCCACCACGTTGCTCCAACGCGGGTTATCATGTTAGTAATAATAACCGGGGTGCTCACCGCACAGGGGTGAAACGCCACCAACTTCCTAACTCCGGGCTAGTACTGAGAATTTCTAGTCAGAAAACCCCAATACTTAATTATGGACCGACCCGGGACTCGAACCCGGGACCTCGTTGGCCGCAGTCAAACATGCTAACCACTAGACCAACGAGGCAGTTTGAGTATGGGTATTATATTATGATAACTAGCAGATGCGCGAGACTTTGTTCGCGTGGCATGCGTTTTTTTAATTCCCACAAGCACTCCTCAACTTTCCGGGATAGAAACTGGCCTATGTCACTCTCCACGTTCTCTACTCTACCCATGCAAAAAAGCACGACGTTCCGTGGCTCTGTTGCGGCTATTTAACGTCATTCGGGATAGAATTTTCAAAAACTATGAATCACGTATTTCTTTATTTCAAACCGAAATCCCAAACACCAAGTTTCATGGCTACAACTGTCAAAAAGTCAAAAACTATTTGTTAGTGGAAATGTAAACTGGTTCTTCTTTACATAGGGAGTCTGTTCCGCACCGCACATTACCCTTTTGTAGTGGAAACCCCGCTTAAGGTGGGTTTAAAGGGAAAATGCCAAAAAGGCTCTACTCACACATCTGCCGCAGGGGCAATCTAGGGTGTAGGAGTGGGGATGACCCTTAATTGCATCCTTAATTGTGATGTGTGTAGGCATGCAGGGGCAATTTGGAGGATTGGCCCTGCGGCAGGGCGGCAGGGGCGCGAGACCATCCTTGATCCCTAAGTCGTCCCTGCCGTCGCTGCGTGTGTAGCGCGATTGGGGCAATTTATCAGTCAGTTTGTCAGTATCTGTCACACGGAGTGCACGTATACATAGCGTACAATCAAAATGGCGGCCGACAACGAACACGAAGTTTGGACGCGAATTATAGAAGTTTATCAAGACCGACCTCACATGTGGGATAAAAATCATAAACATTATTTTAACCGCGACATGAGGCAGCAAACATTCACACTAATGTTTAAAATTTTTGGGGAACTCAAAACCAACATGGAGCTGCCGGCTTTCAAAAAAAAATTTGAAAATATTCGTCTCCTTCTCCTTCTACCCTCCTCCTTTTCCTTTTTTTTTTGAGGTAGCACCACAGAAAGCGCCAAGGCTACTCCAATCTTTTGATTGGTCGATAATACGGGTGCCATTCTCAATACGTGTGCTCAGCTCAGCTTACTCGGAAACACTGCACGGCAGGCAAGTGTGTAGAGATACTCCCGATATCGCCACAACCGCCATGCACCCTAGATTGCCCCTGCGGCAGATGTGTGAGTAGAGCCTTAAAGAAAAGGTTCTAATTCCGTTTTAAAACGTCATCCAATAATCAAAACGGCTAATAGGCGCCGCCTGGCCGGAACACAGAGCGCCTTCTAATTCTCACACCCCATTCGCTCTGTGCAGCCTGCAGCTAGGACAGAAGTGCCATAGAGTCGTACATGTGAGAGATAACATTTACAAACATATTTGTAAAATATTAAGGGTCGATTGCATAACACTATTAAGGGCTTTAAGTCAAGGCAGTACCTAAACCTGTAGGTTTTCTAACTGATTTTACTCAGAATTATATACAAAAAAAATATAGGCCAACTACAGTCACATAAGGTAAGTTTTACACAGACAACACTTTTGTAAAGTTTACATATAATATATACTCTCAAGTAATTTCACATTTTTTCTACTATCAAACGGTTCAGTAAACAATTCAGTTCAGTTGTTGATCAAGCTGCAAAGGAGCAATGAGTTCTTAATTACTTGCATGGATAATATTCTTTACGACCTGTAAAGTGACATAAGATACTTTTTTATCTTTTTATATATATAAATTAAAGTTAGAATTAGAGTTTTCGCGGGATCGGATGAAGTCGCGGGTGTCTAATTACTATTACTTTTACAATTCAAGAAATTCTATTTCGGTCTTGGTTGATTTTAGGAAAAATCAATTTAAAAACTCGACTCTACACCATCTGTATTCCAATTGTTTTCATAATTCCTTTCATTTGTCCAATCGCCCGTTGAAGCACATTTCTTTTATTTGCATTTTTTCACTTTTTACTTCCCCCTTTAAGGAATGTCGCGAATACGATTACCTCCATAGTAATTATGTGTCGCTAATTTATTTATTTCCTCCCCCTAGGGGCGGAATGAAAGGTGGAATTCTTTTGATGTTTTTTTAAGGTCACTGCAAATTGTTGCCGAGTCTTTTAGTCAAATTGCTCGTTTTTATGTTCATTGTTTTATATTTATGGCGTTCGCTAATTTGATCTATAATAGATACTTACTTTATTTTAATTATAAAATTGTATAGCAACTCTTTATATTTCGAGTATAATATTACAGTTATTAACATGCCTTTATATTTTTAACTCTGAAGATATTTTGTTCTAATGTATCTGAAGATCTCTTCAAAAAATAGTTGCAGATTAACCTGTTAGGGGTATCATACCCATTCGGTTTCTACAAGAAATCGTACCGGAACGCTGAATCGCTTGACGGCAAGTTTTTGTTCAGGTGGTGACTATAGCCTACCACACCAGACCAGATAAAATTCAGAACTTATAAATGCCTAATACCTAATACCTATGCCTGGCGCAGTGCTGAGTCAGTGGTCATGTCCAACAGTGGACGCAAGCTAATATTATGATGTATACTTAATAACAATATCCTCCCGATCGAGTTAAGTACGGCCACGGCGATCTATCTCCAGAGAGATTAGCCATCTGCGCGGAAGATATTAAAGTGCACAAGTGTGTGCGTATACACAGGTGCACACTCTGTTCCTTTACTCTGTTAGCCCGATGGGACGGAAAATCCGACACGACCGGAGAGAGATCAGAGGCCATACTGCCAACGCTTAAAGCAATATTACTCAAAATGACAGTTTGATGTCACGTACCTTGACGTTCCTAAAATAAGGATTATTCTAAAACACGAAAGTCAACAATAATGAAACAACACTATGGCCCCAGGCGCAGGGCTGACGGCTGGCGGCTTTACGTGCTCTCCGAGGCACGGGATGTTGTATGATGTATAGAGATTATATTGCGTGCATATAAAACAAACACAATAACCGACCAGGGGGACCATACGACCATCGCTTAAAACAATATTATTTCAAAATGTCAGTTTTATATCAAGGACCTTGTGTCCCTAAACTAAGGATCAAAATTCTACAACACGAATGACAACAATAGTAAAACAATATGGCTTCGAGCGACGGTAGTATGCCCCAGGGTTGTGCAATCAAAGCAAACCAGTCAGCAATAAGCAGCAATGATTAAGCAGCATTATGTGGTTGCGTAACTCCGCAACCGCGGCACAGTGACATTGCGGTTACGGTTCCAACTCGCAATTATTACCTACATACCAGCTGAAGCAGTAACCTCCCTTCGAGATAGAAATGTTAGCTACTAGCTGATGCTCGCGACTTCGTCCGCGTGGATATAGGTTTTTTGGTTCCCGCGGGAACTCCTCAGTTTTCCAGGATAAAAAGTAGCCTATGTGTTATTCCAGACTATAATCTATCTCTGTGCCAAATTTCATCCAGATCCGTTCAGCCGTTCGGGCGTGATTGAGTAACAAACATCCATACATCCATACATGCATCCAAACTTTCGCATTTATAATATTTATTTGATTATATTAGATAGATTAGATTATTATTAGATTCGTATACCTACTCTCGACGACCTCCCTGGCGCAGTGTTGAGCGCTGTTGTCTTAACGTGCGGAGGTCCCGGGTTCGATCCCCGGCAGGATCTATTTGGGAATTTCTGAATTTTCCCTAAGTCTGGCCTGCGGCCGTGGCTAGTTACTTACCGGCAAAGACCTGCCGCCAAGCGATTTAGTGTTCCGGTACGATACCGTGTAGAAACTAGAAACCGATTAGAGGCAGGTATTACAAATGCCATGCCCCTAACAGGTTAGCCCGCTACCATCTTAGGCGGCATCATCACTTACCATCAGGTGAGATCGCAGTCAAGGGCTAACTTGTAGTGGATAAAAAAAACAGTTTAGAAGTTTCCAACTGTATTTATTTGTTTTATTTATTTATTCTGCATAAACTTGACAACTAAAACATAAACATTGAAATAACATGCACAAGGACAATTACTTATCTCTTGAAGAGATTTCTTCCAGATGCCCCAGAATGTGAGAACAGTGAAACATGGAGAATGCTGAGTAGGTAAATCGGTATTACCTACCAGTTAAGTCAAAATCAGGATAAACCGTAAGTACCTATCTATACCTAATACTGTATACCTATCTATACTTCAAATAAAACTGTCTAACCACAGGTCTAACTTAACGATTCTTATATTAAAAAAAATTGGAAATTGGAGGCAGCTTTATTATTATCGAAACACAGTCCAAAACAATTATTTTTTTAAGTTTTGTCTGTCTGCACGGAGAGATGTCAGATGATAGCCGATATCAGAAGTGCGTGACATTGTAACTGCAAAATGTACGACTAGTTTTCTTTAACCCCAGTGTATTTTAAATGAGACATAATATATTAAGCTAGATGAGCTGGACGCTGACGGATTGATGAAGGCATAAAGCAGTCTCGGGTAGTTTATATAGACTTGTAGAAGTAGCTTGGAAGAAAAAACTATCTTCAACTATCTAATGTAGATATTTTGTTATTTTATAGAAGTTTCTACTGCAATTAATTTGATGACTATGATAATAATATTATGATGTATGTATTCGTTTTTATGACAGAATCAAAAACAAGTTAAACGCAAAACAAGTATTGAAAAACTAGCTGATGACCGCGACTACGTCCGCGTGGAATAAGTTTTTTCAATTCTCACGGGAACTCCTTAGGCTTCCGGAATAAAAAGTAGCCTGTCCACATCACTCATGTCACTCTCCAGGTCCTCAACTATACCCATGCCAAAAATCATGTCGATCCGTTGCTCCGTTGCGGCGTGATTGAAGGACAAACCAACAAACAAACACACTTTCGCATTTATAATATTAGTATGATTATATAAAGGACAGGGGTTTTACAATCAGCCCCCTTTTTGTCTGTACAAGCTTCAATTATAAGTTACAATTGCCCCATAAGTGGCACATTAGTAGGTTCATGGACATACTGTCACACGATCAATGGCTTATTTACCCCATAGAAATTAATTTCACCTGTGCGAATATCGACTCGGAATAAACGCAACAGCAGCAGCATAGCTCTTATGTTCACTCAGCAGGGGGAATATCTTCATACAGTTCCTATTGAAAAACTTATATCAGCCACATTGGGCACGTTGTCATCACGCGTTATGTCTGTCCAGGTTAAGTTACAATTGCCCCATAAGTATAATGAATGAATGAAATACTCTTTATTAAAAAGTAAAAAAAGTAAAATGTATAAAGTAGCTTAAGAAAAGTAAATATATAATTAGTAGAGAAAGCTAATTTAGGTTGTGGTTTAAAAAAAAGCAAAGGATATTTTGAATGATCAGAATAATAATGGAGCAAACTTAATACCAGCGCTGAGCATTGTTGTTAATAAGGCTCGGTGATGCTGAGTTACCAATTGTTTACTGTTAGGTTTTAATTTTGTCATAAGATATGTGCATTTAACATAATATTCACGTGACAATAATATAAGCAATGAAGCTTTTATTTATTATATTATAACTAGATATAACTATAGATGATGCCCGCGACTACGTTCGCGTGGATTACAGTTTTTTGATTCCCGCGGGATACAAACTATCCCTATACCAAATTTCATCAAGATCGGTTTAACTGATGGGCTAGGTGAAAGCTTACAGACAGACAGACACATTTTCGCATTTATACTATTAGTATGGATGTATTATATCTAAGCCACATTGGGCACGATGTCGACGCGAGCTGCGCGTCCAAGCCCTTAAGTTACAATTGCCCCATAAAGTGTCACAACCACAAGTGTGGGCATAAAGCGATACAAATAACCGCGACTTAATTGCCCCATAGAAATTAATTTGAGAAAGCCGCGTTGTCAGCCGCGCAACTGCCATATGAATGGGGACTACCGCAGCATTGATAATGGCGCGATCTGATCACATTCATAGCGAATATCGCATGTATCGTGGGTATATCGACTGCGGAACAAACGATCATCTTGTTAGGCTAATAAACGACGATTTTACGAATCAAAACATAGGTATCTCCGTAGTCAACCTGCCTTGTGGTCTAGTGGTAAGCATGTTTGACTGCAGGCACCGAACTGCAGGTGACGAGATCCCTTCGATTTATTCTTCTGACACGTAATTGTTAAGTAGTAGATACTAGCCTGGTACTAACCTTTATTTAATTACTTAAGCCTTTTTTAATACGAGTATATTCTGTAGGTGTACCTACTGTAATACACCATATTACAATATAAAAAATTATTAATATAAGTATACCATACATAATCAATATTTTTTTTTATCCACTACAAGCTAGCCCTTGACTGCGATCTCACCGGATGGTAAGTGATGATGCAGTCTAAGATGGTAGCGGGCTAACCTGTTAGGGGCATGGCAGTTGTATTAAACCCATACCCTTATTCGGTTTCTACACGGCATCGTACCGGAACGCTAAATCGCTTGGCGGCACGTCTTTGCCGGTCGAAGCCTCTCACCAGGCCAGACCAGGGAAAATTCAGAAATTATAAATTCCCAAATTGCCCTGCCGGGGATCGAACCCGGGACCTCCGTACGTTAAGACAACAGCGCTACACACTGCGCCACGGAGGTCATCAAAAATTCTTTTTTATTGTTATTTTATGTTATATTGTGTTCATTGTTCATATTTGAATAATGAAATAAATAAATTCAATCAATCTCACTAATTGAGATTATACCTAACAGTGATTGATACAGGTTTTACATGATAATTGATAGTGCAGACTTCAGCGTTGGCTTCAGAAAATGTAAAGACGTATAACCGCGGGCTGATTACGTATCTCGCGACAGGCTTGCGACAGGCGTAAATCTCGCGATCGCTGCTGTCAAACGGCACTTTTGTATTACGTAACAGCGGCTACAGAGCAGACAGCAGTCGAGCTCTAGTTCACCCTCTAGCGGACAATCTATGAACTAAAAACTGCATTCGTGTCCTTGTCGTACCAGCAAATTGGTATTATCTAAGCTTCCTTGACAGTTGACAGCAATACGACAGCGACAGCCGAGCAAAATGAAACGTCAAACAGCAACAACCTCTGCACCTGTTGCAAAGTGATTGTTGGGTAATTGTCGAGTGCGTTTACCGTGGATTTTTAACATTACATTTAACCTCAAGCAATTAATTCAATACCTAAAACAGTAAATCTATCTACGTGGAAAACCGACATCTTTGAAGGTAAGATAGTTTCATTAAATCTCTAATAGGCAGGTATGTAGTACAAAATATTTATAATATTACCAAAGTTACATAAAAAAATGAACGCAATATGAACCTAACTTTATTAATTGTTTATTATATGATCAGTCGAACCCTTCACTCTTTGAATTCAACCACAGACAAGGAACATACTCAAGGAACGTACCAAAGATGACGATAAAAGGTATAGATAAAGTTGCTTATTTTGTTTTCATCTATTGCTGTCCTGTCGCGAGTGGCGCTAGTATCGATAGCAAAAGTGCATGAAAAGTGCATTCTGCGACAGGCGAGCAATAGACGTGCGATCGGCTTGCGTAATACGAATTCTAGTGACATTTTGCGACCGATCGCGTAGTGTTTGCTGTCGCATTGCTACTGCTGTCGCTACTGCAACATTTTACATAATCAGCCCGCCGATCAACAAATTGATCACGTGACTTATCGAAGACAACAGCCACTCAAGCACGAACGCGGACCAATCAGAAGAGCGAAATGAAAAGTCCTATGGGCCTAAAAATTACATTTTGCTCCCGCTATCCTCTGAAGCCAATGTTCGTTTTTCGAATAGGTATGATGAAAAGAATATTTCTTGGGCAACATAATATGAACCAGCATTCAGAGTTCTGTTTTCGTTTCTTTGGTTTCTGCAAGGATGAATTAATTAGTACTTAGTAGGTATTTATATAATTGTGTTTATGTTATCTTTAGTTTCATTATTTATATTGTGGGATTTGTTATGATTTTTAATTTATTTGTATTTTATTTATTTAGTTAATGTATTTTTTTAATCTAAGAAGCATCTAAGAAGCCTGTATTTTTACCACAAGGCGCAGACGCTTAATACATTGAGGGCAAACCTCTGGTTTTTTCAGTGTATACTAAACTTCTTTTTTTTTGTGTGTTTTGTAAAATTTGTACGTTGATAAATTAGAAAAAAAAGTACCTACCTAAAAATTACGACGATTTAATACAAAATGCTTGATTCGCACCAATTTCACTCGTCAGCACAAGTTGCAGGTGTGACGGACGTCAAATAACTTAAAACAAACAAATTGCAGCAACTCGTTGCGGCAATCGAAATAAATATAATATTTAAAGCAATAAACATGGCTCTTCCTTTGTTTATATCGACACTCGTTGACGGACTTATCGTCCTATTGTATCTGTTACAAGCTGTTCCAACCCGGGTTTCCTCGCGTGGAATTTTTTTAATCGAGGACAAGGTGGAATTTCCAATATCTTCCAACAGTTCATTTACCTATCTACTAGATTTTCTTAATTTTTTTACTAAAAGCACACACGCAAATGTTAGGTACCATGACATTTGCATTATAATTTGAAAAATTATCCTGTCCCCTTTTTAATTCACTTCATAGTAGAATTTCTAAAATTACATTATAGATGAAAGCCCGAACACTAATTTTCATGGATTTGACTTGAAAATGCCCGGACTTTCTTACAAACTTTCATCCCCTGTTCAATCCTCTTTAGAAGTCTACTTTCCGAAAATCTTTCCTCAAAAAACACATTTCAGACAGACAAAAAACAAAACGTCATCGCGAAAGTTTTATACCGAGCTGCACAGATCTGCGCGACACGACGTAACCAGTAGTGAAAATGTCGGCTGTGCGTTGATTGATCAGTTAGTTGGACAGTCGGTACAAGCATTTTTATATTATGTACTTATAGAATTAAATAGATTTTGTTTCGGAAATTTGTGGTCGTAAGCAATTCGTAATAATATATTAATTAATGTCCTGCTGATAATGTTTTATTTCCTTACTTTTCCCGATATGTGGACAAAACTCCGTATTTGTAGCGCAGGTACTCACGATAATAAAATTAAATTACTCCTCCATTATTAAACTAAATCGATATAACTGCTTCTTCTTCTCAAAAAAAAAAAATGTTGTCTTATCGTGTAAGTGGGGAGAAGTAAAATTCGAAATTTTCAACCACCACCATCAGGAACTATCTGTTTTAAAGTATGTTTTACCACAGAATAGGTAATGTTTAAAACTCGAGAAAAATACCCTTTACCTACAGCCACACACTATGTTGTAAACATTGAACAAAAGAAGTACAGGCAGATTCCTTTTTCATGTGTATGTAAATATCTTTGGTATAAATTAATGTCTTACTTTCCCCCTAGTTTAACAATATACTATTTTTCATTTCGTTACATAGATAGAAATCCGTACTAATATTATTAATACGAAAGTTTGTCTATCTGTCTGTCTGTCAACTACGCTTTTTAACGGCCCATATTTTCAACTGATTTTGATAAAATTTTGTATAAAGGTAGTAGGTACCTAAGTTACTTCCCGGGGAAGGACATAGGCTTTTATCCCAGAAAATTAGTGTTCCCCGGGAAATAAAAAAAAACTTATTCCACGCGGACGAGGTCGCGGGCATCATCTAATAGATATTTTAAGCAATGTTTTATTTTGAACAAATTATCGAACGGTTTGCAGTTTACTCGAATCGAAGCAATTGGTTGTGTCTTCCGTAGCGGCTATAAAGTCTAAGCCTTCGTAAATCCATCACAGCCCATGTAATAAATCGGTATACCTTACAGAACCACAGCCTAGTCACTAAAAACACTAAAAATAAACCAGTTCAGACTAATTGTCGCATATTTTACGATCAATGCACGTTAAGGAAAATTAAAGGGCTATTGAAGATAGTATAGTTTTTTGGTTCGCTTCGATTTATGAAGCTTGCGGATTCCTCGAGGTCCATTTAAGGACAATGTCCCTGTCTTATGAAGTTTTAGTACAAGGGCTCGTATCCAGGAATTCGAGGAAATGGGTCTTGTGGTATATTTTGCTTTTTACTAACATTTATCGGAAGGTAAGAGATTCTCGTAAGTTTTTGTTGCAATCGGTACTGGTCAATACATAATATTCTATGGGTAAAAAGTTGTGAAGCTAGAGATAAGGTGAACCGAGGCTATTGCATCTAAAAATTGAAATTTTTTTGACCGAGGTATGTTGAAGGAACTGTTTTTCTGCTAAAAAATAATTTAGGGAAAAACTGTTTTAATATTTTGAATGATTAGATCCTAAGGTCTTATATTTACCCATTTGCGTTAGAAAACAACCACTATATTCTTATTAAAACTGATTTTAATTTCAAGGACCGATTTTAGCCACATTAGCCCCGTATCGGGGGTTAATGTAACTATCACTCTTAATTCCTAAACTCGAAGAGATATTATGCTCAAACTCACTGAATATGATAAACAGAGGCATAATGGCTAATTTGAGACTTATCTCAATGTAAGAAGGTTAGTTTCTCTTTAAAAATACTTTTTCGATATAAGTGGGGCTATTGTAGCTTTTTTTTAAATTTTAGTGTTGGATTATGCCTGATAATTTGTGCTGTGTCGATTGTCGATAATATTTTGAATGAAACACGTTTTCATATATTATCATTTATGTAATATTTTTATTAATGAAATAAAATTAAAAGGACGAAATTTAAAGTAATATTATGTTAAAAAAATACCTTATAAAAATTAAAATAATTCTCCACTAGCAAAAATTAGGTTACTATCACAAAATCTTTAAAGATCACAATCGTTTTGAGTATTTATTATTAATTAAATGCTCAGAAATCACTTAAGCATAATAGTTTTGGTCTTGTCTTACGACAAACACAAGCAATCTTATATTTAAACTTTTACCTTTTATTTTCTTACAAATTCTGTTTTTTATTTTATCGATAAAAAAATACGTTGGCATCACTAGTACTTTTATTTCCATACTAAAATCAACAGGGCTATTGTGTCTTTCTTTGTAGATACAATAGCCCCGCGTCACAATTTTAGTGGGGTTAATGTGTTTTTACTAATAACTCTAGATAACTACGACACAGAAAGAAAATAATTATCAAATAACAAGGACTTATTCATTAAATTTGTACTCAGCGTAAAATATTGTTCCAAAAGGCTCACAGTTAATATTTGTCGAATAAAATATCACACCATGTTTCCAGCACACTCAACGAAAAATGGCCGACTAAAAAAGAAGACGCCGTCGGTAAAACAGTAGGCGCGATACAAGCACACTCTATGATCCCCTTTAGTAAACATTAGTTGGTCTATCCACCAATAGATGTCGTTTCCCGTAAATCTATTTGTGAAGGAAGATAAAATGATAAGACGCAATAGCCCCGAAGTTACAATAGCCTCGGTTCACCTTACTTTTTTTTTATTCCACTACAAGTTAGACCTTGACTACGATCTCACCTGAAGGTAAGTTATGATGGTATGATGGTAGGTATGATAGAAGACGGTTAGGGGTACGGCAGTTACCTAGGTAGGTATATTAAACTTGTATCTTACCAGAACGCTAAATCACTTGGCGCTTTGGCGTCTTTGGCGATAGGGTGGTAACTAGCTTATTACTTCCTTTATTTGAACGAAACAAGCGTTAATTTTCTATTAATATTATGCTTAAACTTTGCAAGAGCTTTCATGCTATTTCTACCCGTTTCAAATGTGATGCAAGTGACTTCGTCCGCGTAGAATAAGCTTTTTAAATTCCCACAGGAACTGCTTAATTTTCCGGAATAAAACGTAGCCTATGTCATTCTCCAGGTCCACAACTATGCCTATGCAAAAATCACGTCAGTCAGTTGCTATTTTGCGGCATGAATGAAGGACAAACTAACAAACAAACACACTTTTGCGTTTGGATAATATTAGTATACTGATAAGTGATAAGTACCGAACAATAATAAGTGATAGAAAATTGTTGTTGTCAGGTGCATACCATCGACGATTCAGAAAAACTTGTAGGTAAAAGTACATTTGAAATGAAAATATTTTAAATTGAATTGAATCGTATCATAGAGGGTATTGAAAAGAAAGCCAGCGAAATACTTCAAAATGATATCCGATAAAAATAAAAATTTCGAGAACGAATAAACGTAGCACCGACGCCACTTGAAAAATTACAAGAAATCGTAATTTATGCTTGAAGCAAATTTACTGAAATCTAAGGGCCAAAACAGACAGGAAGTATATTTTAGTATCGCCGATCACCGATTTCGGGTATGATTGGATCACGCGTATCCCTAATCGCAAGTCGGTGGAATACTTGACATACTCTGAGTTGGTCGAAACTATTTTAAAAATTTAAGTGTTGATTAAACTAATTTAATCACAAGACCATACGATTCTTGCGATTAAATAATTAGTCTAAGTACCACTTCAATTTTTGTATTTGATTCGTGCAACTCAGCGTTAGTAACATAATTTGATATTATAGTAAGTAGGTACTTAACTACTTAGATAAGTAAAAGTTTTCCTACATGAAATAACAAGTTGCTACCATTTTGAATTTATTTTTCAAAAAATGATATTTAAATGGATCACCATCAGTCATCATCTTCATCTAAATATATAAAAGGCAAAGGTGACTGACTGACTGACTGACTGACTGACTGATCTATCAACGCACAGCTCTAACCACTGGTCGGATCGGGCTGAAAATAGGGGTTGAAAGTTTGTATGAAAGTCCTTCATTTCTCAAGTTATAGCCATGAAACTTGGCATTTGGGCTTTCAGTTAGATATGCAAGAGTACGTGTTTCACCATTTTTGAAAATTCGATCCCCAAAGGGGTGAAATATAGAGTTTGTCCTTCAATCACGCCGCAACAGAGCAACGGATCAACGTGATTGCATGAGTATAGTTGAGGACCTGGAGAGTGACAGGCTATTTTATAAACCAGAAAATTAAGGAGTGCCTGTGGGGAAAAAAACTTAAACCACGCGGACGAAGTTGCGGGCATTAGCTAGTGTCTTATATTATTAATGTTCAAAAAGTGTACAGGGGGCAACCCTGGATGTCCATCGCCATTAGCCGTATTGTTTTAATATTATTGACGTTCGTGTTTTTGAATTATAATCCTTATTTTAGGGACGTCAAGGTACCTGAAATAAAACTGTCATTTTAAAGTACATTATCCTGCTTTAAGCGATGGTATTAAACCTCCTGGTCTGGTGGGAGGCTTCGGCCGGGGCTAGTTATCCTATCCGACAAAGACTTGCCGCCAAGCAATTTATTGATGTAATCCCCTTCTGTTCCAAATTGATTATTCTGATTTGTGATTAACCAATTAGGATACTGCAAACACCAGACTAATAACTTACAAACGACGATAAAATCGCCGATCGCCGCTGCTAAAAGTACCTATACCTATGGTGTGTGGTTTGGCCGAAGTCATCGAAGACGGAATACGTAAAAAAGTTAAGATTCCTTTCGCAATACGAGGTATTTGTTTTAATTATGCGAAGCGGCCGCTTGCCCAACATTAATTATTGATGACGAGAGAAGTCGAGCTAACGCAAACATCTGCAGTAATCGACACCGGCTAATGAAGTGGTCTCAAAGTCAAATGCGACTGCCAAATATTGATGTTGGAGATAAAAAAATCTTAATCATCATACTGTGGTATGAAGCTGTTCCAGTTGTTAGAAATTGTAAAGGGGATTCCAATAAATGATTTAATGAAGAACACCGGTGTGCTCTAAATATTACATCAAAATAGGTCCAATACCAGGGGCCTCATGACATTAAAACTATTGCTACAGTGTAAGGATATCAATCACCACTGATTGGTAAACACTCTTCAGCTATTGGCCTAAATCCATTGCAGCAACCAGTATATTTCATAAATTCGGTCAATCAAACATTGATTTTTAATACAGTTGCTCAATAAAAGAATTTAATAAAACAAAAAACCCGACTGCTGGGATATCAAAAAGTATAAAACAAGACATGAATTGAAGTATTTCATTATTATCAATTTACATCGTATAATATTAATAAAATTGATCAAGGCGCAGTCGCACGTCCAATAGCTAACCATAACCTTAACGTGCGACTGCGCCTTGATAAATTTTATTAATATTATACGATGTAAATTGATAATAATGAAATACTTCAATTCATGTCTTGTTTTATACTTTTTGATATCCCAGCAGTCGGGTTTTTTGTTTTATTAAATTACTTTTTTATTTCAAACTTTTTAGTTCAGTAAGTATTTATTGTAAACAGGCGACGTTTTATCGGCCCGAAGTTGCACCAAATCAAATTCGGCCTCCATAGTGACACTCGGAAGATTAAAACAAATCTAGTAGTGCAAGTACTATCAAAATTGGTTCTGCCGTTTTTTCTGTAGTGCGACACAAAGGAATACAACCTTTGAAACCTCGTAAATCCTAAACGATCGTTAAAATGAAATGATGTTCAAGGGAACCTAACTATGATTTTACAAGACCTATTCATCGATACCCCACTTGCCATAGTTTATTGACTTTCATTTTTAAATTTGTTACAATATGGCTTCCAGTGGGCGCCATTTTGTTTTTTCTCAAATTCGGCTTCCGTTATGACACTCGGAAAATTAAGACAAATCTAGTGGTGCAAGTATCATCAAAATCGGTTCAGCCGTTCTGTCTGTAGTGCGACACAAAGGAATACACTAAAAATGAAGCTTTGAAACCTCGTAAATCCTAAATGATCGTTAAAATGAGAAAATAGTCTAGGGAACCTAACTATGATTTTACAAGACCTATTAATCGATACCCCATTTGCCATAGTTTATTGACTTTCATTTTTAAATTTATTACAATATGGCTTCTAGTGGGCGCCATTTTGTTTTTTCTCAAATTCGGCTTCCGTTATGACACTCGGAAGATTAAGACAAATCTAGTGGTGCAAGTATCATCAAAATCGGGTCAGCCTTTTTGTCTGTAGTGCGACACAAAGGAAATATACATATATAGACTGATGAACACATAACCCTGTGCGTTCCGCAGTCGGGTAATAAAAAGTGGCCTATTGCAGGGACGTATAGCGTTCGGGATGTGGGCTATTACATACTCGTGCTTTTTTTTTACCTTTCCCGAACTCGTGCGTTCTCTTTCCCAACTGTCAAAATAATGTCTATTAAAAAGAAAAACCAACCATGAAGTTTTTACTAAAAAAATTCATAGAAGTTTTTATGATTCATGCAAATACGTATATTTCTAAAAAGAAGCTACTAATTTGTTTCAATATCAGATTTAATTATTTGATTGAATGAGTTTGGTTAGGTTTCATTTCATTTCATCTCATTAAATTTAATTTTCATTTCATATCAATAAAAAAATTCTACTGAAGACTTGGCTGTATGGGCATAGTTCCCTTTGCCTACCAGAATGGGTGAAAAAAAAAAAACTCTGCTTATATTCTACGGTTGGCGCCATTTTTCAGAAATTTTCTTTGCGAGTTTAGTTGTTTGTTGCACAAAATGAGTAATTTCTACCCTAGTTTTTTTTAATTAACACCACCGGAACTCAGTATTTAAATTGCACAAAATGCTTCGGAGAACATTTTACCGGAAAAGTCGCTACATATCTAAATACGACGAATTTATTGCGTGGAGAGAAGAGAAAAAAGCAAAATACAGTTTTTCAGAAAATGTTATGTTGGCATACTTCTCCGAACTCTCAGCAAAATTAAAACCTTCTACGTTATGGTCGAGGTTTTCGATGATAAAAAGTATGCTGAAAATGCAACAAACTAGAAACTGGGAAAAAATCACACACTCCATTAATTTAAGGTCCAGTCCGTCTCCTTCACATGTTGCAGAGAACGTTCGTCCATCTACCTTCGTTGATAATGATAATTCATCAGATCCAACTCCATCAACTAGCAAACGCCATTGTATGACAAATATACATGAACAATCATACGAAATTAATAATAGTTTGTCTCAAACAGTAAATATGCAACCTAAAACTTCCCCAGTTAGTATAAAAAACTGTACCAATTTCAATGTAAAATGTGAATTATAACTCTTATAAGAAATAAATGTTAAGTTAGTTGAGTTTATTGTGTTTTTATTATTTTATTAAATTGCTTCATTTTTTCGCAACTGTATTAAAAATAGTCGTTCAGTACACGTGCGGAACCGTCATTGCAACTTGTTCCGACTGTCAATCCTCGCTTTCGGCTGCGCCTCGGCTCGGGTAGACATTTGTCGGAACTCTTTGCAATGACAGCCTTTCCACCACCTTTCCACACTTGTAATGAAATATACTATTATCTATGCAGGTTTTACATGGTAGGTAAAGCTACAGAGGTTGGATCGCATTTTTAACAGAAGACAATCATAGGCAAAGATCAAAAACTCGACAAATTACAAAAAAATATTTTCTCAATACTGACGTTTCTTAAAATTGTGTAAATTATTGTACTGTACTTTGAAAGGTGTTTAAACACAATAAGAACAAGAAAACTGAGGTAGACATACCTACCGACTAGCCATGTGACGTCATAATCTGACTACTCACGAGATTTTTATGGATAGGTACTTAAAATCCACACGGACGAAGTCGTGGGTAGGTAAGTATCATCAAGTAATTTCTAATTTTTTAATAAGTAAATCTTTCAAAAAACCTGTGAAAATGTCGTATTTTGTGGTGACCACCGTACGCTTAGTCTCAGCTCAGTTTTAAAATTGCAATTTCGATTGATTGAGCATTCGAATTTCGATCACATTGACGTCAAAGTAAAAAATGGACTCAAACGTGCTCAAACCTCTTGGTTTAAAAAGTCATAAATTCATTATGTACTCGTACCTACAACCAATTTTAATTTCGAAAGCTGGCTGTGAATTCATACATGAAGCTCTAAATTAATTCTTTAAGATTAATTTTACTATGACGCTATTGTGATCGAACGCTCGGTAACGATCAATCGAATTGGCAATGTAAAAACTTAGACTAAGGGTACTAGTAAGATCCGATAGCAGGCAGGTAAGCTATCGCCGTCATACAAATCGGAACCGGACTTGTCGTAGACGGTGGAACTGTAATTAGGACGAGATCAGATGACCGCAGCGACCCGCGAAATGACACGTTGCCGCCATTCTGATTGTACCTTAATTTCGGATTGGCCCAGATTATAGTCGTACGGATATCCTTCAGAACTTCGGATACTGATGAATGAGAGATTTTATGCGTCGATATATTATTTCTCAATTAAATAAACTACCCAGTTTTTAGACTTCTTCTCAGGCCAAGGAATCTTTTAGTTTAGTTAGGAAGGAACTTGAGTTTTAAATTGGTAAATGTTTTATAGTCCCACCAACTTATCTGGCCCGGTGGCCAAAATTGGAACAAATTTTTATGCCTGTTTAGTTTTTGTTTAAATTTTATTTTTAATATTTACACTAGCGACGCTGTCCGGGTCAGATAAGTTTGTGGGACTATAAATAATTATAACTACGTTTAATGGTTAACCCTAGCCTTATAAATTCACCAAGTTGCCTATCGAACAGAAACTACTCGAGTGTTAATGTCCTATGTCCTCCCAGTGGGGCAGAGGGCGTCTACAGTGTTGCGCAGGATTCGAATATTATTGAAATAAAGTTCTTTGGTTTTAGGATGCCGGGTTCTGCAGCACGAACAAACGCTCTGTGAAGAATATTTCGATTATTTCGAAAGGAATCTTCGAACCATACGAATGCTTCCATCGAGGCTTCACAAAAACGCAAAGACAACGTCGTAAACAGTCTAAACTTTCCTATTTTCCCGTGTGATATGCGGCGTAGCAAAAACCCAGTCGCCGCATCTTGTCTTAAATATCCTTAGGTAACCAAATCCTTGAATCCTTGACACCGCTAGTCCTATCATAGAAAGTAAATTGAAAGAAAGATAAATATCAAAAGTAGGTATGTTATCGCAAGTATTTCTCCGAAATGAAAATCTTCGACAGATGTTAAGTACATAACATCATAATTCTTTTGGCTCAAGCTATAGGTAATACGACAATATCCTATGCCTATGTACTAATTGTTTTGATCGGTCACAAAGAAAATCAATAGAAAATAGCATCGAATAAGTAACCATTTTGATTATTCGACAATACGAACACTTCCATCGAGGCTTCACTCCTTGACAAAAACGCAAAGACAACGTCGTAAACAGTCGTAACTTTCCTGGGGATCCTTATTTTCCCGTGCGTTATGCGGCGTAGCAAAAACCCGGTCGCCGCATCTTGCCCTAATAAGTAACCTTATCCGAGATGCCTGGTTTTTATGCTGCGATTTTGTTCGTACGCACGATCGTTTGATAGACAATTATAACTTCTGCGGCATACGGCGTCGGTCACACTGCCAGAGTTCTAGAGTTCTAAGATTCACGCTCTATTTCTTTCTGCATAGGTATATATGCAAGCAAGTCGATTCTCACTGCACGGTGGATAGGACGTTTTTTCGCGAAGTAACGATGAAATCGTGATAGGAGTGAAAAGGAAAAACATAACTCGAGAACGTCTAAGGAGCCAGGCAAAACGTGTCGCTCACGCATTTTGCTATTTTCTGAAGATAATAGGTACCTAATGCGTTTTCTAGATCCCTCCTCACGCGACTTGACTACAAGTCACGTCAAGTCAACTATCTTTTATTATAGGTACCTTCAAATCAAGAGTGAATAGGCATCTTCTAGGCAAGCGCGCTCCACCTCAGGCTGCATCACCACTTGCAAGCAAGTCTGATTGCAGCCAAGCGCTAGCCTATTTATATATTTTTTTTAAATATTTCGACGTAACGTAACGTCTTCTTAAAGAGGTCGTCTGCTTCATTAGTGATTTGATTTTGATCTTATAAATTCTTTATTAAAATAAATACATTCAACATTGTATATACATAATACAGTGTGAAGAAACAAAGTTACAATCACTTAAAGGCTAAACAGGCACCTATTAAAATTTTCTACATAAAATAATATAAAGATAACTGATTTCAACTTGGATTTGGTACTTATTACACGATTGTAGCACAATACGCAGAATATTTGTAGATATCTATCTCCGCTTTATACAACTACTTTGTAAAGGCTTCATTAGTGAAAATCGTGTCTAACGTGTGTCCTGTTAACTATAACCCTCCACTCTATTCGGTCCTCGGCTCGGATTGCAATTGTCAGTGGAAGGCATGTATAGAATATACTTAGATAGGTAAGTATATTCTTGACGACTAAGGTTTAATTATTGCAATAATACTATTATAATTTTATATAATGTCTGAAAGTGCTTTTTCAGGCATGAAGGAGACTGAAAGAGCGAAAAATTGGGATCTCCGAAATTGTTTACCCATCCTGTTTGCCACTCGGGTCAACAACGCTTATTCACCGCAATCAACTCTTTCGTCTGGTTTTTACACATAAAAAGCCGCGGCGATCAAATAAGTAGGTAACTATAGCAATGTAGTCGGGCATAGATGTTTATGTTTTTAAGTTTGGTACAGAATAAATAAATAAATAGATTGTTGACTTCTGAAGCAGAAATCAGAACTCTACACCGTTGCCAATGAGATCAACGCCTAATGCAGGTGCTATGTAGTGGTTCCAGTACACAGGCTTTACTTATAGTTTCTTAGTCAACCTAAGATGTACCTACCTTAGGTAGGTAGGTAGGTAGGTAAAAAACCTACCTGTACCTGGTACCTGGTACTCTGATAGTGTCTACCGACCACTACTGTCAGGTGACGACGACTTCCTTGCTGCAGTGGTGAGCGCTGTTGTCTTAACGTGGGAGGATACGGGTAGGTACGATCCCCGGTAACGTTTTTTTTATCCACTACAAGTTAGCCCTTGACTGCGATCTCACCTGATGGTAAGTGATGATGCAGTCTAAGATGGTAGCGGGCTAACCTGTTAGGGGCATGGCAGTTAATTAAACCCAGACCCCTATTCGGTTTCTCCCCTAACAGGTTTCTACACGGCATCGTACCGGAACGCTATATCGCTTGGCGGCACGTCTTTGCCGGTAGGGTGGTAACTAGCCACGGTCGAAGCCTCCCACCAGGCCAGACCAGGGAAAATTTAGAAATTATAAATTTCCAAATTGACCCGGCCGGGAATCAAACCTGGGACCTCCGCCCTTTAAGACAACAGCGCTCAACACTGCGCCACGGAGGTCGTCAAAAACGTGATAAGCAATGATAGTTCTAGGTATTTATAAAAGGAGGCTGTTCTGTACCTAATGGATTTTCACAGCATTCAATAATTTGTTACTGCATGGTCATTTCCAAAAAAGTTACAACTGGTCTTGTCATCAGAAAACAAGATGTCCACCTATCTCTTCCAAAGATGTCGTTCAGTATCAGAGATGTAATGGTTTTTCACGGCATTTCCACATACCTTACACAATAATTAATTATTTATTGAATACCTAGCCGTTTCCAAAAAAAATACAACTGGTCTTGTTTTCAAAAAAAAACCGTCAAGTGCGAGTCAGACTCGCTCACAAAGGGTTCCTTGTTCGGAACCCTAATAAACGATTTCCGGATTTTTTACTATACCTACTTGTGCTGTGAGACCTTGTTTCATGCCAAATTTCATAATTCTAGCTCAACGGGTAGTACCCTTAAGTTTTGATTTATTGGCAAGTGTCAAAATATGCAAAATATGCGGCATAAACGGCCGTATCTTTTGATTGTGTTGGCTTAGAAGTTTAATTTTTTTACAGCTTCAAGGGACCGTAGACCTAAATATTTTATACTAGCTGATGCCCGCGATTTCGTCCGCGTGGTTAAAGTTTTTTTGATTCCCGCGGGAATTCCTTAATTTTTTCGGGATAAAAAGTAGCTTATGCCACTCTCCAAGTCCTCATACTTATGCCAACAATCACGTCGATCCGTTGCTCCGTTGCGGCGTGATTGAAGGACAAACCAACAAACCAACAAACAAACACACATTCGCATTTATAATACCTATTAGTATGATTAGTATACATGATGATTCAACTTGATACCTCCACGCGTTCTCGTGAAAAAGGTGGTTGACAAACAGACAGATGGATAACGAAGTGATCCTATAGGTATTCCTTTTTAATTTTGAGGAACGGAACCCTAACAAGATGGCCACCATCATCTCTTTCAAAGATGCCGTCCAGTGTCACAGATGTAGTGGTTTTTCACAGCATTGCAACGTTTACTCTCCAATTTAATCTAAATTAGGTGTAAAGCGTCTCGAATGGCACCATGGTGGCCGCTCCGGGCCATTTTAAGGCGTCACTCGACACGATTTGGACTGCATTCATTTTAATTAAACTCTCATTGTCTTTCCGCAAAGGTGAAAGAATTCCTATCGACATTGGATTGTCCGTACAAGTTTTGTGCGGAAACGTAAACGCTTTACAATATGAACTTTACAATAATTGGTCTGAGTTTCCTTTCAATCAATTTATTTCGTGTTACATGTGAATTTTATATGTACCACTCGGAGTCGGCCAGAAATTTTTAACACATCCATATAAGTACATATTTTTAGTACCAGACGTGTCCAGTAAGATATTGTTGTCGTCCAAAATGGACACTGCTGGTTATTGGCAATTAATTAAGATTTAAGATCTCTAAATCCTAATCTCTCCCCTGACTGGATCTACCAGTTGATTGAATAAAACTCTGGAGTTCACTGTGATACACCACTAGTACCTACCTATGGGACTCTGAGTGGATGTAATGTAAACCAAACAGAATATGTTTAATAAAAAATAGACATTAATATGGAAGAAGATTGAATCATTATTAACTATGATAAAATATGTATAACTAGGTTATTATCCATTATTATATATTATGTAATATAGGTATATTCAGTGGTTATTATCGATACAAGGAATGCAGAAAGCTCAAGCGAAGCGAGAGCCCAAGACTACAGTCTTATTGACCACTCATGATCATGGAAGAAGGAATTACGACTGCCGTCTAGTCTTCATATTTCTATGACTCATGATACTGAAAACCTGAGCTGAAAACTTACAAAAACATCTGTCACTGAGCTGTCACTGAGACATCATGTCACTCGTCACTTTGGGTGTGTTCCGAAATACACTGCGAGCACTGTAAGTCCCCAGTAAGAGCACTGAACAGTGCTCGCAGTGCTTATATCGGAACACCCACTTTATTCTACATTCTACACTCACCGGTAGTAAGGGAAGGGCTGTGGCACGTGCAGGTCCATAGGCACGGGCGCGGCATGCGCATAGTCATGCGGCATCATGCCATGCATGCCATGCATCATGGCCGCCCAGGGCGACGACGCGAACCCGCCGCCGTGCTCCATCGCACTGACTGCTCCTGTCACTGTCACTGACCACACCTGTCACTCGAGTGACTCGACCATCTCGTCACTGTTATTTTTTGTCACTCTTTATTTTCTGCTATTGATAAAATCGACACATTATTTTTATGGTTGTTCCAGGTCTTAGTTATGTTGATGTTTAGCTCTCTATCTTAAGGATCTACCTAGTCGTATGTTGTCTGGTAAACGGTGATAATATAGGATTAATTTTAATATGTACTCAACTTCTACAGACTAAAGTGGGTGGTAATACTGATAGTAGGTACCTAACTAGGTGCATGAAAAACCTAATCATTTCATTTCATTTCAAGGCATTCCGAACCAGTGGTAGATTCATTCGACTATCTATTCATAAGCACTTGTAAAAAGTCTATTTGAATAAAAAAAATTTGAATTTTGAATTTACGCTTTGGCATGGAACAGGATAGAATTCGAAAAGAGATTAATATCCTTCTTTAAAAGACATTCTAAAATACAAACTCTTGTTTAATATGTATCCATCTCCGTTCAAAATCATTAAGATCTAGCCCCACTACAGAGGCGCGGTGCGGTGCGGCACGTAGCGGCAAATATTCTTTATTGTTGTCCTACATGAAATAAGCATTTCATTTCAACAACCGTAACTTTTAATAATTATTGTAATTATCAATTTTAGAACAGAATATAATAGAATTGTTCTAACTATAAAATTTCTATCAAAATGTTAAGAGGTTTTGCGGTACCTACCTAATTCTTTCAAGGTATAATTATGAATTATGTTGATTTATGCAGCTCATGTGCCTTAAAATTAGCATGTTTCTATTTGACTACGGAATACAAATCTTGATTTAATAAAAAAAAATTAACGTTACGAATTTTTTGAACTCTAAAATAATAACAAAAATCAACGAGAGCAAATATACTTATGTAGCATTGAAAATACGACGATTTTATAATCAATAAATTACTTATACTTTATATTCTATATTATTCTACACTATTTTCTATAGGTAAGGTACTTAACAGGTACCTACAGCAAGGGTAGATTAAAATCAATATAATTCCTAACTGTGATTCCTAATAATTTTTTTTTTTTTTTTATCCACTACAAGTCAGCCCTTGACTGCGATCTCACCTGATGGTAAGTGATGATGCAGTCTAAGATGGTAGCGGGCTAACCTGTTAGAGGCATGGCAGTTCAAAAACCAAAATTGTTCAATAATAAATCTTCCTATTCCAAATTCGAACAAAACAAATAAAAATTAAATTTCGAATCGGCTCGCACTTTCCACAGAAGGTTGTTTATAGTGTACCGTTTTACTAAGGGTGCGTTCCGAAATACACTGAGAGCACTGGAAGTCCCCAGTAAAGAGCACTGCCAGTGCTCGCAGTGCTTATAACGGAACACACACTAAGGGTGCGTTCCGAAATACACTGAGAGCACTGAAAGTCCCCAGTAAAGAGCACTGCCAGTGCTCGCAGTGCTTATAACGGAACACACACTAAATCATTGTTTTTTATTTTTCTTTTGAGTACAATGTCATGGCAAAGATCAAGAACTATACAGCCTAAAATAACTCCATCGTTTAAATTTTTTTTTTTAAACGTAGGATACATCGTTTATCTATTAACTAGGCTACCGTTACATACCTATAACTTACTATAAAATTAGTAGAGCCCACGAAAAAATCTCAATATGATTAAGTAGATACTTATCAAAATTTGGACGAGTGAGTACCTACTGAGTACCTAAGTATAATCTTCAAAATATTGGATTCTTTACAATGGACGACTAATTTAACTGGTACATTCCTATTACCTATATTCTAATTTTGGTATGCTGATAGGTAGGTACTTAGGGGCCTACATTTGATATATTTACTCAGCGGTTTTACGTAAGGCGATTGTTTTAGTCTTATTTATCGGCACCTATTAGTAAAGTCGATGTGGTGTTTGCTCGAAGCTAAAGTATTTATTGCGTTAATGTTTTGTTAACCTCATGTGATTACGGGTTTTTGTGTTTGTTGAGCAATAACATAACTGTTTGAGTTTGCTCAAAAGCGCGGGAGTGCGGCCGTTTGTAAGAATCACTAAAACGGCTAACACGGTGTTTGCGCATTTTTAATTCTTTGATGGACCTACGGCGATAAAGTCTAGAAACTTTTAAAGCCTAATGAGATGTACAATGCATTAGCTGCCTATAGGTACTATTTAGTTATCAAATAAATATTATAAATGCGAAAGTTTGGATGGATGTATGGATGGATGTTTGTTACTCAATCACGCCCCAACGGCTGAACGGATCTGGATGAAATTTGGCACAGAGACAGATTATAGTCTGGAATAACACATAGGCTACTTTTTATCCCGGAAAATCAAGGAGTTCCCGCGGGAAACGAAAAACCTCGATCCACGCGGACGAAGTCGCGGGCATCAGCTAGTTGCGTATAAAAAAAAAAATTAATTAGGCCGTAAGTATACCGGTTCGTCGAGACTAAATAGTACCTACCTACTCTATAAGTTTTATTTTATTTTAAGGACGCATTTGCAAAACAAATAGGTATAAAATCGCACTACTACACTCGCATCGTTCACACGCACACACATGTACCTACTTACAAGCTGCGTGAATCAACTTATTTCGATACTTTGGTATATTTTTTTTTTTTTATAAATGACTGACTAACTAAATTGATATTTGAGTTTTGAAACGAAATCAAACCAGTGACCGAGCAAAATCAAAATAGCCCTTATTTTCACTATATTATGTTAAGATTTACGTTTGAAAGCATAATATGCAAAATATGCGAAAAAAATACAAGCGATTTTTATTTTATTTTTTATACTATATGTACTATTTTTAATATTTTTCTTTCCAAAATTTTTAGTTGAACATATCTCCTAACAGATGGTATTTTTAATGACATAAAATCGGCATACCTATATACGGAAAAAAATTTACCGTTAGTTGCCCCTAAATCGTCAATTTTGTGTCAAGAGGTGTCGGAAAATCATTTTTATAGTAAGTACTTTAAATGAAAATTTTTAACAAAGTCATTTCCAAAAATTGGAGATAAGGGATCAATCTATATGTAGTAATTTTTAGTTCCATTTTATTTTGTCCGACTTAGTCACAAAATGTACCGACAACTCTATGTATTTTAAGGGATTTGCAAATACACCCTTAAATTGCTTCCGTTACATTTACTAAAGTAATTTATAATTTTGACCTTTTAACAAGGGTCTTCATATAGGTACCTAGTACCTACCTACTTGCAAAATCGTAAGTTGATCACGTAAGCTTACACTTACGGACTTAGGTAGGTACCTACCTACTTTAAGGCGCGGTGTATAGACAAATCGAGCTGAATGAGAATGGTCTTGAGTAAAATCTATCAGGCAAATCATTATAAAAAAAAAGTGTTTATAATTGATCGTATTTCTGACCTGATGGCCGTTTCCAAAACACGATTTCGCAAACTTTACTCGATAGAAAAAAATGCCAAAGTTGCCTCTGCAAATACATTAAAACACATGGTTCTTCTATATACATACATTAATTTTAATAAAATTAAGCACGATTGTTTGTCGTATGTTAATAAAGCAAATGGCTGTTTTAGATTTTAATATTGCGACTGCTAGATTTTTTAATGTTTTTTATTAAGATTTCTCAGTTGGCAACTTTTTCCCCAGTAGCGACTTCTTTGTCACTCGTACTAAATTAGATAGTGATCGCTGAGGCGTGCTGCTAGGTGGACCTGTCGCACGTTACGCTAGCTCACCCCGCCAATTTTCTCGTCTATCGTAATAATTGAAAATTGTTTTTGTTTCATGCTAAAGTCTATTTTATTTATTTAGGTGCAGTTGTAATTATATGTTATATAGTGTGCAGTGGTGTGCATAATTATTTTAAGTGTAAATAAGCTTGTATAGACCAATTTTGATGATAAAATAAATCAAAAACATTTTAAAAATGTACGCCAGAAAAAAATAAATAAAATCAATATAAAAACCTACAAAAACACATGATGGAAGTTGTAAAGTAAGTACTTATAATTTTTTTTTATCAATATTTTATTACGCAAGGGAGATGTATGTTTATGTACTGTTATACTGTGTCTTTACTGTACCTTATTTTAATCATCATTAGTATTGGACGAATAGCTCAGTTGGTTGAGCGTCAAGTAGTCTATATTATGTTATGGGTTCGGATCTCTGGGAAGTTTTTATATTTTTGCATTTTTGTTTTATTTTTTTTTCAAATAATATATTTAATTTATAACCTATGAATAAATTATAATAATATCTCATATTTAATTTTTAGTCAGAAAAGACGATTGAAGATCAATTCTGAAGAACCATCTACGGGAGTTTTGCACGAGTGAGTAATAGATACTAAACCTTGATCAGCAAACCGAACAAGTTCGAGTCGGACTCACACGAAGGGTTCCGTACCATAAAATACAAATTTCAAATTTTTTTGTATGGGGGGCCCCCTTTGTTTTTTATTTAGTTTTTTTCTTATTATTTGTTGTTATTACGGCAATAGAAATACACACTCGTTTACCTAAAGGTCAGCGCCATTTTGAATTTCTTTGTTATTGTAGGTACCGATTTCGTTCAAAATCGATATCTGGGGATCTCTGGGATCACAAAACAGAAAACTGTTACCAAAATATAAAAAAAGGTCAGCGCCATTTTGAATTTCCTTGTTATTGTACCGATTTCGTTCAAAATCGATATCTGGGGATCTCTGGGATTACAAAACAGAAAACTGTTACCAAAATTTAAAAAAGGTCAGCGCCATTTTGAATTTCTTGGTTATTGTACCGATTTCGTTCAAAATCGATATCTGGGGATCTCTGGGATCACAAAACAGAAAACTGTTACCGAAATTTAATAAAGGTCAGCGCCATTTTGAATTTCTTGGTTATTGTACCGATTTCGTTCAAAATCGATATCTGGGGATCTCTGGGATCACAAAACAGAAAACTGTTACCGAAATTTAATAAAGGTCAGCGCCATTTTGAATTTCTTTGTTATTGTACCGATTTCGTTCAAAATCGATATCTGGGGATCTCTGGGATCACAAAACAGAAAACTGTTACCAAAATATAAAAAAAGGTCAGCGCCATTTTGAATTTCCATGTTATTGTACCGATTTCGTTCAAAATCGATATCTGGGGATCTCTGGGATTACAAAACAGAAAACTGTTACCAAAATTTAAAAAAGGTCAGCGCCATTTTGAATTTCTTGGTTATTGTACCGATTTCGTTCAAAATCGATATCTGGGGATCTCTGGGATCACAAAACAGAAAACTGTTACCGAAATTTAATAAAGGTCAGCGCCATTTTGAATTTCTTGGTTATTGTACCGATTTCGTTCAAAATCGATATCTGGGGATCTCTGGGATCACAAAACAGAAAACTGTTACCGAAATTTAATAAAGGTCAGCGCCATTTTGAATTTCTTTGTTATTGTACCGATTTCGTTCAAAATCGATATCTGGGGATCTCTGGGATCACAAAACAGAAAACTGTTACCAAAATATAAAAAAAGGTCAGCGCCATTTTGAATTTCCTTGTTATTGTACCGATTTCGTTCAAAATCGATATCTGGGGATCTCTGGGATTACAAAACAGAAAACTGTTACCAAAATTTAAAAAAGGTCAGCGCCATTTTGAATTTCTTGGTTATTGTACCGATTTCGTTCAAAATCGATATCTGGGGATCTCTGGGATCACAAAACAGAAAACTGTTACCGAAATTTAATAAAGGTCAGCGCCATTTTGAATTTCTTTGTTATTGTACCGATTTCGTTCAAAATCGATATCTGGGGATCTCTGGGATCACAAAACAGAAAACTGTTACCAAAATATAAAAAAAGGTCAGCGCCATTTTGAATTTCCTTGTTATTGTACCGATTTCGTTCAAAATCGATATCTGGGGATCTCTGGGATCACAAAACAGAAAACTGTTAAGTACCGAAATTTAATAAAGGTCAGCGCCATTTTGAATTTCTTGGTTATTGTACCGATTTCGTTCAAAATCGATATCTGGGGATCTCTGGGATCACAAAACAGAAAACTGTTAAAATTAAAAAAAGGACAGCGCCATTTTGAATTTCCTTGTTATTGAACCGATTTCGTTCAAAATCGATATCTGGGGATCTCTGGGATCACAAAACAGAAAACTGTTACCGAAATTTAATAAAGGTCAGCGCCATTTTGAATTTCTTTGTTATTGTACCGATTTCGTTCAAAATCGATATCTGGGGATCTCTGGGATCACAAAACAGAAAACTGTTACCAAAATATAAAAAAAGGTCAGCGCCATTTTGAATTTCCTTGTTATTGTACCGATTTCGTTCAAAATCGATATCTGGGGATCTCTGGGATCACAAAACAGAAAACTGTTAAGTACCGAAATTTAATAAAGGTCAGCGCCATTTTGAATTTCTTGGTTATTGTACCGATTTCGTTCAAAATCGATATCTGGGGATCTCTGGGATCACAAAACAGAAAACTGTTAAAATTAAAAAAAGGACAGCGCCATTTTGAATTTCCTTGTTATTGAACCGATTTCGTTCAAAATCGATATCTGGGGATCACTGGGATCACAAAACAGGAAACTATTACCAAAATTTCAAAAAGGTCAGTGCCATTTTGAAATTCCATGTTATTGTGCCGATTTTGTTCAAAATCTATGATTTACTACTATTTACTATTTTATTTTTAGAGCACATAAGGATTCACTGGCTGGCATCGATTGGATGCGGAAAGCCGAGGAAAGAGCATGTTGGCGCTGCTTGAAAGAGGCCTATGTCCAACAGTGGATGCACAACGGCTGATGATGAAGGATTCACAGCACGAATACGATGGAACATAACTTACAATACCAAAATTTATTGAGACTGCAATCTCGATAGATAAAGAAGCCAATCGGAAAGAAAATTTTGCTGGGTAGGTAATAAAAGAAAACTCTATCCATCATTATTATACTTTTATTAACAAATCACACAACAACACCCGATTTCCAAGATTATACACCATAAAGTTTTACCACTGTACCCACTAAAATAAATTTACGTCCCCAAACATTTGTGTTCAATTACAGAGCATCAAAAAATGTTCCGAGTTCAGAACCTGAAACAATACTAACACTCGTGCCAACAGTGGGTAATCAAACTTCGAGAGAAACAGACATTATCATATCATACTAATATTATAAATGCGAAAGTGTGTTGGTTTGTCCTTCAATCACGCCGCAACGGAGCAACGGATCGACTTGATTTTTGGCATGGGTATAGTTGAGGACCTGGAGAGTGACATAGGCTACTTTTTATCCCGGAAAAATTAGGAGTTCCCGCGGGAATAAAAAAAACTTAAACCACGCGGTCGCGGGCATCAGCTAGTAGCTAATATATTATAGCTAAACCAGTAATATATAAAATGATTTTCAGAATTCAACCTTTTTTAATGTATCGTTTCTTTTCATTTCAGAGAAGCTACCGAAGACGAGCTATGCATTGAGACCGAATCTCAAGATAGTTCTAGACTTACCAGTTCAAGGTCGAAGGGTTGTTGATATAGTGCATTTTATCCAGCAGTTGCAAACTGTATCCAACCATAGTTCCTTATTTTGATTGTAATTTCTCACATATTATGATTACAAATTGGTGAAAAAAGGTCAGGTTTGTTCTCCAATTTATCGGGAGCTAAGAGCATGCACGACTTGACAATAGGAAGATCTTCCTCACAGCCGGTGTTGTGCTCGGGGACCCAGCTGGTCCAACAAAGTGCAATTCGGAATGAACTTCGGAAATCTGATTCAGGCGGCGACAGATGTATGTTTACGTTGTAGATGTAATAGCGCCATCTATTATCATATTATTATTTCTTCTAATGACTTCTTTGCTATAATGCGCAAGAAGTCATCGTCACTGCTGACAAGGCTGCGCTCGGGTACCAACAGCATCCTGAACATGTTTGCGAGGAAGATGGACTCACCGATGCTTGAACACCTTATTCAGGTGTTGGTGAGGCCACAATTATGATAAATGTGCTATACCTAATAATTTATAATAATTTTGATAATTTGTCTTTTGAGATACTAACATTAGTTTTTAAGTAATTTGTAATACTAACAAGTTGAGCCCCAGTTGCTTGAAATAAAGATCATTTATTTATTTATTATTTATTATGTAGTATCCCTAGACACTGTACATGAGATACGGCCTCTACGACAGACAGGCGGACGAACGGGCGGACAGACAGTGGAGGACAATAGGCGCTCTCTGGGTACGGAACCCTAAAAATAAAAATACTGTACCGAACTAACTACTTAAATACCTATTTAATAAATTCTTATTATGAAACTAGCTTTTATTTAGTGAGTTCCATAAATCCCATTCAAACTTTGATCCCCTATTCCCCTTTGGGGGTGGAATTTATAAAACTAAATCACGTATTTCTTTATTTCAATTCAAAAAACATGTAGGACATACAGATGTCTCTCTTATGTTACGTCATGTTTTGACTCTACCACCGGTTCGGAAAGTAGATTCTGCTGAGAAGAGCCGGCAAGAAACTCAGCAGTTCTTTTTGTTTCAAGAGCCCAAATACCAAGTTTCATGAATATAAGTACTTTGATGAAATCGGACTAAGCATTTTTGAATTACAACCAAGTAGGTAGACATTTTGACTTTCATCCCCTCTCCGAAGGGAACCGTACTGAATTCCGGGATGAAAGTTTCCTAAGTATGTCATATCTATGAAGTGATTATAATCATGGCAAGTTTCATTTGAATTTATTCAGTAGTATCGGCATGATACGATGATTCATGATAGACAGACATACAGACAAAAAAGAAAAGAAAAATACAGTTTTGGCTTTAGAATCGATTATAAATAGGTATAGTGCCCAAAAAAAAATTTCGAATATAATATCTTCAATGTGCAGAATTAGACATGTTACAGTTTTATTATAAAATAAAAAAAGAAAACTTTAAGAAAAATAAAAAATAAAAAAAAAGGTTTCGCTATGAATTGATCTTGTAGCTCAAATGAAGATGATTGGTGTTTTATCCGCGACCAAGCATACTGAGCCATACATCTGATTAGGTAGTTGACGAAAATAAGTTACAGAATTACCTATAACCTACAGTTTTGTCAGTCGGATTCTACCGAGTCACGAGTGCGTCATCGCTTCCCGATAACAGCGGGCTGCCGCGCTCGTTTCGTACGTGGCCTCGCGGTGGGCGGGGACTCCTACCCCGTAACCCTTCTGCTTCACCCCCTCAAATACCTAAAAGTCATCTAGTCACCGCGCCTTAAGAGATATTTTTATGGAGAATATGTAAGTAGGTAAGTTTGTATTAATATTATTAGTTATTTTAAGTATTTAAGTATCTACTAATATCTTAGTAGTTGCTGGAAGTAGGTATCTTAGTTATTTTTAAAATACTTAGGCATAAATAAAATCAGAACCGGCGGGAATCGAACCAGCATTTCTCCACTCTTACATTTCAGTGCCTTTATAAACCTACAAGGTAAGGGTTTTTTAAATGTAGAGATACCTGAGTATTTATTATCTACTAGCTGATGCCCGCGACTACGTCCGCGTGGATTGAGGTTTATTTGGTTCTCGCGGGAACTCCTTAGTTTTCCGGGATAAAAAGTAGCCTATGTGTTAATCCAGACTAGAATCTATCTCTGTGCCAAATTTCATCCAGATCCGTTCAGCCGTCCGGGCGTGATTGAGTAACAAACATCCATCCATACATCCATCCAAACTTTCGCATTTATAATATTTATTTGATTATTTTATTATATTATTGACTATTATTATCTAATCAAAAATCCAACTACTTTTCACTCTATAATATTTTATTACAGTTTTTACTTCTATAAGACCTACAATATTTATGCAAAACTATCGTCACCCAACAAAAATTGCTCAAAAGTAGGTATAATATTTAAAATTTAGAGCGCAATTTAACGAATCTTTTGTGAATCATAATAAAAAATGCACAATATTATGTGATTCAATTTTATCATAAGACTAGAACTTTATATTAACGTAAGATTGTTAAAGTATTGCCGTTTCAAACAAAATACGAAAAGGTAGAGCTAAGAGCAATCAAAATTCAAAATCAAAACCAAGAACCAGTATTACGTCACTTCTGCAAAATCACACAAAACTTAGGTTTATAATAATTCAAATACACTTGTTCCATTCACAACATAATAAAAACCTACTTATTGCAAAATTTACTGGAAAATTCACAATTCATCCGGATCGCAAACTTAATCCAGAAGTTCACTAGTCCTTATCGCAACACAATAAGAACCTAATCAAAATTCTACTAAACGGTTCACAATTCGTCCCGACCGCAAACTTTATCCAAAAAGTTCACAAGTCCTTAGCGCAACACAATAAGATCATTATAAAAATTCAACTAGAAAATTCACAAATTGCCCCTACCGCAAACTTAATCCAAAAAGTAACACTAATTTTGTCCTTATTGCAACACGATAAGGGCCTTAGAAAATTCACAAATCAACCCGATCGCGACTTAAAAAGCCCCTAATGCGACTTAGGAACAAATGGAAACGTCAATCGAGTTTGACATTTGCGAAGGTTTTCCCGCGCGCGCCGCGATAGGTACTGAAACGCGCGCGCGTGCATGCTTCCACAATATTTACATGCATTTCGGTCGGCGGCGCACACGTGTGCCGAGTCTGTCGGTCCAGCGGTCATTGAGAGCTGGTATCAAAACTATACGGATGTGTGCGCGGACCGGCCCGGCATACGAAACCAGCCCCGAGCGGTTACCACGTTACAGCGGCTTGAGAGCGTGCTAGCGAATTTATAATAGGAGTTAGTGCGAAGCTTTTGAGAGGTGCTTGATAATAACTGAGATAATAACTGAGAGAACTAACCTAATCTAACCTATATACATAAGGGTACCCAGGTCCTTAACTACAAAAAATCATTACAATCCGTTGCTACTATGAACTTCAAATATAAAATTCACAAATCGTCCTGATCACCCATGAGAACGTCCATCGAGTTTGATATTTCGGTGGTTTTTTCGTAGGCCGGCGCCACGATATTAAGTGTGCAGAGTCTATCGGTCCAGAGGTCATTGAGAGCTATCAAAACTATACCCTTCAAAATATTTAGTGGGAAATTATGGAGAGGCACTTGATGAAAGCAAAACGCTTGTAATTTTATTATTATTTGGTTAATCAGAGTTTGTCAAAGTTGCGTCATGACTCCAAAATTCTCAACTCAGCCTCTTCAGGCCATAGCCGGACTTGGCTATCATACTTGCTTGCACACACATTTTCTTTTTATCTAGCGCCTCCACATTATATCCCGCTAGCTCCTCGTCCACCCTGAGCGTCACGTCTGCTGTAATTGGGTTACATTTACGTGACGCGCTATTGTGGCACGTCGCACGCTCGCGCCACGTCGACGGTGTGTTCAGCATGCAAAATATAGTATTTTTGCCAACATTTTCTAGTTATCAAGCGCCTCCATAATATTTCCCGCTAGCTCCTCGTCCACCCTGAGCGTCACGTCTGCTGTAATTGGGTTACATTTACGTGACGCGCTGTTGTGGCACGTCGCACGCTCGCGCCACGTCGGGGGTGTGTTCTAATTATGACTTTCGCTAATCTTTTTTGTGTCTGTGAAAAATGTCGGATTTGTTTTGTTCTGTACTAAACCTTTTATGCTTTTAAATTTTTAATCACGATCTTATACTTTGTTTGCTTATGTGAAATATTATTCTCACTATCCAACAATATAAAATCTTTACCTGGTCTCTCTATAAATACTTAATCTATAGCTAAGTATACTCTACCAACTCTTCTTTCCTCATAAGGAAGATTTTACCCTGCCCTAGAACGTGTACCTAGATCTTCTCTCTGCGTCGCGTCGTATTCCCCATTGCTGAGGGTCGTGACCCCATTCCATTAATCACATAATGGCAGGGGTTTTCTTGGGATAATAACGCGGTGGGTTCCCAGGTCCTTCCGCAAATGATATAGAACACTCAACACCTGAAACTTTTCATGCCTCCTTTTTAATTTGGGAATAGAACGCTCATTCAAATTATTTTTAATTACCTAATTAAATTTATAATTACCTAATTCAATAAAATATTGCGAATATAAAATATCGTTGTTTTATTTAAAATTAACTGCATCGCAATGCATATCAGCTCTGCAACTATCTAATAAATTAAATTAACAAAAAAATTATTTCATTTAACCATGATACCATACAATTAACTAATGAGGTCTTTTATTAAGCAAAGATCTCGAGATTCCACGATTCAATTTAAAATTAGTATCTACGTGACAACCCAAGACTACCGTACTAATAAAGAACCTAATTTACGAATACGACAAACTTAAAATGTGCAATTACATTTAAAATTGCTAGGCAATAAATGCGATAAGAACTTTTCTCACGACATTACACCTATGACCTAACCCCCATAACCTCGAATACGCATTTTGTTCCTAACTGTCAAAGCAATTTCGAAGTGAATGAACCACCAGTATTCCTTTACCCATTACCCCTCTCTCGTTTCATACAAGTCAGCACCAAATAGGGGAATATATTCACCAAGGGAGAGGTCAAGTTACATTGGACATGTCGTCAGTAATTGCTTGTAGAAATGATACAGTATGACGATCTAACGGTGGTTGTATCATATGCGAATATAGTCTGTGAAAAACGCAATTAGGTGTGTGATGGCTATTATAATTATAAAGATTTTTAGCCACTAGGTAGGTACAAGTTATCATAAGTAAGAGATGATACTGCAGTGAGCAGTCAGATGGTAGCGACTAGCGGGGTTACTTGCTAAGCGTTTGACAGATATAGTTATTAAACCCGGTTTCTATACCTACGGCATCATGCCTATCGGAACACTAAATCGCTTGGTCATTGGCGGTAGGGACTAGGATGGGAAGTACGCCACGGCCGAAGCCAGAACCAGAGAAGTTAGAACCTATCAAACCCGGGGCCTCCCACTAAAACAATTTAAACCCTAAGGGGGTAAAATTTGTATGGAAATCGAACCTAACTAATTAATAAGTATCAAGTAATTAATTAGTAGGTAATTTAAAGGAAAGCTTTTAAATATCTTGGTCATGACAGACCAGAAAAAGTTCTTCGATCAGCCGGAAAACTCGTCGACAACATACCTACTCGTATTATTTCAAAAATTCGACTCATATTATTCTAGAAGCTATTTAAGAAAACTTGGAAACTTCTCGCAATAGGTAGGTATTAGGTATTATGCTCTCTGTACCTACTAGGTAAGTAAGTATAGGTACTTAGTATAAGTAGTACTAGGTTGTTGTATAGTAAGTAGGTATATATAGTATTAAGTTTATGGTTCCTTTAAATGTTGTTTAATCAGCTGTTACTTTTCCAGTTTTATAATTACTTTATTAACTTAATAATTAGTACTTTAATTAGTTATACCTACGAATACTCACTTTTACTTCACATCTTATCCATTCAAGACTTTCACAAATTCACCTCAACGGGGATGTAGCTCAGTGGTAGAGCGTTCGCTTTGCATGTGAAAGGCCCCGGGTTCGATCCCCGGCATCTCCAGTTTTTTTTGTTTACGATTAGAAGTAAGAACTTTTCAAATGCAAATTAAATTAAAATAAGTACCTACTTAGTTAATTAATTAAGTATATCTACCCATATTTATTTACTCTGCATCGTACCTATAGCATTCCTCATTTTTAAAGAGTCGAAGTGTTAAACAAAACAGACAAACAAGCTGTCTAAGCCATCTATCATCTAATGACTACCTAATCTATGTTTTTAGGGTTCCGTACCAAAATGGTAAAAATGGAACCCTTATGGTGCGACTTTCTCCGTCCGTCTGTCCGTCCGTCACAGTCGATTATTTCAGTAACTATTAAAGCTATCGACATGAAATTTGGAATAGTTGTGTATAATAGTGGCCCAACATCATTAAAATAAAAACAAATCGAACATTATTTTTAGTTTAATTAAAAAAGGGCGAAAATCGGGGGTTTGAAATTTCAAAGTATGATAGGTAACTATGCTGAGTGGGATATCATATGAAAGGGCTATACTTCTACATTCTAAAGCAGATTTTCATTTATTTTTATGCATAATAAGTAGTTTTTGATTTATCGGGCAAAATGTCGAAAAAAATACCGTTTCCCCCCCCCTTATCTCCGAAGTTTACCAATTGAAAAATCTGAAATAATTATGGTCAATAGAAGCTTAGGTATATTTTACAGGAAAAATAAAACCAACGCTCTAACTAGCATAGTTTTTTTGATATTAACAATAAACCTCTACAAACAAAGTTAGTTTTGCGGTTCATTTCGTCTTGTTTTTAATACGTCATAAATCGTAAAACTTACTACAGGTTTGTACGGAACCCTCGGTGCGCGAGTCCGACTCGCACGTGGCCGGTTTTTATCATCATAGTACTACTTAAATGGGAAAGTGTGTTTGTTTGTTGGTTTGTCCTTCAATCACGCCGCAACGGAGTACCTAACGGATTGACGTGATGTTTTGATGGATATAGTTGAGGACAAGGGAGGGTGTCATAGGCTACTTTTTATCCCGGAAAATTTAGGAGTTCCCGCGGGAATCAAAAAAACTAGAACCACTCGGGCGAAGTCGCGGGCATCAGCTAGTTGTATTATAAAAAAGAAATAACATCTAACCAGATTAAAGATTTTATCAAAGGGGTTGTGTGACGTAAAGGCAAAATAAAAAAATCCAGCATTTTTCACCCCAAAACCGGACCCACTGCATCATGAGTGTGCATACATTTTGCAGCTTAGTCCACTTACTTAACTTATTGAAACACATGGTAACACTATGTTGCAAAAACGAGCAAAAAAATCCTTTTTAGTGTTCCGTAGGTAGAGAACAAGGGTTCTTTGTTAACTACGGAAATCTAATATGGGTTCTTTGAATCTAATAAGTCACAGTAGGTATTGCCATATAATTAGAAATAATAAAGTGCTACCCTATACCTAAGTAGGTAGGTAATATTGAACGTAGGTACTTATAAGTAGGTACTAGGTAGACCTACAGTTCGCGCGCGAGTTGAATGTAGAGTAGGTACCTAAATGTATGTGTCACCATACATTTGCTCTGCATTCAACTCGCGCGCGAACTATAAGTAGGTATCTATGTTATTTAAATATTTAACTACACCAAAAATTGTACTGTTTTGTTTGTAGGTAGGGTACTTACTAGGGCTTCCAATACCGGGATCCCGGTATTGGCCAATACCGGGATCCCGGACTTTTTTCGCCGGTTTTCAATACCGGTATTGAAATGTCTAATACCGGGATACCGGTATTGGTGACACTATAAACGAAACAGTGACTATTGCATATATTTCTTGGTAGATGCCACTGTTTTTTATTCGGCTAAGTTTAAAACTTGTATCTTATGCATATTAGCTCAAAAAGAGCGCCTTTATTGCTTAAAACCAGTGAAGAAAAGTCGTTTTGTTCACTCAGAGGGAAAAATTAGTGTTTGAATTTAGATCCCTGTGGCTTGGCATTTCTATTTCATTCTCTCAAAACGTTCAGAAATCTGATTTATAACTAATGCATATTTTATTATGATATATTTTCTTTTAAATAATAACTATTGAATTTTAGATTAATTTGTGTTTTGACAAAATTATCGTTTTCTTCGACTTCGATCGACTTCTTACAAAAATATCGTTTATTACTCATTTAGCAGTTCCTTAACAGGTGGGCCTAAAAATGAATATGAGCAAGATAAAGATCATTTCTAATGCACACGTTCAGCCCCAACCTGTGTTAGTTGATAATTCTGCTCTCGAAATTGTTAATGAGTACCTAGATATATCTAGGACATACAGTCCAGTTAGGTAGGTCCAATTTCGAGAAAGAGGTCAACCGCCGAATCCAACTCGGCTGGGCAGCGTTAGGGAAACTCTGCGACATCTTCTCGTCCAAAATTCCTCAGTGCCTGAAGATGAAAGTTTTCGAACAGTGCGTGTGATGATTGATGACTTACGGCTCCGAAAAATGGACGCTAACTTTGAACCTGATAAGAAGGCTCAGGGTCACTCAGCGGGCGATGGAAAGAGCTATGCTTGGAGTATCCCTGCATGATCAAATCAGAAATGAGGAGATCCGTAGGCGAACCAGAGTAACCGACATAGCTCGAAGAGTCCAAGCTTTAAGTGGCAATGGGCGGGACACATAGTTGGTAGAACCGATAGACGTTGGGGTCCCAAAGTGCTTGAATGGCGGCCTCACACCGGGAAGCGCAGTGTTGGACGACCCCCCACTAGGCGGACGGACGATCTCAAGCGTGTAGCTGGGAGCCGCTGGAAACAAGGGGCACAAGATCGTGCTCTGTGGCGATCCATGCAGGAGACCTACGTCCAGGATGTCTATAGGTTGAGACGACGACGACGATAGTTGTTTAAATTACAATCTTCGACACTAATTTCACTAATTATTTAAAATTCCCTGCCATATTTATTTAATTTTGTGTGTACCTACGTTAAGAAAGTGCGTCACAAATATACTTTATATTAAAAGTTCAAAATTCAATGGAGGTTAAAAATATATATTTTTCGAATAAGAATTCATCCAAAAATAGTTCTATTTTAAAAATCATACAGTTGATATTCTGATTGATATGAATAAGAAATTGATTATTTAAAATTATGTGATGGAGTTTCAGAACATTACGTGGTCCGTAATTTTCACCTTTACATGAAACAAACGATAGTTTCGTAAAAATTAAGTCAACGCGTAAATAACTATCTCAATACTCAAAATACAAATAAATCTAAAAATCAATACTTGGTGATTTTTTTTAGAAAGTACTATTTCATAAAATATTGCATGATATAAAATAGAGTGAAGGAGTTACTTAACGGCTTTTCTTCACTGAATCTATGCAGAAAAGGCACTTTTTTTGAGTTAATTTGGTGAAAAAATTTTTTTATGAAAAAACTGTTTTTTATGGTGCCGTTTGCTTCAGAAAAGACTAATTTTAAGTTAAAAAACATCTACCACATTTTAAATTTTTTCCAATACCGGGATCCCGGGATCCCGGTATTGAAAAAAATCATTCCGGTATTAATACCGGTATTGAGAAAAACCGGTATTCGAAAGCCCTAGTACTTACCTATACTATTTTGTACGTCAGGGTTGCCTGACTAGATATATTGTACCTATACCTAGGTACTTAACCAGTACCTATATGAAAAGCCACAGCATTCATTGCAAGTTGTAAGTTGTAACACATATTCAAACAAATAAATTCATGTGATGGGCAAAGTAGGTACGGAACCCTGCACTGCGCATGGCTGGACACGCACTTGGCTGGTTTTTTTATCTAAGTACTTTTTGCTACATTTCTTACTTTTAGTAGGTATAGGTTTAGGTAGGTAGGTACTTATCTACCTACTTTGATATTGTGCCAGGAAAAATTAAATGTTCTATTTTCGAATAGGTATAGCTAACATTTTACATTACCTATTCAAAATTGTAGACGTTCGTTAGCTCGTTTAAAATTGAAATCAACGGAGATCTATTATTTTTAAAAATAGAACCTTTTCTAATTTTATTGAAAAACTTTCATAGTTTTACTTTGATAAATTCTGCCCTGCCTTTTTTTTAAATAATACATAGGTACCTAATCATCCTTTAAATTATAAAAAAAGAACTACTTCAGGAATTTGAATCAACTCGAATTCAACTATTTTTTTTCATTCGATTTTTAAATAATCTCATTATCATTATCACTCGATTCGAAAATAGAACGCCTCACTATTCTGTCAACCGATCGCAACGGAACGAGCGAAACGGCTATATCGAGCGAGCGTCGATTTGAAATTCAAATGTCCAACGCTCATTGGCGGCGGAAAGCGTCGGGAAGGCGTGGGGATGTCGTGCGTTGGGCGTGGTATTGACGTGCGAATTCTGACGCGCGATAATAAATTGGTTTACAGAATAAGCTCGTTTTATGAGCTACGGTGCTACGGCGTAGTTTTTTTTAATATTACGTATTTTTGAAGTGAAAACTTCTTTAGCCGCGTTAAGCACTTTTTGGTAGGGGGTAAACTTGTGGATTCGCGTCACTGACACGGACATGCTCGTCACCGACATGCTCGCGTTGTTACGAAGACAAAAGGTCTTAAATATAAATACTTCTACTACATTCGTAATTCAACTTGAATGCCTTAGTTTTAAGGTTTACTTTACTTATATTTTAAGTTTTTTTCTTTTTTCAAATTTTAAATTTTAATACTAAAATTTTAGGTTACCTATAGGTAAGTTTTCACTTATCTATCGGCAGTCCCTATGACTGCCAATTTTTTTTTTATTTTTTTTTTATGACCTCTAGTTTGGTTCCGACTTCCGATTCTACACGCAAACTCAATACTTTTACCTAATTTAATTTTTTAAATGACTAGTTCAGGAATTTTAAAAAACACCTATACTTACCTACTCTAAACTTCTAAAGTAGGTACTTAAGTACTTAAGTAGTAAAAGTACTTATTAGTACCTACTAGGGTAGGGCGGGGCTAGTTGAGCAGTTTTTCACTTGAGCGGATATAGCTCCTCAATGATAAGTCTCAATGAGTTGTTATGCAGCCTGATGGATTAGTAATTTATCCCTTAGCAAAAGTGTCCATAGTAATTTTTTTGTAACAAGTCGAATCTAAGAGCTACAGCTGTTTAAATGCAGAAAGTCAAGTATGCTCAATGTACCCCATAGGTGAGGTAAGTTGAGCAAGGGTATGGGGCAAGTTGAGCACTAAGAATGTCTAGCCAAACCATGGGTTCAATGTTGTCTAGAGATGAAGTAAAATATGTGTTTGACAATCAGCTCTTTATTTATAGTCTTTTAGTGACAGAACAACAAACTTAAAGTAACTTTCTTTGAATAATTAACCGAAACTAGAATCAACAAAACATTAACGTTAGGATAAGATTAACTTCAGAATTAGATTTAGTCTTTCTGTTTAAAATCAGACCTAAATATTTATATTATTACCCATATATTAGTTTATATCTTAAAAGAAATTTTTAATAAGATCTTTGGAACTTAATAGTCATTGTCACTGTTGCAATTGACAAAAATTCACACTTTTTCCCTCATCGTTGGATAGCCTTTGCAGCATTATTTAAGTCTTCAGTAATGTAAGAAAATCTTGTAGTCTTCCTCTTATAAGTCAGCATTCTAACAAAAAATAAAACATTCAATACTTTAGTTGTTTGAGTCGTGGGGTAAGTTGAGCAACTATAGCTCAACTAACCCCAACCCAGAATTTTAAAACAAAAGTGAGGTTTTAAAAAAATTCGTAAGAATTATATCCAGAACCTCTCTAAATATCAAAAGTACAATAATTTTCTGGAAGATTAACACTTACCTGATTGAAAACAGATAACATTTGACTAATACAGACGAAAACTTGCGATAAACGACGTTTTTACTTTTTGGTCACAAAATAAATAAAACGCCCGGGTGCTTAACTCGCTCGTCTAGCCACCACTAGCAATCGCGCGGTGATTACCCCTTCTGCGACCCCTTCTTTCAGCCATAAGATGCATATGCGTACGGTGGATAGTTTGCGAGATATTTCGATTGCCCAACTTGCCCCTATGCTCAACTAGCCCCGCCCTACCCTACCTACCTACTATGATATTGTGTCAGTCAGTTTATCCTGCTACCTATGAACCTATATGCCTTCAAACCTATGTACCTACCTATAGGTACCTAGGTATACATATATTATCTATTATTAACTTACCTATGCTAATAGGTATACCAAGGATACTTATATTTTGTGCCTAAATTCAGGACTTTCCACAGCTAACATTCCTGAAGCACTTCTCTGACCTTCTGAAAAACAAATTAAGTTCATAATATAAGCAAACAAAACTGTCCTTTATGTCACAGTAAATAAAATCCACATAAAACGCAAATGTAAGTGAGCAAGGTCTCCCATTAGGTATTCGAGGAGCGTAGGCGGGCAATCGATAAGGCTCAGAAGATCCGCCGAAATTCAGCCGCCTTGCCTGAAAATTCTCACTTAAAATAGCATCTTCAAACTTTGACTACCTGAATATAGGTACAATATCAGTCTAAGGTAAGTACCTAGGTACCTATCAGTTTTGAGTTTTGACGTAGGTACCCAGGGCCTGATTAACCCTTAGGCTAATTAGGCTGCAGCCTAGGGCGCGAGGATCGGGGGGGCGCGCTGAAATCGTGTCTTCGTATGCACTAGTTAATCTAGCATCATTGCATCTACCCTACATATTTGAACTAGACCGAGACAAAACACTAAAACTAAATGCGCTTGAGAGTCCCTGATTTTAACAATAAATTTTGAAATTTTAAAAAGCGCGCGTAAACCAAACACTGACTTGTTACTCGAATCGGTCGGTGGTCGAGCGAGTGGGTGAGCTGGCAACAGAGTGCCTAGTGCGAGTTTTGTTTAATCCGCCTCGCAATAACGGGCGTAAATTTTAACTTCATTTTGTATGGGAAATTCGGAATTTAAACAGTGCTACCTAGATCTCGCGTTTGCCGCTAGACGACTCTGTATCGATTGTATCGTATTCTATTCATAAGTCGAAGCAACTTCAGACACTAGCTGATGACCACGCTCATGGTCAATGGCAATGGCAACCTTCACTTGTCATGATTTTGGTCTTATAATGGGTGAGGTACTTTGCCTTTATGCACGGTCAGCTTAAAAAATGGTTTGCCACCCTAAGGTTGAATGTCGTGCAGATTAAAGGACAACGTTTGTTTCGCTTGCAGATCGATTTGAAAACTTTTATAGGTAGTATTGAACCATGCTAAAATTTTCACACTACTACTCTACTCTACTCATCCATCCATCCATCCATCAGCCTGTATGCATCCACTGCTGGACATAGGCCTTTTCGAGAGCGCGCCACCAAACACGGTCCTCCGCCTTCCTCATCCACCCGCTTCCCGCCACCTTCTTTAGGTCGTCGGACCAGCGAGCTGGAGGTCGTCCTACACTGCGCTTACCGGTACGCGGTCTCCACTCCAGCACACATTTGCCCCAACGGCCATCGGTTCTGCGACAGATATGACCTGCCCACTGCCGCTTCAGCTTGCTAATCCTCAGAGCTATGTCGGTCACTTTAGTTCTTCTACGTATTTCCTCGTTCCGGATTTTGTCCCTGAGAGAGATTCCCAACATAGCCCGCTCCATAGCCCGCTGAGCGACTTTTAATTTGTGGACGAGGCCCATCGTCAGTGTCCACGTTTCCGCTCCATACGTCATTACCGGCAGGATACACCCGTTGAAGACTTTAGTCTTCAGGCTTTGCGGTATCGACGAATCGAAGACCTGACGTAGCCTTGAAAATGCTGCCCAGCCCAACTGAATTCTTCTGTCAGCCTCCTTGTCGAAGTTGTTCCTACCGAGTTGTATAATCTGGCCAAGGTAGTTGTATTCTTGAACAACTTCGATGCTGACATTTCCGACGTTAACAGGTCTTGAGATAACGTGCTCGTTAAACATGACTTTTGTTTTTTCTATTTGCATATTCATCTGAAGACCCACTCCTGCTCTGGAAGAACAGTTAAGCTCGGCCAGCATTCCTTCAAGGTCCTGCAGCCATTCCGCCAGTATAACTATGTCGTCTGCAAAACGCAAGTGTGTGATGTATTCGCCATTAACATTAATGCCACGACTTTTCACACGTCCTCCAGGGCTCAAGTGAAAAGATTCGGGGAAATAACATCTCCCTGTCTTACCCCTCTTCGTATAGGAATCGGATTCGTTTGTTAGTCTTGGACTTGAACTGTCATAGTAGCGGCCTCGTACAAGCATCTCAACACTTGGATATAGTGCCAGTCGGCTTGGCATCGCTGCAATGAATCCAGAACAGCCCAGGTCTCGACGGAATCAAAGGCTTTCTTGTAGTCCACAAACGCTAGACAGAGGGGCAGATTATACTCCTGGGTCTTCTGCATAATCTGCCGTAGCGTGTGAATGTGGTCCACGTTGCTGTAGTCTTTGCGAAACCCAGCCTGCTCTGGAGGCTGAAATTCATCAAGCCTTCGGGCGAGACGATTCGTAATAACCCGCGAGAACAGCTTATAAACTACTCTACTCACTTACTACTTTTTAGGCTGTCCGTAACACACCTGGCGGGGGCGCGTCCTCCTAATTAGCCTAGGGCGGTCAGAACGCTTGATCAGTCGCTGTAGGTACCTAGTGCATAGGTAGAACTCAAAACCTGAGGGTTATCTAAGTAGGTAGGTATAAGTAGGTAGGACTTTTGGGCTTAGTTCATATTGTGAGTATACCTATGTACTTACCTGCAAAGGTAGTAGGTAGGTAGGTATACCTACCATTGCGGCTTTAGGGAATCGAGGGAAAAATTCCTGCCTTTGTAAACTTATTCTAGGTATATTATTATGTAGGGTGTTTTTATGTTTTGTTTTAGGTATTTAGCACTAGCTGATGCCCGCGACTTCGTCCGCGTGGTATAATTTTTTTGATTCCCGCGGGAACTCCTTAATTTTTCGGGATAAAAAGTCTATGTCACTCTCCAGGTCCTCAACTATACCCATGCCAAAAATGACGTCGATTCGTTGCTCCGTTGCGGCGTGATTGAAGGACAAACCAACAAACCAACAAACCAATAAACCATCCTAAACCAACAAACTAACACACTTTCGCATTTAAAATATTATTAAATATTGATTTATTTGATAGGTATAGGACATAGGTAGGTATTGCATTTTATGTGTTTTACCTATTTTATTTTGCTTTGGTCTTTAGTCTTTACCTACCTACTGCCTGAGATAAATAAATTAATAAAAATTAAATAAATAGGTAAATTGGTAGGTAGGTACCTACCTATAGGTACTTAATGATAAAACATATCAAACCCAAAAGACATACCTAACTATAACCATAATATAACTAACCCACCTAAGTAGGTACCTACTTACCTATACCTAAGTTTCTTCCTAACCTACCTACTTAATTGGTTACCACTTAGGTACCTACCTCTCATAAACTCAAACTCATATTTTTTTATTCAAATAAGTAGGTAAACTTATTAAAACCGGCCAAGTGCGAGTCGGACTCGCGCACCGAGGGTTCCGTACAAACCTGTAGCAAGTTACGATTTATGACGTTCAAGACGTAATGAAGCGCAAAACTAACTTTGTTTGTAGAGGTTTATTGTTAATATCAAAAAAAACTATGCTAGTTAGAGCGTTGGTTTTATTTTTCCTGTAAAATATACATAAGCTTCTATTGACCATAATTATTTCAGATTTTTCAATTGGTAAACTTCGGAGATAAGGGGGGGGAACGGTATTTTTTTCGTCATTTTTCCCGATAAATCAAAAACTATTATGCACAAAAATAAATAAAAATCTGTTTTAGAATGTAGAAGTAAGCCCTTTTTTAATTAAACTAAAAATAATTTGCGATTTTTTTTTATTTTAATGATGTTAGGCCACTATTATACACAACCATTCCAAATTTCATGTCGATAGCTTTAATAGTTACTGAAATAATCGACTGTGACAGACGGACGGACGGACGGACGGACGGACGGAGAAAGTCGCACCATAAGAGTTCCATTTTTACCATTTTGGTACGGAACCCTAAAAAGGCTACAGTTAGAGCAACGACAGAGTTAAAATAAAAAAATTGCGAGAGTTTTCAATCAAACCACGAAAGTCCATTAAAAAACAAAAACACCTTCCTAAGGACTCGTTAGAAACAGAGTACTTAGGTACTTACGCGCTAACGTGCGGATTACACTTTTTATGAAATTTTCTTTCCCGTACGTACACCCCATCACAAACCTATAGCTTCACAGCATAACCCCCTTTATCCGTCGCACATAGAGGCCACAATGGTGTGTATTGATACAAGTTGTTGCCTTACGTAAGGTCTTAAGTTGGAACTCGAGTCACGTACTCGTATTGATCTGTACGTAGACGGTACCAGAAGGCAGTTTTGGGTGATACCTACTACTAAAATATGGTTTTTCCTATTTTTCATACCCGAGAGATAAAGAGTACCTAGTAGGTAAGTAGGTACCTTTTTATATGTACCTAGCGTACCTACCTGTACAATAAAACTATGTTTACAATTAAAAAAAATGTTAAAAATACTGATGTTCATTAAAAAAGAAATAATTTCGTTTCTTTAAAATATTTGTCTAATTTAAGTATTTGTTGTTCAATTTCAGGATATAACTGAAATTATACATTATATAACTATATAATATATTTATTTTTTCCTTAAATTGTTGACATGCATCAGGTGACAACCCTAGCAGAATAGGTATAGGTACACTATACATTTTCGACTTTCTTAGGAAGCTTCCCCTCTGATCGGACATATACTCGTGGTCGTGTGGTAAAGGTATACCTACCTATCTACCACCACATATATTAGCCTTCGAACATCCTATTTCAGATTATAAATGCGAAAGTGTGTTTTTTTTGTTCGTTTGTTGGTTTATTGGTTTGTTGGTTTGTCCTTCAATCACGCCGCAACGGAGCAACGGATCGACATGATTTCTGGCATGGGTATAGTTGAGGACCTGGAGAGTGACATAGGCTACTTTTTCCCGGAAAATTTAGGAGTTCTCGTGGGCATCAAAAAAAAACTTAAATCCATCAGACGGAGTCGCGGGCATCAGCTAGTACAAAATAATATTATTACGTGTTCTTGTATTATTCGTAGTGCTCTTTAGAATCTAAAGTTTAGATAACAATGAAGATATCACACAGCGTCGCAGTCAGCTGAGCAGTGACTCTCGTACAAACAGAAAAACGCGCCACACTCTATTGATGTGACATTGACGGATTCGGACATACTGCAGGGTTGAACCTTACTTTACTTAGTATTTATTTGCACTGTGGTTGATTACTTTAGGTTGTATTTACTAACATAACAATGAAGATATCACACAGCGTCGCAGTCAGCTGAGCAGTGACTCTCGCGCAAACAGAAAAACGCGCCACACTCTATTGATGTGACATTGACGGATTCGGGCATACTGCAGGGTTGAACCTTACTTTACTTAGTAAGTAGGTACCTATTTGCACTGTGGTTGATTACTTTGGATTGTAGTTACTTAGATAACAATGAAGATATCACACAGCGTCGCAGTCAGCTGAGCAGTGACTCTCACGCAAATAGAAAAACGCGCCACACTCTATTGATGTGACATTGACGGATTCGGACATACTGCAGGGTTGAACCTTACTTTATTTAGTATTTATTTGCACTGTGGTTGATTACTTTAGGTTGTATTTACTAACATAACAATGAAGATATCACACAGCGTCGCAGTCAGCTGAGCAGTGACTCTCGCGCAAACAGAAAAACGCGCCACACTCTATTGATGTGACATTGACGGATTCGGGCATACTGCAGGGTTGAACCTTACTTTACTTAGTAAGTAGGTACCTATTTGCACTGTGGTTGATTACTTTGGATTGTAGTTACTAAGATAACAATGAAGATATCACACAGCGTCGCAGTCAGCTGAGCAGTGACTCTCGCAAACAGAAAAACGCGCCACACTCTATTGATGTGACATTGACGGATTCGGGCATACTGCAGGGTTGAACCTTACTTTACTTAGTAAGTAGGTACCTATTTGCACTGTGGTTGATTACTTTGGATTGTAGTTACTAAGTTATCAATGAAGATATCACACAGCGTCGCAGTCAGCTGAGCAGTGACTCTCGCAAACAGAAAAACGCGCCACACTCTATTGATGTGACATTGACGGATTCGGACATACTGCAGGGTTGAACCTTACTTTACTTAGTAAGTATTTATTTGCACTGTGGTTGATTACTTTGGATTGTAGTTACTTAGATAACAATGAAGATATCACACAGCGTCGCAGTCAGCTGAGCAGTGACTCTCGTACAAACAGAAAAACGCGCCACACTCTATTGATGTGACATTGACGGATTCGGACATACATATGATATAGGGTTGAACCTTACTTTACTTAGTATTTATTTATACTGTGGTTAATAAATGATTACTTTAGTATTACCTTAGATAACAATGAAGATATCACACAGCGTCGCCGTCAGCTGAGCAGTGTGATATTTAAAATTTAACAATTTCTACTCTAAAATACCCTGGACCTCCAAGCTATGTTAGCCTTAGACATGGGGTTATTAATCTCTTTCCAATCGCAAAATCGAAATATACCTATACCTAAAAGGAAACTGACTGACTGACTGATCTATCAACGCAAAGCTCAAACCACAGGACGGATCAAGCTGAAATTTGGTATGCAAATAGTTAATATGACCTAAGTACCTACCTAGGCATCTGCTAAAAAAGGATTTTTGAAAATTCAACCCAAAAGAGGGTAAAAAATAGGGCTTTGAAATTTGTATGAAAATCGAACCTAAAGTGAGCGACGCCGCGGGCAAAAGCTAGTGTTAAATAAAAAAATCATGGTCGAGAGCAAGACATAAAAATTGACCTTTTGACAACCCTAGAGAAACATACATGGCAGAGACGCCGCCCTGACATGTTTACGGGCCAATTATTTGTATGGATTCCGTAGTAATAATGATTTCTTGTGTCCGTCCGTCTGTCCGCGCTCCGCACCGCTTCATACAGTCGATCTTTCTACGATTTCACGTATTTTGTTATATCGGATGATACTTCGCTCCGAACTAGGGTTGCCAACTATACTGTTTTAAACAGTATTATACTGTTTTTCACTAAATTATACTTTTTACTGTTGAACAAAAATAAAGTATACAAAATACTGTTTTCAGGAAATTGTCATGCCCATATTGTGCATAATTCAGTAAAACATGCTATGAATTGTTTAAATTATGACATTGAGAACATTATATTAAAAATCTATAGCCATTTTTCTGTTTCTGCATGCAGAAGAGAAGAATTAAAAAGATTTGTAGCGCTTGCTGAAGGAGAGTTTAATTAAATAAAACGACACATAGGAACTCGTTGGCTATCTCTTCTACCAGCAATTGATACAATTTTACTTAATTGGACACCAATTTGTAACTACTTTGTTAGTTTGGATGTTGACTGTCCAATGGTTATACAAAATTAATTAATGTTGGATAATAATGTAGTTTATAGTTACCTTCTTGCTAGTCATATATTAAAGGTTTTCAATAAAACAATCAAAAAACTAGAAGGAAATAATGTAACTATTTTAGATGTTTAAAGACAGAGCTAATTCAAAGAAAAAATGATGAAGATAACTGGCTTTCTTTAATTAGCTGTTTGTCATTGAAGTCTTCGGTCACATTTGATCATTTTGAGAAAAATATAGATAATCTAAATTTGTATAGACTGAATATTGGTATGGATGATTTATATTCAGAATTAACAAATTTCAAAGTAATTTATGAAAAAATATCAGAAGACAAAGATTTTCTTGAAATGAGTACTGGCCAAAAGTGGAGCCATTTATTAGTAAACACTTCAGAAGAATTTAAAAACATACCTAACTAAAATTGTCTCATATCTACTTACTTGGTGTTCCCGCCACCTCAGCATTTACTGAAAGAGTTTTTTCAGTAATGAATGATAAGTGGCGGGAGGATAGAAATAGAGCATCTATTAATTTAATAAAAAATGAGCTCCTCATCTATTTTAATTTCAGTTATAATTGTGATGAGGCGTATGAAGTTTTTAAAAAAGATTGTAAATTAGTAAGTTGTGCGAGAAGCTCTAAAAAATATATATTTAAAACAATAAATAAATAAAATACTGTTCATTTTTCTAAAATACTGTTTAATATTCTTCATAGACCTGAATATACTTTATTTCTTGTAAAAAAAGTTGGCAACCCTACTCCGAACATCGATATAAATAAACCTGGACAGCTAGGAAAGGGCAGAGTTTTCGATCACCAAGTAATGATAAACTAAGGAACAGATTTGAGTTTTAACTCTTTTTAGTTAATATTTTATAAATCAACCCATATACAGACAAACAGATACACGGTAGTATAACATAGTATAGACAAGTTAAAGGATATATATGAAGTCTTCTGTAAATAAGTTTCCTCTAAGGTTTTTAAAAGATCTTTATTTTTAAATTTTAAAAGATCAAATTATAAAGTTAAAGCTTCAAGCGACATGCGACACTCAAAGGCATGATCAATAAATGTATGTAACACAAATACGAGTATGAATGAATTTGGAGTAGATAAGGTTATATTATCTATTTCATTTTCAATTTCAATTTCATTTTCATTTAGATCTTCATGGCACAAATAAATAATTTCATGATCTTCATGGCACAGATAAAGTGGAAATGTGTATCTTTATTATTTTATATCAATGATGAAGATTCGCGAATATTTTGAAATTGCCAGGTAAGTACTGGGGTCCGGGTGCGAGATTTATCGATTATTTATAGTAGATTAGTAGCCAAGGGTTGTAAGGTATCAATTGCAGCCCGAGATATTTAGGCGCACGAGCGCAGGGAGGGCGCCTATAGTTCGAGGGTGCAATTGATGCTTACACCCGAGCTAACTACTCTGCTTTACATCTCGATTGTGAGGTAAAGTAGGTCCTTATTACCCCCAAATCGAGCTTGTAGGTGACTAATTAGCGCTCTAGGGTAATAATGTAGCTAGAAAAGCCCGAGGGCGGTAAGTAATAAAAAAAAAACTCTTCACTCTTTCAAAAAGTTCGCGTACTTCTAACCATCATACTTTTTTTAATTACTTACCGCCCTAGGGCTTTTCTAGCTACATTATTACCCCAGAGCGCTAATTGGTCACCTACAAGCTCCATTTGGGGGTAATAAGGACCTACTTACCGAATATGAGAGATGTAAAGTAAATTAACTTTGTATAAGGAAATTCAAAGGAATTTTCAGATGATCGTCCATCGTAAAGATCGTAGTGGTTTCGGTTTCAAGTTTCAACGTAGGACCGCGAAACTTTTATTCGGCAAGCAATAAAAAAATTAAATTTCGTGAAGAAAATATATCTTTAAGTAAGTAAGTATAATCACCCAAAAACATTTATTATTTTAACGTTTAAACTATGGTGAGTGACGAGCCTGTTCGTGCGAGTTGCGACGCGGTCGGTCAAGCAGGGACCGCGTCGCGCAAACAGGCTCATCGGGTTCGAAACTAGTCGGGCATTTTCCGACATAACACGTGAGTTTATCCTGTTATTATGTATCTATATTTAAATATTATATTATATTATCAATAACATTTTATTCTAAAAGCAAACATTTTTTTTCAATCGAGCCATTATTTATTATAGAATCGGACCCGCTAGGTAGGTACGTATGTGTTGCTTCAAAGATTTGTTTTTATTAAGCTTTCAAATATTTCACAAAGAAAAGCTCATTCACTTAATGAGTGACTCATCAACGCGCATCCTAGGACCTAGAAAGCTGATATTTGGCACTGAGTTATGTTTGTGTAGTCCGCGACAAATTGCAAACTCCTATTTTAAAACCCTTAAGGGTTGAATTTTCAAAAATCCTTTCTTAGTGAATGCCTACGCCATATATAGTAGCTATCTGCATAGCCCGATTCGTCCAGTGGTTTGAGCTGTACGTTAAATAGATCAGTCAGTCAGTCACTCAAGGAGTAAGGTCAAATTTTTTCAAAATTCTCACGGGATCAAAGCCGCGTATAGCCATAAACAATCATTTAAAAAAAACAGAAATTACAGCTCCATATACTACCTACCATAGGCTTAAAACACCTAAGTACTTACTCGAAATCGGAAGGCAGAAAAGTCATGCCCGGAAATTCAATGTAACAAAACATACATAAACCCAAATAAAAACTTACCTACAACAAAAGATTTATAATCATCAAATTACCTCTAAGCCTAACTTATTAATGAAAAACAAATCCATTAACAAACATCCACCTGCCCGTGACTTTTTCCGATTATCGACATAGTGTGTCGCATAATTTTTTATCAATACATTAAAGGGTTCTGAATACTTTCGATTGCTTCTGCCATTAGCTTTTCTCTTTGGGTTCCGTATTGGAAGGACTAAAACCGTTCAATGATTAGTCTCAATGGCTCATTTTGAATGTACGTAGGTTTGAGTAGCATTCTAATATCATGTATAAATTATCTCTTCTCGCCTCTACATCTTTTAGTAGAAGGTGATGCGCTATACATTACCTAATGATAATCCATACCTAGTTATCTATACTAGTCCGTTCAATCCACGAAGACGCGCGCCACTATTTTTCGTCTCATAAAGTATGTTGCTTTACATATACATTATTTGTATAAAGTTGTGTTTTTGGCACGTTTTTGGTCGCTATTGCGTAATACTTCCAATATTTTTACATTCAAGAGAGTATACTGCAGACTGCTTGCTAACAATTATAAAAAAGATTGGCCCGCGTCTTCGTGGATTGAACGGACTATAGGTACCTACTAATATTAAAGATTCTAAAGTGTGTCTGTCTGTCTGCTACGTTTTAACGGCTCATTAATTCAAACGATTTTGACGAGATTAGGTACAGAACATCATCATCATCATTACATCCCGGAGACGGATAGGAAAGACTAGGGTTACGCGTTGGCGGGGCACGGACTCTAATGGTAGACTTATCTAAGTAAAAATATATTAAACGTAGCCTTTGATATGTAAACATAGCGCAGGATGTTCTGCATAAGCTGGACTAAGGCGTCTAACATGAAGTTTCTGCCAATATACAGAAGAAGATCGAACAGAACCAAAGGTAAGAACCATCACTAGCGTAAGATCTCTTAGCTGGGTCATATATTTTACGACACGATAGGTAATGGTAAAGTTACAGGTTTAACTTTTTCAAAGTTGTACAATGTAGGTACATGTATAATTTAGATGAAATTAGACACTAGGTGAAATTAGTCTAGAGCCCAACTCCCGCTTAGCCAGTTTTTGTTCCAAATACGAACGGATGCGCGGGCGCAACGCATTTCAGCGGCCGATCAATACGCCGATCGATCGATCGTTAGTTCGGCATTCCGCCGACAGGTGGCGTCATTGTCCGCCGGTAATTATAATGTAATTAATGTACGGGTTAATTAAACTCATCAGATAAGTCGCCATTTTATTGATGCCCCAATTAAAGTAATTAAAGGACATCGTACTGTGCGATAGGCTCGAATTATAATTACCCCTCTTCATAGAATTAACTACCTCACTTAACGATAGGAAAAGGCACGATCAATCGCCTAATAAAGGTAATAAAATGTTTGCTCTTATACTCGATGGGTTGAGATGATGATACTGAGGAGACCTAATCAGTAATCAACCATGGGATTTTAATTATAAATAAATAAATACATAAGCCATTTATTCCCAAACAAAAAAAAGAAGAGTTAGGTACATAATATTATGTCGTTACAAGTATCTAATAATAGATTCTATAACGTTAAACATTCACAAATTAATTTTCATTAACATTTAATTTACTTATTTAAATCTAAACATGGAATCAAAAAACAATAGCAAAAAATAAATAATAAACATTACCTAATACCATAAAAGTTCGATTTATTATTCGATTCGATTCGATTTATCCATACCTAAACAAAATTATAATAATTAAAAATAATTAACTAAAGCTGGGTTTATAAACTTTCCACTTAGTCTTCCCTGTAAGTTAGAATCCCAAGAAAATCCCGGATGAGTTTGTTGTAGGTACTTGTGGGCTCTTCTCAGACCGGCGCGTTGGGAACTCTAGTGGCTTAGTTATAAGATACCGTTGATGATTATCACATCACAATCACGTTCAAAACTTTATTGACTTTCAAAAAGTGCAAAATGTATCTACTTACCTAATTTGAATAAATAAACTGTATCTTGCTAAGGATGTTCTGAAATCCCAGAAAATGAATCTGCAGTGTCACGGAGTCAGCTGGTCTATTGATAAGGGCACAGTCCAAGTCACATCAGTACATCACTAGTGCATTCGACTTGGAGAGAAATAAAGTGCTTTACTACGTCATACTCGATCAGTGAGACTTGGGACCTCTTTTAAAATAGAATTTGGCTAATCTTCCGCAAATGCAAAAAGTACACATACTTATTTACCAACATGAGGAAATCAATTTATTTGGTAGAGATTACAAAATTACCAATAGTTCTTACAAAATTTCCACCTCCAATTATTTAAGGGCATACCTACCATACTCTACAAGGAACCCGTATACATACCTACGAGTATATCGCGCAGAAAATCTGCGGCCATACAGTTTTTTACTTGGTTTATGTTAAAATCGGAATCCTCAGTTTTTGCCGGCACGGTTTATGTTAGCCCCCCACTCGCAGCTTTTTCCCATTTATTTAAAGCTTTAATGAATAACAATGGCGGTGGAAAAAGCGGCGTCGTTTGATTTAATACTCAGCATCAGATAAAGTGCAGATATTCATCGGGAGTTCATCGTCATACTTGGAATTACAACTTGCATGTACCTAGAAAGCCTTCCAGAAAGGACACCAAACGATTATAACATTTTACAATTTGGAACAATTTTTCATACTAGGATCTGTATGACAATTTCTATTTATCTGTTGTTTGATGAAATATTATTCAGTTATAGTTCAAATTAATGAACTAAAATGTTAAAATTAAGTAGGTAAAATGAAGCTACCTGATAGTATACTTTTATATTTTTGTTTTTCTCTACAAATCAATTCATACTGACATACAAATCAGGAATAATCAGGTCATACTTGTGGCCATACATTGACTTTTAGGTCCATGATTATTGATTACGTACATAATTTTTAGTTTGAATATGCTGGAAGAATGCGATGTAGGTACCTAGTCATTTGAAGGGATGAATTTTATTCCGATAATGACCTACTTCGGAACAGCATTTCCCCATTAATAATCTGAGTTGCACATGAATCACAGCACATTTCCTAAAACAATTCCAAGTCTAAATGGTTTCAATGAATCAAATCCTATAGCCGATACCGATACATTCACAATCGCCAATAAAATCGAAAAGCACCGGCCTTTGTCAAAGTGAATTCGCATGTCGCAAAAAACACTGTAATTATTTCACTCAAAGGGTAATTTTGTCTCATTGTTCTTGAGAAATACCAATTATATACAATTACGTGTACCTATATGACAATGTTCCGAGGGTTCGAGCGCGGATTCTTCGGTATCGATACAGAATCGATGTCGCAGATGACTCGAATACTCGACGCGTTCGTTTCGGTGCCTTTGTTGTTGTAAAAAGCGGAACAATAAGGACCAAGGGGTATTATGTAACCCTGGCCGAACGATGTGACGAGTAGGTGTGAAGAATTTGGGGGCATTTCTAATGTTTCATAGTTTTTAGGACAAAGCAATCTTGATAATCGCTGCTTTTATTTTCTTGGGAATTTGTTGGCCTGACCTCGATAGTGTTATTTGGATGTGTGATACTTAGAAACTTCGTGAAATTCTAATTCTGTTGACCAACCCTCGGAGCAATGTCCCAAGCATAGAGATGACAATTATATTTTCATCACTGCCTGCTACTTCGTCATGCACATGGGATTTTCTAGGATAAAAGTAGCCTATGACCTTCCTCGCGATGCACTCTAATATATCTTTGTACCCGCTAAAATTTATTGAACAGGTGGGCCGTGGAAGCGTTCCTAGCAGACAGATAGACACACTTTCGCATTTATAATATTTGTATGGAATATGGACTTCATGTTTACCCTTGTAAAGCCATATATATTCTTGGCAAGTGTCGTCATTGAGGTGGTCAGCTGTAATAATAAATTAAGCATATCTTAGCCGAGACCTCTTCAAGAAGAAGAGATCTTTTCCAAGAGTGATTGACGGCAACTGGCAAGTAATAGGAATAGATGGATACTACTTAGATATAATTAGGTACCTATCTAGTGGCTACGTTTTAACTGTGTTATTGATGACGGATAAGATAGGTACGTAATAAAAAATCTCAATGGGCTACCAATGAAATACACACATTAACATAAATCGTTAAAATATGTGACTATTTTATGATAGGCGCAAAAAGCTCAGAGTTGAAACAATGGCGAATATGAAGAACACCTATAAAGCGTAAGGTGAGAAATGAGAAATCTACGACTGCAAGGGATTGTTTACAGTGCTGCTAGCTCGAAATGCAATTCAACCTAACATTATTAAATGTAATACTTATGGTCCAGAGCCGGGTACACCACGACCTTCACCGATCTGTTAACCAGATGAAACATTTTTTTTTTAAATTTATTAATAGATAAATACTCCTAAAATAGCTTGCCTATCAAAATCCTGACCAGGTTATTTTTAATTTAATTAATTATAATTATTTTTTTTGTTTGGCAGGTTTATTGAAGGTAATGCTATACCATCGCGTTTGTTATAAAATTCCCTATATTTTGATATATTATAACTCAAGCGGTTAAGAGATCCGTGAAGTTACCTATGGTAACTTACCTGATTATACCCGGCCGTGGCTAGTTACCACCCTACCGGCATTCCGGTATTCCATTTAGCGTTCCGGTACGATGCCGTGTAGAAACCGAATAGGGGTAGGTATGGGTTTAATATAACTGCCATGCCCCTAACAGGTTAGCCCGCTACCATCTTAGACTGCATCATCACTTACCATCAGGTGAGATTGCAGACAAGGGCTAACATGTAGTGGACAAAAAAAAAATCCGTGTTACCGATTTTGACGAAATTTTGGCATCTAAGAGACGTAGGTACGAAGACAAGTAGAGGTAGGTGAATCAAATATACTTATCCCACCGGTTTTTCAAAACATCAATCCATCGTTGTTGTACTCGTATCTTGAGCATCGACTAGTCCATACTTATGTCATGAACGAAAAAGTGTGTCCATCTGTCTGTCTTGTCTACCGATTTTGACGAAATCAAGTACAGGTATAGTCAAGTATAGATATAGAATGTGTGTGTCACCATACTTTTGCTCTGCATTCAACTCGTGCGCGAACTGTAGGGTTTACCTATCCCAATAAAGGCTACTTTTCAACCTAGAAAATTAAAGAGTGTTTTTAAAAATCTACATTCATCCGAGCGAATTCTTAGGCATCAACTAGTTTTTTTTTTAAAATAAGATCAGAAATCATCAACAGTTTTTCCTGAATGATTCCAAATAAACCAAAAAAATCTTAAGAAATTAAAACAACACTCAGTGTACAACAGCCCTTTCAATCATTATCGATCTCCTCGTAATTATAATAAATCCAAGGTGGGGACACTTTTTGTCTTTCGGTCGATTATTGTCTGCTCATATAAGGCTACAGATAGGGCCATCTGACACAATGAATCTCCGATTTGCTGGCTTAATCGGTTGAGGGATGGGGTACTAATTGATATTTTCTTGTAGCTATATCTTTGCATTAGGCACCTTATTCGTAAGTGATTATGGTAATGAAGTCCCTGAGTAAGTTATGCAAGATTCCTTAGAATCTGAGCAGCTGTTTGTGCCTTGTCAACCTTGAGTAGGAATGCATCGTCGAATTTAAACCTTCCCATAAGGTGCGAGTACTTACCTACTTACGCCGTCAAAAAATGTTGTAGGCGATTTTTTGAATGGGTATGGTCAGTAGGTAATCAGTATTATAGTTGAGGACATGGAAGACACATTGAAATAGACATAGATGACCTATTTTTGATCCTGGAAAATCAAAAAGTTCCCCCGGTATTTGTACCTGAGTACCAATAACCGAAATCCACGCGGAGGATCGCTGGGCATCATCTATAGTCGTTAGTAAGCGAAGAATTTATAGTTTACTAGATGATGCCGCTACTTCGTCTTCGTGGTTTTTTTGATTCCCGCGGAAAATCTTTAATTTTCCGGGCTATAAAGTAGCCTATGTCCTTCCCCGGGATGTAACCTACCTCTATACCAAAATTCATCAAAATCGGTTGAATAATTGGGCCGTGAAAGCGTAGCAGACAGTCATAGAGACCGACACACTTTCGCATTTGTAATATTAGTATTGATTTAGTATGGATAGTAGGGTTTCTGGTAGAGATTTCTCGAAGCGAGAATGTCCTAGAAATCCTACTTTAGAATTTTCAAGTCCTGGGAACCAAAATAGGCAGAGAAATCAGAAACCCTATAGTTTATGAAACTCCATGTAGTAATCAAATAAACATTTTCTTTCTTTCTTATAGTTTTTATACGTAACTGATATCCTATTTGGGTAGATTTTCTTGTAGTTTTATTATAAAGACTAATTGGTTCAAGTACTTAAAAAAGCTACAGCCTGCGACCGCGTAAGGTAGGTACCTAAATAAGGTGCATTATACATACAGGTAGGGCATTTATTCACTTTTTGATGTTATCAAACTCATGCTGAGAAGAAACAATGGAAAACCATTGGATATTGGATCATATTCCTACAAATTAAGGTTGGTAATCATAAACTGATCCTAATTGCGTATTTCGTAGGTACATGGATAAGATATTTTTATTTATTTACATGTACCTATTGTATTCGAAAAGACCTTTTTTGAAGTCTCCTAAATATAATATTACAAAATATACTTTGAGAGATCTTGAGAAGATTTCCGTGCTTCTATAATTTTACTACTTAATAATATTATGTTCTATAGATATCATGGCAGAAATATTTTGTAAAGTGACAACCCTGATAAAATCTTACCTTTTAAATACGTAATTAATATATGTAGGTAAAACACGAAAAAAGTCTAACTCTGTTTTATAGAACCTTAAATAAACCCTTTTAATTTTGAGAACAAAGTTCAAAACCCTTTGAATTCCGCTAAGATTATAATTTGGAATGTTATAAGGAATGGACAAGTAAGCAGAATCGTATTGACGAAAATGCCGTTTTAGTGGTTTTCTTGTCATTCACTTGGGAATTTGTGTGGTTTGCGGGGTTCTGATTGTTTACCGAATTCGCTTTGATTTGAGTTTTTTGTAGGCATTAATCAAGGATTGCCAATAAAGATCAGACTCATCTAATGAATTGGTTAGGTACCTACTTCTCCAAAAAGCTAAAGTTTTGAGTACGTTGTTAGAGAGGTTTTCTAAGACAAAAATTAAGCGCTCTACGTGTAGAGAAATTAGTGAACGTTTGACAACTTTAAAGTTTAAACGTAAACCGGCTCACCACTGAACACATCATCTCAGAATGAGAAGAGTTTGGTTCTTGTCCACCACACTAGCCAAGTGCGGATTGGCACACACACAACTCGAGAACATTTTCGTCATTGCGGTATATTCGTCATTTCACCGGCTTAGCGATGATTTACGACGCCGCTCTTACGCCGATTGTCCTCCTGCCATTACCTCCCCTGGCTTCTTGCCGACGCCATTTCGCCATTAGTTGCGGCCACGAAATCTTCCGATAGGTAGAATGTTTTTCAGTTATCTTTGTACTGAAAATTTTCCGCATATAGTGTGTTAAAATTATAAACTCCGTTTAACTACAGCGCCCGCCATTTGCGTATTGCAGTGTATACTAACTTTCCCCGTGGGTTTTCACGGCCCGGTCACTTCGTCGTTAATGCCAGTAATTGCCGCTTGCCACCCATCTCGGAGTCGAGCGGGATAGTTATAACCACAGAACATTTAATTACTATGGCCCCCTGTTTGCGCTCCGCTCTTTATTTGCCTATGCCTCAAAAAACCGATTGTTCAGTGGCGAAAAAGTAGTGTCCACATGCGGCGATAGTAATCGTATAACACTTATTTTGGGGCAGTTTTTTAATAAAACAACAACAACCGGTCAAGAAGAGCGCAAAAACACGCTCCGCTCAAAAACAAGAACATTATATTTGAATGTATCTATGTCAGGTGTTTTAAAAGTCTCAAACATTATTTTTCACAGACACTATAGTAAGTAGGGAATTTTACTATACGAAACTAATTATATTATTAGTTATTCGATAGGTATATATGTAGGTACTACTTGGTCGTTGAATTACTTAGTTAGCAGTTACTGAACTCTATCAACCAGCTGTTTGTTCTCGAAACACCGCTTTTTTAGTGGCCAAAAAGTATAGTGTCCACTCACATGTGGCACTAGTAATCGTATAACACTTATTTGGGGGCAGTTTTTTAATAAAACAACAACAACCGGTCAAGAAGAGAGCAAAAACTAATCTAACGCCGGTTCACGGTGGACGCTTTTTATAAGAGTATCATTGTTTGGAAATTTCGCCAGATTGCGGCGGGATTGAGATAAATGGAACTGATCGGAGAGGAGACAGCTTGGATTGAAAAATGATAATTCAATACTCTGATATGGACATTGGCACAATTAGTAAAAAAAATCGTATATGTACAGGAAACTCGTTCTTATCACTGACTCACTCAATACAACATATTAACGTCCCACTGCTGGGCAGTGAGCACAGGCCTCCACTAGGAGAGAGGGAATTAGAGTTTGACCCACCACGCTGAGCCAATGCAGGTTGATGAGCTACAGACAGACAACAGACAGACAAAAATAATTATATCACTAAGTATCTAGGTAGGATAAGGTTACCTACCTACGTCACTACCTCACGTTCATAACTACATATTAATTAATGTTAATATCTTGGTACTACAATTTAAGGCACTAAAATAATTGGTACCTACAGTTTCCTATGTCTTATACTTAGGTACCTTCTTGTGTTCCATAGTAATTATTGGTTTACTGTACCTATCATATAATATGATCTACATACTGGTAGCTAGATCAAAGGATATATTATGTGCCTGAGTAATTAAGTAGGTAATAGGTAGGTATACGAGTATCTATCTATCTAGAAAAAAATGCTTGTTCAGCGAATTTTGAGACTATTTTCTTTCTTTTAATCCTAAAAAGAAATTCATAAAATTCGTAATATGAATATTCCATAAAAATCAAGTAATTTCGACACTCTATCAAAATAAAGTTTGTATAGGCGTATGTCTACGCATAGGGTTGTGTTGAACTTTTTGATAGCTAATCACCCCCCGCCGCGGGTAGCCTGTAATACGGGAAACGTATATTCACCTCACGTATAGCCTACGTGCACCATCTCTACACTCCGTGCAGGGTTGCCGCCGCACAGGATACAAAAATCCATACTAATATTATCCATACTAATATTATCCATACTAATATTTATATTATTATAATATAATATTATAAATGCGAAAGTGTGTCTGCTACGCTTTCATGGCCTAACTACTCAACTGATTTTAATGAAATTTGGTACAGGGATAGATTGTATCCCGAAGAAAGACATAAGGCTACTTTTTATTCCGGAAAATTGAAGAGTTCCCGCGGGAATTAAAAAACTTAATCTAGTAAAAAAAATAAAGCCATCATCTATAATTCATAATTTTTATTTTGCCAAATTGTGGGTAACAACAGTTGTTATCTTATAATTCGTTAGTGCCGTTCACAATTTACTGCTCTAGTAGTAAAAATATTTTTTTTCAAAGCCACATGTGCGTTTCCACCAGAGATTTACTGCTACGCTGCTATTATACGATTTATTACGATTATTATTTGTATTTATTACGGTATATTACTGCAACGTAGCAGCGTAGGTAGTAGCGATTTTGATAGCTTAGTTCGCTAGATCCTGATCGAACGTTCCTGTTGATGGGTTTAACGCACACATCTGTAGCTTAGCAACGTAGCATATGTGCATATCGCTGATGGAAGCGCAACCTAAGACCCCTTGGTTCATCGGTTGAGTTTTTCAATCTAACTTTAAACAAAATACGGCAAACATGCGATAAAATGAACGAACAAATAACGATGATTCAGCACAATGCAATTTTAATCCCTTAGCAAATAGTTTAAAATATTTGCCTATAGTTTCAGATAGATTTTCTCATAGATAAGTTTTCAGAAACTTGTAGGTTATCATGTAAATATTTCTTAGGTAACAATTATCCTAAAAGGCTAAATGATAATAATTTAGGCCTGGGTGGCAACCCTGGCAGGTAGAAGGCAAGCTTCTGTGAGCTTTTACCACGCGCTGCTATGAAGCTGCCTGCACCTCCATGGCGCAGTGTTGAGCGCTGTTGTCTTAACGTGCGGAGGTCCCGGGTTCAATCCCCGGCAGGGTCATTTTGGGAATTTATAATTTATGAATTTTCCCTGCAGCTCTGGCCTGGTGGGACTCTTTGGCCGTAGCTAGTTACCACCCTACCGGCAAAAACATGCCGCCAAGCTATTTAGCGTTCCTTTACGATGCCGTGTAGAAACTAGAAACTGAATATCGGGGCATGGGTTTAATATAACTGCCATGCCCCTAACAGGTTAGCCCGCTGCCATCTTAGACTGCATTATCACTTACCATCAGGTGAGATCGCAGTCACGGGCTAACTTGTAGTGGATAAAAAAAAATTAAAGTCCAAAATAATTTTTTTCATAAGTATTTTTTAGTTTACAAGAAACCGGAATTAAGTTGGACCTGGACTTTTCATTTCCTACGTGCCTCGAAGAATAAGCCATCGATCTAGATTAAATTTTCACTAATATCTGCAGAAATCTATCTAACTAAGTACTAGAAGTTGAAAATTGTTGTTTTACACAACTACGCCAGAAAGAGGGTAGTGTTTACTCGAATAAGTACATATCAATGACTGTAGTATGTATGTAGTGCCATAAATAGTCAGTTATAGTCTATTTGGGGCTGCAATCGGCGGATTGGCCGATACATCAGTGCTGGCCTGCCATACATCGCGGTAATGGCGCCGTATGTACGTAGTTGCAAACCATTTCACTGAATGTTTTATACCAACGATCTATTGCTATGGTATAAACTAGCTAGAAGACACATAATATTGCCTACTAGCGACCACCGGCTTCGCTCACGTGGAAGTTTCGACAAATCCTGCTTTATTTTATGTCTAAATTCCAAAATAACCTAGCTGTGCAAAATTTCAGCTTTCTAGTTTTTAAAATGTTTTTGATGACCTCTCTGGCGTAGTGGTGAGCGCAGTTATCTTAAAGCGGGAGGCCCCGGGTTCGATACCGGGCTCAATTTGGGAATTTATAATTTCTGAATTTTCTCTGATCTGGTCTGGTGGGTGGCTTCGGCCGTGGGCTAGATCCTAGCTAGATACCATCCTACCGCCGAAGACGTGCCGCTAAACGGCTAAGCGTTACAATGCGTGTAGAAATCGATTAGGGGTAAGTATGGGTTTAATATAACTGTCTTATTCCTAACAGGTTAGCCCGCTACCATCTTAGAGTGCGCATCATCATTTACAAGTTTACAACCAGATGAAATCGCAGTGAAATAAAAAATTGTGCTTATGAATCGTCCAGTAAATTTACCACCTAAGTCGGACGTCGGAATTCCGAGACCCATCCGAGACCAATAAAACCAGGGGTAACTCTTTTAAAAGAGAAAGAGTGATCCATAGATAAAGTTAGTTGGAATAAATATAGATACTTCAAAGTTCTCTATCTACAAAGTATAAGTATATCAAAGTACCAACAGCCAAGCTGGCTCCGTATCGATTGAGCAGCCTACTCCTCGTATACCCACCTCTATACCCGGCTATGCCCGGCACGTACGGCGCACGTGACCGGCAAGCCCAACCGGCACGCCTCGAACAACATGGAAATTCGGAAAATTATTTCGGAAATAAAATTTTCTTTTTTTTTCCAACCGGAAGTTCAGAATTGGAATACAGAGTGTTAAGGGCTCTTCAAGGCAGCTATAGAGGTAAACTTTTTCAAGTTCAAATTAAAATTTAGTGCTTTAGAATCGTCAAAGAAAATCGTAGAAGAAAGTGAATGTATTTAGTATTTTTACCGACTTCAAAAAAGGAGGAGGTTCTCAATTCGTCGGAATCTTTTTTTTTTTTTTTTTTTTTTTTATGTATGTTCCCCGATTACTCGAAGACGCCTGGACCGATTTTGAAAATTCTTTTTTTGTTTGAAAGGGTATACTTTCGAAGTGGTCCCATATAAATTTGGTGAAGATCTGATGAATATCTTCGAAGATAGATAATGGAACTCTTCAACGGATAAGAGTAAATTGCTCGCGATCAGTGTGATAGTCTTGTAAACAGTATGTTTTAACCATGCATAGCATATCTCGTTCTGGTTACATCCTGTATTTTAAAACAGTGGGGCCACTAAAAATTGTGAAATAAAAAATTTTCAAAAAAAAATAAAAACCGACTTCAAAAATCACAAACACTAAAAAGTAAAAAATAATTTAATTTATTATGTATACACAAGAGTTAATTTAGTTCTATAATAACATTCTTTGGAGTCGGTGCCAATGTGGAGTCACGTCAACAATAATGAAGAGTAGGTAGACGGTTCATGCGGCTAATTGGTACCGACTCCAAAAAATGTTATTATAGAACTAAATTAACTCTTGTGTATACATAATAAATTAAATTATTTTTTACTTTTTAGTGTTTGTGATTTTTGAAGTCGGTTTTTATTTTTTTTTGTTGAAAAGCGGATCGACGTGATTTTTGGCATGGGTATAGTTGAGGACCTGGAGAGTGGCATAGGCTACTTTTTATCCCGGAAAATTAAGGAGTTTATTAAGGAGAAAAGTCGAAGTCGCGGGCATCAGCTAGTCATTTATTATGTAAGTAAACTATAATAAATACTCAATTTATTTATTCCATGTAGGACATAATATGTGTGTCTCTTGTTACGTCATGTTTTGACTGTACCACAATATACTTATTGTATTTACATATTTAAGAAACATCCTAATTTCTATTAAAATCAAATAGTAGGAAAGCGCTAAATCATAAAGTTGTCAAGGGGTCGGACTATAGGGTGCCTTTCGCCTTTCCTTTGATGAGATTCCGCGCCGCCCATAAAAATATCTTCACGTACTAAATGAAGGATTAAACGCTGTTAAATGAGCTTTCGCCGAATATAAGTTATTCGATATATTATTATGTGCTGTATTGCTCTTATTATGAATGAAGGTCGAGGAAAATGGATTTTCTTTGTATAGGCTTAAGTAAGCAATAAGAAAACTTTTCTTTTCTTATAAAAGAAAAGAACGTAAGTGTGTATGTATAGTACACCTAAGTGAATATGTGAGTTTCTATAATCTACCATGTGAACAGATTTTGATACAATATTATGAGGTCATCACGAGTGACACCTTTTTTAATTATTATTTTTTCCATATGGCGGGACAATCGCTTTTTTTTAATTATGTTTACTTGTTACCAAAGTCATGACGAGAGATATCTATAAAATTTTCCATGTAGATATTATAGTTTAGGATGTATAACTCGTATCTTCTTCTTCTTCAAAGCTTCCTTGGCTTGTCCTTTTTATTCATTTTTTTTAATAAAAAATAGCCACCTCCGAGTTTCTTGCTGGTTAAAATGATATTCCGAACCAGTGGTAGATTCACTTGACTATTCAAAAGCACCTGTAAAAGTGTATTTGAATAAAAGATTTGATTTCATCATAATATTGTAAATTTAATTTGATTTCACCTAATTGGACATTCATACCTACTCAAAAATGTAAAAAAAAGTATTGGAGATGCCGGGGATCGAACCCGGGGCCTTTCACATGCAAAGCGAACGCTCTACCACTGAGCTACATCCCCTGTTAGGTTTTATAACGTAAACTGCTATGTTTAAACGCGTAACTACTTACATACCTCATACCTAGTGGATTAAAAAAAAACAAAAAACCTACCTAGAAAGGCTTTTTTTTATCCACTACAAGTTAGCCCTTGACTGCGATCTCACCTGATGGTAAGCGATGATGCAGTCTAAGATGGTAGCGGGCTAACCTGTTAGGGGCATGGCAGTTATATTAAACCCTTACCCCCATAAAAATTTTAATTATTCCACGCACAGACAATTGACAACCTCCCTGTGGCGACTGCGATCTCACTTGGTGGTATGTGATGATCATTGATGATGCAGTCTAAGATGGTAGCGCGCTAGTATGGCAGAATAACAAAATCGATCTCGTCGTAAAACAACTCAGTACAACAACAATTATTGCAGTAGGTACAATCGTAATTAAAAGAAAGTGCCCAAATTTTTCTCAATTTCTCCGCGATCCAATAAAGAAATGCAAATGAGGTGCTACCAAGAATTATTGCATCAGGATTCGAGAGATGTTCCTTCGTCCATTGGGTTTTTATCGATAAAATGAAGCTATGAATTATGATTCTATATTGATATAGCATGAGTAGTGAAATTGAAGCTGAAATACTATGAGTTTGGCATATAGTAAATACTGCAACTGGTAAGAATTTTTTTTACTCTTTTGAAGTTATGAACCATTCATCTCTACTAGTAGTGATAGGTGGGGAAAAATCCACTCTTACCCATCAGGGTAGGTCCCTGCCAACGTGATACGTTGTACTGTGTTGTGTGATGATAATTATTGTGTTCGACCAACCGCCAACGACCTCAATTTACGGGCGCTGTCAAACAAAGAATGTGGGCGTAAATGCCATCTAGTCTGAAAAGCGGGACAGCGCTATAGCGGGGACAAGGACAGGCTTATACAGGTGTGGAGTGCGCTCCACAGGTCGGACGCCCAAATTTTTTCTATGAAAGGGCCCATCTAGACCTACATATTATATATCGATATGTTCGACATGTAAACGTCAAAATTTTTTGATGAGTGCAACATATCAAAAGTATCTTAAATTTTTTAAGGAGTAGGCACATGCAGTAAAATAGTATAATACTGTCACATTCCTTGCATAAAATTAGTTGCGACTAGTTAATGCCCGCGATTTCGTCTGGGTATAAAATATATACCTAATAGGTAAGTTTTTTAAATTTCCACGGGAACTCCTTATTTTTCCGGCATAAAAACATAGCCTATGTCACTCTCCAGGCCCATACAAAATGACGTCGGTCTGTTGCTCTTATTTAATCGTATGGCGTTTAGTAAATGGATCTGTTGCTCTGTTGCGACGTGATTGAAGGATAAACCAACAAAAAAACGCGCATTCGCATTCATAATATTATTACTTAATATGATATCATCTATCTAGGTGCATCACTAAAGTCACCTAGCACCCCTGTGGATTGTAAAAAAGTTTTTATTGCTAATTCCCACGTCACAGGATCACTGGGTACGATCCCGACCGTTCCGCTGACTCGCCGCGGTTGTCTGTCTGTTAAATGAACTTCAGATGAGTTCGACATCACTTTTACTGCCAATTGCTCGTTCCGAGTTTATACTTTGCGGTTACCTTTGTTTTTACGAGCTACTTTGCTAACCAACAAACGAACACACTTTCGCATTCATAATATTAGATGATATCGTCCATCAAAGTTTCTACAGCAGCTGGTTCCAATCATCGATAGAGACACGTAGGTGCATCACTAAAGTCACCTAGCACCCCTGTGGATTGTAAAAAAGTTTTTATTGCTAATTCCCACGTCACAGGATCACTGGGTACGATCCCGGCCGTTCCGCTGACTCGCCGCGGTTGTCTGTCTGATAAATGAACTTCAGATGAGTTCGACATCACTTTTACTGCCAATTGCTCGTTCCGAGTTTATACTTTGCGGTTACCTTTGTTTTTACGAGCTACTTTGCTAACCAACAAACGAACACACTTTCGCATTCATAATATTAGATGATATCGTCCATCAAAGTTTCTACAGCAGCTGGTTCCAATCATCGATAGAGACACGTAGGTGCATCACTAAAGTCACCTAGCACCCCTGTGGATTGTAAAAAAGTTTTTATTGCTAATTCCCACGTCACAGGATCACTGGGTACGATCCCGGCCGTTCCGCTGACTCGCCGCGGTTGTCTGTCTGTTATATGAACTTCAGATGAGTTCGACATCACTTTTACTGCCAATTGCTCGTTCCGAGTTTATACTTTGCGGTTACCTTTGTTTTTACGAGCTACTTTGCTACTTGCTGTTTGTATTGCTAGACACGTTGTTTTGAATCGTCAGCTGCTATTTTATAGAGCTAGGTGCCCTGATATAGCATTCATTATCTCAAATCTTAAGTTTCAACCCATACTCGCCCACTACACCACTACAGCCCATTAATGTCCCACTGCTGGGCACAGGCCTCCACTCTCATAGGAGAGAGGGAATTAGAGCTTAGACCCACCACGCTGCTCCAATGCGAGCTGGCGGGCTTTAACGACTATTATCATGTTAGTGATAAAAACCGGGACCGCTGCGTCAATAGATTTTGTTCAATAGCAGAAGATGTTAACAAAGAGGTAATTGCGATCGTTACACTGAACATTTTTACGTAGTTAGGTAACTAGGTGGCTGGTCTCTTCTTAGAAAGAGATGGGTTCAACCCATAGTCCACCATGCTCGCCAATTGCGGATTAATAGACTTCACACACCTTTGAGAACACTATGTAGGTTTCCTCACAAAGTTTTCTTTCGCCTTTTAAGCAAGTGGCTATTATTTTGCTTAAATGGCACAAAACTCGAAGAATTTGGACTTGCTTACCAACCGGTATTCGAACCATGGGACCCCCAAAAAGGAGGCCGAAATCTTTAACCACTACCCATACAATTGCTTTGATTGTGATTTGTGACCCTGTGTGTCAACTTGACACACAGGGTCACAACTCACAAATCGGTACCCTGCAAGTTGACACACAGGGTATTTGTGGTCCTGTGTGTCAACTTGACACTTATACCTTTAGATACTGTATTACATAATATACAAGTTACTGTGTAACTTCATAGATTTAACATAAAAATGAAAAAAAAAGATCCTGAACTTTACAATCGTGCATTGTCGAGTCAACATCTCCTGAAGATGCTCCGGTTTCGGAGTGAAACGTACGTTGAGAGTGATTTGTGTGGTGTGGTGCTGTGCCAGTGCGAATTGCTGGGTGGTGGGTGTTCGCATTCTATTGGTGAAGGACACGCACTGTACCACATAGATTTGTCTACTGTGGCGGATTATAGCGAATTAAACTTCTCGTTCATTCAAAAACAAGATCTACAATTGCTGAGCGGAATTACCTCCGGAATATACCTCCTTACCAACATGTACAATGTAACAGATTTACGGAAGGTTCAAGTCCTGAAAAAATGATTCTTATAAATCATTACCCAACAGAAATGTATTGCTCAATACAAAACCCAAAAAAGGTAAAATGTACAATTTTTCAAACCAACAAAATTTATAGTGGCTCAATTGAATTTCACAGTTGATTTGCGATCGCTTGAAAAATCCTTCCGGTCGCCACATTCCCAGCGCATCTGTCAAATAGTCACGGGAGGAACATTGATATGAAAAAATCAAAGACAGACAATTACTAAACAGCTTTTACGCTGAGTTGCACGAAACAAATACAAAAATTTAAGTGGTAGGTACTTCGACTAATTTAATCGCAAGAATCGTATGGAGTCTTGTGATTAAATTAGTCTAATCAACACTTAAATTTTTAAAATAGTTTCGTACAACTCAGCGTTAGTCTCCTAAAACTCAGTGGCGAACTCAGGGTGGGCCACCCAGTATCGTGGGCCCTAGGGGGCCTTCAAAAGTTTTTGAGTTAGCAGCATTGAAAAATTGTCAAAGTACCTAGTACTTTGGTATCAAAAAAGTTAACACCACGCTAAGTTCACACTTTGATTAGCTAAATACTCGTAGAAGTACGCTTTGCAAAGTTAGCACTGAATCTTACCGCATCTTAGGTTTTTAGTGTTGTGTTAATGTTAATATGAATAGTTACCTACATGAAGGTAAGTAGGTACTTAATATGAAGTATGAACTGAAGTATGCACTTATGAAGTAAAACTAAAAACTTTCTTACACTTCGAACTAGTTTTTTCAAAGCTTGACTGAACTAGTCTAGGCTAGTGGCTACCTATCTATATCGACTATCGTTACAGACATGTGGCTTACCAACATACCTATCTGTAACGAAAGAGATAGCACATTACCATAGGTAAGTACGTCCTACTAGTAGCAAGTTCTATAAAGCATGGACTCTACCTTCCGGCTTCCTTATTACTTGACAGAGAATGTGTATATCTAGGTTTTATAATATCTACGTGGAAAACATAGTGTAGCCCGCTCAAACCGAAGGGTCGCCATGCGTCAAACGGGAAATAGTTATTTATGGGCTCCATTCACAAATTGCATTCGTGGTCGAATTGATATATCGCTATGTTTTATATGTAAATGTGATCTTAGATGAATGTCTTGCCCCACAAACGGATATCGAATGATTTAGATGCTAGATAAATGATTTCGTACTAGCTGATGCCCGCGACTTCGTCCGCGTTGATTGAGGTTTTTTGGCTCCCGCGGGAACTCTTTAATTTTCCGGAATAAAAAGTAGCATTTGTGTTATTCCAGACTATAATATATCTCTGTGCCAAATTTTATTCAGATCCGTTCAGCCGTTCTGGCGTGATTGAGTAACAAACATCCATCCATCCATCCAAACTTTCGCATTTATCATATTAGTATGGCAACATTTTGTATAATGAGCGGTTAGAGAAAACTCAGAAATCATAAATTCCCAAATTGTTCATGCTGGGAACAAAGCCGGGAATCGAACCCGGGACCTCCCGCTTAGTATATAAGACCGCAGCTCTCAGTGCTCACCACTGGAGATTGTGAAATCACATCAAGCTTGAACACTTGACGACTATACCTGGCGCAGTGTTGAGCGCTGTTGTCTTAACGTGGGAGGTCCCAGGTTCGATCTCCGGTTGGGTCAATTTGGGAATTTATAATTTCTAAATTTTCTCAGATTGATCCTGTTGGCTAGAGGAGGGTAGATCACGCTAGCCTAGAAGGTAGAGAAGGTAATTAGGTACTGGGGCTGATTCTGTAATGCACAATCTCTAAACTAAACTAAAATGGCAGCTTTAAATCTAGTTCTGTCCCTTTCCGTAGGGAGTATTATGAAAGGGTTAGCAATATTTGTAATGCTCTAATTTTAGTTTAGTTTAGAGATTGTGCACTACAGAATCAGCCCCATTATCTAGGTATTAAACTTTGCCACAGAATATTAGGTTTATCTACTCATGTGATATTAGTGCTATAGGTAAGTAACTACTTAGGTAGGTACCTTTGCTTTGAAAATTGATTTAAAGTCTGCAAGGTGTGCAAGCAAAATCTAAATAAGTATATAAAAGGAAAAGGTGACTGACTGACTGATCAATCAACGCACAGCTCAAACCACTGGACGAATCGGGTTGAAATTCGGCATGCAGACAGCTACTATGACGGAGACATCCGCTAAGAAAGGATTTTTGAAAATTCAACCCCTAAGGGGGTAAATTAGGGTTTTGAAATTTGTGTAGTCCACGCGGACGAAGTCGCGGGCATAAGCTAGTGTTATATATATTTAACAACGTTAAAGACGCAGTCACGACTATTCGATAAATCATCTTTAGTTTCAGTAAATCACAGCTGTTGCCGCCGACTTCCGAGTCGCAGGTCAATTCCGTGAACAAACAAAACTATAACATAACTAGTGGGCCCGGCAGACTTTGTCCTGCCCTGAACCTCGAACCCGATTGTAGCGCCCCCTACCGGGTCCAATTGTGATCCCGGGGTCCAAACAAACACAACAAAAAAAGAATTAGCGAAATTGGTCCAGCCGTTCACGCGTGATGCCGTGACCAACAGAAATAGGGATTCATTAATAGGTAAGTATATTATTATTATTAATTAATTTATATATGGATGAGATAAGATGGCGAAGTTCAATGGCACCCAAAGGTATCTACCCGATCGTCAGCGGTATAACTAATATTGATATTAATCAACTAAGGAAGGTTTCTTTGTGTTTTTACTTCAACGGTCTCTTACACTGTATGCATGTCCGGAAAGTTTTTTTACATATTTTAAAGGCCCTTTTAGATTTTTAGGGGGGTCTCTGTTTTATGTTTTCTTAAGAGAATTTTTTTTACGTCTGTCGGACGCTTGGCTCGCTGGCGCTTCCACTGTGCTCGATAGCATACCAGTGTGTTGTTTACTTCAGAACACGTAGGCAGTAAACACTAGGATAGAAGGAGAGCAAGTAAGTAGACAGTGGGCCGCGCGGTCTACTACGCGGTCCGCTTCAGCGGGCCGCGCGTCCACGCGCCATACAGCATACTAGTTTTTATAGGTAGGTATATTATACAGAGATATATTAAATATATTTATTTTGACAGCCTCTCTGGCACTGCGGGCACCTGCGGCCCTAAAGCGACGTTCTAATGTCGGTACGAAAGGACTCTGACCTAGGTTTCTAAGCTAGAATTTCTAGGTTTCAATTCGGAAAATAGTTTTCTAAGATCAAGTACCTACTGGAGTCAATAGGTAGCCAAATGTCGTAGCCAGGTATTCATATGCAGTGATAATCGGAGTCCAAATTCGTGAATGAATTTATTTATTTGTCTGAGTAACTAAGACGTAGGTCTATGTGTTGCAATGATGGTGTTGGCGCCGATAATGCAGCGAATTAAACCGAAGGTGGCCGACAGCGCCCGAGCGAGCGGACGGCGGCGGATGGAGCCGTTAAAAAAATCAGAGAGACGATAGACTACGAAAAACAATAATTAATTACGTCTTTAAAAATTATCATCTTTGCATCTGTGTTATACAACTACAAATATTAATAAATCTACCATTATAAATTCAGTGTATTAATCAAGACCTTCTGCGTGTTATTTGCAACAATCTACAACAAAATTTATGGTGACCCCGACGTGATGATGTAATCAAGGACGAATTACAACGGTGAAATACATCTTTTGGAAGGCGATTATCCCGAAGGCAGAGGTGACGATCAAAACCGAGGGAAGTAACGCTCATTCCTTAACACATCTTTATTCCTTATTTATCAATTTTGCTTCGATTTGTACCTATAAACGCCGATAGTTTGTTCCTTGAATACGTCATACATATTCATCTTTTCATGTTACAAAATTTTATCAAATAATAAGATATTTCATCATAATACATAAATAACTTTCATCTTAATACATCATTCTTTAGTGTTATTAGTTTATTTCAATCATATTTCAAGTAAATTTTACATATTTAGCGATATAAAGTGAAGACATTTTCGAGTAGGTTATAACGTTCATTTCATTCAGATTCCATAAGTTTATTTCAAAGGTTCCCTATAATTTCCAGTGTAAACAGTGTTGAATTAATACTATACTGTCTTAAATATACAGTGCATCAAGTATATTCCAAATAATAAACAATATTCGCCGACTATTTTCAGGGTCAAGCGGTGAGAATTTGAGTCGAGTCGGTCGCGAGTTTTCTGCCTACCTCCCGGACTCCCGATTGCCGCGCGCGTCGTGCGATCGAGTCAGCTGTGCCGAGTTTTTATGCATCAGTAACTATTACGCTCGGTTGGTACCGGGTTCGAGGTTGGTTGATACATTGTTTTGTTATTAATTTTAAAATTTTGATTTTTTCTTCGTATCGTACATTGTTGTTTGCACTTATAAAATGACCGAATTAAAAGAACTTGTTGCACAAAGAGGACGCGTAAAAACACGCATTACTCTTTTCGAAAAATACCTAACGCCTCTTCTGGACACCAAATTAAATAAAAGTCAATGCAATGAATTAAGTTTACGGTTAAGTAAGTTTCAAGATTTATCATACAGTTTCGATGAATTACAATCAAAAATAGAATCTTTAGATAAGGACGAAGAGTTTCAAATGAGCGAAAGAGAGGAGATAGAAAATAGATTTTTTAGCTTGATAGCACGGTCTCAAGAGTTATTACAACTTTTCGAGAACGCTTCAAAAAATGAATCCTCCTCAGCATCTGTCAGTGGCTCCGACCGGTCGAAGCATCATCGTTTAAAATTACCTCCGCTTAAAATTCCTTCTTTCAAAGGGGAACCAAGCAAATGGATTGAATTTCGAGACATGTATCTATCATTAATACACAATAATGATACTATCGATGATATTAGTAAATTTCATTATCTTAAATCGTATCTACAAGAATCGGCCAGCGAAGTTATTAGTTCTGTCACTGTTTCTTCTATCAACTACACCACAGCTTGGTCACTTCTTTGTGACAGATTTAATAATAAGCGACTTTTGATTAATGAACATATCAAAGGTTTATTTTCATTAGAACCTATTAGTAAGGAATCTGAAAAATGTTTACGTAATTTAATTGACAATATTACAAAAAATTTAAATGCTTTAAATTCACTTGGAGAACCAACAGAACATTGGGACTCTCTTATAATATACATGGCTTCTTCAAAGCTTGATTCATCTACAGCAAGAAAATGGGAAGAATTTAGGAGCACCCGTGATAGCGTGAACCTTAAAGATTTTTTTGAATTTCTGCGTCAGAGGGCAACTGTGTTGGAGACTGTCCATTCTAGCAAGCCTGTCAAATCAGATAAACGCAGTCAATTCGTCCAATCAAAATCATTTACTGCTACATCGCCCTCCTCGCCTTCATCACCTTCTACTTTTGATAACAATAATACTTGCCTAGCTTGTAAGCTAGACCATAAATTATAAAATTGCCCTAAATTCAAATCGATGCCAGTAGATGACAGAATTGCTAAAGTATATGAATGGCGAATCTGCGGGAACTGTTTTCGGTCAGGTCACAGATCATCTACCTGTAGATTAGGCGGTTGCCGTAAGTGCCACAGAAAACATAATTCAATTTTACACAGAGAGTCGTCTCTTCACTATACTCCACCACAAACATCATCACCAACATCATCTTCATCGTCACAAAGTCGTGAAGGAACTACTACATCACTTCTTACATCGAATACTACAGTTCCTAGACATAACAGCTTACCGTCATCATCTTCAGTACCTACCAATGTAAAGGATCCTTCTTGCGTCGTTAGTATGTCTTCTGTGTCCTCAAACCAGGCTCTTCTGTCTACGGCTTTGGTAGAGGTAATAAATAACGGCAAATCTTTTACATTGAAGGCTTTATTAGACAGTGGTAGCCAATCTTCTTTTATAACCGAGGCCGCTCGAGCTAAAATCGGTTTACCAACAGTAAAAAATCACCTTCGTTCTATATACGGTTTGAATAACTCCATCATTAAGATCACTGAGCATTGCGATGTCATCATAAGATCTGAACACACTACATTTAAGATGCCTGTCAAGTGCTACATCATTCCTCTTATTACTGACAGGCTACCTCAAGTTAATATTAACATCGAAAGTCTAGAAATACCTAACTACATTCAATTAGCGGACCCCAACTTCTATATTTCTTCAGAAAATGACATGCTTCTAGGGGCCGACGTCTTTTGGGACTTACTTTGTTCATCTCGATTTAAACTGGGTCCTCATATGCCCACACTACAAGAAACTCATCTAGGTTGGATAGTTGCTGGCCCCATGGGGGGGAAACATCGTGATACATCTGGTAAAATTTATTGCAACTTTAGCAAGGAAATAGAACAGCAACTTTCCAAATTTTGGGAGCTTGAAGAAGTACCTGCAGAAAATCCTTCTATCAATGAACATTTTTGTGAAAAACTATTTAACGATACTACTTACCGGGATAACGACGGCAGATTTTGTGTACAAATACCTCTTCGCGATTCAGCTGACGTTTTAGGTGATTCCTATGATATTGCTAAAAAGAGATTATTTCAAGTAGAAAGAAAATTAAGTAAAAATCCAAACTTACGTTTAGAGTACAACAAATTTATGAAAGAATATGAGGATTTGGGCCATATGTCTGAAGTTACTGATTCTAATCATCATGGTTGTTTCTTGCCACATCATGCAGTAATCCGGGAAAGCAGCGAGACGACAAAGACTAGAGTAGTTTTCGATGCTTCCTCTAAAACTTCAAACAATATAGCGTTAAATGATATACAGTATGTAGGGCCAGTAGTTCAAGATGATCTTTTTTCAATATTACTTAGATTCAGGCAACATAAATTCGTAGTGTCAGCTGATATTGAAAAAATGTATCGACAGATCCTCATACAATCCGAGCAACGTCATCTGCAACAGATTTTATGGCGAGAAAATGAAAATCTTCCTATTAAAATATTTCAACTAAACACAGTAACTTACGGCACTGCGTCAGCTCCCTTTCTTAGCACACGATGTCTACTACAACTATCCAAAGAATGCGAAGACGAAAAGATATCACAACTAATCAAACATGACTTTTATGTTGATGACTTTCTATCCGGTAGTAATTCTGAGCAGGATCTTCTTTACTTAATAAACAAAGTTACAGAAACTCTAAAAACAGCATGCTTGCCTTTACGTAAATTTCGTACCAACATACCTTCTATATTCGAAAACAATTCAAATATCCACATCTCTAAGGACTTAAATTTAAGTTCACAATCCAGTGCATTGGGCCTTAAATGGGATCCAGTCGCTGACGTCTTAAAATTTCCTACAAAAATCGAATCTCCTACTATCGCAACTAAACGATCAATTTTATCAAATTCTGCTAAGCTTTTTGATCCTCTTGGCTTACTGAGTGCCTGCACCATCATACCAAAAATAATTTTACAAAAATTATGGATGTCAAAGTTAGACTGGGACGATCCTATTCCTTCTGATATTGCCGATTTATGGTTTAAATTTGTCTCTAATTTAGAAAATTTATCCAACCTTCGAATTCCCAGATACACACTCAGTAACGAACCAGAGACCATCGAGCTTCATGCATTTTGTGATGCTTCTCTTGAAGCGTATGCGGCATGCATATATCTCAAATCAGTTGACAAATCAGGACAGACGAGCGTTAACCTTCTGTGTGCAAAAACTAAAGTGTCTCCTGTAAAGTCACAAACGATACCAAGGTTAGAGCTTTGTGGAGCTTTACTCGCATCTCGTTTAGCATCAGCTGTTTTAAAGGCTCTACGGCTTCCAAAACCTCCAAAAACTTATTACTGGACGTACTCTTCAGTAGTCCTAGGATGGTTATCGTCTCAATCTCGCGATCTTAAAACTTTTGTATCTAATCGAGTTGCGAAGATTCAAGAGATGACTTCTTCTGGTGTCTGGAAACATGTACCAGGTACACACAATCCAGCGGATCTAGCCTCTCGTGGCTTAGACCCTAAAAACATTCTAAATGCTACACTATGGTGGCAAGGCCCTCCATTTTTATCAAAAGACGAGAGTGAGTGGCCTTCTGATATAAAAAATATACAGGAACTTCCTGAAAGAAAGACAAGTAATAAACCTAAACAAATATCTACATCTACACTTACAACTACATCTACATTCACTACTTCTACAAATTCTACAGATAAACATGCACATCAAATAATAGATTTTGAAAGATTTTCAAACTTTGCAAGATTGCAAAGAAGCTTAGCTTATGTTTTAAGATTCATTCATAATGCTACATACCCGAGTTCAAAATACACAGGTCATCTAACAACATATGAACTTAAAAATTCACTTAAATATTTGATAAAGCAACATCAATCGGAAAATTTTGAAGCTGAACTTAAACTACTTAATAATAAAAAATGCTTACCTTCTAGATCACGCTTGCTCTCACTGCGACCGTTCGTAGATGAAGATGGCATCTTGCGCGTAGGTGGGCGTATCCAAAATTCACCTGAAACTTATAACAAAATACATCCTATTTTATTAGATTCAAACCATCAATTTACAAAATTATTATTTAAATATGAACATATAAAATTAATGCATAGTGACCCACAATTATTGTTAAATAATTTACGTCAAAACTATTGGCCGATTGCAGGCAGACGACTGGCTAGAAGCACAGTAAATAATTGCAAAATATGTAGAATCGTGAAAGCTAATTCACTTAATCCTATAATGGGTAACTTACCTGCGTCTCGGGTGACTCCTAACTTACCTTTCCAGATTTCAGGCGTAGATTTTGCAGGACCATTTCTAATTCGAGATCGCCTTGGACGTGGCTGTAAACTTACTAAAGGTTATTTGTGCCTCTTCGTTTGTCACTCAACTAGAGCTGTACATCTTGAACTTGCGTCTGACCTCAGCACTGATATCTTTTTTCTTTGCCTAAAAAGATTTATATCACGCAAAGGAAAACCTAGTGTAATCTATTGCGATAATGGTCGAAATTTTGTAGGTGCAAACAATGATTTGTGCCAATTTTTACAATCCGTAGAAAGCAATGAATCAATGAACTCGTTCGCTGCCACTGAGGGCATAGAATTCAAATTCTCACCAGCTTATTCTCCACATTTTAATGGGCTTCTCGAGGCAGGTGTCAAATCGGCAAAACATCATATATATCGCATGTTAGGAAACAATCATTTCACGTACGAGGAACTATCGACTTTGTTCGTGCAGATTGAAGCAATTTTGAACTCTAGACCTCTTACTCCACTTTCACCTGACCCAACCGATTTACTTCCTTTAACTCCTGGGCACTTCCTCATCGGTAGGCATCTTACCTCATTGCCATCACCAGCCTTATTAGACGTCCAGACAAGTCGATTGAACAGATTTCAACAACTTGAACAAGCAAAGCAACAGTTCTGGGAAAGATGGCGTAAAGAATTCCTCTGTGAACTTCAGCAGCGAGCTAAATGGCGTATCAACAAGGGAAACTTACTTCAAGGAGATATGGTCATCATTAAACAAGAAAATTTGCCTCCTCTTAAATGGCGCATGGGGCGAATTTCCAAGCTCTATCCAGGAGCAGACGGCGTTTCACGCGTAGCTGATGTCTTAACTACAAAGGGCATCATCCGACGTGCCATTACCAATCTATGCCCATTACCATTAGCATCACATGAAGAACCTCAACATCCCAATGTCGTTGAGGGGGGGGAAGATGTTGGCGCCGATAATGCAGCGAATTAAACCGAAGGTGGCCGACAGCGCCCGAGCGAGCGGACGGCGGCGGATGGAGCCGTTAAAAAAATCAGAGAGACGATAGTACACTGCCGAGTGCCGACGCTACTACGAAAAACAATAATTAATTACGTCTTTAAAAATTATCATCTTTGCATCTGTGTTATACAACTACAAATATTAATAAATCTACCATTATAAATTCAGTGTATTAATCAAGACCTTCTGCGTGTTATTTGCAACAATCTACAACAGATGGTTATGTGTTACTTACAATGATAGTTAAGTATGCAAAGCCGCAGCAAATCCAGTCAGTTAGATATACCTACTTATCTATTAATAAAGCAAAAATAAATTCAATGAATTCAACCATCGATGAATTCAACGCAATCACGGAAACGTACCGCAAAACGAAAAGTGAGTGAATGGCCTAAAATTACATAAAACACGACAGTTTTCCATTAGGTAGGTACTTTTTATCGAAAATAACCGAGCAAAGGGCACATGGAAGTAGGAGAAATAGCATCATAGAATATTAAATGTCTCTCCCTATTTAAGATACATTCACAAACTATTTCACGAAGCTATAATAGTAGATTGTTCATCAAGGGACTAAAATGAGCCATTTCATACGAGATGTTTAGCTTACCGAGCGTAGCGAGGTAAGCTATAGTGTCGAGTAGAATGGCTTTTAGTCCCGTGGTAAACACTCAACTTTTCACTTCGATTGCGAGAAAATATAATAAATAACGATTTTTAATTTATTTTTTGCCACTCTATTGTTACATTTTAATAGTAGGAGCTTTATTTTCACTTAATGATATTAACAAATAAATAATCACATTCACTTTACCCTATGCCTTCACCTTGTATTACGTATTGTGCATCGAAATCCGAAATGGATTAAATAAACATCCCTTTACATAAATGTATTAATTACAATAACTAGTGTTTCGCCCCGAACTGAGACCTCGCGGTATCACAGAGCGCCATCTATTGACATCATTGTGAAGTTCTGTTAAAAATATCATCATTATTAAAAATTAAATAATTTCGTTTCCTTATAATATTTATCTAATTTTAGTATTTGTTGTTCAAGTACAGGATGTAATTCAAATACTTGATCAAGTTTCAGGCTTGAGAGTTCAGAAAATTGAGAGTTCTGAGGTCAACTTTGGACGTTAGAAAATCGCCACTTTGAAAGCCCCCCATTTCGTCAATTTTAGGGGAAAAATTAAAAAAAATATATTTTTGGACTCTATTCCTAATTATCTTTAAAATGATATACCGCAACCCTATGTAACGCTATAAAAAATATTTTACTTCGCATTCGCTTCTATGAGAGCCCCCCTGAAATAAAGATTTTTATAACTTTTTAAGCCATATTCGGCGGGAGGCCATCGGTTTACATATTATAATTAAGTTTGAAGTAATTACGTTCAGTAATTCAGAAGTTATAAGGCTCTGACAGACGGACGGACGGACGGACAAGTGCCAATTCACCCAAGTAGACTCAGAGACCTTCGCTTCGCTCGGTCAAAAATATTAAAGATTTCGCGGCAATCCGCAATACCAACTTTATTTTTCTCCATAATGAAGAAGGAAGAATTCCTCAAGAAGGAATTTAAAAAAAAATTACATTAGAACCATAGACATTGAGCTGTACGCACGTACGTGTAGGTGACGATGGGTAACATTAGCACATTGACGCATACTTACATTCAACAAAGGATTGCGTGCAAATTATTTCAAAAATGGAACATAAAAAAAGTCCTAGATGTACGGTACTGCTTATAAGACGTTAGAGTGATAGAATTTCGTATTATAAAAATTCTGCTAGTTTCATTCGTTACGCCCCTATCACCCCGCCGCTTTGCTTTGTCTAGATGCCTTCGTTGAACGACTGGAAAGAACGTATCTTAATAGACTGTGGGTATGTTCCGAAATACACTGAGATCACTGTAAGGTGTGACTTTAGTTTCTGCGAAGCCGTTCCTTTATAGTTAGGTATACTGGTTACTGCTTAAAACGGAACGCAGTCAGCACTGAAAGCACCTTACCTCGAAAACGCCAGTGCTCACAGTACAAAAATGGCAACGATTTATGACGTCATATATTTTAACGTTTAAGTATTATCCGGATATTATGTATAGTTATAACGTCATATATTTCCCTTGGATACTGCGGCAGTTTACTGTCAGTCCATAACGGAACGAATTTCTCCACACAGTAAGAGCACTGAACAGTGCTCGCAGTGTATATCGGAACACACCCTGTGTCTGTGACATTCGTTTGGGCTGTTGATAATAACCATGGGCTATAATTTTTTACCACCCTGGATTTACTACTCGCCAGCAATTATTAAAAAAAAATTACTTTAATCCCTAGACCCTAAATGCTAACTTTAGTCCGCCTACGCTAAGCTCTAATGACATCTTTTTAGAGCATGAGAGGTGAAATGTGAAGGCCATACCTGTGGCCATACATTACACCGACGATACATTTTAATTAATTAATAGGTAATACGCCCAAACATAGAAAGGAAAACAATGCCATCTATGATGCTTTTGGAGCGTAACCTGTATGGCTAGCATCTCTATTTGTCTTCTTCTTCTTATTTTGTTTTAAGCAGTTTATTAGTGCCGCACCAGCACAATGCACTTTGCCAATGTCAGGTGGAGTGGAAGATCCACAAAGGAGACTGTGCAAAAAAAAAATACCGAAGCTAACATGGTTATGTACTTGTCTCGTTACGTCAAAAGCAGAGATAAAAGTAATATTTCACTGTGGTATTTTTCTCTACGAACCTTTATATTATGTCGACTATTTTTTTCCTGTAATATACCGCATTTCAGAGGCGGCGGAGGGCGTGGGCGACGTGGGCCACCGCCTACGGCCTCGCGGTCCAAGGGGCCTCGCTCCTCCAAGGCCCGCGAACTCAAATATAGATTATATCGATATAATTACTCATCTAGCAATAAATAATAAAAACACCGGCTAGCAAGTATCTGGCAATACTAACCTACCACATTCGTTTTTTAAAAATCTACACTGAGAAAATTACAAAGTACCTACTTTTTACTATGCAAACATAGGTAAAAAGTACTAAGTTTTTCTGTTAAAAAGTACCAAGTATACTATCTTGGTAAAAATTATTTATTTATTTTTTCCAAACCGTATTTTATTGTAAATGATCACTCTGTGTACTATATAATATTGTGCGCAAATTAATAACATTTTTGGAAAATTTTTGGTCGTAAGTGAAAAGTTTACGTCAGACAGAGGTAGAGTCAAATTTTCAACTTTAGATCAGAAATACTTGCACTTGTCTACGTCACTTTCGACTAATTTTAAAAACTTTTGGGGTTCCTAAGCTTCCTATAATTACTTAGTCTAAAAATTTGGTACTTTAGGGGACATAATTGTGAAAAATCGGACTTCAAAGGTGGTAAGGCGGAAATTTCTGAAATTACAAATTGATTCTTAAAATTGATTATTGTCTATTTTTGACAATTTTATGGCAAATTGAAATTTTATGGAAAATTACTACAAAAATAATCGATATCTAGAGGTAACGTAAAAGTTTTTTGTCATTTTTTGTTTTTAACAGTTATTAGGCAAAAAAGAAACAGAATTGCATTGAATCTTATTATCCTACTGACAGCAAAGTAATAGCTTTTCTGCTCCCACAAGATTTTTTACCTGTTTTTGCCAGCAATTCTTTACAATGCTGCCGACAAAGGCAGGTAAACTTGTAGGTGCGGAAAAGCTATACTTTATTGCCAGAAGGATAATAGGAAACAGCTATTGTTTAGTAACTGAGTGCAATTCGGTTATTTTATTGCCTAATATCTGTTAAAAACTAAAAAACGCCTAATAACTTTGATGTCAATAAAATATATTGATTACTAGATGATGCCCGCGACTTCTTCCGCGTGGATTAAAGTTTTTTGATTCCCGCGGGAACTCTTTGATTTTCCGGGATAAAAAGTAACTTAAGTCCTTCCCCGGGTTACCACCTATCCCTGTACCAAAATCGGTTGAACAGATGAGCCGTGAAAGCGTAGCAGACAGACAGACAGACAGACAGACACACTTTCGGATTTATAATATTAGTATGGATTTTTGTGCTAAATACTTAAATTCAGAAATTTTCTACAGCAATAAGCTATAAAATAGTCAAAAATACGCAAAAACATTTTTAAGAATCAAATTGTAAGTTCAGAATTTTCCGCCTTACCCCCTTTGACGTCCGATTTCTCACAATAATGCCCCGTAAAGACCAAATTTTTAGACTAATAAAGGAAGCTTAGGAACCTCAAAAGTTTTTAAAATCAGTCTGAAGTGACGTAGACAAGTTAAAGTATTTTTAATCTAAAGTTGAAATTGCGACTCTACCACTGTCGAACGTAAACTTTTCACTTACGACCAAAAATTTTCCGACTTATGTTAGTGTTAAGATAGTAATTATTGTATGCAAAGTAGTACACTTAATAGCAATGTTCACAAAAAAAAAGTTCGGAAAAAAGCACTAAATAAAAAGAAAAAAAATTAACACTCACTCCCTCAGACATCTCCTTTAAAAAATTATAACTCGAAAACTACCAAAAATCGCTGAACATACTCGTACATGGGGTATTTTCTGATAGGTCTAAGTACGAAGAATCCAATTTTTTTCTTTGGACGTCACTATTTGGGCCACCATATATTATTTTTAATGTTAAAACAATATTATAATGACGTGGTGAAGTTGAATAAAAGCTTTGAAATTCATCCAATGTTGATCTAAGTGATTATTCATTTAAAAAAAACTGAATTAATTCAATTAGAATTAAAAATTAAATAATATTCATTTGCACATAATACACAAAGTGATTTGGTATTTATAATAAAATACGGTTTGGAATAAAAATTCATTTACTTGGTACTTTTTACCAAGTATACTTGGCACTTTTTACCAAGTAACTTTGTAATTTTTACCAACTATACTTGGTAAGTACTTTTTACCAGAAAAACTTAGTACTTTTTAACTATGTTTGCATAGTAAAAAGTACAATGTAATTTGCTCAGTGTAGCTGCAAAATTTTTCTTTCAACAAAATCCGTCCTCTTGCGTCATCCATCAGGGGGCCTCGCAAAATGTATCTTGCCCACATCAAATTTAGGTCTTGCCCCGCCACTGCCGCATTTTGTGCATGTTTAGGGTAAATGAAAAATTTGCCGGCAACGACAATATCTCTCTCTCTCGTCACGAGATAATCTCGTTGTGCGTATATATAAGCACACTGGAAAGCACAGAGTTACTGGTATTGAGTTGCTACTCGACTTTCCACGTACAGCGACATCTATCGGGAAGTTATTGAACTAAAATATACCCCACAACGAAATAGGGTAAAGTACCTACCTACTATATAATTTAATCTTTAATTAATACAAGATTAATTAATATACGATAAACGCAAATTGTAAAAGATGGTGTTCAAATGTTAGTAAATGAAAGGCATGTAGATTATTTTCTCAATTACATAAAAACATATTAGGTAGGTACATTAGTAGTTTGTGATATACCTAAGGGCGGTAAATAGGTTTTTACATACGAGTTGACTAATGTCAGCCCGATGACGCCAGTCGAGGGCTGACCATCGTCACGAGTATGTAGAAACCTTAACGCCCGTGTATCACACGATATTTTTCAATACATTTGTGAGAAAACTCGAAAATAAAACTGGAGTAGGTACTGTACTCACTAGAAAATGGTTTCTCACTTTACTACATCTGTGCTCACGCCCATACTTATTTCGAGATTTTTGGCGGCTATTAATAGCGCGACTTTTTTCTCACATCTAAAATACCTAATTGTTGATTTACTTATTTTTATTATTACATATCACTTTTTACCACTCATATTATTTAATAATTTATAAGAAAAACTTCTGAAAATAGCGCGCACAGATTCAAGATTTTAAGGAGATAATAAAGGCGCGTTGTTGTAATTGCGTTTTTTTTTAAATTGGCTTCATGGCTCTAGGACCTAGGTTCTAGCTCTTGACTCTCAGCCTGGACTATTCAGCCTTTAGTTTTTGATTTATAAAACTTAAAACAATTTTAATTGACTAAATTAAATACAATTTGTATTTTCATGAATTAATTTCATCAATCCACATCAAAATGTTATTATTTTTTAAGTTTTCTACATACACAGTCAATATCAATAAGAACATTCTTGCAAGAAAACTTTTTATTTAGAAGTAAAGTGGCCTTACAAAAATTAAAAAAAAACTGCAAAAAAATAGCACGAGGGCAGTAAATTCTGCAAATTTACCGCACGCGGGCAGTAAATTTAACTTACAAGCCCTGTTTACTGCCTCTGTAAGTGCATTTTTCGAGCAAGTGTATTGAAAAATATTTTTCAATACACTTGCTCGAAAAATGCACTTAAAGGAGACGGTCCAGATTTGTATGGAGCGTTGGTCCAGTCCTTTTACAAGTAGAGAAATGAAAGAAAAAAAAGTACTAAACCAGTTTTGATCATTCAAATCTACGAATTCGTCGTAATTTCAGCGGTGTAATTATTTAATCTTTCCACGATAAGCAACACTAAACACGAGTGGGTAACAATGGCGGATTTAAACATGGGTAACTCTGAGTTACGCCGCTCAATTGAGTTAACTCACTTTACTGAGTTGGGTGCTCTGACTCCTTTTGCAAAAGAGTCATGGCGCACGACTCAGTGGTAGCGCAGCTTAGCGCTGCCGGGCGCTGTGCAATGTAGCAAGCGCTGAGTTACGAATAATTGAGCTGACTGCTGAGCGCTTTATAAAAAAGTACTCTGACTCTGTCTCTGTGGAGTATGTGGTTTGGCTGGGCCGGGCGTCTGCGCTGGGTAGGTACTTTATTCGGACTCTGTGTCATACCTACTAAACATCTCAATTATTGTGAAGATCATTTTGTTTTTTATTAAAGTTAAGAAAATATTTGTTTTATTTGACATACCTAGGCACTTACTTAAAAAGTATCATCCAGTCAATAAACCAACAAACTAACACAATATTACGCATTTAAAATGTATAGATCAAAGAGTATATAATCACTAGTAGGTACCTATAGGTATAAGTATGATTTGAATAACTTCGTTGTTAATGATAAAAGATTGATAGTAAAAGTAGGTACTTACTTTGCCGATGGATTGTCTTTACATAATTTATAAGTTTTTAATATTATGTACTTATAGACAATCACTGACCGACACAATACCGATACCTCAGGGGCCCGCACAATGCACCATATTTACATTGATTTAGAGCTCAATTTCGATTCAATTCGATGCGATTCCTAATAAAACTCTGTTGTCCTTGAAGTTTCGGCTATTGGGTCTATTTTAGTATTTTGAATTTGACGCCAATGTGTTCGAATACTAATTAAACGATCCGATGGATCGTATTTTAAGTTATAACTAGTAGAATGTAACTGTAGGTATTTTCAAAACCGCGAGTCGTGACTCTCGTACTCGTAAGTCGTAGTGTACTATGTTATCCTACGACTTCGCAGTTCGCTCGCGCTGATTGATCATACTTTTATGTTCTTACTTAGGAACCTGTTCAAAATTGAAACGTGGCTAGGTAGGTGATGGGTTAGCGCCATCCATAAGCCAAAATCCAAATTTCTGGTCTCTTCTTAAATGCGCATTGCGTTAAAGTTCTAATAGGTATTATTATTAAAAATCAACCTTCGGAGGGCACATCCACATTGCACACTCGCGCAATACGCAATTACGCAGTACCAAAGTTAACATTTACCAACTGCCAACTAGCTACCAACTCAGTAGGTACGCACTGAGTGACGAGTCACGAGTGTGCGGCTATGCGCTATGCTGCTCGGTGCGCCATGGCGCTATATTGCGCTAACTCAGTGAGTTGACTCAGTGAGCTGACTCCGTGCGCTGAGTTAGAGTTACTGAGTCAGCGCACGAATTTTTGGTGAGTTACCCATGTTTAGGCGGATTCATATTTTTTGACGTTTTCTGTCAAGTGTCAACACAACACCGGAAAAACCGTAGGGAAAACACGTTATTTTGACAGTGACTGTCAGAAATGACATTTGATACATTTCGCGCCTACTGCCATCTCTATGGCTACAGGTTGCCATCTTGGAAACGTATCGAAAACTTGAAATACATTTTATTTTATTTCGCGTTAATTACTTTAATATTCTAAATTATTATATTTTTAATACAATCTATGTATTTTCCTCTATTCATGGTAGAGTGTACAAAGAGTGCTCCAAAGGTAAACCTTCTCCTTTACTGCCCTCGTGCTTTTTTTTTGCAGAATTTACTGCCCTCGTGCTATTTTTTTGCAGTTTTTTTTTTAATTTTTGTAAGGCCACTTTACTTCTAAATAAAAAGTTTTCTTGAATGAAGGTTCATAATGATATTGACTTTGTATGTAGAAAACTTAAAAAATAATAACATTTAGATGTGGATTGATGAAATTAATTCATGAAATTAAAAATTGTATTTAATTTAGTTAATTAAGAGCTAGAACCTAGAGCCATGAAGCCAATTAAAAAAAACGCAATTACACAACAACGCGCTATAGATAGATACCTACTACTAAAATCTTGAATCTGTGCGCGCTATTTTTAAAAGTTTCATTGAGTTATTCTTATAAATTATTAAATAATAAGATGAGTGGTATATAAGTGATATGTAATAATAAAATTAAATCAACAATAAGGTATTTTAGCTGTGAGAAAAAAGTCGCGCTTGTAATAGCCGCCGAAAATCTCGACTAAGTATGGGCGTGAGAAGCCATTTTCTAGTGAGTACTGAGTACCTAGTTCCTACCTACTCGACTTTTAATTTCAAGTTTTCTCACAAATGTATTGAAAAATTTCGTGTGATACACGGGCGTTAAGGTTTTAACAAACTCGTGACGATGGTCAGCCCTCGACTGGCGTCATCGGGCTGACATTAGTCAACTCGTAGGTATGTAATAGTACATTGTTACCCTAGGGATGAAAGTAACTTATTTAGTCCCGAGACGGGGTTTGGCGCCCGAGCGTAGCGAGGGGGCCTATAGTTCGAGGGACTAAATAAGTCTTTCATCCCGAGGTAAACACTGTGCTTTTCATTACGAATATAAGGAAAGTCAAAATAAAAAGTCTATGAATCAGTTGTCTTTACTTTATGAATAAAGTCTATCTTTCTTCTTGTCTATGGATGCACTCGGGTATAAAAAAAAAAAAAAAAAAAAAAAAAAGTCGTGTTTCATTTGAACTCCAATAAAAATTCAGTTGAAAACGATTCTCCCTAGGGCTGAAAAGTATTACTTTCAACCCGCTTCTCAGGCAACTTCAAACCTACTTTCCGTGTATGAGTAATGAAAAAACCTATTTACCGCCCTTAAATCACAAACTACTATAAATACATCAACGTATTTTTCCACAGTTTTTGTTTTTTACATTGTACACTGGAAAATTCCCATCTTTAAGTACCCATCTCATTGCCATCACGTGTCATGAAGAATGTTGCCAGCCTCGACTGACTCTACTTTAATCGTAGAAGGAAAAAACTTGAAAACCTCAACTGATTTCGTTTAAAACTAAAACAAACCATAATTTTAATTAGGCGCTTAGATGCTTAAGTTTGATTATTGATACCTTTAGTAACCTATCTAAATTTATATCTATTTAACTTAAATGGACGAGCGCATTGCCACTCCAAGACTAAAACTTGTTTACCTTCCTTATAAATTAATAAAAAAAATTGATAATTAATTATAGGTTATAATTATCTACCTCTCTGTGTCGTATTTCTCAATTATGAGGGTCGTGGCCCCTTTCCCTTAAATTACATGTTAGTGACACTAAAATAATTCGATTCGATTTAGTAGAAATAAAACGTTCATGGTTGGGTAACACTAATCATCAGTCATCTGTGCAAAGTACCTTTACTAATTTTATCAGTGAGTCGTGTTTTTGTTTTTCTCACTGTCCTTCAGTTTAAAATCACAAAACAACACCTGTTTGTTCTAACAAGGTTCTAACTCCGACCAGTTATTATTTATTTGACAATGGATACGTTCAGCGATAAAGTGGTTCTAATAACTGGCGCCAGTTCGGGAATTGGAGCATCCACAGCGATTCACTTTTCGAAACTATGTGCAAGTTTAGCACTCGTCGGTCGGAATGAAAAAAACCTGAAAAGAATTGCTTTATACTGTGAAAAGGCGAAAGGTATTCAACCTCTGACTATAGTAGCCGACGTAACAGACGATTCCGGTCTTGAAAGGATTGTTATTGAGACAATAGACTACTTCGGTAAGATAGACGTATTGGTCAATAATGCCGGAATTATTGCTATGGGAGGATTGAAGAGCTCGGATGTTGATACTTACGACAAAATCATGGCGGTAAATATGAGAGCAGTGTTCCAATTGACGAAGTTATGCTCACCACACCTTATTGAAAGTAAGGGATGTATTGTTAATGTATCCAGCATTCTTACTACCAAAGTTAGTACCCAATCATTAGCTTATAGCTTATCTAAAGCTGCATTAGATCAGTTTACTAAATGTGTTGCTTTAGAACTCGCACCAGATGGTGTAAGAGTCAACTCCGTGAATCCAAGTTATGTGAAAACCAACTTGTTAAAAGATACCGGGTTGACAGAAGATCAGTTGGATTTGTACACGCAAAATTGTGTTACCATGACGCCATTGAAAAAGTTGGTAGAGGCTGATGAAGTGGCAAATTTAATTGCTTTCCTCTCGAGCGATAAAGCTAAAAGCATAACTGGTACTTGCGTTGCTATTGATGCTGGTAAATCTCTAAGCTAGATGTTGCATCATGTATTTACAGAATCTGAAAAATGCATGGGCAATTTTAACATCTGGTTAGATTTAATCCTTAGGTATGTCAGTAGACGTAAATAAGTTATAGGTAACACATCTTCTTCTTCTTTTCTTCACAACAACACATCTTACTGATGGTTTGATCTGGCGTTGTTTCTTCTTACTAGTCTACCGATCAATGGGTAAGAATTCATGTTTAGGCCAAATAAAAGATAGGTCTTCCTGTCGTGTTGTGGAGATGTCTCTCAACAAGTTCAAAGTTTTTGTAAAACATAAACTAATTGAAAAGTCTTAATGTAGTGTAAAAGATTATTTGAATGACAGGCACCCATGGGTATGAATTGTTCCAGCGGCTAATAATTATATTATATTATAAAAATAATTTAGTAATTTCCTAAATAATATTAATAATTTAGTAATATTTGTGAGATGGTGATAATAAAAAAAAACCCCGGCTGAGTTTGTTGTGGGCTCTTCTCAGACCAGGGCGCGTTTGGAACCCTCGTAGCTTTAGTCTTAAGATACCGTTGTTAATTATCACCATCAACTCTTATTCTTTATAAACATGACGTTCAGAAGGTGTACTTTGTAGGTACCAATTTTGAATAAAGATGATTTGAGTTGAGTTGAGTTGTCAAAGCTTCCCCATTCAAGATATATAATTCTCAGTTACTTTTAGATTGAGAATCACACAAAAATTTTGTTCAATTAAAGGAAGTTCTTTCCAAGATATTGGCGAAGAATTTAGGCCCACATTGGGGCTGATTCTGTAGTGCACAATCTCTAAACTAAACTAAAATTAGAGCATTACAAATATTGCTAACCCTTTCATATTACTCCCTACGGAAAGGGACAGAACTAGATTTAAAGCTGCCATTTTAGTTTAGTTTAGAGATTGTGCACTACAGAATCAGACCCATTATGGCTATTGTTGGCAATCTCTAAACTAAACTAAAATGATAGGTCTTCATCTCCAGGATTGGTATCTCTTTTATAATTATCTCTTAGGAAAAGGATTGAAATAAGAACACAGGCAAGCGGGGGTGAACATCTTGCATAAAATGGGAGAAATCATGTGTCATATGTTTCGAGATCTGTCAGTGACTCCTTATGGTCTTGACTAGACCAGTTATAGGTATATGTATAAAAGATCATTGTCTTGAAAACATTTTTTTGCCAATTTTACAAATTGACAAAGCCTTGACCTGTCAATTTAGTTAGATTTTGAGAAGTTAAGCACCAGAATAAGCGACAAAATATGCCTTCCTTTAACCACACTCTTTCTGGTCTGCTAAGATTAGGAAGGAATTTGTTAAAAAATTTAACAAATTCCTTCCTACCTAGATAATTTTTGGTACTAGGTACCTATTATGTTAAAAATATGTAGTCATTTAAATATTAGGTACTTTTGTAATTTATATGCATTTTTGTAGCTTTATGAAATTATTTACTAACTGCTTAATTTATTGTGTAATATACATAAGCCTAATTTATTAAAAATGTATCAAATATAAAATTGATTACATATTAATAATTGACTAAAATAGGTTGTTTTATTTGTGTATTTTTTCTAATACAATCCGCGTCGAAGGACCTTAATGTGTTGTTGAATTTTTAACCAGTGAAAAGCTTAAATACAAATTAAACACATTCCTTCCTTAATTAAGTAGAGCGAGTCAGAGCTTTTTTACGTATCCGATCGCGAAAAGCTGTCAAGCGTACCAGCTGTCCATACAAATCGTAGTTGTCGTGATCTAATGGGAAAAAAATCTCCCACTAGGCACACAGTATGAAGTGTGTCTCTTTCGTTGGGGACATAATTGAGAAGGATTTGTGAGACCAGACAATGAAATAAAGTAAGTATAAGTTCTTATTATCCTTCTGGGTGTAGTCGGTAAAAATATACTGTACCTACCAAAGTTAATATTGCACTATGACGAATGAGAAATTATTTCGCCGGCGGTACCTAACATATCATAAATTCGCCATGTCATTCAACGGGGATGTAGCTCAGTGGTAGAGCGTTCGCTTTGCATGTGAAAGGCCCCGGGTTCGATCCCCGGCATCTCCAATCTTTTGCTTTTCTTATTATAATCACAATATTAGTACATAAATTGTTATACATATTATGTATAACAATTTTTTATTACTAGCTTTCTTTAGCTCTGTTTAGGCTGCTAGACTACTTTACTGAATTTATTTCTTACAACCATTACAACATACTCAATCCAAATTCCACTGTAAAATTACTAATGAGACATTTTATTGGGAAAAAGGGCGTGTTAATTCTTAATTTAGACGAGATTTTAAAAAATGTTTGAATGGAGTTTTTCTTTAAAATCAAAGTTTCCTCAAATCATTTCCTGTACCTACATCTCGAACAGTTTAAATTTTCGTCTCAACGATCGCTCCTAAAACATCCTGTAGGTATATGCATGTTACAGTCAGTTCAAGTCAAGCTCATAAGCGGGCATAACTACTTTCAATTTTTGACCTTCAATGTCAAATGAATAGTTACCGGAGGAAAATTAAAAGTACAGCTCGTACGAACCTACATTCCAATCCTACACCGCAATCTCAGTACATTATTGCCACCGCTGTAAAGCAAGTCGAGGAAGTCGCCACTATTCGGCTCAAGTCCTCTGCTGCAGGGCTAGCATGGGCCGGAGATAAAAATTTTATCCCCCGATTTTATCCACTGACAAGAGATAAAATTAACTTGTCCACTTCTCAGCCCCCCTAGCATGGGCCGAGAGAATTTTCTCCCCGAGGAAAGGATAAAATTTTTATTCCTAAATAAATAAATAAAAACGCTAAATAACGGTGGGTAAATAGTCCCCCGAGTCCCCGTGAAATGTCAAACGGGGATAAACTTCTCCTCTCCCCTGTTGCCGTGCTCTGAGAGGTGGTTAAGTTAATTTTATCTCTTGTCAGTGGATAAAATCGGGGGATAAAATTTTTATCTCCGACCCATGCTAGGGGGGCTGAGCACGGCAACAGGGGAGAGGAGAGGTTTATCCCCGTTTGACATTTCGCGGGGACTCGGGGGACTATTTATTCACCGTTATTTAGCGTTTTTATGTATTTATTTAGGAATAAAATTTTTATCCTTTCCTCGGGGAGAAAATTGTCTCGGCCCATGCTAGGGGGGCTGGTGTGTACTAAACCTAATTAGGCGACCTGTATAATTACTATAATGGTCTTACTACCTTCGCTAAGAGCAGTATTATTTCAAAATGAGTTTTGTCACGTACCTTGAGGTCCCTAAAATGAGGATTATAATTCTATGTGTACGGGCACGAAACTAGCGGTAGCGGGGCGACGGCGGTAGCGGGGCGATGCGACTAGTTGGAGAGCTGGCGACGAATTTCGGGAACAATTTGAAAGAGGTCTGGTAATACTTTTTAACCGACAAAAACGTCTGGGATTTATTTTTTCGATTTCTGTAAGTATAAAATTTAAATATAAAAAAATCAAGTTGCCAAAAAAAGTTTTTTCCGATTTTTTTTTGCAAATGCAATGAAGCAAGTTTTTTTTTGCTGCGCAGTAGCGAAATAATCGCAAACGCTCTACCAGACTGGCAGAACTGGATTCGCCAATGAACGAAATTATATTTTTCCACAATTTCAGCTCGCCTAAAGGACCTTCCCAAAATTTGTCACCAGCTCTCGGTTTCCATCGCCCCGCTGTCGCCCGTTTCGTGCGCGCCCCCTGAAAGACGAACGTCAACAATATTAAAACAATATGTACGGCTTTTAGCCGCGATGGTTGTATGCACCTGTGCATTTATTTACATAATGTACAGGAATCGTCAAGTTGCAGCTTAATTTCATACAAGCTACCACACAAACGCGCGTTTCATCGTCGGATAAAGCTGACATGACAGATTAGTTGCAGATTCTAGTACCGACTACCGTCACTTATTTTTTTTTGCATTACATAAAATTATTATCGTTGTTGTGTATCTAAAAAAAAACAATTCATCAAATGCATACATTTATTATATTTTTTCAGACTGGATAAAAACGTTTTTATTAAGAAATTTTCAAATTTGATAGCGGTACATCTCTGGTTGGTACAATCTTTTAAACAATATTTTTAAATTTAAAAACACAGGTTAAAAATCGCTACTGAAACTTACAAACAAAGTAATACGGGTTTAAAACTGGAATATTGCAAATCAGTCACTTTAAAAAATACATCCAACCATTAGTTATTATTACAAAACAATTTAACCATTTTTTAAAAGCACATTGATACAATTTTAAACGTAATCTTACGTTAATTTACTTGAATTTTAAAAATAATTTTTCACTTTTTATAATCATAATTCGCAAAATGTTTCCATAGTTATTACCTATCGAAAATGTATAAAGCTATAGTCAAGTTTTATTAATTGATTTAGGGATGTCATAATCTAGACTTAAATATATACAACGTAAGATTAAATTGTTCGTCGCTTTTTGATTTGAGAAAATTTTATATATTTATTATGTTATAGAACGTAGATCATAACTTGAATTGGCATCTTGAAGATTTTTTTTTTTTTTTTAATCAGAAACAGGACTATAGCTTTACCCTACAAAATCCAAAATGTCAATCAATACTGTAATTGTATTGGCGAAGGTAAAAAACAATACTTAATATATCAAATCATTACAAATAAATATGCAAAACTTATTCAAAACTTACCGAAACCTCATAATGTTCATAAAACATGCATTTTAAGTCTCAAAAAGGAATGAACACCATTTGACATCAATTTCAAATCGATTTCTATTTCATTTCAAAGATATATACATATATAATTTAAATCGATTTCTATTTCATTTCAAAGATATATACATAATATATAATTTAAATCGATTCCAATCAATCAATAATTGTTGAACACGATTCGATGACATCATACCACCGAACCACCTAATCTAGCAACACTAGATAAATACAATGAACACATTGTCATTTAGTTTTTATAACTAGCAATATCTGACATTCCTGGATTCTAATGAATAAGAAAATTAATGCATCCAATTTTCAATTTTATGGCATCACTTTCATTTAATTTTATTTTACATTAAAAAAATTGTCTTTTCCGATCCAAAGCATAAGGGTTATTTTATGCAGAAGCAACACAGCGCGACATTGCTGTATGCAACACGGCTGCATGCCACTATAAAAAATTGCCACAAAATCTTGTCGCATCAGCATTGGAGTTTCCGAGCCCAAAGCACTTCGTCATTTTGTCAATAATTCTTTAATTCATCAAAATATTATTGTGATATATCACTAATTTTAATATAGGTTTCTTCAAATCAAGAGTGAATAAGTAATCTCGGCAAACGCGCTCCACCTTGCTGCATCACAACTTGCCAGCAAGTTCGATTGCAGTCAAGCGCTACAATATACATTTAAAAATAGCATACTGCACAATTGATCAAATAGAGCAAAAGTATTACAAAATATGTTTTCTATTCTATCACGATGTTGCCTCGGGGTAAATCCAGTAAATGTGACCATTTGAAGCAAACTATTATCAGTTAGCATGCCGCATTGTCGCATGTTGGTTCTCCTTAAAAAACGCCTTAAAATTGAAGCTTCAGGAATGTCAAAAGATTCAAAACGCAGTGGAGAACGTAGTGGTTCAGAATATACAATCTTAATTTTATTTTTTTACCACTGATATACTATTATAATAAACTATTGTAATACACTAGGATGTAAGCTCCTGACTAATCTAATGCTGAGATCTATAGAGCGAACTTTGACTTTGCTTAAACTTAAGGCGCCAGCGGAGGGTGAATTGCTCATACAAACGTAATACCAAAATAATTAGTAATTCGAGCATATTTCCTCCATATTCTGCGATTATTAAGATTGAACTTGTATTTATCTAGGTCCCTGGATAATTATTTTTCCAAAATACTTTCCCAAAATTAAATGTAAGCACATTGCGTTTTGCATGTTTTTGCGACATAAACGACATGTTTTCTCCTTATTTGTTTCATGTTAAAACCAACGATATCTCACGTACTAATTGATCAGGAACATAGCCTATATTGTCAAGTTACAGAATAACAACACAAAGTTAAAAACACAACAATTTTTCATTCATCATTTTTGGTATTCACGGAACAAGACTAAATGTATAACAAATTCTGTACGCTCATATTGCTATCGCGCTTGCACGCGATCATGTGTCTTCAGCCAAATAGGGATAGCAATATACCGGCAAATTTATATTTGCGGTTCGAGTAGAAGTTGCGAGCGGTGGTCGCCGGTCCCTTAAGACATAGTTAAAACGAGACAGATTTATATTACTCACATAAGTCCATCTCGTTTTAACTCTGAGTAAAGTCTGAGCCAAGTCAAAGTACGCACTATAGAGATCAGGCTTAGGAACCGGAGCACACAAGGCGTATCGCGTGCACTACTGAAAAATTTACCGGCGAATCGCGTCGTGTGGTCTAGTTGATACCATACAATTTGTATGTTACAGTCACTACTAAATTTAATTTTTTTTTAAATTTAAAAACAATCTTACTCAATGTAATAGACAATTTAAGTGTTTAAGGCCCACTTGCACAAGGTCGTTAAATGCGTTTAAGTTACATTTTCAATAACTGTCCTTTTTGCGTCAAACTTTTTGAAGTTTATTTTATATTTTGTAAAATAAACTTATCAAAAATGGATTACAAGTGCAAGATGGCCTTAGGCCCACTTGAATTGAGCCGTTAAATCTAGTTTAGTTTAATTTTCTAAAGATATCACCTTTTGAAAAGTCTAAAAAAAGACAGAGCTAAAAAAATAGCTAAACGAAATTTGGAGGATTTCTGCAAGTGGACTATATAATGATAGCCTTGCATTTCGAAAATTGTATACAATTTAAAACATTCCTAACATTTAATTTCACATTAATGTGTTGAGTATCAAGGCAAATAAAATATTATAAATGCTCCAATATTAGAGATGTGTGTGTGTGACATAGAACGAGTGCATTATTTTATTGTTTTTGAACGATGCATTTCATTTGAAATACCAGTTGCGTTTAGCGAACGCAGCGTGTATCCGTGCGTTCAAACTAAAAAAAAGATTTAACTGTAAAAAGTGACAAAATTCAGTAGCACTTATTTTACTTTTTAAGGCGCTTTAAAAGCAACCACACACGGAATGCTCTTGCAGTTGAAAGTCAAAAACTTAGCTCGCAGCGTGAGCGAGTTGAGAAAAAATGGACGATTGTTGTAGCTAGTCAATTCAGTTGTAGAATTCAAGCGGTCTTTTTTTATATAACTGGATTTGCGGATCTGCCTCCCTATTGTGTAAGGAAATCGTAATCGTAATCGTTTGTCAAACGGATAATACGTTTTAAGCTGTCATTTGACAGCTTAAAACGTATTACGATTATGGTTTGCTTCGACAATAATGGGCCTCTGAGTTATTATATCTCTTTTGAACCTTTAAAGCGGCCCGTGTATGGTCACTCTTATAGATGTAACTGAATAAAGAACTCTATCGGCTTTATTGGTTTCTAGTATGAAATTCGAAGCGGACAACAAGGAAGGAAATGCTTGTTGTCTGCTGCTACAGATACAGAAGTCGTAAAGAAGTAACGCTGGCATCGTCCGCATCAATTCAACACACTATGTCCGGTTTGTCGCACTCGTTCATGTTGAGGTCGGTGGCGCTAGGCGCGCGGCTGCAGCGCGGGGGCGGCGAGGGGCGGCGCGCGGGGCACGGCGTCTGCGCAGCCTCGGGTGCCTGCGGGGGGCCCGGGGTTACCTGGGGGGCTCGCGAGGGGCCCGCGGCTCGCGAGCGACGCGGATGAGGCGCGCTCAGACGCGAGCGAGGGCACGGAAGCCCTCTCCGAGGCGGGCGGCGACGGCGCGTCCACGTCATTCTGCAACGATCCAACTGCTGAGCCGCCGCGCGCTATAACACCGGGGTGGGCGGGGGGAACGCGGGACGTGGGGGGGAGGGGGTGGGGAGGACGGCACCGTTACTCACTCGCTAGCATACCGCCTCACCACCGTCACTGACTTTCTTATACAACTTTTTAAGTAAATAACTTTTTTTTAAATTTCATAGTTATTCAAATACAAAACTATAAATAAACTACGATCAGTAGAGAATAGTAATTCATTTGAATAGTTCGATAAAAATTGGACAGGTTGTTTAGACAGGTGACGGCATGTAAAGCGGCATATTTCATACGTATATTACGTTTATGTGCTGATGTAATCATTGCGTTGGATTTAATTAATATGTCTATGGAAAATAAACGGACTGAAGAAGACTATCTTGCAATAAGTACCTGAATGTAATGAAATCTTATAATTAATTTAAACAAAGAGATTTAATGCTAAAGCAGAATGGACGTGTATAAATGGATGATGATGACAGAAAGCATTTTGTGTTTTATAAATAAAAAAAACAGTTAAAAATTTACTTGACAACTTATTCATATCCCAAAATGGTAGAAATTATTTATCTAGATGAAATAAATTGTATAAATCCAACTACTCGTATCTAAAGATATTATCCGTGAACAAATTTAAAACTAATTTTTAGGAGAGAATTAATATATGTACTCGTTTATGAGAATTCCCAAAATCTGTCTATGTTTTTCTCATTGAGAGTGATCGAAAAAGGGTAAATGCCTATTTATATAAATATGAAATATAATGCATATTTTATACACAACATGTAATTAAAATAAACCTTGCTGTAAAATAAAGTCTAATTTGTTTGAAAAATACTAAACTATTTCTCGATTTTCTTTTTAAAAAACATAGATCAACCTTGTTTGTAGAATGTGAATAAAAACAGTAGGTACATTACGCGAGTTGATTGGTGCATTTAATTTTCAGAACATGCATAAAATAATCATAGACTATCATATCTAAGGGAACTACAGACTAAACATAGTGATCACTTTTTAAAAATCTATTGGCATATATAGATTATTTACGATATAATTAAAGTGAGTATTTTTTTAACCCTTATGTATACTACAGTCTTTAAAGCTTAATTAGAATGACAGCTGTCAAACTAATGTGATTATAGCTGAGAGAGAAAGAAAAAGAGCACTATAGTCACATAAGTTTGACAGGTGTATAATTAGACTACAGAGAGAAAGAAAAAGAAGCACTATTCACAGCTGTCATTCTAACCACGCTATATTTTGAGGACTATAGACAAACGGCCGAATACTCAAACAACTAATGACCGCTGCAACCTCTAAGTGTGTTTGTTGACATTTTTGTATGGACAAACTGTCAAAAACAGGAACAAACAACATTTCAGTATTCGGCTTTTAACTTACAGAACTCAAAAAACATACCGTGAGTTAATAATTTGTCTAGCAAGATTACATGATTAAATAATAAATAAACTAAGGAAGCAGTTGTATTAAAAAAATGCATAAATGTTGCCAGGAATTTATTAAAGCTAAAGGTGGGAAAAAGCGGGTAATGCAAAAGCGTTGAGTCGAGAAAATGAAAAGATTATATTAATATAATCTTTAAAATTATATGATGAATAAATGAGAAATTTATAATGAAAATAGCATCATAATATATTAATAGATATTTATAAAATATAAACACAAATACACCACATTATCGTATGAAAAATTATCTAAAATATCTAGAAAAAAAAGACGATTTCTTCCTAAGTCTAACGATTAAAAATTCACCTATAGTATAAAAATCGTATAAAATAGCCTAAAACGCTCGCTTACACATCTATTAAAAAAAAAAACTGCACATAATATTTCAGTTAGTTTGCCGTATCGGCTGAGCTGGCAGTGTTTAACGATATGTCCTAATTATTGGTAGTCGATCACAACAAAATCGCTTGTTCAGACACAATAAAGCTAGTTTTATCCGTCGTAAGATTTATTATCCCAAGAAAACCCTGCTATTGTGTGATTAATTTAATAGGGTCACGACCCTCAGCAATGAGGAATACGAGGCAAAGAGAAACGAGAAGACAATGGTAACATGTCCACTATTGAAGTGACCACCTGTCGTCGAGATGACTTTATCACCCTCAAGATGAATAGGTATACCACTTCAGACCTATTTCTATTTTCTAGGTACCACAAAGCGATCTTTGCGAATCTTTGCCAACCAAAATGAGGTTTTTGTACTTTTGATTCCGTTTACACAGCCTAATAAACCTTCTTTCTTTTGTAGATTAGAAATTAAAGAATCAGTAGTTTTATTCATATTTGTAAACAATCAACACGTGTAAATATCAAAACTAGTAGGACAGATCCATTCAAACTGGATTGTTTGAATTGTTTGTGTTTGACTGACAGTCTGACGACTAAGTTATATCGTATTGCTACAGCTAATTAGGACATAACGTCAAGCTAAGATTTCCTAGGAAATGTAGCGTCCAATGCCGTCACTAAAACCTTGTGTATAGATATGATATAGCGTGGCTTCCTAGAGACCGCGCCTGCACACCAAAACGTCAAAAGACAAGGGTTCAGTGACGAAAAAGCATATACCACGCCGCTGCCGCACGGAAAATTCAGCCTAAGTACAAAAAAAATACAGACCACAACACATTTCATTAGCGTTCAAACAGAAAATTCGTATTACCTGTTACAACGACGATGAAGATAATAAAACTGTTAGGTCATATACATTTCCTAACTCCCGATACGTAGCTGACTAAAAAACAATACATTACAAGTATTACATAATAACTACAAACTCCAAAATAGCACCAATGTTTACCTTTCAAAAATTACTCTATTACAACATTACTCTATGATTGAACAAATATCGAAATTAGCAATGAAAGTACTCTATGTCAACGTTACTCTATGGTTCAACTAGTTTATAAGTTTAGGTTAAAAAAAATTACAGTACGAGATAAATACTACAATTTTATAGCATCATCTATGAACATATTAAATACTTTATGTCTAAATATAACTTTATATTTACATTCTATGCAATAAAATTATTCTTTTTGATACTAGTAATTAAAATAACAAATATTTGAAACACCTCTGTGAAATTGGGGTTCACACGTCAACCAATCATGCAATACTATCCATTACTCAATAACTTCGGGGCATAATAGGACAGTTACGATTAAACAACACAATATAACAATTTTAAATAACCCGAATCTAATTAACGTGAATAAATAATCGTTGATACGATCTAGCGCTATACAAAACATTTGATTCTCTAGCGTTTGTTCTATGTTCGAATAATTGTCTATGGCATCCCTATTGGTTCCACTGAGCTTGTACAGATTAAAAAATGCTAAGAGGTCGCTCGAGAGGGCTCTGGTAGGACTCTGGGCCGCCTCCTATCTACGCACTTACTGTGAGCGACGTATTTACAACCCAAGTAGGCTCGCCTGAGAGCATTTGTGACTTTGCCCTGACAGCCACAGACAAAAAGGTCTCAATAAACACGCCACAGATACAATATTTTGAAAAAAAAAAAAGAAGAATATTGAAAAATCTGTACAAAATTTTTAGTTTTTTAATGTCCAGAACGAATCGAAGACAAATCAAAAACAAATCGAATACGTCAATGATTATTCTTTTCTACATAATAATGGGTCTTGCAGTATAATAATATGTTGAGCGAACAGTTCACGTCACGTGTCATGTCAATAATTGTTAAATCAAAACTGTTTTGTTTGTTTGAAAATTACACAGTTGTCTTTGTGTGCATAGTACTTGTTTTTAGTAATAGTTTTCGTATCAACTTATAAGCCACTCAACTGACCATTAATGACTTATAATTTCCAGAATTAAAAAAGTTTTATTAAAAAAATTATTATATTATTATTTTTATTTTTAATTTCATTTACGCATTCACAGATACAAAAGAAGAAATAGAAAGCAATGAAACCATGCTTTGACGCAAAATGCCTCACCACACTAACTCCGGTTTTGCCCTGTAATTATAAGTTATAACATCGTTTCACTTACGAATAACTATGTCCTATCTTTATTAACCTTACCTAGATGTGGAAGTGAATTTCATCTATGACCTATTAAATTATATTATTTCCTAATATGAGGTTCATAATAATCATAACGTACATAATATACAAAAGATAATATAATAATTTGGGGATCACAGTTAAAAAACTAAACAAAAAAATAATAACTGTAAATTAAAATGGATACATCTAGTAATCATATTTCATTTTCAATCTTCACACTCAAATTAGTTTTGACAGAGATATTTTATTCTGTAAATATATCAAAATTATTTATTCAGACAGGCAGACAAAGACACATACAGACGGTTTTATAACAGTGAAGATTGTAAATGATACATACAGAAGGTAACCAATAACCACAGTTTAGCAAACGTACAGTTAGACATAGAATAATGAAAAATCCTTGCCATTTATTTAAGTAATTCAGTTTTTGTCAAAGTTGGATGCATTTTACACCATGATGTCTGCTTTTTACAAAAATATTAGTCAAAATGGCTGCTCGTATCTCCGTTGATAAGAGATATCGTCATGGGTGTCTTTGCAAAAAATCCGCCATGTCAATGGGAAAAATTCCATAGGCTGCTTTCTGCATGGCATCGCATGGCAGTAGCGTTGGCTAACTGTATGAAAGCTGAATTGTGCAATAAATTATACAAAACACCGATAAGATACAAATAGATTATATAACATGGCGAATAAATCATACACAGGGAAGAAAAAGCTCTACACTGGTGTTATTTTATTATGAATAAAATATCAGTATTTTAATATCTACTTTTTTTTAAATCAAATTCTGACTAAAAGACAAATTGATATTACTTTCTTACTTACATCAAGGAAATAAATCGGTAGTCCACGGATAAGCGTTATCTGTTTGAACGAGCGAAAGAATAAAGTCAGTATATGTATTAAACTATTATCGAAGGTAACTATTATTCATTATTTAATATTGAGCTATTTTTGTACAATATGTGTAATTTTTCGCCATCTTTATGGTTTTGTTTATGATTCTTTAATCATAAACAGATTATCGCAACTTAAATCCAGTTTTGTAGTATTTTGAACTAACCAAGAATAAATAACACCAGCGCAGAACCCGGGAAAATCATAAGAATATAATCACAGCTTAGCAAGTATACAGTTCAGAAATAAATAAAGAGCAATGAAAGTTAAAACTTTACAAATCAATTTTTTTTTCAATTACAATTTATTCAATTTATTGCATTTTTCATGGCACAGATTACAAACATAAATAAATACGATAATGGTTGCAATAGTGTCAAACTTGGCACAGCTTTTGAAAAAAGGAAGAAATGGAACGGTACGGAAAATAAATGCAAATCACGAATTGACTGAATTGGATGGTAGAAGTAGTAACAACAAATTTTGGAACGTCTAGTGCGGTTTACTTGTGCTGCAAAGCAAATACGTCTATCGCACTTTAGTCGTATTCTATTCTTGCTGAAACCGCAGCTCACTGTACGATTGCTAAGCTGTGACTACGTGTGCCCTAACCAGCGGTAGTGCGGGGTGAGAGGGTGATTGAAAAGGCAGAGAACAAAGCCAGCAGCAGTTTTAAGGCGCGCTGTAGTACAGATGAGACATTTACCTTGAGCGGAACGGGCGGGACTTCCAGATGATAGCCGATATCGCACAGGTTTCGTAGAAGCTCCACACCTGGAAAATGTACGGGATACTTACAGTTGAGGTCTACCTTTATAAGGAGAAACCAAAACATAACCTTTAAGGTAGTTTTTGTGGAAAACATCCACTCGAATATTCGTAAATACCCGACGTGTTATCCATTCGGGCTCGTCGTCATGATGACGATTGTTTCATTTATTTATTCAATAAATACACAACAGTAGTTTGTTCAACAAGAGCAAAGTTCTTTTTTGTTGCGAGTGTCTAGTTTCCCGAGCGAGCGAAGGATCCTATAATAAGTTAGAATCCTGAGTGTAGTGAAGGTTTTATAAGCACGAGAAGCAAAAAACTTTCTATCGTATGATGCATACAATTTTTCACCTTACTAGCGAGAAAATACAAGATATCCTACCTTGACTGAACATTATACTGCATTACTGAAATGGTATTAACAATCTCTGTCCCAAGATTCACTCAAATATTTGTAACTTTTTCACCTCCCTAGCTTAAAAAGGGCGCTCAAACAGTGAGCAAAGACGACTTTTGCTCACTCGGGATCCCCGATGTCACCTGCCGAGGGTTGAGAGATGTAGGCATGTGTCACAGACTCACCCGGCTCTCTGTTGGCGCAGTAGCGCGTCTCCCAGGCGTCGAACAGCCGGTTGTAGTACCGCGGGCCCGCCAGATAGCCCAGATACTTGTGAGAGTGCTCAGTGGGAAACACCCGCTCCATCGGCCCCATCTGAGTCAGCTCGTCCTCCGCTTGGATCAAGTGACGAACGTCATCTGGTGTGAGGGTCGAGAGTATGTCTCGGAGGTACTGAAAATTTAGAATTTCTTTAAAAACATCCATCTTCAGGTGAATTTCTATATACAAATATGAGAATATAATAAAAAATTTGAGTACAAAACTAAAAACAGAACAGCAGCTTTTCTATTGCTTGTTTTTTACGTTAAAAAAATTGGCAGTCATAGGGACTGCCAATAGAAGTGAAAACGAATATTTAAAATAATTAAAAAATAAAATAAAATATAAACCTTAAAGCTAACGCATTAAAGTTTAATTACGAATGTTGTATATTTATATTTAAGACCTTTTGTCTTCGTGACAACGCGAGCATGTCGGTGTTCGCGAGCATGTCGGAGCGAGGTGTCGGTGACGCGAATCCACAAGTTTACCCCCTACCAAAAAGTGCTCAACGCGGCTAAAGAAGGTTTCACTTCTAAAACTTACCATATCTCTGTCCTCCATGTTGGTATAAATAATGTGCTTATCCCTTTCTTCTTTGGACAGGTACACTGTGTACAATCTACTGTCGTAAGGCAACCCTGCCTGAAATATTCAAAATAAATGAATGAATTTTATATTACAAAATGCCAAAACGTGTATTTTTGTCTACAACCCTTGTACAACTTATCCGCTGACCAATTTTGACGATATATTTGGAACAGCTGAATTAGTCAAACTTTACCTGTACAGGAACAATTTAAATATACTATCTTAAAAGGAGAATTTTGTAACGATAATTTACGTCGCAAAATAGAACATTCTATAAATACGCGGGCAAAAACTGCAAACCGGTTGCGCACTGAGCCAGCTAACAATGCGTATGGCGAAAGAACTACTGTCAATATTATTCCATGTCTTATCAATCAGTTGTCACCCGCATCATTCCAAAGGAGGTGGCGCAGTGTGCAACGCTGTAGCCTTAACGTGCGGAGGTCCTGGGGTCGATCGACGGCAGAGTCAATTTGAGAATTTATAATTTCTGAATTTTCCCTGGTCTGGACTGGTGGGAGGCTTCGGCCGTGGCTAGTTACCACCCTGCCGGCAAAGACGTGCCGCCAAGCGATTAAGCGTTCCGGTACGATGCCGTGTAGAAACCGTTTAGGGGTATGGGTTTAATATAACTGACATGCCCCTAACAGGTTAGCCCGCTACCATCTTACACTGCATCATCACTTACCATCAGGTGAGATCGCAGTCAAGGGCTAACTTGTAGTGGATTAAAAAAAAAAGTTAATCTCCAAAAAATAAAGAACACGTTACCAGTTTGGTGGGCTTCTCCTTGGCCAGCACGTCGACGTTGGTGCGCGCGGGCACCTGGAACTGCGCGATGTTGAGCACGGCGCTCACCAGCGGACCCTTCACGTGGATGTCCAGCGGCGACGCGCTGTGCAGGCTCGGCGATATGTTCACCTGCAAACCGGTAGTGTGAACAGTGATTATAACTATACATAATACCCGGATAAACTCACGTGTTCTGTCGGAAGATGCCCGACTAGTTTCGAACTATCGCACAGAGCTGTACGACATGCGAACCGCAGTCGAGCAGCGACCGCGTCGCGCGAACAGGCTCGTGAATCCGCCCCGAACGGGTTCGATACTAGTCGGGCATTTTTCCGACAGAACACGTCAATTTATCCGGGTATTATGTATAGTTATAATGAATAACACTCACGATAGTTTAAACATTGAATAGTGATTAACAAAATAAACACTTAGGGCTGAGAAACTGAATGATTGGTGGTGATTAATAAAACAAACATTTAGTTAGGGCTTCACCACACTGAGAAAAATGTTGAACGAGTTGTTATTTTAAAACAGATAGATTTCCCATAAAAAATGATAGATACACGATAAATACATTTTTTATTGCCACACAAACATAAACATATATAGTAAACAAGTATAGAAAACAAAGTGCGCAAGGGCGGTCTAATCACTAATCCTCCAGACAACCCACCCATTAAGAACCTTTAAAAGGAGTGCAACATCTTATGATTATGATTGGTGGTGAGTAAAAAAATAAAAGTTTAAGGCTTCAACACACTTAGAAATGTTAGACGAGTAGTTATTTTAAAATGGATAGATTTCCCATACAAAACGATATATCAAAACAGCCACTTTAAGGGTGTGTTCCGAAATACACTGCGAGCACTGTTCAGTGCTCTTACTGTGGAGAAATTCGTTCCGTTATGTACTGACAGTAAAGTGCCGCAGTATCCTAGGGAAATATATGACGTCATAAATCGTCGCCATTTTTGTACTGTGAGCACTGGCGTTTTCGAGGTAAGGTGCTCTCAGTGCTGACTGCGTTCCGTTTTAAGCAGTAGCCAGTATACCTTACTATAAAGGAACGGCTTCGCAGTATACTAAATTGACGTCACACCTTACAGTGCTCGCAGTGTATTTCGGAACATACCCCAAGTTTTTTTCGTGCGCACAGTCACAGTTCTCTATCTACGTCATGCTCTACAATCAATCTATGCTGACGTCAGTCCGTTTTAAATGAAAATGTAAAATCAAAGCTGTAATTTCAGACAGCCAAGAATGTAGATCCACCATCTTGAAGTTGAGATATATACGTAATAGTCACCCCGAAAAAAATCTCAAAATGACCCAATAATGTTTCCTCAATTTATTTGAAGACCAGCGGCGGCTTTTATTACAAAGTTGATTTCACCTAGTTCTCCATTTATATTTTTTTTTGAATGAAGCGAATAATGAATTCGGTAAATCTTAGGAGGGGCAAAGCTTCATGACGTCAATTCCGTTTCATAATACGATTCGTCTTCAACATTTTTGGCGACAAATTATATAAATATAATATGTAAGTTATGCTATATTTCCCATACCTCTAGAAGCCAGGGTTTGAGGTCTTCATCCAATAAAACATCAACGCCAAATAACTCGTAGCAGTTATACCTCGACGTTATATTGGCTTTAGTGAGCGAACTAATGCTGGCTTCGCCCGATATTATAGTTTTGATGACGAGATCTTTTATAGAGTCCCATAGGGCATCCGTGTCTACATTTTGTTCAGTCTTTAGGTATTGAAATAAGGTTTGTAATGTCCTGAAAAGCAACACCAAACTAATGTAAAAAGCACAAATTTGAATTCAAACGTATCTCAGAAAATGTTTGGATGGTGATTTATCAGGGATTCCCAAACTACTTTGGCAAGAAACCCCTTTTCGAAAATGAACTGATACCTCAGACCACCCTAGCCAAATAACTTTAAAAATCCTATCTCTAGTTTTTTCCTATTGATACAAAATACTTACCAATTTAAAAACTTTGCGGTTGGTGAACTGAGTAAACTTGACATCATTTTCTCATCAAAATTTAGCAAAATAAATAGACTTAAAATTCAGTAAATATCAAGTGTAATCCTTACTAATATTATAAATGGGAAAGTGAGTTTGTTTGTATGTTTGTTCCGCTTTCACGCCGTAACTACTGAACGGATCTGGATGAAATTTGGCACAGAGATAGATTATAGTCTGGAATAGCACATAGGCTACTTTTTATCCCGGAAAACTAAAGAGTTCCCGCGGGAACAGAAAAACCTAAATCCACGCGGACGAAGTCGCGGGCATCAGCTAGTTACTAATAATTATTAATACAAATTACGTAAAAATACTTAAGTAGATAATTATTTTTTTTAAAAAAAGGTCAGCAATGGTACTTCCTACTAAAAATATTAGTCATTCTTATAACAAGTTGGTACACGTAAAACAACTGTGCAGTATCTTCAAAGTTTCAAATAAGACCTTGTGTTGGTCGATTTTTAGACCTCGTCGACCCCCAAAATCAGTTTTTGTTTATGTCGCCCCTGGGAAACCGATATCTACTTTGGGAATCCCTGTATATATTATTCCAACATGCTATCAAGTGCTGGAATAATATTCCGCCACCCATTGTAAATGCTGAATTTTTTTTTAGTTATCAATTTGATAAATACTGTACCATTTATGTCCCTCGCAGGCCGCGAAGTCCTCATTGGGCGTATAATTCTTGGAGAGTCTATTTATTGAGTAATTTGTTAAATGCATGTATCTATCGTTTAATGACGTCAATTCGTCGTTGTATTTTACTGCAACATTAAATTAAAACTTATTTAAAAATCAATGTTAATGAAATCCAATGTTAGTAAAATTGTTAAGCTGCTATTTTGATTTAAACTTTGTGTCCTCTAGTTTCTTACGCCTAGAATTATTCCTCAGGTGGTATAACATCACCTACTTAGTTCAGTGGCATGTTTTTTTAAAATACAAAATGGAGTAAAGTAAGTTTTATTTTAGTAGACATGTCACTGATATATTTCATAAAATTCTTGGTATCAATAGATACAACGTCACATCAGAGAACAGATTAAAATTCAAACGAGTCAACATCGGTCTATTTTACTCAAGCCCTAACCTATATCAGCTCAGATCAGGTTCTCAAGTTAATCTATGGTTATGACCGGTCTTAAGCATAGATTTGAGAACGTGTTTTCAGCTGATGTTGGTTTATTAATAAGGCCTGAAGGGACCGGCGACCGCCGCTCGCAACTTCTACTCGAACCGCAAATATAAATTTGCCGGTATATTGCTATCCCTATTTGGCTGAAGACACATGATCGCGTGCAAGCGCGATAGCAATATGAGCGTACAGAATTTGTTATACATTTAGTCTTGTTCCGTCAATACCAAAAATGATGAATGAAAAATTGTTGTGTTTTTAACTTCGTGTTGTTATTCTGTAACTTGACAATATAGGCTATGTTCCTGATCAATTAGTACGTGAGATATCGTTGGTTTTAATATGAAACAAATAAGGAGAAAACATGTCGTTTATGTCGCAAAAACATGCAAAACGCAATGTGCTTACATTTAATTTTGGGAAAGTATTTTGGAAAAATAATTATCCAGGGACCTAGATAAATACAAGTTCAATCTTAATAATCGCATAATATGGAGGAAATATGCTCGAATTACTAATTATTTTGGTATTACGTTTGTATGAGCAATTCACTCTCCGCTGGCGCCCTAGGGGAGTAAATTTAAATTGAAAATATGTGATGATTTTTAAAATGTAATACTCAAGTACTCACCAGAAGCAAACCTAGCTAAGCCATCCTTATAAAGGTATATCCGTAGCGGATGGACTGACGTGACTAAAACGTACAACCGGAGATCGAACTTGCTACCATTTATAAGATACGGTTTGGACACGTAGCGCTGTACTACTACGGGCTTCTTTTTAGGAATTTGCGTCCACCGGGACACTACTTTGATGCCGGTGCCTCGGGCTGAAGCGGGCTAGAAAAGATAATATATTATTTTAAAATAGGTTAGTATGTCTTTAGCGTGGACGCGATATGGCAAAATGCTAAGAGACATTATGAGTTTCTATTCACACTCTCTTCTGAGAGGAGAGGGAAAAAGAGGAGAAGAAAAAGATTAGAAGAAGAGAAGAGAATTAGAGGGTCAGCATGAAGTCATGCTAGGCAGTTCCAGGCTGACACCTGGCAGACAGGGGGGAGGTTATTTTAGTCCGTGCAAGTCGGACACGCCCTGCCTAGTCCTGGCAGAAGTCCGGAGGGATATTTTCTTCCCCCAAAAAAACAAAAAAAAAGTATGTCTGCTTAGCTCATGAATCAGGTATTTTAATTAGGTAGAGGAGACCCTAGGTGTCGTAATATCCACGTCTCCTGTTAGTTTTATGTTCGAAACCCATTTTAAACCATTTTGACGCACTTTTTTAACTTCTTTATTCAAGTAGACTTTGACAAATGCTTTTGAATAATTAAGTGAATCTACCACTGGCTCGGAATGGAATTCCTACCGAGAAGAACCAGCAAGAAATTCGGTGGTTGCTCTTTTGAAAAAATTAATTTATAAGTAAACTTACCGGCTTAATAATCCACCGTTCATCATTAGCCGCATGCTTTTCCCAATCATGCTTCAATATCTTCAGATCGTGTGGCAGTACGTAAGTCTTGGGCATTATACCGAATTCGCTAACTCCATACTTGGACGACAACTTCTGCAGGTTCCTCCATAGTCTGTCCTTGCGGCCGATTTGAAAAGTTCCCGGGAAGTGGTTCATTTTCTGACCGTCCTTTATGGCTCGGAACATTATTGATTTCATGTGTTTACCCCATATGCCTACCCATTCTACCGTTTCTGTAAGGGAAAGAGGAATATTATGTATAAAGACACAAATATAATTTGAAAATAGTAAACATTTTGAATTTAATTCGTCTTATGATGTCTAAGTAAAGAAGCCATTAATTATGGTAGCCTTTAGATTCTTCAACTTTAATAGTTGAAGAATCCCATGGGAACTTACGTTTTTTTTCCTGGACAAAAGTACCTCCTAAGTAAGTACCTAGTAAGTAAAGTAGCTTGTAAGTACCTAGTAAGTAAAGTAGTGATGTAATCTATCTCTGTACCAAATTTCATTGAAATGGATAGAACAGTTGGACCATGAAAACGTAGCAGACAGACCGACAGACAACCTAGCATTTATAATATTATTATGTTTAAGCAGGATGTCCGGATATCAATTTACCCTCATTCAAATTTTCTGTTATTATTTCCTTTTCTAGGTTGGCTGGAAGAGATCGCTTCTTAGCGATATGGCCGCCTATTGTACAGTTTTTCATAATTTCTTGTATTTGTTGTTTAAATGTGTTTTGTGTATGGTGTACAATAAAGTATATTTACATTTCATTTGATTTACTTAAAAGTATAGCAAATTACCTTCCTGCGGACACTCAGCAGTGTCGCACTCGCTCTTCACCAATCTGAACCCCGAATTGGTCAGCGTTTTCTTCACAACTATAGGCGTTATGGTCGTCAGTTTCCACTTCAGGTGTTTCTGTATAGGCATGGGGATTTTCAGCGGCGACGATTCTTCGTGGCCTACAAACTTGAGGTAAGGAGGTACTCGCGGGAATAACGACAGCCGGAGACAGCTGCTTATTGACTCTGGTAGGCATAGAGGCGATTCTGTGAATGGGACAAACAATATTTTTATCCATTGAATCATTGTATTAACAAATCGCCCACTACGTAGCACGTAGAATTAGAAGGGCCTAAGCAGATGGTCAAAATTAGGTCTGAAAGCAAGCTACAAAATTTCAGTTTGAGTAAATTTTTTTTGCAGCCGACATTTTTTTTATATCCACTACAAGTTAGCCCTTGACTGCGATCTCACCTGATGGTAAGTGATTATGCAGTCTAAGATGGTAGCGGGCTAACCAGTTAGGGGCATGGCAGTTATATTAAACCCATACCCCTAATCGGTTTCTACACGGCCTCGTACCGGAACGCAAAATCGCTTGGCGGCACGTCTTTGCCGGTAGGGTAGTAACTAGCCACGGCCGAAGCTTCCCACCAGGCCAGACCAGGGAAAATTCACATACAACATGACATGACATGACATGTTGTATGAACATGACTACATCGAAACTTTGCTGCGAAATGCTTTTGCGCAATCTACTTAGATAGATCTAAGTCTACATTATAATCGATTTCTTTACAATACGCAATAGCAGACTTGTCAAAATTCAAATAGGCCCATGCTTCTACCTAAGCTTAACAAAGTACCTAATATGTTCCAATCTACTATGGATAATGGATATATACATTTTGAAAGAAAAATTTACTAAATGCCTGTATAGGTATGTAATAGTATATGCAATATCGAAAAGTTTTCGCAAAGAAACCCGGTCTAAGCTGAACCGTCTAAATAAATAAAAATCGATATAGAATTGAGGTTATAATATAATGTAACGGTAATAGTGAAGCATATGGTTATAATCTAAATAATGTTATTTTGTACGCCAACTGGGCTAATATGTTGGACTCTGAACTTTTTTTTTTATCCACTACAAGTTAGCCCTTGACTGCGGTCTCACCTGATGGTAAGTGATGATGCAGTCAAAGATGGTAACGGGCTAACCAGTTAGGGGTATGGTATGAACTAAAATAAACGATCTCTCGATAACATGTGTACATAACACATGTTATGCAAATAATCTGAATCTGAATCTATACTATAGCAAGAATTACGTAATAAGACTAGATTAACTCAGAAAATAACCTTTGCGCGTTGGCGCACTTTTAAAGGGGTTAGTTGTGTGCAAAGTAGTCAAAAAATGTTGGTCCTTGTTGATTCGCTCTGAAAAATGTAATCGAAAAACCAGCTGTTAATCCTTTTAACTTTACAACAGACTAGATGACGCCCGCGACTTCGTGTCCGCGTGGATATTTTTTTGAATCCCTGCGGGAACTCCTAAATTTTCCGGCATAGTGCATGCCCTTCCCCCGGATACTACCAATCTATGTACCAAATTTAATCAAAATCAGTTGAAAAGAAGGGCTATAAAAGCGTAGCAGACAGACAGGCAGACAAACTTTCGCATTTATTAATATTGATTATTGGAAGTAGGTGAATGGATGAATACACTCTATTGTAAAACATAGAACGTAATACAATGGGCGACCTTATTGCTAGAAGCAACCTCAATGGGGCACTATGACCAGAGAGAATCAATCTAAGATATTTGAATGTTGCTGGAAATTTATCGCGGTACGGTTATATTTCTGTCATATCACGCACCCGATTCCGTCGCATTCTTATATGGAACCTTCTCCAGCGTGATTAAATTTCGAACAGCGACTTTGAGACTCAAGGCACATTGAAGGAGAGTCGATACGACTTGACACACACAGTCACAAGTATCTTCTAAAACGTTGCAAACTAAAAACAAATATGTAAAGTTTACCTAAAGTAAAGTATATCTCCACTACATAAAGTACAGAATGAACAAAAAATAAACAAATACTAAACGCTACTTCAAGCTTTACGAAGTGGAAATGAGGTCACTATAAGTAATTTGTTACATCTCAGAAAAGACGCGTTCTAGGTTTTGAATCTACCGCAATGTACCTTGAGCTCCGAATTGTAATGTGGAATAAGCGTGATGGTAATTTTTTTAAACCTACCACTAGGGTTATAGATAGCACTAACGAAGACACAAGGAGTGTGTGTAGAACTCATCCCGCGTAACAAAAGCGTGACTGAACATCTTGTAGCGACACCTATAGCACAGTAAACAGATACAACCAGTATGGAAACTACCCAGTAACACTCGAAACAGCTCACTCGCACAAACACGCATCCACGACACGTAATGACGCGGCACTCAGTACTGACGGCACCGCGACCCGTGCTTAAGGGTCTCGTAGATGCGCATGTTTGTGTGAGTGAGCTGCCTCGAGCGCCTCTAGGCAGTTTCCATACTGGTTGTATCTGTTTACTGTGCCTATAGTCCGCGCGCGAGGTCCGAGGTTTCGGGGGCTGAGGTAGAGGGCGGGTGCGCACCGCGCCCGACCGTCGCTTCATACCCCGCACGCTCCCAAGTTAGTGCCGACCTTGACGCGAGAGTACGCTTTACCGAGCCCTGTTTTTAACTTCGCAATAGCAGTGTTATATTTTACTATAAATAGTACTTAACTTAAAAGTTTCTTTGTGTTTGCAAATAGCTGTTTAATTTTTAAATTCCTTAAAGTACTGATTATTCTGATTGCGACGGTGATTAATTAGATTTGACGTTAATTTTGTACAGTTCACTATAATTAAATTTTGTGATACAATTGGTTTTTTCCTTACTTATTGTACATGGTATCCTCATAGAATTATTATTTCATAATTAGCTCAACGCACGCACACGCACTAAAGATGTGTTCGTATCGATAACATTAATATCGACTAAATCACAACTCTATCTCATTACGTCAACATTTCTTATGACTCCTCGGACCTTTAACTGCGCCTGTAACTTGCACAGTGCGCAGATGTAAAAATAATATATTGGAGAGTACCCTCAAAAATAAACTTACCTTTCGATAATACATTCTTAGGTGTCACAACGGTGCCGTTCAGTTTGCTAGTGATTTTAACCATAGACTGGTTGACATGGTTGTGGTCTACATCATTCTTGGCTATGGCGGGCGGAATTTTCTCAATCTTCTGTTGGACGTGATTGTCTGTGACGGCGTGCGCATCTGTCTCCATGTCCCATTGTTCTGTGTAGCAGTCTGGAGACGGCGATCTGCTTACTGAGCTGAAATACAGACATCGATATTATTTTATTTAATATTTTCTTAATTAACACAATGGACACAGTAGGTACACAAAACTCAAAAAATTAAAGGTCATTTATTAGTTTTGAGTTTATCATACTAGTATTATAAATGCGAAAGTGTTTGTTTGTTGGTTTGTCCTTCAATCACGCCGCAACGGAACAACTGATCGACGTGATTTTTGGCATGGGAATAGTTGGGGACCTGGAGTGACATAGGCTACTTTTTATCCCGGAAAATTAAGGAGTTCCCGCAGGAATAACAAAAACTTAAACCACGCGGACGAAGTCGCGGGCATCAGCTAGTTTCATATAAACTTCCATTCTAGAAGCGCGTTTTTAACGATAAAAATGCGCTTCAACGTTAAAAACGCGCTTGAGTTTGATAAAGAGTTGCTGATTTGATTGAACTATCATCATCCCTATTATAATGCTGATATGATTTAGTTTTCATCATCCTTATTATAATCATTCACAAGTTTAACACTTTGTGGGCAGACAGGTGACGATGACTTACTTGTCAGCCTCGACGTCGAGAACATCAACCTTGCTGTTGGTTTTCATCTTGGCGGTCTTTTTCGTCTTGGTCTTCTTCTTCGTCTTGACGGGCTTCTTAGCGATGGGGATGGCGGTGACAGAGCTGACGGGAAGCGCCGGGCTCACGGCGGGACGGGTCGGCGTGTGGTTGTCCTGACGGGGCTGGACAAAACATTTATCTTTATATGTAAGTATTTCAAAAGAAATCATATCACACTTATATTATAAATGCGAAAGTGTGTTCGTTTGTTGGTTTGTGACATCGATATCAGACATCGATATTATTTTATTTAATATTTTATTAATAAACACAATGGACACAGTAGTACACAAAACTCAAAAAATTAAAGGTAATTTATTAGTTTTGAGTTTATCATACTAGTATTATAAATACGAAAGTGTTTGTTTGTTGGTCTGTCCTTCAATCACACCGCAACGGAACAACGGATCGACGTGATTTCTGGCATGGGTATAGTTGAGGACCTGGAGAGTGACATAGGCTACTTTTTATCTCGGGAAGTTAAGGAATTACAAAAAAAACTTAAACCACGCAGACGAAGTCGCGGGCATCACCTAGTCGTTTTTAATTTTATTTTTTTATCAACTACAAGTTAGCCCTTGACAGCAATCTCACCTGATGGTAAGTGATGATGCAGTCTAAGATGGTAGCGGGTTAACCTGTTAGGGGTATGGCAGTTATACATATTAAACCCATGCCCCCAATCGGTTTCTACAAGGCATCGTACCGGAACGCAAAATCGCTTGGCAGCACGTCTTTGCCGGTAGGGTGGTAACTAGCCACAGCCGAAGCCTCCCGCGAGGCAATTATTTGAAAAACAATCGATCAATCGAAGAGAGAAAATCCGATTATACCTATCGATTTTTATTCAATCGATATGATCGGTTGTTCGCTCTATAATACTGCGTGACGCTAATATATATATATATATACATATGAGTCAATTCAATTCTATTTCCAGGTCCGCTGAAGCGGATGTTCAGATCGAAGCTGTCGCCTTATGAAGCTATCATTACTACAATTTTTTATTTTTCTTTCTATTATATCTATTTAGATACTTAAAAATTAGATTATATTTTTAAATTACTCATATCTGTATCTTTTTGTATATTACTTAATTTTTTATCTTTAGTACACCCCTTCCGCTTTCTATTTGAATGTCCTTTACCCTAAGGTTGCCTGGAAGAGATCGCTATTTAAGCGATAATGCCGCCTGTTGTGCCATTTCCATTATATTATTATATTTGTAGTAGGTATATTTTATTTTTAAGGTGTACAATAATAGTAGTTTATGCAACTGTCATATAATGAAGGGTATTAAAACACGAGTGTGAGTTTATGAAACGAGCGCAGCGAGTTTCATAATAGTAACGAGTGTTTTAATACCCGTGTTATATGCAGTTGCATACACTACTTTATCTTCACTAATGCAATTTATCAAACAACAAGAGTAAAAGCTGACAATAGTTTATGTATATACGTATATTGTCACAGTGAACTTGCCGCCATTAAAATCTAACCAATGAGAGCGCAGCTGCGTGCGCAGGGCCAATCAGGAGCGAGCGCGCGCTGTTCGTTTTTTATTTAATTGGCACAAGATCTTACCAAAGAGTTTTGTGTATGTAAGTTTAGTAGTTTCGACGAAGTTTTCACGTATAACCCAACTGTTTTCAAAAGCCAGCCTAAACAAAATTTTATACAACTTGTATGAGGATTTTGACATAAGGCTCGCCAGGTTAATTGGTCGCGTTTTATTGATGTTATAATGAGATTTTACGATATCGATGTGGATATTATACCATCATGTGAAATTGCTTAAATTGAGTGTTTTGTTATCTGCGCTATAACAGTAGTAATTATAAGTCAAGTATTGGAAACATAAGTAGAATGTTATAACATTAGTGTAGATAAAGTATATTTTACTTTACTTTACTTATGAACAACCTATAATTTAAAAACTTAGTAGGAACACTCCATAACAAAGCTGGTTTTTCAATTTGCATGAAATAAATAAGTAATTTGTTTTAATTTAATACGGGATGACAATTAGGATGGTATCCGGAAGTATATGCTCACGAAACATACGCCGGCGCCAGATCGTCGAGATCAGTATGAAGCAAAATAAACTAGTGCAATGATTCATATAATATATCACTCAGCATTACAGTTAAGTGTGTTAACTAGGGCTGCCAACGAATAATAAATTATGTCAAACAATACCTACTCTTTCGGAGTCCAGGAGCAGTTCAAATGCAAATGAAAAACATGACATTGAACAAATTATAGAAGATAAGTTTTACATCGAAAAATAGCAGTTTATAAGGACCTTAAACAGCCTGAAGAAGAAAGTAGACTTCCCCAACAGTGAGAAAAATCAAAATACTACAATAAAAAACTAATTAAATATTGTCAAAACGACTGAAAATAAAAACAATGTAGTAATAATAAAAAATTCCCGCACAAACTGTTAATTATAGCCATGGTGGTTAATTATGAGCCACATAAGAAAGCTTCAAGTCACTCAGCGGGCGATAGAAAGAGCTGTGCTCGGAGTTGCTTTACGTGATCAAATCAGAGATGATCCGTAGAAGAATTGAAGTAATCTGAAAGAAGCTGAAGTGACAATGGGAGAACATATAGTTCGAAGAACTGACAGGCGTTGGAGTCCCGAGGATATATTGGAATAGCGACCACAGACCACTACTAGATATGTGGAGCGCCGGCGGCGCATCGCAGGGAGCCGGTGGATCCAGGCAGCGATGTGGAAATCCCTACAAGTACCATATAATACCACCACCACCTAATCACAATCAGCAATTGACGTCTATCGGTTGACGACGAAGAGCGTTCAGCAAATTATAGTCCCACCAACTTATCTGGCCCTGTGGCCAAAATTGTAACAAGTTTTTACGCCTGTTTAGTTTTACTTTTTATTTTATTTTTAAAATATACTAGCGACGCTGTCACCTCGCCAGACAACTTTGTGGGACTATACTTATAAATAAAAACGTTTAGAGTAATGAAATCAAAAAAAAGCTTAATATACTAAATTAATGGAGGACTAACCTGTCGCCACTCTACCACCTGCCACTTGTGTGTGACAGGCTGAACAATAAAACAGTACAATCTAATGCATGCAAAGACACGCATTGAAAATAGAAATAGACAAAAAAACAGCACATCACAAATTACCAGAGCAACGCAGTTCCAAAATTTAAAAACTTTTTGGCAACCATCACTGGAGCATTATTAAAAAAATACATTTCATTATTTTCCACTGCACAATAAACCCACAATCTATTTATCAAAGTATTTTTTTAAAATGTAACCGAAAACATGTCAAGGTTTCAAGAAATCTGGACTACGAATGCGCAATTGTTGTGAACTTTCCAAAATAAAAACACGCATTTAAATATTCCAGGTGATTTTGTTGGATTCCCAAAAATCACCAGAGCTGAATTTATAGATAGACCAAACCCAAGATATCTACATCTACATAATATACGAATATATTCAAGATATTCTTAACTGCCTGAACAAGCACAAAATAGGGATTTGTGGAGACGACGGCCTTTGTCCAATCATAGGACAGCACTGGCTAGATTAAATCAGATAAATAATTTAAAAAACAAAGGAAAGAAAGTCGGTTAAAAATGTGCACAATAGATCGATTAAGCTTCGAAACGGTACCGGTATTAATGCTTCGTATTGACATTTCGCACAATTGGCATAACGCCCGATCTTTTGAATTGCTGCCGCAATAATATCTTAGTGAGTGTACCCACTCACGAGACTGCTAGATGTGGAGTGAGGCTATTAAATTTAACCCCGGAATCCGCCCCCTTAAAATGAAACTTAGATGGTATGTTTGGTGTGACAATGCATTTTCGCCAGTTGGAAAAGCGTTGGGCATTGATGATTGCTTTCATCAAACTGTAGCTGTTAAACTACCGACGGCAGTCGACCCCGTAGAAATTACTGACGCTAATGACAGTGATACCCCGTGTTTTAGAAAGTCCCGAGCCAAAGTTTTGACACGGGCGGGCGCCTCACGCCACCTAGTACCCACCCCTTAGTGGTAGAAAGATCGGGTCGTAAAAATAGTTTGGACCTAATGTTCTACAAAAAATGTATTCTTTTCTCCATCCTTTGTCAAGTTGGATGGTCTTCTGCGACTGCATTTGATGATGACAAAGTTTCATTTATTGAAGAAATATGCCTTCATTTATCAATTTGTTAGATGCAATCACAGAGATCGAAAAATTTTATGGACATTACATTTTTCTAAAGTTGTTACGGCTTGAAAAAATCCATCAAAAATGTAATTGACTAGGTTTGCTATTGAATCTGTGCACCTAAACATACATTCCTTTGCTGAAAGTATCACGCTTTCGTGATGGTGATGAATTAGACTATTTAAAGAACAATGATGTATTCACAGTGAATGACGAGCCGTAAAGCCGTAAACTCTACGTCACACGAAGTTGAGGCGCTCTTCGTCATAAGACAAGAATTCACGAGCGAACAAGTGGAGACATTAGAGATTCGTAACACTAGGTCATCTATTTTGGGAAAATTTCGTCGCTATGTGATATACGTAACTAATATAAAACAAATGGGACACGTGGATGAAAATTTCCTCTAAGTATATATTTTATTAAATTTTTTATCTGCTGTAAGGTCATCTTAAGATTTACCTGTTATTTCCCCCAATTCCTAGAAGATACAAAGTTATTTAGCATAGCTTATATTATTGCAGCAAGCTGGATAATTATTAGTTACTGTTACAGAACTAGGAGGTCGATAGGACAGTGCGACAGTGGATTTTGGCCTAGATAGCAAAAAAGTGTTAGCCAATCAGAGGCGATTGCTATCGTTACACTGCAGCAATCATTTCACCGTAATAGGGCTTAGATCAGGCTTATTTATTTAATGAAGGAAGACAACGTCTGATACACATGTAGTGTAGCAGTAAGTAAAGTAGTAATAAATCGAACCTAGTGAAGAACAGACGTGTCTCATTTAATCCCAGTACGCCCACCACATGGCGACCCTGCCAGTCGGTGCGCGCGCTTGCACCATGCGCGTGCACCGGCTGGGCACCGAAATGAATTATGAAACGTTCCGCGGTGTCGGATGTCGGCCGGTTAGATGCGGACGGTGCGAATTCCTGTGTGCCTCGATGCCTCAATTGAAGAAATAAGTTTTAAAAATGATTGAAGCCAGTCCTGAAGTTCCGATAAAAATAGATAAACCACCAGGATGTGACACGAAAAAGAAGAAAAGCCATCTATTGAAAAGCCTAAAAGTCTAAAAGTATCAAGGTTATAAAATAAATACCAAGAAGAAAAATTGAATATTTCACCATGGGAAAACAGTGTTCAAAATGTGAATGCCAAAACAAAGAAGTGGTAATTCAAGACGGCAATAATTCGGAGATAAACATTAACAACGTGCTATTAGCTTCAATTTTGGCGATATGTGGTATTGCGCTAATATATGTGAGCATCACTAAATATAAAAAATGCCACCAAAATTGGGTCTCGGAAGGAGTCCGCGCTGATTTTACGAGAAGGCTGCAGCAACGCTGGTCAGGTCGTGCAGGAGGAGGAAACCGAGGAGAACACGAACAGGAGAGAGTTTAAGACTTTGAAGAGAATTCATCCCTGAAGTTAAAGTCAAATTGTGCGGTTTAGTGTTTCGTAAATAAAGTGCGTGCGGTAATAAATGTTAACAAGTGCAAAGTGCCTGCCTGAAGGATGAGTGAATTAAATAACTTTTAAAGGACTTTTCTTACGAACTGTTAAGTTTTCTTTTTTTTTAAATAAAATTATGTTTAATGGAAATACAATTAAAAAGCTTTTATAATGAATTAGAAGATATAAGGGTAAGTCTTAGAAAATTAGGTCCTAATAGGAGATTAGAAGAAATAGGGAAAAATAAAATAAAAAGAGGCATAGAAATATATGGAAAATATAAAATATATATTAATACGTTGCATTCTAAAGAATTATCAAGTGATTATTCAGAGTTAATTATAGAAAATTTATGTAAGAATATAGAAAGTAGTTATCGTAAAATATTACTTTATAGTGAGTCTACGGTATCATCAGACAACATGGCAAATTAAAAACTGCTAGTATTAAACTGCTAGTATTAACTGCTAGTATTTAAAAACTGCTAGTATTTTAATTCCTGTAATGGATGGAAATGAAGTGACGACTGAAAAGATAATACAAGGCATAGAAATGTACGATTCTTGCTTATTAAAAACGGAAGACAAGAAATTGCTGATTTCTTTTGTACTCAAAACTAGATTAACTAAAATAGCTAGATTAAAATTACAACCTGATTACAAGACAGTAAATGATTTGACCTTAGATATCAAAAAGTTTTTACTAACGAAAAAATCAGCAAATTCTTTATTGATTCAATTGAATAAATTATCTCAAAATGAATCAACTATTGGAGATTTTGGTAATAAATTGGAGGAACTTTTTGTTGAGTTGACGATTTCCCAAGCAGATTCCAATGATACAGCGAGTGCGATTTTAAGACCGATTAATGAAAAATTAGCTGTAAAACGGTTTGCAGATGGACTTCGTAACAGAAGGCTAGGTACCATCATTGCAGCTCGAGACTACCAGGAGTTGAAGGACGCAATTCGTGCGGCAGAGGACGAAGAATCGTCTCTACCATCCGGTCAAGTAGTGATGAACATGAGAGGTAAGTCGAGAGGAATAAGAAGATACCAGCATTACCCAGTTCGTGGAAGTTCTTCGAACAAAGGTCAGTACTATAATAATACTCGTATTTACCCAGGTGCTTCCTACTATAATAATTACCGTGGTAATAATAACTCGAATTACCGTGGAAGGTACAATACTGCTCCAAATCGTTACCGTAACCACTACACCCGTGGCTATTCCCGTAGAATTCGAGGTCAAGGTCGTGGCGTAACGCAACATAAAGCATATGTTGGTGAAAATCAGATTGACTCAGAACAGAAAAATAGTGAGTTAAATGATAATTTTCAGTTTTTTCGAGCATAAGATATTAACTTCGTGTGACGGTCTAGATATTTTAAGGTTTAGGTTAGGTAGTGTAGAGTGTTCATTTTTATTAGATACAGGTGCAACCCTATCAGTCATACATAAGGATAGATTACCTAGTAACATAAAGTTATATAGTAACGAAACCATAATTTGTGGTCTAGGAGGTAAAATAAGTTCACAGAAGATAGCGTGGATATATTTAGAAACACGTGCAAATGTATTATTCCATCATAAGTTCCATGTATTGGACGAAATGCCGTGTCAGACGGACGGAATTATCGGATTAGATTTCTTGCGAGCTTACAATGCAAATATCAACTTACGAACGAATGAGCTAACTTTGTACACTCGAGGACAAAAGTGTTCGATACAAATAAATAAAAGTAGTGGAAGTCAAATTTATTTAACATTGCCAGCTAGAAGTGAATCGATACATTTTATTTCGATAGATAAATCATTTGTTTCAGGAAATGAGTATGTTTTGAACGCGAAACAGTTTTCAGAAAATATATATTTAGCAGGAAGTTTAGTAAAAGTTCATGATGGCAAGGTGCCAGTTAGGTTACTTAATACATCCGAAAAGGACGAAAAGTTAAATATATTTAACCCAGAATTAAATTCATTAAATGATTACAAGATATGTACATTTGATAAGTCGTACAGTTCAGTAGAAAGAGTTAAAAAATTATTACAAACATTGAAGTTGAAACATTTAAATTCATACGAACGAATCCAGGTAGAATCCATATGTGCTAAATACGCCGATGTATTTTACTTAGAAGGCGATACGTTAGGTACAACTAACATAATGGAACAAAGTATCAGCATAAAACCGAACACGAAACCTGTTTATGTTAAGCCATATAGAATTCCCGAGTCATTGAAATCGGAAGTGGATAGGCAAATTGAAAACATGTTGAAAGAAAATATTATAGAACCGACAAATAGCGATTGGAATAGTCCAGTACTTTTGGTTCCAAAAAAATCTATAGACAATAACAAAAAATGGAGATTAGTTATTGATTACAGAAAAGTAAACAATGTAATTCAGGATGATAAATTTCCTTTACCAAACATAACCGAGATATTAGATTCCTTATCAGGTGCTATGTATTTTAGTCATTTAGATCTTCAGTCTTCATACTACCAAGCGAGTTTAGAACCTTATAGTAGAAAAGTTACAGCATTTACAACGAATTCAGGACAATATCAAATGATGCGTCTTCCAATGGGACTTAAAATAAGCCCCAGTGCTTTTTCCCGTGTCATGTCTATAGCGTTATCAGGTCTTACGTGCGATAAGGCATTTGTTTACATGGACGATCTAATAGTATATGGGCGTAATTTAGAATCTCATAATAAAAATTTAATAGATATATTCGAAAGACTTCGAAAGGTAAATTTAAAGGTTAATCCACAAAAATGTGAATTTCTAAAGACCGAACTTTTATATTTAGGTCACGTTGTTACATCAGATGGTGTTTTACCAGATCCAGAAAAGGTTAAGGTGTTACAAAATTATCCAATTCCAAAAAGTACAGACGAGGTGAGACGTTTTGTAGCGTTCTGTAATTATTACCGAAAATTTATACCAAATTTTTCTGAAATAACTGTACCATTAAATAAACTTTGTAGGAAAACATCAATTTTTGAATGGACGAATGAATGTCAAAAAGCTTTTGAAAAATTAAAACAAGGTCTAGTATCTCCACCTATTTTACAGTACCCAGATTTTTCTGAGAACAACGAGTTTATTTTACAAACCGACGCGTCCGGTATAGCTATCGGATCAGTTTTGTGTAACAGAAATATGAAACCCATAGCTTACGCGAGTAGACCATTAAATAAAGCCGAATTAAATTATCCGACTATAGAAAAAGAGTTGTTAGCAATTGTATGGAGTGTTAAATACTTTAGACCATATTTGTTTGGCAGAAAATTTACGATTATGACAGATCATAAACCACTTATATATTTATTTAGCATGAAAGATCCCTCTAGCCGATTATTAAAGTTTAGATTAAAGCTTGAAGAGTATGATTACAATGTTGTTTACATTAAAGGAAAAGATAACGTAGTAGCGGATGCATTGAGTAGGGTAACCATTACTTCGAACGAATTAAAGGATATCAATCAAAAAATTATGGTAATGACGCGTGCACAGAGAAGAAAATTAGATAATAGTGTTGATAACAGTAGCTTAGGAAACCCAAGTATACCTAATGTTTCTGACAACGATAGGTCAGGCCAACCTAGAGTAGCGGAAATATTGCGTATTCCCAGTGGTTCCGTGGAAATGAAGTTTATCGAAGGTAAATGGATAGATAGATTACGAGCAAAAAGAGAAATAACTGAGGAAGATCAATGTTTTGCGTATGTAGAAAGTCAATCAATTATATACATTAACCTCAATTTTATGTCGCAATTCACGCGAGACGTATTTGCGAATATGTTGAGAGATTTTTGTAATAAAATAAATGTGAAAGAAATATGTATAATAAAAGACGTATACAACACGTTATTTTTAAAAGAGTTGTGTGAAGAGATAAAAAGTAGAAATATGTGGACCGGTCCCCAAATTCATATATTAAGAAATGTTAAGAGAATTACAGATAAAGACGAGAAGACAGTTATATTAAATGATTATCATTTATTACCTTCGAGCGGACATGCAGGTATTCGACGAATGGTAAATAATATTAAGAGTAAATATTACTGGCCAGGACTAGAAGCAGATGTTAGGAACTATGTAAGTAAGTGTATCAAGTGTCAAGTTATGAAGCACTCTCCAAGTCATAAGGAACCTATGGTAATAACAACAACTGCAAGTTCAGCGTTTGAGAAGATATTCTTAGATCTCGTTGGTCCATTAGATAAGGATGATGCAGGTAATCAATATATACTTACCATCCAGTGTGAGCTTACCAAGTATGTGGAAGCATACCCATTACCATCAAAGGAAACTAAGGTAGTAACCAGTGCATTAGTTAGTAATTTTATATTACGTTACGGCGTTCCTGACGTCATCGGTACAGACAAAGGAAAAGAGTTTGTATCGTCTACAATGGCAGAAACATGTAAGTTATTAGGAATAGAGAAAATCCATTCCACAGCTTACCATCATCAGAGTATAGGTGCGTTAGAAAATACCCATAAAAATCTAAGAAACTTTTTGCGTATACAATGTGAGGAAAATACTTACACATGGAGTCATTGGCTACCATTTTGGTGTTTTGCTTTTAATACAACCATACATACAGCAACAAAGTATACTCCGTATGAATTAGTCTTTGGTAAACAGTGTCATATTCCAAGTCGATTGAAAGGTGATATTATAGAACCATTATATTGTGCAGACGATTATGCATTACAGTTGAAATATAGATTACAACTTGCGCATAAAGATGCGAGAAAAAGGTTAATTGATAGTAAGATAGATCGAAAATTAACTTATGATAAAAATAAAAAACCAGTTAATTACCAAAAAGACGATTTAATTTTGGTTAAAAATGAAAGTAAGAATAAGATGGATCCATTGTATAAAGGTCCATATTTAGTCATAAGAGATATTGAACCTAATGTTGAAATAATTAAAAATAACAAAATTGAAGTTATTCATAAAAATCGTACGAAACTTTATAAAACATAATTAAAATTATATAATATAATACAACAATAATGTTTGTTATATTCTTGTTTACGTAATTTTTTTTTAATGTCGTACAATTTATCGAACATTGAATTCATGTCAATTGTTAGAATACCTATTTACTACTCTATGTATTAGACAATAAGTATATTAATAATATGTTCTTATTCAAAAAAAAAAAAACAAATAGATACCCTTTTGTTTTTTTTTTTCATTTAGGGGAATGATGTAGTGTAGCAGTAAGTAAAGTAGTAATAAATCGAACCTAGTGAAGAACAGACGTGTCTCATTTAATCCCAGTACGCCCACCACACACAAATAAACTATAATATGTATATCAAACGGTATAAATCGGGCACTTTCGATTTCAAGTTATCAGTTAAAAATAGCACCATAAGATCAGGGGGTCTACTCTCTTTCTCTAAAACGAAACTTCGCAAACAAACGAACGAAATTTCGTTAACTTCTCTCTTACATAATATTATCTCTGTGCTCCTCTCTATTTCGTTTTCGTACACGCAGACGAAGTACGGATCCATAGAAAATTTTCGTGACCGATTGGATTGAACGATTTCGTTCGTTTGCGAAGTTTCGTTTGAGAGAAAGAGAGTAGACCCCCAGGTATATTGCTTATTCCGTTACAACTTACTATCTGCCCCTTATTGAAAATAAACTAAATTAAATACCTTCATGCAAATCTTTATAATAGCGTAATCTTTAAAATATTTTTATAATCGTGTTTTATAATAAGGTGAGGCGTAAGCCTGCAGATTATTCAGTTGCACAGAGATCCCAGGCAGGGTTACTAACTAGAAGTGCATCTATTTCATAATATTTTCATAAGGCAAAAGAAAACAGCGACATTCGAACATATTTTACCTATTAATTCAGACAGATTTGTGTTTTAATCTAATTATCAATGTCAATGATTCAAAAATAAATAAATCGGATATCGGATTATCCGGCAGGATATCGATAAAAAGCCAATTAGCGATAAACATTTTTGACACCAAAGTCACAGGTTAAAGAATTGCCCAAGCCTTGGATTTTTTGAACACAAGATATAATTACTTACATAAATAATAATATAAAATCCAATCCAGATGCTTAGGGATAATAAAAATAGGTTTATCTCTTTTCCTCTTATGATTACAGTCACTCGAGAGAAAAGGATAGAATGCTATACAGCTAAATTATCATAATATGATAATTGCAGAACTTTAAAATATTTACATTGGTATATTCAACTGTAAATAAAAATATGCCGTCAACAATGAAGCAAACAGTTGAATTGATACTAAACAAAGTCATTTGACTCAATATAAAAATTATTGGAACATAATTTTATTCTAGCTTCTAAATGTTTCAATACTGTAGTAGAAGAAAGAGTCTTTGAATAATAAATTGTTGACAAAATTTATCTGACAACATGTTCTTGACATTGGCTAGTGACTGTATGAAATACATTCGACTTGCATCTAAGGATACTATCAGTCTGTTTGAATCCATAAATCAGATTTCTTGAAGATTGTTTTTATTTTATTTGATTTTGTAGTTGTGATAGTGTTTTTTGTTTTCTTATTTTGTTAAATAACTATTTTGTTTGAGTTTTATGTATTAGATTATAATGGGGCATGTAATTAATTATAAAAGCCCCTAAACAAATAAAGGAAAAAAAATGAAATACATAATAGAAGGTATTAATGATAAATGTTAAAAAATCATGAGCCAAAAAAATTTAGTCTGATATCAATGGTTGTGTCCAGTCCAGTAGTTAAGACTACGAGACCTATTCTTGAGGTCTGGAGTTCGGAGCTCAGGTACAGAACTCTTAAGTTCTTGGAATCACATGCATTTTAAGCAATTAAATTAAAAACCCGGTTGAGTTTGTTGTTGACTCTTCTCAGACCAGGGCGCGTTTGGAACCCTCGTAGCTTTAGTTTTAAGATGCCGTAATAGATTATCACCATCATGTTTTATATTTATTTGAGGTTAAAAAAGTGTATATACAGTGTACCTAATTTAAATAAATTAACATTGAATCTTGAATCTAGATATAGTAGCTGGGATTCCATAATCTAACTGCGCGTATTAGAAGACGAAGAAGCAGATAAAAATAAAAATAAATGTTATTATTAAACTACTCACCAAATGACATAGCTTCAATAATATCTTTTTCAGCGATCGCATGGTGATAATAATGAATATGTTAATTTAGCGATAATATTTTACGGATCACTATTTTTAGCCGCCGAAACCGTAAACACAGTCCTCATGGCCGCCACTTGTACGCTCTTAACTTCGGACGAGTTTAATTTAAAAAAAAACACCTGTCGCTAGCGCGTGCGTTACTAAACCGCTAAACTTCGAAAATAATTTCATAAGAGAAAAACTTTCGTCAGAATTTCGCGACCACTCACGTGTCCAATGCGCGAATTTTCGGAACTTTTATTTTAGTACGCAAGTGGCAACGTGCACTAATATATTTTTTTAAAAAACTTCTGTTCACGCGTCGTAATAACTTCCGCGATTCCTCAGTAGCGGCGTACGATTGTTTAAATCTGTAAACAATTTACACTGCGCGAATTTGTCATAGGCCGTCTACACGCGAAGTAAAGTAATCTTAATTTAAAAAAAAAACTTCATTCGCTTAAATTATAATTTTTGTAAAAAAAACTTCCGATCGTGTAATGTCCAAAATTAATAAATACTTAATTATTAATAAATCAATGAAATCTGCCGATAAGTTTGCAACGTTTTTTATTTTAAAAACTAAATGGCCGTTTGGCTTTTTGACAAACAACAACCTTTAGACATATTACAGATAGTCTGATTATAATTACTAAATTATTATTCATTTCGTCCGAACTGTAAACAATAATTTAAAAGCGCGAATGTCAATAAGCTTTTTTAAAACGACATTTATTTAAAAAATAATGCAGTAGGTTTCATAGCCGCTTACTTCGAATAATAAAAAAACTTGCTACGGACTATGCGATGCGCATTACAGCTATGATACTTTTATTTTAAGCCGGCGTCTTTAGTGATGAAATATCTTCAGTAAACATAATCAATCACAGTCAAGTTTACGATACATAACTACGTATATTATGAAGGTTGGTAGTTTACGGTGCCTAATAATTATAATTACTATGGTAATATACCTAATCATCTAAAAAAAAGGCTTACAAATATTTGAAAGCACTCCAAAGTTATTAAAAGTTTTACAGCACTCTTGGTTCAATTAAAGTCTGGAGTGATAGTTCGCGATTTTCCGTCAAAAATTCCCTGCCAATGGCTAGACGGTATGAATCACAGCTTATTGAAAGGGTATTTTACACTGGGAAATATCGCCGCACGGTTAAATATAACTGCTACATTTAACAGTGCGGCGAAAATGCTGCATTTTCATGCTATATATTTTAACTGTAATGCGACACCAATGCCAAACTAATCATACAGCCGTGTGATTTTCTGATCTGTATATTTTATGTAGCAGTTGAGTTACCAGGATTTATTTATTGATCTTATAGCAATACTCAAAAGATAAATTATTTTTATTCTTTTTTCTAGAATTCTAACGGAATTGAAAACCACCGCATTGCGTCCTTTTTTCCGATATTTCATACTAATATTATAAATACGATAATTCATCAGTCTATCTGCTACGCTTCAACGGTCAACCGATTTAGATGAAATTTGGTACGGAGAAAGGTACCAAAAGGAAAAGGTACCAAGGAGATGGACATAGGCCGCTTTTTATCAAATTCTAATGTTTTTTATTCAACTAAACTTACAAGTGCTTTTGAATCGTCGAACGAATCTACCGCTGCACTGGTTCGGAATGCCATTCCTACCGAGTAAAGTCTATAAACTCAAAAAATGATTTTAAAAACCTAAATCCATGCGGTTGGTTTAATATGCGGCGAGGTAAATATTATATTTTAGGCGAGGCGAGCAGATTTTCGTGTCGCGTTCATATCGCGTATGCGTTTCACAATATAATTTATTGAAAAGAATCGTTTTATCGCGCGTAATTATTGCACTGTGTAGACAAGCTTTAAAATTCAAGTGTTCAATTTCGATCCAATACTCCACGGCGTGTTATCCGCACGAAAGTTCATCGCACTTTAATTTGTGGTAACTAAAGTGTTGTATCTACTTGGTACCTATTTACCCTTTCTTTTACTTTTGTATCGAAGCCCTAATTTGTATAGCACCTAATCCGTGTCAACGCGATTTTATATCTTAGTCAGTGGAAATAAGGTAGAATTCTATGTGATATAATAGTCCAGATATGATATTTGAGCGGTATCGGGATGTGCCAGGTGTTCAACGAACCGTGAAATCAGTTTAAAACACTAGAAATGACGCCTATTTTATTATATCGACAGCTTTCTATTCGCGTGCAAGCCATAGATCACGATAGGAAGTTTTTGATGCAAAAATGATCGCCCTGTCGTCTAGCCTGTCTGTCTGTTCTAACAGTGCTAGTTCGGTGCTAGGCTGGTACCGAACTAGAACAGAAAGTAACAATATGACAGGTAATTACAATAACAATCACTTCTACTGGTTGATAATTTTCCAATGTTTGGTTAAATCCACAGTAATAAATGAATAGAGTCACATTAATTCAACCAATTACAACTGATCTGATTTTATGGATGACTTTCTTAATGACAAGGTACGTAACGTATGTAATCTACACACATACCACGGCAATGTAGCTGCTTCTGTTGTACACAAGTGGTCTAACTTTATTGCTATCCTTTTTTAATGTTCCCGGAGGAAAATGATAACACTAGTTTAAAGTTTTAGCCTGTCAATTTATTTTATATATTATGTACATAACTACATAAGAATATATTGCAATGTGGCTAATTCTGTTGTAATAATCTCTAAAGTGACACCTCTAAACATATCTATACTACTATGTCTATACTATCTATACTAATATCATAGTACAATGCTAATATTATAAATGCGAAAGTTTGGATGGATGCCGGATGGATGTATGGATGGATGGATGTTGGTTACTCAATCACGCCGAAACGGCTGAACGGATCTAGATGAAATTTGGCACAGAGATAGATTATAGCCTGGAATAACACATAGGCTACTTTTTATCCCGGAAAATTAAAGAATTCCCGCGGGAACCAAAAAACCTCAATCCACACGAACGAAGTCGCGGGCATCAGCTAGTAGTTAATAAATAAATACCTACAATAGAAATTGTCTAATTTCCCACTCAGTCGTCATACCTATAGAAACCTAGTATACACTCGCGAAATGTAAGCCGTTCAATTGGTGCCATAAATGGCATCGTACGACGCTCGCGCAGCCCGAAAAAAGCTGGTTAACTTAGTTTTAGAAGCTACAATGCTACAAACAAACTAACCAATTAATTACCCAACTTTTAGGTGGAAAAAATTTAAACTGGCAACATTATGTTTGCGTTTACGAGGCAAGTAAACACAGCGCACATAGCGAATTTGTAGCTTGCGTTTTGAGAAGGCGTTGTTTGGAAACATACCTTCTTTATGTAGTTATTCTAAGCTTACAAAATTATCTCAATTCATCATAACATAGAGACATAGACAGAACAAAGTCGTGAAGAAAAGTCGCCCAATGTGATCTAACCCTTAAGCTAAGAGTATAAAAATGTTTTAACTGAAAAATATAATTAATGGCTCAAATTGTTTTTTGAGTCTCAATTAATTATAACTATCTAAGATAAGGAAGACACAATGCTGATAAAGTAATAGGTAATGAATCAGAGGGGCTAGCATGAAAGCTGTATCATATTCTAATAATCTCATTATTGTACTATAATTTGAGGCTATTTTGCAACAAATTATGGTCTTCTTGCTACAAAGCAGTATAACTTTTTCAGTTGTAAGCATTCTTCTTCTTTCTTGGTGATGCGGCTTTGCAGCGCTCTGTAACGAGACCCGGTATCACTTTGACCGTTGCCGATCTATTGTGATCGCCACATCTAAAGTTCCTGGCCAATACTTGCTGCTAGGAACAGCAGCAGTTTCTTGGCCGGGATGTTCTTTGCCTCCTCAGGATCTACTAGGTGCTTCCCTAGGAGGAGGCTACGTTTGTGCATTAAAGCGGGGCAGTAGCAGATAATGTGTAAAGGCGTTTCTTCAGCCTCACAGCAGAGCCTGCACACATCTGTATCCCGGAGCTTTAGGTTGAACATGTGTCTGTTCAGCCCGCAATGCCCCGTCAGTGCCCGCGCTAATATGCACAAGTTTTTCCTGCTAAGCGCTAGTGCCGCTGAGGCGGCCTTCTTGTTGAAGGATTTGACTAGCACTTTGTAGTGTTTCATTCCTGGTAGTTCTCGCCAGCGAACCACATTGGTTCGCTGGCGAGAACTACCGTAACTATCGTAATAACAGGTCAACAGGATGAGGTTGGCTAGGGTTGGTATGCCGCACACAGGTTCAGGTCCAGTTTGCCGCTTACTAGCTCCTAGCCTTGCAAGCATTCTCTAGATTTTCTAAACTAAATTAAAATAACAAGTCTTTTATTGCTGTCTCTTCCATAATGCTTCCTGCAGAAAAGGATAGCACTAGATGCCTGTCAATTTAGTTTATAAATGTCCTGAATTAATCTAAACCTACATGAGTATATAATGTTCTCCCGACCGCATTTAGCTAATCTCCACTGAGCCATCATTAGCCACAACACATTAGCCATCTGCGCGGGAGATATGATAGTGCACGTGTTTGTGCACACAGATGCACTCTCTAATGCCTTACTCTCATAGCCCGGTGGGACGGAAAATAAAAACAATAATAAATTATTATATATACAAAACTAAGAAGAGCATCTCCATGAATTTTGTCAAACTTGTAAGTTTAGTTTTTAAAATTATTATTCACAATTCTTGTAATTTCTTGTCGATTCTTTTATACTAATTAAAATTTAAATCAAGCATAATTTCTTTTCCTTTAAATTTCCTTTAAAGCCCAGTATTTTTTCCAGCCTAATGCAATTATTTTGTTTGTTTCCTTGGTTGTTTGATCATCAGGCGAGATTATTTGTCCCAGATAAGTGTACTCCTTTACATACTCTAAGATTTCACCTCCTACTGTAATTGGTGTTTCGGCATCAGTTACATTGGTCATAACTTTTGTTTTGTTTTGATTAATTTTCAGACCGAAATTTTAAAGGAAATTTTAAAAGCAAGGATCTAAGCTTGAACCTGAAGAAAAAAGTATTCAACACATGCGTCCTTCCAAGCATTACATATATGCCTGTGAAACCTGGGCACTAAACAAGGCCCATAGGGACAATTTTGAGAGGTGTCAGAGGGCGATGGAACGGAGTATGGTTGGTGTCAAGAAAAGAGACCGAATCAGGAGCTCAGTCATCAGAGCGAAAACAGGTGTCACAGATATACTCAAAAGAATGGATCAGCTGAAGTGGAGGTGGACTGGTCACATGCTCTGAGACCCCCACGGCAAATGGAGTAACCTGGTAACACAATGGTACCCACGGGATGGGAAAAGAAACAAGGGCCGGCAGCAAAGACGTTGGGAGGACGAACTGAAGCTGACAGCTGGTCTATTCTGGAGAAGGGTGGCACAGGATCGCAAGCACTGGAGAGAGCTGGAGGAGGCCTTTGCCGCGAGGCACACAGAACTAAGGGACTTGTTGTAATTAATCTATAAAAACTATAATTATTGTGAAAAAGCTCTGTTATAAAAGGCTATTTTATTTTATTTTTATTTATTTATTAATTTCTTTTCACTAGTAGTACCACTTTGTTATCATACTAATATTATAAATGCGAAAGTGTGATTGTTTGTTGGTTTGTCCTTCAATCACGCCTCAACGGAGGAACGGATCGACGTGATTTTTGGCACGGATGTAGTTGAGGACCTGGAGAGTGACTTAGGCTACTTCTTATCTCGGAAAATTAAGGAGTTCCCGCGGGAATCAAAAAAATTAAACCACATTGACGAAGTCGCGGGCATCAGCTAGTACATAATATATGCTAGTTACAAATCCCCTTGAAGATGGTTTTCTTAATGATTGAAATACATGTTAAAAAAGCGACTTACCACTTCAATAACAGGAATATCATCAACAGTGTCACTATTTATGGCAGTGGTTCTCAGAATGTGCATTTTGTATGCCTCATCCTTGGGCGCCACTATAACTTGGTCCCTGCAGGTACATCTAGTGCTCTTAGAGTAGTTCGTTGGAGATCTTGGACGAGCGTTGCCTAGTGCATTGATGGCAGTACCATATGAGTATCCAGTACCAGAGTTGTCTTTGGCACGCTTCATGTTATGGAGGTAGGATGAGTGGCTGCAATGAAAAATATTTGAATTACTTGTTTGAATTACTTGTAATTGGCATCATCAAATCCCTTTAAACACTTTTTGACCAAACAGAGTAGTGCATATGTGGAAAAAACTGCCGATGTAAATCAGCTCAAGAATAGACTGGATAACCACTTAAAGACAAAGCACAATATTTGATATTAGTGCATCAGTGAAAGCTGCCATACTGATATTATAAATGCGAAAGTGTGTCTGTATGTGTCTGCTACGCTTTAACGGCCTATCTTTTCAACCGATTTTGATGAAATTTGTTGTAGAGGTAGTTTAGATCCCGGGGAAGGGCTACGAAGTCTACTACGCTGGCGAAGTCACAGGCATTGTCTAGTTATAAATAATAATAATATTACTTTTTGATTCAACAAAATTACAATGTAATGGATATGATTGCTGTGTCCATTGTTTGATGTAGTTTTAGGGGTCAAGGTCACAATGGGTTATAGGGATCAAAGTCACAATTTATAACAAAGATAAAGAATAAAGCCTGTATTTTCGAAATTGCCATTCATCTATACTAATATTATAAATGCAAATATGTACTTGAATGGATGGATGTTTGTTACTCAATCACGCCAGAATGGCGCAATGGATCTGGATGAAATTTGGCACAGAGATAGATTAACACATAACAATCTGATTATTACATATGCTACTTTTTATCCCGGAAAATTAAAGAGTTCCCGTGGGAACCAAAAACCTCAATCCATGTGGACCAAGTCGCATGGGGCTAAAGAACAATTTAATTAATATATCTAGATACACTCAATAAGGAGCCCTTACATCATTTTAAAATAATATTATAACTTTTAAGACTAATATTTTTCCTATATTTTGCTATTTTTATAATTTATAGGTTAGCTGCCATACATTATCCACATGGTAAACACAACCAACCAGATTTGATCAATTTTATTATCATTGCTATTACTGTTACTATAATGAAATGAATTTTAATAGATAGTAATAGTAGATTGTATTATAAGGGAGCAAAATAATATTTTTACGGCGAGGGCGCTTTTTTGAATCCAGAACGAAGTGAGGGATTCTAGAGTAGAATCCTGAGCGTAGCGAGGGATTCTTTAGTAGAATCCTGAACGTAGCGAGGGATTCAAAGTACGTCGCCCGAGCCAAAAATATATTTGCGCCCGAATGATACACTCTACTTTTCATCACCCTGTATGAGAAAATTTGGTTCCCGCGGGAACTCTTTAATTTCCCGAGATAAAAAGCATAGGTATGTGCTATTTCCAGACTATAATCTTTTTTTTTTTTCTTTAAATCTATCTCTGTGCCAAATTTTATCCAGATCCGTTCAGCCGTTCGGGCGTAATTGAGTAACACACATCCATACCACCATACATCCACACATCCATCCAAACTTTCGCCTTTATAATAATATAATTTTTTTTTTTTTTTTTTTTATATATATATCCATATAGCCCTTTCGTTAGTTAAAATTCAGAAATTATAAATTTCTAAATTGACCCTGCCGGGGATCGAACCCGGGACCTCCGCACGTTAAGACAGCAGCGCTCAACACTGCGCCACGGAGGTCGTCAATTTGCGTTGGCGCTGAACACTAAGATGTTCGAAATTCAATAAGTGCGCGGCAAAGATAATTGCGGCGCACTTACGAGTATAAAGAGGATTAAAATCTCATTACTGCCCGCTAAAAGTTTCTTATAGAAAACACCACCTTTGGGCGCACATAAAGGCGAACCAAGTCGTCCTTTTCGAATACATGGGATGAAAAATAATTGCAAATATGCCAAGTTACAATCCAAATAAATAATATTGGCTTTGTTCTGAAAGATGAATTATTTCCATACCAACTTATGTTGTAACATTTACTTACTTGGGCTACAAAAAGCTGTTTATTCCAACTTCATTTGAACAGGATACCAAACAAGCAAACTTTGGATGAATGATAAATAACATAAGTAATCCATACTTAATATTATAAATGAGAAAGTGTGTGTCTGCTACCCTTTAATGGCCCATTTTTTAAACAGTTTTTGATTAAATTTGGTAGAGATTGGATGCATCCTGGGGTAGGACAGGCTACTTTTTATCCCACAAAATTAAAGAGTACTGTCGAGAATAAAAAACTCAATCAATGTGGACGAAGTTGCAATTATATATATCATCTAAATATATAAAAGAAAAAGGTGACTGACTGACTGATTCAACACACAGCTCAAACCACTGGACGGATCGGGCTGAAAATTGGCATACAGATAGCCATCATCAAGTAGACATCCACTAAGAAAGGATTTTTGAAAATTCAACCCCTAAAATAGGGGTTTGAAATTTGTATTGTCGCAGAAACAAGCTAGTCTTGTATAATTATAATAGCATTAGCAATCAATAAAGCATACCTGTCATACGCTGGAACTGGAGATCCTATGTGAAATGTACAATAGTAATTATCAGATTCACTAGATGCTCTTTGCCGTCTCCGCCCTTCAACTGTAGATTTTGTATCCAGATAGGATCTATTTTTAGGTTTCTTCAATATGCTTTGCGGCTGGGGCTTTGGGTTATTTAATATCGACTTCAGGGGCTGCTTGGCCATCGTCACCTCCATCATTTCTTGGTCAACCTTTTCAAACAATTCCTCAACTTTCGGCAATCTGTTGTCGTCTAATTTTGTGTTTGACATTGTACTGACTAAAAGAGGTCTGGTTGGACTGTTTCTATGATAATTTGGTCTTCCTGGCTGGTAACTGAAGAAAAATATCAGAATAAGACATTAAACTTTGATACACAACTACAGTCCCACACGCTAGTAGATATGAAAAATAAAATTTTAAAAATATTTAAGTAATGGGCATAAAAATTTGTTCCAATTTTGGCCACTGGGTCAGATAAGTTTGACTGAGTGTAATATGAAACATTAATAATAACAACAATCTCTATACTTAATATTATGTTCATTAGATTGGCCATTCTGAACAAGAATTTTTTGATGAGAGTTGTACCTTTGTCTTAAAAGTTCTAACTTAATGGTCGATTTTTCTTTGGTTTACTTAACAGCTTTGTAATATTTTTGTTAATAGCCATTCTATGACATTTATTTCAATAATTATAAGAAGAAACAGTGCCAATAGTGAAGATAGCCCCTCGTTGTTAAAGACCTCCTTTCCAAGTCTTGCTGGTTCTTCTCAATAGGAACAGCATTCCAAACCAATAGCAGATTCACTTGGCGATCCAAAAGGACTTTTCGTCTACTTGAATAAAAAATATTTGAGTTTGAGTTCTGGGGTTTATTTATTGGACTTAGTATATGCAATATCACTGCAATGCCTTAGAATTAGGTAGTTATTCTAAGTGCAATGCAGTTTTTAACTTTTGCAGGATTATCATTCACATATGTTCCAAAACGATCCATGTTCTCAAAGGTCTGCCAATCTGCACTTGACCAATTTGGGGCACAAAGCTCTTCTCATTCTGAGTAGTAGACATGGTCAGCAGAGGGCCAGCAAAGGGTTGATGATGATGATGATTTTAGACATAAGGTTTAAGGTTATGTTTACATGTTGAAATGAAAGCCCAGTACTCACCCACGGGGAATGCTATTGTCGTGCGCCATCAGGTAGTCGCCGTTCTCGGCTGCCGGCAGCGAGCACTCGTGGTGGAAGCGATCGTATCGCAGCTCGTGACCGTTGTTTATCGTGAAGTGACTCTTGTTCGGCGAGGCGCGATAGTTCCGAGCGTAATCCGCTGATCGGTGCGCCTCGCGCGCTGCATCCTCGTACGGCGAGCGATCCACGCCCTCGCTGCGGCAGCGCCGCCGCAGCACACGCGCGGGCCCTCGCCCTGAACACTCCAACACTGAACCCAACGGATCACACGCGTCAAACTCGGCCTCGTAGCTTGAACACGTTCGCATGCCATCCATATCCACGCCTAGTAGCAACGCATTATCGAAACTCCACATCGACCGAGCCACACCAGTAAATTCGCTATTGCACTTCTAATTTTGCAGTAAAACCCTCGGAATCTCGGAAGTCCATCGACGAGGAGGAGGAGGAGGCCAGACGGCGACAGCTGACAGGTCACCATTTACAGCTCAAAAACAACGTGCCAGCTCTCCCGCCAAAATTGAAAGGAATCTATCTATTCTTTTTCTAAACAAGTTTTACGTTTGGATGGCAAACTATTTCAATTCAAGACATTTATAAATTCACTTTGCACCGTTAATTCAAGCATAATGGCGTTCGAGCATGGTTCGAGCTGTTGTAAATATTTCTTCGTCTAGCAAATGATTGATCACCGAAACTGCTTCAAGTCCTCGTCACGGCCCACAAAATGATTTTTATATAAATAAAATAAATAAAAATTAAGAATTTTCTTGAAATGCAAAACAATTATTTTTGTCTATTGCAATTTAAATGATTGAATAAAGTGTGTTCCGTTAAAAGCACTGAGAGCACTAGCGATGGGCGATTATGAGTGATTTCGTTCGAACTATTCGATTATACAAATCGTTCGAATCATTCGAACGATTTACCAAAATTAGTAACTAACTTGCTCCACTACTAATTTCATTCGATTATTGATAGTAACTAATTTGGTTCGATTATTAAATTAGTAGCCACGTGTCAATTTGGAAATTGAGTCTTATATGCAAAGACATAAGGTTACATTTCAATTTTCAATAATACTATTAAAATAATTTAAACCTCATTAATCCACCTGACAATTTTGAAATTGAGTCTTACATTTAAGAAAATAAAGTTAAAATTTCAATCGTACAACTGAAATAAAAAATAAAAGAATAATAATAAAAGCATAAGCTAAGTTACCCACTTCTAACATAGCGGCGAAAGATTCCGAGAATTGAGTCGCCAACAATCCAATCGAAAGCGAAACACCTCTACTAATTAGTAATTACTAATATTAGTAGTGCAGTCAAACCCGAGCGGCGAATGATTCCGAGTCGCGAACAATGCAGTCGAAACGCGATTAGTAATTACTAATTAGTAGTCGTCATTCGATTATGAGCATTAGTATATTACTAATATTCCATTCGAAAGTGTTCGTTAGTAGTGGTAGATTATTCGATTATTCAGATCATTCGTAATCGCCCATCGCTAGAGAGCACTCACTGGCAGTGGCGCAGTGCTCTTTACTGGGGACTTTCAGTGCTCTCAGTGTATTTCGGAACGCACCCAAAGTTTAAAACGTCATTGTGCCATTTTTCCACCATCGCCAGTCGCCACCACAAAAGGGCATTCCAATATGTACGAAAGAGAGGTCCTACTTTTTAACCGACTTCCAAAAAAGGTGTACCATACTACATGTAATCCTCAAAACTAGGGAGTTAGGAAATTTCGATGGTGAATTCATATAGTAGGTATCAAGTCACGTGTATACGATTCAACTCTAAAGATAATTTATAAAGTATTTTTAGAAACAAACATCATAGGTATTACAAATTGACAAAATAACACTAATTTTAAAAACTTTAATTGTAAAAATAAAAAATTGTTTTTTAATAAATAGGTACTTAAGTCTTTATTTGTAGCATGTCATAAAATATGTTATTGTAAGTAGGTATGTCAAAATGATTTATTGTAAAGATTCTTGTATGTTTAATGTTTGTTTCATTTACTTAGTCAAAGCTTAGTCATTGGAATGCCCATGTTTATGTACAGGCTTCCTCCATCCTTTTCTATCCTTCTGGTCCAGGTATTTCCCCAAAGAGTATAATAATATACAGGGTATTTCCCGCTGCCTCAGTGCTTCACGCCAGCGACGCCGCGGCCGGCGCGTGTCCCGTGCGTACCAATGAAGATTTTTTTCAGTTCAACGCCCATCAGTCGCTTTTGCTATATGTCCGGCCCATCGCCATTTAGTAAGGCATGCTATTTATGCCGCGTCAATGGTCCTCGGCAAAATATTCTCTAATTCCGCAAGAGAATGGCCAAGAACAGGTTTAACTTGTTGATGAATGTATAGTCTATGGTAAATTATCTCACTATGGTAGAAGAAAAATAAAGTTTGTCTTTGATCTGAACTCGGATTTGCCCAAACCCTGCTCCCATAAAAAATTAATATCACAGAGATTAATATTTTACTCCATTTTACAGACAAGTCTCATTAGCAGCCGTGACCCCCAAAGAAAATTGGCCAAAGTTAAACCTGTTCTCGACCATTTTAATCAATATTTCGGTGGGTGTGCTCAAAAGGTTTTCAATATTGTACCTACCTCCCTCGCCTTTCTGCCATCGTACCGCAAGACGCCGTGCGAGTTTCCATCCACACATACAAAACGCTTTGAGTCTTCATTCCTCATTCGCATGGATGTGGAATCATGTGAATATCAGGGACTGAAACACTACCAAAAACTGTTTCCTAACAATTACAAATCTGGGTATCTTTGAATCAAGAGTGAATAGGTATTTTCTAGGCAAGCGCGTTCCATCAAAAGCCGCATCATCACTTCCCATCAGGTGTGATTGTTGATAGGCTCGCCGAGCCAATCAAATGTGCACACTTTTCTTCGATCCGACTGGCCTGCGTGGCCTGAAAGTTGATTCAATTGGGTATTTGACAACTATTCAAATAAATTAATTTTTTAGTGATTATTAAATAGAGAATCCCCCAAAAGTCGTAACATCCACGTCCCCTGTTAGTTTTATGTTGAATAACTATTTTAAACTATCGATTAAAGTGAAAAAACCGGCCAAGTGCGAGTCGGACTCGCGCACCGAGGGTTCCGTACAAACCTGTAGTAAGTTTTACGATTTATGACGTATTAATTAATAAAACAAAAAACCCGACTGCTTGGATACCAAAAAGTATAAAACAAGACATGTATTGAAGTATTTCATTATTATCAATTTACATCGTATATTAATATTAATAAAATCTATCAAGGCGCAGTCGCACGTTAAGGTAAATGTTAGCTATTGGACGTGCGACTGCGCCTTGATAAATTTTATTAATATTATTATACGATGTAAATTGATAATAATGAAATACTTCAATACATGTCTTGTTTTATACTTTTTGGTATCCAAGCAGTCGGGTTTTTTCATAGAAATATGAAGACTATAGACGGCAGTCGTAATTCCTTCCTCCATGGGTTTTTTGTTTTATTAAATTACTTTTTTATTTCAAACTTTTTAGTTCAGTATTTATTGTAAACAGGCGACGTTTTTTCTGCCCGAAGTTGTACCAAAGGTACTATTATAGATTTTGTGGTAGCATTTTAGAGCATGTGAATAAGCAGCGGATTCATTTATTCGTAATGACTACCATGGTGATCACCATAACCATCATCAAATTTGCATAATCTATACTTATAATAAAACTGTAACATGTCCAATTCTGTACATTGAAGATATTTTGAAAATTTTTTTTGGAGGGCACTCATTATTCGATACTGAAGCCAAATCTGTAATTTTTTTTATTTTTGTCTGTCTGTCTGTCTGTCTGTCTGTCTGTCTGTCTGTATCTTGGCCGCGCATCACGCCGAAACTACTGAATGAATTCAAACGAAACTTGGCACGATTTGAGCCCATACTACGAGGTAGGACATGGGATACTTCTTATCCCGAAATTCTACCCCCAAATGGGTGAAATAGGGGTTGAAAGTTTGTATGAAAGTCCTTAATTCCTCAAGTTATAGCCATGAAACTTGATATATGAGCTGCGGGTAGAAAATGAAAACATATGTGTCTCACAGTTATTCAAAATTTCACCCCCGAAGGGGTGAAATAGGGGTATAATATAAAAATGAATCCCTATTTCCCTTGGTCACGGCATCACGCGTGAACGGCTGGACCAATTTCGCTAATTCTTTTTTTGTTGGGTTTGTCTGGACGCCGGGATGGTTTATATTCACAATTGGACCCGGTAGGGGGCGCTGCAATCGGGTTCGAGGTTCAGAGCGGGACACGGCTGGATCAATTTCGCTAATTCTTTTTTTGTTGGGTTTGTCTGGACCCCGGGATGGTTTATATTCACAATTGGACCCGGTAGGGGGCGCTGCAATCGGGTTCGAGGGTCCCGCCAAACCACGCGGACGAAGTCGCGGGCATCAGCTAGTATGTTATAATGCTAATATAAATTTGGTTTGGTAAAGTTCGTGAATCTGCTATTTTTTCGACAGAGAGAGTGAATTAATTTTCGAGAGTCCTATCGCAGCGACGCGACGTCACGAGACCTCGGCATTTACCGCGTCCAATCGCTTTCGTAAGCCAATGAATGTCGGCCACTTACGAAAATGCCCGTGAACAATGCAAAAAAAGTATTTTCAAAAACACAATTTGTACGTATTTAGTACGTAGCAAAGTCGGAACCAATATTTTAATAGACATTAAAAATTTTAGTCGTAAGTTATGTACGTCGAATATGCGCTGCATGTGGCATTGATGAATTTATTGATTTTTTGACTGATCGATTGAAGGAGTACAAATCATCAAGTTTTTTGAGACTGGTTATGTCGTCACATTAAGCTTTTACAATGATATTAAGTTACTACCGTAATATTATATTGTGAGAGTAGGTACGCGCCCCACCTTCACCCTTTTCTATCCGCTGCCGGCGGCGTCATTTTCTGTTGAACGTTACTGTATTTCTATGATATCTCATAAAATATTCATCTAAATTAAATGGTGTACAGAGCAATTTTTATCTTAATTAAATACTGAAGATGACGAACATATTCATTTTGATTAGACTGCATCATCACTTTCCATCAGGTGAGATCGCAGTCAAGGGCTAACATGTAGTGGTAAAAAAAAAAAAAAAGATTAATACTATGTCGGTAAAAACACCTTCACAAGTAAAGCATAGTTTTAAACCAAGTTTGAAAATCATAAAAATGTTTATTGTTAGTCAGCCTTAAAAGTTATATGCTATCGCGGACTTTTTTAAAGAACTTTTTAAGAGAAACTATTCCACCATACATTATTTTCGTGTAACTTTAACTATTTACTCAGCGCACGCAACGAAGCTCTCAGATGAGACGATTCTTTCCGACTGAATTCACATTATTGCAATTTTCGTAGGGATCTCTTATTTTTTTAAAAATGAAATATGGCCTATTTTACATGTTAATAATGTAGCTTTCTATAAGTGATATAATTTTTAAAATCGGTTGAGTAGTTTTTGAGATAATCCAAATCTTTTCTCTTTATAATAGGTATCATACCTAGTTTGATAGATAGATGATTTATGTAGGAACTTTAAACATTTCCTTTGAAACCTCGTAAATCCTAAATTATCATTTAAACGGAAAAATGGTTTAAGGAACCTAGGTGTGATTTTAAAAGACCTATCTAACGATACCCCACTTGCCTATAGCCTATCGACTTTCATTTATTAATTGGCTTCTAGTGGACGCCATTTTGTTTTTCTCAAATTCGGCCTCCATAGTGACACTCGGAAGATTAAAACAAATCTAGTGGTGCAAGTACTATCAAAATCGGTTCAGCCGTTTTTTCTGTAGTGCGACACAAAGGATTACAACCTTTGAAACCTCGTAAATCATGAATGATCATTAAAATGAAAAAATGTTCAAAGACACCTAACTCTGATTTTACAAGACCTATTCATCGATACCCCACTTGCCATAGTTTATTGACTTTCATTTTTAAATTTGTTACAATATGGCTTCTAGTGGGCGCCATTTTGTTTTTTCCCAAATTCGGCTTCCGTTATGACACTCGGAAAATTAAGACAAATCTAGTGGTGCAAGTATCATCAAAATCGGTTCAGCCGTTTTGTCTATAGTGCGACACAAAGGAATACACTAAAAATGAACCTTTGAAACCTCGTAAATCCTAAATGATCGTTAAAATGAAAAAATGGTCTAGGGAACCTAACTCTGATTTTACAAGACCTATTCATCGATACCCCACTTGCCATAGTTTATTGACTTTCATTTTTAAATTTGTTACAATATGGCTTCTAGTGGGAGCCATTTTGTTTTTTTCCCAAATTCGGCTTCCGTTATGACACTCGGAAAATTAAGACAAATCTAGTGGTGCAAGTATCATCAAAATCGGTTCAGCCGTTTTGTCTGTAGTGCGACACAAAGGAATACACTAAAAATGAACCTTTGAAACCTCGTAAATCCTAAATGATCGTTAAAATGAAAAAATGGTCTAGGGAACCTAACTCTGATTTTACAAGACCTATTCATCGATACCCCACTTGCCATAGTTTATTGACTTTCATTTTTAAATTTGTTACAATATGGCTTCTAGTGGGCGCCATTTTGTTTTTTCCCAAATTCGGCTTCCGTTATGACACTCGGAAAATTAAGACAAATCTAGTGGTGCAAGTATCATCAAAATCGGTTCAGCCGTTTTGTCTGTAGTGCGACACAAAGGAATACACTAAAAATGAACCTTTGAAACCTCGTAAATCCTAAATGATCGTTAAAATGAAAAAATGGTCTAGGGAACCTAACTCTGATCTCTTATTTTTTTAAAAATGAAATATGGCCTATTTTACATGTTAATAATGTAGCTTTCTATAAGTGATATAATTTTTAAAATCGGTCGAGTAGTTTTTGAGATAATCCAAATCTTTTCTCTTTATAATAGGTATCATACCTAGTTTGATAGATAGATGATTTATGTAGGAACTTTAAACATTTCCTTTGAAACCTCGTAAATCCTAAATTATCATTTAAACGGAAAAATGGTTTAAGGAACCTAGGTGTGATTTTAAAAGACCTATCTAACGATACCCCACTTGCCTATCGACTTTCATTTATTAATTGGCTTCTAGTGGACGCCATTTTGTTTTTCTCAAATTCGGCCTCCATAGTGACACTCGGAAGATTAAAACAAATCTAGTGGTGCAAGTACTATCAAAATCGGTTCAGCCGTTTTTTCTGTAGTGCGACACAAAGGATTACAACCTTTGAAACCTCGTAAATCATGAATGATCATTAAAATGAAAAAATGTTCAAAGACACCTAACTCTGATTTTACAAGACCTATTCATCGATACCCCACTTGCCATAGTTTATTGACTTTCATTTTTAAATTTGTTACAATATGGCTTCTAGTGGGCGCCATTTTGTTTTTTCCCAAATTCGGCTTCCGTTATGACACTCGGAAAATTAAGACAAATCTAGTGGTGCAAGTATCATCAAAATCGGTTCAGCCGTTTTGTCTATAGTGCGACACAAAGGAAATATACATATATAGACTGATGAACACATAACCCTGTGCGTTCCGCAGTCGGGTAAAAACAAGACGAAATGAACCGCAAAACTAACTTTGTTTGTAGAGGTTTATTGTTAATATCAAAAAATTACGTTTGTTGTATGGGAGCCCCCCTTTAATATTTACTTTATTGATATTTAATTATTTATTTTGATAGGTAATATACAAGTTAATATTCTGTGAAAATTTGAACCGTCTACCTGTTACCGTTTTTAATATTGAGCAAAAAAATACGAAAAAAACACGTTTATTGTATGGGGACCCCCCTTAATATATATATATTTTTAATTTTTAGTATTTGTTGTTATAGCGGCAACGGAAATACATCATTTGTGAAAATTTCAGCTTTCTAGCTATCACGGTTTATGAGATACAGCCTGGAGACAGACAGACAGACAGACAGACAGCGGAGTCTTAGTAATAGGGTCCCGTTTTTACCCTTTGGGTACGGAACCCTAAAAAGTGCGTCGAACTTTGATGACGTCACTATGCAATATTTCATACAAAAACCCATATTAAGCGCGCGTTTTGACGTTTGAAAAAAGATGCCGATTTGACTAGTCAAATACCCAATCATCTCCGTCCCATTTACTTTTCGCCTTGCCTCGCTGGTGTGAAAGAAAGGTCCTGCGAGATTTCAATGATTTCAATTCCCACCCAGCAGCCCCCCCCTAGCATGGGCCGAGACAATTTTCTCCCCGAGGAAAGGATAAAAATTTTATTCCTAAATAAATAAATAAAAACGCTAAATAACGGTGGATAAATAGTCCCCCGAGTCCCCCCAAAATTTTTATCTCCGGCCCATGCTAGCCCTGCAGGGCTAGCATGGGCCGGGGATAAAAATTTTATCCTCCGATTTTATCCACTGACAAGAGATAAAATTAACTTATCTACTTCTCAGAGCACGGCAACAGTGGAGAGGAGAAGTTTATCCCCGTTTGACATTTAACGGGGACTCGGGGGACTATTTATCCACCGTTATTTAGCGTTTTTATTTATTTATTTAGGAATAAAATTTTTATCCTTTCCTCGGGGAGAAAATTGTCTCGGCCCATGCTAGGGGGGCAGCACATCCACGTCTCGCCTCTCCGGTCTGAAACCACATAAGTATGTGTGTTGCATATAGGTTTAGGGATTATAAGGAAAAAATGAAACGCATTGTACGAGAATCAGTATTCTTTTTACACAGTAATAAACTACCGCAACCTCGCAACTGATGCTTATTTATATACTTTAAAAATATTATACGAATCTGGCTTACATTAATTTTATTATTTTAATAAAAATTTCTATCTGTGAGAATATTATTAAGTAGTTATATTTACGATTTATAAAACGAATGCTACTGCAACGAAAGTGTGCATCCTCACTAAAATCATGGAATTTTCACTTACATCTAAATCTATCAAATATTATGTAATCGATATTACATAAAAAAATAATAAATTCATGCCCTAGCACTGCGGATTAAAACAAATATTTAGTCCACAATTTGTCATTGGGGCTGATTCTGTAGTGCACAATCTCTAAACTAAACTAAAATTAGAGCATTACAAATATTGCTCACCCTTTCATAATACTCCCTACGGAAAGGGACAGAACTACATTTAAAGCTGCCATTTTAGTTTAGTTTAGAGATTGTGTTACACAGAATCAGCCCCATTATTTAATTAGTTAGAATGTATCTATACATTTTCAAAACTAAATCAACATGATGCATTTCGCTTACGCTTAGCGTGGGTATTTACAATTTTAATATAAATTTTCTCATTAAACGTGATGGTTATTTTAGAATTAGGTCTCGCGTAAAATTAATATAATATAAATTATATCGCGGCTAAACTAAGAGACGAATTCCTACGTTCAAAACAAAACTGTACATAGATAACATTCCTGCGCTTAATCTTTATTAAAAAGTCATTGCAACATTTAGAAAAAAAATCATAGACTATGTCAAACTGTCTTTTCGCAGACTGTTAAACAATAGAAAAAATGTACATTGTAACCATGTTTACAACCATATGGGAACTGTTCGTGAATCAAGACAACTATCTCTTCTCCAACAATGCTCCAAGTGTTTGGTAGGAAATTGCAAAAAGCTATCCCAGCTTCTTTCATGCCACCAAATGATTGTAGGATGGTCTGAAACAAAGTATTTGCAATTAGAAACAAGAATAAGAAAGGTCGCCTAATAGTCTAGGCAACGGGGTGGTTCGTTGTATGGAGAGTGGAGACCCCCACATTAAATCCTCAGTCGTTGAAACTTGGCAGGGTTGTAGTATGGTATGAACCAAAACTTAATCCATGCACTACCTAAAACTTAATTTTCTTTTTAAAATAATAGTATTAAGTATATTTATACTCAAAACCGAAATATATCAATAGAAATAAACATGCAGAACATCGATATTTAAACCGATTTTATTATCAAACCTAAACTGCGTTTACGCGATAATGTACCTTCCTGCCTGAACAATAGGGTATATTCAAGTTAGGTTTTTATACCTAAAACTTAATATTTATGACTGAATATTTTCTCGATTTCTTTTTAAAATAATAGTATGAAGTATATATTTTATACTCAAAACCGAAATATATCAATAGAAATAAACATGCAGAACATCGATATTTAAACCGATTTTATTATCAAACCTAAACTGCGTTTACGCGATAATGTACCTTCCTGCCTGAACAATAGGGTATATTCAAGTTAGGTTTTTATACCTAAAACTTAATATTTATGACTGAATATTTTCTCTATTTCTTTTTAAAATAATAGTATTAAGTATATTTATACTCAAAACCGAAATATATCAATAGAAATAAACATGCAGAACATCGATATTTAAACCGATTTTATTATCAAATAATGTACCTTCCTGCCTTAACAATAGGGTATAGCATAAAAGCCTTACTTCCTTTCTGATTTTTTATTGGATATTAATTATAAAATACGTTTAGCTCATGATACTTTATCATACCGTAAAGTTTCGTCGCCTGAGAAATTATTGTTGGGGTCCACTAGCTTTATTGCCTAGAGCTAGACTATAAGAAAAATCGGTCAAGAGTCACATGTTACCGGTTTTAATGGAATTTACCAGGTCATTAATCATTAAATAACTTTTGTTCATTTTTTGCAATTTTGTGTAATTTTATTATAGTGCTTCTCACACTAGTCAAGTTAGTTACTTCTGTTCAGTCGGTCAGGGGGGAGGGATTTGTGTGTATTTTATGAAATGATATATCACTCGCTTTAACGGTGAAGGAAAACATCGTGAGGAAATCTATATATGCCCGTATGTATCTCAATGAGGTGTGTGAAGTCTACCAATCCGCACTTGGCCATCGTGGTGGAATACGGCCAAACCGCTCATACTGAGAGGAGACTATAGTGCTCAGTACTGAGCCGGCAGGGGTTGAATTGGATAGTAATTATAGTGGGTGCTAACTGCCTCGTTGGTCTAGCATGTTCGACTGCGGCCGACGAGGTCCCGGGTTCGAGTCCCGGGTCGAGCCATAACAAGTACATATAGGCTTTTTCTGACAAGAAATTCTCAGTACTAAGCCCAGAGTTAGGTTGGCGGTATTTCACCCCCGAGCCTCGGAGTACGTAAAGCCGTCGGTAATGCGCCTGATCTCTCTCCAGTCGTGTCGGATTTTTCGTCCCATCGGGCTATGAGAGTAAAGGAACAGAGAGTGCACCTGTGTTTGCGCACACACATGTGCACTATATCTCCCGCGCAGATGGCTAATCTCTCTGGAGATTGGCCGCCGTGGCCGAAATTCGGTCTGGAGGATAACATTAACATCAATTATACATAGAAAGATTAAATAATTTCACCACTGAAATTAGGACGAATTCGTGGACTTAAAGAATCAAAGCTGGTTCAATATTTTATTTTCTTTCTTTTCACTACTTGTACAAGACCAGGCCCATGCCCCATACAAATCCGAACCGTCTCCTTTCCTTTTGTCTTTGTTTCTTTTTAGCCTAACTAATATATTTTACGTCATTATTATCTTTTTCTAACCTAACTAACTATGCTTGTTTTTATCTCTCAGTGTGAGATCATTAGAGCGAACTTTGACTTTGATTAGACTTAAGATATGGCTAAAACGAGACAGATTTATGTTACTGTGAATAAGTTCGTCTCGTTTTAACTCTAAGTAAAGTCTGAGCTAAGTCAAAGTACGCGCTATAGATCTCAGGATAAATGGTATAAACATACCTATATTATAATTATGTAACACTCAGTGTACGGGCACGAAACTAGCGGTAGCGGGGCGGCGGCGGTAGCGGGGCGATGCGACTTCGGGAACAATTTGAAAGAGGTCTGGTAATACTTTTTAACTGACAAAAACGTCTGGGATTTATTTTTTCGAATTCTTTAAGTATAAAATTTAAAGATAAAAAAATCAAGTTGCCAAAAAAATATTTTTTCGGATTTTTTTTGAAAATTTTATATGCTGCGCAGTAGCGAAATAACCGCAAACGCTCTACCAGACTGGCAGAACTGGATTCGCCAATGAACGAAATTATATTTTTCCACAATTTCATATTGCCTAAAAAAACCTTCCCGAAAGTCGTCGCCAGCTCTCGAATTCCATCGCCCCGCTGTCGCCGTCGCCCGGCCGTCGCTCATTTCGTGCCCGCACACTAAGTCCACTTAAAAATGTACCCATATAAATGGTGGTTTACGTGGTTGAGTTGACGCCAGTTATTATTGTTATACTATGACTTTACCTATGAAATACCTACTGTGTCGTTAAACCCAAAGAAATAAAATAAAATATAGTGCTTACCTTAGCTAGTAAGGAGTGCAATGTTTATCTCCTTGACCATTTTGACGCGATGCAACATCTTGGCCAGCGCCGCACGACTCAGCGGCTGCGTAGAGTACCACACGGGCGAATCTGGCACGCACGACCTTTCTGGTTGTAGATAAAAAACGTCGTTCCTTGTACGCACAGACTCCGGGCTAGAATTGAATATACTATTACAATTTTTACATAAATAAAGTCATAATCCCACAGCGGTTCAGTAGTTTTGTTTGGGGATCGAATTAGAGCTAGATATTGAAGTCCGATAAGCATTTTATTGAAGTTTGTCTTGTTTTGTTACATACACATACATAATTATACATAATGATTGTGGAACCAGCTTCCATCTTCTGTGCTCCCTAATGATTATAATATGGGGCTCTTCAAAGCGCGGATAAACAAACATCTCAAAAGCCAGCAACGCATTGGCGGTTCCTCTGGTGCTGCAAATGTTCATGGGCGGCGGTAATCACTTACCATCAGGTGACCCGCTTGCTCGTTTGCTCGCTATATAATATATATATATATATAAATTTATATAAAAAATACAACTTAGTAAGATTTTCCGTGTTACAGGCGTCCTTATCCATACTAATAGCGTCAATGCGAATTTGCGTATGTCTGTTATCTTTTTAAGGTTCAATTGCAGAACCAAACTTGAAAAAGTTTGGCATAGAGATAGCTTGCTGCTTGCATCCTGGATGGTGGATAGGATAATTTTTTATCCTAGAAAATTTAAATTTCCATGGGATTTAAAAACATGTAAATCCTACTGCATCTGTGACCAATAAACTATTAGAAATTCAGTGTATGGAAGATGGTACAACCTACCAATTTACTATACAAACAAAGTTTTTTAACTATTTGACATGTGAAGTATCATAAAGTCTTATTTTAACTGCCAAACGGGATGAAAGAGAAAAAAATCAAGCCAAATAGGTTACAGTTCTAAAAAAAACTAACTTTGTGCAAATTAAACAGCAGCTTTTGCAGCTCCAAAAACAAAACAAGAAAAAACTAAATAAATTCATAATAAAATTATGTTATGATACTCTTCGGCAAATAAGATAATATCTGGCTCAAACCACCAGTCATTGATGCTTACCATTTGGAAATGTAGAACTCGTACAACTTTACAGGACACCTCAGGGGGTTCTCTTCGTTCTCTTGTTGTTCATATACTTTCTTTTTTCTCGAGTTTGCCTCTAGAAAAGTAAAGTTCACAAATTAATACTAAAATTAAATGATATTAAGGGTACCTTCTTCATACAAACATAAACTCGTAATTACTACATTATTTGATATTGTACGCTCAAAACTAAGTATTATTTCGATTTGTCTCGCCATTATCTAGGTTTATTGATACATTAAATATTGAAAAAAATATTGATTTTAAAGTTACGAGCCTCAAAAGATTCCTATTTTCACACTAAATTGATGACAACTTTGGGCGCAAATAAATAAGATTAGGAGTATGAAAATTATAAAACAATTTAATGAGAAACATAGTTTATTTATTCATTAGTTGAAATAACTTTACTTTGTAAACATACATTTAGTAGTTTTAACAAACAACCGGGTTTCCCAAACGACTGTTCAACCCTTTTCGCGCGCTTGATTTCGGTGAAAATCATCGTGCCTCGCACCCGACACGCACTTTCTAACACAATGTTAGGTGCAATAGCAAACAGCCCCCCGATTATGTAAGAATGGCCGATCAAAACGTAAAAGTTCGGCATTCTCATACGTTTAGAATGGGTACGCGAAATTGAGCTCTGCAAATTAAATGCAATTATGGTTTATTTTACTTTGACGCCGAACTTTTACGATTTGATCGACAATTCTTACATAATCGGGGGGCTGGTTACCCACGTGCGCCGGCAACTTCGGTCGCGCGTACTGTGCCCTCTTAAGGAGGCCATACACGTAAGGGTTTGCATGATGGTTTTAGCCGTACATGCATAACCAACAGGTATAACCGACTTTCATATAACACATACACGTCAGGGTTTGCATGCACAGTTTTGCCATAAACTCTCAGTTCGAAGTACTGTGTACCGTGTACGGTATACCAAACTTAACAATGGACGACGGCGATGTGATAGCTATACTTGGCATAACAGTTGTTCTACAGAACAGAAAAAGAAAAATCATCGTATTTTTTTTTCTCTCGTCTAACGTTACTTACTACGTAACGTACTAGTGGTTCGCCCCGAACTGAGACCTCGCAGTATCCATAAGATAGTTTTAACTATATATTGTAATAGTTAACTTACGAGCATGTCTAGATGCGCGCTCATATTTACGTTCATAGACATCATCAGTACTATCAGTAGGCTATTTTTTAATTCCACGTAAAATGGTGCTAACGTCTATATTATTTGTAAGCACAAACGAATAAACTTTAACAGAGCGCCATTTATTGACATCATTGTGAAGTTCTGTTAAAAATACTGAAGCTCATTAAAAATTAAATAGGTAATTTCGTTTTCTTATAATATTTATCTAATTTTATATACATTTTATATGGTACTATACAATTGTACAGGATATAATTCAAATAATTGATCAAGTTTCAGCCTCAGCCTTTCAGAAAATTGAGAGTTCTAAGGTCAACTTTGGACGTTAGAAAATCTCCACTTTGAAAGCCCCCCATTTCGTCAATTTTACAACAACAAACTGAGAACTGTGCAGGCAAGCTCGCCGGACGCCACACACGCTCGGTCATGCTCGCGCGCAAACATAACCGAGCGGCAAAAATATCAATTTTGATATTTGCTTGGTTGCATGTACATGCGCCGATGACTGTACAGTTTTATCACATACACGCTAGGGTTTGCCTGTCGGTTATGCATGTACGGCTAAAACCATCATGCAAACCCTTACGTGTATGGCCTCCTTTAAGCTAGCAGATCATTTGTTTTAACTTTTACTAAAACATGTTTTGATAAATCAGCATTTTAATTCTATTTTGACATGATTTTACCCGCAGTTACGTTTTTAATAATTCTTTGACAATTTAAATAAATGGCAGTTTAAATCTTTGTTTTCTTGTTTAGATTTATTATTTATGTTATACTAGCTGATGCCCGCGACTTCGTCCGCGTGGATTGAGGTTTTTTGGTTCCCGCGGGAACTCTTTAATTTTCCGGGATAAAAAGTAGCCTATGTGCTATTCCAGACTATAATCTATCTCTGTGCCAAATTTCATCCAGATCCGTTCATCCGTTGGAGCGTGATTGAGTAAGAAACATACATCCATACATCCAAACTTTCGCATTTAAAATATTTATTTGATGTATTTCAATTTTGGATGTAAGAGCGCCATTAAGGATGTGTCATCTGTCATGATCATCACTTACCATTAGGTGAGATCGCAGTCAAGGGTTAACTTGTAGTGGATAAAAAAAAGGTCCGCTAAAAACAGATGAAGATAATGATGATGCAAAAGTTCTCACCGAGCGAGGCCTGTGGAGGGTAGAACCGTAGCAAGACATTCCGGGAGCCAGGTATCTTGGCCTGGCCGGGCTGGTTGGGGTTGCGCTTCCAGTGCTTCATTATGTGCGAGAACGATAGTTGCATGTGCTCTTCGACTGTCTGTAAAAAGTCATTTGTTGTAAGAAAGGGTACCTACTAAAATTTGGATGATTATATTTCGGACAAAGATGCTTGGACAATCTCTGAAGTATCCATACTAATATTATAATTGCGAAAGTGTGTCTGTCTGTCTGTCTGCTACGCTTTCACAGCCCATCTGCTCAACCGATTTAGATGAAATTAGGTACAGGGGTAGATTGTATTCCGGGGAAGGACATAGGCTACTTCTATCCCGGAAAATTAAAGAGTTCCCGCGGTTCTCATTATCTAGTGAATACATATGAGTAAATTACAATGAATTCAAGTTACCATAATTTATATTTTTAATTCATATTAAATATTGCTCACAGTTTGAAAGTTTATGTGTAAATAATAGATATGATAACATATAGATAGTGCATAACAACCTAACAACATACATCATACAGTAACAAGAACCATAACAGCATTGAATTAGAGCTCAATTTCGTGTATCCATTATCATACGTTTAGGGTATCGTACATACCTAAATTATGAGAATGGGTACACGAAATTGAGCTCTAAGTCAATGCTGTTATGGTTTATTTTACTTTGACGCCGAACTTTTACGATTTGATCAACAATTCTTACATAATCGGGGGGTTGATCCCAATTCCCAATATTAATACAAATATACATAGCCATAATACTTACGACAAGATTAAAATGCTTAGTGTTGAAAAACATAAGCGTAGACAGTAAAACGTGAGGCGAATGCGCGCCGAGCTGCTTACTCTCCCATAGATGCTCCTCTTCCACCCTCGTTACTATGTATTCTGTAACATACATATAAGTTATGTTATTTTGTGTGCTTATAAATTAAGAAATACTTATCTTAAAATTTTAAGGCATGTTTTTTATTTATTTACAGACTAAGTAAGCCACCACTACAGCCCACTAACGTCCCACTATTGGGCACAGGCCTCCATTCTCATAGGAGGTAATTAGAGCTTAGACCCACCACGCTGCTCCAATGCGGGTTGGCGACTATTATCATGTAAGTGATAATAACCGGGACCGACTGCTTAACGTGCTCTCCGAGGCACGGGGGTGAAACACCGCCAACTTCCTAACTCCGGGCTAGTACTGAGAATTTCTAGTCAGAAAAACCCAATACTCAATTATGGCCCGACCCGGGACCTCGTCGGCCGCAGTCGAACATGCCAACCACTAGACCAGAGGCAGTGACATAATTTGGAAGATTCATGTGGTGTGGTGAATATTGCAAGCTGCAAGTGCAAGATGCACTGTACCACATACATTTGCCTACTGTTGCGGATTATAGCAAACTAGCTGATGCCCGCGACTTCGTCCGCGTGGATTGAGGTTTTTCGGTTCCCGCGGGAACTCTTTAATTTTCCGGGATAAAAAGTAGCCTATGTGCTATTCCAGACTATAATCTATCTCTGTGCCAAATTTCATCCAGATCCGTTCAGCTGTTGGAGCGTGATTGAGTAACAAACATCCATACATCCATACATCCATCCAAACTTTCGCATTTATAATATTTATTTGATTAAATTTCAAGTTCCTTCATAATGAGTGAAATACTCACGTGAGTCATTATATAAAACTGAAAACTTCCTCGCCACTTCGTCCAAACAGTCCGTGAACTTCTCGTAATACGGGTCCGTGAATATGTTGTCTATCCTACCGTTTTCAAACAGATATTGCTGTATACCTGAAAACAAATTATGATTGTTCCCCTAATTAAGGTTTGTCAAATTAAAAAACGTGTGGTGTCGTGGAACACCAGATAGGAACGAAGTTCCTTATTACATAAATATTAATTTCAAGTTCTAGTCGAGGTAAAAAGAAAATATTTATTCAGGTATAAATTTTTTATTATGATTTTTTTATCGATAAAAATCAAAAACTACTTTACAAAATTATCTTAACACTTTTATTTTATTGACAATGGTTCATAAAAATATATTATAATAATAGCAAACTGAAATAATAATAATAAGTCATCATGTAGACTATACATTAGACACTGTATAGTGAACATACATAAACTATACATAAAAATCTTAAAACGCATTTTCGTTACGGACGTTTTTTGCCAGATAGGGTACCCCTCCGCATCGTCCCATAAGGAAATTCGTTCCAAAAAAAAAAATATTGCTATCACGTGTGTCGGTAAAGGTTTGGTCAACTCTTGCCACAACTTGATTTTTGTGCTTACAAAAAATAATGATAATTCAGGCCTTGTTGTACACGCAGTGTTAGATGATGCCAAACTGTACGATCAAATTTTGGATGTATTTTGTGACGTTTAGTCAAAATCAAAAAAAATTTATTCAAGTACAGCATCCATCTTTTGTGTTTCCTCATGATTATAATATGGGGCTCTTCAAAGGGCGGATAAACAAACATCTTAAAAGCCAGCAACGCATTGGCGGTTCCTCTGGTGCTGCAAATGTTCATGGGCGGCGATAATCACTTACCATCAGGTGACCCGCCTGCTCGTTTGCTCGACATATATATTTTTAAAAAAGTAGACTTTTTACAAGTGCTTTTAAATAGACGAATGAATCTACCACTGGTTCAGAATGACGTTCCTACCGAGAAGAACCAGCAAGAAAGAAGAGTCAAATTACTTACTGTACTTAAGACTCACCTAGAACCAAATAATAAATAGTGTCCGGTGCGTATTCGCTGCCGTTGGGCTTGCGCACTTCCTTCACAAACAAACATAGGGAGTAGTTGAGCTCATCCGCTGTTAGTTGCAGGATCTCAGACTTGAACGGCTTCCGTCGTATCGAACTCTTCTCGATCTCTGCATTCTTCGTCATCACCCATTGCTTCCACGCGTTCACGCCAAAAGTGTACTAGAAGAGTCGACGTTTTTATATATTCAATATAGGGTGTAAATACCCAACAATCACAATCATTTCTGACTGGCTATTACGCTATTAGACACTGTAAAAATTCTATAAATTCAGCCACATAAAATAATAGAAGTTATAGCAATACAATGGTTGATGAGATAGCTCTTATCAACCATCAGTATAACCGATAATGCAGCGGTCTTGAGAAATTAGTCTTTATCAAAGTAAGGGCCAGTGATAGGTGGTAGTCTGTCATATCACATAGCATAAGCATTTGATAGCGTTGGTTTTCTCTTGATGCGGAGTTCGAAGTTTGAAGTTGGCAGTGAGGCGGCGCATCATTCCTGTTGTAATTCAAGAACCTGTTAGCGTCGGGTTTCTCCTATGACTCATGCAGTGGGCGTATTATTACAAACCTATTTATCTGGACTTCGTACGGGTGGTGGCGCATCGTTCCAAACCTGTGTTGCAATTCGCTCACCTTGAGGCACATGTTAGAGTCAGGTTTCTTTTGCGACTCACGCGGAGGCTCGGGCGGCGGCGCGGGCGCGGTCTAGCGGCGTCGCCTGGACGACCTCGTACAGATAGTGGCTTATAATTCCAAACTTATGTATCTGGAACTCGTACGGGTGGTGGCGTATCGTTCCACATCTGTGTTGCAATCCACTTACCTTAAGGCACATGTTAGCGTCAGGAGGCTCGGGCGGCGGCGCGGGCGCGGTCTAGCGACGTCGCCTGGACGACCTCGTACAGGTAGTGGCTTATAATTCCAAACTTATGTATCTGGAACTCGTACGGGTGGTGGCGCATCGTTCCAAACCTGTGTTGCAATTCACTCACCTTGAGGCACATGTTAGCGTCAGGCTTCTCCTGCGGCTCACGTGGAGGCTCGGGCGGCGGCGCGGGTGCTGGTTCACGGCGTCGCTTGGACGACCTCGTACGGGTGGCTGCGGGCGGCGGCACCCTCTTCCTTGCCCCCGCGTTCACAGCCACACTCGACGCTCGTAACGCTGCCACCGCTCGTTGCTGCTCTAGAGCCATCATGTGTTGGTGCATGCCTTCGCCTTCTAGACCTGAACAGAAGACATTACAATATACATTCTATATTATTGCGGCACAGACTTCCGAACCAGTGTTTCACAAGAAGTTTGAGTTTATTATATCTCTGTTAATATTCCCAAAAGGTAAGCCTGCCAATAGCTCTTGGCTAGTATGGTGGTGGCCCTATTCATACCAAGACGAGACCCTTGCCTGACCACTACTGAAACAGAGGTCACTTTTCAGAATGAATAGCCATAACCGGCGATGCGTTGACATAAAGATGATTTCTAACCAAGCCAATTACTGCTTATTCAAATACCTGTATCAACAAAGTAGTATGACACAAGTATCGTGAATCGTCAGCTAATAGAATGACTATTTGGACACGCAGAGAGCAGTTAGATACAATCGCAATATTGTCATCAATATAAACACACTAAGAGTTCCACCAACTTATCTGGCCGGGTGGCCAAAATTAGAACGATTTTTTTTACTGTTTATTTTAAAAAGCAACACTAAGTGAGATAACAGCGACCCTATCAGATAACTTTGTGTACACTATATGATCAGTCTAAACGATTAAACTTAAAAGTGTAATCACAAGAATTTAAATTATTTAGATTTTTCAACTTGTTGTGTGGAGTTTTTTTAATTTACCTGGTAATCCTGGGTGTGAGCTGGGTGTAATGGTGTTAGCAGTCATGGCTGACTCCAGGTCGACAGGTTGGTCCTCATACTCCGTGGCCATCTTAAGCGCCATTTGGAGCATGTCTTCGCCAAACGCGTTGTTCCCGTCCATACCGCCTACTGGGCTGAAGCCTTCTTCTGAAGGAAATACGTCATCATACAACAACAGCTTGGTTTAGATGTTTTCTGTTGAATTTGAGCTTTGAAACAAGGTCATTAAATTCCATTTTACTTTGAATCTCGAATATAAATATTCGATTTGATTTGAGAGCTTTACGTGCTCTCCGAGGCAGATAACAAGCTTCATAACTCCGGGCTAGTACTGAACCGGAGACCTTGTCATCAGCAGTCAAACATACTAACCACCAGACCAATGAGGCAGTTATAGTGGAGAGATGTTAAGTACTATTGAACCCTATACCTGAAATTCTGGTCAGGTCAGGTCATTGCAGTAAAATCTTTAGTTATAAAAAAAAATACTGACCATTTTCTTCCTCAGTATCGGAATCGCTCTGTCTTTAGTTATAAAAAAAAATACTAACCATTTTCTTCCTCAGTATCGGAATCGCTCTGATCCTTCTTCTTATCTCCAGCCACCATTTCAGCCATCATCAACAACTCGGCCTCAAACGGATCAGTCGGCATCTTATCATGTATCTTATTGATCTCCTTCATGATACCCTTTGCAGAATTCCTCGTCGTAGGTATAAACACAGGGGTTGGAATAGGTAGGGGTATAGGAACCGGTATAGGGAAGGGTAAAGACCACATAACGCACGGTACAGGGACATATATTGGTACTGGGACGGGGATAAGGACTTTACGTTCTAAGCTTGAGTCTGTTTGACACTCTTTAGTACACGGATGGGGTCTACAGGAAACGCCTTTGGAAACCATCATAGGTTTGGACATAGTTGCTTTGTTCGCGACTTCATGAGGGGGTAAGGTTTTTACTATGACGTGGTTGTATATTTTCGGGGGTGGTGGAGGTGGTGGGGTTGGCGGTTTTGGCGGTGGTGGGGGGGTTTTGGGCGCTTGGGGCGGTTCCGGCTCGGGTGGAGGGGGAGGTTGGTGTCGTTTTGATTTGCTGCGCGTCGGTTGTACTACGGGGGCGGGCGCTATAGGTGCTAGGGATTGCACGTTCGATATAACTGGTAGTCCGGAACGGGTTTGCGTTTTCGTTGCTGTGGATGAAAACATCTTATTAGAAAAGGCTATTTTTTTTGTCAGTCTCCCTTAGACACCCTACAGAAGCACCCTGCTGATTCGGTAATGCTGATTCGGTAAACAATGCTTATTTTATATGTGAATAATAAAACTTCAAGAAAACTAACTTTCTAGCGGGTTTGAGCCATTTCTCATAAACCTTCAAGAAAACCAAGTAAACATGAATTAATTAAACTGGTTGAAGTGACGTTTATTGTCGCCTCCCCTCCTCACAGCACGCAGTCTGCGTTGCGCCGCGTCGTGTGAACAAGACTCCGTGGACTTCAGTCGGATAAGAAACTAGTTGAGAATACTCTGACAAAAACGTTAGTTTACCCAGTATTTATAATAAGCTAGACCCGCGACTTCGTGGATTAAGTTTTTTTAAATCCCGTGGGAACTCCTTAATTTTCCGGGATAAAAAGTAACCCATGTCCTTCCCCGATTTTTTTTATTCACTACCAGTTAGCCTTTGACTGCGATCTCACCTGATGGTAAGTGATGATTGCCGGTAGGATGGTAACTAGCCACGGCCGAAGCCTCCCACCAGGCCAGACCAAGGAAAATTCAGAAATTATAAATTCCCAAATTGACCCTGCCGGGTATCGAACCCGCACGTTAAGACAACAGCACTACACACTGCGCCATGGAGGTCGTCAAATATTCAAACTACCCCTCTACCAAATTTCATCAAAATCGGTTGTACGGATAGGCCGTGAAAGCGTAGCAGACAGACACACTTTCGCATTTATAATATTAAGTATGGATATCACTTTAGATAGTTAAACTATAATGTACTCACCATTATTTTTGTGCGCAGGCGCATAGGTCCGCCTGGGAGCGCCCGTCGGCACCGCCTTGGGTTGATCGATGGCCTCGCCTGCGACCTCTTGAGGTGCTTGTTTTGAGTATTGACCCTACAGAGGACCATCAAAATTGAAATATTTATTAATATCACAGCAAAAATATCAAAATACAACAAAACAAATATTCAAAAGCACTTGCAAACGTTTGTTTCAATACAAAAAGGTTTGAATTGATTTAATGAATAATATGAATTGAAAGATTTTTATGCAAAAACTTTAACAAGTGCTTTAAAATCATCAAGCAAATCTATCACTAGTTTGAAATGCGCTTCCTACAGGTTTAGATTCCTTCCTCACTACTTTTGGAACGAAGTTCCTTATGGGACAATGCGGAGGGGTACCCTAGCCGGCAAAAAACGTAACGAAAATGCGTGGAGTAGGATTTTATGTACAGTTTATGTATGTTCGCTATACAGTGTCTAATGTATAGTCTATGTGAGGACTGTTAATTATTATTATTATATATTTTTATGAATCATTGTGAATAAAATTAGTGTTAAAATAATTTTGTAAAGTAGTTTTTGATTTTTATCGATAAAAAATCATAATAAAAAATTTATACCTGAATAATTATTTTCTTTTTACCTCGACTTGAACTTGAAATTAATATTTATGTAGTAAGGAACTTCGTTCCTATCCGGTGTCCCACGGCACCACGCGTTTTTTTTCTTATAAATGAATGACTTACTTGGAAGCTCATGACGCACTGGTAGGTACAGAAGTTGCGCACTGTCGCATCCGACATCGTAAGGTGATATTGCGCCATGGCCCAAAGCTTACACATGTCGCATTTCATTCTGCAAATAAACAAACAATAAAGCATTTTGCAGCAAAACAACTCCACTTGAGGCAACTCCATAGATACCCAAAATTGAAATAACATAAGGAGCATTCCTGGGCGTGGTAACCCACTTTTTCGGCGGAAGTTTAAACAAATTGTAGGCTCTTCTCAGACCAGGGTGCGTTTGGAACCCTCGTAGCTTTAGTTTTAAGATACCGTAGTTAATTATCACCATCACGTCTTATACTTTGTAAGCATGACATTCAGAAGGTGTACTTTGTAGGTACTCGTACCTAATTTGAATAAATATGTTTTGAGTTTGAGTTTGATTACTCAAAACATCAAAATAGTCTCACTTACTTTCAAGTATGATCATAAATTATCATCACACTATTATTTCGAAGGCGAAAATTTGTATTTGTGTATATTTGTTACTTGTTCACGCAAAAACTACTGGACGGATTTGGCTCAAATTTGGAATAGAGATAGATTATATTACCCTGGATTAACACAAAGGCAACTTCTTATCCAGGAAAATAAAGAGTTTTTGATACTTTTTTTTATACAAAGTATAAGACATGATAATTAATGACGCTATCTTAATCTAGAAGGGTTCCGAACGCGCCCTGGTCTTGAGCCCACAACAAACTCAGCCAGGTTTTTTTTATATCACCATCTCACAAAACATGTTAAATTAATTAGATCTATAATTTCCATTGCATTAATTAGCGGCTAGAACTGTATAAAACTCCTAGATAAAATATAGCGGCCTCAAAATATCTGCACTGTCTGACAGCCATTTTGATTATGTAACAACGTACTATAGTCCGAAAACAAATCTGAGTTACTCAAAAGTTATGCCTATATTACTATTCTATACTTATTTCTATATTATTATTTTAGTTGCGATAGATATTTTACTCAAAAACACACCTTCTTGAAGACACAGCGTTAACGGAGACTTGGTAGAGAGTGAGGCAATTTAGCGAGCACATCATTATTGCCTGCCCGTTGGCCTGGCCTCGCCTTATCATGTCGAAGTTATACTTCTTCACTTTGCACCAGTTGCACGGCACTATATGCCGCGAATTGCTTATGTAAATGTTCATACAGAGCTTGGAGCAGAAACAGAAGGGAACAGACGATTCGTAAATGGTGAAGAATGCGCTCATTTTCCTTTCGAAGTATTTTTTACACCAGCGACACTGATCTGAAATTAAAAAGGTTCTTTTAGTCAATTTTTGTTTTGGATTAAAGTATTAGTCATGTTGGAGATTTACTTTACACTTTCTTCAATTAAGAGAATGGCACATCGATAAATAAAGCTAATTTAATATACAAAGATAGCTGGTGCTCACTGTGTTATATTTTAACGGTTTTTGAAGTGAAACTTCTTTAGAAATGTTGTAATTTGAAAATTCGATGAAACGAAAAAGCGACACCAAAAAGAGAAACATATTTATAATAGGATTTAGCCTGCAAGAGAATTAGATAGAATACCAGTTATATTTATCTCATTATCTCGTAGGCTTTTTCTGAAGTTTCACTTCTGCCATGTGTCAATTGAACACACACACACTTTTTTTAATTTTTAATTTTAGTTTATACACAGTTTAGAAGCAAAATAGGTGCTGGCAAATTAAGAAAGTTAACTGATGCTGTGTATTATTGTTTTATAAAATAAGATATTTACCTGGAAACATATTATTGACGAACTTGAATGCGGCAAAACAGGGATCCGAGCACAGCCTTTGAAAAGCGTCTTTCCCAACCTCCACCTCAATAGTAGTTGCCTTTTCCAGTGAGCATACTGCACACTTCGCCCAGACTGGCTGAGGTATCGGATTCTTGCTCATATGATCAAATTTCTCCATACAACTCTGTGAACAGAAGTCCTTAAACTGCCCTTTATCCCCAACCGGTGCTAAGAAACCTTCGTTCCCAGACGATATATCTTTCTGGCAGTAACAACATATTTTTAAACCCTTTTTAAACTCTTCCAAACAACCCGAGTTACAAAACTGTCGGATATCGTAACCGAAACGGACACAATACTTCCCTAAACTCGTATGTTGGACATTCTTTTTACAATTCGCGCATTTCGAACCAATGAAATTCTGGTATTTTCCTAAACACACTTCGTTACAAAAGTCCATGGCTTCCCATGTCAGCATTTTCTCATCGTTAGTCAACATAGCATGACATTGCATACAGGAACGTAAAAATGTACGTTCTCTCTCATCGCGAGCCGCTTGCACCATAGCTGGAGTTTTCGCTTGTATTTTATACGCTTCATCTAAATATTTATCCGTTGCATTGCTTATAACTTTGAGTTTCAATAATGGAGGATTTTGAGGTTTCATAACTATAGGAACGACGACTTTACGCTGCGCCCGCTTCTTTTTTAAGATATATCTACCGTTTTCTTTAGTGTTTAAGTTTCTTAAACAACTTTGTTCGCATATAGATAGGATTTCTCCGTATCTGAACATTCCGTATGCACATTCCTTGGTTTCCAGGCAAACACAGCAAGTGTCTTCCACCGGTGCTATTTTCTCTTCTACCGTTATTCTACGCCATTTGTATGTATACTTTTCTTTTTCATCACCCATCATGCTGTATAAACATTCGGTTGAACAGTAAACTGTGTCCTCTCCATCGAAGTTGTAGTAAAAATAGCATACTTTGAGCTCTTCGCATTCCGAACAAGTTAACTTCTCCGGTGTTATTTCCTCAATCACGTATGTTGCTACCACGGAGTACATTCCCGGATGTTTAGCTATGAACGGTTTGATGCAGGATGAGGAGCAAATGTAGCTATAGTTTGAGTCCTTGTTGGTAAACCGGAATATGCATGGTTTGACTTCCTCGCACTGTAAGCAACTGGCGCTCATCTCGTTTATCTGTCGAATGGCACAAGTCTCCTCAGTTTCTGTAGTTTCCTCCTGTTCGTTTTCTTTATCTGAAATTTCATACTAACATCATAAAGGTGAAAGTGTGTTTGTTTGTACTTCAATCACGCCGTAAAAGAGCAACGGATCGACGTGATTTTTTGCATGGGTACCTATAGTTGAGGTCCTGGTTACTTTTTATCACGGAAAATTAATGAGTTCCCGTGGGATTCAAATTATTCCACGTAAAAAGTAAAAACGATAAAAAGTATTCCACGTGGACTAAGTCGGCGGCTAGTTGAAAGTATATCGTGTAGGATGGAATCCAGCACAACCGGAGAGAGAGCAAGCGGAGGAGAGACAGATGGCTTTACGTGCTCTCCGAAGCATGGGATGTATGAAACACCGCCAAATTCCTAATCACTATAGTTAAGTACCTAATAATTAATATGTGCACGGTGTAATAATAGTTAAGCTAAGCATAAGTTACCTATAATAGTATTGTCACAGAGTACTGAACAGAGAGGAAGCTTCATACAAACGGCTCGCGGCGACTTCACCCATGCATAGCGCAACGATGTGTGCGTGAGCTCTCACCGACACATTCACCGACACGATCGTCCGGGTTAGCGAGACACTGTCTGGGTTAGAACGCAAGGGCTGACTGTGGCTGACGGTCGTGCGTTTAATGAAAATAAATAGAGGAACAATTTCGTGTTCAATCACGAAATTGTTCCTCAATTTATTTTCATTACTATAAGTTTACTGATTTTGTATTAATAATAAAACTACTTATTTAGATTTATATAAGTAAATATAGTGTTCAACAAAAATGCCGAATACTTGCACAGTTTGCTTGAAAAGCTCTAAAGACAATAAGGATGTTTCTTATTTTTCGTACCCGAGAGATAAAGAGAAGTAAGTACCTTTTTATATATACCTAGCGTACCTACCTGTAAAATAAAACTAGGTAATAACATTCATCGTCAAGGGAGAATGACGTGCTAGACAGGTAGGTGTGTACTATGTAGTCTAGCGATGAAGTCGGTCTCACCTACTTGAAGACAGTGCTCAGATAATAGAATACCCGAAGTACCTATTAAGGCTAAAAATGTGTGACTTTGTCCACCCCCCATATTATAAATGCGAAAATGTGCCAGTCTGTCTGTCTGTTACGCTTTAACGGCCCAGTTTTTCAACCGATTTTGAAGAAACTTTGTATAGAGGTAGGAGGAACTTTTTGCTAGTTGCGAGTTGCGACCCCAGGGATAAATAGGGTAAACGTGGGGCAGGGGTTTCCTATTTACCCCTGGCTCCACCAACATTTTTAACCGACTTCAAAAGGATTTGACCCGTATGTAGGTATGTATGTAGGTTTGTTAACGATTTTCTCGGAAACCAATGAACCTATTTTTATGATTTTTTCACTTGTGTAATTAACGTACACTACCTACTTTCGGGAAGGTTTAGGTTAGGTTGGGTTCGGGAAGAATATATTTAAATACACCAATAAATCAAAAGAATTTGAATATTAGAAGCAGCTTCACCATATTTGACATAGAAAAGTCAAATAATATGGTGAATGTCGATTGTCGACATCGATGTCGATTGTCGATATCGATATTAATGCCGATTTTGATGGTCGATATCGTTGTCAATTGTTGATATCGATTTTGATACTCATATCGATTGACGATATCGATGTCGATGTCGTTTGTCGATATCGATGTCGATTGTTGATATCGATGTTTATACTCATATCGATTGACGATATCGATGTCGATTGTTGATATCGATGTTGATACTCATATCGATTGACGATATCGATGTCGATGGTCGATACAAATGTCGATATCGATGTCGATTGTCGATATCGATGTCGATTGTCTATATCGATGTCGTTGTAGATGTCGATATCGATGTCGATTGTCGATATCGATGTCGATTGTCGATTGTCGATATCGATGTAATTGTCGATTGTCGATGTCTAAGTCGATGTATAATATTTTTATTTTTCCTTAAATTGTTGACATGCATCAGGTGACAACCCTAGCAGAATAGGTATACATTTTCGACTTTATTAGGAAGCTTCCCCTCTGATCGGATATATACTCGTGTGGTATTGTTCTCTGCAAGTCCTGTCTACGATGCACTGCACTTATGTACAGCAGCACCAGTTCATTTAGAGTAAAAAGAAAGGCAAGAAAAAAAAAAACCATTCAGAGTACCGACCTAGAACAGTCTCCGATCGCCATGTCGGAGGAAAAAAGAAAGGAACACATTATAAAACTAACATTATAAGCTAACAAACTACGTTTGTAGTTTGGTGGGAAACTTATTTTATTGTATTTGTTTGTGCAACTAATAATATAAAAAATAAGTCTCACCTCCGCCATTTTCCTGCGTGGCGTCTTCAGTCACACTAGTGTCTGCAGCCTCAGGGTTGTCAGGAATGTCTTCATTTACAGTCGCCTCCTCTGAAGCGCCTTCCACTGGTTCAACAGTTTCTGTCTCTTCCTTTGGTACTGCTGCTAATGCTGCTTCTACATTAAATAAACAAAATGTCTTTTAAACCAGGATTTAAAAGCGTAAATGTACTGGTCATATAATAATTAATTAATGTTCTCCCTACCTCGCTTTATTAAGTCTGCATCGAACTTCTGATTTTTTCTTTTATATTTTCCTTTTACGTCAAGTGTCAGTACAGGCGGAAATAAAAATTAATTACTTAGTTTTTTTTTACTTTTGATTAATTTGTGATTTTAGTGAAAGTTACACATTGAAATATTGTCGACCAACGGTTTTACGTGCTCTTTGGGTGAAGTTTCACCTGCGAAATTTCTACGCGAAACTGCATGATAATATGTATAAGAATATACAATTTATTTATTTCATTTTATTTATTGATAAACATACAACTCAATATATAATAATATGGCCCGACTCGGGACCTCGTCAACTGCCGTCGAACATGCTTACCACTGCACCAATGAGGCAGTCAACTTGTTACAGCAAAAAAAAAAACAAACCTTCATCTCGTTTTCGTTTCTCAGCCAAGACTTTCTCCGCTTCAGCCTTGTCAGCCTCCGATATCTCGCGCTCCGTGTCTGGGAGGAGGCAAACCTCTTCATCGGCCCCCGGCTCTTCACCCACCTCTTCTGAGTGTTCTTCATCTGTGGCAAAATTATCGGAACTGAACTCTCAAAACTGCTTAAAAACAGTTTTTGATAAAAACAATTTTGAATCACAATTCACAAGTGATGGTTATACCCAAAGTAAGCATCTTGTTTACAATAGGGATGATGACAACTCAATCAAATCAACCACTCTTTATCAAACTTAATAACACGCTTCTAGTAGGTACGGAATTTTGTATGAAATACATAGTTGTGACGTCTAAAAATTTCAACTTATCTTTTTTTCTATAATTGATAGTTTAAAATGATTATCAAACTTAAAACTAACAGAAGATGTTACTTTTAGTTCGTTTGGAAGACCCTCTATTTAATAATCAATAAGAAATCACGTATTTTTGACACAAGCATCACCCCTTTTACTATGTTAAGCATATGTTATGCTTTTATTATGTTGTTTGACGACCTCCGTGGCGCAGTGTACCACCCTACCGGTAAAGGAGTGCCGCCAAGCAATTTAGCGTTCCGGTACGATGCTGTGTAGAAACCGAACTGTATGGGTTTAATATAACTGCCGTGCCCCTAACAGGTTAGCCCGCTACCATCTTAGACTGCATCATCACTTACCATCAGCTGAGATCGCAGTCAAGGGCTAACTTGTAGTAGATACAAAAAAAATATATATATTGTATTATTTGATCAACTATCTGAATTCTGAATTGTTACCTGCTGGAGGGTCACCACCTTGGTCGGCGTGCGTGTCGTCATCGTCATCGTCATCAATGTTCACTGTGGTGGACGTGTCTTTGCTGGACGTCGCTGTGTTTGTGTCTGCACTTTTCAGAAGTGTGTCGAAAGGATCCAGTGCCTGTAGGTTTTCAGAGTATTTATTTAATTGCGCAAGTATAGTATGAAGACAAAATTCAAAAGTTAATGTTAAACTTTTTTTATTATAATTCTATGGCCAAATTAGCTGATGCCAGCGACTTTGTCCGCGTGGATTGAGGTTTTTTTGGTCCCCGCCGGAACTCTTTAATTTTCCGTGATAAAAAGTAGGCTATTTGTTATTCCAGACTATAATCTGTCTGTGCCAAATTTCGACCAGATCCATTGCCGTTGGGGTGTGATAGAGTAACAAACATCCATCCATACATCCATCCAAACTTTCGCATTTATAATATTAGTATGGCCAAATTAATAAATAACAATACATTTTTAGTTAGTTTTTTTTTGGATATGTTTAGACAAATTAAGTACAATGTTACCAAGTTATTCAACAACTGGGCTAAAAATTATACATTTTCAGTCCAGTTGTCAACTAAAGCCTTAGTGGGTATAATTTAAGTCCAGCAATAATTTATAGAATCACAGTTTAGCGAGCTTTAGGCTAATAAAACATGGTTATCAAAGTTGTTATAGCTGAAACCAGTTTTCAACTCTCGACTTTCAATATTTTTATAAAGTTTATACTAAACCAAACATTTTATCAAGTTAACTGAATGAGTTCAGTATACAAATACAATTAAATACCTGAGTATGATCTTCCTGTGAGTCCTCCATCACATTAGGAGCAGTCTCAAACTCCGGTTTGCCCACTTCTCTCTTTTCATCATCATCTTTGCTTTCACCAACTGAATCATTTTGATCCTTACTTTCACTTAAATCATGATCTTTTATTACATCTGCATTTTCCTGGTTATTTTTAACATTATCTATATCATCTTGAGATGTACTTTCTTCTTCTTTTGGAAGAATATTCTGTTCGGATTCTTGAGAATTTGTTTGTGACGCTGATTCAGAACTGTCTTCTGGTGACTCTGTTAAAATTGTTTAAGATTTAATGATCATGCTTTCTTTTTACATAAAAGAAATAATATTCTTTAACAAACAAATTGATTATTGAGCACTGAGTTTTTAAATAAGCCTTTTTTTATTAATAATCACATATGTGGTATATATAGTATTTAAGGGCTAGTGTAACCAGAAAATGTATTATAAATTCCATTTTTGCTATGTAAAACTGGGATTCTGTAATTATTATTTAAATGTAGGTTCAGGTCATGTAGTTCAATAGTAGATTATTCAACATGGGGGTAATGCAATGTCTTACATTACGGGCACCGGGATAAATCTCAAGCGTAACAAGGGATTTTAGACTAGCTCCTGAGCATAGCGAGGGTGTTGCATCTAGAATCCTGAGTGAAACGTGGGGTTTACTGGCACCCAAGACGAAGTCAGCATTACCCCTGTGTTGAATACTCTACTTTTCACACCTGGCAAGAAAATAAAATCAAGGCTAATAAAAACCATATTAATTATATAATTTCATTAACTAAAAATGACAACGAATGAATAAATAAATAATTAATGATAGTTCTTATAAGTAAATACGGCGTCTGAAATCGGGCAATTGGCACCTTTTGTAGTTTTCCATTTGCAGAAATCTTCATATATGCTTTTCAATTTCTGCCTTTAGAAATTTCTGGGAGCAAATCGTTTAAATATATACATTGAGCACCTATTTTAATAGTTTCTGTAGATAAATTACTGATGCTATCTTAGTCACTCAACAATGAAATTAAATAGATAATTAATTTAACTAACACCACAATTTAAACCATTTTAGAGATGAGTTTTGGAGGGAATTCTCAATAATCTTTACTCAGTGGTTCATGTTCTGCGGTCTCTGGCGAATGAAAGGGACACCATCATTCATCAAAGATAGATAGCATATCAAATCACACGAATGAGGTACGCCATCATACGTCAACGCGAGAGAAATACAGCTGACTCTCGTTAATTCGAAACTCGAGGGACTCATAAAATATTACGAATTATCGAGTGTTTGAAATATTAAATGGTTCGAAATTTTTGAGAGAAAATAAATAAAACTTCGAATTATTAATAGTCCATTCATTTTAGATTTTTTCGCGGCAAAATTTATAATTTTTTGAAACCACTGTGGTTTTATACCTATGAGTGAGTACATTAAAAAACACAACTCTCCCCCCCCCTCCGGTGGTGGCTTCCCCCCTCCCCACCTTGAAAAGTGTGCCATTTTGCAGATTTCCTAGATTTTCAAGAAAACTATACAAGCTAGGACAAAACCGTCAAAAAGAACATTGTTCCTTAATAAATTACCTACAAATAAGTTTATAACATTTATTATGATAGGAGTTATAGTTTACAAGCTATGGTGCGTTAAAGTTGACTAAAAATCGCAGCTCAGTAAAATTAGCCAATTTTCAACATTTTATATGTATTCTGTAATTTCTAGAAAACTATTAGAGTTAGGCAAAAACTGTCAAAAGTAAAAATAAACACCATTAAATGACCTACAAAAAAATATTTAGTTCATAAAGATAGGACTAATAATTTCGCATATACATCCACGTATTGTATACGAAGAAAAATAAAAAAATTGTTAGAATCCTGTGTTATTTGCAATTTGCACAATAACTATTAGAGCTAGGAAAAATCCTTCGAAGACCAATTAATTTCATTAAATTACCTACAGGAAAATGTTATGGTTTATTTAGATAGGACCAATAGTTCGAAAAATATGACTACCTTTATTACATGAAAAATTTTTTTTTTCAAAAACCTTGTATATATTTTGTAATTTTCACAAAAACTATTAGAACTAGGAAAAAAAATATCAGAAGCAAAAATGAACTTCATTAAATTACCTCCAAAATAGTTTTTAGTTTATTTTGACAGAACTAATAGTTTCGGAAATATTGCTGTCTAACTTGCATAAAAAAAGAAACCCTTGTAAAATCCGTAAATGTTTTTTGTAATTTCAAGAAGAAGTATTAGAGCTAGGAAAAAAGCTGTCAGGACTTAGGACAAAGATAATTAATTTACCTATAAAATAGTGTTTAGTTTATTTTGATAGGACAAATAGTTTTTGAAATATACCTTGCTATTTTGTAAGAACCGGTGGTAGTCATGTTGACTTAGCATAATAGTATGGAATGAATAGAAATTAACCCCTAAATAAATATAGTATATTACACATCTAGGGCAGTAAAATAAGAAATGTCTCAGATCACATGTAATTGTTGTCCGAGGCGAAGCCGAGGTCAATAAACATGTGATCTGAGGCTTTCTTATTTACTGCCCGTGGTGTGTATACTATTTTTCTCCTCGACGGAGGCGGAAAGCGGCATTTTCGTTTAGCGCAGCGGGAGGAAAATTGACGCTTTCCGCCCGGAGGTGAGAAAAAGTTTTTTTTTATTTTAGGCCCAAATGATGCCATCCTTCCTCCCCACTCCCCCAACCCCCCTCCCCCCTCCCCTCTCTCAAACATCTCGCCGATTGTGCTTTGATTTTAACTTTGAATAAATTTAAAAAAAATTTAAGTTAAATAATAAACACATATTACCTAATGCCCCCTTTTTAGGGTTCCGTAGCCAAATGGCAAAAAACGGAACCCTTATGGATTCGTCATGTCTGTCTGTCTGTCCGTCCGTATGTCACAGCCACTTTTTTCCGAAACTGAGAACTATACTGTTGAAACTTGTTAAATAGATGTATTCTGTGAACCGCATTAAGATTTTCACACAAAAATAGAAAAAAAAAACAATTAATTTTGGGGGTTCCCCACACTTAGAACTGAAACTCAAAAATTTTTTTTCATCAAACCCATACGTGTGGGGTATCTATGGATAGGTCTTCAAAAATGATATTGAGGTTTCTAATATCATTTTTTTCTAAACTGAATAGTTTGCGCGAGAGACACTTCCAAAGTGGTAAAATGTGTGTCCCCCCCCCTGTAACTTCTAAAATAAGAGAATGATAAAACTAAAAAAAATATATGATGTACATTACCATGCAAAGTTCCACCGAAAATTTGTTTGAACGAGATCTAGTATGTAGTTTTTTTTTAATAATTTAAAACTTACTACAGGTTTGTACGAAACCCTCGGTGCGCGAGTCCGACTCGCTCTTGGCCGGTTTTTTTATGCTAAAATGACTGGACTACAAGTGCAACAATGGCGAGGAAATGTACTGTTGAGTCTAGAAAACTGGGACTGGAAAAAAACAACTTTTTTCGCCCATACATACTACAAAGTCACCAGCTCCAGCATAGAGCTGATCTGATGATGGAACCAGGAGGTGTATAGGGGAACTCTTCAATTATTATCAGTAAGCCCCTCGAGTATGGGCTCAATTGGTTTGTTTTAAAGATTCCAAGCGTGTTTATGAACTAATTTAAGACTGATTTTACTGAGCTGCGTATTTTAGTCAACTTTAACGCACCATAGCTTGTAAACTATAACTCCTATCATAATAAATGTCATGAACTTATTTATAGGTAATTTATTAAGGAACAATACTCTCTTTGACAGTTTTGTCCTAGCTTGTATAGTTTTCTTAAAAATCTAGGAAATCTGCAAAATGGCACACTTTTCAAGGCGGGGAGGGGGGAAGCCACCACCGGAGGGGGGGGGGAGAGTTGTGTTTTTTAATGTACTCACTCATAGGTATAAAACAACAGTAGTTTCAATTAATTATTAATTTTGCCGTTTTCCCCATACATTGAAATCTAGAATGAATGGACTATAAGTGTTGATCAATTATTATTTACTAGAGGACGCCCGCGACTTCGTTCGCGTGGCATAAGTTTTTTTAATTCCCACAGGCACTCCTTCATTTCCGGAATAAAAAGAAGCCTATGTCACTCTCCAGATCCTCAACTATACGTACCCATGCAAAAAATCACATCGATCCGTTGCTCTGTTGCGGCGTGATTAAAGGACAAACTCTCTATTTAACGTTCTTGGGGATAGAAATTTCAAGACTGTGGCATACGTATTTCATAAATTTAAATCGGAAGCCCAAATACCAAGTTTCAGGGCGATAACTTGAAAAACGATGGACTTTCATTCAAATTTTCAACCCCTATTTAACCCCTTTGGTGCTGAAATTTTTAAATATTTTGACACACGTATTTCTTTATTTTTTACCGAAAGCCAAAATACCAAGTTTCGTTGATATAACTTGAGAAATGACAGACTTTCATACAAACTTTAAACCCCTATTTCACCCCCTTAAGGGTAGAATTTTGAAAAATCCTTCCTTAGTGAGCGCCTACGTCACAAAAGGAACCTACTGTCAAAATTTCAAGTTTCTAGCCACAGCGGTTTAGGCTGTGCGTTGATGCGTACTTACAATCTTTCTCTTTGCAACTTTGAATTGTCAAGTGTTTGATGCCGATGAGTTGGAATTAATGCGTCGTTTTGTTATGAGCAATGATTTTTTCGTTTGAATTACCAAGTGCATAAAAATGTATTGATTTAGTTCGAAATATAAAGAGATTTTGTAGGGAACTCATGATAACTTTGAATTATCACAGGTTTGAATTAACGAGTCAACTGTATTTAAATTTTAGAATGAACAGAATTTTCTTTGGATGTAGGATCTTTCTAAATTCAAATCACATTACAACCCAGGATTTCAGTACAACATTACAACACCGCTAAGCCATATGAATGTAATGATGTACTTTACCTTTAGATGACAGGTCTTGTAATAAGGTGTGAAAAACATATTATAACAAACCTTTATCTGTGCCATCCTCTTTTGATTGAGTATCCTTTTTTTGTACATTTCCTTCACTATTTTCATTATTTACACTATCACTGTCTTTGTCCATATGATTTAGGAGATTATCTTCACTAATGACATCACTAAGGTGGCTGTCACCACCTACAACTGGGTCCTCCACCGCGTCTTTATAAGTCTGTGGGACCACTTCACTACCATCACTGTCCTGGGTCCCTGGTACTTTGTCCTTATCATCCATATTTTACTCCTATTGGAAACACTCCAGTCCAAGAAATAAGCACATCTGAAACACACGATATAATTATTTATAATCTGTATTTTATACCATACACATAAGCCTGCCGCCGCCGCACCCGGCAATATTTTTAGGTTATAAATATTACGAGAATCATATACGGTCAACAAGACAATCTTATCAATGTTTCACAGAAAATTATAATTAAGTACTAAGTAAAGAAACAGGTTAAAATAATAGTAATTCTGAAGAGTGGCGTGCAATTAGAATCTACTTGACGCCAAAGACCAAATTCAAGCCTCATATCCCGCGCTTATTCGTTTTCTTGTTTTAAGACTCTGGGATATAAAATAATTACACAATATAGTTTTCCATACACTTATTGACACCTGGCTAGTTAATTATTGCATTATTTTATGAATTTACGACTTTATAGCGAGAATATGCTCCTTTGTAACTGAAGGGAACGTAAGGTCACATAGTAAAGCAAACGTCAGAGCGTAAACAAAGAATTTTATGCAAACACAACTTGGTACAATTTGTAAAGTTTTAAATAAGGCTAATGAATAAAATATTACTTACGAAGATGAAAAATTTAACAAATCACTTGAAATCCACAACAAACGACCACCATTTTGGAACCAACTTGTGCTGCAATTTGTTGCGGATATGAAGAGTCCTACCAACTGAGAAACTTATTAAATCATTTCAATTACCCGCGGATCATAGCAAAAAGCAATGAAAATTAAAAACTTTAAAATTAATTTTTCATTCAAAAATAAAATTGAAACTTTAGTTTCTTTCAATTCACAGAATAAAAAATTAATCAATCGCTTGGGCGATCCATCCCAGGGTGATCAATTTTTTTTTGTAATGTTGGTATAGAAATGCACTAGCGTCTTTAGGGATGCTACATGCCACGTTGAATTTGTCGACTATCGATAAAAGCAAAAAGCAAGTTTAGCTGTTTATATTGATATCAGATTCACTATTTTATATATTGTTATTCTAATATTATTATTTTATAACAAAGCAATGATTGCCAGTTGCCACACACAAACTGGTACCTAACGTAGCATCACGCTTATCATAATAATTATTATTTTCAATATTATTTATATTCGAGTTCATATTGTTTTAATAACTGCAGTAACAATATTCAGCCCATGTAAAAAATGTATAAAGAGATTGAAATTTAATGTGAACCCAAATATGTCTAAAAATATTTGTTTAAATATTTTTAGACATATTTGCACTGCACTGTGCTATAAATATCTGCACGGTGCTATAAATGAACTGGTAAATACAAAAATGTGATTTTTATTGCTATATAGTAAAAACATATTCAAATATTATTCTTGATACTTATGTACTACTCACAGAGTACATTATAATATAATATACTGGTACTACTGCAGTTTTAGTAACGCAAAGAGAGTAGTCTTTAATATTCTATTCTATTCACTACTCCCTATTGTTTCAAAAGATTTCAATCGATCATTATTAATTACAATAATTGATTCTAACTATATCATTGATAAATAGCCATTTGAATTTAATTTTTAGTGCTAATTAATTTTGGAACAAATCTGGACGTACTTATAAAGTTATAATATCCGTATTCGGATTTCGGACCGCGGCCGTCACTGATTTGGAATATTATGCTGAAAGAAAGAGGTTCGGCCCACAGGTTCGCCGTTCGGCCCGACTTCGAACTTGGAATTCTGACATTAAATTGAATGCATCGAAAATATGTTGGAAGTATTTGTTTTCTATTACGAAATGATTTTCTGTAAGCTATGCTTGGTGGCTGATATCGTCCCGATAGCAATGATTGGTTAATATAATGTCACAATTATGTATCTTATTTCCCATTGGATAGAATTTTAATGCTTAGAAAAGTACAATCTCGAGGATTATTATGGCGGGTTCGTGTTTTTTCAAGCTCAAATCATACGAAATGAGTATAATGCGCCGCCCGGGCGGCGACATTGACAGCGATTTGTCGAATATTCTCGTTCGCCATTTTGTGAATGCTATGGAATTTTGTGTTAAGTAATGAAGGTGAGCTCATCGTGGCGGACCACGAATTTGGCGTAAGTGTATCTCGGTATATTGTCTTTCCCGGGCCGTATGTTAATGGAAATTGTCGCGATTTGTGTATGATAGCTTTTCAGCGAGGTCGTGTATCGTTTATTAGATTCTTTTTTGTTTCCTTTAGCTAGTGAAATCGCGACTCGTTTGCGTGGTTTGGTTCATGGGTTTGGTTATGAATGGTGGTGTTGTTTTTGCAGCGATTACGATGTCTGACAAGTCTCTGGTAGGAAAGCCAGTGCTGAAGCGACATGAAGTCGCTAGGCCTATACATATTCAGAGGCTCGAAGCCGCCCTAGATATCAGACCCTTTGTAAACCAGGTGGAAAGGATACTAAACTCAGATGGTGGGAGCGACAGTGATGACGATTCTGACAGCAAATCCATGGATAATGAGATGTCCAGAGGTGACAAGAATATGTATGGTGTCGTGACTACTAAGCAAGGTAAATACACGGTTTTGGATAGCCCAAGCTACTGTTTCATTCAAGTTAAAATACAATAATATACAGCTCAAAAAGTAGGTATATATTTGTGCACAATCGTAACAAAAGTGTGAAATGTTTACAGCAATTATAGCTCATAAATAGCAGTGTAAGCTGATAGGTTTACATGAAACTTGTACTAAGGGAGCATTTGCCTTATATTGGGTCATTAGCAGGCGGTTAGTTCCAATTAGAACTATGCAGGGCTAATGTAAAAACACTAATAACCAGTTGGGCAACTTCTCTACATAATACTTCTTTTCTGCAACTTCTAAAAATTGGAGTATCAAAGAATTAGAGGTATAGGAAGAATAATAATTACAAGAGCAACTTTGTTATCAACTCTTTTTTTTTTTAAATATTAAACCAGTAAGTAGCCGTAATTGGTTTGTACCAGAATGCGAATTCGCTGGACGGCACATCTTTGCTGGTAGTATGGTAACTAGCCATGGCCAAAGTCTCCCACCAGGCCAGACCAGAGAAAATTCTGAAATTATATATCCCTAAATTAACCCTGCTGGGGATCAAACCCTGGACCTCCCACGTTAAGACAACACTGACCCAGGGACGTTGTTCAATCCTTATCTGCCCAAAGTTATAGCCAATCACACTTTGGTTTTATGCTATAATTTGGTTTTAGAAAGACAAAGCGATCGACTGAGGCTATACAACCTAGCATCAGTAGGAGAGGAACGGCAGTGGCTCAGAGATGTTCTACTTTCATCGGAGACAGACAGCAGCAGTGAGGAAGACAACCCCACTGCCAAGGAGCAGAGGATACAGAGACTGTTGAAGGAGAGGCATTACCATAACAAATATGCTAAGGGCTATTATAAGGACCCTGGGGTAAGTTTTAGGTCCCATACTTAAATATTCTAGAAACAAATTCTTTATAATCTCGTGAATAATCTGTTGTGGAAACAATATCATAATAATATGATGTTGTACAAACATAGTAACTACATACTTACATAGATTGATACTTACACTTTTCTACTTGATACTTATATACCTACTTTACATGCATTTATGTAGGACAATGGCCCTTCATGAACTTAAGTTGGTAAAGAAAGAACTTTTCACAGTTAAACCTTGTACTAAGTATAAACAATTAGTAATTATTATTTTTTATTTATTTTTCATCATGATTTGAATCATGTTTTAATGTGAGTCCCCAACCTTCAATAAAATGATTTTATTTCTAACCAACTGCAAAAAAGGATAATCTCAATTCGGCGCCTATATTTTATTTATTTCCTATACCAGAATTCCCGCTACATGTACTATGGCGCTGGTCTGCTATCAACCATCGACCGCTACCCGGAGCGCCGCGTCAGTAGGCCGATGCCGCCCGCAACCTCCGGAAGAGGCCGCAGAGGTCGCCCGGGTGACAGAGGCGCTGCTAGAGGCGCGCAGAAAGGCCGTAGAGGCCGCGCGTGTGCTGAGGGCGGCGATGTGGTGAGTTGATACTTGTATTATTGTTGATCGTTCTCTTGCCAACTCTCGAACGCCGAGTCAGTAGACCGGCAGAGGCCGTAGAGGTCGCCCGGCTGACAGAGGCGCACAGAAAGGCCGTAGAGGCCGCGCGTGTGCTGAGGGCGGTGATGTGGTGAGTTGATACTTGTATTGTTGTTCTGTTCTCTTGCCAACTCTCGAACGCTGACTCAGTAGACCGGCAGAGGCTACAGAGGTCGCCCGGGTGACAGAGGCGCGCAGAAAGCCCGTAGAGGCCGCGCGTGTGCTGAGGGCGGCGATGTGGTGAGTTGATACTTGTATTATTGTTCTGGTCTCTTGCCAACTCTCGAGCGCTGAGTCAGTAGATCGGCAGAGGCCGCAGAGGTCGCCCGGGTGACAGAGGCGCACAGAAAGCCCGTAGAAGCCGCGCGTGTGCTGAGGGCGGCGATATGGTGAGTTGATACTTGTATTGTTGTTCTGTTCTCTTGCCAACTTTCGAACGCTGAGTCAGTAGACCGGCAGAGGCCGCAGAGGTCGCCCGGGTGACAGATGCGCTGCTAGAGGCGCACAGAAAGCCCGTAGAGGCCGCGCGTGAGCTGAGGGCGGTGATGTGGTTAGTTACATTAGGCCGTCAGAAAAACCGTTTCGAAATATCGATTCGGGATTCCGTAAATACGTGAAACACATGCGTTTGGAATAACAAGGCTCCGATGTTGGGAGACGCTAGCCTCGTTCAGATATTCTGTCGGCGAATATGGACGACGATTTTCTCATGGCGATTGTATTGTTGCTGTATCTAGCTAAGAAGAAGAAAATACGGCTTTTTTCCGTTAGTGATTCCGAACGCACTCCGACTCGCATTCCGATTCCAATTCGATATTTCGAAACGGAATTCCAAATGTATGTGTGGTGGCGGGCCTAAAAAAAGCCCCGAATAAATTAGTATCGTATCGCGATATTTATAAGACTACTAAATAGTCAAATCAGCAACTCTGTATAAAACGTAAAAAAGGCCCTTGTGACGTCATCAAAATTCGACTCTCCTTTTATCGTCTACAATGATATTTTCAAATGGTTATCAAATTTTAAATGACGTGGATTTTACGTCTTTTGGAAAACGCTCTATGTAATAATCACTAATTTATTTGCCTATTTAAGGAACAAAACCGAAATATCAGCAATGTTCACGGCTATAATAAGATTGTTATGTATTAGGTGATGTACCTACTATTATTATCATTATTGTCTGTAATATCCAAGTAAAATGCAATATCATTATTTGTAGCCTGATGGTTTGGACTGGGAGGAGCAACTCAAACATATGAAACAAGAAAATGACACCGATGAGTTTACAATCGTCGAGAAACCGGGAGTTAGGTAATAATAATTAGTTTTTTTATTAAAACTAAACTCAGTATAGAACATTAGAATCCTGACCTCTGAAATACTTTTTAATCGCTACCATCTTACCACCGCTTCCATCTTAGACTGCATCATCACTTTCCATCAGGTGAGATCGCAGTCAAGGGCTAACTTGTAGTGAATAAAAATAAAAAAAAAAACGACTGCCAAAAAGGAGGTTCTCAGTTCGGCGTGTATCTGGATAAATGACATCATCTTTAAAACCTCAACCTAAACTAGAAAAGCCAGTGTATTAAGTTCAGTGCAAACATGAATACAGGTACTTTTGTGTAATTCCCATTTCATCCCAGTTTGGTTGTATCAACTCACAAAATACTTCTTCCTCCTTTCTGTTAACTAGCAGATACAGTAAGTTAATATTCAAATGCCATACTGATTTTTTTTTAAACACCCTATAAAGAGAAGGCATATACTTGATAATGTATAGCTGATATTCATGCTAGTGCTTCTCGCTGGGGAAGTTTTCCCTGCATGCCAATCTGTCCATAAACAAATCTGCTCATAGTCCATCAACTGATCGCATGATAAAGCACATAAAAAAAAAACATCCTATAAATATTCTACAGTCTAATAAACCTTTTTATTACAGAGGCCGCAAAAAGCTATCGACACTTAAAAGTCCCGAAGCTCTAACGGCCAGGCGGAGACGACATTGGCAACTGCTAGTCAAAAAGGAGTTGGGCAAAGTGCAACGGGCAAGGACGGCCACACATAAGGAGGTGATGCTGCAGAGGAAAAGGCTGGCCACACTGTGCTGCAAACATTGGCGGCATGTGGCCATGCAGGTAGGAATACATCTAGACTAATATTATAAACTAGATGATGCCCGCGACTTCGTCCGTGTGACTGTGGATTGATGTTTTTTGATTCCCGCGGGAACTCTTCAATTTTCTGGGATAAAAACCTTCCCCGGGATGTATTCCATTTCTGTGCCAAATTTCATCAAAATCGGTTGTGTAGTTGGACCGTGAAAGCGTAGCAGACAGACAGACACACTTTCGCATTTATAATAATATTAAGTATATAATATTAGTATGGATGCAAAAGTTTGGATGGATGGATGTTTGTTACTCGATCACGCGAGAACGGCTGAACGGATCTAGATGAAATTTGGAACAGAGATAGATTATAGTCTGGAATAACACAGGCTACTTTGTATCCCGGAAAACTAAGGCATATCCTTTACCGATTTTGACGATTTAATAGGCTACTTTTTACACGGAAAATTATTATGGAGTTTTTTTTAAAACAAAATCTAAACAGACAAAGATCATCTAGTAATCAATTATTTGAACTTAACTATGCGATGCAAATTGAAGTGTACGTTATTGGGTTTCATGCAATTTTTATGGATAACTAGCGGATGCCCGTGACTTCGTCTGCGTGGTTTGAGGTTTTTGGTTCTCGCGGGAACTCTGATTTCCTGGGATAAAAAGTAGCCTATGTCCTTCTCCGGGATACAAACTATCCCTGTACCAAATTTCATATAATATTAGTATGGATGTATCGGTTACGTATTTAGACGATACACCCAGATAAAGCTTGTAATTTGTTCACAGTCACAGAAAAACATGAAAGAAACAGTATGGCGATGCAAAAGGCTGAGTCGAGAAATGCAAGCCTACTGGCGGAGATATGACCGCGCTGAGAGGGAGACTAGACGACGTATGGAACGCGAGGCCGAGGAACAGAGAAAGGTAAATATACTGCGCCTAAAAGACTTTTCAAAGCTTTTGTGTTCAATGTCAGTTAAAAACAATAAAAACCGGCCAAGTGCGAGTCGGACTCGCGCACCGAGGGTTCCGTACAAACCTGTAGTAAGTTTTAAATTATTTAAAAAAAACTACTTACTAGATCTCGTTCAAACCAATTTTCGGTGGAAGTTTGCATGATAATGTACATCATATATATTTTTTAGTTTTATCATTCTCTTATTTTAGAAGTTACAGGGGGGGGACACACATTTTACCACTTTGGAAGTGTCTCTCGTGCAAACTATTCAGTTTAGAAAAAAATGATATTTGAAACCTCAATATCATTTTTGAAGACCTATCCATAGATACCCCACACGTATGGGTTTGATGAAAAAAATTTTTTTGAGTTTCAGTTCTAAGTATGGGGACCCCCAAAATTTATTGTTTTTTTTCTAGTTTTGTGTGAAAATCTTAATGCGGTTTACAGAATACATCTACTTACCAAGTATCAACAGTATAGCTCTTATAGTTTCGGAAAAAAGTGGCTGTGACATACGGACGGACACACAGACAGACAGACAGACAGACAGACAGACAGACATGACGAATCTATAAGGGTTCCGTTTTTGCCAAATTTGGCTACGGAACCCTAAAAATCATTGATTCCCTGAGTAATTCAAGTTCGCCTCTATTATGTACTCTCTCTCTCTGCGTTGTATTCCTCATTGCTGAGGGTCGTGACCCCTTTCAATCGCATAATGGCAGGGATTTTAATGGGATAATAATGCGATGGGTTCCCAGTATGGCTAGCATGCGCACTACTAGTAAAATTATGTCTACCCGTTATCTCTATCTGTCTACCGAAGCTAACATGGTTACTTGTCTCGTTACTTCAAAAGTGGAGATAAAAGTAATATTTCTTATGTGGTATTTTTCTCTACGAACCTTTACATGTCGACTATTTTTTTCTTGTAATATAGGTACCGCATTTTGTGTATGTTAGGGTAATTGAAAAATTTGCCGGCAACGACAGCATCTCTCTCTCTCGTCGCGAGATAATCTCGTTGTGCGCTCGCTAAGCTCACTGGTCAGTCCGCATACAACTGTAAGAGTGGTTTCTAACGATTATTATCAGACTAGCTTATACCCGCGACTTCGTCCGCGTGGACTACACTTTCAAACCTCTATTTTACCCCCTTAGGGGTTGAACCCCTTTCTTAGCGTCTGTCTACGTCATAGTAGCTATCTGCATGGCAAATTTCAGCCAGTCCAGTGGTTTGAGCTGTCCGTTGATAGATCAGTCAGTCAGTCAACTTTTCCTTTTATATATTTAGATGTTAGTGAAAAAACCGGGACCGACTGCTTAAAGTGCTCTCCGAGGCTCGGAGGAAACGAAAATACCAAATTAGGTCACCCATCCAGTTATAATTTGGGTCAACGTTGCTTAACAATCGCAATCGACTGATATGCGTTGTCGCAACTAGGCCAGTCGTCCCTCATAATGTGGCCAATTCTGTATAACACAATCTCTAAACTAAACTAAAATGGCAGCTTTAAATCTAGTTCTGTCCCTTTCCGTAGGGAGTATTATGAAAGGGTTAGCAATATTTGTAATGCTCTAATTTTAGTTTAGTTTAGAGATTGTGCGCTACAGAATCAGCCCCATTATGTCCAGTATAGGTTTAAAATGTTGCTCTCTTGCAGATGGACGTAGAGCTAATGGAAGCCAAACGCCAACGCCGCAAGCTAAACTTCCTGATAACACAAACGGAGTTATACGCTCATTTCATGCAAAAGAAGCTGAATTCGGGCGAGGATTGCGATAGCGATGCGGACATGATACTGAGGCAATTGGACGAAGATCGGGATCCTAGACTGGCAGCCATTGACAATTATGACAGGTAAGAATTTATTAATTACTGGATAAACTGAAACTCATATTTTTTTATTCAAATAAACTTTTAATTACTGGATAAACTCATATTTTTTTCATAAAAGTCACATAACTTCTTAAAAGTGCTTTTGAATCGTCGAGTGAATCTACCACTGGTTCGGAATGCCATTCCTACCGAGAAGAACCAGCAAGAAACTCGGTGGTTGCTCTTGATAATGTCCGCTACTTCGTCCGTGTGGGTTTTTAAATTACCGCGTTAAGTCTTTAATTTTCCAGAATAAAAGTAGCCCATAGCCTTTTCCGGAATACAACCTATCTTTGTATAAAATTTCATCAAAATCGGTTAAACAGTTGGGCCGTGAAAGCGAAGCAGACAGACAGATAGACACATCTCGGATGTATATTATTAGCTTCCATCTGTCCCCACTGTACGGAAGTAAATATGTGACCCCATAGTAACATGTCTCGATGTTCGCCGATGTCTTATTGGTGATAGCCCAGAAGTTAAGACTTTGGCCTCCTATTCGGGGGTTTGATCCCCGGGATCCTCTAACTTTTCGGAGTTATTTGCTTTTTAAGCAATAATTGAGTATTTGATCAAACCAGCGATTTTCATTAATCTTCAAAAACGTGTAATCCTGATCTTTCAGTGTAAGTAGCCCAAGAAATATATATTCGCGGGAACATTGGAGTTCGATCGTTGTGATGATTTTTTAACTTTAACGTATTATGTAGCATCCTTTCATCTACGTACGTAATCCTACCATGTTTGTAAATAAGTAAGTAAAGGAAAAGTTGTGCAAAATTGAAGAAAGTCAACATGGGATTTTGATATTTCAAAAATACTTTTTAAGATGTCAACGAAGTCCTGGTTGATTAATTATTTATGTTGTTTATTATATCTATACTAGTTATATTACTACTTTATATTGTGCATACTATTCAGTAATGAAGGATTTGCAAATAAAACAATAAATTGTTAAAAAGTATTAACTTATAATAACTCCTAAGTTGTTGTTGTTGTTGTTGTTTCACCTGAAATAAATAAAAAACGCCATAATAAGTAACAGTTTTTTAAAAGTTGACTTGATTTAGAGTTGTTAGGTATTCTATGAAAATCTAGAGTAAAAAGTAGAGATAAAAGTAATATTTCTTATCTGTGGTATTTTTCTCTACGAACCCTTACATGCCGACTATTGTTTTCTTCCTAATATACCGGATTTTGTGTATGTTAGGGTAAACGAGAAATTAACGGGCAAAAATAACATCTCTCAGTATTCTATCTCTCGTCGCGAGATATCTCGTGGAAAGCCTGCTGGAGTTAGCAGAATACCAATCTCCTTACCAACTCACAGAAGAGTTATCATGTTTGGGCTCATTACAATGGTCTCAATGAATAGGCGATACTGTTAAGTATAGAGGTTTTTGTGTTGGGTTCAATTTCCGCAGAAACTTCTTAATTCTCCGGGTTAAAAAGTAGCCTATGTTCTTCCCTGGGATACAACCTCTGATGAGAAAGACCACTGAAAAGATGGTCTGTTAAAGCATAGCAGACATACTTTCCAATTTATAATATTAGTATGGAAGTATGGATACTTCTAGTTTCTTTTTTTTTTGCTGTAGGTATGTATTAAGTATACAATCTGAAACTTAGGCCCACTTGCACAAGGACTCTTAAATTGATTTAGTTAAATATTTTAATGCTGTCCCTTTTTGGCAACTACAATATGCATTTGCCAAAAAGGGACAGCATTACAAAATTTAACTAAATCAGTTTAAATGTCCTTGTGCAAGTGGCCCTTATAGTAATAATATTACCTAATGAATCCAGTTTGTGCTTCAAAATAAGCTCAGCAAGGTCGGCTTTAGCTTTGCTTTCTCTGAGCTGCTCCTTCAGGATCTGCATTTCTACATTATGTTTTTCATTAGCCCGCAATAAATTGTCCTTATATTCTCTTTCTAATAAGTGCTTGTTTATCGTTCTTATCGGTTGAGCTGTTCGGAATGTCGAAGGTGGATGAGTTGTGGTTTGGATTTTGGATGGATGGAAAGGCTGACTGGATGTTGTGCGGTATGTGTAATGTAGAGGAGGTGCTGTACTTGGGATTGATGGTGGTGGTGTTGTCAATATAGGTTTAATATCTTGATCATATAAGGGATAATCATGATCATCAATTGGGATCATTGGTTTTTGTTCGACATCAACTTCTTCTATACTTATGGAAATTGGGCACTTCCCATCGATAGAGGAAACCTCCATTTCTAAAAAAAAATAAGACATAAATTTCCCAGTTCTAATAAATAAGTAATGTTTTTTTATTCAAAATAATTTGTAAAGGGATTTTGAATCGTCGCGTAGTGTGAATCTAACAATATTGTTTTTTAATTAGTCATAGAATCGTAAATTTAGCAAATTATTAATTCATTTACTTTTAGGGCACTTACTCTTGTAAGTTTGTACGTAAGAGGCTTACCAGAGTAACTTCCATAACTAACCACCAAAGATTGCCTGGTAGAGATTGCTCAGTAAGCAATAAGACCGCCTTTGCATTTCTAGTTTTTAGTTAACTTTACTTTGTATTCTTTCATGTGTGCAATAAAGTATTCATCTATCTATCTATCATTTTCAACCAATATGAGACCTACCAGCCGTTTTATATTTCGTTAATTGCACATGTATTAGGATTATCTTTTACCTTGGGCTATATGAGACTCAATTCCACTATTTATCCCAACGCTCAACATTGACAAGGGGTCGATCTGATCACCATTTATAGGCGGGTCCTCTTCAGGGGGTAAACTTTGTCGTCGTTTGGCCAATTCCTCTCGCTGCCGTTGCTTTAAATTTACCCATAAACGCCTGAGCTGTTTTTTCGTTGCCTAAAATTTTACATAAAAACTGTGAATCTGAATGCAAAATAACATCACGCAAGTGACATAATAAGAGAGTTTGTTTGTAACAGACTATTTTTAGCCTTCTGTAAAAAAAATTAATAAAGGAAACCTTTATGGTGCGAATTATTAAAATGATTTATTTCACGTAGGACAACTTGTAAATAAAGATTTTAAAAAAAGGACACCTTGTGATAAAAAGACTCATTTCAGAGACAGATTTAAGCAATGGACTTGAAAGCAAAGATTTTTATTTTTTATTTATTTTTAAGCCTAGTTTTAAAAAAACAAAAAAAAAAAAAGTACAGTACATACACAATACAGTAATGGGGGGTGGGGGGCATTATCTTCAACTAGCTGATGCCCGCGACTCCGTCCGCGTGGTTTAAGTTTTTTTGATTTCCGCAGGAACTCCTTAATTTTTCGGGATAAAAAGTAGCCTATGTCACTCTCCAGGTCCGCAACTATACCCATGCAAAAAATCACGTCGATCCGAGGGTCTGTTGCAACGTGATTGAAGGACAAACCAACAAACAAACACACTTTCGCATTTATAATATTAGTATGACTAGGGTGCCTGATTATAATACTTACCGTGCTATTGGCGATAGGGTTTGAGTTAAATTCGGCTGTGAGCCGCTCCCACGTCGCATTTTTCTTTTTCAGTGAAGCTCCATCGGTGTCTTTATTTTCTATTATGTGACTGTACTTTCTTCTTAAGCTCAAGAACAATTTTTTTTCATTCGGCGTGAAAACGTGCTTCTTTTCCATTATTTTTAGTTAAAAGCGAAACCAGTTTTATCACAGGTTTAATTGAGAATTATTGAATTACCTACCTATTAAAAGTTTCAAATTAACCAGTAAACAGTCACAAGAGCTAAAACTCAGAATATAAAATATTGTTTGAAAAAAACACAAACAAGCGCTTAATGGCTTGACAGCTGACGTTTGTATCCTATAACTTCGCACCATAGACAAAATGCTTCGCACTCAGAGTAAAACGCTATGTAGCACTGATTTAATATTTTATAACTTAAGTTTTATTGATACTCAGCATACAATGTTTATAAAGAAAACGATTAAAATTAATCAATATTTCGTTTCCTAAATTATTGTTACGCGACACAAGATTATGTTAAGGCGCTCCGTAACAAAGTGACACGGGCAACCCGAAGCGGTCGGCCGCGTCGGGTGCGCGGAGCGGAGGGTCAATGACCGGTTAGTCCCGTGCAAGTGTCGATAACTAGCTAAGAACACGTTCTCAAGTATCGGTATGCCGGCGAACCTGTTTTTAGCTGATGTCGATTTATTGATACGGGCCCTAGAATCGTAGAACTACCCAAAAGCGAACAGTTCGTTCAATGTAACTTATTATTATAACAAGATGTCAATAACGTTTTGCTAGATGCTGAACTCATTTGAGATGTTGTTAAGGTTTACTAGATGATGCTCGCGACTTTGTACGCGTGGATAACATTTTTGATTTGCGAGAACTATCCTGGGATGCAACCTATCTCTATACCTATCGGTGTAACAGATTGCTCGTTAAAGCGTAGCAGGCAGACACATACACTTTCATATTCATAATACTAGACGATGCCTGCGACTATGTCCGTGTTGTTAAGTTTATTTTTATTCCCTTCGAGAACTCCTTAATTTTCCGGGATGGAAAGTACCTAACACGTCTTTCTTGTGATTGCTACCTATCTCTTTTGAGTCAATTTCATCGAAATCGGTTGAACAGATAAGCCGTGAAAGCGTAGCAGACAGACAGACAGACAAACATAAAGTGTTTGTCGAAGCTATTACTTAATCCATATCCATATTAATAATAAATTAAAATATTGTAAATAAATTATAATATTATAATGATTAATATCGACGATATTGAGATGCTGACCTCATTTCGAGAAATTTGAGATCGTATCTATTTGAGACCACGCCGGAGCGGTTTATGGATTGATACGGGCGCGGCGTTCGGAACGTAGTTACCTAGTACATACTTTATTGAGGTGACATGTTTACACATAGAATTATAAGTTTAATAGATGATGCCTGCGACTTCGTCCGCGTGGATTACATCCCGGGGAAGGGCATCTAGGCTACTTTATATCGCGAAAAATTAAAGAGTTCAAGCGGGAATCCAACATACTTTATATGTTGGATTCCCGCTTGAACTCTTTAATTTTTCAGTTTCAGCTAAATCAGTTGAACAGATGGGCCGTAAGCGTAGCAGACAGAGAGCCACACTTTCGCATTTATAATATTAGTATGGATAACATAGTATATAACAAGTAACCTACGTTACAATTCAGTGGATTTACAATTTTAATGGATTTAGTTTTTTTTGAATTTCTATTTTTAATATGAAAGAAGTTTTGGTAACCTACCTGGCACAGTGGTTAGCGCTGTGGTCTTATAAGTGGGAAGTCCCGGGTTCGATCCACGACAGGAATCAGGATCAATTTTTCTATTTACGCAACACAACCTCATTTTTCACACTTTTCTAGAGACGCTAAAACACCCAATATAAACAGTTCTAAATTGATTTTTCCTTTTGATTGACAGCACAGATTTTATGTATTTTTTTTTATTGACTCTCGCCTTTAGATTTTCTGAATTAGCCACTTATTTCGTTAGGTCTTGCAAGTTTCCTCACTAGCGATGTCTTCCTTGTTAAAGCAATTTTTTTATATCGTCGGAATCAGGGATCGTACACCCGATCACCGGTTATCACCGCCCGCTCGACGCTATGTGCCTGCAATTTGTAGTTGAAATAGTATACATATAGAAGTATTGCCTCAAGCAACTGCCTCGTTGGTGTAGTGGTTAGCATGTTCGACTGCGGCCGACGACGTCCCGGGTTCGAGTCCCGGGTCGGGCCGTAACAAGTACCTATTGTGTTTTTCGATCAAGAAATATACATTACTAGCCCGGAGTAGGAAGTTAGCGGTGTTTCACCCCCGTGGATCGGAGAGTTCGTTAAGCCGTCGGTCCTGCGCCTGATCTCTCCGGTCGTGTCGGATTTCCGTTCCATCACGTTATGAGAGGAAAGGAACAGAGAGTGCACCTGTGTACGCGCACACACAATATGTGCACTAATATCTCCCGCGCAGATGGCTAAGCTCTCAGGAGATTTATTATTATTAGAAGCATTATCCATCCCATACTTCCATACTAATATTATAAATGCGAAAGTGTGACTGTCTGTCTGCTACGATTTCCCGGCCCATCTTTTCAACTGATTTTGGTGAAATTTGGTACAGGGATAGGTTGTACCCGGGGAAGGACATATACTTCTTTTCCTTTCCCGCGGGAGTGAAAAAACCTTAATCCACGCGGACGAAGTCGCGGGCATTATCTAGTATTTTATATTTATTTTATTTTGTTCGGAATTCCCTCAGTGTTCTTTTATTTTGGATTTTCCCTCAGTGAAGCAATGAAAGCTCGAGCTTCAAGGAACGCTCTAGAAGCATTTCAAGCGGAGAGAGCGCGCACCCTAGCCTTAGACGCGTCCGACGGCACAGAAAGGGGGGAACGTAGGGGAGACTATGACCAACCCGCCATCTTTCAGGGCACGCTCAAAGGATACCAATTAAAGGGGATGAATTGGCTCGCGAACCTTTATGATCAGGTAAGAAGGTGATTAATTTACCTCCCTGGTGTAGTGTTGAGCGCTGTTTCCTTAACGTGGGAGGTCCCGGGTTCGATTCCCGGCAGGGTCAATTTGGAAATTTATAATTTCTGAATTTTCTCTGGTCTGGTCTGGTGCCTTTTAGAGTGTAGTATACTACACTCAAGTGAGGAGGGCATGCATTAGACAAGTGTGATGGATATCAATGGAATGTGATGGACGAAAATCTTGATGACCACAGATCTTAGGGGTCATCCATAAAGTACTCGTACGTCACACTAATTTCGTGATTCTTTGACCCCTCCCCCGTCCTTGTCACAGTTGGTCACATTTGCAATTTTACATCTAGAAACATCTAGAAAACCGCTAACAAAACAATTTAAACCTCACAGATACAGATAGAGTTGGAAATATTTTTTCGTTAATAGTTCAAATTTGACATTTTAACACTTAGATGTATAAGATTTTGAAATGTGACGTCACGAAATTTAGGACCCCTCCCATCCCTTGTCACACGATGTCACACTTCGTCGAACCCCTCCCCCCCCCCTTAAAGTGTGACGTACTTTACGGATGATCTCTTAGTAAGAATGTTATAAGATGAAGAGTGCACCCGATTCTTAGATGATCTCAGGGATTTTGAAACTTTTTTATGAAATTTATCTGTTGTTGCGCCTTTTTTCTTGGCTATCCAGTCTTGCTATTAAATGGTGCATTATTAAAGCCTTCACTAGGGGACAAATGTCTCGCGACACGTGTCCGTAAGAGATGTCGGCCGACATCTTGTCTCGTGACCTTTTGCCTGTTGTTGTCAGACTTGTCGTGCGACATTTCTAGTCTACACATGTTTCGCGGGACATAATATTTTGTCCTCTACTGAAAACGTGGTTTGTCCGTTCAATCCACGAAGACGCGCGCCACTATTTTTCGTCTCATAAAGAATGTTGCTTTTCATCATACATTATTTGTATAAAGTTGTGTGTTTTTGGTCGCTATTGCGTACATCCAATATTTTTACATTCAAGAGAGTACTGCTTGCTAATGGCGCAATCATCACAATTATAAATTAAGATTGGCGCGCATCTTCGTGGATTGAACGGACTATATCATACGTTGTGGAGGATATTGGGAATTTTTCAAACGAGTTCTTTGATCTGACAGGGTATCAGTGGTATCCTAGCAGATGAAATGGGTCTCGGCAAAACAGTACAGTGCATAGCGTTTTTGTGCCACGTAGCAGAGAGGCTGGGCGTTTGGGGGCCTTTCCTTGTCGTATCGCCCGCGTCTACGTTACACAACTGGCAACAAGAGGTGCAACGGTTTGCGCCAGACTTTAAAGTGGTAAGTTTTTTTTAACAATTATGACTGCGTTTTCATTTGATATAATTACTAGCTGAAGCCCGCGACTTCGTCCGCATGGTTTAAGTTTTTTGTATTCCCGCGGGAACTCCTTAATTTTCCGGGATAAAAAGTAGCCGATGTCACTCTCCAGGTCCTAAACTATACCCATGCCAAAAATCACGTCAATCCGTTGCTCCGTTACGATGTGATTGAAGGACAAACCAAAAAACCAACAAACAAACACACTTTCGCATTTATAATATTAGTATGACCTGTACTAATATTATTAATGTGAAAGTGTGTCTGTTGGTTTGTCGTTCATTGCTCGCCGTTCACGTTCGTCGCTCTGTTGCGACGTGATTTTTGGCATGTTTAGAGTTGAGGACATGGAGAAAAAATCAAGGAAAATCTAGGTTTTTATAAATTCATTTTGTGATATAAATACGCGGATGGAGTGGCGAGCGTCAGCTAGTGTATAATAACTAATAAGTCTTTAAAAAACTCAATCATTCTTCTCAGAGTAGATACATTTTAATTGGAAACGTGACTCCCGCTTCACCTTATATCACCTATCTTGACAAAATATTATTGTCAAAGCACGACGTTTGTCCGTCACACCTTTACGCTCACTTCACTTTCGATAACTGGAAATATTGAAAACCTAAAAGTTATCTGATAGCTGATGAGATGATCATCTATGACATACATTTTGGATATTGTATAAGATGGTGATAATAAAAAAAAACCTGGCTGAGTTTGTTGTGGGCTCTTGTCAGACCAGGGCGCGTTTGGAACCCTCGTAGCTTTAGTTTTAAGATACCGTAACTTATTATCACCATCATATTTAAAAATAACTGGACGTCTATAAGTGAAGTGTACCTACCTAAACTGAATAAATATTTTTTGACTTTTGACTTTGACTTTGATTTCGTGGTATTCCAACCAGGTACCATACTGGGGCAGTCCAAGCGAGCGTAAAATCCTCCGCCAATTCTGGGAGCGTAAGGACTTGCACACACAGCAGGCGGCGTTCCACGTAGTCATAACCTCGTACCAGATCGTAGTATCGGATCTCAAGTACCTGAACCGTGTGTCGTGGCAGTATATGATACTGGACGAAGCTCAGGCGATCAAGAGCTCTGCTAGTATGAGGTGGAAGTTGTTGCTCGGGTTTAGTTGCAGGAATCGGCTGTTGTTATCAGGTAATTAGAACAGGTAATTTGTACGATTTTTTTTTGCAAGATAGCTAGTATCACTCCTTTCTTTATTATATATTATAGTATCTTTTTTTTATTGATTAAGTAGTAATAAATTAGTAGTAATAATTAGTAGTTACCAAGCCGTGGCGTCACCTGGAGTAGGGCTCCAGCTGAAAATCAGCGCAGAATGCTCTTGTAATTTATTGCAAGGCATTCGGCATTAAGCTGAGCTGATGCCTTTTTTCAGGTTGTGCCACACACGACAAGTGTTGTCAGGGTGCCTTTAGGACTTGACCATGAGTTTAATGCTCAGGTACTGGAGGCGCCATGGTAACATTTACCTTATGGTATTGTAATGTGTGGCACAATGGTGAAAATAAATAGATTTTCTTTCTTTCTTTCTTCTTTCTTAATTGAATGACAAAAAACCAAAAAAAACGTCGGGGTTTTCATGAACAAAATGTTAGAGCACGCTTGCTTAGAAGACTCATTCTTCTATTGAAGGTACTCAGGGACTAAGATAAAAATAGCACGAAAAGGGCAACATGTTAGTGGTTCTTTACTCAAATATTTGCGAGTAAATTGGTTGTCAACCAAGGTAGAGCAACTGTTGAGTTCCTTACGGGCTCTTCTCAGTAGACTCTGCATTTCGAACCGGTGCTGTAGTTGAGTTCTCAAATGCGTAGTGCCATATTTGGTCGGTATTCGTCTATAGAAAATAGAAAAAAAATCCGTTTTAAAGAGGCTCTTGTACGGACAGACAAGCATCTATTTGAATACTCAGTTTGTCTCAAGTCGAAGCAACTCAAAAGCTTTTAAATTTTTTTGCTGCCTGATCTTAGGCAAATTATATATTAATCGATACTTGAAAACCGGTTCACAGCTGATGACGGTTAGATAGATAGATAGATAGATAAACTCTTTATTGCACACACTTAGAACAAAGACAATAAACAGAAAGATTAAAAGATACAACAGAAGGGTGCAAAGGCGGTCTTATTGCTAAAGCAATCTCTTCCAGACAACCTTTACGGTTTATTAAAACTTGCAAAATTATTTTTTATTTATTTAAAAACAAGTATACATTTCCAAATATAACATTTTACAATATCTGTTACGGTGTAACAAAAACCTAGAAGGGTGCAAAGGCGGTCTTATTGCTAAAGCAATCTCTTCCAGACAACCTTTACGGTTTATTAAAACTTGCAAAATTATTTTTTATTTATTTAAAAACAAGTATACATTTCCAAATATAACATTTTACAATATCTGTTACGGTGTAACAAAAACCTGATCGGATTTATCCGTACACCGGTATTCCTCATGTACGCTCATTACAATACGTTGTACATACTTTTTATTTTTAGTAGTGAGTACCTAACCATATGTCAATACTATGTATTAATGTAAACTTGTTGGTAATCAGGTATTATTTTTAGGAACACCCATTCAAAATAGTATGGCGGAGCTATGGGCGTTATTGCATTTCATAATGCCGACACTGTTCGACTCACACGACGAGTTTAATGAGTGGTTCTCCAAAGATATCGAAAGCCATGCGGAAAACAAGACTACTATTGATGAGAGTAAGTAATATAATTATGTAGGGTTTAAGGGCAGAAAATGAGTGCTTTTGTCATTTCACAAACAGTCAATTTGCTATTCTATACTTGTAGACATTTCCGAGTACGCATCGTGCACCAATTAAAACATACTGTTCGTTAATCGAGTGCTTACATAAGTTTAGTGTGATTACACGATCATTTAAACAGTTATAATCCATACTAATATTATAAATGCGAAAGTGTGTCTGTCTGTCTGTCGGCTATACGCTTTCACGGCCCATCTATTCAACCGATTTCGATGAAATTTGGTACAGGGATAGGTTGTATCCCGGGGAAGGACATAGGCTCATCCACGCGGACGAAGTCGCGGGCATCATCTAGTGTTTTATATTTCCTCAAACCCAAATTTAAACAGTAAATGTTTTACTATTACTTTAGTAGTTCACGTAACAAGACCGTTGAACAAGACGGTTCAACGGTCTGTCTTGTGAAACCTAGGACAATGCAAATTGGTGGGATATTAAAAAAAAAACTAGATTGTCTATCCCCAAATGTACTACAATGCTTTTTTGCTTAGCCTCGAGTTAATGGTAGTGTTGCCAGGTTAAGAAATTCAAGTCTCAGCTTCCGCTGGACAGACTCTACCATTGATTAAAAATGCTTTTCAGGTTCCTCCACATTTTATTACATAGAATATGTTAAAAGGAAAAGTTATAAACATATCAAATGATACCTTTACAGATAGTTTTTTGTTACAGAACATCTGTCTCGACTGCATATGATATTAAAGCCATTCATGCTGCGAAGAATCAAAAAAGACGTAGAGAATGAACTATCCGACAAAATTGAGATTATGGTCCACTGCCCGCTGACTATAAGACAGAAACTTTTGTATATAGGTTTGAATTTTTTTTTGTTTTTTTATTCAAATAACACATCGGAAATAGCTTGCGCCAGCAAATCTGTTTATTACAAGGCTATTTGTATAATCTCTAGAGCATATAAATTATCAATATTATTTTGTCATGGATAACCTTACCGCATACCTTACTGTCAAACGAATGCCGTTTGGCCTAGTTGTGACAATATCATATCAGTCGATTGCGGTTTTTAAGCAACGTGGACCCAAGTCGGTCATTGAATGGGTGATCGAATTCGGGAGATTTTAATTTCCTTCGTGCTTCGGAGAGCACGAAGGAAATTAAGCCGTCGGTCCTAGTTATTATTACTACTGATAATAATTGTTACAACCTAAGAGTTAAAATACTCCTAGTTGAGTCATATACGAAAGCACCCGGGAACCCACCGCATTATTTTCCCAAAAATCTACCATTATCTGATCCTCCTACCATTGTGTGACTAATGGAATGGGGTCACGACCCTCAGTAATGAGGAATACAAGTCCGTTTAAGAGAGCTGCCGAATTTTGAAGAAAAAATATATTTAAATTACAATATCTTTTCAGCGCTAAAGAAGAAAATAAAAATAGAAGAATTATTACATTACACCGTCGGTGCAGAATCTGGTCACAATGTAGATAAGAATTTCACCTCAAACCTGATGAATTTAGTTATGCAATTTAGGAAGGTAAGGACTTTGTGACGTCATATTGTTTAGAAGTCCTTATTTGTAATTTTCTGTTTCCATACTATCGCTAGCCACCACACCACACAACATTTTATGCAGACAAGGATAGACTGACAATAATATCAACGTCTAGCTGTTAACAATTTGTCAAGTGTCTTACACGCTTAAGACTAATGATTTATAGCATCATAGTTTTAAAGTATGTAGTCTTTCTATACAACGTAGTTGGAGCATAAGAATTTTCAAAAGGCCACACCTGAGCTGGGCCCGAAGACGGATCGGTTGAGCTTAATTAAAAAAAAAAAAATTCAGATAAATACCAATTTATGGTTGATAAGTTATACACGAATAGACGCGTACGCATTTGCATACGCATGACCGCTAACGTAAACGCATTAACTTACACGAAGTGCGTGGGTGTGCGTTACCAATTGCACGTACATTTTCAAACTTACGCTTACTTGCTTTCATTTACTTTTTTTTTTCACACACACACCCACTACGAAATTATATGTATTTATATTTATAATCATATTTCTTCCAGGTATGCAATCATCCAGAACTATTCGAGCGGCGAGACGTACGTTCACCGTTTGCTATGCAAATAGACGACTATCATTTACCAAAGATTATCGCCGAAGATTGTATTTTACTGCGAAAGATTCCCTCAAAACGTCACATATTGTATAATAAACTATGTGTTTTGACACCAGAGTATGTGCATAAGAGTATAGGGGATTTGTACAGTTGTTTTGCTTTTACGAGGTTTATGGATCTGTCGCCTATGGAGCTGTATAGAGTTATGGTGTGCGGTTGGTTGTATGCGTAAGTATTGATTTTACGTATTTTACTTGATGAGATGCTCGTTATAAATGGGATTTTTTAAAGATTTTTAAGAATAGAAACTGTTATTATCAAAGTTAATAGCCTCAATACACATAGTTTTTGGTTTGATAGCATGTATGGAAATTTTGTGTCACGACAAATCTGCCCATCTAGGCAATGCCCGCAGCTTCTGACAACGTCAGACATTTATGCCCTCCTGCGCAATGCAAAGGAGTGTTTATCTTCCCCCCGATTGTGTGAGGGAATCGTAATCGTAATCGTTTTTCAAACAGATAATTCGACCTGTTTAAGGAGTTCATAGACGCCTGCGCGTCAAAAAGTGTGTATGAACTCCTTAAACGGTTTCAGTAGTTAGTTTTAAGCTGTCAAATTATTACGATTTGCTTCGACAATAATTGGGCCTTGTTCATCAGTCTACAAAATTATAGACTATCCACCTTTCACACACTTATCACAAACAAACATATTATTGTATAGACTCTATATTATAACTAGTGGTTCGCCCCGAACTGAGACCTCGCGGTTTCACAGAGCGCCATCTATTGACATCAGTGTGAAGTTCTGTTAAAAATATCATCATCATTAAAAATTAAATAATTTCGTTTCCTTATAATATTTATCTAATTTTAGTATTTGTTGTTCAAGTACAGGATATAATTCAAATAATTGATCAAGTTTCATAGTCCATTCATTCTAGATTTCAATGTATGGGGAAAACGGCAAAATTAATAATTAATTGAAACTACTGTTGTTTTATACCTATGAGTGAGTACATTAAAAAACACAACTCTCCCCCCCCCCTCCGGTGGTGGCTTCCCCCCTCCCCGCCTTGAAAAGTGTGCCATTTTGCAGATTTCCTAGATTTTTAAGAAAACTATACAAGCTAGGACAAAACTGTCAAAGAGAGTATTGATCCTTAATAAATTACCTACAAATAAGTTCATGACATTTATTATGATAGGAGTTATAGTTTACAAGCTATGGTGCGTTAAAGTTGACTAAAATTCGCAGCTCAGTAAAATAAGCCTTAAATTAGTTCAAAAACACGCTTGGAATCTTTAAAACAAACCAATTGAGCCCATACTCGAGGGACTTACTGATAATAATTGAAGAGTTCCCCTATACACCTCCTGGTTCCATCATCAGATCAGCTCTATGCTGGAGCTGGTGACTTTGTAGTATGTATGGGCGAAAAAAGTTGTTTTTTTCCAGTCCCAGTTTTCTAGACTCAACAGTACATTTCCTCTCCATTGTTGCACTTGTAGTCCAGTCATTTTAGCATAAAAAAACCGGCCAAGTGCGAGTCGGACTCGCGCACCGAGGGTTTCGTACAAACCTGTAGTAAGTTTTAAATTATTAAAAAAAAACTACATACTAGATCTCGTTCAAACAAATTTTCGGTGGAAGTTTGCATGGTAATGTACATCATATATTTTTTTTAGTTTTATCATTCTCTTATTTTAGAAGTTACAGGGGGGGGACACACATTTTACCACTTTGGAAGTGTCTCGCGCAAACTATTCAGTTTAGAAAAAAATGATATTAGAAACCTCAATATCATTTTTGAAGACCTATCCATAGATACGCCACACGTATGGGTTTGATGAAAAAAAATTTTTGAGTTTCAGTTCTAAGTGTGGGGAACCCCCAAAATTAATTGTTTTTTTTTTTCTATTTTTGTGTGAAAATCTTAATGCGGTTCACAGAATACATCTATTTATCAAGTTTCAACAGTATAGTTCTCATAGTTTCGGAAAAAAGTGGCTGTGACATACGGACGGACAGACAGACAGACATGACGAATCCATAAGGGTTCCGTTTTTTGCCATTTGGCTACGGAACCCTAAAAAGGGGGCATTAGGTAATATGTGTTTATTATATATCTTAAATTTTTTTTTAATTTATTCAAAGTTAAAATCAAAGCACAATCGGCGAGATGTTTGAGAGAGGGGAGGGGGGAGGGGGGTTGGGGGAGTGGGGAGGAAGGATGGCATCATTTGGGCCTAAAATAAAAAAAAACTTTATTTATTTAGGGGTTAATTTCTATTCATTCCATACTATTATGCTAAGTCAACATGACTACCACCGGTTCTTACAAAATAGCAAGGTATATTTCAAAAACTATTTGTCCTATCAAAATAAACTAAACACTATTTTATAGGTAAATTAATTATCTTTGTCCTAAGTCCTGACAGCTTTTTTCCTAGCTCTAATACTTCTTCTTGAAATTACAAAAACATTTACGGATTTTACAAGGGTTTCTTTTTTATGCAAGTTAGACAGCAATATTTCCGAAACTATTAGTTCTGTCAAAATAAACTAAAAACTATTTTGGAGGTAATTTAATGAAGTTCATTTTTGCTTCTGATATTTTTTTTCCTAGTTCTAATAGTTTCTGTGAAAATTACAAAATATATACAAGGTTTTTGAAAAAAAAAAATTTTCATGTAATAAAGGTAGTCATATTTTTCGAACTATTGGTCCTATCTAAATAAACCATAACATTTTTCTGTAGGTAATTTAATGAAATTAATTGGTCTTCGAAGGATTTTTCCTAGCTCTAATAGTTTTTGTGCAAATTGCAAATAACACAGGATTCTAACAATTTTTTTATTTTTCTTCGTATACAATACGTGGATATATATGCGAAATTATTAGTCCTATCTTTATGAACTAAATATTTTTTTGTAGGTCATTAAATGGTGTTTATTTTTACTTTTGACAGTTTTTGCCTAACTCTAATAGTTTTCTAGAAATTACAGAATACATATAAAATGTTGAAAATTGGCTAATTTTACTGAGCTGCGATTTTTAGTCAACTTTAACGCACCATAGCTTGTAAACTATAACTCCTATCATAATAAATGTTATAAACTTATTTGTAGGTAATTTATTAAGGAACAATGTTCTCTTTGACGGTTTTGTCCTAGCTTGTATAGTTTTCTTGAAAATCTAGGAAATCTGCAAAATGGCACACTTTTCAAGGTGGGGAGGGGGGAAGCCACCACCGGAGGGGGGGGGGGAGAGTTGTGTTTTTTAATGTACTCACTCATAGGTATAAAACCACAGTGGTTTCAAAAAATTATAAATTTTGCCGCGAAAAAATCTAAAATGAATGGACTATCAGGATTGAGAGTTCAGAAAATTGAGAGTTCTGAGGTCAACTTTGGACGTTAGAAAATCGCCACTTTGAAAGCCCCCCCTTTCGTCAATTTTAGGGGAAAAATTCAAAAAAAAATATTTCTGGACTCTATTCCTAATTATCTTTAAAATGATATACTGCAACCCTATGTAACGCTATAAAAATATTTTACTTCGCATTCGCTTCTATGAGTGCCCCCCTGAAATAAAGATTTTTATAACTTTTTAAGCCATATTCGGCGGGAGGCCATCGGTTTACATATTATATTTAAATTTGAAGTAATTACGTTCGGAAATTCAGAAGTTATAAGGCTCTGACAGACGGACGGACGGACGGACGGACGGACAAGTGCCAATTCACCCAAGTAGACTCAGAGACCTTCGCTTCGCTCGGTCAATAATGAGTTTGTTTGTTTTATATTATTGTTGTTTCTGTAGTCTATACAATTTCACAAGTACCAAATCTTTTTTAGAATGCAACACATACAGCAAACTTTAGAAAAGTACGAGAAACTTCGCCACAGACAAGACTGGTGGCATTCCACATCCGACAACGACGTGAAACGGGAGATAGACGCTAACACGTGCGAGAGCGGGACAACCTATGACAGGGTGAACAGCAAACATTTGCTGTTGATATGTCCCGATGGTGATGTGTTGAGGAAGAGGAAATTTGACTGTCTTCTGTGGAAGGAGTTGCTGTTTACTGATCCATTATGGATTGAAGGTAAGACTATTATATCAATATGTGGTTAATAGATACTATAACGGGGTGGAATCTTCTCAAGACATAGACACAGATGCGTGCGAGACCGGGACAGACTATGACAGGGTGAACAGCAACCATTTGCTGTTGATATGTCCCGATGGTGATGTATTGAGGAAGAGGAAACATGACTGTCTGTTCTGACTCTGTTCTGTGGAAGGAGTTGCTGTTTACTGATCCATTATGGATTGAAGGTAAGAGTCTAAAGAGATACGTTCTTTCCTACTAGTCGTTCGACGGAGGTGTCTAGACAGCAACGTTGCGGGGTGACAGGGACGTAACGGAGGAAATTGGCAGAATTTTCAATACAAAATTCTGTTACACTAACTCAAATTATAATATACAGTTTCCTACCTCTATAAAGGAATAGGAGGTTGATATAGAGATATAAAGAGATACCATACCTCTAGGATTGTATCTCTTTATATCTCTATCGGTCTCTGTCATGGTAACCGGGTCTATCATTTGTATGAGCGTCGACTGACCGAATATATACTTACGCTGTGGCAATATTGTATAGTCTACAATTGAGTATTTGGCAACAGCTAGTCAAGTTAGCAACATTTTTTCGTATGGGATGTTGTATGAAATACTGAATTTTGACGCACAAATCAAAATTCGACGCATTTTTTTCTTCAATCGATAGTTTTAAATGGTTTTCAAACATACAACTTACAGATATTACGACTTTTGGGAGATTTAAGGCGCCAGCGGAGGGCTAATTGCTCATACAAACGTAATACCAAAATAATTAGTAATTCGAGCATATTTCCTCCATATTATGTGATTATTAAGATTAAACTTGTATTTATCTAGGTCCCTGGATAATTATTTTTCCAAAATACTTTCCCAAAATTAAATGTAAGCACATTGCGTTTTGCATGTTTTTGCGACATAAACGACATGTTTTCTCCTTATTTGTTTCATATTAAAACCAACGATATCTCACGTACTAATTGATCAGGAACATAGCCTATATTGTCAAGTTACAGAATAACAACACGAAGTTAAAAACACAAAAATTTTTCATTCATCATTTTTGGTATTCACGGAACAAGACTAAATGTATAACAAATTCTGTACGCTCATATTGCTATCGCGCTTGCACGCGATCATGTGTCTTCAGCCAAATAGGGATAGCAATATACCGGCAAATTTATATTTGCGGTTCGAGTAGAAGTTGCGAGCGGCGGTCGCCGGTCCCTTAATAATCACTAAAAAAAAAAAAAATTGACTACTTTCAAATACCCAATTGCAGTTAAACTCTGATTTTTAATTGCGTGGAATTCTGACGTTTCATGACATTTCTTGGTTAAAACATTTTCCCCAAAAAAAGGGTAACAAATTCTAATAAAATATAAGTAACTAGCTGATGCCTGCGACTTCGTCCGCGTGGATTGAGGTTTTTCGGTTCCCGCGGGAACTCTTTAATTTTCCGGGATAAAAAGTAGCCTATGTGCTATTCCAGACTATAATCTATCTCTGTGCCAAATTTCATCCAGATCCGTTCATCCGTTGGAGCGTGATTGAGTAACAAACATACATCCATACATACATCCATCCATCCATCCAAACTTTCGCATTTATAATATTTATTTGATGCTAATGGATTCTAAAGATTAAATTTATAACAGTGTTAGTTTACATTAAATTGTTAATTACTTAATTAATAGAGCACTATTTTAATTTCAAGTGACAAACGTTACAAACATTTTATATTTGCATACTTAATGTGCACACATGTAATTACATGCATTAGCAGAAATTAAACACTTATTACCGACTGACGACTGAAAGAGAACAATTTTGCTATGAAAGGGTAAAGAAAAATCCAACAACTAATATCAGTAAACATTTTACAGTACTTTATAATGAATTATTAAAATAATCATCATCCTCGTCATCGTCACTGACATTTATAATGAAAGTGTCACAGACACTGTCAATCAAATGGTCAAAACGGCATAGTTTGTCCTCTTTTTAACCGACTTCCAAAAAAGGAGGAGGTTCTCAATTCGGCGCGTATGTTTTTTTTTTTTAATGTATGTCGGTGCATATCTCCGTGGTTTCTTAACCGTTTTGATTTATTTTTTTTAATAACATGTGCTATGCACTCTAGCCATTTGTTTGGGGTGACATTGTTCACTCCCTCGACCAAAAGCTCTTTCACTTTCACCATTTTATAAGTTTTATTGTTTTTTGCCACATGCCCCTTGGCTTGAGCCCAAGCCAACTCAATCGGATTGAGCTCTCAATGGTAAGGGGGTAATCGGAGCACAGTGATCCCTCGTTCCGCTGTCATCTAGTCCACAACATACTTATTATATTTATGCTTTTCTTTGTTAACTATGTCCAATAAGTTTACCTCCAACATATAGTTTCATCATAATTTAAATTCTTTGACGTTAATGCCTGAATATCAATCTTTTTCCAGCCAGTTGTTGGTATTCGTTCAACTTTTCGTAGTGACAATAGCAAGTAGCAACAACAGCACATTTGAACATTGAAGCTGAAAGTCGAATGACATGATCATCAGGATGACGGCCGACAGACGCCTTAAAAAAAACTTTTTTTAAAAAGAACTTTTTTTTGAGTTTACCTCCTTTAGAATCGATTTTCATATATAAGCCCGGGGTATGAAAAATGGGAAGTAAAATCAAACTTTCTCCGTTACGTTGAATTATGTTTCCATGGTAACACTTGTTTATGTTTCCATGACTATGTAATGTATTTTGATGAATATAAATTATATAATTAATATAAATAAATGTATCAAGTATGCTTTCAGTAATATACAAATTGCGTTCATTTACCCTCCTTTACTAATTTTTATATTTTACTAGCTGATGCCCGATCTGATCTGTTTAATGTTATTAAATATAAATAATATTGAAACACTTAATGTGGGAGAACAAATCAAAACAACTGGTCACACCAGCATGAGTAACAAACCTTTTTAATTGAAAATTAGAAATTATTATTTTCGATACTTTTATGTTGATTAAGTTTTAAGTCAATTTGTAGTTGAAGGTAATTTTTTTTTTAAATATATATTGGCTAGCGCTTGGCTGCAATCAGACTTGCTTGCAAGTGGTGATGCAGCCTAAGGTGGATAAATAAATTAAAGTGGATAAATTTATTGGGCATAGCAAAGAAAAGCATAAAATAATGTAATAGAAATGTCGTGGACGAGTTGGCAGCAGAACAAGGGATTACTGTAGGTACTCCAATCACCCCCTTACCATTGTGAGCTCAATCCAATTGAGTTGATTTGGGCTCAAACTTGGATTGCAATTTGGATGTTGCAAAAAACAAAATGGTGGAAGTGAAAGAGCTTTTGGTTGAGGGAGCTAACGTCACCTCAAACAAATGGCTAGAGTGCATAGAACATGTAATTAAAGAATATGTCGTATTACCCATTTGATTGACAGTGTCTGTGGATGATGAGGATGACGACGACAACGATGATCATGATGATTTTATTAAATACTGTAACAAGCATTGCACGCGTGGCTCGGCCTCGAATACTTTCCTGCTTAATCGACTAAACTTCTCGCTCTTAGCGCTTCGACCAACGTGTCTCTGCGAAGAACAAAGCGGCGGAGCCCTATATAAGCCCGAGCGTGACGAAGATATTAACTCAATTTGCTAGTTAGCGACCATACTATCAGAAGCCGCTGCAGTCGATTCTCACGTCTAAAGCTAGGGAACCTAGGATTTAGCTAGATTCCGTTACTTATTATAAGCTAGGAGATCGATAGCCGTACAATACATACGAGCTACTGTCATTGGCGTTTCTTTTACTTCTACCCTACTACAATACTTAATTATTAACTAGCTGATGCTCGCGGCTTCATCCACGTGCAATAAGTTTTGTTCATTGCCTTAAAAAAGGATCCATACTTCCATACTAATATTTTATCAATGCGAAAGTGTGTCTGTCTATCTGTCTGCTACGCTTTCCCGGCCCATCTTTTCAACCGATTTTGACGAAATTTAGTATAGAGGTAGGTTGTATCCCGGGGAAGGGGATAGGCACTATCCCGGAAAATTAAGAAGTTCCAGTGGGAATCAAAAATCCTTAATCCACGCGGAATCTAGTTTGTAATATTAGTAAATATGGATAAACTTTATTATTATTGTTGTAGTTGTTTCTTTCTTTTATCTTTTATCCTTTCTTAGCAAAGTTATTAATTCTAATAAAGGACTAATTCAGTCTTTAGTCAGTAATAAGTACCTACTTATTTGGATTTTGCTTGTGACAAATGATAAACTATGTATTTCAGGTAATAGGTGCATGTGATCAATTTGCTTCATACAGTAATTTTTAACCTTAAAAAACCTGAGTCTTGAAATAAAAAAGGCATAGAAAAATGTTTGTCACAACTGAACGTCACAAACGTCAGAATTCCACGCAATTAAAAATCCGAGTATAGTATGGGAGCCGATGTATTGTAGGAATATGTATTAATTATTCCCTGTAGTTGTACCATAATGTTTAATTGCCGTTCAGGTGGCCCATTCTACATCCACACGGAACACACATTGCATTACATGCCGGAGACTGTCGAACATCGCGCCTTGAGGACAAGAAACTCGAAATCCATTGATGGACAGGTAAGTAATGTTTTGATTACCTACATACGCATGAATAAACCAAAACTCAGCTTAGTGCATACAATAAATTTTGTATTTTGGTCACTTATCGATTCAGGTCAGAATTTTGTTGTTTGTTTATCTTGTTATAATTTGTTCTAATGATGCACGAACGTAACGAACAGAATAAAAGCAGAAGTACTGAAGTACTGTGTGAAGCATACTGTTAAAATATAGTGCAAATTTGAAAGAACGAACGAGAACGAAATAACCTTATGCGGATTATATGTATGCAGAAACTTCGATTATTCTGAACGCATTTTCTTGTCTATAACGATAGAAAAAGCTTTAAAGGCTGACTTGCTAAAGACTAAAGACTGAGGCTAGGATCGCCAATCTAAGGCATTCGAATCGCTTTAATAGCGATGATGACAACTCAATAAAATCAGCTACTCCTTAGCAAACTTAAAAACGCATTTCTAATATGTAAGTTTGTAAGAAATACATAGCTGTGACTTTTTTTTTTAAATGGTTATTTAACTGAAAACTAAGCGAGGTTGTTAATTTTAGATCTTTTGGAAGACTCTCTATTTAAAAATTATCAGTAAGAAATAATTTATTTTTGATAATATAGGCATCAACCCTATTCGGCATTTATTAGTACATTACTACAGCGGCCAGCAAAACAGGCATTGAAGGACGAACGTGTAAATGTGGGCCGAGGGGAAGCCGAGGCAGTGTATACGTAAGTCCATCAGTGCCTAGTTGTGGCCAAGGCTTGTATGGTACTTTTCTCAAATAATGCGCGGAAAAACTAAGTAGTTCCTAGACAGAACTTTTTATTTGAAAAGTAAGTTCATCACACTCATTGTCTTCACTTGAACTCATTTGGTCAAATACATTTCAAAATCAATGACGAACAACGAACAACAATAATTTTTCCCGCGTTAAAGTGTTCATTTGTTTTATTTTTCAATAAACAGCTTTCTATTTGCAAGCTAGTTTGAAATTTAAATAAAACCTGTGATAAGTTACCTCCTTGGTTGCCATGTTTCGGAGTAAAAGATCATTCCATTTTTTACACATCAATTACACGACAGATAGTTATGAATTTACTATGTAATTTATTTGGCCGCTAAACCACGACAGATGTGGATTTTCATACAACTTTTGCCGGCCGCTGCTCGCATGTATTTGGCCAGTACAGTTTTCATACAACTTTTGCCGGCCGCTGCTCGCATGTATTTGGCCAGTACAGCAATTTCGAAAATTAATATTTACTATGAAACTAAATCGATTAGGGCGCCGAGTCGAGTCTTTACGTATACTCAACAAATGCGATTCGGCTGTAGTCAACTTTGGGCTTACAATCCATCCTGTATAATTATTTATTCATTACTAGAATAGACGATTCCAGCGACTTCGTCTGCGTCGATTGAGGTTTTTTGATTCCCGTGGAAACTTTAATTTTCCAAGATAATGTAGCCTGTATGTCCTTCCCCGGGATGTAACCTACCTTTATACTGAATTTCATCAAAATCGGTTGAACAGATTGACCGTGAAAGCGTAGCAAACAGACAGACAGACATACTTTCGCATTTATAATATTAGTATGGATTTTCAGACTGAAATGCTAAGCGAAATAAAGACTGAAGAGGGCGGCGTGATAGCGGTGGAGCCACACCCGGTGGAGACGCCCGAGTTTCCGCACGTAGAGCGACCGCCCCGGGTGTACCCTGATGTGGCCACGCCTTTGCCCGCCTTCCTGTGCACCGCACAGCAAAAGGTAACTATATAACAAAGTAGTAGTAGTAGTAGTAGTATAAATCTTTATTTCTAGAAAACACTTACAAAATAATAAAGCAAGCAAATTATTTCCTGTCTTCTGGAAAGCAGTCCTTCTATTCTTGCTTTTATTTATCCATGTCACTCACCAGGGTCATCAATTATTAAACATACCCATGCAAAAAATCACGTCCGTCCTTTGCTATGTTATTTATCTTGAGTAAAGGACAAACTAACTAACAAATTAGCACACTTTCGCATTTGTAATACTGGCATAGTCTAAGGATCTCCACTGTGCTAATATTATATTCTACTAGTCGTCCGTTGTACACAGAGCAACGCTGTGGGGTAATAGGGGCATGAACTCCAATCTCTCAGAACTTTCAGTACAAAGTTCAGTCATTAAAGTACAAAATTGTTATGCAACTTGTCGCCAACTATGCCTACCTAAACCTTCCTATACACCTCCAACTTGAAGGTGAGCCTGTGGTCTGCAATTTTTATGACACAGTCTGATCCGGTGTGGCCATTCAGTGTACGTATCCGAAGAAGTTAAAATATAAAATAAGAAGGTGCTATAGTGTGTATATTTTGGGGCCAATTTTATCATTTTCTTCTACTTACTCCCCGAGGCCAAACTTCCTTACAACAGCTTCGCTCCAAAAAGTGATACTGATAAAATGATACATTGCAGTGAGATGATATTATTATCATTTTGTGTAGGTGCAATCATTCGCTCTGGTGCCGTTCGCGGTGTCTCGCAGCTTCGCGCACAGTATCGTGCGACATCAGCACGGCGAGAGTTCCGAGGGCGCGCACACTCTCGCGCGACTAGTGGCCGCCGCGCGACCGCCGCAGGGCTGGGCCTCGCTACAAGTGCCAGGTTGCTATAAACAAAGTCAAAGTCTAAAGATTCTAATACTTTAAACGAGCAATTCTTGTATATATAATATATAATATATAATCTGAATCTCGGAAACGGCTCCAACGATTTTCATGAAATTTAGCATGCAGCGGGTTTCGGGGGCGATAAATTGATCTAGGTAGGATTCATTTTTAGAAAATTTTGTTTTATTCGTGTTTTCAGGCAATGAAAAACTGCTACAATATCATTAGAATACGAAGGTAAATTATTTCGCCACCATCTATAAGGATAGCTCTGGTGGGAAATCGGGTGGTCCCGAAACCAGACGACCCCAGTTCGAGTCCAGATGTCTCCAGGTTTTTTTTTTAAATTAAAATTTAAGTTGATTTACCAAAAAAAATTACCGAGCAAAGCTCGGTCATCCAGGTACTGTTTATTTAAATTTGGTATATTTAACTTTTTTGTTGGCACGAGTATATCAACGTCAAGAAAATATGTCGTGAGAGTTCTAATAAATTACGGTATCTAATATCTTAAAACTTAAGCTTCAAGGATTCCAAAAGCTCTTTACAGTCTGAGAAAAGCCAGCCGGGCTTTCTTCGCCTTGTCATAAATCACCTTTCACTAGCTGCAAGTATCAGGGCCGTACAAACTACGGTTTAATCTCGTAGGCGGCTGAGAACCCGCACTGATTGGCTGATTCGCAAAAGGACAAATTAATAGGAGCACGAGGAAACGCCCAAATATATCATTGGGTCGTAACTTGTGCGTAGTTATTCGCCAAAATGATTGAATTGAACTTTAATAAAATTGGTGCAGAAAGGGGTAATGCACATGTAGCTGAAATGGAGAAAGATTAGAAAAGTGGACAGACGGTCACATTAATTAAATTTGGATTGCATGAGAACTTAAAACTTTATTTTTTCTTCCTGAGGATTTTTATTTTACAACTAGCTGGCCCGAAAAGTACAATAACCAATTTTCACGCATATTACCAACTCTCATGGATATAACTTGAAAAATTTAAACATGATGGACTTTCATACGAACAATTTTTCCGTTTTTAGCCCCATTCTCTTTTGTTTTTATGTATATCGGCGCAAATAATAAATAAAAAAATCCAGATATCGTATTCGATATTCGGTATACAATTCACGAAGTATACTGAGTTCTTTAGCATAATATATCAATCATAGCATTTCTTACTTTTTTATTAGATAAAAACCAGTTGGTCAGTGATGCGGGAAAACTCACAGTATTAGACTCCCTACTGAAAAGACTGAAGGAGCGCGGCCATCGCGTCCTCATATACAGCCAGATGACCAAGATGATTGACTTGTTGGAGGTACGTGGTGGCTTTGACAACTTCAACCTTACGGCTATTGTAATAAAGCCCTGTCAAACATCAAATTTTTACGTCCAAGTTTATTGACTTGGAGGTAAGTGATGGCTATGGCAATTTCAACCTTACCACTATTGTAATAAAGTCCTGCCGATTTCCTAAACATCAACATCATTTTACATCGTTTTCTGTGTACTACTTAAAACAATTTAGACTATTTTCATTAAATCCTATAATGTGTCTGTTTTTTAAAATTATTATTTTTCTGTGATTATAAATATTTAACTGGTTTTAAAAGTATGTACTACTTATCATCAAAAAATCATAATGTGAAAAATACAATAAATATATTTTCAGTCCTCGTAATTTACTTTGTTTTTTGGTGAATTTGGTTCAATTTAAAAAAATATATTTCCAAAAAAAATCTGTAGTGATTATTGTAATATATCTCTACAACAGGAATACATGTGGCATCGCAAACACAAATACATGCGGTTAGACGGTTCCAGTAAAATCTCCGCTCGGCGAGACATGGTGGCCGATTTTCAGGTACCTATCTATTAATTAAATTAACTAAAGCAAGAAATTTATTAATGAACGAAGAATTAATGAGCTGATGCCCGCGACTTCGTCCGCTTAGATTGAGTTTTTTTTGGTTCCCGCGGGAAATCTTTAATTTTCCGGGATAAAAAGTAGCATAATATGTGTGGTTCCAGATTATAATCTGTAGCTGTGCCAAATTTCATCCAGATCCGTTCAGCCGTTCTGGCGTGATTGAGTAACAAACATCCATCCTCAACGCGAGCATGTCGGTGTTCGCGAGCATGTCGCTGTTCGCGAGCAAGTCGGTCACGCGAATCCACAAGTTTACCCCCTACCAAAAAGTGCTCAACGCGGCTAAAGAAGTTTTCACTTCAAATACAATATGTCAGTTGCTTTAATTTTTTGATAGCCCCTGAGATAGAGAATAGGGCTGCTGGTCGGGAACGCAATTATAATACCTTTTTTATTGTTGTACCAGGCTCGGGCAGACATATTTGTATTCCTGCTGTCGACGCGAGCGGGCGGTCTCGGCATCAACCTTACCGCGGCAGATACTGTGAGTGTATCGTCTTTTATTTTACAGTCGATGTCAAAAGTCCATATGGAATAAGCAAACAAGATGGCTTGTTAGTTACAAAGTGACCCTCAAACTTATATAAATAATATTCATCTTGTTGACAATTTATGGCAATAATCAAAGTAGTATTGAATAGTAATGGTCTGAAACTAATGTTAATATAATGTTTGTTAAATAAAAGTTAATTAATGTGTGGATGAGTGGATCCAGATTGCTTCCACACAGTTTTAGCAGTTAAGCTATGTATGGACTTTTGACGCCGACCGTACATGTTGGCCCTAGAATAGCATTTCTGAACGTAAATTAGCACATACCCAAGTTGAATATTAAAAAAGGAATAGCCGGGCAAAACTTGGTCAACAAGATTTTTAACGAGAAAGTCCTGTAACCAAGTGTAGCGACGCGATAGAAGCGATTGGGAGAAAATTGGTTCCGAACAGCCCAAAATAAAATAAGAGTGGAAGAAGACGGGAGAGACCTTTGCCCAGCAGTGGTTAATATATAAAATATAAATATATAAAAGTTTTTTAAGGCTATATAAATAAATTTTAAAAGAGGCGTGAAATCTGTCTTATTTGGGGAATATTTCGTCGCATCTTATTCTACAATGAAACGCAATTACAGAGAAATACCCACTAAGCATAATTTTAATATGATGGACACAACTATCTTTCCTTTTAGATGTATGCGTGCAACCGAATTTCTAGATGCGATTTTTTTGTTCTACAAAATCTGTGATCGTTATATTTTAATGTCCTTGTCCTTTTACAATTTTCCTGTAAGCACTATTCAAATTAGGTTTTTCACACAGGTGATATTCTACGACTCCGATTGGAACCCCACAGTGGACCAACAAGCTATGGACCGCGCGCATCGCTTGGGGCAAACAAAACAAGTCACCGTATATAGACTCATCTGTAAAGGGACCATTGAAGAGCGTATCATGCAGAGGGCCAGAGAAAAGAGTGAGGCAAGTAGTCTTTATAATACATTTTTTTTTAATCAACTACAAGTTAGCCCTTGTTTTCGATCTCACCTGATGGTAAGGGATGATGCAGTCTAAGATGGCTGTTAGGGGTAGGGTGTGGTCGCCACAAATTGGCACAAGTAGAAATCCCTAACGTCTGCCAATTTCATTGCTAGTTTTTATTCAATCTTTTGCTGTAATCCATACTTCCATACTAATATTATAAATGCGAAAGTGTGTCTGTCTGTCTGTCTGTCTATCTGTCTGTCTGTCTGTCTGTCTGTCTGCTACGCTTTCACGGTCCATCTGTTCAACCGATTTGGATGAAATTCGGTATAGTGGTAGGTTACATCCCGGGAAAGGACATAGGCTACTTTATATCCCAGAAAATTAAAGAGTTCCCGCGGGAATTAAAAAACCTTAATCCACGCGGACGAAGTCGCGGGCATCATCTAGTACTATATATTTTGTTATACTTATACAACTAAAGCGCCATCCACACATTTGCCTGAAATATATATTCAACGTTGTGATTTCTTTTATAAGTGGCACTTCAAGATCGTTCGTAAAACTTACGTCATGTACAATAATTCAAGTTAACAAATTAACTTCTTACAGATTCAAAGGATGGTGATAAGCGGTGGCAACTTCAAACCGGATACACTCAAACCGAAAGAAGTGGTGTCGTTACTTTTGGATGATGAGGAGATCGAGCTTAAATGTACGAATCTATACTAATTTCTATACTAATATTATAAATGCGAAAGTTTGGATGGATGTATGGATGTTTGTTATTCAATCACGCCGGATCTGGATGAAATTTGGCACAGAGATAGATTATAGTTTGGAATAACACATATGCTACTTTTTATCCCGGAAAATTGAAAATTTCTCGCGGGAATCAAAGAACATCAATCTACGCGGACGAATAAAGTTTGGATGGAAATATTGAATTTAAAGTATGGATTATTCTTTCATTTATGGTTTTTTTTTCCATTATTAATACCTAATTTATATTAATTTTAAAATAGTTTATGTTATTTGTACCATAATAATAATGTTATGTTTTAGATCGGCAGAAATCCGAAGAAAAGAAGATCATGGAAGAAAGAGAACGCAAGAGAAAATTAGGAATCCTACCATCGGTAAGAGATTCTTGGTAATCGTCGTTTTGGGCAACAACGCCATCTACCCGATAATCACAGAACTACTACACTAATATTGTCAAGTCATAGCAAATTACATTAGATGGCGTTTATATGAATTTATTTCAGTATTTTTTTAAATTTTATTTCACCTAAGTAAATAATTATTTTATATTTAAAGATTCTAGTATAACTCAAGAGTAGGCAGTGCTTTTATGCCTGTATGAACTGCACGCCACTGAGTCTAGACAAACTATTAGACGTTAATTAATTATTAACGACTGGTATGGCTATCAATTGAGGTGTCATAAATATTTAAGAAAATACTTGATTTTTCAATTGAGGTGTAATAATTATTATTTATTAGCTGATGCCCGCGACTTCGTCTAAATAAAATAAATATCCCTCCGGGATAAAAAAAAAAAGAAAAAGAAAACCGGCCAAGTGCGAGTCGGACTCGCGCACCGAGGGTTCCGTACAAACCTGTAGTAAGTTTTACGATTTATGACGTATTAAAAACAAGACGAAATGAACCGCAAAACTAACTTTGTTTGTAGAGGTTTATTGTTAATATCAAAAAATTACGTTTGTTGTATGGGAGCCCCCCTTTAATATTTACTTTATTGATATTTAATTATTTATTTTCAAAGGTAATATACAAGTTAATATTCTGTGAAAATTTGAACCGTCTACCTGTTACCGTTTTTAATATTGAGCAAAAAAATACGAAAAAAACACGTTTATTGTATGGGGACCCCCCTTAATATATATATTTTTTTAATTTTTAGTATTTGTTGTTATAGCGGCAACGGAAATACATCATTTGTGAAAATTTCAGCTTTCTAGCTATCACGGTTTATGAGATACAGCCTGGAGACAGACAGACAGACAGACAGACAGACAGACAGACAGACAGACAGACAGACAGCGGAGTCTTAGTAATAGGGTCCCGTTTTTACCCTTTGGGAACCCTAAAAAAGAAAAAACATTTATTTTCAAACTGTGCCACACATAACAAGCATAGAAATAGGTACCTACCGCATCACGTACGGCACAACCCGAAAAATGGTCCAGGCTCAGCATAATGCTGTAAGTTCAGTGCAAGCACTGACCATACAGCGCTGATTTTCAGCCTGAACCCTGATTCGGGTGACACCACGGAAAAAAACTACGTAGCTGCAAGCTAGTAGAATACTTAAAAACTATAGTTTAATAACAAATTTGTCTATCTATCTGTCTAATTATCAATCTATCTACCTATCTATCTATCAAATTAAAAGTGCTACAAAAACGACTACAAATGTTCATTAGTACTACATACAATTCTCATATCTATCCAATAAAATTAACTATCATACTGCTAATAGGTACTATATACTACTATATCCCTCATTATAATAATAATAAATTATGTAGTTATGTACATAAATAATTAATATAGAAATATGTCATATAAATGTATATATACAAGTATAAATTAATAATTAAACGCAATACATATAAAAAGTAGCCTATGTGCTATTCCAGACTATAATCTATCTCTGTGCCAAATTTCATCCAGATCCGTTCAGCCGTTGGAGCGTGATTGAGTAACAAACATCCATACATCCACACATCCATACATCCATCCAAACTTTCGCATTTATAATATTTACTAGCTGATGCCCGCGACTTCGTCCGCGTGGATCGAGGTTTTTCGGTTCCCGCGGGAACTCCTTAATTTTCCAGGATAAAAAGTAGCCTATGTGTTATTCCAGACTATAATCTATCTCTGTGCCAAATTTCATCCAGATCCGTTCAGCCGTTGGGGCGTGATTGAGTAACAAACATCCACACATCCATACATCCATACATCCATCCAAACTTTCGCATTTATAATATTTATTTGATTATTTGATGTCATAAATATTAAAGAAAAATACTTGATTTTTCAATTGAGATGTAATATTAATAATTTTAGAAAAATACTAGTTATTTGTTATTTTTTTGTTGTGGTGCGATGTTAGTATAAAACTTATGATTGAATCTCAGCAGGCGCAGGCTATAGAGCCAAAGCGACCGAGAGAATCGGCTTCGGAGCCCGGCAGCCCTCTGCAAGTGGACGACGATAGCGACCAGTTGCATATCGACGCGTCACCGCAACCGCACTTGCGTAAGTATTGTAAAACAAAGGAGACGGTCCAGATTTGTATGGAGCGTCGGTCCGGTCCTTTTACAAGCAGAGAAATGAAAGAAAAAAAAATACTAAACCAGTTTTGATCGTTCAAATCTACGAATTCATCGTAATTTCAGTGGTCTACAGTGACTGTCAGAAATGACATTTGATACATTTCGCACCTACTGCCATCTCTATGGCTAAAGGTTGCCATCTTGGAAACGTATCGAAAACTTGAAATACATTTTATTTTATTTCTCGTTATTTACTTTAATATTCTAAATAATTATATTTTTAATACAATCTATGTATTTTCCTCTATTCGTGGTAGAGTGTACAAAGAGTACACCGAAGGTGAACCTTCTCCTTTTTATTAGTAAGACAATAATTATTATTCATCTCCGTTTTCAGTAGGTTATATTCGACTAGTCAAGCGATAAAAGGTCGGCCGCGCGCGTACCGCGTGTTGCGTTGAGTAATGCTATGCCATTTAAATATTTATTTTTGTCGAAAAAATTGGTTTCAGGTATAAGTTAAGAATAAAAGTTGTTCAGTATTACACGCAAAAGCTACCATTCATTTATTTGAAAAATCATCACAATAGTGTGTGGTTTAGTGGGGCAGTGATTTCCATACTAGGATTCCCTGTATCGTGCAACCTTTGCAAGGTTAATAGTATTTTATTAATAATTATAATTATAATATAATAATGCTCAATTAAAATGTGCATTATACATAGTTTATAATTTTATTACAGTGCTTCTCACACTAGAAAAGTTACTAAGCTTACATATCAAAAATAGCGAATTTGAACCTGCGTCTCTCTGGGCGCCCAAAACGCCTTTGAAGCGGCTAGGCCACGGTTCGCTTACCCTTCAATGCCGAAATTTGAGATATGAATTAAACATATTGCTTGATTTCTTTATCGTAAAATGTCAGCAGCATACTCCCCGCCTATGAGAACAAGTTGGGCCAGCAGCAGAGCGGGGCGCGGCGCGCGGCGCGGTCGGCCGCGCGGCTCGCGACACGCGACCGGCCGCGGCCGCCCCGACTCGCTGCCTACAGAACAGACGCCCGCTTCCGCTTCCGCCGCTGCCGTGGCCGCGCGCGCTGGTACACTAATACTTCTATACTAATAATAATAATAATGTCCTTCCGGCCGAAATCTCCAGAGAGATTAGCCATCTGCGCGGGAGATATTATAGTGCACAAGTGTGTGCGCAAACACAGGTGCACTCTCTGTTCCTTTACTCTCATAGCCCGATGGGACGGAAAATCCGACACGACCGGAGAGAGATCAGGCGCAGGACCGACGGCTTAACGTGCTCTCCGAGGCACGGGACAACTACACAACTACGAACAGAATTATATGAAGAAAATTCTGTAGTTTTAAGCGCTCTAAGTCTAGAGATAGACATTCAATCATTAATAATAATTAGTTAATTATCTTTATCTACACTAATGTTATAAAATTCTACTTATGTTTCCAATACTTGACTTATAATTACTACTGTTATAGCGCAGATAACAAAACACTCAATTTAAGCAATTTCACATGATGGTATAATATCCACATCGATATCGTAAAATCTCATTATAACATCAATAAAACGCGACCAATTAACCTGGCGAGCCTTATGTCAAAATCCTCATATTTATATGTCATATCCTCATGTCATATCCTCAGTTGTATAAAATTTTGATATTAGGCTGACTTTTGAAAACAGTTGGGTTATACGTGAAAACTTCGTCGAAACTACTAAACTTACATACACAAAACTCTTTGGTAAGATCTTGTGCCAATTAAATAAAAAACGAACAGCGCGCGCTCGCTCCTGATTGGCCCTGCGCGCGCAGCTGCGCTCTCATTGGTTAGATTTTAATGGCGGCAAGTTCACTGTGACAATACACGTACGCGTGAATTATTTTATATAAACTATTGTCAGCTTTTACTCTTGTTGTTTGATAAATTGCATTAGTGAAGATAAAGTAGTGTATGCAACTGCATATAACACGGGTATTAAAACACTCGTTACTATTATGAAACTCGCTGCGCTCGTTTCATAAACTCACACTCGTGTTTTAATACCCTTCATTATATGACAGTTGCATAAACTACTATTATATTAATAAATCTTCCAATTACTGTTAAATTTTATTTAAATAATCAAAATACTGAAATTCAGGGTGTACACTAAAAGTATTAAAGTTAAATAAATTAACCACTACTGAGCTCCGATATGGCCTTGAGGTAGGAGGTTTTTGAATTGTATAGAGTTTCTTCAAAAGACAGGTCTGTTTTCAGTTTGATAACCATTTTAAACTATATATTGAAGAAAAAAAAAGTGCTTTGAAATTTGATGACGTCACAACTATGTATTTCATACAAACTTCCATACAATAAGCGTGTTTTTAAGTTTGATAAAGAGTTGCTGATTTAATTGAGTTGTCATCATCCCTATTATTCCATCTGTTTTTGTGTTTTTTTCTTCTGTAGAATACAATAAAAGTGTATTAATTTATTTACAAACAGGTGCAGCGCTGCTGGACTCGGACGGGCCACTAGAGCCGCTGGAGACGCCGTCGGTCATGGAGGGGCGTGGGCGCCGCGGGCCGGGCCGGCCGCGCCTGCGTCCGCCGAGCCGCGCCGCACGGCCAAGCCGCCGCGCGCGACGCCCCCGCGAACCCCTGCTGGTGCCCCTGGCCCCACCACCCTAGCCCCGGCGAGACCCTCTCTAGGGTGCCAGGTAACTTGACTCACTTGATTGTGCAAGGAAATCGTAATCCTAAACTCCATAAACAAATGATAAATGGTATATTTATTTCACGTAGGACAACTTGTGTCACTTATGATTCGTTAAGACTCTATCAACTCTACGGCTCGGCTCTTCTCAGTAGACCCGCTACTGAGAAGAGCCGACAAGAAACACTGCAGTTGCTCTTTTCTTAAAAAGAAAAATGCTACAATAAGTAAACAATACAACACATACATTACGTTACATAAGTATTACACTGACTTGTGGGTCACTGGATGCGAGGCCGGTAGCTACATGCAACTTTGTCATCAATAAAATAATCGATAGTATAATAACCTTGACTTAACAAATGCTGTTTAACACAAAATTTATGTAATGGCAAATCCAGAAACTTTTTTGGAACCATGTTATAAAAGCGTACTCTCGACCCCACAAAGGATTTCTGCACCTTACTAGCTAAGGCAGTTCGAGTAATACATTTTAAGCTGTCAAATGAATACGATTTGCTTAGACAATTGGGCCTCTGTTTCGAGCTCGCTTCGCTCGCGTTACTTTTGACGTTTCTTTATTTAAATGTACCTTTTCATTGTTACAGATACTAAAAAACTGGAATGGACTTATTAATTAAGTGGTTTACTCGTGATGACCCACCTCTCGAAGTACTGTTACAAATATATGTAGTTGAATAATGGTAGAAGGTAGAAACACATTAACAATAACCGCCTTACGCGTGCAAATGCGTATGTGTGCTAAACCTCTACCTCTACCTCAGGACCTCTAGTCCTCGCCTGAGACGGCCGTTAATGGGGTATTTGACATTTAGTTAAATCAGTAGGGCGATTATGTAAAACCTGCATCAATCATTGTTACAGTCTCAATTGTTTTGTTTATCTAAATTTATGGTATTATTGCTGCGTCAATGGATATTGGCCAATAGTAGCATAATGATAACCAATCCGAGGTGATTGCGATCGTTACACTGTAGCTGTAATTTTTTTTACGCAATCGCCCAGCTGCAACTTTTTTTCAAACGTCAAAACGCATGCTTAGTATGGGAGTTTGTATGAAATTTTGAATTGTGACGTCATCAAAGCTCGACGCACTTTTTACTTTAATCGATAGTTTTAAATGGTGATTCAACATAAAACTAACAGGAGCCGTGGATATTACGACTTTTGGGAGATCCTTTATTTATTTAATAGAAAAAAAAAATCACAAAAAAAAATTATTTGAGTACCTAGTAGTCAAATAACCAATTCCGAACAAAAATGTTTGCAGGTTGCAATAATCTTTCAAACGATTTTTTCTTCGGAGTAGCCGTTCTATACATTTAATACTGTGGCTAGAAGCGTATATTTCATAGGCGTTATTGCAAATATGTTTCTACTATAAATGTCTGTACATCGATACAGTATAACCTCTAAAGTAATTACATATACAAGTATGAATTATATAAGCGGATGTACAAAAATTGCTTTTATTTTTAAAGTATTAAGTTGCAAAGTTTCAAAAACTCTGCATAGGATTAATATGAACATTTGAAATGAAAAATGTATATATAGAAAAAAGTATTATATGTAGTTATTATTGATCAAATTAATAACGTGGCTAATTCTGGTGTACATAATCTGTAAACTAAACTAAAATGACTAATTAATTTATTGTATTGCTATACTTTTCATAATGCTCCCTGCGGACACCACTTCAGTTCAATTCAATACAAAAGTTTTTTAAAATAGTCTTAATTTGACTATTAAAGTTGATATTAGGAAATTGTCGTAGTTTTTGAACATCCGGTATCCGGCCGGATATTGAGGTACTATCCGGTATCCGGCCGGATACAAAATTTACGCCGGATAGGCCGGATACCGGATAGTTACCGGATATCCGTTTCATCTCTAGTTTTTACAAGTGCTTATGAATAGTCGAATGAATCTACCACTGGTTCGGAATGCCGTTCCAACCGAGAAGAACCAGCAAGAAACTCGGTGGTTGCTCTTTTGAAAATTCGATTTAGTATTGTCATTTAGTAAAGTTTAGAGATCGTCTACGAAATAATTAGCCACTATATCGTATTTGTATCGGCAAAGAAATGTTTTTAAATGTTTCTCTCTTAAACTTAATATAAAAGAAAACTTTTATTTAAAGTGGTTGGTTTATTGGTTAGAGTTGAAGGAAATAATTTTTTCAAATAACCTGCATATAACCTGAAAATGCGAGTTTTAATGCCTGTTGAGCCACCTGAAACTAGTCAATTTCAGACTAATACGTCATTCAGCGGGTAGAAAACCATCACTTTTGCTCTAGGGCAGAACTCCGCCCTATGACGTAGCAGCCCTCCTTTCAATCCTGTCAGCCTGTCAGAGTGTCTATTGTTTATTTCAAAGCTTTTTAATTGTCATTTTACCCATCAACTAAACTGACAGATACTAGTGGTGCGCCCCGAACTGAGATCTCGCGGATAAACTTTTACAGAGCGCCATCTATTGACATCATTGTGAAGTTCTGTTAAAAATACTGAAGCTCATTAAAAATTAAATAATTTCGTTTCCTTATAATATTTATCTAATTTTAGTATTTGTTGATCAAGTACAGGATATAATTCATATAATTGATCAAGTTTCAGGCTCAGCCTTTCATAAAATTGAGAATTTTAAGGTCAACTTTCGTCAATTAAAAAAAAATATTTTTGGAGGCCATTGGTTTACATATTATATTTAAATTAGAAGTAATTACGTTCAGTAATTCAGAAGTTATAAGGCTCTGACAGACGGACGGACAAGTGTAAATTCACTCAAGTAGACTCGGAGACCTTCGCTTCGCTCGGTCAATGATATTTGTAAACAACAACCTAGCAGCTAAAATAAATAAGAAATACAATTTTACACCAACCTAGCAGCTAAAATAAATAAGAAATACAATTTTAATAAAACTCGCATTTTTAATGCAGATTATATGAAAAATAGTGTGTTCGCCACGGGATGAAACACGATTTCAGACGAGGGTGAAGTTGCCTGCCTGAGCGAAGCGAGGGCTGGCATCACCCGAAATCGTCTTGTTTCACCCCCTAAGCACACATTATACTATTATTTAGATTGTTTTTGATTTTATGTAAAGCTTGACAGATTTTGTTTCCTATATTATTTAAATATTAAAACCTAGCAAAGATTAGGATGAACTGACTCCAAAATATTGATGTGAATTTGATTATGACATAATATGATTCATCATCAAAAATGTGTGTAGACGTTGAATAAATCAAAATTGATGTTAATAATTTGTTTAATTGCTTATACCCATCCTGCTAATAATGTTTGATCATTCTGAAGTATAGTCCGTCAAACTCATCTGACCCGGTGGCCAAAATTGGAACTAATTTTTATGCATGTTAAGATTTTTTAATTTTATTTTTCACTAGCTGATGCCCGCGACTTCGTCCGCGTGGTTTATGTTTTTTTGATTCCCTCGGGAACTGCTTAATTTTCCGGGATAAAAAGTAGCCTATGTCACTCTCCAGGTTCTCAACTATACCCATGCCAAAAATCAGGCCGATCCCTTGCTCTGTTGCGGCGTGATTAAAGGACAAAACAACAGACAAACACACTTTCGCATTTATAATATTAGTATGATATCTACTAGCGACGCTGTCACCGGGTCAGATAAGTTTGTGGAACTAAATATTGAAGTCCTTTGGGATCCCACCAGAGTTGTGTTACGTTGCTAAACTTTTGACCCCCTCCCTGGCGCAGTGGTGAGCGCTGTTGTCTTAACGTGGGAGGTCCCGGTTTCGATCCCCGGCAGGGTAAAAGTATTTCTCTTGTCTGGCCTGGTGGAAGGCAGAGACAATGTGGCTTTTAATGACAATATAGATGTTGTAGACGACAATCATGCGCGAGCCTTTTTTAGGAAATGATAAAACTGTGCTAAAAGGTTTGGAAGCGCGCTTGCCTAGAATAGGTCTTTTTTTTGTTAACGGGGGGGAAATCTTGAGATAAACGCATCTCGCGGGAGAGAACGGGTTACGTGGGATTTCTACCGATTAAATCCCCTCGGTGGCCATCCTCTGAGCATAATGGGAAGCTCCGGGAACTCTCAGAGAACATGTGCCTAGAAAAGGCCTATTCACTCTTGCCTTGCAGGTTGGTACATATTCATGCTCAAGTCTTACGTCGCAGGAAACACGGACGCCTGAAGGGCGTTCATAATTTTAGCAGTTCGAATAATGTGGAACAACTTACCGTACGATTATACCTAGTGGTTCGCCCCGAACTGAGACCTCGCGGTATCCTAAGCACAAACGAATAAACTTTATCTATTGACATCATTGTGAAGTTAGTTCATCTAATTTTAGTATTTGTTGTTCAAGTACAGGATATAATTCAAATAATTAATCAAGTTTCAGGCTCAACCTTTCATAAAATTGAGAGTTCTGAGGTCAACTTTGGACGTTAGAAAATCTCCACTTTGAAAGCCCCCCGTTTCGTCACTTAAAAAAAAAATATTTTTGGAGGCCATTGGTTTACATATTATATTTAAATTAGAAGTAATTACGTTCAGTAATTCAGAAGTTATAAGGCTCTGACAGACGGACGGACGGACAAGTGCAAATTCACTCAAGTAGACTCAGAGACATTCGCTTCGCTCGGTCAATTACTTATACATACTTATATTTTAGGTAGGTATCTTATTTATATCATGATGTACCGCTTGTCATTAAGCCGGTATCACGCCGGAGTAGCACAAAAAACAGTAAATAACCCATCTGCAATGAATACAAAATGAGATGTAACTCGTGAAATGGTTGCTTTATGAGATGGAGCGAAATCTGTCTGCCCGTATCTGAAGATCAATCGGAGCAGATTATGTGGAGGAATTTTTATGAGAAAACCTTTTACCTTTGTTTTGAGGAATAATAGAAATGCCATTTCTCGCTTAAATAAATCATATTAAGTATGACAAAAATAAAACCTGTTTTGGTAATTCAACACGCAGTTATTTATTCTTCTAAAATAATAAATAGGCAATTGGTGCAGCAGATAGATCAATCTCTGAACTGAGTTGATTTGGGAGGGCTAAAAGCAGTCATCCAGTAGTAAAAAGTGAGTCTCAGTATGGTCGATGGTCTCAGGTGTTAGTAATAAGCAGATTCCTTTTTCTGTGGCCTGTGGGTACTATCATACTAATATTATAAATGCGAAAGTGTTTTTGTTTGTTAGTTTGTCCTTCAATCACGCCGCAACGGAGCAACTGATCGACGTTATTTTTGGCATGGGTATAGTTGAGGACGGAGAGTGACATAGGCTACTTTTTATCCCGGAAAATTAAGGAGTTTCCGAGGGAATCAAAAAACAAACCTATATTTACTATAATTCTTTATTTCCCACTGACTGCCTCGTTGGTCTAGTGGTTAGCATGTTTGACTGTGGCCAACGAGGTCCCGAGTTCGAGTCCCGGGTCGGGCCATAATCAAATATTGGGTTTTTCCGACTAGAAATTCTCAGTACTAGCCCGGAGTTAGTAAGTTGGCGGTGTTTCACCCCCGTGCCTCGGAGAGCACGTTAAGCCGTCGCGTCGGTCCCGGTTATTATCACTAACATGATAGGTAATAGTCGTCAAAGCTCGCCAACCCGCGTTTGGAGCAGCGTGGTGGGTCTAAGCTCTAATTCCCTCTCTCCCATGAGAGCGGAGGCCTGTGCCCAGCAGTGGGACGTTAATGGGCTGTAGATAGCTTGGCTTTGTAACCGGTCATCAATAAATACCTACTGCTTAGCTTTTCCGTTGAGGAATTAACTTATACTTAGTTACATACACGTGTGGTACGTAGACGCTAGATACTTTCCACAAGGCATATTATTCTTTCGTTGAATGTCAGCCTTACCTACAGAAATAAAACAACATTAAAGGATGCTTCTTCGAAATGTGGTAAAAAGCATGTCCTAAGCTGGAGAACGTAGGTTAAAACTAACTCTGGCTTATGTATTTTTTTTTGTAGACACTAGACAGTGTCCTCTACACCCTCCATCAAGAAAAAGAACATAAAAGAGGTGAGATCCATCTAAAAAAAAAATTTAAACCTCCAATTTCTAACCTCCATGACTGTCCCACTGCTCATGTCGCAGGTAACAAACCTATTTATTTAAAGTATATACTGGATTAAAAATTCTCAAAAAAATATATTTCAATAATGAATAATTAATGTTTTAAATAACAACAGCAGCGTGAGACTGCGTCTTTGAATTATTTTTTTACTAGTGACTAAAGTCTGTCCCACGACTTTTTAATCATTCATGTGAACTTATACAAACACTAACGTAACTACCCACATATCCATAAAATCCGCATCTTCGTCGCGTTGTACGAACAAATTCAGTAATCAGTAGCATTGAGCAATTCGTGTAGAACGGAGGTGTCTTCGTCGTTGGGTTACGAAAATATTTCGCATTCTCCAACGGAAATTTCATTTTGTCAACTTTAAACCCTCATTCATAGAACTCTCACTATACCGTAAGTAGTTATCACCTATACATATTTGTATTTTTTTTATATTTTAAGTATGTTTTACTTTCTAACAAAGCACATTTTAAAAAAATACTATGCTTACTTATCAAGTAAAAATTTAAATACTAACCAATCCTAATTACCATGATTATAATTACCATTATTACCATGACCATTTTACGTACATGGTAATTAGGCATTGGCTAGGTAATTAGATTAGTGCTTGAATGTATGGGAACTTCTAGGTTTTGACGACCTCCCTGGCGCTCCTGTGGTGAGTGCTTCTGTCTCAAAAACAGGAGTTCCTGGGTTCGATTCCCAACAGGGGCAATTTTGGCATTTTATAATCTTTAAAATGGTCTCCGGTCTGATCTGGCGGTAAGCATTGCCGAGTCTAGTTACCACCCACCACTGTACCGGCGAAGACGTACCGTGCCATGTGATTTAGGTTCCGGTACGATGTAGCGTAGAAACTGATGACAGATTTAAGTTTAATACTACCTTACTACTCTGTAAGAGTATGGGGCGCATCTTAAATATGAAGCTCTTGGCGTACCTAGAGTCTAATGATCTACTTTCAGACTGCCAATACGGGTTTCGTAAAAAACGGTCTGCTGGTGATCTACTCGTGTACGCCACCCATATTTGGGGTGAAGCCATAGAGAAACATGGAGAGGCGCCTGCTATATCTCTCGATATCTCTAAGGCTTTCGACCGGGTTCACCCTTCTTTGCAAGCTTCCAGCATTCGGTCTCCCGCCGAGCTTGTGTGACTGGATATCTGATTTCTTGAGTGAAATATCCTTCAGAGTAGTCATTGATGGCTGCGTGTCAGATCTTATGGCTATTATTGCCGGTGTTCCTCAAGGGTCTGTTCTCTCCACTACACTATTTCTGTTGCACATCAATGATCTGTTGCAACCCGGTATCCTTGGGTACATAGACGACATCACTATAATGGAGAGATACATATCCAGTTCACGCGCAAGTAGTTCAGGTACCAATGAACTCAGACAGGCGATGGTTCAGCGGTTGAACTCTACCCTGAAATTCGTTTCAAATTGGGCTGTTGCCAATTTGGTGGAGTTTAACGCAACCAAAACGCAGGCATGTTTGCTCACAGCAAAACGGAGTCCTTTCATCTTGACTCCCACTTTTCAAGATATACCCTTGCCGTCTGCCGATTGCCAATATCCTAGGCCTCCACATCATGGCTAAGATCAACTTCGAGAGCGAAAGCCAAGATAGCCACCAAAAAACTTGGTATACTTAACAAGGTCAAGCAGTACTTCATGCCACGCTAACTGGTTACCCTATATCAAGCCCAAGTTCGATCGTGCATGGAGTACTGCAGTCACCTTTATGATGGCTCTGCTAAGTATCAGCTGGCAGCTCTTGATGCCGTAGATCGTCGAGCTAGGAGGTTGATTGGCGAAGATTCACCTCTTCTGGCGAAACTTCAAACTCTGGATCACCGCCGTAATGTAGCCGGCGTACCGGTATTTTATGGGATATATTTCGGAGAGTGTGCGTGTAATAAGTAGCTCCGGGAACTTTAAATAGAAATGCGCCGGAGCTTCTCTTGCGCTACGCCTAATGGGCTCATGCTCGATTGGTTACGTCACCTTGTGCCACGGCAAGCTGTCGTCTTCCCAGGGTTGCGTGTTTGTAATATAGATGAAGAGCGGCCGGAGCCCCCATTCCAGCCGCTCGCAACCCCAAGGTCCCTTCACCCGGGACTATTGGACTGCTGGACCAGGGCGTTGATCAGTGCCACCCTGATGCCTCCGTCTCCGAGCGGGATCGGTTCGGTCTCGGTCTCGCTCAGCGGCCTCCTTCTTGGACATGACAAGGTCACAGAAGGAGACCACTGCCCTCCATGTTTCATTCTCCGCCAGCATTGCTGCTATAACGGCTGGCGGCGACAGGTCTCTTCCCACGTGGCTGACCAATACACGACGCTCAGGTTCCTAGGCAGGGCACTCCTCGAGTGTGTGCTGTGCGGAATCCAGATCATTGTCACAGTGGTGACACCGAGTTGTCGCTTCCCGATCGATCCGACACAGGTACTCGCCGAAACAGCCGTGGCCGGTAAGCACCTGTGTCAGTCTAAAGGTTACATTGCCATAGTCCCTTTCCAGCCAGGCCTCAAAGTTTGGAAGGATGGCCCCGACAGTGCGTTGGCGTGCATTCCTTTCCTCTTCCTAGCGCTTACGCCAATTCACTAGTGCCTGTCGGTGCGCTTGCCGATGCAACGTCACGATGTCTGATCCATCCACGCGCTGGCATACTGCGCAGGTCTGGTTGTACACCCTTGCGTCCAGTTCCGCCAGTATTTCTAAGGGTGGAGTTCGAGCCAAAACCGTAGCCGCCTCAAAAGATATCGTGCGATATCCTCGCGACTGCGATCTCACCTGATGGTAAGTGATGATGCAGTCTAAGATGGTAACGGGGAAACCTGTTATGGGCATCGCAGTTATATTAAACCCATACCCCTATTCGGTTTCTACACGGCATCGTGCCGGAACGCTAAATCGCTTGGCGGCACGTCTTTGTCGGTAGGGTGGTAACTAGCCACGGCCGAAGCCTCCCACCAGGAGGTGGGAGGCTTAAGCTATTTTTACTCTTATTTTTATTGCTGAAGCGATCTATGTTAAAATGATTTTTCAATGAGACTGAATTATGCTTATAATTTTTTTAACATTATGTTGGTAACTAAAGCATGTTTTTTTTAAATAACTTTGTGCGCAGTGAGATTCTTTTGATTCTATGTATTTATAGTATACTTAGACGCTTACGACGATGATTACGCGGGAAATCTAAGTAGGTTTGTTAAGAAGATTACTTAATCACGTTATCGAGACTGATTTTTTTTGTCAAATTTTGTATGAGTATGTTTGACATGCCGTTTTAAAAAGATTTTGTGTACAAAGAGTTATTTTGATAATATTCTAATAGACGCTTACTTTACGCTTACTATCTATTTGATAAGAAGTCTACTGAATTTATTGATCTCGTGGACAAGACTGACCTTTGCTTATTAAATTTCGTACAAGTAATTAAATTTCTTTCACAATAATTTTAAAAAGATTTTGTGAATATAGAGTTATTTTGATAATATTCATAATATACTTAGACGTTTACTCTAGCTAACTATATATTTGATAAGAAGATTACTGAATCTATTTATGTTGTCCTCGTGACTGACTTTTGAATTTTGCGAATTGCGATTGACTCATTTATACTTTTTTTAGATATTAAGATAATATAATTGTTCTTTCAGTTTTATTTCTGTATTTTTCCACATTTTCTTATAGATTTTTATAACACAAACACTTATGTTTTATTCATATTACTCATCACCATTATCATTACCAAATTACCATATGCATAATATTCTAATCACCATATCCCGGACCTCATTACCATGTCACAATTTTTCATTACCATGACCACAATAATTACCAAACACCTTATATCTCCAAGAGAATCAGATCCTGGTGAGAGGCCTTCCTCATCACTGTGATAAATGAAGGTACCCCTTTGTCATGGTCAACTTAAAAAAACAATAACTCAAAAAAAAAAAAATTTTTTACTCCGGTCGATAATGACATGAAATCGAAGAAGTGCCCTAAAATCAAGTCACCACTTTTCACACAAGAAAATTTATTTTTAACTGAATTAAAATCGATTTATCATTCAGTTAGCGAGCGCGCGGGTTCTTTTACACCTTTATTATCGTGTTTAACGTGGATTTATGGTTTTTGCGGTGGCCCGTTTACTGGAATCGTGGAAATTTATACACCACTCCTCATCATTAGCTTCCGAAGTGATTCATTATTATTTTTGGTTTTGGATTTTATTTCTTTGTGTATTATTGGTCGGTCATCACGTCAGTATGTATAGGTACCTTAGAGCGTAAGTAGGTCTTTCGTCATCGGTTTGAACCATAGATTTATCTATGCCTATGTCCTTCCCCGGGATACAACTCATTCCTTTACCAAATTTCATCAAAATCGGTTAAACAGGCCGTGAAAGCGTGGCAGACAGACACACCTTCGCATTTATAATATCAGTATGGATTTACTACCGTGAATGGTCGCATTTCGACTAGGTAGGTACCTTCCTAGCACAGGACTAAGAGCAACTGAGTTTTTGACGACCTCCCTGGCGCAGTGTTGAGCGCTCTTGTCTTCACGTGGGAGGTCCCGGGTTCGATTCCCGGTAAAGTCAATTTGGGATTTTATAATTTTTAAATTGTCTCTGGGCTGGTGTGGTGGAATGCTTTGGCCTGTGCTATTCCTAGTTACCACCCTGGCAAAGACGTGCTGCCAAGCGATTTAACGTTCCGGCACGATTGTTATAAACGATGAGTGAGGGGTATGGGTAGGTAACATAACTGCCATATCGTACAGGTTAGCCCGCCCCCTTCTCGACTATTGACAAGAACTCTCTAACCTTCTAATCCTGATTTTGGTAAATTCAATTGATAAACAAATGCCTCCATCGACGTTATAAATATTTACGAAAATCGTAAATTTTCGGAAGGTAGAACCACTTACAAATTCTAAACATGCGAGTCATTCATTTTACAGTATCCGAGATTGGTAGGTAATAGGTATTTCTCAATAAGGTTTGACGATTTGGATACGATGTCGGCTTTTAAAGTCAAAAAAGTCGTGAATCATAAAGTTGCCGATCTCCCTGGCGCTCGGAAAGCTTATTCTACTGAGAAGGGCCGGCAAGATACTCAGCAGTTGCTCTTTTCACAAAAAGAAAAATGTTACACTAAGTATGTAAACCATTGACTTACCAATGATGTAAACACTTAATATACCTACAATCCATAAGCACGTTACGTAACAAGTATTATATAATTACACTGACTTGTGGGTTGCTCTTGCTACTTGCTGGATGCGAAGCCGCTGCTGCTTATAATATTATGTTAGGGCCCATATTATATCGGATAAAGGACCCGCTTCAGCTTCAAAACCCGTTGAGCTAAGACGGTTACTCTACGGATTTCTTCATTTCTGGGGTTCTCACGTAGAAAATCTCCGTGCATATAGTTAGCTCTCCAACGCTGAGTGACTGAGCTAAGACGGTTACTAAACGGATTTCTTCATTTCTGGGGTTTTCACGTAGAAAATCTCCGTGCATATAGTTAGCTCTCCAACGCTGAGTGACTGAGCTAAGACGGTTACTCTACGGATTTCTTCATTTCTGGGGTTTTCACGTAGAAAATCTCCGTGCATATAGTTCTCCAACGCTGAGTGACTGAGCTTACAAAGCCATTAATTATTCACATCACATCGCATGGCGCCTGTCGTTATTCGAATCGCATGAAATTCACTTCCGTCTCTAATAAATTGTCGTAATCAAACTAGCGTAGATCGATGAATTAAACATCGATTCCGTTAATCCGCGATTAGTGAATCGACTTCAATGGTGCGCGATTTAATTCTCTCAGAATTACTCAAGTTGAAGTTCGTTGATCCTTTTACAAACTACAGTTTTTTTTATCCACTACAAGTTAGATGGGTTAAGATGGCAGTGGGCTAATCTGTTAGGGGCATGGCAGTTATATTAACCCATACCCCTATTCGGTTTCTACATGGCACCGGCTCTGTATGGAGACGGACTTTGTTACATGTATTACACTGGAGTCAGTTTCAATGAACTTGCGGGTGAGGGTCGAATACGAATGAGAGCGTTAATGAACGACCCCGTTAACGGCTCCACCGTCCTCACGCCCGCCCGCCTGGCACCAACTATGTATGGAGATGGACTTTGTTACGTGTCGCTAGAGTCAGTTTCAGTGAACTTGCGGTTGAGGGTCGAATACGAATGAGAGCGTTAATGAACGACCCCCGTCCTCACGCCCGTCTAGCGCCGACTCTGTATGGAGACGGACTTTAATTAATGTAAGTAGCTACGACACCTCGACTTCGCTTCGGACTCGGAAGAATTGAAATTTAGTTTCGGTTTTCTTCCTTTAGTTATCACTTATCATATACTAGTAACTAGATGATGCCCGCGACTTCGCGTGGATTTAGAGCTTTTAATAATTTCGTAGGAACTCCTTGATGTTCCGGGTAAAAAATTTGCCTGGCCCCTCTCCGGGATGTATGATTTTTTTTGTCGATGTTTTGAATCAGGTAGGCCGGATGGGCCGTGAAAAGACAGGAGGCAGGCAGACATTAACATTTCGCATTTAAAATACCAGCTACTAGTACGAAATTAAGGATGTGTAGAGTATAGGATAAAAATAAAAACTTTTCTCCATACTTGCCAAACCAATTCTATGTAATATGTATCACATAGCAGAATCGCAAGCGGTCATTATCACAGACATGCGAGCTTCATACAAATGACATTACACTAGAGTTAGGACTGAATAAAACATCGGATCTACTCAATGAAAGGAAGTTCAAGGTTCCAGGAGGTCTTCTTACGTATGCTATCATGGGATAGTGTTATGGGAACTTCCTGTGTAGTAAATGTGTTGCAAAATAGTAATAGGGCAACTTTGCGCTTTAATTTTTTTTTAAATTATTTCCTTTAAATCCGAACCTTATACACCTGGATACTAAATTTGAAAAATAATATTGTAAAACTGCCTGATGATGATGCCTACATGCGCGACGTGCGACCTCTTTGATTTTCGGGGTGATAAAACCTATGTCTATCTCCGGAATGAAATCTATTTTTATTGAATAATATTTTTTTTTTATTGCGTGATAGGCTTACGCTCGACGACAATCATGCTTAGTGCAAAGCAATGATGAGGTCTAGGTTGGAACGCGCTTGCCTAGAAGATGCCTATTCACTCTTGCCTTGAAGGTATTTAACTTAATAGTTAATACCTTAATTAAGGCATTGGCATTCCGAACCAGTGGTATATTCCGTAAGTCGTAATTCCTAATTCCATGGTATATTCACTCGACGATTCAAAATCACATGTGAAAGTCTACTTGAATAAAAAAGATTTGAATTTTGAATTAAGATTAAAGCTAAATAGGCAGTGAAAAGAGTTTCCACATTGCGAGCATATGAGTAGGTATACTGTATAGTCTATAGTGTATGTAGGTATACTCTTTGACAAAAGAAAAGCGTTAGCAACGCTCTTTGCAGTTGCACCTACTATTACCTATTCTGTGGTTGCACGGCGGTTAGGACGTTGCCGTAAAGATGAAACCGCGCGAGCTAATCGCGTCGCTTACGCGTTTTTCTACGATAGTTTATATAATTTGTTTAACCTTTGTTTAATATTATGTACCTACTTACTCCAAGGAAAACTAGGCTATAGTAGATCTAGATCCATAATGATTAGATTGCTAATTGCGATTACTAATGCTATAACAAACCGGTTTACCATACCACACCCTCATCCATTCCCTAGTGCTTCATCTATTTCCAGACCAGACGTCGTTAGATAAATCAAACGATGCAATTTTCCACCTCTATACCTTCGCCCATTCATCACTCGACGACAGATACAAACTGGTGTTTTTATAGCCATACATCATCACTCCGCCCTGCGGCACGCCTTGACATCATAGTTCTTCTACTTACCGATGTTTAGCAAATGCACAGAATGGTATTAGAGCACCGGAGTAAGACACAACATTAATGTATAAGACGTCGCAAATTTTATTCGTGATTATGATTATTATTATCGTTTTATCGTATTTATGATTCGGGTAGTTGTGTGGTCAAAATTCAACGATGATGTGAGAAATCAGCCTGATTTCTATATTGTTAAAACTACCTGTCCGCGACTACACATCTACGTGGACTGGTTTTTTTGTTAGTTCTGTGCGGATGGGCCGTGCTAAATGAAAGGACACATTTTAGCATTTAAATAGTATAGTATAAATAAATAAATAAATAAATGAATCTTTATATATTATATGTTATTATGGTTAAGGAATTTAGCATTCATTCTATCAGTCTATCGCTCTGTCTGGAGATTACGGGAGTGCTCAACTATACCAAGTATTTTGCAACCAGATCTAAGATGAGTAAGAACAGGATAAGAGAAGAAGATTCTCCCTGGAACGTGGAATATGTTTGAAGACAACTCTGGGAAAATCAGTTTTTGTTACCCAACTGTATGGTTGTTAAACTACAGTTCCCTTAAGGGTAGTAGAGGGTTGTTCGTGTTTTTGAGTGCATTCTCTCAACGTGTAAGCCGATAATTGGCAGTATTCGTGAAATGATGCCCTAAATGACGAATATCAATCATTTGAGCGGAACCTTTCATTTTAGACAATGATTTGTTCATTCTGCTTCCGCACATTCTAAAATTCCAACGCACAGAATTTAAAATTAAATATGTTTTCTAGTTTTCGATTGAATTTATTTAAGTAAGCTGGAAAATGCTTATTTGGGATTAGTTTCCAGATTCACTAATAATAAACTAGAAATATTCGATAATAAATTGCAAGCCAGACAAAAAAAATCCATATTCAAATAATTATTTTAAAGTTTTTATGATAAATCAACACTTTAGCATCGATTCAGAAGAAGAGTCAAGTTTATTCACAGTGTACCATTTTTTAATGTCGTTTGTCAATTATTCTGGTGAGGAGAGCTGACAAGAAACTTAGTCGTTAGGAAAACCTACCCTTATCATCAGGTTAATTGTTTAATACTGTTTATATTATTAATATAGAAAAAAAACATCAAAAGGGTGCAAAATTCTAAAGTATCATTTTAATTAATACGTAGGTACATAGAGTTATTTTTTAAAAGGTCCGTGACAGAACAAAATTTAATTTTTCGTGAACTTTTTCCAAGATTTGTAATCGCACGTGACTTGAATACGTAAATTCTATTAAAAGCATTAAAATCCCTTTGAAAAAAAGACGGCATGTTAATTTTTTATCGGAAATGGCACATTACACCCAAAAACACATCCACTTACAAAAGATCTTCCCCGTTTTTCCTAATCCCTGGTAATGTTACGGGCGATGTTGTTTTCGGGGGTCTCTGTAAAATGGTGAGCTGTAAGTATCCCTTAAAAACTCAGGGGTGATTTACATTGAGAAGCTTGAAGAGTGTAGAATGACGGATGTCTTTACAAGCGAGAGGACTTGTCAGTGGGGCTTAACGTGATCTTGGGGAGGGTGGTCCTCAAAGTAGGTATGACTTCGTAAGTAGGAGAAGTCCATGTTTTTCTAAAAAAACAATATAAATTGTTTTTTTTTTAGAAAATCATGGACTTTTTTAATCGTTAGTTATTTGTCGTTAGTAATTTGACAATCTACGGAGGTCAAGAATTGAACTCCTCGATGGTTAAGCGTAGGCAAAGTCCCACAAACATAGCTGACTCGGTGGCCAAAATTGGAACGAATTTTTATGCCTATTTAGTTATTGTTATTATGTTATTTGTCATACCGGGTCAGATAAGTTTGTCAAACCCTAAGCAATTATATATTCCGTGCTATTCAATACATACATCATGTACTTACGTCCTACTTGATGTTTTTGGACAAGCCGGCTTTATGATCATAGAACGCATCACGCACACCTACCTGCCTAGTGCCTTTATACTCGAACAACCAAATCGAATTACCAAGCTAAATACCTTGTAGAAATCGTACGTAGGTAAAGTATGCTGGTTCATTAGCACTAAATACCATATTTGACGACTAACTTATAATGGCACCAAACTAAGTAAAGTAAAATGAATCTCTAGTGTGCTGTTAAACGTAAGAAGGAACCATTAGTACGTAGAGCTTATTGTACCCGACAGAATTAACTTTTACCTGTATAAAGTAGAACCTTAAAAATGGAAACACCGACCTTAGTCTTTTGCAGGTCTATTGCAGGAATATTACTTATAATAACAGAAAAGTCTGAAAGCTGAGTTGGAGGTATTTCAGTAATTTTTCGGTTTCTGAAATTGCCTGCGCATACTTAGCTTCGGAATAAGACATTCTTTAGGTAAATTATTAAAGTAGTTTTAAGATCATTTTCATGATTTACTTCTTCAGGACTTTGAGGACCACTGCATATTTTATCAGTCTGTAAGCGATAACATATCGTTCGCGCGAAAGATAAGTGTATCGTCGCCCCCTGAGTTTTTTACACCTCGAATCAAAATGTCACACCGCAAAAAATGAGCGTATCCGATTCACCCTCGCGTCGGAAATAGCGGGAAAAACGTGTGTTTCATTTACGTGACGATTTTGTTATGACTTAAATTACTTATGAGGGATACATTTCAATAAAAATAGTTTTTGGAAATACCGTATTGAGCTTTACCGTATTGTTTTTTAACTAACTAAACTATTTATAAGAGTACAGAGGGACGAGTGTCGTGGTAACTGGATGGGTGACCGAATTTGGTAGTCCGAATTTGGTCTTTTCGTTTCCTCCATGTGTCGAAGAGCATGTTAAAAGCCGTCTGTAGCCTGTACCGGTTATTATCACTAACATCTAAAAATAATCGTCAGAAACCTAAAAGTTGAAATAGTAGGTACTCTTAGTCGAGTCGTATGCGGAAGCACCTGGAATCCCATCGTATTATTATCCCAAGAAAATCCTCTACCATTAAGTGATTAATGGAAAAGGGTCACGAGTCACGACCTTTAGCAATGAGGAATACGACGCAGAGAGAGAGGGTTAATTTAAAAAATACTTAAAATCTCTTATGGGCAAGTTCTCTAAATAATATACTGAAAAACCTTTGTTCTACAAGTTTTCAAAAATCTCGTAAATTCACTGAAAATAATTTTGGACTTTTCAAAGTTCACTCTGTCCGCTTTTCGACTCCCTGTGGTGCTTTCAGTAGGCAGTAGTCGACTAGTCGAAGAACCAGTTCACCTCGCACCATATATGGCATAAATGGCAATTATATTGCATCGTGGCATTTAGTAAGCCAACTTAAAATACCTTTTTTTTCTTTTGTTTGAAAATAAAATTGAAATTTTTAGAAAAAGTCGTAAGTAGACCAAAAGCTATTAAATCAATCTTCAGTATTAAATCAAATCAAACATTTTTTATTCAAGTAGACTTTTAACAAGCGCTTTTGAATAGTCGAGTGAATCTACCACTGGTTCGGAATAACATTCCTACCGAGAAGAACCAGCAAGAAACTCGTTTTAATACCAGTTAGTACCTACTCGGGATTACGTGCAGAAGCGATTAGTATTTTTAAATCAACCTTGTATAATTACTTTATACTTATTATGATTACTTAACTAGATGACGATAACTTCGTCCGTGTGAATTCAGGTTTTTTGGTTTCCGTGGGAGCTCTTGTATTTTCCGGGATAAAGATAGTCTATGTACCAAATTTCATCAAAATCGGTTGAATAGATGGACCTTGAAAGCGTAGCAGACAGACAGACACACTTTCGCATTTATTATATTAGTACCTATAGATAAAGATGCGAGAGCTGTGTCTATCAATCTGTCTCTAGGATTATTACGCTAGTAATAGTAACGACCCATTTGTTCAACCGATTTTGACGTAATTTGGTACTTTCGTATCTTCAGGGGAAGGACGTAAACGGTAAACCACGCGGACGAAGTCGCGGAATTCATTGTCCAGCTGTGGACGTCTATCGGATAACCACTACGACGACCAACGTGAAATAAGAATCTGTAATGTGCGTTCACCATTAGTGACCCTAATATCGATCTCCTTGTAAGTCATTGGTTTGATTATTTATGTAATTGCTTTCTGCATTATATAGGTCTTCGCTCTACTGTAATTAGTTGAAGACTTCCAATATTTGACCTCATTTCCTGTATCGAAGTGTAATAGAAGTTAGAACAAAGACCACTGAACAATTTACCTATACAGACTTGACCAAGACACAGTTAATTTCCTAGTAAAAGCTGATATTATGCACTCTGATAATTAATAATTTTAATAAACTAAGATATAATATAGAAAAGAGTAGGGTCGACTAATGAAAAGTCATTTAAGTTACTTTACAATGTAGATTGTTCTCAGACGGCCTTTTTAACCCTCGTAGCTTTTTAGAATGCACGCGTAGTTAATTATATTAGCTATCAGGGCACTTCTTCGATTTCATGTCAATATCGACCGGTGTAAAAAAATTTTTTTTTTTTCGAGTTTTTGTTTTTTTAAGTTGACATTGACAAAGGGGTACCTTCATTTATCACAGTGATGAGGAAGGCGTCTCACCAGGATCTGATTCTCTTGGAGATATAAGGTGTTTGGTAATTATTGTGGTCATGGTAATGATAAAGTGTGACATGGTAATGGGGTCCGGAATATGGTGATTAGAATATGCATATGGTAATTTGGTAATGGTAATGGTGATGAGTAATATAAAAAAAACATAAGTATTTTTGTTATAAAAATCTATAAAATATCTATAATCTATCTGGAAAAATACAGAAATAAAACTGAAAGAACAATTAAATTATCTTAATATCTAAAAAAAGTATAAATGAGTCAATCGCGATTCGCAAAATTCAAAAGTAAGTCACGATGACTACATAAATAGATTCAGTAATCTTCTTATCAAATATATAGTTACCTAGAGTAAACGTCTAAGTATACTATGAATATTATCCAAATAACTCTATATTCACAAAATCTTTTTAAAATTGTGAAAGAAATTAAATTACTTGTACGAAATTTGATAATCAAAAGTCAGTCGTGTTAACGAGATCAATAAATTCAGTAAACTTCAGTAAGAAGTAAGCGTCTATTAGACTATTATCAAAATAACTCTTTGTACACAAAATCTTTTTAAAACAGCATGTCAAACATACTCATAGAAAATTTGATAAACAAAAATCAGTCTCGTTAACGTAATCAATATATTTAGTAATCTTCTTAACAAACCTACTTAGATTTACCGCGTAATCATCGTCGTAAGCGTTAAGTATACTATAAATACATAGTATCAAAAGAAGCTCACTGCGCTCAAAGTTATTTAAAAAAAACATGCTTTAGTTACCAACATAATGTTAAAAAAAATTATAAGCAAAAGTCAGTCTCATTGAAAAATCATTTTAACATAGATCGCTTCAGCAATAAAAATAAGACTAAAAATAGCCTAAGCCTCCCACCTCCTGGTTGCAGGCTTCGGCCGTGGCTAGTTACCACCCTACCGACAAAGACGTGCCGCCAAGCGATTTAGCGTTCCGGCAGGATGCCGTGTAGAAACCGAATAGGGGTATGGGTTTAATATAACTGTCATGCCCCTAACAGGTTAGCCCGCTACCATCTAAGACTGCATCATCACTTACCATCAGGTGTGATCGCAGTCAAGGGCTAACTTGTAGTAGTAAAAAAAAAGTCGATCTCGTTGACGAAATCAACCGATCCAGCAAAGTTCTCATTAAATTTGTGGGCGAATTGAAATAATTCAGAGTAAAAATGAAAACACATTGCAAGATCAGAACGATCAAGATGTTTCTTCAGTAGACGAAATAGAGTCTTACGATGATGCATCAGAGATTATAGAAATACCTGAAAATGGGAGGCCACAAAGAGAAAGGCATCCGCCAACGTGGACCAAAGATTTTGTATTAAATGCAACTGAAGAAAATTGTTTATCGGATACATCTTACCTTTCTGATGAAAATAAAAAACAAAAATACTGGCATGATGCAATAAAAGCTCACGTCAAAAATGGAACTTCGAAAATAGGAAGGTATGCTAAAAGATATAAAAAATAATCCCAAAGACAATCTTCTAAAAGCTATTTATGGACTCAAACAGGCAGGGATTCAAATGGTATAAAAACTCGACACAGAACTAAAGAACATAGGTTTTAAAGCATCATGAGCTGACCCATGTGTATACTTACTTGAGAAAAGAGGATTTAAAGTCATAATAGTGATCTATGTCGATGATTTATTAACTAATTGCCTATTCGTGTCCAAGAAAACTCCAAGAAGTAGACCTAGGGGCCAGCTATGATCGAATAATTGTATTGAATGACAATCAAGCTACCCTCAAATTAAGCCAAAATGAAATGGTTACTTCAAAGTCGAAGCACATTGACTTAAAAATGCACTTCGGAATTGTGTTCAAGAGGGAATAATAGAGGTCGAGTATCTGCCAACTGGAGACATGGAAGCAGATCTACTGACCAAAGCTTTGGCTGGTCCTAGGCTTTTGAAACTTCAGAGCAGCTTCGGAATATCCTGATGACCACGAGCCGTGAAGAGGAGTGTGAGAACTGGCCACCTACATAGAGCTGGCTGGTTGAAGACACAGCTACGTCGTCAATCAGTTGTTACATTTGTAATTGGAATAGTGGTGTGTCAAACAACATCTAGAAAATATATTTTCAATCCATATCAAAGATGCCTTAAATTATTAATTCCCTCACAAAATTAATAGTTGTGTAGAGTAGGTATAAGTATATAATAAATAGTATTAAAATAATACTCTGAACTGAAACTCACTTACACACACAACTTAAAATAACATGCTTCAGTGACATGATCATATAAAAATTTAAAACAAACGCCAGTCTTCTTGACCACATAAAAGATAGAACAACAAAGTTTTTGAAAAATTAAGTAAACTAGTATCTCAGTGTTGACTAGCACCAAAATAACTCTGAACTAATTTAAAAAAATAACAGATTGCAGTGAAGGAATAAAGACACAAAGCGATTCGGACGTGTGGATGAAACGTCTACGACATAGGGGTGGAAACTCGTACGGCGCCTTGCGGTACGGTGGTAGAAAGGTGAAGTGAACACACTCGCCGAAATATATCCCATAAAATACCGGTACGCCGGCTACCTTACAGAGTTTGAAGTTTCACCAGAAGAGGTGAATCTTCGCCAATCCTAGCTCGACGATCTACGGCATCAAGAACCGCCAGCTGATACTTAGCAGAGCCATCATAAAGGTGACTGCAGTACTCCATGCACGACCGAACTTGGGCTTGATATAGGGTAACTAGTTGGCGTGGCGTGAAGTACTGCTTGACCTTGTTAAGTATACCAAGTTTTTTGGTGGCTGTCTTGGCTTTCACTCCCGAAGTTGATGTTGGCTATGATGTCGAGGCCTAGGATACCAATGTGATCGGTAATCGGCAAGGATATATCTCGAAAAGTGGGAGTCAAGATGAATGGACTCCGTTTTGCTGTGAGCAAACATGCCTGCGTTTTGGTTGCGTTAAACTCCACCAAATTGGCAACACCCCAATCTGAAACGAATTTCAGGGTAGAGTTCAACCACTGAACCATCGCCTGTCTGAGTTCATTGGTATCTGAACTACTTGCGCGTGAACTGGATATGTATCTCTCCATTATAGTGCTGTCGTCTGCGTACCCAAGGATACCGGGTTGTAACAGATCATTGATGTGCAACAGAAATAGTGTAGCGGAGAGAACAGACCCTTGAGGAACACCGGCAATAATAGCCATAAGATCTGACGCGCAGCCATCAATGACTACTCTGAAGGATATTTCACTCAAGAAATCAGATATCCAGTCACGCAAGCTCGGCGGGAGACCGAATGCTGGAAGCTTGCAAAGAAGCTGAACCCGGTCGAAAGCCTTAGAGATATCGAGAGATATAGCAAACGCCTCTCCATGTTTCTCTATGGCTTCACCCTAAATATGGGTGGCGTACACGAGTAGATCACCGGCAGACCGTTTTTTACGAAACCCGTATTGGCGGTCAGAAAGTAGATAATTAGACTCTAGGTGCGCCAAGAGCTTCGTATTTAAGGTGCGCCCCATACTCTTACAGAGCAGTAAGGTAGTATTAAACTTAAATCGGTTATCAGTTTCTACGCTACATCGTACCGGAACGCTAAATCACATGGCACGGTACGTCAACGCCGGTAGAGTGGTGGGTGGTAACCAGCTTCGGCCAATGCTTACCGCCAGATCAGACCGGAGACCATTTTAAAGATTATAAAATGCCAAAATTGCCCCTATCGGGAATTGAACCCAGGAACTCCTGTTTTTGAGACCGAAGCACTCAGTACTCACCACAGGAGCGCCAGGGAGGTCGTCAAAACCTAGAAGTTCCCATACATCCAAGCACTAATCTAATTACCTAGCCAATGCCTAATTACCATGTACGTAAAATGGTCATGGTAATAATGGTAATTAGAATCATGGTAATTAGGATTGGTTAGTATTTAAATTTTTACTTGATAAGTAAGCATAGTATTTTTTTAAAATGTGCTTTGTTAGAAAGTAAAACATACTTAAAATATTAAAAAAATACAAATATGTAAAGGTGATAACTACTTACGGTATAGTGAGAGTTCTATGAATGAGAGTTTAAAGTTGACAAAATGAAATTTCCGTTGGAGAATGCGAAATAATTTCGTAACCCAACGACGAAGACACCTCCGTTCTACACGAATTGCTCAAGGCTACTGATTTTGTTCGTACGACGCGACGACGATGCGGATTTTATGGATATGTGGGTAGTTACGTTAGTGTTTGTATAAGATCACATGAATGATTAAAAAGTCGTGGGACAGACTTTAGTCACTAGTAAAAAAATAATTCAAAGACGTAGTCTCACGCTGCTGTTGTTATTTAAAACATTTATTATTCATTAATGAAATATATTTTTTTGAGAATTTTTAATCCACTATATACTTTAAATAAATAGGTTTGTTACCAGCGAAATGAGCAGTGGGACAGTCATGGAGGTTAGAAATTGGAGGTTTAAAATTTTTTTTTAGATGGATCTCACCTCTTTTATGTTCTTTTTCTTGATGGAGGGTGTAGAGGACACTGTCTAGTGTCTACAAAAAAAATTACATAAGCCAGAGTTAGTTTTAACCTACGTTCTCCAGCTTGGGACATGCTTTTTACCACATTTCGAAGAAGCATCCATCACCAATAAGTCACTAGTTGTTAAATTAAACAAATATCTACTATTGACGTTTAAAACGTGTACAATGTTGCACAGTTTGAATAAATTAATTTAGACTAGAACTCATAATTTTAATTTTAAAAAACAGTATTGTATGGAAAATGCTGAATATAGGTCCCTAAACACTAATTATTACATAATAATTTTAAAAACATCCTTTAAATTTATTTTAAAATTTATGCTCCTTTCAAAAAGTCTTTTAATTGATGGGTTGTCTAGAGGAGGTTACTTTAAGTGATAAGACCGCCCTTGCGCACTTTGTTTTCTGTACTTGTTTACTTTACATCTTTATGTTTGTTTGGCAATAAATAATTTATCTTAGATCTATCTATATTAAGTATATTATGTAAAATGCAGTCTGCGTAGTTGATAACAGTTCATCCACGTACAATTTACAAATCAATTGCAAAATCCCGCAGTGGCATTAAGGGCACTGGATATAAACGACTATTCAGTGATATAAACTAATATCAATATGATCCAGCAGTGTAAGCCTCACAAATGGCCGCCGAGCTCGCAGGCTGTATGTTTGTGTAATGAATTGATAAGCTGTCATTAATTAACCCAAAGCCGGCATACAATTGTTTGCGAAATATGTACCTACCTACACACACGTCCGTCGTACTGGCGCTTGCAAAAGTTTAGCCCATACATTTTTGAAATTGTAGGAGTATATAAAGTTGTTGTCATTGTAGTAGGTATAGAGATTTTATTTATATCTTTATTATATTTAAATATACGCGGTATTTCGCGGAATTATTATTATTTACTAGATAGCCCGCAACTTCGTCCGCGTGGATTATTTTTTTTGGATTCCCGGTGAACTCCTTAACTTTACGAGATAAAAAGTAGCCTATGTCCTTCCCCGGGATAAAACCCATTCCTATACCAAATTTCATCAAAATAGATTAAAAAGATGGGCCGTGAAAGTGTAGCAGACAGACAGTCAGACAGATAGACAGATAGACAGACATACATACAGACACACTTTCGCATTTATAATATTAGTATGGAAGTATGGATTAGTATGTTATTCACCTGGTGTAAGTGTAGAGTATATTTTAATTTATATGTATTTAATTTTAATGTAGGTATTTTCCAAATAAACTATTGTATCATCTGTTTATAATGTAAATTAATATCATTTAAAGTCAACACTTATCCGTGCGACAGTACAAAAACTATTATGCAGGCCAGATTCTGTATTGATCTGGTCAAATATACAGTGCTATAATAATCCATGGACTCACTCAGCCTTGTGCACGGCTAATGGGAAATCTATAGGAACTACTATATTCTGTAACATGGTAAGCCATATTCACGTTATAATATGAGATAGGTATATACATACACAGCTTACGAGTATATTATCATACATACCAAAACTTTAACATGGCTTTAACTAATGGACGTTATATTATATTGTCAAGCTTTCTTTACTTCTTTAGATCTCTCTAACTTTTTAATGTTTCGTACCAATATTATAATAGGTGCGTATCAAATGGCAATAGATGCGTTTGTCAACATATTGAAGTACCTAAATGGTACTTTGTATCAGGTTACTTCCTATTTGCCTCCTGGTGCACTGAAAGCCAGTGTTTCAAAATGGAACAGTCCAGATTCTCGGCCAACGTACTGAGGATCCCGTTGTTGGAGGTCCGTAAGCGACTCCAGAATGATGCGATTCGCGATCTTATGATCGCAAAGAAGTCCGGTACTCTGGCCGCTGCAGTACCGTGGCAACTTCATCAGGATACGATAGGCGTCATTGTAGTGCACCCTGATGTTGTTGGTTGTCACCTACTTGGTATCGATAAATTTCATTCTTGATGGTAAAGTTTTCTTTAAACAACCAGCGTTTCGTTAACTTCATATTTTTTTCTTTCAGTTAGAAGACGGTTCAGTTATTTGGGGGTATCTACTATCTTTGCCAATTACGAAGTACCTACCCAATAACTAGGTATAGGTAGTAGGTACAGCGTACAAAAAAAGAAATCAAAAAATACAAATCACAATCGATTGACGACAGATACGTGTACGTCATCATCTAGCCTCATTAGTCACCCGACCCCGCCGGCTCCACTAATATATCATCACTATATTTTCGCACCCCATCCCCGATAGGCAGTGACTTTTTAAAACCCCAGCCGGATGTATCCGTCAATCTCGGCTGAGAGTAGCTCGTCTAAAAACTTAAGGGTCAAAAATCAATTTAGGCATTTTAAAATAATTTGTCCTTTTCCACGCCTTGTCTTAGTTTTAGAAAATAAAAATGAGAAGACCCTAGGAAGGCCAGACCATCCAATTATAATACGTAAACATAATTACGTAAACGCTGCCCTGACGTATTACGAGACCGCGTACCGGCTAATGCAGCGTGATATTAATATTAATATAAATATTAATATTAATCCAACCCCTTAGATTTATTCCAGAGGTGGCGGAAGATACTTTTGGTGAACTTTGGAAGAAGTGGTGGATTTGGAGAACTGTGTGTGAGGGCGCTGCCTTAGAAAGGCTTATGATGAGTCTTTTATTAGAATAAGTTTAGGGAACCTGGAAAATGTATTCAACCTGGAACTCTATATCAAAACCAGTCCACATTTCGCGTAGAGAATAAAGGTACCCATTTTCAGTTCATTGGCTTTCCAAGTTATGGGCTTTGAATTTTGTCCCCGACAGTAAAATAAAATCGCAATCAAAGTTTGCAGACTATATTCTGAAATCGCGTGTGGTACGTAACACGGTTGACAGAAACGGATTGCTTTTCGATTGTTTTGTAATCGATTATTCGGAAACATCGAGTTAGTGCTCGGTAGAACCGATACTCTGCGTCCTAGTTATTGACATAGTCTTTGGAGATGATTCCTTTTCTACAAGGCTATCTGACGGTGACGTCTAGACAGACATTGGATAGAAGCAGGCGTTACTTTGCGGAAGTCCATGCTAATGAAGGAACTAGAAGTTTAATTCGCTATAATTCCACACTTATAGCCTGCGATATTTACCACACCTGCACAGAAATCTTCCAAACTACTCTCAACGTACGTTTCACTCCGATACCGGAGCATTTTTTTTTCTATTAGTTTGTAAGACAATATTTTGTACGAAAATAATAATTTAAAAAAATTACGCTAAATTAGCATACACCATAGCATGGAGGTGTATACGAAGGTGTCGCTGCGGAGGCTTTATCAATTAATTGGTAGATTTAGGTCTATAAAAAGATTTGCTCATATAAATAGAATTAATCTGTGAAGCCTCTATAGGCAAACTACTCCATGACCTAAAACCACCATAGATGCAATAAAAATGGAACGAAGAGACGTCTGCGGAAAATCTGTTATTTGATCGGATTCAATAGTTTATTTTTGCGATATCTAAATAAACAAAAAAGAGATTCTATTTATTTCCATGTTCAATGTTAGTTGTTATGGAGTTAGATATATTGGACTATGGCAATAAAGTACGATCGATGTAAGTGAGTAAGTGACGATAAGTAAGATCTTTAAAAATATTATCCAAGATAACGTCGTCGTTGTCGTCAACCACTAGAGATCCATGGCTGGGCATAGGTCTTTCAAAATAAATTTCACACGTCACTGATGCTACCAGTTTACCAGGGCCGTGCCTATATCAATCAATTGCTTTGCACTAAGCATGTTTATCGTCAAGCGCAAGCCTATCTCACAATAAAAAAAAAATCAATCCAATTAATCCATATAAATATTATAAATGCGAAAGTTTGGATGGATGGATGTATGTATGGATGTATGTTTGTTACTCAATCACGCTCCAACGGATGAACGGATCTGGATGAAATTTGGCACAGAGATAGATTATAGTCTGGAATAGCACATAGGCTACTTTTTATCCCGGAAAATTAAGAAGTTCCCGCGGGAATCAAAAAAACCTCAACCACGCGGACGAAGTCGCGGGCATCAGCTAGTTCCTCCATAAATCATAATCCTCATCCATGCGCTTCCCGTACATTTTTTTATTACAGGATAAGCTTGCGCTTGGTTACAATCATGCCTAGGTCTAGGTTGGAACGCGCTTGCCTAGAAGATGCCTATTCACTCTTGCTTTTAAGGTATTTAAGTCGTACGTGGCAGGAAACACGGACACCGAAAAGTTCGTATGATGATGATGTACCTAATTATAAAAACCGAATTTTCTTGAGCAAGTATACCTTGCTCTTAATTAACTTATTTGCGCAAATTCAACTTTAGTTGCACACAACGAAAAGTGTAAAGTCCACACCCACGATATCTTAATACGTTTTAGATAGACATTAGGAAGCGCATTAATTTATGGGTAAAGAACACAGAATTTAGAATAAGTATAGAGCAGCATGAGCTAGTCGCTGCGCAGATGTCAAATGAGTCATCAGTGCGCATTATTGTATTGACAGAAGAATAATATAATATTCACAGTATAAATGGTTTGGTTGGTTGCTTCAGTTATTTAGATAGGCATAGACGTGTTTTCAAGTTAGTTTTGTATGAATGGACTAAAGCTAGGCCGTGATAGCTCAGTTAAGACTTCGGCCTCCTCGTCGGGGGCCCGAGGTTCAGTCTCCGAATACGCACCGAACCTCGGGGATTGAACCTGGGATACACTTTTTGGAGTTATATGCAATTTAATATAACTTTCATAGCGGTAAAGGTAAAGGAATACAACGTTTGACAACCTCCCTGGCGTAGTGTTGAGTGCTGTTGCCTTAACACGAGATCCCGGGTTCGATTCCCGGCAGGGTCAATTCGAGAATTTATAATTACTGAATTTCTCTAGTCTGGTCTGGTGGGAGCCGTGGATAAAACGTCTTTTATAGTAATTTCATTACGTGTCAAATACCCAATATTAAGGATTCTGTGGTCACGCATTTCCTAATGTCTATCTCTACAATATTGAAAGTGATTTAGTATGATTGTAACAGTGAAAGTCATGGTGGGCGGACATCAAATAACCATTGCGTTGCCGTAAACATCGGGGCCTCGAAGCTAACATGTAACAAACAAATGAAAACACGTATTATGTATGCTGATTGCGGTACTGTGCTTGTTAATTTTCGTATTGTTCCAAATACATGCGGAATTGATCTGGTAAGTCGGATATTGCACGAGAGGTTTCGTGACAATGAACGAAAAATTATACTAATAACTAGCTGATGCCCGCGACTTCGTCCGCGTGGGTTGATGTTTTTTGGATCACGCGGGAACTCTAATTTTTCGGAATAAAAAGTAGCTTATATGTGTTATTCCAGACTATAATCTATCTTCGTGCCAAATTTCATCTAGATCCTTTCAGCTATTCTGGCGTGATTGAGTAACAAACATACATCCATCCATCCATCCATTCCTTGCGAATTCGTACGCGTGGATTAAGGTTTTTTGACTCACGTGGGATAAAACGTAGCATGTCCGTCCCCGGGATCCAACCTATCTCTATTTGAAAGCGTAGCGCAGAAAGACGGATACACTCTCGCATTAATAATGTTACTATTGATTATTATTTATTATTGACCTTCAATCAGGTCGCTTTCAGTTCGTTGACCAATTCAATTCACAACGGATCGATGTGATTTTTGCACGGGAGGTAGGTATAGTTGAGGCATGAGGATCTGAGTGGAGTAGGCTTTTCATCACCCGTGATTTTGAAACCTAAATCCACGCCGACGAAGTCGCGGGCAACATCTAGTTATATAGAAATATACAATTTACATTTTTTTTCCTATGATTTCTTTTTTTTATGTTATAATAATGCAATAATTTATGTATTAGAGGTAGGTACACAAATTAATTAGATTTCTACTTAAGTACTACTTTGTCTCTTTGAGAATGTCCTTATGCGAACAAAAGGGGCATTGCTAGTAAACACATGATTGCGAGCCACGACCCACGAGAGGGTTTCGCAAGGTGGTAGCAATGCCCCCGTGTTAAAGAGTTGCGATATCTCCTTGACCACGACGCTGCAACGAGCGATCTAGCTTCCAGAATGTTTACAACATCCATACAGTCCATACTAATCCATACTAATATTATAAATGCGAAAGTGTGTCTGTCTGTCTGCGACGCTTTAACGCGCCATATTTTTAATCGATTTTGATGAGATAATTCAAATAGATAGTGATTTTTGAAGGGGGGGAATCGCCGCCCGTCCCGTGTGATTATTGAAAATTCAAAACTCACGTGGATTCTCCTAAAGTTCTAAAGATTCATTATGAAGTAGGTAGTAGGTACCTAAGTATGAGTTTGAAAAACGTAGATGGTGTTATTTTTTTTACAAAAATGAATAGCTGTTTTATAAAAAATAGTAGGTACCTACGGGACTTTTGAAACAATAAAACAAAATCGTGTTAATTAACAAACTTATTTTAATAGTATGTTACTTATAATATAAAAATCCCATATTAAAAATATGAAAAATCCTCATCTTAAAACGAGATGATTAAAAGGATAAACACCTTTCAGACCTTGGCCGCGTAAGTCAACATTTACGGCGACATAGCATTGTACATATATGTTGCATAAAATTACGTCTTATTTTTCTTATTAACGATGTTTGGAATAAAATTATTCAATGATCCATTCTTCGTTCCAATATTTTCTTAAGCTACGTTGTACTTCCTGCCTAAAACTTAACTTTAGGTTCTGGACTTTTTAAAACTTCCTTTCAAAAAGTCCAGAATCCAAAATATGTACTTAATATGAAATATGTTTTCCGTTGGTGTCTGTAAAAATCTTGCTTTGAACTTGATCAGTGATCAGTATTTATATAGGTACTAATCTCCTAGGTAGTGTTTTCTATGGAAACTAATTAAGTAGATACCTAGGTAGTAGGCAGTATATAAAATAGTTGTCTTATTTATGAGGTCAGAATAAAACTTCGTAATTTTGGCCTAAACCCCTAATTGCACTAAAATGCCGCATTATTTGTTATAGTTGGACCTCTCTTAAACCAATTAGTATAATATTATTGCTAAAATCTTAAGAGTCCTACACATTACACCGCGCGCCGTCAGATTTTAACCGCGCAGTTAGACCACCGGCATTTTTGGATATTCTATGCCGAGCGGTAGGAATTTCCTGCTGGGGGGTTACATTACCTACCATTGCTTTCAGTAGTATTATTTCAAACTGACAGTTTAATCTCACGCATCTTGACGTCCTCAAAATAAGGATTATAATTCTACAACACGAACGTAAACAATATTTAAACAATACGGCTTTAAGCGATGGTAGCATGGTTCCAGGCCAGCCACTGTAGATTAAGAGCTCCATTGAGATGATCATAATCACCTCTGATTGGCTGTCACTCTCTCACTATTGGATAAAATCAAGAATTCCATGAATCCAAGCACAACTTTTGCAACAACTTTCGTGATATGAAGAACGAAGTGACGCTTCCGCCGTACATAAGCCAGCGGATCGGCTTACCCCAGCGGCTATGCCAGCGGCTTGTTTGTACGACAAGGACTATAGTTCGCGCACGAGTTGAATGCAGAGCAAATGTATGGTGACACATACATTTACTCTGCATTCAACTCGCGCGCGAACTGTAGATATACTTGTGTACACTGGTGCCGTAAGCATAATGTCCAGCCCCCCTATTCTCTAAATCATTGGATATCAAAAAATGAAAGCCACGTGACATATATTTTTCATTCACTGAAGGTTTGCATTCATGTTATTTTTATTTCATAGTAAACCGCCAATGGAGACAAAATATAATTTGTTAGTCAAATTAAATAGCAATTGAGTTAGAGAATTCCCCATTCAGACATTCCCCTCCCCGCGCGCTTAGGGTAAACAACGTCAGCGAAACAGCTCCGTCACAAAATATACGATTTTAAATTAATTAAGCAAGAAACAGTCACCAGTTTGTCATATTCGGCTCAACGACATAATGAAGCAGATTAAATAAACATTATTTGTAACGTGAATGTGAAATTAATACTCAAAACGTAACTTTAATTTCGTGCCCAGTGCTAGTGAGTTAAACAAGTGAAGTAGTGATACTCAAAATACCTTCAAACTGACATAATATTTTGTAACGTAAACATAAACATTAATTATAGTGGGAAGCCTATATTCGACTCATTCGGCAAGTCGGCGGTGGCGCAGAATTCTACGCGTCAATTTATAGACAAAGACATCGGACTGGACTCCCGGTTCAAACCCAGCGCCGAATGATAGACTTGTTTCGGATTTTATTTATTTTTTGTACATTTAGCTGTTTTTATTTTTTATTTTTATTTTATTTATTTATTTCAATTTCACAAAAATGCTTGGGCTATGTTCGGCTTGCAACAACAATGTTTTAGTCACACAAAAGAGATTGAAGTGTTCCAGTGGAGGTTGTGGTCTTCTTTACCACGTCGAGTGCGTTAACTATGACGATACCACTCCGTCGAGTCGAGCTACATGGGTTTGTCCTTCGTGCGCTGCAGGCAGGCCAAAGACAGACAACACCAATACACCAGTCCAGAATAGAAGCCGTAAGCAGCAGCCGCAGTCTCCTGAAAATGCTTCCGTACTACCGTTGCAATTGGATGCGACCAGCTCAAATCAAAACGACATCATTAATGAGATTAGAAATTTACGTCTAGAAATCAAGGAACACTTTGATAAACAGCAGGCGAGTCTCGATAAGTTCGATTCCAAGCTAACGGAAGTCCAAAAAGATGTCAGAAAACTTGAGGGTAAATTTAGTTCTCTAAGAGAAGATGTGGATGATCTTACTAAGTCCATGCAATTCTTATCTGATGCGCACGACACGCAGATACGATTAAACGATGAAACAAAAAAGTCGCTGTTTAATCTTAATGCTGAGAACAACAGCTTACGTTCGCAAGTAATTGAGCTAAATAGTAAAGTAGACCAACTTGAACAACAAGCCAGAGATTGTAACGTTGAACTTCAGTGTATCCCGGAAAACAAACACGAGAACATCTTTACAATCGTGCAGCAGATGGCATCAGTGGTCTCCTGCAATCTACCAGAAGGGAACGTACTGAACTTCCACAGAGTCGCTAAGGTGGATACACAGTCCCAACGTCCGAGAAGCATTGTAGTTAAATTGTCTAGTCCAAGATTGAGAGATGAACTTCTTGCAGCTGTTAAACGTTTTAATAAGAAAAATCCACAAGAAAAGTTGAACACATCTCATTTGGGATTTGCTGGTGAAAAACAACCTGTATACGTCTTAGAACACTTATCTCTAAAAAATAAGAAGTTACATGCTGCCGCAAGACTGACAGCTAAAGACAAGAAATATGAATTTGTATGGATACGTAATGGTCGAATATTTGTCCGCAAAAACAATGAATCTCCTGCAATATGGATAAAATCCGCCGAAACCTTAAACAATTTAAAGTAGCAGAGTGTTTATATGCAGCTACTGTTTATGTTTAACTATGCATGTATTTACATTGTTACTGTTTAAAATACGCGTTAAACGTTTTTTATCAAAATGTACGAGGTCTAAGATCTAAAACAGAGGATATCTATACAGCGGCCCTATGTCACGACTACGATTTAATAATTCTTACTGAGACGTGGTTGAACAATACGGTGTTCGATAATGAAATAATTGATAGTCGTTACATATTGTACAGGCGAGACCGCAGTTCATGTCCACTTTCTAGTCACAAGAAAGACGGTGGTGGGGTAGCTATTGCCGTAAGTAAAAAATATGAGTCCGCAAGGAAATATGATTGGGAATCGACTTGCGAGGATTTATGGATATCGGTTAAAGTTAGTCATAGTGTAGTTATATACATCTGTGGTATTTACTCCCCGCCACCGGTAAAGGAAGAATACTTAGAATGCCTACTTAATAATCTTACTAACATTTGTAGTAATAAAATAACTTCAGACTCTCTTACTCTTATCATAGGAGATTTCAATTTACCTAGCATATCTTGGGTAAAGAACAGTAATGGTAACGACTTAACACCTAGTTATCTCAGTAGTAACATTGATAGTTTATTTATCGAAAACCTTGCTTTTAATAATTTTAAACAATATAATTATGTTCCAAACGTAAATGAACGTATTTTAGATCTAGTTCTTTCTAACAATGAAAGCTGGATAAAAGTCCATAAATCATCGAACGCTTTGGTTTCAATTGATAGCCATCACCCACCACTGGAAATTTCTTTAGAAATCACCAGCAACCACTTCATGAAACCTTGTCGAACACCATTCCTTAACTTCTTTTTGTGTGACTACGACGGTATATGTAATGAATTAAATCAGATAGATTGGTTACCATTACTACAAAATGTTAAATCGGTCGACGCAAAACTAGATATTTTCTACCAGACATTAATGCCTATCATTTATAAGCATACACCTACGCGCAAACCGCGAGATAATCACTATCCCATTTGGTACACAGCTCCTTTACTCAGAGCTTTAAACGAAAAGGCAAAAGTCCACCATAAAAGCAAGAAATATAACAATCCGATGGATAAACTTGCCTACGAGTTATTGCGGGACCGCTGCTCACTTATGATTAAATGTTGCTATGAAAATTTTAAAAAGCGCGTGGCCGAATGTATTCGAAACGAACCTACCTACTTTTGGAACTTTTTTAAGCAACGGCGAAAAAATGGTTCCAAATGTATTCCGAACGAAATTTTTGTTGATAACTGTAAAGCCAAAGGAGGAAAACATATATGCGACGCCTTTGCAAAGCATTTCGCCTCGGTTTATACAGATATCAGAAGCTATAAGATAGCAAACTATTCTTCACCACTCTCAAACAATGCAATCCCGGGGGCACCGTTCAGTTATTGCCAGCTTACTGAAGAAGAAGTTTTGAAACAGCTATCTATCTTAGACTCACTTAAGGGACCCGGTCCAGATCTTCTGGCCCCAATATTTCTTAAAAGATGCGCTCATCAACTGGCCAAACCGTTAACCCTTATTTTCAATTGTTCGTTGCAAACAGGTATCTTTCCCGCTAAATGGAAAATTGCATATGTTACACCAATTCATAAGTCCGGCAACTCTAATGATGTAAGAAACTATCGGCCTATATCTATTTTATCTGTCGGTGGAAAAGTATTAGAAAGCCTTGTTCAAAAAAAAATATACTATCACATTGCACCTTTCCTAGATTCAAATCAACACGGATTTCGGCCCCATAAATCTACAGCTTCTAATTTAGTTTCTTACATTTCGGATATTGCCGAGGTAGTTGACGCAACAGGTGAAGTACATGCGATATACACAGATTTTCGCAAAGCCTTCGATCTGGTTAATCATAGAGTTTTACTGCAGAAAATTGAATGCATGGGTATCCACGGTTCATTATTGCGCTGGTGTGAATCATATTTAGAAAACCGATCGCAACTTGTCGCTGTAAATGGTTTCAAGTCATTTGAGATTAAAATACCTTCAGGCGTACCTCAAGGTTCCCACCTAGGTCCTACGTTTTTCCTAATTTTCATCAATGATTTGGCAATTAATTTAAATTCTAAATATAAAATGTTTGCAGATGACATGAAAATTTACAGAACCATTGACAGTCAAGCTGACGTAGAATTACTACAAAATGATATTGACGCTGTTCATTCCTGGTGCACTGAGAATGGAATGTCTTTGAACATCGAAAAGTGTTTCCATGTTAAGTTTACCAGGAAGAAATCTCCATTAAGCTGTGTCTATAACATTAATGGTGTGACACTTAAAGAGGTTTCTAGTATAAGAGACCTGGGAGTTATAATGGACTCTAGTTTAAGTTTTCGCCAACACGTTGAACATATAACATCCAAAGCGTCTAAGTTATCGGGGCTAGTTTTTAGACAAATGAAAATATTCAGGGATCCCAGTTTATCAATACTTGTTTTCAACACTATTGTACGGAGTATTCTTGAATATTGTAGCACTGTCTGGAATCCAGGGTACCAAGTCCACTCCGATAGAATAGAACGAATCCAAAAACGATTTCTGCACCATCTATCGTATACGGATTTCAAATGTAATCAATTGTTTACGTATGACTCTCGTCTCGCTTACTACAATATGAAACCACTTAAGGAGCGCAGAAAGGTTGCGGATGTTATATTTCTGTCCAAGATAATAAAAGGTCTCATTGATGCGCCTGAACTGCTCGAACGATTAAAATTCGTAGTGCCTCGTGACAGCAGCCGCCTACATAATCGCAAGACTTTTAGATTGCCTCAAGTGAAAAGCAATCTTGGTCACCACGGACCGTTGTATAGAATGTTATCCCTCGCAAATTGTTATCGGAATACCATAGATATCTTCTGTGATAGCATCAAAAGCATCAAAAAGATCCTTAATGCATAATGTATTGTTTTATTAATAATTAATCTTTGTTGTTTTTCTTCTTTGACGTAAGTTACGCTGTAGTTATTAAGTTTTTAATTTTTAATTAGTACCCTAATTAATTGTATGCATGCCATGTCCACATCGAGTAGACGCAATTATTAATACCTCAGTGAAATTTGCTACATTTTTAAGGTTGATTTTATAATTGCAGTCGGTTTTGTGGACTAAAAAAAAAAAAAAAAAAAAAAAAAAAAAAAAAAAAAAAAAAAAAGAGAACATTAGACCTGTAGCATCTGAGTTAACCGAATTGGCCTGTCAACATCAGATCGGTGGCCGAATGCGTCGGCCGCATTTGATTTTCAGCCAACCAAGTTTCCACAAGTCGGTTATGACCGAATACGGCCAACCGGGCTGCAAACGGACTGCTGTTGAATACGGCTATCCGAATTACAGTTTACATTAGTTGATGACCGAAAAGGTTGCAGTCGAATTTGGCCAAACCAACCTAATATAAACGCGCCATAATGTGTAGATGCCCTTAGACGACCACTCAAGAAAATGTTGGTCCCTATTTGCGGAATAGCTTTGCAGTTTGCTTGCAATCGTCCAAGTATTATGTTATGTCATAAGTCAGGTGTTGCGTTAATATTGCAAAGGATTGCTCAGTGGCTTTGATGTGGATTGAGATTTTATCTAACCGTATTTTTAAAATGCATTATGCAAAACAATTAATAGATACATTATGGAAAATTTTGGTCAAACACGTGTAATCAATTTATTTTCGTACCTACGTCAATTAACACGTTGCCTTTTCGCAATTACCTAGTTAGGTTAAACGTAGCGTATATACCTAAAGTTTAAAAGGTCTCGTTAACTCTTGCAGTGCAATACAATATAAGGGGGGCAAAAAAGCTAAATAATGACGGAAAAACTTGCAGCTGAAATGAACCGTCTTAATCGTCCCGCGTTGAAGGCACGACCCAGTCCGACAAGACAAAAAGTCCTAAGACAAAATGTCCATATACCTAGTTGATATGAAAACGTCTTTAACGTTTTTGAAAACCTGCGTAAGTTTTCAGTACTACGCTGTAGAATTTTGATATTAATATTTTATAATCTAACAGTCATGCCAGACCAATTAAACCAAAGTGTTTTATTCACCCGCATATACTTAAATACTTTTTAATTACTTATCATTTCTATTGGCCCTAGTGTAAATTATAAAATTACGAGTACCTACCTAATACTTATATTCTAAACCTTCAATGAAAACGCATCAGGTTCACCTAATCAAAAATGAACTAATGTATAAACGCTCACATGCAAAGTGGTTTAAGTAACTCTATCTAAGAGGCTCTATCTATAATATAGATTAAGATAGAAATGAATTCTATGAATTCTGTACATAAAAACTAGTGCATAAATCATGCGAGCATTCAGTGAGCAGCATTTCATTTTTAAATTAAACGATCACCCGTAGGTTTAAGTAGTACTAAGGACTTTGATGACTTTAGGAAAAATGATATAATCTAAACAGTCATGAGATACCCTATCCGCCTTAGTTTTAATCGTCTTCAAAGAATTCTTCTGTAAGCGGCACTTTGCTGATCTGGTCGTAGGTGTATGTGCTGAAGAAACGTTGTGTGACGTTCATAGCGTAGTCTATCGCATAATCCAGGATCGGGCCTCCGAACTCCGCAGCTACCAGTTGGGCGTTGGAGTTTAACACATCCAGGATGTTCGCACCTGTGGATGCCATGACAACGTTAAGGTAATAGTAGGTAGTAATAATATTTGTAAGCATAGTTATAATCTAGTGGGTAGATTAACATTAAGTTTCCTGTTTTGCTGATCAGTGTAGTCAGATTGGGCCCGGGCCGGTCCGAGACGTCGAGGATTTTAGGGGTCGACTGAAAATCTGCACTATTTGGGGTAGGTATTTTCGGACACAGATTGCAATGTTTAGTCTTTTATTTTATTTTCTGTATTTTGTAATTTAGTTTGTTTTTGTCTGTTAGTTGTAATCCCAAATAAAGATTCGAAAGATCTATTTCATTATTAATTTATTTAAGGTTAAGAGGTTCTGAGCTTTGAAGCTTAATTAGCTCAAAGAGCGGCCTAAAATCCGGCATGACAGGTGTACTATATTATTTTACATACCCACTCCTATCACAAGCTTAGGTAATTACAGACTTACAGAGTAGGTAAAATTAAGATGACTGGGCAGATAGTATTTTCCACATTTCATAGAAAGTAGGTACTTACCTTCTTACTATTTTTTCAATTGGTAGGTATATATTGCTTTGGCGAGATTTGTATATAAATACCAAAATAATCAAGAAAATGTGGAAATTTGTTTAAATAATATACAAGCGAGATGCAAGATGGGAGAAGAATGGGCTTATACAGTGGCGGGGCAAGACCTAAATTTGATGTGGGCAAGATACATTTTGCGAGGCCCCCTGATGTATGACGCAAGAGGACGGATTTTGTTGAATAAAAATTTTGCAGCTACACTGAGCAAATTACATTGTACTTTTTACTATGCAAACGTAGGTAAAAAGTACTAAGTTTTTCTGGTAAAAAGTACCAAGCATAGTTGGTAAAAATTACTAAGTTACTTGGTAAAAAGTGCCAAGTATTGGTAAGACGTATTGGTACTTTTTACCAAGTAACTTGTCCGTCCGTCCATCCGTCCATCCGTCCGTCTGTCCGTCTGTCAGAGCCTTATAACTTCTGAATTACTTACTTCAAATTTAAATATAATATGTAAACCTATGGCTTCCAGCCGAATATGGCTTAAAAAGTTATAAAAATCTTTATTTCAGGGGGGCTCTCATAGAAGCGAATGCGAAGTAAAATATTTTTTATAGCGTTACATAGAGTTGCGGTATATCATTCTAAAGATAATTAGGAATAGAGTCCAAAAATTTTTTATTTTTTAAATTTTCCTTTAAAAATGACGGGGGCTTTCAAAGTGGAGATTTTCTAACGTCCAAAGTTGACCTCAGAACTCAATTTTCTGAAAGGCTGAGCCTGAAACTTGATCAATTATTTGAAATATATCCTGTTACCTGTACTTGAACAACAAATACTAAAATTAGATAAATATTTTAAGGAAACGAAATTATTTATTATTTTATTACTAACTTATGTTAGTGTTGAGATAGTAATTATTTTATGCAAAGTAGTAAGTAGACTTCATAGGAAGCATGGTCACAAAAAAAATTCGGAAAAAGCACTAAATAAAAAGAAAAAAAATTCAACATTCACTCCCTCCGAAATCTCCTAAAAAACTTTAAAAAATTATAACTCGAAAACTACCAAAAATCGCTGAACATACATGGGGTATTTTCTGATAGGTCTAGGTACGAGGAATCAAATAATTTTCTTTGGACGTCACTATTTGGGCCAGCCTGTATAATAAGCTTCCGGAAGTTTAAAAAGGGTGGAAAAAAATTTAACTGAAATAACTTTTGTTAACAAATTTTTAAATTAATAAATTTACAATTTTTGAAATTGTTTATTCAAACATTAGTAAATCGACGTCTGATCAATTTTATATGCATAAAAGGGTAATGGGGACTATCGTTTCTTTGCTCACCAGTTGGCGCCACTGTTGACTAAGGTCCAGAGGTATAGCTGTCAAAGGCGACTTTCTATGATCGGCGCCGAAACAAAGTTTTAAATCTTGAATCTCAATAGGTTTATTAATTTATAACAGCTATCATCATATCGAGTAGCTATGCCGCAATGTTGTGCAGTTCCGTTTTGTTTGGAAAAAAAGGAGGACACGTGTTTCCAAAAGATAAAACTGTTCTAAAACAGTGGCTAGTGGCGATTCGCAGGAATTCGCAGGATTCTGAGGAATTATTTAAGCACATAATAAATAAAATAAAAAAGAAATTAATTACTTATTAAACTTTTACCTATGTGAGTAGAGGCCTGTGCGGTGTGCCCAGCAGTGGGACGTTAATGGGCTGTAGTAGATGCTTGTTTGCCGAGGTAACAGTTATGTCTTTTTACATATATTTACCTAATATGACTTCTGCATGAAAGGTTTCATGCTCATCAAGGACACACTTTTACTATATGATATTGATGAACATAGATGTTTGCTCTAGGTCTCTGGTACTATATAATATGTCTCTGGTTATGTACCCACAGTATCTCTAATGAGAACACACCTACCTTGGGATCAGATTACTATGTGTGAGATGACCAGAATTTAATAATATTTCTCTCTATTAATATTAGATTAGATGTTTCATTTCGGGTTTCTCCAGAAGGATTAAATGGAGAACTAACCCAATTGGAAGTGAAATGTCCTTTCTCTATACAATATGAGTTTATCAGTGTGGATAATTATAAGCACATAGAAATGATCAATAATGAATATTGCTTGAAAAAAAGTAGCCCCTATTATTTTCAAATTCAAACACAGTTGCTTGTTAAGTACTAAAAGAAAGTACCTACATAACTATTGTGATTTTTTTGTTTGGACAAATAAAGATGAAAAGAGAATTTATGTACCTAAATAGAAATGATAAGCTTATTTCAGAAGTTATTATACCAAAAATAACTGCTTTTTATCTTACATAATTAATGATATCTGTTATTGCTAGAAAATTTGATGTAGAATTTAAGTATGCTTAATCTAGTATCTACCGTCGCGTTGTTTAGTGTTTCAACTAACAACTCAACCATCTTTCAGTATCATATGCATATCCATTGTATGGATTTACTATATTTAATATTTATTTGTATAGCAGTGTGTTTTAAAGGGAAAGAAGAGGATAAATAGGTATACACATAGGAGAGTGGGAATTAGAGCTTAGACCCACCACGCTGCTCCAATGCGGGTTGGCGGGCTTTAACGACTATTATGATGTTAGTGATTATAACCGGGACCGACGGCTTAACGTGCTCTCCGAGGCACGGGGGTGAAACACCGCCAACTTCCTAACTCCGGGTTAGTACTGAGAATTTCTAGACAGAAAACTCCAATACTTAATTATGGCCCGACCAGGGACTCGAACCCGGGACCTCGTCGGCCGCAGTTAAACATGCTAACCACTAGACCAACGAGGCAAACAAGCATACTTTGGGCAAAAAATAAGTTTGTAAACATTAAACAAACTCTCTCTCCTAAACCTCTGAATTAGCTACTCTTTGAGGCCGCCTATTTTGCACCTCTTTTTCTTAATTCCGCTTTAAAAGCGTTCACATTCATCGCCAAATAATCCATATTTGCGATAATTTCACGAAGGAGATCACTTTTCAACAGTTAAAATAAAGAAATTATAATTTATGTCACGAAACCCGCCAAAACCAGTGAAAAGTGAATGGTTATTGGACCTCACGCGACACAAGCGCCCCTAGCGGCAAATTCACGCGCGATAGCCCCCATTGAAGAAGTTACATAATTATTTTTAAAATAGTGGTTGAGACTTATCCAACCACCACCACTAAGAAAAAAGAATTCTTGAAAAAAATAAAGAAATACGTTGTTTTTGCTTGAATCCATGTCGCAATATTTACAAACAAGTGCTGAGCCTTGCGATGCGTTGCCGGCTGTTGTCGATTGTCTATTCATTTTTAGTTCTGAATCATGCAATCGATTTTTGTTTTTACAGATTATTTTAAATTTAAATGTTAAAAGAGTAAATAAAATATTATAATAACGTGGTGAAATGAAATAAAGGCTTTCAAATTCATCCAATGTTGATTTAATTGATTAGTTATTTAAAAATAACTGAATTAATTTAATTAAAAATAAAAAAATATTAATTTGCGCACAATATTATATAGTACACAGAGTGATCATTTACAATAAAATACGGTTTGGAAAAAATAAATAAATAATTTTTACCAAGATAGTAAGTAAGTATGCTTGGTACTTTTTACCAGAAAAACTTAGTACTTTTTACCTATGTTTGCATAGTAAAAAGTACTTTGTAATTTTCGTAGTGTAGATTTTTAAAAAACGAATGTGGTAGGTTATTATTGCCAGATACTTGCTAGCCGGTGTTTTTATTATTGATTGCTAGATGAGTAATTATATCGATATAATCTATATTTGCGTTCGCGGGCCTTGGAGGCGCGAGGCCCCTTGGCCCGCGAGGCCGTAGGCGGTGGCCCACGTCGCCCACGCCCTCCGCCGCCTCTGGGCTTATATGAGGCAAAAGCGCCTCTTTTTCTTGTCACAAAAAGCATACCTAGGTACTATTTGCAATTTATCAATACACATCACTTAATAAATTCTACATCAATGTCAATACAGCATTAAAAGTAAAGTCATACTCGTATACCAATAATAGTTATAAAAAAAAACTTACTGATTTCAGGGCTCCCTCTGAAAAGATTCGTGAGATTAAGCTTAAGGTCCGAACCATAATCAGCCTTATATTTATAGGAATTGATCTTGTAATGTCCTTCACCATTCTTATCCTTGACAACCTTCTCTAGAACTTCAAGGTGTATTTTTTGATTCCCTAAAAATAATAAATTAAAAGCATTTTAGATTTTTTTTACTTCAGCAAAAACTCTAAGCACCTAGTAGCACCAGTGTCAGTGTCTTGGGCACTATGCACATGAATGATCATTTGGAATTAGGATGGTGTATTAAATTTTTTGTAAAAATAAATGTAGCTTTTATTTTTCATAAATATTCTTATATTTATGTATATAATTTGGATGTGTGTTACAATAAAATATTTGATCCACAATTAGTACCTACTGAGATTGTCTTAGTTGTCTCTTCACAGTAGAAACTTCTTCTATAACAGTCTACATGAAATCACTCTTAATCATCATTAATATCAACATCAGAATGGACTCTCTAGGTAGGTACTAGGTATATAAATTAATATTTCATTCCAACTATGTATTTCAATGGTTCAATCATTAAGTAACAATAGTTAATCCCTATAAGGCATAAAAAACTCACAGATTTTGATTTTGGCGCTGCCTTCCGTATCGAGACTGAATAGTAAGATCCTCCCGAGGATGCTGTAGTGCCCTCTGATGGTGAAGTTACAGTGGATATCGAATATGAATGTTCGCTTCTCCCTGCGAGATCTGATGAAAATATATCGTTAAGTTACTTTTAAACTAAGTTACTTTTTTTTAAACTAAAGCACTAGGTACATTTTTATAGCGTCAACCACAGATTTTCTTGTTTTTTGGCAGAGTTGGCATTACGAACATTAGTATAGATTTGCTGCTGCTGAAGAAAGATAAATTCTGTAATACCACATAAACACAAAGATACAAACAAAGTAAACACTTAAAAAGTATGTCCAGCAGTGTACGTCTATCGGTTGACGTCGACGACGTGCAACTTTGTTGGGAGGTTGTATATTATAAGTTTACTAGACGCCACTCAATATATTATTATACTTACATATCTACATACAATAATAATGAAGCGTGTCATAATTAATGTGTACTTAGCCAATTTGTTAAATGTAAATAGAAGCAAAGCACATATTAAGATTGCGAGTTTCCTCCTTCATTACATCGAAGTAACAATAAAAAACCGGCCAAGTGCGAGTCGGACTCGCGCACCGAGGGTTCCGTACAAACCTGTAGTAAGTTTTACGATTTATGACGTATTAAAAACAAGACGAAATGAACCGCAAAACTAACTTTGTTTGTAGAGGTTTATTGTTAATATTAAAAAATTACGTTTGTTGTATGGGAGCCCCCCTTTAATATTTACTTTATTGATATTTAATTATTTATTTTGAAAGGTAATATACAAGTTAATATTCTGTGAAAATTTGAACCGTCTACCTGTTACCGTTTTTAATATTGAGCAAAAAAATACGAAAAAAACACGTTTATTGTATGGGGACCCCCCTTAATATATATATTTTTTTAATTTTTAGTATTTGTTGTTATAGCGGCAACGGAAATACATCATTTGTGAAAATTTCAGCTTTCTAGCCATCACGGTTTATGAGATACAGCCTGGAGACAGACAGACAGACAGCGGAGTCTTAGTAATAGGGTCCCGTTTTTACCCTTTGGGTACGGAACCCTAAAAACGAGCTAGAGTCCACAAAGCGTTCAAATATTGTGCATAGTTGAATATACCTATCTATATCTATGTCTATAAAATATGTAACTAATGTTAATATTTGTATCTTCTTGATTCTAAGTTACCTCCAAATGTAGTGATTTTAAGACTACCTGCATATATACAAGAACATGAGCTATTTACAAGGACGTGATAAAACCATTGAGTCTAAAGATGATCCAGATGCTGGCAGCTAAAGGGCCATCTAAAGGGGCAATGCTACCAGCATCTGTGGTACTATGTTATGCCACAGAGTAATGTTAGGCCTCGTGAATTAGTTCCCGGGGCCCCTCATTAGGTATGAGCTGAAGACGGTCACCGAGGGGGTTTTAGTGGGTAAAAATCCCACATAAGATAAGATGGAAGATTTCCCCCCCGTTATCGAAAAAAAAGGCCTCGTGAATTAATAGAATCGCTAAGGTTTTAAGAATTTAATTTTAATTTTGATTTTGATAATTAATTTTATACTTAGTTAATTATGATTAAGTTTTATTTTAATTAAGTAGTATTTTACTAAATTATTATGTCTAAGTATAGGTCTTTCAAATATAATTACTCAGTGGCGTGCACGACATAGGCAGCAATGTTAGAGGCATAACAGCATTGTTTACCCTAGTTGAAAAAGCTCAATGCTTATTTATCATCATGCCCTGCCTGCCCCACTAGCATGGGCCGAGACAATTTTCTCCCCGAGGAAAGGATAAAAAATTTATTCCTGAATAAATAAATAAAAACGCTAAATAACGGTGGATAAATAGTCCGCCGAGTCCCCGTGAAATGTCAAACGGGGATAAACTTCTCCTCTCCCCTGTTGCCATGCTCTGAGCAGTGGATAAGTTAATTTTATCTCTTGTCAGTGGATAAAATCGGGGGATGAAATTTTTATCTCCGGCCCATGCTAGCCCTGCTGTAATACCTTTTTTTACTACAAGTTCTCGCCATCTCACCTGATGGTAAGTGATGATGCAGTCTAAGATGGCAGCGGGCTAACCTGTTAGGGGCATGGCAGTTATTTCTATTAAACCCATAAACCCATACCCCTATTCGGTTTCTACACGGCATCGTACCGGAACCTATTTATCCAATACCTACCCTGGCTCCGAATACTGTACACGCCACTTCATACTGAGCAATTCCAAAAAATTTGCAGGTTGAACTGCTGAAAATCATTTCTCAATGAGTGTGGACTGTGGAAGTTACGTAAGAAACCTATATTATTTCAACCTATCTACATGCAAAATTGGGCGTTTCCTCGTGGTCCTACGCCAAACCTCAGATTTCAGTCGACCATCAAAACCTATTAATTAAGGATTCTCAATCACAATTAAGTATGCGTACCTACTACAGGGGCCGTATGGCCGATTAGCCAGTAAATTACTGTAGAGATTTCTCATCAAGAAGGCCGGGCTATGCCCTTTGCGTGTTTACTGTTTACCTGAGTATTGTTGGAGTTTTCGAGTAAAAGGACAATTCAAACACTTAGTAATTAATTATTATTCTTTTTACAATGAAAATTCATTACTTGTTGAATATAGTTTAATGGATTTGTATTTCTGTTTGTTTTCTCTATGGTCAACAAGTAGCTAGATAATATACAGAGATACCTACAAGTGTTCTAGACGAGGAGATTTTTAGAATGCAATATTGTTTTTATTAGGTAAATTTAAATAGGTACGAATCCTTTATTTAATAAGTATTACAAGAAATATTATCATCGTCAGTTCGACATTAATTGACATAGCAATTATAGGTATAATTGAATGGGAAAATAGTAATGAATTTAAAAATGGAAAAACATGCCACAGTATTTATTCTTTTGGTAATTTTTTTTACTAAGAGTTTAAAAAAATAATTAAAAAAAAATGTTTGTAATTTTAGATAGGAACTTACGAAACTTTATCGGGCACGCAGGTGCTCAACCCCGTAAGCTTTCCGTTATGGAACGTCAGCTTGACGTTGCCCGGTAGATTAATTGTGATGTTCCTATCCAGGTACAGGGGATCCAGGGGCGGTATCCCGGCCTCGGGGATGCCTCTGACAACACCCGGGATAGCGTCGAGGGTGGCTTTGGTGAAGCATTCGTCTGTTAATTCACCGCACGGGTGGATGAAGTCCGCTGGAAAGAAAAATATAATTAGTTTAAATATTTTTTTAAACAATGTTATCATGATCGTCATTTAACACGTTGAGTGCGAAACCAGGTTTAAACACCTTGTATGCGTCTACGCTTACAGTGCGGCTAAGAAAAGTATAGACTTCCTTGTCGCGCGGAAGGCCTAACTTTAACTTGGTTCGGTGTAGGAAAGAGATGAATATATATCTAAGATGTATTATTAAAATAGAATCCAATGGTGTACCTACCTTAATACCAGGTTTTTACACCTGGTACCGCACGGAAGAAATAAAATTTCATCATAATGCGAAACCAGATCGAAGCACCTTGTACCCCGCTCACCTGGTACCGCACCCCGCGTTAGCTTCGCGCGACTAGTGTTGGCTTGCAATCGTGAGAAACGCACGTGTCGACATGGCGTCAAGATCAACAAAACGGTGCCGAAAAAATATATTATAATATGATGTTTGCGAGGACAGTGATGCAGTGAAATTTAAATCTAATTATAGATTGATTTATCAGGGACAGGTGAGTCATCATTATTATTTATTTTACTTACTGTTGAAGTTAGGGTTATTATAACTTTAAATTAAACGATTAATATTGAATTAGTTAAATATTTATTTTATTGAGCACGGAAGGACATGATTTTGTAAAGTTGATCGAAAGAAGAGAAATTAAAATCGGTGACAGCTGACAGTTAAAATCACAGAACATAAAAATGGCTGTCACAGATAATAAACCATAGATATATTTTTTGTCTCTAACACTTACCTAATTACGTTTCCCGTTTAGTGCGTATTTAAGTTTACAGAAGCGGTCAAGTGCGAGTCGGACACGCGCATCGTGGGTTACACATATACTTAAACACATACACATCCACATCCAATCCACGCTCACACGCACACACACATACACATACAAATAAATAATAATAAATTAATAAATTTATCTTTTCAGAACCCGCACGAAAACTTGACAAACACACTTTGGTAAAAGGTGATAAGAAGAGGAATTGTGTCGGATTTTACGCAAAACTCCGAACCTTTTTAACCAGTCGCCAAGCTGACAAAAAAGTAAAAAAAAATCTTAACTAAATGTGTTCAGTGCAAAAATCTTTTGCTACCCATGTTTTATTGAAAAACATTAATTCATGTTTGTTTTTTTCCATTATATTAAAACTTAATTACAGCTATCGATATTTTTATTTCACATCCTTAAAATACGCACCAGACTTCCCTTATTCAGTGCGGCACAGGGTGATTAAGCCCTGTATTTTGAATATAGCTATAATTTTTAAACTAAACAAGTTGTTAACGAACGCCTTCAGGTGTATGTCAATTAATTCATTATTATTAATATTCAAAGCAAAAAAAACATATATATTTTTACATCAAGCCCAAAAAAGGATTTAAGTTTCTTAAATTTTACAGGGTCTATAAGCCTTGTGCCGCCACAATGGAAGTTTTATTACCAGGTGTATAGGCCTTGTACCGAAGGAATGGAAAGTATTGAAAAGTTACTGTCGCAGCAAACGTGTTAACCCATTGCTGGCACTATACTTAGCACGGGTCTACTCTTAGAATCATAAGGGTTTTGGCCATAGTCTGCCACGCTAGCTTGGCTGGCAAGTGCGGATTGGTAGATTTTACACATCTCTGTAAACATCAATGGAAACTGGAGAGCTATCGACAATATTATTAGAAAAAGCTTACATCACGGAAACGCAAAGTTCGACAGTTTAAAAAATAAACCTTTAAATACCACGCGGACGAAGTCGCGGGCATCTTCGATTGTATTATGATTTTTTACATTATAAAACAAATAATTATTATCTTACTAGCTGATTCCCGCGACTTCGTCCGCGTGGATTAAGGTTTTTTGATTCCCGCGGGAACTCCTTAATTTTCCGGGATAAAAAGTAGCCTATGTCCTTCCCCGGGATATTACCTGCCTCTATACCAAATTTCAGCAAAATCGGTTGAAAAGATGGGCCGGGAAAGCGTAGCAGACAGACAGACAGACAGACAGACACACTTTCGCATTTATAATATTAGTATGGAAGTATGGATATGGATATAGGTAGGCCTCCTTACAGGCCAAGGTAGGTACATGACATTAGGTCATAAGGTCAAGACACCACCACCTGTTCAATAATAAGCGATTAAATCTCAGATTAAATCCTCACATGGCACAATGGTTCAGCTCATAAAATATTATTACAAGAAGGTAATGATATAAATAGCAGGATTTAAAGATACTTTCACTGTATTCAGTCAATTGTCACATAAATGCATGTAATTTGGCATTGAAAATCAATTTTGCAACTTGCATGAAATATAATCCTCCTTTACCGATTCGGTTTTATATGCCTACCTAAAATATCCATCTCGCAAAGCCTGACATTTACTCGATGTGTTGCAAAATGTAATAGAGCAAGATCCCAGAGCCGCCAGACCTTACTTATTTTCTGAGAAACAAAATGTGTGTAATATAGTAGCTTTGGTACGTAGATTTAACATACGCATACTCGCAAATTTGGGGCGACGGCCAATTTATAGTTATAAGGTGCTAAAGGTACGTAAAAACGTTGCTAACTTTACTTATTTTCTGAGTGCTGATTTTTATGTATGTTGTCCAGAATATTGTTAATAATTAATAATCAATACTCCCAGACTCATGCCGTGGGCCGTTATTTCTGCCAGACACTTTAAAGGGCGCAAAAAAAAAACTTAACTTTACTTATTTTCTGAGTCTTCATTTTTATACACGATACTCAGGAAACTGTTTCAATACTATTTGCAAGCAGCCAGACTAATTTGATGGGCCAAACATCCGCCAGACTCAATTTGAAATTTCGCTGTGATAAAATGTTGGCCTTATTTACAAGGTTTTAGGGACCTTTTTCATTGTGTGGAGTAAAGAGAACCATCAATTATTGCAATATCTAAGCCTGTGTACGAAACGCTTACGAAAATCCACAATAAAGAGGGTGAAATGAGGGTTGGAACCTTACATGAAGGTTCTAAGTTTTTGAAGTTAGGGACTTGAAAATCGGCATTAAGGTTATTAATTTTAAATAATAATAACCTGTATAAGCAATTTTCTGAAAATCCACCCCAAAAAGGGTGAAATGGGGATTGGAAGTTTGTATGAAAATCCTATGTTTTAGAAGCTAGAGACATGAAAATCGGCATTTAACTTATTTAGTAGTTTTAAATAATAAAAACCTTCGTAAGCTATAGATAATATATTATAGCCTCTTTAGATATGCATTTTGCAGCGGGAAAATTTTATAATCTCATAGGAAATCAGAAATTGTACGCGATCGAAGTCGCGGGCGACTGATAAATATATTTATCTATGCTCATATCTAAATCCGAAATATTATAAATGCGAAACTGTGTCTGTCTGTCTGTCTGTTTGCTACGCTTTCCCGGGCCATCTTTTCAACCGATTTTGCTGAAATTTGGTATAGAGGTAGGTTATATCCCGGGGAAAGACATAGGAGTGACATGAGGAGATTCAGTGAGCTAGACTTAATCAGCTGTGAAGTCCTAGAGCAAAATGTGTTCAATTCAATACAAAAATATATTTGTGATATATTTGTGAAATCCACAACGTGACCTGAATAATGGACGTATATGCAGCCAGGCTTCAAGTGTTTATAAAGAGAAAAGTAACACAAGAATGTTACTTTTCTTTACATCACCCACGCGGAAGTCTATCCCGAAAAATATCCATATAAATATCCGCTTTTATTATCTTAATATTAAAGTATATTTCAATGATAATAATGATGAAAATTAAATCTAATGGTAATTAAAATTTTAAGAAAATATTTTATTAAATGTTATTTTTAATAATCATCACTATCGTCATCGTCGAAGTTTGGTAATTCCTCATCTAGCCAATCCTGTAGGGCTAGCATGCACACAACGAGTAATATTATGTCTACCCGTTATCTCTATTTGTCTACCGAATCTAACATGGTTACTACTACCTAACTCGTTACGTTAAAAGTAAAGATGAGAGTAATATTTATTATCTGTGGTATTTTTCTCTACGAATCTTTACATGCCGAATATTTTTTTCAGGGTAAACGAAACAGCTGGCAACGACAACATCTCTATCTCTCTCTCGTCGCGAGATAATCTCGTTGTGTGCATGTTAAGCACATTGGTGTTGAATATTCAAATCTTTATCGTCGTCAATATCATTGGTAAAATCTTCATCTGTAAAAACAAATAAAATAATAAAGTTTCGAATAGCTTCAAAATTTATAAAAACAATTTCAAGTGAGAGTAAAAGTACCTGATTCTACTTCAAGGGATTCTCTTACAAAACCCGGTAATTGGTCCCCATCGAACCAGTTAAAATGGTAATTGTTGTTTTGCAACATCCATCCGTTATTTTCAGGTTTAAAAATTATAAGTTCTGTCAAATAAGGATTATTCCAAAAGCTGCTTATATAATTCGCTGCCGAAACTGCTGCAGAAGCTCACTTTTACACGGTGGTACGTTGCTCTTATCAAAGTTCTTAACATTCTTGCGGCTATAATATATAGCTTAAGAAGGTTTTTATTATTGAAAATTACTTAATAACTTAAATGCCGATTTCCATGTTTTCGAAAACATAGCACTTTCATGCAAACTACTAACTCCCATTTCACCCCCTTAGGGCTGAATTTCCGAAAAATTGCTTATACAGGTCATTATTATTTAAAATTAATAATCTAAATGCCGATTTTAAAGTCCTTGACTTCAAAAACTTGGAACCTTCATGTAAGCTTCCAACTTCCATTTCACCACCTTTGTTGTGGATTTTCGTAAAACTGCTTATACAGGTTTTTATTATTTAAAACTAAAAACTTAAGTGCCGATTTTCATGTCTCTAGCTTCAAAAACATAGGATTTTCATACAAACTTCCAACCCCCATTTCACCCCTTTTGGGGTGGATTTTCAGAAAATTGCTTATACAGGTTATTATTATTTAAAATTAATAACCTTTATGCCGATTTTCAAGTCCCTAACTTCAAAAACTTAGAACCTTCATGTAAGGTTCCAACCCTCATTTCACCCTCTTTATTGTGGATTTTCGTAAGCTTTTCGTACACAGGCTTAGATATTGCAATAATTGATGGTTCTCTTTACTCCACACAATATGAAAGGTTCCTAAAACCTTGTAAATAAGGCCAACATTTTATCACAGCGAAATTTCAAATTGAGTCTGGCGGATGTTTGGCCCATCAGATTAGTCTGGCTGCTTGCAAATAGTATTGAAACAGTTTCCTGAGTATCGTGTATAAAAATGAAGACTCAGAAAATAAGTAAAGTTAAGTTTTTTTTTTTGCGACCTTTAAAGTGTCTGGCAGAAATAACGGCCCACGGCATGAGTCTGGGAGTATTGATTATTAATTATTAACAATATTCTGTACAACATACATAAAAATCAGCACTCAGAAAATAAGTAAAGTTAGCAACGTTTTTACGTACCTTTAGCACCTTATAACTATAAATTGGCCGTCGCCCCAAATTTGCGAGTATGCGTACGTTAAATCTACTTACCAAAGCTACTATATTACACACATTTTGTTTCTCAGAAAATAAGTAAGGTCTGGCGGCTCTGGGATCTTGGACCATAATCTTTTCAGATAATATTATATTTGAAGGTCTTCTACGTGCACTTAACTAGGTAAACGAAATGTGCAAGTAAGTCGCCAATCAACTATCGGATTTTTTCTGAAACTCTGTTGTAAACAGAATCTAAAAATATCGATAGTACTGAGAATTTCTAGTCGGAAAAACCCAATACCTAATTATGGTCCGACCCGGGACTCGAGCCCGGGACCTCGTCGGCCGCAGTCGAAAATGCTAACCACTAGATCAACAAGGCAGTTAAACGAGACAGAGGCAGCAAATAAAAACAAAAACATCATATCATACTAATATCACAGTTATCTGTTTACTGTGCTAATATTATAACGACATCCGTGGCGCAGTGTTCAGCGCTGTTGCCTTAACGTGCGGAGGTCCCGGATTCGATCCCCGGCAGGGTTTGGAAATTTATAATTTCTGAATTTTCCCTGGTCTGGCCTGGTGGGAGGCTTCGGCCGTGGCTAGTTACCACCCTACCGGCAAAGACGTGCCGCCAAGAGACTTAGCGTTCCGGTACGATGTCGTGTAGAAACCGAATAGGGGTATGGGTTTAATATAACTACTTTTAGACTGCATCATCACTTACCATCAGGTGAGATCGCAGTCAAGGGCTAACTTGTAGTGGATAAAAAAAAATGCGAAAGTGTGTTTGTTTGTTGGTTTGTCCTTCAATCACGCCGCAACGGAGCAACGGATCGACGTGATTTTTGGCACAGATATATTTGAGGACCTGGAGAGTGACATAGGTCACTTTTTATCCCGGAAAATTAAGGAGTTCCCGCGGGAATCAGAAAAACTTAAATCACGCGGACGAGGTCGCGGACATCAGCTAGTATCAGGCATAAAAATTAGGTCCAATTTTGGCCACCGGGTCATATACGTTTGACGGGCTTGTACGTGTTTAGTCATGTGCGTTATTAATTTTTGTCACCTATGTTTAATATGAAGTTAAGTATCACATAGTAGACAATACGATTCCCACTATTATTTACAATTACTACATTATGTACTGAGATACAATGGATCAACATATTCTTTTGTTAACTAATGAGTTTACATTACGTGTTTAACGTTTAGGTCTTGACTTTTTTTTATCTTTTTTTTTTTATCCTTTACATTTAGCCCTTGACTGCGATCTCACCTGATGGTAAGTGATGATGCAGTCTAAGATGGTAGCGGGCTAACCTGTTAGGGGCATGGCAGTTATATTAAACCCATCCCCCTATTCGGTTTCTACACGGCATCGTACCGGAACGCTAACTCGCTTGGCGGCACGTCTTTGCCGGTAGGGTGGTAACTAGCCACGGCCGAAGCCTCCCACCAGGCCAGACCAGGGAAAATTCAGAAATTATAAAATTCCAAATTGACCCTGCCGGGGATCGAACCCGGGACCTCCGCACGTTAAGACAACAGCGCTACACACTGCGCCACAGAGGTCGTCAGTTTTTTATCTCGGAAAAAATACCATGAAAAGTTACTACCTAGTAGTCATTGTCATACAGTTGGTCGGTTTTAACTATTTTGATGTTTTAAATGTAATGCCTCGGAGAGCACGTTAAGCCGTCCGTCGGTCCCGGTTATTATCACTAACATGATAATAGTCGTTAAAGCCCGCCAACCCGCATTGGAGCAGCGTGGTGGGTCTAAGCTCTAATTCCAACTCTCCTATGAGAGTGGAGGCCTGTGCCCAGCAGTGGGACGTTAATGGGCTGTAGTGGAAATGTAATAGGAAAATGGAAGCCTTCCGGAGTAAAATGTGCTAACTCAAGGTATAATCTACCTCCAGTCCAAATTTCAGCCGAATCGGTTTAGTCGTTGTGGCGTGAAGGAGTAGATATAACAAACATCCAAGAAATGTAGGCTACGATAATAAGATGAAGCGAGATTTAAGATTCCGACGACCTGTCTGGCGCAGTGGTGAACGCCGTGGTCTTATAAGTTGGGCGTCCCGGGTACGATCCCCGGCAGGGAATTTATTAATTCTACTGGACTGGCCTGGTGGGAGGCTTCGGCCGTGACTAGTTACCACCCTACAGACGTTCCACCAAGCGATTAAGCGTTCCGGAACGATGCCGTGTAAACCCGATTAGGGGTACCTATTTTTTTTTTCTTGCTGGGGGGAGGAAAAAATCCCTCCGGACTTCTGCCTGTCGGCAGGGCATGTCCGACTTGCGCGGACTAAAACAACCTCCTCCACGTCTTCCAGGCCAGCACGGAACTACTTAGCATTAGTTCGTGCTGAACCTTAGGGTTACCTACGGGCTTAATATAACTGCCGTACCCCTAACAGGTTAGCCCGCTACCATCTCAGACTGCACCATCATCTAACCACCAGGTTAGATCGCTCATTTGAAGTAGAATAAAAAAAAATTAAGTAAGATTGAAGATAACTTACGTATAGGAACCAGTTGCAAAGTGTTATGGAAACAAATACACAACACGGTCACACCGAACACATTGGCCAATGTTTCGACAGCCCGGCTCATTTTGTAACACGCCTATATGTTATGCTATTAAATATTAAGTAAACATATATAAACAGGTACAGAACTGGCGCTCGCGAGGCGAAGTGTGCGAATGGCTTTATTTCTTAACATCGCGGTGGATACCATATTTTGAAGTTGCAATTAAAGAGAATTTCAAGGATTTAGGCTGCGGTTTTATCGGCGCGACTAGTGATTGTAGATAATCTTTCTTTTTTTTAATTCCACTTCAAGTTAGCTGATGGTAAGTGATGATGCAGTCTAAGACCCATACCCCTAGTCGGTTTCTACACGGCATCGTACCGGAATGCTAAATCGCTTGGCGGTACGTCTTTGCTGGTAGGGTGGTAAGTAGCCACGGCCCAAGCCTCCCACCAGATCAGACCAGAGAAAATTCAACAATTATAAATTCCTAAATTGACTCTGCCGGGAATCGAACCCGGGACCTCCCACGTTAAGGCAACAGCGCTCAACACTGCGCCAGGGAGGTCGGCAAATTCGTTTATATCAAATCGTGTAACATAATTTAACTTAAATATCAAGGAGTGTGTTAGCTATTAAGTAGGTTAAGTTATAATGATTTGTGTAATTTGTTTGAAATGTATGATTCATGTAATTTTTTTCTGGAACATAAATTGATTTATTTATTTATTTAAGTAGTGTTGTTAGTCTTGGTTTAGATGTACATGTAGAGGACGTTCACCTACTCGATTGACATACCTGATAAAAACGGCGACCCAGACAACTGTGGTGGAGTGCTCCCGCAACGCTACCAACCGAAACAAGTGGAGGAACATCGCGCGGGAGGCGGTACCGCCCCAATTAAAGAAAACCGATGACGATTAAAGCGTACCTGCAGTCTGCATCGCCCCAGCAGCCACGACCACTCTGTCAAGAGTGCACGACTGAGAAGATGAGTGTACGTACTACGTACCGTGTTGGTATCATCTGGGGCTGGACCAACGGGACAGGGTTTCGGCTGTTTAGCATGCGAATCAATTAATACGGCAGGTGCTTGTAGTACAATGACCTATTTAAGAAGAAGGTTTTTGTATCACTTGAGGTAATAAGAATAAAAACAACATTACATAAGAAAAGCAAAGAAAAAGGCAGCGAAAGGTTTGAATGGACGATAAATAAAATAAAATATTATATTTTATAATTTGACAAGAGTTCCGACTTCCGATTTATTTTCGAGCAACCAATAGTTTTTATAATTTTATAAAATATTTTACTTTATTAATATTTATAATTATATTTTTATTTAACTAGGTACTTTCTTGAGTCCCTGTTTCTATTGTTATTTTACATTGCACATTTACTGAGAAGAGACTAACCCCCAAGACTTGGGCTTTCCTAGTTTGGGATGCAGGGTAACTTAAGAAATATTGTACTATATCTTTTGGAACAAATGAAGATTTTATTTATTTATTGATCAAGGTGGTCATTAATTTAAATTATTTTGAGAAAAGTACCTATAGGTGCTATAAAGTATAAAGTTTTAGTGGAACCGTACACTAAATAAATATATTTCTTATTCTGATCTGTACTGACATTAAACCTCATGCAACCATAGAAAAGGGGAAAAAAAAAACATTTTATTTAACCCTTTTCCCTCGGCTTCGTCTACATAGGATTCGGGTACAGCTTTAAGGGAAAGGTCGTATCAAATATTTCTAAGGACATGAAAAAAATACATTTTTAAAATTAAATAAAATTAATAAATATACCTGCATAAGTCAAAAAAGCGACCATCGTCCCGAGTTTGTTAAAACCTTAACGCCCCGGGTGTATCACACAATATTTTTCAATACATTTCTGAGAAAACTTGAAAATAAAACTCGAGTAGAGGTCCTAGGTACTCACTAGAAAATGGTTTCTCACGCCCATCCTTATTTCGAGATTTTTGGCGGCTTTTATTAGCGCGATTTTTTTTTCACATCTAAAATACTTAATTGTTGATTTATTTTTATTATTCGACATTATTTTTTTATGAGAACTCAACCAAATTAGCTTCATAGCTCTACTATTCAGCCTTTACTTTTTATTTTATAAAACTTGGTTTAACAATTTTTAATTTCAGGAAATAATTTCATTTCTATATTAAATACAATAATTTCTATATTATACATATATACCGATAGGCCAAATAGAAACCGCCATAGGCTCGTGACTCCATCGCTCCGCCTCAAGAAAGTGATGAGTGAATTTAAAAACTGTTTTGAACAATAGAAGAATCGTTTGGAGAAGTGCGTTGTGGTCAATGGCGAATACTTTGAAGGTGATCAAAATTTGATGTAAAAATATTGAGAAACAAAGAAATTATCACGAAATTCCCGTTTTTTTGGGTACCCCCTCGTGTTGATCCTGAAATGTTGAATTTTTAGTAGACAAGTGGTGCCTCCGCTACAGATAAGTATGCCAATCTGTACAGCAAAAAGTTGTAGTGAAATAATTGTACAGTCGCAGTCTCAAGTGCTTACCAATTTAAGGTCCGTAATTGCATCCACACATCTGTGTCAGAAGGTAGATTGATAGGTGATTAACTGATTAGGCATGGATCATAGACTTTATAACAGGTACCCATTACTGCTTTAGGTGGCTACGGCTACTATGAAGTATACCTACTTAGATGTAGAAAACTTTAATTCAGGCTGCGACTGTAGGGTAGCGACTTAAATTAAAATATGAATTATTTTGATCTTCAATCTTTTCACCGTCCAATGAACGCGATGGCACGGGATAATAAGTACAGAATTACAAATAGCCATATATTACCATCTGTCCTATTCTATCCACATAGTTACTCATACATTTAAATAAATTGCGCTTATATCATCCTGAGATCATTTTAACATTTTAATTACTTAACGCTGAAGTTTATGTTTATGGGTAGGTAAGCAATTAAAACAGGTCAAGTGCAATTCGAACTTTACGCGCTGCGAGAATATCTACCTTGTACAATGTACATAATAGTAATAATTTATGCGATGTGGTGTAAAGGCAGACGTTTGTTAACTCAGCCCTTAGCTGAGATTTCAAATCCACAGAACGTCATCCAATAGATTATATCGTTCAATGCAACTTAATATTGATATAGATAGATAATATTATATAGGTAGTAGAATATTATAAATACGAAAGTGTGTCTGTCTGTCTGTCTGCTACGCTTTAACGGGCCATCTATTCAACCTGTGTATTCAACCGATTTTGATGAAATTTGGTATAGCGGTAAGTTACATTCCGGGGAAGGACATATAGGCTACTTTTTATCTCGGGAAATTAAGGGGTTCCCCGGGAAACAAAAAACGTAATCTACGCGGAAGTCGCAAATAAATACTTTAATGCACACATGAAAGAATACAAAATGTAGTCTGTTAACTTTTAACTAACTAGCTGATGCCCGCGACTTCATCCGCGTGGAATAAGTTTTTTTAAATTCCCACGGGAACTCTACATTTTTCAGGGATAAAAAGTAGCCTATATGTCACTCTCCAGGTCCTCAACTATACCCATGAAAAAGATCACGTCGATCCGCATGATGTAATCGCGTGTTCAAAAATGACTTATTACTTAGTGATGTTTGTTAAACGTTTAGAAGACGCTGGTCGGATCTAAGTGGGTGGTCAACTAGGGGGACTCATGACCCCCTTAGGTAGGTATCTTTTCATTTCTTAAATCTATAAATTATACTGTCGCTTAATCATTACTTAAGGAACTCCTTAGTTATAGATTGCAATACAAAATCTATATTAAGGAGTGTCTTGAGTTAATGATTAGCGACCCTGACTGCATCAGTTAGACAGTTAACTGACAAAATTTGACCATTTTTTTTAAATTAATAGACCTGGGGCCACACTGCCAATGCTTAAAGCAATACTTATGCAATATTACTCTAAATGACAGTTTGAGGTCACGTACCTACCTTGACGTTCCTAAAATATATATCAAAATCGGGGCATTAGCAGTTTTAATTAGAAACAAGGAAGCGAATGGCCTTGCAATTTCGATTTTCTTTTCGAATTTCGATTTCGGAGGCAGACCCTGTGGACGCCTTGCGGTACGGCCTTACATATAGGATATTACCAAAATTCAACTTCCCTGTATTCCATTTCGAGCACATTTTATCAGATTTTCCCTCAGCCCCCCTAGCATGGGCCGAGCCAATTTTCTCCCCGTGGAAAGGATAAAATTTTTATTCCTAAATAAATAAATAAAAACGCTAATTAACGGTGGGTAAATAGTCCCCCGAGTCCCCGTGAAATGTCAAACGGGGATAAACTTCTCCTCTCCCCTGTTGCCGTGCTCTGAGAAGTGGAAAAGTTAATTTTATCTCTTGTCAGTGGATAAAATCGGGGGATAAAATTTTTATCTCCGGCCCATGCTAGCCCGGCTGGAGTACATAATATAAAAAAATATTATGTACTCCTGATAATTTTCGCATGAAAAGCGCCATTGAATCGGTCAAATGCCAAATTTTCACCATCCAACAATCGTGCCCAGTCGAGCGTGCTCCTCAATTGAGCCATTTGCGATCGTTTGTGTCAGACGGCCCTTTGTAGTCATGGGAATCGATAAAGCTCTGTTTACACAATAAATTTGAATTACACAAAAAACTTCCGATTTAAAATATTGGATAGAAGCAGGCGTTACTTTGCAGAAGTCCATGACAATGAAAGATTCGCTATAATCCGCCACATAAGTAAATCTATGTGATACAATGTGTATTTTGCACTTGTAGCTTGCTTTAAAGTCACTTTACAATCATGCATTGTCGAGTCAACATCTCCTGAAGATGCTCCGGTGTTGGAGTGAAACGCACGTTTAGAATAATTTGTGTTGTGTGGTGAATATCGCAAGCTACAAGTACAAGATACACACTGGACCACATATATTTACTTACTGTGGCGGATTAGAGCGAATTAAAGTTCTAGTTCTTTCATTACTTCCAATTTAAACTATTTAGTCTGGTGTTTAAGTTTCAGTCGTGCCAATTTACTACCCTACCGGCAAAGAAGTGCCGTCACCGTGACGTGTACATAGAACTACAATTTTTACAGCTTTAATAGGTAGGTATAACTGCCATTAGCCATAACCCAACGAAATAGCCCGCTACCATTTTAGACTGCATCATCACAAGTACCTACCACTAGATGAGATCGCAGTTAAGGCTCTTGTAGTGGAATAAAACAACCTTCCATACCATCAGCCTGTATACGTCCACTGCTTTACATAGATCTAGTCGAGAGAATTCACCAAACACGGTCCTCCGCTTTCCTCATCCTTCCGCTTCTTGTATTAGGCCATAGGTCCAGCGGGCTGGAGTTCGTCCGTTTGTGCATGCAATAGAATCCGGCCAAAAGTGTGTGCTACATATGCTAGAGGGGTGTCCATACTACGCTTACCTAATGATAATTCAAATAATTATAATCTTCTTTTGAGACCCAAAATAGGAAAGGATTTCAGTTCCGCGTGAGACGGCAAGTTAAGCGCTCGCTTTGCAAATTGGCGTACAGTTCATTGCGTATTTACCGCGTCACGCGATATTTTTTGACGCGTACCCGCATTCAAAATATTATGTAAAGATAATGAGTGAAAATAAACTTAATGGGAATTTTTTTGATTCAAGTGGGAGTGATATTGTTGAGGAGACCGGTATGATGGAGGAAGAGCAACCAAGTTGCTCAAATCAAGTAGTGGTACGGGAAAAACGATTGCGGTCTAGTTCAGACGATATTTTAGATGAAGATGGTTTTACGACGGTACGTAGCAAAAGGTCGGCAAAGATTTCGAAAAAGTCTATAGTTGTCATGAATTCTGCTAGAAATGATGAAAGCTTACCCACCCAAGGAGAAAAGATAATTGTTGCTATAACATGTAAGGAAATTTTGCCAAAACAATTTAAAATGGCTAAGTTACTTCGATCGGAGAGTATTTTGAATATCACTAACATTCAATATAAGAGTCCATTTAAAGTAATTATAGAATTTGAAGATAAAGAGAGCGCTCAGAAATTGATAGAATGCAAAAAAATTATAGATATGGGATTTAGATGTCAGTTGGTCAACGAAATGAGTATATCGTATGGTATTATAAGAAATATTGATTTAGATATAGAGGATGAAGAGATTAAATGTAATTTGGAAAGTGAGCTCGAAATAGTATCTGTACTTAGATTAAAACGAACGACAAACACAGGAAAATGGGTTGAAAGTGAGACAATTCGCATAGGTTTCAGAGGATCAGTCTTACCTGCTTATGTTCGTGGGTATGGATGTAGATTTAAAGTGGAGTCCTATATGTATCCAGTTACACAGTGCACCGGATGCTGGAAGTTTGGACATAGTACCCGGTTTTGCCCAAGTAGGAAGATAATCTGTCCGAAATGTACAGAGAACCATCCAAATTGCGAAAAATCAAGTTATACGTGTGTGAATTGTAAGGGTAATCATATGGCCATAGATAAGTCTTGTCCTTTTTATTTGAAAGAAAAGAATATAAGAGTCATAATGCGAGACCTAAATTATACATATAAAAAGGCTTTGTCAATTTATCTTAGCGAGAATGAGTCGAAGAAGGCGGACAAGGAAGAAAATAATGAGAATAGTAACTCTACAAGTACGAAACCTGTAGCAGAAAACTTAAAGGCTGGAAAGTCGTTCAGAGATGTATTAATGACACAGGCTGATATCCACGAAGAAAAGCAAGAATCTACGGATGAAGATAGTCAACAAGGTAGTGAAATTATACATAAGAAGCAGCGAGTAAAAAGAAGTAAAAAGGGTAAGAAACGAAATAGGGGCCATCCTACTGAGATCAGTGACGACATCGTTACAGAAGAAAACGATACAGGGATGTCTATGAATGAATGTAATGATGAAAAAGAAGGTAACGAGAAGAAAAAATCTGCGAAAAATAAAGGTAGTGGCATTAATTTTACGAAATTAATTCAAAAGTTGAAGGAAATATACTTGTCTGAATGTACGTTAGATGATAAGTTTAAATTATTTATTAGCTTTATTGTTGAGGAGATTATGAAGTATATTGCGACTTGGTTTAAAGACAGTGATATTTGTACTTTGCTTCTTTCTAAATTCAGTTATGGATAAACAGAGCTTAGTTCGTACGTTGAGCTTATTACAGTGGAATGCACAAAGTATAAGACCTAAATTAAAAGAGTTTGAATTATTATTAATACAGGAAAAAATTCATATAGCATTCATTTCGGAAACATGGCTTGATGCTGAGTCTGTATTACGTGTACATAGTTATAATATATTTCGAAAGGATAGAATTGACTCTTATGGGGGAGTTGCTATAGTAGTTCATAAGTCGATAATTGTACAGGAATGTAATATTAACACTCATAATAATGGTATAGAAATAGTGAGCTTAAGACTGTTAAATTGTAGTGACGTCAAAAATGTGGTATCTCTTTATTGTCCTTCATCGGTTCGCACAGTAGTTAGTGACTGGGAAAATATTTTTTCAGCATTTACGAACAGTACTATAATAGCAGGTGACTTCAACGCTCATCACTCGAGTTGGTCCAATAAGACTGATAATCGAGGTACGCAAATTTATGACGCTGCTTTTGATGCTGGATTTATGGCGCTTAACAATGGCGAGCATACTAGAATTAAGTTGGTTAATAGTTATTTACAGAAAAGCGCACCAGATATAACATTTGTCTCGTCAAATATTGCAACAAAATTTGATTGGAAGGTAATGAATGAAAGCTTGGGAAGTGATCATTTGTGTATTAAGATGCGATTTAACTACCGTGATGAAATAAGATTTTCTAAAAGGCGTAATATTAAACATGCAAATTGGCAAAAATATAGGGAGTATATCGAAAATCAATTTCAGAATTTAGAGAGTGAAGAGGATCTCCAGCTACAATATGACTGTTTGTTAGAATTGATTAATAGGGCGGCAAATGTGAGTATTCCAGTGGTTAAAGTACCACAGAATCCGACTGAAAAATTTATTCCAAGATCTTATTGGAGTCCTTTACTATCACATAAGGTAGCTCAGCGTAGATTAGCACTTCGTGAATTTAGGAAAAATCCCATACCGAATAATTTAAACGTACTGGAGGAAAAACATTCAGAGGCAAGGTCGGCAATCACGAAAGCAAGTACGCAAGATTGGCATGGATTTTGTGACAGTATCGATGAAGCAACAACTTCGTCAACGATGTGGTGCCGAATGAGATGGATGAAAGGATTTAAAACAGCTAAATTATCTGTATCTGAAGAACGTAAGTGTGAGTTGTTATGTGAGCTTGCTCCTGATTATGTCGTTCCATCAATACCGGTATTAGAACACGAAAACACCAAGTTAGATACTTCGTTTGATTTAACTGAAATGAAAAATTGTTTGAAGATAAAAGATACGGCCCCGGGTAGTGATGGAATCACATATTCAATGATATGGCATTTGCCTAAGTGTGCGAAAATATTTCTCTTAAAAATTTATAACACTATTTATAGAACAGGGAAGATACCTAAGCAATGGCGCGATATAAAAGTTGTAGTTATTCCAAAGGCTACTCAGCCTGGTTTGCCGTCGAAGTTACGACCAATTTCATTAATTTCTTGCCTATGTAAAATTTTTCATGTTATGATAGCAAAACGGTTAGAATGGTATGTCGAAAAAAATAACATTTTGTCTGCATATACCTCGGGCTTCAGACGAGGACAGTCGACTATTGATTGCTTAGCACGGTTAGTTACAAATATACAGATAGGATTTTCTAAGAACACTCCTACTTTGGCATGTTACTTAGATATTGAAAATGCATATAATAATGTATTAGTTGATAAACTAATCAACATTTTGGATAATTTGAAGGTAGGTAACAATATGTGTTTATATTTATGGAATTTTTTAACAGAAAGGCACTTACAGATTCAAAATGACTTGGACAATAACCCTCTTTTGATAAGATATGCAAGTAAAGGACTAGCACAGGGTGACCCTTTATCACCACTGCTATTTAATATTGCAACTTACCAGTTATGTCAAAATATCAATAATAATATTTCAATTTGCCAGTATGCTGACGATTTCGTTTTATATTCCGCACATAAAAATATAGATAGATAGATAGATAAATACTTTATTGCCACACAAAACATTAAAAAGAAACAAAAAAGAGAACAAACAAAAACAAATAAGTGCGCAAAGGCGGTCTTATCACTAAAAGTGATCTCCTCCAGACAACCTTTAAATAAAGAAACAAACGCAATGAAGCGGGATAGTGCAACAATACTAGTACATATAATATACTACATAAACTATACATTCTAAAAATACATAAATAAAAATACATATATTAGATAGCGCCGATAAAATTCAACAAGTTTTGGATGCTTTTGTTCTACTTCTCGAGGACCTGGGTCTAAAGCTCTCAGAAACCAAATCTAAGTATTGTATATATTGTAGAGGAAATCGTAATCTAGTTGTAAATTTAAAAATCAATCAAAATCAGATTAGTTATGTAAGTTCATATAAATACCTTGGCATATGGCTAGATAAATCACTTCGATGGCATAAACACATAAAAGAGACTGTGGATAAAGTTCAGCGATTACAAAATCTGTTAAGAAATCTGGCTAGTTCATCTTGGGGTCTACATCCGATACATCTACGAAGGATATATATAGCAATGATTAGAAGTAGGTTAGATTATGGAAGTTTTTTGTTTGATAATAGCGCTAAGACGCATGTGTACAAGTTAGAAAAGATACAAAATCAATCGATGCGGATTATTGGAGGATTTATCAAAAGTACACCCATACACGTCATGGAGAGTGAACTTAGCCTTCCACCCTTACATTTCAGAAGAAGATTTTTGGCGTATAAATATAATTTGAAATCAGCATCGTGTTTAAACAATGTCACAAACATGTTAGTTGATGAATTGAAAGAATTGTGCACTAACCAGTATTGGACTAATAAAAAGATGCCACTATTAGTTACAACTAGAACTGAGGTAAGCGGGGATGATATTGCTTCGTCATTTCCGTTAGAAATGTTCAATTTGAATTCGTGGGTCAGCGGTATTGATCTGGGGGATATTTTAAGTATAAATTTAAGTAGCTTGAAAGAGTCTAAGAAGTCTTATGATCCCACATGCCTCAAATTTAATGTGATCAAAGAAATCTCGGAAAAATATCATGGATGGTACACTTTATTTACCGATGGATCCAAAAGTATAAAGGACGGTAGTGGTGCAGCATTTTATGACCCTCTTGTAGCAAATAACTCTAATAATTGTTTTAAAGTAAATAGTGATGTATCAATTATGTCAGTGGAACTTTTTGCAATCTCTGAAGCATTAGATTATGTACAAAACATGCCGTGTGAGAAGATCTTGATTTGTACCGATAGTAAGAGTTCATTACAGCATATAGCTCGATGCGTCTCTGGTCGCAGAGGTGTCTCGATAGCATATGTCATACTCTCAAAGATTTTGGACTTAATTAATAATAAAAAAGAACTTAGATTGCAATGGGTTCCATCGCATATTGGTTTAAAAGGCAATGAGGAGGCTGATAGGTTAGCTAAAGAAGCAACATTGAACGGAAAGTCCGTATATATTAGACCCAATTTTACAGAGTTCTTACCAAAATATAAAAAGAAATGTCAGGATTTATGGGATGAACACTTTGATTGCAAATCTGTGGAAAAAGGAATCTGGTATAGAACTTTACAGTCTCAGCCCCCTAGTATACCTTGGTTTTTAAATGTAAAAATTCGAAGGCGGTTGATTGTTATTGCTCACAGATTGAGATCGGGACACATGCCATTGAATAAGTTTAAATTCTTGATGAAAATAACGGAGTCACCTTTATGTGATTCCTGTGGAGTACCTGAAGATGTCCAACACTTATTGAGTGAATGTGTCCGATTTCAATCTGGGAGGGATCAAATTGTACAGCATATGGGTTTGAACAGACTTGACACAGGTATGTTTATAGATATACTTGCTCGACCTGCATCTAAGGATGCTATGAGTCTGTTTGAACTCATAAATCAGATTTCTTGAGCATTGTTTATATTTTTTATTTTGTTTGATTTTGATGTTCTTTTAGTGTTATACTTTGTTTTCTTATTTTGTAAAATACCCATTTTGTTTTTAGTTTTATGTATTAGATTATAATGGGGCTGACATGTATTTAAATATAAAAGCCCCTAAATAAATAAAGAAAAAAAAAAAAAAAAAAAAAAAAAGGAAAGGATTTCCTGCATTGGCCAAGCGCCTTGTTGCATGATAGATAAATATGTTTTTCATCCCACCATCTCCGAAAGAGTATTTTTACTCTTCGATATCTGAAGGTAAAAGCCGTTATTATCCTCTAGAGGATAAAGTAAATTGAATTTAGAACATCGTGTGCACGTTAGTAAATATCACTCGTCTATGAAGTTTGTGAATTCAAAACATCATTAAAACCTATTTACTTGTACCTCTATGGTGCCGAATTTCCATACAATCGTTTTTAATTTGTTAAAAACTCACACTCGTAACCTTCTTGGTGTACTTTTTTAATTTGCTTTGCGCGCACCATTTTCTTTCACGTCATATTGTTTAAAATTAAAACCGATTAAAAACAAGAAAATTGAAAATAAGTGAAAAACCTAAAATGAGTGATTCTAGTGACGAAGAAATTAACAGAATTGAATTTAATCTTGTGATTTTTTTTGCATTTAGTCATTTCCTCGCTGAGGTGGGATGAAAAGTAACGTGTTGCACTCGAGTGAAAAGATTTTTCACCTCGTGCTCTTTTGATTCCCTCGCTGACGCTCAGGATTCTAATTTTTGAATCACTCGCTCCGCTCGTGATTCAATTTTAGAATCCTTCGCTTGCTCGGTCATCAAAATTGAGCACGCGGTTAAAAAACAACTTTTCACTCTTGTATAACAAATAACTATTTATTTCCCTTTAAAAACGCATAAAAATATGGTGCAACGTGTATCATCGCATTAAAAAGGCATTGCAGGTCCATTGATACAGCGTGAGATAGTGTTTCATGCTCCGTTACACGGTGTATGACCTAGCTCACCCATCTATACATATGTAGATACTAATATAATAAATGCGAAAGTATGGATGGATGTATGGATGAATGATAGTTGCTCTATCACGCCAGAACGGCTAAACTTATCTGGATGGAATTTTAGGCACAGAGATAGATTATACCCTGGATTAACACATACGCTTCTTTTTATCCCGGAAAATTGATGAGTTCCCCCGGGCACCTAAAAACCTCAATCCACACAGACGAAGTCGCGGGCATCAGCTAGTAATACATATCTCTATAAGATATTATATGATCCATACTTTCATCCCAACAAATCTATAACTTTAATTAATTAATTATAGGAATAGGTACTAGCTGATGAAAGCGACTTCGTCCGCGTGGTCTAAATTTCTTAATTCCAACGGGAACTCCTTAATTTCTAGGGATAAAAAGTATCCTATAGATCATTGAACCCGTTATTGATTATTGAAACTGGAACTGATGCAGGAAGTACTAAAAATTAAAAATGTATACGAATGTAGGCAGTAGGGCTTCCAATACCGGGATCCCGGTATTGGCCAATACCGGGATCCCGGACTTTTTTCGCCGGTTTTCAATACCGGTATTGAAATGTCTAATACCGGGATACCGGTATTGGTGACACTATAAACGAAACAGTGACTATTGCATATATTTCTTGGTAGATGCCACTGTTTTTTATTCGGCTAAGTTTAAAACTTGTAGCTTAAGCATATTAGCTCAAAAAGAGCGCCTTTATTGCTTAAAACCAGTGAAGAAAAGTCGTTTTTGTTCACTCACAGGGAAAAATTAGTGTTTGAATTTAGATCCATGTGGCTTGGCATTTCTATTTCATTGTCTCTCAAAACGTTCAGAAATCTGATTTATAACTAATGCATATTTTATTATGATATATTATTTTCGTATAAATAATAACTATTGAATTTTAGATTAATTTGTGTTTTGACAAAATTATCGTTTTCTTCGACTTCGATCGACTTCTTACAAAAATATCGCTTATTACTCATTTAGTAGTTCCTCAACAGGTGGGCCTAAAAATGAATATGAGCAAGATAAAGATCATTAATTATAATGCACACGTTCAGCCCCAACCTGTGTTAGTAGAGAATTCTGCACTCGAAATTGTTGATGAGTACATATACCTAGGACATACAGTCCAGATAGGTAGGTCCAATTTCAAGAAAGAAGTCAACCGCCGAATCCAACTCGGCTTGGGCAGGGTTCAGGAAACTCCGCGACATCTTCTCGTCCAAAATTCCTCAGTGCCTGAAGACTAAAGTTTTCGAACAGTGCGTGTTGTCAGTGATGACTTACGGCTCCGAAAAATGGTCGCTAACTTTGGGCCTGATAAGGAGGCTCAGGGTCACTCAGCGGGCGATGGAGAGAGCTATGCTTGGAGTATACCTGCGTGATCAAATCAGAAATGAGGAGATCAATAGGCGAACCAGAGTAACCGACATAGCTCGAAGAGTCCAAGCTTTAAGTGGCAAAGGGCGGGGCACATAGTTGGTAGAACCGATAGGCGATGGGGTCCCAAAGTGCTTGAATGGCGGCCTCACACCGGGAAGCGCAGTGTTGGACGACCCCCCACTAGGTGGACGGACGATCTCAAGCGTGTAGCTGGAAGCCGCTGGAAACAAGGGGCACAAGACCGTGCTCTGTGGCGATCCATGCAGGAGACCTACGTCCAAGATGTCTATAGGTTGAGACGACGATAGTAGTTTAAATTACAATCTTCGACACTAATTTCACTAATTATCTAAAATTCCCTGCCATATTTATTTAATTTTGTGTGTACGTTGAGAAAGTGCGTCACAAATATACTTTATATTAAAAGTTCAAAATTCAATGGAGGTTAAAAATATATATTTTCGTAAGAATTCATCCAAAAATAGTTATATTTTAAAAATCATATAGTTGATATTCTGATTGATATGAATAAGAAATTGATTATTTGATAATTATATAAGTATTACTTAATAAGGTTCAAATCAATCAATCAAATCAAATCAATCGTTTATTTGCAAGAAACATTGTACAGTTAAGATGACAAACCAATTATATAGAACAAACATGTTATATTTAAAATGATGTGATGGAGTTTCAGAACATTACGTGGTCCGTAATTTTCACCTTATACATACATTAAACAAACGATAGTTTCGTAAGAATTAAGTCAACGCGTAAATAACTATCTCAATACTCAAAATACAAATAAATCTAAAGTCAATACTTAGTGATTTTTTTTTAAAGAAAATACAATTTCTTAAAATATTGCATGATAATATAATAGAGTGAAGGAGTTACTTAACGTTTCGTGAGACAGTGAAATAGACATGCCAATCCACAGCGTAATAATCAACCACAGCGTTCTATATCCAAAAAAATCTCGCTGAGTGAAACGGCTTTTCTTTACTGAATTTAAGCAGAAAAGGCACTTTATTGAGTTAATTTGGTGAAAATTTTTTTTATGAAAAAACTGTTTTTTATGGGTCCGTTTGCTTCAGAAAAGACTAATTTTAAGTTAAAAAACATCTACCACATTTTAAATTTTTTCCAATACCGGGATCCCGGGATCCCGGTATTGAAAAAAATCGTTCCGGTATTAATACCGGTATTGAGAAAAACCGGTATTCGAAAGCCCTAGTAGGCAGTGTAGAATCGTAAGGAAAAATAAAAGCTGTTTTATTTATTATTTCAAGTTCCTGGGCCATTATAAATGTCAGTCTGTCTACTTATTAGCGACTCTACGTGGACCAAACCTTGGAAATGTAGAGTTTACATTACCGGCGATGAAAAATCTTTGTTTAGAAAGCAGATAATTCCTAGGAGGAGCTGTAAAGATTTTCAGTAAGTATAGAAATGTCATAGCGTTTCTTTGTATTTTTAAAAGTGATTCCATTCACGATTTCGGTAGGAATTTCAGAATTTTCCAAATCTATAAAAAATGGTAAAAGTAAATTTCTCCCTTTCGAATGGAAACGCATTTGAAAGAAAAATAGTGGGTATTGAATAATATAATATTACATCCATACTGATATTATAAATGAGAAACTGTGTCTATCAGTCAGAGTCTACCAAGTTTGCCACCTCAATGGCCTCTTGGGCGTCATCTAGTACAGCAATTAGAACAGAAGGAAATTTCTATCGGTGTAGTTTTTATTAACCGACTTCCAAAAAAGGAGGAGGTTCTCAATTCGGCGCATATCTTTTTTTTTTTAATGTATGTCGGTGCATATCTCCGTGGTTTTTCAGTGGTCAGAGGAAGCTCGCGAGGTGGTCCCATAAAAAATTCCGACTCCAAAATTTCACTTCATCATCGAAGAAGTAAAGAGTACCCTAAAAAGTTAAAAATAAAAATTCGTTCCAAAAAACCGATTTCCAAAGCCACTGTAAAATAAAAAATAATTTTGATTTCTACACTTGATTGATTGGGTTTTACTTATACCCAATCAATCAAGTGTTGTTATAACAAAGATAGGCAAAGGACGCGTCATAGTGTGAAGAAATCAACATTATTTTTTACTTTTCAGTGGCTTTGGAAGTCGGTTTTTTGGAAAGAATTTTTATTTCAGTTGAAAGCTTCACAGATTTGTATTTATTATTGGTAGGTACGAGTACCTACTAGCTCAGATAAGGTACGTCTGGTTCAGAACACTCGTATTTCGTACCAAATAAACTAGTAGTTACCTGTTTATCTATACATTTAATTACTATGTATGCAAACAACAATTATATATTGTAAATATATTGTACCTACAAGTATAAAAGCTTCCATGGCCAAAAATTAAAACAAATTGCGATACAAAAGCGTAGGTACATGAATGGCGGAATGAATGGCGCACAAATCGCTTCAATTTCTTATTAGGCAGTCCATTAGGCATCAACAAAGCCGTCTGGCGCATTGTCGAAACACAAAACCCCTAATTTACCGACACTGGCACAATGAAGATTGTTTGCTTTATGCCGTTTTCGATCGGTGCCCACCGTGTGAAGCGCTTTTGATCTATGAACGGATTAAGGTGATACCAGACCGCCCACATTTGCGAATTACTTTTTTATTAAGTAGGGGAGACCGGGGCTGGTTGGCTATAGGGGCAGGTAGACTAAGCGACAATAACTCGCCACTATCACGTGTTTTTCATCATCCAATCATGAGTGACGATGGCTCCCCGCAACCCGCTAACTTGTGCGAAGTGAGCCGCCGCAGTCGCGCGGCGTTCGTGAGTGGCATCACATTTTGTTTTTTTGGTCTCGGTAAGTAACTTTTTTCGTTCGTACTTTTTTTGTTATTGTGTCTATGGATCTGTTAGAAACAATGTTGTTGTTATGCCTAATGTAAATTTGATAGTTTTACTCTATATTACACAGTATTGCTTCCATGTTAGTGCCAGAGTTTGAATATGATACGCAGGTAAAAATCAAAATGGCGTCAGGGGATGGTTGACCAATTTTTTTCGGGGTAGGTAGACTTATTAGTCATCCAACCCCTTTAAAATAAGTATAAAATTTTATACTTATTTTAAAGAATTGAGTGTGCTAATGGTTAATGTGATGCACATTAACCATTATCACACACAATTCTTCATCAATGTAAACACTATTATAGTCTTCTCTCAAATACTAAGTAAATTACAGTTGTATTTTTACAGAAAATGAGGACGTACATAAGAAAATCTGAAAGAAGAATCTGAAGATCTGAAACATCACCCGATGTACCAAAAGATATCCTAGAAAGAGCTTGCCACGCAGTAATCTTCGATAATAATAGCATAAACGCCACATCAAAGAAATACCGAATTCCATACAAAACGTTGAAAGTCTAAACTTAAAAGCTAGAAAGTAATCCGAACCTAAGGAGAGCTGATTTGACCCTGGACACGGCGGGGTACATAAAAATAAAAGATTATGATATTCACTAATTCAAAGATGATAATATTTTGTTAGTAGATATACCTACTTAAAAACTCTAATAAGAGACTGATTGTTCTATTTTCATTATTAAGTTAATTTTTAGTAAAGAAGTTTTCTGTTTTCAGAGTTTATACTTTATAATATTAGATACTCACAAGTTTATGTATGTTGAATAATATTTTCATAAAAGCAATTTGATCTGTGATCAGCAATTTATTAGAATAATTCAAGTTACAATTAAGTTTGAAACAGAAAGTACAAAAATTAATCTTACTTATCGTTAATTTAAGTTTTTTTTGAATAGTTTAAAAAGTGACTGTTACCTTTAGTAAAGTTCTTTATTAACCGAGAATGGATCTCAAAGGACATTAGCCATTTTGGTCCAAAAGTAAAAAGTGCCGGCCAAAAAAAATTTTTACTGTATTTCGCTAGATCGTGTCCACCTAAACATTTTTTATTATTACACCGAAGCTGTAGAAGTTAGCCCTTGGTTTTATTTAAGTTTAAAAATCTATATTTTTTCGATTATGTGAAATGTTTTTTAAGCCATTTTTTTCTTTTTTGGAGTTTTTTATTTTGTTTTACAAAAAACATAAACCCCAAAAAAGTAAAATTAAGTATGTCATAATAAAAAATAATCATAAAAAAATAAAATAAAAAAAAACAAAAATAATAATAATAAAAAATGTTTAGGTGGACAAATTCTAACGAAATACAGCAAAGATTTTTTTTGGCCGGCACTTTCACTTTTGGACCAAAAATGTATGAATCGTGGATGATGGATGTCCTTTAAGTTTGTTTATAATTAAATAAAAAGTTTCTATCATTTAGTACATTTTAAAGTTTTATTTCCTAGTTGTAATTAAATAAAATTTTAATAATAAGATAGGTAAATAATACAAGAATTTCTCATTTTATACTTATCCTCTTTATTTACACTAATAATTACTGCCTAGGTCAACCTACCCCATGCTTATGGCCAACTTACCCCGGATATGGGGTAGGTTGACCAAGCGTCAGGGGTTTAGAAAATCGACTAAATAAGTATTATAATGATAAATATATAGGTTATAGATTAGTATTTTAGGTACCTGAATAGTTCTTCTATCTGTATCAACTGTTGTTTTCGTTATATTATGTTAAACATCAGAGATATACGAGCTTAAGTCAAAAGTTAGTCAACCAGCCCCGGTCTCCCCTATAGCTTGAACAGATGTACCATAATGTTAAAATGAACGCCTCTCCAATGTGGTTACGCTAACAAAACCGTCTGGTGCATAGTTGAAACACAAAATCCCTAATTTACCAACACTGACACATAATACTTTCGTGTCTATAAAGTGTCAATACCTTTGACCAAAATTCCACTGTCTTAGTACCGTAACTATTCAAACTCAAACTCAAATGATTTTATTCAAATAAAGTAGTGCTTTTAAATCGTCGAGTGAATCTACCACTGGTTCGGAATGCGCTCCTACCGAGAAGAGAAACTCGGAGTACTCGGTGGTTGCTCTTTTGAAGAAAATAATTTACAATTACATTAATGCGTAGATACATGTAACCGCAGTCCTAAACATTGCTGGAGCGAGTAAAATCCATGTTCTTTTATCATTTACATAATCTTCAACATACCTATGTTAGCTTTTTCCATTAAGAGATTATCTGTCTCAAATCTGTTTCCATTAACATCCAACGATGTTATTAGAATGTCAGTGTGGTGGAAACAAACACAAACTTCTAATTAGTATGCTACAGGCGATGCCGGCACGACTGAGATTTACAGTTGTAGTTCATCGAGCATCTCCGCGCAGCCTGGCATACATGATACATTTTCCACTAAACATTATACCTACCTATTAAGTTCTTATTTAGTTTTTTTCCCACTACAAGTTCGCCTTTGAATGCAATCTCTACCTGCCCCCCTAGCATGGGCCGGGACAATTTTCTCCCCGAGGAATGGATACAAATTTTATTCCTAAATAAATAAATAAAAACGCTAAATAACGGTGGATAAATAGTCCCCCGAGTCCCCGTGAAATGTCAAACGAGGATAAACTTCTCCTCTCCCCTGTTGCTGTGCTCTGAGAAGTGGACAATTTAATTTTATCTCTTGTCAGTGGATAAAATCGGGGGATAAATTTTTTATCTCCGGCCCATGCTAGGGGGGCAGGATTGTATAAAGTGTTGACGCAGTCTACGATGGTAGCAGGCTAAGTGCTAACTTAGTACTGAATTCATAATAATAATGTGTAGAATAAAAGATTTAATTAAAATTAAAAAATTTAAGAAGTGTTATTCAAATACACAATACACAAATACTTTTTCATCCCATGTATTCGAAAAGGACGACTTGGTTCGCCTTTATGTGCGCCCAAAGGTGGTGTTTTCTATAAGAAACTTTTAGCGGGCAGTAATGAGTTTTTAATCCTCTTTATACTCGTAAGTGCGCCGCAATTATCTTTGCCGCGCACTTATTGAATTTGGAACATCTTAGTGTTCAGCGCCAACGCAAATTGACGACCTCCGTGGCGCAGTGTTGAGCGCTGCTGTCTTAACGTGCGGAGGTCCAGGGTTCGATCCCCGGCAGGGTCAATTTAGGAATTTATAATTTCTGAATTTTAAGTAACGAAAGGGCTATATGGATATATATAATAAAAAAAAAAAAAAAAACGTGCGGAGGTCCAGGGTTCGATCCTCGGCAGGGTCAATTTAGGAATTTATAATTTCTGAATTTTAAGTAACGAAAGGGCTATATGGATATATATATATTAAAAAAAAAAAAAAAAAAAAAAAAAAAAAAAAAAAAAAAAAAAAAAAAATTAAATAAATATTATTATAAAGGCGAAAGTTTGGATGGATGTGTGGATGTATGGTGGTATGGATGTGTGTTACTCAATTACGCCCGAACGGCTGAACGGATCTGGATAAAATTTGGCACAGAGATAGATTTAAAAAAAAAAAAAAGATTATAGTCTGGAAATAGCACATATATGCTTTTTATCCCGGGAAATTAAAGAGTTCCCGCGGGAACCAAATTTTCTCATACAGGGTGATGAAAAGTAGAGTGTATCATTCGGGCGCAAATATATTTTTGGCTCGGGCGACGTACTTTGAATCCCTCGCTACGTTCAGGATTCTACTAAAGAATCCCTCGCTACGCTCGGGATTCTACTCTAGAATCCCTCACTTCGTTCTGGATTCAAAAAAGCGCCCTCGCCGTAAAAATATTATTTTGCTCCCTTATAATACAATCTACTATTGCAGTCCCACAAACTTATCTGACCCGGTGGCCAAAATTGGTACTTATTTATGCTTGTTTAGTTCTCGTTTTTATTATCAAATAAATAATAAAAATGCGAAAGTTTGGATGGATGTATGGATGTTTGGTACTCAATCACGCCCGAACGGCTGAACGGATCTGGATGAAATTTGGCACAGGGATAGATTATAGTCTGGAATAACACATAGGCTACTTTTTATCCTGGAAAACTAAGTAGTTCCTGCGGGAACGCGAAAAAACCTCAATCCACGCAGACGTAATCGCGGGCATCAGCTAGTATTTTTAATACTTATACGCTGTCACGGGCCAGATAAGTTTGTAGGACTATACTAGTGCTTTCGAATCGTCAAGAGAATCTGCCATTGGTTCGGAATGCCCCAAAGATTGTTGTAGTAAGAGGTATCCCAAACTCTATGCAATGCCCTTCCTACCGAGAAGAAACTCGGTACTTCTTATGCCACACACAAAACTATAAAGCAATTATTGCATTAAAATATAGAAGAAAGAGATTAAATATAAAAAAATATAGAGAATAGGCTAATGTCCTCCCGACCGAATTTCGGCCACAGCGGCCTATCTCCAGAGAGATTAGCCATCTGCGCGGGAGTGTGGCGGGAGATATATTTATAGTGCACAAGTGTGTGCTCTGTTGCTCTACTCTCATAGCGCGATGGGACGGAAAATCCGACACGACCGGATAGAGAATAGAAGCAAGTAACTATAGAGTCCATGTGCAAAGGTAGCGCCTCACACATTTTTTATCTTGTGTTAATAATCGTGATATTTGCTATATGATTTAAGTAAATCAAGAACAATATACGAATATTTTGATTAATAATTATTTTCTATCGATTTTGTTGTAATTAAGGCCGCAAATTTTCATTTCAAAGTTTTTGATTGCGGAAGTAACTTACATAAGTAAATGAGCTACTTGCAATACAGTAGTTAAATTAAAACATTTGCAAATTTATCGTACCTAAGTTTCTACGAATCCATACTAATCCATATCCATACTTCCATACTTTATTAATATTATAAATGCGAAAGTGTGTCTGTCTGTCTGTCCGTCTGTCTGTCTGTCTGCTACGCTTTCACGGCCCACCTATTCAACCGATTTTGATGAAATTTGCTATAGGGATAGGTTGTATCCCGGGGAAGTCTACGATATCATCATCTAGTCTACGATAAATTTGCAAACGTAAAAGCAAAGTTTTACTAAGTTTAACTAACTAACGTAAGTACGTAAGTAAAGTAAAACTTACTAGTGCAAGTTTTACTCACATACCTAGGTAAGTATTGCAGCCTAGTTTGGACTGACATTTAATTGAATCATACTAATATTATTACGAGTATAAATGCGAAAGTGTGTTTGTTTGTTTGTTTACTTGTTTGTTGGTTTGCCCTTCGATCACGCCGCAACGGAACAACGGATCGTGATTTTGTATAGTTGAGGACCTAGAGAGTGACATAAATATGTTAGGCTACTTTTTATCCCAGAAAAGTAAGGAGTTCCCGCGGGAATCAAAAAAACTTAAACCACGTGGACGAAGTCGCGGGCGAACTTAGTACCTATATGAGTTGCGCTTTAAAAATAAAAACATACGAGTTTCACAGTTTTTCAAAATTCTACCCTCAAAGGGGTGAAATAGGGGTTGAAAGTTTGTATGAAAGTCCGTCATTTCTCAAGTTATATCGATAAAACTTGGTATACAAGCTACCGGTTGAAAATGAAGAAATACGTGTTTCACATTTTTTGTAAATTTTACCCCTGAAGGGGTGAAATAGGGGTTGAAAGTTTGTATGAAAGTCCTTCATTTCTCAAGTTATAGCCATGAAACTTGGTATATGAGCTGCGGATTGAAAATAAAGACATACGCGTTTTACAGTTTTTCAAATTTCTACCCCCAAAGGGGTGAAATAGGGGTTGAAAGTTTGTATGAAAGTCCGTCATTTCTCAAGTTATATCGATAAAACTTGGTATACAAGCTACAGGTTAAAAATGAAGAAACACGTGTTTCACGGTTTTTGTAAATTTTACCCCCGAAGGGGTGAAATAGGGGTTGAAAGTTTGTATGAAAGTCCGTCATTTCTCAAGTTATATCGATGAAACTTGGTATACAAGCTACCGGTTGAAAATGAAGAAATACGTGTTTCACAGTTTTTGTAAATTTTACCCCCGAAGGGGTGAAATAGGGGTTGAAAGTTTGTATGAAAGTCCTTCATTTCTCAAGTTATAGCCATGAAACTTGGTATATGAGTTGCGGGTTAAAAATGAAAACATACGTGTTTCACAGTTTTTCAAAATTCTACCCTCAAAGGGGTGAAATAGGGGTTGAAAGTTTGTATGAAAGTCCGTCATTTCTCAAGTTATATCGATAAAACTTGGTATACAAGCAACCGGTTAAAAATGAAGAAATACGTGTTTAACAGCTCAAGTTATATATCCATGAAAAACTTGGTACATGAGCAACCGGTTGAAAATGAAAAATACGTGTTTAACAGTATTTGAAAATTCGACCCCCAAACGGGTGAAATAGGGGATGAAAATTTGTATGAAAGTCCTTCATTTCTCAAGATAAACTTGGTACCTACTTAGGCTTTCGGTAAATAATAAAGAAGTATGTGTGCCACAGTTTTTCAAAATTTCACCCCTAAAAGGGATAAAATAGGGGTTGAAAATTTGTATAAAAATCCTTCATTTCTCAAGTTATAGCCATGAAACTTAGCATTTGGGCTTTCGGTAAAATATGGAGAAGTACCTACGTGTTTCACCATTATAGGGGGATTATACCGTGGGATAGTAATATAGGCTACTTTTTATCCCGGAAAATAAAGGAGTGCCTGTGTTGATTGAAAAAAACTTATGCCACGCGAATGAATGACGCTCAATCACACCAGAAAGGTTGAACGAATTTTGATGAACTTTGGCAAAGAGTATAGATTATAATAGTCTGGAATAATAGGCTACTTATTATCCCGGAAAACTAAGGAGTTCCCGCGGGAACCAAAAAACCTTAATCCACGCGGACGAAGTCGCGGGCATCAGCTAGTATACATTAAACCTACTACAATTACAAAGAGACGCCGGCCAGACCGTCTGAGTATATTTTGAGTACCTACACTAACTCAAGATCACTCTAAACACTTGACGGCTCACTTGCTCTATAAATAAGCATCGACACGCCGCCGAAATAGCCATTCTTATACTCTATTGATAGTATGTCTTTACAGAGTCGTCAGACTTGTCTCGAAATCGTTCGTCACTGCAGATGCTAACTTTAGGTATATTATCATACTTAGCACCTTAACTTTAACTTTTTTTTTGACGATCTCCGTGGCGCAGTGTTGAGCGCTGTTGCCTTAACGCGCGGAGGTCCCGGGTTCGATGCCCGGCAGGGTTTGGAAATTTATAATTTCTGAATTTCCCTGGTCTGGCCTGGTGGGAGGCTTCGGCCGTGGCTAGTTACCACCCTACCGGCAATGACGCGCCGCCAAGCGATTTATCGTTCCGGTACGATGCCGTGTAGAAACCGAATAGGGGTATGGGTTTAATATAACTGCCATGCCCCTAACAGGTTAGCCCGCTACCATCTTAGACTGCATCATCACTTACCATCAGGTGAGATCGCAGTCAAGGGCTGACTTGTAGTGGATAAAAAGAAAAAAAGAAAAAAGCATGGTTGACTGCGAATGGCGAGACCCTTGATTTCGCTTCCGTCGGGCATTAAAATTGTTAGGTATTGGGTTTTTCGTTGGAAGTTGGCGGTGAGTTACCCCCGTGCCTCGGAGAGCACGTTTAGCTGTCGGCTCCGGTTATGATTACTTACATGATACCAACCCGCATTGCAGCAGCGTGGTGGGTCTAAGCTCTAATTCCCTCTCTCCTACGAGAGTGGAGGCCTGTGCCCAACTGTGGGACGACGTAGTGGTAATATTATAAATGCGAAAGTGTGTTTTTGTTTGTTGGTTTGTCCTTCAATCATGCCGCAACAGAGCAACGGATCGTCGTGATTTTGCATGGGATACTTTTTATCCTATGTCACTCCCCAGGTCCTCAACTAAACCCGTCATAGGTTAATTCATCATGGAAAATTAACGATTTCCATGGGAATTAAAAATACTTATTCCACACGGACGAAGTCGCCTGACCTCAGCTAGTTATTATTTAAATGCTAATGTGGCTTCTCTTTGTTTGTTACGCTTTCATGGTCAATTTTATCAACCGATTTTGATGAGGTACAGACTACAGACATAGGCTGTGTCCCAGTGAAAGAAATAGACTACTTATAATTTTTATCTCGGAAAAACTAAATTAAACCACACGGATGAAGTTGCGGGCATCAACTAGTATATTATATATAAGTACTATTTATTTTTATATTATAATATAAATTAAAAATTAAAAAACTACACCGACACATTAAGGCTGATTCTGTAGTGCACAATCTCTAAACTAAACTAAAATTAGAGCATTACAAATATGTATTGCTAACCCTTTCATAATACTCCCTACAGAAAGGGACAGAACTAGATTTAAAGCTGCCATTTTAGTTTAGTTTGGAGATTGTGTTATACAGAATCGGCCACATTGACATTAACGAATCGATCAGGCCTGAGGAATTTGCTCACATCCCTACAACATCTAGAAAAGAGTTTATGATTTTCAAACAGCTGAATAGATTTTCTTGAAAAGCTCAACGAAGTCACCTTTCAAACAAAAAAAAACTAAATCATAATAATTATGATTATTATTGGTTCATTCATTTGGGAATTACGATGCCACAGACAGCTAAATAGCCAAAGAGTAAATAATAATCAACTTTGTATTTTTTCGATCTCATTTTCTTCTACTCGATGCTAGATGGCGCTGTGAGGCACATAATAAAATAATTGAAAGCTCAAAAGCTTCGATGAACTAATGAAGCGCACAAGTTACATTAGTCGTGAGTCGTGACTATATTAATTAAAGTAATACAATTTAAATATTTTAATAAGTAGTTAAATTTCACTTGCTTTAATGGTGAAGATCTTGAGGAAATCTGCATATCCGACAGTTATCATGTTCTCAGAGGTGCATGGTCTGCCAATTCACAGATGGTCTAGTAGTTGCAGACATTATGGACTATGGCCTTAATCATTCTAGTTCTAAGAAGAGATCCGTGCTAAGTAGAGAGTCGGCGATGGACTGAGATGATGATGATTAAGTAACAGATATTTTGTTATTTTGATTATTAATTTTAATTACTTATATGATTTAAATTTGTTAATTTAATTTGAGTCTTTATACAATTCTTATTTTAGAACTGAGACAAATTCTGGTATCTGGGACAATACGCTGGGTTTATAATTACCACAGTCTAAGGAGATACTTTCTTTTCGATCCGTCATCCGACAGAGCAACGCCGCGGGGTGTCAGGGTTAAGACGGTATCTCGAAGATTGCACAGTTTTCAGGACAAAATTCAGTCATTCTAGTAGTACAAAATTAGCATGCAGCTTGCAGCTGTAGTGGCTTGTAGTAGCTGGCGAGCTTATGATCTGCAATTCGAATGAGCATCGAACCACTGTAAGGATATTTATACTTACGCTGTGGTATTACGACACATTATAATATTGTGCCCTACATTCGTATACAGAGGTGGCAGAAATAACCAGGATTTACACAAACGCGTTACAACTCACGCGAAAATTATTTACAGCTTAAACAACTAATCATTCCAGATTTGTAACGTCTTCATGAATCAAGATTAAACGCATCCTCAATAGGCCGACGTTTCCTCAAGATATTCCTCATTTGCATGAATAAATCGAAAATAGACCGTACATTTTACTTATTTACTAAGTACATACATACCTAATTACCTACAGAAAACTGATATGCAACAGCGGATTTAAGATTTGGTTTTGGGATGGGCTTGATCCTTGTAGATCCAATTGAGAGTACATATCGTCGTACATACCGAAATCTTTAATTTTCCGGTGTAAAGAGTATCCTATGTGTTATTCCAGACTATAATCTATCTCTGTGCCAAATTTCATCCAGTTTCGTTCAGTCGTTCTGGCGTGATTAAATAACAAAAACCCATCCATCAATCAATCCATCCAAATTTTCGCATTTATAATATTAGTATAGAAGTATAGATATAGAAGCTTAAACTGCTAAGACTCAATCAAAACAACACCATTCGCGAACATGTCAGTACAAGCTGGCTGGAGGTCGGGCCTCACTACACGTGCCCACGTTCCCACGGTCCGCGGGGGTCTACGCAGGACCTCCACTACTGCTTTTTATTATTAAGTGCCAATTGATTAACGAAATGGCGAAATCGTTTTGACAACTTAATAAAAAATAACTGACTACTGCGGACAGGAGTCCATGCTACTGAGCTAAGTTTATCTGCCTGTACTTATGGCTGTTGAAATCACGACATCATTGACAGATTTTTGTTGAGGATAGTTACAAGCAAAGGAACCAACCAAGTTTTTAGACGTGTACTACTACCAAGTTTTTTAAATTCCACTACAAGTTAGCCTTTGACTGCGATCTCACATGATTGTAAGTGATGATGCAATCTGAGATGGTTGGATGGTTGGATAGTACGGGGTTTTTTTTTGTTGACGGGGGGGAAATCTCCATAAGATACCCGACTTCCTGGGGGGGAAATCGGGTTATGTAGGATTTCTACCTACTAAACCCCCTCGGTAGCCGACCTTACATATGTTGGGAGGCTCCGAGATCTCTTAAGAACGCATCGGTGCCTCCCTTGTGCGATGCCCATAGGGCTCATCCCGGACTCCTTTAAAAGTCCCCTCATTACCCGAACCTGTACATGAGGCATGGCTGCTTGTTGGCCACAGCAAGCTGCCATCTTCCCAGGGTCGTATTGTTAGGTGCACGACTAGAGCCCCACTCCAGTTATATTACCCCTATCGGTTACTACACGGCATTGCACCGGAACGCTTAAAATCGCTTGACGGTCCGCCCGAAGCCTACCACCAGACCAGACCAGAGAAAATTCAGAAATTCAGAAATTGACCCTGCCGGGAATCGAACCCGGAACCTCCCCAATAAGACCACACCGCTCACCACTGCGTGAGAGAGGTGGTCAATTAGCAATTTAGCGTTCTGGTACGACGCCGTGTACAAAGTACAAACCGATAAGGAGTATCCAGATTAGCTTGCTATCTAATTCGGGGTATAGGTTTATTATAACTGCCTTACCATTACAAGGTTAGCCTGCTGTCTAAGACGGCATTATCGCTTACCATCCTTTTAACATGCACAGCCACGGGTCGTGGTTTTTCGTCTTCATCGTTTAAGCGTTGCGCTATATGCAGGTTTTTGCGATTTGTTTACGTATTCTAAGGCTACATGAAACCTATTAGTCTTTTCCAATAGAGATGAGCTATTTTTCAAGTTCTTTAACGTCTGATCATGCAATCTCATCTGCCATTCGGTCAATAATATCTATCTACAAACTTGTCGGCATTCAACAGTCCCATCAATATTGGCCGAGTGGCAGATAAGATGACGTGATCAGACGTTCTCTCTCTCTCTCTTCCTTCCTCATTACTGAGGGTCGTGACCCCTTTCCATTAATCAAATAATGGTAGGAGTTTTCTTGTGATAATTATGCGGTGGGTTCCCACGTCCTTCCGCATACGACTAGACTAAGAGTATTTAAACTCTTAGGTTTTTGTAACGATTATTATCAGATGTTAGTGATAATAACCGGGACCAATGGGCTTAACGTGCTCTCCGAGGCACGGAGGAAACGAAAAGGCCAAAGAATCTGCAAATTCGGTCACCCATCCAGTTAACGACTTGGGTCAACGTTGCTTAACCCTTTCAGGACCATAAGGTTTCCAGAAGTGATTTTAAGTTTTTGGTTATAAATTATGGTTTATTTAGGGTCTAGTAAACATATTCTACAGTAAAAATAAATTAAAATTTAGTAGTTTTTTTGGAATTCTTTGGGACACATGTGTCCCTATGGGCGATAAAGGTAACTTTTTACCCAAAAACAATGATTCAGAAATCACCTTATTTTTGTTAGTTTTGTAATTTTTTATGACTTTTTATGGCATTTTGTGATAAACAATGTATTTATTGTTATAAATCTTTAGTTAATGCAACAATACATACATATAACTATAATCAGTGAAGCTATTTCTGTGAGCTGTGTAACTCAAATGAATGTCACACATGACCTGTGGCACACTTATTTTTTGTGCAATTTTCTATTTTTTTTTTCAGCACAATTTACGCATCTTTTTCTATAGGATTTATCCATGACAGGTAAAAAAGCCATTAATTGTTTCTAAGACCTTCCTGTTGCAGTAGTTACGGTCGAGAATAAGGAGGAGCTCATTGTCTTACACAAAAGTTACTGATCACTGTCAATTTTCGAGCTACAGCTTTTTTCGCAGTCAATTAGACAGCAAAGTTCCTTGAGTCAGTGTATGAAGCATAGTATACATGCCATATACCATAAGTAAAACAAATAAATCACTGCGTATACATCTTCAAAACGAGTTCTTGGCATAACGTTGGATACATAGGGAACTGCCATATCTCAATCAATATACCAATAATAATCTGTAATTGGTGGCAAAACATGATACCTGATGATGACCAGGATGATGAATCCAACTAAGTTTATGCCAGGCGTGCTTTCATTTCCTATGTGTTTCCGATTATAATTCTCGGCCGTTTTGTTGAGCATACCTGACTCTGGGTTCTGACTTTCTATTTTTTGGAGCAACACTTCAAAAATAGCTATGGAACTAAAATATCTAAAGGTGCCATTGAATCGAAAATACTTTCTTCACATATTTGCACTTTGCCATCATTGTGAGAAATATATTATGGAACATAATTTCTATGATTCCACTTACTAACTGCTAGTTGGTGACGATGGGTCTGTATTATGAGATTTGCAGCTGTTGATGTTGAAGGTTTCGATCTAGAAGGTTTAGCTGTTAGCAATTTAAAAGATTCCCGAAACAATGAAAACTCTATCTCAACATTTTGGATACCTTCATCATCATGCAACATCAAAAACTTTTTGTCATTTTCTTCAAGTAATAATGCATCTTCGTCATCACTATTTTCACCCAAGTAAATTTTATGGATCTCATTTTCGCTGAGTACGAAAATTTCACATACCTTGCGCACCATTATCAGCCAAAATTGTGTTCAAAATGAAGGTAGATGCGATAAAAATATCAAATCAAATAGGAGACTTTTTTGATAGATTATTTCCGTTATCGCCCATAGGGACGCCGGTGTCCCTTTTTGTTTTCACGAGCTCACAAAGTAAATTAGTTATGTAACCATTTGATACAAGTACAAAATAGTTATTTACTTACTAGACAATAATATTTTTACAAATTTACAACTATAAAAACAATTTATGTTATAGTTTTGATTTTTTGAAAATGATGAACTAGCGACTTCACGAACTGCTAATTGCGGTACTAAATATAGTATGAAATATGACAATTAGGAGTCAAATTCGATATCAAAATTATAAAAACTACCCTCAAAAATATATTATTCATTATAATAATAATATATAGTTCTTAGTTTTTTTATACGATTGAAATTAGGTTTGGGGACAAATACGTCCCTTGGTCGTCAAAGGGTTAACCTTCGCAATCGACGGTTATGCATTGTCACAAATAGGCCACTCGTCCCTCAAACGTTAAAGAACGTACGAACGAAACGTTAAAGAAGTTGAAAAAATAGCTCATCTCTATTGGAAAAGACTACAGAGAATCCACTACAGCCCATTAACGTCCCACTGCTCGGCACAGGCCTCCACTCTCATAGGAGAAAGGGAATTAGAGCTTAGACCCACCACGCTGCTCCAATGCGGGTTGGCGGGCTTTAGGGACTATTATCATGTTAGTGATTAAAAGTGATATAAAAGGGGTGAATGATAGGTTGACGAATAACAGAAGTGAGTGGAAGAGGAAAACATGTTGTGCCGACCCCACATAGCGTGGGACAAGGCAAGAAGAAGAAAAAGATATCATTGTTAGTGATAATAACCGGGACCGACGGCTTAACGTGCTCTCCGAGGCACGGGAGTGAAACACCGCCAACTTCCTAACTCCGGGCTAGTACCTACTGAGAATTTTTAGTCAGAAAACCCCAATACTCAATTATGGCCCGACCCGGGACTCGAACCCGGGACCTCGTCGGCCGCAGTCGAACATGCCAACCACTAGACCAACGAGCCAGTCACAGAGAATAATGTAGTTTAATCTCAAAGTTTCTCCAGGACAACGGATACAGATTGTTTGCAGCATCATGGCGTGGAGCCGCGTAAACGGGGCGCGCGGTCAAGGTTGGCTATTTCAGACGGGGTCGACGACCGCGCCATGGCGGCCCGTCCCATCGACATTAAACGATTGTGAAAAACATACCATTTGTTTTGTATTTTAATATAAAGAAGTAGTTTAAAGGACCTGAATGACATATTTCGTTAGAGGTATTAGCACAGAATATTACAGGATACAGGTATTACGTCTATTATTATTACCATTTATATTATTACTAGCTGATGCCCGCGACTTAGTCCGCGTGAATTGAGTTTTTTGGTTCCCGCGGGAACTCTTTAATTTTCCGGGATAAAAAGTACCTAGTCTATGTGTTATTCCAGACTATAATCTATCTCTGTGCCAAATTTCATCCAGATCCGTTCAGCCGTTGGGGCGTGATTGAGTAACAAACCTCCATCCATATACCTACCCATCCTTCCATCCAAACTTTCGCATTTATAATATTAGTATAAATTACCAGTGTTACCATCACGTCTTATACTTTGTAAGCATGACGTTCAGAAGGTGTACTTTGTAGGTCCTACCTATATTTTGAATAAATAGGTATGTTTTGAATTTAACGACTTGGGAAGTTGGGGGTCATTTCGACCGAAAGAAACTTGCCCCCTTGCAATTTCATTTTTATTTTTGACTAGCTGATGCACGCGTCTTCGTCCGCGTGGTTTAAGTTTTTCTGATTCCCGCGGGAACTCCTTAATTTTCCGGGATACCTATTTAGGCTAGATAGTAGCCTATGTCACTCTCCAGGTCCTCAACTATACCCATACCAAAAATCACGTCGATCCGTTGCTCCGTTGCGGCGTGATTGATGGACAAACCAATAAACCAACAAACAAACACACTTTCACATTTATAATATTAGTATGATATGATGGTCAACTCGACCGCAGTAAAATACTGGGGTGTTTATGTACAGTCAAATACAAAATACTAAGGAAAATTTCGACCATGATGCAACTGTTTAACTATTAATTTAAGATAGGTAATAGTATGTTTCGGAGGCGGGCGTTGACGGCTGAAACGCAGTTTATACTTTTTTAGCCGTCATCGTTCTTTAGAATAAGATGCAAAATTTTTGTTACAGTGTACAGAAAATAAAATAAATTTCATTTCATTTCATTTTATTTCAACTGTTCTTGACTATTTTTTCAGAATTTTTTTCAGAACCTTAAACAGCTGTTTGATGAATGACCAAAAAAAATTTTGTTCTTTACTGTGTTTTCGCCCTTAGGGATGAAGAGCATTCGATTTCGAGACCTTCGTAAACTCGAATCGATATAATTTAATGCGGTTTTAAAAACACAATAAGTTATAATTTATGTCGTTTATTAAACCTTTTTGTAGCGCGTCCTGCAACCATGTGCGCATTACTTTCGTCTTTTTGTCATAACACTTAAAATTAATTAGACGATTCTTTGAGTATAGACTCAAGATCAGACTAAAGACTTATTGTTTCAGAGCTTTTCTGCTTCAAATTACCACATTTAAGGATACTAATTTATTTTAGAAAACATGACAAAGAGATCAGTAAGTTGTAGAGTGTAGACCGTATATAATAAGTATAATAATATCATGTAAGTATAGATATTTTACATAGCAATTGTGCTTGCGCTAAGTTTTGTGCAAAAGTTGCCATGATGTCCGCGACTTCGTCCGTGTGGATAAAGATGTTTGATTCCCGCGGGAACTCTTGAATTTTCCGGGATAAAAAGTACCCTATGTCCATTCCCGGGATACAACCTACCCCTGTACCAAATTTCATCTAAATCGGTTGAACAGATGGGCCGTGAAAGCGTAGCAGACAGACAGACAGAAAGACAGACACACTTTCGCATTTATAAAATTAGTATGGAAGTATGGATATGGATATTAGTATGGATAATTTGAGGATAATAATAAATGAAACTGCGTGTGTCCACCTTGAAGCCACAGACAACGGTTCTACTTTTATTATAGCTTTAAATGGACCATAGATAAATAACATTTAAGGTTCTTATACACTACCTAACACTTTATTTTAATGTACTTTCTTTTTTAGTTTTAAAAGTGCGGCGTACTTTTAAAACTAAAAAAACTAAATGCGTCTCTTACGAGTAACTACTTGTAGCAGGATATAGACACGTGAGTTTTGTAAGCAGTAAAACACTGCAAAGGAGTACTTAATCTAAAATACTTAGCAACATGTCGCTAATGTGGTCTTGCACTAACTTCATAACAAGTCCATACACGTTCATCTTGGGTGGGTTTTATTTCTTTTGCTAACATCTTATCTGTAAGAGCTACTTTAAGTTCATTGTTTGGGTATAATTTGGCAATCAATTTTGTCCTTGCTTCTTACTTTCCATGCTTCTGAGTTCTTGCAAGTGATGTAGTGATAATAGGGACGATGCATAGTCAAAACTGAATGATTTCTTACTGATTATTAAATATAGGGTTTTCCAAAAGACCTAAAATTCACATCCTCGGTTAGTTTAAAAAGTGCGTTGAAAATTTACGACGTCACAAGTTATGTATTTCATATAATCTTCCACACTAGAAGCTCGTTTTTAAGCTTGATTTAAGAGTTGCTGATTTGATTTGTTTGTAATTTATCCCTAATAAAAAGGAATAAGTAATAATAAATTACAAATAAATAGCTTAGCTTAAGTAAGTAATCATCTCGCAATTATTTTTATGACTGATTTCACTATTACACATAAAAAAAAAAAATATGAATAAAGAATTACACATATTACTACACTACTTAAAACTAGTGAACCCAAACACTGGTTATTCATTTTAATATACTTTAATTCAGCTATTTACATTTTACCACACATCTATCTCCATTCCGAATTTCAGTCGAACACATACGAATACATACCTAGGAACTTTCGCCTTTATAATATTAGTGTGATTATCTAATTTGTAGTAACTTATTGTGTATTTGTTAATTTTAATTTATATAGCCTTGGCTTATTTTCAAAAATTGTTTTCGTTTTTGACTTTTCTATAATAAAACAAAATATCTATAAAATCTCCACGTAATGCGATTACACTTGAAACTCAGCGACACATCTGCCGTTTATGGAATTTAATGGCAGATCACGTAATAAAATTGTGCAATCCATGCAAAGGCGACACTCTCCATTGTGTGTCACGTGCCTAACGTTGTTAGCAAATTAACAGATATTTTTACTTTTAGTTATTATAGAATAGAGAAAACTGAAGAGTTTTTGATAAACATTAGGTAGGTATGTCCTACAAACTTTGATTTGTTAAACGAGGACGCAGGTAGATAGACAATGTTCAAATTCTTATATTTAATTAAATTCTAGTCAAGATTAATTATTTTCAATTTATCCATACTATTAGATATTTTAAATGTGAAAGTGTCTGTCAGTCTGTCTGTCTGTCGGCTCATCTTTTCATCCGATATTTATGAAATTTTAAGATAGATTGTATCCAGAGATAGATTGTATCCCTGGGAAAGAAATAGGCTACATTTTATACCGAATAATTAAGGAGTTCTCGCGGGAATAAAAACTTTACTAAAAAAATAAATGTCCTGTTTTCATCAGGTTCCCAGCGCGTCTTGGTCTGAGGCTCCCACTAACTAACTAATTCACTAACTGACTAACTAACTCAGACGGGGGTTTCTCTTAAAAATTAATTAATTAGAACTAACAGAGCCGCTAGAGCAAGTCATTACCAACCTTTCTTGTCAATGCCTTTTTTCCACATATCGTTGGAATCAAAGCCCCTCTATCCCATTCTATGTTCCCGCATATAATGATAAATGTCCCATACTGTTCCCATGTTATAAGTAGGTACTTCTTATTGATGAAAACATAATCCTTTTCGTTCCGTCCCCGTCACGTACTCATAGTCTAACACGTCACGGTGGCACCTCGCATATGCTCAAGTTGTGACAGTTCCAAACGCACCCAGGTCTAAGAAGAGCCCATAACAAACTCGGTCGGGTTTTTAAACTTTTTATTACCACCGTCTAACAAACCGTCTTAAGAACTGATTAAAACTATCAGAGCCGCTAAAGTAAGTCATTACTCTTTCTTGTCAATGCCTTTTTTCCTCATACCGTTGGAATGAAAACCCCTCCTTCCCATTCTATGTTCCCGCATATAATGATAAATGTCCCATACTGTTCCCATGTTACAAGGAGGTACTTCTTATTAATGAAAACATAATCCTTGTCGTTCCGTCCCCGTCACGTACCTACTCACAGTCCGACACGTCACGTTGGCCCCTCGCGTATGCTTTGTGTTCTACTAGATAACCGTTAATAGATTAATTATTATCAAAATACGAGTACTCTCGTGTGACGGGACTTTAACCGACTTCAATAAGGATGATCACAACTCAATCAAATCAGCAACTCTTTATCGAACTTAAAAATGCGTTTCAGGTATCATGGAAGTTTGTATGAAATACATAGTTGTGTCGTCATATCAACATGGTAAGTGATGACACTTACCATCAGGTGAAATCGCAGCCAAGGGCTAACTTGTGTGGATAAAAAAAATATTAGTAAATCCCTTTGTGGCATATGACATAAATAGGCAATTACTGCATAGGAATCCAAATGGAAACTATAAAGAAAGAATGTTTATATCTCCCAAAGCATTTAATACAAGGAATCGATTCCCGGACCCCGTCATTATGATATATCTCATAATCCACCTTCTCATTAAGCTACAATAATTGAGCCCTGGGAAAACAAAACGCGTGAAAGCAATAACACAAGCCGGCAGCAGCAATGGAATAATCCTGTCTTATTAAAAAGGCATTGTTTTTAAAACGAGTAACTGTCGAGTAAAACTAAAAACAGCAAGAATGTTTTTTGTTGTTAGGAATGGTATATTTCGTAGATATACACTTGGCAAATCAAAAGCACTTATTAAAAGTTTATTTGAACAAAAACCTTTTGACTTTGGTTTTTTTTTTACTACGTAACAGTTGATGGTGCCGGTTAAAAATAGCTCTAGATAACTAGGATAAGTCTGCAGGGCATAGCTGTATTGTACTTCCGTACACGCAAAGGGAAAGATTGAATGAAGGTCCAATCACGCCGTGGCGCGGCGTAGACACTCAGTGCAGCCATATTTTTAACTCAGTATATTATTATTTTCGCGATAAATAGCTCACTGCAAATGTTCAGTCAGAGGTTTTTCCCTCGGGCTCACTGTAGGTATCTAGTAGACTTCTACAGCAGGGGATATGAGAAATTGTATGTGTAAGCATGACTCCGGCAGTGTGAGTGCGTTAATTAGTTAGTCCAACAAAATTTAGGGTCAAAATTGTTGTCAGTCATTCCTGGCTTTCCCACGTGGACGTTTAGCGCAGACGTTTTTTCCTGTCCAATCCCTGCGCAGACAGGAACGCTATTCCGCGGCAGTAGGTGTGCCTTTATAAAGGTAATTAGTTACTCGTTGCCGACGCTGCCATCTCGCTTTGGGTTTGACCAGGTTTTAGTTTCCATATCCATTCTATCTAAATCTGAGTAAGTATTGGGAATTGCCATGAAAATATAATTCATAAAGTTCCAAGGGAAAGTTATTATGACGACATACCAAATAATGTAATCGATTTTTTTATATTATCGATTTTGGATCTTTATGTCTATCTCGGATAGTCGATAAAGACTTAATTTTAAAAAGCGATTATTTTATAGCTATGTTTTAGCAACGATGCTTTGAAGATGGTATGAAACTTATCATGCTTCTAATGTGCAATGGCATGAATTCTTCCACTAAATAAATAAAATACCTACCATTCTGCTTGTTTTTTAAACTAGGTGATTCAATTTCTTCCACGTGCGTTTAGTTTTTCTAAATAGTCCCGCAGGAACTCTTTGATTATCCGGTAAAATAAGGTATTTGTCTCGCACGCAAGCTATCTCTGTATCTACCAAATTTCGTTAAAATCGGTTAGGACGATGGGTCCTAAAAAGGGTAACAGACAGACTGATAGACTTTCGTATACGGATACCATGGACATTGGTAAGTCAATGACGGATACAGATTCATTATTTTTATTTTACAAACAATAAACTTTCGTATACGGATACAGATTCAGTATTTTTATTTTACTTAGGACAAAGAGAAAGCTGCTGCAGTCAAAAAATTAAATGCCTACTTTAGTACAAGAAATTATTTAACAAAGATAAATTATTTTCCCTTACATGGGTCAAAAACCGACAGATTTTCTACGGTCCTCGCTGGGTTCTTGTGTTAGTAAAACCTCTACATATTAAAGCTACAAATTACCAGCAAGTTAACATTAATAGCCACATTATTATGTGAGCCGGACCGTAATTTGTTCAATGTTTTTACTTTATTGAACCATTTGTCAGTTGGGCGCGGGATTTTTTTCAATTACACATTCCGTATAACAAATGTACGGACAAACGTGAGTGTTGTAGATAATCAAGTCGTGTAATGTCGGTGGACAACCTAGAATATAGTTACTTTAAATCTATAAAAAAATGATAATCTATGAAAAAAAAATGCATGTGTCAGCTGCGACCTGTGGCTGCGACGCACGACTGGAGTTTACTCCTTACGAACGAAGTGTTACCATGGAAACATAAACATAACGTAACGTAACGTAACTGTCAAACTTTGATTTTACTCTTTTTAAAATCGATTCTTAAAGAGTAAACTCCAAAAAACATGGGATTACCTACCTGGGAAATACTTGGGAATCGAACCTGCTTACATACAACGCTCTTTAACGGCTGAGCTACTCAGTGCTACTTCGAAGTCTTCACCGTTTTTTTATTTTTTATTTACAAGTTGACTGCGATCTCACCTGATGGTAAGTGATGATGCAGTCTTTAAATATTATCTTTAGGCATGGCAGGTTTTAAATATTAAACCCATGACCCTATTCGGTTTCTAAACGGCATCGTAACGGAACGCTAAATATCTAGGCGGCACGTCTTTGCCAGTAGGCTGGTAACTAGCCACGGCCGAAGCCTCCTACCAGGACAGGCAAATTCAGAAATCATAAATTCCCAAATTGACCCTGCCAGGGATCGAACCCGGGACCTTCGCACGTAAGACAACAGCGCTCAATACTGCGCCACGGAGGTCGTCACGGAGTTCAACACTAACTAAAAGGAGTTAAACACTTTTTGTCACGCACGATTTTTCAATGAAATTGGGTGAAATGGGGCAGGAAGTTTGTATGAAAGTCCTATGTTTTTGAAGTTAGAGACATGAAAATCGGCTTAAAAGAATAAAAACCCATATATAGGTACGCAATTATACGAAAGCCCAACTCAAAGGGGGTGAAATGAGGGTTGGAAGCTTACAGGAAGTTGGCATTAAAGGAAATTAAAGGAAATTGGCATATATGCACTAGTAGTACATAATAATACGATTTTAACCGGAACTAACACAACTTACCGCGGCATCCAGATCCAGTCTTTATAAAAGTACTTTGTCACTGTTCGCCATGAACTTTAGTTAAAATCCGCCTGCCGGTTTCATCGCAATACTTACATAAGTATCTACTCTCGTCCCTTCACTTATTTATAATATTATCCGTTCTAATCAGTTTTAATCCCGTTGACAAAGCTTCATTTATTATTCTTAAAGGAGCAACTGGAAATCGTTACGGTGGTCACTTTAAAGAAAATCTAGAATAAAGCTCCTCACATCAGAGTCACATCACATAATACCTAACACAAAAAGTTCCCAAGTAAATTCCTTTATTAAGAATCTAGGTACCTCATATTTTTTGAATTTAGAATATCGGAATTTCGAACTCTTGAAGTACTATTTTTCTTTATTTCCAGTCTGTAGTGTCCCTCTACCACTATACCTCTACTCCCTGGGTTCCCTTTTTCCTTCATTTTAAAGTTATTTATTTTTATTGAATTGTTTTAATGCGATAGTGATGCCTGCGGCTTCCCGTGCGTTCCCGTGGAATAAGGATTTTTAAATTTTCCGGGATAAAATGTTGCCATGTGTTAATTAGGTTATAAGCTATCTCCATTCCAAACATTCAAATGGGGTTGTCTTTGTGGCGTGAAGGAGAAACAAACATCCATACTTCCACAATAATTTATAATAGTAGTAGGATTATTTTAAAAGATTGATACAATTTTGGATTTAATCGTAGCCCTCGATAGACTAAAAATAATAATTTTGTCATGTTGGTTGCAATGGGATTCTCCATAATCGATATAGAATAAAAAAAAATGATAATTTTGTCATGTTGGTAGCAATTACTCCGACTGCGCACGATGTAAAGAGGTCTCGTGTTCCATCGAGACCCTGTCGAGTGTCGATGATATCGCATGGGATTCCACCTTTGATTCCACATGCAGTTGACGTATTTAGTATTGGCAACTACTGCTAGCTGATGCCTGCGACTTTTTTTAATTCCCGCGGAAACTCCTTAACTTTTCGGCATAAGCCGATACGCTTCCCCGGGACACAACCTATGTCTGTTTCAAATTTCATCAAAATCGGTTAAAAAGATGGGTCGTGAAAGCGTAATAAACAAACAAACTCACATGAACGCATTTATAATATAAAAGGTGTGATATGTACATTTTACCCAGTTACTTAATTAGAATAACGCTAAGTGTATTTTCAGAGTTGGCTACGAGATTTTTTTTTATTCCACTACAAGTTAGCCCTGGACTGCGATCTCACCTGAGAATCCTGAGATATTTCACAATTTATTATGAAAACATATTACTATCCATACCAATATTATAAATGTAATATTTTGAAGTCGTGAAGACCTAATTTTTCAATAAACATGGACCATTGACCAATGTACAATCGCCCTACAATAGTGAACTTGAATTTATTTCGCGAAATCGTTTAAAGCTGTGCGCGGGCGCAAAGGATAGAGAAACACTTAACATTATTCAGTCCAGGCAGGGCCACAATACGATACGTTATAGGTAAGTAGTTTAAGAGCTTGCAAGCAAGTCTGATTGCAGCCAAGCGTTAGTCTATATTATATTTTAAAAAAAAAGAAAAGCTAAATAGACTCTAGACCTAAGTTATTACTTCCAAGAGATAACGGCTCTTGTGAGCTTATTCCCTTGCTTATCCCATATTTCCAAACCGGAGTTGAAGTGATCCCAAGTTGATTAGACTGCGAAGGTAGGTACCTACTTACTCCAAACTATTTCAAGTTGTTTTTATTCAATAATTCAATACTTAGTTAATTTTAAGTGTTTGAGTTAAACACCGGTTTTGATACGGTTTTTTGTTTTTCGACCTATTTTCTAAAGCAGACGCGTATTTTTTTAAAATTTAAAATGTCAGTTTGACTTTTTCAAAGTCATAAAATTGGAAAGAAAATAACGAAGTCTTGAACTATGACTTTAAGTATATCCACTGATTAAATCCTAATAAGTCACAGCCGGATTTAATAGAACTCGCCGTTTTTAATACAAAATCAATCATTGTTAATAAGTTTTTAGCAATTTTCGAATATCCTCATAATTATGTTTGTTTATAATTTCTAATACACCATTTTATCTCGGGCTTTTTCGCTGCAGGTGCTTTTAGTTTTAGTTTTGTTCCGAGTTGCATGTTTTACGGTCACTGGCTCTACGACTATCACTTCCAGACGAGTCACGCATTTCGGCTCTTCCTAATACAATCTGCATAATAGGGATACGTTATTTAAAGACTATTAAAATAATTATGTGCTGTCTACAATATGTCCTCAGTTGCTATTATTCTTGCGATAGGTTTCACATTTTAGCTATAACTTAGCATTAATTTAGTTCTCAAGTTTGTTTAGTTGTCTTTTATGTTATCTTCTTTGATTTGTGATTTCCTACTTTCTACTTAGTACGATTTACTTCATACCCCTAGTCAAAAGCCTTTGAAAAAGTAATCATTGTGTATCGCAGTGGCGCTACCATGGCGATACTGTCTATGAGAGTGGAGAAATTCAACATTTTAGAACCAACAAAAAAGTAGATTCTTCTATTACTTCTGAATTCTTTCACACACTCAGATAAATGTGAAGTCTAGCCTGCTTAAGAATTTTTGCGACTAATCGAGAAGTACTCAAATCAGGAACTTTTTTTCTAACTTCAAAACGCGCGCTTAGTACCTATAGGATTTTGTATAAAATTCTTATATTTTGTGACGCGCCGTCAAAAGTCAAGGCACTTTTTTACTTTGATAATGGCGTGAATATTCTTTAAGCAGGTCTCTATAATCACTAAAATATTATTTTACATCTCTCATATTCGGTAAGTAGGTCCTTATTACCCCCAAATGGAGCTTGTAGGTGACCAATTAGCGCTCTGGGGTAATAATGTAGCTAGAAAAGCCCTAGGGCGGTAAGTAATTTAAAAAAAAACCGGCCAAGTGCGAGTCGGACTCGCGCACCGAGGGTTCCGTACAAACCTGTAGTAAGTTTTACGATTTATGACGTATTAAAAATAAAAATTACGTTTGTTGTACGGGAGCCCCCCTTTAATATTTACGTTATTGATATTTAATTATTTATTTTGAAAGGTAATAAGTATACAAGTTAATATTCTGTGAAGTTTTTTTTTTAATTACTTACCGCCCTAGGGCTTTTCTAGCTACATTATTACCCTAGAGCGCTAATTGGTCACCTACAAGCTCCATTTGGGGGTAATAAGGACCTACTTTACCTCACAATCGAGATGTAAAGCAGAGTAGTTAGCTCGGGTGTAAGCATCAATTGCACCCTCGAACTATAGGCGCCCTCCCTGCGCTCGTGCGCCTAAATATCTCGGGCTGCAATTGATGCCTTACAACCCTTGGCTACTAATCTACTATTATTTTTGACATAACTATAACATTCCCGTTTAATTTCCTAGAAGACATGAAAGTTTCAGATCCAATTTCAAAATAAGAACTCTAGTTTTAGTAAGGTGCATGAACTTTTTTAAAAGCGAAGAAAACTCCAATTATAGGCATATTGAAAAGGTGTTCGAATTTCAAAGTTTGCCGCGCACCTATCTCCTTACACGCTCCCTTTTTTAACTTTTTTTTTGCGTTCAGAAATAGAACACTAATATGAATTAATAGTGCTCACGCGTCAACATTTATATGAATAACGGTTGTGGTAGAAAAAGATAATTTTGTACGCTCGACATATTTGTTTTAGGCGTGAAAAATCGCGTTTTGGGACGGTTTGCGGTTGTTTTTAAGTAATACGAATTTGTTCGCATTAGGTGACTGATTGTTGGGTTTTGCTTGCAGCTGTACTACACGTGTGTAAGCTTCGTAAATAAATTGGGATATTAAAAAATTGCTTGAGTTGTTTTCGTTTGCGCAAGCGCATACCTTCTTAGTATGTGATGGCACAGAGTAATATGGCGGTAAGGGACTTTACTTCAGCTGAGGATTCGCCATCAGAAGTCTAGATAGTACAAAAAAGCTGAGAAGAAAAAAACTATGAAAATAGCTTAAGTACTTTTTTCTATTCAATGTAAGCCTGTAAGTAGTAATATTATGTACCGTATCCAATAAAGTAGGTCTAAATGAATAAAGTTTTATAAACTTTCAATTCGCGTAAAAAAGTTTAAAAAATATATGTACATATTGTGTCTCAAGAAAATCACGTTTGAAGCTGTATGACCATGGATCATTGCGTGTCCCGAAAGGGGCAAATTAAAAGCTACAAAAGGACATGGAAAATGTAAGAAAAAGAAATATCTATAAGAAATACCATTTAGGTAAAATGATAAAATATAAGAAAGGTAAGCATCTCATAGCCTTGTATTGAGACTCCCTAATTAAATCTAACGAACGATTTACGACGAATAAACTATGATTAAACGAATGTGTTGACACTCACAAAATGCTTTAGGACCACTTAATGGCTTTCGCATGGATTTTCAGCATACTTACGAGGTAGGCACATATATATGTGTATCATGTTTACGAGATAATAACTGTTCACACATAAGTATTTATTGGTTCAGGATGTGATTAGTGCAGAACACGTTCCATGATTCTTAACACGTGATAAGAACTTCCCCTGTGGTTTCTTTCAATAGATGCCATTACTATACGCATGGCCAAATCCATACTAATAGATAAATAGATAAACAATAAAACAAAATAATGGTCGGGCTAGGAAAAAGTATCAGAAAGACCTACACACTTTTGTATGTTTTACTAGCTGATGCCCGCGACTTCGTCCGCTTTGATTGAGGTTTTTTGTTTTCTGGGATAAAAAGTAGCCTCATCCAGATTCGTTCAGTCGTTCTGGCGTGATTGAGTAACAAACATCCATCCATACATCCATCCATCCAAACTTTCGCATTTGTAATATTAGTAAAGATAAAATTTATCTACGCTGTCTAGGCTAAGACCAGATGCACTAACAAAAGTGATATCTAATTATTATATATTCAAATATTTATAAACTATCGCAACAATCACGACATAAGGGCACGACCGCACGGTCGTGTCGCGCGTGCGTGTCGCGTGCCTGCCCTAGGTAGTAATATTGTACATTTTATAATACATTACAATACAATACAGGTACATTCGTGATGCTTTGAACGCTCGCCGCCTGTTAATCGATACAGAACGTAAATTAAATCCGTATTAAATACATAAAAGAAATTCGTTTTCGTCGGTACTGTACAGGTTAATTGGTTTATGCTTGGGCTACATGGCGTTAAATCCTTATGAGAGGTTTTGGCTGGATCCGGAATAAAATCTTCTAAAATTTTAAATCGATTTTTATTTGCTTATACAAAAGCAAGGTACTTATGAGTATTATTGTAAGTAAAAAATACTTAAATCCCTAATAGTTCTTTTGAATTTAAATAGGTACTTAAACAAAATTTTCTGCGGTTTGCACTGACCGTTAAGTTATAAAGCTCGCATGACACATTCAATAATATTGACTAAATTATTATTGTCTGATAATATGAATAGCCATATTGATGTATTTCGTTCAACAGCTCAATAGTTATGTAAGTCGTAATTCCTAATTCCATGTCAATAGTAGGTACACTACACACCGATGACTTCTTTGTCATTTTAGATATTTAACATTTCTCACCTTTGTTAAATGAGATGCCTTGTTGTTTTAATTATTTGACTTTCCAAATTCAAATATCTTTTCTTCTAATAAAATTTTACAAGTGCTTTTGAATCGTCGAGTGAATCTACCATTAGATCGGAATGATTCCTACCGAGAAGAACCAGAGAAAAACACGGTGGTAGCTCTTTTGAAAAAATGTATGTATTACAAAAATAAGTAGCGTAGATATTATTATTTAAAAGTAGATGATGCTTCGCCTGCGTGGTTTAAGTTTTTTTGATTCCCGCGGGAACTACTTAATTTTCCGGGATAAAAAGTAGCCTATGTAATTTTCCATGTCCTCAACTATACCCATACCAAAAATCACGTCGACCCGTTGCTTTGTTGCGGCGTGATTGAAGGACAAACCAACAAATCAACAAACCAACAAACAAACAAACTTTCGCATTTATAATATTTTTTTATAAATAAATAACATGTAGTCCTCCCACTTTATACTTATCTCCCAAATCCAACACAATAACGCATCTCTATATATGTATGTTCTCGTATATGACGGCGATCATCCTGTACGATAATGCGTTGCGCAGCGGGATACGGCCTAATTTCACAGTAAACAATATTATATGTCATATTATTTGTTGTTTATTTTATAATATACACGCATTAAACATAACTAGACGAAATCATGTCTAATACTCATGTCTCGTTCCACCCAGTAATCATTGAGAGATATTTACTCGAAATAGTTGACAAGGGTAATAGAGTAGGTACTATAAACCTATTCTGTGGTAATAGGTATAAACCTGGGGCATAATATGGTACAGATAAATAGGTCCAATTTCGAGAGGTGAGTCGCCGAATCCACTTTGGCTGGGCAGCGTTTGGAAGTTTTGAGATTTATTGTCACCTGAATTTCCTCAATGCCAAAACAAGTATGTTATCATTGATGACGTCATAACATTATAATAAAAACTAACTTTTCAGGCTATAAGTACCTCCTGAATATGAAAAGCGAAAGCCGTTTACCACATAATTACAATGATACAATGAAAACATGAATTTGTTACAAAGATACAAACATGAATTCGTCATTGTTACAAAGAAACAAAAAAAAAAAATACAGTCGAATTGAGAACCTCCTCCTTTTTTTGAAGTCGGTTAAAAAATAGACAATTCACTATTTTAATGAACCTTCGATATAGAGCCTATGATAAGGATAAAATCTCTCAAACAAACATTCCACACATCCTATGAGTGAAATTTAATATCATCAATATAATGTACCTACCTACTTTCCCACCGTGCCCCGTTGTTTTTTTTCACCCTGTATACTTTTAAACGACTATGAATTTGGACGAAGAATCTTCGGTTATATTATTATAGTAGCATTTAAAGACAAATTATCCAGCAATAAAAAGCTTAGGTACGTACCTACGACTGTAAAAAGCTAATGTAGTCAAAACTTCAAGAGAATTACAAGAAAGATTGTATACTTTAACACCTTCAGAAGTAAAGACCAACAATTCGAATTGTAACCGATGTTATCTTACGTACCCGGTTTTATTATCTGTCGATTTCTCAAAACACACAAACCCTCTTTATGGACAGACCAACTAGTAAACAGACGGTTAAAAGTCTATTTCTCACATATTTGTATGCTAATATGGATGGTATAAAAATCGTTTGTCCACCTTTGACATCGTAAATGCTTGTGCCCTTATAATTACTCTTCAGTTAAGTGTAACCAAAAAAAAAGATTTACTTAGGAAAATCCCATTTCAAACATTCGTTATATATTAGGTATACTACCAATACTGTCCATTACGTTCCACTGCTGGGTACAGGCCTCCACTCTCATAGGAGAGAGGGAATAGAGCTCTCGCTGCTCCAATGCGGGTTGGCGGGCTTTAACGACTATTATCATGTTGGTGATAATAACCGGGACCGACGACGGCTTAACGTGCTCTCCGAGGCACAGGGGTGAGACACCGCCAACTTCCTAACTCCGGGCTAGTGCTGAGAATATCTAGTCAGAAAAACCCAATACTTAATTATGCCATAAAGCTCAAATTCGGCCTCATACCTTTGGCCTGCTCAGAACTTTGGTCCGGAGCCACGATAATGGTGGTAATCTATGTTACATTCGCGTGCCGGAGCACTCCAGTCTATTTGATAGGATACAAAAGCTAGTTGACTATCCCAAAATGACTTGCTTGGAGTCCCTTGAATACAGTAGAGTCATCAGCCATCATGTTCTTTTTGTGTGTTTTTAATTTTAATGTCTCTACCCTGGGGAGTTCTTTGAAGAACTATTTGATATACCTTCGCTGTCTTCTGATAGCACCAGGTTACGTCGCATAAACTTTTATCCCCACCACCTTGATGCGTGGTTATTCTCCAGCAGTCCGTACTGGAATAAAAAGTGTGATTATTTATAGCTATGAATTGCCATATCTATGGTAGGTACCTATACTATACAGGTCATAGAAACATAAAAGCACTGGTCAACCTAGTGAAAATAGCTCAATGTTTATTCTTCACTAAAACCCGCCAGAATAGCACAAACAAAGTTGGTATCCGCATTTGTTTATTGAATCGCTTCCCACTTTTGGACGGCATTTTAAAAATATCTTTCCTCAGAGATTTTTTTAATTATTTCATTCTCCCTTAGGTAATTTCTATCAAGTATGGTCGCCCTACGCTTGATAAAAAGTGGGCCTATTAACGCGCGCACAGTTGACATGTATATTCCAATTTATCTGTACCGATTTTGATTGTGTTAAAAACGCTAAGATACTTAATCGCTTCCAAGGTGCTTATAATTAGGTGTACTTAACACCTCTGCCTCGGTTTACGAGTATAAAATAGGAAAGTTACTGATAAAGCTAACGGAAGGTAGGAAATAAAAATCAACTACTATTTAATACAGAACTGCACACGGAAAAAAAAAATTAGCTGTGGTAACTAAAATTTAGTAATGGTAGCTAAATTCCTTCGAAAATATACGGACAACTAACTATTTAGCTCTCGTAGCAAAGTGTTTTTAGCTAACAAAAATTAGCTGTGGTAGCAAATATTTTTATCTGAAATCACTACGAATCATAGAAAACTTAGCAGTGACAGCAAATTTTATTAGCTAAATTTAGCTGTGGCTGCTAACCATATTACCTATATTTAGCAGTGACAGCGAATAGTTTTAGCTAAATTTAGCTGTGGCTGCTAACCATATTAGCTATATTTAGAAGTGACAGCGAATAATTTTAGGTAAAATTAGTTGTGGCTGCTAACCATATTAGCTATATTTAACAGTGACAGCGAATAATTTTAGCTAAATTTAGCTGTGGCTGCTAACTATATTAACAGTATCAGCAAATTTTATTAGCTATATTTAGCGATAGCCGATAAAAAAATTAGACGAAGCTGCTAATTACTTTAGCTTCGACAGCTAAAATAATTTGTAGCCATGGAAAATAGTATTAGCTGTAGCAATGAAATCAGTTTGATGCTCTATCGATTTACCTTACGAGGTATTTGAAAATAAATTTAGCTAAAGTTGTGAATTGTGATTGTTACTTTAACTAAGAGGTTGAGTTGCGAAGCGAATTCACTTTAGCTGCGACAGCTAATTTATTTCGTCGCCATGGAAGAAAGTATTAGCTTTAGCAATTAATTTACTTTGATGCACTATAAAATTACTTTAGCAGCCTTTAACAATAATCTTAGCTGTCGCTGTGAGTTAAATTTGTTACTGTAACTAAGAGTTTTAGTTGTGAGTTTTAATCGCATTAGATGGGACAGCTAAAATAATTTGTAGCGATGGAAAATAATGTTAGCCATAGCAACTAGGTTAGTGTGATACTCTATCGAATTACTTTAGCGGTAATCGAAAATGGGTTTAGATGCAGCCGTGAATTGTGTTTGTTACTTTAACTGAGAAGTTTAGTTGCGAAGAGTAATCACTTTAGCTGCGACAGCTAAAATAATTTGTCACCCTGTACATTAAAATTAGCTTTAGCAACTAAGTCAGTTTGATGCACTATCAAATTACCTTAGCGGTATTTGACAATGATCTTAACTGCCGTTGTGAATTAGATTTGTTCATGTAACTAAGGGGTTTAGTTGCGTGATGTAATTATTTATTTGAAATGACAAAAATAGTTCGTCGCACGGGAGATAATCTTAACTGCAGTGAATAAGTAAATTTGATACTCAATCGAATAAGTTTTTAGCTGTGGTTGTGGATTGAACTTTAACTAATACACTTAGTTAAAGTAACAAACTTAATTCACACACCACAGCTAAAAATAATTAGATAGAGTATCAAATTTACTTAGTTGCTGCAGCTAAAACCTATCTTTTATGCCACTCATGAAAATATATAATAAGTATATATTTTCATAAGTGGCGTAAAAGATTCTTTCTCGTACACGTTCGCCTGCAACGTCTGCAAAATAAACTTACTGCTACCGATGCTGCTAAATAAAACATAGTTACAAAGCATTTTTGTAACTATGTTTTATTAAATATATCCTTAATAAAAACATCACGCAAGTAAGTTTCATGTGATGAATAAAATCAAATGCAGAAATTATTGTAACGTTATTTATATTTATTGGGCTCTTACTCACTGCAAACATGATCGTGTTAGTTTAAGGTATAATACAATTTTATAATACAAGGTCCATTTAAATTAAGCGCAAATATAAGGGTTTGTATAGGTACATACCCTAGAGGCGAAAGAAAGGCTATAGAAGAATATAGTTAGGTAAAGTTTTTTTTTATACAAAATAATTATTTTTTTATTACAACCTAGTTCTTTTCGTTAGTTATTTATAGTAATATTGATGGTTTTCTCTATCTAATAATTAATAATCTAATAATTATTTTGTAAGAAAAAGTAAAAACCAATCTATCGTGTAATCTTAACAAATTTTATACGCATACTAAAGAGTTTCTTTGACCTCTAAGTACCTGCCCTTAAATTAATGGGATTCTGTATTTACGTATAACAGTGTTAGATTCCAAGTACCATAACATTACCAATAATGTTTAACTTACACACGGTTTGTCTGTAGAAGAAGAGCATGACGACTTGGTACGCTGGCTACAAAATACCCCCGAATTAACCCCGTCCATAGCGCGGTTATTCCCAATTATAACATATTATTAGAAGGCTTATATCTATTATATTCGTTGATTAATCCTTCAGTCTTCGAGTCGCGTATTTGTTTGTCTGAATGACATTGTATACCTATTGTATACAGCCCTTTGTAGAAAATACAATTCTCTTTCAGTTTGTTTGGGATAGCAACAATGTAAAGCGTGAAATAGTTTAAAGAAAATGTCGTAGGCTTTAAGGGGGCTGTCTATCTTATACATTGTATCATCTATGATTAAAAAACACTCAGTGATGTTGTCTTCGTCCGGTGATACTGCAAACAACTGAGGACCAAGCGGAAGGCCCCGTTGGAAACAGTTTTCTTTATTACGCAGGTTGGTTGGCAGGACTTCAGCAGCAGACTGAAAATTTAAAACATTTGTAAGATATGTAGATGGAGCTCACAAAGATTAGGAGTAAAATTCATTGTGATGAACTACTTACTTTTACATATTGAATGAAACTATCTTTCGCTTCCAATCTTGATGGCCTCCATTGTTGTTTTTTCTTTATTACAATATTTTTAATTGGAAGTAACAATGGAAGGGCTCTCAAAGTTTTGATTTTTTTTCCATCTGCAAATAAAAATAACAGAATCACTTTCCATTATCACGGATATCATATGAATGAATTATAAGTGATTTCCATTGCAAGAGCGCTCACTAATGTAACCATTGAGGAAATAGATAATAATAATATAATAATAATAATAATTCTTTATTCGCATTTACATTGAGGTGTTAAATATAGCTAAAGTGGTAACAGCGTATTGCCATTCTATTGCCTGCAAATATGTATAAAGTAATATTGAAAAACAGCGAAAACTTAAACACAATGCTTAAACTATAGATTAAATTTTGTCGTTTTACTTATTAATACATTCATAGAATTCTTTCATGTCATAAAAATTATAGAGGATAAGGAGTAGGTAACAACTGCCATATTGCTTAATAATACAGAACTTATCGTTCTAGTTCTAGCGGTTAAATATAGAGTCATAATTTATTAGATACTAACCTGATGTGCAGCAGTCGTTTATTGCATTCTGTTCTTTTACTGGAATTTTACTGATTATAAAAGATGACAGCGTCGGCCACTCGTTATATAGTTGGATTGCAGCGTCAGGATACAAATTAGAAAAATCTATTTCTAGCTGCGGGAAATACAATTAAAATATAATCGACATATTAATATATATTAATATATAACATATTATAATCGACTGAGGTTGTTGACACCATACTGGTCCTATCAGAATCGCAGGAAATTTTTCTCCTTTTTGCTGGTGCTTCCTATTTATGTACTCATTAATACATATGTATAAAATGAAATTGCTACACAGGCTATACTAGATCACGATTGTATAGTAAAATTATAATAACACTATAATAATTAAAGTGTTAAAAGAAACAATTATTTGTATAAGTGAACAAAGTTTTACCTGGTTTAGCAGAGTTGTAATTTTTTGCATGAATGTTAATCTCTCACCAATCTTTGGAAAGAGTTTTTCAAGCGAATATTCAGTCAATACATTCAAGTGGGAAATTTCAATCCCTTCATCTAAAAAAAAATAATTAATAGATAAATCGGAGAAACGTTAAACTACTGGACCAATTTTAAAAATTTTAGAAAGCTAACTTTGTTTTTGGAGGTTTATTGCCAATAACAAACTGAGTACCTATGATTGTGTGACGGAATTATATTATTAACTGTACGCTCAAAACTCAATTTGTTCACAATATGTATAATGTACCGTTAGCCTGTAAGTTTCATCGAAGTGAATTGTTTAATTCTATAAGAAAGTAACAAAAATCTTAAACCACAAAATGAGTAGGTATAGGTACTAGTTGGAGTGTTGAATTGACAAATTGATTTCGTCGTCCAATAATTGATTTGGTTGTACAATAATTGGTTTCAAATAGTAATAATAACAAGTGATTTAAGATTCATTGGCAGACAATACGTTTGGGCCTGTGGGCGGTGGAATACGGGAATAGAAAAACGTAGGTACATGAAACGAATCCACTAACCTTTAAACTTTTCAATTACTTTTTGGTCATATCCCCAGCTCGCCAGGAGTTGGGAGATGTCCCGGGTTTCTTCTTCCATTTGTTTTCTGAGAAAACCTAAACTTTTTATGCACTTTTCACTACTTATTTCAAAAGCTACAAACCACTACAGACACAACACAAGTTACTAACTTGCGCCCGGAGCGGCCGACGTGGTGTTGCTATCGTAAAAATTGGGATTGCCGTAAGCCACATTTTGATTTGCCGTATTTTAAGGGAAATCGAAGAAGCTCAACATATAAAATTTTTAGGTTTAGAACTAGACAAAACTTTAAACTGGAAAGATCATGTTGATATGATATAATAATAAATAAATAGGTATATACGGGACATTTTACACATCGCAATCTAGCCCCAAAGTAAGCGATAGCTTGTGTTATGGGTACTACATAACTGATAAATATACATACATACTAATATACATAAATATAATATACTGAAAAACACCCTGACACTGGAAAATATTCATGCTCATCACACAAACATTTACCAGTAGTGGGAATCGAACCCACGACCTCCGGCGCAGACGGCAGGTTCGCTACCACTACGCCATTCGGTCGTCAAATGCAATATGCAAGAAACTAAACAGTTATATATATGTATTTGTACTGATTGCGCCAAATAGCGTTACCTCACATAGTTTTGGCAGCATACATTTGCTACAATTCGTCTGTTCGGCGCTATGGACTAATCTTATGGTTATGGTTATAATTATCTCCGTCGAAATCAATAGAGTCTATCCAGGGTGTCAGCTTCCTAGATACCAATTTTTATCAAAATTGGTCCAGCCGTTTGTGCGTGAAGAAGTAACAAACATACACACATACACACTCATAAACTTTCTGTTTTATAATATTAGTGTGATAGCATTTTATTTTCTTTATAAACAGAGTTAAATAAAATATAAATCCTGTCCTTTGCTGGAAAGTACTGGCAACACTTCTTACGTTAACTTTTCCCGCGTGAAACTCGAAAATATTCGTCGTAGCAGCAAAATGTGTTTTAGCTACTGCAGCGAATACGATATTCGTTAGCTTTACAAAAACATTAGAGCTATCCTTTAATTCAAGGAGACTGGATAAACCGTTTACTTTAAAAACCCTTAGAAAGGGTAACCCATAAGGGGATTTATTGAATTTATTTTTGTCTTTTTCACTCTCACGGATACGTTGGTGAGCGACATGCAGCGTCGCGGAAGAATATAACAGAAAAACGATCTTTTACCTCATTACTCAAAAACTAAGCCAGTTATCAAAAATCTGTTTCTTAGAGTTTTTGGATATTATTATTACCGACACCTTAAAACTCAAATAACAATAGATCCATATTCCATTGTAGTTTCCGATAAAAAAGAGAAAAACTGAGATTTTGGAGGAACTTTTGGGAGAACTTTCTATAGAGCATTGAATTAATATGTAGGTACTAGAACAGACAACGCTAACAAAATCTGTGTACCGCGAACGGCAGTGCGGGGCGCGCGGGAGGGGAGGGCCTCGTTCCGCGCGTCCCGCTCCTTATCATAGATGCGACTGTTATAAAGAGGCGACACTTTGTACGATATTTTACCTATTGAATTACTGTAAGAGAACGTAGTAAAATAAATTTAAAGCGCAACTGAGGTTTTAATTACAATATTTATTTTATAGCACTGTGTGACTCAAACACGCACTTAAGCAACGGTTTTCCGGGACTTGGGTAGTCCATTATTAAACCTTGCAAAAATAAAAGTAATTATATTATATATAACATAACTGCCTCGTTGATCTATCGTTTAAATATATGTCTGACTGCGGACCTCGAGCCAGGAATCCACGACTCTCTTTTTTCATTGTCCGGCCGAGGAAACCTTTAAATACAAATCATTTTAAATAATACAAAATTAAACAAAGTAAATAAAACTTGTGCACGAGTCGTGGTTGAAATGATCAAATATGCAATAGGTACCTAAATAAACATAATAGCAAACATAAAAAGGGTAAATAAACACATCTTTTTTCCTACCACCTTCCTAGTACAATGTTCATAGTGTCATATCTGCATAGTTTCTTAGTCTATGAATTTCGCCGAAACATAGCAGCAAGCGCGGTGACGTATATTGACGAGTCATTTATAAACATAATTAAACTACTTACTCGTAAATCCTATACCTTTAAACGAGCAATTCTTGTATACAGGGCATCCCATGGCGATGCCACATGGAGGGGAAGTACCTTAAATATTGTAGATAGAGCATTTCATTGAAAGAAGACTTCTTTCAATTTTAAAAGCAATTTAAATTGCATTCTTAGATTTTTTTTACCAAAAAAAATGATTCCTGCTGCCATCTATAGGTGAATTTGCAGTTAGAAGGATATACTACCGAGCAAAGCTCGGTCACCTAGATAGTTCCCTTAATTTTGGGAAAAAATCAAACTTTTTACCACGAATTGTAGATAAAAGACCAATCTTTGTGTTGTTATTTTTAGTTCCATTATATTTTGTTTAACCTAGTCACAATATGTACCGAAAACTAAACGAAACTGCAATATTTGTAAACACGTCCTTAAAATAAAAGCTTTTTTTAAAAAGTTTTTTACTTTTAATTTATCTAGGTACGTTTAAATTAGAGACAGTTGATGTTATTATTGACGAAGCATTTTTTAATTTTTGAAGAATTTATACAATAAATTACGAAATATTGTCGTTTGGTAAGACATTTTTCAAATTAATATCGTTAGTAAATCTCTGCAATCAACAGGCACAGATATCTCGGTAAATTCACAGACCTGTTGAAAAAATGCTGCACTTTCTTGGAAGAATAAAGAAGTACATCAGGCTTCAAAAGGGAATTGGCTGAAATTGAACACACCACCACATAAAATACTCTTATACACTCTCGACGCACGTTTCGCCCCACATTGTGGAGTCAACATCTACTGAGGATGTACCGGTTCGCACAATATCGGCGAATTTTTATTTAGCAGTTGCAGCAAAGAATATTAGTTGAAGTTTGAGAAAAAGTTAGTCACAGCTACAAAATGTTCTTAGCAGCCTCACATAAGTCTAATTTGCTTCTAATGCTGGTATATTATTGTTATTCATTGCACAGAAATTTCGGTGGTGTGAATAAGCTTTTTCGCAACATCGGCGAATTTTTACGTAGCAATTGCAGCAAATAATATTAGTTAAAGTTGTTCAAAAAATTACTTACAGTTACACAATGTTCTTAGCAGCCTCACATAAGTTTGATTTGCTACTAATACTAATATATAATTGTTACTCATTGCGCAGAAAATTCGGTGATGTGACTAAGATTTTAAGTAACATCGGCTAATTTTTATTTAGCAGTTGCAGCAAATAATATTAGTTAAAGTTAATGAAAAAGTTAGTTACAGCTACAAAATGTTCTTTACAGCCTCACATAAGTCTGATTTGCTACTAATGCTAATATATTATTGGTGTTTATCGCATTGAAAATTTGATGGTGTGACTAAGATTTTTCGTAACATCGGTGAATTTTTATTTAGTAGTTGCAGCAAATAATATTAGTTAAAGTTTTTCAAAAAGTTACTCACAGCTACACAATGTTCTTAGCAGCCTCACATAAGTCTGATTTGCTACTAATGCTAATATATTATTGTTGTTTATCGCATTGAAAATTTGATGGTGTGAATAAGATTTTTCGTAACATCGGTGAATTTTTATTTAGTAGTTGCAGCAAATAATATTAGTTAAAGTTTTTCAAAAAGTTACTCACAGCTACACAATGTTCTTAGCAGCCTCACATAAGTCTGATTTGCTTCTAATGCTAATATATTATTGTTGTTTATCGCATTGAAAATTTGATGGTGTGACTAAGATTTTTCGTAACATCGGTGAATTTTTATTTAGCAGTTGCAGCAAATAATATTAGTTAAAGTTTTTCAAAAAGTTAGTTACAGCTACAAAATGTTCTTAGCAGCCTCACATAAGTCTGATTTGCTACTAATGCTAATATAAGTATTATTGTTGTTTATCGCATTGAAAATTTGATGGTGTGACTAAGATTTTTCGTAACATCGGTGAATTTTTATTTAGCAGTTGCAGCAAAGTTAGTTAAAGTTTTTCAAAAAGTTAATTACAGCTACAAAATGTTCTTAGCAGCCTCACATAAGTCTGATTTGCTACTAATCTATATATATAAAATTCAAAGTCCTGACTGACTGACTGACTGACTGACTGACTGACTGACTTATATATCAACGCACAGCCTAAACCGCTGGGGTTAGAATCTTGAAATTTTGACAGTAGGTTCCTTTTATGACGTAGGCGCACACTAAGGTAGGATTTTTCAAAATTCCACCCCTAAGGGGGTGAAATAGAGGGTTAAAGTTTGTATGAAAGTCCGTCATTTCTCAAGTTATATCCATGAAACTTGGTATTTTGGCTTAAAGTAAAAAATAAAGAAGTACGTGTGTCACAGTTTTTCAAAATTCTACCCCCAAAGGGGTAAAATAGGGGTTGAAAGTTTGTACGAAAGTCATTCATTTCTCAAGTTATAGCTATGAAACTTAACATTTGGGCTTTCAGTTAGAAATGAAGAAGTATGTATTTCACCATTTTTGAAAATTCTACACCCAAAGGGGTGGAATAGTGGATGAAAGTTTGTAAAAAATTCCTTCATTTCTCAAAACCTTTTTTCAAGTTATATCAACGAACCTTGGTATTTTGGCTTTCAGTAAAAAATATAGAAGTACGTGTGTCACAATTTTTCAAAATTCCACCCCCAAAGGGGTAAAATAGGGGTTGAAACTTTGTATAAAAGTCCTTCATTTCTCAAGTTATAGCCATGAAACTTAGCATTTGGGCTTTTGGTAAAATAAGAATAAGTGTGCGTCAACATTTTTCAAAATTCCACCCCCAATGGGGTAAAATAGGGGTAGAAAGTTTGTATGAGTCCTTTATTTCTCAAGTTATTTATTTCTCAAGTTATAGCCGCGAAACTTAGCATTTGGGCTTTCAACATTTTTGAAAATTCCCAAAGGGGTGAAATAGGGGATGAAAGTTTGTATGAACGTTTTTCAAATTATATCAACGAAACTTGGTATTTTGGCTTTCGTTAAAAAATAAAGAAGATCATGTGTCACAGTTTTTCAAAATTCTACCCCGAAAGGGTTCAAATAAGGGTCGAAAGTTTGTATGAAAGTTCTTCATTTTTCAAGTTATAGCCGTGAAACGTAGCGCTTGGTTTTCCAGTTAAATATGAAGAAGTATGTAATTCACCATTTTTAAAAATTCGATCCCCAAAGGGGTGAATTAAGGGATGAAAGTTTGTATGAAAGTCCCGCATTTCTCACGATATTTTTCAAGTTATATATAACGAAACTTTGTATTTTGGCTTTCCGTAATACGTGTGCCCAGTTTTTCAAAATTTCACCCCCGAAGGAGTAAAATAGGGGTTGAAACTTTGCATGAAAGTCATTCATTTTTCAAGTAAAAGCCATGAAACTTGATAATTGAGCTGACGGTTAAATATGAAGAAGTACCTACGTGTTTCACCATTTTTGAAAATTCGATCGCCAAGGCCGTTCAATAGAGTTTTTCCTTCAATCACACTGCAGCAACGGATCAACGTGATTTTTTGCATGGGCATAGTTGAGGTACCTGGAGAGTGACAAAGGCTCCTTTTTATCCCGGAAAATTAAGGAGTGCCTATGGGGAAAAAAACTTAAACGCTATATAAAATTCAAAGTCCTGACTGACTGACTTATATATCAACGCACAGCCTATACCGCTGGGGTTAGAAACTTGAAATTTTGACAGTAGGTTCCTTTTGTGACGTAGGCGCTCATTATCGTAGGATTTTTCAAAATTCCACCCCTAAGGGGGTGAAACAGGGGGTGAAAGTTTGTATGAAAGTCCGTCATTTCTCAAGTTATATCCATAAAACTTGGTATATGAGCTACGGGTAAAAAATTAAGAAATACGTATTTCACAGTTTTTGAAAATTCTACCTCTGCAGGGCTAGCATGGGCTGGAGATAAAAAATTTATCCCCCGATTTTATCCACTTTCAAGAGATAATATTAACTTACCCACTTCTCAGAGCACGGCAACAAGGGAGAGGAGCAGTTTATCACCGTTTGACATTTCACGGGGACTCGGGGGACTATTTATCCACCGTTATTTAGCGTTTTTATTTATTTATTTATTTAGGAATAAATTTTTTATCCTTTCCACGGGGAGTAAATTGTCTCGGCCCATGCTAGGGGGGCTGAAGGGGTAAAATAGGGGTTGAAAGTTTGTATGAAAGTCCTTCATTTTTCAAGTTATAGCCATGAAACTTGGTATTTGGGCTTCAGGTTTAAAATTATGAAATACGGATTTTACAGTTTTAAAAATTTCTATCCCCAAGGACGTCAAATAGAGAATTTGTCTTTCAATCACGCCGCAACAGAGCAACGGATCGACGCGACGCGATTTTTTGCATGGGTATAGTTGAGTAGGCTGGAGAGTGATGTAGGCTTCTTTTTATCCCGGAAAACTAAGGAGTGCCTGTGGGAATTAAAAAACTTATGCCACGCGAACGAAGTCGCGGGCGTCCGCTAGTGCTATTATATTATTGTTGTTCATTGCACAGAAAATTCGGTGGTCTGACTATGATTTTTAGTAACATCGGCGAATTTTTTATTTAGCAGTTGAAGTAAAGAATATTCGCTAAAGTTTGTGAAAAAGTTAGTCACAGCTTCAAAATGTTCTTAGCAGTGGCGATTCCTCTAAGATTGCGCAGCTTGCGCCGCAATACCAATAATTATAAATAAGTTACTTACCAATTATTCTAGATCTACCTATATTTAAGATCTATATTTATTTTTTTATTTTTATTTACTAATACTTATTTTATAACATGAAATAGGTACCTACCATATCAAATATACAAATCATATAAGTTTATCAATTAAATGATTGCGTTAATCGATAATTATTTAAAATCACGCACGCTCCATGACCACCTCGCACCTTGGTTGTGAGTTGTGCCTTGTGAAGTGCGCCGCATCGCCACGGGGCTCGTACTGCGAGAATCTTCGAACTCCGGTCGGCCCGCTTACTCCCGCTCAACTACGGGCCGAAGGCGTGCACTATGAGTTGCGCATGTGCTGTGTAGTATTATTTTCGAAACTCAAAAACTACTCAACCGATTTTGAAAATTCTTTCACCTATAGAAAGCTACATTCTCGGCGAGTAACATAGGCTGTATTTTATTTTCAAAAACATTAAAGATGCCTACTAATATTGCAATAATGTGAATGAAGTCGGAAAAAATTGTCTCATCTGAGAGCTTCCGTGGCGTGCGCTGCGTAAATGGTAAAAGTTACACGAAAACAATGTATGGTGGAATTGTTCCTCTCAAAAAGTTCTAAAAAAAAGTCCGCGACAGCATATAGCTATGTTTTAAGGTCGTCTCACAATAACCGTCATTATGATTTTCAAATTTGGTCTAAAACAATGCTTTACTCGCGAAGGTGTTTTTACCAACATACCTAGTACCTATTAATCCTTATCAAAATAAAATGGTTGTTCATCTCAAGTATTTAATATAGATCAAATTCGCCCTTACACCATTTAATTCAGATGAATATCTTAGAAGATATCATAGTGATAATTTAACGCGCACTATACTAATAATAAAGAGGTAAAGTTTGTGAGGTTGTAGGGGGTAATCTCTGGATCTACTGAACCGATTTTGAAAATTCTGGTACCAACAGAAAGCCACATTATTTGTGAGTGTCATATAGGCTTGGTACGAGAACCGAGATTAACCCGAAAAATTAGGGAGGTCCCGTGGGAATTTAAAAAACTTATTTCACGCGGACGAAGTCGCGGGAATCTGCTAGTGTAAGATAAATAAAAATAGTATTCTTTATTCTAGTAAGTACAAGTTAGCCCTTGACTGCAATGTCACCAGGTGGTGGGTGATGATGTAAGTACCTACTCTAAGATGGCGGGCAAACCTGTTAGGGATACCTATCAATAATTATTTAAAACCTATACCCCTAATCAGTGATATATGAGGTAAATGTGTTTATTGAGAAAATACCTAACCATCAGCTAGCGCAAACCCCACATTGACCACCAGGAATCGCCACTGGTTCTTAGCAGCATCACATAAATCTGATTTGCTACTTCAGCTAATATATTATAACTTTTCGTTACCTAGGTAATTTGTTGATGTGACAATTATCAATATTGTCGAAAGATATCTATGTATATTAGTAGATGAGTGTGAAAATAAAATTAGCAGCTGTTGCAAAACTATTGTTAGTGATTGCAAAATGTTTTTATCAAATGCAACAAAGACACGTTTTTGCTGCCTTATGCATGTACAATTAGCAATAGTAACAAAGTTTTTGTCTACTAAATCTAAGAATTATTAGCAGTCATAGCTAACAGCAATGTCTAATTAAATTTTGTTGATACGGATAAAGAAATTAGCCATACATGCTAATCAATTAGTAGCGGTAGCAAATTATTTGAAATTATTTTAACTAAATATCGTTAGCAAGTGTAACGAAATGGCTTTAGTTCCTATAGACACGGGTTTGTTACCGTTGCTAAGAAATTGTATGCAGCAGCAAAGGAAATTTCAGCAAAACGAGTTTAGCTACCACAACTAAATCATTTTTTTCCGTGTGGTTTTATTTTTATGTATTGGATGTGATTTTCATTTTTATGGGAGTTAGATCTGAATGTTCATTTAGATAAATGGTCAATGCAAACAAAGTATAGTAATGTACTCTTATATACCTAGTCCACCGAATGGAGTTAGAGTTATCCTGTGGAGTTATCAGATATTAAATTCTTTCCCTAAAATGTAGAGATTATTTTTTTGGTCTGAATTTTATCTGTCAGCTTGCACTTAAGCTTTTACGACAGGGCCCAAACCGTTTCGACTTTACTTTTAATTAAGGTTTCCACTGAAAACCAGCGCTGCAGTCTGCTGCAGCATGATGCTGAGATGGAAACCTGTATTTGTGGCTCTACTAAAAAGTTAAATAGTGACCTCATGTGACACTATCAGACATAATAAAGTAATTGACCTTGTTGAAGTAAGTGTAAAGAAATATTGTAAAGGTCAAGTCTAAATAATTACACAGGACGCGAGATGTAAGATTAGGGTTATCGTGAAAAGTGTTGCGTGCTGGGAAAATTGTTTCGTATATAAATATTTATAGTTGAAAATATTATATTGGTTGTTGCTCGAATATTTATGGATTTTGAATAGCTATTTACTTAAACTAGTATGGCGCGTGGTTGCGCGGCCCGCTACAGCGGACCGCGTAGTGGACCGCGTGGTCCACTGTTTACTTACTCGCTGTCCTACTATCCTGCCCCCCGATTATGTAAGAATGGCCGATCAAATCGTCAAAGTTCGGCGTCAAAGTAAAATAAACCATAACAGCATTAAATTAGAGCTCAATTTCGAAACACGAAATTGAGCTCAAATTCAATGCTGTTATGGTTTATTTTACTTTGGCGCCGAACTTTTACGATTTGATCGACAATTCTTACATAATCGGGCAGCTGGTTTACTGTCTACGTGTTCTGATCTGAACAACACACTGCTATGCTAGTGAGCACAGTGGAAGCGCCATCACGCCAAGCGTCCGAAGTAAAAGAAAATTCTCATAAAGGAAAAACATAAAACAAAGACCACCGACCCCCGCCCCTCCCTTTTTGTTTGAGCAGCCCCTAAATAGGTACCTATCTTTAATACCCTGACCGTGCTCCTCACCCATCATCCGAACCTTCGATCATCTCCATATTTTTTTCTCCGAACGATTCGTCAAAATGAGAATTCATCCATAAAAACAAATCTTGAAAAGGAACCGTACACTTGTAGCCTCTTTAATATTCGCCAAACCTAAATTTTCTATGGAAAAATAAATTCCGCCATCTTGAATTTTTTTCCTGTTCATCAAGTATCTCTTCATGTCCTGATCATCTTTTGCCAAGAAACCACTCTTCCATCTTTTATACTCTCCGTGATAGACACCGACGAAATTTGTATGGCGGCCATCTTAAATCCGCCATTTTGATTTTTTTTTCAGCTCACTGTCAATTGGATGAAGTTTAGCGTGACATTTGGTCGAGCACCCCCCACCTATCTTCAATACCCTTTTCCATGGAAAAATAAATTCCGCCATCTTGAATTTTTTTCCTGTTCATCAAGTAGACCTTCATGTCCCGATCATCTTTTGCCACGAAACCACTCTTCCATCTTTTATACTCTCCGAGATAGACACCGTCGAAATTTGTATGGCGGCCATCTTAAATCCGCCATTTTGAATTTTTTTTCAGCTCACTGTCAATCGGATGAAGTTTCGAGTGACATTTGGTCGAGCACCCCCCACCTATCTTCGATACCCTGGCTGGTGCTCTTCATCCGTCTTCGAAATCCTCAATCATCAGCTCTCTCCGTATTTTTCCTCCGAATGAATTTTTGTCTTCTATACGAAACGATGAGTGAAAAAAAATTGGTTGCCTGTAAAGTCGATATACGGGCGAAAGTTTTACGTGACAACGACTTACGCGTGCCTTTCACTTTTTATGTCTGTCTCTCTCGCTCTTAGGCGGGCTAACCATGCCCGAGTGGAAGGGACGCGTGCCTCTCACTCGCTCTCATTGTAAGCGCATAACGCGCGGAGCGTAACGCAGTTTCTTGAAGTGTCTCCCGGCAAACCAATTTATAAGACGTTGTCACGTCAAAACTTTTCATACAAAATTTTACAGGAGAGGTGATCAATCAGTCAGTCAGTCAGCACGAGCAGCTATATATATATTAATATTTTAATGGTGTAGAGATGCCTGGTATGAACTAGACGCCTCCGCCCGACTTCGCTTGGTTGGCTCTAAATAATTAGGGGAGCTTTGTAGGTGAGGTACAAACTATAGTTATTGATAAAAAATTCAAGCTTCAGGTACAGATTCGAGATATATACCTAGCCGTCACTTGATAGTTTTTCTTTATTACTAACCGAATTCATAAAAAAATATATATAGTATTTATGATAGTGATAATAATATGACAACAGAAGTGTACTTAGTACCTATACCCAATAATATGTAAAGCTACTTATTATACAGTCCTTATAAAAGTATTATTTAATGATTTTTTCATAATGGTTATAGAACTTCTCATACCTGAATAGTGAATACTATTCTTTTTTTTTAATTTTGGTGTGCCGTCTAAAACATCTTCCGTGTTCTTAACTGCACGCTCTAGTACCTAGAGATAATAATTAAGAAAATATTATTACATCCTTAGTAGTAAGTACATATACTAATACCTATATTCCAATGTTTTAACAACACCTTAGATGCAAGGTTATAACACAACATTCATAATTAATACAAAATGTTAGTAAACCATTAACCCTTTAGTACCGGTGTTCGGTCACAAATACCCATACCTTTTCAATTTATGAATGGAACTAACACGAAATGTACCAATCTTGCTATTTGCGCATTTGCTGCAAATGTTACAACTTAGAAACTACAATGGGTAACTAAATGTGCAACCACATGACAATACGCCACATTGCATGTTGCATATTGTTATTGTTATTATAGTAGCATGCGGAAATACACCTTTTGCGTATGGTTGACGACTGGCCGGAAACGCAGATTGATTGATTCTACAAATTTTGGTTTCAGATTTGTGATAGTCTGGGAGTCATTATACTTGACATGTTTTATTTGTACGTGACAATTAATGGTTTAGATTGTGCCTTAATGGTTCACTTTTAGACTATTCGGTATTCATTTGTATTTAATAATGTAACTGTATCGACAAAATATAGAAATAAGTATGTGCTCTACAGTATCCATACGTATCTACCTATATTATACATGCGAAAGTGTGTTTGGCTGTCTGTCTGCTACGCTTTAACAGCGCATCTTTTCAACTGAATTTTATTAAATTTGGTACAGAGGTAGGTAACATCCGGGAAAGGACATATTATGCTACTTTTTATCCCGGAAAATTAAGAATTTACCCCAGGACTCAAAAAAACTTAATCCACGTGGATGAAATCGCGGGCATCAGCTAGTTATTCAATAAGGAAGAAAAACAACCTCCTTGACATGACATTTTGATATGGGAAGTATTTGACTTTCTTTAATATTAAAGTACACACAAATCGTTTGGTAACTCAATCAGACACCTTCATTCAGGACTTTATAAACGCACTTTCCGGAGGCTGAATGCTATAACCCACGTCCTTTTATATAAAAAAAAACAAAAATGTTATACCACAGGCTGTAAAACTTCTAATCAGGTGCGATTGCAGTCAAGCGTAGTTATCTATAGCAGAACCAGAATGCGTTTACTCAACAATGCAAGACAGACATATGGGTCTACACAAGAAACTTTATTGTAACCTATTTATGCAATCGGAAGTTCCAAGCGGCATATGTTTGCAGGTAAAGGGTTGAGTGTTCTTTGACACCTCGCCGAAGCATTGTTATTGTCCAATTTGAGGAAAAAACACCGCACCCGCCGCTCGCCGGCCCGTTGCGCATAGATTATGGGCAGGGGCGGATTTAGTATGGTCAAAGTAGATATTCAAAAAAATATTAATGTTGACAAGTAATTTTGTGGAAATATGCCGAAATTTTTGTCAACACGTTCACGCTTAAAAAAATGTTTATTTCGTTTTGTAAAATCCTTTATATAATGAAACTAGTATGGCGCGTGGCTGCGCGGCCCGCTAAAGCGGACCGCGTAGTGGAGCGCGTGGTCCACTGTCTACTTACTCGCTGTCCTACTATCCTGCCCCCCGATTATGTAAGAATTGTCGATCAAATCGTCAAAGTTCGGCGTCAAAGTAAAATAAACCATAACAGCGTTAAATTAGAGCTCAATTTCGAAACACGAAATTGAGCTCTAATTCAATGCTGTTATGATCGACAATTCTTACATATTCGGGCAGCTGGTTTACTGTCTACGTGTTCTGATCTGAACAACACACTGCTATGCTAGTAAGCACAGTGGAAGCGCCAGCACGCCAAGCGTCCGACGCAAAAGAAAATTCTCATAAAGGAAAAACATAAAACAAAGACCACCAACCCCCCGCCCCTCCCTTTTTGTTTGAGCAGCCCCTAAGTAGATACCTGTCTTTAGTACCCTGACCGTGCTCCTCACCCATCATCCGAACCTTCGATTATCATCTCTCTCCATATTTTTTTCTCCGTACCATTCGTCAAAATGAGAATTCTTCCATAAAAACAAATTTTTAAAAGGAACCGTACACTATAAGCCTCTTCAATATTCGCCATACATTAACTATGTAAAAATAAATTCCGCCATCTTGAATTGTTTTCCTGTTCATCAAGTAGACCTTCATGTCCCGATCATCTTTTGCCAAGAAACCACTCTTCCATCTTTTATACTCTCCGTGATAGACATCGACGAAATTTGTATGGCGGCCATCTTAAATCCGCCATTTCGAATTTTTTTTCAGCTCACTGTCAATTTGATGAAGTTTCGAGTGACATTTGGTCGAGCACCCCCACCTATCTTCAATACCCTTTTCTATTGAAAAATAAATTCCGCCATCTTGAATTTTTTTCCTGTTCATCAAGTAAACCCTCATGTCCTGATCATCTTTTGCCAAGAAACCACTCTTCCATCTTTTATACTCTCCGAGATAGACACCGTCGAAATTTGTATGGCGGCCATCTTAAATCCGCCATTTTGAAATTTTTTTCAGCTCACTGTCAATTGCATGAAGTTTCGAGTGACATTTGGTCGAGCACCCGCCACCTATCTTCAATACCCTGGCTGGTGCTCTTCATCCGTCTTCGAAATCCTCAATCATCAGCTCTCTCTGTATTTTTCCTCTTAATGAATTTTTGTCTTCTATACGAAACGATGAGTGAAAAAAAAAATGTTCATACAAAATTTTACAGGAGAGGTGATCAATGAGTCAGTCAGCACGAGCAGCTATATATATATACTAGCTGATGCCCGCGACTTCGTCCGCGTGGTTGAGGTTTTTTTGATTCCCGCGGGAACTTCTTAATTTTCCGGGATAAAAAGTAGCCTAAGTGCTATTCCAGACTATAATCTATCTCTGTGCCAAATTTCATCCAGATCCGTTCATCCGTTGGAGCGTGATTGAGTAACAAACATACATCCATACATACATACATCCATCCATCCAAACTTTCGCATTTATAATATTTATATGGATAAATATGGAAGTTTCCGCGGAAATCACAAAACCTTAATCCACGCAAACGAAGTCGCGGGCATCATTTAGTCTTAGAACGTCGAACTCTTGAATTTTCCTAGATAAAAAGTAGTCTATTCCAGACTGTAATCTATTTCTATGCCAATTTTCATCCAGATCCGTTATGCCGCCGCGCCGTTACAAACATCCATCCATCCATCCATTCAAACTTTCGCATTAATAACATTAGTATAGATAATAATGTAGCCCAGTCCACCCCTGTCCCGGCTATCCGTTTGAGCACGCGCGAACGTTCTATCCTATGCTGTTACTATTACATTAGATAGTCCCGCGTCACGCCGTATGATAATGATCACCCGTTGCGCACAAACGTGGGCCGACGACGCATGCGCAGCACGACTGACGCTTTTTTTCAACTATACTGTCGCTAAGTATTGAAATCAATAGAAATTATTACTTACTAGATGCCCACGACTTCATTCACATGGAATATTTAGGTTATTTAAAAATCGCGGGGAAACTTTGATTTACTGGGATAAATAGTTTTAGTATATTATGTTGTCTGTGATCATTTCACTGCTTATTCGTTAATGTGAATGAGGCTTGCATTCCACCGATGGACTTATGCCTTGTGTCCCGAAAATTCAAAGAGTTCCCATGGATTTATCAGAAAACTTCAATCGTAATATCGTCAGTAGTTACGTGTTTATTTCATCTGTGTCAGACGGCAGCATCGAGCCAAATGTTTTAATTTATTTGTATCAAAAGTTATAAAAAACGTAGAAAAACAGAAACATAGTGGACAAGGAAGCACTTATTTCATCTATATTCTAATATTTGGTGCATTTTGATCAAAGCTCGTTTTTACTAATTATTATAATTAGTCGATTAATTCAAAAAAGGAAAAAAGCACTGGCTTTGACTGCTTAAAAATGAAATCTTAGAAGTAGAAAATAAAATAAAAACTTTAAATGTGGGATACCGAATTTTTCGATAACACGTTTTAACGCTTAAAAAATAGTTTGTTTCGTTTTGTAAAATACTTTTAAAAATAGTACTAATGCTAAAAATTAAAACACGGTGATCACACCAGGGGGCATATAGTAGAAGATCCGAATCTAAATCGAGACGTACCGGTTTGATAAGAGAATCAAATTTATTTTATAATAAATTTCATATAATATTAGAAAATAAATTAAAAATGGGTAGACAACAGAAATCCTGGACAGAATATTTTTAATTACTTTTCGAAAAATGATTTTTCATAAAATGTTGCAAAATGAAGATAATAATAAAATTTTATACTGGACTTAAAGTATAGAGCATATAGAATGTGCAATCGTAGGGTAGACTATTATTTCCATTATTTATCCAGGTAAATAATAGGGTAGACTATTATTTCCATTATTTATCCAGGTAAATAATAGTCTACCCTACGATTGCACATTCTATATGCTCTATACTTTAAGTCCAGTATAAAATTTTATTATTATCTTCATTTTGCAACATTTTATGAAAAATCATTTTTCAAAAAATAATTAAAAATATTCTGTCCAGGATTTCTGTTGTCTACCCATTTTTAATTTATTTTCTAATATATGAAATTTATTATAAAATAAATTTGATTCTCTTATCAAACCGGTACGTTTCGATTTAGATTCGGATCTTAGACCAATACTACCATCGCTCAAATCAGAATTGTTTTAATGTTTTTGCCTTTCGTTTTTTAGAATTAATCCTTATTTTATGGACGACGTGGTACGTGACATAAAACTGTCATTTTCACTGTAGTATGCCCGCTGGTGTGATGAACGTGTGTTAATTTTTAGTCTTAGTACTTTTTTTTATAAAAAGTATTTTACAAAACGAAATAAACAATTTTTAGTGTTGACGAAAAATTCGGTATCCCACAATTAAAGTGTTCATTTTATTTTCTACTTGCTAGATTTCATTTTTAATCAGTAACTAAAGAACTTTTAAATAGTCGATAGTCAATTATTATCAAAAGTAGCGTATCAAAAGATAGGAAGAACCACAAAAGACGCCTTTATTAAGGCTCATAAATATCTTTAAATAACAGACAGTAACAGTGGCCTTAATTAAGGGTAACATAAAACAAAAAAAAACATCATTAACGCAAAACTTTGTAGACACGACCGCTTAAAATAACACCTTTCCTTACCCTACGTTAAATTACGAAGAAAATTATAAGGGTAGCGATAATTTAGCTACCGACAACCCTTCTAATACGACCGTCTTCATCTAACGACGTAAAAAATGACCGTTGGTAATGGTCAGATGAGTTTTGGTTATGTTTGATTTTTTTGGATTACGTTGGGTATTATTTGGCGCGACAGTTGCCATGAAGGGTTAACGAGTGGGGTGAATTTATTTGGGGTGTAATTTTAATGTTAATTTGTTTGTTTCGATTTGACAATACATATTTTGGACGGAATTGTAAAATTCCAGCAGTAAGTATAGGTACCTAATATATATTTATAAATTATATAAATTAATATGTTGCTTTTTAAAAGAGCAACTGCTGAGATTCTTGCCGGCTCGTTTCAGTAGAATTTCCTCTCTGAATCGGTGGTAGAGTCAAAACAAGATGCTATGTTACATCATGTTTTCACTCTACCATGAGACACGCCTGCATGTCCTTCATGTAATAAATAAATAAATTGAATTGAAATATAAATAACATTAGATTCCTGCACTAGAATCATCGCACTAGAAATTTTATACTTATGCCAGAAAATTTACACCACATAAAGGTTCAACAGAGAGTGCTAGTATGTTATTCTTTATACAGGACCTCTTCTCTGGAAGTTCTAGAATCTGTATTTTCTGGTGTTGTATTTGTACATAGAGTATGAAGTTCTTCTGTATGGATGAGGAAATAAAATAAGTAGTTTGCCTTAAAAGGACCTCAACCGAATAGCATTTGTAGATGATGAGCAAATAGCAACATTATAATATACTATTACTAGATGATGCCCGCGACTTCGTCCGCTTGGATTAAGATTTTTTGATTCCCGCGGGAACTCTTTAATTTTCCGGGATAAGCAGTAGCCTATGTCCTTTCCCGGGATATAACCTACCTCTATGCCAAATTTCAGCAAAATCGGTTGAAAAGATGGGCCGGGAAAGCGTAGCAGACAGACAGACAGACAGACAGACAGACAGACAGACAGACAGACAGACAGACACACTTTCGCATTTATAATATTAGTATGGAAGTATGGATATGTCTACGTCTTTGTGATGAGCACATTGAACAGGCAATCACTAGTCATACTTGCTCTACGAGTCTACATTAAAATGCATCACTATTAAAGGTAGTTTGCTGGAAAATACTTTCAGCTAGGGCTAGCATGCGCACAACGAGTAAAATTAAGTCTACCCGTTATCTCTAGTTGTTACACATATTATGACTTGTCTCGTTACGTCAAAAGTAGAGATAAAAGTAATATTTCTTATCTGTGATATTTTTCGCCAACTATTTTTTTCTCGTAAGATACCGGATTTTGTGCGTGTTAGGGTAAAAGAAAAACTAGCCGGCAACGACAACATCTCTCTCTCTCACGTCGTGAGATATCTCGTTGTGCGCACGCTAAGGCAGCAGGTGTGAACAGAAACAGTGATTGCAGCAAATGCAATTCCATTAAATAATACTAAAAAGCGAAAGTACGCACGAGTCCCTTGGCCCTATGGCAAATATTGTTACTGAACAGTTAAGGCTAAAACAATACCCTTCGAAACAATCGCCGTAAGTGACGTCAGGCACGCGTGGACGCGGGCGTACGTCAGCTGGCCTTTGCGTGCGCGTGTTTAATGCTGAGGTACCTATTTAGTACTAGCTCATGCCTGCGACTTCGTCCGCGTCCACTCCTCAATTTTCCGGTATAAAAACTTCAAAACTAGCCTATGTCACTTTCCAGGTCTTCAACTGTGCCCATGCCAAAAATCAGGTCGAAACGTTGGTCCGTTGTCGCGTGATTGAAGGACAAACCGAGAAACCAACAAATAAACACACTTTCGCCTTTATAATGTTAGTAAATCATACTAATCAATCAAATAAATATTATAAATGCGAAAGTTTGGATGGATGTATGGATGTTTGTTAGTTGTTACTCAATCACGCCCGAACGGCTGAACGGATCTGGATGAAATTTGGCACAGAGATAGATTATAGTTTGGAATAACACATAGGCTACTTTTTATCCCGGAAAACTAAGGAGTTCCCGCGGAAACCAAAAAACCTTAATCCACGCGGACGATGTCGCGGGCATCAGCGTCGGCATCAGCATCAGCATCGGCTAGTGATTTATAAAGCTGGGTTATCCTAGCGGTTAGAAGCTCGGTTAGAAGAAAAAGAATTCAACGACACACTGAAAAAATATCCATATAATTGAAAAATGCAAATCCTTACTATGCTATAATATGCTTTCACAGCCCACCTGTTCAACCAATTTTGATGAAATTTCGTAAAGGGATAGGTTGTATTCCGGGGAAGGACATATGCTACTTTTTATCCCGGAAAAAAAAAATTATCCCGAAAAAAAAAGAGTTCCCGCGGGAACCAAAAATCCTCATTCCACGCGGGGAAGTCGCGGGCATCAGCTACTCGTAGTAGTACAATATTATGAAATGTTCACAGAAGTTCGCATCGGTCAAGGACCTTCCTAGTAAGTACTTAATAAGGTAGGTATTATGTTGAGTTTATCGGTATTTCTTTACATAACAACAGTGAAAAGTTTTTAGCTACCCTTTAATTACCGTCACGTTATCAGCATGTGACAACTAACTTGAAAAAAAAATCACGCGAGAAAACCGCCAATACAAAGCACACGCACTAGGGGTTTACTACGCGTCGCTTATAGCAGTATTTTTTTTATCCCCTACAAGTTATTGACTGCGATCTCACCTGATGGTAAGTGATGATGCAGTCTAAGTTGGTAGCGGGCTAATCAGTTAGGGGCATGGCAGTTATATTAAACCCATATACCCCTATTCGGTTTCTACACGGCATCGTACCGGAACGCTAAATCGCTTGGCGGCACGTCTTTGCCGGTAGGGTGATAACTAGCCACGGCCGAAGCCTCCCACCAGGCCAGACCAGGGAAAATTCAGATATTAAGTATAAATTCCCAAATTGACCCTGCCGGGGATCGAATCCGGGACTTCCGCACGTCAAGACAACAGCGCTACACACTGCGCCACGGAGGTCCTCAGAATTTAATACGTCAGAACAATATTATTTTAATATTGTTTTTACACGTCGCGTCGGACCATGACGTACATTATAATAAGTACTTATCATCATTATTATTCTGAAACAAGAGCGTCCAATAAAACTGGTTTAAAAAAACTGTCATTATAGTAGTCTGGAGTTATGGTATATAATTATTGTATCACATTGTTGGTGAAAATGAGCATAAGTCTTGCTCAGGGTTAATTTAACTTTTCTCAGTTCAGCTACTGGATACAAGATGGCGCCACGCATCACGCGAAAAGTGAATAAGTAATTATTAAGGCTAAATAAAAATACCTATTCATCATAAACTATGATAAAGAATTTTATAGGTAGATATGTTTTTTATTATTGTCAATTTTGGGATTGCTAACTCAAATTACTCGGTTGCTTAAAAGATATACTTACCTACATAAATTATAATTAATTAGAATTACCCACTGTAAACTAAAGCAATTAATAAAGAATACTACCAGCAAAGAAATATTTTATCACTTAGCAACAAGATAATAATATTATCACGTATCTAGCTTTTTGACGTTCCCCCTGGCGCAGTGGTAAGCGCTGTTGTCTTTTGAGTGGGAGATGCCGTGTTCGATACCCGGCAGGGTGAATTTGGGATTTTTTAATTTCTGATTATTTTTGGTCACGTCTGGTGGGGGGCTACGGCCGTTGCTAGATACCAAATACGTGCCGCCAAGCGTTTTAGCGTTCCGGTACGATGCTATGTAGGATCATGTTACCGTAGGTTACCGATAAGGGGTAACGGTTAAATATAACTGCCATACCCCTAACAGGTTAGCCTGATCTTAGACTGTATCATCACCACCATGTGAGTCAAGGACTAACTTGTACCTAAGTTAAACTTGTAAGGATAAAAACAAAACTATCACTTATCAACAAGATAAATAATAGCTTTTAGACGAAACTTCGTGATATCTATACTAATATTATAAAGAGGTAATGTTTGTGAGGTTGTAGGGGGTAATCTCTGGATCTACTGAACAGATTTTGAAAATTCTGGTACCAATAGAAAGCCTTATTTGTGAGTGTCATAGGCTATATATTAACCCGAAATATATTATTAGGGAGTTTCCGTGGGAAATATACATTACATTTATTTAATTTAGAAGTTAGAACAGTACTTGTGGAGCAATTTAATATCGCCCTAATTAATGTCGCTTATAAATGTTTCGTAAGGACGACAAACGCGCCGGTTCTATTGTTTTTTGAAAGGTTTTATTTAATTCGTATTTTTTACTGTCACTATGAACGACAATATATAAAAACAAAGATACTCCTTCACTGGAACACAACTGAATCCATATTAAAAAAATAATATAAATGCGAAAGTGTGTGTTTGTAAAGAGCTAAGTTGCATCTCGGGTAAGTAAAATTACAGAGTTCCCATGGCAAAAACCTGAATCAAATAGTCTATCTATACTATATACTATAATATTATAAAGAGGTAAAGTTTGTGAGTTTGTGAGGTTGTGGGGTAATCTCTGGATCTACTGAACCGATTTTGAAAATTCTGTTACCAATAGCTACCTACCCACATTATTTGTGAGTGTCATAGGCTATATACCTATTAACCCGAAAAGTGAAAAGACTTTTTCGTGGTAGTCGGATTTGCAAAGTAAGTCGGTCGAACGAAAACGTTTCTTACGAAAAGCTCATTCACACGGACGAAGTCGCGGGCATCAGCTAGTCTTAAATAAAATAAAAAAAATTCAAATGTTTTTTCAAAATTCAAAATTCAAAATTCAAATGTTTTTTATTCAAATAAGCTTTTACAAGCGCTTTTGAATCGTTATAATATGAATCTACCGCTGGTTCGGAATGCCATTCCTACCGAGAAGAGCCAGCAAGAAACTCGGTGGTTGCTCTTTTCCATCAAAACTTACAATCATCATAATGATACAAGTAACTGCAGTCCCACGCATAGCTGGAGCGAATCAAATCCACGCTTTTTTTTTTATCATTTACGTAATCTTCGATTGTATAGTATGCTTTTTTCACGAGCATACAATATTCAATACACGCCAAGACTGGCAGACAGAGGCAGCCCCATTTCCGACGGTGGCACCCGTTCACGAGCATGACGCATGATCCAGCCATTGCTTCGCTCAACCATATTTGAGGGAACGTAACAACCCGCACCACACGACACCACCACAGAAACGTTAAAGAGAGTGTGACATACCCGACTACCCATATCAAGGCATAGAATTGAATACTGTTTAAGGGTGCAAATCGCCACCTATCGGCAATAATAATATTAAAGTTTGTATGTGTGTATGTTTGTTACTCCTTCACGCGACAACTACTGAACCGATTTGGCTGAAATTTGGAATGGATGTAGATTATACCCTAGATTAACACATAGGCTACTCTTTATCGTGGAAAAATCCATGGATCATTAACTTTACACAATTTGTGAAAACCAAAATTCACGCGAGCGGAGCCGCGGGCAACAGCTAGTCGGAAAAAATTGTAAAAAAATATTGATCTTTATGTTTTAGTTTATCGTATAGATGAATATATTATCATAGAAATGCTCTTTTGTCATTTACGTAATCTTCCACAGTATAATAAGCTTTTTTCAAAAGCATACTTTTAATGGATTTCTTAAACTTGTGTAAAGGCAAGTTTAAAATAGATTGTGGAATTTGGTTATAAAATAGAATGCTCATTCCCACGAACGACCTTCGGACTTTCTTGAGGCGGAGCGATGGAGTCACGAGCCTATGGCGGTTTCTAGTTGGCCTATCGTGCAAATCACATATTCTTTTGTAATTCTGAACGTGCTGTTTTACAAAGATTAAATTATACTGTAAATATATTGCGAAGCTACTGTAAGAATACCTATTTCCTTGAATTTCTCTCTAAGGGATTCACGTGGTTTTAAATTATATATTGCACGTACTGCCCTTTTTTGTAATACAAAAATTTTTTGAATATCTGCCGCTTTACCCCACAGCAAGATTCCATAAGACATAATACTATGAAAATAAGCAAAATATACAATCTTTGCAGTTTCAACGTCTGTTATCTGCCGAATCTTTCTGACAGCGTAAGCAGCTGAATTGAGTTTACCAGCTAGATTTGATATATGGGTGCCCCATTGAAGCTTAGCATCTAAGGTCACTCCCAAGAACACGGCGGCCTCTTCTATTTTTAACATGTCATTGTTTACCACTAGATTAATGTTACGTGTATTCTTGTTATTGGGCAGTGCGAACTCAATACACTTAGTTTTTTTTGCATTTAAAAGTAAGTTGTTTACAGTAAACCAGTGAGTGACCTGAGAAATGGCACTATTTACGTCGTCAAAATCTTCCTTATTTCTATCGACTTTAAAAATAAAAGACGTATCATCAGCAAATAGCACAATATCGCAAGTATCCTGGACGAAATATGGTAAATCATTTATATATACCAAGAACATGAAGGGACCCAGAATAGAGCCTTGAGGGACACCCATTAACGAGGCTGATCCGGATGATTTCACATCATTTACACATACCGTCTGAATACGGTTACTAAGATATGACGCAATGAGGCTAAGTGCAGTGTCTTTGATTCCATAGTGGCTTAATTTGGTCAACAGTGTCTCGTGCTCAACACAGTCGAATGCCTTAGACAAATCACAGAAAATACCAATAGCATTCTGTGAGTTCTCCCAGGCATCAAATATATGTTTTAACAGCGCCGCGCCCGCATCGACTGTTGATCGACCTTTCGTAAAACCATACTGCTCGGAGTGAAGTAGTTTATTTAAACACTTAATAACACGTAATACTTACGTCCAAACAGCTTGGGACACTTTCTTTACAGTGCCACGGAAGATGGAATGGATGGATGCCATTACTTTGGAAATAATGGACTCACGCATACCCACACACACTGCATGATACCCAATTTAACATATTATAGGTTGTTAGGAGTAGTAAGGTGTTCCGCTAGGTTAAAAAAATTAAGCCAAAGTTAAAGGGTAGCTAAAAAAATAAGCCAAAATTAAAGGGTAGCTAAAAACTTAAAATGGCTACTTACTGAACGTAATCAATAAAAAAATACCCATAAACTTATACAATTAATAGATGATTACAACTTCGTTCGCGAAGATTACGTTTTTTAATTCCTTACTTTTCCGGGATAAAAATGTCCTTCCCCGGTTTGTAACCTACCTCTATACCAAATTTCATCAAAATCGGTTGAAAAGATGGGCCGTTGAAGCGTAACAGACAGACAGACACACTTTCGCATTTATAATATTAGCATGGATCCATCAAATTCGTAACCATTTGTAAAAACAAATATGTAAATTTATACCAATGAAATGATGGTAAATTAAGGTACAATCTTAAAACTAAAGCTACAAAGTAGATGTGAGTGGATATCTAGAGTGTTGTAGGTAGGTATATCAATGGTCATAAAGAGCTTACATTCAAAACGTTACAGTGAGTGGGCAAGTGTACCATGGTATTAAATTACCACCTTTAAAATACTTTTGATTGCAAAACTTTATGTAATTAATGCTAGTTTTGACGACCTCTTGCGCAACGGTGCCCGTCTCTTATGAGCGGATGGGGACCCGACAGGACAAAACGTCTGCTCAAAATATCCGTTTGTCTGCTGGAAAGCTTCGGCCGTGGCTAGTTACCATCCTACCGGCAAAGACGACAACTCATCCTTTCGCGCTAGTGTGTGCGTTTCACATAAAAGTGGATAACATGGTATTTTGTCCACCAGACAAAAATTAATTAATCAGCTAGTCAAATAAATATTATAAATGCGAAAGTTTGGATGGATGGATGTATGTATGGATGTATGTTTGTTACTCAATCACGCCCCAACGGCTGAACCGATCTGGATGAAATTTGGCACAGAGATAGATTATAGTCTGGAATAACACATAGGCTACTTTTTATCCCGGAAAATTAAGGAGTTCCCGCGGGAACCGAAAAACCTCGATCCACGCGGACGAAGTCGCGGGCATCAGCTAGTTTATCATAAATTAATGCCCGCGACTTCGTCCGCGTGGATCGAGGTTTTTCGTTTCCCGCGGGAACTCCTTAATTTTCCGGGATAAAAAGTAGCCTATGTGTTATTCCAGACTATAATCTATCTCTGTGCCAAATTTCATCCAGATCCGTTCAGCCGTTGGGGCGTGATTGAGTAACAAACATACATCCATACATCCATCCATCCAAACTTTCGCATTTATAATATGTATTTAATGATTTATTTATTTCACGTAGGGTGGGACAAATTGTGTCACTTATGATAAGTCAAGACTTTACCACCGTTTCGGAAAGCTGTTCTACTGAGAAGAACCAACAAGAAACTCAGCAGTTGCTCTTTTCATAAAAAGAAAAATGTTACTGATTAATCAGGTTAGCCCTCTTCTCTCTCTCTTATCAACCCGATGCCGGTTCGCTACTGAGCACGAGTCTCCTCTCGGAATGAGAAGGGTTCTGCCATAGTCCACCACGCTGGCGAAGTGCGCTGGCAAGACTTTACACACCTTCGAGAACATTATGAAGAACTCTCGGGCGTGTACGGGCCTCACGATGTTTTCCTTCACTGTTTGAAGAACGTTCACCTACTCGTATGCGTCGACTTGTTGACAACTTTAACAGAAGCTTTGACAATGTCGATATCTTTGCCCTGTCTGAGGGCAGATATAAAAAGGCTGTCTATCAAAATTTTAAAGGAAAAGCAATTTTTATAAGGTTCTTTAAGGTTATAAGGTTAGTGTAAGTGCATTGGAATTTAATAGACCAAGAAGTTGTAACCATCTATGTATACTTACCTCATCTTTTTTACTTATTTTTTTGTTTATTGTTAGTAATAAATTTAATTTTTGCGTAATATTTTAGCATAGTTAAATAGGTAACTTAGATTAATTTAATTCATGTACATTGTGTCGCCTTCATTTTTTTATTTTTAAATTGTTAATCCGTGGATGGTGTGGTGGATTACACATTTGTTAAGAGTCCCCAATAAATAAAAATAAAATAAGTGATATTTAATTTTTTAAAACGTACATTAACTTCGAAAAGTTGGGCTTGCCCGGGGATTGAACCCGCGAACCCGTACAAGGGGTCAGGTGTCTTAACCACTAGGCTACCACCGCTTACCCCACGACCATCTTATAGATTGGGCTAACTTGTGGTAAAAACTAAAAGAATAAGAAAAAAAATGGCGGCTGCTTTAGTCGGACTAGTCAGAAGCTAGACGACACGTTTATAGGCTGTTAACTTTTAAGAAGTAATTCTCATATTAAAATAGCCCATAACACCGAGTCATAAAAGTTAACGCGACACCATTAACTGATTCACCAGTCGAAAAGCGGTCAAGAGAGAATTGAGCTTGTGTGACGTGGGTTCCGTAACAGTAAGAGTGACTGTTTAGACTTTAGATCCTAAACTAACTATACAATACCTATTTTGGTATGTAGGAAGATTTGTCTTATAAATGTAGAAAAATATAATTATAAACGTTTGTTTTAGGCAACTATGCACTTTCTTAGTCTTAGTCACTGTCTTTTTTAATATTATTTTTTTCTTTTTTTCTTTTTCGATGACAGATTAGCTCTTGATTACGGTCAGTGATGTTACCGTCTAAGATGTAGCGGCATAACCTCTCCGTAGGAGTATGACATTTGCAGTTTTAATAGGCAAAAGGGCAAGCTTGGCGGTACCTCTGTGTCGATAGCCACAGCCGAAGCTTCCCACCAGATTAGAGACCACAAGACAATTTAGAAATAATAAATTCGACCAAATCGACCCCAGGACATCCCACTTACAAGACCACAGCGCTCACTTCGCCAGAAAGGTCGTAAAAAGTTCGCCAGGGAGGAAAGTAGTGAGGATTAGTATTAAAGAACTAATCTCAAAATGGAAGTTTATGTAGGTATAAGATACCATTCTGGTTTTTCCGTTTAACGTAAGGAACTCTAAAACCACAACCATAGCGTTCGCCTTGAACTTTATGAAACATTAGCGATTCTTTCCGCCTCTGATTCTGATGTGAACAGTGAACTGTGGGTTTACTACCGTCGCTTACAGTATTATTATTTTAATACTATTGACGCTCTTGTTTCAGAATTATAATCCTTATTTTAAGCACGTCAAGGTACGGCATATAAAACTGCAATTTTAAATTATATCCGCGGGTAGATGCATGCGGCTAATGAAGCGGAATGCTTGATTATTATCATTTATCACTGGCCCTTTGATGTGTCATTGTATCTATACTTCTATGCTAATATTATAAATGCGAAAGTTTGGATGGATGGATGGATGGATGTTTGTTAATCAATCACGCCATAACGGCTAAACGGATCTGGATGAAAATTGGCACAGAGATAGATTATAGTCTGGAATAACATATTATGCTACTTTTTATCCTGGAAGGCTACAAATAGGCTACTTCGCGGATGAAGTCGCGGGCATTAGCTAGTCATTCATACTCAAGAGTAGGTTAGAGTAGGTTTCTAAATAAAACCATTCGAATTCCGTGAAACAGAGTCACTAATTTAAATTTATTTCTAGAGAAATTAAAATTATTATTAAAAAAATGGATTGTCTCAACAAGTTCAAAGCTTTTGTACTTAAAACGCAAACTTATTGAAAAATCCTATTACAATGTAAAGCATTGTATAAATCACTGAGATAGGATTTTGAGAAATCTTACTCGAGCGAAGCCAGGGCCGATCCGTATAATACAATCTAAACTTATAAATTTAAAAAAAAAACAGGTTATCTTACCCCCGTATTTGTAATTAAACAGTGGCAGTTCACCGGAACTGATAAGGGTACCGGATGTAGATGCCACTCCCTCTGCTGTAATGCCCTTGAAAACTATTACAGTGTCAAGTGCTAGATTTAACTTGATACTTGGAGGGTTCAGTATATTTTAACAACTGCCTCTTGGGTCTGGAAGCTACGTGTGTTTGCATGCTTATCATACAAATCATGAGCTCCTAGGTTAACCTAGGAACTTTTCCCGACTTGATTAATCGAGTCGGGAAAAGTTAGTAAGTTTTTTCATTAGGTAGTATTTCTAAGTAGGTAGGTATGATCGTCGATTAAGAACTGTGAAACTAATAAAAATCAAATCAAATGCGACATTTGTATACCTACTACTTAATATGTCTATCAAATGTTTTGTTAATTACAATATAAAATGATTACAATCATTAAAATGATTGAATTATAATTAGTTTAACAAACATGTCATACCCACTCGTATTAAATTGAAAAATAGGTACTAAACTTATTTGATTTGCATTAATAATTCTACTCGTAGGTAATAACGAATTATAAGTACTTAGTGACTAGTGTAAGTGTAGACGTAACTGTAAGCTAAACTGTAAAGATAAATTATGGTAATTTTATAAAACAGAAAAAATCAAGCAGCAAAAAAATATTACTTAAAAAAAAAATAGTATACTTAGGTACTTATATCTTAATTTCCTTACTGATTTCTAAAAATTAGGGTGGCGTGGACTGGAGGTCTTAATTTTGACGAAGGCATGATAACAATCGCATGCACACAACCTTTATACATCCACAGACTAAAGAAAGAAGAAACACAGTTATCAAAATGAAGCATGTTTACAGTAAATGAGATAGAGAAAGAAAAATGCGGAAAAATACAGAAATAATTGTAATTAGATTATGGTCATTCATGAGTAAGTTTACCTATTCAAGAACTTCTTCGAATGCCTTTCTGGATTTTCACAAGTGCTCGTGACAATGCTTCATAAAGTTTCATTGGTCTTTTCAATGCCAACCTAGCATTAAGCTTGAAATAATTTAATTGTACAACATTTTCATGATTTTTGTATCCTACTTCTGTCTGTTTGTTTTATTTCCAATTTTGTTTTTGTTATTTTTACTTGTTGTGGTGGTACAAATAAAGTGTATAATGTCCTTGGGTGCACTCGCATAGTGCATATAGGGATATTCGCTGGTTGGTGTCACATTTCCTTTAGAGTAAAATTGTCTAACGGGCCTCTGCGAGTTGGTTTCGGCCCCTCGTACGCCTTCCAAAGGCCCGGGATCCCATGGTCTCGAGATGGAAGAGACATACATAATAATAATAATAATAAATTTGTTAAAAAAGATGCTCGCGATACCGTGTAGACATTTGAATAATTATTGACCAAAAACGTTGAGAATGAGCATGTGAAGAACTGATAAGGCTTGATTTAGTTTCATAAACGTGATTGTCGCGTGATTTCTAGCATTTTCCTTAAGTCAGTGCATTGAATGCAAGCCGGGCTTACGGCACTTAATTAAGTTTTTGAAAAGAAATTATCATCAAGATTATGTCGCAATTTTGATGTAAATTCTCAAGCGAATATTCTGTCTATAAAAATTTGCGACGACTGGATGCTTCGAGCAATTAAGTATGTCGTTCCAAAGTATAACAATTATTATTTGAACGCTTTCATGTTTTTTATAGGTTTCGGCATGGTTCATAAATTAGGTACTCATACATGTATTTACTAAACAAACGGATGAAGATAATTTGTAACGTGATTTTTAATATTAACTAGCTGATGCCCGCGACTTTGTCCGCGTGGAATAAATTTTTAAAATTCCCACGGAAACTCCTCAATTTTCCGGGATAAAAAGTAGCCTATGTCACTCTCCAGGTCCTCAACTATACCCATGCAAAAAATTACGTCAAACCAACAAACCAACAAACAAACACACTTTCGCATTTTTAATATTAATTAGGTGGTGGTCCACAAGTCACACAGACAGACACATACTGCCTCGTTGGTCTAATGGTTATCATGTTCGACTGCGGCTGACGAGGTCCCGGGTTCAAGTCCCAGGTCGGGGCATAATTAAGTGTTGGGTTTTTCGAATTAGAAATTCTCAGTACTAGCCCGGAGTTAGGAAGTTGGCGATGTTTCACCCCCGTGCCTCGGAGAGCACGTTAAGCCGTCGGTCCCTGTTAGGTATTATCACTAACATGATAATAGTCGTTGAAGCCCGCCAACCCGAATTGGAGCAGCGTGGTGGGTCTAAGCTCTAATTCCCTCTCTCCTATGAGAGTGGAGGCCTGTGACCAGCAGTGGGACGTTAATGGGCTGTAGTGGTAGGTGGTGGGCAAACGGTAGTGTCTTCGAGGATAACCTAGACTATACATGATAGTTTTGGATTATAGCGGGTGGACATGCGAAAATTTGACCACAAATGAGAACCTTTATTTATCATCTTGTTGCATCTCTATATAATCGCTCGCTAATTGTGACAGAAGGTTAAAGCTATTAGTTCATTTTATTTTAAAACTTTTTAATTCAATAACCCCTAAATGCATGCTAGCATGAATCTAGGACTTCAATGTTAAAAAAAATGCAGTCGCAGTCCACTTTCGTTTGGTGAGGTCTTCACTGCCCATTTTTAATAGGTTAGGTTTCGTTAGTGTTAGATTGAAAGTTAAATACAATTTATGTATGGTATCCCTGTTATGGTTTTGTAGAGTGGCAACACTGATCTGGGAACTCTATGATCATCATGTAAGATGGCGTAAGGCTATTGACGTGTGTCTGTGTAAATAATTGCTAAATAAAGTATTAAAATGGATAAACCGTGTTTGGATTTAATATCTCAGAAGAGGGATAATGTATTTCACGTGCTAATTAATTGTTTATCCGGACCTATCCTGAAAATGGTACAAATTGTAATTCAAGATGTTAAAGTATTATGACGCCATGACCGTGACGTAATACGTGAAGAAAAAAAAAAGAAAAGAATTAATAATTGTCGTCATGACGGAAGGTGAACTAAGTATAAAATACAAGAAGGATAATAATGTGTCGTATTGTGAAATGATCGTAAGTACTTAAATACCTACGAGGGTTGGTACATTCTTGGTTGCATCGGTGTCGGGAACCGACACGACGACGCGTGCCTGTTGCAATCGGAATTGCATTGGAAAGTTGGCATGGAAATTTAAAAAGAGGTATCAATGGAATAGTTTACTTATCAAGTACTTGCATACAAATTACCAAAGGTCACAGCGAATAAATAAGGTTGTATAATCTAATTCTATCTGGGAATTAGGTAAGTTTACCATTTGCATTCATTCAGTTAGAGTATTGGCCTAGTTGTACTGTGTTTAGGTACATGGAATGAGTTAGTTAAAATACCTATATAATTGAGAGAAATGAGTAAAGGTTGAGTATAAAGGTATCTACCACTACAGCCCATTAACGTCCCACAACTGGGCACAGGCCTCCACTTTCATGGGAGAGAGGGAATTAGAGCTTGGACCCACCACTCTGATCCAATGCAGGTTGGCGGGATAAAGGTACATACTAGAGAATAATAATTATATTGGTTTATCTGGTCTGTCTGGCTAAAGATGACTAGGTGTGTATAATAAATAGATAGACCATACCTACAGAGTGATATAAGTTCAATACCTACAGGTTGTGCTTACATTAAGTACTTAAGTATCTAAGTTTTATGTGAAAGATCATAGTGAATTACACTGGTAGGTAGTTCATAACATGATCTACCTATGAGATATTTAAAGAGTTAAGTCAAAGCTATAATAGGTTGGTATGGTAGTTGGTCGACTACATAACATGGTATAAGTATTATGTAACTTATTGAAGAGGTATTTACTAATTTATTTAGTTGGAAATTAGTTTAATTGATAATCTTGTACCTAAATTGATAGTGAATATTCAATTTATTCTGAGAGTTATGTGAATCATATATACCTAATATTGTTTGAGTAAATGAACAGAGGTCAAAAGTAACTGTAATATTATACATTCCATTAAAACAAGTATAACCCATTAAAGGTCCTTACAAGTGAAAATTGCATTTGTAGAGTGAACGGATACCCAGTTAAAATAATAAGTAAGTTACAGTTTAGCCGTTTAGTATAAATAATATCAGATCTATACATGTTTGAAGGGCTAAAGTATATAATTGAGTAAGTACATTATATATAAAGATTGGGTGGCATAGATAGGTACCTTTGTTCGGAAAATGTGAATTGAAATAATATCAAATCTGCCTGGATGAAGAATGGGTTAGCGGATTTGGGTGTGAATTATGATGGTGATATGACAGGTTTTGAGACCCGGTTCAACTGAAGTTGGTATTTAATAATAAGTGTGTTGTCTGTCTCAAGTATTGCACAGTGGCTGTTTGGAGCGGTGTGCTTTATTGCCTGATAGAGCATATGATTTCTCATTATGCGGAGAGACTGAAGGAAAAGAGAGATATCACATCAGTGATTGTACTCACACCTGGGGTACCATGGTTATGGTGCTGTGTACGGGCTAATGTCTGTTAAGATAGCCGAGGTTTTGCCAAGATAATAATATTTTTAATTTTACAGGTGTAATTAATAAATTAATTCTGGAGTTTTAGTGTGGTCTTCGCAATGTTCTCTGGCCAAGACCAAAAGCTAGTGGCATATCATGTTATGGTGGTTGCCTAACCTGCACCTTGAATAACAATGGTATGGAATGATGTCTATATAACATATGGACCGAGTCCGGGTCGCATATCTTGCAGTCATGTTAGCAAATAAATGCAAAAAGAACTAAGTGGTAATTTTAGTAAATTCCAATTTAATTGTAATGGATGATGACTCTAAAGTCAAAAAGGATAAGTGGCAAAAAAAATAAAGGAGAATGTCCATTGTTTCAAAAGGAAAGTCATCATTTTGTTTAGAGGAAAAATAAAGGAGGATGCCAAATTTTTGAAAATGGAAAATTATCATTTTTGTTTAGAGGGAAAATAAAGGAGATTGGCAAGTTTGTAAAAGGCAATGGCACCTTTTAGTGCAAGGAGATTTATATACAGTCATCTTATATGGTGCAAGGAGTTACAAGAATGATGCAAAGTTTAAGATTTAACTTTTATAGTTAAAGAGGAAAAGTCAAAATATATTTATTCAAAGTTGGTACTTACACAGTACACTTAATGAACGCCAAGTATACAAAGTATAAGACGTGGTGGTGATGATTAACATAGGTATCTTAAAATTAAAGTTACGAGGGTTCCAAACGCGCCCTGGTCTGAGAAGAGTAAAATTGTTTGTTATGAATTTGGGAGCTAAAGCCCGGCTGTTGAATAAAGATTTAAATGTTACTTGGGAGAAAAATAAAATAAAGAGGATGTCGGGGTGGAATGGTACTGGTGGACTGGTAATGATAATATTGCAAATAATTCATATGGTTGAGATAAACAGGGTGTGTAATATGAGAACATAACGGTATTTTGGGAGTGACTCATTTGTGATATTTTGGTTTGATTTTTGTTGAGGTAAAAACAAAATAGAAATAAATATGCCTGCGGGGCCATGGGTCAGCTTCAGGAAAATACCTAAAGGTGAAGTACACTTATTGTAAATGTCACATGCCTGAGGGGCTTCAGAACAAATTGATGCATGCGCCAGCAGGGCTGCACAGCAGATCAGTTTTAGCTAAATACCTAAAGTGGGGTACACTTACTGTATATGTCACATGCCTAAGGGGCTTTCATACAAATTAACGCATATTGGCGCAGGGCTGCACGGCAGAACAGTGCAGAGTACAGAACAGTAAATGTAACATGCCTTAGGGGCTTCAGTACAAACTAATACATTGACTTGCAGGGTTGCAGATTAGTTTCAGGGAAATGCCTAACAGGGGCCTATGGCTCAGTGGTAAGACACGCCTAAGGGGTTTCAGTGCCAATTCATGCATATGCCTGCGGGGCTACTGGTAAGTTTCAAAACATGCCTAAAGGGGCTACCGCGCAGATAAGCCAACATGCCTAAGGGGCTACAGAACACATGTCTTAAGGGGCTCCAACGCAAATTATAGCACACGCCTCCGGGGCGACAGAGCGCATACCTTAAGGGGCTGCAGTACGTATAGCGTATGCCTACTGCGTAACGGATCAGCTTGCTGGGCACACAGCTGATAGAACATGCCTGAGGAGTTATATTATGTGTTATATTATGTGGTATGCACATGCCTGCGGGGCTACTTCACACAGACTGCCTTCAGTATAATTTAAATTATTTTTCAGTAAAGGGCAGTTAGCCGTTGTGGTTGTCGCACCTTGCCTTCGGGGCCTAAGCACCTGCCTTCGGGGCCTACGTACTTGCCTTCGGGGCCTACGTACTTGCCTTCGGGGCCTACGTACTTGCCTTCGGGGCCGACGTACTTGCCTTCGGGGCCTACGTACTTGCCTTCGGGGCCAATGGACTTGCCTTCGGGGCCTACGTACTTGCCTTCGGGGCTTACGCACTTGCCTTCGGGGCCAACGCACTTGCCTTCGGGGCTTACGCACTTGCCTTCGGGGCCAACGCACTTGCCTTCGGGGCTTACGCACTTGCCTTCGGGGCCAACGCACTTGCCTTCGGGGCTTACGCACTTGCCTTCGGGGCCAACGCACTTGCCTTCGGGGCTTACGCACTTGCCTTCGGGGCCAACGCACTTGCCTTCGGGGCCAACGCACTTGCCTTCGGGGCTTACGCACTTGCCTTCGGGGCCAACGCACTTGCCTTCGGGGCTTACGCACTTGCCTTCGGGGCTAACGCACTTGCCTTCGGGGCTAACGAACGTTGCCTACGGGGCTAACGCACCTTGCCTTCGGGGCCGACATACCTTGCCTTCGGGGCCGATGAACCTTGCCTTCGGGGCCGACACACCTCGCCTTCGGGGCTTATGTGATATACTTTCAAGTGTGGACATTAGCGCCCTCGGGGCTGGAATGTAAAGCTTATCGGATTCTGATGAGCAGATGGTGAATCACAAGTAAGTTACCAGTGGAGCTGTACGCTGACCGCATAACTCATGTGGTTGTTCCTTGCCCGTGGGGCTCACCGCTCACGTAAGTTAATTCCGTACCTCTTATATTTTACAACATTTTGAATATATCGCTGGTGTGGAAACAGGAAAATAGGGGCCATGGTGCCAGTAGACTTCGAAAGTCTAGCCTGTGGGGCTGCTACGGTTCGATTTCCGGTAGCGAGAGTTGCAAAATAAAGCAAAGCTTAGGTAAATTGCCCGCGGGGCTAGCCAGATTAGTACCAGTGGCGTGCAGTACATAGAGGCAAAAAGGCACTGCTTACCCCAGCTGAATTAAACCACTCAACTAAATTACTTAATAAAAAATAAAACAGCAACTGTAATATAAATTCATAAAAACGCCATCTATAGTAAATCACCGCCCGTATCTATATTATTGCTGTAGTAATTCTGTAATTATTACGAAGATGGCGCTGTCGTGAATTTTATCCATAGTGAATACGCTCGAGTACCAGTAACCGACGCGACGCTAGCGCCACGGAACAAGCACGAGTTAAAATTGAATATGATTGAAGGTGTGTGTGTTTCACATTCAGTAATACAACACACAACATGTTTACATGTGTGGGTCATCACTCCAGTCATGACCGCACGTGAGTACGTCTTAAAAAGCATAGCTTGCGGAAGCGGCGCAATCAACTCAAGACTTATTTTAATAATGAAAATTATGTAACTGTATTTACCTAGACGCCAAAAAGCTTTTTAAAATTATTAAATAGATTAAAATTTTGTAATAATAGCGTACCTAATTAAAGTATTTAAATTAAATACTTTAATAAAAGAGTTATTATGCGAGACTTCCGCCGGCCACCACACGCACACGGCACTCGCGAGTCGCGCGCCATATTGCTACAAGGTACCTACTACGTGTATGTTATTGTTTTGATTGCGAATTGCGTCCCGTTATAATAAATTTGTAACACGTTCAAGGACATTTCTTTGTAAAAAAACACGTGAATTATTGTGAGAACATCATGTGAGAACTTTTATAGTGATTAGTGATTACAAAATTATTGGAATTGTTCAGAAATCCTATCTTCGAAGTATTAATCGGTAACGTAACAAACAATCTACTTAAATATTATTATTTTAAGTACCTACCAGTACCTAGTACTACTTAGTACCTACTACCTTTTTGGGGTGTAAGACGAGAGAGAGTTCTTGGTGTAAGCACTTTTTTGCATCACATAACGCTCGCGATTATCTATTATAATATAGTAAGTAGGTAGGTACCTAGTCCTAGTAGGTAGTTGAGTATGATTTGTTAGCATGCTAAGCATGTTCGATTGCAGTTGAGAGGTCCTGGGTTATTTCCCAGGTCGGGCCAAAAATACCTAGATAAGGTACCTAGTTCGATATTAGGTTTTTGTTTTAAGAAATTCTCAACACTAGCCTGGAGTTGGAAACTGGCTGTTTCATCCTCATACCTAATAAATGCTTACCCTGGCTTCGAACCCTGTGCACGCCACTGGAGACATGAGCATTGTTATGGAGATGTGGCTTTACAAACATCTTTGGGGACAATGTATGTTCATTCACATTAGGAATACACCATGAAAAACCGGTCATGTTTGAGTCAGACTTGTGCACAAAGGGTTCCGTACCACCGTACTATATTAATTATTTATTAAAACATTTGAATTTGAATTTGTCAAACAATTTGACATCGACCTTCGACCTTCGACTCTATAAGTAAGGAATCCTAATTACTAATTTTCTTTTCTTGTGCAGTGAGAGCTTGCTTTTTGCCAAATGTCATGATTTTAGATCAACGGGAAGTATGGGCAGTGGCGTGCACATCATAGAGGCATAAAAGCACACCTTTCCCTATAATTTTCCATTGTGACCAGCCAGTAAATAGGTTCTTCCCAAAATGCCTACCTTGGCTTCAAATCCTGTGCACGCCACTGATTAGTACAGGTAATCTACTATATTATTATTATTATTAGCCGGTTATTATTACTCGCCGTTGGGGGCATGATAGTATGCAAGTAGCAAAACAGCTGTTTTTCAGGCGAAAGCGCAGTGATGATGATACAGTTCAGTGAGTGTCACGGTTAGGTGACATAAAGGCTTAATAGGTCTGTAAAATATGCAGATGGTATCCACTGATTTCAACTATTGTTTTAAATGCGAGGCACTGAGTGGCAAACAAGTATTATAGCCGCCGCGTAAGTTGAACTATGCACAGTAACACATTTCGGGTGTCAAATGAAGTGCGGTATGAGGTGCGCCGCGAGGGGCCGCACGTTACCATACCCTTGCTTCCCGCGCATGCTCCGCATAGTCCTGTAGTACGATGTACCTGCGCAGACGACCGCCATTTTGGGTCAAGTTACGGGACGCGATTTATATCGGTGCTATGTTTTGATGCCATTTGGGGTTCACTAAGATTCATGTGAGAGTAACAATATTTCTATGCAGGTTGAGCGATGTAACAAAATATCGTGTACAGAGATTTACTTATCTTGTAAAGAGACTCGCTCTATGATGTTCCTTGGGATATTCATTCATAAAAGTGATATGAATACCATAATTAGATTGAGGAGGAACAGTGAAAAGTAGATTACCAAAATATTGAACAACCAAGTAGGTACACTATTACACATTTATATTTTATTAACATTATATTATATTTACATATGATATTATACTATATTATATTATATTATATACGTTTTCACCACACTATCACGACTGCACAAATCAAAATGATATGAGTTGCCAAGCAGATGCCAAAGTATGTTGTATTGAATAGTATCAACATTTGAGTTCGGTTTTACGAAACGTTGAAATTTGGCAACAGCTGATGAAGGCATTACCGGGCAGTTGAGTTGCCTGTTGTGTTAAGTTAAAACGAACAATACAATGCAGGACCACGGTATAAGGTTAACCTAATCTTCCGGTGAGAATAAGGTGCTATTGAAATTTCAAATGAAATTAGGAACGTAGAGATTTGCTCAAAAGATGGAGCATATGCAAAGTATACAAAATGGCTCATTATAGAGAACGTGGCTCAGGTCTTCGGGTTTTATTGAGTTTTGTAACCAATTGTAACCGATTGTCAGATAAAGTTCTGGGGGTGAATTGTAACATAAGCTAGCCTGGCTAAGGCTTACAGAGAAGGTATATGTCATTTATGCCATGTGTAAAGAATAAAGTATAATTAAGTGTAATGAATGAGTAATAATAACCATTCTGGAAAGTAACAAAGTGAACATGAGTATACTCATAGGAGAATTATTTATAGGTGTATAATAGCACCAGTAGACTATAAGAATCGTATTTATTATTTAATCCAATGATTGTGTTCTCATCTCTATGAGAATGTCGAAGTTGTTACGAATTACACTTATAGAATTGAAACTTTGGGTTAAGAGTTAGCAATGTTAAGATGTTATTGATCAGACAAAGTTAAAGTTCGTTTCTCATTTATCACTACCTGAGGATTAATTATTGTCATTGAGTTGCATAGGATTAACCAAAATGAATAACGGGAAATGATTACTTATATTATGTGTTTGGGTAACTAACGGAAAACTCTGTGTAATGCTGGAAAGCTACTTCTGAATAAGTTTATGTTTACAAAATGAACATGTGTAGGCAGCTGTTGTTGTTTGTGAACTATGGCGATTCAGTTACTTCAGTATCTTGCTACACGTAAATTCACCAGAGTTAGAATAATATGATGAGATGTGTCATGGGTGATAAATCCATATTTACTTATTAGGTGAAGTTTTGTAACGCGAAAAGACGATGGAGACTGATGCTCTTTTAACCTAAAACATAGTCTTGTTATCTGCAACTGTACGTGGCTAAGGTTTATAATGCCAGTGCTTTAACATCGGAGTGTCAGGCGTTAAAAGCCAGCGTTAATACTACAAATGGCAGAGTAGCATCAGCAATCATCGTGATTTTAATTAACTGTTCAAATTATGTAAACTTCGGGACGAAGTTTGGGTCAGGATGACCGAACTGTTAGATTGAAAGTTAAATACAATTTATGTATGGTATCCCTGTTATGGTTTTGTAGAGTGGCAACACTGATCTGGGAACTCTATGATCATCATGTAAGATGGCGTAAGGCTATTGACGTGTGTCTGTGTAAATAATTGCTAAATAAAGTATTAAAATGGATAAACCGTGTTTGGATTTAATATTAGATTGGCTGCAATCAGAGACCCAATTGTCTAAAAAAATCGTAATCATCATTTGAGAGCTTACCTAATACTCAAACTGTTTAAGGAGTTCATACATGCTTTTTGACATGTAGGCTTTTATGAACTGCCCTCCGATCATGTAAGAATGGCCGATCAAACGTTAAAGATCATCGTCAAAGTAAAGTAAACCATAAAAGCATTAAATTAGAGCTCAATTTCGTTTTATACGTTTAGTTGTGTATGATACTCTAACGTATAAGAATGGACACACGAAATTGAGCTCTAATTCAATGCATTTATGGTTTATTTTACTTTGACGACGATCTTTAACGTTTGATCGGCCATTCGTACATGATTGGGGGGCTGTTTAAATAGTTCGAATTATACGTTTGAAAAACGTTAACGTTTACGATTTTGTGATGGAACAGGTGGAATGCGTTTGCCTAGAATCTGTCTTCTTATTGTCCACCTATTGTTTGAAGAATTAATCAGTAAAAACCACAAAATGTAAGTTTCAAAAGTAGCTTATGGTTTGCTATGGTCATGTTTATGTCTTACGAGTAGTGCCTATAATGTAATTTTTTACTGGACCAGTGCGATGAATTAAGTGGTTATAAAACAGATGCACACTTTGTCCTTCTGTGGTAGCGAGCGATTCATCAAAATCATTACTGACCTTTAGCTATAGTCACCTGAGACCGTTTATTTCTACATTAAACAGGTTTATTTTTCTTTTTTGTTATTCCAAAGGCCTATGATTTATTAACTTTGACTAATTTTGTGCTCTTAATTTATTATTATTTTTAGTTCCATGTCTAAAAACCAGGAAGGGAAATCAAAATCGTAATAAAAAGTTGTTATTCACACATAATATAATTGATGAATTATTGTGATAGGCAGATAAGATCTATAGTGTATTTGTAGTGGGTTAGTAGGTAGATATAATATGATGTAATGTTTCTTAAAACAAAAAAGTTAAACACATGGTCATCTATTTTATTAACTACCGATATACTTAGTCATTTACATATTATTTTCGCGTTTTAAATTTTTTTAATATTTTTTTGGTTTGAGTAATCATATAAAATCTTTCATACTAGTTAGAAAAATTCTTTTAAATTCCATACATAGTGCGCGAGTAAGTAGGTACCGACTACCGTCTACCGTCGTGATTAACTTTAACTTACAAATTAACTTCATTACTTAACATAAATTACTCATACCGAATATCTAGATACCTACCACAAAGACAAATTCGAAATATATTTATATGTAATACATTATGTCAAGATAACCAAACAAACTTTGTTGTTGCCGTTTGGACTTTACGTTAAAAACATGGCAGCTATTTCTTATTGCGAATTACAAAATAATATGTACAGTCGCGGTCAGAAAATGTTTACCATCTTAAGGTTTATAATTGCATGGACCCATCTGAGTCAGAAGATCGTTAAGTGGTTTGATTAGGTATAGATCAAAGATTTTTGTAGTGAAAACTTCTTTAGCCGCGTTGACCACTTTTTGGTAGGGGAAAATCTTATCTTATGGCGATGATTCTAAGTGCGTCAAACTAGAAATTAGGAAATGAATTTTAATTCGATGTTTGAAAACTTTTTTCTTTCCATTAATATGAGTATAAAGTACAACCTACTCACTAAAATTACAATCTAGCCTTAAAATTAGACTAATGAGTAATTTTACTTTAACCTAAACTTATAAATATACCTACCTATACTAAGAAGTAGTCCATTGACGCATCTTAGTCTTTCTTTATTCAATTTAAAGACACTATGTTCTTGTAAATTTGAAAACTTCGTCTAATTTGAAAACTGGTAAACATTGTCAGACCGCGACCGTACGTACATAAAAATACTTTGTTCCTCACAGTTTGTATGTGGGTAATTTGCAGTAATACCAGGCCTGGCTCACTTGTCACGTGACCTGAGATATTTAACTACTGCTGCGTGGACGCTCGACGGCACTCGTATCAGTCGAGTGTTGCGCGCGGACCGTAGTTATACGTTTGACTTTTACTCAAGTTCTCGTTATGGATAAACAAAGAAAGATCAGTAAACGATATCGTATCACATTAGGTCGTTTAAACTCTAATTATTAAGACCTAACTTATCGCTCTTTGCACTTCCTAAGGACCCTGAAAGGTAAGTTTGTATTATTTGCCTATCTAGGTACATAGTACATACGTACCTACTTAGAGTTTTAACAAAACTAATATTAATACATAATGTGGGTAGTTTTATTTTTATATCCACACAAGATACAGTTTTAAACAAAAGTAAATATAAACCATAGGTAGTATCCAATATTATAGTGATAGCCTAATGGGTAGACTTCAGCCTCCAAGTCTGGGGTTCGATCCTGGGAACGCACCTCCAACTTAATTAATTAAAATATATCATTTACGGTGAACAAAAATCGTGTGTAAAGCTGAAAACATGCCTGAAGTTCTATAATCATTATAAAAAACTCTAATATGTCTGCCAACAAGAAATTGGCCAGTGTGGAGGAATATATGGCTTAAACCCTTCTCATTCTGAGAAGAGCCTCGTGAGTCGTGCTTAGTAGTGGGACTAGTGAGCCGCCGATGAGTCGATGATGATTAATCCATAATGTGGGTATATTATTTTGTCTCGTAAACTCTGGCATGGGCCCCCTTCCACCCCATATAAGTGTAAAATATTCATTGATATTTCACTACTTGTGGAATATATAACGACTTTTTTTTATCCACTACAAGTTAGCCCTTGACTGCAATCTCACCTGATGGTAAGTGATGATGCAGTGTGAGATGGTAGCGGGCTAACCAGTTAGGGGCATGGCAGCATGTTAAACCCATATCCCTATTTGGTTTCTACAAAATCTATGAATAATAATAATATATCTTTTATCTATTTTTAAAGTAATTGTCGTCCTCATTGCAACCGATTACCGACCCATAGTAATGATACCGATAGTAAGAATTTAGAAGTAGTCAACCCTAAGGCTACACGCGCCGCGTCTGAAGGGATAAGAGTTACGCGATAGATAGAGATATATAGAGGTAGGTATTTAATTATTTTCACTCGCAGCGCTGTGCGAGCTGAATTGCACTTTATTACGACGTAACCTGAGTCGCTGATGGTTAAAAGGTCTTCGCGGAGTAACTCTTCTGTTACTACTATTACCTATTCTGTGGTAATACTGACCCATTAGCCACCATGCCTGTGCTGAGGCCTGTTACGTTTATAGGGCAACCACACACCTGAGACAAAGGTGTACTTTCAGTTTTATTGTAAGACAAAACTTACACTAAAACTGTAACTGGACGATTTATGTAATATAAGATATAGATAAACATAACAAACCGAGACAACGATGTACTATCCGTTTTAATGTAAGACAAATCATATTACCTAATATTATAAATGCGAAAGTGTGTTTGTTTGTTGGTTTATTGGTTTGTTGGTTTGTTCTTCAATCACGCTACAACGGAGCAACGGATCGACGTGATTTTTGGCATGGGTATAGTTGAGGACCTGGAGAGTGACATATGTTACTTTTCATCCCGGAAAATTAAGGAGAAGGAATCAAAAAACTTAAACCACATCAGCATCAGTTAGTCTTACAATAAAACTGTAACTGGACGATTTCTGTACATAAGATATAGATAAGCATAACAAGCCACGTGGCGTCCTTGGTAACCACCAATTCTGTGGTTGGACCACCACCAGCACGGTCATCACTACAGCCCATTAACGTCCCACTGCTGGGCACAGGCCTCCACTCTCATAGGAGAGAGGGTATTAGAGCTTAGACCTATCACGCTGCTCCAATGCGGGTTGGCAGGCTTTAACGACTATTATCATGTTAGTGATAATAACCGGGACCGACGGCTTAACGTGCTCTCCGAGGTTTTATCGTCCCAAAAATAATCATGTTCTGATGAGGCACAGAGCTCAATTTCGTTCCGTCTTCCTGTGCACGCATCACTCTGAAACTAAGAAACGGATTTTATTGCAACATGGCATACTCATAGCTTATTCTCTGATATAGAGAATGATCAGGATAAAGAGTATGAAAGCTTTTGCCAATTTCCATCTAAGTCATCTAAGTTTCATCCTAATAAGTCGTAAATGTCTAGCAACCCTTATTTATCAGAAGTGTAATGCAGTGTGTGCGCTTCAATTTTAAACGAACTACAAACCGAATAGTTTGCAACAAAGTAGTTTAAAGAATTGCATTCTCGTTAATTTACAAGGTGAAGCCATTGACTTATATGTATAAGTCAATGGGTGAAGCTCTACACCCACTGAGCTAATAGTTGTGCGTTTAATGACTATTTGATGGTGCGTAATAATTTAGGTGGATGTAACATGGGATGTTATTGATATTTCGAGTTCTACTATATGTCAAACATTTGTCAATATGCGGAACCTTAACTTATTTCACATCACATAATATATTCACCTTTCAAAATAAGAAAGTAAAAATTTTGAACGGAGCAAAAAGTGCTAAATAATTTATAGTCCCACAAACATATCTGACCCAGTGACCAAAATTTGGAATAATTTTTAGTTTTTAGATATCTGTACTCTTTGTATTCTTTCATGTGTGCAATAAAGTATTCATCTATCTATCTATCTATCTATCTATCTATCTATCTATCTATCTATCTATCTATCTATCTATCTATCTATCTATCTATCTATCTATCTATCTATCTATCTATCTATCTATCTATCTACACAAGCATGTACCTACAGAGTGCACGCTACTGGTGTTGCCCACACATTAAAATTAATACCCACCGTGTTAATACCGTAATTAGTGTAACAACATTGGCTGTATCACTTTCCTGTGCTGTCGGTAATTATGTTTGTGTGAATTGCGATGTTCCCAGGCGATGTCTTGATAATCGACCATCGTGTCCTCGGTGGCGATTGTTGGATCAATTAGACTTGCCTGGTATTATATTAAACTAGCCTCTTCCTGTAGCTATGTACGTCTGCAAGCAACAGTTTGCATAACGTAATAATATGAGCCTTTTGGTTACAATAATATACTTAGACTAGCTTTTGCCCACGATTTCGTCTGGACTACACAAATCTCGAACCCCTATTTTACCCCCTTAGGGGAGGAATTTTCATAAATCGTTTCTTAGGGGATGCCTACGTCATCAAACCTATCCCGTATATTCAGCCCGATCCGTCGAGTAGTTTGAGCTATGCGTTGATAAATCAGTCAGTCAGTCACATTTTGCGACGTCATTCGGGTGGTTTTAGGTTTTAAAAAATCCAGCGGGAACTTAATGATTTTTCGGGATGAAAAGTAGCAAAAGTCTTAACTCTGGAATGCTAGTTTTATCTCTACCAAATTTCGTCGAACAGATTGGTAGTGAAAGCGTAGTAGATAGACAGACACAGACAGAAAAACGGATGCATAGACAGACAGAACTTTTCCCGGATATAACGTAGCCTTTAATATGTCACTCTCCATTTTTTTTTTATCCACTACAAGTTAGCCCTTGACTGCGATCTCACCTGATGGGAAGTGATGATGCAGTCTAAGATGGTAGCGGGCTAACCTGTTAGGGGCATGGCAGTTATATTAAACCCATACCCCTATTCGGTTTCTACACGGCATCGTACCGGAACGCTAAATCGCTTGGCGGCACGTCTTTGCCGGTAGGGTGGTAACTAGCCACGGCCTAAGCCTCCCACCTGGCAAAATTCTAGGTCTCAAGTTTACCCAATACCCATGCTTTTGCATTCACGTCGATATCTGTTGAAATGCTCTGATGAGACGTAATTTAAGAACTCGTACCAACAAACGCACTTTTGAATTCAATATTAATACGGAATAATTAGCGCAAAACACAATATCTACGTAGCACTTAGGTACCTACCTATACCTATTCTTATTTGTCTTTTACATATTCCGACTTTACGGCAAACCTTCTGTTTAAACAAAATCGTATCTAGCTTTTATTTGAGCAGCAAAGAATATTTGATTAATGCCGGCTTAAATTAATCACTTTATCTTTATCCTACCATTGAGCATTGTGAATTGAGATGTCGGACGTTGTATGAACAGCTGTTCCTAGACGTATGTTTACATTATTCTTCCGGCATTTCTGTGTTGAGTCAACACTCATTTGCGAGCAAAGTTTCTCTATTTGTTTAGGTTACTTAATATTCATTCATCGTGGGATCGTATCGAAACTAGGTCAGTCGAAGATTATAAGAAACTAGCCGATGCCCCCGACTTGTCAGCGTGGATTGAGGTTTTTTGGTTCCCACGGGAACTCTTTAATTTTCCGGGATAAAAAGTAGCCTATGTGTTATTCCAGACTATAATATAGCTCTGTGCCAAATTTCATCCAAATCTGTCCAGCCGTCAACTCAATCATAAATCTCTCATCGTTATGGCAGCGTTCGTAAGAAACATTTTCGTTCGACCATTTCCTCCGACTTGCTTCGCAAATCCGACTACCACGAAAAAGTCTTTTCATTTTTCGGGTTAATATATAGACTATGACACTCACAGATAATGTGGCTTTGTATTTGTAATAGAATTATCAAAATCGGTTCTGTAGATCCAGAGATTACCCCCTACAACCTCACAAACTCACAAACTTTACCTCTTTTTATAATATTAGTATAGAATATAATAATATGTATTATGGTTACGCACTTCCAATAGTCCTTTAACTGCCTCGTTGGTCTAGTGGTTATCATGTTCGACTGCGGCCGACGAGGTCCCAAGTTCGAGTCCCGGGTCGGGCCATAATTAAGTGTTGGGTTTTTCTGATTAGAAATTCTCAGTACTAGCCCGGAGTTAGGAAGTTGGCGGTGTTCCACCCCCGTGCCTCGAAGAGCACGTTAAGCCGTCGCGGTCCCGGTTATTATCACTAACATGATAATAGTAGTTAAAGCCCGCCAACCCGCATTGGAGCAGCGTAGTGGGTCTAAGCTCTAATTCCTTCTCTCCTATGACAGTGGAGGCCTGTGCCCAGTAGTGGGACGTTAATGGGCTGTAGTGGTGGTGGTGGTGGAATATTCCTTTAAAATATTTAAATAGTCCTAACTTCCAACCAAACAGCTAGGTTACTTATCTAACTTTGATTCATGTGATCTGTATGTAGTTTTATGATGATGATCCTGTAGGTAGTTTTTTTATTTCACTAAGCTTCGCCATCTCTAGTAGGGTGGTACCTAGTACCTATGTAGTGTAGCAGTAAGTAAAGTAGTAATAAATCGAACCTAGTGAAGAACAGACGTGTCTCATTTAATCCCAGTACGCCCACCACATGGCGACCCTTGCCATGCGCGTTCCGCGGTGTCGGATGTCGGCCGGTTAGATGCGGACGGTGCGAATTCCTGTGTGCCTCGATGCCTCAATTGAAGAAATAAGTTTTAAAAATGATTGAAGCCAGTCCTGAAGTTCTGATAAAAATAGATAAATTTTTTAAAGCCTGGCTGATGGACTTTACCATAATCGGTTCAGCAATTCTTTTTATTATTATTTTGTTGATCTGCTACGGACAGAGGCGATAAATCCGAAATATAAGTGCTGGAAATGGGGAAATCATATTCAATCATACCAAGATGTGACACGAAAAAGAAGAAAAGCCATCTATTGAAAAGCCTAAAAGTCTAAAAGTATCAAGGTTATAAAATAAATACCAAGAAGAAAAATAGAATATTTCACCATGGGAAAACAGTGTTCGAAATGTGAATGCCAAAACAAAGAAGTTGTAATTCAAAACGGCAATAATTCGGAGATAAACATTAACAACGTGCTATTAGCTTCAATTTTGGCGATATGTGGTATTGCGCTAATATATGTGAGCATCACTAAATATAAAAAATGCTACCAAAATTGGGTCTCGGAAGGAGTCCGCGCTGATTTTACGAGAAGGCTGCAGCAACGCTGGTCAGGTCGTGCAGGAGGAGGAAACCGAGGAGAACACGAACAGGAGAGAGTTTAAGAGTTTGAAGAGAATTCATCCCTGAAGTTAAAGTCAAATTGTGCGGTTTAGTGTTTCGTAAATAAAGTGCGTGCGGTAATAAATGTTAACAAGTGCAAAGTGCCTGCCTAAAGCATGAGTGAATTAAAGAACTTTTAAAGAACTTTTCTTATGAACTGTTAAGTTTTCCTTTTTTTTTTTTATTTTATAAATATGTTTAATGGAAATACAATTAAAAAGATTTTATAATGAATTAGAAGATATAAGGGTAAGTCTTAGAAAATTAGGTCCTAATAGGAGATTAGAAGAAATAGGGAAAAATAAAATTAAAAGAGGCATAGAAATATATGGAAAATATAAAATATATATTAATACGTTGCATTCTAAAGAATTATCAAGTGATTATTCAGAGTTAATTATAGAAAATTTATGTAAGAATATAGAAAGTAGTTATCGTAAAATATTACTTTATAGTGAGTCTACGGTATCATCAGACAACATGGCAAATTTTGATTTAAAAACTGCTAGTATTTTAATTCCTGTAATGGATGGAAATGAAGTGACGACTGAAAAGATAATACAAGGCATAGAAATGTACGATTCTTGCTTATTAAAAACGGAAGACAAGAAATTGCTGATTTCTTTTGTACTCAAAACTAGATTAACTAAAATAGCTAGATTAAAATTACAACCTGATTACAAGACAGTAAATGATTTGACCTTAGATATCAAAAAGTTTTTACTAACGAAAAAATCAGCAAATTCTTTATTGATTCAATTGAATAAATTATCTCAAAATGAATCAACTATTGGAGATTTTGGTAATAAATTGGAGGAACTTTTTGTTGAGTTGACGATTTCCCAAGCAGATTCCAATGATACAGCGAGTGCGATTTTAAGACCGATTAATGAAAAATTAGCTGTAAAACGGTTTGCAGATGGACTTCGTAACAGAAGGCTAGGTACCATCATTGCAGCTCGAGACTACCAGGAGTTGAAGGACGCGATTCGTGCGGCAGAAGACGAAGAATCGTCTCTACCATCCGGTCAAGTAGTGATGAACATGAGAGGTAAGTCGAGAGGAATAGGAAGATACCAACACTACCCAGTTCGTGGAAGTTCTTCGAACAAAGGTCAGTACTATAATAATACTCGTATTTACCCAGGTGCTTCCTACTATAATAATTACCGTGGTAATAATAATTCGAATTACCGTGGAAGGTACAATACTGCTCCAAATCGTTACCGTAACCACTACACCCGTGGCTATTCCCGTAGAATTCGAGGTCAAGGTCGTGGCGTAACGCAACATAAAGCATATGTTGGTGAAAATCAGATTGACTCAGAACAGAAAAATAGTGAGTTAAATGATAATTTTCAGTTTTTTCGAGCATAAGATATTAACTTCGTGTGAAGGTCTAGATATTTTAAGGTTTAGGTTAGGTAGTGTAGAGTGTTCATTTTTATTAGATACAGGTGCAACCCTATCTGTCATACATAAGGATAGATTACCTAGTAACATAAAGTTATATAGTAACGAAACCATAATTTGTGGTCTAGGAGGTAAAATAAGTTCACAGAAAATAGCGTGGATAGATTTAGAAACACGTGCAAATGTATTATTCCATCATAAGTTCCATGTATTGGACGAAATGCCGTGTCAGGCGAACGGAATTATCGGATTAGATTTCTTGCGAGCTTATAATGCAAATATCAACTTACGAACGAATGAGCTAACTTTGTACACTCGAGGACAAAAGTGTTCGATACAAATAAATAAAAGTAGTGGAAGTCAAATTTATTTAACATTGCCAGCTAGAAGTGAATCGATACATTTTATTTCGATAGATAAATCATTTGTTTCAAGAAATGAGTATGTTTTGACGCGAAACAGTTTTCAGAAAATATATATTTAGCAGGAAGTTTAGTAAAAGTTCATGATGGCAAGGTGCCAGTTAGGTTACTTAATACATCCGAAAGGGACGAAAAATTAAATATATTTAACCCAGAATTAAATTCATTAAACGATTACAAGATATGTACATTTGATAAGTCATACAGTTCAGTAGAACGAGTTAAAAAATTATTACAAACATTGAAGTTGAAACATTTAAGTTCATACGAACGAAACCAGGTAGAATCCATATGTGCTAAATACGCCGATGTATTTTACTTAGAAGGGGATACGTTAGGTACAACTAACATAATGGAACAAAGTATCAGCATAAAACCGAACACGAAACCTGTTTATGTTAAGCCATATAGAATTCCCGAGTCATTGAAATCGGAAGTGGATAGGCAAATTGAAAACATGTTGAAGGAAAATCATCGACAGTCAATGACAGATCATAAACCACTTATATATTTATTTAGCATGAAAGATCCCTCTAGCCGATTATTAAAGTTTAGATTAAAGCTTGAAGAGTATGATTACAATGTTGTTTACATTAAAGGAAAAGATAACGTAGTAGCGGATGCATTGAGTAGGGTAACCATTACTTCGAACGAATTAAAGGATATCAATCAAAAAATTATGGTAATGACGCGTGCACAGAGAAGAAAATTAGATAATAGTGTTGATAACAGTAGCTTAGGAAACCCAAGTATACCTAATGTTTCTGACAACGATAGGTCAGGCCAACCTAGAGTAGCGGAAATATTGCGTATTCCCAGTGGTTCCGTGGAAATGAAGTTTATCGAAGGTAAATGGATAGATAGATTACGAGTAAAAAGAGAAATAACTGAGGAAGATCAATGTTTTGCGTATGTAGAAAGTCAATCAATTATATACATTAACCTCAATTTTATGTCGCAATTCACGCGAGACGTATTTGCGAATATGTTGAGAGATTTTTGTAATAAAATAAATGTGAAAGAAATATGTATAATAAAAGACGTATACAACACGTTATTTTTAAAAGAGTTGTGTGAAGAGATAAAAAGTAGAAATATGTGGACCGGTCCCCAAATTCATATATTAAGAAATGTTAAGAGAATTACGGATAAAGACGAGAAGACAGTTATATTAAATGATTATCATTTATTACCTTCGAGCGGACATGCAGGTATTCGACGAATGGTAAATAATATTAAGAGTAAATATTACTGGCCAGGACTAGAAGCAGATGTTAGGAACTATGTAAGTAAGTGTATCAAGTGTCAAGTTATGAAGCACTCTCCAAGTCATAAGGAACCTATGGTAATAACAACAACTGCCAGTTCAGCGTTTGAGAAGATATTCTTAGATCTCGTTGGTCCATTAGATAAGGATGATGCAGGTAATCAATACGTACTTACCATCCAGTGTGAGCTTACCAAGTATGTGGATGCATACCCATTACCATCAAAGGAAACTAAGGTAGTAACCAGTGCATTAGTTAGTAATTTTATATTACGTTACGGCGTTCCTGACGTCATCGGTACAGACAAAGGAAAAGAGTTTGTATCGTCTACAATGGCAGAAACATGTAAGTTATTAGGAATAGAGAAAATCCATTCCACAGCTTACCATCATCAGAGTATAGGTGCGTTAGAAAATACCCATAAAAATCTAAGAAACTTTTTGCGTATACAATGTGAGGAAAATACTTACACATGGAGTCATTGGCTACCATTTTGGTGTTTTGCTTTTAATACAACCATACATACAGCAACAAAGTATACTCCGTATGAATTAGTCTTTGGTAAACAGTGTCATATTCCAAGTCGATTGAAAGGTGATATTATAGAACCATTATATTGTGCAGACGATTATGCATTACAGTTGAAATATAGATTACAACTTGCGCATAAAGATGCGAGAAAAAGGTTAATTGATAGTAAGATAGATCGAAAATTAACTTATGATAAAAATAAAAAACCAGTTCATTATCAAAAAGACGATTTAATTTTGGTTAAAAATGAAAGTAAGAATAAGATGGATCCATTGTATAAAGGTCCATATTTAGTCATAAGAGATATTGAACCTAATGTTGAAATAATTAAAAATAACAAAATTGAAGTTATTCATAAAAATCGTACGAAACTTTATAAAACATAATTAAAATTATATAATATAATACAACAATAATGTTTGTTATATTCTTGTTTACGTAATTTTTTTTATTGTCGTACAATTTATCGAACATTGAATTCATGTCAATTGTTAGAATACCTATTTACTACTCTATGTATTAGACTATAAGTATAAATTTACTACTCTATGTATTAGACAATAAGTATATTAATAATATGTTCTTTATAGAATTTCATTTTCTATTACCATATAAGTAATTATTGTACACATTCAAAAAAAAAAACAAATAGATACCTTTTTGTTTTTTTTTTCATTTAGGGGAATGATGTAGTGTAGCAGTAAGTAAAGTAGTAATAAATCGAACCTAGTGAAGAACAGACGTGTCTCATTTAATCCCAGTACGCCCACCACACCTACTACAGTGTAGTAGGACCTATTAGGTAGTAGGTACCTATCAGGAGTTAAAAATAATATGACTGTGCAAGTTATGAGATTAGGTATATTTTTTTACTAGCTGATGCCCGCTACTTCATCTGCGTGGTAAAAGTTGTTTTTGATCTCGAGGAAACTCTTTCCCGGGATAAAAAGTATCCACTAGTATGACACTCTCCAGGTCCTCAACTATACCCATTACCCATGCCAGAAATCACGTTGATCCGTTTCTCCGTCGCGGCGTGATTGAAGGACAAACCAACAAACAAACACATTTTCGCATTTATAATATTAGTAGGTATGATGAAAAAAAAAATATTTTTACATTTTATTGGCATAATGATGAGCTTCTCTTACGCTGTAGAAATTAAACTAAGTAATTCAATTTCATAATAATTGTATGAAGTCTTGTATTTATCTCAGTAAATTAGTTTATTCACCAACTATTTTTTTTAATTTATTTCGTGCAACTCAGTGTTAGCCTTCCTAATTCTAGATTCCTTTTGTATCCGAATCTTACTATTTTTCTCTCTCTAACTTGTTGGGATCATATTATTTATTGCACATACAATTTAATTATTACTTTTATATGAGAAATAACGCAAAAAATGCTTTCTCAGTTACAGAAAATAAATACTTTGTCAACAGCTTGTGAGTTGTGTCGTTCGTGCTATTCAAAATAATCCAAAAGAATTCGCGAACTTTTTCCAAGCACGCATATAAAACATTAAAAAACCGGGCTCTATAAATACAGGCATTAACCAATTAGGTTATCCGAGCACGTATCCTCGCGATAAGTAACACTTGATAGCTGATACAGGGGGCTTATTACCATCGATTAGAGCAGTATTATTTTAATATTGCAGTTTTATGTGACGTACCTTGACTTCCTTATAATAAGGACTAGCTAATGCCCGCGACTTCGTCCGCGTGGTTTAAGTTTTTTTGATTCCCGCGGGACCTCCTTAATTTTCCGGGATGAAAAGTAGCCTATGTCACTCTCCAGGTCTTCAACTATACCCATGCCAAAAACACGTCGATCCGTTGCTCCGTGGCGGCATGATTGAAGGGCAATCCAACAAACCAACAAACAAACCATTTATAATATTAGTACCTATTATTATAATTCTGAAACAAGAGCGTAAACAATGTTAAAGTAATACTGCTTCAAACAATGGTAGTATGCCCCCAGGCCCCAGGTTGCGCTCAGCTCTCAGCTCGACGGTGCGGGCTATTTCTGAAAGTCTAGCGCTTGTAAACCGTATGCCAACGGCATTGCATATATACATACAAATAAACATTTGCTTTTACAATATACGACATTTGTGTCGTACTAGCTGATGCCCGCGGCTTCGCATGGTTAAAGTTTGTTTACTCCCGTGAGAACTCCATAAAAATTACTTTATGTCACTGTCCAGATCTTCAACTATACCCATACCAAAAATCACGTCGATCCGTTGATCCGTTGCGCCGTGATTGAAGGACACACCAACAAACAAACACATTTTCGCATTTATAATATTTCTGGAATAAGCTTTTTTTAATTCCCCATGGAACCCCTCATTTTGCCGGAATGAAAAGAAGCCTGTCACTCTCCAGATTCTCAACTATACCCACGCGAAAAAATCAAGTCGCATTTATAATATTTATAATATATACTAGCTGATGCCCGCGACTTCGTCCGCGTGTTTTAAGTTTTTTTGATTCCTGCGGGAACTCCTTAATTACCCGGGATAAAAAGTAGCCTATGTCACTCTCCAGGTCCTCAACTATACCCATGCCAAAAACACGTCGATCCGTTGCTCCGTTGTAGCGTGATTGAAGGACAAACCAGCAAACCAATAAACCTCGTTGATAACAGAAAACTCACTATTTGAAAATTTTGACGACATGACACCGATTCGGCGCGCGACAGTGGATCGCCTACAGCGCGGAGTTCACCAGCTCTAGATTTGATTAAAAAATGATTGTTTTGAAAGCAAAAGATTTGAAATACTAATCATTTGTTTGCGTTACAGATTAATTGCTATTGATAAAATAATTGATAAAATTGCTTTCATATGTCGTATGTCATAAAAGGGATCTCAATATTTGCAGTGAGAGCAGTATTGGCATTTAAGATACGATAAATTATATTATTTGTCTTTGTAATTCCGCTGTACCATCTCATCGTGAAACATGAAGGGGCATAATCAATTTACGAAAAAACAACGAACATTGTCATATTCAATAATTGTTATGCGGGAGAGTAAAAAATTGTCAATATCATGTTTTTGAAAATGAATATTTTTAAATGTTGTTAAAATAATAAAAGGTACGGGCTGTTAAAAGTTTGTAATGTATGGGTGCGATCAATCAAATTCGTGTTAACATACGGGTTTTTTGCATTTGTGAAGACGAAAAAGTATTATAATAGTTTACTTAATATCTTCACTTTCATGTTCAAGAAAAACGCAAAAAAATTTTCGTAATGAAAAAATAACTAAGTAGTGCAACGTTTTCATTCGGTAAGTACGAACGTAAGAAACTTACGAAAATCCACAACATTACCTAGGAAGATCTGAAATTTGGAGTTAATATTGCTTGAGTATGTAATGAGCAAGTAGGTACTTACCTACCCTACTTAGGAAAGATTTTGAGAATTTCCACCATGATCAACTTTAATTAACGTGGACGAAGTCTCGAGAATAAGTTAGTCGCAGTGGTCGCGCGGGTTTTTGAAATTGCGGGGTGGTCGAAATTATACCCGTATGTCACAATTTATGCAACTTTTACCTTGAACAGTGTTCAACAATACAATTTGAGTCGCGTTCATTAAAATGTACCTAAAGCAAAAATATTACTCGCCCGAGATGTGAGAACGATTTCCTAGTGATGGATACATAAATAAGACTTACTCGTAAATATCGATAAAATATGCAAATAAAGAACAATTATTTATATCTGTTTAAAATAGTTCCAATCTTCATTACATTCCAAGTACCTTCTACAGTTTTATCCTTATTTAGCCGGCATACATTTCGCAATTTCGCATGGTTTTGATTCATGATTATTATTACTATTAGTGAGAAATTTTGAATTGTGGTAGGTATACCTACGTAACAATATAATAATGAACACTTGTTCCATATCATACAGATGTCCCGTATTATTTTATCGATAGAGTCAATCGACATTATAATTTCTGTTGGAGGTAAACTGAATAAGTCAAAAGGAGTACACAGAACGTGAGCACTTTATGGTCAGCACTATATCAGGCGTGCTGTCCCATATACCATTGGTATATCGATACATTTGCCGCACTAGCCGGCATCTGTTCGCGACGCAGGTGGAGTCTGCAGGTGATGGCCATACTAGGCGAGTGCGTCGCCGAAATCTCTCTCGATGCTTTACTGTTGCTAATACGTGTTACATTTAACTATGATCAATGATTGTAAATAGCTTTACTGTAGCTACTGCCTCGTTGGTCTAGTGGTTAACATGTTCGACTGCGGCCGACGAGGTCCCGGGTTCGAGTATTCGACTTCGAGTCCGAGTCGGGCCATAATTAAAGTATTCGGTTTTTGACTAGAAATTCACAGTACTAGCCCGAAGTTAGGAAGTTGGCGATGTTTCACCCCCGTGCCTCGGAGAGCACGTTAAGCCGTCGCGTCGATCCCGGTCATTATCACTAACATGATAATAGTCTTCAAAGCCCGCCAACCCGCATTGGAGCAGCGTGGTGGGTCTGAGCTCTAATTCCCTCTCTCCTATGAGAGTCCAGGCCTGTGCCCAGCAGTGGGACGTTATTGGGCTGTAGTGGTAGTGGTAGCTACTAGCTGTGACTGTAGAACTTACGGGCCAGTAGGTAAGTAGCGCTCAAGGGAGTGGGGCCGAATCTTTCACTTTATTTGACGACCTCCCTGTGTGCTTAGCATGCGCACAACGAGATTATCTCGCGACGAGAGAGAGAGATGTCGTCGTTGATGAAATTGAAATTTTTCATTTACCCTAACATGTACAAAATGCGGTATTACAAGAAAAAAATAGTCGACATGTAAAGGTTCGTAGAGTAAAATACCACAGATAAGAAATATTACTTTTATTTCTACTTTTGACGTAACGAGACAAGTAACCATGTTAGCTTCGGTAGATTGGCAACAATGCTCAGCGCTGGCTTTCAGTTTGCTCTATTTCTATTTAGATGATTCAAAAAATTGCGCGGCGCCCTTTGCCTGATGCCTATATTTTTTAAAACTATATTTAGTGATTTTAAATGTAAGTTAAATATAACTAACAAACAAATAAAATAATAAGTTCTGTAATATAACATAAAATAATAATAACATGCATCTTCTAGGCTATAAGTCCGTTCCTTCTAATCTAGACCTCATCATTGCTTTGAATCAGGAAAGATTGCCGCCAATTACAATCCTATCTTGCATTTTAAAAAACTTAGTACATAAAATCCAGTTAAAACTTGGTTTCGAAGGTAAATTATCTTTCTCCTTGGTCAATTATACATGTGGAGCAGTGCAGGAGTACCGTTACAGGTGGTCACGATATAAAATACAAAAACGTCACTTATACTCGGCTTATACTGAGTAATATACTTTAGGACTTGCTGCTCACATTCCGATGCGAATTCGAAAAGTGATCATTAAGCTTTCCTGCTCTTACACCGTTGCGTCACACAAGTTTATTTTGGGAAAACAGGTTTGTACATTATCGAAACAATTGTTTGAGATTCCAGTTTTTCCAGCGCTGCCAAAATGTTGTTGACTTTATCGGAATTTTACACAGACAAGTAAATCATCTGAATGGTTAAACATGCTTGCATCGGCTTCTATCCCTCAATTGTTGTGCTTAACAAGATCGACAGAGCTAATTATAACATAACAACCAGGCACGTAGTATTTGCTTATTCTTATTTAGCTTTTTTTGATTTGTCAATCACAATTTAACATCCTATTGTCAGAACAAAATTTTATTTTATGTTATTAGTATATGGTTATTGGGATATGGTTTATAATTTCCACTTTATGTAGCGTGAAATTTAAATGTAGCTACTAGCTGTATGATTTGGTATTTAAAGGTAATAAATTATTGACAGTTAATTTTTTTGGCGCCGCGTTTTTCATAGGCACTTTTTCGGCCCGCATTAATCGGCTCGAACAGCGGTCTCTTTTCAAATCATTAGAGATTATGCTATCTCGAGATTTGTTACACTTCGGTGTAAGATGTAGCCATAAGTCGTGTGGTCGGGGCACGACACGATATGCCTTCGAACTCGCGGACCGTGACATTTGGCTGGCGTAAAAACTGTAATAAAGCGGTCTATCAGGTTTCAGAAAGTACCGTTAAAGTATTGTTTACATTTGTTTCTATGTTGACGCCGACATGTGTGTTGAGGTAAATGTAAAAGAAGAATAAATTAAATTCGTCGTTTGAATTTGAGGCCCTTTTTCCTGCGAGAATTCTAACATACAGTGGAAAATCCATCATGGATTTCATTGGCCAAAGTATTTTGTGTGTGGTGGTGATGGTGGACGGTATCTGTACGAAAGTGTTGGTTAATTTTATTTATTAATACCGTTAAGAGGATATGGGATGAACGGGAAACTTTGAGAATAGGTATTGAACAATTATTATATTGCCGTCGCGCTGCTCCTCGAAGAGAATTCCATACCACCCGATAGGGACAACTGCAACTTGGACCGATAATACCTATGAAAAACAGTCGAATTCTTACTCTCGTATTTTTCTGTTTCCTCCTCCAAAACAGAACCGATTTTAATTTTTTTTTCAAGAACAATTTAAGAAGGACTCAGGCTATGTCGGTATGTTTTTCTTTTTTTGATTATATTCGTCAAATTTATATGCGGGATATCTGATGATGACGCGAAAACTGGGCCATTTTTTGCAATTTTTGAAGGTTCCAAATTCTTAAAATTATTAATTTATTGAAAAAAGCAAAACATAGGGACATGGCACGGGCTCGTATAAATTTTATGGTGCAAAAATATTTTCTCTATTGTAATTATTCACGGAGAAAACAGACTAATACGATTGTATGGGGGAAACCGCCCTCCCGTATCGTCTTAAATCTGAACATATTTCTTTAGATAATTCTTTTTTTACAAAGCTTAAGCTGTCGGGATAGTTCCATGTGATTTCCTGAAGACCTGATGAATAGTTCTGAGATGGCCGGCGCCCGGCGGAGCTCATCAAAGGCTAACGGTTGTGATCAATGTAATAGCTGAAAAAACGTAGACACGCAATCATTATTATTCAGGAAATAGTACATGTGACAGGATTTGTTAAGAAAGCTTTTCTAAGTTGCCGACAGATGGTGCTGACTCTCCATAATTCACGTTAAGACTTTCTGATTTATTATTTGAGCATTAGCAGCCAGAAAATTGCCAATGTACGTATTGTTTTTTTTGAAATAATGAAGCAATTTGCGAGCAAGTAGGAGAAAATTATATTGCACATTATTTTCGCTTCACATTCTTTTAGTTATAGTATAACATAGAGCCTGTAATATAATAATCCAGGAAACTATAATTAAAAGTGCACAACACCAAGGAGCGTATCCGGTAGAGCAGAATAAAAACAAAATGTTTTTTCGATCTATGGTATCCGGTATCAAGCATGGCGCGATACTATGTCGTCCAGATAATATGTCCTATTATGTTTATTGTCGCACAGCCGTCATTATGCAGCTGCTCTTAATATAATATATAGGAACTTCTATATATATATTATATAATACTAGTATTATAGGTATACTAATGATGCCCACGACATCTTCGGAATTTAAGCGAATAAAGCTTGAAAAGAGCGAATAAAGCTTTAAGTTAGACGTACATAAAATAAATACCTAATGTACTGTGTTTACCACTACCACCACCACTACAGCCCATTAACGTCCCACAGATGGGCACAGGCCTCCACTCTCATAGGAGAGAGGGAATTAGAGCTTAGATCCACCACGCTGCTCCAATACGCTTTGACGATTATTATCATGTTAGTGATTATAACCGGGACCGACGGCTTAACGTGCACTGCTTTCCGAGGCACGGGCGTGAAAACACCGCCAACTTCCTAATTCCGGGCTAGTATAGTACCTACTGAGAATTTCTAGCCAAAAAAGCCACTCTCGAATCCGGGACTTCGTCGGCCGCAGTCAAACACGCTAACCACTGGACCAACGAGGCAATTCTGTGTTTGATAGAACGAGATATAAATAAGCAGGAAAGTATACAATTTTTAACACTGTAATATTCATTAATGGTTTCCACTTAACCTTTCTACACAACGAGATCAATATCATGCAAGACAAATTAGTTGAACGGTGCACCAGTTAAATTAATGACTGTGGTCAGCAAAATAAGATGACGCTAAAATAAATGTAATGTAGCACATGCTTAAAAAAATAGAGCTATATTTAAATTCATTTCATCACATCCATATTGATACAAATACAAATTATTAAAAGGAAACGTCCACATAAATAAACTTTAATTTAGTAATTCACACACAAACAGCGGCCTTAATAATAATTAATATATATATAGCTGCTCGTGCTGACTGACTCATTGATCACCTCTCCTGTAAAATTTTGTATGAACATTTTTTTTTTCACTTATCGTTTCGTATAGAAGACAAAAATTCATTAAGAGGAAAAATACAGAGAGAGCTGATGATTGAGGATTTCGAAGACGGATGAAGAGCACCAGCCAGGGTATCGAAGATAGGTGGGGGGTGCTCGACCAAATGTCACTCGAAACTTCATCCAATTGACAGTGAGCTGAAAAAAAATTCAAAATGGCGGATTTAAGATGGCCGCCATACAAATTTCGACGGTGTCTATCTCGGAGAGTATAAAAGATGGAAGAGTGGTTTCTTCGCAAAAGATCATCAGGACATGAGGGTCTACTTGATGAACAGGAAAAAAATTCAAGATGGCGGAATTTATTTTTCCATAGAAAAGGGTATTGAAGATAGGTGGGGGTGCTCGACCAAATGTCACTCGAAACTTCATCCAATTGAAAGTGAGCTGAAAAAATTTTCAAAATGGCGAATTTAAGATGGCCGCCATACAAATTTCGTCGGTGTCTATCACGGAGAGTATAAAAGATGAAAGAGTTGTTTCTTGGCAAAAGATCTCATTTTGACGAATGGTTCGGAGAAAAAAATATGGAGATGATCGAAGGTTCGGATGATGGGTGAGGAGCACGGTCAGGGTATTAAAGATAGGTACCTACTTAGGGGCTGCTCAAACAAAAAATACTCGAAACTTCATACAATTGGCAGTGAGCTGAAAAAAATCCAAAATGGCGGATTCAAGATGGCGGCCATCTCAGACAGTATTTAAAAGATGAAAGAGTGGTTTTTGGATAGAAAATTATCAGGGCCTGAAAGTCTACTTGATGAGCAAAAAATTAAGATGGCAGAATCTGCCATCTTAATTTTTTGCTCATCAAGTAGACTTTCAGGCCCTGATAATTTTCCACCCGAAAACCACAATCTACGAACATTGAAGAGAGTAGAAGTGAAATATGCATGATTTTGAAATGGTTTTTTTACAAGATTTGTTCTTTATGGAAGAATAATTATTGTCGGTTCGCCATTACGAAAGCCAAGTTGCCGAAGTTCGATGGCACCCAAAGGTATACAAGGGGGTGAGGGGCGGGGGGTTGGTGGTCTTTGTTTTATGTTTTTTCCTTTATGAGAATTTTCTTTTACGTCGGACGCTTGGCGTGCTGGCGCTTCCACTGTGCTCACTAGCATAGCAAACCAGGATAGTAGGACAGCGAGTAAGTAGACAGTGGACCGTGCGGTCCACAACGCGGTCCGCGCAGCCACGCGCCATAAAAGATGGAAGAGTGGTTTCTTGGCAAAAGATGATCAGGACATGAAGGTCTACTTGATGAATAGGAAAAAAATTCAAGATGGCGGAATTTATTTTTCCATAGAAAAGGGTATTGAAGATAGGTGGGGGTGCTCGACCAAATGTCACTCGAAACTTCATCCAATTGACAGTGAGCTGCAAAAAAATTCAAAATGGCGGATTTAAGATGGCCGCCATACATATTTCGTCGATGTCTATCACGGAGAGTATAAAAGATGGAAGAGTGGTTTCTTGGCAAAAGATGATCAGAACATGAAGGTCTACTTGATGAACAGGAAAACAATTCAAGATGGCGGAATTTATTTTTCTCACCTCCGGGCGGAAAGCGTCAATTTTCCTCCCGCTGCGCTAAACGAAAATGCCGCTTTCCGCCTCCGTCGAGGAGAAAAATAGTATACACACCACGGGCAGTAAATAAGAAAGCCTCAGATCGCATGTTTATTGACCTCGGCTTCGCCTCGGACAACAATTACATGTGATCTGAGACATTTCTTATTTTACTGCCCTAGATGTGTAATGTACTATTTCCATAGTTAATGTATGGCGAATATTGAAGAGGCTACAAGTGTAGAACTATGCAAGACTACGGTTTCTTTTCAAGATTTGTTTTTATGGAAGAATTCTCATTTTGACGAGTGGTTCGGAGAAAAAATATGGAGAGAGATGATGATCAAAGGTTCGGATGATGGGTGAGGAGCACGGTCAGGGTATTAAAGATAGGTACCTACTTAGGGGCTGCTCAAACAAAAAGGGAGGGGCGGGGGGTTGATGGTCTTTGTTTTATGTTTTTCCTTTATGAGAATTTTCTTTTACGTCAGACGCTTGGAGTGCTGGCGCTTCCACTGTGCTCACTAGCATAGCAGTGTGTTGTTCAGATCAGAACACGTAGACAGTAAACCAGCTGCCCGATTATGTAAGAATTGTCGATCAAATCGTCAAAGTTCGGCGTCAAAGTAAAATAAACCATAACTGTATTAAATTAGAGCTCAATTTCGTGTTTCGAAATTGAGCTCTAATTTAATGCTGTTATGGTTTATTTTACTTTGACGCCGAACTTTGACGATTTGATCGGCCATTCTTACATAATCGGGGGGCAGGATAGTAGGACAGCGAGTAAGTAGACAGTGGACCACGCGCTCCACTACGCGGTCCGCTTTAGCGGGCCGCGCAGCCACGCGCCATACTAGTTATTATATGTATGTATAATCAATCATAGAGTCCACAGACCAGTGTTGCCACTATCGAGAACCATACAGGCAGTGATGCCATGTACGGCTCGCTTTAATTTTTTCCTTCTAACAAAATATAAGTACAAGTAGGTACAAAACTTTTTTATTCAAGTAGACTTTGACAAGTGTTTTTGAAGTCGAGTGAATCTACCACTGTTACAACTACAATATTATACCTAATTGCGGAAATGTGTCTGTCCGTCTGTCTCTCTATATGCTACGCATTCACGGCCTAACTGCTCCGGCGCTTTTGGCAAAATTTAGTACGGAGTTAGGTATAAGTTGTATCCCGTGGAAGGACATATTATAATGGGCTACTTTTTATCCCGGAAAATCAAAGAGTCCACCCACCCAGTGAATAGCCTAGTGGTTTAAGTTTATTTTATTTAAAAACTAGCTGATGCCTGCGACTTCGTCCGCGTGGATTGAGGTTTTTCGGTTCCCACGGGAACTCTTTAATTTTCCGGGATAAAAAGTAGCCTATGTGCTATTCCAGACTATAATCTATCGCTGTGCCAAATTTCATCCAGATCCGTTCAGCCGTTGGAGCGTGATTGAGTAACAAACATCCATACATCCATACATCCATACATCCATCCAAACTTTCGCATTTATAATATTTATTTGATTACAAAATTATAGCATTCTGTAATGTTATAATTTAAAAAATATAACCGATGTCTGATAAGAAAAATAGCCGAAAGAAACAATTATTCTAATAAGATCGGCCATTGTTACGAAAAAAACTTTACGATGTCTATAATGATCAATAGCCCTTCATCGGTCGTGATTTAAAAAAAACAAATCACCGCGTGATTCTACCACTTAATAATGTAAGGCCAGTATCTCACGACTACTTTAAAAATAAAATACCTACGGGATCCTTCACAATTTACGAGTACGACACGACACTGGATCGATAAGATTGCGAGATTATGAGGGTATAGAGCTGCTCTTTCGAGATCCTTCAAATTGTCCTCTATGTTTTCTTGGAATAACCAATATCCTAGGCTTTTAAAGAAATCTCTGTCAAATTTCGTCAATATCTGTTCAGCTGTTGGGCTGTGATAATTTCAATTTATTTATTAACATAGAAATTTTTACATTTATATGGTTTCTTAGCACCCCTTAAGCCTTGTCGACTTTTCTTGATAAGAACAGAGGGATAAGTTAAATTCGCATTTAAAAAAAAAAAGATGATATTGCTATAGATCGTTCATGAATACACAAAGACGTGCCACCATTTAGCACGCTGTAACACCCTTGAGTACAAAAATAATAGTTTAAATTAATACAACGTCCATAAAACGCCCGACTTTATAAAATTAATTTTAAAGAGACGAAAAAAATCGCGCCTTCGTAGATTGAACTATTAGACCCGCGACCCGAGGATAATTTTTTTTTTAATCCCACGGGAAAACCTTGATTATTTTGGGATAAAAGTTGCCTATGTCCGTTTCCGGAATGCAAGCTATCCCTGAACAAAATCCCGTCAATCAGTAAAAGATAGATACACACTTTCACATTAATAATATTAAAATGGTTTGTGGTACGAATTTCTTCGACGACATAATAGTACGACAAATCAGTCTTACAATGTAAGAACTTCCAAGAATATCAGTCGAACGATAGGCCCCGTCCGACAAAAAGAACGCACGGATTTTTTATCGAAAGCTGCGAACGGTCAGCAGGTGTAATCTACAATGGGGATTTGAAAAAAGAACTGGGAACAGGAGGCCTTTTTCCCACGCCCCTGTCGATGATCATTTTTTGAATTTCGAAGACGTAACCCGTTCGAAATCTTTATTCTTTTGTATTCTGGCATTTCCGAGCAAAATAAAATGTCATTGTTGCGATCATTGCGTTATAAAAGGTTAATGATAAACCTTCCTACGATAAATATCTATTTTAGTATATTTATATAGAAATATAAAGCTGAAAAATACAGTACTAAGGCCGAAAACAAACTATGCACAAAAATTTATCTAGCGGACAAAAATCCTCATCGCTCGCAATCGCTCATTTATAATATGCAGCTGCACGTGTTTTTCATACGACGTGCCCAGTTCGCGCGGAGGTTTTGTCTAGTTCGGCCCGTAGTGTGTTTTCGTCCAAATACGATCGAAGATAAAAAAATAACAGGCTCAAATCGGCTAGAACCCAGAGCTGTCTCATAATCACAGCTCATAATATACAAATTAAAAATATAATGAACTGCTTTAATAGGTAATACACGGCTTAGAAATATAATGTTAATAGATGATGTCCGCGTAAGAGAGTAGACGGATGTACGCGTAGCTTTTGATTTTTTTAAACTTTGGGAACTACCTATTTCATTTTCCGGCAAATAAGTACCTACCCTTTGTCACTCTCGGTCTTTAGTTATATCCGAGCATAAGATCACCTCAATCCGTTGCTCCGGAACAGAAGGACAAACAAACAAACACACTTTCGCACATCTATAGTATGGGTAATGATGAAAACTAATACACAGGTGTAATAGTAATATAATAAAACATAATATTATAATGTTGTGAACTTCTGGCATAGGCCAAAGTCACGGACATCTGCTAATTAAGAACATAATAGTTTCTAAGCGACTATTTTTATGATAAAATAAATGAATAGAAGTTGAAAGCTAAAAACAACCTACCGCGAGAATAAATAAACGACTAATAACCTAAGGGTGATTGTAGACTGTGTAACCTGTCATACCTATAACTTGATATGTAGCTACTATCACAGAATAGGTAATAGTAGTCTACTATGTAGATATAATTGAATTCGATATGATAATAGTACGCACACCGAATTAAAGAGGGAAATTAAATTACAAATCTTACTTGTAAAATAATATGATTATTATAGACGTAATATAAATAATTCCTTGTATATATAATATATAATGTACCCTGTGTTACCCAGAAACCTTCTAATTATCATGTGTGAATTTCGATTTTATAAAATGGAGTAATCATGCAGTAATGCTTACTTTATTTTCTAATCTAACTCTATGTCCATTTCCTCGTTGCGATTGGATACTAGTCAAATCAGCAACTTTGTTACAAATGTATGCGGGATTTTGTATGAAAATGATGTATCGACATTTAACGTACTTTTTCACTTGATTCGGTGGCTTAAAATGGTTAACAAATATAAAAATAACTGTAGACGTGGCTATTACTACTTTGGGAGATCCTCTACTTAAAAACACTAAAAAATAATTTAGTTTTTGTGTAGCACTATCCCAATTGCTATCTCTATGCTAAATTTCATCAAACTCTGTTAGATTTCATCAAAAACGGTTTCATTTTCACCATTGGTTAACGCATAGGCCATGAAAGCTTACAGACAGGCAGATATATAAACATGGCCTAACTCCATGGTATGCTATCATAATAATAAGTAACATTTATTAAATTTTGGGTAGATCGGTACCTACATTGTAGACTACTCCTAAGGTACCTACTATACAGATAAACTGTTCAATTCAGGAGGTCGTTCGGTAAAAAATATAATACCACAGTTTAGTGAAATTAACCATAACCATGTCACGTACTGCGGGTATTGGCTACTACCCAACAAAAATATAACCCTAAAAATTTCAATTTACACAGTTTTGATGGTTAGTATTCTGTGTTTTATGTTATTATTTTGCCAAGAACTCACTAAAGACTTTTTAGAGAAGATTTTGTTCCAAGACTTTCGCGGCACAAGTTGTGTTACGTAAATTTAAAAAAACGTTTCATTAGACATACTTATTATCCGATTCGATATTAGTTTTCCGACTTAGTACATTAAATTTAAAAACAAAAATTGACTAGACATAATATATGCCAAATTTTAACGACGTACTATATTATTAGAGATTTTTCTTAGATGATACACCTAGGTACCTACGTCGTTAAAATATCTATTTAGATATTTGATGGTCTTTGATTAAACACAAACTAAAATAAATCTCATCGGTCGGTCATAGCATTTCAGATCTCTGAAAATAGCATTGTTCAATTTCGAATAACTGGGGGCTCCTGTTCGAGAAGATTCCTGAATATTAAAAAGTTCTAAGACCGTTCGGTCTTTACAATATTTTTGGTCATGTAAAAGAAAGTAATATATGCAGAGTAAAAGAAAATACAACAAAATTGTGCTTTTATTTATATTCATTAATTTCGAAATAAAAAGATTTGAGCGAAACAATTGTTTGTCGAACGACTTGTCGCTAGTCTGAAATGTCGGTAAGTGTAATATTTTTGGGGAAGGGTTTATTTACACATTACCACAGATAAATCGGTGCAACGTGCGACTCGGTGGCTCCACCTGTTGACAACATCCGCCGTTTTATCGCTTGCTTCTAATTGGACAAGAGGCGAGTGGTTTGAATAAATAATTAATTAATTATGGAGAGTCACTCATGCAATGTGATGTTTTTGTTTATACATATTTGGATTTTATGTAGGTGATAAAATGGTCTGCCTCGTTGGAATACTGGCTAGCATGTTCGACTGCGGCCGAGGATGTCACGGGTTCAAGTCGCGGGTCGGGCCATAATAATTAAGTGTTGGGTTTTTCTGACTAGAATTTCTCAGTTCTAGCCCGGAGTTAGGAAGTAAGGGTGTTTCACTCCCGTGCCTCGGAGAGCATGTTAAGCCCTCGGTCCCGGTTTTTACCACTAACATGATAATAGTCGTTAAAAGTTGGGTAAGCAATGCTTTTATGCCTCTATGTCGTGAACGAAACTGGATCTAGCTATTGCAGTTCAAAGCTCTTACATTACTTACCTACTTACTTACTCTTACTTTGACGACCTCCGTGGCGCAGTGTTGAGCGCTGTTGCCTTAACGTGCGGAGGTCCCGGGTTCGATCCCCGGCAGGGTTCGGAAATTTATAATTTCTGAATTTCCCTGGTCTGGCCTGGTGGGAGGCTTCGGCCGTGGCTAGTTACCACCCTACCGGCAAAGACGTGCCGCCAAGCGATTTAGCGTTCCGGTACGATGCCGTGTAGAAACCAAATAGGGGTATGGGTTTAATATAACTGCCATGCCCCTAACAGGTTAGCTCGCTACCATCTTAGACTGCATTATCACTTACCATCAGGTGAGATCGCAATTCGCAGTCAAGGGCTGACTTGTAGTGGATTAAAAAAAAAACAACCGATTTTGTTAAAATTTTCTTGCGCCATATTGCCAACGCTTAAAGCGATATTGTTTCATTATTGTTGACTTTCGTGTTTCAGAATTATAATCCTTATTATGAACTTAATTTAGGAACGTCAAGGTCCGTGACATCAACCTGTCATTTTGAGTAATATTGCTTAACTATTGCTTTAAACGTTGCACCTTATAGCATACCTCCTTTAACTGCCTGGATAGGAAACTTGTAACCGACAATAAAAACATTAACATCTACTATCTATTACTATGGATAATCGATTAATTTTTATGGCGCATACTGCGTTATGAATATCGATTTTTGTATCGATTATATACGACAGAAATGTGTTAGGTGTCGTATATTTACGATCTGTCTTCCCTTATATGGACATACGGACAGGACTAATATTACATTTGTATTATTAATTATGATATATTATGTTAAATGTCAGACCTCATTTAGAAATAAATTTTTGATATTATGCCCACTCTTAATTATTTGTGTATGAGGAAATAAATAATTAATGTGTAATTAATTAAACAAAAATACTTTTTTTTTCAGGTTAGCTGAAGAGAAGTTGAATCTTTTTGAATACCAGCATGGGAGAACGATTACTTCGGTGTTATAATATAGGTACCTACTAGGTACTAACTCTTTTATTCTTTACTGGCTGATGCCCGCGACTTCACCCACGTGATTTTAGTTTGGTATTCCCGCGGGAACTCCTTAATTTTCCGGGATAAAAAATAGCCTATGTCACTCTCCAGGTCCTCAAGTATACCCATACCAAAAATCACGTCGATCCGTTTCTCCGTTACGGCGTGATTGAAGGACAAACCAACAAACCAGCAAACCAATAAACCAACAAACAAACACACTTTCGCATTTATAATATTAGTATGAAGTGAGATTCTTTATTATTCTTTATTATTAATAAAAATAATGAAGAATAATAAAGAATAAGATTTTACTAGTACAGTATTTTTAGAAATCCTTTCTAATGTTACTACTGCGAATTTTTTGTTGTATCCTAGATTGTCCTTTAATCACGCTACAACAGAGAAATTATGAAAAAAAAAGATATTATAAAAGAGAAAATCAAATTCCCCACAGCACAGCACAGGCCGTTATCCCTGGATCCTGCTCCACATAGCACATACCTACAACCTGCGTGTTTTGGGATTGGGACCTACAGCTTGGCAAACTCTGTGCGTGTGACGGAGGCGCCACTATCTACTAAAAAATCAACAATTTGTATCAACGCAGAGTGGATTCTCACCGTCTCTCTGCGTCGTATTCCTAATTACTGAGGGTCATGACCCCTTTCCATTAATTAAATAATGGTAGGAGTTTTCATGGGATAATAATGCGGTGGGTTCCCACATTTAGACTCTTAGGTTTGTAACGATTACAGATGTTAGTAATAATAACCGGGACCGACTGCTTAACGTGCTCTCCGAGGCACGGAGGAAACGAAAATGCCAAATTTGCACCTCCGAATTCGGTCACCCATCCAGTTACCGAATTGAGTCAATGATGCTTAAGAATCGCAATCGACTGATATGCGTTGTCACAACTAGGCCACTCGTCCCTCAGTGGATTCAGTTAGTTCCCAAATTCGCCACCGGCACCAATAAGTTTGTCGCGGTGTACACTTGCGTACGGCTTGCAGCTTGCAGACGGTTCCGTATCCGGCGGAAGCGTGCGATGAGGCGTTTTTGTCTCCCCTTTGTCCCGCTCTATGGCGCTTCCGGCTTGCGGATACGTGATTGAAGGTGCGCTCTGACCTTGGGATCGGATTTCGCGAAGGGCGATCGTGTTATGGGAATGCGTAAAGGAAGTGGGATTGGTATAAGTTTGATAATTGGGAAGCTACTGCTTACTATTAAATAGATATTAATAGCTAATGCCCGCGACTTCGTTCGCGTAGATTGAGGTTTTTGGTTCCTGCTAGAACTGTATATCTGCTAGTTCATGTAGTGCGACCCTGTAGGATTACAATAAGATTAAAATGTAATTAGTTAAGACTTTAGGTTAGATCAGTATTTACTATTGTAATCTGTTTTGGTTGCCAAATAAATTAAAAAAAAAAAAACTCTTTAATTTTCTGGATCGATGGATGGATGTTTGTAACTTAATCACGCCAGAACGGCTTAAAGGATCTGTATGCGATTATAGTCTGGAATAACACAGCTATTTTTTATCCCGGAAAATTAAAGAGCTCTGCCGGGAACCAAAAAAACCTCAATCCACGCGGGCGAATTCGCGGGTATCAGCTAGTTAACAATACTTCAAATAACATTCAGTAAAAACGAAAACTTTTTCACGAAATGCGTTCTCTGACTGGTACCTACCTACGAGTACTTCATTTTACATCCTTTAGAATCGATTTTCATATATTATTAGGTATAAGCCCGGGGTATGAAAACTTATGGGTAGTAAAATCAAACTTTCTCCGTTACGTTATGTACATGTTTTCATGGTAACATCTTTTTATGTTTCCATGGTAACACTTGTTTCATTTTCATTTATTTAAGGTAATTAAGAAAGTGAAACTAGTAAAGAGCCTTGTATTTATACAATTATTTTGTTAATGTACCTATTGTTTGGAACCTTTACTTCTTAGGCAACAGCCCATCGTACTAAGCCACTCCTACATATTCGCTTAGTTGCAAGAATTATATATTATTCATACTCGTATTACAGTCGAGGATACGTACTTTCCTACCAGTCGTTCGACGGAGGCGTCTAGACCGAACAACGCTGCTTGGTGACAGCGACGTCACGGAGCAAACTGGCAGAGTATTCAATACAAAATTCTGTCACTGATATCAAATCTGAGTGCAGGTTTGATACCTCTCTCAACCATTGGCTTATGCTCTCCGGGGCACGGGGGTGAACAACCGCCAACTTCCTAACTCCGTGCTAGTACTGAGAATTTCTTGTCAGAAAAACCCAATATTTGGTATGGCACCCGATCCGGGACTCGAAGACGGGACCTCGTCGGCCGCAGTCGAACATGCTAACCACTAGACCAACGAGGCAGTCAAAGTATTGCTAATATAATTATTAATGTACTGAAAATAAAATGAAAACAAAAACTTATCAGTCATAAAAATTAGTTCCAATTTTGGCCACCGGGTCAGATAAGTTGGTGGGACTGTACCTCCAGCCCCCCTAGCATAGGCCGGGACAATTTTCTCCCCGAGGAAAGGATAAAATCTTTATCCCTAAATAAATAAATAAAAACGCTAAATAATGGTGGACAAATAGTTTCCCGAGTCCCCGAGAAATGTCAAATGGGGATAAACTTCTGGTCTCCCCTGTTGCCGTGCTCTGAGAAGTGGATAAGTTAATTTTATCTCTTGTCAGTGGATAAAATCGGGGGATATTATCTCCGGCCCATACTAGCCCTGCTGGTGCTACAATTATCATGGTAACTGGCATTGGCGCTATAGGGTTTGAAGCTAGAGTAGGCATTAGTTAGTTAGAATACCTACTTACTGACTGTCATGATGAAAAATGAGCATGGACGTAATTTACATTTGGGTGAGCAGTGTTTTTATGCATCTATGAACTGCACGCCACTGGTTACTAGCTGGGTATGTAATTTATAACTGCCTCGTGGGTCTAGTGGTTAGCATGTTCGACTGTGGCCGACGAGGTCCCGGGTTCGAGTCCTGGGTCGGGCCATAACAAGTATTGGGTTTTTCTAACAAGAAATTCTCAGTATTAGCCCGGAGTTAGGAAGTTGGCGGTGTTTCACCCCCGTGCCTCGGAGAGCACGTTAAGCCATCGGTCCTGCGCCTGATCTCTCTCCGGTCGTGTCGGATTTTCCGTCCCATCGGGCTACGAGAGTAAAGGAACAGAGAGTGCACCTGACACTTGAGCACTATAATATCTCCCGCGCAGATGGCTAATATCTCTGAAGATTGGCCGCCGTGGCCGAAATTTGGTCGGGAGGACATTATTATTTATTATGTAATTTATATGTTCGTCAACCCACTGTATGAGTATTGTATGCTTGCGCTGTGCTCATATACGAGTATATGAAAGCTCTTAATTATGGATTAGGGTTACTCCATGTTTATTAATAAGGCTGTGAGGGCGACGCAGGCTATATCATCAGACTTGAGAACTATGTCATCTTCATGACACTTTCTTCACAATATGTTACCCTTTTAACATAATATATTCATTTTAATCTTTACCATACTCCATCCCAGTCTTGCATAACGATTTTTAATTCGTTTTTTATCCACGGCTAAATTCTCCCACGTTTTAAAAACCTATGAATTGGAAAACAAAGAATTAAAGACCAATTAAAAAGCTATGATTTTTCAAATTGTGCTTCTAAGGAATAGAAGCCAGAATCTTCCAGTTACTTCCTGGTTCCCACTCAATTTTTAGACATAGGGACAGACTTATCTATACGTATAATAAAACAGTAACTGGAAGATTTCTGTAAAATTTTAATGGGGGTATGCTTTACTATCGATACTGAGCCCAAAACAGATTTTTATTTAATTTTTGTCTGTCTGTCTGTCTGTCTGTCTGTATGGCCGCGCATCACGCGAAAACTACCGAACGAATTTAAATGAAATTTGGTATAGCAGTAGCTGATACTCCGGGTCAATATATTGGATAGTTTTTATCCCTATAGAAAATAAGGTTCCTCCAGGATAGGGGTTTTTTGTCGATTTTACTCCATAACTCAGTCAATCCTGAACTAATTCGAATAAATCTTTCTTTATTAGAAGGTATGTATCATTAGGTAAGTTTTGCCCATATTTTGGTGAAGATTTGATAAATATTATCAGAGATAGAGGACAAAACTCCTCAACAGATAACAGCAATTCACTTGATTAGGGCCTTTTTGGTGGCGCTTGAAGGAAACAAAATTAATTATAAATAAAACCGGCCAAGTGCGAGTCGGACTCGCGCACCGAGGGTTCCGTACAAACCTGTAGTAAGTTTTACGATTTATGACGTATTAAAAACAAGACGAAATGAACCGCAAAACTAACTTTGTTTGTAGAGGTTTATTGTTAATATCAAAAAAACTATGCTAGTTAGAGTGTTGGTTTTATTTTTCCTGTAAAATATATATAAGCTTCTATTGACCATAATTATTTCAGATTTTTCAATTGGTAAACCTCGGAGATAAGGGGGGGGGGGATCTGTTTTAGAATGTAGAAGTATAGCCCTTTCATATGATATCCCACTCAGTATAGTTATCATACTTTGAAATTTCAAACCCCCGATTTTCCCCCTTTTTTAATTAAACTAAAAATAATATTCGATTTTTTTTATTTTAATGATGTTAGGCCACTATTATACACAACTATTCCAAATTTCATGTCGATAGCTTTAATAGTTACTGAAATAATCGACTGTGACAGACGGACGGACGGACGGACGGAGAAAGTCGCACCATAAGGGTTCCATTTTTACCATTTTGGTACGGAACCCTAAAAATTGCGACCAAGAGAAAATCTGTCAACACAATTTACTGTTTAGGTACAGCGGTATTTCCATAATATTTCGATGCCATATGTTTGCCTGTGTTATGTGGACTTAATTTCGTGTATAAAAAATGTCGTGACTCTGAAGTCTGAACCAGAGTTTAAGTAGCTTGAAAGGGCAGATAACAATCACCTTCGGAAACATTATGAAGAACTCTCGGGAGTGGCGGTTTCCTCACGATGTTTTCCTTCACCGTATGAACCAAGTGATATTTAAATTCTTAAAACGCACATAATTCTGACAAGTTCGTGCCCGGGAATCGAACCTGTAACTCCGTAGGAGGTCGGGTGTCTTAGCGCGGCTATCACCGCTTACCACACTATAGTCTATCAGGGATGTAATTTACGGGTAGCTTGAAAGACGGGGACATAGTCAGAGGCTACTACCTAATATTATAAACTAGCTGATGCGCGCGACTTCGTCCACGTGGCTTAAGTTTTTTTGATTCCCGCGGTAACTCCTTAATTTTCCGGGATAAAAAGTAACCTATGTCACTCTCCAGGTCCTCAACTATACCCATTACAAACATACTTTCGCATTTATAATATTACTAGCTGATCGTTCCCGCGGGAACTCTTTAATTTTCCGGGATAAAAAGTAGCCGTGTTATTACAGACTATAATCTACATCTGTGCCAAATTTTATTAAAATCGGTTAAACAGATGAGCCGTGAAAGCGTAGCAGACAGACAGACAGACAGACAGACAGACATACAGACACACTTTCGCATTTATAATATTAAGTATGGAAGTATGGATTATGATTTTCCAAATCTTCTAGATCGATTAGGTAATCTTTTATTATTGTAAGCGCATAAGGTGGAGGCAGGCAGCTGATACAATATGTCAGAGCCACTTGCGAGGAGCGATTTATTTTTTCCGACACCATACGGATTTTCGAGATCTCCACAGTTTTTCTGAACGTCATATTTGCATCCGAATGACATGTGCTCGAGTGAAAAAAAATCGGGAAAAAAATCCGAGATTCGGTGAAAAAAAAATTGGGAAAAAAAAGGCTCGAGACAGATGTACGAAAAGAAACATCGGCTAGCACGTGCCATCTGCCAAATCTAAGACACACGCACACATATAAAATAGAGAATAAACAAAAAAATCTATGAAACGCACACAGGTTCGAGCGATCAATCGAAGCACGCGCCACGGCAGATGGCGTGGCTGTGATTGGTTGATTTTATTTGCATTTGGAACTTCCGTACAATGATAAGGAATATGACTTAAAGATGGCTTATGGCTTAAGAAATCGATTTCTGGACGTTTACATTGTCCATGAATAAAGTTGACTGTTGAAGGAATTATTTTTGCTTTGATTTTTTTCTTGTCCACGGCTGTCTACAGTTAATGCTCAAGTTGGTTATAAGTTGTAACTAAACAAACTATAAATTTAAATGTTTTCGCATATTTTTCGTAGTCACTGTTATCTTTATTGGAGACAAATGAGAGTACAGGGTAAAAAACAGAGAGAGATCTAGCAAGAGTTAACTTGATGTTAGACTTTAGTTCTAACAATGATATAGAAGGAAAAGATTTAACAGCTGGTTACGCGTAACCATAAATTATGTCGAGATACCAATTTTTAGTTTTTCCACCCATCTAGACAGCTGTTGTTATAAGAGATATAACGGGGTACCTACTGGGTAGGTAATAATTGGGTATTTGATAACATGTCAAATCAACAACATTTTTTCAAAAGTCAAATGCTGATCAGTGACGTCATCAAAATTCGACGCACTTTTTTACTTCAAGTCAATAGTTTAAAATGGTTTTCGAACATAAAACTAACAGGAATGTGGATATTACGACTTTTGTGAGATCCTCTATTTAATAATCAAATCAAATAAATATTATAAATGCGAAAGTTTGGATGGATGGATGTATGTATGTATGGATGTATGTTTGTTACTCAATCACGCTCCAACGGATGAACGGATCTGGATGAAATTTGGCACAGAGATAGATTATAGTCTGGAATAGCACATAGGCTACTTTTTATCCCGGAAAATTAAAGAGTTCCCGCGGGAACCGAAAAACCTCAATCCACGCGGACGAAGTCGCGGGCATCAGCTAGTAAATATTATAAATGCGAAAGTTTGGATGGATGTATGGATGTATGGATGGATGTTTGTTACTCAATCACGCCCCAACGGCTGAACGGATCTGGATGAAATTTGGCACAGAGATAGATTATAGTCTGGATTAACACATAGGCTACTTTTTATCCCGGAAAATTAAGGAGTTCCCGCGGGAAACGAAAAACCTCGATCCACGCGGACGAATTCGCGGGCATCAGCTAGTTACCAATAAAAATATTTATTTTAATACTTTGGGCAGCTAGAGCAGATTGAGTAACAAACATCCAATCATCTATCCATCCAAACTTTTGCATATCTCTACTAATATATTAAATGCGAATGTTTGGACGGATGGAGGGATGTTTGTTACTCAATCACGCCAGAACGGCTGAATGGATCTGGATGAAATTTTGCATAGAGATAGATTATGATTTATAGTCTGGAATAACACATAGGCTACTTTTTATCCCGGATAATGGGGGCTATCGCGTATGAATTTGCCGCTAGGGGCGCTGGTGTCGCGTGAGGGCCAATATCATTCACTTTTCACTGGTTTTGGCGGGTTTCGTGACATAAATTATAATTTCTTTAATTTACCTGTTGAAAAGTGATCTCCTTCGTGAAATTATCGCAAATATGGATTATTTGGCGATGAATGTGAACGCTTTGAAAGCGGAATTAAGAAAAAGAGGCGCAAAAATAGGCGGCCTCAAAGAGCAGCTAATTCAGAGGTTAGTTTGTTTACTGTTTCCAAACTTATTTTTTGCCAAAAGTATGCTTGTTTGCGAGGTAACAGCTGTGTTTTTTCTTTTTACATATATTTACCTAATATAGGTATTATATATTATATTTACTTACTAAGACTTCTGCATGAAAGGTTAAGGGTTTCATGCACATCAAGGACACACTTTTACTACATGATATTGAAATATACCTATGTCTCTGGTTATGTACCCACAGTAGGTATCACTAACGAGAACACACCTATCTTGGGATCAGATTACTATGTGTGAGATGACCAGAATTTAATAATAGTAGGTATTTCTCTTGATTAATATTAGATGTTTCATTTCAGGTTTCTCCAGAAGGATTAATTGGAGAACTAACTAACAGTATTGGAAGTGAAATGTACTTTCTCTATAAAAGATGAGTTTATCAGTGTGATAATTATTATAAGTACATAAAAATGATCAATAATGAATACTTATTGTTTGAAAGAAAGTAGCCCCTACTATCATACATACATGATACCTGCTATTGCTAGAAAATTTTCCAGCTTAATCTAGTATCTACCATTGTTTAGTAGTTTCAACTAACAACTCAACCATCTTTCAGTATCATATCCATTGTATGGATTTAAGTACAATGATTAATATTTTTTTGTATAGCAGTGTGTTTTAAAGGGAAAGGGAAGGATAAATATAAGTTTAATAAGTAATTAATTTATTTTTATTTTATTTATTAAGTGCCTATATAATTAATTCCTCAGAATCCTGCGAATTCCTGCGAAACGCCACTAGCCACTGTTTTAGAACAGTTTTATCTTTTGGAAACATGTGTTCTCCTTTTTTTCCGAACAAAACGGAACTGCACAACATTGCGGAACTAGCTACTCGATATGATGATAGTTATAAATATTAATAAACATAATGAGATTCAAGATTTAAAACTTTGTTTCGGCGCCGATCTTATAAAGTCGCCTTTGACAGCTATACCTCTGACCTTAGTCAACAGTGGCGCCAACTGGTGAGCAAAGAAACGATAGTCCCCATTGAAGAGTTCCCGCGGGAACTTAAAAACCTCAATCCACGCGGACGAAGTCGCGGGCATCAGCTAACTAGTATAAAATAATATATATTTTGTATAGATGCGAAAGTTTGGATGGATGAATGGATGTTTGTTACTCAATCACGCCAGGACGGCTGATCGGATCTAGATAAAATTTGGCACAGAGATAGACTATAGTCTAGTATAACACGTATACCTATGCTACTTTTTATCCCCTATAATTATTGAAGAGTTCCCGTGGTAACCCAAGAACCTCAATCCACGCGGACCAAGTCGCGGGCATCAGCTAGTAATTAATATTTCTCTACATACATTCAAGGTAGCGTGAAACCACGTCATTGCTACAAAAAAGCTTCTATAGTTCTTGAAACTTAGAAAAATAGTACATTCAAAGACGTTCAATAGACTAAAGATTCTTTACCTCGCTACCTGAATGAGGCAGCTGCATTAAATCGATCCTATTATACATCCCTCTCTGGTGTTAGAAAAAATTATATTTTTATCTCTGTCTAGATAAGACGTTCTGGAAGACGCATCGTAAATAGAATATGTTTTTAATGGAAACGCATTGTAAAAATAAATAGTAGTTTATACACCAAGGGGATAAAGCACTGTTTTATGTCACGGGCGCTACATTGAATCCTGAACGTAACGAAGGACTCCAAATTTAACTCCCGAGCGCAGCGAGGGTGTTATAAGTTAATTCCCGACCAAAGGGAGGGAATTAAGATTGAGTCCTGAGTGCAGTGAGGGATTCAAGCGCCCAAGAAAAAAACTGCTTTATCCCGGTGGTGTATACTCTACTTTATACTTCTACCATAACAGTAAAACAAACTGTAACGGTTAGATATTTATTGCAAATCATAGTAAGTAGGATACATAGGTCTAGTAAATAATAAAAAGAAAAGATGCAGGTACCTATACATACTCCTTGGTTTAAAAACTTTTATGTCAAATGGTACGGTCGTTTGGTCGACCAGTCTGGAGCCTAGACTCTGTTGTGCATATTTACAGTATGGGGTTGGTCAACTAGTTGGGCGATCGATCGACTAGATTACGGCCCTAGGGCATGAAGACTGACTTTAGACCCGCAAAAGTATGATTAAAACAGTAGTAAAGGTATGGTAGAAGTATAAAAAAATAAACATGCTAGAACCGAAGCGAACTTCGGTTCTGGCGGTTCGGGTATGAATAATTTCAATAAATAAAGGTAAATAAATGCATACAATTCCTAGCACAGGTTGGCGACACTGAGTAAGAATACATACTATTATACCCCTTTATTGGTTGGCGAAAAGGTTTGCGATCATTTAAACTTTTGAGATCACTAAGAGGTCTGAGCTTTTCCAAAACCGTTGGTGTAGGCACAAAGGTAAGTTTTTAAGCCACAATATCTCTACGCATTGTATTATTTCATTATTGTTGACTTTCGTGTTTTGGAATTATAATCCTTATTTTAGGAAAGTCAAGGTACATGACATCATACTGTCAATTTGAGTAATATTGCATAGGTATTGCTTTAGGCGTTGGCAGTATGGTCCCAGGCCTTCTTCAATGTATCATGGTTCTTGCTATCTAAGCTCCTCTTACGCATCACTTACCTTATCAGCTACCTGAAAACATTATTCTGTGAAAAAAAGTTACAAAAATATGGCATTTGCCAGTTACTGAGTGAAGCAGATTTCATGTACTTATTCTACGTAATTTTTTCTTCGATATAGATGTATTGACGTCCATTATTTATTTCATATTTTGACGTCCATTGAAATAGGTACCTATGTTATTAAAAAAAAACCGGCCAAGTGCGAGTCGGACTTGCACACCGAGGGTTCCGTACAAACATGTAGTAAGTTTTAAATTATTAAAAAAAACTACTTACTAGATCTCGTTCAAACCAATTTTCGGTGGAAGTTTGCATGATAATGTACATCATATATTTTTTTTAGTTTTATCATTCTCTTATTTTAGAAGTTACAGGGGGGGGGACACACATTTTACCACTTTGGAAGTGTCTCTCGTGCAAACTATTCAGTTTAGAAAAAAATGATATTAAAAACCTCAATATCATTTTTGAAGACCTATCCATAGATACCCCACACGTATGGGTTTGATGAAAAAAAATTTTTTGAGTTTCAGTTCTAAGTATGGGGACCCCCAAAATTTATTGTTTTTTTTTTCTAGTTTTGTGTGAAAATCTTAATGCGGTTCACAGAATACATCTACTTACCAAGTTTCAACAGTATAGCTCTTATAGTTTCGGAAAAAAGTGGCTGTGACATACGGACGGACACACAGACAGACAGACAGACATGACGAATCAATAAGGGTTCCGTTTTTGCCAAATTTGGCTACGGAACCCTAAAAAGAGAAATCTCACTGCAAACGCGGATCAACTTTGGTTCAAAAATCGCAACCATTTATCCCTGCAGGACGCCAATCAAACTTGTCCGCAACTGTCACTAGCAATCGCAATAATTAGAAAAAATGTCACATGAATCTTCCTTCTAGAAAATCCCATCCTTGTAGACTGTAGAGTCTTTGATATTTTTTGTGAAACTCAGGTAAGATTTGCGCACGTGGTTGCAAAAGGAGCCTCTTTCCCACGTTCTTGCGCAAACAGTACAAGAAAAGTTTTTTTTGCGATTAGATCGCGAAAAAATTGCAAATTTGACCCGAACACGTGTGCCGCGAAAGCCTTGGGAATCAGCTGATTTGGTCTTATTTTCGACAGTCATTTAAATACCGATCCTATTTCTTGTGTGTTTGGGTACAGTTTGAATGAAACATTTGACAAAGACTTGGAAGGACGTAGTTCTTTTATGTTAAAATTTTACATGTTGAATGAACAATCTCGGATATCTTATATGAAGGCTAAATTTACAGAACGTTGAAAATAAGATCATCTTCTTAACTTAAGTCTTCATAACGTCGTTCCAGTCGTCTTCGAACCTGACTTGACTTTTAATCCTATTACTCGTAAATTACTCAGAAAAAGCTTGCAAAAGCATATTTCATTCAGATTTTTTTTTATTCTCTATTTTTAAACTCTGCTACGAGAAGTGTTATGATAATAATGTATTTTTTTTAATTACAAGATAGGCTTGCGCTTCATGACTCGCTGACGACAATCATGTTTATGAAAAGCAATGATGAGGTCTCGGTTGGAGCGCGCTTGCCTAGAAATTACCTATTCACGCTTTCCAAGAAGGTAAGTCCAAGGTTCCAGGACTCAAGTCACACTTGGAAGGAAACAAGGAGGCCGGAAGGGCGTTCCGAACCTTAGCGTAAGTATCTAGTTTCTTCTTTCTTAGGTAATCAATTATTCATTAATACTAATAGATACTTAGAAATAATAAAAAAAATTGCAGTCATAGGGACTGTCGATAGAAGTGAAAACGAATAGTTAAAATAATTAAAAAAAATATATATATACATATTTAAAAAAAAAACTAAAAATTGAAATGTAAACCTTAAAACTAAGGCATTAAAGTTTATTTACGAATGTAGTATATTTATATTTAAGACCTTTTGTCTTTGTAACAACGCGAGCATGGGGCAGCGAGGTGTCGGTGTCGGTGTCGGTGACGCGAATCCCCAAGTCCCTACCAAAAAAAGCTCAACGCGGCTAAAGAAGTTTTCACTTCAATAATAATAACCGGTTACGGCATAGCTTCCGAGTCACGGAGATAAGGCTTTAAATGCGGTCACCCATCAACTTAGTAACATAGGTCAACATCGTTTACTAGCGCAATCAATGCGCTATCACGAACTGGAATAGAACCCGGGAAATCGACTTCTTGTATCCGTATAGTGAGCATGCAATCCTAGCAGAACATGAAAGACTGTCTTAAAATTTCCTAACCAATGCTTTAATTGAAAAATTCGACCTAAATTGGCGTTCCAAATCGGTTACATTTGTAACAATGTAAGTCGCGTGCCCGTAACGTGTTAAGTGTTAAATGTTATAATAATATCGGCGTATTAACGTATTATAAAGGTAACGTTTGTTGCAATGGACGTCAAACTGTCCCTGGACACGCGAAGTTCCGCTAAGACTTGCGTATCGAAAGGATTACAATTAGTTTTATATCAATTGGCCTGAGGGCTTAGTAGGGGATTTTTTACCTATTCGATTGCGTCAAATTTTAATGCGATCGAATAGGTAGGCCTTAACTGTGTGTGTGAAACATCTACTAACTAAATTTTTGTGGAATAGTCAAGCGCTTATTGACATATTATGACAGATGGTGGTTTTTCAATTGCATCATAATTACAAACAAATCGCAGTTAACTTTAACGCGATCGAATAGGTAAAAAATCTCCCAATAGACCCGTCAACCTTTTTTGTAAAATATAATTAGTGTTAGTTTATTTTTAATTTACTTATTTTTTTTATGCATGATTGCTAATTTTTATTTTTTGTTGAAATAAATGATTAAAAAAAAATCTGTCATTAATAGCGTAATAACAAATCCTTAACCGTACAATAAAGAATTCAAAATATCCGTTTCTAATTTTTTTCAGTCCACGATAAACCAAAAAGTTTAATCCTGGATTAATATCGTAATTTATTTCATAAAAGCATCTCTTAAAATATCATAAATAACAGCTTCTTAGCCGAATAAATATAATAAGAACTTCTGAATAAAGAATTCAAAACATCCGTTTCTAATTTTTTTCAGTCCACGATAAACCAAAAAGTTTAATCCTGGATTAATATCGTAATTTATTTCATAAAAGCATATCTTAAAATATCATAAATAACAGCTTCATATCCGAATAAATATAATACGAACTTCTGAATAAATAATTCAAAACAACCGTTTCTAATTGTTCGAACAGAATCCCCCATCTTCCCCAGGTGACAACATATCTATCGGGATTGTATTGAAATGCGTTCCTTCTTTGGATCTTAGGAGCATTCTCTTTTGTGAAATGATCTCTGAATACAATAGCACAAAGCAAGGACGTATTTCGTTCACTATATTAAAATGCTATTACGGAATTATGTAGGAGCTGGCGTCTTTAAAACAAGCTGAAGTTCCCAGTTTCCGACTAGTAGGTAGATAATAGGTAAAGAGCGGAGAGCAACTTAACTGAAAATCTCAAGGTTAAGGCTGCTATCACAAGCTTTAACGCATCAAATCCATACTATTATTATACATACTAATATTATAAATGCGAAAGTGTGTCTGTCTGTCTGTCCATCTGTCTGTCTGTCTGCTACGCTTTCACGGACCATCTGTTAAATTTTGCTGAAATTTAGTACAGGGATAGGTTGGATCCCGAGAAAGGACATAGGCTACTTTTTATCCCGGAAAATTAAGGAGTTTAGTCGGAAAAACTTAGTCCACGCGGGCGAAGTCGCGGGCATCATCTAGTAGATAATATATACTAAACAGCTACCTATATCAAATAAGTAGTATCAAAAGACCATAAACTTTATTTGGATAATAAAAATTCTTTTCCAAAAATCGAAAGCTATAAAAGTAAAGAATATTCATTATTTACTTCAAAGTTAGTATCAAATATCATGTTTATGATTACCCTGTGTTGACCCCAAACCAAAACTTGTGTAAAAATCGCAACCCTACTATTTCCCCATTTCTTCCATAAACCACGACTAAAGTGGGGTCAAATCCTCAGATTTATTTGAAATGGTTTTTAATAAGATTGAAGTGATTCGACTTATCGTCCCTTCAAATTCTAAAAATCTAAAGTCATTAAAATAAAAAATATTACAAGTTAGTATCAAATATAATATTTATGAATACCCTGGGCTGACCCCAAACCAAAACTTGTGTAAAAATCGCAACCCTACTATATCCCCATTTCGTCCATAAACCACGACTAAAGTGGGGTCAAATCCTCAGAATTATTTGAAATGGTTTTTAATAAGATTGAAGTGAATCGACTTATCGTCCCTTGAAATTCTAAAATTGTACAAAGGAGTTCAACTGCACGATGACCCGAGATATCTTTCCTTTCTTTAGTCTATTCTATTATTTATCTATTGTTGAAAGCTCGAAGGGTATGTACCTATACGTAAATGCAAAATAACGGTAATTTGAGGTTTTGTAATGGATATGAATAAACAAATCCATTGTGTGAGAACGTTCTGAGATTTTTATAATTACCGTTATGCGATTTAATAAAGAACAATTATTCAGTACTAGCTGATGCCCGCGACTTCGTCCGCGTGGATTGAGGTTTTTTGGTTCCCGCAGGAACTCTTTGATTTTCCGGAATAAAAAGCAGCCTATCTGTGTGCCCATCCAGATCCGTTCAGCCGTCCTGGCGTGATTGTGTAACAAACATCCATCCATCCATCCATCCAAACTTATAATTTAAGTATAGATGTGAGTAGGTACGTTTTTTCCGCCACAAGTTAGCCCTTGACACTATCTTACCTGGATTGTAAATGATGATGTAGTCTAAAATGGTAGAGGGCTAACCTGGTAGGGGTATGGCCATACGATCAATTGATTTCTGCACGGCAAAACTAGAACGTAACGACTTTTCCAATGGGGTGTTAAGCCACGGCCGAAACCTCCCACCAGACTAAGGTACCTAGGTACTTAGCATGTTAAGCTAGACGCACACAGGAGTTGTAAAACACCTGACTGGTTTCAAATCTATAAATAATTGTAGATACTATTTGATTGTAAACAGTTCTGAAACTGCTGCCACTTGTTTCTTTTTAAGCACTTGTGTTTATTGCTGATTAAAAATAAAACTTTTCGGCAACACTTAAATGAGTAATAAATACAGGTTTATTCTTACAATACTCTTGAAAACATCTTAAAAATCGCTTAAACAGTGGCTCCATTATCTTCAAAAGAAACATTTTAAGAAAGCGCATACAATTTGGCACTTCTGAGACGGCTGCAAAACATCACTATTGAGCCACAGACTCATGGAAAATGATAGATAGTAAATAAATAAATAAATAGTAAACGTGTCAATAAAAAAACCGTGCGGTAAAACCTTTACGGAAAAACTGATTTTCCTTCGCTATGTAACTGCAGGCTTCAGGTTTATCCTTTTTATAACGATATTCCGTAAACAGCCCCTTGCAAAAACTACGTTTAATTAATAATAACCTACGCTGTTTTTGTAAGGGTCTGAGGTGAATTGAATGTTTTTGAAAATCATTATCAGGCTTAAATTTTTGGTTTGGTCTTGTTTATTTCGTCTACTTATTTATTTAGATAAATATATAGATAGATAACTCTTTATTGCACATACTTAAAACAAAAACAATAAACAAAAAGGTTAAAAGATAAAACAGAAGGGAGCAAAGGGGTGAATTCTCATCCATTAATTATTTAGGAAAAAATTCATGCAAATTAGCTTGGTTTTCAAAATGTGCATCTTTGTGCTAGGTACCTACTACCTAGTACATACCTAGTAGGAGTAATAACGTAACTTTTGTAACCCCTACGGGTTACCGACAAAGACGTGCCGCCAAGCGATTAGCAGGTTAGCCCGCTACCATCTTAGACTGCATCATCACTTACCATCAGGTGAGATAGCAGTCAAGGGCTAAGTTGTAGTGGATTAAAAAAAAACGTCTTTCTGGCAGCGGTGGAACATCTTCCATGTTTAAAATCCTACAGTCTGTGACTTGAACAGTGTAACGTGTTCTATTTTTAATTTATCCGAAACACATAAGAAAAGCACCAGATGCAGGCGGCAGGTACCAAAACAGACAGCATCATCTTGCAAATTACAACAACCGACGAAATTGGGAAGGCATGCAACGTAAAAAGATACGTAAGGTGCAATGTAACGTTTCAAATTTGGCTGGGTTATCCCCGAAAACCGCAGCTTGCCGTGACAGATGCTTGCACCGGCATCAGGAAGCCGTACAAAAAACCAGCACGTGCTAGGAAAAAATCGCATGCGGGCACAAGTTGGTCTGTTCGTACCTTTAGAAAAAATCGCGCGTGATTTCTTAGAAGAGATTTGGCGTGAAATGAATACTTTTTGGAATGTTGGGCAGCTGTTGGCGGTTTCTGCTATAATCTGTGTTTTCAGGCGTCGTTTACTTCGTTTCTATAAAGTTTAATGCTCAAAGGATTTTTTTTAATAAAGAACACGCTCTATAGAACATATCACATCCTACATTATTTACGTCATTATTGTAAAATGTAAACGATTACTACAGTTTAACAATCGCAATCACGGCTTATTGCTCTTCATGGAAAATGGCATTCTTAACCAGTGGTAGATTCACTTGGTGTTCTAACGATGTCTGTGCAAAATTTTATACTCTAACACTTGTAAGTTTTAACGTAAGTAACTTACAAGATAGTTTACACATGGTAAGTTACTCATTTAAGCGAATAAGGTACATGAGTAAAACTTAAAAGTCTAATCGTGGCCAGTGTGCATATATAACATTATCTCGACAAATAAATACGTATTCTTAAAAATATCAAATGTAAATGAATAGTATCTCTAAACATGCTGGGAAAAGTGCTGCGATTAATCCTTTAACCACCGATTATTTTTATCAAACACCTGGCCGCAACCATCCCGGAAAAACCCACCTTGGGTTGGGACGAAGAAACCTCATTTGAATAGCTCCATTTATTTGACACACAGACAAACACAGCGGTCAAACTAATTTACACAATTTGTTTGCATCGGGGGCTAAAAACAGAGCGTAGGTATATCCTGAAAGCTACCCATTTTCAACATATTGGTATCTATAGTTAAACGTGCACAGTTTAACTGTACCTCAAGGTAAACCATTTCAGGATTTCGAGCTTACGACCCCGTTGCGACCAGTTTCCCTACATTGCTCTCTTACCGCTATCCCATTACTTTTTTCCTAAAAACTCGATCAAAAATATAAAAACTCGACCAAAAGTACGGGGACCCGGAACCGGTAATACGCCTCAATGCTCATTACCGCACGTGTCATAAGGGGACCACCTACTCCGATCGTTGAAGTTTATAAAACTTCATTATAGTTGGTAAAAACAGCGCTTTAAAGCGATTTTTTAGCATTAACTGGCAGGTTCACCGCGCTAAGTGATTTTTAATCAAAACAAAACCGATGTCAACCTCGAGAGTGTTTCACTGGTATGCATTGAGGAAAACCCACCTTTCTTTATCTGTTCTTCTCAAATAAGAAATAAAAATTTAACCAAAACTTGGCGGCACGTCTTTGCCGGTAGCGGTGGTATAACTAGCCACGGCTGAAGAATCCCACCAGACCAGACCAGAGAAAATTCAGAAATTATAAATTCCAAAATAGATTCTGCCGGGGATTAAACCCGGGACGTCCGCACCTTAAGACAAACAGCGCGAAGTCGTCAAAAATATCGTTTGTTACTCCTTCACGCAACACTTCACACTACACTGGACCGATTTGACTGAAATTTGGAATGAAGATAGCTTATAGAACTTGACTTAACACATCATACTTCATACTAATATTATAAATGCGAAAGTGTGTTTGTTTGTTGGTTTATTGGTTAGTCCTTCAATCACGCCGAAACGGAGCAACGGATCGACGTGATTTTTGGTATGGGTATAGTAGAGGAGAGTGACATAGGCTACTTTTTATCTTGGAAAATTAAGAAGTTCCCGCGGGTTGCAAAAAAAAGTTAAATCACGCGGACGAAGTCGCGGGCATCAGCTAGTAGGCTTAATTTTCTAGTAGTAACATAAGTAGCGCTCAATTTGCTAGAGGATGTCACTAAGTTGTGTGCTCTATCTGTTATCAGAATCATTTGTTTTGTACACAAAGGAGGAGAGGGTCATAGGGGTGGTTTTTGTGAAGTGCACAATTTTGGATAGTTTGATCGTTTATCAGTTGAGTGCACTCCATGTACACACAAAGGCATTTCCTGTCATTTGCTATATGACCCACATTTTTACGTAGCGGTACGAATATTCGCCTTGTAAGTATGAGGTTTCGGGATCGATTCCCGTTTACCCAGGTTTCACTTTTCAGTCGCCATTTTTTTTTGTTTTAGGACGGATTTAAGAAACAATAAGAGTAAACTGGTTCCTCCATCACCTTTTTATCATCGAACCGCATGTCATCGATAAGGTCTGCACCACAGCTCATTGGTCTGCACCCTTACGCAGTCGAAATTCCGCGGACTCGTACGAAGCGATTTTCTTGCTCGTTTCTAATTCGAACCGCTAGGATATGGAATGCCCTTCCGGCTTCAGTTTTCCCCTCCTCTTTTAATGTAGGTAGGTAACCTTCAAATCAAGAGTGAATAGGTATCTTCTAGGCAAGTTCCTCCACCTTAGGCTGCATCACCACTTACAAGCAAGATCTAGATTGCAGCCAAGCGCCTATATAGATATACTAGCTGATGCCCGCGACTTCGTCCGCGTGGATTGAGGTAGAAAAAATTTAAACTAACAAAAAAAAAGTTAATTCTTCATCTCAATGAATCAACTCTCGGTATGAGGAGGGTTTACCACTGGCAAGTGTGGATTGGAGGATTTCACTCACCTTTGAACCCATAATGCGGAACTCTCTTCCTTGAAGGAAAAATTTCCTCACGATTACATCGCCGTTGTAGAAATCAAATATTAAATATTATAAATGCGAAAGTTTGGATGGATGTATGGATGTATGGATGTATGGATGTTTGTTACTCAATCACGCTCCAACGGCTGAACGGATCTGGATGAAATTTGACACAGAGATAGATTATAGTCTGGAATAGCACTTTTTATCCCGGAAAATTAAAGAGTTCCCGTGGGAACCGAAAAACCTCAATCCACGCGGACGAAGTCGCGGGCATCAGCTAGTTGGTATTTAATTGGTTAAAACCTACATAATCAATACTTAAAACCACTGTATATAGTTACCTATTCAGTGCTTGAAACGCACATGCAACTCTAATAACCCGCTCGGACTCAACAAGAATTCAAAGGCACCCACTTTTTGGATGTAAAATCGAGGTAAAATCCGCTACATCGATTTTGTTCGTGTAAAATATAGCCTATGTTGCCTGGACTATAATAATGAATCGATTGACATTTGACACCTTATTCATCAAAATCTCAGTAGTTTAGGCGCTACGGTGGAACATATATAGTATACACTAAAATTATAACCCGTCCTTTTGGCTTTGCCGTACTGGGGTAAAAGATTATCTCTTTTTATGTCACACATATCAGTCCAAGCAGCGATGATGTAACAGTGAGAAGCACGCATTTCAATAACGGTACAGACGCCTGTAATGCCCGTGTGTATTGTAGGTATATTAATGCCGTACAGGGATATATAAGGCAACCTGCGTCTAGATTTATAGAAGACTATGTCATACTAGCCGGTATACGGACTTTTTAATAACCGTTTAATAGATTTTTATTGGAACTCGTATGAAAGATACCTACCAATTAGTTATTACAAAGTTGTATTAGATCGAATGCCTAGATAAAATAAAACATGCTCCTAATAACTTACAGGCTATAAAGTAAAATTTAATCATACTCATAATATTATAAATGCGAGAGAGTGTTTGTTTGTTGGATTGTCCTTCAATCACGCCGCATAAACTTAGCCTGTAATAAGTAGGTACGTATTGAAGGCATTTTTAAGGGTTGCATTAGTATTTATCAAATCATCATCAACCCGTTGATAGATTGCCGGCCTTATATTAACCACGAATCTCCTCTCAGCTTAGGAAGGGTTTGTCCATAGTCCACCACGCTGACTTTGAAAGACTCCACACACCGCTTAAAGCAAGTGATATTTAATATTACCTGAGATGTACAGTCAATCAGATCAATGTGTGGTTTTGCTTTTACTGATGGACGTAGGATTTTCAAGACTCAAGCATCTCTATCTCTCCACCTCCTTCATCAATATCTCCTCCTTATTTGTCATATTTATGAGGACATCCTCATATCGATATCCTGCTGGTTGGAGGTCGTCCCGCGCTGAAAACGAGGAGACAGCTGGTATCCTCTACGAATACTATTAGGCAACAGAATCACCTTCTTAATGATTTAATTTTCAATTAACAACCTATATTTAGTAAGTAGTAAAACATCATTCATGGTGCTCGCATCAGTACAACAATTTTGCACCTTATTCGCGCCCGGTCTTGCCTTGGTCTTTTTGGAATGCCTCCGCACTGGGTAGTAATGTGACAAGTGACGTCACAGCAGCTGCCGATACGTACGTACTCCAAAACACGCTCGATCCTTGTTTACTGTTAAGCAGCGACCTTATGTGTAAAGTACCTGATACATTGTTGAATAAAATAAATAAATAAAAATTTTATTTGGGATTTCCAATAACACAGAAAACAAACAAATTTTTTTTAAATTTTTTTTGTACCAAAAAGTTATAAAATATGTAGAAAAACAGCAACATAGTGGACAAGGAAACACTTATATCTACTTTACTCTTTAAGAGATCTCTACCAGTGACCCTTGGCCACTGCCAAGGGTCACTGGTAGAGATCTCTGAAAAGATGTAGAGATCTCAGAAAGGATGTGAAGGATTTGAAGGAAAGAAACGAGATCATAAATATCATACACATATGTACAGTCGACGTCAAAATTGCATATAGAATAAGCAAATAAGTTGCTTTGCATGCGGTCGGACACCCACACACTTGCAGTAGTATAATATAAGTCGTTCAGCTTGTAGGTATTGTAATAGCCGAGTAATATCGATAATTTCACACCCCAAGTAAGTGAGCTCAATGGCGAGGTGTGGAACTACTTGGATTGCACACCGCAACTGTTGCTGGTTCAAATCTCGACCCCGTGTAAGTTTTTTTTACTTTTTTTATTTGATGACTGATATTTTTATACCAGCAATAGCATATGCGGGTAGTTTAAAAAATCTCTGAACAGATATGGCCACTGAGTACTGACGGAGACGGAAGATTTGACACTCGTTAGTCGTTATTAGCAAATACTACAAAATTATTATAATTTACTAAGTTTTGCTGTTTCTTATCTTCAACAATAATGCAGGCTTATATTAATATGCAGAAGAGGATGCATATTATTGAGCTAAATAATATCGGATACAATATACTTAGCTCAAATTTGCAATGAAACTGGTTTCACTGTGAGTATTGTTTTTATTGTTAAAAAATGTGTGTTCATAAACTTAGGATTAGTTACATAACGTTTTATTAGTAAAATATCTAGACAAGATAGGTACTTAGTAGTTTCAAAAGTGTTTATTTTAATCTCGCTGTTTGGTTTTTAGTGGACAACCAAGTGTTGGGTGTCGCATCCTGACGAAGAGAGTAATGCTTCACAACGAAGACATGATATTATAGATGAACAATATGAGAACAATATCTGCATACCAACTGTCGAGTTCGCGAACATGTTCGATACTTAAACACCAGCGCCAAAGCTGCACATTATAACACATGGAAGTGATGTCCAGCTGTTGATGTGCCACAACTATCATTTGTGCATGATAATTGTTGTCCTGTGCATCGATCACATATAGTGCGTAATTGGTTTAATCAAAACCCAGACAACAGTTATTCCCTGGCCAGTAAGATCACCAAACTTAAATCATAGAGAATATTATGAGGTTTGATGGTGCAAAGGTGGGTTATGTGAAATGAAAAGACTGCAGAGGAAACGGAGGCTCACTGTATGGAATTATGGGAGAATATATTTAGAATAACGGATATCTATCCTAATATTACAAACGGATTCACCCGGCGGCGCTTGCTTGATGTTATTGGAAAAAGTGGAGGTTTTATTGAATAGTAATACTTTTAAAGCTATATTAAATTTAATTTTTAAGGCTTTAAATATGAAACATAACGTTTATTCTTTTCCTAACTTGTAATAATTATTATTAGTATATCTTATCAAAATTAACAGACAAAAAAGCAGCGCCGCCCTTTGCTTACTAGATTTTTAAGGTTTAGCTTCAATTTTCTTTTCTTTATGAAAACGATTACTTAAGCTATAACCTTAAAAAATGATAGAAAAAGTAGCTGAAGTTATTTATTACTTTTGAGAAAATGTAACAATGAAAATAAATTAAAATAAAGTCGATTATCTAATAAAAAGTGTTTCTTCCAATTTATTTTGTTTGTTTTATTACTTATTGACTCATAATAAGCAATAATTGACACCACTAACATAGTTATAGCTTTCCTCCCAAAATAACTAACTTTGTCCTTAAGTATTATCTTGTTATAATTAATGTTTGCGTTTATAAATGGAAATAAAGATATATTATAATAAAGAATAACAAACAGACACAAAACACATAAACAAAACATAAATTTTGTTTGTATTCAAAACAAAATAAAAACTGCTGTAAGAGATTCGAACCTAGGTCATATGATGCGTCGTTACTCGTATACCAACTATATTATCACGACACTGGGAGTGCTTACTGTAAAGTGATGAAATAAACAATCAGAATAGACAAGGTGATTGAATAGGAATATTTAGAACCTAATGCTAATGACATAAGGTTGATATTGTTGACAGTTTATGGTAATGCAGGTAGTATTGAACTGAAATCGTTTGAACCTTACGTTGTTGATTTAAGGTTGATAATATTATTGACAGTTTATGTTTATCAGTGTGAGTAAGCACGTGATTTATTCACAGCATTGCTTGCAAGCGGTTTTAGCCTTAGAGCTATGTATGGACTTTTGCAGTCGACTGTACATACTAATGACATAAATATAAAATTACAAGATACAGAAAAAAGCTTTAGACTAAACACTGCAATCTGTGTCGCAGAAAATCCCAAAAAGGGAATTATTATTATTTGTTTATGGTTCAATGTGTGGAACTCTGAGGTGTGGACAATAAACTAAAACTCTAGTTATGTCATTACATTTCTATGGCATATCTGTGGCCTAGTTTTGTTTGGGAGTGTCAAATTAGTTAAATTAACTTGTTATTTTAGCTTGGCCCTTTGTTGGAGCAACGTTACTTTGCGTAAGCCCATGTTACACAAGGAACGAGCTTCCGTCTCATCCACCAAATCGCACACTGAATTCCCCTCGCGTTTAACTAAGTCTAGATTTGTTTTGATTTTGTGGTGATTTGTTTGTTGTGTTTGTTTGGTTGTTAATTAGTTGTAATCCATCAAAATAAAAATAGACAAAATATCTGCATGGTACAATGTGCAGCATGCGATACCTATGCAATTCACGCAGTACGAAAACAATACGAATTACGCACTACCATATAATACCACACATATCCGCTAAAAATACTCTACGTACTTTTAATTCCAACACCTAACAACTGCTGAATTGACTCTACATTGCAAAACTACATAAGGTGGTGTATGGTTTGCTTAGTTTTCCTGCTTGTTTAGTAGCGAGACGTGCTTATTTAGTAGCGGGAGAGCGGGTAGTAAGCACGTAATTATCACATGATTAGGCCATCGAGCCATCGAAAAATCTAGTGGAAAATCGCGAGGTGAATTCAGTGCGCAATAATTTGCCTACTACGAGTAGATGCCTATATTCACTCTTTTGATTGTAACTCTATTTCAGTTGAAAACAGAAGCTGCAATGACATACAAAATCCTTGCAGTTCGGAAGCGAATCACTTTGTACGACATATAGTCATATGTAGAGCAAGATCCCGCTACGATCAGACCTTCGTTATTTTATTAAAGCTGAAAGTTTTTCTATGTATGTCTCTAATAGAGGTATAAACGATCCCCGACTATGAAGTTTGGATCGCAGTTGCTTTGGAAGGTATCAGGTAAAAAAGGTGGCACCTCAAATTCGTTAAAGTATCAAGCTCCGTTTTTTTATATTTTTCTTTGGAATAATATTAGAAACCACGTTGTCCATTGGCAGACAGTACGATTGCAACCCCCTGTCAGACACCCGGTTGTTTTATAATTTAAGAGTGTCTGACAGGGGGTTGCAATCGTACTATAAGTGTCTGTCAATGGACAACGTGGTTTTTAATATTATTCCAAAGAAAAATATACACACAGACATCACTCTATTCTGGAATACATACTGGGACATCCTCTAGTCTGGGATAAAGCAGAATGGGTAAGATCGTAATCGAGCGCAAACTACCAAAGGCCTGTTGTAGTGTCCGTCAATGAGACAGGGTCTTTATGAAACAATGTTGCACGGCTAAATGAACAGCGATCTATATCATCAGTGTGTGCTCATAAATTGCCTATAAATACAAGTTTCACTGCAATAAAGAAGGAAGGCCCTATCAGATCCCCGATACATCGAATGCTTTTAGAAAATATCCCGTATTAACACGGGATGTTATAAATGCGAAAATATGTTTGTTTGTTGGCTATTTTTTTATTCGGCTTCAAGTTGACTGCGTTTACATATAGGCGGCTAGTAATGATGCAGTCTAAGATGGTAGCGGGTTAGCTTGGTAGGGGTTAGGCAATTAATATGGCAGTCATATAAATCCATATACCCCTAATCGGTTTCTACGCGCCCCGTCGTTCCCCGGGGTACAACCTACCTATCCTTGTACCAAATTTCATCAAAATCGGTTGAACAGATGGGTCGTGAAAGCGTAGCAGACAGACAGACAGACAGACACACTTTCGCATTTATAATATTAGTATGGATTATTTTGAAGGGGTTTCCACGCTACACTGTCTTGTGTTACCTATACACAATCGATAGAATAAAAATTATAGTTTTCGAAATATTTCTTCATATAAAGTGTTTAAAACATACTTACTCGTATTACCAACACGAGCTGAGTCCCGTTACTCGATCACTGAAACTGTACCAAAATGTGGTAAGTATTTGGTAATGTTGTCGATTCCGTGCTCGGTTTAAAATTTTCTCGATTAATAATAATATACCATTGCAAAGCGCTCGGTGCCGTTACATCCATACAGAATTCAGATGCACGGGTGGGGCACGCGTAAATAATATTGAGCTTTTGAAGTAAACCACAACAACGACTTTTTGTTCCACAACTTTTTGTCTGAATGCCAGACAAAAAGTAAATCCGTACATGCACGTACATTATTATCGTAGACCAGGCTCGGTTGAGTAGTCTTTTTGCTGCCCAACTAAACTCAGCTTTAGTGACTTGATATAATAACGCTGAAAGTCAAAATAAGTTACTTTGACATGATAATAAGATATTCGCCACGGTTTGGCTTTACCAATATGCTTTGCACCATCGTCTTTGCAAATCGAAACAAGTTAGATCATCAATGTATGTCAGATGATGTGCGAAAAGAGCCATGTGTAACCATCAGCTTAACGTAGAAAGATGTAATACGTAGACCATATACGTAGATAGGCTGCATTTTTTCAGCATCTTCAAAAAGGATCCCTGTATGAGTTCCGAAGGTTGATCATGGAGGGCAAGGTACCTGTTAAGGATAGTACGTTGAAGGACGACAGAAAGTCTTGAAGATAAGATTGAACTTTCCTTTAATGGTCAACAATACTATATATATGATGAATGATGATGGCCACCGTTGCCCGGTAAACATAAACATTCAGTGGCTCCGTGTTATTTTACGTTTTAAAAATATAAATAACGTTGCAATATTAGTATATGTGTTAGAAATCAGTGAATTATGTCTAAATACTTGCAGTGAAGTGAAAGCACTATAAAAATAATTGATAAAAGGCAATAAACCGTGTCTGAAAAAAGTGACTGTTTACTATGGTGAAAAACTATATTGATTAAGCAGATCAAAAACATTGTGTTCTAACTTTATTGTATGGTGTACAAAGTGCAATTAAATACAAGTTTCCAACAAAATACATGCTAAATACGGACTATAACACAACATTTGCTAAATAAATTTTAAAAGTGAACGTTGTTATTCAAAACTTTGACAAGACGTGAAAGTTTCCATATGTCGCTATCGCCATCTACTGAACGAGAGCTGAACCGATATACTGGATCATCAAACCTGTCAAACTTCCCAAATGATCACATAGTTCAAAAGAATACCGATAGATGGAACCGACAGTTGTTGAACTATATTGAATATTGGACCCAATTCCGGAATCAAAATTAAATTATGTTCGATATAATACTATTAATTAAATAAATATAGGTATATACAGAATACAGATACACGAGCAAGCTATTGGAATAACAAAAAAAACCTTTAAAAAAAATTTTAAAACTCCACTACAATTATTCCAAAGAAGAAGCGAACCACAATTTTCGCCGTTCAATTTAAGGAGACGTTGGTGTAGCGGTATCAAACAGTGCATTTACATAAAGTAACCGAGTTCAATTCTCAGTCGGAAACAGGACCTCGGATCTATTTACATAAATTTATATTTTGAGACAAATATTTAATAACTAAAAAAAAAAAAAAAATGTCGGCCAGATCAAAACGACTTGTCACATGCTCGATATGCACACACGCAATAAAAACTACAGAATATCTACAATGTGCTGGCTGTGAAAACTTACTCGACTTAAAATGTGCTAGCATTACCTTAAAACGATTCAATACAATGTCAACAAATAACAGAATGAAGTGGAAATGCCATAACTGTAGGAAAAGCCAAAACAAACAACCAGTAAAAAACTTAGGTTCACAAGAAACTTCTTCCACCAAATTAGATAATAGCGCTATAAGCAGATTGAAGTCTACAAAACTTAATGCATCTCTGGAAAATGTAACGTGCAGTTCAATGGAAGATTTACACTATTCAACCTTAAAAGACGTCAGCACTTGCAGCCTCCCGGATCTGTCTACGACCGAAAACTCACAAGTTATAGACTTAAAACAAGAAATTACGACACTTTCCTGTCAATTAGAAAGTGCGCACGAAGAAATAGCCAAATTAAATATGGAAAACTCAAACTTACAGAAACTAATCGAAGAAAATGAAAAACAAATAAAAATTTACAAGACATTACTAAACGACGGCCTAACCTCTAGCAATTCAACACCCACGAGGTCGAAGAAAAGGAAAACCAAACTCACATCGACTACGAAAACTCCACAATCAAAAACAAAACCCTCTAGCATGGATAAGGAAAGTTTCTCCACACCGTCCTCTAACATAGATGATAGATGTTTCTCTACACCTGTAGAACTTATAACGGCACATGAAACCGCCATACATGAATTGAATCAATCTGAAAATGCTAAACAAATACAAGAATCGCAGGAAAAACATATACTTAATAAACCTCTCACTACCCGAAACAAAAAACCTGGAAAATAGAAAAAGGACAAATATCAAGGCAAACAAAGAGAAAATTATACAGCAAAATATCATAGTACTAAGTGATAGTGAAATTAGCGTTGGTTTAGGAGAGAAAATGACGGACTATCTCGACTCCCTCAACAAAACTAACTTTTCCGTGACTTGCTTCACCAGGCAAAATGCATCCACAGACAATATTCTTGAAAATTGTATTACATTATCTTCGAAAATGACTTCAAAAGACTATGTTATCTTACTGGTTGGACATAATGATAGTAATTGTAATATCATAATCAATAATGTATACTCTGCGATACGTGCACTAAAAAACACTAACGTCATTTTGTTTGGTGTTCACAAGAATAATTACCTAAACGAATATAAATTGAATCATTCTCTAAGAACAATTGTGCATAACTTTAAACATGTAAAATATGTCAATTTGCCTTCAAATAACTTCAATCGTCAGTTTTGCAAATCCTTATATCATGAAATAAATTGCAAAGAATATGAACGTTTGTATCTAACGTCTATTATTGAAGCAACTAAAACCTATCATAAGGATCACCAAATTGCTACACAACCAAAGAAAGGGACAATACCTTACTTTTTTATGCGAATTGCCAAAAATAAAGAAAACCATAGTACTACTAAATTTCCTAATGCGCTTAAAGGTACGATTCCTTATTACTTCACTAAAATGAACAGTAGATTCTCAAAACCAACTACTCATACTAGTACCAACAATAATACCAACCCAAACACGACTACATCAAATTTTCAAATAAATTCGGAATCCTCCATCAAAACATAGCCGGTGCACTGAATAAATCAGACAGTATTAACCTTGCCCTTTCCGATCTCCAAGATAAATTCATTAATATTGATGTTGTTTGCATGTCTGAAACCTTTATGCTACCAGGGCATGAAACTAACCTCTGCATAGACGATTTTAATATAGCGTCTAGTTTCTCTAGAAAAAAAACCAAACGTGGGGGAGTTTGTATTTTAACACGAAATGGAATTGATACTGAAAATTTAAAAAGCCTATATGAATACGCCCAGGAGGAACATTTTGAATGCTGCGGTATATTTATAAAAGATTTGGAAATTATAATAGTGTGTGTATATAGGACTCCCCAATCAAATATAAAAATATTCCTCAACAAACTCGATAGACTGTTATATGATTTAACGAATAAATTTAAAGAATGCAAATTAGTTATATGCGGAGATATGAATATAAATACATTAATTGATAACTCAATCTCAAAACTCTACAACGATATACTGGCTAACTATAACATTGTCAATAAAATAAGAAAAGCTACTAGAACTACGTCGCGGAGCGAAACTTGTATCGATCATATCCTTACAAATATAAATAAATCGACAGGACAGCTACACAACTTATGCTTGTCTGACCATAACACTGCGCAAACTCTACACTTCAACTATAGCAAAGATAAAATAATAAACGTACCAAAAACATACACATACAAAAGAGACTACTCAAAGGACAATATTGATATATTCGTCAATTGCATGCAAAGCCTATCTTTTATGGATGTTTTGGAAGAGCAAGATACAAATAAAGCATTTAATTTGCTACATGATACTCTACTACTTTTCCACGGACTTTGCTTTCCATTTATTAAAGTAACAATTAGGCACAAGAAAAATAGTATTAAGTGGATGACTAAAGGTCTTAAAGTTAGTACAAAACGTAAACGCTTGCTATATTATGAAGCTTGCATTAAGCGTGATAAAAATAAGAACACCTATAAGAAATACTCCGCAGTTTTACGCCAGTGTATTTACTTCAGACAACGGGAATGTAACAAAAGATACATCAATAACGCAAAAAATGTATGTAGCGCAACCTGGAATATCATTAAAAAAAATGTGGGACAAGACTATCGAAAACAAAATATTAAATTCCTCACTGACAAAGGTGCGAAAATAACTAATCCCAAGGAAATTTGTGACATATTAAATAAACATTATATAGCCACATCAAATATACAGCATAAAAACTTCGACAATAGAGTAAAAAACATAACTTGTAGTTCAAATAACATGTATTGCAGTCCTACTGATCCCTATGAAATAAGGAAAATAATTATGAACCTTAAAAATACCAACTCCACCGGATATGACGAACTAAATACTAACTTACTAAAACGCTCATGTATATCTTTGGCTAGACCAATAGCTCATATTGTAAATCTTTCCATAGAACAAGGTATATTCCCAGACAGACTAAAGCTATCAATCATAAAACCTTTGTATAAAAAAGGAAAGAAAGACGACGCAAATAACTATAGACCAATCGCCTTAATCCCGGTGCTATCAAAAATCTTTGAAAAAGTTATATACAAAAGAGTTTATTATTATGCTGAACATTTTAACATATTTACTAACGCACAGCATGGGTTTAGACAAAAGAGATCTACCATAACGGCTATGTTTGAGCTAGTCAAGATTGTGTTAGAGTCAGTAGATAAAGGAAGACCCGTGACTGCTCTATTTCTAGATATGTCCAAGGCATTTGATCTTGTTAATCATGAAAAGTTATTAAACAAGTTAGAACATTACGGAATTCGCGGACAAATACACCAATGGATTAAATCATATCTAGACAATAGAAGACAAAAAACAATAATTCAGAATCAGAATGGTAAAAATATCACTGTGTATGCGTCTGAGTATGAAAATAATAAATACGGTGTGCCTCAGGGTAGCATTTTGGGTCCACTTTTATTTTTATTATATATCAACGACCTCTCAAGAAATATATCACACCCATCTATACTCTTTGCTGATGATACCACTATAATTGTTCCATGTGAAAACACGCAGACACATGAGTATGACGTGAACAAATCATTGTCAGAAACGATTAATTGGTTAGGGAATAATAATTTAAGCGTAAACATAAGTAAAACTAAATGTATGCAATTTAAAACCAAAAGAGGTCATAATATTACATTGGATATAAACTATAATAATGAATCAATTGACATTGTACATAATGCAAAATTTTTAGGTATTAACTTTGACGAACACTGTGACTGGAAAAAACATATAGAGGACATTTGTAATAAACTAAATAAATTTGTGTACCCCTTGCGTCGCTTAAGACGAACAGTATCTCTAGAAGCAGCACTAGTAGCATACCATGGCTACGTCATGTCTGTTATGCGCTATGGAATTGTAATATGGGGAAACTCTACTGACTTACAAAAACTTTTTGTGATTCAAAAAAAGTGCATAAGGAGCATATATTTAAAGGGACCAATTGATTCATGCAGGCCGTTATTTAAAACGCACAAGCTTCTCACACTGCCATGTCTATATATCTATGAAATAGCAGTTTTTGTACATCGGCACATGGAGTATTTCAAGACCTTCTCGCAACTAAATAATTATAATATAACAAGAAACAAAAATCGACTATGCACTACAAACTATAATTTACAACAAACGTCTAAATCTCCGCATGCTATGTGTGTAAGAATTTATAACAAATTAGATAACAACCTAAAAAATCAAACTACAAGTAGCTTTAAAAGAACACTCTTTCGTTGGTTGTGTGACAAGTCTTTTTATTCTTTAACTGACTTTTTTAACAATTAATTGACATATTATTTATTTAAATTGATTAATGTGATTTTATATTTGAATTTTATTTTAATCTGGACATTATTATTATTATTATTATTTTTTTTTTATGTTCAGATCTCATAATTTCATTGGAATAATTTTTAAATACAATATTATTCCTAATGAGTAATTACATTAAATATTTGCATGCTAAGTAGTAGAATGTGAAGGACGCCTTAATATTGTAAACATCTGTACATACTCATATTCAGCAAATAAATTTCTTTCTTTCTTTCTGAATGTGGATGCGGACTGTATAAAGTAAGACTGAATGCGCACAGTTGCCGCGACTTGATGCTAATTGCAAGTGATTTCGAGTCCTGGAGTGCGCGGTGTCGCGCTCCCGCTGCCCGCGCCCCGCGCGTGGAAACCGGTTGGAGGCGTAGTCTCCAACAGTACCAGGAATAAGAGCACCTGGTATACTCAAGAGAAATTGGATGGAAAGGACTAGGATCTAAGACCATTACGAACCATTATTACGTTGAATTAAAGAATATACTTAGTCAAGGAACAAGAAGCTTAATTCTTTATAATCCGGCAAAGCATACAAATCTATGTGGTAGGTACATCGTGTAGCTTGCGATATTCACCGCCCAATAAGCCAGTAATTCGCACCGGCAAAACACCACACCTCACACATCTTCCAAATTATTCTCAACGTGCGTCTCACTCCGACATCTTTCAAATTATTTTCTACGTCTTTCATTCCGGAGCATCCTCAGGAGATGTTGACTGGACAATTATGCACGATTGTAAAGCATCTCGTGATGATTTTTAGCGACATGTCGCTAGTATGGACTAGCAGGTATAGGTAGGTCTGCGCACGCGCACCAAAATATTGTGCTTCACTACGAGATGCCGTCGACCGACATTTTTTTCATAAGGTAAACTGGTAAATTAAGACTCGTAAGTATACTTACTCCTGGAATGAAAGTTAAGGATATAGGTACTGAATTTGACGCTTGTCTATTTGTAGGGAAATAAGGTATTTAAGTATTAAATGTTCAACATACCGGACTTTTCTAATGTTATTAGGCTAGCTTTCTGAAAGGAAAGCACTAAGGCTAGACTAAAGACGTTTAAAAGTTCAGATAGACTTTTTATGCATGCAGGAACCGTGATTGTTTTTATTTTTGATCGTCATTGAACTTGGTTGTGGCTTATTCTAGTGGATTCAATCTTTCGTAGGATTTGGAGACTGTCAGCAGCACTCAGAGTCGTTCAATCATTATTAAGGAACTCCATAAGTAATGATTGAAATCTATCTAGATGAAGCCCACGTTTTAGTTTTCGTAAATAATTAAGGTTTTTATTTTCAGTCAAGTTGGGCCTTTTTTGATTTTTCGGGATTAAAAGTACCCCTTCCCCTTACTTCCCATGTACCAAATCATCAAATGGGCCGTGAAAAGGTAAAAGCAGACACTCACACTTTCGCATTTATATCCACCTATTATTTAGTATGAATTCCGCATTAAAAACTAGCATATACTAAATAATATTCTTATTCTTACCTTTTGTTAAAGCTATATTTTTATTTATTACCTACATTATGCTACATGCCGTACAATTATCACAAAATATTTATTTCCATTGCTTATTTTATTGCAACAACTTGCTCTAGTCTACTTCGGGAGGCCTCGTCTTGCGTCCGCAACCAATTAATAAATTTCCATTAAATGTGCGATAAAAAACCGCACATGCGGTATGCAAAGCCCTTAACTGGTTTCAATTATGAACACCTTTGAGTAAACTAGTCTTTCTCTGCGGTTTTCACTCAGAAATCTATACATAAACACGTTTAATAAAAAGTAAAACCCAGTTTTACCAACTTAGGACTTCAAATAAAAGAAAATGTGGGACCTAAATAGTCGCACCATAAGTTCGCAAACCTACCTTTTAGGTACGGTACGCAATCCTGAACACTTGTCAGCAAATGATTTCCTCATCCATGTCATTTATGCAATCCTGAAAACTTGCCAGCAAATGATATTCTTAATCCTTGAATTTGAATTGAAATCTGATGAAACAAATTTTATGGTAACTAGCTTTTACACTCTTAAATTCTGAAAAAATGCTGAAATACGCGTTGAATATTACCTTTTGTCCAAAATTAAGAACAATGACAGACAAAATACTGAATGCAAATTATAAAATATAGATTCGATTAGAAAAAATATTCTACGTTTACTTTTATATTTTCCTTAATATGTCAATAGGTACTTATTATTAATATTATCGCTTACGTACGAACAAAGTAACAGTCCTTAAAATATACAAGCAGAAAAGTACATAAAAAAACGAAAAAACCCTATCATACGCTCGTAAGTACACCATTTACTTACTGTAAAATTACTCTGTAGTTTTCTTATCAATCTGATAGTGCGCAAGTTTATTATTTTTCGATACAAAGAGATAAAATTATTCTGTCTTGGACCCTTGTAATTTTGCCGTTGAAACGCATGACAATTGGCTATTAACTTAATTATTATAACTAAATTAAGTTGCGAAATGCAAATTCATTTCAACTTTAATACCCAGGTATTATCTACCTATATTTATAATTAAATTATACAGGCTATAACTTAATATTATTAAGGATTATAATATAAATACTGTTGTACACCAACGATGGCGCGGGTATCATATTCTATGGTTTATTGCGTCAGCTAGTTATAATTAAAATAATGCACAGGTAATCAAATAAATATTATAAATGCGAAAGTTTGGATGTATGGATGTTTGTTACTCAATCACGCTCCAACGGATGAACGGATTTGGATGAAATTTGGCACAGAGATAGATTATAGTCTGGAATAGCACATAGGCTACTTTTTATCCCGGAAAATTAAAGAGTTCCCGCGGGAACCGAAAAACCTCAATCCACGCGGACGAAGTCGCGGGCATCAGCTAGTATTATATTATACTCCACGAGTATGACAGATGTACTCGTACGTTCAAAGTTTATATTATGTATGTGAACATACCTACGTGATCTTTCGCCAAGAAGATGGTTTTAAATCCATTTACAACCTCAACAAAGAGGAGCAGTAGGCAAACAAAACAAACAATCGGTTTAAAAACTCAAAGAAAACATCATTAATTCTTCCCAGCTTTGCTACTTGACATCTGCCTTCAACCCTTTAACGGCAAAAAATGGATTTTCGGAACAAAAAGTACCCAACCCTTACAATTTTCTGCTTGGTGTGTCAAAGGCCCGTTTAATCTAAGATGCCGCAGATGCCGCCTTAGAAAATACGGGACTTTGATAGCAGTAGCAGAAAGGTAACTCGGCTTGTTAAGATTTGTCTCAAGATAATATAAACACAGATAAGTAATATAATAATAGCCTGACTGAAAAGTTTATGTTGTTTTTAACTTCATATTTTTCTTAATATTTGAGGATAGCTTACAATGTAAATACATAAAATTTTCTTTAGACCTATTTCGTCATCGTCGTCGTCTCAACCGTTAGATGTCCACGGCTGCACGAAAGTCTCCTGCATGGATCTCCACAGGGCACGGTCTTGTACCGCTGGCTTACAGCGGCTCCCAACTAGGTAGGTACTCGCTTGAGATCGTCTGTCCAAATATTATAATTTCACTTACCTGTTTATTATGCACATAATATATCTTAGGGCTTAAACAAAGTTCTCATATAGGGCGATTTCCACAAACAGATATACAAACTACCGAGTTTGCCATGCCCGTCTGGTGAATAATGTACCTATAGTGATAGAAATATTATATACTTTTACGAGCATTTTATGCGGAAGGACCTGGGAACCCGCCGCATTATTATCCCAAGAAACCCCCTGCCATTATGTGATTAATGGAATGGGGTCACGACCCTCAGCAATGGGGATTACGACGCAGAGAGAGATGCTGCCCGCGGCTTTGCTCACGATAGGTTTCATACAAATTTCAAAACCGCTTTGGGGTTGAAATGTCAAAAATTTCTTAGCGGACGCCCATGTCATAAAAGCGACCTGTATGACCAGCCCAATCCGTCCAGTGGTTTGAGCTGTGCGTTGAAAGATCAGTAAGCAGTCACCTTTTCCTTTTATATATTAAGAAGATTGACAGTGATTCAAAATGTGTCAAAACCCGCATAGCTACTCGGTGGACACATTTGTAAAATCACTGAGGTGGTCCACGACAGCAATCTTCATAAAACAGCGGGGCGTATACACCGTAGGCTGCGCCGTTAGAAATGGTGGTGTTATAATATTTATCATGCTGATATTTCACTCCATTATCAAGTGGAGTTTTTGACTAATTATATTATATCTTTAACCAAGCATAGTTTGTGCTAGGAATTAGGCATGACATAGACAGGATATATTTTAATCGCCTGTCATGGCCTTCCGCCGCATTGGTTTCAGACTTCAATCCACCTCTAAACCTTTTTGGGGCTTACCAAAAAATGAATTACGCGAAAAACGCGATCAACGTGTAACTGGCGCTTTAGGATAGTTTAACGTTTTTGTAATACGAAAAACGCTTTGATGTCAATTGGATAAGCAAGAGGACTCAATTCTTGCAGGACCGATTTTTTTAAGAATTGCAATGTACCTACTACAAAAACACCAGACATACTAGGTAGCTATGTTCTATTTTATTTTTCATTCTTTCATTTTTGGGAAAAGTCACAGTTGCAGAAGAGTAAATTGTAGTAATCGAGGAGAGGGGCTAAAAAAAATTGACGAAGAATGCCGAATCAATAAAAAATTTCCTACTTGATAATATCGTTTAAAACTGACTTTTAAATCGCCCGATAAACTTAAACAATAGTAGGTTGTAAGTCGTATTTTGTCATAACAGACTAATACATTTGATATTTTTTCCTATCGAAACATTGCTCAGATTAGAAAAATAAGTTCTTTGGCGATTGAAAACACAGCCTTAAATAACATGCAATAATAATTAGAAAAAAGGGGCATGTGGTATAAAAGCTGACATATAACTCACTATCACTTATCAAAACGCATAAATTGATGAAGTAAAATGTATTTCCTTAGCAGACGCTCTAATGTCCCAAATTCAAATGAAAGCACGCACCTTGCCCACAAAAAACACGGCCAATGCAAAAGGCAGGTGCCGTTCCCAGGGTGCAGGTATTATTTGGGACTCTTCGATTTGATGATCTTGACCGAGGGACTCTCTTTAACAGCTTTCAAGTTCAAGATTAGGTTTCATTCATAATCATTACAGTTCTGAGGCCCACTTGCAGAAATGTGTTTAAGTTAAATTTTCTTCATCTATTTTTTTCATGTCAACCCCGGAATAAACTGGTCAGGAAGTGACAGCATCATAAAATAAGCCACTATTGAGCAAGACGGCCTGAGTCTTTAACGTAGGCCAACATTTTAGTGCTGCTCACAAAACTTCTAATCATTTTCACCCAATTAAAAAATTATAGATTTTCGCTACGGTCTATTGATTTGTTTAAAATCCACAACTTACTGCAAAATATTAAAATAGGTTTCCCTCATAAAAGCCCCAGTGTGGGTGATTGACCGATCAGACCATTGATCAGACGATCGCATTTCAGAATGCGCTGTCAACCCATAAATTGAGTAATCAATCGAAAACTTTCCCGCCCATTTGTGGAACACAAAACGAATGTGGCGCCATTATTTTTATGGCCAATTTTAAAAATATAATTTGGAACGATAAGTAGATAGATTTAAAAATGGGACATAATAAATTCATGCGATATATGCACTTACGACTTATCGTAACAAGATTAGTTTAAAAACTAACTAATTAGTTTAAAACCAAAAGCTAGGTTTTTCCGTATGACTATTTATTTTCAAGTTTATAGTATGCCTACAATAATATGTTCAGAATTAATGGCTAACTCGAAACAACTGAGTGAGGGACGAGTGGCCTAGTATGTGACGGCGCATAATATCAGTCGATTGCGATCGTTATGCAACGTTGACTCAAGTCGGTAACTGGATGGGTGACCGAATTTGGAAGTCAGCATTTGGTATTTTCGTTTATTCTCGGGTTATTATCGGAGTGATAACATTAAATGATAATAATCGATACAAAAACCTAAGAGTTTAGTATTCTTAGTCGAGTCGTATGCGGAAGGACGTGGGAATACATCGCATTATTATCCCAAGAAAACTATTACCATTATATTGTGATTAATGGAAAGAGGTGCCCCCCATAAACAAAAAAAAAGGTAGACTCTGAATAGGGTATAGTAGGACGTAATGACGAATCCAATGCGGTGGATATGACAATAATCAAATAAATATTATAAATGCGAAAGTTTGGATGGATGTATGGATGTGTGGATGAATGGATGTATGGATGTATGGATGTATGGATGTTTGTTACTCAATCACGCCCCAACTGCTGAACGGATCTGGATAAAATTTGGCACAGAGATGGATTATAAGTAGTCTGGAATAACACATAGGCTACTTTTTATCCCGTAAAATCCCGCGGGAATCGAAAAACTTTAATTCAGGCGAACGAAGTCGCGGGCATCATCTAGTATCTAATATAATTATTATTTAATCACTTGATCCAATGACTAATCCAATTACCAGATTTATTTAAATCTAATGAGTAGAATACTTGGGGTCCTGAGGAGCTGGAATGGTGACCCCGCACTGGAAAGCGTTGGCAGTGACCTCTATTCTGGACTGATACATACCGATACATGATGAAGGAATCGATAATACGCTATTTATATATAATATCACAAACATAAATTCAAGCCTGTCGTGCCGCTTCCCCACGTATGAAAGGGTTGAGTTACATACTTGTAGGTGCCAGTACAAAAGTGAAATGTCACAGAACACAATATCGTTGCAAGTAAAGTGACACAGCCGAAATTGTTTTGTATGTTTTGCGATCGTACTTGCTGGAAGGCAATATGGCGCAAGGCAGGTGATCAGGCTAGAGCAGCTGCGAACGCATCCAAGGTCCCGTGCCCTCCCCGCGCACAGACTATATCGACAAGTAGTGATGGGCTGTCTTACTTTTTTTTTAATTTTTTTTTTTTTTAATTATTGTTGCAAAGTAATTTAATTTTATACTGCCAATTATGTCACGGGCTGTTGTTGGACTATCGTTTTATTAAATACCGCGGACACTCATTATGTTGATGTATCGATATGTTTGGTTAGTTAGCGATCGGGGTTATAATGCTGGTCGGGTAACACGTAAAGTGCGAGGGTAAGTTAACGGTGGTAATTAAGTAATATAGTAAAATTATACGCTTTTTTTTTAATCTACTACAAGTTAGCCCTTGACTGCGATCTCACCTGATGGTAAGTGATGATGCAGTCTAAGATGGTAGCGGGCTAACCTGTTAGGGGCATGGCAGTTATATTAAACCCATACCCCTATTCGGTTTCTACACGGCATCGTACCGGAACGCTAAATCGCATGGCGGCACGTCTTTGCCGGTAGGGTGGTAACTAGCCACGGCCAAAGCCTCCCACAATGCCAGACCAGGGAAATTCAGAAATTATAAATTTCCAAACCCTGCCGGGGATCGAACGCGGGACTTCCGCAACAGCGCTTAACACTGCGCCACGGAGGTCGTCAAAAGCTTATAATGTGGTATAACTGTTTATAAGCTAGAAAAATGTTATATGGTTAAATTTAAAATTCATTAATAGCAGACAGTGCACTTCCTTTACACATCCTGATAATATGAATTAGAGAGTATGTATGTTTGTCAATCCTTCACACCACAATGATTGCACCAATTTGGCTGTAATTACAGCATTATTTAACACAGGCTTATTATTTTATATTAAATTAAAAATTAAATTAAAAAGTTCTCGCAAGAATAAAAAACCTTAAATCATAATCTACGCGGATAAGCGGGCATCGTCTAATAGAAACTATAAATATCATATTTCCAAAGGTAAATTATAACAACTTAATTATATATTCACATGATATTATTATACTTAGGTACTTAATATTCTTATTTTATGGTAACATTATGCGTCCATAATATGATTTTTATGAATATCTTGTTAAGGTCCATTTCATACTAGTTTTTTTTATTAATGTCCTTATAATACCCACCCACTTAGGTCAGTAGTGTAATTTTATTTTATTTTATTTTATTTTATTAAAAGGTACACAAAACAGGTTGCCACCAACACATCGACAAAATACAAGCAATTAAAAACAGGATCCAAGTTACAACCCTAATTATGTATACACAACATTATCTAGGAAAAGTCAATATAAATTTAAATCACAATAGTAGATGTACATATAGTTAACATTAATATTACGTAAAAACTAAAAATGAAAAAATAAAGTGCAGTTCTAAATTAGATTGGTCTAAATACAATTGTCAAAATGTAAGCCAGTAACATGCCAGTAATAATTTTTTTTTTTTTTTTTTAATCTAAAATTGGCTATCACATAGTATTTATTTCAGGATTATTATACATAATATATTGATATATAATAATATAATACTATTAAAAACTAAATTAAATCTAAATTAAAAACTAAACATTAAAAATATCATCTATGCCGCTGTAATGAGGCAATGTGCCCAGAACGCTGGGCATAGTAAGTAATAATTACAGTAGTCAAGAATAATAATAATAAAAACATGCTTGATTAAACATGCTTGATTAAATTCTCAATAATACGTTTTCACTTCAAAAACAACGGTGGATACGTGGCCACTGGCCATCCCTATACTTCAGTCCACGTGTCCAGTGCGCACGCGTCGCTCTCCGATAGTGATAATGTCTCAAAGACACACATTACTCGATCGCCGGACCCCTATCATAATATCATCGAGGTCACTTGGGGTGGCCGGTGGATGTATATATTATGCTTTACTTTAATCCAGACATTCGAACCGATACTATAAATGCGAAAGTGTGTCTGTCTGTCTGGCGTAACGCTTTCACAGAGATAGAGATAGGAGAGATCCCGGGGGAAACATAATATGATACATTTTATCTTGGAAACCTTAAAGGTTCCCGCGGGAATCAATAACAACGCGGACGAAGTGGCGGGCATCATCTAGTGTCCAATAAATGGCATATTATTTTAGCGGACCTCTATCTTCTATCTCATGGTAGCAATTCAGTTTATCCTCTTAAGCTGTCATCTTCGTCTTAGGGTTCCGTAGTAAAACAAGGAATCACAATAGGTTCAAGTTTAGTTTCGTCCAGTCTATTTGGCTGTGTGTTTGTCGTGATAGCTGTAAAGTTGAAAGGCATAGTTTTAGAAACTATCTTTAAAGAGACAGAGATATATTTTAAAAACTCAGAGTACTTATAGGTATACCTATTGAACGTGAGAAGCTGTAGAAAAAAGGAATCATCAAAATTTCAATCAATCCAACAAAAGATTTTGCACATAATATTTGGCCAGTTAAACGTAAAAAAATAATTTTTACGTAATATATTTTTGTTCTCTCAATTATTTTCCAAGCAGGTTAAAAAAAATATTCTTACAACTTAACACACTCTACAATCCAAAAGACAATGCAAAAACTTCCTTGACATAATTTCCAGTTTCTCTTTTCCCTCGTATTTAAAAAAGCGCTTTTTTAATCGTTCTTCACACGCTCGTCTGAGACAAAGGTCTCCTTAATTAGACGTTGATCGTGTACTGAGAGAAAAGCCCTTTTGTATACACTTACCTACCTATTGTACGTACTTGGCAATTAGGTTAAGCTTCTACCAGTGATTTTTAATAATAACCCTGTGATTTTCTTAGTTTTCCTGTATCTTCTATTTAATTATTGTTGCTTTCATGGGTATAGGACGACTTACTTTTTTTTGTCTCTCAGGGTATCTTTGTATCATAGAGTGCGTAAGTTAGGGATCAAAAAAGACTACACTTATTCCATTTTGATAATAAATTAAACTCAAACTCAAAGTTCATGTAGGTATTCAAAATTGGTACCAACACTACATACAGTACACCTTCTGAACGACACGTTTACAAAGTATGTATAAGACGTGATGGTGATAATTATTCATGTTACACTGGGTTCTAATACCTACTTCACAAATTTGAAACTAGAGCTAATTTGATTTAAGTATTATCTATTTACATTGGTACTAAAATTGAACATCAATGCTTTACATAGAGAGAGTGAATTTAAGATTGCGCATTTTAATTTTTTAACGTCGGGATATAGGCCCGTATTAACATAAGTACCAACCGACATCTATACTAAGAATAAGTTCTCAAGTCCAATTAAGACCGCTCTTAACTCCAAAACTTGAGAACGTGTTCTTAGGTGGTGTCAATTTATTAATACAGGCCATAAATAGGTTGGAATTCCTTGGATTTTCTCAGAAAGAAATACTAACAATATTACGGAAAGAACGCGCAAAACTCAAGTTTTTCATTCCAGTCGTTTGAAACTTTGAGGTATGCGAATAAATGTCAGTCAGTCAGTCAGTATTCCTTTTAAATTTCCTTATGTAGAGACAATACTCACGACAATACTGGACGATGCAGCATGCAGGTCTCAGTTTAACATCACTGGATTTCTTGAAGCGTGCATAGGCGCCACGCGTGACCATCGTACTTACGAATAGATCGGACGCCTTGGATGAAATAAACACGGGATAGAAAACGTAATAAAAAATTATGAATTCACGTTGAACTAACTTTTGCGGGCGAGGGGAGAGTGCCTTGTCAATTTTCTGTCCAATTATTGGCACTAGTGTATGAAAAAGTAGATGACCGGCCGGTTTCTGAATTAAGCATTCAAGCAAAAATCAGCTGAGTTTTGTTTAAATATTTGAGTAAGACTTAAGTTTTTTGTGTTTCACACGATAAAATTAGAATTTCCCAAATTGTAATTAGCTAAGTATTTCTCCAATCGTCCCTGAGTATTCTCCAACATTGCCTTTGCGTTTCGCTACACGTAGAAAAACCGGTATTGACCGAAAATAATATTAATTTCTAATTTCGTTAAATTTTATTATTAAATATGATTCAAAAAGAAAAATTTTATAGAATTTTATTTAGAAGATTATGAATTTCAAATATTTCAGGCTTTTATCTCATAAAAACTCTGATGTGCGTTTGATTTCAAATAACCGGGATAAAGAAATGGAACGTTCGACATAACATTGTGTCAGAAGCGTCAAAAGTTTGACAAACGGATTTGTTTACAAAATTTTCCAAATCTTGACTTCTGTTTTTATTTGTAATTATTCTTACAAATATTTATAAAATGGATAGAGAAAAGAAAAAAAAATATCCCAACTTCACTAACGTGGGGAAAGAAAACAGTAGTAGCAAAGTAAGTACCTAATCTTTATATCATCCCCTTACTCGTAGGCCAGCTTTTCTCCTGGTTTAGTACAATATTCGAGGGTTAATTTTACATGACCACAATTAGTAGTTAGTTCGTATGTAACTCTACTTAGAAATGGAAATTTGTCCAGTCACAAGACAACCAAACCAACTGGCAACGAACTTCGAATAATGTCATTGTTTTCTTTGAATAACAGGGTATAGGTACCTACTAAAATTCTACATCAATGATAAAATGCATATTATTTATGTGTTTTATATGTAAGTCATCAATAAATGTTCTATCCACAGATTACAAGGTGTGATAGAATGCAAAAAGACAGGGACATTCTACTTGCAAAAAAAGAAGGAAGAGCGGATTGTAATAATTAAACAATACAATAGCCTATGTACCACAGGACCAAGAGATGAAGAGTAAAGCTGCCTGGTGGATCTTCAATTATCGCCACAACTGATGATAATGTGATAATATCATATTATATTTATTACCCAGAAATGTTATATTATGCTGAGTTATTTGTAAAATAAAACAAAATTAAAAAATCCAACAAAGAGTTCCTAATTTCTAACAAAATATTACTTACTAGCTGATGCCCGCGACTTCGTCCGCATGGATTGAGGTTTTTCAGTTCCCGCGGGAACTCTTTAATTTTCCGGGATAAAAAGTAGCCTATGTGCTATTCCAGACTATAATCTATCTCTGTGCCACATGTCATCCAGATCTGTTCAGCCGTTGGAGCGTGATTGAGTAACAAACATCCATACATCCACACATCCATACATCCATCCAAACTTTCGCATTTATAATATTTATTATGTGATTACAGGAGTTATTGTTATGTAGTTATTTGTAAAATAACTTTCTACTAATGAGCTTGGGGCAAAGACAGGACATAATTTCGTTCTTCAACAGGTTCATCATCTTGTACCACGTAGGCATCTACGAGTACCTCAGGCTTCTCCAAAGATTTTTTAAATCCCACTACAAGTTAGCCCAACTGCGATCTCACCTGATGATAAGTGATGATGCAATCTAAGATGGTAGCGGGCTAAATTGTTAGTGGTATGGCAGTTATATTAAACTCATAGATTTCTACACCTATGAAGGAAGCCTCCCACAACTCAGAAATTGTAAATTCCCAAATCGAATTGCCGGAAATCGAACCCGTGAACTCCCTTAATAAGACCACAGTGATCGCCACTGCGACAGGGAGCGTCAAAAGATGCCAACGAAGAATCTTCACTAGAAATCGCAAATCCATACTAATATTATAAATTCGAGAGTGTATCTGTCTGTCTGCTACGCTTTCACGGCTCATCTGTTTCACCGATTTTGATGAAATTTGGTATAGGGATAGTTTATATCCCGGAAAATTAAAGAGTTTACGCGGGAATCAAAAAAACCTTAATCCACGGACGAAGTCGCGTGCATTATCTAGTGTGAATATAGTTTAAGTAGCCGAAATTCGTTACTTAAATATTACGCATTCAACTTTGAGATTAGAGGACTTTGAGCACTGTCAAATGCGCTCTGAAACGCAATTTTGCAGTTAAGCATGGATTTAAGTTTCGAAACTGTCAAATTTGAAATTTCTCAAGCTCCAATTCTCAAAGCTTACAAAATATCAATTCAGAAACAAAAATTTGCCTAAGTAGTACGTAAGTCACACTTATGTGGTCTTTGAGACAGACTCAACATGAAATTCTCAATTCAGAAACCGGCCGATATCACAATAATTAATGGCGAAACTGCCACAGTTCGCGGCTAGAGGGGTAAGGCGAATATCACGCGTCCCGTGGCAAATTCGTCCAATTCGGACGCTTATCAACAAGAGTTTTAATGTTATCATCATAGAAAATAGGTAAGAGTTTCTATGGTCATAAGACTTTACGCGATTAGAATTCTCTTGTATTAATACTGTATTATTGGCAAAATCTTTCGCACTCACGTTTATGTTTCAGTAATGAATCATGATGTAAGTACCTAGTTTATGCACTACTACTCTTATAGTATAGCAGGCTTTAAAAAATTCTTGTAGACGATCGCTAGTCAAAACCTCATTCTAGAATATTAAGTAAGAGTTCAATTTCCAATCGATCGTTGTATCTCTTTTTTTAAATCTAAATTTATTTTAATCTTAACTATTAAGAGCTCTGGTCTCCTCAGTTAAGGGGTCAGCCAGGACATTGTCGCTTGCAGACATTAATTAGTTTTATAGAAGATCCCAATTACCAGGGCTCACCCCTATGCCAGCCAGCGAGGACGTCCGTTTTCTTATGTCCGTTAGACTCGTAAGCACTCAGCTGTAGAATAAGCGGCGACTTCCTACACGTTCTGGCGGGTGCGCGCGCTAACGACGTGCTTTATGGGAATAGCCCGTCCCCCCCTGAGGTACTGTTAAAGGAAGGTTCTTAACTCGTGGCCTAGTAGATACATTGTCATTGACATCATTTTAAACCATTGCCAGCAGCTCACTCTAAGTATTGAGTATCCTCTCGGGATGAAAAGGGTTTGGCCATAGTCCACCACGCCGACTAAGTGCGGATTCGCAGCCTTCACAACCCTTCAAGAACATTATGAAGAACTCTCGAGCGCGCTAGGTTACCTCATGATGTTTTCCTTTACCATTTGAAACAAGTGATATTTAATTTCTTAAAACGCACATACCACTAAATTTTTGTGGTGCGTGTCCGGGGATCGAACCCGCGACCTCGTACAGGAGGTCGGGTGTCTTAAACACTAGGCTATCACCGCTTAGCTCAATGCTTAATCTTTTAATGCAGTTTTGTGTTAAAACTGCATTAAAAGATGTTACATGAGGTCCACATCGGTGATTCAAGCGTCAATGAAAACTTATACGAGTCCACCGCTGCTGAAAAATCTTAATATTACCTACGCTTTCGTCTGTAAATTTACTCTATTAAACACTGGGCATACACCACTACAACCCATTAACGTCCCACTGCTGGGCACAGGCCTCCACTCTCATAAGAGAGAGGGAATTAGAGATTAAACCCACCACGCTGCTCCAATGCGGGTTGGCAAGCTTTAATGACTATTATCATGTTAGTGATAATAACCAGGACCGACGGCTTAACGCGCTCTTCGAGGCACGGGGGTGAAACACCGCCAACTCCCTAACTCCGGGCTATTACCACAGCTAGTACTGAGAATTTCTAATCAGAAAAACCCAACGCATGTTATGGCCCGCCCCGGGACTCGAACCCGGGACCTCATCAGCCGCAGTCAAACATGCTAACCACTAGACCAACGAGGCAGTTACGCTTTTATTCAGCAAGCTTGTATGGCATATATAGGTTTCCACTGTAGATGGTGATTCATATAGGTACAGCGTTTGTGTGTTACTTGGGTTACCTCCTTATGCTAGGTATAGCGCTAGGTATAACTGACTAGGAGTACCACCATACCCCACACATGACACACACACACACACAGAGACAGACAGACGCACTTTCCCATTTATAATATTAGTATGGTATATTCCAGTCTCCTTATTATTCTTCTTAAAAGGGCCGATTCAATGCAAGCTTTACCGTAGTTTTGATCCACTGATTTCGATATTATCATCTCCCGAAATCTACGGTAAACGGTTCCGCCTACTTAGGCCCACGGAGTAGGACATATCTTTAACTATTTTAATAATTGTGTTAATGAAACTGTGGCTAATACTATGCGAAAACTTCCAAATGTATGAGACAGCCTTGACCAATCCAAAATGTCTACTTATTTCTTTGATTTTTATCTTTATATACTTACATGTATAATTCTGCTTTGCATAATTAAAATATAGGGATGTATTCGAAATAGGTAGCATATCAAATCTATGGTATCTATTTTTTTAATTTAATTAAACAAGTGAACATAATTTAAAAAAAAACACGCCTGCCCCGCCACAATGAATATTTTTCATAAAAATTATAGCTAGTGTCACTCGGGAGGATGTAAGGATTCTAACAATAGGTACCACCCCATACATCCAAATCTGTTCTGGTATTTAGAAGTTATGGTGGAATAGAGAAATTAAAATGCATACATACATGAACCCTGAAAACATTACACTCCTTTTTATGGGCAGTCGTGTAAAAATAGTAAAAACTAGATGATGCTCGCGACTTCGTCCGCGTAGATTAAGGTTTTTGACTCCCGCCGGAAATCTTGAATTTTCAGGGATAAAAATGTCTATTTCCTTCCCCGGGAAATAACCTATTCTTGTACCAAAGTTCATCAAAATCGGTTGAAAACAGCAGCAGTAGCAGACAGACAGACAGATAAACAGACACACTTTCGCATTTATAATATTATTATGGATATAGATTACATTCCAGACACTGATTACGAGTTTTCATTATGAACTCAAACACAAACTCAAATATTCTTTATTCAAGTTTTCGACGACCTCCGTGGCGCAGTGTTAAGCGCTGTTGCCTTAACGTGCGGAAGTCCCGGGTTCGATCCCCGGCAGGGTTTGGAAATTTATAATTTCTGAATTTTCCCTGGTCTGGCTTGGTGGGAGGCTTCGGCCGTGGCTAGTTACCACCTTACCGGCAAAGACGTGCCGCCAAGCGATTTAGCGTTCCGGTACGATGCCGTATAGGAAGTAGAAACCGAATAGGGGTATGGGTTTAATATAACTACCTTGCCCCTAACAGGTTAGCCCGCTGCCATCTTAGACTGCATCATCACTTACCATCAGGTGAGATCGCAGTCAAGGGCTAGCTTATAGTGGATAAAAAAAAAGTAGACTTTGACAAGTGCTTTTTTAATCGTCGAGTGAATCTACTACTTCCGAACCGTTCGAACCTAGTAAGTAATTAGTGAATTATATATAATCATAGTTCGAGTCAAAATCGAGTCAACGCTGTTTGCGAGAAGAGAAGTCTGGTTTTTGGCATCCCTTAAATTTTGCAATTCGAAGAACAAAACGATATACCTACTTAATGATTATTCGTATGATTATGATCTTTTATGTCATTATGTGAGCGCCAATAATCAAAGGCCAAGCCCATAAAAGACGATGATTTGGAGACCATTAAATATAATCCGACACAATATTATTATACCTATTCTATTTTCTATGATTCTGCTTTCCGTACGTAGGTACCTACTAAATTACTGCATATGTATACAATTCAATTGACTAAATAAAATTACCTTGTGCCGTTCTTTCTCATATTCTGTCTGGTGGAAGGCTTCGGCTGTGGGTAGTTACCGCCCTACCGGCAAAAACATGCCGCCAAGCGATCTAGCGTTCCCGTAGCCGTTCTAGCGTGATTGTAACAAACATCGATCCATCCATATATACCTCCATCCATCCATCCAAATTTTCGCATTTATAATATTGGTATAGTTTACCGGAATCATCCTAGAATTGAATTTCTATATTATTATAGAGAATCTGAATTCAAGGTCAGCAACATAATTGAAGTTATTTTTTTCAATTTTGTAAAAATGTTTGGTAGCACCACAAAATAGGTACGTTGATAGCACCACAGAACACTTATTATGTGTTCTGTGAATAGCACTAAAGGATCCAATTTATAAGTCGATAAAAATTATCTCTAAGTAAATCGATTTATTTTAAAAAATAGATAAAAGATAGTGTCAGAGCCCGCGTTGTATTAAAGCACTTTTGTGTGCAAACACCTTTATACCGAACAAAGGCTATTTTGACAGGCAGCTGGTATTATTGATGTCTATATTTGTGTTACGTCGTAACTAGGGAACGTGATAAGATTATTATGGCCCCGTTTGTTGATTTTGAGTGCGATAACGTTTTAGTTGATTTTATTAAAATGTGCAGTTATTATCAACACATCAACACATTGAGGTTAGCAAAAAGAAACGATGGTTTACGAATCTATTTCAATGGAAATAGTAGAAAAAGTATGACTAAGTGTAAGTATAATATGTAAAATTTTAATTAATAAAATTTTAAACCCTTTTTGGGTTAAGTAGATTTCTTATTCTGCCCTGAGTTTTATGCGGATTTAAGGCGAAAACACACTACGTATGGAGCTGCACAGACTACCGAGACGCAACGAAACGTGACAATCAATGTGATGGATAGATAATAATTTAACCAATAATAAAAAGACACTGATTTCCTCGACGACTATGTCAGAAGCTTAGATAAGGTACTCGTATGTAGGTATTACTTGCATTGTAAAAATTTAAGTAGGTTAGGTCGGTAGGTTGTAGGTAAGGTCTGGTTCCTCCGTCACCTTTTTATCATCGAACCACAAGCCATCGACAAGGTCTGCACACTTACGCAGTCGAAATTCCGCGGGTTCGTATGAAGCAATTTGCTTCCTCGATTCTAATTCGAACCGCTAGGGTATGGAACATCCTTCTTCCCCTCCTCTTATAATATAGGTACCTTCAAATCAAGAGTGACTAGGCATCTTCTAGGCAGGCGCGCTCCATCTAAGGCTGCATCACCACTTGCAAGCTAGTCTGATTGCAGCCAAGCGCTAGCCTATATATTAAAAAAAAAGGTATTTACCTAAGAATCTACTTATAGCCCTTAGGACCTTAGGATTTAGGACAAATTGTGTATAATATTTAAGTAGGTACCTTTTACAAAGTAATCTAAACTTGTTATTAAAAGTGCGTAGGTATTGTACCTTTATACAAAGGTGGCATACGTAATCTGAACATGTTAAGTGCGTAGGTATTCTAACGCGAAAATATTGATAGTAATAAACCATCTCAAATGCGTGGTGACATCACGTGACGTCACACAGTGGCTGCCCCGGAATGTGGTGTTTTGTAAACACACAGAACAATCGGCATTCGGATGTGGACAAACAAACAATGAAAGCAGTGACGCGTGTTCAAGTACAAACTATGAAGGAATTAATTTGTGGAAAACCGCTGTGAGTTCACGAGATCAAAATATAGGCGCGCGGGGGTGAAATCGAGCAAGCGCTGTCGCAAAAAATGCAAGAAATCATTAGAATAGAATAGAATAGAATAATCTTTATTTGCATAAGATTGTAAATAAATAAATATTTACTGTACAATACAAATTAATCCGACAATGTGTTTGATTCAGAAATATAAATGTTGTCTTATATTTCTAGAGCAAATTATTAGTTTCAATAAGGAGAAAAATTGCTTTAAAAGGTAAACTAAGAGGTAAGAGTATGTTCAAAAGAAATCCTAATGTGCCCAGGGCCTAATAGGTTGAAGACGGCCCTGCCGGCCCCCAGTCTCTTGATGAGAAAGGGTAGGTCAGAGAATGGTGTCGCTCACTATTAGAGGCAACAAATTATAGTGATCTTGATATTATTACGATGATGACATTTATGATAAGCAATACTAATATTATAAATGCGAAAGTGTGTCTGCCTGTCCATCTGTCTGCTATAACGGCTCATATTTTCAACCGATTTTGATGAAATTTTGTCCTTATGGAAGTATTATCCCGGAAAATTAAGAAGTTCCCCCGGGAATTCAAAAACTTAATCCCCGCAGACGAAATCGCGGGCATCATCATGTATCTATACCTACATATAAGTACGTCGTACCTACCCATGAGTATGCATTTTTTTATATTTTCTAATGATCTAAACTTAGTTATTATTGATTTCGTATTTGATGGATTCTTCGACTTTATAGTAGGTACCTACTTTAATATAGTACCTAGATAATAGAATTAGGTTTTTTTTTTAAAAACAGTTTATTCGCCAGTGGTGTCACAGACAAAACTAGATACAGATGTATAACACTTTCGTTTGTGACACCACCCTGAAAGGGTGTTACATAGATATAGCTCAGCGTTATGCCCTGCGTCAGATGTCCATAAATGCATACCAAATTAACTAACTACAAAACAAGGTCTCGATGACGTCACAGTTACACGAATAAATTAAAAAATATATCAATCAACTAGCTGATACCCGCGACTTCGTCCGCGTGGATTGAGGTTTTTAGGTTCCCGCGGGAACTCATTAGTTTTCCGGGATAAAAAGTAGCCTATGTGTTATTCCAGACTATAATCTATCTCTGTGCCAAATTTCATTCAGATCCGTTCAGCCGTTCGGGCGTGATTGAGTAACAAACATGCATACATCCATACATCCGTACATCCATCCAAACTTTCGCATTTATAATATTTATTATTTGTCAATAGTTAAAATCAACCCTTTAACATTTTGCGCCAAGAAGTTGACAGTTTTAACACAACAAAGTTCTTTTTCTTCTTCAAATCACACTTGTTTATAATTAGCAATCAAAAGGTATTCAAAACTTTCAGACCTGCACATGCAATTTAGTAGTGAATAAAAGGTAGAAAAAAGTTATCATCATATGCGATTGATGACCAAAATATTCATATAATAGGTAAAATCTATAATGATTTGTGATCTATCATGTACAAGAATATCATTTGTTTTGATGAGGTACCCCGCTGTTATAACATGACGAAGTAGCGGCAAAGGACATATTTCATAACACACGCGCCAAAATGTCCATTAAATATTATGTTTTCTGTTAAATTAATAATCATCACTCACTGTTTAAGGTACATAATAACAGCATGATACTGCCTACATTATATATTATTATGTCGCAGAAGAATTGTAAAACCAGCTGTTTTACAAAATCACTAACCTTTTGCGTTATTCAAAGTAGTGGTAGATACAGCGGGTTAAGGATTAACAGTTTTGTAAAACACCGTGAAAAGTTGGATTGTCAGTTTAGCTCACTCTCTCGGCACTGTATACCATAACAAGCACAAGTGCCCATATCACATAGTCTACAAGAATGAAATCAGAGTAATCCGAAATCAAGCAAGTCTTGTCCCTCCTACCCATAGATTAACTGGGTCTTGACTCTTGAAACACAGGTTCATGCCTATAGCTCAAGCACCAGTCCCAACACTAAAACTGTTTAGTATAATAATAACTATTGCAAATATTTTGTGACTGGGAAAATAAATAAATTGGTTGATTGATTAACTGCTATATACTAGCTATAAGAGAGTCCTAGAGACCATGTAGAGGAGAAGCGCGAAGACAGAAGCTACCAGACATACCTATTATAGAAAACTATACCGCATAAACTGTGTGTCAAACCGTTAAGCTGGTTCAGACAATAATTGAGATTTTGTATTATTTAGGGTCTCTATACTTAGACTCTAGGGTAAAGGAAAACTTAAAGCATCTAGCTATCTAGATAGCTGCATGCCTTCTCCATATTGTTCTGAAAAGTGTATGAAGTCGGCCAATCCGCATTTCGCCAGCGTGACTTTGACCAAATCCTTCTCATTCTTTGTGAGATCTATATAGAGCGATCTTTGGCTTTGCTTAGGCTTAAGACATGGTTAAAACGAGGCAGATTTACGTTACTCACATTTTATTAAGTCCATCTCGTTTTTACTCTAAGTAAACTCTGAGCCAAGTCAAAGGACGCTCTATAGATCTTAGCATAGAAGAGACTCGCGTGCCTATGCAATGGCTGTGAAATGATGATGATTATGAGAGGGTCTCTATCACAATAACTCTATTTACTCTCTCTCTATTTACAATGGATTTTAAGAAATTCCAACAGGCTATTTAAAAACCAAAATACATGCACGAAACCGCGACAAGAGACTAGTTAAATTAATATTTTCTGCAATCAGATATCACGATCTATTGTGATAATTTAATCGTTTATTTGCGGAAAATATTATGCGGGACAGTTTTTTTTAACATTTCGAGAATAAACAGAAGGTCAGTAGGTTTCGTTGAAACATTTATTAGGTACCTACCTACCTACACTAAGTTATGGCATGGCGATATAAAGGCGGTTGCACATGGCCGCAAATGTTGCATTTATACTCGTGTTTATCATCAAATAAATATTATAAATGCGAAAGTTTGGATGGATGTATGGATGTATGGATGTGTGGATGTATGGATGTGTGGATGTATGGATGTTTGTTACTCAATCACGCTCCAACGGCTGAACGGATCTGGATGAAATTTGGCACAGAGATAGATTATAGTCTGGAATAGCACATAGGCTACTTTTTATCCCGGAAAATTAAGGAGTTCCCGCGGGAACCGAAGAACCTAAATCCACGCGGACGAAGTCGCGGGCATCAGCTAGTTCCGTTATATATTTATCGAGTGTACGCTTTTGTAACATGGTACCAAAAGAGTTTCTGGAGTTGCCATTGCATAAATTTAAAGACTGTGTTAAACAGCATCTGTTTAACACAGTTCACAGTTAATCTGTTTAACCTCGACTGGTTATTATACTATTGATGATTTTCTCGATGACAAAGTTGCATGCAAGCAACCGGCATCGCATCCAGCAACCCACAAATCAGTGTAATACTTGTTACGTAACGTATGTATTGTTTATTATTTACAAAGTGTAACATATTTCTGTTTATGAAAAGAGCAACTCCTGAGTTTCTTGCCGGTTCTTCTCAGAAGAATCAGCTTTCCAAACCGGTGGTAGATTCTTACGATTTATCATGTGGCACAAGTTGTCCTACGTGAAATAAATGATTTCATTTCATTTCGTGCGTCTAGAATAAAAAAAAAATTACATACTCCAGTAACCAAAACTAAGTAAAGATCCAAATCATGAATGAATGAAATACTCTTTATTGTACACCAAAATAAAAATAAAAAATAAGTACATTTAAACAACAATAAAATTAAAAAAAGAAAAATCGGTACAAATGGCGGCCTTATCGCTTTGAAGCGATCTCTTCCAGGCAACCACGTTTTATAGGAATTAAGTCTACAAAAGAACACGAGTCGAGGGTGTACGTACGATTAGGAGGAAATAGTATCTAATTATTAATACAAATATAATACTAAGTTACATATAATTATAACTATTATTATATATATATTATTATATAATCATTTACTTATTATTCGCGCTTCTCACCTTCTGAACTGTGTTTACCACGATCCTAATATAGACTCATTTTGTGGCAATATGAGCAGTGTATGTCGTATATAACCAACTAGCTAATGCCCGTGAATTGAGGTTTTTTGGTTCCCGCGGAAACTCTTTAATTTTCCGGGATAAAAAGTAGCCTATGTGTTATTCTGACAGACTATATTAATCTATCTCTCTGCCAGATTTCATCCAGATCCGTTCAGCCGTTGGGACGCCCCAACAACGTTGGGATTTAGTAACAAACATCCATCCATACGTCCATCCATCCATTCATCTATCCATCCAAACTTTCGCATTGATAATATTAGTATAGACGTACAGTCAAGTCCAACTTGATTAACAACTGGTATAGTTTTCAACAACTTTACTGTTTCAACAGTAAACAACTAAAGTTACCTACGCCTGTTGTTTTGTGTCTATTTGTGAAAAACTGTTAATATAATTAATGCGAAAGAGTGTTTGTCCGATTGTCTGTAACCTTTTCACAGCCCATCAGCTTTTTCAATTTTGAAGAAATTTTTAGCAGAGATACGAGTAGCTTGCATCCAGGGGATGGGCGGGCATCATCTAGATTCTAGAACATAGGTCTAATATTCCCGTGTCGTTTGTGATCGTCCTTATAATCCAGCGAACGTCCTTGGTTTGTCGCAATTTACATTTTAGTCGTGAGACAAACACAGTATCCACCCCAAAACATACTGGCCAAGTTTTTGTGCGACTTCTATGATAATTCCAACCCGGTATCGACAGGTCTAATCGCGATCAGATCTAAGATAAACGCTATAAATTTCATTCGCTGGTAATAGAATGAATAATATGAAGTATCATTAATTTCGATGTATATGGACATTGCAAATTAGATAATATTTTCGGATCTTCAACGTTTAAAATCTGCAGGCCGAGTGGGAGTTTTTTTACGTATTTGATCGCAACAACGTTAACTAGGTACCATTTATATAGGTATGAAACTAGCTGTACCTGGCATGCACTGCAATGCCACGTAAAGTTTTTTTTTTATCCACTACAAGTTAGCCCTAAAGAAAAACAATCATTTAAATATAAATTTTTTGGGCCAGGAGCCCTCGCGGGCGTCCCCAGGCCTCCCTATCACAATCTGATGATTGATGAGTGATGGTTTCGGAACGCCAGAAAGGATGCTGAACAATGAACATACAACCATCCAGTTTAAAAAAATATAAAATTAGATCGAGCGCCAGATGTCAAGCACTTGACAATTCCATCTAATCGTACTTAGTTAACGTTGTCGCGATCGAATGGTAAGAAAATCGTGTGAAAAGTTGAAACCTGTATGCCTGAGAGTTTTATACTAAAGCAAGACGTGATAATATTAACCTCACTGCTTAAAACGCATATACGAGTATAGCTGCGTGTTATATCCATGTAACTAGCTAATTTCGAATTTTTTAAATTGCTTCAGGAACTCCATGAAAAAGAATGAAAAAACTAGAAGTTTAATTCGCTATAATCCGCCACAGAAGGTAAATCTATGTGGTGCAGTGTGTATCTTGAGCTTGCAGCCCGCGATATTCTCCACACCACATAAACCCTCCAAAATACCCTCAACGTACATTTCACTCCGAAACCGGAGCATCCTCAGGAGAAATTGCCTCGACAATGCACGATTGTAAAGCAACAAAGCAAAAGTTGCACATAGATTTACCTTCTGTGGCGGATTATAGCGAATTAAACTTCCAGTTTTTTCATTGTCATGCAGGACTTCCGCAAAGTAACGCCTGCTTCTATCCAATATCAGGAACTCCATAAGTAATCACCCGGGATAAAAAGTGGTCGATGTCACACCTCACTCCAGGTCCTCAACTATACACATGCGAAAAATCACGTTGATCGGTCGCTCTGTTGCAGCGTGATTGAAGTACAAACCTACAAACAAACACACTTTCGCAGGGATTCTATACTCCTTCCTTTCTCTCTCTCCTTGGCGAGAGTCGTGACACTGATCCCACTCCATTAATCGCATAATGGCAGGGGCTTTCTTAGGCCCCAATAATTCATTAGGCCCAATAATTAATGTGGCGGGTTCCCAGGTCCTTCCATATACGACTCTCCTAAGAGAATTAATTAAATTACTCTATGTTACTATCTAACGATTATTATCAGATGTTAGTGATAATAACCGGGACTGACGGCTTAACGTGCTCTCCGAAGCACGGAGGTAACGAAAAGGTCCAAATTTGGACTTCCAAAATCGGTCACCCATCCAGTCACCGACTTGGGTCAACGTTGCTTAACATCGCAATCGACTAATATGCGTTCTCGCAACTAGGCCACTCGTCCCTCAAACTTATTCGTTTCAACACCCCGGCAATACTTAGCATTATTTTACGATGCCGTGTAGAAACTAGAGGCTTTAAAGGTAAAGTCTATCTTGAATCGCCTGGTCACTTATCATCTCATAAGATCAGTAGATTCTCATATAGGTAAAACCTGTGATGGCTATAAAAAAAGGTTTGTTCTAATAAAAACGAATACGCACGATTAAGTTATACCTAATACCAAACAACAGAATATAAATAGCAAACAGTCTTAAGCGTTATGAGATAAACCCTTGATGGAACACCGAACAAGATAAGATTAGAAGAAGGCTGTGTTTTCGGTGGGAAGCGGAACGGCGGCGGATCCGCGGTTGCGAGACGCTCGCATCATACATTTATGAGGGACGTCAGTCATTAGCGGATCCGCGAAATCGCAAACAAGTTCGCGTTTATCGCTCGTGTAGGGTAGTTGGCCCGTTATTGGTGCGACTGAAGCGGTGGCTGGGTTGCGCGAATTCCCCGGTCCCTATCCAGCCAAGGCGTAGGGAGGAACACCATGGGGTTTTAGTCGGTAGGTAAGAGTTCGACATAACCTTTGCATCTCCTCAGATGCAAAGGTATCCATGAGGATTTCCCCACGAAAAAAAAAAAAAAAAGAAGGTGTCTACGCGCCAACGTAGGTCACGTGAAGGGTTAGTTACTGATACTATCGCGAGTCGCGTTGCCGCTTTTCGTAGGACGAGCGTGCGCGTGCGCGTCGGCCCGTTTCATAATTTAACTCCGTAGTAGGAGCACGAGGAAGAACTATTCCCCGTGCTCCCACTAATAGGACAAATGAATAGGAGCACGAGGAAACGCCTGGCGTTGTCCGCTGCCGGTCACCGAAAACGCAACTGCGGAACGCCGCGAATTTAAATCCCTTTCCGCTCACCGCTGCCCACCGAAAATGCAGCCTTATATTAATATATTATATTTTTACGGGTTTCGCTGTTAATCTGTCACTGATGACGCTAATTATAGAGCTGGGGGTCTAGACGAATGTTACACTGCGCCAGTGACCCCTCTCGGTCATGACTAATGCCGTGCTTTATGGTTATGGGTTGGACTTTGACATACCTACAGATTCATTTATTACAATTTACAGACTAAGGAGATACTTTATTTTCTACTAGATGATATCCGCGACATCATCCGCGTGGATTAAGTTTTTTGATTCCCGCGGGAACTATTTAATTTTCCGGGATAAAAAGTACCCTATGTCCGGAATACAGACTATCCCTATAACCATCAAAATCGGTTGAATAAATCGGCTCTGAAATCAGCAGACACACATTCGCATTTATAATATTAGTATGGATACTTCATTCAAATATTATAAATGCGAAAGTGTATTTGTTTGTTGGTTTGTCCTTCAATTACACCGCAATAGATCAACGTGATTTATGGCAAGGTTTATAATATGGTATTGAGAACCTGGAGAGCGACTCAACAACTTTTAATATTCTTGTTCTTGAATCTGTAATCACTATTATACTGATTAGTGATTACAGATCCACCTGCGATTCCACCTGGCGGTAAGTGATGGTCTAACCTGAAAAAGACGTGGCAGTTTTATTAAACCCCATACCCCTGTATCGGTTACATTTTGTAGATTTATCTTGAATTATAAATAGACATACTTACTTAAATGTTAATGACTGACGAACTTCTTGCATTATGTATGTCTCAATTTTGGTATATGTTAAAATTAAGTATATGTATCTTATACCATCTTATATAATTACCTCTATGATACATAAATTTGATTCGTGAGATAAGATTACAATTTAAATATACTTATATAATTTTTTCTTACTATGAGAATGTTTATTTTTCCACTACTATTATTTTTATTGTTGCGAAAATAAATTGAATCCATACTAATATTATTATAAATGCGAAAGTGTGTCTGTCCTTCTGTCTGTATGTCTGCTACGCTATCACGGCGCATCTGATCAACCGATTTTGACGAATTTGGTACAGGGAAGTTGGTAAAGGACAAAAACTACTTTTTATCCTGAAAAATTAAATAGCTCCCGCGGGAATCACAAACCCACGCGGACGAAGCTGCCGACATCATCTAGTCATCTAGATATTTATAAATTTAAGTAGGTAGGTAAGTACCTAGTTAAATCTATACGTATAAAATTATAAACGTATGTACCTACAACGTACAGCTTGAGCTTTTTGGGTGTAAAAATGTTGGTTTTGCATGTAGGTTTAGGAAAATAATTTCTATAATTCTACCCTAATCTAACAATGTCCGGATCATCGATATATACTCGTATGTATAGGTACTAGATGGGTCCTTTCATAGAAAAAATTTGGGCGTCCGACGTGTAGAGCGCGCTCCTCACCTGTATAAGTCTTTTTCGCGCTGTCCCGCTTTTCAGACTAGATGGCGTTATTAAAATGAGTTCACATTCTTTGTTTGACAGGGCCCGTCTATGTAAATTGAGGTCGTTGGTCCGGATGGATTTGTCGGCATCGCCATCGACATCTGGGGGTCTACTCTCTTTCTCTAAAACGAAATTTCGCAAACAAACGAACGAAATTTCGTTAACTCCTCTCCTACATAATATTATCTATAAGCTCCTCTCTATTTCGTTTTCGTACACGCAGATGAAGTACGGATCCAATATAAAATTTTCGTGACCGATTGGATTGAACGATTTTGAGTGGGTCTACTAACCGACTAATTACGTTCGTTTGCGAAGTTTCGTTTGAGAGAAAGAGAGTAGACCCCCTGGTCTAGAGACTTTCACATGGCACGGTCAGCACCTCTGGGGACTCCGACGTCTAAGGGTTCTTCCCTGCACATCGCCATTACAATACCGCGACCTGATGAGCCATGTCGGTTACAATGGTCCTTCTGCGATCTCTTCATTTCTGATTTGATCACAGAAGAAAATCTCCTAGCGTCACATTGCCGAGCGGGTTACCTTTATACCTGAGAAACTCTTTCGACCTATATTTTATTGAAATAGGTAGGTATATTGAGAAGACACAGGTCACATTTTGGGCGGTCCCGTCCATTAATAAAATATTTATGAAAAAATCGCTTGCCGTTTATAATCAAAACAAGCGTCGATAAACAGACGGACAACTAAATAAGTGCATGTCGTATCGATAATGGCACTCCACATTAAATCTGCAACACTGTAAACATACGGGGATAAATTGGTTTATTGAACGCAACGGTCGGAAAGGTTTTAATTTTTTTTAGAAGAAATATAATTGCTTTCTATCAATGAGATTTATTTTGTTGGAAGGAATAGGTAATAGCTATTAACTAATAGGTATCATCTTTTTGGTAAACTGCCCCCCTATTACGTAAGAATTGTTCATCAAACGTTTAAGATTTTTGTCAAAGTAAAATAAACCATAACTGCATTGAATTAGAGCTCAATTTCGTCTGCCCATTCTTATACGTTTAGGTATGAACGAAACTCGAACGTATAAGAATGGATACACGAAATTGAGCTCTAATTTAATGGCGTTATGGTTTATAAACTTTGACGACGAACTTTAACGTTTTGATCGGACATTCTTACATGATTGGTACCCTGGACTCTGACTTGCTAGAACGCAACGGTCGGAAAGGCTTTAATTTTTTTTTAGAAGAAATATAATTGCTTTCTATCAATGAGATTTATTTTGTTGGAAGGAATAGGTAATAGCTATTAACTAATAGGTATCATCTTTTTGGTAAACTGGAGTCTGACTTGCTAGAACGCAACGGTCGGAAAGGTTTTAATTTTTTTTTAGAAGAAATATAATTGCTTTCTATCAATGAGATTTATTTTGTTGGAAGGAATAGGTAATAGCTATTAACTAATAGGTATCATCTTTTTGATAAACTGGACTCTGACAGAAGGGAAAAAGAAAGGCCTCCCTTCTGACCATGACCATCATTACATTTAATCAAATTATAGACATATAGTTTATAAATCTGATTCGATCTGAAACGCAACTAACTCCAAAATAAAGCCTTGTATTTTCAGCGCTGGAACGTTTCTAACGCAATATTCTTGTCTTTATTCTATCACAATTAAAGCCGTCTTTTTACGCAAAACTTAGAACCTTTTATGACATAAGACTCTTCTTGCGCGCTGCAAATATTGCCGCGTATATTCAACGGTAACATGTGACCAACAATCAGCCGTTATTCTTTGCAATAGGTGTTATTATTGAGTTGTAAAGGCTTCGCATTCCAGGCGAAATGCTTAGCGGTTCAGATTTTATTATATGGAATTGTTTTCCCACGACGACGTCCAAGTTCCAGCGTCCTTTCTGGATGCATTGAATGTTTTTGACGACCTCTATTGCTACCCGCTAAAGAAAGAGACCACGAGTTCGTTTCCTGGTAATCCATATTAAATTATAAATGTAAAAGTGTGTATGTCTGCCTGTCAGTCTGTTTGACGGTCTGCTGCGTTTTCATGGCTAATCTGTTCAACTGATTTTGACGAAATTTGGCACATGAGATGCAGTTAAGCATCCCGGGGGAGGACATAGGCTATTTTTTTATTCCTGAAAATCGAAGAATTTCCAAGGATTATGAAAAACCGACGAAGTACGAAACACCTATAAGTCACATCGCCTACGGGGCGAGTTAGCTATTAATAAACTAAAAAAAAAACAAATAATTTAAAAAATATAGACCAATTAACTATATATTTTTTCATTTGTTAAGTTACGAATCCGAATATTATTATTAACGTACCTAAAACTGATTTATTCTAGCTTGGAAAAAATAGTCCATCGGTTAATGCTGATAAAACTCTAGAATTTAATCATGGTACTCGTAGGAAGTAGGATACAAGTTTACGTTTTATCCAAAAATAAATTAACAAAACCTTGTGTATAGAGGATTATTTTTTATGACTTAGCCATTTTAGTAACACTAGTGCTTTTAGATGCAATAAAAAGCAAATAAAGCTGGAGATTTCTCTTATTTAACCTCAATGGCCATAAGTCGTGTATTGTTTATTTTTATGAATACAAACCGTAACAAAATGTTATTGGATGGATTTTTGATTGGTGGTAAATCTTTGACTGGCATACCTACCTAATATAATGCGTTTAAAATAAGTATGGATAGGTATTATCTACTTTCGCCTTATTATTGAGACTGAAACTTCCGTCTTAACTGAAAAAATATTTTCAATAAACGATACCTATGTATTTTTTGAATATATTCAAGCGATGTTTTTTAAATTTTTTTTGTACCAAAATGTTATAAAATACGTAGAAAAACAGAAACATAGTGGACAAAGAATATGGGTCGGGGTTGATATAGAAAGTTAAATAATACGTAGAAAAATATTTTAGTACGACAAGTGTTTTTCTTGCAAGTTAGACCTTAGTTTAAACTTGAACCATTTCAACGCTATAGATTATGCCGTCGTCAACTTAGATGTCGTCTGCTGGACGTAACAATTTATGTACTTATTTAGGTCTCTTGCACGGATTTGCGGTATCCACTCCGACCAAGTGACCAGTGGTTCTGCAACTTCAGCTTGCTAATTAATTAGAATGCGTCGATCATTTTTTGAAGACCTAAAGAAGGTGGCGGGAACGAACCGATCCGAACGTGGATGAGGAAGGCGAAGGACCATGTTTGGTGGCGCGCTCTCGAAAAGGCCTATGTCCGGCAGTGGATGCATACTCGTAGAAGCTGATGGATGGATGGATGAATCATTTTGCATCAATTCTCTTTTGTTATCAGACATACACCTTCATCCATCACAGCTCGCTCAAAATAACACAAATCTGGAACAGGAAAAACAATATCACGTTTTTTAAAAGCTATAATTTGCTAGACAAAGTTGGTAAGATAAACAAACGTGCATTGAACTTTACCATCCCAGTTCGTGTGTTTTGTACCGCTTCTGTGTCAACTCGCGAACTAGTCGCGAACTCATTTTTCAGTATGGTAGCAATTATATGGATAAGATCATTTTTGTATATTATTTAATCTATACTATAATATTTAAAATGCGAAAGTTTCAATGGATGGATGGATGGATGGATGTATGTATGTTTGATATTCAATCACGCCAGAACGGCTGAACGGATCTGGATAGAATTTGGCACAGAGATAGATTATAATCTGGAAGAACACATAGGATACTTTTTATCTCCGAAAATATTAAAGAGGTCCTGTGGGAACCAAATAACCTCAAATGGATGTTTGTTACTCAATCACGCCAGAACGGCCGAACGGATCTGGATGAAATTTGGCACAGAGATTGGTTATAGTCTGGAATAACACATAGGCTACTTTTTATCCCGGAATATTAAAGAGTTCCCGCGGGAACCACAAAATGCGGACGAATTCGCGGCCATCTGATAGTAAATTATATTTACAAAATAAGATGGTTGGTTTTTAGGGTTCCGTACCCAAAGGGTAAAAACGGGACCCTATTACTAAGACTCCGCTGTCTGTCTGTCTGTCTGTCTCCAGGCTGTATCTCATAAACCGTGATAGCTAGAAAGCTGAAATTTTCACAAATGATGTATTTCCGTTGCCGCTATAACAACAAATACTAAAAATTAAAAAAATATATATATTAAGGGGGGTCCCCATACAATAAACGTGTTTTTTTCATATTTTTTTGCTCAATATTAAAAACGGTAACAGGTAGACGGTTCAAATTTTCACAGAATATTAACTTTTATATTACCTTTCAAAATAAATAATTAAATATCAATAAAGTAAATATTAAAGGGGGGCTCCCATACAACAAACGTAATTTTTAAGCAATTTTTTTTAATAATTTAAAACTTACTACAGGTTTGTACGGAACCCTCGGTGCGCGAGTCCGACTCGCACTTGGCCGGTTTTACAATCCATCTCGATTAAAACCAGTCATCATCATTCAGATGGAATGTACCTAACAGTCTATTTTACTCAGCACTTTTAAAATTTGATTTATCAAGACAATCGTAGAGAATATCGAAAATACGATCTTGCTCTAAAATCTTTCCTATACCTACACACAAAAATCAGATAATATTATATAGATTATAGAACATAGCACTATTATATGTAATCGAATTTAACTTTGCTAGCTAGTTGGTTCTTTTCATGGATAGATAATAGTTATGAATATACTTTCAGGAACGTAATAATAATAATAATATTTTGCATGTTAACATTAGCTATTAATTCCTAATTGCAAAAAAGCACCCATGTAATATAGGAAGACACTAAACTCCCATAACAAAGTATTTACTCTTTTGGAAAATAGGTAGAGGCCAAATTATTAATGTGGACCTTTGTAATTTTGCAAATAAAGAGATTTATTTAGTATTTATTTATTAAAATATTATGTACCATAAATTATTATTCATTTCTTTATTTTATTATTTATTTATAACTCACTATTGTATATATTTTGAGAATAAAATACGATAAAAACGCTGTCTTATCCCGCTCATCTTTCGGTATCATCCGCCGTGAACTTTAACCGATCGGTTGTGAACAATAGATCCGGTACCGCATTCTATACGCCATGTTCTATTTTTGCCTCTCAGTTTACACAGCACTGTACAGGTCCGCAGGATATGATCACGAATTTTTGATATGACTAAAGTTTATCATCGTTATTCGTTTCTAATTCTTGGTATTCATCATTTATCATCATAGCCTGCTGATTTGTAAAGAGCTTTTCCAAAGAGCGCCACCGCACCCAGTTCTCAGCATTCCTCAACCAACTGATTCCCGCCTGCTTCTTCTTCCAAGCATACTGGCTTCACGGAAGATCAGAGGCTCAATTGTTAAAGCAAATCGTAATCATTTGACAGCTTAAAACGTATTACTCGAACAGATTTAGGAGATAATACATGCTTTTTGACGCGCAGGCATCTGTGAACTCCTTAAATAGGTCGGATTATACGTTTGTCAAACGATTACGATTTCCTTTCACAATCGGGGGGCAGCGCTCTATCCCAACATAATATATAGCACATGCAGAGTGAAGACCATTTTGGGGATCAAGTCACATTTCGCGTTTTTTTTCTTTATAAAGTCTTGTTTTATTATAGGTAGTTCTTGTACATGTATTATCCCCGAATAAAGATTTCTTTGACTTTCCTTCTTCTTTTTTCTTCTTTCTTTCTTCTTTCTTTCTTCTTTCCTTCTTCTTTATTTCTTCTTTCTTTCTTCTCTATATTATTGATTCATCGTGCTGGAGGGCGCCCCTTGGGACCACTTTAGCGCTTCCACTATAAGCGTGGTATTTTCAATGCCATTTGACGTCCTCCCTGGTGCAGTGGTGAACGCTGAAGTCTTATAGCTAGAGCGTGGGTTAGATTCCCGGCAGGGACAATTTGGAAATTTATAATAATAATTATTATTCATTTATATCAGGCAACAAGGCCCATATTATAAAATACATAAAATACAAACAAAATTAACTTAAAAATAAAAACAATACGAAATACAATAATTATTATACGATCTTAATACTAAGGTAAGGATTTTTCTCTCGCTTCCCTATAGCGACTTCTAAAATATAATAATAATATTTCTGAATAATTTCTGAATTTTCTCTGGTATAGTCTGGTAGAAGACTTTGGCCGTGGCTAGTTACCACCCTGCCGGCAAAGACGTACCGTCACGCGATTTAACTATGTCAGTAACCTTGGCTAAAATGAATACCACATTATTATATAATGTCTGGCTCATTGTTTGCGCCTGATCTCTTTCCCGTCGTGTCGGATTTTCCGTCCAATTGGGCTACGAGAGTAAGGGAATAGAGAGTGCATTCCAGTCGGGAGGACATTATTTATTTATTTCATAGGTTAATGGAATGGATTTGATTCATGTACCAGCTCCTAGCGCATAGAAGCATTGGGAAATATTTGCCACTAGCTGATTCCCGCTACTTCGTCCGCCTGGTTTAAGTTTATTTTAATTCCCCCGGGAAATCCTTAGTTTTGCGGGAAAAAAATAGCCTATGACACTGGTCCTCAATTACGATAGGTACCCATGCTTAAAATCACGTCAATCCGTTGCTCTGTTGCGGCGTGATTGAAGGATAAACCAACAAACAATTAACACACTTTCGCATTTATAATATTAGTATGATGGCTATTCAATTAATCATAACATTATTAACTTAAATTATTCATATCTGGTGAAGTAATTTGATACAGTCATAACTCGATTATGAAATATTTTTTCTATTATTAGCATCTGTTTGATTAATAATTAATAATTAAATCAATGATTTAATGTTCCAGTATTTTTATAACTACAGATTTATTTATTTATTAGAAATTATAATAGTAATTATCATTCATAAAATGTTTATTGGGAGCAAATTTATATATTCAAGGGTATTTTTTATTACCTTTATTATTTTTTACTCAGTTTTATGCCGTACGAGTGTGGTACGAGTATTTATTTTATTTTATTATAAGCACAACCATCATAAATCGATATATTTTTATTGAAAAATGTTGTTTTAATTATGAATTTACATATGCTTTTCAATTATAAAAAACACTTGACTATATGCATCTTTAATTAAAACGTAACGAAATATAGGTAGGTAGGTATATTTCTTTTATAGTACCTACCTTACTACCATCGCAAAGCAGTATTATTTTAATATTGTTGACGCTCTTGTTTCAGAATTATAATCCTTATTTTAGGGATGGCAAGGTACGTCATATCAAACTGCAATTTTAATGTAAAACTTCTTTATGCGATGGTAGGGGTACTGATGGTATGATAAGATGCTAACTAAAAAATTCCAATCTTTAATTGCTTGTACCTGGGTGTTATGAAGAAAAATTAATTATTCATACATACGTTTTATAGATCTTAATTTACAGCATGAAATGGTTGTATTAATCGTCACTTTACGACTCTACTGCAAACAAATAATGAAATAAACCCAACCCAGAGACTTGTCATTTATATACTAGAACAGCAATGTTTTACAACCTATTGTATTGTAACAGGTGCAGCACTTTCTATCATTAAAGTACTCAGGTAAATTGTTGCTGGCACAGCTATTAAACTCTATGTGTTGGACTTTACCTATACTGAGATATAAAAGGATAATTAATCATCTTACATAATAATATCAAGGTACATGCTTAACTATTGGGCCTATAAAATTTAAATTTTACGTAAGGTTTTCCATATTTCCTATTTAACTTCAAGAAAAGTCATTTCACCTAAGCGATGCCAGGGCGGGCCAGCTATTTATTATAATCAAAACAGTGAAATTTTGACAATAATATTAATTGGTATGCTTTCCTTGCGCAGGCAAATTGGCTCTTCGGAGGAAGGAGGATAGAATACTTATTTAAAATCATACAAATAATATGAAGGTTGCCTGGTGGGAGGCTTCAGCCGTGGCTAGTTACCACCCTAACGGTAAAGACGTGCGAACAGGTGAGATCGCAGTCAGGGGCTAACTTGTAGTGGATAAAAAAAAAAGGTATGTCGTTCCCCGGGATGCAAGTTGCAACTTATCTTTGTATCAAATTTTATCATAATTGGTTGGACAGATGGACCGTAAAGCTAAGAAGACAGACAGACACCTTTGCATTAAAAGATTAGTATGGTTTACTTGCCAGAGTACACCTCATTATAATAGATGGAGTCGCATAGGCCAAAGAGCTGCCATCAGACATCTGACATTTTATGATGCCTGAAAAGGTACGTTGCTCCATGGTCTATCTCAATGACACAAACATGGCGTAAAATGCCGGCATCTGCCTTACCGGAATCGAACCCGCTACCCAGACCGATGTTTTTCACCTGTCGCCTGATTTATAATTTGATTTTTTGACAACCTCTCGGCGCGATGTAGCGTTGGAAATGCACACCACATAAAACCAAAACTCCAAGATTCGATGAACCAATATTTTTGAAAAAGTATTTAAGCACAGCACTGCAAAGTGTAACTGAGGCTTGGGTATTCTTGCAAGAAATGAAAGATTCGAGTTCCGGTTGACGCAACTAATCTATACTATAATATTAAATGCGAAAGTTTGGATGGATGGATGGAGGGATGTATGGATGGATGTTTGTTACTCAATCGCGCCAGAACGACTGATCGGATCTGGATGAAATTTGGCACAGTGATAGATTATAGTCTGGAATAACACAAGGGCTACTTTTTATCCCGGACAATAATTGTTCAAGCCATAGTCCACCCCTCTAGCCAAGTTTAGATTGGCAGACTTCACACACTTTTGAGAACATTATGAAGAAGTCTCAGGCATGCCGGTTTTCTCACCCTTAAAGCGAGTTATATGTAATTGCTTAAAACGTAAGTAGTTAGAACCAATGCATTCGATCCTCAAACAACTAAAAAATAAAAATCACGAAAAGTCCATAAAGTCCTGTCTCCAGAGGATCCTTGATTATTTCGGCCATATTGCCAGAAGGGAGGGACCCACCACCACCACCACTACAGCCCATTAAGAGGATCGTCTAGTGACGAAACGCGACGCGAGCAGGTATTTTCAATAATGCTATCTGTTTCACAACGCTTCGCTGCCTTCACCGTATCGTGCGATAGAGAGAGTTGCATTTTATTCTTGAAATATTGTTTCGGGTGATAACGTTTTTACCCCCCCAAACATTTACGAAATTAGACAATTTTGGTCTCATTACTCTCGTACGTTTTAAATTTTTTTAGTATTTTAGTTTAGTTAAATTTTAAAAAATTAAAATACTCGAGGAAGTTTTTAGGTCAAAAATATGGATATTTAGACGCTAATAACTTTTAACATAAGCAATTATTTCTTTAATAATTTAAAAAAAATAATTGCTTATGTTAAACGTACGAGCACGTAAAAATTATGAAAATTGGGCAACATTTACGGAAAGAAAAACGTTATCGCTTTTTGTATGGAGATTTACAACTGGACGATCCTCTTAACGCCACTGCTGGGCACAGGCCAGGAGATAGGGAAATAGAGCTTAGACCCACCACGCTGCTCCAATGCGGGTTGGCGGGCTTTAACGACTATTATCATGTTAGTGATAATAACCGGGACCGTCGGCTTAACGTGCTCTCCGAGGCACGGGGGTGAAACACCGCCAACTTCCTAACTCCAACTCCGGGCTAGTACTGAGAATTTCTAATCAGAAAAACCCAATACTCAATTATGGCCCGACCCGGGACCCAAACCCGGGACCTCGTCGGCCGCAGTCGAACATGCCAACCGCTAGACCAACGAGGCAGTCTCTTAATCTTTTCAAGATTGTCATTACTGGCAAAGTGGACGGCAAGAGACCTCGGGGACGTAGCCCGATGCGTTGGTCAGATCAACCCCCCGGTAAAGGTTCGGCGTCAAAGTAAAATAAACCATGACATCCTTGAATTAGAGCTCAATTTCGTCTGCCCATTCTTATACGTTTAGGGAATCGTACATACCTAAACGTATAAGAATGGGCAGACGAAATTGAGCTCTAATTCAATGCATTTATGGTTTATTTTACTTTGACGAAAATCTTTAACGTTTGATCGGCCATTCTTACATGATTGGGGGGCAAATCCGCACCGCTCTCGATAGCAAGGTCCACGAAGCCCTGCATGTCGCAAATTACCGAGCAACATGGCGCGACATCGCCTACAGGAGAATCATTGGTGGAAGGGGTCACGACCCTCAGTAATGGGGAATACGACGCAAGGAAAAACGTAGTTTCGTCTACGTAACGTACATTAAACACGTAACTTAGAGGTGCGTGCTCGGATTCGACCCCGTGACCCCCCGAATAACAAGCCGAATCTTAACCACTATAGGCTATCAACGCGTATGTACCTACTGTGAACGTACATAATACCATAGTAAAACTCTATGTAACATCTCCTTGGCACAGTCACGTATTAACTCTTGCATTTAACCTCTAGCTGAAATAACCATTGCCCCATTTTAATGTAACTTTTGAGAACCGTAATATCCAAGTTGCGATGCATGCTCACATTACAATTGGCCGTTAACTCGGTTAATTAAACTAAGCAAATTAAAACTCGGAGAATTAATCGTAGATGTTTGTACATGATAAGAGGGGAGCTATAAACGCGTTTTAGAGTTCCCTTCTTCAAAAGGGAATCCGCCTTCCTTTTCTACAAACATCAGTATACTTAAAAATAAAAATAGAAAGTAAAACCTTACAAACTGTTTGAATAAATATTGACTTTGAAAGAATACCGTTTGTAAAGATGCAGAAATTTAGGGCAATATTATAGAAAATTTCTCAAGCAATAAATAAGCAGTAGGAAGTTTATTTAAGAAACGCAAGATATCTATAACTAGATGATGCCCGCGACGTTTTTTGATTCCCACGGGAACTCCTTAATTTTCCGGGATATGTCCTTCCGCGGGATTCAAACTATCCCTATGCCAAATTTCATCAAAATTGGTTGAACAGATGGGTCGTGAAAGCGTAGCAGACAGACAGACAGACACACTTTCACATTTATAATATTAGTATGGATTTAGTTGGCAAATTACAAGATCTATTGCTTTGAAAACTTACACTTCCACTCTGATTACATAACCTAGTAACAACAGTTAAAAGATTTACTATAATTAATTATTATCTTGCAAACTTACACTTTGACTGAAAGTATAAGGTAAGTATGGAAAAAAATACGGAACCCACAAACTAGCAACAAACTCGCTTTAAAAAATTACGAGCATAAATGCAACGGGTAATTTGTACTATAACGTAATTAAAACTAACCTAAATTGCCTTCATAACTGACATTGGAAGTCGGGATAGCCTATAATATATTATTATTATAGCTATTCCGATTTCCAAATGCACCTATATATTACATAGGTAGGTACATATTTTTTCGTACCACTTGCTCAAAAAAGTGACATTCTATGCCACAAAAAGCGAACTTAACAATAGTCATTTTTAATCTGTTAAAAACAGGGAAAGAAAATTGTACTGAATTTCATTCATCCTCTAGGGGGAGAATGTGATTTAAATTTGGAATACCTACCGAAATTTATACTGAACTACATCTGTGTTTACACCATTGAGTTTGTACGAGTATCGTACATAAAGCATTATATAAAGCATTATACATCTTTTTGAAAAAGGAATACGCATTTATTATGCAGTTATGATTATTAAATAAAATGACGAAAACCGACGAGGCCGTATGAGCTTGATGCCTTTGCGTTTCCGACAAAAAAATATTAGTCTAGGAATTTGCCGCGTTTTTGTTTTCTTCAAATACTTAAACGTTAATGTAACTCTCTCTATCAATAATTGGACCAATGTTTCGAATGTTAACTTTTACTTTTAATTTGCTTTTGACTTTTTACTTTTTGACGACCTCCGTGGCGCAGTGTGTAGCGCTGAGGTCCCGGGTTCGATCCCCGCCAGGGTCAATTTGGGAATTTATAATTTCTGAATTTTCCCTGGTCTGGCCTGGTGGGAGGCTTCGGCCGTGGCTAGTTACCACCCTACCGGCAAAAACGTGCCGCCAAGCGATTTAGCGTTCCGGTACGATGCCGTGTAGAAACCGAATAGGGGGATGGGTTTAATATAACTGCCATGCCCCTAACAGGTTAGCCCGCTACCATCTTAGACTGCATCATCACTTACCATCAGGTGAGATCGCAGTCAAGGGCTAACTTGTAGTGGATAAAAAAAAAAAAATGTCATTATTTTTAATAAATGCTTATCTCATATTATTATTGTGTTAATTTTTTCGCAAATGGTACGAAAAGTAGAGTATTTTCCTCGGTGATAAAGCTGTCTTAGTCTTGGGTGAACTTAAATCCCTCGCTACACTCAGGACTCGTCTTAAATCCCTCGCTTCGCTCGTGATTTAAGTTTTTAACACCCTCGCTACGCTCGGGAGTAAGCCTCGAGTCCTTCGTTACTCTCGCGATTTAAATTGTCACCCGCGACAGAAGACACTGCTTTATCCCCTTGGTTAATAATCTACTATTATACGCCTATATAAATGGAGTCCCTAGAGCACCGAAGAGACGTTAGTTATGTTTGTGTGTTCTATCGTCTCTACAATGGGGAGAGGAGTTATTTAATCTAATACCAGTTCTCCAGTCGCACTCTTCCTCCCGTTATTCCAGGTCATCTCTGCCACGTACCTGCAAATTGTGGAACCTGCTTCCATCTTCTGTGTTCCCTAATGATTATAATATGGGACTCAACAAAGGGCGGATAAACAAATTTCTCAAAAGCCAGCAACGCATTGGCGGTTCTTCTGGTGCTGCAAATGATCATGGGCGGCGGTAATCACTTACCATCAGGTGACCCGCCTGCTCGTTTGCTCGCTATTATATATTAAAAAAAAATATATATTATATAGAATATATATCTACCTGAAATAATAGTGGGAGACATTGACTTACCAATACCCGTGGGAGATATGAAAAAAAAGTTTCAACATTGCTTAAATACCAATAAAGCTTGTATACTACCTGCTAGAATCTAGATAATGCTCGCGACTTCGCCCGCTTGGACTTGGACCGGTTTTTTAAAATTCTCTTGGGATCCTGACTTTCCGAGATTAAATGTCCGTCTCTCCGGAATTCGGAAATTGTAAATATTGGATAAACCAGACGTTGAAACGTTGCAGACAAACAGACAGACGGACAGACCAACTTTCACATGTATTCTATTAGCTTAAATATTAGTATGGTTTTGATGACCTCTGTGGCGCAGTGTGTAGCGCTGTTGTCTTAACGTGCGGAGGTCCCGGGTTCGATCCCCGGCAGGGTCAATTTGGGAATTTATAATTTCTGAATTTTCCTTGGTCTGGCCTGGTGGAAAGCTTCGGCCGTGGCTAGTTACCACCCTACCGGCAAAGACGTGACGCCAAGCGATTTAGCGTTCCGGTACGATGCCGTATATAAATCGAATATGGGTATGGGTTTAATATAACTGCCATGCCCCTAACAGGTTAGCCCGCTACCATCTTAGACTGCATCATCACTTGCCATCAGGTGAGATCGCAGTCAAGGGCTAACTTGTAGTGGATAAAAAAATGGATGTCATCGTCGTCGTCAACCGATAGACGGCCACTGCTGGACACAGGTCACTTGTAGGGAGTTCCACACGCCGCGGTCTTGTGCTTTTACGACTCAAGCCACAGAATAAGTAATATTCGTTAAATCAAGCTTTTAAAAGCTCTTTTGAATCATTTATATAATATGTACGTATATTAATTCAAATTCAGTGTACCTACCTAGTTACTTATTCAGTATTTTTTTTAATCCTTAAGAAGCTTTTACATAATTTTTTTTTTTCAAAAATATTTAGCATGTCACGCTATGTTTGGTCCCAAGAAAAAGTATCTCAAAAAACTATTTGTAAAAACGTGGACTTGGCCACTCTGACACTGACCATCTAATTCCAATGCCGGATCATTTGACTCCATTTCCGGTATGATGTCAAGTCGGAGTCATAATGACATCTTGATTTATTGCACAACTTGTCTTTGAGAACTGCAAATTGATCAATTTGGCCAAAAATTGCCCAATTTCAGTAAACAAGCTTGCTTAGCCGTGTAATTTTAAATAGTTATAAAAGTTTTTTTAACTACCATTGTTTGGAAGGTCGTTCGAATTGTTTTATTGATGTTTTTTGGACATTATTTTATTTTAAGACGCCTCGAAACCGCAACAATCTAGCAGGCCAAGCAAAGCTCACATAATATCTTGTTCTTAACCCGTACCTAAGATAGGTTAAAATAATGTACTGACTCGACTACTGATTTTATTAGTCTCAAATAGTCTCCCTAGTAGGTACTGTAATCCATACTTAGTAATATTATAAATGTGAAAGTGTGTCTGTCTGTCTGTTACTCTCTCACGGCTTTGATAAAATTTCGTATAGTGATCAACGACCTTAATTTACATAGACGGGCCCTCCATCCATCCATCCATCCATCAGCCTGTATGCATCCACTGCTGGACATAGGCCTTTTCGAGAGCCCGCCTACAACGGCGGCGCGGCCCTCTGCCTTCCTCATCCACCCGCTTCCCGCCACCTTCTTTAGGTCGTCGGACCAGCGAGCTGGAGGTCGTCCTACACTGCCATCGACCACTACACTGCGCTTGCCGGTACGCGGTCTCCACTCCAGAACACGTCTGCCCCAACGGCCATCGGTTCTGCGACAGATATGACCCGCCCACTGCCACTTCAGCGACTTTTAATTTGTGGACGAGGCCCACCGTCAGTGTCCACGTTTCCGCCTCATACGTCATTACCGGCAGGACACACTCGTTGAAAACCTTGGTCTTTAGGCTTTGCGGTATCGACGAATCGAAGACCTGACGTACTTTTGAAAATGCTGCCCAGCCCAACTGAATTCTTCTGTCAGCCTCCTCGTCGAAGTTGTTCCAAGTTGTATAATCTGGCCAAGGTAGTTAGTTGTATTCCTGAACAACTTCGATGCTGACATTTCCGACGTTAACAGACGGGCCCTGCGACCAAAGAATATGGGCGTATTTTACTAACGCCATCTAGTCTGAAAAGCGGGACAGCGCTATGGCGGGGACAAGGACAGGCTTATACAGGTGTGGAGAGCGCTCCACAGGTCGGATACCCAATTTGTATCTATGAAAGCGCCCATCTATTACCTACATATATATCGATGATCGTGATAGGTTGCAGCCTATGTCCTAAATAGGCTTATTTTATCCTGGAAAATTAATCAGTTATAGCGGTAATTATAAATTACTCAAACCACCCTGACGATGTTGCGGGCATCAGCTAGTAAATTATAATTCAGTAATGGGCAAAAGGAATATTTTTTTACATGCCTTCATCACTGCAACATAGTACATCTAGATACCTACATAAGTTTTCAATGTCAGGGTAATTATTACTAAGTAATTTTATTTTTAGTGAAAAGGGACAAAAGTTCTACTTCGCCCCAGGGTCATCAAATCAATAAAGTAATACCATACTAAATATATATTACTATTAGAACCATAAATATAAATGACCATAGACAATATTTTTAATCCATGGCAGCCGTGACAAAACAAAATGCATTACGCCTCCAAACTGCCAGACCTTTCCACACCGCACGCAATAGAGAAATCAATGAAATTCATATAAAATTACACCAATAAAAAAAATATTATTTTGCAATCCATTGTCTATGACCGAGGCATTTAAAAAAATAAAAAACGCCCGCGGTACCGGCAGATGCGCAATGATTTATGAAGCTTTTTAATGGTTTTTCGAAAATTTCCGGTAAAAAATCCCAGCTATTCGGAATGCTGTGTCATATTACAATCTTTGTCACGATATTGAATTAGTTTTGTGTCATATGTTTTCATTTATTATTTTGGCAGACAGCTTAATATTATGTGGGACTAGCTGATGCCCGCAACTCCGTCCGCGTGTTTTAAGTTTTTTGATTCCCTCGGGAACTCCTTAATTTTCCGGGATAAAAAGTAGCCTATGTCATTCTCCAGGTCCTCAACTATGCCCATGCCAAAAATCACGTCGATCGGTCGCTCTGTTGCGGCGTGATTGAAGGACAAACCAACAAACTAACAAACCAATAAGCCAACAAACCAACAAACAAACACACTTTCGCATTTATAATATTAGTATGAAGTATGATGTTAAGGACGGTACTCACCATTCGTTTTGCAAACTTGGGTTTTCGAGCTTGTTACACGAGCGTTTGTTATTACACAAGCACAATCTTTCGCGGACCAAGCGATCTTACGCGAGAACAGCTTTAGGAATTAGTTTTTCTGTCGGACGAGGAGCAAAAGAACGCAAAGCGAATGCCAAACCAACCGAACACCAAACTATTATATTTATGCTTAAGAAACTGCATTCTATTCTCTAACAAAATTCCACAACCTATTTTAAACTTGCCTTTACACAAATTATTTAAGAAATCATGAAAAGTATGCTCCTGAAAAAAGCTTATTATACTGTTGAAGATTATGCAAATGATAAAAGGGCATGGATTTGACTCTCCAGCAATACTTAGAACTACGGTTACTTATGTGTCTACACATTGATGTAATTGTAAACGAATTTTTAAAAAGAGCAACCACCGAATCTACCACTGGATCCCAGTGGTAGATTCAATCGACGATTCAAAAGCACTTTTAATAAGTTTATTTGAATAATAAAATATGAGTTTGAGTTTGAAACCCTCGCAACAACGAATGCTCGCAAAGACGAAATATGCAAAGCGGCAATACTCTCGGTCAGTAGGTACCGTCCTTTAGAACGCTAACAAAATAATTTATTCAAATAAAAAGCTACTAAAACTTATATAATTTGACCCCCTAATCATTCATTCTCAAGTATTATTCCGAGAATTCTATAAACAACAAGTGGGATCTTTATTATTTGGTTGCATCATAGTGCGAGGGCGGGGCTGCATGTGCTCGAATTTTGAATTTCGAATAACTCGTTCCATATTAATTATATTCATACAGAGGGTCGACACCCATACAAATGACAGACCGGGTTACCATGACCTATGGGGTTATCTCACCTATGGTTTAGAGAGGTAGAAAACTGGATACAAATTTGACATTAGAATGACAGAGTTTTGTATTGAAAATACTACCAGTTTCCTTCGTCACTTCCCCGTCACCCCGCAGTGTTGCTCTACACGCATCCGTCGAACGACTGTTAGGATAGAACGTATTTCCTTAGACTGTGATACTCGTATTATGGAACTTTGGAACACATTCGGATATGGAACTTCCGATTCTTCCTTTTGAAAAGAGAAAAGAGGTTCTTTTAGTGCACATGTGTCGTGAAACACGTGCTAACGTTTGAATACCTGATTTCTTTTTTCTAATTATATTCTTGTTGTGTGATTTTTTACTACTTCCACATTAGAGGTAGTTAAGTGTGGAGTTTGACTTTTTATTTTTTATTTATAGTGATTTCTTTCTTTGATTAAAATCATTTTGATAAACTCCCTTTATTTCTTCCATTCGATTCGAGCGACTATTCAGGGTTATTGATTAGTTATATTAAAAACAGTGAAGAACAAAAATTGATTTTGTTTGCCTTGTCTAAAGCTAAACTCTAAAGTAATTATGTAATATCTTGGTATCTGCAGATTTCTTATACAAATATGCGACTCCAGTTCAGTAGTGCGACTGTGTATGAAAATAGATATTCGTTTGATATTCAGTTAAAACCATCGATTTACCAACTAAGGATACAACATTAACTACAAATTAATACTCAAAAAGCGTCCACAATCGCTTATACAAACACAGCTATAGATAATAGACAAAGAGACACCAAACGGTTCACAAAAACCAACCATATGGATTTATATTTAGGGTTCAATTTTGTAATAACAATTCGACACATACGACATTTTGTCGCCTAGTGTACTCATGCGCGACTGAGGCAAAAATTGTTCATTGTGCACAATTTGACCGTGCCGTTTTTTGCGTTTCGATGGTGTGTCTAAGGTATTGGTAAGTCAATGGTTAAATCGTATAATATGATTACGGTTCCGGATGGCTAATTCCGGACGGCTATTTATGGAGTTCATAGAAGCTTTTCGAATTGTAAGAATCTAATAACTTGTTAAACAGTTTAAATATAGAAAATTGAGTCCGTCTATGATTAAAATAATAGTTATAAGAATAGATTATTTACGTTTTTAGATACTGACAAGTGGCAATATCAGGACCATACAAAACTCAAGGCAAAAAGACCCGGTGAATTCGGGGATAGGGAACCTAATTTCTTTAAATTCTTCGCTATCTTGCTCTCTCAGCTTTTACTTTACCTACATATTTTTGTTGTAATTATTTCACGTTTTTTGTTAAGTTTTGCTTTCAAACAGTTCATCCTCTTCTCATAAGATTCCAAGCAAGATATCGAAGCAACACTAGGATTCATCTCTCCCCCGGTAAGCCCGATATCCTACTATACTAATATTATAAATGCGAAAGTGTATCTGTCTGTCTGTCTGCTACGCTTTCACGGCCCATCTGTTCTACCGATTTTGATGAAATTTGGTAAGTATCCCTAGTTAGTATCCCGAGGAAGGACATATGCTACTTTTTATCCCGGAAAATTAAAGAGTTCTCGCGGGAATAAAAATCCGTAATCCACGCGGACGAAGTCGCGGGCATCATCTAGTTGGTGTTATAAATGTACAAATTATTTAATTTTACACCCAAAGAGCCCCAATAAAAAGCCTACCACTTTCTAATACATACATCCGATAAATCGAAGCAATGGCACAGATATGCAAACGATCAGTGTGGTCCCCGCACGTGCCTATGCAGCTGCCTACAAAAACACACAAAAACTAGGAAGTTGCATCCATGAGTCTTTTGAGGTCTCTAGCTTACGCCGGTGTGCACTTCGCTTTACAACAAGTTGGACTCCGATTACGTAATTGTAGGGTCACCAAACGTTCTGTTTTTCAAACATCCATTTCTGTCTTTCTATCCAACTGCATTAGAAGGAGGGTTATGTTTTTGGGGTGTATGTAAATACTAGATGATGCCCGCGACTTTGTGCACCTGGATTACGTTTTTGAAGTGAAAACTTACTAGGAAGTTGCATCCATGAGTCTTTTGAGGTCTCTAGTTCACTCCGGTGTGCACTTCGCTTTACAGCAAGTTGGACTCCGATTACGTAATTGTAAGGTCACCAAACGTTCTGTTTTTGTAAATAAATATATATTTTTTTTGTTTAATTTTTATGTGACTGTATATTTTAGCTGAATAAAGGATATTTATTTATTTATTTTTCGAACGTCCGTATCTGTCTTCCTATCCAACTACACAAGTAGAAGGAGGGTATTGATTTTGGGGTATATGTAAGTACTAAATGACGCCCGCGACTGCGTCCACGTATATTAAGATTGTTTGATTCCCGCGGGAATGAAAAGTAGCCCTTCCCCTATATATCCCTTTCCCGGTATATATCCTATCTCTGTACTTCATCAAAATTGGTTGAATACCTTAAAAGCCTAGCAGACCGTCTGTGCTGTGTGTGTGTGGCTGTGTTTCTGTCTGCTAGGCCTTTAAAGCCTAGCAGACAGAAACACAGCCACACTTTTGCATTTATAATATTATTATGTATGGATGTACGTTTCCAAAAATTGTTTCGCGTCGCCTAAAGCCTAAACTAGTTGGTATATTTCAATTTTTAACAAAATATGAGGTGTCTCTGACTGTTTATGACGAAATTTAGTAGATAGATAGTTTACATCCCGGGTAAGGACATAGGATATTTTTTATGCTGAAAAAATTAGTGTCTGTGTTATTTTTCAAAAACTTAAATCCACGCTGACGATATCGCGGGCAACGTCTAGAAAATCAACGGACCAACCGTGAGTAAATCTTTTATGTATTAAGCAGTCGAGCTGGCATTGAAATAAAAAGAAAATATTAAACACTACTTTAATAAAACCTTTTAAAAAACGCGAATAGTAGAAAGTTGGAATGAAAGGAGACCCGAATCTTCTCTATAGTAATTCGGACGAAGTTGTACACATTTACTAGCGTATTAAATGTATGGTAATAAAGACAGGTGAAAATATATGCCAAGAACAAAACAAAAGTAAAAGCTTGAATTAGAAACAGTCGCTCAAATTTTATGTTATTGCAGATTAGAATTATAATACGGTACCTATTTTCACCTTCATGGCCTTTGCTCAAGTGATTTGTTAATTTTAATGTTAACTTTAAAATTCTACGTATCTGCACGGATCTGCGTGTAAAATTTATTGGGACTTTATTCTGAGTGTGTGATACGATGTTAAAACGATATGGTTGTGTGTTTAAAACGCGACGGTCTTTAAAAGAATATAATTTAGCACTAAGTAGATGATGCCCGCGACTTCGTCCGCGTGAATTTGGTTTTTTTAAATCCCGCGGGAACTCCTTAATTTTCCGGGATATAAAGGTAGCCTATGTCCTTCCCCGCGATGAAACCTATCACTATACGAAATGTGGGAACTCTTCACTTTTCCAGGATAAAAAGGAGCCTATGTCCTTCCCCTCGATACAACTTATCTCTATACCAAATTTCTAAAAAAAGATGGGCCGTTAAAGCGAAACAGAAAGACATACAGATTTATAATATTAGTATGGATTTAGCATTAACAAATATACCCCTCTAACTTAGAAAAAGCGGTAATAACCTGGTGCATATTTGCATAATGATTTAACTTTAAATTTTTCGTAGGTAAGTGTTACAAAAGAGGCACGCATGAGAGCAACACGAGTATAATATATCCGATAGTACTCTGTGTGAGAGCATTCCATGATGTTCTCAAATGTGTGTCAAATCCTCAGTTGGCCAACATGGTGGAATATTGCTTGATCTCTTCCAATCGTAGAAGATACCCGTGATATAGTAGTGAGCCGGGGATAGGTTGCGAATAGTGATGATGATGTTGAAATATGTTTTTTTATCCACTACAAGTTAGCCCTTGACTGCGATCTCATCTGATGGTAAGTGATGATGCAGTCTAAGATGGTAGCGGGAAAACCTGTTAGGGGCATGGCAGTTATATTAAACCCATACCCCTATTCGGTTTCTACACGGCATCGTACCGGCACGTCTTTGCCGGTAGGGTGGTAACTAGCCACGGCCGAAGCCTCCCACCAGGCCAGACCAAGGAAAATTCAGAAATTATAAATTCTCAAATTGACCCTGCCGGGGATCGAACCCGGGACCTCCGCACGTTAAGACAACAGCGTTACACACTGCGCTACGGAGGTCGTCCAATATATATAGAAGTTATGAGTTCACCAGTAAGTGATGTAGTTATAAGTTCATCAGAATAAGGCTTCTAAGTCTAGGTCGGGTCATAGTGCGAAACACGTCCGATTCACTTTCACCCATCGCTCCATTAGTCAGCGTCTACGTATTGACCATAAACAAGTATTTTTTTACTTTTTAAAATTACTCCAGCAAAGAGCCAAAGTGCGTCGGCTTCTTTCACTGTCATGAATCATCGATTCCCGACTGAATGTCGAGTAAATATTTGTAGAATGTATGTATTTGTCGTGTAAAATAAAATTACCGTGCCAAGTGAAGGGCATTTCACAAGAACAAACGCCAAGTGCTTGTTTAAGGTTGTTATGTGTCGTATTTTGTATGACGGGTATTATTAAAACAAACTTTTTTGGTGTTGCTTAGTTTGGGACAAAAACATTACCCCTTTCCGATGAATAATTAAAGAACGAGTGACATCACCGTCTGTCGCGAATGGCGCGGCACATGCCAACCTAAAAATAACTGAAATAATCTGCCATATGCATACACGAAAAAACACCCAAAACGTGCAAAGCAAAAACCTAATGCGACTCCGATAACAGAGCGCCGTCTGTGAAAAAGACCTTTGCATTTTAAAAATAGAATAGTGTCGGAACTAAAAAGTTAGAGAGCATAGACAATGTAAAAAAAATAATGAAAAGGGGTAAAGGAGTTCCCTCGAATTTGAAATTTGGAATGGTTATATTTGAATATGGAACAAAAAGTGGAGTCTTTTAAGTAGTTGGTGGCCAGGTGGTTTTAAATTCGGAACGTCTTGCCGGAAATCTGTGGCGCATGTGTCTACGCAACCCGTTCGTGGCGGAAACAGCGCATCCCTTGCCGTGCTTTCTTATTTTGAAAAAGTAACCCCTTAGTAATACTGTTTTATATTAAGGGGAATTAAAAAAATCGACCAAGTGCGAGACGGACTTGCACAAGAAGGGTTCCGTTCCACGATCCATCGTACAAGATTTAACACTACCATGTACTTTTTAAATACGTTTATTGTCAGTGAGTCACTTTATGAAAGTTTCATAATATGTATACCTACTTATTACGGTTCAAGAGATACAGAAAAAAATCACGTATCTTGTATGGGCCCCCTTTAATTTTTTTTATTTAATTTAATTTTCATTAGTTTTTGTTATAGCGGCAAATACACATTAGGTATGTGAATATTTCAACTGTCTAGCTATGTTCATGAGATACAGCTCGCTGACAGACGGACGGACGGATGGATAGCGGAGGCTTAGTAATAGGGTCGCGTTGGCACCCTTTGGGTACGGAACCCTAAAAAAGAAAAAATAAGAGCACCATCGTTATAAGGTCCATATGTTAAACGATCTATTTATGGGATTAAAAATTTAAAGTAATGAACTGAAATGATTGATTTACTATCGCTTAATTAGAACATTCGTATGTATTTTATACCATTGTGACGTGGAAGATATTTCATTCCACACACGGAAATATTTATGAACAATTCAGTATAATTATTAATTGTAATACAATTAGATAACAATCCTCAAATTTATTTCACTGTAGAGAATATAAAAGACAAGACTGTACATAATGTTGTTTTGTACAATAAATGTTTGTAAAAATATTAACTTCAGAGTATCCTGCCAGCATTTTTTTCAGAAACTAAAAGTTTATTGGGTGATAGAGTCGCCATCATCAAGCATACACCAACGTACAGACTTGATTGAATAGGTCCTAAAGAAAATAGGTACTCAAAAAAAAAACAATTTTCCCAAAATAAATAAATGAGATAGGTATTCTGGATATTCTAGTAACTAGCAACAATTTGGTCATCCAACTCTATGCTGATTTATAACAACTCTGTCATCCGTCTTTATATTATGTACCGATTTAAAATAATTAAACAATACGTTACTTAACTATCAAAAAAACAATTTAAAATATATGCCAATCCATAATATTATAAGTAATATGAAATATGAATGTTTTAAATGCCAAATTGTGTCTGTCTTTCTGACTGCCTGTATATTTTGGTCTGTCTGCTTCGTTTCCAAAGCCCATCGGCACAAGGTAGATAATAAATACTCATGTGCCATCGGTTTAACCAATTGGGTATTTGACAACTAGTCAAATCAGCAACATTTTTTCCAACGTCAAAACGCGTGCTTGGTGATTTTGTATGAAATACTGAATAAGAAATTTGGTTCTGGAACAGGTCTCAGGTTTACAACTCAAAACCCAATACTCCAGTTATTTATTCCATGAAGGACACACACGTATCTCTGTAACGTCATGTTTTGACTCTAACACCGGTTCGGAAAGAAGATTCTACGGGCTTTTCATCCCAGAAAATTGAGTTCTACAAAAACTTAAACCACGCGGATAAACAATAAACACCGACTTATTCAAAACAACGAAAAATTCGGTCACCCATATTTTGCTAATTTAAAAATAAATAAATAACCCTCGCAATATTATACGTTCGCACACCGGCCACCAGTGCCCCATAAAAATCCCATCAACAGGTGGTGTTGCCAGATTAAGGGAGGGTTCTCAATGCAAGGTTGAATCGGTTTAGGTTTATTTTTGCGAGAACCCCTCGCGAAGGATACAAGATTGAGTATCTATGTGTTTTAACTTTTTATCGTGAAAATAAAATAAAGCCAAGGCTATTTATATGGGCCCCATAATAAAAATAGCCGAGGGTAAATTAAACTAGGTTTTTTGAAAATACCATAGAGCTTAGCTTTTTTTTGAGCTAAAAATAGCTTGGATCACTCCAATAAATAGTCCGATAGAGAAATTTCCTGTCAATATTAGGTATACTTCTACTAGCTGATGCCTGACTAAGTCAGCGTGGTTTAAGTTTTATTAATTCCCGCGGGAACTCTTTAATTTTCCGGGATAAAAAGTAGCCTATGTCACTCTCCAGGTCTTCAACTATGCCCATGCAAAGATCTGTTGCTTTGTTGCAGCGTAATTAAGGGACAAACCAATAAACCAACAAACTAACAAACAAACACACAGTTTTCGTATTTAAAATATTAGTATGATGGAAATTTCAATCCATGAAGGCGCCTTTTCGTTTCATCAGGAAAATTGTTCTATAACTATACATAATATCCGGATAAACTCACGTGTTCTGTCGGAAAAATGCCCGACTAGTCTTAAACTCACGTGTTCTGTCGGAAAAATGCCCGACTAGTCTGAGACTATTCGGGCATTTTTCCGACAGAACACGTGAGTTTATCCGGATATTATGTATAGTTATATATGAATATCACTCACGATAGTTTAAACGTTAAAATTGTTCAACATACATTATTTTTACAAAGTCGTGCGTTTTATCGCCATTAAGTACTTAAAGTGTGTTCCAATAGGGATGATCTATTTTTTCTTTATCTGACCCGGTGGCCAAAATTGGAACTAATTTGTATGGCTGTTAGGTAAGTAATTAAGTTTTTTTAAATTGTATTTTTCATATCTACTAGCGACGCTCACACCGGGTCAGATAAGTTTGTGGGACTATACTGCATGCTAAATACCACTATCACAATAAATAAAAGTGGGGCGCGTCTCCGTGGATTATATATCTAGCGCTGTGACGACATTTTTGTCAAAATTGAATTACTCGTAGGTCAATAATTCAAAGAAGAAGAATTTATTGGTTATCTCAGTTTTTTTTTTAATTTGGTAGGTACTAGGCAGAATGGAACTGTTCATAAAACTGATAGCTGATGCCCGCGACTTCGTCCGCGTGGTTTAAGTTTTTTGATTCCCGCGGAAACTACTTAATTTTCCGGAATAAAAAGTAGCCTATGTATATATACTCTACATTTGCACTTATAATGCTCGATCACTCCTGTCGGAAGAAAGGCTTATATAGTTTAAAGAATCCATATCGCATATTAAGTATGATATTATTGGCCTCTCTGAAATCAGAAGAACTGGATACAATATAGTAGAAGATTCAAAACATATTTTTTGCTACTACGGAGAAACCAAAGGCCAATATGGAGTTGGATTTCTAATAAAATCTAAATATAAAAACTACATAGAAAGTTTCAAGGGTATTTCTGAACGGATATGCATACTAAACTTAAAACTATCTACAATGGAGATTTCTATTATACAAGTTCATTTACCAACTAGCGACTCTACAGACACAGATATTGACCAATTTTATGAATTATTGTATGAAACAATGAAAATTAGTAACAAAAAATTAATAATAATGGGCGATTTTAACGCTCGTGTTGGTCAACAAGTACGAGGTGAATACAAAATCCTAGGTAAAAACTGCTATGGAAAAAGAGATAAAAGAGGTAGCAAATTAATCAATTTTGCGCTAGAAAACAACCTAACCATAATTAATAGCATATTTAATAAAAAGGAAAAATCTCTCTGGACTTGGATTTCCCCAAAGAGTAAGAAAAGTCAAATAGACTATATACTATCCAATATGAGGAGCCAGTTTACCAACTTTGAAGTACTCAATCAACTCTCCTTCGCCAGTGACCACAGACTTTTGAGAAGCACAGTAAAAGTAGAAAAAATCAAAAAAAGTAGAGCACAATATGGCAGCTCAATTATTCAATTGAAGAGTGCCCAGGACGAAACAAATTATCTTGCAAACTTAAAAGAAAACATAAGCAATGTATATTTATCTAAATCAGAAAGTGTAGAGTCTTTCTACTTAAAAATAAAAGCAGCAATTTTAAAGAGCACAAAGCAATGCCGGGACGAAAACCCGAAGAATCATATTACTATTATAACCCAAGAAACAAAAAATATGATAAAAAGAAGAAATGAATTAAAAAACAAAACCCCTATAAGTAAAGATGAAAAACAGGAACTAAAAAATTTGTATAAACACATTCACAGACGCATCAAAAGGGAATACCACGAATACAGACTCAAAATTATTGAAAAACACTTAATCAGCTCAGGCAGCTTGAAGAAAAGCGACAAAGTACTCAATTCAAGTAAATGCTGGATTCCCTGCTTAAACACGTCTAGCGAAAAAACTTATTCGAGATCAGAAATTATACATATCGCTACAGAGTTCTATAAAAATCTGTATAGCAAACGTATTGTACCACCTGAAGATACCCATAATATATCAGAGGCAAATGGAGACCCAATGTACACAGACGAAAAGGTAAAAAAGTTTACGGAAGTCGAGATTTTAAAAAAGTTAGAAAAATTAAAAATTGACAAAAGTAGCGGTCCAGATAAAATATCGAATGAGATGTTAAAAGTCGGGAGAACTCTACTATTGGAACCCCTAACTCAGCTTTTTAATAAAATTTTAGAAGAAAGAAAAGTACCTAGAGAATGGGCCGAATCTGATATCATCTTGCTCTACAAGAAAGGCGACCCATGTGACATTGGAAACTATAGGCCTATCAGCCTTCAACCTTGCCTCTACAAACTTCTAGCTACTTGCTTAGAGCAGCGATTATCAGAAATAACTGAAAAATATCAACCAGTCGAACAAGCAGGTTTCAGAAAGAGCTTCTCAACCGCCGACCACATACACACACTAGATCAAGTCATAGAGAAATTTCAAGATCAAAGATGCCCTTTATACTTGGCATTTATCGATTATACAAAAGCGTTCGACTCTATCTCGCATGAAAGTATGTGGTTGGCTCTACAAAAAAGCAATACACCTGTAGAACTCATAGAACTGATACAAGATATTTACAGCAAAAGCACAAGTAGAGTCAGGCTGGAGAGAAAAGGAGCTGAGTTCAAAATATGTAGAGGCGTCAGGCAGGGTGACCCAGTCTCGCCGAGGATTTTTATAATAGTCCTTCAAAGCATAATGAAAGACCTAGAATGGTCCAAAAAAGGAATATATATCAATGGAACATACTTAAGCAACTTAAGATTCGCCGACGACATTGTTCTCTTTTCCGAAACAGCACATGGTCTCGAAAACATGATCAATGACCTAAATTCTGCAAGTCTCAAAATAGGCCTTGAGTTAAATAGTACAAAAACGAAAGTTATGACCAACAGTGTAGAAAAACCTATATGCGTTCAAGATACTCTACTAGAATATGTGCAAGACTATATATACCTTGGCAAACAAATTTCGTTTAAAAAATCAAGACACCTAGACGAACTTGAAAGACGTTTAAAAATCACATGGAACAAATTTTGGGCCTATAAATACATACTTAAGTCGGATTTACCTCTAAACTTAAAAACAAAAATAATGGATTCATGTTTGCTACCTTGCCTTACTTATGCTAGCCAAACCTGGATATTCAACAAATATACAAAAAAGAAAATCCAAACTGCTCAGAGGGCAATGGAACGGAGCATTCTTGGTCTGCGCAGAATACACAAAATTAGAAATACAGCTATAAGAAAAAAAACGAAAGCTATTGATGCATTAAAACATGCTATGAAGTTAAAGTGGAAATGGGCAGGTCATGTTATGCGACTCACGGATAAAAGATGGACAAAGACTGTCACTGAATGGCGAGGCCCAGTCGGGAAACGAAAGAGAGGTAGACCTTTAGAAAGTTGGGAAAATGAAATCAAAGAAACAGGAGGAATAAACTGGAGAAAAAAGGCTCTAGACAGGAAGACATGGAAAAATCTGGAGGAGGCCTTTACTCGTTGAGAGATCCTTAAAATACAAATAAAAACAATAATGATAAACTGACATTTCTAATTAATATTATATTTCAAGATTAACTAATAAATATTAACATACACCACTATACAACTATACAATAATGCATACAAAACTAAAATAATTTATATAATTGTGAATTTTAATTTATTTTTTTAATTTTATTTCATTATGAATCTATGTTTCTATAATGTCATAAAAATATTAAGATTCATGTTTTATACTTGTAAAGTCAACCAATTACCTAGTTATTAAGGATGAATAAAAGGCTTTTTTATTTTTATTTATTTATTTAATAATCCATAAACTAAATCGAGACGTATGCGGACGGACAGCTGGGAACCCACCGCATTATTATCCCAAAAAAACTCCTGCCAATAATGTGATTAATGGAATAGGGTCACGACCCTCAGCAATGAGGAATACGACTCAGAGAAAGAGGGGATATTAATGGAATCGAATCGGTGGGGAATCGGAGTTCGTGAGGTCGGAGCCTTAAAGCGAGATAGGTTGTCTTTCCGTTTCCGTTTTATTGTAAAAAATGCGAGCATCTGGAGATTTGTTCCCGGCTCCATGGGAATGCTTTGTTTAGAAGCGTTTAGATGTGATTAGGATGTAATGCATTGATTAAATCAATAGACCGCTTTGCGCTTAGAATAATATGCGTTTCAGAACAAATACACGGATATGACACAATCGGGATTCGGGAAGTCCAAAAAAACTGATTAAATTTTGTAATTTGTTGTTTAGTTGCACCATACACTTTTAAAAGTTTGCGTACATGGATGACATATGTATTAAAAATGGGACAAAGTTTACGTCTGTCCCTCACTTTAACCGTCACGGGATAAAAAAGCCTATGTACTCGTAGGTATATTTTTATCTGGTTGGAGGTTTCGGTCGAAGCTTATTATCACACTACTGACAAAGACGTGCCGCCAAGCGATTTAGCGTTCCAATACGATGTCGTGTAGAAACCGATAGTATAGATTTAATTTATTACTGACCCTTATCAGGTTAGCCCACTACAATCTTAGACTGCATCATCACCTATCACCAAATTCTTTCATTTTCCGGGATAAAAAGTACCCTATGTCCTTCCCTAGGATGCAAATTGCAAACTATCTCTGTACCAAATTTTGTCAAAATCGGTTGAACAGATGGGCTTGGAAAACTTAGCAGACAGACAAAGGGCAGACACAGACGGACACACTTTCGCATTTTTAATAGATATTAATATGAATATGAACAAAGGAACCGAACTGTATGATGTAATAGTAAAAAGCAATCTGTTAACAATTAAAAGACAAAGACATTTAACATTAATAGAAGGAAGAAGACTTAACCCGTGCTTCCGAAAGGCCACTAAATCTCTAACAATGCCGCCACATGTCGGGCCCTCAATGGAAATAGAAACATATAAAAACTTCTTAATGAACATAATTCCCGTATAAAAGGGGTTACTTAAAAATAACACGGCGGGATTATTCTGGATCTAATTCTATGGTTTGAACATAGAATCGTCTTAAGACAATGGTGATTATGACACAAAAAATTTACAACTCAGACAACTTTTCGCTGAAAATGTCGACCGTTGATATAAGGCCGCCATCGTCGAAATAAAACGCGTTATTAGTATAAGGCCGCCATTATAATCGAGGTGCCATATAGATTAAAATCTATTTACTACTTTGGCCGACTAAATGCGTGAAAGCGTAGCAGACAGACAGACACACTTTCGCAATTTAAAATATTAGTATGGATATGGATTTTTCGCAAGGGTTACCTAGGTACTTTAGAAAATCGTGGGAAAATTTAAGTGGTGATTTGTTTGTGTCATTCAATCATTTATACGTTTTTAATTTTCATTTAATGAAATGCTTTTTATGCAAACGCTTGCGAGTAAATTACAAACTATTATGAATATTATTTCTATAAGTCAATCATTCAAATTTCAAACAGATTTAAATGGGCATATTATTATTTGTACCTATATCACGAATAGATAATTTTCTCATAACTTATAACTGTATAAACCATTTACTCAATCATGCTCATGAAATACTAGCTTTTCTCGCGACTTCGTCACTGGATTCATCATCATCATCGCGTGCCTTCTTCAAAACGAAGTTTGGCGGTCATCATGCGAAAATCTAAAATCTTAATCTTAAAATCTTAAAATGGATTCTTCGAATTATTTTTTTACACTGGAAATCATAATAGTTCCTAGACACAAAATCCTCAGCCAAGATCACGTATTGTAGTAGTTCAGTAGTTCCTATTTAAATTTAGTTCAGCTTGGGCCGAATAAACATACACTTCCGTAACTGCCAACAATAACTGAACAGACTTAAACTCGATCGGATGAACGATGCACGAATGCAAAGGTATCGAACAGACACACAGATAGTTAAATAAACATTGATTTTGTTAAATAAGATTTCAATACATATAAAACGTCGTTCACAAATCAAACATTCGATTACCGTATCATTTATTATCGTTCAGAAATAACAACACGTCTACATTTTAATTAATTTAATCACACGTGAAAGAGCATCCAATCAGTTCTGTATTCAAGTGCAAATCGATACTATCGGCTCGTTGAATATCGAGTAATCGATAGACGATATAATCGAGTACGATTCGTTTAACAGAATAAGCCGGTGCGTTTTAGACATGAGTTGTTCTTGACGTTTTTGATTTATAGCAGCAATATGGCTGCATCGGTTATTTTTATATGTATAGTTTCATAGGGTTGTCATCATGATGATTTCACAATATTTTCCAATTTTCTGAATTTGATTGTTCGTAAGTTTTCCTAAACTATCACTACCTAGATGCATTATTTTCAATTTTTAAAATAAACAATTTTTACCTACTTCATACAGCTTTCCTTCATTTATTGGTACTTTTACGAATTTTAGCAACAAGATACCGTGAATAAGTTTTCTCTTCCCGGACAGAAGTACAGTTTTGACCCAAAAGCATCATAACTTGGCCTATCATTTTCTTTTCAATTTTCTCTGACAGTCACAGAACACTTAAGTACTGTTAGAGGTATGGTCAGTTATTAATTTTTTACTCACATTGTATGTACTTAAAACTGCTTCAATAAAACCAGGCTTTATCTGGAGGAAGATAGACGAATAATTTTACGTAACAATAACAGGGATAATCTGGAGGAATACAAACTGTTATAAAGTACTATTGTATAGATAGTTGAATAAAAATAGAGAGATTTTGTTTGTAAACTCATAAACTCTATTTATTTAAAACATGTATAGGGCATACAGGTATCTCTTATTTTAGGTACGTCATGTATTGACTCTACCACCGGTTCAGAAAGAAGATTCTGCCAAGAAGAGTCGGCAAGAAACTCAGCTGTTGCTTTTTTTTTTAAAAACGAGATATTATTCAATACGTAGGTATATAAATTATATACAGTAGTGTAATTTATTATACTATCCTGTGGGGGCGCTGGACCCAAAGTCGATTGCTTCCATTCAACTTTGACATTAAGAAATTCGTCAATAATTGTATATTTGCCTTGACTCAGCAAGTTGTGCTATTTCTATTAATAAAGACGCAGTGGCAACCCTAATTATTAAGACATTGACATGCTTACCTTTATCGGACGGCAGCGTTTGTTCGGGACAGGAAGTGATAGGATGGAACTTAAATAGGGATAACTGCTTAAGGTGACGTCGCGCGTCGTTGGTAACTGCTCATGAAACTAAATTACTTTGACAATGAAAAGTATATTATTTTGTCGTTTATTTACTGTAATTATTTATGATGGGTTTGTCCTATTTTTATCTCTAGATAAAAAATACTACGATCTCGTAATATTAAAACCGATTAAGGCTACAAGTATAACCAGATTCACATCACGACGCGTCGTTTCGACTCATCTATAGGACAATGGGTCTCAAGTCTCAACTCTCACACAGGAGTTATACTGATCCTCTCGCATCAAAAAAAAAATTAAACGAAGATAAAACTTTTTCTAAGTAAATCACTCGTACCTTATGGTATCTCATATCGAGTTCAACCTACCGGAAGTTTCTAAGAGTGTGTGCAGTAAAGTACGTCTATTCCCATAGCATCCGTCCCGCCCTCAGGACATGGAGCCCTGAGGGCGGGATCCTTCCGTATCCGCAGGTAGTACCAATTGTACAAATATTCGCAAACACCCTTGGTTTCGGGTTACGGTGTCAGTGGATGCGGGCCTTATCCTGTCTCCTATTTCAGAGGATCTGATCTAACTTTTGCTCTTTTACTGGCGCACTCTTTGGAGTCGCTTAATCATTACTTAAGGAACTCCTTAGTATTGATTTAGCAATCTAATCTATACTCATGAGTTCATTAAGTAATGACTAAGTAGTTACTAAGCGTTACTAAGCGTTAAGTAGTTACTAAGCGGCAGATCCTGCCACACTCATCCGCAAGTCTAATCATTACTTAAGGAACTCCTAAGTAATAGATTTTGTATTGAAATCTATAGTAAGGAGTTCAATAAGTAATGATTGAGCGACTAAGCGGAAGTTACATTAATTCTGTCAATTAGTACCTAATTACTCTCAATAAGTTCTATTGTATTAGTACCATAAATATGTCAGGCCAAAAGTTTTTCCCGAAAATAAATTATCACCAGACCCGGGGCATGGCTCTTTCGTCAGAAGGAGAAGGAGAAGGCTATTGTCCACCAAGCTGACCAAGTGCGGATTGGCAGACTTCAACACCTTTGATTCATTCTTTGACAAAAGCCGTGTTATATGTTTGACGTGAGATATCATAGATTGACTGCAATACTTAAGAACACGGTCTTAGCTTACGACCTCCGTGGCGCAGTGTGTAGCGCTGTTGTCTTAACGTGCGAAGGTCCCGGGTTTGATCCCCGGCTGGGTCAATTTGGGAATTTATAATTTCTGAATTTTCCCTGGTCTGGCCTGGTGGGAGGCTTCGGCCGTGGCTAGTTACCACCCTACCGGCAAAGACGTACCGCCAAGCGATTTAGCGTTCCGGTACGATGCCGTGTAGAAACCGAATAGGGGTATGGGTTTAACTGCCATCCCCCTAACAGGTTAGCCCGCTACCATCTTAGATCACTTGCCATCAGGTGAGATTGCAGTCAAGGGCTAACTTGTAGTGGATAAAAAAAAACTTTAAACTAGCATATACGAAATGTTTCTTCAACGTAACTGGATACGTAGTGGCATTGCAAATAGTGTAGGGCGGCACCTATAGTTCCTGGGAACTCTACGACAGGAAGAGCGTCATAGACCGCTCTCAGCTGCTTTCAAGTCCCATATAACTTATAAACTTGTGATATTTGCTTGTGGGTCTCTAGTGACTCTACGGGTATTAACGCGTTAACATTTTGTAACTTATATTAAAACTAAATGATTCTTGCGACTTCGTCCGAGAAAAGTCGAGGTTCGTCCGATAATGATTTGCTTAGACAATAGGGATGCAGATCTTGGTAAATAACAGCTAAACCTCTTGGTAAAACTCAAACGAAGGTAAATGACCAGATAATTGTAATTAGATCAGTAATGATGAAAGCCTTCACGTAACAAAATCACACTCCATCTACAATTGCTAGAACCAACACTGGGATGCGTATCGCTTGCATTCATTACTCTTTGTTATTTACTTTCAAAGATTATTTAAATGGAGTAGAGGTTACAAAAAACATGGTACCAAAATGGTAAAATGGAACCCTTATGGTGCGACTTTCTCCGTCTGTCTGTCCGTCTGTCCGTCTGTCCGTCTGTCCGTCCGTCACACTCGATTATTTCAGTAACTACCGAAGCTATCGACATGAAATTTGGAATAGTTGTGTATATTAGTGGCCCAAAGACACTGGAATTAAAAAAAATTGGAAATTATTTTTGTTCTTATTTAAAAAGGGGGGAAAATCGGAGGGTTGAAATTTAAAAGTGAGATAACTGTACTGTGTGGGGTATCATATGAAAGGGTTTACTTTGTAAATTCTAAAACAGATTTTTAATTATTTTTAGTCATGATAGTTTTTGATTTATCGGGGAAAAAGTCTAAAAAAAATACCGTTCCCCCCCCCCCCCCCTTATCTCCGGAGTTTACCAATCGAAAAATCTGAAATAATTATGGTCAATAGGAATTTATGTATATTTTACAGAAAAACTTTAGCCAATGCTCTAACTAACATAGTTTTTTTGATATTAACAGTAAACCTCTACAAACAAAGTTAGTTTTGCGGTTCATTAACAAAGGTAATTATTACCGTTTTACATCTTTGTTTTTAATACGTCATAAATCGTAAAAGTTACTACAGGTTTGTACGGAACCCTCGGTGCGCGAGTCCGACTCGCACTTGGCCGGTTTTTTGATATTAGAAAAACGACGAAAATTATTTTTGGCGTTAGAATTGCGTGTCTGTTGTCTGAGGATCGAAACCTTTTACCTACTATTTAATTGAAAGGCAGTTGCAATATTAATTTCAAATTAGATTTAGATATATACATTAGCCAGGAATCTTCGATTTTTGCTGCTCTACCGAAAACATTCAGATTCTTTCTTCTAAATGTGATTAGGCAACCCACTGAATTGTTTAGTTTCCATGTGTCTTCTATTGCGATTTATTTTGATGAGAATCTTAGGTAAATCTTTCACCATCTTGCGCACGCTGTAAGTAATCGAGCTACACAAAACGCTTGGTAGAGGTAGATCATCAAAGCAAAATGTAAATTCAACAGTATACTTTATGAGACCCAAGCAATAGTTTTTAATCTTGTACAGCAGTCGGTAGGCGAACTGTAAGGTGTTAATTGTTGGAGCATTAGAATAAATTTCTCAGTACCAACGGATAATTATTTAAAATATAAGCATGAGAATAAATTTTCCAGTACCAACGGCTAATTATTTACATTTGCATATACAGTGAAAACTTACTCATACTGCCAGCTAGTGGCGAGGGAATTTTAATTTACTTGTTAAAATTATCACTTTGGAAAAAAATACGTATTCTTTATTCTTCATTTATGAAACATGCCTGGGAAGACATTACAGTTGCCCAATTCGTCTCCCCATGCTACAAAAAGTACCTTAAATTTAAACTAAACTATATTAATATAAACTACCTCATAAGTACCAAATAAGTAATGAACTACCAAATAAGTATTTAATAATAAACTACCTAATTATTACTTAATAATAATAGTATTATTATTAAATAATATTCCTGGTGTAGACGTAAGGATAAAATATAAATACATGCCTAGGTCTAAAACTCGAGAGTTCTATAAAGACCCATTCCCATAATTTCTTAATTTCATTGTACCTACTTAGTAACGCTAACAATGGAGCTAATATTGATATTTTAATAGCAGTGCATGTCTTAATATTATATAGTTAGATAGGCCACTTCTGTCTTTCGATGTTTAAGCAGGATTATTTTCCGATATTTTCTAATATTGTTTTTAAAATTAAATTATTAAAGTATTAGTAATAATAATAATTATTAGTAATATTATTACTAATAATAATAATAATTGTTAAAGTATTAGTAACAATAAGTATTAGTATTAAACATTAATAGTATTATTATTTAGTAGTAGAAATCTCTCCAAGAGATATAAGGTGTCCTCGTGTATGTCGTTTCAATGTTTATGTTTTATTTCTAAGTTTCTGGTACAAAATATATAAATAAATATTGTTAACACAAGTATAATTTAATTATAACGCAATAGGAAATGGTACAAAACCAACTGGAAGCTATGACTGATTTATGGTACATAATATGTAGAGAAATATGACTACATTTCTTGTATCTACTAGGCGCCATAAAGAATCTGTTAGATCATTCATATCCATATAAGTCTTAATAATGTTAATAATATTAATTAACTCGGTTCACACACTATGTTACTATGTTTACTAAGAAATTTTCTCATGGTATATCTGTGTTCAATATTATGTAAAATGTTAAACGTGTCTGTTTATTTAAAAAATAATACTATATTAATATACCTATACCTATAGATGATATTATATTATAAGTAGTCGTTCAAAATAATACGATTTTATGTTTATTACAAAATATTAAAAAGTGTAATTTTCTATTAACCTTTCATTTATGTATAACGTACCTATTAAATATTGATTTTACTAAATGGATTTTGATGACTGACACTATAATATAGAATTAGGCATAAAATAGTAAACAGTATTGCCTCCTCTACTTCATAATCTTTGCTTTCTCTGATTCGATGGTGCTAAGAGATCACTTATTGAGGTACACAAATTCCTAAGTTATGCGGAAGAAGGGATTTCCTTTGATAATTGTATTTAAGTGGAATACCTGGGATTAGATTAATTAATGCTTACTTATAATTTGTACAGCATTTCGACGTGTACCAAAATTTTCAGAGTTTTATTTATCTATCTATATCTATACTTATAATAAAACTGTAACATGTCCAATTCTGTACATTGAAGATATTTTGAAAATTTTTTTTGGAGGGCACTTATTATTCGATACTGAAGCCAAATCTGTAATTTTTTTTATTTTTGTCTGTCTGTCTGTCTGTCTGTCTGTCTGTCTGTCTGTCTGTCTGTCTGTCTGTATCTTGGCCGCGCATCACGCCGAAACTACTGAACGAATTCAAACGAAACTTGGCACGATTTGAGCCCATACTACGAGGTAGGACATGGGATACTTTTTATCCCGAAATTCTACCCCCGAAGGGGTGAAATAGGGGTTAAAAGTTTGTATGAAAGTCCTTAATTTCTCAAGTTATAGCCATGAAACTTGATATATGAGCTGCGGGTAGAAAATGAAAACATATGTGTCTCACAGTTTTTCAAAATTCCACCCCCGAAGGGGTGAAATAGGGGTATAATATAAAAATCAATCCCTATTACCCTTGGTCACGGCATCACGCGTGAACGGCTGGACCAATTTCGCTAATTCTTTTTTTGTTGGGTTTGTCTGGACGCCGGGATGGTTTATACTCACAATTGGACCCGGTAGGGGGCGCTGCAATCGGGTTCGAGGTTCAGAGCGGGACACGGCTGGACCAATTTCGCTAATTATTTTTTTGTTGGGTTTGTCTGGACCCTGGGATGGTTTATATTCACAATTGGACCCGGTAGGGGGCGCTGCAATCGGGTTCGAGGGTCCCGCCAAACCACGCGGACGAAGTCGCGGGCATCAGCTAGTACTTATAATAAAACTGTAACAGGTCCAATTCTGTACATTGAAGATATTTTGAAAATTTTTTTTGGAGGGCACTCATTATTCGATACTGAAGCCAAATCTGTAATTTTTTTCATTTTTGTCTGTCTGTCTGTCTGTCTGTCTGTATCTTGGCCGCGCATCACGCCGAAACTACTGAATGAATTCAAACGAAACTTGGCACGATTTGAGCCCATACTACGAGGTAGGACATAGAATACTTTTTATCCCGAAATTCTACCCCTGAAGGGGTGAAATAGGGGTTGAAAGTTTGTATGAAAGTCCTTAATTTCTCAAGTTATAGCCATGAAACTTGATATATGAGCTGCGGGTTGAAAATGGAGACATACGTGTTTCCCAGTTTTTGAAAATTCGACCCCCAAAAGGGTGAAATAGGGGATAAAAGTTGGTATGAAAGTCCTTCGTTTCTCAAGATGTTTTACAAGTTATATCAACGAAATTTTTTATTTTGGCTTACGGTAAAAAAATAAAGAAGTACGTGTGTCACAGTTTTTCAAAATTCCACCCCTAAGGGGGTGAAATAGGGGGTGAAAGTTTGTATGAAAGTCCGTCATTTCTCAAGTTATATCGATTAAACTTGGTATACAAGCTACCGGTTGAAAATGAAGAAATAAGAGTTTCACAGTTTTTGTAAATTTTACCCCCGAAGGGGTGAAATAGGGGTTGAAAGTTTGTATGAAAGTCCTTCATTTCTCAAGTTATAGCCATGAAACTTGGTATATGAGCTGCGGGTTAAATAGATTATAGTCTGGATTAACACAAAGGCTTTTTTATTCAGGAGAAATCAGTTCCCGCTGGAACCATAAAACCTTAATCCACGCAGACGAAGTCGCGGGCATCAGCTAGTTTATTTATAAGAATATAAGCCTGTATTTACTTACTGTTGTTTTAGTATGTTTTTTTTACGATGAGTCATCATCATGTATTCATTCATTTATCATCCCACTGCTGGGCAAAGGCCTCCCCTTCTCCTTCCACTCTTTCTTATTTTGAGCTGTACGGAACCAGAGTTTTCCCCCAAATGCCAAATGCTGTTATCTCGTCCCTCCATCTGATAACAGGCCTTCCTTTTTTCCTTGTCAAATATCTCGGTAACCAAGTTGTAGTACTTATTTTTGCTCCATTTTTCATTCCCTGCCCTTGCAACATGTCCCGCCCAGTACCATTTTCCGGTTTTAGCTGTCCCCATAACATCTGTTAGATTTTGTCGTATTTCCTGTTTTGGAACTTTGTTAATTATTAATCTTAAATTAGAAATGATTAAAAATAAGATTTATTTCATAGATTAGTACCCGTAAGCGTACAGACCTGGTACATAAAACTTTTTTTTTAACTCCACAATTTGACTTCCGCAAAATAATACCTAGTTGATACCAACGTAACAGCATCAAATGCAAGGCAATTATAGCAAATCAAAGGTCGCAGCAGACGCGTGTGCCAGCTGCCATCTAAGGTGCTGGCAGAGGTGCCGTGGTGCCAACACCGCCTGGTGAAAGTGGATATGGTAATTATATGCGATGTGCAACTTGCTCGCTCGGACAAGATGTTGGCGTAAGCTACGAGTGGATAATACTTTAAAATAAATTTAATTAAAATTCCTGGGTCGGAAATTGATCCTGCAAATGAAAGTGTTAAGCTGATGGCCGCGGCATTGTCCACATGGTTTAAGTTTTTTTAATTCCCCCGGGAAATCCTTAATTTTCCGCGATGTGACCTATATCGGGACACGACCTATGTCTGTACCAAATTGCATCAAAATCGGTTGAAAAAAGGTGCCGTGAAAACATAACAAACAAACGAACAAACACAAATAAATGCAAGGCAATCATAGCAAATCAAAGGTCGCAGCAGACGCGTGGCTAGCTGCCATCTAAGGTGCTGGCAGAGGTGTCATGGTGCCTAACACAGCCTGGTGAAAGTGGATAATGGTAATTATATGCGATGTGCAACTTGCTCGCTCGGACAGGATGTTAGCGTAAGCTACGAGTGGGTAATACTTTAAAAAAAATCTTTTTAAAAACCCCTAGACAAAATTGGCTTTATCAATCCTTATAATAAAACTGTAACATCAATTATTTATCGATACAGAGCCCAAAATTTGGGATTGGAATGGCTGTCTGTCTGGCTGTTTGTTCGGGCATCACGCCGAAACTACTTAACGGATTTAAATGCTACTTGGCACACTATTTGCAAACACTCAGGGTAAATATAATATTATATAGGGTACTTTTTTCTCGAAAAACAATAGGGTTCGTTCGGGATAAGGGATGAAAGTTTTGGTTGATTTTAATACATAACTCAGTAAAATCTGTACAGATTTTGACAATTCTTTTGTCTTTACAAAGGTTCTATTACGTAGGTCTTATGGTTATTTCGGGAAGATTTGTTGAACAGTTTGGAAATTGCGGGTGGAACTCCTCAACGGATACTACCAAATCCATTGCGATCAGTGTTAAGATCGAGAAAAGGATTAGCCCCACTACAGATGCACGGCGCAGCGCGGCACGTAGCGGCCTATATTGTTTGTATGAGTTTGTATGCAGAGATGCACTGTGACAAAATTGTACACTGTCCGCTGGAGTGTTTCCCGCCTTTTTTCCCAACTGTGTTTTCGCCCTACAAGAACCAAAAGTCCTAAATCGTGAAAATTCAATTCTGTCAGATTGATGCAAGATCATGATATTTTAACTAGTTGAAAAATATCAGTAACAGGCATTATATAGCATATTCTTACATAGTAGCTATATAAAAATGTCAATAGTCAATATTACATATTTTCCTTCACTCGAACACGCAAGCAAATAAGCCATGTCCACATAAATCCATCGCTGTCGTCTTCAGTCGCGCGATTGTTCCTCTACCGCATTATCAATCATCTATTTTTAATATTTACTATTCTAACGCTATGCAACGTCCATTTACCGTATAACAGTTTCATATTTAATAGTAATCCATGCCCGCGACTTTGTAAGTAAAGCAGGATCTCGTGAAATAGGTTTAACTTTTAGTCACGTTACCTTATGTAAGTAAATCTACTGATTTTATCTTACTAAATATATGCAAAACGAAAGATAATTTTATGCAAGATTTACAAAAACAATAAAAAATTAAACTTAATCAAAATTGACAGCAGTAGTACCTTCCTGTTAGGTTTCTTCTATGATTTTGGTTATTTTAAGGAAACTTTAAACAATTTTCTCTCATTCAAAAGTCATAAGTCGCTGTTGATTTTCCTAAGTTAATAAAAATAAAAATAAATAAGCCTACATATTATATTGCTTATATTATGTCTCGTTATCGTTAAAAAAATTCGTTATATGCTACAAGCTTACATAAATCAATATAAAAATTCAACCTCTATGTCATTCAGAATTTTCTTAATTCGTATTTATAATACTAATATGATTTACGTAGGTAAAATCCCCAGCTCACTAGTCAATTACTGTAAACAGTAGATTTTAAAGCACTGTAGGTACATAGTGTATATGCAGAAGGTAGATATGCAAATGTTCGGGTCATCACTTTTACATATTATGTAAATGCGCAAAGGCTAAGCTGCGCAGCATTTAAATTAATTAACTTAATTACTGTATTCCTAACCAGATTGCAATTTCAGACTGCTTTGAAATGTTCGCACGATTGAGAAATTGCTTTAATTGAGAGGGAAATTAAATAGATTTGAAAGATTTTCACACAGACTTAAAGCAACCAAGTATTTAAAACATCGAAATCCATACTAATAATATTATAAATGCGAAAGTGTGTCTGTCTGTCTGCTACGATTTCCCGGGCCCATCTTTTCAAGCGATTTTGCTGAAATTTGGTATAGAGGTAGGTTATATCCCGGGGAAGGACATAGGCGGAAAATTAAGGAGTTTCTGCGGGAATCAAAAAATCTTGATCTACGCGGACGAAGTCGCGGGCATCATCTAGTATAATATAATATGAATCATGTACTATGATGTCTTGATGAGTGAATAATGATATTAGAATAAAAAGAAATGTCGCATCTGTTCAGAAGATCTGATCAGAATCTTTGATAAGTATTCGAAGAGGGGTAAAAACAGTAAGAATGTCTTATTAGGTAGGTACGTTAAGTTCTTTTGACTAAACCGATAAAATTTATATAATATCAATATAAATACATATAAACAAGAGCAAGACCTAGCAAAGAAATAAAGTTCAATAGTTAATTACCCAAAGAAAATAAGTGGCTCATAATAATTCCTACTACTTAATCAATTATTTTAATTCTTTTCTTATTATGCAGTAGAGAGATTAAGGTTTGGTGACAAACTTATATGCAAAACTGGTTACTTATCTACTTTTACCTACAAGCATTCTGTTTCTAAGGAAGTAAAGTTCAGACTATTACATACGACTATTTCTAAATCTTTGACGACCTCGACCCTTGCGCAGTGTTGAGAGCTGTTGTCTTAACGTGCGGAGGTCCCGGGTCCGATCCCCGGCAGGGTCAATTTGGGAATTTATAATTTCTGAATTTTCTCAGGTCTGGCCCTGGTGGGAGGCTTCGGCCGTGGCTAGTTACCACTCTACCGGCAAAGGCGTACCGCCAAGCGATTTAGCGTTCCGGTACGATGCCGTGTAGAAACCGATTAGGGATATGGGTTTATTATAACTGCCATGCCCCTAACAGGTTACCCCGCTACTATCTTAGACTGTTTTTTCACTTACCATCAGGTGAGATCGCAGTCAAGGGCTAACTTGTAGTGGATAAAAAAGTCTTAAGCACGGTTCAGACCGCAAGCGGAGTGAGCTCCGTACCTACTTGCAGAGGAAACTTACAAGCACATTCACCAACATAGAGCTAGCGAAGTCTGTCGTTTACTTTATCAAACGGTTAACCTTTATAACAACTTATAAATAATTAACAAGCTCACAAAACCTAATTAATAAACAATGTGCAGAAATACTCACAAAGATAGTTATGTGATAAGTCTAATCTCTATACTATTGCATCACTTGCCACTGCAAGTGCTCTATAAGCGAAACCAGTCCGGTATCTTGATGGAACGTATAACATAACATAACCGCAATATTAATAACATTTACCTAACGATTCTTTTAACTCTTGCTTACGTTTATTGTTAACTTAGCAACTTCGTCCGTTTGGATATAATTCTGTTAAATCTCCACCATATAATCCCCATTTTAGTTTTTTTTTTAATCTTTGAATTTCCAGGATAAAAAGTCGCCTATGCCCATAACCTACCTCTGTAAAAAATTTCGTCAACATCAGTTGAACAGATGAGCCTTGAAAGCGTGTCAGACAGACATGCTTTCGCATTTTTAATAATTATTACGGTATCTTATAAGTACGAGTACTATGGTTCCAAACGCGCCCTGGTCTGAGAAGAGCTCACAACAAACTCAACTAGACTTTTTTAATTATAAACCAAGAATTAACTGGAATTAAGGTTAAATGGAAGAGAATACCTCTAGGTATTAAGTTCGCCTTTGTGAATTTTAACAATATGTGCAATAAAGAATTTAAAACAAACAAACAAACAAGAATGACAATTAGCGAGAGAAGTTACAGGCAAAAGCTAGTATGTCCTCTCGGCACAATATCATATGATAATGCAGATTACGTTGTCTGCGAGGTACGAAAGTTTTTCTGATTTGGATTAATGACAGTTACACCAAACAGCTATTTATATTATCTGTGCCACATTTTACTTGTCACCGGTGCAACTGATATCAATTGAGCTAAAATATTTTTGAATGTGACTCAAACATGAATTTATAACTTTGCATTAGACAGACTAATACCTACCTATATTAATAATCTACTTAAAGCAATACTAGCGCAATCAAATCAGGTTAAAATAATATTACAATTAAAATAGATAAGTACACATTAACTTTCATGCGTCCTTCTTCAAGTTATAAGAAGTTTCTAACTAAGCCCTATTTTAATTTTCATTCAATATAAGAAGGCCGCCATAAAAAAGATCAAAGAATCTATCGAAAAACACAAGTAGCTAAACTAATAATCTCTCAAAACACATACAGTCTTCACAGGCTTCCGATACCAATATCCGAAGATAACCATAGCTATTAGTATTCGTTTTAATTTATCATAATTGGAACTAAAGAAATTAACTAATGAGTTAAATTCGTTTAACTTTGATGCTTTTTATTGATCTACTCATTAATTAGAAGTTAAAAACTGGTACGATCGGCTAACGGTTTCGGTTAGTACCGGATATGGTGTTTTTAAAGTTCTAATCCCTAGTAATATACTGCTTTATATTATGTTCCCATTATGTACGCAACATTGAATCTATAGAAAAAAATAGTCCGAGTGTATGCAGGGTGCAGTTTAATGAGGTTGATTTAATGGTACAAGTTGCAAGATAACAGCGATTTATATTTTTAGATCGTAAATTCTATATGGCAGAATAAAATGCCTAGGATGGAAAAACTGTGCCTGGCAGAAAAGCGTTAGTCTCCGACTCCGTCTTATAGTATGGAGAGACGGAATTCCTATTGTTTATCATTTTAGTTAGTGCTGAACATTTGTACGCTTTGCTGAACGTTGTAAGATTCAATTCAATTTATTTATTTGTTTTGTGCACAATATTAATAAAAAAAAATCATGATAAACAAACATGAACGTTATATAAACATAAAATTGAACTTACATAATAATTTGTGCATTAGCGTGGGTGGGTAGCTCTGACATCTAACTAGTTTTCTGTATTTTTTATAATATACCTCGATCTTCTAGTCCCACTCATGGTAGATTGTACTTCTGTTTTTTAAAATAGATTACTGGAAGCGGAGCGAAAAAAACTTACATTCTTACTGGGTGTCCAAAGAAACAACACGGCTTGTTATTTTCTGATTTGTATTTACGATCGGTGCCTGCCTGCCCGTCCGCCCGTCTTCCCATCACAGCCATCTGCTAATAAGTTTGGTTTCCTAAAAGTAAAGGAATGTTTTTAACGCTTATCACTTAGAACACGCAACGAAGAAGGGAGCAATTCCGAATTTGAATATTTCACGCATTCTTTGACGCATGTCCGACAGGAAACATTTAGAATCCTTTATTTAGATTATTAGAGCCATTGTGAAGAAAGCAGCGGTCAAGGTCTGTGCCTTTTATGGTTTTATGGTGCAAAATCATAGCTATAAACTCGATGGGAAAATTCAAATGCACATAGACAGCTAGGTAAATTAACTTTGAAATTACCCAGCTATCGTTTTATCTTCTGAAACATTGTGACTAATTATTATGCCTCAATTTTATAAAGTTTACTAAGAATCAAACTATTTCCAAATCAAGATCTGCTAGGCAAGCGCACTCCAGCTAAGACTGCATCACCAACTTGCCAGCAAGGTTGATTGCAGTCAAACGCTAAAGTAAAAAAAACTAAATTGGTCTAACTCTATCTATTGGTATCAATTTCCGCAATGGAGGTGATAGCTATTAAAGACCTGTCATTTTAGTTTACTTATGTGATTTTAGCGGCGATAGGCCGATAGCTTAGTGGTTAAGACTTAAGACGTTCGGCCTGCTTTTCAGGTTGTTTAGAGTTCGATTATATGTTACGGTAGGTTGCACCACGGATACGAACATAGATTTTTTTTTAAATATATAGGCTAGCGCTAAGCTGCAATCAGACTAATTTAGTTCTAATAATAATATACAGATAGTAATAGAAGTACCTAGTAATTAGACAGATTTAGTTCTAATTCACCCGTACAAAAACTAAAGATCTAACAAATTAAATAATAAGTATAATAAAGCTTAATGACTCATAATTACGTCTATCTAACTTAATAGATCAGCGTCTTTATCAAAAGTAATCAGACCGAATTAATAAACCAATCGGGTGCTTATACAAAGTTCAGATTCACTAATTTCTATTAGCTCGTTATTTATGTGCTGCGGGCAATAATCGATGTATGCGCAACCGGCTGGACGGCATTCCTACATTGTTTATGACTTTCCTTCGTGTAATGCTCATCAAACTACAGTTCCGTCGGAAAATTAATGGCTTTACATTGAGTTTGAATTGATTTCATATCCACCTTTTCATTCTTGATGCTCCTAATGTTGTTACGGTTTATTCAATTCAGTTGAAAAGGTAAACTAAGATAATTTTTTTAATTAATTAAAAGTATATTTTATTTATTTTAATTTATTTTCCTTGATGACAATTTCCTGAACACCAGTTGAACTGAATAGAAGTAAAAAGTTTGGGAGCGAGCGGGTCCCCCTACTCGACACCTTTCAGAATTTTGTTTTTTTTTTTGGTAGGATTTGAACCAACAGCCAAGCAGGGCGTCCCGTGCAGCTTTAGCTAGCCAGGGGCCATACGGCCAACGCTCATAGCAATACTTAAGTAATATTACTCAAAATGACAGTTTGAGGTCACGTACCTTGACGTTTCTAAAATAAGGATTATAATTATTCTTAAACACGAAAGTCAACAATAATCATACTAATATTATAAATGCGAAAGTGTGTTTGTTTGTTGGTTTGTTGGTTTCTCCTTCAATCACGCCGCAACGGAGCAACGGATTGTCGTGATTTTTGGCATGGTTATAGTTGAGGACCTGGAGGGTGACATAGGCTACTTATTATCCTGGAAAATTAAGGAGTTCCCGCGGGAATCAAAAAAGTCTTAGCCACGCGGACGGAGCCGCGGGCATCAGCTAGTGAAACAATAGGGCTTAAAAGCCGTGGCAGTATGGGCCCTATACACGGTCTCCACTACAGAAGAGGTCTGGCCTCCAGATGAGGTGAGGCCATCGTGCATCAGCTCTGCGATAAAAATGCTTGCCCACTTTGGCCTTTCAATTATTATGATCAACAAATAATAGCAGGTAATAACCATACACCGAAACTACTTTATTTGTTTTTATTTATTTAAGTATACAAAATGCAATAAAATGCTATTACACACAGTTATTACAATACTTAACTAGCTAAATCAATTTCAAGGCAAAGCAAAGTACCCAATTATTTGTTCCCTCAATGAGATTGCTATCGTTTGCGAACTAAAATTACCGTCTTTTAGTTTGAGTAAAGCTAAAACTCAGTTTGTCTGCCCATTACTGAAGCGCATGCTGCGTGACCGAAGGGTTGTCTCGTCTTTTGGATTAGAATTCATTTGCATTTGAAAGTACACCTTGATTATGGTTTGTTATGGTTTATTTTTTACAAGCATCAGTTAGGACTTAGGACTTCTGTGGAAGTGTTGATTATCCCAGATCGCGAAGTGTTATGCAAATAAATACCTTAATATTTTCAGCTTAAGGTTTTAATTTCGTTGTGGGGATGGTATCATTAGGTTCTGCTTGGCAGATCACAGTATCATCTAAGGGTTTGACCGCAGCTTTATTGTTGGAAATTTTTATTGTTTCTTGAGGGTAACACGAGAGGAAGTCACATTCCGCTGGTTTTGGGGACGTTACTTTATTACAGTTTTATTTTATTGGAAGTAACGGATAGGTTAACAAAATTTTTTTTTATTTTTTTTATCTACTAGGTACAAGTTAGCCCTTGACTGCGATCTCACCTGATGGTAAGTGATGATGCCGTCTAAGATGGTAGCGGGCTAACCTGTTAGGGGCATGGCAGTTATATTAAACCCATACCCCTATTCGTTTTCTACAAGGCATCGTACCGGAACGCTAAATCGCTTGGCGGCACGTCTTTGCCGGTAGGGTGGTAACTAGCCACGGCCGAAGCCTCCCACCAGGCCAGAGCAAGGAAAATTCAGAAATTATAAATTCCCACATTGACCCTGCCGGGGATCGAAACCGGGACCTCCGCACGTTAAGACAACAGCGCTACACACTGCGCCACGGAGGTCGTCAAAATACATACATACATAAAAAATATACATACCTACAGTGAATAAGATGATGTACCTAACCAGCATATTATATTATTATGTAAGTACCTAAGTTGGTGTAACGTTAAACTTTTAATTAAAATTTTACAAAGATTCACTTACCAACAATAAAATGTGTTAACAATGCATTAATTTTCTCACAGAATTTATAATGTAATGTTAATGTTTGGAAATAATTGAACAGTCTATTTAATTAGATCAGTGTTTTATATCATTAAAAAAAATCCATTCAACTAGCCCTAGCACGGGACTTCGTCTGCGTGGATGACTTAGTGGTCATCTCGGCCGAAAGAAGTTGCCCCCTTGAATCATACTAATATTATAAATGCGAAAGTGTCTTTGTTTGTTGGTTTGTTGGTTTGTCCTTCAATCACGCCACAACGGAGCAACGGATCAACGTGATTTTTGGCATAGGTATAGTTGAGGATATGGAGAGTGACATAGGCTACTTTTTATCCCGAAAAATAAAAGAGTTCCCGCGGGACCCAAAAAACCTCAATCCACGCGGACCAAGTCACGGGCATCAGCTAGTTTTATATATTTTTCAGGTTTCTAAAAGTTAAAAAATAGTTATTAGGAAACTGTACTTTTATAAAACACAGATTCAGCTCCCTTTAGAAATCTACCGTCTACTTATGTCCATCTCCAGAAAACCTATACGTTACCTCTGTGCCTATACAAACTGATAAAGCGACTGAATTGAAATGTTGCCATTTTCTATTCAGGCGCCGAAATGGTCGGACAGACTTTTCCATTTTTACGGTTCCGTAGCAAAACCAGCCCCCCGATTGTGTAAGATAATCGTAATCGTAAACGTTTGTCAAACGTATAAACCGACCTGTTTAAGGAGTTCATACATGCCTGCACGTCTAAAAGCATGTATGAACTCCTTAAACAGTTCGAGTTATACGTTAAGCACTGTCAAATGATTACGATTGGCTTAGACTAGTGTACGTTCAGTCCATCTGTCTGACTGACAGCAGCTGTCTGTGTATCAAAGCCATTTTAAACATAAACTAAAGGAACGGTAAAGGTACCTACAATTTAGCATAGTTAAAGAAATCAGCTACCTACTATATTGGATAGAAGCAGGCGTTACTTTGCGGAAGTCCATGATATTGAAAAAACTAAAAATTTAATTCGCTATAATCCGCCACAGAAGGTAAATCTATGTGGTACAGTGCGTATCTTGAACTTGTAGCCCGCGATATTCTCCACACCACATAAATCTTCAAAAATACCACAATCAGTGTCTTCACAATCGTGCATTGTAGAGTCAACATCTCCTGAAGATGCTCCTGTGTCGAAGTGAAACGTACGTTGAGGGTATTTTGGAAGATTTATGTGGTGTGGAGAATATCGCGGGCTGGAAGTTCAAGATACGCACTGTACCACATAGATTTACCTTCTGTGGCGGATTATAGCGAATTAAATTTCTAGTTTTTTCAAAAACAGCTACTATTATTATTACACAGAGTACCAAGGCATATTTCAATTTAGAATAAATAAATGAATTGAACTGAATCGAATTGAAATGAATGGAATTGAACTGCGGAGCAAAACCTCTCGCTCTAATTTGTTAGTCGAAGTTGGATAGCGATAAGTAGGTATTTGCTTCGAGTAGATATTATCAGTAAGCACTCCAGTACCCTTACTCTGAGATTGATCGAATTTAAAATACGGTCTCACTAAGTGAGGTGAATCACATTTGAGTCAAACTAAAATGGACCCAAAAACTCTTGATTTAAAGCCACAAATTCAGTGCAACCGATTCAAATTTCGAACCGTATCGTTTGGAGCGCTAGCTGTGAATGCATACACGAAATTGAGCTCTAAATTAATAAGATTAAGATTCATTTTAGTTTGATGCATATGTAATTCACCTCACTTAGTGAGACCGTACCTATTTTAAATTCGATCAATCTCAGAGTAAGGGTACTGTTTTTACCTACAGCTTCATGGTTTGACCCATGATGCGCATGCGCCGACGTCAGTCTGTAATTTCAACGGGCAGTAAATCAAGCCCATGTTGCAGAGTCAAAACTCTCGATCAATTAAATCCCATCACCTATTACTTAGTTCTACCGTTAGGCTATGCATTAGATAGAGCGGTGCAGTTTGAGACCGCGCACCTAAGGTGCCCACACACGTCCCGGTAAACGAGAACCGGTGTTAACGAAGTTAAACTGTAACTGAAAAGACAGAAAATCACGTCCGCCCTAAGAAACATAGATAATATTTCAATTACATACAAATTGCCTGTGTCATCTATATCTAAATACGAGTATTATAAATGCGATAGTTTGGATGGATTGATGGATGGATGGAAGTATAGAGGGATGTTTGTTACTCAATCACGCCAGAACGGCTGAACGGATCTGCGTGAAATTTGGCACAGGGATAGATTATAGACTGGAATAGCACATAGGCTTTTTATCCCGGAAAATTAAAGAGTTCTCGCGGGAATCAAAAAGCCTAAATCCACGCAGACGAAGTCGCGGGCATCAGCTAGTCCTTTATATTCCAACAAAACTTGAGTAAAACTGTAGTAGATGTAATTTATTTTTAGTCACTAAATTACTATTTAGTGACTAAAAATAAATTACAGACGATATAATGTGACAGACGATACTTGTGGTAGTGACTATGTAATGTTGATATAATAATAATTAATGCTAACCTTTCATTGGCGAAATAATACGTGTCTAAAACAAAGCTTTTGGGCACTTCTTAAGCATGGATGTGTGAATACTGACTAGTGATACTTAACTAGCTTTTTGGTGGTCAAAATGGCCTACCGCGACCAGTTCCTTTTTTTTTATTGCGAGATAGGCTTGCGCTTGACGACAATCATGCGTAATGCAAAGCAATGATGAGGTCTAGGTTGGAACGCGCTTGCCTAGAAGATGCATATTCACTCTTGCCTTGAAGGTACTTAAGTTATAGTTATACGATTACCGGAGCGTGTGTAGTATACCTTATAGCTATGCACTAAACGGTTGGGTTGAGGAATGACCTCAGAGACCTCTCTCCGCGATGCTGTTGCATGCTAATGTGTCAAATACCGGAACACTATTGCCAACTAATGGATGGTATTTTCGTTCAGAATTTAATTATTTTGTCCTACATCATCGTCAGCCTGCACTGTTGAACAAAGGGAGCATACCTACTTACTACCTACTATCATATAAAGCACTATTGTTTTAAAATGTCAGTTTTATGTGACGTACCTACTCGTACCTTGACGACCCTAAAATAAGGATTTAAATAGGTCTGAAACAAGAGTGTCAACAATATAAAAATAAAACCGTTTTAAGCGACAAAACTTTAAAAAAATTGTTTTGGCTGTAAATTTTTAAGCTATTGCATAGCTTCTATCGCGGGCCTTGAGCGTGGAGACCGAATCCAGAAATTCCGTAACGAAAATAACCTAACACCCCCCACTCCGACCGGCTCCGACTCGATGAATAGAATAATAACATAAGTTGATAAAAAATGCTATGCAATAGCTTTACCGCGGCAGTCTCCGAGTGCCACACGTCTTTTTTTTTTATAAAACTCTAAATTAGAGTTTCCTCAAATCATAAATTTTATGTACAGGTATCGTTCAGTTACAGTTTTATTATGATCCCTGTCTGCGTCGTATTCCTCATTACTAGAAATGATTAATGGAAAGGTGTCGTGTCACATAATGGTAGGAGTTTTCTTGGGATAATAATGCGGTGGATTCCCTCGTCCTTCTGCATACTACCCAGTACTCATATTATAATCATACTTATCATAAGTACTAAAATTACAAAATGCGAAAGTGTGATTGTTTGTTGGTTTGTTAATTTGTCCTTCAATCACGGCCCAACAGAGCAACGAATTACGTGATTTTATGCATGGGTATAGTTGAGAACCTGGAGAATAACATAGGCTACTATTTATCCCGAAAAATTAAGGAGTTCCCGCGGGAAATTAGCAAACTTATTCCACGCGGATGAAGTCGCGGGCATCAGCTAGTAATTTATAGATTCACAACTGCTTTCACTAAACATTGTTATCCATTCGAAACTGACAAACTAAATGATCGTGCATATTTCTCCCTCCTCAGTGAAAACGAATTAAAACAACGATTTATTAACAATACCCATCAATCAAGGATAAGTGAGGAGATAACGTATTGCTTTTTATAGTTTTTGATAGCTCATTTAATGTGATGTATTAATAATTTTATTTGATTGAACTCATTTAACTTGTCTACTATGATTTATATTTTCAGAGCGTGCAGGATATTTCCAAATAGGTATAGTCTAAACTAGCTTTAACCCACGGCTTCACTAACATTAGGCTCGATTTTCATACACATTTCAAAGCACTATTTTACGAAGATTGATTAAATTATATAAGAACAATGATTAAAAACTGCATAATTACCAGGGGCCATACTGTCAACGCTTAAAGCCATATTGATATTGTTTCATAAATTACTGACTTTCGTGACTTAGTTTTTTAGGAACGTCAAGGTACGTGACATCAAGCTGTCCTCATGAGTAATATTGCTTAAGTATTGCTTTGAGCGTTGGCAGTAGGTATGGCCCAGGTGAGATCGCATTCACATGCTTACTTATAAATAAAATGTAAAATATATATTATAATATAATAGTACTAGAGGATGCTCGCGACTTCGTTCGCGTGGCATAAGTTTTTTTAATTCCCACAGGCATTCCTTATTTTTCCGGGATAAAAAGAAGCCTATGTCACTCTCCAAGTCCTCAACTAAGTATACCCATGCAAAAAATCACGTTGATCCGTTGCTCTATTTCGGCGTGATTAAAGGATAAACTCTCTATTTGACGTCCTTGGGGATAGAATTTTCAAAAACTGTGAATCACATATTTTTTCATTTCAGACCGAAATCCCAAACACCAAGTTTCATGGCTACAGCTTGAAAAATGACGGACTTTCCTACAAACTTTTAACCCCTGTTTCAGCCCTATGGGGGTAGAATTTTCAAAAATGGCGATACACGTATTTCTTCATTTTGAACCGATAGCTCAAATACCAAGTTTCATGAATATAACTTGAAAAATGACGGACTTTCATACAAACTTTCAACCCCTATTTTACCCCGTTGGGGGTCGAATTTCGAAAAATACATTCTTAGTGGATACCTACTCTTCACAAAGAACACACCTTCCAAATTTCATGTCTCTATGACCAGCTGTTTGGGCTGTGCGTTGATATATATGTCAGTCAGTCAGGACTTTGAATTTTATATATATAGATTATAATATCAATTCATTTAATTTTCAAGAACGTATTCCAAAGGAAGGTAGGGAGTATAGTGAAGAGGTCGGCGCATGCGCTCGTGCTCCGGAACGGCGCACACGTCACGCTTAGAGTGCATAGCCGCGCGTCGCGTGCGCCGATTAGCCCGCAGGCAGACTGCGAGCTATAGGCGATCCACAAGCTATAGGGAAGGAATTGAGGGAAGAGGACAAGCTTAAAGCTATAACAGGCAATCTATAACTATCGATAAATAAGCATAAGGAAAATAAAAGGTATAAGCCTTAAGTTGCACATAGATAGGTATACCACGAGCTATAAACAGATCATTAATTTAAGCTACACGCTTACAATGACCACATTTGCTATCATGATGCTAATTCCAAGAAAAAGTCCCGAACATTACAAATATCCATTATTATTACTTGTGTTCACTTGTGTAGGAACACCACACGTGTAAGCAAGTTTCCTTGTCATTTCTAAAAAGTGTTTTTGTATTTACAAGGGGAGGTTCAAATCTCAGAATATGTAATTGACCGAGCGAAGCGAAGGTCTCTGAGTCTACTTGAGTGAATTGGCACTTGTCCGTCCGTCCGTCCGTCCGTCCGTCTGTCAGAGCCTTATAACTTCTGAATTACTGAACGTAATTACTTCAAATTTAAATATAATATGTAAACCGATGGCCTCCCGCCGAATATGGCTTAAAAAGTTATAAAAATCTTTATTTCAGGGGGGCTCTCATAGAAGCTAATGGGAAGTAAAATATTTTTTATAGCGTTACATGGGGTTGCGGTATATCATTTAAAAGATAATTAGGAATAGAGTCCAAAAATTTTTTTTTTTAATTTTTCCCGTAAAATTGACGAAATGGGGGGCTTTCAAAGTGGCGATTTTCTAACGTCCATAGTTGACCTCAGAACTCTCAATTTTCTGAAAGGCTGAGCCTGAAACTTATCAATTATTTGAATTATATCCTGTACTTGAACAACAAATACTAAAATTAGATAAATATTATAAGGAAACGAAATTATTTAATTTTTAATGAGCTGCCGTATTTTTAACAGAACTTCACAATGATGTCAATAGATGGCGCTCTGTGATACCACGAGGTCTCAGTTCGGGTTGAACCACTAGTATTATTGATTCATAAAATAAGATAAATTTGCAATAATCTACCTATCATATCAGATAATATAATGTTACTAGCTGATGCCCGCGACTTTGTCCGCGTGGGACGAGGTTTTTTCGTTCCCGCGGGAACTCCTTAATGGGCTATTCGAATCTATCTCTGTGCCAAATTTCATGCAGATCCGTTCAGCCGTTCAGGCGTGATTCAGTAACAAATATCCATCCATCCATACATCCATCCATCCAAACTTTCGCATTTATTATACATATTAGTATAGATGGCTTGGCCTTAGCGTAGCCCGTATTCAAACCACAGCCTTACAAACACCGACCCATGTATAACTGTCTTTAATTGCTTTTCGGGACGTGAGTACAGGAAAGTGAGGCTTACATCCAAGGCATACGTGCTCACCACGGTCCATTTAATGCAAGAACCTAGTAATAATATAGGAAGGTACTTGCGTATGCAAACGCTATCGGGATAGGTCAGGTTGACCTTACCGGTATCGGGTAGGATCTAGCATGACTTAGGTTTGTGATGAGCTTTAGGTTTAGGTTTAGCGCATGAATAAAGCTCTCTAGTCGCATGGATAACATTAAAAGGTAAATAGCAACAACGGTTACGTTTTGATTATCTTAAATGTTTTTTTAATGCTGGCAAGTTACAAGATTTATGAAACGAGTTATAGTTTAGTGTACGTTTTCAGTATTAAAAAACCGGCCAAGTGCGAGTCGGACTCGCGCACCGAGGGTTCCGTACAAACCTGTAGTAAGTTTTACGATTTATGACGTATTAAAAATAAAAATTACGTTTGTTGTATGGGAGCCCCCCTTTAATATTTACTTTATTGATATTTAATTATTTATTTTGAAAGGTAATATACAAGTTAATATTCGGTGAAAATTTGAACCGTCTACCTGTTACCGTTTTTAATATTGAGCAAAAAAATACGAAAAAAACACGTTTATTGTATGGGGACCCCCCTTAATATATATATATTTTTAATTTTTAGTATTTGTTGTTATAGCGGCAACGGAAATACATCATTTGTGAAAATTGCAGCTTTCTAGCTATCACGGTTTATGAGATACAGCCTGGAGACAGACAGACAGACAGACAGACAGACAGCGGAGTCTTAGTAATAGGGTCCCGTTTTTACCCTTTGGGTACGGAACCCTAAAAAATAGAAGAATAATACGATAGAAGTGAAAACGAATATTTTAATTTTAATATACATATTTTTAATTTTTTTTGTATCAAAAAAAAATGAAAGGATAATATAAATTATTTAAGGTTTTTATTTAAAACTAAGGCATTAAAGTTTAATTACGAACGTAGTATATTTATATTTAAGACCTATGTCTTCGTAACAACGCGAGCTCGGTGTTCGCGAGCATGTCGGTGTTCGCGAGCATGTCGGTGACGGTGACGCGAATCCACAAGTTTACACCCTGCCAAAAAGTGCTCAACGCGGCTAAAGAAGTTTTCACTTCAAAATTATTTGCCGCTGTTAAAGTCCCATGAGGACGGAAGCAAATGGTTTCTAGTTTCTGACTTTTGTAGCATTTACTTGATTCTGTAATCTGCTACTTACAGTTAAAGCTCAAAAGTTCTTAACCTGTTTATCAATTTCCTACATTTTTTTTATGGAAATGGAAACGTAAACAATTTTTACCCCTAGATCGCAATGATAAATCATCGATCGACCAATGCTCATACGAATAATAGTAATAATATCATTGGACAGCTGGTACTTTGTCGCCAACATAAATCCAACTAAATTCAACCTTAAATCCTTGTAATACGGTCGAGTTATAACACTGGTACAATATTAGGGGTAAATACCCTTAGCATTGTAATTATTCGACACGTTTCAATGTAACAGGGGTCCAAAACAACTGTTGATAAGTATTTATGTAGCTTGTTTGAGTTCTTTTAGAACTTTTTTTTTTGTTTTTTGAGTTCACTTGTGTCAAGAGGTTTAGGAGGTTTGTTTACTTGACCTGGTTTTACTTATACTTTCTTTAAACGAAAAGAGTTCAAATTTTCTGAAGACTTTAATATAATGGCTGTATATTGTGTGTGTACAATTCACACGAGGCAGAAGTGAAACTTCAGAATGAAATAAATATGACTTGTATTCTATCTCATTCTCTCGCAGGCCAAATCCTATTATGATAATGAAGAACTAGATGGTGCCTACTGCCTACTCATATTATAAATGCGAAAGATTGTCTGTCTGTCTGCTACGCTTTCCCGGCCCATCTTTTCAACTGATTTTGACGAAATTTGGTGCAGAGTTAGGTTGCATACTGAGGAAGGACATAGGCTTTTTTTTATTCGTTCCGGCTGGAAAAAAACACCTTATAACCGCACGAAGTAGCGGGCATCATCTAGTTTTGTATATTTTAAACAAGTCGTAAGTATTAATTAAAAAACTGTAACAGACGGACAGACAGACACACTTTCGCATTTATTAACCGACTTCAAAAAAAGGAGGAGGTTCTCAATTCGACTGTATTTTTTTTTTTTTTTTTTAATGTTTGTTACCTCAGAACTTTTGACTGGGTGGACTGATTTGGATGATTCTTTTTTTATTTGCTTAAAGCTGGTGCTTCCCGTGTGGTCCCAATTCAATTTGGTGAAGATCTGATGAATATCTCCGGGGATGGAGAACGGAACTCCTCATGGATAAGAGTAAATTGCTCGCGATCAGTGTGATAGTCTTGTAAACAGTATGTTTTAACCATGCATAGCATATCTCGTTCTGGTTACATCCTGTATTTTAAAACAGTGGGGCGACTAAAAATTGTGAAATAAAAAATTTTCAAAAAAAAAAAACCGACTTCAAAAACCACAAACACTAAAAAGTAAAAAATAATTTAATTTATTATGTAGACAAGAGTTAATTTAGTGCTATAATAACATTCTTTGGAGTCGGTGCCAATGTGGAGTCACGTCAACAATAATGAAGAGTAGGTAGACGGTTCATGCGGCTAATTGGTACCGACTCCAAAAAATGTTATTATAGAACTAAATTAACTCTTGTATACATAATAAATTAAATTATTTTTTACTTTTTAGTGTTTGTGGTTTTTGAAGTCGGTTTATATTTTTTTTTTGAAAATTTTTAATATTAGTATGGATTTTAAAACAATCCCCTCAAGCGTAATGTCGCGTGCCCAGTCATCTATCACGTGTCTTACATAAGAAGTAAAGGAAGAGGGTCAGTAACGTATGTTTTTTTTTACCATACTAGGTGCGGTCACCGCGGTCTGCCCGTTCCGGTGCGCGCCCAGACCCGAGGCCCAAAGCCCGAGACCAGAGACCTGTATTGTGCTGACCTTAGGTTGTTGAACCAGGAGGTGTGATGTTACTTGTATGTTTTATCCTATAAGTATAGGCTAATGTGATAATTAAAGCTACAAAGTAGTTTAACTGTAAAGGGAACTTACGGTCAAAGATAAGACTATCGACTTGTTCCACGACAAGATTAAAAAAAATAAAGCTAAAGTCATTAATACTTTAAAAATTATTTAGTAATTAGATAGTATAAATAATGTTTTTCTTTTGTAATAGATATGTTTATGTAAGGACGAGTTACGACCTATATTATTGTGCACTAGCTGACGCCCGCGACTTCGTCCGCGTGGTTTAAGATTTTCCCGCTTTTCTGTTGAAATTTTTCCTGAATTTTCTTTGCTATAAACCTCACGGAGCCCGAGACCTTTCCAACGAATGCAAAACCGTGGAAATCGGTTCGTGCGTTCTGGAGTTATAGCGTCAGGAAGGAAAACCCGACTTATTTTTATATAGTAGATTATGTGCCTGCCTTTAAGTGAAATTATGTGTGTCCCAACTCCCACTACCCTTATCTTTGTTAATCTTGATGTAAGTGTTTAATTTACAAGTAGTTTTGTTGTTAGTCCAATCATAAATAAAATAAAACCGAAATACGACATAATATATTAGTCAAATAAACCCGCTAAGTCTGTCTATTTATTACATATTATAAACATTACTTAATCCTAGAAATATGGTTGAATATTGGTATGGCTATTTTGAAGCTCCTATATTCAAATACTATATATTTGACAACAGGTAAATTAAAAAAACGATTACTAAAATTTACAAAAAATACACGCCGTCCAAGTGACCGTTAATGGGCATGGTGCCCAAAACACTGGCGCTATTACCTCGTTAATTGGCAAATGGATGAATGGTTTTTGTAATAGTGGTATCGGCATGCATGCTAAAAGTTAGTTATCTTATTTGCATCCTTATTCCTTCACTAATATTACAGCCTAAATAGATATATCTATGACTAGCTGATGCCCGCGACTTCGTCCGCGTGGATATACCAAGTTTCATCGAAATAACTTGAGAAATGACGGACTTTTATACAAACTTTCAACCTCTATTTCACCCCTTTGGGGGTGGAATTTTGAAAAATTGTGAAATACGTATGTTTTCATTTATAACCCGCTGCTCATATATCAAGTTTCATGGATATAACTTGAGAAATGAAGGACTTACATACAAACTTTCAACCCCTATTTCACCCCTTCGGGGGTAAAATTTACGAAAACTGTGAAACACGTATTTCTTCATTTTTAACCGGTAGGTTGTATACCAAGTTTCATCGATATAACTTGAGAAATGAAGGACTTTCATACAAACTTTCAACCCCTATTTCACACCTTCGGGGGTAAAATTTACAAAAACTGTGAAACACTTATTTCTTCATTTTCAACCAGTAGCTTGTATACCAAGTTTAATCGATATAACTTGAGAAATGACGGACTTTCATACAAACTTTCACCCCCTATTTCACCCCCTTAGGGGTGGAATTTTGAAAAACTGTGACACACGTACTTCTTTATTTTTTACCGTAAGCCAAAATAAAAAGTTTCGTTGATATAACTTGTAAAACATCTTGAGAAACGAAGGACTTTCATACCAACTTTCATCTCCTATTTCACCCTTTTGGGGGTCGAATTTTTAAAAACTGTGAAACACGTATGTCTCCATTTTCAACCCGCAGCTCATATATCAAGTTTCATGGCTATAACTTGAGAAATTAAGGACTTTCATACAAACTTTCAACCCCTATTTCACCCCTTCGGGGGTAGAATTTCGGGATAAAAAGTATCCCATGTCCTACCTCGTAGAATAGGCTCAAAAGTCAAATCGTGCCAAGTTTCGTTTGAATTCATTTAGTAGTTTCGGCGTGATGCGCGGCCAAGATACAGACAGACAGACAGACAGACAAAAATGAAAAAAATTACAGATTTGGCTTCAGTATCGAATAATGAGTGCCCTCCAAAAAAAATTTTCAAAATATCTTCAATGTACAGAATTGGACCTGTTACAGTTTTATTATAAGTATAGATCTATCTCTCCAGCAGGGCTAGCATGGGCCGGAGATAAAAAAATAAACCCCTGATTTTATCCACTGACAAGAGATAAAGTTAACTTATCCACTTCTCAGGGGAGAAGAGAAGTTTATCCCCGTTTGACATTTCACGGCGACTCGGGAGACTATTTATCCACCGTTAGCGTTTTTATTTATTTAGGAATTAAATTTTTATCCTTTCCTCGGGGAGAAAATGGTCTCGGCCCATGCTAGGGGGGCTGCTGAGTGACGGAGACCAATCAGCAAAAGTAGGCAGAAAAGTGTTTAAAATTATTTATTATTAGTTAAGATACAAATATGAAGGTCTCGCAAACGTAGTTGTGTCATCGTATATGTAGTATCGTCCTATTATATTTAAATCATAAATGATTTTTTCATCATACCTATTCGAAAAACGCATATTGCCTTCAGAGGATAGCGGGAGCAAAGTGTAACTTGTTGGCCCATGGGACTTTTCATTTCTCTCTTCTGATTGGTCCGAAGTCACGTCATCAATTTGTTGATCGAATATACGACGTTGCATTTCTCTGTTCTGATTGGTCCGAAGTCACGTGATCAATTTGTTGATCGGATATACGTCTTTACATTTTATTTAAACTTTAAATATACGTCTAAATAATGTCTATACAATTACATAGAAGGTTGATAGGAGTAGGTATCTTCTGATTGGTGCTTAAACGTATAGGTAATGTCCATACATAGTAGGTTGATACTCCTAGCTTTTTCTCATACGTAATGATGAAAAATAGTGTGTGTCACTCGGGGCCAAATTTTTTGTTCTCGGGCGGCGTATATTGTATTCCTCGCTACGTTCAGGATTCTACTTTAGAACCCCTCGCTACGCTCGGGATTCTACTATAGAATCCTTCACTTCGCTCTGAATTCAAAATAGCGCCCTCGGGGAACAAAAATTTTCTTTGGCCCCATGTAACACAAATAACTATTTCGTACCACTTGCTCAAAAAAGTGACATTCTATGCCACAAAAAGCGAACATAACAATAGTCATTTTTAATCTGTTAAAAACAGGGAAAGAAAATTGTACTGAATTTCATTCATCCTCTAGGGGGAGAATGTGATTTAAATTTGGAATACTTACCGAAATTTATACTGAACTACATCTGTGTTTACACCATTGAGTTTGTATATAAAGCATTATACATCTTTTTGAAAAAGGAATACGCATTTATTATGCAGTTATGATTATTAAATTAAATGACGAAAACCGACGAAGCCGTATGAGCTTGATGCCTTTGCTTTTCCGACAAAAAAATATTAGTCTAGGAATTTGCCGCGTTTTTGTTTTCTTCAAATACATAAACGTTATTTGTAACTCTCTCTATCAATAATTGGACCAATGTTTCGAATGTTAACTTTTACTTTTAATTTGCTTTTGACTTTTTACTTTTTGACGACCTCCGTGGCGCAGTGTGTAGCGCTGTTGTCTTAACGTGCGGAGGTCCCGGGTTCGATCCCCGGCAGGGTCAATTTGGGAATTTATAATTTCTGAATTTTCCCTGGTCTGGCCTGGTGGGAGGATTCGGCCGTGGCTAGTTACCACCCTACCGGCAAAAACGTGCCGCCAAGCGATTTAGCGTTCCGGTACGATGCCGTGTAGAAACCGAATAGGGGGATGGGTTTAATATAACTGCCATGCCCCTAACAGGTAAGCCCGCTACCATCTTAGACTGCATCATCACTTACCATCAGGTGAGATCGCAGTCAAGGGCTAACTTGTAGTGGATAAAAAAAAAAAAAATTGTCATTATTTTTAATAAATGCTTATCTCATATTATTATTGTGTTAATTTTTTCGCAAATGGTACGAAAAGTAGAGTATTTTCCTCGGTGATAAAGCTGTCTTAGTCTTGGGTGAACTTAATCCCTCGCTACACTCAGGACTCGTCTTAAATCCCTCGCTTCGCTCGTGATTTAAGTTTTTAACACCCTCGCTACGCTCGGGAGTAAACCTCGAGTCCTTCGTTACGCTCGCGATTTAAATCGTCACCCGCGACAGAAGACACTGCTTTATCCCCTTGGTTAATAATCTACTAATTTATTTCACTTGTGTCACTTAAGATAAATCAAGACTCTACCACCGGTTCGGAAAAATGATTCTAATTAGAAGAGCTTGCAAGACACTAAGCAGTTGCTCTTTCCATAAAAAGAAAACTGTTACAATGATTGATGTATGATATAAGACTTACATAGCTTAACCGCTGATCAAGGGCACAAGGGATATACTGCCCACGCTTAAAGCAATACATAAGCAATATTACCTACTCAAAATGACAGTTTGATGTCACATACCTTGACGTTCCTAAAATAAGGATTATAATAATTCTAAAACACGAAAGTCAACAATAATGAAACAATATTGCTGTACGCGATGGCAGTATGGACCCAAAATAGCTTGCAAGATTTCTGTTTTGTTTCTGATTTCTGATGATTTTAAACTCCTAATCCACGTAGAAGTCGCGGGCATCATGCATCAGCTAGTGGATAGAAATAAAAGTGAAAAAAACAACATAATATTGAAATGTGAAAAGCAACAGAAATGTGAACAATTTATTATGAAATTACAAAAGAAAGTCTCTCATTAGACACAGTAGGTAACAGTAGTGTTCACAGTTAGTGAGTTTCAACCGTCAACAATTGTTGTGTTACGGGCAATCAGGAATGTCGTCAAATTGAGGGGAAAATTGCACGCACCGCCTCGGCGCGCATACACTGAAACTATGACAAGAATTTTCTATTGTGGGAGATTTCTTATGGCGCGTTTACATTAAGCGCGGGCATATACAAGAGGCACCGGCGCGGCGGCGTGACGGTGGCGTGGCGGCGGAGTGGCGCATGCAACACGCCGCTTCATTCGTATTTCATACAAAAGCGACGGGACACAAGATAGGTAGGTATACAGAGACCTTCTCCACCTTCCTTTCGCGTATATCCTGCGCCTTAGGTAGGTTACCGAATGCACCAGCTGAATTCTGTTACATATTATAGTATGTGGCTACATTGTCAAATTATTTTAATACATAGTTCTATGGTCTATGTCTGTAACGTTGTTCTATGTCTCTTTGGTGTTTGCTCTTTGGTGGGTCTAGCCAGATTCGTTAACCAAATTGGCCTATAATATGGCCTAAGTCGGTGCACCGAATGCATGGGCTGCATCAGATTTTCGCCCAGCAGCAAGTTTCCGTAAGTCAGTTATCAGTTATCGGATCCGGCCAGCCGTAAAAATATTTACATTAGGTCGGACACCGCAAACCGAAAACTGCTACCGAATAAGACCAAGCAAACCGACCCAATGTAAACGCGCCATTAATTGGCATCACTTCTCCTAAGTTAGAAAACCATTAGAAAACACAAAAAATACGTTTTATCCTGCCCTGTCCGTAGTTTGTTTATGCTTATGCTTTATGTTTATGTTTAGCCTAGCTCTAAGTTGTTTTAATCTACTCTTAAAAAGCCCAAAGTCTATTTATTTAATTTAATGAATCTTTGTTGTTCCTATTTAAGTATTTATTCCGCCTCCTCGCATCGAGTAGCCCACAAGTCAGTGTTATACTTATAACGTAGCGTAAGTGTGTTGTTTTGTTTACTTATTGTAAAAAAAATCCTTTTGAGAAAAGAGCAACTGCTGAGTTTCTCGCCGGCTCTTCTCAGTAGAACAGTTTTCCGAACCCGTGACGTACCATAAGTGACACAATTTGTCCTTCGTGAAATAAATAAATCATTTATCATTTATTTATCATTCTAGATTGTTCTCTATTTAGTTTGAAAGTAAATTCAGCTAATAGCACACTTGTTCGAGAGTTCTTATGCGCGTCACCTGTTATCTTCAGGATCGGCTTACGAAAGCGCCGCGCAAGCAGACCGCGACGGCCGTTACCACTGCAATACCAAGCGTAGAACAACAAACCAACCAACCTCAAATATTCGAAATATTACCATCATATACCTACTAATATTTATTTTTATATCCACTACAAGTTAGCCCTTGACTGCAATCTCACCTGGTGGCAAGTGATGATGCAGTCTAAGATGGTAGCGGGCTAACCTGTTAGGGGCATGGCAGTTAAATATTAAACCCATACCTCTATTCGGTTTCTACACGGCATCGTACCGGAACCCTAAATCGCTTGGCGGCACGTCTTTACCGGTAGGGTGGTAACTAGCCACTGCCGAAGCCTCCCACCAGGCCAGACCAGGGAAAATTCAGAAATTATAAATTTCCAAACCCTGCCGGGGATCGAACCCGGGACCTCCGCACGTTAAGGCAACAGCGCTCAACACTGCGCCACGGAGGTCGTCGAAACTACTAATACTATACCTACCAATATTATAAATGCGAAAGTGTGTTTGTTTGTTGTTTATTGGTTTGTTGGTTTGTCCTTCAATCATGCAAGGGAGCAACGGATCGACGTGATTTTTGGCGCGGGTATGGTTGAGAACCTGGAGGCTTACTTTTTATCCCGGAAAATTAAGGAGTTCACGCGGGAATCAAAAAACTTAAACCACGCGGACGAAGTCGCGGGCATCAGCTAGTAATGTAATAATAATGCATAAAGCATAAAATAATAATGTCCTAACGACCGAATTTCGACCACGGCTATCTTGTGCAACTTTGTCTTTTGCCCGCCAACCATTTTTTCCTTAGTGTTTTGCGACCTAAGGCCCGCTTACAAAGACGCCGGGTTACGTTTAACCTAGGAATTTTGAAATTTTGACAGAAGTTTTATACGAATTCTGTACAACAATGTAAAGCCAACCAACCTAAAATATTCGAAATATTACCATAAATAATAATGTCCTAACGACCGAATTTCGGCCACGGCTATCTTGTGCAACTTTGTGTACAGTCTTTTGTCCGTCAACCATTTTTTCCTTAGTGTTTTTCGGCCGGCTGCTTGCAAAGTCGCCGGGTTACGTTTAACCCAGGAATAAATTTGAAATGTTGACAGAACGTTTATACGAATTCTATCAAAGTAGCAGCTAACTCTGGGTCAAAAGGATAAACCAGCGTTTCTGCAAGCGGGCCTTAAATGTCAAATAAAAAAATCAGCGGCCTAACTTTCTACTGACGGCTTGAGCGGAGCGAAAAAATTCTATGTCTATGGACGGCACGCTGAAAAATAAAAATGACATTTATTCTGATTTTCTTTCTTTTAAAAAGTTTTCTTTGAAAAGAGAGAATTGTTCTTTCCGTTCGGATTTTGTTCTACTCATTTTGAATCCAAATTAATATTATAAATGCAGCGAAAGTGTTCAGAAGTCTGTCTGTCTACTATGCTTTCACGACCAATCTGTTTGACTGATTTTGACTAAATTCACTTTACATCCCGATTAAGACATGGCTTCTTTTTAACCCGGAAAATCAAAAGTTTTCGTCGGGACTTTCATACTCTTTTTTTTAAATCTACGCGGACATAATCTCGGACACCGTCAAGTAAGTAATACCCTAGGTAGGTATTTTTAAATTGTGGGATTTCTCAGGTTAATGACCTGTCGGCTACTTAAATAATGCGGATATGTAACATTAAAAGTAGGTACCTATTTAGATTTTTTCCTAATATAAAATGCTACATGATTCTTATTCTAATGAAATCTAGATAATATATGCCAAGTATAGATAGATGTTTCTACGCTATATTGAAAACTTATTAGCATTAGAACAAAAATAACTTCATTTTAGTGCGGGAAATTCAACTAAATATTCGTAAGTATGATATTTTACATTAATTGTATAAAACTTGTAAAGTGGTTTATTGGATTATGTTTATGTATTATTTTTAAAACTACTCAAGTATTTGTTTTTCTCTGACATAAAATATATCGTGCATATCCATACTAATGTTATAAACTTATGTTACTAGCTAACGCTCGCGACTTCATCCGCGTGGATTGAGGTTTTTTGGTTCCCGCGGGAACTCTTTAGGTAATTTATACTAGACTATAATCCATCTCTGTGCCAAATTTCATCTAGATCCGTACAGCCGTTCTGGCGTGATTGAGTAACAACCATCCATCCAAACTTTCGCATTTCTATTATTATAGATAAACTAGCTGATTCCCGCGACTTCGTCCGCGTGGATTGAGGTTTTTCGGTTCCTATCTCTCAAGTTAGATCGAACTGCACATGGTGTGCGAATTTTATTATAATCGGTTAAGTGGTTTAGAAGTCCATTGAGGACAAACATTGTGACACGAGATTTATATATATTATAAGATAAGAGTAATTATATTTTATAGACTAGATGTCATAAATGACACCTGCTGGGTGTTTTTGAAATCCTTTCGACTATTTGTTCTTGGATTTGTTAAATATTGTATTTTTTTGCGTTTTATGCAATGGGCCTTATTGCCTGAGATAAATAAAAAGATAAATGCCTCTCTATAAAAACAGGTATCAGCCACTGGCAAAAGCTAAGTTTCAAGGAATTATGAGTAGGGAAATAATGCAGCCAAAATCTCTCATGATTAATCACTTACTTAAAATCATTACGACCAGAATTCTAATAACGATGTGTAACCACCTGCTAATAATATTTTTTGTACCTAGGCAGATATTTTAATTAAAATGAAGTAAAAACTTGAGATTGTTAAGATAATAAGAATAACTTATGTATTTTTATATCTGTACTTACTTCAATTAAAATTGTGAATGGGAAAATCTTCAAATATCTGCCATATCTTATCTCTTATGAAATTTTTCTCACCCTTGGCGATGCTCATTTGTCTAATTAGCAGACATTTTTATCGAAAACAATTCTAGTTATCTTATTGTAATTATATATTTCATAGTTACGTAATTATGGTACCTAATTGAAAATGTATTCTGTCTTAAATATTTTAATTGGCATATTCGGAGTTCATTTTTTCGTATCTCCTGGTCTTAGAGGTTGCCTATTTTTTATCTTTTTTATACATATAGCGATCAAACGAGCAGGTGGGTCACCTGATGTTAAGTGATTACCGCCGCCCATGAACATTTGCAGCACCAGAGGAACCGCCAATGCGTTGCTGGCTTTTGAGATGTTTGTTTATCCGCCCTTTGAAGAGCCCCATATCATAATCATGAGGGAACACAGAAGATGGAAGCTGGTTCCATAATTTGCAGGTACGTGGCATTGAATGCCTTATGCCTATAGCTTGTGTTACATGAGTTTTAAGTCAGTCAGTTTCCTACTTCTTTAATAATAGATAGGCTAGTCTGCTACTAAGTCAGCGTGGATTACCATCGCTTAAAGCAGTATTATTTCTAAATGGCAGTTCTATGTCACGTACCTTGACATCTATAATATAAGGATTATAATTCTAAAACACGAACGTCAACAATATTAAAACTATACGGATTTAAGCGATGGCCGCTGTAATGATGGGAACTTTGATTTTCCGGCATAAAAACATATGTTGATACCCGGGATGCTGATCTTTCTCTGATCGGTTGAACAGGTGCGTCGTGACAGCGTAGCAAACATACAGACAGACGGATAAACAAACGCATATTTCGCATTTAAAAATAATAAAAGTTTTTTTTATCCACTACATGTTAGCCCTTGACTCCAATCTCATTGGAATTGTAAGTGATGATGCAGTCTAAAGATCGTAGCGGACTTACCTGTTCAGGGGTCTGCCACTTAGTATATTAAACCCAATACCCCCAATCGGTTTCTACTTTCTACACGCCATCGTACCGGAACGCTAAATCACTTGGCGGTACGTTTTTTGCCGTTAGGGTGGTAAATAGCCACGGCCGAAGACACCAGACAAGACCAAAGAAAACAGAAATGATAAATTCCCAAATTAACCCTGACAGGGATCGAACCCGGGACCACCCACATTAAGACAACAGCGCACACCATCACGCCAAGTATGGATTATACCTTCCTGTTACAAGTTGTAGATATCATACCCCAAAAGTTATAATTTAATCGAATTTTTCAAAGGCATCTATTACTAAGAAACATTTCTTTCAAAATATTAGTTACACCTCCAAGCCAGTCTGTTAGAAATGATATTATTAAAGAATTAACACGATTAGGCATCGTACAGCTGTCGGAACCAAAAAGGAAGGATTAAAAATCCAATTAACAAACGGAACCAATTTGGAAAAAGGCCAGTCTAAAATCATACATCTGCTAGACTGTTTCAACCCTTCCGTAGAAGAGTTGGGTATGTCGAGCGGGAACCCTTCAATTCTTTTTTTATAGGATTCCGTAGGTTTTGCTATTTATAGTTCACAAGCTGATGCCCGCGACTTCGTCCGCGTGGATTGAGGTTTTTTGGTTCCCGTGGGAACTCTTTAATTTTCCGGGATAAAAAGTAGCCTTTATATTATTCCAGACTATAATCTATCTCTGTGCCAAATTTCATCCATATCCGTTCAGCCGTTCTGGCGTGATTGAGTAACAAACATCCATCCATACATACATCCATCCGGGATAAAAAGTAGAAGAACCTCAATCCACGCGGATAAAGTCGCGGGCTACTTATTTTTGAAATAAATGTTTGTACACATTTTTAAGTTTTCTGTTCCCTATTACATAGCTTAAATTTTTATTTTTTGACGCACAAAACATTCTCTGCACCGCTTAAAATTTAAAAAAGGGATATGTACGTACTTCCGAAAACTCTACTCTAATAATAACCCAATTAAGGATGTATGTGTTCCAAAATAGAAGAACAATGGAACGGTATTAAAAATTATTTCCACCTTTGTTTTCATCTACAAAGACCTATAAAAACATTAAAAACTAGAAATGACATAGTGCTTGTCATTTTAATTCCGGTATGGAATAATTACTAACGTATATGGAGTATTTTAAATTTTAAAACATTTACTCAGAAATTGATTGATAACAATCTCTATATTTGGTCTTCGTATGAGAATTTATATTATGTGAAGTTTAGTTTATAACGAGCGAGTAGCTTGGGCAAGTAACTTGATGCATCATTCTACACCAATAGTGTATAGTATAAATGCGAAATTTTGGATGGATGTTTGTCATTCAATCTCGCCAGAACGGCTGAACGGATATGGATGAAATTCGGCACAGATATAGATTACAGTCTGAAATAATACATAACTATATTTTCACCTACCAGGCGCCTTTTATCCCGGAAAATTAAAGAGTTCCCGCGGGAACCAAAAATCACAATTCACGCGGACGAAGTCACGGGCCTTAGCTAGTGGTTACATAAACTTGATCTTACATAATATTGATCCTCCATATCTAAATCTCTTAAGAGGCAGATCTCGATTTATCTCTACATTAACTTGCAAAAGATTAAACTAAACTTTATTTAATAGCTTATGGACTCCACTAAGTTTTACACTTACATTCATGACATTAATAATAGGTAAGATATACTTGGCCGAGTATAGCCTCATCTAAGCTAACATGAAATGTTAACTAGTCTATATGAACGGTTTTTCTCGATAAGTAAATACATTCATCAACTTCTAGCGCCAGGACCAATCGCCTGCTTTACAACATGAAACATTACATTCGATTACATAATACATAATATTTATAGTATGTCACCGACCGCAACAATGATAATAATATACAATAATTAAAATTATTTACTTAATTTAGAATATTTTGTACAAGTGTGCGCTCAAATACAGGCTCACTCTGTTTTCTGTTGCTCGTCTCTTAAAATTCAAAATTCAAATGTACTAAACTTTTAAAATAAAATAAATAAGTGTAATAAACTTTTAAAAGTGCTTTTGAATCGTTGAGTGAATCTACTACTGGTTCGGAATACCATTCCTACCGAGAAGAACCAGCAAGAAACTCGGTGGTTGCTCTTTTGAAAAACAAAATTACAATTTCATTGTGTAAATACATAGGTATCCGCTGTCCTTGGCATTGCTGGAGCGAGTCAAATCCATGCTCTTTTATCATTTGCTTAGTCTGATGGGATGGCCATCCGACACCATTGGAGGGAGTTCAGGCGCAGGCACGTAAAGTCTTATACTTTACGTGCTCTGCGAGGTACGGGGCGCAATACCACTTACATCCTATTCTCCGGGCTAGTACTGAGACTTTTTTGACGGAAATACTTTTTTTTTTATCCACTACAAGTTAGCCCTTGACTGCGATCTCACCTGATGGTAAGTGATGATGCAGTCTAAGATGGTAGCGGGCTAACCTGTTAGGGGCATGGCAGTTATATTAAACCCAAACCCCTATTCGGTTTCTACACGGCATCGTACCGGAACGCTAAATCGCTTGGCGGCACGTCTTTGCCGGTAGGGTGGTAACTAGCCACGGCCGAAGCCTCCCACCAGGCCAGACCAGGGAAAATTCAGAAATTATAAATTCCCAAATTGACCCTGCCGGGGATCGAACCCGGGACCTCCGCACGTTAAGACAACAGCGCTCAACACTGCGCCACGGAGGTCGTCAAAAAACCTAAGGTTCTTTCGTCATCGATAGTTGCTAACTGGTTAGCCACTAGAACTATACCAATGAGGCAAATTCTACAATGTGGTAGCTATATGACAAAACAAAGAAAATAATTGATTATGGCAAGAAATATCTTGGTAAATATCGTGGTACAATCACGTCAAACTTGAACTTTAAGATAAGGTCAAATCTAAAACAAAACATTAGTGAAATGAGCATCAATGTGGAACATCACTTAACGCCAAGGTCGACTGAATGCATAATTCGCTCGAAATTATTCAAAAATTACTCCATTAATTGCATTAATGTCTTTTTTATTTCATTTTTATTTTATTTACTTAATGAAATTATGTCATAAAGATTCCATTATTTGATTATTATAAGTAAATAATTTCATTATTTTTAATGGATATATTCAAATTTATAGCCACTTTAGACGATAGATCAAAATATTTTTTTTAATAAGTAACTAGTTAAAGCATACAAAAGTGTGAACTTGTAATTATTTGAAGCATCTACAGTTTTTTAATCTAAGTATCTACAGTCTTAGTTTTAATCATCTAAAGTGCTTTTAATTTTGAAATTATAGTTTAATTGATTCATTATTTCTTAATTTAATTACCTAACAGTAGCACAGTTTGAATAATAGGTAGAAACTTCGTTATGTAAACCCTAAGCAATCCCTTACCTATTTATTTGATTTGACGTTTAACCTACAAGCACAGATTATTAATGGGTCGTTACTTTCTTTAATTGATTTGTAAACTACAAATGTCGTGTTTACGCATTGATGTAGAATTTTAGTAGGTACGCAACTAAATTCTCAACAGTCAAAGCTCATATTATCGATTATAGAATGAGTGAGCTTACAAAAAACTCTACCTCTTTTAAAAGAAACTGACTACATATAGCTATATATACAAAATACTGACTTTTACTGACTGGCTGATGGTAACATAAACGTAGGTATAGCTCAAACTACTGAACCTAGATTATAAAATCTTGAGATTTTGCATAACAGGTTCTCTCTATAACGTTAACGCATCGATTTGGATTTTGGAAAAAGTATACTTACTTACCAGATCTTTATAAAAAATCTTCAACAATAATTTTTTATATAAAACTAGTGGGTCCGGCAGACGTTGTCCTGCCTTGAAGCTAGAACCCGATTGCAGCGCCCCCTATCGGGTCCAATTGTGAATACAAACCATCCCGGGACCCACACAAACACACTCAAAAAATTCCATCTAAATCGGCCCAGCCGTTCTCGAGTTTTAGCAAGACAAACGAACAGCAATTGATTTTTATATATATATAAATATATAGAGATTACTAACTGTACCATATCTATAGTAGAATCAATAATTCAGTAGAGTAAAATGACGTTTACAGTGTTGTCAGTTTCTGATGAAAATGAAATAGTGTTGTGACTAAAGTGTATAATGTTGAAATGTGTATAACGTGAATATTGTTGTCATTGACTTATATGTATAATACTACTAGACAAGCTTTGCGGCCTTCAATAATTGCCCACTGAGTTTCGGCTAATTCTCGGTAACTCGTCTAGTCCACTGCCAGCAAGCGAGAAGACCAGTGCACTGTTTTGTAAACTGTGAATGTCGTTTTCGACAAACTAACACCGATTTTATTTAAAGTGACCAATAAAACACTGTTATAATTTTTGTGCGTAGTTTTTCCAGGTAATTTGAAGTTTATTTCAGTAATTACCTGAGTAATTTACTTATTTCGTATTTGTCTAAAACAATAATTATCGTAAATATAAATACACAACTGCCATCATAATTGTCCATCACGCTTACTCTTTACTGGAAATATGCGAGAGCGAGCCGCACTACCGACACGTTGACAAAGATTATGAGATTTTTTTTTTTATTTTCAAAATAAAAATCGATACAGCTTTGGTGGGTAGCACTGCGAAAAACCACGTAGGTTTAAATTGCGTGCTCTTCCGTCAACATATCAGAATTTTAAACTATTTATAGCTATTAAAAAATTATTATTACAAATTGCTTGTCTAGTAGTATAAATATAAGTCAATGATTGTTGTAACTCTTTTTCTTTGGAGAAAGAAAGTCTTGTTGGCGTGATGTACTTGGAATATCCATATATTTCTTATTGATTAGGTACAAACAGTACAAAAAACAGATTAACAAAACACAAAATCCGTCGTAAAAAGTCGAATCCGTCATAAGTACCTACCTACTACCTATGTGTTTGTTTGCCGTACGAAAGAATATACAGCGTTGTTGTTCGTCAATTTCATTAAGTAATTCTGCATTATTAATAATTCTTTTCAAATAATTAATATCCCTATTGCTTATTTATAAAATTCTTATTAATAACACTTAAATATAATAGGTACCTACCTATTTGGAATTATTATTGACCGAGCGAAGCGAAGGTCTCTGAGTCTACTTGAGTGAATTGGCACTTGTCCGTCCGTCCGTCCGTCCGTCCGTCCGTCCGTCCGTCTGTCAGAGCCTTATAACTTCTGAATTACTGAACGTAATTACTTCAAATTTAAATATAATATGTAAACTGATGGCCTCCCGCCAAATATGGCTTAAAAAGTTATAAAAATCTTTATTTCAGGGGGGCTCTCATAGAAGCGAATGCGAAGTAAAATTTTTTTTATAGCGTTACATAGGGTTGCGGTATATCATTTTAAAGATAATTAAGAATAGAGTCCAAAAATATTTTTTTTAAAATTTTTCCCCTAAAATTGACGAAATGGGGGGCTTTCAAAGTGGCGATTTTCTAACGTCCAAAGTTGACCTCAGAACTCTCAATTTACTGAAAGGCTGAGCCTGAAACTTATCAATTATTTGAATTATATCCTGTACTTGAACAACAAATACTAAAATTAGATAAATATTATAAGGAAACGAAATTATTTATTTTTTAATGTGCTTCAGTATTATTAACAGAACTTCACAATTATGTCAATAGATGGCGCTCTGTACAAGTTTATTGATACCGCGAGGTCTCAGTTCGGGGCGAACCACTAGTTTATTAGGTAGTAGTAGTAGGTATTAGGTATTTTTCCATTCCCTTAGTGCAAATGATCGGAATCAATACCATAGAGTACCTACATAAAATGTACTAATGGTATAACTACTTATTCAACTAGAACATCACTATTACAATAAATATGGCAATATTATTTTACAAAGTGACATTAGCAACTGTCATTTCACTCTACTGAATTATTGATTCTACGTTAGTGAAACTTTGATCATTCGATCGCACTGACAGTGGGGGTGGATCGGAAGTGCACGTGGTTAGGACACGTGCGGTGCAACTCACCCTTTCGTTACAAATCTGGTACGCGTTACGTAAAAAAACACTGCGACCTACCAGGCTACCTATATTATACGACTTCGCCGGAATATTCATATTCTCACGTTACTTTTTAGGATTTTAAACAAATCTTCCCCTTCATACTTACGTGAGCGTTTTCACGAGGCCTCTCCTCGTGTGATGCCAGTGCGATCGTGTGTCAAGTTAAAATCACTTGCAGTGCCAGCTTACAACACTATATAATATTGTAAATCTTTTACGGTAGCTGCGACGCGCCTATGGAACTCACTACTTGATAGCATTTTCATGAATAACCCATCTATTCACACCTTTAAACTTCGACTGAAACAGCACTACCTATCTTCTCTATCACAATTATAAATTAATAATATGTATCTGTTAAATCATTAAATATCATATATATGTTGGTATGTATATTGGTATGTATTTATTTATTTATGTATATATTTATGTCATTAGTATGTATATTTGTGTAAGTTTATGATATAATATCTCTTTCATTCCATCTCATATCTTGTTGTACCCATTCTTCCTTCACAACCTTTCTCACTGCCAAGGGGCACTGGTAGAGATCTCTTATAGAGATAAGTGTTTCCTTGTCCACTATGTTTCTGTTTTTTCTACCTATTGTATAACTTTTTGGTACAAATAAATTATATTAAAAAGTTGTTTTATTGCACTCGCAATCACTAAGTTTTTAAATATTGAATCGAAGCATGCGTTACTATGCGGAAGTCCATGATGCTATAATCCGCCACAGCAGACAAATATATGTGTTACAGTGCGTGTCTTTCACCAATAGCATGCGAACACCCACCACCCAGTAATTCGCACCGGCACAGCACCACACCACACAAATCCTCCAAATCACTCTCAACGTACGTTTCACTCCGAAACCGGAGCATCTTCAGGAGACATTGACTCGACAATGCACGATTGTAAAGTCTTTACCGTCACTAAGTTTTTATTTTTAACTAGATTCCCGCAACCTCGTCTGCGTGTAATAAGATTTTTTTTAATTCCCACGGGTTTCTCCTTAATTTTTCAGGATAAAAAGCTATGTCACTCTCCAGCTCCTCAACTAAACCCATGCAAAAAACCACGTCGATCCGTTGCTCTGTTGCGGCTCGATTGAAGGACAAACCTGTTAAACCAATAACCTTTGATTTCAAACTTTTCAAGTTAACTTTGACTGTGCGATTGTGCGATTCATATCTGTCTTTAAAATTAAGTTATTTGTACACTACACTGTGGTAGAATAGGAGCATTTTTATACTGCTTCCACCTTAAATGTACCTACACTTTTCACAAATAAATAAATTGAATTGAATTGAATTGTCAATATGAAGATATCATACCCATTATTTATATCAATCAATATTCAATATAAAAAAAACTACTAATATTTTTTTCATGTCATCAGGTGAGATCCCAGTTAAGGGCTAACCAGTAGTGAAATAAAAGACAATACTAATAAATTAATGCGAAAGTGTGTTCTCAACTGATTTCACGTGATTTTTTATCAGCTATGCTGCTCTCGTGCATGTTACACAATAGCCCCAGGAAGTTCATTGTGTCACTCTTCTTATTTTGATAGCGAACATTATCAAATTACCGAAAACCGAGACTCTTTAAATACATTTCACGCTCTGAATGTCTCGTAATAAAGATTCTGATATGGTATCCAAAAATACATAGAAAGCGAACTGAAAGCTGGCTTTCAAATATAAACATGCATACATACATATTTCTACATACTTACGTGAAAGTGTAATTTTATTAACGCTGTTTTTAATTGCTCAATTCTAAATTTAATAGGTATGGCATTTTTTCGTAGAAATTTTCGGCACAGAGACTTGGCGTTGTCCTAATAGAAGTTGCTTTTTTTTTTTTTATTATTTATTTTATGAAATGCACAAACAAATACAAAATTGTGGTTTCTCGCCAAACTACACACGTACCTAGTTTGTTGGCGAGTTCGCGCTCAACTTATACTATGCCGTGCACTTATTATTTAGATTATACATACCTAGTTGTTATATATTAAACTAGTATGGCGCGTGGTTGCGCGGCCCGCTGCAGCGGACCGCGTAGTGGACCGCGTGGTCCACTGTCTACTTACTCGCTGTCCTACTATCCTGCCCCCCGATTATGTAAGAATGGCCGATCAAATCGTCAAAGTTCGGCGTCAAAGTAAAATAAACCATAACAGCATTAAATTAGAGCTCAATTTCGAAACACGAAATTGAGCTCTAATTCAATGCTGTTATGGTTTATTTTACTTTGACGCCGAACTTTTACGATTTGATCGACAATTCTTACATAATCGGGCAGCTGGTTTACTGTCTACGTGTTCTGATCTGAACAACACACTGCTATGCTAGTGAGCACAGTGGAAAACTTCCTTTAGCTTTTCTTTAAGGACTCCTTCACTGACTTTTTTACCTACTCTTAACCATTCTATGCTATTATTTATCTTAGGTACTAAGTAACTATTTAATCTCCTACCATAATAATTATTTACTCTATTTACTCTTATTCTTCGTTGTCTTACTTTTCTAACATGTTCTTTATGTGATATAAGTTCTTTGTATTTAAAGTTCGCGCGCGAGTTGAATGCAGAGTAAATGTATGTGTCACCATACATTTGCTCTGCATTCATCTCGTGCGAGCACCTTGATTACGCGTCCATCGCAAGTTCGTGCGAATGTTGATCGTATGAACCAAACGAACCCGTTAAGCAGATACTGGCCTGAAATTCGGGTAGGTTCTACTGCCGCATATTAATGCGGCGCGTTTGATGTAAATCGCCCTTTAGGCTTTAGGTCCACCAAGCTGGCCAAGTGCAGATTGGCGGGCTTTGCCCACTTTTGGGAACATTATGGAAATCTCACGAAATAGTTTCCTCACGAAAAGTAAGTAAGCAATACGCACTGCCGCTAGGTATACCACACCATACATAAATCTTCCAAATCACTATCAACTTACGTTTCAGTACGACATTAGAGCATCTTTAGGAGCTTTTGACGACCTCCTTGACGACTGACGCAGTGTTGAGCGCTGTTTACTTAACGTCCCGCGACCCCGTACAGGGTGTCTTAGGCTATCACCGCTCCACACATTTGGTCCAAACATTTCATCATCATCGCGTGCCTTCTTCAAAACGAAGTTTGGCGGTCATCATGCGAAAATCCTCCCTATTTTGAGCCGCATCTTTTAGTCTTGGATAGCTGAGTCCTGTCCATCTTTTTATATTGTCCAACCACTTGCGCCTTTGGCGACCTGGAGCTCTCTTGCCTGCAACCCTTCCTTCCAAAACTAGTCTTGGAAGTGAGAATGGGGCTCCTCTTTGCAGATGTCCGAAGAAAGCCAGTTTTCTTCGCATGATGATGGACATGAGTTGTCTGTTTTTGTGGACTAATTCCAGTACCTTAGTGTTAGGTGTGAAGCTGTTCCAGGTGATCTTAAGCATTTTCCTGTATATCCTTTTTTTTATCCACTACAAGTTAGCCCTTGACTGCGATCTCACCTGATGGTAAGTGATGATGCAGTCTAAGATGGTAGCGGGCTAACCTGTATCCACATTTCGAAAGCTTGCAATCGGTTAGTTGCTTCCTTTCCCAAACATTTGATCACACATTTTACTTACACAATGCTCATCTTTCGAGCCCAATGCTCGTCGCAAGTGGTATGCGTCGAGACGCATTGTTTGAAGCAATCGGCGATTTCCGCTATTACCCGGGCATGCGGTAGATGCAAGATAAGGCTTGTTGTAGCAAAACATTTTGACGGTCACGATGCGTATCGCTGAGTGCAATTCAGTAAAGTGTGGTGTTATACAGTTATCTATACTAATATTATAAAGAGGAAAAGTTTGTGAATTGTGTGTTTGTGACGTTGTAGGGGGTAATCTCTGGATCTACCTAACTGATTTCGAAAATTCTGTTACCAATAGAAAGCCACATTATTTGTTAGTGTCATAGGCTATAATTATATTACCTAACTCGAAAAATTAAAAGACTTTTTCGTGGTAGTTGGATTTGCAAAGTCGGAGTAAAAACGGTCGAACGAAAACGTTTCTTACGAACGCTGCCTTAACGGTGAGAGATATATGATTGAGTTCTAAAAAAAAGTTGTAGAGCTTGATAATGCCTACAAAAAAGTCAACGACAGCATATGTCTAACTTTCATATTTAAGTCACAAAAAGATGAAAATACTTTTTCGTGGTAGTCGGAACCAAAACACCTTGATCCACGCGGAAGAAGTCGCGGGCATCAGCGGGCATCAGCGTATAAGTATATAGAGTACGGGCCCTGTAGGTTAATTACGAATCAAAGTTTATGAATACTCTTTCACAATCTCCCTTTTATAATTTATGCTTTTGAGTGCCGACTTTACCAACCCCGAATAACGTTTAACCTGGGAATATTGATGTTTTGACCGATGTTGTACAGGAATTCTGTCTTTGAAACTCATTCCTTAGTTAAACGTTATTCGAAGTTAGTAAAATCGGCACATATGATAAAAAGAAACAACGTACAGCTTTACCCACTTGGTCTTGATACTTGAATCAGAAGAAGAGTTTTGTATGTTTTTTCGGGCTTCTATAACATAAACAAAAACCTCAATCCATGCAAAGATGTTGCATGAAGCTAATACAGTTCAGTACTGCAGTATGCTTACTGTAGTTATAAAGAGAGGTGGTAACCTAAGAATTGCTTGTAGTTTTCCGTAAAGTTGACTCTCACAAGGATTTTTAGAAATTCCTTAGAAGCTAGGCCAGGTTTTCTTTCATGTTTAGCTCACAATTACTTTCTGACAATGTTTTCAGAGATCTTTTTGTTGCGATTATTATTGAAAGGTTGCTTACTCATAATTTCAGATTAATAATGCTCACGATGGTAGTTTTTAGGGTTCCGTAGCCAAATTTGGCAAAAACGGAACCCTTATAGATTCGTCATGTCTGTCTGTCTGTCTGTTTGTCTGTCCGTCCGTATGTCACAGCCACTTTTTTCCGAAACTATAAGAACTATACTGTTGAAACTTGGTAAGTAGATGTATTCTGTGAACCGCATTAAGATTTTCACACAAAAATAGAAAAAAAACAATAAATTTTGGGGGTCCCCATACTTAGAACTGAAACTCAAAAATTTTTTTTTCATCAAACCCATACGTGTGGGGTATCTATGGATAGGTCTTCAAAAATGATATTGAGGTTTCTAATATCATTTTTTTCTAAACTGAATAGTTTGCGCGAGAGACACTTCCAAAGTGGTAAAATGTTGGTCCCCCCCCCCGTAACTTCTAAAATAAGAGAATGATAAAACTAAAAAAAATATATGATGTACATTACCATGCAAACTTCCACCGAAAATTGGTTTGAACGAGATCTAGTAAGTAGTTTTTTTTTAATAATTTAAAACTTACTACAGGTTTGTACGGAACCCTCGGTGCGCGAGTCCGACTCGCACTTGGCCGGTTTTTTTATTTTTTTTAAGAGTCAACGTTATTTATAAAATTAGTGTAGTATTAAATAACGATGGTAATGAAATATAAAATTTTTTTCGTGTCATGTGTTTACTGTTCCCAGACTAGATTGATTAGTTTCATCAGTTTATAATAAAAACAACTAATCATAGAAAAAAAGTAACCGCCAGAGGCAAGGAATAAGGTCTTTTTATAAAACTTAAGTATCTGCTGGTAAATGAAAGACCCTTGAATAAAATAAAATGTCACCAAAAATTGCAACCCACTCGCTCCCCTACAATTAGCAAGCCATTATTATAACCAAACCAAACGTGTTTGAGTGTAGATAACTAGATAACGCGAGAGCCACTTGACTGTCTGTGTATCCTGCGTTTAACATGTCGTTTGGCACGTGCGGGTACCTACGTCCTACGCCCTAATGCTGAGTTCCGGTAGCAAAAGTTGAAAAGGTGACTGCCTTGTTGTCTAGTGGTTGGCATGTTCGACTAAGGCCGACGAGGTCCCGGGTTCGAGTCCCGGGTCGGGCCATAATTGAGTATTGGGTTTTTCTGACTAGAAATCCTCGGTACTAGTCCGGAGTTATAGGAAGTTGGCGGTGTTTCACCCCCGTGCGTTCGAGAGCACGTTAAGCCGTCGCGTCGGTCCCGGTTATTATCACTAACATAATAATAGTCAAGCCCGCCAACCCGCATTGGAGCAGCGTGGTGGATCTAAGCTCTAATTCCCTCTCTCCTATGAGAGTGGAGGCCTGTGCCCAGCAGCGCGACGTTAATGGGCTGTAGTGGTGGTGGTGGTGGTGACGGCAAAAGTTTATTGAGTTTAAGTACCTACTTATTATGATTTGCTCTCAAAGATCGAGGAGAAAAACAATTTACTGGGACAGTATTCGGGAAACTCCGTGACGTGGAACGTAGCGGCAAGTATCTTTGTACAATAGGGATGATGACAACTCAATCAAATCAGCAATTCTTTATCAAACTTAAAAACGCGCTTCTAGTATGGAAGTTGTATGAAATTCACAGTTCTAAAATGGTTATTAAAGTTAACTAAACGAGGATATGAATTTTAGGTGTTTTGGAAGACCCTCTATTTAATAATCAGTAAGAAATAATTTATTTTTGACATAGGCATCATCCCTATTGTCGCAGTGAATCTCCGTGCCCCGTCGCTTAGATTCAAACTCATGCAAAGAATATTTGCAGCGCCTTGCATCGTGGGGCCAAACCTTAACAGCTACATGATAGAGATTGTCCATCCACCTAGCGGGGGTTCATCCTACGCCCCGCTTTTCAGCGCAAGGCCGCCATTCTAGCTTTTTGGGACCCCAACGCCTAATATTCTTCGAAGTATGTACATCATCTAGTAACAAACAAACAACAAATCAAGTTGTCAATCCGCAGTAATGGCTAATGATCGCAATAAGTAGAGCCCACAAGGTCAGCTGTGAGCATAGCATAGTGAGGCGCCTACGCCTTACGCCGCTGTGCCGGTCCCACGGTGCTGACGCATCCGTAGGCAGATTTTATGCTGCATTTGTTAAATCATTATTGTGCTTTTGCGATGCGGTCATATTAGGATATTCCGACGATCTTCCAGTACTCAGATTTTAGGCTAAGTTTCTATATTGCAAACTAGCTGATGCCTGCGACTTCGTCCGCGTGGATTGAGGTTTTTTCCGTTTCCGCGGGAACTCTTCAATTTTCCGGGATAAAATGTTATTCCAGACTATGACAATAATCACGCCTGAACGGATCTGGATAAAATTTGCCACAGAGATAGATTATAGTCTGGAATAACACATAAGCTAGTTTTTATCCAGGAAAATAAAAGAGTTCCCGCGGTAACCAAAAAACCTCAATCCACGCGGACGAAGTCGCGGGCATTTGCTAGTGGGTTGATAAGAGAGAGTCGATGATAAGTTACTTATCTGGTGATTTAACACTGTAATAAATGATAGCGCCATTTCCATGATGTAATCCTCTATGACCGCATTTTATGAGCTATACGATGACATAGTCGCACCAACAATACCTTCAATAAATACTTAGTACATTTCATAAATAATAATATATACCTGGCTATACTGTTGAAAGAAGTATGATTTATGTCTATTGTTCTATTTATTAAATGTATTGTTTTTTTCTATTGTTCTGGATACGATCATTGCTAACAAACAAACATTCTCTCATAGATAAATAGATAAAATTGATCGTTTTTAAAAGCCCTGCTTTTCATCAGGGTGTATTGCTTACGTCCAAATATAATAGCTGACTTAAGCTGGCCATTCGTGGCAAATCATTTGACAAAATATGTTGCGGTATACTAAATCAAAACTTTATCTTGAGTGTGTTTTTTTTTATTCCATTACAAGTTATCCCTTGACTACAATCTCACCTGTGAAGTGATGTTGCAGTCTAAGATGGTGGTATAAGTAACTGGACGTCATTAAGTGTACCACTACCACTCCATCAGTACAGCCCATTGACGTCCCACTGCTGGGCACAGGCCTCCACTCTCATAGGAGAGAGGGAATTAGAGCTTCGACCCACCACGCTGCTCCAATGCGGGTTGGCGGGCTTTAACGACTATTATCATGTTAGTGATAATAACCGGTACCGACGGCTTAACGTGCTCTCCGAGGCACGGGGGTGAAACACCGCCAACTTCCTAACTCCGGGCTAGTACTTACTGAGAATTTCTAGTCAGAAAAACCCAACACTTATTATGGCCCGACCCGGGACTCGAACCCGGGACCTCGTCAGCCGCAGTCAAACATGCTAACCACTAGACCAACGAGGCAGTTAAGTGTACCACCACCACCACTACAGCCCATTAACGTCCCACTGCTGGGCACAGGCCTCCACTCTCATAGGAGAGTGGGAATTAGAGCTTAAACCCACCACGCTGCTCCAATGCGGGTTGGCGGGCTTTAACGGCTATTATGTTAGTGGTAATAACAAAATGGTTAAGTGTACAGTGTACCTAAATTGAATTAACATACTTTGACTTTGACTTTATCAAATATGTTACTTGTAAGCAATGCCAACCTACGGAAATTCCGTGCCTATCCGTCCACAGCCAAAGTAACTTGGCGTCATGATACGAGTATTTGTACCGTGCGTGCGAAATTCGTGTATCATAGCATCAAATTCGAATGTATTTTGGACTGATGCTGTTGTTCTTTTTTTATTCATTATTGACGACCGCAATCACAACTGATGGGAAGTGATGATGCAGCCTAAGATGGGACGCGTTTGCCTAGAATATGCCTATTCACTCTTGATTTAAAGATACTCGGATTGTAATTGGTGGGAAAAACAGTTTTTGGTAGTGTGTTCCAGACCCTAGCCATGCGAATAAGGAATGAAGACGCAAAGCGCTTCGTAAATGTGGATGGAACGTCGACGACATAGGGGTGGAAACTCGCACGATGTCATTTCCCTGAAGACAAAATATGATTGATGAGTCGTCGGAGTTTCTGGATTTGCCATTACATAGATTTAAGGACTGTGTTAAACAGCATTTGTTATTACACTATCGATGATTTTATTAATGACAAAGTTGCATGGAAGCAACCGGCCTCGCATCCAGTGACCCACAAGTCAGTGTAATACTTGTAACGTACTTATGTGTTGTCAGCTCTTCTCAGTAGAAACGAACCGAACCGGTGGTAGTCTTAACGTTTCATATAAGGTCTGATTGCAGCCAAGCGCTAGCCTATATATTAAAAAAAAAAAAAAGTTATCCTACGTGAAATAAATAAATCATTTATCATTTAATCATTTTTAGTGCTCATTGAAGCTTAGTGAATCATGAAGTAAGTACAGTCGAGCAAGGTCGGCAGTTTGGCCGAGCGCGCCTCACGACCATCGGTAATGACCGCGGTGGATTGACAGATTGGATTGCTTTAATGCCTTGCTATTATCCGTTACAATAATATTACTTGTATTCAGTACATCGACCATACATCCTATATGTATAGATTGTATGGTCGATGGTTCAGTACTTGAGTATTTACTACGAGATATTCTGAATAAACTTTGGCCAATTAATCAAACAAGACGTCTTTTGTTTGTTAAAATTTAACAAACGGCTGAACCGATTTAGGGGAATGAAATAAAAGGAATGAAAATATACTTTATAGCTGATGCCTACGACTTCAACCGCGTGGTTTAAGTTTTTTTGATTCCTGCGGGAACTCCTTATAAAGTAGCCTATGTCACTCTCCAGGTCCTCAACTAGGTATACCATGCCAAAAATCACGTCGATCCGTTAATCCGTTGCGGCGTGATTGAAGGACAAACCAACTTACCAACAAACCAATAAAGCAACAAACCAACAAACAAACACACTTTCGTGTTTATAATATTAGTACTTATGATTGTACACACAATTATAACACATTTAGCAAAAACAAGAAATAAGAAAAACTGTTTAATAGGCGGCCTTAGCGCTAAGAAGCGATCTCTTCCAGGCAACCTTTCAATGCTAGAATAGGAAATAATAACAAAAAATTTGAATGAGAATCTTTGGCTTCTCGCAATAAAAACGATGATATAACGCCAAGTGGGTTAAATTTTTTTTTTATTGTAATAACTTATTTAATATTATTTTTTGGATTCAATTTCTTGATTTAATTACTTATTGACATTATTTAACTATCTAATGTTTGTAATAGCTTTTATCTACACTAATGTTATAACATTCTACTTATGTTTCCAATACTTGACTTATAATTACTACTGTTATAGCGCAGATAACAAAACACTCAATTTAAGCAATTTCACATGATGGTATAATATCCACATCGATATCGTAAAATCTCATTATAACATCAATAAAACGCGACCAATTAACCTGGCGAGCCTTATGTCAAAATCCTCAAGTTGTATAAAATTTTGATATTAGGCTGACTTTTGAAAACAGTTGGGTTATACGTGAAAACTTCGTCGAAACTACTAAACTTACATACACAAAACTCTTTGGTAAGATCTTGTGCCAATTAAATAAAAAACGAACAGCGCGCGCTCGCTCCTGATTGGCCCTGCGCGCGCAGCTGCGCTCTCATTGGTTAGATTTTAATGGCGCAAGTTCACTGTGACAATACACGTACGCGTGAATTTAATGTTTCGCAATGTGTTTTGTTTTTAAAATACAAATTAAAAGTTAAAAATGGATAGCGACGATGATATTCTAGAATTGGCAACAAAAGTAACTCACAATCTTTTGCCAGAAAAATGTAGAAAATTATATGAAAAAGAATATAATAACTTTTTGGCATGGAAGATCAAAAAGAAAACTACATCATTTTCTGAAAATGTCATTCTTGCGTATCTCAAAGAACTCTCGGACAAATTCAAGCCATCTTCTATGTGGGCTACTGCTATGCCGTATGTAAAAAATACATGGAACTTCGACCCACCCCCTGTCGAAACCCTGCCTTTTTCTTGAGCTATAGATCGGGGAAGTGCGTCGATCAAAGAACTGGTATTAATAAATTTGGTGCTCTGGGAAAAACTATCGCAAGTTTTTTGAATCTGCCTAACCCAGCGTTGTACACGGGGCATTGCTTCCGGCGCACCTCGGCGACCCTTCTCATAGATAGCGGTGGTGATTTGACCGCACTGAAACGACACGGGGGGTGGAAGTCTTCTACTGTGGCTGAAAGCTACATTGATGAGTCTTTAATGAATAAAATTCAAGTCTCAAATACGATCTTGAACAGTATAGAAAACAAGACGAATGAAGTAATTATAAATATTCTGACTCCGTCTACGAGCTCTACTGCTTGCCCCGCGGCCGCTACAGCTGCTGGATCAATAATTAACATCAACTTTCAAAATTGTACCGTCCAAAACTTGAACAATTATTATAAATAAACTATTGTCAGCTTTTACTCTTGTTATTTGATAAATTGCATTAGTGAAGATAAAGTAGTGTATGCAACTGCATATAACACGGGTATTAAAACACTCGTTACTATTATGAAACTCGCTGCGCTCGTTTCATAAACTCACACTCGTGTTTTAATACCCTTCATTATATGACAGTTGCATAAACTACTATAATGAATTTGATTTTTATAATTTTTTATTTTTTATTGCTGTACTACATTTCACACAATTTATGTTTATTATTATGTTCAATGTTCATTGTAATAAAGGGTTACTAATTTAAAATTTACAATGCCCTGCCAGGGCCTCATGCCAATGTAAGTGCCATGAACGCAAATATGAAATAAATAAATAACGAAGTTTTATTTATTTATTTCATATTTGCCTTCTAGAGGCGTGCGGTTCCGATCCCCGGGCACGCAACGCTAAGTTCTGACCTATGTGCATTTCAAGAAATGGTGACCTGGTGAAATGGAAACCTGGAAGGCATGCCCAAGAGTTCTCCATTATAAAAAATAATAAAAAAAATTATCTCAAAGGTGTACGAAGTCTGCCAATCTGCACTTGATCAGCTTGGTGGCCTAATCCTGCCGTTAACCGTTTTTGGCTCGAATTTTATGCGGGCAAAGCTGAGGGCTAACTGCTTGGATTTTTTCCTGGCCCAACCGGACATGCAAATGCTACTAGAGATAAAAATAAAAATATTTACATTTTATGCTGAAGTAAATATGAAAGTACTTATGTATTATGATTTATGAAATAGTTAAAATATTTTAATGGCCGATTACTATATTATAATTATTCGTTCCAAAGGCAAATAAAACAAAGCGAACTATTTTGCTCAAACGTGCCAAATTTTCCATACCTAACACTTTTTGTTGATTATCTAAGTACATTGTTAACGTTCAAATTTTTCCTATGCCATTCAGTCTAAAATCCGTTTGCTTATATACCTACGAGCATGATTGCTACTCGTAACATTTGTAAAATCTATTCGAACAAGCAATAAATAATGACTATGACTATGACTATGACTATAATTAAAAGAAATTACAAAACACGACTGCCTTGCCAAAGATATTTTCAAAAAAATTGTAGCCACTGTCACTTGGGATGATGTAGGGATTCTAACGATACATACATCCAAGTCTGTTCAGGCATTTAGAAGCTATGGCGGAAAAGACTATAGAAATAGAAATAGAAATGATTTATTTCATGTAGGACAACTTGTGCCACTTATGAGAAGTCGTAAGAATCTACCACCGGTTCGGAAAGCTGATTCTACTGAGAAGAAACGGCAAGAAACTCAGCAGTTGCTCTTTTCAAAAACAGAAAAATGTTACAATTTGTATATAAGTAATATTATTAAATGCATACGCTACGTAACAAGTTGGTATTACACTGACTTGTGGGTTGCTGGATGCGAAGCCGGTTGCTTCCATGCAACTTTTTCATCGAGAAAATCATCTATACTATAATACCCTCGACATAACAGATGCTGTTTAATACAGTCTTTAAATTTATGTAATGGCAACTCCAGAAACTCTTTTGGTACCATGTTATAAAAGCGTATACTCGACCCCACAAAGGATTTCTGCACCTTGCGCACACGATATGACGCTGTTACAAGTTTATGGCGGTTTCTAGTACATCGATTGTGAGTATCACTTATTTGCTTATAAAGATTAATGTTTTTCCGGACAAAGACTATATTATTGTAAATGTATTGTGAAGGCACCGTAAGTATACCAATCTCTTTAAATTTTTCACGAAGTGATTCGCGTGATCCGAGTTTATAAATAGAACGGATGGCTCTTTTCTGTAATATAAAAATTTATTGGATATCAGCTGCTCTGCCCCACAATAAAATGCCATACGACATGACACTGTGGAAGTAGGCAAAGTAGACAAGCCTAGCCGTTTCAATATTAAACTGTCTAATTTTCCTGCCAGCAAAAGCAGCCGAGCTAAGTTTTCCCGCTAGTGTCTCTACATGAGCGCCCCATTGAAGCTAATAATCCAAGGTCACCCCCAAGAAAACTGTGGAGTTCTCCATTTTTAGTGTTTCCCCATTTAACATTATTGATTTATCGATATTCTTAACATTAGGTAAAACAAACTCTAAGCACTTGGTTTTCTTTGCTTTCAGTAACATATTATTGACAGTAAACAAGTGTGATACGTGTGATATTGCATTGTTTACATCGTCAAAATTGTCCTTACTCCTATCAGCTTTAAAAATAAGCGATGTGTCGTCAGCAAACATTACAATATCACAAACATTGTTCACATGGTATGGCAAATCATTTATATACACTAAAAATAGAAAAGGACCCAAGATTGAGCCCTGTGGGACACCCATTAATGCAAACGAGCCCTCCGACCTCACATTGTTTATGTAAACCCTCTGAGTTCTGTCACCAAGATAAGAGGCAATGAGATCAAGTGCAACGCTTCCAATGCCATAGTGGCTTAGTTTAAGCAACAAAGTTTTGTGATCAACACAATCAAATGCCAAAAAAGGGCACAGAAGACACCAATAGCATTCTGTGATCGCTCCCAGGCATCGTATATTATATGTTTTAGAAGTTTTGCACCCGCATCAGTTGTGTTTCGACCTTTAGTGAAACCGTACTGCTCGGTGAAGTAAGTTATTGCCGTTAATATGATTCATTAATTGGCTCAAAATTACTTTTTCAAAGACCTTACTGAGAGTTGGTAAAATAGAAATGGGTCTGTAATTGTTAAGGTCGTTTTTATTGCCCGACTTAAATAGAGGAATGAGTTTACCATGTTTCATTAGGTTTGGAAATGTACCCAGGTCAACACATTCATTAAAAATTATAGCTAGGTAAGGGGCGATATCGCTAATGATGTTTGATATTACTACGGACATACCCCAGGTTACCCGTGTTTTTCAATTTTAACAACTTGAAATTTTTAATAATATCTAATGCATTAATGTGTTTAAATTCAAATGAAGCATTGCACTCTTTAACATTGTCCCTTAAAATACTGTGAGCTGCGGTAGGTGAGGAATTAAGCGAGTCTGTCAACAAAACTGGAACATTCTGGAAAAACTCTTCGAAGGTTTTTGCAACCTCCTTATCAGAGGTTATTTTAGTATTACCAACAACAATCTCGTATTTGACATCACGAGATTTAGTTTTACCAGATTCCTCATTTACTACATTCCAAGTAGTTTTTATTTTGTTATCAGACTTCAAAATGTTTTCCTTTATGTGGAGTGCCTTAGCATGAATACAATTAATATTTTTGAAAATCTTAGAGTAAGTCTTCACGCGTTCAACAAAACTTGGAGACCGGTTGTATTGTTTCTCATCGTACAACTCATACAACTTGTCTCTACTTTTATAAATACCTACAGTAGCCCAATCACAGAACTTTAATTTCGCACTTATTTCTATTTACTTAAAATTGAATACTTTATTAAATTCATTGTCTATGGTCTTGAAGAGACTGCTATAAAGGCTGTCTGGGTGACCCTTTTTAAATGCAAGAGCAGGAAGTTTGGCTGAAATTTGATCCTTAAACCGCGTCAATTTAATTTCTGTTATTGGTCTGCATTGAATTTTTTGTTTGCATTTATCAGTACTACTTAAAACAGTTATTTGTTTCCCGCAGTGATCCGACCTTTACTTGTTTATAATAGCTTTATCTAAAATTATATCACCACTGTAAAAAATATTATCTAAGCAAGTGGCTGAAGTATCTGTTATGCGAGTAGGTTCGCTAAATGCATGTTTCAAATTAAAACATTTAAATAAATTTAGCAACCTAACAACAATTGCATTTTGTAATAATATATTTTACATTAAAATCACCGCATACTATAATCTTTTTTGTGGACACACACAATCGTTTCAGCACATCCTCCATTATACGGTTAAATTGGCTCTCATACATTCATACATACAAACATGAACCCTGAAAACACTACACTCCTTTTTTGGACAGTCGTGTAAAAAAGCGGACAAAGCATGGTAGCACTCACTAGGGCAGTGTCCAGCGCTGGACTTCCGCTGATGATAAAATTATGGTGATGACGAAAAAATTAAAACCCAGTCCGTTAGTTTATTCTTCTGACAAAGAAGCTTCTCATTTAAATAGAAAAAGAAATACACCCTACGATAATACATTTTATATGATGAGGATACCAGATGGATATTCTTATCTCCATTTTAATCTAAATTGGTTTAGACAAGACAATAACAAATTGTAATTATTATAATTATATTTTACCTACTATAAGAAACAATACAATATAAAATATAGAAAAAAGTTGAGATAACTCAACTAAGATTATAAACATGCGAGATGATTACGTCTTGAATAGAAACTTGCAAAAAATTAACAGACAAGCACTTAGCACAGGTAGGTCACGTAATTTAAAACCGCGCTGTAATCTATTAGTTAATCGATTTCAAGGAGCAATCAAAAAGAAAGATGGCCGCGGCAAAATATTGGTTTAGCAAACAAACGAAAACATTAAAAATATGTTTAATTCAAAGATTATACAAACGGCTAATGCCGTTGGGCTAAATAAGCGCCAGCTCTTTGGTCACCAGAGGCGTGGATCAGTTTTTGGGACACGACATTTATAAAATTCTTCGTGTCCGATGACCATGGGCCCAGAGTCTCAAAAGCAAAAAAAAAAAAAAAACATTTTTGTAAATATAATTAGTTTTTATTTTAGATTTTAATTTATCTGTGATTGTAATTCTGATTGTAATACCTACTTAATTCATAGCCAACTTTCAAAATAGAGTAAGAAATTTAGGCACGTCGAGCGCGATTAGGTAACCTTGAAAATTCAGCATGCAAAAGAGGAATTTTTGCTTTGGACCAAGCGCTCCAGGTATTTCTGAGGATTACCAAGGCCAATAATTGCGATGCACCTGGATTTCGGTTTTGGACTGTAAAATGTCGATTAAAGCTGAAACGAGCTGAATAAGTATCGATTCGATTCCCCGAGTCATATCAATGTCAAAACGATTACAACATTGAACATAGCAACTAAGGCAAATAGGATAAACTAGCAACTACGGTTTACACTTAATCGAAGATTACTAATACGCCTAGATATTTAATTACGCAATAATATGACATAGGCGTAGAGTAACGACGGCAAACGGCCAATTAAACCTGTGAGTAACAATCTCTTGGTGCAATCTTCAATAAATCGTGTTGGCTGATTCAATTGCGTACGTAACTATACTAAATACGACTATGTTGATCCTCTATTACCTACTCGTCGTTTTGGATATTAATATCTATACTATCCATACTACGCCATACTAATATTATGAATGCGAAAGTGTGTCTGTATGTGTCTGCTACGGTTTCACGGCCCAACCGTTCAACCAATTTTGATGAGATTTGGTACAAGGATGGGTTGTATCCCGGGGAAGGACATAGGCTTCTTTTTATCTCGGAAAATCAATGAGTTCCCGCGGGAATCAAAAAACCTAATCTAGGCGGACGAAGTCGCGGGCATCATAATCTAGTCTAGTAATATTATAAATGCGAAAGTTTGGATTTATAGATGATGGATGAATGGATAGATATTTGTTACTCAATCACGCCAGAACGGCTGAACGGATCTGGATGAATTTGTCACAGAGATAGATTATAGTCTGGAATATCACATAGACTATTTTTAATCCCGGAAAATTAACGAGTTCCCGCGGGAACCAAGAACCTCAATCCACGTGGACGAAGTCGCGGGCATCAGCTAGTAATATCTAATAAATAAATGAAGAGATTTCCTCGTTATAATCGTTGTATTTTTTTTTTTTTTTCCACCATTGTGAGCTATTTCTATCTCATGAAAACTTGTAATTGGCGTTATACTTGTTCTTTATTTATCTATCCATATTTGTTGTAGCTGTAAGTTTTCCGAAAAAAATAAAATAAAATAAAATAAAAAAAAGTAGCCTGCGTATAAGTATAATATGAGTATAATATGTTGAGGATTTGGAATGCCAAATCCTCAACATATTATACTCATTGCAAAAAATGAAATTGGAAATTTGATATAGAGATAGCTTGTATGGGTAGAACTAAGCTATGTTTTATCCCGGAAAATTAAGGAGATCCCGCGGAAATGAAAATCATCTACGCGGACAAAGTCACGGACATCAGCTAGTTTATAATATTACTTAGTAAAATGAGCAGGAAAATGATATCCATACTAATACTTATTATAAATGCGAATGTCTGCCTGTCTGCTACGCTTTTCCGGTCCATCTTTTCAACGGATTTTGACAAAATTTAGTACAGAAATAGGTTGCAACCCGAGGAAGGACATAGGCTTCTTCCATTATAGTTTCTACGGGAATCACCCTTAATCCACGCGGACGAAGTCGCGGGCATCATCTAGTATTATATAAGCCATCAAAATTGCCTACTTAGGTGCCAAGGTGCAAACTTATACAAGAAAATTGTTCTGATTAGCATATAAAATGACATATTTCTCATACGAGCTGGCAATTATTTGTATCTCGACATCTAATGACACCTAATTGTGCGGTAAATAAGCAAATAACTCGTATTAGGACCAAGGATTAAGATGGATGATACCTGAGTTGTGTTGGTATCTTCTATGTTGGCAGGGGTTCTCAAGCTGTGGTCTGAAAAATGATAGTGCAAAATAAATTAGAGAACAAAATAACAACAACAGATAGCCCGACATTTTTTGTCTCGGCGACGATGACGCAACGACGTTTTGTCATGTCACGCGTGGGTGTGCGACCCAGACATTTTTTTTGTCCCTAGTATTTTTCGCTCTAACGGCCAGTTTCTTCATCGCAAGTAACAGCCAAAGTAACGGCTAAAAGTAAAAGTAACGGCTAAATTTGTTTCTTCACAATTTTAGCCGGTACTTTTACCGTTACTTTTACCTCTAACCTTTACTGCTCATAGAGCTGCTGTAAAAGCTAAAGTGATTGTCATTTGAACATTTTGTTGAAGTTGTTGGTTATACTTAGGTACTTTAACATCTACTAAATTCGATCAAAAGGTCACTGTGCATTTATTTATTACCTAAATATTATTTAATTAAATAATAAAATATAAAAAAAAACATCTAGAACTTTTTCCAGCGAAAGTTCAAGTTGATTATGAGTTGATCATACGATAAACTTACCGGAAGGGCATAAAAGTAAAAGATTTTATATGTATTTGCAAAAATCATTTGTGTGATGTTTTTATGAGATTTCCTACTCATCTTCTCAACCAGCCCTCTACTGAGCAATGGGTCTTCAGTCTTCACCCCTGACTTCAAGTTAGGAATATTCATTTCAATTAATTATTAACTAAAAATAATAATTATGCTAATATCATAAATGCAAAAGTTTGTTTATTACTTTTATCCTGAAATTAATGGAGTTCCTGCGGGAATTAAAAAAAATCTTAAACCATGCGGACAAAGTTGCGGGCTACAGCTATATCTATAATACAATATAAAATAAAGGATTTGCAAATAAATTATATTAGAGAATTAAAAAATTAAAGAATGTTCAAAATCTATTCTGCAGACCATAAAACTTCCTCAAAAAGCGCCTTGTAAAGGATTATAATCTTTTAGTAAACAATACATAGGAACCTTTTTTAAATTGAACCATAAAACCTAAGAAGAACTTTCACTCGGACATCTGGCACTACTTGACAATGATATTGTTGTGCTGCCATGTGTAAAAAAAGCTCCCCACGATTTTTTTGGGCAATATCGAGGTTTATATAATGGCAACCACTTTGACCTTTACTTTAGCTTTTGTTTGAATGAAGAAACGCTTTCGCGGCTTTTTATTCCTCGGCTGGTAAAAGTCAAGACTTTTACTTATTACTTTAGCTGATCGTGAAGAAACTGGCCGTAAGACGATTCTGATTCTGATACTACCCCCTGTAGTGTAGCACCCTAACCACCTTGTAGTTGCAGAATTTTGATAATAATTAAAAATGTTCTACGTGTAGTCTATATACCTATCTTTTAGGAAACTGACTGGCTTATATTATAAACCACTGGATCTAGAAACTCGAGCTTTTGCATTTAGCACAAAATTGGTTAACTCTATTACGTAGGTACACCCCCAGTAGGAAAAGTACTTAGAGTTAATTTAACGGCAATTTTTAGAATCTTAAATACACCAGATTGAAATCGCCGAAAAATCTTTTTATTAATCAGAAGTAGATCTTAATATGATGAAAAAAATCTACGGCGCGAAATAGTTGAGCTCCGCTGTAACAGATAGGTAGTTAATTTGCATGCTTAACTCATTTAAGGCAGACTAGGGCACAGTTTCCTTCAACTAAATATGCTATACACAGATTGTTTACAATTCTTTTAGATTGACCACAGCTATACATACATATTATAACTTAAATCAAATAGAACGACAACATCGATCTGTTACCCAGGAGACACGATGGGGCTGATTCTGTATGGCACAATCTCTAACCTAAAATGACAGCATTAAAAATAACTATACATAATATCCGGATAAACTCACGTGTTCTGTCGGAAAAGTGCCCGACCCGACTAGTCTAGTAGCGGCCGCGTCGCTCGAACAGGCTCATGAATAAGGGCCCCGAACGGGTTCTCGAAACTAGTCGGCCATTTTTCCGACAGAACACGTGAGTTTATCCGGATATTATGAATAGTTATAATGAATATCACTCACGATAGTTTAAACGATAAAATAGCATTAAAAATATTGCTGACCCATAATCTCCCTGCGGATAGGGACAGAACAAGATTTAAAGCTGCCATTTTAGTTTAGTTTAGACATTGTGTTATACAGAATTGGCCACAATCGCGGGGTTTTACCGCCGCGCGATAGGTTCGTCAGTAACCCTTTCGTACCCCACAGGCTACATATAGGTAGTCCGCGCACGAGCTCCGAGGAATCGGGGTCTGAAGAAGCGACGGCTGTACGCCACCCCCGATCGTCGCTCCATATCCAGCTCGCTCCTGCACTAGTTTCGAGTTTGACGCGTGTAATTTTGCGATAGCAGTATTATTTTGTACTTTAAACAACTCTAGGTTTACTCTAAACCTAAACCTAGAGTCTCTAGGCTCTAGGTTTTTGTGTAAAGTAATGACTTTAACATTCCATAGGATTCCTCGGAGCTCGTGCGCGGACTATAGTAGAAACCTATTGTGGTGGAGGGCTAACAAATCTAAGCTAAGTACAAAGATTACATTTATTATTGTGTTTATTACATTTATCATTTATATGCGCCTGTGTAGTTCTTTAAAATTTCGTGATCCTCTAAGTCTAGGATTTTCCACGGTTAATAAAGGAGTCTTTAAGGGCGGTTTCAGACTAGCGTAGTTTTTGAACAAACCAATAAACAAACACACTTTCGCATCATACTAATATTTTAAATGCGAAAGTGTGTTTGTTTGTTGGTTTGTCCTGCAATCACGTCGCAACAGAGCAACGGATCGACGTGATTTTTTGCATGGGTATAGTTGAGGACCTAGAACATGACATAGGCTGTCCCGAATTTTTATCCCGGAAAATTAAGGAGTTCCCATGGAAATTAAAAAAACTTATTTCACGCGGACAAAGTCGCGGGCATCAGCTAGTTTACAATATTAATGGTAAACTAACTTGTTTATTGAGATCATAATAATATAGTTGTATTGAAATTGAACTGTAGATCGACATTTAAAACCGTAGCGAATACTAAAAATTATACTGACCTTAAGTTTTAGCAACATTGTAGTTTACGCGTAATTAAGCATACAAGCGATACATTTTGATGTAATAAACTTGATCGACATCGTGCCTAGAATTTGGAAAATATATAGAAATGGTAGAACATGAGCTCTTCGCCCGCACTAGTGAAATATACGTGTCCGTTAATGTAAAGAACAGACTTATTTGCAAAATATTTCCGGTGACAGATGTGCATTTCATTTTTTCTGTGCATAGGATCACGCCCGGCTGTCCAGCTCGGGAGTGCAGCCAGCATTCGCTTGACAACATTCCACGCGGCTGTCATAATTTGTATGGTAATTTGTATAGTAATCAAATAATTTTCGTGTGCATTTAGTAGTTTAAAAATCACTAGGAAACTCGTTGATATTTCGGGATTTAAGGCTAGGTATATGGCTGTTTCCTGGATGTAAGTTATCTCTGTGCCTTTCTTGTTGAGCCGTGAAACAACTGTGTATCTAAATATAAAAGGAAAAGATGACTGACTGAGTGATCTATCATCGCACAGCTCAAACAACTGGACGGATCGGGCAGAATTTTTGCAAACAGATAGCTATTATTGAAAGGATTTTTGACCCCCTAAGGGGGTGAAATAGGCGTTCGAAATTTGTATGATTTTTCTGCAGTCCTAGCGGACGAAGTCGCGGACAAAAGCTAGTAAAATTACTGGTTTTTTTGGATACTCAAAAATCAGTGGCATGTTGTCCCGTACATGAACGACGGAAACCAGTTCTATTACCTCGTTTAGGATTCTGTGTTACAGTATAACTGTAACCAGCTTTGCGGCTGCAGGGTATATCCGGTAGTCGGGATGTAACATGCATACAAATTGGTCTAAATGAGACACAAGTTTGCATGTATTCTGTAAATACTTAATTAAGCTGTTATACTTATAGTTTATACATTGGGAATAAAATTTTCTTCTCAATCTCCATTTTCCTTTCAAATTCTGAGAGAACACCGCCAATCAATCTTATGAATCAAGTTAGAAATGAAAAAATCCCAATTGCCCCAGCAGAGGATCGAACCTGGGACCTACGTATAAGGTCACGCGTGGTTTTAGATTTTTTGAGATACTGTAGTGTGGGAATTTCTGTTTTCTTAGGTTGAGGGCTGCTGCTTTGTAGAGGGAACCTTTATGCAAAATTTCTAGTTTCTGGTGCCAGATTGTGTGACCTGGGGAAATACTTTTGGAATGGAGATAGATATACATTAACACATATTAGGCTATTTTTTTTTAATTAAAGAGTTCCCGCGGAAACCCAAAAACCTCAATCCGCACGCGGACGAAGTCACGGGCATCGTCTAGTAAGTAATATACAACGTTGTGCGACATAATATCCATTGTGAGACCTTTCAAACCGTGTGAATAGTCTATTTTTGAATATTTATCGAGTATCGACGCGATATTACGACTCATAATATGCTTAATATAAATAATATTATACAAGAAAAATATTCACATGAACCACTTAAGTTTTAATGGTAGGATTTTTTATTCGATGACATAATCAGTTAGGTCCAGGAGTTCTAATGTGGATTTTATTTCACTACAAGTTAGCCCTTAAGTGCGATCTCACCTGATAAGATAAGATGCAGTCTAAGATGGTAGCGATCTAACCTATTGGGGGTGTGACAGTCACATTAAACCCATACCTACCCCTTATCGGGTTCTACACGGCATCGTAACGGAACGCTAAATCGCTTTTGGCACGTCTTTACCGGTAAAGTGGTAACTAGCCATTGACCAGACCAGAGGAAATTCAGCAATTATAAAATCGCATGATCCTGCCGGAGGTCGAACCCGGGACCTCCCACTTTAAGACAACAGCGCTTACCACTGTGCCACGGAGATCGTTAAAACGTTTGTCGGTTGAAGACGACACACGATGACTTATCAAGAGGAACTATACATAAAGTCCGCGACTTCGTCCGCGTGGGTTTAGTTTTTTTATTCTCGCGGTAACTCTTTAATTTTCCGGTATGAAAAGTCCTTCTCTGGGATGCAAATCTATATACCAAATTTCATCAAAATCGGTTGAAAAGATGGGCCGTTAAAGCGTAGCAGACATACAGACAGAAAGATAGATACTTTCGCATTTATAACATTAGTATGGATTCTGTATGCAAATTATTACGTAGGATTGAAGCTAACGGGTTCCTGAAGATACAATCTTATATATAACCGTAATAAGGATGGGTTGCTATATTCAAGGCAATTTCGAGGAAGGTATAAAGTCTATTACGCAATATGGCTGACTAACACTTCTAAATCACTCGAGCTTTGATTCCAAGCATGAATCTGTGTCAAACGCCCAAAATGCACAGAACACTAAATTAGCAGATTCTATCATTTTAATATCTTAATATTTGATTTAAAATATTCGCCCCGAGGATTTCGCCTACGAAGTAATTTATAAAATAAATAAAATCGCAAAGAGAGATTAGATAAGTAAAATAAATATTGTGTTGGGTGTAGTTATTAAAATTCAAAAAAAATTACGTATGCATTTCTATTAAATATTTAAATAATAGTGTAAGTACATAATTAATTTCTTTCGATTGGACGATTTTCAGATTTCTCGAGAATGATTAAACTTTTGTTCGAAACATTAGATGACACCTCTTAAAAGGGTAAAATCACGTATTTTTATTTACTTAATGATATATTTATTTATTCTAGGATCAATTTTTTTTAAGTTACATACTGAAAGGCTACAAACTAATAGACTTTTTATCCAGAAAAATGAAAAAGTTCTCAAAGGATAAACAAAAGCTAACCTATTCCAAGATTCAGACTTCATCTAGTACCTAGTATAATATTCCGTCTGGATTAATAATTACCTCAATGATAATGCATCGCCTTTGTATAACACTGAATCGTCACTAAATCTAAATCATACTAATATTATAAATGCGAAAGTGTGTTTGTCTGTTGGTGTATCCTTCAATCATGGCCGCAACAGAGCAACGGATCGACGGGATTAACTGCACGGGTATAGTTGAGGACCTGAAAAGTGACGTAGGTTACTTTTTATCCCGGAAAATTAAGGAGTTCCTGTGGGAAACTTATTTCACGCGGACGAAGTCGCGGGCATCGGCTAGTGTTTGATATGTTACTCAGTTATTCTTGCTTTGATATATTTTAATGGTTTGTACTGCCGGGGGATGCAGGGGGATGCCCCGTCGCTGGGGAATGCCCCGTCGCTCACGTCCGCAGGAACTACCTTCTACCTCCCTGCTGCACGTGTCCCCTGGGTGGTGCTAAACGAGCGACGAACTTGCAGGCGAAATAAGCGTTCTTTTTATAAAAACGCCTATAATATGTAAGCGCCATACGATTAAATAAAAAACCGGCCAAGTGCGAGTCGGACTCGCGCACCGAGGGTTCCGTACAAACGTAGTAAGTTTTACGATTTATGACGTATTAAAAATAAAAATTACGTTTGTTGTATGGGAGCCCCCCTTTAATATTTACTTTATTGATATTTAATTATTTATTTTGAAAGGTAATATACAAGTTAATATTCTGTGAAAATTTGAACCGTCTACCTGTTACCGTTTTTAATATTGAGCAAAAAAATACGAAAAAAACACGTTTATTGTATGGGGACCCCCCTTAATATATATATTTTTTTAATTTTTAGTATTTGTTGTTATAGCGGCAACGGAAATACATCATTTGTGAAAATTTCAGCTTTCTAGCTATCACGGTTTATGAGATACAGCCTGGAGACAGACAGACAGACAGACAGACAGACAGACAGACAGACAGACAGACAGACAGACAGACAGCGGAGTCTTAGTAATAGGGTCCCGTTTTTACCCTTTGGGTACGGAACCCTAATAAATGGCTTGCTTGTACTCTGTGTAAAGTTTAACGAATTCAAGCGCGCGATTGCAATACGAAATGCTCGTAGCTCGTGAAGATGTTGGATCGATTGCGCCCGCGCATGCCTTTCGGCGCTGTTCAGTTCCGCGCATACTTGCGACACAGTGTAAGGAGATACGTTCTTCCCTACCAGTCGTTCGACTGAGACATACCTCAGACTCTCCTGACTTCATAGTACTACCACCTACAGACGCACGTAAACGTCATATGTCAATCAAAAAGGAATATATATTAGCTGTTGTCAATAGACACCTGAGGGCAATCCACTACAGCCCATTAACGTCCCACTGCTGGGCACAGGCCTCCACTGTCATAGTTACAGAGGGAATCAGAGCTTAGACCCACCACACTGCTCCAATGCGGGTTGGCGGGCTTTAACGACTATTATCATGTTAGTGATAATAACCGGGACCGACGACGGCTTAACGTGTTCTCCGAGGCACGGGGGTGAAACACCGCCAACTTCCAACTCCGAGCTGACACTGAGAATTTCTTAACTGAAAAACCCAATACCATACAATTTTTAAGCCCGACCGGGAATCGCACCCAGGACCTCGTGATCCGTAGTCGACCATGCTAACTGCTAGAGTTAGACCAACGAGGCAACGAGGAGAGTACCGTAGCTTTAGTGCTGCAACTGTCATGGTAGCCGGGTCTGTCATATTTTGTATGGGCGTCTACCCACTGTATGGAAGTACTTACGCTGCGCTTGCGCTGTGTGGGAGACTATTGTTGTACTAATGCTAATATTATGACATACTAATAACACATTATACTGCTTATCGGCTGTATATTGATTTGTTAACCTTTCCATTTGTTTTAGGTTAAGTATAGGTTAGGTAGAGGAGGTTGTTTCATAGTGGATTACCTACTCGACGGAGTAAAGACAGTTTTTAAAACATAACTGATTATTATTTAAATAACCCAAAATATTAGAAGTTCTTAGTCAATAGATACATAATTGTTATTAGAGAGTAGGTAGTTTTAATTTAATTTATATTGTGTACTTTTGTTATTTTTTTGGTAATTTAATTTAAATTTAATTAATACCTAGTCTGTTTCTTATTGTTTTGTATTTTTAATGCTTTTTTTATGTATGTCTAATTTTAGTAATTTAAATGTAATATTGCAGCCTGTTAAGACGTATTGGGAACTTGTAATGCCTTATCGGGTATGTCCTATCAATAAAAATAAAAATAAATAAATAAAATAAAGACTAACTCCAATTGAGAGTTTATAAATCCATAAACATACCTAATTACATAATTAATTTATTCAAAGCGATAAGGCCGCTCATTGTACCTACCTTAGCTTTATTTCTATTGTGTATTGTATGTGTTTCTTGTATTGGTGTACAATAAGGAATATTTCATTCATTCATTCATTCATTCATTCATTAATGCGTAATCATGCCTGGCCGTTGGTGCAACCGAATTAGACAGAGATTTTGAGGTTGTACCTACCCGGGGAAGGATATAGGCTACTTTTTATCCCGGAAAATAATAGCACTTTGTAAATAAGGTAAGACTGTCTAGTTAAAGTTTTATTTTAAGGTTTTAATTAAAGAAATATTGTATAACACAATCTCATAACTAAACTAAAATGCTAATAAAACTATGAAAGGGTTAGCAATATTTTTAATGCTGTCATGTTCAGAGATTGTGCACTACAGAATCAGCCAGGGGCATGAAAAATTAAAAATAGACAACTGTCTTGAACCTTAGAAGAAGGGACCGACTGTTCTAATTTCAACCCAATTTGGATTACAAGTAACTGTAATAAAATAGGAAGGTTGGTCCTAACTCCTAATCTATTTACTAAAGCTATAGAATCCAGAATCCAGATCCAGAGAGGGGCAGAAATTTCACGTACCTGGGCTCCCAGTCAAAATTTGGCACAGAGATAGATTATAGTCTGGAATAACACATAGGCTACTTTTTATCCCGGAAAATTAAGGAGTTCCCGCGGGAAACGAAAAACCTCGATCCACGCGGACGAAGTCGCGGGATCGAAGTCGCGGGGACGAAGTCGCGGCAAGTCGTTTAATACATTGCAGAGTTTTTTACATTTTATGCTCAAACTGAGTATCTTAAAAGTGATTGATTGTCATTAAGTGATTGCTGGAACGTGCATAGATTATTTAGGCTTTATCTTTTAATTTTGTGCACTACAGAATCATTGGCATTGTCTAATGTTTTATAGTCGTTAAGTAAAGAATTTGTTGAGTTGGCAGATTTATGAGGTGGCTTTTGAGCTCATGTTTTCTCGTCGTATTACTAAGGATATTCGTTATAATATGCGACATAACGGGATCTATAGTCTAGCTTAGTCTTAAGCGAGTCTTTTGTAGCGTAGTGACGACCTCCGTGGCGCAGTGTTGAGCGCTGTTGTTTTAACGTGGGAGGTCCCGGGTTCGATCCCCGGCAGGGTCAATTTGGGAATTTATAAATTCTGAATTTTCTCTAGTCTGGCCTGGTGGGAGCTTCGGCCGTGGCTAGTTAACACCCTACCGGCAAAGACGTACTTACCGCCACGCGATTTAGCGCTCCGGTACGATGCCGTGTAGAAACCGATTAGGAGGTGGGCTTAATTTATAGATGCCATACCCCTAACAGGTTAGCCCGCTACCATCATAAACTGCATCTTCACTTACCATCAGGTGAGATCGCAATTCGCAGTCAACTTATAGGTAGTTGATAAAAAAAGTAGTTTTCTCTACAAAAGATTATATTGTGGCTAATAATTATCTTGTACACATTCTAAAAACTAAACTAAATTGACACGTCCAATTTTATTGTTGCCCCTTTTCATAATGCTGCCTACGAAAAGGGACAGCACTAGATTACTACATTTCCTGCTTTATATAATTAAGGGCAAAAACATATTTAAGTGTAGGCTACTTTTATCCCGGAAAATCATAGAGTTCCTACGAGCTTAAAACTTAAATCCACGCTGACGAATTCGAAGCTAAACGAAAAATAAGCGAAAAAAATAAATTCAGAATTTAAAAAAAATTCAAAATTCAGATGTTTTTTATTCAAATAAACTTTTAAAGTACTTTTGAATCGTCAAGTGAATCTACCACTGGTTCGGAATGGCATTCCGAGAAGAACCAGCATGAAACGATATACCTAGTTTATTTTATTTTTATTTTATTTGTTGTAGATGAAGTAATGAATAAAAGCTAAAGCTGTTAAGTATTTTATAAGTCACGTAATAAAGATAATAATATAAAGCATTCATCACAAACTTTCGGATGGTGGCACTCGGTATAATTAGTCAAACTCATTAGAGATATCAAAACAGTTAATAAAATTGATAATGGCCTCGATTTGTATCAGTCAACCCACGCTCTTCTTTGAGTCTTTGAGCATTGAAGGCTACCAAAACACAATTTACTGTAGATTGAGTACAGTACCAGTACCCAAGTGGATAATGTATCACTAGCTGATACTTCGACTTCGTCCGCGTGAATTGAGGCTTTTTGGTTCCCGCGGGAACTTTTTAATTTTCCGGAATTAAAGGTAGCCTATGTGTTATTCCAGACTATAATCTATCTCTGTGCCAAATTTCATCCAGATCCGTTCAGCCGTTGGAGCGTGATTGAGTGATTGAGCGGGTACCGGAAGACTTTAAAGTATCCAAGATTTGCACGTTGTATAAAAACAAAGGTAGTCGTGCTGATTGCAACTCGTACAGGGGTATATCGCTGTTATCAGCCCCTGGGAAGATTTTTGCCCGAGTTCTCTTAAATCGTTTAGTTGGAATTTCGGAAAGAATTCTTCCAGAGACCCAGTTTGGGTTTCGCCCCAGTCGAGGCACCTGTGAAGCAATTTTCTCGATTCGTCAATTACAGGAAAAGAGCAGAGAACAGTGTCAGCCTCTGTTTCTCTGTTTTGTAGACCTCGAGAAAGCTTTTGACAGTGTGCCTCGTGAGGCTTTGTGGTTGGTACTCGACAAGATTGGCTGTACGGAAAAGTTTGTAAGAGCATTACGGCTGTTACACGATAATATGAGCTGTTGTGTATCAGTCGGAGGCGAGAAGTCTGAGTGCTTTTCGGTAACTTGTGGAGTAAAGCAAGGTTGCGTTTTGGCGCCTACACTTTTCGCCTTGTACTTTTTCGTAGTAGTCAACGATGCCTTAAAATGTAACGCTCAAGGTGTATCTATTCGTTATCGTATAGATGGTAAGCTGTACAATTTGAGGCGATTAAGGGCCGATACCAAAGTCTCTTACGATCTTGTCACAGAAGTCCTGTATGCGGATGATTTGTGTTTCGTGGCGGGTACCTCAGATGGCCTGCAAGAGCTTGTCATGAACCTTCATAATTCATGCGTGAAATTTGGTTTAAAAATTAACATCGCAAAAACTGAAGTAATGGCAATGAACACCGTGGATTCAGTTGAAGCTCCACTGAGGGTATCGCTTCAAGATACTGAGCTCAAGCAGGTTAACAAATTTAAATATCTCGGAAGCACCTTAACATCTAAAGGGGATATAGACTCTGAGATAACAAGTAGAATTAGTGCTGCCTCCGCAGCATTTGGTAAACTCCGAGAGAAGGTATTCCGATCGCACGGAATTAAGCTGAGCACGAAAATCAACGTGTACATGGCGATAGTATTACCGAATCTTCTTTATTCCGCTGAGACTTGGACGCTTTATCGCAAGCATATTCGTGTTCTGGACAGGTTTCACCTCAAATGTCTTCGTGACATCCAAAACATCAAGTGGTCTGATCGCATTAGAAGCACAGACGTGCTGCGGCGGGCAAAAGTCAGTGGCATTGAGGCATACCTTATGCGGCGGCAATTGCGTTGGTGCGGACATGTTGTGAGAATGCCCAACGAAAGACTAGCCAAGCGCATCTTTTATTCCGAACTTAAGGACGGAAAGCGGAAACAAGGCGGTCAGTTCCTTAGATATAAAGATGTGCAAAAGAGGCATATGACTAGATGTAAGATCGACTTCTTTCGCTGGGAAAGTCTGGCTGAAAACCGAGGGGATTGGAGGCACTTGGTTCAGCAGAATATCACCGAATTCGAGGATAAAAGGAGGCTAGATCTGGACATTTACCGTGACCAACTTAAAAGTAGACCACCCTCCAATATAACTTACAATTATGTTGATGGTACCCTGTCATGTCCTCACTGTGCACGTTTATTCCGTGCTAAAATAGGGTACATCAGTCACATCAGGGCACATGAGCGAAGCCCTTATTCAAATTTAAATACCGAACAGAGATTCAGTCGCTGTTGCCGAACTCGGCAAAGGAAACATCACTAGCTGATGCCCGCGACTTCGTCCGCGTGGATTGAGGGCTTTCGGTTCCCGCGGGAACTCTTTAATTTTCCGGGATAAAAAGTAGCCTATGTGCTATTCCAGACTATAATCTATCTCTGTGCCAAATTTCATCCAGATCCGTTCATCCGTTGGAGCGTCAACATCCATCAACAAACAACAAACATCCATCCTTACATCCATCCATCCATCCAAACTTTCGCATTTATATTATTAATAGTATATAGTATTCCTATAGATGAGCATGTTAAGTTACGTAAAAGACCATAAAGACCTAATAAGAAGAACGTATTAGAGCTCAATTTCGTGTATCCATTCTCATACGTTTAGGGTATCGTACATACCTAAACGTATGAGAATGGGTGCACGAAATTGAGCTCTAATTCAATGCTGTTATGGTTTATTTTACTTTGATGCCGAACTTTTACGATTTGATCGACAATTCTTACATAATCGGGGGGCAGAGTCATATTAATATATCCATCAGCTGTGGAACTCTAAACGTTAACTAAGACATCGAAATAAATTAGAAATTAAATATTTAAAAGAAATAGCATGTGCATAACAAGCCATGTGTCACGGTTTGAATCGAGTATACTTAACCTACGTAGGTTCCTACTTATTAAATAAGTATATCATTTTAATCTTGCACAGAAGTTCATGCAACATGAACTACCTTAGGTAATAAAAAGTCATATTAAGTTATGTCTTTATTATGTTATTTCTAGTTAGAATTATTGCAACTTAAAACAAAAAGTATCTAATGCTAATTGCTAGCGAATACCTATGTACAGTACGCTATGTCGAATATCCATAGAACTCTAACATAAACTGTCCTATAAAACGTAAAATTTACCGCTATATGACTTAAAGAAGTATTAAACATTGAAGACAGAGCCTAAAATCCTTCACCGATGATTTCAAATAGGAATTTCAAATCGTATTCACTTGAAGTTCACGCTACATTTAAGTTTCAACCCTACATCTTTACGTACAAGCTAGATTTTCCATAAATTCATCTCATACGAGTCTAAGTTATAATGTAAACTGAATTATACTTTATGAGTTAAGAAATAAAGTTGTAAATGATATGTTTTAAGAGATATGTTTTAATAATAACCTGTTTGTGGACGCCGTGGGAACGGAGTCGGATATGCGAGGTAAAAATGGCCGTCGAAACAGTCTGCAATAGTCCAATTTTGCCTTTTACTTAGAGATGGTCTTCGTAATGCATTTTGGTGAATGGTGTAGCCTGAATAAAAGACTAATTTATGTACCTAATGCTTCCCTGCCTCACAGCGTGGAGAAGAGAAGCGTAGGTAAGATCTCCTAGGTATTTTTTTTTTAATATAGCGCTTGGCTGCAATCAGACTTGCTTGCAAGTGGTGATGCAGCCTAAGGTGGAGCGCGCTTGCCTAGAAGATGCCTATTCACTCTTGATTTGAAGGTACCTACAATAAAAGAGGAAGGGAAAACGGAAGCCGGAAGGGCATTCATATGGAATGCCCTAGCGGTTCGAATCAGAAACGAGGAAGCAAATCGCTTCGTACGAGCCCGCGGAATTTCGACTGCGTAAGGGTGCAGACCTTGTCGATGCCTTGCGGTTCGCTAATAAAAAGGTGACGGAGGAACCAGATCGAGTAGTTCTTGGGCACACTCTCCGAAATATTATATCCTGTAGAATTTGGTATTTGGGGAAACGGAAGTTCGATCCCAGAGCACATACCTCCACAACTTTTGGACTTCTGCACGCTCTAAGCAATTAAATAGCTTTTAATGGTGAGGAAAAACATCATAAAAAAACGTACCTATACCTGTAAGGCTGTACCTAAAGAAAAATAATTAGGCGAAGCCTAATCCTCCGTGGTCGCAAGCATAGACCCGGAATCAAAAGTTTCTCGTATAGATTGACAAAGGAACAGAGAAAATGTAACAATAACTTCTTCTTTACTTTAAGTAGGTAAATAAGCAAGTGAGGTAGCCTTTGTAAAAAATCTAATTACATACATATTGAGGCAATTAGATTTTTTACAGATAGTGCGGTATATATTATGAAGGCAAAGATTGTTACAAAAACTGCAAGTTACACATTTCCACGTAAATTATTGTGTGTCCATCGGTATTACAGTATATTAATGTACTAGATGAAGCCCGCGACTTCGTCCGCGTGGATCAGAGTTTTTTGCTTCCCGCGGGAACTTCTTAATTTTCCGGGATAAAGCCTATGTCCTTCCCCGGGATATAACCTACCTCTATACCAAATTTTAGCAAAATCGGTTGAAAAGATGGGCCGGGAAAGCATAGCAGACAGACAGACACACTTTCGCATTTATAATATTAGTATGGATTTACAAAGTTGCAAATCGATAAGAAAATTATTAGAAGTTGGTTAATTCCACATTAAGTTCCAAGATTTGTTTATATACTTAGTTATTAAGTTACACTAACAGGTGAAGCTGCTATGAGCTTGTTAAAAATAATCTGCATACCTACTTCATATTGTACCTACTTAAATGCAAAACTGTGTTTGTTTGTTGGTTTGTCCTTCAATGACCCCGCAACGGAGCAACGGGTCGACGTGATTTTTGACATGGGTATAGTTGAGGCCCTGGAGAATGACATTGGCTACTATTTATCCCGGAAAATTAAGGAGTTCCCGCGAGAATCAAGAAAAACTTAAGCCACGCGGACGAAGTCGCGGGCATTATCACTTATCTAGTCATAACATATAAACAAATCAACGCGAATTTGTCTCACCACTAATAGTAAATACCTATTATACATATTAATTTTAAACCTATAGATTAAGTTCAAACAAAAACTCATTAGGCATCGCCTGTCAACGGATGTCATCGTCTGTATTTTACAGCGCGCAATGTTTAGATTTCTTTTTTTTCTATAAAGGAAGTCGGGTGATTAATTTAGCTAATTATAGATTGGAGTGTAGGAATTAATTGACTATGTAAACGGTTCTTTTGTATTAATGCTTTTTTACTAAGTAAAAAAACTTATTGGAGTGCTTTTAAACATCTGTGAAGGAGAAATTAAGATTTCTTATCACTTATAAATAATCTAAGTATTATATTAACTTATTGATTTTATAAGGCCTGCTAGCTAAACCAGATTTGGGTGAAAATTCAAACGAACATCGACACTAGTTATAATATTATTTTTATGGACTGTTGGGCATTATTCCACCCGTTCATAAAATTAACGCGGGGTTGTAAGGTCCACGTCAGCTGTGCTAACATGGGCCGGTGATAATAATTTTATCCACTGACAAGAGATAAAATTAACTTATCCACTTCGCAGAGCACGGCAACAGGGGAGAGGAGAAGTTTATCCCTGTTTGACATTTCACGGGGACTCGGGGGACTATATTTTATCCACCGTTATTTGCGTTTTTATTTATTTATTGAGGAATAAAAAATGTATCCTTTCCTCGGGGAGAAAATTGTCTCGGCCTATGCTAGGAGGGCAGGTCACTGGTGGTGAACGAAGAATTAATTATTAGTGGACTTTATTTTAAGGGATTTGTGTTACGATATTTCCTATCCCCGGGCAAACCATCATCGCCAAATAGCAGGCAATAAGAAGGCCGCCTTTCGATGCCGCCGATATGCCTGGCCGGGCCGGGCCGATGGAAGCCAGCCGTTGTCCCGCGAGCTTCTTTTTCTAACACCTAGGTAGATTGTCCACACAGCACAAGTTTTGACGAACTCCGTGGCGCAGTGTTGAGCGATGTTGTCTTAATGTGCAGAGGTCCCGGGTTCGATCCCCGGCAGGGTCAATATAACCGGCAAAAACGTGCCGCCAAGAGATTTAGCGTTCCGGTAAGATGCCGTGTATGAAACCAAATAGGGGCATGGGTTTAACATAACTGACATGCCGCTAACAGGTTAGCCCGCTACATAGACTGCATCATCACTTAGTATCAGGTGAGATGGCAGTCAAGAGCTAACTACACGTGTATAAAAAAAAAGTCACTTGGCAAATAAAAGAATGTTCGTCCGAGTAAATCTGTGCGCGACTTTATGGCGTTTGTGAGATTCTACCGCGGGCGGTCTGACTAGAAAAACTTCTGCTTAATTTTAAAAAATAGAGATCTAATTAAATTGAACCGATTAACGCGTACTTAATTCTTGATCTATTCGAGCATTGTTTTTGTATTACTAGTTATAAATTGAAAAATTAATTTCTTGCTGTATTTATAATATTCCGCATACATCAGTTATTAACATTAGTACTGCCATATAAAGAGCTAAGAAACCTTTATTCAATTAAGCAGGTTAAGAACTTGTTGCTGTGTTGTCGTTGATATATTAAAAGTTAAGTACATTTTAACTAAAAACTTGCTGAGTTTATTGATCATTATTAGGGTTCCGTACCAAAATGGTAAAAATGGAACCCTTATGGTGCGACTTTCTCCGTCTGTCTGTCTGTCTGTCTGTCCGTCCGTCACACTCGATTATTTCAGTAACTACCGAAGCTATCGACATGAAATTTGGAATAGTTGTGTATATTAGTGGCCCAAAGACACTGGAATTAAAAAAAAGTGGAAATTATTTTTGTTCTTATTTAAAAAGGGGGGAAAATCGGAGGGTTGAAATTTAAAAGTGAGATAACTGTACTGTGTGGGGTATCATATGAAAGGGTTTACTTTGTACATTCTAAAACAGATTTTTAATTATTTTTAGTCATGATAGTTTTTGATTTATCGGGGAAAAAGTCAAGAAAAATACCGTTCCCCCCCCCCTTATCTCCGGAGTTTACCAATCGAAAAATCTGAAATAATTATGGTCAATAGGAATTTATGTATATTTTACAGGAAAACTATAGCCAATGCTCTAACTAGCATAGTTTTTTTGATATTAACAGAAAACCTCTACAAACAAAGTTAGTTTTGCGGTTCATTAAATTCATTAATCGTAAAACTTGCTACAGGTTTGTACGGAACCCTCGGTGCGCGAGTCCGACTCGCACTTTTTTTTTATTGGTTCTTAATTAATTGCACGAAAATAGTATCGTATTTTAAGAGGTAATAATAGTCCCGTCACAAAGTTATCTAACCGGGTCAGAGTCGCTGCTATCACATTTTTGGTGTTTTTTTTTTTTTTTGAATTTTAAATTTTTATTTCAGGAAACTGTCCCATATTTTGTTAGTAACAAAACACTTAACCTATGTTAGTAAATACAAAATACTTAACCTACTCATATACCTAAAAACACAACTACAAGGCCCTTTGGGGCCTCCTAGCGCGACTGTTCCAGCACTCCGGAGGGCTGTCCAGTTTACCCGCCAATGTGCCAAAGATGGTGTTGGAGCTCCTCAATAGCCTCAATATTAAAATAAAAATAAATACAAAAACAAACAGTCATAAAAATTAGTTTCAATTCGGCCACCGGGCTGATAAGTTGGTGGGACTGTACATTTAGTTTGATTTTTGCACAATCGTATAAGTAGGTAGAGCTGGACACCATTGCGTGATCTGGGGGTCTACTCTCTTTCTCTAAAACGAAACTTCGCAAACAAACGAACGAAATTTCGTTAACTCCTCTCCTACATAATATTATCTCTATGCTCCTCTCTATTTCGTTTTCGTAGACGCAGACGAAGTACGGATCCATAGAAAATTTTCGTGACCGATTGGATTGAACGATTTTGAGTGGGTCTAATTTCGTTTGAGAGAAGGAGAGTAGACCCCCTGGAACTAATGCTACTACTATAGTATATACTATATGATGTAATGTCCTCCCGATCGAGTTTCGACCACGGCGGCCAAACTCCACAGAGATTAGCCATCTGCGCGGGAGATATTATAGTGCACAAGTGTGTGCGCATACACAAGTGCACTCTCTGTTCCTTTGCTCTCATAGTCCGATGGGAAGGAAGATCCGACACGACCGGAGAGAGATCAGGCGCAGGACCGACGGCTTGACGTGCTCTCCGAGGCACGGGGGTGAAACACCGCCAACTTCCTAACTCCGGGCTAGTACTGAGAATTTCTTGTCAGAAAACCCCAATACTTGTTATGGCCCGACCTGGGACTCGAACCCGGGACCTCGTTGGCCGCAGACGAACATGCTAACCACTAGACCAACGAGGCAGTCAGTATATGATGTAGTATAGTCAGTATATGATGTAGTATAGTACTAGATGATGCCCGTGGCTTCGTCTGCGTGGATTATGTTTTTTTTATTCCCTCGGAAACTCATTTATTTTCCGGGATAAAAAGTAGCCTATGTCCTTCCCGGGATTTAACCTAAACTAAGTATGTACCTACCTCTATTCTAAATTTCATCAAAATCGGTTGAAAAGATGGGAAGTTTTAAAGCGTAGCAGACAGACAGATAGACAGACAAACACACTTTCGCATTTATAATATTAGTATGGATAATAATCCCTGCCATGCATGTATATGGGTAAGAACTAAGAACTCGGTTACCAAAATTTAGAGAGTACAAAAATAATCAACAAACGTTATCAACTTTTAACCTATTTTGAAGAAAATTGGTATAGATTGGTACTTTTTATGCCAGAAAATCGAAGAGTTCCCACGGGATATAAAAAAGGCTTAAATCCACGCAAAAAAATACTCATAAAAAAGATCGAACATTAATCGCGTGAGCGGTGGAGACCAAGCATAAATTTAATAAGTTTATATTACAAAAAATGTAAGAATATTACACAATATAATAATTGAATATAATATCGTTATTATACCTACCGATACAGCGTGGTAAAAAAATTAGTCATCGCCTATGAAATCACCGAGATGCCTGCACAATCGCAGACCCGTGAGAAATCGACCCGTATTTTATTTTATTCTGCAAACAAAACGTGCAACCTTACAAATTACAAGCTACAGTGGATGGACATTATTTTATAGGTTAATTTTGAAAACCTAATTTAGATTAGACATGGAACTTATAATAATTATATCAACGAAAATCAAACTAAATATTGCATTGCAAAATAATATAAATTTTAACGTTTATACTATGGTGAGTGATATTCATTACAACTATAAATATATCACCGGTTGTAACTCACAAACTAAATTGGTCGGTCATTTTCCGACATAACAAGTAACTTACAAGTTACTTAAATGATAAATGATAAATGATTTATTTATTTCACGTAGGACAACTTGTGTCAGTTATGAAACGTTAAGACTCTACCACCGGTTCGGAAAGGTGATTCTACTGAGAAGAGCCGACAAGAAACTCCGCAGTTACAACCGGTGATATATTTACAGTTTTAATATTAATTTATTTTAATTGACTTAACTAAGATTATTAACATTGCGCTTTCTCCTTTCACTGCAAAGTTTCAAGATTTTTTGCAAATATTCTTTTTTCAAGTTACTAATTACCTACCAAGAAGGCTCGGTCACTCAGCGGGCGATAGAGAGGGCTATGTTTGGAGTATCCCTACGGGATGAGGACCGTCGTAGGAGTTCCAGACTAACCGACTTAGCTTGAATAGTGGCTAAGCTAAAGCGGCAATGTGCAACATAGTTCGAAGAACCGATATGCATTGGGGTCCCAAGGTGCTTGAATTGCGACCTTGCTACGGAAAGCGCAGCGTTGGACGACCCCCCCACTGGGTGGACGGACAATCTCAAGAGATTAGCTGGGAGCCGCTGGAAGCAAGCGGCACAAGACCGTGTCCTATGAAGTCCATGCAGGAGACCTTCGTCCAGCGTTGGACGTCTATTGAGGCGACGCGACGGATCGAAGCCGAAGGTAAAGCTAGAAAAATATTGGATTGAAACAGGCGTTACTTTGCCTGAATGGCGGGAATAATTTGGAAGATTTATGTGGTGTGACCGTGTGTAGGTGAATATCGCAAGATACACACTGTACCACATAGATTTACATATTGTGTTATAGCGAAATGCGAATTAAACATAGAGATATAATATAATATTATACCTCTATGGAATTAAACTTCCAGTTCTTTCATTAGAAAAATATTGTTTGCATATTTAGTAGGTTATGTTAAATATGTTATGTCCAAGTGAAATTAGAAACGTTAAAACTGAATTTGATATTAATCACGTGTCACCAGACAGACATCGTGAGAAAAACGACTGACTGTTTAATACATTGAGGAGTCGTGCGAATTCGGAGAAAGACATTACAAGTTATTCGCTTGCTTACCCAACACACACAGACTATTTGCAATTTACATGAATGAATTAACAATTTTTGTGTCTGTCTGATTTTTTTATTTGGTTTTGCCTTAGGATTAAATTGCGTGATGATCGCATCAGGCAATACATTTAGGCATTTAAAGCGTTAGTAGATGTTTCAATAGAAAAAATACCTTGATGTATAATTTTTTTTTTCTACAAAATTAATGCTATTTCTTTCAAGTAGGTACTTACCTATTAAAGCTTGTAAGATAGGGCGGTCTATACAATTGGTAATCTTCCGATGTGAGAAATTAATGTAACTTAATGTACAGTGGTTTCCACGAAACAGTTAATCCTAGTGTGGAAATCACTTGATAGTTCCCCTATACTTTAAAAAAACGCAGAGTTGGAAGCGAGGAAGTGAGGAACCTTGAGGAAGTCCCTACAAGATACCTTGGTCCTATTCCGTTAAAGTTGCATCAATCATTGTTACAATCTCAATCAACCGTTGTGATTGGATTAACTTATTGGTATTCTGCGATAGTATATTTTGGTTGATAACGACAGAGGGTTAACCAAACAGAGTTGATTGCGACTTGCGATCCAAATCAAATCAAATCAAATCAAATCATCTTTATTCAAAATTGGTACCTACAAAGTACACCTTCTGAACGTCATGTTTATAAAGAATAAGAATTGATGGTGATAATTAACAACGGTATCTTAAGACTAAAGCTACGAGGGTTCCAAACGCGCCCTGGTCTGAGAAGAGCCCACAACAAACTCAGCCGGGTTTATTCCCTATGTCCAGCGGTCGACATTAAATCGGTCTATGACGACTGCCAAAAATAGCGGTTGGTAATATTGTTCAAGATAAAATTAAGTAAGATTTTATTCGAAGCAGACCCGATTATCTATGAAGCGGACTAAGTAAATACTTAATACGTATTATGTAGGTACTCAGGTATATAGTTTTTACTGCCAAGTAAGACTGGACTACAAAATAGACAATTACATCAAAGGCTTGCCAAAAGTTAATGGGAACGAATAAATAGCACATTCATGTGTACAAAGTGTTTGTAAGACAAAAAACTGAATTTATTTTAGCTATTTCGCATGGCGCTAAGAAATATTTTAAGAACCATGTGATTGTAAAGTTCCGGGGTTCAATTTCCGCCTAAGTAAATTTTGTATTATTTGTAATTTCTAAACTTTCTTAGGTCTTATTGTTTGGTAGAAGGCTTTGCCACCAAAAACCCCATAAGGGGTATGTATGGGTTTAGTAACCTGAGATGTCCCTTCCAGTTAACGCGTTTATCTTAGACTGCATTGTCACTTACCATCAGGTGAGATCGCAGTCGTAGACTAAAAAATCTCACACCCATTAAGCTATAAACATTACGGTCATAAGTAAACAGGTGCCCAACTAAGTTTACCGACATCCGTGTCCTACTTCGAAACAAGTTATGCTATCACATTGAAATGTCTTACATACATTGCTCCTTAATAGTGTGGAAACTTAAGAATACCTTTAAATAGACGAGCAATGGATATAATGTTTTGTACTTCATACGTGTGATGATGAGGTTTGCGTGTGTGCGTGTTAGTTGCGCAAACGCATGGGACGAGACGTCGTTGAGTCATCGGAGTCTAAGGCCGAAGAAACACGTTTTTTTTTCTTGTTGTTTTTAAATCTAGATGGTGTGTATCTAATATTTATAATCTACTAGCTGATGCCCGCGACTTCGTCCGCGTGGTTTATGTTTTTTTGATTCCTTCGGGAACTCCTTAATTTTCCGGGATAAAAAGTACCCTATGTCACTTTCCAGGTCCTCAACTATATCCATACCAAAAATCATGTCGATCCGTTGCTCCGTTACGGTGTGATTGAAGGACAAACCTACAAACCAACAAACCAATAAACACAGCCTTGAAATATATTCGTTAAACTGTGCAATAAACCAACAAACAAACACACTTTCGCATTTATAATATTAGTATGATAATATTTTTCACTTACTTGATGATGCCTGCGACTTTGTCCGCGTGGTTTTTGTGTCCCCTGGGAACTCTTTAACTATCTGGGATCCGGGGTAGCTTCCCTTCTCCGGGATGCAACCTATCTTTGTACGTACTTACCAAATTATGTCAAAATCGATCAAAAAGCAGCAGCAAACCATGAAAATATAACAGACAGACGGTAGGCGCTTTTGTATCCCGGAAAAACAACCGCGGGTTTTAACAATACCTAAAATTTCAAAACAAGGTTTTATCAAATGTAGGATTTAAAACATAAAATATGATAAAATTACTAAAAAAGGCCGGAAAATTGTGCTTGGGTATTTTATTAATTCCGGCTTAATAAATCCGCAGTAGGTAAATCATCATTTATAACATAAAAAATACAAATCATAGTCAAATAATATGATTTATCTACTTCTTGATGTGTAATAAATACTAAATTATTTATTAGATACGTTGTTATTGCGTCCTATCAAGCCTTTAATAACTCAATTGTCATTTTTTATGCGTAGGTACCTAAGTAACAATACAGATATGACTATATGACCTTAAAAAAAGCTTAAAGTTCTTCCATCAGCAATTTTTTATATGATTACTCAAGAACCTTTTTGTGTTTTGTTTACAAACTTCAGACAAACCGATAAATACATTTTGTTTTTGCTCTAATTTTATAACCTTTTATACTTATTTTGATAGCCCGTAAATCGTAAGAATATATGAAAATTAAATATCACTAATCACTAAATTTACGTCACTAAATAGGTATACATAATCACATAAATATTATAATTGCGAAAGTTTGGATGGATGTATGGATGTATGGATGTATGGATGGATGTTTGTTACTCAATCACGCCCCAACGGCTGAACGGATCTGAATGAAATTTGGCACAGAGATAGATAATATAGTCTGGAATAACACATAGGCTACTTTTTATCCCGGAAAATTAAGGAGTTCCCGCGGGAAACGAAAAACCTCGATCCACGCGGACGAAGTCGCGGGCATCAGCTAGTGGTTTATATTTAATTGAGGGACGACTGGCCTAGTTGTGACAAAGCATATCAGTCGATTGCTATTGCTAAGCAACGTTAATCCAAGTCGGTAACTGGATGGGTGACCGAATTTTTAATTCAAATTTTGCCTTTTCGTGTCCTCCGTGCCTCGGAGAGCACGTTAAGGCGTCGGTCTCGGTTATTAATTATTATCACTAACATCTGACAATAATCGTAACAAAAACCTTAGAGTTCAAATACTCTTAGTCGAGTCACCTGCGGAAGGACGTGGTAACTCACTGCATTATTATCCCAAGAAAACTCCTACCATTATTTGATTAAGGTATGTTGGGGTAAGAACGGACGGATTTCAGCTCAATTGAAAAGGTTTTGTAAAAACTCAATTTTCTCGATATTTATTGAAGATAAATTACTAAAATATGGTGCATGTGATTAATTTTTAAACGTAGCTTAGGTTTCAATTTTGTTTATTTGTGTAAACTCAACAGTTTCTGCTTTATACGCATGTAAAGACAAGACATACTTTTTTATGGCTATGGTTAAAAAAATGTCCTTCGGGGGCAAGATCGGACGTACTTTCAAACCCGCTTCTATGGCTTTGAGAACAAGGTGTATAAGAATAATAAATCTGATCTTAAACGCACTACAATATATAAAAAAGTTACGTTAATGTAATTAAAAATATGAATTTTCCAATCGATTTTATTTTTTTTTACTTAAAGGCATCCGATCTTACCCCCAGTGATAAATTTTTTACATTTTGTGATTCTCAAACTTTGCTCTCATCATAAGATGAATTATCCAGATCCGCGGGAAAGATCGGATGAATAAATTTTTTGCTAGTTATTAATAATAGCTAATGTTAATTTTGAAAAAGGGAAAGAAAACGATTTCAATGTTCGAAGTAAAGACATCAAAAATTCTATCTATCCTTTTTTCAAAATTGTAACGTTGATCCCAAGTATGGAAATTGCCTAAAAACAATTTTTTATATCCATTATAAATAACAAATAAAAATAAAAGATAGAAATATAAAAACATAAATAAATAACATGATAAGTAGTACTTAAGTAAAATAAATGACAAATAAAAATTAATGCCGTAAATAAAAAAATAAAAACGATACCCAAGATACATATACAGACATTTTTAATGTTATTGGGCTCTTTTCTATATCTGTACGCATCTGAACACATTTCCATCAAAATGTCCAGATCAAAATAGAATAATCCTTACACAGTATTTTAAGATGAAAAATATTAAAAATATTCATGTTATAAAAGTTTGACAATCCCTGCCTCATTTTGTACAGGTAAAGACCGGATGGTTTTTATCCGATCTTTACCCGAAAGGGGGAACATCGGATATCTGCTAATAGACATCCTAGGCGTATTCTGATCAGATATATCTAGCTATTGCTACTTAAAACCTAGTATTAACGCGAAATATTAGCAAAACAATCTGTATTTTCGCCAAAATATGAAACTAAAAGAGAAAGGGAAAGATCGGATGGACGAAAAAAAGACAAAAATTACCTTGTCTTTTTAAATTCACCATAACACACGAACGGTACGTCGGAGCGACTGGCGCGAACTTAAGTAGACGCACAACTAAATGGCGTTGAACATAATGATGCTAACATTAAAAAATGTGGTCTCATTCGCGAGAAATTTGATGTATACGGTCTTACCCCCTTTCCGCTCTTACCCCAACATACCTTAATGGAAAGGGGTCACGTCCCTCAGTAATGAGGTATACGACGCAGAGAGGGATGATGATAACTGTGAAGTAAGGGTCTGCGCCCACTTGCGGCACGGCACGGGAGGGGATTTTAATTTTTCCGCGGGAGTAGGAACGCCTCGGAAATGAAAACCCCTTGACACCTCATCCGATATCCGACTGCCGTACCCCAGATAAGTTCGCCCGCTACCATCTTAGACTGCATCATCACTTACCATCAGGCAGCCAAGGGCTATCTAGTTGTGGAATAAAAAAAGACAAGAAAAGAAAGGAACTATTTTTGTGACGTAGGAATAATAACCTTTTAATATGTCTACTATGTCCTATCCTTCTAGGTAGGTATCTAAGGTAGAACCTAGGTAGGTCTAGGTAGGTACATGTTGCTTAATCATCGGCGGTGTCATAGACACGTACATTTCGCGTTAATGGTAGTAAAAAAAACAATTATTGTACCTCATACAAGTGTAAAAAATATTTAAGACTCAGTTCAAAATGCAAAACTAAATAAAACGTGCTATTGTATGGAAGAGCGCGAAATAATCAAGTGTGGTATTAGGTTAGCCCATTGATATATCTAAGCAACCAAAGATATACAGTTATTACGAAAAGTAGAACAGAAAGAAACCTTTATAATTTTTTATTTTGATCCATAATCCATATTCCATACTATCCATACTTATATTATAATTAATGCGAAAGTGTCTGTCTGTCTGTCTGCTACGCTTTCACGGGCCATCTACTCAACCGATTTTTATGAAATTTGGTACAGGAATAGATTGTATGCCGGTTAAGGACATAAGCTACTTTTTATCTCGGAAAATGAAAGAGTTCCCGGGGGAATCAAAAAATCTTAATCCACGTGGACGAAGTCGCGGGAATCATCTAGTCCATACTAATATTATAAATGCGAAAGTGTATGTCTGTCTGTCTGCTACGCTTTCCCAGCCCATCTTTTCAACCGATTTTGCTGAAAGGGGTTGTTTCATCTTGGGCCAGGTACTTGTACAGTATTCCAAAAAATAGTATAAAATCATAGAAAACAAAATAAAATATGCTTTTTGGCAGTTTTACAGTGATTAAGAGGTACAAAAATAAAATGTTTAATTAGGTACATTTGTAGAATAGCAACTCTCGCAGCGCATCCATCCATCAATCTGACTGCTGTTGGATATTTTATGGTTCCCAGGTAATTTTATGTCAAATGTCATCATGACACGTGTAATATACGTCAATGTCAAAATGGACGCATGTTGTTGTAAGAAATAAAGAAAAAAATTTTACTATTTTATGACCCTGAACATTTTGAAATACTTACCGTACAAATACCTGGCCCAGGCTCCATATAAATTTGAAACAACCCCTTTGGTATAGAAGTAGGTTATATCCCAGGGAAGGACATAGGCTACTATTCCCACGGGAGCTTCTTAATTTTCCGGGATAAATTACAGCCCCACACCCCAGGTTCTCAACTATGCCATTTTATTGTATTACAATTAATAATAATTGTATTATAAATTACCTAAATTCACAGAGGTACGCTCGGCGCCGCAAGTTGCAAGTCGCATCGCATCGTGTGGTATTTTATCTTGCTTCACATAGGATCGTGATGAGTTCTATATATCAATGGTAGAAAACCTATGACCTCGAGTACGAACGGAAAAAAAACCTAAAAAACAAAACTAAAAGGCAGAACTTTGAACACGTCATAACTCATAAGCAAAAAAAACAAATTAGGTATATCTGCTTCATTTATATTAAACTTCAAAACTATTTCCATTTAATAAACATACTTTAGTTAAAATAAACGCTTCTCAAAATAGAATTAAAATATACCTAAGTAATTGGGATTTTTCGTTAACTTTAAACCTATTTTAACAACCTTTTATAAGTACCTACCGTACTACATCTGTGACCTACCTGCTTTGTTATTAAAATAAAATTTTCACATAGTATTTTATTTAGCTTAATTTTAATTTAAGTTACTACTAAGTAAATTTAAAAAAAGGCAGCAAATCTCTGCATCTTTCGAAAAACAAAAAAATCTAATAATATTAAAACTTTCGAGAAAATCGTAGCCAATCGAGTTTCTGTCATTAAATACACTCAGACAAATGCACGTCATCTATATATATAAAATTCAAAGTCCTGACTGACTGACTTATATATCAACGCACAGCCTAAACCGCTGGGGTTAGAAACTTGAGAATTTGACAGTAGGTTCCTTTTGTGACGTAGGCGCTCACTAAGGAAGGATTTTTCAAAATTCCACCCCTAAGGGGGTGAAATAGGGGGTGAAAGTTTGTATGAAAGTCCGTCATTTCTCAAGTTATATCCATGAAACTTGGTATTTGAGCTTCTGGTTTTAAATAAAGAAATATGTGTTTCACAGTTTTTGAAAATTCTACCCCCAAAGGCGTTAAATAGGGGTTGAAAGTTTTTATGAAAGTCCTTCATTTTTCAAGTTATATAACCATGAAAGTTGGTATTTGGGCTTCTGGTTTATAATAAAAAAATAAGTGTTTCACAGTTTTTGAAAATTGTATCCCCAAGGACGTTAAATAGAGAGTTTGTCCTTCAATCACGACGCAACAGAGCAACGGATCCACGTGATTTTTTGCATGGGTATAGTTGAGGACCTGGAAAGTGATATAGGATTTATCCCGGAAAATTAAGGAGTGCCTGTGGGAATTTAAAAAAACTTATATACCACGCGAACGAAGTCGCGAGCATCCTCTAGTATTTAAATATCAATCATACTAATACTTACTACTATTACCTATTCTGTGCTAATACGTGCTAATATCTACTGTGCTAATATTATAAACTAGCTGATGCCCGCGACTTCGTCCGCGTGGTTTAAGTTTTTTGATTCCCGCAGGAACTTAGCCTATGTCACTTTCCAGGTCCTCAACTACACCCATGTCAATAATCACGTCGATCCGTTGCTCCGTTGCGGCGTGATTGAAGGACAAACCAACAAACCAACAAACCAATAAACCAACAAACAAACACACTTTCGCATTTATAATATTAGTATGATGCGGCAGTGTGTTTGTATGTTGGTTTGTTGGTTTATTGGTTTGTTAGTTTGTCCTTCAATCACGCCGCAACAAAGCAACGGATCGAAGTGATTTTTGCATGGGTATAGTTGAGGACCTGGAGAGAGATATGAACTACTTTATATCCCTACAAATTAAGGAGTTCCTGTGAGAAATAAAAAACTTATTCCACGCGGACGAAGTCGCTGGAATCAGATATTATTATATTTTTAGATTTTTACTAAAAAGCTCTCAAAAATCGCAAAAAATCATATGGCCCGTTAAATTTAAATAAGCTAGGTATTTTAATTTCAATATAGCACTTTATTAGTCTAATAGACTATATAGTAGGTGTCTAATTTAAGACCCCCATGCCTTGATTTAACTGTGTCAAGACTCAAAAGCCTCGATTGTCGAGGTCCAAATAGACGTCATATTAAATTACATCGTAACTTAAGCTAAAACAACCTAAGCATATTGTTTCTCAATATTTATTATTAGATCTATAATCACGTATTCATAGTTAAAATTATTATTCATCTTAATTTCGCTCTTAGAGAACAGATTTAGATATCAGAATTGCATGTTATTTTAGAAAAGAGCTTATAGGCTAAGAGTCCGTGACTAAAATTAGCGAAATTAATGCACTTTATTACAAAACCGTAATGATTAACTAAGACGTGCTATGTATTAAAAATTAGGTAAGAACTTAGGTAATTTTTTTTAATTTTGATAGTTAAGAGTTAATCCACAGACAACTAATCATTATATGCCTTTGAAACGTAGACTGCAAACCCGCATTTGATCAACGTGGTGGACTATAGCCGAAACCATTCTTATTCTGAGAGAGGGCCTCGTGATTAGCGGTGGCAGATGGGTTGATGATGATGATAATTTTAAACTTTATTGCATACCTTTCAGACTCTACATAATTAATAGTAATTATTACGAGAGGAACAAATACTGACACGGGCTCTCAGACTGCTTACGCAAATAATTTTGTACGCGTAATAACAATTTGATATTAGATAAACAGCAAATATTAATATTGAATCTGGTAATGTACACCCTAGGAAGCTGTGTCAGATATAACGGAGTTATTAATGTTGATTCTTAGCTGGATTTGCATTATTGACGTGATTTAGAATATTAAGGAAAAGGATGCACTATCCCGCGCTCTTGTTTGTTAATCTCCTCTCCCCAAAGGTTGTCTGGAAGAGATTGCTTTAGCAATAAGACCGCCTTTGCACACTTCTATTGTATCTTTAATCTTTTTGTTTATTGTCTTTGTTCTAAGTGTGTGCATTAAAGAGTATCTATCTATCTATCTATCTATCTGTATTTAGGGTAAGCGCACATTACCAAAGCCACTCACAATAATAGTACAGAATAGGTAGGTAATATAGTACTATGATAGTAGGTACCAAATGGTAAAACGTGCATACAAAATTTACTTCCTACATAAAAAATTCACAATTTAAGTAAAAGCAGCAAGTGAATTGTCGCAAATGATGGAGACTGGTGGTTTTGACGACCTCTAAGACGCAGTGGTGACCGCTGCGTGGTGTCCGGGGGAGGCCCGGGATTGGGCCCGGGGAAAACCTTTGATTTCCCGGGATAATACTTAATATTTCACACTCCAGACCCTATACCCATGCAAAACATCACGTCGATCCATAGCTCCGTTGCGGCGTAATTGAAGGGCAAACCAATAACCAAACACACTTTCGCATTCATAATACCAATTAGCAGGGAAATAGGGATATTATGCGTAGAAATAGATAAAATAGTGCTATTTTAACTCAAAATGTCACAAAACTGATAGATAAATAAACCGAACCAGTACATCCAAATATGAGAGGAACAAGGTAATTAGGCAATATGCAGTCTTATAGCCTATGTGTAGTGGCAACTGGCGAGTCGTGAGGATGTATAAATCATGATGTTCGCTCGATTTTTATCACTCAGCGTTCAGACGCGTTTTTCCCACCGCACCGCTTCCTGAATGGAATACTAATGGATAACGGAAACAAATACGTACCAGAGCTCGACTTGGAATGGGTTTTATAATACCGTAGATTTGGGAAACAGAGAAATGAACAGCAATTTATATCCAAACTTGTATTTCAAATGCGAAAGTGTGTCTGTCTGCCTATCCATCTATTCGTCTGTCTTTGATGACTGCGCCTTCAACATCGACATTTTTTTTTAAATAAATAAGCCCATATTGATCAACAGATTTTGCCAAAATTTGGTACTTATATATTGCATAATATGTAGATTGTATCCCGGAGAGACAGGCTATATACCTATTATCTGATTACTTTTTATTCCAGAAATTCAGACAGTTCCTGCAGGATTCCACAAAAACTTAAGAAGTCCATTGACACTTTGTCTCATAGATTGGGCAAATTAACTGGTGGGGCAAAGAAGAACCCTGATAACCTCGTACTTTAGATATTTATCAAAATTAAATGGCTGTCATAATAGAGATAATAGTCTACAAATTAAAAAAATCATACTGCATCGCTTTGATAAAAATCCTATGGATTGATTGCATAAACGAACATAGATGATGTTTTATCAATCTTATAAAGAGAAGATAAACATTTTTATCTTTTGTATAAAGCATCAAATGCTGCTTTTGAAACAAAGTAGGTACTCGTTACAAACCCGTTAATAAGACATTACGTCGTCCGATCGGACAGACAGATAAACGGACGGAAATTGTCAAGATAATTTTAATATAGTGATCGGACGTTAAATATGTAATAGTCAAATTGTTCTCATTTACATACTTAAATAGAAACTTTGCTGGAAGTGACACAAGCAAGTGGACTATTTTCATTGATTCATCGGGTAAAACCAATTAATATTTATCAATTATTAAATATTATCATAATATCAATTATTAAATATAACTATGTAACCAGCAAAATGAAAAAATCTGTTGTATCAAAAAGCATCTACTACAAATACTTACTTCCTATATTCTTCGATGTTACAATCTTTTGTAGGTATTAGCCTCCTTTAGACTTAGATCTAAACTTTACTCCTTCTTCTACGATGTTATACCTTTCCTATTTTTCGCAATATTCGAAAAGTTTCTGCGTGATTTTGGGTTACATTTTTTAATCGTTTCCACAATTAACTGTTCAAGCCTAAAATTCTTTCAGTGGCTACACGTTGTTGTTAGATTCTCTATAGAAGAAAGATTTTGCGAAACCTCTTTATTTGAAAATAGCTTTAAGTAACCTGTTTTCTTCATTCACAATCCGAGGTCCAGTTTCGCAATTACTATTCGACTACTTAGGATAGCGTTTCTTAAAACTTTCACAACTTCATGTCTAAAAAATATTTAAAGCAGACAACATCGCGTGAATCTTCTAGTCAGGCGAAATGCTTAGTAAAGTGAGAAGGATGTTTGGGCACCTGACTGAGCTTTGAGACTCATAACAAAAGTACAAAAGATTACAGCTTTGTCTGCATGTAGGCTGTAGTATGCGGCAGTGAAAAGACGAACTTAAATCAACAATACATTTATTGTTACAGTGTGTCCGCGGTGATTTTACGCTTCAATACGCTTTTCGGGAGATAAAAAATGGCAAAATAATTCGAGAGTCGATGGTAGAGCGGTGTTTTAAAATTGTAAAATTGGTACTCTATTCCTAAAGAACTTTATTTCCTGCGCTGACTTCGAAGAGGTAACCTTAGTTCTTAGCATTTAATGCACGGCTCTAAAGCATAATTCTAGAATATTCAAACTATAATATTTAACAAAAAACTATTCGAGAGGTCAATCAACTTGTTCTTAGTCGGTCTGACGCTCAGGTAATTGAACACGTGCAAATTTTACCTCATAATAATTGCTACAAATTAAATTAATCATTATTAATTTATAATCCTTCGCCAGGAACTACTGAGCACGAATCTCTCCTCATACTCAAACTCAAATTTTTTTATTCTAATAAACTTATTACAAGAGTTTTTGAATCGTCGAGTGAATCTACTACTGGTTCGGAATAACATTCCTACCGAGAAGAACCAGCAAGAAACTCGTTGGTTGCTCTTTTAAAAATAGTATATTACACATCTAGGGCAGTAAAATAAGAAATGTCTCAGATCACATATTGTAATTGTTGTCCGAGGCGAAGCCGAGGTCAATAAACATGTGATCTGAGGCTTTCTTATTTACTGCCCGTGGTGTGTATACTATTTTTCTCCTCGACGGAGGCGGAAAGCGGCATTTTCGTTTAGCGCAGCGGGAGGAAAATTGACGCTTTCCGCCCGGAGGTGAGAAAAATCATTAACAGTTACATCGATTTGTAGATACATAAGTAACCGCTGTCCTACTCCTTAGCATTGCTGGAGCGAGTCAAATCCCTGCTCTTTTATCATTTACAACATTATTAAGCTTTTTTCAGGAGAAAACTTTAATGGATTTCTTAAATTTGTGTAGGTAAAGGCAAGTTTAAAATAGGTTCTCTCTCTCCTTTTCTTCCTTGTTAAAGCAAGTAATATTTACCTATTACTATTACTTTTATTTACCTATTTACCTATTACTTTATATAGTATCTATTTACTTTTAGATGCACCGCAAATTCTGCGCCATGAGGCATTACTTGGATTTATAAAGTTACCACATTTCATGTTATTCATGCTTCATGGCAGGCATCTGCCTCAAGAATTGGCGAATTGATCTTAGCGTGCAGCGCATCTGCTGCCGACATTTGGTACGTGCCATATTGAAGGAATCTTAGAATTTTTTGTGATTTTTTGTCATCACCTAAACGTACGGAGAAATCTTGAGAAGTTTGTGCTTTGACTTCTTGAATTTCTATAAGAAAGTACGTACCATACATACAGTTTGAGTTTCTCATAAGTTATGAGTAAGTACTTAGGTACCTTTTCTATTTTCTTTTGCTTGCTCTACGGTTAGGTATTTTATGTTTATGCAATTAAATCGGTTCCAATAAAACGATACATATTACATACCTTCCTAATGATCTGCTCAAACCCATAAGTCTAGAAAGTTTTCAAATTTGATTTGATTTTGCATGTGGCAAGATTTGTTGTAGACCCCACTAAGAATTTTCAAGAATAGGGATGGTGCCTATATGAAAAATAAATGATTTCTAACTGATTACTAAATAGAGAATACCAAAAGACCTAAAATTCACTAACCGAGGATCGGTTAGTTTTAAGTTTGATAACCATTTTATAATACAGATTAAAGAAAAAAGTGCGTTGAAATTTTATGACGTCACAACTGTGTATTTCATACAACTTCCATGCTAAAAGTGCGTTTTTAAGTTTGATAAAGAGTTGCTGATTTGATTGAGTTGTCATCAAAATCCATTCTACTGCTGATATGATAACTGATAACTTAGTAAACTAGTCTCTAGTATCTTACACCGTAGTTTTAATAGCTTCTAAATTGCTAGGATTTATCTTCGAGCATTGGATTTATAAAAGATTGTGGATGGTCACATTTAGTATAATCAATTAGATAATAATTGGAAACTTTAGCCCAGAACTAATGATCTTTATGATTAAAGCTCTAATAAGTACCTACTTTATTAATTCATTTAATAAAAGTATGTAATAAGTGTGTAAACTGTAGGCACTTAAGTAGGTACCTACATAGGAACAATTTATAAGTCATACATGCTACCTTGTACCTCAACATAATATGAATGCAAGGCCAATTCTCTAGAAATGACCAGCACATCTGCTCAGCCTCCTACCTGATCTTAAGATGCATATGTCTTCCTCAAGAAAAAACCCCATAATGATACAAAAGATACAAGTTAAACTGTGTGAAACACATCTGCTGTGAGCTTCGCTTTGACAGTCTACTATTCTTGCAGCCCATCACATTGAAAATTCAACCCCATTTCTAGTAAAACAAAGTCGAAATTACCTTGTGTTTGAAACTTCACAGTGTTATATCGTATCTTTGAACAAGTACATTCGAAATTAATCTCAATTGTACAATCGTATAAAGTTGAAATTACATTTACGTTTTAACTTTACCGTGTCTTCGTAATTCTTCGACAGTAATCGGAAATGATCGGACGCGTGTCAGTCGGTTTCGCGTGGCCAGTGGCCACTTTATTTTGGTCTGCTATTTATGGACGACATAATTTTAGTACGGAATTGTCATTGGAGTTGAATGCGATGGCGTTTAAAGTCAAGTTTAAGGACGACATTTTAATAGGTAAATTTAAAATTATAAGTAGGTACAAAGGTTTGATTGGCATGGCGCAGTGGAGAGCGCTATGTCTTGAAAGTTATAAGTTAAAAGTCCAGGGTTTGATTTTCTAGCGTAAAATTCCCTATATATTGATAGATAAAGATACCTTTTTACTGCTCTGTATTCCTTACAAATCATCGTCATTTTCATACTTTTCATAATTTTAATATCAGCATCTACCTAATGGCACAATACATTAAAATTATGCGCCGTATCGTAAGTAAAATGTTGATGATAATTTACAGGAACCGACAGCTATTCTAACTAAAAATCTATCCCAAGCATCTTTCGTAACTAAGAAAAAAAGCCTGATGGACTCCAAACTTAAAAGGTGTTTCGATTTTTTACTCAAACCATCTTCAAGGTCTCTTTCTGTACATCTGCCGGTATCTCGGAAGTGCTGTGTTTTTAACAACACATCTGCATACCTAATGAATTGATAGCAAAAACATGACCTACAAAATTAAAAAATCACCTTTGATTTTTTTCTTATTTTCACATTTTTACTATGACTAGGCAACTTTTGCCGTGCGTTCTTAAAACCATTTATCATTCAAAAAAGTATTTTAATGCAATGGAATAAGGTGGGTTTACGTATACAGTTTGACTGGTTTTAATTTTGTGAATCATAAAAAAGTGCCAATTTCCTTTCGGATGTCGTACATATCCGTTCTTAAAAATCGGCAGCGCATGATTACTGTCGCATGTGGGTTTTGTTTTTTGATGTTTTTTGGCATTTTTGAAGATTTTTCGTGGCTCTTGCATAATTTATGGAGTCTCTGACAGGCAGCTGGATCCAAAGCGTATTTTTTTGCATTTTTGTGATATTTTTGTTTGCAGATCGTTACCAAATGTTTGTTTTCATAAAATTTGTATTTTAGCAGCTTCTTTATCTCTTGTGGAACCAATATTGAGGATAAAATATTTCTCAGGATCTGGTTAGACCTTTTATAAAGTTACACTTTGCATTTAAAGGTAGTCTTATAAAGGAATAGTCTAAAATTTACAAAATTTGGTAAAAAATCAAAGGAAGTGGTAGCGGGGAGTGATTAGGTATAAGACATCAACGAATAATGTAGAGGAATCTTTATTAGGAAGCCTTATGTAACATTCAGCAACACAATCATGATGATAATAAATTAAAACTAGTAGACTTCGAAATATTATAATATTATATTATTAAATATTGCCAATCTTGTCAAATATTTCAAGCTAATCAAACTTCAAAAAATAAAAGATAGGTCTGCACCTGATATTAGAAATAATGAAACTAAAACAAATGTACACAAACGTTCAATAAATCCATGCAATCGTTTTGTCTGAAATGTATCGTGAATCAGTAAAAAAGTAATGAGACCATAAATTAGTGTTAGTTTACTTTACCTAGTTACCTACATCCTTTTATTGATACTTAACCGTTTTATGTGTACACATTAAATTCTTTTTATAGAGAACATTTAGGAATCACTAAGTCAGTTCACTCACTAACTTCCATTGTTTTACGTAGGAAATAGGGATTGTCAATTGGTACTTGATACATTTAATTGCCCGAATAAATTACTTAGTAGTGATCATAGCAAAAATGGTTTTGAAAACTTTTACATCATGAGAAATTTTTCTCTTCAAGAATAAAACATCTTAAGAAATTCTCCTTTCAACGTTTCGATAATAATAAAAATCTGAGATACGGAAAAAACAGGAACAAATACATTTTTCCTTAATAAAAAAACACGTTGCCTTTATAAAAAAATGGATTGAATATAATCCAGAAAATCAAAAGTCCTAAGCATTTTTAGCTCAGCTTTTTTTTTTCCTTAAAACTTTAATATCACTTATGCAATCGGTAAGAAGAAAGCATTAAGTCTCGACTCATTGAAGAACATTGATGTAGAATTTTAGTATGGCTCAGAATGAACCGTATTAAATTCTTTAATATGATTAAAATGGGCTCGAAGTCGAGTTTCTCAAGAAAATTACTAACAAAAATACAGACAAATGAACAAATAACTTCTATGGGCAAATATATTAATAATAACGCCTCATCATACTAATATGAATAATATAATCCGAAAGTGTGTTTGTTTGCATCAGCGGCATCAGCTAGTATAATATAATAACTCCGTGTCATCATGGGTAAAAAAAATAACATGAAATTAAAAAAAACCATTTCCGATTGCAAGTTCCGTCTCAATGGAAAATAAAACAGTTATATGAGTTCATACTAACCCTGGAATTCATAAACGTTGGGTAACCAGTCTCTGGCAAAATGCCGTTCACGATTCGCGTAGGACTTGAATGTAGAATCAACCTTTGTTGCAATTCATAAACGTTCGCCAGACAATCTCCTAGCTGAATGGAGAAGAAATGGAGATGTACAGAATATTGTCTATTGATTGACATGTTATCTGTGGAAATTCTCTATGGATGTCACTTTGACGCACTGAGTCACTCAAGTGAACGTCAATGTTTGTTTACAAACAAACATTGACGCGGTTTTCAATTTCCAATGGTTTCCAATTTTAGGGAATAATAGAAAGCAAAGACCGAAGCGAATTCGAAATTTACGTGGTAAAACGCTGACGAATAATACCACTTTGATAGCGGTGATGCACAACTTCATGATTTGTATATCCTGCATAAAGTCAGAGACGGCCAAGCTGACGGTACATCCTGGGCACGTATAAGAATCGCTCTGGAGCACCTTTGCAAAAATATCGCGAAGATATGTTTGTTCGCAGATAACAAAAGTGCAGCTTACTCTCCATAAACTGAAGTCCAGTAGAACTACTTCAGCTCTTACGAGTACGTTCTAAACTGTTCCGGCATGGTGCAAAGATGTGTTCATCAGTGCAGACTTTTGGCCTGAGGGCATAGTATACCGTCGTTACAGGGAAGCGAGAACAAGAATTCCTTCTGCTTCATAAGACTATAATATACTTATTTTTAGAATTGTATTTATAGTATTTTATGAATTATATTGTATTGTGTTATAATTATGATTAAATATTGTTGCCTGATTTAAATAAATAATTCAATGTTAAGATCAAAGTTATCATGTTCTTGCTTAGTCACTGAAGTAATAGGATACCAAATTTCGAATCTATCAAACCTGTATTGGTAGTTGCTCTCATACTTTCTTCAACATTTATTATTATGATAATCTGCAAATAGCTGAAGAGATTTTCTTGAATCATTGCTAAGAACACTTTCGATCAAGTCCTCTAAACCAAAAAAATAAATCAAAATCGGTTCATCCGTTTGGGAGCTATGCTGCCGCAGACAAATACACAGATGCACAAACACACACACCCTCTTTTAGCGTCGGTAAGTAGTCAAGACTGAAAGACCATGAAGGTACTTATAGAGCTAGTTTTATGGCATTTATACATGGCTTTATATAAAAATTCTATTTTTATTTATGAATGAATAAGTACAGAAAACTACAAAATGTTATAATCCATTTAATATTATTTTAACAATTAATACCAGGCTGAAGAAGGACATCATTCATATTTTTGACTGCTATTATGATTCTTGTATTGCTAGCCACTTCCTTTTCGCCTCAAGAAATGCACATATCATATGAGGTCATCCAACCAAATGAATTAATCCACGACCTTTATTCTAACTTCTTCACACAAGATCTTGGCTCAAACTGAGGATAGTAGAACAACGTATGTTCGGGAATTGCCTTTAGGTACTGTGTAGTACATACATTAACTGTAGTTCCTTTATTTTGCGCTCGATATTATGTATTATTCGTCAACATCCTATGTCCTATGAGATAAGTACAGAGTCATTATAAAAATTTTCTTCTTTCTTGTTTACCTAATTCTGTATACCATCAATTAGCCTTTGCGTCTACTAGCCTTGCATCTTTATGTAGGCTGGCCGATTGTGGTATCTTTCAAGAGTCCGTCCTCATGCGGCACTTCTTTCTTCTGGCAATAATTCATAGCCATCGTTTCAATCCCTCCCCGGCCCACTATTAAATACTGAGCGCGTGCCTCTTCTTAGAACGAGAAGGGTAACTTCCGGAAATACCCGTCTGTATCAGGACAGCATAAATCGTCGTAGTTTTATATGCACTGGCTGTAATTAGCGATTTCATCATCAATGTAAAGCCATCATTCGCTTTACACTACACTTTGGATAATTGGTGGATTTATTGGTTTTACCACAAGTACAAACTTAGAAGAACATGTTGTATATGACTCAAATCACATTTTTTCTTCGATTTTTTATTAAAAATCAAGATTTATTACGCACAAATAGCCCACAAAATACAAAAATAAAGCTATGTCAAACTCATGTCATAGCAAAAGCCTCGTTTGATTGTGTCTGATTCGCGGAAATCGGCGAATCAGTATTCAGCCGCTGTTAGCGACCGCATGGAGAGTCTCTTTCCACTATGAAATGCAAAAGAGAGTCTCTTTCGACTATGAAATGCAAAAAGCTTGAATTCGATACATAGCGCTTGAAACGTCTCGGAAAAGAGCCGTTCAGTCGATTATGAATTCCACTGTAAGACTGCACGCAGTTTTGGTTTGTAAACGTAGTTGGCTACACAAAAAAACACTAAATACTATGCACCTTCGGTACCTACAACGGTAAATAAAAGCACCTTGCTAGTTTCCGATACATTTGATACGCTTCTTCCCACACTCTATCTGCACCTTTCCCATACTTGTCACCGAAATCAGCCACCTTGCCAGTTGCCACCAACCCTTAAAAAAGATACCTACCCTTTACGTGTGGTCCAAGGGAATACGTCCTGTAATATAATGATGCCCATTTTCATTTACAAATATTTATTGCGAAAATAAAACAATAATTATTAAAATCTGCTAACGATAGCTCATTACATAACCACTACGCAAAAGGTGGTGGACAATATGGTCACAGATTACCTACTTATTGTTACTATAGGTACATTACCTATTACCTACACATCGCGCGCGAGTTGAATGCAGTTGGGGCCTGAGGTGACACATACTTAAGCTCTGCTGCAGAGTTGAATGCTGTCAGACAGAATTCAACTCGCGCGCGAACTATACTTGAATCTTTAGCAATCTACTCGCGAGTCGCGACTCTATTTCATCTGTCTACCAAAGCCATTTAAGGGAGTCCCAGGACTTCTAGGGCCTGTTATACGCTACGTCTTCGGGTGTCTGGACACCATTTAGGTACTTGAGGGTGCTAAGAAAGAAAACACCTGAGAATTTTTATCTGGCGACCGAAAATTCCGTTTAACTCAGTTTCCCTCAATCCACTATTATCCAAAATAGCACTCCAGAAGTTTCCTCATTTGTGATCTCTGGCGATCTTAGGTATCGATTTTGAAAGAAATACACTTGTGGATCCTAGCTGCACACACCAGCGCACAAGACAAAACATGGTCCCTCAGTGTGCTCTGCGGGTGAATTCTACGACTAATATCGACTGGTATAGTACATTACTGCAGCGGCCAGCAAAACAGGCATTGAAGGACGAACGTGTAAATGTGGGCCGAGGCGAAGCCGAGGCACACATACGTAAGTCCATCAATGCCTAGTTGTGGCCAAGGCTTGTATAGTGCTTTTCTCAAATAATGCGCGGAAATTAAAACTAAGTGTTCATCACACTCATTGTCTTCACTTGAACTCATTTTGTCAAAAACATTTCAAAATCAATGACGAACAACGAATAACAATAATTTTTCCCGAGTTCATTTTTTTTTTTTCAATAAACATGCTTTCTATTTGCAAGCTAGTTCGAAATTTAAATAAAACCTTTGATAAGTTACCTCCTTGGTTGCCATGTTTCGGAGTAAAAGATCATTCCATTTTTAAATTACACGACAGATATGAATTTACTATGTAATTTATTTGGCCGCTAAACCACGGCAGATATGGATTTTCATACAACTTTAGTCGGCCGCTGCTCGCATGTATGTGGCCAGTACAGCAATTTCGATTTATCTCGAAGAAGGTTGTCAAAATAATGCTCACATTTCCAAGCATGTTTGAGAAAAGTAATTTAATCGCCAACAGTTTGCAACAAACTGTTATGTAATACCGTGTAATATCATAAACTGGCAGATGCCGGCAACCTTGCATCTTACGAATCGCCATATGCTCTTTCTTATCTGAGTTCTTTGATTCGAACCAAAGATTTTTTGTATCAGATCACCTGTTTATTGGTTAAGTCGTATTTATTTAGTATTAGATGATGCCCACGGGAACTCTTCAATTCCGGGACAAAAATATAGCCTACTAGCTGATGCCCGCGACTTCGACCGCGTGGATTGAGGATTTGGTTACTGCGGGAACTCTTCAATTTTACGGGATAAAAAGTAGCCTATGTGCTATTCCAGACGCCAATCTATCTCTGTGCCAAATTTCATCCAGATCCGTTCAGCTGTTCTGGCATGATTGAGTAACAAACATCCATTCATCCATACATCCATCTATGCAAACTTTCGCATTTATAATATGAGTAGGTATATATACTAGCTGATGCCGGTGGTTTAAGTTTTTTTGATTCCCGCAGGAAGATCTTAATTTTCTGGGATATAGAAGTAGACTATGGGTCCTCAACTATACCGATGCCTTATAGTAAGCAGAGGACTAATATAATATTAGCAAAGATTTTTCTCAAAATAAGCTTAGGTAGGCAGGTATGGTATGAAGGTATTTTATGCGATTCGGCACACGGTCCTTAGCCTTGGAATAAGATAATATGTATCAAGTTCTGCTGCATTCTTTACAAAATATGTAACCTCGTTATGCTGAAAAATGTACCAGTTTCAACTTATTGATAAAATTTAAGAGTTCGATAATGTGCTGTTTTTCTCGGAATTTTGTTTTGGTAAATTACAAACAGAACCAAAATTAAACTAACATTTAATACTCAGGTATAATTTAGGGTATAAACTTGTACCTGCAATCGCGCAAAAAAGTGATTATTTGACTGATTATGAGTCTGACCCCGCTTATTGATTGATTCTAACCCCCGCATAGGCGCCCGCCACGATCAATGATCGCGATCTGGATTGACTGTCTTCTTCTTCTTCTTTATGAAACTTTCATAATATTTTTTGGACATATAGGCCTCCTCATGTGCACGCCACTCTCCCTGATGCTGGGCAAACCAGTTTTCCCCGCAATCTCGGTGATGTCGTCGGATCAAAGACGGTTGTCTTCCCATGTTTCGTTTTCCATTACATGGTCTCCATTCCAGGAGCATACGGGTCCATCGATCATCTTTGGTTCTACAGACATGCCCTGCCACTCCACTCCACTTCCACTTGGACCTGGATTGACTGTCTATCGGGTGTCATGTTTCTCGAACGTCATTTGTGTCTTTCATACTGACTTAAAAACTCGGGTGTAGAATAACTAGGGTGTAATAAACAATAGAAGATAGTAATAATAGAAATACAGAATTTTTACGTGTCAGTTATAAATTACGGTTATTCATATTATTATCTAAATGACCCATCGGTTAAAATTAAGTTCCCCACGTTATCTTAACGAGTAATTAAATTAATTTGGAAGACTCAATGTTAGGAGGGTGGAAAATATTTGTCATTCCAAAAACAGCTATGAGTTCAACTTATTTACAAAATAGAGCTTAATAAAATCTTCATTCAAAAACAAATCGAAAAAGGTTTATTTCAAGTAGGTCTACTTTAGGTATAGGATTAAGTAACTATTATTGTAATTTGTGGATTAACTATTATAATATTGTAATTTTCTCATTCTTCACTGCATTTTGTACACCTAGGTACCTTACTTAAATTTTGAAATGTATACCTATATATCTAAAAATCTTTTGTACTAGCCAGTATAAGTATATTTTTATGCATTAATGTTGTTGTTTTTTTCGAATAAAATAAAATAAAAAAGAATGGGCTATTTTGATTTGTTACATTAACTTTCATAAAGTTAATATTTAAAGAAGATCAAATTATTTGTTGAAAAATTGCTTTAGCCCAATTTTTTTTGTCAATCTAAGTAGGACTATATTGTGTAACTTAATATTATTATCATAGTATTTCACTTAATTTGTTATTTTTTATTACATAGTAGGTACATTATTATTGATGACACGATTTTTTAAATGAAAAAATATACCCTTTCTTCTTTCTTTCTTTCTAGTTTAGGTAGAGTCAGAGGAATAATCCTTACTAAAATTAATAATGAGATAACATCTGCAATCTAAAGATATAATCATAGATATAATGTAGAATGAATATGATGTAGAATGAATAAGTGACTCCTGCAGGGGTTCCTAATATCTTTAAAATAATCATACTAATATTATTAATGCGAAAGTATGTTTGTTTGTTGGTTTGTCCTTCAATCACGCCGCAACGGATCGTAAGTCAATGGGTCAATGTAATTTTTTGGATAGGTGTAGTTGAGAACCGGGAGAGTGACATAGGCTATTTTTACCCCGAAAAATTTAGGAGTTCCTTTGGAACTTGAGGAGTGGGAATTAAAAAATCTTAAACCACGAGGACGAAGTCGCGGGTATCATCTAGTCGTCTAGTAATTTATATATTAAGAAACGAAGCCCGCAGTAGTGAAGCAGAGGGGTTCAAGAATTTAGGGTTCCGTCAATCTACACCTTTTCATCGGCAGGTGATATCTGCTCATCTTTTTTTGTTTTTTAATTAAAATTTAAAACCATCAAGGCGTCGTGTGTCGCGATGCAATCGGTTGACAATAAAACGCGTTCGCTGAGCGATGGTGCGCTGTTAACTCCAAATGAAAAAAAATGCTTTCCAACCCCAATTTTAGTAAATACTTTTGACTTTTGCAAATTAATTTACGTAAATATTGTCGGATACTTTATTAAATTCTCTGTAGATACCTACTGCTTTCTAAACTGCGCAGCGGTGGTATCTACAGATAATAAAATTATGCTTCCAGCATGGTTCTATGGTGTTGGAGGCTGGGATTGTGTTCTACCGAGAAACTTCTTATAAGAACTATCAAAAGACCCTTAACATTTGAGCGTATATATAAATCGTTCGCTACAAGAGGCTACAAGCTGGTCGAGGTCCGATGACCTAAAAGTATCGCTTTAAGTCAATGTGTCGTAGTCATTTCGACCTATCTTAACCCGTACAGTTTACGAGCGGCCAGGCTCTCCTCGTTAGCATATATGCTAACTGGACACGTGTCAGTGCCAGTTTGCGCTACCAGCCCCCCTAGCATGGGCCGAGACAATTTTCTCCCCGAGGAAAGGATAAAAAATTTATTCCTAAATAAATAAATAAAATCGCTAAATAACGGTGGATAAATAGTCCCCCTAGTCCCCGTGAAATGTCAAACGGGGATAAACTTCTCCTCTCCCCAGCCCCCCTAGCATGGGCCGAGACAATTTTCTCCCCGAGGAAAGGATAAAAATTTTATTCCTAAATAAATAAATAAAAACGCTAAATAACGGTGGATAAATAGTCCCCCGAGTCCCCGTGAAATGTCAAACGGGTATAAACTACTCCTCTCCCCTGTTGCCGTGCTCTGAGAAGTGGATAAGTTAATTTTATCTCTTGTCAGTGGATAAAATCGGGGGATAAATTTTTTATCTCCGGCCCATGCTAGCCCTGCTGTTGCCGAGCGTGTGGATAAGTTAATTTTATCTCTCGTCAGTGGATAAAATCGGGGGATAAAATTTTTATCTCCGGCCCATGCTAGCCCTGCAGCTACTATAAACTATCAAGTCCGCACCCTAAACATTTGAACGTATATAAATCGTTCGCTACAAGAGGCTACAAGCTTATCGAGGTCCGATGACATAAAAGTGTCGTAGTCATTTCGACCTATTATAACCCGTACGGTTTACGAGTGGCCAGACTATCCTCGTTAGCATATGCGAACTGGGCACGTGTCACTTTGCCGGCGGTTTTGTTTGCCTTTTAAATTAATCAACTTAATTTCACAGCATCTGGTTTGTAACATGCTTTTAAGGCATTTGGCGTGCGGCCGAGACAAAAGCACCAGACGGTTCGACGGCCCAAGTCGACCTAGAAATTTTCCATCGCGTTAACCTTACTTTGTGAGTTGTGACTACTTAATATTATAATACTAGCTAATTTCGCTCGCATGTCTTAAGGAAAGAATAATTGAGTTCTTGAAGTGAAAACTTCTTTCGCCACGTTGAGCACTTTTTGATAGGGGGGTAAACTTGTGGATTCGCGTCACTGACATGTTCGCGAACACCGACATTCTCGCGTTGTTACGCCTTTAATGCCTTAGTTTTATGGTTTAAGTATATATATTTTTTTTTTAATTAAAAAAATATTCGTTTTCACTTCTATTGGCAGTCCCTATGATTGCCAATTTTGTGTTAATAATACTTTTTTGTCCCTCTCCTTGGTCTTTAGCTTTCAATTTAATGATGCAAAAAATCGTCTAGAGCTCTTTTACGGCGTAATTTATTTAAGAACAAATCCGGCCTGTCTACAATCTACATTATGAAAGGGCTATGTGCAAAACATCAGTTTTCAAGGATTTTAGGTGTACATAAGTCAGTCAATGAGTTATATTAGGACTTTTCTTTTTATAAGTAGCTACTTATTGTTCGTTTGTCCATTATATTGTTTTCTCGACGACAATTTAGTTCGAATTCACATAATATCGATTATTTTTATTATACGTGTTATACTTACTAGTAGTTAACATTATTATATTGTTGTTTTCGTAGGTCTATTATTTTATTTTTCTCGGTGACAATCAGAGGCCCAATTGTCTAAGCCAATAGTAATAATTTTACTGCATATAAAACGTATTATACTCGAACTGTTTAAGGAGTTCATACATGCTTTTTGATGTGCAGGCATCATTGATGTAGAATTTTAGTACTTATTTCTATTTCAATGGCAGGCATCTATAAATATACTTAATACGATTATGATTTCCTTACACTTCATCAATACTTAATGTAGGTATACATAATTATCGATACCCGAGAATTCGTCCACGTAGATTCATATTTTAAATTCCTGGGATACTAGTTAAGTAGGTAGTATGTTTTTAGAAACATACGAAGCAGTTGGTCGTTTAAAAAATTATTCTACTCGTACTTTTTTGCGAATTAGTAACTACATTCATTACAATTAGTGTAAGCTAGAGGTAGGTTATAAATGGGAAGCAATTTTTCATCGTGGTTAATTATTGCAGCTAATATTTTATTAAATTTTTAATTCTGTTGCAATGATTATGGTAATTAATCCATACGCTACCGTTATAAGAATGAAATATTGTCATCTATAAATAATATTTTACTTGTATAGAGAATGTTATTTAACAACATGGCATGGCTGAAATTTTGCACAGAAGTTTCCTCTACAATGATCTCTGACTTGAGAGTCAAAATACTATATGGACCCTGTTTTTATGAATGAATGAATGAAAATACTTTATTGCACACCGAATCGTGCAGAGAACAAAAAACAACTGAAGTAGGTACACAGAAATGGACAGAGATGTATAATATCTACAACTAACTGAAATCTAAGGTGCAAAGGCGGCCTTATTGCTGATTTTGATGATCTCCGACTAACTTACTAACTATTAATAACACTATTTTGTGATCTGTAATAGTTACAGCTAAATTCAATACTAACAACAAACACGAAAATCAGTGTAGTGACCTACTTAATCTTTATTATTCTATCTCTTACACTATACGCGCAAAACTCATAAAATAAGCTCCTACATTACATTAACATAACCTCGCAAATATACATAGATCCTTTTGAATGTACTTCTTATCTTCATTTTAGACACAAAGTGCATTCAAATAGTGATGAATAGCATAATTTAGCCAAAACGGGGAATTTTAGTGATGTAGGAGTTTAAAAACTCCCTTGTATAGCTAATTGGCTGATAAAAGTCGTGTATTATAGCTTAATAGATAGCTAAGAAGCTTTTCAAATACTAATATTGTGCCTTTGACGGATAATAAAATGTTGTGGAAGGTTGTTTCAATATAACTTACCTTTACTAATAAAAACATTCAACACTGGAAATTCCCTAAGAAAGTAAATATGAGCTACTTTAATATCTGTCTGCGTCGTCATTACTGAGGGTCATTACCCCTTTCCATTAGTCACATAATATTTTGTTTGGATTTTCTTGGGACAACCATGTGGTGGGTTCCCTGGTCTATTCGCGGATAGACTACCTGCTTGACCTATAAGCTGTGGCTTTTTCTTTTTCTTAATTTTGTGATTTTAAAATGTAATATCTGCCATTCTGTATTAAAATAAAATAATAATTTAAAATTCATATTTTTTAATAATCAAATAAACTTTTAGAAGTGCTTTTGAATCGTCGAGTGAATCTACCACTGGTTCGGAAAATCATTCCTACCGAGAAGAACCAGCAAGAAACTTGGTGGTTGCTCTTTTGAAAAAATTAATTTACAATTTCATCAATGTATACATAAGTAACCGTTGTCCTTACCATTGCTGGAGCGAGTCAAATCCCATGCTCTTTTATCATTTACGTAATCTTCAACAGTATAATAAGCTTACTTGTAATGGATTTCTTAAACTTGTGTAAAGGCAAGTTTAAAATAGGTTGTGGATTAATCAATTACTTAATGTTTCAAGCTCAAATTATCATTTTTCATATAAGACATTTCGTGAACTATGGCATCAATGAAATAATTATTTATAAAAAATTATAATAAAGCTATGTCTTATGGTATTTATACTCAAAATTGATATAGCCCGAAAACCCGACAAAGTAGTTATACTGCTAAACTTCGTTCAAGATACATACTTATTTCTTCCCTACTTATTTAAATTAAACTGTATCAAAATAAAAATTTACGTCTATATACAGGCTCTATACAACATTTGTTAGAAAAACATCACCTCAAGCCATAGAAGTAAGTATCTCTTAACACCAGGTACGGGCCAGATGTTAGAATGTTATAAATCTCCTGCCTATTGTCTGGCACTTTGTTTTTTAACAATTACTGGACACATGGGCCCCGCGGCGCAAGGGTTTGATCCATATTCGACAGATGGTGAATCCTTGTGGGTATTCTTAACACTTTTTTGGTCACTCAGCATACGGTAAATTCACTTTCGAAAGATGTTAACAAAACTTTTTTCTAAATTATATATCTACTTAATAAATGCGAAAGTTTGTCTGTCTATCTATCTGTCTGTCTGCCTGCTACGCTTTCACCGCTTTAGTCTAATTGAGACAGATATAGATTTCATCCCGTTGAAGGACATAGGCTGCTTTATATCCCGGCTGCTGTAGTTATAGAGTTATTCGAGGAATCAATAAATCTTAATCCATACCTACTATTACCTATTCTGTGTCCATACGTACATAGTCGCGCGCATTGTCTAGTAAAAAAGTAATTTTAAAAAAATCTTTTTAGAAATAGTTTAATTAGTTTAGGGCAAAGTGACACGTGCCCAGTTCGCATATGCTAACGAGGATAGTCTGGCCGCTCGTAAACCGTACGGGTTATAATAGGTCGAAATTCTACTATTAACTAGCGGTAGTTAACTAGCTGAAGTGCGCGGCTTCGGTCGACCAAAATTTGGTAAGGGTATAAATTGCATCCCAGGACGAAAATAAGATTTTGTCAAGGCAAATCAAAGAGTATTTCAAAATCCGACATCACCGCAGATGAAGTCCCGGACATCATCTAGTACATTATAAAACTTAAAACTATCTGTTGCCTATGACTTCGTTCGCGTGGGTTATGATTTTTTCAATTCCCATCGTCGGGAACTCCCTTAATTTTCCGGGATAAAAGGTAGCCTATGTCACTCTCCGAGTCCTCAACTATACCCATGCAAAAAATCACGTCGATCCGTTGCTTTGTTGCGACGTGATTGATGGTCAAAACAACAAACAAACAAACAAACACACTTTCGCATTTACAATATCAGTATGATGTTCATAAATCCTTTAGGCTTTAATGTACATTAAAATTATCCAAAACTCGAAATCTTCGCTTCGGGTTTTCAAAAATCCAGAACCTAATTAATGTCGGTATGTGAGTAATTTAGATAAATCTTCTTGTATTAACTGCTGGTAGCTCCCGACTCTATCAACATTCAACGTAGAGCCATCTAAGTGCGGTGTGATTATATTTTTGGTTTATTTAATCGTATCGTATTACAATTTAATGTTAGGCGTCCATCTAGGATTCTACGAAAAAACTCTTTAGAGACTAATGAAATTATTATCCGATTTAAAGGAGGCTTCATTAGCTTACAAATTATTTTGTAAGCTTTTTTCATTGGCTTACAAATTATTATCTATACTAATATTATAAATGCGAGTTTGTTACTCAATCACGCAGAACGGCTGAACGGATCTGGACGAAACTTGGCACAGAGATAGTTTATAGTCTGGAATAGCACATATAGGCTACTTACTATTCATCCCGGAAAATTAGAGTTCTCGCGGGAACCAAGAATCCTTAATCTACGCGGACGAAGTCGCGGGCATCAGCTAGAAAAATAAATTTTAAAGACTTGCGAAAGATAGTTGCTGAATAAATATTTTTTTCTAGAACGGGTAGCAATGTGATTAGTATTTTATGGTGACAAGGGTTTTATCTGTTCCCAGTAAAAATATTTAAAATAAAATGGCAGCCTTTAAAACGATGAGCAAAAATATTACAGGATTTCTTTTTTAAATTTCAAAAAATATGTTTACGATTTAAGTTGTCTTAGAATATGTAAATAGACCGCGCGAATTCCATGTTCAAATATTTTACACGCTATATCAGCAATTAATTAAAGCCAAAATCCGACAATCTTCGAAAGGTCTAGTTAGCCAATACTATTCTAAAGCAGTATCTATCTACGTAGAGTTAGGTAATCGTTTGGAATTCCATCCCTTCTCGCAACGCTAGACTGCTTGCCGCGATGATCTTTACCTTTACAGGTTTTGATAGTTCAATACAGTTTAGCTATTTAATAATCTTATGATGCTACTAGCGGATGCTCGCGACTTCGTTCGCGTGGCGTAAGTTTTTTTAATTCCCACACGCACTCTTCAATTTTCCGGGATAAAAAGTAGCCTATATCATTATCCAGGTCCTCAACTATACCCATGCAAAAAATCACGTTGATCTGTTGCGGCGTGATTGAAGGACAAACTATCTATTTAACGTCCTTGGGGATAAAATTTTCAAAAACTGTGCATCGCGTATTTCTTCATTTCAAATACTAAGTTTCATGGCTATAACTTGAAAAATTGCAGACTTTCAAACAAAGTTTCAACACCTATTTTACCACTTTGGGGATTAAATTGTGTTACCGATTGGATTGACTAAAACTCTGTATAATTTTGTGACAAAATCTCTTGAAATCATTTAAAACTTATGAATAAATGAGCTTTAAATTAATTTACATCTGCTCCCTACCTACCTACACTTACCTATTCGTTTATCTACAAATTCGTATTATTGTAAGATTTTCAAAACAGCTAGGTACTTTAACAAGGATGTGACAAGGTTCCTTGAAATGAAATGGAATGTTTGTTTCATGTAGTATCATGTAGTATGTTGTCCATTAAAAGTATGCTTCTGAAAAAAGCTTATTATACTGTTGAAGATTACGTAAATGACAAAGGAGCATGGAATTGAATCGCTCCAGCAATGCTAAGGACAGCGGTTACGTATGTAATTACAAATTAATGAAATTGTAATTTATTTATTTTTTTTCAAAAGAGCAACCGCCGAGTTTCTTGCTGGTTCTTCTCGGTAGGAATGGCATTCCGAACCAGTGGTAGATTCATTCGACTATTCATAAGCACTTGTAAAAAGTCTATTTGAATAAAAAACTTTTGAATTTTGAATTTTGAATTTTGTATTTATGCCTCATATTATGATATTATGTCTTGAGGCTATTATACCAATTAACCGCGTAAGTTGTGTGTACGTACCTCTCTATTTTAGAGAATCGGAAAATTATATTTGACTAAAACTTCGTTCGCGTGGATTTATATTTTTTTTAAATCCTCTGAGTGATAACTTCACAAAATCCTTTAATAGCGACGATTTACTCGTACATTATAGAGAACCTACATTTAGGATAAATATGTAGACCCAGTGATTTAAGTCGATATGTCAGTGAGCTCGTTCCTCGTTTTGTAATTTTTTTTTAATATTGTACCAAAAGTAGGTTTTTGTTACACCTGTGCTCTAGGTATCACAAGGTGGCTGTATTACAGTCTATTACCAAAAATGAGAAGGATAACATTAACTGTTTTTAACTTTTAAAAATTAACTTTCATTGTATAAACCTAAATTATATTATCAGTCTTATTGTAACTAGAACAAAAATATAGTACAAAATCGTAAAACATGTGTGTTTCCAATGAAACGAAACAATTCATTGAGTTAATACCTAATTCTTTTATCCCTAAGGCAGGTAATGCACGTGCAAACCGAAACAATGGGATTTTCACTCCATCTGGCACGGATAAACTTAATGACAAACATCTGTTAATTTAATACCCTGCAATTGTTTTCACTCTGTACTGTTTGGACATGAACGTTTTTGAAGTTTAAATAATAATTTATCTAAGTGTTGAGTTAGCTTGATAAGGAAAAGGTTTCGTATAGTTATATAATCGTTTAATGTGTTTGATGGTTCTTAGATATCTATGACTCTACGATTATACAGGATAAAACAAAAACAATATCTACTACTAGGTGATGCCCGCGACTTCGTCCGCGTGCTTTAAGTTTTTTTTATTCCCGCGGGAACTCCTAAATTTTCCGGGATAAAAAGTAGCATATGTCACTCTCCAGGTCGTCAGCTATACCCATGCCAAAAATCACGTCCATCCCATTCGTATCACGAACTTTTATACAAACTTTCAACCCCCATTTAACCCTTTTGGGGTTGGAATTTTCAAAAATCCTTTCGTAGCGGATGCCTACGTTATAATAGCTATCTGAGTGCAAAATTTCAGCCCGCTCCGACCAGTGGTTAGAGCTGTGCGTTGATAGATCAGTCAGTCAGTCAGTCACCTTTGCCTTTTATATACATACTAGCTGATGCCCGCGACTTCGTCCGCGTGGATCGAGGTTTTTCGGTTCCCGCGGGAACTCCTTAATTTTCCTGGATAAAAAGTAGCCTATGTGTTATTCCAGACTATAATCTATCTCTGTGCCAAATTTCATCCAGATCGGTTCAGCCGTTGGGGCGTGATTGAGTAACAAACATACATCCATACATACATCCATCCATCCAAACTTTCGCATTTATAATATTTATTTGATTTAGACTAGCTGATGCCCGCCAGTTCGTCCGCGCGGATCGAGGTTTTTTGGTTCCCGCGGGAACTCTTTAATTTTCCTATCTTTTACCACAGAATAGGTAATAGTTTTTACTTAACTCTTTAATCCGCCTATGTGTTATTCCGGACTATATCTCTGTGCCAAATTCTATCCAGATCCGTTCAACCGTTTTGGTGTGATTGAGTAACAAACATCCATCCATCCATCCAAACTTTTGCATTTATAATATTGAGTTTATATACTCGTAAGTCAGTGGAAATCGGAAATTATCGTATTTCGAACTTGATTAATATTTAATTAATAATTCAATTAATATTTTCCATACTTATTATTAGAGAGATAATACCTTTGATAATTAGTATTTACTGAATGTTTTTTAATTATTTAGTAATTGATTGAATTTATGCAAAACTGTCAATCACGAATATGCAGAAAAATGTTAAAAAATTAGAGTTAAATCCTATTCCAAAAATGAAGTTGAGGCCATGAATATGAGTAATTTCCCATGGCACAGTATGAGTCAATGAGTTATAATTCGCGAGGTCGTGAGTCGTGATACGGCTGCACATGCTCACTGGTGGAATTCTAACTGCTCATCATTTGCATATTTACTGTTATCTGTGTTTCAAAATGAAATCGGAGAAAATCATGCATTCGCTATTTGTAATTGTTTGTGGAGAAACTCGGTGGTAAAGGTTTGAGAGTTTGAATGACATAATAAACTGTCTGCTTGGATTTTTTTATCCACTACAAGTTAGCCCTTGACTGCGATCTCATCTGATAGTAAGTGATGATGCAGTCTAAGATAGCAGCAGGCTAACCTGTGCAGCTATTCGGTTTCTACACGGCATCGTACCGGAACGCTAAATCGCTTGGCGGCACGTCTTTGCCGGTAGGGTGGTAACTAACCCCGGCCGAAGCCTCCCACCAGGCCAGCCAGCCAATTCAGAAATTATAAATTTCCAAACCCTGCCGGGGATCGAACCCGGGACCTCCGCATGTTAAGGCAACAGCGCTCAACACTGCGCCACGGAGGTCGTCAACTAGACTTACTTACTTATAGAGATACTTGTTTACATCAATATATTTTGAACTAGATGATTCCCGCGACTTCATCAGCCTGGATTAGGATTTGTTGATTCCCGCGGGAACTTTTTTTCGGGATAAAAAGGATAAGTAGCCTAGTACCTTCCCCGGGATACAAACTACCCCTGTACCAAATTTCATCAAAACCGGTTGAACGGATGAGTCGTGAAAGCGTAGCAGACAGACAGACGCAGACAGACAGACAGACACACTTTCACATTTATTATATTAAGTAGGTACCTATGGAATCTAATCAGCTTCATCTCCAGGTAACAAAATTATTTTTAGCCCCCAAAAAATTGTAATTTGCTCTGTTAAAAAAGATTTTTTCGACGCGGTTTGTTCCCTACAAAGCGGAAGGACGTGGGAACCCACCGCATTATTATCCCAAGAAAACTCCTACCATTATGTGATTAATGGAAAGGGGTCATGACCCTCAGTAATGAGGAATACGACGCAAAGAGAGACCCTACAAAGCTTATGTAAAATAGCTTTGGCATATATCATTTTTTTTCTGTACTTACAAAAGTTATATGATTCTGACATCTATGCTCGTATTTTCTAATTTATATATACTAAGATAGACAGCTGTTCTAAATTGTAAATTAAATGTATCTTTCCTAACTAATGTGAGAGTCATAAGCATCTGCATTTCCTAAAGACACTGGTGATTTAAAGCACCTTGCATCGCCCTACTTGAAAAGAGCATAATATTTTTAATTCGAATTAGATTTTTATGGCACAAGCGGTAAGACATGGGTCACCTGCCTTAAGCTTATGTAACTTCTGTATCACAGTTTTGCATTTGACTGCAATCTCAATTCTCACCTGACGGTGTGGAGAGATGTCATATACTAGAGGCGACGATCTCCTGCAAAATGGTCCTCTACCACTGCCTAATCACATAATTTCAAATCACATCTTCTAACTATATTTATCTATAAAAGGAAAAGGTGACTGACTGACTGATCTATCAACGCACAGCTAAAACCACTGGAGGGATCGGGCTGAAATTTGACATACAGATAGCTAGACGTAGGCGTCCGTTAAGAAGGGATTTTCGAAAATTCTAACCCCAAGAGTACAGTAGCAAGTAAGAGCTAGTGGTCGATCTGTCGCAGCCAACTAGCTTTTTTTTTATCCACTACAAGTTAGCCCTTGACTGCTATCTCACCTGATGGTAAGTGACGATGCAGTCTAAGATGGTAAGGCAGTTATATTAAACCCATACCCCTATTCGGTTTCTACACGGCATCGTACCGGAACGCTAAATCGCTTGGCGGCACGTCTTTGCCGGTAGGGTGGTAACTAGCCACGGCCGAAGCCTCCCACCAGGCCAGACCAGGGAATATTCAGAAATTATAAATTCCCAATTTGACCCTGCCGGGGATCGAACCCGGGACCTCCGCACGTTAAGACAACAGCGCTCAACACTGCGCCACGGAGGTCGTCAAAAAGCCCTAGCCTCTTTACTAATCGGAGCCGATCAACTAGCGGCCTGAATGATATTCAGCCGTAGCGTCTTATACAACAGTTAAGCTGGCTGGCTGATACTTCTGGAAGAAGAAGTTCTGACCTAGAATGTTGAAATTTTACACAAAAATTGGTAAGGGATTTCAGCCAATAAAGCAAAGGTGTAAACGCGCTTCTGTTTCACCATCGCATTGTTCAAGTTATCGTTTATTGAACAAGTAGGTAAGTAAGTATGTATCTGTGTTATTTGGAACGCCGCCGTCGTCGTGTCTACGGCGTGCTGAGATAGGATTCCCGAAGATCTCTCGACCTTTTATTAGTACAAGTGCACACATAACCATAAGTGCAATGTGTACGAATTATTTATGTATGTTTATATGGTAGGCAGGGCTATTTATCGGCATAGACACTTTGGCGAAGATACGACGTATGAACGAATCGTCTTTTAGCACAAGATATTATTATGATTATTAGTACCTACGGACTCCGTTTAACTCACAGAAGAGAGAGCGGAAAAGACTGAACGAGCACAAACAGTTCAAAAAGAGTCAAAAATATGAGCTCATTTAAGCAACTGTCAAATTCAATGTTATTAGAACCTATTTTGACTCGAGTTCTTCCCCCTTATAGTCATTTCCCGCTCGTTACTCTTTTACAGTGGAAACCCTGCTGAACTTAATGATACTAGCGAATTAGGCCACGATTTATAATTCACGAGATAAGTATAATTTCTTGCTTACACAAAACAGGTTGTATCTAATATCTATGATGTTTCAATAACTTAACTACTATACTTCATTTATTTAGTTTTGGCCCAAATCATTGACTTAGGTTGGTAAATCTATAGCCCAAATAAATAAAACAATAAAGGAAGTAAAGTCGTGTTATTAATAAAAACCGTTTTTATGGGTGAATGTACAATCTCACGCACCCGTATGCTATAGGTACTAGATATTAGATAGCAACCGCCAGGTGGCTATCGAAAGTGTGTCTTTAGCATACATTTGATAAGTTTAGCATAAATTATGTTCTTATAACGAATGTATAAACGTGATGTCATCTGAATACACCGGAAAGTACCGTAAACTATGTTTTATGGCTTAAATCAGCTAATTTTGTTTGACTAACACTGTTCAGCTGCAGATATTTGTCTGAAGATGAGCATATAATATACTACGAGGGTCTACAAGATCAAATATCTATGTATCTACTGTTAAGGGACATACCAAGGTAGGTACGTAGTATTTGTATGTTTAATGTAATATAATAGATGATCAAACGAACTTCCTGAAGTGCAGGAAAAGGCTAGAAAGTAAAGTAATTTAAATCGTGCCTCCAACTTAGGTCTTAATCGCTTAATGTCTGTCTTTCTTTTAGATCAAAAGAGACACTAATTTCCGGGCCGTACCTTTCACATACATACGCGCACACATACACATTAAAGTTTGAAGAACCTGCATACAAGAACACCTACCTGGTTCGACTCGTTTGGTGACGTCGAAACTAAGATCAGCATCAGACGCGTCGAAGAAACTCTTATGACGTCATGTACTTTGAATTTGCAAGGTTTCCAGTTCTGGAGCAAGCCACAAAAGCTATTGGGTTTTGCTGTCAAGAAATTCTTAATAACAGCCCGAAGTTGGGGAGTTAGCGGTAGTACAAATCAACCCCGTGCCTCAAAAATATCCAAAGCCTTGAGTCCTGCACCTAGATCTCTATCCGGACGTGTTGGATTGTCATACAATTGGTCTATATTATGGCAGTAAGAGAACATAGAGTACCTTATAGTACCTACATCTGTGTTTGCGCTCAGACTTCACTTTCAGAACATTATGAAGAATTCTGGGGCTTTGCAAGTTTCCTCACAATGTTTTCCTTCACCGTTAAAGCTATAAATATTTAATTACAATAGGTATAACTCCGAAGTGTTAGAGGAACCCCCGACCATCCGAAGAAGAGGCCAGGCTTCTAGACCACTAGACTAGGCTATAACCTATTACCTATTCTGTGCTATAACCTCTTGTAGTAGGGCAAAGAAAATAATGTTTGTACCATCATAATACCTCAATGGTTTGTACACGACCGCCCAAAAAAGAAGTGTAATATTTTCAGGGTCCATGTATACTAAGTAGGTATGTGAGTTTATTTATTCCACCATTCCACCATAAATTCTAAATGCCTGAACAGATTTGGATGTATGGGGTAACGTTAAAATCCTTACATCATCCCAAGTGACACTGGCTAAAATTTTTGAAAGACAAAATAACTAGTGGTTCGCCCCGAACTGAGACCTCGCGGTATCCATAAACTTGTATACAGAGCGCCATCAATGAAGCACATTAAAAATTAAATAATTTCGTTTCCTTATAATATTTATCTAATTTTAGTATTTGTTGTTCATGTACAGGATATAATTCAAATAATTGATAAGTTTCAGGCTCAGCCTTTCAGAAAATTGAGAGTTCTGAGGTCAGCTTTGGACGTTAGAAAATCGCCACTTTGAAAGCCCCCCATTTCGTCAATTTTAGGGGAAAAATTAAAAAAAATATATTTTCGACTCTGTTCCTTATTATCTTTAAAATGATATACCGCAACCCTATGTAACGCTACAAAAAATATTTTACTTCGCATTCACTTCTATGAGAGCCCCCCTGAAATAAAGGTTTTTATAACTTTTTAAGCCATATTCGGCGGGAGGCCATCGGTTTACATATTATATTTAAATTTGAAGTAATTACGTTCAGTAATTCAGAAGTTATAAGGCTCTGACAGACGGACGGACGGACGGGCAAGTGCAAATTCACTCAAGTAGACTCAGAGACCTTCCGCTTCGCTCGATCAACAATATGGCAGGGCAGTCGTTTTTTTGATAATTTAATTTGATTAAATAATTTATTGAGTATATAATGAAATATGAAGTTAATGATTAAACTGGTAATATGCGGTTCAGGCTATGTGGTCATACCAAGGCTAAAAAGATTAATAAAATAACTACTATTGAAATGTTCATTAACAGATTTTTATCAGCATTGTATTGTGTAACTGTTGTCTGTACATATTTAGCGTTCGTACCAAATACCTATAAGTATGATAAGTCGACGCTCACATTCCAATATATCCGGCTTTGCGACCTTTATTTAAGCCAGTGCCGATGCAAATTGCAAGACACTGAAGATATAAAAAGTAGCCGTGCATATTTCCTAAATACCCTGATTGTCCCTGATAAATTCATGTTTCCTTCCTACTTGATCCACAATTACCACCTGATGACCTGTAAATATGTACTTACTAGGATCTTACAGCTTAAAGGTTACATGAGGTTATGTCTATCCACCAATCAATCAATCTAGGATCTAAGCTTTCTACTGTCTAAGATTAGTCATCAACTTAACCGTTTCAAATCAAAACAGAAACTAATATGTGCTGTCTTTACTGGCTTATATTATTTTAACTGGACCCAGGGACTCTATTACAATAAATAGGTAGATCGCTACAGAGTGATAATCGCAATGACCTCTGATTGATATTCCCTTTTGGCCAAATCGTTACCGCAAAAATGCATTTTTTTTTCACAAAATTTTATTTTACCACTTTGTCGACGTGGTTAATATGCATCTAAGGGCCTCTGAGCTAAGCAATTATCCTATCTACTTTTTTCAAATGAATTTTTAAAAACACGGCAATAAGAAAATTGAACACTTAATTGAATACTAGTCTAAAATAACTCGGTCACTATAATGTATTTGAAAAATGTTTAATAGTCTTACTTATTGAGGACGACTGATTAGCAAAAGCTAAGGGCTTCACAGATCCGTAGTATATTAAAGTTCGAGAGCCGCTTTCCAAAGAAGATGGCTTCGACATTCCGCGCGTGCTATCTGGCACGCCGCACGGACTGCGCACATGCAGCTATAAACAAAACCTGTGTGAAATGTGGATATGATACTAAATTATATGCAGCAACAGGTATCTTAATTAGGATAGGTCATAATTACAATTCTGACGATTCTCCACTACAGACGTGTTCTGGAGTGGAGACCCCGTACCGGCAAGAGCAGTGTAGGACGACCTCCAGCTCGCTGGTCCGATGACCTAAAGAAGGTGGCGGGAAGCGGGTGGATGTGGAAGGCAGAGGACCGTGTTTGGTGGCGCGCTCTCGAAAAGGCCTATGTCCACTCAGTGGATGCATACAGGCTGATGTATCATGTATGGATGGATGGATGGATAATTACAATAAGGTACTTGTGTTTGCCCCAAGTTGTTAAGGTGCTTGGGGTGCCAAAGAGCAGGAATGGCGACCTCGCACTGGGAGAGGAGAGTGCTTTGGAGCTTTGAAAGCTTTGTGTGGTATAGTTGCAATGATCAGCCCCCCGATTGTGTAAGCAAATCGTAATCGTAATGGTTTTCAAACGGAAAATACGACCTGTTTAAGGAGTTCATAGATGCCTGCACGTCAAAAAGCATGTATGAACTCCTTCAACAGTTCGAGTAATACGTTTTAAGCTGTCAAATCCGGTCAAGGTCTGCACCCTTACGCTGTCGAAATTCCGCGGACTGTTATGTATATACGAAGCGATTAAGTATATTCTACTTATTAATAGGTGTAGGTACCATAATCCAGGTCGACAAAACTTAATGGATTCGTGCCTTCTCCATTGTGAAGTATTCAGCAATTTGTAGCGACACCGTGTAGTGTCGTATACTTAGTGTAGTATAGTAAGTGAATAGCTATAATGATACGTCCCGCCCGCGAGCTCTAGGTCGCAGGCCATGTGCTCAAAGGTCGCACGCACACATGCACAGATGTGGGTACAGTTGACGACAAAATAGATGTTAACTAATAAACGACAGAATTTTGCTACATAATTATCTTTATAACCATATGTATATTAATTACTAGCTGATGCCCGCTACTTGGTCCGCGTGGATTGAGGGTTTTTAAAGTAGCCTATGTGTTATTCCAGACTATAATCTATCTCTGTGCCAAATTTCATCCAGATCCGTTCAGCCGTTCTGCCGTGATTGAGTAACAAACAAACATCCATCCATCCATTCAAACTTTCGCATTTATAACATTATAGTATAGAAGCTTGCTTACTTGCTTACGGTTTAATTGGGATCTTCTACGCCATTGCATTTTGTAGACTTCAGTAGAGCTGGATTTGATCAGTCAACATTCTATTACCTGTACAAGTTGATTGCAAAACCGCTACGTTTACCATTCAATCATAGACCGACGATGATACATACAGTTCATTTAATGATTACCAATATCAGTAAGAACATAAATTTTTAACAATATAATAAATGAAAAAGTAATCAAACTTATGTCTTGAACCCTGTTTATTTAAAAGAATGGTTCATAATAATAATTTAATGATGATATGAGACAAAGTATTTACATTTAAACCAGATTTAAATGTATAGATATATCTAAAGGCAGATTTGTTATACAAAATCTGTTAAATCGTTCAATCTATTCCTCAATACAATAGAACTTTAAAAAGCTAGCCAGTAGCTGACTAACCTAATCAATCAAATAATCAAATTAATATTATAAATGCGAAAGTTTGGATGGATGTATGGATGTTTGTTACTCAATCACGTCCCAACGGCTGGCACAGAGATAGATTATAGTCTGGAATAACACATAGGCTACTTTTTATCCTGGAAAATTAAGGAGTTCCCGCGGGAACCGAAAAACCTCGATCCACGCGGACGAAGTCCCGGGCATCAGCCAGTTAGGTACTATATAAATCATGCATCATGCATATTGCATCACCGTGGAATGGTGGCAAGAATGCTGGCTGTATTTCCGCGCTGGACAGCCAGGCTGATCCTTTGCGCAAAAACTGAGCCAGATAAAAAGGCAGCCGATAATCGAATTAAATTTTCTTCCCACCAGTACGATATAGACACATCTCAACACATAAAAGGATGCTGCAAGTTCGAGCTGAAGCTTTCTATGCTATTCTTAAAAGGCATCCCGGAACCCGTTCATTTTGACTTTGAAAAGCAAAACTCCTCTCGACCCAGAGTAGCAGGCCCCGCATCATCTACAACGGTATTTAAATACTTGAATAATTTACTTATTACTAATACTGCCTACTTAGAAAGGCTTGTACCAGAATACCTTATAACTAGGTTTTGAATCGAGCTTCGTTGAACTTTGGTATGCGTTGACATTACAGCTACTGATGGCATTTATTTTGAACCTAGATATTGTGATACAAGAATTTAATCTATAGTTACATTTATTTGTCTATTTTAAATTAGACCAATTTGAATTTTTCGTGCTATTTATTATTTTTCGCCTTTATTTTATTTATCTTCGATGTTGAATTTAAGTTTTATTAGCTTTATTTTTTAAGTCAATGGAAAGCTAATATCATAATTATTAATATTTTTAGCAAAAAAAATTATCGAAGGAGGTTTGTAGGAGTACACGTCTACTCTTCTATATTTTTGACAATTCCAAACAATATTTAATTTAGCGTTCCGGTACGATGCCTTGTAGAAACCAAATAGGCGTACCTATGGGTTTAATATACCAACCATGCCCCTAACAGGTTAGCCCGCTACCATCTTAGACTGCATCATCACTTACCATAAGGTAAGATCGCAGTCAAGGGCTAACATGTAGTGGATAAAATAAAAAAATATTTTCACTTAATTTAATAAAAAGTGAAGATAAATTGTCATTAACTGAATGATGGAGAATAATTTATTGGTCCTATGATTCCCCCTTGTTAAAAACAATTAAGCTTAAAGAGCTAGATATATTACAGCAAGTTACTTAGATAAACAAGGAAAATAAACGTTTTAAGTACTTGCATATAAATAAACTGCTATTATTAGATAACCGAGCGGCCAGTCACGACTCAAGGATCCTCCTTTGGTCCTGGTTTAAAGTATTAATTGGCTTCATGATCGATATATCCGTCTTGCTAAATTATTGCATAGATAAAAATTTACTACCTCCTTTGGTGCTAATTCACTGTGGTCAATATAAATGGTTTAATTTTATCACCAACTAATACTTTATCACTTAATAATACCTAGTAAAGTTTGGGGTTAAAGGCTGTTAAGACGTGACCTGATGTATTAATTAAAAAATTATCTCTGTATAATATGTAAGCAGGATGGAAAATGCATCTTCTTTGATCTTCATCGGGCTAGTCAAGCTTATAACCTTATGGTAGCCATTTTAAGCAAATGTGAAACTCTTTCGCTTTTCCGGGTGTTTAAAAATAAATATAGTCCTTTATGAGAAATCTGAAATTTTTGCCTCTCTATTATTATGTGATCCATTCACAATAAAAGAGTTAAATATAGGCCCAACAGTAGGCCTACTAAATTGTGAAAGTTTCCTTACCTTATGGCCGTTAGACCTCTGACGTTGCATTCCACACTCCAATCACCTTACACATAGGCACCCGAATTACATAAGCGCGAAAATAAATCCCATCTGTCATCTAAATCGTTCTATAAACGACCTTATCAAAGTTCATCAAAGTCGAAAATTGCGTGTGCTCATATTAATTTACATAGCACAATATGTCGAACGCCGATTTGAATCCTGTATCCAATATATTAGCGGTCTTAAAATCACCTGTTGCCTTCCACACCTGTTCAAGAATCACATCTGACTGCTACTTTCAAGCTGAAACATACCCTAAAGTTGTTCTGAGAGAGTTGTTAGTTGTGTTTGAGTAATTTTGTTACTTTTTCGACGATCAGCCGGCCAAACAAGTTAAAAAGTTTCGGACAGTTGTTTGAGAAAAAGATATGGCTATAAAAGTGTACCTCGTTGATGCGTATACGCATCGGGATATGATATTATCAAGTTAGTGCCTCGATCTTGATCTCTGTTTTTATTTCCGTCAACCATGTTTATAATGTTTTTAAATCGGCGTTCATGTTTGTTCATTGTTCGCCATAAATATGTTATTTTATGTTATATGTTACTTTATCATAATCTTCTCTAATTCAAAAATTCATAATCTTCTAGGATTTCCGTTCGTCTGTAAGTTCCAGATTTTTTGGCTTATCCTAAAATACTTGGTATTATCAAAGTATCATAATTTATTTTATTTTGTAAAACTCAATACAAAATCATCATCACTTTCTATCATCTTCTTTTCTTGCTAGTAGGTATATGCCATTACTAAACCCTCTACTTATCTATTTTCAAATTAACAGAAGAAATAAAAAATACATTAAAGTACAAGTATCATTAAAGAGAGTCTCAAATCTCGGACCAACTAGATAATCCCGATGAACACTTTTTTATAATTAGCATTTATATCAAATACTCAACTAAACTCAACAATTTCATATAAATATCTTTTAATTTACCCCATAAATTCAACACCTCCACGGATAATAACAATCATTATTATTATATTATACGAAAAAGGTTAAACCAATCTAAGAAGTCCTATTTAGAAAGGCTATATTTCCGGATTTGTCACAATAATTATGTTAGAATTAATTGCAGGGACCGGCTGAGCATCCTCCGGCGTCCATATTTGACCACTTTCTCTTAAAGTTCGAACATTTGAAACTTATTAAGTTTCTCTACAGTTTCTAGTGTTATTCGAGATGAGGCTACTGTATTATGTGGACGTCCGCTTAAAATTTTCATAAACATTTCGTGTTTCATAAGATCAAGAATGTACCAATGCCAATTCGTAAAATTTTTAAACTTCAAGCATTTTTTTAGGGGTAGCTGGGAAAATTATCAACATTTTTGTTATTGTTAAGTATTTATATTTACTTTATTTATTGTATACATATTATGAATAATTATAATAATAAATAATCTCTTATGATTTAACATCATTTGTAAGTCGGCTGCCAGTCAGAATAAAGCAACAGTTTTGTAAGTTAAGCTTTCAAGATTTGATTGATTGCTGTGGAATAAAACTGTGAATAAAAACGGTTATGTCCATACAGATTAAAAGTTAAATTGGCTATGTACTATTTATTATATTGCAAGTAAGTTCGTGCTATAAAGTGGGTGGCTCGGAAATTAAATAATTAATGATTAGTAATTAGATCGGAAAGTAATATGGGAAAGATTTAAACGAGCGCGCAAGAGTTGATATAGATTTATTATTCCTTTGAACGATGTCGGCGATTTTGTTTGATATTTTATTTTTCATGATTCATTACTTGATGTTTTTGGCTGCATCGTGCAAAGTTTTAAAGGTGAACTCGAATTAATTAAACGTTTTTAATTATTATTGTGACATAATACGTAGGAAGCAAATGATTTGTTTGTTTCACAACTGGGTAGATCGTGAAGTAACCGATCCATATACTCATAATAAAACTGTTAATAGACGGTTCCTGTCTGAACATTAAGTATTTTTTGAGCATTTTAATTGCTCCAAGTTGCATTCAAACCGTTCAATACTGCAGACAGACTGTCAAAAAATGAATTAAACAATTTTTATTTCATTTATCAATAATTGTTAGTCTGTCTATATTAGACATTTGCACACTTATAGCTTACAACCTTGTTCAACATAATAGGATAAGTTAATTATTATTTAATTCGATTCCTTCGGGATAGGGGATGTAAGTTTTGGACGATTTTACTGCATAACTCTCGCTCTTCTTCTTCTTTCTCTCTCTCTCTTGACTTCTTACTCTCTCGTTAGTAAGATGATACTGAATTCACCAGATCTTTATGCAAGCTGTGTGAAGCCGGGTCGGGTCATCTAGCTGACCTATATAGTACAACTGAATTACCGAAAAAAATGAGAGTTGACAAAAAATACTCTTATTTTACCTCATTCTCTGCCCATAAGTTTTTACCTACGAAGGGTCATTACAATAACAATAAGAACAGCCCAAAAACCGGCTAAGCTAAAGCCCGCTAAGCTGTTAATGATCTCATTCGGAAGACTAGCCTGCGGCGAGTTTGCCACTTGGTTGAATAAATTTTACCTCGTCAAGTTGCTGAAGTAACTCCATTACTCTAAATATTTTAATACTAGATCATGACTTCATCCGTGAGGATTTCGGTTTTTTAAACTCCCGTAAAAACTATAATTTTTCGGAATAAAAAGCCAGTGTAGATCGAGATGTAAACTATTTCTTAACTAAATTTTGTCTAAATCGATTAAGCGGATGGGCCATGGAAAAGTTGAGCCAAAAATTATGGACGAAAATAGTAGATCGTTCAACAAGGGACTAAAACGAGCCAATTTTACACGATATGTTTGCCTCCCGAGCGTAGCGAGCGACGTATAGAATCGAGTAGAATGGCTTTTAGTCCCGAGTTAAACACTCTAATGCCAGAACAAAGGGGCATCATTAAAAATATCTTAAACTTCAATAAACATAAGTACTTATAAATGATTTTTATTGAAACATGTAGGTACAACCTACCACCTGTTTATTTTCGTACATGGAAATAATAATTGTGTTCAACTTTTTATAAATATTTTTAATAAGCATGAAATAAAATGTAATGTATGTGGTGTGACTTCGAATATTTTATGAGCCGAGAAATAATATTTTGTATCGTTCAATGAAATTTTACGCCAGCCATGTTTCTGTTAAAAATATTTGACCCGGTTTCATCGATGTATATATTATGTAGTTACATACCCAGATACGCCAAAAACATAGTTCTCTGTATTTACTGTCGCGTAGTCGGATAAAAATTAACTGGTCACTTACATTTTTTCAAGATTTTTCAAATCTGGCGCACGTTCCAATTAGGCGTTTTATTGCTATGTAATATTTAATATGCGTGTCTTTATGTCTGTCTGTGGTGCGCACGCGAACCGATGGGGTCATATACGGAATCAAGCCGTGACTTTTGTAGTACCACACTACGTGGTTTCCGAGTGTCAGACTTAGTGTAGTTTTTCTATGACTCAAATTTATAATCCATCTAGCTGCACTGTTACTATAAAGATTACTTATATTTGTCAAAAAAATTATGGGTTTTTTTTGATTATTAATCTACGTTGCGACCAATATAATCACAGAATAGGTAATAGCACAATGTAATATGGTACCAAATTGCAGTATGAGATAGTTGTTACGTTGTTAATCGCTGAACTTGTGGATGATTTTCAATCGTTATGAAAATCATTACGAAATTAAACCTTTTTTAAATTGTCTGCCAAAACCACTATTGAATTTTTACACAAAAGTTAGTCTCGAATCTTCTAATTTAAAACAAAAACTAAAATCTATTTCGAAAAATTATACCAAATGATTTATTAAATATAAAAAGCGGCAATTAAACATCGTTATTTGGTAAATAACGATGTTTAATTGCCGCTTTTTAAATAAACTAATAATTTAATGTCCTTTCTTAATTTTTATAACAGTAATACAAATACAAAATCAATTTTGAATGTGACACATTTTAAAATTGCAGAAATAAAAATAAACATTGTAGACCGACATAAATTCTCACGGCTAAGCGCTGCATATTCCGAAATATTTTCTCAAACCCGGAATGCAAATATTTTAGGCGCGTAGCCAAAATAAACAAAAACGTAGACTACATAAAATATGGCTGTCACATCCCTAATACCTGTCTAAGAATGTCCTATAAATTAGTTTGAGTGGATTTGTGATCTAGAAAATAGGATTTAAGAGCATCTAAATTACGCAGACATGTTTTATATTTAAAAAATCTGTCCTCGACTCATTTGTAAAATGTTTTATATTTATTTATGTCACTTTTTCTCTCTCGCCTGCGACTCCGCTCACGTGAAAACCAAGTGAATCCATACTAATATAATAAATGCGAAAGTGTGTTTGTCTATCTGTAGTCTATAGTTTAGTAGTAGCTGAAGAGATCTTAATTTAGCAAAGAGATAGGCAAGGACCTAATTTAGTGGAAAACAGAAAAAAGCAAGTGAGTTGGCTACGTATAAGAAATTGGAGTCGATAAGTCTTCGAGTTCAAGTGGAGACCGCGTCTTAGCAAACTGTGTGCAAGTACCATGAATGATGCTTGAATAGAGGAAAAGCCCAATATAATCCATTATTATGCGAGTCATAAATAGGCCACTCCTTTTAGAAATTATATAAATAAATAAAATAATGATTTTTTAGCTTCACACGGATACAGAAAAAACATTAACTAAACTTACAATAAAACATATTACTTACTTACAAAATACAAGATGTATTTTTTAACTTCGAAAAGAATTTATTGCTTGAAACGATAGTTGGATGGATGAAATGTAGGACAACTTGTGATGTTAATTAGAAAGGACGCTATCACGGTTCAGAACACCGATTTAGGACGTACGGAGAAGAAGTGACCAAAAGTCTATCACATACAAATCAACCCGTGTGAAGCAACAAGTCACAGTTCTTACATCAAAACGTGTTGATTGCTAACGATATGCCGATTCGTCACAAAGCGTAAAAACTATTCCATATACTCGTACACGTATTCAATATACTTTAACATTAGCGCGGTTATCTCGATTTGTTCTAACACTAGTGATGGGCAAAGTGTGTGGTCGAGATATTATAACATGTATAGTCCGCGCGCGAGTGAATGCAGAGCATAAGTATGGTGAGACATACATAAGCTCTGCATTCAACTCGCGCGCGAACTTTACCTATAATCATACTAATATTATAAATGCGAAAGTGTGTTTGCTTGTTGGTTTGTCCGTCAATCACGCCGCAACGGGGACACGGATCGACGTGATTTTTGGCATGGGTATAGCTGAGGACCTGAAGACCTGAGATGACTGACATACTTTTTATCCCGGAAAATTAAGGAGATCCCCGGGAATAAAAAAACTTAAACCATCATCAGCTAGTATTATAATAATCTTATTCTTTTCTTCTTTTTTTTTTTATTTTTTTTTGATATATTGATCAAGATAAACAATCTCTTACATATAAAAATGAATTGCTGATCGACGCGCCGGCTTCATATTCGGGTGGTCGGGGGTTCGTTCCCCGGGCACGCACCTCTAACTTTTCGGAGTTATGTTCGTTTTAAAAAATTAAACATCAATTACTTTAACGGTAAAGGAAACATCGTGAGGAAACCTGCAGGCCCAGGAGCCAGGAGGAGGAGGAGGGCTGCAGGTCATAAAGTTCTCAGAGGTGTGTGAAGTCTGCGTATATCTGCGACCGACGACCTCCCTGGCGCAGTGTTGAGCGCTGTTGTCTTAAAGTGGGAGGCCCGGGTTCGGCTTTGACCCTGCCGGGTTCCCGGCATGGTCAATTTGGGAATTTATAATTTCTGAATTTTCTCTTGTCTGGTCTGGTAGGAGGCTTCGGCCGTGGCTAGTTACCACCCTACCGGCAAAGACGTACCGCCAAGCGATTTAGCGTTCCGGTACGATGTCATGTAGAAACTGACTAGGTGTTTGGGTTTAATATAACTGCCATACCCCTAACAGGTTAGCCGGCTACCATCTTAGACTGCATCGCCACTTACCATCAGGTGAGATCGCAGTCAAGGGCTAACTTGTAGTGGAATTTTAAAAAAAAATCTGCACTTGGGCAGCGTGGGGGACTATGGTCAAACCTTCTCATTCTGAGACTACTTATTACGACCAATCGATTATAGACTAAGAATAGGAAGTGATCAGTCTCATCACTATGTACCACCCTTTAACATTCTTTACGTCATTGAAGCCCGGTCCTTTGTACCGCCGCTGTAGAGGGTTGAATGGAAAAAGGACCAATTAACACTAGTCTGCATTCTTCCCTTTTATTTGAGAATCGTATCCTTATCCAAATTGTGTTAAATAATAACCATCTGATGAATTTATTTCCCTAAAATATTTATTGGCAGACTTTTTATTAAATAAAAGCTTTATTGATTACATTATTGTTAGATAGGTAGATATACATTTTTAAAAGAGTTTATATTATGTCTTTAACAAAAATAAGATCATAATTTTTACGTTATTCCATGGAAATTATTATTTAGGCTATTGGTTTAAAATAACTACATAATTATTTTGGTAATTTCGGAAATTTCCCTTTCAAGGGGGGTTAAGTTAATACAGGATAAAAGTTTGGATGAAAATGAACATAATTTTTCAAGTTATACTTATCCATGAAAATTGATATTTGGACTTTCCATTTAAAATTTTAAAAAATACATATTTCAGATCTATACTCCTATTGACACCTATCTGACTGCCTCGTTGGTCTAGTGGTTGGCATGTTCGACTGCGGCCCGGGTTCGAGTCCCGGGTCGGGCCATAATTGAGTATTGGGTTTTTCTGATTAGAAATTCTCAGTAGGTACTAGCCCGGAGTTAGGAAGTTGGCGGTGTTTTACCCCCGTGCCTCGGAGAGCACGTTAAGCCGTCGGTCCCGGTTATTATCACTTACATGATAATTTAGTCGTTAAAGACCGCCAACCCGCATTGGAGCAGCGTGGTGGATCTAAGCTCTATTTCCCTCTCTCCTATGAGAGTGGGGGCCTGTGCCCAGCAGTGGGTCGTATTGGGCTGTAGTAGTAGTGGATACTCCTATTATAAATGCGAAAGTTTGTATGGATGTTTGTTACTCAATCACGCGAGAACGGCTGAACGGATCTGGATGTTTGGCAGCGAGATAAATTATAGTTTGGAATAACACATAGACTACTTTTTATTCCGGAATATTAAAGAGTTCCCGTGGGAAAAAAACCTCAATCCACGCGGACAAAGTCGCGGGCATCAGCTAGTTTTTAAAATTTCTTGTAGCTGGGGCGGGGCTGGGTGATTAATGTAATATATGAATAAAATAGAGAAACAAGTTTATTAATTATCACCAAATCATTCAATTTAGCTAGCGCTAAATGTTACCTTAATGCTAAAGTTTGCTAGCTAGCTAAGGTACCTAGTGTGTAATGTTAGGCGCACGTTAGGCGGATGAAAATCGTACTACGGAACGCAGACGTCACGACGTCAGACTATCCGTGTCTATGGGGCACATGAGGCCTCGTTTGACATTTGACGTTCCTAGGGTTTTCGCGCGTTGTGTCAGGGTGACAGGATATAGCGACGAGGAAAACCGGCTTCTAGTTAATTGGGGACTTGAGGTGGATTGATCCTTCGTTTTATAGTAATGAGTAGACTATTTGTAATCAAATATCCAGTATATAATATCTCGTCCATCAGTCAACACAGTTTTAACCGAAATTCCACGCGTCGGCCATAACCCACCAATAAACGTAATCGTATTAAGCACCAATAAAACTGGCCACGATCGGACTTTATCGCATTATGTAAATACAATTTCACGGCTCAACAATCTGTACACCATTGCACAATAACTATCACCAATTAAAATTAAATGGACAGACAAACACTTTATCTGTAATACGTTTTGTGACACAAACATAAGCTCATATGCATCCGAATTGACTAATTAGAGATTGTTAAATGCGATGTTAGCAACGTCGGTCGTAGGCACATGGTCTGTGGTCGTAGGTCAAAGCGTAGTGTTAATAGGTAAATACCCTACTTCATCGTTGTAGCAAAGTACTTGGTCCAAGAGCTGGCAACGAATTTGGGGAAGGTCCTTTTGGCAAGCTGAAAGTGTGACATATTATAATTTCGTCAATTGGCGAAACCAGTCCTGCCGTCTGGTAGAGCGTTTGCGGTTATTTCGTATGTCGTACTCATTTGAAAACTTTATTCACGTCTGGGAATTGTTTAAAACCGCAAAATTTGTGTGGCGATTTGCATTTATTATTGAAATTACTCAATAAATACGTGATAAGAATTTCAGATTGCGAAAAGTATATTTTTTGGAAATTTTAATAAAATATTTTTGAAGAGGTCTGTTAATACTTTATAACCGACAAAAACGTCTGGGATTTTTCTTTCGAATTCCATAAGTACTAAATTAAAAGATAAAGAAAACAAATTGCCAAAAAAAAAATTTTTTAATTATTTTTTTGCAAATGCTGCACAGTGGCGAAATAACCGCAAACGCTCTACCAGACTGGCAGGATTGGACTGGAATTGACGAAGTTATATTTTCCACAATTTCAGCTTGCCAAAAGGACCTTCCCGAAATTCGTTGCCAGCTCTCCATCTACCCTATTCTGTGGTTGTAGTTTCGGTCCAGTTCGAAGTCTTCAGTCTTTTTAATCGGAAAGGGACACAATTTAATAATTCTTGTAAATTATTGTTATATAAAATTATACAGGTGGTCCAAATAGTGATGTCCAAAGAAAAAAATTTGATTCCACGCACCCTAGGCCTATCAGAAAATACAACATGTATCTTCAGCGATTTTTGGTAGTTTTTAGAGTCATAATTTTTTTAAATTTTATCGTGAGATTTCTGAAGGAGTGAGTGTTAATTTTTTTTTTATTTAATGCTTTTTTCAAAACTTTTTTTCTGTAAACATGCTTGCTTTAAGCAAAGTGTACTACTTCACATAAAATAATTACAATCATAACACTAACTTAAGTCGGAAAATTTTTGGTCGTAAGAGAAAAATTTATTTGAAAGTTACGTTAAAGTTATTTGGGTTTTTTAGTTTTACACAGTCATTTTAGTTAAAAAAAAACAGAATTGCACTCAGTTACTTCAATTGCTTTATCCTCTTATCCTTCTGGCAATAAAGTATAGCTTTCACCTCCCACAAGTTCAGCAATACTTTACAATGCTGCCGACAAAGACAGGTAAAAAAACTAAAAGGTATTGCTATCTGTAATATGTTTTGTGACACAGTCTTATGCTCATATGCATCCAAATTGACTAATTAGAGATTATTAAATGCGATGTTAACAATGTCGTTCGTAGGCCAAAGTAATACCTACTCTTTGGACCAAAAGTTCCGCTTAAAAACAAGTTTCCATTTCGAGGCTTTGCTATAGGTAATCTCCAATAGCTAATAATATGTAGAAATGAAGACTCACGAACAATTTGGTGGTTGTAGTTTAGATCCCGTCCGAGTACCTACCTAGTCCGTAGGTGAGCTACGAAAGCGACGCGACGCAACGCACGACTTATTAGAAAATGGCAAACATTATTTGCGATTTGCGACAACATAGGCCACGTGAAGGGTTAAGACGCAATTATAATTTATTGTACTAGTGGTTCGCCCCGAACTGAGACCTCGCGGTATCCATAAGATAGTTTTAACTATATATTGTACTTAACTATTAAGTTTTAACTATTAACTTTTAGTTTTTTTATTCCACGTAAGATGGTGCTAACGTCTATTCTTTGTAAGCACAAACGAATAAACTTTTACAGAACGCTATCTATTGACATCATTGTGAAGTTCTGTTAAAAATACTGAAGCTCATTAAAAATTAAATAATTTCGTTTCACTTTCGTTTCCTTATAATATTTATCTAATTTTAGTATTTGTAGTTCAAGTAGGTACAGGATATTATAATTCAAATAATTGATCAAGTTTCAGGCTCAGCCTTTCAGAAAATTGAGAGTTCTGAGGTCGACTTTGGACGTTAGAAAATCTCCACTTTGAAAGCCCCCCATTTCGTCAAGATAATTTAGAAGATAAATTTAAAAAAATATAGTTTTGGACTCTATTCCTAATTATCTTTAAAATGATATACGCAACCCTATGTTACGCTATAAAAAATATTTTACTTCGCATTCGCTTCTATGAGAGCCCCCCTGAAATAAAGATTTTTATTACTTTTTAAGCCATATTCGGCTGGAGGCCATCGGTTTACATATTATATTTAAATTTGAAGTAATTACGTTCTGTAATTCAGAAGATAAAAGGCTCTGACAGACGGACGGACGGACGGGCGGACGGACAAGTGCAGATTCACACAAGTAGACTCAGAGACCTTCGCTTCGCTCGGTCAATTATAATATACGTCGTGCAAAATGTAACATTACCTACATTGAATTAAACTTCCAACATAATAAAGTCTATATAAAATGTAGCATGCAATATTTTGCACCCGCCTATGCCATTTGCCAATTTTGCCAAAATCTTTCTGTCCTTCCTTGTATGGATTCTCGCTTATGTACGCTTTCTAATTATTTCTATCCACTATCTAAGTTAGAACCTCTTTACCGAAATCGATCAAATGTCGAGATACTTACGTACTTACCTCTTTTTTTACAAACAAACCTGGGAAACTTTTTTTTTTTCAAAAAATAGTAGGTAGGTATCTCCATAAAAAGTTCCTGTATATTCTTTCCATCATAATTAGACTTGATCCAAATTCTAACATAGACTTCTTGTATTGAGGATAGGATATAATATTGCTCCTATAACCAGGGAAAACGTCTAAAATATCTTTACCAAATTCATCTGAACGGTTAATCTTAAAACCTCAATCCAACTTTTGTAGTAGGTACTCTTCGTTTCAATTCAACGAAATTATTTGGACCGAACAAATGACAGTCGTTTAGGGTAATTACTGTAAGTAACTAAGCTCTCATTCCCTAGGTATTTTGAAATTCGCAATTGAATTGAAATTGAGACATGCAATTGCGAAATTAGTTTGTTAATAACGATGAGAACAGAGAGAACTACAGTCTTGACTCTTGATTCGATATTGGAATCGACTTGGGTTGATTTGTCTACATCTTGTAGACAAATCAACTATAGAATTACCTACTTTATTTACATACTTTATTTTTGACGACCTCCGTGGCGCAGTGTTGAGCGCCGTTGTCTTAACGTGCGGAGGTTCCGGGCTCGATCCCCGGCAGAGTCAATTAAGGAATTTATAATTTCTGAAGTTTCAATATAATTTCTGAACCAATGGTAGATTCACTCGACGATTCAAAAGCACTTGTCACAGTCTACTTGGATAAAAAAGATTTTAGTTTCAGTATAAAACAGGTGAAAGTAAAAGAGATATAATTAAAAAGTAAGACCAGCAATATAACCAGTTGACATTGTAACCACACAGCACAATTTATTGGTCGTATTTGCATTTACTGTCGGGTTTACGCCTGTACGACATTTTGAGGAGGTGTTCGGTATTTTGATTTGGAATTTCTAAGCTGAATTAGTTGGACGTAATGGTGTTGTAAACGGCTGTAATTAAAGTTTATTTGAACGTAAGTGTATAGAGAGACTAGCGGATGCCCGCGACATCGTCCGCGTGGTTTAAATTTTTAGATTCCCGCGGAAACTCCTTAATTTTCCTGGATAAAAAGTAGTCTATGTCACTCTCCAGGTCCTCAACTAACCTATAATACCCATGCCAAAAATCACGTAGATCAGTGACTCCGTTGCGGCGTGATTGAAGGACAAACTAACAAACTAATAAACCAACAAAAGAACACATTTTCGCATTTATAATATTACATAGTATGATTGTGACATCGGTAGAACTAGCACGAGTGTTTTGATTTTCACATTGCTATAATCGCAATCATTGGTATTTTTTTTTATTCGCTTCAAAGTAAGCCCTTGACTGCGATCTCATCTGGTGGTAAGTTTTAATGCAGTGTTTAATATGGTAGCGGGTTAACCTATATGCGGGGTAAATTATATTAGTAATCCATAAGTACCCCCATAAGTACCTACTGCCTGGATGGCCTAGTGGTTGGCACTTGGCATGTTCGACTGCGGCCGATGAGGTTCCGGGTTCGAGTCCCGGGTCGGGCTATACTTAATAATTGAGTAGGTATTGGATTTTTCTGACTAGAAATTCTCAGTACTAGCCCGGAGTTAGAAAGTTGGCGGTGTTTCACCCCCATGCCTCGGAGAGCACGTTAAGCCGTCGTCGGTCCCGGTTATTATCACTAACATGATAATAGTCGTTAAAGCCGCCAACCCGCATTGGAGCAGCGTGGTGGGTCTAAGCTCTAATTCCCTCTCTCCTATGAGAGTGGAAGCCTGTGCCCAGCAGTGGGACGTTAAGCTGCTGTAGTGGTGGTTGTGGAAGTACCCCTAATCGGTTTCTACACGGCATCGTACCGGATAAGTAAATCGCTTGGCGGTACGTCTTTGCCTAAAAATCTATAGGGAGACAGGCTTCTTCACTTTCCATCAGATAACAAGAGTCTATTGAGCCGTATTTAGATATAGACATTCAATTGAGGACCATCTGAGGAATGCACAAAGGAAAGTGAAGATAGCGTCTAGCATTGTATGCACGCGAAAGGCAAAGCCTAGTGTTGTTCCGTCGCATCCCAGCGCGACCCTGGGGTCAGCTTTCTACCAGCGTCAACCGACCACTGTGCAGTAATTAATTGCACAGCCACCACAGACTAACAACCTTCATAGACTCAATGCGAACCTTTTTAATAGGCAATGTATCTGAGTACCAAAAATGTTTTTCATTTTGACCCCAGCGCCCATTTGGAGAATAATCAAGAAACTCATTTATAAATAATTTAACAAAGCCCTGATTCTTATGGTGATCGATGACAAAAGATTACCTACAATAATTGAGGAACATCTGAGGAATGCACAAAGGAAAGTGAAGATAGCGTCTAGCATTGTATGCACGCGAAAGGCGAAGCCTAGTGTTGTTCCGTCGCATCCCGGCGCGACCCTGGGGTCAGCTTTCTACCAGCGTCAACCGACCACTGTGCAGTAATTAATTGCACAGCCACCACAGACTAACAACCTTCATAGACTCAATGCGAACCTTTTTAATAGGCAATGTATCTAAGTACCAAAAATGTTTTTCATTTTGACCCCAGCGCCCATTTGGAGAATAATCAAGAAACTCATTTATAAATAATTTAACAAAGCCCTGATTCTTATGGTGATCGATGACAAAAGATTACCTACAATAATTGAGGAACATCTGAGGAATGCACAAAGGAAAGTGAAGATAGTGTCTAGCATTGTATGCACGCGAAAGGCGAAGCCTAGTGTTGTTCCGTCGCATCCCAGCGCGACCCTGGGGTCAGCTTTCTACCAGCGTCAACCGACCACTGTGCAGTAATTAATTGCACAGCCACCACAGACTAACAACCTTCATAGACTCAAATCTCAATGCGAACCTTTTTAATAGGCAATGTATCTAAGTACCAAAAATGTTATTCATTTTGACCCCAGCGACCATTTGGACAATAATCAAGAAACTCATTTACTTATAAATAATTTGACAAAGCCCTGATTCTTAAGGTGATCGATGACAAAAGATTACCTACAATAATTGAGGAACATCTGAGGAATGCACAAAGGAAAGTGAAGATAGTGTCTAGCATTGTATGCACGCGAAAGGCGAAGCCTAGTGTTGTTCCGTCGCATCCCGGCGCGACCCTGGGGTCAGCTTTCTACCAGCGTCAACCGACCACTGTGCAGTAATTAATTGCATAGCCACCACAGACTAACAACCTTCATAGACTCAATGCGAACTTTTTTAATAGGCAATGTATCTAATTTCATTAATTTAAATCACTAAGTGTAATTAATTTCTCAGCGACTTTTCTGTCTACCTTTTGCTTTGGTCTGTGACGGTCGCTAAGAGAATCGTCTTTTCCGCTTATACGCGTCTTATACAGCTTAAATCCGGTCTTAAATTCAATTATTATTGTATGTTTCCAACAATTTTCTAAGTAATAGTAGATTAGTAGCCAAGGGTTGTAAGGCATCAATTGCAGCCCGAGATATTTAGGCGCACGAGCGCAGGGAGGGCGCCTATAGTTCGAGGGTGCAATTGATGATTACACCCGAGCTAACTACTCTGCTTTACATCTCGATTGTGAGGTAAAGTAGGTCCTTATTACCCCCAAATGGAGCTTGTAGGTGACCAATTAGCGCTCTAGGGTAATAATGTAGCTAGAAAAGCCCGAGGGCGGTAAGTAATTAAAAAAAAACTCTTCACTCTTTCAAAAAGTTCGCGTACATCTAACCATCATACTTTTTTTAATTACTTACCGCCCTAGGGCTTTTCTAGCTACATTATTACCCCAGAGCGCTAATTGGTCACCTACAAGCTCCATTTGGGGGTAATAAGGACCTACCTACCGAATATGAGAGATGTAAAGGAATGTTATTAAGTAGCGTATTTATTTGTAAGAAGAAACGTGGCTATATACAAGCTTTAATGAGTTTAAGCACGTAGTTACTTATCACTAACATACGTACATAATTGTGTTAGTGATAGGTAAGTAATGATATATTAGATTAGGTAGATAGGTCTATCTATCTAATTTTATATATCATAGTAGACAGGAGACTGATATAGATACCTAATCTAAATATTAATGTTAAATCTAGGCATCTTTGAGCTAAAAATAGTTCTTAATAATCACACGAAACTCAAAAACAAGTTTTAAAGTAACACAACTAGGTATATTATTAAGCTCAACTGGTCACTTATACTATACAGATATCATTAACATAGAATAGTAATAAAAACATACATCCGATAGAATCGAGAATATATTATGACAGACATAATCACATAGCATGGATGAGCCTTTACTACCTTGTTAGTACTTTGACCTGAAACGTATTAGCAATATGAACCCTAGGTCTTATTTGCGGACCTTATTTAGTTACTGGGGGCGACCAGACGTCAAATTTTAATCGGACTTGACTAAAAGTGTATTTCTGTGTCTGTCTGTTACCCTATCACATACACTTAAATCTATTTTAAAAAATTGTCACAGAGATAGGTTGCATCGGTGACGCTATTTATCCAGGAATGATAGAGTTAAAAGTAAAAAGTTACACATAATATCCACAATGAAGTTTGCAGGATTTATCTAAGTACTTAATTAATAATAAATACTTTTTAATACACTATTACTTATTCTGTGGTAATACTTTAACTTAACGACACATTACAGATAGATAAGTTACCTAGATAAGATTTATACCGAACGATAGACTGAATACAATATTAACAAATTTGCAAAATTTAACAAAATAACAAAAAACCATGAAATTGCAAGATTTTTTAATGTAGAAAGTGAGTATTTTATTTACGTAGAAAAAGCATCAAAATATATATTTGTCCTGCTTAAACATTAAATTATAGCAACCTTAATTAAGTTTATGCATAAAATGCAAATAAATTGCTTTTTGCTTGCGAACATCCTACTTTAAAGAAGTTATTTAAGGAGTATTAAAATAAATTCGCAACATAATTTCTACAATATAATATGCGTTCTACTAGGTAGTACAGTGTCAATGTTTTCTAGTCGTCACTATGACTAGAAAACAGTGAAATAGGTATATAGGACTCTTCTGTAAACCTCAGTTTCAAGAAAGGCCCTAAAATTAATGTCCCGCTACTACTGACACAAACATTTGTTTTAAGAAAAACGTAAAGCTTGATAAAAGCAGATTTTAAAATTTCACCCCGAATGTAAATGCGGAATTTTCCGCATGTACGGGATGGTTGGGTGTGTGTTACTCAATCACGCCAGAACGGCTGAACGGATCTTTATTAAATTTGGCACAGAGATAGATTATAGTCTGGAATAATACATAGGCATATCTCTGAAAATTAAAGAGTTCCCGCAGGAATCAATAAACCTTCATCCACGCGGACGAATTCGCGGGCATCAGCTAGTTTTTAATATTAGTAGGATTAATATTAGTAGTATTGACAAAATAGGTTAGAGCTTGTTTAAAGCGTATTTTAATATTTTACCCTGAATGCAAATGCGGAATGTTTTTGAATTTGAAAAATAACTCCGCATTGGCTTCAATGAAAAGTTATTTCGATATTTTCATTTTGCACATTTTTTTTTTTATGTTATTTGATAATACATAATTAGTAATACTAGGTGAAGTACTATTAATTCTCTTTTGATAAAGTAATTTAATTCCATTTGCACACACCACTCAACACAAACAACTTAATACTGAGTTTGTGCACAAAACTAATTAATTTTAGCTAATTACATAGAGACGGACATTGTACAATAAAGCAGTCTTATCGCGATTAAAGATCTATAAATAACTATGTAGCAAAAGATGAGCAAAATATTAATTTTAATATTTCGATTAAATTAATGTTCAAAACTTTGTTTCTATGCAATCATTATGTGCAGTCAAATTATAAGTACCTACTCTTGTGTATTTTTTAACCTTTTTTTCTTTTTTGACATACACTTTTGTTGATTCTAATCTAGCCTCCTATAGTAACACTTTCAAGTAAGATTAATATGGTCCATTTAGATGTTTATCTTCCAAATTGCTGTCTCACATCGTGTTAATAGTTGTTTGTTTTCCAGTTTCGCAGATTTATCTAAAGGTTTTTCTGTTAAGTCTTCTTCTGTTAAGTGATTAATGTAAAGTTTCTTTGGAGAGGTGCCAGGTTCGATTGCCTCTCGTTTTTCATGACATTGGGGGTCGAAGTTACTCACATCCGTAGACATCTAATATACCTACAAACACGTAACAAAGTAAGGCTCGAATCCTCATTACCATACACGTGACTAGTAGGGTGGTGCTAAACGAGTAACCCTTGTCGTGGCTATACTACCAATCGAGCAAAGTCGCACCGCGCAGCGATTCCTCTTGTTACGATCTTGACACTATTTAAATTGCCATGGGACTGTTCTGGCACTATACTTGTAGAAGCTAGTCCAATGGTGACGGGTATTTACAGAAGCACTAGGTTCGTTCAATAACTGAATCCAGTAGGGCGATTGTGTAAAACCTGCATCAATCATTGTTACGATTTCAATTGTTTTGATTGAATTGGTATTTTTGCGCGTCAATAGATTTTGGCCTGTAGTGGAAGAATGTTAACCAATCAGAGGTGATTGCGATCGTTAGTAGGTACTCTCTCTATCTTTTTTAGCCAATCGCCCTGCAGTTTGCGAAGCGTCAGCTTTGCATTTCTTGATCTAGAGGTTAGTGTGATCCGAATTACCTACTGACTACGGTTTACTGCTGACGGTGGAGGCCCAACTATAAGTTGGCTGGTTCACTACGTTTTGAGATGCTTGGGCGTCTGAATAAAGAATTTGAAGTGAACATAATATTTTCATAGCGGCTGCCATAGAAAGTTAGAGATTCTTCTTTAGACGCTAAAGTATCATCTTTCAAGTCACAGTAATGAATTCGTTTGAATAATACATCCTACTAATGAAATTAACTTAAAAGTTTCTTGATGCAAATACGTACTTAGATATCATTATGAAGATAACTGTGAAAATGAAGTTACAAGCCGTAATTTATACCTATTCTTTAATGGCATAAATGCAAAGATGTTATGTCACATAATTATTTTATGCTTATAGCCAAACTAGATGATTCCCGTGACTTCGTCCGCGTGGATTAAGGTTTTTTGATTCCCACGGGAACTCCTTAATTTTCCGGGATAAAAAGTCCTTCCCCGGGAAATAACCTACCTCTATACCAAATTTCAGCAAAATCGGTTGAAAAGATGGGCCGGGAAAGCGTAGCAGACAGACAGACAGACAGACAGATAGACAGACAGACAGACAGACAGACAGACAGACAGACAGACAGACAGACGGACAGACAGACACACTTTCGCATTTATAATATTAGTATGGATAGTATGGATGCTGGTCATATAAGTCGGTTACTTTGAATAAATTGAAATAACTCGGGCCGGTAAGCAGTTGCGTAACGGAATTCTTGAACCAATATGCATCTGAAATAGTCTGAGAGCTTTTAATTAATTGTCGTTCTGCTTAAACATTGTTCAGGTATAAAAGGACTGACAGACTGATACTCGTATATCATGTTATAGATCGAACCTCTGTATCTAGAAACTTATTTCTGTAATATTGACCTCCCTAAGATATAATTTCATAAAAATACTTACCAATTAAGATAAAATGCACTTAATTTTATCACTACCTACTAAAAGTTATATAAAAACATTTGAAAATGATTACAATCTTCAAATGTTTTTTTAAAGGATTGCTGAGTGAAATATAAAGTAAATTGATTATAAATATTTATTTGTCCAAACTTCTGCTAGGTATCCCATTTTATTGAATCATTTGGTCGGTATAAGCAACTGAATCATATATCCACCTACTCTTGGTCGCCAAAACGGGGTTCTCTTGTGTTTGGATAGATATCTTAGCTGATTATGTATATGCGGAATGCTTGAGTATTTTGAATGTTTATCCATACACTTAACACTAGATAATGTAAATATAAATGTTGACCTGTCAAAAGAGCACGGTTTTTAGCGTCGGGTCATGCATGGCTTGCCTTAAACCTGTTTAAGAGGTGAGTAAACTTCCAGAATAAATAATTTATTTGCATTATTCAATGACGAAGTTTTTACATCCAAATTATGAGAAAAGTTACCACGAGTAGAGGTGTCGGAGAAAAAAAAATCCTAGCTACACAACGTCGGAAAGTAGGTGGGAAATTTGCGAGTTCTACCAAATTTTTTCGCCTTGCAAAGATGGAGATGTAAAGCTGACTGCCAACCTTCGCTAGTAGGAAAGGCACTCAAAGAAGGAGAGGAAGTTTTTACATAGTGCAATCATTCTAAATTAAGTTTGATATGGTTGCTGGTATGTATAACGTTTTTTTTTTATATATGATAATACTCCTTTCGATGGGCCCGACTACGCTTGTTCATGGCTACTGGCTTGAAACCTACATTTATTAGTCAGGGAATCGCACGTGTGCTTCGGAAGCACACGGATTTGCAGTTTGGAAGCACTGCTTCCAAGCTGTTTCACCTCGCGAAAAACCGAAATACATATACTTGAAAGCTTACTGATACATGAGTTACTTTTGATAATCGCAGTGACACCGACCAAATACGAAGAACATTCCACAACTGGTTAAAAACTCAGTAACAGCAAGAATACCATCAACGACTTAGCTAAAGAGAACAATTTATTAATAATATTGAAACAGGTAGGTATATGATGATGTACATAACAAAGCTCATATTGAACGAGGAAATTGGAATACACAAGGTTAAAAGGATGTAGGACACAATGAATTAGATAAACCAAAGCATAAAAAATATACAAATCTTATTCGTATCTATCATGTGTTTTTTATTTATTTTAAATCGTAATTATTGTTTCCTTGAGACGGAAATAATAAATTCCGTGACCTGTACATTAGCACGTACCGCTCAGGATCATCTTGATATCGTTAATAACAAAACAAGTCGTACAATTGTATCTAGGAGTAATCATTCCTGACCTTGAGATTAACAAAGCTGATCGCACATAAGCGAGCCGCACGCGCTATCACAACATACATTGTTCAGCTGTCGTCAACATACTCGTAGATATCTTGCTAGGATTGCCAAAGAACACCATCTTGTACTGCTTGTATCCGATCGAGCAGTGACTAAGTACCTAGTTAGGGTTCATTTTAATACCAAGCAAACCATACTATGTGACAGTGAGATTTTTGAGAATTCGACACCTCTATAATACCTAAGTGAAAACTGTCAGGTTAGATGTTCCCATGACTTGCTATGATAACTGACTTAAAAACCTAAACATAATGACACGGTTCAATATCCACAAAAAAAATACGCATGGAAAAATTGCTGCTGTCAAACGTCATGCACATTTCTGATGTGTATAGTCCCACAAACTTATCTGACCCGGCAACAGCGTCGCTAGTACCTATTTTGGCTTCCGCGTCACATAAGTTTGACGGACTGTAAGCGGTCTTCGATTGGTCCTGACATACAGTGCTGAAAAATGCGTTCCGTGCGATGCGACGCATGCTGCATGTAATCTGCAATCAACTTAAAATATCTCAGTTGCAAGGATCATAATCAAAGAATAGTTTAAAGAATTAGCACTAATGAGATCTGTATATTGTTTTGTGTTATTGTTGCTGTTGTGAGCTAGGTTTTTCTTAGACACTAGACTAGTCTAATACCGGAAATCCTTTAGATACTATCTCTTTGTCTTGTAAATATACTCAATCGCGAGTGCTACATCAGATAATATAACTTAATTATCTAATAGGATAAATGGATTTAAATTTCAATACCTAGTTTCAATTAAAAATTTCAAAAAATATGCCGGTGCTCGATTCAGTTTGAATACCTAGTTAGTCTGATATAACATTATGTAAATGGTGGAATGCAACTTCGAATTGAAAATAAAAGTTTAAATATAAAACAAACAGGTCATATTATTCCATGTGCCAATAGCAATAGTGCCAGGAGCAGCCAGCATAGCAGGCGTGGTGGAGAGCATCCCTTATAGGTATATTAACTTTTTTTTATCAACTACAAGTTATCCCTTGACTGCGATCTCACCTGATAGTAAGTGATGATGTAGTCTAAGATGGTAGCGGGCTAACCTATTAGGGGTATTGCAGTTACATTAAACCCATACCCGTAATCAGTTTCTACGTGCATCGTACCAGAACGCTAAATTGCTTGGCGGCACGTCTTTGCTGGTAGGGTGGTAAATAGCCACGGCTGAAGCCTCCCACCAGGCCAAACCAGAGAAAATTCAGAAATAATAAATTCCCAAATTGACTCTGCCGGGGACCGAACCCGGGACCTCCCACGTTAAGACAACAGCGCTCAACACTGCGCCAGGGCCGTCGTCAAAAAGACGAAGGAGGAAGGTCGTAAAGTTACTTACCACCAGGCCTGTAATGTAGGTGCAATGCAAATGCTCATCAACAAAAAAAGCGCAATTAACCAAATAAAAGGAGTAGAATAATATAAAACAAACAGAAGGTCATAATATTTTGTGTCAGGGGCAGTTAGCATCGCAGGCGTGGTGGTGGGTGGGGCGCTTTGTTTCATCAGCATTGTTCACGCGAAAACCTGACCTCGTTAAATGAATTAACTGTCTGGCAAAAGAAAATTGAGTTGGTGGAAATTTGAGCTTTTATGTGCATTCAATTCGGTGCTATGAATTGTTGAAGTGGTACTGTCTGCTTTATGGTACTATTTATTTAATCGTATGGCGTTTAGTACTAATAAACGTTTTTATAAAAAGAACGCTTATTTCGCCTGTAGGTTCGTCGCTCGTTTAGCACCACCCAGGGGACACGTGCAGGGAGGTAGAAGGTAGTTCCTGCGGACGTGAGCGACGGGGCTTCCCCCATTTATGGTACTGAGATAGGCCAATAGACTTTTCATCCGAGCCTAATAATTATCCTTTTGTCGTGAAGGTTTGCTGTAATTTTTTCGTGTGACTACAATTTAATGCTTCGATTTATCTAACTACTCTGACTCTACTGTGTATATATTTAACGGCAATGGCAAGTGATATGATATATTTTACAAAGTTAAAAACTGTTAATTCAAATTTTGTACACTAAAATATAGGACTTGTATAAACGCATGAGTATCTTAAAACTAAAACTACGAGAGTTCCTAAGTCCAAACGTGCCTTGGTCTGCGATCTCTTGTATAAATTGTTCAATTTTATCCGAAATTCGACTTGTAATTAAGTTAGAATTCCTCACATCTTATCCAGTTTGATACAGCAAGCATACCTACATCCCATTTTGCAATGGAAACATACTTATTATTATTAAGTATTTCAGATTTCAATAAATAAATAAAATCTATTGTAGGTTAAGGTATCACTGTAATATGCACGTTATAAATTATAATCGTTACAAAACAATAATTTCCAAGATCGTTTCATAACTTATTATCGATTATTATAAGTTACGCCTATGTGCTATCATAATGTCTAATTATTTTTATACACAACACATTAAAAGTTAGCCTCAATAAAGCAGTAGTTTTTGCTTCGCCATTATAATTTTAATTGTGTTTTTTTTGCCGTGTCTACCTCCAGGATTGAAGCCATTGCCTTATTAATTGTATCATTAAAAAGTAAATGACATCATGCGGACGTCATTCATAGACCGAGTTAAAATAATGATAATATTCTTAGTAAAAATTGTTTGAATGGTTTACCTGTTGTTATATTTTAAAGATAATTAAAGACTAAAAGTTACCTGTAACTGATGTATTTTCATAGAGCATAATATTTTCCAAACAGTGGGATCTTCTGATTTGATTTAAAAATAATTTTGGGTGCATTTACACATTCTGAGTTTTATTTAGCTATTTAAAAATAACTAGTCTAGCATAAATGATACCTAGAGATTGGATAAAAAAATGAATCAACAGAAAACCTACTTTTTTTAAAAGTTGGTTAAAAAAAAAAAAGTAGGTAGGTTATCGTAACAACTGATCACTGGTCATTGAACGCGGTGAGGCGTGGTCTAGGCAATAGCCCAAAACTAGTTCTTTCATTAGATTTTGCACGAAATAAATCCTATTGGAACCGTTTTAATTGTTTAATTAAGTAACTTGGGTATAAAGATTATACGCTAGAGTTGTAAGGAAACGTCCTGTATTCATTACCATAATATTATGTTTAAAAGAAATACAACAAATTTAATTTCATCTAAAATCTCCTTAGAACATCTTTGGAATGCAGATGCGAATGCTTGATAAAAGCATACCTACGGTACTCTAAGGAATTCATTATTCTATGTCAAGGATCAACAAGCTTTGTTAGCTATAGTTATCTAGGCAGAGAAGAATAATCTTAGCTGTTCGTATGAGCTACGCAATGCAATTTCTTCAAAACCGGCGGAATTGCGAAATAGGAATATGGGAATGCAAAAGAGAAATTAATTGGTATTTTTATTCACAAATTACGCGATTTTATCACTTCGGAATTTAATCGGGAATTTATAAGGTTTTTCGGGATATATAGGTACCTAACTAGTTAACTACCTATCCGAATAAAATGTTCGAATAATATTGTGGAATGCAAAGGTGAAAATGTTTATATTTTTTAGAAATAAAAAATAAAAAATATAAATATATAATATATCTGATGGGAGGCTTCGGCCGTGGCTAGGTACCACCCTACCGGCAAAAACGCGCCACGAAGCGATTTAGCGTTCCGGTACGATGCCGTGTAGAAACCTATTAGGGGTAGGTATGGGTTTAATGTAACGACCATGCCCATACCAGGTTAGCCCGCTACCAACTTAGACTACATCATCACTTACTTACCATTAGGTCAGATCGCAGTCAAGGGCTAACTTGTATTGAATTAAAAAAAAGATATATTTTGGAATGCGAATGCGGATATTAGTTTAATTTACAACCCTGCTAGCATTCCCGTTAGTTCGTAACATTTCGCCTTTGCATTTTGGAATGATGATCGACCAGTGGATACTCGTTTGCAGTTAACGAACGTATTTGGGTTCGGTGAAATAGTAATGGATTTTATGACCACCGTAAATATGCCCATGGTACGTGTTTAAACTAGCTTTAAACAGCGCCGATCTCATTTTAAATAGTGTTTATTTATTTGAGCGGAATTCTTGCGTAATTAAATTTTATATCGTCACTATTTTATTGGATTCATTATTTTGTTAAAACATATGCCTATTAAATCTTCATTTACATAAGTAGGTAGGTACCTATTCATCAAAACTCTATCTTCGTCTCTATCGTCAAAGCTTATTTTTACGCTATAGCAATGATAGTTAAATCTTTCCATGAGCACAGAACTGGGCATCTAAATGAGTAGCTTAGAATAATGTCTTCTTGACTTTCCCCAACTTCCCAAAACCGAGAATTTCTTGACGAAAACCCTGAAACTACTATCTTTTGTCAGGCCCGAGAATCGAACCCAGGAATTCGTCATCCACAGTCGAATATGCTATCCAATAGACCAACGAGGCAGTCAACAATAGAAAAAAAGCTTCAGAATCTAAAGCTATGACGTATTGTTTTACCTACAAAGTGTAGGCGTGGCCTAAACGACCAATAAAACTGTAGCGGTTATCGGTAGATAGCCAACTTTATGTAAACTTGGAAAATTACCATTTAGGTAGACCTCATAATATTGTCAAAAAGTAGGAAACCGATGCGAACAAAATGTGACACCGGATACCTAGGTAGGTATACTTAGTTACCTAGGTATAGTTCGCGCGCGAGTTGAATGCAGAGCGTATGTATGGTGATTGGTGACACATAAATAACTCTGCATTTAACTCGCGCGCGATCAGTACCTAGAAGGTAAGTAAGTACCTACATAAAAGTCTCAAGTCCTAAGGGCTTCAGAATTGTATACCTACGCAAAAAAGTTAAAATTATCTTTAATAGGTAGGTACCATTATACCATACCCAATATATTATATTAGGTATGAAGTAACTATATAGGTACCTACCTTCCAAGTAACACATTCTAAACTCTGATTAAACCTGGGAAGTAAGGTAGATACTTACCATATCATCTTCATCAAAGCGCTACAGCCCTCGGGTCTTGCTTGACCAAGCCACTTATCCATGTCTATCGGAGGCAATGGGAAGTATACTTACTTAGGTATATAGCTTCCTTCCAACTCCGAACTCCCTAGGCCTCCCTGAACCCGGGACCCCCGCATGTTAAGGCAACACCGCGTGTCGTAACGTGCGGAGGTCCCGGCTTCGATCCCCGGCAGGGTCAATTTGGGAATTTATAATTTCTGAATTTTCCCTGGTCTGGCCTGGTAGGAGGCTTCGGCCGTGGCACCCTACCGGCAGAGACGTGCCGCCAAGCGATTTAGCGTTCCGGTACGATGCCGTGTAGAAACCCATTAGGGGTAAGGTTATACTTATAACTGCCTTGCCCCTAACAAGTTAGTCCGCTATGATCTTAGACTACATCTTCACTTACCATCAGGTAAGATCGCAGTCAAGGGCTAATTTGTAGTGGATAAAAATTAAAAAAATTAGGCCCTTATGTCCTTTTCCACTAAGTCAATCCACCGGCCCCATCTTCCTCGGCCCCCGCGCAGCTTTTTCCAAGTATCGTCAACATTTAAAGATGTTATGTGATGATATCATTTTTGTTATTACTCCGACAGTACACGCACAATCAATCAGTAGTTCTGATAAACTGCCACCGGATTTCTTTTAGCCCCCGGTTACTATTTAAAAAAACCTGTAATCACCCCACAGGAATTAAATTATATTATTTTATTCGCAGCCCATCCCTGCCAGCTGCGAACCATTGCGAAGATTTCGAAAATTTGCATACGTGAACGTACGGCCAACACGCGAGAGAATAAAATAGAGTAGAAACACATTTGTAAAACGCCACTCCAACCAAACTACAGCCAGACGCGTGGCTATTCTAGCTCATTAAATCCATACTTCCATACTATCCATACTTAATATATTAAATGCGAAAGTCAATCTGTCTGCTACGCTAAATTTTGCACCGGGTTACATTGTATCCCGGGGATGGACATAGGGCTACTTTTTATTCCGGGAAATTAAAGAGTTCCCCCGGAAATCAAAAACCTTAATCCATGCGACGAAGTCGCAGGCATCATCTAGTTATATTATAAGAAAACTCCTGACTCACTCACTCACTGACTGACTTATCAACGCCCAGACCGAACTCTTGGTCCTGGAAAGCTGAAACTTTCACCGAGGTTCCCTTTACAATGTAGGCAAGGAATGTGGCGGATCTATCGATATTTTACGTAAAGTGCGCTCGTGCTGTCAGTCGTCACCGTCACGCGCTGCAGTTTGACATGCGAACATATTGACAAAGCACACATGCGAATACAATTATTGCTAATACCAGAAATATTACAGATCGTACACGTGTACGCGCGCACTCTGTTTAATGCTCCGCCGCGCAGTTGCCGTTGTGCCACGCTGAGAGCCTTGTGTGTAACGCGCGTGGCATGTTGCTGGTGTGATTCAACCTTTGATGTATCGAAAAATAATTATGGCTATTTTATAACTTTTATATCGAATGAAGCGGAAACTTGACTTTTTTCATGCAATTGAATCGTTTGTTTCCTGTAAGTTTTTTCCCATTTTTAAAATTAATTAAGTTGAATTAAAAAAGTTCAAATAAAATTTTCTAGATAGGTAGGTAATTAGTATTACTAATTAGGTAGCTAAAGGTATTAATTAAGCTTTCGTTTCATACTTAATAAATGAACAAGTAAAGGCATTGATGTAGAATTTTAGTACCTAGTAAAGGTTTTATTTCTAAGCTTTCCATATTGCTTATATTATATTATTACATGTTATGGGTTTTAATACTACTACCTGTAACTGCAATGCCCCTAACAGGTTAGCCCGCTACCATCTTAGACTGCATCATGACTTACCATCAGGTGAGATCGCAGTCAAGGGCTAACTTGTAGTGGATAAAAAAAACAAAAAAAAACATAGGTAAGTACATATTATTATATTGTTGTAATCTATACATTTAGGAATTGCTACCTTACTAGGTAGGTACCTAGGTACTTATTTACTATTAGATAAAAAGCTTCGGGAAAGCTTGTAGAGCTTTAATGTTGACCGCTTACACATTACGCTAATAACTACTTTTAGTATTTAAATTAATAACCGTATAATCTTTAAAATAAATAATTACTTAAGTACCTATTTATTAAATAATTGCAGGTAGGAACTACCTACCTACTTACTTGCTTAATCTATTTCATCCAAAATAAAAATATTTTGGTAAGTACCTACCTACTTATCTGGTGCCGCGCAACAAGGCAATTATAATAATAATTTACTAACATACCTATTTATTTGATATGAATTTATACTGATTCTTTAACCCGTGTTTTTTATTGTGCCTTACTACGAGCACGTGTCCAAGACATTTAGCAAAAGGCAGGCGGCTGTTTTCCGTGTATTTTCTAGTTGAAGGCTCGCGGGTGTGCGGGGCGCGCGGGCGGCGGGGCTCCAGGCGGCAGATGCGCCGCACAGCGCCATCTAGCGACGCGGCGAGCGCCAGGTGTGCGCTGCCCGCACCGCGGCTTCCACCCGCCCTCAGTCCGCCGTCACGCACCGCCGCGATCACACGTCACTAATGCTGCTGCACGCCGGCCGCACGCGCGCGATTCGAACGTAGTGCACCATACAACGCGACCGGTTCCCGAAGCTGATGAGACCAGTGACACCTCTAGTGTTGTGTGACTTAGTGAAACTCAGTGCAGACATGTGCGAGTGATGGATTACTCTGCCGTCGATCTGTGACGGGTTTCGGATCCCCTGTATGCCCAGGCGCCGGTGGTAGCGCCAGTATGCGCACCCCAACGGTGCTCATCGCCCTGCTAGGGTTTCTGCCCCAGGTACTGGACATCGACACTGAAAACCGCGAAACCGCGATTGTTTACCTCCCGAATGCGAATCGAAGCGCAGATTAGTCGAGGCCGCGTCACGACACTCACTTTCCCACGAGTGCACTGAGATTTGAGCCCTAGATCGTCCTGGATACTGGAGGGTGCAGGCACTAGGCTAGCCGAGTCGTGACCGGAGCGAGACGTTAGTGTGTGTTCGATACGTTTACCGAGCAAACATAGTCGGTACCAGCACATAGTTATAAAGAAAGTTCAGGTTTTAATGCGGCGCGGGGTCAGCAAGGTTGCGAGCCTCTTCGTTTAAAATTAGATGCATACTTGCTTCGAGATGATTTCGATTCCCAAAAGGACTAATTCTGCGATGTACGGGAATAGCTGGAGACTGCCAAGTCTCTACCAAGGCGCGATATTTCGGGCAATGCATTGATCCACTTTCAGTCATATTAAACTTTATTCGAGACTTCTTCGAGCCCAATTTTTCGGTCGGAAATAACAATTTTTGTAAAGTTATGTCAGCTAAAAAAATAATAATAATTAAGAGGTCAGTGGCCTACAAAGGGTTAAAGCTTTCATCATATAAAAGTATTAAAAGGGAACTAGGTATAAGGTAGGTACGTAACTACGTACTACGTAGGTACATAGTAACTATTTTCTGTATATAAATGAGTAATTTGGTAACCCCAATAAAATATCGGTATAAATAAATTAGCGATTAAAATTAATTAAGTAGGTATCTTTAAGTAATGAATTTCTAACAGTTAAAACTAATAGAAAACCGATCCAAGGTCTATTTAATTTTATTAGGTAAGTACTATGTGTGGAGCATTCTTTCAACGAGACGTGGTAGGTAAACTAACACATTTGAACAGACGCACTGGTTTTATTAATTTTTATTACAAACACTAATTACTTACTTACTTAAGTAATTCTTAAACCGTGCATAAACCTGATTAAGTAGTTAGGCTAAAATTTCGTTGAAATCTAGGACACAAATACTTTTGATAGATAACTAGTGAAATGTCACTAGGACATTTTAAAAATATGGTTTATTTACATTTTTCATAGTTAGGTAAGGTACCTATGCCTACCTAACCAAAACACCAATTTTATGTTGTTGTTGTACCAAAGTTTAAGATGAAGTTAAAATTTTAAGAGGCGTCTCAGTTTAAGGGGGTCTTTATTTGCAAACGGGGACCCCCATTCTAACGATTTGACGATTACATCTCCCGCATTAGGATTTAGGACCCCCTGCGCGCGCGCTTTACAAAAAAAACCATTTAATAATATTCACCCATACAACGTTATTGCACACACACACACACACACACACACAAAGTTATAGTACAACTTTATTAATAGGTAGGTAAACTCGTCTTAAAGGCCACTGAACTGCGATATCGTGTGATTTTTTTGCACTTTTCGATACAACCTAGGTCTTATGTTTTTTACGTACTTGAAAAGGTACAATTATCTGAAAACAGGCGTCGACATCCGTTACTTAAATGCGCTAATTACAAGCCGCCGAGACAAACCTACCCAGAGGGGTTACTGTGGACTCATGTCCATTCAGAAGTCTTGGTTTTTGTATAATAAAGACGCAAGTTATAATTAATTGCGTATGAATTGTACAATGTTGCTTGTACAATGTTAATAATAGTACTTAACTTTTTCCAAAACAAGTATTAGGCCTCCGTAGTCCGTACCGAGTTTGTAATTCAATTTGAGACGCTATTTCTAGTTATAATTCTTTCATGGGCTGATGCTTCTAAAATAAAACACGAAGACTGAAATATAACTAAACAAATAGTTACTGCCGGAACTGACGAAAATTCTTCAAATCGCTTCGTCATAATTCACCAAAGTTTTCCTATAACTGATGAAATATAGAAAAAAACAAAATTTCTGTATGTTGACATAGAAGAAAGTTTATGTGCAACAATCGAAAAATGTGCCGAAAAACGCACACGTCACTTAAGGCTTCTGCACTGAAAAAAATAGCACGAAACTTTTTACTGTTTTGGCACAGTAAAATTTAATTCGGTTAAAAATACTGATTTTTTGTAAAAGTAATTGGTTACTGACAGTTCGTCGAAATGGGCAAAAAACAGTAAGAAGCTAATCAGTTGTTTCAATTGTTTGTACATTAATGTTTACTGAAGCAAACGGTTCTTTTTAAGTATTGCCGTTTTCAGAGCTTTACTGATATTGTAGCAGTTAATTTTACTGCTTCAGAACAGTTTTTTTAGAATAAAGTTAGGAGCTAAACAGCTATTTTAATTGTTTTAACTTTAAAGTTTACTGAAACAAACAGTTCATACTAAGTATTACTTTCTTACTTACTGTCTTACAAACAGTAAGAATAGTCAACCGGTAAAATCTACTGTTATAACTCAACTGTTTTTCTTTCGGTTACTTGAACTTGTTTGGACAATAGGCTCCATTTTTACTGGCCAAAGCAATGTATATTACCGAAAAAGCAATTAGTTTTACTAATTTTTTTTTTCAGTGTGTACTTGCAAACAAGAGGTTTTCTCCGTGTATGTAACTCTTCTTTACTGAACACTCTTCTTAACTGACATTAGAAATTTAGAGTTCAAATCCAAAGTTATTTTCATAGGTACAAGATTTCATGCAAAAGTTTGTCCGCCCATCTAGGTACTTAAGTATAGGTATTCTGTTCTACCGATTTTAACGAAATTTGTAATAGATTACACGGGGAAGGACGGAAAATCAAGGATTCCACTGGTGTTTTGAAAACTTACTTAAATCCACAAGTAGGTAGGTACTTACTATATCAAGTTATAGCACTAAAATACATTATGAATGAAATCGGGTTGTTTTGTTGACGTGACAAAAAAGGATTGACAACTGGTTTGTCCTGCCTACGTTTGGCGTTGCATTGATGTAATTTTATATTGACCTACCATCGATCTGGATTCTTGTTCTCGACGCATCCGCACAATTCGTAATACTCTATCTCCTTGTATAGTTACTTGCTTATTTATCTCAGTCTTTATATTATGTACTTAAGTACTAATAACCTATTCGTCTTTGGCAAGGAAATATCCTGAGGATAGCCAAATATATATATATATATTTGGCTATCCTCACACTTTTTCGGTAGCTTCAAAGTTAGACACCTATAGAGATAACGACGGCTGAGGACCGGGTGTGGTGCCGTTCTTTGGGAAAGGCATAATGTTCAGCAGTAGACTTCCTTAGGATGAAATAGAGGCATAAAAGCACTGCTTTCTAGATTATAAGTTAGAACTACTTACTTAAGTACAAGTAATTTGAAATAAGCTAAATTTTCATTATGAGCAGCTAGTGAGTAAAGTAATTACCTGATTAATAGCCCAGGCTACTTATGCAAGCTTTGTATGGGAACCCTAAAATAAAAAATGTAAAGCTGATTTTTGGCACAAGTGTTCTTTAGGGTCCTAAAAGTAATTCCTCAAAAATCCCCCCTCCTAGGATGCGGGCTTTCCTCTCCCCCCCCTAAAATGTCTCCCTGAGCGCAGTATTTTATAATTTTCTCGAAAACTATTACAGCTAGAAAAAAACCGTCTATGGCAAAAATAATCTACATTAAATAATCTACCCAATGGTGTTTTGATCATTATGATAGAACAAATACTTTTGGAAATATGCCGGCTTATTTTGAGTTATTTTTGGTTTTTTTGAAAAATCGTGTATGTTTCTTGTGATTTACACGAAAAGTATAAGACCTAGGAATAAAACGATAGAAACAAAATTAAAGTTCATAAAATCACCTACAAAATGCTTTTTATTTCATTTCAATAAACTTAATACTTTCGGAAATATAACGATCGTAAACGTGCATGACAGAAAAATATTTTGCAATAATTTAGTCTTTGTACCTACTCATTTTATTTGAAAATCATCGATTCTATAATACAATAAACTAATAGTAATAATTATCATATCTTTATCTACAAAACAACACCACACTATAGTCTTAGTAAATGCTGATATACCTACGTGTCGAAGTACTTTCAACAATATGTAGGTATGCAATATGCATTTATCCAAAAACAATGTAGTCCTAATAAAATGAACCACCAACATCCAAAAGCCATCTTGTAGATAATTTTATCAGATTAACTTTTAACGGCATTCCGAACCAATGGTAGATTCACTGGACGATTCTAAAGCATTTTATAAGTTTATTTGAATAAAAAACATTTGATTTGATACTTGAATTGAAATTTAATTAAGTACAAAAAAGCACAATCGGCGAGATGTTTGAGAGGGGGTGGGAGGGGGTGGGGGAGGGTTGTGGGGGAGAAAAGAGGACATCATTTGTGCCTAAAATCAACAAGACGTTATTTATTTGGGGTTTATTTCTATTTATTCCATAGTATTATGCTAAGTCTACATGAGTACCACCGGTTCTTACACAATAGCAAGGTATATTTCGAAAACTATTAGTCCTATCAAAATAAACTAAGCACTATTTTATAGGTAAATTAATAAACTTTGTACTAAGTCCTGACAGCTTTTTTCCTAGCTCTAATACTTTTTCTTGAAATTACAAAAAACATTTAGGGTTTTTACAAAGGTTTAGTTTTTTATGCCAGTTAGGCAGCTATATTTCCGAAACTATTAGTTCTATCAGAATACAGTAAAAACTATTTTGGAGATAATTTAATGTAGTTCATTTTTGCTACTGATATTTTTTTCCTAGTTGTAATAGTTTCTGTGAAAATTCTAAAATATTACACAGTTTTTGAAAAAAAAAAAATTATTCATGGAATAAAGGTTACGATATTTCTCGAACTATTGATCTTATCTAAAAACACCATTAGACTTTGTTGTAGGTAATTTAATGAAATTAATTATTCTTTCGAGGATTTTTCCCAGCTCTAATAGTTTTTGTGCAAATTGCAAATAACACAGGATTCTAGCAATTTTTTAATTTTATTACGTACACAATACATGGATATATATGCGAAATTATTAGTCCTATCTTTATAAACTAATATTTTTTAAATAACTGGTTAAATGGTGTTTATTTTTACTTCTGGGAGTTTTTTGCCTAGCTCTAATAGTTTTCTAGAAATTACAGAAAACATGTAAAATTTTGAAAAATATTGTTTTCATGTTAATTATGACAGGTATATTTTCGAAATTATTAGTGCTATCAAAATGAAACAAAATATTTTTTGTAGGTAATTTAACTATATTTATTACTGCTTCAATCAGATTTTCCTAACTCTGTTATTTTTTTCCCAGAAATTAAAAACAACGTACACGGTATTTGCATATTATTTTCGTTATCTAACACAATAGGTAGGTATATCTCTAAAACTATTATTCTTAACAATATAAACTAAACATTATTTTATAGATAATTTAAAAACCTTTCATTTTGCTTCAGACAACATTTTCGTAGCTCTATCAGTTATTATGGAAATTACAAGAAAGTACATTACAAAAAGCGATACATGCAAAATATTTTCTTTTCATGCACAAAGGGTTAACATATTTCCTAAACTATTAGTCTTATTGAAATGAACCATTAATATATTTTGTAGACAATTTAATGAAGATAATTTTCACCATAGAACGTTTTTTTCTAGCTTTAATCATTTTTGAGAAAATTACAAAAAACTGTGGTCGGGGAGACGTTTGAGGAGGCAGGGGGGGAAGCCCGCGGCCTAGGGGGGGGGATTTTTGAACAGGTACTTTTCAGACCCCAAGGAACACTTGTGCCAAAAATCAGCTTTACATTTTTTATTTTAGGGTCAATGTCTAATAGTCCCGTACTATAATGCCCACCCGGCGTTGAAACCTCTGGTGATACCTACCCAGTTGTAATAGCGGCACCATTTTGGGTTAAGTAGGTACTAGGGCTTCCAATACCGGGATCCCGGTATTGGCTAATACCGGGATCCCGGACTTTTTTCGCCGGTTTTCAATACCGGTATTGAAATGCTAATACCGGGATACCGGTATTGGTGACACTATAAACGAAACAGTGACCATTGTATAGATTTCTTGGTACATGCCACTGTTTTTTATTAGGCTAAGTTTAAAACTTGTATCGTATGCATATTAACTCAAAATGAGCGCCTTTATTGCTTATAATCAGCGAAGAAAAGCCTTTTTTGCTCACTCAGAGGGAAAAATTTGTGTTTGAAATTAGATCCCTGTGGCATTTCTATTTCATTGTCTCTCAAAACGTTCACAAATCTTGAACTTTAGATTAGTTTGATTAATTTGTTGGCTAAATTATCGTGTGTTCTGACTAAATTATCGTTTTCTTCGACTTCGATCGACTTTTTACAAAGATATCGTTTATTACTCATTTAGTAGTCACAATACATTTTACTATAGTGGCTTAACGCTCAAGGACCTCAGCAGAGTTTCTCAACAGGTGAGCCTAAAAATGAATATGAGCAAGACGAAGATCATGTCTAATGCACACGTTTATCCCCACCCAGTGGTAGATGAGACTGCACTCGAAATTGTTGATGAATACATAGACCTAGGACATACAGTCCAGTTAGGTAGGTCCAATTTCGAGAAAGAGGTCAACCTCCAAATCCAACTCGGCTGGGCAGCGTTCGGGAAACTCCGCGACATCTTCTCGTCCAAAATGCCTCACTGCCTGAAGACGAAAGTTTTCGAACAGTGCGTGTTGCCAGTGATGACTTACGGCTCCGAAACATGACTGCTGACTATGGGCCTGATAAGAAGGCTCATGGTCACTCAGCGGGCGAGGGAGTGAGCTATGCTGGGAGTGCATGATCAAATCAGAAATGAGGAGATCTGTAGGCGAACTAGAGGAACCGACATAGCTCGAAGAGTCGCCAAGCTTAAGTAGCAATGGGCGGGGCACTTAGTACGTAGAATCGATAGGCGTTGGGGTCCCAAAATGCTTGAATGGCAGCCTCGCACCGGGAAGCACAGTATTGGACGACTCCTCACTAGATGGACGGACGATATCGCTGGGAGCCGGTGGCAACAAGCAGCACAAGACCGTGATCTTTGGCGATCCATGCAGAAGACCTTCGTCCAGCAGTGGACGTCTATAGGTTCAGATGACGACGACCATAGTGGTTTAATACTTTATTTAAATTACAATCTTCGACACTAATTTCACTCATTCTTTAAAATTTTCAGTCATATTTATTTAATTTTGTGTGTACGTTGAGAAAGTGCGTCACAGATATACTTTATATTGAAAGTTCAAAATTCAATGGAGGTTAAAAATATATATTTTCGTAAGAATTTATCCAAAAATAGTTCTATTTTAAAAATCATACAGTTGAATAATTGATAATACTTAGTAATATAAGTATTAATAAAATTGGATATAAAATGATGTGATAGAGTTTCAAATCCGTAATTTTCACCTTATACATGAAACAAACGATATTTTCGTAAGAATTAGGTCAACGCACGAATAACTATCTGAATTCTCAAAATACAAATAAATCAAAAAAACAATACTTGGTGATTTTTTTAAAGAAAATACAATTTCATAAAATATTGCATGATATAAAATGGAGCGAAAGAGTTACTTAACGTTTCGTGAGACAATGAAATACCTAGACATACCAATCCACAGGGTAATAATCAACCACAGCGTTCAAAATCCGAATTCTTTTTCTCGCTGAGTAAAAAGAACGGCTTTTCTACACTGAATTTAAGCAGAAAAGGCGCCCTTTTTGAGTTAATTTGGCACAAAAATATTTTTTTTTAAAAACTCTTTGTAATGGTGCAGTTTGCTTCAGAAAAGGCTAGATTTAAGTTAAAAAACAACTACCACATTTTAAATTTTTTCCAATACCGGGATCCCGGGATCCCGGTATTGAAAAAAATCTTTCCGGTATTAATACCGGTATTGAGGAAAACCGGTATTCGAAAGCCCTAGTAGGTACCTACTTACAATTTTAGTTAAATACTTAGTTACCAGGAAAATGAAGGTCCAAGACCATGTGTACCGTATCTTGGAGCGATCATACTTACCGTGTGCTGATCGCGTGACCACACCAACCGATCGGAAGCGGCAAAGGAAACACGTCTGCCCAAAACCGCAGTAGAATAATCCAAATTTCCATTTATTATAAATAATTCAGACCGAAGGCTACGTTCGATGATTCGCCAATTACGCGAAACGAGGATAGCTACTTACATTTTTATAACTTCTCCCAATTACATTTTTAACAACGCTAAGGTTATTGTTATAAATCATATTACTTAAGTACTTACCTATTATCTATCTTATGAATCCAACTGACTATTTTTTACTAGCTGATGCCCGCGACTTCGTCCGCGTGGACGAATGCCTATGTGTTATTCCAGACTATAATCTATCTCTGTGCCAAATTTCATACAGATCCGTTCAGCCGTTGGGACGTGATTGAGTAACAAACATCCATACATCCACACATCCATACATCCATCCAAACTTTCCAATTTATCTATCCATATAAATATTATAAATGCGAAAGTTTGGATGGATGGATGTATGTATGTATGGATGTATGTTTGTTACTCAATCACGCTCCAACGGATGAACGGATCTGGATGAAATTTGACACAGAGATAGATTATAGTCTGGAATAGCACATAGGCTACTTTTTATCCCGGAAAATTAAGAAGTTCCCGCGGGAATCAAAAAAACCTCAACCACGCGGACGAAGTCGCGGGCATCAGCTAGTATATATATAAATCTCGTGTCACAATGTTTGTCCTCAATGGACTTCTAAACCACTTAACCGATTATAATAAAATTCGCACACCATGTGCAGTTCGATCTAACTTGAGAGATAGGATAGTTTATATTATATAGATTAGGATTATTAGTGCTACCCGTGCGAAGCCGGGGCGGATCGCTATAATATATATAAATCTCGTGTCACAATGTTTGTCCTCAATGGACTTCTAAACCACTTAACCGATTATAATAAAATTCGCACACCATGTGCAGTTCGATCTAACTTGAGAGATAGGATAGTTTATATTATATAGATTAGGATTATTAGTGCTACCCGTGCGAAGCCGGGGCGGATCGCTAGTTTATAATATATATATTTGATGTGTTAACTAAGTATTGGAGTTTAAAACGTATCAATAGCTTACAGATCAAGCAGTCCATTTTCATTCCATCATGACCTAATCTAAACTGCTTTATGTAGGTACTTCGTTGTTATAAAATATCTTTAAAATCTTCATCAGTTAATAGAAATAAAAACTTATTGTTTTATTATAAGTAAGTAGGTACTTAAATGATTAAAATTGCCTCTTAAGGACATAGGTACTTAGTAGGTACGTATTGGCAAAGTTCAACTACCTACTTAGTCTGAAGCCTGAACATTAAATCAATGACAAGTTTGATTCTCGCATTGCCTTTAGGTACTATCTAAGCAAGTATGTACTTAAGTAATAACTAAGTAACATAAGTTAACTAATGTTATGTAGGCGTGTTAAGTTCCACAAATGGTCGACGACAGTATTTTTATCGATTTGCGACATTACTGTATTTAATATCGAGATTGTTCGGCTACCTGTCTGATATCTAGGACATAACGTAGCGTGTCAGCTCATATGGAACGGCTGTACGTTCTGATTGTATAGAAATATCCAATTATGAAAACAATTTTATAGTAATTTGACGTCCGAAAGCAATGCATATTTCAAGGGTTAAATTTGTTAATTTTTTTTGGCAGACGTTACTTAGTTACGTATCACTAATTACGATTACGAAAATTACATACCGAAACCTTGGTGGATTTAACTACGTACTTAGGTACTTAGTGCCAATCTCAGACAATTTAAAAAAATGTGTAGACGTAGTTAAGTTAACTTATCTATTTTTTTGCTTAGGTACTTACTTAGTACTTATTTCCCAAATTATACTTAAGTAATATTAAGGAAGTAGGTACTTAATTTCATTCAATAAGTAGGTAGTTACTTTAGGTATTTAAGTACTTAAGTACTTATTACTTTACAAAAAAAGACTAAGAAATATAAAAAATACAATCGTAGACTTGGAAATTTCTATTCGCCTAGGATATGAGGTATTGGTTATTGGTTGCGTACGATTCGTGATATAATCAAGCTGGTAAGTAGTTCTTTAGTTGTTTCTTAACGTGGTATTCTTAACTTGTACGTATGCGGACGGCCCACATTGCAAGCAGGTGCTAAATTAATAGCTACTCCTAAAGAACCCTAACATCTGCTTTTTTTTTCGAAACACGATTTCAAACTGACCGTTCGGACGTGTAGAGTTCATTTTTGGGACGGTTGTGTATAGGGCTGCCAACTTTTTTCGGGATAACGCTTAAAATGAGGAGAATTTACGCAATTATTCAATGTTAAAATCTCAACAACAATTTTCTCATTGAAAATTCAATCAAAATTATATTTCTAAGGAATAAAAAATACATCAGAAAATACTCTGAACAATTGTCGCATTGAAAATTCAATCAAAATTATATTTCCAAGGCAATAAAAAATACGTCAACAAAAAAACTCTCTTTAAAAATCTTGTGACTAATGCTACGTATTAGGACCGTTAGTAACTAAACCAGTCGGATATTATGTAGATAAAAAAGAAATTTCTAATGTAAGTAAGTAGGTAACTATTTCCTTAGTTTCTTGAGACCCGAAATGTGATATTTTCGCATGCCATATTTTGTTAAATGGCTTTAGCTGTTGTTAAAGTATCTATTCATTATTTAGAAACATATTTGACAAGTGACAACCCTAGGAGTGTTATCACATTTTGTCAAATGGCTGGTTTAATTGGCAACTTTATTGCCCCAATCGGTATAATAAACCTTAATAACTACAGTCTACAGTTAGACAAGGGCTAGCTTAAGCAGACGGTACAAAAAAGAAAGCTATGAAATACCTATCCCCAAAGTTGCAAAATAAATTGTTTTTAACTTAAGTACTTACTAAGTACTATAGTATAGTATAGTACTTAAGTATTACTTAAGTGAGTACTTAACAAAAAAAATTGTCTGAGTAAATCTTGGAGACCATCCCCGCGACTTCGCCCGTTCGGAATTATTTTAGTTTTATTTTTTTTAATCCCATTGGAATTTTTAATATTTTTTTCTGGTGAATTTTTAATGTGGTTAATCGAGATAACCTACGTGCAAAATGTTGAGGAATTAAGCTGTACTTAAATGTTTATTTCGGCCATTCTCTATGTTCTAACTAAGTACTTAATATAGTTTTTTATCATGGTTTGAATTTTCAAATAGGGATGTCACAATTTTGCATGTATTGTTATGTAGTTAAGCAGTTGCTTTAATTGTCTGATATTTCCCACATTGTGAAAAAGATTGGCCAACCGTTATTACTCGTTTTGGGACATTTCCCAGCAATTACACAATATTAGCTTAATATGCATGTAGTAAAGTTAACCAGTCAAAGCAATTTGGTACCTAGCGTTTTCACAACAACCATAGTTACTATAATAATAATTAATAGTCATATGTCATGTTAGACGCAATAAGCTTATAATATAAGTAAGTATGTGAAGGAGTTTAACCCTGTTATATTTCAGCCCATTGTCCGAAACGTTTTGTTTCTATGAGAACCGTCACAATTATACACGGGCTCGTACGAAATCCGCATAATCGCCGGTATTTAACGTCTTAACTATGTGAAATTTTCAGTTTTCGTCTCATTGTATATGACAGGGAGCCCGTAATGACTCGATTGTGTATGCGTCACCCGAATTGTAAGGGATCCATTATTTTAAAACCTGTCCGGAATTTGGTATTGTTGGGTAAATTGTGTGTAGTTTTCCCATTAGGTACCTAACTCGCCTTTAAAATGTTTCCATTGATACAATTTCCCAATACAATTAAGTACGTAGGTAGGTACGTAATTAGGTACGTACCTACTTACTTCATACCCTCAGAAAGAAACTATTTAAACAACCCTTACAAATTGACAATAATACTTATGTAAAATGTCGCATAAACTAAAAAATAAAAATGTTTTTTCGCCATTTACCTATGTAAGTATGTCATAGTCTGTGGAAAGTTTAAAAATCGAACAAAGGGATGACGTTTACTTTTTAAACCTTTTCAGACAGGCAAAGATCGACGACCATACAGCCTAACTACTTTGTTTTTTGTTTTCATCTATGACAGTCATACGCCTTTAAGTCTTAATCCCCACATCTGTCAGGCGCAGCATTGACAAATGACGAATTCATTAGGTACGCCTCCGAGGCGGGAGCTTCGCTTCTATACTCTATTGTCTGTGACGACTATTCTTTTATTACGACCTCCTTTAAAATAATTAAGGTTAGAACACACACAGTGACCAACTGCAGTGTACCAAGTGTAGTTACCGAAGGAACTAGGTACCTTATATTTCTTAAAGATTTTCTTTTTTCTTTAAACTTTTCATCGAATAAAAAAAAAGTTCTACAAGCAGCCATGATCATGATTCCTTGGCGCCTTGTGTCACCAAACCTTTAATTCAATTCATTTTTCTCCGCTCCCAAGTCCCGACCGGACGTCTAATTGATTCCCGATCGCAGAAAGAGGGGGAAAAACTTCGGACAGGATCATTGATCAGATTACGCAATGCCGCCGAGCGGGATGCTTGGGGAAGTCAATATTATGCATTATTTATAAACAACATAGCTCCGTCCGTATTCTCAGATCTGAGATCAAACGATTTAAGACTTGAACGTTTCTGATTTAATGACGTTTAAGTCGGTAATTACTTAAGGATGAAATTATTACTGATTTCGTATTTATTAATCATGACTAATACTTACATTACTTAAGTACTTACTTATAATTTATTCCTTATATGCCCCTTTATCTTATAAGGTAACCGTTGCAAATAATGGTTTTTGTCTGTCAACCTCGAAGAGCCAGCAAGAAACTCGGTGGCTGCTCTTTTAAAACAATCAAATAATGTGTCAAATTGTAGCATCTAGTTACACTGCAATAACCAAGTGCTCCAAGTGTCAAAAGGCCCAAAGGCCTTGAATCCACAACTGTTCAGTTAATTTAAAAGAAAGTCAGTTTCGTCATACCGTGGGATGTTAACTAAGGCCAAAGATGACAGTTATATGACATATGAATAAGTATTTAACTTGATGCTAATCAACAGTTACGTTGTATTACTTATGTAGTTAAAGGTAGGTACGCTTCAATTAAATATCATTGTAATGTTCTGTTGCAAACAGCGGCTCATGCATATTATATACTTAATAGGTATATGAATTTATTAAAAACAATAATAAACGTATGCAGGCGGTATTGTATTAAAAATGACCAATTTGCGTTTGAAAATGTGATAAGAAGTTTTTTTTAAATTATAGACTAGTTTCGCGTCTCTAGCTTCTAGCCCTGAAAAAAGATGAAATTACAAACTGCTTACCGATGTAAAAGTAATGAAAGGCAAATTGATTGATCGAAAAAAACTTAAGCGAAGTTATATACAGTTATCGTGATTAAAAAGTACGTAAACGGATACAGACAGATCTACTACTAAAATAACTACTAACGAGCAACTATAGAATTTCAGAGAGCCATTGAGCTTACTTACTTAGTTAAAATTCCTCAAAGCAAACTAAAGTCATAGTTAGTTCGGAAGGTAGAATCACACCGTATACCTAATGATTATGTGTTATGATTATAGTAAAGTTAATCCCAATAACAATTCCAAGCAAGATCTCGTATGAAACATACCACACGAATTCACTCTCATCAGAACATTGATATCATGCACCAAAGATAAACTCCTAGTTACTTCTTAACTACTCGAAAAGTATTGTTTGTTTTAAGTAAGTAAATGGGAGGAAATCATTTCCAGATTTCAGGTGACCAACCTCTCTACTTCAAAGTTATTACTATTAATTAAGTATTAATTAATTAAGTTATTACTTACTTTAACTATTAAGTATTTTGGCTTGCTATGTGTATGATTTTAGATTTAAAAGTAGTTAAGTAGCGCGAATGTTTACAGAATGTTCAAATTTTATGTTATTATTTTTGTGTTCTTTTCAGACGCTTTCATACGAAACTTCATATTTATTGACTTTGACTGTCTTTGGTTCTTTGTATCATGCAATGTGTCCGATAAAGTACAACGCCGACGCACGAAATTCCAATTCACTTCAGGGTTTAAATAACCGCAAAATACCTTATTACTCGCTTTCCATATAAGCTTCAAGCAATCTACGGACCTATTACCGTACCTTACTCATTGTAGGTACTAGGTACTTACTTCGCAAATTTAGCATAGATTGCAAAACTTATCTATCTTTTATTTTATTCACAATTCGATTGTAACAGTCATTTATTTTTTTGAATTTATGACTTAAGTACCTACTTACTTATTTAATATTGAAGTTAAGTACCTTAAGGTTACGATACTCGGTCACAAAAAATAGACTATTATGACTAGGCTGTATGGTCTTTGGCCATTCCCTGTCTTTTTTTTTTTTTTTATTATTTTATAATATGCACAAACAAATACAATACAATTGTATCTCGCCAAACTACACACATAGTTTGTTGGCGAAAAGCCTCAAAATGGTAAAATTAAAAAAAACAACAGCAACACTTTCGCTATCAACTGATTCCTTATTTGTGTAAAGAAGTCATTTTCAAATATCATTAGTAAGTGTAAGTACTTTCAGTAAAAAAACGAATTCTTAAAACGTGTTACCTAAGTAGGTACATACTTACTGCAGTGAGCAGTCAGATTACTTTTTTTGTTAAAGTCGGTTAAAATAATTCCGATGCAGATGCAGCTGCCATGAATTAGCTGCTACAACAAAGAGATTGGCAATGTCAACTTTTGTCGCGCAAACGTCGAATTTCTGAACGTTTTGTTCCCTTCAAGAATCCTGTGTCCTTTTATTTTCGTTGCGCCGAGCTCTTTGGAAATGTATGCCTTTTGTATAATCTTACCCCTCGGTACAATGACACTTTCTTAAAAGTCATCAATTTAGTAGTACGGTAATATTGCCAGCTGTTCGAATAAAACATGAACTAAAGGAAGAATTCATCAAGATGAATGCGTTATTTTATTTAGTAAACTCAAGTTTACGACACATGTAACAACCTAAAAAAAAGTTGTCTCAAAAACAAAATAAACCATACCGAGACGGTTGTTCCAAATATAAATTTTGAATTGCGAATTTGATGCACTGGCCACATCGTCGCGCTATTAATATAGAGACTGTTTCGGTGTTTATTTTAACACATTTTGCGTTTGTATAACGGTTGAGATGAAAAACATTCCCCTGTGTTTCATTATTTGCGCTATTTTTAGACTGCGCTCAACCTGCCGACTGGAACGAGTGTTTACTCTGTTGGCTTACTTACATGCAATGATGTTCACATTTATTGCTCCTTAACCGGGATGATGCAGTTCGAGTTACTATTATTATTAGGCTAGTGATGATAAAAGTTTACGCTATAAAAGACCTTGCACCAAAGACAACACTTCATTTGTGCCATAGATAGGACCTTAACTTATAATATTATAACCTGTGTTAAACATACAGCATATAGAAGACATCATGATATAAGACCGTATATAAGACTGTATTTATGACCATGTACAACGCATGATGCTTCTAAAGTTCTGAAATTAACTGACCCTGTAAACAACCTTGCGAGTTGCGACCATTATTTCAGGCAATGGCATCGATAAACGAGATCGTTGCGAGTTGCCACCATTATTTCAGGCAATGGCATCGTTAAACGAGATCGTGACATACCAAAAATAAACACATTGGCCAGTATTTTTTTAAATTTTAAAATATTTATATACTTGCCAGTTACCATGAGCAATGCACTGCAATTACAAGTGATTGTAGGTAGGTAACAAATGTAAAGCGATATATTAACCAGAGATGGTGTAACGAGATTCACGATTAGGTACTCAAAATCAATTTAGTTGGTATGGTGAGTCGACGCAATTAATGTTACGTGCCAGTACTTTCCATTCGTGTAAAAAAAACAATATTGATGTTCACGACTTTGACGTCGAATGCATTAAATGTTATGTCGTATGTTAAATAAATTAGCTACATGCATGTCTTAACACTCTTAACTCATTACTTAATATTATAGGATGTTACTTAGTAAAAGTCAATTCCTACACGATCAAAGTTATTAGACAGAAGATCTAAATTCAAAATTCAAAATTCAAAATGTTTTTTATTCAAATAAGCTTTTACAAGCGCTTTTGAATCGTTATAATATGAATCTACCGCTGGTTCGGAATGCCATTCCTACCGAGAAGAGCCAGCAAGAAACTCGGTGGTTGCTCTTTTCCATCAAAACTTACAATCATCATAATGATACAAGTAACTGCAGTCCCACGCATAGCTGGAGCGAATCAAATCCACGCTGTTTTTTTTATCATTTACGTAATCTTCGATTGTATAGTAAGCTTTTTTCACGAGCATACCTACAATATTCAATACACGCCAAGACTGGCAGACAGAGGCAGCCCCATTTCCGACGGTGGCACCCGTTCACGAGCATGACGCATGATCCAGCCATTGCTTCGCTCAACCATATTTGAGGGAACGTAACAACCCGCACCACACGACACCACCACAGAAACGTTAAAGAGAGTGTAACATACCCGACTACCCATATCAAGGCATAGAATTGAATACTGTTTAAGGGTGCAAATCGCCACCTATCGGCAATAATAATATTAAAGTTTGTATGTGTGTATGTTTGTTACTCCTTCACGCGGCAACTACTTAACCGATTTGGCTGAAATTTGGAATGGATGTAGATTATACCCTAGATTAACACATAGGCTACTCTTTATCGTGGAAAAATCCATGGATCATTAACTTTACACAATTTGTGAAAACCAAAATTCACGCGAGCGGAGCCGCGGGCATCTGCCTGACTTGACTATTAAATCATGTTATTTTCAGTTTTTTAAAAGGTTTTTTACCCCTAGCTATGAGATGGTCAACTTTTGTTAAACCAAGCTGGCTTTGGACTCTAGTTCTTGAAGTCTAATAAAATATTATTATTTTCATATAGGTAAGAGGCTTAAGAATTTTCCTAATTATTACACGTACGTAGATAAATGATAGCTATGAGAAACCTTTATTGGAAATTTTTCTTGGAATTAAAAAGAAATCTCAAGCATAGATCACTTAGAATCAATATTCAAAAGGCGTCAGTCAAATCAACGGTTCAAATCGCCTGAAGACATAATGAAATATAGCTTATACAGTAGTCCGTAAGTATTATTTAATTGTTAATCTGTGATGCGCCTCAGGCGAGATCGACCGCACACAACACAATGCATTCTTTCTTTAACTTTTTAGATCCAATTTCGTACACTCTTTCACCAGTGTTGCCAGCCTATTATCGAATCAATTTGTGTTTCTTTTTATGTCAACCTACTTTTTATTAATAATTAAATTTATTCTAAACCGGTAAGCTACTCGTACTAGCTAGTAGCTACTATGGGTTTGATAAACAATACATCAAGTAAAAAAGGGGATGTTTAGAGTGGCCGTACATTTTTTTCCGCACTTTTTATGTTCCGTTCCTACCTGGCGTTTACCACGTGGATGTGAATTCTCTATCCCGCTCGTTTTTACGCGATGTAAACGAGACGGATAAACCTTTTGCGCGTTGAAACAACCCCTATGAACTTGACAGGAAGTTGGTTGAAATCTGGTGTCTTTTTTACACTAGCTCTTTGTTTAATCTGTGGTTGGATTTTTTAATTTTACAGACTACATCATCGCTAGATAAGACTCGCGGTTTGAATGGATCATTGTATTTTTTTTTTCTTTTTTGTAAAGTTTTGACGAAAACACGATATGAAGTTCAATGGACGTGGGAACATTCTGCTCAAATCTGACAACATATTTTTTAATACTTAAAAGTAAAATTAAGTACTTAAGTTAGTAACTATGTAAGTACTTATAAATCAAGCAAAAATCGCATGCACGAATGTCGCAAAGTTTAATCGTGAAGTAATATTTTAATGCTTGAGAAAAATGCGTTCATGCATCCGGTGTCATAAATTAATTAATCTTTTACAAATATACCTTTGGTATTTTCTAAGAATTAAATAAAAATTACTTAAATTACTTACTCTTTGCTAGTTATTCTTAATCATCATTTTTTATTTATCAATTAAAAAACATTTTCCTCCTTCTCCTAAGTTATTTTTAAATATTTTTCATCAATCAGTTAATGATTTTACACAATGTATTGATTCGACTAGTTCAATAATTAAGTAATTCAAATATGTACATGATACATACCTACATACAAAACAAATGTATAACCAGGCCTGGCTCACTTGTCACGTGACCTGAGATATTACCTACTGCTGCGTGGACGCTCGACGGCACTCGTATCAGTCGAGTGTTGCGCGCGGACCGTAGTTATACGTTTGACTTTTACTCAAGTTCTCGTTATGGATAAACAAAGAAAGATCAGTAAACGATATCGTATCACATTAGGTCGTTTAAACTCTAATTATTAAGACCTAACTTAACGCTCTTTGCACTTCCTAAGGACCCTGAAAGGTAAGTTTGTATTATTTGCCTATCTAGGTACATAGTACATACGTACCTACTTAGAGTTCTAAACAAAACTAATATTAATACATAATGTGGGTAGTTTTATTTTTATATCCACACAAGATACAGTTTTAAACAAAAGTAAATATAAACCATTGGTAGTATCCAATATTATAGTGATAGCCTAATGGGTAGACTTCAGCCTCCAAGTCTGGGGTTCGATCCTGGGAACGCACCTCCAACTTAATTAATTAAAATATATCATTTACGGTGAACAAAAATCGTGTGTAAATCTGAAAACATGCCTGAAGTTCTATAATCATTATAAAAAACTCTAATATGTCTGCCAACAAGAAATTGGTCAGTGTGGAGGAATATATGGCTTAAACCCTTCTCATTCTGAGAAGAGCCTCGTGAGTCGTGCTTAGTAGTGGGACTAGTGGGCCGCCGATGAGTCGATGATGATTAATCCATAATGTGGGTATATTATTTTGTCTCGTAAACTGTGGCATGGGCCCCCTTCCACCCCATATAAGTGTAAAATATTCATTGATATTTCACTACTTGTGGAATATATTATAACGACTTTTTTTTATCCACTACAAGTTAGCCCTTGACTGCAATCTCACCTGATGGTAAGTGATGATGCAGTGTAAGATGGTAGCGGGCTAACCAGTTAGGGGCATGGCAGCATGTTAAACCCATATCCCTATTTGGTTTCTACAAAATCTATGAATAATAATAATATATCTTTTATCTATTTTTAAAGTAATTGTCGTCATCATTGCAACCGATTACCGACCCATAGTAATGATACCGATAGTAAGAATTTAGAAGTAGTCAACCCTAAGGCTACACGCGCCGCGTCTGAAGGGATAAGAGTTACGCGATAGAAAGAGATATATAGAGGTAGGTATTTAATTATTTTCACTCGCAGCGCTGTGCGAGCTGAATTGCACTTTATTACGACGTAACCTGAGTCGCTGATGGTTAAAAGGTCTTCGCGGAGTAACTCTTCTGTTACTACTATTACCTATTCTGTGGTATAACATCGGTTAACAAGTAATTAACCTTTTACATAACATGACTTACGAAACAATGTACTAAATGTGTAATGTACATTATCTATTATTACAATTTACAACATATATTTTCAGTCTATTAGCACGTATAGTTTCTAGACTAGAAAGTGCAGGAAACAATATACATTTTTTCGATACATCAACGCAAAGTAGCTACTAATATCACTATAATGTTTGTTCGAGTCGTAAGATCGGTAAACTTAATCCTTACCACTTCCTTCCGATGTCTTCTAATTACTTCCATCGGACGTACACTTTCGAATTACGTTCGTATTTTAAGACTTCACATGTAAAAAGACCCGGAAAAACTGATGTGGACAGAAGTGTCTTTACATTATAAAAACCTTTTTTTGTGATCAAAGAATAAAATAACTTCACATAAAAAAGACCTACAATTGGCCTCATTGTTTGTAATCTTCGAACTAAGAAAATAGCTGCTCTATAAAATACTCTACTTATTAGTGCTTATTTTTCATTGTCTTTGAAGGTTTTCCTCCTTATTTCTTAGATTTTAAATGCTATGCTCTCTAAATACATTGAATTGAACTGAACATTGAACTTAGTTGCTACACTAAACTTGGAAAAAAGCCGCGACTACTAGCTACAGCTAGTACGTAGTATGTTTTTAAATCGATTATAAATAAGCAAGGTGGTATTATTTACATCAACGTACTCCCTAATGCATAAAGTTTGTATTAAAACTAGTTAATCCCACATGCATCGCGGCCAACTGCGCATTCTTTCATTGATGCAAGGGTTGCTACCCTAGAGGGCAGTGCGCTATTATTATTCATGCGGAGACAAAAAAGAATTCAAGTCATTCCATTCTTGGTTTTTTTTTTTAATTTTAAACGTCTGCACGTATCTGTCAACGCTACATCGATTTTTAGAACTTGCAATACAAAAACATCGCTTAAAACAAAGCTGGGGGTTTGGTAATTTGACAGTTCGATATTCAAAAATAATGTTTGGAAATAAAAGAATGAAACTCATAAACCGCGTTCGAAATTCGAATCGGGCTAGGGGTGTCACATCGCCCCACGTGAGCATTGCCAACCCCATTTTTAAACGGCCTACATTATAGCTGTCCAGTAAAACCGTTAATGTCTCAGCGGGATCGATCACTCGGACAGTTGTGCAAATAGTTTATTTTTAGGATAACGTCTTTGGAAGTTAGGGGGCGTCGATATAATGAATTGCTCTTCTGTTTGTATGTGTCATGAATGTCATGATATCGTATTGATAATTTGGATCCAAATAATAATTTTGTAAGGTGATTCGCACGAATTAGTTCCTTAGTGTTTTTTCATCTAAATTAGTTTTCGCAGAATAAACTACCATAATATTTTATTTAAATAAATATGTATTGTTAACAATATTTTGTATCTTAATGTATTTTTTTTTCTTTATTTTCAGGTGTTGACGTCTGGTTCATTCGAACTTAGGATAAAAAGTTTCACGAACTCATTGGGTAGGTTAAGTAGTGGGCAGTGCTGTGATGGTTCCTCAAGTAGTGATGCGCCGTGTTTGGCGCCGTGCAGGACTAAATTCCGCGTGTGCCTAAAAATCTATCAAGCTAATATCGACACCACATCACCGTGTACGTTCGGTGACATCACTACCCCAGTGCTCGGTGGAAACTCATTGGACGTGCCCAACATTAACGTGCAAGGATTTACAAACCCCATCGTGTTTCCCTTCGATTTTACGTGGCCGGTAAGTTAAATCATTTTATTTTTCATCAAGTTTATGATAATTTAGATCTAATTAATAATCTGAAGCCTCAATAGTTACTCGTAGGTCAATGGCTGACGGTCCGAAAGGTTTATGTATAACTACCTGATGCCCGCGACTACGTTCGCGTGGATTGAGGTTTTTTGGTTCCCGCGGGAACTCCTTAGTTTTCCGGGATAAAAAGTAGCCTATGTGTTATTCCAAACTATAATCTATCCAAAATTCTATAGTGCCAAATTTCATCCAGATCCGTTGGACCGTTCGGGCGTGATTGAGTAACAAACATCCATCCATACATCCGTCCAAACTTTCGCATTTATAATATTTAACATAATTTATTGAAACCATAGTTAAATCAGATGCTTGGTTATTGGAGATACTTAAGTACTAAGTATTATTTTCTTTCCAAAAATATTTTTATATTCTAGCATTTCGATTACATCCTACATCGTTGATGGGGCACACGTCCTCAAATTATGTAACCACAGGATCCGTAAATCTATACTTACTTTGTTGTTACCTATTCATTCTGTAGTCACGACCAAAGCCACTAGGTATATCATTATAGATGCATTAAGTAGCAACCCTGCTATAAATCAAATGCTTTCGATTCTACCTACAAATTTCGATTATCCAATCCAAGGCTAGTTGTACTGAACATGTAAATAATAGTAAAAAGAAATTATAGAATTCGATACATTTTGAATTTGACAGAGCGATGACGATAAGAATATTTGATGGAATCACGGATTGGAATAACGCTTGTCTATGGGTTAACGAGTCGACGCGTGGGATGTGAAACAGAGCGTTCAAGAGGTGACTTTTTTAAATTAATCACGTGGGTTCTAGGTACACATCGTTTAAGCTGCTACATTTTAGAATTAGATGAACAATATCTCTTTTGGGTGGTCTTACCGTACCTACATAATTTTTTTTTGAGTTAATTTTTGTTAAATATTTAGTGTACTAAAAAGGAACTAGAAAATTGTAAAGTGCGCTAAAGCTTTATATTCGCGATCCCTCAGATACGTTTGTATATTGTTTTAACAGTGTTTCAAGTATAAAAAACCTTTTTAATTGGATATTTTTTAGTTGCGGTTATTTCACGGCGTGAATTGTCTCTGGTTTACACTTATTCCGAGTATGGTCACTCGAGGCTTCGAGTGGTATTTGTATTTTATTTAGCGGCCCTCTTCAAATGTCGTACCGTCTCGTAATGTTTGAGTAAACACAACTGCCCAAGCTTGCACAAGTTTACCATCTGGAGGAAAACGTGACATTTTTGATGACCTCTCTCGCGCAGCAGTCCAATATAAAATACCATAGACGCAACTTTTTTTGAATAAGCAAGACATTTTTTTGCCCATCGATACCAAATACCAATAGACCACTCGAAACTTTTTTCTTATTAGGATATCCTATTGACGAAATTAAAACTTTTTTTGCAACCGTGGATACCATAGACGAAACTCAAAACTTTTTTCGACCGTGGCGTGGATACGCGTCCGGTTCCTCTGGCGGTATCATTCCATACGAATTGGCGCTAAATTGAAACTTCCTGTTTAATTTCACATAGAGTTATATAGTCAGACGTTGTGACATGGCATGGGATCAATTGAGCGAAAGTGACGCGAAACTATTGGGTTTCAGTGACAGGTTAAGCTCTCTAAGAGCTGTTGAATTCGTACCATATGTCTTTTATCTCATAAGGATAGGTATATTTCCCATATGCCGCAATATGGAGAATATAATATTTAGTTGAACATTGTGACCATTTAAGTTAAATGTATTAATACGTGGGTGCGCCCCATTTAAATTAAATAATCGTGTTATTAAGTAGTTAACTGTTTTTTTGCAATGAGGTCATCAGAAAAGCGTCTGTTACATGAACTATACTTTGAATTACAAGTACCTATGTAATACAATAAAATACAAACTGTACAGCGCAAAATAAGCTTTGTGTGTGTGACTCGCTGGTGTATGGCCAGCCTATAGAATATAATAAGTATGTATTATTTTTTCTTGAACTTTATTTTAAAATTAAGAAAAAAATGTTCGTGTTTGATTGCTTTACTAAATCTCACGCATTAAGTAACGTTTTTTTTAACTGAATAATCTACGTGGCTCTGGATTCTGGCCTCTTTTAAACTAGCCTTGCATTTTCTTCTTAATTTTTTTTGCATAAAAACGATGACATTTAAGTACCTACTTGTACTTATGTGATAAACTATTGAGTATGTATTTTCTTTTCAAAGTGAAGACCTTAAAAGAAAGTTGTTAATACATATTAACTTAATAAAAAGTTTGTGTTCGATTTTCGAATTTGTCGTATTTATTAAAGTACGGCGTGTCAGTGACTGGCCAGCATCACAATATTTTGTAACTTGACTCCTTATTCATCGCGGAGTCGTAACGGTGTACTATCGTGTTACAAACTTCGTATAGCTACTCTTGGTACCACAGTAACTAGTTCGCGCAAAACATAAAATTCTCAATTTTTTATCAAAGTCCTCGCGCAACTTCTAAAGCTCACTCTATATAGAGCTGCACACACTAGCGCGACAGGACAAAACGTTACCTACGTAAATAAAATAAAAACGCCTAAAACAACATAACTTAGTTAATAGAAAGTGGGATGTAGTGGCGTGCATGTAATTGATGCACAAAAGCCATTGAGGTATAAGGTACAGTAGGTAGGTACTTATTACTATATTACTTCAATGACAAAAGCTCTGAATGAACTAGAAGTTTAATTCGCTATACCTAATCCGCCGCAGCTAAACTTCTAGTTCATTCATTATCATGGACTTCCGCAAAGTAAGCCTGCTTCGATTCAATACAAAAGCACTGCTTACCCTTTTTGAAATAGGTAGATGAGCGTGCATTTTTCATTATGATCTGCCGGGATAGGTACATAAGTAAAATTAATTACCTAACTAACTATCTTACTACCTTCAAACTAACCTCTCTGCCTTCAAAACCTGGACACGCCACTGGTCATGGTGGGACCAGTGAATATTTCTTTATCTAGTTATTAACATGTGAAATGAAAGGTCGCTATAAAGTTATCTCACTCTGAGTAAAGCTACTAAACTAGACAATAATCTCCATGAAATAAATCGGGTTTTACTGCACGCGTACAGATCTGACCCGTGCGATAATAGGTCACAGGTGTATTAATATTTCTGACAACATCGACCAGTAAAGTTACAAGTTAAACGAGCTATACAAACTATTTATCATAAAACTCTTTGGAGAGACGCTTAGGAAAAGAATTTATCTCATTTGCATCCGAAGCATCTTTTTTATTGAGATAGTTAGCGTTTGACTACGATCTCACCTGATGGTTACCTAGTGATGATACTGATTTAATGGAAAAAGACGCTAATCTTTAAAGGCTAGATCAGGTTAGGGGTAGGATAAGGATTGATGTATGGATAGTAAATTATAATCAATAAAAAATGACAGACGCCTTCAGCTTCTATGCGCCATCCTAAAAAATCCCTGTACATACTTACTTATCACAAATTTGTACATAGGACTGTAAAATATAGTCTAACCAAGCATCGAACCTAGGACATCTAAATCCAATTCGACCCGCTCCAGCTGCGCTTAGGTGGAATTTTGAAGCCTTTTTACGACTTAGTGCCTAAAGTAATCAAATAAAATCACTCTAACACCTGGAGGTATACTATTATATTGTGTTAGTATCTTACATAGGTACCTACGAGTAGTTTTTAAATAAATCATTATATTTGAACAATAATTGTATGTGTTCTAAAGCTATAAGAAACCCGTTAAGATCTCCGGACGTGACGTAGAGGACCGGATTGGGACAATATCGCGTGCAAACGCAAAAAGCTATTGTACCTACCTACGGTACCTACCTCTCGAGTCTCGATGTATCATACGATGCCAGAAAGCAGGCATCGAAAGAAAAATATCGATAGAATATTGATTGTACTTAGGTACCTACATAAGTCTTTTAGTAACTAAAATAAAATAGCCTCTTATTTTACTTCAACGTGTTAATTTACTGGGTTAAATCAACGTGTTTAATTAATCATATATAAGTAGGTACTTATTTATTCATGAGAAGTACCTAGTTACTATGCCCAATATTAAACTGTAGGTACTTACTTAGTTACTTTTTAGTACTTTAAAAAAGCTTCACATAAATTATTGTCATGTCGCGCACAGTTCTACGTCCTTGTCAATTTAAAAAATCTTGCTAGTATATGGTTATCACTTGGGTCCCAACAAAACATTGATTTAGGAAACACTTACCTTCAGTATCCTAAAGCTAGGTACTTAAGTACTAATTACCTAAGTATCAGAGACACTGTTGTCCGTACTCCGTACCAATTTACCCTATTCCCTATCTCCTGTTTAACCTTATCCACATAACAGCAGATTCCTACTCGTGTTCAATGGGAAAAGTATTGTCTTATTAAGTAACTCGAACTGTAAAGTTTATAAAGTAAAGGGTGTAAACTTGTAAAGTGTAAATAATGAACTCTCTTCCATTCATTCGTTAGTGGCAAATGAACCGTTATGGCGACGTTTTTAATGCGAAAAAATGTAGCATTGCACATTTAAAAAGCACCTGCTAATATTACTAACCTGCGTGTTGGAATGGGATGGCATGATAAAGTGACAAGGACGACGCGAAATACCAGATGTAGGAAATTCACTAGGTTTATTAACCGCAGCCACGCTTAAAATTCGGGATAAATTCACATTGACAAATTTGTTTTACTCTTTTTCAAAGGTCTATAGTTTTTATTCAATTCAATTCAATCCGAATCATCAACCCCTAGCACAACCCTTGAAATTTTGCGGATAGTCTTTATGGTGAAGATCAATAAAGCCCGATTTTATTAATAAATTAAGTAAGTAATATATAAGTACATAGATCCGTATTGCGTTTAGTTAGATCATAGATACAAGAACTAGGGGAACCATGAATCCGCCCATCGCACAATAAATTCAGGACAGAATGCCTAAAATAACCAAGTACTGGTTGTGAAAATTTATTTTCAGTTACTGTTTTCACATGGAAATCTCCATAAGTTATCGCAAATTCATACCAAATAATTAGCCTGGTAAAGTTTACTATTCCATGATGCTAATAAAGTTAAGTAGTTACTTATTATGTATTGACCTACGCCAATTTCAATACTAAACTAAATTGACAGGTTTAAAAGTAGGTAGGTAGTTACTTAGTCCTATCCTTTTCATAAAAATTATGACTGCGGATAAGGATACTGATAGGATTTGGTACCAGATTAATCTATGATACTGATTTTATGATTTCTATAAAAAAATTAAGCTCTATTGTTATGTTACCTTCATTCATGAAATTAGGAAGAATCCGCGAAAATCTGTACGCATGGCAGCCCTAGATGTAACTAATAGACCCTATTGTTGAGTTTTTATCTCACTCAGTCCGTCTACATCTCATTGTGGTTGAGATAAACCGATCAATACCTCGTTAATTATACACAAATTATTACAGCCTGTTTCCTCTCGACAGGTTCGCACTTGACCGCGATCTTACCTGATAGAAGATGATGCAATGGGCCCGTATTCCTCCGACGCTGTTGACGGTCGCGTACATCGGTCGGATCCATACTGCCAACGCTTAAGCCTTAAAGTAATACTTAAGAAATATTACTCTAAATTACAGTTTGATGTCACGTACCTTGACGTTCCTAAAATTAGGATTATAATTCTAAAACGAAAGTCAACAATAATTATTGGCCCCTGTTCTAATACGCACCGCACTGTAATGCTGTCCGCGTTGCTTACGAATAAGAGTGCCTAATAATGAGAGATTTTCTTCCCATTAAATCACGATTTGTATGGAATTGTCAAAATCTTGACAGATGGCGCTCGATCAGTCCCTTAAAAAAAATTAGTTAACGTTGTTGCGATCGAATACGTTAAAAAACTTCCACACGGCCTGCAGATTCGTGATAGAAAACGTGATGTTTTACGTAATTTTTTTAAAATCTGTTTTTTGGACTGAACAAAAGTCATAATTCCCCTAAAAATGATAACGGCTAGGTTTTAATTCGAAGTCCATAAAAAAATATTTCTCTAATCGACATGTAAACGAACCCTTCGTGTACAAATGCTGCACGCTTAGTACTACAAGCTTGTTTGTAAATAAATTACATGCAAGGTCAAGCTTTATAAGCTTTACCTAAGTTAGCCTAGTAGTTACTTGTGAAATACGTCAAGAGCTTTTTTAAAACCACGTTAATCATAAATAACAAAAAAAAATCATACTTAAATAATTAATTTTGCAAAATTGTGGGTAATGACAGCTGTATAAGTAGAAACTTCCCGTAAACAATCTACTGTCAGAGACAGTGTGCAAAAATGTTGAATGACTTTACAATATAATATACCTACTTAAAATTTAAATTCAAAATATGTTCACGTTCACGTTTTCGTTTGCACAAAGGATTTACTTAAATAAATTAGGAATGGCTGGAAAATACGTACATAAGGTTAAAAATACATAAAGTTAAAAATACATAAAGAAACCATAAATACAATATACGTAAGTAGTAAGTACCTACTTATAGTTAAGAACTTACCTAAGTTAAGTAACTTGTGCTTATGTTCATGCTAAGTTGAAAGAAACAAAATCAATTTTCGCTCAAGAAACTGTACTAAAAGCTCAACAAAATACCTCTTGAAAGGACTAACTTGCAGTTATACTTTACTTAAGTTTAAAAGAGTAAATAGTATATTAAATTTATGCTAAGTTGAAAGTTAACATTACAACACATTTTCACTTAAGAAACTGTTCCTAATGGAGGATACTATAATCGCTTATAGAAGTGTTATATTTGGTTTAAAATTGACGTTTTATATGACTTACCTTGACGTGCCTAAAATAAGGATTATAATTCTTTGACATGAGCGTCAAGAATATTAAAATGATACTGTTCTATGCGATGTTAGTAAGCCTCTGAACAATCGTTTTGGCAAGTCACTTTCCCACACAGATTACTGAGGAAGGTCGGACTACATAGAGCCTACAAAAACATGTCGATTATTCTCTTGATCGAGACTCGACATTGAGGCGGGGCTTTACTTTAATTTATCTTTTCCGTTTAATTTTAAAATAAACATTAGGAAGCCGATTTCGCTAAATAAATAGAATTTAGCAGATTAACTAGTTAGACGAAGAGATGTAGGTGACGACGGCTGATTGTTGAACACGATACAAGGATGTAGATTGTAGAGTATGTCTAATCTTTAAATGAACGCTCCTCCAATGAGTTTACGCTAACTAACATGCAAAGTAGGTGTATAGCCAAACATATTAGACTTGTTTTTTATTAAAATAAATAGATTAATTAATTTAATTTAACTTAAATTCTCTTCTTCTTCTTCTTTTGGTTAAGCAGTTGTGCGAGAGCACATCAAGCTGACACTTCATAGCGCAAATGGAACGTTGGAGATGTCAAAAGCGCAGATACACTCGAAATACAGTGTGAACAACTTTCTTAGAGAGTAAATGTACTTTACTTTTAATTACTTATCTATGTTCCGTTTAGAATATACACATTCGAAAACCTGTTTCCCTAAAAAGCAGAATTTAACAGGAAATATAAATTATCATTGTTTTTCACCAGTGGTACAACTTTATTTTTAGTTTAATTCCATTCGCTGGCAACACTATCACCGGAAGGAATTAATTTCAGGTAACCGGGCAACACCGGGTTTAATCATTTTTTTACCGTGAGACGCTGACAACGAGTGGCGTGCTTTAACTTAATTATGGTTAATTAAACCAAAGAGCAAAGCAGTTACGTTCATATTTGTATTTTTATGTCTTTCTTGCTGGCAACGAGTGCTCCAGACTTTTTATTGGCCTAGCATCCGCCAAGGCAAGTTTTTATTGCGCTTTCGTAACTAAAACAATGCAATTGTCTATTCAAAAGTTACTACATATTATAATATAATGAAACTTGGAATCTTAATTAACAATTTCATCATCAAGTGGTGCCATCTTCAAACTGAAGCTCGGCGGTCAGTTTGAAGATCAAATTTTATTTAACAATTTAACAATTTCGAAATATTTAAGTAGCTAACTAAGTATCTACATAACTCAAACTCAAATGTTTATTTCATGGAGGACATCATACCTATTGTGGTACTTTACTGAAAAGAGTCGGCAAGAAACTCAAAAGTTGCTCTTTTCACTAAGCAGAAGCACTAAGTAAAAAGGTCATTTAAAGTTAAGCCACTTATTAATGCTTGTATGTGAAGAAACACACGTGGTTTACTATGGAGCAAGTAGACTAAGCAACGGCGTAACTAATTCTTGGAGATTGTTCGTTATTTTGCATGTTTCGTCAATGGTTTCACGCTCTGAATGTTTGTAAAAATTTAAATGAAAGTAGCATCTCTGAAGGCGGTGTCGACATACCTTGATTATGTGCGAAAAACGGTAATATAATGTGTGCGCTTCTTAGAAATTAACGTTGCACTGACGTCACGTTTGATTCGAATCTCATAACAATAGTTCAGTAAAACGCAACGCGCATCGGCTTAGCGCTACGTGTGAAATACCAACCTTATTTGCCTTTGAGGTTGCCAGTTTGTATCCGACTTCATAACTAACTATTGATAAAACTTTTTTGTGGTAACAACTACGCTAACTGGCAACACTGCTTAAGCTATTAATATAAACAACATAATCGTAAGATTATACGAAGAAGCTATTTCATAATATGCTCATCATATCATCAGGATCTATTACCCTAATTGGATATAATATGCATAACTGCATAATTTTGTGCTCGCATCACATACGTGAGAGTTGTGCATTGTGGTAAATGTTCCCAAAAAGAAACTTTAAGGTGTTAAAGTTAAAGGCAACCCTACATAGTTTCCTCATTAGAAAGTAATTAACAAGCAATGCGGCGTCTCATAAAATCTTCACGCCTCCATGAATACGAACGCCAAACACGGCTAGGGGCGCCGCAAATCGTCCATAATTACGACCGAATTATAATCGGTTAACACGTCCGGCATTACTATTCGATACACGATGCGGGCGTTACATAAGTCCTCCGATGGCTCGGGAAAAAACACAAAAACGCAAACCTTCTTACGGATCATCGACTCATTACTTTATTAAACAGTAGGCACGTATAGATGCCAACATAGCTCTATGGAGCGGCAGTGAAACTTCCGTCTACGGCGTTTTTGTCCAAGAGTGCTCTTAATAATTTCCTTTATCTCGATCCGCTCGCGTCGGATCCTCTTAAAATACTTACCCCTACATCCGCTTCTTTTAATAATCTACCGAAGCCATGGCATTCCATGCCTCATTCGAACGTGTTCCCTCTTTTACACCGTCTTTTATCTCTCCTTTTCGACGAATAGCAATTAAGATTGAACAAAAAAAGGATTGCGAAATGAAATTCCTCGTGAGAGTAGACCGAGGAACGGAGTAGTTAGTAGTTACCACGCGTTTGCTATTTAATTTCATAAGTTTCAAATTTAAAGAATCGGAGCGTATATAATTGCTGCACTGGTTGCATTGTTCGAAGCCACTGCACAGCTATTCGGCAACCTGTCAATTAACACAAATTCACCTAAACAAACTTTTCGCAGACTACTAAATTAAAATACTAAAATAACAACGCGTTTCAATGGTAGTCAACGCGTCTCAAATTCGAGTTCGTAAATAGTGATTACTCATCATAGTCGGGGAGATAAAGAAAATAAGCTCATCAAGAGGATGAATAGACAATAAAGTTTACCGGTCTTGTTATTGCGGCGCGTCTGGAGAGACGAGTTAAAGAAAACACTCCTTTTTCAAATGGACGCTCGTTTACGGTCAGATTCTGACATTTTAACTGCGTCTCTCTAACATTTACGGCCGCTAATAAAATTGTTCAAAGAACCCGATTTATAATGGTAGTCCCAAAGTTATGGGATTTTTCTACCGCAACAAATGTGCGAATTAAGTTATGTAGCTTGTGTAAATCATTTTATTAATTAAAAAGGTGACAAAGTTGCGAAATTGGTGATAAAATCGAATTACGATAATTAGATCTGACAAATAACAAATGAGTTAATCTCAAGAACCGAGCAATTTACACGTTGTTGTCTCCAAGTTAACGTTGACACTGGCGGAATTACTGCGGACCACCAAACCGCAGTACTAAAGGCCATAGATAAGAAAAGAAGAAGAAGAAATGAGTTTCCATTTTTAACTTTTTATAATAATGATCTGATATTATTTTTATCTTTTAGTAAAATCCTCACTAATTTACGTAAATGAAACAATTCATAAACTTTCATCTAGATCAATCACTAATTTTATCATTATTATTAAGTGTGGTGCTATTAGTTTTGCAGTGATTCAATAAAAGGTAAATGAGTAGTCAGATATGTTTAACTCAGGTTCTCACGTAAAGCAAGGAGATCGGTCCCTCAAATCTGCGATGAGTGAATTCCTTGGGTCCCAGTCTTTATTCATTACACGCGCGTTTTTCTAGGAATTCTCAGTCGCTAAGCTCACATGCTCTACTCGTATCCGCAACTACGAATAAATCGCTGCCATTATTTAGTATGTGAGGAGGCGCTGTACTTACGTGCCTTGTACTTGCTTCGGCGAATTTATGGACGTGTCAAAGGCCGATCATAGTCTGGGAACCTTCTGAATTAGCATTTTAATATTTCAAATGTAGATGCAATCTGCGTATTCGTCACTAATTCGATTTGGTATTCTGGAACTTAATCCTACTAAATCTATGCCATCACAATATACAAGTACCTATTATAGAAAAATATTGTTACATATTTTGTTAGTATCATAACTATCATATCGAATTGTAATACTTGGTATTTTGTTGGCAATTTAATGAGTTGACAATATTATATAAATGAGTCTAATTTAAAGCTATATTAACTATTTTCATAGTAAGTATTTTCTATTTCATTCCACTCATGAAGATAATGAGGCTTCGTGTATTAGGAATTCAGAAGTGTAATCTTTCTGGGAAAGTCTGATCTAACTATTGTTGATGCGTAAAATTACGGTTTTAGTTTGCTTCGATTTGTATATTTAAACAATTTCCAGTTTATTTCCACAGCGTCAGCCGTGAGTGGAATATCCTAGATGTAGGTACATTTATTAGAGTCGTTTTATTTTATTTCACGGCCGACATAGGTATGCAAAGTGGATTAGAAGAAAAAAACGGAGATACGTATCGAAAGGATCATGTCTAAACTTGTATTTGGTGAGCAACTACACTGCGCGTCATTTCGGATGAGATCCGGATGAACTGATCAGAAGATTTTTGTTTTTACAGAGGTTTCGGTTTCATCGCTTAACCCTTCTCAGAGCTTATCTGACAATCGAACCGTAGGGCCATAATAAGGTAGACATAATACTAATCTATTTCGGGACATTAATTTTTAAAATGTTATCACCTTGAAGAAGTGTGGTAATCTTTTAATGAAAAAGCTTTACCTAAAACTAAATGAAAAAAAACGTTCGAACAAAAAGTGCAGACTAATTGATTAAATGGAAGACCGTGCTAATCGATTAACGAAAGCTGTTTTTAAATATTTTAAACACTTACAAATAGCAAATTAAGAGTGAGTAGTCATAGCTTGTAAATTGTGTTAAAAGCTAGTTATTAAAAAAAATTAAGTAAGCAGTTGTTATTACAGATTTAAAATAAGTTAAAAATATTTGGTGCTGTAATTACTTACTACAGAAAACTGTAACATCTCTAAATGAAAGTAATAACTTAATGACCATTCGTACAATCCGACAATAATCAAAGAGACTTGGCAACCTCAACCAAGGACCGGACGCCAGTGAGGACGTCTCCAAAAATTTGTTAGGAGCTTTTATTTTTTAATTCTTATATGCTTCATTCAAATCATTCCGTTGTTTATGGCCGACATTTTCATTTTTAAAATTCCACGGGCCCTGCGTAAGGGCGAATGCCGCTGATGCCATGTGAAATTAAATTTAGTCCTCCTTTTTTCACTACGGCCAGGTTTTAAAAGTCCCAAATTCCCGCTGTGAAGTTCCCGTTTTTTCGCGATGATTGTAATTGGCGATAATAAATTGTTAATTTCTAGGGTTGCCATCGAAAAAAAGTGGCGAAACTTTTGATTGATGGCTCAGTTGATAAGGTAACTAAGTACTATTGCTAAACCTATGCTTTTTCAGCCAATTAATATGATGGATCGTGGGTTTTAACTTTTAACATAACTAATTGATTGCAGTACTTAATTTTTAGCTTATCTTTTTGGTTAATTCAACATTGTTGTAAAGTGTTACGAAAATTCATCATGTGTAATTAAACTTTTCGATTTCCCTTGTTTATGCTTTTCGTCAGTTTATCACTTCTTTCAGTTCCATTTTCAAAAGTTCTTTTTCACATGCGTATATTATATGCTGCCTCGGGACCGGTTGTTACCGTTTTAAAAGTTGTTACCTCCATTTTTAATGTTTCCTAGTCTTTCTCTAAAATAATCGTCACAGATAATATTAAAGTATAACATTTCGTCTTAAATTACAACGCACCGTTCAACTTTTAATGTTTCCCAGTAAAACTAGAGAGGTAATTAATCCTTTCATAATGACGCCACAGACTACAGAAGACAGACGGAGATCGAGACCTCACATACCAATCTGAGAGCCTGAGAGGCTATTACTAACTAGCTAAGTATAACTACATAGGCATATCTATTAACTATGACTACTTGCTAATAGTGCTTTTGCTACAACGATTAGCTATCGACTTCTTCGGAAGCATTTAATTTTTTTCAATTTGTCTAGGTCTTTCTCAAGTCTGTGAACAAAGCTTAATTTTTCACCCCAAATGTTTACTTACGCCCCGATTGTGGCAACACAGACGCTTTATAGCTGTGATAATTACTCTTGATGTTTATGTCATGACCACAGACTAACTACGTGGTGAGTCATTGAGATCTTTTTTATGTATATGTTTGTCATAATCATAATTTATGATTGTAGGTATACATTTTAAACAATTTTTATATTTTGTCTTACTTAAATATTTTTAAAAAGTTTTTCTTTATTTAAGTCTAAATATATACTAATACTAATAAATCACCTCTCTCAATATCTCTTACTTACCTACTTTAAGGCTTAAAAAAAGTTTTGGCCACATACCAAAAAGTTTATCAACAAATGAATTAAGGCGGTCCTTTTTCAAATTTACGCATCCATTAGTCCGAACTTACGACTAACAAGGCTGTATTACTTTTGATCTTTGCCTGTGAGATAAATTGTAAAAAAAAATGCTGTTCGCGAAGTTCTCTTTAATGATTTGTATTTGGAACGTCATAGGTTCACATAGGCCACGAGGTCGCTTGCTTTGAGAACCTCTTTTGTCTTCATGCACTTCGCAGTACCAACAGGTATAACACGACCGCTGAGTATTGTGCGTCAAGTTGTCCCGCATGACTGTTCGTTATATCGTTTACAATTTATCAGCATTACACATAGGGCCGACACCGCTCATAGTTACTCGTGTTTACCACGAAACTGCTTAGCATTCCAAGCGAATGCATGTACTGTCGCCAATAAAATGTCGACCTGGATATTTTTGTATGAGAATAGTTACATATTTGTAAACCAAATCTCTGTAGAGTTGGATATGTTCTTATGTAAGATTCGCTTCTTCATTATTTTTCAACGTCATAATTTCAGCCTGTGATAGTGTGGACGTCCATTGCTGCACATGTCTAGTCCCAATGACCGCCATCACATCCGTTCCCAACTAGCCACTCTTCAGCTTTGCTTATCCAGATTCCAGACACTTCCTATCTTAGGTAGGTAGTAGGTACCTCTCTCATCTCCGTATTCACACGGTAATTATGTATTAGACATAATTCTATAATGCCGCGTACACACTTATTAAGTAAATCTCTTTTATAATGTCTATTCCGAATACATATTATGAATCATCGGGTCAACGTTCTTAGCAATCAAGGATACAAAAATAGAAAGACATAGGTAGTTTAAATATATTATGCTCAATTTAAGTATTAATAAAATGGATTATGCTAGTTTGATACCCAATACTTTACGCTAGTTTTAATTTTCAAGTTACTGTATCCGGATCAGGGCTGCCAGCTTAAAATATCTAAAATCTAAATCACGCAAAAAAAAAACAATCTATAAAACATTAAGTAAATTAGCAAAATGATAATTTTTACAGATTTATGGTAAGTGGTACTGGTAACTAGCTGAAACATACACTATTGAAAAAAATTAAATTTAATTAAGTTAATTTTAAGTATATTTGTTCTTACTTTTTCAACCCTAATTGGAGTCACTTAATTAATTTGCATAATATCTTTTCATTTAATGTATGATTAAAACCCGTCCGACCCATCCTAAGTATTGACCTTAAGATTTTATTCCAACTAAAAAAAAACCCCTAAAGCAAACGATATCAAATTTAAAAAAAAACCCCGCGTCAGAATTCTTTAGGATAATATAGTTAAATGAAAAAACCTGTCCCGACTCTCGATGTTACCACACAGTTACATGCAAGTGTGAAATATGAAATCACGACTCCTCCACACGGCTGGCTGTTTGTGTTCTAAATAACTAGGTATTTTCTCGCGGTGTTCCAAACTAGAGGCGAGGTGCTTTTTATGTGAAGTTTTATTATGAAATGATATGATAGGATAAGGTTCTATTTTTTGTAAGTAAATATTACTTAACCTTCCTTCCTTATTTCTTACATCTATGCCTACAGTCTCAATTTGGAAAGCCACCGTAATTTCCTATTCAATAACATAGTGTAGATAAATGATCCTGTATCTATCCTAACATAGTGTACATAAAACATAGTGTAGATAAAAGATCCTTCTAGTCTATGATTTAAAAAAAGTTTAACGTGTGTAGAAACACAGATTAAGATACTTTGTAAATTGTAGGTAAGTAGTTAGTTCTTTTGTAATTTTTCCACAGATATACTTATTACTTACTTAATAAATATTAAGTACTTTACTAAGTATATGATACCTAATCATAACTGACATGAACTATTAAAATTTTTGCGTTGCCGTTGCAGAAATATTGCTAAAACTATTTCTGTTTAAAAACTAGTCATAGTGACGAAATAAGGTCACATAGTAAACAACTAGGTAGATAATAAATAAGAAGTAGTTTACTTTGTAGCAGTTTTGTATTGAATAGTTTCAAATATTGATATTTAACTTTAAAATAAAAGTTGCTTCCCCTTAAACTATATTTTTATTGTTAAACTCATTTCCCAGCTAATATGATTATCATTTCTTATCTGTATCTTTGTTTTCGAAATTGACAAAAACAATATGCAAAACATCTGTTGCATTTCACCATTCATCCCATTAAAAAAAACAAAGAAACAAATAACAAAAACAAACAATAGCGTCCGAAAACACGTGCACGAAAGATGCGCGAAAGTAGCGGTCACCTGATTATAGTACCTTTTGTCCTGAGGCTCTGTAAAACAACCCAAAACAGATGGCTCGACAAACAAACACAAAAGCAACACTTCTTTCCCACGTATCCTTCCTTTTAATTAATAACGAAATAACTTTAAACCAGTCCCAGATATGGGAGTCTCTTTAGGCACCCCCATAAAACGATTATTATCTAACAACTAATCCCGAACATTGAATGTTCAACCGATTCATTTTGTTGCTTCATGTTATAGTCCAATTTCGATGATACAGCACGATCTCACGGTATAACTAAATAGTCTTTGAATCTAAATTTAATTAAAAAAAAAACAAGATAATCCTAATTCGTAATGGATGCCAATTAAAACTAAAACGTCGATGGCTTTAGATTCAAAATAGGAACATTGCGAACGCTCAGTTCGGAATCGATCGAATTTCAAATTAAGATTTCATAAAGCGAAGTGCACACCGCGCAAGCAAAGTTTCCTCCTCTAAGTTTCAAGCTCGTTTAGTATCGAAGTATACGGTATCAGTGACTCGGGCACGTTTATAAAGGCTACCTGTACACGTACGCTTACGTCGTCGCCGCTTTTTATGGGCTGCTCGAGAGTCACTGCCGTGGGAACCGGCATATACTTACTGCCGGCTACAGCTGACCGAAATGCGCTCTCCATACACGATGAACAAATCAATACAGCGTATACTACGACTCACCATATTTGATCGTGCGAGCTAATCATAATAAAATATTTCGACAACCTCGCTCCTTATAGAGCGGGAATGCTTTACGTTAAATTGACGTCGCATTGTCAAAAAGAGAAATAAGGTTCAAAATCGGCCGGTTGCGCTTCGTAGCCGGCTTGGTATTCAGTAATGTTCGATAACACGCCCGCTTGTGTCGTCGACGTATTAACTTTACCGAGGCTTACTTATTATAAATTCGTCAAAACTACGTACCTATCGAAAGCTTCGATTGAACGTACTATGCCATCTCGGGTTTGAAGAGTTTTTAAGAAAAAAACTCGTGCATTTTTACCGTATACGAGCCGTGTGATGTGCGTTGGGAAACTGGATTTCTACTATTGATTTCCACCATCCGACAATGATTATTGTTCGCAAGAGAGGCCTTTATCAGTTCCTATGCAAATAGCTCATTGTTAGTTCTCGCTGATGTAAATTATGTTTTCATTCATCAAGCTAATTGACAACGGGCGACATCTGTCAGATCTGAATCACTCCTTAAGAGTTCGTGTGGTGATCTTATGAAGGAGTTAAAATGGTGACCCTTTACATCCGTCGGCGGCAGCTGCATCTGTGACGTTTGTGTCTAATTACATTCGGCCACGGGCCACGGGCCCTGCAGGGTATTTCTGTACGTTTGATTGCCTTATTGATAGCGAGTGACCCGTTTCTTTACAATTTCTACCACTATTACTTGCGCTATCAGTCCGTGTCAATCACTTAGTTATCGTCTCGGCGAAAGTGGGACACAAAAATTACAATACCTGGGAAATAATAATAAGCCCACTAACAAAATGTCGGTGCCTTAATAAGTGTTTTTGTAATCAAAAGGTCTTTAGACTCCTGGGTGCAAACACAAAAATGATTCCTCCGCATATTGGGATACCTATCTTTATTTTATTTGTGTTGTAAATAAAACAGGAAGCAGTTGATAAAAATCAATAAATATTTGATAACTCCTTACGAACTTTTATATACAACATACCTATTTGCTTGCTGTCTTTAACATACGCGGTCGGAAATATCTCAAAGATTATAATTCCTAAACTGTTCGAAACGCCGTGTTCCGTGTTATTTAACGATGAGCGGTTCACAAGAAGGAACCGGTTCCGATTGCGTCTGAGAGAAACTTTCATGAAGACATGGTAACATTTTTGCATGAACGTGTCCAAAATATGTCATAAAACCCATTGATAAACTTGACGGGCGCCTACAAGCTGTTGACTCGTCGCCTTATCACTGATAATAATCGATTTTCGACTGCCGTTTCGGCTCCTTGTGTAAACATCGTCAAATGTCAATAGCTCACTATCAGGCCTATCTGATACGCACCCGTTAACAATTTTTTCCCTTCCGATGCCACGGAAACATTACAAGTCCTCCATATTAGGCGCTAAGTACTCCAAGACCGGCTTATGTATTATATTTTTAGCTTGTATTAAACAATTCAGCCATCTGCTGCGCGGTTCACCTGTCTATCATGGTTAATTTACACTCATCCGCCACATAACTTCTACAGATGCACCAACAAGTTTTCTGTGGACACGTTCCAATCGAGCTGCTTACTAATAATAATTACCTAAGTCAAACATACTTGTCACGCAATTTTTACGCTTACAAAACGTCTTCCAACTTCCAACCAGTATTTTATATAAATTCGGACTTGTTTGAGCAACGAACAAGAAAAGGCCCTTCATGGCCATGGGCCTTTCTTAAATTTCCTGATACATACCTAACTAATTCATCTCAGTAAGTTAGAAATTGGAAGTTGATTTAGTAGTCGTCCGATCAACGTACGAAAAGATCGTCTGCAGGCCTAAGTTATAGTTGGAAGTTGGCATGTCTGTATGCTATGTACAGACGTCGTAAAGTAAAGGAAATATTTGAAATGCTCGAGCGGCGCGCCCATTCTAAAGGTCTCAGCTTAAGATGGTAGGATACAAGTATCTTGGGTTTATCTTATTGAGAGAACGACGCAAGCTCTCTTGCGTTGAACTTTCGAACAAAGAATTTGTCTACGAAATTGTTTGTCCTTTGTTTATTTATGGTTTCGTCAACCATACCTCCTACTTAGTCCATTATACAAAACTTTATAATTAATATTCCTGTACTTTTCTTTTATTGACTACTAATACTTTTATAATAACTATGTTGTCTTCTCTTTTTCAGGGCACCTTCTCTCTGATCGTCGAAGCGTGGCACGATACGAACGAAACGTCAAGATCTGATGGTAAGTTATCCACCCCTAATGCAGTTAACAAACCTTTAAAAGATTCATGAAAAACATAATTTGTCTAACTCTGAATAGTTAAGCGAAACTTCACTCTTAACTTAGTGTTGTACTAAGTTATCGAAATATTTTAAAACGGAACTTCAATTATTTAATGCAACCTATTTGTCGTAAACTACTTTTATATGTTTCGGTATAATTAGAGATTTTGACGGAGCAGAAAAGATTTTCACTTGATATAATATACGCTCCTTCACTATAGAACTTCTTAACCACACCTCTCGTCTATACAGTAAGAAATACTTGTCATACGAGTTTATTAGGCACGAATGTCTATATTGTACAGCGTAGACAAGTGATGTCTTATAAGAAGCTCTTATAACGTGAAGAAGCTTTGAACGTTCGACGTATCGCCACTCTATGGAGGAAACACTCAAAAAAACCGAGCTGCAATTATGATAAAAAGTGTCATGAAAACGTCGAAAATTGTGTAAAATTCATATCACGCGCGTCACGACCGACTCACATACAGATTTCACTGTAATTCTGGGCGTTTATCGTGCGTTTAACGGACAGTATGTATATTTGAATGCTTATATTATCATATCGTGGAAGACAAAAATGTTCCCATGGAGTGTGCTATTGGCGTTCAGGACACGCGGCATCGCGCGTGATCTGTTTTCCAATGTGCGGTTGTATTCTAATAAACATAGCCTTCTGTAGGACGAAAATTTAGTAGAAATGCTCTAATGTATTCCGATGTATGACCGATAGCTTCGATGTGCTTGCCTATAACTGAGCTCAAGACTATTAGGTCACTGTACAGACTCGCTTTAAAATAAGTCCTAAAATTAAAGAGCACATAAGTTAAGTAATGTAGGATTTAATTTAAAGTATCATAGCAAATAATAAAATAGAATTTTAACACGTTTATTTACGGTAAATTGCAAGTTGCTAGAAATTATTTTGCGATACTGTAGAACTTTTATTTTTATAGAACAAAAAAGTTTTTTTTAGATTTGGAACTATATTTCTAACAAGATTTTAAATACCGGTGACCGATGGACTTAAGTTTATGCAAATTCAAAGGTTCGAAAAACTTAAAGATGTTTTTTTATATAAAAATGTAGCCGTGCCGTCTAGCACGGTTGGTGAGAGTACCCGTTTGAATCGGGGTCGCGGGGTCGAGTCCCGCACGTGACAAATACTCGTTCTGGCTATTCCTATACATAAGACTTATAACTGGTATAAATATTTGTCATGCTTTTTCTTTATGTAGGTATATTCTATTTCTGTACACATCCATACTTAGTTACTTAACTTGGCAAAGCTCACAATTTGATCAGAAAAGTTACAAAAAATATCCCCCACGTTTGTTTGAAACTATGTTTTTAGGCATCCACTATCGAACTATGTATTTAACAAACAATTTATATGCTCGATTTAACTATTTTAATGTCTTTTACTAAAAGTTTTATTATTAATAACATAATAAGGTATACCTAACTGCTATAACTAGTGGTTCGCCCCGAACTGAGACCTCGCGGTATCCATAAACTTGTACAGAGCGCCATCTATTGACATCATTGTGAAGTTCTGTTAAAAATACGGAAGCTCATTAAAAATTAAATAATTTCGTTTCCTTATAATATTTATCCAATTTTAGTATTTGTTGTTCAAGTACAGGATATAATTCAAGTAATTGATAAGTTTCAGGCTCAGCCTTTCAGAAAATTGAGAGTTCTGAGGTCAACTTTGGACGTTAGAAAATCTCCATTTTGAAAGCCCCCCATTTCGACAATTTTAGGGGAAAAATTTTAAAAAAAATATTTTTGGACTCTATTCCTAATTATCTTTAAAATGATATACCGCAACCATATGTAACGCTATAAAAAATATTTTACTTCGCATTCGCTTCTATGAGAGCTCCCCTGAAATAAAGATTTTTATCTTATGATACCGTTGTTAATTATCACCATCAATTCTTATCAAATAAATATTATAAATGCGAAAGTTTGGATGAATGTATGGATGGATGTTTGTTACTCAATCACGCTCCAACGGCTGAACGGATCTGGATGAAATTTGGCACAGAGATAGATTATAGTCTGGAATAGCACATAGGATACTTTTTATCCCGGAAAATTAAAGAGTTCCCGCGGGAACCGAAAACCTCAATCCACGCGGACGAAGTCGCGGGCATCTAGTTCTTTATAAACATGACGTTCAGAAGGTGTACTTTGTAGGTACCAATTTTGAATAAAGATGATTTGATTTGATAACTTTTTAAGCCATATTCGGGGGGAGGCCATCGGTTTACATATTATATTTAAATTTGAAGTATGTAATTACGTTCAGTAATTCAGAAGTTATAAGGCTCTGACAGACGGACGGACGGACGGACGGACAAGTGCAAATTCACTCAAGTAGACTCAAAGACTTTCGCTTCGCTCGGGCAATAATTATAATTAATGTAGTTACATAATAGTTACTAATACAAAAATTGGCATCGAATATAGATAACTAAGCATCAAAAAACTTACTGTAGTTAGTAGTTACCTACTTAGAACAGTTGCTACGAAACGCCGAAATAAATTTAGATATCAATCATTTAATAACATCGATAGAATCAACATTTATACATCGGCTCTTTGGATCCGCCATCGTCTAAACGCCCAATAACGAATCGACGAGTTTACCTCTTGCATGCGACATGGCGTGACCGAAAATTCGATCCCCAATGAGTATAACCGCACAACCTATCGTAAATATATCAACTTAATCATTACATGCATTCGTCCGGATCGCTCCCACGACCACCACCATTACAGCCCATTAACGTCCCACTACTGGGCAACAGGCCTGCACTCTCATAGGAGAGAGGGAGTTAGAGCTTAGACCCACCACGCTGCTCCAATGCGGGTTGGCGGGCTTTAACGACTATTATCATGTTAGTAATCATAACCGGGTCCGACGCCTTAACGTGCTCTCCGAGGCACGGGGGTGACTCACCGCCAACTTCCAACTCCGGGGTGGCACTGATAATTTCTTAACTGAAAACCCCAATGCTTACCTAACAATTTTTATGCCCGACCGGGAATCGAACCCAGGACTTCGTGATCCGCAGTCGACTATGCTAACCGCTAGACCAACGAGGCAGACTGGATCGTTCCACATCGACAAATTTATCCAAGCTCAAAGAAATGCCATAATTAAGTACTAGAAAGATAAGAAAATAGAGAAACAACAGTGTAAATGGAATAAATGTTGTACAAAATCTCTAAACTTATCTAAAATGACTAAAAGTTCTAAAATCTAAAGGGTTTCATATAATGTTGCTCAATGAAAAAGGATATCTAACGTTGAGTTGTTCAAAACGAATTGATAAAATTTTTATGGGTCCAGAAATCTGTGTACAAACATTTAAAAAAATACGCGCGGAATGTAACTTCCTCCTTTTTGAAAGTGGATTAACGAGAAATAGTTTTAGCGAAAAATTTTTGCTTAAAAATATTTCTTAGCCCTTAGTTATAATTAGTCAGAATCTCTATCAATAACTCAATTGTAGCCCCCAAAAGGAAACCCACAAGTCTTCGGATTTTAAGTATAATACACAAAACGGCGGACGCGAAAACTGACTGACAACGCCCATTCCTTAATTAGATTTTCATCCCGCTGCACTCTGACCGATATAATTACTACTCCTGACCGACTAACAAAAACTGTAGGTGATTTACTTAAAAGAGATCCAAAGATAGGGAGGAGTGTTACGGCCCGGTTTACCGAAAATCATTAGCGTCCGGAGTGGATAGCATAAGAGGACTGGTATATTAGGGTTCCATGATAAAATGAGGAACCTTTATAACAAATAACCTCTACACTCTACAGGTCCAGTTCATCTGTGTAATTTTAAAAATCAACTACATAGTCATTTGAGCTGCAGTTACAGCTGTTGGTAACTACATTTATCATACTAATAAGTAATATTATAAATGCGAAAATGTGTTTATTTGTTGGTTTGTCCTTCAATCACGATGCAACGGATCAACGGATCGACGATTGATTTTTGGCATGGCTATATTTGAGGACCTCGAGAGTGACATAGGCTACTTTTTATCCCGGAAAATTAAGGAGTTCCCGCGCGAAACAAAAAAACGCAAACTACGCCGACGAAGTCGCGGGCATCAGGTAGTATCATATAAACTGGTTACCGCTGCACATTGGTGATTAAAACTTCGGAAAAAAGCTTTACAAGGTACCACTAATTCCTAAACATGGAAAGCTGTAAAAAACGAGTGAGGTATCGTTAACTAGGTAATTTAAATTATGAGGTTCTCTGGACAGTTTTTGGAAAATTACAGCCATTTACAAAATAGTCAAAGTTTCTGGCAAATACGGAACCCTATCATAAGCGTGGTCCGACACAAACTTGACCAGTTATTTTTAATGCGGCGCGGGAGCGATGGGCGGCGCCGGCTCACTACCGAGAAATGTTACCAACAGAAATCTAATCAACCATAATAACAGGTTACAATGCACGCCGTTTGTTCACTCACTATCGACCGATGGGCTAATGTTTAATTAAATCACATTCGGTTTTTCTAATTCGAAACAGCTGCGTGCGTCTACGAGATAACGCAGTCTTGTAAACCGCCAGCGACCCTTGCATCCAGCGATTTCATGGAGCTGAACATTAACAAATCGCAAATAATAGCGACACACTTCTAAAGAATCTAATATATCATAGATAAGTACGAATACACACAAATAATTGATGGCATACGGAGACGCATAAAGGGATTCTTCGGCTAAACAAATACCTTCACGACAATGGCTTGCTTCGTTTGCGATTCTGACGTAGCTACTCGTTCCTTCAACGAAATCTTTTGTGCGTAGCCCGAGGCGGCCGACTCGCACCTGGTACTCACTAACGGGCCGACGCATTGTTTACCCGGTGCTAAAAAACTTACCTCCGAGGAAGTGGATTTTTAGTTTACACTTCGTCTTTCGTCGTCGTACGGCTTGAGTGGGTAAAAAATCACGGAAGACGCCTCCGGAAGGCTCGATTTATGATGTTACGTCCACAGGCCCTCGGGAAACGCTGTCGACAGATGCTGAGCATATGCCCCCGGATAATAGGTGCACAACAATGTCTCGGTTCTGTTTATCGAGCGTTTACGATTATTGCACTGTCTCGGTTTACACCTCCATATTGTGGAAACAAGAATAGGGGCGTGTGAAAAGAGAGCAGTGATAACAGATTTAACCAATTACCCGGCTGCGCCGGCGCAAGTCGCCGCGGGCGTGCTACCTAATACAACTAACGAGATACAATTATGATACAGTTAACTTGTGATACTGTCATAATTTAATAGTTTGCTTATGGTTCAACGGCTGAATTTCTTTCAATGGGAAAATTCTTTGCTTCACAGCCCATATTTAGAATTCTTATGTTAATTTCCTTTTCCAAAGGCTAAGCCGCTTTAAAAACAGCTAATGCAATTGCGCAATCCCCTGCATTCATTAAAATCTCTGCGCGGAACGAAAATGCCTCTTCACTTAAAAACAATAGCAAATTAAAATCTTTATTCGCTGTACCGTGTCGATGTGCAAAACATCTTAAGCAACAACGGTTTTCGAGTGTTAGCTGTCAAATTGACCAAGAGTTTTAAACTCATACAACGAGAAATCGTCGGATTGTTTATCTAGTGCAAGGCGTGACGCTGAGTGCGGTACTCGAATTGAAATACACGTCGAGTATAAGTGGACAGTTTTATAAACAAAAGGAGTGCGTTTGTGTGCCCAGTCCATTGATGAGATGCCGTTTCCCACACGACGGGTCGGCTGGTTACTTAGGCAGGTGTCTAAAACGAGAACTCGAGACGACAACCGAATCGCCTGTAGAATAACTGGACAAAGACACACGACGATTTCGTTTTCATTGATACCGGCCGCGGGCACTCAATAATTACACCACCGAACCAGATCGAGTACAACTCGTCTGTCCACAACCTATATAATGAACTAGAGCGCGCATCCGGTGGCCCTATTGATTGATCGATGATCAACGGAAGCCGGTTCGCGTGTTCGCATCCCCCTTCTTCCCCAAAATCGCATTTAAAATATTCCAAATCGATATCGTCCGCCTCCGATATCGGGCTCCGGCCAAATTATCTGTTATTTCGCTTTCTTTTGTTTGTATCGGTGGATTTATTCTTTTATTTGTGTGACCTCTGCGTCGTAATTGCTGGTTATAAGGCACCTTTCCGGCACGTACGGTGTTCGTAGTCTTACTTGTTGCCCGTTCCGCTTTAAATCTGTTATTTATTTGTAAATTGGAACTACATTAATAGGCGAGATCTGATACACCTTCATTTAATATCGTTCCAACAATAATTTTGGGATGATGAGTGTAATTTGTGAGTTGCAGCAACGAATAGTCTTTTAGCTCCGTGCAGGAGATCGCAAAAAGCGTCGAGCAATTTTCCTACAAATTACCTACTTCTTAGCATTAAAGTAGGGTTTCAACTTTCAAACAATTTTAGGCCATAAACCTTTTTAATATGCTGGTCTTCTGGTGCTTTATTTTTTACTCCGACATAATATTTTATGTGTCCAGTTTAAAAATAGTTAGCATTGAAAGGATCGTATATTACAGTTGCAGCAACCCTAGTGCATCTGAGCTGAGATGCACGGTTGCCATAATTCTCCGCGCACATTCGAGCTAAATTGCACTGCTCCGACTCCGTTCCCACACATCATTTTTCTAATTCTCTCCGAACTCTGCACTTCGCTTTAATAACGCTTCTTTGTTGCAAACGTATCCCATTACATCTAAAATTGCCACACATATAAGATTTATAATCGTAATGCCATAGATTAGGGTATTAGGTTTCTTTTATATCGATTCTAGATCACGATCATAATAATATGCTCCAATAAAAAGGTTTGCGGGTTCACGCGTAAGAATCTCTCGAGTAACACGATTTACGCTTTCTATTCGAATCGATCGCGGATTGAGTTTATTGATATTTATTGTATTTTCGTTGAGCGAGCTTCGAGTGTAGGTACGTGTTTTATCTTCTGGATTTATTGCACAGATACGATCGGTGTAGGCTTACGTTAAATCGAATAAACTATGAGTTATTCCGGATTGCGATTATTCATCGGCTATTACGGATCATTGCACGTTGCGTAAGAATTCAATTCGAGAATCGAATAATACCTATCGGAAGATGCATTCCGTTGTCGAAACCTGTCGAGACGTTAAAAGAAAGGGACTACTAAAATTATTCTGTGGAGATAATTTGTAAACAAAAGAGCATAAAGAATCCGATCGTAGATAAGCCCAGTCTCATTACTCGATATCCTTTATCGCTGACACCCCACACAATAACGAAGAACAATCGTCCGCTATCGAATGCCATACGCCACGAAATTAGTCGGGATCGATCGTTTTTATATACCTTTTAATTTTGTTTCGCGTCTGGTTTAATTTTATCTGCTGTCGGGATTACCGGCTTAGGAATCCCGAGCGTAGCAAAAAGAGAAAAAAGCGGGCATACACGAATAGAAATAAATAAAGGAACTGGTCGACGCTAAGGTTTCCCAGCGCGCCTCAACCTCCGTCTCACAGCCTCGCATCGCTTTGATGAATGGATTGGCAGTTTATTTTTTTAAATCAGTGCAGGTAGCTTCCACGGTATGCTTTTTGCGGGCAGTTATGCAATCCTAAGTATCATTGCGCTCCCTTTTCCGAGCTTATCGTGTTATCTTTCTACGGATTGCAGCTAGTTTAGCTGTTTAGAGTAACGAGATCCACGGCGCAAGAATGTGGTTAAAACTCTTAATCAATCAAACGAGCGCCAACGAACCAAAACAGTGAATCACGCTGGGAACAATGAAATCTCACGTTTGAATGCGGGCGTCAAACGGCCCACAGTAACAGGTCAATTTGCTGCCATACCCTTTCCCACGCTGATAAACAAATTACATTTTCTTTATCGAATTAAGCCGTGTCGTTATCCTTACGAGATTTCGATCTCTTTTTTGGTGCATTAGCCAATTTAATGTCTTGCTGCGTTTTGTTTAAAGTTTAAATTTGGTTGTGATCACGATGTTGTTATTTCAGATACGCTCATTGCACGGATGACGAAGCAGAGTATAGCTGACGTCGGAGGCCCCTGGATCGAAGAGGAGCAGCGGTGGGGTGGTGTGGGGGGAGCACATCTCAAGCTGTCCTACCGAGTGACATGTGCGGCGCACTACTACGGCCCTGGCTGTGAAGTTCTGTGCAGGCCGAGGGATGATGCCTTTGGACACTACACCTGTTCCCCGACTGGCGAAATCGTTTGCAAGCCTGGATGGACTGCGCAATACTGTTCAAAACGTAAGTTTCTCCCCTATTTTCTTTACATCAGCTGACCCGCATATTATGCGGATGCGCTTCGGCCTTCGACCCTACCTAGATCTTTGGTTCGGTCAACTCATAATTTCTTTCAAAACATGCAAATAGATATTATACATGCACTCCATTTTCCATACTAAATATGATGTAATGGACTGTTAAATAATATGTATGGTCATTTGAGGCCATTAAAAAACAGCATTCCCCAATTCACTCTTCCTCATTAATGGGTTACGATGACAAATTCGGTCGAACATCCTCTCATAAACCCAATTTGAACATGTGACCTTTCCCGTAGCGAGTGTACGGAGTACTTTCTAGCCTGAATAATGGTGAGTCATCGAGGTCAAGGGAGGTTCCCAACCTCGCATAAACCATAGGATCTCTAAGCTATTGAACTGACAAAACACAATATTATGGAAATATCGCGATTTGCTTGTAATACTATTACTGAATGGAACCAAAATTTCGTGTTACAGAGTAACAGACGTATAATAAAGTTATGTGAAATCTTTTAACTGATATTTTGGTCACTTTAAAGCCAAATTATAATTCATAAATATTAATAACGACTTCATATCTCTATCAGGGTTATGTCACTTCCTGTTTTTAAAAGTAACTAAAAAATTCGTTCACTCGTCCAAATTAAGATCATAATAATTTTTATTAGCAATTGTTTTAATGGAATTTTTTCTCATCTTGTTATAGTTTAATTAGTTCGCCCGCGCTCGTTTTATGATAATCTTCGGGTCGTTGCTTCAAATATTTAACTTTAGATTCGTATCTTCATCCATCATTAAAGTTTATTGCGGCGTGTATAACTAAATCACTAAAATTAATGTTCGTACAGAGTTCTTTTAGAGCCTTAGCTTTAGTTCAACCATTTTATACGTTAATGAAATGATTTCTATTTTACAACCTGCATTTGAACTACTGAATACTACTGAATTTGAATATTCAACTGTGTTTCTGATTTTTAGAATACATCAATATTATTTGATCCATATTCTTGAATTATAGATATGTTGTCTACTCGAACTTACAAATTATTTTCTTCTTCAATGTCTTAAATATGAAACTTGATATCAAAGTTATCTGACGGCCTAGATCTGACAATTGAAAAATTTAAATTAATATCCATTGAAACTTATATACTTACAAGGACATTTCAAGAAGTTGTAGCAATGCGATTTACATAATTATGTTTCGTGAAACAATTTCGTCAGGCCGTATTTCAATAGCGGGCTGTAGTTGAACAGAACTTTAAACCTCTTTTGATTTGTCTTCAAGATTATATCAATGGAATTCCTTTCCTACCTCATTATTCGTTTTAATGTTTCAAAGAGCTGTAAGGAGTCGATCTAAATTTTTAAGTTCAGCATTCAGCGTTTACTTTTAGTAACGATTTGTTATTGGACGTTATACTGTAACTATGGCCGTGGTCTAACTAGTTTTGTGTGTGTTTGTGGTACGTAACGTAACGAAAGCTTAGAAAGCATTGAAAGTAGAACTTTAGACATTTGGCTGTGGGTTAGACGTCCAATATCAATAGAAATTATTATTAGTTGGTCGTGCTGTCACATAGTTGTCGACGAGCGTGTGACCGCCGTCTGCCCGTGTGGTCTGTTTGTCTTGAATGCTGGATTCGTAAACAAAAGCAACCGAGAAACCGCCGCGACCGGCTTATTAGCGACATTCATTAATGCCCCTCGCTTTTTATTATCACTTCCATACTCTCCAAATGTTTTTACTTCTACTTTTTTAAATACAAAGTCTACATCCACAGTGAGTTTTAATTCACGCTCAGCGGTGAAAGCCTCGTGATTACTTGCGGAGATTAGAGCGATAAGATTACCCACTTTTACCAGTTCCGCGGAGCATTTGCAATTTTAATTTTTTTAATGAATCGCGAACGGATGGCCGTCGACAAAAAATCTAAGCGTTTCAAACGTCATCGCAAAGTTCTGACGTATGTTAAACACATCGCGTCTCGTATTGTAAAACAAAGCGGTCCGTCTCGAGATGCATTGTGGCGGGCGGATGTCGCGTCGCAATCTCTGCAGCCCCACCTGCCATCGCGTTCCCACACTCCGGCGCCGCAAAAAAACACGCCAGAAAGAGACGGCGCACTGAGCGTTGGTAGCGCGCCTTCTCGCTCTCACGCCAGGGCTGCCCGCTACTCGCTACCAGCCATGCGATCCTAGTACCACCACGCGACGGGATAACCACGAAATCACAATTTTCTGGTTAAAAACTTAAACAGTTGCGGTCGACAAATATGCCAACTATTTTTGATGAGCGAGAAATATCCCGTGAGAGAAGTTTTTCTCGAGTCTACTTTCACCGTAATCTTTCACGGAAGGAAGCCTAGCCAGCCCTGTTCCCGGAGGTGCATCGACGATTATTAAAATATAAAAGCGAGAGACGCGGCCATAATGAAATGAAAACAACGCTATGCGATCGCGCACACACACATAGACAAACCGGCGGAACACAGACGCCGCAAACCGGGTCAAAAACACCTTTAAAACGAGAACCGAACAGCAATCGAAATAAACTTTGTACTTGACCGTGTCACGATATACGCCTCACAATCCTTCACATCTGCGGAACGGTATCTGGCCTTCTGGGAAAGCCTAACCATCCCGAAACTTATTTGCATGTCCCGCCAGCATTATCCGTCCGACTCCTCCTAATGATAGGGTAAACATCGCGAGAGGAGCCCTATACGGCCACTTAATTTCGCCTAATTGTTAGCGAGAGTGAAGTTCTCACGAATATTACCTTCTGTGCGATGCGAATCCCACGCGCACCGAATTTCCGCTCAGAATAGAAACAGATGTCGGAACAGTTAAATATTTGCCGACCCGAACACGTGCATCCTCGAGGAAGGACGCTTTTTGTTACCTGACCTTACATACTTCTTATTTGTGTTTAGCTAGAATGTCCGAAACCCCGAGCAGCCAAGCTCGGCGCGTCCTTACCTCGGTATTAGAAATCGATACTCCTACTCATTGATAATAATTAATAGGTTGGGGAGCGGTAAACGTCTAAACACGCCTCTCGTGCCCACTTACCCTAATATTAGTTTGAAGTGTAATTTTTTACGACTCCCGTTTTACCTACCGTTCAAGGGTTACGATAACGCAATTCGAGTGCCGGTACATGAAGTGGATTGCACGACCAGCAATGATGCCGGCACTCGAATGAAAGTCTTTGATCTGACTACGAACCGATTGAGCTTGGCGCCCTCCATTCTTTTCGGATCTTATAGTTGTGCATCCTATAAACTTTTATTCAAGACAAAGGTCATGAGACAATCGCTTCGAATGAAGCGATTGTTAAAATTCAAATTTCACCTGCGAACGTATAAACTTCACTCGACGAAAGCGGATTATATTTTCAATTTTATCTACAATCTCCGTATCATCGCCGCGCGGTATATAATACAATATAATTCCATCAATTTGGCTGAGTGATTCGTAAGAGGCTTTGCGAGCACTCCGACTAAGTTTGGGGCTTTGTTAGCCGGCTGCGAACTGGGTTTAAACCTATATTACGGTCTAGGGAGCGGCGGCGGACTAATCTCCTTTATTACATGCGCCCCGGCTCGGAAATCCAGAGATATAGCCGCAGCGAGACGATTTCCTCGTTCAATTTAGATCGCGAAAGCCAGCTTCGAGTGCATTTGGATAGCTAATGTGAACAAAATGGCGTCTTAGTATTTTTCTAGCGAGTTAGGGGACTAGTAACGGTCGAGTGACGGTTAGACTCCCCGCGCTATCTGCCCCCTCGTATTCGCTCCGATAACTTGCCCATGCGCACCCGACCGACACGACGCCGCGCCGCGCAGAACATTTCAAAACACTATTTTTTACAACGCGCACCGTGCCATTACTTCTTCACCTTTTGTTATGAACACCTTTGTCTGTACTTAAACCGCAATGCACGCGCATACTCGACTTATACCAGCGCATTTTCCTCACGTAGTAGCCCCAGAACAGGGTAAGGTTCGCCGAGTATAACACGTAAATCACGCGGTTAACGATGCGCACATAATATTACGTTCGTAATACATCACGTCCGTATAAAATATGAACCTTTATTACAATCCAATATAAATATCGTGCCATTACGAAACGAGCAGCAATACGCGCAGGAATGGATCCGCGTCTTGGAAACGCGTAGGCATGCAAATAAAAGGATAATTAATTTAAGAAATAGTCTGTATAGGATCTCGCCATGGTCGCAGTTGAAGATAAACGATCGGTGCGCGTGACCTCGCCCCCGACTCGGGACGCTAACGAACCTCTCTCTTTGTTGCCGTGTCCTTTGCGATGCCTCATAGATTCCATAGCTAAGACGCAAAACTGCGTACCGGTGAGGAACTATCGACCGTTTTTGTCGAGTATCACCGCCACCTCCATTGTGTACCTCCGCTTTGTCTTGCGACGCGCTAACGAACCTATTTCTTTTGTTGCAGCGAGATGCCTGCCCGGCTGCGACGCGGAGCACGGCCACTGCCTCAAGCCCGACGAATGCATGTGAGTGTCCACTTCGCACCTTTGTGCTAAACGCTTCACGTTCCTCCGCCGCTTAAATCATTCAGCTCCGTTCATTGTTGCGCCTGGAATAGCATTTAGTCGCTCGTTATCACATCGTATAGTTTACTGACTCGTGTCTTTGTTTGTCGCAGTTGTCATTCGGGCTGGGTGGGCGAGCTGTGCGACAAGTGCGAGCGGCATCCGGGCTGTGTGCACGGCACCTGCTCCAAACCGTGGGACTGCATCTGCGAAGAGGGCTGGGGCGGCCTGTTCTGCAACCAAGATCTCAACTACTGCACAAACCACAAGCCGTGCCGCAACGGTGGCGTGTGCCACAACACGGGGCAAGGAAGCTACACGTGTGTCTGCCCAGCTGAGTACACCGGCCCCGACTGCGAGAAGTCCCTCCACTCCTGCTCCGTGCGCCCCTGTCTCAACGGGGGCGCCTGCGTGCCTGACGAAGGCGGAGAACTCTCATGCGCCTGTCCGTCCGGCTACGAAGGAGCGCAATGCGAGACAAGAAGACTGACTTGCGCTGACCAGCCTTGTAGAAACGGCGGCACCTGTGAACCTCGACAATCCGGCTACGTTTGCTTATGCCCACCTGGCTATGCAGGTCCCGATTGCGCTGTCGAAGCGGACCCTTGCGCTGCCAACCCTTGCAGACACGGCGCGACTTGCACTCGAGCGGGAGATGGCTTCCAATGCGCTTGCAAGACTGGCTACAGAGGCAACCGATGTGAGATCGACATCGATGACTGCGCGGGCGTTGTGTGCGAACACGGCGGCACTTGTGTCGACCTGGTGAATGGACAGCGATGTCAATGCGCGCCCGGCTTCCTTGGACCCAGATGCGAAACAAGAGTAGACTTCTGCTTGGCGAAACCTTGCGCGAACGGCGGAGAGTGCCACGTCCTCGACAACGATTACGAATGCAGATGTCGGCCAGGTTTCGCGGGAAAAGATTGCAGCATCGACGTGGACGAATGCGCCTCATCCCCTTGCCGGAATGGGGGCACTTGTCGAGATCGTGTAGATGGATATCATTGTAACTGCCCGCCTGGTTGGGGCGGAAAATCTTGTACTGTGTCGCTGGCGGATTTTGCGGCGGCTAAACCAGCGGGGGGTCACTTGAGAAGGGTAGGGGACGAATCGCCTGAAGAAGAGAGTTTGAGCGGGAGACACGTGGCGTTGATTGCTGCGTTATCGGCTGCGGTGCCTGCGGCGGCGCTGGCGGCTGCCGTGGCCGTCGCTTGTATCAGGAGGAGGAGAAAACGAGCGCAGAATGCAGCGGACGCTGAAGCAAGAGCGCAAAACGCTGCCAACGCTGGCGGCGGCGGTCGCGTCATCAGAAACACTTGGGGCAAATGCGAGGGGCCTGTACCCGAGTGTCAGAACGCGCACAACGCAGCAGCGGAAGAGTGCAAGCGGAAGACGCTCAACACTGAGAGCGCCGCGCGGCTCCTCGCGGCCCTCGACCCCAGACTGTCGCGGCTCTCCGCGGACTCGGCGTATTGCGCTAATAGGTATGTGTCCATTCTTCTTACCAACTACACTAACAACAACAATAAACTCCATAACTTAAGCTGAAAAACTTCTAAAGAAAATTAATATAATGTCTGCATCTACTTAAAGTTAAAGATCTTTCTTTTGTTTAATTCAAACAAATAGCACTCCGCCACAAACTTTAGCTAGTACAAAAATGTCACACACGTAATTATAACGTGGGACATTTTCGTACGTTTTCTCCTAAAGACCTCTTCACTAAAACTTTCAAATGAAGCTAACCCGTTTATTTGTTTGTTGCAGCGATACGTCGCTAGTAAAGCGAGCGCTGGAAGGCGGAGGGGTGTACGTGCTAGACGACCATTGCCTGCCGCCGACGTTCGCGACGCAAGTGTAGTGCTAACTAACGCGGCAATGGACATTAACTTATTATTTATTCACAACGGACGCTCGTGCGATTCAGGCTGTGCGCCGCGTGTACATATAGCGTAAAGTGTAAAGTGACCCCTGTATAGACGGCTAGTGTTAAGTATTCGGATATATTTATTTGAGCGCGATCCGTACGCCCTGTAAAAATAGTAATGGCCGATCGGATTGCTTTTCCACCCTTTATCGGCAAGCGTCGCCCGAACTGCATAGTGCATCCACCACAAGGGTCTCTATTCTCAGTCTATGGCATTGAAGTTTTATGACGTATTTGACGACACAAAATAAATTCATGAATTAATTTTATGACATCATACAAGAACTGTTAAAAACACGTCAATAATATTTGCCAATCACGCGCTTACAAGATTAATGCCTACGTTAAGAATAGGGGCCCTGCATAATCCAAATCATAAATTCGAAATTTGAATAAAGCATTCGACTTCTTCGAAATTTGAAATTGGTATGCCTTTCACTAACGTGAGCTGAACACATCTAAAATGGACTCTAGTGTTGTGAGTTAGGGTTGTGTTCGGTACCGGGTGAGGACCGCGCTTGCTGTGGGGTAGTGGACTGCGGTCCACTGTCTGCGATCTCTGTAGGTAACGGTGAAGCGGCGCGCGCGGTCTCGGTCCGCCGCGCGGTCCGCGACAAAGACGCGATACTGGACACCACTATTTGCTATCACAACCTTTTTTTGTACCATAGACAATATTATTTTTCATTTCTACAAAATTTTACGTTCTATTTTTAAATCTTTTTAACACTTTCTTGTACATTTTTTATCTGTTTTATACAAAATTTTTCTTGATTATGATTATAATTATAATCTTCTAATATAATAATAAATTAATCTTTGTAAAAAAACTTGTGATAAGAACTCCTTGGTAGTCAGTATCGGTTCTATGATTCACACCCCGCTGTCCCTGTTTTAGACTCGCACCAGTATAGAAACCAAAACGTGCGTTAAATAAGATTTTTAGACTAATTAAAAAATATAACGCAAATCATGATGCGTTTATCTGTTTATATTGATTATTTTGTGATTGACTAATTGTTGTCATTGTTCCTATGATTATGATTGTTAATTAAACACTAAAAAAAAATCTTGTTACGGTTTTTTTGAAAATCGACAAAGATTTTTTTGAACACATAGGTACCTTTTATAACTTTTGTTATATCTCAAATTTAGTGAACACACGTTCCTCGATTCGAGCGCCATCTTTGTTTCCTCCACGCATTTAACGTAGAGGGGGCAAAAATCGCTCTCGAATATCACAGTAATTAACAAATAACAGCGCACGTGTTATATTATAGGATAAAAATAATTTGTGTACTTATAAGAAACAAATGTCGAAACCTAAGTCATTGTGTATAAAAAAAACTATTAAGTTTTAGTTATTTAAGTATGTTCTCCATTACTTTGGTAAGAGTACTGCGACAATACAGTGTCTTAGGCAACATAGGACTCGATATTGCAGGTTGTTTTAACTTATTTATTTTTATGCGTCCAATGTAGATTTGTTGTTTTGCTCGCGATTCGAATTACGGCACATCGCATATTCCGACTTCCGAATGTGGGAAGCGCTGTCGACGAATCGTCTTGTGAAATGATATTTTATATTAAATTGCCGTTCTATTAAGAGTGGAAGCACACTGTAGATATTATTTTATAAGCGATAGGGCGTTGCTTCTTATGTTGCCTTTTGCGCTCGATAGATTAATGAGGGTTAAACGACAAAATTGTAAAATTTATATTAAAAACTATGAATAGACTGATGATCAATAATAATGTTCTTGTATTTAATTTTTGTAAGATGACAAAATGTAAGAATAAATTATGTGAAAATAGGAAAACATTACCGAAAGCGATAATATTAATTGTCTAGTGTACTTAATTGATCACAGTTGATTGTGTACCTACTTTCATTTTTCTTTTTGAGAACATTCTAATAATTTTTTTAATGATATTTTATATGCCCCAATAAATTTTCGTTCCAAAACCAATAAAATGACAGTATTTTAAATTTATTTATATAAATAATGATTGTGAATTACTTTTAATTTTATTGAGAAATCATTATTGTTTAATTATTTTTTAAACTCTGTTTACAATTGACTGAAGAAAAATTGTCTTCTTGATTTGTATGGAAACGTTTTGAAATCATGAATGCATTTATAGTTAGGTGTGAGTATACTGAAAGATTGAAAAAAAAATTCAAATCATTCCATTCCTCGTAAGCGACTTTCGTAAATTAAAAAAAAAAGTTTTTTCTATCTATTTTTCTATGTTTATTTTGCATGTGAAACAAGTGATTATCTTTAATTATAATCTATTATTTTCTTTAGTTAGATAAAGTACAATAATTTATTGTCATTTCCTTGTATGTATTTACTTTTAGTATATTCACATTTTCTTTTCTAATTCAAAAGAAAAATGAAAGCAAATCCTAAGTAGATGGGAAGTGTAAAAGATAAATCCATAGATCCTATCACAAATAAAGTCTAAAGTCATTGTAATGTAATGCGGTGATATATGCCAGCGTGTATGTGACGGATGTGTATTATTATTGTGCAACGATGCAAGGAGAAATAAAATGTTAATAAACAATTGTTTACAAAAGATTAAATATGCATTTCATTTTTTACCTTAACAATGTGGCTAATTTGTTTCACACAACCTCTAATCTAACAGTATTAGCCACAATGTTAAAAAATATTAATCCTATCAAAGTATCAACTCTTAATTATTTATATTAGGTAGGTAGGGAAATTAACCTCAAAACCAGCATTAAGTACCTACACTGTGACCTACACTATATTATTATAATTTTTTTTTTATTTATTTTTTTTGGCAACAAACAGTCATTACTTACAGAAATAATTAAATGGTTACAGGATAAAGAAATAGTAGACAAAAAGTGCCGAAAAGTTTCTAAAGTAGAGATAAGTCACATTTAAGTTATAATAGTTTAGTTTTAATATTAATAGTTTTCTAAAGTAGGTATATTATCATTATTTTCTGTGTAAATAAAACAAAGTCGGGTTAGTTACAGCAATTATAAGCTTCCCACCAGACCAGAGGATTCAGAAATTATAAATTCCCAAATTGACCCTGCCGGTAACTTACGCTTACAATACAACAGCTCTCACCACTGCGCCAGAGGGAGGTCGTCAGATGGGCGTTAGCGTAAATCTATCAAATGGACTTTCATTCATATTTCAGAGAAACGAAGTCCTGGGTCTTATCTTCGGTTTCTGGTTTATACCTTAACACGGTGCTTCCAGACCTGTGTTCCAGACCTACGCATAGTATCAATTCTCTCACAAATTAAAATCATTCAGCTATTTCGGCAAAGCATACGAAACATCATACTAATATTATAAACGCGATTGTGTGTTTGTTTGTTGGTTTGTCCTTGAATCACGCCGCAACAGAGCAACGGATTGGCGTGATTTTTGGCATGAGTATAGTCGAGGACCTGGGAGAGTGACGTAGGCTACTTTTTATCCCGGAAAATTAAGGAGACGCGGACGAAGTCGCGAGCATCAGCTAGTCGATATGTAGGTAGTAGGTACTAAGTAGATGGGCCCTTTCATGGTAAAAATTTGGTCGACCGACTTGGAGTGCATGCACATCACTTGTGTTAAACCTGGTTTTGGGTTCCAGTCCTAGAATAGTCCAGCCCAGTATGATAAAAAAAGCAACCAAGATTAGTTAAAGCATAGATGGAACGGACAATAGGCATTAATACCTACCTATACGTAGAGTAAGATCTTATACCCGTTTAAAAAACAAAGTCGGGGTAACTCAAGAACGGCTGGACCGATTTTAATGATCTCTGATTTGTTGAATTCGTCGACGTAACTGTTTCAAGTTTACGTCTACGTTTTCAAGACACTAGATGGCGCATATGTTGTAAGTTCCCGCTTTTTATATAGGCGTTGCTAGTTCACATTCTTTGTTTGACAGGGCGGCCTGTTATAAGGTCGAAAGCATAGAAACATAGGTTGTTATTGTGGGTAACGATACAACTCTGCGACTGAAGGTTCTGATAGAACAGTGAAGAGGAAAACATCGTGAGGAACCTGAAGTTTCCATGTTCTCTGACGCATATAAAGTCGACTGACTTCATCGTCACACTTGCATGCGATGTTTGAGAAATTGAACTTGTTCTCTGTTGCGTACATCTATCAGCATTATTAGGTACCTATACTACCGACAGGTACGAGAACGAGTGTTCTGCATACACTTGCCGTCAAGTATACTTTATCGATCTATTTGTTGGAGACTCAATGTTGTCATAGACATCCTACCGCACTGCATGCTCTAACGTGAAGTTAAACATCAATGTGGATTTCTCTTGCGCAGACTTCAGATATCCACGCCCAGTAGATACAGTAGGCGTAGCTTTTACAAGACGGCAGTCAGCAAATTAATAATGTTTACGGAATCTCTTAGGACTTAGGCCAATCTTCTGAAGATGTACCTACTAAGTAATGAAACCATTTCCATTTAACGGAATTCCTATGAAGATACAGGTAGTAGGTATGTAAGAAAAAGACAAAAATTCAACTTATCTATTTATTTGGTGCCTTATAAACTCAGTATTTACAAAATACCTTAAAATAAGTTCTCTTTCAAAATTGTTGATCGAATGAAGGTTGGGATTGCACATAATATAAGTCAAAAAAATATTTAACCATTTTTTAGTTCATTACATTAGAAAAGTACATAAAACTTCTTCTTTCCATCAGACCTACTCTTATTAAAATTACGTGCAATTAAACCTTACGTCAAAATAGTGTATCTTAAATTTTAAAATTCACTAGCCCACAAAGACAATATTTTTTGAATCTAACGTTACTCGTATCAAGGCCTTTTAACTAACGCATGTATTTTTTATTTTAGAAAGTTGTCAGTGCATTGTATTCATTGCGATAGTCGCATTGAATAAATACCATGCATTGCTGATAAGGGTGCCTATTCTAATGAAAAGGTACTTCATTCATGAAAGGTTATCCATTCCTATCCATTGGTGTTTCGCTAGAATAAGGAAAAGCACTACAGCAAGATTCGTCAAATTATTAAGATTTGTATACCAAAGAATAGGCACTTTAGCTGGATTTATTACTATCAAAAACAATTTGTAACTCTAAAATAAGACAGAATTGAACGTTTACTCAATACAGCAGGATATTTTCATGAAAAACTTTACGTCACGAGATCATACACACTAAACGTCATTTAAATCTATTAAATATTTTAATTGTACCGCCACGTTAGCTATTCCAAACGGGTTTATTCTTCCCCAAATAATATGGAATGAAGTTTTTGTGAACAATATACCTAGTGATAAAAAAGTTGTATGTTTAAATTCCCTCTCTTGGTATTTGATGTTTGTTACAAAATACTTCTTATATAAACTTAAATTACTCTACTACATTGCTTATTCATAAATTATAATATTTATTAGTGTTTAACCATAAGTGAATACGCATTAATCCATATTCGGGGAAGAAATTGAGTATGGAACAGCCAATATGAAGACACACCGTAAGCCTTAATCCTAGTAATCCTAGTTTAGTCTCCACTACGTGGAGAGCGATCGGTGCTGCCCCCGCGGTCCTGGGTGTCGCCGTTCTGCCGGGGAGATCCGGAACGGGAACGGTCCCGGGAGACAGAACGGTCCCGGGAACCGGAACGCGACCGCGAACGGGAACGGGACTTGCTTGCTCCGCGGCGTTCCTTGCTCGCCTCACGCTTGGGCGATCCCACGTCTTTGCTGCGGGAACGAGATCTTTCCCTGTGAAATGACGAAAGAATTAGACAAATCAAATACGAAAAGAAACCTAGCGAAAAAATTCTTAGGTGTTAAGCCGGGCCGATTATAATTAGTCCTTAACATATCAATACTAATTGTTACACTGTCTACTGGATGCAAGTTATGCCTGTAACAAAATTGGTAGAGCTGAATTCTGTTAAATTTGTCACTGGCTTTAGTTTTTTAATACTAGGTGTTAAGCCGGGCCGATTATAATTATTAGTCCTTAACATATCAATACTAATTGTTACACTGTCTACTGGATGCAAGTTATGCCTGTAACAAAATTGGTAGAGCTGAATTCTGTTAAATTTGTCACTGGCTTTAGTTTTTTAATACTAGGTGTTAAGCCGGGCCGATTATAATTATTAGTCCTTAACATATCAATACTTAGGCCCACTTGCGTAACATCCTTAAATCGTATTTAAAATCGTCCTAAACGCATTTATACGGTTAAATACAATTAGCGTCTTGCACAACGTAAATTTTTCTGCTAAGTACAATTAGCGAACTGTCAAATTTAAACATCCCAGAATGGCTATTTAACGGCGCTAAACGTATTTAAGCTGTTGTCATTGCTGTCAGTTGTGTTATGAATTTAATAACAAATAAAAAAATGTATTTCTCTGTAAAACGTAAAGAGTGGACCAATTTGACGAATATTATTGAGCACACAATGGATTTTTTCGAACTACATTCTGACGACAACGAAGAAATCATAGAATATTATTATAAGCAGACCTCGACAACTCCTAGCACAAACTGATCTGTTCAACAGTTTTCCAGAAGACTGTGAGCTGCTGCTAACCTACCTATCAGTTCTAATTGTTGTGGCTAGATAGCACGGATCAGCACATGATTCAAATATATGGGACAACTGTAAAATAAAACGCATCATAAAAGTCATACATAAGTATATCCCGCATGAAATAAACGTGTTTGAGTTTGAAGAAAGCACGGGAAAGTGTAGCGCTAGCCACGACCCCCCTAGGTAGATGGGCCGAGTCGCAGGGAGCCGCTGCATCCAGGTGACACAAGACTGCGGCGTGTGGATGTCCTACAATAAACCTATGTACCGATCTTGATGAAAATTTGCAGAGATAGCTTACATCCTAGGCAAATCCTAAACATAGGACACTTGATATCCAAGAAAATTAAAGGGTTAAAAAAGAAAGAGAGATTGAAGTTAATTGAAAACAAAATAAATAATAATATTTCTTTTTTGTTCGTCTGCTTGTTTTATTGCATCAGCTTTTTTACATTCTATGATGGAAGAATTAGTTCTATCGTCCTAAACATTACTTTATTTGTTCCTCGCTTTACTAAAATTAGGTCCCCCGACACCTGCTTTGTTGCGTTAAATCCAGTTCAGATTATTTTAAGCCAATATTTACTAAATTAATTTTATTATGGCTGTTCCAAAGTCATTGGGATGTTTTGGACTTTGAAGTTTGAATTGCGTTTTGAAAAAAAATTACGTTTCATTTCATGCGTAGTTGTAATGCAAACACAATTTCCTGTCAATCCATCACAAATGGTATGAAATGGAACGCAATTACTGCTTTACCGACTCGCTAAACAGATTTAGTTAAATGACATCCAAAAGAGCCTCGTGCAAGACGATCATAAATGCGATTAGGATAAACATGTTTACACAATTAAATACATTTAACTAATTTTATTTAGGAGATATTTAAATCAAACGTTACGCAAGTGGGCCTAATTGTTACACTGTCTACTGGATGCAAGTTATCCCTGTAACACAATTGGTAGAGCTGAATTCTGTTAAATTTGTCACTGGCTTTAGTTTTTTAATACAAGTATTTACGTATTTACGAGGGGTAGCGTGATAAATTTCAATGCTTTCTTAGCTATACATATATACATTATTTTATTGTATGGTCGGAGAGTTAAGTTCTTGGTTAATGACGAACGCTCTAGCTTCACGTCTTGACTCAAGACAAGTCTCCTCACCTCCAAACGTGAATGAAATTATTACTAAAAAAATCCTTATACTGTGACTGAAGCATGTGCAGAAGAGTTTTATATACAGGGACAGAAATTTTTCAAGTATCTAGTTTCTAAAGGTCTTTAAAGCCCAAGAGCCTAGGAGTCCCTGGGACACATTTTATATTGTGCTAAACATAAGTAATGTACAGTGTAAATAAAATTGACCCCAAAGAAAATAGTGTAGGTTCAGTTTGCATCCATACCAGTTTTAATGCCGTGAGAATACGTCTCGTTATCATAAATTATCTAAAATATTAATGACGTGAACATGATTATAAACATACCGATTATACTCGTATAACCATTTTCGATAGTCCAAAACGTATTCTCTTTTAAGAAGGTAAATCCTCAAATATGAAAATGAAAAGTTTAGTATTGTAAAGCAGGGAATCAGCTAGTCTAGACAGTATGCAAAAGAACAAAACTAGCTTCTATGATAAGGAAAAACAAAAATAACGTTTCGTGACACATAAACTACTGTGGTGTGTTGATTCGGTGTGAAGCCAGAGCTCTGTAGAGCTTTTCAAATCAACGTAAATCATCTGTCATTTAGGCCCACTTGCACAAGGAATTTTGTAATGCCGTCCCTTTTTGGCAAATGCATATTGTTGTTGCCAAAAAGGGACAGCATTACAAAATTTTACTAAATCAGTTTAAATGTCCTTGTGCAAGCGACCCTTAGTATGGAAATTAACTTTCAGAAGGAATTATTTGACATCTCCAGACCTATTTGCATGACGGGCAGTTAAAATTACGTCACGGTTACCGTTAAACTTAAGACAAAATTATACAACTCTGGTGTCAGAGTCATGACACACAACATAGTAGTTGATGTCTTCACTTTGATGTTCTACAACCATCGAACTGTTCTCACCTGGCTTTAACCGCGATCCCCCTTCAAATGATGCGAGAAAATATGGTAAAAGTTAATAAATATACTGTGCTATCAATTAGTCACAAGTATAATATATAGAATTTTAGAATTTATTGAAATATAAAAATTATTTTCATTATCTGACGGAAGTGTTTCAAGTTATCTGTAAGTACAAGCGATATAATGAGTTCTTAAAGGTTTATCTTGCATATCTGAAATAATTTTAGTTTTGTCTCCTACATTTTATTATAACAATACACCTAAAACCTGGAGCGTTGAATATTTCTTACTGAATTAAATTAAGTGGACAAGGCTTAAGTTACCCAAAGATAAAAGATGTGACTCTAAATTGCTAAGTTTTTTGCGTGATGACTGCCAAACTTAGGTTCGAAGAAGGCGCACGATGATGATAAATTAAGCCAAGCCACTGACCACATCGATATATATGTAGGTAGTAGGTACTAGATGGGCCCTTTCATAGAATAAAGTTGCGTGTCCAACTTGTAGAGCACGCTCCACACCTATATAAGCCTGTCTTTGTCTCCACCATAGCGCTGTCCCGCCTTTCAGACTAGATAGCCTTAGTAAAATAGGTCCACATTCTTTGTTTGACAGGGCCCGTCTATGTAAATTGAGGTCGTTGACTGACCATGATCGTCCCCGATCGTTTAACTGCCTCGTTGGTCTAGTGGTTAACATGCTCGACTGCGGCCGACGAGGTCCCGGGTTCGAGTCCCGGGTCGGGTCACAACAAGTACTGGGTTTTTCTGACAAAAAATTATCAGTACTAGCCCGGAGTTAGGAAGTTGGCGGTGTTTCACCCCCGTGCCTCCGAGAGCACGTTAAGCCGTCGGTCCTGCGCCTGATCTCTCTCCGGTCGTATCGGATTTTCCGTCCCATCGGGCTATGCGAGTAAAGGAACAGAACAATGCACCTGTGTTTGCGCACTATAATATCTCCCGCGCAGATGGCTAATCTCTCTGGAGATTGGCCGCCGTGGCCGAAATTCGGCTGATTTCGGGGGACATTACGATCGTCCCGCGCTCGTGAACGGCAACCGGCAAGGCAACGACAACTTACTTGGAGTCGTGTTTGGGCTCGCGGGACTTGGAGCGCGTGTGCGAGCGGCGGCCGTTCTTGTCCAGCGACTTGCGCGCCGGCTCGCGGCCGCGCGACGCCGAGCGCCGCTCCGACTTGCGCGACGCGGAGCGCGAGCGGCTGCGGTCCCTGGGCGGGGCGCACGGACCAACGTAACTACTTAGTCATTGCTACACCACTACACATCGATTGCCGATCTATCATCATTTCACTTCTCATTGTACAACAGATAGCCAACGGACCAGCCCCCCCACCCCCCTCCCCCCCCCCTAGCCAAGTTACACACGTTTCGTGTCTTATGCTGAGATCTATAGAGCGTACTTTGACCTGGCTCAGACTTTACTTAGAGTTAGAACGAGATGGACTAATGTGAGTAACATAAAGGGGTTCGAACCTTTTTGTATGGAAGCTGGCATAGCGACCCGCCGCCATTTTGATTTTTTTTCGAAATCGCGGCGCACGATGAAAGTGGTATGTGTGGGTAGAGGACACATAGACAAACAAATAATGTCAAGTAGCATAGTACCCCAAAGTGTCACGTTACCGAGATATTTGGAGGTAAAGATAGACATATGAGGACAACGACAATCATTAAAATTAAAAATCTTTCCGGTATTAATACCGGTATTGAGAAAAACCGGTATTCGAAAGCCCTAGTTAAAACGAGACAGATTTATGTTACGCACATAAGTCCATCTCATTTTAACTCTAAGTAAAGTCTGAGCCAAGTCAAAGTACGCTCTATAGATCTCAGCCTAAGCCTATCGGCGAAACTTTGTAACTTTGAAAACACGAAACGTATGTAACTTGGCTATGTAGTATGTACTATGCATAGCAAACAAAACATTTCGCTGGCTGCAAGTCGGTTTTGATAAAACTTGATGCCAGTGATGTGGTAAGGATTATAATGTACAGAGAAGTTGGCACAAGGAACTTTAATTTTTTTCTCTAAAAATTCTGTGGTTCAGATATCCAGGGTTAACTAATAAATAACATACAAGGCTGACGCTGATATAAAGCCAGCTCTGACGTCAGTCAAGCTTTTACTGAGTGTGATTTGTTTGGAAAGCAATATTCAATTCATTATTTATTTTTTATCCGGGCCTTATCCCAATGAAATGATGATAAATCATTTTCTACGTCCAGTTAAAATGAAGAAAACAAAGTGACAAATGCATTTTACAAAGCTACATTTGTACAGAAAATAGCTACATCTAATCATAAATCACTAAATACTGAATAAGTCCATTATGAGCTAAATACTTACGATTTTAAGTTTTGTTCAGCGCAAGTAATAACACACCTAGCCAAATGAATACTAGGTTAATTTTATACAAATTCATGCAGTAGTGGGGCTGATTCTGTAGTGCACAATCTCTTAACTAAAATGACAGCATTAAAAATATTGGTAACCATTTCGTAATACTCCGTGTGGATTAAAGCTAGATTTAAAGTAGTATAGAGATTGTGTCATACAGAATTGGCCGCATTGTAAGGAGTGTGTTCATGTTATTTGCGGGTACACTATAGATCTTTTTAAAATAATTAAACACTAATGCAAGCAGATTAATATTTTAATAAAAAGAAGTTATAAATAACAGTGACTTAGAATTTCGTGTAAATATGACTTTATCTAACCAACTTAAATATACGAGTATCTTACGGAATTTGACTAAGGACCGATAGTAATATTAGGCACAAAAATATGTGAAATTAATTAATTTTATTGTTTTCGTATTCGAAATTGGCTAAAATACAATAATTGTTTACCACTGTTATAGATAATTAGATCAGTACAGGATATAAATATGAAAAACTGTCATTATAAACATTATTGTCAAAAGACAAAAAATCCTAGATTTCTAAGTCACTGATAGGTGCTAAATAAAGCAATAAAGTAAGCTACTCACTTTGAGCGGGATCGCGAGCGGGACTTCGCTGCGGGACTCTTGCTCTTCGGCCGGGACTTCGAACGGGATCGGCTGTGGAAGGAATAAGCGGGACGCGTTAACGAATGATTTACATATGGGATGGTTTTGTTGTTGCAAAGTATTCTTTCTTCAGTTAGGATTTTATCATTCACAGGTTCTCAGCCCCGAAAGATGGTTAAAAATAGTATCATCATGAAATGTGTGCGTGCTTTATGACTTTTTGATTCAGTTCATATCATTTGCGCTGGGTAAGTACCATTGTTTCGAGTCAGTAAGTAGATGGAACTTGGAGGTCTGAATTTAACACCGATTCCTCCGTGCCTCAGAGAGCAAGTTAACTTATTAAGAGTCGGGATCACATACTCGTCATTGTACCTAGTTCTTGTATGGGTGTCTACTGCATTGACCGATGTGACTCCTTTGCATTTTCTAAAAGACTTACCGACATTATTTTGACATTTTCACTTCATGGGTTCAATGACTGCCTTCAGTGTTTGAGGATGGATAAGGTTCGTGCGGCGTCGCTCGCGGGATCGGGAACGAAAACTTCCACGAGACGGATGTGACGACCATTGACTCAGTGCTATCTAACTTCCATTGTCTCAGTATCCAGTTGTTCATATCTTGATACTAAGGCGTGTAACAGACTTGATATTGAGGTGGGTAACATACCTGGAGCGGCGTCGTTCCCGGGACCGGGATCGGGAGCGGCTCGAGGACGAGCGCGTGCGGCGCCGGGACGAGCGGCGGTCTTCCACCAGACGGATGCGGCGACCGTTGAGCTCGGTGCCGTCCAACTTCTCTATAGCGGCACGCATGTCTGAGTGGGTAGCGAACTCCACCACACTGAAAATTATAAAGTTATTGACACACTAGACCCGCGACTTCATCCGCGTGAAAAAAGTTTTTTAAATTCCCACGGGAACTCCCTTATTTTTCGGGTTAATTTATAGCCTTTGACACTCACAATTCACAAATAATGTGGCTTTCTATTGGTAGCAGAATTTTCAAAATCGGTTCAGTAGATCCAGAGATAACCCCCTACAATGTCTCAAACTTTACCTCTATAATATTAGTATAGATGACTATAGAATAATGCTTTAACATACCTATAACAAAGTAGAATGTATCAGTTTGCCTTTTACCATTTGCCTGTTCAATAGCTGTGTACCCAAACAAGTGCCCATTCTATATCAATTAGCAGAGTAAGCAAACATGCAAGGATTTGTAAGAAGTTAAATTTAAAAAGTTTCATATCAGATAGTTGAATAATACTACGAAGTACAAGACTTGTACTTAATACTTTGTAGTGTTGTAGTGAGGACGCTTTGTAGGGTGATCGGTCTTAACTCCTATATTATGAGAATCATTCCCATTTCCCACCCATTTTCCTGTAAGTAACTAACTACAGAACAGAACATGACTATAGAATGATGCTCAAACATACCTAGAACAAAGTAGAATGTATCAGTTTGCCTTTTACCATTTGCCTGTTCAATAGCTGTGTACCCAAACAAGCGCCTGTTCAATATCAATAGGGATGATGCCTATATCAAAAATAAATTATTTCTAACTAATTATTAAGTAGAGGGTCTTCCAAAAGACATAAAATTAGTATTATCCTCGGTTAGTTTGATAACCGACTAGTCGCATCGCCCCGCTACCGCTAGTTTCGTGCCCGTACACTTACGGCCACAAATGGCGCAGCTGAACCTGTCGTCGCAAATTAAAGAGCCGGTGGTATGAAGACTCTTTACTCTTCTTTGGGCGAGAACGTCAAACCAGGCTTCATCATGAGCACGGCAATCTTGATGCTTTTACGCCATTTTATTGTCCTGCGCGAGCTCTTCCCATTGGCTAAGCCTCGCTTCACCATCCTTTCATTCAGTTTTACGTACTTGACTTTTGTTTAGCTAGACTTAATATTCTAAAGATATGCAGTAATAAAAGCTTCTCACCCCTCATTTCTATGCTGCTTATGCGCGTCAGCGTAGGTCACTTCGCCGGCCTGGCGCATGTAATCCTTCAAGTCCTGGAAACCAACGGAACCTTTTAATTTCATGCTACTTAGTCACAAACTGTATACCCTTCCTAAAATTTTCATCAGATAAGGTTCTTATCATCAAGGTTCTCAGCCCCGAAAGATGGTTAAAAATACGATATCATCATGAACATTATGAAGAGCTGGCAAACAGTAACATACTTGTTTCATGGTAGGCTCAACAGGGCTGGAGCCCAGAGCCTGTAAAGCCGGTTAAAAATAAAAAAAACTTCCAGTAACTAAACTAAAATATGTCAAAGCCATATAGTATCAATACGACACTTTACGTTTACAGCTGGTATTACTTTAACAAACAAGAAAAAATCCTCCTTGAACAAATATGCTACTTCTTACCAATTCATCGTTTTAACATTATGAAAATTTTAGGAAAGTCTCAAATAAATGACAAATCTGATCGCAAATTACGAGACAAGACACACACAGGGATTCTTGCTTGTTCTTCTCGGCAGAAAGGGTGTACTGAACCAGCGGTAGATTGAGTTAAAACTTTGTCAAAAATACTTGAATAACTTAATTATTTCAAATAATTATTCAGTGCTGGATTTTTGTGGTCATTTCCTTATAAAAATTAGACCTGAACTACTTGAACTACTCGTAGATTTATTTGATAATACATCAAATAAATATTATAAATGCGAAAGTTTGGATGGATGTATGGATGTTTGTTACTCAATCACGCTCCAAGGGCTGAACGGATCTGGATGAAATTTGTCACAGAGTTAAATTATAGTCTGGAATAGCACATAGGCTACTTTTTATCCCGGAAAATTAAAGTTTCCGCAGGAACCGAAAAACCTCAATCCACGCGGACGAAGTCGCGGGCATCAGCTAGTATATAATAGACGAAAGTACATTTAAGAAGTTTATTTGAATGAAAAAAATCAAAGAACTGTACAGCAGTTTCTTTAACACATGATAATTTCGAAATATTTCAAGCGTGTCTTGACTTTAATTTGCGATCAGGATAATTTTGTATGATGTAGGAACGTGCTTCCTGTCGTATGATCGAGACCTAACCAACTATTAAAACAAATATGATTTGTGCTCATACAGATATTTCGCAAACGGTATACCATTGGTTATCATTGCTCAGTCCAAAAAATGGGGACGGCATAATTCCAGAAAGCATCCAGAATGTAAAAGCACCTTGTAATTAATTATGTTCCGTTCAAATGTCGTCTTCAGTACCTCGGTTTTGGAGTATCTCTTGTTCATACAAAAATTATCTGCCAAGTCAACGTGAGTTCCAAGAATGTCCAAATTTTCCCAAACATCATGTCAGTTACTTGTCCATTTTGTGTAGTTGTTGTCCCTTTCATCCTCTTAAGATAGATCCATTTCTAAAGGCGCCATGTCTCGTCCAAAATGTCCTCAGGAGCAATATGGAGATAGATCCTCATCCATAGTCAAAAATTTTATCTTGTCCATACTCCCTTCAAGCCATCAAGCAAGGTAATTGTCTCAATGAAAGTTTTGTACACCAATAAAGATTTTTCAAAATACCATTCCTGGATGTCATCCTTTGTCCGCTTCTGTACCGTGACTTTGAATTCTTTATGTAATTCCTCAGCTTGGATTACGTAAATTCCAGTTTGAGTTCATTCTGTTAGGTCCAAGGTCTGCTTCATAATAACTGAACATCTAATTGGCCATGGAAATGTCTTTAGTAAGCCTCATCTTTAGTCAAAATTAATCCAAAGGTGTCAGTCATCATTGGGTCATGTTATTCATTTTGGTTTTCCCAATTCCTTGTGTTTGTCCTCTGGGCTTGAGTTCTTGAATTCAAAACGCAATATCGTCCACGCGAGAATGAAATGCCCAGTGAACCCTCCCAGCCACCCTGAAGAGTTTGCATCCAGACTCCATTTTCTGTAAGCTATGACACCATAAAGGACAAACCGTCTACGAAACTCTGTATAGGCACTAAAAAAACAAAAAAAAAACTAATGCATCCACAATATCGACAACATAGGTTGGTCTATATTGGGAGAAAGCTTAGATATAAAAGAAAAGTGTGTAATGAGATAAAATGGGATTGCACATAGCGAGTTCGGCTCCTGTAGTGCCCCCGGCGACTTTACCTTGTCGGGGCAGGCGGGCGCGGCAGCTTGGGGCATGGGGGCACACTTGGTCACATCAAGTCCGTCCGCCGCCGATAACCTCCTAACATCGCCTCAGACCACATCTCACACGGGCTACATCGGGGAAGGGCTCAGGGCACGAAACGCCACCTTCTGTCGTTATTTAAGAAACCATCTATAAGCTCGTAATGTATAACAGGTGTTAAAGAGTTGTTACTTTATTCAAATTAATGTATGCAAAGACTGGCAAACTAATTTATACAAATATACAAGTTTGAAAGCTACTTTTTACTGATGGAAAAGTTAATTTTGTATATTGTCTATTTGATTTTTATTACGTGGACGTCGCATGTTGCTTATCGGACGGTTAGGGCTCCTCCGCGGGATCGTATCGTCCGACTGGTCTCCGGAGTGGACTCTCGGTTGTCTCGTCAAAAGCATCAACTGGTTCTTGGTCATCCTTGCATTTTCTGTATCGTCTTCTACGTTTCGGACAGTTTTCTTCTGTTCGGTCGTCTTATTCTTCAGGGAGGTTCCACCGTTCAGTTTGCTGCGTTTAGGTATAGGTTCCTTGGCGCCTGCTCATAGTAGTGCCTCGTCCCGTGAACGCGCGTTTGGCCCGGCCTCGTGTGTGACGTCACCCCTGAGTGATAGTGATGGATGATGGAGTGGCAGCCAGGTCCGGCAGAGCGCTTACCTGCCAGCTAATGCGGCTAGACAGATTTTCGACGACTAGTCGATACTCCGTGCGCGTCGGCGGGCCGTATCTGTAATTGTTGTCACTGTCAAAGAGAATCTTTGCGTTAGATGTAAAAGCAAGGTGAAAAATGGTCTCTCAATTTCTTTAATACTTTCTTCACTTCATATAACTATTAAACCATTTTTTAACTCTTGAAGATATTGAAAGCGAAAGGATGAAATTGTAACAGTTTTCAATATCTCGGTGAATGATATTCAATATTGACTCTTCAGATTGCAAAGTCTTTTCTAAAAACAGTACTATAATATTATGTAGTTTGCTATTTGACTGTGATTTATACACAAAACTTTTTTGAACTCAAAAACAAGCAATTTTCACATAATTTTTGTAACCTGAAGTGTCAATACATGGTATAGTCGTCTCTCAAACTTATCTGATCCGGTGGCCAAAATTGGAACTAGTTTTTATGCCTGTTAAGTTGTGTTTTTTTTTGACACCGGGTCAGATAAGTTTGACCGACTGTACAGGTATGCAGTTATAACTTCACATTACCACCAGTATTACCAATCTGTCTGAAGCCAAAGTTAACTTATATCTTTACATCATACAACATGGTTAAATACTGATAAATGGTAATGCAAGGTCAAGGGAAAAATTTTACACTCTTAAATCACAAGAACAAATATTTATTATACCAAAACCCCGCAAACTAATAATTTGTGCTCATTAAATTATAAGCTCTTGGTATGCAGGCAATGCCAATAATAATATTATAACAACGAAAGTGATTGACTATTTTGTGAGAGTACGAGGTATTGGTATAGATTACACATTTTTTAAATTACGGTGAACATTTTAAGGTGTGTCCAAACATAAAGTGTCTAATGTGGCAGAATTGTTTCCTGCAAACGCCGTGTACAACTACCGCGCACTTGTCACTCGCACACACAATTGTTTGGACACACCTTAACAAAAATTCTAAGGCAAAACTTTGATGAAGGGTCAATATACTTGTTTTGAATGCAAAACGTAGGAAGCCAAAGATCAAACAAACATTCTGAAAACCAACGTAAAGAATCATTAATGTTGCGCGAATATATTCGAATTTAATTAGAGCAAAATAAATATTACCTAATATTTGACTTCCTCAGAAACAAAAAGGACAGCTTGGTCTGGTGCTCAAGTGATGTTTTGTAACTATCAAGATGTTTATGAAAGCGCGTTTTTATTATTTAAAAAAGGCACATACATACCTAACTCGATTTTGAAAAAAATTACAATTGGATCACTTGTGCACACAGGTGTTTATTTTGGACTAAATACACATAGGGGTCGTGTTAAGCGGCTATCTGTGAAGTTTCGTTGATAATGATTTTCATAAATAAGTTAAGTGTTGTTGTGTGTATGTAGTGCAGGGTTGTGCCCCCCTGCTGAACTATTGATTGTTGTCAATCGTGAAAATTAATGTCTTCATCTAGGGGCTGTTGATAGAGGGTTGGATTTTGTTTGCTGTGTTAGAGGTTCCGATGTTAGAGGATCAGATTCATCTATTCTTTTATGAGGTGTAGAGGCTGTTGAAACTTAAGTTATGCTCACACTCACACATGCCACTGGCATGTCCCAGCGGTCGGAGCCGCAAGGCATGCCCGCACGCGTTCCGACACCTTACAAAACAACCACTCACTGGTATCGCGCCCGGCACGGTTGTCGCGCGGGCTAGTGTCGTGCTCTTGTGTACTGTGTAGTGTAGTGTGAATGCAATACAAACGCTTGAGGCCGTGCGCGCGGGCGCCGTGGGCTGGTCGCGGGCGCGCCGGCGGTCGACTCGGAACCGCGGGGCATGCCGCGCGCGCGCTCCCCCGACGCCCTACAACACAACCACTCACTCGTATAGCGACCGACGCGGTGTGTACGCGGGCTAGTGTCGTGTGTAGTGTGAGTGCAATACAAACGCTTGAGGCCGTGCGCGCGCGCGCCGCGGCGGCGCGGGATGGTCGCAGGCGCGCCAGCGGTCGGAGCCGTGGGGCATGCCGCGCGCGCGCTCCACCGACACCCTACAACACAACCACTCACTCGTATCGCGCCCGGCGCGGTGTGTGCGCGGGCTAGTGTCATACTCTAGTGTAGTGTAGTGTGTAGTGTGAGTGCAATACAAACGCTTGAGGCCGAGCGCGCGGGCGCCGCGGCGGCGCGGGCAGGTCGCGGGCGCGCCAGCGGTCGGAGCCGCGGGGCATGCCGCGCGCGCGCTCCACCGACACCCTACAAAACAACCACTCACTCGTATCGCGCCCGGCGCGGTGTGTGCGCGGGCTAGTGTCATACTCTAGTGTAGTGTAGTGTGTAGTGTGAGTGCAATACAAACGCTTGAGGCCGAGCGCGCGGGCGCCGCGGCGGCGCGGGCTGGTCGCGGGCGCGCCAGCGGTCGGAGCCGCGGGGCATGCCGCGCGCGCGCTCCACCGACACCCTACAAAACAACCACTCACTCGTATCGTGACCGGCCGCGGTCGCGCTCGTAGTGGCGGTCGCGCCGGTGGCGGTCCGCGCTGCGGTCGATGCCCCTCGCCGGCTCCACCACCACCCTGCAGCACAGCGTGCGTTAGCCTGCCACTCGCATTCCCCAACACAACCACCACCACACATACCAAGCCAATAATAATGTAAACCATAACTTGCGTGTTGGTATTATTATAATACTACACACAACATTTGCGTCATATATTATGGCATCAAGCTATGATGCCACTTCTGAAGATGGTAGATAGAAAAATCTGTCTGAATGTCGACCACCTTAGATCCTTTGAAAGAATTGATCTTCTGCTCATATTGATCTATAGTTTCGATATAGAGGAGTTCATTATATTTTGTTCATGAAAAGATGTTCAGGAGAAACAAATATGTATGTTAGCAGAATATAGTAGGTATGTCCATTGTCCATCATTTTATACATTTCCTAAGAGATTTTTACAATTTCTAGTTTTGAGACATTTCTGGTGGTATGTATATTGCACATACCCAAAAATAATTGTGCCCGTGTGCATTAGAAAACCTAGCCCTAAAAGATTGAACATACAAATTCAAAAATTAATGTGGAAATTAAACTAAAACAGTTTAATCTAAGGAATTGAATGGAGTCTCATGAATTAACACCACAAATTTTTTTTAACAACTCAGCATTAGTCAGCTGTAATAAATTATAACTATACCAACAGCAGATAACATAAATTTTGTTTTGTTTCATTGAAATCACAAAACCATTTACACAGCTCAGGCCTTACATTCATTATCATACAATTTTCTCATGAAATATTCTAAAAAATAAAAATAAAAGAAAATAAAAGTATTAACACAAAAAAATACAATCATAATCAGTTTGTACACTTTCATACAAGACTCTCATTTAAAAAACATGAACTTTCAAAATGTGGAGCCGGCTATTAAAGAAAAGTATTTTAGTCATAGTTAAACAGTGCTATTTATTACTACAAATGTTAACTAAACAAATATTAAGTAATTCAATATAAATCATCATTGCTTAATAGGCCCCTATTATATCATCTTATTATATTTTCTTGTGAGATGGCCGTCACTGAGCAAGGGAATCAGGGACCATACTGCCAACGCTTAAAGCAATACTTAAGCAATATTACTCAAAATAACAGTTGGATGTCATGTACCTTGACATTCCTTAAATAAGGAATATAATTCTAAAACACGAAAGTCGACAAAAATAAAACAATATGGCTTTGAGCGTTGGCAGTATGACCCCAGGAATTTTTATTTTATTGTATTTTATTGAATCAGATGATAATTATATAATATAGGCCATCAACGTAAATTTTGTGAGAATAATATAAAGTTTAAATATTTATACTTCTATTGCTAATGTTCCGAGTTCCTCAGATTACCAATATTTTGACAAAATTCAAAAAATTCAAAATTCAAAATGTTTTTTATTCAAATAAGCTTTTACAAGCGCTTTTGAATCGTTATAATATGAATCTACCGCTGGTTCGGAATGCCATTCCTACCGAGGAGAGCCAGCAAGAAACTCGGTGGTTGCTCTTTTCCATCAAAACTTACAATCATCATAATGATACAAGTAACTGCAGTCCCACGCATAGCTGGAGCGAATCAAATCCACGCTGTTTTTTTTATCATTTACGTAATCTTCGATTGTATAGTAAGCTTTTTTCACGAGCATACCTACAATATTCAATACACGCCAAGACTGGCAGACAGAGGCAGCCCCATTTCCGACGGTGGCACCCGTTCACGAGCATGACGCATGATCCAGCCATTGCTTCGCTCAACCATATTTGAGGGAACGTAACAACCCGCACCACACGACACCACCACAGAAACGTTAAAGAGAGTGTGACATACCCGACTACCCATATCAAGGCATAGAATTGAATACTGTTTAAGGGTGCAAATCGCCACCTATCGGCAATAATAATATTAAAGTTTGTATGTGTGTATGTTTGTTACTCCTTCACGCGGCAACTACTTAACCGATTTGGCTGAAATTTGGAATGGATGTAGATTATACCCTAGATTAACACATAGGCTACTCTTTATCGTGGAAAAATCCATGGATCATTAACTTTACACAATTTGTGAAAACCAAAATTCACGCGAGCGGACAGTTATAGTTAATATATTAATTAACACCACTAACATAGTTTTAAGTGTTTTCTGTTACTAACATAACTAACATTAGGTAACGTTAAGTAGTATTTGTAATGGATGTCATGTCTGTAAATAAAGTTATTTATTATTATATTATTTTTTATTATAGGAAAGTTGAAGCCACTTCATTTGAGATTTAAATACAGGTACAGATGATGACAAACTTTCTGATGGTCTTGTTTGCGATGGTGCGATAATATTTTAATTTTTATAAGGAATTAAGTATGATTGGCTAAATTTATCATAGTCTTTTGCAACAAATTTATTTTGGCATATTGGGGAAATGTTAGCCAATCAGTCAATTGGAATTGAGCTCTAATTTAATGCAGTTATGGTTTATTTTACTTTGACGCTGAACTTTGATGATTTCATCGGCCATTCTTACATAATCGGGGGGCAGGGGTGATTGCGATTGTTACAGTGCAGCAATAATATAATTGCAATAGGTCTCCAGTTCTGACACTAAGTACAGCTAAAAATTATAAAAGTGATGTTGAAAATCATATTTAAGTAGACATACTCTTTTTTTTATACTTAGACTTGTTTGCTACTACTAAATTAAATCTTACCTTTCCCCAAGCAGTTCTTTTCCATTTAATTCATAAACTGCATCATCTGCATCTCTATAGTCTTCAAATTCCTGAAAGCAGTTTCCTTTTATTAATCAAATTAATCTTCTTTGTGCAAATTTTATTAAAATGGGACTTCTTTAGGAACAGTAAAATTTTTGTAAAGTGTCAATGATGCAATATTGCAGTCAATTCTGCATAACAATATCTCAACAAAAATGACCACTTTAAATCTAGTTCTATCCCTTGCCGCGGGGTGTATTATGAAAGAGATAGCAATATATTTCATGCTGTCATTTTAGTTTAGAGATGGTTTACAATTATTAGAATTAGCCTCAATGTCTCCCAATGATTTTTTAAAATCCCGGGTTAAATTTAAATCCTCTTCAGGGTTTAAACTAAAACAATAAAAAGTTCTCTAAAAGGTTCACAACATCACAAGTGGAGCAATCTTACCACAAAACCATATCCATTCTTGATGAGTATATCTCGGATTCTGCCAAATCCTTTGAAGAATTTCTCAAGATCTCTCTCCCTTACACCAAATGGCAGACCACCAACATAAACTCGGGATCCCACCATTTTTATGCTTTTCTGAAGAAGAAAAAAGAAACACTTGTAGGCAAACAGTTTATTTGTAGGAATAATAACGATGAACCAGCAATAACAATGCATGTATGTCCCATCTGAAGTTGCAAAATGGTAGGCCTCTCAGATGTTTTTTTACATTGACATAATATCTTCATACTCCTTGTGATCAGATTTGTGATTCACATCATAGTTTATCAATAACATTGCTTGCTATATTAGTATACTTATACAATTTATGAAGAGTAACAGTGAAGGTTTAATTTGACTAATAAAAAATTCTAACCTAACTTTATTGGGGACACTAAAGTGGTGCTATTTTCGTTTGATTTCGTTGGCCAGTGGCCACGCGTCAAGTAGAATCGTAAATGATAAGCACACGACTCCTTATCGCGTCAACATTATGCAATTCTAGAAGGCTTGAAAACGCGCCCCGATACCAGTTACTCATTGAATTATTGATTAAACAGACCTTAGCAAGATTATTCTGTCCATGTTAAAATTAGCATTGATCATATAAATTAGAGCCTAGGACCCCCAAGTAACCCATGAATACGCATCATATATACCTACTCATTTTAATACACAAGCTGTAATTTGATAAAATTTAGAAATGGCGGGCGACCGCAATCTTATCGGCGTACCTAATTCACCACGCGGTGAGCAAATGTAAACAATATATGCTTATTATGCTAATTCTTGAAGAATTAAAAGTGACTATAATTAGGCGGGAGCCATCAATACGTTGTATTACAAATATATTGTTGAATCCAAGAATATTTTATTGAAATCGAAGTTGAGAAGCAGAGTCTTAAGGATTTATGACGAACAATATGGCGCCGCCCGTCACTAACAAAATTGATATATCACAATATCTATCTCACCTGTTTTTATGTTCTAATACTTGTTAATCACTATATTTGCGGTACTTATCGCATTCATTCACTTTACTTTCAATTGTATAGTAAAATTACAATAAAAAATATATTCGGGAACACGTGTACCTCACTTGCTTTAAGATTTCACCGGAAATGACCACCGACCAGAAAATGACTTGAAAGACCAGTGTTGCCAAGTATAAACCTGTCCAAGTCGCCAAAAAATGGACGCCAAGTAATGTTTTTATCGTTTTCAGCAAAGTAGCCTAAAATCACCTAAGTAATTGAGAACCATGTAGCCTAAAATGGCTACCTATTTTGTTTAACGTACAGTCGACTGCAAAAGTCCATACATAGCTCTAAGGCTAAAACCGCTTGCAAGCAATGCTGTGAATCTCACGTGCTCACTCACACTGTTAAACATAAACTGTCAATAATATTATCAACCTTAAATCAACACCGTAAGGTTCAAACGATTTCAGTTCAATACTACCTGCATTACCATAAACTGTCAACAATATCAACCTTATGTCATTAGCATTAGGTTCTAAATATTCCTATTCAATCACCTTGTCTATTCTGATTGTTTATTTCATCACTTTACAGTAACCACTCCCAGTGTCGTGATAATATAGTTGGTATACGAGTTACGACGCATCATATTATGACCTAGGTTCGAATCTCTTACAGCAGTTTTTATTTTGTTTTGAATACAAACAAAATTTATGTTTTGTTTATGTGTTTTGTGTCTGTTTGTTATTCTTTATTATAATATATCTTTATTTCCATTTATAAACGCAAACATTAATTATAACAAGATAATACTTAAGGACAAAGTTAGTTATTTTGGGAGGAAAGCTATAACTATGTTAGTGGTGTCAATTATTGCTTATTATGAGTCAATAAGTAATAAAACAAACAAAATAAATTGGAAGAAACACTTTTTATTAGATAATCGACTTTATTTTCATTTATTTTCATTGTTATCATGTTACATTTTCTCAAAAGTAATAAATAACTTCAGCTACTTTTTCTATCATTTTTTAAGGTTATAGCTTAAGTAATCGTTTTCATAAAGAAAAGAAAATTGAAGCTAAACCTTAAAAATCTAGTAAGCAAAGGGCGGCGCTGCTTTTTTGTCTGTTAATTTTGATAAGATATACTAATAATAATTATTACAAGTTAGGAAAAGAATAAACGTTATGTTTCATATTTAAAGCCTTAAAAATTAAATTTTATATAGCTTTAAAAGTATTACTATTCAATAAAACCTCCACTTTTTTCAATAACATCAAGCAAGCGCCGCCGGGTGAATCCGTTTGTAATATTAGGATAGATATCCGTTATTCTAAATATATTCTCCCATAATTCCATACAGTGAGCCTCCGTTTCCTCTGCAGTCTTTTCATTTCACATAACCCACCAGTTTGCACCACCAAACCTCATAATATTCTCTATGATTTAAGTTTGGTGATCTTACTGGCCAGGGAATAACTGTTGTCTGGGTTTTGATTAAACCAATTACGCACTATATGTGATCGATGCACAGGACAACAATTATCATGCACAAATGATAGTTGTGGCACATCAACAGCTGGACATCACTTCCATGTGTTATAATGTGCAGCTTTGGCGCTGGTGTTTAAGTATCGAACATGTTCGCGAACTCGACAGTTGGTATGCAGATATTGTTCTCATATTGTTCATCTATAATATTATGTCTTCGTTGTGAAGCATTACTCTCTTCGTCAGGATGCGACACCCAACACTTGGTTGTCCACTAAAAACCAAACAGCGAGATTAAAATAAACACTTTTGAAACTACTAAGTATCTTGTCTAGATATTTACTAATAAAACGTTATGTAACTAATCCTAAGTTTATGAACACACATTTTTTAACAATAAAAACAATACTCACAGTGAAACCAGTTTCATTGCAAATTTGAGCTAAGTATATTGTATCCGATATTATTTAGCTCAATAATATGCATCCTCTTCTGCATATTAATATAAGCCTGCATTATTGTTGAAGATAAGAAACAGCAAAACTTAGTAAATTATAATAATTTTGTAGTATTTGCTAATAACGACTAACGAGTGTCAAATCTTCCGTCTCCGTCAGTACTCAGTGGCCATATCTGTTCAGAGATTTTTTAAACTACCCGCATATGCTATTGCTGGTATAAAAATATCAGTCATCAAATAAAAAAAGTAAAAAAAACTTACACGGGGTCGAGATTTGAACCAGCAACAGTTGCGGTGTGCAATCCAAGTAGTTCCACACCTCGCCATTGAGCTCACTTACTTGAGGTGTGAAATTATCGATATTACTCGGCTATTACAATACCTACAAGCTGAACGACTTATATTATACTACTGCAAGTGTGTGGGTGTCCGACCACATGCAAAGCAACTTATTTGCTTATTCTATATGCAATTTTGACGTCGACTGTACATTTACAAAACAACCATTTAAAAAAAAAATAGGTAGATAAGTCAAAAGCAGGATTTCAACACAAAAAATCGGTATTTTTTTTTTTAACTTTTATTTTTCTAAACGTAGAACTTAACATTTTGCTAAGAACTAAAGGGATAAATGAGGTACAATAAAAGTGCCATACAGATTGAGCTACATATATTGAAATTAAAGTATATATTCTATTTTATCCGTCATCCATCAATATTAGGAGTTAGGACCTCTTCTAATGTCATCATCAACATAATTTTATTATGGCTAGGGAACCAACAGAAAATAAAATATACATATACGTAAATAATATAATAATGTCCTACCAACCGAATTTCAGCCACTACAGCCAATCTCCAGAGAGATTAGCCTGCGCGGGTGATATTATAGTGCAGCATATTTTTGAATACCAAAAAATCTGCTGCAGAGCATAGTTTAAAATATAATGTAAAAAAGACAGTTACGATGGTGATTGGTGTTCCGTTTGGGCAGAGGTTCGGAGACGATCCCGGGGGTTTTTCTTGATGGAAATCTTCTTGAGAGGGTTGAACGATTTAGATACCTTGGCCATTTTATACTTACTAAAGGTTTCACTGACGATGAAGACATAGAGAGGGAACGTCGTGCTGTGTCTGTGAGATGCAACATGCTCGCACGTCGGTTCGCAAAGTGCAGTGACGAAGTAAAGCTGACATTGTTTAGAACATATTGCTTATAATATTATTATGTCTATACATGTCAGCTTAGGGTCAAGTTCACCAGGCGTGCTGTCAACAACATCAGGGTGCAATACAATAACGCCTTTCGTATCCTGATGAAAATGCCACGGTACTGCAGCGCGTCGGGTATGTTCGCTAAGGCCAGAGGCTAAGGATTTCTTTGTGATCATTAGTTCACGAATCGCTTCTTATTGGAGTCGTTTGCGTGCTTCCGACAACGAGATCCTCAATACGTTGGCAGAGCATCTGAGTTGTTCCATCTTCAAGCACTGGCTGTCAGTACACCAGGACGCGAATAAAAGATAGATAATAGCATGCATCGACATCGTCATTCGTCATGTTTTCATTTTACATATTTGTATGACCACGTACGAATTATACGTCGTAACTATGACGTTTGTATCATTCATATTAATTTTATTTTGGAGGTAGTTGTAAGTATTTTGTAATTGAAATGTACTGGGTGTCGTCTACCTTTAAATATTGAATACTAGCTGATGCCCGCGACTTCGACCGCGTGGATTGAGGTTTTTCGGTTCCCGCGAGAACTCTTTAATTTTCAAAAAAAGTAGCCTACGTGCTATTCCAGACTATAATCTATCTCTGTGCCAAATTTCATTTAGATCCGTTCAGCCGTTGGAGCGTGATTGAGTAACAAACATCCATACATCCATACATATCCACACATCCATACATCCATACATCCATCCAAACTTTCGCATTTATAATATTTATTTGATTATTTGATTATTAAATCTCTATTAAACATTTTTCTGTGTCTGCGGAGAATTTTTTATAAAAAAACTAGCTGATGCCCGCGACTTCGTCCGCGTGGATTGAGGTTTTTCGGTTCCCGCGGGAACTCTTTAATTTTCCGGGATTAAAAGTAGCCTATGTGTTATTCCAGACTATAATCTATCTCTGTGCCAAATTTCATCCAAATCCGTTCAGCCGTTAGAGCGTGATTGAGTAACAAACATCCATACATCCATACATCCATCCAAACTTTCGCATTTATAATATTTATTTGATAGCATTTTAGCAAACCTTTGTAAAAATCTTCCTTTACTCGTCCTTTTTTTATTTCGAGATAGCCGAAAGGCGACAAATCGCCTAACTTGGCAACACCGGAAATAACATAGAGGGAAATAACATCAATGTTCATGAGTCGTTCAAACTTCATTTCCTGTCAATTGTCAGTGCTGCCAATTGCCAAATGAAATTATGGCGTCTTTACACTGTAGTCTATGGCAACTATTTTGTAAACTACACAGTGGCGGTGCACAGTGGTCAGTGCACAGTGAAATGGCAATGATAATTCTGAACAACGTCAATAAACGGAGCAACTTGTAGTAAACATACGCTGTGTTCCGATAAAGACTGCGAGCACTGTTCAGTGCTCTTTACTGTGGAGAAATTCGTTCCGTTATAACTGACAGTAAACTGCTGCAGTATCAGAAATATATGACGTCATTAATCGACGCCATCTTTGTACTGTGAGCACTGGCGTTTTCGAGGTAAGGTGCTCTCAGTGTTTGTCTCAGTGCATGCTCAGTGCTGACAGCGTTCCGTTTTAAGCAGTACCCAGTATACTTAACTATAAATTAACGGCTTCGCAGTGTACTAAAGTGACGTCACACCTTACAGTGCTCGCAGTGTGTTTCGGAACACAGCCATAGTTTACCAGAAGGTACTATTAATAATTTCCTACAGTACTCCCAAATTAATAATGCGCATAGAAATCTACTTCACTGTTCGGCAACGGTCGTATTCCCCGAGCATCGGAAGACGATATGTATATAGAGTGGTTAAGTGCATTTTCTACATACATAATTGACCGAGCGAAGCGAAGATCTCTGAGTCTACTTGAGTGAATTGGCACTTGTCCGTCCGTCCGTCCGTCCGTCTGTCAGAGCCTTATAACTTCTGAATTACTGAACGTAATTACTTCAAATTTAAATATATTATGTAAACCGAATATGGCTTAAAAAGTTATAAAAATTTTTATTTCAGGGGGGCTCTCATAGAAGCGAATGCGAAGTAATAGTACATTGTTACCCTAGGGATGAAAGTAACTTATTTAGTCCCGAGACGGGGTTTGGCGCCCGAGCGTAGCGAGGGGGCCTATAGTTCGAGGGACTAAATAAGTCTTTCATCCCGAGGTAAACACTGTGCTTTTCATTACGAATATAAGGAAAGTCAAAATAAAAAGTCTATGAATCAGTTGTCTTTACTTTATGAATAAAGTCTATCTTTCTTCTTGTCTATGGATGCACTCGGGTATAAAAAAAAAAAAAGAAAAAAAAAAAAAAAAAAAAAAAAAAAAAAAAAAAAAAAAAAAAAAAAAAAGTCGTGTTTCATTTGAACTCCAATAAAAATTCAGTTGAAAACGATTCTCCCTAGGGCTGAAAAGTATTACTTTCAACCCGCTTCTCAGGCAACTTCAAACCTACTTTCCGTGTATGAGTAATGAAAAATATTTTTTTCATCATACCTATTCGAAAAACGCATATTGGCTTTAGAGGATAGCGGGAGCAAAGTGTAACTTGTAGGCCCATAGGACTTTTCATTTCTCTCTTCTGATTGGTCCGAAGTCACGTCATCAATTTGTTGATCGAATATACGACTTTGCATTACTCTGTTCTGATTGGTCCGAAGTCACGTGATCAATTTGTTGATCGGATATACGTCTTTACATTTTATTTAAACTTTAAATATACGTCTAATTAATGTCTATACAATTACATAGAAGGTTGATAGGAGTATCTTCTGATTGGTGCTTAAACGTATAGGTAATGTCCATACATAGTTGTAGGTTGATACTCCTAGCTTTTTCTCATACGTAATGATGAAAAATAGTGTGTGGTCACTCAGGGCCAAATTTTTTGTTCACGGGCGGCGAATATTGAATTCCTCGCTACGTTCAGGATTCTACTTTAGAACCCCTCGCTACGCTCGGGATTCTACTATAGGATCCTTCACTTCGCTCTGAATTCAAAATAGCGCCCTCGGGGAACAAAAATTTTCTTTGGCCCCATATAACACAAATAACTATTATAGCGTTACATAGGGTTGCGATATATCATTTTAAAGATAATTAGGAAAAGAGTCCAAAAATATTTTTTTTGGAATTTTTCCCCTAAAATTGACGAAATGGAGGGCTTTCAAAGTGGAGATTTTCTAACGTTCAAAGTTGACCTCAGAACTCTCAATTTTCTGAAAGGCTCAGCCTGAAACTTATCAATTACTTGAATTATATCCTGTACTTGAACAACAAATACTAAAATTTTAGTAGAATTATGTGTTTTGTGCTAAAAGAGATAAATATTGACTTATCAGTAACAAAATTTGATTCGATAATTCCATGTAAGTAAATAGTGAAGAAAACCACACGATTGCGAATATGCAACAATCTTTGTAGAATTGATTTGAATTGATTGAAGGGTGTGTAATAGCAGCTCCATATAATTCCACACGGAGAGAACACGTGCAGTCACCACTGATTTACCATTGACTGACCGGCGACAGTTGACAGTTTTCGATTGTTTACACATGATATTGACTCCTATTTCTTTCGAACAAGGTGCAAAATGCTTTAGGGCTCTAACGATTCAATAATTCGGGTGTTTCCGGGAATACGACAATTAGCGAAGATCTGCATGTGCATTATTAATTTGGGAATACTGTACAGTACTCCCAAATTAATAATGCGCATAGAAATCTTCGTCACTGTTCGGCAACGGTCGTATTCCCCGAGCATCGGAAGACGATATGTATATAGAGTGGTTAAGTGCATTTTCTACATACATAATTGACCGAGCGAAGCGAAGATCTCTGAGTCTACTTGAGTGAATTGGCACTTGTCCGTCCGTCCGTCCGTCCGTCTGTCAGAGCCTTATAACTTCTGAATTACTGAACGTAATTACTTCAAATTTAAATATATTATGTAAACCGAATATGGCTTAAAAAGTTATAAAAATTTTTATTTCAGGGGGGCTCTCATAGAAGCGAATGCGAAGTAAAATATTTTTTTCATCATACCTATTCGAAAAACGCATATTGGCTTCAGAGGATAGCGGGAGCAAAGTGTAACTTGTAGGCCCATAGGACTTTTCATTTCTCTCTTCTGATTGGTCCGAAGTCACGTCATCAATTTGTTGATCGAATATACGACTTTGCATTTCTCTGTTCTGATTGGTCCGAAGTCACGTGATCAATTTGTTGATCGGATATACGTCTTTACATTTTATTTAAACTTTAAATATACGTCTAATTAATGTCTATACAATTACATAGAAGGTTGATAGGAGTATCTTCTGATTGGTGCTTAAACGTATAGGTAATGTCCATACATAGTAGTAGGTTGATACTCCTAGCTTTTTCTCATACGTAATGATGAAAAATAGTGTGTGTCACTCAGGGCCAAATTTTTTGTTCTCGGGCGGCGAATATTGAATTCCTCGCTACGTTCAGGATTCTACTTTAGAACCCCTCGCTACGCTCGGGATTCTACTATAGAATCCTTCACTTCGCTCTGAATTCAAAATAGCGCCCTCGGGGAACAAAAATTTTCTTTGGCCCCATATAACACAAATAACTATTATAGCGTTACATAGGGTTGCGATATATCATTTTAAAGATAATTAGGAAAAGAGTCCAAAAATATTTTTTTTGTAATTTTTCCCCTAAAATTGACGAAATGGAGGGCTTTCAAAGTGGAGATTTTCTAACGTTCAAAGTTGACCTCAGAACTCTCAATTTTCTGAAAGGCTCAGCCTGAAACTTATCAATTACTTGAATTATATCCTGTACTTGAACAACAAATACTAAAATTTTAGTAGAATTATGTGTTTTGTGCTAAAAGAGATAAATATTGACTTATCAGTAACAAGATTTGATTCGATAATTCCATGTAAGTAAATAGCGAAGAAAACCACACGATTGCGAATATGCTACAATCTTTGTAGAATTGATTTGAATTGATTTAAGGGTGTGTAATAGCAGCTCCATATAATTCCACACGGAGAGAACACGTGCAGTCACCACTGATTTACCATTGACTGACCGGCGACAGTTGACAGTTTTCGATTGTTTACACATGATATTGACTCCTATTTCTTTCGAACAAGGTGCAAAATGCTTTAGGGCTCTAACGATTCAATAATTCGGGTGTTTCCGGGAATACGACAATTAGCGAAGATCTGCATGTGCATTATTAATTTGGGAATACTGTACTTTCATGAGCTCACCCAGCCCCCCTAGCATGGGCCGGAGATAAAAATTTTATCCCCCGATTTTATCCACTGACAAGAGATAAAATTAAATTGTCCACTTCTCAGAGCACAGCAACAGGGGAGAGGAGAAGTTTATCCCCGTTTGACATTTCACGGGGACTCGGGGGACTATTTATCCACCGTTAATTTGCGTTTTTATTTATTTATTTAGGAATAAAAGTTTTATCCTTTCATCGGGGAGAAAATTGTCTCGGCCCATGCTAGGGGGGCTGAAGGTACTAATTTCCTACCTCCATGAATTCATCCTCATAAGACAGGTGAGGTGCATGCACTACAAGTCGGTCGACCAACTTTTACTATGAAAGGACTACTTACTATAGGTATAGTACTTGCTGTAGGTATAGTATTAAATTAATGAATTTAAAAAATTCGGTCACCCATCCAAATTACCACCTTAGCCTCGTACCACAACGCATGAGACACTTGTGACAAAATTGCCGAACGTATTTAATACTAGTTGATGCCCGCGACTTCGTCCGCGTGGATTTAGTTTTTAATTCCAGCGAGAATTCCATTTTCTGAGATAAAAGGTAGCCTAAGTATGTCCTTCCCCGGGATGCTATATATAACCCTGTAAGTACCAAATTTTATCAAAATCGGTTGAAAAAATGGGCTCAGAAAGCGTAGCAGACAGACAGACAAACAGACACAATTTCCCATTTATGATAATAGCACGGATAGGTAGAGTAGGTAGGTACTAGGTACCTACTACCTATATTCCTTTTTTTCCTACCTAGGTAAAAAAGTCACAATATACCTACTTTGGTAATTGGTTACGTCGCGTTGGTTGCAGTACAGAATACGTTGAGACTGAATACCTACTTGATGGTTTTTTGAAATGCCTTCACTCATAATAAAGAAACGCCACAAGTTAGTGCAAGTGGCTACCTCCGTCCTCCCTCAATCAAATTAGGCGTTGGACGGTTGGAATTATCTGGAACGCGACGGCTGCACGCTACGCTTGGCGGCTGGCGCCCTCGCCCCCGTCCCCTCGCTTCGCTAGTCGCCTGGCGTGTAGCGAAGCATGCAGTCGCGTCCGTACTCCGTACGCCGTATACATTGATCAAACCGAAAACAGACAAATCTAGTAAAATGTACCAAGTTACACCAGTTCCAATAGAATTGAAGCCTCGATTTTCACACAATACGGATGAACGACTCATCGCAGCGGTTTATAAAAGGGAGCCTCTATGGAACCCTGCCAGTGAATTGCACAAAAATTCCGTCATGCTAAAGAAACTATGGAATAGTATTGCGATTGAATTGGGTAAAGATGGTGAGTAGTGACTACTGAGTAGTGAGTACCCTAGCAATTTTATGTAGGTATGATTATTAGGATAGATGAAAATGTTATATTATGGTATAACTAAGTACCTACCTAGGTATAAGTACATCATATGATTAATAACTACTTGCATATTTACAACTAGCTGATGCCCGCGACTTCGTCCGCGTGGAATAAGTTTTTCAGTTAATTTTCCAGGATAAAAAGTAGCCTTTATTACTATCCCACGGTATAATCCCCCTATAATGGTGAAACACGTACTTCTTCATATTTTAACGAAAGCCCAAGTGCTGTTTCATGGCTATAACTTGAGAAATTAAAGATTTTCATACAAACTCTCAACCCCTATTTCACCCCTTCGGGGGTGGAATTTTAAAAAACTGTGAAACACATATGTTTTCATTTTCAACCCGCAGCTCATATATCAAGTTTCATGGCTATAACTTGAGAAATTAAGGACTTTCATACAAACTCTCAACTCCTATTTCACCCCTTCGGGGGTGGAATTTTAAAAAACTGTGGAACACATATGTTTTCATTTTCAACCCGCAGCTCATATATCAAGTTTCATGGCTATAACTTGAGAAATTAAGGATTTTCATACAAACTCTCAACCCCTATTTCACCCCTTCGGGGGTGGAATTTTGAAGAACTGTGAAACACATGTGTTTTCATTTTCAACCCGCAGCTCATATATCAAGTTTCATGGCTATAACTTGAGAAATTAAGGACTTTCATACAAATTTTCAACCCGCAGCTCATATATCAAGTTTCATGGCTATAACTTGAGAAATTAAGGACTTTCATACAAATTTTCAACCCCTATTTCAGGGGGTAGAATACCCTTCGGGGGTAGAATTTCGGGATAAAAAGTATCCTATGTCCTACCTCGTAGTATGGGCTCAAATCGTGCCAAGTTTCGTTTGAATTCATTCAGTAGTTTCGGCGTGATGCGCGGCCAAGATACAGACAGACAGACAGACAGACAGACAAAAATGAAAAAAATTACAGATTTGGCTTCAGTATCCAATAATGAGTGCCCTCCAAAAAAAATTTTCAAATTATCTTCAATGTACAGAATTGGACCTGTTACAGTTTTATTATAAGTATAGATGTCACAGTAATGCTACAGAATATAGATCACCATTATGTACCGAGACAATGTTAAATGGTGACTACTTACCTGTGTAGTAGGCCTATGTGCCTACCTGTTTGATAATAATTATTGACCGAGCGAAGCGAAGGTCTCTGAGTCTACTTGAGTGAATTCGGGGCGAACCACTAGTTTATATTAGGCTAAGGACGATCATTACATAAGTACCTACCTATTATTATCGATATGAATTCATGATCCCGGTATGGTCGATGTCCCGAGCGATAACAGCACAATATACCTACTCGTGTGATATCAGAAAGGTAGGTAACTACTAGTGGTGTAACGAATATTCGCATTCGAATTCGCGAATTTTCGCGTTTTTAATATTCGCATTCGCAATAGACCATGCTAATTTTTTGCGAATGTTTTTGGCAATGAAAAGTGAAAATGATTCATATGCACTGCATTTGATTTAGGTATATGTAATATTTTTTAAAGTATTTTAGTAGGTAGGTAGGTACTACTTGTACTTGCAGTAACAAAAGAACAAAAGTAAACTTAGAACTTTTTAAATACACATTGGAGCTGAGTAAATTACCACATTTTCAGCATAACATAATATTTACGAATAAATCCAAACTGCGCTAACGCACCTACGACTTAAACTCCCCAAACACACAATGGGGCTGATTCTGTAGTGCACAATCTCTAAACTAAACTAAAATTAGAGCATTACAAATATTGCTAACCCTTTCATAATACTCCCTACGGAAAGGGACAGAACTAGATTTAAAGCTGCCATTTTAGTTTAGTTTAGAGATTGTGTTATACAGAATCGGCCACAATATTACTTATATTGAAATTTGTTTTCACCGAAAATGCAGTTATAAATAAAGCATGGCTGGTAAAACAGCACTAGTAGGTAAGTAGGTACCTAGTTAGTAAAACTTGTTTGCAGTTTTTTTTTTTTAATTTGTGTAAGTTCTCTTTACTTCTAAAGAAAACAAAAAAAACTTGCAAGACGATTCCTAATAATATTGAAAAAAAAACAATAAAATAAGTAATAAACTTTAACTGGGGGTTGATGAAATTAATCGATATTCGCAGTCGCATTCGCGAATGTTGGAGTTGTTTATTCGCACTCGCACTCGCGAATGTGGGAAAACGAACATTTGTTACATCACTAGTAGGTACTTAGGTACCTTACCGGTGCGTTTCAGGTAAGTAGGTACCTTAAAATATCTTTAGGTACCTCTAGGCTCAAGTATATTTTTTGTTCAATTTGTAAGCTTACACATCCGATGAGGTCCATCTGAATACGGTTATAATAGGGTTGCTCAGGTCGATGCGGTGTCGTCGAACTCGGGGATCGATTGAAGAGGTTCAGACGGGATTTGAACTATGTTTATATCAAGGCATTTATGGCTTCAACACACGCACAAAGTGCTGCATGCCATGTATGCATGCATATGCGGCTCCAAAAATTGTAAAAGGAATTGTATGAATATGCACACACTACTTATGTACTGCAGTGTGAAATGTTTTATAAAATTCCTTCCACACATGTTCCAGACTAAACAAATAAAAAGCTTATTTGCGAGCTTACTTAAATATAATATATTCTTTTCATATTCATTTGTTTTCAATAATTCTGGAACTAACTATTTATTGATTCATGTTTTTTTTTTCAGTAACAGCAATAAAGACAAGATGGAAAAATTTGCGAGCATACTTCATAAAGGTACAGCGAAAAAGCGACAGTGGCGACCAAACTTCCACCATCACGTGGCAATTCTACGACCAACTCTCGTTCCTGAAGTGTTGCTCCCCCGGATTTGAGAGGGAATCGGTACCTGTAGAGAACGACGACAGTAATTCAAGCATAGGCGAAACCAATATGGGCGAAACGATCGACGAAAATAATGACGACAACAAAGCAAATTCCGATTCAGACTCAAATTCAAGTCAAACATCAAGAAGAAAGAAACCAAGAATCTCTATGACAACAGGAAATGAACCGTTTGAACTAAACGTAGAGAGAAACAAAAATGATGAATTAGATAATTATCAAGAAAGAACTCATGACGATCAACAGTTTTTCGAAAGTCTTTTGCCGTACGTGAAAAACATTCCGTTGATGAAGAAACTTAAATTGCGGTGTAAGATTCAAGAGATGATCCTGAAAGAGCTTGAAGCTGTTGAGAATGACATAGCGCAACAGCAAGCGCGTTTCAGTGAAGTGTATGTCGAACCAATGATTCAAAAAGTACCTGAAACGAACTTTGTGTATGTCAAAAAAGAACCTGTAGATCAATCTGAGGATTGATAATATTAAATAGTAATACTTGAGACCTAAAGAGTCTACTTTTGTTTCGTTGCTCCTTTTTTATTTCTTGCAAATGATTCTTTAGTTCCTAATTTTTTTACATGTATTTTATTGTAAAGGTATTTTAGAAACATAAATTAACAATTAAACGGACGATGGTAGGCACTCTGCTCTACACTTTTAGTTCTTACTAACAGTTACACGCTTAAAATATAAGCATGTGGCGCGGAACTAACACAATTTAGGTACATACTCTGTGTTCATCCTAAAATGTTATTTTTTTAATAAACAGTAACCTCTGCGAACTCAGAGTTCAGAGCGTGTGACGGAGGCACCATTATCATTATAAAAATCTGTTAATTTCGCCACACGCGTAAAGTGAGCACTTTTTCAGACAATCTCTGACAATAGTATGCGGCTGGACAAGGGCTGGACAAGGTAAAATATGTAAAGTTAGAGAAATAAAACAAAGTGATATTTAAAAACATTTTTTATTTTCAATTCAAAAAATCCAACATGATGTTATGCAACCTATATTATGCTCCCTTCCTTTTTATATTATTATCAAAAAAATTAAATGCACTATCTTAACACGTCTCATTCAAATTTTTTTTTTAATTTTATTTATTTCGTTTAGTTATGCTAAAATAAAATAATTATTGGGAATATTATGACACAAAATACAGGCATTAGCAGGCAGGCATTTATTCACGATGCATTCCTGTTTCCTAAATTAGCAGTAAGAAAAACTAGAACGCAACAATCATTTAAGTACCTACCTTATCCTACTCATTTTTACCTTTTACAAGGTTGCATCGTGAATGCCACAACATTTTCTAAAGGGAATTATATTTTATTTTTGTTTTTATTAAACTTGCTTTACGGCTCTGGATTATAATCCTATGAAAGATGTGCTCAGATTACTGAAATGTATGCAGCTGGTACTAGTTGACAGCTAAGCAGTCATGAAAGCGCAAACTCTTGGCGCGCTAGCCTGCATACATTATTACATATGAATCGCGCTTCTACTCGTATTTCGCTAATAATATTACGTTCACATCTTTATTTTTATAAGTTGCTGATCAAGAACAAATATATTATTATCAATAAAATTGTATTTTAATCATTTTCCCTTTAATAAATTACACAATACAAAGCTTATGTTTAAAGTTAACATCTTAAATATTCAAATTAAGTATGCATTATGTTTTATTTGGCGGGAAAAATATATTTCAGTGTTGCAACACTTAAAAATGTTTCTCAATTTCTTCTTACCTGTTCCTATACGGCAAAATTAATACTAAAATATTACCTATATACTAATACTACACTGTATTAATAATAAAATATATTTTATACATTAATTTTACCGCAAAAAAAGTCACACTTACACTAAAATTTGAAGAAAACCTAATACAGATATAGTTTCACATAACATGCATTATTTGAATTAAAATATAATATTGTTGGTAAGTCACAATATATAAATCAACAATAACAAAATTGGTACACAATACAATATAATTATATAATAAAATTACATTCATCATAATATTATAACAATCGATTCCAATTAAATAATAATATTTTCATACAATATTAATAAAGGTAACATGGCGTAACTACATATGTGTTTTTTTGATAAGGCACACGAATACATAGCTATAGTGAGAAGGAATATACGCGATACTTTAGCCCGAATAAAAGAAGCTTTGATAACAAATATTGCAAAGATTAAATAATATATTTTTTTTTCTTCTTATAATTGTTTTTTATACTGAAAAGCAATGACTAGTGAAAAATATGTATCTTCACCCTACAAAGTCTTGCATGGTCAAGCATAGAAAAATATTATGATTTATAGTTACGCCAACGTTTTATGCATTAGTTATGCTTTAATAAATAGTTTGTTTTGCTTTAATAAGTATTTGTCATCCATTAAATAATAAATAGAATATAAATTAAAATATTAAAAGTGCTCGAAAAAATTCATACAATATAATAATATAAAAAGCAATGTCATACTTTTAGTAATTCAGTCTTAGTGTGTGATATACTACATTATTTATTTATGTTCTAAAATGCCAGTTAAGATGGGTCGTTGTAGACAAATAAGTTGGTAATATTATTACAGATAATATTGTATTTAAAATGCTTCCAAATTCTAGATTATTTTCAATTGGAATATAGCCTTAAACTTTTGAAACATCTATCAAACGATATTTTTGACAGAAAGTTTTTGCAATTTACCGCATTTTTAGTTCGTTTGCATTTATATAACTTATTTGATAAATAAGTAGGTATTTATATTGTAAACAATTTTTTTTATAAGTAGTTCAATATCGTATACTAATTAGTAGAAATCACAAACGAACTAATTTAATAACCCTTAAAAGGATGGTTTGCATGTCTTAAGCATACAGTGATATGGTGAATAAGAAAGACATATTTTCGTTAATATACTGCAAATATAAAAAAATGAAATTTTAGATAAAATATTAATTCACTAAACATTTATTTTTAATTTATATTATTTTTAATAATGTCATTAAAGAGCTTGTTCATATATAAATATATACGTAAAATGAATATATCATCAATACTATAAGAAGATACAATATAAAGTTTATATTAAAACTTCATCGTAGCATAATAGCATCGTAAATCTTAGTGATGTCTACGATATTGAAATTTGGTATCGATAAATAATAATGTTTAATGAAAAACTTTTTAATAATAGCATGCAATAGTTATCATTACAAAATACATATATATTTTTGATTCGTGACTATTGCTATGCTAACGTTGAACAAACACATTTGTTACTTATAAAGTAAGAAGGTACTTGAAACGTGAGAAAACTTCAATTATATTTTAGGCGCAAACACACCCTAATTAAATAACCTATTAATTAATTGTACTAAAATAGGTACACTTAATTAAAACTTATCAATAATGTCAATTGTTAGTAATTTATTACTAAAACAGCTAATTTGAACTTCATCTGATACAGATGATATTATTTTGGGAACACTTTTCCGTTTATTATTTGAACTCTTGCGATGAGCAATTAATGGTCTCTAATCTTAAGTCTGGTTCTAATAAAATGCAGGAATAACAGTTAGTTACTTATTCTTATGCTACATTTTGTAATAGGTAAATAATTATAAATAACATAAAACTGCTCCAATAATGCTGAGTACTCAAATCGAACGATGCTAGGATGTAATGCTTTTGTAAAAGTTATTTTAAAAATATTTCTGCCACACGCCACGTTCCACGTGCCTACTTTTCCTAAGATTTTAATATGAACCAAACTCCAAAAACTAAAACACACATACATACTTGAATTCACCTGTTAAAATATTAACGATAAAATAAAATAGCACAACACTAAGTTGATGTTTCAAATGTCACAACCTTAAAATAAACTCACGCTAAGTGATAAAAATTTCGCCTACGTGATTAAAATATAGCCAATAGCAAAAGCTATTGTTATTTTTCTTACAACTCCCATTTATAGGCTCTCTCTATAAAAACATAGGCATATTTTCCCTCCGATTCCTTCCGATCCGATCAATAAATGGATTACATGTTTTGTAAATGTTTCAAATATCAAAATTATGTAATGATAATCCATTTTGATAATCCATCTGTAATATTAATGTCCTCTACTAATTGTACCAACAACATCTCTTTATTTTTTTCGCACCACACCAAAGCCATCGAATAATTTTATTTCCTGTCCAGTAAGCTACAGATTAGCTTAATTTATTGCTAACGCAATATCATGCCATCAACGATTCTATACATCGATATGTTTCTTTATATCGATATTTGTCATCATCCTAAGTGTCATTATGAAGCAAAATAAATTGTCTAGCCATAATCTTCTAATTACTCATCTATCGATATAGTATAGTTTTCATTAAAATCTTTCGATAATTTCTTAAATAGCGACAAAGCTTATGTCTTAATGACCGATCTTTCACATAATAATAAAGTACATAACTATTATATTTTACATAGTCACAATGTTCGATGATAAATTGACGTCCATAACTAATCGATATTTTGGTTAGTGATTACTGACAACACTAACGTCCAATTCAGTTTTCATATTTACACAATATCCAATGACATTACAAATCGTAACTTACCGATACCGACCGAGGTATACGCTGTCGTACTGACAGGTTTCACGCTGACAGATGTCACGTTGACAGCTGTCATCAAGTTGACACAATGGTTTTGTAAAGGTGGATTCACACTGGTGGGGGTCCTCGGACGTAGCGCAGTTGGGGAGTCAAGGTTTGCGCGAGTGAGTTCAAGGCATCGCAACACCTCGGCCGCTCAACTAGCCAGGCGGCTAGGAGTAAAGCCACGAGGCACAGTTGTATGGGGATAGAGGATCGCAACACACGCCAGACCCATCCACTGCGCGGGTTATAATCGGGATCGCCTGAATCCGTTTTGCTTTTCGATAGGGCTATTGCGTGTTCGGTCCTAGAAAGAAAGATAAAATTATTGTACTAGTCTTGTAGACTTTAGTAGAGGGGCGCCGAGAAAATACAGGACAATATTTCCTTGTTCTGTAAAGTAACCTCTTTAGGAATAGTTTAAAATATTTTTATCGATTTTACAGAATTTCAATTATCAGACTGTACCGAATATTTAAATGTAAAAAGTTAATATTGAAACCGTAGTGTTCTTACATAGTGTTTCCTATTGAGACAAAAAATATAAACTTACGCCTCATCATCAATCTTCAACTCTGGGATGTTCTGCTCTACCAAAGCCCGGCATGATTCTTGTAACGTTTTCACCTCATTCTCTGTCTGTTCCATGCGCTGAAAAGAGACATTTTATTTCTTAACTAGCTCATTAATAAACGGGCAGAGTTAAAACTCATCAGTTAGTTTGGTAACGGATCAGATAAAGGTATAGCAAAATAATATGACGGTATATCAGTTGGTGGTGGTAACGGTAAGGGATCTAATTACAAGATATTTCTAACTGGAATTGACCATGTTTAAGCGAAAGGAACAAGGTTAAGTCGATATAACTTTATAATATTATATCGATTGTCCGATGTTCTGATTTTCTGCCGATTTATTAAGACTATGCCGATAAGATACGCCTCTATTGACAAAGCGGAATTCTGGGGACATTCCGACGGGGTTGAAAAAAATTGGTATCATAGTTGTAGTTTGTGTTATAAAAAAAAAGAGCAACTGCTGAGTGTCTTGCCGGCTCTTCTCACCAGAATCTGCTCTCCGAAGCGGTGCAGGGTCAAAACATGACGTAACATAACATACACCTGTATGCCCTACATGTTTTAAATAAATAAATTGAAATTGTAGAATATGTAGCACGGAGGATGACGTCTAAAAATCACTGGAGCAGCTTCTTCTTCTTATTTTTTATTTTATTTATACTCTACGTCTCTGCGTAGTCGAGCGTGGCAATACTGGTCTATAGTACTCTGTAATGGCGTTACATATTAATCTATGGTATATGGCGTTGCGGCTCTTTTGTATGTTAGTATGATTAAATGAATAACCAGTATTTCCTTCTAATAATACCTTGGCAATGGCTCGGTGTGCGGGCGAGTTGGGCGCGAGTGCAGCTTGGAGCCGTTGCGCTAACTCGCGTAACGCGCTGAGTCTACGCGCGCGGCATCCCGCGCCTTCACTGTCGCCGTCCGATATACCCGAGTCTGACAGCGAATCGCAGGTTGAACCACCCTGGAAAGAACAAGCCTGAATATTACCTATACTGCCTACCGTTTCTCAATTTAGATAAGTATCAAGACCAGTCAGTCGCACTATGCATCGCTGATGAATTTAAAAAATAGTAGAAAAAATATAATAATTATTATATCTGATTTATGAGGTAATTATCACCGCCTTCACGTGCTATTCGCATAATTAACTTATTATTATAAAATCTGACCAATGGGAATATTTGACTCTCAATTATTGTAAGTTTTGGAGTAAATGATACTCATATACCTATTTGAATTGGTGTTAGCTCTCGGCTACGGTGACCATTAAAAGCTTTAGGTTTTTTAAATAGTCCGCACACTTTCAGGATTAGTTACGATGAGCTTGTATTCAAGTAAAATATCTTCGTTAAAAGATCTCCAGCTGCCCAAATCTAAGTATATGTAAAATGTAAATCCATCAAAGAAAGCGTTACCTTTTTCTTATCGAGCAGCGATGCAGCGAGTTGCCTGATATGTGCAGCTAGCTCAGAGTGATCCGCCAGCGCTGTGCCGCGGTCGTGCAGCGCTTGAAGCGTTGCAAGGTCCCCCCGTAACGCGCCCTGCAGCTCACGGAGAGCGCTCTCCCATTCTGCCCAGGCGCAGATTGCCTTCTCTAGTGAGAGGAGCTCATTTGAAGTGCTGGGAAAAGAGAGACGATAGACGATTAGTAGAAAAGATTGTTATTACTGGCACAGTGGCTAGTGGTACTGGCCATTTTGACGTTCAGGCAGCTATGAAGTAGGTACTCGTATGAACGCCTTAAACAGGTCGAATTACCCGTTAGAAAAAACGATTATGATAACGATTTCCTTACACAAACGGGGCAATGTCTAAACTAAACCAAAATGACAGCATTAAATAAATTGCTATCCCTTTCATAATACTCCCTGTGGAAAGGGACAGAAATAGATTATGCACCTGATTTTGGAATGGTCATTTTGGCGGTAACTATTCAGGATAAACTAGAGATAATGCAATATGGTAGTAGAAAATTGTCGTTGATTTTAAAGAAAATTAAAACTGCGAAACATAAAGTAGAGATAGGTACATCATACATTCTATGCCTAATCGATAAAATATTCACCAAAAAAAACAGTGTAAAATTTTAATCGCTCTCAACAATGCGTAATCACCATAATAATTAATAGGTACAAGGTCTTTCGTGACAATCCCCAATTAATTCAAACATACATTCAATTACCTCACTGCGATCGGTATTAACCATTTACCAGACGTACCTACCCAATTCACATTGGATAATTCGGGTTATTCGCCTATTTGGTTGATTGGGCTATGACCGAATCAATTTAATATCCTTTTCAAATGCTAATAGACACAGTTTAGCGCCACCTGCCACTTCTTTATGTTAACAGCATTAGACTCCTTACATTATAGATTCTAAAGAAGTAATTTACTCGTACACTTACCGCTGGTGTGCATTGTCCCACGCGGCAAGCAAGGCTGTCAGATCAGTCGTAAGACCGCTGTCATCCGATTCCATCTCGCCTAACGCTCGACGAACTGATACAGTCAGCTTCAGCATTGACACCTTGCATTCTAGTAGACGGGATAGACGCTCCTGTGGATAGAACAAACGGGATGTTATTTTTACAGTTTTAGTTCTTATCCTTTCCTTTTTACTTTAGGTCCAGTTGTATGACAGGCGATTAAGCAACTAATTATTATTTATTGCAATCACACTTATTGAGCTCCTTCAGCTTTTGTCCAAACAAAATTGTCGATTTCTAAAGAGATGCATAGGGATCCATTTAGCTCAATTATTAATCAATTTAAGGATCCATATTCTCAATAAAACCACCAGGTTCGTAGGGACACAACTTAATCCAGCTGAATAAATGTAATTACCTAGTCTTCATCTTGGACCATAAGTAGTTTGTATATGAAAATCAAAATGAATTGCAAAACCAATGTTTATAAATACCTCCAATCTCTATGTTTAATGTTAAAAGAAAATCTTGGTCAAAAGTTAAAATGCACTAACTTAAACTTGTCCTATCGTGCTACATAACCTTAGTAAGCTTACGAGTTACAGATCCCGGATGGATTTAAAACCAGTTGGGCTTATCTAATAGCTGACGAAGTTACTTAACACGTCGCTAAACTTGATTCATGTTATGCGTTCCACTTGTGATAAACTATCAGTTGAAAGGCTGCCAGATTGCAACAGGTTGCATCATTTGATAACGGGACGTCGAATATAAAGCAAGCAGTATTAAAACAACTATACTGCACTCGTCAATGCATAACGATCGATTATTATAATAACTAATTCTATTTTTTAAAGAATAGGTAGATTGGTAGTTATTTTATGAGGTAGATTATTCATTGGCTGCAATGAAACTTGCTGGCAAGCGGCAATACAGCCTAAAGTGCAGTGCTCTTGCCAAGAAGATGTCTATTCACACTTGATTCGAAGACACCAATATTAAAAACGGACCTTTTTACCATTTATTACCGATTCATTGATGTTGGATTATCGATTGTACATGATCGTACATGTTGATACATTCATGGATCAACTTAACAGACTCACGAGACTTGTTAAAAATTGTAATAATACAAACTTCATATTTAAGGCATATCGCCCTTGACATTAGGCTCTATCCTCTATCAGGGTCTATTTTATTTACAGGACGGTTTCTCAAATAAAAAAGACGTACAGATGTGTCGCAGAAGTGTTCATGAGATTTTCGCGACCAAATCTAGCCAACTTACTACTTTCTATACCTCAATCATTGACTTACCAATACATTAGACGCACCATCGAAACGCAAAAAACGGCACGGTCAAATTGTGCACAAATAGGTATTCTGAACAATTTTCGCCTCAGTCGCGCATGAGTACACTAGGCGACAAAATGTCGTATGTGTCGAATTGTTATTACAAAATTGAACCCATATAAAGCAATATGGTTGGTTTTTGTGAACCGTTTGGTGTCTCAGTCTATATTTTCTATAGCTGTGTTTGTATAAGCGATTGTGGACGCTTTTTGAGTATTAATTTGTAGGTAATGTTGTATCCTTAGTTGGTAAATCGATGACCTCAATGATCAATACTCCTTTACAGTTGTGCTCTGGTAGGCTGGAGAATGCAGCCACCAGGCTCACATAAGACGCCGTAGTATAGAATATACAAATACCCGTAGAGCTGCTACTAATTCTTTGTCTGATGGCTAGCAACTAGGATATCATGCACCAGCAAGAGCATTTCGAAGTATTTTCCTTACCTTGAGCTCCTCAATCCTCCTATTCAGCTGTGCCCTGGTGTGCGGCTGGGGAGCGCAGTCACCAGGCTCGCAGACATCATCAAGAGTTTCACGCAGAGCCGCGATTTCACGACGCAACCGACGCGCGCTTCCTCGGCGTATGGCCGCGGCTCGCAATGCTGACCATCTTGCTGACACAGCTGGGGGACAAAAGAAACATTTTATTACTAAAACATTTAATTTTAATTATAGAAAGTAGATTTTTTAAGAAATTTTTATTTATTTATTTTTTAAACCTTTATTGCACATAAATTAAAATAGTAACAAAAGACATTAAAACTACGATAAGAACTAAACAGTACGCAAAGATCGTTTATCTCGATCTCTATTGATCTCTTCCAGACAACCTTTGGAGAGAGGAGAAGATAATATAACGGGAATTTGTGCAAAAAAGTAGCCTTTTGGCCGAGGCTACCGATTCCTTAAGGGACCGGCGACCACCGCTCGCAACTTCTACTCGAACCGCAAATATCAATTTGCCGGTATATTGCTATCCCTATTTGGCTGAAGACACATGATCGCGTGCAAGCGCGATAGCAATATGAGCGTACAGAATTTGTTATACATTTAGTCTTGTTCCGTGAATACCAAAAATGATGAATGAAAAACTGTTGTGTTTTTAACTTCGTGTTGTTATTCTGTAACTTGACAATATAGGCTATGTTCCTGATCAATTAGTACGTGAGATATCGTTGGTTTTAATATGAAACAAATAAGGAGAAAACATGTCGTCTATGTCGCAAAAACATGCAAAACGCAATGTGCTTACATTTAATTTTGGGAAAGTATTTTGGAAAAATAATTATCCAGGGACCTAGATAAATACAAGTTCAATCTTAATAATCGCATAATATGGAGGAAATATGCTCGAATTACTAATTATTTTGGTATTACGTTTGTATGAGCAATTCACCCTCCGCTGGCGCCGTCTGGAGGAGTAGTGATAAGACCGCCCTTGCGCATGCGTTGTTTTCCGTTTTTTTGTTCATAATTAAGTTATTTCTAAGTTATGTGTGGCAATAAAGAATTTATCTATCTATCTATCTATCTATCCTTCTTTTTGTTCTTCTACTATCTCACAAATTTCGTTTTAAAATGTAAAATCAGCCACATTAGGTAAAAAAATACCTGATTTGGCTGATCTGATTCAAGAGGAAGATACCGTATACAGTGCAAGCTTTTTAACATTAGGCCTAAATACCTTCCAAGTGCTATAATAGCACTGCAACGCTGTCAGCGATATCGTTGTTGTCAGCATTAAAAATGTGTACTCTTACAAGTTACCACAGCTATTTTGACTCACATTATTTCGAAATGGATTTTTGCGTTTTCTAAAGTCTAGCATTCCGTGAAATTAGCAGATTTCTAGGACAATGACCCAGACGAATGTAAAAGAGTTGCCACATGTTGGCAAACGTGTAAATTGCAAGTTTAATTTGCTCAGGTTTGCATAAGTTTGGATACACGGTAGATAGCTATGCAAATATGTAACCTTTTGATAAGCAAAATGCGAGTGATGACAACGACTAGGCGTTGGTACTGCTATACCTACTTTTTGCTAAAATGGCCAAAACATTTCTAATATAGGTACTTTTAAACGAGTATACTATAATACGAGTATGTGGCTCATAAGTCAGTATTCGTAATCTTCGACTATTTACCTTAAGTCTTAATAAATTGTCAGTGACATCATGTTATATGGTCGCCTCAGCAGTTTTTACAAACCGTAGATATTGATCATTTTGATGTTCGAGACCGCTTGGATCGGGAATCTTGATCTTTAGGACAAGGAACGTGCATATTTTTCGCGCATTCGCTACACAGATTGATATAGATAAAACATAGGGTCAATCATTAGACTCCTATAGAAATACGGCATATTCTATTCAAAGACAGTTGAAAGGAATATTTTCATTTCAATACACCATATTATATGCTCTATTATCAGAAATGTTCACACATAGTTCGCTATTCATTGACGTAGGCATTCAGGGCCATATTTGAGCATGGAAGGCGTCGGTTACCAACACAGGTTACCAACAAAGGCCGTACATAAATAGCCGGCCATACAAATACATTGCTTAGAAGCTAATAGTAAAATCTTCGTTGGCGAGGAATTTAAAATAGACTGGTACTAGTTTAGCAAATATCCGAACCTCGACTGTGAAAACTATTCAGTTCTTTAGGGCACTTATGCATTAGTTCTATCCGAATCCGGGAGAATTTAACCCTAAAAGCTCAAAGTAAGCAAGTACAAAATCGTCTTTTTTTGGATTCGGATTAGACCCGGATTCTGCTCTAATTTTAATTCTTTATCCACTGTGCTACTAGCATTCTTAAAAGATCGAATTTTTGAACAATAAAATTATGATATTATAACTTTATGCGAAGTGGTAGCATAATAATTATATTAAATATTCAAATAAATATTATAAATGCGAAAGTTTGTATGGATGTATGGATGGATGTTTGTTACTCAATCACGCTCCAACGGCTGAACGGATCTGGATGAAATTTGGCACAGAGATAGATTATAGTCTGGAATAGCACATAGGCTACTTTTATCCCGGAAAATTAAAGAGTTCCCGTGGAAACCGAAAAACCTAAATTCACGCGGACGAAGTCGCGGGCATCAGCTAGTTATATTATAAACTAGATGATATCCGCTTGGATACAGGCTTGTCATGTTCATCTAAAGGATGCAAGTTATCCATAAACCAAATATTGTCTAAATTGATTATATGGATGGGCCGTGAAAAGGCGACTAACAGACAGACACTTTCGCTGTTCGCATTTATAATATTTGTACGGATTTTCTGACTATTCATGGACCAAACCCTCAGGCTTTTTACTACGTTGCAGCCTGCAGGCTAACTATTTGCTGATTTGATATCGAGATTTCTTCATGTAACGGCATGTGCTATTTATGGCGACACATTGACACATATCGACGACCGCATAAATCTTTGTTTAACCCGCGGATATTGTACAAGGCGTAATCAAATCCCAAAGTACGTTCGCGCTGGCACAAAACCAACAGTTGTAATGATACATACATTAACCCACTAACTCACATAGCTCATAAACTGGCCGTGCATCGACCCACATTCAGCCAAAAGTATATGCCAGCTACTGCATGTAAACAAAGTATTTTTACCAGTAGGTACACCTTGCCTTGATATGTTTAAAATGATACTTCTCTATTTTAAAGATATTTCTAGACCTGACATCAAAACATAATCGCAAAGAGGACAGTTTAGAAAGCCTTGTCCGGCTCCGGATGGTTCCCGGATGCTCTTCAAACTAGAAAATACCCGTGGAAATAGGAACGACATCGAACGAGTCGCGTGGAGCCGCTGCACAAAAGCGCTACAAGACTGTGGTTTAAGAGGAAATCCCTACAAGATAGCCAAACTGTGGACATCTCATCATTCAGACGATAACGTTGACAAAGAACGACAAAACAATCTTAATAAACTCTTAAAAATCGATTATATAAAGAACTTCTATAATGTTTTAAACCAACGGAGCTTAGATATAGTTAAGTAAATCATTGAAGAGCTTGTTTAACCGGATAAAGTGATTTATTGCTTATGTAGAAGACATATAGAACAAGTAGGTACCTATATTTAAAGTATTTCACAAGTTGCAAAATTTTGCAAAAAAAAAACTTGTTTGGCATTAATTTTTATAATCGAGAGCATAAAGTTAAGTTACTAGTTAAGATTACCAAATAATATCTCCTAAATATAGGTAATCAAATAGTATCATAATAAAAAACGTAAATAACGGAAGATAATAATCTACTTCCCACATGAGAAGATTGCTATTACTCACGCAAAGGATATTGATCAAAGCAATCTTGCGATATTGTGGTATTATGACATTACGACCATAAATTTAATAAAGATAAAAACTGGCCGTTATCCCTCAGCTTAATCGAAGTTGAACAGATTGTGATAATCTGAATAGTAAATCGATTTAACTGTTTATAGCTAGAGCTCGTATCTTTAGTTAAAAGTTAAAGTTTAATAATTATTAGTAAAATTTAACTATTATTAATAATTTTAATATTTAAATTTTAATATTACGTATCTTCTATTTAATAGAATTGACGTTCAAAAATTTTAGGTACAGTTCTGAGAAGCATACGATAAGTCTATTTTTACATATATGTACTTAGAAAAGTCCTAGTAATTCAACATGTCCAAGTCAACGATTCAAAGTAGTTTCACATTTTTGTAGATAATAAGGAAGGATTATAAATTAGGAAAGGCAGGACAAATACAGATTCCAAAATTACATCGTTAACTAGGTACTTGTAAACGATAATAAATGAGTAACGGCCATAGCAGCAGACGGAACATACGAAGAAGTGTCTATAATAGCTCTCTAAATACCACGGGTCCATGAACTTGCCTTTGATGCTGAACAATCCCACAGATTTACTGGTGAGTGCAACGATCTCACAAATTTTCGCATCAACGTATTATATCTCAGTAATTACTTCGGACTGGTCTTGTCAGGAAGTGATTTAATCACTATAACCGGATTTTTCTGGGCCTTCGACTCGAAATGTAGACTTTAGAAATCTAGATCGTGATGTATGCTAAATTTCTGTTTCAATTAGCATATTTGGTACCACTGTAGTAGATGTACATGAATTCATGCCGTGTTTTTAAATCTTGACAGCGCGAATAAACTATGGGCTTATTAGAGGCAAAATTATTAAAGGCAAATATGTACATATTTCCCAGATTACAGGAGAAAAAAAAACTTTGAACTGAGGTAACAGCTATATTATGTTCTTATTTTAGACTATCAACAAGACTCGTAAACACTTCGACTTCTAAAGCATTGAAAAAAGAAAAGTACGGTACCCTTAATTCCAAACCATTTCGAAGTAGGTTAAGGGCGGGAAGTCAACTGAAGTCTTACAATTAACCAAAGGAGTGGCACCGCCCAGCAATTGTTTCGAGGATCGATTTGGCTGGAACACAGGCCAATTTGCGTTCCGGAGGAAACCACTTTCGTATTGCGTGGCCCGACGTCAAATTCAACCCATTACTACTTCCCTGTTGGGAGAGCAATTTGCAAATTGGATCGGCGTATATAAATCAAATCACGGTGATAAATAAGGTTACTCATAACTTTGTATGAATGTGCGAACACAAAACACTTACTGAAAAACAGCGGAAAAATGTTTGCAAGATCTTTAGATTAAATTATCATCGTTGAAGCGATGAAAGTGAAAGTATTATTACTGTGTTAATAGTTAGACTTACGTTTTTTTATTGTAATAATCTTATCGTTGATGACAATTGTTCGTAAAGCATTATTCTTAATTAACTTAATTAGGACTATTTATCTATACTAATATTATAAATGCGAAAGTTTGGATGGATGGATGGATGGATGGATGTATATCTGGATGGATGGATAGATATTTGTTACTCAATCACGCCAGAACGGCTGAACGGATCTGCATTCAATTTGACACAGAGATTATAGTCTGGAATGGGCTACTTTTTATCCCGGAAAATTAAAGAGTTCCCGCGGGAACCAAAAAACCTTGATCCACGCGGACAAAGTCGCGGGCATCAGCTAGCCGTTAATAATAAACTTGCTGGCAAGGCCTGCTTTGCAAAGGTCCACAATGAATTACTACCTGATACCCGCGACTTCATCCGCGTGGAATAAGTTTTCTTATCTATGCCACTCTCCAAGTCTTCAACTCTACCCAGCAAAATGCGTCGTTCCGTTGCTCTGTTGCGGCATGATTAAAGGCCAAACCAAAAATTCAACATACAAACACACTTTTACATTACTAATATGATATTAGAATGATGATTCATAAATGCAACGATTTACAATAACCTGTATCTCTATGATTCAGTAGTTTTTATTTTGGAGTAATCTGTTTAAAACCAAGAGATACGATTATTTGGATTACACTGAATGTTGATAAAATCGAATGCAGTCAATTTTAATTAAAAACCTTGCACCGTTACTAAATTGGATTGATGGATGTTAATATTCGTTGGGCAACTTGTAACAGTATCAAATAATAAATCAAAAGGTCAAAAAATGGAACGTATAAAAATTGAGATAACAAGTTGGGAACTTGATATGCAAATAAAATTTAAAAACTGTATGGTGAATAAAATATGCTGTTTGGTTGCAACATGTTCACCACATATATGTAGAGAAAGCAAACAAATTATATAAGATTTCACACCTTACCGAAAGCGCAACGGAAAGTCATTGGAATAGAATATTCATGTAGAGAAATTCAAAGGATTCTAAAGTGAAGATTATATTAAAGCAACGTAAGAAGATCTTAAAGCTGAAAATATTTCCTACGAAATAGTCAAATAATAAATATTATAAATGCGAAAGTTTGGATGGATGTATGGATGTATGGATGTTTGTTACTCAATCACGCTCCAACCGCTGAACGGATCTGGAGGAAATTTGGCACAGAGATAGATTATAGTCTGGAATAGCACATAGGCTACTTTTTATACCGGAAAATTAAAGAGTTCCCGCGGGAACCGAGAAACCTTAATCCACGCGGACGAAGTCGCGGGCATCAGCTAGTAAGTTATATCAATCAACAGATAACTAACAGGTATTATAGCTTTGAAACAAACTAAATATTACCATAATTTTTCTCCATTCCAGTTATTAACACAAGTTAATTATTGTTTAAAGATTATGATGCACTATTGAAGATGACTTGCAAGATTACTATATTTAACACGAAATAATAAGCACCTGAAGATATTAAAATTAACACCAATTATACCAATTATCCGCACGGCACTAACACAATACCTGGGTAAGGAGGATGATAATCGCGATCCATTAAACGAGTAGCACTGTCAACTCTATCGTGCGCGGGAGTCGACAAGGCAGCAAGGTCGAAACTGCACCAATTCATGTTCCAACTATCTATTGCTTTTGTAGCCTCTATTCCAACTAGATACAGACGATATTAACTTTGCACGAACATCTTTAATCACGACGGAAAGTTTTGCTATTCAAAGGTCGATTTTTAGACTAATGCATCTATTGCAAGCACTATAAGGCATCGATTGCGGTGAACGTGTGGCAGACTATTGCGCATAGGTTGTGACAGACGGAAAACTAACGTTAGCCGAGGCGCAGTCTATTATCTTGAAATGTACACTCGAATAGATGCCTTATTACAATACGAATTTCAATTTTGGGAAGTGTAAATTAACTGACAGTGCAACAGACAGGTAGACTAGGAACGAATTGTAAGTGACCTCGATATAACAATAATTTAAAAGATTTTAGTGTACAAAGCACTTTAAACCACCAAAGATACGTTTAAGATGCCAAATTTTAAAGCAAAATTAGTTACTCAAGCAATAATAGCTAAAATATTATTTGCAATGCAGTTTAGAGACATATAAAAATGAGTTCAACCAATAACACAGGCCACAGATAAAAGGGTTATCTCGGAAAGTCTACACAATTACGAATTAACGATTGTAGTAATCAACACAACCTATTTAACTTTGATGTTTAGGTGACGTATACAAACTATTACTTTTAAGTTCCTAAAATAAATATATAACGCAAATAAATAGGTAGATACTATAACAAATTATTTCCATTATTGAAAATAAATAGGCAAATTTTTAATGAAGGAACTAGAAATTTATTTCGCTATAATCCGCATCAGTAGGCAAATCTATGTGGTACAGTGTATCTTGCACTTGCAGCTTGCAATATTCACCACACCACATAAATCTTCCAAAATATTCTCAACGTACGTTTCACTCCGACACCGGAGCATCTTCAGGAGATGTTGACTCGACAATGCACGATTGTAAATAGGCAAATTTTTATTCCAGAAAAATAAAGAGTACCCGCGGAAAAAAAAACTTTAATCCACGCGGACGAAGTCGCGGTTATCATGTAGTATTAAATAAATGAAATGAAAGAAATATATTATTTCAATTATAATAGTTAAATGACAAAGTTAGTGTTTTTATTATGTTTGCTAAAAAAAATTCGTTTGCAAAAATATCGATTACCTACGAGCAATAATGATACAGTCATTCACCTTAAAACCCGCTATGTGCAAGTATAGCACAAATAACTGCGCACCAAAAATGAATAGGAACTGGTAACGTGAACGAAATAATTAATTACTTACGTAACTAATTCAATCACGTAAGCTTATTACGGTGTCTAATCCAACTAAACGATATAACAGATAAACGAGGAAACTCCAATTAAAAGCATGCTTTTATCTTGTATTAGGTTTTATGTAACAGATAATAGTTAAGACTATCATAATATTTGTTGCATTATATGGATGAAAGGTAAAAAGTTAACATAAATCGTGCCACGGCAACAATTTAATATCTGTTTAGTTGATCTACTAGAGAACCATGTATATTTTTACCAAATTATTCCATCAATATTATCCCATTAAGTAATTTTAGAATTTATATCACTATATATATATATATTTATATTTATAAAGTATGTCAAAAGTGAGAGATATTACACGCGAATTTGTTTTCGAGTTTCGGTCATGTCAAATAATAAATAGCTACAATTTTAAATCAGCTTTCTGCGTTGACGTCAGTTTTATCAGATGTGACATAACCACTCAGTAATTATGATGTTCGTGGTTATGCAACCGATAATTTATTTAAATGAATGATGTCAGACGAATATAAAAACCAGTTCAATATTAATACAAAAGAATAAAACACTTTAGAAAGGATCAAACAATGTGGCAGTATTAAATGCGTACTCCCACGAGTCTACTGCGATGACTTCATTTGTAATGAGAAAAGCAGATTTCTGAATGCCAATCAGCAAATTGATGATATACAGAAATCTGCATTCAAGTTTTTTTACTGATTGACATGAACATTGTAACTCTTCAGTCTCTAACTCTCTAGTCTCTACCTTTTTAATAAAGAAAATGTAGGAAGAATTGATTTTTTTAAATGAGTCTGTAAAGTTCAAAGTGGAGGTCTATTTGATTTAGACGTGACGTTAAAAAAACAGTGGGATTCTTAATGAATACTCTCGATTTTAGCTTATGGTAAATAAGCTAAAATCGCAAGAAGCAGAATTTCTTCTTTGCAGAAGAAGCAAAAGTAGCTAGAGTTATTTTCAACCGAATTTATCTACAAATTAGGGACATTCAGGAATTTAAAAAAATTAGGTACCTAGTGATTTGATGAAAAATTAAACAGTCCTATGCAATTGAATTACATGGAAGTTGAGAAACGCATAATTATATAGGATACATAAATTTTTCATTCTACTTGGAGGTTATAGCGCATTCAGATCTATAAGCGGATGCATATTCTACACGTCCAGTTATAACGCTCGGCCACTTGTAGACAAGGTCACTTGCATGAGCAAATTCACACTCAATCCGTTGGCACAAATGTTTTTGCCACCGGCAGCTGTTGCGTAAGCTGTAGTTGTGCAGTTGCAACACGACATAGATAATGATCGGGAGGAAAAAGTGTGCTCTCCCGACCTACTTATGGCTGCTAAATTTAAAGGCGTGCGTATTCATCTTCAAAGAAATTCACAATCACGTTTATCAGTTCTTTAAATAATCTGATATGTGTATATACACTGAAAAAATCCTTCTCTACATTTGCATGGATGACGCCATCCGTAATGAACCGGATTGATATTATATTTTTTTTCGGAAAACGTAAACATCTGTATTGTTTGGTGGCAGTTACTTAATATTTTTTTGTAACAAACTAAAAACATTTAAAAAAACTTTTTCATTAAAACTTGGTACGTCTTTCTAAAATCCTTGAGTCTCAATCAAACGACGGCATTTTTCAAAAATATGAATAGAAAGTTGACGGGCTAATAAAATACTTTTAATCTGGACTCGTTTACCTATTCATCGCTACAGAAATAGCTTGTTTAATAGCGAGCTTTATTTATCCAAGTAGCATCGAAGGGTTTGAAAGCAAACACGTGGGTGAGTATGCATTACGAAAATGCCCGTTTACTTTATTTTATCTCATTAACATCCTTAGTGAAATGAATACAGATGTTGAATTTCTTAAACATAGTTAAAGGAAGAAAGGTTGACACACAGTTAAACTTATCCGTTTTGAGAAAAGTGGCATACTGAGATTTTCTTAAATATGTAAGCACAGATTAAAAAATAGTTCCTTCAATATTAGTAATAGTATTTAAAACTGGTGCGACTTTCCTTAACTCTTTGAATTTTAATATCAGGAAAACATAATAAAACACACTATGCAAAATGAGATGAAATGCGGAAGCAGTAGCAGTTAGCAGGTTATGGTTATTAGAAATGCGTTGCAAATAGTGCAATTAACAAAGGGCAACGAAGAGAAACGGAGACGCTAATGGTGACAAGCGTGGGTTATGCGTGTGGGCGGCCAGGACCGCGCGGTCAAGTACGTTTACTTTGGTGTTTATTTGCTTTGCTATTATTATTGTGTTTGTTTTGATTACGTTACATCTAAAAAACCTCTTTAGATCTACAGTTTATAGTTTGAGAGTTGCTAGGTTTAATTTCTTACAATTAACTAATATAAAAAGTATTTATTGCTCTATAGCAACCGAAACCGAAATATTTATATTCACGGGTAATCATCCAATATTCTTTAAAAAAATACATAAATCGTCTTTATTCTTGTAACTAAATATCCTCATCCTTAATGTAACCACCAAATTATTCTAATCATGTATTTGATAGGCTAGTTTACAACATTTAGCTGAGTTCGGGCTCTTTTGTTGGTATCACACAGCACACTCAGCCATGTATTGGATCGACTAATAAAACAAATCGTATTGTTTCCTACCCTATTGTATATTTCCAACTTACTTATACAATTTTTTCTCCTTATTCACAAATAAGACGATTGTGAACTTAAAGTATGGGCTGCTTTTTATATCAAACCCAGATTTGAAAAGGCCACTGTGACACAGCGATTATATTCATATCAATGGATCTAGACACACATTATACAGATGATGACTCTGTACACTCACCCATAACGGGATAATAACATTGTCTAAAAAATCACTCTTGTCTCAGGGAGTACTGCTAATACTTAAGTTTATATGATTGAAGTCACAGTACTCTTTATTTGAATTAAACTTACCAACTTCCTCATTGTTGTTATTAGTTGTAGTAACAGTTACACTCATTTTGGACATTACGTTCGCCTATTCACTCAACCTTTCACTTTTTTCACTGTTTTTCACTTTAACTTCACCGGCTCCTTACGTTGATCTTTTAAATTCCACCATCTTGTGCTCTAAGCGAATAAACTATGAAGTGTTTATTTAAATGTACATTAAATTCACATTGAGCTGACTTTTCTATACATATTTTAAATCCATATTTGGGTAAAGCCAAAAGCCTATTAAGTTTTTACGTAAATATTCGTAGTAATCAGTTTTAATCAAAATTATTATCTCCTATATTATCAAGACTCTTCACCTTCAATAGTTATCATCTTTTTTTACATTCTTAACATAGCTCACTTCCATATTTCTCTTACTTAGCCTACGTAAGCATTACGTTGATTTACGTAGGTAAACTTGTTCATATCTACTTTAGTACGGGTACGACATCAGTCCAATGAGTTGCATATGTAGTTTCAAGTAGAGCTTTATCAGATCTCAATCCACTCTAAAACGTTACAATAAAGTCTAAGGACATTTGTCTTGGAATGCTTTATGAATCAGAAATGAGTCGCAGGATTTATTTGAGAGTGCGTTAAAACAACGCCGTGGTCTGTGGGCGCATACGCGGTTTGCGGTTCTATACATTCGAAAGTCAATGTTTGCACTTGTTTTGCAAACATCTGATGATGAGCCTTCACGTATATCTACAGTAATATAATATAATACTATAATATAATACTTATATAATATTATAATATAATATATAGTAATTTGTGTGTCTTTGTCTACTATTAGCCAGTATAGCACTAATAAAGCTATAATTAAATACTACTATAGCTAATTGAAAAATTCAGTTAGACCCGAAATCCATGCCTGTGACCGTCCCAGTGTGAAACCAAAAGTAAAACCTAGTAAATTCTATATTTTTCAAACGTTTCATGCAAACAGCAGATAAAGTAGAGACTGCTCATACATAAATTATTATAGATACGAAAGAAAATATATAATAAGACATTAACTACATTTGGAACACCTACTACATTAAATTGCTAATGCCACTAATTGAGCCTATTATAGTCGTAGCTATATTATAGCTACGACTTATCATTTTTAAGTGATTATATCAATAAAGCTGATTACATAATTATTAACGTAATAGTATGCAATTTTATAATTACAAATGTGATCACGTAATTCTTTGTACAATTAGTTGTACCAGCGAAATCGTTAAGAGCTCAAATTAAACATATGATTTGGCCAGTTCACATAACACCAGTAGAACCACATTTAATCCAGTTCTGTATTGCTACTGGAACCATTTGAAGAGCAAATTAATTTCTCGTAGGTTCAGTGTACTGTGTACCCAGTTATGAATTCAGTACAGTAATAGTAGTAGCACTCTACTTGACTGCACGTCTAGTTAGGAATTTGAAGTCTAATATTTCCTTACTTAGCAATTACAAATGAAGCCGAATAACCTAATCCAGCGCAACTAGTGCAGTACTTTATCTTATTGGAACCTGCAACTGGATTAATGTGAAACGGCCATAAGCTTCTGTATTAGAGATGCAGAGTGCATGTACGGGAAAGCCTTCTTTCACATTAAACAATGGTTATGTCGCTGCTCATAAGTGAACTTACATAAGCCACTACATTTCGCGTGGGATAGTTGCTTATTGACATGATGATTATAATCAATTTTGTCTATAACTTGAGTATTGTGAGCTTTAGTGTCTATTCCACTACCACCGGCCAAGAGTTCTATCGTCTATAATTGCTGGATAAGGTCTGCAGCTGGACATTGGTTTCTTAAGTTACTTGGTTTTAAGCCTTGTGTAAAAATGAAAACTGGCTGACTTGGAAAGGCTATTGTCAATTTTATGGAACCGGTAAACTCAAATTTGCGTTACACCTTTTCCGGTTTCTGTAACTAGTTAAAGTTACACGAAAACAATGTATGGTGGAATTGTTCCTCTCAAAAAGTTCTAAAAAAAAGTCCGTGATAGCATACATCTATCTTTCAAGGTTGACTCACAATAACCATTTTTATAGCTATATTAGGATTATTAGTGCTACCCGTGCGAAGCCGGGGCGGATCGCTAGTGAAAAATAAAAGGAATTGACAAAACAAAAAGGAAAAGCAGTGCCAGTCGTTATACAGACCGGAAAATCGATACCACACTTTTAGAACTAAAATTATCAAGATTATCTTTAACCCAACTACACATTCCATTTGGTTTTACGAAAATTCTAAACTAAATTAAGTTTTTTTGATGTTAGAATTTTTCTACAAACGAATTACCTTCCATATTTAACACAGGAAGCCAAATAACTTGAAGCCGTAAGGAATGTAGTACTTGAAGGAATTTAGCTAGTTTAGTAGATTTCTAAATAGAAAACAGGGAATTGAATGCAAAGAAATATCCGACGGAGATAGCGGTACTCGAGATGAACTAGAATAGCCGGTCGGATAACCGTTACAACCTGACAAACTCAATTAATCGTCGAATTAATCTTTAGTCGAGCAACAATACCACGAACGATCGCAGAAGCTGAGATGTTGGAAACGTTAATGGAACCCGATTGTGCTCCTAATGCGAACTAAATGTATAAAGATCCGGAGGAAATAATACAACGACCGTCAAAATCATTAATCATTACCTAGGCTGATGGTTTTTGGCCAAGAATTTGTATGAAGAAGTTAAATAAATCCAAATGTTTACAAAATAACATTAAATTTTTACAAGTTGTGAAGAATCCCAAAACATCGAAGTAAGGCCGTATTAAAATACAATTGAAGCATCGATTTTAAATCCTGCAAAAAGTTTGCCACAAAGATTGCTTCATCGGTCGGCATGTAAAATTCATGAGCAATAAATTTGCAAAGTCAGTAGGTACCTACTCTGCAAGTCAGTAGTGCTTGAAGCCCTATGTCCCAGTTTACAAATATTACCCTATGAGTACTTAATACTCAACAAATTGATGATTTTAGAATGCAAATGATTTGCAAAAATACCTAAAAGTAGAGTACCAGTAGTAGGTAGAGTTAATAATAACGCCACAATATTTAAATTTTTAATGCAATATAGTTCAAAAGAATTGCAGTTTCAGGCACATAATAAGGAACTGAACAAAGTTTTATCAATAAACCAGTGAAAGAGTCCGTACATTAATTCGCAATGTCAAACCGCAAATCAGTACGACGCCTTTCACAAAATTCGGCTCAATCGTATAACGTGTCCTTATTCCGAAAACTTTTAATAAAGGGGAGAGTTGAATGCACTGGATAAATGCAAAACAGGCTTTACGTTGTCGTATGGTGAAACTTAAGCCCACGTATGACTAAACAAATCCTGCAAGTCTACTTTCCTTTGAACGGGACGGAATCAGTTATGCCATGCCACTGATTTGACTAATTATAGGCAATGAGTGACTAGATGGTTAAGGGACTTACGCCCATACCGTTTAGAGCATGTTTAAAGACACTTATTACTGGGAATTTTCTACCATAAACATGGCGTAATAAGTCGAGATTAAAGCCACTAACAATTTTTATAAGTATGGTATCAGATTTTCATAATTGGTATAAAAGTACGGAAAGTAAGTGAAATATCTGATAAGGCTGTTGAAAGAAGTAACTCCTGTTCTGACTGAAAGTACCGTTGCCAAATTTGGCGATTTCCAATTTATAGCATAGAGTTTTTGCGGTAGTTTTTAAATTAACTAGCAAGCTGCACGTTACAGAAACAGTTTTGAATCAATGAAAATTGCGAATCTTGCCTGCGCTCATTCCAAGAGTTTTAAATAGCTACGTCATTAAGTTATTTTTTTGTTCTAATTACACAAATTAATTTAGCAACAAAAAACTAAAATCAGTGTCGTTGTTACGTAAATGATCATAAAATAATAAAGAATATAATTATAACATGGTAGCGAATGATTAAGAATTCATTAGTTCGCAATTAAATAACCTTAAACTTACAATATACCTAGATAATAAACTCTATCAACAATGCAAATATTTGAGTAATAATACTCAAACAAATAGGTATTTCAATTCTTATATATTAATAATTATAATTAGATAAATGAATACAACAGGTAACAATTATTAAATAACAAAAACAAATAGTTACTTAAAACAGATCACTATGCAAAAGAATAAATTTTGGATATACTATCAATTAAATATGTCATTTTTGCAATCTATTTTGATTTATGGAGCATTTGGTATTTTGTCGTAATATTTATCAGTGTAGATTTATAAATAAAAATCTTATCTAACTTTACAGCACAGATACAGAAAAAGGAATGATTCGACAATTGACCGTGACCTGCAGGCTTAGCATGCGCACAACGAGATATCTCGCGACGAGAGAGAGAGATGTTGTCGTTGCCGACTTTATTTTTTCGCTTACCCTAACATGCACAAAATGCGGTATATTACAAGAAAAAAAATAGTCGGCATGTAAGGGTTCGTAGAGAAAAATAACACATAAAAAATATTACTTTAACTCTACTTTTGACGTAACGAGATAAGTAATCATGTTAGCGTCGGTAGACAAATAGAGATAACAGGTCGACAATTAGACATCATTTTACTCGTTGTGCGCATGGTAGCCCAGAGCCCTACTGATTCTCCTGACCATGTATTAGATGACTAATTTAATAATAACTCGGTTACGTTTCCATAATAAGAGATCGCCATATTCGGTGCAATGCGAAGTTTTTATTGATTCTAAGTTTGGTCATGATCTCACCAGTCATGTAACAAACACAAGGTGAGATATAGACAATGAATCTTAGCAAAAAGCTACTTTTTTGCTAGAAAAACTTGAAAGAATCAAAGAAATAGAACGAAAGATTTGTTGCTTTGTTGCTTATTACAGTCCCACCAATGAGTCCCACAAACTTATACGTACGTACGTGTTATCCTTATACGTTTATATTAATGATATTAAAATCGTGCAAAAAGTCCTAAAACCGCACCATTCGTTTAAAAATATATACTTTCACATGATGGAAAAAGAAAATCAACAATCGTGCTTAATACGCAATCAGAATTTTTGAATAATTTAGCATTCGTAGAAACAATTTTAAAAGAAAAAAAATCATCTAATTTGCTCAAAGTTAGATCATAGAAATTCGTGGAAGATTCGAAGAAGATTTATTGTGTTATCTTTATTATAGATTTCAGTAAAGGTTAGACGAGATGAAAACCAGTTATGTTACGAAACGATATTACAATTTTTAAATTTTTCCGTATCTGACGGCTCTATCAAACAGTAGCCCCTTAGCCAGATACAGATTAAAAATACATTAGAAACGTTAATTGTTATGTTACATAATTCTGACTGTGTATTATGAAATATTTATTATGATCGCTATATGGACAGCGGTCGTTGAACCGTTTCATAAACCCTATTGTTTACTAACAATAGCTCTGTCATCAGTTAATGGTAGCGTATTCGAAAATAACGGGACCGTAACAAAAATTGTAATGTACGACCTAGAGTCTTAAATTTATGAACCATATAGGATGCGCAAGGATCTGGGAATTCTGAGAGCAATATTATTCGACAAAAAGCCCTACGAATATGACCTGAGGGTCGCAAACCTCACAAATGGGAACAGAGTAAGGTAAGGTAAGTAACAGGTAAGTAAGTAGTATTTCATAAAGATCAATAATTACAACTAGGAACAATAGTTTTACAAAATTGAAGCAGGAAAATGAATGTTTCATTAAATTCAATAAATTAAAATAGTTTCGCCGCTGGCGATGTTATCGTGAATCTAAGACTTTGTAACCGCGAAGGTCGTGTTTGCATAAACATTTGACGTTAAAGTACCTCTCAATTACGCGATTACTTTATTTTCCACAGCAATAATTCAGAGCGCAATTGCATTGAAATTGCAAATCCGACAGAAGCGAAAGTGTGCACTCATGCGCATCTGGTTTATGAGAGAAAAGTGAGCTCAACATAAATACAAAATAACATTAATACAGCCGTAACAGAACCGTGTACATACGAAGTTAAAATGGTCACAAATGTTAAACTTGAACACAAATCACTCGCGAATGGACATAGAAATGTCGACGAGGACACGACTGCCGCTCGCAACGATCACAGCTGATCTACCGTATTATATGTAATTCACCTTTGCTACGAGGATCGCGACAAACCGAACGATAGAGGCGCTGGAAGCGATTGCACCCAAAAGTATGGGCATTATAATCTTGAATTCTGTAAAACAATCAAGCCATTACAGCGCTTAACGATGTTCACAATATCACGCTCGATATATCGTGAAAACATTATTATAATGAGCGGTTTTCAGTTTGCGATACTAAAATACCTAATTGTAGATACTATCCAAGGAATGATTTTAAAACTAAGCTTTTCGTGAAAATTTTTGCTACAAAGTTTTGTTTATTAGAAATTAAAAGTATAATTAATATAGCAGTGCATTAGTGTTACTACTTTTTACTGTTAAGTAAACTACCTTTTAAGTTTTGATTTACAATCATTAATTAAGTCAATTTTTATGAGTTTCATTATGACCCAGATGACTTCATTCTAATGTCCGCGTAACAAAAATACATATCATTATTTTTTAACCTTTGATCAACATTGTTAGGATTGGCTAAATATAAATGTGGTTCCGCCCACACAACCCTCATTCGTTTCCTCTTGTAAAAATATGTTTCTTACATATTTTTTACAAGAGGAAACTGTAACAAATTAAAGTAATAGTAATGAATTAAAATACCTTTAAAAAGTAGTACTGCAAGTGACGATGCAATTATATTAAACCAATACCCCTTGTCGGTTTCTACACGGCACCGTGCCGGAACGCTAAATCGCATGGCAGTACGTCTTTGCCGGTATACACGGCCACAGCCTCCCACCAGACCAGACCAGAGAAAATTCAGAAATTATAAATTCCCAAATTGACCCTGCCTGGAATCGAACCCGGGACCTCCCCCGTTAAGAAACGGGGGAGGTCCCGGGTCAGCAAGTCATGATTTGTCTAGAACCGAGTGTTTTTCAGTTCACCTATTGTCTCCTCTACGCAAAGAGTTAGGGGTGTAAGTTTATAGTTTCCACCTGCACTTGGTATACTAAGTATTTAACTATCAAATTCAACTAGCTGACCCACCCGGTATTTGCTTGGGTGCTATTTCCGAAAATCCTTATATTATAGAGAAAACCTACATGCAACATCTAAGTTATGGCTGTACGCTGATACATATTGTCAGTCAGGCAATTTATCCTTTCACCTGTAGCTAGTTTAAAGCTGTTTATGCATCTCAGTATTGCTTACAATTACTTCCGAAGGTTGTGTGCAAATTGCACAAAACGAGCATAATAATACCTTATTAAAATCGTTCAGAGAAACGTTTTCCACGACCAACAATAATAGTTTTAGAATTTTTGTTGCGAAGTGAAGGCTAAAATGCAACATTTTGTTGTGTTTTTCTAAAATAACATTCCTCACCGTACGGGTTAATCACCGTTACGGGTGATAGACAAAAGTTAGTTTTTATTGCACTGATAATATAATTTTGCATGGTTTATTATTTGATTTTTTTTGTAGTCAGTATTTTTTGGAAAAATAATACGTTTTATTTCCTTTGTTTATTTTTTAAGTTTCTCTACTTAGAATAGTGATTTAGAAGTATCGATACAGTAAACAGTTGTAGAGAATGATAAGACAGTATTATTTACTGTCCAATTAGAAAGTGTCGACGAAATAATTATATTAGAATTGAAACGGTCTAACTCTAAACGCTTGATTAAAAAGTACATTAATAATTTGTTTGATGTCTATCTTTCCTCCATTGGTTCTTTGAAGTGATTAAAAATAGAAATGTCACCTTAACCATCTATACTTATAATAAAACTGTAACAGGTCCAATTCTGTACATTGAAGATATTTTGAAAATTTTTTTTGAAGGCCACTCATTATTCGATACTGAAGCCAAATCTGTAATTTTTTCATTTTTGTCTGTCTGTCTGTCTGTCTGTCTGTCTGTCCGTCTGTATCTTGGCCGCGCATCACGCCGAAACTACTGAATGAATTCAAACGAAACTTGGCACGATTTGAGCCCATATTATGAGGTAGGACATAGGATACTTTTTATCCCGAAATTCTACCCCCGAAGGGGTGAAATGTGGGTGTTGAAAGTTTGTATGAAAGTCCTTAATTCCTCAAGTTATAGCCATGAAACTTGGTATATGAGCTGCGGGTTGAAAATGAAAACATATGTGTTTCACAGTTTTTCAAAATTCCACCCCGAAGGGGTGAAATAGGGGTTGAGAGTTTGTATGAAAATCCTTCATTTCTCAAGTTATAGGCATGAAACTTGATATATGAGCTGCGGGTTGAAAATGAAAACATATGTGTTTCACAGTTTTTCAAAATTCCAACCCCGAAGGGGTGAAATAGGGGATTGAGAGTTTGTATGAAAATCCTTCATTTCTCAAGTTATAGCCATGAAACAGCATTTGGGCTTTCGTCAAAATATGAAAAAGTACGTGTTTCACCATTATAGGGGGATTATACCGTGGGATAGTAATATAGGCTACTTTTTATCCTGGAAAATTAACTGAAAAACTTATTCCACGCGAACGAAGTCGCAAGCATCAGCTATAAAGAATATACATACATACATACATACATAGGCTACTTTTTATCCCGGAAAATTAATGAGTTCCCGCGGGAATCGAAAAAACTAAGTCCACGCGGACGAAGTCGCGGGCATCAGCTAGTAGATAATACAACCAAACAAAAAGTGAATGCATTGACTGACGTTTCAATAGCATCTGTCAAGCAATTAACTTGCCACGTAGGATAAAAAAGCAGTATTTAGTCTACATTCTGAGCAATCAAAAGCTTCAGGTTGAGGCGTTGCGAGTTTTATTTTGTAATCGTATCATTAGTGATAATGCTAGTGCAATCAACCCGTCGCGTCCGTCAGTCTTTTTGCCTTGAATTCTGTGAAAGGATTTTTTTTTATCCACTACAAGTTAACCCTTGACTGCGATCTCACCTGATGGTAAGTGATGATGCAGTCTAAGATGGTAGCGGGCTAACCTGTTAGGGGCATGGCAGTTATATTAAACCCATACCCCTATTCGGTTTCTACACGGCATCGTACCGGAACGCTAAATCGTTTGGCGGCACGTCTTTACCGGTAGGGTGGTAATTAGCCACGGCCGAAGCCTCCCACCAGGCAAACCAGGCAAGGCACCAGGATAGAGTTATTAGCTTACTGATAAAACAAATAATTGTCTATGATCCGGGAAACATGTTTTATGAAACGTTTAAACTCAAAACAAAAGCCGAGTTTATGAACTCCACTCTTCAAATGTTTGTACTAAAAATATACACTGTCTTACCTTATTCAACTTGGTATTTTCGTTAAAACACTTACCGTTTCATATTTTATTGAGTGAGGAATGTCGTTGTTAGAGAAGTAATGTTTACCTAAATTGGCACTACTCTACTGCCAATTAGACATTGCTATTCTAACCTATCATGCTCAGAGTTTACTTATTATCTGAATACACTACTTAGGTTTTTAATTTAGGGCAAACGAGGTTTATGACTTATGGTGAGGTATTGAAGGCAGCACAATTAATTCTATAACAAGCAAACTAATGGAACTCACATCTACGAAGAGGCTTTCTGGCTCTGACAAAAACTAGAACCTTCATCACAACCATATTCAATTTCACAACAAGTTTATTGCACGGGCATCAAATTGTTACTGGGAACCATCGCTGCATGTGTTTATTTTCCCATTTTAGAGCGGACTGTATGATGTCACACTAACGTGATGTAATGTGTGAAAAAGTATCGATGTTATTGACAACACTAATTTACGCGTAGTCTTAAATTATTGAGTTTATGCAGACAGGAACAATGGAAAGATCAATAATAATGTTCATAACTCATATGCTCGTACTAAAGCTAGTAGACACTGATGGTTTCTAAACCATGAGACGCTAAAGGTAAGTATACGGTTTTGTATTCTGGAGAGGATAATTTCAAAGTCCTTCTCCATTTGTATGTCTAGTAAATAATAATAAGTTTTTATTTAAAGGCATATAAAACATGAATAAAACCCAGTATAAAATAATATAGTAAAAGGACTTAGATTTTGTTGTGTTATTTGGATAAAACAACAATGTTTTTTTCTGATGATTGTGATTATTATATACTAAAAGCTTAAGATTGTTAAGTTTTTGAAAAGGCCCACCACCACCGATACGAACAGCAAAAGCAGTCAATTTAAAAAAAAATCTATTTCCATTTTCAAAGTGATTCATTAAGTTTGCCTATAATATCTAATTTTACTGTCCTATATTATTAGCTTCAAGACTTTTTCTTCACGGACCTATATTTTTTTATTTTCCTACGAAAATTTCATAGAAAATATGACACTTCTACGACGATTTCAATGGGATTACGATTAGGTGCCACAGATTTATAAAATTGGTTTTTGAAATGAAACTTCTTTAGAATCGTTGTGCTTTGAAAATTCGATGAGACGAAAAAAAACCGGCCAAGTGCGAGTCGGACTCGCGTACCGAGGGTTCCGTACAAACCTGTAGTAAGTTTTACGATTTATGACGTATTAAAAATAAAAATTACGTTTGTTGTATGGGAGCCCCCCTTTAATATTTACTTTATTGATATTTAATTATTTATTTTGAAAGGTAATATACAAGTTAATATTCTGTGAAAATTTGAACCGTCTACCTGTTACCGTTTTTAATATTGAGCAAAAAAAATACGAAAAAAACACGTTTATTGTATGGGGACCCCCCTTAATATATATATATTTTAATTTTTAGTATTTGTTGTTATAGCGGTATATACATACACTTTTTTATTACAAAACGAACATTATTTTCATTCTAGATGATGCCCGCGACTTCGTTCGCGTGCGTTGGAGTTTTTTGATTCCCGCGGAAACTCTTCAATTTTCCGGGATAAAAAGTAGCCTATGTCCTTCCCCGGGATGTAACCTATCTCTGTATCAAATTTCATCAAAATCGGTTGAGGAGTTGGGCCGTGAAAGCGTAGCAGACAGACAGACACACTTTCGCATGTATAAAATAGTATGGAAGTATGGATGGTATGGATATTGAATGTGCAGACTTCCACAGTAGATACATTTCTGTTTATTTTACTTTATTTATCCTAGTCGGGAAACGTTTCTAGACGGCAGTGATACATGTGCGTGTTATTTATGAACTGTTAAGTATATTTTTGGAGTACTATTTACGTCCGTATCTACTTACTTACTTATCTTCTATGAATGCTTTTAAGCCACTTAGATGTTGGAACATTTTGAAAACACGCTTCTTTTTAAACGCTTATCGTTTAGTCTAACTTAAGTAGGTAAGTAATCTTAATGGCTTCTGAGTTTGTTTTGTTAGTTAAGAATGTTAGAGCAGTTAATAATTAAGGTAAAAATTGTTTGTAGTCTAACAAATACGTGTAATAAAGATTAGAATAATAAGGATATTCAAAAAAGATAGTTTTAATAGACGCGATACTTAAGATTGCGTTCCATGACCCATCAATTAATGTTTTGGATATGTATCTCTATGTACCTACAAAAATGAGCGATTAAGGTAGTTATTTGATCATACAAATTAAAATACAGTTAACCTAGTCTACTATTTTCTTTACTAGCTGAAATTCTGTCTTAGTGGAGGTCCCCTTTCTTGAGAAAAGTATCACGTAAAATCTCAAGTTTCTAAATCCAGCGGTTTTAAGTTGAAAGTGTGACGTATGTGAGTCGTCATTCAGTTTATCCTTTTCTATATGAAGATAAAAGGCTTAATAGGACGGATAAGGACATCCTGGCTGAAGAATCTACGTCAGTGATTAATTCCAGCACCTGATCATTATTTAGTATTTCAGCGATCTTGTGTCAAAACATTCAGTTGCCAATATGATCGCCAAACTCCCATATAAGAGGCATCAAAAAAAGAATAAGATAGATGAAATGTTCTCTGTACTCGAATTAAAGACCGGAAGCAGACCATGTAACTGACATACAGGGAACTTAAATAAATATGGTATAAATACGGCAACACTGATTGCAAAATCGCTTATACGTCCTCACTTTCATCAGGCAGTTCCGCTTTCGTGGGCAGAAATAGATGCCGGCGAGCTAAACGGCAAGGCGTGATCTGCGCCATATCGCGTCTTCCGGGATACAAATAAAGTTGTTACGAAGGTTTCTTTTTTTACTTTATAATCTGTCCGTTTGTTTCTACGTTCATATTATATTCCCTCATCTACTAACTTCTCATTCGTCGTCGTCTCAACCTATTTAAACGTCCACTGCTGGAAGAACGTCTCCAGCATGAATCTCCACAGAAAACAGTCTCTCACTTCTCATTACTTTGTTTTGAAGGAGTTGTCTAATATTGGAGTTTCAAGATGGTAATGATCACCTAAATTAGCGCAATTTTAGTAGATCCCCTAGATATTTGACCGAGCGAAGCGAAGGTCTCTGAGTCTACTTGGGTGAATTGGCACTTGTCCGTCCGTCTGTCAGAGCCTTATAACTTCTGAATTGCTGAACGTAATTACTTCAAATTTAAATATAATACGTAAACCGATGGCCTCCCGCCGAATATGGCTTAAAAAGTTTTAAAAATCTTTATTTCAGGGGGGCTCTCATAGAAGCGAATGCGAAGTAAAATATTTTTTATAGCGTTACATAGGGTTGCAGTATATCATTTTAAAGATAATTAAGAATAGAGTCCAAAAATATTTTTTTTTGAATTTTTCCCCTAAAATTGACGAAATGGGAGGCTTTCAAAGTAGCGATTTTCTAACGTCCAAAGTTGACCTCAGAACTCTCAATTTTCAGAACTCTCAAGCCTGAAACTTGATCAATTATTTGAATTATATCCTGTACTTGAACAACAAATACTAAAATTAGATAAATATTATAAGGAAACGAAATTATTTAATTTTTAATGATGATGATATTTTTAACAGAACTTCACACTGATGTCAATAGATGGCGCTCTGTGAAACCGCGAGGTCTCAGTTCGGGGCGAACCACTAGTTAGATTTAGTAGAGATTTGGACAGGCGACATCAAACAAATAATTATCACGGATAAGCCAAAGCCAAGCGACCTTGGTTTGTCTGCAGTCCCTGAAATCTCTACAAAAAAACTAAGTCGTGTCGTCCAGTTGTGAAGCCAAGACGCGACGGCGATAGCATTGCCGTTGGCTTCGTCGTGATTTGCGGGCTATAAGCTTAATGATGTCACACCAAATCTAATATAGCGGATACACCAATTAACTGACAAAAATACGCTAAGAAACAAAATCAAAATTAACACAAAATATTATCGAGTATTATGTGGTATCAATCCCTTCATTAATACCAGTGGCGTACTTACATGACATCATAACACTGCTTATCCTACCTACGAATGCCTACACTGACTTCAAAAGTCTAAACCTGTGCACTCCACTGAATTTAATTAATACACGAGCGCGAGATACATTATAATTAGATAGACGGGTTCATTTAAGCACAATGTTTTTCTACAAACCCAAACAAGCATAAACCAACAATCGATATTTTAACGACCACGCGAAACAAATCGTTAACAAGCTCTCAATAATCATACACTCATTAAAGTTGAAACAATCTCGGTCGCGATCAAGGTGAGACCGTTTTTGGCGTTTCTGGAGCCATACTGCCATCGCTTAATGCCGTATTATTTCAATATTGTTGACGTTCGTGCTTTAGAATTATAATTATTATTTTAAGGACGCCAAGGTACGTGATATAAAACTGTTATTTTAAAGTAATACTGCTTTAAGCGATGGTAGCAACCCTCCTGAACTCGTTAACCTCGGCTCAGTTTTGCCGGCAACTTAATACCGGGCCGAATAAATAGGCCCTTGAATACCTAACTGTTAATATGAATGGACGTACGTGTAGCATTATTTTAAACTAGCTTCGCTCACGTTCAGTTTGATTTTCATACAAGTCTCAAACCCCTATTTAACCCCCTTAGGGGTTGAATTAATCAAAAATCCTTTCTTAGCGGATGCCTACGTCATAAAAGCTTTATGCTAAATTTCTGCCCGATCCATCCAGTGGTTTGCCGTTTGAGCTGTGCGTTGATAGATCAGTCAGTCAGTCAGTCACCTTTTCTTTTATATATTTAGACTAGATGATGCCTGCGACTTCGTCCGCGTGGATTAAGGTTTTTTGATTCCTGCAGGAACTGTTTAATTTTGCGGGATAAAATGTAGCCTATTTGTTAATCAGGTTAAAGGCTATCTCAATTCCAAATTACAGTCAAATCGGTCTTGGTGGCATGAAAGTTACAAACATTCAAACTTTTACATTTATAATATTAAGTAAGATAAGATATTAAAAAATATAGCGACTTCGTCCGCCTGAATTTTGGATATGGAACCTGTCACTTTATCTCGTGTGGACACTGGTTTGTCCGGGATAAAAAGTAGCCTTTATCCGTCTCGGGATGCCAGCTATCCTCAACCCGTAAAACTCGGGTAAGCGTATGAGCCGTGAGTACCTACCTACTTATGCTGCGTGTAGACGAGGTGTAGTCAAAAGGGGCGAAATAAGGATAAAGCAACGCCTAGCAAAGGCACGCCTCCTTTTCGAAGCAAGCTACCCTTTGGAAGCGATTTTCGTTAGGGGTAAAATGCACTGGCACATTAGGCTTTATAAATATGAATTAGGTACATACTTAGGTATATGCGGGCTGTGATGCGAAAATAATGCGTTATCCTTATAAGTTCCTCGCCGATGAATACAGAAAATAATTTCACAAAATCTTCCGATCGAAAAAAAAACATAATTAAACCCCCAACTTCAGCGCTACACCTTGTTTGTAAAACCGGTCACACACGCAAACCCACCGCGTAAGGAAATCCGCGCCGCGACCGCCGGCCGATCGCATTTTTGCGTGAAACCAGATACGTCCAACTCGATGCTTGATGCAAGGATAAAACGCAATTAGCAGGAGTTTTTATAATGACCACAACCTCTATTGCACAGCGCGGGTAGGACTGATTGGTGGACTGTCACAGGTTCGATTTTCGGTACGGTAGAGTCAGGTCCTTACTAATCGATATTGCCATACTCTGAACCATAAAAATATTTAACCAGCCACATACGAATACTCCATACTAATATTATATACTCCATACTAATATTATAAATGCGAAAGTTTGGATGGATGGATGTATGGATGGATGTTTGTTACTCAATCACGCCAGAACGGCTGAACGGATCTGGGTAAAATTTGGCACAGAGATAGTCTGGAATAGCACATAGGCTACTTTTTATCCCGGAAAATTAAAGAGTTCCCGCGGGAACCAAAATACCTCAATCTACGCGTACGTAGTCGCAGGCATCAGCTAGTAAATTAACAAAAATGCGAAATTGTGTCCATCTGTCCATTGACATTAATAACCGCTAAATAGATCTTATACTAATTTTATACTAACATAGCTTCCACCCTGAACACTGAGATTTGTAAAGGTACCTATTGATACTTTTTAATAAGAGATTCAATATATCACAAGATTTTAAAAATACTTTGTATCACATGGTTGAAATCTCACTGACATATTTTTGTAGACTTTCTTCCTTTGTCTTTCCGCTGTCAGACATTTCTGGGGCAACGATCGAATCGGTGAATTTACAAGTATGGAATGAATCAAATTCCTTTTGAGTCAATTCCAGATTTTTAAAATTAATATTTGAATGATCATTTGGACTCTTTTTGAACGGTGTATATTTTTTGTAAATATAAATATTATAGATTTTTTGAAGTACCTACCTGCGTTATTTTTTTGTAAATATTTTAAATATTGTAAATACAAAAACACACCCAAAAGATCAAAAAATTATTATTTACCATAGTTAAAGCTACAAAAAAAAATTACACAAACCTCTGACGTCTCTCTGTAGAGCAGGAGACAACGCTCCTTCGGCCAAAGCCACCTCCAAAAGGTTGATATTTTCGCGGCATCGAGTTACCACCTCCGTCTGCGTAGGACAAATATTCATTTTGCTAAACATAAATATAATATCCTAATACGCATTTGCTACTACTGGATCCACTTTAAAACAACCTACATACAAATTAAAATAGCGACATAATATTCCGATACATTAATTGCTTATATAAAATAAAAAGCTAGCAGTAAAAACAAAAAAATATATAAGTCGTACCTGCACGAAAATTGTTTATTTATTTACCTTTTATGATACGTCTTAATTTGCCTCTACCAGGTTATAATTATTGTCTTTCATGCTACTTGTCAATATCGTGCAGGGCGCATAGAGGCGTAAAAGCACCGCTTACCCTCGTTGAAGTAGTTAATCCTGTTTTCATTACGTCCCGCCTGAAAATTACCTACCTTACGTCTTATATTAAATATGGTTTAGGACCATAACCAAAGCTGAATTGAATAAAAAGTGCTATATCATGTGGATCCAATAATAGAAAATGTGCGGCTGGTAAAAAACAATTATGATTGTTTAATCATAATTTAAAATCAGTATTTAACGAGGACAGTAAACTTTATCAAAGATTACAATTTAAACTTACAAAATCTTCGTGTAATCTTCCAAGCACTATTTCGTAGATTGAAAAGCATGCATTTATTTTATCGATAATATGCAAATTCATGCGGCATTCTTTGCTTTTTTCTTTGTTTCATAATATTTGTGTAGCAATACAACTTCATAGACAATTCAGTTAATAATAGCAAAGCGTTTGAAAAATGTAAGGCCAAATACAGATAAAGTTTAGAAGAAGCAAGTTCGAAGGAGGCTTTGAGGCCCAAAATGCTTACAAGACCAATTCTGTTTCCGATATATTAGAAAAATAAGAATATCCGATTCAAATAAGAATGTCTTAGTTAACAAACAACTATTTTTAAAACTCAAAGTTTCAAGTAGATTTTGGTACGATAAAAATGGTTTTCTAATACAGTGAACGAATGAATGATTTATTTATTTCACGTAGGACAACTTGTGCCACTTACGATAAGTCAAGACTCTACCACTAGTCAAGTACTAAGGCATTCTTATTTTAAACAGACTGTTACTTTTATTATTTACAGGTTTTGTTTATAAATGTTGATAGAGATGGGTGTTAATTGACTGAAACTCCATTTTAATTTGCGAACTGAATCATTTATTCTTGTAAACATTATACAAAGATCACTAATAGCTTTTTTACATTTGTTTTAAATAAAATCAATTAACAACCTAGCCCTAATCAACATACTCTATGTTAATGTACAATTTACAAAATATTAACGTGGACTATTACGGAGTTCAGTCAAATCACATATTGGTATAAACTTCTAACATTATGCGAGACCTAGTTAATTATTTTAATTCAATAAATTATTACACAACCAAATTAACAAGTTACTGCTACGAGCAATCACAGTTATTCACGTTACTAAACTAAAAACAGATTATAAATAAAAAAAAGTTAAGTATCTTGGCTCGTTTATAATCTGTGAGTGGCAAATGTCAAACGTGACATCTGTCATTTCGATGTGGCTAATGTCAGTCGGTTTTAAAGCGTTGGTTACACCGAATAATAAGCTGCCCGAACCTGCACCGTTAACTTTAATAGACAATAAATATATCACGGGTATACATCTAAAAGTTAGTTTTATTTTTCTAGCACCGGGATATTGCCTCCAAAATATGGGAAAAGGATTAAACTAAAAAGGAGAGAAATTAAATATAAAACAGGCAGTTAGTAGACTACACAAAACAATCACAACACACACGTTAGTTAGTAAATAAACTCAAACAAACAATATTCAAACAATAAAAAAAAGAAAATAAATATGTGATTTGAATACTGACACAATTTCACTTTGCTATAAATGAGACAGTATAAATTAACTACATGTTATTCAAAAATAACATAAATAAAAGTGAAATCGTGTCAAACTGGTTCTCTGGGTAAAACACTCTCACTCAAACATAAATTAGCAAGGTTTTACGTCAAGCGTCAACTGTCAAAAATCACGAGAATTTGACAGGTGTCACTGGAGTAGGTATATTAAGTAAATAAATAATACTGCGTTTGTCAGACGAACTTGTTTTGGTTTTATATATTATACTAATACTTAAATATTATTCAAATGCTTATACTTTGTACCTACACGTATTATTCGACTTATATGTATACGGAATGTTATGATGTAATAACGATACTAATTCAAATCTAAATAGCGGATAATATTTAATAATAGTGTTAGGTTGGTTAAATAAGTTAGAAATAATATAGTTAGCTTAAATAAATTCAGATTTGTCAGTGTGTGTATGGCCTAAAGATTATAAAACTAGGGCACCTGACATATTGAATTTAGATTTGCTTGGTAAGAGATTGGCGAATTTCTTTGTTTTGAGCTTAATTATTCGTTTATGTGATATACGCAAAAATCTCTTTAATACAAGACCTGTCACTTACAATGAATATTATGTAGTAATTCAGGGGCCTGCACGGATTTTAGCCATAACAATCGACTGTTCGATTCCGATTTCGAGTTTCAATCTGACAATCGCAGCGAACCTAACGCGTATACTTACATAAATGAGAGTAAATATCACACAAGCCCATGCCAAATGTCATTGAATGTGTATGTATACTATGATTAATATAGAGAAGGCAGTGACGGCCAGACAGAGTCGCGCGCGCAGGCAGTTCTGGCGTACGGACACGCACGAACGGTTATCGTCCGCGTCACTGTAGCTACTACTGTAATCTGTATCGAATGGGGTCCTTACGTAGTCGAAAGCGCGCAGGATGTCTGGAGACGCGTCGTGACGAGCCATCAGCGCCTCAGTCACCTCCAGTTGCGTACTGGAACGCCGCACGAGAGACCGCACTTCCTCCGACTCAGAATCCGAATCGCCCCAATTCCTCCGGCTATGCTTAGGCGACGAGGATTCCCCTTCAGAATCCGCACTGCCCGTCGAGCGTCGTCGCATCTCCGAAAGGGCAATCTTCTGCAACTCGCTTTCCCCATCTTTCTCTTTACGACGTCTATTCAACGAGTCGAGGATATCTGGTCGGTTGTTAACTTCGGTGTATTCTAGTGAGCTGTTAACTTCGTCGCTGGTTAGGTTTGAGCTGTGACGTCTACGGCTAAGAGCTTGGATGTTCAAGAGATCGAATTCAGGGGAGCGCTTGCTGTTCTTTCGCTCGCTTTCGGAGGGCTTGCGTCTTCGGACGCCTTCGTTGCTTTCTATGCTTGTGTTGTTTCGGGATCTTTCAAGGCTGTCGAGAAGGTTCTTTTTGCGTTCGGCGCTCGACATTGACTTTTTGGGTTTCCGGGAAGGAGTTTCTACTGGGGATGTTCGTGTAGGTCTCTTATATCGAGGTAGGCTTCGTTCCCTGGATATGTCTGAAGGTGGTCGTCTCCTGCGAGTCCCGCTTGGGCTTAGGTCGTTTTCGGGTTGAGCGGATAGGCTTGAGCAACAGTCCGATTGTGAATCTAGGAATGCTCGGTAATCATCTCCGAATTCTAGGAGGCGACGGGCGGCGTCCGAGTCTGGTGCTTCTGAATATGGTTCCGAGTTGTATTTTTCCTGTTGACAATGAAAAGGTTTCATATAAAAGGATGTTTTATTTTAATATTATGACTTGTATAATATTTAAAACAAAATCTCTCTTGATGAAACGCGAGGTTCCTTACCAAAAGAGCTTATTTTTTTCTACGTTATGTCTTAGTCTTATGAATTTTCTTAATATCAAACTTACCAAAAATTCAATTTAAAGGATTCTGTACGACTGACTGAAGAAATTAATTTCATAAATTCTGTACTAAAAAGTATCAAGAGCCATATTTACCTGATAAAAATCCCAAGCCTGCTCAGAAAACGAGCTATGTTCTTCCGTGCCGGCCGTCACACTTTTATCGGAGTCCTTGTCCAAATTAACGTCCCACATTTGGGTGGGATCGCCCAAACTTAATGCCAAAAACGTCCTCTCCCTTTCCATGCTCCGTGTCAGCCTAGGTCTTACGGCACCATCTTCTGGACCTAATTTAAAGCTAGGTGCTGCTAGTTCTGATTCATTTTGTTCTGGGATGGCACTGTCTGGCTCCTTGTTGGATATGTGTGTCTTTTCGATGCTTCTGCGTAAGTTAGCGATGGTCGCCAATTGTTGCTTGATCAGTTCTTCGTCACTGTCGTTGCCAGATGTTGAGGTAGTATCGAACCTGGTGGAAGACATTCATATTTAAAGTTCTCTCACTTTGGAAAGCCAGGAGAAGTTTTTATGCCTCTACAATGAACCAGGGGAACTAGCACCAAGTAATGGCCTCAATTGATCGATTTAGCTATGACATTCTAGATTCACCTGTAAGTATTAGGTCAGCCAAAAAGAACTGTAATTGAGATCGAGACATTGTTGCCGTAAAACTTCAATGCTAGGACTGCTTAGACAGCAATTACTTTGGAAGCAGTCTAATGGACTGGTTTCTAAATTCTAACTTTTGTTTAATGTACCTACCTAATTTTTGTACGTAACGTTTGTCTTCAAATTCTCTGCAAATAATTCATGTCGAAACACCTGACTTTATTGTTTTGACGTCCTAATAAGATATAGTCCCACAAACTTATCTGATACCGTAGCCAAAATTGAAACTAATTTTTATGCCTGTTATTTTTAAATTTTATTTTATTTTTGACTAGCTGATGCCCGCGACTTCGTCCGCGTGGCTTAAGTTTTTTTTAATTCCCCCGGGAACTCCTTAATTTTTCGGGCTAAAAGTAGCTTATGTCACTCTCCAGGTTCTCAACTATGCCAAAAATCACGTCAATCCGTGGCTCCGTTGCAGTTTGATTAAAGGACAAACCAACGAACAAACACACTTTCGCATTTATAATATTAGTATGATATACTAGCGACGCTGTCACCGGGTCAGATAAGTTTGTGGGACTGTATATTAAAACGATATAACCATTATAACCACTATAACCATAAATTTGTAACCCACCTATTTTTCCTACTAGTAGCGGGGTCACTCGCAGCGCTTCTTTCATGCTTATCCTCGATCTCCGGACTGAGTCGTCCGCAGAAAGACAGCGATTTCACCAGTCGTTCCCTCCGCGAGTTGTTGTTGTTGTGGCGACGCAGTTTTAGCCGCTTTCGCCGCAGCCAGCATTGCTTGTCGTTGGCTTCGACGCACGATGTGCACGCCTCAGTCATTGTGTTTGTGCTTGATACGTGACCCTGGTTGAGAAAATGAATATTATATTATATCCGCAATTCGGTTTGAATTTTTCAGCTGTTAGATTACTGGATTGAAGTTGGATTAGATGAAACGGTGTTTAGTGCATATTTTTGGAGAAAAACAAATTACATCATAATTATTATGTTCAAAAATAATAACGACGAATAAAACACAAGGATTTTAGACTAATAATAACACTCAGGTTGGATTGTTTTTAAATAAAGCCATTTATTGGATAGAAGCAGGCGTTACGTTACGGAAGATATCCTTGACCTACTGATGTGTGATAAATGGACGAACTACCAGGGGCGTCCTACGATGCGTATAGTTACAGAAGCTAAGGGTACTTGACTTTCGTCACAATACCTGGGGGTCTACTCTCTTTCTCTCAAACGAAACTTCGCAAACGAACGAACGAAATTTCGTTAACTCCTCTCCTACATAATATTGTCTCTATGCTCCTCTCTATTTCGTTTTCGTACACGCAGACGTAGTACGGATCCATAGACAATTTTCGTGACCGATTGGATTGAACGATTTTGTGTGGGTCTAATAACCGACTAACTACGTTCGTTTGCGAAGTTTCGTTTGAGAGAAAGAGAGTAGACCCCCTGAACAGTTGTGGAACTTCCTCGTAGCTTCGAGCTAGAGTTTCCGGGAGTGACGCTAGAATGTTGGTGCTTACTCCGATATCGACATATTTTCCAGTAGTCATTGAGGATATTACTGCCCTACTGATTCTATCATAAATGCGTAAGCGAAGCTACGGGTATATTGACTTTTGTCACAATACCTGAACAGTAGTGGAACTTCCTCGTAGTTTCGAATTAGAGTTGCCCGGAGTGACTCGCGCCGGTGACGCCAGAGTGTTTAGTGCTGACTCCGATATCGACATGTTATTGTGCATGGTTTCAGTCGTAGGGGTGGCCGTTAGGGATGTGCCCGCGCCGCTGAGCTGCGATAGGCAGGAGACCGACCAGGGACGGGCGCTGGTACCGTTGCGTTTCTTCCGTAGGGTTACCTAGGGTTAGTTACCTTTACTGTTTAGCACAAACATGTAATAGGTGATTGGTAAAACAATAATTGCGTGTAGTGTTTGGCGTTCAATTTCTTCGTCTTTAATTCTTAATGGCATATTAAATTAACTTTATGCCATTACCACAATATTATGCATTTTTGAAATAATTTACTACTAAATATGATTAAAACATTAATAAATGGGAAAATGAGTGGGGTTTTTTTTAAAAAAAAACATCTTTGATAATTTTTTAATCCTGCAATGCACAATCACTAAACTAAACTATAATGAAACATATATTGTGTTTTTACATAATCCTTAATGCGGAAAGGTAAAGCACGTGATTAAAAACAGATTTTTTTACAAGCAATTGTTTTACCAAATGACAAAATATGATAATGATGATTTTGATAGAAATATAAATAATATATAAATAATAATAATTAGTTATTTTAAATCATTTGACAAAGTGCGATAGTCTAATTTAACGGATACCAGAGAATATACGAAAGTTATTTGATCAACAATAACAAAGAATCACCGTGAATATTATAATGCTATACACACATAGGTATAGGTACTTAAGAAAGCCAAGTAAAAAATGTTAATTAAATAACGGCAATCTTGTCATAAACGAAGTAGAGAAAAATAATTTGATAGTGCCATGATAACGAATAGTAACGTTACTGTGATATCACTCTAAGGTAAAAGAGACACAGAAAGCTATGAAAATTGAAGCTTATGAAAATGGATAAAGGTATAATTTACCTTGGCATGATGGGTCGGAGTTACAGTACAAGTAGACGTGCTCATGTCCATAGAAGAATGGATGTTCCTCTCTTCTGATGTCAAAGATGTGTCAACTTCACTTTCTGTTGTATATTCGCCTGATGCATCGTAGCTTTCCGTTCCCTAGAATAGAAAAATAAATTAATCACCATCAATTCAACCCATTGCCGGCACGAATGTCTTCTCAGAATGAGAAAAATTAAACGATTATGAAAAAACGAAACTTGCAAAATTACAAATTTAACCTAAACTTTATGTTTATCTTTTTACATTGTACCCCAGATGACTATTAAACCTCCCATTGTAGTAATATTTTGTTGCAATACAAAAAATGTCAAGGTTCCGCAAAAGTTGATGAATTACAATCCTTCTAAATCAGTAAAATACTAGTATTATTTTGCTATTATATCTGTGGGACTGCAGGTGGGCATATTTCCTTTACGTAATTTTAAATTTGCAAACAGGAACGAAAGAGTTTCATACTCTTTATTTTACAAAAACAAAAATAGGTACAGAAAAAACTCTTGTATTAAAGTTTTTAGTTATCATCTTTAGCATATCATGATTATGATAGAGAAGCATGTATTTCCCTAAATAATACAGTTTTTATTGTTATATTATTAACAACATACCTGATTGTTGTCATTTTTGCCGTCCGAGCTCTGGTTCAACCACTCCTTTATCCGTGACATTTTCGCCCGACTGACCGACTTCCCCTCCTCTTCGAACATGAGCGGCTTCAAGTTTCTTGTACCTTTCTTCTTTGCCATATGTTGCTGTGCCTGTTTCTGTACTAATTCCTCCGCTTGAATCACGAGCCTTTCAATATTTTTACATCTGGAGTTCTGATCGACACGAATTAGGTCAGGAGTAGACGATTCTAATTTTGGTTTCGGCGATGGAGGTCGTTCTTTCTTTTCATCGACAGGTAATTCACATTGTATCTCAACTGATGAAGTCATTATATCAGTAGAGTCATCATTTCCTATCTTAGGTCCGTTGACGTACGTCCATTCCTCCTCAGAAGATTCTTCCTGTGACTTTTCATCAGTTTCTATCATTTGCCTATCCGAATCCGTGTCATGGTGTCTAAAATAAAATGTGGCACAATTTTTCGATTTTCTATCCGATTGATTAAATCTCGAGGTATCTACGGGTTTTTTTCTTTTAACTACTGTCGGTGGTGTTTTAATAATTTCTTTTGGAATTTCCTCTAGTTTACCGTCGCGTCTGTTGAAACCTGGAACGGATATATAAATGAGCATTGTGTTCGGTTGGTTCTGTCGGTTTGATTGTGTATTTGTTTAGTAAACAAGACACATTTCTCAATGAGTGCTTCCAGTAATAAAATCAACAAGTCATTGTTTTAAATTCAAATCGGCCGGGGAGAGTTGTGCAATATTTTCTCATGTGAGAAAATGGAAAGCACAGCAACTTTCCATTCATTTGTGGCCATTGATTACCATTAGCGCTCTATGCAAATGCATGAAAAGGGATCGTAACTTGTGCCGGCCATTAAATGCGAGAGACTAATTAGGCAGAATCCTAATATGGCGAGATGTTAGTAATGAATGTGTTGCTTCTACTGATTGAAATTAAGTACTTATTTTTAGTCACTAAATTTTATTAAAGTATGAAATTTTAAGACGTACTGTATTTCTTGCTAAAGTTAGTCAGTATGGTCAACTCCGTACGCGATAATGAACTCGAAGTAAGCGTCAAATTGTACGGAATGACATTATGGTTTAAGATCACGCTATACAACGAACTCAACCCATCTGATAACCAGACTAAGTAGACTGTAGTAGAAAAAACCGGTCAAATGCGAGTTAGAAACGCGCACAAAGGGTTCCGTATCACAACACAATATACATTATTTTAGTAAATAACAAGAAAGATACTCATAGCAACACGTAATCAGCTGTGAAATAACGCCTGACAAAGAATTCGATACCTAGGAGTACGGAACCCTAATTAACGATTTTCGGATTTTTTCCTATACTTGTGCTGTGAGACCTTTCTTCTTGCCAAATTTCATGATTCGAGGTCAACGGGAAGTACCTTATAGGTTTTGATTTATTGGCGAGTGTCGAAATATGCAAAATATGCGGCATAAACGGCCGTATCTTTTGATTGTGTTGGCTTAGAAGCTTTATTTTCTTACAGCTCCGAGGGACCGTAGACCTAAGTATTTGATATTAATTTCAACTTGATACCTCCACGCGTTCCCGATAAAAGTCGGTTGACAGACGGACATATAGACAACGAAGTGATCCTATAAGGGTCTTTTTTTCCTCTCGAGGTACCGGACCCGAAAAAAAGAAGACAACATCTTGCGGCTTGGTTACCCAGCTTACGATCTATTTGATCCTCAGTAGCAGGCACGGTCTGGTCAGTCTGCCTGGGGTCGATGTCCTCGACGGAGGGCACGCGCCGCTCGTCCGCCATCTTGTCGTCCCGGTGCCGCGCCAGCTCTGACTCGCAGTCCGAACCGAAGCCGCGCCACGTGTACGCTACTGCATATTCTTGTTCCTCCTGGAACGAGGAAACATTTAAGAATATAGCTTCATTAGAATGACAGCTGTCAAACTAATAATAATAATGTCCTCCCGATAGAATTTCGACCTCGGCGGCCAATCTCCACAGCGATTAGCCATCTGCGCGGGAGATATTATAGTGCACAAGTGTGTGCGCAAACACAGGTGCACTCTCTGTTCCTTTGCTCTCATAGCCCGATGGGACGGAAGATCCGACACGACCCTAGAGAGATCATCATGGACATGGACTGGACATGGACATGATCTCTCAGTCAAACTAATATGAATACAACTGAGAAAGAAAGATTTGTCACCGTTCACACCTGACTTTAAGGTCGCGTATCGTGTAGGTATATCCTTAAAACGTTGACCATCATTATCAACCTTTCAACGCATTGCTGACTTACTACTAAGTACGAGTCTCCTCTCAGAATGAGAAAGGTTTAGCCATATACCACCACGTTGGCATTTAGTGTGGTTTGGCAGTTTTCACACACCTTTGAGAACATTGTGAATTCTCGGGCATGCAGATTTCCTCATGACGTTTTCCTTCGCCATTAAAACAGTGATATTTTTAATTTCTTAAACCACACAAAAGTTAAACTTCGAAAAGCTGAGGTAAATCATGACTTAGGTATCCACCTCCACTACAGCCCATTAACATCCCTCTGCTGGGCACAGGCCTCCACTCTCATAGGAGAGATGGAATTAGACTTTAGACCCACCACGCTGCTCCAATGCGGGTTGGCGGGCTTAGGTAAGTATATTATTAGGTACTAGATGATTCCCACGACTTCGTTCGCGTGGATTAAGATTTTTGGATTCCCGCGGGAACTAGTTAATTTTCCGGGATAAAAGTAGCATATGTCCTTCCCCGAGATACAATCTACCCCTCTACAAAATTTCATCAAAATCGGTTGAGCAGATGGGCCGTGAAAGCGTAGCAGACAGACAGACAGACATACTTTCGCATTTATAGTATTAGTATGGATATGGATAGTATGGAAGTATGGATATGGATTGTTTTATGATTTACCTCAGAGGCGGACTGTCGGCTATCCTCGGAGTTGTCTCTGTGTCGCGCATTGACCGGAGTGCGTATCCGACGAGGGGACCCGCGCCGGCTGAGCCTCGGCTGCTTTAGGGCTGGCTCGTCGTCGCTGTCGCTCGCCGCTTCTACTGGTACGCAGTTCTGGAATACAAGAAAAACAATCTACATTAAAACTTGGTAATGAAGGAACTAGAAGTTCAATCATACTAATATTATAAATGCGAAAGTGTGTTCGTTTGTTGGTTTGTTGGTTTATTGGTTAGTTGGTTTGTCCTTCAATCACGCCGCAACAGAGCAAGGGATCGGCCTGATTTTTGGCATGGCTATAGTTGAGAATTTGGAGAGTGACATAGGCTACTTTTTATCCCGGAAAATTAAGAAGTTCCCGAGGGAATCAAAAAAACTTAAACCACGCGGACGAAGTCGCGGGCATCAGCTAGTTCGCTATAATCCGCTACAGTTGGTAAATCTATGTGTTACAGTATGTATCTTGCACTTGTTGCTTGCGATATTTACCACACCACACAAATCATCCAAATTATTCTCAACGTACGTTTCACTCCGACACCATCATTCATGGACTTCCGCCGAAAGTAACGCCTGCTTCTATCAAATATTAAAACCTGTTTCATTGTTTTTTTTATAGACTAGCGCTTGGCTGCAATCAGACTGACAGACAGTGCTGGAAGTAGTGATGCAGCCTAAGGTGCGCTTGCCTAGAAGATGCCTATTAGATTAGGATGAGTAAATAAGATTTTTTGATAGGTTCTTTCTAAAAAACATCCTCACTAGAACATTAGAAACAACGTCAATTCAGCGCAAATTCACAAACGAAATCCATGATAATTTCGCGTGCAAAGACAGCTGACCTTGCACCTGCATAGTAGGGGATTTATTCAGTAGGTAGTATGAAGTGAGGGGCAAAGGCAGGGGTGTGTTACGTAGAATTTACTATAAGTACCAATATTTACCTGGTATAAGTTACTAGATGATGCCCGCGACTTCGTCCGCGTGGATTAAGGTTTTTGATTCCCGCGGGAACTCCTTAATTTTCCGGGATAAAAAGTAGCCTATGTCCTTCCCCGTGATATAACCTACCCCTATACCAAATTTCAGCAAAATCGGTTGAAAAGATGGGCCGGGAAAGCGTAGCAGACAGACAGACAGACAGACACACTTTCGCATTTATAATATTAGTATGGATAGTATGGATGTGAGCGCGAAGTGCGAACTTCTTCTTTTTCCTATATCTTATTTAATTTCACACCTAATACGTTAGATATAATTATTTGATTTATGAATTTATGCTTTAATAACGCCACTGTTTGTCCTTAAATATGTGTAATTAAGTAGAATTCTAAAATTAAAAGTTTGCATTGTGCAAAAGTGATTTCCCTTTAGATTCACATTACAGGACAATAGTTCAATTATTATTATTATTATGGATTGCGGTTATAATTTGAATTTATTTGAAATCATGTAATGGCGTCACAGCAATAATGATTTATTTTTAGAACCCACATTCAATTATATTACGCTGCCATAAATCAAAATTTCTTTATCATGTAGACGCTGTTTATAAATCTTAAGTAAATTAATTTATTGCTAATAAACGTCATTTTAAAAGGCCCCGGAGATATATTGCACAAAACGCCCATAAATAAAGCCTCAAACCAAGATTAATTCAAAACAAACTTAATTTAATTCGGTCAAAAAAATTGTACGGACCGACCACAAATCACAGCAACTCCTTTTAAGCATTATTGAATAATTTATTGGTACATTAGTGTAAGTTAACCCCTTGATTTCACTTGACATCCGAAACGATAACCCTATTCAAGTAATGCGGTCTAGGAGGCCATTTAGAAGCGTCAGGGTCGTGTTTGCAAACATCGCGACGGGTGGTTGATTGGGCCATTGTCATTTTTCGTGTGAAATGCACAAAAGAGCAACGGTTCTCGATACATCGAGGAAAATAAGCGTGGGGAACATTATTTGATTTTGCACATAAAAATGTTTAGTAGAATTACTTTATTCGTTACTGACGATGTTGCCCGCGACTACATCCGCGTGGATTAAGGTTTTTTGCCGCGGGAACTCTCTAATTTTGTGGTATAAAATATAGCCTATGTGTTAATTCATCCTATAAGCAATCGCCATTCCAAATTTCCGACATATTGGTTTAGCGGTTGTGGCTTTTGATTTTCTTTGATTTCTTGGCATAACAAGTAGCCAAGGTTCGCCTGAATGCAACATACATTCTGTCAAAAAAGTACCAGGAATTCATCATTTGTTTCTAATTCCAAATTCAATTCAAAAATTATTTTTTGTCGCTAAGTTGACACAACTGTCGTCTATATTGCCGCGAAGTTTAAGCGTCAATTGTTATTTACTCTGTTTACAGTGCGCCATTTTGTCAGTTCATCTCAATAGTGTTTTGCGATTTTTACAATGAATGAAAATATCGAACAAAGAGTTTGTCTCAAATTTTGCATCGCAAATGGAATTTCGTGTCCAGAGTCGCTGAAAATGTTGCAGAAAGCTTACGGGGAATCGATTTTATCAAAAACACGTGCATACGAGTGGTACCATGCATTCAAAAGTGATCGCGATGTGGTGGAAGATTTGCCTCGCTCTGGTCGGCCATCAACGTCTTCAACTAAAAGGCACAAGGCCATCATTGTGAATGAATTTTTGACCAAAAACTCAACAAATACCATCGAACAACTACCGTATTCACCGGATATGGCTCCGGCCGACTTTTTTCTCTTTCCAAAACTCAAATTACCACTTCGTGGCACCCGTTTTCGATCGATAGAAGACATGTAAAAGACAATTCGCTGAACTCGAACTGAAATCGATTCCGAAAAATGCCTTTAAAAAATGTTTTGAAAATTGGATTATTCGTTGGCGTAAGTGTATTATTTCCGAAGGGGCCTACTTTGAAGGACATACAATAAATTTGGAATAATAATTAACATTTTGTATATTATAGACCTTTTCCCGGTACTTTCTTGACAGAGTAGTATCTCTGTAGTCTGTACCAAGTTTCATCAAAATTGGTTGAACAGATGGGTCGTGAAAGCAGAGTATACAAACAAACTTAGCAATTATACGTAATACTAGTTGATGCCCCCGACTTCGAGCACAACGGGAAACAAAAAACCTAAATCCGCGCGATTGAAGTTTATTTGAATAAAAATCTTTTGAATTGATGTTTTTGGTTCCCGCGTGAACTCTTTAATTTTCCGGGATAAAAAGATACCTACGTGTTATTACAGACTATAATCCATAGACTTTGTACATCCATCCTCATCCAGATCCATTCAGCCGTTTTGGCGTGATTGAGTAACAAACATCCATCTATCCAAAATTTCGCATTTATAATATTTGTATAGATTAGTATGGATTTACGGATGTAGAGCTTCAGGAGACCATAACTTCAAATGGCGCCATCATTAAATGCTAGCAGACGTAATAAGTAATACGTAATTACTGTCTGCAACCGAGCAATATAGTAATAATTATATTTCTCCGATTGCATTAGACCACTGTCCCGCTCCCGTCAGCAGAACGTTCGGCAACTATGCGATAATTAGCTTCTTTTTGTCAGGCGCCGCTTTCTTCATTCTTGTGGTCGGTCGAAAGTAAAAATGCACTGAGCGACTGTTGCGTAACATTCTAGACACGTCTGATGATTCTGAAGAATTTCTACTTAGTACAAAAATATGGAACTCGAGATCGAAATTTTTGTTTGACCGTTTCTTATGAATCATCAAGTCATCTTGTGGTAACCAGTGATACCTACCAGGTTCTTAAAAGTATACCTATAAAAAATTTTCAAAAAAAAATAAAAACCGACTTCAAAAATCACAAACACTAAAAAGTAAAAAATAATTTAATTTATTATGTATACACAAGAGTTAATTTAGTTCTATAATAACATTTTTTGGAGTCGGTACCAATTAGCCGCATGAACCGTCTACCTACTCTTCATTATTGTTGACGTGACTCCACATTGGCACCGACTCCAAAGAATGTTATTATAGAACTAAATTAACTCTTGTGTATACATAATAAATTAAATTATTTTTTACTTTTTAGTGTTTGTGATTTTTGAAGTCGGTTTTTATTTTTTTTTGAAATTTTTTTATTTCACAATTTTTAGTGGCCCCACTGTTTTAAAATACAGGATGTAACCAGAACGAGATATGCTATGCATGGTTAAAACATACTGTTTACAAGACTATCACACTGATCGCGAGCAATTTACTCTTATCCGTTGAAGAGTTCCATTATCTATCTTCGAAGATATTCATCAGATCTTCACCAAATTTATATGGGACCACTTCGAAAGTATACCCATTCAAACAAAAAAAGAATTTTCAAAATCGGTCCAGGCGTCTTCGAGTAATCGGGGAACATACATAAAAAATAAAAAAAAAAAAAGATTCCGACGAATTGAGAACCTCCTCCTTTTTTGAAGTCGGTTAAAAATAGCATTTGGGAATCGAAACTTTTATTCTTGAGGGATGTCCAACGACACCACACGGTTTTTTCATATTTTCTAGAAAGCAAGAGGAATAAGTTAGAGGAGCAAGAGGAGTAAGGAATTTTGACGACCTCCGTGGCGCAGTGTGTAGCGCTGTTGTCTTAACGTCCGGAGGTCTCGGGTTCGATCCCCGGCAGGGTCAATTTGGGAATTTACAATTTCTGAATTTTCCTTGGTCTGGCCTAGTGGGAGGCTTCGGCCGTGGCTAGTTACCACCCTACCGGCAAAGACGTGCCGCCAAGCGATTTAGCGTTCCGGTACGATGCCGTGTAGCAACCGAATAGGGGTATGGGTTTCTTATAACTGCCATGCCCCTAACAGGTTAGCCCGCTACCATCTTAGACTACATCATCAGGTGAGATCGCAGTCAAGGGCTAACTTGTAGTGGATAAAAAAAAAATGTCTTCAAGGGCGTAGAGGTCTCACCTGGTTGTCAGTCTTAGCGAGACAGGCCTCGAGGTGGCACTGCCACTCGATGGCCCGCAGGTACAGCAGATGCCAGCGCCGCTCCAGCGCCCGCGCCACGTCGCCGCCGCCGCACAGCCGCACCACCGAGCTCACGATCCGACCGTGGCATTCCACGTCCCGTTGCAATACCTGACAACAATAAAACAACTTTATTAGATTTACTTCACTGGGCTATTTACAGCTATAAGATAAGCCAAAAAATATGTGATGTCAAGAAGTTCTTAGTAGTTCACGAGGCCGCAGTTGAAAAGTTAGCAATGTTTTATCCCTGTTCCTTGCCGTCAGTCTTGTGACTGATCTCCCTTTAGTCTTTTGCTTTGATTGGTCTCCCGTTAGAACGCGCTAAATTTTATCAATAAGATATTTTGCGCTTGAACCAAAATGAATTTACCCGAATTAAATGCTAAATCGTAAAAAGTAATTTAGAAATACCTATAGTTTCCACAAAACTATCGAATCCGAAACTTTGTGCTAGTAAGAGGAACATACCAGAGTCAAATGTATCTAAAGTTTTATGGCCCCAATTTAGACCAATCAATTTCGTCACTGGCTGTTAACAATACAGGCAAAGCAGTTTGATAGAAGACGGATAAAAAAAACTTAACAAAAGAGTTCTGCCCTTTGTTAAAGAGAGTCAATAACCATAGGGCCGAACGTGCCATGGTTATTGCGCGCGTGTACTCAACACCATCAATAGTTTCATTAAAATTACTTATTTAGAAACGAAAAGGCGCAAAAACTGTCTCTCTGAAATACTCTATCATTGCGTTACAAATGGAAATTCAAGTGCCCAATAGATTGGTGCTGATGGAAATTCAAAACGGTACTTGTACCTGCTACTTCTTACGAAATACAAGCTGAAATACCAACTTACTGACCGAAATCAATTATCAAGCTATTACACTGATCTTGATTGATTTGCTGTTACCTGTCAAACATTTATTATATCCTCGAGAAGTGTATGTGAGGCACGCGTGGGGCATACCTGACGAGGCAGAAAAATTGTCAAAGTAGGTTCAGATTTGACGGACTTTTTTTTGACGGAGGTTTTTGACGACCTCCGTGGCGCAGTGTGTAGCGCTGTTGTCTTAACGTGCGGAGGTCTCGGGTTCGATCCCCGGCAGGGTCAATTTGGGAATTTATAATTTCTGAATTTTCCCTGGTCTGGCCTGGTGGGAGGCTTCGGCCGTGGCTAGTTACCACCCTACCGGCAAAGACGTGCCGCCAAGCGATTTAGCGTTCCGGTACGATGCTGTGTAGAAACCGAATAGGGGTATGGGTTTAATATAACTGCCATGCCCCTAACAGGTTAGCCCGCTACCATCTTAGACTGCATCATCACTTACCATCAGGTGAGATCGCAGTCAAGGGCTAACTTGTAGTGGATAAAAAAAAAAAAAAAAAAAAAAAAAAAAAAGGACTCATGAAGCATAAACTACACGAAATGCGCACACTGCATCGCCAAAGCTGCCTTATTTCCATGACAGATCCACCATACCTGATACCACGATAAAACCACTGGTGAGACAGGAGGTGTAAATAAACCTGCCTTTACATTCATCATAATAAGGTTATAGAGACCGTAATAGAGATCCCAATCTACATAACCGTTACGCGTTTATACAAAGTATCGTCAATACAGATAAACGCATCTTTTTCTGTTATTACTTTAATCGATTCAGAAGTAGGAAGAGAACACCAGCGATCTCGTTAATTCTAGTACAATTTATCGATCTTTAAAATATGAAGTAAAACTGATTCCAGTTACTACCTCCATGATAGACTTTTTTAAAGGGCTCATAAAATTTCATTGATTTCCGATAAATACAATTTTTTTGTAAAGTGACCAATAGATTTCGGGAATCAGGGGAGTGATCCAGTATTTTACAAGTAAAATAAGTAATATATTATTTTCATGCAACATAAATTAAATCGACTCAACATTTATTTGAGACAATTGAAAGTAACCTCGGAAGTGGTGAAGGCGAACAAGTCAAGAACGTAGGTTGTGGGTAACCGATTTGTTCGTATAGCTGCATTGTTACATGAGCTCATGTAATGCGCTTGTAACAAACGAAACAAAGGAAATAAAGAAGTAGGAGCGAAATGTTCAATGACCAAACTAAAATATTTTTATTACCACTTGAATAACAAACAAAGAATAATTTAAAGATGTTTTGTAAGGAAAAACAATTCGAATGAAAGGGGAAATAGCATTTGTTTGTTGGAAGATATTAATTTAATTTTCACTCATTGATTATTAGAATAATATCAGTGGCATTTTAACCAAAAGGAAAACAAACAGTAAATTGTATTTTTACTAACATTTCTGTACTGTCAGGATAAGCATGTGATTAATCAATAAACTTTTAGGGCTTATTTACTTTAGATTCTAGTATCGAAATAATTTAGTTATTTTCAAAAAAATTAATGAGTTAATAATTAAAATTAATAGTAGGAGTCCAAAAATTAATCAATGAATTATTATCAGAAAATTAATACGTACGAGAACTAATGTCTAATCAAAGTAAAAGTAGTATACTATTGTAGTCAATAAACAGAAAGGCGATAAGGCTCTATCGGAAAACGTAAAGTAGGTATCGAACACCTACACTATGCGATACCCTGTAAATAAAATATATTATCTGCTTAAATTATACGATTTGATTAGGGTGACGGCTAAAGGTCAGGGTACTTAGATTCACTTCCCAGAACTGTAGTGTATTTTGTAGCACGAATGAAGTACTATTAGGGTGCAGTCTGTTATCAGTAAGACGTTTCTAACTCTATAGTTATGGATATTCCAGATATAAGCTGGAAAATATCACAATGAAATAAGATCCAATGTAAATATGTGTATCGAATGTAATTATGGTGTATTAAAGAGAATTTTTATTTTTCATATTTTTAATGCTTGAGAGAAAAGATATCCACAGTATATTATTACAGAGATGGTGAGTTAATCTCACCTGCTTAATAATATTTTGAGGAATGTTGTTTTTCATAACACGAACGGTTAAATTATAGATTTGGGGAGCGATAAAATCATACCCATCTCAGCACCCATTGTTGTGGTAACAACATTCTAAAGCCAATCTCATCGAAATCTCCATTGCATCATCAACAATAGGAGGTTATGTAAGCTCTTATCACCGACCTTGTTGTCCGGTGATAATGTACGCCAGTTGACGGGTTTAAGACAGTTTGTTGAACTTGAAGTATCGATATCGTTACACGATTAATATTCAGATGAGTCATAGAACTTGTCCTTCTATAATAAGCTTTTCATTTATGTGTTACTTTACGAATTTACTATGTAGAGCTCTAAGGATATTAATTACTGCTTCAATGTATCCAGAGTTTAAAAGTCGGGGTCCTGACTGCACATTTTCCTCAACATGACCATATTGAGAAAAATGTGGTATCTGGTTTTGTTGCTTATGATGATATGCTCAAAAGGTCAGTGATCGCCGAAAATAATTGTACGCGGAAAAGGAAAAACCTTTTGACAGATTTACAAACATGGGAGGGGAATTTAAAGTTCAACAAACAGAAAGTGCTGCTGAAAAACAATTTGATATATAGGATCATACCTGAAAAAATCCAATGGGACTGAAGTCTCTCAGACTCGGACTCGGTACTATTGTGCGGAAGAACTGTTGTTATTTGGAACAATAGAATACAAAATACAATAGTGATTGTGGCATACACAGTGATATGTTTAGCAACAGATGACACGTTCCTAACAAAGCCCTAAGTACCAGTTAGCGATCTAATAAACCCCTTTATTAATATAATAACGGTTATTCTGTAACTAAACACAGATAATCTCCGCAATTGGTGTAATTGTTGTGCCGAAGTGAAAGTTGACCATTGTTTTGTAATCATGGCGTTTGTTGCTGGTATTAACTGAGTTAGTGATATCGACCTTGACTCTAGTTTTTCATATGATAGCGCTCAGCCACATGCACACCTGATGGAAAGCGGACGAATCGATCAAATGCTTTAAGCTAGCAGATGTTTCTTCTTACCATTAAGATTTTAATAGCAAAATGTAAAACCTAGTAGCTCATCCCATGCATTGTATGAAGAATATATTGAACTGGAAATGAAAAACTGACTGCCTACATTTGCTAGTCGGAAATGCACTATAAGAAGAAAAAGGGCGAGACAATATAAAAAGTTAACGTATTGGCTGTCACAAGTATTCTAATATAGAAGTAAGTCAATACAAAGTATTTGACTTGCTGATTAGCCATAGGTTGTAGGCTAAACAATTTTGCTGAGAAACGTAAACATTCGCCACACACGATGCAATGTGCCGATTATAAATTTAGTCAAATATCAAGAGGTGCGAAGTCAAGGTTGGCTGTGAGTTATGTCGCTAACTCCCTATGGCATTTGAATTGAAATTTATTTCGTGATATGGCAATATGTGACCGTGAAGGTGTTTTGAATTAATATATTATGGCCTGTATTGTAGTGTTTGCTTTGAAAGCTATTGCCACATGCCACTTTTCCAGAACAATCAAGAAACTTAGGTCTATTATATAATTTAAGATAAACTACAGCATCATCATCGCCATTAAAAATATTTTATTATATTTTATTAAGCTGATTGATATTTTTAATATAGAACTTCCGCAATAGCCGATAAATCCAATACAAATCCAATTTCAAATAGCTTCAATAAAGTGGATGAATATGATGGACCGTAAAGCTCGAGTCAGTATATTTTATGATGCTAATACCTATAGCTTATTGCATAATAGCACAGAAACTGTTATTACTGTACCTGATGAGAGCAATTTGCCGTCCTAGTATTAGTGCGCGACATCATCATATAATAACTGTTCATTTTGCTAATGTTAATGATTTCAAGACCACAAAAAACTTGCGAGATGTGAATTTAAGCCGTACAATCTTAACGAGAATAATAGACTTTGGCAATTTCTATGCTATTAAATATACTGAGAATCCTGTTGTGCAAATGAAATGGTTAATCATTGTAATGCTAATGTAATGGAGGTAAGTAGGTACAACAAATTATATTAACTAAGGCAAACTTATAATTCCATTGTTACATGCTTGTGTATTGTGATTTGAAATATTTCCTAGAAGACAACGTATTAATTTTAAAGTCAGGTCACTGGACGGTAACGAGGTTTAGTATATGCTAATAAACAAAGGGGGTTTTAAAGAATATATCAGCCAAGGCCCTTTCCAGATTAAGTATAATTTATCCAAATTGGCTAAACACAGCTCTATGGTGTTAACCATCAACTCATCAGTCGCATCTTGCAAATCAAAAAACAGAAACAAATGTTTATTAGATGTGAGAAAATAATGAAAGGAACCTTATTAAAGAGAATGTAGATGATCTCTCTACAATCGATCGTGTTGTTGATTGAAATCAACTTGAAGAGCAAAAAAAAGTAATATCGTATGATCGTTGCGTATCAAATCGAATCACTTTGTAATATAACCGTTTACACTTTTTTCTTTAGGAAGAAATTATTAAAGCAACTGTCTTTGATATTGCGAAAAGTTCATAGACCTTATCCATTACATTTTAAAAACGATTTTTGAATAATAAAAGTTTTTAAGTAGCTAGGGTTTTTGTGGGCTTACAAATTGATAGTTCGTGGTCTGTCGAGTGCGCCCTAGATGTGTTAAGCGCTTTTTCCTCTTGGATACATTGTACAGTAATGAGAATCTTTGAAAACTTTTGAGAATTTTAGTCTTTATAATTAACGAGGTAAGGGCTAAGATGGGTAAATCATCTCGGAATCGTGCGTATGCGAAGGTTATGCAAGCTGGAAGCTACTAATAGGACTCCCAGTGCGAGTCACGATTGCTTTGTACGGAATTTGTATTGTTAGGTACATACATATTATGGTGTGAACAATTTTATGTATTTGCCTTTTCCTATGTGAGACATATTGAAATAATACTTTGTCGTAATTAATTACGTAAGATCATCATTATTATTTCCGCGGGAACTCCTTAATTTTCCGGGATAAAAAGTAGCCTATGTCCTTCCCAGTGATACAACTATTTCTATTCCAAATTTCATCAAAATTGGTAAAAAAGATGGGCCCTGAAAGCGTAGCAGACAGACAAACGGACACACACTCGCATTTATAATTTTAGTACGGATTCCGGAATATTAGACCACGTTATTTCAAAACTCATTTCATGTACTGAGTCTCTTTAGAAGCATCATCTCAGTAGAATTTGCTTGCAGAACAGATCCACATTGACCTATTAAATGAAGACTTAATTTTAAGAGGTAATAGGTAATTTAAATAAATATACTTAACTAAAAATAATATAAATGTATTTTTAGCCTAATTGTTTTCCCTAAAACTCTCCATTATAAAATAAATAAAATAACTTGGATCCAGATAACGTATCACAATGATTACTATCTCAGTCACGTTGCAAATATTTTGATAAAATAATGTCAAAATAAAAATTTCACAATCAGAGCTGAAACTGATAGATGTAGTTGAAAATCATCACAAATATTTGGAGAATACCTACCTATGTACAATGAAAAAAAAACGAAAATATTATTTGTTTAAAAAGAAATGTTTCAAAAGATTGTTAAGAATTCTCCTAAGAACAAGAACCTCGTAGCTGTCTTCAGAATTTCGAACGAAGTTTGTATAAAAGACCGTTAAACGGAGTAAATGGAACGATGATTCCAGATTAGAGCACGACCTTACTAAGGTCACGAGTCACAACTCACAACTCACGAGCTTGAATCCAGCAGCTATTTACTTCATTCCTCGTAAAACTCTTGATACCTAACTGACTACTGGAATTCAATATAATACCTAATACTAGAGGTTAAAGTAGTAATTAGCGTTTCGAGTACCGAAAAATTAAAACTTTTTGTTTTATTAGATCAAACAAATATAATAAATGCGAAAGTTTGGATGGATGTATGGATGTATGGATGTATGGATGTTTGTTAGTCAATCACGCTCGAACGGCTGAACGGATCTGGATGAAATCTGGCACAGAGATAGATTATAGTCTGGAATAACACTTTTTAACAGCTACTTTTTATCCCGGAAAACTAAGGAGTTCCCGCGGGAACCAAAAAACCTTAATCCACGCGGACGAAGTCGCGGGCATCAGCTAGTAACAAATAATTTTATAAGATAATATATGTATTTGTTTAAACAAAGTATTAAGCCTCGTTGTCTGTACATTTCTGCTATCTTATAGGAAGATCATTTAAAGTTTAAACCTTTGCGATAGAACTCTGTGGACCTGGACTCCACAAACTGTGAAGGCAGTATGTACTGCTTCCTGGTAATAGTATATTGTGATACAAGGGTGGAAAGTAGGTTATTGCAAACGAGCTGTCATTAATAAGCCCGAACCGAAGGTGAGGGTTTTTAATGTCACGAGTTTGCAATAACCTTCACACCCGTGTATCACACGACGTTTTTCAATACAGTTGTGGGAAATAGTAATAAACAAATCAAAGAATTACAAGTTTATTTCAACATACATACGTACATAGTAATTAATTCTGAAAATTGAGATAGTTTTTAACATGGAATAACTTGACCACAATGTAGATGGTTTATATTTTCCACTCAATTCATGAAAATAAGCTAACAAAACATTTTCTGAGAATGACTTACTTAGTTTTTTTATGTTTTTTCCATGAAATAAAATTATTGTAAGCCGTCATATATCTTTCTTGAGATTTTGGGGGCAAAATTCCATCTTGCGCAGTTTTCGCCTCAGATAAAATATCTGGTGGAGTTAATTCCATTTCATCATAAGTACTAGAACTCATATTAACAAAAATATAATCAATTTATCACATAAAAATAAAAAATTTCAGCAAATGGCGCGTATTTACACCTGGACATATTTTTTTTTCAACGAAACTAGGCTACGGGTTCGTACCTACGCGTATACAGCCTATTCGATTTTTGTCAAATGTTGAAAATAATTAAATTAAAACTGGTAATTAAATATAATCAACAACCATTTAAAAGAATTTTGGAAATACAATGCTAAAACGTACGGATTCATTCATTTTTCCTCGTAAAAAGCCTATCCGATTATATTCTATGTATGAAAACTCCTTGCTACTAAACTTTTTTAATTGACTTGGAAAATTTAAAAATAAACTGCAAAAGTAAGTGTCGAGCTTGTAAAAGTAAGTCACGACCGTGTAAAAGTAAGATGCCTATGCGAAAGATTCAATTTTCGAATAATAACTACAGCCTCTGAAAGTGCGCCATGTTTGACAACTGTATTGAAAAAAAAAATTCTCCTGATCCTGTTGCCTCCTAAGCACTTGCTATATTTATGATGATTGAAATACCTAGTTCTTAAAACTATTAATTAGTGCACCCACTTTTTGCTATTATTTATTATTAATGAACATGTTATATTATTTAAGTAATTGTTAATTATTAATATTATTGTGACATACCATGCAAAATGGTATATTGCAGGTATGTTCCTAATCTTATTCCATAGGCACGAGCCCCCGTAGCTGAAAAATAACTATTAATAGTACATTGTTCACCGAGGGGAGAAAGTGACCGATTACTATCGAGGGTGTAGTTTGAGGCCCGAGGCGTAGCCGAAGGGCCGCAATACACGCGAGGTAGGAATCGTACTTTCTACCGAGTGATACATAGTGCTTTATACTACACCTGCGAGGAAAATAAGCGATAATTAGTGATTAAACGAACTTACAAAGGTTTAAAATAATAAATAAAATAAATATTTTTTATTTCAGGCAATTTTACAAACCCATATTCAAAATACAGAAACATAAAAAAAAAAAAAAACAAAAAAAAAAAAAAAAAAAAAAAGAAAAAAAAAACAAAAAAAAAAAAGGTTTAGGTTAATAGTTAATAATAGTTAATAGCCCTTAATTAGGTTAGGCTAGCTAGCTTTAATTTCTAATGTATTGTTTTCAATAAATTAAAAAAAAAATTTACAAAAAAAAAATGACGTTCTATCATAACTATATGAGTCGCTTCATTCGAAGCTTCACTATCACAACTAGACTACATTTTGAGGATTATTTCAATCGACATTCACCATATTATTTGACTTTTCTATGTCAAATATGGTGAAGCTGCTTCTAATATTATATTTCCTTAAGGTAAGACATCCAAATTCTCAACGTCCATACCATATTTACTTAAAATTAAAAAACAACAGCGCGTTAGAAATGGATTTTCATACAGTTTTCTCCCCGCTTAGCACGTTAGAAATGAAATTTCATACATCTTTTCCTCCCACATATTTGGTTTGTAGCAATGACGTACTTTCTACCTCGTTTTGACAAAAGCAAGAGGGTACTTTCCGAGCTGGTGTAGTATAAAATATATTCTGTGCCGTATTACATCTTTTAAACGTTTTTCAGGAAGAATTTAACTTACGAAATTCTGTATTATGTATGGAATTAGTATTTTTAATTCAAAATTTCAGTTTAGTTGGATAAAATATATAGTTTTAATTAATTACAAATACTCTTTATAAATTATTTTACTACTTGCGAGGATTTTGCGTAACAATTAGTTACATTTCTTTAGTAAGATTTACACACCGACTGACCAAGAACAAAATAATCGTTCATGCCATTAGAACAGTTGTAATTGGTACCATTATAGTGCCACACCGGCTCGAAGACAAGACAGCTCGTGCCATTATAAGAGCAATTATTGTTGTTTTGTAATCAGTACTCTTGTCTTGTTTCTTGCTTTTATGTTTAAAGGCTTATGGTTATATTTTTAATTGGCATCTATTGGGCTTTTTAGCAGTCTTTCATCTTTGCGACTTTCTGTTTACAAAGTGCACTTGCTCGTACATTTTATTTTTTGAATCTCCAAATATGTATCAAGTAACTACAAGATCGCCACCTCATGATCTATCATGTCATTATCATATCATGATCAATTGATCATAAAGATATTCGGTTATGTAAACGTATTATTATAAAACCAATACTTGAATAAAAATTTAATTTATGATTATTGATTTCATTTGGATTGTCTCTATTTGCAGATTTAGTTTATTTTTATATGGGTATGTTTTTTCAGTCTAATCATTTACGAAATCTTTACCAGTTCATTACCAGTACTAGGCCTACCATTAACTCTTTCAGGTTAGCGCATCTTCAACATTGGTGCACAGTAATACGCTCTCATTCTGTCTGCCATTCATTCTGTTCACAATAAGTATTCCTCCTGGTGGAAGGCTTCGACCGTGGATAGTTACCACCCTACCGGCAAAGACGTACCGGCAAGCGATTTAGCGTTCGTTCCCTTATGGGTTTAATATAACTGCCATACCCCTAACAGGTTAGCCCACTACCATCTTAGACTGCATCATCACTTACCATCAGGTGCGATCGCAGTCAAGGGCTAACTTGTAGTGGAATAAAAAAAAAGTATTTAATACTACTTAGGTACTACGATCAGTAATCAGGATGTCACTATTTTATGCTTGTCTATTTTTTATAGAGTACGCTACAAAACTATCTGAGTTGGTGATAGGTATTGGGTCAATTACGATTATGAAATTCCTGAATTGAGGTATGTGCTCTTGTTTAACTTTCAAATGAAATTAAGATAGAAAGTGATCGCGTGACAGATAAAACAGCTCTGAACCTATTGTTACAATTACATGCGCCAACACTTCCAGATTAGATTAAATTGCATAAATCAACTCGCTCATTCCTAGCGGTAATTATAGTACCTAACATTTAGAACTTAACTAGCCGATGCCCACGACTTCGTCCGCGTGGATTGAGGTTTTTTGGTTTCCGCGGGAACTCTTCAATTTTCGAAAGTAGCCTATGTGCTATTCCAGACTATAATCTATCTCTGTGCCAAATTTCATGCATATCCGTACAGCCGTTCTTCCGTGTTTGAGTAAGAAACATCCATCCATCCATCCATCCATCCAAACTTTCGCATTTATAACATTAGTATAGATTGTATTTTAAGATCACGGTGCAAATACGATTAATTCTCATTTTGATAGAAGTAGGTATTACTTTGTGAATCTTCTGCACTCTTCGAGCTTCGATGGCTCCATTACATGAAAGTATCTCTCTCTCCAATCGGTCCATTATGATGTTATGACTGACTTCATTACTGAGCGTCACCAATGGAAAAAGAATATTTCAACAGCTACCTATTATAAATAATTTACCATTAATTTACAAAGACGCGAAATTCCACAGTTTTTGTCAAAAATAAATGTACTCTATTACAGAGAAATAAAGATGAGTATTATCCGTCATTATGATACCAATGTCTGGCGCCAGCGAATACCGGCGAAGTAAGTCATCGTCCGCGATTAGAAACAGAAGATGAGAATAGTCGAATGCTGAAATATTACCTAGTATCGAGAACATACTATTAAATCAAAGCAAATCCGAAGTAGTCACGACTTGTAGCTTAATTAAATGTATTAATGATAGATACCAGACTGAAATTAGAAAGACAGTAGGTAGGTACCTACTCACAGAAAAAGAAGACAGAAGTGTTTTCGATCAACCCAATTATTTATGGGAAGTAAAAAAAATCTAGAGAGCATTGGCCTAATCGATAGCCACTAGCCACTGCCAGACATAATTAAAACAGTGACTCAGACTTAACAAATACAGTAGAATGTTTTCGCGACGCTACTAACCGTTAAATACATAGTGAAGAAGCATCCAAAAAAAAGAGACACGTGAAGGCTAAAATATACATTGTTAAAACTACAAAAAAACAGAGTTATCAGCCCTCTTAGAATCTTGGTACGGTAAGTTCATTTTTGAAGTTACCGGTAAACAGCTTGCTTTCAACGATGGTATCTCATCTCATCATAAACAACGCGGTAGGTCACGCCATAAGTGGGCAGTTAACCCTATTTCATGAATGTGTTAATGCGGCAAGTGTTAGCAAAAAATGACACACTAATAATAACTAATGTTAGAATGTAACCGGTTGCCGGTAAGATAAGGTCAATTACAATTTTACGTTACATGTTGGCATTTTATGCGCTTACTGTGGGAAGATTACCTGTTAAAGCGTTCTTGGAAAGCTAATTTTTGACATAAAGCTGACGCGCTGCACTGAATTTTTTGAAAATACGTCCTTAGACTCTTCAGTGGGGTACTAAGTTGCAGAGACAACCTATACTCATCTATACTTATAATAAAACTGTAACAGGTCCAATTCTGTACATTGAAGATATTTTGAAAATTTTTTTTGGAGGGCACTCATTATTCGATACTGAAGCCAAATCTGTAATTTTTTTCATTTTTGTCTGTCTGTCTGTCTGTCTGTCTGTCTGTCTGTCTGTCTGTCTGTCTGTCTGTCTGTATCTTGGCCGCGCATCACGCCGAAACTACTGAATGAATTCAAACGAAACTTGGCAAGATTTGAGCCCATACTACGAGGTAGGACATAGGATACTTTTTATCCCGAAATTCTACCCCCGAAGGGGTGAAATAGGGGTTGAAAGTTTGTATGAAAGTCCTTAATTTCTCAAGTTATGGCCATTAAACTTAATATATGAGCTGCGGGTTGAAAATGGAGACATACATGTTTCACAGTTTTTGAAAATTCAACCCCCAAAAGGGTGAAATGGGGGATGAAAGTTAGTATGAAAGTCCTTCGTTTCTCAAGATGTTTTTTTACAAGTTATATCAACGAAACTTTTTAAATTTTGGCTTACGGTAAAAAATAAAGAAGTACGTGTGTCACAGTTTTTCAAAATTCCACCCCTAAGGGGGTGAAAGTTTGTATGAAAGTCCGTCATTTCTCAAGTTGTATCGATTAAACTTGGTATACAAGCTACCGGTTAAAAATAAAGAAATAAGTGTTTCACAGTTTTTGTAAATTCTACCCCCGAAGGGGTGAAATAGGGGTTGAAAGTTTGTATGAAAGTCCTTCATTTCTCAAGTTATAGCCATGAAACTTGATATATGAGCTGCGGGTTAGAAACGAAGTCATACGTGTTTCACAGTTTTTCAAAATTTCACCCTCAAAGGGGTGAAATAGGGGTTGAAAGTTTGTATGAAAGTCCTTCATTTCTCAAGTTATATCGATGAAACTTGGTATACAAGCTACCGGTTAAAAATGAAGAAATACGTGTTTTACAGTTTTCGTAAATTTTACCCCCGAAGGAGTGAAATAGGGGTTGAAAGTTTGTATGAAAGTCCTTCATTTCTCAAGTTATATCCATGAAACTTTATATATGAGCTGCGGGTTAAAAATGAAAACATACGTGTTTCACAGTTTTTCAAAATTCCACCCCCAAAACGCTGAAATAGGGGTTGAAAGTTTGTATAAAAGTCCGTCATTTCTCAAGTTATTTCGATGAAACTTGGTATATCCACGCGGACGAAGTCGCGGGCATCAGCTAGTTATTGATATGTCAGTCATTCAGTTTCTCCTACATATATGGATGAGGGCCATATTAGCTAGAAGAAGAAGTACGAATTGAAACTAAACGGAAAAACTTTGAGGTTAAAAAAGGTGAGGTTCAGGTGAGATCGCAATCAAGGGCTAACTTGTAGTGGATAAAAAAAAGGTATGTTCAAAGACGTTGGTAATGTATTTTTACTATTGATTCTTATCAGACTCCCAAATAAACCAAGAGCAAAAACTTATTGTTAATGTATATCGTGAGTACTATTTGAATGGATTGACAGTATGTTAACAAATAAACAACTGAGACTTAATGAAGGATCTAGCAAAAGCTACGAAAATTTACTAACACATTTCGTTGGAATATCAGTCCACATATCATCAGTTTATCAGAATGAAAACTACTATAAAACGCAACATCAAAATGGATATGCAGAAAAATATTAGATCAAGAAAACCTTACATTACTGTACCATTTGAGGAAACTTATAAGCGCGATGATACTGATACGAGTAGATTTATTGTGCAGCTACCATTTCTATCAAATTAGCCAGAATTAGAAATTCATTTTCATTTTTCTATTATTGATATTGTTGACAGGTGTAATCAATGTCTGTAGAATAACTTGTAGCTTTATAATCAAGGAAGTTGATACAAATGTTTAATAGTAGGTAGGTGTCGGTATAGGTATAAACAAACGCAGTAAAAAAACTCGTACAAAAAAATATGCCTCGTGACTTGTTATGGGAACTGATTGCGATTCCCATAAACGTGAGGATTGTTGAACGATGACTGAGACGTAATGAGAGGATCGGCAATCACTGAGCAATCTTTTTTTAGTAAGGCTACTTTTAAACTTAAAACACGATGATTGTAGAAGCTATTAATTACGTTTATGGAAGCCTAAATTACAATTTTTGATATTGGAGACTTAAAAAATATATAACTACTACTACTATGACAAATGAATATGACTATGACTATGACAAACTAAACCGAAATCCGAAAGGCCGAACTTTCAATCTCTACTTTCTATCTACTTATCTATCGAACTATACCACCTAACAAGTTAGCCCGCTACCATCTTAGACTGCATCGTCACTTACCATCAGGTGAGATCGCAGTCAAGGGCTAACTTGTAGTGGATAAAAAAAAAACTATTGGTGTCGTATTTATTCTATTCCTAATTTTGCTGGGGGGACAGGGAATTATATTGTGTGCTGTTGAACAAGAATTTTTTTAGATAAAATATAAAATACATAGTATGAACAACATACACGAGAAAGTACTCTACCTATATTACTTTGTAGGACAAATATTAAATTTCGACAAGGTTGAAGAATCGCAAAACTTAGGTATTTTATTTAAGACTGGTCTTTGTTAGCAAATTGAGGAAGTCAAACAAATAAAAAAACGACTTCGTTACTTCGTAGCCCGTAGGTTGAAATAATTTAGAATACCTGGTAATTGGCGCTGCCAAGGCTGCCTGCTCTACCTCGGTGGTCTTGAGTTGCACTGTTTTTTAGTATTTCATTTATGGGGATTTTTTCGATATGACGTGTAAGTACAGTTTTTTTTAAAGGTTGTCTTCTCTGTGATCATTTATTAGTATTACTATACCGACACATTAAATTGATTAAGTATATAGTTTTGAAAATTAAGTAATTATGAGAATAATTATGTTTTTATTTGTAAAAACTCCATAAAAATCAACTTCGATACAATGACGTTAAAATTAACAAACGTAAGGAGTCGTCTTATAACTCTACCAACAATTTCTAGCCAGAATATAATAATACTAATACCTATTATAAATGCGAAAGTGTGTTAGTTTGTTGGTTTGTCCTTTAATCACGCCGCAACGGAGCAACGGATAGACGGGATAATTTTTATCCCGAAAAATTAAGGAGTTCCCGCGGGAAAAACTTAAACCACGCGGACGAAGTCGCGGGCATCAGCTAGTAATACCATATTCATGTTATACTGTTGAAAGTATATTGAAGCATTTCAGATTAAAGACAAGCTCCGTTTTCATATAGGTTATATCACCACAAATGGACGCACCTGGACGAACGCGAGGCTGATCCGCATACCCATTCGCATCAATACATTTCCCAGTAACTTTACCTGAGTTATGGTATTGGAAATTATTATTTTACTGTTAATATAAGCTCAACGAACTTCAACTATTCTAGGACGCCGAGACTCGAGATCCAGCGATACAATGGGGCCAATTCTGTTTAGCACAATCTCTAAACTAAAATGACAGCTCTATTTATATTGCTATCCCTTTTATAATAGTCCCTACGGAAAGGTTTAGAGCTGTCGTTTTAGTTTAGAGATTGTGCTAAACAGAATTGGCCCCAGTGTCTTATTTCTTTAAAAACCTTTGACGGTAATTTCTATAACATTCTGGCAAGCCTGTGTGGACTCTGGAGATATGATACGAGTATGTCCTGATCTTCAATCAATATACTAGAGCAATGTTTAGAAGCAACCTGAATTAGTGGTTATAGTCTTATAGGAAGTAGGAATCACTTAGTGGGTGATGGCTGAAGAGTTATTGATCAAGTGATCAACTCAGAAAAGAGAATGCGTAGAACTTTAGTATCCGACATATAATACACAAAACAGAGTTTCATTCACTATGAAACTCATGTCCAGACGTGGACATCACGACATGACATGACGACATGGCTGTCGAAGAATAATCTTTTTTTTGGATAATCATACTGAATTTTTAGGGTGTGAATATCATCTAATCAATAGGTGGATTACATAAAGCAATTAAATTACGTTAACAATAACTGAGACCATAATTTAAAATCACGCTCGAATCTATCAAAGTACGGTCACAAATCAATGGATTACGACGAGTATAAATAATCCAAGTGTCGCATAAAGCGCTTAATATTATATTATTCCGGTCCTAAATGAGACGTAAGCTGCACTGGTCCAGCCAAATACGGATGAAAGCAAGTCGGTCATGACACGAACACATGCGGCGCAAAGCTACAAACATCTGTCACCAATGGTCACCACTGGATTGCGATCAGAACGCGATCTTGTTAATTCTTGAAGTACTAAGCACATATTTAATTTTATAACCACACTATAAATGATGCCCGCGACTTCGTCTGCGTGGATCGATGTTTTGTTGCTTGACGTAGGAACTCTTTAATTTTCCGGGATAAAAAGTAGCCTGTCACTCTGCAGGTCCTCAACTATACCCATGCCAAAAATCAAGTCGATCCGTTGCTCCGCTGCGGCGTGATTGAAGGACAAACCAACAAACAAACACACGTATTCGCATTCATAATATTAGAATGATTTGTTCAATGACAACACACCTTTTAGAAAGGCTTTATAAAATGATTATAAGGGAAGCTTTGATTGAAAATCCAGAAATTAAAAAAAAATGGCCAGTAGAGTGACTCCAAATAAATGATTCCGATTTAAAGCTACAGTAGAATCAAGTATGATGTTGTAGAAATTTAGATGTTTACTAAACAAACAAAGTAACATCTAATTTTATCGTCTTTACGAGCATAAATTATTTAGATGAATGTAAATGTATAATGTACCACGCTCAATTGATGCGATAAAGAATTTAAGTGCTTTGAACATTTTTCTAATTCGTAACCCAGTCACGTATGCTTGTTTTAAAAGTCATGCTTTAAGGGTCTTCCTACTGGTAGCGGTAAAACTCATGTCATAAGTAAACACTATCATGGTTTTAAGGTTAATAGTGAAAAAATAAATTGTCACTCTGTGCTTATATGAATTTCGTTACGTAAATAAAAAATCCACTTTGGTCAATATTAATGTGTAACATATTGGTATAGGTATAAAGATTGAGTGATTGAAAACCATCTGAGATGTTCCTTCGAGAAAGGATCCTTCCGTTACTTAAGTAGGTAAGTATTTTATTTATTTCATCCACCACCACCACTACAGACCATTAACTTCCCACTGCTGGGCACAGGTCTCCACTCTCATAGGAGAGTGGGAGTTAGAGCTTATACCCACCACGCTGCTCCAATAACCGGGACCGACGGCTTAAAGTGCTCTCCGAGGCACCGAATTTCTAGTCAGAAAAACCCAATAAGTACTTAATTATGGCCCGATCCGGGACTCGAACCCGGGACCTCGTCGGCCGCAGTCGAACATGCTAACCACTAGTGACTAGACTAACGAGGCAGTCATCCGACCGCATTATTACAAAGCTGAAGAATAATTAGCAAATACAGCTAAAGATATCTACGCCTGCAGATTCTTTAATTAAACAAATAGCAGAAGGTTCAATAAAAGCAAAGAAGAGACTAGCATTTCTTAATTGCAGAGGCCAACCAAGGTCATTGAGACATAGATAGATATAGACATATTATATATGATATTTTTACATTGATCATGACCGCAAGCGATCAAATGTGGACCGCTCAAGTCAATCGAGGAGGCACGTAATAAACAGTTATTCAATGATCAATGCTATGTAAGGGTTGCCAGTTGCAACCCACCTTTTTAGGAAATTGCCCGGTATTGAAGATATCCTTAACATTCTCATTTATACTTACGTGATTAAATTAAAGAAATTATTTTTTATAACATGTTCATTGCTATTTATATTCTGCATACTAAGTCAATTTATTTTATCTTTGTTAGATTTCTGAGATAGAGAGTAAGTTTTATTTATCTAATAATCTCCTCGAATGCTCTCCCACCGCCGCGCCGCGCCGGCCAAATCCGGGTTGGCAGGTTTCACAAACCTTTGAGAACATTTAGGAGAACTCACAGGCATACAGGTTTCCTCATGACCTTTGCGTTAAAACATCAGGGCATGCTAAACTGTTCAATAATAAATAAGGCTTCTAACTTTTTAACTTTAAAAAGCCAAATATAAAAAAAATGGTTTTTTTAAATATTTAGAATTAGAATAAACGTTGGCAACCCTATGATTGGGAGACAACCACGATAGTAACATAAATCCGTCAAACCCTCATTTCTGATTCCCACAGTCCCGTACAGTGCACTATAGCTAATTTGATACGAACCAATCTGAGCTTTACCTGTTCATAAATAAAGACTTGTAATGCATAAAAAAAATTACCTTGTGAAATTGTTAAGGTCGCTGCACTAGTTTAAGACCAATTGGCTCGTATTAGCACAGATTTATCTGCTATAATGATGCCACTGGAACTAGCATGTCGGCTTCGTAATTAAGTAAACTATTTACAGAGAAAAGAGAGTTCCTACATACCCGTACTTACAAGAAATCTTTTTAATATCCATCAACGTTCGAAGTATATACATCCTAGAGCATACCAGAATATTTTAGAAGTTATAATATTGCGATCAATGCATTTGACAAATGAAATTAAATTCACCATTGGAATTGTAAAATAGCAAGCAGCTAATTGAATTTCCATGGATAAGGATGACACTTTCTACAAATTACAAATCTATTATATTTTCATCCCATGTATTCGAAAAGGACGACTTGGTTCGCCTTTATGTGCGCCCAAAGGTGGTGTTTTCTATAAGAAACTTTTAGCGGGCAGTAATGAGTTTTTAATCCTCTTTATACTCGTAAGTGCGCCGCAATTATCTTTGCCGCGCACTTATTGAATTTGGAACATCTAGTATTCAGCGCCAACGCAAATTGACGACCTCCGTGGCGCAGTGTTGAGCGCTGCTGTCTTAACGTGCGGAGGTCCCGGGTTCGATCCCCGGCAGGGTCAATTTAGGAATTTATAATTTCTGAATTTTAATTAACGAAAGGGCTAACTAGTAAACGTAGTGGATATATATATTAAAAAAAAAAAAAAAAAAAAAAAAAAAAAAAAAAAAAAAAAAAAAATTAACTAAATATTATTATAAAGGCGAAAGTTTGGATGGATGTGTGGATGTATGGATGTTTGTTACTCAATTACGCCCAAACGGCTGAACGGATCTGGATAACATTTGGCACAGAGATAGATTATAGTCTGGAAATAGCACATATGCTTTTTATCCCGGGAAATTAAAGAGTTCCCGTGGGAACCAAATTTTCTCATACAGGGTGATGAAAAGTAGAGTGTATCACTCGGGCGCAAATATATTTTTGGCTCGGGCGACGTACTTTGAATCCTTCGCTACGTTCAGGATTCTAATAAAGAATCCCTCGCTACGCTCAGGATTCTACTCTAGAATCCCTCACTTCGCTCTGGATTCAAAAAAGCGCCCTCGCCGTAAAAATATAATTTTGCTCCCTAATAATACAATCTACTATTATTGCACATGCATAACGTTTAAATAAAAGCATTGAGCGAGTTTTCAATCGCCTAAAATATCTGAATAATTAAACAAAAATAAATTTTACGTTTCCATTAGAATAACAGTAAAAAAATATTTAAATCATATTAATAACAAACTATTATAATTTTAATGATTTATATTGTTTTATTTAGGTTCAATTGACATGAGGCATAATTAGGCCTTTACAGCCGTACAAAAATTGCCATAGCGGTCGGTATTTCACGACCACACGGCGGGGTATTGGTAAAGTTTTCAACTAGCAATAATCGCACCTCGGATTAACCTCATTGGTTACGATATTGCCTCTGCGCAAAGTTAACTCAAACCAAACACTGCGAAACCCTTATACATTTCAAGAGACTCAAACGTTAGCGCGAGGTAGATGTAGCGTGCCGCCATCTATCGAAGAAAGATGAAACGCTTTTGTGATGCACGATTTTTGCCGCAACAGGTTTCTTCTGCCCCTTATCGCAATTAGGTTTTTATTCAGGGTGTTCAATACGATAAAATTCACCCTGACAATATTATTTAGTTAAGAAAATACTATCATGATCTGGTTTAAGTACCTACTTACTTAGTAGTAGTTACTAGTTACTTACTTTTATTTTATTACTTTATTTAATTGTATTCTATTTTTGATTAATTATTGTATTGTGTGTATTGTATACTGGCTGTGATACTGGACCCTTTTGCCTTTAATAAAAACTTTTATTATTATTAGGTAATATTGGAAATAATATTAATGCAACATATTATAATATGAGCTACACTTAAATCGTTTATACAGCATTGCGTCATAAAGAAATAAGTACAGCCAATTTCTTTAATCGAATTTCGCATTTGCGTACAGCCTAAGGTAGTATTGACGTAAGATGCGATCAAAACAAGCATACAGTAATGAACCATGACTAAATTGATGCGTGAAATCAGCAAACATGATATAATGCATGCATGATCTGGGATCACAATCATCTTGTTCTAACCAGGAAATATGTGAAAACGAGGCAATGCAATCCAAATAACCTACGATATAACCATTGCTAAAAAACTTACGAAATTCTGAATAACCACAAAATAAGCCAACCGCAAATGTGAAGTTTGCACGTCTGTTTAGCTTCGAAATTACGAAAATATTTCTTTCGAAGCTCAAATTTAACTGAAATTACACGAAAACATGTTCTCGAAGATGTAATGAAACTATTGAAACATAGAAATCATATTTTACAAAGAATATTAAGAATTTCACAACACCATGGGGACCTGACTTTAAGGGGACTCAGGCCGGTACCTTCTTCATACAAACGAAAAAGCGTAATTACTACATTATTTGATATTGTACGCCCAAAACTAAGTTTTATTTCGATTTGTCTCGTCATTATCTAGGTTTATTGATATATAAAATATTGAAAAAAATATTGATTTTAAAGTTACGAGCCTCTAAAGATTCCAATTTTCACACTAAATTGATGACAACTTTGGGCGCAAATAAATAAGATTAGGAGTGTGAAAATTATAAAACATTTTATCAATAAACATAGTTTATTTAATCATTATTTGAAATAACTTTACTTAGTAAACATACATTTAGCAGTTTTTACAAACAAACGCTTTTCCCAAACGACTGTTCAACCCTTTTCGCGCGCTTGATTTCGGTAAAAACCATCTTGCCTCGCATCCGAACATTCGACACCTCCGGGTGGCGGGCGGGCGGGGGGGGCGCTCGCAGCCTACATAATACTACGTAGCTACTAGCTATACTGCGAGCTACTTATTGCAACGTAATTAGAGTGCTATTCGTGTAATTCGTAATTATGTACCTACGTCGTGTGTGTGGTTTATATTTATAATTATTATTATTGTGAATAAGTGTTGTCAATTGCATATTGTTATTATTTTATTATTACACTAGCTGATGCCCGCGACTTCGTCCGCGTGGAATAAGTTTTTTTAATTCCCACGGGAATTTTCCGGGATAAAAGTAAGTAGCCTATGTCACTCTCCAGGTCCTCAACTATACCCATGCCAAAAAACATGTCAATCCGTTGCTCCGTTGCGGCGTGATTGAAGGACAAACCAACAAACAAACACACTTTCGCATTTATAATATTAGTAAGTATGATTGTTTCACTATTAGGGTTTATCTTGATCTAGATCACAGTTAGATCAGCTGAAATCGCAGTCAAGTCAAGTCTTCTGAGGTCCTCAACTATAGTTGAGGACCTGGACGGACCTTGACGGACGTGGCTATATGCTATGCTATATGCTATGCTATATGCTATGCTATATGCTATGCTATATGCTATGCTATATGCTATGCTATATGCTATGCTATATGCTATGCTATATGCTATGCTATATGCTATGCTATATGATATGCTATATGCTATGCTATATGATATGCTATATGCTATGCTATATGCTATGCTATATGCCATGCTATATGCCATGCTATATGCCATGCTATATGGCACATAGTTCGAAGAGCTGATGGTCGTTGGGGTCCCAAGGTGCTGGAGTGGCGACCCCGAAACGGGAAGCGCAGTGTTGGCAGACCCCCACTAGGTGGACCGACGACATAAAACGAGTCGCAGGGAGGCGCTGGATTCAGGCGGCGCAAGAACGAGGCCTGTGGAAGTCCATGAAGACCAAAAGGTCCAGCAGTGGACGTCTATCGATTGACAAAGAAGAATATTATACGAGTTGTTTACACGCTGAGGTATATAATAGTAGGTAATAATATAATAGGTATGTACTATGTAGGTTACATTTTGTAGTTTTCATAAAAGATAAGTAGGTACCTAATCATTATCATAAATCATTATACCTAATTATTACTAGTGGTTCGCCCCGAACTGAGACCTCGTGGTTTCACAGAGCGCCATCTATTGACATCAGTGTGAAGTTCTGTTAAAAATATCATCATCATTAAAAATTAAATAATTTCGTTTCCTTATAATATTTATCTAATTTTAGTATTTGTTGTTCAAGTACAGGATATAATTCAAATAATTGATCAAGTTTTAGGCTTGAGAGTTCAGAAAATTGAGAGTTCTGAGGTCAACTTTGGACGTTAGAAAATCGCCACTTTGAAAGCCCCCCTTTCGTCGATTTTAGGGGAAAAATTCAAAAAAAAAATATTTTTGGACTCTATTTCTAATTATCTTTAAAATGATATACTGCAACCCTATATAACGCTAAAAAAAATATTTTACTTCGCATTCGCTTCTATGAGAGCCCCCCTGAAATAAAGATTTTTATAACTTTTTAAGCCATATTCGGCGGGAGGCCATCGGTTTACATATTATATTTAAATTTGAAGTAATTACGTTCAGAAATTCAGAAGTTATAAGGCTCTGACAGACGGACGGACGGACGGACAAGTGCCAATTCACCCAAGTAGACTCAGAGACCTTCGCTTCGCTCGGTCAATAATTCATCAGTGATAATATTAGATATCGCATCGGTCCAACTATAATAGGTATAATCTGTGAGCGTAACATCATCTTTATACCGGGACTGCCGTGCGCGCGGTTGCACTCGCTATACTGCTCATCACTGAGTCTGTCTCTTTTTCACACAATGTTAGGTGAAACAGCAAATAGGTTACCCACGTGCGCCGGCAACTTCAGTCGCGCGTACTGAGCTGCCTTAAAGAGAATTTCTTCCTTTTCAAAAGCTTGCTATAAGTTTGAACATTTATGTCATCGTAATTTATTTCTAAATTATGACAACAAATGAGACTAATCAATCACAATTTCATTGTAATCTAGCCAATCATTATAATGATAATATATTTCAAGTAACGTATGCGCATATGCATCATAGTGAATGTAATAGATCAATTTAATGTTAGCACGGCACGGGCCGATTCGAGATTAAGAATTATTTGCATTCTGCTATCTAGATCAACTAGTAGGCTCGTTACTGCTAATGAAATTGATCTCAATTCTACATTACCAATTTAAAAGTTGACCTATATGAGGCAAGTTTTGCTGTACAGATTTGAGCATACGTGACTAGACTTGACATGATAAGAATATTCTGATTATATTGTTAACAAACGCAACATAATTCATGCTTGATTTTTCTTTTTATACATTATTATTTATTACTGATGTACTTAATTTATTATATCAAGACGAGGTTCCAACAAAAGAAAACCGTCTCAATAGCTGCTATGTCAACTCCAATAGTTCATCAAATCAGCATAGAACAAATAACTAAATCCAAATGTAATAATTTCATGTTTAAATACCACCCGTTCCTCTTATGTTTTAATGCCTATTAAGCTTTACTTTAAAGCTTTTGAGTTTTAAGTGGTTTTACTTAGTTTATTGTGACGGGAGTCATTTTAATATGCTGTTTTATTTTTGAATATCTCCATGCGTTCGACCTTCCGAACCATAAGTTGAGAATACCAATTTCTCCTACTAGAATAATGAAACTATAAACACTTTATCTTATCAATAGCCAGGGGCGTGTACTGATTGACACACGTGCGTTTATGATGGAGTGCAGCTGCATTTTATCATGGGCCTCTATTATACAGAACATTATTTACTATCCCCTCTATACAAGCGGGAACATAAAAGAACCGAGCCAATCGAGGATTGCTAAGTTAGGAATACACTTAATAAACTAAATGGCACTTATATTTACGAATATTGATTGTATTTTTGAAGGACTGCCATTAGTAAGTCATTATGAACTGATTTTAAAACTTGCTATGGCATATTTACGAACAATAATGAACTTATTGATATACCTATAGCTAAAATAAAACCAATCGTATCTGTCAGTCTTAATTGTTGTGAAAGTACTTTTATTAAAACTTACAATGCAACGAACACACTAAATGATATTAACAATCATTAGGTTACCTATCATATGTGGATAGCTTTCCAGCTTTCTATTTAATTTTAATTAGTCATACGCAAGTCGATTAACCAAAAACATGTGAGAATACTTTCATTTCTCATGATAAATGGTAGTAACCATACTATACCGCTAAGTTGTAAATGTCAAATTTTGACGCAGGAACTTTACCTGAAACAAAAAGACAATAATTAATAATTTTAACAACTTTTAATTTAGTCAATAATCAAAATAATTTTCCATTGTGATGTTAAAAAATCGACTTTACAATTTAAAGGTCACTTTAAAATTACGACCCTTGAACTCTGAAGTATCGTGGACTGTATACAACACTCCAATTTCCATGGAAAATAAAAGCAGGTATTGTTTCCTCAAGGGTTCAAACACCGCTTATGATGCAAAGTTATTGTGCAAACAACCAATGTACAATTCCACCGCTGATTTAGTTATGTGTACACGACTTCTCACAAACCTACAATAGTAATGTATATTTACCATTACCTTATAACGTATGAATAAACATGTTCACTGAAAACACGTATGGAGGCAGGTGCATCGGAATTCATTGTTCAAACAATACCTACGTCATATTTGAACGAAAATACCGAACAGTATCGCTTTTGTTTATTAAGTGCAAGGGAACAATGTTGTTACTGTTACTTCTTATCGACCCATTGCGACTGCCTCGTTGGTCTAGTGGTTGGCATGTTCGACTGCGGCACGGGTTCGAGTCCCGGGTCGGGCCATAATTAAGTATTGGGTTTTTCGGACTAGAAATTCTTAGTACTAGCCCGGAGTTAGGAAGTTGGCGGTGTTTCACCCCCGTACTTCGGAGAGCACGTTAAGCCGTCAGTCCCGGTTATTATCACTAACATGGTAATAGTCGTTAAAGCCCGCCAACCCGCATTGGAGCAGCGTGGTGGGTCTAAGCTCTAATTCCCTCTCTCCTATGAGAGTGGAGGCCTGTGCCCAGCAGTGGGACGTTATTGGGCTGTAGAGGTAGTGGACCCATTGCCGGCTCAATACTGAGCACGAGTCTCCTCTCGGAATGAAAATGGTTTGGTCATCACAGTCTACCATCTCTACTACAACTTCCGAAAGTTGGGAGGTGCGTGCCTCTACTAATGACTAGATGCACAAAGTTATTTTTGATGTAGAGTGCAAAATATTTTTAAATAATACTATGAAAGAGAGGAAAAGCCTATTCTAGATTTGCTTAACAAATAACTCCGATTTAAATGCTCGAACAGTTAAAATGATTCTCACATCGCGTTGACAAAAAAAAAACCTAAATCGGTTCAGAATTTTTCTCTTATTTTATTTTCTGAGTCCGGCAGACGTTGTCCTACCCTGAATCTAAAACCCGATTGCAGTGCCACTTACCGGGTCTAATTTTGAATATAAACCATCGCGGGAACCACCCAAACACACACAATAAATCCATCAGAATCGGTCCAGCCGTTCTGATTTTCTGAAGTGATGCGAAGTCTATATAGATAGATTATCTTCTATAACGCAATAAAATAAAATCGCAGCCGATACCATCCGGATGTTATACATCCGCACAAACTAGAATCTATAATATTAATTCGTTCTTTTGCATAACACATACAAAACAAACACAATGTAATGTAACTACAATGATTCGTCAAATATGTATCAAATTATCTCATCATCTATTTAAAGGACTGATGGACAGCGAAATGACAGTGATAATGAAGTAATGATGTACTGCATCACGATGATCTAACCATAAGCAAGCCGTTACGCAACCGACAATTATCATTATTGCGGTCTGCAACATCGGCAGATTGCAAGATTGATGGGCGAAAAATTACCAGCTGCAGTCGAGAAAAAGAACAGAAAAGCTATATTTTCAGTACTCAAACCCGGCGGAGTGTGTTGTGGGCTCTTCTGGAACCAGGGCGCGTTTGGAACCCTCGTAGCTTTACTTTTAAGTTACCGTGGCTAATTATCACCATCACGTCTTTTATTTTTTTTAAAGTGACGTTCAGAAGGTGTGATTTGTAAGAACCAATTTCGAATAAATATACTTTGAGTTTGAGTTTGAAATACTACTAGTCTAAACTAATATGAATAAATATGCGAAAGTTTGGATGTATGGATGAATATTTGTTACTCAAACACGCCAGAACGGCGGAACAAATCTGGATGAAATTTGGCACAGTAATAGATTATAGTCTGGAATAACAAATAGGCTACTTTTTATCCCCGAAAATTAAAGAGTTCCCGCGGGAACCAAAAAAACCTCAATCCATGCGGCCGAAGTCGCGGGCATCAGCTAGTAATAAATAAAAAGTAATAAAGTAGTAATTTCAGTATTTTCCTTAGGTATGTTATTTTTGTTGATTCTCTTTATACACATACATTATGTATATATTATTAATTATGTATGTGTTTAAAGAGAGTGCAAATATTAACAGACAAATTTTGATGGTTCTTTAAATATACGTATACAGCACGAAATATTAATCAAAAGGTGTGAAATATATTACAAGCTAGCAATAAGAAAACAACACATAGATATTGAATACCACGAAGCCATTAGATCACGAAATCATCTCAACGATATGACTAACGAAATACGCAACGCAATCTAAACAACCTTCAAATAGATTTGAAGGGAAACTGCAATTTGCTTGCAAAATTGACTTCGTAGATTTTATGCTCGGCTGATGAACAAAGAATTATGAGTGTATAATTTTATTATAATTACAATGTTACTGTAATTGGACACTCGAGAAGTCTTGAGACCTTGAGCTTACTAGAACAATGCTTTTTTTATTTGCAATGATAATAATAATATAATTTGTAGTAAAAACTTGAGTGATCTCAAAACTTTGGCTCCAAACAATTTTAGATTTGAACCATGATAATAATCCATACTAATATTATAAATGCGAAAGTGTGTCTGTCTGTCTGTTTGCTTCGCTTTCACGGTCTATCTGTTCAACCGATTTGATGAAATTTGATACAGGGACAGGTTGTATCTCGGGGAAGGACATATTATGCTACTTTTTATCCCGGAAAATTAAAGTGTTCCCGCGGGAATCAAAAAACTTAATTCCCGCGGACGAAGTCGCGGGTATCATCTAGTTATTTTATAAAATAGTGCTTATAAAAGTTCCCAATTTTAAGACACCAATTATTGGCTAGGTGAATCTAATAGTAGATTGTTCATCAAGGGACTAAAATGAGCCATTTCATACGAGATATTTAGCTTACCGAGCGTAGCGAGGTATGCTATAGAATCGAGTAGAATGGCTTTTAGTCCCGTGGTACTCTACTTTTCACTTCGACTGCTAGAAAATAAAATAAATACCTAACGATTTTTAATTATTTTTTTGCCATTCCGTTGTTACATTTTAATAGTAGGAGGAGGATCTTTATTTTCATTTAATGATATTAACAAATAAATAGTCACAATCACTTTACCCTATGCCTTTACCTTGTATTACGTATTGTGCATCGAAATCCGAAATGGATTAAATAAACATCCCTTTCAATAAATGTAATTAATTTCAATAAAAATTCTACAGATTTCGCGGCAATCCGCAATACCAACTTTATTTTTCTCCTTATTGTTAACAAGAAGGAATTAAAAAAAAATACATTAAGAACCATAGAAATTGAGCTGTAGGTGATTATTGCGTGCAAATTATTTCAAAAATGGAACATAAAAAAAAGTAGATCATTCTGTGTGGATCGTAACATAGCGTAACTATTTATTCATTTCATACAGTGGGTCGAAGCTCACACAAATGTCAGACCTGACTACCATCATACCATGACAGTTTTAGCAGTCCTAGATGTACGGTACTGCATAAAAGACATTAGAGTGATAGAATTTTGTATTATAAAAATTCTGCTAGGTTCATTCGTTACGCCCCTGTCACCCCGCAGCTTTGCTTTGTCTAGATGCCTTCGTTGAACGACTGGTAGGATAGAACGTATCTTCTTAGACTGTGTCTGTGACATTCGTTTGGGCCGTTGATATTATCCATAGACTATACATATTTACTACCTACCCATTAACTACCTATAAATTGATAACGCCAGCAATTATTAAAAAAAAATTATTTTAATCCCTAGACCCTAAATGCTAACTTTAGTCCGCCTACGCTAAGCTATAATGACATCTTTTTAGAGCATGAGAGGTGAAATAGTAGATTAATACTGCAGCGGCCAGCAAAACAGGCATTGAAGGACGAACGTGTAAATGTGGGCCGAGGCGAAGCCGAGGCACGCATACGTAAGTCCATCAATGCCTAGTTGTGGCCAAGGCTTGTATAGTGCTTTTCTCAAATAATTCGCGGAAATTAAAACTAAGTGTTCATCACACTCATTGTCTTCACTTGAACTCATTTTGTCAAAAACATTTCAAAATCAATGACGAACAAAGAACAACAATAATTTTTCCCGCGTTAAAGTGTTCATTTCTTATTTTTTTTCAATAAACATGCTTTCTATTTGCAAGCTAGTTCGAAATTTAAATAAAACCTTTGATAAGTTACCTCCTTGGTTGCCATGTTTCGGAGTAAAAGATCGTTCCATTTTTAAATTACACGACAGATATGAATTTAATATGTAATTTATTTGACCGCTAAACCACGGCAGATATGGATTTTCATACAACTTTAGTCGGCCGCTGCTCGCATGTATGTGGCCAGTACAGCAATTTCGATTTATCTCGAAGAAGGTTGTCAAAATAATGCTCACATTTCCAAGCATGTTTGAGAAAATACATTTTATTACCATAAATAACAGAGCTATTTCAAAGGTCAGCGTCTATATTGACATATCAATTCCGTAACGGAGAATCGCAGATGTTCGATTAGCATTTCATTGCAAACGCAAGGCGGGTTATTCACCTCTTATAAAAGTAAATTAAATCCAATCATCTTCCTCCCACATTATTTACTAATGTATTACGATCCTCCAACAGCGTAGTAACCAGTAACGTCCCACGCGTCTGCATGAAACGCTAAATCATAAAGCGTGTGACGAAATCAATTACCTATATTCTAATACCGCACAAAATTGTTTTTGTTTTAATAATTAAATAAATAAATGATTTATCCATTTCACGTTGGACAACTATTGTCACTTATGACTTACCTAAGTCAAGACTCTACCACCGGTTCGGAAAACTGATTCTACTGAGAAGAGCCAGCAAGAAACTCAGCAGTTGCTTTTTCAAAAAATAAAATGTTACAATTACAAAATGTAATTGACGACCTCCGTGACGTGACGAGAGCGCCGCCTCAACACTGCATCATGCTCTTAACGCGCGGGGGTCACGGGCTCGATCCCCGGCAGGGTTTGGATATTTATAATTTCGGAATTCTCCCTTGGTTTGGGTGGTGGGAGGCATCGGCCGTGGCTAGTTACCACCCTACCGGCAAAGACGTGCCGCCAAGCGATTTAGCGTTCTTGTACGATGCCGTGTAGAAACCGAATAGGGGTATGGGTATCTTAAACCCATACCCCTGTTCGCCTAAACTGCCATGCCCCTAACAGGTTAGCCCGCTACCATCTTAGACTGCAACATCACTTATCATCAGATCGCATTCAAGGGCTAACTTGTAGTGGATAAAATAATAATTATACACAATTCATACGTTACGTAGCAAGTATTATACTGACTTGTGGGATGCTGTATGCGAAGCCGGTTGCTTCCATGCAACTTTGTCATTAAGAAAATCATCAATAGTATAAAAACCTCGACTTAACAAATGCTGTTTAACACAGTCTTTCATCGCCATCATCATCATCAGCCATTGTGCATTCACTGCCAACGTGCTCTTTTTGCATCCAATTTAATACAGTCTTTAAATGTATGCAATGGCACATCCAGAATTTCTTTTAATGCTAGATTATAGAGCAGTATACTTGTAATAATATTTAAATAGTCAGGGTTATTTATTTCAAGTCTATTTCCCAACTCAACGGTCTAATTCTATTGCAATATAACAAAATGACCACTTCCTTTACTGTGCTATTAGTTTTAAACAACCTCGCTCAACAATCAGTTTAACTCATGATCTATATCTATATATAAAATTCAAAGTCCTGACTGACTGACTTATATATCAACGCACAGCCTAAACCGCTGGGGTTAGAAACTTGAAATTTTGACAGTAGGTTCCTTTTGTGACGTAAGCGCTCACTAAGGAAGGATTTCTCAAAATTCCACCCCTAAGGGAGTGAAATAAGGGTTGAAAGTTTGTATGAAAGTCCGTCATTTCTCAAGTTATATCCATGAAACTTGGTATATGAGCTACCGGTTAAAAATTAAGAAATACGTGTTTCACAGTTTTTGAAAATTCTACCCTCAAAGGGCTGAAATAGGGGAGTAAAGTTTGTAAAAAAGTACTTAATTTTACTACATATTTTTCAAGTTATATCTACGAAACTCGATATTTTGGCTTTCGGTAAAAAATAAAGAAGCACATGTGTCAAAATATTTAAAAATTTCACTCCCAAAGGGGTCGAATAGGGGTTGAGTTATAGTCCTGAACCTTGGTATTTGGGCTTCCGAATTAAAATTATGAAATACGTACCTATTCCACAGTTTTGAAATTCCTATCCCCAAGGACGTTAAATAGAGAGTTTGTCCTTCAATCACGCCGCAACAGAGCAACGGATCGATGTGATTTTTTGCATGGGTAGGTATAGTTGAGGATCTGGAGAGTGACATAGGCTTCTTTTTATCCCGGAAATGAAGGAGCGCCTATGGGAATTAAAAAACTTATGCCACGCGAACGAAGTCGCGGGCGTCCTCTAGTTACCATATATAGTCTTAAGAGTCGATTTAACTAATGAAACGTTTAAACATGAATATGCTCATTGTTTTATTTCGATACTTCAGTTTAATGGCAGCTATTCTAATAGACGAAAAAGTGAGAGGGGCCTTAAGTGCTTCTGTTGATGTCAGTTAAACGAGATTAGAACGATCAAAGAAAATTGTTATATCTTACGAAACTTATTTATCCGTAACCAAAGATATACAATGTTATGTGTTCTAAATTGAACACCTCATTTCATCATGAGCGATGCGAATCCATTTATATTAATGATAATTGAAAGAATATTGTATAACAAATCAGGAAATTAGGTTTGACTTATAATGATAATAAATTTGTTTCATATTATTTATCTTATCTTGTTATTTAAATTAATTAAATTCTTTGATTAGATTAGATTGACTTTATAAACATAACATACAACCCAATCCAGATGCTATTAGGATAATAAAACATTTTCTTTTTGGTTTTCTTATGATTACAGTCACTCGAGAGAAACGGATAGAATGCTAACTGTCATCCTAATAGCATCTGGATATGATAGTACTGTACGAAACGAAAAGAGCAGTCTCTCTAGTATCATACTAGTAAATAATAACAACGAACATAAAAGATAACATTTATCGAGTGCTTTTGATAGAGTTTTATTAACGCAACACACAAAATACTTGACCTTAAAGTCATAATAAAAGAGGAAGCATTCAAAAGCGAAGTTGTTAGTGATTAAAACATCATACCACTTGTTAGATGTTAAGGCGTGAGATCACCGACGAGATATGAGTCATACAATTCTATTAATTTCGCGAACGTATTTCTGGTTGTCCGCTCAAATGCCATTGACCTATTTAAACGTGATATTAATTCAACTGTTATTACCGGTGTCGAACCAACTAATTATAATAGTGCATTTGAATTATCGGTAACAATTCATATTAATTACATGAATGCCAGGTTAGATATTAAACTTGCTACTAATCAAAGTTGAAAGGAAAATCCATCACTAATCGAATTTAATAGGTTCGATTCATTAGAAACGGTTGGTGAAACGATTTGTGAAATAATTTAAATCAGACTACAAGTTCCCGTTCAAAATTGATTCAATTAATATTAATTATTAATGCAGGTATCACAAAAGTGTCTAATAAAGTGTAATAATCAGGTTATTACATATAAAATTTTTCATATAAAATGTAACTTTCAATATTTGTTCGACGTAGAGATGCCGTAGATATCAATATTATATGTTGAAGTCCTGAATGTCCTGTATTATGCAGGCGTCGTCGTTCATTTTGAGAATACACACTATGAGAATTCAACATTTTGTGAATTCAACCTTTTTAAGAAGTCGAGGTAGAGTCCTGATGAATAAGAGCTGTGTTGATTCATTACTTGTTTCACTTTTAATTTAGAGAGCTAAGTAATTATTATAGAGCTTTCTTTATACATCCAATTTTAAGAGCAACATGAAACAACGCAGAAAAAAAGAATTTAAACTCGAAATAGTATAATCTAATAACAACAATAATCTATCAATTTTATCATTTCTAGATTACTAAAATAGATACATACAATGAATTCAAGCCAGAGCGGGCACGTGCTGACAATAAGAGAAGGCTTTTAACAATATTGACAGGAACCGGTTCGCCCCTGTTCATATTCAAAAGCTGCCCCTTTTCACTGCAGATTAAATGGCCTTTAATAGAGACCCTATACTAAAGAAGCCTTAATTTTATTTTCAATACACTTGCTCGAAAAATGCACTTACAGAGGCAGTAAACAGAGCTTGTAAGTTAAATTTACTGCCCTCGTGCGGTAAATTTGCAGAATTTACTGCCCTCGTGCGGTAAATTTGCAGAATTTACTGCCCTCGTGCGGTAAATTTGCAGTTTTTTTAATTTTTTTTTAAGTCTATTTCACTTCTAATTAAAAAGTTTTCTTGCAAGAAGGTTCATAATGATATTGACTTTGTAAGTAAAAAACCTAAAAAATAATAACATTTAGATGTAGATTGATGAAATCAATTCATGAAATTAAAAATTGTATTTAATATAATTAATTAAAAAAAATTTAAGTATTAAAAATCAAAAAAGTAAAGGCTGAATAGTCCAGGTTGGGAGTTAAGAGCTAGAACCTAGAGCCATGAAGCCAATTTAAAAAAAGCCATTACAACAACGCGCCGTAGATACTAAATCTTTAATCTGTGCGCGCTATTTTTAAAAGTTTATTTGAGTTTTTCTTATAAATTATTAAATAAATATGAGTGGTTTATGTGTTGTGGAATAATAAAATTAAATCAACAATTAGGTATTTTAGATGTGAGAAAAAAATCGCGCTATTAATAGCCGCCAAAAATCTCGAAATAAGTACGGGCGTGAGAAACCATTTTCTAGTGAGTACCTTGTACCTACCTACTCGAGTTTTATTTTCAAGTTTTCTCACAAATGTATTGAAAAATATCGTGTGATACACGGGCGTTAAGGTTTTAACAAACTCGTGACGATGGTCAGCCCTCGACTGGCCTCATCGGGCTGACATTAGTCAACTCGTATGTAAAAACCTATTTACCGCCCTTATATCACAAACTACTATTAACTTAGGATTAGCAGATATGTATTAGGCAAAAAAATCTAATTATTTTTTATTACCGTGATTATGAATTGAAAATTTTAATAAGAGTTTTCTAAATACTGTACTAATTTTAATGAATGAATAAGCATAGAAGATGAATAATTTAGCAGTAAAAATGTTACACAAGTGATTCGACATAATATAAAATAGGCGAAAAAAAGAAAGCATCATATTAGATTGCTTGATAATCTGTATTGTCACAACTTATTTAGATATTATGGAAATTATAACAAGCGCAGATAAAGATAACAATCTTAACAGACAAAAAAGATTCATTAATATTCCACGTATGAGTATTATGTGCCATATCAAATGACTATAATACTATTAACTACCACTTTAGTACAAGATTTATTGCAAATGCTAATTTTCTTAGCCAACAGCGATATTTTCTAAAAAGGGAAACGTTTATAGCACCATAATATACAAGAAAAGAAGAAATGTCTACAGCACTAAGCGCTTTTACCATAGCATCATCTTTATAACATGTAGTAAAATTTGAAAATTAAGGCCGAAAACATACTGTAAGCCCGTCTCAATTCAACGTGTACCTGTAGCGTTGTCGGATGGAGTGGCGTGTTGTAAGTGTGTTCAGAGCATAAGTAACGCTTTCTCAATGACAACCATAAATTAGGAAGTAATCTAATAATCTATTTTATAAGAAGCCACTTTCGGTTATAATAATAATTAGCAATACTGACATAATGTCGCATAGAGATGTGAAAGTATGACATGATAGATAAGTCACCGGACTTCTTATTCAAATATTGTCTTGGAGATGATAAGACATGAAACGAATGTAGACATATCTAATATATAGGACAAATAACACTCACTGACTGATCACTATGGACCGATAGGAAGTCCATGTTGATCTTGAAATCTCTAGATTTAAATGGCCTAGAGCAAGGGAAATTTTAAGTCTGATCAAAGCTAATGAGGTCAAAATACAACAAGCGCAAAACATAAATTGTATAAAAGCCTCGAAAAGTAAAAAAAAATCAAAACCCCACCCGACCCGACCCAGGTTACCCCGTCACCATTTCAGACGGCACCAGAGCTTACCAAAAAGAGAGATTGCAGCCAAGGGCTAACTTGACTTGGAAAAAACAAAAGAATGCTGAAGAATATGAAACTGATGGACTGATGTACTGGAAAATGAGGACGCATAATATCTAAAAGAGGCAGGCAAAACATACCAAGACTTGAGTGTCAGCATGTAGATTAGACAACCGATAAAACTTATACGCTATACATTATGAAATGTATTTATTAAAAGATTCCTATCAAGAACATGGCAAATAATATTATTATAAAACAGAGATACATCGCGAGGCTTGCACAATAATCCTATCAATGTTTTATTGAAGATCGATGCAATCGATAATATTATAATGCATTAGATAAAATATTGAATAGCGGTCAACGCTCCATCACGAAAGAGGAACTAAAGTATCTAGTACATAAAGGCCAAGAGTGTTTTCACACACCCGCTTGTTATACGCTTCCTCCTTTTAAATGTTCATACCGCGAATATATGTATTTAATTAATTAAGAAACTCAAACCCATGTTTTCTAAATAACGAATTACAATAATCAAGCCAAAAAGCTTTACAAATCACCCAATAAATAATACATATTTTTCAAAAATCTTAAGATTGACTAACTAACGCTGAGTTGCACGAAACTATTTTAAACATTTAAGTGTTGATTAATCACAAGACTCCATACGATTCTTGCGATTAAATTAGTCTAAGTACCACTTAAATTTTTGTATTTGTTTCGTGCAACTCAGCGTAAGACTGTTAAATCTAAACATCGTAATCATGCAGCCAATAAAACAAATTAAAAGATAGAATTATCGAAGCATTAACCATTTAAGAGTATTTATTAATATAATTCAATTAAATACAGACATAAGAGTTAAGCAAGGCTTTGATGTTAGACCATTTAATAAACGCCTACGGTTTACAGGCACTCTGCGCTAGGCGCTAGTCGCTAGCATGAGTCGTAGGTCTCAATCACTGAGTGGATGAAATAAGATCTCAATACATTCGACCTGGGCGACTGACAGCGCGGCGGTAGAGCTAAGAGCATAAACTAAGTGGTTCGTTAAAGGCACTGGTTGCAAGATTCACTCTGCATTGTAACCGAAGTTTACAGTCCAATTGCAGAATGGAGAAATGCTATTAATTAATAACGAATTCAGTTCATAGGCCTAGAAATAATTCTATAAATTAAATCCAAGACACAAAGCATCGCTAAATTTGTGCCTGCATTTGTCACTTAAAAATATGTCCACTATGTTTCTGTTCTAAGTATTTCAGAATTGATTGGTACAAAATAAATTTAAAAAAAAAACTTGAGTAATATTAGTCTAATGTAGCTATGATGCAAACATTAACCTATGTAACATTTAACCGTTTATTTTTAGCCCTCGTTCTTTTGACTTACTCCGTTCAACCTCGAAGCTAAAAGTGTGTAGTACAAGCTCTTTCAAATCATTTCATATAATTTATATTTTCCATCAGAAATAAATCGTAAAAGTGTTATGACAAGTTTATAAAATCAAACAAAGTTAATATAAAGCTTTTAAAGGCAAGTCAAAACAAGCCTGAAAATATCTGGAGTAATTTTTTTATTCCACTCATTAGGATTCATTTCTAATCCGTCAAACCACACATCACGTTCATTTCATTAAAGTGTTTGATGCTGTTACCCTCAACACTTTCACGTCCCTGATTCTTCGATACCTCTCCATATAGATTTTATTTTGTTTTTGGAATCGTCTGTTACGCCACAAACTACTTGTGATTTTATAACGAGGTTCGAGATAAGATGAAGCGATCGACGTTTATTTCGTTATTGAAACTGAATTTTAACTTCATTTCTTTAGCACCATTTGTTTAACTTCTTAATTATAATGATATCTTTGAAAACTTCTTCGCGTAAAAGCCTATCTCAAAATTGAAGATGATAGCATTCAATTTTGGAATTTAATTAAAAATTGAAACGATATCGTGCCCAACCTTATCCGTTGTAGGTATATAATCAGTTAATGAAAGAAAACATCGAGTTAATGAAAGATATGAGACCGGGTATCATCCATAAGGCCCATTCAGTCATCTATGCCTGCATAAAAGAGAAAGTACAAAATTACAAGAGCGGAGTAAAATTCCAAGTGATTTAGGGCCATACAACAAAAAGGAGGTTTAGGTTAATCGAGGCAAATTGGTCAATCGTTGGGCAATCATTGTTTCTCTCAACCTCTACTTTAAAAGAAACTGCTGAACCTCGACCTGAACGAGCATTTGCGCGCAAATGGCTGAACATAATACCATAAGTATAATTGGCAAATAATAAGGCATGGCGGCGCCTGCCCACTGTTTTGGTAAAACAGAAGTAGGCTTTAGAAAGTTAAACGATATAAACGTCTTCTCCTTGAAGATAATAGAATGTATACGCAAACTTTAATGATGATGATCTTTAATCTTGCGTGAATATTTAACTCAAACAGTGACTAACCATGCACGCTGCAAAAATAGATAAACTTGGCTTTGAAAAAAAATATAGAGCTAACCTAACCATTTCATTTCTATGCCATATTTCTGGATAAAACTAAGAGTATATATCTGCTAATTTCTTTAAATCTACCTGCACTGCACAAGGTCCGTTTTAATTTTGAGCCATATGCCACACGCTATCTTGCTTTGGACATTTTACCTACCAAGGAAAGTACAATTTGCGACACTACCGACAGCCACAATTTATGGCTTAGGACATCGAGGAAATCGATTATTATTGTTGCATCGATAAATCTAGCGGACAACATTAGAATTTGGATTCGAATTTACATCTATATTGCTATTAGTTCGTGCTGAATGTCGACCGGAAACATTTATTTTATAATTTAAAGACATATAAAGAAAGAAAGGGAAAGCATAGGAAACAGTAGATAAGCTATGGAATTAAATTAGAAAAAATGTTATGTTAGTTGATATCAGTTTCACTTTGGAACGAGACATTAGTTTTAGATCTAGAGTAGAGCAGTTAGAGTAGTAGTAGTAGGTAGAGTTAGAGTAGAGGAGTTAGAGTAGATCTCACCTGATGGTAAATGATGATGCAGTCTAAGATGGTAGCGGGCTAACCTGTTACGGGCATGGCAGTTATATTAAACCCATACCCCTATTCGGTTTCTACACGGTATCGTACCGGAACGCTAAATCGCTTGGCGGCACGTCTTTGCCGGTAGGGTGGTAACTAGCCACGGCCGAAGCCTCCCACCAGGCCAGACCAGAGAAAATTCAGAAATTATAAACTCCTAACTTGACCCTGCCGGGGATCGAACGCGGGACCTCCGCACGTTAAGACAACAGCGCTCAACACTGCGCCACGGAGGTCGTCAAAACAGAACTGAACTGAACCACTACTGAACAGTCTGTTTGGTCTTTGTAATCTGAGCTATTACCGCTGTATTCGAAGTGCAATCAGTGGTCAGGACTTCGGCTTCCTATTTATTTATTTATTTATAGCCCGGACACTACACTTTATAACACTACACTTTTTTTAAAATATAAAACATATACCAGTAAGCCTTCTAGCTCATATGAGTGTGTTCACAGCTCTGTATTAAAAAGAGAGGTGGCTTTTGTAAGGAAATTCCTCGTGTTTATTTCTTAATGCGCCTATACAAGTCGTTGTTCCACGGAGCGTAACAAATTTTCTAGTGCGCCGGTGGTCGCGTTTTACAGCCTCCCGGACAGGAACAGTTTTTGTCCTTTACTCATTATGGTTTCGCGGTATTCTATCGCAATCTGACTCACCGCCTGTGTACGTGCTCCTACATAATAGCGAAATTTGCGTTTACTCAGAATTGTTCAAATTTTATAATAATACCAACATGTTTTTTGTTCAAACTTACCCATTTGACCATGACTGCACTTGCTATGTTTATACACTCGTTTATAAAAATGAATCCCTATTTCACTATGTGACGGTGTCACGCGTAAACGGCTGGACCAATTTCGCTAATTCTATTTTTGTTGTGTTTGTTATTGTAAGGAGAAGGTTCTTATAAAAGAAAAAACTAAGAAATTTGCGCGGAACATTAGAAAATTTAAGAAAACTTACGACCGTATTAACTTCGCGCGTTTGACAGTTCGCGCGTTTGATGAATGTGAATTTAGCAGACAGCTGTTTTTTTATTGTAGGTACATAGGTACTTACTACTTTTTATCCCGGAAAATTAAAGAGTTCCCGCGGGTGCCAAAAAACCTCAATCCACGCGGACGAAGTCGCGGGCATCAGCTAGTTGTTAATAAAAATCGAATGAAAATAAACTTTGTATCGACAATAATAGTGAGTACGTATTATTCATGACCTATATGTAATCGCGTCACGCAGATTGAATATTTGCGAATCGAACGAGAGGATTATTTAGAAAAATAAGGAGCTTTTTAAAAATAAAGAAGCCATGTGCATGAAATTAAAACCCCCAAACTAATGATAATAGTTTATTGACATTACCCGCACTCATCTTCTCTTACCACCATGTCTGGAAGGAAACTTGATACGTCATTGTTTTGATAGGACAGGGAATTACAGTATGATATCTTACCATGTCATGACTCTACAGAGAGTATTCTCTATTCCACCACTACAGCCCATTAACGTCCCACTACTGGGCACAGGCCTCCACTCTCATAGGAGAAAGGGAATTAGAGCTTAGACCCACCACGTTGCTCCAATGCGGGTTGGCGGGCTTGAACGGCTATTATCATCTTAGTGATAATAACCGCCTATGTACCTAAGTAAGTACTTATGTTAGTAATAATAAGTATTATCTAATATCTATATTATTCATCATTTCAACATTGCCGGTTCATACTGAACCTGAGTATTCTCTCGGAATGAGAAAGGTTTGACCATAGTCCACCACCCTGGCCAAGTGACCAGCGGGGATTGGTGGACTTCTCACACCTTCTTCTTCACCGTTTGAAGCAATTGATATTTAATTTCTACCTAGGTATCTAGGTACATATAAAAGGAGAAACTGACTGATTGACACCAACTTACAGCTCAAACAGCTGAATCTAGTAACTTCCTTATTTTGCATGTAGATTATCTTAATATATCGTAGACCTCGCGGAAATAACTAGTAGACTAGTTGTATCATAATTAATTATTATTTTATCTAGTATGAAAAATCAGTCGGTACTTTTGCATGGAGAAAGAGGAAGCAATCGATTTTGAGAGGTTTTGTGGAGTAACGATGTGATGCCAAAGTTCATGTCCCCAAGCGAAGCTCAATGAACCACAATTAGTTTTAACTTCCCAACACAGGATGTGACGCAAACATTTAATAGAATCATAATCAGCATCACATTGTCAATAGTTCCCATGTTATATCTTAAAAGCATCACAGTTCAGTATGTGACATAACGTAAATCGAGAGAAAGCGTGTAACCAATAATTCGACATAATGCACTTCAATTACGGCATGAAATTGTGTAATTGCGAAATTTAACCAAAAAAAAAACAACCATGACTGTCTGCCGTATGAAGCAAACGGTATATTAAGTGTTGTTCAAAGTCAGTATTCGCAAATAAGTTCTATGAATTGCAATATACTGCAACTTTTTATGAGTCTCGTTACCGCATTGTAGGAACATTATTTATAATTTGGTTACATATTATTTGTCATGAGCAAGTATTTACTGATACATCTGAATTTGACCACTGTGTCCAGTTTACTCTGTCTTTATGTCTTTATGTAAAACTTTCTCGGGAATTCTCTATAATAGTTACTACATAGATATAATTCCGAGATTTTTGACAGCATCAGTTTACTGCATAAATACATTCACTTAAAAAAAGATAGATCTAATATCTCCCTACTCTAGGGTCAGTTGGCCACCAGAGAATGTCGTTATAGTTAAACTTGCCTACCAAAAAGCTTGCAAAGTGTGTGGAACAAGTCAGTATTCTTACATCCATAAATAAGGTTATAGGTCAAATTTTGGTAAAAAGTAGAAGAATCCTGACTTTTGCAACCCACTTAGCTTGATTAACGTAGTAAAAAGCCTTTACCACAAGCACCTGTGGTGTACCCTAAACCTAAACAAAAGTACGCCCTGAAGATCGAAGCCGATACTAAACGATTTCAAACATTAAATAGACCATGAGGAATTTGGATGCACTTATTTCTCTTTCCATTATACTTCCCTACAAATAACATGAAACTAAACTGGGACTACCGGATGATTAGAGGCCAAATTGCCCGTTATGCAAACATCGCCGGGCACTGACATCTGTCGAACATTATGCTAAGGAACAAGCACATAAAGTTCGAACAGATGGACCGAGTACAATGAAATCGAACCATGTGGGACGCGGAACCAATAATTTATTTAGTACAAAGTTGAAACGGGTAATGTAGTACATTAATAGTAATTGAGTAGAAGTTTCAAACATCACTTAAGTAATTTTTTTTTATGTCTTGCGACTCATTTTATAAGTAAAAAAAACAACGCAATCTAAAACAAAGCAGCGGAAACAATTAATTTTTTGAACAATGTAATTATGACATTGAAACTCTGCTTATTGAAGGGCTTTTGAACAAACAACCCACAGGGGAATGATATTTGTATGACAATCGAACTTAACGTGAGCGAATCTAGGGGCACAAGCTAGTTTAAATAAAAATTAACCAGTCTTGAGCATGTGGGCTTAAGTATTAAAATATATCTATTGATAGTTAAAATCGATATTTTTAATAGCCGCACTACTAATAAACAGGGGAGAAAATACATCAATCATCTGTATACAATATTTTGTACCCTAATTTTTCATTATTCACTAATGATTCGTAACCTCTCTTGAATTGGTCACGTCATTTAGAATTACCCGTAAGTTTCGACATTCAATTGTTCACACACTTTGGATTAAATTAATGAAAAATGTAAGATTGGTTCATTCATCAGTAGTAAATCATTGATTTATATCGTGTTTATATTCCCTTTTCGGCCGTTCTGTTGGGAACACGTTATGTCGTGACGTGGACTGTACCTATACGGAACCAACCGCATAAATAAAACTTTTGATCAATGTGGGCATAGTAGAGTAAGTAGTATTACTGAAATACCTACTGATAAGTAAATAAATAAATAATAATCAATACACTCCACGGCTTACCTACCCTTATGTGGTTAGTATCTAGTAACTTTGCTTCCGTTATACCCGCTTACCCTGACTCTATCACGGTTTGAGTGATTGTCCCGAATTCGCCTTACCTGAAAAAGATAAAAAGGTAGGTTAGCATGACGTTATTTTAGACAGTTGTTTACGGCTTTACGGACAAGTGTAAGTGAGAAAAACCGCTTTTTTGGGTTTTGTTTCTAATTCATTGTTTTTGCTTGTGAATTACTTAGTAAAACCTCGATCCATTTTTTGGACTATTTTCTTTGGAGATTAAAAGGTCAATGTTCACGTAAAGCCAGACACCAGACAGTATTTCAAGACCAAGCCTTCTAAAAAACAGCTCTCGTCATAGACTAAATTACACACAAAAAAATAAGCGTTAGTATATTTTTTACCTATAGCTTTAATGTTTACAAGCAGAGATTTATTACTGGCATATATGTAAATTGCGCGTATAAAAACTGTACACCTATGCCGGACGTGTTTGTTAAAACACATGATTACAGACCAGAAACAAATCAAATTGTTTGATACATACTTACTTATCATATTTATCTGTCATCACTCATCATAGATACTCGTACCATCGTGAGTAAAATCTTAACAAGAACTCTTTTCAAATGGACTGAGGTCTGAAATAGTCCTACGACATGCCTACAACCGTTAATAGTTATTTGTGTTACATGGGGCCAAAGAAAATTTTTAAAGGGAGTTCTGAACTTTTTAAAAAGGAGGTCTGCAGTTATTGTCGGATACTCCATAGTCAGTAGGTACCTACCTCGGAGGGAATATAATTATCACCGATATATTATAATAATAACCTTTTCATCCCATGTATTCGAAAAGGACGACTTGGTTCGCCTTTATGTGCGCCCAAAGGTGGTGTTTTCTATAAGAAACTTTTAGCGGGCAGGAATGAGTTTTTAATCCTCTTTATACTCGTAAGTGCGCCGCAATTATCTTTGCCGCGCACTTATTGAATTTGGAACATCTTAGTGTTCAGCGCCAACGCAAATTGACGACCTCCGTGGTGCAGTGTTGAGCGCTGCTGTCTTAACGTGCGGAGGTCCAGGGTTCGATCCCCGGCAGGGTCAATTTAGGAATTTATAATTTCTGAATTTTAACTAACGAAAGGGCTATATGGATATATATATTAAAAAAAAAAAAAAAAAAAAAAAAAAAAAAAAAAAAATTATAATAAAACTAGCTGATGCCCGCGACTTCGTCCGCGTGGTTGAGGTTTTTTTGATTCCCGCGGGAACTTCTTAATTTTCCGGGATAAAAAGTAGCCTATGTGCTATTCCAGACTATAATCTATCTCTGTGCCAAATTTCATCCAGATCCGTTCATCCGTTGGAGCGTGATTGAGTAACAAACATACATCCATACATACATACATCCATCCATCCAAACTTTCGCATTTATAATATTTATATGGATAAATATTATTATAAAGGCGAAAGTTTGGGTGGATGTGTGGATGTATGGTGGTATGGATGAGTGTTACTTAATTACGCCCGAACGGCTGAACGGATCTGGATAAAATTTGGCACAGAGATAGATTTCAAAAAAAAAAAAAGATTATAGTCTGGAAATAGCACATATGCTTTTTATCCCGGGAAATTAAAGAGTTCCCGCGGGAACCAAATTTTCTCATACAGGGTGATGAAAAGTAGAGTGTATCATTCGGGCGCAAATATATTTTTGGCTCGGGCGACGTACTTTGAATCCCTCGCTTCGTTCAGGATTCTACTAAAGAATCCCTCGCTACGCTCAGGATTCTACTCTAGAATCCCTCACTTCGTTCTGGATTCAAAAAAGCGCCCTCGCCGTAAAAATATTATTTTGCTCCCTTATAATACAATCTACTATTGTGGTTACCACACAACCTAAAAGCTGTCTAACTTTTGACGTTCAAATGTCGTTTTCATCATACCTATTCGAAAAACGCATATTGCCTTCAGAGGATAGCGGGAGCAAAGTGTAACTTGTAGGCCCATGGGACTTTTCATTTCTCTCTTCTGATTGGTCCGAAGTCACGTCATCAATTTGTTGATCGAATATACGACTTTGCATTTCTCTGTTCTGATTGGTCCGAAGTCACGTGATCAATTTGTTGATCGGATATACGTCTTTACATTTTATTTAAACTTTAAATATACGTCTAAATAATGTCTATACAATTACATAGAAGGTTGATAGGAGTATCTTCTGATTGGTGCTTAAACGTATAGGTAATGCCCATACATAGTAGGTTGATACTCCTAGCTTTTTCTCATACGTAATGATGAAAAATAGTGTGTGTCACTCGGGGCCAAATTTTTTGTTCTCGGGCGGCGTATATTGAATTCCTCGCTACGTTCAGGATTCTACTTTAGAACCCCTCGCTACGCTCGGGATTCTACTATAGAATCCTTCACTTCGCTCTGAATTCAAAATAGCGCCCTCGGGGAACAAAAATTTTCTTTGGCCCCATGTAACACAAATAACTATTTCATCATACCTATTCGAAAAACGCATATTGCCTTCAGAGGATAGCGGGAGCAAAGTGTAACTTGTAGGCCCATAGGACTTTTCATTTCTCTCTTCTGATTGGTCCGAAGTCACGTCATCAATTTGTTGATCGAATATACGACTTTGCATTTCTCTGTTCTGATTGGTCCGAAGTCACGTGATCAATTTGTTGATCGGATATACGTGTTTACATTTTATTTAAACTTTAAATATACGTCTAAAATAATGTCTATACATATGACATATGTCTTTAAATATACGTCTAAATAATGTCTATACATATGACATATGTCTATGCATAGAAGGTTGATAGGAGTATCTTCTGATTGGTGCTTAAACGTATAAGTAATGTCCATACATAGAAGTTTATAATCCTAGCTTTTTCTCATACGTAATGATGAAAAATAGTGTGTGTCACTCGGGGCCAAATTTTTTGTTCTCGGGCGGCGTATATTGAATTCCTCGCTACGTTAAGGATTCTACTTTAGAACCTCTCGCTACGCTCGGGATTCTACTATAGAATCCTTCACTTCGCTCTGAATTCAAAATAGCGCCCTCGGGGAACAAAAATTTTCTTTGGCCCCATGTAACACAAATAACTATTACGCCGGTCATTAAAGCCGCGTGTGAATACTGCATACGAATGTTAAGGGTAAATTTTTTTGTTATATCTGGCAACTCGAGGTCATTGTCTGGTGTTGCAAGCGGTTAAAAGAGAATAAGCACAGTAAATAGATTACGTCATCGCAACCCGGTAAATGCCTGTGAGTATGATCATCTGAGTTCGTGATGGTATTCCGGTACAAGTGCCCATGTTTTTTGTTAGGTATGTGTTCACTCACCACACTTAAATAACACTGCACAACACTGTTTGGTAGAACTTTATTAGAAACATTACTATTTCCCTATATGTAATGAGTAGTACTAAACGATAGTGCGAGCTACAGTACAAGTGGCGCCATCTAGGTGGCATCAAGTCAACTAAATTAACTCAAACACAAACATTCCGGCGCCCAAAGGACGGATGGTCCTTTAAAGGCAAAAAGTGAGGTTAATTGACGTCATCAAATTATTATTGTGACAATAACAATGAAAATTACGATAATTATCATGTAAGAAAAATTAACAAATTATAAACAAAATTCTTTTGACTAAGCAAATCGTGGTAAGTAAATAAAAACATATACAAATTAAAATTTAAAGATTAACAAAACTAAAATCCAATCACTCAAGGACAGAGAGCATAACTTCGCAACAGGTCTTTTAAAAATCTTGTCTTTATATTGTAATTAAACTACTCGTGTAATGTCATTTGCTCCCGGATGCTTAGCAGTGATAAGTCTAAAATCATTGGAGAGACAAACCAGTTGCAAACTTTACCATAACATTGCAACATCTTTTGGATCATTTTCTACCGATCTTAAAGGACTAAGTTTAACATCTGAAACAATTAATCTTTCCTTAGCTATAGAGGAGCCTCTCAGGTGAAAAAATGAACCAATGTGAACTTATGCATCTTTCCAGATTAGTCAGAAAGGTGAAAAACTCTTGACATGTGAATGTTTGGCTAACCTACTCCCTTGAGTTGACATTGATAAATTCCAACAGTTTAATTTCAGATACCTAAGTAAAAACTTCTGAATTAGCCAGTAAACCATCAATAGAAAGGTAAGAAATTATAGTTAACAATTTACTCTTGTGAACACATTTTTCTTATAGTAAGTAAGTTAGTTTCATCATAGATTGTAAGTTGTGAGATATGAATATAATAAATTTTAATCTTATTTTTATTTCAGGTGCTGACAGCAGCAGTTAAGTATTAAATTTTTCTTTTTTTAATTTTATTTCTAATTTATAATAGATTAATATGACTCTCAAGCAGAATGTAATAAAGTAACTAAATCAATCGTGAAAACTTCAAAATAATGCAAAGGTAAGTATCAGTAAAATTATCTTCTTTATTTTTTGTTTTAGGTACATCATCGTGAGGTTTTCGTAAGCAGTCTAGACCATTCCACCACAGTTTTGACTCGTGTAAGCTGGATAGGTATACATCGCGACAAGGTAAGTAAACAGGGTTACTTGCAGATTCAACATGATGCCACGAACTATTGCTTGAAACAGTAAGTATCTCCGCAGTGCGGCTAGCTACAAGAGTTATCCAGGGTCTTGGAGGTTTGCATAACCATTCCAAAACGATAGTGGAGTCTGTTCGACGGTACAGATATTCATCATAAATTTTTAATACAGTTATTACAGAGTTCAACATTTTGGTTGATAAAACTGAATCACAGAGTTTTAGTTGAGTGACTGATATTTGGTTTAAAGGAGACACTCTGGTGAATTTCAAAATCAAATGTACATTCAAGTGATCACCTTCCCAAACTCTGAGATACAGGACATAGGTATGTGCGGCGCAAAATGAATCCTTAAAGACTTGAAGTTCAACCCGTGTAATGGCATTAAACACAACAAGCCATCGTGGAAACTGAATGTTTTGTATATTAGTGAGATTATCAAGGTAAGTGAACCATTCAGTTTTCAGTTCGGGTGTCAATTCTTTGTCCCAACCCAAGCCAGCTAGCCGCATTTGTTGTATGAAAACCTTAAGTAAAATTATTAGAGATGAGGCTAGCCAACCCAGAGGGTCGAAAGTCTTTGCGATAGTAGACAATGCAGTAAAAACATTTCGTTCTATTATAACATTACTACAATTTTTTAAATTTAGTTTCACTTCAAACTTGTATGTCTGTGAGTTCCTTCTTGTAATACCTAAACCTTTAATTTTATATTTGACTTTTAGATTCACTTCACTTTCTAGCTTTAAACGTTCATGTGAGATTTGATTTAACACTATTTCACTATAACACCACCTGGACCACTTGTGCAAAGGAAAACCATCTCGATTTAATTCTTCAGTTGAATGATGTTGCAGCATGATTGAATCATCTTTGGTGGAGTCATCCTTCATCAAATCATCCATATGTAAGTGTTGTAGTAGTGGAGGTCTTATCAACAATTCTTCTTTAATTGTTTTATTGTTTTCAGGAGGAGCTGTCCTGTCATAGATTTCTATTAATTTGATGCTCGAATTAGTCAGCCGGGGAACAGTGTGAGTGTGAGTTTCATTTTCGCTTTCTGAGTGAGTTACATTATGGTATGTAATTAGCGTTAATGTATGTAATTATACTTCGATAGCTAAGGTCTAAATTCGGACTGTAGAGAAATTCAGACTTGATGGAACGAAGAAAGGTTAGCGGTTAGGACAAAATGGCAGGTGGCAGACTCACGTAGTACAGGTCCAAAAATCCTTTATTTCGATGTCACTTTTCCACTGCACTTTTCTTCAGTTTCACTGGAGCGTAACACACACCACAAAATACTTAGAGAAGAATTATATAATCCATTTGGGGAGCACGAAATATCTTATCGTGGTATATAAACGTCCATTTGCGAAAAGGTGACGCGCGGGCGGCGGTAACACGTAGATAGATTGTGTCGCCACTTTCGAAGTGCCACAGGAAGGAGGTGATGTGTAGGAAAGAGACGGCGTAATATGGAGTATAGGATGGAGTGAGATGGGAGATTATAGCTATCGTTAGATTTTAGATTTAATTTCTAACCACGCCCCCGCCTGTGAGCTGTCAAGCTCGCAATTGTAGAGCAAAATAGAGCAAAAAAATAAATATATTTAGTACTTATAAATTACTCAAAAATATAGATAACTTATATATCTAAAGTTTATAAAGAGATTAGTTAAATAAAAGAGATTAAATATTACAGTAAATATTAATAATATATATTTACTTAAGTGTTAATTAAATTACTGGTTGGGTAAAGGGCAGAGTTTAACCATAGGTCTTATAAAGCAACCATTTTTTGTTCTGACTTCAGCAACTCTGGCTGTGCCGTCTCTACCCGGCAGTAAACGCGTTATAATGCCCAATGGCCATTGTAACGGAGGGGCATTATCAACATTTATCAAAACTACAGTTCCTTCTTTGACCGTCTGGGAGATAGTATTCCACTTTTCCCTTGTTTGTAACGTGTGCAAATACTCTGATCTAAAACGTTTCCAAAAGGATTGGACTAAAGAGTCCAACAGCATGAATCTACTCAACAATTGCTCTCGTTCTCCGCTGAGATTAGGAGCAGGTAAAAATTCCAAAGGAACCTTATTTAAAAAATGAGCTGGAGTGAGAGCAGAAGGTTCAGACGGATCAGTACTCAGAACATAAAGCGGTCTGCTATTTAATATAGCTTCTATTTGCGTGATCACAGTAACCATCTCTTCATAGGTTAGAATTTGGTTTCCTATAACTCTAAAGAGAATAGATTTTGCGGACTTAATGTTAGACTCGAAAATCCCCCCAAAATGGCTGCCCAGAGGGGGGCTATTCTTCCAAGAGATGCGATGTTTAGCGAGTTCATGACTAAATTCTTTAAAATATTCGTCACTTTGTAATAATAAGAATAATTCATTAAAATATCCTTTAGAGGAAATGAAATTAGTGGCGTTATCGCTATAAAGGAATTTACAAGAGGCCCCAGCTCTAGATATAAATCTTTTGTACACATTTAAAAAAGAAGCTGAGCTCAAATCAGGCGCAAGCTCTAAATGAACAGCTTTTGTTACTAAGCATACAAACAAGCAAAGATATGCCTTTTGTTTACGAATTCCTCGTCCTCTACTTAAAGTTATATACAGAGGGCCAGCATAGTCCACTCCAGTATGCGTGAAAGCGTTAGCCTGCTCTATACGACAAGGCGGTAAATCAGCCATAACGGGATATGTGGGCTTAGGATTTAACCTATAACATTTAATGCATTTATGAATGCGTTGTTTTATAGCGCGTCTAGCGGACAGAATCCAAAACTTCTGCCTAGTTAATGACAGTATGACCTGAGGACCTGCATGAAGATTTTCGCGGTGGTAATGATCAATTAATAAATCAATAACGTGTCCCTTTCTAGGCAGCAAAATAGGGTGCCTGTGAAAAAAATCCAAAGACGAGTAATTCAAGCGACCACCGACATGTACTATATTTTCGCGAATAAACGGGCGCAACTTTTGAATACCTCGGGAACACGAGATACCCTTTTTCAATTTATCTATGTCCTCCGCAAAATTTGCCTTTTGAACAACTTCAATTACCTTTGTCTCAGCGACGTTTAAATCTTCAGCAGTTATAGTGTCTCTTTTAGGTAATTTTTTAATAAATCTCAATACATACACTACAGATCTCAGATATTTAGTCCAAGAAGAAAACTTCGTACTCAAGGTTAGCAATATATTTTCATCAACATGTAGAGTGACTAACGATGAAGTTTTCTGCTCAGGTAGAGAGGAGTTAGTCGTAGGAGAAAATTCATGGATAGGCCACTGATCAGTGGGTAATGATGCCCAAGGAGGTCCATTAAACCAAAGATCGTGCTTTAATAATTGCGAAGGTAAAAGGCCACGAGAGATACAATCCGCAGGATTATCAATTCCTGGGATATGATAGAGACAATCAGACGACAGAAGTGCCTGAAATTGCGATATACGATTCGCAACATAAGTTTGGAATCTGTGCGGCGATGACTTTAACCAACACAAGGCAACTGTAGAGTCAGAGAATACGTAAACTTTATCAATAGGATGGCGTGATGTCAACGTATCGTAAACGTTGTGAACTAATTTTGCGAGTAAAACAAGGGCGTTTAGCTCTAATCTAGCCAGCGTGACTAAATTAGAAGGCGATGAGACTCGAGATTTTGAGCAAACCAATGAAACTACAGGTTTTTCAGTTCCGTTGGTTACATGCGTATAAATCACGCAACCATAAGCCTTTTCACTGGCATCAGCAAAAGCCAGTAAAGAAACTTGTGATTCTTTTTCCACACCTAAATGTCTAGGAATTTTAAATTCTGATAGAAGCGGTAATTCAGAAATATATTGATTCCAAATATCTATAATATGAGAGGGGGGTGTCTCGTCCCAATTCAATTTTAAAATCCATAATTCTTTCATAATTAATTTAGCATAAAGAATGACAGGACCTACAAGTCCTAGGACATCGTAGAGTTGCGCGGTTACAGATAAAATGGTACGTTTAGTCCAAGTTAGCGAGGGTTGAGACACAACAAATGTCAAAGAGTCATGAGCGGGAAACCAATGCAGACCTAAAATTTTAAAGGTGTGTTCGTCATCAAAAGATACACCATCAGATTGCCTGTGCGTTTGCGGTATATGACGTAACAATTCAGGAGAATTGCTAGTCCATTTAATCAAATCGAATCCTCCAGATTTAAATATCTGGATTAACTGCTCAGCTATCTCTACTGCCTCAGAGATAGAGGAGGCAGAAGAAGCGAGGTCATCCATGTAAACATCTCGTTCGATGATTTCAGCAGCGGCAGGCCATCTCTCTTTCTCTAGTTTAGCTACTTCGCGAAGAGTCCGAAGCGCCAAAAAAGGAGAGGGTCGTAATCCGAAGGTTACACGATTAAATTCAAAAGTGTCTAGCGGTTCATTATTAGAGAATCTATACAAGATTCGTTGAAATTTGCGATGCTGTTGATGCACTTCAATGCATAAGTACATTTGCCTTACATCGGCGAAGAAAGCGATTTTATATAAGCGAACATTTATTAAAATATTAAATATTTCAGCTTGTAAATTACAACCTGTATGTAAAATATCATTTAGAGAGGTACCCGAGTCCGATTTCATAGAAGCATCTAGAACTATTCTAATTTTAGTGCTCTTGTCGTTACGTATAACAGGTCTGTGAGGTAAGTAAAAACCAGGTGAGGTACATTCCTCAGGAGAAACTTTAGAAATAATTCCCTTATCTAAATAATCCTGAATAACTTCATTATACTTTATTCGCAAGTCAGGAGATTTTTCGAATTTCTTTTCAAGTAATAGAAATCTTCTCTTGGCTGCAATATAGGAATTTCCTAATTTATCAGGACTTTCTTTAAAAGGAAGATCAACTGAGAAACTACCATCAGTATTGCGAGTAGTTGTTTTAGTATAAATGGCCTCACATTCCTGTTCGTCAGGACTCAAGAATTTCTGTTGCGGTACTTCTTCCACTTTCCAGAATTTTTCCAGCATATTATCGAGAGGATCGCGACTAAGAGCGCAAAAAGCAGAAGTATGTGGAAGCTGGGATGCAACAGGCGCGTCACCCATGATAACATAACCTAGCGTGGTTTCTATGGCCGATAGAGAATTATTGTTACCTGTAATTTTATTAAAGAGCAAAATATCGCAATAAAGTTTCACTCCAATTAATAAATCAATACTTCCCGGTTCAGAAAAACTATCATCAGCTAAAGGAATATTTTTAATAAAGCTACTTAACGCTAATACATCAACTTGAGTATCAGGTAGCTGAGAAGTAATTTTTTCTACCACTAGAGGGCGTATAGAATATTCTTTAGAGTCATCAAATCGAGATGTGAATTTAAAGTCGGAGATCCCAAGTATCTTTTGAGAAGCTCCACCGATTCCCTGTACTTCAGAGAAGCGGCCTTGCGTATATACAGGTAACGATAACCTCTTGCAACAAGCCTTAGAAATATAATCACTTTGCGAGCCAGGATCAACAAGACAACGCAAGAAGTGAGTGCGATTGTATTTATCGAGAACTTTTATTTTTGCGGTACCTAATAATGTAGTAGCGGAGCGATCGTGAAAATCACGTGATATGGTACATAAAGAAGCGTTTCCAACAATAGGAGTTTGAGAATTAGACTCATTTTGAGAGTTTTGCTCAGCTGATTCAGCAACTGGCAAGTTAGCGGGAGAATATGGTTTATTAGCGATAGGCATAATTTTACGTTCGGCCTGATTAGCGGGTAGCGATAAAGGACAATAGTGCGGTGCGTTTTGTGCCGTAGAATTATTAACTACGACACTACAATTAGATTTAGTAGCGTGTGAGAAGCAGAGTAGAGAAGAATGCCTTCTATCACAATGGGAGCAGTTGCGTGGAGAGGAACAGGAAGAGCTCCTGTGAATGGTGCTGGTGCAATTCGTACAGTAAGAATTTTTCTTCACCACTTCAAATCTCTCCTGAGGTGTCAACTTCATAAAATTCTGACATTGATACAGGTGATTATGTTTATCATTTTTACATAATATACATTTATTATTTGTTGATTTAGAGTTATCCTCCGTATTGACAAAGGATTTAGTTAATTTAGCAACGGGAGATTTTTTAGAGAGAGATTTATTCCCAGTGTGAGAATCCGAGGATTTAAAATTATTCCCTCTAGACAGAACTTTACTTTGTTCTTTAACAAATTCGACTAAGTTTTCATAAGAAGGGATTTTTTCTTTACGATACGTAATTTCAAAAAGCTTTACTGTATCAGAATCAAGTTTTTGAAGCGCTAAGTGTAATAACATAAAGTCAGTTAAGTCACTTAATTTTAGTTGCTTTAACGCGTCAACAGAGGAGTTGAAATTGTTCAAAAAAGATTCAAGACCAGCGGCGGTATTATTATTTAAAGATTTAAAGTTTAATATCTGATTAAAATAAGAGCTAGCCAAAGAGCGGGGGTCATCATATTTTTCTATTAATGCCCTCCAAATTATATGGTAATTCTCACCAGATACAGTCAACCCAGCACAAACAGACGAAGCCTTATCTTTCAATTTACCAACTAAATAAAACACTTTTTCATTGTTAGAAAGATTAGGGTTATCGTGTATCAAGTTTTTGAATTGTTGATAAAATAAAGACCATTGCTTTTGATCTCCGGAAAACTCCAGTAAATCAATTGGGGGGAGACGAGATTTAACAGTGGGGTAGCTAGAGATAGAAGGCATATTAGTAGCTTCCACGTTTTTAATATTTGAATTTAATTCTATTATTTGTTTAACGTAACAATACATTTCTTCAAAGGAAGTCCATGATTGATAATTAATTGTCGCCTTTGGATTAAATTTCATAAGGGCAACGTTATACTGGTCTAAATTTAATTCAAACTCTTTGCGTAATGTATCCAAGTTAGAAGCCTGCGTCAACAAAGAAGGTAATTTACTGCGGTCAGAATCAACCAATAACGCAGTATCATATATTCTTTGCATTCGACAAAATAAGACGTCACGCTTCGATTCCAGGAGTAATAAATTAGTCTCATCCTTATTGTAAGATTTAGGCGAGGAATGTTCACCTTTAGACATTGTGAATATTAAAAATCTATGTTACTTAATAAATAAATTAATATAATATTATAATTAGCGTTATTATTGCGTTTATCAATAAAGCGTGATATCTAAGTTACTAAGTATAGGCAATTACTTAGTAGAACTTAATTAATAAATACATAAATACACGACCTCTTATTTCTATAAAGAAAGTTAAATATTATCGTAAAAATTGCTAAGACGCAAGGAGAATCGCGGGCGAACACTTGTTTTCCCGCGCGCCGATAGAATTAACGAGCGATAGGTACTTAACTTACAGCTGAGTACCGATGCGCTTGACCTTCTACGCTCGGCCGTCGCTCGAAGGTACAATGCGCTCGAAGCAATATTTAACGTCTCGCGTAAACTATTCTATTTATAGCTTATAGAAGAGTTGTTGACAGTTTTGTATCACTTTTTAATAATAAGTAAGCGAGAGAAGTGGATGAACTAATATATTTTATCTCCAGGCTTCATAGAAAGAACTAAGTTGATTATATTTTTAGACTAGTGCGTAAATAAACCTTATTTGGTTTCACAATATATAATATAGGTTTGCGTATGGCGAAAGGAATCAATTTATCCTTATTTATCTAGTTAACGAAGTGCATAGCTTACACTTCTTAACTGGTTGCGATATAAATAAAAATGGTTCTTAATTTCAATTAGTGAATATTATAATACCATTATTATATATTTATTAAGTACTATTATTATAATATAGAATAGATAATATTATTAAAGGTTAATACAAATTGCGAAAATTGACACGTCACTGGCGAGGCTTTACGGAGTGACCAAAAAATTGGTTCAATCCGGCTCGAAGGACCAAAAAATTATGGTATGTAATTAGCGTTAATGTATGTAATTATACTTCGATAGCTAAGGTCTAAATTCGGACTGTAGAGAAATTCAGACTTGATGGAACGAAGAAAGGTTAGCGGTTAGGACAAAATGGCAGGTGGCAGACTCACGTAGTACAGGTCCAAAAATCCTTTATTTCGATGTCACTTTTCCACTGCACTTTTCTTCAGTTTCACTGGAGCGTAACACACACCACAAAATACTTAGAGAAGAATTATATAATCCATTTGGGGAGCACGAAATATCTTATCGTGGTATATAAACGTCCATTTGCGAAAAGGTGACGCGCGGGCGGCGGTAACACGTAGATAGATTGTGTCGCCACTTTCGAAGTGCCACAGGAAGGAGGTGATGTGTAGGAAAGAGACGGCGTAATATGGAGTATAGGATGGAGTGAGATGGGAGATTATAGCTATCGTTAGATTTTAGATTTAATTTCTAACCACATTATCACTGTTCGTGTGAGTTTCATTTCCGGCGTCCGTGTGAGTTTCAATTCCGGCGTCCGTGTGAGTTTCATTTTCGGCGTCCGTGTGAGTTTCATTTGTGGTATTGATGTGAGTTACTTTTCGTGTGTCCGTCTGAGTTACATTTCCAGATATCAACCACCCAAGACTAGTGTGGAGAGCGACGAGAGATTCGTGCTTGTGTATACCTGGTAGGACAATCTCTGCGTGCATGTCGTTATTCGCAAGATCTAGTAATGTTGAGGGTTTATCTTTTGGTGAAAGTTCTTCGATCTCCCAAAATCTTCTGATCAAATGATTTACCTCTATGAGTGAAGTGTCAACTGTGATATGGTAATCAGGAAGATCATCTGAGGATTTAGTGCTGCCAGAGACTAGCCAGCCTAATCGTGTGTTTTGTGCTATGAGAGATCCGTGTCTGTGTAAGCCTTCTTGTAAGATTGCAGCATAAGCATCAGCTCCAAGTAACACGTCGATTTGTCCAGGTCGGTTGAAGTGAGGGTCAGATAGTGGGATACTAGTGAGACCTGGCCATTTCTCTGTGTTAAATTTCCTTGTGGGTAACAATGTGCTTAACTTGGTGAGTACATGAGCATTGACTTGCATCACGTGCTGTGTATCAATCGGTGAATAAATATCTAAGAGGACTGTATTTTGTGAGTTGACAGCGTTGTGTCCGATGCCAGTCACCTGTACTTCAAAGTGTGTCTTCGTTAAGCCTAGCAGTTGAACGGCTGATTCTGTTATAAAAGTAGCCATGGATCCTTGATCGACTAGTGCTCGAAGGTAAGTAATTTCTCCTTTCTTATTCTTGATTCCTAAGCGAGCAGTAGCCAGAACAACGAGGTTGTTGTCCTTCAACAGCTACCTTCATACTAGTAACTTTAGTTTCAGGGCCTGTCGATGAATCATGATTTTCGTCTTCGGATTCTATTACTGGCTTAGCAACCAGCTTATTCTGGTGCAAAAGTGAGTGATGTTTCTTGGTACAGTTCTTGGTACGGCACCGCGTATTTTGCCTGCAGTTCTTAATTGAGTGACCTTGAACTAAGCAGTTAAAGCAAAGGTTATTGTTCTTGGCAAAATCTCGACGCTGTTCAACATTGAGTTGTGTGAAAGTTGTGCAGTGGCAGATGTAGTGGTTTTTTGTGCAATAAGTGCATTGGGTATTTAATTCACTAGTGAAGCTCTTAACATTCTTGACTTTTTGTGGTTGTGCGAGAGACGGAGAGGTAACTTTTCTTGAAGTGCTGACCATTTCTAAAGATCTGAATGTATTTTCTAAGTGAGACGCCAAGGATATAAAGGAAGGAATGTCTGTGGTGGATCCTAGTGATTGTTCCCATAGTTTGTGAGATTCCATATCCAATTTAGAAACAACCACGTGAACTACTATAGCATCCCAAGTGTCAGTTTCTATTCCTATATTCTGTAAAGAATGCAGACATTGTTGTGTTGTGTCCAATAATTCCTTTATTCCGCGCGCACATTCGACAGTCATCTTTCTTTGAGTAAGTAGACGATTGATCGTATTATTAACAATGACCCTTTTGTTATTGTAGCGATCTTCTAAGATCTTCCAAGCCTTTTCATAATTCACGGAGGTAAGAGCAAAATGTTTCAAAAGTTGTTCAGCTTCTCCTGTGATGCTAGATTTTAAATAGTGATATTTTTCTATGTCTGATAAGCTATCATCATTACGAATAAGCGAAGTGAAAATATCTCTAAAACTAAGCCACTCAAGGTAATCGCCAGAAAATTTTGGTATGCTAATTGGCGGTAGTTTTGCCTTTCGTTTCACTTGCTCTGTGGGATCACTATGACAAGTTGCTGAACTATTTGATTTTTGTGTTGTACTATCTAATTCACTCAAACACTCCTTCAGTAAGGTTTTAAGCGCCAAGTATGTATCTTCCGTGGAGTTAAAATTATCTAATGGGTCAAATTTAATTTGGTCAAGCGCCTCTGTGGGTATGTTAAGAAGAATTTCGTTATGTTGTTTTTTGTACGACTCCCAATATTCCGTTAAGGTTTCTAGTCTAGTTTCTAAGAAACTCTGAGTGTACCGAGACTTTGAGGTTTTCTTAAAGTTAGTGAATTGCTTTGAAATCCGTTCGCTGAGTGATCTTTGTGCTACACATAATTGTATGTTGTAGTTCGTAGATTGCGGCATTTTCAATTTCAAAGTTCAAAATTTAAGAAAAGTTTTCTAAGTGTTTCCAAACCAAATTTTTCTATGTCCAAAATATTCGAAAAATCATCAAAGTCTTTTTTCAAAGTAAATTTTCCAAGTCCTTTTTATAGGAAATTTTTCTAAGTCTTAGAATTCTTGAAATTTGGCTATGTGTTTTTTCTATGTAAATTTTCTAAGTTCCAAATTTTTTCAAAGTCTTTTTCACTACGTTATTTGACTAAGTGTTTTTAATTGCAAATTTTAACTATGTCTTTTTCACTAGTAAATTAGTTAGAGTCTTTTGCACTTTACTTTATAACTTTAATGTACTTACAGTTTATCCGGCTCGAAGGACCAATGTTCACTCACCACACTTAAATAACACTGCACAACACTGTTTGGTAGAACTTTATTAGAAACATTACTATTTCCCTATATGTAATGAGTAGTACTAAACGATAGTGCGAGCTACAGTACAAGTGGCGCCATCTAGGTGGCATCAAGTCAACTAAATTAACTCAAACACAAACAGTATGCTTAACCACTGAGCGGTAGATATCAAAAATGGTTGAGCCGTAAAACGATATAATTGATTTAATATTCGAAAATTGCTTTGCTGTATGTATCACATTTATTACATCCCAATCCGCCGGCGGGATGTGCCTAAATCTACCTCATATATAATGCAAAAAAGCACTGCCTTCAGGATCTTTTATTGGTACCAACCAAGTTGCGATCTCAAATGATAGAATAAGTAATGATGCAGTCTGATAGAAGCCTATAGATAGTCCGTCAAACTCATCTGACCCGGTGTCAGTGTCGCTAGTATCTATTTAAAAAAAAACTTAACAGGCAAAAAAATTAGTTCCAATTTTGGCCACCGGGTCAGATAAGTTTGACGGACTGATATCCTAGGATATATAGGATGATAATCATTAATCCTAGATCATCACTTACGAAAATTGAGATCGCAGTCAAGGCCAAAGGGCAGTTTATAAAGCATATAAGTACTTGATCTTTGTGTAATATGTATGCTTCTAAGTTCAAGATTCTGATCAATGTACCAAAACGATATATCAGCAATCAGCATAAGCCAATGTAGAAATTATAAATTCCCAACTTTATCAAGTCGGAAATAAAACTTTGAAACTCCCTCTATCTATCTTTCTAGCTAAATTTTGATTTGACTTTTACGAACACTGTGGGATTTTTTAACCACAAAGACCTACCTTGTCATGTATAGTGACAGTTACATAAATACAAGGTAAACTACATAATATTAGACAAATTGATTATGTAAATTCAAGTTATTCATATTTGCGTTTCTTTCAAGTGGCTTTCTCACGCTGTCTCCATTTGCATTTCACAGTGACAAAAGCTTACGCATACAAATTTTTTTGACTAACATTTTACCGTGACAGGTCAAATAACTTATACCGTAGAAACACGCGCTCTTGATTTTTCAGTAGTCATTTGCGCAGCGACAAATTCACGCCACTTACGTTTCCTTACGTCGCGTAGTCTGAAGTCTGCGGTGTACACTAATTATCATCAGAGTGCCTAGTGGGAGATTTTCTTTCCATTCGATCGCGACAAAGTTAACTACGATTTAGATGGAATTTTCAAGCGCTTGCTAGCTGGCACTCAGTCAATCCACACTAATATTATAAATGCGAAAGTGTGTCTGTCTGTACATCTGTCTGTCTGTCTGCTACGCTTTAACGGCTCATCTGTTTAACTGATTTTAATGAATTTTGGTAAATGGATAGGTTATATACCGGGACAGGACATATGCTACTTTTTATCCCGGAAAATTAAAGAGTTACCACGGGAATGAAAAAAAAACCTTAATTCACGCGGACGAAGTCGCGGGCATCATCTAGTTCAATATAAATTGTAAGTTAAGTTGACAGGATGGAATACGTAAAAAAAACTCCCACTAATTGGCCTGCAGAACAACTAGGATTGGAAATATTGGAGACAGCCCAAATTATTTCTAGTTGACAATATTGACTAGTTCAGCTAACAGTGCTATTAATAAAACAAATTGAATTAATTATTATACACACGCTCCATCCAATTGGTTTCATATTACAAAATTTAAAGGAATTTATCTTAACATAGGTAATTAATCATTTAGCCAAAGGAAAAAAATATAGCCTTATTAAACTCGAACATTAATTTGATACTGTGTGGTTTTAATAAAAAAAAGAAACTTAACAAGAATTCTCAGGTGACAAAATATCAACGACACTTAAAAAAGCATCGGCTTCGAAAACCAAAGCAAACTCTTAAGCAAGTTTTTAACCGAGTTTTTATTTAACCGAACGAGTTTCATCGTATTCATCAAGTAACCACGCCTAGGAGTAAACAGAGCTTTCGTCAAATAGATAAAGCTGTGGCATTTTATGTGGAGTGGAATTAAATTTCATCGCATTTTCTGACAAAATATAATATATTTCAAGAAATAACTTATCAAAACCACACTTATTATATTAGGTAGGCCAACTCACGGAAGTTATGAATAGTCAAGTCTTTACCACCAGCTCAGAATTTAAAAAGCAGATTCGTCTTAGAAGAGCTTTATGGGGCAATTTGAAATCCAAGTGATAATAGATTCATATACCACCCAAATCTAATGGACTGTTATTTGTATATTGTTACCTACTTTACCTGCCTACATTTAGCTTGACTTCATGTTTTATTGGAAAACCAAAGGGAATCTATCAGTGGCGTGAAGTTTATAGAGGCATAAAAGCTTACCCAAATGGAAATACGTCAATGCTCATTTTACATCAAAACAGCGAGTTAATAGGCTATCTTACTAACTAATGCCTATCCTACCTTCAAACCCTGTGCACGCCACTGGAATCTATACTATCTATACTAATATTATAAATGCGAAAGTTTGGATGGATGGATCTTTGTTACTCAATCACGCCACAACGGCTGAACGGATCTGGATGAAATTTGGCACAGAGATAGATTATAGTCTGGAATAGCACATAGGCTACTTTAGATCCCGGAAAATTAAAGAGTTTCCGCGGAAACCAAAAAACCTCAATCTACGCGTACGAAGTCGCGGGCATCAGTTAGTTCAGAATATTGTGCAGCATATCTAACTGAATTAAAACAATCTTTTTACTTATTGGACCACAGGGTCCGGTACTTTTAAAAAGAGGAACGCTGTATAAATTCCTTAGTTGTTGAAGGAAAGAGTCGCGTAGATTCTTGGTCGTATATTGTTACACTGAACTAAAAGACAACTATATAAAGTTACGACACACAAGAAGCAATAAAGTCAATATTTTGCACAGCAAAAACCGGTTCGCGTTTACACTTTCACGGACAATATTGAAATCATGGAATCGATTGGCATAAAAATTTATTAATCCATATGGCGTCATTCCGTTAATTTAGATTTATCACTTTAAGGCTGATCATCAATTTTTATTCATGGCTTATATTATACATTCTAAATTATCGACTATCATTCACAAAGTGAAATAGATTAATCATTGGTTTTAAAGACGCCCGTCTTTATGAAGCCGTTACAGCCTATAAAATTCAAACATTTAAGAGTATGAACAGCTACATTATTGCTTGCAGTGACGGCAATTAGAAAATACAGGCAGATATTAACAAGAGAAGAAAATAATATGAAGGTCGCCTCTACGAGCAAGCGAACTCTTACAGGTAATTCTTTTCAGGACTAAGAAGTGCCATAATACCTACAATTTTATGCCCGACCGGGAATCGAACCCAAAACCTCGTGATCCGCAGTCGACAATGCTGACCGCTAGACCGAAGCAGTAAAAGTTAATAAATAACTTTTAGATTTGTATAAGAAGACAAATTAGTTAAGCGAATGTATCGAATCGCTTCAATAGATTTGTACAAGCTTAATTTTTATCTCCCACTCTGAGCAACTAAACATTAATTGAGGTTGACAGTTGGTTAAACAACGCTTAATTACAACCAAGTATTAGGTAATCATCGATTTGCTTTGACAATGTTGTTATTTGTTACAAGTAAAACGGTCGTAACGAATTGTTTATAGTTTTTTGTGCTATATCTCCGATGTTGTAGCTTGTTTACTTCGTAGCTCCACCGCGCCGCGCCGTTCTGTTTTAAAAAGTATTTAAGTGTTTAGAGTTAGAGTTATATGAAGCGCACAAGCTTGGCGACCAGACAAAAAGTCGTTCCCCTCCGACGCGGACGTTCCGACCTGTCCGGTCCGTAGTGTGATTCCACTCTCAAACCCAGCGGAATAGGAATTCCTAACAAGACATGTCCAGCAGTGGACGCAAATCGTTTCAGACTACGTTGACGACGCACTACCTATTGGATGGATCGTTAAAGATTTGTAACAAGGGGGGCAAGCATGCAACTTATTCCTAACTACTACCAGGGGACCATGGCAACGCTTAAAGCAATACTAAAGCAATATTACTTAAAATGAAAGTTTGATGTCACGTACCTTGATATTCCTAAAATAAAAATTATAATTCTTAAATACGAAAGTCAACAATATGGCTTTAAGCGTTGGCAGTAAGTTACGAATAACCGACTTTTTATGTTGCTCATGTTCATAGCACCCAGGTAATATCATTCAAAACGATTATTTTCCTTGATATAAACCATAATAATTCCCGTATCCGTTAGCCAGCAGGTCTATTAGCATATGTATGTTTATGGGTAATAATGTTCCTTCATAGCTACAGCATTTCATGCGCATATAAGGCGGGACGCAAAAACTCGCGCTCTCGGGTAGGTATATGTAGAGACGATACAGAGCTCTCGAACAAGACTAGATGACGCCCGTGACTTTCTCTGAGCGCATTTCCAACACATTGGAAATTAGTTGAGATACACATTAAAAAATCTTACTACTCATGTGAATGTGTCATGGCCTTGCAAGGCCATTTTATTACCTAATGCAAAAAGCTCTGATAATTTAGAAATTCAAAGCTTTTCTTATGTATTACATACTTAAGTTAAGTATTACGTGTGGTAAAAAATCTACTCTTTACCAAGCTATGACACTGATCTCGATTGATTGGCTACTACCCGTCGAAGAGATCCACCCTTCATTTCAGAAAAATTCATCAGATTTTTGGTAAGATGAGACACGCCGACAGTGCACTTGCATTAATGCATATTAGTTTAAGTGGAACATTATTATCATTGAGTGCTATAAAACTCGGAGGTGGGCGGTGGCCGGTGATATCTGCAGCACGGTTTTAAATACAAGTGCCACCCTTGTATACCTATTTGTAAAACAAATATATGTATGTTCCAAATAAAGATTTTTTGATTTGATTTTACGAAAGGTGAAGTAAAAAAATTGAGAGGAAACATGCATACCCAAAAGCTCTTCAAAAGTTGTGTGAACTCTGCCAATCCGCACTTGATAAGCGTGGTGGAATATTACGAAACCCTTGTCTGACAGACTCATGCTCTGCAGTAATGCGTTGACGGCACAAGATAAAAGTAAATCCTAAAGAACGACGGACGTGACTATATACACTCTTATTTATATTACATAACCAAGAAAAACGCTAGCTACTTAGGAAGTTCGAAGGCGACCATTATTATAATTATTATTTTCAATTTGAATGCTGGTTCCTAAACCGCGGTTCACGCCCGTAAATTACATATTGTGTAAGAAATATGGTGACTAACGTCTATCCAACTAGCACTTCAATTCAAAATTAATGTGAAAATGTTACGTGATGCGTAAGCTTTCGAGATTTTATACACGCGTGAATAATTTAATATAATGACTGATATGTTTTACTTACGGTTCATTAAAGGTAAAAGTAGGCTAATTACATTTAATTTTTTACAACTTACTGATGACTAGCTGATGCCCGCGACTTCGTCCGTGTGGATCGAGGTTTTTTGGTTCCCGCGGAAACTCTTTAATTTCCCGGGATAAAAAGTAGCTTAAGTGCTATTCCAGACTATAATCTATATCTGTGCCAAATTTCATGTAGATCCGTTCAGCCGTTGTGGCGTGATTGAGTAACAAACATCCATCCATCCATACATCCATCCAAACTTTCGCATTTATAATATTACCTATACATATATATCCTACATTACACATACAAACAGTCTTTTCTGTTTATAATATTAAATCAGATTAATAGATGGCATTTGGATTTTAGGTAAGAGGTAGAGAAATTGGCATTTCCATTTTTTTCAAGTCTCTAATAATTATTTACTAATAATATAGTTGAGTTGATTTTTAAATTAAATTAGTAATATTCAGCCAAAAATGTAAAAGTTGCTAATGAGTATTGACCTCATTTTCGTCGACGATGCAAGGATAATTATATGAACTTACACACTTAGTAGCTAGACAACGGAAGTGAGTTGATTTTTAAATTAAATTAGTAATATTCAGTCAAAAAATATAAAAGTTGCTAATGAGTATTGACCTCATTTTCGTCGACGATGCAAGGATAATTATATGAACTTACACACTTAGTAGCTAGACAACGGAAGTGAGTTGATATTTAATATTAAATTAGTAATATTCAGTTAAAAATATAAAAGTTGCTAATGAGTATTGACCTTATTTTCGTCGACGATGCAAGGATAATTATTATATGAAAGGATAAAATTACTGACATACCTTCTATATCAGCGTCGATAGGTAGGTACTGCTGAATCTAGCCTCCTAAGATTTTAGGGGTTCCTTTATAACGTAGATAATATTTTAAATCCAGTCTGTGCTTTGGTTATTTTTTTAGCAATAAGCACATTTAACTTGGGTACAAATAGAAATTCAAAACACATTCCATTAGATATCAAATAGACATGAAAACAATGAGTCGCCATAATCATAACAATATAAAATACTTAGAAATTACCAAGTCACGTGCTAGTTAGCTCAAATCAGCGCGATAGGATCTGGTTACAATTCGTGCATACTCGTGGATTCTGTAGGGTTAGTATGAGATTTACCGAACGGTATGTAAAGGCGCATACTGCAGATCTAACTAACTACTTAAGAACAGAGAAAAAAAACGTCTAGATTTAAAATATTATTAAGAAAGTACCTATTAGAAACATTACCTGCATAAGTATTAATAAGTAAGTATTAAGTATAGTATACTTGTATTAAGTAATAAGTATTAAGTAATTATTATGATGTATAGTATTAAGTATTGTATTATAATTATAGTAACTGAGACTGTATGCCTACAGTCAAACTGTGAAAACAGTTTTGTAGGATAAAAGTTATTTTGTAAGCCTAATTGTAAACTTGTTTATGAAAATAAATAAAAAAAAAAAAAAATAAAAAAAAAAAAAAAACTACTGCCAGGCCGAAATCTACGTAAGAAACCTACGTGCAGTCTTTATTCCCTCGTGAGTAAAAGACGGTGCAATGTGTTATGCTAGATGATGCCTGATTCGATTTTCCGGGATAAAGAGTAGCTCTGCATTTACATATATACCCTTGCAAAAAATTACGTCGATGATACTTATTTATTGTGGTTTTGTGGTCAAAAGTTACAGCATTACCTTCACACATAATGCTATGTAATGTAACACATTATCACATACGCTTCACTTTCACGTTACTCGTATATTCGCAAGTCACGATCGAGGCATAATTCCTTCCTCGAGCTTATATGACGGAGTTCACGCTTGACGGAACCGTATTATCCCATTCTTCATGTCTGTTCATTACTTCTCATTATCTGCATACGTAATTACGAATGAGAGATTGTATATAGCAACTAGCAACAGTAGTATTTCGCTTTTCTTTTTATTCGACAACAAGTTAGCCCTTGACTGCGATCTTACCTGAATGATGATACAGTCTAAGATAGTAGCGGGCTAACCTGTTAGGGGTACGGCAGTTATATTAAGCCCATACCCCTAATCGGTTTGTACCGTAACCCTAAATCGCTAATCGTCCTTGCCGGAAGGGTTGTAACTAGCCACGACCAAAGCCTCCTCCCAAACAAGACCAGAGAAAATCTCTAAAAATTTATCTAAAAAGATAAATTCCCAAATTGACCCAGCCCGAAATCGGACCCAGGACCTCCCATGATAAGACACAGCGCTCACCACTGCATCAGGCGCGGTCTTCATCTTATCTAAAATATATTATGCATAATTTAACTATCATGCTAGGTATTACTAGTAAATTATTATTGATAACGAGAATGTTATACCTACCTTGTATGTTGTATACAAATATTGGAGTAATTTAATCATCATCTCATACATTATATATTGTTAAAGAGAATGTTGTACCTTGTACGTTGTATGTAATATTGTAACATTTATTCATATTGTGAACTAGCTGATTCCCGCGACTTCATCCGCGTGGATTAAGGTTTTGATTCCCGCGGGAACTCTTTAATTTCCCGGGATAAAAATCAGAACAAATACCGGCCGGTAGCCTATGTCCTTCCCCGGGATGCAACCTATCTCTATACCAAATTTCATCAAAATTGGTTGAAAAGATGGGCCGTGAAAGCGTAGCAGAGAGACAGACAGACAGACAGAACGACAGACACACTTTCGCATTTATAATATTAGTAATAACAATTCATTATTGTTTTGCTTAACAACAACAATTAAAAATAGATTTAACAATAGTTACTTAACTAAAGTAAAGATACAAAAAAAACTTTTTCAAGTTTCGTTTACATCGCCTGATCTATCGAAAAACGTTAAAATTGCGAAAACCAGAAAAAACTGACAATCGTGACTTTAAAATAACTATAACAACATCTACAAAAAGGCTTTTAAAAAAGGAAAAAAGCTTGCATAAAAATCACGTCAAACTGCGTGGAGACAGTGTAAAATGAATCTTATTTTCTGTAGGATGAGGTGGAAAATAAAATATGTAGAGTATAGTTAGGTAAGTCAAAGCGCATGTATCCGCTTTCGCAGGTGCCACACAGCACCTTGGCAAGTCAAGAAAAAAGTCCTTCCCGAACAGCTGTTCAATCTCAAGATGCACCGTCAAATTAACATTTCTTTTAACGACCTTGGAGTTGTTAGGTAATAAGAGAGAACAGCGCACGGTACAATTATTAGAGTAAAAACTGTCTGGTCGATTGCGAAAAAGCTGCATCAATCATTGCTACAATTGCTGTGATTGGCTGAATTGTACTTCAAACAATGTATTTCAGCCAATAGTGAGAGTGTCGGACACAGAGATCATCAAATTTATAGCTATCAAGTTACGGCTGCAGGCCCCTGTTCATCTTATTGTAGGATCGTGAAAACTTACAATATAATTAGTGTCAAATAACAAATACATGGAACCGTAACAATATGTTAAAAATACTTGGGACTCAAAATAAATATGAAAACAAAGGATATAATAATTATGCGGCATTTTACGCTAAAAGTATATTTAATAATAATCGATATTAGAAAAGATAAGGTTACTTCGTTGAACTTTTGCGTGAAATAGCAATTATGCAAATTAGCTTCAGACACAAGAGAAATCACTATATTTTGCTTACCTCAGTGTGTAGACCATATTTGGGGAGAAAATTGTATTAACCTCTACTCTATTCTTTGAATACAGAGTTGTAGGAAGAAAGTACATGATCTGAACTATTTTATTCTACCAAAGATATATTTATGTACTAGCTGATGCCCGCGACTTCGTCCGCGTGGATTGAGGTTTTTCGGTTCCCGCGGGAACTCTTTAATTTTTCGGGATAAAAAGTAGCCTATGTGCTATTCCAGACTATAATCTATCTCTGTGCCAAATTTCATCCAGATCCGTTCATCCGTTGGAGCGTGATTGAGTAACAAACTTACATCCATACATCCAAACTTTCGCATTTATAATATTTATTTGATTATTTGATGAAACTGTACTAAAATCAAAATATTCCATTACACAAATTATCTTTAGTAGAATAAATTATAGACCGTGAAATAAATAACCTACATCCATTATATTGTTTTTAAACGAAGCAAGACAAAAAACCGCGGCCATTTTTTGCAACGGCCTCTAGCGGTATCACAAAGAGATCTATACTTTGATCACGCAAACCTTAGATAAAATACTTAATTAAATATTTAAGTTTTTATTCCAATGATATACGGATTAAAATCAAACAGACATGTTAATAAGACATTGTGGATTTTACAAAGGTTCTTAGTTAATTTGGGCTGGCCTGAAACAAAAAGTTGAATGGCTTGAATGAATAAGACTTGTATTAAATATTTGATATCTTTAGTCGGATCTCGTTGAAATTTGCCGCGTCTACAAGCTGGAAGTTATCCATGCGCCTTGAAAGGTTCTTTTGGCAATCAGAGAATATCTGATTTGATTTTATCTAGTCGTTTTAGTTGTCTACGTCACTGATGTCATGATATTCAGTACTGCTCAAAGAGCTATCTATATTTTTTGTGGAATAAAAAAATACAGAAACCGACCGAGATGAAAAAGAAGTCGTTCAACTAATACCAACATGAGTTCACTTACCGAATGCTTTAAAAACAAAGTCTTGTATATAATGCTGATCATGATTGAGTAACGGGAAAATTGTAGACCAATAGACAGTGCAACATGTAATATAATAATACAAAAATCCGATAAGTATATTATGAGGGTTTCAGAATATTTAAGTACCAATAAATTCACCCAGAAAATGTATCTGCAGCATCTGCAACAAAACGAGATCCTAACAAAGAACATTGTAATTGCATCAAGGATTTCTCTGAAACTTTCACAGTGACGCCGCCAATTCCGTATCTTATATCGAATCCCACGCTTCGAATGATGCTTCACGTTGTTTCGGTTTAACTGATGAAATGTTATCTATCTATTGTACTATAATGTAAAAAGTATGCTAGTTAACAATTATCCCAATTGTTTACACTTTACAGGTTACATGGGAAAGTTAACAAACATGTTATTAATACAAAACAATGACTGCACATTTCATAATAAAGTATTACAAAAGTTTGTATAATGGTCTATAAACTTCTGAAATTTTTGAGTGATGCTAACAATATAATTAAACAAACTTATTCCAAAATCATTTTTGTGAGGACCATGTAAGGAGGCGTAGACTCGAAAAAGTAGTGGAGGCAAACCGGCTTTATTATAATGAAAATCATGATAAAAATAAAAGAAGCATGAGTGAATTATGAAATCAGAAATCCTTAAAGCAACAGAAAAATAATCATGGTAATATATTTATCCTGCAATTATAACAGCTCTATTGCAACAACTAATTTTTGAAGCAGCTCCTTCCTAAAAACCGCATCTTCTCAAGTATCTTTGATTCAAAACACACCGTTTCAACGTAGAGCTGGATAAGAATAGCCGACGCATTAGGAAAGGTCCAACCATGTATGTCCACAGTCTGACGTGATGACCTGTGAGTTGTGACACACCAGCTGATTAAAAATGTAAAGGCTGCCCCAATTATTCAATTTCAAAAGTACTCAAAACTTTCTCGCAGTAAATCCTTTCTGCTGCTATTCTCGCCTGTCAGGGACAAGGCTGTAAACTTGTAATGTAAATTCTGCATAATAAACCACGATCTGAATACCATGGTACAACATAGTTTATAACCAGATAGTTCAAGCGAAAGTTTAATAAAGTTCACTTTACGTAAACGATACATTTTAGCGAATTGATTGGAGCTTAGGAATGAGGGTGTTGCTGCCTACACTTAGTGACAACAGCGACTGCTGTAACGTTGAACCAAAGCCTAGTGGTATGATATCACTACTCCGTCTCTCGAAGACATAACAACTTAATATAAACACACTACTGAATAAATATTTCAAATTGTAAACCTGTCAATTCGGTAAGTAATATAAAGCATTCCTGTTTATATGCTTGTATTCTCATAACAGAATGAAAAAGTTTGGAATAAAGTAAGAATGATTCATAAAATCAACAAGATACAAATACTAAATGTAATAAAAACCACAGTACGTCAACGGTCCTGAACCGGTCTGAAACCGCACATTTCTCCAGAACATGTTAACTTGAAACCCTTGGACTGTTTCCTTACAATGAAACATATGATACCTAACTCAATATTCGTCTGGTCTACTAGATCGTTTAAACAAGCAAGTTTTTCTTGGGAATGTTTGTCTTTATCTTCTTTGTTCTCCTAGACCTAATGAGATGATAAGCCCTAAGCTCTTAGAGTTCCTTAGAACATATTATGCCACTGTTACAAAACCTACAGACATATTTATTATACGAGAGGCGTTCCGGTCCAGCAGGTCTAGTATAACCGATTTTAGTCATTATTATCGCGAGCATCTGATTGAAATCTTTAGCACTTAAACGCTTGCATAACCTAATTGGGTTACCGAGTTACGCCTCAATAGGTTTCAGAAGGTAGATCGCAATCACAAAGCGTAACACTTGTAAATTCTTCATTGAGGATTGTGTTAAGAGCGATCTTAATAGAGCTACCGTTTATTTTATAAATATGCAGAACTTTATCGTAGCTAATTTGGCTGTAGTTATCGCCTACCTCACAAATAATAATTATATTCGCAAAGACAAAAACGGCGAAAATAGTATACAGGCCAGCTTCTAACTTTTTTAATGAAGACATCCTAAACGGGCAACAACGGCCCGACAAAAAAATTAAGTAATTTTTAATCAATTACTCCGACGCTATCCAATTTTTGACATAGAGAAGGATATTATATTTGAGTGAACAAGCGCGGAATAATCTTGCAGAAGAGAAGAGCTTGAAGAAGAGAAGATTTCAATTATCTTTTAGTTTACAGGTTTGTTTAAAACCAAAAATAATTAGAAGCATTGAAAGTTAACTAAATCCCTCTCTATCTATAGAAATGTCAGCAGATCGAATCTATGCCACCATTTTGTTTTAATTAATGATTTTAATGATGACATATTTTATATTCATCCGCAATGGTTGGTGCTATACAAGCAAAGCCCTGCTGCCAAGTGATTTGTCGTTTCCCATTAAAGTCATTACCAATTAGTCAGTGGCTTAGTATAGTTTCACTGGGCTAAGACTGATATACAACTACTATTACCCTGCATCTAAGGAATTAAGCTCTATTAGTTTCTACTAATTACCAGAAACCTTCATCACTTTCTCGTCAGTTTTCAGTAAACTCGAAGGTTGCTCCCATCGCTTAAATCCATTACTAAAATTCTACATCAATGCTTAAATCAGTATTATTTCATAATGACAGTTTTAATTCACGTATCTTGACGTCCCCATTACAAGGATTATAATTATAAAATACAAACGTCAACAATATTAAAACAATAGGTTAATATCAAAACCTACTGATTTTAGCCCCGAGGGCTTTAACAGAACACTTAAATTGCCGTGCACAAAAAAGCGGTACCTAATTGAATTACATCATCGAACCGGATCAAACGCGAATTGTAAATAATAAAACTTTTAAACTCATATTGATGATTAATCAATTACTGTCCATTACATAATGAGACATCTTGCGTAAAAAGTCACACATAAAAAAAAACATTACATCTTGTATGACACCGTAATCAGCCAATCAATCATAGGACGTATCAAACAATCAATCAGGCGGATCGACCACATGCAAAGGCGTCGGAAATTAGGCTTTCCATGTATTTAAGTTTTGTAAGACTGTTCCCGACACAGTATTGATTCCGATCGATTTGTTTTAACGTTTCTAACATCCTGTCCCACTGCAGCCCCTTAACGTCCCACTGCTGGGCACAGGCCTCCACTCTCATAGGAGTGAGGGAATTAGAGCTTAGACCCACCACACTGCTCCTATGTGGGTTGACGGGCTTTAACGACTATTATCAAGTCAGTGATACTGATAATAAACGGGACCGACGGCTTAACGTGCTCTCCGAGGCACGGGGGTGAAACACCGTCAACTTCCTAACTACGGGGTAGTACTGAAATTTCTAGTCAGAAAAACCGCAGCGGTGTTTCCACCCAACGAGAAGCCTACATTGCATCTCCGGCATCACTATCGGAAGTCCTCGCCGACCTGGGTGGCCTGCTTGGATTCTGGAGTGAGCTCGGCTGGCTGGAATGATCCGGCGGGGAGTCGCACCAGCGGTTTCACGTACAGCGGACGCCTGCGTCTAAGTGCGGAAAACAATCCCAGGATACAAAGAAGAAGAAGATGGCCGACCCGCGACTCGAACCCGGGACCTCGTCGGCCGCAGTCGAACATGCTAAGACCAACGAGGCAGTTAAAAAAGTATTTAGTAGTAACTTTTTATGGAGTTCATAATTAAATATGCATTTTGACATGCTTAAAACAGTTCGAATAATATTATATAAATAATAACTTTGATAAACGTTGCTGAGATTTTTACAAAATCGGGGGTCTGCATGTTTTCTTACTTTAAGGTTAAATCTTCTCTGGCAAGCCTAACGCATATCAAATTTTTGAATTTAATCATTACAATAGAATAAATACTTGAAAATAAGGTTTTAATGGCCTAATAAAAAAAAAGTAGGTAAGTACTAAACTAACTAATAAAACTTACTATCGTTTTAATGATAATTACAAAATTTAAAAGTCCCGTAAAAAAATAAACCAATTGAGAAACCCTACTTATAAGAGACGAGAGAAAGTGGCTTCCTACGTACGACAATATGAAATGGTGATGAGAACGATGACGGGTACATTTTTTCAATTACCCACGTTTAACAAGACGGCCTGACATTTTGTGGGTGAAGGTTAGAGTTCAATCGAATCCATTTGTTTTAAAGTTACATTGACTAAAAGGAACCGAGAGACTAAACGGATTGCAGATGCATGTAACATTGATGAGAATAATAAATGAATACGAGAATATGAACTTTTTGGGTGAAAGCTCTTTACTCAACGATTTCTATGTTCAATATTCAATATTGTCACTAAATTGAGCATTAAATATCAATATAGTTTAACGAACAGCGTGTGCAATACGAATGTATTCGAATTTCGTACGCTATATGCCTTGATCTATGTCGTAAAGGCGTTTATCGTTTCGTTACTGCGTGAAAAATGCGAATGCCTTGGTGAATGAAAAGCGTTAGAGGACCATAATATCAAAAACTTCGGTTCGCCATGCCACATCTAACCGCCAACTAATGAATGTTAACGCTATGAAAAAAAAATTTAATCCTTCTCGCGGTCCGCCTTACACAACCTGTTATGAACTTGGTTCATTCACAAGGACTCTACGAATATAGCGAATTTCATAAGCTTCTTTTACCTTTGTAGGGCTCTGTCCTGCTTTTTCATTTATCCAATGACTGGCAGAGGGAATTTCTCAAGTGTTGTTTCAGTAATTGTGTTAAGTGGTAGAACGTGACTTTGAAGATAGAAGTGATAGATAAGCACAATGAATAGTCGGGATCTTATCTAAAACGGTCTGCATTAATTGATACGAAGAAAATTTTATTTACTTTTAATGGCTGGAAATGTCGCAATAGTCAATTTTGTTTGTCAGGAAAAATACGCGTTATCTTCGCTTTTCCGGTACCTAGGAAAAAAACAGAATAGTTACTTAAGGTATAACATAATATGTACGGCCGCAGCATTTGTCCGTTTGTCACAAACATTTAATTTAGAAAATATGTTATTTACTGCAAAGAAAAAAAGCACAGTACTAACAGTACTTCGAATTTATTTAAGTTTTAAGAACTATTTCCAGAAAAAAGAAAGTCGCAATAAAGCTATCCCTTGAAATGCCTTAATTTTTTTAGAACACGCCTCGCGTCTATATTCCTAGTTTACTAACGGATGACAAAAGAATTTATGAACATTAATTAATATATGAATCCGAACTTATTTTAAAAACAGTAACAGTTACAGTTTGAGAAGCTCAGAAGCTGAACGCTGATGCACTTAGTGCATTCAGAAATTACTTAGTCACGGCCGGGTTGGTTCGTCGCTTTTGTCGAGTTATCAGGCGTCTCGTAAATTTTAGACTTTATCTACACTATGTTTGACTTGGCTTTCTTCCCCGACCGTCCTTTGAATGTACGCAAAGTGCCTGTCAATGACTTTAACTTTGATATAATGTAGGGGTGGTTGACACTTTTTTTAATTTGTTTTTTTATCCACTACAATTTAGACCTTAACTGCGATCTCACCTGGTGGTAAGTGATGATGCAGTCTAAGATGGTAGCGGGTTAACCTGTTAGGGGTATAGCATTTATATTAAACCCATACCCCTAATCGGTTTCTACACGGCATAGTACCGGAACGCTAAATCGCTTGGCGACACGTCTTTGCCGGTTAGGGTGGTAACTAGCCACGGCCGAAGCCTCCCACCAGGCCAGACCAGAGAAAATTTACTAGAACACATTTTGTATTGTACTATTAGTAGAGCTCATTATTGATCATCAGTCATCATCATCATTTTAGGCTAGGACATCTACTGCTGAACACTCAAATGTTATAGCCGTGAAGGAAAAAGCCGTATGGAAACCTGCATTCCCGAAAGTTCTTCATAATGTTCTCTAAGATGTATGAAGTCCAACATGGTGGACTATGGCCAAATCCAGCTCATTCTAAGAGGAGACTCGCGCTTAATAGTGGGCCGGCGATGGGTTGAAACTTGAAATAACGCGTTATAGCGTAGGTAAGTCGAAATAAACACTAGGAAGAAGAAAATAGTAGAGTGTGTAGTTTAAATGATATTTTGTTTGGATAATTTAAAGGTTGTACGCGCAAAGCTCTAGAAAATTGAAAAACAAAATGTAAGTATTCAAAAGACTCTTTAAATTATTAAATTATATAAGTTGTTATAAAATATACTTCCCATCATGATTGTGAAGAAATTATGGCTTTTTCCTAATTGGTATGAGAGTTATAATATTCATCATAATAATTTGATATTTCTGGAAATGTATCGAGAGATGTAAGGCGGTAGGCAAAACAGGAAAGAAAGTAGGTACATAATTATTTATGGCTTTATTAGGTAGGCTGTTGGTTATATAAAATTATCGATTACCAACTACCAATCAGCTACCTATGTGTATCGGCGCCTTTCATGTTAATCAATAAACAAATAAATAACACTTAAGAGGAAGTACGCATAATTAAACATTCATGAACGTATTCAAATATGTTTTAACGGTTATTTTTTAGGACGAAGATAATCATTTTCGATGGAAACCAGAAATGTGACAGTTATTTTTAAGATGCCTGAAGATTATAAAATAAATTTTTGATCGCCCTATATAAGTTGGCTTCGAGCGACAATCAAAAGGAACAGGGTTTTAAACTGATTGATACTATTATTAACAATTTTGTTGTCATTCTCTAATTGCACATCCAGTTCCATAATAATAACATGATTGGGCTAACCACCATATATTCAATCAAATAGTTAAGTGAAAGTTTTAGGAACACGTGTTAAAGAAATATTAAATCACTAGCTGATGCCCGCGACTTCGTCCGCGTGGATATACCAAGTTTCATCGAAATAACTTGAGAAATGACGGACTTTTATACAAACTTTCAACCCCTATTTCACCCCTTTGGGGGTGGAATTTTGAAAAACTGTGAAACACGTATGTTTTCATTTCCAACCCGCAGCTCATATACCTAGGTACCAAGTTTCATGGATATAACTTGAGAAATGAAGGACTTTCATACAAACTTTCAACCCCTATTTCACCCCTTTGAGGGTGAAATTTTGAAAAACTGTGAAACACGTGCGTCTTCATTTTTAACCCGCAGCTCATATACCAAGTTTCATGACTTGAGAAATGAAGGACTTTCAACCCCTATTTCACCCCTTCGGGGGTAAAATTTACAAAAACTGTGAAACACTTATTTCTTCATTTTCAACCGGTAGCTTGTATACCAAGTTTTAATCAATATAACTTGTGAAATGACGGACTTTCATACAAACTTTCACCTCCTATTTCACCCCCTTAGCAGTGGAATTTTGAAAAACTGTGACACACGTACTTCTTTATTTTTTACCGTAAGCCAAAATAAAAAGTTTCGTTGATATAACTTGTAAAACATCTTGAGAAACGAAAGACTTTCATACCAACTTTCATCCCCTATTTCACCCTTTTGGGGGTCGAATTTTTAAAAACTGTGAAACATGTATGTCTCCATTTTCAACCCGCAGCTCATATATCAAGTTTCATGGCTATAACTTGAGAAATTAAGAACTTTCATACAAACTTTCGACCCCTATTTCACCCCTTCGGGGGTAGAATTTCGGGATAAAAAGTATCCTATGTCCTACCTCGTAGTATAGGCTCAAATCGTGCCAAGTTTCGTTTGAATTCATTCAGTAGTTTCGGCGTGATGCGCGGCCAAGATACAGACAGACAGACAGACAGACAGACAGACAGACAGACAGACAGACAAAAATGAAAAAAATTACAGATTTGGCTTCAGTATCGAATAATGAGTGCCCTCCAAAAAAAATTTTCAAAATATCTTCAATGTACAGAATTGGACCTGTTACAGTTTTATTATAAGTATAGATGTTTCTTATTCCTATATAATTATTTTAAATTAAACTTCATCATATCGCCTGATTGACTTTCATACGTAATTATATTTTATTTATAAACCTGAATTTAAAACGATTGGTTATAAATTATAATGAATATCGCGCACGACAGTTTACACATTTTAACATTTATTTGTTTCTTGTTTTGATTAGTAGAATCAAGGATGTGATGTGTGCGGTGTTAGGAATTTTCTGTTTATATGATTGCAAAAGATAATAATATGAATCGATGATTTTATTCCTCTACATTTTTTTGGAAACTATTACGATTAATTCCAATAAAATTAAATTAGAGCCAATAAAATTAAATAAATTGCAATTGCAATAAAAGCGTTAGTAAGAATACCAGATCAATGTTTGGTGTGGTTTTAAGACTTCATCATCAGCATCATCACCACCAGCAACCCACCGCCAGCCAACTTAAAAATGAATCTCCTTGTTAGAATACTTCATAATATTACAGATTATAAAGTATATTATCTTATCACTATCAGCTAAATGTAGTTTTATTCCTTGTTTCAAGATAGTGGTCTTTAAATATGTTGATACAGTGTTTACTCTATCCACTTATTGTTGTTTCAAACTATTTTTTCATGTTGTTTAGTTTAACCAGCGGGCAGTGCCACGGGCGAAATAAACTTATTTTTAGAACTTATATTTGTACAACGTAAGTCTCTTGTGGGAATTCTCTCACGCAGTCTAGTTGACCCAATTCCTTTTTATTTCGTAACATGTGTCGAACAGATTAAAATTATTTTTATTTAAATCGATTGCAGATAAACGAAATTTAAGTGGTAATTAGTACGAAAATTATTAATTTGGATTCCATCATTGTACTTTCTATTTTATAATTCCTATATCTTTTGGGTTATAGATGGAATGGGTAGCTGCATTGATTTACCAACGGTATTGGTAAGTCAATGGGTAGCTGCATCACTTACAAAAAAGAAAATTCCTGAATATTCAAAAATTCACTCGCTGACTGACTCATCAGCACCCAAGCCCAAACCCTTACACCTAGAAAGCTGAAATTGTGCACAGATGTTCCTTTATAATGTAGACATTAGACAGGCAAAACAGCCAGATTTAACGCAAGTTTCTTCTAATTTTAAGAGGTGACCCATGTTCAGTAGTGGGCCTACGCGACGATGAGTTGATGATAATATGAAGATGATGCGGACGTATCCGTATAAAATCGATGAAAGATAAATAAATGTAAAACGTTGTACAGTTGACATAATACGAGATAATAATAGTAATCAGTGTTTCATCATAGTATTTAACCTTTGACGATGGTTACAAATAAATGTAACCACAGATAGGCTGACAGATTTTGATCGAAAACATCTTTCACACCTTATAAAGTTACGATCAAAGTTCCAAATGCCGAATCTTATTACGGCACAAGGATGGATCAATTTTTGTAACTTACTTTTGGTCCATAGCATAAATCATTTTGAACATTCACTTTTCCAAATAAGAATGAAAGTGGAATGGAAACACACGACATATTGCATAATCGGACTTGGTAAAGTCACACTCACGTTTATTGATTTCCGACTTACATTCGGATTTGCAACATTTTTGAGCTACTCTTATGCATTTCTGCATATTATAGTACGGGATTACATGAATGAATTAACAGTTTTTTTTAATTCTTTTTGTACAAAATATGTACAACTAACAGAAAATAAGTGAAAAACGTAAATACTACTTTGCAGAAAGAGACAAGTACCTTGCGATTATGTAGAACTGATGCACTAATTCTCGTAGGCCTGTTCCACTAGTCCCTACCAACATATCCCCCCTGGGGGGGAAGAGTGGATTTTTTTCCACCTATCCCTACGGTAGGGATTAGTGGAAAAAAGATTTCCCCCCTATATAATATTATATCCCTCTTAAAGTATCCCCCCCAGGGGGGATACGTTGGTAGGGACTAGTGGAACAGGCCTTCTTCGGCTCGTAGTAGGCTGTCAGTCTGCTACGCTTTCACGGTCCATCTTTTCAACCAATTTTGATGAAATTTAGTACAGGGATAGGTTGTACACCGGGAAAAGACATAGGCTACTTTTTATCCCGGAAAATTATAAAGTTCCCGCGGGAATCAAAAACGTAATCCACGCGGTCGAAGAGGCGGGCATCATCTAGTGTTATATAACTTAACAAGAAAGAAACAATACCTATTTTGTAAAAATTCAATTGTTCTAGTGTATCTACTTAAGTAGGCTTTTTAATTACCTACCTCTACCAATGTACAAACGTTCATAATTTTATTGTGACGTGTGACATAACCACTAAAATAGTATACATTCAACCCGGACTTAATAATACAATTGTTGGAATGGGCACCATATCGACATCGTAAGTAGGGCGGCTCTATAAATTGTGCGCGTGAGTTGTCTAAGCTCTAAGCAGACCAAGGTCGGCTGGAAATGTTCCAGAATTTTTTTTCTTCTCGCATACTCCAGCTTTATTAACCGTGGCTTCAAGTGGGTGTATAATTTTAGTAGATGACGCGTTGTTAGTAAACTTGGAGTTAGTCACTACTTCACTTGTGAGTAGTGAAGCATCAAGCATCATTGCGCACAATTATAAAGCTGTAACTTGTAACCGTTTTCTTTGTTCTCTTTAGTTGGTTGGTTTCCCACGTTTCGAATACCATTTATTAGGAAGCGTGCAAGTTTTTGATAAACTTGGTGCTTGGAGTCATTATCTTAATATGACGCATTGTTTTGTTAGATTTCCGTACCAAATTAGTATAAAAGGAACCCTAATGGTCCTTCAGCAATAGACGCTATTGATGACTTTTGGAATGTGAAACATTTTTAAAAATTAAAGATTGCCCAACCTTATTGCAAATGAAGGAAATTATAGAATATTATAATTACACAAGTGGAACCCTTGGTGTGCGAGTCCGACTCACACTTGGCTGGTCTTTTGTGTACCTACCTACTCTGTATCTGTAGAGTTTAGTGTCGATTTAATAACCTCCTTATTTTTTAAGTTACTGTAAATTAAGGTTATTTAATATGTATTATGTAGATTGTAGGTACATAAATAAATATAAGCTTTATTGTTTCCATTATTGTTAGGTTAGATTAGTCGCCATATATATATCTTATCTTTTTAATTTTCCTTATGAAATGGGTTGTCTGGAGGAGATCACTTTTAGTGATAAGACCGCCCTTGCGCACGTGTTGTTTTCTGTATTTTGTTTATAATTAAGTTTTTCCTGTATTTTATGTGTTATAAAGAATTTATCTATCTATCTATCTTAAGACTAAATTTAAAAACTAACAATAAACAATTGGAAGCAAACTCTGCATTGCCGAGCATTGGCAACATTGATGGTTATTTTAAACTTTACCATAATTTTGTAAACATTTCCAATAAAACATTATATAGGTACTTTCCCCCATCTTATCGCTCGAACCTTATCTCGATAAGCAACAATAAAATTTATGGAAGTGCTACTGCACTCACCGCCTAGTATTTATTTAGAGAAAGCGTTTATCACAACGTTGTATCAACCCATATAAACATGGCTGCCCAGGTAGTTTTTTAATTGACTCCTCATTACTGGATCATTGTTATACGGCTTTAACGAGTAACGTATAAGTAACCATCTAACTTAAAGGTCAGTTATCACTTATCAACTTATCGCAATCTATAGACAAAAACGACTAATACGACGAATATTTTGGTCCCTGTATCGCGTAGAACATCACCGAAATCCATTCAACATCAAGACGAACCAAATTGCACCACGGTGTGAGTGTAATCCATAAAAACGTCGCTGACGAGTACCTCTTAAGCCGATTCATTATTGTAATAGGAGACGGAGACTAAATAAATAACTCTACATCTAGCTCTAATTAACATACAACGCTTAAAGAACTTTAATTTGTAAGTGGTTAGGTTTATTTTACAATAGTAAAGAAATACACAAATTGGCTTTTCCTGTTTTACCTTAGCAGCTGTGAGTGACTAATTGCTTAGACGTATACAAATTTGGGGTTTCAATTAAATTATTATCAGTGTGTAGTGTTACAACCGGAATAGTCAGGATTGCGATTAATAGATACTAGTATCAACTATCAATTAGCGCCAAAGCACACATGTTAATTTGTACTTTAGCATCGACGATAAGCGATTTGACTATTATGTAACTACGATCGTTTGCGATATAAATGTTGCACTTTAGACGAATCACAATTTATAAAATACTAGCTGATGCCCGCGACTTCGTCCGCGTGGATCGAGTTTTTTTTTGGTTCCGACTACCACGAAAAAGTCTTTTCATCTTTTTGTGACTTAAATATGAAAGTTAGACATAATATGCTGTCGCTGACTTTTTTGTAGGCATTATCAAGCTCTACAACTTTTCTCTAGAACTCAATCATATATCTTTTATCGTTAAGTAAACTCACAAACGTTACCGTTTTATAATATTAGTATCTAAGACAAAAGGGACGTGCCATATCTACGCAGACGAAATGCTGAAGAAATATTTCACTTCAGATTTTTCGCTGGGATAAGTGTTTGCAGGGAGTATTCACTTGCTGCTTCGAGCTTTCGATAAGCTTTATTATAATCGCTAATACTAGAAGTATCATGTTTGCGTTGGCCCTTACTTGCCTTTCCTTCAACAACGATCGATCTTACCTGGAAACAAAAGACAAAGATTGATTATTATTATTGCAGTTCAACCTGTACAAGTCAATAAGTAAAAAACAAAATATGTTGTGCGCATTTAGTACTTAGTAGTTTTGAAATAGTAACTTTGGACTTCATTTATGTATTGATTCGGTTGAAATTTCTCATCCTGAAATAAATGTAGATATCTAAATATCTAAGTAGAGTAATGCAAATAAGTAAATCTATGTTCGAGGTCTTGTAAAAACCTCAATTCGGTTTCTATGAGGATAAATGAAGGAATATTTTTAAATATACGTAGGTATCATTCCATGATAAAATATAAGACCGCTGTGACTCATAAACCAAAAGTAATTATAAACATATTTTAGGTATGTTATCTAACATAACATTTGAAGGCCCAAGTGTATCACACTCCAAAAATAGCTTGACCGTTAAAATTTGGGTGCTAAATAACAATATCAAAGCGTTGACAGCGACGCCAGAGGTCATCTCTCCCACAGATCAAGCACAGATCAGCTTCACGCCTATACCCATAATGATGACAATTTAACTCGTTACATATTACTAAGCAGTTTATACATACACAATATAATATTATACGAAAACTAGGTAATAACAACACTTCGAGCATTTAACTTTATACATCCAACTTAATACTTGAAGGAATCCGCGACGGACTCAGAACTTTTTATAAAATCCAATTCAAAAATATCCGAGGTAAAAAATTTACAATGACCTTCCCCAGGATACACGACACATACTTTCGCATTTATAAAATTAGTGTGGATATCGATTTTGCAAGCAGGTTTTCCCCCACTGAAAGGATTTTAAGAAATTCCACTCGAGCGAATCAGGCGGTTTTACTATAACGCTATACAATCAAATATGTAAATGTTTCTATTGACTGATTTTTTTAAAAGTATGATCACGTATTACTAACATGTAAGTAGTTGAAAGTCATCACAATACATAAGATAACACGCATACGCATCAGCTCCAGCAATACTTCATTGTTAATCTACAGAGGAAGAACAGGTGGCGTCGTAACAGTTGTAGATATAATCGTAATTAATTAAACCTAAAAATCTATTTAAACCGTGAACGAACTAAAATCCTTTTAGTGTCAAGGGTGTAGATATATAGGTTCTGTACTTCTTTTATAGTGATTCCCTATTAAAATTAAGCATTAACACTCGGATATCTTGTAAAAGAAAAAAAAGACTCCAAATATGTATCGGAATAAATTAATACCGCGGTCAATTGCCTCATCTGGTGCCAAAATGGCTGGCTCATTTTTTTGCGCAAAGGATCAGCCTGGCTGTCCAACGCGGAAATACAGCCAGCATTCTTGCCACCATTCCACGCGGGCATGAACTTCATAGTAATTAGGTAAGGCTAGCTAGCTTTAAATTCTATTGTATTGTTTTCGGAATAAATTAGACGAGGAGAAATACCTACTTGAGTACCTACATCAGAAATAGTAAGACAAAAATGCAACCTGTCTATAAGGATTCCACATAAAGACATTAGGAAACCTCAAGTAAGTTTGTAGTGAGTAGTGATTCCTTTTAAGAGGATATGGGATGAACAGGAAACTTTGAGAATAGGTATTGAACAATGATATTGCCGTCGCGCTGCTCCTCGAATAGAATTCCATAACACCCGATAGGGACAACTGCAACTTGGACCGATAATACCTATGAAAAACAGTCGAATTCTTACTCTCGTATTTTTCTGTTTCCTCCTCCAAAACAGAACCGATTTTAATTTTTTTTTCAAGAACAATTTAAGAAGGACTCAGGCTATGTCGGTATGTTTTTCTTTTTTTGATTTTATTCGTCAAATTTATGATGATGATGCAAAAACTGGGCCATTTTTTGCAATTTTTGAAGGTTCCAAATTCTTAAAATTATTAATTTATTGAAAAAAACAAAACATAGGGACATGGCACGGACTCGTATAAATTGTATGGTGTAATAGTACATTGTTCACCGAGGGGAGAAAGTGACCGATTACTATCGAGGGTGTAGTTTGAGGCCCGAGGCGTAGCCGAAGGGCCGCAATACACGCGAGGTAGGAATCGTACTTTCTACCGAGTGATACATAGTGCTTTATACTACACCTGCGAGGAAAATAAGCGATAATTAGTGATTAAACGAACTTACAAAGGTTTAAAATAATAAATAAAATAAATATTTTTTATTTCAGGCAATTTTACAAACCCATATTCAAAATACAGAAACATAAAAAAAAAAAGAAAAAAAAAACAAAAAAAAAAAAAAAAATGTTTAGGTTAATAGTTAATAATAGTTAATAGTCCTTAATTAGGTTAGGCTAGCTAGCTTTAATTTCTAATGTATTGTTATCAAAAAATTTAAAAAAAAAATTTAAAAAAAAAATGACGTTCTATCATAACTATATGAGTCGCTTCATTCGAAGCTTCACTATCACAACTAGACTACATTTTGAGGATTATTTCAATATAGATTTCGATATCGACAATCGACATCGATATCGACTATCGACATCGATACCGACAATCGACATCGATACCGACAATCGACATCTATATCGATATCGATATCGACTATCAATATCGGATATCGATATCGACTATCGATATCGATAATCGACGTCGATGTCGACAATCGACATTCACCATATTATTTGACTTTTCTATGTCAAATATGGTGAAGCTGCTTCTAATATTATATTTCCTTAAGGTAAGACATCCAAATTCTCAACGTCCATACCATATTTACTTAAAATTAAAAAACAACAGCGCGTTAGAAATGGATTTTCATACAGTTTTCTCCCCGCTTAGCACGTTAGAAATGAAATTTCATTCATCTTTTCCTCCCGCTTAATTGGTTTGTAGCAATGACGTACTTTCTACCTCGTTTTGACAAAAGCAAGAGGGTACTTTCCGAGCGGGTGTAGTATAAAAATATTTTCTCTATTGTAATTATTCACGGAGAAAACAGACTAATACGATTGTATGGGGGAAACCGCCCTCCCGTATCGTCTTAAGTTTCAAAAACTGACTATTCTTAGAAGAAGCCGGCAAGAACATCAATAAACATTACAAATAAAAAACCGGCCAAGTGCGAGTCGGACTCGCGCACCGAGGGTTCCGTACAAATCTGTAGTAAGTTTTACGATTTATGACGTATTAAAAATAAAAATTACGTTTGTTGTATGGGAGCCCCCCTTTAATATTTACTTTATTGATATTTAATTATTTATTTTGAAAGGTAATATACAAGTTAATATTCTGTGAAAATTTGAACCGTCTACCTGTTACCGTTTTTAATATTGAGCAAAAAAATACGAAAAAAAACACGTTTATTGTATGGGGACCCCCCTTAATATATATATTTTTTTAATTTTTAGTATTTGTTGTTATAGCGGCAACGGAAATACATCATTTGTGAAAATTTCAGCTTTCTAGCTATCACGGTTTATGAGATACAGCCTGGAGACAGACAGACAGACAGACAGACAGACAGACAGACAGACAGACAGACAGACAGACAGACAGCGGAGTCTTAGTAATAGGGTCCCGTTTTTACCCTTTGGGTACGGAACCCTAAAAACTATTATATGTTTTATAAAATTTCCTTACATTCTCGTTAGAAAGATATGGGTAGTGAATTAATGATCATGAATAGAATAGAATAGAATAGAATAATTTATTTGCAAGAATGTGGTACAATTATTAGGTCTTAAAATTATTTTGCGCTGTCACATTCAACTATTTCTAGTGTGCAAATTATTATAATACATCACTGCATATTCGTATGTGAATAAGTATTTAATTTTATGAGCAGTTTATGAAAAACTAAAACCTTAAAAAACCTTAAAAACTTAATCTTTAAAATAACCTTTATCAATCCTTTACCTTGATGTAACTTATAACCAGCTCAGACGTGTAGAAAACGACATTATCTGGACGTATTTGAGTGCCAACCGATATTGCTGATAATACCGATATGATAATAATGCGTTCGATTAAAATGGCGATTTTGTTTAATATCATATTGATTTTGTGAAATGGTGATAGGTCTACATTTTACATCGTTATGTCGTGGATGATATTGATTGATTAAAGCAATAATATTATGCATCGTTTTACGAATGTATGCCAGGTTATGGATCGTCATAAATTATGTCATAATTACGTATTTTTAAAACTCGGTGATACAACCGTATAAAGATAGTGACACCTATTCTATTGTACATACGACTTTTTTTGACAAGAATGCCTTAAAAATTATCGTCAACAAAGGATAAATTGCAAGAAACAAATTATACGTCACATAATAAAATTATAATATTCTTTAAAAGAGCTCAGTATGTACTTAGTCATACTGAAAATATGATAAAAATAATCCTTGATAAACCTAGAAATCAAAAATAACAACCGTACTGATCTTTAACCTCATAAGGAATTTCTTATTTAGAAAAAATATTACCAAATAATGGTTAATGATTACATACCGTCAAGATGTACAAAGACATATCGCATACTTCAGAATCCAAAACAAACTTGACAACTTCACTGTTAAAAAAAAATACCGTTAACTCTCAAAAGAGTGTGAACAAAGTGCCTGGAGGCTTGAAAACAAACACAAAACTCATTTCTACAGAATTACACGGCACAGTTACTTCCAAAAATGGTGTATGCAGTTCCGAAAATTGATCCAAATTGAGACGCGAGGCACTTGCATACAAAGAAAAAATCAATGCTAGAATGACGCAGTATATTTCTGAATGCTTTTATTATACCAGTAGCAGACGGTTACTTATTCGGCAAATTGCAAAATATTGATTTTTTTATTTACATAACTGCTTAGCGCAGGGTTGCACGAGGTTTTGCTGACGGATATCACGTCTACACGGGGAAGAATTTTTAGAAATTCAAGATTATTATTTCTTTATTGTAGATTAATTATGTTTCGTTCACCGGAATGTTTTCCGAAGTCTGCACATTATATTCAAGAGATTAGATCGATACGAATTTTTACTTTTATTTATACTATTTTTTTCTATTCAATATACCTATACTTCACTGAATGTTTTAAACCTTTATCTCATTAAAGATGTAAACCGGAATTTCAAATATTATAAAATTTGTTTAAAATATATAAATTAGTATATGTGTATTATTGTTTTACTTTACTTAAACCATGACTGCATTCCAAAAACCACTCCAATCCAAACTAGGCGTACAAAAAACATCTCATATCACACAAGTTCTGCTTTCATAACATCGTTTTATACTTACGTAATAGATGTGCAAACAAATTGATCGAAGTTAAAACTAATTATGTATTTTGTCGCGAATTAGTCTAAAGTATGTCATGCAGCCGTATAAGTATGTTGACATCGCACAAGTAAAATTGCTTTCTTCTCTACGTTACTATTCGGATTTGGGATATTTCAAAGACTACAGGAAAAATATAAGTTCGCGCGCGAGTTGAATGCAGAGCGTATTTAATATGTGTTACCATACATAAGCTCTACATTCAACTCGCGCGCGAACTGTAGATATTATAGCCTGAACAGAATTTATACCTCGCCAGTCGCCATGTTGCGGACAAAGTTCGAAATACTTACTTGTGACGTCACTAAAATTCAACGCACTTTTTTACCCTAATCGATATTTTAAAATGGTTATTCAACATAAAACTAGCAGGGGACGTGGATAATACGTCTTGTGGGCTATTTAATAATCACAAAAAATAATTTATTTTTGATATAGGCAACATCCCAATTGGGAGAGAGGGATGTAGAGATTAAAACCAGAGCTATATACAGGAAATATTATTTTTAGCATTAAGAGTCTACAGAAAATTCAAATTCTAGTGACTAGGAATCGAATTCACGGCCCTTTTGAAAAGGACGTATATATACGTTCGTTTAAGTCGAATAAAATATGCCATAGAACCGAAACTTATAGACATATTAACACTGTTTGCGCGATACGTATAGATACTTGTTACTTATGATTCACAAAGCTCTATCCATATTTTTTCCTCTACTCAATGACAAAAATATGTAACGTGTATGTATGCAAAAAAATCGATTCCTTCACACATACTCGAACCACGCGACCGATTGTGGACGCAATACAACAAACAGAAAATTAAACGGCTGCTATTGCATGATGCCAGTCACGTATATACTCGTACGTTAATGTCATAAAAACACGTCGTGATTTTTCGCTATCGATAAAAATCTATGTAACTATATCAATAGAGCAATGACCTGATTACCTTGACTTTGTCGCACATAAAAATGATTGCATACCTCGAAGTTTATTTAGTTTAACTTTTACAAGTGCTTTTAAATCGTGCTTTAGAGTAAATCTACCACTGGTTCGGAATTTATACGGAGAAAAACTTACAGCACAAGAGAGTCGGTTTTCTTTTTCATCATTAAAAAGCAAATAACGCCAGCAGATGGATGTATCAGTTGCATTAAAAATGAAGATGATGGCATAGCCATAAGCGATGGGTCCTTTCCAGCCCTGTCCGTGAGGTGTAAGCTTGAGTGCTAGTCTTGTAAAAAGCAGAACAACTGGACGCTGGGGATTCATGTAGACTTTTTTTTAATCCACTACAAGTTAGCCCTTGACTGCGATCTCACCTGATGGTAAGTGATGATGCAGGCTAACCTGTTAGGGGCATGGAAGTTATATTAAACCCATACCTCTAATCGGTTTCTATACACGGCATCGTACCGGAACGCTAAACGCTAGGCGGCACGTGTTTGTCGGTAGGGTGGTAACTAGCCACGGCCGAAGCCTCCAACCAGGCCAGACCAGGAAAAATTCAGAAATGAAATGAAATGATTTATTCATTTCTTAGGACAACCCGGTTCGGAAAATTGATTCTACTGAGAAGAGCCGGCAAGAAACTCAGCAGTTGCACTCAGAAATTATAAATTCCCAAATTGACCCTGCCGGGAATCGAACACGAGATCTCCGCACGCTAAGACAACAGCGCTCAACACTGTGCCAGGGAGGTCGTCGAAACTTGTGGAGTGAAAATCACAAGCGTTCACAAAAAATTAATATGCATACTCACAAAAATGCAAAGCTCAGCTTACGCCTCGCAAGCTGTAATGGTGCCGACCTTATTTGAATTTTCAGCACCAAAAAATTCATTACGTGCAGCTCATGCACGATTTACGGCTCTAGCGGATCGTACGCCTCTCGCGGCGAGAGCTAATACGGAATCTTAATAGACACGTCATGCACATTCTGCTATTGTGAACAAAATTTTTGTCACAAAGCCAGTTGACAAAATTGACATCTCTTTAGGTCCCCAATTAATCATCTCTAATTTTCAAATGTTACGATTAATTGGACCCATTTTTTAGTTTAATCCGAGGAAACACGAACTAGGGATTAAAACAGAGATCGTTTTTGTTCAACTTTGGTAGTAGAACAAGAGAGCTCAATTTTATTGACACATTAAAACAGGTACTTATATGTATAAGAGGATTTAAGAGGGATTAGGGAATGAAGACCGAAAAATTTTTTTCTGGAGAGAATGGACTACGATGATGGCATATTTTTTTTTGAAGATTATGTGTGTACGCTCAAAAACTGCTGCGCCATGATAAAATTTTTATTACATACATAATATACATACATAATTTAAAATATATAGGCTAGCGCTTGGCTGCAATCAGACTTGCTTGCAAGTGGTGATGCAGCCTAAGGTGGAGTGCGCTTGCCTAGAAGATGCCTATTCACTCTTGATTTAAAGGTACCGGATATTATAAGGACGGGAAAACGGAAGCCGGAAGAAACCTCAGAGCAAATATTTGGTCCCCAGTTTGCACTTAGTTTTTGCATTGAGAAAACAACGAAGTTTTTCTGATAAGACAAGAGGTAGCGCTACTAACAAAACAGTATAATACCAAACTAAGCGTTGCCAAAAAAAGTAGATAATTAAAAATTTCTTTTACACATAATGGCGTTACGCAAACAACATTTGTGTCCATTATTCAACAGTAAACATTCCCCGAGGCCGTTGAAAAGGAACAGAAAGAGCATTTATGAAGTGTACCAAGTTGCCGACAATTAAAATTCACCTCGCGTCCGTTTTAATGGCGGTGGATAATAATAACAATTAACTGGTCAAGTGCATGTCGAACTAGGCATAAAAAAGGGTTCTGTATCAATGCTATAGTTAATAAAACTACGACGGTCTGCATTTCTTAAACTTTCCAAAATATGACTAACAAAAATCTCATAATGATTTTAAAATTCCTGTTCAACGAGGTTTCACTCACCGAGGCATTTTCATGTTCAGGAGTTCCCTGAAAAACTGTTTTTTTTTAATATTAAAAAGTCCCTTCGTTGCGGTAACATGTTTCTATAACTGCTAAATAATTAATAAGTCTGTATAGCAGTAACCCTTTTTATAATAGTTAGATTTAATCTTATCTTCAAGTTTACAGCTCTTATAGTTTATTTTTAAAATGGCTGTGACACACGGACTGGGAGAAACTATGAAATTTTCTTGTTTTACTACGGAACCCTAAAAACGGCCAATTAACTAACAATGCGAGTGGTAACGGATTACAATTGGGCAAACACATCGCAATGAGTAAGAGGAACTAGAAATAGATGCAGTCTACAGAGAGCATCCGGCCTCCGAGGAAAACGGGTCAGTTATTAGTATAACCAGTGCTTGTGCAGAATCTAGGCGCATAGTGCGTTAATGCATCGTACACTGCACATGTTACATTGTGATGTAATTATCATCTAAACTACTAGAACTAATCGAAGCTTTTAATATAGAGGTCGGGCAAGCAAGCTATACGAGTACGATTACCAACATCGTACATGAAGTTAATTTTATAACCTACCTTCTCTAATAAACAAACCATGATAATTAAATTGTAATAGGGGCTAAATAGTAGCCCAGCATGGTCTGGTGTAACGGCTTTTTGTATGTAATACGTAACTTCATAGTATGCATTTATTTCGGGATAGAAATGTAGTATAATATTTTCCAGATATACGAAAACAATAAATATTTACTTTCAATTTACCGAAAATCTATCAAAACCGACTTAAAAGGATATTTTACAAGAAACCCAAGGTAATTCATTCACGGAAAGGAAGTTTAACGGCTATTAACACTTCCTTTCGGTTAGTTTGGTTTCACCACTGGGTTGCATCACGAGATGTTTAAAATTGTCCTTTGATGTGACCAAAATATTTCATTCATAGAGGAACAGATTTGTTAAGGTACCTGAGCGGCTGCTTCCTATGATATTTATTTTCATTTAAAATACGTTTCTTTTAAATTTAAAAACTAGCACTTACGAGTAGCTGCGAATCAATCAAACTTGCTGGAAAGTGGTAGTGGTTACTCTAGTGAAGTTAATTGCTAATAACAATAATTGTTGTTAGAAATTGATACTAGATTCAGACAAAAAGGCATTTCCAACCCAAAATTAACTAATATAATAATGTGAACGTGTATCTGGCTGTACAACATACATTTGGTTAAGAAAAAAGCTGCGTGATGCGTCCCAGAGAAGGACAAATGCTATTTTATCCTGGAAAACCAAAGAGTTTCCGCGGGATCTCTCAAAAAGCTAAATACACGCGGATGAAGGCGCGGACATTATCTTATTTGCCTGAATTTTAAATGTTAAAACAGCTCAACTGCAAATCAACACACTCGTGGTTCTTACTTGCGAGGCCATGAAACATAATGACACGTGTTTTTTAGTATACATTCATTCATTATTCATCAGTGATGAATGAATATCCGCTTAAACACTTAATTATTCCAAAAGAACAAAGACTCTTATGAGCTTTCTAATTACTCGTTACGGTCTCAAGTGTTTGAAATTAGGTGTATTTTTTTGTTCTTTTCATTTCAAAATCGCCTCTATTGTTTCAAATATAAGAACTACAGTGTAATTATATTGTTTTCTATCGATTTATTTGCTTTAATGAAGTGTGTAACACGGTAAAGTACAGTTCAAGTGCAGAGGTTGGTCAGGTCAGGGTGAACGACCTAGCGGTTAGTGTGGCTAAGGGAGGGTTCCCACCTAAGTAATTACTCCTTATTTTAGTACTATTATGGCCTGAGCTTAAAGCCTTAAAATGTTGTACCCATACCTCTATCAAGTAAATCTCTGCCTACACGATGTAATAAGTGCGCATATGACGTTCCGATCACAAACTAATCATGAAATTATGATACATATTTTGAAAAACCAAATGGACCGGCAACCATCTTGAATTATTAATAAAAGGACTGTCAGTCTGAAAATCCATTGAACAGTTTTAAACACAAAAAAACTTTCATCTGAGTGTCCTCTATAGCGATTTATAAAGCCTCAGGTTCAAATCTCGGATGGCGACTAACCATTTACTAAAATCTTCGAACCATTTAACTATAACAATTTTTAATGTATTTAATGAATTTACGAGGTAACCTTAACGGGTTGTGAACACGAAATTTCGCCATGTGTAACTAGTGATCTACAAAATACAAGACGCAAATTTTGATATACTATCGTTAAAAAAGATCCATCAACTTCGACAAGAATAAGGTAGAAATACCATAAATCTGGGAGTGGCAACCCTGAGCCCAGGAGGGCTAGGCCCGTATATTTACAATGTCGGGGCACGCAAGTGTTGATTCAGACGGCCTAGGCTCCTGGCTTCATTAGGTAATTGCCTTTTCAAGTTATTTTGCGCTTCGTGACGACTTCCTAATGGCTCCCTTGAGAGGTATTATGGTTTGTTTGTCTTTTTTAATAGTAGATATTTCTTTGTCCCTTTAGGTCTTTGTGTCCCTTTGTGTCGCACATTATACATTTTGTAAAACCTTACAAAATGTATAATGTGCTTTAAAATATCCAACACCAGTCTGTTTGATGGATGGATGCGCTGCGAGAGTTGCTATTCTACAAATGTACCTAAATAAACATTTTATTTTTGTACCTCTTAATCACTGTAAAACTGCCAAAAAGCTTATTTTATTTTGTTTTCTATGATTTTATACTATTTTTTGGAATACTGTACAAGTACCTGGCCCAAGAAGAAACAACCCCTTTCGTCGAAACAAACGCTTCGACGAAAGCTTCCTATGAAAGCTTCATTGAAAAATATTTGATTCATACAAATTTTGCGGCTATACGAGCCAAGCGAACGCTTCGACGAAAGCTTCTTATGAAAGCTTCATTCAAAAATATTTTTTGATATCACACCAGAATCTGGTAAATTGAAAAAAGCAAAGACGCTATGAACAGAAACTAATTTATATACTGTTTATAGGTGTTTACTTGTATAAAGTCTCCGCCGGATATCTAGATGTAATGTACAAGGTAATAAATGGAATACAGGACTTTAATAGTGAAGTTACTGTATAATACCGAGCCCGTACCGGTTGACCTAATGTGGGCACCAGTAGGGTTATAAATACAAGGAACAAGCTCGCTTTGATATAAATCGCGAAGAAAATATGTACGGCACACAAGGAATGCACTATTAGTTAACTGTATATATTACTAATACTGAGCTTTAGAGAATAGGCTGGCGCCGGGCAGTGTTTAACCCATCCTTAATACAAATGTATTCTTCTATTTACTAATTGGATAATGACAATAGAGCAATTATTTTTTTTACCATAAAATCTATATCCACCCCTACCGTATCCCTTTTCCATGATAGCGTTTTGTCTATATTAACAAGAACCAGGAACAAAAAATGTTCAGTATTCGCGACGGTATCAGACATCCCGCAAAAACAAATGTGACTAAATCCTTTCTTATAAATTTCTTAAAAAATATGTGAGTGCAATTTTTATGGAGGAAACATGAGAATGGGAGAGTTAAAATGCATTTTTTTTCATAGGTACATTCAGAGACAGAGAGCTCTGTATCGAGCTTGGTTGTTCGGTCTTTCATACACAGCTCCCCAGCAACTGAGATTTAAGATCTCTTAAATAACAACAAACACAATTAATTATTTTCTATTCTGCGACACGGTCAGTTCTTTGCGTCCAATCATCTTTCGAACACCAAAGCGGTGAACACTATATTTACCAAACAAACTTGATAGTTCAAAAGACTCAGAGCTTAAAATAAAAACTTTTTGTATTTGTAAATACAAATGTTAAGTTACTTAATAATTATTTCGTTGTAATAATATATACCGACCCTTTATTAATCCATTATCTGCATTTCCTGAATAAATTTTCTCATGCATTCATTCCAAGATATTATGTAACATTCAAGGATATTAAGCAATTCATGAATTTTTCGTATATTATACTTTTGTGAACTCGATTTACATTAACTAATAAGACTTAAAATAACTTTCAATTTGGAACTTTAAGCGCGTAAGACTTCTTCGTCACATTCAATCGAATTGCAATTTTCGTTTTCTCTGCCGTTCACGCTTTTACCTGATTTTATTATTGTTAAAAAAAATAAGTATTTTATAATTGTCTTCTGTCTACGTGGTTTTAACGAATGAATGAATTCTCGAGTATTATATTTACTTAATTATTTTCTATTTCGTATAGTTATTCAAACTTTTGGTGGCACATTTCGTTATCATATTCATAGGCTAGGAAAACAGGAAATTTTGAGTTACAGACTGGCAAAAGACGAGCAGTTAAGCCTTTAAGGTAATCCGCATGCCAGGAGATGGAAACTGCCTATTTTATTCTTTGTCCTACCATATCTTTGGAAACCAATACCGGCCGTACATAATTTGGAAGATATTTTGTGTGATGTGGTGTTGTGCCGGTGCGAACTTCTGGCTTACTAGGTGGTGAATATTACAAGCTATAAGTGCAAGCTACACGATGTACCACATAGATTTATCTGTTTGGCGGATTATAGCTTCTAGTTCCTTTATTTTATATCCTTTAGGCCCAATAAACGCTACGATTTTCTGATAAAACCGCAAAAATGCAAAGGTATATAAAAGCAAAAGGTAGCTCTAAAATAAACAAAAATAAATATGGAAAACTAGTATTTACGTTATCAATAAAAGCAAGCGTAGAAAGTACCAAAGATTATGGATACAGATTATGTTTTCGATAAAATCGAAGTCGTTAGCGTCAACTTTACGTATGCTACATGTGCGCTACTTTACGAGGTCCAATAATTATAAAACGATAAGCGTATTATAATCGTTTCGAAAATAAATAAGTACTATAGCAAATCTGAATTTTATTAACCTCATTTAACTTGGCCATTTTGTTTGGCGTACAATAGGGTCGAAGGGATTGGGAGGAACTTATGCTGGCTGTCCACTGGTTTCTATGGTGGTTGATTTTTTAGTAACCAGAACAGGTAGCGGGAAAAAGTCGTCGTTGAAGTTATCCTTAGTTCACATAACCAGATTGGTGCCTCCAATCAAACATACTGGGATTCGACTCGCATGTCGTATACGGAAAACATCAGAAATCATGGACTCGGCTTTTGACTAATCAGAACATGCTTACACAGCTTTGAAATATACAGTCCAATTACGAATGTACTTGTACAGCGCAACGGTGGGGTGGGTTGCGGAGCGCGGGCGGCGCGGCGCGCTGCACGCAGATTCACGTAGTCTGCGTGATTGATGGACGAGGGTTTACGTGAGCGTGGTTTTAAATATTTTAAGTGTCGTTATACCTACTAGTCTGATTACAGCCATTGCCAAACTTAAACTAAGTAGGTATAAGTTTTAATATTTTGTAGAAACGCAAAGAATAATTTACCAGACTGAATAGAGTGTAACTACAAAATATTATGTGATAATGACTGACCTGATCGTAAGTAAGTATTTGGTTTGTTCAAAGAAACATAATTGTCGTTATAATTATATGAAGTTATATTTAGTAAATAATTCAGAATAATAATTGATTTTCTAAGTTCTTTTGGTGTGGAACTCAAAAAAAATGTCCTTGTTCAATATAATTTTTTAACCTATGAGTATGTACATGATATTATGTTAATAAAAATAATATGAGAATAATAATAACGAAAATTATTTTAATCCCAATTTTGTGACAACCCTTGCATATTTGCGTAGGAACACGTATATACCTACACGAGCGGCGGCATCGCTCGACTTCAAAGGCGTCGAACAACTGGTAGTATTTCGTTAAACTGTGGTATAAGAGTTCCACTTAAGCCACTTAAAAGAACGGTTTGTGAAAATAAGAAGTATATTATCATAGATTTAGGATTGGTCTTCGAAGAAGAAGAATAGATATAGCAGAAAATTAATGTTTTTGCATTGTCACATACGATTGATAAATAATTTTGAAAAGGGCATGCCTTACAGTTAGCAAGTACCTGGTAGTATTAACAAAGCACAATAATTTCTGGAAACAAGATAAGGATATCCTATACAACAATAACAGTCGAGCAAGAGTCAAGACACTAATTCATGGGTAGATTACAGCGATTTATGATCCTAGTGGGAGTACCAGGATGTCTAAACGCGAGTCTACAGAGTGAATGAGCGAACGAATTGGGAAGTACCCTACTTTACTAATAAAATGAATTCGTAAGTAGAGCAAGTGAAACAATTTGTATAAGAAGCCTAGCGTATAAAAAAGAAATTACTAATCAGAATTTAAAAAGGAATATTTATTAAGAAACTAGATGATGCCCGCGACTTCGTCCGCGTGGATTAAGTTTTTGTATTCCTTCGGGAACTCCTTAATTTTTCGAGATAGCATATGTCCTTCCCCGAGATGCAAACTATCTCTATACCAGATTTCATCAAAATCGGTTGAAAAGATGGGCCGTGAAAGCGTAGCAGACAGACAGACACACTTTCGCATTTATAATATTACTAAGAAATTTAGTTCGGAGATCTTCGTTTTTAGTAATTCTAAATTTATAATTGGACGTTGGAAAAAAAATAGAATAGCAAGTAAATATACTGATTCATTTACAATGCTATATCGTCATAGTTTATGATCATATCCGCAAATGTGAGTCAATCGTGAGAATCTTAAGTGAGTAACAAAGACATGATACATTAACTAATATCATAAACATTTTTAGCATTACAAATTGTTTATAGTGATTTGCTTTAAAGTAGATTTGAAAGTGCCAGCAAGAACTATCAAGTAATCCTAATGCATATGGTCAATTAGTAACCAAATGTTGGCGTGTAGTTTATCCGTTTAAATTAGCAACTTGACAAAAACACATTGTTTGATTCAAAATTGTAGTATTTATCTATCCGTATATCTATGTTATTACCGTGATATCTTTGCGAGTTGTGTATCAATGGTGCATAATTAGTAAACTTCATTTTGTATTGCGCATGCATTAATTAGTACCTAATAAACAGTCAGAGCGAGTGAACGCGTTTCATTGCAATAAAACCCGAAATGAATCATATACAACCCAAAGTCAACCTTATTACCAGAACACACATTTATTACAAAGCTTCTTCCAGCACCATCCGCAATCCAAAGCAAGTTTTATTTCATGAAAAGTTTATACCTTGAACCATCCCTTTGACCAACACCTGCTATCATATGGCGTGACGAAGGGCAGACCACGCCTTCTTGTTTTATACCACAGTACACGATACGCACCATATAACGTATAAGAATAGCGTATGTGGAGTTTAAAGTTCTACCATATTTCCTTCACCAAGTTTTTATTCGTTGCAATTGGGTATTTTACTATGAGTCAAATTTATAAATTATTTTTTGTGATTATCTATTAAATAGAGGATCTCCTAAAAATCCCCTGTAAGTTTCATGTTGAATAGCCATTTTAAACTACCGATTAAATAAAAAAAAGCGCGTCGAACTTTGATGAAGTCACAATTCAGTATTTCATGCAAAAGTATCTCCTTACGAAGCGCGCGTTTTGACGTTTGAAAAAAAGAAGCTGATTTGACTAGTTGTCAAATACTCAATTGCGTATTTTCCAAACTAGCGGAACTATAGATCAGCCCCCCTATTACGTAAGAATTGTTCATCAAACGTTTAAGATTTTTGTCAAAGTAAAATAAACCATAACAGCATTGAATTAGAGCTCAATTTCGTCTGCCCATTCTTATACGTTTAGGTATGAACGATACTCGAACGTATAAGAATGGATACACGAAATTGAGCTCTAATTTAATGGCGTTAAGGTTTATAAACTTGGACGACGAACTTTAACGTTTTGATCGGACATTCTTACATGATTGGTACCCAGATGCAGTTTTAGCATAACAGCAAAATCTATACTTATAATAAAACTGTAACATGTCCAATTCTGTACATTGAAGATATTTTGAAAATTTTTTTTGGAGGGCACTCATTATTCGATACTGAAGCCAAATCTGTAATTTTTTTCATTTTTGTCTGTCTGTCTGTCTGTCTGTCTGTCTGTCTGTCTGTCTGTATCTTGGCCGCGCATCACGCCGAAACTACTGAATGAATCCAAACGAAACTTGGCACGATTTGAGCCCATACTACGAGGTAGGACATAGGATACTTTTTATCCCGAAATTCTACCCCCGAAGGGGTGAAATAGGGGTTGAAAGTTTGTATGAAAGTCCGTCATTTCTCAAGTTATGTCCATGAAACTTGGTATTTAAGCTTCTGGTTTAAAATAAAGAAATACGTGTTTCAGAGTTTTTGAAAATTCTACCCCCAAACGCGTTAAATAGGGGTTGAAAGTTTGTATGAAAGTCCTTCATTTTTCAAGTTATTTAACCGTGAAAGTTGGTATTTGGGCTTTTGGTTTAAAATAAAGAAATACGTGTTTCACAGTTTTTGAAAATTTTATCCCCAAGGACGTTAAATAGAGAGTTTGTCCTTTAATCACGCCGCAACGGAGCAACAGATCGACGTGATTTTTGGCACGGGTATAGTTGAAGACCTGGAGAGTGACATAGGCTACTTTTAATCCCGGAAAATTAAGGAGTTCCCGCGGGAGATAAAAAAACTTAAACCACGCGGACGAAGTCGCGGGCATCAGCTAGTAATAAATATAGTTATAAAAATCATCGTTTCTAGTTTGAGTAAAAAAATAGTGAAAAGGAATTAAAAACTTCAACACCGGAAACCCTGAATGCCGCTCCCCTATTTGTTCTTCCAATAAGAGTTTACAACTGTAAATGACGAAGAACAATTAAGGTAAGGGAACTAATGGCCGACAGGGAACTAAAGGATGACACTTTCGAATAAAACCTCAAAAATTAAGATCAATATTTATCATAGAATAAAATCAATTGAACTTACAGACACCTAGAGCCATCTATGACGCACGGCCAAAAACTTATAGCGTCGTTTCTAACCGAAAATTTGAATGGCGTCAGTTTTAGCAATTGATGTGAGTGCGAGTGCATGCGCGCGGTGTTTTCTTAACGGTTTTGTTAAGGACGCCAAATTTTCAAAGTTAAGTTTTTTGCATAATTACATGACTTTTTACTATTATTAATGTTTGTTATGAGTAAACATGAGTTAAATTACGTGATTAGATAACTTATTTTCAATTTCGTGCAGTATTTCTCACATTTTAAGGGGTGTCGTCTATTAGTACCAAAAATCAGTAAAAATCTAATAGATGACAGGGGTGTCATCTTTTAGGGTTACAACCTAAATTATTTTCCTGTAAATCTGGGAATGGGAATCGTTTCTATTACCTATAAATAGAGTTCTGTCTAAGTTTCATGCGTTTCTGATAACCCGTACCAATAGTAGACAGTGTCATCCATTAGGTAAGGTATACCAAAAATTGCAAAATTATACCAGAGGTACTTAATAGATGACACCCTATACAGTGTTCATTTTGTCTTAGTATGCGTGTCAATTTTGAAATTGAGTCTTATTTGCAAGGATATAAGGTTACATTACAATTTTCAATAATACTATTAAAATATAAAAATTTGTTTCATTGAATTTAAACCTTATTAAACCACCTGACAACTTTGAAATTGAGTCTTATAGTTAAGAAAATAAGGTTAAAATTTCAATCGTATAACTGAAAGCATAAGCTAAGTTACCCACTTCTAACGGAGCGGCGATAGATTCCGAGAATTGAGTCGCCAACAATCCAGTCGAAAGCGAAACGCCTCTACTAATTAGTAATTACTAATATTAGTAGTGCAGTCAAACCCGAGCGGCGAATGATTCTAATATATCTAAATAATGCGGGTTGGCGGGCTTTAACGACTATTATCATGTTAGTGATAATAACCGGGACCGACGTTAACGTGCTCTCCGAGGCACGGGGGTGAAACACCGCCAACTTCCTAACTCCGGGCTAGTACTAAGTGTACGGGCACGAAACTAGCGGTAGCGGGGCGACGGCGGTAGCGGGGCGATGCGACTAGTCGGAGAGCTGGCGACAAATTTCGGGAACAATTTGAAAGAGGTCTGGTAATACTTTATAACCGACACAAATGTCTGGGATTTATTTTTTCGAATTCTATAAGTATAAAATTTAAATATAAAAAAATCAAGTTGCTAAAAAAAAGGTTTTTTCCGATTTTTTTTTGAAAATGTTATGTGCAGCGCAGTAGCGAAATAACCGCAAACGCTATACCAGACTGGCAGAACTGGATTCGCCAATGAACGAAATTATATTTTTCCACAATTTCAGCTCGCCTAAAGAACTTTCCCGAAATTTGTCACCAGCTCTCGGTTTCCATCGCCCCGCTGTCGCCGTCGCTCGGCCGTCGCTCGTTTCGTGCGCGCCTCCTAAGAATTTCTAGTCAGAAAAACCCAATACTCAATTATTATGGCCCGACCCGGGACTCGAACCCGGGACCTCGTCGGCCGCAGTCGAACATGCCAACCACTAGACAAACGAGGCAGTTACTAGACCAACGAGGCAGCTTAGTAAATAATTGATGGAAATTTCAAGTAAGTAATGTGGTGTCTGTGATGCCTAACTTTAAGAAAGAAATATTTCTGTAACAAATACTTGCATGATAGTTTTGAGTTTCTTTTGTAACCTTACCTAAGTTTTATTTAGTTCTTTGAGAAGGAAGTTTAATTAAGTTTGATGTGGCTATTAAATTTTGATAGGTAAAGTACTTCATGACATGATTTTTAATAATAATATGATGTTTTCATAGTTTTTAAGCTAATTATTAGTGAACTTTTTTTTAAATTTTATTTTTTATAATATTTTATGCTCAATTTGAAGTTGTTTTTATTTTAATTCATAGCATTTATGGTTAATATATTATTCATAATGTTTGAATATATAATTTCCAATGCTTAAATGTGTTTTTTTTAAATAAAAGAATGAAAAGGGGTATGTCATCTATTAGTGCAAACAGGTGTCACCTATTAGTGATTTCAGTTTTTGGGGGTGTCATCTATTGGTGATTCCGACCTGATCCAATTAAATTCAAATTTAATTAAAGAAACTGTTGAATCTTAAGGTTTTTTTATTAGAAAATAATTTTTCAATAGTTCCTGTATCCATTTAAACGACTCTCACTGTTCTATTACAAAAGAAGCCTTTGCTAGGGAAGAATAAAGTTGGAACTTTCCTTAATGTGTCGGCCATTAGTTCCCTTACCTTACTGACTCCTTGATTTCAGAGGGTGCAGACCCTTATGAGGACAGCCGGTCGTTGACTCCATAGTTTAATGGAACCTGCTATTATGACCTATTTCTATTCAGACGCTGCTATGCCCATTCATAGTAAACTACTTTCGTGGTTCTTTAGGATTTTTAAAAAGACCTCACTGAATATGTTAGCAAAGTAGGCTCACGCTTGACAACGTCCTATATTTATTTACTCCGTTTGATATTTAGTTTTTATCATATAAAAACAAAATAGTGGAATATTGATAAAACCTGAGTTTGAGCTAGCCCAGTTCAGTCTCTCAGTACAAATTTTCAAAATATCTACTTACGTCATTTTATTTTGGTGATGTATTTTTATTCGATTTTTTGAGCGAGCATAGTAAGTATTTCCTGTCGTAACCATTGACATAATTTAATATTATGATTTACTTACATTTCGAACTTCAATCGTGTAAGAATTCCACGAACCGTGTAACCAAAATAAACATGCAATTGATATGGATCATGCTAATGCATAGCATCCAACAATCGTTAGTCACTGCTAGCATGCTCAGTACGAATGAGAACAAGGACGAGGTTTTATGGTGTGTAAATTAATATGGGAATGTGTTTCACACTCGCTTACTATGGCTAATTAATAACAGAACTCTGTGGTGTAATACAGTAGAGGATATACGAAAATAATTTTAAGTTGTTCAGGTAATTCAGGTAAAAACTTGTTTTTCATAGCGGAAAAGTCTTTACAAGTTACAGGTTTAATAAGATCTATATTTATTAAAGAAGTAAGCATAGAGAAGTTAATTAAAATAGTAGTGTTAAAGTAGTAGTGTATCCAGTCCATAGGCAATGCCATATAAGTTATTTAGTGCAAGAGAATATACGAGTACCTAGTTTAAACAATTTTCAAAGACGAGAGCGTTATTGAGCGTTATTGTAAAAGAATTAACCCAGATTAAAATAAGTAAGTTAAGTAGGATTAAGCAAGTTACTTGCATTCCAAAGAAACAGTCTATGTTGGGATTACTTAGTGGCAACCACAAATAGTCTATCGTTTTGTCTATTTTTCCTCTTTTGATTTAAAAACAGATTTTCGCCAACCAGATTTAAACTATTGCTATTCGCCGATAAAAAATAAGGCTAATAGATACGATTACGATCAAGTAAACAGCACAATCTGCCCCCCTATTGTGTAAGAAAATCGTAATCGTAATCGTTTGTCAAACGTATAATTCGACCTGTTTAAGGATTTCATAGATGTCTGCACGTCAAAAAGCATTTGCATGAAATAGTCCGAGTAATATGTTTTAACTTTTAAGCTGTCAAATAATTAGGATTTGCTTCTCTGGTACTTACACGTGTTGTGATGTCTATATACAAATGTATGGAAATAGAAATCGGAACAATCGAAGCCAAAACAATACAAGCAGACTAGAATACGAAAAGTGTCAGTTCACCCATTGCACTGGTCGTACTCCACATTTTTTTATAGTTCCAAAGACTACACTAGTTGAAGGCAAAGGTTAATATTAGTCACGTAATATTCTAGAAAAAGCGGCCAAGTGCGAGTCGGACTCGCGCACCGAGGGTTCCGTACAAACCTGTAGTAAGTTTTACGATTTATGACGTATTAAAAATAAAAATTACGTTTGTTGTATGGGAGCCCCCCTTTAATATTTACTTTATTGATATTTAATTATTTATTTTGAAAGGTAATATACAAGTTAATATTGTGTGAAAATTTGAACCGTCTACCTGTTACCGTTTTTAATATTGAGCAAAAAAATACGAAAAAAACACGTTTATTGTATGGGGACCCCCCTTAATATATATATTTTTTTAATTTTTAGTATTTGTTGTTATAGCGGCAACGGAAATACATCATTTGTGAAAATTTCAGCTTTCTAACTATCACGGTTTATGAGATACAGCCTGGAGACAGACAGACAGACAGACAGCGGAGTCTTAGTAATAGGGTCCGTTTTTACCCTTTCGGTACGGAACCCTAAAAAGCATCTGTGCGACAAATCAAAACCGGAAACATATCCTCAATTAAAGAGCCGATAAATTCACTGAGCGGCTCAGCTCGCTCGACAATTCATAATTTATTGCCAAATCAGATATTCTTTGTATCAAATGCTTTCTGACTCAATGTATTTAGTAGCGAAACCTTGAACCCACAGGACAAAGCGCGCGTAGGTGTCACGTAGCTCTCTCGACGTGTATTTTGTAATGCTTCCCTTCTCCAAGGATTAAGGACAAGCAAATATCGACGTCGCTTGAATAAACTAACTTAAGGCGAATTATGCAATTACAAGCAAACTAATTAATTATTTTAATGGATAAGTTTTATTAGAAGTTTGATTAGAATTTACACATTTTAGATTTAGATTAGAATATAATATTGGTAGTTGTCCTTAACAATGATGTTATATATATATAGAGAGGCATTGGTCCTTAATAAGTATCGCTCTGAATTACGAGTAGATGAGTGTACTAGTCACTTTCGTCATACTAAAATCTTGCTATTTCTTTTTCCTAGCTCCTAGCATACACATCCGTGTTATTTACTATAACTACTTAATCAGTACTCAGAAGTATGATATTAATAAAGTCGTATATTAAATTACCGCTATAGATATATTTTATGATTGCAACAAGCACCACTTTGTTTAAATGTTTTTTTTTTGTTGTGAAAATGTCTTACTTTATTCTTAAGTACTTGTAGACTTTATGCTTATATTAAAGTCTTGAACTCTAAACATACTAGTTGGTTCCCTAGCTACCTTTTCAAGACCTTGTTTTCCAACTACTTCATTATCTCACTTAGTTATTGATCTATTGTTATTCTTAAGCTATGTACGAATCCGTTACACATTATTATCACCGACACAGTTCCCGAGTAGGTAATCTGTGGTCCAACAATTCATCGCTATTGAGATTAATATTTTTTGTGCTCGTGAATTACGAAGCAGAAAAAACCTCGGGGCAGAATCTAGTCAGTGAATTGATTTAATGGAGGTGAATGACCGGTGGCCAAAATGGCCGACTGAAACACTACAAATGCCTTGGAAACGCCGAAATGATTCGCGATAGACATTGTTCATGTACAGTTTGTATGTAGATTTGCACAATTTGTTTAGGCTTAACTTACCAGTAGAATGGTTGAATTATACGAACACTTAGTATATATACTTTCGTTTGTACAAGAAAAACAATTTTTTATCCCTTTCAACGTAACCTCTTTCAAGTCGTTTCGATAAAATTCAGAAGGTTCACTTCAATTTTTTAAATGTCGTCTTGGATTCGCAACTATCGTAGTATCCTTCTTTTATACGGGCCTAAATAAGAAACCATACGGTTTGACTTTCTAAATAAAATATTGATATGTTTCCACTACCCATAAACATCAATACTAATATTACAAATGCGAAAGTGTGTATGTCTGCCTGTCTGCTACGCTTTAACGGCCTATCGTTTCAACCGATTTTGATTAAATTTGGTATATAGGTAGGTTATATTCGGGCTACTATATCTTTATACTTTATCCCGGAAAATTAAGAAGTTCCCTATTGAAAAACTTTATCCACGCAGACGAAGTCGCCGGCATCGTCTAGCTATGTATATTTTCGTTCCTTTCGTTTCATTTTGGAATTACCAGAACACAAAACAGCATATTATAATAATTATAAACGTAGTCTTGTACCATGACATTGTAAAGGTGCCTCAAGTTCATTAATTAAAAACTTGCAGCAAACCTAAACAGACTAAATTGTCCAAAATTAACTTCTTACCGTGACTCACAGTCGGATGCTGTTATGACTTTGTGGTAATCAATATGCTAATCATACGGCCAATTAAAACTGCTATTAGCTGGTGGGTTTGAGTATGAAATGTTACCATATATAGAGCCTATTTTGTTGCGTCTTGGCAACCTACAAAGGTATTGAATTATAGAACCAAATGCAATGAGATAAAGCTATGCATACTGCACTTATTTAGATTTTTTTGGATTTTGAGCTTGCTTCATGATCTTATGGTCCAAGATCCCGCGACGATCAGACCTACGTTATTTTATTAAAGCTGAAAGTTTTTCTATGTATGTCTCTAATAGAGGTATAAACGATCCCCGACTATGAAGTTTGGATCGCGGTTGCTTTGGAAGGTATCAGGTAGAAAAGTAGTAATCATGTAATATTTGCAAATTCGACCATTCGTAACAATATATATCTAGTTTTTCATGGTCACTTGTCGTTATGCTATTGCACTAATAGAATATTTTTGGTCCTTTTAATTACGCAATCGAAATTGTTTCTTATTCTTGAACTATTTTCAATCCTTTTTATATAATGTTCAAGCTCTATTATTGACTGAAATTATTTCTATTGTTGGAAAATAATATAGGTATCAATACAAATTCTTAAGAATTAACGCAAAAACTGAATTTTAACAATAACACGAATGCTATTATTGAGACAAGAATGGCAACAGAACCAATGGACTGGCCTTCAATCTCGAATTAGTGCCAGTTTCAGATAAATGTACAAAAATACAAAAGGATATATACGATAGCAAGATAGTCTTGCAACCAGAAAAAGTAAAAACGGAAGGTTACCTGATACATCCCCTACTAAAGATATAATGTATGTATGTACATTGTATAAAAGTAAATATACCTAAACGACGTTTTATACAGACAGACCGAGAGCAGCATATAGGAGTTTAATTAATTAATTTATAACCTAATTTAGTAAATAATTGCTATTTAACTAATGCCTAGTGCTATGTTAAAATCCTTTGTGTTGAATTGTATGTGTATTTTGACTCGATGCTTTCCTGCTTTAATATATCCTTAAATAAAACAGAAATAAATAGGTTGATAAGAACCTAATATAACTAACCACTTTAGAAGGAAACATGCGTGTTGCGTGACTCTCGTTCGTTCACAGGAATCAATAAATCAATAATTCATGCGTGGTCACTTTCTGTGTAGCATTGACAGTTAAATATATTAAACTCCACTACTACTGGTTATATGAACAACAAACGCTTTATAAAATTAAAATTTAGGCCAAGTATAATATACTAAATCATTTGATTGAAATTCTTTAAATTCCATTCCGGTCTTCGTGCGCATATATAAAACCGTTGTATAAATTCGACTTATAATGTGTCCAAAGCTGCTTTTCTTTTAAACAATAATGAAATCACATCCGTAACATATCCAATAAGCTATTTGAATGTAAGCCAAATTGTTCATATGAAAAAACAAGAATAATAATGTTAATACCCAAAGTTCATATGGTTAATTCTCCAGCTTTAGACCATTAACTGTTAAGTTTCCTTTATAACTTACTGTAACCAGCTGGAGTGAGACTTCCTTTCACAACAAAACACTCAACACCATGTCCAGTATATTCTTACTGATCTCATAAACTGAACGCGGTCAGACCACTAGATAGATCGGGCTTTTAAGTGTAGTTAAGTAATTTATTATTATTTATTGCAGCTTTCCTTTCTTCCTGGTCATAGAAAACTTGCTAACAATATACAACTCGGAGTGTGTTGCATAATTTACATAAACCAGGCAAATAATTATGGTGGTCGTAAACAGTTATTTATTCAGCAATGTGCAGCCTCGAGTTCAGGGGGCAAATGTGGTAGAAAATCTCTAGGTTGGATCTACCACGATTATTCAGTTTCAAAGGGTTTATCCTCTCAATTAATAATCCACAATTCAGATTCAAAGGACTTGTATTCTATTCTATCTCTCTACTATCGCGAAATTGCACTTAATATGTTTGTGTACACATCACAGTAAAATTTCTGGTTTCATACTTTAGCAATTACAAGCTACATTATAATCACACTTTCTGAGTGCGTTAATTATGATACCAATATACATATTACCTTGTTAATTTTAAGTTATAAACCAGAATTTCACTAGGAAAGCTATCAAATTGTTGTACCGAAGTTTGGAGCTGACGGCATATTGTGCAGAACCATAACGATTGTAATTTGACAAAAAGAAAAAGACAATATAAATCACATTACAATTTTTTTTTCATTTAAAGTCTTAAATCTTAGCTCTTATTGTACTCTTTTAATATCTTAAAGCTTATCTTAACTCTTAGGAGAATAAAGGGAAAGTGCCAATGGTAAAATCAATCAACAAAAAACATATTAGGTACTGATGTTGTCTCCCAGATCCCAGATCTCCAGAAGTTCTTGATGTAAGATTCTTTCTCAAATCGTTCTTGATGAAGATATATAAATTGGAAGTGAGCAAGGATATTTTGGTTACAGTTAAAATACCTATACGATTTCTGTAGTTTCATGCCCCTATTAAAGTTAATTCCAAGGAAATTAATCATCAGGCTTATGTTTCCGGAACATCAAAAGTGATTTTCGGAAGTGAAAATAACTAAATAATGGTGGAAACAGGAATTTTATCTTTAACGATCCTCATTTACGTAATTGACATACAGGATAGAATATCAAAAGAAAATAACACGAAAATTTTTGGATATTAACCTCTAACATCACTGATGTGATCACTAATAAATCAAAGCTTGCGAAACTATGTTCGAGTATTGCATTTGAAGTACACCTTTGCTGATGGACTATAAGTTAAAAATAAGAATTAAACTTATTTAAATAGTAAGCTGAAGAAGTTACACCACCACATTCTTCTACGACCCCATAAATGTCAGGAATATAAAAAACAAACACGACAAGCAAGATCCCAGGCAATTTAATCATGCATCGCTTCAGAACAATGTCCGTTCCGTATTTAGTCCTACCCAGTTAATGAGCAAAGGGAGGGGGACTGGGAATCGAACACGTGTCCCGCCCGCTTCCGCCGGGCCTTGTTTACAGCTTCAGATGTTTGGGTTAAATAAGGCCTGGGCAAAAACAAAGCGCGATGGTAGGGACAAGGTAGAAATTCATACTGAACGCGTCAAAAGATTTGCTGTTGAAGGAACTGTATTACTTCACAACTAAGCCGGTCTCAGAGCAACAGCTGAACTGTCATACTCCTTTAATCTTTATTGAAAACTGGCAGCTTTTTCTCTGTACCTAACAGTCAGAGTTTCGGCGAAACATCGTCCCTAAGATGGAAAGGAAGACGACACTAAGAATATATATTTTCTTGTATGTATCTTCTATATTATCTGCCAAAAGGGATAGCATGAAAACCGTGATGCAGTTACTAGTTGAACGTAGAAAATAAATACATTAAACTCTTTAATTTTCCGGGATAAAACCTTGAACCCATTCCTGTACCAAATTTCATCAAAATTGGTTAAATAGATAGGCCGTGAAAGCGTAGCAGATAGACAGACAGACAGACGGACAGACAAACACACTTTCGCATTTATAATATTAGTATGGATACTGAAGTACAGAATAGGCCTTCTGGACCAAGGAGTAGGTACCTATTTGTCACAGTGTAAAGTGTAAACGCTTTTATATAATTCCTTTAAACACGTAGTTTAGGAGCGGCATTAGACAAGTCTCGCGTGTTGTCTGTCAATACCTTTACAGTCTCAGATGTTTGAATTACTTTGTTTTCAAGTCTATGTGGTCTCTGGTCTTTACGGGTTGCGCGTTAACTTGAACGTTAATGTCGGTAATAAAATGGGAGTTCGGTTTCACTGTCCTAGGCGAAGGAAATTGAAAGCTAAACGGGAATGTTTTGCGCAATATATATTTTTTCTTTGGAATGGAATAAATGCCCGATCTAATTTGTGCTATAGTTTTCAGGAAATATTGTTTTACGAAATTAAAATGATTTATCAGGAGAAAAAGAATACGGGTTTTATGTATGTGTTTTAACACGATGTTTGTTTTTTATGCGACTCAAGAATTTTTTTAATGTAGACCATCCATATTGTGTCTCTTGATAATATCTTGTTTTGACTCTATCGACTACCAGCGATTTATCTTTAGCGAATAGTAGTTATGGAGTGCTAAATTTATCAGCACGATCTCTTTGAGGATATTCGGTTGCACAAAACTGCTTAACTAAATAAAATTAACAGTTCTAAAACAATAGCTGCCCTTTCCCATTACCATTAAGAGCACCAATTTTGTTTGGAACATCTTAGGTACCATGGAATTAAAAAAAAAAAATTAAGAAAACAAATTTGAAGAATTGGAATATCAAGAACTTGTTACTCGGATACGTAAAACATACAAAGAAATATGAGTATAAATACATCGTTAACAACTTCAATGCACGCACGTACTTGCCCCAGCTAAAAAAGAGGTCACACAGGCTAATCTCATCGAAGTAGCTGCGGCATAGATAAGTCAACGCAAAGTATGTGCCACGCAGGCGATCTCGTTACAGCCTTATCGTCTTTCTCACGCCCCTGTGAGACAAAGTAAACCATAAACGTGAACTAACAGTAAAGAGTAAACATACCACAAAAAATTTCGATCGAAAGGCAGACACAAAGTATACTTGAAGTAGGTAAAACAAGTTAACTGAGAACAACTGTGTAAATGAAAATAGAAACGTTTAATAAGTACCTAATAGGTAACATTTAAGAATTAAAACTGATAATTTATACTAGACGTAAAAAGCGAGAATGAATATGAGAATGAATATGCACTAAATAACCATAGGGAAATGTGAAACAACTTGCAAGGCAAGTGTGACATCAACAATAGTCAATAAGTGGCTGTTGCTAAAGTTATCAGAAGATAACATCCATGGTTGAATCAATTTGAAAAATATCGTTACCCCGAAATTGGCCCGAACGAAAGCTTCAAGAATCAAGATCTTTTGCCTAATAGTACTTACTGCTATTAGATTGCTTCAAGACTCCCTTTCTATTAGCATACTAATATTATAAATACGAAAGAGTGTTTGTTTGTTGGTTTATTGGTTTGTCCTTCAATCACGCCGCAACGAAGCAACGGATATACGTGACTTTTGGCATGGGTATAGTTAAGGACCTTGGGAGTGACATAGGCTACTTTTATCCAGAAACATTAAGGTGTTCCCGCGGGAATAACAAAAAACTTATTTCACGCGGACGAATTCGCGGGCATCAGCTAGCAATATAATGAAAAATCGAAAATAATGAAACCTTTAGAAAAATTTTTAAAAACGTTTATGTAGATACATACAAATAAAACCAGGTTCCATAATTTGAATCGGAAATTGTAGCGTGCAGCATGCTTACCTGAAACAAGAAAAAAAAATTGCTATCAAAGCTACAAAACGAACATACGTTATAATATGTTTAATGTATATTATATTATAGTACATAAAAGTACATAAATAAGGTACATAACATTGCTGACAATCCTATCACATGCGATAAGGATAACCCGATAAACGGAACACTTGAGCTATATCACGTACAGACTATAGAAAACAAAGTATTTACTAAAATAATTTTGTGGAAATGAAAAATATTGAAATCGGTAAAAAATATCATTGAATGTGCGTTTCTATCATATAGTACTACATAAAATAAGTACACTGACGAAAAAGTTTCACCAACTTATTTTCCCACACCTTGAAAGATTATTTGTTATAATGAAACAGATTCAATTTAAATCACTGGTCTCTTAAAAAATGCGCATTAAGAAGATTAAATAAAAATAGCATTATGCAATTCATTCACTCTATCCTTATACGTTAATTGAGTTAGCTGTTAGACCATGAATATAATGACACTGGAGTTGGATCAAAAAAAGAATACAGATACACAAAAAAATAAAAAAAATTCGTCCACATAATTCCAGAGGGATGGAAAAAAGTATTGTCAAAAGACTTTCTTTCTAGTCATCCGTCTCTTGTACCAGCTCTCGAAACTCCAGTAAATCATGCCAGAAAGTACAATAGACGGTCACTGACACCCAATCTAAAAGAACTTGGTACTTTCAGTAACATCGCAATATTAAACGAACGATGAGCCATACCACGCTGATATTTTTATTCATTATACGTATTCGATATGAAACTCAATATCTAAGGCTAATGAAACTGGAGCTCATCATAAAGGTAAACATCGCTTTTATCAGTTAAATTTAGATAACAGTTTTTATTAATAGATTTCCAAGACATGATGAGACTGTCTAGTGCAACATAATATTATGTATCTTCCGGAATATCAAGAAACAAGTTTAACATAAACGGATTTAGTTCATAATTTGTGATAAATGATAAAATGGTAAATGTTTTAAGTATTTATTTCACGTAGGACAACTAGAATTAAGACTCTACCACCGGTTCGGACAGCTGTTGTATTATAATAATAATTGATAACTAACTTTCGACTTAACTTGACGTAACGCATCAACATTTTAACCCTTCAATAAATAGAGCGTGTAATAAATTAAATTTTCATGTCTTGAACCAGTGTGATCAAAGTTTTCCAACACTTACTATTCTATTTTTCCCCCAATAACTAAATAAACAATGACTTCTACGGTTACTTCTTGGTGCTGATTGGTGAAGAAGAATAAAATATAATACTTAAAATTAATAAATATGTAGTTACAACATGGGCAAAATTGGTAAGGTGATACAACTCGAAACAATGAATTACCCCATTTCAATTTCGTAAATAATAAATAACCCATTGTTAGTTATGAAATAAATAAAGTTGAATCTACTTCCCGTATCGCAAAAGGTCAATACCATTTATTACATTGAAGATGTTAGTAAACACCATCATCTCCATCATATCTGTCAGAAGACAATCGAATTAACGGTATTAATACTTAAGAGCAACCCACGCACGCCTAGCACAATAACGATGCATTGAAACTGAGAAGTAAACGTCTAATTACAATGAGATGATTGCGAGACTATCCCATTGAAACGTTATCGGATAACAACTAATTAGATGTTAAGGCTGCTTTTACACGCTTTTAAAAAAAATATTTCAGATTACTCATAGCAAGAGACATGTGAATGAAAGCGTAAACCACAATTCGCTTCAATTTGGTTGCATAGATTAATTATTATTGATCATTTTCCCCGAGACCTATTTTATTTGAATTTCTGAGTTCAAGAATGTATAAGGGTTTCTTACTAAGACAAATCGTATACCGTTGGTTCGGACACCCTAACATCCCTGTGATCGAGCAAAGTGGCTTCACGATGCGACAAAGCGAAGTTTAACTATAATTGTTTTTTTAATCCGCCAGAGTAAAGAAGTTAAGTGGAGCAAATAAAACTAGCAATGCAACAAAATTAAGTTAGTAAGATAATTGATACATTTTGTGAAAAATAATTAGTAGCTTTAATCCGCACCTTGCATTATGCATATAACTATGGCACTTGCATAAGTCGATTCAGAAAATAACAATAAAAGTATGTATTAAGAAATGCACTAGACCACGCGAACTGGGTTGTGACATGTGAGTTTTAGCCACTAACTACGGCTAATCGCAAAACACTAATGGAAAGGCAGCCTAAGACAAAACATATGAGAACAGTTAACAATAATATTCTCGGTATATATAGAAAGCAATACAGGTGAATGTTACACTGAAAACGTGGTAACTGTAAGATGTTAATTAGATGCAGTGAATTGAGCAATTAACCAAGTTGATGTTATCTAGCTAGAAGACATACATTTTGCACATGAAACTACATACAAAACATGCGTGCCATGACAAACCTACGAGTAAAATAAATTTATTAGGTAGAGGATGTAGTTTGGTATCTCATTCTATCAAACAAATTGTTAGAAATGGAAAACTGCGAATTTCAAAGTAAAGTGATAATAGTAGGTATACCGATGTAATGGAATCTTAGCAAGAATTGAATACGAAAATTTCTATTTATCAATAAAATACCGAATCAGTTATGATTATAAAGGCATGAAGTTGATACGCAATTACTCGTACGATCATTTACGGATACTCGTACATGTTAAATTAAGTAAAAATAATGAGTAGGATTTATTTATATGGCAGCCATTGATTTAATGCATAGCGATATTTCACACGGGTTCCCTTCATAATTACTCTCACTTACAACAACAAAGATCGTTAAGCCTACATCTCGCTTTCAAATCTTAACGCAATGTGTTCATTACTACATTTATTAGGTTTATGCCCATGACTTTATACAGTTTATTTAAAACGATTCTCAACTATTCACAAGTTTAAATATTGTACATATTGTCATCAGAAATATTGGTTCAGATAATATATTAAAACTAGAGGATGCTCGCGACTTCGTTCGCGTGGCATAAGTTTTTTTAATTCCCACAGGCATTCCTTAATTTTCCGGGATAAAGAGAAGCCTATGTCACTCTCCAAGTCCTCAACTATACCCATGCAAAAAATCACGTTGATCCGTTGCTCTATTTCGGCGTGATTGAAGGATAAACTCTCTATTTGACGTCCTTGGGGATAGAATTTTCAAAAACTGTGAATCACACGTATTTTTTCATTTCAAACCGAAGTCCCAAACGCCAAGTTTCATGGCTACAGCTTGAAAAATGACGGACTTTCCTACAAACTTTCAACCCCTGTTTCAGCCCTATGGGGGTAGAATTTTTGAAAATGGCGAAACACGTATTTCTTCATTTTGAACTGGTAGCTCAAATATCAAGTTTCATGGATATAACTTGAAAAATGACGGACTTTCATACAAACTTTCAACCCCTATTTTACCCCTTTGGGGGTGGAATTTCGAAAAATCCTTTCTTAGTGGATACCTACTCTGCACAAAGAACATACCCTCCAAATTTCATGTCTCTAGGACCAGCGGTTTAGGCTGTGCGTTGATATATAAGTCAGTCAGTCAGGACTTTGAATTTTATATATATAGATAACTAGCGATCCGCCCCGGCTTCGCACGGGTAGCACTAATAATCCTAATCTATATAATATAAACTATCCTATCTCTCAAGTTAGATCGAACTGCACATGGTGTGCGAATTTTATTATAATCGGTTAAGTGGTTTAGAAGTCCATTGAGGACAAACATTGTGACACGAGATTTATATATATATAGATAGATTAAATGCACACATGAATAAGTCGATCAATCTAATAATTATTATTAAGAGGATGACAAAATCGATATTGGATAACAATTCAATAATAATATTGAGGATGAACTTTTATGGTTTAAAAACCATCTAAGACGTTGAAATAGGAGGACAATATCCAATTTTCATAGGCCAGTAACAACTAGATTAGTAACTATTTGGTGAAGTATACACGGAATTCGTACCGAACGAACCGCGTCGATCGTAAAATAACACGACCACCAATGTATTTCAATAACTCAAAAATACCGTTGTTAGTCACGCAAACAGCCGCGAGCGTATATACAGGTCCACATTATATTGCAAATCTTTGAAACGATCAGCTAAATTACGTGTTAGAGTCAGGGCAATAGGCGAAACGATTTGTCTAACCCACCTAACCCCACATATTGTACGAGTACTAGTGTCGATAAAGGTACGGACTTTATTTTCCAACTAGCGACCCGCCACGGCTTAGCACGGGTAGCACTAATAATCATAATAGTCTATCTATACCCAATATGCTTGAGCCAGTGGGCAGTGGACAGGTTTTACATTTTAATATTACATTGTAAAAGTACACCCCGCCCTCACCTGCCACTGCCGCCAGCCCTCAGAATATAGGTATGTAATCTGAGCGCCGGCCGCAGCCTGATGAACTATTAAAAAAAAATCATAAGGCCATTTAGTTTAAAAATGAAACGGTAAAGGTATATTAGTGGTATATGTAGCTATTAAGCTACATATACCACTAATAATCATCTTTCTACATCTCTGGTAAATTGACCGCTCAAATATCAACTCTAAGTTTCGTACCCAAAACAAGCTTTTCGGCGGATAAGAAAGCATTACTTATGACTGAATCGTATTCAAATACGTTTTCCGTTGGAGTCGTAAAAATATGATCAAAGTTACGACAATATTAACGAGTTTTCAAAAATAAACAATGCTGTTACTTGCATTCCTTTCCCACATGTACAATGTCCGTATTACGGCGAGTTGCCGGGCCATACCATAACTCCACAACCGGTAATTTTATTGAAATTTCCAAGTTTTACTCAAATAGCTAACAAAATAATGACTGAGCAGCGCTGCCCCCTCACACTTTATCGGAGTTTCTCCTAGGTCTTGCTTTATTAAGTCTGGTATCGTACTATTGTGTATCGCTAGCAGCAAGTTCTAATGATATACAATCAGATGACGAGAAGCAAATATGATACCACTGATTATGCTTTATGGCAACCAGTAATAGATTGCTTACCGGGTTCACGTAGAATAAAATCAGAGATTGAAGATATCAACATCGATACTATAGATTATGAACACTAGTTAACATATCGACAGCTATGTATAAGTTTTCTGTAACTGTTTCTATGTAGCCTCTAATTCTGTATTCTATGTTTAGCTTTGCTGTACATATCATGCGTGGAAAGATCGCAAACATGCCAGCTGCGTGTCCGCGCTGAACAGCCAGGCTGACCCTTTCCGCAAAAGATGAATATATCTTAAAATAAGGACCTAAATTACTGTATCGTGAGATGTGACTCTGAAGTTAACTCCATCATCATACATTTAGTTTTTTAAAATAAAATGCGTCTGACTTGTCAAGACAAAGCGGAAGTAAAAAGTTTCGAACTCATTTCCAAGAAATTATATTATAACATTAATGTCAATATTTGCATAATATTGTGTAGTGACAATTTTAAGAAAGAAAAAGTACTGAATTTTTTTTTAAATCGCAGTCAATCAAAAATATCCTTTTTAAATCAAACATGAAGAAATTATGAAGTAGTTCAAATAACAAAAGCAGATAATCAGTTCGCTCCAGCAGGAAACGTGAATGGAGTGGAACAGTCCACTAAAAAGAGGAAACTATTAACTTGTCACTGGTCTCCTATAACCGTAACATCGACAGGATAGATTTATACACCGAGACAGGAGGATAAAAATAGCTGAATAGACAAATGTGATAGACATGGGGACTTGATGTCTCATTTCGGGGAATATATTATTTAATCTGTTGCTCCTATTCTAAACATCTTTAATCAACCTTATTTATTGATTAAGCTGTGGGAAGGAGTTTGAATGTATTTTTCGGAAATTCTTTCAAGAGACAGGATTCCTAGCTGGTGCTTGCGACTTCGTCCGCGTGCAAATATTTTTTTTAATTCCCACGGGAACTCCTTAATTTTCCGAAATAAAAAGAAGCCTATGTCACTCTCCAAGTCCTCAACATATCCATGCAAAAAATCACGTCTGTTGCGGCGTGATTGAAGGACAAGTACATTTATATATATGCCATAGGTACGTTGGTTCTTTGAATTCAGTAATGTAAAATGTTAACAGCTCATCGGATGTGATTAATAATTATAATTATTATTTGACCGTTTGGTGACAACCAATATTTCTTATTTTCTACATCTTAGCTTCAGTTTTTTGGATAAATCATGTTCGTGACGAAAAATATTTCTAAAACTTGCTGCTTTGCAAGTAGTGTGACCTCTTTAATATTTTAGTTACCTAGAAATGCTAGGGCGATACGCGTGTTTTGATCACATTAAAATTGACCTAAAAGCACAAAATTGCTCTGGTCTTTTATTTTCGTGACAATTACCTTACATACGCATAATTTTTTCTTTAGATTCGTTAATCTGAATTTATGTAACAAACATTCTCTAATTTCTGACTCTTGAATGTTGACTTGACTGTTGAATGTTTAAACAAACTAGAACACTAGACCAAAGCAAATTGTACAGTTGCTTTACTGAAAATTGATGACATCAAAATCAAATTCTTCAATAAGCCAATAAAAAAAGAGAAACATGGAAAAACCAACACCGAGTCTTCTGAAACTTGTGCCTGAGCTTTGATCATCATCCACAACAACAATGTTATTAAAGGTGACCATTACGTGCAATGAATGGTTTGCTGAAAGTGTAAAGAAATTCAGAATCGTCCGAGGAGAGTCCATTAGCTACAAAAAATGACCTAGTCCGGATATCTAGTGACTGCAACGCTAACGGTAATCTTAGATTACATTTCGCCCGATTCTACTTTCGGGGGCCATTGTTAGTTATACGCTTTTTTAGTTTGCAAACAGCCGGATCGAACAAGTGACGGATTGTGACGATTTTTTTGATAAATAGAGATACTTGTAACATGCAACCTTAATTATTCTTAGCTTAGTATACAAAGACGTGGTACAAAGTAGACGTGTATTACTGAAGGTCAGAGTTCGTAATTTTTTTTTATTGCATGCGTTACTATGCGACTCGCGAGCCACGTCTATGGCCACGTCACTTTGAAGACATTATGTCAGAAACCTATAAGTTAAAACTTTGAACAGTTACTGCACAAAGTTTCAACTAAGTAAATCCATTGATATAGAATTTTAGTACCTATCTAAATTAGATAAAGAACTGATGAACAATGGCTCAAACGCATAGGCATACATGACATATGGATACATCGCTGTTGTTGCTGATATGTACTTACATAACATAATGCTTATATTAATCTATATTACTTATATCCGGCTTAGAAAAATACGAAATTTTAAAAAGGATACTTCATAGTTACGAAAGAGAAGCTATTCAGGCCATTTTTAATTGTTTCGTAATTAGGTAATTAGACAGTGCTAATTTGGCGGAATTTAAGCACTAAATACATACTACAATAAATGTATTGCAAAATCAATTTGAATTAAATAAAAAAACGGATTCACGAAGTCTAGAACGTTTACATCCGTTTGCGAGGTATAATGTATGGCATTGATACTACTTTAAAAATAAACTTGTTACAATCTTAAAAAGAATATATTATATATTTAAAAATAACAAATGGACATTTAAGGTTAACAAGAAAATCTATAATTACTAGTAGTAAGTAAGTTAAATAAAAACATGTAGAAAATATTCACAGCAAAATAGAGATAAAATCAAAATACAGTTATGCGTAAAGAATGTGACATGAAAGCTATATAGTATATTATATAAGTAACACCTAATAACCGCATAAAGATTTTATTTTCTGGATCGCTGTCACACTTGACGATAAAATTGGCATCCAGCTCCATCCTCCAATCGTAAAGCCGATGGCATTGGAGTCATTAAAAACATTATTTAGTATATAAATAAGGAAGTTATTTTGTACCTAAATAGAAAACAGTTTAGAGGTACTGAGACATGTAGGTAACTATGTACATGACTTTAAGGACTAGGAAAAATATACGAAATATTTAACCAAAATTGAACAATAAATTGAGTTGAAATATGCAAACTACTAGCTGATGCCCGCGACTTCGTACGCGTGGACTGAGGTTTTTCGGTTTCCGCAGGAATTCTTTAATTTTCCGGGATAAAAAGTAGCCTATGTGTTATTCCAGACTATAATCTATCTCTGTACCAAATTTCATCCAGATCCGTTCAGCCGTTCGGGCGTGATTGAGTAACAAACATCCACACAACCATACATCCATACATCCATAGTCCATACATCCATCCAAACTTTCGCATTTATAATATTTATATTTGATTATTTGATTACAAACAAAGACAATCGTAAATCAAAGTGTGAATTTTATTCCAATCATTTCATTTGTTGCTGATATCGCTATGAATAATAACGATCACTCGGTTTTGCGTCCAAATTCGCTTAAAAATAGAACTGAAACACAACAAAACGTGAAGTGAACGCCGCAACTGGAGCATGAAGAGATCGCAACTACAGAACAACATCCGGATTCCGGATGAACCGAAACCTCCGAATGAGCATTAACAAAAATTTCCTGTGTCCGGTTACAAACTCACCCCACTGACAACAGTTTAAAATATAAACTTGTAGCACCTTGTAGCCTGACAAATTCGACAAATACCTAAGTATTTCTGGAACTAGTTGTCAGGCTACAAATCTAGACTCTAGATGCCCACTAAAGACTACCGATGCTATTGTGACAATCAAATAAATAACTATAATACATTAGGACGATTATATTTATCAGTGACTAAAGGATCATTCGAAATATTCGATCATGCTAGTTTTAATGCTTGAAGTACGAAACCAAATCCATAAAGTAAAATTTATTAATAATCCATTAAGTAAAGTTTCACTTTCATGACAACTGTCAAGTAAAGAACGCCAGTTGAAAAGATGAAAAATAGCGTGATGATGTCCCCATCAAAACTTTAACTAAATATTCAATTTAGTTAAAGTTTTCTTTACTTAATAGCGTGATAAAGTTGCCTAATGCTATTTTTCATCTTTTCATCTGATAAGCGTTCTTTACTTTACAGATGAATAAAAGTGTTTAAAAAAATATTCCTAAGAGATTTAAAGATTCCTAAGATAATATTATTAAGAGTTATTTTTTTAAATGGATTAGGAAAATTTTCCTCTATTATAGTTTAACAAATGTACAAACGAATTATCAAATAACAGTAATGCTGTCCTATCTCAAACATGTCATAACAAGTGTAATCCAATAAACACCTTCGATAAGAACGCTAGAGGGCATCATAAAATTTATCATCTTAACCACCTAAAAGTAAAAATTATCACGATTACTTTTAAGTATAGGTCTGCCTATGGCTGTTCCGTGTATACCAATTACCACACCACTCGCGTCGTTGTTATTCGTAAAGGGTGATTACAGAGAACAAAGTGAGCAGCTGTTTAGAATCTTGGCGAATTTTGAATCCACATTGAAAAAAAATGAAAATGAAAATGATTTATTTCATGTAGGACAACTAGTGCCACTTATGATAGTCGTAAGAATCTACCATTATATTTTAAAGGCGTAAAAAAAAGAATTTGGCCATATAATTTCACATTATAATGTTTTTTTGTCTGTGCTGGAGTGCTGGAGTGGCGACCACGCACTGGAAAGCGCAGCGTTGGCAGACCCCCTACTCGCTGAACGGACGACATCAGGAGAGTCGCAGGGAGCCGCTGGATTCAGACGGCGCAAGACCGCGGCGTGTGGAAATCCTTGCAAGAGGCCTATGTCCAGCAGTGGACGTCTATCGGTTTTGGATGATGATGAATGTTCTTTTGGGATAATAAATCAGATGTTACTGTATCTTATGTTTAAGCCAATAGTTTCCGTATTTAGATATTAGGTGCGAATCAAACAATACCTTGTTAAGGTTCAGTCGGGCTACTAGACCCGCAGCGTTTAGCATCACACAATAAGACGTAGGTAGTAAATGAGCTGACGACCTTCGTGGCGCAGTGTTGAGCGCTGTTGTCTTAACGTGCGGAGGTCCCGGGTTCGATCCCAGGCAGGGTCAATTTGGGAATTTATAATTCCTGAATATTCCCCAGTTTGGCCTGGTGTGAGGCTTCAGCCGTGGCTAGTTACCAGTTACCACCCCACCGCCAAAGACGTGCCGCCAAGCGATTTAGCGTTCCGGTACGATGCCGTGTAGAAACCGAATAGGGGTATGGGTTTAATAACTGCCATGCCCCTAACAGGTTAGCCCGCTACCATCTTAGACTGCATCATCACTTACCATCAGGTGAGATCGCAGTCAATGGCTAACTTGTAGTAGATTAAAAAAAACTTAAATGACAAAATTAAGGTAACTTACCTAATCATTTGTATTGTCCTGTATCACGTAGAAAAATGTAGGCAAATCCAGTGAGCCAGTATGAGCTTGCGGGATGCGAAGAAATTTTCGTGAATGTAGTATGGATTGGTACACAAGTTAATTAAAATATTGTATCAAAAATATATTCTAACGTTTGTACTTATGTTTAAAATTTAAGAGCACTTTGTGTATCACTAAATATTTTCGATCGTTGGTCTAAAAAATTAAAATTATCGTTTATGTCCTTTCAGTATACAGAGTAAATAAAAAGTGAAAACTTAAAACATGCATGGAAGTATGGTAAAAAACTTGTTAGGATTCAATGATCCCATGCCGGTTCAATAAAATAAACCATTCCCTTCCCATAAAATATTTTTATAGGCAGGATTTGTTACATTAAAGCAAAAGTAATGCGGGCGCCTGATCTTTTCAAATATTTCAAACAAAAAATTTTATAAAAAAATTATTTCATCGAATTGTACCTACTTACTAACTTAATACTTTAATTATTATGCTTACTTTTAAGTTTTGGCGCTACTCAAGCGAAATCTAGATGTTGCAACTTGCAAGCAGCTAGAGCTAGACGTATAATATTAATTAGGTTTACTTAAATAAAAATTGTCTGTAGTCAATATTTTTGCTTTGTGGTTAGTTGAGTCAGAAAACGAAATCTCAACGTGGATTTTTCTGTCTCATCAATCCGTCCTTAATTTTAATAACTGGTTACAAATATATGGTGTAAAATACACTTTTTCTCTATTTTAACTAAGCATAATATCATTAAACAAGAATCCATAAGATTAAAAAAATATATCCAAGATCTAGGTTAGTGGTACAGCGTGGTAGGCCGAGGCTACGATGGCGCGATGAATTAGACAAATTCTTAGTTGAGTGGCCCATCGAAGCACAACATAGGGAGATGTGGAAAAATCGGAGGGAGGCCTTTGCCCCGTCGTGGGACAGTACAGGCTAGATTAGATTAGATTAGGTTAGTCAGATCACAACGCGCTTGCTCATCCACACTAACTTTAAAAGTTATACTTGAGACCATTGAAGTAATATGTACTAACGCGTACATTATACCTCAATGGTTGAGACTCTCCTTGAAATAATGTGGGCAACAAAATGACTTCCAAATTCCATGTAAACAAAAACGCATGAATAGAATGGTAACGATGGAGATTCGATATTATAAATTCAACGTTAAATTATGTATTGGTAACAATAACATCCCGTAACGGTAATAGAAAACACACAAAAACACCTCAATCTCAACAGCAAAATTGGGTAATTTGAAACATGATTGCAAGTTTTAGTTAGACAAGAGAATTCGTGCTGATATCGAGTAAAAAAGTTGGCAATGAAGTCACGTTTGTGAAATGAATCCAAGCGTGCAACAAGTGGCGAGAAGACAAGCAGCTTCTCGGTGAATCGATTTAGGGCCAAAGCACACATGATACTTAGTCTTCCTCGGCCAAATGCTGATCAAGTGTGCAATAAAGTGTACAAGGCACATATTATAATAAATCAGATAGCGGTCTGCAACGTCAATTTTAAAGGTCAAGGAGTCGGTTAAAAACAAACGTTACTTCCAGGCATTAACAATTTTGCGAGTGAATTGAGTCTAGGTACTAACTGCCAGAGCTGTAACTAATATCAAAATACTTGCAGACACAAGATTAAAATTGAAGTTACTCAGGATTTCCTCAACTTTGAGTCAGATAAGTGGAGTCAAGAATTATTCAATCGCAATTCGCAGCTTACGACGTTGTTTAGAAGAAGTGACCAGTAGTTGTCATTTGTCGTTTTTTTAGCATTTGTACCATAGAAATATTAAGTAGTTCGTTTATGAGATCCATGATTTGTATAGGGTAAACAGTCAACGACGTTGCGTCGTTATAGTTTCGATCATACTCAAAATCTGTCAACGTTGTCTAGGTGAGCAAACTCTAACTGCCCTTAACCCTACTGGCATTTTGTTTTTTTTGATACCGCAATCGAAAGGTGCTGCTGCATTAAAATTGTCGAATTATTGCTGACTATAAAATTAGCGTGTGTTAAGGCCCTTATAGAGATCGTTGCAGGTAGGTATCTCATTTATTTGTGCCTATGTACGGCGTCGGAGTTGCAATAAAACGGTCCTGAACCAATTAAAAGAAGCAGCTTATAGACATAAGTGGCGCCAGGACCTGCCACCTCGTCGAGAAATGCTGACAAAAAGTTGCTGTGACTAGGGTTAGTAACAACTAATAGAAGACTGGAAACATTTTTTTATACCAACTTCAAACGAAAAGAGGTTCACAATCCAACAAGTAGGTATTTTGTTTTGCGATATTACTTGGTAGCTTCTTGCCATCTGTACTGATTTCAGTGGTTCTTTTTTCATTTGAAGGTATGTACTTTCAGTTAATTAGAGGATTCTTCAAAGGATCTTTGCGATCAGAATAATAGGTAACTCGTTTAGAAAACAGTAGACTTTCAACAGCATACATAGTAGGATTTATAAACAAAAATATAAAGGTTTAAATATCAGATTCTAATTTAACTTAAATACTAGAAACTGGAAATCGTGACGTTGTGGCAGATTTAAAATCATAATTTATTTACCAGACAGACAGACCACTCAAGGTGGACGAAGGATTTGATTAACCTCGCAACTGAAAGTTACTGACTGCATTAATGGCATAAACGGTCAAGGTGAATCAGTAAAGCAACTCGTTAGCCGTTTGATAATGTATTTTAAAAACGTGTAAATAAGGACACTTAATATAAGAAATAATAACGTCGAGTGTATTAATAAAAATAAATAATTCATTGGAAGTTGAAGAACTTAACCGTCGTGTTAAATACGAACAAGAACTTGAACAGCCAAAATGTAATTTTAGTTAAAATCCTTGAAGACGCTTCAGATTTTGTAAGAAAGGCGCCCGCATATACTCAAGTCAGGATAACTACAAACGAATGACCGCACTCGCAAACTGGTTTCGGTGCACTATTATTATTAAGAGCTCGTGCCAATATACGGTGCGAAGCGAGCACCGGCACAAATCACAAAACAAAGCGAAAGAATAAGAAAGAACATAAAGAGCAGTTAATCGCAACACAATATACCGAAAGGACAAAATGCAAGATGCTCCAAAAATTCACACACTGTTAATCTTCATTAACTATTAGTTTTTAATGTCAATACTCCATGCACATAAGACACATCCAGTTGTAAGGCACTGTTTTATTTAGAACTAAATATTGAAATAGTCTAATAAGAGTTAAAATAAATTCACGAATTGAGCGCAACAGACTGTCTGCTTGAGTCGGCCATGCGCGTAGCCGGCGACTTGCAAACTGTTCCGTTTCATTTCGAGCCGAACATCAACGACCACGCGGGCGCCCTACCTCTCCATCTCCCTCACCAGTCGAAAATATACAATGTGTGAGGAGGACGGCAGCTATTTACGCATTGTGATCGTGTTATCGCAGGATAAAGTTAACAGCAACGTGAATAGTTTCCTAGCATTAGTCAGAGTGAAATGGAATGAGGTTTTTTTTTGTGCATTTGGCAGAACTTTTTCTGTTCACGTCGGATGTTTGAAACTTTGAAAAAGTTTGGGAGTCGGGACTACTATTTTTGATATCGACACTCATTCCGAACCAAATAAATGCCACTCGATGACATTTAACTTTGGCCGCAATGCCGACTTTGTACGAGTGAAGATTCTCGGAAGCCGGTTTAAAATAACAAAGACCAGAAGATAATATGTGTAATTATAGGTTCCTTACAGACAAGGTCACTACTTTATCCCCGTCTAGTAACATCATGAACAGCCAGGATATATCCACTGTTGAACATAAGCCTATTTCGGCTACATCAACGTTGCCTTTTGGTTTTTTGTAGGTATCCCATCTCACCATCTGATATGAGCCACTAGACTCTAGAGCCACGAGCAATGCTATCCAGAGGATAGCATTGCTCCACCTAAACGAACTAACCAACAAAACTAACTTACTGCCACCACTGACAATTAATTGAGATATAGTTCTTCTTCTTCTTCTTCTTTTGGTTAATGGATTTTCTTAGAAAGTTAGTCCCACAAACTTATAATGACCCGGTGACAGCGATTTTAAAAATTAATTAAAAACAAAAAGTAACAGGCATAAAAATTAGTACCAATTTTGGCCATCGAGTCAGATAAGTTTGTGGCACTATACCTACCATTATAACGATATAATGACAGCCATTATGTTACGATCGCAATCAATTCTAATTGGCTAACGTGCTCTCCCTATTGGCTATAATGCATTTTTGCAGCATAAAATACTGCGAATCCCAACCAATGATTGAAGGATTGATGCAGCTTTTTATTATTAACTAGCTGATGCCCGCGACTTCGTCCGCGTGGTTTACGTTTTTTTCATTCCCGCGGGAACTCCTTAATTTTCCGGGATAAAAAGCCTCCATCGCCTTTGTCACTCTCCAGGTCCTCAACTATACCCATGCCAAAAATCACGTCGATCCGTTGCTCCGTTGCGGCGTGATTGAAGGACAAACCAAGAAACAAACACTTTCGCATTTATAATATTGGTATGATTCTACAGATTTTAAAAGTCTACAGTTACAGTCGCATTACGTAAAGCTTTTTACAGATTTACGTAATTATCGTTTATTTCTTTATAAAACAAAAAGCTTACCAAACCTCTATCACTCATCATTCAACATCTCATAATCACGTACTTATTATTGTTGCATGAATTTATCTAATAGAAGCTGGTTCTTTCAAAACGATTCGCATTATTGATATACGAGTAAGTGCTGTAAGTACAGAAGCCCCAGAAGAGGTGTCTTCTAATCTGTTCCTTAAAACTTTAACGCATTAGAACGAGAATGAAAAATAATGTTGGAACTGTTGACTAACGTACATCAAAGTTGGCCTCAATTCAGGTGCTATCTAAAGAGATCTCAAATCGATCATATCGCGTATCAAACATGACGTCCCGAAACCTACTTTTGGACTGAACCATCATATTTTTACAGTCTTTTCAATTAACTGGGTTAGTTTTGTGTAACTGCATCTATCGACGCAAGAATTTGAAGATTAACTGCTGGTGCAGATTGACGTCCATATTTAATGTTTGTGAGTTGTGGGATTTCAAAATTTGTGGTATTCACATTACTTGTGCTTAATAAATGCAAATTCCTTCCTTCTTCCTACGTCAGGGTTCCCATGAAAAGTTTGATGTTTAAATGATGAGTAAATATGTAGATAAACTCCTAAAATACCGATAACTCATTGGCATGGTGGTCCTGCTGATGCTACAAATGAGCATGGACAGCGGTAATCAACGGGCAACAGATTAAAAGAGAATAGAGATCACTCTATTCTCTTGCTCGAAAATTACAGTTTAGGAAACTAAGATGTTCACGTTCTAAGCTTCGTGGATGCAAATTTTATACAAGTGTATACGGAAGAAGTAGAGAAAGTTCACTGGTGTTGCAAATAAAAAGCTATTGGCATTGTAGCCAAGCTCAGAATGACAGAAAATATAAAGTTACGTAATATATGGATGTGGCTTGAGGAAATGATAATGACAAAGAACACAAAGACCATAATTGGTTCGACTATAATATGTCTAACTTTCTCTATAATATTGAGGAAATTGGTAAATGCATCAAAGACAAAGAAAATATTTTCATTCAGTGTGAAATCAGAAATGATAGGTATCTTATTAACTGTTTTTATACCACATAATAAAATTGATTAGATATATTCTCTAGAGTGAGGCAACACTTGTAAAAAAACTTAGTAATAAACTCTAGATAGCATGAATAGGAAACTATGTAATTTTTAAAGTAACTAATATTTAGGCGCAATTAAAAGGCTAAAAAAATGCCAAATCAAAAATCCATCTTATGTATTAACATAAAAGAATTGAAGGCACATTACATTTTACAAAAGACCACCACAGCATGTTTATCGAGACCTCCTAAGAATAGGCTCATAGCTTAACTTTCTGTAGGCTCATTATAAGCTGGATTATTATGATCATGTGGCATTACTTTTGTTTATGGGCAGTGAAATTTCCACATTTCATACAGAGGAACCAAGCATTATAAAACAATGTAAAGTAAAATTGTATACCTTCAATGCAACAAAGGTCATCCATATCTCTGTGTAGCAACTCACATTGAAACAATAGTCAAAGGTACAATTGTATTTCTACGTTAATGAAATAACAGAACATAATGCTAGCACGACGACATTCAAAGTCATGCGCTTTCTAACAATAAGAGCAAAACAGACCATACAAGAGATTGATGCTTGAGACGAATCTGTATCGAGACTTACAATGGAAGAACCGATCTACCAAAGATGTACAAACTTTCACTTGGCCCTTAGAAGCACAATGCGTAAAACTATTAGGGCCATTTCTCTATACACACTCCGTATCGATTACGGACACGAATTTGGGACGTAAGCGGTAAGGTATAATTTTCAAATTATGAAGTTTGAAAGCGAAATAATTGTAGAGAAATGCAATGGTAGCTAACTAGCTACTATGTTGCTATTATTAACATTCGAAAACAATATACAAAATGAAGTGATAGTGAAACTGACACCCGGATGCTATTATACAGAAATTCTTCAAAATTACTTTAATAGTTTGTTTATGTACGAGCACAACTTACATTAAATTGATATTTCAAATGTTATGATTTAACACCTAAACTTGACGATTACATCCTCTTCAATAATCATCTTATGGTCCGACATTTGACACGATACTACAAACTAAATATCATAAATGAGAGAGTGTGTCTGTCTGTCTGTTTGTTACCTTTTCACGGCAATCCATTTAACTGATTTTAACGAAATTTGATACAGAAATAACTTGCATCCCTTTTCTATTTGTTTAACAAAATTTGGTACAGAAAAAGTGGAAAATGAAAGACTTCCCATTGGATTTAAGGAAACCTCACTCCGCGGGGACGAAAAGCACGGCCATTATCTAGTTAATTGAACAATTTTCACCATCATTCCACAAAGGTCATAAAAGTTACAATTTAATCATGCCGTTACGTCAGTTTTGCCGCGTACTTTATAACTTTGTTTCTGTTGTGAGCACTTACGCTTGTTAGTTGTTATCTAATAATTTTTAATTAGGGCCAAATAACTTTGTGAGAAACGCAGATCGGCAACATAGATAGTTATTTGTAACAGAGTCGAGACAATACACTTCCTAGTCATCAGTCGATCACCTTCTATGATAATTTGTATCGAAACGTTGGAGTCATAACTATCCTTCCTTACAGACTTGGATAGACAAGAAGCGCTGCGACAACGTGTTCCACGCATCTGCTAGCCCAGACGTTGTAATACCAGTTTGAAGGCATTCTCCGAATACCGTACATTGGGAGACCTACAGACGGACAATATCAAGTGAACCGCCCTGATGGCAGCGGCTGCCAGCGAAACCAATCGACTCACCATGAACCCTTATTCTGCTAAAATCTCTGTAGTGACCTAGTCCATCAGGGGACGTCTATGTTGGATAGAATGTCGGAGTAAAACCTGCGCAGTATGTTTTAGAGAATTTGCCTGATGTTAGCAGGTGTAATTTCGTATTCTTGTTTGGTTGCTTGAGTTGTCTTAATTGACCGAGCGAAGCGAAGGTCTCTAGAGTCTACTTGAGTGAATTTGCACTTGTCCGTCCGTCCGTCAGTCTGAGCCTTATAACTTCTGAATTACTGAACGTAATTACTTCAAATTTAAATATAATATGTAAACCGATGGCCTTCCGCCGAATATGGCTTAAAAAGCTATAAAAATCTTTATTTCGGGGGGGGGGGCTCTCATAGAAGCGAATGCGAAGTAAAATATTTTTTATAGAGTTAAAATTCAAAATTCAAAATTCAAAATGTTTTTTATTCAAATAAGCTTTTACAAGCGCTTTTGAATCGTTATAATATGAATCTACCGCTGGTTCGGAATGCCATTCCTACCGAGAAGAGCCAGCAAGAAACTCGGTGGTTGCTCTTTTCCATCAAAACTTACAATCATCATAATGATACAAGTAACTGCAGTCCCACGCATAGCTGGAGCGAATCAAATCCACGCTGTTTTTTTTTATCATTTACGTAATCTTCGATTGTATAGTAAGCTTTTTTCACGAGCATACCTACAATACTCAATACACGCCAAGACTGGCAGACAGAGGCAGCCCATTTCCGACGGTGGCACCCGTTCACGAGCATGACGCATGATCCAGCCATTGCTTCGCTCAACCATATTTGAGGGAACGTAACAACCCGCACCACACGACACCACCACAGAAACGTTAAAGAGAGTGTGACATACCCGACTACCCATATCAAGGCATAGAATTGAATACTGTTTAAGGGTGCAAATCGCCACCTATCGGCAATAATAATATTAAAGTTTGTATGTGTGTATGTTTGTTACTCCTTCACGCGGCAACTACTTAACCGATTTGGCTGAAATTTGGAATGGATGTAGATTATACCCTAGATTAACACATAGGCTACTCTTTATCGTGGAAAAATCCATGGATCATTAACTTTACACAATTTGTGAAAACCAAAATTCACGCGAGCGGAGCCGCGGGCAACAGCTAGTCGGAAAAAATTGTAAAAAAATATTGATCTTTATGTTTTAGTTTATCGTTTAAATGAATATATTATCATAGAAATGCTCTTTTGTCATTTACGTAATCTTCCACAGTATAATAAGCTTTTTTCAAAAGCATACTTTTAATGGATTTCTTAAACTTGTGTAAAGGCAAGTTTAAAATAGATTGTGGAATTTTGTTATAAAATAGAATGCTCATTCCCACGAACGACCTTCGGACTTTTTTGAGGCGGAGCGATGGTGTCACGAGCTTATGGCAGTTTCTAGTTGGCCTATCGTGCAGATCGCAAATTCTTTTGTAATTCTGAAGGCGCTGTTTCACAAAGATTAAATTACTGTAAATGTATTGCGAGGCTACTGTAAGAATACCTATTTCCTTGAATTTCTCTCTAAGGGATTCGCGCGGTTTTAAATTATAAATTGCACGTATTGCCCTTTTTTGTAATACAAAAATTTTTTGAATATCTGCTGCTTTACCCCATAGCAAGATTCCGTAAGACATAATACTATGAAAGTAAGCAAAATATACAATTTTTGCAGTTTCTACGTCAGTAAATTGTCGAATCTTTCTAACAGCGTAAGCAGCAGAGCTGAGTTTGCCAGCCAGAGTTGATATATGGGTGCCCCATTGAAGCTTTGAATCTAAGGTCACCCCCAGGAACACAGTGGTCTCTTCTATTTTTAAAATATCATTATTTGCAGTTAAATTCATGTTTCCTGTGGACTTGGTATTTGGCAATGCGAATTCAACACACTTGGTTTTCTTTGCATTTAAAAGTAAATTGTTTACAGTAAACCAGTTAGTGACTTGAGAAATTGCATTATTTACGTCGTCATAATTGTCCTTATTTCTATCGACTTTAAAAATCAAGGACGTATCGTCAGCAAATAGCACAATATCACAAGTGTTTTGGACGTAATATGGTAAATCATTTATATACACCAAGAACATGAAGGGGCCCAGAATGGAGCCTTGAGGAACACCCATTAGTGAGGCTGATCCGGATGACTTCACATCGTTAACACATACCGTTTGAATGCGATCACTGAGATAAGACGCAATGAGGCCAAGTGCAGTGTCTTTGACTCCATAGTGGTTCAACTTAACTAAAAGCGTCTCGTGCTCAACGCAATCGAATGCCTTAGACACTTGTTACATAGGGTTACTACATAGGGTTATGTTACATAGGGTTGCGGTATATCATTTTAAAGATAATTAGGAATTGAGTCCAAAAATATTTTTTTTAAAACTTTTCCCCTAAAATTGAAGAAATGGGGGGCTTTCAAAGTGGAGATTTTCTAACGTCCAAAGTTGACCTCAGAACTCTCAATTTTCTAAAAGGCTGAGGCTGAAACTTATCAATTATTTGAATTATATCCTGTACTTGAACAACAAATACTAAAATTATATAAATATTATAAGGCAACGAAATTATTTAATTTTTAATGAGCTTCAGTATTTTTAACATAACTTCACAATGATGTCAATAGATGGCGCTCTGTACATGTTTATGGATACCGCGAGGTCTCAGTTCGGGGCGAACCACTAGTAATATATAGTAGCGGGGGAGGGTGGTGTGTACCTTATGCTAAACCTTACACTAGATTCAACTGGTTTATCAGACTGTAGCAAATTAAGCTTCTTGTTGCTTCTGGACGGCAATAGCCCGGCATTTACCGTCACAGTCATGCTCGCAGTGTAAACGTGCTTCATATAGCTCCAAGAAGTACAAATCAAATGATACATTGCGTTCAGTCGACGTCGTGCGTCACTGCCGTTGCGCTTTTTGTTCGCCCAGACCTCAAAAAGCGCAATCGGTTAATCTCATTTATATCGAGTTACAATTACTCTTCGCTTCCCGGTGTTGCACTCAACGCATTTCCGTCTTTGTTTGATGGTTGATGTGCGAACGGTATTTAAGATTGGCTTTTTGCATTATAGTTAGATATTAGTATCTAGTTATATTTGTCTAGATTCTGAAGTGGTAGTTATACCGCAAAATAAAAGGTGAAAGTTTGGATGTTAGTATTTTGGATGTTTGTCACTCCTTCACGCCACAATGAATCTGTTCCGATTGGGAATGAAGATAGATTATAACCTGAATTAATACATACCTTCTTAGGCATTTTATCCCGGGTAAAATTAAAGAGATCAAAAAACCTTAATCACGCGGACCAAGTCGCGAGCATCATCTAGATTCTAGTTAGAATAAGGCAGTTACAATAAACCCATACCCCAATTAAAAATTCAAGTTTCTTTCCAATTCTTTCACTCAACACGCGCGTTGTAGCATTACTTACCTAACCTGTCCAAGACTCGATTTCGTAATTTACTTTTAATATAATTCAAAAGTGTATCATTATTCAATGAAACACTTTTATACTGGGTCAAAGCTAGGTTAAGAATTTGTCACGAATAGCTGCGGGGCTAATTAATACAGAAAGTCAATCAAGCTTTATCAATATTTTGAGATCTACTTACTGATATTATTTTAATTTATGATTAAATCTTAAATAATTTTATATTAATTAATTATTCAACGATTACATTATTGCCCTAAATAACAACAGGATATGAAGTAAAAATTTCGTTTAGAATGGAACACTAACCTAAATAAAAGTGTTCTCCTAATAAATACATATCCAAATACTAAAAGCAATATTGAATATGGAGCAAGTGGGAGCTAAAACAATTTTTTTTTCTTTACCATAAAGTCCCATTACAATATTATAATGGCAACTTTATTGTGTACTACCATCTAGCCTATGGGCTAATAAGTAATATTAGCTAAAACAAATAACGTCCACTAGGCGCGCCGAGCGAATCGAAACCATCGAAACGCAATAATTCGCCACCTATCATAGTTCTATGAAACTGCGTCGATTATTATTAGCGGCGGACCGAGGTGTGTCAAAGTGTCGAGTCTTCATCATCTATATAAAAGAAAAATGCGATTCGATTAAATTTGACGTGATTTGGCCGTACCTAGTTGCCCTTCGGGCTTTACAAGAATTAGGTGACGTGAAATCTCCTCACCTATGAAGTGATACAAAAATGAAACATTCCGCGCTGTTTTCTGCCAAGATTACAAAAAATTGTCTCTTCTAACGGAGTCATTCACCTTCTCAAATTTAATTCATACTTTGCTTTGGATATTCGCCAATGTCTAGTCTTCAGAAAACTGTAAACACTTTCAAATTGACTGACAAAATTATCAATATTCTAGGTCAAAATCCGCATTATTAACCAGGATGAGTGCCAATTTTTTCAATGAATTCATATTTTGCGCACTTAACAAAAATGACGTCTAAGCAGCATCATGCAGTGATCGCATACAAGTAGTGCGATCGGAAACGAGGCATATGACTATTTTTGCACACAGTCGGCAAAAACAGATTTCGGGAGGGTCGTGTCATTGGCGCAGACCGCCATGTTGCATCTTCAGATCAGACTACATTTTTGCCATTCCTGTATCTGGGGCCATACTGCCAACGCTTAAAGCTACATTGTTTCATTATTGTTGACTTTCGTGTTTTAGATTATTATATTTATACTAGATGATGCCCGCAACTTCGTCCGAGTTAATTAAGTTTTTTTGATTCCCGCGGGAACTTCTTAATTTTCTAAGATAAAAAGTCCTTCCCCGGGATGTTACCTACCTCTATACCAAATTTCATCAAAATCGGTTAAATAGATGGGCCGGGAAAGCGTAGCAGACATACAGGCAGACAGACACACGGACAGACAGACAGACAGACAGACACACTTTCACATTTATAATATTAAGTATGGATATGGATTTTAGGACCGTCAATGTTCGTGACATCAAACAGTCATTTTGAGTAATATTGCTACATATATGTATTGCTTTAAGCGTTGGCAGTATGGCAACAGACCATTAAGCTTCATGAAGCTGAATCATCATTCATTAAGCTGAAGACGCTCATTAAGAATAACGAGTTTGGGCTGAGAGCGGATCAGAGCTGGCCATACTACCATCGATTGTATATTGATGGTACCCAGTGTGGTAATGGATGATTACCAGTGTCTTAAAATTACAATCCTTAATAATTTTGGGACGTCAAGGTAAGTGACATAAAACTGTCATTTTGAAACAATACTGCTTTATGCGGTAGTACCATCATAGACATAGAATTTTTTCGCTACGCTCTAAGCCTATGAGTACCATAGTAAACACCCTGAGTGGTCTACAGAACTCCCTCCGGTCATCATAACTCATATTGTCGTAGCTAAGGTGTGCAAGGCCCTTTTGGTTCCGTGTATCCGGTATAAGACCAAAGAAAAAGGGTAATCTTCTAGGCAAGCGCGCATAAACCTAGACCTTAACACTGATTTCACCCTGCATGATTATCCTCAAGCACAGCTTTATCAATATGCTTTAAAAAATCTTACACCACATCAACACTCTTTCGTAATTCATTCCGTTCCTATTTAACTAATCGATTAAACAATGGAAACCAATTCTGTTACTATTTTTTCGTTCGATATCGAGTCGCGTTCGTCGCTCCCCTTTCTAAAACCGTCGACAGGATGTCGGGTTCCCAGGTAATGAGTTACCGAACATACCGAAATATTTCGTGATTAATAGCCTCGTATCCGAACTCTTAAAACTGATCGCACAGTATGGCACAGTACTGAAAATGACATCATTAAAATTTACAGCGGTGATAGCCTATTAGTTTCAAGCACTACTTTCAAGCCTCAGTCAGGTGAACCATCTTAAGTACGAGTACTTACCATCAGATGAGATCACAGTCAAAGGCTAACTTGTAGTGGATAACTGATTGCGAAGGAGATAGGTCACTTTGCATAGGCGCAAGTTTGTCATCGCGCAAACGAAATACAATTTTGGAAGAATATAATATTGAAATGTATTCATCCGTGCCCTGTATTCGGGCGCTAGGTATAATTTATGTTTTAAAACTTATGTACAAGCGCTAATGCATCACATTAGCCTCCGCCGCCGATGCAAATAGGGTTTGAATTGAGAGTTTTTACAGCTTTGCAGTTGTGTGCTATATAAAATTTGGTTGTGATTGACGGTTTTGCACATGTAAAACTTTATTTGAAGTTTTACAAGAATTTCTTGAGTTAAGCTCAAAAATGAGATAGTGACAATGACAGGTGCAGGTTTTACGAAATAGGGCTACATAATACATACATAAATAGGGTTAAATACAACGGTGTGTGGACGCGCGCATGTGTTTCGGCGCGTCCGTAAGTAAGTGTGTGATTACCATATTATTATTAAGGTTTTTAACGCATATAATATTGCGTTGCCATGAATATAGCACGTGACGTGGGTGCGTATGGGGGCGGATTGCATGAGATGCGCCTAAATGTAATGAAGTCTTGCGTTCGTCTCGTGTACGCTCATGACTCATTTGGCACGCCGATTGTATTTTTATTGATAACAGGTTTGTATCTGTATACGCCCTCGCCTAATGGTGTGTGATACTGTCTTCGATTCAAGTCGCTAACTTTGAAGTATACGTACATACCTACAAGCCTTCATCTTACCCCTCAAATTTCAAAAGCGCCCTACTAAGTTCTTCTTTATGCGGTAGATCGCCCATGAGATGGACGTGTTTGATTCATCTAAGAACGAACGGTTTAAATAAAGGCCAATATGGAAACCACGATAACAATGTGTAGAGTTGTTAAGAAAGGTAACTGTCAGGGAGGAGGGGAGATGGATTTTCAAGTAAGTGACAACCAAGATGTGACCACGACCAGCATACCAAGACCGTAGCCCCTAAGTCCTATGTAGAAGTTCTTTGACTTCTAAACATCGATCAACAACGACAAGACGATAAGAGACAAACAAGGACAATAACTACTAATTTTGGAGCCACCTGTTAGAACAATAAACCTGCCAAGTGCGAGTCGGACTCGCGCACCGAGGGTTCCGTACAAACCTGTAGTAAGTTTTACGATTTATGACGTATTAAAAACAAGACGAAATGAACCGCAAAACTAACTTTGTTTGTAGAGGTTTATTGTTAATATCAAAAAAACTATGCTAGTTAGAGCATTGGTTTTATTATTCCTGTAAAATATACATAAGCTTCTATTGATCATAATTATTTCAGATTTTTCAATTGGTAAACTTCGGAGATAAGGGGGGGGGAACGGTATTTTTTTCGACATTTTGCCCGATAAATCAAAAACTATTATACATAACAATAAATAAAAAAATCTGTTTTAGAATGTAGAAGTATAGCCCTTTCATATGATATCCCACTCAGTATAGTTATCATACTTTGAAATTTCAAACCCACGATTTTCCCCCTTTTTTAATTAAACTAAAAATAATTTTCGATTTTTTTTTATTTTAATGATGTTAGGCCACTATTATACACAACTATTCCAAATTTCATGTCGATAGCTTTAATAGTTACTGAAATAATCGACTGTGACGGACGGACAGACGGACGGAGAAAGTCGCACCATAAGGGTTCCATTTTTACCATTTTGGTACGGAACCCAAAAAATGGGCCAATCAAGTTGTCAAAATAAAAAGGTGGTAACTTCACTCAAAAGTTTAATGAGGTTTAACATAATTTGTGTGCCCAGAGTACCAAATCGGACATCACCCTCGACACGAACACTACAAAATCCGTACCGATACGTACACGTATCATTCGTACACTAAGTTAAAGCACAGAATAGGTAATAGTCGGTTAAAGATCGTTATCTGAGCGAGAGAGTTCATCAAAAAGTAATAAAAAGACACTAAAATACATTGTCTTCAGTGACCTGTGCGCAAAACGGACGTATCACGAAACAGACACTTCCTTCCATACACACTTTGTAAAGTCTAACCGTTTCCGTCATTGCTTCAATAGATTGTACCCGAGTAAATCGGTCACAATAAAAGACACCATAGGAAATCCATTTGGCCCGAGGCAGTGTCGCGTAATTCCTCGTGGGGCCAGCCAACCGTGGGTGTTCTGACGTCTGATGCAAGACCGTAAGCATTGTCTTATCGTGTAAGATTACTTTATCGAAAGTGCATGTTGATGATGTTGATGGTGTATCTATATGGGTTAGAATGAAAATTGAGGTGAATTTAACAATCTAGGTACTTACTCATAATAAAACTGTATCTGGACGACTTGTGTCATTGTACATTGAATATTTTTAGATGTTTTTAAAAAAAAAAAATAGCACGAGTCTTCCCTTAAAATGAGAAGGGTTTTGCCATAGTGCACCACGCTGGCTACTCGTAAGTGCGGATTTGCAAACTTTACACACCTTCGAGAACATTTTGAAGAACTCTCGGGCATGCGAGTAACCTCACGATGCAAAGTCTTCCTTCACCGTTACAGCAAGTGATATTTAATTGCTAGAAAAAGAAAGAAGTGCGTGCCCTAAGATCTCTATATACCTATCGCTCCATATCGAATTATATGATTTATTGACCGAGCGAAGCGAAGGTCTCTGAGTCTACTTGAGTGAATTTGCACTTGTCCGTCCGTCTGCCCGTCCGTCCGTCCGTCCGTCTGTCAGAGCCTTATAACTTCTTAATAACTGAACGTAATTACTTCAAATTTGAATATAATATGTAAACCGATGGCCTCCCGCCGAATATGGCTTAAAAAGGTATAAAAATATTTATTTCAGAGAGGCTCTCATAGAAGCGAATGCGAAGTAAAATATTTTTTGATATGATATACCGCAACCTTATGTAACGCTACATAAGGTTGCGGTATATCATTTTAAAGATAATTAGGAATAGAGTCCAAAAATATTTTTTTAAAAAATTTTCCCCATAAAATTGACGAAATGGGGGGCTTTCAAAGTGGCGATTTTCTAACATCCAAAGTTGACCTCAGAACTCTCAATTTTCTGAAAGGCTGCCCCTGAAACTTGATTAATTATTTGAATTATATCCTGTACTTGAACAACAAATACTAAACTAAGATAAAAATTATAAAGAAACGAAATTATTTAATTTTTAATGAGCTTCAATATTTTTAACAGAATTTCACAATGATGTCAATAGATGGCGCTCTGTACAAGTTTATGGATACCGAGAGGTCTCAGTTCGGGGCGAACCACTAGTGTACATGTATCCACCACTACAGCCCATTAACGTCCCACTGCTGGGCACAAGCCTCCACTCTCACAGGAAAGTGGGAATTAGAGCTTAGACCCACCACGCTGCTCCAATGCGGGTTGGTGGGCTATGTATATGTATATTACTATACTTATATAACTTTTTTTAAAAAGAAAATTAGCTCTCCATTGGGAAACTCAAACCTGCAACTTCTCGGTAGCAACCCCGTGCATCGACCACTAAATAAAATCAGTCACAGCTCAACTTTCACTATCCATTTCCAAACAAACCTTAATCCAGCTTAACAAAACAAACGGCAACGTAACATTTGACTTCTGAACCCTCGAAGCCTGAAGCGAAACACATACACATAAAAGACACTACACAATACGGCATACACACATAAAAGTTACACACGTGAAGTAACGGTTCCTTGAGGTAAAGTCGAATGTGTGTTTAGTAGCGGAACGGATCCAGAAAAGCGACAAGACCCTTCCGCCGACGCGACGGTTTTGAGTGCGGTTATTTGATTCTGCCAAAGTTTGAGACCACTAGGTCCAAATTAAAATCAAAGTAGCATTCAAATATTCGTAAACTGTTGATGTGTTGATTCAATAGCAGTAAAGTAGAACTATTAATATGTATAAATTAACAATGCGACTTTTCATCTCAAGGGAATTTCTTTGGCAGAAGAAAAGTATCTTCTTGAGATTGATAAGACGCATTTTTGAGCTCAGTGGTAAATGGTATTGAAGCATTGCAGGATGTGAGAATGTTGATTGTTGGTGTATTGTTTTATTGTAGTAAACAACTATTTTAGTTCACAATTTGGCATTTTACATTATTTTTTATTATGATCTCGCTACCGAGTTGTGGCTAATGAGAGACCGCGGGGCAAGAATTGGTTAGCTCCTCGCGCGATATGCTTCTGCAACCCGCGCCGCTTTAGCACACCCGTTTGGTGTATTACCATTTCCTTGTCAAAGTAGACTGAGGTCAAGAAGCAGAAGAGGCAGAGAGTTTAAGTAAATAGTAAGCTAGTACCTTTAATGAAAGCATTTTGACTGCTCCTAGCCGTATTGCTCGATGGATCAGATCGATGCGGTGTCACAGGGCGTCACGGAACGATGCGTCTTCGATCACTCGTGACGTGACAGACGGTGGTGCAGGTGATAGCGTACCAGCGTAAAATTCAAATTGATATGACTATTGTAAATGGGAGACATTAGTTAACATTTTGCATCGATTTGCTCCTTGACAACCATTTCACCTGATGGTGATAGAATAGCATGGAAGACTTTATTCAAATCAACTTTTGCAAAGTGTTTTTGAATAGTGAAATGGTTTTACCAATGAATGTTTTTCTAACAGAGATGAAACGGCTAGATATACGGCATTATCATTTGAGTTTTTATCAAATAAGAATTATTCATATGATAACGCCAAGGTGTTTTATTTGACTGATACGATACGTTATTGAGTATATCATCAGAAGCTGTGTACCTATCACTCAAACTGCGACCTGTAAATGCCCCATAATATTTAAATATACCTTCATCTTCCCTATAAGTAATTAATGACCATGTTTTTTTTTTTATTGTGAGATAGGCTTGCGCCTGACGACAATCCATGCTTAGTGTAAAGCAATGATGAGGTCTAGGTTGGAGCGCGCTTGCCTAGAAGAAGCCTATTCACTCTTGCCTTGAAGGTACTTAAGTTATACGTGGCAGGAAACACGTACGCTGGGAGGGTGTTCCAAACCCAAGCGATTCGGATCAGAAACGTCGAGCAAAAACGTTTCGTGCGGCCAGATTGGACATCAACCACATAAGGATGCCAAACGATGACGGTTTCTCGCTGTTCTGTTCTGTATTTACTCCTAACATTAATCGGCATAAATATAATCAATTTATCGATATTAACGGTCACATTATCCGTTTCTGGACACGCACTCGTATATCGTCGCACGTCGCGACTCGCAAGCCTGACCGTAAACAGTTTATATCTTGAAACTAGGTCCTAATTACATTATGCGTCCGGCGATAACGCGGGCGGTCGGCGGATAAACACAGGTGTAACAGTTACGGGATTAGTAACCTATAAGTGCGGATTTAAGCTTCCGGTTACATATCAAAGTTATCACTTTTAATGGAAAATCCTCTATGGAGATTATATTAGGTATAGTATACGAGTACAATTAGTACAACCAAGATAAATGAGTCAATCCAGAGGCAGTCGTCGGACGCTAGCAAGTAAACGTTTGCGAAACTCATTTCGTACAGTTTTCGTATGACTTATATCAAGTTTTCCTGGTGCCATCACTACTTATATTTTGAAAGCAAAAGTGTGTATGTTGGTTTGTTTTTTAACCACGCTTGAACGCCAGATCGACGATTTTGTATGGATGTATAGGTCTACCAGAATCTGATGGCAAAAAATACACCTAAAAGTACCAGTAAAGTACCTATACGGTGTATACTTTTTGCCATCAGATTCTGGTAGACCTATCTTAGTCTTAGAAAAATCAAAGAGTCCCGAGGAGATTTCAAAGCTTAAATGCTAAATTTAATAATGCTAAGATTTCTAAGCTTAATTAAAGCTTAATTAAATAATCTAGTCTTAAATGTTTCGTTTTCATGATACAATTCCTTAATTACAGCTTGCCACTGCTACCATAGCTTTCTTTAAAGGCAGCGGATAGTGAGAACTAAAACAGAATGGTTGAGGGGTGGATAGTTAAACATACGAATCGACAATTTCGCGTCCTCGAATCTTGTTTCATCACCATTCATCTTATTAATCATTGGAATAGACATGTAGTTTTGTTCGGTAAATATAAAATATGTTCATCAACGTCTATACAAGCTTCAATGAAGCATCATAAGCTAGCGGAACGCTGTATCTAAACAGTGTGAATTATTTATGTTTACACCGATCTTTTAATACTAACTACTGTTTAAGCCAAAGCCATGTACTGTTAAGCGATAAACATTGGTCGAGCAATAACAGGACCCCGAACACTGTTAAGTAATCGAACATACATTACTACCACGCAACTTTCTCTCTGAAAAGTCATTTAGCGGAGTAAAATGCCGAATTGTTCCGTAACAAAACGGTAGTGCATTGAAATTGTTCTACTTGGAATTTGGTACTAATGAAACTACAATTCAAAATTCCGATTATATCGCGAATCATGCAGCAAGCAGCACCAAACGCACCCAAAGCAAATCTGCGCAACTCTGCCCATCTAATGAATATGAAAAAAACTGAATCTGTTGAAAAAACACGACTGTAAATAGCACAGAAATAAGAATAGAAGCAGATTCCCTGTTCCGTGCTACATCCGATAAAAAAAAATCCGATAGATGCAAATTATTACGAAAGGTTAATTCGAAAATTTAAAAAACCGAGCTCGTACTTAAAATCGTGTGACGCTTTTTCAACTTCAAAGCATGGAAGGTGAAACGATGTGTCGTGATTTGACATCGCCATACAATGAAGACTTACGAACAGACACAGAGTAAATAAGCATAGTTACTTAACGTTAAATTGAATAGTTACATTATTTATCATGATCATTGGGTTAATCTGGTGGGTGGTGGTGGGTTTGTCTGGTGGGAGGCTTCGGCCATGGCTATTTACCACCCTACCGCCAAGCGATTTAGCGTTCCGGTACAATGCCGTGTAGAAGCCGACTAAGGGTATAGGTTTAATTAAACTGCCATATACTGCGGGCTAACCTAACAGGTTAGCCCGCTACCATCTTGGACTGCATCATCACTTACCATCAGGTGAGATCGCAGTCAAGAGCTAACTTTTAGTGGAATAAAAAATAAAATGAAAAACTGACATTTAGTATGGAAGCATTGTAATTTCAGTTCTTTACTCTTTTACCATAAAAGTTTATTTTAGAATTCTCGTAAATTTGAACCTTTGCAGTTTGCACCAGCATGATCTTGTTGTTTTCGGAGTTAGGGACTATGTTTCTATGTTGCTAATTTATTATTTTTAATTTTAAAAAGATGGTATCTCATCCATATTATTTATATTATACAACAAGTATTGTACCAGCACCGCTTTGTCCGTTCACATTAACAATCGAGAGAAGTGCGTTTAAAAGACCTTTTATACTAAATCGGATTACGTTTGCTTTATCAGTATAATCTTCGTCGGTAAACTTTAGTTTTAGAGTAACTCAAAGTGACTTTGTAATTATAGAACAATGAACGTATTGTGACTGGTCGGCATTATTGTGCGCTCTTTATTTCTTTTGATATACATTGAGAGTAGTCCAAGAGTTTGAGAGAAATTCAGAGGAGATTTTTCTTGAAGCGTTGTTCGGTGGGCCAGGGGTTCAAATTCTAGTCGTGACGAAACCGGCATGGCTGAGCTTGAAAAATCATTTTTTCTCAAAGTGTATGATGTCTGCCAATCGTGGACTATGGCTTATGGTCTATAACTAGCTGATGCCCGCGTGGATCGAGGTTTTTCGGTTCCCGCGGGAACTCTTTAATTTTCCGGGATAAAAAGTAGCCTATGTGTTATTCTTATAATCTATCTCTGTGCCAAATTTCATCCAGATCCGTTCAGCCGTTGGGGCGTGATTGAGTAACAAACATCCATACATCCATACATCCACACATCCATACATCCATCTAAACTTTCGCATTTATAATATTTATTTGATACTCTATACCCTTGTCATTCTAGGAGGAGACCATTGTTCAGTGGTGGGCCGGCAAAGGGTTGAGAATTGTAATATGGTGGTGATGATGATTCTTGATAACAATCAAATAGTCAAATAAATATTATAAATGCGAAAGTTTGGATGGATGTATGGATGTATGGATGGATGTTTGTTACTCAATCACGCCCGAACGGCTGAACGGATCTGGATGAAATTTGGCACAGAGATAGATTATAGTCTGGAATAGCACATAGGCTACTTTTTATCCCGGAAAATTAAGGAGTTCCTGCGGGAACCGAAAAACCTCGATCCACGCGGACGAAGTCGCGGGCATCAGCTAGTGAGGTAATAATCGGCTTCATAAGTTATAAGACCTCCGATAGATAGAGCTGGCAGAAGGAGAGAGATAGTAACTACCAGTTCTATCTTGAAGCAGGCTTATAGTATTTGATTAAATGGATGAATGTACTTTTATTTTACACACAGATTTTAGAGAAATAAAACATGGTACAGTCCGCCAAACTTATCTGACTTATTTAGTTATTATGTATTATTAGTATGTATAGTTTAAGTAGTATATTATTATTGCATGTTTATTATTATTGTTGCACTTTCCCGTTCCTTTTTAAAGTTCCTTAAGTAATGGTGTGTCTGGAGGAGATCACTTTTAGTGATAAGACCGCCCTTGCGCATGCGTTGTTTTCCGTTTTTTTTTGTTTATAATTAAGTTATTTCTTAGTTATGTGTGGCAATAAAGAATTTATCTATCTATCTATCTATCTATCTATCTATCTGACCCCGGTGGCCAAATTTGGAACAGTTTTTTTGGCCTGTATAGTTTTTGTTTTTATTTTTCATATCTACTAGCGACGCTGTCGCCGTTTAACTTTAAGCATTACTTAATATTATCAATTTTAAAAGACAAAGTTATACCCCTACAAAGCCCTTGCAATCTCCCATGTTGGAAAAGATGATACAATCCAAGTTAGTAGCGGGCTAACTTGTTAGGGGTATGGCAGTTTCAATGCTTACAGAATACTTCCTCGAGAATTTCAAATAACTCTTGGACCATTTATGATAAATGTGAGATAAGATTACAGCATCACACTGGATAATGGAGTCATTGTTGCGACACGAGGTGTTTGTTTCATAATTCAGATTTAGACCTTTATCATATCATTTCTATCTCGACTTGTTGGCAGCTTCCTAGCTGTCACGCTCGAGAAGGGATTGAAATGTCTATTACTGTCATCTTATTATACTGGTGAATGCTTAGGGCTTATTGTTCCTGTTCACAGTTGAACTGGGCTTAAAAGTTCAAACATACACAATGCGCGACGCGACCGTGGCGCGACAGTTGAGTGTCCAACGCGGCTCGCAAAAGTTGCAATACAAAGAATTATATAAAGATTGCGCGTGTTGGAGTCTTGGCGTCGCACATCAGTGTAAATTGTTCGAATGGGCCCATTAAATATTAGGTTTAAATGTAATCCATTATTATTCATCAGTCCCTCATGAATTTCAAATGGTAGATGGAGCAGTTAAGATATTTGGTATGCAAATACCAGTTAGCGCATTAGATTTAAACTGACCACAACTTGAGAACAAATTAGTATAAGCAAATTTGTAATTCCGTGAAACTGTACACACTACACAGCATCTCATATTTGGTATAGAGAGTGAATCGTTCACGTTTACGCGCGCGTTCAGTGTGACTTACCGTATTGTGTGTCTGAATTGACCATCGTAACCATTTCTTTGCATCGTTATTGTCGCTTAATTAAATCTACTTACCCATACTTAAGATTACAAGCCGATTCTGCAACGTACCTGTAACAATACAATGAAAGTCATTATTTTATAATAATGTACGAGATACTATCGCGATGTTTTAACTGTTTTCATTCCAATAAATAGATAAACGGTGCAATATACCACGCCAGATATCTGCGATAAAATATAAAGAAATAAATATCTCTGTTTTTTTTCTTTTACACGAACTCTTTTTATTTAGTCTACACAAGTCTATATTGAATTAGTTTGATATTACTACAATATAATAAAGGATGATAATTTAAGAAGGTTCGAAATACGCAGCAACATAATTGGAATAAAAAGCTAATATCATACCCAGTCGGGTATTATATTTATTATCAGCATTGACGAAATTCCAGGCCGCTTCTTAATTAAGATACACCAAAAGTAGCTGAATTTTTAAAGATTTCCGGTTTATATCATATATTTTTTTATAGACTCGTTGAACAACATTAAAATTTATTTTTTAATTTTGATCGTAAATATCGGAATTCCCATTTTACACTCTCCTCCCTTTCCATTAACGCAATAAGTGCCATACATATTTGATTCGAACCTGTTTCATCAAAACTTCTTAAAGTTCGTCTGAATTGGTGCCTGGCTTCTGAAACGAGTACCACATAATATATCTGCCTAAATGAGTAATACTCAATCAGTAAGAAAATCTACAGTTGTTTCTTATCCAGTTAAACGACAAAACTAAATAATACCCTCGTATTATACCTACTGTAAAGTTTACGCAAGTCTTTTTCGTCCTTACATTTTACCACTAGATTATAATTATTATAACTAGTTACCTAATGTATTTTTGTAACTTTGATTTAGATATTCTATGATTTTTTTTTACATCAAGTTACAAGTGTGCGTGCGTGGACCCAATATTTGCGTACCTACGTATAGTTATAGTCAAAAGATTCATAATTAGCTTTTTTCATGAAATCCCATCGCATTCATATTTAAATTATTCTTAGCTCATATTTTGCAATAAGTTTTATAACTGTGCAGAATATATTAAACAATCGAGTAAGTTATTATTTTCTCTACAATTTAAGCCGGCAAAGTCTCGGACATTTCAATTAAACCATCTAAAGTGGCATCTGAATGGTGCTATTCCAGGCCCGCTGTATACCTATTTAATGCTAAAATAGCGCCCTTTGCTAGCGTCCACCTCAAAAGGAGGGTGTGGCACGTTCATTTATCATGCAACACCTCTACCGGTATTAAAGACGTAAAAAAACGTTTATTTTTGTGACAGATACGACTAAACGCAAAAGTTATAGGTATTCCGTACCGTACTTCAAAAAAAGAATCACTTTGGTACCTGCCTGTCTGTCACAGATTTTTTATTTAGATATTGTGGCCAATTCTGTTTAACACGATCTCTAAACTAAACTAAAATGCCAGCTCTATATCTAGCGCTGCCCCTTTCCGCAGGGAGTATTATGAAAGGGATAGCAATATAAATAGAGCTGGCATATTAGGTCACTCATTGTTTGTGCTGACAAGAAATAATCAAGGCTAAAGCTTGGACGCGGTATCGTTAATTCATTAAACCTATAGTTCGAACACCGGAGGGGCTTGGTCGATAGGACTGGTCAATGCCAAAGCTAATTAACGGATAAAGAATTTATACAATTTCTCCAAATGACCTAGGTAGTCTGGAATTGGAACTGATAGTAAAAAATTGAAATGAATTCTTTCTTATCCATGAACATTTGCAGCTTCAGAGAACTATCTCCGAAATTCCCGGAAATGTATTGCAATCACTAATATGTTGTTCTTTTGAGGAATTTCTTTATCCGTATAAGAAATAATATCCCTTTTAATAAGCTCGTGTCATAGTGAGAAGAATGAGAAGTAGATTTCCAAAAGCCGGGCTATCCTTTTAGGTCTCTTTGGTCGCTATGAATTATTATCGGCCATGTTATTTATTGACCCTCGCGCCTGGTTCGATTCCTTGTTTGGTTTCCTTGTCAAATCCGAGTAAAAAAGGCATGGTCACACAAAAAGCGCGATGTATGCCGTAGGTAAAATTTTCTGATAAATTATGAGTTTTGTATAATAAAAATGTTGACTGGTTTAAAAAGTAAGTATAAGTTGCACCGAGATTTTTGAAGTGAAACTTCTTTAGAATCGTTGTGATTTGAAAATTCGATATAACGAAATAGCGACACCAAAAAGAGACTAACATATTCATAATAGGATTTAGCCTGCGAGAGAATGAGGTAAAATACAAGTTATATTTATCTCATTCACTCGTAGGCTAGTACCTATTCTTTACTTTTCTGAAGTTCAGAACTTCAGCCGTGTATGAATTGCACACACACACTTTTTTTACCCTAATTTGTTTAGACTACATCTAAATCTAATCTAACCGTCGCGTCGGTACTCGGTTCAGGAAAAATAGCAATTTCAGGCAGTCTTCATGATTGATTGCTTTTTTAAAAAATTAAAATCAAGGTGGCAAACATACCTAAATTTTTGTTCATACCTCTTTTTTATTAATAGTTGGTATATATTTTGTTTCAGAAAAAAAGATTCAAATCGCGGTCAAGTTTTCTTTACGCGTTCTGTGTGTCCAAACTTTACGCTGTCACGTTGCGTAATTCAATGGTAATGGTGTCGCTCTTGCTATCAATGGTATTGTCTTTTACCATAAATCATGTTAAACAGCGATAGATTAAGAACAATGTGCAGTAGTAAACTGTACAGTCCAGTTTGCTTAGTTATGAAACAGTATAGGTATGTCTGTTTATTTTACTTTATACTTCATTCTATATCAGTTCGACGTCGCGTCGTCTCAAGAATGGACATTAGACGTCAATTGCTGGACAACTAGACTAAAACAGTCAACAGCAAAAATACTTAAATATTATGATTTAGGATTAGTCTCCGCTGCGCTTCAACGAGCGTAGCGTAGCGCGAGTAGCGCAGCGGAGACTAATCCTAAATCTATGATACGTAGGTATACAGTGGGGCTGATTCTGTAGTGCACAATCTCTAAACTAAACTAAAAAGGCAGCTTTAAATCTAGTTCTGTCCCTTTCCGTAGGGAGTATTATGAAAGGGTTAGCAATATTAGTAATGCTCTAATTTTAGATTAGTTTAGAGATTGTGCAGTGTATACGTATCATAGATTTAGGATTGGTCTTGGCCGGGTTTGTGTATACTATACACAAACCCGGCTGGTACGTATACTCTTGTCAAATTGTAGGCTTCGACGATGTCAAGGTTATTTTTAAAATCTAAATTAAGTCTTATTACCTACTCGTACTTACTCCACAAAAAGACGGCATAGTCAAATTATCAATAGGCATATCATTATCTGTAGGTACACGAAGCAACAATCACGTCTGTAGTTGCCAAATGCAACGCTTGCCAGTTGCGGGGATCGTGAGGTTCACTGGGGTCGTCTCTATAGAGAATTTATCTGCTGTAGACTCCCTAATAGTCCATAGCTGCTAGGTTGCTTCTTCGAAGTTGGAATAGGCATAGATAAGTGTGCACATTCTGTGTAACTACGAGTTGTTAGTGTTACGTGAGGTTCTATTTAATTCAATTAGGAATTCTCGTGCTGTGGTTTGACCTTGACGTGGTTTTACCTTGAAATCATGGAAGATATTTAGCGGAAGAAAAAAGTTAAAAAATTATAGTGTACTTACCTAGACTTACTAACAAGACTTGACCTAATTTGGTAAGTGTAAATTCTTGTAAGTTTTTGGTTTTTCTATGAAAAATGTAACTTCCGCAATTTTGTGAGTATGAACACAGTGCAAGTGACTTCCAGAGCTCACTTCTGCAAGTTTTATTGCTAGTGGATTCTGGTTTCAGCATTATACATTAGTTCAGTTTGTCGTACATTTTAAACTAGGCATTTTAATTAAAGTGAACAGTTGTTCTTTTAAGATAAATAAATATCTTTAAACCGAATAGCATTGAGGTACTATACCAGTCCATACTACATAAGTCAATGATTAAGAAATCTAAATAATAGCTTATAGACTGTATGTCTCTCTTAAATTGCCTATTTACTTATCTAAGTAGATAGCTATGCCGCATAGAAAAGTAATAGGCTGCAAAATTACATAAACTTAATTGACGACACTTAATGCAAATCCAGTCGATGGCATCAATTACATAAATGAAAGGATTATTTTAATGAGGAGCTATTATTTCTAATAGAGATAAACGTAGGGGTCCATTCAGACGTGCCACATTACAACTACCACAGCAGGAATTTTGCCAGGCAAAATGTTGTTTAGTGTCGTTTAACAGCTGATTCGAATTTGTGGTCAATTTCAACCACATCGTGGACGCAACCCACTCAACTACGAAATCACATCACATCCACACATACCTATAATATTATGGCCGCACGAATGAATTGCTTGGTGGCATGGTGTTTATGGGTACTACGGTGGAGTGGTCCGTCTGAATAGACCTTATGAACGCAGAACTAAACATCAGGAACCGATGCAACTGGAAAGCAGGGGCGTGGCAAATCATTAAACTATCACCGAACGCGGAAAACTTGCATAAAGCAGAACCCATGCGTTTATAACCGCCGTGCCGAATTAAGGTATCATTAATAACGAGGAAACAAACGATATTGTGTAAGAGAGCCCTATATTTTGCTTACACTATCTTGTTTGAAGAGAGAGTACCTACCAATATAACCAGTACTTAAGCGTGGTTGTTGGTCAAATTGACTGTAACTGTTGGCATATTTTATCTATCGTAGCTATTAGTCTAAAATAAATTATAATATGTATATTAAAAGTAAATCAAATGAGTAAAAGAGAGACAAAATATAGACAAAGCGGAAAATCTAACATTAACTGCACCGCCACAGACTTTTAGACGCAGTTAATATAAGAATTATTCTAATCTATACACGTTATGTTTGGAGGTGAAATACGAAAATTTTGAAATTGAAGTAATAAATTCCAGTTGGATATTATGACAACATGATGCCCGCGATTGCGTCCGCGTGGATTTAGTTTTTTCAATCCCCGCGGGAACTCCTTAATTTTAGCCTATGTCCTTCCCCGATACAACTTATTCCCGTACCAAATTTCATCAAATTCGGTGGGCCGTGAAAGCGTAGCAGACAGACAGACACACTTTCGCATTTATAATATTAGTATGGATATATGATAATGATAAATGATTTATTTATTTCACGTACGACAACTTCACTTATGATAAGTCTAGACTCAAGACTCTACCACCGGTTCAGAAAACTGATTCTATTAAAAATAAGATCTCTGTTGTGTAATAATAATCCAGCAGGAACTCTGATTTTTTCAGGAATTTTGATTATCCTATTTTCGACTTCAGGTTGTATCCAGGGTCAAATCACCGTTTGAAGGTAACAGACAGACAAACATACGCTCACATTTCAAATGTTACTATGTGGTATGAATAAGCATAATTTCATTGAAATAATAACATGTATTTTCCTTGAAAATAAATAAATATGCAGTCAATTGAAATAAACAGTAATGCTTATACAATGACTATAGCTGAAGAAAGCAAATAGCCTTTTGAAAGGTTAACAATTCCACAAATCGTTTTCAATGTGATCGCCAGAGTCGATGCAAATTTTCTATAAACACCATTTGTCGAACCTCCTATCTACAAATATGGCTTTTGAATGGCTTTTCTTAAAGCAAATACGTTTAAAGTGTCCAAACAATTTAAGAAAGGTTTCCTCAGGTGTTAATGTTTTATATACCTACATTTTTAGTATTCTGTGTTAAATCTTAATAATTGAGCTTTCTAATTCTTGAGAATGTGAAGGTTTTGATTAGAATTTAGTTTATTGCAGAACGCAATTACAGGTTGTACAATTAAACTAGATATTCTGAAAGATTGAATTTTAAAATTGACTAATTAATTGCGAGAGTGCACTTCAAAGAGCTGAATTGAATAAATAAATACTTGATTTAATAATAATGAACTGAATAGAATTGGTCAAAAAAGAACCTCGAATATAAAAGTATTAGAAGTTAATATGCCAAAAACTATCAATAACTTTTCTCCTACTTGCTCGGAAATTGCTTCATTATTTAAAAAAAAACAATACGTACGTTGGCTCTTTTCTGACCGCTAATATTCGAATAGGAAAGCAGATCATTTCCATAAAACACAAGGTTTTAAGCGTGAGTTAAGGAAGGTCAACGCCATCTACTGGCAATGCAGAAAAGCTTTCTTAACAAATTCTGTTTATTGTTTCCTCGCAAATTAGAAAAAAGTACTATACAAGTCTCGGCCGAAATAGTAATTCACGGCCTTTTTTTAACAATCGCTTGTGAAATATTATGTACTCAGCCATGAAATGCTTTATTGCCGGCCAGGGCAGTAATTGTAATGAATAAAGCAAAAAGCAAAAAGTGCAGACTTTTGGGAAGCCTTATTCCAAAAAAATACCAAAAAGCCTGAATGGAAAAGAAATAAACAATCAAGCTCCCGATGTCATTCAAGTTATTCAGAACAAATTGTATTCAATACAAAATAAAATTACACGCTCAACAAAATAACGACAGTGAATTACAAACTAATGGTACTTAATACATCTGTTAATCATTGACCACGGTAAAGCACAGTAGCTAGATAATACTACAGGCCTAATTATAACGGTGTGATCCAAAGCAACGAAGCAGAACCGGGTGACATATGCGTGAGCGCATTACGATATGATGACTGCGTGCTAACGGAAAATTGCCGACAAATGACTGTTGGTCAATCGTATTCAGGTTGGAACGATACAGAATACTCCATCCGACTTCGGTTGCATTTTACCCACATGGTCACTAAAGAATCAACGAAGGACGACCATGGAGATATGTGGTATCTATGATCTGCTCTATGGTAAGCTTTTCTGCGGCAAAGATCTGGTAAGATCACAGGCTCAAAAGGATAAATTATTAAGCCAATACATATATAATATGAATTATCAACTCTTAAAATCACTGATGCAGAATTTTAGTACCTTAAAATACTTAAATTATTTGAAATGTCAAATCATCTTATAGACAGTAAGTTAAAACAATTAACTTAAAAACGCGCTTTTAGCATAGAAGTTTGTATGAAATACATAGTTGTGATGCCATCAAATTTCAACGCTTTTTTTCTTTAATCTATAGTTTTAAATGGTTATCAAACTTAAAGCAAACCGAGGATGTGAATTTTAGGTCTTTAAGACGCTCTATTTAATGACCAGTAATAAATAATTCATTTTTGAAATAGGTATCATCTCTGTTCCAGAAGAAACAATAATAATATAAGTACCTCTAACGAAAGTCTATCAAGTCACAACGATAGCAAACAAGTACCCACAACAGAGTTACAGCAGGAACTTATAGCCATCACTCGACAAGTAATGAGTCGTTAATGTAATTGAATTAAGGAGAGACAGGATGCATATATGTATACGATAAATTGTACAACCGGATGCACAGATAAAGGGTTTGACCTTGTACTACGAATAGGTAAACGGTAATTGCTATAGATAAATATCGAAGACGAAATTAAATAGTGCATGTTACCAGAACATCGGAAGCAAAAAAACTCCTTATGCCAAATAGAACAATATCATACGTGCTCCGTGTCGAAGGTTCGGTTCCCGGCTAGTTCAATTCAGAAATTAATAATATATAGAATAAATTCTAAATTGATTCAGGCCTCGTGTAGTTGGAAAGCCTGGCCTTTTAGTTAGCATTTACCACCGTACCGGCAAAATAGTTTGCATAGAAGCTTTGACAGCTTCTCTACTATCCAGTGAACGTACATTATCCCTTTCAGGTTAACCTGTATCTGTTTAAGAATGTATCTTCATGTATCGCAGCCAAGTGTTAACTATAGGATAAAAAAACAAGGTAAGTAACCTAAGAAAATCTCAAACATCTTAATAGTTACCTAAAAAGCCTCCAGCGAAGATATTATTATAAATGCACTACAATGAAAAACAGACTCTTACTCATACAGCATACTTGAGTTTGAAATAAAACATACGTTACCGCACCGCAATACTTAAAGTATTTCCTCATTCGTCAGAAACAAAAATAAACTTATGTTTAATAGCAGTGCGTGCAAAATTATAGCAATTTACAATAGGTAATAACTCTGCTAAGGAGTATGAAAACATTTCTATCAATAGAGCGGCTCAACCAATCTGCAGACAACATCGCACGCTTTTAGATGTCTAAAAAAATTCGGTAACTAACTCTAGATTTATTTGAAAGCTGAGAGTAAAAATGGCTCAAATTAAAAACAAACAACTTAGTTTCTTGATATTCTTTTACAATGTTAGTAACCTCAAGCCAAAAGCAAAATACATAATAAAGTAGATCGGAAAGTCTATCTAGTAAATCCGGAGTTGTCGACGACATATTTTTTATTTCCCTACCAACTTTGCGACTCTACCAGAAATTGAGAAACCTTATGCACACTGCATACTAACGGAAAAGACAAGTGCAAAGATACGAGAAACTACACAGAAAATAATAACAACACATAAAAATCTCACACAAATAGATATATGTTCGCATTTTCGAATTGATCACTTGATCAATTTTCCCAGCAGAATCAACTTTAGCGGTAAGACTTCTATAAAGGACTATCGCGTCGGTCAACGATAAAAACACTCGGTAGCAGGTAGAAACTATGAGAAATAATCGCTTGATTGTGATGGTTAGCTGCGATACAAATACAAGATTATAAAGAGGCGGTCAAAACAATTTAGGTCGCGCTGGAACCGCGTCTAAGATCTAGATTTTATTAAATCAAATGCCTGTTGTGATAACATCAAGGGGAAATGAAATAAATGTGCTGTTATTTGTGCCGTTCGAAAAGGAAAGATTCAGGTTCAATAAATAAATATTAAGACAAGCGCGTAATTGGGATAGAAATCCTGCCTAGCCTGGATTGAAAATTAATTTTAACTATTTTACTTAGTGACTATATTTTCCCTACGACTTCGTTCGGATGTAATTAGTAACTGAAGTAGAAAAGTTTTTATTCCAATAATACTAAAACTTTACAAATGCTTTCAAACCACATTTGGAACTGCTAAGTGAATCTACTACTAGATCGAAATGGCCTTCCTACCGAGAAGACCCAGCAAAAAACTCGACAGTAGTTGCTCTTTTAAAAAAATCAATTTACAATTTTACAATACATTGCCACATTTATGTCCTTTGGAGGTATGGAGTGAGTCAAATTCACGTTTCTATTTGATTTCTTTATTTTCAGTTGTATAATTATGATTTTTAATAAGCATACTTCCGTTTTCATTTCACCAAACTCAGGGAATTTATGTCGCAGTGAGAACCTACATAGAAAATCTTAAGTGTCTAGTTCTAGACACCTACGGTGTACGCTGAATGTTATGAGGTCGTTCGGTCAGCGGACATAATAGGACATTTTTAAATGTTCGATCGCGTTAAAGTTAACTGCGATTTGTATGGAATTTGACATCTGTCATCAAGCGCTTGGTAATGCCATACAAATCCAGCAATCCACCAAATCGCAGTTAACTTTAACGCGTCAGATTAGGCAAAAAATCGCCCTTGACAATTACCAAAAACCATACAAATCGTATACGCGATCAAATAGATAAAAATTACCCACTAGGGTGCCAGACCTTCTTTAATATAACCACAGTCAGACAGTGAAAAACTTGAATATAAACATATCCACTTTTTATTTTAAATCGCAATTAAATTCTAACTTCTCTCTAGTACTTTGTAGTAATTATAATGTTATTGGTTCACCGTTCTAGGATAATATTAACAACTACGATCAGACATAAAATATCACGTAATTTTAAACTGACACCTTCCTGATGAGCTTTTAGTAGCACTTGAAATATTATGACGTCAAATTTTACTACGATAAAGTGGCAATAAACTTTGAAATTACTATCTAATAACATGTGCACATTGTTTCAGAAGCCATTGAGTAAGTCATGTCGAGATAGAGATAACAGAACTCATACAAGCGTACAGGAAACGCCTATTCGGGTCAAAGAACTGATAGGACAGTTTTCTTTTTACAAAAAAAAAGGATTATCTTTTAACTCGTCCTCTACAATTACTTAAATAACGAAATTGTAAAAATTAGCTTAGGGCTGTCGCCCCCACGCCAATTGTGATTGGCTGACACTCTCTCACTTTGACATACTTAATGTAATCTCATAGCAAAAATCCTTTAAAATCAATCAATCACTACAATAATTGAGATTGTGTAGCAATGCGATATAATAATCACAACGTTCGTGTTAAGGTGTTTCTGATTATATTCAGCAGTCAAATTGAGGCAGTTTTGTGCGTCATCACCACCTCTAGAAGATGATATCTCCCTGCCCTTTTCAACCATCAAGGGCCTAGATCCAAGCAATTACCCGTCAATTAAACTGTAGCCTGTTATTACGCGAACTTTCCGGGAGCCCCTGGTAATTATATAACGGTGTTGAATTATGGACCGACTAATACAGATCGCGATAGCAACACGAAAGCACGCAGATTTATGAGCACTGTTGATAAAACGAGCATAAGAGATAAAAGGAATGGGTATAGGTACGTGCCTCAAAATTAACGGCCAACGCACACTAATCTTATAGCATTGGCAACTTGCGATTTTAGGAATCAATCGTGTTGTTTGCGACCAGCATCAAAACCGCGTGTGCATGTGAGTTTGAATGATAGGAGGCCTGGTGGGAGGCTTCGGCCGTAGCTAGTTGCCACCCTACCGGCAAAGACGTGCCGCTAAGCGATTTAGCGTTCCGGTACGATGCCGTATAGAAACCGATTGGGGGTATGGGTTTAATAGAACTGCAATACCCCTAACAGGTTAGCCCGCTACCATCTTAAACTGAATCATCACTTACCATCAGGCGAGATCGCAGTCAAGGGCTAAGTAGTAGTTGAAAAAAAAAAGTTTGACTGATGACTGATCCGATTTGCGAAGCTGCAGCATGTATGTTTCTTAACGCAAATCGCAGCGATTTCTGCAGTCGCACCAAACATTGAGCAAGCTTTCAGTAAAGGTAAATCTCCTATTGCTGATGCAATACCCGGCTGAGTTTGTTGTGGGCTCTTCTCAGACCAGGGCGCGTTGGAACCCTCTGGAAGATACCGTAGTTAATTATCACCATCACGTCTTATATTTTGTAAGCATGACGTTCAGAAGGTGTACTTTGTATGTACCTATTTTGAAATGTTTTAAATTGAATTGAATTAAATATGATAAGTGTGTTTTGTCCCTTAAACAGAGACCGTTACATAAAAAGAAACCAAAAATAATTGTCATACCAATACAGTACTAACGAAACATGTGCTTGAAATATTAAAACAGGTACTAGCTATTATGTATTACATAAGAATAAAACTAACATAACAATCTTGGATAACATTATTTGAGGAAAGTAAAAGTGGAAACTATTGTTTATAATAACTTGTTAGTCGTGTTTGGGCAGAATAAAATATTATCATTATATTTTTTCTTGACCTTAAATGGCACTATCGATTGTTTAATTTGATAGTGGAATCATCATACTAATATTATGAATGCGAAAGTGCGTTTGTTTGTTGGTTTATTGGTTTGTTGGTTTGTCCTTCAATCACGCCGCAACGGAGCAACGGATCGACGTGATTTTTGGCATGGATATAGTAGAGGACCTGGAGAGTGGCATGGGATAATTATTATCCCGGCAAATTAGGAGTTCCTGCGGGAATCAAAAAAACTTAAACCACGCGGACGAAGTCGCGAAGGTCATCAGCTAGCACGAATATAATTTTAAATTCTAAAATATTTTGTTAAAAATGTATCTAATTCAACACGCAACAGTTGTATAGACAACCTGAACATACAAGTAAGTAAACATTTTCCATTACAAAACCATTCAATGCTATGAAAGTGTAATTTCCCTAATCAGTTCCATTATTCGCATCTACATGCCCTACTAAATTTCTATACATACTATAAGGTTAGTATGAAATGCTACATCTCGACAACGTTTTAATAGATTTCGCGATTCGGAAAAAATGGTTCAAGAATAAATGGCATTATGTTGAGGCTCGAGTTCGCGCATACATTTTCTGCCAGCGCCCAAAACATAGATTTTGCAAAAAAAAAAAGCAAATGCAAAGTTACTTGCCAGCTCTTCTCAGTAGAATTCGTTTTCCGAACCAGTTATGGTAGAGTTTTGACATGACATTAGAATAACGGATTGGCGGTTGGCCTACGAGAAATAAAGAATGAACGTAGGTATTTTAGGTCAATTTTACACTTTCGTTATGATGTTTCGATGTTCGAAATCTATCAACGACGTCGAAATGCGCAAAACATGTACCAAGGGTAGATAACTGATATGTATCACATGACCTGCATTTCCCGTGTCAGATCACTTAAAGGACGGCCGTAAAATCGATATTTTTTCCGATATCATTATCGGTTGTCATGGTAATGCACTAACGTACTGTACGAGTCCGTTATTGGGTTAGGGGCCGCTGAATAAACAATTCGTTGGAGAAATCGATATTCGATACGATAACGCTATCGTAGTCCACCCTATCAATAACGATATGCATAATGAAGGTAATAACGTACGGCTGAATAACCGAACAGAGCCGCAAGAAGCACACGCCATGCAACCTGTTTTAGTTCCAACTGAAAATGGATGACTACTAATCACATCAATGAAAACGTCATCAGCATTTCTTCAACACAATCCATGACCCATAGTATTGCTGTTAATCTGTATTTGAATAAAAATACGTTAACCTTCAGCACCTTTGGACTTGCGATTCGTCTCGTGGTGGTCGTCATTTTTAAAGATATATTATTAAATAGCTGATGCCCGCGACTCCGTCCACGTGGTTTAAGTTTTTTGACTGCCTAATTTTCCGGGATAAAAAGCCTATGTCACTTTCCAGGTCCTCAACTATATCATGCCAAAAATCACGTCGATCCGTTGCTCCGTTGCGCCGTGATTGAAGGACAAACCAACAAACAAACACACTTTCGCATTTATAATATTAGTATGATATGTAGGTACAATACAATACGGGTATAGTCGCGTAATAGTATAGAGCGCGCTGGAGAAAAGCGAGAACAGAGGTCAGTGATCACATCAGAGCTTTTATCTGACGAGCTCAGAATATTTAAATGGCCTTGATCAGACTTACAATTTCTTGTGAAAGCACTCGTATATTTAGGTGTTTTAAAAAAGATGCATTCCTGTATTCAAAAATGCAGCTTTTTGCATCCCTTATAGGTGGTAGCATGGTGTGGTATCAGCTTTACAGACCAGCAAAACTTATCTGAATGCTACAATGCGTAAACATTTCCCGTCGATTATATAAATTCTGGTTAAGCTTCAGTAATGCGTACAAAATGATACCATCGACCCCCAAGTGAGAATAAGCAATAAAACGTTACAGAGCAACAGGTTTATAATAATGTTGGTCTCAGTAGTTAACTTGTAAGCCTATGAATAAAACTGTAAGAGAAAAAATAATTTCTACTATCGATGTTATTAATCAAAACAAACATGCTTTTGTTAGTAAGATCGCCTATTATATAAAACATTTTTTTTAAATTCTAATATGTAACAAGTATTTTTAATCTATGTATCGCCCATTGTATAAATAAAACATTATCTGGTTGATAATAATTATTAAAAAAAGTGAAATTATTTATTTTATGTAATTTAAGGTTCGTTAAATGATAATTTTTCTTTGATTCAATATATTATTTAATTTTATTAGTATAAAGGGTGTCCCATAAGTAAAGAGACAAAACTGAGTGTTCATATCGGCCAAGAAAAAGGTTTCAAAAAAGAAAATAACTGTTGCCATGGTAACCACCGGTAACAAATCTGTCAAATTCGCTAGGTTTTGCAAATATTGTCGATGTTTTTCTAACATGAAGCGAACCGAACGAGAATCGTTTGCAAAAAGAGTAATTCAGTACTATCTGAATAATGGGAAATCCGAGGCAGTTCGTCATTTTTCTCAAGAAGGGGCTGTAAGAACAAGTATCTACAGGATAATTAAACGGTATGAAGACTCAGGCGAGACTGATTTTAAGAAGATTCCGGGAAGGCAACGTACCATAGCAACTGATCAAACATAGATAAGGTAAAAAAGGTTTTTAAAGAAGCACCTTCAACATCTGTGAGGACTGCAGCGGACAAATTGAAAATATCTAAGTCAAGCATATCTAGAATTAAAGTTCAAGATCTGGGCATGAAGGCTTTTGTGAAATGGTCTGCTCCAAAGTACGTGAAAGACCAAGAAGTGCGTGCTAAGCGAGGTTGCCGTCGAGTTTACCAAAAAATTTTGAAAAAAATTCTCATAATTGATGATGAAACTTATGTACTGGTTGACCCCTCTGATATTCCTGGGAAGCAATATTTCCATGCTACCAGTAGTGGTGAGGTGGATTACAGCGAAAAAGTTAAAACAAAGGCTAAATTTTTCAAGAAGTATCTGGTTTGGCAAGCTATAGACGAAAACGGCAATGTTTCCGAACCATTTATCTGTACACGGTCTATGAACGCAAAAGTTTATCTTCGAGAGTGTATTATGAAGCGATTAATACCGTTTATAGACAAGTATTATCAGAGGGAAGACGTTGTATTCTGGCCGGATATGGCTTCGTGTCATTACGAGTCTGAAGTCACTCAATATTTGCAATCTATGGGCGTCGAATTCTTAACGAAACAAAACAATGCTCCAAATGTTCCTCAAGCTCGAGGTATCGAAACACAGAAATGTTTTGGGCTCTGTGTAAAAAGGAATACAAAAAGTATTCAGAAAAATCAAAAAATTGACATCTTTCAAACAAAGATGGGCTAGATTGGCCAAACGGGTGGCAACAACTTCTGGAAAGCAGTCATGAGACGTGCAAGCATTAATTTGAGAAAAATCGGCTATAAAGGCATCGCAGGAGGAAATTTGATATAGATTGTATTTTTATTATTATTATGCATAATTTATAATGACACACATAACAGTTGACATACAATTTTTCATTAAAAAAAATGTTCATTGACTTGTCTCTTTACTTCTGGGACACCCCAGTAGGTATATACCTGACACATTTTTATTTGAATTCTTTGAATTCCATTATTATTTTGTAAATATTTTCTATACTTCATATAATTTCTGTACACTGTCTCTGACAGTAGATTGTGTACGGAAAAGTTTTCACTTGCGAAATTGTGGGTCATAAACGCTGTTTTTAAACAGCAGTTATGACCCACACCCACAATTTTGCAAAGTAAATGATTTAAGATTAAAAAATCTATGTCAATATTAGTAACCCATTATTAAAAGTGCTTTAAAATATTATGCCAACCAAGACCACCAATACCAGATTCGAAAACCAGATCAATTGAAAGAAAACAAGGCAACAAATAGTAAACAAAATAGATCGAATTAATTGATACTATAAATAATGCCACAAATTGAAAGCACGGACAGGACGAAACCTGATACCTGTCCCAATATTTGCAATTAGCTCAAAGCCATCATAAGACAAAAAATTGCCCCAAGGCGCATAAATTATCTTTTGCAAATTTAGAAAGCACCGTGAAAGCGGTTCTCCGTTCTGGCATGCAGTATGCGATATCGTAATATGGCAAAAATCTCCGACAATACCCGCTTGCGTAGCCCAAGGCGGTGCTATAAAGCCTGGCGTAGAAAAGACAACGGAATATAAGGAAATCGCATACGGCCCGCTAGTGATGCAAATGTTTTTTTTCCAAAACTGAAAATACAAGACGGATACGCCGCAAAAAGGCATTAGCACGTGAGTGGCGGTAACACCATCGGCCGTATTAAAAAAAGTATACAGAATTCAAGCCAGCGCCAACATCAATAGCGTCAACAGAATTTCTACGATTTGGAATCGCCGGACTAAGCATTCTTTTTCTTCATAGAGAGGCAGCTATGCAGAGCTCCTGGAGACTACGTATCACTTATAACCATCACCGCCATTTATAGTTCCTGACAAAGAACAGCAGCAGTGGAGAAATCATGTTTATTATTTTTATACCATCCGGACTCATCCGGTATTCATATTATGTACTTTTAGTAAAAATAGCGTTGCGCGCGTCCTTTGCGCCTTCAAGTATGATACCACCTTTACTATTGGCATACTGTCACAAAGTGTGACCACCGCGGTATAATGGATGTTCGCGTTACGTGTCATGTAAATGATCTATCTGTGGATTCACAGGGGATCATTTGAACAGGTTATTTACTTCCTTGTGCATGCATTAAGCATTACAGATGTGAGAACACGAATGCCATTTATCACCATAAAGCTACTCATAAAACTTATTATCATAAACTTTGCAGTTCTTCAAAGACTATCATACCAGCGTCTTGTTATTTTCGCAACTTAGAACATAACTATTATAAAGTCTATGTTCTCCTAAAACTTCGTTTATGCCTTAACTATTTTTCTTTTTACACAATAAAATTTTCAACACAATAAAATCAAATTATATTATTTAAATCGGATTTAGATTCTAAAATTATCACTGTACGCATAGGCTACCACAATATTTTCACAATCTGCATTCATTTGTTGCTAAGATTAACTTTTTGCGCTAAATTCCTATTGCATCCATTATTACTTAGCTTTTTTTTTATTTAATAATTGGCACATTTGAATTTGAATCACCTAACATAATTTTTTATGTCCTTACAACTTTTCATAAAATTGCTTGACTTTAGATTTTAGAGAATCTTCTATGGCTGTTCTAGCCAACATTATTACGGTTCATTTCGCCTCCGGTTATATTGTCGGTTTCTAATTCGACTACGTCTGCTGTTACAACAGTACCTACCCTTAGCACAAGTAGGTATGCGATAAAATCACTATAACCTCAGATTAGAATCCAGCGTACCTTGACGTCCCTAAATTGAGGATTATAATTCTAAAATAAGATCGTCAACAACTCAACACTATCAAAATAATACTGTTTTACGCGATGGTAGTAAGCCCCCATTTCGGGTTTAGGGCAATTTTTCTGTTGCATGATCGTAGTTTGACAGCTACAGCATAACAATTTCACCCCTGTTTGGCTCTCTGACTATTGGCTAAAATGCACAGCTTTTGCAGCACGATCAATGTAAGTTCCGGCAATTACAACGGCGTTAGTATTCTGTAGCAATGTATCAATTTACAATATATAATATTTGATATGGGGCAGTTTATTTTTAAGGCTTCGACATTCGTAATCTATGAAACTTGTCGAGAAGTCTAAGCTCGTGCTATGCCACAAAGATCTATTTGAACCTGCTCCGGCAGAACTTCAATTATCGCCGGCAACGTATCTTCATCGCGGCAGCAGGGTGAAGGGTCACCTTGCCTATAAGCTACCCGTCACACCATGCCCTTTGCAGTTTACGTACGAACACTCGCTTTTCGCTTACGATTTAAACTTTCACTCAATAACAATATTTGCTTAGGAGCCTGGTTCCGCTCTAGTGTAATTTCTCTTTTGATACTTCTCAATCTGATAAAATTATTTCTCTCTATTTAATATGAACCAATTCCGTTTAATTAACGTGAGCTTGAAGTACTTCCGCGATTATTTAGTGTATCGGTAGTACCTATTCTGATTTATAGCTTCAAATTAATTTAACCGTTTAGTTTTGATTAAAATACTACCAAAAAAATATCAAATGTTTGCATTTTTTTATGTTAAAAAGCTTAAGAATGAATCTGTTACATTTTTTTTACGAAGTGGTACATTTCGTATTTATACTAAATTATAAATACGAAATGTAACACTTCATAAATAAAATCTAACAGAGTAAAAAAAACAATCGAACAATCGAATCTGCGATCGATAAACTCAATGCAAGCCCGTCCGTTTTTATCACGTGTAGTAAAAATTCAGTACTCTGCACATCTATTAAGCATCAAACCCAAAAAAATCAAAACCCTTAAAATCAAGGCTTCACTACATTTGGAATTGGAAAATCTTAGTCAGTTAAAGCCAGTAGCTGCATTTTATCTTTACGGTCTAACCTTAATTAAGAATTCACTGCAGCTATTTCCGAGTACAGTTTATTTACTGAACGCGTTGAAAAAGACATTGTTTCCTCTATCTACCACACTTTTATCAGTATGGGAATTGTGGCTTTCTTTTACACCTTTCTTTACTAATCTAAGTTACTTAGCCAGAATAACATATGCACTTTACTAATTTATTAACTATCAATAAGAATATCTATAATGCAACTATGAATTTAACAACCATTGGCAATAATATTTTCATCAACAGTTACTATTCTTTCTGTTTTACCATCTCTTTTCCAACTCTCGGCTATATTTTAAATTTTTAATTATTAGTTGTCATTAATTGATACTCAATAGAAAAATCACTGAAATTAACAAAACAAAAATTCTTAGATTGTCATTTCGAGTAGCATTTTGTTAGAGTTGGTTTACTAGTTAATTTCGATATACACCATGAGAGGCGTTAAGTAATTCGCCGATACTAAAATAATTGTCTCCTTACCGATTCCGACAAGATACAAGCAAACCAACAGCGCACGGTGCAGCTGTTCAAATCCTAGCACGATAATAATATGATAGTATCTATGCTGATGACGCGAGAGAATTATCGGCTGCCATTCGCCCACGTTCAAGCAGTACTACGAAATGTTGCATGCAATTTACTCTACTAAGGGCCAATTGCACATCAATCGGATAAACTTCAGTTAAAGTTAAATTTGATCACCTTAATAAAAGCTAAATATGTACAAACTACAAAGCTTGCATAAGATGATGACTCTGATTACAGACTCTTCTTGCCGGCTCTTCTCAGTCGAATCATAACCGGTGGTATAGTCTTGACTTATCATAAGTGACACAAGTTGTCCTAAGTGAAATAAATAAATCATTTCATTTCAAGACAGTTGGTAATCTACTGTTCTCAGTAGACACAACTAAAATAATAATATGTATACCTAGAAATCTATATAGTACTAAGTTTCAAAGGTGGGCGTTTTTAGCCGTCATCGCTAAAGTTTATCAATTTTAAAGTTTATCAAAGTTTATCAAAATTTTATCAATTTTACCAGAAGTAAATCAATTTCATTTCAGTAAGTACTCGCAGATTAGAAGTGAAATGTTATTGAAATACACAGTTACGGTAATGTTTATTTTAAGATAGAATTGCGCTTAACGCTTAATAATGCCTTATGGAAAACAATGATTCAGGGCCATATTCTGGACAAAACCGTAACCGGTGTAACCTTAAGTAGCCTTTTTTGATATGCAATATTAAACGTATACGGATAAATTTAGCCGCCTGATATGCAACTGGGACCTTATCATACTCTACTAAATCACGAAAATAAACAGCTTTATCGATATTGTGACAATCCCCAATATCTTTAATACCTGCCATTCTTCTTCCAATTCAGCGAGAGCTATTAGATTCCATTATCACTTGGTTAAAAGCAAATCTTAAAATGACAAGTAACTTCTATTTTAAATGGAAACTGGCTGAATAACTTGCCAAATGTTCTAAACTGCCATTCCTCTTAAAATTTTGTGATCGCTATTTTAATAATTTCTCATTAATGAAAATAGTTAAATGAAAAGCTTACGATGATGAAAAACCAATTAAAATAGACCGTTGAGTCGAAGCCTGCCATCAAACAATAATATGCTTAGATACGTACAGTTTCTATTAAACTTGTTAACTTTACGAGTCTGCAAATGAATGCCCTATTAAAGCTTCAAACTGATAGACGAATAATGATACTTGAGCACCATTTAATTACATGCCTACTTCAAATACAACTAACGATAAAGCAAATTTACATCCGCAGATAGAATTTCAAAACCCACATACCCACTTCCCTAGATCTGCACCGCAGAAGAATGCAATAAAACCAAGTGTACGTACACCTATAATTTTAAACACGCGTTCATCATAACTCAATTTGGATTGCTCATACATTATACCCGTTGTCAAAATAAAAATTACTTGTGTGTGCGCAAATTGTAATTATTGTAATTTACAATTAAGTACTTACATGCGTACGATATACATGGTAATTTATCACAAACATATACATATAAAAAAGGACAGAGAAAAGAGTGAGTGAATGAGTACAAAAAAGGAGGAAGTTGGTGAATATGTAATAGGAAGACAAAAAAGGGCATTAAAATTGTTGTAAAATATTCTACAGCTAATAATGCTCATATAATGTGTGTAAATGATAACATTATTACCAAGCTCATACTCGTTATGAAAGTTACAAATATAATTTAAGTACACATAAATCAAAAATGTTGGACTAGATAAACAAAATGAAACTGTTAGCATTTTCATCATCACACAGTAGAAAGAGTAGTTAAGGCCTAATAAGGGTCTAGCTACAAATTAAACAGACTTCCGTACAGCAAGCGAAGTCACAGTGAACTAATAGTTAGCGTATAAATCACTGAATCGCCTCCGGGAGCGAAAGCTGGCTACCACACAGATCTTACACGTCGATAAATTCATTAATAACCCCCGACAAGTCCACGCGTTGTTGTTTGTTTTCTCGAGGCGAACCTCGCCTAATAATAATGCTATAATGGTTTAATTACAGGAAAGCGTTGATTCCAAAACGATATACGCATTCGATTTGACATAATCGATCTAGTTTACATCTTGATTTATTGCGACCGAAAACCGATCTGTGGTGCCGATACTCGATTGAATTGAAACCAGAACGCCGAATGTAAGTACAGGTTGATCTGCGGAACCAATCTACGAGTATATTCCAGTAATTACCTTCAAGGGATCGCAAATAGTTGCCTTAGCCGCACCGCAGATTTAGCTTCGTCAGTAACTTATTAGTAACAATGTTGGAGAATTTAACACCTTGATTTACACCTACTACTTTACTATTTCTAAATGTAATCAATAGGTACTATATGATACCTTCCTAAATTATTTAACTCTTTAATAATACGGACGTTCGATGTTGCTAGCTGGTATGATTATAAAAGTATCAGAAGGCGATAGAGACTCTATAGTGGCCAATAAATGGTAAGTCGATAGTTTGGAACTTATCAGTGAGTATTTTGGTAACATCTCGCCTTACGTAGCAGACATAAATTTCACCCACACCACCTAGATGCCTGGTTGTCTTCCACGTGTCGTTATTTTTTCTCTCACATTTTACTATGCTGTTTCCTTAAAACTTTAATATCGGGTGTTCTAAGGCGCGAATAAATAATTTCCTCAAGTAACAACAAATAGGCGGTTCCTCCGGTGATGCAAAAGTTTATTGAAATTACTTAAAACATCAGGCGACCGGCATGCTCGCTATACAAATAGAAACAAATTCACTACGCGTCAATTCAGATGGGTGGAAATTTCAGACCCTTACCTAAAATGGAGGATAAACAGACAGGATTACCTTACCACTTAACACTTGCACCGTTATGGCGAAAGTTGAATTCTAAGCGAATTTCGAAATCGTACAACCATGACGCCTAGTTAACAAAGGCAAATCGGGTATTTCACCGAGCGCAATCATAACGCACGTCTATCTGATTTATGAACCGTTTGTTGGTCTGTCACGAGTAACAAGTAGAAAATTGCACAGAATGAAGTGCATAACGCATGACCTACTACACAAATTATAAGTTTGTCACGACTGTTTGATTGGCCGTGGATTGCTGTAACTTGATTGCTACGAATATCTAAGTATTAAATTAACATACCTTTGATCTTGTTTCAAAAACAACCTGAACAATAAGTCTACCACTCCCATAGCTACTGTATTCAAAATTTCATGCCAGTCAAGCCTCCAGAGGTCAGAAATATAGGCTAATAAACTGTCTCAAAAAACAATCTTAAATCAGTATAAAAACAAAAACTACACAGCAAAAGCTAAGTAAAAAGTGGAAGGCACCAGAAGATGAGGAAGGCGATCTACCGACCGACCAAATTTGGTCAGCTGTGAGCGGTCCAGTGCATGAGTGTAGTGGTCCAGGCAGCAGGGAGAAGTAGCGAAATGCGAATGTATGTGGCGAATCACATCTGCCACTAAAGACATCACTTCGTGTTTACTTTAGACAATTTGTATGTTTATTTCAGCATGAGCATTGGAAAGTTATCGGACCAGAATATCCTCTATTAACCAAGTATGCGAAGTATCAAAACTATTTCATCCGGATAGATGGGCATGTCATGAAAATCGACTAGAAGTTAATAACGGCGAGCACAGCTTAGCGTAGAAAGTTTAGCGAAACCGATACTCTGTATTTGTCAATCACGGTAAGCATTACAACTATTTTGCGGAGATAGATGACGCTTGTCACGAAAATCGACTGGACATTATGATAGTCAAGCCTTAGTCGAAACTGGATAATGCTCAGCCATTTGTCGAAACCGATATTTTATAAAGAAACCTAATACCATTTAATAAGGCTAGAAATAAATCTAGTAGAAATTCCGTTTGAACCACTACTGACTACAAAATTAGCACCTTATTGTTCTCCATGAATTCTTTCATAAAATCAAGATTTCATGAGTATTTCCTTAACTTTTTCGAGTTTTTATTAGATAATCTCTTTAACTCTGACTATGAATTTATATATTTGAGAAACCAGTGTAGAAAGTGCCGAAACCCATAGACTAGATTAATACTGGATTAGTTAATCACAAGGTATTCCGCTTAGGAAATTGAGCGTGTCATGAAAATTGCCTAACCATGGTTAATACTGCCAGTAAGCTAGAGAAAGTTACTCTACATCAGTCAATCATGTTAAGTACCGAAAATTATTTCGCCCTGATGGATAGGCATGTCGTGAAAATCGACTAGACGGGGTTAACGGAGACTTACAGGCACGACTCAACGTAGAAAGCTGGCGGATCCGACGTTCCGTATTTGTCAATCAAGCTCGTATCGAATATCGGAGGCATTGTTCGAACACGTCAAAAGATGTTAAAATAAGACGTGCATTATTCTCGAAGGAAAGATTAAGGGCGCCTTCAAATTTGCCGCAAAGTGCCGCGCGGAAGCAGCGCGGCTGCAGCGCTGCGGCCGCGCTCCTGTCGCGAGGTTCGAACATCATAGGGTTGTACCTATATTTATTTTCACGATGGACTCTGACGAAGAACACTGCTCTGTGTTACTATTAATACGAAACAACGAAAATATAAAGTAAGTAGTTGTGTTATAACAATACATAATATTATACTTACATGCTTCATTTTTTTTCACTTGGAGTCTTAGAATAACTACCTATAGAAACCTAGTACACTCGCGAAATGTAAGCCGTTCAATTGTTGCCATAAATGGCATCGTACGACGCTCGCGCAGTCCGAAAAAAGCTGGTTAACTTAGTTTTAGAAGCTACAATGCTACAAACAAACTAACCAATTACTTACCCAACTTTTAGGTGGAAAACATTTAAACTGGCAACATTATGTTTGCGTTTACGAGGCAAGTAAACACAGCACACATAGCGAATTTGTAGCTTGCGTTTTTGAGAAGGCGTTGTTTGGAAACATACCTTCTATAGGTAGTTATTCTAAGCTTGGAGTCTTGTTTGTGAAATTGTCAATAAATTTAATGCATATTTCTTCCCAAGCCTTTTTCTTTTCGATTTTGTTGCTGTACTTGTCGGACTTCGAATCCCATATTGCTGGACGACTCTCAACCTCATCGATAAATTCTTCTACCTGATTTTCGTTCATGTTTAGACTTGAACATAAATACGTGAACAGTCCCTTTACTAGTCGATCGATGAACTGATGCGCGGCCGCAGCGCGGGTGCAGCGCTGCAGTCGCGTGTTTTTTATTTATATGGATTTACAAAGCAGCGCGACCGCAGCGCTGCAGCCGCGCTGCTTCCGCGCGGCACTCTGCGGCAAATTTGAAGGCGCCCTAAAAGCTTATGTTACATGGTCGTAATACGGAGATAACAAATCAGTTATATTTATGATGGAAACATGTCTGTTATAGGAGTAAATCCTTGAGATTGATGTCACCGATTGATGAGCCGGTTTTCTTTTAATTTGTGTTATTTACATTAAAATTTTGTAGTTCTCTTATAACTGTACATTACTGCACCGTTTCCAAAATGCTTTTTAAATGAAAATGTCAGATGTGTTACAGTTTTATTAATTTCATGTCTGGGGTAGAGCCCCAGACATGAAATTAATAAAACTGTAACAAATATTCAACCATGTTTCAAAGACGTTAATAACGTTATGGACAACATTGAAATGAATATTTTTTAAAAAATAATTCACACACAAATAATCTGCAGACTAAACTCATGTTTATGATATACTTTCTACTAAAATATTATTATGGAATCGATCCCGCCCACCATGACACATTAATTGAGTGGCTGGGGTAAATCTGACATAGCACTTGAAAGTTGGCTACTTAATGCCTGCTACTGGACGGTCACGTTATATCACAGGTTGTTTTAATCTCGGAACAATTATAACATTTTAATTTTTCTCCCGTGGTTTTAATAATCGTAAGTTGTGGCCAGCTTTTTTTATTGCAGGTAGGCTTTCGCTTGACAATAATATTGTCTATAGAAAGGAATAATGGAGTCCAGGTTGAAGCGCGCTTGCCTAGATAATAATATAATATAAGAATTTACAAAAAAGAAGAAAAGGAAAAAAATGGAAGCCGAAAGAAATATATGCAGAAAATTTTCAAAGCGCGAACGTCAGCGGTTTGAGCTGTAGGTACGCTAATAATATGTCAGTCAGTCAGCTGAAATAGAGAAAACTAGATTATGCCTGCGACATCGTCCGCAAGTACCTACCTATAAAAGTTTTTTAAAAATGTTGTGGGAAGTTTCTTAATTCTCGGGTAAAATAACCTATGTCTATGATGGATGCAATCTCTTTACTAGCTATTTTTTTCCTGCAACTAATTTCGTTTTATTGTATCAGTATGAAAGTATGTACGGTTACTACCATTAGATTTGAATTAACACGCGGAATTCCGCCTTTGTTATTACGGAGGCTATACGGTCTACATGTACCAATTGTGTTTTTGTACGTTATTTGCTTGCTCGAGTAAGCTTGCTTGCGGTCTTATCGGGACATTTATGTCCCCTTAAACTTAATTGTTCCATAAACTTAATATATACTAATTACGCAATGTGCAGTGCTTAAAAGTAATGCTCACGTTTCGCTTTCTTACAGAAGGGCCACTGCTTTTTCGCTTAAGTGGCTGTCTATAAGGAACATGGTAAATTAGCTGGACTCCTGCCACAGTTTGGATAAGGTGTCATAAAAAGTATTATTTTGTATTAATCGAGTCGGATCTCCTGGAAAAGGCAGCCCGCCCAGCTCATGCACTGTTTTAGCATGAATCCACCCGTGGATAACACAGCAGACGTAGAGTGGCAGTGCCGACCGCTGGCAAAAGTTAATCATTTTAAAAGACATGGCGGTCAAGCAGCAAGTTGGTTATACGGTATGCGACGTACATACGTTATACTGTGACACGATGCATTTAATATTTGCGAAAGAAACGGCTTTATGGTACCACGCCTAAACGACTGATACGTTGCTAATTATTGCTATAAGATTTTTTTGACCGAGCGAAGCGAAGGTCTCCGAGTCCACTTGAGTGAATTGGCACATGTCCGTCCGTCTGTCCGTCCGTCTGTCAGAGCCTTATAACTTCTGAATTACTGAACGTAATTACTTCAAAGGAGAAGGTTCACCTTCGGTGTACTCTTTGTGCACTCTACCATGAATAGAGGAAAATGCATAGATTGTATTAAAAAAATAATAATTTAGAATATTAAAGTAAATAACGAGAAATAAAATAAAATGTATTTCAAGTTTTCGATACGTTTCCAAGATGGCAACCTTTAGCCATAGAGATGGCAGTAGGCGCGAAATGTATCAAATGTCATTTCTGACAGTCACTGTCAAAATAACGTGTTTTTCCTTAAGGTTTTTCCGGTGTTGTGTTGACACGAAAACGTCAAAAAATATGAATCCGCCATTGTTACCCACTCGTGTTTAGTGTTGCTTATCGTGGAAGATTAAATAATTACACCACTGAAATTACGATGAATTCGTAGATTTGAACGATCAAAACTGGTTTCATATTTTTTTCTCTCTCTCATTTCTCTACTTGTAAAAGGCCCGGACCGACGCTCCATACAAATCTGGACAGTCTCCTTTAAATATAATATGTAAACCCATGGCCTCCCGCAGAATATGGCTTAAAAAGTTATAAAAATCTTTATTTCAGGGGGGCTCTCATAGAAGCGAATGCGAAGTAAAATATTTTTTATAGCGTTACATAGGGTTGCGGACTGCGGTATATCATTTTAAAGATAATTAGGAACAGAGTCCAAAAATATTTTTTTTTTAATTTTTCCCCTAAAATTGACGAAATGGGGGGCTTTCAAAGTGGAGATTTTCTAACGTCCAAAGTTGACCTCAGAACTCTTAATTCTCTGAATGGCTGAGCCTGAAACTTATCAATTATTTGAATTATATCCTGTACTTGAACAACAAATACTAAAACTAGATAAATATTATACTCAATTAGACAACATTATTTTTAACAGAATTTCACAATGATGTCAATAGATGGCACTCTGTGATACCGCGAGGTCTCAGTTCGGGGCGAACCACTAGTTTAGATTTCTGCCGGTTCCTCGTCTCGCCACTGTCACCCCGCAGGGTTGCCCCGTCTAGATTTCGCCTTCTTACAACTGTATGAAGTGTGTGTGTGGAATATTATCATACACGGGAATATCAAATTAAATTAAAACATCACTCTTCTAGTCCAGAAGGATAGATCTGTTGTCTCAGCGCCACGCCCGTTGCGCGCGTTACTCTTGTATAACTCGCGCCTTATACTACGAAGTCGTGGCCCCGTGCTTACGCTTACGTTATCAAGGAAACAATCCCGTCCCAGATAAAGACATGTCACACAAATTCAACGCGCTGGGGTAAATCCTGACGTCGTGCTAGAAAGTCGACGGAACCGATGGCTTCCTATTAGTCGATTACAGGTAAGTAATCGAGTCATATTGTATGATGTTAAAATATGGCATACATTTCTATGAACAAATGAGCTCGGAAGTCTTACATATGAACTATGAAGGTACATACGAACTCTAGGGCTGCCAGAAATTCAGAGTTCGTTTGAATTCGCGTGACATCAAATAAATATTATAAATGCGAAAGTTTGGATGGATGTATGGATGTATGGATGTATGGATGTATGGATGTATGGATGTATGGATGTGTGGATGTATGGATGTTTGTTACTCAATCACGCTCCAACGGCTGAACGGATCTGGATGAAATTTGGCACAGAGATAGATTATAGTCTGGAATAGCACATAGGCTACTTTTTATCCCGGAAAATTAAAGAGTTCCCGCGGGAACCGAAAAACCTCAATCCACGCGGACGAAGTCGCGGGCATCAGCTAGTTTAATAATATAATGATACTCCTTATACAGACTCCCAATAAAACAAATATGGGGGATATTTGTTTAATTGGAATTCGATACAAGGAGATAAAGGACTCGTAATGACTGAAAATTGATTTGTGAAAGCTGAGTCAATAATGAGACTGATCTTTGATACGAATTGATTCCTTTAATCTTCTCTGAATAGTACCTACCTATCTAAGTATTATACAGGGCCCTAATCGTTGGACTCAATTAAAAAAATTCCGGTGCCAAGATGTTTTGTAAAAATGGTCTTCAGATTTGGCAACCCTATGATTTTGAACAGCAAGTGGAAGCTTGTGCATTGATTTGACTTGTAGTGAATACAAAAAAAAAATTTGCAAGTAGGTACATATTAAACAAAAGTGTCTTTCATCATTTATCATTTATCATTTGTCTTGAAACAACGGAAGATGAAAGATTACCAGTAATCCGGGTTGTAAGGATAAAATTTGTTTAAATGCGTATCTTCAGATCAGACACTCACACACGTCAAGCTGAATTATCACTAAAAAGCAGTCTTTTGATTGAAAACCCATCCCTTACACGTTCGAGCGATCCCCTTTGGTCCTGTATGCCCTGCCCCTGTCTCTAGAGTCGACAATGCCGGGCAGTCCCGTTATTTTGGGAGTTGTATTGGTACACAGTCAATAAGCGATATAGTTATTTAGTTGTTATTTGTTTTGACAGTGTCCATGTAATAAATACGCCAAACTAAAAAATAAATATGCAGATATCTATTAGCATAATCTCTTGATCACACCAGCAAAGAGCACAATGTGGTTTCACGTGCGAATGTAATAATTCAATTGGACAAAGGGGGCCGATCGTCGAGATAGCGCGAACAAAGCACTCTCGCTGTGGCCTGCGCTAATTAAGGCCATCGCTGCATCGCTTTTAGGGCTTTAGCACACTTGATAATAAGCTATTCTGGCCTTAAAGTAGCAGTAGTACCTGTGTAACTTTATTCAAATTCAAAATGTTTTTTATTCAAATAAACTTTTACAAGTGCTTTTGAATCGTCGAGTGAATCTACTGGTTCGGAATACCATTCCTACCGAGAAGAACCAGCAAGAAACTCGGTGGTTGCTCTTCTACTCTGAAAAAATTTATTTACAATTTCATTAATGTGCAGGTAGGCACATAAGTAACCGCTGTTCTTAGCACTGCTGGAGCGAGTCAAATCCATGCTCTTTTGTCATTTAATCTCTCAACTCATTTTATGGTATATATGTATTTTATCTCATCATATATAAACTCATTTATTGAACTCGTACTAATGTTTTATTATTCAAATAAACTTTAAAAAGTGCTTTTGAATCGTCGAGTTAATCATCCATTGGATAACTACTGTAATAGAAAACGTCATTACCTCATCATATCATTAGATCAAACATACAAGACAAAAAGAAAATTATGCCAATGTACAAAGGCGCTCTTACAGCTTCACAGTTATGCGAAATCGTGAATTTAAATTGAAAAAACTCGTCAGGTGAGTGTCAGAACACGCATAAGGGAGTGTTCAGAATAGGGTTCCGTAGTCATGCTAATTGTCAAAATCTTTTATGGTCATTAGTATCTCTACCTATAGATTTCAAAAACTTTATAATAGGGTTTCTCATAATGATTTTGTAATACCTATTCAACGAGATACCACTCGAGGGCTACTAAAGTAAGTATTTTTTTGGCTCTCGCTTTTCATATTCAGGATTCACCCTGACCTTTTTTTTTTTTTAATTTTAGCATGCCTCTGTTTAGCGGTTGTCGGTTTCTATAACTGAACCAGACAGCACCTTCCGTATTATTATGATTGCTGCTGTGTAACCAACCCAATCACCAGTGAAAGACTTTCACGCTTTCGCTATTGGCCAAAATCCAATGTCGCAGCAAGAATACCAAAAGGAGACGGTTCAGATTTGTATAGAGCGTCGCGTCGGTCCGGTCCTTTTACAAGTAGAGAAATGAAAAAAAAAACCATCCAACCAACCATTGATCGTTCAAATCTACGAATTCATCGTAATTTCAGTGGTGTAATTATTTAATCTTTCCACGATAAGCAACACTAAACACGAGTGGGTAACAATAGCGGATTCATAGTGACTGTCAGAAATGACATTTGATACATTACGCGCCTACTGCCATCTCTTTGGCTAAAGGTTGCCATCTTGAAAACGTATCGAAATCTTGAAATACATTTTATTTTATTTCTCGTTATTTACTTTAATATTCTAAATTATTATATTTTTAATACAATCTATGTATTTTCCTCTATTCATGGTAGAGTGTACAAAGAGTACACCGAAGGTGAACCTTCTCCTTTCAACCAATCACAAGTCACAACATTTGAAATTTTAACAATGATTTGCGGAATAGATTTACAGATTTCAACTGTATAGATAGTAATACATAGATGATTTTTAAAAATGTATGTGACACACAAACGGAATGACGGACTAAACGTTTGTTTGTTTTACTATGGAACCCTAATATGTAGTTGTTCAATATTTATATGCAACCTTTTTCGGTCGCAATGTTGCTGGCACACTACACGACACACCACATTAAAAACCTACATTGTCACACAAATATATTATAAAATAGTATGTAATATATCGCGGTCGGGGAACTTACGAACAATCTTTTAATGGTGAATATGGTGATATAAGTGCACTATCCTGATTCCTGACTGGTGATCTCGACACCTGGAAACCAATAATTACAGCGGGCGGGTGAGTTTAGGGCATATTAATATATATTTAGTTTATTGTATCAATACAGAGGAATTCAAGTTCCATACCAGCCCAACGGCAGACAGCAGACCAGCGAAACTTCTGCTAATAATTTACATTTGGTCCTTCGAGTAATTGATTCTGCTGCCTGTGGTTGCGTTGGTATCGTTCCAACAGAATAACTCAGGGCGGTTCTTGGTCAGGGTTCCTTGCAGCGGGTAAGGGATCTCTGACACAAGATATAACCGATACTCACTCCAGCGGGGAGGAAGGTATCGTGTTGCGGGGTAATACTGACTACTAAACTCACACATTATAAATATATGGTAGGGATACAGATAGTGTATTAGCGGTTATTATATTTATTAGTACAACATACATCATACACAACAATTACATTGTGTAAGCATTATTGCGGGTGGATTTGGTCGTATAATATTATAACCATTTTTATTTTTTCATTTTGGGAAATTTATTTTCGTTGTTCATTTTATTGATTTTTATTATTTGACATTTGGCACATTCTATTTTATTCCAGCGGTTTGACATAAAAAATTTGCTTTGTTTTGAATTTGAATTCGACAGGAATTCGAATGCGGATGTTTTGTGTCTTGAAATATTATTAGGGCGGCCACACACTACGATTTTTTTTGTGGATTATTTTTATTTTTAATTGCGGTTTTATATGGATAAAATGGCTCCTAAAATTACTCAAGCAAGCCGTATGGTTAAAATGCGGTACGAAGTTGCGCTAATTAATTTAGATATTATTTATGATATTTCTCAGAAAGCTTTATGTACTGAGAATGATCGAAATGAATTTAAGGTTAGATATTCCGATTTGGAGAATATTTACCATGAATTTACCTCTTGCTTTCTGGAGATGCAGGCGGCTATAGATGAGGATAACTCTTCGGTAGTAACGGAAAATACGGAAAAATATAAGGCATATAACATAAAATATTATGATATTAAGCGGAAATATTTAGAATTTTTTCCAGATAGCGGTAGGCGGTCTCCAGACGAATTTGAGTCTGTGGTGGCGGGGAGTTGCGAAAGCAAACCCAGGCGTGCTTTTTTACCAAAAGTGCAATTGCCAAAATTTTCTGGGAAGATCGAAGAGTTCCCATCATTTTTTGATTTATTTGATTCTTTGGTAGGGAAGGATACTTCTCTGTCTGACACAGAGAAGTTATATTATTTACTAGGTTCGTTAAGCGGAGAGCCTAAAAGCTTAATACAGCATTTATCGGTTATAGGGGATAATTACTCGATTGCACTTGATTTATTGAAAGCGCGGTATAAAAATAAGAGACTTTTAGCGGATAGAATTTTACACAATTTATTAGGTACATCTCATGTAAATCGGAATTTAAAAAATTTGAAAGATTTTTTAAATACGCTTCTCGAAAATACGAAGGCACTGGAGAAATTGGAATTCCCAGTAGCCCAGTGGTCATACTTATTATTTTTTATCAATTTTCAAAAATTGGACGGATATTTAAAGAAATTGTTTGAAGAGCGGAATATAGACAAGGAGCTTCCGGACTTCCAGGACTTAATAAGATTTTTAGAAAATGAGGTTAGGATTTTGGAATCCAGCGGGGATAATTATAGCGGTCGACAGAATGTTCCTTCGGCTAGGGTTCATGTAGTATCTCAGGGCGATAATACGTTTGTGTGTAAATGCTGTAAAAAAGGAAATCATACTTTGGCTAAGTGTGAGAAGTTTATTTCAATGAATCCAAGAGCTCGAAAGGAATTCGTGAAAGAAAATTATTTATGTTTTAGGTGTTTTAATCAGCACAATATTGCTCAGTGTACAGTTTCTTGGACTTGCTTTAAATGTAAATCCATGAAACATAATTTTCTGCTGCATTTTGATACTCCTCGGCAGTCAATAGATACTGTTCCGAGAAGTAGAGAAGCGGACGGGGGTTTCGCTTCTAGATCGGTTGTTCCTAATGTGGATAGGAGGACACAAAATACGGTTGCAAATGTGACCACAAATGAGGGAGATGGTATTAATACTCGCAGTTCTAATACAGCAGGGGGCGGAAATAGTGGAACAACTTTGACTTCATATGCGCAGGGCTCTAAATTGTATCAAAAAGCGGTCTTGTTATCCACAGCTATAGTACGGGTTTTGGATAACTGCGGTCAATTTAGGGAAGCGCGTGTGCTGTTAGATGGTGGCAGTCAAACATCATTTATATCTGAGGAATGCGCTAGTCGTTTAGGGTTGCGTAGATTCCGCTCAGATATAACGTTTACGGGGTTAAGCGGATCACAAGTAAGCGGATGTAACGGCGGGGTATATTTGACGGTTGCACCTAGGTATATGGAGAATCCTAGGCTAGTGTTTACCGCCACAATTTTAAATAAAATAACGCATAATTTGCCGAATTTTAGTTTGCCGGAGAACTTGGCGGATTATTTTAGCAATCTGCATCTGGCAGATGATTTGTTTTATGTAAGTAGGCCTGTAGATATCTTGATTGGAGCAGATGTCTTGGGAGATATTCTGTTAAGTGAAATAATTAGAATTAATGAAAATTTGCCTACTGCGGTTAACACGGTCTTTGGGCATGTGTTAGTAGGTCCGGTTAATTTTGCGGCACAGCATCCAGTAGATGATGCGGTTTATTTTTCACAAACGTTTTTTAATAAGGTTTCTACAGAGGAAATTTTGACCAAATTCTGAGAATTGGAGGATATCCCGGAGAAAGTGGTTGCGGACCCAAAAGATTCTCAATGTGAAAAGTTTTTTGAAGAAACATATAAGCGTAGTCATACTGGTAGATTTATTGTGCGGCTACCATTTGTATCAAATAAGGCAGATTTAGGAAATTCTGTTCCTCTCGCAAAAAAGCGGTTCTATGCAATGGAGAAACGATTAATGGCAAATGATTTATTGCGAGAGAAATATATTAAGTTTATGCAGGATTATGCGGATATGGGGCATATGTCTATCTGTGATGAAAAGGCACCAACTGATGGATATTTTATACCGCATCATGGCATTTTTAAGGCTAATTCTGATAAAATTAGAGTTGTATTTGATGCTAGTGCTCCTACAGATAATGGTCTGTCAATTAATGATATTCTACATGCGGGACCAAAATTGCAACTAGATGTAATGGAAATAATATGTCGGTTTCGATTGTTTAAGTATGTTTTTACTACAGACATCCGGATGATGTTCAGGCAAATCGTAGTACACGAAGATGATCGAAAATATCAAATGATATTTTGGCGGGAGTCGGTTAATGAACCCCTACAAATATATAAATTAAATACGGTCACGTACGGGATGAAGTCTAGTCCTTACCTGGCTATTCGGACTCTTAGGCAATTAGCGGAGGAAAGTATGTCGCGGTATCCAGCTGCTGCGGAGCTTTTGAAAAAATCGGTATACATGGACGACATACTTGGCGGGGCGGATTCTTTTGAAGATGTCAAAAGTTTAAAAGCTGACATAACCGAGGTACTTCTTTCTGGCGGGTTTGAATTAAGTAAATGGGTTTCCAATAATACACGGTTGTTAGAAGATTTACCGGTAGAAAATTTGGAAAAACCAAGAGTGTTTGAGGATGTGGGTGATGTTGAATTTTTCAAAATATTGGGTATTGAATGGGACCCAAACCGTGATTCATTTTCGTATCACACAAATTTGAAGGAGGAAAAGCGGTGTACAAAACGGACCATGGTATCGTCGGTAGCCAGGACCTTTGATCCTTTGGGATGGGTATCGCCAGTGGTTTTGCAGGGAAAGTTTTTAATGCAAAAACTTTGGATACTGAAAATCTCTTGGGACGAAGAGCCACCTGCAGATATTATTACGGAATGGAACAGTATAGTTCAGGATTTGCGGAATATTAACAAGATTAAAATGGAACGGTCTGTTTTTGGACAAATAAATAAACATTGTTCCTTGCATGGTTTTTCAGATGCTTCTGAGGCAGGGTACAGCGCGGTTGTATATTTAAGGACGGAAGGACAAGATCCTTGCAAGGTTTCTTTGATGATGGCAAAGTCACGAGTGGCCCCTGCAAGGTCGAAGCTTACTATTCCTAAATTGGAATTGCAAGGAGCAGCTCTTTTAACGCGTCTTATAAAATATGTATATAACGCAGTTAAGGAGAAAGTTGACATTAAAAGGATTGTGTGTTGGTCAGATAGCACTATTGTATTATCGTGGTTGCAGATATCGCCACACGAATTACAGGTTTTTGAAGGAAATCGAGTTTCAGCTATTTTAAACTGCGGATTAGATATAACTTGGCGGCACCTGCCATCTGAATATAATCCGGCAGATATTGCGAGTCGTGGCTGTCGGGCGTCGGAGTTGCTTAATCATAAGCTGTGGTGGGGACCACAATGGCTTTCGAATGCTGAAGAAGCATGGCCAGAAAATATAATGGATAAAGTTAAGAATATTCCTGGTATCCGCAAAAAGGTAGCAGCTATTCATGTAGGTACTGCGGATTTTGATGATACATTTACGCGGTTTAGTTCTTTGTCTAAGCTACAGTCAGTAGTAGCTTATTGTATGCGGTTTGTTCGAAATGCAAAAAATGTTGGGGAAAAATCAGTGGGGCCTTTGTCGGTCAATGAGCGCAATGCTGCTATGGAGCAACTTGTGCGTATGGTACAAACAGTGGAATTTGCTGCGGATATTGAATTATTAAAACGAAATAAACCTTGTACCACGCGGTTACGGCGTCTTTTACCCTTTATTGATTCTAAAGGGTTATTGCGGATTGGGGGACGTCTTACAAATTCGAATTTGGAGTTTGGTGCAAAATATCCTTTAATTTTGCCAAAAAACCATAATTTAACTCATTTGATTGTTGACCAGGCTCATAAAATATATTGTCATGTCGGGCCCACTGCTTTACAAGCCATATTACAAAAACAATTTTGGATATTATCGGCGCGGCAAGTTATACGTAGTCGTGTTTTCAAATGTATTGCTTGCTTTAAAGCAAAGGCAAGTTCTTCGGAACCAATTATGGCGGATTTACCTAGTGATAGGGTAAAGACCACAGGGGTTTTTCATACAGTGCAAACAGATTATGCGGGGCCGTTTGCTATCAAATCGTCTCGACTGCGGAATGCTAAAATTTTAAAGGCATATCTTTGCGTTTTTGTCTGTTCAGCTTCAAAGGCGGTGCATTTAGAAGTTGTTAGTGATCTGACAACAGAAGCTTTTCTTGCAGCATTGTCAAGGTTCACGTCGCGGCGCGGTTTGCCAAGTGTCATACGGTCTGATTGTGGCACAAATTATATCGGGACTAATAGGCATTTAAATGAGGTTCAAAAATTCCTTGCTAGGCAGGAAATACAGGAGCATGTTATTAATGATGCATCCAAGAGAGGTATCGTTTGGCGTTTCAATGCGCCTTCTACGCCTCATTTCGGTGGATTATTTGAGGCAGCGGTTAAGTCTGCTAAGGCTTTGCTTCAGCGAGTTATAGGTGAGCAGGTGTTAACATTTGAGGAGTTAACAACTGTTTTTACTAGAGTAGAAGCGGTTTTAAATTCACGACCTTTGTGTCTATTGTCGGATGATCCTCAAAACTTTGAGGTATTAACGCCAGCTCATTTTTTAATTGGTCGGTCATTGCTAGGAGTTCCAGAATATAACTTGGAAGAGGTTCCCAAGTCGCGGTTGAATCGTTTTAAATTAGTCCAGGCTCTGTCACAAAGATTTTGGAGGGTATGGAGTGACCGGTACCTGCATACCTTGCAATGTCGAAACAAATGGAATGTTTTAACCGATACACCTAAGATGGGTGATCTGGTCCTGATAAAAGATGATAATTTACCGTCATTAAAATGGAAACTAGGCAGAATTGCGGAATTATTGCCTGGTAAAGATGGCGTTGTTAGGGTAGTAAAACTAAAAACTACATCGGGAATTTTGACTAGGCCAGTTATTAAAATATGTAAATTACCTATTTCCCAAGAGGATTAGTGTTAATTTTTTATTCTTAAGTTTCAATTACGTCAGAGATTTCAATTTTAGTTTATTTGTGCGGTGATTACTTATTTTTATTAGAATAAGATTGCGATTCTGCAAGGTGCAGAAGTTTTAGTCTAGGATTATTATATATTATTTTTATGCAGCGGTTACATAAGATAGTTAGGTTTTCATAAGACAAAACATGCGGATAATTTTACTTGCGGAATGCGGATTTTTGTCATAATGATGATTTTATTTTGATATTAATGTTGGTTGTGTCGTTGCGGTAATGTAGATGTGCTAGATAATAATTATTTTGATTTACTTGCGGTTCTATTTCGGTTTTGGCATTTGCAGTAGATAAAGGCTTTAGCCTTTCTCGGGCGGGAATATGTTCAATATTTATATGCAACCTTTTTCGGTCGCAATGTTGCTGGCACACTACACGACACACCACATTAAAAACCTACATTGTCACACAAATATATTATAAAATAGTATGTAATATATCGCGGTCGGGGAACTTACGAACAATCTTTTAATGGTGAATATGGTGATATAAGTGCACTATCCTGATTCCTGACTGGTGATCTCGACACCTGGAAACCAATAATTACAGCGGGCGGGTGAGTTTAGGGCATATTAATATATATTTAGTTTATTGTATCAATACAGAGGAATTCAAGTTCCATACCAGCCCAACGGCAGACAGCAGACCAGCGAAACTTCTGCTAATAATTTACAGTAGTAATACAATATGCCGATTTGTATGGCAAAAGTAAAAATTACTTCCTTCTTATACTTCCATGTCACTTAAGTAAATTAAAATATAGATAAGTATTCATCTAGAGAAACAAAACAAGTGTATGGACGTCGATAACATCTGCACAAGTGAAATGCATGTAAGAAATAGATACGCAAAACGATACCAATCTAGATAGTAAACATTGCAATAACATTGTATAATTTAATGTGAACTGCTTTTCTTTTTGGTGAAGTAAAGTAACCCATGTACAGAATACAAACGATACCTAGGTACTTACAGTCCCACAAACTTATCTGGCCCGGTGGCCAAACTTGGAACAAATTTTTATGCCTGTTTCGTTTTTATAGTTTTATTTTTCATATTATCCTAGCGACGCCGTTACTGGGTCTGAACTCTGATATATACTACAATGCAAATAAAAATGGAGAAAATAAACCAAGTTTATATGAGAGCTATAACATTTCAATATCATTAATATTATGGCGATAGAATCCATGCTAATATTTCAAAATACCTATGTGAAAATTTGTCTGACTGTCAGCTCCGTCTATGACATTTTCACGGTCCATCCGTTAAACCAATCTTGACGAAATTACTTAAGTACAGAGAGATATTACCTTTTTAACCATTATTATTATAAAACCTTACAACGGACTAAGCGGGCATCACCTAGAATTACATAAAATACCTTAAAAAAACTCCTCTAGACCAAATTTCGGCCACAAAAATCGGCCACGGAGATATTATAGTGCATATTATACAGGTGCACTATCTTTTCCTTTACTCTTATTATAATATGAACTATACAAAAAATTACATAAAATACTTATAATAGCTACAGAACGCATACAAAAAAACCTACAATGCAGTTCATGTTTCTGTTGTTCTTCCTTCCTTTTACTAAATTTGTCGTGAACGGAAATTACCACGATGAAATGTTTCAAAAACAAGTAGGTAACTATAGCTTGTGATATTAATTACGACACGGTACTGTATGAAAACTCTATCGATATTAGTGGGAACAAAGCTTCAAACTAGCTTGGCACTGATTCGGACAAGAAAAAGTTGACCATAAATCAATACCATAAAAAAATCAAAATAAAATATACCACAGCCAGAGCACAATGTTTACAATCGTGCATTGTCGAGTCAACATCTCCTGAAGATGCTCCGGTGTCGGAGTGAAACGTACGTTGAGAATAATTTGGAAGATTTATGTGGTGTGGTGAATATTGCAAGCTGCAAGTGCAAGATACACTGTACCACATATATTTGCCTATTGTTGCGGATTATAGCAAATTAAACAGTAACACTTGCTTGCGCGCTTTCGCACGGATTATGCACTTTGTCAATGTAAATGAAAAGAGTGACGCAGTCTTAGGCAAAGCGCGGGTTTTAATCGGCGATCAAACGCCAGTATAAAAACGTACAGAAGATCTGACATACGCGGTTAGTTACCCGCCGTAATGTTGAAATGCTAATAAGTGTTCTAAATGTATGGTAGTACAGATATATTTCAGTTTCCCGGCGCGGCGGTACTAATTACTTACCCGCGCGGTATGTGAATCGCTAGTGCGCGCCAACAGGTTACATTTTAGGCAGCTGGTATAGCAAGCATCCGCTTCCGCTTTGCTTTTCTTGATGATTAAATACGCCTTACAAAATAGAATAGCAATGCAGAAGGTAAATAATAATAAGTTGGTGTAGGCGCTTGGCGTATTAGGATCATAGCATGATAGAACCACGGGCTACGACCTACGAGTCGTGACCTACGCTATCTAAAACCTAGCATAAAAGTCACGAGCTCCAGTTTATAAAAAAAACGCTCCACGGTCGTCTCGCTGACTAAGCTAACACTAATTATGAACAAAGTCCCAACATTTTTACTAAAATACGACTTACAAATTGCTCACATATTGCTATACAAAAGTTTACAGGCGCTACGACTAATTCACTCGTCGCGACGCTTCGCAAAACTTCATTATATATCGAGTTCTCTGTATAAGTGTATACATATATCTTTTCAATACACTTGCTCGAAAAATGCACTTACAGAGGCAGTAAACAGGGCTTGTAAGTTAAATTTACTGCCCTCGTGCAGTAAATTTGCAGAATTTACTGCCCTCGTGCGGTAAATTTGCAGTTTTTTTAAAATTTTTTTAAGTCTATTTCACTTCTAATTAAAAAGTTGTCTTGCAAGAAGGTTCATAATGATATTGACTTTGTAAGTAAAAAACCTAAAAAATAATAACATTTAGATGTAGATTGATGAAATCAATTCATGAAATTAAAAATTGTATTTAATATAATTAATTAAAATTGTTTTAAGTATTAAAAATCAAAAAAATAAAGGCTGAATAGTCCAGGTTGGTAGTTAAGAGCTAGAACCTAGAGCCATGAAGCCAATTAAAAAAAAGCCATTACAACAACGCGCCGTAGATACTAAATCTTTAATCTGTGCGCGCTATTTTTAAAAGTTTCATTGAGTTTTTCTTATAAATTATTAAATAAATATGAGTGGTTTATGTGTTGTGGAATAATAAAGTTAAATCAATAATTAGGTATTTTAGATGTGAGAAAAAAATCGCGCTATTAATAGCCGCCAAAAATCTCGAAATAAGTACGGGCGTGAGAAACCATTTTCTAGTGAGTACCTTGTACCTACCTACTCGAGCTTTATTTTCAAGTTTTCTCACAAATGTATTGAAAAATATCGTGTGATACACGGGCGTTAAGGTTTTAACAAACTCGTGACGATGGTCAGCCCTCGACTGGCGTCATCGGGCTGACATTAGTCAACTCGTATGTAAAAACCTATTTACCGCCCTTATATCACAAACTACTATTTTAGCCTTATATGTACAAATTTGTTGAGGGACGAGTGGCCTAGTTGCAACAACACATATCAGCCGATTGCAATTATTAAGCACGATGACTCAAGTCGGTAACTGGATGGGTGATTGAATTTGGTAGTCCGAATTTGGCGTTTTCGGTTCCTCTGTGCCTCGGAGAGCACGTTAAGCCGTCAGTCCCAGTTATTATCACTAACAACTGATAATCGGTAGAAACCTAAGAGTTGAAAAAGTGGTCCAAGATCCCAGAGCCGCCAGACTTCACTTATTTTCTTAGTAACAAAATGTGTGTAATATAGTAGCTTTGGTACGCACACTCGCTAATTTGGAGCGACGGCCAATCCAAAACGGAAAACCTAATATATTACACACATTTTGTTAATCAGAAAATAAGTACGGTCTGGCGGCTCTGGGATCTTGCTCTATAGTACTCTTAGTTGAGTCGCATGCGGACGGACCTCAGAACCGACTGCATTATTATCCCAAGAAAATGGAAAGAGGTCACGACCCTCAGCAATGAGGAATACGACGCAGAGATTTATGTACAAAATATGTCATACTCCGGTAATACGGTATGTCGACCTCCGTGGCGCAGTGTTGAGCGCTGTTGCATTAACATGCGGAGGTCCCGGGTTTGATCCCCGGCAGGGTTCGGAAATTTATAATTTCTGAATTTCCCTGGTCTGGCCTGGTGGGAGGCTTCGGCCGTGGCTAGTTACTATCCCACTGGCAAAGACGTGCTGCCAAGCGATTTAGCGTTTCGGTACGATGCCGTGTAGAAACCAAATAAGGGTATGGGTTTAATATAACTGCCATGCCCCTAACAGGATGCCATCTTAGACTGCATCATCACTTACCATCAGGTGAGATCGCAGTCCAGGCTAACTTGTAGTGGATAAAAAAAAAAGTTGTCTGACCTGGTGTTCGCTCAGCTTGCGCATGAGTTCGTGGTAGGGCGCCGCCCGCGCCGCGCCCAGCGCCGGCGGCGGCAGGCGGCCCTCCATACTGTGCAGCCAGCGCCGCAGGCAGCGCAGCTCGTGTGCCGTGTCTGCATTACAAACTATGGTTATTTCTCAATGACAAAGTTGTATGGAAGCAATCGACTGTGGGTCCAGCGCCCCACAGGATAGTATAATAACTTACACTACTGTATTTAATTTATATATAATACCTACGTATTGTAATATCTTGTTTTTTAAAAAGAGCAACTGCTAAGTTTCTCGCCGGCTCTTCTCAGCAGAACGTTCTTTCTGAATTGGTGGTAGAGTCAAAACATGACGTAACATAAGAGACACCTGTATGTCCTAGTTATAAATAAATTGAGTTTATTAAATAAATGTATACTAATATTATAAATGCGAAAGTTTGAGTTATTATCACTAACATGATAATAGTCGTTAAAGCCCGCCAACCCGCATTGGATGGGTCGCAGCGTGGTGGGTCTAAGCTCTAATTCCCTCTCCTATGAGAGTGGAGGCCTGTGCCCAGCAGTGGGACATTAATGGGCTGTAGTGGGATACTTCTATACCAATATTATAAATGCGAAAGTTTGGATGGATGGATGTATGGATGGATGGATGGATGTTTGTCATTCAATCACGCCCCAACGACTGAACGGATCTGGATGAAATTTGGCACAGAGATAGATTATAGTCTGGAATAACACATAGGCTACTTTTTATCCCGGAAAATTAAAGAGTTCCCGCGGGAACTGAAAAACCTCAATCCACGCGGACGAAGTCGCGGGCATGCGAAAGTTTGAGTTATTATGAAATTTGGCACAGAGATGGATTATAGTCTGTAAGAGCACATAATATGCTATATGAGAATACTTTGGAAGGTTTTTGTAGTGTGGTGAATATCGCAAGCTACACTTGTAGCTTGCGATATTCACCACACTACAAAAACTGCAAAATGCACGCTGTACCACATAGATTTACCTAATGTGGCGGATTATAGTGAAGTAAACTTCTAGTCCTTTCATTATAGTTGTTATATATATCGCTATGGTACATCTGCAGATGGAAGACCAACTGAAGAAGTGCAGATGAAGCTGGAAGAACTGAAGTCGAGTAGGACGACCTATTTTACTTTTGGCCTTTTGAACTATCAGACTTTTGGCCTGAGGGCATAGTGTACCGTCGCTATAGGGAAGCGAGAAAACAATCCTTATCTTAGTATTAAGATTGTATTGAATTTTGTATTTTATTTTATTTTGTTTTTATTTATTATTTTTAAGTATTATTGTATTTTATGTATTTTATAATATGGGTCTTGTTGCCTGAAATAAATGAATAATAATAATTATCCTGGACTTCCACAAAGTAAAGCCTGCTTCTATCCAACAATACAAATGGAACTAACCGACAGTATCAGAGCATTCGCCGTCGCGGTTCTGTTGTTCGGGACTGAGCAGCAGGCGCAGGCTCTCCCACTTGACGTTCAGATGCTCCATCCGCCATGTCACCTGACGAACAAAAACTATTAAAGTAAAGTGAAAGTAAAATATACTTCATTGTACACCATTAAAAGAAATACAAACACAAAACAATTATAATGGATATGGCACAACAGGCGGATAGCGATCTCTTCCAGGCAACCTTAGGGCAGAGGAAACTTTTAAAGGAAAGCGGGAGGGGTGTACAGACATAATTATTTTGTTGTACCTACCTATTCTTCCTTTACAACCTTTCCCACTGCCAAGGGTCACTGGTAGAGATATCTTATATATATATTCTGTTCTAAGTATTTCATAAGTTTTTGGTACAAAATAAATTTAAAAAAAAAAACCGAATATAAGTCAGAAATTTCCAATCTTGAATCTTGTTGAGTGCATTACTGCCCAGGCCGGAAATAAAGCTATTCACGTCTGAGTAACATTGCTTTTCTCTTATTTTTGGAGTTTATAGTCTTAACGTTTCATAAGTGACACAAATTGTCCTACGTGAAATAAATAAATAATTTATCATTATCATGGGGGATGAAAAATGGGGAGTAAAATCAAACTTTCTCCGTTACGTTATTTACTTTGTTTCCAAATTCCATGGTAACACTTTTCGTTCGTAAGGAGTAAACTCCGAACATGCGTCGCACACACAATTTTTTTTTATCCACTACAAGTTAGCCTAGACTGCGATCTCACCTGATGGTAAGTGATGATGCAGTCTAAGATGGCATCCTGTTAGGAGCATGGCAGTTATATTAAACCCATACCCTTATTTGGTTTCTACACGGCATCGTACCGAAACGATAAATCGCTTGGCAGCACGTCTTTGCCAGTGGGGTAGTAACTAGCCACGGCCGAAGCCTCCCACTAGGCATAGAAAGGAAGATATTTGCGAGGAAAAAGCTCTTATACATTGCCCATAGATGGCGTTGTCTTATCTTGATTCACGCTAAAATCTTGTGCTATGATATGATTTCCTGCATGAATGTCAGAGGCCTAAAATGAGCCAAGGTTAGTGGTGTTTTTTTATAGTAATGCAGCAATTTCCGAGCAAGTAGGAGACCCATCTTTAACATCTCAAGTTTTAGTTCTTTAGTTCTAGAGCCTAGGTTTGAGTTTTACCTTTCCTAAGTTAGTGTTTTGTATGAGTGAATTTCCTAAGTAATGAAGTTATTTTAAGCATCGCTCTGCCTCTAAGAATTTGTAATACAAGGGACCGGATGAAGTTTTTCACAATGCGCGCTTAGGAGGCGCGCTGCCACTGTGCACTACATGGTGAAGGTATTATCAATAGGAAAGACCAAGCCAATGGTAGATTCAGTTCGGGTCAGATAAGTTTGACGGACTGTAACCATTCGAAAGCACTTGTAAAAGTTTATTTGAATAGAAAATCTTTTGGCTTTGACAAAGACTTTTGACAGTTCCTGGTGATAATAGTGTATGTTTTCTAATCGTTCGCCAATGAAACAATGATTAATATTGATAAGTAAACATGATGTTTGGTGATGTCTTTACCTCCGCCGCAGCCTCCGGTATACGGTCGAGAATCGCTGTTGCTTGCTCCATGAACTTGGCGCGACGAGGCTCCACCGAAACCAGCTCCGACATTCGGTTCTGAAATATAACAAGAGGAAAGGACTATCTTGTATGGAAATGACTTTGAAACGTAATATTAAACACAGAGTGTCACCCAAAATTTTTGTAAGTATATGTCTATATAAGTATGGCTTTCATCAGTTGATGTAGCAAAATAATTGTAGCCAAAATAGACGTCCACGGCTACCCAGTGTCATGATTAGGGCATGATCCTTTACAAGTCAAAATCTAGCAAATTGTAATAAAAATCTTACCATTTACAACTCATAGAACTAGAATATACCTCCTTATGACGTGTTTAGGACGTGCGTAGCCAGTGGGAGAGCTTACTGAACTCCAAAATGAGCTGACACAGCGACCACTGCCGTTTTGAAGGCCAAACTAAAACGGTTGGAACCATCCTAACTATTCTCAACTGGTGGACAGGACAGCTGCAGCGAATCTTTAGCACATTTTAGAGATTGGTTTGGAGACTGTAATAAAATGGTTTAAAAGCTCACCATTCTCAATTTCCTGCTGGACAGATTCTCGGGACTAGAATATATCTCCTCTTACACGTGCGTGAGCCAGCGACAGAGCTGATTAAACTCCTATATGAGCTGACTCAGCGACCACTGTCTGTTGAACCGTTAGTTCAACTAAAATAGTTTAGTTAGGAGACTGTAATAAAATGGTTTAAAAGCTCACCATTCTCAATTTCCTGCTGGACAGATTCTCGGGACTAGAATATATCTCCTCTTATACGTGCGTGAGCCAGCGACAGAGCTGATTAAACTCCTATATGAGCTGACTCAGCGACCACTGTCTGTTGAACCGTTAGTTCAACTAAAATAGTTTAGTTCGGAGACTGTAATAAAATGGTTTAAAAGCTCACCATTCTCAATTTCCTGCTGGACAGATTCTCGGGACTAGAATATATCTCCTCTTACACGTGCGTGAGCCAGCGACAGAGCTGATTGAACTCCTATATGAGCTGACTCAGCGACCACTGTCTGTTGAACCGTTAGTTCAACTAAAATAGTTTAGTTAGGAGACTGTAGTAAAATGGTTTAAAAGCTCACCATTCTCAATTTCCTGCTGGACAAATTCTCGGGACTAGAATATATCTCCTCTTGCACGTGCGTGAGCCAGCGACAGAGTTCATTGAACTCCGATATGAGCTGACTCAGCGACCACTGCCTGTTGAAGCTGGACGTGGGGTTGAGGAGCCGTGGACTGTGCTGCAATACTGACGAATTGTTTGACAACAGCTCGCCGTTTGCCTCCTGTAACGAGAAAGGGATACAGTTACAGTTATATTCATGCAACGAATCCATACTAATATTATAAATACGAAAGTGTGCCTGTGTGTCTGCTACGCTTTAACGGCCCATCGTTTCAACAGATTTTGATGAAAGGTATAGAGGTTGTTTAGATCCCGGGTAAGGACATAGGCTACTTTTTATCCCGGAAAATTGAGGAGTCCCCTCGGAAATCAAAAACCCTAATCCACGCGGACGAAGTCGCGGGCATCATCTAGTTATTTTTATAAGGGAAACAGAGAAAGGTCAGACTCGTCGTATTCTTCATTGCCGAGCCATGCAGTATGCACCGTCCTTTCTATAAATCACAACGCTTTCCTTGGCCTCCAGAAACCTGAGTTCAATTTTTTCAAGTTGAGGTGCGTAAATCTGGCAGTCACTTAATATATTCGAGATTATGGGACAGAAATTACCGACCCATAGTGTGGTTTTAATTTAATATTGCAAGCTGTGGCAACCTCTAAGTGGGTTTACAATAATACATATTATTACTCTATTAACTAGCTATATTTTTCCTGTTATTGTATTGTAACATGATGTCCTAAAATAAATAAATTAAATATTTAAAAAATGACAGCTCTAAACTTGTACTGCCCCTTTCCGTAGGAAGTATTATGAAAGGGATTGCAATATAAATAGAGCTGTAATTTTAGTTTAGTTTAGAGATTGTGCTAAAAACAATTGGCCCCAATATCAGATAGAAGATGATCTAGTGTCATTTTAAAATCTGTCTGATGTTTAGAAGAAGAGTATTAATGAACAACTCTAACGCATAAAATACATAAGTGATTATTGACGCACCTTGCAACTGTCGATGATCTGGTTGTCCATAATGTATTCGTAGTGGTGCTGCAGCAGCGGCCACAGGTCGTCGCCGGCGCTGCCGCCGCTGGCCGCACTGCCCCAGCTTCGTCGCCACGCTTCTCGGCATGGCTCCTTCCTAAAACGTTAACAAATTGAGGATTATTCGGGGCTTCGGCACCTAAAACTTTTAAACTTTACAATAACTTACCCTGGTGGGCGGCTTCGGACGTGGCTAGTTACCACCCTACGGGCAAAAACGTACAGCCAAGCAATTTAGCGTTCCGGTACGATGCCGTGTAGAAACCGATTAGGGGTATAGATTTAATAAAACTGTCATGCCCCTAACAGGTTAGCTCGCTACCATCTTAGACTGCATCTTCACTTACCATCAGGTGGGATCGCAGTCGAGGGCTAACTTGTAGTGGATAAAAAAAATATACCGGTATATTCTGACGGGTAAGTGAACCGTGGCCTAGCGGTCAAAGGCGCTTACTTTGTTATTTTGGAACGCTCACTAACCATAATATTATGTTTTTGTAAAAACCTGTTGGTGTGCAATAAAAGTATATTCATTAATTCATTCATAGACTCAATTTTATTCGACCAACCTAAAGTCAGCAAATTATACCCCAAAACAAGGTTTACTCTTACCACCTGGGTCCGCGGATTCATCATACTAAGAATATAAATGCGAAAGTGTATGTTGTTCGTTGGTTTCTTTTTCAATCACGGCGCGAAGAGATCGGCGTGATGTTTTGCATGAATAAAATTAAAAAACCATAAATCAGCTTCATGTTTTTTAAATGTTTTCTTGGCCAAGACAAACTTCCCCTTCTTCCTTGGGATACTTATATAAATCCGTATTTTTTTTTTTTACGTTACATATTTATATAGTGATGAGCTGATATAGATAATAAAATCTTACCTCTTCTTTGTAAGACTGTGGTACGGTCGCTCCAGCTGGTCACCGGTGCCGTTAGGCGGCGCTGGCGCAGATCGGAGCGAAGACAACGAGTAGCTGCTCTTCAAAACACTTGCAGAGTTCTCGTAACCTGGAACGTGAATTACCTTTGGTTAATTTCATTTTTAAATTCGCATAAACTTAATAACATAGTCATATATCAGGAGGTTTCTGAAAACCCATCTGCACGACTTTGACGGTTGAAAATTGTACGTATAAATCAATTCAATATTTCGACCATCCCAAATTAAATAACACGTTGGGACTTGCGAAGCAGAACATTGCAGAAATGTCCTATATTATAAAATGTCCACGTTTTTTGAAGAGTTGTTTGTCTTGACTAGCCTGCTCGTATGCTTGCATTTCGAATAAGTATCAAATATCAAATAATCAAATAATCAAATAAATATTATAAATGCGAAAATTTGCATGGATGTATGGATGTATGGATGTATGGATGTATGGATGTATGGATGTATGGATGTGTGGATGTTTGTTACTCAATCACGCTCCAACGGCTGAACGGATCTGGATGATATTTGGCACAGAGATAGATTATAGTCTGGAATAGTACATAGGCTACTTTTTATCCCGGAAAATTAAAGAGTTCCCGCGGGAACCGAAAAACCTCAATACACGCGCACGAAGTCGCGGGCATCAGCTAGTAAAATATGAAACTGATATAAAATAAGGGAACACAAATACATAATATGACATTAATTTTATAAACTAAGACAGCCTGTAGCTCAATTCTTGACAATCGCAAGCCGAGCATCGGAATGCTCGGCTTCGGTTTTACTAAAATACGTAGGGTATTTTAGTAAAACCGAAGCAGACGAAAAAAGAATTGTTTTATTTTTTTACGAGTGCCGTCAGTTTACGTTATCTTGTCTTGTTTATGTTCTATATTATTTGTATTGCGCTAAGTACTTTTTTATTGTACGTTGCTTATTAGTTATATTATTTTTATTATATCCGCATAATATAACATTTGAGAGGAATATGCAGCAGCCAGACAAGTCTTAAGAGGCTTAAAGGGTGTTAAGAACCTAAGTAAATGTAAAAAGTGTTAAAGTCAATAAATAAATATAAAATGGGGCTGGCTGCATTTCACCTAATGATTTTTCTGTTTCTAGTGGATTTTAATAAAGTAAGTTTTTCGTGTCTTGACAGCGAAGAGGACATACAATTTAGGTTCATACCACGGTATGTTCAATTTAATCATTACGATTGACCTTAAACACCCACCCAATGTTTTTCCTCAGATCATCATTGAGTACACCTACATCATGACGTCATGATTATAGTACGCGTTACTTACATCATTAAAATATTTAAAATTATTTAAATTATCTTTCTTGCACTTTTTTACCTTCGATTCGAATTGCAATCATTTTCCGGTTCGACGACATTAAGGTTAATGTAAAGGACGAGGCCACTTTGTAACTTATGGTTACATTTGAGATTGGCAGTAAAAGCGGCGCGGACAAAATGGCTTAAACCATAAAAGCCGAGGAAGTTGACTGTTGGGGCGTTCCTTTGAGGTAAACAATCAAAAACGACATGTTCGTCCCAATTTCCAAACTAATCAGTTGAAGCGTCAGTGGAAAGACCATGTTTGTCGAAGGTGCAAATGGTCGTTTAAGCCGGAAAGTTTTAGAGTGGAGATGTATACAAACACAATGCATCGGCGATACAAAGGTGGTGGAAAGTGGCTGATTGAGTAGGCAGGCATTACTGTCTAGTGATGTTCATTGGTCTAATTGTTTTGCCTAAATTCAAAATAAAGGACAACCAAGGTCACCAAACCCGAACTATCAGCAAATTAAAAAGGCAGTAGGCAAGCCTAGCTTTTCTAGGAGTGTGGGAGCGATGGCTTTCTTTTCGGCAGTAAGCGTAGTATGGGGCGCTCTAAGATTGATCGTCGGTATAAAGAGGGTAACAGGAACTACAACTAATGTTTGCGGAAAACAGGAGGACAGGGTGTGGTGACATTCTATGGTAATGATGGCGATGATTACTAAAAGTTTTTACTTACTTGTTGACATCTTGACTGGAGTCTCCGGGAACGTTCTAATTCAATCAATTTATTTCTTAAATCAACGTTAGGCTTCCCGTTACTCGTTTGTACTGTCTCTTCTCTTTGTACTAAGTCTTGCTTTACGCTTTCATTAATGTCTAAATTGCTTCGTTTTAAAATAACTACGGCGACTAGATTCGTTATGTTAAAGTTAAATATACAATAAATAGGGTGCTCTTAATCATGTAATCTTGGGATAAGACTCATGAATATGAAGATTATATTGGCTGTTTGGCTTTTGGTGCATCTGTCGGTGGTCACATTTTGCGTTCTTTGTTGCCTCTTTGCCTTCTCGTTGCGCTTGTTATGTTTTAGTGATCCGGTCCTGGAAAATAGAGAGAAAGAAATTGTTAATACTTCTATTGGCAAATTCATGTCTAACTAAAATAGGCATTGCATTGTATTAGGTACTTAAAAAGTATTTAAAATTATGGTTGGAAAAATTGCAACATCCAAGTAAAAGCTATTTTTCATGTTTAATGATATTTTCCGAAGGATTTTATAAATGTATATGTAAATGTATCTGAAATATTCAAGGAAATGTTTACGGCAGCGTGAGCCATTTCGGGGATAACTACTCGTTTTCTGATGTAAAAAGATGTCTTCGCATAGTATTCTACTGGTATTTCAAACTGCGCATGAAACGAAAGATTGACTGACGAAACAATCAGGCAGGACCTTACCACATAACAGATTGCTATGTTTTTTTTATTCCACTACAAGTTAACCCTTGACTGCGATCTCACCTGATGGTAAGTGACGATGCAATCTAAGATGGTAGCGGGATAACCTGGGGTATGGCAGTTATATTAAACCCATACCCCCAGTCGCTTTCTACACGGCATCGTACCGGAACGCTAAATCGCATGGCGATACGTCTTTGCCCGTAGGGTGGTAGCTAGCCACGGCCGAAGCCTCCCACCAGACCAGACCAGAGAAAATTCAGAAATTATAAATTCCCAAATTGACCCAGCCGGGAATCGAACTCGGGACTTTTGAGCGCTGTTTTTCTTAAAGTGGGACGTACACGCTAAGACAACAGCGCACAAAGCTGCACCAGGTAGGTCGTAAAAATATCATCCACTGCACAGGTTCAAGATCAGCCGAGCGATCGCGTAACTTCTGCATCAATCATTGTTACAGTATCAATTGTTGTAATTGGCTGAATTTATGGCATTCTTGCTGCGTCAATGGATTATGTCCAATAGTGGAAGAGTGTTAACCAATCAGAGGTGATTGCGATGTATCAATGATTGATGCAGAAGTTACGCGATCGCTCGGCTGAACTCCTATCGTGACGTAAACAGCTGCTAGCTGTTCATTGCCAATAAAACGTGTGTGCGACGGGTGTGAGTCATTTGCATTTTAAACTCCTCACTCGTTATGGTGGAAGACCATTATGACTAACATCAGACCGATAAGGTACAACTAATCGTCGGTACCTATAAATATACTCTCTTTACTTTCAAATAAATACCTATAAGTGAATTGATCTTTACTAACTACAGTTTTACTATTTGAGTCTAGATAATATTCCGTTGATTTATTATTTCAGCGTTGTTAGCCTTGAAAACTAGATTTCGTTTGAGCAGTAATTTAAGTTACATTTATCTGAGCGGTTATTTATGATAACTAGTTTGCTCCCAATAAATATTGCAACTAAGCAGATAAAATTAAATCGAGATCAATATATATTTTTATAAGATTACTTGCCTATCATTTATGAGTAAGGTAGAGTTTATGTTACTGCTTTCGGATTAAATTATAACTATGCTAATGAGTGTTCTTGTACTGATATGGAACGTTATCCATTGACTTGGCACCACAACCACATCAGCTGTTCAAAACATTGTCTCGCGGTTTTTGCAACGAAAGAACAGCGAGAAAGTGTAACTGTCGTACTTATTGTGCTTGGCCTAATGAAAGAGTTAGCGTCTAAGAGAGATCCTTCCAACATTATAAACGTAGTTTGTCCTTCAATCACGCCGCAACGAAGCAAACAGATCGACGTGATTTTTTGCACGAATATAATTTAAGACCGAGAGTGAGCTACATTTTTCTCCAACAAATTAAAGGTTCCCTACGAGTTTTTTAAACAAATCAACGTCGCAGGCATGTTATAATTAATGATGCTTAAATGTGTTTGAATACAATAGTAGGACGTAATTTTACAACCCCAATTTATTTCTAAGTGGCTCAAGAGCAGACCGGAAAGCTTAATCGAAAGCCTTATCTTTATCTTAAGGATCATAGATCGATGCACAAGGTCACATAGCTAACAGGTTAGCCCGCTGCCATCTTAAGACTGCATCATCACTTACCATCAGGTGAGATCGCAGTCAAGGGCTAACTTGTAGTGGATAAAAAAAAGAGCTAAGCTCAATTCTATTTAGCTAAACAGTCAAATCACCAACGATATTGTGCCAATTTTCACATGTATATTATTCATTAAGCCTCATGACTAATCAAAAACATGGTGCCTAATCGCACTCCTGCATAAAAAAATAATTTAAAAGTCCATTTCGGCGCTCTACTTTTCGCTGACTAATATGAGAACCAATCTATTATAATTCACCGCAGTTTTACTGCTGGGTTTTATAATTCGTACCTACGAGTATTGCAAAAGTTGATAAAATGTTCAGGTCCAGGTAACAAAAGGCACAGCCAAAGTCATTGCAAGTGTAACGTTTTAGAGGAAGGAAGACCGAAGAGGAATGATCATTTTTAGTCGCCTTCATCGTCGACCGATAAACGTCCACAGCTGGACATAAATCTATTGTAGGGACTTCTACAAGCCGCGGTCTTGCGTTGCGTCGCCTGGATTTAGCAGATTTCGTCGTCCGTTCAGGGTCTACCAATACTGCGCTTTCAAGTGTGGGATTGCCTTTCCACCACTGTGCTTCGTTTTTGAGTGAAGAGTAGCAATGATCTATTTAGCGACCCTTATCTATTTCTATTTGTAGAGTAGCTCTCTCATATTTTAGGGACTTTTACACAACTGGAAATGGCAGTCCCACTGTCAAGTTATTTCTTACTTAGTTTATTCAGCATAGATTCATATCCTAAATGGATTTTGGTAGATATGTTTATCCTCGACACTTATAAATTAATTATCAAGCTTAAACTTATAAATTCTTTTCGAAACCTACACTTCATGTTCCTACACAAACGTGAGATATTAGTCAAGCCTGTTTAATTTTATGTGGAAAATCCTATTTCTCTATCAATTATCAAGAGCTGATATAAATTATTTCCTAAACCTTTCGTCTGTCCGTGATTCGAGTTATAGGCAATTTGTCTCGCTCTCATAAAAGCATATTGGTGTCAAACTAAGGGGAAAATTGTGCCTAGTTGCCGGCTTTCCACTCCGATGCCATTTGCCCTTAGTGACGTTCGGAGTACTTGGAGAAAACAACTGATTTTTGTCAGTGAAAGTCCCTTAGCGTGTGTTAACCTATCAGCTGATCTCCGATTGGACAGTTTGATTTGGAGAACATTGTTTTCTATTTGCTTAATTGGATGTTTCATTTAATGAAGTATGAAAGCCCTATATTCCTTGAACCTAACAATTTCTTGAGCAACTTTTAATGAAGTACAATGGACTTTTATCTTTTAATACGCAGTTTTTATTACCTACCTTATTAGTTTGGTACTATACGTTAGTCGATCTACTATATGGCTTCAATCCCTTGTACCAAGATTTTGTTAGGTGTATGAGCCCAGCAAATAATCAGCTAGGGACCACATTTCCTCAATTTCTACCATATTCTTATTAGAATTCTCGGTTAGTTTCACAAAAAAAAACGTGTACTTAATAAATAAGAATATGGAAGCAGGAAGTTCTTTGTAAAATGAATTATGTTAATATGCAAGATTCAAGAGGAAGATAAAGTTATCGCAAAATTAGGGTGCCATTTTCAAGGTATTGTTGTTGAGGGGAATGTTAAAATCACATGGCGATCTGGGGTATATATTTGTGGGCAAGGTACAAATTAGCGACGGTCATAGCCAGATTACAGGAGACCAGAGACAAGCTAGAAATGAGTAATGACTTCACAAAATTTCCATGCCTAGAAAAGAAACAAGGACCTCCCACTTTCAAGACTACAGCAATCACAACTGCGAAAGGAAGGTCCTCAAAAATAATTGATGTTAAAGTTGTCTGTATAAATATAACTAGGCAATAGAATTTGAGCTGTTATAAACAGTTACAATAGGCAATAACGACCCTTACGGCGGAGAAATGCGGGCCCGATTTCTTTCCCATAAATGTATGTAGTTTAGAACAAGTAGAGTTTCAGACTTTCTGGGTCAACGAGGCTACCGAGCGCTCGGATTGTTTGACAAATGGACGCATTGAGAGTTGACGCTGTTTTAGAACGGAATCATGAGAAACCAGAACCAACGCAGTGGTTAGGTACCTACTTAAAATATAATTAAATTTAAGGAAACAAAGACTACAATTTGATAATTTAGCCTTTTAGTTCTAGTTCAGTAGTTAGTAGTAATTCGTAATATTCTCGCATTGCAACGATCTCCACGTAACAGATTTAATACATGACTGGCTCTAAGTAGCTACTGTTATGATGACGGATCTTAATTAAAAATACAAAATAATTCCTGTCTAACTAAAAAACTATTGTATCTATATACTATGAAGGTAGCAATAGTTGTCATAAAGTTTATTATAAACACTGTCTCTAAGCCAGGATGGATATTTTATTAACTTCCATTTGAAATTATGTGTATTACCACAGAATAGGTAATAGTAGTAACAGAAAAGTTACTCTGCGAAGACCTTTTAACCATCAGCGACTCAGGTTACGTCGTAATAAAGTGCAATTCAGCTCGCACAGCGCTGCGAGTGAAAATAATTAAATACCTACCTCTATATATCTCTTTCTATCGCGTAACTCTTATCCCTTCAGACGCGGCGCGTGTAGCCTTAGGGTTGACTACTTCTAAATTCTTGTATCGGTATCATTACTATGGGTCGGTGATCGGTTGCAATGATGACGACAATTACTTTAAAAATAGATAAAAGATATATTATTATTAATAGATTTTGTAGAAACCGAATAGGGATATGGGTTTAATATGCTGCCATGCCCCTAACAGGTTAGCCCGCTACCATCATAGACTGCATCATCACTTACCATCAGGTGAGATTGCAGTCAAGGGCTAACTTGTAGTGGATAAAAAAAAGTCGTTATATATGCCACATGTAGTGAAATATCAATGAATATTTTACACTTGTGTGGGGCGGAAGGGGGCCCATGCCAGAGTTTACGAGACAAAATAATATCACCACATTATGGATTAATCATCATAGACTCATCGGCGACCCACTAGTCCTACTACTAAGCACGACTCACGAGGCTCTTCTCAGAATGAGAAGGGTTTAAGCCATATATTCCTCCACGCTGGCCAATTTCTTGTTGGCAGACATATTAGAGTTTTTTATAATGATTATAGAACTCTCAGGCATGGTTTCAGCTTTCCACACGATTTTTGTTCACCGTAAATGATATATTTTAATTAATTAAGTTGGAGGTGCGTTCCCGGGATCGAACCCCAGACTTGGAGGCTGAAGTCTACCTATATTAGGCTATCACTATAATATTGAATACTACCTATGGTTTATATTTACTTTTGTTTAAAACTGTATCTTGTCTGGATATAAAAATAAAACTACCCACATTATGTATTAATATTAGTTTTGTTTAGAACTTAAGTAGGTACGTATGTACCTAGATAAGCAAATAATACAAACTTACCTTTCAGGATCCTTAGGAAGTGCATAGAGTTCTTAATAATTAGAGTTTAAACGACCTAATGTGATACGATATCGTTTACTGATCTTTCTTTGTTTATCCATAACGAGAACTTGAGTAAAAGTCAAACGTATAACTAACTTTTGACGACCTCCGTGGCGCAGTGTTGAGCGCTGTTGCCTTAACGTACGGAGGTCCCGGGTTCGATCCCCGGCAGGGTTTGGAAATTTATAATTTCTGAATTTTCCCTGGTCTGGCCTGGTGGGAGGCTTCGGCCGTGGCTAGTTACCACCCTACCGGCAAAGACGTGCCGCCAAGCGATTTAGCGTTCCGGCACGATGCCGTGTAGAAACCGAATAGGGGTATGGGTTTAATATAACTGACATGCCCCTAACAGGTTAGCCCGCTACCATCTTAGACTGCATCATCACTTACCATCAGGTGAGATCGCAGTCAAGGGCTAACTTGTAGTGGATAAAAAAAAAAAAAAAAAAACGGTCCGCGTGCAACACTCGACTGATACGAGTGCCGTCGAGCGTCCACGCAGCAGTAGTTAAATATCTCAGGTCACGTGACAAGTGAGCCAGCCGAGCGATCGCGTAACTTCTGCATCAATCATTGATACATCGCAATCACCTCTGATTGGTTAACACTCTTCCACTATTGGACATAATCCATTGACGCAGCAAGAATGCCATAAATTCAGCCAATTACAACAATTGATACTGTAACAATGATTGATGCAGAAGTTACGCGATCGCTCGGCAGGCCTGGTATTACGTCAACGTAACCGCCACTTTTTATCAATTTGCCGCCATCTCAGAACAGCCTTCATTATGATGATACCAATTTGCACCTGCTTCCCCTCAAACAGTATACAAAAGAATTGTTTTAAAAAGAACTGACTTATGAAAAAAAACAATGATATTAATTATTATAGAGTAGGAACGATGTGAGAGAATTTCACGCGTTATATCAAAGACATCATACTAATATTATAAATGCGAAAGTGTGTTTGTTTGTTGGTTTGTTGCATTATTGGTTTGTCCTTCAATCACGCCGCAACGGAGCAACGGATCAACGTGATTTTTGGCATGGGTATAGTTGAGGTCCTGGAGAGTGACATAGACTACTTTTTATCCCGGAAAATTAAAGAGTTCCCGCGGTTGTCAAAATAACTTTAACCACGCGGACGAAGTCAAAGGCTTCAGCTAGTTTGAAGATACATCCAACATCTGACAAGCAAAATTGAATTCACTGGATGATTAACTAAGGTAGAGTCATCCCCAAGAGCTGAAAAGGTATCTTAAATTGACCAAAAATTTTGTGAATGTATAAGGAAGTCTTCAAAACACTAAGAAACGGTTCATTCTATCTGATTGTCGACCGTAAAGAACTGTAGTTTTCTATTTGAAATGGCTAATGAAAAAAAAATTACAATTCTCACAATAATTTAGCACAAGCAGCTGTTAACGTTAAAATATCTTTAAAGATATAATCAAACATTCTATTCTATGATCCAACAAAAATGATACATCGTACGTGAACGCGGTCGGAAGCATCATTACAATCAATAGATTGATGATGATAGTTCAAATGACAAACTCTTTTTGATAAAATGCATCATTATTCGCTATAAAGATTAAGGTGATCACTTTATTATACCCTACAATCCTAAGATAAGCTCAAATTTCCCCTGCATAGTGTGTAGGCGACATTAAGTAGTAACAGTGAAAAAACTAATCTAACCCACCAGACATGGAGTAATGACCTCTCTTCAATCACTGTAACATTAACGTTTAATGTCCTAACATAAAATCCCTCGATTTTCATAATATGCATTATACGGAGGAAAAAATGTAAAACACTTTCATAATATCAACTCTCCTAAACGTACCTATACTACCAGTGTTACTATAGTGAACTACTTTTTAAAAAATTCGACGTTAGAACTGATTAGGTATTTATAATTTGAGTTTAAACTAATATTTTGATCTTTAGGTATCTATAGCTCGCGCGCGAACTATAAAAGATGAGCTAAAGCAAATAACAAAATTTTGTTAAAGCTCTTCAAGAAACTGTTTAAACTTATCAATAAAAGTTTTGAAGATAGCATCGCAAAAGTGTGACAGTCCTTGTAGTTTTACAGCAACCAGAGAAGAAGAACGCCATAGATAATATCTTGACCAGGTCTCTCTGACCATGTCCATACAAATTAAATGACTACGCTGTCTAAAGTAATTTCGCCATCGAGTATATTTTTGCATAATTACAAGGTTGCATTTAAAGTAGGAAATTATCCTGTAAGATCTCCCCTATCAGCCTACAAACCAACAGGTTAGTAAAGCATAATGATACCATCTAATCGATAGTTGTCAAGCGAACCATCAATTTCCACAGGCTAGCCACATTCCACGCAATTTGCAAGGTAATTTAGCACTAAACTAACCTACTTATAAGGCGCAAATTATCTCAGCTGGTACCAATTCAGATCAAGCACGACAATGATCCGTATGGAAAGCATGCCGCTTAAAACCGTTTACTTTCTAATAATCCACGGATCGGTTTAAACTGATCAAATTGGCCCCCGCAAACGTATTGTAATGTCTTCTTGTAGTAACTGGAGAACGCATTGTGGTTTACGAGTTACGAGTACGTACATAATAGTGACAGTACGTGATTGGAATCACGCGACTGAACACGATAGGAAAACACCTTAAACTAGCTACAGTTAGACCTCCAAACCACAGATGCTGTATAGAAAAAGTTACAAAAATCAGACACTTAATATTAATGACGTCCGCTGGTTCAGTATTTGGCTGTGAGTCGTTTCTGTTGTCTGCGATCTAATTATCAGATAAATGATAAGACAGATGATGTATTAGGTAATAATTGATCTAATAGAGCTCTTAGCTACATATTTTTATAGGTTACTTAACCTAGAACATCACGGGGGAAAATAAGGGCTGCCTTGGTTTTCATTTGTGCGAAAACTAAGTAGATAGCAGCAATATAATTTCTTCATAACACACCAAGGGATCTCGCGTTTAATTTAATCTTGGCTAGCGATTTACTTAATGTACAACTTACGTTCAAGTAACGACATGATAGAGGCAAGCAGTTAAATAATTTGCCACTTGTAAATGCAAAGGATGTTAAAATTATTATAGTAAGGCTTCCGTGTTATGTAATGTCGTCACGAATTTGTAATAACCCGCGTAACTGACAGACTAACGAGATCCAATACATTGTGAAGAGGAAACTTGCGTGATCAGGGAACTGGGGAGGCAATCAATGATGTAAATCAAAAGACTACAGATGACGCTGAATAAGAAATTACGTGATTCACGCGTAAATCAGTACTCAAAATGATTAATGACTTAGTTGATTTGGACGAAGTCTATGGGGCAACGAGTAATTAATCAGGTTAATAGAAGTCCCACGTTACGAGTATATTCAGCATCGGTTTTCTATAGTACGAGTTTGGTAATATCCGAAACACAACTCATGACGAGTTCAAATATCCGTCTACACTCTACACCCAGCATCCGACGCGTAAACTCTGTAGTATCAAAATAGTTATCTATATCTATTTAAATAATAAACATTTTAGTACTAGCAAAAACTGTTACAAAGGTCATTAAAGGATTCAGATTCTTTATTTGCATTAATATGTGTACATGAAGAGATGGTTAATTGTAGTACAGAGTCCAACATATTAGCCGAGCCGGAAAACAACTTTTTATTTCTGGAGCATTCATATTACCATATCCAAGACATACTCAGCAATGAAATTAGGTAAAAAAATGAAGGTACTTAATAGGTAATATCGTTCTGGTAACGTATGATGCTAAGATGGACAACCAGTGTGATTATATTATTCTGATACTAGTACCAGCAATTCAACATCAGAAACAACATTCTTACTTCTTAGTAACCAGCTTTTAAAGCGTCATCTTGACTATGATGATCGCAGATGGACTAGTAAATGCCTCCCTGTATCCAGCATAATTCAACGGTACTTAACCATCATAATCCATATAAATATTATAAATGCGAAAGTTTGGATGGATGGATGTATGTATGTATGGATGTATGTTTGTTACTCAATCACGCTCCAACGGATGAACGGATCTGGATGAAATTTGGCACAGAGATAGATTATAGTCTGGAATAGCACATAGGCTACTTTTTATCCCGGAAAATGAAGAAGTTCCCGCGGGAATCAAAAAAACCTCAACCACGCGGACGAAGTCGCGGGCATCAGCTAGTTTGATATAAGCTGCACCAGCAACATCCTCAAATTACCTGTAACAGTATATTTTCAATGATCTTTCATTGATGAAATGGTCAATAGATTAATAAAGCCAATTTCACTGTTACACGATTACGTTTCAGTGTGCGTATGTACCTAAATTAAAATTGGAAGTGACAGATTTGTTACTCTCATTACGTCCAGAGGATACTTTTATATTAGTTTTTAGGGTTCCGTACCAACATAGTTAAAAATAAAAGGAATCCTTTAGGTGCGTTTGTCTGTCTGCACTTGTATATTTAAGTCGCTACTAATGCCATAAACTTAAAATTTTGAATAACTTACACTTAAGTAACCTAATGCAAAGGCAAATGCAAGGCAAATGAAATAATTTTAAAAGTGGAGTTACTAGATCGATTGGGGTATCATAATTATTATGAACTTCATTTGCACATACTATAATAGATTTTATTTTCGAGCCCCTTAGTTATTGTCTTATGACTGATGAATGAATATCGCCCTCTTATCTTCGAAGTCGGCAAAACGCCACTTAGGCGCTCTGTCACAAATAAAAGGGATTTGTTATTGATTATCTTCAAGCTACAGAACCCTCAGTGAGCGAGCACGCAGCCGTTCAGTGAATGTAAAACTTACGTTTATCTGTAAGCATCATAGCTAGGCTATAGTCTATAGATCTTAATTTTGACTGTTCATCCCATGATTTTAAAACGAATCCCTAGTGCCATACCCGCCCTGGTTTCGATCAGGTGATTTTTTTAAAAATCCTTTGCTACGTTCTAAATGAAACACCTTGATATATCAGTCAATCAGTTTCTCATTTTATGTAGAACTCAGAATTTTCTCTTTTATTGTCTATCTGTTGGTTAATTTCTCATTCATTTCACTCTGCTCCAATTTGCGTTGAAATCATACTCTTATAACTATATTAGCATTACTCTAAAAAAGAAAGGCATTCGCAATTTTTAACAATGGGCATAGAACATTGAGTCGATATTATTTAATCATTATTGTTCTCATTCAAAGTAAGCTATAGAATATGACAGACATTAAAATATAATGCTCTATCTAACTAATATCTTTGTAACAATAAAAATAAATTAATTGCGTATACTGTACAAATAAAACAAAGCCTTTCGAATATCAGTTCCAGAAATAATAGGGCTGGTCCCAAACAAACAAAAAAAGATAGTGGACCTCCATACAAGTCCAATTCCTAGTAACGGTTAACGACATCCATGCGATAAGGTATTTTATAATGTACCTTTGGTAGGAGCTTGCAGCTTCGACGAAGTTTAATAATAGGTATAATAGATTTGATCCTTAGAGTAGAAATAATAATGTTACGTAAGGCTGAAACAGCATCCCAAGAAAATGAATCAAAAGAAAGATGCTATTTTATTTCACTAATCACTAATAGTATAGGATCCCAGTATAAAACGACATTTACCGAGCTGGTTAATGGATGAAAATTATTTTATATCAAATTACATATAAATATAGTTCTTGGTGAGTGCCAGAAGCGACGCCACGCGACGCGTTGCGAAACGACGCCATAGAAAATGACAGACGTTTCTATGTACGCGGCAACGTTGACGTAACGTCTTTTTCTATGGCGTCGCATCGCGTCGTGACGCGTGGCGTCGCTTTTGAGTTCTGTGATTCTGTCGCTCACCTAGGACAGCAGGTTAGTTGCAACTTCCAACTGCCTCCAAAGAACATACAGAATATACCTCTTCATCAGACCACTACTCGTCGAATAGACTTGTGAAAACAATATACTAAAACCTTATCAGACAGTAAGGTTTTGTTACGTTCTAAGTTCGAACATATACCCAAGTGACGAAGACAGTTTTAAAAACAAAACAGGTTTTTTCTTCCACGCCTATTAGAGGGTGGCCACGCTACAATAGTGTAATTATGAAGAGCTGAGGATATCACGGTACGGACCCACAAAGACGTTTATACAGGTGTTCCTTGATATTCTTGTCGTAATAATGAGAGATAATGAGGAAGAAATGATACTGCGTTTATATAGTGTGTACTTTTTAGGATTCATTGCCTTTGCGTTCATCCACAGCTTTCTGGCTAAGATTCGACAGAACTTTCAGGCACCGCCTTACATGTGTTAATATTGGGTAGTCATATAATATTAGCAGCAACATTGGATATTGATCAGCCGAGCTTTTTCCAGATATCACGATTAAAGCCCAAAACACACAGGGAGCGGGCGCGGGTCGGGCGCGGGCCGGGTCGGGTGTCAGGCGGGTTGAATTCCTTGTATTTATATGGACGACATCACACAGCGTCACCTGCCACGCGCCCGACCCGCGCCCGCGTTCTGTGTGATGTCGTCCAAATAAATACAAGGAATTCAACCCGCCTGACACCCGACCCGGCCCGCGCCCGACCCGCGCCCGCTCCCTGTGTGTTTTGGGCTTAAGTCAGCAGCGGACTTTTTATCACATCTGTTAAGTCTTATCGTTTATAAGTATATGAGGGTATGTTTCTTTTCTTCCCTTTAAAAAAAAAAATTTCATCATGCAATTTACCCAAAATGTCTAGATATACAGAGCTGTCTGATTTCAACTCGCACTCAACCGGTATTGTTAAAGATGCATAACTTTGTTCCGGTTCCTACAAGAATCCACTTTCCTACTTAAGGGCTTTATTTACACTTTTCTTGCGAGCAATCGCCCCTCTTATAATCCTATTAAGTAGAGCTCTATTATAATCTCAGCTTATATGAGTTCGCGCGCTGCTATGTGTGTGACCGTATGCATATGGGTTTGTTAATTGGGCACTAGGCAATGGGCAGCCAAATATTTGAGATTTTTTATTTAAGCACTAGCTGATGCCCGCGACTTCATCTGTGTGGTTAAAGTTTTTTTGATTCCCGCGAGAACTCATCAATTTTCCAGGATATAAATTAGTAGCATAAGTGTTATTCCTGACTATAATCCATCTCTGTGCCTAATTTCATCCAGATACGTTTAGCCGTTCTGGCGTGACTGAGTAACAAACATCCATCTATCCTAAAAAGTTTCGCATTTATAATATTAGTAAGACTACGAAATTCGAATGCAGGTCACTCAACACTATCTTGGTCTATACAAACTGCAGCTTGCTTAATTAAACGAAGTGGTTATGTTTTCAATGCATACAATGAACAATCTAATTGGAATTTTTAACCGACTTCCAAAAAAGGAGGAGGTTCTCAATTCGGCGCGTATGTTTTTTTTTTTTTTTTTTTTTTTTTTTAATGTATGTCGGTGCATATCTCCGTGGTTTCTTAACCGATTTGAAAAATTTTTTTTTCATTGGTTAGAGGAAGCTCCCGAGGTGGTCCCATAAAAAATTCTGACTCCAAATCCTCAATCCTGATGCTGTAGGTGTACCATACTACATGAAATCCTCAAAACTAGGGAGTTAGGAAATTTCGATGGTAAATTCATATAGTAGGTATCAAGTCACGTGTATACGATTCAACTCTGAGTCCCAACTCCTCAACCCTGATGCTTCAGGGTACAGAACTCCCGAAAAATAGCGATTTAGGATTTTTTATGTTGAATTCATATTGTAGGTGTCAAGCAACGACTTCATACTTAAACCCAAGTCCCAACTCCTCAACTCTGATGCTGCAGGGTATTGCACTCCTAAGCCGTGCGGATTTAGAGTACACTAAAAAGTTAAAAATAAAAATTCTTTCCAAAAAACCGACTTCCAAAGCCACTGTAAAGTAAAAAATAATTTTGATTTCTACACACTATGTTGAAGTCGGGCGAGCCCGACGCGTCAACTTTGCCTATCTTTGTTATACTCGCCCGACTTCAACATAGAGTGTAGAAATCAAAATTATTTTTAACTTTACAGTGGCTTTGGAAGTCGGTTTTTTGGAAAGAATTTTTATTAGTCTTCCACGATTAAATTGATATGACTGTAATTAATTGTCATGATAAATATGTGCAAACAAGTCTCAATTGCTAACTACTTCTAAATTTCTTAATTTACTCTAGCTAACAAATAATATCATAATCTTTAAGTGCACCCTGTAACCTCAAGCGCATCACAAAACAACACTTGTAAAGCAAAACGAATCGCAGCCGTAAGCCGACAAAAAGAAAGTTTTTTATGAAACAAAATAGGTACGCGGGAACCACTGGCCTGAATTTAACTGGGTCCTTTTGGTGGCTTTAGATAACTGGTACCTATAATGATTTCTGAGGAAAATTATCTTAACAACATCAAGATGATCTTTTCGAAGAAAAATCCCCTCTGTAGGTAGATCCTTTTGGTGATTATTGGCTACAATTACTTTAGATACTTTTGATATCCTTTAACTTTAACTAAAATATATAAGTACCTATATGTCGACATCGGTTAAATGTTCGAAGATATAATTATCGAGATGATGTTATATTTGATTGCGCGGACATAAAGTTTGTCAAGATTAACTTATTTAGGTAATTTGCTTTAAGTGTACGTAAACTCTTTTATAAATTAAATATTCAATGCAACGATTGAAGAATTGAAGTCCATGTATTTCAAATTGGATTATCGTGTGTCTCTAGTTTTTTTTCTAATCCCTTAATTATTTGGGGTTTTAGTTACTTTTCGACAAAACTTAAGTACTTACAACGCACTTCTTTATGTCTTCAACCCGACTTGAACAACTTCGTGATTGTTCAAACGAGCCACTGTAGCGACTGTCGTAAACGTGCATTAAACGTGTCATCGAATGTGACTAATGATGTATATGGTTGATACCATACACTAAAACACATTAGCTTTCGGCTATATCTGTAATATGCCTGTAATCAAGATGATATAACAAATGAAATCAGTTTAACATCACCGTGATCGCGCATGCGATCTCCAATATCACCAACAGTTTACCATATTTCATTCGTTAAATTAACGATGAAATATTACCAACATCTCGTAAGTAATGTCAACAATTTAATAGTTTCCGTTCACTTTCGCCTCGTGACATAACGAACCATATATTGTAGATAAAACAATGCCTGTCTCAATTTGTCATAGACGATTTCTTTCGGTAGATAAAATCTCATTATGTTACCACGGTCGTTAGTATCGAGTTGAGATTGCAATTGTAGATAGAGAAGAAAGCCCAGCCATATATTTTCTGAGAAATCCTTTAAAGATCGCTTTAACCGACAACTGAAATATTGCACAAAATCTTCTAAAAGTTGGAAATAAATCTTTGCAGAAACTAATACCGATAAATTAGTAAGCCGAGCTAATAAGAAAACCATCGTATACGCCTGTTTAAGTCCCACAGAGAATCCCACAATGATTAACAACAGCAAGGCTACAATCCAGTTTATGGGCAACTCTTTGTGATACTATGAATCAATTATTTTTCCTCACTATTGTAAATGATGCTTAGAAGTTTTCTTCATTTCGAAAATTCTTACTTTTTTTCGGCCAAAATGCCAATCCACAAATTCGATTGCTTATCTTGGTCTTATCACCAACAACAACACCGGCATGCACAGAGAGTCGTTTACCACATACGGTATTTCTTTGTCATCCAGCTACTCCTCTTTAAAATCTCTTAAAATTGGTTAAAAACATTACTTATAAGTACTCATTAAATACCTAGTTTACTACAATCATTTTGTTTTTTCTGCGTTGTCATTGTAAATGTGGAAAAGAAATCGCTATATTTATTAACCAAGACGTTACCGTGAAAGTTAAACGATAAAATTAAATAATCGAAACTCTTGGTTTTAACACAAACACATAACATACCGTTATGTAAAAGGATATTATAAAATTTGGATTACGTTTACGTGAAACTGATAATAATCATGAAGTTTTTTTCGTGTCACTTAAATTTATAGAAAGTGAAATAATGTAGGTATACTAAAATGAGAACAAACCCAATAATGCGATGTATATATTTACATGCAACCAAAATTTACTATGACATAGAGCCCTAGTACTAAAGCTTGGAGGACTAACAAGAGATTAAACGCTACATAACGCATCGTGAGAAACAAGCATAAAGGTAATCGCTCACAAGTAAGAACATAATTCTAATATTTTAGTAATAGGAACAAATTACTTGGGCGTTCCTAAATGCGCAGTTATCGCTCATTACTTTAAAGCTTAAACGCATAATAACAATTTAGATCACCACTTAACCATAACCACTAAATTATAAGGCCAAACAAAAGACGCGCGTTAATGTAATTTTAAATTGCATTCTAGCATGACCGCCCATAGAGGCAGAAAAGAAAGGCCAAGTTCACAAACCTTTGATTTCACTTTTCTCCACATGTCATAATAAAAGCGAGAGTGTACTAGCAATATAATATTTGTCTATGTAACACCTGAAAGGGCTAGCCATAGAGAGTGAACTATTCGCTCTATTGAAGAAAAAGTAATTTATGACTGTTCAAAGTGCTGAATGAAATGAAACCTTATGTGCAGGAAATGAAAGTACAAAGTTGATATTGACGGAAAATCGTTCGATGAAAAAGATACAAGAAATTGTTTGTTTCTGTTTTAACAACACGGTTAGTTGTTTATGAGGTTTGTTTGAAAGCGCAAAAGAATCACTTTGTGATGTTCACAATATTTAGATTTAGAAGCTTTAGCTTTGTGTGGAAGAAACATAAATCTAAATGATGTTACTGCTGTAATTGGTAATATTTAGAGACACAAAATGTAAAAAACTAATACATTTACAGCACTACTTCCTGATAAAATATTTAAACACACGAGAAGGAAGGGAAAACGTCGTAAAAAATACAGGATAAGTTATGAATGCCATTTCACTGTTGCTTTAACCCACATGAGGGTTCTTTGCACGCAACCTCCAGAATGTAAAGAGTACCTACTAGCCAATGGTCAATGAGGTAAGAGCTATTGCATTTTATTGCTACTATAAAGAACCGTTAACTTGCGGTTGGTGTATTATGAAAAATTTATTTTAACGTCATAATATAATCAGCGGATGCAAGAGGTAACACGGGTTAGAGGTGACAACTGGCAACACATTATTAATATTAAGGTACTAAAGTGAAGCGTTAAAGCTGTAATGGGGCTGTTATGAAAGCTTTAATATGCATCTAAGAAGAAACTGACTGACATATCCAATTCAAACCGCTGAGTCTAGAAACTTGAGGATTTGCATTGAAGTTCTCGTGTCGGTAGGTATTCCCGAGCCGAGCCAGATGTTACTTGATTTTGAATATTTTCCTCAATATTACTTAAATAAATATGGAAACTTTTCACAACACCATGAAGTTGTAACTGATAAGAGATTCGCTATGTAACAATTCAATATTTTTTTTAGATAATCTATGTGTAAATTCAACAAACAGTTACCTTTTAGGACATTTCTGGAATTTATTATTTAAGCTCCGGATATAAATTATAACATAATCCAGGCTTACAATACATACGTATTAGGTACCTATACCTATCAAAGAAAAAATGAACGCTACAAGTTACAACCATAAATCGCGACACAACTTAAATAGGCAATACGTTTAAAAATCATACAAGCTATTGTAAAGGTATTTGAACTATTCGGCAAGAATTCGCGTGACAATTGCCGTTAAACATGCGAGGACGACAAACGAATTTCAAATTAGTTTGTGCTTTAGAATTACTTTTTTATGCTAATAATGTCGAAACACCCGGAACGCGAGTTTGGAACGCAAGCAATGCTTCGAACGTGGTAACTGGCGAGATCCCGCAAAGGAATCCATAAATCGCATTTGCTACGCCAAGCATTTTAATCTAAGAAATTGAAATATAAATGTTGGATTGCAAGTTGTAACTTAGACGCGTTACAAGAGCTTAGAAACTCTATAGAATCTAACATCGTCATCAGTATAAAGAACAGGGCCCCAATCATGTAAGAATGGCCGATCAAACGTTAAAGATTTTCGTCAAAGTAAAATAAACCATAAATGCATTGGATTAGAGCTCAATTTCGTCTGCCCATTCTTATACGTTTAGGTATGTACGATACCCTAAACGTATAAAATTGGGCTCTAATTCAATGCTGTCATGGTTTATTTTACTTTGACGAAAATCTTTAACGTTTGATCGACAATTCTTACGTAATCGGGGGGCTGGTATACCTACAGACTTATTTAGTTTAGGATAAGTATGCCAAGTTGCATTGCAATACTTAACACGTCCAGTAGTTTCGTCGTGATGCACGGACAGACAGACAGAAATATTGTTTTGAGTATAAATGCGAAAGTGTGTTTGTTTGTTAGTTTGTCCTTCAATCACAATTGAAGGACAACAGCAGGCAACAGAACCACGGATCGACACGATTTTTTGCATGAAACCCATGTTGAGTTGAGGACCTGGAAAGTGAATTGAAATTAAGAAGTTCGCGGACGAAGTCGCGGGCATCAGCTAGTCGATAATAAAGCCTCCTTCAAATAAAATTAAAATCAAAATATATTTACTTAATGTAAAGGAATCACCCAGTTAGTTTTTTTATAAGTATAGATTTTGTTACGTCTTCAAATGAAGACCATATTGTATCAATGAGCAAGCACATCACGATAAATCATTGGAAAAAAAAGTGTAGCACAACTTTTTTTTAAGAAAGCGATAGATTGTCAAAGCCTAGTGAATAGCGCTCTTCCCGACAAAAAATATACGAGTTAAAAAGTATATAGGTAGAGGAGGCTCATAGCGATTGGCGACTCCCATTCATAAGTATTCGATGCAAGTAATTCGTTGAATTCGTATTCTAGTTGCATGAACACCGCTGATAACAGATTTGTCATACGTTTTACAATGATTCATCGGATACTATTATAACAAAGAAATATAAAAGTAAGTTTATAAAATCCTGGGTCAAAACTGTGGCTATAGAGTCTAGTGTAAACTTTTGAAAGCAACGTAAAATGTGCAGACATCTTACCATACATTCGACACAACAGTGTAGATCGTGATAATCGCGAGTTTATGGAAGAATTAAAAAACACGAATAATAATTTAAAGAAATCAATACTCATTTCAATGATTAAACCGGTAGTACCACAGAGTAACACCGAAAAGACAAAAATAGACCGTGAATGATGGAAAAAATCAATTTCATTAAGCTAGCTCGTAAGTCGCAACTTTTCAATTAAAACCGAAAGCGAGTTACTCGTTTCACGGAATTGACAGTGGGCAGCATGGTCATAAAAGTGGTTCATTCAACGAGGCGCACGTCGCTTTCTTAAGTAAACATGCGGCTAACAGTGAGAAAGCTGTGAGAAGTATGAACGCAGTAGGTAACCAAGTCTAGGCTAGCAAATGAATCACCGCTGACCACAGTAATTTCATAACAACCACGCGGTATCATGATTCACGACACTCCTGCGCATGATTTATAAGATTTGGATTACCGCTCCGAGGCATGTGTATTTGAACTGCAACGTTTACATATTATTTTAGATTGAAATCTTGACAATCTTGCTACTATAAATTAAAAACGAGAGGTCTTAAACAGCTCGACAAGTTAATTTTAATCTAAACGACAAAGCTAGTGGAACACCTTAAAAGCCGATAAATGCAGACACAGTGCCCTAATTCTTACATGAGTATATTACTGAGATATCGCAACTGGTTTTATGACATTCTTAATATATTCAATAAATATTTATGTTACAGTCTACGCCATAAAAGTGACACAAGCGGTAAGTACTAAGAAGATACAGTTAGACACGATTATGCCTACAAAGCGTCAACCTGATATACAATGGTGAAACAACGTGAGTGTCAAATTGCAACCGGTTCGGTTACAATGCGCATCTTCGAATGCCGACTTGCCGTAAAGGACACCAGATACTGTTGGCATAGTCAACAAGCGGAATGGAAATGTGTCGTACGTGTGAATTGCATTAAGTTTTTTTTAGAGCGTGATAATCACTTAATAAGATGATTATGGTTTCGACACATTTGACGCTAAATCTTATGAATCAATGTAACTTTTATGACCCATGGTTTCATAGAAAATACAGACAATGTAATTGCAAGAAAATACTAAACCTCCTTATAAATTACTAGCTGATGCCCGCGACTTCGTCCGCGTGGTTTAAGTTTTTTTTTGATTCCCACGGGAACTCCTTAATTTTCCTGGATAAAAAGTAGCCTATGTCACTCTCCAGGTCCTCAACTATACCCATGCCAAAAATCACGTCGATCCGTTGCTCAGTTGCGGCGTGATTGAAGGACAAACCAACAAACCAACAAACAAACGCACTTTCGCATATTTTATAATATTAGTATGATAGGACCATTTCATATTATCAATTAATAGGTCATCCTAAAATTGGCAACAATGCCAGCCGTTATATTTTGGACTCCATTCTTTGCACACGTCTTAACAACGAACAGTTACGATCGAAGCCGTGAATAACAATGAAAAATACAGGTTAAGGACCTAAATTCTACCATATTTTGCATATGCCAAGGGCAGCCCGCAACACAATAAATTTCAGTCAATTTAGTTCTCGAAAAAGGATAGCTAGACGCTAGAAAATATAGATAAAAAGGGGAGAGAAAAAATTAAGTAGATAAACAAAACAATTAACAAAGCATCATTCCTAAATTTTAATCTCTTTACAAAATATAGGACAGTGTCAAAGCTCAAGAATATAATAACTCAGTCGGGAGATATAACCGGAATGTCTACGCAAAGTCAACAATTAGACAAGATGAATCCAGAGATCCATAAATTAAACCTCATCGCGATCCGTTCATTCTCTCACCAATGGTAGATCGTTATCAAGTTAACTCATTAGAGCACGATTAGAAAGCACGTAAGAGTTATACCGGCAAGTCATTTGTCGACATGAATATGGTATGCCTGTGAATGCGTTGACAATGAAGATAGAACCTGCCACTGTTATTATGTTTGATCTAATTCTTGTATAGTAGCCTGTCGCTTCTCACGGAAAGTCATTTTTCTACTGACACAGTGGTAATTGGTGTGATGGGACAAACGTAAGCTTTTCCGTCTTCCGATGTATTATAGTTATAACAAAACATAAAAATCAAGTAATTAGTTTTTTTAACTTAAGTTGTTAATGATAAAGTTAAGTTGTAGATTTCGATGAGTTATCACTCTATCAATATTTTCCTAACAACTCATTCGAGAAGATTTACGCTTTAGCTAATATATTTTAATCGTTTTTGTAATGTAGTATATAATTAATGCAGATTACTGTCATAAGATACATAATATGCATTCGATGAAAGGTATAACTTTGTAAAGGTCACCGGTTGCTACTCCACTCCTCAACTACTATAAATTATCTACTCAAGGTAAAACTTCCATCTTCTGTGTTCCCTAATGATTATAATATGGGGCTCTTCAAAGGGCGGATAAACAAATTTCTCAAAAGCCAGCAACGCATTGGCGGGTCCTCTGGTGCTGCAAATCTTCATGGGCGGCGGTAATCACTTATCATCAGGAGACCCGCCTGCTCGGTTTCTCGCTATATATTAAAAAAATTACTTACTTTTCACTAATAAACTACATGTTTATTGATTACGTTGGTTAAATAATACATCGGAGGTTAGTTTGAAGTGCAATAACTTCATTATGCACCGCTTCATGCTCAAGGTATGATAACTTTGCATATTGATCAAGCGAAAATATATCATTAATCACCAATACAATAGATCGAATCGTCATTTAAACAAAGTTCGGGTTGATATAAAGTACTAGTATTTTATATGTTGAAAACAGACTACCATACATTAATTTCATGTTACATTGAGATGATGACTATTATTACGCCCATCTGAAAAGAATCCCATAACAACCTTAGGCGTGTATTCCTTTGTTATCAAATGTCTCAAAATAAAAGTGAATATTAAAAACATTAACCTTACATAACCTGCAGCTTCAATTTAATGACTAGTTCCGAACAGTAGTCATAAATAACGATTAAAATCGAGAAGCAAGCTAAACAAAGACAGTAAAACAATATGTCGAAGTCAATATAAAATATGGTGATTGCTAAGCTTCTGGCTATCAACAAAATGAATGTTTCCTGCCGACTGTCCGGCTTTCTAATGCTTACATGTAGTCAATTTTCACTTTCATACTCTATTTTCTATAATCTTAAGGTGGATACATAGAATTTTTTAACCTAATTCTTGGTATTCCTCCGACATCAACCCCACGGATATCTCAGCGCGAGCATAGTTTTACGTTCCGCTCTAAAGATAAATGCTATGTGAGTTTGACCGATAATAATATGTATGTGGAACATCGTGAGGAAACCTGCACGTCCGAGAGTTCCTCATGATATTCTCAAAAGAGTGTGAGGTCAGCCAATCCGCACTTGGTCAGCGTGGTGGACGATGGCAAAACTCTTCTAAATCTGAGAGGAGACTCGTGCAATGTTGATTTTTGAACAAATGGAGCACTGAACTCTCGATTGCAATAAGAATAGTCATAATCATGAACTTACTGATAATATTCTCACCCAGTGTAGGGCTTACAATTTTTACATGCAACAATGGCAATCCAACTTAAATATCCAGTTATGAGCACTGAAAGATTTTTAACCACTACAAGTTAGCCCTTGACTGCGATCTCACCTGATGGTAAGTGATGATGCAGTCTAAGATGGTAGCGGGCTAACCTGTTAATGCTGCCATGCCATGCATGTATTACTCTATAGATAAGCAATAAATTTGGACAATAAACGTTTAAAAAACAAAAAGGAATACATATAAGGATAATCTTCTCAGAGATCTGTTAGTCACAGTAAGGCACGTACAACTTCGGTCAGCGATGCGAAGGTCAGCGTATGACCAGTTGGTATTATTTACTTCAATCGCGACAACTCGTTTAAGTACTAAATGTGTAAAAGTTATCAAGGTGAACGATTTTACCAGCTCTCTTATACACTAGTTTAACTTTACAATTTATATCAAATCCATACTAAGATTATATAAATGCTAAAGTGTGTCTGTCAACCGAAAATGGAAAATTGGTACACAGATAGGCTATGCACAGCAGTGGACATCGACGAAGATACAAGAAATTAAAAGAAATTTAAAATTATACGGTGTCGGAACGTTTTATTTACCTTTTCTATAGAAGAAGATATTTGGTTTTCAAAACCGCTGCCGTTTAGGAAGCGCCTTTTTGCTTTCTCTATTGTGTTTTTCTTAGGTTTGCTCGGTACTGTTATTACATCATCCTTGTAATATAAAAGCATGTCATTGACCCACTTTACAACCGTTTGTAGAGATGCTTCGTAAATATTTACTAGGTTTACTATTTCCATTACATTTCAGTTAAAGATTGGTAATCTATTTACTTAGCATCCCATCTGTACCTTATTTTTACAAAATTGACGATCGGGATCAACTTATTTACATTATGATCCTTACGTAATTGTGGTAAAATCTTACGTTGTTAGCTAATTTCTTGCCGGTTTCTCAGCAGCATATTTTTCGTTCTGAACCCATGGTAGAGTTTCGAACATGAAAAATCCATTTTCATATTTACGGCAGCTGTAGTAAAAAATAATAGTTTTACAAATAAGACGTGCGTAGGGCTCATCAATCCACGTGTGATTTTTCTCGATTTTCTAAATATGTATATACGAATTTACGCAAAATTTAGAAAAATAATTTATTCTCTTTTCGTGCAATGAGTTTTACTTAAAGGTCAGTCAGTCACATCAAAGAAGGATACTTAGGCGTGCCGTGATCTAATATGACCTGAATGCGTTGTTGTGCATAAACTGTAAAATCTACACGGTAGCGGAGTATTTACCTATAGTTTTACTCTACGAGTATGATACTCGGTTATTATCATATACGGTATGTTTACTGCTATATTTGTTTAGATTGTTACATATTTACTCCCATTAACCAAGTTTATGACCACTAAAACCTAGTACATTACCAAGTACCTAGATCATTTGATGTTAGAGAACCGTCATTAATAAATTTTAATATCATTATTAGTAGATACCTATTAGTGGTATAATTTAGGCTGTTTAGGCTGAGGAATGCGAAACGACGTCAATTCTTAACAAAAGAACAAAGTATTATTCGAATTCAAATTCAAATGTTTTTTATTCAAATAAACTTTTACAAGCTCTTGAATCGTCGAGTGAATCTACCACTGGTTCGGAATGCCATTCATATTATTGGATAGCGATTTAATAGCAAAGGATTCGATGATGCAGTTTATGGTGGAAATCAGGTTTGTCGAAAATAACTAATCAATACTAATCATAAAAACTAACTTACTAAAATACTTAACTAAGTAGTTATAGTAATAAAAAAAGCCATACTAATATTAAAAATGCGAAAGTGTGTCTGTCTGTCTGCTACGCTTTAACGGCCCATCTTTTCAACCAATTTTGATGAAATTTGGTAAAAAGATAGGTTTCGACACGGTGAAGGAGGCTTTTCATCACGGAAAATTAAGGAGTTCCCACGGGAATCAAAAATCTTAACCAGGCGGAGGAAGTCGCGGGCATCATCTAGTATTAGAAAAAAGAAGTTATTCCCATCAAAGCGGTTTCATACGAGAGTAAAAACAGGCCAATTTCTTGTCAGGAGTAGTTATGTTTTGTTAATAGAAACAAAAATAAAGTGTCAAATAACTACGTTGCCTGTGCTCTATTATAATTTAAATATGGCTATAATGGCTTGTTGCACTCCGCTTATGTAAAAATTACTAAAAAAAATCTTGATCTATAAAAAACTTATAAAATACTATCTGATTCCCGCGACTTCGTCCGCGTGCTTTAAGTTTTTTGATACCCGCGGGAACTCATTAATTTTCCGGGATAAAAAGTAGCCTATGTCACTCTCCAGCAGGTTTTCAACTATACCCATGCCAAAAATCACGTCGATCCTTTGCTCCGTTGCGGCGTGATTGAAGGACAAACCAATAAACCAACAAATATACTTTCGCATTTATAATATTAAAAGTATGATTCTTTAACAAAATATTTCAAATTTATCTACCTCCCAGCCGAAGGGAATAGCGTGAACTTTAAAAGCTGATAGATAATAAACGATCGTAATAAACTGAAAGGCGACAGGTGGATGAGGTCGAACCGCACCAGTGGTTTGTGCAACCAATGCAGTCAACTGAAAGTGCAGTCGGTGTTAAAAGGTTATTTGGTCAAACTACTTCACTATTGGTCGCCACGAGAATGCTCAAGATACTTTGTAATGTTCGTTCGGTGAAGGAAACAAGTTCGTATCACAATATTCTTTAAAAAACAAACTCATTTAAAAATCCAACAATCAATCAATATTTATTCATATTGGATACACTGTACACTAGTGAGGGACTAGTGGCCTAGTTGTGACAACGCTATCATATCATATCGCATATCAGTCGATTGCGAATGTTAAACAACGTTGACCCAAGTCGGTAACTGGATGGGTGAACGAATTTGGAGGTTCCAATTTGGCCTTTTCGTTTTCTCCGTGCCTCGGAGAGCACGTTAAGCCGTCGGTCCCTGTTATTATCACCAACATCTGATAATAATCGTTACAAAAACCTAAGAGTTTAAATACCTACTCAGTCAAGTCGTATGCGGAAGGACGTGGGAACCCACCGCATTATTATCCCAAGAAAACTCCTACCATTATTTTAAAATAAAAAGGGGGCACGACCCTCAGTAATTAGGTAACTTATTGATGTCCAATTACTTACAAAACATGATGGTGATAATCAGATATGGTATCTTAAAAATAAAGCTTCGAGGGTTCCCAACGCGCCTTGGTCTGAGAAGAGCCCACAACAAACTCAGCCGGGTAAAAACAACAACAATACAAGTTTTAAGATAATAAAGAAAGTAAAGTCTTTTGATGGACGTAGACAGTGGGACGTTATATGCGAACGGGACGCTATACGTCCTAATCAAAAATTATATCAAAATGGCAATCTGGCATGTACCTACTCGAAAGAGGGGACCTCGAACTTGTTCAAAAGCTAGAAAAGATGAAGCGTTGCTTTAAAATTTTCAAAAATAAAATAAAAACCGACTTCAAAAACCACAAACACTAAAAAGTAACAAATAATTTAATTTATACTTCTACCATACCTTTACTACTGTTTTAATCATACTTTTGCGGGTCTAAAGTCAGTCTTCATGCCCTAGGGCCGTAATCTAGTCGATCGATCGCCCAACTAGTTGACCAACCCCATACTGTAAATATGCACAACAGAGTCTAGGCTCCAGACTGGTCGACCAAACGACCGTACCATTTGACATAAAAGTTTTTAAACCAAGGAGTATGTATACCTGCATCTTTTCTTTTTATTATTTACTAGACCTATGTATCTTACTTACTATGATTTGCAATAAATATCTAACCGTTTTGTTTTACTGTTATGGTAGAAGTATAAAGTAGAGTATACACCACCGGGATAAAGCAGTTTTTTTCTTGGGCGCTTGAATCCCTCACTGCACTCAGGACTCAATCTTAATTCCCTCCCTTTGGTCGGGAATTAACTTATAACACCCTCGCTGCGCTCGGGAGTTAAATTTGGAGTCCTTCGTTACGTTCAGGATTCAATGTAGCGCCCGTGACATAAAACAGTGCTTTATCCCCTTGGTGTATAAACTACTATTATTATGTATACAAGAGCTAATTTAGTTCTATAATAACATTTTTTGGAGTCGGTACCAATTAGCCGCATGAACCGTCTACCTACTCTTCATTATTGTTGACGTGACTCCACATTGGCATTTGGCACCGACTCCAAAGAATGTTATTATAGAACTAAATTAACTCTTGTATACATAATAAATTAAATTATTTTTTACTTTTTAGTGTTTGTGGTTTTTGAAGTCGGTTTTTATTTTTTTTTTGAAAATTTTTTATTTCACAATTTTTAGTGGCCCCACTGTTTTAAAATACAGGATGCTACCAGAACGAGATATGCTACGCATGGTTAAAACATACTGTTTACAAGACTATCACACTGATCGCGAGCAATTTACTCTTTATCCATGAGGAGTTCCGTTCTCCATCTCCGGAGATATTCATCAGATCTTCGCCAAATTGAATTGGGACCACACGGGAAGCACCAGCTTTCAAATAAAAAAAGAATCATCCAAATCGGTCCACCCAGTCAAAAGTTCTGAGGTAACAAACATAAAAAAATAAAAAAAAAAATAATACAGTCGAATTGAGAACCTCCTCCTTTTTTTGAAGTCGGCTAAAAATTGCAAAAATGTTCCTTTCTTTGGAACCAAAAGATAATCTGTGGTATTGTAGTTAGGTGTAGCTCAAGTATAATAAAATAGTAACATTTAAATGCTATTCTGATAAGATATTCAATTAATAAACATTTTTTAACTCTTCAAGGTTTTACTACAAGGATATTTATAAGACACTAGAGGATGCTCGCGACTTCGTTCGCGTGGCATAAGTTTTTTTAATTCCCACAGGCATTCCTTAATTTTCCGGGATAAAAAGAAGTCTATGTCACTCTCCAAGTCCTCAACTAAGTATACCCATGCAAAAAATCACGTTGATCCGTTGCTCTATTTCGGCGTGATTAAGGGATAAACTCTCTATTTGACGTCCTTGGGGATAGAATTTTCAAAAACTGTGAATCACATATTTTTTCATTTCAGACCGAAATCCCAAACACCAAGTTTCATGGCTACAGCTTGAAAAATGACGGACTTTCCTACAAACTTTCAACCCCTGTTTCAGCCCTATGGGGGTAGAATTTTCAAAAATGGCGATACACGTATTTCTTCATTTTGAACCGATAGCTCAAATACCAAGTTTCATGAATATAACTTGAAAAATGACGGACTTTCATACAAACTTTCAACCCCTATTTTACCCCTTTGGGGGTGGAATTTCGAAAAATCCATTCTTAGTGGATACCTACTCTTCACAAAGAACACACCTTCCAAATTTCATGTCTCTAGGACCAGCGCTTTGGGCTGTGCGTTGATATATAAGTCAGTCAGTCAGGACATTGAATTTTATATATATTATAGATATATATATAAAATAAATAATAAATAATAATAAATAAAATAATAAATAAATATAGATAGATATATATTTAGTTTGGCCATCCAAAGGGGTAATGCTGCCAGCATCTTGGGTACAATGCCTCGCTGCGGTGGTCTCGATGAGGTTTTAGATTTAATTTAATTTATTTTACTTAGTTTTAATTTCATAGTGTTTGTAATATTAGTTTTAATTTAGATTTCATTTATAGTTTGTTTATTTCCTAGTTGTAATTAAATAAAATGATTTTATTTTATAGATATAGATAATAAATATCGAAATTTGCGATATCACATCACAGAATCACAGCTAGACTGTTTGGAAAAGAAGTAAGAACAATCATAAACAAGAGAGATTTAATTCTATAACAATGTATTGAATTGTATACATAGAACAAGTAGCAGTCGAGCATTTAAATTGATTAATTCCAATACGTTCATAATATTACACGCCATACACAATGTGAAATTACAAACTAAGCTATAAATCAATACTAGCCTCAGCCCCCCTAGCATGGGCCGAGACAATTTTCTCCCCGAGGAAAGGATAAAATTTTTATTTCTAAATAAATAAATAAAAACGCTAAATAACGGTGGATATATAGTCCCCCGAGTCCCCGTGAAATGTCAAACGGGGATAAACTTCTCCTCTCCCCTGTTGCCGTGCTCTGAGAAGTGGATAAGTTAATTTTATCTCTTGTCAGTGGATAAAATCGGGGGATAAAATTTTTATCTCCGGCCCATGCTAGCCCTGCAGGCTGCTAAGGAAAATAACAATTTTATTACATTAACGCTTAGTTAAAAGAAGCAAATTTAATGTGGTGGTTAGACTAAATATTTACTTAATTCCTATTTTTGAAATGTATAAAAATTTCCAAACACTACAATAAGTTACGTTATCACAACAAATATCGTTAAACCCTACGCAAAAGATAAACCGGTTATTTATTAACAGTTTCGCTGAAAGAAAGAAAGCTGCGAATCGATCAAACAATTTCGTTAGTGAAATCGTAATTAGCCATCCGCGCCCGAGGTAATCGTGAACATTACAAATTTATCAAAGATTTGGCCATACAAATAATGAATTTCGATTGAGAAACAGATGAACAGTTAAATTTTACGATCTAAATCTATCATTAAATACAGCAGATTTTTCGATAGAGATTTAAATACAGAGCTTAAGAAGAAAGTCGAAAGAAAATTAATATTATGTTTCATTATTATGAGTTTGCTGTATTGGTGATTTAAGTTTCAATTTATAATAAAGGTGTTTTATGATAAGTTGCCAATTGTCATGGTTCGTCCATACCTATTCTGTGGTTCGTCATTTAATTTGTTTAAACTGCTAACGAAACGAATTTATTACACTTATAATTCAATAATTTATTACTTCTTACTATAAAAAGCCTGTTATTAATTAACCAATAGAGCCACTACCTTATTTGTAACGTTTCAACCATAAGGTTTTATATATATTTCTAAAATTATACTACTTTGTCGAGTGTTACATAAGGATATAGAATTCTAAGCGATCTTTCCAAGGAACGCTGCTTGTTCTGAAACTATGTTGCGAACTTTCCCTTATAATATTAGCATAGATAAACTGCGGCATTTCAATAAAGCGCACCAACCGCCGTCGTTGGCGTTATTATTCAATCAGTTTTCCATTTCAACCTGCCTTTCAAGGAAACGATTGATAACAATGTCTAATCTGTGATTATAGGATTTTGGATTATTTAATAATTCCTATACTCTATAGTCTATACTAATATTATAAATGCGAAAGTTTGGATGGATGGATGTTTGTTACTTATTCACGCCAGAACGGCTGAACGGATCTGGATGTGGCACAGAGACAAATTATAGTCTGGAATAACACATAGGCTACATTTAATCCCGGAAAATTAAAGAGTTGCCTTAGGAACCAGAAATTCTTAATCCACGCGGACGAATTCGCGGGCATCAGCTAGTATTTATATCCGAACTAATATCCAATAGTCAGAATTTGTATTAGAATTTCGGAAGCGTTCTGCCGGCTGCGTGCCTAATGTAAAAAATATCACTAACCTATATTATGCAACTTTAGCATTATTGTCTTGACAAACTACCTATAGAAGACAAATATAGTTCAAAGAAGTTTTTACTGTAATGAAATTATTTCGTAATCCCACCACCACCACTACAGCCCATTAACGTCCCACGGCTGGGCACAGGCCTCCACTCTCATAGGAGAGAGGGAATTAGAGCTTAGACCCACCACGCTGCTCCAATGCGGGTTGGCGGGCTATTTCGTAATAGCTAGTCAAAACTAGGACAAGTCACAAGACCGGCGTTCAGTAGTTTTTACCGGTGTCTTTTATGCGTCAATGGTCAACACTACAAACACTTTTTCCAGACGTGACTTTTGAAAAGCAAACGTACAATTTAGCGTAAGATAATTGTTTGGAATTTACCATGTTTAGTTATTGATACAGGAATGTAGCACCTCAAACTAATTTTAAAATTTTAAACCCAAAGAAACGACTATGACAAATTCATTGAAATACATACCAATAAAATACTAGTTACAATTTAAACAAATTAATGATAATAAAATACTATGATGTTTATCATTAGGTTGTTAAGCTTATCATTTCATTTAAATAACTTTGAACGATTTGTCTCGACGATATATCTTATGTTTTTAGGAAACATTATAAAAATTTAATGTTTTAAAATACATATTATTAGGAAATGATTTAATATGTTGGGAATAAACGTGATTTACTTAAAACATTAACATCTTTTTATCATCTATATATATAAAATTCAAAGTCCTGACTGACTGACTTATATATCAACGCACAGCCTAAACCGCTGGGGTTAGAAACTTGAAATTTTGACAGTAGGTTTCTTTTGTGACGTAGGCGCTCACTAAGGAAGGATTTTTCAAAATTCCACCCCTAAGGGGGTGAAATAGGGGGTGAAAGTTTGTATGAAACTCCGTCATTTCTCAAGTTATATCCATGAAACTTGGTATTTGAGCTTCTGGTTTAAAATAAATAAATAGGTGTTTCACAGTTTTTGAAAATTCTTCCCCCAAAGGCGTTAAATAGGGGTTGAAAGTTTGCAAGAAAGTCCTTCATTTTTCAAGTTATAACCATGAAAGTTGGTATTTGGGCTTCTGGTTTAAAATAAAGAAATACGTGATTCACAGTTTTTGAAAATTTTATCCCCAAGGACGTTAAATAGAGAGTTTGTCCTTCAATCACGCCGCAACAGAGCAACGGATCAACGTGATTTTTTGCATGGGTATAGTTGAGGACCTGGAGAGTGATATAGGATATTATCCCAGAAAATTAAGGAGTGCCTGTGGGAATTAAAAAAACTTATACCACGCGAACGAAGTCGCGAGCATCCTCTAGTACATCATAACAGCTAATGATTGTTTTTGTATTGTGTAATTTTACACTCGAATAATAATATTGTTATCACGATTTCGACTGCACTAGATATTTTGTAAAAGCTATTTCAGTTAGTCACTGTAATTAAATAGCCAAGTGTTATAATTTTTTTTTGGATAACTATTTTTACTACTAGCTCTAATGAGTTGTTAACCTTGTAGCTCGGAAACCTGATTCGATTGCACATACATTTTTAGTTAGGCGTCTCTATTATAAGAGGAAGAATTTTTTTATTTATTCCATTGCTATGGAAAAAAAATATGCTTATTTTTTTAGGCGCTATAAGGTGGAAATAATACACCCATTCCGGGTGTTTGTAGCGCGAATCTGTCATAGATAGGACATCAGCAGGGCGATTATGTAAAACTTGCATCAATCATTGTACAGTCCCTGCAATCGCCCTGCTGCAGGGCGATTGCCTAAAAATAACAGCTACAAATGTAACGATCGCAATCACCTGTGATTGGTTAGCATTCTTCCACTATTGGCTAAAATACCATACATTCAGCCCATCAAAACAATTGAGACTGTAACAATGATTGATGCAGGTTTGACATAATCGCCCTGCGGGGTTTTAAAAAGAGAAGCGGCCTTAATTTCATTTTTGTACATTTTATTGTGTTTTAAACAAGTTTTGACGCCCTGAAGCAGGATTGACCAAAAATATGAATAGGGTGGCGGAAAGTAGCTTGATGTGAAAGACCGGGTGTGGTGGTCTACATAATCTATATATATAAAATTCAAAGTCCTGACTGACTGACTTATATATCAACGCACAGCCTAAACCGCTGGGGTTAGAGACTTGAAATTTCTCAAGTTATATCTATGAAACTTGGTATTTGAGCTTCTGGTTTAAAATAAAGAAATACCTGTTTCACAGTTTTTGAAAATTCTACCCCCAAAGGCTTTAAATAGGGGTTGAAAGTTTGTATGAAAGTCCTTCATTTTTCAAGTTATAACCATGAAAGTTCTGGTTTAAAATAAAGAAATAAGTGTTTCACAGTTTTTGAAAATTTTATCCCCAAGGACGTTAAATAGAGAGTTTGTCCTTCAATCACGCCGCACAAAGCAACGGATCAACATGATTTTTTGCATGGGTATAGTTGAGGACCTGGAGAGTGATATATATAGGATTTATCCCAGAAAATTAAGGAGTGCCTGTGGGAATTAAAAAAACTTATGCCACGCGAACGAAGTCGCGAGCATCCTCTAGTATCATCATAAGTGTTAAAACTTCTAATATCTGTGGTTAAAACGGTTTAACGAAAAGAAAGTTTAAAGAAATAATTATTTATTGCGTAAAAATTATGCTTTAAATAGACTCTTCGAAACATGTAGCGACATATTAATGTGATGCAATAAACAAAGATTGAAAAAATGTGTTGCGGTGCATTTAAAATGATTCAACGGCGCCACAAGGTTATAAAACTAAGCTTTAATGATAATCATAAAACCCGTTCTAAAAGCTCTATAATGTGGCTTCCATTCTAAAGTAAACATTTGGAAATGTTGCCTCTATGTTTTGAGGATATGGGGCTTTACAGCTGAAATAAAACCACATGCTTCCGTCATTACAATTTACATACAACTTTGATTTTTTTATTTCGTTACTTACCTAACGGTAATCATTGCAGCTAATTGAATTCAGTACGTTTAAATTTAAACACAGAAATACGCTTATAAAATAGACATCTACATTTCAAAAAGTGACTCTAGATTTGAATCTTATGATGAAACCACCAGTCGTCCGAAGCTTATGATGAAAAAAGTAAATAAAATATAATGTGTTTCATAGCCTACAACCGTAGAAAATCTGTTGTATTGAAATCACACATTAACGGTGAACCCGCAATAAAACTTTTCTTCCCGGCTCTACTCTCAAACATGTCGAGGAATAAATCTTTCAAATCCCTTCTACGAACTATCAAATGGTAACCAAGAATAGAACAGCGTTTTATACTTCCATATTACTTCCAACAATACAAACAGTAAAGGATGGATTACTTTAAGATTGATAGCACGCTTTCTAATTTATAAGATGTTAATATTGAAAGATGTGTTATTTACTGCTTTTAGCTGCCTTTATTCTGATAATAGCCAACGTATTATTAACTTCCTTGTAAATAACAATTTAGTAGTCTTGCACAAAACTTTTACAGTTATAGTAAGCTACTAATGATACAGAAGAAAATTATTTTGGATTCTAATTTCAGTATCTCCAATTCACCACCATAACATAGCCTTAGTATAAAAATCGTAGTAAAAACCTGTTAGCCGAACTTAGCAAACATAAAGTAACACAACACATTAGCGGTACACTAGAGATAGTGGATTACGTAATAGGTACCATAGCTAGAGTTCCAATAAGTAAAGAGCAAAAGATGAATTAATCTCCCACGTGAGAAAATACATTTTAAAAGAAAAAATTCGAAAACACAATAAAAATAACAATAACCGTATCTATTCAAGTTAACAATATGCCCGAATATTAAACTAAGAGCAATCGTGACAATCGGTGCCAATAAAACAAAACTAACAATCATCCAGTCGCGGCAATCGCAAAAACATACAAACAAGCCGTGACCGATTGAATTCAAGTTATTTATACCTCAATAGAATGACCGCCGGTGTCGTGAGAACTTGAGAACGTTCAAATTTTATCGCACCTCGATATCAATTTGGCTGGTACAAAGAAAGGCGAGTTAGTTACTATATTAGCTAAATGCCTGGACTAGGTTTTATGTCTGACAAACAAAAAGTAGCATTTGTCATATAAGTCACTGTTTACGCCTTGATGGTTGAATCTGTTGGGAGCAAGACTCTTGTGGTGTAAACGAGAATAAAAAGTTTGGAAAACAGTAACCAATTCTATTGGTTCAAAAAAGCTCAATTCCCAGAGTCACTCAGCGGGCGATGATGAGAGCAGTGCTCGAAGTCTCTCGACGTGATCAAATCAGAAAAAAAGGAAATCCGCAGAAGAACTAGGGTATCCAATATATCTCAACGGGTTGAGATTTGTGAAGCTCAAGTTGCGTTGCAAATAATAAGTAGTTCGAATAACCGATAGATGTTGGGATACGAAAGCACTGGAACGGCGACTTTGAACTGGATCGCGCCGCGTTGGCTGATCCTCGACTAGGTAGACCGACTACATCAAGCGAGGTACAGGGAGCTGCAGGATACGGCCACAGAAGACAGCAGCGTGTGCAAGTACCTAAAAGCCCCTAGAGTCCAGCATTAGGCGTCTATCGGTTGACGATGATACCCAACTTGAAATTCCAATGCAATATGCGCGCTTAGCTCCGATACTGTGGTTAAGTATTGTTATGATTAAATTGCAATTTTACAATTTTAAAGTAGTTTTGGGTTCATTTAAGGAATTATGTAACATCCTTTATTCTCAAAAAAAAAGATATGCCTATCGCCGTTAATCATGAACTAATTAAGTTCAGTAGCCCTCAATCTATCTCAGTTAGGCGCCGGCAAAACACTCATTGAAAATCTTATCCGAGCAAACCGTTAGTCTCACTACCGTAATAAGAAACATTAAATGACCTCGAGGTGGTATTACGACACTAAATCAAACAAGATTCCTTGCTCGTGTTTCGAACTGACTTCGTTGGTCGGTGCAGTAAGCAGCTACAGTGTTTAATTAAAACCTTTTAGATGGAACGTTGCACTGAGGTGCTAACCTACATTTCTTATCAATCGCTTATGCCGCAATTGGTATTTTGTTGACACGAAGTTTATTACGCTTTGACGTGTTTTTTTGTGCGCCGGTTCTATGCGTGAGTATATTCCGTGTCTAGCGTTGGCAGTACTCATTCTAGATTGCATTAGTTAAGTTAGCCTTTTTATCTTGTAAACCATTTTTGTTTTCAAAAGTATAGACGTCATTATTAAGTTCGTTTTGCACTTACTAACGATCTCAGTATAATATTTCGTGATCGTAAGATACTTATCTACTTGTAGTGTTAGTTTTACCGTTCATAATGCACGAGTAAATGGTGGTAGAACAAAAAGTGTAGAGTTCGTGAGCCTAAGTTATTTATGGTAGCCAAATTGTTTTAGATTGACGATCTCAGATTCAATAAACGAAAAAATTCTTCTAGTTAAATATATGGTTTTAATTTTCGGAATAAAAGTTTGTTTTCAATACAGTTGCTTAAAAACTCTTTAGAAGCAAAGTCAAACTCTTGCAAGAAGGTTCATAATGATAGGTATTGACTCAGTATGTAGAAACTTAAATAAAAAATAATAACATTTCCATCATACCTATTCGAAAAACGAATATTGGCTTCAGAGGATAGTGAGATAAATGTAATTATTAGGCCCATAGGACTTTTCATTTCTCTGTTCTGATTGGTCCGCGTTCGTGCTTTAGTATACTGCGTTACCTGTCGATCGGATATACGTCTTTACATTTTTTGAATTTCGAACGGAATTATGGCTGCTAGTCCAAAGAGGAAATAATAATTTATTTGTGTTTTATTTAAACTTTAAATATACGTCTAAATAATGTCTATACATGATAGAAGGTTGATAGGAGTATCTTCTGGTTGGTCCGCGTTCGTGCTTCTGATTGGTGCTTAAACGTATAGGTAATGTCCATACATAGTAGGTTGATACTCCTAGCTTTTTCTCATACGTAATGATGAAAAATAGTGTGTGTCAAATTTTTTGTTCTCGGGCGGCGTATATTGAATTCAGAGCGAAGTGAAGGATTCTACTTTAGAATCCTTCACTTCGCTCTGAATTCAAAATAGCCCCTTTCTTTAGCCCCATATAACACAAATAACTATTAGATGTGGATTAACGAAATTAATTCATGAATTAAAAATTGGATTTAATATAATTCAATAAAATGTTTTAACTTTTATTTAATCAAAAAAGTAAAGGCTAAAATTAGTCGAAGCTCGAAGTTAGAACGAACTAGTCCAGCTAGAACTTAGAGCCATGAAAGCAATTTTAATGATAATTCTCTTTCATTAATGTGAGAGGTGTAAGTGATGTGGAAATAATAAAATTAAATCAAATATTGAATCGAAGCAGGCGTTACTTTGCGGAAGTCCATGATAATGAATGAACGAGAAGTTTAATTCGCTATAATCCGCCACAGCAGACCAATCTATGTGGTACAGTGCGAAGACAATCACTCTTCGACTTTACAATCGTGCATTGTCGAGTCAACATCTCCTGAAGATGCTCCGGTTTCGGAGTGAAACGTACGTTGAGAGTGATTTGGAGGATTTGTGTGGTGTGGTGCGATGCCGGTGCGAATTGCTGGGTGGTGGTTGTTCGCATGCTATTGGTGAAGGACACGCACTGTACCACATAGATTGGTCTGCTGTGGCGGATTATAGCGAATTAAACTTCTCGTTCATTCATTAAAATTAAATCAACTACATATTGGGGCTGATTCTGTAGTGCACAATCTCTAAACTAAACTATTAATACCGCTTCAAAAATAACTGTAAAACTAATATATTCATGTGACTCTTGACTCCCTCTATGCGACCAAGAATGCAGTGTCGTGTTATGGCAAATTACCATACGAATCACATGGCATTAATATACCGTGAGAATTAAGCCTATATTGTATAGTTTTCACCTTATTCGTCGTAGCATTTCAATGAATAGGTAGAATGGCAGGTAGGTGCATAGAAAATAGGGAAATAGGCTAATGGAACACGAATGTCATTCTAAATTTGAGAACTTTCCCATATTCTACAAAAAATAAGAAGCCAAAGAAATATATTTAATCATTTGAATTAACATCATTACTACGACTAACAATGAAGACCATCAGAATACAGTTCTCGGCTAATTCATTATTATGATTAATACAATTACTATCTGAATGGGAGTACTTTTTAACAGACTTCCAAAAAAGGAGGAGGTTCTCAATTCGGCGCGTGTTTTTTTTTTTAATATGTATGTCGGTGCATAATACGTCCGTGGTTTCTAAACCGATTTGAAATAATTTTTTCAGTTGTTAGAGAAAGCTCGCGAGGTGGTCCCATAAAAAATTCTGCCTCCAAATCCTCAATCCTGCGGTAGGTGTCCCGTACTACATGAAAGCCTCAAAACTAGGGCGTTAAGAAATTTTGATGGTGAATTCATATAGTAGGTATCAAGTCACGTGTATACGATACAACTCTGACTCCCAACTCCTCAACCCTGACGCCTGATGCAGGGTACAGAACTCCTTAAAAATAGCGATTTAGGATTTTGTTATGGTGAATTCATATTATAGGTGTCAAGTAACGACTTCATACTTAAACCCAAGTCCCAACTCCTCAACCCTGATGCTGCAGGGTACAGAACTCCTTAAATATATCGATTTAGGTTTTTTTTATGGTGAATTCATATTGTAGGTGTCAAGCAACGACTTCATACTTAAACCCAAGTCTCAACTCCTCAACTCTGATGCTGCAGGATACTGCACTAAGCCGTGGGGATCTAGAGTGGGTACACTAAAAAGTTAAAAATAAAAATTCCTTCCAAAAAACCGACCTCCAAAGCCACTGTAAAGTAAAAAATAATTTTGATTTCTACACAGTACACACTATGTTGAAGTTGACGCGTCAGGCTCGCCCGACTTCAACATAGTGTTTGCTCAAACTAACAATAAAATTCTAATAGTTGCAGGTTAAGCCGGTTACCAAATCTCTACAATAGATAACACAATTAAGGCTACACACAATCGATTATGGACATCTAAATTTAAATTGCTATTGACCACAACTCTGTACTCTGGCCCAATTACGCCAATCTCAATAATTCTATTCGATTGCGCTCCGCTGTTTGGATTGCCTTAATTCTTATCTGTATTAGTAGAAAGTATTAGATTTTTGGGGTCAGAGGAATGTATATTGTTCATTTTTATAGCTTCAATGAAAGTTCTTCGCACTTTCCATAGTGCCTTCATGGCCACTTTGATTTTCATGATCACGACCTTATTATTCTTGTTATATATATAATGTAGTTTTGTTTTTAGGTAAAAATTGTTTTCTTTTATACTTAGATCTCGTCAAGAGAATTCCATCCTTTTTCCGTAACGCATAATGAAAATATCTTTGGGCAAACTTTAGCTAACTTGAGTCTCAAGCTAAAGAATCTTCTAAAACCATACTTAAAAATCAAAACCAAGAGGTTGATAATTCCACCAACACATCTAACCCATTAAAACCAACATTTACCCATTGATTTTCATTACGTCAGAAACGAAGATGCTCGACGTAACAACTAACGTCTATGCCCCCCAGTAAAGTAACCACGTAATATCAATAAAGGCATTCGAAAATACTTATTTATCATTAGCTAAAAGGCTATCAGATAATGATATATTGTAAAACAACGAGTCAGTGCTTATAAAGCATCAAATGATGGCTTGAGGCAGTGTACGGTATAAGAACCGGATGTTGGAAGACTTGTACATGGTGGTATGCAAGAGCACCATAGTATGATAGTACATATTAGTTGCAATAGAAATTAGGTATATTTGAAATTAATGGTTTGTTTTGTTTGGTTTTCTTAATATCGGTTTCCAAAGGTCTTTCTTCTATGAACGACTTTCTTTATAATTCCGTTATCTGTGTTTAAAATATTGCCGGTGTTATTTCACTATAAGATAATATTATGTAACTGTATATGATTTAGCAGAAAATGTCTGAGTAGAATTCAATAAATTCTGGAATATATTGTTGTTTATTTGAAATTTTGAACCATAATAATTATTGTAGGCACTATAAAATTTTAATTGCCCCGCGTTCCCCTTCCCCCCTGGATTTCATTGAGAACAGACGTGTGTAAATGTGTTACAAAATTTTATTTCAAAATTAAATACATATTTTTAAAATAGATCAAAATATTAACATCGTTCGAGTACTAGGCTCGCATAAAAGTTAACAAGTGCCGGGCATTAGTGAGCGTGTGTGAGTGTGATTGTATTTGCTGCATAACTACATGCGCGTACGCTCCGCCTTGCGCATACTGAAGACCGAAAAGGTACGACTTGAAATTGTGTTTGTCGCTTCCATTCTCGCTGCGTCGTGCTGATTATGTATCGCACGCCGCCGCATACTCCGACGTCCGTGTCGTCTAATACACCGAGAACTCAGCCCCGTTGCGCGTCTGAACCAGACCTAAGCGCTGAAAACATAGAAATGGAGCGCGGCAACTGTGATTTCTCAATGCACACTTTTCGTCTGAACAAAAGGAAACGTTCTGAGTCTGAGGATGATGACCGGTTAAAAGTTTTTATGCAGGAAATAAAACACATGTTCGATGAATTTAAAAACCACCAAGAAAAAAAGTTGGATAAATTATGTACAGCTGTAGATGACATCCGCACTTCGGTCGAGTTTTTATCACATAAATACGATGATCTGATTACTAGATTCGACAAATTAGAATTGGACCGGAGCAATGATGCCAAATATATTAAATCCCTGGAAGAGCGCCTGGAAAACCTGGAGCGGGGCGCTAGATCGTCATGCTTGGAAATCAGGAATATTCCTTCATCAAAATCGGAAACCAAAGACGACTTGGTAAAAGCCGTTGTGACGGTGGGTAGCGTGCTCAAAACTTCGATACAGACCCAAGATATTAAGGATGTTTACCGCATTAAAACCAAGGACCCGGCTAAAAAAACAATTATTGTGGATTTCACTAGCAATATTTTAAAAGAAAACATAATCACCTCGTACCGCAAATTTAATAAATATAATAATGGTGCAAACAAATTAACTACTGAACACCTGAAAATCTCCGGACCCTCGACCCCAGTTTTTATCTCTGAAAATCTCACTTCAAAAATGAAACGAATTTATTTTCTGTCCAGAGACTTTGCTAAGACAAATAACTATAAGTTCTGCTGGCTTTCCCATGGAAAGATATTTCTGAGGAAAACAGTAGGGAACTCACTCATTCGAATAGATTCCGAATCTGACCTGGAAAAACTCAAAGGCCAGAAATGACTACCCACGGTGTTCGGCAGTGAAAATGCTTTCTCTCCCAAGTTCAATATAATAAGATATCTGCGCAAGATTTTTGTTATTATTTATGGTTTATTATTATTATGTATTAGTCTTTCTAAACTAATTTTGCTATTTAAAAACAAAGACACAGACTCGACCCAAACGGAGATTCTATGTTATCACTTCTCACCACACACTCACACTCACAAGACACATTGTTCACACAAAGACCGTAGACTTTGCAGGAGTCATGATTTAAGCGACTTTACCACAGGTATCTACACTTTTTATGATTTTCACTACATTTTGATTGCTTCGAATACTAAGCGCACACCTTGTTCACGATATTACCGTACCCACTTCAACTACGTTCACTTGTTCAATTCTTATACTTCGGAATATGGATGACATCTTAACTATAAACAAGGAATTAGAGCATATCTCTCTATCAAATTCACACATCTGTTTACCAGAAGAAACAAGTAAGTACATAAAAAAAGATACTGTGTCTTTAAAACTTCTACACCTAAATATCCGAAGTATAAATTGCAATTTTAGTGGCCTGTTGGTTTTGCTACAGCGGTTTAGTCATCAATTGGACATTGTTATTCTTTCGGAATGTTGGCTAAGTAAATGCCCCCTGATTCCATCCTTGGAAGGTTTTCAGTCATTCGCGTCTGCATACTCTAATCAAAACGAAGGTGTTGTGGTCTATGTTAGATCCCAACTTAAATGCACTCTGGATTCCATAAATATTGATGAAGTGAATAGTTTAGTTCTAAAGTTTTCCGATGATGTTGTTGTCCTGGCCTTGTACAGATCACCTTCATATAAAAATATTAACACCTTCCTAAACAGCATTGACATATATTATAGGAGATGGCTGCATTTTTGGTAACTATCGCTAGAAAGGCTGATTCAGTATTAGGTGGATGCTACGCTCTTCACTGATGACGATAGTGAAGGTCTGCCCGCATGCCGATGGACCTTTCACTAGATATGGCCACTCAAAGACGTTTTATAGTTACCAAAAATGAACAATAACTAGAAAGGCTGATTCTTGTATAGTATTAAAGTATGCGCAGTACCTATATGAACAGCATAAAAACTGACGCTATTCATTGGCCCTTTCACTAGATATGGCCGCTCAAAGACGTGTTATGGTTACCAAAAATGAACAATAATTAGAAAGGCTGATTCTTGTATAGTATTAAAGTATGCGCAGTACCTATATGAACAGCATAAAAACTGACGCTATTCATTGGCCCTTTCACTAGATATGGCCGCTCAAAGAAAAATCTTACGAGCCAAATATATATCAATTATATGGTCAAATTCATTTAAGAAGACTCTATATATTCTCCTACCTGTTGATTATGGCTGGGAAGAAAAAGATGGCTGTTATGTACCACTTTGGTTTAAGGGAGACCAAAAACCGTCCCTGACGTTACAATATCCGATACAATTGAAGGAGTCGATAGTGGTAAGATTTATGAATTCAGTGCTTCATATTCTTTTATTATGGATTGCTATAATACTATTTTTATTATTTTTACAGATGCTTCTACGGTCCTAGATGAAGATAGTGAAGAAGAATGAATATTAATTTTATTAAAAAGAATAGTTATTATCACAGGCGATCCAAAAGGCGATATTTGCAATGTTTATAAGCACATTCATGTTTATTTTGTTTGATGTTGATTTTATATTAGATTTATTCAGATTTAAATGTCCCCTTACTATTAATTTTCCTGTTTCAGATTGTATTTAAAATTTAAGAATTATCACAGGCAATCTAAAAGGCCATTTATTATGTTATTTTGAATGTTTATAAGTGCATTCATGTTTCTAATTATTTTGTTAATCGTTGTAAATATTAGATTTATTCAGTTTTAAATATCTCCTTACTATAATTTTCCTGTCTCAGATTGTATTTAAAATTTAAGAATTATCGCAGGCAATCTAAAAGGCCATATAATATGTTATTTTGAATGTTTATAAGTGTATTCATGTTTCCAATTATTTTATATATTGTTGATTTTATATTAGATTTATTTATAATTATATATTTCGTGTATTTCAATCGTCAGTAAGACGTATTCTAACTCTATAATAATTCCTAATAAGAAACGTTACGTTACGTTACGTTAGTTACGTTACTCGTAGATTAATATTATTACCATAGATCTTTGATCATAATATCTTTGTCTATTTTTGTACCAAAGGCAATACAGAAGTTCCTATGTTGCATTATGCCACGCAATTAATAAAATGAATAAAATAAAACTAGTGGTGTTTTCTTATATGTCCATTAAAAGCCAACACAGTAGATATGTATATCTCAGTTTTAATGTTCCCATAATATATACGTACCTAATGTAATGTCATAATATATAGTATACCTTATGTCGGTACCAGACATGATAAGAATGATGGAAAAGTATTACGATGGAAGTAAATCACAAAATGTATCATTTATTTCTTAGTATTTTTACATGTTAAATTGACTATAACTCCCGAACCAGCCGTAGAATATCGTTACTTTTTATATTGTTCACATAGGTACTACGCATACTTTAATACTATACAAGAATCAGCCTTTCTAATTATTGTTCATTTTTGGTAACCATAACACGTCTTTGAGCGGCCATATCTAGTGAAAGGGCCAATGAATAGCGTCAGTTTTTATTCTGTTCATATAGGTACTGCGCATACTTTAATACTATACAAGAATCAGCCTTTCTAATTATTGTTCATTTTTGGTAACCATAACACGTCTTTGAGCGGCCATATCTAGTGAAAGGGCCAATGAATAGCGTCAGTTTTTATGCTGTTCATATAGGTACTGCGCATACTTTAATACTATACAAGAATCAGCCTTTCTAGTTATTGTTCATTTTTGGTAACTATAAAACGTCTTTGAGTGGCCATATCTAGTGAAAGGTCCATCGGCATGCGGGCAGACCTTCACTATCGTCATCAGTGAAGAGCGTAGCATCCACCTAATACTGAATCAGCCTTTCTAGCGATAGTTACCAAAAATGCAGTTATCTCTTAGTCTAATAGCTCTTAATCGTCTTGACAGTTACAAAAATATAATCATGGTTGGTGACATTAATATAAATATACTTCCAGGCAGTAATGATCCAAATGCAGACACTTACTTAAACTTGCTTGCATCACACGGTATGCTCCCGGGTCATCTTCTCCCCACCAGATTACACAACTGCCTGGACCATGTTATATTTAAATCCCCAAATAGTGTTACTACGTTAGTCCTTGACGCTGATGTTACTGATCATGCTCCTGTTTTATTTTTCTGTGATACTAAAGTTAAAACGCAATCAGCCAACTGCACAACTCATCGAATAGACATTAAAGCTATAGTCAGCCATTTGGAGCAGACAGATTATTCCTCTATTTTGGCATCCCGTGATCCTGATTATGCTACGGATATTCTTGTTACATTAATTTCTGATACCATAAAAAATAATTCTCACACCAATACCATCCCAAACAGAAAAAGAATTATAAAACCGTGGATAACTCCTGGCCTTCTGAGATGTATTCGCCATCGTGACAAGTTATACCGTAAATTCAAAAAAAACCCTAACGATTTAACTTTAAAGACGATTTTCACCCGTTATCGTAATTTTTGCAATAACCTACTAAAAAAATTGAAACGTGATTATGAGCGTAATGAGTTTCAAATTGCTTCCAAAAATCCAGCCAAAACGTGGAAACTTGTCAAGAGAATCGCAAATATCAAACCTAAGAAGTCTAATTCTCCAGACTTACTGAAAATGTGTGGCAAGCCAGCAGAGTCAGTGAATGCAGTGAACAAATTTTTTGCTAACGTAGGGAAAAGTCTTGCTGAAAAGATAAATCCACCACCAATTGATGTGATAAATAAGTATTGCCCACCCATTCCTTCTCGCTTAAATTCAATGGCTTTGCATAGCGTAGACGAGAGTGAAGTAGAATGCATCATAATCAATCTTAAGGGTAAATGCGCTGTCGGTTGGGATGGCATTCCTGCTTCTATTGTTAAAGCTGCCGCTCATGCACTAGTACCTATACTAACCTTTATTTTTAATCTTTGTTTGGCTCACGGTGTTTTTCCTCGAGCCTTTAAGAAAGCGCTAGTGCATCCTATCTATAAAAGTGGAGACAGAGACAGTGTCAATAACTATAGACCTATATCAGTCCTCACTACTTTATCCAAGATATTTGAAAAAATTCTTAACAAAAGATTAGTTAATTACATGGAAGAAAACAATATTCTCTCCCAAAATCAGTTTGGGTTTAGGGCGGGCAAATCTACGGAGGATGCCGTAGTGACACTTACAAATAGTATAGTTAACAATTTTGATAATAAACTTAAAACAGTAGGCATTTTTCTAGACCTTTCTAAAGCCTTTGACACTGTCTCTGTCCCTAAGCTACTATATAAGCTTGAATGTATTGGCATAAGAGGAGTTGCACTTGAAATTTTTAAAAGTTACTTGTCGGAACGCACACAATCTGTTGTAATAGAAAATTTCACCAGCAATTCAGAATTTATACATTTTGGAGTTCCGCAAGGTAGCGTCCTTGGACCTACCTTATTTTTAATCTATATTAATGATTTGTGTGCGCTGCGCCTTCCAAATTGCAAAATCATTACATATGCCGATGACACAGCATTAATTGTTAACGGCAATAACTGGAAGGAAGTCTGCGAACACTCTGAATTTGCCATCAAAGCTGTCATGAAGTGGCTAAATTGCAACCTTCTAACCCTAAACTTGGACAAAACTAAGTTTATGACTTTTACCCCAAGCAGAGCTACACAAGCTCCAGCCTCCTTCTCTGTTCGGGTCCATGAATGTAATGATTCTAACTCTACTTGCGCTTGTGCAGTTCTTGAACGCACCTCCTGTATCAAATATCTAGGTGTCATGGTAGATAGCTTCTTATCTTGGAAAGAGCATATTGATTCTGTTTGTTCACGTACTAGAAAGCTAATGTTTATTTTTAAAAACATAAGGAATGTTGCTGACCCTCAATGCCTAAAGTCTGTTTATTATGCCCTTGCTCAGTCAGTGTTGACTTACTGCATAACCGCATGGGGTGGATCTCCAAAAACGCTTATGATTAAGGTCGAGCGGGCCCAAAGGGCAGTGCTAAAAGTTATGCTCAAAAAGCCTATTCTTTTCTCTACTGCTGAATTGTACGCGAATTGCCAGGTACTCACGGTCCGCAAACTGTTTATACTACAAACAATCCTACGTAAACACTCCGAACTATCTTACAATCCTAATGAATGCAACTTAAAGCGAAGATCTTATAAGGTATGCAATTATAAATCTCGCCGGACTGCTATTGCGAGTCGTCATTATTACCACTTAAGTTGTTCACTGTACAATCAAATAAATAAAGTTCTACACATTTATCCCTTGACTTCTGTGAAATGCAAAAAGAAATGTATTGAGTGGCTTTTAACTCTTTCATATGATGAATCAGAGAAACTTGTTAGGTCTTGGTCTTTTAAATAATTCTTACTCATATAACACGCACACATACTCCCTTCACACAAACATCTACACACACACACACACACACACACACACACACACACACACACACATACACACGCGCGCGCGCGCGCATATTCACACATCATAAAACACGTAATATTTAATATTTCATTGCTCGAGCTAACACAGCTTTTCCCACTTGAATAAGTATGTCCTGTATAGCAAACAATTAATTAAATTTAAATAATAATTGATAAGCAAATCTCTTAGATATTTTTGTTTCTAAATTTATTTGTTAGATATTAAGAAAAATGTGAATACGTTTAACTTAATATTACAACTTAGTTCAGATTTTGTAACCATTATTTTTAGATGAAACAATGTACAATGTTTGAGGAGGGCGATCATCACTGCAACACAGTTCTTAACTTTTGCAGGATGATCGTTCATATATGTTTTTAAGTCCTATGTTAACGTTTCAAAATAAAGTTTTTATTATTATTTTATTATTATTATTAATTAGATTTTGTTAAAACACTTGAAAAATTCACTAGCTCATTTAGAATAGTGACGCGGACGGTAACAAAACCGAATTAAAATAATAAAGAGAACTCAGTTAATGACTAAAACAAGGTTGAATTCCCGTTGATACATAATTTTTGTGAGTAAATGGAACGCTTAGGGAGCTAGAAACAAGAAACATAAAGTTTACAGATTTATTAGAATAAAAACAATTTAGTGTTACAATTAAACCTTAATTACATCAGATATAAAAACAATAATAGAGTTAATTAAAATGCGTAATTATGCTCAGCAGTTCAGCACGTAAGCGGTTAACACATAAAATAGTAAAGTTATAGCTCCAGTACTGTCAGTAGTTCACTTCATAAAATGAAACATTAAAGAGGTAGCTCTATTAGCTTGCGCGAAGTTATTTTATCAGCAGTTAAGCTATTTATAGTGTGTTTTCAAATTGAAATGAGTCTGCGATAGAGATGCATAAAACTTCGGACGGGTCCGACGTACCTACTTGTGGTGCTCCGCTAGCTGGCCTCTTTGCTTCGCACCGGCCAGTGCATACGTCTGCCAGCTATGTACTGAAGTTCGAATATCGAATCGCTGATTGGCAGAAAGCAACGTTGAAAGGCCGGTGGCTTATTCACTCGAGAGACGCGGACAAGCGTGGCCGTCTAGCAAAGCTGCTAGGCCCACCTTTCTTTTACCATATATCTATACAGTGTTAATATACAATATGTCGTTATTATAATATACTATCGTGTTAGTCATTATCGAGTGTATCATTTCAACGCCTACACTTAGGAAGTGAATCCTAACTAGATAGTTGGTTGTAGCAGGCGAGGAAGTCCATAACGCCCTACAAATGGTGACCCCGAGAAGAATATTTTCAATAAAAGCAAATTAGTTTCATAAAATTAGATGATGCGTCCTGTTCTCATGTAGGTGCCTGTCTGCAGCAAAAGTATACTACAGATATTCAGCATGTCAAAGGGGCAGACAACCTCGTTGCGGATGCATTCTCGCGAGTGGAGGGCATCTCAGCACAGGACCTCCTCGTGGAGCTTTCTCGTTCGCAGGCATCCGATGAGGAATTAAGGAAGCTGCGTGATTCAACTTCAATGAAGTTGGCACGCGTTCCGATACCAGATAGTGGAGTTGACCGGCGCGCAGCGTCGCACGACAACTTCGTATCACCCGCAATGCAACGGTATGGTGGAGCGACTTCACCGCCAGCTTAAGGCGGCGATTATGTGCCACGCTAACCCGCAATGGACCGAGGTACTCCCACTTGTACTCCTGGGAATAAGGAGCACCTGGAAGGAAGACCTCGGAACTTCTAGCGCAGAGCTAGTATATGGGGAATCACTGAGATGCCAGGTGAATTTTTTAACCCTACTTATAAGGATCGACATATTGATCCAGCATATTTTATTGATAGACTTCGCACTCATATGGCGAATCTATCGCCAACTCCTGCAACTGCACATTGCAAAAAGTTTTTCTATATACCTAAAGATTTATCTTCCGCATCATTCGTGTATTTACGTCGAGGAACGATCAAGTTAGCGTTACAGCAGCCGTACACAGGTCCTTTCAAGGTGTTGGAGCGTGGTGAAAAGACTTTTAGGATTGAAGTGAAAGGGAAACCAATCACAGTCTCTATTGACAGGTTGAAACCAGCTTACTTGTCACTCGATCCATCAGATGCAACAAGTCCACCTCCAGTTTATACGCATTCCGGACGTAGGGTGCGTTTTCCGTCGCATTTACAAACTTAATTTCTTTTCTTCTCCCGTTCTTTTTCACTCTGCAGGGGGGTGATGTGGTGCTCCGCTAGCTGGCCTCTTTGTTTCGCACCGGCCAGTGCATACGTCTGCCAGCTATGTACTGAAGTTCGAATATCGAATCGCTGATTGGCAGAAAGCAACGTCGAAAGGCCGGTGGCTTATTCACTCGAGAGACGCGGACAAGCGTGGCCGTCTAGCAAAGCTGCTAGGCCCACCTTTCTTTTACCATATATCTATACAGTGTTAATATACAATATGTCGTTATTATAATATACTATCGTGTTAGTCATTATCGAGTGTATCATTTCAACGCCTACACTTAGGAAGTGAATCCTAACTAGGTAGTTGGTTGTAGCAGGCGAGGAAGTCCATAACGCCCTACATACTGACCACTTTAGTTAAGACTTTTATCAAGTATCTACCTGATGACCTCCCTGGCGCAGTCTTGAGCGCTGTTGTATTAACATGGGAGGTCCCGGGTTCGATCCCCGGCAGAGTTAATTTGGGAATTTATAATTTCTGTATTTTCTCTGGTCAGGCCTGGTGGGAGGTTTCGGCCGTGGCTAGTTACCATTACTGGCAAAAGTGCCGCCAAGCGATTTAATGTTCCGGTACGATGATTACATCATCATAATGTGTAGAAACCGATTAGGGGTGTGGGTTACATAACTGCCATACCCCTAACAGGATAGCCCGCTAGCATCTTAGACTGCATCATCACTTATTGTATGTATAAGCTTAGGAAGCATAATTTTTTTAACAAATTGGACAGTACACAGGTGACTATGGGCCTTCCCTCCTCTGCATTTATGAGCCCACAGTATCTTAAGTTAACTCAATATTTCCTACTTCCTACGGCACTGTTGAATGCTGACGGTACTGAACACTGACCGTAGGTTTACTACTGAAAGATAAGATCTATCAAACTAGCTTTGGGATTAGTGAACTTGAGAGCCCATACAAATGGCAACTAAAGATTTTAAAGATGTGGCTAATGTCATAAATTGGACTATAATATAATCAATTATTATTTGTCTGTATAAACGGAACAGACGAAAGCAAATTGAGAGTAGGTATTATGTTGTGTATTCCACTTAAAAAATGTCTAAATTTCACTTTCGCGTATGTTAAAAGGAATGAACCGACCGTGCTAAATGCTTTATCTCTCATATCAATCAAGAACGACTGCCTTTGTTCTATAAGTTATTGAGGATTGACGATTGTTTGTAACAAGTAGATTTGTAGGAAATTAGTTTCTAATTTTACAATGTGGCTACGTGGCCTGTACATGAAACCGTTATAAAACCTTTCTGTTATGAAATACAGGTCAACTTAAGTATATGTGGTATACAGGCTTAGAAAAGCACCACAAAAATGTACCAACGGAGTATTATAATAGTAATGTATGAAGAGTAGAGGCATACTCTACTTCTAGGTCCTTACTTTTTTCTTACCATATATAATTCAGAAACCTTTTAAAATTTAAACTCAATCGTTTTCTCTACATAAGATAGTATTTTAAGACTTGCATCAATCTGATATCAAATCTACAACAAATATACTCTTAAGTCGTGTAACGTGTTGCAAAATGTTTTAAAGTATACTTACTCAACTGAAAACAAGTCTCCTAAGTATAAGCAGTAACAACTACGTTTCATACTAGTCTTTGCCTGTGGCTGCGCCCGCCTAGTTTCACCTGTCGTACAATAGGCCAATAGGCGGAACAAAAAGGCGAATCTAACAATACCCCATTGACGATTTACCGTTACGCGCTAGTATTTTACGAGTAACGCCCATTTTCTTACAGTTTTCAGAACAAAGTAAAAATGGGTCGATCAGCAGGCCTAGTGGGAGATTTGTATCTTTTCGATCGCGTCTTAAGTCAACTATGATTTGTATGGAATTGATAGAGCGCCAGCTGTCATCTGTCATCATGCGCTTGACAATTCCATACAAATCGTAGTTAACTTCTTAATTCGTAGACGCGATCGAATAGGGAATCTATAGTTTATCTTATCCACTAGGCCCCTAGAAGACTGACCACAGGTTCATGTACAGGCCACGTAGCCACATTGTAAAATTAGAAACCAAACTCATGTAAATTAATTTATTATTTATTAATTTAGCAGTTGAAATTAATCGCGCAACGCAACGGACCTCAACTGCATAGTTTTATTTTAGTTACAATATTGGCGCAGCAAATCATACAGCTACAGCGCAGTTAACCAAAACAGCCAACCACGTCTTGGACAAAAAGTATTAGCGTTTCGGCTATTATAAGTTTTATAAAAAATCCATTGAAATCCATTTATAGGGTGTTTTTTCATTGGCCGACAACGATATATTGTCGCTAATATAAACTCACACTATAACTCAACGATATCGGGGTACTGAAATGTATGGTACCTATGACGCTTTTTCGTTGACCGACACGATACTTAATAGTTATCCTCGCCGATCATCGATTTACCAACTAAGGATACAACATTACCTACAAATTAATACTCAAAAAGCGTCCACAATCGCTACAAACACAGCTATGGATAATATAGACTGAGACACCAAACGGTTCACAAAAACCGACCATATAATTTTATATTTAGGGTTCAATTTTGTAATAACAATTCGACACATACGACATTTTGTCGCCTAGTGTACTCATGCGCGACTGAGGCGAAAATTGTTCACAATATCTATTTGTGCACAATTTGACCGTGCCGTTTTTTGCGTTTCGATGGTGCGTCTAAGGTCAATGTAAGTCAATGTCGCCGATACGTAAGCTCATTTTCATACCGAAATAGTCAAACTGGAATTATCTCCTATGTGGTTATCGTTCAGGATCACAGTTCGCTGACTTTTGCGTCGGTGTCATGAGGGCAGTGGCGAAGAAAAATAAATGATTTTTATTATTTAATCTATTTTAATATTAGAGTTTTATGTAAGTTAATATTATTATTTTAATTTTGTTTAGTTGATCGAGAATCGAGATACGCAAGGAGAGAGAGAGAGAAACAGAAAGATATAGTCGGCAACGATATTATCGTTAACGTGTCGGTCCCTGAAAAAACACCTTTATTCGAACACCTATTTCAAAAAATCATGTTATTATCCGTCTATTTAGAATTCTTACAACTTAGAGAAAAAACGAAACCGAAATTCCTAACCGATAAAAACGCATCCACGGTTGGCCTTGACAAAGGGCGAGTAGAAATAAACGCATTAATATATGAAAGAAGATTTAAATATTATGAACCCAAGTCAACGTTAACCAAGCAATAATGATTAATCAATTGGAGCGAATTAAGTTTGAGTTTTGATGACTAATTAATCACGCCCAGCGTACCGGAAAATATAAGGAAACCCACATAATAATTATGTGTGGCCGGTTAATTACACATTTATACAAGTTACGCGAAGAAAATAAATATATTATCTAACTTAACATCTTTACGAAGAATGATTTTGAGTAGATTGTGTGTATTATGCGAGATATTCTAAGGTGTTTTTATATCTTTTGTGAGTTTTACGTGTACAATTATTTATTGGTAAGAGATAAGATTCTTCAATCTTATCTAATCTATTGGTTTTCAAAGAAGAAATAAGATCAATCTGTCCTGCGACTTTACCGATCCATCCATCCATCCATCCATCAGCCTGCATTCGTTCACTGCTGGACATAGGCCTTTTGGAGAGCGCGCCACCACACACGGTCCTCCGCTTTCCTCATCCACCCACTTCCCGCTACCTTACCGATGAAATAACAAAATTATAGAAGGTACCTACTATACAAGATATATTAGATACATCTTTGAAGTGACATCGATGAACCGGATCGAACAGCTAATGACAATACCTTAATTTGCTCGGAAGGGATCGATGTTGAAAATTTACCCGGTACATACAAATTCATATTGTGTTACTTAGTTTGTCAACTTGTGTCGTTCTTGATGATTAACCGAATGCAGGTTATAGCATTCGGTTAAACTCTCTAGCTCGCGCTTAGCGCGAGACAAATTACAAGTGGTGCCATCTAGGTGGCACAAAGTAAACTAAATTACTTAGACGCAAGCAATTATTTTAATTAAAATACTAGCGGCCACTTTTTGATTGGCACCAATAGTATAACAGGACGGAATAGACGCAAATATATGTATATTCCCCCATTTATAATTATACATAACAATTAGTTTTTGATCACGTACTCGATACATGACGTAATAAATAAATAATTCTGCAGCGGGATCTCATATGATGCCCGCCACTTTGTCCGCGTGGATTGAATTTTTTTTATTCCCGCGGGAACTCTTCAATTTTCCGGGATCTCTCAAGTACCAAATTTCATAAATATTGGTTGAGTAGTTGGGCCGTGAAAGCGTAGTAGATAGACAGACGGACAGACAGACAGACAGACACACACACGCATTTATAATATTAGTACGGATATAGATTACTGTCGACTAAGGCGAAATGCATGCCGAGCCAGTGCCAAACTAAGCTTGATAGGATACACAGTTTGAGAAGCCATTTTATTTTGAACCATCTGTTCTTGGACATCCCTGAATAGTCTGGGTGTATCGCGCGACATTTGTTTTTGTCGTTTTTATTGCCGGAACATTTGGTCGTTCGTTTGGTTGGTTCGAAAACTTTTCTCCGAAGTTTATTTTTGCGAGCCGACACTTGATGCTCTTTTGTTTTTCTTCTCCGTTTTGCGTTCTCTTTGATGGGTTCGACTTTATTTAGTTAAATTATTATTAGTATCTTCAGATTTTGTGTTATTGTGTTTTTTCAATCATTAGCTGGGATTACATCCTACGATCTCCCAAGCTGTTGTACTGTTTTAGTGTTAATAATTTTGATGATCTAGTCTGAATCTTTGATTGAGCATGGAATACGATTATATTACTATATTCTAGAAACCAAGCTCATTATTTGTTATTCCATAGACTCTTGGTAATAAGTAATAACAAATGTAGGTATGTCATACAATTTCGTTACTTAATTCAGTGTAAATTGTATCGCTACTTGTTTGTAGCTTATCTAAATGTTGGTATTTCTATTATTACCTTCTTTTGCTAGTCAGCTATGCAAAAACAACATTGATTTAAAAGCAAAAAGCGCGCTGATTTTTTACAATAAATGTATAAACCTCGATCGGTGTACCAAACAATACATAATAACAGTATAGATGGAGGTGGCTGTGACAGACAGCTGATCAAACTACAATGAAATCGAAAGTAGATGACACCGATAGACCTTTTCAAATGGTGACATCCATTGAAACTGATCAGTGATCAATGATTATGAATGTTTTTAGATCAGGGGACCTAGCACCGATGATTGCAATATGGATCACTTTTAAACTTTTGTTACAAGTGTTACTAAGCAAGAGCACCGGAAATAAAGTCAATAACAATTTGTTAAAATTGTTCGCCTTGCCTTTTAACTGACTGTAAATGATGATGATGATGATTAAATTAAAACGCACTACTTCGGAAGCTGGTAAATATGATATTGAAAAACCGGCCAAGTGCGAGTCGGACTCGCGCACCGAGGGTTCCGTACAAACCTGTAGTAAGTTTTACGATTTATGACGTATTAAAAATAAAAATTACGTTTGTTGTATGGGAGCCCCCCTTTAATATTTACTTTATTGATATTTAATTATTTATTTTGAAAGGTAATATACAAGTTAATATTCTGTGAAAATTTGAACCGTCTACCTGTTACCGTTTTTAATATTGAGCAAAAAAATACGAAAAAAACACGTTTATTGTATGGGGACCCCCCTTAATATATATATATTTTTTAATTTTTAGTATTTGTTGTTATAGCGGCAACGGAAATACATCATTTGTGAAAATTTCAGCTTTCTAGCTATCACGGTTTATGAGATACAGCCTGGAGACAGACAGACAGACAGACAGACAGACAGACAGACAGCGGAGTCTTAGTAATAGGGTCCCGTTTTTACCCTTTGGGTACGGAACCCTAAAAAAGATCAATATTTCTTATTGGTTTCTTCCTTCCATAAATTATTATTTATGGCTTTGCTGATATTAAGTTTTCAGCTGGTGTACATGTATCAAAATATGAAAGTTTGGATGGATGTATGGATGTATGGACGTTTGTTACTCAATCACGCCCCAACGGCTGAACGGATCTGGATGAAATTTGGCACAGAGATAGATTATAGTCTGGAATAAAACATAGGCTACTTTTTATCCCGGAAAATTAACACCGCCGTCTCCGTTTTCGTCGATTCTAAAATCGATAAACCTAAGTATGTAACGCGTAGATCGAAAAATTTGAAATAATACATACTATAATTAATATATACCCGCGGGAGCCGAAAACCCTCGATCCACGCGGACGAAGTCGCGGGCATCAGCTAGTGAAATAATAAAGTTTTGAGAAGAAGAATTACTTTTGATAATTGCATAAGCTTTATAAAAGCAATTTGAATCCTCTTATCATGTTGGTACAATGTACTGGGAAGTTAATCGTATACAGTGACAAGTGAAAATAAGATTTGCGGCATCACGAAGATCCCATGCTGCGAACAATACCATCGCGAAAATTATTTAAGAACCGGATCCACTTTCGCCATAATAAATTTATGTCGGACACCGGTGATAGATTAGCCACTAGAACGTAATCAGGTGAGCAGTAATCACGCTAAACTAGATCACACACGGTCTCAGCCTATTTTAACCTACGCGACGTCCAAAAAAGAGGAGGTTCTTTCAGCCAAGTATTATTCTACATTTATTGACAACCTCCGTGGCGCAGTTTTGAGCGCTGTTGTCTTAACGTGGGAGGTCTCGGGTTCGATTCCCGGCAGGGTCAATTTGGGAATTTATAATTTTTGAATTTGTTCTGGTCAGGTCTGGTGGGAGGTTTCGGCCATGGCTAGTTACCACCCTACCAGCAAAGACGTACCTACCGCCAAGCGATTTAGCGTTCCGGTACGAAACTCGGCTAGGAGTATGAGTTTAATATGACTGCCGTACCACTAACAAGTTAGTCCGCTTTCATCTAAGGCTGAAATCGCAGCCAAGGGCTAACTTTGTAGCGGAATAAAAAAATACATTAATAATAGATCTTAAGTACCTAATAACTTACACCGGCAATAAAGTATTCGGCAGAAATATAAAATATTGAGTTTAAGTAAGAGATAATCGACAGCTTCAACTCCGTATAGCGTCAACCCTCTTTTGAAATAATAAAGAGTCTAAGCAAAGACAAAGTTCGCTCTATAGATCTCACACTTATGCTGAGATCTATACAGCTAACTTTGACTTTGCTTAGACTTAAGACATGGTTAAAACGAGACAGATTTATGTTACTCACATAAGTCCATCTCGTTTTAACTCTAAGTAAAGTCTGAGCCAAGTCAAAGTACGCACTATAGATCTCAGCCTAAGTTCTCTCGTCTCGTGGGGCCTCTGCCTTAGAAACGTGCATAAATTAACGTTTTTGAAATAGAATTCCGCGTACATTGTTACGTGAAGAATGCGTACATTTTGTTGCGTTACTTTAACAGACACGATCTTAACTTCGTTTGTAGTGTGATCTGTTAAAAAATGGAGCACTCGGCCGCTCTACAAATAGTTGCCCAGTTAGTTATAAAGTATAAATAAATAATAAACTTACTCGTAGTCAGTTATAAAATGCCCAGGTAACGAAAAATACACTTGTTAATATCCCATGTTTACTATACGGGAAAAGGTTAAGACGGAAACTGACACATCTAGAGCTAAGAGTTTTGGTAGAATGATTAAATTAATAATACCTCGAACCCCATTCCACACTATGAAAATTTTAAAAAAATTTGATTAAATTTGTAAAAACCCTTCAAAATAGGCCGATAAAATCGCACCACTAGCTCATCGTGTACAAAAATATCCCTAGTACAAAATCAAAACATTGAAAACAAAGCGGGCTTCATAAGAGATCACGTCATGTGAAGTTCACCATACGGTGTTTTTCTACACCGCACGTGATTATTCAGGTAGGTACTTTGTGTTTCATCTAGTGACGTGATTCATGTTACTGTATAAATTTAAATTAACTTTATCGCCTATATTCCTAATTCTCAGGCCACATAATACCAATGTAAATATAGAACAAGAAGTTAGTACAGTTAGATTTAAGTAGAAGGAAAAGAAAAGGAGTCCAGAGCCCTGAGCCAGTGAACTACGAAGAGTAAAATTGAGATAGAGATATGTAAAGCAAATCAAATCAAGAAACATAGACGAAAGTCGTTCCGTGTAAGAATATATCTCTTACTAGTAAAGTAATTATCGTAGCAAGGAAATCTTTAGAGAAAGCAAACAACTCGACACTTTCTTGTACATCATTGGATAAACATAAATGCAAAGTCTGTTTGGACGCTTAGTCTGTCTACAAATTAATTACACGCCGCTAACTAATGTTAAAGATTAATGTTTATGGGTGGTAATTAGTACAGGTGCATATATAAGCGTAATTCTATTTATTATTAATAAACAATTACATTTTATACTAGTATTCTAACAAACTGGGAGTGACAATCTAATATTGATCATCAAACGCAGAAAGTTCAGTTATTTGGGATATTTACTCAGACATGATAGGTACGTATTATGTACTGTCTCTTTCAGACCGTCGTGTCAGGCAAAATTGATAGGATGATAAGCACCTGTATAAGAAGAAGGTTGTGGCTTGGGAACTTCCGAGAATGGACTGGGATAGCCACAGAAGGATTATTGTTACTTGACTTGTAATTAAAAGGAAAACTTAAATGAAATATTATGTATGATAAAAATTATATACTTAAATCCAAAGTCAGTATTGTGCAAGTATGTATGTCTGAATGAATTCCTCAGTAATGTGTGGTCATACTTTATCAACGTTTACTTATCTTTGTGTAAACAGCACGTGTGTGATTATGCAATGTTGGGTCGTGTAGGCAAGAGTTTTACTATTGCAATACAGAGTTGTCATATTACTAGAGAAGCAACACCATAAGTACAAGTTTAGTAGACTGGCACTGGGCTTGTTAATGTAGTATGCACTGCCTTTCGTACAAATGGATCTTAATCGTTATAGATATAAAGTGGAATCTTAAAATTATGTAAAAATGGTAGAGGTAGTCTAATCTAAGAATGAACGCGCCTCGCTCACGGCCTTTATGCATTGAGCGCATAACGACTGCGTTGGCCGTAGAATTCATTTCTAAATAATAGCCGGTGACTAAACGACCAATGACGACGGAGGTCCAATTTGTGTGTTAGGCTGTGTTAGGCCAAAAGAGATAGCTTCCGACTTGTTATCTAGAAGTGGGGAGTGGATGCTTAATTTGACACCTTATCTATAAGGTTTTCAGGGCCAGAGAGAGACATTTTTGAGGGTAACAATAAAGTGCGTTTTGAAGATGTCAAACCGTGACTTTAATTTCCATAATATTTTAACCTCGCATAATATAACATGATACAATTACGCACAGGTTACGTTAACTTGAAGAGAATATAACCTCTAAGTATACCATGATCTAAATCAATGTCGTAATAAGTAACTTATCGAACCTACAGTACCTCTACCTATACTTGCACGATGTCATGTATAAGCCAATTAGGGATAATGTACACGTTAACCTGGAAAGGTATAGCGATATTACCTTTTACAGGTTGAGGGCTTGATGTGGCTCATCTTAGACTACGTTGCAATCAGTTGATACAGGCGTAGATAATCCTTTTGCAACGCATACTCTATTTTCAGCATTTATTTAGTTCCTTTCTTATCATCCTCCATTCACGTATTTAATTCATTGTTGAACTTACGATGCTGAAAGCCACAGGCTTACCTGCAAAAAAAAGGTATTATTAGAATAACAGCTGATAAATGATAGTATAGATATGCATTGATTAACAGTCGTCATCATAATATAAAATAATTTCGTGCATCGTATAGATTTCGATAGTCAAAAATGAAATACCTTACACAGCCCACGCCTTATTGCAACTTATTTCTTTCATATTTTCTGTACCTCTATTTTCTTAAATCAGACTCCGTTGAGTCGTTAATTTCTTATTGAAATCAAATTAAAATGGTAACAACTGTCATATTAAAGAAAAAAACTTTGACGTAGTGATCCAGAAACGATATTACGAGTAGATATAAGAATTAAACCAGAGCAAGTATCCATCATGCACGTATGCATTATTACCTGAATGATGCATGTAAAACTAGAAACGACTTCCTAAAACACGAATCAACTACAAGATATCAAGGAGAACTCAAAACGAAGTTGATAACCGTTTGACAGGTGACGTCACATTATGGCATGCACCGGCGGGGCCTCAGGCCCGTCAATCACCTGAGGCTGACTTGACGTGCATATGAATCTCAAGAACGTCGTTACCATACTGTATACAATCGAAAAGTTATTAGTGGTATTTCAAAACTCTACTGTTGAATATTTTCCTAATGAATGAACGAGAAGTTTAATTCGCTATAATCCGCCACAATAGACAAATCTATGTGGTACAGTGTCCTTCACCAATAGCATGCGAACACCCACCACCCAGCAATTCGCACCGGCACAGCACCACACTACACAGATCTTCCAAATCACTCTCAACGTACGTTTCACTCCAAAACCGGAGCATCTTCAGGAGATGTTGACTCGACAATGCACGATTGTAAAGAACTTTTCAATACACTTGCTCGAAAAATGCACTTACAGAGGCAGTAAACAGGGCTTGTAAGTTAAATTTACTGCCCTCGTGCTTTTTTTTTGCAGAATTTACTGCCCTCGTGCAGTAAATTTGTAGTTTTTTTTAATTTTTATAAGTCCACTTTACTTCTAAATAAAAAGTTTTCTTGCAAGAAGGTTCGCTAATGATATTGACTTTGTATGTAGAAAACTTAAAAAATAATAACATTTAGATGTGGATTGATGAAATTAATTCATGAAATTAAAAATTTTATTTAATGTAGTTAATTAAAATTGTTTTAAGTTTTATAAATCAATAAATTAAAGGCTGAATAGTCCAGGCTGAGAGTTAAGAGCTAGAACCTAGAGCCATGAAGCCAATTAAAAAAAAACGCAATTACAACAACGCGCCGTAGATAGGTACTAAATCTTTAATCTGTGCGCGTTATTTTTAAAAGTTTCGTTGAGTTTTTCTGAATTATTAATTAATATGAGTGGTTTATGTGTTGTGGAATAATAAAATTAAATCAACAATTAGGTATTTTAGATGTGAGAAAAAAATCGCGCTATTAATAGCCGCCAAAAATCTCGAAATAAGTACGGGCGTGAGAAACCATTTTCTAGTGAGTACCTTGTACCTACCTACTCGAGTTTTATTTTCAAGTTTTCTCACAAATGTATTGAAAAATATCGTGTGATACACGGGCGTTAAGGTTTTAACAAACTCGTGACGATGGTCAGCCCTCGACTGGCGTCATCGGGCTGACATTAGTCAACTCGTATGTAAAAACCTATTTACCGCCCTTAAATCACAAACTACTATTACAATCCTATATAATAGAATATTTTCCTTACTTCCCACGCATTTTTTGTAATGTACCTACTGAACTATTTTTTTTCAACTTACTCGTATATTTAATTCCCAAATTATTAGGGATGTGCAGGTTTTTTAAGAAACTGGACTTTTTATCATCTTTATCTTGTCCTCTGCTAGAGGATAGTCGGTAGTCACTCCGTAATGAGCGGCACCAACCTCACCAGGTCCTTATCACTCCACATCTGCCTGCAGCAACCTGCTGCGAGACATTATAATAACTAGGTAACTAATGTGCTTATTATGTGCGACGAGAAACAATAATTTTGATGGTCTTTACTTAGAAGACGTCTTTTAGAAAGAATATACGGAAACATATGAAGAATATATATAGAAAATACTAGCTGATGCTTCATCCGCGTGGGTTGAGGTTTTTCGGTTCCCGCGGGAACTCTTTAATTTTCCGGAATAAAAAGTAGCCTATGTGCTATTCCAGACTATAATTTATCTCTGTGCCAAATTTCATCCAGATCCGTTCAGCCGTTGGAGCGTGATTGAGTAACAAACATCCATACATCCATACATCCATTCAAACTTTCGCATTTATAATATTTATTTGATATGATTATGTAGGATACAGAAATCTTTAAAATTGCTCAATTGGATATCTAGTTGAGGCTGATTATTAACTTTTAAATAAAAGCAGACCAAATAATATTTCAGACAACGTTTAAGCGCATTCGACTGAGGTTTCCAGATGGCAATCGCACTATGTAAAGCAAGTCTGTCAAATCTGTCGAACATTACAAGCCCTCTTTCACTATCCTACTTAAATTGTAAAGCACTTGAAGTTAATACTATCAGTGACTCGCGATCACAGGCCGGGGCTCGTAAAACCATTATTTTTCACTTAGCCACCACTGATCTAGTCTAGATAAACCAACAAGCTCGCTATCATGTGCTTTTATAACGGAGTCATAACAACGTTTACTTAAGATAATCACGCCTCTACGGTTCTCTCCATACGGGTAATCAATTTGAATTTAACTAAAACCTTGAAGATTCCAAACAAGCTTCAATTGAATTACATTGAACAATGAAATATGAAGTAATAATGTTACAAAACAATGAACAATGTAAATTATGACTCTCTCTGGTGATTAAAACTAAACAAAAAACTATCAAATTATCTACTTAAATACTTAAATGTAATACAGGTACCTATACAAATTGATGCACGTACATTACCCCAGATCGATATATTAGACATCAAGGCTCAACTCACGTGGTCGCTACAATTAATACTATGATCAACGATCTATAAGAGTTTGTAAACCAAAAAGAAGACAGATATTTTATGTTTGATACTTGTACTTTTCAAATATCTAGGAATAAATCTTCATTATGTGGCGTAATATATGACTAATAACAAAGTGGCTGTAAATAAAATTGCCGACTTGAAAGATCTAAAACAAATGCGTAGGAGCAATTCTTATAAAACCGGAACCGTCTACAAAAATAAGGCCGATTCCATTCGAACAAGATTGGTCACAAAACATCTTAATAGATTCCCTCGCTTCAATACAAATTCCCATGCTTTCCACCCGACTTCAAACCTGTTCTATGTAGCCGATCGATAATAACGATCGCTGAATCGAGATTCACTATTATCGTCGAACCTTGCAATCTATATCCGTTTTTATTTAATTGCAAACATGTTATGCAGTCTGTTACTAATCTGTTTAAACGAATCCAGAGTGCTCTAGAAAATAGAAATCCAATTACATACAGTGTCATGTTTAAGTATCAATAGACGTTATTCTTTACTCTCTTTAAGTGCAATAGTGTCTTCACATAACATTTTGTTTTTGACTTCTGGCTTACATTAGACTGGACATACGTTTTGGTATTTATAATTTAACTAGCTGATGCCCGCGACTTCGTCCGCGTGGATCGAGGTTTTTCGTTTCCCGCGGGAACTCCTAATTTTCCGGGATAAAAAGTAGCCTATGTGTTATCCAGACTATAATCTATCTCTGTGCCAAATTTCATCCAGATCCGTTCAGTAGTTACGGCGTGAAAGCGGAACAAACATACAAACAAACTCACTTTCCCATTTATAATATTATAGTAAGGATGAATCAAGCAACGTTTGGTCTTTGGCGTTCTCCAATTAAGAGTTCTCATTAAAGACGTCTCCATTCAATAAAATTATATTGATCGGGTCTTTTCACTTGATTTCTAAAGTTTGTTTTATTTAATGACATCGATATAATAAAACTAGCATAAAATCATTGAGTAGTACATATTGATATAGCAAGATGAGGAGGCTTAAATTTGGCATTCATCATTTCTTCCTTTTATGACTAAGAGGATGTGACGACCGCTTAACACGGTATGAACTAAATACTGGATTCCTTCAAAATTATGTGAAAAATGATACAATTAATTCAAAATAGCGGTACATCTTACCAAATACGTTTGTGTGCTAACGAAGTCATTCCGCCTAATGCATCTTTCATACAATAACATTCCCCAATTAGAGACGTTAGAGGTTTCACACATTTGGAGTTAAGCTAATGGTATTAGTTCTGATGTTGTTTAAGCAACTATTATTTCCGTATAAATCGCTGTTCATATTGTTGTTGTTTTTTGCTTCATAATATTGACTACTTCTGCTTTCTGGATCTTACCGTTCTCTACTTCTTTCTTTATTATTTATAGCTAAATGTTGTCACATTTATTATTTTAAAGTCGACAAAGATGTTGTTAATATTATCACCTACTTTATTTTATCGTTCATATATCTACCAATTTATTTAGGGCATTGGTCAAGAACACACAGTATCACAATGGGGCTCACAAAATATTGTGCACTTCAACCCCACCAAGACACAAGTATGCGCGTTTTCGGCAAAAAAGACCGCTTTTAAAACTTCTATTCTCTTCCAGAGCACTCCCCTGACTCCATCTAACAGCATTGGGATCCTCGGTGTTAGCATATCGAACGAAGTCCAGTTCCGCGAGCATCTGGAAGGTAAAGCCAAACTAGCCTCCAAAAAACTCGGGGTGCTCAACAGAGCGAAAAGATACTTTGCGCCTAAGCACAGGCTTCTGCTGTACAAAGCGCAAGTTCGGCCCCACATGGAGTACTGCTCTCACCTCTGGGCCGGAGCACCCCAGTACCAGCTCCTTCCGTTTGACCGGATACAAAAGCGGGCAGTTCGACTCGTGGACAATCCCAAAATCACTTGCACGCTGGAGTCCCTAGAGCACCGAAGAGACGTTAGTTCTCTTTGTGTGTTCTATCGTCTCTACAATGGAGAGTGCTCTGAGGAGCTATTTAATCTAATACCACCTTCCGTGTTCTCCAGTCGCACTCTTCGTCGCAGAAACAAATTTCATCCTCACCACCTGGATGCCTGGTCTTCTTCCACCACCCGCTATTCCAGGTCATTTCTGCCACGTACCTGCAAATTGTGGAACCAGCTTCCATCTTCTGTGTTCCCTAATGATTATAATATGTGGCTCTTCAAAGGGCGGATAAACAAATTTCTCAAAAGCCAGCAACGCATTGGCGGTTCCTCTGGTGCTGCAAATGTTCATGGGCGGCGGTAATCACTTACCATCAGGTGACCCGCCTGCTCGTTTGCTCGCTATATATATAAAAAAAAAATAAAAAAAATAAAAAAAAAATAAAAAAAAAAAAAAAAAAACACACCCACAGAAATATTTTCCAAACAAATAACGCCTACTTTTACCAACAATATGTTTTTATACACTAGTCAATTAGATGTTTAGCACTTTCGGAGAGATTAACCGGTAAAAACTATTAGCACACAGAACTTTAAGTGGCACGTGTGGCTACACGTTTTTAGGGTTCCGTAGCCAAATTTGGCAAAAACGGAACCCTTATAGATTCGTCATGTCTGTCTGTCTGTCTGTCTGTCCGTCCGTCCGTATGTCACAGCCACTTTTTTTTAAAAAAATATATGATGTATATTAACCATGCAAACTTCCACCGAAAATTGGTTTGAACGAGATCTAGTAAGTAGTTTTTTTTTAATAATTTAAAACTTACTACAGTTTTGTACGGAACCCTCGGTGCGCGAGTCCAACTCGCACTTGGCCGATTTTTTCTTTGCTTTTACAGCGTTTTACCATGATATTGACATTGAATACTTGTTTGTTGTCGGAAAAGTGCTTGTCCAAGTGAATTAAATCGTTTACATAAACGAAGCACTTATTTATTGAAGAGTAATAAACTTATTCCGACTAGCGACGTCACCTTTAACAATACAATAATACTAAAGATATTTAGGAGAAACAATCACAAAATTTTCTTACCTCATACAACCTAAATAAAAACTTATCACTTTAAATTATTAAAGGTAAGTAATAAATTCAATATAACTGAGGCATTAACCTCAGTAATATTGAATTCTATTTAAATTCCATTCGAGGAGTTTTATTCTTACCATTTAAGGGCATTTCCAAGCATTTACTGAGTTGATCAAAATGAATCGATTTGCTTCCACCCTCATTCACTTATACCCTGAGTCATCTATTAACTTTATTTCCCGATAATATTCTTTTTAGTGCATATTGCACACGATTGGAAGCACATAAATATCGATAAAAGTTACTTCGTGAAGGGTGAAATGAGAGGGTCTGAAAAGCCAAACTTTGATCAAACTCTATTTTGAAAATCTTTAGATGAGTTTTTAACAGTTATTAAGGAAATAGAGGTACAAAACTGCAGATCTTAACGAAATCAGAAGCACAGAAGCGATTGGCTTAATACTTTAACATAAAAAAATTAAGATACGAAATTCTTCACAAAATAGATGATATTGATAGATCAGGGCGCGATTCCCAGAGAGACGCAGGTTCAAATCCTGCCGGTTTCGAATTTTTTTGATATGTATTTAAGTTAAGTAAACTTTAGTTTTAGCTACTTAGGTCAAAGTTGCCAGTAGTTGCGACACGCAATCGTATGACGTACTTACCTAATATGTCACAACTTACAACTCAAAACGAGACATTCTCCGACACAAAGTAACGAACTATTAGTTACATTCTAATAACATCAAGTTAATTAATTATGAAATAGTATAAACATGATAATAGTAGTTTATGCAACTGTCATATAATGAAGGGTATTAAAACACGAGTGTGAGTTTATGAAACGAGCGCAGCGAGTTTCATAATAGTAACGAGTGTTTTAATACCCGTGTTATATGCAGTTGCATACACTACTTTATCTTCACTAATGCAATTTATCAAACAACAATAGTAAAAGCTGACAATAGTTTATCGCGTACGTGTATTGTCACAGTGAACTTGCCGCCATTAAAATCTAACCAATGAGAGCGCAGCTGCGCGCGCAGGGCCAATCAGGAGCGAGCGCGCGCTGTTCGTTTTTTATTTAATTGGCACAAGATCTTACCAAAGAGTTTTGTGTATGTAAGTTTAGTAGTTTCGACGAAGTTTTCACGTATAACCCAACTGTTTTCAAAAGCCAGCCTAATATCAAAATTTTATACAACTTGTATGAGGATTTTGACATAAGGCTTTCGACGAAGTTTTCACGTATAACCCAACTGTTTTCAAAAGCCAGCCTAATATCAAAATTTTATACAACTTGTATGAGGATTTTGACATAAGGCTCGCCAGGTTAATTGGTCGCGTTTTATTGATGTTATAATGAGATTTTACGATATCGATGTGGATATTATACCATCATGTGAAATTGCTTAAATTGAGTGTTTTGTTCTCTGCGCTATAACAGTAGTAATTATAAGTCAAGTATTGGAAACATAAGTAGAATGTTATAACATTAGTGTAGATAAAATTACTTAAACCATCACTATCTTGAGTCTTAGATAAAAGGAATGACAAGTACAAATAAAAACACGTAACTATCACTATATCAATGTAGATAGTAATTTAGGTAGGATACACAGTGAAAATTTAATTAGCATGGAAGCATATGAGAAGAAAGGAAAGTGCAGTACTATTGAATCAATTTCCATCTAGTGAATAGGATTTTAATGTAATAGATATCAATTATTCCTACGATGTTATTATCTATTGCATAAGTGAATTTCCAACGTCGCGGTAAGTGAAGGTGAATAAAAAGTAGATTGGTATCAATCTACATATTTTAACGGATACCTAAAAAACGACAAAATGTCGGTCGTTCTGTTATACTCTTACATTGAAATATTAAACAGAGACGTTACATTTTAATGCGATAATTTTAACAACAGTTCCAAATCTCCAGTCAAGTCGATGAAATGAAAATGTAGGTAACCGGGCCTCATCTATGTGGGTCGTGGGACAAATACTACTTAAACTAAGAATATAGCATTTTAGTATCGAATTATTATTATTTATTAGCATTTTAGTAGCGGAGTAAAGACACTAATATTAACTTTGACTGAAATTCCTACATAAAACAAGATCCTACATTCAGATTCCTACATAAAACAAAATATTAATTTTAGTAATTTAGATAAATACTATCCAAATAAAACCGGTCAACGGCCATCTCTTTTGATTGCGTTGACTTAGAAGCTTAATTTTTTTACAGCTCCAAGGGACCGTAGACCTTAAGTAGTACTATATTTGACATTAATTTTAACTTGATTAACTTTAATGCGTTTCTGAGAAAAAGGTTGTTGACAGACAGACGGATAACGAAGTGATTCTACGAGTATAACGGTTCCATTTTTCCTCAGTTGAGGTACGGAAACCCAAAAATGCCAAAATGGCAAATGTGGACGTAGTTAAAGCAGCAGATGACGAAAAGGCATCAACATTGATACCTTGTAAAACAATGCAACCCAGTGCTATGCAATCTTAAATAAATCTCGCAACGGGCTCTATATTTACAAGTGATTACTAGGAAGCAACGAGTAATTACTTTAAGGAAATTACGTCGCCTAAGAAGTAACAATGCTCACCCGTGCAGCCATAAGTCACGAATGAAAGTGGTCGACCTGCCTATATTGACCCGGCCAATCATTATCTTGGAATGATCGGTGATTCTGTAATTGCACAGACCGCGGGTTAAAGTATTGACTATTAAAATAACTACTGTGTAAGGGGCACTGTTAGATTTAATGGCAGAGGTCAGGATGCGTACGAGGAGTCGGTAGAAGATATAGAGAGGATGGACACCACCAATGATTAACCGGGAGACTGTAAACAAAACAACCATTAGCTATGACTTCAAGTTATATTGGTAAATTTTAGTATGATTAATTAGTTATTTATTTACTGTCGTCACTCGTGGTTTAAGTTATAGGTATTTATTTAATCAAAAAGGAGGAAGTATTAAATTCAGCGCGTATTTGTAGTTTTGGATGTAATTTTGCATGTTATCGTCAATTGTTAACTTTAATCTGTTCGCATTAACGACATCTAGACCCACATATTATTATTATTATACTAAAATACCTTCATATATGCACATGACACAACTTCTTCTCCTTCTTGCCCTTGTCCCACGCTATGTGGGGTCGGCACATGTTTTCCTCTTCCACTCACTTCTGTTATTTGTCAACCTATCATTCACCCCTTTTATACGCATATCTTCTTTCACACAATCCATCCATCTTTTCTTTGGTCTCCCTGTACTCTTTTTTCCTTCCACATGCATATCTATCATTCTTCGCGTAATATATGACACAACATTGTAAGATAATAATTTATAACTTACATCTGCCCAAAAATATAATATAGTTTATTAAGAATGACATAATGCTCATGTAGAATTCATTTTCCCAGCAGTATAACCGTTAAATAGTAGATTATTAACCAAGGGGATAAAGCAGTGTCTTCTGTCGCGGGTGACGATTTAAATCGCGAGCGTAACGAAGGACTCGAGGTTTACTCCCGAGCGTAGCGAGGGTGTTAAAAACTTAAATCACGAGCGAAGCGAGGGATTTAAGACGAGTCCTGAGTGTAGCGAGGGATTTAAGTTCACCCAAGACTAAGACAGCTTTATCACCGAGGAAAATACTCTACTTTTCGTACCATTTGCGAAAAAATTAACACAATAATAAGAGATAAGCATTTATTAAAAATAATGACAATTTTTTTATTTTTTTTTATCCACTACAAGTTAGCCCTTGACTGCGATCTCACCTGATGGTAAGTGATGATGCAGTTTAAGATGGTAGCGGGCTAACCTGTTAGGGGCATGGCAGTTATATTAAACCCATCCCCCTATTCGGTTTCTACACGGCATCGTACCGGAACGCTAAATCGCTTGGCGGCACTTTTTTGCCGGTAGGGTGGTAACTAGCCACGGCCGAATCCTCCCACCAGGCCAGACCAGGGAAAATTCAGAAATTATAAATTCCCAAATTTATAATTTCCCTGCCGGGGATCGAACCCGGGACCTCCGCACGTTAAGACAACAGCGCTACACAGGGACTGCGCCACGGAGGTCGTCAAAAAGTAAAAAGTCAAAAGCAAATTAAAAGTAAAAGTTAACATTCGAAACATTGGTCCAATTATTGATAGAGAGAGTTACAAATAACGTTTATGTACCTATTTGAAGAAAACAAAAACGCGGCAAATTCCTAGACTAATATTTTTTGTCGGAAAAGCAAAGGCATCAAGCTCATACGGCCTCGTCGGTTTTCGTCATTTTATTTAATAATCATAACTGATTATTAAATGCGTATTCCTTTTTAAAAAAGATGTACCTATAATGCTTTATATACAAACTCAATGGTGTAAACACAGATGTAGTTCAGTATAAATTTCGGTAAGTATTCCAAATTTAAATCACATTCTCCCCCTAGAGGATGAATGAAATTCAGTACAATTTTCTTTCCCTGTTTTTAACAGATTAAAAATGACTATTGTTAAGTTCGCTTTTTGTGGCATAGAATGTCACTTTTTTGAGCAAGTGGTACGAAAACGGTATTTTTTGCCTGTCACTGGGTCATCGAAGCTTTTCATACCACGTCTTTTCAAATACAGTCAGGAAGTCATGATTTTTTATTTGAGATTTATGAATATGATAAAACCGGATACACGAATGTATGAAGATCATGCGTACTGATGAATCAGTTTATAGTTACTGCAATCGACACTGACGTACATCCGCTGCACTACTTATATGGTAGTGCGTATTTATAATAAATCTTAATACTATATTTATAAACATGGAAGGTGGGATCGTAGATTCGACAATGTAGGTACGTAACTATATCAAGTAACAACGCTGTAACAGAATGGGTGAACGAACTTTGGTGGTATCGAATTCGGCCTTTTTTGCAATGTGGTTCCGGGATGGACTACAGAAATGGGAAGACGGATCGAAACCAAACACTGAATAACATTCTAGTAAATAATTTTATAGATAATAGTATTAATAATAAATCGTACTAAAGTGAGTGTCATCCGTTTGCTCTACATTAAATTTTCACATCGTCTTGATTATATTATCTAGGAATTCTAGCTTTTTAGGAAGAAGTAATAGCGGAAGACACCAATAAATTAATGTTTTATGATTTTCAGCTACTAATCTCATGTGGTTGTGTTACGGTTCTGACGTAACTTCTGACGACGTAATTGACTAGAGTAGACTATAGAAGGTATTCTTTTACCCCATATTATGCTTTATTCCCATGAGTTTTTAACCCTCCCAGCGTCTCACAATTTGGATGGTAAAAAACAATAACCATATGTTCTTAATGGTCGAAATCTCTTTACTTCCGTTATCCGTGGATATAGATGTGTCTGCATCTATACCACGATCAAATAAAAGAAGATGATGCTTACTCGAGATAAGATAACACGGAAAATGTCAAAGAAGTAAAAAACTTGCTCAGTAAGGAAACATGCGTGCTCCTTGCATTTCCAATAGACACGGTCGATCGTCAGGCCGTCACAGTGCGAGCTCAGTCGCACCGGAAAAGGGCCCAGACTATTGAACTTTCGGCATGCAACATGCATGCAATGGCGTTCGCGGGGCGTCGCGTTTGAGTCGCTGATTTTAATGACCCGTTTGTGACTCACGAAAATATATTGTGAAGGTAGGTAATGAATTTGATTGCTAGCATTCGAAAATAACTTTTACTGCAACTTCTGATGAATGATCTAAAAATATTAAAGGATAAAGGCTGAGTAATATGTTATCAACATATAGTTTAAACAACCTGGGACTCTAGATCTAGAAAGTTGAGATTTGTATGTAGATTGTGGAATTTCTCTATGATGAAGTCAACGATAAAGTTTATCTATGGCGAAGTCGGGACTAAGAGAAGATTTTCAGCAATTGTAAGCGTAAGAAGCTAGGCTGGTTGCTAGTAGATGATAAAATACATACCTAGTTATTGTTGAAACGGGTTTAATGAACAATAAGTACAGTTACAATATTAAGTTATAATGTGATAACTGAGCTTCCACAGCCATATATTAAATTCGGTGACAATGCACTGAAAATAAATCAATTAGTTTTAACAGAAGAGCAATAATAGATTTCGGCCTAACTATCCCACGAAATCACTCACTGATAACAAATTAGGTCCTCTCAAAACTTTTTCAAATCTGGAAAGATTTTTGAGGAGACTTCTTATTTGTAAGTAGCTAAACTACTAAAAAGTAAAAATCTAATCTTAACTGCAATGAATTTAAGTTTCGCCTTGTTTGATACTAGGTATACAAACAGGAGAATAAAATGAACTGAATAGCGTGCAGTTTAATTTTTACGACTTTTGCTTGTTTTTTATAGCGCCAGTAAAATCTGCCACAGCTAACGACAACATAATGGTTACAAATTCAAGCACTAAAACGAAGTTGTAAAAACGAATTTAAACACTATTCTGAAATATACCTATCTGATATATATATATACCTATCTGATTACACGAACATGATACCAAATCTAACGCTAGATCTAAATCAAACACGTAAAGTTGTGACCATGAACTTAATAGAAGTTCACTCACTTACATTTTAATTAAAATACACTACCGCAACATATAAATCCGTAAAATTACGTCTCTATTAGTATATCGAATTTAAGCAACATGGCACCACAGCCTCGAAGCCTCAGAGAATTAAACGCTAATGTAAAACTAATTTTCAAGGCTATGATGTTAGCAGATTGATTTAATTAAGTAAGGTGTAGGTATAAACGAGTATGTTAATAGTTCACAACAGACCAAGATTTCTGAAGAAAAAAAATGCCTGTCTGTCTGCCTGTGTTGTTCAACGAATTTGGTTATGAGAAAGGTTTGGTAATTTGGTTATAAGTTATAACCTAACCTAAAACAGGTTAAGTTCCTCGGGAAGGACTGATATCAAAAAACCGTAATACATACGGAGGAAGTCGCGAGCATCAAGTTAATATGCTAAGGGCTAATTTATAGCCTTTATTATATTATTCACAGATTAGTCAGGGAAGCCGATGGAATTTCTCATATATTAGAATTATATTGAATAGAAGCAGGCGTTACTTTGCGGAAGTCCATGATAATTAATGAACTAAAAGTTAAAGGAGACGGTCCAGATTTGTATGGAGCGTCGGTCCGGTCCTTTTACAAGTAGAGGGAATGAAAGAAAAAAAATACTAAACCAGTTTTGATCGTTCAAATCTACGAATTCATCGTAATTTCAGTGGTGTAATTATTTAATCTTTCCACGATAAGCAACACTAAACAGGAGCGGGTAACAATGGCGGATTCATATTTTTTGACGTTTTCTGTCAAGTGTCAACACAACACCGGAAAAACCGTAGGGCACGTTATTTTGACAGTGACAGTCAGAAATCACATTTGATACATTTCGCGCCTACTGCCATCTCTATGGCTAAAGGTTGCCATCTTGGAAACGTATTGAAAACTTGAAACACATTTTATTTTATTTCTCGTTATTTACTTTAATATTCTAAAATATTATATTTTTAATACAATCTATGTATTTTCCTCTATTCATGGTAGAGTGTACAAAGAGTACACCGAAGGTGAACCTTCTCCTTTGCTATAATCCGCCACAGTCAAAGTACAAATCTATGTGGTAGGTACAGTGTGTGTCTTGCACTTGATCTTTACAATCGTGCATTGTCGAGTCAACATCTCTTGAAGATGCTCCGGTGTCGGAGTGAAACGTACGTTGAGAATAATTTGGAAGGTTTATGTGGTGTGCTGTGCCGGTGCAAATTGCTGGCTTACTGGGTGGTGAATATCGCAATCTGAAAGTGCAAGACACACACTGTACCACATAGATTTGTCTACTGGGGCGGATTATAGCGAGTTTAACTTCTAGTTCATTTATTATTAGAATTATAATATCGACTGTCAGTTGATGCAACTTGCAACGATTATAAAATAAAACAAACGACGATATTCAGAGAAGTGGATGTTTGCTTTGTTAAACCGTACACTCTGCATCCTGCATTACGCAAGTCAGGTTAATAAAGCAATTAGCATGAAAAATCTTTCGTCTCGCTCTAAGAATTATTGTTACGACGAATTTACTAACTAGTCCACGCTCTTTGATTTATTTATTTAACCCGTGGCTTAACTTTGGCGTTTTTCAATTAGCTAACGATTCCGGAGCGGTAATGAAATTGTATTCTTTGATATTATACGAGATAAACATCTGGTTTTGTCAGTGATTGATAAACGTAACAATTTTGCAAATGAATGTTCTGAATCAATATATTTATGCATTTAACTAAGAGGACTTTAATATCTAAGTCCTAGATCGATACACATTCCACACTATCGATCTGCAGAATTATAAATGTTTGATTACACAAGCAAATATTTTATTTTATATTTTTCCAGCAGTTATAGTCGTTTCGTTAGGTATACCTATTCTATTTTTATTTCACATTATTATATTACGAATTCCGTTATATGAATTTTATACTACTCTTCCTATTCGTGTTTCATGTTCAAATGCATCATTAAGTCAATCATTAATATCTTTATACTTCCTCATTCTTGAATTATCTAGAATTGAATTAAATATTATAATGTTAACGTTAATGTTAAGTAAAGTATTCTCACTGAGGTTTACAGGAAACAATTAAAATTCATTGTCTTTGGTCTGAGAAAGTAGTTCATTATGAAAACACAGGTAAAAGTTTCAAGATTAGTTTACAATAATTACAGTTCATTAAAAAGCACTCGAATAAACACGAATAAACACTATGTTTTCAGTATTTTGTCTTGGTAGGTTAAAGGTTTCTAATACTTAATATCCGGAAAGTGAATCAAATAAATATTATAAATGCGAAAGTTTGGATGGATGTATATCCATACATCCATCCAAACTTTCGTATGGATGTTTGTTACTCAATCACGACCGAACGGCTGAACGGATCTGGATGAAATTTGGCACAGAGATAGATTATAGTCTGGAATAACACATAGGCTACTTTTTATCCCGGAAAACTAAGGAGTTCCCGCGGGAACCAAAAAACCTTAATCCACGCGGACGAAGTCGCGGGCATTAGCTAGTAAGTGATAAGGTAAATACTAAAGGCCGCGTACAAGTAAGCGTAGTGTTGTTTGAATTGGTTTTCTTTAAATTAAAAAAACCAGCCTTGTAAATAAATTAATACTTACTTACTTGTATTATATTGCCAAAGATACAGAATTCCAAAATTCTAGAAATTATTAGAACTGTTATTGAAATAACATTTATTTCGAAAATAGTAACTACCATCATGGCCTACTACGTTTTTTTCGCTTTTTTGTTATTATTTATACCCATTTGTGTTACCTCCACCAAGAAGGATTAAAGATATGAAGAGGGTGGCAAGAAGTGACTGAAGAAGGTTGAGGCACTCAGTAGTCCCAAGCTGAAATTAATGAATCAATTAAACATCCAGACGCTGATCATTATACTGGGGTCTGGGATGGGATATCCTAGGGATAACAAATAATTCACCCCTACAAGTGTTGAACTATTCAAAATGGATCTAGCCAAGTAAAAGTGTTTTAAATAACATCAACAGTCAACGCCATTCAAGTTGTATTACAAAGGAAAGTTGTTGTCAAACCTGAGACAGAGATCACGATACTGCACACGGTTCGTGACGAAGGGTCAAGGTGCGGATACAAATAACTGACAAACGCGGGGGGTCGATAAATAAACTACAATTAGACGAACATTTCACGTTTTTTAAACTTTGTAACTTGTTATTGGCTAATAGATATTATATTTCTAATATCAACTTGTACCAAAGCTATACAATTTTCTGATAAATGAAATAGGCAATTGAGCAAACATCAACCGCTTTGCCACAAATTATTGTATCACTAAATATAAAGTATCCTACAAATTGGTTATTAACTGGAGTTCGAAAAAAGTGTAAATAAAAAAATATATTGTATGAACCGATGCATTTATCTTGAATCCAAGAAAATTTAAATGTTTCTTTTTATTGGGCCAGGTACTGAAAGTTTTCTTAATGATGACATTTCTATTTCAAACCAATCAATTTTACAAACATGACTGATTGTATTAATAGCTCGTTCATAAACAGTTACCAGTGTAAGAGGTCAGTTAAATTTGATATGCATTTGGCTGTCGAAACTTTCACGATCTCAATAATCAAATTCTGCTCTTATATATTGCAAATATGCATTTTCTTTCAACTCCATGAATCATAGAGAATCGATGCTAATATTATAGATCATAATGCCATTTGAATCGTTAAATTTATTCCACAAAGTGAAGGTGGTCTGAATAATGTTACTACCATTTTAGTTATAGTATCAAGGAAAGTTGTGGTCATACCAAACCAAAGATCATGATAGCTTACTCCAAAGAGTTCTCATAGTACTAGAGCCTGTGATGATTCTTATCGCCTATACTTGACTGGGGGGTTACTATCAACATTTAGAAAACCATTATGATACAGGAACATCTTGTTTCAATCTCATTGTAATATTACTGAGAAAGCTACCATGACAGCTCAAAAGTAATATGGTTTTACTCTTCTAAACATGATGGCAAGAACGAATGATACTCTACAATTGTCTTTTCATTGCTTTCAGAGTAAGCGAGATGTAGCTATATTTTTTATATAGCGCTATCTCAATTGCATCGCGTTTCATTTCATGCATATATAACGCAGTGTTGATACATTTTTAATTAAATATTATAACTTAACAAAGTTATTACACATTTATAAAATGCAATAATTAACAAAAAGTTTTATAATGTTATCTAATAATTTAAATAATGTAATAATTGTTTGTTTGCTCTTTTTTTAACAGGTTAAAAATTAACTCGAACGTGTTTCCTTACCGTTGTGTAAAACGAAACGGTTATTTTATATATCAATTGTCAAATTGAAATTGACAAATGACAAGCAAAGAACGTAAATAAATATTAAATATTTTTATTATAATAATTATTAGACATAATATACCTATATTTACATAGAAATTTACAATAAGGACACTATCAAACACTCAACATTTATTGGGCGAGGGATTTGAGATGGAAAGACATCATAGAGGGGATGAAGAAGTTTGGGACAAGAAAACAGAATATGGGAGACAGACGACAGTACCTACCTTCGTCTAAGCCACATTCACACAGGGAGTGATCAGTGATCTCTAACTCTGATCTTGTGCAGGTGGACAGACGTAGAGGTTACCCACCTATCTGCATATTTGTAAAAGGAAAACCATGGACGCCTTGGTATATAAGGTTGAATTGAGTCATAGAATTTACCTAAGTGTTTTTGATTCGTGCCAGATTGTGTTCCAGGACTTGTCCAGATAAGTTTTAGATGCTTAGATCTTGGGTGCTATTCTTAAAATGCTCATGGGAACCCATTTGTATAGCAGCCTTAGCACATGAATCAACTGTTTCATTGCTTGCAATGCCAGACTGACTTGGGATCCATACCAAGGTTAAGGCTAAACCATTTTGATGACAGGAGAACAGGAGCCTCCCTAATCTCTAGAATGATGGGAAATCTTGACTTACTCCGGAATGGATTATCTTTGATGGATAGTAAGCAGCTAAGGGAGTCAGTAAAAATAACAGTTTGTTTTAAGTTATAGGACCCGGTAAACAGGACTGCTTCTAAAGGCAATGGCCTCCCCTGTAAACACCGAAGACTCAGGAGGGCAATTAAATTGTAGGATAATTTTAAACCTGGGAACTCAGCAGGTTGCACCAACACAACTGTCTCGTGACAACTTTGAGGCGTCAGTGTAAATAAGAAGGTCATTTGACCAATTTTGAAGAACTAAGTTTTGAAATTTAGAATGATTATCAGGAGCTCCCTTGACCAGACCAAGATCAGTGACTACGGGAGGATTGTAAACCAGAGCATCATATTATGATGTGGAGAATAGTGGGTTAATTGGAAAAGATAGCAAGGGATTAAGGATTTGGATAAAACAAAAAATTCTGGTGAAATTGTGGCTGTGGATGTCGAAGAAAAATAAACAATAATATAATATTCAAAATACAAATGTTTTTATTCAAATAAACTAGGTATTACAAGTGCTTTTGAATCCTTAATTGAATCTCCCACTGGCTCTAAATGCATATCCATATTAGTATGGAATCCATACTAATATTATAAATGCGAAAGTGTGTCTGTCTGTCTGTCTGCTATGCTTTCCCGGCCCATCTTTTTAACCGATTTTGGTGAAATTTGGTATGGACGTAGGTTATATCCCGGGCAAGGACATAGGCTACTTTTTATCCCTAAAAATTAAAGAGTTCCCGCGGGAATAAAAAAATCTTAATCCACGCGGACTGAGTCGCGGGAATCATCTAGTATGTTATAAATGCGAAAGTGTGTCTGTCTGCTACGCTTTCACGGCTTATCCGTTCAACCGATTTTCATGAAATTTGGTACAAGGGTAGGTTGTATCCCGGAGAAGGACATAGGCTACTTTTTATCCCGGAAAATTGAAGAGTTCCCGCGGGAATCAAAACTCTTAATCCACGCGGACATCTAGTTAATAATAAATATAAAATAATAAGCTTTTTTTATTTTCTTACTTTTATATTTATGAAAACAAGTTTGATATGAATTATACAATCTATAATACCTAAATGTTTATGTTATTAAATTGAATTGAGTATTGTTTATTTCCAGAACTATGAATGCCGTTGTCTTGGCCAGAGTTGTTGAATAAGGGCATATTTTGAGTGCAAACATGCAAATTCCTATACTAATGTGCCTCAGCCCTCAGCTGAGTCTGGTGCTGCATCCAATATTGGAATCATCATTGTTTTCTCAATGGATATACTGAGTCATCTGAAATTTTAAATTAAATCTTAATTAAATCAGTTTAGTTATGTTATGTCAAATGTGACTGAATTAGTTATTGTGAATTGTTATATTATAATAAATATATTATCTATTTTTTACATAAGTAGGTACATTACTTTGCCATTTGAATGATTTTAATACATCTTTACTAATATTATAAATGCGAAAGTTTGGATGGATGGATGAAAGATGAAAGTTTGTTACTCAATTGTGTCAGAACGGCTGAACAGATCTTGATGAAATTTGAAACATAGACAGAGAATTTGATTTGAGAGAGATTGATTATAGTCTGGAATAACACAGAGGCTACTTTTTATCCTGGAAAATTAAAGAGTTCCTGCGGGAACCAAAAAACCTCCATCAACGCGGGTGAAGTCGCGGGCATGAGCTAGTTACTAATACCTGTTGTACCTACCCCTACCATCTTAGACTGCATCATCACTTATCATCAGGTGAGCCGAGATCGCAGTCATCGCAAAGCTTTCGCAATCGTCGTCGTCGTCTCAACCGATAAACGTCCACTGCTGGATTGCTGTCTCCTGCATGGATCTCCACAGACCACAGGGCACGGTCTTGTGCCGCTTGCTTCCAGCGGCTCCCAGCTACACACTTGAGATCGTCTGTCCACCTACTTAGTGGGGGGTTGTCCAACGCTGCGCTTTCTAGTGTGAGGCCGCCATTCAAGGCACCTTGCGACCCAAACGTCTGTCGGTTCTTCGAAATTGGTACCTATTAAATTAGGTATCTACGGATCTCCTCATTTCTGAATCTGATTTGAGCACGTAGGAATACTCCAAGCATTCTCCCGTCCACCGCCCTGGGTGCCTGATTCTTCAATTTAATACTTTTGGAAAAATAAATACCTCACTTTTATAAAGTTATATCTCATTAACTTAGTTCAATCCAGTAGAATAATCACTTGAAAAACCTCACAATTTCCTATTTCTTTGTTTACAAAGTCAATCCGTCGTTGATCCGTCGCAAGAAAGTAACTTTTTTATGATTGCTAAATATGACGTAAATCCTTCGTAAAACAATAATGCTAGCGCTCAAAAAACACTTGATGGTACGAATTGAGTGAATGATTTGCATACTGACGTCACAAAATTGCTTAGGAAACAATGTTCTAATAAGCTTACTTTTGGGGACGTCATGGTAAGATTTGTGGAAACAATATCAAAATAAGCTTAGATCAGTTTTCTTTTAGCAGTGGCTGTAACCCTCCAGGTCGCCTTTGTCGTCTAAATGCACAGAGTTATAAAAATGCAAGAATTCTTTGTGTGGTTGAGTATTCGTTTTTAAATTAATTACTGTTTAACGGTTTTTATTGATTAGTTAAAATTTTACATTACACAATACGCAAAATGCGTAAGAATAAATGTTAACTTCAAATAATTGTTTTGTATTTTGTACTTACTTCAAAGCTTAAGGTTATACTATACTATAGGTTGGGCTATACTTTGAGATCTGTGTTTAGGTTTTACTCGTCGAGGTACAAACGAAGTTGAACTCAATGGTTTGCACAGCTCGTGACAAAGGCCAAAGAGCGGATAGAAATAATAGACAAGGTAGGACTTTATAAGGTCGATAAATTTTAGTTTACGTTAACAGATTACACGCTTTTCATAAATGTTATTTTCTTGGTAGTTGGCAGTATACTCATTACTCAGTATACAGAATAGGTCATCACACCATCCTATAGACTTATATCAGAATATAATTTTGTGAATTAAATAAATAAAAAATAAATAATGAGCTAGTTAATTAAATATGAATTTATACACTGTAGTCAGTGATATGAATTAAATATGAATGAACAAAATGAAATCGAAATAGAGCTAAATAAATAGAGCTCAATTAAATAAATAAAAAATAAATAATGAGCTAGGTAATTAAATATGAATTAAATATGAATGAACAAAATGAAATCGAAATAGAGCTACTTAAATAAATAGAGCGATAAGATAAAACGTGGAGTTATTTCTAAACAGAAAAACGTGTTCACGTCTCAATGCTAATACAATTGAAACTTAATTACTTAATATAAATTAAATGAAAACTATTTTATTCTATCTACAGATGAGTTAATCAGAGTCAGTTGGTCTATTTCTGGAAAAGGGTTTTTGTTTAGGAAAAACTTCAAAGTAAAGCACTTAAATGATAAGAAGGAAAATATTGATGTGAAATGTTGCGATAAGAAAAATGTTACTTCGATAGTTTCTGATAACAATGTCGTTAGCACAGAACAGTAAATATTATCACGTCAATAAACTGCTTGATATTAAGTTTACACCACAAATGACTTGTAGTAGAAAAACTATTTAAAGATGCTAAATGGATAAAATAAATATAAACTTAAACCGGTAATGAATCAAAGAGGAATCTTGAAACATTTTATATCAAGTACGATGATAAGATAAAGATTTTTATTAAAACAAATATAGGCCTCCTTAATACAACCTTTGCAGCGGAGATAAGTTGCGGTACACATAGATTAAAAAGTGAACGGAAATCACAAGTTCCAGTTTTGAACATTTCGCATACAATGCCAGCACCACTGGCAAGCCGTCGATTCGCAATTAATAAACGCTCTGACCCACTCTCAAGTACGAAACTGCGATTTGCGAAGTGCGAATTGTCGAATCGTTCTTTTCCACGTTAATTATTAATGAAGTTATAATGCTTTTACGACTTCCGGTTTTTACTTGTTTTACAAACCTACTTTTTTTATTGTTTTCATTTTCAATTCAATGTCATCGTCAAAGTCATTTAGTTTTACACGAACTCTAAGATCTCTCTACTTTTTATGGTTTTAGATTACTGTCTTAATGTCTTTATTTTCTAACGATTTACTTAACGGTTACGTTTTTAAACTTAAGTACGCCAAGTATTTTGAAATCAATGTAACGATTTTGCCACTCAAGCAGGTTTAGCTCATCCCTGGTGTCGTTGGAGCACAATACCGAAATACCTACGCGAAATACCTTTGTTTTCTTATTGGAATTCTTGCTAAGTATCTTGTTTAAAAAGCTCGCCGAAGGTTCCTCTTATTATATTATTTTGGTTAGTATTTATAGTATTGTTAGTTCTATTAATTCTACTTGTCATTTTGCAGAAACGTTTTATAATAGGTTGATGAAATACATTAACCTACCATATAATAAGTGAGAAAGGGCCATACGATGTGTGAAGTAAGCGCTCCAGATGAATAAACCCAATCACGAGAATAACTCTTTGTTATGTGATCAGTTTAACTTAGCAAACTTAGCACTTCCACAAACTCATTGCTCACATTCCACTGCACTGAATAGACACTATGCTCGCAAATACCACAGGGCAGGAAGAGCTGCACACGTTTCCTCACAGAAGTTAAGACACAGCTTAACAAAGTGAAGTCTCCTTGGAATCGCAATACGAAATATTGATGGTCAAACGGACACGCGTTTAAAAACGGCAGTTAAACCGACATTACCGGTACAAAACGTCCCAAATTCGTTTCGGCAAGTCGATTATATTTTCGTAAAGCGCGAGTTTAAGATACGAGTGAGCTGCGCGGGTTGCGCCAGCAAACTGAGGCGCCACGGTGCCCGATTATGCGACGCGAGGCATCTAACTGAACGTTGTGGACTTCAAACTTTTACACCGACAAATCGAGAAACCTTCACGCTCTAGAGTTACTCGGTTTGCACTAAATGTCTATTTAAATTGTCAGGATAACTAAGTTGCGATTAAGCTCACAGTTACATACATGGACAAGACACCTGGGCAAGGCTTTCAAGAAATGGCAATCATATAGATACGCAACGATTACGCATGCTTAATCGAATCGGTTGGTGCATGAATCCTGTTGATATTGACCGCGGCAGAGTGCAATAACAACATTAGCCACATTATTTATTCACAATTCTGGCGATTTAAACATCCACATAACCAACTTGAAAAAATATCATTAGCAGATTACGTTTATACAATACTAGCTGATGCCCGCGACTTCATCCGCGTAGATTGAGGTTTTCCGGTTCCCGCGGGAACTCTTTAATTTTCCGGGATAAACAGTAGCCTATGTGCTATTCCAGACTATAATCTATCTCTGTGCCAAATTTCATCCAGATCCGTTCAGCCGTTGGAGCGTGATTGAGTAACAAGCATCCATCCATAGTCCATACATCCATCCAAACTTTCGCATTTATAATATTTATCTACACTAATGTTATAACATTCTACTTATGTTTCCAATACTTGACTTATAATTACTACTGTTATAGCGCAGATAACAAAACACTCAATTTAAGCAATTTCACATGATGGTATAATATCCACATCGATATCGTAAAATCTCATTATAACATCAATAAAACGCGACCAATTAACCTGGCGAGCCTTATGTCAAAATCCTCATACAAGTTGTATAAAATTTTGATATTAGGCTGGCTTTTGAAAAGAGTTGGGTTATACGTGAAAACTTCGTCGAAACTACTAAACTTACATACACAAAACTCTTTGGTAAGATCTTGTGCCAATTAAATAAAAAAACGAACAGCGCGCGCTCGCTCCTGATTGGCCCTGCGCGCGCAGCTGCGCTCTCATTGGTTAGATTTTAATGGCGGCAAGTTCACTGTGACAATACACGTACGCGTGAATTTAATGTTTCGCAATGTGTTTTGTATTGTCAGCTTTTACTCTTGTTATTTGATAAATTGCATTAGTGAAGATAAAGTAGTGTATGCAACTGCATATAACACGGGTATTAAAACACTCGTTACTATTATGAAACTCGCTGCGCTCGTTTCATAAACTCACACTCGTGTTTTAATACCCTTCATTATATGACAGTTGCATAAACTACTATTATATATTTGATTTAACACGTTATTCTTTTAAAAACAGTATTAACACAAGCAGAACAGAAAACGCCATTACACACCATTATCAATCACAACATTAACAACGAACATTATAATCTCACAGACATAATTTATATAGTGTTAATTAAAACTGAAATACTGAAAATAGTTATCATTTACTGCGGAGATCTCGCATCTTAAATACATACAACCTATTCAACTAAATCAATTTAAATTAGGTATTACAAAGTCACTCCTTATAATGCCACTTAATCATATGAAACATATTATTATTACCGGCAGTATATTAACTGAGGACCCATAGCTTCAGTGCTGCTCCTAATGCAGAGTTAATATCTACTAAATAATAACTCATATAAGTCAATATGTATTTTACATCTCTCATATTCGGTAAGCAGGTCCTTATTACCCCCAAATGGAGCTTGTAGGTGACCAATTAGCGCTCTAGGGTAATAATGTAGCTAGAAAAGCCCTCGGGCGGTAAGTAATTAAAAAACCGGCCAAGTGCGAGTCGGACTCGCGCACCGAGGGTTCCGTACAAACCTGTAGTAAGTTTTACGATTTATGACGTATTAAAAATAAAAATTACGTTTGTTGTATGGGAGCCCCCCTTTAATATTTACTTTATTGATATTTAATTATTTATTTTGAAAGGTAATATACAAGTTAATATTCTGTGAAAATTTGAACCGTCTACCTGTTACCGTTTTTAATATTGAGCAAAAAATACGAAAAAAACACGTTTATTGTATGGGGACCCCCCTTAATATATATATTTTTTTAATTTTTAGTATTTGTTGTTATAGCGGCAACGGAAATACATCATTTGTGAAAATTTCAGCTTTCTAGCTATCACGGTTTATGAGATACAGCCTGGAGACAGACAGACAGACAGACAGACAGACAGACAGACAGACAGACAGCGGAGTCTTAGTAATAGGGTCCCGTTTTTACCCTTTGGGTACGGAACCCTAAAAAAGTATGATGGTTAGATGTACGCGAACTTTTTGAAAGAGTGAAGAGTTTTTTTTTTAATTACTTACCGCCCTAGGGCTTTTCTAGCTACATTATTACCCTGGAGCGCTAATTGGTCACCTACAAGCTCTATTTGGGGGTAATAAGGACCTACTAACCTCACAATCGAGATGTAAAGCAGAGTAGTTAGCTCGGGTGTATGCATCAATTGCACCCTCGAACTATATCGGGCTGCAATTGATGCCTTACAGCCCTTGGCTACTAATCTACTATTAAGTTAGATGTTAGAATGCAAGTTTTCCAATTAACGCAGGCTATCAAACTGGAAAATCAAGGGTAGAACGATTAAGTTAGTTAAACGTTAATCCAAGTTGGCAAACTTATAGAAGACTTACCTAACTAGCTTAATGCTTGCTTACTTATAATAGGTTAAAATAGGTTGAACAGATGGGCCGTGAAAGCGTAGCAGACAGGCAGACAGACAGACAGACACTTTCTCATTTATAATATTAGTATGGATTTTTGACATAAAGTTTTGAACGTAATACCACATCACACACAACCTTTCACAACTACAAGTTTGACAAGTCGTCATGACTCGTGAGTCGTGACCAATGATTTTGGATCATTTTGAATAGTCCCACAAACTAATGTGACTGAGTTTATATGAAAAATAAAATTAAAAAAAAAACTTAACAGGCATAAAAATACAATAAAACATATTTGAATATGTTTGACGGACTGTAGTGTGTATGATTTTTTAAATTTCAGTTCAACAAGTACAGAATACTTAATATCCCTAAGCTTATTATACCCACCGAACTCTTCAATCATCGAGATATGATTTCAAAAATAGTTACCCAATCATGCATTGAAAGCTTTTTGATCCGAACAGTTTACTTGAGGGTTATAGAATATAGAGAATATTTCTATAGGCACTTTTAACGAAGCTAATCTATAATTACTTAGTATTTATTAAAAAACCGGCCAAGTGCGAGTCGGACTCGCGCACCGAGGGTTCCGTACAAACCTGTAGTAAGTTTTACGATTTATGACGTATTAAAAATAAAAATTATTTTTGTTGTATGGGAGCCCCCCTTTAATATTTACTTTATTGATATTTAATTATTTATTTTGAAAGGTAATATACAAGTTAATATTCTGTGAAAATTTGAACCGTCTACCTGTTACCGTTTTTAATATTGAGCAAAAAAATACGAAAAAAACACGTTTATTGTATGGGGACCCCCCTTAATATATATATTTTTTTAATTTTTAGTATTTGTTGTTATAGCGGCAACGGAAATACATCATTTGTGAAAATTTCAGCTTTCTAGCTATCACGGTTTATGAGATACAGCCTGGAGACAGACAGACAGACAGACAGACAGACAGACAGACAGACAGACAGACAGACAGACAGACAGACAGACAGCGGAGTCTTAGTAATAGGGTCCCGTTTTTACCCTTTGGGTACGGAACCCTAAAAATGAATGAATATTAAATACGAAGTTTATCCAAGACTAGTTATTTTCCATACAAATTATCATAGTTCAATAGCAGCTACTGATAGTGCGTTCCGTTTGACTAGCTGAGCATGAACTTCTTTATAGGTGGTAAATCGGATACAAAGTTGTTTATCTATATTCTATACTAATACTGATATTATAAATGCGAAAGTTTGTATGTATGGATGTATAAATGGATGGATGTTTCTTACTCAATCACGCCATAACGGCTTAACGGATCTGGATGAAATTTAGCACATATTAGAGAGAATAAAAAAGAAAATAGATAGAGTCTGGAATAACACATAGGCTACTTTTTATCCCAGAAAATTAAAGAGTTCCCGCGGAAACCAAAAACCTCAATCCACGCGGACGAAGTCTCGGGCATCAGCTAGTAATTTATATTTTACTTCTAAAGTATTTACTTTCACCAAATAAACTGTATATATATGACGGCAAAAGGAAAATAATATTCAGATCGTTTAAGGATAAGATCTCAAATATAAGGGTTTTACTGGTCAGATTTTGTCTGAATATTATATGCTTCAAACTGACTACTGGACTGGACTGACTGTTTTTATTGTTTTTGCATAAACGCGCCCAAGAGAATGAAAAAAACAGTCTCAGTGTCACACACATGGAAAAAAATTTACAGGTCTAAATCTAGGGCAGTCCTTTTCCTGTTCTGTCTGTCTTTTTAGTTTGGCGATTGTGTACGAATTATCCGCGATTTGATAATCGCGGCTATTCAATTATTTACCTTGTAATAATATTAACCGTTTTCACAGATTATTTAGTAAATTTTGTCTGATAAAACACAAAATTTTAACTTATTCATCATCAAAAGACATAGTATTATTTGTTAATAGCCTAGCACGCATGTCAAAGCAATTTACCACAAAGCTTCCGAATGAAACTCCAGATAAGCCTATCATTATAACATCGGCGGTGATCGGTTCTCTGTTCCTGTCAATTCGTCACGCACACCAGGATACCTGCAATGCAATGTATAATGGGAGAATATATTATTATACTCTAAGAGCTGAAGATCTCACCCCAAGCAAAACTCAGCATTAAATATTAAAATCTGTTATTTGTCAAGCGGGTGCCACATAATATATAAACTACTTTAAATCTTTGCATTTATACTATAATTTGTATATAATATTTAAAGTAATTTGTTAAGTTTAGGATGTCATCGTAAAAAGTGTGCACGAGCTTAAAAGATGTGCTGAAATCTTTGCAAATATGTTTGTGGCGCAAGTTTTTGCAAATAAGTATGCTGAGCAACACAATGTCTAATTCACAGAAAGCGGATGTTTGTTATACGAGTATTTTACTAATAATATTTTAAAATATTTTAAGTCTAGTAAATTATATATAGGATAGTTTGTATTTTGAATAGTTTTTATTTCTTTTTATTTCTATCATATTTATATCATAAAATAGAATTCGAAAATTTAAAAAAAAACAAAATAACAACCAACTGACAAAGTTGCGCTTGTGGTCGCGGATATTATTGCTAGAAGCATATTTTAATCTAATCACACTTTAATAATATCAATAACAACAAGATAACATAGCCTAGTTTTTTTTAGATTTACCGTTATATATTCAACATCAGAAGCAGCTGATATTACAGACTAATAACATTTTAATAAACTGCGCAGTAATACTGAAGGTAATTGTCATTAACTTTAATGATTAGTTCTATATGTGAAATCGTAACTGATTATTGTGAATGGGTCACTAGCTCTAAGTCTACATGCTGATGATTTTCATTTACACCAACCGTAACCAGGCTGTGGTCGCAAAACAAGTCTAATTAAGGAGTTTGCATGTAAAAGACCCTATTACTGCGGAAACTGGATTCCTGTAGCCCTGAGAATCGTTAGGCTAGAGTGCTTTTATCTCTATTATAAAACAATAAGTCTAGCATGTAATGTTATAGCCCTGGGAAACTGAAGATGCACAGAAATACATTACCCCTTAAAAAAAATGGAGAGTAGAGATTAAATAGAATGTAAAATACGGTGACTTATATGTGTATATTGCGTCTCGTTTTTGGAAAGCCTTTTGTGACTTGTGTGTAATGGAACCATCAACCAACATCTGCTTAGGTTCTCTGGTGGTGTGGTCATGTGAGGATCTATAGGCCTATCAAGGTACTTTGATACATAGTGACGATCGCAATCATCTCTGATTACTGCTCTCTCTTATTATTGGTTAAAATGTTCAGTTGCTGCAATAAACTATTGAACTAGTCAACCACAACAATTGCGATATCGCATGGTTATTATAACAACCTTCGTGCTAACGGGATGTATTATACACGAATGCAAAGTATATTGTTTGAAGTTTGCACTTCTGAAGAGCAAGGTCTGCTTCTGTTTTTCATCATAATATCAGACTGCGGACACCCACACTCCAATGTTGAGCACAAGCCTTCCCTAGTGAGTGCCACCACACCAGCCAACCTTCCTCAACCATGTTACTTCCCGCTATCTTCTTTATATCGTCAGTGTATCATCGTTCCGAAGTGCGCCCCACGCTGCGCTTACTAATACCACAGCTAATACGCCGTCTCCACTTGAAGACTACGCTAGGCTTGTTTAACAAGAATATATTACAAGGTTACCCAATCAGTGTAAAGGTAAAGAATAATACACCACGTTAACACGTGTCAGTAAATGTATAATTTATGACTGTGGAGTCATAAATGACTGGAACATAAGTGAGTCTGTAAGGAAAAGAATGAATTGATTCATTAACTGGGATGGGAATATCGGCAATTACAAAGAGTGACTCGCTCAATTAAATTGAAAGCCAAATACCAATAATTGTAATAGACTTGATTCGATCGAAGAAAAATAGGATAATGATGCACTTGTTAACACTAATCAAAAGTATTCACACAATTTCGGTAGTTCGATACAATCCCAGTAATTTTTTTTTTCATTACTACCGAGTTTAATTTCTGCATCTTCTCAGTAGAAACTGGATTCCTAGTCACTACAACCGGGCAGAACGTTCGAGTACCTTTAACAAGTTAAATAAATCTGCCAAAATTTATAAAGGTGTCAAATCACGACGTTGGCCAAAGTTTGACTGGGACCAACTTCGGCCAACAATTTTTTTGTAGCAGTAAAAAAATCTTAGAACAGAAATGGTAGTCTGTATTATTTTAAGACTCGAGGGGGTTATTTAAAAGTGAAAAATGTCTGCTTCATTGTCACTTTAGCGAAGTTGAGTTATTTACGAATTTCCTATGAATGAGTTAGGTTTGAGACATCGTTTGGTCGTGGACCGTGGAACTAATGAATTAATAAGAATTTGAAAGAAGAAAATATTTTCAGGTTTGAACATAATAAATGGGAACATATGCATATTATAGCATATAGAACAATCTTAGTTAAATAATATTAACCGAGACTATAAGTCTCGGTTAATATTATTTAACTAAGATCTTAGGGAATCTTAGGGTGCCCTGCAACCAGTGATGTGCTACGTTCCTTAGCTACGGATGTGTATCAAAACCATCAATAAGAGCACTTGATCCAAATTCTAGCTATCTAAGCTATGCAAAACAAGCGTTCCTATTGGTGGGTTTCACACACATCCGTAATTTAGCTACGTAGCACATCTCTGGTGGAACCGCGCCCATCACTATATACAATAATTAATTATACACGACACTTAACTAATCACGAATATCTTTTTTTTATCCACTACAAGTTAGCCCTTGACTGCGATCTCACCTGATGGTAAGTGACGATGCAGTCTAAGATGGTAGCGGGTTAACCTGTTAGAGGCATGGCATAATCAACTAATTAATTATGTACAAATTACAGGCAATGATAACAAAATGTCTTGTTTAAGACACCATTCGTGTCATAAGTAATCTTCCATGTACAAAAACTTAAACGTTGATGCTAGTAATCGGGTACTCAGGGATCATTTCCCCTGGGCGACACAGGTATATACTTGTAGCAACGAATGACTGGCTCCTATAATTACAACACAGCACCGGGATACATGTAAGTCATGAATTTATAACTTAACGACTGTCTGCTGTTGCATCCTAAGGCCTATCGTTAATATTATAGAGTATAGACAGTGAATATATATGCGTATACTATGCGTCTAATGAACTTTATAGGAGCTTCCATTAGAAATTTCTCGCAGGAAACTGGATGTAGGTAGATACAAGTAGAGACTGTTTTAATTTAAAATTTAGTTATCTGGATTTTTAATTTTGTTTTGGTTTTTGAAATAAAGTAAATTAATTTAATTAAGTCCAAACTTAAATTATTAAAATTATTATTGGTAAAATTCATTGAATTTTAAAGCCAAACGAGATAAAGAAAATGCTGGCCAAATTGGTTGTCCAATCCACCAACCAAATTTTAGTCGAATATCTCTTCCACACTGTCATTAAGATACATCAAACGTCCAAAAAGTAGATACTTAATTTAAAGAACGAAGTACACCCTGATGCATTTAAAGTGTCTTTGTATGTCAGAAATATTGAAAAAAAATTCAATAAAGCAATATTAATTAAAGATCTTTCAAATCATAAAACCCGACGACGACCAAGGTTGACCAATTGAAGACGTGCAGAGAGCTAAGGTAAGTAACTCAAGATCGAAATAATGGCTGAACGGCAACAAATAGCTGTATCGTGATGTTCCAAACCGTTAAACAACTCACGTGAGGAGCATAAACGCTTCCGTATATAGGAATTTGATAGAACTCTTCAACATTCCTATTGTTTCTAGGTAATGCCCATAAAATATCAACTTTACCTCGCGTAGAATTTGGTTAACCAAAAGGTCATTTCAGAGCTAAGGAGTTGGTAGCAATTAACAGTTGAGTGATGGATAAACATTTGAATTTAGAATTTAGAATTTTTTGAAAGGACTGACGCATGTAAAAATGATGGGTAATAAACTGAGCAGCAACTCTTATTAGATATCATTCGTATTTGGTAGGCGTAACATAGCCTCAGATGGGCGTTAGACAGCTCCAGGTTAGCAAAGACGCAAAAGGACGCAGTTAAATGCCATTAGGGATTAGTAATCATAAATTATTAGATAGACGCAGGCGTTACTTTGCGGAAGTCCATGTTAATGAACGAACTAGAAATGTTGACTCGATAATGCACGATTGTAAAGATCGTCTTACAATCGTGCATTGTCGAGTCACCATCTCCTGAAGATGCTCCGGTGTCGGAGTGAAACGTACGTTGAGAATAATTTGGAAGATTTATGTGAATATCGCAAGCTGCAAGTGCAAGATTCACTGTACCACTAAGATTTGCCTACTGTTGCGGATTATAGCGAATTAAATTTCTAGTTCCTTCATAATAATAAATTGCTAGAAGCGGCTTTAGATAAAGAAGCTTTTCGCGTGATGAGTAGTGATGACCCCTAAACTTCATTGCGAAGAAGGCACGATGATGATGATAATGAGCGTTGGGATACCTTGCTTCACGGAGAAAGTCGTCTACTTTTTATCGCGAAGATCGCCTTATCATAAGAGACGAGCGAGAATGCAAATGATGCTTATAAAGAAGGATCGTCTTGTTTATCACGAGCTACAATATTAAAAAGACTGTGCTATTTCTAGATCTAATAAAAAATTGAAGCAGCATACATCTTGAAAGTGTGTCAATTAAAATATGCATCAAATAAATAATCGAACCGCTTGTCTGTGCTAGTCCAAATATAGTATGCAAGATGCGAGAGAATGAGAAGATGTCATTAATTGTGAGTAACGAGGCATCTGCAACCGGTGTTACCAATGGCTAGCTATTAAACTGATCGCAGATACCAGCACGATACGCAACAGCCAAAACCACGCAACCCCCAAGATCGAACACAACGAATTTTTTAAACTATTTGTTTATTTCATACTAGTTCATGCCCACGACTTCGTCCGCGTCAATTAAGTTTGTTTAAATTAAGATGTTCCCCAGAGAATTGAACTTCTTAATTTTCCGGGATTAAAAGTAGCCTATTATTATCTATACTTATAATAAAACTGTAACAGGTCCAATTCTGTACATTGAAGATATTTTGAAAATTTTTTTTGGAGGGCACTCATTATTCGATACTGAAGCCAAATCTGTAATTTTTTTCATTTTTGTCTGTCTGTCTGTCTGTCTGTCTGTCTGTCTGTCTGTCTGTCTGTATCTTGGCCGCGCATCACGCCGAAACTACTGAATGAATTCAAACGAAACTTGGCACGATTTGAGCCTATGCTACGAGGTAGGACATAGGATACTTTTTATCCCGAAATTCTACCCCTGAAGGGGTGAAATAGGGGTTGACAGTTTGTATGAAAGTCCTTAATTTCTCAAGTTATAGCCATGAAACTTGATATATGAGCTGCGGGTTGAAAATGGAGACATACGTGTTACACAGTTTTTGAAAATTCGACCCCCAAAAAGGTGAAATAGGGGATGGAAGTTGGTATGAAAGTCCTTCGTTAATCAAGATGTTTTACAAGTTATATCAACGAAACTTTTTATTTCGGCTTACGGTAAAAAATAAAGAAGTACGTGTGTCACAGTTTTTCAAAATTCCACCCCTAAAGGGGTGAAATAGGGGGTGAAAGTTTGTATGAAAGTCCGTCATTTCTCAAGTTATAGCCATGAAACTTGGTATATGAGCTGCGGGTTAAAAATAAAGACATACGTGTTTCACAGTTTTTCAAAATTTCACCCTCAAAGGGGTGAAATAGGGGTTGAAAGTTTGTATGAAAGTCCTTCATTTCTCAAGTTATATCAATGAAACTTGGTATACAAGCTACCGGTTAAAAATGAAGAAATACGTGTTTCACAGTTTTCGTAAATTTTACCCCCGAAGGGGTGAAATAAGGGTTGAAAGTTTGTATGAAAGTCCTTCATTTCTCAAGTTATATCCATGAAATCTGGTATATGAGCAGCGGGTTAGAAATGAAAACATACGTGTTTCACAGTTTTTCAAAATTCCACCCCCAGAGGGGTGAAATAGAGGTTGAAAGTTTGTATAAAAGTCCGTCATTTCTCAAGTTATTTCGATGAAACTTGGTATATCCACGCGGACGAAGTCGCGGGCATCAGCTAGTTCGTGTAATAAGAATGTAAATTTAATATAATCTATATAATATTTGTACGCCGGTTCTGCTAATATTTTGGGACTCTGTAACTAAATCATAAGTCCCCGTCTTTCACGCTTTATACATTCGCCTTTCAAATATGTGATACAATTTGGGGTACGGTTTTGTTTTTCCCGCGGCTTGATTCATATAGTGTGCGATCTACTTAAATGAGTATCTAGCATAAATTGGCCATGTTCATTTCTTAAAAAATAATTCTATTCAAGGAATTCATCCATCTATAAATAGCAACATACACCTGACAATGATAAATAGTAACTTTTTCATGACAATGGCAAGGTAATATACCGTTATAGACACATTGTTCTTTAGTAATACAACTTAGTAAAACAATAAATTGACTAGCATTTTTAAATATGTACTATAATTATGATCAGATGCCTTAATGCACCTTTTACTAGACTTCATTAAATTTAAAATGTCACATTTAACAAAAATTCACGAGATGCTTTCCTACTTTCTAAAGTAACATGAGAATGTCAGATCGAACTAAATATTTAACCAAATTATGTACTATTAGCTGGTGCCCGCGACTTCGTCTGCGTAGTTTGAGGTTTTTTGGTTCCCGCGGGAACTCTTCAATTTTCCGGGATAAAAAGTAGTCTATGTGATATTCCAGATAGATATTCCATTATCTATCTCTGTGCCAAAGTCATCATCAACGTCAACCTGTGAACTTCTATTTATATCTATATATGACTAGTCACTAGAGGATGCTCGCGACTTCGTTCGCGTGGCATAAGTTTTTTTAATTCCCACAGGCACTCCTTAATTTTCCGGGATAAATCCTATACATCACTCTCCAGGTCCTCAACTATACCCATGCAAAAAATCATGTTGATCCGTTGCTTTGTGCGGCGTGATTAAAGGACAAACTCTCTATTTAACGTCCTTGGGGATAAAATTTTCAAAAACTGTGAAACACTTATTTCTTTATTTTAAACCAGAATTTTCATGGTTATAACTTGAAAAATGAAGGACTTTCATACAAACTTTCAACCCCTATTTAAAGCCTTTGGGGGTAGAATTTTCAAAAACTGTGAAACAGGTATTTCTTTATTTTAAACCAGAAGCTCAAATACCAAGTTTCATAGATATAACTTGAGAAATGACGGACTTTCATACAAACTTTCACCCCCTATTTCACCCCCTTAGGGGTGGAATTTTGAAAAATCCTTCCTTAGTGAGCGCCTACGTCACAAAAGGAACCTACTGTCAAAATTTCAAGTCTCTAACCCCAGCGGTTAAGGCTGTGCGTTGATATATAAGTCAGTCAGTCAGGACTTTGAATTTTATATATATATATAGATTATGTAGACCACCACACCCGGTCTTTCACATCAAGCTACTTTCCGCCACCCTATTCATATTTTCGGTCAATCCTGCTTCAGGGCGTCAAAACTTGTTTAAAACACAATAAAATGTACAAAAATGAAATTAAGGCCGCTTCTCTTTTTAAAACCCAGCAGGGCGATTATGTCAAACCTGCATCAATCATTGTTACAGTCTCAATTGTTTTGATGGGCTGAATGTATGGTATTTTTGCTGCATCAATGGATTTTAGCCAATAATGGAAGAATGCTAACCAATCACAGGTGATTGCGATCGTTACATTGTAGCTGTTACTTTTAGGCAATCGCCCTGCAGCAGGGCGATTGCAGGGACTGTACAATGATTGATGCAAGTTTTACATAATCGCCCTGCTGATGTCCTATCTATGACAGATTCACGCTACAAACACCCGTCTCCGACACTTCGGAACGGGTGTATTATTTCCACCTTATAGCGCCTAAAAAAATACTTGCATTACATTTCAATTAACGTACGTATACTTTTTGTCGTGCTTTTTGCTATGGAATAGATAAAAAAATACTTCCTCTTATAATAGAGACGCCTAACTAAAAATGTATGTGCAATCGAATCAGGTTTCCGAGCTACAAGGTTAACAACTCATTAGAGCTAGTAGTAAAAATAGTTATCCAAAAAAAATTATAACACTTGGCTATTTAATTACAGTGACTAACTGAAATAGCTTTTACAAAATATCTAGTGCAGTCGAAATCGTGATAACAATATTATTATTCGAGTGTAAAATTACACAATACAAAAACAATCATTAGCTGTTATGATGTATTATTTAGCAAGATACTCGTAATTATCTGCCGATCACAGTGTAATAATAAAGCTATCAGGTTTCTTTAAATCTCAAGCAAATACAAGTATTTAAAGTGCTAATAGCTCATAGATACCATTTACCAATAACGATGAGATGAGAATTGATATTTTAGCTTAACCACTAATTTCGTCAAAATGCTTCTTTCTGTGTAGCCGGCGGTACCACAGAATACTTAATAATACTTTTCAGGGCGTAATAAAGAAAATTCAAGGACCAGCTCAAGAAGTTATCCAGAATATTAAGTATTTATAGAACGAATCGCCATAATATTATGTTAGACACCCTAATATGTGGTTTCTTTCGTCCAGATTTTTTAAACTTCAAATACAACCGACAAAGCTTTGCAAATTACAATAGATATTAATTATTATCATTCCAAAGAAAAGTACAGTGGTATTTTGAAATCATTGATTAAAGGAAGTGAATAGCGCTGAGGTAATGTAAATAGAAAACAGGAAAACAATATTGTCTTTATTAATGAGAAAACTGATTCTGTTGTAATTTTTTTGTAAACAATAGTGACTAACCGCAGCTAAAGATTGGAGAGAGCAATAAAACAAAATATATGAGATGAATAAAAAAACGAATTGACAAAGAATATATAAATATTAGCAGCTCATTAATACATTTCAAGTGATAACTCATGGCATATCAATCATGTAACCCAAGATGTTGATGTTAGTAATAAGAAGTAAGCAATTCGTTAATGTATGCACATTTTACGACACATAAATCGCAACATTACCACTACTGTGTAACAATACTGTTGCAATTGAATCTTTCGCAAAGCGCAATGAAAGTTTCTTATTGTTTATAACATGACAATACTTTAGGACCACCTATCATTTTCCATTCAAGGGTAGGTACCTTAGAAGCATATCTTAAATCGAAATGAAAGGTCAGAATATGCTATGGCACAGTAATTTTATAATGCATCGTCAAACATTATTTTATTGGAGTATCAATGTTTTTTTGTCTTATATTAACCTACTTGCTTTTAAATTTTAATAAATTTGCTCATTTCAATGCTCAATCAATTTATAATCATAGTCCATTGTATTAACTTCAAGCTATTTGTTATGCCATACGAGAAGGATTGCAATATTAATTTTGAAAATAAATTTTTGCATAATAATTTGTCACCGTTTTAGTCAATTTAACGCGTATTTTTTTGATTCTTGCTTGTTTGGTAAATTACCTTAAACATAGTCACGGTCCCCGTATATCTTATTTCTAGGTTAGTACACGCTTATCACCGTAGTTTTATAAGAAAAGTTTATATACTAACGCAGACGAAATAGCGTTCATCCACTAGAATTATCATTTATCATAGTGATAAATAAATAGAATTAGAATATGTAATAACTCATTATTAAAATCCATACATTCACGTCCAAAGAAGTTGTTCGATCCATAATCAAATTTAAATTAATTCATACAGCGCGGCGAGAATTTGAAAACAAAATGCTCAAACTGTTAGCAATGCGGTTTCGCGATTCCGATCACTGATAAGTTGCAAGTTGCAACACATACTACCTCATGACAACAATATAAGGGCATTAGACATGTTATGCTAATCCGTGTACACAATCGGGGACAAGTGAAACTGCGAACTGTGTGCATGTTAAACCACCTTGGAATGGCGAAGATAAATGAGGACGTCGTGATAGCGATCAATCATCTTATGTTTCCACTGAAAGACATAATAGAACCTTTGCTAGAAATTAGGCTAAAGCAAGACATCTAGCAAGTGTAAAACTATTAGTACCTAGTAATAAATAGCCAACTATACATTCCATTTATGTAGGAACTACTACAAAATGAAGTATGTAAATAAATAGTGCGTTTTTGTTGAACATGACAAGAAGCGAAGATAGTAAGTACATAATAACTAAAAATATGGATTTTTAATATAAGTTTCTCATAGAAAAATAATTTAAATAATCAGGCTGGAATTATTATTTTTTAATTATAAGAACTACCTACGCTAACAATACCATATGGCAAAAAAATATGGTTATTTTTCAAAAATGACCAAATTAGGTAAAGAAATTTTTAGTCGTTGACGCAAGAAACCACAAGCGTCATTAGTGTCGAATGATTAACCGTGTTTGTGCGGTAAAAAAAATCATTAAAACAAAAGAAACCCTCACCAGCACGAGCTAACCTTGCATTCAGTATGTAAGTAAAAGAATTTAAAGGTAAGTAGGATTTAATGATTACATTGGAGGTAAGTAATTCAGTTGTCTAGATTATGTTATAAAATACTTGATGTATGAGTCAAGCTCAGAGTAAAAAACTTTCATTTATGCTTCAGAGTTCATTTATGCTTTTTGAGGCATCTATGAACTCCTTAAACAGGTAGAATAATACGTTTGACGAACGATTTCGATTACGATTTTCTTATACAATCGGGGAGCAGTAATGAGAGATCCGTAAAAGAACCAAAGTAACCGACTTAGCTCAATGAACTGGTTGTGAGAGAAGCTGAAGTGGTAAAGTGTGGACGATTTCAAGGGAGTCGCAGGGAGATACTAGACACAAGCGGCATAAAAACCATCTTGAGTGAAAATCCTTGCAAAAAGATCAACGAGAAACAGTTTCATCTAAATGTCGATCTCAAACAATACGAATTAAGATGCTACATAACTTATACAACTCTGCGTGAATCAGATTCTGATTGCGGACCTGTTACATCTTTATTCACGCGCCATTTTAGGATGATGTGCAATTAATCAAGCGGCATTATGTAGAAAACTCACGAGTTCGATACACGAACTGGCACAAAAGATCTTCCATTACTTTAGCCAATTGTCCTAGCGATAGAGAACACATTCAAGGAAGGAGAGTCGAAAGTAGTAAGTATTTATTGTTCTGTGACATGTGGTGACATACTATGTAATTATGTAAGTTGTAAGGCTCTTTTTAAGCAATTCTAAATGTCACTCATTCATCAGGTGTTGAACAGTTCCACATACTTCAGAATCGATTTAAAGAAAATTATGTAACAAAGGTTATTCGAAAACTAGAGCAAACTTATATATGAGAAGAATCAATACAAAACTAAGATATTATCAAGATGAAGATGCTTTACACTCTACAGTCTACACTGTGCACAGTAAAACATATAAAACATCCCGAGAGTGCTCCCGTTTCCTTTAGAGCAATAAAAAAATACGAAGCTACACAATCAATTATTCACTTTTACGATACCACAAACTGGCACGGCCGTTGGAGTTGCTCGTTTCATATTTTGTAATCTTGTTATATATAAAACCCAAAATCCACGACGGCGTTTCCGAAACCAAGCTACAATGACATACTCGTATAAATGCGAAAGTTTGCATACATGTATATTTGTTACTCAATCACGGCCGAACGGCTGAACTGATCTGGATTAAATTTGGCACAGAGATAGATAGAGAGTCTAGAATAACACATAGACTACTTACTTTATATTCCGGAAACCAAAAAACCTCAATCCACGCGGATGAAGTCGCGGGCAACAGCTAGTTGCTAGTTATCAAATCCATATAAATATTATAAATGCGAAAGTTTGGATGGATGGATGTATGTATGTATGGATGTATGTTTGTTACTCAATCACGCTCCAACGGATGAACGGATCTGGATGAAATTTGGCACAGAGATAGATTATAGTCTGGAATAGCACATAGGCTACTTTTTATCCCGGAAAATTAAGAAGTTCCCGCGGGAATCAAAAAAACCTCAACCACGCGGACGAAGTCGCGGGCATCAGCTAGTAAATATTATAAATGCGAAAGTTTGGATGTATGGATGTATGTTTGTTACTCAATCACGCTCCAACGGATGAACGGATCTGGATGAAATTTGGCACAGAGATAGATTATAGTCTGGAATAGCACATAGGCTACTTTTTATCCCGGAAAATTAAAGAGTTCCCGCGGGAACCGAAAAACCTCAATCCACGCGGACGAAGTCGCGGGCATCAGCTAGTACATATATATTATAGTAATATGTGAGTATTAATCATACATGCAACATACATATATATATTATATTATGTCGTATTGACTGTCAGGTGCCTTAGAGATATCACATTCCCGGTATTTTACCAGGATCTACTTATTATTCTAAACTCATATTTGCGGACTAACGTACTCTAAAGAATTCGCTAGCTGTTTAGTTTACAACCTCACACGTTTCTTTCTCATTATTCAATGCATCTCTAATGTTCGACAAGGTGTAAAAAGTAAAAACTGTTACGTACTAAACCCTTTGGCATAATGGAGTTCAATTTTGTACGCTTTCGGCTTTCCATTTGGAAAACATATGAGTATAGGTACGCAATTGTTAGGTACTGTGTGACAGTCACGTTCATGTTTACGAATTCAAATTTACTCATTCATACCTGCATGAAACTGCATGCATCCCCTGCTGGACTCTTTTTTCGAGAAAACACCACTTGAATTTGAAAAATTCTAACATCCATACTAATATTATAAACTAGCTGATGCCCGCGACTTCGTCCGCTCGGATTGAGGATTTTTTGGTTCCGCGGGAACTCTTAAATTTTCCAGGATAAAGAGTAGCCTATGTGTTATTCCAGACTATAATCTATCTCTGTGCCAAATTTCATTCAGATCCGTTCAGCCGTTCTGGCATGATTGAGTAACAAACATCCATCCATACATCCATCCATCCATCGATCCAAACTTTCGCATTTATAATAGGAGCATTCTAGTACATATTCGAATATGAGTCTGTCTGTCTGCCTGCTACGCTTTCACGGCCCATGTGTTCATCCGATTTTGATCAAATTTGATAGAGAGATAGGTTGTATCCCGGGGAAAGACATAGGCTAATTTTATTCCGAAAAATTGTGGAGTTTGTGGACTCTTTCCGAACCGGTGGTAGAGTCAAAACATGACGTAACATAAGAGACACCTGTATGTCCTACATGCTATATAAATAAATTGAGTATTGATACTGAGAGATCATATTGCAGCATATCATGGACAATGTATTGATAAAAATAATATTACTATCTAGTATATTATGAAGACAGAATACCACACAGAAGCCACAAAGCAAGTTCCTGCATCTCTTAAAGACTCTTCGAAGAAGATTGTTCGAGCGAATTACGAATAACCTGTCAATTTTCGGTATTCAATCAAATAACAGTTAGCAAGAAGGCTGCCCTAAAAGTGTCAACGATGTAACATTGTGCAATCCGAAAATTCTATAAGCGCTAAGAACATTGATGAAGAATTTTTCTATTTCGATGGCTAAGAAAATAAACTGACGATAAGGAAGACATAAAACAGCCTCTCTGTTTGACAGAGATGTCTTTTAGACATTAGAGACAGACAGTAGAGTCTACAGTGTAGCATTGTATATGTTGGTGGCGCCAATGGTAGACGACTAATAAAACAAATATAGATACAGCTAATACGATTAATATCAATACCTCATTAGTCAATGAACATTAGACAAGTAGGTACTTAATTTGACTCGTATATTGATTTCAATGTTTTTTTTATTAGGTAAGTATTAATTTAATATTGATACCTATTTCATATTACCCAACTCTATGACTGAACAATGTGTACCTAGTTGACGAAAAAAAGGACATGGGTAAAGGTAATATAATCGCGTCTACCACAATCGATAAAAATCGACCTTTGATTTCACGATAAGATTTTTTTCCCAAAATAAGGTACTCTACCCTCTCAAACTTAAAAGTAATTCTGCTATCACAAAAATCTGGGTCAAGAAGCCAGTCTTCACTACAGTAGACAATACTTTTAAGTCTATGATCATTCGTTTGTTACACAATATAATTTAACATGATAGACAATGTTTCCTTCAGATGTAATCTGATTCAAGATTTATCAAATCCCATTCAATACGATTGATTAGCTTTGTTATTTAATATAATAAATTATGTATTGCTTATAACTTCTTTAGGCCACACTGTGAAGTTCGATTAACCTAAATCACTATTTGCTAATTAACATGTTTAAGATGCGATAATTAATAAATCACACAATATTCTTTACATATGATTAATTTATTACATCACGTTTACAAATAAAGTTGATGAGTTTTAGCAAAAAATATTATATAAAATGTAGTAAGCAGTAAAGTTTATTTGCTTTTCCATAATTATATAATCTTTTTATATGTACAGAAAGAGCTATTGAGTATTTTAATCAATAATAAAAACATAAAATATGAAGGTACTAAGTAAAAGGGACTAATTACTTAATTTGATTTCAGCTTGCACCCAGTAACACAGCGCACAGGAAAAAGTGTTTTTTCTGCACTGATTTTGTAATAATATATCTTGTGTGTGTAGAATTAATCAGGTGTAAATGAATAACTTCAGCGTACTCATTGTAATGCTAGATGTCTCTAAATAAGTAAAAGAATACGCCACGAGCAGAGGAAATGACAGTATATTATAAAAACAACAAAGGAATACCCTAAATAATTGACATTTCACATCCTAATGCTACCAACAATCCTGACATTCTCAATGAAAATTATAATCTAACAGGAACAACAAATAAACAAAACCCATTAGTCATGCAGCAAATAGAACTTTCAAGATTATTTTTTAGTAGGGGACGCCAAAACATTTTTAGATTTATAACCATCAACTATATTAGCGGTCGGTTTCCGTGTCCAAACGAGCAGCTCTCTTATCCTAGAGACGAAAGGGGCAGTAAAATGTAGCAACGTACTTATCTCGCTATCAATACAACTAACTTCCATAAAGTTTGAGCGAATTTATGTGTTGGATAGAAGCAGGCGTTACTTTGCGGAAGTCCATGATTATGAAGGAACTTGAATTTTTAATTTGCTATAATCCGCAACAATAGGCAAATATATGTGGTGGCTGCAAGTGCAAGATACACTGTACCACATATATTTGCCTATTGTTGCGGATTATAGCAAATTAAAAATTCAAGTTCCTTCGAATTTATGTGCTCTTTTCCTTTTATGCTCACTACTTTACTTCCTAGAATATCTAGTGGACATTTTGTCAGTAAAATGATACAATATACTTTACCTACTAAAAGCAAATAAGTTATCGAAATACTGGTATGTAATATCACCAATTAACAGCACATTGTATCCATTAAAGATCAAGTCAAAAGGAAATGGGAAACGTTGAAGGAAGATGGACGATAATTACAGGACCGCTGTAACAGCTTGTCAACATGTCAAAAAAGAGACAGACGCTCGCTCTAACAGGAACCTCATATTTAGTTGCAGGACTTAATATTATTTTTAACATTAAGATGAAAGATAACCCCTATATTTTGGATTTAAAAGGCGGTGGTAAGGAGTTAAACTGAAGCTTTCCTTCCTGTTACATCCCACATAATAAACAAGAGTCTGGCCATTTAATTATTAAACTACTGATTTTTACTAATTAATAACTTGATTTTTAACCTGAAGCTGGGCAGATAATTGGGGGCTGATAGACAACAAAAACTAGTGGTTCGCCCCGAACTGAGACCTCGCGGTATCACAGAGCGCCATCTATTGACATCATTGTGAAGTTCTGTTAAAAGTACTGCAAAGCTTATTAAAAATTAAATAATTTCGTTTCCTTGTTATAATATTTATCTAATTTTGTATTTGTTGTTCAAGTAAGGATATAATTCAAATAATTGATAGTGATAAGTTTCAGGCTCAGCCTTTCAGAAAATTGAGAGTTCTGAGGTCAACTTTGGACGTTAGAAAATCTCCACTTTGAAAGCCCCCCATTTCGTCAATTTTAGGGACTAAATTAAAAAAAAAATATTTTTGGACTCTATTCCTAATTATCTTTAAAATGATATACCGCAACCCTATGTAACGCTATAAAAATTATTTTACTTCGCATTCGCTTCAATGAGAGCCCCTCTGAAATAAAGATTTTTATAACTTTTTAAGCCATATTCGGCGGGAGGCCATCGGTTTACATATTATATTTAAAGGGGTTGTTTCATCTTGGGCCAGGTACTTGTACAGTATTCCAAAAAATAGTATAAAATCATAGAAAACAAAATAAAATATGCTTTTTGGCAGTTTTACAGTGATTAAGAGGTACAAAAATAAAATGTTTAATTAGGTACATTAATTGTAGAATAGCAACTCTCGCAGCGCATCCATCCATCAATCTGACTGCTGTTGGATATTTTAAGGTTAATTCACATTTCCCAGGTAATTTTATATCAAATGTCATCATGACACGTGTAATATACGTCAATGTCAAAATGGACGCATGTTGTTGCGCTTTTATTTTGCAAAATAATTTCGCATTGTACCTCGTAAATTGAACTATTTAGTAAGAAATAAAGAAAAAAATGTTACTATTTTATGACCCCGAACATTTTGAAATACCGTACAAATACCTGGCCCAGGCTCCATATAAATTTGAAACAACCCCTTTGAAGTAATTACGTTCAGTAATTCAGCAGTTATAAGGCTCTGACAGACGGACGGACGGACGGACGGACAAGTGCCAATTCACTCAAGTAGACTGTAGAAATCTCACGATTGGAATCATTTAAATTTTTGGCACTTATCGTGTTACCAAACTGACGTTTGTAGCGAGTAAATGTGACACTGTCAGAGATCTTTGAACACAATCTATATCATCTTATTAATAATTTCTTCATAGGCACGGTATTTAATTCAATTTTATGCCATATCTTAACCTTTTGATCCGATATTCATGTTGGTTGGCAATAAATGTTTAGAATATGGGTATTTGCGATAGAACGCAATCGCTTGATCAATCTACAAAGAAAGTAAAGACTTACGTAATGTGCATGAGTTGAATAATAAAAAAAAAAGATACTTTTCGAACTCATTTGTAATGTTTTCTCAACCATAAAATGCACTATATTTTTGTATTCTAATACAGAATCTTTTGAATCTACTATACCCAGGTTACACATATTCCAGAATGTTTTATCTCAGATATGAGGCTAGGTATCCTGTATGAAAAGCTCGCCGTAAATATAGTAAAGAGCTGGCTGTTGAGGATTCAAATCCACCTCCTATCCAACTATCAACAATCGACTAGCGGCTTAAGTTTTTAGCTTACTTTTACTTGTTAATGCTGTGAAGTTGCCCGATTCAATGATTTATAATTTAATGGAGGCTAACTATAATAGCATTTAGTTTCTTCGGGCCTAGAACATTGTTGATAGTATCGAAGAAATTAGAGGAATTTCTTATCTCACCATCGGGCTTTCATTTACTTATATCCTAGCTGGGAATCTTAACAACATAATTGGACCACCTCAGTTTATTTCAAGTATCGTTGAAACTTGAAATAACTAATAGTGATGTACAACATTAAAAGCATTGAAAACCTCATTGGTAAGATCGGAATAAGCCATCCCGCGGAAGTATAGTCCGAAACTTTGACCTGACCAGGGGGTCTACTCTCTTTCTCTAAAACGAAACTTCGCAAACGAACGAACGAAATTTCGTTAACACCTCTCCTACATAATATTATCACTATGCTCCTCTCTATTTCGTTTTCGTACACGCAGACGAAGTACGGATCCATAGACAATTTTCGTGACCGATTGGATTGAACGATTTTGTGTGGGTCTAATAACCGACTAATTACGTTCGTTTGCGAAGTTTCGTTTTAGAGAAAGAGAGTAGACCCCCAGATATGGGAAGCAGTTGACACACCTATCTGCGTTGCCATCCATGTTACCTACTGGATATTGAAGTAAGAAATGAACGACACAGGAAGAATAAGATTCTACACAGATTTAAATCGGTGGCACTATGGGTAAGTCAGAACATTAGTAACAAACCGCGTTCAAAGGTTTAAAAAGATTTTTAGGGCGTTTAACGTTTCCAAGCCGGAGAGGTTTAAAAATAAATGTAAGTACTTACTTAAAATGTCATGAATAAATTACATAAAAATGTTGCATCAGGCGTAGAGTACATTACATACCCAAATAAAGAAACTGTAGTTGTTAATTAACAACTCAAATAAACCACCTTGTAACATTTTGTAAGTAATGCTGTGGTACAACTGCAAACATTGCAGATGCTTCTTTGTGTACTAAATGTCACATTTTAAACTACATTGCTGTCCATTCACTCACTTATTAGTAGATACTAAAAACTTTTAATTGTATCTTTAATTTGGTACCTAGCTTGTTTGGTATGTCTCAACTTTTTGGTAAACTTTTTCTTAGCAGTTTGTGAAAGAAGTTATACTTGTTGTGTGAATAAGGGTAAAAGGGAAGTTTTGTTTGTCATTTCAGCCATCACAGATATTCTAACACACGAAAATGCTATTCCGTCGTGCATTGGTCGATATTATCTGTCGTTTGTTGTATCTGACTGTATTTAAATACATATAAGGTAAAAAAATATTATACCCATTCGTAGAAACATCTTCCACTGTCACCCAGCGGTCTTTTTACGCGAAATGAACTGTATCCGAGAACATTAACCAATTCATCTTCATCGCCATCATCACTTCAACCTTCAACCCATTGACGGCTTACTACCGAGTCTCCTCTCAGAATAAGAAATGGTTGACCATAGTCTACCACTCAAGCCAAGTGCGGATTGGCTGTAACACACAAATTTGAGACACGAGAGAACATGAACGTGAAACAAACGCAGAAGAAAGTAGACAGCATATTGTAACAGTTCGATACAAATCCTGCTCTACAAAGTGACAATACTTAAGAGAATAGATACTTCAGCCGCCATTAAATCAAATGAGAATTAGCTTTAAACACGAATACAATTATTACATACGAGACTCAATCAATTTGAAAACGAAAGTCTAATAAATATCTATCAAAGGCACATTGTTTAGTTCCTAGGAAGTACAGATTGACAAGTATGTCTTTATTATACGCCTACAAAGCTATAGATACTAATGTCTAAAGATTTAACAGAACTTATTGCTAGGTTACAGTAACTTTAACACAGTTTAGCAGGCAGAGGGGAACTAGGCACTGACAAAAATTTGCACTTTAAAGCTAAATATTTCGCAAACGGATTCCTGAATCGAAAAATGGTTTTCCCGAATCCACCATATTTTTGAACGACCTTTCCAACAACACACAACACCATGGGATAAACGAGAAAAAAAAATCATTCACTTTACGTGTCCCCTAAAATATTTTACCACTTTGTCGGTGTAATTAATATGTCTTATAATATCTTTTTTTTTATTCACTACAAGTTAGCCCTTGAATAATATCTCACCTAATAGGGGTACGAGATCCTGTTAGGTATATGGCAGTTATATTAAACCCATACCCTAATCGGTTTCTACACAGCATCGTACCGGAACACTAACCACGGCCGCAACCTTCCACCAGGCCAGACATATACATGCCAAATTACAGCTTTTTAGTCCTATTTAGTCCTAACAGTAACAGCCTCTGTGCTAAGCCGCGGATGAACGGACGGACGGGCGGACCTGGCAAAAACTACGAGGGGTTTCTTGTGGACTACAAAACCATAAAAAGGTTAAACTGACTGACTGATATATTGAATCCTGAAACTTGAAATTTTGCATGTAGGAGTACGTTCAACTCTCAAATTAAGCAGTTCTACATTGTAACATAGGATTTATAGAATTCTACAGAAACGAAATCATAGCTAGTAAAATAACGTAAATAACTAAATAAATAGCTTACGAGAAATAAAAATATTTTGACTTAGATTTTGATTTTTAAAATGTTATTTTTAAAAATTAGCTATAACGAAAGTTTATAGCAACAAGGTTTTCAAACTTTCAAAAGCCCCTGTAAATTTTATTACTTACTTAAATTGTTATTCCTAATAAAATTTATGCTCAACTTTCAATAGGAATTATAGACTAGTTTTACAGTCTAAAGTAAATCGTGATAAATGCGCCAGTTTACTGGAATTAAGCGAGTAACAGTTAAAGGGTGTTAAATGCGGTTTCGATTGCAATTATCATTTATCAGCTCATAGATTCCTATCTTCCTCCTACGTTTACATAGACTTAAGAAAGTTGACTATATCATGCATTAAGTTTTCATATCTTAGAGCAGCAATTGTCCTTCAAAATGTACTCATTTTATAAATGTATTATGTAAGTACCATATTATAGGTGTTGGTTAATCAATGAGTTTGTGCTGAACCTGTTTATACTCTGTATAGCTTTATAATATTATGATGAAACTGTTTAGGCTCTTTTTCATTTAAAAAAACCTCCTGAACTCCCATCAAGATGGGTGCTTATCACTTTTTCTTTTCTTTTTTCTTTGGATCCAGGCAATCTAACAGATTTGCGTTGAAAAGTGACATTATGAACCGCAGATGTATGAAGTTTGCTACTCCATGGTCTAACTTAAGGATATCATAGCTTAAACCCTGTAATGTAAACGTCTACAAGGCTGTAACGCCCCTAACTGGTCGTTTATCAGTTCTGTTGAAACGTGAAAGTGTTTGTTTGACAAACGGTTTAACTGTTAAAGAAGTAATAAGTCCTCAGACAATGGTTGTGGGTTGGAACTTGGAACTGTCTATGTGCGAAAGTGAATTTTGATTATGTGCAAAACTTCTAGGTATATGTGTATTATGTGACTATAGTAAACGTTTTAAATAGGGTGCGAGCAGTAGTCCACAGCCATCCATATAGTTCTATACTAATATTTATTATAAATGCAAGTGTATTTTTTTGTTAGTTTGTCCTTTAATTGCGCTGCAACAGAGCAACGGGTCGATAATATAACATACACATTTTTGCAAGGGTGTAGTTGATACGTATATATGTACCTACATCTCGTGTAGCATCATAGTCTCATGTAACTCCCATAACATAAGCTACTTTTTAACCCGGCAAATTAAAGTGTTCCACTGGGATATTGAAAACATAAATCTAAGTGGAACCTAGATCCGGAATTGCGGGGATCATCTAGTGTGCCCATAAATTTCTGCGAATAATAAGTTTATTTAAGCATGCATTATAAGCATTATGCTCAGAGCAATTTCGTAAATGAAATCACACGACTTCCACCCTCTATGTCAAAGTCGCAACATTTATGATGCTATCGGATTTGTTTTAAAGATTGAGTATTGATTGGGTACCAGTATATTGCATTAGCTGTTGAACCAGTTACAAAATATTGTTTTAGCTGTACGAAGGAACTAATAGATTGGTATTCAGTACACAATGTGTTGAAATAGGTCAGGGCCGAGATCTATGTGCCAGATGTTTACCAGAGGTTTGATTTGTAAGTCAGTGTAACACCATTACCGAATGTTATGTTAGTGTACCAGAAAATATTGATTGATTTAATCGACCAAGAAATTTCAGACACGCACCTCTAACTTTTCCTTTATACGTTTAAAGCAATTAAATAACAATTGATTTAACGGTTAAAGAAAATATCGTGACGAAACCTGAATGCCTTAGAGTTCTCCATAGTGTTCTCAAAAGAAAAAAGACAGGTCTGCCAATTTGCACTTGATCAGCATGGAGGACGATGGCTTAAATCCTCATCATTTTGAGAGGCGAACCGAGCTAGCTCATTAGTGGGATACCTATCGATGGTTTGCGATAATGAAGTCATTTTTGATTATGTCTTGAAAGACATATAATCTGAAATGACAGAATTTTTCTGATAGATTCTAGCTTTCGAAGACAGATAAATGATTAGATAACTGAGATATGAACGTAGTAACTTACTGTTTATGAATTGTCTTAATTTTTTCTTATTATGTAGAGCAAGATCTAACTTTATTGTCCATTGGTACAGAAAATTTAACTTAAACACGTTTAACGTCCTTGGGCAAGTGGGACTTAATTTTGTTTACCAAATAAGTTAATTCTCAAATCTTTAGTATCCGAATATTATTAGTAATAGTAAGACAAAAAGTTTGTAAATATATATGACGGTTGGTTTTTACCTAATTGTTTGTAACAACATTAGTATGGGGCTTTCTCCGGTGAAACTATGTTTACTCGTCAATACCGTCGTCTTTGATAAATAGATCAAGATCTCGGCTTAATATATGTGTATGCTCTCCTAGGTACACTGAAGCAGCACCCACAATTCACTGTGGCTTAGATAAATTATACCACAAGGCTGTTAATAGTACAGGGTGCTATAAAGATCTAATAGCGCCTACGATTTCTAACTGTGGAACTCATAAGTCAAAATTCTGAAGTTAAAATACCTTAGCCTTGATGTAACTTTTCAAGAAATACCTGTTACGAGATGAAGAAAATAATATTTAGAAACGATTGAAGAACATCCCATATTCATATTATTAAATGTGAAAGTGTCTGTCTGTCTGCTACGCTTTAACGTTTCATCTTTTCAACCGATTTTTATGAAATTTGGTACAGAGATAGGTTACAAGATGCATTCCGGGAAAGGCTACTTTTAACCTGGAAAATTAAGGAGTTCCCGCGGTGATAAAAAAAATTAACTAACGCGGACGCAGTCGCGAGCATCATCTAGATTCTAGTAAATAATATAAATATTCAGCATGGTTACCGTATAAGTGAGGTAAAAGTTAAACGTTAGTTGGCTTCATTCAAAAGAACACGGTTTTCTCAGTTTTCTGATAGACTAATATTTTCTGATACCTACCATCATGTAATGTTGGATGACCTCTGGCCCGCTGGACTGACGACCGAAAGTGGCTAGATGAAAAAGGTGCAGGACCATGTGTGACGGTGTACAAAATAAGCTAAAGATAATGTTAATGGTTAATCAAAATCTGGGATCAAGTCTTCTACCTAATACTCGTATGATTTACTAAAATGGACGTAGACCTTTAAGTATTCTTGTGCCATGGTCAGACTCAGCGTTCACTATTAAAAGCCAACAATGTTAAATGACCTATATGCTCATATAAAGCACATCGATTAAGCGCGCAGGCACGAAACGGAAATCAATCATCCTAAGTATGACCATAATAGGATGAGCAATGGCTGTCATGTTGATAACACTTATTTTTTTCTTTTATTAACCTACAAATTACAAAATTATTGGGGTAATGTATTTGTGCTTTTATGCTAATTTTTTATGTGACATCATTGGTATAACCCGAGTCCTGACCCAAAACAATAGTATGAAATATCAGACACAAGTCTCAGCATTCCAGGAGTATAGAAAAATCGTACGATATAATATTTGGTAAATAATAGATATATTTTATTTCTACTTGGTTAACATTATAATAATTGCAGTTGGAAAAATATAATTTTTCCAAGTTTTATAACTTGGGAAATAAACTAATTTGTGTGCATTTGCAGCATAAAAATATTTAAAATATTTAAAAATTTCTATAATATTGTATTTTTGTATTTCAACTGAGCATCGTCTCAAAACTTTCTATTACTAACTCTAGATTTGCAAGTGTCGTCAAAAACTCAACAGCTGCTAATACCAGGGTTAGAAATTCCTCGTATATTTATGTCGTCTCCGCTATATTCGTATTTACTTAAAGCGCTTGGTATTTCGTCTTTATTTGGAACGGGAGGGGTCAGTGAACTGTCTAAACTCTAAAGTATTATTGTACAAGGCCAGCGGTATTGTCCTCGTGGCTACAAAATGATTTATGGGCTTCCATGCTTCTAATGCCGTGGTCAGACATATTGCGGGACGAAAGCGATGCTTGACGGACATCAAAACATGATCAAAACACTTGATTGAAGAAAGACGTCACGAGTCACGACATCAGGCATAACATAACAGTCACAATTGCTGTAATTGTCTGAATGTATGTTATTCTTGCTGTGCTAAGCGCAGTGTGGGACGACCTCCAGCTCTGACGACTTTAAGGAGGTGGTGGGACGAGGTTGGATGAGAAAGGTGGAGGACCGTATGTGTAGTTGCCCTCGGAAAGACCTATGTCCAGCAGCAGATAAAAAAGTCTGACGATGAGGATGATAACATGATGGCCATTGCACTGCGGAGGGTGATGATAAATCAATTTCCTAAAATATATAGGATCTGCATTACTATTAGACATGTTTCCGTCACGTCACGCGTCTTGTATGACCAAGCATTTATGAGCTTCCATGCTTCTAATGCCTTTACAAGATTTGTGGTTAGCCTGACGACGCCTATCCTGTTTTCTGCTAACTATAGCTACTGCCATATCTTGCGTAGGTATTCAACACATACCGTAAATGTACATCGAATGTAGACTTTCATATTTGTAACAGATTATTGAGCTGTATTAGGAAAATTGCAAAATTGATCGCTCAATACGGTATATTGCAATCGAAATCTAAAATCTGTACAATATTTTGTGTTACATTTTATTTGTATATACCGCGACTTCATCCCAGTAGATAGAGATTTTTTAAAATCCAGTAGGAGTTTTTTAATTTTTCGGAATAAAAAGAAGCCTATGCCTCTTCCTCAGGATGCAACCTATCCATATTATGTTAACGAATTTAGTTAAATCATTAATTCAATCAAATCAAAAACATTTTTGATTAAGTAGATCTGTAGAAAATTACAATATTTACTTAACATACCATAAATTACATAAGATTATTACAGGTAGATTTAATGAATAATTCTATGGACAATGGCGTAGTAATAAAGCAATGATTACCCAAAATAACTCAATAGACTGTAGAGGCCGTACTACGAAGCGTGAAATTGCTTCAATGCTTTCGACTAATTCAAGAGTCGCTGGGCCGTGAGAACATTTACCATCTTACGAAAAGGAGCTTATTAATGGTGGCCGTCATTACAATGTTGATAGTAAGACAATAGAAGCCAAGAATAGTTTTACTGTTGCGGAAGCTTGAAAACCTGCAACCTCTAATACACCGTACTATTACCTATTCTGTGCGATTACATGGTTTGTTGAAGATAAATATTATACATCCACATGCAATTAAGATTCATTACCTATACTAATTACTTAACAGTCATCAGCTTGTCAGCTAATACCACCTTCATTTAAATGTTGAAGAAGACTATATCTATCCTTTTTTTTAATCAATTAATTTGGCTTAACTTACCTAATTTATTTCAATCTGTCCATTATTTTAGAGACATACCATAAGCAGACCATGCTTATCACCAACTGTCGAGAGTACCTGCAATAAAAAAATTAAAGAAATTCATGAGTAGATACAGTTTTACATATGCTATTTGGTAACTTTTGAAATCCTCTTTGTGGCCTATAGGTTTTTAATTGTGTATTGGCAGAACTTCCTTTTTCATAACTCTTCACAATGGAGACGTTGGGATTGTGAATGTTATAGAGAAACTGTCTTCTTTTAAAAGGTTAAAAATCTAGATCATCAACAAGAATAGTAAAACAAGGAACAATTAGCTAATTGTTCCTTGTTTTACTATTCTTGTTGATGATCTAGATACTCTACAGTGCAAAATCCCCTTCTTCGTAGAATCAACATCTCTTTAAAAATACTCAAGAGTCTAGGCTCAACAAAGTTTTTTTTTTTTTATACAACCACAGCAACCAGGCGATGCATTGTTTGCTGTATGTTGTAGCGTATAGTTTTATCTTGTTTAGCCAGATTATAGCAAAATAAGCTTTTTGTTCTCTGTCTATCGCGGATATCCGCGAAGATACGCTTGCTTCCACCCTAATATAGGAGCATTTCACAAGAAGGGATATGTGCCATAAAAAGCGCGTGTAAGTTATTAGTTTAATTTGCATTCCTTCCTCTCCACTAGCCCTGCTCTAATAAAAGAGATGACCGGAGCGAGCTGGCGCGATGCCAGAGCCCTGTTATATTTCAGGCAATCCTTTTACATGTTTTATTAATTTATTTTCCTCGTTGATAACTATGTTATCACTTTACCTTTTCTTTTATGATAACTTTAGTTTTTAATAGTTTCCTTTACCGAATCGTTGCATGAAGACTTTCTCTATTCGGCATTTATAAAAGAATAAAAACTGTATATCTACTGGTTCATTGATCCTATAATATTAAATACTGGAATTAAAGTATGCCTTTTACTATTTTTATTAAATTGTTCTAACAGACATAATAAATATATAAGACCGGTCTTATTATATCGTAAAGAATTTTTTTGAACATTATCAATTAATTTTTATTCTAAGCCTAGAAGATAGATCTCTTGAGTAAGTAGTTAAGTACGTACATTGAGCTGAAACGAATCGGATTTATAATTTTAACTAAATCTTAAATCAGAACGAAGTGAAATTATCCTCTATCATTTCAGATTCATAAAATAATTTTAACAACGCCTAAATCTCTATAAAAAATCATTTACGCTAGAGATAATTTAAATTACTTAACTTTAAAACGTCATCTTTCAGCAGAAGTTTATCAATCATAATGCGAATCAAACCCCAGTTATATCACGGTATTAATCAATTAGCGAAACCGAAACTAATCGGTCACCCACGTGGAAGTTATCCGAGCAATAATTACCTGAAGTAATTCATAAACCAGGGCAGACTTGAATGGATCAAACCAGATGGGATATTGGGATTGATATAACGATTTCAGTTAATATGAAGCAGGAAGAAACCACGAGTCACGACTTACTGTTAAAAAAAAATTATAATATTCTAGATCCTCTTTTTTGCTACCTAATGGGTAGCAAATTACTTACAACTTCTACGAACTGCTGGAATATTGGCATATTTTCCATTGTAACTTCCAATCATTTCAAATTTCAGTGCTTCGGATGAATAAAATATTCTCAAGATTCTAGACTGGTTACTTGGGCCAACACATTTTGTAAGCTTTACTATCGTTGGGTGTCGAAACTAGATCAAACCACCCCCGCAACTATATTTCAAAGCGAACTTGATTTTGACATTACCAAAATCACTCCATATATTCAAATAGTAATCCATTCAGTGGTTGCGTTGTCCGTTACCATACATAGTCTGTACAATGTCCTACTGTATTGTTTGTTATAAGGCCTACGTTGCGTAAGTGTTGCAACATATCCATGTCCAAATCAGGTTATACTTGTACTTGCTTAGACTTAATGCTGTTGCTAAAAATTATACGCACTTTCCTGGAAGATATATAGAAGGCAAATCTTGACGTGGAATGGTCTTCAGAATCAAGAATTGATAAGAAATTTTAGGTATGTTGTACTTTAGAAACTGGATAGAAAGTAGCGGTTTTTATATTTAGGTAGGATATCTCTTGTTTTATTCAAATTAAGGAAGTAGATAGCGTCTATAAACCTAATGTTACTATAGAAAAAATTATTAAAATAATGTGACCAGAGTGCTGGTATATATTTCGCTCAGCGAGTGAGTATAACTATTCAACGCGGCAATGCTGCCAGCATTCTGGGCACGCTGCCAACTGGTAGCGGTCTTTTAGATTAGGTTTTTTTTTGTTTTTTTTTTTTTTTTTTTTTGTTTTTAGTTTTAATTTTTGTGTTTAATGTTTAGTTTTTAGTTTTTAATTTAGGTTTAATTTAGTTTTTAATATTTTAAATAAAATGTATTAGACATATTTAAAATAATGTTAAGTAATAAGTTTATGTTGATTCCTTCCCGAATAACATTTTATTTCCAAATTGATGCAGTGGTAGAGACAGTAGAGTTAGCAATGTGAATTACTAATAATTATTAATTTTAGATAGGCTCGACTTTTAAAATAGTTAAAATTTTTGTTATTCGATGTCATATTTTGCCTGAAGATTCCCTCAGACCCGCGTTTTCATCCGCGCGGATAAAGGTTCTTTAAAAACTTTGATTTTATACTTTCAATTATAATAAAAAGTACCTCAACCCCAAGATATAAGCTATCCGCGCCAAATTCAGTCGAAATTGGTTTAGCGGTTTAGGCGTGATAGTTAACACTTACTTTCGCATTTATAATATCAAATGAAAGTATGGATTCACTACAACAACAAAAGAGGACATCAAAAGGTAACATCTATTCGTTTCTATCTATTGTTATCTTAAAGGTGTTATTAATAAGTATAAAATGGGCGTTTATAAATACCACCATCTCAAAGTTCGTGCGGCGCAGAACGATATTCCTGAGAACTAGTCTAATTACACTATAATACATAACAGTTACCTAACTTGGCATTTTAGTGCCACCACTTACTATCATTACTGCTGGCACGACCCGACAAGAATGTTTAGGCTAGATTACTAAGTTATTGGAAAGCATAAAATAAGTGGACTATCACTTAAGGACTGCTTGATTTATGATTTAAGTAAAATTTCCAATTGATTTAAGTAAGTAAGTAAAATTTCCAATTGCTTACAAAGTTGTAGATAAAACAAAGGTTGCCAATTTTAGTAGAAATAGACTACTAACCTTTACTTAAGACTTTAGTAATCGACTTCAAATTGAGAATTTCTATTTTGATGGCAACTTATTGGCTCATGTTTTAGTGCTGAAAATGACCATAGGATGCAGTAATCACTGAAACTGCCTTGCAGTTTTCATACTCGCTATTAAAATAATAATAATTTATTATTATTTTAAAGTCGACTAACGTAACACAGGAACATAGCAATAGCAAGTAGTACCCTAATTATTTGAGAGTGATTTGCAATCGAAGGGTCATCCTCAATTTCTGAAACGTAAAAAAGGCCGCCGTTTGCTGACAAAATCTACAAAATCTATTTAGGACCATTAATTATTGGAACTTTGGAAGCAACAATAATTTTATTCTACAACATCATTCTGTTTGGCATAGGTCGTCCTTAATAGGTGCAAAGTGCAAATCAAGTCCTCAGCTTCCTCATCCAGCCACTTACCGCCACCACACGAGTATATATCCGCCACACTTTTTATATCACTTTATATCACCAGTCCATCGTACTGGAGGGCGGTCTCCACTCTAGGACTTTTTATGTCAGTAGGTAAAAAGATGAGTGCGCTTGAATCAGTCCATGACAGCGATTAAATAAAGGCAAATAAACATACTAAACACTAGAATATAACATCAGTTTTCATACAGCACGTACATTGGAATGCACATTTAAGTTGCAAGTAACCTATCTATGCATTAGTCGCATTAGCGCAGCTACAATGAATCACGTGATATTAAAAGCAACGCGATACATGGAAACATGAGAAACCCAGCAAGGAACTTGTTCACAGTCGCGCTGTGAGATAATAGGTACGAAACTACAAGCCGTTTACTATAATAATTACAATTAGAGACCTAATTGCAATCCAGCAGATATATTCACGCCCACAAATTGACACGGTGTTCATTAGTTTAATGTTGCAAAAGGTGTACTGAACAATCCATTGACGGTTCTATTCAATGGAGATAGACACGAAATTTTCTGACCTTCATCTGAATTTTACTTACTTATATAAATCTGAATTTTTATAATTAAAACAAAATTGAAATGACCTAAAAGTAACTACATGACTTCATTAGCTTTTTGATAGCATTCTAATATTATAAATGCGAAAGTGTGTCTGTCTGTGTGCTACGCTTTAACGGCCTATCTTTTCAATCGATTTTGATGTTTGGTATAGAGATAGGTTGCATAAAATTAAAACACAATTGAAATAACCTAAAAGTGACTACATGACTTCATTAGCTTTTTTGAAAGCATTCTAACATACTAAAATTCTACATCAATGCATTCTAATATTATAAATGCGAAAGTGTGTCTGTCTGTGTGCTACGCTTTAACGGCCTATCTTTTCAATCGATTTTGATGTTTGGTATAGTGATAGGTTGCATCCCGGGGAATGACATATAGGCTCTGGAAAATTTAGGAGTTCCCGCGGGAATTAAAAAACTAAATCCACTCGGACGAAGTCGCGGGCATCATCTAGTAATGAAATATTCAAATCATTACTGAATCTATTTTAGTTGTGGATGGAATCAACAGATCTTACTAAAAAAGAAGTAGCCAAGCACAGACTCAATCACATACTTTAGCTCTTTTGAATTATTATAAAACATTGATATATTCCGTCGATTATTAGATTGTGATTTTTATTTCTATTCAACCAACTAGGTTAACGACACTACACCTTATCAACTTCAAGTAAACTTGTCACGATGCTTTCGAATGGCCGCAGATGTTCGAAAAATTAAAAGGTACCAACTCAACGTAAAAGGAAATTAAACTACCGCCATAGATTCAACCTACAAACCTATAAGGAAGTTAAGAGTATAAATATGGAAGTATGCTGTAGAGAGGTTAAATTGGTACGTGGTTGATAATAGCGTACATTTAATGCAACAGAACCGTTCCGTGGGATTTGTAAGGGCTATTACATACACGGTGCTTTGATTGAATCTCGATCGATGAAGCATCGAGCTTTTGGAAGCTTGAAGCTGCGATCAAACCTTTAACTCTAATACACTCACATTTGGTGTATTTTTTCACTCTACAAACATTCCAACGCAAGTTCACAGCAATTGGTTCTACCGTCTGTCATATAATTATAGGTACCATGATACGGTGCTACCACGAAACAATTAGGTACTATTCTTTACATAACTTGTAACTATCTCACTTTATGTTGCTATACCTATTTGTATATCTTTCTTATGTACGTTAGCCACCTATGTAGCCTTTTAACAAATTTACTTACTGAGGAATGAGCGGTGTTCAAACAGGCTATCAAGGGCGTACGAGCAACAAGGTAACTTTTTACATAAGTAGGTAACTTTTTATTTTCTTAAAATAAATAAATAAAACGCCAAAACTCGATTCGGACTCGACAGAAAGTATAGATATCTGCAGCTGTTATCCAATTCAATTCAATCGTTTATTAAATTGAATTGAATCGGATGTTAAAAGCTGTGTGTGTGCTTTGGCTCTAAAACATTTCCCGCTGACCGATAGCTAAAGGCTAGGTAGGCAGAGCATGTAGAATTGTAGACAATCATTGCACACGTAGACAGACTGCATATTAACTGAGCTTACACTGCAATTGACCAGTGCACCTCTTTAACGGTTAACCTAGGCTCAACAATTTTCCAATTAAGTACTAAGCTAAGATTAACTTTAGTTTGAAAACTTTGAACTTGCTGACTAAACTGAAAATAAAGGGCGGACACAGTATATCACGCCGGTTATCAAACAAAAACATAGTACCCATACCTAATATAATATTAGGTATTACTAAACTTATACTTAAATAAAACTTAACCTATACTTAAATAAAATCCTTAAAACATCTTACTCAAAAGTTTTGCACTACATTTTTATGCCATTTTCAAAAAGTCGCGAATTTAATCCATATTATAATATATTTAAAGAACAAACTGCCAATCCAACCCGTAGCCGTAGGATTGACAACCGAAAACTTCAATTACCTAAATATAATAACTTGTACGGGAAAAGAAGGCTAAATTACGCTATACCGAACCTAATTAATCAATTACCTGATTCGTTAAAAAATATAATAACACGTAAAAATATAAAATCTAAGCTAAAAGAATTTTATCACCAAATAATAACTGCAAAATACAATTGAACGTTTTAGTCCACCCTTATTCTACCTAATTAACCGTAATAACTAATTTAATAATTATATACTATATTACCTTAATTACAATTTACAATATTCTAATACCTTAATTCAATATTCCATTACATAACTATTCTATACTATAATACATCATATAAGGATGATTATAATATACAACATACATTACACAACATTGTTAAACCAATATTGTTTATTACCAAAGAATATGTTACTCAAGAATCACCCTGTATCACGAATACACGAAGTCTGGTTTAGCCAAAGTTCATTCATATGATTTGTGCATTCGTCGTACTTGGCGTATCTAATATAATGTTTTTGTCGACCTACCCACTTATGGAGATATTAGTTTACATAAATTTTATAAAAATTGTACAACTATAGTTACTTATTGTTTGTTTACTACTTGAGTTTTATGTAATAGCACAGAATAGGTAATAGTAGTAAGTAATAGGTACTGATTGTCGACGGTGGCGGCGACGCATGGTGTGCGGTAAAACTTGCAAAGTTTATGATCACACCATTTTATTTGTAACACTATTAATGTATTATTGTGATGTATTAATAAAATAAATAAAATAAAATAAATAATTTGTAGGTAAAAATAGCTATAGCTATACCAAAGGAAGGTTTAGAGGTTTAAAATCTTTTTGCCTCTTTCAAGTATGTCCTGCGAACTGCGACTGCTTGGTTTTTATTTCCATCATATTACTTACTTCATAATAATAATCATCTTCCACTAAAAAAAATTAAATCCGTCGCATTGGTTAGTTTATCCGTACCCCGATATCTAAGGCCCGTTGCTTAGCTTCAAGGCAGATCCTAAATGGAAATACCGCTTCTGATTCACTGATTCGATATGCACTACCTTCAGCGATACTGACCCTTTTAAGGTTGCAAATGTAATATTGGATCCTATAAACCTAGTTTGATACACCTGTCTACTAACTAATCGTAACGGTAAAGGAGAATGCACACATGCATAAGCTCATTTAAGAGACCGCAAGTGCCGAAGTCACAAGAGCATAATATTATTTCAGTAGGTACTGAAATGTGACTGATGTCGGCCGGATCGAGAGAGCTGTAAAAGTGTATATTAACAGACCAATTTTACTGCAGCTGAAATCATTCATCAGCGTTTCTACGATGCGGTTGATACGGCTGAATGTGCGTTACATGTGCATATTGGGGGGGGTAGTCTCGGTATAAGCGATTGCCTATTACAGCCGTGGAAACAGACCCTAAAGTAAAGTTAGGCTTTCGCATGACGACAATCAAGTCTTCTCAAAAGAAATGGTGAAGTCAAGGTTTGAACGCGCTTGCCCAGATGTCTATTCACTCTTGTCTTAAAGATGCTCAAGTTATAATTGCTAAAAAAGTTAACTGTCCGGCAGTAAAATAATAAACAAGATAAAAAAAAACACGTACGCCCTCTCATAAAATAACACCATTATTGAAAACCCATTAAAAGTAGATAATTTATGTGATAACTAATAAATATTTTATAGCAAATAGTAGAATCTCGTTAAAAGACCTATTCCTACTTTCAACACCCAACTAACTACGAGTAAGTAACTAACAAGGTAAAAGAACATGCTATCCTAGAAACACAAATGCTAAGGTCGAAAGGGGAAAGTCACAGTAGGCACTATCTCCACGATTCAAACAGATAGCATTTAAGTAGTAAAGGAGAGCTAATCGAATCATTAAAATAAGAAATCCAGTTTTTACTCGAGACCCACAGAACATAAAACAGTAGATGCCAGACATCCAGATTATTAATGGTTACTTACACTAACCAAATCTTCTATTCAATTACCTTTCTTTCTTAGTGAATCGTATAGCGTTAGGTTTCATTCAAGTGGTTTTAAGTTCGATAATGGTGATATTTTGGTGGATTGGCAGTTGGCACCACTGTCAAATAAGAGGTTTGGAGAATATCACAGGGCAAGGAATAAGCTATTCTAGAAACTCAAATGCTAAGGGCGAGAGGAGAAAGCCTGAATTAGGATACTGTCTCGATTTAAGTAAATAATATAACTACGAGTGAGACGTAAACAAAGATAAATACTTCGACAATAATAATTGGCTAAGGGAGTTAAGTGATTTATTACTTAATATTAGGTAATAAAAACAAACATGATTTTCTGGTTGAACTATTACAAATTTAAAACATTTTCGTGAACTATTTGTCACGCTTACACAGATGAAAAAAATCTAATGTTTGTTTAACGTGTTTCGCCACTGAAAATAGGAAGCCATCAAACAAACCACAGCAGTTTTCAGCTTTGAAAACTGAGCTTGCAACTCTCTAAACAGAGGAAAACATTATAATGGTTAAAGCTCGGTGCAAAAATGTGTTCCTCTGGTGTACCGTCGCTATAGGGAAGCAGGAAAACAATCCTTACCTTAGTATTAAGATTGTAATTTTTTTTGTTTTGTGTTTATTTTTATTTTTAGGTATTATTGTATTTTATGTATTTTATAATATGGGCCTTGTTGCCTGAAATAAATGAATAATAATAAATAATAATAAAAAGAGCTAAAAAAAGAGCATAAGCAAGAGAATAATAAAAGAGCTTGCAATTTTAGGAGGACATGTCATAAGAGAGATTCTCAGATTCGCTTAGATTCAGTTTATACTCCTTAAAAAAAATAACATTTAAACATTCATCTCAGACCTTAGTTATCGAACTAAACCTACATTATCTTTATTTACAAAACTACCAAAAAACAAATTCTAATCGCATTAACCGACAACAAAAATGCGCCACTCCCTTGAGTAAAATTATTTCTTGGACTGTAGGACTTGTACACTACATTTGTGGGGTGTGTTGATTGATTACTATCGCCACAAAGATCAGAAGGGGTCTTTCCCTTTTGGTCCCCTAATTACGTAATTTCTTACTCTAATAGCTTCTAGTGTGTTAACTTATAAGTTAGGCGGAATAATATAGCTATGCTTAAAATAGTCATTAAGCTTCGCGTCTATTTGGGGAACTTCCTCAATCTTTGGACGCTCTTGAAGTAAGATCAAAGAAATGCTGCTGCTGATGGATATCGTTGACATGTTTTTGCTTTTTGATCCTTTTTTATTTTATTTTGTGTTTCTATTTTTATTTACAAGATCTTACAGGCAGGAAAACTGACAGGTACTAGACCCCGAAGAACTGCAAAAAACTAATTTTCTGTACTGATGTCACGCAAATTTTAGTTCAAACTAGTTGACACATCCTTGCTTCACTCGGATAGAAATAATGAAGATCTTTTCTTGGGTATTAGGGGTCTACGTAGACAGAAAATCTACGTGCAAAATCATAAGTTACTCTAGATATCCAGCAGTTTGAGCTGTACGTTGATAATTACTTCAGTCAGTACTCAATAATCTCTTTATAGTCAGATGCAAAGATTTATGTAACTACATAGCAATCTGGGACAGTTATTGTGATAAGCAGAGAAGCTATTAATTTCATGGGTAAGTACATTGATGTAGAATTTTAGTACCTATATTGACATAGGACAATCTAGCTCATTATTTCTTGATAAGTAATAAATTCAAAACGAGCAACTTTCTCATTCTCTGAGGCTGCAAGGCTGTTGGCTGCGACAGTTTGTGCTTTCTGCTGTCATGTTTCAATTTGACTCCCTGATTTAGTATGCAAATGTATCATGAAATTATATATACTTGTAACGTTGATTTTATAACCACTGAGTTTAAAACTTAAAATATCTATTGCTTTCCTTCCTTCCTTAAAAAATCTTCTGTTTTAGATTCTGAAAGCGTTTTGTGCCAAAATAATATTTCACTGATAGTCGACGATGATGAGGTATGGTTTGGTATTAACGATCTAAATCCATAAATTAGCACCGATTTGCATCCTAGAGATGGACATATTATGCTATACTTAAGTATTTTAGTCCAAAAAAAAATTAATCACAGGAGCAATTAGATATTTTACGTGGACTTTTGGGCATATCTTGAATTGAGTTCATTAGAAAATACAATCTCAAAATTTATTCATGATGTTATATTACTTAAAAAGAAATAAGAAAACCGATGTAGATTCAAAGCGCCTTTGAAGTTTGAATCTACATACTGATAACCGTGATTCGCATAGAATATTAAAGAGGCGTCCCTTTTAAGGAATTGCATAGAAAGGCGGAAAAACGTGAGATTGCCGGATTGCAATGACATCGAAATGAAACATCGCGTCGCGTCGCATAAAATGGGTACTTGGCATCAGGGAAGCCGAAATCACGAAATCTCGTTTAGTTTTGCTAGTCCTAGTATAAGATAAAGAGGGGTTCACCGTATGAATTATCTAGAGCCTTATAAGACGAAAGCAGTGCGCTATATATACGCTCTCATACAGTTTTCTATACTAATGAATATCAAATCTAAAAATGAATGCACCTTATGTAATGTGTTAACGCTCACAACCAATATAAGACGTGTTACACACTGTATTGCAATACTCACAATGACACACAAATTGGTCGTCGTCATTTGTCTTTCAGTCACTAGCTATCACGGTTTTCTAAGTGCGTAAATTACGTCGTTTAGTGAGACACTTTCATTTTTATATCAGACGACCTAACCTGGAACCATGTAGCGCATTGATTCACATCAAATCTTTTCACAATCGTCATGACCATAATATTATGAAGAGCATTCCGAACTACCTCCAGGCTCCACCACGCAACTCTACATTTTCATCTTAAGAATAAAATAAAATATAGGTACTAGAGAGTTTAACAAAAACACATGACAGTAAAGAAATGCAAGCTTGATCTAGAAGTGTAAGTGGACCGATAGCTCCGCAGACATTATTCGGGCTTCGGAGACAGTTTGTCTGAACTAAGCCATTTTTTTAAAGAATGTATGATACCTATACAATATTAATATGACGTCTGAACAGTATGAATACAATAGAATTTAATTAAATAAATAACTATAGTCAGATTTCATACAGTCCTTGCGACCAAAATGAACCATCTAATTCCAGTTTTAGAACTTGCAATTCTCGGACGGAACAACAAGCTTACTTTGTTTTAATCCGTACGTATTTTGTTTCTTTTGGATTAGCAAAGTAGATAAGCTTGCATCTAGTGTATCATGTACGCGTATTTACTCCCGTTTAACACTAAATTTAATCAATGTCGGAGTTTGTTTACAGCCTTGGCGACGCTTTCTTTTGAAATTGACCCTGATGAAAGGAAAGGATCGCCAAAATTAGGGATATACTTAATAAGACTAATAATACTGAGACTCATTTTCTTAGCTAAATGAACTCTATTCCACCTAAACTATGAGATTTCGTTAATGGGTTACATCATAATATTATTATGTCACGTTCAACGTATTCTCATCATCCCAGGTAGTAGGAGGACTTTTGCGGTTTTATTCCTTTTCTACAGGCGAAGAAGGGAGAGGATGTATGGAAGATGAACCCATAGAATCGCTTCATTTTCTTGGCTTTGTTTCTTGAACCTATTCCTACCCAAGCAAAATGGAGTAGGTATTCCTCATGGTGGATTTTATTCCATATTCCATGTAACTACATCTCTTGCTACGTTACCTCGCACATTCTTAGGACTGTACGGCAGCAAGTGATATGGGTTCGGCCGAAAAAATAGGAAAATTCCTCCTAGTAGGTATAGTATGCTCTGGGACGGGCTGTTCCAACTGTTGAACCTTGAAAAACTTCTTTAGCGCGATACATCATTTGTTAATTGTATTCTACTTATATCGTCAATTAAAATATCGACTGTGGCCGACGAGGTCCCAGTTTCGAATCCCGGGTCGGGCCATAATTAAGTATTGGGTTTTTCTGACTAAAAATCCTCCATACTAGCCCAGAGTTAGGAAGTTGGCGGTGTTTCACCCCGTGCCTCGGAGAGCACGTAAAGCCGTCGGTTCTGCGCCTGTTCTCTCTCCAGTCGTCTCGGATTTTCCGTCCCATCGGGCTATGAGAGTAAAGGAACAGAGAGTGCACCTGTGTATGCGCACGCACTTGAGCACTATATCTCCCGCGCAGATGGCTAATCTCTCTGGAGATACACCGCCGTAGCCGAAATTCGGTCGGGAGGACATTATTATATCGTCAATACCCAAATATCACTAACATTTACAACAGTTATTACAAAATAACGGAAAGACACGCACGTACAACATTTTTAATATGCTTCGCCGTCATAACTCCTTTTAACTGCTCAGTGGAAGTCTGAATAAAACGAAAGTCCATTATGTAATAAGTAACTGAATAGTTAATCGTGCCCAGAAAACTGTTAAGGGTATGAGTTCCCCAATTTAGTGATCACAACCCCACCCCACGTCACAAAACATTTATAAGGAGCAAACATGCACTCAATTGTTTATGATAGGGGTTCTGGGAGTGTGGGGCGTATGGCAGGTTAATGTAATTAATGTTATGTTTGGAAGAAGCATGAAGCCTAGAGTACAATGTAATAATAACGTTCGTCGTCATCGTGGTCTCCATCGTGGATCCATAACTGGACGGACGTCTTCTCTAAAGCACAGTCGTGTGCGCAAGCGGCTCCCAGCTACTCGCTTGAGATCGTCCGTCCAGCTATTAGTTACGGGGTCGTGCAACACTGCGTTTTCCAGCCGCCGCCATTCAAGCACCTTGGGAACCCAACGCCTATCGGTTCTTCGATCTATGTGACCCGCCCAAGTTCATTTAAGTTTAGCGACTTCGAGCTTTGCCGGTTTGTTCACGTAGGGACTAGCGCGTCTAGCTTTCCCCATTCATTCAGTAGGTAATTACGTTTTCTTGGCTGAATTTGGGCCACAACCGCCAATCTCAAGAGACTATAGCCAACTACACAGGAGATTTCATATAGTGCACAAGTGTTTGCGCAAACACAGGTACCCGTAGACTCTCTCTATGAGACAGATATCTCATAATTACAACTGGAGAGTAGATCAGGCGCAGGACCAATCGCTTTCAGACATAGAAAATATAGAGCTTTCAGTGGTAAGCGATAAGGTAAACGAATATCAAAGCTTCTTGCTCTCGCATCGATAACCCTTCTCAATTAATCTACTTTTTAATTATAATATTGATTGAAACTCTTATTTGCCACGCATTCTTCATCATAATTACTTGCTTAACTCTTTGTTTTGGTGATTGCAACAACGATGACTATCAGTTTTGTCTTATAAAGCAACATGGATATTAGGTTTATTATGAGTACCGCAAGCTACAGGCTATTGGGGTATACATAGAGGAGTATGTAAATTCGGCAGTAAAATATGTAGTACTGTAGATAGGTTTGCAGAGCTGAGCCATGATGTGTTCTGAGGCCTCGCTCGGATAGGTTCCACCTGAAGATTCCAATAGCCTGTGTTAGGCTAACACTCTCTCATTATTGGCTGAAATCATGCAAATTGGGTAAAATCTATTACTAAAATGCATAGTATCTAAGTATATATGCAATCTACTATATTAAAATAGGGCTTTGAAAGAATGAAAATCGAACCTAACGTGAGCGAAGCCGCGGGCAAAAGCTAGTTTTCTAATATGCACCAAAAAAAGACCAACGATATTTTGGACTGTCTTGGTAACTATATCGGATTTACTGGGTTATTCAGTCCGCATAACACTCGTCAACCAAACAGTTATTACAGTCTGCACTAGCACAAACCGACCCGCATATAGGTACCATCGGCCGATTCATTCTATGCGAATGGGCTATGGGCCCTTCATGCACATTTATACTGTAAACCGATTGAACCGCTAATCGCTACAGCATTCAAATTGTGATTAACCAGCAATTAATGATTTAACGGTGGTTTCGGCCATCACAACATAACTGTCACAGTATCTACTGGATCCAATCACGTCCCATAAGCAATGTAGGAAGATCGAATACGTGCTACTCGGAACTACGATGAGTCCGATCTTTATTTAGATCACGTCATGCAAACACAACAATGAGAACTTAATTGAGTGCATGTTTATAATTAAAACTAACCGTGTGGTGATAGGATTTTCCCATCGGCAACATCTTGCAGGATCCGACTTTTCTGACTTGGGTAACCTGTTCTGCCCATGATCCTCACGCCAAAGCATCTAGGAGTTCTTCCCATGTTCTTGCACACACTTTCGTCCCTTATTTTAGGGGATACATTTTCAAAATTATTTTTAAGTCCTGTGCAAAATTTCGAGCTTCTAGATCTCGATCAAGGAGATGAGATTAACTACATGCATATAGTTGCTGCCGCTGTTAATACATAGGTTTAAGTAAGTAACTATAAATAAAATAAAATAAAATAAATAAAATTTATTTCGAACATAATGTTGTTTTAATAATTTAAGAGTGTCTGACAGGGGTTTGCAATCGTACTAGGTGTCTGTCTGACAATGGACAACGTGGTTTCTAATATTATTCCGAAGAAAAATATAAAAAAACGGAGCTTAAATAATGCTTTAACGAATTTGAGGTGCCACCTTTTCTACCTGATACCTTCCAAAGCAACCGCGATCCAAACTTCATAGTCGGGGATCGTTTATACCTCTATTAGAGACATACCTACATAGAAAAACTTTCAGCTTTAATAAAATAACGTAGGTCTGATCGTCGCGGGATCTTGGACCAAAGATCGATTATGGTAACACTAGATGATGACGTCGTCCGCGTGGATTTTTTTGGTTCATCTAAGAAGCCTCATAGTTCATACCAAATCGCAATCGTAAAGTATGCACTACATTTTGACGGTAATGTTGTAAGTTTCCGTAGTGTAGCGGTTATCACGTGTGCTTCACACGCACAAGGTCCCCGGTTCGATCCCGGGCGGAAACACTTATTTTTTGTATGATATTTTTAATTTCAATATTAAGGTAACTATTCCTGCTCATGGTTATTAAAGAATTTATAAATTTGTATGTACTTTACCTTTCCTTTTTATAAAAAAAAAAAGATAAGGTATTCTCAATGATGACGCGTATATCCCAACTAGCGGACGCCCGCGACCTCGTTCGCGTGGCATAAATTTTTTAATTTCCACAGTCACTTCTTAATTTTCCGAAGAAGAAAAGAAGCCTATGTCACTCTCCAGGTAGGTACTCAACTATACCCATGCAAAAAATCACGTCGGTGTGATTGAAGGCCAAACTCTCTATTTGTCGTTTTTTATATATTACTAGCGATCCGCCCCGGCTTCGCACGGGTAGCACTAATAATCCTAATCTATATAATATTAAACTATCCTATCTCTCAAGTTAGATCGAACTGCACATGGTGTGCGAATTTTATTATAATCGGTTAAGTGGTTTAGAAGTCCATTGAGGACAAACATTGTGACACGAGATTTATATATATTAAGATAAACTATCCTATCTCTCAAGTTAGATCGAACTGCACATGGTGTGCGAATTTTATTATAATCGGTTATGTGGTTTAGAAGTCCATTGAGGACAAACATTGTGACACGAGATTTATATATATTAAGATAGGTAGGTATATAAAGTTCGTGGGATATAAATTTAAAAAATTGTGAAATCCGTATTTCATCATTTTAAACCGGAAGCCCAAATACCAAGTTTCATGGCTATAGCTTGAAAAACGACGGACTTTCATACAAACTTTCAACCTCTATTTAATCCCTTTGGGGGTGGAATTTTTAAAAAATGTGACACGACCTTCTTTATTTTTTACCGAAAGCCAAAATTCCAAGTTTCCGAGATTTACTTCCAGTTTAACTTGAAAAATATCTTGTAAAGATAGGACTTTCATACAAACTTTCATCCCCTACTTCAGCCTTTTGGGGTAGAATTTTCTAAATTGGCGAAACACGTATTTCTTTATTTTAAACCGGTAGATCAAATACCAAGTTTCATGGATATAACTTAAAACATGACGGACTTTCATACAATTTACCCCTTTGGAAGTGGAAATTCAAAAATCCTTTTCTTAGTGGACCTACTCTACTAAGAACACACCCTCCAAAGTGTGTGTGTGAAAGTGTGTCCGTCTGTCTGTCTGTCTGTCTGCTACGCTGTAACGGCTCATATTTTTAACCGATTTTGATGAAATTTGGTATGGAGGTAGGTTACATCCCGGGAAAGGACCGCTTTAGGAGTAAGAGAGGAGGAGATAAATTAAGGAGTTCCTGCGGGAATACGCCGATGAAGTCGCGGGCATCATCTCAAATCATTTTATATCAAACTGTTTTACTATAAGTACGGTAAAGTACCTACCAACAACGTCCTACTTTACAGATAAATAACCTTGCTTCACTTTCTATGTGAAAAAATATCTATCATTTAAAAGCTTCCGTTTATCTAGCAGAGATAACATTGTTTTAGTAGAGATAACAGATATTTTGGCAAAGCATTACATGTACCTATGTACCTACTACCTACCTAATGCCGTCCTGAATTACAGTGGTATGATAGGTTAATCATATCGATGGCGGGATTTAATTAATCCATGTATTATAATAGTTCGAAAAAATTATGATAGCCTAGTAGAGCTTATAAACTTTATACTACAAAAATCAATTAAATAACATAGTTACCTGTCTCTAGGCAATAAGTTTAAAAAAAAAATAGTTCGCGCGCGAGTTGAATGCGGAGTAAATGTATGTGTCACCATACATACATTTACTCTGCATTCAACTCGCGTGCGAACTATACTTAGGTACTTACTTACCTTATAAGCGGTTAACTGCAATTTGAACTCATAAAATAAGTACCTACCTGGAGATTTGCAGAAATCCCACTAAAAGTGACGATAGACGATATTCTTTAAAATATATCTAGGTACTTATAATTAGGTACTTATAATAACTAGGTATAACTGACTAACTATATTATTATTTTAACGCCGTGATTTATTTTAGGATCTCTCATTATCCGAATTCTCATGCAGATAATAGACGCTCGCAAGTTTCATTTCGTAACTTGCAAAGGAAGTCGTTGAACATAAAAGTTTAGCGCCGTTTATGACTCAACATAAATCTTTTCATAGAGGCAGATAAACAGAATGGCGCCAATGAGCGAGCGGATGACTAAACGCCTTCTAAAATTAGCTTAGTGAAGGCGAGAAAATTAATTGACATGTAATTAATGTAACCCACAGTGTAGCCGCTCGCAATCACCTCTGATTGGCCAACAATCTTTCGCTAATGACCAAAATCCATCGTCGCAGCACGAGTAGGTAGTCAGGTTAGGTACCATATTCTTCCTACTGGGCAGGTTTCCGCACTTAAACCTCCAGCTGGGCTAGCATGGGCCGGAGATAAAAAATTTATCCCCCGATTTTATCCACTGACAAGAGATAAAATTAACTTATCCACTTCTCAGAGCACAGCAACAGGGGAGAGGAGAAGTTTATCCCCGTTTGACATTTCACGGGGACTCGGGGGACTATTTATCCACCGTTATTTAGCGTTTTTATTTATTTATTTAGGAATAAAAATTTTATCCTTTCCTCGGGGAGAAAATTGTCTCGGCCCATGCTAGGGGGGCAGTTGGAGGTTTGTTGTGCGTGTACCTTACCAAATACCTATTCAGCTAATCGCAACAATTTTTTTTTAAATCCACTACTTAGCCCTTGACTGCGATCTCACCTGATGGTAAGTGATGATGCAGTATAAGATGGTAGCGGGCTAAGGAGCATGGTAGTTATAATATATAACTTTATATTAAACCCATACCCCTATTCGGTTTCTACACTGCATCGTACCGAAACGCTAAATCGATTGGCGGCACCAGGGAACATCAGACCAGAGAAAAATCAGAAATTATAAATTTACAAATTGACCCTGCCGGGGATCGTACCTGGGACCTCCGCACGCTAAGACAACAGTGCTCAACACTGCGCCAGGGTGGTCGTCTAAATTGATGCAGTAACTAAGTTAATGCATGTCAATGATTGATGCAGCTTTTGACAGGGGTACTGACTACTGACTGAGTAAACTTGAAAATGGCTCGACTTTAGGTAGAGGGTTAAGAGTTTTGATCAACAGCTATAGAGTTTGTGAAAATGGTATAAAAAACCGTTCGAATTAGGTAGTGAAAAGTGAAGAACTGCTCTTTAAGTAACTTTTTCTATAAAAAAGCTCGCAAAGCTTTAGCTAAAGAAAGTTACTAGTTAGGACCTAGATGCTATTTTCCTCAAAACTAAGTACTAAACCGATTGTAATGCGAGTTTTTCCTAGTTACTCCATTGCTAAAGTACCTAAGCTAGAAGTTCTTGGATATTCTAACAGAATTAGGCCATCAAAAGAGAATGAAATGTGGTTAGTTTTAAATGGTTAGGTACATTTCTGACTGCACTAGTTAAAATAATTAAGATATTAAGACGATACGGGAGGGCGGTTTTCCCCATACAATCGTATTAGTCTGTTTTCTCCGTGTATAATCACAATAGAAAAAATATTTTTGCACCATAAAATCTATATATATGTCCGTGCCATGTCCCTATGTTTTGCTTTTTTCAATAAAGTTATAATTTTAAGAATATGGAACCTACAAAAATTGCAAAAAATGGCCCAGTTTTCGCGTCATTATCAGATATCCCGCAAATAAATTTGACGAATTTAATCAAAAAAAGAAAAACATACCAACATAGCCTGAGTCCTTCTTAAATTATTCTTGAAAAAAAAATTAAAATCGGTTCTGTTTTGGAGGAGGAAACAGAAAAATACGAGAGTAAGAATTCGGCTGTTTTTCATAGGTATTAACGGTCCAAGATGCAGTTGTCCCTATCGGGTGCTAAGGCATTCTATTCGAGGAGCAGCGCGACGGCAATATAAATGTTCAATACCTATTCTCAAAGTTTCCCGTTCCTCCCATATCCTCTTAAAAATATAGATGCCGCGTTTTGTTTCCCTATGATTTTTCTAAAGTTACTTCAACGTAGGTCGTTTAAAATCCGTTTTAAAATCTAAACGACTGCGACGAAACGAATATTTTCTGTTTTTTTTTAAAACGGATAAAAATACCTATTGTGAAGTGTGGACGGTGTCTCGTGTCTAAACTTGGGCAACTCTATAGGTGATGTTTTCACACCCAGCGCGCTCGTTTCGTTGCCATCCGGTTTCGTAAGCTAGATAAACCACGTTTAGATAAGTTAAGCACATAAAGACAACGATGACTGATTTTTTAAAAAGTTCAATAAACTTTTCTGACGAAATACAGATCTGATAGGTACCTGTTCAGGTATTGTACTTATTTAAACCAAACAAAACCTAAAAAAAGTAAGGCCCATCGATATCAGCGAACCAAGCTACCGCCTAGGATGGTCGAATTTGAGAAGCAAATTGGCAAGGGTACCTACGTCAAAGACTGTCAGCAGACCAATCAGATTCCTGACATAAAATGATCGCGTCATCACACCTTCGCTCCGCTCCGCTTCAATGGACAGGCACCCTAAGGAGGCGCTGAAACTCTATCATAATGCGGGGCGCATTTTGAGGCGTGTTTAACTTCGTTTCGCTTCTGCTTTTTCACTCATCAATCCATCAATCATAAAATCCCTACGCGTTTGTTTACTAGGATAGGCTAATTTAAGTAATTAATAAGTATAAATTAAAAATCCTTAATAATATTATAATTTATGTGAAAGTGTGTCTGTCTGTCCGCTTTAACGGTCCATCTTTTCAACCAATTTTGACAAAATTTGATACAGAGATAGATTGTACCCTGGGGAAGGACATAGCCTACTTTTTATCCAGGAAAATATAAGAGTACCCGCGGGAATTTAAAAGTTACATTGAAGTAATATGCAGGACATACTTGTCTTGCTTATATTATGTTACATTTTGACTCTACCACCAGTTCGGAAAGAAGATTCTTCTGAGGAGAAACCCACTAACCCTGGCGCTCTACATGTTTGAGCACAGCTACTTAACTACATATATCTATAGCTTTCTAACTATCTCCATTAGTTTTAAAACCATATTGCGCCATCACTCTGACAACTGAAATATATTTTTACAGATAAGTATGTGCTAGTTATTACTTATGTAAATTAAAATACATAGGCAAATTAAAATAAATAGGCATACCTATATCAAAAGAAAATGATTTGTCGCAATTTTGAGAAAATACTTACTTAATTGCTTAGAATTTTATGAAAAAATGTTGCTACAAGTCAGCGGTCATGGATTTTTTAAAGTTTTTGATGAATTTACTTACTTAATAGAGTGTAAACATTATTTTTATTCCTAAATAAGCTTTTATTCGAAAACCTACATGAAAAATTCATGTACAGTTCGCGCGCGAGTTGAATGCAGAGCTAATTGTATGGTGACACATACAAAAGCTCTGCATTCAACTCGCGCGCGTACTATACATTATATATATATATGTCATCTATTAGTGCAAAGGGGGTGTCAAGTGTCAACTATTAGTGACTTTACTTTTTTGGGGTGTCATCTATTGGCGATTTGGCCTAGATTCAATAAAATTGAAATTTTGTTTAGAAAACTGTTGAATATTAATGTTTTTACAATAGAAGGGTATTATCTAATAGTTACTGGACCCATATAAATTACTGTTACTGTTCTATTGCAATTAATATGTTTTTTGAGATAAGAGCAAAGTTCGTGGACTCCATAATGTGTCATCTATTAGCTTTTACCTTAAGTAAATCTAAAATAGGTACTAATACAATGCAAATTATATCACTTTGATTATATTAATGTTGAACTAGTTTGATGTACTTAATTCTTTAACAGTACACTGTAATAAAACAACTTTTGGCTGTTTATTTTAAAAAATGATGTAAACAATAAAGCACGTGGTGTCGTGTGACGCCAGATAGGAACAAAGTTCTTTATTACATAAAATATTAATTTCAAGTTCTAGTCGAGGTAAAAAGAAAATAATTATTCAGGTACTTATAAATTTTTTATTATGATTTTTTTTATTGATAAAAATCAAAAACTACTTTACACAATTATCTTAAGTAACTTACACTTTTATTTTATTCATAAAAATATATATAATAATTATAATTATAATTAGACACTGTATAGCGAACATACATAAACTATACATAAAAAATTGGCAGTCATAGAGACTGCCGATAGAAGTGAAAACGAATTAATTATAAACCATTAACATTAAGGCATTAAAGTTTAATTTGGAATGTAGTATATTTAAGACCTTATGTCTTCGTTAAAAAACCTTACTCCACGCGTTTACCGACGGACACGTTACGGACGTTTTTTCCGGCTAGGGTACCCCTCCGCATCGTCCCATAAGGAACTTTGTTCCAAAGATCTTGTCTGTCTAAAACACTGTTATATTTTAATTTGTCACTTTACCTGTTACAACACTAAATGTAACACTATTACAGATCATTCTGGAAAAAATACCTCAGCCATGTAGCTGTACAATTCCCACCCAGCGCCGGGTTTTAGAGTTACAGATATTATAACAATTTTAGAGAATAGTCCATAAAATTTCAAGTACTTCTGTTATTTAAACTCAAAATAAGACTTGTTAGAGTTGTATTTTATCAGAGGTGCGATATGATACTTTGCTGTTATGGCTTTTTGGTCCATCACGTCATGACAACAGTTATTGATTCAGTGATTTACTTAATTAAATATCAGAAGTCAGATATTTCCAAGCTGGTTGTGTTCGAGCATACATACTTGAGGGTAACCCTGCATGGGGTGCTAGAGCCCCCAATCCCATAATATTGTTGAGCCCTAGTTCTTGCTTCACTCTAGGCTTGACTTCACTCATACAAGGATGCAAAATATTTGTGATCAATGATCAACTTGCTGAACTATGCTTACTGAATATTCAACAACTCTATCTGTCTATTATTAAAACAATAGGTACTTTATGTAATTCTCTTTTTAAAAAAAACTTTAACCTCTGGTTTCTAGCACTTTTGAGCTTCAATTTGACTAAAAGAGTATTCCTACCAACATAGCTGGCCCTGTGGCCAAAACTAATTTTTATGCCTGTTTACTTAAAAGTTTGTATTTTTATTATACTTATCCTACTAGAGATGCTGACACTCGGGTCAGAAAAATAAAAGAAGGGTCCTCTTGATGTTATTGTCAAATTCAATACATCCAATGTAACACGACGATTAAAAGTTAATAAGTCGTATCACTAGTAATTACAATGGGTGACTTTATAACGCGATGATACCCTTGGATCGCAAATATAATATTGCACGTCTGAGGGTGAAGACGGTACGGTGCCAACTGCCTATCTCACTAAATATCGCCAGGCGCTAAGCCTAAGGCATCTGACCCACCCAGACCCTTACAACGGTGCTGTCCCCCGCACCCCTTGGGTTTAAACCCCTTTGCCTTCCTGTATATACTTGAAACTAGTTATCAACAAATAGCAAAACCTTACTTACCTGGGTAAAATTACTTGTTCTATACTTACGTATATAATAATTCAAGTAAAAACATACATGTAGGCTCATGTAGGTACTTACTTACTTAGTTACCAATCTATTCACAAAAAAAATATTTCCTCATCATCAAAGTCATTGAACAAACAAAGAGATAATAATAAAATCAACTACTTACTAAAATACATCTATTTGAACACACGCAAATCGATAAATCAAGGTTGGACCAATGCAATTGCAATTTGTTGCATGCTAACTTAAAACAACTTCCAAGTTTCATTGTGATGTTGAAAACTTTGTTAAACTCACGTAATATGAATGGATAGTCCCACCTGTAGGGTTTGCTAGAGGCTGATGCCTTGTTTTTGGTTCGTAAATGCGATAAAACAAGAAAATACTCACCGGCGACGACAGGTGTATACTGCAACAAGAAAATTCCAACACGAAGCTCACATTTAAAACTTTATCGCACAATAACACAGATGTGCACAATAAGTTAAAACAACATAACCCAGTTAATTAATTGTCTCTTTAACTGATAGTTTTGCATTACAATACTTAAATAAGCATTCAATTTCTATCAAAGAAATCAAAATTCAAATTAATCTGCGGACCGCCTGTACCGCAAGCGTAGATTGCACTTTATTTAGTTATTTAGGCCAATTTATATCTTACGGCATACGATAACATACTTTTATTAAAAATGAGAAAGTGTTTGTTTGTTGGTCTGTTCTTCAATCACGCCACAACATAGCAACGGATCGACGTGTTTTTTTGCATGGATATAGTTGAGGACCTGTGTGTACATAGTGTGTCATTTTATACCGGAAAATTAAGGACCAAGGAGTTCCTGTGGAAATTAAAAAACTTATCCCACGCGGACGAAGTCGCGGGCATCAGCTAGTCTTAAATAAAATGATAATATGTTACAGAATATTCAACTTATTATAAAATATTAATACTGATATAAAGTAATTACATAATACTTTTTGACCGAGCGAAGCGAAGGCACAGAACAATGTTACCATTTAATGTACTCTGTGAATATTACCCTGGCGGAGCGAATTTAAGCCGAATATGGCATAAAAAGTTAAATAAAAATCTTTATTTCAGGGGGGCTCTCATAGAAGCGAATGCGAAGTAAAATATTTTTTATAGCGTTACATAGGGTTGCGGTATATCATTTTAAAGATAATTAGGAATAGAGTCCGAAAATATTTTTTTTTTAATTTTCCCCCTAAAATTGACGAAATGGGGGGCTTTCAAAGTGGAGATTTTCTAACGTCCGAAGTTGACCTCAGAACTCTCAATTTTTTGAAAGGCTGAGCCAAGAACTTGATCAATTATTTGAATTATATCCTGTACTTGAACAACAAATAATAAAATTAGATAAATATAATAAGGAAACGAAATTATTTAATTTTTAATGAGCTTTGCAGTACTTTTAACAGAACTTCATAATTATGTCAATAGATGCCGCTCTGTACAAGTTTATGGATAACGTGAGGTCTCAGTTTGGGGCGAACCACGAGTTTATATACAATAAATTCTTATTTTTAAACTTTAAATTGAATTTTGAAATGAAATCAATAATTATATCTCATGTCGTTTAGAATTACGAAAATTGTCGTGTAGTAGTCGTTGTATGTAAAGACAACAGTTTTTTGTTATCTGCTGTAGCTGACTTTTGTTTAGCGCCATCTACTGGCAAGATTTCGAGCTACGGACCTAGAGAGTAGAGATTAGGGACAGGTTTGGATAGCTTCAGCCTTCAAGTGTCCTTCCGACCGAATTTCGGCCACGGCGGTCAATCTCCAGAGAGAATAGCCATTCTAGTGCATTAGTGTGTGCGCAAACACAGGTGCACTGACGGAACGGAAAATTAAAATCCTACGCGACCGGAGAGAGATCAGGCGTAGACCTGCGGCTTTAAGTGCTTTCCGAGGCACGGGCCGGGGGTCAAACACCGCCAACTTCCTAACTCCGGGCTAGTACTGAGAATTTCTACGTATTGTACACCTGTGGTGCTGACAAATAACCGTATCCGTGCGTGCGACCTTTTTGTGGTTTAAATTTTTTTTTATTTGCATGAGTGAGTCATGAATAAAACCAATTTTCAATTACATCTAGGTACTTAATTTATTAACTGTAACCTTTATATAGATTTTATTGATTGATAGCTAGTTAGCCAAGTTGCGGCTTAGGCGATGCGAATGGACGTTTTCTTGCTAACTTCTTGCGGGAAACACGCATTTGTTGTAGTTGGTTGTACACTTCGCTCCAAATCTCTGTTTGATCTTCAGCTGGAATTGTTTTCCTACAATGTGAAAAATAAATTCATATTATTGCTCATACTATTATTGCAGCTCTATATTTCAGTTGTAACAACAGTACCAATATCAACATTCCTAACAACATAGTGGAGGGTGATAGTAATTTAAAAAATAACCCGCTGAATGGGCACTTCTCAGACCAGTACGGCTAGCATGCGCACAACGAGTAAAATTATCGATACGTTATCTCTATTTGTCTACCGAAGCTAACATGGTTACTTGTCTCGTTACGTCAAAAGTAGAGATAACAGTAATATTTTTCACTACATGCGGACTATTTTTTTCTTGTAATATACCGCAATTTGTGCATGTCAGGGTAAACGAAAAATTGGACGGCAACGACAAAATCTCTCTCTCTTCGCGAGATATCTCATTGTGCGCGTGCTAAGCCTGCAGGGCGCGTTTGAAACTCTCGTAGGTAGCATTATTTTTAAAATTTTGGTCAGGCGCGGGCCGGGTCGGCTGCGCGGCGGGTTGAATTCCTTGTATTTATATGGACGACATCAGAACGCAAGTGCGGGTCGGGCGCGTGGCGGGTGACGCTCCCTGTGTGTTTTGCGCTTTACTGAATGTTTTGACAGATGTTGTATACAACTACTGTCAAAATTGATTTGTCAGGTTTACTTGGCGATTGTGAAACAAGCCCTAAATGTTGCAAGTTGAAAATGATAGCAATGACGCCGATTGAAAGGGCCATAAGCACTGTGATTAAATGCTTGAGAAAGAGAACTGGCTCCCTCACGCAAGTTGCAGATTTATAACAATTTGAACCATATTTCAAAGCAAATAAGCTGAATTTCGTTTGACAACAAAAAATAGAAGCTGCGCCTCGCCACACCACTCCACACCATCTGTAGACATCGCGCCTAACTCTAATAATATTTTAATGAAGAAGAAATGGGGTGTTACCTGTACTGTTTCATCAAATCATATTTCTCCCATGGAGTTTTCCTCAACTCTCTCCTAACTCTATCTTTTTCCTTCAAATGCTCTTCAATATTTGAGACACCTTTCAACTCTTGTCTCTCCCACCTCTCTAGCCAGGGCTTCGGCTTTAACTTCACCTGTAAATAATAAAGAAACATACTAATACTCGTACTGAATAAATAAATAAAATGTTATCCTACTAATATAATAAATGTGAAATTTGTTACTAAATCACACTAGGACAGCTTAACGGATCTGGATGAAATTGGCACAGAGATAGATTATAGTCTGGAATAGCACAGCTAATTTTTATACCGGAAAATTAAAGAGATTCCACGGGAATCAAAACTCAGGCATACTTTTTGACAACTGAGAGCATATTGTGGCCAATTTTGTCAAACACAATCTCTAAACTAAATTAAAATGAGAGACTTGAATCTAGTGCTATGCCTTGTCGCAGGGAGCATTATGAAAGGGGCATCTACAAAATTAGACATGTCATTTTAGTTTAGTTAAGAGATTGTGCTTAACAGAATTAGCCAATTGGGGCTGATTCTGTATAACACAATCTCTAAACTAAACTAAAATGGCAGCTTTAAATCTAGTTCTGTCCCTTTCCGAAGGGAGTATTATGAAAGGGTTAGCAATATTTATAATTATTACCTGTACAGGATTGAGAGGTACAGGGGTGCCTTCTGGCAATATTTCTGGATCCATGTCTTGTGGGAATGTACAGTACTCTGGTAATGCGTCACGCATGTAGTATAGTTTGTCGTCAAGACGCTTCTCTAGCCTGAGTACTTGTATTGATTGTATTGTGGGATCATACAGCTCATATCTGACCTGAAATCATGGGAGGTTGTGCTATGAAACGATTCATCTACAGATAGAGAATTATATTTAACTAGATTGTAACTATAACACTAATAAAATATCAATTGTGGTAAGTAATAATATCTATTTGCCTGCAAATTTATCAATGTTTTTAAAAATCACCTGGGCATTCTTTGAATTTTTTGGGATCAAAATATTTTTAAAAATTAAAACTGTATAATAAAAAACCAACGACGAGAGACGTAGCGAGGGGGTTTTTAGTAGGTATAAATCCAACTAATAAACTGACTTCTCCCCCCCAGAAGTTGGGTATCTTAGGAAGATTTACCCCTCGAAAAAAAAAACCCCTAAATATCGATATTCGGATTTTTTCTTATACTTATGCTATGAGACCTTTCTTTTTGCCAAATTTCATGATTCTAGGTTAACTTTAAGTACCCTATAGATTTTGATTTTATGGTGATTGTCAAGATATGCTACATAAACGGCCATATCTTTTGATTGCATTCACTTAGCAGCTCGATTTTTCTACAGCTCCAAGGGACTGTAGACCTAAGTATTTAATATTAATTTCAGCTTGATACATCCAACACGTTTCCAAGAAAAAGGTGGGTGACAGACTGACAGACGGGACGGTTTATGGAACCCTAAAACCAAACTTATTTATTGCTTATGAAAAAGATTATTGCATTTGCAAAAGTATGGCTTTACTGTTGAGTACTTTGTCGAAATTGTGTGTAAAACCAAATAGATATTGTTTTAGTACTAACCTCTATTCCCTGATGATCAATAACATTCCTCAATATGAATTCAGCTCTGAGACCACAGCCCTTACGATCAATACATATGCCAACAAATCTGTTTGTCTTGCCCTGAGCATGTGGATCTGATATAGTCACAGCTAATATTGAGCCTAGAAAGTTAAGGTATGAAATATAAATTTGTCCTAATATTATTTAAACTAGATTTATTTTTTGAAATATGTAACTAGGTAGCTACATAAGAATGTAAAACTATCGATAAGACGATGAATATCCCAGTATGGGTCCACAATAACCACCAGTTTATGTAAGTACACTTTATGCAAGTCAGACGAGTTGGTCTGGTCATGGATTTATCCTGCAAAGTAAACATTTAGTTTTTTTAATGTAGTCTGGTAATTTTAATATACTTCTTGAATATTGTTTTATAATTTTTAAAATCTCAAATGATTTTAGTTTTTTTTAATGATAAGGAATAGAGAATCACCCGCTTTAGTATGTTAAAGAAGTCCCGCAGTGATTAGTGGAACTGATCTATTTTACATACAAGAATTGCAGACTTAAATTAGAAGAATTGCCTCTAGGGGACTTCATTCGTGACACGGACTATACAATGAAACTGTAGGCACCAGTAAATTCCTCCAGTAAACCAGGTTGTTCATTTCAATCTACCTACCAACATAAAATTCTGGAATATCAATTTGACTTCTTCTTTTGAGCATATCTGCTCTTTCCATCTTTTCGCGTAAGCTATTCCGCCATTTCGGATTAGGATCCGGAAGAAATTCTGGGTACAAATGTCTATATTCAAGAACAGGGTTATTAAACCTTTGCTTCCGACCGGCAGGTCTCTTTTCACTTTCTTCCTCAACTACCTCAGCTTTCTCAGGTAGTGTAGATAAAAGACGACAATCTGAAAATTGAATAGAATACACCAAAATAAGGTTTGCTTATATTATTAAAATACTAGGGATTTTCGAAAAGTAAACTCCTAACCTCTACGTAAGATCCATTTTCCTATGGAGAATATGTCCAAAGTCGATTTTCGGATGACCAACGACATTCCCGGAAAGGAATTCAGGTGATACAGAATTAAATTAGACTCGTTTAACTTCACAAAACACCGAGAATTAATAGAAATAACTAAAACACTCGGCTAAGTGTACTGTATACCATTTTTTATTTTTGACAGTTGACTTCAGACTTCAGTATACATATTAGGCCGGCTACACACGTTGGCCCCGACTTTGGCCCCAACACTGTTCGCCCAACGTGTGGATAGGAAAATCAGCATTGGCCCCAATACTCGCGCCAACGTTGAGAGTTGGCCGTACTGTGTCGGTTTTATCAAAGGGAAACTGCGCCAACGTTCGCGATCCGTCCACACGTTGGCGTTTTGCTCAGTCCTGTTGCAACATATAATTTATGAGTCATCGTTGTAGGTACCATAGTAAGCATAGTTATTTATAATATATACTCTTTGGTAGTAAAAGCAGTACTGTGAAAGCGGTTAGAGCAATTTCGGTTTCTGTATCAGACATCTCCACATTGGCTGTGACGGGACACAACTACTGACTACGCCAACGTGTGTATGCCTAACTAAATCAATGAACCAACGTTGGGGCCAGCGTTGGGGCTAACGTGTGTAGCCGGGGTTAGTCTATGGTTGACTTTTAGTACTCTGTGGCTTAAGCCTCGATGACACGGGGCGAGTTTACGAGCTGCTAGTCGGCGAGTTTAAAAGCTAGCGAGTGAGCGAGTAAGCGAGTGTCGATGACACGCAAAACATTCCACTCGCTCAGTAGCCAACTAGCTAGCGAGTGTTGGTGTTGTTTTGCGTGGCGTGCTGTCGGCTTTATCGTTCATTTTTTTAAGCTGAAAAATGAAGTGGAACACTCATAGAGGTTCTCAACATCTATGAGCAGTACCCTATTTTATCATACTAAGTAATATTATAAATGCGAAAGTGTGTCTGTTTGTTGGTTTGTCCTTCAATCACGCCGCAACAGAGCAACGGATCGATGTGATTTTTGGCATGGGAATAGTTGAGGACCTGGAGAGTGACAGGCTACTTTTTATCCCGGAAAATTGAGGAGTTCCCGCGGAATAAAAAAAACTAAGTCCACGCGGACGAAGTCGCGGGCATCAGCTAATGGAATATAAAAGACAAAGAGTATTCTAACACAAAAATAAAGGATGAAATTTATATTAAAATTTATTATTACAAAAAATAATTATAAAAAAAAAAAAAACATATTTACATTTTAGCTTTAACTGCCAAAACGCAGATGCTCGCAACTAGTTCACTAGCAGCGATGATGACACATGGCTAGATAACTAGCTTTCAGGCCAACACGCCAGCGAATGGCGAGTAAATTAGCCCGGCTTTCTATTTTACAAGCAGCTTTTTTACAATCAGATAGTCAAAAGCAAATTGTAAAAAAGCTCAATGACACGGGGCGAGTTTACAAGCTGCAAGCGAACTCGCTGGCTTGTAGCTTGTAAACTCGCCCCGTGTCATCGAGGCTTTATGTACAGAGAAAAATCATAGAGTAAGACTTAAGGTGCGTTCCGAAATACACTGCGAGCACTGTTCAGTGCTCACGTAGACGCAGACGTATTCTAAAATATTTTTAGAATACGTCTATGTCAATGGCTGTGTTCCGAAATACACTGCGAGCACTGTAAGGTGTGACGTCACTTTAGGACACTGCGAAGCCGTTCCTTTATTTATAGTTAGGTATACTGGGTACTGCTTTTAACGGAACGCTTTCAGCACTGAGACAAACACTGAGAGCACCTTACCTCGAAAACGCCAGTGCTCACAGTACAAAGATGGCGTCGATTAATGACGTCATATATTTCCAAGATACTGCAGCAGTTTACTGTCAGTTATAACGGAACGAATTTCTCCACAGTAATGAGCACTGAACAGTGCTCGCAGTCTATAACGGAACACAGCCATTATGTCAAGTCCTTGTCAATTAAAAAAAAGGACTTGTCAAAAGTGACAAAATAAATAATAAACCTAAATCGATTTATTTTGACCTCAATTTTTCGTAGTATTTGCAAAGGAAGTGGTTCTAATTCCGATTATAATGTCATCTCTTATGCAGAAATGTAACGACGACAACATCCCTTTGGCCGACGATGATCCCCAAGTGATAATAACAGACGACGTGGATAACAATCGTTTGGACCACGGTCGCTCCATGGATTCACTCCCAAGTTCGTACACAGGGGGATCTTCCAGCCCAGGGTTGAATGGACCACCTAGTTTTGAGCCAGATTCAGGAATTGACGAACAGGAAGAGAAAGCGCGGTTAATATCACAAGTTTTGGAACTCCAGAACACATTGGATGGTAAACAAGTTATTTATTTTAAGTATTGATTCGTGATTGATTCACTCTATTGTTATAGCAGTTTAGATATGTTCATACTTACTTTGTTTCATAAAATTAGTAAGCTACTATAATATTCGTCAAAACGGTTAGGGTAATGTTAATATTAAAAGTCACATGAATCTACAACAAATTTAGTATGATGCCTCATATCCTTTTTTTCACATAGTGCAAGGCTTTAATGTTATCAAAACTTATAATACACCTAAACACCTAAATAATTAAGTAATTTGCACCTAAACAGCTCTGTATTGGCATAGCACTAGAGTATCTTGTAATTTATTGTACCTACTTACTTAATAAAGATGGTTTTCATTTTTCAGATCTGTCTCAAAGGGTTGATTCAGTGAAAGAAGAAAATCTAAAACTACGCTCAGAAAACCAGGTTTTAGGACAATATATAGAAAATTTGATGTCTGCGTCATCAGTATTTCAATCCACTACTGCAAATATACACAAGAAGTAAATGATTTGTTAGTGTACCAGTATTCTACCTTTGTAGGAAAACTTTGCTTAAAAATAAAATTTTATTTAAAAAAATCTTTTGACCCCAGTCATGGACCTAACATTTTGGGTCAATCTATAAAGGATCACTTCAACTTGGTGTATTAAGGCCAATATGATTTTATGATGATATAGTATATGTGTTATAGTAATTTAGCTATTTAAATAATTAAATTAAACTATTAATTAAATTTAGCTATTTATTTAGTTATTTAGCTTTATTAATTTTTACCACCTAGTATTTTTCTTCATGTATAATGTATATAGTAACACAAAGCTTGTAATGGCTAAACCAGTAATCACTAAGCAATCACTAATGAACATTTTTGATAACTTTTCAGCTTAAGCCCACTGTTATTGATGTTAACACAATACTGTGCATTCCACAGTCAGGTCAGTGGCGATTCCTCTAAGATTGCGCAGCTTGCGCCGCAATACCAATATTTATGAATAATTTACTTACCAATTATACTAGATATATTTAAGTAATATACTAATATTTTATGACATAAAATAGGTAGGTACCATTCACAAAACATACAAGTTTATCAATTAAATGATTGCGTTAATCGATAATTATTTAAATTCACGCGCGCTCAATAAACGCCTCGCACCTTGGTTAGGACGTGCGCCCGGCGCCGCCGCATCTCCACGTGGCTCGTACTGCGACTGCGAGAACGGGCGGAGAATCTTCCATCTCGCCTCCGCCGCCCCGCGTCGCCCGCTAACTCCCGCTCACATTACACAATATACGGGCCTTCGGCTTGCGCTTCTAATTGTGAATAGCTGCGACGTGTGCCGCCGCCCGGCCGCGTAGTATTATTTTCGAAACGTTGTGTTTATTTTTAGTTCAACAGTTAATTTAATTATATTAAGTATGAGTGTTTTGATAAAAAGTAAGTTATAAATAAATGTAATAAGTAAATAGTACTTATTAATAATTATAAATGCGAAAGTATGGATGGATCAATCACGCCAGAACGGCTGAACGGATCTGGATGAAATTTGGCACAGAGATAGGTTATAGTCTGGAATAACATATAGGCTACTTTTTATCCCTGAAAATTAAAGAGTTCTCGCGGGAACCAAAAACCTCAATCCACGCGGACGAAGACGTGGGCATCAGCGAGTTAGCCCTTGACTGCAATGTCACCAGGTGGTGGGTGATGATGTAAGTAGGTACTTAGGTACTCTAAGATGGTAGCGGGTGAACCTGTTAGGAATATGGCAGTTATATTAAACCTATGCCCCTAATCAGTGATATATTTTATTATTTAGATATTTATGTATTTTGTTGAAAATTCCTAACCATCAGCAAGCGCAAACCCACGTTTGACCACCAGGAATCGCCACTGAGTCAGGTACAAATAAGCATTATGTTGGCACCCAATAGGTGAAATGCTGCCTAAAAGTAATGGTTTGTTGTGCAGTGTGTAATTTCTGGAGCTTTGCAACAAAAGCAATGCTGCTGTTGCTGCTGCAATAATAATTAACAAACAAAAGAACAGAAAGAATTAAGTAAATCTAATTATTATTGTTAATGTTATTAACACAAGTTAAAGCATAGCGTTAATTTATTTTATTGCATAGGTTTATGTGATCCTGCTTTTTTTTAAATGCATTCAAAAGAGCTGCTTATTGCAATACCAATTTCAAACTTTTTTTCACTGGCATATACTCGTAAGTCTGTATTCCATACACAATAATTTATTCTGACTCACAGATATTACTATCAAGTGGTACCTACCAACTAAAGAGCTCTCTTTGTATTTAAATAAAATCTCAATTTAATGTACCTAATAGAAATGATAATTGTATACTAAAATAGCTTTTAAATATATAATAATTAACTTAATATTGCAATACTTTTATTTAAGAACCAAATACCCATAAAAAGTTTTTTTCTCACAGTATTTTTTCCTGAAGAATAGGATATCACCATAGATTAACTACTATTACCTATTATAATAAGATAGAACTATTTTGGACCTTGGATTTAGTTATTGTGCAACAGATTTATCTTGATACTTGTTATCAGAAGACTAAAGTCCTACTTTCCGAAAATGTACTGAGATCATACCTACTAAAGTACCTACTATAGAACAATCAATTCCATGAAATAAAGTCACACTGTTTTAGTCATGGATCACGATTGTGACTCAATATCACAGCTCAATATAGTACGTGATAAAAAAATTGAGACGAGGTGATGACCACGATGAGACTGTGTGGACTGTGAGCTAGAAAAACTTGCATTAAGTAGGTACCTACCTAAAGCGGCTTAGTACGTACATAAAAACTTCAGTCATGCAACCGGCAGACATCGGTCGCGTGAATACGACGTGACCAAAACGTGACGTCGTAATGCACGGTGTTGGCGTTCTATGGAATTTGCCGTAAATATGGGAATTAGTTAAGTACCTATACCTTATTATTTTGTAAATCGAATTTACGTAAAACATGTTTGATTTCGGTGTCGGGCAATTCCATAGGTAGTTAGGTAAGGTTAGAAACAGGAAAGATGGTGATGGTTGTGGTCCTTCTGAGAAGAATCAGTAGACCCGTACCCACCTACCTATTTAGTAGTAAGTAGTGATGGGTTGATAATAATATTAATAGGCAGGTAACTAAGTATGTAAGTATTATGAATTATGATAGATAATTATGAAAGAGGGTTCACAGGGTAGGTCTCTTTCATACCCCAAATACAGGACAAATTATGAATTTTCCGAATGATAAATGATATTTCACGCTTATTTATTTATTTGAAGACCTCCGTGGCGCAGTGTTGAGCGCTGTTACCTTAACGTGCGGAGGTCCCGGGTTCGATCCCCGGCAGGGTTTGGAAATTTATAATTTCTGAATTTTCCCTGGTCTAGCCTGGTGAGAGGCTTCGGCCGTGGCTAGTTACCACCCTACCGGTAAAGACGTGCCGCCAAACGATTTAGCGTTCCGTTACGATGCCGTGTAGAAACCGCATAGGGGTATGGGTTTAATATAACTGCCATACCCCTAACAGGTTAGCCCGCTACCATCATAGACTGCATCATCACTTACCATCAGGTGAGACACAGTCAAGGGCTAACTTGTAGTGGATAAAAAAAACAAAAGGTAAAAGATAGACTAAAGATTGAAGACCATATTCATCTATGCTGAAGACTCTACCATCGCTTCGGGAACTGATTCCACTGAGAAGAGCTGGCAAGAAACTCAGCAGTTGCTATTTTCTTAAAAAGATGACTGGTTTTCACGAGGATTTTCTTTTATAAAGTGTTTAATTTTATAGGTAAAGTGTAAACCAAGTGTAAACTTTTAATAATTTAATTCTGCGACCATTTTGTTTTCCGGGAAATTGTGACACCCTTCAGGAAAACATTTATGCCTTGTCCTTTACTGACGCATGAAGAATCAATAGCAGTGTTCTTTGTCTAAAAATTTAGTCGATCTTCATCAGTGAGAGTGGGTGCACGTATTATTCGTCTTCGTTCAAGCAATTTGTTTAAAAATGCCGAAAAAACTAAAAGTTGTTGTTAAGTCACTGTATTCGCACGAAATTCGTAAAGATGTGAGCCTGGAGAGTTTGAAATCTTTAAAATTGGAGGACGCTTGGCCATTTATCAGGGATGAAATTGAAATTGAAATTGGGAGTAACCAGTTGGTCTGTATCCCGCATATAACTGAAGCTGAACTGTATAAAGTCACGTCTCTGTTTGTACCGAATGAAAAAGAAACAAACGGTAAAATGTTTACTCCGCTTGGCGAGCTAAAGAAGAATATAAATAGGGAGAAATCTGACCCGGAATACATTGAACTGCTGGAACAGGGTGATTTTAATGATCAAGATTATAAATTCCCTCATGAAAGTGTAAAGGTATGTCCCTCGTATGTACCATCAAAATATCACTAAATTCACAATCAGAAATGACCTTGCGTTGCGTCATGCGTGTCCTGTGGCTGTGTCCATGACTTTTATGTTTTTAGGACAAAATCACGAGAGGTCGTGGCAAGATCATGTTCCTTTGTGCCTTGAGGAATACTTAATGGAATATTTGTATTTTTATAGCTGGTATGTTAGCCTAGGGGAAAGTACCTCAAAATTCATCTTTTTTGTATGTGTAAATAATGAACTTTATACCTACAGAAATTTATCACTTGCCTGGTAACCTATAGGTAAATTAAGCTCGTAATTCGGGTAATAGATCATCTTTTTAATTAGGTATATAAAAATTATTGCACAACATATCCCAGATATGTTTGTATTTTACTACAATGTTTTACGCAACGTCGCGTTGTGTACTTAAATTTCATGACTAGGTATCATTAGCATTATGCTGTGGGAATTAGCTATTTTTAGCTCTCACTGGGATACAGACTGCAGCAAAGTCGTTGCTGCAGCATGCATTATTTAACAAAAAAGTAGGTAACTAACAAAAGATAATGTTTCTTTTATCAGATTACATTACAAGATGAAGCAATTAAAAACAAAGTCAGAGTGATAATGATCAATTTCTCCCAATCAAGAATTCCTAAAGCCAAAGATTTCGTAAATAAAATTTATTTGGATGTGAAGAATAATAGAGGTAAGACAAGCTTTTCTTATACCTAATTCGTATGAAATAAAGCTTTACTTTTATTGTTTTTGTATACCTACCTACCTTCTTAGCCAAGCTTACTGAAACCACTTGAGATTCATATATGTATCTACTTAACTATAATCCCATGATTGTTTAAAAAAAATACAGTAGGTATAGGTAAGTAGGTACTTTAGAAGTTTAGACTGTATTATTGTTGTTGTTCAGATAAATCACTTTTGAATAGGCTATCTATCTATCTATATATATATAAAATCGTTACGGGATCAACGCACAGCCTAAACCGCGAGGGTTAGAAACTTGAAATTTTGACAGTAGGTTCCTTTTGTGACGTAGGCGCACACTAAGGAAGGATTTTTCAAAATTCCACCCCTAAGGGGGTGAAATAGGGGGTGAAAGTTTGTATGAAAGTCTGTCATTTCTCAAGTTATATCCATGAAACTTGGTATACGAGCTACAAATTGAAAATGAAGGAATACGTGTTTCACAGTTTTTGAAAATTCTACCCCCGAAGGAGTGAAATAGGGGATGAAAGATTTTATGAAAGTCCTTCATTGCTCAAGATATTCTCAAGTAATATCAACGAAACTTGGTATTTTGGCTTTTGGTAAGAAATAAAGAAGTACGTGTTTCACCATTTTTGAAAATTCGACCCCCGAAGGGGTGAAATAGGGGACGAAAGTTGGTATGAAAGTCTTTCATTTCTCAAGATGTTTTACAAGTTATATCAACGAAACTTGGTATTTTGGCTTACGGTAAAAAATAAAGAAGTCTATGTGTGTCACGGTTTTTCAAAATTCGACCCCTAAGGGGGTGAGATAGGGGGTGAAAGTTTGTATGAAAGTCCGTCATTTCCCAAGTTATATCCATGAAACTTGGTATACAAGCTACCGGTTAAAAATGAAGAAATACGTGTTTCACAGTTTTTGTAATTTTACCCCCGAAGGGGTGAATTAGGGGATGAAAATTTTTATGAAAGTCCTTCATTGCTCAAGATATTCTCAAGTAATATCAACGAAACTTGGTATTTTGGCTTTCGGTAAGAAATAAAGAAGTACGTGTTTCACAGTTTTTCAAAATTCCATCCCCAAAGGGGTAAAATAGGGGTTGAAAATTTGTATGACAGTCCTTAATTTGAAACTTAGCATTTGGGCTTTCAGTTAAATATGAAGGAGTACATATTTCACCATTTTTAAAAATTCGACCCCCAAAGGGTTAAAATAGGGGATGAAAGTTGGTATGAAAGTCCTTCATTTCTCAAGATGTTTTACAAGTTATAAGTATCAACGAAACTTGATATTTTGGCTTAAGGTAAAAAATAAAGAAGTACGTGTGTCACAGTTTTTCAAAATTCCACCCCTAAGGGGGTGAAATAGGGGGTGAAAGTTTGTATGAAAGTCCGTCATTTCTCAAGTTATATCGATGAAACTTGGTATACAATCTACCAGTTAAAAATGAAGAAATAGATGATGATGAGAGTGTTTCACAGTTTTTGTAAATTTTACCCCCGAAGGGGTGAAATAGGGGTTGAAAGTTTGTATAAAAAGTCCTTCATTTCTCAAATTATAGCCATGAAACATGGTATATGAGTTGCGGGTTCAAAATGAAAACATACGTATTTCACAGTTTGTCAAAATTGTACCCTCAAAGGGGTGAAGAAATAGGGGTTGAAAGTTTGTATGAAAGTCCGTCATTACTCAAGTTATATCGATGAAACTTGGTATACAAGCTATCTGTTGAAAATGAAGAAATACGTGTTTCACAGTTTTTCAAAATTCTACCCCCAAAGGGGTAAAATAGGGGTTGAAAGTTTGTATGATAATTCTTAATTTGAAACTTAGCATTTGGGCTTTCAGTTAAATATGACGAAGTACATATTTCACCATTTTTGAAAATTTGACCCCCAAAGGGGTGAAATAGGGGATGAAAGTTGGTATGAAAGTACTTCATTTCTCAAGTTATAGCCATGAAACTTGGTATGTGAGCTGCGGGTTAAAAATGCAGACATACATGTTTCACAGTTTTTCAAAATTCCACCCCCAAAGGGGTGAAATAGGGGGCGAAAGGTTGTATCAAAGTCCGTCATTTCTCAAGTTATATTGATGAAACTTGGTATACAAGCTACCGGTCAAAAATGAAGAAATACGGGTTTCACCGTTTTTGTAAATCATACCCCTAAGGGGGTGAAATAGGGGGTGAAAGTTTGTATGAAAGTCCGTCATTTCTCAAGTTATATCCGTGAAACTTGATATACGAGCTACCGATTGAAAATGAAGCAATACGTTTTTCACAGTTTTTGAAAATTCTACCCCCGAAGGAGTGAAATAGGGGATGAAAATTTTTATGAAAGTCCTTAATTTGAAACTTGGCATTTGGGCTTTCAGTTAAATATGAAGAAATACATATTTCACCATTTTTGAAAATTCGACCCCCAAAGGGGTGAAATAGGGGATGAAAGTTGGTATGAAAGTCTTTCATTTCTCAAGATGTTTTACAAGTTATATCAACGAAACTTGGTATATTAGCTGCGGGTTAAAAATGGAGACATACGTGTTTCACAGTTTTTCAAAATTCTACCCCCAAAAGGGTGAAATAGGGGTTGAAAGTTTGTATGAAAGTCCGTCATTTCTCAAGTTATATCGATGAAACTTGGTATACAAGCTACCGGTTGAAAATGAAAAAATACGTGTTTCACAGTTTTTCATAGTTCTACCCCCAAAGGGGTGAAATGGGGGATGAAAGTTGGTATGAAAGTACATACTTCATTTCTCAAGTTATAGCCATGAAACTTGGTATATGAGCTGCGGGTTAAAATGCAGACATACATGTTTCACAGTTTTTCAAAATTCCACCCAGAAAGGGGTGAAATAGGGGGCGAAAAGTTGTATCAAAGTCCGTCATTTCTCAAGTTATATTGATGAAACTTGGTATATACAAGCTACCGGTCAAAAATGATGAAATACGTGTTTCACAGTTTTTGTAAATTTTTTCCTCGAAGGGGTGAAATAGGGGTTGAAAGTTTTTATGAAAGTCCTTCATTTCTCAAGTTATAGCCATGAAACGTGGTATATGATCTGCGGATTGAAAATGAAGAAATACGGGTTTCACCGTTTTTGTAAATCATCGCTCTAAGGGGGTGAAATAGGGGGTGAAAGTTTGTATGAAAGTCCGTCATTTCTCAAGTTATATCCGTGAAACTTGGTATACGAGCTACCGATTGAAAATGAAGCAATACTTTTTTCACAGTTTTTGAAAATTCTACCCCCGAAGGAGTGAAATAGGGGATGAAATTTTTTATGAAAGTCCTTCATTGCTCAAGATATTCTCAAGTTATATCAACGAAACTTGGTATTTTGGCTTTCGGTGAGAAATAAAGAAGTACGTGTTTCACAGTTTTTCAAAATTCCACCCCCAAAGGGGTAAAATAGGGGTTGAAAATTTGTATGACAGTCCTTAATTTGAAACTTAGCATTTGGGCTTTCAGTTAAATATGAAGAAGTACATATTTCACCATTTTTGAAAATTCGACCCCCAAAGGGGTGAAATAGGGGATGAAAGTTGGTATGAAAGTCTTTCATTTCTCAAGATGTTTTACAAGTTATATCAACGAAACTTGGTATATGAGCTGCGGGTTGAAAATGGAGACATACGTGTTTCACAGTTTTTCAAAATTCTACCCCCAAAAGGGTGAAATAGGGGTTGAAAGTTAAGTCCGTCATTCCTCAAGTTATATCGCTGAAACTTGGTTTACAAGCTACCGGCTGAAAATGAAAAAATACGTGTTTCACAGTTTTTCATAGTTCTACCCCCAAAGGGGTGAAATAGTGGTTGAAAGTTTGTATGAAAGTCCTTCATTTCTCAAGTTATAACCATGAAACTTGGTATATGAGCTGTGGGTTGAAAATGGAGACATACGTGTTTCACAGTTTCTGAAAATTCGACCCCCCAAAAGGCTCAAATAGGGGATGCTATAAAAACGAAACTTGGTGTTTTGGCTTTCGATAAAAATATAGAAGTCCGTGTTTCACAATTGTTCAGATCTCCACCCCCAAAGTGGTAAAATAGGGGTTGAAAATTTGTATGATAGTCCTTAATTTGAAATTTAGCATTTGGGCTTTCAGTTAAATATAAAGAAGTATGTATTTCACCTTTTTTGAAAATTCTACCCCCAAAGGGGTAAAACAGGGGTTAAAAGTTTGTATGGAAGTCCTTCATTTGAAATTTAGCATTTGAGCTTTCAGTGAAATATGAAGAAGTACGTATTTTACCATTTTTGAAAATTCGACCCCCAAAGGGGTGTAATGGGAGATGAAAGTTTGTATGAAAGTCCTTCATTTCTCAAGTTATTTTACAAGTTATATCAACGAAACTTGGTATTTAGGCTTTTAGTAAAAAATAAAGAAGTCCGTGTTTCACAGTATTTCAAAATTCCACCCCCAAAGCGGTAAAATAGGGTTTGAAAGTTTGTATGAAAGTCCTTCATTTCTCAAGTTATATCCATGAAAAACTTGGTACATGAGCTACCGGTTGAAAATGAAAAATACGTGTTTACCAGTATTTGAAAATTCGACCCCCAAACGGGTAAAATAGGTTCTTTATTTTAGTAAAAAATAAAGAAGTCTGTGTTTCACAGTTTTTTAAAATTCCTCCCCTAAAGCGGTAAAATAGGGTTTGAAAATTTGTATGAAAGTCCTTCATTTCTCAAGATAAATTTAGTACCTACTTAGGCTTTCGGTAAAAAATAAAGAAGTATGTGTGTCACAGTTTTTCAAAATTTCACCCCCAAAGGGATAAAATAGGGGTTGAAAATTTGTATGAAAATCCTTCATTTCTAAAGTTATAGCCATGAAACTTAGCATTTGGGCTTTCGGTAAAGTATGGAGAAGTAGGTAGGTACGTGTTTCACCATTATAGGGGGATTATACCGTGGGATAGTAATATAGGCTACTTTTTATCCCGGAAAATAAAGGAGTGCCTGTGTTAATTGAAAAAAACTTAAGCCACGCGAATGAATGACGCTCTATCACACCAGAATGGTTGAACGGATTTTGATGAACTTTGGCAAAGAGTATAGACATTATAGTCTGGAATAATACATAGGCCCGGAAATATTATCCCGGAAAATTAAATAGATCCCGCGGGAACCAAAAAACCTCAAATGAATGTTCGATACTCAATCACGCCAGAACGGCTGAACGGATCTGGATGAAATTTGGTACAGAGCTAGATTATAGTCTGGATTAACACATAGGCTTTTTTATTCAGGAAAAAACAGTTCCCGTTGAAACCATAAAACCTTAATCCACGCGGACGAAGTCGCGGGCATCAGCTAGTTAATATACATAAATGTTTCCAGCTCTGGAAGGCAAGAAATCAGTTTACATGATCACAAGTGTATTGATGGCTAAAACCATTGAGTTCAGAGTGACCCGGGGTACATCCTCAAGAATCTTCCATCTTGGCAATGCTGCTCCACTCGTCTTCGGTTTGGAGGAATTCCTAATAGGGGATGATGGGAAATTAATTGCAAAGGTAATGTATTTAAATATTTATTTTCCTTTTAATCAATTTTTCTTTACAGATTCCATCTTATACGAAATTACATCAAAATTTAAAGCAGCTAACTACAGTAATAAACTCCAGAATTAAGTTTTATAATATTTGGCATTTAACTAAACGTTTTTGTTTAAGTGAACTAGAACTTTCTTTAAAACAGTTCAATACAAAATTCAAAAAGAACATATAACAACAGAACCTTAAAAAGTATAATTCAAGGTTAGAGAACATAACCATTGTTTCCATAACAAAACAATGCGCTACATTCTCCAGTAGTTTTCTAAAAATATAAAATTATATGACTAGGTAGGTCCTAAAATGTGTGTTAAAAGTACCTACCTAATTTAAACAAAGATTCCTACTTAGGTAATTAATTAGTCATTTCTCATTAGTTATTACTTATCGCAGTTAGATAGACAATTTTATTAGTGTCTAATATGATCATGTTTGCTCTATACTGTAGATTGTAGAATGTAGAGTCGGGAGTCTCCAGTCAGTGGGCCTTAGATTTGTAAAGAATTATCGAGCGGAGACGGTCATAACCCTGTGATCCTACCTCCTACCCATTGCATTCTTGAAAGCTTAATAGAGCTTTCGGCTCCTTTTAAAGTTCTTATACCACTTCAAATTATTATTATTTTCTTTCTAAGTTATTTTCAGTATACCTAATCTGCATCCGTCCGATCTCCATTCTACCTTTCTTATCCAAAGTGCTTGAGCGCATTGTGCATCAGCAACTTAGTGTATATTTAAATAGATATGATCTCTTAACTAACTTACAATCAGGATTTCGTCGGGGTCATAGTACTACAACAGCTCTAATCAAAGTCTGTGATGATATTCGTTACGCTGTCGATAATAAACTCCTTACTGTTATGGTACTTTTAGACTTCAGTAACGCTTTTAACACTGTTGACTTTGACTTACTTTTGGCTATTTTGAGGTCAATGAAGGTATCGCCAACTGTCATTAGCTGGTTCCGGTCTTACCTATTTCATCGTAAGCAGTGTGTTCGGTTGGATGATAAATTCTCGACTTTTACTACTCTTCATTCTGGGGTACCACAGGGTGGTGTACTCTCTCCTCTTCTCTTTTCCCTTTACATTAATTCTATTTCCTCAATAATTTCATCATCTTACCATTTGTATGCTGATGACTTGCAGATCTATGCTTCTGCAGCCATTAATGATCTTGTTGTTGCTATTGATTCCCTCAATGCTGATTTAAATAAAATTAGTGCTTGGTGCCGGTCGTATGGTCTCTCGATAAATCCAGGTAAGTCCCAGGTGACTATCATAGGTAGCAATTATTACATTTCTTTACTTTCAAATTATTCTTTACCTCCTGTTCTCTTAGATGGTACAGTTATTCCCCTGAGTAGTTCAGTCAAAGATCTTGGTCTCATCCTTGATAATACTATGTCCTGGGTTCCTCAAATCTCGGAGTTGAGTCGTAAGATTTTTGCTGCTGTTGGGTACTTAAGGAGGTGGAAACATTTTTTACCTGTAAAAACTAAAATCCTTTTGGCTAATACTTTGCTGTTGCCTATTTTAGATTACGCTGATGTTTGCTATCTGGATTTATCAGAGACCATGCTGAACAAGCTTGATAGATTGCAAAATGTATGTATACGTTTCATATATGGTTTACGGAAATATGATCATGTGTCTGTATTTCGTGCTCAGTTGAAATGGCTGCCAATCCGATCTCGTAGAAATTTGCACGCTCTTTCTCTCTTGTACTCCATTTTATATTATCCTCAGACGCCACCTTACCTAAAAGAGCGATTCAACTTTCTTGGCAGCTATGATGTACCTTTTTGTTTGCGGTCGAAAAATGACAATAAGTTAAAAATCCCTCCTAGTCATACAGGGGCGTACAGTAATTCTTTCACAGTTAAGGCTGTACTGCTATGGAATGAATTGCCGAGCGACATTAGGCAGGCAAAGTCTTTAAACATATTTAAGAGTCGTGTAAAGGAATATTATCTTTCTAATGTGCTATAGAATATTTAAGTATTTTTTTTTTTTTTTTGAATGTAAGTTTATGTATGTACTGCTATATATTTTGTATATGTGTTTATATTTATTAATTTAGTTATTTATGTATTATTAGTATGTATAGTTTAAGTAGTATATAATTATTGCATGTTTATTGTTGCACTTTCCCGCTTCTTTTTAATTTTCCTTATGAAATGGGTTGTCTGGAGGAGATCACTTTTAGTGATAAGACCGCCCTTGCGCACGTGTTGTTTTCTGTATTTTGTTTATAATTAAGTTTTTTCTGTAATTTATGTGTGGCAATAAAGAATTTATCTATCTATCTATCTATCTGCTTTATGATCTGGCCCGGTGCACTGTGGTAGAGTCCTGCCGTTATAACAAAAGTTGCCCTACATGAAAAAAAACTATTATTGAGATTAAAACAATCCCGCCTATTTATCGAAACCGGAAGTGCGTTATAGGTACACTTTATCAACATCCATCAATGTTACACATGAGGAGTTTACTTACTCGTCACACCTGCTGCGTTAGTCACGTAGTTATGTACTACGTCACGATTAGGTTTTTACTACCAAGACCTTTAATAATCTATTTTAGTACCTACCTATAATAATATGTATAATAATAAATAATTCTTTAATAAAGGTAAAACCCCAAAAAATACAAAAAGAGAAAATTAAATTAAATTAAAATAGATAAAATAAAATAAAATAATTAACATATAATACTGTACACAACAGGTGTAACAGTAGCTATTTATTATTAGGATTTCGATGCATAGAAATCCAATGAGTCATCATTGGACTATGCAAGTCCTGGCCCACCACCTGGAGGATGCTGTTACCAGAGCTACGCAATCTTTCCCAAAAGGAAGATATACGCGCTCTGATAACAGCAAAGAAATCAGGCATTCCCGCCTCGGCAAACATGCCCGACGCGCTGCAGTATCTGGGAAGCTTCATAAGGATACGGTATGCATTATTGTACTGCACCCTTATGGTGCTGAAGGACACCCTTTTGTACCGGTACCATAACTGACAAGTGTAGAAACACTGACAGTAGGCCCTGAAAAGGGTGCCCTTGACTTCTTTACTGCATTTGGAAAATCTGCGCTCGAGCATATTGCACCGAACCGACAATGCCCGCCTTTTTCTCTTCATGTCAAGATCGTCCTTGCAATCATCAGTGACGATGTGACCAAGGTACTTGAACTGCCTAACAACCCGAACCGCTGTTTCATCCAAACACACTTCGGGAACCCTCTCCGGACCCTTTCCCGCTCTGAAAACGAGCATCTCAGTCTTTAGGACATTGTACTTCAGCCCGTGGGATCTTGCATAATTCTCACAGACTGACAGTAACTTTCTGAGACCTTTGACCGACGGGCTAAGCACCATATCGTCCGCATAGCTGATTGTTAAAACAAACACCATCGATATGGCAGCCGATACCAGTACTCCGCAGCCCGCCGATCAAGTCGTTGACATACACGTTGAAAAGGTCCGGAGAGGTTAACCCACCCTGACGAACACCGCATTCTGACCTATAAGCGTCAGAGGTCGAGTCGCCCCACCTTACATGATTCGTTTGGCCCCCGTACCAGTATCTCAGCACCTCAACCACTTGTTCGGGGACTCCTGAGCCGCGCAATTTGCTCCAGAGGATTTCATAATTCACTAGATCAAATGCGCGGCTCAGATCCAGGAAGCAAGCGTAAACAGACGTGTTACGGCTGACATAATAGTCAACAGTGTGCTTGAGGCTGACGATGGCCGAGTCTGTTGAGACACCGGGATGGAAGCCAAACTGTGCCTCATCTATACGCACATTTTCCAGCAGCCCGGGCTGCAGCAGCCGCTCAAGCACCTTGCCCACTACGGTGCCCAGAGAGATAGGCCTATAGTTCTTAGACGAGCCCAAGTCTCCTGTTTTGCACTTGACGATGGGCACAACTACCGTTTTCATTAAGAGGTCTGGAAGATATGCATGCTTCACACATGAATTGTAAAGCATGCATAGCTTGGACCACAATACCTCACCTGCATATAGTATGTGCTCTATACTTAGATCATCGTGGCCAGGAGACTTGCCCTGCTTCATTCCACGCACTGCCTTGGCTACATCGTCGACTGTGAACCTCACTGGTTGCGCAGCCACGGCAGGACGAGCTGACATATTTTCATTCGGGCTTAGAACTGGCATCGCATCAATTTTGAATTTCGATGCGAATAGTTCTGCTATTTCTCTGGGCTCCTGCAAGCCATCCACAGAGACAGGTAGACTTTGTTTGTGCTGCAACTTTTTTGTAGCATTCGTAGCATGAAAATTTTTCTCCCTTTTATACATAGCCAATATATCCATCTTGATCATTTCCTCATTACGAATACACCATTTCACTCTATTTTTGAATACTTTTCTACTGCCTACCATTCTGTCATATATGTTGCCTGTGGACGGCCTGCCGGCCACCGACCAGCATTCGTACTCAAGACGAGCGGCCTGGTGACTCTCCCTGACATGGAGGTTCCACCCGGTCATGGGCTTACGTTTTATTATTTCTAGACCGTACATTTGAACAATTGACGGCGCCTACTTGTAAAATTTTAATAATCTTATTATAATATTCGTCAATAATTATTTTAAAATAGTCGTCGCCCTCTTTTCCTATACAGCTACAGCAATCAGGCAACAACATACATCTTCCACATTCACTCAACCTTACATTCTTAAGTTCACGCATACAGTATTCATAATATCTATCTATCTGACTTCCATCTCTGTTACCCCAACGTACTTTATCATTACCAGACAACGCCCGGCTCTCGCTGGTGTCCAGACCAGAGCAGAGGTCAATCTTACATTCGACGCATAATGGCAGGTGGTCCGATGTGTACACACCGTACATAACACTAACCGATACAATAGTGTCGCGCGCCGCCTGGGTCGTCACGCAATGGTCTAGCCACCTACCTGAGCCGTGCGCGTCGCTAACAAACGTACTATGTGTGTCAGAGTTAATACCTAACACATCAATGTCCGCACATAAAAGCTCTTGCTCTTCACAAAAAGTCAATAATTGATTCCCACAGCTGGCACTAGGGTGAGCATTATAATCGCATAAGATATAAACGAGTGGAATATCGACCTATGAAATATATTCGCGAAAGTCCTATTTTTAAGTGAAGTGTTTCGCAGCATTAGAAACTCATTTTAAAATTAGAAACTTCTGCAATAATTGTTCGCAACTGAAATTAGCTCGAATGAACGAAAAATAATACCTACAAAATATTATCTATTGTACCTACTACAGATTTTTATGACTAATTCAAAAGCCTCTGACTATCGAAGTAAGTTGATTGGATCTGGTTATGTAGATTGATGAGTGTCTTTATTTTGTTGACAAACATAATATACCTACCTACGTTTAATCTAAAACAAATAGAAACACTTTCGATTGACAAAGCATTGCAAGCGTACTTACTGTGTGTTATTTATATACCTAATATACGTATTTCTAAAATACACAGCAATAAATTTGAATGGCAATACATTATTGATCCTAAACAGTAGCTACGACTGCATAGATAATATTAAATCATTAATTTATTTAAAGCCGTTTATGACTACATACTCAATCATATTATAAGTCTTACCTACTATGGATAAGACAGCACCAGATAATGATAAGTACTTTTTCTTTATCTCTGATCTGCTCACGTATCAAATCCCACGTATTTCTATTTAAAGATTTAAAAAATATAGTAAATAAACAATTTTAGATGAGAACATCGTCTATAGCAAAAACAATATATATATTATATACTATCCGTCTACCGTACTATGTCTTTGAACCATCAGCTATAACGTCCCAACTCACAGTGTATTTCTATAATACATATTAAAGGATACTTGAAACTCGAATTGCTCGCATGTGATTCCAATTAACCTTTAACTACTCGGCTTGGATATTGGCAAAGTACCAATTCCTTCGCAATCAGATTAAGTAATTATTTATCGAATTAATATTGTTTATAATATATTGATCTATTTCATACCAAACTGTAATTGTTATACCTATACCTATCTTTAGGGTGTGTCAGTGTACACAGGTACCTTCACTACCTATATAAACGAAATGCAACGAAACGCTTAGCTTTACAATGGGTTATTAGTTATTGTTCTACTAGTAGGTATTTGAAATAGGTACTTAAAATGTATAATAATATGTCATACATATTTCATTCAAGACATCATACATAACTTGATAATAATGTTGGTGTTCGCAATAAGGAAGGTAAAATACTTACCTTCAATGACTTGATGAGTAAAAACCACAAGCAAAATCTTAGGACTTCTCATAACATTGATGTTAAGAGAAGTTTTTATGTTATATTTGAGTAATCTGTAGACAAGGAAAAAAAACTATACTTACCTACTGTTTATATATCTACTAATAACTAAAGTTGTTATTATTTACGTCACATAAACTAAAAGGGGTGTGTCTTCATAAATATTTATCTTCAGATCGGAATGTAGGTAGGTATATGCTTTGACAGACTGCGACGTAATTATTGCGAATAGGTACATATAATGTGAATATATGTATGATAAATAGGTCAAGGTTAAGATAGCGTAGGTCTTAATAAAATATACAACATATTTCTTATCTAAATATATATGTATAGCTAAATTTTTACCATTGAAAATGGTTATCAGATGCAAATCGCCTGAGAGCCTGAGACGTATTTTTGGCCATAGCTCCGAGGATTTTAGGAGGATCGAGATGGGAATAGTACCAAGAGTTGGGGAATTCATCGAGACACGTGTGAGCCTTTGAATTTTGAAAATCGGCTGGTAACGTTTTTTTGGCATTTTGAAAAATGTATAAAAGTCGGGTTTTTAAAGGGGTGTTACTAAATTGTAAATATTTCGGGAAAAAAACCGACTTAAGAACAAATGAAAAAAAGGGTCGTAGTTTAGCTACAAAATGGCGAAAAATTTTGAAAATCGGTTAATAATTGTGACCTGTAGGTAGTCCCTTTAGATTTAGAATAGTAGAAAAACGGGTATTTCCGTATATAAAAATGATGTAGCTTCAATGATTATTGACCGATCGTCATGGTAATGGTGTTAAAAGATGTGGATGCGAGCGAGAAGTGCTTTTTCGTAAATTTTTGTATTCATTTTCAATGCTGCGATTCTTGCGGGGACTGCGAAATCTGTGATTTTTTTACAAAGGCAAGGGATATTTAATGATATATGTGGCGTTATAATAATTATAAAATTGATGTCTTTATACATAAAAACTTTTATTGTGTTTAGGTATTTGAATATCTTGCCATTCTGTGTAATCATAATTACGAAGTGTTTGATTACTGAATACTGATTGACAAAGTTGATATTCCTGTTTATCATTAATATAGATCGTATCGACAAGGTGCATGATACTTGTAACATATCGAACTCAAGTACCTACTTTCTGATATTTCCGTTCAAAATCCTATAGTTTTTAAATACTTAAAATACTTTAAATATTAATAAGTAAGTAACTCTGTACGTAATTGTACTTAATTCAAAATTCAAATAGGTATTGAAGCTCAAGGTAAAACTAGCATTAATTAATTTTATTTATATTTTTAGTCAAATGATATCTACTGTGATATCTACTATAATTTTCATGAAATATTTTACCTTTAAAACTTTTTCTATAACTGTCCACTGCTGTTTACTAGGTATCAATTTTAAGTTATTGAAATTATCCAAACGTCTCTTAAATAAGCCAAAAAAAACAATCAGTGCCAACTGCCAACTTATGCCTACAATTCCAATTTCAATTAAGCGCTCATTGTACGTGTAGGTATTACGATTTACGACTAAGGCCGGCCTCACACAGCCGGAATGCCTATCTGAATTCAGAATCTTAATTCAGAATCTGAATTCAGAAAGCACAAAAATGCATACAATTTCACTGTTCCCCACACACATTCTGGTTTTTTCAGATTCTTAATTTTTCAGATCGATCTGACAGAATGTGTCGACGAGCGTTCTTAATTCCGGATCTGAAAGTTTCAGATTCTGAATTCAGAACGCACATCTTTCCATACATTTCTATAGAGCGGACACACACACTCTGAATTCAGATTGAATTACTTCAGTCGTCACTGCAACCTGGTACCGTATAGACGTGTTGCGACTTGCGACCCGTCGTGATGTGTGGCACGGAAAATTTAATGTCATTGTTTGTCTAAGCAGTGGATGCGAAACACTAAATTCCCTCCCTAGGGATATAAAGTAGCCTTTATCACTCTCCAGATCCTCAACTAAGTATATGCAAAAAATCATGTCGATCCGTAGCTCTATTGCGGCGTGATTGAAGAACAAACCAACAACACACACTTTCGCATTTATTATATTAGTACAACCGCAATCTAACATCGTTCGAGATTTAGCTTGCTACTGCTAGGTTGCCTAGCGACCTAAGTCTCGAACTGTATAATATATGATTATCGTGTAATTAACATATTTTAATTTGCAAAAACAAGTATTGATGTCAATAATTAAGATAAAAACTATCCTATCTTTTAAGTTGGACCAAATTACAGATAGTTACGAAGTTTGATCTAAATCGGTTCAGTAGTTTAGAATCTGTCAGGATTTTGACGCAATTTTCTCGCCGTAATAGGTATATGGTACTGGCTCTCCCTTAATCTGTTTACATTAATTGGATGAATCCAGTGTATTCGTTTATATTTCTTTTTATTATGAAAATGAAAAAGAAGCGTATCAATAATTCCTCTTCCATATTCAAAGACATCCGCCTGAGCCGAGAATAACGTTACAAGTGATCAATCGACAAATTCATAATCTGAATTCCGGTATATTGCCTCACACAGTACCGGAATTCAGATTCTGAATTAAGATTCTGAATTCAGAGAGGCATTCCGGCTGTGTGAGGCCGGCCTAACACAAGAATACGGAAACCATTCAAGTTAACACGCTTGAAGCCATGTAACTGATGTTTGGTAATAATCTCATTGTATGTTTACGGTCTTAAGAAAGAAAAATCTGGATCCTTATAAAATCAATGAACACAGTACTCACCTTGTGTCTGGGTACCTGGCATGTCCCATATTTTTTAGAAAACGGTTGGTAACATTAAAATAATGTTATCGCAAAAAATTATAGCCTGACCACATATAAAAGATCATTGAGCCTGACCAAATAAAAAAACAGTTTGGGGGCGCTACTATAGCATTCCTTGTTGTTACATTGATCACCTACATAATATGTATAACTAGTCATATAAAAATTAATTTCACTTTTTTTCGCTACAAACCTGAGGTTACGTCACTAGACAACCTCGCTAGGTTTTTATTTTTTCAGGCTCTACTTATTAAGACAAGTAGAGTAGTTAACATGCCTTATGTAATATTATAATTTATAATTACTAGCTGATGCCCGCGACTTCGTCCGCGTGGAATAAGTCTTTTTGAATTCCCACGGGAACTTTCCGGATAAAAAGTAGCCTAAGTCACTCTCGTCCGCAACTATACCCATGCAAAAAATCATGTCGATCCGTTGCTCCGTTGCAGCGTGATTGAAGGACAAACCAATAAACCAACAAACAAATTACACTTTCGCATTTATAATATTAGTATGGATTAATGGAGCAAGCTAATCGCCACTGATTACCTATGATAAGCTACTTTTTTTTGTTTATTTTCTCATGTGAGTTGTGACGAAAAACCAACGGATTTTAGTATTGAAGTTTGAAACAATGAGCCCAGAGCACCTCTCGCATAACTTAAAGTTCAACAGGCCCTTTTATTTTTTTCAGGAACCAGTGACAATCAAATCCAAGTACCTGCAGTGGCAGAAATTGGACTCCTCAGATCAACTCTACATCCCCGAGAAAGAAGACACTGCTTGTGCTGTGTAGGACGTATGACTTCAGATTTATTGTTAGTGTAGATGCAATGGGACCTCAATTGGTTCATTTAATAAGCTATTCGGTATTATGAAAGCTTATTTACCTAGTTTTAAAAAAATATGCACGCAAATCCGATTAATTTATTTGCAAAGACGCACCCACGCACGAGCAACAAAACAAACCTCTGTGGTAGAAAGATAATTGTGTGTGCGCCCTAGCCATTGACTTACCAATGCCCTAGCCCTTAAGGTAGTGTTGAACGCAGACAACTAACTTTTGATTAATCAGCAGATCAGAGGCCCGATTTTTAAAAACATAATCATTTAGCTAAGTACATAAGAGCTATGTGCTAATGTATGGTTAAAAGTTTGTCAAACAACCAATTCGAACTGTTTAAGAAGTTTATAGATGCGTTCGTACCTATGCAGTATGCAAGCAACTCCTTAGAATGATCAGTTAACTGATTAAAATTTTCATACACAATCGCACTACATAGAGTAGGAACTTACAGGATTCAGATGTTAAATAATAGCGAGGTATTCACATTACATGGTAGCACGCAAACAACGCATGTGTCAATAGACTGCGTTATTAAAGGTCGTAGTAAATGTTCCGGGATCATGGTCGAGCTGGGACGTTGTCGTTTTAAATACCAAATTTATGTTTTGAAGACGATTGGTAGGTATGTACCTACCTTTAATTAGCCCCCCGATTACGTAAGAATTGTCGAACAAACGTTAAAGATTTTCGTCAAAGTAAAATAAACCATAACTGCATTGAATTAGAGCTCAATTTCGTCTGCCCATTCTTATACGTTTAGGTATATACGATACCCTAAACGTATAAGAATGGGCAGACGAAATTGAGCTCTAATTCAATGCTGTCATGGTTTATTTTACTTTGACGAAAATCTTTAACGTTTGATCGGCCATTCTTACATGATTGGGGCCCAGATTGTTTACAATAAAAACGTTTTTAACACGTTAATTGCCAAGCAAAACTTTTTTGGCGGTGGGCCGAATTTTTTACTATGGTATATTTTTAATATATTTTTACTATGGATAGGTACTTACCAATTAGGTATGTTACGCCAAAACAAACGCGTGACAATAATAGCCCCGCCCCCTCCCCGACAGGTCAATCCTTTCCCTAGAGACCCCTAACGCAACTATCTGCGTTTACCCTATATTATATCCCGAACATAATAAAAGATATAAAATATCATCACTCGACGTCGCGTTTACGGGCCAAATTGAAAAGTAACGCGATCACGCGACATCAAGGCAATCAAAGTGTTATTAGGCTGGACTCTTATCGTAACAATTTTTTATGTACCTACTTACAAAATACTTACTGTACTTAAAATAACAGAAAAATTTGAATATTGTGCTAACCGTTACATTATTGGATAATTTTTCACACAAAGATAACGCAGAAAAGTTATGAATATCATGTTTTAGGATCAGTTCGAAAATTTCGACAGTTTAAATATCGGTTCCATGGTGTAATGGTTAGCACTCTGGACTTTGAATCCAGCGATCCGAGTTCAAATCTCGGTGGAACCTGATCTTTTTGTGATTTATTTTGTTTTTTTTCTTCCTTTTGACACAGTATTTTTATTATTAATTAGGAATTATATCAATATTTTTGTATTTTATCAAATGGTTTTTTACATGACGTATCTCATGTATCAGCTTTTTAAAAAAAATCGCAGTTTTCGATATGATACCGTCGATAAAAACGACAATTTAGGTTAATAAGGTGTAAATGGCATAGCCATGACGTGATTAGTTTTTTTAAAAATTGACAAATACATACATAAGGTTTACAAATGATTTACATAAACCTCACAAGTACAATAGGTACTTAGGCCCGCTTGCAGAGACGCCGGGTTACGTTTAACCCAGCAATTTTGAAAGACAAGTTTTTATACGAATTCTGTCAAAGAAGCAGCTAATTCTGTGTTAAAAGGATAACCCGGCATTTCTGTAAGCGGGCCTTACCTAGTTTTTTTATTGTGATTAATTGGACAAAATAATGGATATTATATTTTAGAAAAATAATAAGTAACGAACTGCCAACGAAAATGAATTGGAAAATGTTATGATTGAAAATCCACAATTTACATTCCAAAAAGCAGCTTTGCATACTTCATAATGTAAGCCACATCCTGTGATTTTGGGTTATTACCCCCATAATTTAATTCACTAATTTATTAAAGTATTATTGCTGAGTGATGCAAATGTGATTAATGACATTAGGTACTTAATTGATTTACTTAATTTGTGTGATTAGTATGTGTTAAACATTGAGTTAAGGTATGGTTATTCTAGTATAAATTAAAAGTGTTTTAAAAATAAAAGTTGCGTTTAACTTTTTCGTTGTCCCAACTGTAAGACGTCCACTGCTAGACGATCTCCGGCATGGATCTCTACAGACACAGTCTTGTGCTGCTTGCTTCCAGAGGCTTCCAGCTACTTGCTTTAGATCGTCCGTCCACCTTAGTGGGAGGACATCCAAATAATTGTGCTTTCCGATGCGAGGCCGCCATTCAAGCACCAACATGTACCTAATACCGCTTGTTCACATAACATGTTTTAGACTAGTGTTTGCCGACGATTGACAAGCATTTAGAATTTTAGGTACCTGGTGGGAGGCTTCGGCCGTGGCTAATTACCATCCTACCGGCAAAGATGTACCGCCAAGCGATTTAGCGTTCCGATACGATGCCGTGTAGAAACCATTTGGGAGTATATAACTGCCGTACCCCTAACAGATTAGCCCGCTACCATCTCAGACTGCATCATCACTTACCATCAGGTGAGATCGCAGTCTAGGGCATCTGAATACTGGATCGAATAAGAAGCAATACTTAGTGTGGCGGCACATATTTGCCGTTTCGTAACTATAGCCACGGCCGAAGCAAGCCCAGAGAAAACTCAGAAATTATATTAGATTCCCAAATCCCAAATTGACGCAGCCAGGGGTAGCTTAAAAACGTAGCACATCTCCGGTGGAAATGCAGCCTAAAGCTATCTCGGTTCCAAACAGCCAAATTGGTTCTGTCGTTTTGGCGTGAAGGTGTAAGAAACACCCCCATTTATAATAGCCACATACCAGTTATACCATAGATCGCTGATAAAAGTTTAGAAATCCTTGAATAGCAATGGAGCAACAATAATTATTAGTTATTGCTAAACAATGCTTCTAATTGAACCCCTACACAAGCCTAGCTTGACAACAAATTAACATCTATTAAAGGAAATTGCTACCAATGCCCAATGCCCATTATGTGAAGCAAATGAAAACCACATGTTATATAATAATTATGGTTTTATTACTGAGATAAAGGTACACAGTTCAATAGCCAAGTTTAGAAAGGCTGTACATCGAAATAATATGAAAACTGTCGAATATATTACATATATGAATTCTGAACCTACTAGTACTTTTTAATAGTTTTCCTGATAAGCGCCATTCTCTGTTTATGCGATTCTGTGACTGCGGCGCGTTTGTACGGCCGTAGCTCGTCGTTGCCGAACCCTGGTATCCACATATTCCATTGCCTTTCTGAAAAGGGAAATTTATGCACTATGAGTAAAATTATAAATTGACTAGTTGATGCCCGCATCTGTGCAGTTTCAGTTTATTTTATAACCCGCGGGAATTCTTTATTTTCCAGAATAAAAAGTAGCCTATGATCTTCTCCAGTGTGCTTAGCATGCACACAACGAGATTATCTCGCGACGAGAGAGAGAGATGTTGTCGTTGCCGGCTATTGTTTCGTTTGTCTGTACCCTAACATGCACAAAGTGCGGTATATCACAAGAAAAAAATAGTCGACATGTAAAGGTTCGTAGAGAAAAATACCACAGATAAGAAATTTTACTTGTATCTCTACTTTTGACCTAATGAGACAAGTAACTATGTTAGCTCCGTTACATCAGATAGAGATAACGGGTAGACATAATTTTACTCATAGTGTGCATGCTAGCCATACAGGACACATCTTTTGTCTTTGCCAAATTTCATCAAAATCTTTATTATTATTGCTACATTTTTAGTTACAAATTGTGCAATACATTGTGCCTCACTTCATACCATCATCAAGGTTATAATTTTTTATTAAACTCTCCCTTTTGATAAATGATTCCTAACATCCGAATTCTTACATTATCAAACCTGAGACTTTCTCCTAGACAACAGGGCTCAATAAGGGAGCAAGCACAAAGGTGTTTGGCAAGATCTTAAATATGGACAGAATGAGGGAGAAAAATTATAGGAGATACATGGAAACAGTTTTAGGAACCATTTTGGGTCTTTTTTTTTGTGAAAACAACTTTGGTAATTTTTGGTTGTGGATTTCCTCATACTATCACAGTTAAACAACACTGTATTTTGAACACTCACCTAAATATATCTGTACATCTCTAAGCTCCACATTGGAAGCGTGTCTATGCTTGGCCAGTGTGCAAGCAGCACTCAGGGTGGTGTCAATGAAGTCATCAGCCAGCTGAAGAAGGGTCTCTTCCACCTCTTCGTCCAACTGAACAGTGGGGTCAACCTCCCTTACCAGTTCCTGGAGTCTAGGTCTTGTGAGATACTGGAATTAATAAAGATATTTAACTGGTGCTTTGTTTTTATATTTTTGAGCTATTTATAAAATGTCATTATTGTAGCGAAATACTACACTCAGTAAAGGTAGGATAAGCAAGGTGCAAACCAAAAGTATCATGTTGCATGCTGCTGTAGTTGCAACTACACTCACTGTGGTGTACAGACCGGAGCATTCAACACGTGATTCTCTATCTTGTGCCACAAAAGCTGAGTAGTTAAATGACCCCTTTTTTGAAGGCTTAGAGGTGGTCAAACTTCTTGACACTTAAAGATTTTATTACAATAAACACAAAGTACTTTAATTTATTAATATACTGAATGTGCAAGGTGCCCTACCTCTTTCCTGTTTAATGCTAAGGTGCTACTTGCTAGAATTCAAGAGTTTGTACTAAGATGTATTTTATATACCTGTGAAGCCTGATCCCCACCTCCCTGATTGACTTTGGAGCCTACTTGTGGCTGGGTACCCATCGGACTGTGCTGTGAAGGCGACCCTTGTAACGATGCTGATTGAATTTGGGGACTTTGGAGCGGGTTGTTCGCGTACTGAATGCCTTGATTGTTTAGCGATCCGAGTGTGGGCATATTGGAAGCCTGGCCTAGAGCTGAACTATTTGACATATCAACATAAAGGCAGGGTTGTTTTACAGCTCTTCTGTTTGTTTTAGACCGTCAACAACACAATTTAAATATTTTAGTCAGAGACAATAATTGCTTTTATTTTTACGAATTCATTTTCATTACCAACATGCGAGGATTTTATCAAATTTATCTTTCTTTTCTTTTTTCTCGGTTTTATAATCAATTTTTTTGTCAGACTTTTTAGTTTATAATTAATTTTGTTCACACCATGGAGGAAGGAATTACGACATGGTTCACACCGACCGAAGCAAAAGGTTTCGTTCTTTGTTTTGGATTTTGACCACAGAGTACATTGTGATTTTGACTTTTGCCACAGATTACTAGTTACTACGCCCACAGACCAGTTGATCAGAGACTACACCTTTTACCCATGTTACCTTAGCCTGTGACCTTAGCTGTCATTGCTTAACTGGAAAACGTGGAAAACCCACAGACTTACAAACCTGTATGTCTGTGGGAAAACCGAACCGTCAGCAGGACGTATCGTAACTCTATGGAAAAAAACATCTACGAGTTGGTGTCCCTCTCGCACACATATAAGATGTAGTAGTCATGTGTGCTTCCCGACAACTTTATTAAAATCAAGAGGTGTATGCTATGTATTGAGTGGAACACCAAGCCGTGGCCTTTTATGAGACCTGAGACGAGACCGTTTTTCCGGCATGGTACTACTACCGACATTCGTTAGCCCGGAATAATAATATAAGTTATAACCCATATTATTATTCTAGAGCTCCTTTGCCTCTTGGTATAGCCCAGTCAGTGGCCAGCAGCACATATTCATATATGGTTCCCAGTAAGTACGTATCTAAAAAACCGACTCTCGGCTTTCACTTGACAGACTAGTCTTAAATTGAAATTATAAATTGACCCCACCGAGTTTCGAACGCGGGACCTCTCACTTAAGCAGGTAGACATGCACGGCTTCACAGTCACCATTGCGCCAGAGAGGTAAGATAATTTGATAATATGGGATTTAAGAGAAGAAAGCAAATAATAAATAAAAAATCAATAAATAGTTTAATTAATCAACTTCATCTTCGTCTGATAACAGGGATGATAAGTCCGTAAATTCATCTTCATCCATTTTGTTATGTCCAAACTTGTCCAAGCTTACTGCATCGTTCCTTATATCAGTGGAAAATTGCTTTAGCGCCTTTCTTATATCCCAGTCATGTTGTTTGAGACGACTGAAACAAAAATACGGTTGTCTGTAAAGTCGGTTTACGGACCATAGTTTTACGTGTTAACTAGAAGTTCCCGAAGAAACTCGCGTGGCGGCGTTCCAATAGCAGAACTATTCGAACTGCTAGCTCTGACGTCACGCGAGAAGAGATAAATGTGTCACAAGCCAACGCTGGCTTGGGCCGATCGTGCCTCTCTATCGCTTGTTCCGCGCTCTCACTTGCACGCTCAGGCTCAGGCGGAACGTTATCACGTTATTTATTTTGACTTTTATTTACCTATATTTATAAATAAAAGTCAAAATAAATAAATGTAAAAATGGCAGCAGAAAAGGCTGAAACCGGCAAGCGGCGGAAGTATGTCTCTCTCATACCTATAGAGTTACATATTTGTTCCGTTTGCCAAACGCCAAAAAATGTCTTAGTCTTAGTGCCAAAAAATGTTTCACTGCGGCCTCATCTGGTGACAGAAGGGCTGGCTCATTTTTTGCGCAAAGGATCAGCCTGGCTGTCCAACGCGGAAATGCAGCCAGCATTCTATAGCTATCAGATTTATATAATAATTTGGTTAGGCCAGCTAGCTTAAAGTTCTATTGTATTGTTTTCAATAAATAAATGTTAGCTCTGGGCACAGGCCTCTACTCTCATAGGAGAGAGGGTATAAGAGCTTAGACCTACTACGCTGCTCCAATGCGGGTTGGCGGGCTTTAACGACTATTATCATGTTAGTGATAATAGCCGGGACAGCGTGCTCTCCAAGGCAACACCGCCCACTTCCTAACTCCGGGCTAGTACTGAGAATTTGTAGTCAGAAAAATCCAATACTTAATTATGATCGTCGGCCGCAGTCGAACATGGTAACCACTAGACCAACGAGGAACTGCTTCGTTGGTCTAGTTCCCTAACCACAAGTTTTAAATCACACCTACATTGATCGTATTCGAGCGTCCGAACACTGGGATCAAAGCAAAATGGGCCTAAAAGGCCTTGATTAAATTCAGTACAATCAATTTTAATTTCGAAACGTTTCCGTTTGGAGCGGTGGCTGTGAATGCATACACGAAATTGAGTCGAAACAAACAAACAAAGGTTTATTTTAGTGTAGGGGCACGAAATGAGTGGTAGCGGGGCGATGCGATTAGTCGGAGAGCTGGCGACGAATTTCGGGAACAATTTGAAAGAGGTCTAAAGGAAAAACGTTTTTGTTTGTTTGTTTTTGTGTGTTTTTGTCTGGGATTTATTGCAAAGCAAATTGGCAAAAAAAATTTTTTCGGTTTTTTTTTGCAAATGTTATATGCTGCGCAGTCTGGTAGAGCCTAAATAACCGCAAACGCTCTACCAGACTGGCAGAACTGGATTCGCCAATGAACGAAATTATATTAGTTCTTTATAATTATAAAGGACCTTCCCGAAATTCGTCGCCAGCTCTCGGACCCCATCGCCCCGCTGTCGCCGTCGCTCAGCCGTCGCTAGTTTCGTGTCTGACGCCTTAGTTTGAGGCTTATGTGTTTACACTCGTACATGATCAACGTAGGTGTGATTTTGAAACTGGTATTTTGATGGTACAACTTTATGAATTGTTACTTACGTCTCCGCCTCGTATTTGTTCAGCCGAGTATAATAACAGAACATATTGCAAAGGGCCTTCCTGTCTTCTTGATCGGGGTTGATTAGTGTCAACTGGCAACAATTTCTGATTGGATTCTGAAACAAACAAATGCGACATGTATTTTTTTAACAAGGTTACGCTACAAATGCGATAATGAGACTCTATATATTTTTTTTACAAGGTTAGTCTACAATGTTAGTCTCTCTGTATTTTTTAACACTGTTACACTTTTGCCTAGCAGTTTAACCGATTAGAAATTTGGTACAGAGATAGGTTGTATCTTGGGGACTGACGTAACATTATCCTGGAAATCCAAAGTTTCCAAAGTATTTTGAAAAAACTAAATCCACGCGAATGAAGTCGCGGGCGTTATATATTTATATGTACAATATATCACATTTTTTATTCCTTGACAAATCTCATTTCTGGACGGATCATTAGTTTCACTCGGAAGTATTGAAATGATATGGCAAAAATTAAAAAAAAAAATAACTGTTTTATACTTTTAAAAGTTTGTAAAATGAGTGAGATTGAAACCAAGTGCGCTTTGTCGCTCAAAGATTTCACATATGAACTCACATAAAACTGATGCCACCACAAAATTCAATAGTGTCAGAAGTTATAATACCACTAGACTAGATGATGCCCGCGACTTCATCCGCGTGGATTAAGTTTTTTTGATTCCCGCGGGAACTCTTTAATTTTCCGGGATAAAAAGTAGCCTATGTCCTTCCTCGGGATACAACCTATCCCTGTACCAAATTTCATCGAAATCGGTTGAACAGATGGACGGTGAAAGCGTAGCAGACAGACAGGCACAATTTCGCATTTATAATATTAGTATGGATTACTGTGCATTTGTATTTTATGCACATACTTTTAAACTGTAATATTTCATGTGCAAGTGGCTTATCTGTGGTGATTGGCCGCCATGGCAGAAATTCAGTCTGGAGGTCATTATCATTACTCCGATAATCCTCCAAGGGAGAGAAACTCCCTAATTTTTCGGGTTAATATATAGCCTATGACACTCACAAATAATGTGACTTTCTATTGGTACCAGAATTTTCAAAATCGGTTCAGTAGATCCAGAGATTACCCCCTACAACGTCACAAACTCACAACCTTTACCTCTTTATAATATTAGTATAGATAAAATAAAAACAAAAACCATACGGACATGTTACAATTTTTTACCGGGTCATAATATATATACGTTTGTGGGACTTATATGACGAGTCATATATACTTTGAGGGTACCTTAAAGCTATTTTTGATGATTTCAGGCGACGCCAAGGTAACCGAGAACATTTCATATGTGATCATGTAATTTTTCTGTGAATTATATAACTCATTGGGTGTAATGCTCATTAAGAACGTCCTTCTGAAGTATAGAATCCGTTCTTTGGTATTTGTTTGCATCTCCTTGTATGCGCCGTCTATGACTAGGACCATGGATTCGCTCTGGAAATAAAACGAGCATTTTTAATTAGCCTTGATCTCAGTGTCTCGCGAGGTGTGAAAATTAGAGAATTCAACGCAGGGGTAATGCTGTCTTGGTCTTGGGCGCCCCTAAACCCCACGCTTCACTCAGGATTCTAGATACAACACCCTCGCTACGCTCAGGAGTTACTCCAAAATCGCGTGAGATTTATCCCGGCGCCCGTAACGTAAGACATTGCATTACCCCCATGTTGAATAATCTACTATTGCTTGAGTAATAAGCTTTTCATGATTTTCCCAGTGATTAAAAAATCTACACCCTTGCTTACGAAGTCGGCTGATCATAGTAGACAAGATTGAGGGCGAGATAATCGTCGGTAGAAAGAAAATGACTAGTGAACATCCGGGAACTTCCGTCGTTTAGTTAGTAAGAAGAGTTTTTAATATTTTATCGTACCTACTAATATAAAATACCTCGACAAAGATGGCGGCATCGAAACATCTGTGTGTTTTGTATGGCGGCTATTAAATTACCGCACCGCATAAAATAAATATCACGGATTTGTAGGCTTTTTTCAAAGCACAAGATTTGATATCTTTACCTTCTTGGGAATTTGGATTGTCATAGGTGACAAGACTGAGAGCAAGATACTCGTCGATAGAAAGATAATCATGACTTGTGAACATCCGAAATCTTCCGTCGCTTAGTTAGTAAGTAGAATTTTTAATATTTTATCGTACTAATTTAAAATACCTTGACAAAGATGGCGGCATCGAAACACCTGTGTGTTTTGTATGGCGGCTATTAAATTACCGCACTAGTGCATAAAATTACTATTACTGCACGGATTTGTCAAGCAATCGCCTGGTGGGAGGCTTCGGCCGTGGCTAGTTACCACCCTACCGGCAAAGACGTGCCGCCAAGCGATTTAGCGTTCCGGTACGATGCCGTGTAGAAACCGAATAAGGGGTATGGGTTTAATATAACTGCCATGCCCCTAACAGGTTAGCCCGCTACCATCTCAGACTTGCATCATCACTTATTATCAGGTAAGATCGCAGTCAAGGGCTAACTTGTAGTGGATAAAAAAAAAAAGCAAATGTATTGTGAATTGTAAAAAAAGCCTCACGTCATGTCTCAACACGTCGATTTTGAAGGTGCTCAAGTCGTGCACAGATTCTGGCAGTTGCCACAGCGCGCTGGTCAACGACTGTCGCGTCCTTTAGTGCCTTTTGCCCTTCTCTAACACCATCGCTCGCTTCACCGGGTTGAGGATTATCTCAATGGTAGATCTTTACCTTCTTTGGAATTTGGATCGTCATAGTAAATAAGACTGAGAGCAAGATACTCGTTGGTAGAAAGAACTTCATGGCTAGTGAACGCCCGGAAACTTTCGTCGTTTAGTTAGTAAGAATTTTTAATATTTTATCGTACTAAGTTAAAATACCTTGACAAAGATGGCGGCATCGAAACACATGTGTGTTTTGTATGGCGGCTATTAAATTACTGCACTAGTGCATAAAATTACTATTACTGCACGGATTTGTAGGCTTATAAGAGCAACTTTACGAGCAAATGTATGGTGAAAAAAAACCTCACGTCATGTTTCAACACGTCGATTTTGAAGGTGCTCAAGTCGTGCACGGATTCTGGCAGTTGCCACAGCGCGCTGGTCAACGACTGTCGCGTCTTGTAGTGCCTTTTGCCCTTCTCTAACACCATCGCTCGCTTCACCGGGTTGAGAAAGTTTCGCGAATGCATCGCGTACGGGTCCTGTTTTTGATCCTCCGGGGTTTCTAGATTGAAAATCAACCTTTATTGGCTACTACTAGCTGATGCCCACAACTTCGTCCGCGGATGGATGTTTGCTACGCAATCACGCCAGAACGACTGAACGGATCTGGATGAAATTTGGTACAGAAATAGATTATAGTCTGGAATAGGCTACATTTTATCCCGGAAAATTTAAGAATTTCCGCGGGTGGATTGCCACGCGGACTGAGTCGCGGGAATCAGCCAGTCGATAATAAAGCTTTTACCAACTAAAATTTTCAAAAAACATTTAATGAGCAGGATTTGTCTGGTTATAGGTTCATTATTAGTAGATATATAAAGCTTATAGTTTACCGGTGAAATCAGTAGAAATAGTCAAGTTGGCACAGTTATCATAGAACAGCTCTATCTTTTTCCGATTCGTGTCATAATGACCAAAGTACAGCGATACGAATTTCTCTGTGACCCATTTAGTTTTTTTGTCTGTTGTGATTGTGAAATTTTTGAAGAACGGCATCAGTACACCGTGTTCGTTTAATGGGACTCCATCCTGCAAAAAAATGAAGTATTATGTCTGCATCAAGCATTGTTACATTATTATCTTTTAAACTTGCCTATACACAAATTTAAGAAATCCATTAAAAGTATGCTGCTGAAAAAGCTTATTACTAATATTGAATCGATGCAGGCGTTACTTTGCGGAAATCCATGATAATGAATGAACGAGAAGTTTAATTCGCTATAATCCGCCACAGCAGACAAATCTATGTGGTACAGTGCGTGTCCTTCACCAATAGCATGCGAACACCCACCACCCAGCAATTCGCACCGACACAGCACCACACCACACAAATCTTCCAAATCACTCTCAACGTACGTTTCACTCCGAAACCGGAGCATCTTCAGGAGATGTTAACTCAATTAGAAATAATTAAACACAATAATAAAGGATTTGAGTTGCTAAATGAACAAATAAATGTATCAGATTCACCTTTACTCTTTCTTCCTTTCGACTTCTAATTGAGACTATCTATCCGCAACAGTTACTGTTGCATACGAGATATTTAGCTTACCGAGCGTAGCGAGGTATGCTATAGAATCGAGTAGAATGGCTTTTAGTCCCGTGGTAAACACTCTACTTTTCACTTAGATTGCGATAAAATAAAATAAATTGCGATTTTTAATTATTTCAATGCCATTCTGTTGTTACATTTTAATAGTAGGAGTAAGATCTTTATTTTCACTTGATGATATTAACAAATAAATAGTCATATTCACTTTACCCTATGCCTTCACTTTGCATTACGTATTGTGTATCCGAAATGGATTAAATAAACATCCCATAAATGTATTAGTTATACACATAAATGTATTAGTTATACCTACAATAAAAATTCTAGAGATTTCGCGGCAATCCGCAATACCAACTTTATTTTTCTCCTTATTGTTAACAACAAGGAATTTAAAAAAAACATTAAGAACCAGACATTGAGCGGTGACGATGGGTAACATTAGCACATTGACGCATACTTACATTCAACCAAGGATTGCTTGCAAAATTATTTCAAAAATGGAACATAAAAAAAGTAGATTCTGTGTGGATCGTATTAACATAGCGTAACTATTTATTCATTTCATACAGTGGGTCGACGCTCACACAAATGTCAGACCTGAGTCACTACCATCATACCATGACAGCTTTAGTAGTCCTAGATGTACGGTATTGCATAAAAGACATTAGAGTGACAGACTTTTGTATTTTTAAAAATTCTGCTAGTTTCATTCGTTACGCCCCTGTCACCTCAGCTTTGCTTTGTCTAGATGCCTTCGTTGAACGACTGGTAGGAAAGAACGTAAGTATCTTCTTAGACTGTGTCTGTGACGTCATTAGTTTGGGCTGTTGATATTAAAACCATAGACTATAAATTTTTACTACCGATTTACTACCTATAACTAATTAATAACGCCGGCAATTATTAAAAAAAAATTACTTTAATCCCTAGACCCTATGCTAACTTTAGTCCGCCTACGCTGAGCTATAATGACATCTTTTTAGAGCATGAGAGGTGAAAAAGTACTTGTAAAAGTTTAGTGAATAAAAAAACATTTGAATCTACAGATTAAATTGGGACGTTGCCTATGTTAATTTTTTTTTAATATAGGGTAAAATATCTCTCAAAGACGTAATATCTACGTCTCCTGTTAGTTTTGTTTGTTACCCATTTTAAACTCTCAATTAAGTATGTGAAGTAAAATGTGTGTCGAATTATGATTTTTTCTCTGGCGCTAGTGTTTCAACGCTCAAATACGCTAACTTTCGGTATATTCAATCTAATAATATGAATACAAAAGTGTACGTTTATTTATTTTTATTATTTTTGTACAAAATATTGTCTTAAAACTAATTAAAAAAAGTGGACAAAGGGTAAAGCTTATATCTCTTAAAAAGAAATCTTTTCCAGCCTTCCTGGAAAGTGAGTCTTTTGTTGGGTTGTCCTTCATTCACGCCACAACAGAGCAACGGATCGACGTGATTTTTTGCACGAGTATGACGACCTCCGTGGCACAGTGTGTAGCGCTGTTGTCTTAACGTGCGGAGGCCCCGGGTTCGATCCGCGGCAGGGTCAATTTGGGAATTTATAATTTCTGAATTTTCTCTGGTCTGGCCTGGTGGGAGGCTTCGGCCGTGGCTAGTTACCACCCTACCGGCAAAGACGTGCCGCCAAGCAATTTAGCGTTCCGGTACGATGTCGTGTAGAAACCAAATAGGGGTATGGGTTTAATATAACTGCCATGCCTATAACAGGTTAGCCCGCTACCATCTTAGACTGCATCATCACTTATCATCAGATGAGATCGCACTCAAGGTTTATCTTGTAGAAGTTAAAAAAAAAAAAGTATAGTTGAGGACCTGGAGAGTGACATAGGCTACATTTCATCCCGGAAAATCTAAGCATTCCCCTGTGATTTTTAAACCTAAATCTAGTATGTGGTAAGGGTCTGTAGCTCAATACACCATAACTAAGTATCATACCAATTCAGTCAATCTGGGAAACTTCTGTGCGATCTGTCGTATGTAAGCCACTGGGTCCAGGTCTTCTTCACAAAGGGGGTTCCCCTCCACCCACAGCTTTTCAATCTTGCTGCTTATCCTTTGTAGCTCGGCTACGGATGGAATCTGTATAAAGTTTACATTTCTTACTTGCTTCTCCATATTAACATATTTAACTTAAACTCCTCTAAGTTTATCACATATTTGTATGTCATAACAATACATATATCTTGTAAAAAGTTTTGTTTTGACTCTACCACGGGTTTGGAAAGATTATAATATAGAGAAAATCCAGTAAGAAACTGAGCAGTTGCTCTTTTCTTCTAGTCAATCATACTAATATTATAAATGCGAAAGTGTGTTTGTTTGTTGGTTTGTCCTTCAATCACGCTGCAACGGAGTAACGGATCAACGTGATTTTTAGCATGGGTATAGGTTGAGGACCTGGAGAGTTACATACGCTACTTTTATCCCGGAAAATAATAATAATAATAATAATCTTTTCACCCTCCCAACGCACGTATTTCCTGCCACATATAACTTAAGTACCTTCAAGGCAAGAGTGAATAGGCATCTTCTAGGCAAGCGCGTTCCAACCTAGACCTCATCATTGCTTTGCACATGAGCATGATTGTCGTCAAGCGCAAGCCTATCAAGCAATAAAAAAAAAAAACCGCTAGTTCATACTAAATGTATAACTATATTGGTTGCAATACATTTCGTAGTTTCTGATCTTGTGCTAGTATATTTCCAGATTTACTCTACTACATACTACTTTTTATTCAATACTTACATTATTATTACTTAAATTGACACCTATTAGGTCTCCTTTAATGAAAAAGTTCAATATGTCCAATGGCACTTGGCTGTAAAATAATACAACAATGAATTTATTATTTCATTAGTTATGCACAAAATAGCTCAACTAAATAAAATGACATGACTAATAATTGCCGAATTGTTGGTAGAGGGTAGAGTTAATTTATTATTTCACTAGATGATTCCCGCGACTTCGTCCGCGTGGATTAAGTTTTTTTTATTCCCGCGGGAACTCCTTAATTTTCCGGGATAAAAAGTAGCCTATGTCCTTCCCCGGGACATAACCTACCTCTACACCAAATTTCAGCAAAATCGGTTGAAAAGATAGGCCGGTAAAGCGTAGCAGGCAGGCAGACAGACAGACAGACAGACACACTTTCGCATTCATAATATTAGTATGGATTAGATATGCACAAAATTGCTCAACTAAACTAAAATGACATGACTAATAATTGCTGAGTTTCTTGCCGGCTCTTCTCAGTAGAATCAATTTTCCTAACCTTTGGTAGAGTTATGAGCCTTGACATATTATGTGACACAAATTGGCCTACGTGAAATAAATAAATCAGATATCATTTAATAATATTCCTATCCCTATACAATCCCTGCAGAACAGGACAGCACTACATTTAGAGCTGTCATTTCAGTTTAGTTTAGACATTGTGTACAGTCCCACAAAGTTATCTGGCCCAATGGCCAAAGTGAACTAATTTTTATGCTAGTTTAGTTTTTGTTTCATTATTTTCATAGATACTAGATTTAGACTAGGATTTTATTAGATAATCTGTCACCAGGTCAGATGAGTTTGTGAGCCCATACAACAGAATTGGCTGAATTTGCAACAGAAAAATTGCTGGCTGAATTAAATAGAAAAAAAATATTAAATACCTTAAATCATTTGAGGATAAGTTTAATATTCTAGTGTCTCTGCCCATCCTTATCATAAGGATTTTAAAATGCGAAAGCAGAGATAGTTTATAAAAGTGGATTTTCTTATCTCTAAGTACTGAAAATGAAACAGTATATAGTTAGAATTGGTTATATAGTCCAGTCATCTTAATCAAAATTAGGTAAGAATCTCGGAATTTGAGATACCCAGCTGATTTTTTGTATAAACTTGTATTTTGGTATTCTAAAAGTTGTCTCAAAACCTACATATGGTAGGGTGTCCGCGTCTATTAAAAATTGAGGTCAAAGGTCACAAAAATCGATTTTTTGCATATTTTTTGCAAATATCTCATTTCCTATGGGTTTTTCGCTATTTGTATTTATTATCAATATTGTAGAGAATTGAATTTCCTACAACTTTTGTATAAAATTTTTTTTTATACGTTGAATCGTTTTCGAGATAGAGGGCGGAGAGCGCGCGGTTCGAGCATAATGTAAGGTCAAACGGTATAGTCTTGTCAAAACACTCTAGATAAAGTTTATTAAGTAATTATTGATAAATAAATAATTAATAATAATTTTCATTTGTTATCAACTCATCATAATCATCATCATCATCAGCCAATATGCATCCACTGTTGGACATAGGCCTCTTTAAGATTGCGCCAACTTTGCCTATCCTTGGCTGTTAGCATCCATTTGATGCCAGCCACTCTCCGGATGTCGTCGCCCCACCTAGCCGGGGGGTGCCCCACACTCCGTTTGCCGAGACGCGGTCTCCACTCTAGGACCTTGCGACTCCAGCGGCCGTCAGTCCTACGGCAAACGTGACCAGCCCACTGCCACTTCAACGTGCTATCCTTGAGAGCTATGTCAATTACTTTGGTTCTTTGGCGAATTACTTCGTTTCGGATTTTATCCCTCAAAGAAATTCCGAGCATAGCTCTTTCCATAGCGCGTTGAGCGACTTGAAGTCTGTGGACTAGCCTCGATGTCAGTGTCCACGTTTCGGCACCGTAAGTCATAACCGGCAGGTCGCACTGATTGAAGACTTTGGTCTTCAGGCATTGCGGTATAGGCGACGAAAAGACTCGACGGAGTTTGCCATATGCTGCCCAGCCCAGCTGTATTCTCCGTTCTATCTCTTTCTCGAAACTGTTACTTCCTACTTGCAAAATTTGCCCAAGGTATGTGTATTCTTGGACAGTTTTGAGAATAGATCCGTTGACAGTAATCGGCCCCGGAATGACCAATTCATTGAACATGGCCTTGGTCTTGTCAAAGTTCATCCGGAGACCGACACGTCGGGAGGCAGCGTGAAGGCTATCGAGCATCTTCTGCAGCTCTTGCAGCGAACTTGCGATGATGACGATATCATCAGCGAAGCGGAGGTGTGAAATGTGCTCTCCGTTCACGTTGATGCCTTGTTCGTTCCAGTTGAGCGTTTTAAAGACATCTTCCAAAGCATTAGAAAACAGTTTTGGGGACAGAACATCCCCCTGTCTCACCCCGCGATGCAATTGGATAGGTCTTGTAGACGCACCTTGTACTTGGACAGACATAAATGCCGAGCTATATAGGCATTTCAAAACTTCGATGTATCGCCAATCAACTTGGGATCGCTGCAAGGATTCCAGAACAGCCCAGGTCTCGATGGAGTCAAAGGCCTTCTCATAGTCCACGAAAGCGAGATACAGAGGCTGTTTGTACTCATAGGACTTCTGCACAATCTGCCTCAATGTGTGTATGTTGTCTCTGGTGTGGTCTCTACAATGCACGAATGTAAAGACTTTACAATCGTGCATTGTCGAGTCAACATCTCCTGAAGATGCTACTCCTGAAGATACTACTCCTGAAGATGCTACTCCAATCTGTACTTCATTATTGTCTACTTAAATTATAATTAGTGGAAATGAGAATATAATTATAATGTAATTAAAGTTTGTCCCTTAATATTTTTTTAATTTTAGGAATGGGTTGTAAGTATTATTGAATAGATAGATTCAATTGATGAAAAAAATGATTAAATATGTATAATGTAATAGTTGATAACAAATGAAAATTATTATTAATTATATATTTATCAATAATTACTTAATAAACTTTATATAGCGTGTTTTGACCAAGACTATACCGGTTGACCTTACATTATGCTTTAACCGCGCGCTCTCCGCCCTCTATCTCAAAAACGATTCAACGTATAAAATTTTTTTTTAAACAAAAGTTGTAGGGAATTTAATTCTCTACAATATTGATAATAAATACAAATAGCGAAAACCCCATAGGAAATGAGATATTTGCAAAAAATAAGCAAAAAATCGATTTTTGTGACCTTTGACCTCAAATTTTAATAGACGCGGACACCCTACCATATGTAGGTTTTGAGACAACTTTTAGAATGCCAAAATACAAGTTTATACAAAAAATCAGCTGGGTATCTCAAATTCCGAGGTGAACTACTAAGATGACTGGACTAATAGCAGAGAAACTGCCTAAGCATTTCTCCACACCTTGAATAGCCCCTTAATGTAGTTTTGAGGGAATACACAAGGAAAACATCAGGTGGAAACTGGTTCCATAATTTGCAGGTAGGTAGTAGAAAAGACCTGGAATAATGGACGAAAACCCAGGCACCATGAGGTGGGAACAGTGATGGTAGTATAAAATTAAATTGAGAGATTAGACAGAACACGCAAGATGAAAAGTAAAGTAACATAAAGTAAAATATACTTTATTGTACACCTTAAAATAAATACACCAAACATGGCACAACAAGCGGCCTTATCGCTTAAATAGTCATCTCTTCCAGGCAACCTTAGGGCAAAGGACACATTAAAATAGAAAGCGGAAGGAGTGTACTAAAAGATAAGAAATTAAGTAATATTATACAAAGAGAGATACAGTAATGAGTAATATAATAATTATAAGTATCTACTTAAATAGATAGAAGAAAAATAAAACAAATTGTAGTAATGAAAGTTATAGACGACAAATAGATAAATACACTAGTGTTTCGCCCCGAACTGAGACCTCGCGGTATCACAGAGCGCTATCTAGTGACATCATTGTGAAGTTCTGTTAAAAATATCATCATCATTAAAAATTTAATAATTTCGTTTCCTTATAATATTTATCTAATTTTAGTATTTGTTGTTCAAGTACAGGATATAATTCAAATAATTGATCAAGTTTCAGGCTCAGCTTTTCAGAAAATTGAGAGACCTGAGGTCAACTTTGGACGTTAGAAAATCTCCACTTTGAAAGACCCCCATTTCGTCAATTTTAGGGGAAAAATAAATAAATATATATTTTTAGACTTTATTCATAATTATCTTTAAAATGATATACCGCAACTCTATGTAAGGTGAACCGAGGCTATTGCATCTAAAAATTGAAATTTTTTTGACCGAGGTATGTTGAAGGAGCTGTTTTTCTGCTAAAAAATAATTTAGGGAAAAACTGTTTTAATATCTTGAATGATTAGATCCTAAAGTCTTATTTTTACCCATTTGCGTTAGAAAACAACCACTATATTCTTATTAAAACTGATTTTAATTTCAAGGACCGATTTTAGCCACATTAGCCCCGTATCGGGGGTTAATGTAACTATCACTCTTAATTCCTAAACTCGAAAAGATATTAGGCTCAAACTCACGGAATATGATAAACAGAGGCATAATGGAAATGAATTTGAGACTTATCTCAATGTAAGAAGGTTAGTTTCTCTTTAAAAATACTTTTTCGATATAAGTGGGGCTATTGTAGCTTTTTTTTAAATTTTAGTGTTGGATTATGCCTGATAATTTGTGCTGTATCGATTGTCGATAATATTTTGAATGAAACACGTTTTCATATATCATTTATGTAATATTTTTATTAATGAAATAAAATTAAAAGGACGAAATTTAAAGTAATATTATGTTAAAAAATACCTTATAAAAATTAAAATAATTCTCCACTAGCAAAAATTAGGTTACTATCACAAAATCTTTAAAGATCACAATCGTTTTGAGTATTTATTATTAATTAAATGCTCAGAAATCACTTAAGCATAATAGTTTTGGTCTTGTCTTACGACAAACACAAACAATCTTATATTTAAACTTTTACCTTTTATTTTTTTACAAATTCTGTTTTTTATTTTATCGATAAATAAATACGTTGGCATCACTAGTACTTTTATTTCCATACTAAAATCAACAGGGCTATTGTGTCTTTCTTTGTAGATACAATAGCCCCGTGTCACAATTTTAGTGGGGTTAATGTGTTTTTACTAATAACTCTAGATAACTACGACATAGAAAGAAAATAATTATCAAATAACAAGGACTTATTCATTAAATTTGTACTTAGCGTAAAATATTGTTCCAAAAGGCTCACAGTAAATATTTGTCGAATAAAATATCACACCATGTTTCCAGCACACTCAACGAAAAATGGCCGACTAAAAAAGAAGACGCCGTCGGTAAAACAGTAGGCGCGATACAAGCACACTCTATGATCCCCTTTAGTAAACATTAGTTGGTCTATCCACCAATCGATGTCGTTTCCCGTAAATCTATTTGTGAAGGAAGATAAAATGATAAGACGCAATAGCCCCGAAGTTACAATAGCCTCGGTTCACCTTAACACTATAAAAAATATTTTACTTTGCATTTGCTTCTATGAGAGCCCCCCTGAAATAAAGATTTTTATAACTTTTTAAGCCATATTCGGCTGGAGGCCATAGGTTTACATATTATATTTAAATTTGAAGTAATTATGTTCAGTAATTCAGAAGTTATAAGGCTCTGACAGACGGACGGACGGACAAGTGCAAATTCACTCAAGTAGACTCAGAGACCTTCGCTTCGCTCGGTCAATTAAATTAAATATACTTGCACAATTTCTTTATAAAATATAAACTAATATCTCCTAAATTTGAAGTAATTATGTTCAGGAATTCAGAAGTTATAAGGCTCTGACAGACGGACGGACATACGGACGGACGGACGGACAAGTGCCAATTCACTCAAGTAGACTCAGAGACCCTTCACTTCGCTCGGTCAATTAAGAGGATAAATAATGCTGTTTCAGCTTAGTTTTAAAGATAGGAAGTGATTGAGATAGTCTAATATCCAACTTCCGTCTTTTCAGTGCTCTAGGAATTTGGGTGACATGTCACAGGATATAAATTAATAATACATTAAATTACCTATATCTTTGCAGAAGTTAGACAGATTCAATTCACGATGCTCAGTAAAACGATGGCTGACAACATGGGTGACTAATTCATCAACTGTAATCTTCTCTTCGAAACACTCTGTAGATGTCTTATCATTCAGTAATATATCCAAACTGAACATATTCCTGCAGTGGGGGAACATGAAATCCATTTTCAGTATCTTCAAGACCAGCATTAAACTGTTTGTATAGAAAGACGTAAGTAGGTTTGTTTCTACATAGTTGATGGGTATGAATATTAGGCCAAAATATTCATATAAAGTTTCAAACAGTTTTACGTCACCATCTGGCCATCTGCAAACCTGGAAAATATTCAATATATATATATTGTTATAATATTCAATTTCTTAATCATTGTAAGATCTTAGATGAGGTGAAAAAGATTAGCCTTACTTGGGGCGAGCTAAAACATAATATGTCCGATTGGCTTGGAGAAGAATAGTGTCTGCCCCATTGAACGACAATGCCCTCTGTCCCAAAGGGGGGACCGAGGATTTAATGATGAATTTATCAGAAGACAAGAAAATAAAGAAATGGTTGCCTTTCTAAAGTTTCTACCACATAGATATTATGCAAGGACAAATATTTTTTTTTTTTTTTTTTATTGTGAGATAGGCTTGCGCTTGACGACAATCATGCTTAGTGCAAAGCAATGATGAGGTCTAGGTTGGAGCGCCCTTGCCTAGAAGATGCCTATTCACTCTTGCCTTGAAAATTTCTTCATGTAAATCTCTCTACCACACCCCATATACTACTACTACTGACAAGGACAACACTACACAAACAAGTTACTGTGCATTACATGTAATGTATGGACAGTCAATGTGCTAAAGGACAACACATTAAAATGGGAAAGTGCGTTTGTTTGTCCATCGATCCTGCTGCAACAGAGCAAGGGATCAACATGATTCTTGCATTGGTATGATAGAGGAGCTGGAGAGTGGCAAAGGCTACCTTTTATCTTTAAAACATATATTACATGGACAAAGTCCACAAATAACAAACAATAAATAATTGCAAAAAATATAAATTATCGTAAGTTAAGTTTCAAAATATGTAAGTGAACTTTGTTAATTTTTAGGAAATAAATCTCTTTAAACCTAAAGTCACAGGCAGTATTACTCTAATTTAGTGGGGGAGTGAGTATCACTTCTTTACATAGTAATACTTAGTATTCTTTGTCCGTAGTTCCCCACAAGACTCTGATTTGTGATGACTTCAATGGTGAGTAGACAGCTTGGTCACTGTGTTGTTACCGTCAAGCGAGTTTTTTGTTGACCCAATTATGTACACAATCAAAAAGGTAAGCTTACTTGAGTTTAATTCATTACTGAGTTGAGAACTGTCTTAGTGTGAGATCTATAGGGCGAACTTTGACTTTGCTTAGACTTAAGACATGGTTAAAACGAGACAGAATTTATGTTACTCACATAAGTCCATCTCGTTTTAACTATAAGTAAAGTCTGAGCCAAGTCAAAGCTCTATAGATCTCTGGCTTAGTCTCAACTCTGTGACTTTTGTCTTATGCAATCTATATTCTTAGCTCATTTTCTTGCTCAATTTTTTGGTGGAAAGGCAATACCTTTAAAATATCTACATACCTACTACATATATTACAAGACTTATGAATTGAATCTGTAGTCATAATATAACAACCATTGCAATGCAGTTGGAAATCAGCAAATGTTAATCTTTGGCCATAATATAGTATTCAACAATCATACTAATATTATAAATGCGAAAGTGTGTTTGTTTGTCCTTCAATCACGCCGCAACAGGTTGACGTGATTTTTTGCATTGATATAGTTGAGGACCTGGAGAGTGACATAGGCTACTTTTTATCCCGGAAAATTGAGGAGTTTCCGTGGGAATTAAAAAAACTTATTCCACGCGGACGAAGTCGCGGGGATCAGATACCTAGTCAAGTATTATGCAATAATACGAGGTTTTCAAAGCCAAGTCTTAAATCCATAAAATGAGGTTATCTTATACATTAAATAACTAAGCACGTAAGCAGAAAAACCAAGTTAACTTACTAAAATCTTATGAAACGAATGCTTTGCAATCTCATCCTCTGATACTAAACATTTTTCAATATATTCGACGATTTCTTGATTAGAAGTCATCCTATTCAATAAAAACTTTCTATACTTATCAAATTGATTCATTTTTAAGGGAGCTTTGCCTTTTTTAATAGTCTATTTTATCATGACTGAATCAAACTATTAAAGTAATAAACAATTGAATGAAAACAAGAAACAATTAACAACCTGTGAAACCACAGAATATGTCTGTGTGTGAAACACAGAGTACTTTTTATATGTGAAACCTGCTGTCAGAGACTAGAGTAACCAGCTGTGAACGGCTGTGAAACAGAGACAAGTTGTTGATAAGGTTTTATTCTACGGTTCTATTATATCATCAAAGCTACGGTTTTTATGGGTTTTTTACCATGGTTTTTTATAACTCTGTGCGGTTATATGGTTTTATTATTCTATGGTGGTGAAACTGTGGGTGAAACACATGTAATTCCTAATTCCATGGTGAAACACTGAACCATAGACAGTAGTATATCCTTTATTTTTTCTCTGGGTGGTGGGTCGGTGTCGTATTTTTGACGGACGAAACGCAACCGTTATCCCACACGTTATCCCGACAACGAAAACGGTTGTAGAAAACGGTCGTCGTTGCAACTGGTTTGAAGATGACTTACAAGCCGTCCTCAAACTAGTAGTTGCGACGACAACCGTTCTTTAGAACGAAACTTATTTGATATGCAATAGAATTGCGTTTTTATTTTGAATTAAACGGTTGCAGTTTCTTACAACTGTTAGGTAACAATTTCAAATATAAAAAATTGTTCTCGCTTTACGAACGACAGCATAGGTTAGTTTACTGGTAATACATTATCGACTGTATATCATGGGTTAGTTCAGTTTTTATTGTAAGAACTATTTAGAGAACGAACGTGGAACGATAAGGACGACGCAACGTTCGCGACGACGTGTGTCGTTGTATCAATTGACTCTCGACTGTATTTTTCTAGGCGTAAAATAAAAAATCACACCAAGTTATTCGAAGACTGGTTTGTGCAACGAAGACTGGTTTGTGCAACGAAGACTGTTTTACCCAGGACGTAAAAACGGTTTCACCGTCGCAGAACAGGAAACGGTATTTTGAAACGGTTCGTCGTCGCAACGCCCACCACTAAATTTTCGGGGCAATTATTTATTATTATTATTATTATTTTTTTTTCGTTTATTCGGTCTACCAACAACTACATCATTTAGAACATACATCAGCAGTTTTACAATATTTTAGGTACTAAAACAAAATGACTAAACTTACTTAGTCACTTAAAGGTAAACACCGCATGCGCTTTAGTGGTAAGCTCTTTTACAACTTATAACTAGAAACAAACACTAAATAAGTTCATGCATTACAATTTTAAAGGAAAAAAAAAAAACAACTAAATCTCATGTAAAATTATTAAGACTAATTAAAAACAAAACAAAATCAAATCAATATTATTCTCTTTGATTATGTATATAGGAGCTTATTCTATGTTTCAAAGAGTAAAATGTGTTCTGATTTCTGTGGATCATTTTATCCAAAATTGAAAAAGACTTGTATCCAGGGCCGTAAAAAAAAAAAAAATTAAAAATCTTATAGTTGAGCCACAGTCTTTTGTTTCTGGTCGGTGGCCACAGTTGAGCACCCAGCAAGCAGAAGCCAGAAACTAGAAAGCCTAGAAAAATACGTAGGTAGTATTCATTACTAATCTGTGCCTAGAAAGTAGAAAGGCTCAGTTTATCGTGGTTTAACGGCTTTCTTTTACTTTTTAGTGGTAATAAAAAGAAATCAGAATGCAAACGACTTTGCTAAATTTATGTAAATTAGCATTGTTTTTTTTGGTTATAATGAGCGTCGTTCAACAAGTCGTGATAGCTAGTTCGTCGCCAAAAAAATTGCAAATTGGAGTGAAGAAGAGGTCTACTGAATGTCCCACGAAAAGTAAAAAAGGAGATCTTCTTCACATGCACTACACGGTAAGTAACATGAGTACTTGTGTGTGTGCAAAACTACCGGACGGATTGGGCTGAAATTTGGAATCGAGATAGATTATACCCTGGATTAACACTTAAACTACTTTTTATCCCGGAAAATTAAGTTTCCTTATGATCCTAAAAACCTCAGTCCACGCGGACGAAGTCGCGAGCATCATCTAGTAATAAATAAATAGTTACATAACGTCAAATAAATAAATAGCCTTAATAAATAAATAACCTTTGAGTTTCATTGACCCACTATAGATTATTATACTTACTTGTATAGTTATTATTTTCAAAGTAAAATATTAAAAACCTCCAAAATAGAAGCTTGAATCTAGATCAATGCAGAACTCTGGCTGAGATTTACTTTTATTCAGATGCACCTAACAACTCAGGCATGATGTACTTGCTGCAAGGTTTATTAGATTAACTTACTACTTGCAATTTGCTTTTAAGCCTAGTGATTGTATACTCTTTGCCTGTGACCATAATATTGGTACCTTCTTTCCTTGTATCTCCTTCAAGAGAAGTGTGTATAGGTTTCTCTTAGGCAGATACTAGATATACTGCACATAAGGCTGCGTCATCGCCTACTGCTTAGTGTGATGGAAGTGAAACCTATAGTAAAAAAAGTACATATAATTAGTTTTTTTTTTCAGGGCACTTTGGAAGATGGTACAGAGTTTGACAGTTCTATCCCTAGAGGCAATCCACTGACTTTTACACTTGGATCTGGACAAGTCATCAAAGGTTGGGATCAGGGACTCATTGGGATGTGTGAAGGCGAACAGAGGAAGCTAGTCATTCCACCAGAACTTGCTTATGGAGAAGCGGGAGCTCCACCAAAGATACCTAAGTCTGCAACCCTTACATTCCATGTTGATCTTGTGAAAATTGAAAGAAAGGATGAACTATAAGTATTATAACTTTCTATTTAGTATTTGTATCAGGCAGGCCTATGAACTGGTTATCGGGAAATTGATTCATGAAAGTGTTATAATTCCCTCCATTGATTAACTAATTAATTAATTAACAGAACTGGAAACAACGGTTTCATGAATGATATCATCTCTTTTTAATATAGCTTCTATGACCTGATTATTACAACCAGTTTAGTCATAAATTTGTATGTATCAATAGGGTTAGATCTCCAGATGCATTTTGTTTGTATACTATAAGACAAGTGTAATGTAATTTTTGTCTCCAAAGATTCTAGCATTTCTTTAACATCACATTAATTTATAAGGTGAAATAAAAACAATGTTAGTATTTTAATAAGCATTTAATTTTATATCTTAACAACAGCTTTTCCAATACTATTACCACTTAACATTGATTTAAGGGATTTTGGTAGTTCATCAAATCCGTTATAAATAGTTTCTTTCGCTATAATGTCGTTATTCTGTAACCAAATTTTTATTTGTTCCCAATTCCATTGTGTAAATCCAAATGATTCAACTTTGATAGCGGAAGATGCTTTTAATGATTTTTGTTTTGACTTATTATCTCCACAGGTGCGTATTGATCCACTAATTGCAACTCTTCCATTCTTTTTCATATGTCTTATAATATCAGCTGAAAGATTTCCACTAACATTATCAAAATAGCAATCAACACCATTGGGTGCTACTATCTTCGAACATTCATGAATGTCGACCAATTTATAATTAAAGGTGGAAACGTAATGCTTCAATTAAAATTTTCACTTTTTCATGTTCCAGCAAAACCAATGACAGTACAGCCTTTTATCCTTGCTATTTGTCCAACTATAGATCCGACAGCTGCTGCTGCACTAGAAACACAGACAACATCACCTTTTTGTGGTTGACACATATTGTCTAAGCCTAAGTATGCAGTCATGCCAGGCATTCCTAAAACTCCTAATGCGAAAGACAGCGGAAAACCATCTGTATTTGGTTCAAATGGTTCCATTGCAAACATTTTATCAGCAGCACCATTTAAAATAACAAAATCTTTCCAACCTGAATGGGAGACAACATATTTTCCAGTGGGTTATTCATTATTTTTACTATCTATAGTACCATTCCTACTTGGAATCCGAACTGATCGTAGGGTACACTGAAGTCTTTTGCAAACGACCGCATGTACACTTAGATATTCTGTTATAACAAGAAATTCTCCATTTTTAAGTGTTGAGATGGACTCTTCAACAATTTCAAAGTCTGAGACGTTGGGCAAATAATCTTTAAACAAATTTTTGAGGACATATTTAGGAAGCTTGTGCTTTTGGGCTCAGCTTTAGTATACTACCCGCGGAGTTGGACGTTCATATTTTTTTTACAGAAAGACCTTGATGTGGTAAGCCTTGCACTAAAATCTTTTATGTCGGAAACTAATACTTTTCGAGAAATAATTTTTTGAAAATTCGCAATTCTTCATCACTTTTCACTATTTTTCACTATTTCTTACGACATTTGCCATAGATTACAGACTCATTGACGTTTAGTTGGCGTGCTAAAGTTTCGTTTACGTAAAATAGTACTTAGTCTGTGATTAAAATCCGTTCCATGGACGTTTTTTATAACTTTTTTTTTTAATTTGTTTACGGCCCTGGATAGAAGTCCTTTAAGGCTTTTTTTTTAAAATAATCATTCGAATATAACACAGAGTTTAAAGGTTAAAAGTTTAATTAACCGAATCGGCACGCCCCGACTCCACGCAGTCTTGTCTTCCCTACCCTTAGAGTGTTTTTTTTAAGCGCGAAGCCAGACGCTCGCGTAGGAGGTTCATTCAGGGGCGACGAAGCGAGTCTTCTGGCGTAGCCCATTCTATTTCAGAAATTAACCTCTCCCACTATCTAAAACAAAAGATATAAGGGGATATAAGGGTGTAATTACAAGGTATAAAGGTAATACCCCTCCGCCCTCACCCCCTCCCTCTCTCTAAGCTACTTTTACCCATTCTCCGTCATAAGTAACTATCAGTGTTAAGCAGGAATTTTGAGAACCTAACCTCAAAATTTAAAAAAATTAATATCTCGAAAACTATTAGGTTCCGACAAGTTTGGCTTGGAGGGGGAGTAGATACTGCATTTCCCTAGGATACTGCAGCAGTTTACTGTCAGATAAAACGGAACGAATTTCTCCACAGTAAAGAGCACTGAACAATGCTCGCAGTCTATAACGGAACACAGCCACAGACTCAGGCTGTGTTCCGAAATACACTGCGAGCACTGTAAGGTGTGACGTCACTTTAGTACACTGCGAAGCCGTTCCTTTATAGTTAGGTATACTGGGTACTGCTTAAAACGGAACGCTGTCAGCACTGAGACAAACACAGCACCACCTCGAAAACTTCAGTGCTCACAGTACAAAGATGGCGTCGATTAATGACGTCATATATTTCCCTAGGATACTGCAGTCTGCAGCAGTTTACTGTCAGTTATAACGGAGCGAATTTCTCCACAGTAAAGACTCAACACACTGAACAGCACTGAATGCGAGCACTGAACAGTGCTCGCAGTCTATAACGGAACACAGCCTTAACCATGTGACAGCTGACAACTGACAAGTAAATATTAAAAAAAAGGTAAAAAAAGTAAAAAAAAGCTAAATTAGCGAATAAAACAATAAATATGGTGAAAATAATATTTCTCCATCCAGACTTGGGCATCGGTGGAGCAGAGCGATTAGTGTTGGACGCCGCTTTGGCCTTCAAAACCAAAGGCCACGATGTCGCCTTTTTTACAAACCACCATGATCCAACGCATTGTTTCGCCGAAACTAGGGACGGGACCTTTCCGGTGACGGTGATCGGCGACTGGATTCCGCGTTCTATATTTGGGAGATTTAAAGCAGCGTGCGCCTACACCCGCATGGTTTTCGCCGCTGTATACTTAGCCTGGTACATTATCCCAGTAGAGGAGCCTACGATGATATTCTGTGATCTCATATCGTTGTGTATTCCATTTTTGAAAATGGCTAGAGGCCCTTTTCGAGTAGTGTTCTACTGCCATCATCCAGACAAGCTCTTAACTACTGAGGGTGGTATCTTGAAAAAAATATACAGAGCTCCATTGAATTGGTTAGAGGAATTAACAACTGCACAAGCTGACAAGGTTTTAGTAAACAGCAAATACACAGCTAGAGTGTACCAAGATGCATTCCAGAAAATTAAGGATGTCCCTGATATTTGCTATCCATCTATAAACACGGAGTTCTTTAATAAAACTACGCCAAAAGCTTTGAAAGAAGTAGTACCAGTTGGCACTGATAAGTTCATATTTCTCTCAATAAATAGATATGAGAGAAAAAAGAATTTGCCTCTCGCTTTAGAGGCATTGAGTCATTTAAAAAGTATGCTAGATGAGTCTGATTGGGAGAGAGTACATTTGATAATGGCAGGAGGTTTTGATCCAATAAACTTGGAGAATATGGAACATTTTATGGAGCTAACAGACTTAGCTGCAGAATTAGATTTAGAAGATAAAGTGACATTTATGAAGTCACCTAAAGATGTTGAGAAAGTATCTCTATTGTATCACTGTAGGGCATTAATATACACACCATCAAATGAACATTTTGGCATTGTGCCATTAGAGGCAATGTACTTTAACAAGCCAGTTGTAGCTGTCAATAGTGGTGGTCCAACAGAGACCATAGTAAATGAAGTCACTGGTTTTCTTTGTGAGCCAAATAGAAGTTCATTTGCTGATGCAATGTGTAAATTAATTACTTCACCAGACTTATGTGGAAGGTTGGGTGAAGCGGGAAGGAAGAGATTTGAAACCAAGTTCTCATTTGAAGCATTCACTAATCAGCTGGATGGTATTCTAACAAGAGAGAGACAACTCATTTCTGAAGTGAGAGCTATTGAGTACGAGAAAAAAGAGAAGAAACGTAAATAACAGGATGCCAACACTCCAACAATATTTGATATTGTTTGAGTGTTCAAATCAATTGATTGATCTCTTGTGATAGTAGATTCTTGCTAATAATGTTGATTGTAAAAGATGATATAATCTACCTAAAAGAGATAGCAAAGATAAAGTAATAGCACTTAATTGTAAAAACTGATAGCTGAAAAAATATTAGCTTTATAATAATTATTCTTGCTTAGGCATTTAATAAAAGATTTATCCATGTGTGACTGTTTATAATTTATAGGTACACTATCTTTAGCAGGGTGTATATAATATGTTAATTTTTAAGTGTCATGTTAGTACTTGGCTTGTTGGATAGTTACTAAAATAAACATATATTTTTTAAATTTAATATTTGAATAGAATTCATTTATTTTAGCTAATAAGTAAATGCTTTCAACATTCTTCTAAAAAGACTGCCCTTAAAGCTAAAATTATTATTCCTTGGGTATGCTTATTTTTCGAGATATCTTAATATTGCCATGATTGCTCCATAAACTGTGAAGTGTGTTGTAAGAGCCTACCTATGATAATCATTTGTAAATTGACAAAAGTATATTTTTCATGAGGTTGAAAATAATATATTGTAGAAAAAAATAGCTGGATAAGCAGTAGGTGGTACTTAGGTGGTGATATTCGTAAATATTGTAATCATTAAAATGAATGTTTAAAAACTATGACTAAATACTATACCTATTCGAAAATTTTTTTGACTGTCATCACTCTTCAGATTTTATTGTAATTATACTTACTTTAAAATGAGAGTATTTATACATTGCTGATAACAATTGCATCTCTCATTACTTTGTATTTCATTAATGACTAGCTGTATGCGTTGCAATGCCATTTTTTGGGCCAGAAACCCTCGCGGTTATCCTCAGAACACCCTACCAAAGTTTCATCACAATCTGATCAATGGTTTTGGAACACATAGAGAACAATTTAATGTGATTTTGGAGTTACTGCAGTAAATATAAATATGCTTTAAGTATTTAATTATAGAAACTTTCTCACTTGTTTCTATTCTGATCTGTTACTCTCTAATTGTTAAAATGTAACCTGTGTTTCAAATAAATGTCTTCAATAATGTTGTTTCCTTGTTTTATTATTGGAGTTTCTTCCATACTGCTTTTATATAATTCTAGTTTTGGTTTATATATATGTAATAAAATTTATACCAAACAGGTACTTTAGGTCAGAAGCTAAAAAATATTCCTCAAATTAGACTGTGTAGGTGTATCAAAGATTTGGATTCGATTACGCTACTAAATTATGAATTTCCACTCTACAGTGACAGGTAACTTGTAGCTCGCTTATTCTCTCTTACTCGTATCAACTAAACTGAGAAATGGAGAATGGAATTTGCAGCACCAGAGGAACCGCAAATTATTGTTACTATTTTAATTTTCGAGGGTACTAGCAATACGAACTAATACCCTGAAGGGGTGTGGTAGGTACTAGTGAGGGTACTAGGGGTCCTATTCGATGTACTCGAGGGGGCTTTGCAAAGCTAAATAAACGAAAAAATAAACACGACAACAATTTGATAAAAATAATTTATTCTTAAAATATTTTCTAAATAATGCCTATAAAATTATACAAATATCACTCAATGATAACTTTTTCCATAGTGTCATAAACTTTCTCAACAGTTTCCGGCGGGAGTGGATCCATGAGCTCAAACTGGAAGTCGTATTGCTGGTCTAGACCCATGTAGCTGTCGCTCATTACATACAGCGTGTATATCATGCGTCCTGTAGACAAATACAATGATTTAGCAAATAATAAAAATTAATAATCAAATATGGTACATTTTTTTCCAAAAATAGGAAAAGAAATCTCGTATACTAATCAATAATGGTTTTAGACTTATTTTTAACTCCCGACGCAAAAAGAGAGTGGTGTTATAAGTTTAACGTGTCTGTCTGTGTATCTGTCTGTGGTATCGTAGCACCCAAACGGATGAACCGATTTTCGTTTAGTTTTTGTGTTAAACAACATAGTAGGTATAATGTAATAAACCATGTCGTATGTCGGTCACGATGGGACTACGATCCATGTTATAACTTATAGTCCGGTAGTCCCATAAACTTCTCTGACCCGGTGACAGCGTCGCTAGTAGATATCAAATAAATACAGAATACTTATTATAAATGCGAAAGTTTGGATGGATGTATGGATGTATGGATGTTTGTTACTCAATCACGCTCCAACGGCTGAACGGATCTGGATGAAATTTGGCACAGAGATAGATTATAGTCTGGAATAGCACATAGGCTACTTTTTATCCCGAAAAATTAAAGAGTTCCCGCGGGAACAGAAAAACTTCAATCCACGCGGATGAAGTCGCGGGCATCAGCTAGTAAAAAATAAAGTAAAAACAAACTAAACGGGCATAAAAATTAGTTTCAATTTTGGCCACCGGGTCAGATAAGTTTGACGGACTATAACTGGGTCGAAACTCGAAATATCGACAAATTAACACGGCATATTTATCGTGGTATCTAAATTTCTAACTACAATTGAGTACCCTTTTATTACAAATTATTTGAATAAGTTTTTCAGTTAATTTTCCAGGATAAAAAGTAGCCTATATTAGTGAAACACGTACTTCTTCATATTTTAACGAAAGCCCAAATGCTGTTTCATGGCTATAACTTGAGAAATTAAGGATTTTCATATAAACTCTCAACCCCTATTTCACCCCTTCGGGGGTGGAATTTTGAAAAACTGTGAAACACATGTTTTCATTTTCAACCCGCAGCTCATATATCAAGTTTCATGGCTATAACTTGAGAAATTAAGGATTTTCATATAAACTCTCAACCCCTATTTCACCCCTTCGGGGGTGGAATTTTGAAAAACTGTGAAACACATGTTTTCATTTTCAACCCGCAGCTCATATATCAAGTTTCATGGCTATAACTTGAGAAATTAAGGACTTTCATACAAACTCTCAACCCCTATTTCACCCCTTCGGGGGTGGAATTTTGAAAAACTGTGAAACACATATGTTTTCATTTTCAACCCGCAGCTCATATATCAAGTTTCATGGCTATAACTTGAGAAATTAAGGACTTTCATACAAATTTTCAACCCCTATTTCACCCCTTCGGAGGTAGAATTTCGGGATAAAAAGTATCCTATGTCCTACCTTGTAGTATGGGCTCAAATCGTGCCAAGTTTCGTTTGAATTCATTCAGTAGTTTCGGCGTGATGCGCGGCCAAGATACAGACAGACAGACAGACATACAGACAGACAGACAAAAATGAAAAAAATTACAGATTTGGCTTCAGTATCGAATAATGAGTGCCCTCCAAAAAAAAATTTCAAAATATCTTCAATGTACAGAATTGGACCTGTTACAGTTTTATTATAAGTATAGATATATGATACAAACTCATAAGTTTTAAAATGCTTATTTAGCGAGGTATAATTCCAGGGGATATGCATTTTATTCGACTCTCGCTTTTCATGTCAAGCCATCCTCAAAATACTGCATAATAAACCTAAGCTATTTCCTACCAAATAATTATATTCAGAAACTAAAATCCTGACTGTAAGACAGTCATATATTCTAAAAATTGTCCTCAAATATCATCGAAATCTTAATTGATACAAATCGAAGGATTTCCATAATCAAAGACGTAAGGACAGAGTAATGACGATTGAAAAATTCTCCACTTCACATGCTCACAGATAGCAATGTTTTCTAGGTCCTTTTCTTTATAATACCATCTCATCATCATTTATAATCCCCCCCCCCCCACACAAATAGATGCACCCACTATCTAACGCGCACTGCTTGTCTACCTAATTAACTTAGCTTAACATTAATTTAATATAATTAGTAATCCTGCCATTTATAAGTCACTCAGTGAGATCCTGGAGGAAGTCGTTACTGCTGTCATACAGGTTCCCTAGCGCAGCAGTAACAAAATGCTTTGTTTTAAATGATGTATCTAAGACTAATTAAGTGTTATATTTATGAAAAACCTTGATTTATTACATAAAACTTTATTGTATTACTTTTGATAACTGTGCATCATGTAGATTGTATGCTTTTGATCCAATAAATAAAATTGAAACTGAAATGTAATGGAGGAAATTTACCTTGAAACTTTTTGTTTTGCAAAATTTTAATAACTCAAATATGTGCCTTCCGTCCAGTACACTTAGTCTAAAGTTTTACATTGCAAATTCGACTGATCGTAATCGAGCGTTCGATCACATTGGCGTCAAAGTAAAATGGATCTAAACGCTCTTTATTTTGAAGTCACAAATTCAGTACAACCAATTTTAATTTCGAAGCTTATCCATTGGAGCGCTGGCTGTGAATGCATACACGAAAGTGAGCTCTTAATCAATGCGTTGAGGTTCATTTTAGTTTGACCTAAACATGTTTTAATACCTAAACATTTTTGTTTGTGTGTTCTATTAACTTTTATAATTCATAATGTTAGATAATTGCCTTACCTCGTATGGAAGGGGTGTAGAAAGTGACATGCGTAGTCCCTCTAGCGGGAACTCGCTTCAACGCGTGGAGTTCCCCGTACTCCGTGGAGCCGAGAGTGAGGAACCAGCCCTCGTTCTTATTGCGAGGGAATCTCGGACAGAGGACATTGTTTGCGTTCCCACCGCGCCTAGCCATGTCGATGACCAGTGTATATTCCTGTTCAATTAAAGGTTCTATGTTTTAGCTGGGGGCGGATTAAAATCTGTAAGGTCTAAGGTTGGAATGTACCTGAATATTATTGTCATATCTATTTCAAGCATATACATTATAGTGTTGCTCGTTTAAAAGTGAGAAATAAATTACTCAAGTAAAAAAGTTCGAGAATGACCCAGAAAGCTATATAACATTCGCGAATTCTTTCGATTTTCCAGAAAGATGAAGTTCTTTCTGGAAAATCAAAAAATTCCTGAGCAAATCCGGGGTATAATTACTTATAAAAATTTTAGTCTCTAAGATATTTTTATTTTGAAACTTTACTACCGTAGCTCAAATTAGGTACAATAAAATAGGAGAACTAGTCGTCATTTCAATCAAACGGGGTTTCCATCGCGAGCGGAGCGAGCTCTGTACGTACTCTGTTTAACTCGCAGCACAAAACTGCATACAAGTACTTTCACCAACAATGAGAGAGGAAAGGACTGTGCAAGCAAAAACAGTTCAAAATGAGTTCGCTCATTAAGTCAACTGTTAAATCTCTTTGTTAGTGGAAGTGTTACAAACCGATTTTGTCTACACAGAGTTCGTTTCGTTCGTAAGCCATTTTCCGCTCGTTACGCTTTTACAGTGGGAACCCCGCTTTATACGATTTTTAAAAATGACTTTACTATGATACCATTTATAAAAATTACTTTCATTTAATAACTTTTTTTTTTAAAATATTTTGGTATAACATGTCACAACATTAGGGAGCCTTACCTGATCAGCATGTAAAGGTAACCAGTCCTCCCTCGTAGGTGGTTGTTTGATTCTCTTGTCTTGTTCGCAATCACCGTCGAACCATAATCCTCGTATGTGGAACTTCAGGTCCAATGTCGGTAGATCGCATATTGCCTGTTGAATCAATGCACATTCTTTATTAATGTTAACGCGCCTTTACAAAACTAGAATGTTTTTATTAAAATAGTCTAATGGCCGGTTTACATTTTTCCAGTCATTCACTCTCAATCAGCAGGGCGATTGTCTAAAAATGACAGTTACAGTGTAACGATCGCAATCACCTCTGATTGATTAACATTCTTCCACTATTGGCCAAAATTCATTGACGTAGCCAAAATACCATAAATTCAGCCAATCAAAACAATTGAGACTGTAATAATGATTGATGCAGGTTTTACATAATCGCCCTGCTGGTCTTACCAGTGCTGGACTGTATGACTCACTCACTGACTGACTCATCAACGACCAGTACAAACACTATAGGACCTAGAAAGCTATAATTTCGCATAGAAGTTCCCTTTAAAATGTAGACTCAGAATAATGTCAGACGTTTCGAAATTACTATGGGAGCGAAGTCGCGAGCTATCGCTAGTTTAGTTTAAAATTCAAGGAACACTTACCCGATGAATCTCTCCAATCTGATTCTCTTCAAACTCCCTTCTCATATACTTGGCTAAAAGCTCGTAATTCCTCATACATGTAACTTTCAGCCCGTTCAAAACCGTGCAAGGTTTTTTCGTATCCCTTGTCATGTTGGTGAACATGTATAGATGTTGGGAGTCTATATGAGGGAGCGTGGTTAGGGGCGAGTCGGCCGGCCAGCGCGCTTGCACGATGCATTGCATTAGCATTTGACAGCTCAAGCATACTGTCAACCAGCCGTTTTCGGCAGACGCGTCTATCATTGCCTAGAAAAAAATGGCCGAGGTTTTAAAAAAAAAACGTTATTGGTTTTTAATTTCGATGGTTTTCATGCTGTATGTAAAGACAAGTTTCATCAAATAATAATTTGTAGAGTCAAGGCAGAAACGTACTTTTAAATCGTCACGACCGTGTTTTAAGTGTCCTGGTCATAAAAATACTACGTTGTGAAATGTGTTCTGAGTATTTTTCTAGCCTAATCCATTTGTAACCATTTATAGGCATTAAACCTAAGTTTTCCATTGGACAAGTCTAACCTCAACGGCTTTCTTACTAAAGGGCATTCTAGCCTGTGGATTCAAAAGCACATTTAACAGTGTATTCAAAACAAAAACATTTGAATCTTAAGTGTTTAGACTTACTTGAATGATCCTAATAGTCTGATCCAATACGGACTTGGTATCTGTGAGGTAGTCAGTATTTGGTAGTGGTAGTCGCGATAAATGCGCTTGTAGTAGTAGGAACGCTTTGACATTGGACGAGTCTAATGTTAGCGAGTCAACTGGCAAGCGACATTGCTGAGATAGCTCTCTGAAAAAAATATGATAAATAGATATTGGGGGTTACAGTCAAAAATGCACGTTAAGTTAAAATGCCTGAAAAGAACTAACAGTATTGTCTAGCTTTTTTAATTATCTAGGAATTGGGGCTTTTTGTATGGAGAGTGGAAACCTCTGCATTGAATCCTCAGTCGTTGAAAAAACCATGCGGAAGTTCCGCATGTTTTGTTTTTTAAAAATCTATTTGTATAAGTTTTGGTTCATACTATACTACAACCCAGTCAAGTTCCAACGACTGAGGATTTAATGCGGGGTCTCCACAGCGGAAGTTAGGTATTTATACCTATAACTTTTCTCGACTTCTTTTTTGAATAATAGTAGGTTGTCATATTTACACTCAAAACCGAAATACCATCCATCTTCATCATCAAACTCAATTTATTTAAAACATGTAGGAAATACAGGTGTCTACTATGTTACGTCATGTTTTGACTCTACTACCATCATTCTTCCATCTTCTGTGTTCCCTCATGATTATAATATGGGGCTCTTCAAAGGGCGGATAAACAAATATCTTAAAAGTCGGCAACGCATTGGCGCTTGGTTCCTCTGGTGCTGCAAATGTTCATGGGCGGCGGTAATCACTTACCATCAGATGACAAAAGAAACAAAGGTAACAAAACTACATACCCGTTGAGAATATCTTCATTATGTCTCACAGGCAGAGTAGCATATTCCTCCGAGTCGGCCAGTATCCTGAGCAGGTTGTCAAAAGCGAGGTTACTCTGTAGATTGGCGTGGAAGTGCGCCATTGTTTTGTGCGACAGATAGTAATAGGACGCTATTCGGCCCATCCACGTGCAATGGATTGTGCGTTGGTCCTATAATGCAAGATTTATAAATATTATATAAATATATATGAGACACATTAAGCGTGGCTATTACGTTTCTCCTGTAACAATATTCAAGGGGTAGGTAGGACTATATTCCTTAGACCTTCCTAGACTTAGGGTTTTAGGAGCGATTCAGGGTTCAAAGTGTAGCCTGAATACAGGGGACGAATTGGGAGAGGGGTAGGGGAAGAAGAAAAAACTATTCACATAATATCATAAAACAAGTTTTTCGAAAAAACCTTGGCATGGTAACATAACTAACGTTGAATAAAGGGGGATCTATTTGTGCAAATTTATCGAAAAATAAACCTTTAAAACGCGATAATCAGAATGTAATCTTTGTCTCAAACTTCGCGTTAATTTCGCATACACATTGATAATTAATGAATTATTATTATTCACACTGAAATGTTCAACATAAAGCCAAAATGAGGCCTTCCTTATCATTAAATTAAACTTACCTCTTCAATTTCCACACAGTTCGCATCAGACAACGCGTCGAGCGAGGTTTGTACTAAATTGGACAGGTAATAGTTTATGTCTTGGGGCTCAATGCTCTCCAGCTTGTAATATGACGGGTTTTTCAGTAGACGTCTGAAGAAATACGTCCACGTCATGTAGTCTAGAATGTCTTGTTTCGTCTGTACCGTGCCTGTAAAACGGATGGATATTTATTGAAAAAAAAAAAAAAAAAACTTTTTAGTGATTATGGTGGCCAAATCTCCCAAGTTAAAAAAAAATTATATCAACTTCAAGTTAGCCCATGACTACAAGTCACCTGATGGTAAGTGATGATGCAGTCTAAGATGGTAGCGGCCTAACCTGTTAGGGGTATGACAGTTACATTAAACTACACTGAACTCCTCTATCGCACCGGGACGCTAAATTGCTTCACGGTACACGTCTTTGCCGGTAGGGTGGTAACTAGCCACGAATGAAGCCTACCACCGAGACCAGAGCAAAGTAAAGTAAGGCCAATATAAGCGTAGACAAAATGTAAACAAACAAACGAGAGGTCATTCGCCTAATGAAGGGGTAAACAACACTTTGGTCTTCTGTAAAAAATATTATATTGTCAGATGTACCTATGTAAGTATTGAAGTTCCGTCAAGGGCTACGTTTACGTATTAATATGTTTGAAGATGAAGCCCGGAATTTTTGATCTTAGAAAATAATCACTCGTAGCCGTTGCAATAGTTTAGTAAACACAAACAGTATTTTTCAGTCATTAGTTGCAGAATTCGGTTTAGTTTTGCTCACAGTTTGCTGAACAACTGTGTGATTTGGAAAGTCGATAGATATGATTATTTTATTATATTTAATTCAAAGGCAAAGAAAATAAACAAATGAAGTAATTATTAATGTTTTTATTAAAAAAAAATCACAAATTCTTAAGGTTCACATAGCAATTGTGTAATTATTCGCAACATTAATTGATCGTTGATTACTGAACTACTAAGTACATAATATACATATTTACATACGTTAGTACTAGCATAGTAACAAAAATAACAAAATATAACAACAGTAACAAAATATAACAACAGTAACAAACAAACAATAACTTCCACTATGAATAACGATATCAAATACAGTACATCCAGCGAGCGCGTTCCGAAATGGAATGAGTGAACGGCAAATGGCGGACCGACGCGTAAAATGTTACTTACCGCTATGTTTCGCCGGTGAGACGTCACGACTTTTATTATGAAATCCACTGTCGACCACGTAAGGGCGTCGCGCGTAAGTCTATCACTATGCGCGAAAGAGACAGTTATAGTTGTGGCGTAGTTAGTTGGTTTCGTGAGGGTTTCATAGTGAAGGTACGTCAATGAACTTTTGTCCACGCTTATATTGGCTTTACTTTAGATTCAGAATTATGACTTTTTAAATTGACCCTGCCGGGAATTGAACCCCGGACCTCCTGTAAGACCACAACGCTCACCACTGGGCCAGGGAGGTCACAGGTAGCCGGATTTTTACAATAATGCAAAAGTCAACGTACCCGCAACGATTTCAGCGTTCAAATGGTCCGCCAGCACTTCAAGCAAGCTCGACTCCACTGGGAACGGCTCATAGAGGAATTTCTTGTAAAAGTTTTTCTTCTGATCGTGAACCAATACAACCGCTACTCCTTCGTTGTCATACTAAAATGTTTAATGTTATTTTACCTATTAAAACGTGGTAACTGGTAAGCCATTAGTAAATTGCTAGCCGACAAAAACAAATCCTTTGCAGAATGTATCTTTAAAAAGAAGACAAGAAAAACGTATCTGACCCGTGACACGGTCGCTAGTTAAAAATAAAATAAAAACAAAAACAGGCATCAAAATTAGTTCCAATTTTGGCCAGGCCAGATAAGTTGGAGGGAGTACACAAACGAACACTCTCTACTTTTTAAAAAACAGTAAAAAGTTATTTCGTCTTGTCAACTTCATAAGAAATCTTTTATCTAACACTCTCCCAAAACTCATATTTAGTGAAATAATAAAACCGACTATAAAACTGAATTTGGATATATTTTTGGCTATTACATGGGCAGCGTGGTGGACTATGGCCAAACCCTTCTCATTCCGAGAGGAGACTCGTGCTCAGTAGCCGGCAATGGGTTCATAAGGGAGAGAGATTAGCTATTATTTAATACTAGGTGATGCCCGCGACGATATATTAAAATTTACCAAAACCGTTAATTCGTATTATGTAATTTTTTTTTATTTTTTTTTATCCACTACAAGTTAGCCCTTGACTGCAATCTCACCTGATGGTAAGTGATGATGCAGTCTAAGATGGTAGCGGGCTAACCTGTTAGGGGCATGGCAGTTATATTAAACCCATACCCCTATTCGGTTTCTACACAGCATCGTACCGGAACGCTAAATCGCTTGGCGGCACGTCTTTGCCGGTAGGGTGGTAACTAGCCACGGCCGAAGCCTCCCACCAGGCCTGCCCCCCTATTACGTAAGAATTGTTCATCAAACGTTTAAGATTTTTGTCAAAGTAAAATAAACCATAAGTGCATTGAATTAGAGCTCAATTTCGTCTGCCCATTCTTATACGTTTAGGTATGAACGGTACTCGAACGTATAAGAATGGATACACGAAATTGAGCTCTAATTTAATGCCGTTATGGTTTATAAACTTTGACGACGAACTTTAACGTTTTGATCGGACATTCTTACATGATTGGTACCCAGACCAGGGAAAATTCAGAAATTATAAATTCCCAAATTGACCCTGCCGAGGATCAAACCCGGGACCTCCGCACGTTAAGACAACAGTGCTACACACTGCGCCACGGAGGTCGTCAAAAATCATCTCACGTATCTCATTGTTAAATTAGTTTTATTTTATAAGTAAAATTCTAATCTGTACCTATAAAGGACATGTCCCAGTTCAGTATGGAGGGTGGTTTTTTATTCTGAGTGTCAATGAACCAGAACCAAACTGCCATCACGTGAAAGAGAAAAAAATATGACATTAAACTCCATTTAATTATTAATTTTAGAAAACCCCGTTTTTTTAAAAATTAATTATGAAAAATATCGTTTGTAGAAAATATTTTTCGATGGATGGCAACACTAAAACTTGGGTAATGCGCATTAATTGTGATTATTAATATTCCATTTCGATAAACTACCCATTTTCCACTACATAGGTAGTACATACAACATTATAAGATTAATAAATAATAATTGAGTATTTGAGACATTCGTAAAATAATTATTAGACAACAATAAATCACCATTAAACTAAGTGTGTGTTCCGTTATAAGCACTGCGAGCACTGGCAGTGCTCTTTACTGGGGACTTCCAGTGCTCTCAGTGTATTTCGGAACGCACCCTAAGATAAACAAAACTGACAGTGACATTTGACAATCACCCAATGACATACGTGACAAAAAAAAACAAGTTTTTTTTTTACTGTTGATAAAATTCAGACAAAGATCTAAAAAAGCCACAAAATACAAATATATTTTTCTCCAAATTGGGGTCCTTTAAAAATGTGTAAATAATTCTAAAAGCCATATTTTAGGATCTCTATTCATGTGTATTAAAATCATCTTGGTTCATGTTCAAGGCCCAATCTTGGACAAGTCCTTTATGGAAATAAACATCGATTTGAAACTTTTGACAAATTAAGTTGATATTGTTTATATTATATAAGTATATTTGATTGTACCTATAGATGATCTTAAATTTAAAACATTCAATATTGCAATGCCCTGACGGGGCCTCATGTCTCTATAATTATATTACGACCATTGTACATGAAAGCAATAATAATAAATGAAATAATTAATGACTTCGTCCGCGTTTATCACATTTTTTTAATTCCAGCGGGAACTCTTCAATTTTCCGGGATAAACCTATGTCCTTCCCCAGGATACCACCTATCCCTGTACAAAATTTCATGAAAATCGGTTGAACAGATGGGCTGTGAAAGCGTATCAGACAGAGAGACACACTTTTGCATTTATAATATTAGTATGGAAGTATGGATTTTCATCAGATCTCGGATCCGTATGGCAACCTACACGCAATAAAATCGCCCTATTTTGATGTTGAAATACTCACTTGGGGTCGTCCAGCCCGTCCCATCATCTGTAGAACATCAGTGATGGGCATATCCACGTATCTCTTTTGCTTGCCGTCGAAGTATTCCGTGCCTTTTATCACCACCAAATGTGCGGGGAAATTCACTCCCCAGGCTAGTGTTGCTGTGCAAATAAGAATCTAAACGGGGAGAAAATAAAGATTAGTTTAAAAAATTCAAAAAAACAGCGATTGAAGTATAGTGATTTGTGTTGCACATTTTATAATGTTGTATTTCGGTAGTAGGTTCTTGAAACCAGAGGAAATTGTGTGGTTTTCCGAGATAAAAAGTCACCTACGTCCTTCCTCGAGTTGCAAACTATCCCAGTATTATCTCAAATTTGAACAGATGTGCCTTGAAAGCATAGTAGATGGACAGAAACACTAGCTTTCTAAAAATTTGTATGCATTTTGCCCGCGACTTCGTCCGTTTTTTGATTCCTGCTTTTCCTGATACTTACTTTATTTTCAGTGATTGAATTAGAGTCTATGCTAAGTTTAGCTATCTCCATTCCAAATTTCAGCCAAATTGGTTTAGTGGTTGCGACGTGAAGGAGTAGGAAGCAGGATGAATTCGATGCATTTTACCTTCTTTTTCTTTCTTCGTATTGTATAAACGTACTAGCTGATGCCCGCGACTTCATCCATCTGAATTGAGGTATTTGGTTCCCGCGGGATAAATAGCCTATGTGCTATTCCAGACTATAATCTATCTCTGTGCCAAATTCTATCCAGATCCGTTTAGCCGTTGGGGCGTGATTGAGTAACAAACATCCATCCATCCATCCAAACTTTAGCATTAGATATTAATAGTATATATTTTTTAAGAATTTATAATATAAAAAATATATCAGACAGTTTTTTTGTGTTGACAAAAAGACGTGCAGTTTTATTTTTTCAAATTCGTTGCCAAGTACTGACCTGTATTTTCTGATTTATAAACAGTTCTTCAACAGTGGTCCGATCTTTTTCATGCAAGCCAGCGTGATGTATTCCAATGCCAAAGGCTAATGTGAGTTTTAGGTTCGACTCTCGAATGTTCGATAGGATTTGTTCCATTTCAGATTCTTGCATATGCAACCATTGCTTAGGGTTGTCTTCTGCTGCTAGATACGCAATCAAGTCTAGGGCTGTTAACCTAGAATAGAATATTAATATAGAAGTAAGATTAAAATGGCTCAAATGAAAAGTAAACTTTATTTTTGGCTTGACCATGGCTTGTGGTATCAATAGCTGCTTTCAACTTGAGTACAATTTTTGAAGTGAAACCTTTAGCCGCGTTGAGCACTTTAACACCGAGCTCGCATTGTTACGAAGACAAAAGGTCTTAAATATAAATAAACTACATTCGTAATTAAACTTTATGCCTTAGGCGCCAGTGGAGGGTGAATTGCTCATACAAACGTAATACCAAAATAATTTGTAATTCGAGCATATTTCCTCCATATTATGCGATTATTAAGATTGAACTTGTATTTATCTAGGTCCCTGGATAATTATTTTTTCAAAATACTTTCCCAAAATTAAATGTAAGCACATTGCGTTTTGCATGTTTTTACGACATAAACGACATGTTTTCTCCTTATTTGTTTCATATTAAAACCAACGATATCTCACGAACTAATTGATCAGGAACATAGCCTATATTGTCAAGTTACAGAATAACAACACGAAGTTAAAAACACAACAATTTTTGGTATTCACGGAACAAGACTTTCTGTACGCTCATATTGCTATCGCGCTTGCACGCGATCATGTGTCATCAGCCAAATAGGGATAGCAATATACCGGCAAAATATTTGCGGTTCGAGTAGAAGTTGCGAGCGGTGTTCGCCGGCCTCTTAACTTTAAGGTTTATATTATCGGCAGTCCCTATGACTGCCAATTTTTTTTAAATTTTGTTACTTACTACAAAAATTGATGATTTTGGGGGTGTTATTTTAGACCGATTTCGTCTTGGCTGCTATCTCAAAAACGACTTTACATCAAACGTTGTAACTTAATTATAATTTCAGGCATATTCTGTAGTTAAATGCTAAATACCAATATCAGTCAATTATCAAACAGAAATTCCATTAACACACTTTATCCTAAAACAAGTAATCCTTTGGGCAAATCTGTATTGTGTTCATAGATGGCGCTACATCGGCAATATTCATTTGGGGCAGAATAAAATAAATCAAATACAAAAGATATCCTTAAAGATACTTAAGACGTGAAAAAATAGGTTAAATAGTACGTCTAAGTATTTTTAGGTCCGAACTCATAGGACGCGAGGTCTTAGTTTGGGGCGAATCACAAAACCACAACGCGTGCCTTGTAACGTTTTTCTCTCTCTCCCTGCGTTCTATTCCTCATTACTGAGGGTCGTGACCCCTTTCCATTAATTAATCATATAATGGTAGGAGTTTTCTTGGGATAATAATAGGGTGGTTTCCCACGTCCTTTCGCATACGACTCGACTAAGAGTATTTAAACTATTTTAACGTTTAAACTATCGTGAGTGATATTCATTATAACTATACATAATATCCGGATAAACTCACGTGTTCGAACGGGTTCGAAACTAGTCGGGCATTTTCCCGACAGAACACGTGAGTTTATCCGGATATTATGCATAGTATTTAAACTCTTAGGTTTTTTGTAACGATTATTGTCAGATGTTAGTGATAATAACCGAGACCGATGTGTTAAAGAGCTCTTCGAGGCACTGAGGAAGCGGAAAGACCAAATTTTAACCTCCGAATTCGGTCACCCATCCATTTATCAACTTGGGTCAACGTTGCTTAACCTTCAACGTTTATAACGTTTAACAAAAACAACTATGTTTCTAGTATTCTTAGATATTCATACCTGGTCTGTCGTCTACTGGAGACGAAAACTAGGGCAGGCGCTGAGGGCGAATGAGTCCGTATGGCCTGGAACGTTGGCTTGTTCATCGACAGCATACGCGGGCAGTAGTGACGCCCCGGGTGACCCGATATGTGGACCTGGGTATAAGCCGAACCGTGAATACAAAAACTAGCACTCAAATGACTGAAAATTAAAAAAAAAAAAAAATTTGATCCTGAAGTTACCAAAAATTTTAAGAAAATACTAATGGATCCAAAATAGATGTCATTAAGTCCTTTTCCAAAAACGTACTCAAACATACAAACTCGAGTGGACGATGCCCCGAATTTGTGGCAACTTTTTGATTTTCCGGGTGGAATCTCGGTAGCGTCCCAACGCAACCTATCTTTGTACCAAGTGTCGCCCAATTCGGTAAACGATGCAAAAACAGACAGACAGCCAAACACATTTTCTCATTCATAATATTGAGCATGAATTGAAAATAAGTTGAAAAATAAAAAAACAACCGTGGCCAGACTGACGCTTCCGGAAACCTTGAAAGTTTTAAGATACCAGTTTAAGTTAATAAACTCGGGTCTGTATTTAAAAACTATAAGTTAGTATGCTAGAGTAAAGAATGTACCATAAAAAACCCATACCTCTAATGGCACAGGCCGAACGGATGGCCTGAAATTGTAAAGTCCCATTTCTCCTATGTTCAGCCAATTTGCGAGGTCCTTTGCGTTCGCCAAAGCTGTAGAAAGTCCTATGATTCGCAACCGTCTTGAGGTATGCGACTCGATGAAATTTGTCCTATTGAAAGTAAAAAATCACTATAGCAATCGTTTTACTGTAATAGCGGCCCCACATTTATTTAAATTAATATTAGTTACCTCCAAAAATGTAATCTATAATATGTGTCAAGATTTGATTTAATTTAAACAATTTAAAGATTATATTAATCTGAACACTTTAAATCGGAATTAAATCGTCTAAAACATTAGTAAGCAGAGGCTCGAAGTCAAAAACAATTTGAGATTAAAAAAAAATAGTTCTCAGGAGTCTCAGTCTATGAGACAGCCATAAATTCTTCAGCCAATAGAAAGTTCCGTCAATGAACGGATACCTATTTAGTATCTACATAAAAACCAAAACCACCACCAGCAACCGAACGCATCAATGTCGTAAAACAGATTGGCGATTTATAGGAGTTCAAATAGTAATAAGTCTTAAATCATTAAAAATCATTTTTAAAAACAAGCTTTTATCGACCGCCATATTGAATTTTGTGTGACGTCATTTTATTTTTCTTATTCTTCTTAACCAAACCTTTTAATTATTGATACCCATATCATGGGGGTGCATAAAAATGCATAAAAAAATAACTAGTCTGCCATATTTGGGAGTCCGCCATATTGGATTTAGAATGACATTATTGCCATTTATTGTCAACTAAACTAATAAAGTTGTATGTAAAATTTTATCTCAATCGGTAGAGGATAATACTGTTTTAAAATTCACTTGCAAGATTTGACTAAACTGCAAACCCACAAACATTGTAAGTTAAATAAAAGCTTGTTTAAAAAAACCTACCTGGATACAATGACTTCCAATACAGGTCCTCTATCCTCGCCCAGCAGATGTATTTCATCGATAACAATCAGCGCCACATCCCTCACGTAGTTTCTCGTTTGCCACGATCGACTGATGCCGTCCCATTTCTCGGGCGTTGTCACTATCACTTGGGAGTTTCGGATTGCTCGTATATCGGGGGATACGTCACCTAAAAGTTTTGAAAAAGAATTTTTATAACGACGACAACAATAAAAGACAAGAAACACGAAAGTGTGTCTGTCTGTCTGCCACGTTCACGGCCCATCTTTTTAACAAATTCTGTCGAAATTGGGTCCAGAGATAGCTTGAATTAGCAGTGTAGCACATAGGCTTTTTATCCCGGATTAAGTCCGATTTAATAAGAGAATTCAAGGGACCAATAATAAACCGACAGACCATGGGGTATCGTTTTATTATTGGTTCAATTTTTCATGCCAATTATTGTGGAATTGGAATGTGAAAGAGATAATTCGGTTGAATACCAAACTTTAGCTAAAATATCAGTTAATTTAGTGATGCCAACGTTTCAAAATCATTTTTTATACTTTTTGTTTAAAAGTTACCTGTTAACTCTACAACATTCTTTCCCAGCCTTTCTTCCAGTCTCACTTTCCAATCCTTTATTCTTTCTTTGACCAAAGCTTTAAGGGGTGCGATGTAGACTACCTGTAAACCCACAATTTAGCAAAATAAATGATTTATGATTATGAAACATTTATCTTATACTCTTAATCCATTACATCATGCGTAAATTTTATGATCAATCATTTAATGTACACGCCCTTTCATCCGTTTCACGATGCCTAATCTAAATTTTCTAAAATCTTTTTGATGGTTGCGCAGATCCTCAAAACGCCACCTTTTATTTATTTACTTAGCTTACATATCAGCTTGGCAGACACAGGCGTTTGGGCAGAGTAACCAACCGAGAAGGCATTTTAGGACCTTTACAACTAAATTATATAGCCCCTAAGATACGAAGCTCGATTCAGCTTTTTTGAGCCGCTGAATGGATGCATAATATATGTCCGTTCAATTGCGTCAGCTTTTGTCCATACGCACATATGGATAAAAGCTGAATCGAGCTGAATACGTGTAATCAGTCCCTTAGTCAGCGGGTATTTCTGTAGCGATAGAGATCTGTAGAGATCCATGTGAGATCGCAGTCAAAGGCTAACTTTTAGTGGAATAAAAAAAAAACATTTCTGTAGGCTTCCCCTCCCCCAAACATTTATCTATTTTTGGCTTACCTTGCAATTCGGATACTGGTTAAAGACCCTAAACATGGCCACTTCAGCAACTATAGTCTTCCCAGAGCCAGTGGGCGCACCTAATAGCACGTTATTATCCGTATGATACAAACAGTGGAAAATCTGCGTTTGTATCGGGTTGAAATGACTGAAGTTGTATAACATTTCATAGGACGGATTGTTTAGCGCCGTGACTGGGAGAGGTTGTAGTTCCAGGAGATCTGAAAGGGTATTTAATACCTACATAAATAATGATATATTTTGACAGCTCTGGAGTATAAACCGGAGTCTAAGACGACTTTAAGATTAATTTATTCGACATTATTATCGTGAATATATAAATAAATAATTTCGAAGTGTAACCTGTCACTCATGGAGCGAAGCCAAAAGAGTTTTGAAGATTTGGTCAAGATATTCTTTCCAGAATTTAGCTGCTAGATACTCAATACTTAATCAACTAACATCAACAAAACCCAAGCGACCTTAGCGTTTGGTCATGTTGTAAGGATTCAGACAAACAAAAAAAAACTTTAAAATGAACAGACAATTCAAAACTTTTTGTAAGCGATACTTCTTAACGAACAAAAACAGCGATGCCTATTGTTACCTATATGAGTGAGATAGAGTAAAATCTCTGTTGGCCTGACCTCACAGCTATTTATAGTTAAATTACTGATATTATATGAGACTAACAAAATGAAATGACTCACCAGTATGAGGAGGATGTGTTTCAGGCAATATAAGGTGTTGGAATGTTAATGCTAGAACACTCTCCGAACCCAACCATCTATAACAAATAAAAGGGTCATCGTCGGGCATCATTGATCCGATTAAGGTCAAGATGTGTGCAGTTGTAGCTGACACATGCATGAAAGTTTATAACACAGTAAGTACCAACAAAGTGCCTGCAAAAACGGCTGAACTGAACTGGATGAAATTTGGTACAGAGATAGATTAAAGTCTGGAATAACACATAGGCATTTTACCCCAGAAAATTAATGAAATTCCGCGGGAATCATCAAAAACCTCAATCTACGATGATGAAGTCGCGGGCATCAGCTAGTATAATATAATTGTTATTTATTATTAAGTTACATGCCAATGTTACTTCTAAAACAGTTAATGGTATTTATTGACAAATAACAATGTTTTTAAGAACTTATCAACAGATAAAATGAAATGAGACATACCACTATTAAAAAAGTTATCTACCTTTCAGACGTGGCTCGTACATAATACTGTGGCGGCAACGGCTCAGATATTGGTATCGTTATGATGAGCTCTTGTGGTTCATTGGTTATTACCTGTATAATCATAAACATCGACATAAGATATTGTTTGCATTAGTAATGAATATTGGATAGAAGCAGGCGTTACTTTGCGGAAGTACATGACAATGAAAAAACTAGAAGTTTAATTCGCTATAGTCCGCCACAGAAAGTAAATCTATGTGGTACAGTGCGTATCTTGAACTTGCAGCCCGCGATATTCTCCACACCACATAAATCTTCCAAAATACCCTCAACGTACGTTTCACTCCGATACCGGAGTATCTTCAGGAGATGTTGACTCTACAATGCACGATGTTGACTCTACAAATTACAATAGTAATTGTAATCGTTTAACGCAATCGAACACGTAAACAAACTCCCACTAGGCACACATAATCCATATGTCATTGTGTTCCCCTCCATGAAATTAATCTATAATATAGTTTAGATCAGTCATCAGAGATTTGTGTACAACCGGATAAAGTACCTGTTTTTTAGTAATGAGGAAATATTCATGGTAGTACATGATATCCGTTTCAGGATCCTCCACCCAAATCCAGAAAGCTTCTGGTGCTTTGCCGTGATATTTGTCGTTCCATCTGAAAATTTAGTTTTCAAAGTATTTTCTCGAGCTTGAATGAGTATTTGGAATTAGCAGTGACCGAAAACTACTTAATAGTTTTATAAAAAAAATTAGTCGTCTATGACACTTGGTAAAATGGTCTAGAGTTCTGCGTTCTATTTTGACTAATGAAAAACACATGAAACAATAATTTTGAGTGTATTGAACGCTGAATGTTGAATTTTATGAATACTCTTGTCATCTGAGGCCCAATTGTCTAAGCAAATCGTAATCATTTGACAGCTTGAAAAGTATTACTCGAACTGTTTAAGGAGTTCATACATGCTTTTTGTCGTGCAGACATCTATGAACTCCTTAAACAGGTCGAATTATACGTTTCACAAACGATTACAATTACCATTTGCTTACACAATCGGGGGGCTGATCTAGCTTCATAGACCCATGAAATATTATTAAAAAAATTGTGTGTGTCAGCTCCGACGCACGACTGGAGTTTACTCTTTACGAACGATTATAAAATATATAGATTAGTATATAATAGTAGATTGTATTATAAGGGAGCAAAATAATATTTTTACGGCGAGGGCGCTTTTTTGAATCCAGAACGAAGTGAGGGATTCTAGAGTAGAATCCTGAGCGTAGCGAGGGATTCTTTAGTAGAATCCTGAACGTAGCGAGGGATTCAAAGTACGTCGCCCGAGCCAAAAATATATTTGCGCCCGAATGATACACTCTACTTTTCATCACCCTGTATGAGAAAATTTGGTTCCCGCGGGAACTCTTTAATTTCCCGGGATAAAAAGCATAGGTATGTGCTATTTCCAGACTATAATCTTTTTTTTTTTTTTTTTAAATCTATCTCTGTGCCAAATTTTATCCAGATCCGTTCAGCCGTTCGGGCGAAATTTAGTAACACACATCCATACCACCATAGTCCATACATCCACACATCCATCCAAACTTTCGCCTTTATAATAATATTTTTTTTTTTTTTTTTTATATATATATATATTTTTTTTTTTTAATATATATTTTTTTTTAATTTCTGAATTTTAACTAACGAAAGGGCTATATAGCCCTTTCGTTAGTTAAAATTCAGAAATTATAAATTCCTAAATTGACCCTGCCGGGGATCGAACCCGGGACCTCCGCACGTTAAGACAGCAGCGCTCAACACTGCGCCACGGAGGTCGTCAATTTGCGTTGGCGCTGAACACTAAGATGTTCCAAATTCAATAAGTGCGCGGCAAAGATAATTGCGGCGCACTTACGAGTATAAAGAGGATTAAAATCTCATTACTGCCCGCTAAAAGTTTCTTATAGAAAACACCACCTTTGGGCGCACATAAAGGCGAACCAAGTCGTCCTTTTCGAATACATGGGATGAAAACGCATTTTTATATGACTAAAAGCATGCTTGATACATTTATTTATATTAATTATATAATTTATATTCATCAAAATACATTACATAGTCATGGAAACATAAACAAGTGTTACCATGGTAGCATAAAGTCAATAACGTAACGAAGAAAATTTGATTTTACTCCCCATAAATTTTCATACCCCGGGCTTATACCTATATGCAAATCGATTCTAAAGGAGTTAAACTCCAAAACTTTTACGCAATAAAAAAGCAATAATCTATTATATTAAATCCTTACTTGAAATTGGGCGTAATGGTAAGTCGTATCCGTAATACAGTCCTCGTAATAGGATGCAAGCTGGCTTCCATTTCTAACAGAGGGAACTCATCCGCACATTTCTTTAATTGCCTCGCTGCCTTTGGGTTTCGGATGAGATCACCTAAAATATGAATAAAATCATAGTTAATCATATTATGAATGAAATCATATTAATATTTTTCTATACTAAAATATGTGTTATAAGAAGATTATCAACAGTATATTCCAATAACAATTTCAGGGTATAAAGCAATTCAGCACTTCGGAAAAAAGTTAGTTGTTTTTGGGTGAAGGAGACAGAAAATGCCAAATCTGTAATTGTTATATTTATATCTACAGTCCCACAAAGTTATCTGACCCGGTGTCAGCTTCGCTAGTTTATATGAACAATAAAATAAAAACAAAACTAAACAGGCATAAAAATTGGTTCCAATTTTGGCCACCGTGTCAGATAAGCTTGTGGGAATATATATCTGTTTGAATAGTGAATTATGAATATTTATGTTATGTATCGTGATCACAACCAGATCTTCTGGTATACACAAAACTTTTGCTAAAATTTTGCGTGGAGAACGGAATGTTCATTTCTGGTCCATTAAAAGTTTTGTCTAAAACCAAATTAATTTACGAAATTTGGTTGTTTATTTGCGTTGATTACCTCCACTCCACTACAACCTATTAACGTCCCACTGCTGGGCACAGGCCTCCACTCTCGTTGGAGAGGGAACAATTTTCATGCCCGACGGGAATCGAACCCAGGACCTCGTGATCCGCAGTCAACCATGCTAACCGCTAGACCAACGAGGCAGTTGATTACCTAATTCTTTCCAATCCATGTCCCGTATCTGGTCAGGTTTGAGCATGGGGTACTCGATATGCTTCAACACTTCATTGGGGAAGCAGTTGAACTGTCTCATATCACTGTAGAAGTCCCAAAGCTGCAGTTCCATCATTTTCGCCATCTTCAGGTAAAGTCCCGCCATGTACGCGTTGTTTTTGCGGAGGGTTATCTCGAATAGCGCACGCACTATTCGAACAGCGTTCTAAAACATTATATTCGAATTATAGTTAACTAGATGATTCCCGCGACTTTTTCCGCGTGGATTAAGGTTTTTGAAATCCACGGGAATTCTTTAATTTTCGGGAATAAGTCTATGTTCTTCCCCGGAATATAAACTCTCTCTATCAAATTTCATCACAATCGGTTGAAAATATGGGCCGTGAAAGCGTAGCAGAGAGACAGATAGACACACTTTTGCATTTATAATATTAGTATGGATTAGCATGGATAAATTGGATATGAAGTATGTGAGTTTAAGATAAAAATAATAATATTAGAATCTTGTTCGAGATTTTTTTTGTGTCAAAACACTAATTTACGTTTGTGTGCGCTATGCTATAGGAATAGGTTATGGGAGTCAACCATATTAAGAGGTTACGAGTTACGACCCACAGCAATAAGGAATGCGATGCCCAGAAGTAGTGTTTTTGGGTAGGAAGAGGCTTCAAATTATGGTAAAATAAATTATATGCTATTTTTTATAATGCGATTCGATATTTTAACAAAGGCGATAGATTAAAATCGTATTAATTCATTTTAAAACGTCAGCCTAATCTTACCTGACTAATATAATTTAAGTCTGATTGCAGCGACGAAGCGTTAACTCGTCCCCTTGAAAGGTAAGTTTGTAGCAGTATGTTGATTTTCCAATGTATATCTTCGGGCGGGTCGTCGATTCTTAATTCGCCGTACTGGTCTTTGAGATTCCACATTTCTGTCAGTTCTTCTTTTCTAACCTATTTTTATAATTAGGAAACATGTTATAATTTTATAGTCCAACAGAAAGTGTGACTGTGCCATTTCTAACAAAATATATTTATGGGTTTTTACAATCTACAGGGATTGTATAAACGATTGTATAATATATATATATATATATATATATATTATATTTATCCACTACAAGTTAGCCCTTGACTGCGATGGTAAGTGATGATGCAGTCTAAGTTGGTAGCGGGCTAACCTGCACTATATACTATATATACTTGCAATAAACGGTTTCAATCGAGATCTAATAAAGAAAAATCGATAATTGCTTTTTTATATGATTACTTACTGTAGGTACTGTTTATGTTCTAACTATGATTTGAGAAGTAGATTGAAATAAGTCTGGATATAAAAAAGAAGGCCAAAAGATGCGGCTCAAAATAGGGAAGATTTTCGCATGATGACCGCAAAACTTCGTTTTGAAGAAGGCACGCGATGATGATGATGATGATATAAAAAAATGGTTTTTGAAAGTTTTTTAATTCCATTAGTAGTATGCGCAGATATTTTAAAAACAAATCTTTTATAAAAATTACCTTAAGTTGCTGAAAATCAGAACATCTGGTCAACATTTCGAGGATATAACCCTGTGTCATAGACTTGCGGACCATAGAGTTAAAAACTTCCATTGTTTCCCACGTTATGTAGTAATGGCTGGCCGTTCTACCCAAGTCTAAATAAAAACAATGTGTAGTGTACTAAATGTAAAGATCTTAGAACTTCGGTCTAGTAAAATTGAACTAAACATTTTACATTTTAACAATACATTTATTATATTTTATTGACAATCTTTTTTTTAAAATCATATTATTGATAATAGCCTGGACCGACGGCTTAACGTGCTCTCCGAGGCACGGAGGTCAAACACCGCCAACTTCCTAACTCCGGATTAGTACTGAGAATTTTTAGTCAGAAAAACCCAATACATAATAATATTATGGCCCGACCCAGACTCGAAAATGCTCGTCTCGTCTAAACCAACGAGGCAGTTACCATTCACCTGTAACGTTTAGATCACCAGTGCGTTCATTATACCGCAACATTTGCGTGCGGTCTAATTGCATAGCGGCATTTGTGATCAATTCGCGTCTCTTGGTCTCGAGCATCGGCTCTTCTTGTACGTCCGTATACGTTAGGCCATACACCTGAAATACAAAACTAACCATTAGAGTTCGTTCCACGCAAAAATACCGCTGTCAAAATTCATTTAATAAAAGTGGGTAATGGGGCTAATTGTATTTAGCACAATCTCTAAACTAAGCTAAAATGATAACTAAGATATTGCTATTCCTTTCATAATACTCCCTACGGAAATGGGCAGCACTAGGTTTAGAGCTGTCATTTTAGTTTAGTTTAGAGATGCGTCCAGTATAACATGACAAAATATTATAAAACCTGTTAGTTCGAAAAAGTTGCACCAAAAATGTTTACAAATTCAATTGTCGTGATTGGGGGAAATTATGTTATTTTTACGTTGCGATTTTGGCCAATAGCGAAAAAGTGCAAGCCAATCAGGGGTGATTGCGATCGGGACAAAGTGCAAGCTAATCAGGGGTGATTGCGATCGGGACAAAGTGCAAGCCAATCAGAGGTGATTGCGATCGGGACAAAGTGCAAGCCAATCAGAGGTGATTGCGATCGGGACAATTTAGTAATAATTTTAGTGTGATATGGGAAATTTTTAGTATTGTTAACCGATGTTACGCATTGCATAAAAAAAGCTAACCTAAGCTAGTTTAAGATATGATCCGGAGTGTGGGAGCAAAGAGGGTTGTCAACGTCATCATTTTACCTATAAAAAAAACTCACCTGTGGATTTATTCTCATTCTGACAAATAAATATGTATAGCTCAACCACTCTACTGCCTCGTCTATGTTCGTGACGGTTCCTAGTGCAACCTGTACAATTAATTACACTTACATAAATTATTATTTAATTGTTGGGGCTGAAACTAAATACAATAATTAGCTTTTGCCCGCAGCTTTGCTGACGTTAAGTCTGATTTTCATACACATTTCAAAACCCTATTTTACCCCTTTAGGAGTTGAATTTTCAAAAATCCTTTCTCAGCGGATGCCTACGTCATGCGGCATCTGTACGCCAAATTTCAGCCCGATCCGTCCAGTGGTTTGAGCTGTGCATTGATAGATCAGTCAGCCACCTTTTCCTTTTATATATTTAGATTAAAGAAAAGCTTAACTTGTATCTAATTAAAGAACAATTTTATTTGTCTCTGAACAGCTTAAATTGTATATACATACAAAATCTTATTTGTGTCTTAGCTTACCATACAAATTTTAATATAGACAGCTGTTTTGTCATACTAAATAGTAATCTGGTATTTACCAAGAAGAATGACTACAGTGGCTAAGGTTGAAAATTGTATTAAAAAGTGCTAGACTATGGAAGAAGATCCACTACAGCCCATTATCGTCCCGCTGCTGGGCACAGACCTCTTCTCTCATAGGAGAGAGGGAATTAGAGGTCAGACGACTAACGACTATTATCATATTAGTGATCATAACCGGGACCGACGGCTTGACGTACTCTCAGAGGCACGGGGGTGAAGAAACACCGCCAACTTCCTAACTACGGGATAGTACCGAGAATTTCTAGTCAGAAAAACACAATACTTAATTATGGCCCGACCCGGGACTCAACCCCGGGATTTCGTCGGCTGCACGGCAGTACACTACTCTAACATCTACCAAATGTGCCTTGAAAAAAAATAAAAATCTATATATATATTGGATAAAAGCGGGTGTTATTTTGCGGAAGTCCATGATAATGAAGGAACTAGAAGTTTAATTCGCTATAATCCGCGACAGTAGGTCTACTATGTGGTAGAGTGTGTATCTTGCACTTATAGCCCGCGATATTCAACAGACCGGAGCACCTACAGGATATGTTGACTCGACAATGCACGATTGTAAACTTTAAAATCTATATATAACTTACCTCAGCATTCAAATTATCAGCCAATAGGTTGATAAAGTTGCTTTCTATGGGGAATTGATTGGTCATACACTTCAGATAGTGCGTGAGTTTGTCGTGTGCCGTGATTATAATGCCTGTCCCAGACGTGTCGAACTGTGGTCTACCCGCACGCCCGAAGATTTGTAGCACGTCCAATATGCTGAGGTCTACGAATGTGCCGTGACTTTGGTCGTATATTTCTGTTCCCTGATAGGAAAAGTGTAATAAATAAATATCCTTTATTCAGCCAAATACACAATCACACAAAATTAAACAAAAAAAAAATGGAGTGCCACAGCTCCCAAGGAACCAAGGAGCCAGCCTAGATTTATGTATGTATAATACAACATTCTCTGGTGGGAGGCTTCGGCCGTAGCTAGTTACAACTAGTTACAAAAAAACTAGTTTTATAGATCTAATTAAAATTGTAGGAACATACCCTTATGATAACGGCGTGGGCTGGTAAGTTGACTCCCCAAGCTAGCGTCGATGTACAAACAAGGACTTTGATGTAGCCTTCAGCGAAATATTTCTCCACCATATTCCTACAACAATGTGCCGAAATATTCATCAATATAAATATTATAAATGCGAAAGTTTGGATGGATGGATGTATGGATGTATGTTTGTTACTCAATCACGCTCCAACGGATGAACGGATCTGGATGAAATTTGGCACAGAGATAGATTATAGTCTGGAATAGCACATAGGCTACTTTTTATCCCGGAAAATTAAAGAGTTCCCGCGGGAACCGAAAAACCTCAATCCACGCGGACGAAGTCGCAGGCATCAGCTAGTACATAATAATTGTATTTTTAACCAACTTCCAAAAAAAGGAGGAGGTTCTCAATTCGGCACGTATCTTTTTTTATTGAGCTCTTACACTGATTGCATATAAATATCTTACCTATCACTTCTCAGCATACCAGCATGATGGCAAGCGAAACCAGACGCAAACAATTCTCCCAACAACTTGTTAGGGCTGCTCCCAATACTCTTCTTAGCTTTAAGAAAACCCCCAGAATCTTCCGGCTCAAAGTGCTTCAAATGGCCCTTCTTTTGGGCTAACTCCTTTAGAATCATCGCGGTTTGGTGAGTCGCGTTACGCGCGTGAACGAATACCATCACTTGATGACCCTTTTGGACCATCTCCACCGCTTTGTCGTAAGCTATTTCGTTCATAATTTGTATCTGTGTTAAACAAATAAAATTGGTGAGTTTGGATCAAAGAATTCAAGATATTACCATAAAATTTACTGCAACTTTAATCTTGAATAATGTTCAATGAAAAACGCCTTCAATTTGACGTAAAGCGGGAGCACTGGAGTGTACTTTGACCGGACTAGTGTTAAAACGAGACAGATCTATGAAAGGGACATAACTCTCTTGTTTTAACTGTCATAAGTCTCAGCAAATTTAACTCTATAGACTTTAGACAAAATGCGTTTACCTAATATTTTAATGTTTAGAGAACATAAGAACCCCGAATCGTTTCAATTAATAACTAAGAGTAAAACTACACACATTAACGTGTGCCCAAATTAATCGTAAAACCATTGCTAAGGCCCTATCCTACGTTAGCCACAAACGCGACTCGATACGACAGTATCAAACAGTAGCTGACCCTTCACGTGGGCTACGTTGTTGTTTTAATAAGTTTGTTATTTTCTATGGAGTCGTATTGCGTCGGGTCGCTTTCGCCGCTCACCTACTACGAGTTAGTTCCATTTTACAATTTAAAAAAAAAGATCAAAGACCTGTCTTAAATGTGCGCCTCCCCCACTACCGACTTCCTTGACACCAATGAATTGTTGTTCCAAGGGCACTGGCCGGAAACGTGAGTCGAAGAAGAATAACCCAACGTTTGGATTGACACGCAGGAACCTAAAAATGTAAGTCAAATGTGTAAATGTAAATGATAAAACCTCAACCATAACACCATGATATGTTGATGTAGTGTTTTCGATGGTAATATTATTACTTCTACAACTACAACCAACAGTTTTTTAATTCCCACCCACGCTTATTAAGATAAAGCTATTGAAATCCACATGATTATGTTTTCTACCATATCATGACCGTTTACATTGCAAAAATAACTTTATGCCATTATCATAATGATCACTCTTACCTGGCAACATCAAGGTAGTTGGGTAACGTAGCAGACCGCCCCACAATCCATATCATATTCTGAATGGACTCCACTTGACTATGTTTTCTTCTATATCATGACCGTTTACATTGCAAAACAAAGTTTATGCCATAATGATAAAGATCATTCTTACCTGGCAACATCAAGGTAGTTGGGTAACGTAGCAGACAGCCCCACAATCCGTATCATATTCTGAGTGGACTCTACTTGGCGTAGAGTTCTAGCCACTATGGCTTCTACTATAGGACCTCTGTCTCCATGTAATAGATGTACCTCGTCTATTATGAGCAGTTTCACAATTGACGCTAACTCAGTGTCCGCTAAAATGTTAAATTTTTTCCTATTTATTGACAAATTCATGGATTCTATAGTGTTTTCTTTTTTATACGTATCTAATGTTATTAATTTATATAAGATTAACAATAATTATATTGTTTTGCATTCCAAAACACGGCAGATTGCAGTACTATTTTAATTTAATAACGTTACACATTGGCGATTCCTCTGGTCCTACAAATGTTCATTTTTTATTTCATCAACTGATTATATTATTGTCGATTCTGAACCACCCCTGATATTATTGCAGGTGACCCAAAATTAACCCTGTATAAAAAACCGGTCAAGTGCGAGTCAGTACCAACATACAATATAAACTCTTTTAGTAAATAACAAGAAAGATGTCATATCAATACGTAATCAGCTGTGGAATAACTGGCTTACGTAATGCGCTAAACTAGTAGCGCCTGAAAAACAATTCGACACCCTGTGACTACGGAACCCTAATTAACGTTATTTTTTTTTCCTATACTTGCCCTGTGAGACCTAGCTTCTTCAGAAGAGACCGACAGACAGCCAACAAAGTAAACCTAAAAGGTTCCTTTTTGACGTGAAAACTTCTTTAGCCGCGTTGAGCACTTTTTGGTAGGGTGTAAACTTGTGGATTCGCGTCACCAACACCGTCACCGTCACCGACACCTCGCGTTGTTACGAAGACAAAAGGTCTTAAATATAAATATACTACATTCGTAATTAAACTTTAATGCCTTAGTTTTAAGGTTTATATTTTAATACTTTTGAATATTTTTTAAAATTATTTTAAACTAGCTGATGCCCGCGACTTCGTCCGCGTGGATTTAGGTTTTTCGGTTCCCGCGGGAACTCTTTAATTTTCCGGGATAAATAGTAGCCTATGTGCTATTCCAGACTATAATCTATCTCTGTGCCAAATTTCATCCAGATCCGTTCAGCCGTTGGGGCGTGATTGAGTAACAAACATCCATCCATACATCCATCCAAACTTTCGCATTTATAATATTTATTTGATATTCGTTTTCACTTCTATCGGCAGTCACTATGACTGCCAATTTTTTTTTTCTTGAGGTACGGAACCCTAAAAGTATGTTGAACTTAGATATAGTACGAAAAAAACAGCTTACTGGCCCCTTTCCTAGTAACGACATCCCACTTCTCGGGAGTAGTAACAATCATCTGGGTCTGCTGTACTTCAGTCTTCGTAAGCTTCATATCACCTGTCAGTTCTCTCACGGCTATACCTAAACCGCGCAGCCTTTTGCCGAAACTTGCTGTCATTTCCGATGCTAGAGCTTTCATGGGAGCTATGTAGATTATCTGTTGGAAATATTTTAATAGAGTTATTAGTCTTTAGTGACAACTAAGAGTCAATTTCATTGAACGTTAAAACTCAAAAAAAGACAAATCACTACACTACTCAATTACACTTGTACTAATCAAGTACACTTGGGGATACCGGACCAATTTTAGTTTATTTCTAAACTTTAAAAAAAAAAACTAATCTAACATTAATACACTATCACGTATGAACGTTCGCAACGAAGCGCAACTTTAGGGGGACATAGGACACTAAAACACACATATGAACGTTCAACATTTGAACGGATTCGTTTAAGGCTAGGATTACACTTGTATGTTATTACGTAAGTAGCGTACGTTTAAGCAACTTTTGCATACAATACGCGACTTACAAGACTGTTTACATTTCGTAAGTTACTCATAATCATCATCATCGGCGCTACATCCCCTTGTGGGCCCGGGCCTGTGTGCTTAGCATGCGCGCAACGAGATTATCTCGCGACGAGAGAGAGATGTTGTCGTTGCCGGCAAATTTTTCATTTAAGGGTAAATGAAAAATTTGCCGGTACAAAATGCGTTATATTACAAGAAAAAAATAGTAGACATGTAAAGGTTCATAGAGAAAAATACCATAGATAAGAAATATTATTTTTATCTCTACTTTTGACGTAACGAGACAAGTAACCATGTTAGCTTCGGTAGACAGAGAGAGGTGACGGGTGGACATAATTTTACTCGTAGTGCGCATGCTAGCCATACTGGTCCAGAATATTTCTCTATCTGTCTCTGCCTTTGCGCTTGTTTTCACATTTTTTACTCCAAGCCGCTTGGAGTCTTGGTTAACTCCATCTAACCAAAGTTTTGGCCTACCAACGGTTCTACGTCCATCAGGGTGCGACGACATTACTTTTTTTGTGGTCTATGCTCATCCATACGCTTTACGTGTCCAGCCCATTGCAATCTTGCGATTTTAATGTTCTGATCAACGTTCGGCTCGTTAAAGATTTTATAGAGCTTAGAATTTTTCTTTCGAATATAAGCAACGCTTCTTCATCTTTTTACTAATCGCCCAGCACTCGCTACCATACGTCAGGACAGGTCTTACCAGCGTCTTGTACAGCGTTATTTTGACAAGTTACTCATGTAAACGATTTACGAGAGTAAAACTTACATGTGTAACCGTGGCCTGAGACTTAATGGAAGTAGTGGACTTACTTTAAACTTATTCTTCATAATAACGTTGTTTTCGATGTGCTGCTTGATTTGATGTACCACAGTAAGCAATGCTATGTTAGTCTTGCCGGCACCGGTCGGCGCGCATATCAAAAGGTTTTCATTAGTGTTGTAGGCCGTTTGAAATACTACCGACTGTATCCGATTTAGCTCTTTTATGTTTTCGAATGCCATTTGACCAACCTGTAAATATTGTAATTTTTAATTTTAAACCGCATGTAACTTGCTTTGCTTCATTCAGGGGGTATTTTTTTAAATGGGTCTGCAATTGTTATAACTGTAATCTATAAAATCTTGATAAAAGATGGCGGCTTTAAAACAGCAACAAAAAAGATTTAGGTTACTCTTAGGTGTCTATGATTTTCAGATGTCTTTTATAAAGACAATTAAGGGCAAGATGAAACAGATCAAGACAGACATTTAAATTGTTGTGTCTGTTTATCTGGGCTAATCTTCAAAACAGCTGAACTGATTTGGACGAAACTTTCGCAGAAAGAAAATAATGCAATGAATGATCTAAGCTTTTTATTATTCCGGTAAAATAACAAGAGAAAAATCTAAAAAAGAAGAACAGAATTTTCTTGATTACCTCATCCAAAGCAGAAATTGGTACGCGGTTATTTCCGACCTCTAAAGGCCCTGATTCGTTTTTGGGTATCAATACTTCTTCATATTCCTTAGTATCCTTTCTCACAGCATTTTCAGGCAACATTAGTTTTAAACCAGACACGAAACCTACCGAAAGTAAGAACTTTTAACATAGGCCAGATAAGAACTAAAAGCCCAGCTCAAATGTTTTTTTTAATTCAGGGCTACTTTAAAAATACTATTAACCTCGTTAACGGTTCCTACATATTACTGCAGAACTTTTGTTCCACAAGTTTAAAAAAACTTAATAACATATTTGCCAAAATATATTTTAAATGTTTGCTGAATACTCTAGACGCTTTGCAGTTCTGTATTTTTTGTGGGCACTAGTCGATCAACGGCCATACGCCGTTCATGCCTCGCGTAGAGTAATGCTATTTTAGAGCAGCCAATTTTCATATTTCGATTTTTGTTTGAATGTTTTTTTTTTATTTAATAAGAATTTCTATTTTTTTTTTACAGAGCATCCAGGTTATGGAATGGCAACCACATACTAAAGCAAAAGCTGTTCAATATTATGTACAGAAGCTACCTTTAAGAAGTTCTTGTACCTTTACTTGTTTTTTAATTAACCCTGTATAATTTATATATAGATACAAGTAAATATGTATTACCTGCAGAGTTTTTAGCATTTATGGAAGAATCATACACGTTTGGATATTGCACTTTTGTTTGGAAGTACGTAATCTTCTGTAGTATGGGATCCACTTTCGACTTAGTTGTAGAAAACGGCACCACCGGTTTTGAAAGCTCTGCTAATCTGAAATGCATTGAATTAATAATATTGTTAGATGAATAGAGGCTGACAGTTTATTCTGAACAGGTACATAAATATTAAGAAAATCTATGCAGAATGAATTTAAAAATACTAATCTCATAAGGGCATCATTTGTACAAAATACTATACAACTTTTCCTCTACGACTGTAAAATGTTTTATTCATACAAAAATAAAAATATTTAAATTGGCTGCTCTAAAATCCGCGCTCTGCGCAGCCTAATCCGCAGAGTGCGGTAACCAGTACCTACTGAAAACACAGAGTAGCATAATGTATAGAGTGTAAATCAGAAACTTTAAATCTTGTCTTATTCTCTGGAGGTGCTGGAATGGTGCACACATTCGCGTTAGGAGGCCCCAAAGAGCCTTGTAGTTGTGCCGAGACTTTTAGGTATAAGAGTAGGTAAAGTATTTTGTTTTTTTACTAACATAGGTTAAGTGATTGTTACTAACAAAATATGGGCTGAAAGTTGTCTGTGTGGCGTGCATACTCCTTTGACACTGGCTGGTCATAGCTTCGAATCTATTTTCAAATGTTCGAAATTCGAGGCATGCGCAGAATAACCGCGCAGAAAAGGAGATACCATTATTAATATTTAAAACAAGCCATCACAGAAAAAGCATCTGGGAGCGCTTCCAGGAATTTCCCTGCTTTGTGATTTTATATACCTAGTTTTCATATTATGATGTAATAAGCAGTGATATATTAATTTTATCAGTGAACACGCGTTTGTCCTATAAAGAGTAATTAGCCCTATACTATAGGCTATGAAGTGACGTACCATTCACCTCATCTGAAATAAAATTTATTTATTTATTTATACTTGTCTACATGAATTACCGTTTGGCTCGTAACTGTGCAATATTAATCTCCTGTTCCTGTTCATCTTCATCGTGCCTTTTCGTCTTGGCTTTTTTCTCTTCCTTTCGAACAAGTTTCGCTATCATTTTCTCTTGCCCCGAATGTACGGATACTTGACATAAGTATTGCGGCATTTTGTTTTCTGGTAGGAGTGCTGCCACTGTGAATATAAAAACGACAAAAATGTTATAAATTCTATAAAAGTAATGTGGATTCTATATTATTACTTGGAACATCCAAACGAAACTCAAGAATATTTTAAAATAGGGCATCCAGGAAGCGAATTATTTTTTATTTAAATAATCGAAAAAGTACTATTGAAAATATTTTACAGTTTACCTGAAATGTAATTTTTGAGTTGGTTTTATCTTGGATGTTTCCTGTAGCTTAAATATGTGATAAAGTAGCAGGCAAGTGCATGTGATGGGAATCTAATCTAATTTTTAGCCTGCTCCACAAATGAGCTATCGAGACGCAATTATTATCAACATACTTTCTATTTTAATTTTGGTTATAAAGTGATTATAAGAGTGAGTACAAGATTGACCGACACAATTGTACAATTGTTGATACTTATGTATTCAAAAGTTTTGCATACTTACTTTCCGCTATGGTAGGTTGTGGAGGTGGTGCTTTCAAACTTTCAGTAATTTCTTGTCGATGTTGCAATATATCTTCAATAAACTCAAACTTATCAAAACCCAAGAGCTCAAAAAAGTCATTCTGTAGTTCGTCATTCGTCCTTGGAGAGTTTAGGAGAGTTATAATTGATTGTAAAATATCAGCGCTTGATATACCAGTAGAAATCTCGTATAGTTCCTTTACTTTAGTTTCTAGCCAAACTTTGCTGAACTAAAAGAAAATTGACAAAACATACATAATTGTATTTGTATTGAAAACAGAATGGATCTGTTTTATTTTTGTTTGTGATAAAAGGGTGTATGTGTGTTTATGTATCCTTACTAATATTATAAACGCGAAAGTTTGTATGTATGGATGTATGGATGTTTGTTACTCAATCACGCCAGAATGGCTGAACGGATCTGGATGAAATTTGGCACGGAGATAGACTATAGTGTGGAATAGCACATATAGGCTACTTTTTATCCCAGAAAATTAAAGAGTTCTCGCGGGAACAAAAAAACTTCAATCCACGTGTGTATGAAGTCGCGGGTAGCTAGTGTAATAATATTCATAACTATTTACTGGACTGATTCTGGTATAGCTTTCTATTTAAAAAGGTATGGCTATTGTGGGCTACCCAAAAATGCTGTTTTATATAAGTCTATAAGTCTCAGTTATCAGTAGCCATCCCAAGGGATTGCTAAAAATAACTTCAGATTTAACTTACTTTGGAAACTGGGTGTGAAGGTATAGTAAAATTTTCTTTATTTGTAGTCTGATTGTCATATTTCATGGAGAAATCTGTGACAAAAGCACTAGCTGTGGCTGGTTTCTTAGTTAACTTTGTTAAAGGTTTCTTGGCTGGCCTGTATGGGATATAGTGACATTGTATGTTTTCACCCCATAGCTTTACGCTTTGTATTGGCTCTTTTGTTTCTGTCTTGATGTATTCCTTGGTGTCATCAGTTATTAGGTTTGATATCTTTGTAACAATCTGTAAAAAAACATTAATTGAGTCAAAGTGTGATAAATAAATAGGTATTTCAATCAGCAGTATTCAGTGTACAGGACTATAGGAAACTAGTAAAAATGTTTACAAAATAAAGATTATTAATGAAAATTCAAATAAATTCTGTTTATTAGCACTTCTAAGACCACCTATTTTAAATCAATAAGTAGCAAATTTTTCTTATATTGCATTACATGGTACATTATGATTACCATTTAATTACTTCACATCGTTGGAATATTTATGCTAGAAGTGCTATATTATGCATGTTTATATATATACTATATATTTATTGTATACTGTACATAGGGCATTAGGAAGAAAAAACCATATAATTTCATTAAAATATATGAAAAATTGAAATACCTATAATTTAGGTGAATGACTATCTGTCTGTTTTCATGGCTCTCCTGCTAAGTTGATTTTGATGAAATTTGGTTCAAAGATCCCTTGAGAGCTCAGAGAGCTTGCATCCCAGAGAAGAAATCTAGGTTTTTTCCTGCATAGTCAAAGAGTTGCCATGGGATTTTTACCAAATTTACAATATACGCAGTGCATGCATCATGCATCATCTGATAACAAAAAAAAAATGCAGTTACCACACAAATCTTATTAGCAGTAGATGACACAACATTGCCAAACATCTGTTTGAGCTGCGACAGATGTTTCAGCATAACAATATCCTGGTCTAGGAACATCCTCAATGTCAATACAGCAGCATCCTCTATAATATCACTTGACGCCTCCCCAGTGAGAAGTTGACATGCTTCTCTGAGTTGTTCCAAAAGATTTATGATGTTTTCCGATGATGGTTCATTATCTTTTATGTAGTTGGTTATGTCTGTCAAAGTTTTGAACCTGAAAAATTAACAGATTTTAATGACAGAGATTTGATAAGGCACAGTGGTCTATGTAGAGGGAGGTCTTAGGTTGAATTACTGATTACAGAAATTAATTGGTACTTTTAATTTCTAAATTGTCTTTGGTCTGGTACTTTGGGGGGTTTTGGCCAAAACTAGATACTACACTTTAAGCAAAGATGCAGATAAGGGATTTAATATTCTTGCTTCATAGAAATTGAATGGGCCTGCTTTTATTTTAAGACTACATCATCACACAGTACAATGACATCTTGAGTTCAAGGGCTATTCATAATAATACAAACAAAAAAAAGCATATAAATAGAGAAAAATAATGGGTCGAAGTGGAAGAAAAGGTTGGCAGATGTAAAGGTTGGCAGATGAAAAGGTTGGGATAAGATAACTACAGCTATAGCAGAATGTTAGACAAGGGGAGCAACAAAAAGAGAAGAGTGGAAGAGAGTGGTGGATATAGATACGAGTATATTTAATCTATGAAGACACACCCCATTGTAAGTTCTTTTGTTTTGTTTAAGTGTTTTTTATCCTTTTTGTTACATAAGAATAGCTATTTGTAGAATAGAAGTGACTGATCCCCCAAGTCACGGGTATATCCTAGTTTGGGGGTCCAGGGTAATTTAAGGAAATTGTACATTTTGTTTGAATAAATAAAGATTTTTATTATTATTATTATTTCGTCTCATCAATAAATTGCTTTAAATAAATTACTTACTGTCATAAAGTTGTGTGTTTTATGGTATTAGGTACATAATTTCCTATTATTTGACATTCAAGAGTGGTCTGCATGCTAAATAGTGCCATGGTCAATACATACACAATTATAAAGAAACCTTACCTTTGAAGGTTGCTTGATAGTTTGACAACTAATTTCACATTGGGATTGGGTTTGAGACAACGTGGTTTGTCAAGCTGTGTATGCGCTCGTAACGCTCTTGTTATACGAGGCAATTCCAACATTTTGACTGTCTCTAAAATAAGAAATGTTATGTTGATATAATATAAAATTGCCTTTTATTTCAGACTATACATTGTTAGTTTTTATAGATTACGTCTTAAGCACCCCTTAGGTCTGTGTGCTTCTTGGCAAAGGCTTCCTACAACCCACATCAGTGCTTGCAGCCCTGTGCCATTCTTCTCCAGAATGGCCTAGCTGTCAGTTTCAGCTCATCCTTTTAATATTTGCTGCTGACCCTTATTTCTTTTTATATGTTGATAAGTACATAATAGAATAGATTTTTCAGTTAATGAGTGAGTTAAGAGTCTTCTTTATATTGTACTATATGATTCCGGCGACTTCGTCCGCGTGGATTAAGTTTTTTGAATTCCTATTTCCGGGATAAAAGTAGCCTATGTCCTTCCCCGGGGAACAAACTGTCCCTGTACCAAGAGCAACGGCGAAATTATTATTGACCACATTTACTAAATCTTGATTGTACACAAGTAAGGTAAAGATGAAAGTAATTTGCTTATTTTTTTATATTTTATCAAGTATTCACCTTAATTAATTGAACCTAGGTAAAAAAATAAAATATTTAGGGAATCTTTTTTGATTATTTAGTTCCCGTTTCTCAGTTTAGTGTTACCATTTTATGTATAAGCTACCTAGTAGCTAGAATAAATCTAAATTAATAGATTATTTTGTATCGTTTTAAAAATTGTAATTATTTCGTCTGATTAATGTTTGCATAAATAATAGTATTGCTCTTTTTTTTAGTGTATTTTATATTATTTAAGTGATTTTTCTTGCATACATTATTTAATAATCTTTAACACAATGGTAAGAATTGAAAGAATATTATGGCAGCACTGATGCTGATTGTCTGTGGTTGTGCCGAATGTTTTACTGGTCTGTGGTTGTCATCTGTCTTTGTTTTTGTGGCTTTCTTCCGGTTGTCATTTTTAGAAGTGACATTACCCATAGAGATATATTACCTCTATGGACATTACCACATAACCTACAATACTTTAAAACGAAATATCTTTTTTTTCTAGGCTCATAAAAAAAAAATTCTAGCTGCTGTGAGCTTCATATTCGACGCTTATAAAAACATATTTTTTTCACACGTGTACATAATTATTTTTTCTCAATAATATTGATGTATGGAAGTTCGCCGTTGCTCTTTCATTAAAATCGGTTGAGCAGGTGGGCCGTGATAGCGTAGCAGACAGACAGACAGACAGACAGACACACTTTTGCATTAATAATATTAGTATGGATATCAAATGAACTCACACGCGTCAAAGTATTATAACACTAGCTTGATATCGGCGACTTCGGCCGCGTAAAATAAGTTTTATAATTATCACGGCAACTCCCTAATTTTCCAGGGTAAAAGACCGAAAAGAACTCCTCAATTTTCACTCTCTAGGTCCTCAACTATACCCATGCAAAAAATGTTTTAACTGTTTGAACTTATAAGTTTAGAGTAGTGATAAGTGATTACCTACCTATTTTACGGGACTATCCCCTAATTCGTGTTATCCTTGCATGCCGGTTTATCTTCAATTTAGTTTTGCGGTTTGCCAATATGGTGAAATACCTACATAACATCCAATATTATCTTACAGGTTTTTGGCAAAATTTTGTATTGCACAAATGTTAAAGAAACTAGACATACAAGAAATGAAGATTTCTAAATACAACTATTTTGACTTAACCTGAACCAAGTACACAAAGAGAATACCTAACAATAGTGTTGAGTAGGACTTACAAGAGGCGGGACATTTGTCCCGGACATGACGTCAAAATGTAAGAGCGGCTCAACATTTGAAAATGTCCTACTTCACATTTCATGTCGCGTTCGTGCGTACGTGTTTGAGCGTACTAGAGTGAGAGAGAATGCGTCGCCGCGCCGTCGTGTCTCGCCGCCGCGTAGCGCGTGTTGTCTCGCGTCTCGCGTCGCGTTACCTCTTTGCCTCTCGGTCGCGTTTGCTTCTTACTTCATCTATGTAATGCGACTATTGACTAATGCGAGTGTGAGCCAGCGAGACACCGAAGTGTCAGTCTGGCGTCTGCGCTTCTTTTTTTATTTATTATACACATTTTTTGTATAAAACTGTTTTAATCACGTATTTCGTTTAATTATAAAAATGTCGAATAAAATACTGATATTTGTTATTAGGTTATTACAAAATAATACAACTTGAGTAGGTAGGTACTGAACTGACAATCAGTTGATTATGTCAGAATATGTCAATTCCTTCATCTATCTCACGAGTTTGAGTTGTAAAATGTAAGTATTAATGGTGCGTTCCGAAATACACTGAGAGCACTGAAAGTCCCCAGTAAAGAGCACTGCCAGTGCTCGCAGTGCTTATAACGGAACACACACTAAGTCAGTCACACTTTTGAAAGGTACAATTAAATGCACCAGTACGCGATGACATAATCACTCGTAACCTCAAATGAACCGCTATACGGCTCGCCTCTTTTGAAGTGGTACATTGTACTGGCTCAGTACAAAAAAGAGGCTACTCTTACAAACTCTTTTTCAAGTCATGTCCTACCCAACACTACCTAACAATAATTGCAAAACAAAAAGTGCAAAAATGCGAAATCATAGAGAGTAGTATATTCTTTGTGCGAAATTGGAAATGCAATGCAAATTCTAAACAGATTCACGTCACTCACCTCACGTCATAATTGACATAATTGACAAACGACAATTATTGACAGCAGAGCGATCGGCTATAAATTGTCGCAATCATTAAAGGACTGCATCAATGTCAAAACATGGTTTTGGCTTCACGTATCACTGAGACTGTCCGTAAAGGATCGTTGAGGACAAAAAAATGTTTTGACATTGATGCAGTAACTATCGATAGAATTAATTGCTGAAAATTGGTATCACGTAAGACTTTTGAAGTAAGATGTCGTTTACGGACCGTGACAAACGTGACGTCAAACTAGGCTTTCATTGATACATGGTGGGAGGTGTTTTTAGCGGTGACATAAGGTGTCCATTAATCGTTTTACGACTCTAATATCTAAAATAAATATAATATAAGAATTATAAAGCTCGAATAGATTGTTTGTTAGGTAAACATAGAAAATACTATTATTTCAAGCAAGTGTAATTAAGCTATATTGGAATGGCTTCAAAATGTTATTTAATTTATGACACTCTATTGACAATTTACCTTTTAGGTATACCGTACCTATGTCTAGCTCATATGTCTGTGGTCTAGCTAATAAAATATTCTCATTCGCAGTATTGCCAACTCACGCTATTAAAAAAATACAAAAATTGTACGACCAAATACATACTAATAATAAGTAATAATATTACATCCATACTAATATTATAAAATATGCGAAAGTGTGTCTGTCTGCTACGCTTTCATGGTTCGTCTGTTCAACCAATTTTGGTGAAATTTGGTACAGGGGTAGGTTGTATCCCGGGGAAGGACATAGGCTAGTTTTACCCGGAAAATTAAAAAGTTCCCGCGGGAATCAAAAAATCTTAATTCACGCGGGCGAAGTCGCGGGAATCATCTAGTTCTAGTTATTTATAATTAAATATTAAATTATAGGTACTAAGTACTTTTTTTAAACCTTTATTGAAAACAATACAATAGAACTTAAAGCTAGAAAAGTGCCGTGGAATGGTGGCAAGAATGCTGGCTGCATTTCCTCGTTGGACACCCAGGCTCATAGAATAATATAACCCACCCAGGCTGATCCTTTGCGCAATAAATTTAATCTGTGAATAAAATGAAAATATCCATAGACAATTTCGGTATCTTGAGATAGCTCTAGCTTATGGTATCTTTGATTGCATCGTAAAAAGAAAATCTACTAACTTATGCGCATCGCTTCATAAATTAAAGTATTTTGTATTATATTTATTAAAAAACAAAGCCAACAAGTAAATTAAATAGAAAATCACAAGAAACCACAGACTCGAAAATATAACATAGTTAAATAGGTAATGCAGTTAAATTTGGAAGACTGTTATATCTACTTAAATTGCTAGATTACCACATGATTACCATAGACATTCAAATTAGTCGGATTATAAATAGGTCTGCACTACCAATATATCGATATTCAGAGTTCGTGACTAGTAATCTGTGGTTAGCGACCCATTGCTACAATCCTGAAAAAGCTTACGTGAAGCCGGCTCTAAGGACTGTAACAATGGATATCCTTTAGGACATTTTTGGATGTGATATTGCGACAATTTATAGCCGATCGCTCTGCTGATTGTAACCGATTGTGACAGTCCAATATCAGTTCAGAAGTTTAAATCATTGTTATGCCGCGTATACACATACAACAACAAGTTGTCAAGTTGAGACAGAAACTTGCACGTTGCGCTATGACCACAGACATATATGACGACCTCCCTGGCGCTGTGTTGAGCGCTGTTGTCTGAACTTGGGAGGTCCCGGGTTCGATCCCCGGCAGGGTCAATTTTGGAATCGAGGTATAGATAAGACGTACCTAATTTCGGTTTTTTTTTCTGATCTGGCCTGTTAGGAAGCTTCGGTCGTGGATAGTTACCACCCTACCAAGCGTCACCTGCCTACCGACAAGCCATTTAGCGTTCCGGTACGATGCCGTGTAGAAACCAAATATCTTGTAAGTACCTACTAATATTATTATAAATGAATGGATCTACGTTACTCAATCACGCCAGAACGGCTGAATGGATCTATATGGCTCAGAGATAGATTGTAGGTAGTCTGGAATAACAGACAGGCTACTTTTTATCTAAATTGAAATATTATAGAAATTTAAAGAGTTCCCGCGGAAACAAACCTCAATCCACGTTGACGAAGTCACGGGCATCAGATCGTGGGTTTAATTTATCCGCCATACCTATCCATGACAGGTTATCCCGCTAGTAGGTACTATCTTAGACTACCTACCTATATCAATTCAATTCAATTTATTTCTCAAAATACAAATACATAATATATACATACATAATAATATACATTGTTCACGTGGTTAGATCTATTACTATTACAATACACGATGCATTATTTAGATGAAAATAGAAGAATTAGTAATGAGATCAACGGTAGCTGTTGTTCTTTCTAGATTTTTAAAGATCTGTGTTAGGGACAACTAGCCCTCTCCCTCGTTCACCATAAAGTAAGTAATTAGGTTTAGGCACAGATGTAGTATGTACTAAACAGATCACATAACTACCTACTAGGTGAGAATGCAGTCAAAACTTCAAAAGTTACCTTGTAGCGAATAAAAATAACTGGCTCGTTGGTTTAATGCTTGGCATGTTCGACTGCGGCCGACGAGGTCCCGGGTTCGAGTCCCGGGTCGGGCCATAATTGAGTATTGGATTTTTCTGACTAGAAATTCTCAGTAAGTACTTACTAGCCCGGAGTTGGAAGTTGGCGGTGTTTCACCCCCGTGCCTCGGAGAGCACGTTAAGCCGTCGGTCCCGGTTATTATCACTAACATGATAATAGTCGTTAAAGCCCGCCAACCTTGGAGCAGCGTGGTGGGTCTAAGCTCTAATTCCCTCTATCTATCTATCTATCTCCTATGAGAGTGGAGGCCTGTGCCTAGCAGTGGGACGTTAATGGGCTGTAGTGGAATAAAAATAAATGCATAGGCTTCAGGCGTCATGTACCTATCTAAGCACTTTAAGGCACATAAAAATCCGGGGATACCCAACCAAATTTTTCCCCGCCATTTTGCACTTAGTAGACTGACTATAGCGCTTTACACGTAGGCTTTATTAAAATAGAGCACCTAATGAATTGAATAGGTTAGGTACTAGGTAATAATATTGATTAACATCCTTGATACTAAGCCTATGTGTAGCACTTAAACAGTATCTTAAACTGCACCGTCACTTACCATCAGATGAGATCATGTACTTACTAAACTTTTCAGGAAAAAAAAAACGAAGTCTCTAGCACAGAATACCTAAATAGTAGATACCTTACTAGAAGTTAAAAACGTCGGTAGAATGGTAAGTTCTTGCCACAGCCCCGCCCCACAAGCTCCCATCAGACAATATAGAGAATCCTAAAATGCTCTGCCGGAGACTAAACCCGGGACTTCCCACTAAAAGAGGACTACAGCGCTGACGACTGTGCCAGGAAGGTCGCCATAGGACACGCATGGTCTTAACTTGACAACTTACAACTGCTCAACTCGTCAAATGCTGAATGAAGAGACGGAGGGTGTCTTCTGGCACATTACTAGATTTTTTTATCCACTACAAGTTAGCCCTTGACTGCGATCTCACCTGATGATAAGTGATGATGCAGTCTAAGATGGTATAACATGTTAGGGGCATGGCAGTTATATTAAACCCATACCCCTATCTTGACAACTTACAACTTGTCAAATGGTAAATGAAGAGACGTAGGGTGTCTTCTGGCACATTAGTAGATAGGCACATCTACTCATGTGCGTACTTCGAAGTACGCATGAGTATTTAAATAAAAAAAAACTGTCAATCATCCAGTAAGCTTGCAGGAATAGTACATTACACATCTAGGGCAGTAAAATAAGAAATGTCTCAGATCACATGTAATTGTTGTCCGAGGCGAAGCCGAGGTCAATAAACATGTGATCTGAGGCTTTCTTATTTACTGCCCGTGGTGTGTATACTATTTTTCTCCTCGACGGAGGCGGAAAGCGGCATTTTCGTTTAGCGCAGCGGGAGGAAAATTGACGCTTTCCGCCCGGAGGTGAGAAAAATCATTTTTTACTAACTCTTCGCTAGTGAATGCTGCCACTATGATAATATTATTGTGAGCGAAACGAACGCGATATTTATTTCTTTATTCTTACCAGAAATTATAGGTTGGGTAGGTACTAAAACTACAAACAGGCTCTTACTGAAAATATTTCAGCAGGATTTGGGACTTGATTAATGAGGATTTTTAAGGTTTTGATTTTGGAAGCCCCTCTTCACCTCTACGGCTCGGGATCCTCGGATCAGCCTCTTTAGACCGCCATTAGGCTAGGTAAATTGCTAATAAAAAACATTTACTTAAAGTTGCTTTAATTTATTGAAGCAATAATTACTTAGATACAATAAAACTAACGATAGATACATACAGATTTAAATTTATTTGTATTTACTATGGCAATGAGATTACATTGATTATGTTTATGATTTGTTTATCATATTTAAGTTTGTTGTATTTGAAAATTTTACTTTATGTAACTAAGAAATAATTATTATTATGTAGGTACCTATAGTTCGCGCGCGGGTTGAATGCAGAGTAAATGTATGGTGACACATACATTTACTCTGCATTCAACTCGCGCGTGAACTGTACTTGTATTCGATTGTTGGTTAAATGCTCGAAGACTATGTACGAGCTTGCCAAAATCGAAAAAGGTCTAATATCGAACCAAAAAATGAGAAAATACGGAAGTTGGATAATTTTTACAAGCCTTCAATATTTGTACCTACCTACTTATGTTTGTTTAGGTCAAATCTTGCAACTGAAATTTAACAAGTTACGGTCCCCAACCGATTGAGGTGAAATTTTGCATAGGTACACTAGTTTGGATGACAATATGATAACAAAACAATGCATAGCTAATGTGACTTTATTCTAAATCGGCTTCCCAAAGGACTCCCAAAGATTGTGGACTACTTAGGTATTATTTATGCACTCACATGATATTATGGGTATAAATTAAAAGGGTTTGTTGAGAAGAATACGTACTTTATCATTTAAGTTAGTTTTTTAACATTTAAAATTTATAAAAAACTAAATCCCTCTCAAGCACTCAACCCATACTTGGATTTTGATAAATACTGAAGCACCTCATAGAAACCTCATAGGTACCTAAAATAAATATACGTTTTGATAATCATAGACTTATAACGAACAATTCAGAATTTAGTAATTTTTTCAGAAGTTTGGTTTCTCGGAAATGGATCTAATGATTAGGATGAAATTTTGTATTCAGATAATGTTTTACTTCCTTCTTCTTGTGGACAGGTGTTATCCCTGTGTTTTCGCGGGAAGAACTTGAAAGACACCGAGCAAAAGTCTAGTCGGTCACACGCGTTTGTAATTCTATTTTATGCATTTCTAATTTATAGTTGAAAGTATAAGTTTCAAATACAAAAGGTATAGGTGTCTATAATATCTACCTCAAAACATTTATATCACTTACATATTCAATATTTATGTACTTCAGTTGAATACATTAATGAAACAATTTATTATGTAAGTACGTACAAACATCACAATAATTTACGTAGAATATAATTATTAAAACACTTATTTTTTTTCTCTAATATTTTATTTTATGGTAATAATAATATTTGGTATGCATATTTTGATTTGTTTACTCACTTTTATTTATGCTGTTAATTGTATATTCAAAAATGGTTTACAAATTTTAATTTCGTCTAAATCTAACGTCTATAGATAGGTAATAATGTAACAGGTATAACTTCCTAATCTTATTAACTTACCTATACAAATCAACTGTTTTTCAACTTTTGAATCTGACCAATATCAAAGTTGAGGAACACGCTAACAAAGGTGGATGAACCTGGGCTATGGCCAAAGCCTAGACCAGCCATAGTAGCTGTGTGAATTTTTTGAAAATTGTGATTATGGGAATAAAATTAGATAGTTTATACCTACTTGTTGTAACAGTTAGCTACCATATTATGCCATAATTCTTCCAGACCGGAGAGAGAGTTAGGCTATGCAAGTTTAAGATATTGGTTATATTAGTTGGTTGGAGTAGGAAAGGTTTTCAGTTTAATTAGTTTAGGTAATGAAAACACCTAAATTAATAATAGGTTCGATTTAAATTTCTATAAATAAACATATTCTTTATATTAATTATATTCGGCCACACGGATATTTTTGGGCCGTTACTTACTCTTCTAAAATTAATTTATTATCTACACTTCCTTATTACAATTACTTAGTAAGAATAAAGGTAGAAAGCATTAAAACATATTATACTCATTTTGAAAAATACTACTTAGCATTATATTTTTTCTAATTGTATTTAGGTACTATTTTTCTATTTAAAAATAAAAATATAATACTTAGGTTACATTTGATAATATGGATAATTATGCTAGAATAGGTATTTACCTACTCGCATGTTACTTTATATATTTTTATAAAATAAAGAAAATAAAATACTTAGGTGCTTAAGTACTTTGAAAAATATCTAACGATTCTTAATACTTTTCACCTTTACCTTATTAAACATTAATTAAATATACCTAATTAAAATGCCTAATTTAAGACAATAATTATATTCCTGGTGTATTTGGTTTTACCTTACAGTGAATAGGCCCCAATTTTTGAAACACGAGTGATTTTTAAAATATTGTTATATAAACAATAAACTTTTTATAAAACCTATCATTTATATATAAATGATAGGTTTATAAAAATTATATATAATATATATATACGATTTTCACGCATATTTTTTAGCTGCTGCATTGCATTGATGAAAATTGAGTGACGGACGATTGAGCAACATATTATGTGGCATCATGTTTGACCGCGCCGCGCCGTTACGTTTATAACCCAATTCGAGAAGCATTTTAGCCTGAATGGTAAGATTTTCAGGAAGTAGTCCTATCTACCTTGCATTAGAGCTCTGTGCTTACATAATTTTTATTTGCTTCATAAATAACCATCGAGTATAGAGATTTTTTATTCAACTGACTTTCACAGATTGAAATGTTTCCATCTAGATTCCACCTAGCGTTACAAAAATGGGGGATTTGTTATAAATTAAACTACATCTAACAAACCTGATCTAAAATTCAATAGAACACTCCTATTTTATAACATTTTTAAAGAAGTGCATTTCGTCTAAAACTGAAGACTATACGACTTGTCTCGAAACTTCTTTAAACATACCTACCCTGTTTACTTATTTGAACAAGGGAGTTACAAATCATATTGTGATTATAACATTGGGATAATCGCAATTGTAGAATACCATAAATTCAGCCAGTCACAACAATTACAATTAATGCAACTTTATTATTACAATTTTCATGCTAACCTCTCACGAAACTACGCATTGAAACAAAAATAAAAGCTAGGGTTCGTATAATGGTTCATCCATTATATGTAATAATGTTACATATAAATATTAAAGTGAAAGATTATATTATATTATATTTTAAGTGAAAGATAGGTACATTATTTAAATATAATGTATCTTTCACCTAAAATATATTTTATGCTTACACAAAATTAGATTTGAAATTCGTGAAAATGAAACAAATAATTCCACCGTTAGCATTATGATTTTATACCTCCTTATTTTTCGTGGGTATGTTTAAAAAGGCATTTCAATAAGAAAATAAGGGACATAGTCGTCTAAAATTGGTACTTCTGACTCAGTATTGAATAAATACATAATTTATGTAACTAAGACAATAATTTATATTCTAAGTTTATGAAGATTTTCTTCACTTAAATATACATCTTCGTACCACATTGCTGTTTTAACTTTCACTTTGACTAGTACATTTTTATACATTAACTAATTAAGCTATACTTACATACAATTTTACACACAGAACTAGATACATTGCGATTAACCAATGAATTTAGCAAAATATAGATATTATTAGATTAGATTATAGCATATCACTAAGTAATAACAACGAATTAAACTTTTTGTTTTAAATAGAAGTGAAGAATAGACATGTAATTTAAGAAGTACAAAAAGTGTACTGTGTAGTGTGTGTAGGGTACCAACTTTTAATAAACATACTTTAAAGGTTAAGCAATGGACCAATGTTTTTCTTAAAACTAAATTAATATTGATATAGGTAAGTAATTAAAAATATGGCAACATTTGCGTACTAAGCTTTATTCTTGGTTGCGTCAATTTAATTAATCCAAAGTTAAGTAAAATGGTGACTTTTGCTTGGAAGAAATAAAGTTAAAAAATATCTAATAATTATTATATCTAGTACAAAGCAACAATTCTATGAAATAATAAATTAAGATTGTGTAAATATACTGATTGGATTAGAAAAATATAACGTAAATATATTATGGAAAATTTAGCCCAAAATAGTTTGGAATGGACTATTTATATATATTTTTACAAACAATCTATGTACCTATTCAACATCTAAAAGTGGTTATAAAAATATTATAAGCAACAGTCAAAGAAATCTAAAAAGATTGGTATCAAAGTTTGACTATAAAGCTGGCATCACACTAAGGGACATTACACCGCCTATTATACAATTTAGCAAAAATCTAGTGGAAAATTCTGGAACACGGTGTAATGCTTACAGCTAGAGAATGGATCGTACGTTCAAACAAAGAAACAAAATAATAAACATACAATATATCATAATAAAATATATAATATCTACATATGACGATATGAAACTCTGATATTTAAAAATAGTCTTAAATAAGTTCTCATAATATAATCTATTTATTTAGAGAACTCCGAGATAATAAAATAAATATAATATAATTTATCGTTTTATGGTCATAAAGTAAAACCATATATTATAAAAATATAGTCCCATTTATATTTGTAAAATATGAATAACTGTAGAATATTTTAGTATTCCGGCGTACGATCCATTTTATTGCTACAGCTTTTTTATTTCTCCTTAAACAGACGACAGATTAAGAAATATATTGAAGTATAAAAATAAATGCGGTAACTAACAATTCAACATTAGAAACTTTGGTCCAAATTGAAGAAAATAAAACTTTATTAAATCCGTCTCATTTTGAACACTATTTAAAATTACAAGATATGGTTTATTTTCGATAAGCCTTAGGTATCTATAATATGTATAGCAAATAGCAATTTTAGGTTGTTACGATAAATTTATAAGGTAAATTTATAAGGTAAATATTATAACAAAGAAAGATCTTCTAAAAATACTCCAACTATTTTGTTTGTCATAATTCAGCTGAAGTGACTAAAGGAGTCGTATTAAATATAGGACGTGTGAGTTTAAAATATCTATCAATATATAAATCTATAATGAAATCTATATTAACAGACTTAAAAGTACGAAACATTTTGATTAAGTAATTTAAAAAACGCTCAACAATTCTAATGTCTAACAAAAAGAAATTTTTATATTTTACCACACGTTGCTGTGCCAAAATGAGATTGCTGATGGAATAGGTACCTGTGAAAAAAAACCAATTTATTAAGTATATACCTTAAATAATTTAAGTCTTGCTAAGTAAGAAGGTACTCTCGTACATACGTAAATTAAATTATATTGTAATTTAAAAAAAAAAATATATAATTAAATTGTTATGTATGAACTTGACAAACGTGTAGATAATATTCTATATAATATTATTTTTTAATTTTTTTAAATATTATTTCGAACTATGCGCACACTCTACTTCTCTACTCTGTGTTTGGAAAGTATGGGGAATCCAAATGATGGAGATTTTAACATCGATAGAAGAACACCACGGCTGACTTTTCGTTTATTGCAATCGATGGACCAAAATTATCTTATCTTTGTGATAAGATCAAATCGGCTGATCGGCTAGCAAAACAAAAGAAACCTTCGGCTTAGGTTTCATTTTAATAAATATATTTTTTGTCGTTTACAAACCTCTTCTTTAATCCTCCAAAATGATGTTTACAGACCTATAAAATATAAGAAAATCATCAGTATGCATTGAAACATAATAGTATAAGAACGGTCCAAATGCGTTTTACAAAAGGGAATTTTCTGTTAAACTGTAAGTTATTTTGTAGAAGGACAAGGGAATTGAAATCCTCACAATGACTCAAGTTATTTATATGTATCTAGAGGCATTTGTAGGAATAAGCTAGTTGACAGGGCTTATTCGGGTTATATTAAGCATCGCAAGCATCTTGGATTATTGGCAATTTATTTTAAAGCTGATATAGTATCTATCAGTTAATAGTAGTAAGTCTAGTAGTAGTAAGTAGGTCTACGATAAATTTTATACAGCAGCATTAGACACAAGATAACACAATCACAATACAAAGCTGAGAGTTTCATGAGTCGATTTATATTGACAACTTTTTCGATTTATATTGACAATGCGCCTTCCATCAGCTGGACTTATATATATCTATAAAATTATCGAAAGCAAGAAAAGGCTGCTTGATTGTCTCAGTCATGTCTTTATGTTGTTTATTAATCTAGCCTGTGTTTAGGGGCAACCAGGGTGGTCTTTTAGATACGGTTTTTTATAAGTATTATTTATTTATTTCAAACCTACTCATAGTAATTAATGTGAATTGAAATTTAATTTAGTTTCAGTTTAGATTACAATTAACCTTTAGGTCCACGAGCACAAGGTCATTAAATTATGTTAAATTTTCTATACCTGTTCATTTTATGTTGACCCGGAGTAAATTTATCAAATAAGTGACAGCATTACAAAATTTTACTAAAATATTTCAGGCCGTGTGCGTCATGTTGTGCAAGTCAACCTTAGTTTATGTGAATAAATGTATATTTTGAAAGAAAATAATAATTTGCATGTCAATCCTGTAATCTGTCGATATTTTACATATATGCAAAGTTTTCCTTAAAAAACATCGAAATTGTTTCCATACCTAATCACAAGTAGATTTAGTAACTATTTCGGCCGTTAGCCTGCTAATCTATAATATATTTTGTCAAATAGTATTCTTTTTATAACAACATACCTAATCATGTAATCGTTTGATTACAGATATATATTAATTACCAATTTAGGACGGTAGCCTGCAAAGCGAGAATTAAGTTAATATGTTTGACCGAGTTGCAAATATAAATCAAGACTCACAGTTTTAGGTATTAGTAATAGAGACGGCATAAAGTTTCAGAAACACACGAGTTTACGAAGATACAATAAACAGATAAAGCTGACACTTAGGGCGAATACACAGGGTTAATAACGGTAACTGTTCTAAAACTGCAACTAATCACTCTAAACTTGAGAACTTCTATAATCGAGACAAAGAATTTTTTGAAAAAATGCTTGTAAACTGAATATTTTTTAAAGTGTAGTTAGTTGCAACATTTTTGCAACTACCGTCGAGCTGTATGATGATTAGAACATGCCAAAGTAAATTGTTATTCGAACCGAAAAGAAAGAAAAGGCATTGAAAAGTATTAGAGGAAAAAATCCTAAACAAAAATGCTCGTTCGGCTTGTATTCCCATCAAACTATTGCCATGTTCTTTTTCATCAAGACTTTTCAACAACGACACTGCCCACTTACCAAAAGAGATTATCAAATAGTAATAACGAAATAACAACATACTTTACATTACTATTTATTATATGATAACGATTAACTTCTAAATTAAACTTCGGTTACCGAAACTTGTTCACACAAAGTTGGCTGAAAATATGAGAGAAAATAATGGCATGATTAGTCTAAAAACTTATCAAATGTAGAAAAAAACTTAGCGACATCCTCTAAGGTGCATTATTTTATAATAACTTAGTGGTTTTACTTACCAATAATTAAAGCCAAAATTATGATTCCAATGACAGCTGCAATTATCATCATCTGGAAAAATAAACGTTTTCCTGTTAAATTAATTAGTTATTATTTAAATGTGTACTGGCGCCCAAATTAGGACTGAGGCCCAAATCGGACATATAAATTATAAATGTAAAAAACATGAGAATATATGCATACTTAGGCCGACTTGCGCAACACTGCCTAAACTGATTTATTTAAATTTATCTGTAGTAGGTACATAATGTAGTAGTACTTTTTGATGTTTATTCCGGTGTTGACATGAAAAGGATAGATAATACAACATTTAACTTTCACGCATTTAAGAAGTGGCTCTTACTTCTTTAATTTTTCCAATTAGAGATGCTGCAAATCAATCAATAGTGGTCAGGTTACATTTAAGTATTTCTGTGACTCTGTGTTAGGCTGAACTTTGAAGGGATACTGTTAACACTGTCCTCAAGTCTGGACAGTAGTAAAATTTTGCTTCGCTTCACTTTGTTGTCTTTGTCAGTGTACTGGGGTTTCTGGGCAAGCTTTATCCTTTTATTTTTAACCTTTGGGATTTTTAAAAAAATTGGTGTATTTCCATGTTGCTTGCAAATAATTAGTAAGTAAGAAGAAAATATTAAAACTATAAAATACCTTTAGGTTCTGCAACCAGAATTTGCTTTTAAGTTTTCCTGCTTGCTGTTCAAATTGCGATGCGCCTTGCTGTAGCGCATCTGAAAAACGTAAACAAATGATAAGATTGCTAGAATGCAAAAAAAATCTTCTTGTATTAGGTATGTTGTAAATTAATAATATATAAAATACATGATCCTCACTTAAAATATAATAATATCTTATACTTAGCTCAATACTTAGTAAGTAACATTATCACAACATATATATTTATTTATAGATATACCTAATACTGAAGGCATCTAACAATATTTAATATTGAAACAACGTACCTGCCCTATCGTCGAGTTCCGAGAGCTTTTGATCTCTCTCCAATACCTTCTCCACGTTTGTTTTCATTATGTCGACCACCTGGGGAAGGTTAAGTTTCAATATCAAAGATTCCCTTTGTAAATGTAGGTACCTAACTGTGATATTCGTACCACAGCCTCGATATAAAATTACAAGGTAAACAAATGATTTTCCTTAAGCACTTATCAAAAGCTTTTGAATAGAGCTGATTAAGTAGGTACGTATTTCTGTCGCTTGAAAGTTCCACTTAGGGGCGACGAAGCTGTATTCGAGAAGTCGTTATTTCGTTTAACGACGACAAAGTATAGGTATCTGTGGTGAATCTTTGCGGTAGTTCTGGTAATGTAAAAGGAAATACGCCGGATATTAGAAATGTTCGCGTCACAAGCCGACAATCTATACAGGTTGCCAATCAGACTATTTCAAAGTGGGTTTAAGATTAGATAGGGTACCCGTACAGCGAATAAAATATACTCTCTAGATTGTCTATAATCATAGTAGAATGTTCTAATATTATATTAGCCCATATAATATGAAATGAAATGAAATTTGGGCAATTTGATAGATATACTTACAAGTAAGTATAGCAAATAGTATATCCTACTATTAGTACAAGTGTAGTAAGTAGTAAGTTAGTCAAATAGTATATATTATTTACTTACTAAGTAGTATATCAAATAATTAATAAGATTATAGTAATAGGGGTATTAAGAAGAATATATTCAACTATTTTTTAAACTACTAGAAATTACCTATTCTGTGCTAATACTTGCGCTTGCTGCTATCAGGGGGGTTACTACCATCGCTTAAAGCAGTATCATTTCAAAATAACAGCTTTACGTCACGTACCTTGACGTCCTTAAAATAAGGATTATAATTCTAAAACACGAACGTAGACAATATTAAAATAATAGGCCTTTAAGCAAAGGTAGTTTGCCCCCAGACCTGTTTGCAAGTAAATGCCTAAGATGGAGCGCGCTCAAATTTTTCTCGCCATTTTACAATTTCAGCTTTCATTACTAGAGACTCTACCTTCATTGTAATAACTAAAAATAATGGATAGAAGCAGGTGTTACTTTGCAGAAGTCCATGATAATGAAAGAACTAGAAGTTTAATTCGCTATAATTCGCTACAGTAGGTAAATCTATGTGGTACAGTGTGTATCTTGAACTTGTAGCTTGCGATATTCACCACACCTTGTAGCAAATTAAACTAGTTCTTTCATTAACTATAAATAACTTACTTCGTCCACTTGCGCTTGCGTCTGCTGTAAGCGACGTTGAGCAGCAATCTGCTGTGGTGTTTTGGGACCTCCCACCGGCATATCATCGCTGGTGGGCGCCAATCCTCCTTCCGTCGCCCTGGTAACAATTATTACACACTAGATGATACCCAATTCGTCGATACAGCAAAGCCAGACTAAAGTCTTCAACGAGTGCGTCCTGCCCGTAATAACGTATGGAGCGGAAATGTGGACACTGACGCTGGGTTCTCGTCCACAAATTAAAAGTCGCTTAACGTCCTATGGAGCGGGCTATGTTGGGAATCTCTCTCAGGGATAAAATCCGGAAAGAGGAAATTCATAGAAGAACTAAGGTGATCGACATAGCTCTGAGGATTAGCAAGCTGAAGTTGCAGTGGGTAGGTCATATCTGTCGCAGAACCGATGGCCGTTGGGGCAGACGTGTTCTGGAGCGGAGACCGCGTACCGCCAAGCGCAGTGTAGGACGACCTCCAGCTCGCTGGTCCGATGACCTAAAGAAGGTGGCGGGAAGCGGGTGGATGAGGAAGGCGGAGGACCGTGTTTGGTGGCGCGCTCTCGAAAAGGCCTATGTCCAGCAGTGGATGCATACAGGCTGATGGATGGATGGATGGATGGCGATGATACCCGCGAATTAGTTCGATTTAGTGCCGATTGCACCAACTCAGAGTAGCTTGCACCCAGGAATAAGATGTTTCGACAGACGTTGTTAGTGACAATTTTATTCCTGGGTTATTGAGCTTTATTCAGCCTTGTAATCGGAACTTAGCTTTTTAAATTTTAAGGTAGGATTTTTTTATCCACTACAAGTTAGCCCCTGACTGCGATCTCATCTGTTGGTAAATGAAGGTGCAGTCTAAGTTGGTAGCGCGGGCTAACCTGTTAGGGTATGGCAGTTATATTAAACCTATACCTACCTCTAATCGGTTACTACACGGCAGCGTACCGGAACGTTAAATCGCTTAGCGGCATGACTTTGCCGGTAGGGTGGTACTCGTAACTAGCCACGGCCGCAGCTTCCATGCCAGACCAAAGAAAATTCAGAAATAATAAATTCCCAAATTGACCCTGCCGGGAATCGAACCCGGGGCCTCCCACGTTAAGATAACCGCGGTCAACACTGCGCCAGGAAGGTCGTCAAAAGGAAACCAAGTTTAAGTTTTATACATCTGATAATTTTCTGATCCCAGCATATTAGCAATAACACACTACGACCGGTCAGGAAAAAACATCCTGGGTATAAAGATTGATGCAGTTTTTTCTCGTAATGAGTCTATCTTGATCTTCACCTTCAAGATTCAAATGGGTTTTTTAAAATGTAGGAAGTTTTAAATACGAACAATCGTTTTTAGGGTTCCGTAGCCAAATTTGGCAAAAACGGAACCCTTATAGATTCGTCTGTCTGTCCGTCCGTATGTCACAGCCACTTTTTTCCGAAACTATAAGAACTATACTGTTGAAACTTGGTAAGTAGATGTATTCTGTGAACCGCATTAAGATTTTCACACAAAAATAGAAAAAAAAAACAATAAATTTTGGGGGTCCCCATACTTAGAACTGAAACTCAAAAATTTTTTTTTTTTAAACCCATATGTGTGGAGTATCTATGGATAGGTCTTCAAAAATGATATTGAAGTTTCTAATATCATAGTGGTAAAATGTGTCCCCCCCCCCCCCCCCCCCCCCCCCCCCCCCCCCCCCTACAATAAGTATAAAATTAGGACTTTTAGGTAAAATCTGAGGTAAAAATTTCTCCTCAATGAAAAAGCTCTCCCGTTTGCACTTTCCTTCCACTAAAGGGCTCTTAAGTTATAAATAAGTGGACGCGCATGACCTGGCAGCGGCCCAAGTGGTGCTTTACTTAGGCAACTAGGCGGAACACTGGCCAAAATATTAAATAACTTAATTAAAAAGGTGAAATCTAAGTAAAAGCAAAGTATCTAAGGAATCATATCATACTAATATTATAAATGCGAAAGTGTGTTTGTTTGTTGGTTTGTCCTTCAATCACGCCGCAACGGAGCAACAGATCGACTTGATTTTTGGCATGAGTATAGTTGAGAACCTGAGAGTGACATAAGCTACTCTTATCACGGAAAATTAAGGAGTTCCCGCGGGAATAACAAAAAACTAAAACCACGCGGACGAAGTCGCGGGCATCAGCTAGTAAAAAACTAAATTGCTTTTTACATTAAGTACGTACAACAGGTCAGGTTATGTCAAAATATTTGCTTGCGCTCTGAATTAAAAGTAAAAAAATCGATATTTCATCATCGCATTTTTTTTTCATAATACTGCTACTAGGAAGGTATACTTATACCGATATAATACTGGCATATTATTATATGATTCGAGGATGTAAAATAACAAAAGTTCAACCTTGCTTGGTATTGATTTGGATAAAATCATCCGTTGCGGAACCTACGAGCTATTTGCATTTCGGAAAATTTCATAATGCCATGACAAAGATAAATCACCTATGAAGACTGTATGCCCTCAAAGAAAATAAGAGAGTGTAGTTATAAGGTAGGTCTAGGTATGTATAAATTCCTAGGTAGATACATTTTACTAGCGTGGCTGAAACACACTACATATTATAATGCCCACTCATAAAGTGAGTGCATTCGGTATAAAAGTAAAGAAACCATGGAGATATAATATTAGAAACCTTTTTATCCGCCAGCAATAGTTTTTTGTCCGTAGTGTGTTTTCCACAGACATACAAATGTTTTCACCCTGGCAGATAATATCTGTACTAAATATCACGAACCATAACCCGCATGTACACGACAGGCTTATGACCTGTATCTAGTTTAGATCCTATCAAGGATGTGTCCTTTCTAACGTTTTAATTACTTTGTAAACATAAACCTAAAAGTGTAAATACCTACTGAAACAGGGAGGCTTTGATAAGTATACTAAAGTATAAAAAGTGAAAATTAGCAGTAAACCTTTCAAAAGTACAAACCAATACGCACTCATAATGATCAACTTTTTTTTCATCAATCTGAGTGGATACCTATGTACGAGTATGTTATGTAGTGACTATAAATATGTAATCTCATTTCTTTATGTAAATAAGCATTTTCACTTTGATTTGTCTTCTAAAATAGATATCCGATTTGCGAAACCTTTCACGTAAATTAAGGAACCAGAAGCGAGGTTTAAATTACAAAATAGCCTTGCTTTTAAAAGCTTTTGAATCGTCAAAGACTCAAAATCAGTGGATTGAATCTATCATTCCTTCTCATAGTCCCTTTGAGCTTTTACTTCAATCAAATTCTCAATCTCAAGTATTCTTAAGGCCCATTTACATGAGGCCATTTTCTTGCCTGTTGCATGCAATAAAGGTTTAATAGCAATAAGAACTATACTGTTGAAACTTGGTAAGTAGATGTATTCTGTGAACCGCATTAAGATTTTCACACAAAAATAGAAAAAAAAACAATAAATTTTGGGGGTCCCCATACTTAGAACTGAAACTCAAAAATTTTTTTTTTTTAAACCCATATGTGTGGAGTATCTATGGATAGGTCTTCAAAAATGATATTGAAGTTTCTAATATCATAGTGGTAAAATGTGTCCCCTCCTTGTCCTTTCCTCAATGAAAAAGCTCTCCCGTTTGCACTTTCCTTCCACTAAAGGGCTCTTAAGTTATAAATAAGTGGACGCGCATGACCTGGCAGCGGCCCAAGTGGTGCTTTACTTAGGCAACTAGGCGGAACACTGGCCAAAATATTAAATAACTTAATTAAAAAGGTGAAATCTAAGTAAAAGCAAAGTATCTAAGGAATCATATCATACTAATATTATAAATGCGAAAGTGTGTTTGTTTGTTGGTTTGTCCTTCAATCACGCCGCAACGGAGCAACAGATCGACTTGATTTTTGGCATGAGTATAGTTGAGAACCTGAGAGTGACATAAGCTACTCTTATCACGGAAAATTAAGGAGTTCCCGCGGGAATAACAAAAAACTAAAACCACGCGGACGAAGTCGCGGGCATCAGCTAGTAAAAAACTAAATTGCTTTTTACATTAAGTACGTACAACAGGTCAGGTTATGTCAAAATATTTGCTTGCGCTCTGAATTAAAAGTAAAAAAATCGATATTTCATCATCGCATTTTTTTTTCATAATACTGCTACTAGGAAGGTATACTTATACCGATATAATACTGGCATATTATTATATGATTCGAGGATGTAAAATAACAAAAGTTCAACCTTGCTTGGTATTGATTTGGATAAAATCATCCGTTGCGGAACCTACGAGCTATTTGCATTTCGGAAAATTTCATAATGCCATGACAAAGATAAATCACCTATGAAGACTGTATGCCCTCAAAGAAAATAAGAGAGTGTAGTTATAAGGTAGGTCTAGGTATGTATAAATTCCTAGGTAGATACATTTTACTAGCGTGGCTGAAACACACTACATATTATAATGCCCACTCATAAAGTGAGTGCATTCGGTATAAAAGTAAAGAAACCATGGAGATATAATATTAGAAACCTTTTTATCCGCCAGCAATAGTTTTTTGTCCGTAGTGTGTTTTCCACAGACATACAAATGTTTTCACCCTGGCAGATAATATCTGTACTAAATATCACGAACCATAACCCGCATGTACACGACAGGCTTATGACCTGTATCTAGTTTAGATCCTATCAAGGATGTGTCCTTTCTAACGTTTTAATTACTTTGTAAACATAAACCTAAAAGTGTAAATACCTACTGAAACAGGGAGGCTTTGATAAGTATACTAAAGTATAAAAAGTGAAAATTAGCAGTAAACCTTTCAAAAGTACAAACCAATACGCACTCATAATGATCAACTTTTTTTTCATCAATCTGAGTGGATACCTATGTACGAGTATGTTATGTAGTGACTATAAATATGTAATCTCATTTCTTTATGTAAATAAGCATTTTCACTTTGATTTGTCTTCTAAAATAGATATCCGATTTGCGAAACCTTTCACGTAAATTAAGGAACCAGAAGCGAGGTTTAAATTACAAAATAGCCTTGCTTTTAAAAGCTTTTGAATCGTCAAAGACTCAAAATCAGTGGATTGAATCTATCATTCCTTCTCATAGTCCCTTTGAGCTTTTACTTCAATCAAATTCTCAATCTCAAGTATTCTTAAGGCCCATTTACATGAGGCCATTTTCTTGCCTGTTGCATGCAATAAAGGTTTAATAGCAATAAAACTTGCAGAAGTTGGCACTGGCAATTAGTGATTTGTAATGTGTAAACGTTGGCCTCAATTAACTTCTGTAAGTAAGTGTTAAAATGATCAATACCTCATCTATTGATAAAATATATCTTTAGATTAAAACCGAATATACTTATGCGCTTGCCTACGTAAAATGAAAATGTCGTGATATAAAAGCGACCTGTTTTTTCACATTGCGTGTTCAAATAGCCTTTAACAACCCCGAAGTGCAGTTTTTCAACGAAATAACGTAGTAGGTATGAGTACCTACTAAAGTACTATAATACTATCGAAGGTCAAGACACGAAGCACCACATTTCATCGACATTTTGTTTGACGTAGGCCGCAAATTGCTTACTTAGCAATCTGCGTCGTAGACGAGTGTATTATTTGATTTGTCCCTTTATATTGCAATTCACGCTCTATGACTATGAATTAAAGCCATTGTAAAGGACCACTACTTACTCTTCAGTTCGTTTTAGACGCGATTTTAAAGTAAGTTAAGAGAACTCAGATCTTTCTCAAACTGAGCGTCACTTTCATCGAAAATTGCTGCCAAACAATAGCTGATTTAAGGCTGCCATATTTTTTTAAAAAGAGGTTTTCAGTAGTCAGTATAATTCATGCCATCATGATACGTACCGTATTATATGATGTACACACTCCTGAAGGTATAATTTTCAAAAATGGGTTTCCTCACGCGTAGAGAATAATGTTAATTTGTTAATTAACATAATATTATGCTGGCTGCTATGATTTAACGGCCCACTTTTTCAACCGATTTTGATGAAGTTTGGCACATTTTTCAACCCGGAAAAGTAAGGATTTCCCGCGGGAATAAAAAAACTGAATAAAACGGATGAAGAAACGGGCATCATCTAGTTCTTAATTATCTATTAAAACAAGATATTGCGGGAAATAGGTATTTTTGAACCTAACAGCAATATAAACTCTACATTAATAGAACGAAATTGATAGAACTTGACAAATGTTCTGGCTAACCCAGTGAAGTCAGAAAGCCGAGGCGTCAATGCTTCCAGTAGCCTGGCAATCAATCAACGTGTCACAATCAATACAACGTCAGAGGTCAAAGCCCTGGATGTAGGAACACGAGGCTGTGGCTAGCTGAAAGTACATTAGTCGATGTGGATAGCATGAACTATTAATTATTCTTCTGCGGCATGGTGTTGCCGAAAATCGCTTCTACTGTTAAATTTGAACAGTGTGTTCAAAGCGATGATAAACATAATATTATCATTTCACTTCGTCAATCTATCAATCTTACTAGGCTAGTGAGACTTCGAAATGATATAAAATGATATTTATTTCATGTAGGACGAGTGTGCCACTGGTCAATACTCTGCCACGGGGTCGGAAAACACTACTTGAGGCTGGCAAAAAACTATGTAGGAAGTTGTTATTTTTTTAGAAAGAAAAATGACAATATCCATCCATACTAAGTAATATTATTATAAATGCGAAAGTGTGTCTGTCTGACTGTTTTTAACCGATTTCAAAAAATTTGGTACAGAGGTAGGCTATATCTCAGGGAAAGACATAGGCTACTTTTTATCTCGGAAAATTGACCGCGGGAATCAAAAAACTCAATCCACGAGGACGAAGTCGCGGGAGTAATCTAGTGTAGAAATACAATACAACAGGTTGGTCACTAGTTTATGGAAATCAATGATGTTATATATATTATGTTCATTTTTTAAAATTCTCTAAAGTCTTTCATATCTCTTAGCTTTTCACATCATCAAATTTTGTCACGGTTAAGCCACGTTCACACTGCAATTCAATTAAATTGAAATGTTGTGTATCCTAATAAAGTTTTACAAGTGCCAAATGAATCTACCATTAGTTCGGAATGCCATTCCTACCGAAAATAACTAGCTAGAAACTCGGCGGTTGCTCTTTTTCACTAATCCGTATTAGTGACAAAATTTGATAGATAGTTTGCCAGTAGATGCCAGACGGACGTAGGTTTTAACCCGGAAAATCAAAGAGTTCCCACGGGATTTTTAAAAAAATTAATCAACACAGAATAACAACATCAGTCTAGTATCTTTAAAATCTCAACTAAATATTTTTTATATTATCTTATCTAGTAAATTCGTAAGCACGAAGTTATAAAATTACAATCTGTTACTTACATTTTTCCAGTTAAGCTTAGCTACGAAGTCGGAGGAAATCCAAAATAGGCCGGAAGCGTCTACTGGTACACGCTCACAGATAATTTAAAATATCCATTCACTGAAAAGTTGCTTATCGATCTATGCACCTTCACTGCCCAGTACCAAATGAATGTGTTTTATGAATGGGATGCTCACTAGATTTCCCTACAAGTACATCGACCAATAGTCTATTTATAGTCACGCCTTTTTACTCCTTTAAACGCCTTTCTCTATACAAAATTTTACCGTAAACACTCCAAAACGATGCCACGTTAACAAATTAAAGGAATAACCGGAGAGTAATGGGAAAATGCGCGATATTTAAGAAAAAACAGACAGAAGTGAAAACCTAGCGCGACAAGGTTTCCCGATTTGCATGGAAGAGGGCGCGTCTGTATTTTCCTTAATAGGTTCGAATGGTCTAAAAATACCATTACAAAATGTGTACAAAATTCCACTCTACAAAGAAAGAACTAAGGTTTGAATTCGAGTGTAGTAAAAAATACTGTCTGTTTGTAGTTATATGTTTTTGGGTTTGTGTGCGTTAAAACTTTTGCGCATGCGTACTGGGACGGGTGGTTGGGAACAAAAATCAATTCGGATATGTGGGTGTTACGTAATGGTAGAGACAAGTTTGCGTTGGCAATTGTTCTATACCCTAATTTGGGGTAATCCCGTTTAATACATTCTTGTAAAAGAGTATTTTCTTAAAGGATTAGTGGGAAACTCTTTTAGTATATATAGGGGTTTTGTCTACAAAATAAGGATTCAATTTAGATTAGCCTACGGGTTTCAATAGGCAGACGAAGGGCGCGGACGGGAACGATCCCCGTCACTTGACTTAAGAGTTAATGTATTGAAGAAAATTTCCATTGAACTTTATCATGTTCACGTTACGAGAATTCGGAAAGTTCTTTGAATATTCTCGTAACTTCGTTTTCTTAGCTACGATAACAAAAAAAACATTAATCATTGTTTAAACATAAGTAGTTTGGTAAGTTATAATTTTAAATAGCAAGACTAGCGACCACTCGTGGCTTCGGAAAATCAGGGCTTGTTCCTTGTCAATGGGGTACAACGGGGTTGCATAAGCGAACGTTTAGTGCAAAATTTCAGATTTCTACGTCCAAGCGTATGGGCTGGGCGTTGATGAGTTAGTCAGTAAATCAGCAAGTGCGTCAGGATTTTTCACTTCCTTAAGCAAGTACTCGTATATGAGAAGACTTATATTATCTAAATTACCTTACACTTTTGAATTCGACGTTTGAGCGATCATACCTAACCTTGAGTTACCTATATCTGACCGGTAGTAGGTCAAACCGACCGGTACCCGGACCGGACGGTGACCGGTAGATCAGTGAAAGAGAAAAGGGAAAAGGACAGATTGAGTATCTACATAATGACCAATACTGCTGGTAAAAACATATCAGGTACCTACTACCAGGACAGGACAATCCGTCTGCCCAAAACGTCCACGTCCGAGGAGTAGTTGTTTTTTCCTGTCTTGCTTGGGTGTGCAGCTCAACATAAAAGTGAGTTTAAATGCGGACTTTTTTCCGCCGGGCAAGAATGTTTCATATCCAAAGTTTTGGTGATAAATAAGTAAGTAGATATTTTTAGAAAGTGGAATTAATTACAATTAAAAAAAATTAGAATTGAATCCAGGGCTTCTGCTTTCGTGGCTAGTATTCTCACCGCTACGCCAACGAGATAATCAGAGTCGTAGCAAAACTGTGTAGGTTTTATCACTACCTAGAAAATTGGCGCATTGTGACCTTTCACCTTTGCGGTATAATATCAAAAGGTGAATCAATTTACCGAAGACAGTTACTTTCGTTTAGTTTTTCAAAACCTTATTTTCGTTTTCATTATAATTAATTGAATACTGAAGTTACAAACAGAAAATAAAAAATCGGCCAAGTGCGTGTTGGGCCGCGCGCAGAGTAGGGTTCCGTAGTTGCCCGTCATAATATGCGGACGTTCTATACGATTCGACTATTACTAGTAAACTTCCTCATTAAAGGTGTGATAGTTTCGAATGATTTCATTCACATATCCAAAAACAACCACTTATCTGGCAGAGGGGAGGGGGGCTCTGGACCTAACAAAAATTAGGGCCATTAAGTAGCTTCATATTTCGCAAACAGATACCGGAACCGAAAAATGGTCTTCCCACACTCGCAATATTTTTGAACGACCGACCTAACGACACCCCATTGCGATAGACGAGAAATTAAATTCACCCCCACTTTTCCACTTTTAAATTTTATTTTACCACTTTATCGGCGTGATTCATATGTAGGTATATACCCATGCCAAAGTACAGCTTTCTTATAGGTACTAATAGTCTCTGAGCTAAGCCGCCTAAATATTTGATTTAGTTAAATTAAATGCTATCACTTTTTGATAAGTTTATTCTGGGGTTGACATGAAAAGGACAGGTATAGAATATGTATTTAACTCAAACACATCAAACGTTGTACAAACGGGACTTAATGGTCTTGTGCAAGAAGGCCAATGTGAAAAAGAAAATCTAACTCACGAAAATCTAACGTAACTCAATGTACGTTCTTTTTTCATGATTTAATAAGGCAAATAGCTAGACTAGTCATACGAGACCCTACGGACATCCAATAAAGATGTCGGCTTGGTGTAATAAAGTCCACTATGGAAGCCAATAAACTTACCATGGTGGATCGTAAGGTAGAGAAAAATTCATAAAATACAGGAAAGTAAGGATTTAAGTATTATGCAGGAAAACCCGGTGTTACTCCTGGAAAATACTACGGAGAAGAAATAAACAGAATAATTAATTTTATCAAACAAATAGAAAACAAATATCTGGATAGAAATCATGAAGTTCATATTCATCATATAGACTTATTATATTACTTACATCAATGATATTCATATTATTTATTTATTTTGGACTAGCTGATGCCCGCGACTTCGTCCGCGTGGATTAAGTTTTTTTAACTCCCGCGGGATCTCCTTAATTTTCCGGGATAAAAAGTAGCCTATGTCACTCTAGAGGTCCTCAGCTATACCCATGCCAAAATCACGTCGATCCGTTGCTCCGTTGCGGCGTGATTGAAGGACAAACCAACAAACCAGCAAACAAACACACTTTCGCATTTATTTAATATAAGTATGATTCCAATTATTACTATAACTAATGACATAGGTAATGTCAATAGTTATAGTTCCTATGCAATATTAGAACCCCGGTAGGGCACATCAAATCATTAATGTAGTAGTTGTATTATTATATTCAAAAAAGTCATTTATTTCGTATACTTAGTTAGGCTATCTATTAGATTTTTTTTGAGTGAGTTAACCAACGCTATATTACTTTCCAAAGCTTTTATATTATGGGCTGGAATTTTGTTGTAAATTTTTACACACATCGGGCTAGCACCGGCTATGGACACAGAATAGGTAATAGCTATGGATACTACCTAATAGGTTGGAACTCGGAATAATCATATTATTCTTTTTGTGGGTTGTAGTTTGTAGCGTCGCGGTATGTCTTCTAGTTTCGTTAAGTTTTGCAGTTGTTACAAAGGCTGATTCTAGTATGTAAAGTTCAAGTAAATAAGTGTAATGTAATTGGTACTACGAGTATTTATGATAAGTTTAAAAGGTGGCTCTTAGAATTCTTCAGCTGATGCAAGCGACTTCATCCGCGTGGATTGAGGTTTTTTGGTTCCCGCGGGATCTCTTTAATTTTCCGGGATAAAAAGTAGCCTATGTGTTATTTCAGACTATAATCTATCTCTGTGCCAAATTTCATCCAGATCCGTTCAGCCGTACTGGCGTGAAAGAGTAACAAACATCCATACATCCATACATACAAACTTTCGCGTTTATTTTTATTATGTATTTTGTGTTATAAAGCTCAAAAAGGTTAAAGGTCGGTCAAAAGCTGGAATAAACAGTGTTGCGAGTCTCGTAGCTATTTGTTTTTCTGTAAAACAAATGAACACATTTATTACAATGCATTTGTATTTTCCTTTCATTTTATTGGATCAAATTACATGTTTGTTTGAGAAAAGAGAATGAATGCGTAGGCGGCACTACGATATTACATGACGCTGGAGTAGTAGGAAAATGGACGATTGTTTTTCTTCGGATAAATTCAAGTTTTCAACAAACTTTGTTTTTTTATTTATTAACCACTATAAGTTAGCCCGTGGCTGCGATCTCACCTGATGCTACGTGATGATGCAGTCTTAGATGGTAGCGGGCTAACCTGTTAGGGGTAGAGTTATAACTCTACCCCTAACGATGCCGTGTAGAAACCGATTAGGGGTATACCCCTAATCGGTTTCTAATCGGTTGGTACCGGAACGCTAAATCTCTTGGCGGTACGTCTTTGCCTGTAGAGTGGTAACTAGCCACGGCCGAAGCCTCCCACCAGACCAGCACAGAGAAAATTCAAAATTACTAAATTTACCTTGCCGGGAATCGAATCCGGGACCACATAATAAGGGAATAAGGCCACACCACTCACCACTGCGCCAGGGAGGTCGTTAAAAGTAATTTCAAGTAATTTTTTTTGGTTCTCTACAACTTTTACTGTGCAATCTATATTTTTATAATTAAATGTAACACAATAATTTCGATACATTATATCTTACATGTATTTTTTATATTCATGTATTGAACACGAATAAAATAGCAGCCAATAAAAAGCTTGAGTTAAGATTTAAGACGGTTTTATGTTACGATAAAATTCGATTCGTATTTTCGTGACGAATATAATAAGTGGAGTTGTTCGGAAAGAATGAAACTCACTAGAAATGATTTATCGTTCTTTACACATAGGTAATGTTTTGTCGATGTTATGGATTTTCGTTAACTTTTTAAGGCTTCGCTTGATGGTAGGGTGAAAATCATCAAAATTTTCAAAATATCTTCTTTGTGCCTCAAAATTATAATTTGCGCTTGCCTTATGATCTAACTAACAACCGTTCGCGGCTTCGCTCGCTATGGAAATTTCGAAAAATCTGACCTTATTCCTTATTGAAACTTACATAACTAATTATAATATCATGACTTATAATTATTGTGACACCTACTAACCAACATGACATATTGTGTACATTTATCAAAATCGCTAATTCGAATTTAGTGATAGGTCTTGTTGTTAATTTAGTTTAACGACATAACGACCTATCCAACGACACCACACACCATGGAATAGACGAGAAAAAAAAATTCGTCCCTACTTTACATGTAACGGAGGTTCCCTATTTTTTTTTCATAATTGTATTTTGTCGGTGTGATTATAGTATGTATCTCATGTCAAATTACAGCTTTCTAGTATTAAGAGTCTCAGCTACGCCGCGGACTGACAGGCAGATAGACGGAACCCTAAAAACCCAATACGCGCTTGACCAGGACTAATGACCTAAAACTTTCTCATTTCAGTATAGTAATCAATTTATTTATCTTTGCAGTGTCACTTCTTATACCATACCCTACGGTTCAACATTTCATTTGGGTAATTTGTTTGATATTCTTTCACGAGAACGCCCATTAGCTGCCGCCATTAAAACAGTATCGGGAAATATAAACCCGCAAAGAGCACTCGTTTGTGTTTCGTTAAATTAATTTTCAATACCTTGCTCGCAAAATGCACTTACAGAGGCAGTAAACAGGGCTTGTAAGTTAAATTTACTGCCCTCGTGCTTTTTTTTTGCAGAATTTACTGCCCTCGTGCTATTTTTTTGCAGTTTTTTTTTAATTTTTGTAAGGCCACTTTACTTCTAAATAAAAAGTTTTCTTGAAAGAAGGTTCATAATGATATTGACTTTGTATGTAGAAAACTTAAAAAATAATAACATTTAGATGTGGATTGATGAAATTAATTCATGAAATTAAAAATTGTATTTAATTTAGTTAATTAAAATTGTTTTAAGTTTTATAAATCAAAAAAGTAAAGGCTGAATAGTCCAGGCTGATAGTTAAGAGCTAGAACCTAGAGCCATGAAGCCAATTAAAAGAAACGCAATTACAACAACGCGCTATAGATACTCGTAGGTAGGTACTACTAAAATCTTGAATCAGTGCGCGCTATTTTTAAAAATTTCATTGAGTTATTAAATAATATGAGTGGTTAAAGTGATGTGGAATAATAAAATTAAATCGACAATTAGGTATTTTAGATGTGAGAAAAAAATCGCGCTATAGCCGATAGCCGCCAAAAATCTTGAAATAAGTATGGGCGTGAGAAACCATTTTCTATACCTTGTGCCTACCTACTCGAGTTTTATTTTCAAGTTTTCTCACAAATGTATTGAAAAATATCGTGTGATACACGGGCGTTAAGGTTTTAACAAACTCGTGACGATGGTCAGCCCTCGACTGGCGTCATCGGGCTGACATTAGTCAACTCGTATGTAAAAACCTATTTACCGCCCTTATATCACAAACTACTATTTTCCTTTCAGACCCATTTCAAATCGCGGAGTACGTAGTTTTTCCATGCCTTTTTATTGTGAATTTGAATTATGTAAAATTGACGATTGATAAAATTTGAAAACATAAATATTGTTATTCAAAAATTTAATCGGGTATAACGTGTTTTTTTAGACGAAGAATTTACAAATGTTGTCAGGTCAAAAAGTCCCTAAGTGGACTTTAGGGACTTTTGGAAATGAGCACTTCAATTTGAAATAATAGGGATGATGACAACTTAATCAAATCAGCAACTCTTTATCAAACTTAAAAACGCACTTCTATAGTATGGAAGTTGTATGAAATTCACAGTTGTCATCAAATTTCAACGCACTTTTTTTCTTTAATCTATATTTTAAAATGGTTTTAAACTTAAAACTAACCGAGGATGTGAAGTTTAGGTCTTTTGGAAGACCCTCTATTTAATAATCAGTTAGAAAGAATTTATTTTTGATATACCTACTACCTAGGCATCCCTATTATATTCAAGAGTTCCAGCAATGTTAAGCCGACTGATTTGTTTTAGCCTCTACACTGGTGCCTGCTAGCAGACATCTGTAACCACACTTGGATTCCTGAATGTGGAACGGAGAACGACGAAGATATTCATAGCAGGAGACTGTTCATCGACGAATGTGATATGTTTGAGTACAACTGCGATTACGTCACAGGTAAGTTTGGTTGGGGAGGCTTCGGCTGTGGCTAGTTACCTGCACCTTACCAGCAGAACAATGCCACCGAGCGATAATAGCGTTCCGGTACAATGCTATGTAGAAAAACACTTAGGGGTATGGTTTCGGTACACCCCCCACGTTGGTAGGGACTAGTGGAACAGGCCCATAAAACTACGATACCTTTTCCAAGATAGTTCAATTCCCACGTAGAATGCTTTGTCATTCACAACCAGGTCAAACCGCTAAGTTGTCATAAAAAAGTCCTCGTGGCAGATTATGAGAGGGCGATTTATTAAAGATTTTAAGGCCAATATCTCACTAGGACACAATGGTGGCGCCACCGCCCACCAGCCGCGCCACCTTTGTGTCTTGAGCTAAAACGAGAAAAACCAGAGCAGACACCTGTAGGATTGTCAAAATCACCTCGCATTCGCACGTGCACCAACAGTGTTGGTGCACGTGCGAATGTCATCGTCACGTATGAGAAGTATGCTGGGAGGGGGCGTCTCTGGTAGCCAACTGGTGGTGAGAGTGAATAGCTCCATTCATATTAGTAGTTGCGCCACAAGCGGGTGATCCCGGTCGCTGCCACCAAATTAGTTGCGCAACCAAGCGGATACCAGAAGAAGGTATCCTCCATAGAGCTACTTGTTGGAGAGAGTATAAATTTTGTTGGTAGCCGGACTGGTTCCGCCGCCACTGGTCCTGGTGAGAAACTGCCCTTAGATCAAAGATCTAACATTTTTATGTTATAAGTTAAATAAGTAAAATAAGTAAAAGAAAGTGACACGAAGTTATACAATTTGTTTTATTTTTGTAACCGAAAATAACCCAGGATACAAAACATAACGGTCAGCGAAGTAATACGAAAACATTTAATATTAGAGCCACGGAAAATTTTGCCATTAGCGAGGAATTTGCTAATATGTATTAGCGCAGAGGTTTTACTTTCATCCTTATTCGTACAATATTATTGCCTTTCAAAAAAATTGTTCTAATCCCCATTTGCATTAGCTTTTTAAGTGACGACGTAATCGAACATAGAAGCACTTAATGGGCTTGCTGGAGTTTCTTGCCGGTTCTTCTCAGTAGAATCTTTTTTCTGAACAGATGGTAGAGTAAAAACATGACGTAACATATGATACACTTTGGAATAAATAAATTGAGTATTGAGTATATACCCCGGGTTTACCCAGGTATATTCGATTCCCATTTATATGGGTACACCAAGTTGACTTACCACAACTTGACGACTGATTGAATTATACTATGTACCTACTAGGTGTTCACTAGGTACCTTCGCTTAAAATTAATTTTAGGTACCCATTTTTGATTACAGATTACTATGTAATAAACTACTCTGATTGCTTCAATTTACCAACCACGCCATGTCCGCCTAGACAACCGTGCCCTACATGCCCTAAAGGACTCAGACTGGGCGATGGAAACTTACACATTGCACATAGGAGAATGCCGGTGAAACCAACAACCTTAGGAGTGTCCCTTCCAGAGCGTATGTTAAAAGGAAAGAGGAGGTACTCGCCAACTTGGAGAAAAAAGACTTGGCGAACAACTAGGCCAATAAAAAGGGTACCAATCACCACTAAAAATACCACCACTACGAAAATAGTGAGAACCATGGTTATAAAGACAGAAAAGGTGATGAAAAACGGTAAAATGATGATAAAGGTTGTAAAAGGGTATGTTGTTAAAGGTGTAGGACTGAAAACTACGAAAAAGTCCGACGATTTTCTTGAATAGCTAAATATTTAACTGTAGTAGGTACATCGGTTATTTGCTATAATAATTATAACTTGTATGAATAATTGAGAAATAAATAACATTTTTATATAACGTGAAGTAATTTCGTTAGCTATAAAATCCTTTATCGCAAAATTGAAACGAAATTTCAAATATTATAATATTTTAGATTTAGTTGTTTAAACATTATGGATCGCATTTATTGAAATAAATTTGAGTAAGAATACAATAATTATAATAATTGGTATATAATAAATGACGTGTGTTATATAATGCGTGTAAATATGATGTGAAAATACTAGACGCATAGGGTAAATATTAAGAGTATGAAATGAAAGTCGTTGACCATATTAAACAAAGATAAAATTTAAATTATGATTTTTAAGCGGCCTTGCTTGGTAACAGTGTTCTTGTTAATCTTGTTACACCACTCAACAAAACAACATTATATGCCGGTGAGATTAATATCATACAATGATCTTAACTTCACAAGACGCATAGTCAAAGACTTCATAACTTTTAGCCTCCTGATTTTTGTGCGTTTGCAAAAACTTGCAACCATACAGGAGCATCAATACGAGTATGTGGAATAGAAACGAAGAATTTGATAACGAGGTTATTTTTAGATGATTGCGATTTATATGAGTACAATTGCGATCATCACAAAGGTATTTTTTTCTTTTAATTTCTGTCTTTGAAATTTTCAATGTACTACATTAAAATAATTTTGCTGTAAATATTTCGGCCTTTAGATTATATCAAAACGGATACAGAGAAATGTCCATCTAACGAAACAGTGCTAAAATCTACAATAGCATCAACTATAAGCACCACATTTCATTTAAATATTTCTACTATTGAAGCAACTAATACTACAGAAAATACTTCAGAAATAGTGAATACAACTGTGATGGAATCTAGTACTAAACCAGCGACAGGTAAATTATAAATAACAAGAGAGTATCAAAATGACAAAGTTGTATAGTATGTGAAATAAAAGAATGGCCTGCAAAACCAAGCTTTTTGTTTATTACCAAAGCTATTATGAAACAAAATTTTGTTTATTTTTAAATCTTTTGCAGAAACTGTAATAACAACCAGTTTACAAACAAATTCGTCATTAAATATAACTACACCCAAGGTTACTTGTATCTGTCCTACTGTAACATGCCCAGATTTAATTATAACAACAACAACGATATCTCCAGTTCATAATTCGACTATTTCTTCTTCAAATACCATGGCATCGTCGACAGTAGCTGTATCAAGTACAAAAGCAACAATCGATTCAACAATAATGGAAACAACTAGAAAGGCGACAAATACCGAAGCAACAATTAATTCAACAATCACCGAAGCAATAATAAATTCAACAAGCACCGAAGCAACAATCAATTCAACAATCACTGAAGCAGCAATAAATTTGACAAGTACCGAAGTAACAATCAATTCGACAATCACCACAGTAACTATCAATTCGACACGCACTGAAACAACAATAAATCCTACAAGCAGGGAAGCAGCAACCAAATTAACGAGTACAGTAGTGCCAACATCTGCGTTGAAGACTGTCTCAATAATAACTAACAGTATAAATTCAGCAAAAAGTGTGTCTACTTTAACTACTTGCACTACATCGAAGACAACATCTTTGGAAACAGAAGTAATATCAACCACGGTAGGGACAACACCCAACAATGTAGGTAAAACGAGTACCGCAAATTTCTGATGTTCTTGATAGTGATAAGTTACTTCACTTTTTATACAGGGTTCATTTTAAATACTTATTATAACCTTTTAAGGGCAAGTTCTCTTCTGAAAACATTATTTTTTCGTTCCTGGTTCTAGAAAGAAATGGTTCTGCCGGAATTCAAAGAAGATCAAAAAGTTACTGATGGTAAAGACCCTAAAACTTTACAGGACAAATGCGCGTATCCAAAGCACTGCAACAGACCAAGTACATGGGAGACTACAGCTAAGGGTGAAACAAGAGATTTCTACCAAATACTTCGGGCTCAATTTGGAAATCGTGTGAGACTACTGCGAGATACTACTCATTTCCCGAGACGCTTTGAGAAAAATTTCAGTGCTGACGATGAGGGATTTCAGTTCGGTTATCATAATGAAAGGACGAATGAAGTTTAACCGAAATAGGTTTGAAATTAATTTACTAAAAGGTAGGGCTTTTAAAGTAAGTATAAAAATAAAATCTACGTGAATATTTAAATGCTAGTATTGCATGATTGTCAATTTTAATCTTTTTTGTACTTCACACATTCTTAATTTATAAATGGGACAAAAGTTAAAACAGATAATTAATTTGTACTCTGACTCCATTTATGCTTTTTCGAAACCAAATTTTGCTTTATTAACATAACGTTTAAAGAGAGATTTATGTTTCCCAAAGAAGAACATAAGATCATAAAACATATGTAATATTATGTATAATAATAATAATAATAGATCGTGTAATAATAATTGATTTCTTGCTAATATTTTGCTTTGAATCGGTGTTACATTATGAAAAAAGATAATGTCAATATGAAGATAAGAATCAGCCCCCCGATCATGTAAGAATGGCCGATCAAAACGTTAAAGTTCGTCGTCAAAGTTTATAAACCATAACAGCATTAAATTAGAGCTCAATTTCGTGTACCCATTCTTATACGTTTAGGTATGTACGATACTCTAACGTATAAGAATGGATACACGAAATTGAGCTCTAATTCAATGCGGTTATGGTTTATTTTACTTTGACGACAAACTTACCGTTTTGATCGGCCATTCTTACATGATTGGGGGGCTGGTTACATTATTAGACAGCAAAACCTTGAATGCATTTTAATCCTGCGCCGTGAGAACCTACTTACTGTCATCAGCAGTATGATTAATAAATTATGCCAAGGTGTTCTGAGTTGTATTTATAAAGATATTGAGCTGATAATGCCACCACTTGAATTGTTTACTAATCATTATGATTATAAGTAGATATAGATAAGTATGTATTGAAACATACTTCATCCGAGATTTCATGGCTAGAACAATCAATGTGCGTACCCCAAACGACATGTTCCACAATAACACCAAATTGGACGCCAATTAAAAGGCAATACATAAGTATGGGTACTCCAGTTTAAAGCGTTACGTTATAATTAAGCCTTTTTAAGTCACATGCTTTTAACATACTATAACTAGCTAGCTTTTAGCTATATTCAGATTTGTTTATTTACCACATTAAAGACTGGTAATAATGTTGACTATGGTGTTATCATCAATACAAAGGGGTTCGAATGGGATTGAAAATTTGAGTATGGAGCCAGTCCTACTTACTGGCTGCCGTTTCTGTTTCAAAAAAGAGTCTATTCACATTATTATCCAACCTGTTTAGTTAAAACGAAAAGGAGAAATGAATGCCAGAAAAAAACATAATCACTTGTGGTTTTTCAAAATCATGTTTGTGGTGGTGGTGGTTACAGATTTTCAAAAATATTTGCCGTTAAAGTAAAATCTTAAATCAATAAAATACTTGCAAAGAAAAGAAAACCAGGCTGTAGAGTAGTAAACAAAAGTTAATAAACAAAATTCACAAGTTTTATATGGCCAACAAGGCGTAACTAAGAATTCTTCTTCGGGTTTATCTTTATTTATTTAATATTTTTTTAAATTCTATGAGATTGAATGAAACCTTCCGTATAACTTCGAGTGCTCTGCGTACTATGCCTTTACGTATTTAAGGAGGTTGTTTTGCAGGCACGTGTTGTAACTTGTAACCTCGTTAATGTTGCATTGAACTTGGCCCCGACTTGGGAAACCATTCTGCGTACAGCATAAATAAAAAGACGTTGCTCTCGTACGATATATTTTTTATTTTTATGGCCACTTTCGTCTTTAGCTCGGACTGAAGTACGAAGTACCGAACAGTACTAGTTCGGAATCTTTATGAAATAAAACTGGTGGATTCAGTCGAAGACGAGTCAGCGGAGACCTACGTTTCTTTAAATTGGGAGAGTTTTCTTTAATGTTACTTTTTTAATAAATATAATATAAATACATAATTAAGTTAGTAACTTACGTGTTTTGTCCGAAGTCGGAACATGCCCGACTAGTTTCGAGCCCTACATTACTCATGATTTCATTATTAAACTGACTTCAAGTACTTCATACCGAAGTAGTTGGGTTACTTCTTTTGGGTTAATTTTCACTACGACCTCACCAGTCACCAGACAGAAGTATACTTACGAGTTAAAGGAATTTTGAAAATTTCACTTCCAATGTATTTTCAGTGGGCCATTTTGCCAGGTAAATCATCATATAGTCGTCGAAAGGCTGATCCCACCCTACCCTTTACCCTCTACCCTTGCTCTACCCTTTATTATATCTCTCCGTATTGGACTCTTGTTAACATGTTAAGGTGCTCCAGTAACCTATATTGTCGTCTTGTAACAAAGTCGACTTCGTATACCTTGTTTGTATAGAAGTCTCAAGCTCCCACTTGACGGTTGGTGGAAGTATTAGTTAGAAGTATAAGTAACTAAGTTTAAACAATTCCTCAAAAGCAGGCAACGCATTTGGCAGTTTCTCTGGTGCAGCAAATGTTCATGGACGACGGTAAGCATTTGTGACCCGCCTTCTGGTTTCCGCGCTACTAATATTGAAAAATAAAATCCAATGGCACTAAGTAAAAGGAGTTTGTAAACTTAAGATTCATTATAAAGCATCTTACTCATTACCTATTTGAAATTCGAAATGATGCTCATCAGTAATTATTATGTTGTGAAGAAACATGACGTAATCAGGTGAAACATAAAAGATTCCAGAAAAAACAGAGTATAGATATTTAACTTTTAGCTTGGTGCTTACTTTTTTGTACATTAAAAGAATTTCCATTATAATTAGCCTTTGATATAATAATGAAAACATCATCAGTATACGTAATTTAGTTAATTTCGTGAACATAAATCACGAAACTGGGCGTGGGCGGGGAATCCGTGGGCGTTAGATTATAAAATAAACATTCATCCATTAACTTACTGTACTTTGTTTTATACTGGATGATGCCCGCGACTTCGTCCGTGTGCATTAAGTTTTTTGTATAACTTTTTAATTTTCCGGGATAAAAAGTAGCCTATGTCCTTCCCAGGGATGCAACCTAGCTCTATACCCATCAAAATCAGTTGAAAAGATTGGCCATACTTTCGCATTTATAATATTAGTATGGATTTTTAAATTAACCCTGTATCAGAAAAGCTTGACAATTATGGTAAGTTTCACACACACCCTTTATGTTATGATGCGTAATCTTAGTATATTCGTGCTAGAAAGGTAGCATATAACAATAGATTAAGAAGCAGACTACACAAGACAGTTAGAATTAAAGAAACCTTATCCACGTGAATCTCATTTCTGCATAGCAATGATACTGTTAGATAACTAACTCAGACCATTTACTCGTACTGGGTACGAGTAAATGGTCTGTAATCTAGAAATAATTAATTAAAATTGTTAATCGAAAATCTTTTGATATTACCTACTCGTAAATAGAACAAGGCGTTGCCCGTTAACAGTCTCGTTGGTCTATTGGTTGGCATGTTCGACTGCGGCCGACGAGGTCCCGGGTTCGAGTCCCGAGTCGGGCCATAATTAAGTATTGGGTTTTTCTATCTAGAAATTCTCAGTAGGTACTAGCACAGAATATAGGTAATAGTAGTAATACTAGCCCGGAGTTAGAAAGTTGGGCGGTGTTTCACCCCCGTGCCTCGGAGAGCACGGTAAGCCATCGGTCCCGGTATTATCACTCCTAACATGATAATAGTCGTTTAAGCCGCCAACCCGCGTTGGAGCAGCGTGGTGGGTCTCAGCTCTAACTCCCTCTCTCCTATGAGAGTGGAGGCCTGTGTCCAGCAGTGGGACGTTAATGGGCTGTAGTGGTAGTGGTAGACCAAGGCGTTAATTTTGCTTGTGGCTTCAGCTTGGAAAAAACACGTAAACAACGTCTAAGTTACGTAGGTATAAACTTGTAACATTGCTAGTGACATCATTACATAAAGTTTTGTTGAGCAAACAAAGCACGTGTTACCTACTTGAACATCCTACAAGGACAGCGTACGGAATTAAGAATAGTGTTGCAAAATCGTGTTACACAATGAAGACATCAGAATTCCCCTCTCTAAGTACTCTAACTCTCAATCCACTAGAATCCACTGACTGGATCTACCAGTGGATTGAACAGCACTCTGGAGTCACACGAGTATATACTGGAGTTCTCTGTGATCCACCGTTGTATTGAGTGGACTATGTAACACTTTGCAACTCTATATATTTCTTTAAATTTATTATTCAAAATATACTTAGTTGTGTTACAAAGAAAAGTTGCGATCCGCCAGTCGAAACCACACACTCAAAAGGCATTGCTTCAAATTAAGGCATGTCACACCGGAAAGCGTTATATCAAGCATTGTTGGTCAGACGTCAAGGTCTGAGACTACTCAAAGAGATACGAAGCTTTACGAGTAAAAGTAATACGTAAATTCCTTTACAAACATCGATATTCGATAGGTTACCTTGAAAATAATAATCTATAACACTCATTCAATAGCCGGTAATGCTATCCGGAACTAGGAAGCGATAGACTCAGGAAGGTATGTCTTGCCTCGAGCTATGGTGTGAGCTTCTATGTACACGTTCTTATGACTATGATGATAAAGACTAGATTCGATTAAGTTCGGTATGCGACGGGGCTGACAAGGCAAACGACTGCTTGAACTTTATTACTTGCGATCGAGAGCACTTTGATTTTAAATAATAATTACAATTTGGCTGGTGTGGTTAAGTAGCACATTGGTATTAATTGCAGTAAAAGGTTTAATTTCATAAATGTACGAGTACGAGTAGGTACGTAATGCCTAGGTATCTATCATAACATTCCTTCAAAATATTATATTTAAGTAGTAGTAGTAGTTATGAAGATTATAGTTCTCACAAAGTAAAGCTATTTCGATGTTCGCTTGTAGATAACGGCAAAGGTAACGGTCTAAAAAACTCTAAAATATTTATTTGATTTTGCCAACTTTCACGATTCTACAATTGGAAAGTAGTAACTATCGGCAACAGAAAATCAGTAGTTATAAACGGTAAGTTGGAATATAACAACTCATAATTATTAATCTCTCTCTCCATCCGGACGTTCCTTCATAACTGAAGATCGTGGTCCTGGCGAGATCCTTTCCTCGAACGGATATTTTATTGACAAGATACACCCATACCTAATATCATACTATAATCTATCTCGTGTTTTTTTTGCTTTTACTGAAGTTAGCTAAGCGGAATCCTGTTAGTTAAAAATACACTAAGTTCTTCTTCTTCATGTGCTGAAGAAGGTTAGCAGCCAGTTTTTTAAACTTATCCTTATCCATGGCTAGGTGGAGTAGTTCTCAGACTGTTTTAATCCAGTCAGTCAATACACTAAGTAGTTCCAGCTAAACGATACAATCCGGAAGTACAAGAAGGTTGCATGTACCAGCCTTATATACGCCAGTGGTGCGGGCGCCCGCGCAGTTATAGTGATTGTGTTGACCGTGACTTTACCAGTGCTGGTTAGTTTAGTTTTATTTATATTTACTATCTATTTACTAGTATCTTGATGATTGGATCTGAAGTGATATTTTGGTGCAGTTTGGTGTAGCATTTTGTTTAGTTTATCTTGACTTTTTATTGGAAATAGGCGTCTATCAGACTACAGGTTTTGCTAAAGTCATTTCTGTGACTCAGCGATCATCTTTTGGGTATCTACCGTCTGATGCTATGACTGGTGTTTGCATGACTTAAATTCTGAATGATTTTCTGCTCCGTCAGTTATTCATTTCTTGTGGTTATAGACGTTCAATAGACCATCGTTCAATAGACGCTTCAGGTTTTAAGTCAAGAAACGTAAGACGTTTAAAAAATTTAATACAGTTTTACTTTATCAGTGGTTCCAATTAATTGGAACACATTGTGTGATATACATGGTGAACAATCAGATTTTTAGCCATTTACTTTTAACAGCCAGAAAAATAATATATAAAGAGCATAAAAAGATCCTTAATTTATTTTTAATAGGCACCTCATCATTTTACCGTTAAGACGACATTTATTTTTAAGACTCTAGATATATAATCACGACTTCTAGGCTTTTCCATAATTATCTAAAGTTATAACAGCCTATAAAAATATTGTTGTTAAGCCCTAGATTAAGGTGAAATGGAGTTTTCTACCCACAGTCAGTAATGTAGAAATTTATATGTAATAAATAATTTGAACTGCCACACCACACAAGAACAACATTATAGAGATATGATATGATATATATGATGATCAGTTTGGTCACCATGGACTCAGTTGCATTCGGAGCGCAGGCCGCTTGTATCGCCACGGTGCTTTCAATGATATAGTCCGTCGCGCTCTGGCCACTGCCTCCATCCCTGCACAACAGGAACCCTCCGGTTTGTTCAGGGATGACGGCAAGAGGCCAGACGGGATGACTATATATATATACCGTGGGTCCGTCGATGGGTCGTGAACTGGTGTAGGATACAACCTGCGTTGATACGTTGGCAGCATCCCACCTACCGGGCTCGTGCCTAAAGGCGGATGCAGCTGCCGAATCTGCTCAGTTGCTTAGCACCGCAATTACTCAGCCATTATTACGGACTACGTTTTTGCGGCGTTTGCTTTTGAGACTCTGGGCCCATGGTCGTCAGACACGAAGAAATGTATAAATGTCGTGTCACAAAAACTGATCCACGCCTCTGGTGACCAAACTGGCGCTTATTTAGCCCAACGGCTTAGCCTTGCCATATTCAACGAGGTAATAGCGTCAGTGTTTTGGGCACCATGCCCATTTTAACGATCACTTGGACGGCGTGTATTTTTTGTAAATATAATTAGTTTTCATTTAGATTTTAATTTATTTCTTAGTTTCAATTAAAATAAATGTAGAAAATTGAACTTAAGTGTTAATAAATAATTTATCTTGCTCAAAAAAAAAATTATAGAGATAACTGTTTCTGACAATTTATTATTTTTCTCAGATCACAATGCACTCCATCACCATCATCGCTGCTCTCATCACAATAGCTCAGGCCCGCCCTGGCCTGATCTTCAACCAACATCTCGCCGTACCAGGGATTGTATATGCTCAATCCGGCCCCTCCATTCATCCCCACCCTGCTGTAGAATTAAACGCTGCCAACGAGGCTTTACTACCACCAGAACTACTCAAATCAAACTCATTCTATAGTAATCCAGCCATCGCTTCAGGATTGGCAAAGGAATCTTGGTTCACAAAAAAGGAAATGCAAGTTGTGGAACGCGAAGCTGAGAAGATTCCAAGACAGCGCATTTACGATATTGTAAAAAATGCTGGGTTTATCTAAGAAGCATATCTTACTCTATGAGATGAACTATTTAATACCGCCCTTTTCTTGTTTTTGATTCAGTGTGTTTAATTTTATTCAGTTAGTCTTGTTAATACACTATGGTATAAAATTATTTTTTTACTTTGTAAGTAGTTAGGTATTTGTATCTAAGTGTAAATTATAATCGTTTAAGTAAGTAGGCTCTTAATGTTTTAATAATAATGTAGTAATGTTTTAGTTTTCTCGTTGTATTTATATTCTTAATTTGGATAATACTCATAGTTTATACTCTATTTCCTTCTTCTTAAATCTTTGTCTTTATTGTTTTTGTGTAATGTGTTGTACGAAATATAAAAAAACAATCAATATTCCTAATTTTAATGCTGCACTGTAAATATTACCACCTTAGTTATACTATACTTTAAGCCATCTTTTTTGTATTCAAATGTTACGTTGTAATTTATTTCGTTTTGTCCTCGACTTAGATTTAAGCAGTATACTGTGATCTCGAACAATAAGTACGTTTTCGTAAGTTATTGTGCTATTAAACTTTTTTTTGTTTTGAATTTGGATGGTTTTATTGCTTACCTCTTGGTACAACCAAACGTTCTCTCTATATGATCGCCTACATACCTAGAAGTCATTTGGACTGATGCCGTGAGTGGTTGAAAGTTATGGAGTATGTAAGTAATTTGCTTAAGATTATCTGACCGAATTAATTAGTGGTCTCAAGTCTCTGGGTACAGTGATATAAGCTGTAAGGTGCATATTATGTCACGTTACGTTTTAATGACGGCTTGCGACTGCTTAGCGTTTAGCGTTGTCCTCATTGATGGCGGCCTTAGCAAGTCCTCAGAAAATACCTTAGAATACATTAGTATCTTAGAATAGATAACCCACGAGATCTAAGTGTTTTCATAATTAAGCTTCTATATAAACGGTATCTTCAAGAATATTATGTTGTTTGTAAACGAATAACCTAGATAGAGCAGGTATGCAAAAATATTAGGTTACCTTTATGTATAATAGTCGCACACTAAATGTACATAATTTCTGTATATAAAACACTAGATGATGCCCGCGACTTCGTTCGCGTGTGGATAATTGTGATCATCATCGCTATATAGTTGAAAAAAACCCGTGAGAACTCTATGATTTTTCGGGACAAAATTAAAATAAAATGACACTCAGTAGGTCAAAAATCGTGTCGATCCGTTGCAGGTGTCTGGCGTGATTGAAAAACAAACAAACACACTTTCGCATCCACACTAATATTATGAACTAGCTGATGCCCGCGACTTCGTCCGCGTGGTTTAAGTTTTTTTTGATTCCTGCGGGAACTCATTAATTTTCCGGGATAAAAAGTAGCCTATGTCACTCTCCAGGTTCTCAACTATACCTATGCCAAAAATCACGTTGATCCGTTGCTCCGCTGTGGCATGATTGAAGGACAAACCAACATACTAATAAACCAACAAACCATCAAACAAACACACTTTCGCATTTATAATATTAGTATGATATGATGAGAAAATGTGTCTGTCTGTCTGCTACGCTTTAACGGCATATCTTTTTAACCGATTTTGATGTAATTTGGTATACAGGTAGGTTACATCCCGGGAAGGACATTTTTCCCGGAAAATTAAGGGAGTACCGGGTATTAAGAAACGTAATCCACGCTAACAAAGTCGCGGCCATCATCTAGTTTGTAATATAAAGTAGGTTAAAAAGTAAATAGGTTGAGCTATTTAATCATATTCTTGCGGTCGCAATCCGCCCCGTAGGCGCTTTTCTTGAAGCTTCTGCCGCGTTTACACGTCACCCAGCACTCGTGTACGGGCTTTTGAACGAAATCTGTGGAAAACATAGGTCAAAAGGTCAACCGAAGAATGTGGTAAAAACTAAATGAACTGTGAAGTCCACAGATCAGTTAAACAAGGGTGAAGTTTAAGCTTTATTGGGATTGACGACGTCTGTAAAGCTTGGTTACAATACACTGCCAAGACGATTAAATATTACGGGATATATTAATGATATTATTGGGTCTATAAAAATATGTGCTTGATTTGAATTCAAAGAAAATACCTTCAAGATGAGTTTGAATCATAGAATGTATGAGGCAAGTGCATACAAGCGTTATATATAAACTTTCATGAAATCTATACTACCTATACTAATATTATGAAGAGGTAAAGTTTGTGAGTTTGTGAGGTTGTAGGGGGTAATCTCTGGATCTACTGATCTACTAATCTCAGAGATTATTCACTAACGAAATATGCTAAGGTCTCTTTTCTTTCCATCTTTGCATCGTATTTTTTTTCGTTTTCTTGGGATAATGATGCGGTGAGTTCCCAGGTCCTTCCGCATAAGCGAGCATTAAAAGTATCTAGTAACAGATAAAACGTTCATGTTTCATTATTTTTAACCCCCGGCTCAAAAAGAAGGATATTCCAAGTTTAACGTGTGTATCAGTGTGTCTGTCTGTGGCACCGTAACTCCCAAAGCCAAACGTATGAAACGATTTTGATTTAGTTTTTTTTTGTTTGAAAGGTGACTTGATCAAGAGTGCTATGATTCAAGAAAATCGGTCCAGCCGTTTGAAGATCATCAGCTTTTTCTAGTTGATGTAATTGGTATCCTGTTACCTACTTCAAAATGTCGAGGGTTATTTTAACATTTTAATTTATGTATACTTGAAAATTGAAATTAATACAAATAAAACATCGTTCATACAAATAACTATCAGGGTTGAATCATTAATCGACGATTTGAGGCGCCGGCGTGGGTGTCACTCGACTAGATTACTTTGACCTTTCAAGTAATACTAAGCTAGTGTTCGTTTCTTTATCTTTTACGTGTCATCTAGGTCTTGGTTAAGTGGTCTTGTTCATGCGTCACAAGGTTTACAGACGTCTAGCCATACTTACTTCTATTAGATTCGATACAGTTACTTAAAATACCTTTCATTTGAATCGTCCCGTGGTGAAAATAAGGCTTGCTGAAGCATTAAAATGATAAATCCAAGTACTAATAATGCGAAAATATGTCTTTCTGTCACATTTTCATGGCATAACTTTTGGCCATTTTTGACAAAATTTGGTCCGGTTAACGAGCGTATTATAGACTACTTTTTCCCTGCGAGCTAAACCAGCCTTTAAAATGCTAATCAGAAACCAATTGGTCACGCTTTTATTCGTTTTACGGAAAAATCGGACCAATTTATAAACCATTTAGAGCAAACTTTTCTTTAACCTTTGAAAGATTTTATTTATCCATATCTATACTAATATTAAAAATGCGAAAGTGTGTCTGTCGTACTGTCTGACTGTCTGCTACGCTTTCACGGCCCATCTATTCAACTTTGTATCCCAGAAAATTAAAGAGACATTAACATCCCGCGGAATTCAAAAAACCTTTATCCACGTGGACGAAGTCGCGGGCAACATCTAGTTAAAAATAAATAAAGACGTAGGAAGGAAGGTAAGTAGGTAGTAGTGGCGGACAAAGGGTGGGGCGTTGAGGGCGCTCCGGCCTCCGATCCAGGCCAAGTGGTTGTAGGTGGGGAGGACTCCGAACGCTGAGAGTCCTCTTCCGTCAAATATCAAATAATTTAATAAGTTCTACCCAGTATGTAGTTAGATGACCTTAACGATCGTCTCTTTATAAAAATTATATAAGTGTGGGATCTATAGAGCATGCTTTGCCTCAGCTCCAACTTAAGACTGAGTTAAAATGAGACAGATTTATGATACGCACATAAGTCCATCCCGTTTTAGCTCTAAGTAAAGCCTGAGCAAAGTCAAAGTATCTCTATAGATCTCAGCATAAGTGATGGTCCTAGAATTCAGTATTACTAATTTCCTTGGTCCTCATTTAGGCCCGTAGATAAACCCACATCAGATAAGAACACGTTCAAGCCGAGATCGACGTTTATAATGATCTCCGACTTATTAGGAAAACTATAGCTGCTACAATGCTACATAAAAAAAAAGAAGAGAATTGATAACCTCCTCCTTTTTTGGAAGTCGGTTAATGAACATATTTATGTTAATAATTTACTCCGGCTCTGATAGTTCTTTTGTTTAAGATGATTTGTGAGATGGTGATAATTAAAAAACACCCGGCTGAGTTTATTGTGGGCTCTTCTCAGACCAGGGCGCGTTTGGAACCCTCGTAGCTTTAGTTTTATGATACCGTAATTGATTATCACCATCATGTTTCAGAAGTTATTGGATGTCAAAAAGTGTACAGTGTACCTAATTTGAATAAATAAACATTGACTATCCACGGAGAAGGCAATTTCGTTTCTCGTTTGCCGTAGTGACTAGTAAAGCCAATCTAAAGAGACTAACATAGTTTATCGATGACGTTATTACTTGTTTCCCTTTACCTTTTTTGCTATCACAGTTGAACTCGTGCATGTCGCACGTATCGATGAACGTCCTCATTTCGCCGCAGGAATCGATTCCGCAGACTGGCACTTGATCGTGTCGACAAATATCCGCTATTTTGCATTCTTCTTCCAGCTGTTAACAAATACATAGTATCAGTAAACAACATAAATGTGTTAAGAAAGAAGGTAAAACAGTTTATTCGCCAATGGTGTCACAGATAAAACATTGTTATTAATCTTAAGGCGCCAGCGGAGGGCTAATTGCTCATACAAACGTAATACCAAAATAATTAGTAATTCGAGCATATTTCCTCCATATTATGCGATTATTAAGATTGAACTTGTATTTATCTAGGTCCCTGGATAATTATTTTTCCAAAATACTTTCCCAAAATTAAATGTAAGCACATTGCGTTTTGCATGTTTTTGCGACATAAACGACATGTTTTCTCCTTATTTGTTTCATATTAAAACAAACGATATCTCACGTACTAATTGATCAGGAACATAGCCTATATTGTCAAGTTACAGAATAACAACACGAAGTTAAAAACACAACAATTTTTCATTCATCATTTTTGGTATTCACGGAACAAGACTAAATGTATAACAAATTCTGTACGCTCATATTGCTATCGCGCTTGCACGCGATCATGTGTCTTCAGCCAAATAGGGATAGCAATATACCGGCAAATTTATATTTGCGGTTCGAGTAGAAGTTGCGAGCGGCGGTCGCCGGTCCCTTAAGCAAGCTTTTTGAAGTGAAGCTTATTTAGAATCGTTGTGTTTCAACGAAATGAAAAAATTAAACGAAAAAGCGACACCAAAAAGAGACAATAACATCTGAGGTTTCACCAGTTTCACTTCCGCCGTGTGTGAATTGCACCACACACTTTTTTTCCTAAGTATTTTCATAACAATTATTGGTTTCTTGAGCTTGTCGGCTTACATGAGCACCGTAACCTTCCTCAGTAATTAAAAATTTAAATCCAACCTGCCTCACCTACCTACCTGCTCACGTAGTATAAACTTTAAATACAAAAATAAAAGTATAAATTACGTTTATCGCGTAAAATTCACCTTTTAAATTGCATTTCAGATTTGCAGTAGTTACCGGGGTAGCACACCTATAATAGTCTAGTTTTCTTAAGCGAGGCGTGAAATCGGCCCTTAGAGTATAAAAGAGTCAATAAATCGCAGAAACCTTAGCTAGCTTTGCCCGGAGCCATCCCGGAGCTTTCCCGGGTTGTGTTTTTAATTCTTATCACGATTTCATCGTTAGTTCGCGGTAACAACGTCCTATCCGCCCTGAAAAGCGCGTCTCTTACGCGTTTCAGCGTTCAGCCTTTTGCCTTTTTTTCTAGCTGAGGAAAAACAGACTATAAGCACAGAATACTTGATAGTACCTTTCACTATAGGCACACGCGGACTAAGTCGTGGGCGTCATTTATTTTTATTTATAATATTATAAATGCAAATGTTTGGATGGATAGATGGATGTGACGGAACTTAATGAAATTTGGCACAGATATAGATTATAGTCTGGAATAAAACATATAGGCTACTTTTTATCCCGGAGAATTAAAGAGTTCCCGCGGTAACCAAAAAACCTCAATCCACGCGGACGAACTCGCAGGCATCAGCTAGTTACAAATAGATTATATTTAAAAAAAGCTCCTGCAGAAAGGCTCACTGTTACCTACTAATCCAGTCTCTATATAAGCCTCTATGGGGCAGGGGTTTTTTTTAATTTTTTAATTTGAGTAGATACCTAACTCCTAAGCTTTTTACCAAAGAATTTTATTCCAGTGAAGCTTGTATTTTGTACGAAAACTTTGTTTACGGAGACGAATACCTATCCCATGTTTACTGTGTAATACTTGCACAGTAGGCAGGTACACTTGTTAACATAATAAAGTTCTGAACATTGTTAAAATATAAAAGTCAAAATCGTTACTCGTAAACATCTCTGTTACTGTCTTGTACTTGTACCTTCTTATTTCTTGGAAATTGAATCAAGCAAATTTGTTATGTTAGCTTTGGCTTCAGTTTATTTTGTCACAAACTACTTGTAGCCATCTAAGTTGAAAATATAGCATAGCTTAGATTGAAAGTTATACTTAGATATTGTGGTGAAATTCTTAATTCCTAAAAAATAGTATTTACTAGTAACTTCTATGTTCCTTAATAAACTTAGATTGGAAGGAATGTCAGAAACTTATATCTTAGTTTACGTAACAAAAACAACCTATATACGCATTTCTAGTAGGTATCTAAATCCAACTTAAGTTGTGCGTTGATCAGTCAATTCCTCCTATAATAATAATGTCTTCCCGACCTAATTTCGGCTACGGCGGTCAATCTCCATGGATTAGCCATCTGCGCAGAAGATATTATAGCGCAAAAGTGTGTGCGCAAGTACAGGTGCACTCTCTATTCCTTTTCTCTCATAGCCGAAATCCGACACGACCGGAGAGAGATCAGGCGCAGGACCGACGGCTTAACGTTCTCTCCGAGGCACAGGGGAAAACTCTTTGATCTTATTTCGTCGTAAACGTTAAGATCGGTTCAGCTGTTGAGCAGTGAAAAGATAACTAAAGGAGTTAGACTAAAGAGTGTGAATAAGATGCGATGAGACACTATCTAATATATAATATCTAACTTAATATTATAAATGTTAAAGTTTGGATGGATGGATGGATGGATGTTTGTTACTCAATCACACCAGAACGGCTGAACAGATCAGGATGAAATTTGGCACACAGATAGATTATAGTCTGGAATAGCACATAGGCTACTTTTTATCCCGGAAAATTAAAGACTTCCCGCGGGAACCAAAAAACCTCAATCCACGCGGACGAAGTCGCGGGCACCAGCTAGTGGATAGATAACGCATGTTACCTTAGCACCGTCGATGTGTGCGCTACAAAGTTTCAGCTCCAGTAACAAACAAATCGTGAAACTTAGAAAAGTTGCGCCAAACATGATATCAAAATAAAATTTTCATGGAAAATAAAACTCGTTTTCAATTTGCATTAAAACACTAGTAAAGCGTAGATTTTCTTGTTCTATTTAAAGAAAGAACCGTTCTCTTGCATGTGGTTTATTTTTATAGTCTCAAGTTTTCTTTTATTTTAAAATGGGTTATGGCATCGAAATAGAATGAGTACTTACTAAAAACACTACAGACCGGATAGGACAAAAAAGTCTGCGTCATTTACTTTTATATGGGAGTAAGTTATTTTATACACACACACACTAGGTAAACCGGACAAAACGTCGTTTCCATTCGACGCGGACGTTTCATGTGGAAGTTTTATCCTTTCCGGTCCGTGTGTGTTTTCACTCTTATTAATCTTGTCGCGCTTTGTTTCGCAACAGATTTTTATAACATGTTTATGCTTAGGTACTGCTCTATATAGCCAGGCTTATTTTTAATAAACTAAACTAATAATAAACTAGATAATGCCCGCGACTTCGTCCGCGTGAATTAAGGTTATTTGATTCTCGCGGAAACTCTTTAATTTTCCGGGATAAAATGTAGTCTATCGGATCAGTTTTAGTCGCGTAAAGGAGTAATGAACATCCAAACTTAAAAACATAAGAGCTGTCACATCAAATAAATATTATAAATGCGAAAGTTCGGATGGGTGTATGGATGTATGGATGTATGGATGTATGGATGTATGGATGTATGGATGTATGGATGTATGGATGTATGGATGTTTGTTACTCAATCACGCTCCAACGGCTGAACGGATCTGGATGAAATTTGGCACAGAGATAGATTATAGTCTGGAATAGCACATAGGCTACTTTTTATCCCGGAAAATCAAAGAGTTCCCGCGGGAATCGAACAACCTCAATCCACGCGGACGAAGTCGCGGGCATCAGCTAGTTTATAATATTGGTAAGATAAATAAAAGGATTTTTTGAAATAACTATATTTTAATGTCTGGCTTTTACATTTAAATTACAATCCGTTCTGTACTCGGGCTTCTTGAACGATCTTCCTCTTTTGCACGTCACCCAGCACTCGTGGATAGGTCGCTGTTTGAAATCTGTAAATCAGACAATAATGATAGATATTTTTTAAATGTCAATAAATTGGAGGAGCCCACAATAAACTTAGGCTGGTTTTTTAACTGTCAAAATCTAGCAGAACTTCTCTATCTATAGGTATCTGTTTGGAGATATAGCCGACAAGTATGCCTAATCATACTTTTGTGTTTTAAAAGTAAAAATGGTAGGTAAGTATATTTATAAGGAAAAGGTGACTGACTGATCTATCGATGCACAGCTCAAACCACTGGACGAATCAGGCTGAATTTTTCATACAGATAGCTAAATAGACATCCGCAAAGAAAGTTATATTTTTGAAAATTCAATACAACCCTAAGGGGGTAAAATAGGGGTTTGAAATTTGTGTAGTTCACGCGGACGAAGTCGCGGGCAAAAGCTAGTAAGGAAAGATATATAATATTTGGTAGGGAAAACGGAAGTCGTAAATTGCAACCTATCCAAGCGCAACCTACGAGTATTTGGCCTGTTCTTGGAAGCTTTCCGCAAGTTCCAACAACAATTACACATTTTTGGGGGGACCCCGAAATTTAACTTTTTATTTGTTTACTCGCTGATAACCGCGACTTCGTCCGCGTGGATTGAGGTTTATTGGTTCCCGCGGGAACTCTTTAATTTTCCGGGATAAAAAGAAGCCTATGTGTTATTCCAGACTATAATCTATCTCTGCAGCAAATTTCATCCAGATCCGTTCAGCCGTTATGGCGTGATTGAGTAACAAACATCCATCCATACATCCGTCCATCCATCCATCCATCTTCGCAACATCGCAAACGCAAATCAACTTTCGCATTTATAGTATTAAGTATAGATTTACGCACCTTTTTTGCTGTCGCAGTTAAACTCGTGCATGTCGCAAGTGTCGATGAAGGTCCTCATTTCACCGCAGGAGTCGATGCCGCACATTGGAACCTTGTCGTGGACACACAAGTCCGCTATCTTGCATTCTTCTTCATTCTGTAATTTATTATTATTTTGTTCGTTATCTTTACTCAATATTTAATTAAAAACCAACAGATATTTGCTTGGAATAGATAAATAATAGGTATGTATTAAACACAAAAAGTCCTAGTTACAGATCAAAATGGTAGAATCCAGAGAGTAAATATGTAACGCGAGTTATTAAAAAAATGTGTCGAGATAAAAGCCGATTTCTTTTAAAGATACCAGCTGGAATAAGAAGGGGAAAAGCGCAGACGGATAAAGCGGAGTGGAAGATCATTTCAATCTTAGTTTGCGGCAGAAAAAAATAATGGTGTGTAATACTACCACAGGTATACATATTATTATAATACTACCACATATTATTACTATTTCTACGTAGGTATAATACTATGATCTATTATTTCAGTATGTAATATTGTGGGTGATTCCCACCATCTCCGCGTGGAATTTATAGCTAGATCTGCCCTATCCTTAAAAAGGAGTGGGCGCGCAATGTAACTTCAAATATCTGTATTATGTTTTTCCCAGTATTGTTTAAATGTAAAGATTTGATTTGTTGACCTTTGTTTAGACCTTTAAAGGTTACGGGTCAACTCAAAATCGCACTGCGTGAAGAACAAATTATTATTGGAAATATTATTTTCTACGCAGACCGCTGGAAATTTTATCCATTGAACGTTTAATATGAAAAACGAATTCTATATGAATTCTTTTGTATAAAAACTTCAGCGAAGCATTGCCCATTGATCTGTTTAAGTCCTAGGTTGAATAACAACTATTATCCCCGCAGGTCGAGTGTAAAACTGATTCGATAATTCAGTTCGGATAGGTATTATTGTTTGTATCCAGATATCTGGGTTAAAAGCTATAATTTTAAAGTAGATAGGTTCTACATAGGAAGCGGTTATAGCCCAGTGGTGTAGACGCCCGGGCTCCTACTCGGGTGGTTGGGAGTACGATTCCTCTAACTTTTCGGAGTTATAGATAGATAGATAAAACTCTTTATTGCACACACTTAAAACAAAGACAATAAATATATTCTCCAAGGTAGGTACAAGGTAGGTAGGCGGATTGGTACCTATGTGAAGTGTACCAATCCGCACTTGGCCAGCTAGGTGGACTATGGTCAAACCCTTCTCATTCCGAGAAACGACTCTCGCTCAGTAGTATAAGGCGGCAAAGAGAATGATAATGATGAGATTCTATATGCCTACTTGATAAAATTCATGAGTGTTTACCTACACTTCACTTTTCCTCCGACGAGTCGGAAACGCAGGAAATGAAACGCAGGAAATGAAACGCGGGAAATGAAACGCAACGAAAACGCGTCGCGACGCGGACGTTTCCAACCTGCGTTTCATTCTGCCCAGTCTCTAGTGTGTTTTCATCCTAATTTCAGATTGGATTTGGATTCTAATTGGTAGTCTTCAGGTTCATATTATAATAGGAACCGATTTCTCCTTAATATTTAATAAATTATATTTTCTTTCTACCTTACCTTAATACTTTCACTGTGAGTTGATACGAACGGGAAGACCACTAGAGAGTTAATAGCTGAAAACAATTTGAGCCCTTACTTACTACTATTACCTATTCTGTGCCCTTACATAAAGTTGATAATCACTTAAATATCGCCGAGTTCTGGGCTTAACCAATAGCTGTATAAACCAATAGTTTTGTTTTAGACCAATAGCTATAGATTGTCATCAATTATTAAATAATAATAAATAAACTAAAAATGTCATACATTTATCGGACGGTTAAAAATTCAAGAAGTAGAACCTGAACAAATATGACTTATTTTTTATATGCAAGCCATATGATCATGAAAAACTTTGAGTTCAATAAAATGCCTTTTTTTTAATTTAATCGCGGATCAGTATAAATATAATTAATTTTTGCATTTATTAAATATCCAATGACACAAATCTACTTACAATTATAAATGCAGAAGTGTGTCTGTCTATCTGCTACATTTTCACGGCGGAATCGTTTAACCGATTTACAAAAAAATATATCCTGCTACGTATAAAAGTACCCATGGAATATAAAAAAGACTGGATATATTAACGCGGACTTCTTCAGATTCCAAAAATAATTAACTAGCTAATGGCTGCGACTTCGTCCGCGTGAATTGAGGTTTTTTGGTTCCCGCGGGAACTCTTTTATTTTCTTGGATAAAAAGTAGCCTATGTGTTATTCCAGATTATAATCTATCTCTGTGCCAAATTTCATCCAGATCCGTTTAGCCGTTGGGGCGTGATTGAGTAAAACATCCATCCATCCATCCATCCATCCATCCATCCATCCATCCATCCATCCATCCATCCATCCATATATCCAAACTTTCGCATTTATAATATTAGTATAGAAGTATAGATAACTTACCTAGTAAAATAATTAACATTATCTAGCGTTTGACAAGGTTTGTATAACTTCTCTGCATATTTAAAAAAAATATATATTATTTCTTCACAGAAAATAGGAAAACCAACAGCAATATACCGCGCTAGTTTTAGAAGTCGTAAATCTTATTTCAATTTTATATTACTAAAAAAATGACTAGGTATCGGAAATATTTGATTTCAATAAAGGGAAAAGTTTTTACGCTATGTGATTAGGATTACATTCGAGAAATGTTTGCGATCGCTTTGTGTTAAATATTTCAGAAAATTATTACATTGGAACTAAATGTCTTTAAACTGAAAGTTGGCAGAAAATAATTGAATGTCTTTTCAGCATGGGATTATTAAGTACTATTTAAATAATATGTATAGTAGGTACAGTAATTAATGCATGGAATTGATCTATACTTATAATATTATAAATGCGAAAGTTTGGACGGATGGATGGAAGTTTGTTAACGCTAGAATGGCTTAACGGATCTTAATGAAATTTGGATTAACACATAGGCTACTTTTTAAAATAAAGAGTTACTGCGGGAACCAAAAAACCTCATTCTTCGCGGACGAAGTTGCTTGCATCAGCTAGTCTCTACTAATATTATAAATGCGAAAGTTTGGATGGATGGATGGATGTTTGTTACTCAATCACGCTAGAATCAGAACCTAATGAAATTTGGCACAGAGATAGAGTATAGTCTTGAATCTTGATTAACACATAGGCTACTTTTTATTCCATAAAATTAAAGAGTTCCCGCGGGAACCAAAAAAACCTCATTCTACGCGGACGAAGTTGCGGGCATCAGCTAGTTAGTAATACGGGTAATAAGTGGTACGTGTAGAGCATGTTCAAGTCCCTACAAGAGACCTTATGTCTAGCAGTGGAGGTCTATCGGTTGACGAGGACCACGACAACGATGACGACATTAAAGGACTTATTATAAATCCATGTTTTCAAAAAGATCGACTTAACACAACGCCTCAAAATAAATCCTCAGAGCAAAAACACATTAGGGACGGAAGGAATAAACGTCCGCGCATTACGTCCGCTTTGACGCAGAACGAGGTTTTGTCCTGTCGCCAAATGTGTGCTCTTCATATTATGGAAAAAGGATTCATAAATCATATATCAAAAGGAATGAAAAGCGAAAGGACGTAAACAAATTAACCCATCTATTTAAATGATCCTAGCAAATAATAGTAGATTATTAACCAAGGGGATAAAGCAGTGTCTTCTGTCGCGGGTGACGATTTAAATTGCGAGCGTAACGAAGGACTCGAGGTTTACTCCCGAGCGTAGCGAGGGTGTTAAAAACTCAGGACTCGTCTTAAATCCCTCGCTTCGCTCGTGATTTAAGACGAGTCCTGAGTGTAGCGAGGGATTTAAGTTCACCCAAGACTAAGACAGCTTTATCACCGAGGAAAATACTCTACTTTTCGTACCATTTGCGAAAAAATTAACACAATAATAATATGAGATAAGCATTTATTAAAAATAATGACAATTTTTTTTTTATCCACTACAAGTTAGCCCTTGACTGCGATCTCACCTGATGGTAAGTGATGATGCAGTCTAAGATGGTAGCGGGCTAACCTGTTAGGGGCATGGCAGTTATATTAAACCCATCCCCCTATTCGGTTTCTACACGGCATCGTACCGGAACGCTAAATCGCTTGGCGGCACGTTTTTGTCGGTAGGGTGGTAACTAGCCACGGCCGAAGCCTCCCACCAGGCCAGACCAGGGAAAATTCAGAAATTATAAATTCCCAAATTGACCCTGCCGGGGATCGAACCCGGGACCTCCGCACGTTAAGACAACAGCGCTACACACTGCGCCACGGAGGTCGTCAAAAAGTAAAAAGTCAACATTCGAAACATTGGTCCAATTATTGATAGAGAGAGTTACAAATAACGTTTATGTATTTGAAGAAAACAAAAACGCGGCAAATTCCTAGACTAATATTTTTTTGTCGGAAAAGCAAAGGCATCAAGCTCATACGGCCTCGTCGGTTTTCGTCATTTAACTGCATAATAAATGCGTATTCCTGTTTCAAAAAGATGTATAATGCTTTATATACAAACTCAATGGTGTAAACACAGATGTAGTTCAGTATAAATTTCGGTAAGTATTCCAAAGGACTTGTCCAAAATTGGGCCTTGAACATGAACCAAGATGATTTTAATACACGTGAATAGAGATCCTAAAATATGGCTTTTAGAATTATTTACACATTTTTAAAGGACCCCAATTTGGAGAAAAATATATTTTTATTTTGTGGCTTTTTTAGATCTTTGTCTGAATTTTATCAACAGTAAAAAAAAAAACTTGATTTTTTTTGTCACGTATGTCATTGGGTGATTGTCAAATGTCACTGTCAGTTTTGTTTAATAATTATTGTTGTCTAATAATTATTTTACGAATGTCTCAAATACTCAATTATTATTTATTAATCTTATAATGTTGTATGTACTACCTATGTAGTGGAAAATGGGTAGTTTATCGAAATGGAATGTTAATAATCACAATTAATGCGCATTACCCAAGTTTTAGTGTTGCCATCCATCGAAAAATATTTTCTACAAACGATATTTTTCATAATTAATTTTAAAAAAAACGGGGTTTTCTAAAATTATTATTTAAATGGCGTTTAATGTTATATTTTTTTCTCTTTCACGTGATGGCAGTTTGGTTCTGGTTTATTGACACTCAGAATAAAAAACCACCCTCCATACTGAACTGGGACATGTCCTTTAAATCACATTCTCCCCCTAGAGGATGAATGAAATTCAGTACAATTTTCTTTCCCTGTTTTTAACAGATTAAAAATGACTATTGTTAAGTTCGCTTTTTGTGGCATAGAATGTCACTTTTTTGAGCAAGTGGTACGAAAATTAATTATACTCAACTTGTATCGAATAGTACTTTGTGGCTAATTACTTACTTAGGTACCTACTACATTCTACTTATTACTATACTAGCTGATACCCGCGACTTCGTCCGCGTGCTTTAAGTTTTTTGATTCCCTCGGGAACTCCTTTATTTTCCGGGATAAAAGTAGCCTATATCACTCTCCAGGTGTGGCCTCAACTATACCCATGCCAAAAATCACGTCGATCCGTTGCTCCGTTGCGGCGTGATTGAAGGACAAACCAACAAACCAATAAAGTAACAAACAAACACACTTTCGCATTAATAATATAAGTATGATATAAAAAAAATAGTTGCGGCTTACGTTACAAAGGAAATCTTAATTATTTAATTTAATCTGAAATTAGTACAAGTATCAATTTTTTTTCTAGATTCAAATTAGCAATTAATTGAAACATGCCCAGCTATAATATTGCTGTTTTTAATTAACTACAATTCAATAATTGCATGTGACGGCTGTAATAGTGCAATTTACTGTCTGAGAGCCGTATCGATGCTGGTAGTTTAATCACGCTGCGCTTAATAACTATAAATCACGTTAAGAAATGTACGTGGATCAATAAATTTTGATAGTTTTTATATTTTAATGAACAATTAATTTGTTTAAAAAGTTCGTTCGATCGTTCGTGTCCGTATTGAAAATCAACAACGACTGAATAATATTATATTCAAGTGTTTACCATAATGCGGAAAACAAGCAGACATGGAAAGATATTATATTTTACTTTTTTTAATTATCAGAGAAAAAAGGTTAATTAATCAAAAAAACTTGCTACAAAAGGCACGTTACTGAAACGGATAACGTTTAATAGGGTACGCCAAAAATAGGTACAAGCATAACACTTAATTAAATTTCTCTCCTTTGTGATATAAAATTCTTAATAGGCAGCTGCTTTGATGTTAAAATTCCTATCAAATATTAAAATGCGAACCCAATCAACCTACGCATTTTTATGAAAATACATACTTTGTGCTTTTAAAAGCATATAACAAAATTAAATTAAATACAAATTTATTTTGAGCATAATTTTTTTACCAATCTATATAATATATAAAAGGCAAAGGTGACTGACTGACTGACTGACTGACTGACTGACTGATCTATCAACGCACAGCTCTAACCACTGGTCGGATCAGGCTGAAATTTTGCACTCAGATTGCTATAATAACGTAGGCATCCTCTAAGAAAGAATTTTTGAAAATTCCAACCCCAAAAGGGTTAAATGGGGGTTGAAAGTTTGTATAAAAGTTCGTCATTTATTATTTTTATTAAGTTGTTTTACAAATTATATCCATGAAACTTTGATTTTGGGCTTTCGATTAAAAAAAAAGAAGTACGTGTCACAGTTTTTAAAAATTTCACCCCCAAAGGGGTAAAATAGGGGTTGAAAGTTTATATGAAAATCCTTCATTTCTCAAGTTATAGCCATGAAACTTATCATTTAGGCTTTTGGTTATATATGAAGAAGTAGGTGTTTCACCATTTTTGAAAATTCGCCCCCAAAGGGGTGAAAAAGGGGTTGAAAGTTTGAATGAAAGTCCTTCATTTCTCATGTTATAGCCATGAAACTTAGCATTTGGGCTTTTAGTTTGATATGCAGAAGTATGTGTTTAACCATTTTTGAAAATTTGACCCCCAAAGGGGTGAAATAGGGAAAGAAAGTTTGTATAAAAGTCCTTCATTTCTCAAGATATTTTTCAATTTATATCAACGAAACTTTGGTATTTTGGCTTTTGGTAAAATTTAAAGAAATACGTTCACAGTTTTTCAAAATTCCACCCCAAAAAGGGTTGTAAGTTTGTATGAAAGTTATTAATTTTCAAGTTAAAGCCATGAAACTTGGTATTTGAGCTTTCGGTTAATCAATCAATCAATCAATCGTTTATTTGCAAGAAACATTGTACAATAAAAGATGACAAACTAATATTAAAGAGCAAACATGTTTCGTCATTGCTGACGTGCAAATTTATAAAGTAGGTAGGTACTTAGTCTCTAGATATTATCATCTTATCATATTTTATAACGGTTTACGTACTCTTGTATGGTGTAAAATGCTTTGTCCATTAAAAATTCTTGTAGTGAACGCTTAAATTTATAATAGTTTTTAATATTAACAATACTTTCTGGGAGTTTGTTATACAGAATGCAAGTCATAACAAAGGCGCTATTACCAAAATGTGCATGCAGTCTTTGATGCCGGCATGCGGAGTTTATTTATATGTCTTTTACTTATTAAATTATCATAAAGGTGCAGATTTCTTCGAGCAAATAATATTGACTCTAAAATATACATAGAAGGAAATGTTAAAATTTTAAATTGTTTGAAATATGGCTTACAACTGTCGGTTTGCTTTAAATTGAACATTGCTCGTACACATCTTTTCTGTGCTTTAAAAACTGCATCATGACCCGCTGCGTTACCCCAGAAAATAAGCCCGTATCTTAAGACGGACGCGACATAGGCATGGTATGCAGTTCTAAGAGTATCTATGCTAACCACCTTAGCGAGCTTATAAAGAGCGTAAGAACATTTGCTCAATTTATTACATACAGCTTCAAGGTGCGCCTTCCAGTTTACATTGTTATCTATATGAAGTCCTAAAAATTTAGTTACATCAATGTTAAATATGAAGAAGTACGTGTTGCACCATTTTTGAAAATTAAAGTATAAAATTGGACTCTCCGAAATAACAACGATTGAACACATTAATATACTCAAAGGTATTGAGTAGGTAAATCTAAAATCATACTAATATATAAATGCGAAAGTGTGTTTGTTGGTTTATTGGTTTGTTGGTTTATCTTTTTATCCCGGAAAATTAAGGAGTTCCTCCGGGAATCAAAAAATCTTAAACCACGCTGCACCTTAACCTTAAAACAAAGGCATTAATTAACCCTTTAGTTCTCAGACGAAAAAAAATCAAAAATTTTCTTTTTTTTCTTTTTGGGGGTAAATAGTTAATTAAAAGAATGACTAAAAAATAGAAAAAAAATCAGAGTCCAGAGTGCAGAGTTCAGAGCGCAGAGTGCAAAGTTCAGACTTCAGAGTGCATAGTTCAGAGTTCAGAAGTCAGAGGTCAGAGTTCAGAGTGCAGAGTGCAGAGTGCAGAGTTCAGAGTTCAGAGTTCAGAGTTCAGAGTTCAGAGTTCAGAGTTCAGAGTTCAGAGTTCAGAGTTCAGAGTGCAGAGTGCAGAGTTCAGAGTTCAGAGGTCAGAGCTCAGAGTGCAGAGTGCAGAGTTCAGAGTGCAGAGTTCAGAGTGCGAGTTCGGAGTTTAGAGTTCAGAGTGCAGAGTTCAGAGTGCAGAGTGCAGAGTTCAGAGTGCAGAGTTCAAAGTGCAGAGTTCAGAGTGCAGCATACAGAGTTCAGAGTTCAGAGTTCAGAGTTCAGAGTGCAGAGTGCAGAGTTCAGAGTTCAGAGTGCAGAGTTCAGAGCGCAGAGTTCATAGCGCCGAGTGAAATGTCTCAAACAGACGACTACAGTTAAGTTGATAATTGACAATTTTTCACATAAAACTCAGTTATTGTTCCCTTGTGCCACGCGAGCGAAGCCGCAGGTAATAGCTAGTGTTTTATAATAAAGCAGACAAAGCAATATGAATTGATAAAGAATAGTCAAATATAGAAAACTTTTAAGGTAAATTTTAATATGTTGAAATAAACTGCTTCGATAATAATCGTAAAGTATCAAAACTATTATCAATGACGTGCCAAATTATCGACACTATAAGTGGGGCTTTCTTCGGTTCTGAACCTATTTGTAGGGCATACGGAATCACTAATGGACACTATGAGGTCCTTGATCTTAGGTAAAACCTTTCTATTAATATTTGTTAATTTTAACGTATAAGCGAGAGATTTAATTAATATCTATGAAGGAAACAGAGATTTAAATATATCTATCAAAAAAATTAAATATACCTACTATGGAATTAAATGCAGCAATATTTTTCCTAGTAAAGTAGTTAAATGGACTAGGAGAGCTTTTTGTCTTTGTTCTTCAAGTATCCTCCAGAAATTTGATAGAATACTTATATTATGTGCTTTTGATACAAAACTAAACTTGTCAAACAATAGTGATTCAAAAGAGTATTATATTTTCAGGGTTCCTCTTTATTACCATGATAGCTTTTGCTTATCAAGAACCAATAGAAAGCTTAGAACATGTTCTAGTGTACCCAATGGAACCTGGGATGGTAAGGATTGAATGTTATAGTTATTTTAAATAAACTTTTGGTTTTTTCCCGTGTCTTCATCCTAGAGGACCAAGGTATTTCAGGAATCTTTCAGCTGAGATAGCCGCCAGGATGTAAGCTATCTTGGAACTGAATTTCATCAAGATCGATTCAGAGGCGTGGAATGGGGTAACAGACAGAATGTGCTCTGGTTTTTTTTTTTAATTTATGTGGATAAGTCTAATGTAGAGTTTCCTAATTCAATTATCTTAAGCTAAGTAGTGTCATTATTTCGCCAGAAAAAAGCAAAACGTGAAGCTACCAGTGCTCAAAAAAAACAAAGCGAATTCAATAAGTTCGTAGAAGACAAATTAGTTCAGCACACTCAGGCTCTGGAGCATCTTGTGAAATTAGCCCAGTCCAACGAAGAAACGACTAAACAGCTCGTTACCGCTTTAAGTAGGAATTTCGAGAAGCCAAGGCTCCCTGAAAAACTCGAGGTACAACGTAAAACCAGACGCAGTGACCTAAAAACCGATTCTCCAATTGTTAGATTTGGAAGAAACGTTCCTAAATATGGAACGTTCTTCAGGGACGTAATACTAGCAGAATTGCGTAATGACAAGGATCCTGTAGCTGTCGCTGAACATGATACATCTCATTTAAAATCAGAGGTAAGTGGGTTGTGAATCTTCTGAAGCAATCAATTTCATTTTTAAGTAGTAGTTCTTTATTAGTTTACAAAAGTACACCTTTTACAAAAGTCGTAATTTGTTTTGCATGTTGTTTGTATAGTGATTTTGCTTCAGGTGATAAACCACACACTTACCTTATATCGCTTAAGTATTTTAGTTCCTAAGTCTGTATGTAATAAAATTCTTATTAGTTATGTTCTTTTGCTTTTATTTTTTTGTTTAGGTTTATCAGCCTGAATAATTATTTATTTTTACATTTTAGTAGTTAAAGTAGTTTTAATCTAGGATTTTTTTCTTTTCCTGAAGTCCGGTATATGATAAATTAATTTTCCCCAAAGTTGGAAGATATTATAACTTATATAACTTTGTTTTTGTGTGTTAAGATTTTTTGGGTTTGCTGCTTTTTCTATTCTCTTTATGGTTATCGGTGACTTCGAGGTTTAAAAGTAGTTGTAGATTTGTTACGGGACTGAAAATAAGACTGAAGTATTTATTCTCTCTCTTTCTACGATATTTTTCTTTTCAGTCTCGTCGGTCTTTTGGTGGTGCACCACTGATTGTGCAATCTAGTGAAAAGCCAAGTCCTTGGTGTTCGGTAGCAATATTGTGTCGTAGATCCATGGACCCAGTTTGTGGATACGATGATAATTTTGGTTATGGAAAATTCGACGATATCTGCCATATGTTACAAGTAAATTGCTATTGGAAGTACAGTAAGTTATTATTTCCTTCATCCCCTATCCTAAACATTATCTACTCTTCTTTTTTAGAAAAGAATTTAATAATATTATTCGTAATTAGTAATTTTGATATAGTATGTAGCTCAAATATTTATCCGAAATATATTTCCTTTTTTCTTGTCTGTTTATAATATAAGAATTGTATAGAATTTAAATTATACTTACTTTTTTGTTTGTTTTCAGATTTCGCCCTGGTGCCATCTTGTAAACCAGTTTTATAAGGTTCACTGAGCTCTATTTGTAGGATAAGGAATATTGGTACTTATTTTATACATACATGACTAATTGTAATTATTATAGGATTAATGAATATGTATACTGGTAACAAATAAATGTTTTAACTTTTTAATTATTTTTTATATAACAAATTATAATTAGGAAATGTTTCATATCAATATTTTCATCCCGCATTCGAATGTAATTCTTTTGGATTTGGACAAACCCCTTCTTCGTCCTTCACGTGTCTGAAAACTAAATAACACAACAATTTATTTGTCTAGAAGCTATTTCTGTCTATTTATTTGTACTGCTTCCAACTGTAGTGTGTATTAATAATAATAAAATACAGGCAACATTGCGGACTCATACAAAAGCAGATCAATATTATGGTATCAAGTTTGTTCGCTTATAAGCTCACACATGGGGACTCAATCTATTGCCACATACAAATTTACCCATATTATACTCGCAGGAGTATTCGTAAAGGTCACATAGATCTAAGAAGGTCCTGGCTTCGCTGACCGATTTACCACAAATCATGACGTTATCGTGGAAACAGCTGTAGGCGTGTTCACATAGTTTTTTCAATTCCGTCTGGAAGAAAAAACCAAAGATTTATGTCTTGATAATATTTTTTTTCCTCTCTTATGTTGCCGGGAGAAGTGGTTTGTCTCTCTCTCTGCGGGATGCAAGCTATCAAACCAAATTACGTCAAAATTGAAATATGTTTGGTGGAATGTCGATGGTTCGTGAATATGTAACAGACAGGCAGACACACTTTAGAATATATAAAAGTTACTAATATGACTCAACCCAGAGCACCAAACGACTGAAAATTTCAAAAAATTAGTTTGTCTTGTGCGAGTTTGAAAATTTCTAAACCTAGGAAAATCACAATCGTATCGAAAATGTGATACTCTTCAAACAGACTCGACGAAATCAGCATTCCGAAACGCTCGCTAAATCCTACTTCAGTTTCCTACCACATAATACTTAATAGGTGTATAGTACCATTATGTTCCTACTATCCTATGTTGAATATTAGAAAATATGTGAAAGTTTGGATGTTTTTTACTCCTTCATACCACAGTGACTGAACAGATTGAAGAATGGCTGGGATTGGACTTATACCCTGAATTAACACATAGGCAACATTTTGTCCCGGAACCCAGGGAGTTCCAGCGGGAATCAAAAAACCTTATCCTACGCGGACGAAGTCGCGGGCATCATCTAGTAATAGATATCCACCACCAGTCACCACCACTACAGCCCATTAACGTCCCACTGCTGGGCACAGACCTCCACTCTCATAGAAGAGTGGGAATTAGAGCTTAGACCCACCACGCTGCTCCAATGCGGGTTGGCGGCCTTTAACGACTATTATCATGTTAGTGATAATAACCGGGACCGACGGCTTAACGTGCTCTCCGAGGCACGGGGGTAAAACACCACCAACTTCCTAACTCCGGGCGTAACTCCTATAGTAATAGATATATTTTGGTCTATATCTAAGTTAACAATTAACTAGCCATTATTGACTGAGCCCTTATTCGCAACCTTCAACCCACCCTTACCCTTGTATTACGTAAATACGTACCCTTGTATTACGTATCATAAATAGGTAAATTATATTTTTTTAAATAACTCGGAATAATGGTTCAAACATACCAAATGTGCTTTGTCTCCGACTATATGCGAATGAACCATTGAAATTAACATTAAACTTAATTTAGCGCGTATAAGATTCATTATTTTATTGATATAATATTTAATGCGCGTCTATTCACGGGTACAAGGTAGTATTCAATAAGGGTAAGCCCGATTTCATTATAGCACAATTAACGGATATTTGGGCTTTGTAACACGATGCGAAAACTGCTAGAACAATGCTTGCCTCGATATCTTAGATGGTCAATAGAAGTTCGTATACATAAAGGAATACAGAGAAACATAGTACCTAAGTAATAAGTTCTATATCTATAGTTCGAATAGATTATTATGTTCCTTATAATGAATATACATTTAACGTTAAAATAAGAGACAGATATTAGATAATATTATTAAGATATTATAACTTAAATCCTATAACTGACTTATTGAGTAAAGAATAATCGTCAGTTTTTCCACCTGCCTATCTAAAGAAAATACTTATCTATAGTCATAGTTAGTATTCTGTGCCATGCTTAGTACAACGTATCTGCTTGACTGTGATAGTACTTAACTAGCTACCTGTGATATGATTGGTGGATTAGGCACAATGTTGCCAACACACAGACCCTTTAAGAGACAAATGCTCAAAAGAAAGGGTTAGTAGTTAAGTCGTGGGTACTTATTATAATCCCCAGTTGATGGAGGTAGGATTAATGAAAGGCAACTGTAAGGTTTAAATATTATATTAATTAATAATGTAAAATGACAAAACAAAATTTTATTGAAACGTTACAATAAAACACAGAGCTAGCATAACCTAGCCTTATACAAATCATGCCCGCCTGGAATGGTAGCAAGAAAGCTGGCTGCATTTCTGCGCCGGATAGCCAGGCTGAATCCAACGCGCAAAAAATTAACCAGCCATTCAGTCACCAGATCAAGCAATTCAAAATTCAAATCATCTCGCAATAAATATTTGGCACTAAAACTCCATAGTCCCAAAGGCTCCAAGGAAAAACAAAATTAATTCTGATTTATTGTAAATTGGATATGATATCCGCCATAGAAATAGGCGTATCTACGCGACAACGTCTGTCATTTTCTACGGCGTCGCATCGCGTTGCGTCGCGTGGCGTCGCTTCTGTCGCTCAGCCAGGACAACGGGTCACCTAGGACAACGAGTGATATAGGCGTTTTCTTGGGATATGAATGCGGTGGTTTCCCAGGTTTACGGAGGTATGCATACGACTCGTCGCTCGACTGATTTCAACTCTGGTTAATGGATTACTAGATGATGTCCTTCGATTCCTGCAGGAATTCTTTAATTTTCCGGGATAAAAACTATGTCCCCCGATGCAACCTACCTCTGTACCAAATTTCGTCAAAACTGATTAAGAAGATGAGCCGGGAAAGCGTAGCAGACAGACAGACAGACACACTTTCGCATTTATAATAATAACCGGGGCTAACGCGAACAGATTAACGTGCGTTCCGAGGCACGGGGGAAGGCCAAATTCGGAAAATTCGATTACCATTTAGGTACAACAACCGCAATTGTCTGGTAAGCGTTGTCACAACTACGAGTAGGTCACTCGTCCCTTGGGAAAATCAAATAAAAGCATATGTTGTGTGTTAATTGTTATTCAAAATACACATATAATTTTATTATAAATTACGGTAAAACATACTTAAGATCATTGTTATCTTTAGGTTCTCGTGAGGTTTTATTTATTTCTCTAATAAATGACTATACATTAAACAAGTACTAATTTTAACATAATATGAATACATTAGGTATAGATAAAGGTATAATATTAGGCAGTTATTTATCATCATAAAAGCTATTGGTCGGGCGACGGGATGCTGTAAGGATAGACTTGTCTTCTGGACACGCCGTCTGCTTGTAGTCTGCAAAAAATAATCTTAAGTTAACAGTGCAGCCCCTGGCGCAGTGTTCAGCGCTGTTGTCTTAACGCGCGGAGGTCCGGGGTTCGGTCCCCGGCAGGGTCAATTTGGGAATTTATATTTTTTGAATTTTCCCTGGTCTGGCCTGGTGGGAGGCTTCGGCCGTGGCTAGTTACCACCCTACCGGCAAAGACGTGCCGCCAAGCGATTTAGCGTTCCGGTGCGATGCCGTATAGAAACCGAATAGGGAAATGGGTTTAATATAACTGCCATGCCCCTAACAGGTTAGCCCGCTACCATCTTAAACTGCATCATCACTTACCATCAGGTGAGATCGCAGTCAAGGGCAACTTGTAGTGGATTTAGAAAAAACAGTCTAGGCTTTTTCGCGATTTCGTCCATGTAGAGGTTTAAATTTCCCGTTGAAATTATTCAAAATTATTACTCGTAGCTCAAAACCCTTTCTTAATGGGGTAATATTAAATGAGAGGGTATTAAATCGTCGGCTAAGCCAGACCTTTAATTCAGTTCTTTGACGAAAATGAGTTTCTGATGACCTTTTGTAAGGAATTTTGAAACGTACCTATTGTCTGGATACGTAATTTAATTAAAAAGTATTTATATTAAAAAATCGGCCAAGTTTGGCATGCAAAATATACCTAAGCGCTTAATTTCAACATTGATGTAGAATTTTTGACAATTATTATTAAACCGAAACTCAATTTTTTTATTTAGGCACATTACGAGGCTTGCTAGTTATTTAAATAAGTTTTTGTGCGCCTCCTGTATACTCTCAAAAAAGTTGGCAGTCTCAGGGACTGCCGATAGAAGTGAAAACTTAAAAAAAAATATATATATAAACCTTAAAACTGAGCGATTAAAGTTTAATTACGAATGTAGTATATTTATATTTAAGAGGATCGTCTAGTTGTAAATTTTCATACAAAAAGCGATAACGTTTTTCTTCCCGTAAATGTTGTCCAATTTTCATAATTTTTAGAAATGTTTCAGATACAATGAAGAACTATGCTCGTACGTTTTAATTTTAAAGAAATATTGCTTACTAGCTGATGCCCGCGACTTCGTCCGCGTGGATATACCAAGTTTCATCGAAATAACGTGAGAAATGACGGACTTTTATACAAACTTTCCACCCCTATTTCATCCCTTTGGGGGTAGAATTTTGAAAAACTGTGAAACACGTAAGTATGTTTTCATTTCTAACCCCCAGCTCATATACCAAGTTTCATGGATATAACTTGAGAAATGAAGGACTTTCATACAACCTTTCAACCCCTATTTCACCCCTTTGAGGGTGAAATTTTGAAAAACTGTGAATTACGTATGTCTTCATTTTTAACCCGCAGCTCATATACCAAGTTTCATGGCTATAACTTGAGAAATGAAGGACTTTCATACAAACTTTCAACCCCTATTTCACCCCCTTAGGGGTGGAATTTTGAAAAACTGTGACACACGTACTTCTTTATTTTTTACCGTAAGCCAAAATAAAAAGTTTCGTTGATATAACTTGTAAAACATCTTGAGAAACGAAGGACTTTCATACCAACTTTTATCCCCTATTTCACCCTTTTGGGGGTCGAATTATCAAAAACTGTGAAACATGTATGTCTCCATTTTCAACCCGCAGCTCATATATCAAGTTTCATGGCTATAACTTGAGAAATTAAGGACTTTCATACAAACTTTCAACCCCTATTTCACCCCTTCGGGGGTCGAATTTCGGGATAAAAAGTATCCTATGTCCTACCTCGTAGTATGGGCTCAAATATCTCAAAATTCATTCAGTAGTTTCGGCGTGATGCGCGGCCAAGATACAGACAGACAGACAGACAGACAGACAGACAGACAGACAGACAAAAATGAAAAAAATTACAGATTTGGCTTCAGCATCGAATAATGAGTGCCCTCCAAAAAAAATTTTCAAAATATCTTCAATGTACAGAATTGGACCTGTTACAGTTTTATTATAAGTATAGATGTTAAAAGTTACTAGCGTCTAAATATCCATATTTTTGACCTAAAAACTTCCTCGAGTATTTTAATTTTTTTTAATTTAACTAAACTAAAATACTAAATAAATAAAACGTACGCGGCTTAGATTAAGGTGTACTGAATCGAATGAGATCAAAATTGTCTAATTTCGTAAACGTTTGGGGGGGTAAAAACGTTATCACCCGAAACAAGATTTCAAGAATAAAATGTAGGCATAATTATATGCCTACTGGACTTCAACTCTGTCTATCGCACGATATGGAGAAGGCAGCGAAGCGTTGTGAAACAGATAGCATTATTGAACATACCTACTCGCGTCGCGTTTCGTCACTAGACGATCCTCTTAAGACCTTTTGTCTTCGTAACGACGTGAGTATGTCGGTGACGCATGTCGGTGACGCATGTCGGTGACGCGAATCCACAAGTTTACCCCCTTACCAAAAAGTGCTAAAGAAGTTTTCACTTCAAAAATACAGGATCGACCCAACTCACTTCTCCGTCTAATACAGTTGTAATCAAACATGTCGCAGAGGTCCCTGAAGCCCATGACGTCACCAGCGTGGCTGATGCCGCATATCGGCACGCGGTCGTGGTTGCACACCTTCGCCATGCTGCACCATTTAGCTCCCATCTATAGATATATGAGAACTAGAAATAAAAAGTAGTAATGTCCTTCCACGGGATACAAACTATCCCTATACCAAATTTCATCAAAATCGGTTGAACAGATGGGTGTGAAAGCGTAGCAGACAGACTTACAGACGGACAGACAGACACACTTTCGCATTTATAATACTAGTGGTTCGCCCCGAACTGAGACCTCGCGGTATCCATAAACTTGTACAGAGCGCCATCTATTGACATAATTGTGAAGTTCTGTTAATAATACTGAAGCACATTAAAAATTAAATAATTTCGTTTCCTTATAATATTTATCTAATTTTAGTATTTGTTGTTCATGTACAGGATATAATTAAAATAATTGATAAGTTTCAGGCTCAGCCTTTCAGAAAATTGAGAGTTCTGAGGTCAACTTTGGACGTTAGAAAATCGCAACTTTGAAAGCCCCCCATTTCGGAAAAATTAAAAAAAAAATATTTTTGGACTCTATTCCTAATTATCTTTAAAATGATATACCGCAACCTTATGACTTGTAACGGTATAAAAAATATTTTACTTCGCATTCGCTTCTATGAGAGCCCCCCTGAAATAAAGATTTTTATAACTTTTTATGCCATATTCGGCAGGAGGCCATCGGTTTACATATTCTATTTAAATTTGAAGTAATTACGTTCAGTAACTCAGAAGTTATAAGGCTCTGACAGACGGACGGACGGACAGACGGAAGGACGGACAAGTGTAAATTCACTCAAGTAAACTCAGAGACCTTCGCTTCGCTCGGTCAACTAGTATGTATATAAATGCGAAAGTTTTTATTTTTATTGCGAGATAGGCTTGCGCTTGACCACAATCATGCTTAATACAAAGCAATGATGAGGTCTAGGTTGGAGCGCGCTTGCCTAGAAGATGCCTATTCACTCTTGCCTTGAAGGTACTTATGTTATACGTGGCAGGGAATACATGCGCTGGTAGGGCATGTATTCCAAGTTTGGATGTATGGATGTTTGTTACTCAATCACGCCAGAACAGCTGAACGGATCTGTTGAAATTTGGCACAGAGATAGATTATAGTCTGCAGGAAAACACATAAGCTTGTTATCCCGCAATATTAAAGAATTCCCTCGGGAACCAAAAAACCTCAATCCACGAGGACGAAGTCGTGGGCATCGGCTAGTATTATAAATGCGAAAGTGTGTCTGAGCCTGAACTCCGAAGTAAAAGTATATGTGTGTAAGAAGCGGTTATAGCCTAGAAACCACTACACACACCCGACCTCTTATACGGGGTAGCGGATTCGATACCAGGGCATGCACCTCTAACTTTTCGGAGCTACGTGCATTTTAAGAAATTAAATATCACTTGCTTCAAACGGTGATTGAAAACATCGTGAGAAGCCTGTATGTCCGAGAATTAAAAAAACTTAATCCACGAGGACGAAGTCGCGGGCATCATCTTGTTTTACTTAATTAGGGATGAAATCTAGCAAAATTTTCTCCCATATTTTGTCTTGAAAAATAAATTTTCTTTGAGTAACATTAGCAGACCATACTTTTTTTACCTTCCGCCCCATTGCAATGTCTTCATTGTCACGATCACGTGGAGGCCCATGCGTGGACACCAACGTCGCCAGGAGGCAGGCAAGTAGAAGAACTGCTTAGCATACGAGACTTTTCTTTACGGTCTTAAGATATGTATCCTCTACAGCCCATTAACGTCCTACTGCTGGGCCTACCCTCTCTACTATGAGAGTGAAGGCCTTCACTCTCATAGTAGAGAGGGAATTAGAGCTTAGACCTACCACGGTGCTCCAATGCGAGTTGGTGAGCTTTAACGACTATTATTATGTTAGTGTAACCGGGACCGACGGCATAACGTGCCCTGCGAGGCACGGGGTGAAACACCGCCAAATTCCTAACTCCGGCCTAGTACTGAGAATTCCTAGTCAGAAAAACCCAATACTTAATTATGACCTGAACCGGGACTCGAACCTGGGACCTCGTCGGTCGCAGTCGAACATGTCAACCACTAGACCATTTCCAGTTATAATATCACAAGGAATCCATACTTATTGCGAAAGTGTATCAGTCTGTTTGTCTGTCTGTCTGCTACGCTTTCACGGGTCATCTGTTCAACCAATTTTGATAAAATTTGGTACATAAATAAGCAACCCACCTCTATGGTAGAATACGCGTGTATGAATAAATGAAAATTTATTAACAAGATCACTTTACTTTTTTTACAGATATCATCTTACTTCTTAGCTTATTGAAAATAATTTAATTCAAATTTATTTATTGCGATCTTGGATTTATAACAGATGTTACACAAAATGTTAATACAAATAAGTTTAAGCGATGCTTTAGGTGATTTTTACACAGACACCTCGTTACGCCTCCTCGTAAACAAATGTTGGAATGACAATGTTTCTACTTGTTTAGACAGACATATTAAATTTTTTACTTTTATTCAGATTATGAATGGTAAATAAATGAAAAAACCATTAAAAATTACATTTGAAATAAATAACAGCTAATTATTAACTAAATTAATTACCTGTTAACTGATTGGATACCATAGTTTTTAATAACGTGCTTTCCGTCTCGAAGGATTCACCGCAAGTGGCGTTAGTTTCATATTTTCATGTACCCATCCCACTGTTTACTAAAACATCATATTGTCCATAGCGTAATCTAAACTTCCTAGCATATGGTCTATTCTATGAATACAGTTTAGTACAGGAAATTCAATTTTATAATAGCGGCACATTGCGGCAACGGCTTATGTGAGATAGTACGAATTCTGTAAGAAAAGATACTCATCTTATAGGTATAGATATAAAACGTGAAATAATCGAAATTATTTCGCAGCCGAAAGCAAATATTATACGTACTCAGATTTCAGATACTAGATATACTAGATCTTTAATAATCCCAAAATCGGTTAACTAAACCTATGAGGCAGCTCGAGTATTTGAATCTGTCAAATCTTGGTCAAACCCAAGATAAGAATAAGAGTAGAGCAAGATAAGAGTAGAGTGTAAGAGGTGATTACAGTTAGAAATGTTATAGACTAGCTGTTGCCCGCGACTTCATCCGCGTGGTTTAATTTTTTTTTTATTCCCGCAGGAAGTCCCTAATTTGCCGGGTTATAAAGTAGCATATATCACTCTCCAGGTTCTCAAGTATACCTACCATTGCTAAAAATCACTTCGATCCGTTGCTCTGTTGATTTGGCGTGATTGAAGGACGAACCAAGAAACAAACACACTTTCGCACATTCCGAAATATTATACGAGCAGATGTAGTACAAAACAAATGCATATCGTATATTGCCAATTTGGGACTTGTGAACAAGCAACCGCTGGTAATGACTTGGAGCATATACAACAACCCAAAAACGGACACCAGAAGAAAAACAAAGTTCATACTCACTTTTGCTATATTCGCAGTTGAATTCGAGGATATCACACGCATCGAGGAACCATCTTATTTCTCTAGTCGTAGGTTCCAACCCACAAACGCGCTGGTTGCCATGTACGCACCACCTGGCTTCCACACAGTCAGACTGAAATGTTTAAAGTATCTTTGAATATTCAGCTGATAAATATTTTTACCATCGATATACTATGTAGGTACTAGAGACCCTTTCATAGAAAAAGTTGGGTGTCCGACTTGTGGTGCATGCTCCTCACCTGTATAAGCCTGTCCTTGTCCCTACCATAGCGCTGTCCCGCTTTTCAGACTAGATGGTGTTAAATAAGTTCACATTCTTTGTTTGACAGGTCCACATTCTATGTACGAGTAAATTGAGGTCGTTGAATTTTACAGATAAGTTAAACAGTTAAGACAAAATAGTTTTACCATCGCTTTTTGTCCAGACCATGATTTTACTCAAGTCAATGGTTGAAATATTTTTCTGCTTCTGAACCATATAATATAGTACGAAACAAAATTGTGTTATATTTTACGTACATAGCGTGGTTCCTCTCTTTGATAAAAAGCGTTGCTTGAACAACATAGAATCAAAAATACATGAAATATAAATTCACAGTGTTTGATTGCCACCATTTTATGTCGATTCGGTTTGTAGAAAAGAAAATTGAATCTGTATTTAGAATTCTAAAGAAATGTTAGAACAGAATGGAACTAAAGCAATATGCGCGTGAAATTACTTCTACTGGGTAAGCACCAAAAATAAAATTGTGAAATTTCCTTTAGTAACACGTTAAATTTTTTGGATCTATTTTGTCTTGTTTTAGGTGTTGCTTATTTTTTGAGCATTTTGGACAAATCTCATGCCACTTATGTAAGTTTTGGGTACACACAAACAATATTACTATAAAGCTTACGCTACCTACCTACGTAAACCTGATTTTGATACTAAAATATTATTATTATTTTATTTGAGAGTATAATAAATTTTTATTAACCGTTAAATTCTGTAATTTTATAGCGCGTCATAACGATACTTAAATATTATATGAAGTTACCAGGAAGCACTTTGTGGATTTGAGTTTATGAAGATAAGCCCGTATCCATTTTCATTAAAAACTCATGATCAAAACTTTCCTAATATTTCTAAAAAATCCTTATGAAAACGTGCCTTATATACTTTTTTCATTTCAGAAATGCTATCAAGCTTTAATTTGTATTCATGACGGCAAAGAGAAATGTGGGCAGGACATGACAGGCCAAACTCGGAGATTCTTGGACTCCTGTGATATGAAAGAATATAACTGTTTAAGAGACACTAGTGAGGAATATTGAGAGATTAAAAAAATTTTGAGATACTACCATGTGAAATAAAAATGCAATTTTTGTGATCTTAATGCAATGATTAAGATTAACTACTGTTCTTAAAATGTTCTTTATTTTATCATTATTTTTTTAGATTTCCAAAAAATAAACCATGAAGAATGTCGGGATCTCCCACTAATAGATGATAAAATAAATAATGATGATGATAGGAATAAAAATAAAGTAATAGAAAAAAAACTCAAAGGTCAGTTTATCTATGATGATGACAAAGTAAAGGGTGCAAGTAAAGAGGATGGAGTTGATGGAGAAAGTGAAATAAATACCGTAGGTGGAAAAACTAAATTTGAAAAAAAACTCAAAGGACAATTTATCTATGCTGATGGTGAAGCAAAGGGAGTAAGTAAAGAGATTGGAGTTGATGGAGAAAGTGATGAAAATACCCTTGATGGAAAAAATAAATTTGAAAAAAAACTCAAAGGTCAATTTATCTATGATGATGATGATAAAGCAAAGGGAGAAAGTAAAGGGAATGTAGTTGATGGAGAAGTGACCCTTGATGGTGAAAAAAAATTGGATGACGTTGATGGAGAAAATGATGAGGAAAAAGTTAACGAAATAGGTGAAGGAAATCAAGTAACCAATGAAAACGAAGAAGATGGAGCTAATATAGTAAGTAATAAAGATGAATCCGATGAAGCAAATTAAATTGATACAATGGACAGAGCAGACAAAGAACATAGATACAAACAACAACCCACAAACAAACAACTACAACAACGTAGAACATGTTCATCCATTTTATCGGAAGTTGTATTATGAGAAACACGATCGAAGGACTAAATGAAAATATATCTTGCACTACTTTTCTGTAAATAAATGCTTCGAGCATAATTTTAACCATTTAAGGTTTACACGTGTAATTAAAATTAGAACACATATATCTAAAGCATATTACAATAAAAATTCAAATTGTAAGCTCTTTTATTTAAATTACACATTTAAAATTTTAGGCCGACTTGCGCAACACTGCCTTAATTGATTAGGTGTAATTTTTAGATGCTGTAACTTTTGAATAAGTTAAATTCCGGGGTTGAAAGGACAGGTATTAAACAGGACAGGTATTACAAAATTTTATTTTATATAACAGTCTTGTGCAAGTGAGCCTTAAGTCCCAAAGTAAATATTATGTAAAAATGAATACGCATTTTAAATATATCCGTATATCAATACAATCAAATCCATATAAATATTATAAATGCGAAAGTTTGGATGGATGGATGTATGTATGGATGTATGTTTGTTACTCAATCACGCTCCAACGGATGAACGGATCTGGATGAAATTTGGCACAGAGATAGATTATAGTCTGGAATAGCACATAGGCTACTTTTTATCCCGGAAAATTAAGGAGTTCCCGCGGGAACCGAAAAACCTCAATCCACGCGGACGAAGTCGCGGGCATCAGCTAGTAAATATTATAAATGCGAAAGTTTGGATGTATGGATGTATGTTTGTTACTCAATCACGCTCCAACGGATGAACGGATCTGGATGAAATTTGGCACAGAGATAGATTATAGTCTGGAATAGCACATAGGCTACTTTTTATCCCGGAAAATTAAAGAGTTCCCGCGGGAACCGAAAAACCTCAATCCACGAGGACGAAGTCGCGGGCATCAGCTAGTAATATAATATTCATCATCACCATCATCATCATTTCAAACCATCATCGGCTCTCTACTTAAGTCTAACACTTAGTTCGGCCATAGTCTACAACGCCAGCCAAGTGCGGATTGCACATACTTTTGAGAAATTTATGGAGGACTAGTCTCAAGCATGCAGGTTTCCACGGTATATTTTCCTTCACCGTTATAAAAAAAGTGATACTTATTTAATTTCTTAAAACGCACATAACTGAGAAAAGTGCGAGAGGTGCATGCCCGGGTTACGAAACGGGTTACGGGTGTGTGTATGCCCGCTGTCACCGACGACCCATAGGATTTAAGGGACCCCTTAGCATATTTAGGGGCCAGTTAGGGGATCGTTTCCGTTTCACCAGTTTTAAAGGGTCCCTTAGTGACTTATGGGTCCCCTAAATTTAGGAGATGGATTATTGGTCCCATAAACCTTCACATAAGTAAAAGAGACTTCAAAAGGACGAGATGGACAGTGATTTGTTTGATTTAATTGATAATTTCGGTATTATTAGGTATATAAGTACCTATGTGAAATTCTGTATGTTTGCACATAGGGTGCATTTGGAATGTGGGAATCAATCAAAAAACTAAGCGAACGATGTTGCGGACATTGTCTAGTATTTGATATATAAATTGTAGTCGAAGACCTAAAATAAATTGATAACGCCCGAATTAACAGTCCGTAAACCCGTAAACCGACATTTTAAGAACTTTTGATGAGCTTTGTGCATGAGATATTAGTATTATAACAAAAAGAAAATTAAAACATTAAAGATTAATCCCTCCTTAGTAGACTGTTGCAAATAAAAAAATAATTTTATTGAAATATAATAGTGAAATTCTCATTCTTGCAGAATACGTTTACCATTTTTGCACTTTTGTGTGACACTTTTCACCCATATAAAACCACGAAAAATTATAATAAATGACTTATAAAAAATACTAATATGATAAACACGCTCTTAAAATTGGACTGTTGCAATTCGTTTTTATACGTTCTATACAAAATTAGTTAATAAAAAAATTAAATCAATGTGCACGATTTATCAAAATTTACGCGTCACAATAACCTGTATTTCTTAAAAGTTTGATGAAATTACTGATAAAATAAAATTTACCATGAATGTTTAGTATTTATATAACACAAATTGTGTAAAAATAAAGTTCTATAAAATACCTATATGACCAAAAAATATTATCAAAGTCTGATCAAATTCACGTGTAACATGGTACTGCAGATCGTACAACCGCACGTACGTACGAACTTGACTACGCAAAGTATCAAAGTATCTTTACTGGCCTATGTCGTCTATGTATGAGTGCAGCCTAACGGTCTACTGTGCGGTATACCTACAGATTCCAAAATTGACCGATGGCGAGTATGCGGCCTCTTAAGTACTTCAACGATTATTACCTATTTAAAAGTGTTACCTATTTAAACGAAATTAAAAGTGTTATTTTTTTGGGGAAAATGCAACACTTAAGAACTTCCAGACAATACCTACTTACATAAAATCAATTTTACTGTAGGATACCTCAGTACCATATTATTATTATAAAGTGTACGTATTTAAATATTTAACCTACTAGGCATTCCTTACCTACTACCTACTGACTTACCAACCTATTACAGCTACGAAACAAAGAAAAAAGGTTAATTTATTGCTTACCAAACGGTTTCTTTTGAATGGATGCACTATCGTTGTAAAAAATCTGTCCCCTACGGAGGAGTCTCCTAGTTATGGGTCTATTGCGTACGTGAAAACAAATTTTAGTTACGGGTTGGTTTATGGGACCTTTTAGCTTAGCGGTCTTCTAACTATGTGATTGTTTAGGGGATGTCGGTGCAACTGGGCATAAGCACTTTAAGGACGCATTTGCAAAACAAATAGGTATAAAATCGCACTACTACACTCGCATCGTTCACACGCACACACATGTACTTACAAGCTGCGTGAATCAACTTATTTCGATACTTCGGTATATTTTATTTTTTATACTATATGTACTATTTTTAATATTTTTCTTTCCAAAATTTTTAGTTGAACATATCTCCTAACAGATGGTATTTTTTAATGACAAAAAATCGGCATATATACGGAAAAAAATGTACCGATAGTTGCCCCTAAATCGTCAATTTTGTGTGAAGAGATGTCGGAAAATCATTTTTATAGTACTTTAAATGAAGATTTTTAACAAAGTCATTTCCAAAAATTGGATCAATCTATATGTAGTAATTTTTAGTTCCATTTTATTTTGTCCGACTTAGTCACAAAATGTAGCGACAATTCTATGTATTATATTATGGGATTTGCAAATCCGTCCATAAGCCTCCCGAGTAGGAGGCCGGAGTCTTAGCGAGCAGGCTATCACCGCTATAAAAATGAATAAGTCAAGTATTTTTTTATTTTGGTGTATGTCTGTCTATCTACGCACTCATCACGCAACGAGTCAATGGATACGTATGCCATAGTAATAATTGTAGCTAATTCATCGGATATGGAATAACATTATCTATATATATAAAATTCAAAGTCCTGACTGACTGACTGACTTGTATATCAACGCACAGCCTAAACCGCTGCGGTTAGAGACTTGAAATTTTGGTTCCTTTTGTGACGTAGGCGCTCACTAAGGAAGGATTTTTCAAAATTCCGCCCCTAAGGGGGTGAAATAGGGGTTGAAAGTTTGTATGAAAGTCCGTCATTTCTCAAGTTATATCCTGGTATATACTATAAACTTGGTATATGAGCTACCGGTTAAAAATTAAGAAATACGTGCTTCACAGTTTTTGAAAATTCTACCCCCAATGGGCTGATATAGGGGAGTAAAGTTTGTAAAAAAGTCCTTTATTTTACAAGATATTTTTCAAGTTATATCTACGAAACTCGATATTTTGGCTTTCGGTAAAAAATAAAAAAGCACGTGTCAAAATATTTAAAAATTTCACCCCCAAAGGGAGTTTTAACCCCTTTGAATGAAAGTCCGTCGTTTTTCAAGTTATAGCCCTGAAACTTGGTATTTGGGCTTCCGATTTAAAATTATGAAATACGTATTCCACAGTTTTGAAATTTCTATCCCCAAGGACGTTAAATAGAGAGTTTATCCTTCAATCACGCCGCAACAGAGCAACGGATCGATGTGATTTTTGGCATGGGTATAGGTATAGTTGAGGATCTGGAGAGTGACATAGGCTTCTTTTTATCCCGGAAATGAAGGAGTGCCTGTGGGAATTAAAAAACGCATGCCACGCGAACGAAGTCGCGGGCGTCCTCTAGTCGTTGATAATACTTCGTCAGATCTGAAACGATACACGACTGCACCAGAGAGATAGTAATGTTTTTTTCACGTTAGTTAATATTTGTGTCAGTGCATACGGCCAATGGATCACCAACCTCGCTACGAGAGGCCCTAGACAACCTGGGCGGTCTTCTAGGCTTCTGGAGCGAGCCCGGATGGCTGGAGTGAAAACTCCAGCGGGGAGGGGAAACACGCACAACAGACCTCCCACTTGAGGTTTAAGTGCGGAAACCTGCCCAGTACAAAGAAAGAAAGAAGACCAATGTATCCGGCCTATTATATCTGACCCAAGTACTACGGGATTCGAGCGGATCAGCAAGTAAAATATAAAACCTTTCCTTTTCTCGTAGATACCTAGAGCTAAGACTACAAGAGTGAAGATACATCCTGTTCAAGCTGCAGTCATCAATGAATACTGGTGTTGGCGAACGAAGTACTGCCATAGAACTGGTGGCGTAGTCTGCGGTAGAGATAGACGACTCAACGAACGACGAAAATTTAAAACGGCTTGTGATTTGTATAATCATAACTGTGATGAAGGTCACGGTGAGTACCTAACTATTGAACTCTGGCTATTTGCACCATCAATGGTTATGGTTAACGTGGAATTTTACCACCAAAGAGCTGCTACTTGCTAGGAAATTGAGCGGTATAAGTTCAAGATACATTCTGAAATTAATTAAATCTGTTGTAAAGTAGAAGAACTTTTGGTACCCAGTTGGTCAAATTTAACGTTAACCTTAAACGACGGTGGCACACTTGACTAATGATTAATTGTTGGGTCATATAGTTATTTCAATGTGTAGAAGTCGTGACTGTAGTGATACATTAGAATGAATCTGTTAGGTACTAAGGAATCTGCCATAATTATCAAAAGTTTGGTTTGATAACATTGGTTCAGTAGTTTTTCCAGTTTCCAAATTATATACATTTTACAGAGAGACATTTATTAGTGTTTGGTAAATAATTCAGTTAGCAGAAATACTTATTAAAAAATTTAACCAAAAAATATTAAACTATGACATTTATAATTTTAATCTGCTTTGTCTCTCGGTATTTTGTATCGTGGAATATAAAAGGAAGGTAGAAGAATTTAATAATAGTATATTTCATTACAAGTGTGGAAAGGCTGTCATTGCAAAGAGTTCCGACAAATGTCTACCCGAGCCGAGGCGCAGCCGAAAGCGAGGGTTGACAGTCGGAACAAGTTGCAATGACGGTTCCGCACGTGTACTGAACGACTATTTTTAATACAGTTGCGAAAAAATGAAGCAATTTAATAAAATAATAAAAACACAATAAACTCAACTAACTTAACATTTATTTCTTAAAAAAGTTATAATTCACATATTACATTGAAATTGGTACAGTTTTTTATACTAACTGGGGAAGTTTTAGGTTGCATATTTACTGTTTGAGACAAACTATTATTAATTTCGTATGATTGTTCATGTATATTTGTCATACAATGGCGTTTGCTAGTTGATGGAGTTGGATCTGATGAATTATCATTATCAACGAAGGTAGAAGGACGAACGTTCTCTGCAACATGTGAAGGAGACGGACTGGACCTTAGAATAACTACCTATAGAAACCTAGTACACTCGCGAAATGTAAGCCGTTTAATTGGTGCCATAAATGGCATCGTACGACGCTCGCGCAGTCCGAAAAAAGCTGGTTAACTTAGTTTTAGAAGCTACAATGCTACAAACAAACTAACCAATTACTTACCCAACTATTAGGGGGAAAACATTTAAACTGCCAACATTATGTTTGCGTTTACGAGGCAAGTAAACACAGCACACATAGCGAATTTGTAGCTTACGTTTTGAGAAGGCGTTGTTTGGAAACATACCTTCTATAGGTAGTTATTCTAAGGACTGGACCTTAAATTAATGGAGTGGATTGGAGAGTTCGGAGAAGTATGCCAACATAACATTTTCTGAAAAACTATTTGCTTTTTTCTCTTCTCTCAGTAAATTAACTCAAACTCTCAAATAAATTCTCAATAAATTCGTCGTATGTAGATATGTAGCGACTTTTTGACTTTTCCGGTAAAATGTTCTCCGAAGCATTTTGTGCAATTATATACTGAGTTCCGGTGGTGCTCATTTTGTGCAACAAACAACTAAACTCGCAAAGAAAATTTCTGAAAAATGGCGCCAACCGTAGATATAAGCAGAGTTTTTTTTTTCTTCACCCATTCTGGTAGGCAAAGGGAACTATGCCCATACAGCCAAGTCTTCAGTAGAATTTTTTTATTGATATGAAATGAAAATGAAATTTAATGAGATGAAATGAAATGAAACCTAACCAAACTCATTCAATCAAATCATTAAATCTGATATTGAAACAAATTATTAGCTTCTTTTCAGAAATATACGTACTCGTATTTGCCACTGCATGAATCATAAAAACTTCTATGATTTTTTTTAGTAAAAACTTCATGGTTGGTTTTTCTTTTTAATAGACATTATTTTGACAGTTGGGAAAGAGAACGCACGAGTTCGGGAAAGGTAAAAAAAAAGCACGAGTATGTAATAGCCCACATCCCGAACGCTATACGTCCCTGCAATACGCCACTTTTTGAGCAACTGTATTAAAAAAATATTTTTCAATACAGTTGTCAAACATGGCGCACTTTCAGAGGCTGTAGTTATGATTCGAAAATTGAATCTTTCGCATAGGCATCTTACTTTTACACAGTCGTGACTTACTTTTACAAGCTCGACACTTACTTTTGCAGTTTAGTTTTAAATTTTCCAAGTCAATTAAAAAAGTTTAGTAGCAAGGAGTTTTCATACATAGAATATAATCGGATAGGCTTTTTACGAGGAAAAATGAATGAATCCGTACGTTTTAGCATTGAATTTCCAAAATTCTTATAAATGGTTGTTGATTATATTTAATTACCAGTTTTAATTTAATTATTTTCAACATTTGACAAAAATCGAATAGGCTGTATACGCGTAGGTACGAACCCGTAGCCTAGTTTCGTTGAAGAAAAAAAAATATGTCCAGGTGTAAATACGCGCCATTTGCTGAAATTTTTTATTTTTTATGTGATAAATTATATTATTATTATTAATTATAAATTATATTTATATTATTGTGATATTTTTGTTAATATGAGTTCTAGTACTAATGATGAAATGGAATTAACTCCACCAGATATTTTATCTGAGGCGAAAACTGCGCAAGATGGAATTCTGCGATCGATTTGGATTTGAGCGATCTTCAACCCGTGCACAGCAGCAAATTTCACTGAATTTTATTAATTGCTCAAGCTTTACTCTCAATTTTCAGAATTAATTACTATGTACGTATGTATGTTGAAATAAACTTGTAATTCTTTGATTTGTCTACTATTTCCCACAACTGTATTGAAAAACGTCGTGTGATACACGGGTGTGAAGGTTATTGCAAACTCGTGACATTAAAAACCCTCACCTTCGGTTCGGGCTTATTAATGACAGCTCATGCTTTACAGATTTCACCGCTACCGACATGAAGTTCTGCAAAGGATATTAAATTCTTCGAGCGTGAAATTAGCTTACGACTTTCTACAATTATTAATGTTAGCACTTAGCAAACGATAATGAAGAAATGCTTGTTTCATTACAAAACCTCTCTTTTAATTCAGAGTTATGTTCTTTGGCATTATTAACATATTTTGTTTTTGTAAGGCTGTTAATTGTTAGCAAAATTGTAAAGTTTTATTATTTTAATTTTTAATTATATTCTTTTGTAATTTATATTTTTTTTGCAGTTTTCATTTATATTTTATGTTGTTTAAATTGCTTACCCCTATCAAATGTAAGTATTGATTTCTTTTTTACATGAAGTACACCCTACTCAACCCTAGTAGTATATTGTTACTAAGTACACTCTTACTGATATCATAAATGCAAAAGTGAGTTTGTCTGCCTTGCTTGCTTCCTTTTCGATCTTTGAGGTATGTACTCTGCACCTAATGTCGTTAAAAATGGTTAAAGAAACGGGCCGTGAACAGGTAAAATAATATAGAAAGACAGACATAATGTGGCTTTTATAATAATATTAAGTATTGATTTGATAGTTTATTCCCGTTAGTAACGAAGCTATTTAATTTCCAGTATTCCATTAACTATGATAATCCGGTGGCAAGAGAAAAATTTGCCCAATTCCACTGCTTCAAACTAAAATCTTGTACACCAGGAGGAGATAAAGTGTGTGGTTTTGATGAAACACAGGCGTTTTTAGCTGAATTTGAGGACATGTGCACGTTGCATAAAGTTAACTGCGTGAGAAAAGGACGTAAGTATAATATTCCACCCAACATACTCGTAGGTATAGTGCACAACTGTGTGCGCAAACACATGTGCACTCTAAATTCCCTTACTCTCATAACCTGGAGGGATTGAACATTCGACACGACTGGAGAGAGATCAGGCACAGGACCGACAGCTGTACGTTAAATTGAAGTATAAATGACTCCACCCCTGCTTTGCTCGGGAATTTTGGGAATTGTGTATTCCAAAAATTCTGAAACTGTATTTCTGCTTTATAGCGGAAAGCCCAAATAAAAATTTTCATGAATGTAACATTGTAAATGGATTTTCCATCTCATATTCTTCCACCCTTAGGGTTGGAATTTCCAAATTTCGCTTTAATTAAGTAAGATAGTAAAAATTGAAATGATTTATTTTCCAGTTTTCACTTTAGTTGATGCACCTATTTGTGAGGGTCAAAAGAAATTTTTGTCTGCCAAAAGGGACTACGACATGTTCGACCCCAATTTGACCTCGGTCGACTAATATTGTGGCTAATAATTCAACTGCACATTATGTCTTAAGTAACGTACTTAAATCGGCAGGACTAAATCTAGTGCTGTCGTTTTCCGCAGAGAGCATTATGAAAGGGACAGCAATAAAATTCGTCCAGCCGTTTTAGTTTAGCTTAGATATTATGATAAAACAATAATAAAATGGGTTTCTTGTTACAAAAATATGTTGTTTTTAATATTTTTCCAACGCCATCTTTTGGAAAGCTCCCGCATTAGGTATTAAAGTACAAGTTCTCAGATCTTGCTGGTCTGAACGCGGTTGTTGTAGAATCAACCTGCTAGCTCTTTGTAACCATAATCATACCTGTAGTCATAGATGTCGCAGTGTTATAAATGTTAGAAAACAAAAGAAAAGCTAATTATAAGAAAAGTCATTTGAGCGGTCATCATTTGGAAAGACATTACTATCAAATCTCTTTGTTAGAATTACAAACTACTGAGAGTCTTTAAAATAGCGACTTTATTAAATAATTTTATGTGGAGATACTGGTAAAAGGAAACATCTTCATATGGAACTAGCTGATGCTCGCGACTTCGTCCGCGAGGTTAAAGCTTTTTGATTCCCGCGGGAACTCCTTAATTTTCAGGAATAAAAAGTAGCCTATTTCACTCTCCAGGCCCTCAGCCATATACCCAATCACGTAGATGTGTCATGTTGCTTCACTGCGGCGTGATTGAAGAACACAACAGTAAACCAACACTTCCGTATTTTTGATTTGATGAAGCAGTAAAGTTGACACCAAAATAAAAGTATATTTGCGAAACCAAATCCCTAAGTAGTAGCTATTTAAAGTAAAATGTCGTCGGTACATTGTTCACGAGATAAGGTACCCACCTGGCACCTACCGCACCTGCGGTTTCATGTACCTAGTGTAAGAAGCTCTCTCAGTAAACAGAATATTCCGATTTTAGAAAATGGAACTTCGATTTTTGAATGCTTTTTTGTACCACTAAGCTAACCGTTGATTGCAATCTCACCTGGTGGTAAGTGATGATGGACCAGACTAGAGAAAATTCAGGATGTATAAATTTCCAAATTGACTTTGCCGGGTTTTATATCAACAATACGTAAAACTTTCTACAGTTAAAATTTTCGAAAATATATTTTAATATTAGATATTATAAAGGATCCGTTCTGTTACTTAGGTACAATTTTATTTAAGTAAAGATGTCAATAATAATTGTTGACCTCAGCTTCAAGTTTTATAAGTTATAATAATATTTAGTTAGTTATATATTCTTGACACGAAGTTGACTTTTTAATTCGAATATCCAACTGACATTGATAAATAACATCTATCCGTTCCTATTTCTTACAATATGGGATGAGATCACAAATAGAAAGCCGAAATATCCGTTATTGTCACTTTTAACGGGCCCGAAAGGGAACATCGATAGAATCAGCGCACCGTTACATCCCTTTGTGTTTAAATCGATATCATTTTTATAAAAAATCGATTTGAATTCAGTCGCGGTGCTATAGGCACGTGTTAAAAGAAGCGTGCGTCTGAAGCGATTAGAAAGGGTGAAAACAAAGAATAATTTTATTTACCGATTATAAATTCAGGGTGTAAGCTTAGGTCGTGTGTAAGCGGCGCACACGTGGCAAGGGACATGAAAATCGTGCGTTTTATGAAATGAGTAGAGATGGTTGAAGATTAATATCGATAAATTTTGTGCTTATCGGTGATATTAGGTATACCTATGTAAAAATATGGCATAATATTATTGGCGTAAAGACGGATTGATATATCAAGCTCAAACTTCAGAGGCAAGAAAATTCAGATTTTGCATGTGGGTTTTGTCTATAAAGTAGACTCTACTTAGAAAGGATTTTCAGAATTTTCAGCCAAGCAAAACCGAGGGAATTTTACAAGGATTCGGCAATTTACAGGTTTTTACAAAAAAATCCGCCTGCTGAAACCACACACGGTTTGTATCTTACATTTAAATATGAGTAGTTAGGGTAACATTGGGTTAGTTAATTATACAAGTTAGCCCTTGACTGAAGTATCACCTGATCATATACCTACCTACTGAAGTAATGACGCAGTCTATACTCTATCGATAAGGAAGTTACCAAAATATCGATAACTTTAAATCTTGCAATCTCTAAATTGGTACTTAAATCGTGCGCTACCCTGTCAATTGTTTTCAATATCAGTTCATTTCGATTAACACGATTATAAGAATCAGCTTTGACGGTAGTTCACTTGGTATGCGGGGGACATGTCGCGGAGTTTGACTCGTGCATTATTGCGGCCTAATTATAATAATTATGATCTTCTTTTGTGTGTTTTCGGCTATATTGTGTGGTACGTGCCACTTTATGACGTTAAATGGTAAGGTAGTAACTAGTCTACTCGTATATTTTAACCGACTGTGCCTGCAAAGACAGGGTTGTGTTTTCACACGTATCTGGGTAGTTATACTAAATATGGGTAATGGGTGTGCTAATGTACGTTCTTATGTGGTTGACGTCCAATCTGCTCGCACGAAACGTTTTTGCTCGACGTTTCTGATCAGAACCGCTAGGGTGTGGAACACTCTCCCAGAGCACGTCGTGTTTCCTGCCACGTATAACCACAGGTATAACTTAGGCACCTTCAAGGCAAGAGTGAATAGATATCTTCTAGCCAAACGCGTTCCAACCTAGACCTGATCATTGCTTTGAAATAAGCACGATTGTCGTCAGGCGCACTGCGGAAGACTATCTCACAATAAAAAAAAATGTGGAATTCTTTATACTTACCTACCTTTGTAGCATCCCGACGCGACGGCTAGATGAATTTTCATTAATTAGGTAAACTGTATAATACTTAGTGCAATACATAATAATTAGTGCAAACATAATTATTTATTTCTTATAACTTCATGAAACTCAAACAGAAAATATTAATTGCGACGGAATTTTCAATTTTCCTAATTTAATCGTTTTCCTTTTTTAATCCTCTAATTTAAATTACGGAAATCCACATATTCTCATGTCAATACACCCTAGGTAGGTAAATTTGACCTCTGGAGTCCAATTCCTGATGCTGCACGTGCACCGGCAGATCCACGCCTTGAGTACCCCTATTTGACTATTGAGAGTTGAGACTGTTAGCTCAAATAAATAATTTAATTTTCATATTTTCATACTTGTTTAATTAGGTACGTGTACACCTCTAACTATCGGCTATCTTAGCTTCTCGAATATCTTGAGTATCATCCTCACCATGTTTCAAGCATTTACAAAGTGATGTTTCTAAGGTACCTACAGAAAAAACGCCAGAACTTGAGTGTAAACAGCCTTTAATTTTCTAATTATTAGCTTTTATATAAGGTCAACCGGGGCAAATGCAACTAAAAAATAAAAAGTTTCAAGTTTGAACAAACGCTGTTCTGTCCTACTATATTTGCTCATTTATTGGACCCGTTTACTTCATTACATATTCATTAAAGAATATTTTAAACCAACCAAGCATTCAAATAGTCCTATAAATAACTGGTAGTGACATGATTTCCTCAAATTGGAAGAAAAAGTTGCATTTTCCCCTAGTCGGGGGTAAATGCAACTAAATACCACAGTACATTATCTATTTAACTTATAAGAACCAAAATACAATATCATTATGAGCTTTAATATTGTTCATGGGATTTTAAACTTTATTATCATGCAGCAATGCCTATTTTTAAGTAAAAACAGATTGAATTGTGTATGGGGGCAAATGCAACTGTTTGTTGAAGAATCAGTGCGGGGACCGCAACGAACTAGCACTATCGATATTTTGTATTATGCGTGTTAATTGTATTTGGGAATACCAGGACTATGGATGTATGTAATATAGCTGATTGTATCAAATCAAATAAATATGTTTATAATTAACTTTTTATTATTTTCTACTAGTTATACTTGTACAATCACAGAACTACCTTTTATAGAAACTTTTACATAAATATCAACTTTGGTACTTATAGAAAACTAATAGCACAAGTTATTCTTATATTATATATTTTATAGTTTATATCACTACTACTTACTACATACTTACTACCAGCACAATAGTTTAATATTTCTATACGACGTAAGCAATATTTACCTTTCACGTGCTTATTTATGCCTGGGTACGCCTTGGAGTAAATATCGAATATAAACTTGATGATCGATAAAAAAAAATGTCGACACTGGCACATCACTAGTGTAAACAGTTTCATACAAAAATTTAAGGGGCTATTGTAACTAACCTCTAAGTTGCAATTACCTCATAGCGAGATTTTCGTGAGGTAAATGTAACTGCATCAATTACATTAGATAGATTCAACTAAATCACTGAAAAATATAAATAAAATCACTTACGGTTTGTATTTAATCGTATCCAGTCACAAACACTTGATAAAATCACTAAGAAATATTCTTTTTAACAGCCGCAACAACAACGTGTTTTCACGCGTTGTACCTTCAAAATGGCGGTTTGACAAGATGAGCTGTCGGTCAAACAGTTTTCATCCCAGTAGCGCCATCGACCAATTGTAAGGTCTAATAATCGTTTGGCTATTAAATTATAGGTAGCGTTGTATTAAAAGAGCCTCAACAAATGAGTTTTAATAGGGAGTTGCCATAGCCCCATAGTTGCATTTGCCCTGGTTGACCTTACAATCGATTATTATCAGTTTTCGTTCTCTATCAGGCACAAGTCAGATCTGGCATGGAGTATTGCTGCCACCTTTGGGACGGATCCGCCAAGTACCAACTCGACTCATTAGACTCGATAGATCGCCGGGCCCGAAGGATAATTGGCGATCAATCACTTACGCAGGCGAAATTGCTCAGTCTACAACACCGACGCAGTGTCGCCTGCTTATCGGTTTTTTACCGGATATACCATGGAGAGTGTGCTCAGGAACTTCACAACCTTGTTCCTCCTTCTCCGTTCTACCACAGAACAGCGAGAAACCGTCAGCGTTGGCATCCTTATGTGGTTGAGGTTCAATCTGCCCGCACGAAACGTTTTTGCTCGACGTTTCTGATCCGAACCGCTAGAGTGTGGAACACTCTCCCAGCGCACGTGTTTCCTGCCACGTATAACTTAGGTACCTTCAAGGCAAGAGTGAATAGGCATCTTCTAGGCAAGCGCGCTCCAACCTAGACCTCATCATTGCTTTGCACTAAGCATGATTGTCGTCAAGCGCAAGCCTATCTAACAATAAAAAAAAAAAAAAAAATTATTTATGATTTATTGCCATCGATCAACAAGTAATTACGCATACAAGGAACAAAAACAGGAAATCATAAACTCTTCGGAGAATCGCATAAAGAAAAATAGACAAAACTAATTGTTTTCTATAAATATAATTACTTATTATATTTAAATTAATCGCTTATTATATTTAAATTTCTTATTTGCAGAAGCCTCAGATCCAAGAGGTGCCACCTTCTAGAGGCGGAAAACGGCTTACGACGACGACGACGACAGATCGGCAGGCCGAGTGGGAGTTTTTTTACGTAAAAGTCAAAGTCTCTCTCTCTCTCTCTCTCTTCTCGTCAAAGTTAACTACCACTATACGGAATTGATTGAGCACCAGCTGTCAAGCGTAATTAACGTTGACACTTTCAAATGGCAATAATGGAAAGAAAATCTCCCAGTAGGCACTCAGGGAGCATTATGAAGAGTTTTAATTAATTTTAAATCACGTAAATATTATTTTATTAGGATCATTCAGAGTAATATTCTTGTTACATTGATTTATTATTGAACATGAATAAATCCTACCAAAAATATTATATTATTATTTCAATATTTAGTCCTGTGTTAATTAACTAGATGATGCCCGCGACGTCGTCCGCTTGAAATAAGTTTTTTTGCAATTCCCACGGGAACTCCCTAATTTTCCGGAATAAAAAGTAGCCTATGTCACTCTCCAGGTCCTATACTATAGCCATGCAAAAAATCACGTCGATCCGTTGCTCTGTTACGGCGTGATTGAAGGACAAACCAACAAACAAACACACTTTCGCATTTATAATATTAGTATGATTGATTTCAATTTGAATGGTAAACAAGAAGGGTCTTTTCGTTATTTAGTAAATAGGTGTTTAATTTTTGCTGGTTCGCTTGTGTTAGTAGGTATATAATTGGTAAATAATTTTGATATTTTGTTTATTATATTCAACTCTCATGGTTTTGTTATCACAATATTATGTAGAAAAGGTAAACGCTCACTTCAAAATATTGATTAGTTCAATTATGTCTTTGTAAAATAAGGTGGGGGTGTGTTTTTTGCCACTTCGTGTATGAGGTCTGCCACTCTATGGTCTATAGCTCAATGCATCGAAAGCTCTATTCAATGAAAGATATTATCGCAACAGTTATAAATTAATCGTTAGAGGTGGACGGAATTTCAAATTTCTCGATATTTATTTTTCTTTTCCTTCTACAATACCGGTACTAGACGATACTTCCATGTTCCATAGAAATCGCTTATTTATTAGGTGCGCAGAATCTACTGATGCTTTTTCATTGGTAGAATTGAGTTTCATTATCAATGACAAATAATTGTTAGTATTTAACCGCTGATTTGGAAGAAGCATACTAAAATACCCGCACACCATAGATGAAGTTTTAGACATCATGCTCTATGTCTGTTTCTTTCGTCTCTCTATCATATCCCTGCAAAGCCTAGCCAAGCCTAAGCAATAGGCTTTATATTAAATTGAAAGTCTACTATTAGACTGCACCTGGTAGTAGAGAGGATAAAGATCTTTAGGAGGAATATGAGGACCGGAGAAGGTGATGCCTGTCCTGCGGCCATTCAATACAATTACGTAAACGGTGCCCTGACGTGTCCAAAATGTTCCCGTAGGTATATTTACCGCAAAATAGGATATCCCGACCACACGAGAGCATAATCAAATAAATATTATAAATGCGAAAGTTTGGATGGATGTATGGATGTATGTTTGTTACTCAATCACGCCCCAACGGCTGAACGTATCTGGATGAAATTTGGCACAGAGATAGATTATTATAGTCTGGAATAACACATAGGCTACTTTTTATCCCGGAAAATTAAGGAGTTCCTGCGGGAAACGAAAAACCTCGATCCACGCGGACGAAGTCGCGGGCATCAGCTAGTATATTATATTTCTCTTCCAAAGTCCTGGAGGATACCAAGATCTTTTGATTTTTCAAAAGGTACCATTTATCTGCCTATTGAGATGTAATGCTAATGCTAATTGTGGGCTTTCCTATATCCCCAGATAGTTTTTTCTATCCTCGAGTATAATTTGGGTGAGTAATAAATAATTCGTTCCATTGATAATGATTATTCCATTAATAACGTTCCGGTACAATAGTTAAGCGAGAATGATACGTAGAACCTACCTTACTATAGTGTATGTATCTAGTCGTAATAGGCAATAATCTGTACGCGTTCTTATTTTCCTCTATAAACGGAATCCAGGATGCGTGCATATTTCCATGAATATTTATCGCCGTCGGGTTATGCTGTAAAACGCATTCTAATGGATTTTTATCTGACACTTCACTTTGTGTGCACATTCGCCTTCCGACTTGGATGTGTTACGTTTTATGAGTTGTTAAATTTTAACGGTGTTAGCATTAGCAACCTTCGTTTAAGTTTTCAGTACAAACCTAAACTTGTGGCTCTATTGACATACTTTATACTTAGTTTTACGAATTGGGCAAATGTAACTCGTAAGATAGACATTTTGTACGAGAGATATCTATATACTTATAATAAAACTGTAACAGGTCCAATTCTGTACATTGAAGATATTTTGAAAATTTTTTTTGGAGGGCACTCATTATTCGATACTGAAGCCAAATCTGTAATTTTTTTCATTTTTGTCTGTCTGTCTGTCTGTCTGTATCTTGGCCGCGCATCACGCCGAAAATACTGAATGAATTCAAACGAAACTTGGCCCGATTTGAGCCCATACTACGAGGTAGGACATAGGATACTTTTTATCCCGAAATTCTACCCCCGAAGGGGTGAAATAGGGGTTGAAAGTTTGTATGAAAGTCCTTAATTTCTCAAGTTATAGCCATGAAAATTGATATATGAGCTGCTGGTTGAAAATGAAAACATAATATGTGTTTCACAGTTTTTCAAAATTCCACCCCCGAAGGGGTGAAATAGGGGTTGAGAGTTTGTATGAAAATCCTTAATTTCTCAAGTTATAGCCATGAAACTTGGTATTTGAGTTTTCCGTTAAATATGAAGAAGTACATGTTTCACCATTTTTGCAAATTCGATCCCCAAGGACGTTACATAGAGAGTTTGTCCTTCAATCACGCCGCAACAGAGCAACGGGTCAACGTGATTTTTTGCATGAACATAGTTGAGGACCTGGAGAGTGACATAGGCTTACGGAATTATACCGGAATATTAAGGAGCCCCTGTGGGGAGAAAAACCACGCGGACGAAGTCGCGGGCATCAGCTAGTCACAAATAAATAACAAAACGTAGGTACTTAAAACAATTTAAGTATGTAGCTGGTAAATGAATTAGCATCAGAAAAATCAGCCACTTTTTCGCCTATTTATATAATTGGTAATTGAAGTGAAAAATAGTTTAAAATAAAATACTGAAAGAAAATTAAAATAACATTATATTAATACTAGTATGGCGCGTGGTTGCGCGGCCCGCTACAGCGGACCGCGTAGTGGACCGCGTGGTCCACTGTCTACTTACTCGCTGTCCTACTATCCTGCCCCCCGATTATGTAAGAATGGCCGATCAAATCGTAAAAGTTCGGCGTCAAAGTAAAATAAACCATAACAGCATTGAATTAGAGCTCAATTTCGTGTTTCGAAATTGAGCTCTAATTTAATGCTGTTATGGTTTATTTTACTTTGACGCCGAACTTTTACGATTTGATCGACATTTCTTACATAATCCGGCAGCTGGTTTACTGTCTACGTGTTCTGATCTGAACAACACACTGCTATGCTAGTGAGCACAGTGGAAGCGCCAGCACGCCAAGCGTCCGACGTAAAAAAAAATTCTCATAAAGGAAAAACATAAAACAAAGACCACCAACTCCCCGCCCCTCCCTTTTTGTTTGAGCAGCCCCTAAGTAGGTACCTATCTTTAATACCCTGACCGTGCTCCTCACCCATCATCCGAATCTTCGATCAATCTCTCTTCATATTTTTTCTCCGAACCATTCGGCAAAATGAGAATTCTTCCATAAAAACAAATCTTGGAAAGGAACCGTAGTCTTGCATAGTTCTACACTTGTAGCCTCTTCAATATTCGCCATACATTTTCTATGGAAAAATAAATTCCGCCATCTTGAATTTTTTTCCTGTTCATCAAGTAGACCTTCATGTCCCGATCATCTTTTGCCAAGAAACCACTCTTCTATCTATTATATTCTCCGTGATAGACACCGACGAAATTTGTATGGCGGCCATCTTTAATCCGCCATTTTGAAAATTTTTTCAGCTCACTTTCAATTGGATGAAGTTTCGAGTGACATTTGTTCGAGCACCCCCCACCTATCTTCAATACCCTTTTCTATGGAAAAATAAATTCCGCCATCTTGAACTTTTTTCCTGTTCATCAAGAAGACCTTCAGGTCCTGATCACCTTTTGCCGAGAAACCACTCTTCCATCTTTTATACTCTCCGAGATAGACACCGACGAAATTTGTATGGCGGCCATCTTAAATCCGCCATTTTGAAATTTTTTTCAGCTCACTGTCAATTGCATGAAGTTTCGAGTGACATTTGGTCGAGCACCCCCCACCTATCTTCGATACCCTGGCTGGTGCTCTTCATCCGTCTTCGAAATCCTCAATCATCAGCTCTCTCCGTATTTTTCCTCCCCATGAATTTTTGTTTTCTATACGAAACGATGAGTAAAAAAAAAATTTTTCATACAAAATTTTACAGGAGAGGTGATCAATGAGTCAGCACGAGCAGCTATATATATATTAACTAGTATGGCGCGTGGTTGCGCGGCCCGCTGCAGCGGACCGCGTAGTGGACCGCGTGGACCACTGTCTACTTACTCGCTGTCCTACTATCCTGCCCCCCGATTATGTAAGAATGGCCGATCAAATCGTAAAAGTTCGGCGTCAAAGTAAAATAAACCACAACAGCATTAAATTAGAGCTCAATTTCGAAACACGAAATTGAGCTCTAATTCAATGCTGTTATGGTTTATTTTACATTGACGCCGAACTTTTACGATTTGATCGAAAATTCTTACATAATCGGGCAGCTGGTTTACTGTCTACGTGTTCTGATCTGAACAACACACTGCTATGTTAGTGAGTACAGTGGAAGCGCCAGCACGCCAAGCGTCCGACGTAAAAGAAAATTCTCATAAAGGAAAAACATAAAACAAAGACCACCAACCCCCCGCCCCTCCCTTTTTGTTTGAGCAGCCCCTAAGTAGGTACCTATCTTTAACACCCTGACCGCGTGCTCCTCACCCATCATCCGAACCTTCGATCATCATCTCTCTCCATATTTTTTTCTCCGAACCATTCGTCAAAATGAGATTTCTTCCATAAAAACAAATCTTGAAAAGGAACCGTAGTCTTGCATAGTTCTACACTTGTAGCCTCTTCAATATTCGCCATACATTTTCTATGGAAAATGAATTCCGCCATCTTGAATTTTTTTCCTGTTCATCAAGTAGACCTTCATGTTCTGATCATCTTTTGCCAAGAAACCACTCTTCCATCTTTTATACTCTCCGAGATAGACACCGACGAAATTTGTATGGCTGCCATCTTAAATCAGCCATTTTGAAATTTTTTTTCAGCTCACTGTCAATTGGATGAAGTTTCGAGTGACATTTGGTCGAGCACTCCCCATCTATCTTCAATACCCTTTTCTATGGAAAAATAAATTCCGCAATCTTGAATTTTTTTCCTATTCATCAAGTAGACCTTCATGTCCTGATCATCTTTTGCCAAGAAACCACTCTTCCATCTTTTATACTCTCCGAGATAGACACCGTCGAAATTTGTATGGCGGCCATCTTAAATCCGCCATTTTGAAATTTTTTTCAGCTCACTGTCAATTGGATGAAGTTTCGAGTGACATTTGGTCGAGCACCCCCCACCTATCTTCGATACCCTGGCTGGTGCTCTTCATCCGTCTTCGAAATCCTCAATCATCAGCTCTCTCCGTATTTTTCCTCCGAATGAATTTTTGCCTTCTATACGAAACGATGAGTAAAAAAAAATTTTTTCATACAAAATTTTACAGGAGAGGTGATCAATGAGTCAGCACGAGCAGCTATATATATATTAATAACAATAATACCTATAAAGTGCAGAACAGCAATCAATGCAGAACGCTCCTTTAGCAATCAATCAAAATCACATCATAATCATCATCTCAACCTCTCAATCTCATCTCAAAATCTAATTGTTGGCTATAGTGGCTTTTTTGGCCTTAACCCTTCCACTGGAGTCGTGGGTTTCATCGTCGTCAAATCAAGTAATATTTACGGCGAAAAGTTTGAGATGCGTGCCCTGGGATCAAACTAAGGACCACCTGAAAAGAAGGCCGAGGTCTTAACCGCTATCATAAATATAAAATCAAAAGTAAAACAATATGCATCAAAGTACACTTGCTATGCATCCATCATCAGGCCCGTCCTGTGACTGCTAGGCTAGGCCTCCTAGGCGTAAACTAAAACGCAGATGCAAATAGCACTTGATTCAACCCGTCCACGTATTAGATAGCCTAGATAAATAATATGAATAAATTAGGCACCTCGCAGTTTTCCCACGCGCCCATCAGGGCAGAGCATAATTTATTAATTTGTTTTCTGTTAACGAGCATTGGTAATGCGAGCCTGTGTGGTGCTTCTCAAACACATGGACGGTGTCATGCGGTAGGCAGCAGCGGTGTTTGAAAAATACTAGTATTAATACCTAATAATAATGTAAATGGAGATATTATAGTGCACAAGTGGGTGCGCATACACTGGTCCATTCTCTGTTCCCTTACTCTAATAGCCCGATGGGACGGAAAATCTCACACGACCGGAGAGAGATCAGGCGCAGGACCGTCGGCTTTACGTGCTCTCCGAGGCACGGGGGTGAAACACCGCCAACTTCCTTACTCCGGGCTAGTACTAAGAATTCCTTGTCAGAAAACCCAATACTTGTTATGGCCCGACCCGGGAATCGAACCCGGTATCTCGTCGGCCGCAGTCGAACATGCTAACCACTAGACCAACGAGGAAGTCAGTCAGTATTAATACCTACTAGTATAAAAAACCTACAAAATTATATTTAAATATTTTGTAAATAAAATAAATATTAATCAATAGCAATCCAGAAATTGATGGTATTAATTATTAAACTTACCGATTATTTGGCAGTGGGCCCCTAATTGGAAGAATCTTTAAGCGTCGGCGTACCTACCATAAAAGTAGCCTTACACCGGAAAACGCAGCGTTGAAATATTAAGTGTATCTTAAGTGAGAAGCTAGGCGAGGCAGGAAGAAAGCGGCACAATATCTTTTTCAGTAGAGATCCTTGCAGTTTCCTTGTCCAAGAGTGTATGTCAGTTATTTGAGACGCGACGATGACTATTAAAATATTCGTTTAGTTTTTATATGTGTTGTTGAATTGATAAAATATTATGTAATCTTAATCTAACAATTAAGAAAGATATTTATATCTAAAACAAGCATTAGATCTAAGTAGCAAATTGATATTTACTGCATACTATCCTCCATATTATTTAGATGCACTAATCATTAGAGATTCTATAAATGAACATGTTAACGCGATCTGATGTCAATTTCTGAATTTAAAAGGTATTACGGTACAAAATATTTTGCACGCACATTTTTGTGTATTTTGTGACTGAATAAGTCTTAAATCATTATAAACATTTTTAAAAACAAGCCTTTAAATCATCTTCCATACTGAGTTTAGTGTGACGTTATTTTATTTTTTTGTATTTTTCTCAACAAACCCTTTTAATTGATACCATATTATTATCATGGGAATACACAATTAATTACTAGTCCGCTATCTTTGGGTGTCCGCTATATTGGATTTAGAATGACGTCACTTAGTGTATGCAAAATTTCAGCTCAATCGGTTTGGGATAAAAAAAATTGCAAGATTTGATCTAAACAAACACACAAACATTGCAGGCTAAATAAAGGCTTAAAAATGGCATAAAAATGGATTTGATTTATTTATTACCACCAACAACTAAAATCGTTCATTTAGTAGTCGTAAATAAAACGATCTGGGAGTTATCATCACCATCATTGTCCGAATTAACCCCCACCAAAATACATAAATAAAGGTTAGCTATGCTTCGAGTCATAACCGGTTCTATTGTTTTAGGAAGACGTACTTACCTAGTTTTAATATTGGTTCAACAATAGATTAGAAAAGTTCTAGTTTTACAGAATCATTTTAGCACTAAATTCTAAATCCCATTATTGCTAATCCAGGGTAGCCAATGGATCACGTAGGTTTGTAGACATCAATAATTCATCGCGAACGCAGTCAGGTTGACAGGCTGGCAATAGTAATGCCTAGTCAGTGTAGGCACTCAGAAGCCTTAAAGTACAAGCAAAGGCGTATTTAAAGCCTAACGCCTTTTTTCGCATAATTTTCCTGACTTAGTATTATCTATTAATCTTGGATTGGTATAAATTGGTTTGGGTTGCAACAAATTTTAACTGATTATATCGGATTGGATTAAATTAACTTTTTTTTTTTACAGGAGGGCAGGCATTCTTTCTTTGCGCAAAGGATCAGCCTGGCTGTCCAGCGCGGAAATGCAGTCAGTATTCTTGCCACCATTCCACGCGGGCATGATTTATAATATAGTAATTAGGTAAGCTAGCTAGCTTTAAGTTCTATTGTATTATTTTCAATAAATGTGTATTGGTATACCATTAAAAAAAACTTGAGGTTAATTTTTTATGCGAATTGTAGAAAGCTTTATTTGTCACTAGCTGATGCCCGCGACTTCGTCCGCGTGGTCTAAGTTTTTTCGATTCCCGCGGGAACTCATCAATTTTCCGGGATAAAAAGTAGCCTATGCCCTATAATGGTGAAACACGTACTTCTTCATATTTTAACGAAAGCCCAAATGCTGTTTCATGGCTATAACTTGAGAAATTAAGGATTTTCATACAAACTCTCAACCCCTATTTCACCCCTTCGGGGGTGGAATTTTGAAAAACTGTGAAACACATATGTTTTCATTTTCAACCCGCAGCGCATATATCAAGCTTCATGGCTATAACTTGAGAAATTAAGGACTTTCATACAAACTCTCAACCCCTATTTCACCCCTTTGGGGGTGGAATTTTGAAAAACTGTGAAACACATATGTTTTTATTTTCAACCCGCAGCTCATATTATATCAAGTTTCATGGCTATAACTTAAGAAATTAAGGATTTTCATACAAACTCTCAACCCCTATTTCACCCCTTCGGGGGTGGAATTTTGACAAACTGTGAAACACATACGTTTTCATTTTCAACCCGCAGCTCATATATCAAGTTTCATGGCTATAACTTGAGAAATTAAGGACTTTCATACAAACTTTCAACCCCTATTTCACCCCTTCGGGGGTAGAATTTCGGGATAAAAAAGTATCCTATGTCCTACCTCGTAGTATGGGCTCAAATCGTGCCAAGTTTCGTTTGAATTCATTCAGTAGTTTCGGTGTGATGCGCGGCCAAGATACAGACAGACAGACAGACAGACAGACAGACAAAAATGAAAAAAATTACAGATTTGGCTTCAGTATCGAGTAATGAGTGCCCTCCAAAAAAAATTTACAAAATATCTTCAATGTACAGAATTGGACCTGTTACAGTTTTATTATAAGTATAGAAGTATAGATAAGTGAGGTTTTTATTTAACAAACATAAAAGTTGCATGGAAGCAACCGGCTTCGCATCCAGCTGCCCACAAGTCAGTGTAAATACTTATTACGTATGAATTGAATTGTTACATTTTGTAACATTTTTCTTTTTATGAAAAGAGCAACTGCCGAGTTTCTTGCCGACTCTTCTCAGTAGAATCAACCGGTGGTAGAGTTTAAATAAATAAATAATTCATTTCATTTCTTATTTATTCTTTTTTATACAGCTGCTTATAAATGAATTGGTATTTTGTTCAGATTAGCCAGTTTTTAACGAATACAATGGAACTCTTTAGACTTAAACCACTACGAAGCCGACTTCGTATTGGTTTTAAGCCTTGCCGGTAAAGCTTTTATCAATTTGACGGTGTTAGCGCCACCACTATAAAATGATCTACACTCAGTTACCACATACATATTTTCCCAGCACTGTTTGAAATTTCAACAGAGCCCCAAGGGTTTTCTTAGAATGGATATTTCTTAAGCGCTTTACATGTATTAGGAAGTGCGATACTGCCGTTAATGTAAATTGTACGCATTTTAAGCGATTCGCGAAACTTATGCAAATTTATTAATTGGTTGAATGAATTAACCCTGGCCAAAGGAATGGTTCTCGAATAATGTAAAATGTATTGTAGCTATGAGTTCTGAATAGGCGAATGTGTGTACATATTCAAATCTAATACATTACCAAAAACCGAATTTTGTTGCGTAGGCATCTTTTCGAACCTATATAATCTCCTAATAATTAGGAGATTATATAGGTTCGAAAAGAAATTAAGAAATTACAAACTACCTACATGAAGCCCACCACCTGTGCCACGACTTCGTCCACGTGGATTGTTTTTGATAATTCCTTGAAATTGTTCTAAAACATTTAATTTTTATTTACGATAGGAAATAATAAATTCAACTAAATAAGATTTTTAAAATCATTTATTCCTAATTTTTGCTACTTAACACCTCACAGTAGTTATTTACACAAAATAATCTTATCTACTTTTTACAAATAAATATTTACAAAAAATTACTTCCACCGAAATTGAAGTAGACAAAATAACTCTAAACAATTATTCCTTTGGAATGCAATGAAAAATATTTGGACGGAATTATTTTCCACTAAAAATATCTTACTTACAATATTACCGCTTATTTACGGGTAAACTCACGTATACAATTATTAGGACTTACACTAAAAATACTGATAAACTCTTCCAAAATAAATTGAGCTCTAATTAATATAGTTATATTTCAAATAGTTATAATTCACTATAATTATACGAAAAATTAATTTTCGCAATGAAAATGGCAGACCAATATTTCATTTAATCAATTTTATATATTTTTATTGCTCAATATTACATAAAACTTTTTAATTTTATTTCCCTAAATGGAGGATTAAAATTGTTTAAAAATATAATCCTCTATTTACGGCAGTAAATTAAATTAATGTATTTTTGCAATCAAATAAAATGCTTTGTATTGCATAATGCCTTTGAAATGTATGGGTTCTGGGTTTTTTTATTGCAATGTGGCTAATTCAGTGGTACACAATTTTTTAAATTAAACTAAAATAGCCGATCCTAATGAATTGCTTTTCCTTTCGCAATGCTTCCTGCAGAAAGGGATAGCCCTAGATTTAGACCTAGTTTTGTGTTCATTGTACTACAGAATTAGACGCCAAAAGCCAACACCCTACTAACGTCTTATGAGTCGTATTGTCTGGTGTTGGAATATTGCACATTGATGCCCGTGACTTCATTCGCGTGAATTTAGGTTAGTGAAAATCTCCTTGATTGTTTCGTTTAGTCTTACTCCTTCCTAAGGATGCAACGCATCTCTGTACTAAATTTCATAAAAATCGGTTGAACAGATGTGCCATGAAAGCTTAGCAGCTTTTGCATTCATAATGCTCGTATTATTAGGTGTTATTAGTACTTATTGCACGTTTTGATTCAACACGTAAGCGTGGCGTAGAGTAGAGTGTTGCGAATATGTTTCTGCCAAATTATATACAAACTATTGAATAACTTATAGTTAAGTGACCATAGCTCTTTCAGCAGGCATTGGTATCATGTTATATGAGGTGAATCTCTGGGTGTAGTCGGTTATTTTCAGGGTATCCGACCACGGCGGACTAGGATTCCATCGGTCCATGCCGTCGGTGCCTTCTATGCTCAAAGGACCCGGTGCTAGTCGCATTCTCTTAGCGGGCGGGTATTCGATGGCTGTGTAAGAAAAAAGAAGTACTAATTAGTATTTACAAAAATTAAGTAGAAGGTTACGACAGATTTTGGATCGAGTGTGATAGATGTTATAAAGCTTAAGGTAATAAAGGTAAAGTCAATGATATTATATTGTTTACCAATTATCATGTAAGAACATGCCTATTCACTCTTTCCTTGAAGTGTTTATTGCAAAGAAATAAAGGTAATTAACTTAATTGTAACGCGCAAGGCAATGGTGAAAAGGCATCTCCTAGATCTAGGCCTATTTTGAAGACTACGGAGTTCTTATGTTATACGTGGCAGAAGACACGAACGCCGGAAGGGCAATAATTACCTAATCGACTTTCAGTCTAATAAATACCATAGCTGGTTCAAAGACTTTAGCTGTCATTCCAGAAAACTGCCTGTTACAGTGATCCGAAACGAAACAATAAACAATTTAGATTCTGTTAGATATTTAGTATTTACCTTCAATATTAGTACTGCTACATGGTTCCTGCACATTATAATGTATATGAGGATGCTGTTCGTAGTATTCCCTCTTGCCATGCATGGGATACATGTACATATTGCTATTGACTACGATGTCCGGGGGCGCGTCATAGTGCAACGGAGATCTGAAACAAGTATGAAAACTAACGTTACTTACAAAATATAAAACGATCTCTTGAGAATGAATGGCGAATAAAACTATTTAACAACGACACTGTAGAAAAAACGCAGTGTTTAATAGCAGTAACGCTCTCGACTTCTAAATGTACCTTTGTGAAGAAACTTTTTTCTTCCTTTTACTCTTTAGTAAATCTGTGATGTTTTGTCTAATTGTATCTAATGTGTGTTAAAAATAATAAATTTTAATAAAAAAATCCTTAAATGTGGATTAGCTTATAGTTAAACTCATAATATGTCTTTAAAGTCACTGAACTATATAAAATCTCATTAAAGATCACATCAGTTAGATCCATATAAGGATAGAGACAGAGTTCACCTGAGTCTTGTGGTGCTACCAAATATAGAGCATGTAAAACTCATAAACTTAGTATATTTACGGTATTAATATCACGTTTAAGGTACAACTATGGTACAACTGATAATACCGAATTAAATAAGCGTCAAGTTCGAGATGTCCATCAGAACTATGTAGCACTGAAATAAATCAACATACTCGAATTACTATCTTTTTCTCTTCGAATTTTCATATTTGGATAAGAATAGGGTTGCCACTACTAATTTTGAGGACGGTTCATTTTCCAGTTCCAATAAGATAGCTTATCCAAAATATATATTCCATTATCCATGTACAGAGAGTGAGGCCCCCTTAAACATATCGAATTTAACGGACGTTCATCTGCACGTACGTAAGAATGATCTTATTTTATATTTTTAATCAGGGTCTTCAAATAATTTTATATAACAATATTATTATTTTTAATACTTATAAACTTATCCTGTTAATAATAAGTTTCTGATTAAAATAACTGTTTATCGTCCGCTCAAAACTGAAAAAATTATTCCATTCTTGAACTAAGTACTATATATTTTGAACTATCGATTGCTTTCATGTTTTGCTTTTTAAAATGAGATATTGGCAGCCCTTGTAAAGCTCGAGTGTGGTAAATATTTTTGAAAGCCATTTGATTTTCAACTTTATGCACTGGTGATAGAGTTTTTACAGTTTTATACAAAAGTGTTTTTTGATTGCGACTTCACAATAAATATGGTAATGAAAGGTGTCAAATTACGCGGATGGACAGACGGACGGACAGGGTGATGATTTTCTTATTTATATTCCCTTGTGACATGACGTGTACAAATTGTGTAGAGTGACCTTGTCTGTTTGTTTGTTTTTTAGTAATGCAAGGAGATGTTGAATATTGTGTTCAAACGTTATGATGGTGGTTCAAAGAATATATTGTCTTTCGATGAATTCTGCTTGAGTAAGTTAAGTAAGTTAGCACCTTAAATATGTAATTGCAAAATTCTTCTATTGAAATGATTGTAAATAATTATCAAGACAATATTTAAATATGTTTAAGAACATAATACATGATGTAATGTATGGTCTCTGACATCATGTCAGAGGATAAAAGAGAGCGAAACATAAAAAAAACATAAAATTATTAAGTATTGTTTCAGTAGGTAGGTAATTGTTAAACTTACCTTTCTTCACTTATCGTAGACTGTGGCGAATGCGTGGAATAATCGACTGGACCTCTGTCAGTGTATACCCTTTCACATCCATACTCATCAGTTTTATGTACATAAGGTGTCATATGATAACCAGTGTAATCGACCTCTGGGTTCTCTAGATATTGGTAGTCCTGGTAGGGGTCAGGGTATGATGGTTCTCGCCTGAAGAACTTCTGACATCTAGGGTCTAGCATGCCGCAAGGTTGGTTCTGGTACCCGTAGTATTGGTAGAGCCAGGAGTTGGCTAGCATTATTGATGCTTCTTCTTCACTGTTGGATAAAAAGAAGACCTTATAAGATGGGTTCTATGGGCTACATTATCTACAACAAGGATGTTAGGATTATACTTAATAAAGTTTGTACGATTATAAATAGTATCGAAGTTGGGGTCAGTGGCTAGACTGATAAAATATATACAAATGGCTTCTATACGATATTGTACAGATATCTAAAAATTATCCAAACCTTTCTAGCCAAATTAAACTGCAGGTAAGTTATAATACTATGATGTTACACCAAACCCAATTTAAAAAAAAAATTCTTCATTCTTTATTGATGAAAGACGCGGGAGACATAACAGTTGTCTTATCATCTTTTATTCAAAAATTGCATAAACCAAACAGACTAAACCTGTGATCGAATTCAGTACCTAGTATAGGTATATTACGGAATTCACTATACCTACACCTATATACTCATAACGCGGTTCAAGAGAGAGATCATCAAAATATTTATGTACAGGTCCTAAACGTAAATTTATATGAAAAATGACTAAAGGAATAGCTGATGTCTTACCTTAAAACTTGGTTAGTAGCTACAATAAACTGTCGTGGCGTGTCCGCGGCGTCTTTGACTTGTAACACCATGTGCACCCATAGGAACTGCCCGCTTCTCTGCTGGAGCTTCACTAGCAGTATACAGCATTTGTCTTGGTCTGATTGCGTTACTGTAACAAAAGAATACTTGCATGTTTCAACGTCATTCCTCATCGTCGTCGTTACAATCAATAGACGATAGAAGGTCGCCTGCATGGATCTCCACAGAATAGGGATGGTGCCTATATCAAAAATAAATTATTTCTAACTGATTATTAAATAGAGGGTCTTCCAAAAGACCGAAAATTCACATCCTCGGTTAGTTTTAAGTTTGATAACCATATTAAAATATAGATGAAAGAAAAAAAGTGCGTTGAAACTTTATGACGACACAACTGTGAATTTCATACAACTTCCATACCTACTAAAAGTGCGTTTTTAAGTTTGATTGATCTGTTTGATTGATTTGTTTGATCTGATTGAGTTGTCATCATCCCTATTAAGGTATTGTGCCGCTTTCTTCCAACTACACGCTAGAGATTGTCCGTTCACCTAGTGTGGGGTCGTCCAACGCTGCGCTTTTCAGCGCGAGGCATTAAACATCTTGGGACCCCAACGCTCTCGGCTGAACGTCTTTCGTTTTTTTTAAATTTACCTCAGGCAATAGAGCCCATAAAATACAAAATAAAATAATATATTAAAATACTATCAATACATAACAGAACAAGTCTATTAAAGCAGGGACTAATGCTTACTTAATTTTTACTAGATGATGCGGATGAAGGTTTTTGAAATTCCCGTGGAACATATTTGATTTTTCGGGATATAAAATATAGCCTATGAACTTCTCCGGGATACCACCTATCTCTGTACTATCGTCAAAATCTGTTGTGAAAATTTCACGATAAATTATGCTAACTATTACCTAACTAGCGATCCGCCCCGGCTTCGCACGGGTACCACTAATAATCCTAATAGTCTAGATACCCAATAGGTATAGCTATAAAAATGGTTATTGTGAGTCAACCTTAAAAGATAGATGTATGCTCTCGCGGCCTTTTTTTAGCACTTTTTGACAGGAACAATTCCACCATACATTGTTTTCGTATAACCTTAACTATTCACGCAGCGCACGCCACGTAAGCTTTCAGAAGAGAGGATTTTTTCCGACTTAGTTCAATTAATTGCAATTTTCGTAAGGATCTCTAATTTTTTGAAAATAAAGTACCTATAGCCTATGTTACTCGCTGATATTGTGGCTTTCTATAGGTGAAAGAATTTTTAAAATCGGTTGAGTAGTTTTTGAGTTTATCCATTACAAACAAACAAACAAATCTTTCCTCTTTATAATATTAAGTTGAGATTATTTAATCGTGCTGTATTTTGGACGAGTTTCAATTACGAAGAACTCTCGTCGTTTTATTCAAGAAATAAGTATTAACATAATTAAGTATTACCAGCTGCTATTTAAAATGAAAATTATCTGCAGGTAGGTATCTATAATAGCTTTTATCATAACAAATAATTAATTACTATTCAATAAGCTACTCAGATATTATATAATACTACTAAGTACTACCACAGGCCAAGTGTCAATTTAATATACAAAACATGTTTGCATACATTGCGTAACAAGAATTATTATTTGCATTGCCACGTTGGATTTCTTATTAATTGTGTTGTGGTTGTAATCGAGGAATGTACGCGTATGTGATGATTACTAACGCACATGATTAATATGCAAACAATATGCCCATCTCAATCAGTGATTGGTTTGTACTCTCACATGAGTTTCTATATTATAATAATATTAAAAGCAAATCAAGTAACCAATGGGTGGCATCAAACTCAAACACATTTAAAAAACAATTAAAGGATATAGGTACAATGTGTATTTGGAACTGTGTGTTTGGAAGCAGCGATAGCCTAGTGGTTAAGACACCCGACCGGCTCCTTAGGTCGCGGGTTCAATAAAATTAACTTTAATTTCCTGGCGGGAGGCTTCGGCGGTGGCTAGTTACCACCCTACCGGCAAAGACGTGCCGCCAAGCGATGTATTGTTCCGGTACGATGCCGTGTAGAAACCGAATAGGGGTATGGGTTTAATATAACTGCCATGCCCCTAACAGGTTAGCCCGCTACCATCTTAGACTGCATCATCACTTACCATCAGGTGAGATCGCAGTCAAGGGCTTACTTGTAGTGGATAAAAAAAAAATAACTGCCATGCCCCTAACAGGTTAGCCCGCTACAGGTGAGGTCGCAGCCAAGGGCTAACTTGTAGTAAGTAAAAAAAACAAAAAAAAAAACTTTCTTCTAACGGTGAAGGAAAACATCGTGAGGATACCTGCACGTCTTCATAATGTCCTCGAAGGTGCTCTACTTAAGTAGATATTTTTTTAATTATAAGTAAGTATCTTGGTTTACTTACTTAATCTATGTTTGCTCTGTGCTTCCCGTAGGCTGTCCCAATGTAATATTTGATACCAGGAAACGTCTGCCAATTCGCTTTTCTTCCAACCTAAGTACCATTCGCCACTGAAAGAAAATTTCAATTAGTATGGAAATTACTCGGAATGTTAAATTTTCTATCGACTTTCAGACAAAATAAGTCTCAGCTTGATTTTAGCGCGAAAAATTTCAGCGTAACTCATTTTCATAAAGACATGCACATACTAGCGCGATAGGACAAAATACTGTTACCCGCCGATGCGGAAGATTCGCGGCTGTCTTGAAGTCTGTTCATATTTTGTAGTGGGTTTGCGTATACATTGTTAAAATTTAGGTAAGTTACTTCCAGGAATCAGGAGGAATATTGAAAATATATTAGTACTAGCTGATGCCCGCGACTTCGTTCGCGTTGATTAAGTTTTTTTTTATTCCCGCGGGAACTCTTTACTATTCCGGGATAAACTTAAACCAGGCGGACGAAGTCGCGGGCATCAGCTAGTAGATAATAATTATGAACTTCCGCAAAGTTAAGCTTGCTTCAATCCAATATTTAGAATAAATATTTTATTTAGGTAAAACATCATTAGATGCCTAGCAATTATATAGTAATATTTCTTCATCAACTATCTAAACAATACTGTATTTACAACACGACGTCACTTACTTAGCGTCTATATGTAAAATTTTCATGTCCATTGAGTGTATTGTCGTAAACACATTGGTAGCGCCATTCACTACGCACTCCCTGGTTTCAGGCATCGCCAGGGGTGTGCACGAAGCTAGAAACACTGGTTCGTTTCTACTACAGAGCGGTAGGTATGATACATAATGGCCTCGAACTAAAACTACCTGAAAATAATTAAATTATTAAGGTTGGCTTATTTTCTGGGTACACCACTATATTTCAGAGAATTCTAATAATAAAAAAATTTGCAGTCATAGGGACTGCCGATAAAAGTAAGAACTTATAACTTAGAATTTTGGTATTATAATTTGAAAAAAAAAAATTAAAATATAAACCTTAAAACTAAGGTAGGTAGGTATTAAAGTTTAATTACGAATGTAGTATATTTATATTTAAGACCTTTTGTCTTCGTAACAACGCGAGCATGTCGGTGACGCGAATCCACAAGTTTACCCAACCTACCACACATCCACAAGTTTACCTAAAAAGTGCTCAACGCGGCTAAAGAAGCACTTCAATAATTAATATACGTAATTAGTGGATACTGGACACTCTACGGACAGGACAGCAGAAAACGTCCGCATGACACGTCAACTTCATATGAGAAACACGTTCCATCGTGTCGCGCTTGTCTATGCAGCTCCATGTAAGTAGGTAAAAGTCCGGCGGGCTTTTTTTCAGCCAGACAAAACGCTTATTACCCGTAGTATTTTCACCCTTACTTTGCCTGCGACTTTTGCAGAGTATCACCGTCTTATATACCTTACATTTTTAAGAACTTTGGGTACAAAACTTTACTATTTTACTTATTACCATTAGGAAGTCTTTCAAAGCCTTGCTTGTACATTAAAATATGACATTTTCAACATTTCGAACAACATTGAGGTCAACTTGCACCAACAAAATTTTCTATGTATGTCCTTTTAAATCTACCCTGAAATTAAATTGTCAAACAGTGATAGTAGGTATCAAAAATGTCTCAAATAAAAAATCAGTTGTCGCAAGAGGGCTTTTTACAAACAGATATCATTATTACTCACTTTTTGGTCACCAAATCTCATCTGGCGTCTAGCGTTTCTAGATACATTCATTCTGCAAAAGAAATGCCTATTCTTTGGTACGTTTTCAGTCTCTCCATTGCTGCCTCTATTAAGCTCTAGTTGAACCATTTGGTGGTCTTGTCTATCTATTATGTCGTACACACTGTCTCCGTGTATTAGAAGATCTTCCTAAAAAAATAGGTTCATTGTAGTGCTAGTGGAGTATTAGGTACTAGATGAAGCCCGCAAGTTCGTCCGCGTTGATTACGGTTTTTTGATTCCCGCGGGAACACTTTAATTTTTCCGGGATAAATACTATTCCTATACCAAATTTCATCAAAATCGGTTGAGCAGATGGGCCGTGAAAGCGTAGTAGACAGACAGACACACTTTCGCATTCATAATATTAGTATATTAGTAAGAACTATAGTAGGTATATTTAGCAGGAACTATTGTTATATAAGTATTTTTTATGTATTCTATGACGAAAGCTAAACATAAATTACATTCAACATCAACAGCTAAACTCGGATTTTTAATTGCGTGGAATTCTGACGTTTCTTGACGTTTCTTGGTTAAAACATTTTCCCCAAAAAAAGGGTAACAAATTCTAATAAAATATAAGTAATGCTAATGGATTCTAAAGATTAAATCTTTAACAGTGTTAGTTTACATTAAATTGTTAATTACTTAATAGAGCACTATTTTAATTTCAAGTGACAAACGTTACAAATATTTTATATTTGCATACATAATATTGTGCACACATGTAATTACATGCATTAGTAGAAATTAAACACTTATTACCGACTGAAGACTGAAAGAGTCATAAAGTAATTAGAAAGAACAATTTTGCTATGAAAGGATAAAGAAAAATCCAACAACTAATAACAGTAAACATTTTGTAAATAATGAATTATTAAAATAATCATCATCCTCGTCATCGTCACTGACATTTATAATGAAAGTATCACAGACACTGTCAATCAAATGGTCAAAACGGCATAGTTTGTCCTCTTTTTTAATAACATGTGCTATGCACTCTTGCCATTTGTTTGGGGTGACATTGTTCACTCCCTCGACCAAAAGCTCTTTCACTTCCACCATTTTATAAGTTTTATTGTTTTTTGCCACATGCCCCTTGGCTTGAGCCCAAGCCAACTCAATCGGATTGAGCTCTCAATGGTAAGGGGGTAATCGGAGCACAGTGATCCCTCGTTCCGCTGCCATCTAGTCCACAACATATTTATTATATTTATGCATTTCTTTGCTAACTATGTCCAATAAGTTTACCTTCAACATAGTTTCATCATAATTTAAATTCTTTGACGTTAACCATGCTTGAATATCATTCTTTTTCCAGCCGGTTGTTATGATGACGGCCGACAGACGCCTAGAAAAAACTTTTTTTTTTTGGAGTTTACCTCCTTTAGAATCGATTTTCATATATAAGCCCGGGATATGAAAAATGGGAAGTAAAATCAAATTTTCTCCGTCACGTTATTGACTTTATGTTTCCATGGTAACACTTGTTTATGTTTCCATGACTATGTAATATATTTTGATGAATATATATAAATTATATAATTAATATAAATAAATGTATCAAGTACGATTTCAGCAATATAAAAAATGCGTTCATTTACCCTCCTTTACTAATTTATATATTTTACTAGCTGATGCCCGCGACTTCGTGCGCGTGGATTGAGGTTTTATGGTTCCCGCGGGAACTCTTTAATTTTCCAGGATAAAAAGTGTGTTATTCCAGACAATAATCTATCTCTGTGCCAAATTTCATTCAGATCCGTTCAGCCATTCTGGCGTGATTGAGTAACAAACATCCATCCATCCAAACTTTCGCATTTATAATATTAGTATAGATAATTAATCTTTCGTAAAGAGTAAACTCCAGTCATGCGTTGGACTGACAAACACAATTATGTTTTTAGTGAAAAAGCTATTCCCCCTTTCGTTTGCCAGGCTGATCTGTGAAATGTTATTAAATATCAATATTGAAACAATTAATGTGGGAGAAAAAAGCAAAACAACTGGTCACACCACGCATGAGTAACAAACCTTTTGAACTGAAAATTAGAAATTATTATTTTCGACACTTTTATGTTCATTATGTTTTGAGTCAATTTGTAGTTGAAAGTATTTTTTTTTTTTAATATATAGGCTAGCGCTTGGCTGCATTCTGACTTGCTTGCAAGTGGTGATGCAGCCTAAGGTGGATAAATAAATTTAAGTGGATAAATTTATTAGGCATAACTAGCAAAGAAAAGCATAAATGTAATAGAAATGTCGTGGACGAGTTGGCAGCAGAACAAGGGATTACTGTAGGTAGGTACTCCAATCGCCCCCTTACTATTGCACGAGCTCAATCCAATTGAGTTGATTTGGGCTCAAACTTGGATTGCAATTTGGATGTTGCAAAAAACAAAATGGTTGAAGTGAAAGAGCTTTTGGTTGAGGGAGCTAACGTCACCTCAAACAAATGGCTAGAGTGCATAGAACATGTAATTAAAGAATATGTCGTATTACCCACTTGATTGACAGTGTCTGTGGATGACGAGGATGATGAGGATGACGACGACAACGATGATCATGATGATTTTATTTAATACTGTAACAAGCATTGCACGCGCGGCTCGGCCTCGAATACTTTCCTGCTTACACATCGACTAAACTTCTCGCTCGGAGCGCTTCGACCAACGTGTCTCTGCGAAGAACAAAGCGGCGGAGCCCTATATAAGCCCGAGCGCGACGAAGATATTAACTCCATTCGCTAGTTAGCGACCGTACTATCAGAAGTCGCTGCAATCGATTCTCACGTCTAAATCTAGGGAACCTAGGCTTTAGCTAGATTCCGTTACTTATTATAAGCTAGGTCTAGGAGATCGATAGCCGTACAATACATACAAGTTACTGTCATTGGCGTTTCTTTTACTTCTACCCTACAATACTTAATTATTAACTAGCTGATGCTCGCGGCTTCGTCCGCGTGGAATAAGTTTTGTTCATTGCCTTCAAAAAGGATCCATACTTCCCATACTAATATTATCAATGCGAAAGTGTGGCTGTCTATCTGTCTGCTACGCTTTTCCGGCCCATCTTTTCAACCGATTTTGACGAAATTTAGTATAGAGGTAGGTTGTATCCACTACATAGGAAGGACATAGGCACTATCCCGGAAAATTAAGAAGTTCCCGTGGAAATCAAAAATCCTTAATCCACGCGGAATCTAGTTTGTAATATTAGTAAGTATGGATAAAGTTTATTATTATTGGTTGTTGTTTCTTTATTTTATCTTTTATCCTTTCTTAGCAAAGTTATTAATTCATAAGTACTTATTTGGATTTTGCTTGTGACAAATGATAAACTATTTATTTCTTGTAATAGGTGCATGTGATCAATTTGCTTCATACAGTAATTTTTAACCTTAAAAAACCCGAGTCTTGAAATAAAAAAGGCGTAAAAAATGTTTGTGTCAACTGAACGTCACAAACGTCAGAATTCCACTCAATTAAAAATCAGAGTATAAATTTAATTATCGCGTTGTGACGTGTTCTGTAAATACCTTCAAACTATAATAATTATATTATTCATGTTTATTGATTAGCGCCTGCTAAATTGTTAAAACTAATTCAATATGCTATATAATATCTTGATTCATATTTACACTCGGTGAAAATGAAGCAAGGGTCCGAAGAATTTAAAAGCGAAGAAAAGGTTTATGGGGGTGCATAAAAATAACTAGTCCGCCATCTTTGGGAGTCCGCCATATTGGATTTATAATGACGTCACTTAGCAAACCATGCATTGTCCAAACTAAACGTGTATACAAAATTTCAGTTTAATCGGTTGTAGATAAGTTTTAAGATTCAGATGCAAGATTTGACCTAAAAAAATCCATAAACAATAAATGCTTGTAAAAACCACACACCAATCTGTGGGAAAATGATTTTCATGAAGAATTAGTTGACCCCAAAAGACATTGTCCTGTCTTTTAAACTATGAATATTGAATTCGAATTGTCAATTGCGCCAACTGTCACACAACTGGCTGATTAGTCAAACGCCATAAGGTTACAAAAGGAGAAAAGGTTATATCAAGGTTAGAAAAGTTAATATGGTCGTTAAGTTTTCTTAAATTTTCTAATGTTCCGCGCAACGTTCTTAGTTTTTTCTTTCTTAAGAACCTTCTCCTTGCACAACAAAAAATAATTAGCGAAATTGGTACAGCCGTTCACGCGTGATGCCGTGACCAATGGAAATAGGGATTAATTTTTATATATATAGGTAGATATACTAACCATCGAATGCCCCAAGTATTCAGCCGCGTTTTCTGATATGTACAACAGTTTGCCGTTCTGTGTCATCATCATCATGAAGCCATTCATTGCCTGAAAAAAACATTGTAAAGTCACAACTGTTTATTACTTCACGTTTTACGATCGTAAAATGCTTGTAAACTTGAAAAAACTTAAATATTTACAATGATCTTTAATGTGGTAATGCTTCAACCTTGGAAGTGTTAGAACTTAGAAGTAACTATTGTTTGATCTAGTGTAGTGTTAGGTCTTGAGTTCGATTATCGAAAGGATTCATTTGGTAATTTATTTATTTTATCAGAATATTTGCGTCGGAATATAGAGAAAGAGAAATAAATACAGGGAACGTGAATGCTTTCTCTTAAATGTATACAGGGATAAATTAAAAATCCTACTAATAACCTCTTAACCCTTCCTCTGCGAAACCGCTAATTGGGTATTTTACTACTATTGAAATAAATTATTTTTTAGTGATTATTAAATAGAAGATCTCCCAAAAGTCGTAATATCCACGTCCGCTGATAGTTTTATGTTGAACAATCGATTAAAGTAAAAAAAGTATCCATACGTCCGTAGTCCATACTTAGGACGCGTTTTGACGTTTGAAAAAAAGTTGCTGATTGGACTATTTGTCAAATACCCAATTCGCGCCGCTGACGTTTCTGCGGAGGCGATCGCGGGTGGATTCGCGGGTTGATTCGCGGCGCGCCCGCGCTAATATAATATTTATATCTCGTATTACTTGTACGAGCTACGTAAACACAGTACGTCATTCAAATCGTTACGAAATAAAGCTATAGATTAAAGTTTAAAAGGTTATCACTCTTCACTATGGTTTAAAAATACTTCGCAACTTCTCTACATAATACTGAACAACATATTTTGTTCTAAAATGTCGAGTGACAAAGCCGCAGTAAAAGTAAGTAATAGCAATTATTAACTATGCTGAGTGAATATTGTTTCTATTACTTATTAGCCTCGCGAGGTGTGAAAAGTAGAGTATTCAACGCAGCTGGGGTAACGCTGTCTTTGCCTTGGGCACCCCTGAACACCGCGCTTCTAGATGCAACACCCTCGCTACGCTCGGGATTTATCCCGGCGGCCTTAACGTAAGACATTGCATTACCCCCATGTTGAATTACTAAAGTCATCGAACAAAAGTTTGCGTACAGAAGCTACACTTGAAGGTTATTAATATTTTTATATTATCCCTGTACTTACATACATATAAGAGAAAGTAATCAAGTTCAAACTTTTCATCAAATTGTGAATGCTTGAAACAATCTTGATAAATTTTTTCATGAAACGGAGTCAAAGGAAGTTTAGTAAGTAACAAGTAGTTTTTAGAATTTTTTATTATATTAAGGCACTTTTTGTTCGAAAATTAAGAAACACTGAATTCTAGTCCCTGATGAGTTGTAAAAATGGTATAGGTATCTATCTATAATAGGTTACAGTTATTAGTTATAAGGTCACATTTAAAAAAACCTGATGCTGAAATAAAAGCTGAAAAAGTTGAAAGAAATAAAAGAAAATACATAAGTATATAAAAGTTATAATAATGCAATATACCTTTGAAAATCCGATATTAGGTGTCGGTGGCTGTTGTTCCTTGTACTGATAACTGAAGTCGTGACTCTTAAACACTAAAACAGAAAGAAAGACGGAGTTATGGGTGAAGTAATAGCAAAGCCAGATAAGATAGCGAACTAAATGCATTTTAAACGTCTTAATACGCCGTTTCGTGACTGAAGGTGAAACAAAAACTTTGGGGACGTTTTCAAAACATGGCCGAGATTTAGGATAACGGTATACGTGATGAGCTTAGACAAGGAAGCTGGGGCATGGGAAACTGTCGGGGCGGATTTTACACGGATGCGGATGAAAGCATTGTTTATATGTAACTTACATGAAACATTTAGATACCTAATAGGTACATTCCTAAATCAAACATCTATGGTTAACGTTAGATACCACCTAATAATAGAGTTTTTCTACTCTTTTCTAAATATGACGTCTATGTGTACTATAAGCCACGTTTTCAAGGCATATCTTTACAAACGGTTCTGACGAAAATCAAAACAGAGATAGATTGCATCCCGTGTAAGGATATGAGCTAGTTTTGCTTTTGCTTTTACTCTTGCTTTAAGCTTTTTGGTAAATTAAAAAGATCTCATGGGAATCAAAAACCTAATCCACACAGACGAAATCGCAGACATCATATATTTAAAAATATAATAAAATCACTTAGAAAGTCGTACCTTGTTGAAAGTAGTTCATCTTGCGCACGTAAACACACACAAGAGCCATCAACTGCAACTGTGAGAGCCTTTGTCTCGTCGAGGGCGGCAGCGGAAGCAGGTCGCGGAGGTTTGATATTTCAGCGTTGATGAGGTCACGACGCATCTTGCTCGCACCCTTTGTTGACTTCGTTGGCTCGAATCTGCATAAGATAATTTATTATCAGAAATTATAGAAGGATAAGGATCACTGTGGCACGGTAGAGATCTCTTCAAAGCGATAGTTTTTTTCAGTAGTCTTTGACTTGTTAAAGTAATTTTAATTTCAATTTCAATTTCTTTATTAGTTGCAATTCCATAGTTACATTATTTCTTAATTAGTAAACAAGGCATGCTGTGGATAGCCAGTTTCGGTGTAGTAACATTGTCTTGAACAGTGCATGGTGGTAGGGAGACCGATTTTATTTGTATTAGTATCATTTAAAAATTCAATAATATTGTAGTAAATTTTTTCAATCACATTGTTAAACTCTTTTTCTTTTCCGATTTCCCTGATGTAGTCTGGCAGATTGGTAAATATTTTTATTGATATTGAATAGGGGCTTGAGCTGTGCAGTGCTAATTTTGATAGTATTTTTGGTGTACAATTTAAGTGTATTTCATTCATTCATTAATTTCACTGACATAGCCCTAACCATCGGCGAGTTGAAGTGGTAGTGAGTAGTGACTGCTAAGAAGACTAGTTGTTACATTCAGTCAGATTTTTGTGCTGATTAAGCAACGTAGAGTCGGGACTTTAAAATGATGGGTACCTAAAGGAAAGGCGGTAGGGTCATACATACTTACTTATAATAGGAACCATCAGCGGGAATGCATGAAATAACTACATAGGTAAATTAAACTTCGGATAGAATAAGAACATCTACCTAAATTACCTAATCTTTTAGTTTTACACATGGTTTACAAGTGCTTTTGAATAGACAAAAATATGAATCGACTAAAAATGAATTTATCAGTGGATTAGTTTAGCATTACTTAATTGAAAAAAATCTATACAAGTCTTTAAAACTAGGTAACACAATAGTTATTTGATATTCAACACTTGCTCATATAAATATTATTATAAAATATCCAATTCAAGTATTGCTGATATTATCTACGTTTAAAGAAATGAATGAAAATTGATTCGCCACCGATTTAGTATTCCTGTGAAGGATATAGGAAAAGAAATTGCTTGCATTTCAAATGAACTTGTATATTTGCATCACAATAAACATCTCAGAGGCGTAAGGCAATAAATCGAGGCATCCTTTTCCCCTTTTCAGCTGACGACAACGATACGTTAACGATTGTCTTCCGACACAATTGTTCTTGACATTAATTCTTTTAGATTAGTCAGAATAATAGAAAGGCTAGCATAAAATTCTATTTGAATTAGTAAAAAAGTGTTGGAAAAGCTTTTTTCAAGGGCTGTTATACTTTTTTATAACTTATATTCATAAATATTCTTTATAATTTAAGCTTCTGGCGTCTGTGTTTCTACGTTTGACTTGTATGCTTAGTGGGTAAATAGAGAACTTCTAAGCAAGCGTACACCAATCTAGAGTTACTTTTCACTGAGCTTGATTTTCACCAATCCATCAAGAACAGTCTTGTCTCTTGCAATATAAATCATATAAAAAATGTGCTCCTTACGGTAGGTAATAAACCTTATTCTATTCACAGGCAATTCGTATCTACTACTTTTACTAAAATGCGGTCCTTAAATTAAACATTTTTAGATTTTTGTCATCATTGCTCAAACTGTACTGAAACACGACACAGTAGCATAACAGAGGTACTCATTCCCTTAAAAAATAATTTAATCAACCATTCCCAATTTCTAGCTTTGTTCTGGGGCCTAAACCTGCAAAGTTGTAATCGTATCCCATCCCTATCCAAGTTTTCCAAAGAATATTCTGGGAAAACTTGCCTTACACCTCTCTAAGTACCTAGTCATCAAAGGGCCAGAAATTGGTGGTCGTCACCGATAACGCCGCACAGTATAAAAGCACCCCATCCGTCGGCGGCGCTATTACAACAATTCTAATGGTTTGCGCGTTATGTTAATATGCCTGTACCATGCCGACATACACCTGTCCGGAACACTGTATCCGCGCATTGTCTACGATCCTAGAATCCCTTCTGCTTTTTACGTTTCCTACTTTGTTGAGAAATTTTTCCGGTACAAATAGAAAAGATATTTACCGGAATCCCTAATAGATCTATTTCAGCATTTTGCTATTTGGTAGGTTTGTTTTGTTTTTACTTATCTACTTAACTATTGTGATACCAATCAATGCCCGATTGATTCCAACAGCTGCTAAATTACCAGAGGTTGCTGTATTTAATAGTAAAGCTTAGGATTAACCTATTAATTAGAAGTACCTACTTAATACCTAATCTGTAGCAGTTCCAGAGGGTTTCGATTTGTTTAGTACGACCTTCAGGCCTGTCGGACATAAAGTCCACGTCATTCACCTCCGTATGGAGTGTGTAGGTAGGTACACTAGTGTGACATGACAAAACATACGAGCACTTACTCTGCTCAACAATCTAATTGGTCAGAACCAACAGCTACAAACAGCTAGACGTTTTTAATATTAATCTTAATGAATTTTGTTTTGTAATTTCTGACTCGGTATGCATTTTGGCATTGCTGTAAGCGTACCGAGGATATCATTTTAATAAATAAATAAGTCCCTCCGACGAACGTTTCCGTGTACCTATACTAGTGAACTTTCGCTCTAAGACTCAAGACACAGAATAGGTAATAGCTCAAGAACAACAAAGTGCGAGAGTTTTCTTGCGGATTTTGTCAATTCAAAAACCACAAAAGGAACGATCGTTCTAATAAATATTCTAAGTATATGCTTCGAGAAGCATACGTACAGCCCGAGGGCTGTACGTATTCACTACCTGTACAATATTTAGGAAAATTTAACTCTACCAAATCAATCAATCATCGCAACAGCATCCAAACATATCATTAGGCCCGTTGTTTCCAAATCTTAAAAACAAACAATCGAGCAATTCAATCAAATTAATAAAACGACGGGGGCACCAATCATCGGTCACTTCCCACAATCGTCACGAATAAAAAATAAACTTAATGGATACAAAAAGGACTCCCAGGTGAGATGAAACGCGCCGGCAGACGCGTCGGTGCATGTTAACATGACGGGCTGGCTACTTTCTTGTGTTGAAAAAACGCCGATAGTCGGAAGTCTGCATAATTTATCAAACATGTTAGTTTTCATTTTAAACGGAAAGAACGGACGTTAAGCATCCAGCTCATCATATTCAAACTGTCTATTTTCTTTCTTATGATAAGCCTTAACCGTTTGACGGTGGGGACACTGAAAGGTCCAAAAGGTTTTGGTGAGGTAGGGCGTTTACTGAAATGTGAAAATGTGCTTACGTCATCATTATTTCGTCATATCTACGCGTGCGTTTGCTCAAGCTTCATATTTACTCGGACACTTTAGTACTAAGAGGTTTATGATTTTTAGTAGCATACTTATTTTTTTAAAGTTGGTTCAACCAATTGGCTTTTTACTATATTCTTTCTTTGAAGCTTCGATTGTACTGTGACTGCCTACTGAATCTGCCAAGATTTAATCTAATGTAACCAACAAGCTAGCTATAGTATCTTCATCCGTTTTCGAAAGTCTACCTACTATGTGTATTCATGAGTTTGGTTAAACATTTGGTTCATTTTGGTTGCTCGCTACAAAATTAATACTTATCGCAAATATGAGTTATTTTTATGTTACGATAGGTTTTGCTCTCTGTTTGACATCGTTCATGCTGTGATTGATATTATTAATCCATAATCTTAAATATGAAAAATAACTGAATAATTATAGATATAATTAACGATGATAATTGATCAATCTCAACTACTTATCAATCATCATTAACGGAACGGAACTGACGAACACTGATCCCAAACCTATCATCTAACGGACACCAAAGAAAGGATGTAGAGTTTCCTTAAAGTTAATTCAGAGTCTCTGATAAATCCTTTTTAGGCTTTCGTTTACCCACAAGTAACTGTCTGCTCCAATTTACGAATCATTCTTATAAAAAAAGAGTTCAAATTCTCGAACGAACTTTTTATAATATATAAAGTTCAAATCATTTAAGTACTATCGTTCGGAATAAAAAGCTCACATTCCTAACATAGCTACGAGCATGAAATACTTACATTTCACGGTACATCTTTCCATGGAAGTTAGAAATTCCACTCTACTTATAGTAGACTAGTGGTTCGCCCCGTCATTGTGAAGTTCTGTTATAAGTACTGAGGCTCATTAAAAATTAAATATTTTCGTTTCCTTATTATATTTATCTAATTTTAGTATTTGTTGTTCAAGTAGGTACAGGATATAATTCAAATAATTGATCAAGTTTCAGGCTCAGGCCTTTCAGAAAATTGAGAGTTCTGAGGTCAACTTTGGACGTTAGAAAATCTCCAATTTGAAAGCCCCCCATTTCGTCAATTTTAGGGGAAAAATTAAAAAAAATATTTTTGGACTCTATTCCTAATTATCTTTAAAATGATATACCGCAACCCTATGTAACGCTATAAAAAATATTTTACTTCGCATTCGCTTCTATGAGAGCCCCCCTGAAATAAAGATTTTTATAACTTTTTAACCCATATTCGGCGGGAGGCCATCGGTAATTCAGAAGTTATAAGTCTCTGACAGACAGACGGACAGACGGACGGACGGACGGACGGACAAGTGCCAATTCACTCAAGTAGACTCAGAGACCTTCGCTTCGCTCGGTCAATTATTTCCGAAGTATTATAAGTAAGTATTAAGTACTAGATGATGCCCGCGACTTCGTCCGTGTGGATTGGTGTTTTTAGATTCCCGCGGGAACTCTTCAATTTTCCGAGATAAAATGTAGCCTATGTTCCCTAAATTTAAACAAGGTTTGAGGCCGGATTTTTTGAATTTTCTGCGGGAGCAATGATGAGGTCTAGGTAGGAGCGCGCTTGTCTAGAAAATGTCTAAATGTTAAGCCCAAGGTTAATTTCAATAAAATAAAATTCATTATTCTATTGCTATTGAAAGACCGTAAACGATATTTCAAATTCCAAGCATAGTTGGGAGCATGAAATAGCAACATTTCACGGTGCGTTCGTCAGTGGACCGCACCGTGTAAATTATACTAAAGGCTTGGTCACACAAAGCGCGTGATGGCTGCATGCATGCATGGCCGCTAGTAAACAGAACGTCACATATTGCACTCGTGGGATGTGTACGATTTATGTAATTTCGTTAGAATAAACAACCCGACGGTGACTGTATTTACCTGGGGTCTACGCGCTAATTTATAGAGCATAGTTTAAAAATATATTTTTTGTCGCAATATGTCGGGTATCGGGGATAAAGTCCAGGACAAAGAAATTTGCAGACGGACAAAAGTAATGGACACAGCTCAAAGAACTTGTGGCTGAGCCTGTGTGTGTCAACCAAGTGGCTGTGGACAGGTCATATCTGTCCCAATACTCCCAATACCGACGCCTGATAGAGCTGACGTGTAACTTAGAATGTAAATGTGACTGCATACTGGTAAATGGAGTACGTGTAACGTCCTTCAGACTATTGAACCGATGACTTGAAGATAGTGGCGCGAAGCTAGTGGATGAAGAAGGCCATGTTTGAAGTGCACTCTGGACAAGTCTACATAAGTCTGTATAAGTCTAGTCGTTGAGCGGTGTGTGTGTCTAAGCTTTAATACTTTGCTTCAGTACATCTGAGTTTATCATGGCACGTGTTGAAAATCTTAGGTAAGGAAATTTTGGATAAGTTGATAAAGAAGCATTGAAGTCGTTTTCAATTGAAGATTCTTTTTATATTGTTTTGTTTGATTTACGTGTATTTATTGTTTTGTTTTGTTTGATTTAATAATTAATTATTTGAAATGTAAGGTATTTTGCCAAAGTTGTAACTGAAACTTTATCCATATTTTTTGGTAATATTATTAGTTCAAAAGTAAAGTATGTCCGTCTGTCTGGCCGTATCTTTTCATCCTTTTATTTTTAATTGATTTTGAAGTTTCTTTTATGTTGGAAATTAAAAAGTTCCTCAAGGGTTATGTGAAAAACTTTGATTCACGCGGACGAAGTCGCGAACATCATCTCGTTGTTATAAAAAAACTACGGTTCATTCTTAAAATATTGTAATAATGGTGCCCGATGAACAATAAACTAATTTTATTGAAGCACAATAACTGTATCAACCATAGCTCAACCATAGGAATTCGATAAGAGGAAATAAAAAAAAACAAGAGCTGTCAGTGGATTTTCAATCGCGCGCAGCTGTAACGTCACTTCTTCTCGATAAAATATAGCACATGTCTATTTCCGAATACCACAGTCGATACTATGAACATCGACGTGCATCGACCCTCGAATAGTGCCGGTGCTTGTAAGCATTTCTCAGCAGTTAAGCCAATTGACGTGATTACTTGATTACATACGATAATTCTGTCAAAAGCGGGCAGATTTGACATAATGACGATCGAAATATTTTATCCGCTCGATCGCTCGGTATCGACGACGTCGATCGACGTTGTTACAATAGTGAAGTCGAGATGGATAATCAGATGTTTTATTTCGGATATTTTTTTGTTGATCTTAGAAACATAGAGGCCAGCTTTTTGATTCAATGTTCCATAGAGTTTCAAAGATTCAATGCCTTTTATATTGGGTTTATCTGTTATCTTGTGGTGCGTTTAGTAAGTACCTAGGTTTATTTGCTTTATAGATACTTTATATTATGTCCATTTTTTTTAAAAGGTGACTAAGTTTTTTATGAAATCTTCTATATAATATATAAAAGGTAAAGGTTACTGACTGATCTATCAACGCACAGCATAAACCACTGATGGGATGGATCGGGCTGAAATTTGACATACTGATAGCTTTTATGACGTAGGCATCCGCAATCCGCAATCCGCGAGCAAAAGCTACTTTATTAATACTTATTCTGTGTGGAACTACTTTTGGGTAAGTATGTTTTGAGTAAAGAGGAAGTTAAAGAGTCTCGTGGTAATAATCAAACCAAAATATGCGTTTGCAAGCATATTTACGAGTAAGTGATTATGGATACAACATAGTGTTTCATCCTTTGGATTTCGGTAGGAGTCTAAGTGAATGGGAGGAGTATAATTGAATGGGAATACCCTCAATCATATACTAATTCAATTTCAAAAATGTCTTTGAAATCATTGTCTCATTTAAATTCTCTAGGTAAATGTTCTTTCCTAATCGGTAGTTGAACTAGTCTTTATTCGAAGCGCTGCTGTTGGCCTTTGAATATGAAATAATACTTTTTACTAGTCCATGCTCCCGAATTCATCCACGTGTCTTTTAATTTCCGAAATTCTTTGATTTTCTGGAACGACAGTTAGCCTAATATGGTCCCCGGGATGCAAGATATTTCTGTACAAAATTTTGTCTAAATTGGGCTAGAAAAAGTAGCAGACAGACAAAGCGACGCAGAGGTATATGCAGACAGATATACTTTTCGAATTTATACTATTAGTACGAATATCATTTCGAACTTTTAAACGCAGTTGATATAATGATAAATACTTTAAAAAATAACCAGCAATATTGTGTATTATATTTATTTTTATACAAGGTTGCCTCTAACTTAATTTACTTAACAACCTATGGCGCGGTAAATTTAAATGTTCAAAGGGAATTGGAGCTTATAACACTTCCAAATAAGGCGATTGTTGTATGAAAATAACTGATGTCGCAGGACGTCTTTTTCACTTAGCACTTTAATAACAATAGAGGCTATTTTCAGCGGTTAGACCAGTTTTTCGATAATGGAATTATGTTTTGGGGTTTTTTGTTTGGAATAAAAAGTTTGATATTAGGTAGGTAAGTAAACTTAATTATGTTTTTATATAAATTATTAGTTAATAGATATCTTTGTTATAATTATATTTCTTTTTATCTTAGGATATTGTCTTATGATTGTGATAAAAATGTACAGTTAGCACCAAAATGTACTGTAATGTAAATTACATTTTTTATTTAGTTACTGATCCAAAAAAGAAAAAGCGATGAGAGCCTTGTCAAGACGGGGTCGCGGGTTCGATCCCCGACTTCTCGAACGTTTCGAAGTTAAATATCACTTGCTTTAAACGGTTAAGGAAAACATCTTGAGGAAACCGGCATGCCCGAGAGATCTTCATAATGTTCTTGAGGGTGTCTGTAGTCTGCCAATTCGCTCTTGGCCAGCGTGGTGGCCTATGGCAATACCCTTTTCATTGCGAGAGAAGACTTGTGCGCAGTAGTCAGCCGGCAATGGGTTGAAGTGATGACGATGATGGTCGAAAAAAACGAAAATTTTCGTGATATGTACTTAAATAATATTTTAATTAACTACCAAATAATAACAAACAAATAGCCCACCAACTCGCATTGGAGCAACGTGGTGGCTCTAAGCTCTAATTCCCGCTCTTCTATGAGAGTGGAGGCCTGTACCCAGCAGTGGGACGTTAATGGGCTGTAATGTAGTGGTAGGTAGTTAAGAGCGCTTATTGTAGTAAGGTGACCTAGGCCCAGCTTCACTTGGATAATATTTCAAAATATGCGTCATATTTTAAAATCCTTTCTATACCGCGTTGGAAAATAGGTATAAATATAACCTAACGATTAAAAATTGGCTAGCTGTAAATTTTAAACTTCCTCTTGATCTGTAATAAAAAATCACGCTAAGCCGTCGGTCTAATTATTATCACCTTTATCTACTTTGATAATTATTTTTATTCTAATGGCTAACTCTGTTGCCTTACCTAGAAATTATTCTAATCTGAGATACATTATTATAAGTATTTTATCTTAAACTTTTGCGAAGCTACAGTCGCAATGGCTTCATGGGAAGTCTTTGCCTTCTCCTTCTGAGAGGCTAAAGAAATAGGTAGCATCGTATTTACTTACCAGGTTACCTTGACTATGCATTATTTATTTTGTGATTCACCCTTTTTATAATATTTATTTCAAAACAAAATGTTTGTAATACATTTGTTGAAGTAATATAATGAATAATAATTATTATGTTAAATAAACATAAGAATATAAATAAATTAATATTTCTATTCAAAAATAAAACATTGAAAAACTAAAAGCTTACCTCAAAAACATTTTGTTAGCGGCAATTATTATTAATGGAACTTGAAGTCACAGCACAAACTCAATTAAATTCCATTTCAAAATATAAGAATTAAAAAAAAAACGACCACACAGTTTGAACGAAAGAGTCTCAATGATTATAATGACAACAACCCTAATAAAAAATCACTAATTTATCGTCAAAATATAACCATAAAAGGAGCCATAAACGGCACGTGTTTGACATAATTCAACACCTATAAACGCACAGACGATCGAAGCACAATACAAAAAACTATTTTAATTCAAAACTAATGATAACGCGTCGATATATGCGTGAGCTTTTTATTAGAATGAGATTAGACCGATCCTTAAGCTCGGATACCGCCGTGCGCGAGCGCATCGGGATAGCGACTATAAAAAGCCTCCAACAGAGCCTCTCTTTCCCGCTCGCGTTTTTCTTTTTTTATCGAAACGCACTTTAACGAGTCCAGTCGCGCTGGGGGACATCCAATTTCAAAACTGTCTTAAACACTTTTGACTTGTCATCCGAAAAAAGGTGACTTTCGTTTTGGAGAAAAAAAAAAGAAAATTTTAAGACTTTATTTTAGGGCGCATTAACAGCGTGCAACAGGGACGGCTATAGAACGCGTTTTTCCGTTGTTTCAGCGCGAGCGGAACAGAATGAGTCTGCGTTACAGGTATTGCTTCAAATTAATGAGTTCGAAAGGGACGTAAACAACATTGTAATTACGGAGCGGGTTGCGTAAAAGAGATGATAGTATAATGAGTGTAATGACAGTTATTGATACTAGTGCGTCTTGCTGTGCGACGATTTGCGAAGAGGCATGCGCTGTATCTTGATACGGAATCTCGGGCTAATCAGATTTTAATGAGACATTGAGTGGCGCGCATTGTGTACAGTTACGACCTTTTATTTCCAGTAATTGCTTTACAATTAGCAGGCGTTTACATAGAAGCATGATCGCTAGTTACTATTGGGTATTAGGTACTATTATTTGCTCATCAATTTTTGGAAAGCAGAAAATTGTCTCTTAGTTGTTAGGTACTTCATCTGTGTTACAAGATTTAATAAGGTATGATTTTATTTTAATTTAAGATGAATTTAAGCTAAAAATTCATTCATTATACCTAATAGGAGACTTCGGAAAAGATGAATCATTTGCGGGAGATAAAGCGAAAATTAGGAAAGAAACGCGTAAATAAAAGTCAGAAGCAGGTACTACTGTGTATAAAAAAGTCCAAGATCCAAAAGAATAGTGTCAAAGCAACTGCAAATATCACTTTAAAAAAAAAAAGGACGCTAAAGCCTATTACATAACAAGTGCCAGACAAGTCACAAGAAGAAATCAAAGTCAGTACCTATTTCGATCAGTAGCCTAGTTAGTTTTATTTTAATAGACTCAAAGAAATTCTTTGATTTTCTTAGATAAAAGGGTAAAAAGTATCCTGCGTCCATCTCCAAGATGAAAATTATCTGTGTACTAAATTTTATCAAGATCAGTTCAGCGGTTGAGCCATGAAAAGCTAACAAACAGACAAAAAAAAAATTTAGACAGATTGATACAACTTGAATTCAGCATTATTATAAAATGAAACATGGATGAGTAGATAGTAGAATTGAGATGAGAAAGATTATTTAAGATTATTTCAAAAGAGCAACCACCGAGTTTCATGCTTGGTTCTTCTCGGTAGGAATGGCATTCCGAACCAGTGGTAGATTCACTCGACTATTCAAAAGCACTTGTCAAAGTCAACTTGAATAAAAAGATTTGAATTTTGAAAAAGAGATTGGATAATATCTATTTCAAATGAACAAGACGTCCGATAGGAATCAAAACAAAAACAAAATAAGTCTCAAAGCACAAAAAAGGCAGTTGTGGCCCGCGGGCAGCTCCCGTGTTACGCGTAATCACCATAATCTCATCATCAACACTAATACCCCGGCGGATCCACAATCAATTTCACCGAAGCCATTTTATCGTGACGATGTAAATCTTTTTACGTAAATAACAACATTACCTGATACAAATATTTACATACAATATATAAACAGGAGTTTATTTCAAGCCATATATCTACTCGTAGAGTATTACTAGAACTAAATATGAAAAGTAAAATAAAATATATTACTTCTGTTGGTGCATATTAAACAACCACATTATGCTGATCAACTAATATTTGAAACTACACAACTGTTGGATGAGAAGCAGGCCTTACTTTGCGGAAGTCCATTATAATGAAGGAACCAGAAGTTTAATTCGCTATAATCCGCGACAATAGGTAAATCTATGTGGTACAGTGTGTATGCATCTTCAGGAGATGCTGACTCGACAATGCACGACTGTAAAGTCTACTTTATGCGCTTTAAAAAAAAATGAATTTTTGAATGATATGAAAGACATAGGCCCCGTGTCTGTTTAACACATTTTAGCTTAATTATTAAATATGAAGCAAAGGTAAAGCACATACACTGACAATAGTTAAAACAATTACAATGAGAATATCACAACTCCCTGCTAGCCCCCCTATAGTTATGTAACTGTGGTACAATCAGAACAGTCAGCGGTGATTGTTACACTTGACAGTTACACTTTAGAAACCCTTTTTACGTAATAAGGCCCCGGAGCCTTATTCTATTAAGGAGGAATGAAGGAATATTTAATGGCCATAATGCTATTCCTGGAACCACATACGGATGTCCGGAAGATGATGTTGATGCAATTGTCTGAATCACTTATGAATAAAACCATATCGTGGCATTATAAACCACTCAAAATATGAATAAATTAATTCTAATATTAAGACTGTAAACTTTATAAGTAGCTACTAGGGAAGTGGATAATTCATTAATCATTTCCCATTTATGCTCATTTTATATTTTATGTCTGCGATGCTTATAGCATGGATTTTTGAATGAGGTAAGATTTTATATGAACTTGAAGAAACTATCGTGCACTTCCTAGAAACCTTATGAACATATTATAATTAATAATTAACTAGATGATGCCCGCAACTTCGTCCGCGTGGAGTTATAGTTTTTGATTCCCGCAGGAATTTCTTAATGTTCCGGGATAAAAAGTAGCCTATGTCCTTCCCCGTGATATAATCTATCTGTATGAAATTTCATCTTTGATGTGCCCACTCACACAAACTTCACATTAGTATGGATCTGATTTTTTACGAACAAATAGTGAAAATTGAATAGAAATAATTAAATTAATAATTATTTAATCTTTTCATATTTTTCGTTTAAAGCGCAAGTAATAGTTAGTGAATAAAAAAATCATGCCTCGTGACCTTGGGCTCGAGCTTTTAAAAGTATAGGCACAATTATTTATTTTCTTGCTTTTAGAGATTTAAGGAAAAAGTTTGAATTCAAGTAAAAGTAATAAAAAAGCTAAATCAATAAATATCTCAGTATTTGCGAGTAGTATTTAAAAATATAATTCTGAATACAGAAATTAAGCCGTCTACGTGACCCCATACAACTATTACAGATCCAATTTCATATAAAAAGATGTCGTTTAAAAACGATTGCAAATAAATCTGAAAGAGTCAACTTTAGATGAAATGGAACTGAAAAATTGATTCGTGAATGTTAATAGAATGAAAAGACGACTCTATCAACCATTCAAAGGTAAGGTAAAGGTATAACCATAAAGGTAATATTATTAGGTATCTGACGTTTTTATATTTATAACTAGTAGATGTCCGCAACTTCGTCCACGTGCATTTAGGTTTATAAAAATCTCGGGAGGGAACTCTTCAGTTTTTTGAGACAAAAAGTAGCGTCCTTCGTTGATCGTCAAAAAATCACGTCGGTCCATTGCTTTTTTGCGGCGTACTTGAAGGACAGACCCACTTGCCCCTCAAAACTTGGGAGGCAAGTACTCTTTACTCTCTACTCTTCCGTACCCGTGCCGGCCCTACATCTATTCCTATTGACAGATAGATAGGGCCCAGATATTCCTACATCCATGGCCCAGATGGCCCATGCGCGGTCTAATATGAATAAGAACACGCAACAAAGTGTGTTTGTTCGTTAGTTTGTCCTTAAATCACGCCAAAACAGAGCAACTAATCGACGCGAACTTTTAGTTGGGTATAACTACTTTTTATTCCAGAAAAAAAACAAAGCGATCATCGGGGATTTTTGAAACCAACGTTCCTACGTTCGCGTTTTGGTTTCAAAAGTCCCAAGGGCATCATAAAGATTCTCGTATCATCATCATCAAACAAAATTCTTGACCATGCCCGCACCGGGACAAATCCCTCTGACAATTAATCGATCATAGAAAAAATCATACTAATATGTATTATAAATGCGAAAGTGTGTTTGTTTGTTGGTTTGTTGGTTTGTTGGTTTGTCCTTCAAACACGCCGCAACAGAGCGAGGGATCGGCCTGATTTTTGGCATGGGTATAGTTGAGAACCTGGAGAGTGACATAGGCTACTTTTTATCCTGGAAAATTAAGGAGTTCCCGAGGGAATCAAAAAAACTTAAACCAAGTGGACGAAGTCGCGAGCATCAGCTATCGGAAATAAACCTCACAAGCTGACTTAATAAGGCAATATCACAAAAAGGCCGAGGCTGGTTATATTCGGCGGTATCAAACGGGCGTTCGGGGACGTCCGGGCGGCGCGGCGTCGCAGGGCGAGTGACATCGCGTCATTAGGCGGCCACTCACGCGCCGCCTAAACTGCGACACGTGCGCGCCCTATGCATACAGTATGATGTTAATACTACTTGGTTAGACGCAGAACGAATGATATTAGAATCTAGATTCTAGACAATCTAGAGTCTACTTCTAATAAAAATATAGGCAAGACAATTTTATTATCGAACTGTTAACTTATACAGCAGAGAAGCAATTTCATTTTTTTATTTATTTGGGTTGAAATTTGTTCCAGTTAACTGAGTATGTACTGAAAAGTTGGTATTAAGTAATTTTTTAATATGTGTGTTCAAGTTATAGACATGTATGATTAAAGGTAGGTATATAATGTGAGTACGATGTACGGTTTTAAACAAAGTAGAAACTACGAATCCAGACTTATTTATTTACCTTAGTGAAATATTATATTAACTAAGCTACATAGTCCCTACGTGTTTTTCTTCTTAAAGACTCACTAGATATTATACCTAATCATAATTATTAGGCATAAGTACCTACTCCAAAAATTTGTCTGACACCATTTAATTCAGATGAATATCTTACAAGATATCACAGAAATAAAGTAACGCGCGACAGAAATATCGCAGTTATAATGTAAAACCTGATGTGCTGCGCAGTGCCGACTGGCTATTATTGGGTATGGACTGATGCTGATGATTTCTGATCATAACCGTGCGAAGCCAGGGCGGACCGTTAGTATTAATTAAATTACGTGTTTTCCTTCTTATAAACTCACCGGATATTATTATACCTAATCATAATTAGGCATAAGTACCTACTCCAAAAATTTGCTACAGATGAAGTCAGTTCTGCGAGCATAATCTACCATCGCTTAGTAGTATGTCAATTATGAAACAATACTGTTTCAAGCAATGGTAGTAACCCCCTGGTCGGGTTGGAAAAGATCGTCACAACTATATAAATCCTCCACCACCCACCATCAATATTTATTATTATTTTTAATCCAATCCTAATTAAGTACTAGAGCACCCTGTCGCGTCACTCGTCATGATGACGACGTCTTTAACAATAACAGCAGGGAGGTCCGCGCAAAGGTGCCGGCGTGACTTACAAAAGCACGTACTGCACCCTAATGTAAACAATAGACAAAGGGCCGCGGGTTATTAGGCTAACCGACGCTTATCAGAGCACCCTATCGCACAGTACGGGGAACTTCGGACCAGATTCGGCGCGTTTTGGTAGCAAAATGTAATTGTGATGGACCATCTCAGATCGTATCGAAGTATGTGGAAGAAGTGTTGATTTTTCGCTAGCTAGAAGTTTGCAGAACTGTATAACAGCTCTCTACTCTGCTCTGGTACAAGTTCAACTTAACTCATCTTAACTCTTACAATACAATAGTCTTACGATAGATTATAATTTATGAATTCTCGTAGTTCTAATAGCCTTATGTGGTCTTATAAAAGTATTTCTTGGGATTCTATGGGTGTCTCAAAAGCAAATTACCATTTACAAATTTATTGTTTGTGCCTGAAAACCAAAGTTTTTGAACAGTGCGCGTTGCTTGTGATGACATACGGATCCGAGACATGTTCGCTTAAGTTCTGATAAGAAGGTTCAAGGTCATTCAGAGGGAAATGAAGAGGGCTATGCTTGGAGGGTCCAATCATAAAACCATAATAACTACTGTTTGAAGTTCAAACAGTAGGTATTATGGTTCATACTTGGAACCATAATTCTGCAGAAAATATTATGGTATTTAATTAGGTTGGTACTCGTAAGCTAGAGACTCTTTTTCTGTAATTAATGTCTCAACCGTCCGGCATAGATTTCTAATAATCAGTGGTTATAATTTCTCTTTAAAGCTTTGGTCAAAACTTGGAAGTCCTTGACCCTTTCCACCTGTCCTGAACTTGACCTCGGAGGCTAATCAACGAAATCGCCAGCGAGCGGCGAGCGGGCGGGCTCCGATTTAATGCACCCGCTAATTACGCCTTGTTCAAATTGTAGCTTTCTCACGGACCGCAGGGCCCGGTACCACCTATACAGATTACACTAAACGCAGTTTAAAATTATTGTTTTGAAGGGAACGAACGTAGTGATGAAACCTCATTGATTGGACGATGAGCTTGGCAGAGTACAAGATTTGATTTACAACAGCAAAGATTCGCTTTTGTTGGGTGTTATTCAATAAGTTACTCTTCTTCTTTTCGTATTACACCATTGAATTTGGCTATCCACCACCACCACCACAACGTCCCACTGCTGGGCACAGGTCTCCATTCTCATAGGAGAGAGGGAATTAGAGCTTAGACCCCCTGGCTTAGAGATTTGGCTATCATTTCATTATATTTTGTCCTGTATTTCGGAATTGAAAATGAGAATTTCAGTTATGTGTAAAACAAGGGGAGGTTATTTTTAAAACATTGGTTAAATATTTCTGATTAACGACATTAATTTATTTTTCCTCCTATAAAGTTGATTCTTGAACTACCTACTTGAAGAAACAGCTGGTGCTATCCTACCATCGCTTAGGCAGTGCCATTTGAAAATGTCAGATTTAAATGGCGTACCTTGGCGTCCTTGAGGATTATATTTCTAAGACAAGTGTGTCAACAATATTAAAATAGTTCAGCTTTAATCGATGTTACTAACCACTGTTAGTAACATCGAACACACATAAATAAACCCTGAAATATAACATATAATCACTGATTAAGAAAATTGTGCAACCGCGTAAGGATTCACCCGAGTCTTCGTACCTTACTGGCATCGCTATACTTTCTGCCCTAACCTGTTACCGGTCAACCTTCGGGCTATCTTCCTCTCTATCACGCCCACACAACCTGCAATAACTCTATCTCGCTCACCGATCTCAGGTCAGACCAAGGTATTACCGTAATGGTACTTAAACACATATTTAAGTAAAGATACTTTTTGTGCAAAAAGTTACGTCTGTGTACGATCTTTCTTCGTCGTAATTAACTAACGACTGCCTGCGATTTTGCCTGCGTGTATATCTTACATCGTAGCCATATACATCTAGATTTAGAATAATTAAATTACATAAAAACGACTTCGTTTTCGTTGATAGACGTATGGGATCCAGACTCCCTGTTGGTGTTTAAATGGCGGTTTCGCATCGGAAAACGCAGTGTTGGACGACTCCTCACTAGGCAGATGATTTTAAACGAGTAGCTGAAGGCCGCTGGGAGCAAGCGGCCTAAGTCTGTAATCCGTATCCCGTGCCGTGTAGATCCATGCAGGAGTCCCATGTCCAGTGGTGAACGTCTATCGGTTGAGACGACGTCGATGACCTCTTTTGGGCAGTGATTAGCATGCGGTCGTTATAAGTCAGAGTTCCATGTTCGATTCCCGGCTTCAATTTGCTCTCAAATTAAATATTTAGCTTTGCGATGCCGCTTTAAAAATAGCCTCTCCTTCCAGGTAAGCCCGCTTAGTCATCTGAAGGGCTAACTGATCGTTATAATATAAGCACTAGATGATTCCCTCGACTTCATCCGCGTGGATTAAGGGTTTTATTCCCGCGGAAAATCTTGAATTTTCCAAGATAAAAGTAGTAGGTATATATATGTCTTTCCCCAGGATATAACCCATCCCTGTACAAAATTTCATCAAAATTGGTTGAACAGATGGACCGTGAAAGCGTAGACTACATAGAGAATTACAGACAGACAGACACATTTTAGCATTAATTATAAAAAATATTAGTGGATGGATTATTGTGTAAGCGTAATTTTGTAAGCTTTTGGAAATAAATTGAAATTGATACAAATAAAAACTAAAAAGAAAAAGATAAAGCTTTAAAAAAAAATTGTTTTGCATTGCATTCTGAATTGCAGCAATCTTTGAAGTCTCAGCCGGGATTTAATTATAGTTCAGTTTTTTTCTGATGTCTACATATAACTTTATAATAATTATATTATATGCTTTTCAACTTATAAATATTTATTAAAGTACTTAAATTATTTCACTATTCCTCCCTGTGCTTGGGACATCCAGGAATGTCTTCTACGTGCGTAAAAACTGTGAACAGAAATATTTGTGTGTGAGTATACCAAAGAATCTATATAATAAACTTTCCTATAAAAACATGAAATATAATAATCATCATCATTCCGAATCATCGGTATTCCGAACTAGTGGTAGACTATTCATTCGACGATTCGAAAGTTTATTTGAATAAAAAACATTTGAATTTTGTTTTTTTTTTGAATCATAATCATTATTTCAACCTGCGGATGTTCACTGCTGAACAAAGAGCGCGTCTTACCACTTCCCGCCACCATAACGTGTTCTCGAAGGTGTGTGAAGTCTACCACACTTGGTGAGCGTGATGGATTATGACCTAAGATCGTCTCAGCCGTCAGCTTCAAATCCCTGCTCAGTAGTAGGCTGGTGATGGATAGTAGGTATATGGATCATAGATGATTGATTGAAGCTCGTGGTCTTGTGCACCATAATATCTGGCCGATGTTCGGTCGGGAGGACATCATTATTATTATTTACTAGATGATGCCCGCGACTTCTTGGTTTGGTGGTTTTGATTCCCGCGGGAACTCTTTGATTTTCCGGGATAAAAAGTAGCTTATGTCCTTCCCCGGGATGTATAATATCTCTGTACCAAATGTCATCAAAACCGGCTGAGTAATTGGGCCGTGAAAGCGTAGCAGACAGATAGACAGACGGACAGACAGACACACTTTCGCATTTATAATATTAGCATGGATAGTATGGATTTAAAGGAGTCTTACTTAGATTAGTATCGCAGGCATATTCCAATAAGTCGCAAAGGTCCAGAAATCCTCGAGTTTCGTCACCCATCTTCCCACAAATTGGAATTGTGTCATGGATACACGATTCTGCTAGGCTACAGAATTGATCGATTTTATTCTGGAAGGAAAAAGTAAAGTAAAGTAAGTAATAAGCTTTTCTCACGCGAATTTCGATTTTCATACAAATTACAATCCCCTGTTTTACCCCTTTTGAATTTTCTTAGCGGATGCCTACGTCATAAGCTAGGCGAGCGACGAAAGCGACCTGACGCGATACTACTCCATACCTAGACAAAGTAGGCTACAACAAGTAGGTAGCTGTAGCTGACCCTTTTCGTGGCCTACGTTGTCGTTAAGTCTGTATTTTCAATGGAGTCGTATCGCGTCACGTTGCGTCTCGTCGGTTTTGACTCAGGACAGCGGCTAGGCAAACAAAACGAGTGACAAAGCGTTGCTGCATTGATTTTTTGCAACTTTGCGATGATTAAAGGGCAAAACACATAGGGAACGGGCGCGACTCGGGCGCGGGCCGGGTCGGTTATGGACGACATCAAACAGAACGCGTACGCGGTTCGGGCGCGCGGCGGGTGACGCTGTGTGATGTCGTCCATATATTATACTAGCTGATGCCCGCGACTTCGTCCGCTTGGATATAGGTACCAAGTTTCATCGAAATAACTTGAGAAATGACGGACTTTTATACAAACTTTCAACCCCTATTTCACCCCTTTGGGGGTGGAATTTTGAAAAACTGTGAAACACGTATGTTTTCATTTTCAACCCGCAGTTCATATACCAAGTTTCATGGATATAACTTGAGAAATGAAGGACTTTCATACAAACTTTCAACCCCTATTTCACCCCTTCGGGGGTAAAATTTGCGAAAACTGTGAAACACGTATTTCTTCATTTTTAACCGATAGCTTGTATACCAAGTTTCATTGATATAACTTGAGAAATGAAGGACTTTCATACAAACTTTCAACCCCTATTTCACCCCTTTGAGGGTGAAATTTTGAAAAACTGTGAAACACGTATGTCTTCATTTTTAACCCGCAGCTCATATACCAAGTTTCATGGCTATAACTTGAGAAATGAAGGACTTTCATACAAACTTTCAACCCCTATTTCACCCCTTCGGGGGTAAAATTTACAAAAACTGTGAAACACTTATTTCTTCATTTTCAACCGGTAGCTTGTATACCAAGTTTAATCAACATAACTTGAGAAATGACGGTTTTTCATACAAACTTTCACCCCCTATTTCACCCCCTTAGGGGTGGAATTTTGAAAAACTGTGACACACGTACTTCTTTATTTTTTACCGTTAGCCAAAATAAAAAGTTTCGTTGATATAACTTGTAAAACATCTTGAGAAACGAAGAACTTTCATACCAACTTTCATACCAACTTTCATCCCCTATTTCACCCTTTTGGGGGTCGAATTTTCAAAAACTGTAAAACAGGTATGTCTCCATTTTTAACCCGCAGCTCATATATCAAGTTTCATGGCTATAACTTGAGAAATTAAGGACTTTCATACAAACTTTCAACCCCTATTTCACCCCTTCAGGGGTAGAATTTCGGGATAAAAAGTATCCTATGTCCTACCTCGTAGTATGGGCTCAAATCGTGCCAAGTTTCGTTTGAATTCATTCAGTAGTTTCGGCGTGATGCGCGGCCAAGATACAGACAGACAGACAGACAGACAGACAGACAAAAATGAAAAAAATTACAGATTTGGCTTCAGTATCGACTAATGAGTGCCCTCCAAAAAAAATTTTCAAAATATCTTCAATGTACAGAATTGGACCTGTTACAGTTTTATTATAAGTATAGATTCAATACAAGGAGTTCAACCCACCGCGCACCCGACCCGGCTGGCGCCCGGCCCGCGCCCGTTCCTTTTTTTTTTTTTATCCACTATAAGTTAGCCCTTGACTGCGATCTCACCTGATGGTAAGTGATGATGCAGTCTAAGATGGTAGGATGGTGGTGGTGGATGGTGATGGTAGTCTGGATGGTTCCCTGTGTGATTTGCGCTTAAAGTTATTCGTGTCGGGTCTTATAAACTCGCCCACATAGAAAAAGGTCTTACGGATGGCGTCGATGCATAGTCAGGAAGATGGCCACAAGTCGGCAGGAGGATCCATAACATACCTGAAATATTGCATTATGCTAATACGCATCATATTAAAGTATTAATTATAACGCAATCGTTAGAAATGTTTACGCGGTTGTAAATATAGCTCCGAGTCATATTGCGAATGGAATGATTTTGCATAAATAAATCAATTTTAAATCGCTTCAGAATATTTTGAAATTGCTTACATATCGCTTTATTATAGGGTTTTAATGTTATTGATAATAATTTATTGAATTTGGTATCAAAGAATACACATCTGTTACCTCATTAAAAATCTTTAAATACATGGGATATTTAAGCCATAAGCCATGCGACAATAAAGCATGCATGCTATACTTTTACAAGCTTATCTGCGCGTATGGTAAAATTCGGAACTAGCATAAATAATCAATTCTGTGTTGATCCTAAAATGTAGATTTTTAATAGGCAGTGGTGCCTTAGCTACACGCACATATAAGTTTGCCTAGTTGTACGCCAGTCTGTCGACAATTCTAACTATAGTGCGCGCACGAGTTGAATGCAGATCAAATGTATGGTGACACATACATTTAATCTGCATTCAACTCGCGCGCGAACTGTACATTTTAAAGATACCAATTGGTATCTTTACGTACAGTTTTTTTGCATAATTATGCAGCCCTTTGGCATGTCGCAATGTCACTCTATGTTGCTGTGGCATTCGTGAAGCTTATGAGTCAAAACTGTAATTATCGAGTCGTAAGCGTAGGATTGGCGAGACTAACGCACTATTTTCCAAAGAAAACTCTGTCTGTCTGCTACGCTTTCACTACACATCTATTCAACCGATTTTGATGAAATTTGGTATAGAGGTAGGTAACATCCCGGGAAGGACATAGGCTTTTTATCCCGGAAAATTAAAGAGTTTCCGCGGGAATCAAAATCGCGGGACGAAGTCCGCGACTTCGTCCACGCGGACGAAGTCGCGGGTATCATCTAGTTAAGAATAAATCTTCGAAAAGGAATCACAATAAGCAAAAACAAAAATAAAACGGAGAAATAAAATGCAAAGAGTGCGTTAGTTAGCTAAATAATTCGACAGGATTAAGACGTACGTTTACTCACATTGAACGATGATGTTCCACCACATGCCGATGTATTGATCTATTAAATGATAATATCCGATTCACTCGTGTTGTGGTTTATTATGGCAGTAAACGCAACGCGGACAACCTGACGAGAGTCGACAGGTGTTGCAAACATTATATTTTTATTTATTTACTTACAAAAAAACTTACTTTAAAACTTACTTAGTAAAATGTATATTTCTAGACTCTACAGTTTGTGTTTTAGATTGATAATAATATGTCAGTATAAATATAGGTGGTATGATGTATAAAACTTCATTATTTATAACCTATCGTTCTAACTAAATAGCTGAAACATCTTGTGTTTCACTTTTCAGCAGGTTTTGGTTGTACCACGTGCAGAAAAGTAGGTAAATAAATATTAGATTAGATATAGATATAGATTTAAGATTATGAACTTAAAGAAATACAGATATTCTAACTTTTTTAACGGTGTTTAATATCAAGAAAAAAGAAAAGCACAATCATTTAGATCAAATATACATAATGTATATTATACTCCAATGTAATTATTTGTAGTTAGTTGACCCACACTATACTACATTTATAAATAAAACTTTAAACTAATGATAGAGAATAAAATGTTTGCAACTACTGCTATTGATCTGTCACTGCTCCACATAGTTTTCGACATAAAGCGCATGTTTTGTGATAATTTCCGGTTCTATAGCCATAGTTACGCGTCGAGTGTAAACATGCCTATCTTTTAACAAACTAGACCATAGTCAGCAAGTAATCGTTCATGAGTGGATGGACCGTGTATCTAAGTCATGATACTTCACAAGCTTTATTCTAGTAAATGATTTGTTTTTAATTAATTTGATATACTAATCAAAATATAAAGTGCCTTCTACACTACAATAGGACAAGTGCACACAAGTGCACTTGTCCTATTTAGAGATATTAACATCTTTGCAGAAAAGAATAATATAATGATTGGATTTAACCGTGATTACCGTATTTTTTTTACTTTTCAGGTTTTATAATTTTAGGAATCGTAGTTGAAGTTTGGTCTCATGTTGAAATAGAAGCGGAAGATTATTTTTTTCCCTTAGAACCAGTAAGGAACCCTTCATTTTCCATGTTAAATTTAATTTTAATTTTGATAGTTCAACTTATAATTTTCAGAGTCAAAATAAAAAGTTTCATATATTTTTTAGGTTATCAATTTCTGCAAACTGGCTGACCAGTGTCAACATGATTTCGTACCAATTTGTGCGCAAGACTCTTTGGGTATTACTAGAATGTTTAACGATAACTGTGATTTGTATGAATACAACTGCGATGAGAAAAAACGTAAGTAGTCTCCTTTCTCACGCCTACAGTGTTTATTTGAAGGATTTAACAAGAAAAATTATGTCTATTTTGTATAGCAAGAACCCTAGAATTTTTACTTTTCAACCTCTTACTTCCTCTTTTTTTTAATTTTTTAATAGATATATAGGCCAGCGCTTGGCTGCAATCAGACTTGCTTGCAAGTGGTGATGCAGCCTAAGGTGGAGCGCGCTTGCCTAGAAGATGCCACTTACTTTACTTACTTAGTTTACTTTTGACAAAACGTTTTTATTTTCAGAGTATCGACATGTCAGAGTGAACGTATGCCAATACGAAGCAGCTGCGGCGGAGACACTGAACCAATCATAGACTTATATTAAGTACTACCGTCAATGATACTCGAGCTTTAAAATTAAACCTTCGTTAAATACTGCCAAGTCAACAATAGTCCCACAAACTTATCTGACCCGGTGACAGCGTCGTTAATAAAATATAAAAAAACCTAAACAGACATAAAAATTAGTTCCAATTTTGGCCACTGGGCCAGATTTTTTTTATCTGTGGGACTTTGGAATTTGTTATGTGATATTCAATGAGATAAATCCTGTTCAAACTTTTGCGTAAAATCGAACCCGTAAATTGCGAGATCACATCGATTGTTTGAGTGGATTACGGAATGGCTTATATTCACAATTGGACCCGGTTCGGTGTCGGTAGGTGGCGCAGCAATCGGGTTCTAGTTTCAGGGTTTCAGCAACGTCTGCCAGGCCCACTAGTTTTGATAAAATTAATGTTGATTTTAATGCAAGTTATAAAGTACAGTCATTTTTAAATAAGAAGTATTTATTTACGAAAACTTCTAAATTAAAGTAAAATTCACGTAGGTAGGTACGTCAGGCATATATAAATTGAAATACATTAAACATAATTTAAGCCGATACTAGTTGTACGAGTAAATAGCCTAAGATTACATTAATAGGAATGCCGTAATGCAATATCTAGATGCATATTATAATTGCTCCATGTATTAAGATGCCGTTTTGATAATATATTATGATACTGGTGTATCTATTGAGACTATTATTAGATATGAAATCATTTTACCTATTACGTCATCCTGCAAATGTTAAAATTAACCTAGTAGTGATCATCACCATCAGCGTTGTTCAGTGGATGATATTGTGGCGTGTCTGGGTGTCGAACCCCAACCACCTGGGGGCATAGTACCATCGCTCAAAGCCGTATTATTTTAATATTGTTGTCGTTCGTGTTTTAGAATTATAATCCTTATTTTAGGGAGGTCAAGGTACGTGATATAAAGCTGTCATTTTGAAATAATACTGCTTTAAGCGATGGTAGTAGCACCCAGAACTGCAGGAGTCCGAACGTCTAGAAACTACTAAGCTACCTCTAGGTACCGAATAGGGGTATGGGTTTAATTAACTGCCATGCCCCTAACAGGTTAGCCATCGTCACTTACCATCAGGTGAGATCGCAGTCAAGGGCTAACTTGTAGTGGAATAAAAAAACGTACCCTTAAATTTTTTATTGTTTTTTTGATCACACCCGATGGTAAGTGATGATGCAGTCTAAGATGGTAGCGGACTAACCTGTTAGGAGTACGGCAGTTACATTAAACCCATACCCCTAGGTAGGGTGGTAACTAGCCAAAGCATACTACAAAACCAGACCAGAGAAAATTCGGAAATTATAATTTCCCAAATTGACTCTGCCGCGAATCGAACCCGGGACCTCCCACTGTAAGACCATAGCGCTCATCACAGCGCCAGGGAGGTTGTATGTGAGGCAAAGGTCTTATTATTCAGATATTGCCACAGATTGTATATAATATGTAGGTACATTTGGTCTGGGTTTACTTAAATGTACTTAGTGGATGCAGGTACCTAGGACTAAAATAAATTACCCCTATCACAAACGACTTAAACATACCCGTCCATTATTATCACCTCGTCACCATACACTAACTAATTTCCTACCTCCGCGAATACATTTCGCAAACAGAAGCAGAACATAAATCAATGCTCCATGGGCATGTTTGCGCAAACACGTGCAAGTCAAACACGCAGTTCTGAGCCGCGTAGGCATTTGACGTCAGTGTAATAACTGTTAGGAGTTCCTTGAAGTACTTATTTGCTAGGAGTACGCAGTACTATATTTACTTTAGATACTTCTTTTCTTTCGTTAATGTATTGGCGAATACTTTGGTTCAGCAGTGGTTCTTTTGAAATATCCATTACTAATATTTTAAACGTGAAAGTGTCTATCTGTTTAACTTTTATCCTATTTACGGGAACCTAGATATACGCAGAGGAATTATGAAACGTTCTGCATACTTCTTTTTGGCACAATTTTCAAATGCAGAGCAGAAACTGTATTTGAAAGCGGTTAATCCTAAATCTCAAATTGTAAGTAGTATAGCAAATAAGCAAATTGATACCTTAACTTTATAGTTTGTGTCCTGGGCTTTAACTTACCAACTCGAATTCGATTTTAAACGCGGTTATATAATACAAATTAAATAGCAGTTACTTCGTTTAGTAAACCGTTGCTTAAATATAATAGCAGAAGTCATGATCTTCCTAACGGAACTTGAACTACGTTAAAATTTGAGTTAGAGGAGTTGAAATTGGATGTTAGTCCAGAACAGCGTATTACATATTTAAAAAAAAATTGGCAGTCATAGGGTAGATATTAAAAAAAAAAATATATAGATAGAAGTGAAAACGAATATTAAAAAAAAAAAAAAAAATTAAAATATAAACCTTAAAACTAAGGCATTAAAGTTTAATTAATAATGTAGTAGGTATATTTATGACCTTTTGTCTTCGTAACAACGCGAGGTGTCGGTGACGGTGTCGGTGACGGTGTCGGTGACGGTGTCGGTGACGGTGTCGGTGACGGTGTCGGTGACGGTGTCGATGACGGTGTCGGTGACGGTGTCGGTGACGGTGTCAGTGACGGTGTCGGTGACGGTGTCGGTGACGCGAATCCACAAGATTACCCCCTACCAAAAAGTGCTCAACGCAGCTAAGGAAGTTCAAAAGAACTTCAAAAGTTTTTCAATTTAAATCAGCCGGAAAAGGTCACCGAAATCTACCCAGGCCTCGAATCAAATTTCCGTCGATACTCAGATGCATAAATCTTATAGTTCAACAACTAAGAAGAGGCAATAGCTTGCAGTCCTGTCTTCATATACCTTGTAACGGTCAGATACTATTACCCGCACACAATACTCAATTAATAACTTGGCAGATTCTCATTGTGATGGCAGCCCCACATTCGCAGGCTATCGAGTATCGGCAATCGATACACCTGTCCACAAACTAGCAGTAAAGCTACGGTTATACTTCTACATAGCTCGTAGATTGTTGCAAAGGTTTTGAAAATTCCGTTGGAACTCTTTGCTCGTAGATTGTTTCATAGGTTTTGAAAATCTAGTTGGAACTCTAGATTTTCGGAGATTAAAATATTTTGTCTGTGTCGTCAACCGATAGACGTCCACAGCTGAACAGTGGACATCTATTGTCCAGCTATCCTGCTGCTCTATTTGTGCAGCATGTGAAAGACTTGTAGAGACTGCCAGACGTCGTAGTGCAGGGTCACCTTTCCAGCACCTATATGGATCGTAACCTACACTGTTCGAATTTCATTTGGTATTAGCTGGCTTGACAGACGTTGTCTTGACCAAACTTCAATAAAAAAAAAACTCTCTTTATTTGCAAAAATTACACAGGTTCACATTAATAATTTGGCCTCTATCTCCCAAAAAAGTAAAAACTGTGTTATGGGAGCTAGTGCCTTCCCTATTACATAGGTTCTTGTTTTTGAAAAATGTGATTATTTTATTAAATAAACTTGTCCAATTTTCTTTTTCATGAAAACCTAATTCCTAACCTAACTAACCGAATAACCAAATTAGTCCACTCTTTCTCAAGTTATGCGCTTACCAACAAACATTATTTTATTTTTGTCCAATCGAAATCAATATCGATGCAGCGTAAAACTATGGCAGACTGACACCCTGCGCATAATTATATTATGGATGGATATGGTTTGGATGAGTAATGGATCATATTTTCAAAGATTCGGCAGTTATTTTACTTGAGCAGTGCTTTATAAAACTGTTTAGGTACCCATTGGAAACGTAACAGTCACACGTGCGAGTGTTTGCGCTCACATCTCCGATACATTTTTCAGTTGCATTTCTACTTATACTGTACATACAATTTAGTTTATACAGCATGTTTCAAGTTTTGATCAAGTGTTTCAAGTGTTAGAGAGCAAAGCAAAGTATACTAATAGTTAGTATGCAATGCTTTAGTAGGTCATATTTTGAGAACTTATAACGACTCGAACTGTTCAAGGAGTTCATATTAAAAAGTTTAGATTTGTTAGCATCTATGAACTCCTTATTAATATGCTAGAGTGATGATTAAAGCACAGCATACTAACTATAATAACAACCTAACTAAAGTATCAATAAGAACAGTCTTCTAATCTATGACCCGATACAAGAATATAGATTTATTTATTCTACTAATGATAAAATATTATCAAAGTAATTGTTCACTGTCGTAAATATTTCGTCGTTATACATTTGAGATTTCTTCAATTAGGTGTGTCTTTTGCCGCTTATTTCCAATACCTCCCTGGATAAAACATAGGACCATGGACCTTGGAGAAATCACATAATTTGTCCTTAAATTACTAATTATTCTAAGTTTACCTTCATCAAAGATTCTGATATGTTTCAAAGTTTTTGAATGTGTTACAACCGGGGGACGGGCGGTGCGTTAGAGTAACCTGTATCAAAATAAAAAAAATAAAGTAAGATTTAATTATTTTAACATCCTGTATACAGCGTATTTGGACAGATGCTGCCCGCACCCGCCGGATCTATTACCAGGCAAGTGATAATGCGGCTAGACGAAACGCCGAAATTTGTCTAAGACGCAATGTGACACCACTCTTTACAATGCCCTGTTAAATGGTATGGTAAAAATCCAGTTACCGGTAAGTACAGGTACCTAATAGATGGAGCATTATTACCGCTCCATTTTTGGTTAATGCAGTAGGCAGTACAAAATTCCTGCCTTTTGCTTGCAGTTTGGAGTTTATTTGAAGTTCAACGTTTGGTTTTTTTAATGTGTGTTTAATCAATCCTCCAATCCAATGTTTAAAAAATCAATTGCCTGTGTGGCAATCCTCCGACATGGTTTTCGGAGACTTTTAGCCCTTATTTTCTTTTAATTGTCATGAAACAGGTTTTTTTTAATGTAATGTGGTCATGACTGCTGTTTTAGCCTTACATATTTTTTGCTTCTTATATTTTAACTTATATTTTATGCGTAAAATATAATATGAAACATTTGAAAATTGAAATGATGAATATTTATTTCGTGTAGACCAACTCATGGATTTTTTTGTTAGAGTCAAATTTCATCAAACTCAGTAGAGTTTGATGAAATTTGATTTGGTGCACAAGATGTACAATCTCGGGGAAAGACATACCCAGGCTATTTTATATTCCGCAAAATTAAGCAGTTTTTCGGAAATTAACAAAACTTAATGTGTGCGGACGAAGTCGCGGGTATCAGCTACTATGTTACTAACCAAGCCGGCTATAATACTAGGTTGAAATGAAAAAGTCCTGTCTTAGTCGGGTTTACGTACCTACACATCCTACATGCAGAATTTCACACCCCAGCGTTGATATGACAGTGTCAGTTTCTCTTTTTATAACTATTTCGTGGGCCGTCGGTCTAGTGGTTACCAAGTATGATTGCGGGTCACGAGGTCCTAGATTCGATTTCCGAGTCGGGCTTCACCCAGGTGCCTCGGAAAGCGCATAAAGTCTGCGGTCCTGCACCTGATTTTTCTCCGGTCATGACGGATTTTTCATCTCATCGGGCTATGTGAGTAAGGGGAAAAAGAGTGCATCTGTGTTTGTGCACACACTTGTTTACTATCATCCTGTGAAGATAACTAACTCATCATTGTAGAAACTTGCTAAATTCAGTCAAGAGAACTTGTTAGCAAGTCTGATTGCAGCCAAGCACTAGCCTATATATTTAAAAAAAAATAGGATTAAATAAATAAAAATAAAAAAACCGGCCAAGTGCGAGTCGGACTCGCGCACCGAGGGTTCCGTACAAACCTGTAGTAAGTTTTACGATTTATGACGTATTAAAAACAAGACGAAATGAACCGCAAAACTAACTTTGTTTGTAGAGGTTTATTGTTAATATCAAAAAATTACGTTTGTTGTATGGGAGCCCCCCTTTAATATTTACTTTATTGATATTTAATTATTTATTTTGAAAGGTAATATACAAGTTAATATTCTGTGAAAATTTGAACCGTCTACCTGTTACCGTTTTTAATATTGAGCAAAAAAATACGAAAAAAACACGTTTATTGTATGGGGACCCCCCCTTAATATATATATTTTTTTAATTTTTAGTATTTGTTGTTATAGCGGCAACGGAAATACATCATTTGTGAAAATTTCAGCTTTCTAGCTATCACGGTTTATGAGCTACAGCCTGGAGACAGACAGACAGACAGACAGACAGACAGACAGACAGCGGAGTCTTAGTAATAGGGTCCCGTTTTTACCCTTTGGGTACGGTACCCTAAAAAGACTTTTATTTATCCTTAAAAACTAGTTTTCATATTAATAGGGATAAGTACAGTACAAAAAAATAAAATGTTTTTATATGTTTTATTTTGACAATAATAATTTCATTCGCAGTCAGGGATATTTTATTTTATTGATTTATTATTTATATTATAGAGTTTTATAAACACGGAATAAATCTTTATTCTATTTTGGGACATCAAAGTTTGTATCAAATAAATATTATAGGTAAATGCGAAAGTTTGGATGGATGTATGGATGTGTGGATGTTTGTCACTCAATCACGCCCCAACGGCTGAACGGATCTGGATGAAATTTGGCACAGAGATAGATTATAGTCTGGAATAACACAAAGGCTACTTTTTATCCCGGAAAATTAAGGGGTTCAAGCGGGAACGAAGGCGGACGAAGTCGCGGGCGTCAGCTAGTATTTCATAAGTATGACAAAAAATCAAAGGCAGAAGTGGCCGCTACTCCACCAATATTGACAGTACAGAATGGAGAGGTTACGTCAAAATTGTAACACACAGTAGCGAGAAAAAATAAGCTAAGATATTTCACATATGACTGAGAATAAATAAACAGCAATATTATGTGGACTATTCACGTGGAATCTACGAATTTAAAGCAAAAATTTAAAATAAAGCGCTGAAGGCTCGCTGCAGTACGTTCTAAGTTGTAAGACGTAGCGTTTTGTTATTTCGCCAACTCACTCTTCAGATGAAAGCTCTATTCTTTTCAAGAGAGGCTAGGGAAGATTATCTAGATATTTTACTTACTACTGGATAATTTAAATTGATATTAGTTTATCTACACTTAACTGTATGACCACCTGTAGGATCACCTTTCGCCTTTGACTTCAAAGTTTCTTCGCTATAGCTTTTTCCTCAATTGTTAATTTAACACCCTCTTCAACCTTATATGTTGCATGTTTTAACCTCTAACGCAAACAACGGGGTGTTATAACTTTAACGTGTGTATCTGTATATGTCCATGGCATCGCAGCTACCAAATGGATGGACCGATTTAGATTTAGTTTTTTTCTTGTTTGAAAGATGACTAATTGCTCTTATGGTGGAGTGATCTTAGATATAACTTTAAAAAAAGTGTTCAGCTGTTTGAAGATCATCAGATCTTTTCCATTTGAAGAAGTTTTTACTTTTTCTTGATTCATAAAAAAGTCAATGAAAGTTCTATAGTTCTCAGACAAATCGCATGTGATTTGAGGCACATAAAACAAGCAAGGCACTAGCTCCTTGTACCAATAACCCTAGCAAACATCTCGGTCGCCTTGTTAACCTAAACAGTTAACAAGGATCGCAGCACTTAGCTGGAGCATGTTAACCGCGTGGACAAAGCCGGGATCTGTTTACCGCGCCTAGTTGCAGCTTAAGTGGGCTAATTGTTGATAGAATGTCGGTATCACCTGCCTGCCTTCTGCCCTTAGCCCTTACACTAGTGCTATTTCTCTGTAACCATCAAAACTACATCTAACTAAATTTAATATTAACTCCTCAATTTACCAGGATCTCAGCGCTAAGTAGGATTACGCTTACCCCGCGTACAATTAAGTAGGGATCTATTTAAAGTGGGATTGTTGATAGAGTGTCGGTATTACCTACCTGCCTTCTGCCTTACACCTTACACTAGCGTTACTTCTCTATTACCATCAACACTACACATAACTAAATTGAATATTACCTCAACAATTTACCAGGATCACAGCGCTTAGTAGCTGCGTCTATGGTAACTGCGTCGACAAAGCCGGGATCTATATTTATGATAGCCTAGTTGCAGCTCTGCGCAGGAGATATTATAGTGCACAAATGTGTGCGCAAACACAGGTGCAATCTCTATTCCATTATTCCCATAGCCCAATGCGACAGAAAATCCGACACGACCGGACAGAGATCAGGCGCAGTACCGACGGCTTTATTTGCTCTACGAGGCACGGGGTTGAAACACCGCCAACTTCCAACTCCGTGCTTGTACTGAGAATCCGGGATTGAACTCAGGACCTCGTCAGTCGCAGTCGAACATGCTAGCCACTTGACCAGCGAGGCAGTTACTACAATATATTAGACAGTACATTAGACCTTTCACTTTCTTTTTTTCTGAATAATTACACTGGTTAACAAAATTTGTACTTTTTTTTGTCACATGAAAACTTATATCAAATTTTGAATGTACTAGGGCCACCAAACAATAATATGTGAATGAAAAAAAATTGACACGCCAGGTTTCCTTGTGACATCAAAACATATTTTCGTAAAAAGTGCAAACATCAGCTATATTTAGAGAAATTATTGCATAGTATAGAATAAATACGTAAGATTTTCGTGAATATTTAGCTTCTGGAAGGTCTTTTTTAAGTCTCCAACAATAATCTGCCGGCATTCCTGGACTCTATTTCCCTTGATAGCGCTTCTCCATTATGGAAATGTCCTGATGGAACCTCTCGCCTTGTTCGTCAGTCACAGCACCCAAATTTGCCGGAAAAAAAACCAGATGAGATTCAGTTCTGATCATTCAGTTCTTCTTCAAAGCTCTTATCCTTCATCAGTTGCCGTATTTGTGGACCTACAAATATTCCCTCTTTAATTTTTGCTTCAGTGAGTTTGGGGAGTTTCTCTTTCAGATATACAAATCCACTGCCATCTTTAGGCATTTTTTCTTTATAGCTTTTACAAAAAAAAATTATCAGGCCGAGCTTTATGTGCAACGGTGGTAAAAGAATGTCATCAGGGTTCACTAAAGGATCACTTTTAACATTTTTATGGCCTGGAGTAGCTTACAGTCGTTTAAATGAAGTTATTCAAAAAAAGACACGTATATGAGGTCAGAAATGAATATGTAGCTGTCACAAAAAAACTGGACGTGATTGAAACAAAATTATTATGTATTGTTAATGAGGGTACACCAACATGAACAAAAATCATCACAAAGTTCGTGTGACAAAAACAGTGTTTACCAGTGTTATTAATAGACGTCCATTAATACAATAACAGAATAATCATTGTGTATAAATATTGCAGTTAGTACATTTTTCTCATGCGCAGCGGAGTCAATTGATTAGGCGGCGCTCTTTGTGGGCACCGCTCAACAATTTGCTCGCGGCCGACCGCCCTAATTTTAATGGCCTTATAAAATTTATACTTAATGTATTTATCATAAGACGAGATAATGTGGATGAGGCTCTTGTTTAACTTTTTTTTTGGGGATCGATAGGTACATGGTAGTCTTGACTTTTCTACGTAAAATAAATAAATCTTTATGATTTATGATATATGATTTACTAGCTAATGCCCGCGACTTCGTCCGCGTGGATTGAGGTTTTTCGGTTCCCGCGGGAACTCTTTAATTTTCCGGGATAAAAAGTAGCCTATGAGTCATAAGTCATAAATATTTATTCAATTTAGGTAGATGCACTACACTTATTGACGTCCAGTTACATAAAAATATGATGGTGATAATCTGTTACGGTATCTTAAAACTAAAGCTACGAGGGTTCCAAACGCGCCCAGGTCTGAGAAGAGCCCACAACAAACTCAGCTGGGGGTTTTTTTTTTTTTCATTATCACCATCTCACAAATCATCTTAACTAAGGAACTATCAGAGCCATTAGAGCAAATTATTGCCAAGCTTCCTTGTCATTTAAGTAATCCTTCACATGGTAATAGGATTTTCCAATGAGTTTACGTTTTACATTAACTTTGAACTTATTCAGAGACATCTTCAACATGTCTTCTGGGAGCTTATTGTAGAAGCGGACACTCTTTCCAACAAATGAATTGCTAGTTTTACTAAGCCTAGAAGCAGGCATTACAAGTTTATTTTTATTTCTAGTATTGACATTATGACAATCACTTTTCTTCTTGAATTTATCAATGTGTTTATGCACGTATACTAAATTTTCAAATATATATTGGTTGTGCACTGTCATAATATTGAATTTTTTGAATTTATCTCTTAGTGACTCTCTTGGTCCCATATTATATATGGCTCGAACAGCCCTCTTCTGCAGCACAAAAACAGAATTAATAATATGTGTTATTCCAGACTAAAATCTATCTCTGTGCCAAATTTCATCCAGATCCGTTCAGCCGTTGGGGCGTGATTGAGTAACAAACATCCACACATCCATACATCCATCCAAACTTTCGCATTTATGACTATGATATTTATTTGATATTTGATTAATTTATCATCATGTAAAAGGACTAGCGAGCAGCTTGCGGCTTTGCTCCTGTGGGAATTACCAAAAAATGCGTCCCTAAATCAGGCCTACATTAAAAAGTCAGGGCTTTTCTCAATATAACTCGTAGACACAATTCTTCTTATATAGAGTTATATTATATAATATATGAAATACCGTTTAAGCACGTTGGGATCTACATTTGGAAACTGGACGTTTTGTATTTAAAGGTTTTCTCCGCGATTTACGTATTAAGAACTTTTAAGAAATTTCACTTCAATGAAGCCGGGGCAGGACAGCTAGTGATAATATTATAAACTGAATTTAATAATGCATTATCACAAAAATATTCTAAACAGAATCTTGCCTTTGATGCTTATAATATGGAGTCTCAAAATGAAGCAAAATTATCCATCTCTTTGTTTTTTTAATGGGTGACCTTTACGACGAACACAAAACATCACAATTTAAATTGTAGGTAATATATTGGTATTTAGTTTTCGTCTGCATACATTTGTTATTTATTTAATTCTACCAGAACTCTTTGATTTTATAGGATAAAAATTAAAAAAGTCCCAATGTACCTGAAAAGTGTGTCCGTCAAAATCGATTAAACAAGTGGACTTTGAAAAGGTAAGACAGAAAGACACACTTTCTCACTTATAATAGTTAAGTATTAGTTATAAGTATGGATAAGCAAAATATGTCGAGCATTTAGCTTAAATAAAGGTAATATCCATACTATTTCATTAGGTCGAGATAAATGAATCTACTATTGTTTTATTGTTGCGCTTGCATTAAGCATCGATGTATAGCGGCCACACGTAAACGAATCACTTATCTCTTTTTTCGTAGAGAATAAAAGTTATATTGCAATAACAGTGAAATAACAATAGAGGATAGTTCGTATGTCTTATGGCTTAGATAATAAGGTTCACAATAGTAACAGGAAGGTGCCCAAAAGGATGGTAGAAATTGTTCCGGGCGATGAGGTGGCTTCGTACAAGGATACGGTGATAAAAACAAAAATAAAGCTTAAACAGTTTACGATAAATGATATTGAAGAAGAATGAAAAGCGTCTTCCTTTGAATTGCTTGTTAGAATGTAAATGTAATTGTCCTTTATAAGTACCAAATTTTAAAAAATGTACCTAACTGTGCACAATTATTGTTTTGTTACACATTCCAAGTAGGACCTAAGTGCTAAAGAAATAGTTTATTTTTTATTTTTTATTATCACCATCTCACAAATCATCTTAACTAAGGAACTATCAGAGCCATTAGAGTCAATTATTACCAAGCTTCCTTGTCATTTAAGTAATCCTTCACATGGTAATAAGATTTTTCAATGAGTTTACGTTTTACATTAACTTTGAACTTATTCAGAGACATCTTCAACATGTCTTCTGGGAGCTTATTGTATAAAAAAAAAAATCCTAATGTCATGTGTAAAAACATCAAAAGAAAAATCGGTCTACCGCAAGAAGAGAGAAAGAGCTTGATATAAACTGAATGTAGAATATAATAAGGTTCAGTAGGAACAAATCATTTCCGAACCAACAACAATTAATATGTTCCAAGCATGTGACTAGCGATTCCACCTTAGGAACCTAGTAATGGAGTTCGGATGAAAAAGCTCCGATAAAGGTAAATAATGATGTTGTGGTGCGCCTTAATTAAGACCATGTGGTAGCAATTAAGCTTCGGACAGAACCTCCTGCTAATTAAGAAATGGATTCTTGCAATTTATTAATTGGAACAATTTATATTCGATACTTGAAGTGAGAAGACTTTGTAAGGTACAATGGAATTTTACTCTAGTTTTAATAACAATACCTGGCGCTGTTCAGAGGTTTTGTTACAAAAGCTTTCAGTTTAAATGAGCTTTAGAAAGGGACTATAGTAGTATATTAATTGATGAAACATAATATTATGAATGAGTGAAAACCGCATAAACGTTAGATAATCGTGAAACCTGCATGCCAAAAGTTCTTTATAATGTTTTCAAAAGTGTTTGAATTTTTCCAGTCTGCACTTGACCAGCATGGTGGAATATGGCCATCCACCACCACTCCACTACAGCCCGCTAACGTCCCACTGCTGGGCATAGGCCTTCACTCTCATAGCAGAGAGGAATATGGCCAAACCTTTCTTATTCTGAGAGTAGACTCGTGGTGGTGCGTATGCATAAAATAGCATTATGTTTTTAATTGTCAAATGACTATAAATTCTTTGTAATTGTACCTGTACAGTACTATTATGTGTTCTGTGGTATTTGGAATGATTTTGGTCGATGTTTTGTATTTTGGTCGGCAATGGGCTGAAATTATTGATATGCATAAAATAGCATTGTTTTGAGTGGTCGAATGATTATAAATTCTTTGTAGTTGTACCGGTACAGTACTATTATGTATTCTATGGTAATTGGAAGGTACAGTATTTTGGTCGGCAATGGGCTGAAATTATTGATTTGTCAAATGATTATAAATTCTTTGTAATTGTACCTACCTGTACAGTACTATTAAGTATTCTGTGGTAATTGGAAGGTACAGACAGTCCGACAAACTTATCTGGCCCGGTGGCCAAAATTGGAACTAATTTTAATGCCTGGTAAGTTTTGTTTTTATTTTATTTTTAACTAGCTTATGCCTGCGACTTCGTCCGCGTGGTTTAAGTTTTTTTGATTCCTGCGGGAACTCCTTAATTTTCCGGGATAAAAAGTAGCCTATGTCACTCTCCAGGTCCTCAAATATAGCCATGCCAAAAATCAAGTCGATCCGTTGCTCCGTTGCGGCGTGATTGAAGGACATACCAACAAACCAATAAACCAACAAACAAACACACTTTCGTATTTATAATATTAGTAAGTATAGATACTAGCGACACTGACACCAGGTCAGATAAGTTTGACAGACTATACAGTATTTTGGTCGATGTATTTCCGACAAAATAAGCTTTGTTGTTCCGTAAAATCATGGGTTACTCGTGCGTGAAAACTTGGCCCTGTTTGTTGTCAACCAAAAACAACCGAAAGAGACAAAAGCTAAAACGTACAACAATAAAAGTTTATAGTTTATCACGATTTCATGTAACGGACGTGTTTGAATGCTATCAAACTCTTAAAAATAAAGACAAATAAGGGCTGGTGCTATTATTTTTATGCTAAAGAAATTTCGGTAAAATTCTGCGAACAATTAAAGAAAAGCGAATTACTCTTGTAGTTTGCAAGAACTTACAAAGAGATACAAACACAGCGCCAAAATATATTTTTTTTTGTGTGTCTGCAGTCTGTATAAAAAAGTGTATCAATTGGCAGCACGTGCGATGTTACCCGGACCTACCCCACGAGTGGGCACAATCGATGCGACTCACGCAGTGCCACGCTTGCGCCCTGCTACTGCGGTACTGGCGGTGGCAGAAGTGGGTCATGATTTTATATTGCACTTTTTGACAACTACTTAGTTTTAATTGCTTTAATCACCTAATTTAGAAACATGAAAAATGTGTTAATTTAATGTACAAAATGAAGTTAATTCATTTATTAATAGTCAAGCTAATTGATTGCCAAAAGCTTTAAATACAAGACAATTTTTACGTAGGTTCAAAATAGCACAAACTGCAGAAGCAAATAATTAATATGGTTAACATGTCATTAGGTACATTTTCTTGCTACTGAAACACGCGGATACCACTAGACTCAATGATAAAACTTTCGCATTTCGACAAAAAGGGTTTAATCATATTGCTACATCTTTAATTAATACTGATACTCTATTGGCAAAGCATAAATGTAATGTAGTTGAACCTGATACCAAAGCACAGAACGAATAATAATACATGTACCAAAGCTGTTAAAAACATTAGTACTTAATAAACTATACTTACTAAAGGAATCCCATAATTTTAACAGATGTAGTTTAGCATAATAACCGTAACGCAAGTAAGCGTAGTGTGGGGCGCCCTCCAGCACGATGGACCGACGACATTAAGAGGGTGGCGGGAAGTGGCTGGATGAGGAAGGCTGAGGACCGGGTGTGGTGGCGCTCTTTGGGAAAGGCCTATGTTCAGCAGTGGACGTCCGCAGACTGCAGGTTGAAATGATGATGATGATGATGAGTTTAACATTCTGTCCACACAGAAATCATTAATAAAAGTGTATGTGTGTAATTCGCATACGGCAGAAGTGAAACTTCAGAAAAGTAGCCTACGAGAGAATAAGATAAATATAACTTGTATTCTATCTCATTCTCTCGCAGGCTAAATCCTATTTATAAATATGTTTGTCTGTTTTTGGTGTCGCTTTTTCGTTTCGTTTCATAGAATTTTCAATCATAATGATTCTAAAGAAGTTTCACTTCAAAAGTCATTGTATGAACAAGATGGCTATCACAACTAGTACTGTTTATCTTAATTTCTCAAATCATCTACTCCGCGTACTTAAAGTCGATTAAGCTGATTTCTCTCTCCATAAACCTACATTAGAACCTCCAAAAACCGACCTACTTCTACCATGACGCAGGCCCAAAAGCTGCCACCGTAACACATTTGTGCGCGAGGTTACTGCGGCCATGCCAGTCGTGTTGCGGCAAGCACGCGTCAGTAAAAGCTCCCGGTTCTGGTGCTAGCTCTAGCTTAGTGCATCTAATTCTAGTTTTATTTACAAGGAAAAATGTAAGTGGTATTTTTATAATAGATCAATAATAATTATACAACTTAAACTTCACACGCTGCAGTTAGTTTAAAAAATCGTGCTAAAAATTATTTCGTTTTGAACAATTAATTTTATTTTATTTTATAGAACATTACATTAAATATTATATTATATTTAAATATATATTATATAATAAATTAAATATATATATCTATTATCTATCTAATGTTAATGTCACTAATTTCAAATTGGCCGTATACAAACGAGTTAATAAACTTATAAATAAATAAAATGAAAGGAGTGAATGATATATTATGAAAATCAAAACACCTTAAAGTTATTCCCCGGAAGTATACTAATTTCAAGAAGGAAGCACAGGAACAATATAAAGAAAAACCACTAGTTTTTATAGTAATAATATGCATAACAAAAGTACACCTGCATGCGACAGTGTATATCGATTTAGCTTTTTAAATATGTATTGTCCATTTCATTGATCCAATTCGATATAAACTGATTGTTACGGATTCTTTAGGAATTAAATTTTTTATTACTAGTGTTGTTGCTAATTGGTAGTAACGACTACAAACGCTGTCATAATTAAGCTTCTGTGCTCTTATTCTTAACTGATGATTTTTAGAAAATATTATAATTATTATGAATTCTATTTTACTGGATCGCTCAGTGACCTAAAGAAGATCTTAACTCCTCCTCTACGACCTCCGTGACGCAGTGTTGAGCGCTGTTGCCTTAAAGTGCGGAGGTCCCGAGTTCGATCCCCGGCAGGGTTAATTTGGGAATTTATAAAATTTCTGAATTTTCCCTGGTCTGGCCTGGTGGGAGGCTTCGGCCGTGGCTAGTTACCACCCTACCGGCAAAGACGTACCGCCTAGCGATTTAGCGTTCCGATACGATGCCGTATAGAAACTGAATAGGGGTAAGGGTTTAATGTAACTGCCATGCCCCCAACAGGTTAGCCCGCTACCATCTTGGACTGCATCATCACTTACCATCAGGTGAGATCGCAGTCAAGGGCTAACTTGTAGTGGATAAAAAAACTCCGATACTGGAAGCTACCAGTCATGCCTATAATGTAGCACTTTGCGCTAAGAACATGCAGTTCCTACCTGTGTTAGAAATAGCTATACCTAGGACTAGACTAGAGCACTGTTAGTTAACAGTACGTTTTTAGGGTTCCGTAGCCAAATTTGGCAAAAACGGAACCCTTATAGATTCGTCATGTCTGTCTGTCTGTGTGTCCGTCCGTATGTCACAGCCACTTTTTTCCGAAACTATAAGAACTATACTGTTGAAACTTGGTAAGTAGATGTATTCTGTGAACCGCATTAAGATTTTCACACAAAACTAGAAAAAAAACAATAAATTTTGGGGGTCCCCATACTTAGAACTGAAACTCAAAAATTTTTTTTTCATCAAACCCATACGTGTGGGATATGAATGGATAGGTCTTCAAAAATGATATTGAGGTTTTTAATATCATTTTTTTCTAAACTGAATAGTTTGCACGAGAGACACTTCCAAAGTGGTAAAATGTGTGTCCCCCCCCCCGTAACTTCTAAAATAAGAGAATGATAAAACTAAAAAAAATACATGATGTACATTATCATGCAAACTTCCACCGAAAATTGGTTTGAACGAGATCTAGTTAGTAGTTTTTTTTTAATAATTTAAAACTTACTACAGGTTTGTACGGAACCCTCGGTGCGCGAGTCCGACTCGCACATGGCCGGTTTTTCACATTTGCCGACCTAGCACCATCCTACTTTCTATAAATGTCCATTTGGAATGATGTAATTTTTTTTAGAAATATTTTTTTCCAGTTCCAGAGATGGTTCTTTCATTACCTCCATCCACTATTTTCCTGTCTAGCTGTGAAAAGGATCTTACGGAAATTCTTTCAGACCCTCAAGACTGGCTCGATAACAGTCTCAAAAATATTTAATTACCCCTCATAAATAGTTACACCTTAAAATATAGTTCTATTATAAGCTAAAATTCGTATCAGTAAACAGTACCTATGATGATATTATTATAAAAAAACCGGCCAAGTGCGAGTCGGACTCGCGCACCGAGGGTTCCGTGCAAACCTGTAGTAAGTTTTACGATTTATGACGTATTAAAAATAAAAATTACGTTTGTTGTATGGGAGCCCCCCTTTAATATTTACTTTATTGATATTTAATTATTTATTTTGAAAGGTAATATACAAGTTAATATTCTGTGAAAATTTGAACCGTTTACCTGTTACCGTTTTTAATATTGAGCAAAAAAATACGAAAAAAACACGTTTATTGTATGGGGACCCCCCTTAATATATATATTTTTTTAATTTTTAGTATTTGTTGTTATAGCGGCAACGGAAATACATCATTTGTGAAAATTTCAGCTTTCTAGCTATCACGGTTTATGAGATACAGCCTGGAGACAGACAGACAGACAGACAGACAGACAGACAGACAGACAGACAGACAGACAGACAGACAGACAGACAGACAGACAGACAGACAGACAGACAGACAGACAGACAGACAGACAGACAGACAGACAGCGGAGTCTTAGTAATAGGGTCCCGTTTTTACCCTTTGGGTACGGAACCCTAAAAAAAGGAAAATTCGATGCGTAATAAATGCTAATAAGTAAACTTTTTTCCGATTCAAATGACGTTCTGAATGACTTTTAAAAGTTAACTACAAGCACGTATTATTACCGGTAAAGTATTTGATGGCCTACTTCACGATCGCCTGGCTCATAGCCAATTTTGTATTGATATTTCTCTCAGCTACACTGATGGTTAAACTCTTACATTACATTTAGAGTTTAGTATATAAGTTTATAGAAATATAGTGTTTAGTCCATAAGTTCTTTGTGTATCTTTTAATTAACTGTGTTTGTGTTCTGTGTATTTTAAATCTCACATAAAGATTTTATTTATTTATTTATTTATTTATTAACATGATACTGATAAAATAATCAAACACTAGCTGATACCCGCGACTTCGTCCGCGTGGATTGAGGTTCTCTGGTTCCCGAGGGAACTCTTTAATTTTCCGAGATAAAAAGTAGCCTGTGTTATTCATATGTGTTATATGTGTAGTGTACTTAATCTCTCTCTGTTCCAAATTTCATCCAGACCTGTTCAGCCGTTCTGGCTTGATTGAGTAACAAACATCCATCCGTCCATCCATCCATCCATCCAAACTTTCGCATTTATAATATTAGTATAGATTAGAGATTTTCAACGTAAAATTTACGCCCGCCTGCTTGGCCTACATGGAGCAGATAACATAGTTTTAATTTCTTATAACAACAAACTGAAAGTCGTTCAACAATAAACAGAGACTCCAGTTTTCAAGTTTACTTTTGCGATGCGCATATCTGATATTTTAGTATGAACAGGAAAACGTAATGGTTTGACCTCTCCGTATAATTTTGGCAGATCTATTGTATTTATTAAGATCATTAATTCTTAAATTTAATTATTACGAACAATATCCATTTACACTCACTAAGAAGAACACATAAAATCTTGAAAAAATACAATCGTAACTAATCCTGGTCCTGGTTTGATAGACATTTATAGTCCTATACGTTATCCTGCATAAAATCAAGGATTATAATGATTTTGGTATTCTAGGGCGGCGGAAGGTACACCCGGTGGCTTGCAGGCTCCAGCGGAACCACAAACTGGACCAGATGGAGAGATCATCGGAGGACCTCGAACGCCACAGCAGATCGCTGCACAGAGGAGGCTGCAACAGACTCAAGCGCAAGTCGATGAGGTGAAACAGTAATTTAAGACTAATGATTCGCTAGAAGTGACAAAAAGGCTATATAGTTTAATTTTTTTTCCTATTATTGAGTACCAATGAAATGTGCTAAATATAATTATAATCTAGCCAGACTATTTAGCTGTAATAAGTAATTTTAATATAACCTAAGCAAATTTTTATATAAATTATAAAAGCTTATAAATTAAAAAGGTTATAAGTAAAAAAAGTAGATGAAAATAAAAAAGCAATATGTTTACTTAATGAATTTTCGGTCAAAGTTTAGATGACGATAAGATGTACAGACACTCTATATTATGTTAATCAAATTTTACAGGTGGTTGATATAATGAAAACGAACGTTGAGAAGGTGTTAGACAGAGATGCAAAGTTATCAGAATTGGACGACAGAGCAGGTAAATAAAACAATTTTGAAAACAAATGAAAATATTAAAAAAGTATCAAAGTAAAATCCGATCCAAATTCATTTTTAGATGCACTTCAGCAAGGGGCCTCGCAGTTTGAACAACAGGCAAAGAGTTTGAAAAACAAATTTTGGCTACAAAATTTAAAGGTAAAAATAAAAATTACTAAAATAAGTAGGTACACGCACTGGATTGTCTAAAATGGCAGTCCAGGTGCATTGTAATTTATTAAATCAAATCAAATATTTTAGTATATGGAATAGTAGATATAAGAAAATAAACTGTCAGACAAAAGCTAAAACAGCTTTGTCTAAAATTAACATATACCTTCTGGGTCTAGATGATCTCTATTATATCCACGTGAATGACGTTGGGTATAATACTTAATATTATAAATGCGAAAGTGTGTTTGTTTGTTGGTTTGTGCTTCAATCACGCCGCAACGGAGCATCGGATCGACATGATTTTTGGCATGGGTATAGTTTTGAACCTGGAGAGTGACATAGGCGGAGTTCCCGCGGGCATAAAAAAAACTTTAAACACGCGTACGAAGTCGCGGGCATCAGCTAGTTTAAAATAAATAAGGGCAAACACAATACACGCTTATTACACAGTGTAATGATGGAATGGTATTTTGACTTTTCCAATGAATAACATATCAAATTATAACATTACAGATGATGATTATAATGGGTGTCATTGGAATCGTTATAATAGGCCTATTGTTTGGTGAGTATTGAACTTTTTGTAGTTGCGTTTGTTAAAAATTGATGTTGTAAAGTGATTGATAGAATATCCGAGTTTAGATGTCCTGTAATATGTTTGTGCCTAATATATAGATGAAATTTGTGTGACTATTCAACATTTTATAATGACAACCTAATAATCATATTATTTATTTTTACTGATGCCTTTTGAGTTTTAACAAATTTCATCTTTATTAAGAAAGATGTTATTGTGAATTGTCAAGTAAGTATCTATAAGTCCCACAAACTTATCTTACGTTGCGAAGCGTCGCTATAGTAAATGTTAAAAATATAATTATTCGCTTTCCTGTAAAACAAAACCGACTTCAAAACTATACCTACCTACCTATGAGTACCAACTTAAACTGAAAAGTAAAAAAGATTATCTTTATATATATTTTGTTTTTAAGGTTCCGTACCCAAAGGGTAAAAACGGGACCCTATTACTAAGACTCCGCTGTCTGTCTGTCTGTCTGTCTGTCTGTCTGTCTCCAGGCTGTATCTCATAAACCGTGATAGCTAGAAAGCTGAAATTTTCACAAATGATGTATTTCCGTTGCCGCTATAACAACAAATACTAAAAATTAAAAAAATATATATATTAAGGGGGGTCCCCATACAATAAACGTGTTTTTTTCGTATTTTTTTGCTCAATATTAAAAACGGTAACAGGTAGACGATTCAAATTTTCACAGAATATTAACTTGTATATTACCTTTCAAAATAAATAATTAAATATCAATAAAGTAAATATTAAAGGGGGGCTCCCATACAACAAACGTAATTTTTTGATATTAACAATAAACCTCTACAAACAAAGTTAGTTTTGCGGTTCATTTCGTCTTGTTTTTAATACGTCATAAATCGTAAAACTTACTACAGGTTTGTACGGAACCCTCGGTGCGCGAGTCCGACTCGCGCTTGGCCGGTTTTTTTATTTGTTGATTTTCTCAAAAAGTGTTAAAGAATTTCGATAAAATTATTAAGGGACCACCTCTGAAGTATGATCTACCAAACAAAAAGAGAATCATCTAAATTGATTCATAATTGGCGGAATGATCGCGTAACATACATACAAAAAAACATACAGTCGAATTGAGAACCCCCTCCTTTTTTGAAGTCAGTTAAAAAAAAAACTAAACAGGCATAAAAATTCGTTCCAATTGTGGCCACCGGGCCAGATAAGTTGGTGGGACTGTAAATTATATTATACAATTTATTTAATAGGTATTTTGGTTTATATTGATGTTATAAATACACAATATTGAGTTAGATGATATAACAATAAACATATATTATATTCAATACAGAGATAACTATATTATATTTAGCTGTATGGATGCAATGTTTAGGATGCTTCAATTTGCAGGAGTTCAATCATCATTCTGTCTAAAACCTTCTACTTGTCATGTATAGCAAATAGCAACTATCTAGAGCTATATATAGATACCTTCCATTTCTGTCCAAATTGTGTTTTGTGTGCATTAAATCAAATACCGGTAGTCTGTTAAAACCAAATATTGTTTCAATATTATTTCTGATATAAGTTATGGGCGTGATCTCGTTGGTCTAGTGGTTGGCATGTTCGACTGCGGCCGACGACGTCCCGGGTTCGGGTCCCGGGTCGGACCATAAACAAGTATTGGGGTTTTCTGACAAGAAATTCTCAGTACTAGCCCAGAGTTATAAAGTAGGCGGTGTTTCACCCCCGTGCCTCGGAGAGCACGTAAAGTTGTCAGTCTTGCGCCTGATCTCTCTCCGGTCGTGTCGGATTTACCGTCCCATCGGGATATGAGAGTAAAGGAACAGAGGGTGCACCCGTGTATGCGCGCACACATTTGTGCACTATACCTAATATCTCCCGCGCAGATGGCTAGTCTCTCTGGAGATTGACCGCCGCCGGTGGCCAAAATTCGGTCGAGAGGACATTATCCACAGATGTGATTTAATTTTATGCACATTTTCTCTTATGGTCAAAACATGAACATAGCGATAGAGTAGCGGCTAGATGCTTTGTGGCGTATGTTCTGCTTACGGCTCTTTGCAGGTGATAACATTAAACAAATGTTTGGTTAGTTCGATACCGTGGCACACCGTCTGTGGCCGGCGTAGTCACCCCAGCTGTAGCCGGCAATGCTACTGCAGTTATTACTCATAATTGTAAGTCTTATAGATCTTCTTTCCTTTCTTCATTTTCGCTATGTTTAGAGCTTATAGATTTGCTTTAATATTTCGTAAATAATATTAGATCTTTGGTTTGTGATGTGTTGAGGCTTGTACCTACATTTGTAGACCTCATCTGTTTTAGACTGATAGCTAAAGAGCGAGTTCCTACTACATAAGCTTGGTAATCTTAATCGTAAGCAGTAGTAGAGTAAAATAAATACAATATTTAACATAAAGAAGGATTCCGAAAAAAGACCGGCTTCAGGTGTTTCGTTTGGACAATAAAAAAAATATTTCGTTGTTTCGAAATATTGTTTTAACAGATTCTAGGTTCAGACGATTACCTATTCTGTGGTTGTAGTAACTCGCTGTAAGCGCAATTGATCTAATAAGTAAGGTAAGTATTGATAAAGTAAAGGATATAAATATTAAACGGTAATCGTTGCAATATTTTTGTAAGTAGGTACGGTGTGAAGATTTCGTTTGATTTGAAATTGTTAGCAACCTAAAATTGAAGTTGGTAGTTAACTGGATAGAAAACAAAATAAGGAACATTCACTATATAATCCGCCAAAACCGATTGGTATACAACGATTAGCTTGTATGCAATATTAGAAAACAAATTAATATTCATAGGTGTGTGCATTTTTATCCCCATTTAATGATGATATTTTCTCAGATAATTACATAATTCATGAAAGATAATGTTAGTACGCAAAGTAGAACCGTATGAAAGTTATTTTCATTAAATTTACATTAACAGATACAAACCAATACTCATCACTTAGATCACTATCACGTTCACGTACTTTTTGGAACCATTTTCGACACTTTGTATTAGATTATTCGTTTGTGTATTTAGCAGCAATAGATCCGCAGTTTTCTATTTTTATATAACTGTAAAAAAATAACCTTACAACTATTTACACGTCTGCCACTTGAATACTTTAACATTATCTCAAATATACATACTTCTTTATTATATATACTTCTATACTATATAATATATTATATAGCTAGTTAAATATGATAAATTTTTCTCTGAAAAGTATAAAAGTTAACACAACCTTAAATTATTTTGTGCCAATATCATACATCACCACCATCGCCTTCAATTATCTCTATTTCTCTCGATCAATGTGTATCGAAGTATATACACATATAATATTTAGATTCCATACTTAATAAATATGACACAATCTCTATTGTATTTTTATTAAAATTGATTATAATATGTTACAGGAAAATACATGTAACTATTCATCGCAGGATCTCTACTTCTCAAGAAAATGTAATTACAATAATTAATCAATCTGTAAAACACTATTATAGTTATTATTAAAATAAATACAAATAAACTGTGTAACATAGCTTAGAAATACGTATATCGGTCAAAAGAAAATACTACGCGTTCTATACGGAATATAATAATTGTGAAAGCTGTAAATTAAAATGCTCAGCATTTATTATTTAATGTACATTAGCTCTTTGCATAAACAGATAAATAAACATTTATCAGATTTTACTTCGGTTCTGTAAATAAAACCTTATGCCTAAAAACACCCGATAAAACCTTTTCTTAATAAGTAAATCAAATCAATTTTGTTAAAAAAATGTGTACCTTATATTGTTTCATATAATGGATCTAATAATACGAATAAATAAATTGGGGACATAAAAATAATCAATGAAGTTTAAAATCATTACCCGTTATGAAATAGATGTTATCTGGTAATATTATTTCATATAGTGTAAAATTCATAAAAATGTATTCAAATTAATTGTATGTTACTAAGTTGTGAATAATAAGCGCTGAGTAGAAAAGTTAATTTGCGTCCCTTGACAATCTGTAATTTGTGAAATAGAATCACATTGTAATGAATTAAATCGAATTATAATTAAATTGATATGTAGTATGTACGTACTATTTGCGAATTAAGTAAGTTTCAATATCGGCCTACGAAATTAGTGATTTTTGTTGTTATAATATTATGATTTATCTTAGTATTGTTCTAGTATTGAAATCATTATTAGCAATATTTTGAAATAAAAAAAATAGCTAAAATAAAAAATACGAAAACGCCAAAATTAATAAAATTAGAAGTATGGAATTGAATAGATGTTAGGATTAGCAAGTTCGCGATTGTTTAATTATGATGAGGCAAGTGTTTTCAATGGAGAGGACCTGGGAACCCACCGAATTATTATCCCAAGAAAACACTTACCATTATGTGATTAATGGAAAGTGGTCACGACCCTCAGCAATATGACGAAGAGAGAGAGAGAGAGAGAGAGAAGTGTTTTAAATTTTAATTTCTATAACTAAAAAAATTAAATGTTAGGCAAATGTATGCAACGCATAAACGAATGTGATTTTTACTACAATAGATATACAATTAATTTAATTATTGCTGAAAAGTTGCAGATAATATTATATTGTACATTTAAATGAAATCAATTATGTTTCTGAGGAATAAATTGTTTTCAGAATGGATTCAAGTCAATTAAAACTTGATTGCGCGTTAAAATTATTTTTTTTTGTGCATTTTAGCGATTTACAGCATAAACATAATTCCTTCTTTAAAATGTGTTGTAAGTGATTATTTTAATTGTGCACAAAGTAATACGTAGTTTTAATATCTTTTAGTTATTATAATTAATCGTAACACAAATTTTAAAAATAAGTTCGGATAAACGGGTTCACGTATTCTGATAAAGCGAATGTAGAAAATTTTACTTATGCTCTATTTTAATGAAAGGGTCATCAGTTAATTTAAAAAGAATGTGCTATAAAGGGTAGTGAATGAAAATTAAGCTTAGAGCATTAGATTTATAGTAGCGGAAAGAGGGTAATTACTAAATGGAAGAAAATAATGGGGTTATTTCCACTTCAGTCTTATTAATTTATTGTTATAGGTTTAGGTTGGAATAAATGAATTTGCTTAAAAGGCACTTACTATTAAGTATTATTTTTTCTTAATGTGCCTTCTAATATAATTAGTGGTAATACTGCTTACATTTTGCTTTTAGTAAATAATTATTTTTTAATTTGATTGATATGTTTAAAATAATAATTATCAGATAATTTTACAAGTGTATTTAATCTGCAATTATTATTCTTAGCAATTATTTTAAGATATAGAATGTTAGACGGCATCAAATTGATTTAAGTTTTAATTTAATTAGTGTTTTTAAATGTTAAATTAGCTTATTTACACGGGAAAGAAATGGTGCCACTGACAATATTAGTTATTTTACCAAAGGGTTAAAATATGATTACATAAATTTAATTATTAAATTGTTTCCTAGCCATATTATAACGCTTAAGACTTTACTATCGTATAATATGATCTAACACTAAGCATTCTATTTACCTAATTGTAACATTATTAGATATTTATATCATTATTACAAGCACTTTAGTGATTGAATGTATTAGTATTCTTTAAATATAAAAAATAATTAGTATCAGACATTAACTATTATTATTGTAATGAATAATTTTGTTAATTGTACATTTTTTTTTAATATTATGGCTATACTAATTAAGAATTCGTTTTCATTATTACAAATAGTATTTTAAATTTATTCTAACAAGATACCGACTTGATATCCACGAATTTGCATGAACCATGTCGTCTTTTCCTGAAATAGGAAGTTACATTCGTTTCAATAGAAATATTAGGAAAAATGTGTTACTTTCATAGGAATAAAACTGATTTACTTGGCAAGAATTATATTAAAAATACTACATAAAACAAATGCTAAAAAAGCCAACTTGGTTATAGTAAAATAAATAAAGCAATTTGACAATAGCTTCTCTACACATGTTCTATTGAAATGGGTATATAAATTCAAATGAATGCAATCAAATAGGATATCAAAATTATTTAAAGTACCTACCTAAGTAAATAACTTGGCTCATTATTATAATATCTATACAATCTACTGAAAGAATGTATATATGTATACATTTTATACGAAAAATTATTTTTCATAATATTATGAATTATAATAAGACTTTCACTAGTTCCTTTCAGTAAGACATTTTAAAAGTATATCGTAATTAAGATACATCAATTTTATTTCATATCAACTGCTAGAAATATTTAAATAATATTATATAATATAGTGAAAAACTTGTCTTAAACATCATAATAATCGTGAAAATGTATTTACTATTATAATTCAATTAAACTATCTATGGAGATGTTTCCACTTCGTAGTTACATAATAGAATTCTCAATTACTTACTTTTAAATACAATAGAAATTTATTAATTTTATTGTATGTACTTACCTATATATAATATAAGTTAAAATTATAATCTGAAAACAAGTGACAAAATTATAGCAAGCCTCAAAGACAAATCATCAATGAAATTAATTTGACAATAATTTTTCTTAATGTAAGTTAATACTTATATTATAAATAACTTTAAATATTATATAATTTTATTATATTTAATGAATTATAAACTAATTGCTCCATTTGTAACCAAAATTTTTAGTTACATAGTTCTTAAAGGTCTTGTAGTTCTTGCTGGTTTTTTAATATATATATAGCTGCTCGTGCTGACTGACTCATTGATCACCTCTCCTGTAAAATTTTGTATGAACATTTTTTTTTTCACTCATCTTTTCGTATAGAAGACAAAAATTCATTAAGAGGAAAAATACAGAGAGAGCTGATGATTGAGGATTTCGAAGATGGATGAAGAGCACCAGCCAGGGTATCGAAGATAGGTGGGGGGTGCTCGACCAAATGTCACTCGAAACTTCATCCAATTGACAGTGAGCTGAAAAAAATTTCAAAATGGCGGATTTAAGATGGCCGCCATACAAATTTCGACGGTGTCTATCTCGGAGAGTATAAAAGATGGAAGAGTGGTTTCTTGGCAAAAGATGATCAGGACATGAGGGTCTACTTGATGAACAGGAAAAAAATTCAAGATGGCGGAATTTATTTTTCCATAGAAAAGGGTATTGAAGATAGGTGGGGGGTGCTCGACCAAATGTCACTCGAAACTTCATCCAATTGACAGTGAGCTGAAAAAAATTTCAAAATGGCTGATTTAAGATGGCCGCCATACAAATTTCGTCGGTGTCTATCACGGAGAGTATAAAAGATGGAAGAGTGGTTTCTTGGCAAAAGATGATCGGGACATGAAGGTCTACTTGATGAACAGGAAAAAAATTCAAGATGGCGGAATTTATTTTTCCATAGAAAATGTATGGCGAATATTGAAGAGGCTACAAGTGTAGAACTACGGTTCCTTTTCAAGATTTGTTTTATGGAAGAATTCTCATTTTGACGAATGGTTCGGAGAAAAAAATATGGAGAGAGATGATGATCGAAGGTTCGGATGATGGGTGAGGAGCACGGTCAGGGTATTAAAGATAGGTACCTACTTAGGGGCTGCTCAAACAAAAAGGGAGGGGCGGGGGGTTGGTGGTCTTTGTTTTATGTTTTTCCTTTATGAGAGTTTTCTTTTACGTCGGACGCTTGGCGTGCTGGCGCTTCCACTGTGCTCACTACCATAGCAGTGTGTTTTTCAGATCAGAACACGTAGACAGTAAACCAGCTGCCCGATTATGTAAGAATTGTCGATCAAATCGTAAAAGTTCGGCGTCAAAGTAAAATAAACCATAACAGCATTGAATTAGAGCTCAATTTCGTGTTTCGAAATTGAGCTCTAATTTAATGCTGTTATGGTTTATTTTACTTTGACGCCGAACTTTGTCGATTTGATCGGCCATTCTTACATAATCGGGGGGCAGGATAGTAGGACAGCGAGTAAGTAGACAGTGGACCGCGCGGTCCATTACGCGGTCCGCTTCAGCGGGCCGCGCAGCCACGCGCCATACTAGTTATTGTATATATCTGTTACTTCTATTTTTAAATTCGCCTTTACGAATTACTCAGTACGTAACCTTTTTTTTAAAATTTTTTTTCGTTAACTTTGGCATTCTTTAATCGCGTCTGTAATGGATGGATGGATGGATGAAGGATGTATCTTGTACATCCTTCGCCAGGGCTCGTTATTATTATAAATGAAAAAAAGTTAATTCTAGGGTAGGTTCATTTTAAAATGCACTGGATTGTTCAAAGAATAACATTAAGAACTTACATTATTATTATAAAATTAGTATTGAGTTTATTTGTAATAAATTTATGTATTTGGAATACATTCAGTTTCAAAAGATGTTAAAATACACAGTGTAAAATAAATATTTGTTTTCTTTTTTGTGTTACCTATACATAATATTATATTCTAAGGTAAAAACCGGGCATACTACGACTAGAGGTAGGCGTTATAACAAATAGCATATATTATAACGCGTTATTTATTTATTTATTTATATATTCTGTACCAGTAACTTAAAAATAAAACATAAACATTGAAAGGACATACACAAGGACAGCTTATCTCTTGAAGAGATTTCTTCCACGTTACTTAAAACTAACACTACACCTTGGTTGAAAAAAGTCTATAGTCATTGATTGCTATTTTTAACATTGAACAATTATTATCCATGATTGCTGTGTATTATAAGTAGGTAGTATTTTTTCGTAATTGATTGCTTCTTGTTTTAACATTGCTGATTGTCATGACTCGTGACTGTTCGCGATAATTTCACGAAATATAAATTATTTAGTCTTGTTATGGGTTTCTTAATTTTGGTACTTAACAGTTTCCTCTTTTGTGATCCCAGGGAACCCCATTTATCGATTTTGAACGAAATCGGTACATTATCAAAGAATGACATGTACATTATCAGAGAACAAAATGGCGCAGACTTTTCTCAATTTTGATAACTCCTTCCTCTTCTATGATCCCAGGGATCCCCTAATTTCGATTTTGAATGAAAACAGTAGGTACAATATAGATAATACCTTCTTTAATTATTAAACTCGCATTCGCAATAAATACGGAACACTCTTAATATTAAAACCAATACGTATATTAGAAGCGAAGTAATATTATTGAAATGATATAGATATTGAATGGCGGTAGAGTCAAAACATGACGTAACATAAAAGGGACACTTGTATGTCCTACATGGAATAAATAAAATGAATATTGAAATCAATAACATATTATGAGCAAGTACGTAGCGCACACAGCGTTATGGAAGCCGCGTTATACCAATAATTTAATATTTAGCAGCGTTTGCAACACGTACACGACGGCAACGTGTTAATAATGCAAGACAAAGAACAATCTTCGTAAATTGATAAATTTAACCCTGTCGCACTCAAGCGAATAAAATCTAAACCCACGTCGTTGCAATTTCAACTTTTTAATCATAAGGTTAAGGTGCTAATTTGAGAGGCGTTTTTGCCTATGCTAAATTCCGCCAGCCCTTCATAGACTATAGCTCGGAGAATGATGTGAGAGAGCGAGCTTTCTCTTTGATAGCCGCCATTTTGACTTACAATAATGGTCTGTATGACGTGAGTTATGCGTTCGTGTCACTAAGCGTTAAGTAATGTCGGTAGTGTACGAACTCTTAATGTAGAGTTCAATTAAAAGGATAAATGATGCCAAGTGTTTGTAGAAAACAAAAATTATGTATAGCTTTGCATGTATGATATGGGTAGATACATACTATAACAATAATTTACCCTATTTAAAGCTACGACGTTTGGAGTTTTAAGTATAGGTACCTGCCTGGTCACAAAAATGGAATATTAAATCCATATCCATACTTCCATACTAATATTATAAATGCGAAAGTGTGTCTGTCTGTCTGTCTGTCTGTCTGTCTGTCTGCTACGCTTTCCCGGCCCATCTTTTCAACCGATTTTGCTGAAATTTGGTATAGAGGTAGGTTATATCCCGGGGAAGGACATGGGCTACTTTTTATCCCGGAAAATTAATGAGTTCCCGCGGAAATCAAAAAACCTTAATCCACGCGGACGAAGTCGCGGGCATCATCTAGTTTTATATAGATTAGCTATCTGTATGCCAAATTTCAGCTCGATTAGTCATAGATAGATCAATCATTCACATTTTGCTCTCTATATTTGGACCATTATTGTATCATAGCTGATGCCCGCGACTTCGTCCGCGTGGACTAAGTTTTTTCGATTCCCGCGGGAACTCATTAATTTTCCGGGATAAAAAGTAGCCTATGTATGTATGTATATTCTTTATAGCTGATGCCCGCGACTTCGTCCGCGTGGAATAAGTTTTTCAGTTAATTTTCTAGGTATTTACTATCCCACGGTATAATCCCTCTATAATGGTGAAACACATACTTCTTCATATTTTAACGAAAGCCCAAATGCTGTTTCATGGCTATAACTTGAGAAATTAAGGACTTTCATACAAACTCTCAACCCCTATTTCACCCCTTCGGGGGTAGAATTTTGAAAAACTGTGCAACACATATGTTTTCATTTTCAACCCGCAGCTCATGTATCAAGTTTCATGGCTATAACTTGAGAAATTAAGGATTTTCATACAAACTCTCAACCCCTATTTCACCCCTTCGGGGGTGGAATTTTGAAAAACTGTGAAACACATATGTTTTCATTTTCAACCCGCAGCTCATATATCAAGTTTCATGGCTATAACTTGAGAAATTAAGGATTTTCATACAAACTCTCAACCCCTATTTCACCCCTTCGGGGGTGGAAGTTTGGAAAACTGTGAAACACATATGTTTTCATTTTCAACCCGCAGCTCATATATTAAGTTTCATGGCTATAACTTGAGAAATTAAGGACTTTCATACAAACTTTCAACCCCTATTTCACTCCTTCGGGGGTAGAATTTCGGGATAAAAAGTATCCTATGTCCTACCTCGTAGTATGGGCTCAAATCGTGCCAAGTTTCGTTTGAATTCATTCAGTAGTTTCGGCGTGATGCGCGGCCAAGATACAGACAGACAGACAGACAGACAAAAATGAAAAAAATTACAGATTTGGCTTCAGTATCGAATAATGAGTGCCCTCCAAAAAAAAATTTCAAAATATCTTCAATGTACAGAATTGGACCTGTTACAGTTTTATTATAAGTATAGATAGGTTAGGTACCTACCTACTTAGTGCTTGTTGCATTTAAGTTGCGACCACATAATATTATTATTCGATGAGTTGAATATGTTTGTAATTTCAACCTACTTGTGATTCATTACGTGTAGCGAGTGATACATAAGTAATGTGCGAATACGATATTTTGCTGAACGGACAGTCAATTATTTTCTGTGTGGGAACTGTCTAAGAAAACAAAGAGTGTTCAGTTACAACTGATCTCGTAGTACCGAATCACTTACTACTTACCCGAGTGTGATCAAACTCACTAGCTTCTCGAAAACTTGTTGTTGACAATAAAGTGATTACATAAGACTTAAATAGCGAATACGATGAGTGAATAATAGTTACGTCATAACAATTTGTAGCTATACTTTTAAATCCATACTAATATTTTAAATGCGAAAGTGTTTAGGTACGTCTGTTTGTCCGTACATCTGCTACGCTTTCAAAACCAATATTATCAACCCATTTTGATGAAATTGAGTGTACTCAACCTATCTATTACTACTTATATCTATTTCTGTAGAAATGGATATAATTCTGGGTAAGAGCTACATAGGCAACTGTTCATCTCCAATAATACGAATAAAACGAAAAACTAATCCATGCGGATGAAGACGCGATTATCATCAGTTAGCATCCCAATAACTTGCTGATATGTCTGGTTTGACGAAGAGCTCTCAGAAGGCCCAATTAACGTGAAGAGGCGCAGGACAGGAAAGATTGGCAGTTTCTATCACCAATCGGATGCCATATGAGTAACTGAGCCATCATAAGTAGTAAGTATTTGGATGATAATCTTTTGCTATGGCATATTATTTTTCTATGCCCTCTTTTACATGCAGTTGGAATTTTTTAAATCTTATATTTTTATTCATGTGTTTGGACCCAGACAATCTGTACCAAATCTGATATTCATTTATTTAATTTTCAATCATCGAGATTGAGAACCAATGGTACGGAGTGGCAGGATCTCGGAACTAGATCTGGCGTTGCTTGGAGATATTGAATTTAGTGTGAACACTCGGAGCATTATTTAATTACGTGTCAAGCGGTGAGCTGTAAGTTGTAACCCTGTGCGCGGGTGAGAGGTGATAATAGGCACTGTGCGCAGTGGGGTGAAAACGGTTCACTGGGAATCAAGGATATTTATGTTTGGTTATCTCTAATTATATTATAGGTGTGTGAATAGTCGAAGAGTTACTTAACTATGTGTCGAGTGGTAAGCTCTAATTCTGTGCGCAGGTGAGAGGTGATAGATACTAGCGCTGTGTGCAGTGGGGTGAAAACGGTTCACTGGGAATCAAGGATATTTATGTTTGTTTATCTGTAATTATAGGTGTGTAAATAGTCGGAAAGTTACTTAATTATGTGTCAAGTTGTAAGCTCTAACCCTGTGCGCAGGTGAGATGTCATCCTAGCACCGTGCGCAGTGGGGTGAAAACGGTTCACTGGGAATCAAGGATATTAATGTTTCGTTATCTCTAATTATAATAGAGGTGTTTGAATAGTCTGAGAATTATTAGCTATGTGTCAAGTGGTAAGCTCTAACCCTGTGTGAGGGTGAGCAGTGATAGTGTTACTGTGCGCATTGAGTTGAAAACGGTTATCTGTGAATAATGGATATGGGACTATACCCACAAACTTATCTGACCCGGTGACAGCGTCGCTAGTACATAATATGTATTTATGTATGTTTTCATCATACCTATTCGAAAAACGAATATTGGCTTCAGAGGATAGCGGGAGCAAAATGTAATTTTTAGCCCCATAAGACTTTTCATTTCTCTGTTCTGATTGGTCCGCGTTCATGCTTTAGTATACTGCGTTCGTCGCAGAAACCTGTCGATCGCTCGTTCCGTTCGAAATCCAAAAATGTTTGAGTGGCTGTTGTCTTCGATAAGTCACGTGATCAATTTGTTGATCGGATATACGTCTTTACATTTTTTGAATTTCGAACGGAATTATGGCTGCTAGTTCAAAGAGGAAATAATAATTTATTTGTGTTTTATTTAAACTTTAAATATACGTCTAAATGATGTCTATACATATATTATCATATATGTATAGACATATATATATACTAGTATGGCGCGTGGTTGCGCGGCCCGCTACAGCGGACCGCGTAGTGGATCGCGTGGTCCACTGTCTACTTACTCGCTGTCCTACTATCCTGCCCCCCGATTATTTAGAATGGCCGATCAAATCGTAAAAGTTCGGCGTCAAAGTAAAATAAACCATAACAGCATTAAATTAGAGCTCAATTTCGAAACACGAAATTGAGCATTCTTCTCATTGAATTTTCTGTTATGGTTTATTTTACTTTGACGCCGAACTTTTACGATTTGATCGACAATTCTTACATAATCGGGCAGCTGGTTTACTGTCTACGTGTTCTGATCGACAATTCTTACATAATCGGGCAGCTGGTTTACTGTCTACGTGTTCTGATCTGAACAGCACACTGCTACGCTAGTGAGCACAGTGGAAGCGCCAGCACGCCAAGCGTCCGACGTAAAAGAAAATTCTCATAAAGGAAAAACATAAAACAAAGACCACCAACCCCCCGCCCCTCCCTTTTTGTTTGAGCAGCCCCTACCTATCTTTAATACCCTGAGTGTGCTCCTCAACCATCATCCGAACCTTCGATCATCATCTCTCTCCATATTTTTTCTCCGGACCATTCGTCAAAATGAGAATTCTTCCATAAAAACAAATCTTGAAAAGGAACCGTAGTCTTGCATTGTTCTACATGTGTAGCCTCTTCAATATTCGCCATACATTTTCTATGGAAAAATAAATTCCGCCATCTTGAATTTTTTTCCTGTTCATCAAGTAGACCTTCATGTCCCGATCATCTTTTGCCAAGAAACCACTCTTCCATCTTTTATACTCTCCGAGATAGACACCGACGAAATTTATATGGCGGCCATCTTAAATCCGCCATTTTTAATTTTTTTTTCAGCTCACTGTCAATCGGATGAAGTTTCGAGTGACATTTGGTCGAGCACCCCCCACCTATCTTCAATACCCTTTTCTATGGAAAAATAAATTCCGCCATCTTGAATTTTTTTCCAGTTCATCAAGTAGACCCTCATGTCCTGATCATCTTTTGCCAAGAAACCACTCTTCCATCTTTTATACACTCCGTGATAGACACCGTCGAAATTTGTATGGCGGCCATCTTAAATCCGCCATTTTGAATTTTTTTTCAGCTCACTGTCAATTGGATGAAGTTTCGAGTGACATTTGGTCGAGCACTCCCCACTTATCTTCAATACCCTTTTCTATGGAAAAATAAATTCCGCCATCTTGAATTTTTTTCCTGTTCATCATGTAGACCCTCATGTCCTGATCATCTTTTGCCAAGAAACCACTCTTCCATCTTTTATACTCTCCGAGATAGACACCGTCGAATTTTGTATGGCGGCCATCTTAAATCCGCCATTTTGAATTTTTTTTCAGCTCACTGTCAATTGGATGAAGTTTCGAGTGACATTTGGTCGAGCACCCCCCACCTATCTTCGATACCCTGGCTGGTGCTCTTCATCCGTCTTCGAAATCCTCAATCATCAGCTCTCTCCGTATTTTTCCTCCGAATGAATTTTTGTCTTCTATACGAAACGTTGAGTGAAAAAAAAAATTTTCATACAAAATTTTACAGGAGAGGTGATCAATCAGTCAGTCAGTCAGCACGAGCAGCTATATATATATTAATGTATGTATATGTATATGTCATGTGATGAGCGTAGCGTATACTGAATTATACGCTACGCGTATAATTCAATATACCTACGCTACGCTCAGGATTCTACTTTAGAATCCCTCGCTACGCTCGGGATTCTACTATAGGATCCTTCACTTCGCTCTGAATCCAAAATAGCGCCCTCGGGGCGCGATAACAAAAATTTTCTTTGGCCCCATATAACACAAATAACTATTTTATTGTATTATGAAAAATAAAATAAAAACAAAAACTAAACAGGCATAAAAATTAGTTCCAATTTTGGCCACCGGGCCAGTTAAGTTTGACGGATTATATCTGTATATTAAATATGTTTATGGGTTTTATTCCACAACAAGTTAACTGGTACTGTGCGCAGTGGGGTGAAAACGACTAGTGAGTCGTTAATATTTAAGACTAGCTGATGGCCGCGACTTCGTCCGCGTGGATTAAGGTTTCTTGATTCTTGCGGGAACTCTTTAATTTTCCGGGATAAAAAGTAGGTGTTATTCCAGACTATAATGTATTATCTACAGAAAAACCTTACAAGTTATACTTGTTCTGAGTTTGTTCTGTCTCAGCTATTTGCGCAGGCTAAAATTGTTGCTGTTACTGCTACTATTCTCTTAGTTTTTGGTAAATTAAACTCGAAGATTCCGGTATTTTTGATAATTTAAGTGCATACAATATATTTTATTTAACTAATAATTTGGTATAACTTTTTTAGTTTATTAATAATTATTAGTAAACTTAAAATGGAAATAATCATTCTAAAAAGGTCATGTTTGTGACCTTTTTAGAATGATTATTTCCATTGTCACATAAAAACGTGGACCAAAAAAACAGTTTTGTCTGCATAAGCAAGTGTGGGCGCAGTGTGCGTTGATAGTTCGCGGTAATGGGACTGTCAGGTGTTTGAGCTGCAAGTATCGTTTATTTTGCCTCCTCACTGTTTATTCCTGTGTCTACGACCTGCCTGCTTCTATGGAGTAAGGTTATTAAGGTTTTAGCGCCTCATAATTTATGATTGTCTGCGTATAAATCTACTTAGTTTAAAGGATTTTATTGGATTTTTTTTTATTGTTAGGAAGTTGGTAAAATATTGCAATAAAATCTTTGTAGTTCTTTAGAGATCATCAATCATCATCATAAAGCAAAATATATCCGGTGTTTGCCCATAATATAAATTAATGCAAAATTTCATGTCTAATGATGGTGCCAACTCTAGCAGTATTGATCGATATCCTATGGTAGCTTAAGATAGGTCGGACGAAGTCGCAGGCATCATCTAGTTAATAATAAATATTAGGATTATACTTCGAGCTACGTGCTCCAAGCCTATCGCCACTTCAGTGCATAATAAATATGAGAATTTTATTAAAATTCTTGCAGAAAAATAAAAGGCTTCTATTATAATTATTACTTATCAAGCCACATAAAATTAGTTCTCCTATCTAATATAATAAGTACCTTGGTACAATCGTAATAAGAGTCCTAGATAAGTAGGAACCCCTTATTTTTCTGAAACTCTCACAGAATAACCAGGCCTGTGGTATCGAACAAATGTGCCTAATCATACAATCAATGTTCAATCATTGCAGATCAGACGCGGCCCGTAATCCACCAACAATTGCAAGAATTATTGTAATCATGCCATTGTATTACGTTTTATATTGTTTCGCTTGGTTCTGGATCTAACTAACGTGAATGTTAGTATCCTGTTATTTGAATTAGAGCCGAATATCATCGGAAAAGTAAATGCTCTTCGCTTTTTTAATGCGATGGTAAAGTGACGTTTTGTTACTGATCTCTCCTCGGTCGTCTTCGTCAAGAAGGTCACTGCTGCGCATGATTAGGTATTTTGTAAGGTCTTTCAAGTCCAGTGGCTCTTTACGGGTCGCTGAATGTCGTCCGTCCACCTAGTGGGAAGCCTGCTAATGGTGTGCTTTGCGCGTTTTCGCCACTTTTAGATTTTTTAAGACGTGCCGCCAAGCGATTTAGCATTCCGGTACGATGCCGTGTAGAAACCGAATAGGGGTATGAGTTTAATATAACTGCCATGCCCCTACCATCTTAGACTGCATCATCACTTACCATCAGGTGAGATCGCAGTCAAGGGCTAACTTGTAGTGGATTAAAAAAAAGAAAACATTTCGTATTTCGACGTTGTAAAAATGTCTCCCCTGTCTTCTGCCTTCTCGTCGCTCGAGCGGAGAATTCGCCGGATCGCACGGTGAAGTTAACTAGTCGCAGTGTTACTCTAATACCATGGGACCTCACCATTTTGTACCCCAACGTCCATTGGTTCTTCGAGCTAGGAGCTCCGCGCCTATTGCCACTTCAGCACCTATTCTGTGCTTCAGCGTCGCAACTAATTAAGCTAATCCCTTTTGGTGGTAGAAAACACGCCGAGTTAAGAAACCCCTAACCCAAATCCATGAGTTCGATTATAAGTAGGTTGGTACTTAATGGAAATGGAATGAGAACAGAGAAAGTTATAATTCGGAAAGGTATTGAAAAAGTGTAAATCTATCTGGGTATACGGGTATCTTTCACTTAACATGGTAGAGTTGGTAGACGTTAAGCAATTCCATTATTTTTAAGTATATTGGCACTCAAGTTTATTCCCGTAGTACCCTGCAATATTTTACGTGTAGTGGGAACAATAACGACAGCGATTTGGAATTGGAATTGCTTGCATCTTGTTTTCATATCGCACGCATTGGCGCGCGCCGGTAGCTGGCCACTTTAGTTCGATAAAGGATAATCGTAGTCCATTAGGTAGGCCAGTTCATATTTCAGATGAGAATTTTCAATGAGAAGTGTAGGCGTCGTCTTAAGGTGTCTCTCCACTAAAACGGAGCGCCAACCAACGTTACGCTTACCACGCTGCGGGTTTGCCACTCCAGCACTTTGGGACCCCGAAATCCATGATGGTGTGATTTTTAGTACTTACTTCCAATTTATCGCAGTACAGTAAAAATATTGATCGGGCATAAAAATCGTTAGGTATTTATTGGGTTTTTCAGTTAAGAAATTCTCAGTGCCAGCCCGGAGTTGGAAGTTGGTGGTGTTTCACCCCCGTGCCTCGGAGAGCACGTTAAGCCGTTGGTGCCGGCTATTATCACCAACATGAGAATATTAATCGCATTGGAGCAGTCTGGTGGTTCTAAGCTCTAATTCCCTCTCTCCTATGAGAGTGGAGGCCTGTGCCCAGCAGTGGGAAGTTAATGGGATGTAGTGGATTTATAAGAAAGCTATTGAACTTTGAAACTTGTAATAATTATACTTAGTCAAAACTTTCCCGCGCCTACACGCAATCTGTAATCGAATTACGTTCAACAAAATTAGATAATTGTCGATAGTTATCACTTAATTGTTAATTGTAACCGCACAGTGGCTTATCGATTGCTACAGATAACTGGGTTGTGACCTAAGATTAGGGATGCGAGGTGTGGAAAAGTATTTAAGCGAGTTTAACTGCCTCGTTGGTCTAGTAACGGCCTCGTTGGTCTAGTGGTTGGCATGTTCGACTGCGGCCGACGAGGTCCCGGGTTCGAGTCCCGGGTCGGGCCATAATTCAGTATTGGGGTTTTCTGACTAGAAATTCTCAGTACTAGCCCGGAGTTAGGAAGTTGGCGGTGTTTCACCCCCGTGCCTCGGAGAGCACGTTAAGCTGTCGGTCCCGGTTATTATCACTAACATGATAATAGCCGTTAAAGCCCGCCAACTCGCATTGGAGCAGCGTGGTGGGTCTAAGCTCTAATTCCCTCTCTCCTATGAGAGTGGAGGCCTGTGCCCAGCAGTGGGATGCTAATGGGCTGTAGTGGTGGTGGAAGCTGTATCGGATAAAAATATATGTGTACTGAAGCGCCTTATATGGTAGACTAAGGCCATGAAGTTATCAAACTTGTATGTTGGTCATACTGAACAGCAAAAGAACCGTGTAAGTAGCTCTTTAGTACGTTTATATAAACTTATGTCGCTCCTACATATTTAAAAAATGTTAAAATAAATTTTCAGGATTAAAAACGTAAAAAGCGAGAACGTCGTTGAATAAATAAATATAAAAAAAAATTAAAAAAAAAAACCTTTATTATTCCTTAGTTTCCTTAACTTAAACAGGGATAGATCATAGAGTACATACAAAAATAGAACATAAAAAAGAGTATATAAATTAAATAGTTAGTTGAATAGTTATTGAAAATCATTATAAGATTTGTCAGTAAGTACTGGTTTTTTTATATAGTAATAACCTTCAAAGCATAAAGCATGAATGTCTAATTATATAATAAGTAAATATAATTATATATTATGTAACTAGAGTACCTGGGTCATATACTTCGTGGTCCTAAGTGGGCAAGATACAAGGCCAAAGCAATTGATGGGAGCAACATGGCAAAGAGTAGCACAAGATAGAAACACATGGGAACGACTGGAGGAGACCTTCGTCCAAAGGGCGTACTGAAAATGAATCGTAGTGTAATTAGCTTAGACATTAAGTAGTAGAATAGGTTTTGTTATAAGTAATACTATATTTAATATGTAAGATGTAAGTTAAAATAATGAATATAAATAATACTTTGTAATCTTTTTCAGTAAATAAAGGCTATAATATTATTATTATTATAATTATTACAAGGCAAAAGGGGCGCGGGATGGAGAAGGACATCCTGGCTGAAGAACTTACGCCAGTAGTTCAATAAAAGCACCCGATCATTATTTTGAGCTGCAGTCACAGATGCTGCAGTGTCGAAAGTTCAAGTTGGCAATATGATCGCCAACCTTCGATAGAAGAGGCACCGAAAGAAGAAGTAAATATAACATTATCAAATCTTTATTATTTATTACCTCAAAACTGAAATCGTTAAATTGACATCCCTGCCATAGCTGAGGTGATTCAAGGCAATTAAATTTACATGTAGGAGGTGTGAGATATGATTTCAGGTAATATAAACAGGGTCATGGTTTGTGTAACAATTAATTGGTTTGCAAGATGCAGCTATAAAAGCTATTATTATCTCAATATTTACAAAAGCTTCAAAGCTTAAACCGATTTTTTTTAAATGGTGTAAGCGGTGATATCTTTTTAATGGGGAATCATATATTAAGATTCTTTAAAAGAAAATATTAAGGTATTAACAATTCAAATTCAAATTAGTTTATTTGCAAAAACATGTTAATAATAATGGTGTCACAATTATTCCTTTTGAGTAAAATTCTCTAACGGGCCTCTGCGAGTTGGTTTCGGCCCCTCGTACGCCTTCCAAAGGTCCGGGACCCCATGGTACCGAGATAGAAGAGACATAATTAAAATATTTTTAAATAACCTACTACAAAAAATCTATAATAACATCTTTATTTACAAAAAATATACACCGTCCAAAAAGACGTACAAATTCTTTAGAATATACAAATGCCGCTGTTCTAGTTAGCTTCCGAAGCCATCACACGGCACACCTTATTCAGTAAGTGAGTGAGTGAATAAAATCAATTCAGTATTTACTATAATGACACAACTATTAGGCCTAAATGGAGTCTTGTCTCGCTACACGTTACGGTTTAAGTGGACGGTACAATAAAATTTTACTACTTCACCAACGGCTACTAGGTTGTTATATTTTTTTAAGTTAAATTTAAGTGCGTAAAGACAAATTAAGATCGAGATAAGGTTAGACAGAAAAAGGTCTTTAGAGTGAATTTCTTAATTAATATTTATTTATGGGGTTAGATCTACTGTTTTAATTTCCCGCTAGCTAGTTATCAACCTACTGGCAAAGAAAGTGTTTCAGTTTCGGTAGGATGTCGTGTAGAGAACTGCTATACCTCGACTAATAGGTACCTTTTGGCAGTTTAACACCCCCGCTAATAGTTAGCCCGCTATCATTTTAGACTGCGTCATCACTTCCTCAAGACGAAGTCGCAGTAAAGGGCTAACTAGTTGTAATGGACCAAAAAATTTGTACTTTACATTTTTTGGAAACTTAAACTACCTGGATTATTAACTAATAAATAGTAGGTATTGAAACCGAATAGATACAGTTGAATTCTGTTCCGTTCAATATGGACATTGCACAGTTGATAACATCGCCAAGTGACATAAAATTGTGCCGGCTACACTGCATACTGAATGCGCATAGAGTGAAGAAATATACTACGCGGATTCATTGAAATACCGCCGCCATATAGCCACTGGATATTCTGTACCATTTACCTAGTAAATGTGCCATAACATAACTTGATTGTTTCCCTATCTTATTGAACATAAGAGGGCACTTGGGTAAATTTTCTGAAAGTTTATTCTTGGAGCTCTACGTAGTAAAAATCTGTAAAAGTCTAAGTGTAGGTATATTGATATATCAGTCAGTCAGTATTTCATATTATATTATACATACATATATCGAAATAATTAGCAGATAGCAACTTACAAACAACTGTCGAATCCTGGGTTATGTTGGTATAGTTTTCCATAATGTTTTTCTTTATTCTAGATAGTGTGTAAAGAGTGTCTTGCGTCGCTGGAATAGCTCATAACTTCCTACAGAAAATTTCGAATTCCACTTGATAGACTTTAACTAGAATCCATGCATTTTAACCCTAAGATCATCACAATCGTAATAAAATAATTAATACTCAAGCGATTAGACTATAAGAACAAGTTTGTAATGTTTGTTTCTAGATTAGACCTGGAATTTTTTTGTCGTGTGATTTTTTTTGTACTGACATTTTCAGTTCCAGTACACTTCTAATTTAATTAAACTGTTAGGGGCATGACAGTTATATTAAACCCATACCCCTATTCGGTTTCTACACGCCATCGTACCGGAACGCTAAATCGCTTGGCGGCACGTCTTTGCCGGTAGGTTGTTAACTAGCCACAGCCGAAGCCTCCCACCAGGCCTAGGCCTAAAATAAGGTTAAGGCCTAGTAACACAATATTTTTACTGCATTATCATCAATTTAATACCATGATGATCAAAGCAGCGCGGCGGTTCATTGATTAGGTTCTAGTCATTTCTAGTTATAATTGCACGTCTTTGTTTATCTGTTTGTTACTGGAGTAGCGCGATGTAGTTATAGTTCTCGGGTCACGTTCTAGACAAAGCCTATTGGGAGCCTAAGGGTTTATGTCATAATTAAGGACCACACGCTCTATGTTAGAATGAATAGGATACTAGAATGTGTAGGAATTCTAAATATTTGAAAGCTTAAGATACCTTTAATTTAAGGGATAAATGAAGTATCTTTAGTAAGTAGGTGTTTAGTAAGTAAGTAAGACGTAAGCTTAAGTTTGTATGTCTTTCATAATAGCTCTGGTAGTTTTGTAAGGAACCGAAATTGGCTCTAACAAGCACTAGAATACATTAAATTATGTTTGTCCTTTGACGCACATTTTACAAAGTTCCAACTCTTAGAATAACTACATATAGAAGGTATGTTTCCAAACAACGCCTTCTCAAAACGCAAGCTACAAATTCGCTATTTTTGCTGTGTTTACTTGCCTTGTCACGCACACAGACACAAACATAATGTTTCCAGTTTAAATGTTTTCCCCCTAAAAGTTGGGTAAGTAATTGGTTAGTTTGTTTGTAGCATTGTAGCTTCTAAAAACTAAGTTAACCAGCTTTTTTCGGACTTGACGGTGCCATTTATGGCACCAATTTAACGGCTTACATTTCGCGAGTGTACTGGGTTTCTATAGGTAGTTATTCTAAGTTCCAACTTAAACTAAAAGTGAAAGAAGTGGAAGTTTAATTCGCTATTATCCGCCACAATAGCTCAAATCTATGTTGTACAGCGTGTATTACCTACAAGTGTAGATTTACCTATTGTGGCGGATTATAGTGAATTTAACTTCCAATTCTTTCATTATCATGGACTTCCGCAAAGTAACGTCTGCTTCTATCCAATATTAAACTAAAATTGTAAATTACACAGGCACAATTGGGTATTTGACAACTAGTCAAATCAGCAACTTCTTTTCAAACGTCAAAACACGCGCTTATAGGATTTTGTATGAAATACTAAATTGTGACGTCATCACAGATCGACGCACTTTTTACTATAATCGATAGTTTAAAATGGTTATCTATTCTATATATACGAGTATATAAAATCGTTAACTAATCAACGCACAGCCTAAAAAATAAAGAAGTACGTGTGTCACAGTTTTTCACAATTCCACCCCCAAAGTGGTAAATAGGGGTTGAAAGTTTGTATGAAAGTCCTCCATTTTTCAAGTTAAAGTCATGAAAGTTGGTATTTGGGCTTCTGGTTTAAAATAAAAAAATACGTGTTTCACAGTTTTTGAAAATTTCATCCCCAAGGACGTTAAATAGAGAGTTTGTCCTTCAATCACGCCGCGACAGAGCAACGGTACAACGTGATTTTTTGCATGGGTATAGTTGAAGAGTGATATAGGTTACTTTTTATCCCGGAAAATTAAGGAGTGCCTGTGGGAATTAAAAAAACTTATGCCACGCGAACGAAGTCGCGAGCATCCGCTAGTTAAACATAAAACTAACAGGGGACATGGATATTACGACTTTTGAGAATAATCACTAAAAAATAATTTATTTGACTAGTAGTCAAATACCCAATTATTACACCTGACAGAAAGCTCAATACATAACTATGTATTTTAGGCCTGACCCAGGGGGGACCTATTCATTGGCTGTAACAATCCAAAGAAAATTTAGGAAACAAGAAGCATAATTCGCTGTAATCCGCCAAAGTAGACACACCTATGTAGTACAGTGTGTAGCTTGCACATACCCATACACATAAATTTGTCTGCTTCGGCGGATTACAGCGCATTAGGCTTCTGGTTCCATAATTATCATGGACTCCCGCAAAGTAACGTCTTTTTTTTTATCCACTACAAGTACCTAAGCCCTTGACTGCGATCTCACCTGATGGTGGTAATTGATGATCAGTCTAAGATGGTAGCGGACTAACCTGTTACTGGCATGGCAGTTATATTAAACCCATACCCCTATTCGGTTTCTATATACGGCGTCGTACCGGAATGCTAAATCGCTTGGCGGCACGTCTTTGCCGGTAGGGTGGTAACGAGCCACGGCCGAAGCCTCCCACCAAGCCAGACCAGGGAAAATTCAGAAATTATACATTCCCAAATTGACCCTGCCGGGGATCGAACCCGGGACCTCCGTACGTTAAGACAACAGACTATCAAAGAAAGTTTTTGTTATAAAATAAATCAAAATATACCAAAATAATTTATGCTTAGCTTGGTTATCCTCACGAATAAACAAGCTAGCGACTACTGTCGTATTTAAATGCCAATTTAATCAGTTTAACAACCGGAGGGCAAGGAAATATCACACGGCGTATTGTTACAAGCTGTGGACGTGAATTTGTTAAACCTGCAGCTAGCTGCGATAGTTGAAGTTATCGGCTTGATACCGCTGTTGAAATTGTTAATTAACTAGTGTTTGTTAAGTGCACACCGATTTATGACACTATACCAGAATTAAGGGGCCATATTGAAAATTGAGAAGTTTTTTTACTACACGACTACGACGAAAGGGGTATGGCTTTAATATAACTGCCATGCCCCTAACAGGTTAGCCCGCTAGACTGCATCATCGCTTACCATCAGGTGAGATCGCAGTCAAGGGCTAACTTGTAGTGGATAAAAAAAAGACTGCCCAAAAAAAAGGAGTGTCATGGTTTTCAGGCTTCATACATGCATGTCAGTTTTTAATTTAAACCATAACTTCTAAATATCTGAAAACATTTGGATGTGGTATCATTAGAATCTTTACATCCTTTCGAGTGACACTGGCTATAAATTTTTTGAATAAATTTTAATACGGCAGTGCAGTCGTGTATTTAACTTTTTAATTTTGTTCACTTGTTTGGAATCTGTAAATACAATAAAAATGTGCTTTTTGGGTAGTTATTTAGTTGTATTAAATGTGTGATGGAAAACCGAATTTTCCAAAGACGTTCAAAAATATTTTTTCTCACCTCCGGGCGGAAAGCGTCAATTTTCCTCCCGCTGCGCTAAACGAAAATGCCGCTTTCCGCCTCCGTCGAGGAGAAAAATAGTATACACACCACGGGCAGTAAATAAGAAAGCCTCAGATCACATGTTTATTGACCTCGGCTTCGCCTCGGACAACAATTACATGTGATTTGAGACATTTCTTATTTTACTGCCCTAGATGTGTAATGTACTATTTTGTTTCAATCGGGTATAATAATTAAATGTGCTGTGTTTTTTTATAGGTACGTATTTTAGATAGCTGAAGTTGCCAAAATTATTTTAATCGTCATAGATTTTAATAACAATATTTAAAACACAATATTTTCTATCTCCCGTCATAGGGGGAAAAAGGGCATACGTTCTAACGTTGTAATTATTTTGGTTTTGTGGAAAAGTTATTCTCAAATTATTGCTATTATATATAAATATTATAGTGCGTGTCTAATGTCTATACTATAGATCAGATCAGATCCTATAGACTCTATAGGATCTGCGATCTCCAAAGCGAAGCGCCATTGTGGACAATCTGTAACTTGTAACTGAGATTAATACCTATTAGATACTCAATTAAAATATCTTATGGGTATAATTTTATATGTAACGCTGTTTGCTACCGAGAATATAAAGAGCAAGCAAGGAAATTCATAGAATATACAGCAAGAAACTCTGCACCTGCTAAAAATAAGTACCATTTAAATTATGACGTTATTTCCATTTAATCAGAATTAATGTTTGCGTTAACAGTTTTGCATATAGGTACAATACAATTTAATCAGTTTTCCTTAATGTTCTGTTAGAGCTTGCTGGAATCTAGGACCAGATCGGTCTCATTGTTAACTAGAATTCAAACAACAATGCAAATAAAGTTGAGGTCATACTGAGGTTTACTAATCATACTTAATATTCGATCGACTTGATTTTTGACTTGGGTACAGTTGAGGACCTGGAGAGTGACATAGTAGCCGGAAAATTAAGGAGTTTCCATGGGCATAAAAAAAAGCTTAAACAACGCGGAGGACGTCCCGGCATCAGCTAGTAGGTAATTTACACACATACATTTATACATAATTTACACATTTAAGTATGTGGTAAGTACGGAATTAATAACATCTTCTAAGAATGAAAAGAAATGTTTTGGAATATTGCAGTCACTATCCTAATCGAAGTATTCTGATAATATTGTATCAGAATACTTCGAACTACTTATAGGTTATATTATGTAATTTACCTCTGTACCTTATAATCAAAGCTCTGTACCTACCACAGCTGTGTTTGACTGTCCTTAATAATATTGTAACCTAACTGAATGATGCCCGAAAATACGTCCACGAAAATTTAGGCTTTTAAAACACGCCGTAGAAACTCCTTGAATTTCCGGTATAAACGTCCTTCCCCGAGATTTAACCTACCCAACCTGTCAGAATATTGAGCCCAACAGCGTTTGCGCACATACGAGTATAAGTGTATATTTCCTGTGCAGATGGCTAATATCAGTGGTGATTTGTCGCCATGGGTGCAGGAGTTTTGGTCGAGAGGACATTTTAAACAGGTTGCACCTAAGTCTGGACGCAGCCTAAGTGATATTGTCTAACTCTGAATAACGCCTGTTATTCGATACGGTGGAGTTGGACCAGTCACCACCAATTAATTGTCCCAGGTGTAACATTGAATTAATATGTTTTGACATTCGGTACATTATCTCGACGAATTCGAACTTATGAGTCACTAGATTGCTCTTATCTAGTTTAGCCATGGTCTGAGCTATGTACCTAGCATAGGTACATATTCATTAAAAATAGATCAGTTAAATTAAGATTGTAATAACTTGAATGTTTTTAAAAATAATACTAAATGGTTCCCGCGACTTCATCTGCGTTAATTTAGATTTTTGAAAAATCTAGCAGGAACTCTTTTATTTTCCAAGATAAAAATAAAATATCCTTCCTCGGGATGCAATCTATCTCTGCACTAGTTTACGTCAAAATCGGTTGAACTGATGGGCCGTGAAAGTTTAGTATGATGGCAAGGTTTTGTAAGGATCAGTTCGTATAATAAATACATACCTGTAGTGGTAAATTATAAAGAAAGTACTTCTTATGAAAAAAGCATTGTCATAAGGTAGATCCTATAGTACAACAAATTCACACATGATTGTACATTGCACAATTTAAGTCCTTTATGATTTAGTCAGGTAACTGAACCATTCTATTTTGTGTTTGCCATGCAAATCTTATACAAAATCTACGCATTATAATTTCCAAGAACCAAAGTGCAAAGTGTCACAACTTGAACTAACTAGATTGTAGTAACATGATAATAAATAGTTAGGTATTTATATAACAACTAGCGATCCGCCCCGGCTTCGCACGGGTAGCACTAATAATCCTAATCTATATAATATTAAACTATCCTATCTCTCAAGTTAGATCGAACTGCACATGGTGTGCGAATTTTATTATAATCGGTTAAGTGGTTTAGAAGTCCATTGAGGACAAACATTGTGACACGAGATTTATATATATTAAGACTAGCTGATGCCCGCGACTTCGTCCACGTGGTTTAAGTTTGTTGATTCCCGCGGGAACTCCATAATTTTCTGGGATAAAAAGTAGCCTCAAATCAAATTTATTTTTTTGACTTTTTTTCAATTGAAACCCAAAATGCCAAGTTTCATGGCAAATAACTTTAAAATCAGAAATTTTCTTACAAATTTCCATCCCGCCTTTGGGGGTGGAATATCTAAAATTTGTGAAACACGTATTTCTTTATTTTTAATCGAAAGCCCAAAATCAAAGTTTCATGGATATAACTTGAAAAACAACTTGATAAATGACGAACTTTTATACAAACTTTCAACCCCCATTTAACCCTTTTGGGGTTGGAATTTTCAAAAATCCTTTCTTAGCGGATGCCTACGTTATAATCATACGTTATCTGAGTGCAAAATTTCAGCCCAATCCGACCAGTGCTTAGAGCTGTGCGTTGATAGATCAGTCAGTCAGTCAGTCAGTCAGTCACCTTTGCCTTTTATATATTTAGATGATAAATTGTGATATCAAAAAAGATTATATATTAAAAAATATTATACAAACTTATTGATATTTATTGTACTTAAATACAATGCGATAAGCAATATTTATTGATTTAGGTACTCGCCAATACAAAATCTAGAATAAATTTGTTTTGTTTCAAATATTAAAAATATTGGTTTAGTTCTTCTAAAATCTCGGAAAAAAAAAGTTCTAAAAAAGTCGGGAGTTTCTTCTAAAATTCACGTTTGATTTTCTTTTCTTTTATGCTTAATTCTTATTACGTAATTTTTAGCGTCACAACAAGGTCACAAAAAAAATCCGAAACATCTTTTCAACACAACTTAAGGATGATAGATTTTTCATTAACTTTTCTTTTAGGTATATCTTGAAATACCGCGCACTACAGACAACAAGCAATAAGATATTATTTTGAGTTGCTCTGCAAATTATGACATTGGAACTGCTCAGAAGGTCGAGAAATTAGCCAAGCCTTTACCTTCATCCTTTTACGTTCCCTACATTAATTATAACACCTCTTTAACTCGAAATTTATGGCGTTGTTTTGTTAGTCATTACTCGGTTTAAGTGGTCTTGGGGGTCTTTTTTGCATGGTCCGCTTGATATTGGGTGTTTATGTTGCCATAATTTATTACCTCGGGCGGTGTTTTTTATGTTTTGATAGCTTTAAGGTGGCCGTAAACTTACCGGTCATGATATGCTAGCTTACTAGGTGAGAGCACGAATTTTTTGGTTTGTGTACCGATTATGACTAGAATGCTCCAAGCTGCAGCTTGTATGTATTCAAAGGTAAGTCGGTGCAATACGTGATTACAATTCTACAATTCCTATGGGTTCTACAATTATATGGTACTAGCTGATGCCCGTGACTTCGTCCGCGTGGTTTACATTTTTTCAATACCTGCGGGAACTCCTTAATTTTCCGGGATAAAAAGTATCCTTTGTCACTCTCCAGGACCTCAACTATACCCATGACAAAAAGCACGTCGATCCGTTGCTCCGTTGCGGGGTGATTAAAGGACAAACCAACAAACCAACAAACAAACACACTTTCGCATTTATAATATTAAGTATATTATGGGTTATGGTATGGGATATGGTGTTCTACAATTTGTATGTGTGTCGATCCCCTTTAAGAATAATTTATGCATTACTAGCTGATGCCCGCGACTTCGTCCGCGTGGATTGAGGTTTTTCGGTTCCCGCGGGAACTCTTTAATTTTCCGAGATAAAAAATAGCCTATGTACTATTCCAGACTATAATCTATCTCTGTGCCAAATTTCATCCAAATCCGTTCAGCCGTTAGAGCGTGATTGAGTAACAAACATCCATACATCCATCCAAACTTTCGCATTTATAATATTTATATGATATTAGGCTATGATTATAGCAAGAAGATCGAACTGCAGATACTCTACTACCTCAGGTAGACAGGCGATATCAAGCGAGTAGCAGGAAGCTGCTGGAAAAAAATCAATCATAGACTAAATATGGAAATTCCTACAAAGGACATGCTTTGTCCAGCTGTGGATGTCTGTTGGTTGGTTGGAAAGACGACGACCATTCCAGCAGTTGGATTACATGGTCATATTATTAAGTAATTTGACGTGCTCTCGACCGGCCCGGACCGGTTTCGGTCAAGTCTGTGGGCACGTGGCAGATTTATTGTTGGACGTTTCAATCCGGGCGATCTGCGGCGCTTGAGGTTTTTTGTTGGCTCGCAATTTTCTATCTGTTTGCGGTTTGGGATCGCGAGTAGGCTTGGCGGCGTGTGGTTTAATATCTGTATTGTTGTAAATGTTAGAGTTTATAATAATTATGAGTAGCTCAGGCATTCCCCTTAGATAGAGTCCATGTCACGAAACAAAGCCCCGCTGCATTTAGTGGAGCTAATTAATCGATTTTACTTATAGATCTGGCGACCTCCCTGGCGTAGTGGTGAGCGCTGTGGTCTTATAGTGGGAGGTCCCGGGCTCAATTCTGATTATTTTCTGGTCTGATCTGGCAGGAGGTTTGAGCCGTGATTAGTTACCATCCTACCGGTGAAGACGTACAAGCGTTCCGGTACGATGCCGTGTGGAAACTAATTAGGGGTAAGTATGGGTTTAATATACCTGCCGTACCCCTAACTACTTAGCCCGCTACCATCTTAGACTGCGTCATTACTGGGTCACTGAGCCTGAGTACTAGGTCTAATGTCTTACGTGGCCCAGTGTGAATTTAAATAAAGCAAGATCTTCTTTTTCGTGCACCGCAAAGATGTATGATTAGAATAAATTTGCTAGTAACAACGGCTTCTAATATAATTCAATGACTAGTAAGGAAAATCTTTTTCACGAGGCATTGTAGGTTAAATATGATTAAATTGATATAATCCAAATCAATATTATTAAGTACAGAAATATTCTTCCTGGAAACATATTTACTACGAACCTTATCATTTTCCTTCTAGGTACTTGTTTATTGACTTAGTTGGAAGTTGGAACTATATATCAAAACACGTACCTACCTAATTAAAACACTAGAAAACCGACCGGTCGTAAAATAAAACCACCATGACATCAGATTCCTGGATGCTGTACAGGCCTTAGGAAAAACCGCACTATAGCATCGATGTTTTTTTATAACCAGATGTAGATAATAAATGTATACATGTGTCTGCACTCGACATGAGGCCGCGAGAGTTAGGACAGCACTACGGTCTAACCTCGCCTTGTCACCAGGGGCAATACTGCCAACGCTTAAAGCCATTCTTAAGCAATAAAATGACAGTTTGATGTCACGTACCTTGACGTTCCTAAAATAAGGATTATAATTCTAAAACACGAAAATCAACAATAATGAAACTATATTGCTTTAAGCGTTGGCAGTATGTTCCCATTGCTGTCTGTGTCGATTATGGTCTAAGTCAAAAGAATCAGAGACACTGACAAAACTAAATAGATAAGGTCTGTTCTAATAGAGATGATCTATTCTTTCGACATCTTTATCGACTGATTACGTCATCTTATCTGCAACTTTACCAATAGTGATGGGAGTATTGAAAGACGACAAGTTTGTAGATGTTGCGGTCATTATTGGTCGAATATGAGATTACATAAATAGATCATCTCTATTGGAACAAACTAAGAACGTGGACAGCTCTTGCGGACTCAACTTGCCAAAAGTCATTCGATGGACTCGAGGGACTCAATTTTTATTTTAAAAAGTAAGTAGATTTTTTAAAGTAGTTCTTTAACCAACAAAACATGGGCCTCTGTTGCCACAATAAATAAACTTATTTATCGAACACTCCCCGTTGCAGAGTAATATAGAAACACTTAAAGAAAGACTCCTCTTCGGTGCTCGAGGGTCTCCGACAAATTAATGTAGAGGCAATAACCTATTCTGTGGTAGAGAGTAGAGTAAGTACTAAGTACCCTGCAGGTTTTTAATCTAATCCCCACCCACCCCCAATAAAGTAATCGGCAACCTGAACAATGGATGCGGGCACGTGCACATCGAATTGTTTTCTACCGCATAAAAATATTCAACGCACATCGACGCACGGGCAAATAAAAGATACGAGATGCCGTAGTGATGTTTAGCATTTTTGAAATATACTATCGAGTTTTCTTAAATTTCTTAGTAATAGCACAGAATAGGCAATAGTACTAAGTAATAGTTTAAGACTTGTTCACTTGAAATTAGTAAGTGCTTATTTTTCAATGATTTTGCTTATTTTTTGAAAAAAGCTTATTTTACTGTGGAAGATTACGTAAATGACAAAAGAGCATTTGACTCGCTCTAGCAATAAGGACAGCGGTTATTTATGTATAGTACACATTAATTAAATTGTAAATGATTTTTTTTTTCAAAAGAGCAACCGCCGAGTTTCTTGCTGGTTCTTCTCGGTAGGAATGTCATTCCGAACCAGTGGTAGATTCATTTGACGATTCAAAAGCACTTGTAAAAGTTTATTTGAATAAAAAACGTTTGAATTCTCATTTGAGCTCATTTTTTATTTAGGTATTTATACATAATAGTTTATTTAATAGTAATAAGTAACATTAGTAAGTAGTAACAATACTAAGCACTAACTTCCTACCTACATCTTCATCCACCTTGGATGTAAGATGGTAGGTAAAGGTATGTAATATCCTACATACCACAGTTGTTTCGTAAAATATTTAATAAAGCTAAGGTACGTACCGAGTTAAGATAAACCAATGAACTACATAAATTAATTAAATTATCGATAAAGCTCAGAAACCCAAACTTAGCGCGATACTACTATGCATAGCGGCGCGTACGGGAATCTCGCGTTACGCGCATCCCACTTTCCATTTCCTCACATATTACAAAAGCTTTTTACACCAAGGGGTATGCCTGCCAGAAATGCTTGTTCGAGATGTGGAATCTTATCGATAAAGCTCAGAAACCCAACCCTAGCGCGAAGAATCGCCTTGCATAGCGGCGCGTACGGGAATCTCGCGTTACGCGCATCCCACTTTCCATTTCCTCGCATATTACAAAAGCTTTTTACACCAAGGGGTATGCCTGCCAGGAATGCTTGTTCGAGATGTGGAATCTTATCGCTCGTATTTTACTTTGTTGCTTTCGATGAAGAAACTTTTTACGGGTAGATAATAAATGTGGGTTTGGTTGGAGTTGGAGTCCTTTAGATGATTTTTTCTATGGTTATTCATACAAGGAAAGCTAACAAAAATATTTGGTCAGATAAAACTGAGTTGTAAGTACAATACACTTTTATACCGAGCTGCATGTAGGTATTTAGGTAGATAGATTATTATTTCTAGTCACAGTTTTAATTTACTTAGATAATATATTTGAGATTTATAGTTAATGGCTGATTGATATTATTTGTGACTGATTATTATTAACATGTCAACATACGATCTACAGCTCACGTTCTTGTCTAGAAATTTGATATGTTGCATTGACGTTTTCTTTATAACGTTCATCGTTTTTCAGGAATTGCAAACGTATCTAAGGAAGTAAACAAGTTAAATCCATAAAAATAACATAGATTGTTTGAGTAGTAGACAGACTACTTATACCTTTAAGTAACAGAATACATGTAGACGACTGAACGAAGACAGGCTAAAAAGCTTGGCCTGATTGTTTTTGTTAGTTACAGGTCCAGATACCTATTGCAAATAGTTTCAAAAATATTTTCTTTTTTTGTACCTACTTATATTTAGCTTTATGTCTTCGCTTATATAGATGTGCAGGATTCCTTTCGCATTATGAGGATAAAGGTATTGTTCGCATTGTTTATTGGACGGGCACAATAGCCTGAAATACGCGGTAGTCGAACAAAGTGTATGCGATCAATAAATATGTCCCCGACATGGTATGGTAATATTGAAATCGGTTTTAAAACAAAGAATTGTTTACGTTAAATAAATAAAAGGTTAAAGCTTAGCTTACTGTACGGAGTTCGGTATCGTGTATCGAAAGATTTAAATACAAGCAGATAAAAATTTTAATTATTTTAATAAGTACTACAATGATTGGGTCAAATTTTTTTATTATTGTGGACGTGCTTACCTCATAGGTATTATATGACTCTTTATTAGCATTTTTTACTGAACATAATAGTTCATCTGTTTTTTTTTGTTTTTTTTTTAATTTATTTTTTACTTATATATATATATATAGCGAGCAAACGAGCAGGCAGGTCACCTGATGGTAAGTGATTACCGCCGCCCATGAACATTTGCAGCACCAGAGGAACCGCCAATGCGTTGCTGGCTTTTGAGAAATTTGTTTATCCGCCCTTTGAAGAGCCCTATATTATAATCATCAGGAACACAGAAGATGGAAGCTGGTTCCACAATTTGCAAGTACGTGGCAGAAATGACCTGGAATAACGGGATTTTGTTGTAAGGGTGACTTCGTACCGGAAAGTACATCAAACGAATCGCTGGGACCACAGCCCGTAGAAGTCGCTACTATTAACGTATTGTATGCCCAGCAGTGGAAGTCTATCGTCTTGGATTGACAGAACATGATAATTTAATCACTTAAAAAAACACTGTGGGTTACAAAAGTCAGGGCTCTTCAACTTTGCACCAAAATTTGACTTAAAATCTTAAGACATTTTTGATAAAAGAAATAGTAACTTGTGCCACTCACTTTAGCGCCATTACCATCGATGTTGCAATCGACCCTTAATACTTATTTAAAAAGCTTTTTTTACCGCACTATTGACAAAAAACGTCTGGTGGACAAACTTTAAATATATTTGGAGATTAGGAAATTGCATAGGTACATTAGCGCGACTGGACAAAACGCAATTAGGTACTAATTTCCTTATACGTTGCGAACGTTTTGCGTAGCCTGCAAGTAGTATGAAAGTTACATTATTTTAGTTTAGTTTCAAATTATAGCTGTCATGTACCCCTACCAGATTGATCTAACCACCTTACCATAATACCAGGTGAGATCACAGTTAAAGGGCTAACTTGTCATCGTGTATAAAAAGCTTGTTTGTTTTTGTTTCGTCTAATTTCAAGCTCTCGTCTCTCCACAGAATAGAACGTGCCGGTTTCTAAAAAGCGGCCGAGCCACTTCATTAGCGCAACAAGACGTCGACTCCTGCGCATCGCTATGTATTTTGTATGAGACTCCCAAGCGGTTGGGTGATGCTACTACGTTTTACTATTATAATATTACTAGTGATTCTCGATCGACGATTCTCATTCCTAGAGGAGACTCGTGCTCAGTTATGTGCCGGTAATGGGTTGAATTGACGATGATGATTACTATCGGCCGCTCTCGGCTTGGCTGCCTTAGAATTTTCGGAAAATTCGGACTAATACCTTGTCTACATTGTATAAACCCGAGGGCTTGAATCAGCCAGTGGGAGGGTCAGGACTTTTAATATTTGTATAGGTAGTTTAAAAGATAGAATGGTGCAATTTACTTTGAGATATATGAAGTATAATTGTTGTGCAAGAGACCTACAATGACTAATAATTTGGTCGATCAACTTTTTTTTCTTTTATCGATCTAAAAGGAGTTACATGGACTTTTTTTCGCCAGACTAAATTTTTGCACCCATGGCGTGTTTGCGCATCAAAGCTCGAAGCTGTACCTAAATGCTGATAGTTATCGGCTCATGATCTCATTAGGCGTCATGCACGAAAACCAGCGCTGAAATCGGCCGACTGAGTCAATACATGAAATAAACAAATTGCGTAATGAGTATTCGAAGCTGGTGCAGAATCGCCCATCAGCCAGTTAGCTAGCGACGTATTGCGTATAGCTTGACTGGTGAGTACAAATTGATTGGCGCATCGCATCAACGCGGTGCCGCCTTTGCGACTGTCATTCACTTTTCACACACTCCATACATTTAGATGCTTTTGGTCGGTGTCTGCGCGTAACGAGCAAAGTCACTTTTCACAACTGGGCCCTTATCCGATTTGACATAGAAAACATGATCACGTGTGAAGCTCACTTTCGATATACTCTCGGTACAAATGTTATTCAAACTGTATTTTGCGGATATTTGTCTGTTTGTTTCCACTTAGACAAAATTTGGAAAAAAGGGGAAAACAAACTACATACGTCAAAACAATGTGTAGCGGGTAAAACTTCCGCGTTATACACTTTTATAATTAAAGTGCGTACACTAGGTGACTTGACAAAACGACGTTCCTTTACCGGTCAGGCTCGTATAGTCTATTTTAGCTTAACAATAGCTTGCATAACCAAGGCAGATATAGGCTACATCTTAGCCGCGCATCTTTAGCGTATGACTGCAAAAAAGCAGTTTTGGATTGAGTATGCTGCGTATATAAGCCCTACTGGCCGCTACAGCATCACCGGGGGACTGGGCGAGCGCTAGGCATTGGGTGCGAGCCCTAGGACTTGAAAAGTAAACTCACCTGATGCGCTAAAGAACAGCCCTATCAAAGCTCTAGAAGCAAGCATTAATGGAACATGGAGGCATGGAACGCGAAGAGCGTTCCATGCCTTTCACGAGAAGCAATAAGCAAGAGACTTCTTTACTCCCTCAAGAAATAAACACAATTGTTTATCTAATAATAATAGTAACCATGGAGCATATTTAGAATAAATTTATAACCAAAAAGCATTTCGGCGTACGCGCACGCGTAATCTAGTTAAGGCGCACTCCATACATTAGTGATTATTTACGGATTGGACCGCGCCCCGCGGGGATGTACGTGCGATACGCAACTAATCTAATCTTTGTGCTCGTTTCCATTCTACTGGCCCGATTATCTTATTTTTTGATAAGTGTACGCAATTATGCGGCTGGCAAAAATCTACGTCCTGAGGTGGATTATTCAGGGAGGTGCATCTTTATTTACTTGATGTGCTGAATTTTAAAAATTAATATCTAATCACTAGATTTTGCCCAAGACTTCGTCCGCGTGGATTAAGTTTTTTTGATTCACGAGGAAACTTATAAATTTTTCGGGATAAAAAGTAACCTATGTCCATTGAAAAAACTAGAAGTTTAATTCGCTATAATCCGCCACAGAAGGTAAATCTATGTGGTACAGTGCGTATCTTGAACTTGCGGCCCGCGATATTCTCCACACCACATAAATTTTCCAAAATACCCTCAACGTACGTTTCACTCCGGTGTCGGAGCATCCTCAGGAGAATACTTCACAATCGTGCATTGTAGAGTCAACATCTCCTGAGGATGCTCCGGTGTCGGAGTGAAACGTACGTTGAGGGTATTTTGGAAAATGTATGTGGTGTGGAGAATATCGCGGGCCGCAAGTTCAAGATACGCACTGTACCACATAGATTTACCTTCTTTGGCGGATTATAGCGAATTAAACTTCTAGTTTTTTCAATGTCATGGACTTCCGCAAAGTAACGCCTGCTTCTGTCCAATAACTTATGTCCATCCTTAGGGTGTAACTACCGATATGCCTTTCATCAAAATCGGTTGAATAGACGGGCCGTGAAAACGTAGCAGACCGACAGACACACTTTCGCATTTATAACATTAGTATCGATAGTATGGATCAAATACTTTCCTAGTCAGAGTCAAAAAAGACCTATGTCAAAAATAAATAACTTCTTTAGCGATTATTATTATTATTAAATACAGGACCTGCCAAAAGACGTAATATCCACGTCCCTTGTAAATTTTGTGTTTAAAGTAAAAGTAAATCTTTAGGCGGGCAAATATTTTCGATCCATATTTTAAAAATGATATCGTTCCATCATGCGGCACAATGGGCACGTGCAGCACTCCGGTCCATAATAAATATGCACTAAGTTATGTTACGCCGGCAGCTCAGCGTTGCATTAAAGATATGGCTCGCTCTGATTCGGTTTCAATGTTTCCGCCGATTCGTTTTACTGTCTGTTGTCTTTTTATTATGCGTATTTAATTTAACTAGCTGAACATTAAACTAATGTAACGCTTAGGTCTTACAAACGACGAGTTCCCGGAGCTTCTCATAATGGGCAGAAGGTGGCCACCGGGGGGTTTTAGTGGGTAGAAATCCCACATAACCTGATCTCTGCTCTGCCCCTGGAGATTGGGTATCTCAAGGAGATTTCCCCCCCGTGAACAAAAAAAAAGGTCTTACAAACAACAAGACGCGACGGGAAGTATTACGGGTCTATTGATTCACTAGACAAACCTAAGTATAGTATGTGGCGTGCGAAGGCTAGAAGCCAGGGTATACGAATAGGTAAGTAAGAAATAAGTGTAAATAGTCCCTTATAGTTACCTATTTTTTTTATTCAATCGCAGGTCCAAGGTCATAATAAAATACTTAAATAAATAAACTTATACTACTTATTTAAATAAAGATTACTTATTTAAATAAAGATTAGCGACCCATCCCGGTTTTTACGGGTAGTAGGGGAGACTTTTTGAGACGGTCAGTTTAACACGGGCTTAGCAGATAATAAGGTGGGCAGCACAGGCTTGAGATTAATACCTATTGCGAAATTAATCTTTATTTCGTGTGTTATAAGAGTGCACTAAAGGTAACATCGCGCTGCATGCGTGGACGCAGCGTGATGTATAAACGCATTTTAATATCAAATTCGGTTACGGTTTCAGATAGTTTTTTGTTTCAGATATCCGATAGTTTCGGTTCCGGAGCTGTATATCATCCCTGCATTGAATAGACAAAAAACGAGGCAAGAATTGTGTCTAACGCTTTGAAACTTTGAAACTTATATCATTCTAACCCAGTCTACAGTGCACCAGAAAAATCTCAAAAATACCTTGACTAATGTAATATTTATTGATTGTTTAATAATGCTAATAGGTCTAATAAGGTTGTATGTAAAGTTCATTTTAAAACCTATGTCACGGCCACTTGTAATCGCATCGTATAAATCAATTGAATATCGCAATAAATAATGGCTCTGGCATAATTATTATACCTATTAACAGTTTATTATCATACATCAGTAACCTCGGTAAGTAATCCTTGATTACTTCTAATAATACCTTGCGTACGAATTTAAACTGGAATAATAATTAGAGATCTCAATCTATAGTTATGTGATAAGTATTCCCATAGCCTATTTTCCTTGTTAGCGAACTTAAGTTATAATGAATGAACCAGAAGCTTAATTCGCTATAATCCGCCACAGTAGATAAATCTATGTGGTGTAAAACTATGTGGCGTGAACTTGTCACAATCGTGCATTGTCGAGTCAACATCTCCTGAGGATGCTCCGGTTTCGGAGTGAAACGTACGTAGAGAGTGATTTGGAGAATTTGTGTAGTGTAGTGCTGTGCCGGTGCGAATTGCTGGGTGGTGGGTGTTCGCATGTTGTCGGTGGAAGACACGCACTACACCACATAGATTTATCTACTGTGGCGGATTATAGCGAATTAAGCTTCTGGTTCATTCATTATCATGGACTTCCGCAAAGTAACGCCTGCTTCGATTAAACTTAAGTTATGTCAAGTAGAGGAGCAGTGACAGGGGGCATACTTCCATTCCAGCTATATTGTTTTAATATTGTTGACGTTCGTGTTTTAGAATAATTATAATCCTTATTTTAGGGACGTCAAGATACGCGACATAAACTGCCATTTTGTTATACCTAATACTGCTTTAAGCGATAGTAGTAACCCCTCAGGAACTAAATAACTTAAAATCACACATGAAAATTAACCGGTTAGTGCGTCAGATCACGTATAAGCACATAATAGGTACAGCTGTATAATTAGAGTTCCGTGTACCTACCTAAATATGTTTTTGCCAACATTATTTCGTCCAGGTGATAAGCCAAAATTTATTTCGACTCTCTCTTTTAAATTTTTGTAGCTACTTACCCTGAAACATTCTATTTTTAAACTTTAAAATGCTTCTGTGTAGCGATAGCCGGTTTCTATAACAGTTGTAAGTATTTCAACTTTTGACACTTGACAGACAGACAGATGGACATCTGTTCGTCTGTCAAATGTCAAATAAGAGCCCTCCAAAAAGAGAGTTCCAATCGAATCAGGATTGCTATCATGTATCGTTCGTTACAGTTAGCACAAATTCATTTTTTCTGAACCTTTTTCTACTTATTACGACGCACCAGTATTCGAAATATCTCTTTTTTACAACCAAACAGTTTTTGTTTAGTTTGATTAAGGCATTTTAGGAAACCACAATTGACGGTCGTAGTCTCATTGATGCTGACCAATTTATAGTGACCTCTGGCTTTAGAAGAATTATATAAGAAAAAGATTGTTTAGGGTGTCATTTTAAATGGGTGATTTAAATACCTACACGGTTGGAGCGGATCGTATCGATTTAGTTACACTTTGCTATTTAGAGAATTTACGGAAGTCGAATTTAGATGGACGTTTCTAATTACGTGAAGGTACGCAGCTCGTAGCTGGATCTATGGAGATATGACCATTAAGAGATGTCTAGTATCCAGAATGACTGAATTTTTACTGAAAGGCATTGGAATCTAAAGCAAGGTAAGGTTGACTTTAAAGTCGGTACATCACTATTGGGTGACTGACTATGGCATTGATTTTTTCGAGACATGTCTAATTACATGAATAAGGAACCAGGACGGGTTTGAAACTAGTCGGGCAATTTTCGATACTATAACATGCCTACTAGCTGAAGCCCGCAACTTCGCGTGGTTTGACGTTTTTTTGGTCCTCGCGGGAACTTTTTAATTTTCCGGGATAAAAAGTAGCCTATGTGTTATTCCAGACTATAATCTATCTCAAAGCCAAATTTCATCCAGATCCGTTCAGCCGTTCATCGAAACTTTCGCATTTATAATAGAAGTATAGATGGTATAAAGAACGTCACTCATCGCCGCGTCGCGCGAACAGGCTCATGAATAAGGGCCCCAAACGGGTTCGAAACTAGTCGGGCATTTTTCGGACAGAACACGTGAGTTTATCCGGATATTATGTATAGTTATAATGAATATCACTCACGATAGTTTAAATGTTAAAAAGTCACTCATGATAGTTTAAACGTTAAAATAAAATAATTCATAGTAAACCTTTCATGGATAAAAAATATTTGTCAGTGGCTTTAACTTTTTGATAGCCGCTGATTTACAGAATAGGGCTGCAGACCAGAGACAACGGAACGTCTTTCCCTCAGTATTTCCCACAAACGCGGGCGTTTCGCGCTGACTTTTTGTCATGTCCTGTCGGAAGTATGCTTTCACCTTATGTAATGAGGTACAACCAGTGATATACAGGATAAATTAAAAAAAAATTGTATCTACTAGGCAAGTTCAAGTTCTCTACATAATACTGAAAAACTTTCGTTCTACAAATTTTTAAGAAACTCAATAAATTCACTGAAAATTATATTAAAGTTTTCATTGTACAGTCTAGAGTCTAGACGCTCTTCCACTCCGTGTTTTCAGTAGGCCCGGTTCGCCACGCGCCGATCGTATTTGGCGTGAAGTAATCCTGTTTTCTCATCCAAGAAATGAGGAAGGCAGAGGACCGTGTTTGATGGCGCGCTCTCGAAAAGGTCTATGTCCAGCAGTGGATGCATACAGACTGATGGATCGATGGATGGATGGAATTATTTTTTAGAGTAGCCAATAGTTATATATATATTTTTTTTAAATGGCAGAATTTTAAAAAGTCGTAGTACAACGGGTATTCAGTAGGTAATACGTACAAAAGCTATTCTCAAGAGATTATTAGTATTTTTAAATTAACTCTTTATATTTCTATGGGTATAACGCAGGGAGGACTATGTTATGTAAACAAGATAATTACGCATAATAATTAATTAATAATTATTAAGGTTTTTACACCAATTGAGGACTTTAATTCGGTATCCAAAACAAGAACCAGACACGCGTCCATTCACTTCGGAATGAGCGTCACAGTTCGCTGCGGCGCTGCAATGCAGCGGGCGTTTTTTGTTATGGCATTCTGTCGTCTAATGAATTTCACACTGCAATCGCTGGATAAGGTTTAAGTTTTTTTACTGCATTTAGTACAAATAGCTTTGTATGGCTTTGTTAGTGCACGTGCGGTTAACCCATAATCGATATTTACTAATGTTATATTTCCTTAGGTAATATTCCCCTGATACCCTGATATTCTCATGCTCTGAGGATGGCCACTGAAGGAGCTTTATGTAAAAGGTCATGTTATCGTCGTTATTCCAACCCATTGCTGGATCACTACCAACTGTCAAAGAAGGATTTGGCTACACGTGACCACGCTGGCCAAGTGTGGATTGGCAAACTTCTAATAAAGTGTGTCTGTCTGTCTGTCTGTCTGCTACGCCCATCTGCTCAACCGATTTTAATGAAATTTGGTACAGTGGTAGATTATATCCCGGGGAAGGACATTTATTTATTTATTTAAGCCTGTATTTAGTGTTATTTTAGTACGTTTTTTATGATGAATTATATATAATATATATACATATATATATATAATTCATCATAAAAAAACATATACGTTACGTAAACGTATACGTACGTGGGCCTATAATATATATATACACACATATATATATATATATATGTGGCTACACGTGACCACGCTGGCCAAGTGTGGATTGGCAAACTTCTAATAAAGTGTGTCTGTCTGTCTGTCTGTCTGCTACGCCCATCTGCTCAACCGATTTTAATGAAATTTGGTACAGTGGTAGATTATATCCCGGGGAAGGACATTTATTTATTTATTTATGCCTGTATTTAGTGTTATTTTAGTACGTTTTTTATGATGAATTATATATAATATATATACATATATATATATAATTCATCATAAAAAAACATATACGTTACGTAAACGTATACGTACGTGGGCCTATAATATATATATACACACATATATATATATATATATATATATATATATATATATATATATTATAGGCCCACTGCTGGGCCTTCCCCTGGGGAAGGACATAGGCTACTTTTTATCCCGGAAAATTAAAGAGTTCCCGCGGGAATCAAAAAATCTTAATCCACGCGGACGAAGTCGCGGGATTCATCTAGTTATTGGATATATTTATATTTTTTCTTCGATTTAGACTTATAAAAGCGCTTTATTATGGGTTACCTGAGGTTTCCGTATACATTTCGTTATAAGTTCCACTTGAACCTCCACGAATCAAAAAAATGGACTAATATAATAACTGTTTTTTTTAAACTATAGCTGACTCATCAATGGATAAATTTTTTGAAACTTTGGAAGTCTATATTATGGAGAAAATGTAAAACTAAGGTTTCTTGATGACAAGAAATATGCAATTAGATTAGATTAGTCAGATAATAATTAGAGTCTGTCTAGTGTACACTGTGAGTCCATTTTTAGATACTGGCGATACAAAACACCAGGCTAAACAGACAAAAATCAAAGAAATGCTGAAAAAAAAATGTACTACCATTTTTTTAAGTTTCCAGAATTACTATAACATGCTGCACAGTAGGTATGTAACAATATCATTGTCTAATGATCTGCTTGATGAATGACCTGCTCTATAATAAAACGCAAGTATTGTAATTTATAAGGTTTCAAAGAAAAAGCGTTCAGTTTTCCGCATCAGAGTCTGTATCTGTAGGGCAGTAAATCTCGCGGTTCCACGAAGCTACAAATTGCGCTCAATATCGTCCGATATGGCGCACATCTGTGGGAATGGTCCACGGCTACGTTGGCTCGGCTTAGCCGGCTCGTCGATTTATTACAATTCCTATCCATTTTATTTGATACCCTTTAAGTCTCAGTTCAGTTTAATCATACTAATATTATAAATGCGTGTGTCTGTCTGTCTGTCTGTCTATCTGCTACGCTTTCCCGGCCCATCTTTTCAACCGATTTTGCTGAAATTTGGTATAGAAGTAGGTTATATCCCGGGGAAGGACATAAGGCTTCTTATACCGGACACTTATATACTTACTAAATTAGATTATATATCCATGAAAAGCAGGTCCCTGACTGAACTCTTATCTGGTGGTACTGAAGCGATGATGCAGTCTAACATGGAAACAGGGTAACCTTTAATGGGTAATGAATTGAGAAATTATAATTTCCTAATCTGATAAGGCTTCCTAATGTGATCTTAACACATAGGTAATATTTTGTTAAATAAATTTCTGATGAAGTGTAGGATATATAAGGCAGGAGTCAGGACAAACAATAAAACGCTTTCTTCCACCATTTCTGAAAAAAGGAAGGATACAAAATTAGACAAATTTTAATATCAAAAAAGGTGTTTTGGCCATGAATCGTAATAATGGCTCAATAGATTACTTATCTTTATCAATACGTGAAAAAGATAACGCGTGAAATCCAATTTGTCGCAAAATCTTTAAAAACGCCAATTTTACTAAAAAGTTTAGTAAAATCTCCATCAAAAATAGTTTCTTATTAGTATTGTCTGAAATATTTTTTACTTCTACAGTCCAAAACATCGCGGGTCATTGACATAGTATTTCAAAGTTGATCTATATGCGGCAAAAAACTGAACGACAATGTAAAACCTGAATTTTCTCACCTCTCTGTCTACGTGCATGAAAATGGTTAGGAGTAAAGAGGATGTGTATAGTTTGTTGTTTCGCTTCAAAGTGGGCCGTCTTTAGCGGTGACGCGTGATGACTGTTCTGTTTGAAGAGGAAACGATTATTGCAGATGAAATGACGAACGTAGTGTTGTCTCGCTCGCATGTATATTACGCCTGTGTTGACAATAACGTAATACTATTATTAGAGGTGTTTTATCTGATAATGTCTGTAAAAATTTTGATGTTTACGCGTTAGCTGCTTTTTGTATATTTATAATTTATAAAGTAAATAAAATTATTTCAAAACTTTCTAATCAAGTGTTTGATAACAAGTATTTAATAAGACTAATTAAAAGCACTTTTCGTCGCTCACGTCTTTAAAAAAATAATCTTACCAACATTAACATAGTGACTCGTTGATGTCTTTTGTACCAGTCGTCCTTGGAGTGACGAAGGACGCTAATGTAATCCGACTGGTATACAAAGATTATCTTAAATTTTGTTTTGTTTTGTTCTGTTATTTATAGAAAGACTTCAAAATACACTTGCCCAAAACTATTTGCAAGAAAAGGAGTGAAATTCTCTGTTTTTTTTAGAATCCGAATAAAGCAATCCACGAAATAGAGTAGACCTAGAATGTCATTTTTGCATCACTTAAATCTTTCACGTATAGTAAGAGGCTTTCGGCGAGAATCTTCTAATAAGAAAAATTATCGACTGACGTCAGAAAATATAAAACTAGAGAATCGCCTTTAAATTTTTAATCTACTAATACTACCTGTACTATTATATTGCATATTCTGTGCTAATACAAAATTATAATATTGCCAACAAAAGTGGCAGTACGGTCTTTTAGGTAAAATAATAAGGTATCCAGTGTACCTATATTTTAGAGTTCTATATTATATTTTTAATTTATTGAAATGGAGATATCAAACACTCTAGGGACAGGGCATAGGACAATGCGTCCACGCGAATACCTCTCGGTTTATAGATACAAGCTATCTCTGGTACCAAACTTCATCAAAATTGGTCTAACTGATGGTTCATGATAAGGTATTTGGAAGACATGCTTTCGCATTTATAATATTAGTGTGGATATGTACTACTTGCGTGGAAAGCAGAGACATGATATCTATATTTTTGTAAACTTTATATTTTATATCAGTAAAAAAGATACTTAATCGAAGTATCTTTAAATACAACTTATAGTTATATTTAAGCATAGTTGAAGTAATTTTAACTATGTGTTCCATTGACTCTACGACTTCGCTTTCAATTCAGAAATCGAAATCCTGATACTTCAATGCACCCAATCTATAGAAACTGGAAAGGTTTCATGGGTCGATCCGACTTAACCATAACTTTAAAAAGATTAACACAACCTATTTTAGGTAGCTGGATATATTACATACTAGCATTTTCTATGACAAAGGCTGCAAAAGTTTCCTAGGTTGGCAAGTCTATTCGCCACATTACACATTACTAATTAGGGCGTAAACACACTACGGAAATAACATTAAAAAAGATCTTTGAGAAGCGCTTGGATCATATGGTAAACACGTTTCGTCTCGTTGCGGTAGTCCGTGCAGTTCCATATAAAAGTGCGCGAAAAAAAGTATTTGTCCGTAGTGTGTTTTTGCCCTTAATACCTACGTCAAGTACGTTCTAGGTAATACTGACTAGGACTATGTTATACATCTATTGACTGTTCTATGACTCCGGCTTTCATTTAAGTTTTAATCTGTGAAATGATGCAAGTTTCACTGAAGGTTTGGTTATTTGAAAAGAATACTACTGGTCAAGACACTTCAAGTGATATTGGCGTAGGTATAGGTACGAAGGGTGCGAAGGTTTTTAGTCTTGAAAACATATCATACACAAGTTAGCTAAGTAATATTGACTTATCCACGGACAGTGTGAGTCAGGCTTTGATTTTAGTTTTAATCTGTAATCCGTCTTGGCTAAAGTCGGAGATAATGCCAGTACACAACACATCCCATTCTACGGAGGCTGCGAAGGTTTCGTGGGTCGAAAAGCGCGCGAACGCAGTGCTGCGCCGATGCTCGTGCGCAACACACGCGCGCGTCCTGTCACCACCGATGACAGCCCCGTACTGAAAACGGAAACGTAAAGCTCGATTCTAAAATACGATTTTATTCAAAAATGGAACAGATGACTTTTAATCGCTCTTGCGTCGATCTTACTTGACATTTTATTTATGGTCAGTTATTATAAAAAGTTTTAATTGATTTATTTTGTTTACTATAGACTACATTTGTTTATTGTATATTTTAGTGTATGGAATGGATTGAAGTGACTTTTCTTATGTACTTGTGTTAGTGCGTTCCCAATTCAGTGCTAAATACTTTGTAAGGTCTACGTAATTTTGTTTGATCAGTTATTTAAGTGGTTACAAGGGCGTGAATTTTGACTCGTTAGAAGTGTGAACTGAAAACGTGTAAACTGCTGAATTTGGTCATTAATATTTTGTAAGGAGTATTTTCACTGAAATAATTCTCTTGAACTAAGTAAAAAGAGAAATTCATTAAGGCGTTTGATTTGCAAGGGTAAGAATAATTTTATGTCCACTTATACTAATATTTTAATTTTCCAGAAAGAAGAAACTAATTATTTTATCGTGTAGCTGTATCGTTACCACTATACTTATTATAGACATTGATGATGATTAAAAAATAAGCAAAAATTTTTTTTGTCTCAAAAACTGATCATAGAGTCAACCAACCAAGAGACCAACTATAGAACTTTTAAACTACAGTTGCTACAGTACAGAGCATTTTAGGTCTAGTGGATAATATTTTCAAAACTCACACGGTAAAATATATTTTGGAAAAATAATTCGACCCTACAACCTTTCTGGAAGCATGACTTTTGAGTGCTCTACCAGTATTCTGTGGCCTATGGTAGACCTTAAATAGGGCTGTGATTTTGACGTACGCTTTTTTCCAATACAAATTACATAATATTATTTTGGTATTGTGATTTGTTATTTTCGTTTTGTTTATAGCTTGATTCCACGAATGTAGGAACTTACCATTTTAAGTAATAAATTAACAATAAAATACATAGAAGCTGATCCGTCGGCTTAACATACTTAGGCATCTACTTAGCGAAACATTTTATCAAGGGTGTTAAATTATACCCACTCAAAAATCATACGGTCCATGCTAGAGCCTCATCATCATTTATTTATTCTCCTTTTTCCATTATCTTTACAGAGATTCTCTAAGTTACTTGTGATACTGAAGTTACAATATTCTAGCTTAGCTATGAAAAATTTACACAAATCAAAATTAATTACAAATTCCTAAAAACCTTAAATCCTCTTAAAAAGTAAACAAAACTCAAAAACAAAAATATCACCTACTCAGGTATAACTGATCACCCAGATTGCTATCATTTCAGCCTGCGGACGTCCATGACCTTTCCCAAAGGGCGCCACCACACCCGGTCCTCATTCTGTCTCATCCAGCCACTTCCCGCCACCTTCCGCTACCGGGGACGGGCCGGCTTCTGGGGACTAGGGTCCGTTGTGTTATACAGTTACTCATGGGAAGACGTGCCCATAATGGCCACTCTGGACAGGCGTGTTGTTCATTGCAGGAATAGACTACTTGCAATGAAGCCACTGCTGCCCGACGTAGACCTGTGCCATTTACTCCATGCTAGATGACGCCCGCGAATTCGTCCGCGTGGATTTAAGTTTTTTGATTCCCGCGGGAACTCAATAGTTTTCTGGGATAAAAAGTAGCCAATTCCCGGGTTACCACCTATCTCTGTACCAAATTTCATCAAAATCGGTTGAACAGATGGCCCGTGAAAGCGAAGCGAAGCAGACAGACAGCCACACTTCCGCATTTATAATTTAAAATATTAGTATGGATGGATATAGATACACTTCGATAATATTATAAGATAGAGTTTAAAATTATCCATTCCAATTCCAATTCAAACTCAAGAAGGACAAGATTTCAATCCCCATGCACTTTAGTCCCTGGAGTGCTTTCGCTCTAAGTAAGATTATACAAGACATTTCGAATCGTCGAAATGCTACCACGGTTTCGGAATGTGGAATCTACTGAGAGCCGGTGAGTAAGCCTCTCGATAGGTACAGCTTAAGGCGTCATTTACATAGGCATCCAACCATCTTTATCATTCATAGTATTCACGGATAGCAGCAGTTACATTGTATAAACAGGGATGCTAAATTCATAGCTCTTTCTTTTTTAATACGAAGGTGCACGTAAATGTTTGTGTAAGTACAACCACATGAAAATATACGCAAGTAGGTTCGGGTTACACGAATCCCTTTTAGGGATGCTTCAACAAAATTTAAGCGTTGATTCCAGTACCTACCATAGGTCTAGAGTTCTGCGTTCGGCATTCACTGCGAAATTCTGTTATGTCTTCTATCACGAAAGCCAATGAAAAGCCAACTACAATAAGTACATGCTAAAAAGCAACAAGGAAAGCAGTAGATCATTAAAAATTGTATAAATATGCGATACTAGAGGATGCCCGCGACTTTGTATGCGTAAATTTAACTTATTGAAAGTTCCATAGGAACGCTTTAATTTTCCGGGATAAAAAGATACTCGCGGTCCGATACCGCTATATAAGAAGCGGTCGCCAAAATCTATTGAACAGATAGGCCGTGAAAGTGTAACAGACAGACATGCCTTCGCATTAATATGAGTATGGATTTTTGTATGGATATCAAAGTATTAAAACAATATACTGAGCAGAAACGGATAAAAGTTTTGTCTTGTAACTGAAAAGTTTTCAAGTAAAATCGCTGTCCACTGAAGTTAACACTAATCTATTGAATTTGTATGCAGTTGTTAAGTGAAGATTATCATCCATGCAAATGCAGACCTTTAAAGTATGCACGCACAGAAGCTTCAAAGTTAGTTGATATAATATTATGTAGAGTCATAATTAGATAGATATAGCTTGTAAACAGCGTTTAAAAAATTAGTCGACGCCATCGGAAATCGTTAATTCAGTCATTAGTTACTCCTGATTCGCTATGCACGTACCTAATTATAACAAAAAGAACTATAAAAACCATAAAAAACGTTCCGAACTCCATAAGAAGACCGTGATTTATTGTCAGTTCTATACTATACTATACTTACTATAGACCACAATTTTTTTGCATCAAACATTTAATAGGTCAAAATGACTCATCAATTGGTCTGATATTTTTTGCTATGTTCTCTTGGATTATCCTGAATCAATATATATAATTATTAACATAGGTATGAGTACATACAGTCAGTACAGTCCATCAAAACAATTCGGAAAACTAGTGATTCATTGGTAAGTTCAAATTACCTATTTTGTATTGGATTAATAGGATGTTACGCCACAATTATCTGATAAGGAAAATGAGATTGAAATATTTATAAAGAACATTTGATAACATTGTTCTCTGACAATAACACTACTACCGATGAATCAAATTACAAATACATCAAAATAATCAAAATAATCATCAATAATACATAGATTTATCATCCGCTGCGGCGCCAGCGAGACCAAATTAAATCTATGCAATAATAATAATCATCAAAATTAGAGTCGTTAACAATAAAATGTCATATTTTCGTCCAAAATAACGACTAGACGATTGTATGGTAGCACGTACCTCTGATTTTTCAGATTGTAAAGGAAAATTTCCTTTGCAATGTGCACTTGGACAGCGTGGTGGGTTATGGCCTGATCCTTTCTCATATTTAGAAGATACCCGTGCTCAGTAGTGGGCTGGCGATGAGATAGATAGATTACTTTCGATTTTCTGGAACTAAAAGATAAGTTCACTATTGCTAGTATCTGCATCCTTTTGTACCATTGCATTGGTTGCGGAAGAGATCGCTATAGGCAGCCAAATTGTATACTTTGTTTTTGTTAGGTATGCTTTAATAAGTATGCATTTCGTTGTACTAATTTATATGGTGTACAATGAATGTATATTCATATTCATACTCATACTTAAGTAGGCATGCCACAGGAAATACGGAGGCATATTATTGCAAATACAAAACACAAAGTAGGTCTACATGGTTTAAATTTTGGTTGATTTGAGTTTGAGTTTGGTTTGAGGTTTGAATTCTTGCTGGTTCATCACGGTAGGAATGGCATTCCGAACCAGTGGTGGATTTACTCGACGATTCTAAAGCACTTCTCAAAGTCTACTTAAATAAAAAAGATTTGAGTTTGAATCACGTCGTACAGTGGAATCTTATCATGCAGTTGACATCGTTAAGCTTTCTTCAGCTTTTGTACTACTTTTATAATTTCACTCTTATCTTTCCATTCAAACTTAGCGGAAATAAGGTAACAGTGACAGATTGTTTGATATAAATCAGGTTTTGTGAAAATGGTCATTATACTCAAATTTCATAAGGCTATGGTTCAAAGCAAGCGATGCTGTTGACAAGCGATAACAAATCGCAAAGATAAAGCAAATTCATGATAGAAAATTAGTAAAACTTATCGCGTTTAAAATTGGATTAGGTGGATTGAGGCTTTCTTAATCCTTCGGCAACTGTTTAGTTTTATAGGATAAAAGTAACCTGTGATCTCTATATCCATGCGAAAAATCACGTCGATCCATTTCTTAGTTACAGGGAAAATCCATCAAAAAAGCTCACCTAAGGAGGCGTTGCTCAGGTGATTTTATAAAAAAATTGTAAGGACCCAAAATAATTAACTAATGAACGTCGCGTTGATAATGATAGTTAATTAATTTGAATTTCCTTTGTAAATAAATATACCTACATAGATTGATAAATAAGCGTTGATATTATATCATTCGCTTATCTCGTGAGGTGTGACAGAGGTATAAGTGTCGATCTTTGTTAACAAATGTCCGATATCACTTAACGGTATCTCGATATCGCGAGCTCAAACACAAATAAAGGCTTAGCTCAATTCTAAGCGCTTTTAGATATAAAATGGTTCTTTGAACGAAGTTTAGTGGTTTAACTGTAAACAAAGATATTTGAATGTTGTATTAATTCCATAGAAAGGATAACGTGGCAAAAGTCATTTTCCAAAAAAGAAGCTCGTGGATCTCTTTTCACTTTAAAGTCGACATGACTGTTATTTTATATAGGAGTCACATAGGTTTACTAAAGCGTATAAGTTCACTGATAGACATAATATTTAAAAAAAAAAAAAAATATCAACTTGTGAAATTATAAGTTTCTTATCTCACTGGTAATTAAATAATATTATAAATCTGAATCTTAACTAAAATATTATATGTATTTTAATTGCTAAATGGCTAAATACTGAAGCTAACTGATTGGTTTTCAATGTCCACTCTATCATTTAAGCTATCTTTGCCTTTAAGTTATTGGTATTAATATTACAAATCTATGTAGAGCTGTATTATGGATTTATATGGGACAAATTGTGTCTTTAATACGTTTCGGATAATATCTTTTTAGTTGAGTAATATTTTAATAGGATTTAAGCTTAGGTGTGGCTTAACCATATTAGTTTAGCTAGTTAAGTGACAGTAACTTAATTTAGTGCAAGATTATTATCTTGGAAGTGGTAGGGTTATTGTCCTACAGATTGTATTTCATTGTGTTGGTTTTGATGGAATGTTTAAATAAGCATAATGTTCAGTAGGTAAGTAAGCTCAGCAGTTGTAATATTAATGAAATTAGAGACCTATAGTACCTAGGTACGATATTTTTATTTTGTTGACACAAAAACCGTATATTGCTTATTTTTTGGCTCGACCGGGGAATCGAACCCAGGACCACATCATCTGCAGTTGACTACACCTACTGACCACTAGACCGACAAGACAGTATAAAGTCTAGGTAATACTGGTACGGAACAACGTTCATAAAGCTTCATGATATGCAATTCGAACCCACGACCTCTGAGTAACACTCCATGATCTTTAATCATTAGTCACGGCTCTACGTCAACATCAACAACTTAACAGATTCAATGATGATGTATTGCTATGATTTGAACTTTCATCAGCATCACTATCAGAACACCTTAAGCGAATCCTGTCTATAGCTACTCACTATTAATATAAGTGTTGGTAGACGATCGAACTTGTTCGACCAACATAAACTAATCTATCTAATCTAACACGGTGCACAGTAAAACCGACGGTGGTGTTTGTGGCACAGATTGCAAATTAAAAAAAAATTAAAAGTTAAATCAAGCAACCTTGAGTAGATACGTACTGTTAACAGTACACAGAAAGTTGGCCAACGTGTGTGAAAAATTTTAGCTTTCTAGGTCCAAGGGTTTAGTCAGGGCGTTGATGAGTCATTATGTAAATGAATCAGGACTTTTCTTTTTACAAGTTTTGCTTTTGCTCAAAACTTTAATCCATACTAATATTATAAAATATGCGAAAGTCTGTCTGTCTGCTACGCTTTCACGGCCCAACCGTTCAACCGATTTTGATGAAATTTGGTACAGGGATAGGTTGTATCCCCGAGAAGGACATAGGCTACTTTTATTCCGGAAAATCAAGGAGTTCCCGCGGGAATAAAAAAAATTCAATCCACGCGGATAAAGTCGCGGGCATCATCTAGTGGTTTATAAAATATAGAAACGAACACAACAACAAATGTGAGACATGCATCAAACCAGCAAAAGAAAAATTAAATTGCAATGCCCTGACGCCAATAATATTATAATATTGTATGTACATGAATGCAATTAATAAATTAAATGAAATGAAATAAATAAAAATAAATAAAATGCGAGATATTTCACCGCGGTTGATTGCCTCATCTGGTGACAGAAGGGCTGGCTCATTTTTTGCGCAAAGGATCAGCCTGGCTGTCCAGCGCGGAAATGCAGCCAGCATTCTCGCCACCATTCCACGTGGGCATGATTTATATAGTAGTTAGGTTAGGCTAGCTAGCTTTAACTTCTATTGTATTGATTTCAATAAAAAAAAAAAAAATGAAATAAACAAGAACTCTTAATATTAATATCTAAGACTACCGAGCGACCATTCTACTCTATCGTGTTAAATGTGTAACAGGTACCCACGATACAGGATTACCTAGTTCCTTTACCTTTTTTCTTATGACCAATGTACCCCCACATTGGTCATAAGAAAAAATTGACAAGTTATTTTATGGTAATAAACAATTTTTTATGGTAGCTAAAATGGGAAGAAGATTATAGTTTCAGGAGCATAATATTCGATCGTCTGTTGAAAACTTTATATTATTTTTGCGTTTATTAGGCTCGTAATCAAAACCAGTCAGGGCCAGTGGGACTGGTGTCGCCCTCTGACCCCGGCTGTGAAACGCAATTAAATTTCTACGGTCCATATTACTGGCACTTGTCTTCTTAAAGCGCGTGATTAATCAAAAGTTAAACGCGTTGAAAATTAGAAATTTCGGAACTTAATTTCCTAGTTAACTTCGATTAGGTTAACCAATTAAGGAAATTAATTGCGGTTATGTAGTAATTTTATGCCGATGAAAGTATTTATTGGAAAATAATTAATGGTTTATAACTATGATGGACAAAAACCGGTCAAGTGCGAGTCAGACTCGCGCACAAAAGAGTTCTGTACCAACACACAATGGGGCCAATTCTGTATAACACAATCTCTAAATTAAACTGGGCTGGTGTCTGGTCCCTTTCCGTAGGGATTATTATGAAAGCGAATGAAGGCAATATTTTTAATTGGATTGCGTACAACAAAAACAGTCGCAATGTAAAATATTTTAGTTAATTACAAGAAAGATGTCATAACAACACTTAATCAGCTGGGCTTCGACACCTTATGAGTACTGAACCCTAATTAATAATTTTCGGACTTTTTCCTATACATCGTTGTATCAGTCATATGTAAAATGCATTCCACAGCCATACAAAAGACTATTTCCTGATTAAAATCTGCAACGCTGTTTACTGAGTAACATATTAAATATTAAGATGGCAACAGTGATTTCGAAAAAGAGAATAGCCGACGAAGCCGTTCGGTATCCCGGCAAATATTTAAATTTCAATCCGAGCGCATATCAATGGGGAGCCATAAGCCACCGGGTGTTGTTTTTTTTCAAAAAGCCGCACTGCCCGCACAGAGACAATAAAGAAAAAGGGTACTGGGAAAGAGCAAAAAAAAAAGAATAAACAGAATCTAGATTCGAAACACTGGCTGATTCGAAGCTGGAAACAAAAGAACTTAGCTCCCGCTTGACCGAGATCTTGGCGTACGGCCGCATCTTGGTTGTTTTTTTTTTTTTGGTTTTGTCCAACTTTGCATCCACGTGATTTCTTTCCCTGATGCATCACAATAAGACTGTCGATCGAGGACACGAGCTATTTTTGGAAATAATTGCGTACAGCTTACTTTTGTGGCTTCTATTGGTGATACATTAACTATGTAACTTTAATGGCTCAATTGTTGTCTAGTGTAACTTACCGTGATAAAGATACCTTGTACAAAAGTTATTTTTACGTTACGATTAAGTCACATGGAGAAAACTATGGTCCAGCCAAAATAAAACAATTAAAGGCTACGTACTTTTACTGGAAAATTGAAAGTAAGGTAATGCTGGTAGGTAAGTGTGCCCATAGACCATCAAAAAGTTTTTGGCTGCCAATGCTTCTCCAAAAGTTACTATTTAAACAGTTAGGTATACTTTAGGTCTACACTCTATCAGTTAAGGGGTTAAAAGCATATTAACGCATCCTTCCAACAAAGCGCCCAGGCCTCGTTAAACAAAGACCACCTGCATCCCTCGCCGCTAAGTGGCCGCTAATGAACGCACCCCGCTGTCCTTCGCGACAGGAGTGCTAATGTGTAAAAACGCGGGGTCAATATTGGTACATCGACCGTTAGCGTTTTTTGGAGGTAGGTAGCGGGCGATACAATATTATATACCTACCTATGTGTACCTACAACAGTGCTTACTACGATTAGGTGCAGTCTTTTCCTCCGTTTATTTAATTGGTATGTTCAAATCAAGAGTGAATGGGCATCTTCTAGACAAAAAATATTTTTGAAACAATAAACACCTTAAACCAGATACGCACAACCACTACACTATCACACTTTAGGTATAGGATGTGTATAAATCAAATACATAAATATTATAAATGCGAAAGTTTGGATGGATGTATGGATGTATGGATGGATGTTTGTTACTCAATCACGCTCCAACGGCTGAACGGATCTGGATGAAATTTGGCACAGAGATAGATTATGGTCTGGAATAGCACATAGGCTACTTTTTATCCCGGAAAATTAAAGAGTTCCCGCGGGAACCGAAAAACCTCCACGCGGACGAAGTCGCGGGCATCAGCTAGTTTATTCATAAAAAAATGAATCAGAATCCGGAATGAAACAAAAAAACACTACCCGTTAGTCATTTCCGTACATCAGTTCATACATTCACAAACAAGATGATCGCATAATAAGATAATGGTACCAACTCGGAACCGAATCCAGGACCTGAGCTAATATTTTTCCCATTCATCGATAAACTTGTACGATGATCTAATCCTTGTTAGAGATTGCGATAAGAATAATTTATGCTGCAATAAGGCTTATGTTTCCCCATTAACGATGATAGCAATGATATTTATCTTTAAGGCATTAAACAATGTTAAATAGAATTAAATGCAGTATTCAACAATAACATCGAAGTATAGCAAACATACAGTTCTGTAAAACAATTTATACTGACTGAGCTACTACGCACGTACAGAATTCAGAAAATGTAAAGAGCGCTAAATCGTCGCCACGCGATGTGTAGTGGAACATCAAGCGCGATAAGTGTTTAAAACTGAAACGTATTTACATAGTGTAACAGTTTATTTAAAGTTGCTCTGAATGCTGACAGATAAGTGCTTTTGTGTATGTGTTCATAGCTATTCAATTGGCTAAAAGCTGATCCAATAAAACAGTTGATAAAATTTCTGTTACAATTCTGTTTTCCTAAAAAAAAGAAGTTGTCATTTGTAGTAGGTAATTCGTTTGACTGTATTGTGGTGCTCAGTTAGGTCTCACACTTTTCGATTGGCTGGATGGGAAAGAAGAATACTATCGATGCCAAGCAACAATTCTCTACTCCACATTTGAGCAAAGATAACATTTATATTATGTATTTATAAAAGATTTGGAAGAATACATAGAAAGTTTTACTGTAAGCCTCAGCCAAATGGATTAAGACAACGGATTCGTGGGACGCGAGCCGAGCCCCGAAGTGTCCGCTTCAACACTCGAAGCATTCGGTATTCTGCGCGAGTAGGTACATTACTTATCTGTAAGATTGCTGCACTGTGATGTTTTCCTCGAACATAAATAATTTTAATTAACACTATTTTTAAACATATTTATAGACATCGTATATATCAACCTCACATTTTTCATTTTGAACTGTTGGTATTAAAACCCAGAATAAAATATAATTAATAATCCAACACAACTTGTAATTGATTTAAGAAATGTAATAGTTTTTATAACGGCATATTTTGTAGAGCAACTAAGATCTTAAGTACACTGCTCTTTCCAAATACAGAAACAATGCGCTTTGAAATAATATCAGTAAATGGATGATCCGTTGGTTGATTTTGTGTACTCTACTATAATATATTTGAAATGAGCAACTATTATTTGGACAACAACCTGATTGAGTAAAAAAGTATTCGATATATTATGAAGTTTTTGAAAGATTAAAATAATTACCTACACAAGTCACAGAGGACTCTGGTTATATGTCAAGGGTGGTAAGCTTATCAAATTGATTGATTTTTAAGCAATTTCAGCAAGTAGGAGTAAAAATACTACTTTAAGTAGGAGTAAACTATTGTGTCATTAATGTACTGACATGTACTAATTTAAGATTTTTTTTTTTTTTTTTTTATATATATATAGCGAGCAAACGAGCAGGCGGGTCACCTGATGGTAAGTGATTACCGCCGCCCATGAACATTTGCAGCACCAGAGGAACCGCCAATGCGTTGCTGGCTTTTGAGAAATTTGTTTATCCGCCCTTTGAAGAGCCCCATATTATAATCATTAGGGAACACAGAAGATGGAAGTTGGTTCCACAATTTGCAGGTACGTGGCAGAAATGACCTGGAATAGCGGGTGGTGGAAGAAGACCAGGCATCCAGGTGGTGAGGATGAAATTTGTTTCTGCGACGAAGAGTGCGACTGGAGAACACGGAAGGTGGTATTAGATTAAATAGCTCCTCAGAGCACTCTCCATTGTAGAGACGATAGAACACACAAAGAGAACTAACGTCTCTTCGGTGCCGGTGATTTGAAAGCATTTACGACTATCCAAATGGTCCAATTACCTATATTAGATATTTTTTTTGGGATTTCCAACAAGACATCACAAATAGTTGAAAAATAAATCCACAGCACAAAATGCCACATCAAAAATTTCTAGGTTCACTTTAATTGTTAGCCATTACGCCCTACCAGAACTAATGCACACCTTATCATAATTTGAATCGACGTTTGGATGACTTTTAGATGACGAACCAGTGTTTTCTTATACGGTTATTAATTCTGGAGCCGAGTACAATTCGTTTAAATGGTGACATTATGGTGGTTCAGTGAACTTGGTCTTTGGTACGACATTTGGGATTCCGGTATCTACTTACTGAAGGAAAGGAGGTTAAATAAAAGTTTAATAAGTACTTATTAGTTATGGGTCGATTGCACCATAGAAAGTTAACGTTATAGTTATACTTGCCTATAACCAAAAAGCTAGCAAGTGGCATAAAAGCAGGTCGTCATAAAAATACGACCTAATTTCTGGTCAATATAATCTGACATAATATTATCCGAACTGGATAAATGGAGTCTTAGCAAATTTTGCCAAATGGTGATAACTGCCTTAGTCATCAAAAGTAAATCAAAGCTATTTCAGAACATTAGCATTTCCTATATGACTGAAAGTCGACATCTCTACTAGATAGAAATATCCACCAATAAACAGTCATTGGTGGATATTTCTATCTAGTAGAGAGCTTGAGAAATCATCTAAATCTATACAAAGCTTAGATAGGCATATAATTTACATACGTTTAAGATTATCACTCTGCAGTTCATATCATAGAACGTTCCATATCGTCTCGCGACGATATCTATACTGTTCCACAAACACGGACTCTAATACAATTTGCATCCACCAACGATTCAATAACTTGGTTTAAGCACACAATTAATTTCACCACTTGCTGTGTTTCCTTATCAAAGTCATCTAAGTCCATACTGGTCGGGTCATCGACGCATTTAACTCGAATCTATTGTTTGAACCAACCTAACTATAAAAGTCACGGTGCTTCCATATTGGCATATTGCGAACCTTACATAGTTCGAACCTAATGACCTATGACATTTCAACCGATAGCTCCGTCCTGCTCTTTTCTGGTAGGTGGGACACGTGTGCAGCATTATACAATATCTACTCGTTTTGTTCGATTTATAAGTAGGTATAGGATTCCGAATCTCTACTGTTTCTCATATTGTTTCTTTAGTAGCGACTTGATGTTTGCTTTTGTTGCTAACGACAGGTTTTATAGTATTGCAAACGTCTAAAAAGCCACCTGATTCGAATCGCAGAGCTTACAGTTCAGTGATAGGTATAGATAGTTTCTACTGTTGAATAAGTAAATGACAATTGTTTTGCATTTCTTCTTAGAGCATTTTGTTGGTTAAGTGCTTGAAGTAACTCTCCATCCACCCATCCATCAAAACTTTCGCATTTATAATAATAGTATAGATCGATGGATGTTTGCTACTCAATCACGCCAGACCGGTTGAACAGATCTGGATTCATTTGGCACAGAGGTAGATTGTAGTCTGGAATAGCACGTAGGCTACTTTTTATCCCGGAAAATTTAAGAATTCCCACGGGAACCAAAAAACCTCAATCCACGCGGACGAAGTCGCGGGCATCAGCTAGTTTCGCTAGGGAACAATGCAAGGAGAAGAACGGTCTTAAAAACCCTATAAAGGTAGCCCCAGTAAAGATAATACATTATATTTTTGTGATAGAAAAGTCAGATAAAAATGGATACAAATGTACACATGCATTTGATATAGATAAATAAATACCTGCAGTAGGAAGTCGTCAAATTTTTGAAATACCTCTTGTACTGTGTATTGGGCCAGGTTTTCTTAAAAGGCTCTGTGATTTAGAGCGCGGCCGTATATGGGTTATCGATGGCTAAATAACTAAAAGCCAGTTTCGTTCGGCGCTGAAATTTGATTTATTATGTCCTATAATAGCTATTTTGCTAATAAAATTAACTGTAACTTTGTTTGTTATTAAAATAATAATTATTATATATAGGAATGGTTTTAGCGCCATTAACTGTTTGTTATTATAATGACTTACCAATTTACAACCTATTCGTTTGGCATGTCAAACAAGATGTCCAGTAAAATATTTCAGGTTAGGAATTTCTAACTAAGAGAATCATACTCTTGGCTCGTTTCTTTATGGCTCAAGACTTCGCTGAGTTATAAGATCTGATTGTAATAAATATTTCACCACGGTATCTTAAAACTAAAGCTACGAGGGCTCCAAACGCGCCCGTCTGAGAAGAGCGTTAGAGCTTTACTTGGTATTTAGAAGAAACCGTGTAAACGAAATGTTTCTGAATTTACCACTACATAAATCACACCCTTATTGTTTTAATTTATGTCCAGAAATAGTATCTGACGTACAAGTAAAAGTGACTCTAAAATTACTTTACTAACATTCGCTTATCGTTTAGATATGTAAATTTAGGCCGAAATGGGTACTAGTTTAACTATTAATCTCTTTATAGTTTACACAATCTAGGCGTCGCCTCTATACGCAACTAGATCTCCATAAATTACAAAGGCACTAAAACAAACTGTATGCAATAAGTATCTTTTAAGTATTACCGAACCATGAGGGACTTTTAGACCCGATTGTGTACGTATTAACTTAATAATAATCAAGCCATTTAATTCTGCAACTATTTAGGTATATATTGACCGTAAGAAGTTAAGCTTATTGTAGTATTTTCTGATTACTCTCAGAAGGTGGCGTATTGAAGATCTAAGTGCGCTTTCCTGCTCAAAGTCCTTGATGTAAACACTGTGCTGTGATATCACATTGACAGTGTAAAAGTTAGTTAGTTATTTAGTTAGTTAGTTACTTAATAGCGTATAAGTCAATCATATCATTTTCATACTAATATTATAAATACGTAAGTGTGTTTGTTTGTTGGTTTATTGGTATGTCCTTCAATTACGCTGCAACAGAGCAACGGATCGACGTGATTTTTTGCATGGGTAATAGGTAGGTATACCTAGTCGAGGAAATGGAGAGCGACATAGGCTATTTTATTCTGGAAAATTAAGGAATTTCCGTGGGAATGAAAAAAACGTATTCCCCGTGTACTAAGTCGCGGGCATCAACTAGTATAACAGCAAAAATCTAGTTATTGATAATACTGAGGATTCAGCTTGACAAGTTAGAGTTATGTAGTCCAATAATAGGTAGTAATTATTGTGGCCAATATTTGGGGCTACCTTATCTTTTATTTTTGTGCGAGTTTTTGTCTCATCATAATATAATATCAAACACCTCCAGTTAAATTATGACGTGTTATGTGCATTAACAGTTTATTTTTCGTCGGTCTATTATACCTCAACTAGATTACTGCAGGGTTTACATGTTATTTTTTATGACTAAAACCATTTGTGAAGATAAATCAAATTCATGTACTAAACGAGGCCTTAACTAATACCCGTTACATGACTTTTGACAAATAATAGCATAAAAATTATACACTAAAATGTGTCCAATCACCGGTTCAAAGTGGATGTAATCATTTTAAATATACACCCTTAGTACAAAATTATTGAGCCGTTGAACACTGTAATTTGTTCTCTGATCGTAAAAAGATGTGTACATTCCTCATAAAATGTTGGGGTGTGTCAAAATTAGGAATATTATTTTCTCTTTTATTGGTAAGTGATATAGTTAGAACATTATTGCATAGGTGTCTTTACGCTTTTGTTAATTGCAAGGTAGGTATTTCTAGCTAAAATATATTGAAAAACTAAACGCATAATAATATGTAGCCAGTAAGTATTGTTGACAATCAATTTGTCTATAGAAAGAAGTTTTCACATACTACATTTTACTAGCATTTTGCCAATAATATACAATTACTTAGTAGTAGAAAAATAATTGTGAATATTAAACTCATTCGTGATAGTGAGTGAATAACTAACTCCTAGATTAATTTCAGTAATATTTTAAATACTTTTCTGTGTGAAGATTCGTGAGTAGAAGGATTGATTGAATTTTTTTACAGAGTATAGATACGTAAGTTTCATTCACGACTTTATTCAATACAATGATGTCCACGACGTCGTCCGTGTCAATTGGGGTTTTTTGGTTCCCGCCCGATTATAATCTATATCTGTGCAAAATTTCATTGAGATGCGTTCAGGCGTGATTGAGTAACAAACATATTCCTCCACGGTCTATCCATCCATCCACCTGTCCATCCAAACTATCGCACTTATAATATTAGTATAGATAAAAAGTGTAAATTCTAGAGCTCCTTCCACGATAATTTCGGGAGTATCGTAAAACAACCCAATCCGGTTTTTATTCTTGATATGATATTTTAGCACACCATCTTTGGTAATACCTACTCATCCTGAATTTATCGCCTGCCATACAAGGAGTAACCAATCAGACGCATCATTCTAACTATATACGATAGAAACGTAAAATGACCTAGAGTTCTTTTAGCATTCTTGGCTCACTTTTGAATTTGTTTTATTTTTTAAGAATGAATTTTTTTTTTAAATTGTCTGTCTATCTGTCCGTCTATCTGTTACTTTTTTACAGCTCATGACGTGTTAAACCATTTTGACGAAAATTATTACAAATATAGCTTACATACCGGAGATGGACATAAACTACTTTTAATTGCGGAAAATCAAGTAATTATTTCCTTTGGGATTCTTAAAAATCCACGCAGACTAGATCTAGTTTCCCACAAAAATATATAGATCCTCCCCCTTCCAAGGAGCATTGCGGCATGCTTATCTCGGATTGGTCTTGTCGCAATTATGATCTGTTTGGATACTTTTTTAGCATACCATCTTCAGAGATACTTCTCGCGGGTTATTTATCGCCTGCCATAAATGGGGTAACCAATCAGATGCCGCTGACTTCGGTAGCGTCGTAAAAAGTGGGTGTCTTCTGAAAAGGCTATAACTAAACAGAATTAACGAGCTTTTTCGACTGACTCTTAGAATGTATGTACAATACATTGTAATTTGTATGGGTATATATTATCTAAGTGATAAAAACTTGCTTCCTACACTTCGATAGTGACCAAACCACTCATCAATTCCTTTCAGATTTTGTTTATCTTTACTTCTATACTAATATTATAAATGCTAAAGAGTGTCTGTCTGCCTGTCCGTATGTCCGTCAGTTACGTTTTCCCCCATCCGTTCAAATGATTTTCACGAAATGTCCGGCAAAGTCATGGCGATAACTTATTATCTCAAAAAATAAAAGAGTTCAGAGAATTTTTCAGAAACCAAAATCCACGATGACGAGTCGCGGGTATTATCTAGTGCTTTCATATAAAATCGACATATTTTGTACTAATGACAAGCAAGACCTTCTAGACCATCCACATAATTATTTAGAGCAATAACAACATTGAAACCGCACATTCATTTGGTACATTACGTTTGCCATATTGCACCTTTGTCATACCGATGATATAGATACGTACGTTGCCTTAGAACTCACTTTTACAGTCTTTCTTTGCATTAACCTCTTACTTCTTTCCAGGTGTTAAGACGTGGCTGGCAAGGGGGGCCTCGGGTGCCAATGATGCCAACTGTAGGGGCCCCGGGCGACGCCACTCAGAGCGTATCACTGATACATCCGCCTTGCCATCATGTTCACGAGGTTTGTAGTTTCGTACCAAATACCTATCAAATCCATTTTCTGCAAGTAAACGTCTTAATTCAAGATACGCAATCCACCACCACCACCACCACTACAGCCCACTAACGTCCCACGGCTGGGCACTCCACTAATAGGAGAGAGGGAATTAGAGCTTAGACCCACCACGCTGCTCCAATGCGGGTTGGCGGGCTTTATAACGACTATTATCATGTTAGTGATAATAACCGGGAACGACGGCTTAACGTGCTCTCCGAGGCACGTGGGTGGAACACCGCCAACTTCCTAACACCGGGCTAGTACTGAGAATTTCTAGTCGGAAAAACCCAATACTTAATTATTTCCCGACCCGGGACTCGAACCCGGGACCTCGTCGGCCGCAGTCAAACATGCTAACCACTAGACCAACGAGGCAGTTAATATAGGCAATACGCATGCTTATATGGAAGGTCGGTTAAATAAACTTTCTTATCGATAGGTACGAGATTTACTTGGAAACTCACACTAATCAAGTATTCCGAATGCTTGGAAAACACTTATCCTAAATATAGTTTAAATAATGTTAAGATGTCAATAAATTGCTCACATTCTTGGCTAATTATTAATTTTAAGAAAATTACATATTTTCAGTAGGTATGTAAATTTCAATCTAATTTCAAATGTAATAAAGCTGAGTTAAAGTTTCACTCTACTCCAGGTTGGCTTCACTATACTCATGAATAACTAAACTCAAGAATTCTGCCAGGTGACAGTTGTATTTTCGGTTACGCAACAAATATGTATGCGCAAATAATTATAGATTCGATATGCCAGGTTTAATCCTGAGCCTCAGTCATAAAATGTACGTGTCTTCAAGCAATAGATCGCATTATGCAATAATTTACAATCATTATACCTAGTTTCGTACTGAACATCTAGACTATTGGAAAGTCAATAAGAATGTGCATCAGCCCCCCGATTATGTAAGTATTGTCCATCAAATGGTAAAGGTTCAGCGTCAAAGTAATATAAACCATAACTGCATTGAATTAGACCTCAATTTCGTGTATCCAATCTTATACGTTTGAGTATCGTACATACCTAAACGTATAATGGGCAGACGAAATTGAGCTCTAATTCAATGCACTTATGGTTTATTTTACTTTGACGAAAATCTTTAAAGTTTAATCGGCCATTCTTACATGATTGGGGGGCTGATCTGCATCCGATCAATTAGCATTTGAATTATGATTTTACTAGATGATGCCCGCGACATGCGCAATGATGCTAGATGATGTCCGGGATAAAATGTAGACTATGTCACTCTCCAGCTCCTCGACTATATCCATGCCAAAAATCACGTCGATCCGAATCAAAAAATCAATAAAGCTAGTTCATAATAATATATGGTAGAACTAGCTAATGCCCGCGACTTCGTCCGCGTGGATTAAGGTTTTTTGGTTCCCTCGGAAACTCCTTAGTTTTCCGGGATAAAAGTAGCCTATGTTATTCCAGACTATCTCTGTGCCAAACTTCATCCAGATCCGTTCAGCCGTTCGGGCGTGATTGAGTAACAAACATCCATACATCCATACATCCATCCAAACTTTCGCATTTATAATATTTATTTGATGTGTAAGGGAAATACAATATCTGTATCTATACCTACCCATGTTCCTACAAATAAAATATTTATTTATTTATTATTTATTAGTATGGATTTGTAACTACGTCGGTAGGTATAAATATTTTTTTCAATTTATTTGGTAGTTATGTGCATACTTTGATTAGACACGCTAAACGCGCTAAATAATGACGTTTCACACAAGCGGGCCATGTTTACATTGACGTCGGAAGTGCTAAACTCATAGCATCACCATAAGTGTTGTAACGTGAAAACTAGTGTGTTCATACCTTTTATTTATTTTTCTAATGAGATATTTTTTTGTTGCCTACAATATTTTTTTTAAGTATACTTACAAGTACCTTTTCTGACTTACATTGGCTTTCCACGTGTGTACTAGGCTATTCGTTAGACTAAAATGTGAATGTGCTATACCTACCTACGAAATAATATAAACCTTTCTCTGGAAATGTTCTAAATTACAGTGCAAGCTGCATTGAAATTCACTTTAGTTTAGAAGATTTCTTCAGACTGACTAGTAACATTCACAATTCCTTGCAGAAAACAGCGTTTTGTACTTCAAACTTCAACTTCTGCAAGGAAACTTGCCAATGGGCACTTGGTATTTAGGTATCCACTACCGCCCATTAACATCCCACTGCTGAGCATAGGACTCCCACAGGAGATAGGGATACTCTCATAGGAGATAGGGAATTAGAGCTTAGACCCACCACGCTGCTCCAATGTGGGTTGGCTGGCTGTATTTAGGTATACTTCGAATTATAGGTATATTAGGCAACTTATAGTGAATTTAAATATTATTTTAATAATCCAAAATATATTTCTTTAGTATTGCAAATATTTTCTTTGAAATCAGATTTTTTAACCTACATATTTGCTTATTTTATTAGCGCATTTCTCAATTCGGCGCCGATGTCGTGACACGGTACATACCATAACAAACTAATAATAAATGTTGGATAAAGTGATTATATTCTTGTTACACACATAAAAGAAAATATTTTAAAGCACTATCTATTTTGGGTGTCTCCGTGACGTAGTGGTGAGCGTGGGAGGTCTTAGGTTTTACGTCCGATAGGGGGCTCTAAATTATCCCTAAATAGAGATCTCGGAGCCTCCCAATATGCAGATGGCGGCCACCGAGTTGGTTTTAGTAGGTACAAATCCTACATGACCCGACTTCTCCCCCAGAAGTTGGGTATCTTAGGAAGATTTCCACCTCGAAAAACATAATTTAAAAAACTCTAAATTGGGTTAGGCCTGGTCTATTGGTAGGCTTCAACCGTGGCTGGGGGGCTCTCAATTATTATAACAATTCAAAAGCACATAAAAATTTAAAAAGTTGAGTTTATAAAGTGTTAATAATTGCTCCACTTTACTCCGGCTGTGAGCGTGGCGCTTTAGTCACTGAACCACTGAGAAGGGATATTTCCTACTGTATATTAACGTGTGTGTGTGTGTAAAGTGGAGCCAATATATAGGTAAACTCAGCATTTTTAATTTTTACTGTTATCTATGCACTAAACCGATTTTGACAAAATTTGGCACAGAGATAGATGATCACTTCAATATTCATTTAATGTCAATGAAAAGGCAGACTTGCTGGCTTTCAACGAAAAATTTAGATGTTACTTACAAATATTGTTATTATTTTAACATTAATACCTAACTCAAGTTGATTTATCGGACCTACTCTGAATGTTCCGCGCATAGCTCAAATTGTCTCTACGTTTTTTTGTTCAACACAAACCACTCAAAATAACGTAATGCGCGTAAGACCATTACGGGTTTAAAGGTGATTGCACACCCAAAGCTATATTTACAAAGAATTATACAGTGGCAGATTCATTTAACGATTCAATAGCACATAAGTTTATCTGAACGAAAAACATTTGAATTTAGAATTTTAATACAACTACAAAAGCAAGATTTCATTTAAAAATTAAGCTTTTTAATGTAGAAACGTTTCAATTTGAATTACTCGATTTGTCCTAGTCCTATGTATAATTATAGTACTTATTTTTTATTTTTTTCATTAGTATTTATTCTTGAAAAAAGAGATCCCTATTATGTATGCAATATGCATGTACCTACTAGCCAATAGTTCAATGTTGTACGGTAAAAATCTAATTTTTAAAATTTTAGAACCTTTTTTAACTGTCCTATAAAATTTTAATGAGACACTTTCAGGTTTGGTTACTTAAAATAGTGATGAATTAAAAGTTTTTCTTAAGTGTTTTACTTTAAAAATTAAACTTACAGAGATTTGAAAACTCCTAGCAAGATTGTAATTAAAGTTACGAGTAAATTTTCAAATTTCAACATTTTCATTGTAAACATGTAACCGGTTGTTAACTCAAGTGTTTTGTCGAGAAAACCCGACTAGGTATAGTTTCGAACTCATCCTCGGACCTTACTGATGAGGCGGCCACACGCTGTCCTGTTGACACTTATTAATATATTTTTGTAATAATACATTTTTATAAAATAAACGTATCGCATTCGTTTATATCTGGAATATAGTCTTTATAGCGTCTCGTTCAATGCGAGCTATTTATATTAGGTTAGAGATGACTTGCTCTTATTGTTAGCAGCTAAAAAGCAGTCAGGTTATTTCATCGGGCATTCCGAAATTACTGGACGACATCTATTGTTGTAATGCCGAAAGAGTCCACTTGATAATGAATTGTACTTTTTTATGTATAAAAAGCTATAATTTGCTTGTCACTGTGTTTTTTTTAAATAGAATACATAAATTAGCAGAAAAAGTTTTGTGTTCTAGGTACCTACCCGCATCAAGTTTATTTCTGTTATTTTAGAATTAGGTACACAAAAACAATAAACTATATATTTTATAAAATTCAAAGTCCTGACTGACTGAGTGACTGACTTATATATCAACGCACATCCTAAACCGCTGGGGTTAGAAACTTGAAATTTTGACAGTAAGTTTCTTTTGTGACCAAGCGCTCCACCCTTAAGGGACTGAAATAAGGGTTGAAACTTTGTATGAAAGTCCGTCATTTCTCAAGTTATATCCATGAAACATGGTATATGAGCTACCGGTTAAAAATTAAGAAATACGTATTTCACAGTTTTTGAAAATTCTACCCCCAAAGGGCTGAAATAGGGGAGTAAAGTTTGTAAAAAAGTCCTTAATTTTACAAGATATTTTTCAAGTTATATCTACGAAACTCGATATTTTGGCTTTCGGTAAAAAATAAAGAAGCACGTGTGTCAATATATTTAAAAATTGCACCCCCAAAGGGGTTAAATAGGGGTTGAAAATTTGAATGAAAGTCCGTCGTTTTTCAAGTTATAGCACAGAATTATAGCCCTGAAACTTGATATTTGGGCTTCCGATTTAAAATTATGAAATACGTATTCCACAGTTTGGAAATTTCTATCCCCAAGGACGTTAAATAGAGAGTTTGTCCTTCAATCACGCCGCAACCGAGCAACGGATCGATGTGATTTTTTGCATGGGTAGGTATAGTTGAGGATCTGGAGAGTGACATAGGCTTCTTTTTATCCCGGAAATGAAGGAATGCCTGTGGGAATTAAAAAACTTATGCCACGCGAACGAAGTCGCGGGCGTCCTCTAGTTAATACATAATACTTTCCGGAAAAATATATTTTTGTGTTGCATGGCTTATAAAACATGGCTTTGCCTTTTCTATCTAATTTCTTGATCTATTCTCTTCTCATTCGTTCACTCTTAGCAGAGTGGTCGTGGTTATGAATTGGCCTTCACAGCAGCTCTTGTGGATCTCCCTCTAGCTACTTCTGTTGGCGGCATCACGGGAATACGCTTAAACGCATAAATTTGTGGCGGAACGAATTGAACTTCTTGATGTATTATAAAATATCTATTTATTAATTTTAAATTAATAGATGCCTATTAGTACCTATCAGGGTAATGTGATAGGAGTGGATAGGTAGTCAAGTCATATAACTAAAGGCTAAATTATTTAAACGCATGAATTATAGTCTTCAACTATAGAGACTAATTTTTACAACATTTAATATTAATATCTTACTCAACGTGCAACTATACTAATTAAAGTTCTTTCAATAAACTTGAATAACTATCTTCAATCATTTGCTTTGAATTTTAGGAATATTAATATAAATTTTGGGACAATTTAAATGGGATAATCGATTCAAAGATGTCACTTCATTAATGCCGTATCCCGTGGCGTTGCATCATCCATTAATCATACACTTCTACTAATTATAGACCAAGAGGCAGCGGACATATTTGCAAACAATTTAACTCAAACCTACAACTCGCTTGAAGTCGACCAACTTGTGGGGAATCTGTCAATTCTGCACTTTCCATTACGAAGTCACTATATTATTAGCACCTTCGAACCCTAACGTAACGTCTATCGGTTCTGTGTGCTCCGCCATTTACCACTTCAACTCTTCAACTTGTCAAGCCTTGACTCATTCCTGATTTCTGAACGAAAGACATAAGACTAATGAAACAACTTAACTCAAACCTGCAACTCGCTTGAAGTCGACCAAATAGTGGGGAATCTGTCAAGTCTGCATTTTCCATTACGAAGTCACCATATTATTAGCACCTTGGGACCCTAAACGTAACGTATATCGGTTCTATATGCTCCGCCATTTACGACTTCAACTCTGCAACTCGTTGAGCCTTGGCTCATTCCTTATTTCTGAACGAAAGACAAGAATAATGAAACAACTTAACTCAAACCTGCAACTCGCTTGAAGTCGACCAAATAGTGGGAAATCTGTCAAGTCTGCATTTTCCATTACGAAGTCACCATATTATTAGCACCTTGGGACCCTAAACGTAACGTATATCGGTTCTATATGCTCCGCCATTTACGACTTCAACTCTGCAACTCGCCGAGCCTCGACTCATTCCTGATTTCTGAACGAAAGACATAAGTCTAATAAAATTAGTTTTTTAAATTTACACAACCATTGGCGTATTGGACAACAAACCAGAGGGCCGTAGGTGCTGAGGAAGATTTAGAAACCAGTGGATTGAAGGAGTGGAAATAGAAAGAAGCTGCTTCTGATCGCTTCGAATGAAGAAGTTTGCGTGACCAAGCCAAGGGCCAACTCAGGGCTATAGCTCTTTACATTTAACACTCAATACGGAATTTATTTATTTCATATAGAACATACAGGAGTCTCTTATGCTACGTCCTGTCTTAGACTTTACCACTACAACCCCTTTCATGATGATGATGATGATGATGACAGGAGATGTTGCCACTATCTCTTGGACTAACTATAAGAGTCGCATAGCATTTGATCCGGGCACGTGGATAGACGCGCCGATTTAGATGATTAAGCCGATCAGCTTGCAGGTTTTTTTTTGGGCGCTAGTATACTTGCGAACAAAAGTCTTCAGTCAATTCGACTTTAAATGTTGATACATTATAGCTTACTTTTTAACAATCTTTTCTGTCACATGTCATTTTCATATTCATATGAAATCCGTTATCAGTTTTCAAGCATTGAATTTTTATGTGCGTTTGATTTTAAGACGCATTTAATACACTAAAACTTTGTTTGTAACTATTATTTATAGCACATAGCCAAAATGTTCACGAAAAAACTATTAGGAATTTCGCCCATGTTGGACTACATTATAACATTAACTAGTACAGCTAAAGCTATTTAATTTAATATAGATTACAGAGCGTATCGGTAATGACTGGGCGTAGCCACTTACCGGGACGTTAATTCATTGCTTTATTGCCGTAAAATAGGCGGCTTAATAATGCATTAGATTTTAATTTAATTAATATTCTTAACACGTTTCTGAATTGTTTAATGTTGCACGAAATTGGACAGTGTCGTATGATTTATTGACTAAAACCGTTTACAATTTGTATAATTTTAAGAAATGTCTCTATTTACTTGTTTATATCGAGCGTAAGTTTGCGGTAAGAACATCTAGGCATTTCTTGCGTAAAATTACCTCAGGCACTCTATATTAGCTAAGGAAATATTAATGGGTAGGTAATAATGTTTTTTTGTAAGCCACGCTCTTATCACAAAAAGCTCCATCTTTATGTTTATTTATTACTGAACTTATGAACTGATTGATTTGAACTTTACTGTTGTATGAATATGAACTTTAAAGTTGCAATCAAATAAATATTATAAATGCGAAAGTTTGGATGGATGTATGGATGTATGGATGTATGGATGTATGGATGTATGGATGTATGGATGTATGGATGTATGGATGTATGGATGTATGGATGTATGGATGTATGGATGTATGGATGTATGGATGTGTAGATGTATGGATGTTTGTTACTCAATCACGCTCCAACGGCTGAACGGATCTGGACGATATTTGGCACAGAGATAGATTATAGTCTGGAATAGCACATAGGCTACTTTTTATCCCGGAAAATTAAAGAGTTCCCGCGGGAACCGAAAAACCTAAATCCACGCGGACGAAGTCGCGGGCATCAGCTAGTTAAATAATAAAAAAAATATTTTGACAATGTGACGTTGTAAATTTTAGAACAATTGATTGGCTTCTCGTATTTATCGAAAATCTATTCTTGTTCAAAGGACGTTCGCGCCACCTAGCATTAAGGTGCAGAACTAAGCGTGGGCGATGTCAGAAACAGCAGAGTTTCTTTCGAGTTCACAATAGATGGCGCTTCGTTGTCGATAGGTCGTATTTAAATAAAATAAAAGACGATAGTATAGCATAACTTATTGAAATTTATTAGTAAAATTCGTTCTTATAATATATTTTTCTTAGTCCGCATATATATTCGGACACGATTTGGTTTATGGCCAGAGCTAATTGAGGCGGCCACACTCGTGTTGCTGCGGGCAACACTGACTTGTCAGGGCAGATTTTCCTTGATGATCATGAGTTGAACATCTTAAATTGTTTCTCAGGAAAAATCCAATCCGCTTTTCCCCATGGCTCCGCCTGGGAAAACACAAATGTTGTCAATTTAGTCTTCCTGACATATTTCATATTTTCATCAATTATGTTCCTGCTTTTACTTTCCAAATAAATGAGGCTATCGGGTTTGTGGGTGGATTCCTGAAATCTTTAGTGGACAGGAGTTCGAGGGTTTCTTTTTTTTTATGGGTTATTTGTGGAATCATTTATGTATCTGATTACTTAATTTGTTAAACCCACTCAATTTTCTTATGAAGAATGGTTCACTACCTCAGTTCAAGGAGAAGAATTTTTGATTGTTCCTGTAAGAACCATCCGATGAAAACTTGGTGAAAATCATTTAGTAATGTAACATTTCGGTTTTGGAAGAATCAAGTAAATTGCCTTTTGGATTTTGGCCTGTGCCGTCCCAGCTTCACTGCATTCATCGTTCCATGGACTCCGGCTTATCGATACAAGTAAGCAAAAGTTTTAGTATCCAGGAACAGTTTTAGTGTGGTGTTCTTACTGTTTGTGTCCGCTAGTTGAACCTAGTCTTTGCTACTGAGCTAAAAAGAAATTTTATGAACCTTTCTGTATCATTTTCTATTCCATGCCTATGGTAAACTAAATTTAAAATATAGATTTTATGGACTATCTATCTAAGCCATTCTAGTGTATCTAAATTTAAGTCTTGTTAGTAAGCTAGAAAACCTAGGTGTTAAGCGACCCCGGTGAAAGAATTATTAAAAACAATTTTGCCTAACAACTAGCAAATTTCATTTATAACACCTCATATACATTACAAGGGAGTCAACAGCTAGCTTCTTTTCTTTACTAGGTAGATAGATCAATCAATTAATTAATTATTTATTTATTTTTTCCTCTAATCTTTGTAAGGTGGTAGATTATTCCGTATCCGGGTATATTTCCAATTTCGCCCAATCCACCCCCTTGCAACAACTTACTTGATTACAAAAATACTTATTAAGATAGAAACAAAAGTCCTTACAAAAGTACAAAAGACCTTAGTTAAATAACAACAATAATTAATTACTCGAAAATTCAAAAGCACTTTTTAAAGTTTATTTGACTAAAAAAAGGAAATAAATGATTTATTTCTTTCTCTATGAACTTTGGTGCGCGCCTGTACACAGCCACATCATCAAAACTCGGCAGCATCTACAAGCTTTCGACATTAGTGACATTCGGTTGACAGATACAGCAGAGATCTAGCGGGATGTTTTGACATGTTGTATGCGCCCTCATTAAACCAGCGGCCTTACTAGCAACGGATAAAGCAGTATTCTTTAAAAATACATCGCATTGGCGGTTCCTCTGATGCGGGCGGCGGTAATCACTTAACATCAGCTGACCCGCCTGCTCGTTTGCTCGCTATTTATATATTTTTTTAAATTATGTCTGGGACTTCGTCCGCGTGGAATAAGTTTTTCGATTCCCTCGGGAACTCTTTAATTTTTTTTTAAAAGCCTATGTTACTCTCGTCCTTAACTAAACACATGCAATTAATAACGTCAATCCGTTATTCTGTTGCGGCGCGATTGAAAGACAAGCAAACCGACAAACAAAAAACCCAACGAAGTAATAAACCAACAAAACAATCACACTTTCGCATTTGTAATAAAAGTATTAGTACGGTGGCAGTTCTATAATATTATGACTATCTTGACGTCCGCAAAGTCCATACTAATATTATAAATGCGAAAGTGTGTCTGTATGTCTGCTACGCTTTCACGGCCCAGCTGTTCCACCGATTTTGATTGACCGATCTGAAATTTGGTATGGTCGTAGTTTGTATCCCGGGGAAGGACATAGGCTACTTTTTATCCCGGAAAATTAAAGAGTTCCTGCGGGAATCAAAAATCTTAATCCACGCGGACGAAGTCGCGGGCAGCATCTAATAAGGATTATAATCCTGAAACAAGAGCGTCAACAACATTAATATAATACTGCTTTAAGCGATGGCAGTAAGCCCATGAATTAAACTGTTACCGGCTTAACTACGAATAATTAAAAGTGTACATGAATTATTTAATGTCATTAAGATTATTTTATTGAGCGGAAGAAGAAATTTATCATTGCGATTTTTTAATCAAATACTGAAAAAATACAAGTACCTATGGAGGTTGGTAGGTAGTTAAATAAGAGTAGGTATGATTGTATGTGTTTGTAGAGTGGTAAAAGTGTGAGAGAAAGTGGGTAAAAAAAGTGGGTAGAGACTAGTATGTACCTGTTGTAATACGCTTTTTAACAAACAGTAAAATAAATAAAAATGTTTGAATTTCACAGCCAGTAGGGACGTGATGATCATTAGTCATCAACCACGCTCCGAGAGTGGCACCTTGGCACCAAGGCAGGGAGGCACCTTGATCTTAGAAAAACCCCACAAAAACTCATCCGGGTACAGAATAACCCACCTGCAATATCTCAAGATTCTAGACGCAGCCCGTTTGAACTTTAAGATTATGATCTTAAAGTTCAAACGGGCTGCGTCTAGAAACTGTCTGTCTGTAGTCTGACTGACTGACTGCCATTTATTATATGTAATAAATGGCAGTCAGTCAGTCAGTCAGTCAGATTCTTCTTTATATAAATACTAGATGATGCCCGCGACTTTGTCCGTGTGGATTGAGTTTTTTGATTCCTGTGTGAACTCTTTAATTTTCCGGTATAAAAAGAGGGGAAAAGGCATTCCCCGGGATCTAAACTGTAAATTTCCAATTTGGTATAAGAGGCTTCACCAAAGTCGGTTGAAATTATAGGCCGTTAAAGCGTCACAGGCAGACAGACTGACATACTTTCGCATTAGTATGGATTTATACCTCTCTTCCATGAAAATCCGGTACTCTAGTCCAAACGAAGTCACGGTAAAAGCTACAATATAGGTAGCTTAGAGTTAAATCCATTTTGCACCACATAATTACAGCAGCCGGATATATCTAGTTCAATATCGGGGCCTTGGCTTAGCGGTTGCCATTTGAATTGTATAAATCGGAACATTTGACCCACTCTATCTATTAACTACAGTGGGGCCATTTTAAAAAGCCGCCTTTGACATTTCACAAAAGCAAGCAAATGATTACAAAGCAAGCAAATTTTTTTTTTAATATTTTACCAGTGGACGGTAGGCATTGGGTACATTAATTGGTTTGCTTTTCCACGAGTATAAAAAAACACCTTGTATATATTCTTAAAAAAAAGTGTTAAAAAAAGTGTTAAACTCGGTAACCATGTGAGTGTGATGTTATTTAACACTGACTGCAAAGTATTCCTTAAAACCATATCATTACTAATATTATAAATGCGAAAGTGTATCTGTCGGTCTGTCTATCTGCTACGCTTTAACGGCCCATCTTTAAAACCGATTTTGATAAAATTTGGTATGGAGGTAGTTTACATCACGTGGAAGGACATTAGGCTACATTTAGCCCGGAAAATTAGGAAGTACCCCCGGGAATTAATAAATATGCCAAGCGAACGAAGTCGCGGGCAGCATCTAGTTATAGATATAACTATAATTATTGCAACAAACATATTATATTACGATCATTTTTTTTCTATGCCCTCGAGCTTTTGATTGTCTAAATTATTTTCTTATTGTGACTTAGTCAAATACATAGAAGTTAGTGTTTTTTCGTTGGTCTCACACAAGGCAACAAGCCATAGTTTACCCAGATGTGTCTTTATCTTGGCTGTAGGGTGGAAACTAGCCGTGACAGAACCCTTTCACTAGACAGGGATAACATTATATAACCAGTAAAAACAGGCAATGCCGTTAAATTTTTTCTTTTTGACGACCTCCGTGGCGCAGTATTGAGCGCTGTTGTCTTAACATGCGAAGGTCCGGGGTTCGATCCCTGGCAGGGTCAATTTGGGAATTTATAATTTACTGAATTATTTACCCTGTTCTGGCCAGGTGGGAGGGCCTTCGGCCGTGGCTAGTTACTACCCTACGGGCAAAGACGTACCGCCAAGCGATTTAGCGTTCCGGTACGATGCCGTATAGAAACCGAATAGGGGTATGGGTTTAATATAACTGCCATGCCACTAACAGGTAACAGGTAGCCCGCTACCATCTTAGACTGCATCATCGCTTACCATCAGGTGAGAACGCAGTCAAGGGTTAACAAGGGATAAAAAAACCTGTCAAAATACCCTGTTATTATGGCCATAATAAAATGTATTAGCATAACGCAAACCTCAGAAAAGGAGTGTTGGTTGGTATTTTAGGATTAATTAACCGTTTCAAGGCAAATAAATGGTACATATCTAATTAATTAGTATCGGGTTGTAATATCGCGATCGTGTTTTGTTTTTGTTATTATACCTATTAATGACAGTGATAAATGGTTATTGTTGACGACCTTATAGTAGGTACTAGGTACCTCGTAATGCTGTAAATAATTGAAGCTTTAAAAAAAGTCCCGCATTTGAAACTGGGTCGAAACGTTTAAAATTAGATACCTATCAAAGATATATGTAGTACTAGCTGATGCCCGCGACTTCGTCCGCGTGGATCGAGGTTTTTCGGTTCCCGCGGGAACTCCTTAATTTTCCGGGATAAAAAGTAGCCTATGTGTTATTCCAGACTATAATCTATCTCTGTGCCAAATTTCATCCAGATCGGTTCAGCCGTTGGGGCGTGATTGAGTAACAAACATACATCCATACATACATACATCCATCCATCCAAACTTTCGCATTTATAATATTTATTTGATATGATACAAAATTTTGGAGAACTATGTAGGAGATATTCATAAAAATTAAGTACCTACATAACAAAACCTCGAAAGTTTTACATAGACGTTTTGACTTGTTCGGTTGGCTAGTGCGGTTTCGATCTTAAGCCTTGTAGAGTTTAGTTGGACTAGCATTAGAGCGCTGACTAAACATCTGCCCATCGATTGTGTAAGGAAATCGTAATCGTAATCGCTTGTCAAACGTATAATCCGACATGTTTAAAGAGTTCATAAATGCCTGCACGTCAAAAAGCATGTATGACCCTTTTAAACAGTTCGAGTAATACGTTTTAAGCTCTAAAATGATTACGATTTTCTTAGACAATTGGGCCTCAGATTCATCAGAAGTCAGCCCCGACAGCCGCAGAAATGCACAATTAACAGACAGACGGTATTACCTTAATGGATTTACTTACTTATTGATGCATCAATCAATGCCCGGGTTAGATGCTTAATTGATAGATACGTTTCTACTCTAAGGTACCTACGCCTTTTTTTATTTTTACTATTGATGCTATTAATATTTTGTTATATTATGACCTTATTTCTATAGTCACTTCAAGGTTTGGAGTATCATGGTAATGGGTTGCTCTCAGCACGATTTAAGCTTCCTACCTATTTTATTTTTTATCTAATCCATACCAATAGTATAAATGTGAAAGTGTGTCTGTCTGTCTGCTACATATTCACGGCACATCTGTTATGAATCCCTCGATATCATAGATCAAGGACCTCTCGATAGAATTTGCTATGGACCCCGCGCTTGCTCAATCCGGCACAGCATATGTTTATACTTACCGCCGAGTTTCTTGCTAGTTCATCTCGGTAGGAATGGCATTCCGAATCAGTGGTAGATTAATTTGATGATTCAAAAGCACTTTTAAAGGTTTATTTGAATAAAAAACATTTAAATTTGAATTTGTAATTAATATTAGTATGGATAATGGAAAGTATGAATTTGTCAAATATAAATATTATTTTGACGAGTTTATTCCAAAGTAGGAAAGATCAGATGTAGAAAGCTTGAACAATTTTAGTCTTAATCTTAGACTGCATCATCACTTATCATCACGTGAGATCGCAGTCAAGGGCTAACTTTTAGTGGTTAAAAAACAACAATTTTAACTGACTTTTTAACAAGCAGGGGACTTAAAATGATTTACTAGTAGAAATTATTACTATAGCAACTATAAGTACCTAACTACTTTTAATAACTATTACTATAACAAATTGTGCCCTGTAAACCAAATGTAGCGTGGTAAATCCAACTCAAATAGAGGCTCTGAGCTTAAATGCGGCAATTAATCAAACTTGTCACAGATGGTCCACATCTGTGACGATGGCTTGCCGATTGCACAACCTTACTGTTAAATAGTACCTATGGGATTTGTCATTTTTACTTGTTAAAGGAATTTAGTGTAGTTCTTATTGCCTACTAACCTGAAATAAGGAAGGAAAGAAACAGACAAATGAATGTGGTACAACGTGCAGCTTGCGAGATCCTGGTGGAAGGCTTCGGCCGAGGCTAGCTACCATCCTTTTCTTTTTCTGGTGAGGAGGAAAATCCTCATTGGATACCTCAGGAGTTTTGGAGGCATGCCCGACTCCATTGGGGATGAAACCCAGCGGGTTACGGACTAAAAACCTCCTCCTCCTTCTCCGCTCAATCTTTCAGGTACAGCCTTTGCATTCCGTCGGCGGCTAAGACATGCCGCCAAGCGATTTAGCGTTCCGTTACGATGCCGTGTATAAACCTATTAGGAGTATGGGTTTAATATATCTGCCATACTTCTAACAGGTTAGCTCGCTACCATCTTAGACTACCTCATCACTTAAGTACCATCAGATGAGATCGCAGTCAAGGGCTAACTTGTAATTGATAAAAAAAATAAGAATAGTTTTTTTTTAATATAACTCCGTGATTATTAGACTCTATAATATATTATAGTACGTTAGGTTACGGTTCGTTTAATATATTCAATCATGATTTAAAAAACTCCTCCTTACGTCATTGCATGATATCAATGCATAGATAAATATCATGAACCCTACTATACGCATACGTATAAAATGGAATATACGTTATAGCGAATCTTTCTCACGGCCGCTGGTAATAAATAATCAGGATCCAATAACAGTGACTACATTAAATCAAGTTCCGGTACGCACTCCGTACTTTAATATCGTACCAAGTGATATATTATATTAAAGGATCGCGAGATGCATCGCTAGGTGCTGAGATAAATTATTTTCTAGTTTGCATATATTTTGTAACTGGATCAGTTCGTATTTGAAAGGAGATACTTGGTATCGGATTATTTATTAAAATCAATTGAGACAAAGGACCGCATGCACTTATACATACCTATGTCAACTTTTTTGGATTGCATCATATTTAATGAATTATTATGTTTTTACAATTTAAGCAATTTATAAAATGGTATAGGTTATTGGTTAGCTATTTCGCCAACATTTAACGTTGATTTTTATTTTATAAAAAGCTGTTAGCTGACTAAAAATTTTTAGCTGTTAGCAAAAAATGCATTTTTTGACTAATATTTTTGAAGTGAAAACTTCTAGAGCCGCGTTGAGCACTTTAGTAGGGGAATTTCACATTTTAATACTAAAGTTCTAAGTTATAAAGTTTTCACTTCTATCGGCACTCGGCAGTCCCTATGCCTGCCAATTTTTTTTTGATCTTGTTAACTTAAGTTTGAGTAAGTACCTAAATCCTAAATATACTCGAATATAAAAAATAAAATAAATTAGCCTTTATTTTTCCTTAGGTAGGTAGGTATACATAATATTAAATACAGTATTGGATAGAAGCAGGCGTTACTTTGCGGAAGTCCATGATTATGAAGGAACTTGAAATTTAATTTGCTATAATCCGCAACAATATGCAAATATATGTGGTACAGTGCAAGTGCAAGATAAGCTGCAAGTGCAAGATACACTGTACCACATATATTTGCCTATTGTTGCGGATTATAGTAAATTAAATATCAAGTTCCTTCATTAAATACAGTTACATTTTTTTTGTGCTTACGCCTACATTTAATTTTAAGAATTCGTGTATCAGTTTCAATGATTTCCTATTTACTTAAGACTAACGTGCACTACTCCTATATAGGTAAGTACTCGTACACCTAATTTTAATATCAGAAAAACCCATGTACCTACACAGTTAGGCTCCCCCAACCCAATAAATCAACTAAACTAGTGACCTTTACCTCATTACGCTTGTCAGAAAAACAAGTTGGATTTGCGGTTAATATTAATGCGTTGAAATGCACGGTTTGATGCTAATGTCAATCATTTTTAATGGGAACCACGAGCAACCTACGAGTTTATACCCATATAAACTTATAGACATTGTTTAGATTTAACTAAAGTTGAGCGTTACGTTGATAGGGATTAAGTTTGTAATAAAGGTGTTCGGACGCAGTATTTTTTTTAAATCCATGACGAAACGTACCTCATGCATTTTGGATAAGAGCTTCTTTGTGTGGATATCTCACAGAACGTTACACGACAGCAGAATACAGTAAAGACGTAAGACTCCCGTGGAAATTCTGAAAAATCTATCCTGAATCCTTTTCTGCATCATAAAGTTCACATCTGTGCAATATTTCAGCTTTCTATTTCCAAGGGTTAAGGGTTAGGGCGTTGATTATTCAATTAGTGAGTAGGACAGTCAGAAGTAGAGATTTTTCACTTGTACTCTTCAGAACTAGATGCTCAAAAGCTCGCACTTGGATCATTTTGATGCTTTAAAGAAATCGTATAACTTAACTTATAATTCGTTTGAAGCAATGTAATTAAAATCAATGGAAATAAATCTTCAATAGTAACATGCATACAAAACATTGGTTTTAAGGATACGGAATACGGAACTCCAAAATACTGATATGACTATAAAAAATCTTCTATTTAAACAACATTATAATTAGTCCATTAAAAGTTATGTTAGTAGTATTTACATTGCGTACTTATAATACATAATCACATCCTTTGATACATAATGATGTAGGACAAATCATGTTAACCACCACAATTGTTCCACAATGATGCGTGACAACCTTGAGCTTACATGACTAATCTGTGAATTAACCTTTAGCAAATTATGTCACTCTGCGCATCCTTAACTCGGAACAATAGAATATGACAAAGTCACCGAAATTATTTAATAGCAAACTGTAAAGTGTTTTATGTGTTGCTGTTCTGCTTTTCTTCCATAATTTTTATTGTAAAAAGGTAAAATATTCAAAGGTAAAGAATACCAAGTCATATAAAGATGTGTGCACATTATCTGAGATTGTAGAGCCTCATGTTTTAGAGACACATTAGTGATAAAAAATACTTAAAGATTGATGGGCATATGCTGAAGGACTCACCAGAGAAGTCACTTTTTTCAGTGTGCCTAGTGGGAGATTTTCTTCTCATTCTAACGCGACAACGTTTTAACTACGATTTGTATGGAATTGTCCAACAGCTGGCGCTCAATTAATTCCATATGAATGACAGCTTAGAACGTTGTCGAATACGTAAAAAGACACTCAGCCTACAGTAGCCGAAACGGAAATTTTTACTGATATATTAAGTCAGTTTAGACTTCCACCGATTCGCTAGGGTGAACAAAATATTTCAAATCAAATGAAATAAAATTATTTATTTCAATAATAAGCATTCTGTTACAGCGTTACATTAAAGCTTTTAGTTTGTAGATAGGTAGATTTCTTAACAGCTAACATAATATTATTTTATATTTGCTTAGAAGCTATGGTTACTAGACACCAATGTGCGGCTAATCTCAAAGAGATTGTCAAAATATATTTTACTGAAAACTATACTTAATATTATAAATGCGAAAGTGTGTCTGTCTGTCTGTCTGCTACGCTTACACGGCCCACCTGTTCAACCAATTTTGATGAAATTTGGTATAGGGATAGGTTATATCCCGCTGAAGCTACTTTATGCTACATTTTATCCAGGAAAATAAAGGAGTTCCCGCGGGAATTGAAAAAAACCTAGCGGACGAAATCGCGGACATAATCTACTTAGTACAATTATAAATTCAAAGATGACTTACGATATTAGCACCAATATTACTTATAACGTAACAGACTTTGTAAACATCTCCTAAAACTACCTTCCTGGTCCTCTGTAAGCCTTCCAAGGTCACATGAATAAGAATGAAGCTTATCATAGCCATACACGATTTGTACAGACAGTACACAATGGTGATTTAATGACAAGTCTTTTCCCATTATGCTTAGCATGAACTTGTGTTTAAATCTTGATTAAAATAAAGGGGCACTTGTTACTTGTTGTAGAGTTCCCGCGGGTACCAAAACCATCAATCCACGTGGACGAAATCGCGGTCATCAGCTAGGAACTTAATATACTACAGTATAATACTAAAACCAATGCATAGATTTAAAATCCATCTTAAATCACAAACCCAATATATGTATTAATTATTAAGTGAATCGCATGATAAGTAAGTATATCACAAGCCGAAGCTGACCATTTGTGTGGTCCACTGTACACTATAACTCGCAACCGACGCATAAAAATAAATATTAAACAAAAGATTTATTTCAATTACACCTAATGAGCGTGAAAAACAATTATAAGGCAATGGCATCGCGGGCCGGTGTTAAACAATCCGACAGGGCTTGCACACACATAAGTCAAGACAGGCGTGTTTATGAGAGCCGTAGTTTAGTCGTACCGGCGTCTACAAACATGAAACTTGTTCAAGACAGATATTTTATGCTTTCAACGTTCCGACACCTTAATGTTTATCCAAGATGTAGATTTGAATTTATTAAGGGTCCTGCCTACTATTTTGGGTTTGTTCCTGTAGTAAGTATTACCTATCCTGTGGTTTGTTCTATGGTTTTAATCATACTAATATTATAAATGCGAAAGTGTGTTTGTTTGTTAGTTTGTTGGTTTGTCCTTCAATCACGTCGCAACGGAGCAACGGATCGGCGTGATTTTTGGCATGGGTATAGTTGAGGACCTGGAGAGTGGCATAACTAGGAAGTTCCCGAGGGAATCATAAAAAACTTGAACCACGCGGACGAAGTCGCGGACATCAGCTAGTATGATATAATCAAATAAATATTATAAATGCGAAAGTTTGGATGGATGGATGTATGGATGTATGGATGTATGTTTGTTACTCAATCACGCTCCAACGGATGAACGGATCTGGATGAAATTTGGCACAGAGATAGATTATAGTCTGGAATAGCACATAGGCTACTTTTTATCCCGGAAAATTAAAGAGTTCCCGCGGGAACCGAAAAACCTCCATCCACGCGGACAAAGTCGCGGGCATCAGCTAGTTATATATAAATACGAAAGTGGTTTGCATGGGCATAGTTGAGATTCCCCGGTTGTGTTGAAACGTGTTGAGACCTAAATATTTTTTTTCATAAATCAGCTTTAAAGCACTTTTATTTTTCATTGAAGTAATAGTTAGCTCTGTTTGATTTGAATTTGCCCTTCTATCTTTTCCTTCCCTGTTATTCGTATTTCGTATAATTACAAAAACTATGTTTTATAGGTGCATTGATCAGGTACATTAATAATCATTTAAATCAGGTTTTTTAAGTTCTTCTCCTTTTTATTTTGCTATGGTTTTCGATGTCGTGATTGTGTAGCATGCCTTAGCTGACAGCTAATTTTAATCTTCGATTAAGGGCTAGACTTCTGTCAGGCTCTCGAATAATGAGAGAAGTGGATGGTTTATCGTAGACATTGGGGGATTCATGCGGTTGGATTGCCGTTATACTACATTGTAATATAACTGATAATAAATCCATACAAATAAAATACTTCAATGCGAAAGCATGCGTGTCTGCATGTCCGTCTGCTACGCTTTCGCGACCCATCGTTTCAATTGATTTTGACGAAATTTCGTACAGAGGTAGGTTGCATCCCGGGGAAGGACTTTTTATCCCGGAAAACTGAAGAGATTTAGAGAGATTCCCGCAAATTAGATTACCTTAATCCACGCGGATGTAATCGCGGGCATCATCTAGTAGTGCAATAATTTGTATTATTAGCTAGTGCGTTAGTAATACAGTTTATTAGTTAGTAATACAGCAAGGCTTACTTGGAGGTTTCTCGGCTGTCGCTTGTGAGGAGCCAAGAGCAAGGTCAGTGTCCGAGAGTGCGGGGCGACACAATGGTGCACTCATTAGTACGCCATTTGCATGCACTAATTATGGGGACACGCGGTACGCCGGCGTCAAACATGTAGTGTCACGGGTTCCTTTATTTTTGCAAACGTTTTAAAGTTAGTCTAAGGGTCTAGCCCCACTATAGACGCACGGAGCGGCGCGGCACGTAGAGGCAAATATTCTTTGTATGAGAATGTCATGGGGCTGGGCTGAGTTAAGCCATCCGGCACGGAGATGCACTGCAACATAGTAGGGATGATGACAACTCAATCAAATCAGCAACTCTTTATCAAACTTAAAAACGCACTTCTAGTATGGAAGTTGTATGAAATTCACAGCTGTTGTGTCGTCATAAAATTTCAACGCACATTTTTTCTTGAATCTATATTTTATAAAATGGTTATCAAACTTAAAACTTACCGAGGATGTGAATTTTAGTTCTTTTGGGAGACCCTCTATTTAATAATCAGTTAGAAAGAATTTATTTTTTCATATAGTCATCATCCCTATTGCACAAAGAATACATACCGCTACGTGCCGCGCCGCACCGCTGCTCTGTAGTGGGGACATCTGCATCTAGACCTTTAGTCAAGTTACTTACTAGTCTGAAGGCTCGTGCAGCGTGCGTGCGATATCGCGCGATTTCGGTCGCTATACGACGAATCACAGTGCAGTGCGCGGGCGCCGGTGGTCCCATACTATACTGTGAATTGTGATTCGTCGTTAGAAGTCGCTGCGATCAAAGTCGCGCGATATCTTCGGCACCCTGCGCGAGCTCTAAGGAGATTCGTTCTTTCCAACCAGTCGTTCGTCGGAGGCGTCTAGACAGAGAAACGCTGCGGGGTACCTAACCGGGACGCTAACCTAACCTAACGGAGGAGAATTCTCTAATGTGAAATTTGTACCTGTATTTATTTTGAAATTTACCTAACGTGTTGGTAACCACTAACAAAAATTATAAATTACATCCACTTCGTTCTAATAATTCAATCTCCTTCATCAACTATACTATCAAATTTTCAATAAACACGCATATATATCCGTTGCTCTGTTGTGGCGCGATTTAAGGGCAATTTAATAAATAAAAACGCTTTCACATTTTTTTATTAGTATGATTTCTTATTTCTAGTATAGTTTTAGAATATCCTATCTCGTATAACTTAGTACTTTCAAAACAAGAGTGAATATAGGCATCTTATAGGCAAACGCGTTTCAGCCTAGACCTCATCATTGCTTTGCACTAAGTATAATTGTCCAATTTCCAATTTATTTATTATTATCAAAGAATTTTTTACATTTACATGGTTTCTTAGCACCCCTTATAAGCCTTGTCGTCTTCTCTGGGGGCTGCACATTCCTCTTAGATCTACTTATTACATAAATACACGTATTATGCGGACAAATAAAATAAATGGAAATGTCATTAAATGGAAGCCCACTTTGCAATTAAAAAATGAAGTCCATGAAGAAAGCTTTTGTTCAGCTATGAGGCAATAGCGTTTTTAACACGAGATACACAAACTAGTTCTTCTAAGTACATATACCTAAACTTTTATTCGTTGCACGTGCGAAGCCTCGGGCAAAAGCTTGTGTTAAATATAGTTGGTTAATAGCTTCAAACACACAGCTTGACAGGCGAAGGTTAATTGAGTGCTAATAACTGCCATTGCGGTCCAGCGTCCAATACTGATAGGCTGAGAGCTATTAAAATTGAATCGGACTCCATTTTCCCATTTTTTTTTTATTCCACTATAAGTTAGCCGTTGACTGCGATCTCACGTGATGATTAGTGATGAATAAGTCTAAGATGGTAGCGGGCTAATCTGTTATGGGTACGGCAGTTATATTAAACCCATATTCCTAATCGGTTTCTACACGGAATCGTAACGGAATGGTGGTAACTAGCCACGGCCGAAGCCTCCCACCAAGCCAGAACAGGGAAAATTCGAAATTATAATATATAAATTATAAATTCCCAACTCTACCGGGGATCGAACCCGGGACCTCCGCACGTTAAGACAACAACGCTCAACACTGTGCCAGGGAGGTCGTAAGACTCAACACTAGTAGGCTAAGAGCTAATGATATGGAATCAGACTTCATTCTCTTCCTCTCTTATCAGGGCGCATTTTGTACCCTTGTAGCTTTAGTTTTAAGTACACGCTATTAATTATCACTATTAATTTAATACTAGTTACTTATGAAATTCAACAATACATACTAGTAATATTATAAATGCGAAAGTGTGTCTGTCTGCTATGCTTTCAAGGTGCGTCTTTTCAGCCGATTTTAACGAAATTTGGTACAGAGATAGGTTGCATCTGAAGACATTTACTTTTCATCCCGGATATAGAGTATCCGCAGGAATAAAAAACCATAATCCACGGGCATCGTCTAGTTGACAATAAATTTCACTTGACAATATACAGTGTTAACTATACGGTGCTATTTATGGACACCGGCTCTTACTAAATATCATTAGTCACTCAGTACTAATTCAAACAAATAGTTTTACATGCTGGGTACTTACATATACTCTCTTTACTTTAAATATACATATATTGTTATACTCTCTTTACTCTTACTTTAATTTGTACACCGCAAACCGCAAAAACATACAGAAAATAACAAGAAGGAAGTAAAGTACAAAAGGCGATCTAATCGCATGCGATTAACCTGCGGGTATTGTATAATTATAAACATACAACCGAATGGCTAAATAGGTACTAATAAAAAAACCAATTGCACAAATTATAATACTCATAAATCAAAATAAACTAACATATTATTACGTTTGCTCACTCTAATTTGGTCTTTTAACTTTGGTCTCATAAAATTAAACACTTCTCAGGTAAAATACCAATTTTAGTAAAAATCTTTTAATTTCTTATAAGTAGGTTTGTCAAATTAATCTTCATGATTTGTACCTAACCAAGAGTAGCTTACCCATTCCACTTTTATATAATTTTCACTTTTGGGATCGGTGGGATTTCTTAAAATATGACTAGGGCCGATAATAAAAAGATCTATGTAAAACATTATATTATCACTAGCTGATGCCCGCGACTTCGTCCGCGTGATTTGAGGTTTTTTGATTCCCGCGGGGACTCTTTAATTTTCCGGGGTAAAAAGTAGCCTATGTGCTTTTCCAGACTATAATCTATCACTGTGCCTTTCATCCAGATCTGTTCAAGCGTGATTGAGTAACAAACATCCATCCATCCATCCTTACATCCATCCATCCATCCAAACTTTCGCATTTATAATATTAGTATAGAGTATAGATTATATTATTACCTATATCAATTTTGCACAATATGAACTACGAAGTAGTGTAGGTAGGTACAGTTACAAAATATACGTACAACGCGATCATACAAAGATCTTACTTATTACGGCTAGAATTTCTACGAGATGTGGGGAAAATTGCCTCGCTCCAGGCCCCGTTTAGCGCTCTACCAGCCGATTGTTAGGCCGGCTATCATAATCAACGCTTTATAAAGAAGCATGTGAGACAACTATGCAATACGTGATCATATTTTTTTTTACATACTGGTACATACTTGACCACATTTTTGCATGCAGACTTCGTAACTATTTTCACAGATATAATGAGTAAGTACTTAGGAAGGAGACTATGGAAATTCTCAGTACTCACTAGGTAATACCTAATGAAATTGCATGCTTTGAGACTGTTTTTCTCTTAGGTACTTCAGCTTTCTGAACGTTTTGTGGTCATTTGTAATTTATCGTAATTTTTGACAACTTTTCTTGAAAAATAAAGTTAAAGGAACTACAAATTCTCGTAATTTGGCTCTTCAAGTTTATATCGCTTTTTTATGGGTCATGAAACGCGACCCCTTTTTAAGAACAGATCCTTCCGCATATTATTGATACCGGTATTAGTAGAAACTTTACATAGGGTCAATTCGCCATACAATAAGTAGTCGCTTTCTCTATGAATTACCAACTGAGGTAGGTACTAAGACTACTAGGGTAACATAAAAGTACTGGAGCTCGACGTAAGACAGTATTAGAATTTATAGATGAATAAAGAGATAGAGGAATGCCATACGTAGTAATGCGAGGGCCGTGTACTGCGCGCTGATATGCTGTTGCGGTTTCTATACACGGTCTTTTGGGTGTGTCGTAAAATAAAAGCGGGAGAGACTTAAAATAGTTGGAAAATAGAGCACCAAATATAACATATTCTTAAAATGGAACAGCATTATCTAGAAATACCAAACTTAAAAGTCGTACGCCTTTGTATTGCTTACTTTGAAATACCAAAACTAGCGCTCCTTCTATAAAAATCTAGTATCTAGTTAGTATCTAGCTATAAACAGAGTTTAAAAAAATCTCCGTTTGACAAGTTTTAATTTCTACGTAATAAAACACCTCAATATTCTGGAATTTATTCAATGTTTGTATTAGAAAAACCTGATTACATACTTATTTCTGTTTGAAATTATTTGGAAATAAGTATAAGAACGAAAATGTAATAAGTAATTTTAAGATACCGTAACTGATTATCATCATCATATTTTTATGTAACTGGACGTCAATAAGTGTTGTGTACCTACCTAAATTGAATAAATATTTATGACTTATGACTTGTTTATGACATAAGTAAGGTATGTTGGGGTAAGAACGGACGGATTTCAGCCCAATTGAAAAGGTTTTGTAAAAACTCAATTTTCTCGATATTTGTTGAAGATAAATTACAAAAATATTGTGCATGTGTTTAATTTTTAAACGTAGCTTAGGTTTCAATTTTGATTATTTTTGTAAACTCAATAGTTTCTGCTTTATACGCATGTAAAAACAAGACATACATTTTTATGGCTATGGTTAAAAAATTGTCCTTCGGGGGCAAGATCGGACGTACTTTCAAACCCGCTTCTATGGCTTTGAGAACAAGGTGTATAAGAATAATAAATCCGATCTTAAACGAACTACAATATATAAAAAAATAACGTTTATGTAATTAAAAACATGAATGTTCCAATCGATTTTATTTTTTTTGACTTAAAGGCATCCGATCTTACCCCCAGTGATAAATTTTATACATTTTGTGGTTCTCAAACTTTGCTCTCATCATAAGATGAAATTATCCAGATCTGCGGGTAAGATCGGATGAATATATTTTTTGCTAGTTATTAATAATAGCTAATTTTAACTTTGAAAAAGGGACAGAAAAAGTTTTCAATGTCCGAAGTAAAGACATCAAAAATTCTGTGTTCAAAATTGTAACGTTGATCCCAAGCATGGAAATTGTTTTTATTTTTCTTTTATTTTTATTTATAAATAAAAATAAAAGACAGAAATATAAAAACTTAAATAAATAACATAGTAAAATAAATGACAAATAAAAATTAATGCCGTAAATAAAAAAATAAAAACGATACCCAAGATATAAGACGAACGTATTATACAGACATTTTTAATGTTATTGGGCTCTTTTCTATATCTGTACGCTTCTGAACACATTTCCATCAAAATCTCGAGATCAAAATAGAATAATCCTTTCACTGTTTTTTAAGGTGAAAAATATTAATGTTATAAAAGTTTGACAATCCCTGCCTCATTTTGTACAGGAAAAGACCGGATGGTTTTAATCCGATCTTTACCCGAAAGGGGGAACATCGGATATCTGCTAATAGACATCCTAGGCGTATTCTGATCAGATCTATCTAGCTATTGCTACTTAAAACCTAGTATTAAGGTGAAATATTAGCAAAACAAGCTGTATTTTCGCCAAAATATGAATCTAAAAGGGTAAGGGAAAGATCGGATAGAAGAAAAAAAGACAAAAATTGCCTTGTTTTTTAAATTCACCATAACACACGAACGGGCTGTCGGAGCGACTGGCGCGAACTGAAGTAGACGCATAACAAAATGGTGTTGAACATAATGATGCCAATTTTAAAAAATATGGTCTCATTCGCGGGAAATTTGATGTGTACGGTCTTACCCCCTTTCCGCTCTTACCCCAACATACCTTACCTCCCAAGAAATAAATAAGCATTTTTCAAAATTAAAATAATACCAAGTTATTCCACATGATAAAAGCCAGCGAGTTATGAAAATCAGAAGTGATAAAAGACGCTACGCTTTAAACTTGAGCCAACCACAGACCGATATTGAAAATTGCCTAAATTATTAGTTGCCTTTGTACGGCTTGCAGCGTGGGAAAACGGGTGGAGTTTTCACTTGATAACTACTTGAATTTCTAAAACAAGCCTATTGCTCATAAATTGAATGTGTACATTTGGTAAAGAAAAGGTAGTTTTAACTACCGATTCTATACTTTTTTATAATACAAAGACTGATTTCTAAAGCTAATAACTACAAAAGTTAAAAACAGTAGGTTCCTATTTGGGAAACATGTTAACGAAATTTTTTACTTCTTTATTTATTTTTCACTTTACTAGATAATCTAGTAGTATACAAAATTAGTCATAATATGCACTTGCAATAATTAACCATTAAACATTGAAATATTTTTAATAGCTTAGAACATTGAATTTTTTTATGGCTATTTTAAAATACTAAACTTTAATGTTGAAGATATTAATTGTTTTGCCTCGAAGTGCTGCCTAAAATAAGAGATATTAAGTATCTCTACGTAGACAACCTCTCTAGCGCCGTGACGTGCAGTGTGGTTTAAAAGTCACGTTTCCGGTTCGATTCCCGACAGGAGTACTTTGGGAGTTAAAAATTTCTAAATTATTTTCAGTCTGGACTGTTGTAAGGTATGGGCCGTGGCTAGTTATACTCGTACCACCGTAACAGTAATAAAAGACGTACCACCAAGTGATAAAGCGTTTCGGTACGATACCATATGGGTTTATTAATGGTTTAATATTATTATTGTATAGGCCTACCAAGGCAGGCCCGTAGCTACTTACCAGTTAAAAACATCTACTTATTTACTTTCATGTAGTCTTACATTGTAAGAATATCATATTATTAGTTTTTGTGTTATTTTAAAATAAAAATGATCTTAAAATATCTCGCAGTAGACGTATAAGATCGCGTGCACCACTTTGCTTGCTAAAAACCTGTACTTTAGTGCTCATTGGCTGGCTTTGGTTACTTGGACCCTTTTGTGCGTTTGATTATTTAATCGTGGGAATTTTTGTTTTCATGGAAATTTTAAGTTACCTTTTTTTTTGGAATGGGGCATTTTCATTTGGCATACCTCTGCCGCCTAAAGTGACCCTGGCTCGAAAAGCAGATCAATAGTTTTCCTAAGAGTATCGCAGAAACCCTTTAGCAAACGCTTAAACGACGCGCTTTAGACGTTCTCGAGTTACGTTTTTTACAAGTATCACGATAGTTTATCATCCTTAGTTCGCGGTAACAACGTCCTAACCGCCGCACTGTGCATAGCGCGTCTCTTACGCGTATAAGAGAGATGCTACTTGTTTACTTACTTTTCAGCCTATAAGATTTTTCACTATTTTGAGCATTCTTTTGCTACACAAAGACAGAGTAGTTATCGAATTTAAATATGTATTACTCACACAATGTTAATTGAGTTTGTATACCTACTTATTAATGGTTTTATATTATTGTAATATGTGAAGGTAAGTAGACCTTTAATGAATTCCTAGAAACTATTGATCATTTAAAAGTTTTTTAAACCTTGGCTCCTATATTAATAAGATGATAAAAAACCGGTCAAGTGCGAGTCAGACTCACCTACAAAGGGTTCCGACATACTATATAAACTCTTTTAGTAAATAACAAGAAAAATGACATAAAAACACGTAATTGATTGCGTTAACTCAGAAGCTTGATTTTTTTACAGCTCCAAAAAACCATAGACCTAAGTATTTGATATTAATTTCATTTTGTTACCTCCTCGCGTTCCCCAAGAAAAAGTGGTTGACAGACAGACGGACAACGAAGTGATCCTATAGGGGTACCTTTTTTCCTCTTGAGGTACGGAACTCTAAAAATTAGCTGACTTATTATTTACAATTAAACAGGTAGTTCATCATTTTACCCCATTTTAAGCCATCGCTGGACCACTACTGAGCACGAGTCCCCTTCGGAATGAGAAGGGTTTGGTTATTTTCCACCACGCTGGCTAATTGCATATTCGCAGACTTCACACACCTTTACGGACATACATTTCCTCACGACAGTCTCCTTGCCCTTAAAGTAAACTAGCTGATGTCCGCGACTTGGTCCGCGTGGATTGAGGTATTTTGGTTCCCGCGGGAATAATTTTCCGGGATAAAAAGCATAGCCTATGTGTTATTTCAGATAGTTATTATCTATATTATAGATGACGCTTAAATTGCAATAACTCAAAAATGTTATGTCCGAGGACCCCCGAACACCTGAGTGCCTAGTGCGAGATTTTCTTCCCAGTCGATCGCATCCACATAAACTAGACGACTTGCATGGAATGGAATTGTTAAACGCTTGATGACAGATGACAGCTGGCGCTCGATCATTTCCGTTCAAACAGTAGCTACTTAGAATAACTACCTATAGAAACCTAGTACACTCGCGAAATGTAAGCCGTTCAATTGGTGCCATAAATGGCATCGTACGACGCTCGCGCAGTCCGAAAAAAGCTGGTTAACTTAGTTTTTAACCGACTTCCAAAAAAGGAGGAGGTTCTCAATTCGGCGCGTATGTTTTTTTTTTTTTTTTTTTTTTTTTTTCATATATGTCGGTGCATATCTCCGTGGTTTCTTAACTGATGTGAAATTTTTTTTTCATTGGTTAGAGGAAGCTCCCGAGGTGGTCCCATAAAAAAATCTGACTCCAAACCCTCAATCCTGATGCTGTAGGTGTACCCATACTACATGAAATCCTCAAAACTAGGGAGTTAGGAAATTTTGATGGTGAATTTATATAGTAGGTATCAAGTCACGTGTATACGATTCAACTCAGAGTCCCAACTCCTCAACCCTGATGCTGCAGGGTACAGAACTCCTGAAAAATAGCGATTTAGGATTTTTTATGCTGAATTCATATTGTAGGTGTCAAGCAACGACTTCATACTTAAACCCAAGTCCCAACTCCTCAACTCTGATGCTGCAGGGTGCACTCCTAAGCCGTGGGGATTTAGACTACACTAAAAAGTTAAAAATAAAAATTCTTTCCAAAAAACCGACTTCCAAAGCCACTGTAAAGTAAAAAATAATTTTGATTTCTACACACTATGTTGAAGTCGGGCGAGTATAACAAACATAGGCAAAGTTGACGCGTCAGGCTCGCCCGACTTCAACATAGTGTGTAGAAATCAAAATTATCTTTTACTTTACAGTGGCTTTGGAAGTCGGTTTTTTGGAAAGAATTTTTTAGAAGCTACAATGCTACAAGCAAACTAACCAATTACTTACCCAACTTTTAGGGGGAAAACATTTAAACTGGCAACATTATGTTTGCGTTTACGAGGCAAGTAAACACAGCACACATAGCGAATTTGTAGCTTACGTTTTGAGAAGGCGTTGTTTGGAAACATACCTTCTATAGGTAGTTATTCTAAGAGTAGCTAACTTTAACACCATCGAGTAAGTAAACAAACTACTCGGGTCTATGAATAGAAGGCCGACCGTCTAGAACTCGACTAGACCTAGACATAGCTATGGATCGACCACGACCCCTTAAAAATCTAAGAGGTTTTAAGTTTTAAGTGAGGTAAAGCTTGAGTTCAATGTCTACAATTTAAACGCTTAACAGCTCAATCAAATTACAAAATAAAATGCTTCACACAATAATTGACCTTTAGACAATTGCCATATTGAGTGTTTTATCTCATTTCAATTACCGAACAAGGTCAATTTAAATATTTGGAAAATACAGAATTGCCTTTTAAGAGGAATTGAAATAATAATCGTTCGATTTGAAATAAATTTAATGATGTGAAATAAACAGGAAACAAAATTCAAGAAAACGTTTTACAGCGATTTAATTTGGCAATTTGGGTAATTTTTTATCGATAAATTTGTTAGAATAAGTACTTAGTAGGTAATAATTGTTAACGCACCTACGTACTTACTTTATTGAAGAAATAATTAGGCCGTCACTTAAGGCCGAAGTTAATAATAAAATAATTCTGCGTCTAATCTCTCGATAAGTTACAATCAACATGGTTATTGGTCAATTATGGTACATATTGTATTTAAAAATAGCAATGTTGAATCCGACTATGAATTGAATCCTTAGTAATTTACGGATAGTTCGATGAGACTGTAGGTTGAGACTTGAGCCCTTACTTGTAACTTTTTATATTATAAGATACGATTTCTATATATTATAATTTATGTTATTACTAGTCCGAATTATCATATTAGGTAACTTCAATAAAATTGTCTAGACAGTCATCTAAAAATGACTTCAAAACTTTTAAATCTACATATTAAAGAGCATATAAAAACCACACGTCTTTATAAAAGAGCATTATACTCGATAGAAACATAATTTTCCCGGGTTTAATATATTAACGTTCGTTCACACTCATAAACAGTGAGAAATCATAAAAACGTCCAAACAAATGTAATGGGCTTCCATTAGAATCAATATGAATCGTTAATAAATCTCATCGTAAACGGTGAATATGTCGAATTTTATGATACTATCCGTAAATAATCGATATAATATATATCGATAGCTATAAAAGATGCGTCTCGAATTTAGATATCTTCGAATTAACAAATTGTCGCGTGTTATATATAAATGACACTTTTGTTTTCATTTGCATAAGATAAATTTTACCGTAACAAGTCTTTTTATTTTTAATACAAAGTTATAGCACTAGCTGATTCATCTTCTACGCTAGTGAATTAGGGAAACTCATGCTAGACTAACTTAGGGGTAAAAAAATACTTTTTCAAACCGTAAGCCAATTTCCATAGCTCCATTTAATTAATTTAACAATTCCATTTAATAATTCCATTAATAAAATACGGGTTTTCACATAAACGTTTATTCCCTATCCTATTTAACTCGCTTTGGGGGTGAACTCCTGAAGATTATTTTTGATTAATATTGAGTACCTAATACCTATGTCATACAAAGATCATAATTTCAAAATATCAACGATTTAGAGTGTCTCTTGATTTAGACAGACAGGCTATAAACAGTTTTGTCACCGACGAAATTTTTTTGTCTAGTTGTGCTTGATCTTTATCGCTACACCAGACTTAAACAGTCTACGTAGGTACGTTTATGATGACGTATTCAATTTATAGATAAAATCCGAGATAGTGAGAATTTGCAATACTAATCAGCCGCATTCCAATAGCTTACGATACCATCTATACCTATTCTAGTACAGGTATTATGTCATGGGATCCATGGCGCTTGATCAGGGTAAACTCAGTTGAATTAAACGCTCAAATCTACATCAAAAAAATAATAAAAGTTTTTAATATACTGTAGCGCAGTTCAGGAGGTTTACTACCATCGTTTAAAGCAGTATTATTTCAAAATGAGTCACGTACCTTGATTTTCCTAAAATAAGTAGGAATTATAATTCTAAAACACAAACGTCAACAATGTTAAATCAATACGAATTTAAGTACGCACCCCGACTAAGCCATACCTAATTCCCTTATGTCCCATTAATTTTATTATATCAAAATATTATTATGTGCTGTAACTATTAACTATTTTTAGCATTGTGCGTGTCCATATAAATATAAAACCGGCCAAGTGCGAGTCGGGCTCGCGCACCGAGGGTTCCGTACAAACCTGTAGTAAGTTTTAAATTATTAAAAAAAAACCGGCCAAGTGCGAGTCGGACTCGCGCACCGAGGGTTCCGTACAAACCTGTAGTAAGTTTTACGATTTATGACGTATTAAAAATAAAAATTACGTTTGTTGTATGGGAGCCCCCCTTTAATATTTACTTTATGGATATTTAATTATTTATTTTGAAAGGTAATATACAAGTTAATATTCTGTGAAAATTTGAACCATCTACCTGTTACCGTTTTTAATATTGAGCAAAAAAATACGAAAAAAACACGTTTATTGTATGGGGACCCCCCTTAATATATATATACATTTTACCACTTTGGAAGTGTCTCTCGCGCAAACTATTCAGTTTAGAAAAAAATGATATTAGAAATCTCAATATCATTTTTGAAGACCTATCCATACATACCCCACACGTATGGGTTTGATGAAAAAAAATTTTTTGAGTTTCAGTTCTAAGTACCCCCAAAATTTATTGTTTTTTTTTCTATTTTTGTGTGAAAATCTTAATGCGGTTCACAGAATATATCTACTTACCAAGTTTCAACAGTATAGTTCTTATAGTTTCGGAAAAAAGTGGCTGTGACATACGGACGGACAGACAGACAGACAGACAAACAGACAGACAGACAGACAGACAGACAGACAGACAGACAGACATGACGAATCTATAAGAGTTCCGTTTTTGCCAAATTTGGCTACGGAACCCTAAAAATGTATGCGAAGCGATATTGTTATGCTTTAAAGCGTAGTCTGAACTGCCCTTGTGGCTAATTATGCGCCATCCAGAGCATAATACCAAATTATCATAATACCAGATTTTAGACACGATCCCTACACTCCCTAAACTAAACGAAATGACAGGTCTAAATATAGTGCAGTCCTTTTCCGCAAGTTTCATTTTCCAAATAATCCTTAAATAAGTATAAAAATTGCGGATTTTTTACAAGTATTATAGGTATAGAAATACTTATAATATAATTAGAGCTGTAATTTAAGTTAAGAGATTGCGTACAACAGAGTACGCCACACTGTGTTACATAAAAAGAAAGAAAGAAAGAAAAACAGTATTTTCACCAGTGGTGTCACTGACAAAATTAGACATAAATATGTAACACTTTCGTCTGTGACCCCACCCAGAAAGGGTGTACAGCTCAGCGTTTTGCCTCGCGTCATATATGCTAAAAATGCATACAAAGGAAGGCGCTGATTTTCAGCTGTGACCCCGGCCATCGAAATTTTTATGAAAGTATTTACCATCTCTGTCCCCAGGTTCGACCAAGGCAAATCAACGAAAGGCGCTTCCAAACTCCGGCGCGACCTGATCAACGCAGAGATCGCCAACCTTCGGGACCTGCTGCCACTGCCTCCGTCGACGCGACAACGTCTCTCGCAGCTACAGCTTATGGCCCTAGTGTGTGTTTACGTCAGAAAATCGAATTATTTTCAACAAGGTTTGTGACAAATGGCTTAAATAAACTATTTAGATATATTTGTTCCCCCACCATACCTAGTCAGTCGCAACAAACCAGTAACCACCATAAGGGACAGTAACAAAGCTGCAATACCGTGCCGCGTCGCTTAAGTGGACCTAAGTGCCGCGCCGTGCCGCATCTTTATAGTGCCTTTATGATGAAAAACCAAAACTCTCTCGCGCGGTTGCGTTTTCCTCGATGTCAGCTGGACCAAATCCGTGACATAACATTAATGTAACGTACAGATTAGGAACCTAAGTAGGCACAGCTACGGTCACATATAAAAGCCAGAATGGACGGGAGTTCAAAGCGTTTTCAATAGGTTTCAATTTATCAGAGAATTCGTGACTGTCGATCGACGGATCAATAAGGCAGGTACTATCACGATAATGCGCAAGTCAATATTGATACTTTACTTTCAACACCATAGTGTGTATCATGCGCTTACATCAACCTTATAAGAAAATAATATATCATAATAAAATATGCATTAATTATGAATCAGATTTCTGAACGTTTTGAGAGACAATTAAATAGAAATGCCAAGCCACAGGGATCTAACTTATGATTGACTGTGATCTGATATAAGCTAATTTCTTTGGTTAGTTTTGACTAAGAAAATCTATTATTTCCCTCTTTTTCCTGAAATTCTGAATATACTTGCCTGTCTTTTCTGTACTAAAATTATAAATGCGAAAGATTGGATGGATGGATAGATGGATGGATGTTTGTTACTCAATCACGCCTGGGGCCATACTGATAACGCATAAAGCAATACTGTTTCATTATTGTTGACTTTCGTGTTTTAGAATTATAATCCTTATTTTAGGAAAGTCAAGGTAGGTGACATCAAACTGTCATCTTGAGTAAATTTAAGCATTGGCAGTATGACCCCAGAACGGCTTATCGGATCTGGATGATATTTGGCACAGAGATAGATTACTTATAGCCTGGAATAACACTTATGCTACTTTTTATCCCAGAAAATTAAAAAGTTCCCGCGGGAACCTAAAAAACCTCAATCCACGCGGACGAAGTCGCGGCTTATAATTTTTTTATCAGCTTATAATTTTATAAAAAATCATAGCCATTTTTCACTTAATAGCTTCTTCCTTATTTTTATCTCATCATCTTCCTAATATCTATCTCAGTGCGAAACTTTGGATAGATGGATGGATGGATGTATGGATGTTTGTTACTAAATCACGCCAGAACGGCTGATCGGATCTGGATAAAATTTGGCATAGAGATAGATTATAGTCTGGAATAACACTTAGGGTACTTTTTACCCCGGAACATTGAAGAGAAAACCTAAATCCACGCGGACAAATTTGCGGGCATCAGCTAATATTTAAAAAAAAATTGATAGCCATGTTTGATTTAATATCTCCTTCCTTATTTTCATCTCATCTCCTTCCCCATATATTTCCCGCTAAATGAAAAACTTAGAAGGGCGTAAAAAACTATACAATACAACATAACTATGTGTTCAGCCAACCTTTTATTTGAATGGAATTGAAACAATAAAAGTCTCTTGATTTTTCACCCTACTGTGGTATATTACTTATATTAGAATAATATACTTGCCTATCTTCGAAGTACTGATACGTAAAATAATAGTTCCTTATGCATCAGCTATTCAAATACACCTAGTAACCAACTTTAATAACAAGTATCGTACAATTACAACGCCTCTAATATCCACCATTACGATATCCGATGCTTCGACACGCTGTATTAAAAGACCATAGGTTATACCAGCATAAGGGCTTATCGGCAAGGAAGATCAACAACTTAGACGGTTTCTTGAGAAATAATGTTGTACTGTAAACTGGTAAATAAATCCTACGGGCCTGTCTAACAATGTAGCTAACTATCGATTTGCTTTATAGTTTTTAGTTCGTAACGGTTCAGGCGAAATATACCTAGCACTGATCGGTAGAGATGGTGCATACCGGTAGAAATGGTCTACAATTACCTAAATTCCTTTCAAGAAATGCATGTTCTTTTCAATATTTAACTTGAGCCAAATATACCTTAGGTTTAAATTCATTTAATGAGAAAAAACCGGAGAAAATAAATTTAAAATTTAAAAAATTACTACCAGTCTACACTATTTTTAAGCAACACGCAGAGTTATTGATCTCTAGAGGAATCTCGTACTATAATATTTTTAAAAAATTGGACGTGTAAAGGCTGATTTGATGATTAAATTGTGATTAGGAATTGTGTTGTCTATTTACGTGCTATTAAATATTATTATTTTTAATTCTGTTGTACACAACTTTTAAACTAAACTAAAAAGACAAAAAGGGGTTTTAGTAAGTAGCAACCTATATTATAGTGTCAGTTTAGTTCAGTTTAGAGATTAATTAACCACCATGTGGCTAATTCTACACGATTACTACTAACTAAATAAAAAGAATATTAGTTCTTGGAGTAGAAACGTTTTCCCCGCCCGGCCTCAACTAACAACAGGCTCTCAAGTTAATCTAAGCTTAAGACCGGCCTTTACAATAGATTGGCCGATACTTAGGCACGAGTTCTTAGCTGATGTCGGATTATTAATACAGATCATATTGTAGGCATGTTATACGAGATCAAGGCTACGGAGTGTAGGCAGAAATGCTGACAGCCCTCCATGCGTGTTAGAGATTAATTTATCCACGGTTTGTTAGTGTAAGTAGCTGCCACATCCGTAATGCAGCACAAGATGCAAAGGTTACCCATCAACACATCATGAAGTTCATTTTATATTTCATGTTTAAGTTAATTCTAATGATATTGAATAACATTAAATGTTTCTGTCTTGAGCAAAGGCGTTAAATTACTTGTCAGTTATTTTCTAAACTTTATCATCATACCAAATAACAATAGCCTATGAACTTAATTTGTAATTATTATTATAAACTGCCCTGCTGAATCTTTCACTGCAGAAACACAACAACGATCTAATATCTACTATTATTTTATTGGAACAAATTAATTTAACAAAATAATATTATAAAAGATACATTAAAATCTAAATTAAATCTAAATTAAAAACTAAAAACTCAACATTAAAAATATCACATAAGCCGCTGCAATGAGGCAATGTGCCCAGAATGCTGGCTGCGTTACCCCGCTGAATAGCCAAACCTTATATGTTGGCCGAGGTAACTTTATTTTACGAGTATCTACTAATTGCGAAAGTGTGCCCGCCTATCTGATAGCTACGCTTTCCCGCCCCATAATTTCAACCAATTTTTACTAAATTCGGTACGGAGACAAATAGCATCCCGGAAAATCAAAGAATTCCAATAGGATTCTTCAAACACCAAAATCCACGTATCATCCATCATCTCGTGTTCCATTTCTCATAATATTATATGTGCATTAAAAGTAGGTTTTTTTATTCCACTACAAGTTAGCCCTTGACTGCGATCTCACCTCGTGGTAATGATGCAGTCTAAGATAGTAGCAGGCTAACCTGTTAGGGGTATGGCAGATATATTAAACCCATTTCCCTAGTCGGTTTTTACACAGCATCGTACCGGAACGCTAAATCGCTTGGCGGTACGACTTTGCCGGTAGGTGGTAACTAGCCACGCCCGAAGCCTCCAACCAGAAAAAGTTCAGAAATTTTAAATTCCCAAATTGACTCTGCCTCGAAACGAACCCGGTACCTCCCAAGTTAAAAGACAACAGCGCTCAACACTGCCCCAGAGAGGTCGTCAAAGGGAGGTAAAAATCCAATATTTCGAAATCGAAAGACGAGAGATGCAAACAAAAAAAAAAGATGAAGGAAACCGGTTAGCAAAGACAATCAGTATTGTTACGATCGGTGAGCAAAGTTTGCAAATGATATGCAAACTGCGATTCCCACGATCGTCGCTTATCGAGGCCCGGCCTGTACTTGGACGGTAGTCATCCCGGAATGATGCGAGCATAACGTGGATAAGATTTATATTTAAATTTCTTTCTACATAGTCCCACGAACTTATTTGGCCCGGTGGCCAAAATTGGAACTATATTTTATGCCTGTTTAGTTTTTGTTTTTATTTTATTTTTCATAGACGACGCTGCTTTTTCGAGAGCGACGCTGTCAGATAAGTTTGTGGTACTGTAACTTGTTTAACTGTAATTTTTGTAACTTTTGCTGATACTTTGTCATTTAAAGAATAAATACATTTGCCAAAAGATAAAAGCATTAAAAAAAATAAGTAATCTAAAAAAATAATAACTAATCTAACTCTAAACTAATCAGTCAAAGTGTTTTTGTGCAAGTAGGCCCTAAACCGGTTAAATATTAAACCCTTTTAACAAAAGTTGAGTTAGTTTTACCATAGTTAGAGATTTGTTTAGTAATAAGCCTCTACATCCTTCTGAGTTTTTTTACAGTCAGTGTTTTTACTAAAAACATTAGTTACCGACGTTGTATAATATCTGGATCACCATTCACAAGGGACTTTTTTATGTCGAAGTGTCAAGTTTACGAAAGCTCAGTGAAAAATATATAAGCTCAGCGTTGGGTGCATTATTTTTTGTCAACACTTTGCCAGATTATGTAAATGTCTCTATGTTACTACAAAAATTATAATAATTTAAGTTAGGTTAAATTCTTCAGTAAAATCACATAACATCTATACGTCTAGACAAATCATATTATTATGCAAACTGGCAGTATACACGACGGAAAATTTATGAAATGTTACGTATCGTAGTTACAAGATAGTTCTATAAATAAGAAAAGGGTTACAACAAACAAATTGAATAGATATTTAAACTATAATACCTACAATCTTAGATAATAATGCTACAGGCGTAGCCATGCGCACGTATGATGCGCATGTTTTGTATGATACAAATATTTATTGCACGTGGGAAGTCTTTAAAGTTCTTTATAGTTTTTATAGCGGTGAAAAAAGAGCAACTTTACAAGAAAATGTGCTGTAAAATAAATTAAAAGCTTTAAAATGCAACCTATAGACATTTTCTTTTTACGTATTATTATGTGAAATAATAAACGGTCATGTCCGCATTTGCTGTCTAAAAACGCGCGGTTCCTAACCCATGTGAACCCCCGGCGGACAGTGGCGTGCGGCGCGGGCGTGACACCACTCTCCCAGGTTCGACTCCCGGCGGGCACTATTAGTGCCAATAACCATCAGTCGGTAGCCGGTCCAACTCGCTAATTTTCTCTAATTTTCCTATCAAAAGCGAAACCATTGTTTAAACCGGCATTAAGGATAACTGTATTCGGATTCGTGAGAACATCGATTTTGTTACGTAATTATCGATTTTCGATTCGCTCGGTTCAAGGCTGTATTTTGATGGTAGCGTGCATGTGGATATTTTTGGTGGTACTAAACGCGGCCTTGTGCAAATCCGTTAAATTGGGCTTGAAGGAGACCGCGTTAACTGGTGCTTAATCGGTTAAGTTAGAAAGGTAAGGTTACCATACTAATATTATAAATGCGGGAGTGCGTTTGTTTGTTGGTTTGTTCTTCAATCACGCATAGAACAACGGATCGAAGTGATTTTTTGCTTAAATATTTGAGGACCTGTGTACTTAGCATGCACACTACGAGATTATCTCGCGACGAGAGAGAGAGATGTTGTCGTTGCCGGCAAATTTTTCATGTACCCTAACATGCATAAAATGCGGTATATTACAAAGAAAAATAGTCGACTTGTAAATGTTCGTAGAGAAAAATACCATAGATAAGAAATATTACTTTTATCTCTACTTTTGACGTAACAGACAAATAGAGATAACGGGTAGACATATTTTACTCGTAGTGCGCATGCTAGCCATACTGGAGATTGATACAAGAAAGAAAGAAAGAAAGAAAATCTTTATTCGGGGATAATACACGTAGGTACTTACAACAAATAACTAATAATAAAATAAGAATTTATAAAGAAAAAGAAACGCGTAATGTGACTTGATCCCCAAAATGGTCTTCACTCAGCATGTGCTTTAACTGTTAGGATATTTATATACAGGCTACTTTTTTCGCGGAAAATTAAAGAGTTTCCGTGGGAATAAAAAAATATATTTATTCCACGCGGACGAAGTCACGGGCATCAGCTAGCTTCATATAGATAGCTTTAAATTTGATACTTACTTTGTTATATTTTTATTAGGCACTTTGTTTTTAAGGGTTAACATCAGTAAAAGTAAAGTAACCATTAAACCACAACAATATCTAATTTGTTATATCTTTTCTTACAATAATTATTTAACTAGACTCTTATTGATATCCTTCCTGATATCCTTTATAATACTAATTTTTTTTAGAACTGCATGTCCAAGCTCTATAGGTATCTATTATCTACCAAATGCTTATATTACACCAAAAATATATTTAAATATACTACATTTAACTTAATGGCATTTCCTAATTATTATATTATTTTCCTACAACAAAGTGCGTACTTACAAAATATTAAGTTTAATGTTTCCGAGTGAAACTAAATAAAATTAAATCTCTCTCTCTCTCTGCATCGTATTCCTCATTACTGAGGGCCGTGACCCCTTTCCATTAATCAAATAATGGTAGGAGTTTTCTTGGGATAATAATGCTGTGGGTTCCCACGTCCTTCCGCATATACGACTCGACTAAATCAAAAATAATTGATAAAATTAAATACCTAAGTCTTAAATGGATAAAAAAAGTATATGAAAGTGTATGCAGGTACCACTCAATACAGAAAGCCGCAATCATTGACGTACAATTAAACGGGTAAGTTCCCAGGTCTTATCTAAATGCTGAAGTTGCAACCGGGCCTCGCCCGCGAATTAGCGATCACGCACGTATGGTATTTTCTCAACAATTTTTACATACCGGCATGGGAACTAGCGAATCTTCAGCCTAATTATTCGCAACCGGATCGGTAATGTGCGTCCATCATTATTCGACGTTTCAATAGTAGGTATGTTGGGTTTTATGAATTTGCCACGGCTTAAGAGGTTGCATTGCACAAGAGCTTTTTTTTGTTCACTTTTGTGCATACTTTACATTCCATCGTAGTTTTATGTGGCCTTTTTTTTTAATTATCTACATGATGTAGATAATAAAAATGCACTATGACGCTATTATGTAGACTACATCATAGCGTCATAGTGCATCTATAAAGGTGAAATTCAACAACATATTTTAGCATATAAATTCTTACCTTTATTTGGCAGGTAAGTAAGTAGGTATTTTGACAAAAAAATTAAGTGAAAATGTACACTATGATCCAATTTCCTTTCAAAAAGTGAGCCGATAATGAGTTTCGACAAAACTTTGTCCAAAGTTTCACATTTTCACGTAAGGTTTCCTCTTCGACTATACCTACGAATATTTGATGGCGAGAAAATTACAAGTTGACATAGGTATAAAAAGTAATAAAACTAGTAAACTACGCATAAATACACTACTTATCTCTCATATAAAACATATTCTTCTTATAAAATAAGCACTACTTAGGTCGCAGGGATGTCTGAACGAGATACGAACGCTAAGTGATCATTTACTAGTTCTGATTAATTGATGCATTACGTGGTAGTGCTTGTACCATTTAGTGATACACCCTGATTTACTTTTGAAGTGTTAAGATATTCATATTGTGTTAGGGGAGAAATGGTAGGCGATTTTCTTATTACATTTTAATGGCATTTATAACTGTACTACCTACTACTTACACCCAATAGATATCACATTTTTGTATTATTTTTATTTGTGAAAAGCTTCGAGGGTGAATATAGGCATCTAATAGGCAAGCGCTGTCCACCTTGTGCGCTATATCAGCACTAATTACTAGCAAGCAATTTAGTTAATAAAAAATGCTAAAAGTTTTGTTTTGGAAGTTACCTAAATGGCAGATGGTGCTTCTGGAAGCTTGGCTTTTGTCAGATGTCCCACGATAGCTTAGGGTTTTTTTTTAATTTTCAGGGAAAGGAAAATCGCTGTTGATAAAAAGAAAGACATCTTATAAACTGGCTCAGATAAACATAGTCGAGTAGGCTCTTCTTAGCAAAGTTCCAATCATACTAATATTATAAATGCGAAAGTGTGTTTGTTTGTTGGTTTATTGGTTTTTTGGTTTGTCCAAAAAATTAAAAAAAAACACGCCGCAACGGAGCAACGGATCGACGTGATTTTTGGCATGGCAAAAAAACTTTAACTACGCGGACGAAGTCGCGGGCATCAGCCAGTTATATTATAAACCTTTAGTATAGATTCACATAACACTATAATAGTGTAAACTTATGAAGTGCGAATACAGTAGAAGTTAATTTTATTTATAAGTTCAGAACAAAATACATGATATAGCCATAAGGAAAATTCTAAAAGTGAACACGTGCCATTTAAATATATGTTGCTTACGTATTGTTATTTATATTCTAGGTAATAAATTATTACAAGAAGACAACTAAATTAGACGGTACGATTTTCATATAGTTTATTTTTTTTCTACTTCGGTACACTTCAGCAACGGCTACATTAAATAGATAAAGATCCAGAATAAATCCAGAAGTCACATAGTGTATTGTTATGAATTTTATCGTTATATAGAAAACTTAAACTATATTTGATTTTTGTATAAGTATCTAATTAATTATAATAAGCGGTTAAAATAAACGGTACAGAAATCGTACGGAAAGTAGTTGGAAATTCTGTCTCAAGATTTTTATTTATAAACACTAGATTTATAAACACTCTAGGTACCGAATAGTACAAAACGGAAGGGAACGACGTTTTATCCTGTTGCTTAAAAGAGTGCGGACTGCGGTTCCGTTTAAAAAAAAACCGGCCAAGTGCGAGTCGGACTCGCGCACTGAGGGTTCCGTACAAACCTGTAGGTATATAAGTAAAAGTTATGGTATTTTTATTGCTAAATGAAATCCATAACATTACAATGTGGAGGAGCATAAATTTGAAATTAAGTATTAAAAATATTTTTATTAAATGATGTAACTAAAAATTTATGCTTTTCGCAATTTTTCCTTTATCTATGCTATATGACGTTGCTTCGTACCAAATTTCAAGATTCTGAGTTCACGGGACCTGTAGGTTTTGATTCCCTTGCGAGTGTCGAAAATTTGCAGCATAAACGGCTGTATCTTTTGATTGCGTTGGCTTAGAAGTTTGATTTTTTCACAGCTCCAAGGGACAGTAGACCTGAGTATTTGATATGAATTTCAGCTTGATACCTCCATGCGTTCCTGAGAAGAAGGGTCTTGACAGACAGACAGACGGACAACAAAGTGATCCAATAAGGGTTCCGTTTTTTCCTATTGAGGTACGGAATCCTAATAAGTAACGCGGACTTTTAGTCCGTATTTAATGTTTGCGCTCACTGTGTTTTCGCTCTTATCATAAAATATAAAGTGTTTAAATGGAAAATTATTCTGACCTATACGCCACTGATTCATCCAAGATTTACGGAGGTCAGATGGCTATCGCGCCGTGTAAAAACTTACTAGTCTGTCAAGTTGTGAATCTCGTAAATGGATTCGGTATCTTAGATTTGTATGGCGATTGGAATAGATTTATATCTGGCCAGTCAAAGCTTACTGCTGCTAAAATATTCAATAGATTTAATAATTTGCTTATAAGGTATTTGCTAAAAATCTAGGTTTAGATTTCCGTGAAAATATTATACATATTTGGCTATTTAATTTATCAAGCCATAGATGCTGTCTGATGACGTGCTTTCCTAGATACTTAAATAAAAGTGCCCTAACGACCTTTCGGCGGGGGCGGCCAATATCTGCGCGGGAGATAAATCTTGAAGCACAGGTGCTCTCTATGCCCTCGCTCTTATAAGCAGACATTAAGGTATAATGCACTAATGTACATATTACTTCAATGTAGTCAGATGGGATTTGCAGTCCAACATAACCGAAAGAGTTCAGTCACCAACGGTATATTCTCTTCAAGGCACAGGGGAGAAACTTTGCCGACTTCCCTACTCTAGGGTACTACTGAGAATATTTGTTTTGATGGAAGATCTTAGCAGACATATTTATGGTTCGCCCCGTGGCCTAATAATCCGACTCTTGCTCTTATTCGGATTATCAAGCCACGCTCCTATTTTTAGTCTTTGCTCTGTATTGCAAAACAAATCCATACCTACTTAATATTATAAATGCGAAAGTGTGTAAGTCTGTCTGTCCATGTTTATGTTCAGGAACAGAGATAGGTTGCATCGGGAAGGCCATCTATATTATCCCAGAATTACCCCGGATTTTTATCTAATCCCAGCAAGTTTGTCCAATACTATATTTATCAGACCTGACACCCAACATGCATACACAAATAGTGTTCACATACGTTAATCCAATTAGAGTGCATGGCGCTGTGCCACATTAGCATAAATTTGAATTTTAAACCTGCCTGAAATTACTTGCTTACTGGCTACCTACTGGCTACGAGGAACTAACGACAGGTGGATAGATATCTTACATGTATTTGACTAGACACAGTTTAAGTTTGCAACAGGATAAAATTAGCTGTGGATAATGAAAACTTATTACTTACTTACTTACTTCCTCCGGCGCTACAACCCTTTGTGGGTCTTGGCCTCCTCCACAATTTCTCTCCACCTGGCTCTGTCCTTGGCCTCTTTCTTCCATGAAGGGAGCTTTCCAAGCTTCTGCAGGTTTTCCTCTACACAATGGATCCATCTTTTTGGTCTTCCTTTGGGTCGTTTCTGTTGGGGTATCCATTGTGTCATAGCTCTAACTCCTCTGCTTGGGACAGGTGGATAGATATATCTTACATGTATTTGACTAGACAGAAGTTTGCAACAGGATAAAATTAGCTGTGGATAATGGAAAATTATTAGAATGTTTATTTATAAAAAGCAATTATTTAAACTAATTTAATGAGTGCGAAAATAACTGTCCCGGTTTTGTCCCGGAATATTAAAGGAATTAAAGATTTTAATCCACGCGGAGGAAGTCGCGCGCGATCATCTAATCCTGTTATTTTTACCTAGACTTGAGGAGGAGGCATTAACATGTTTCATAAAGTAAAATATTAGATACAACTGCAATCTACAATCTGTAGGACAAAACAACTATAGACTCAAACATAACTTTTATTGGGTCACATGTACTAGGTCAAGGTGGGTACACTGTACTGAGCGCTTGCGTACGTCCGTATAAAAGATTTATTGCCTTAACTCGCAATATACCTGCTTTACAATTGAATACTTTCGATAAACACTAGTAAATTGTAGACTAGCAGGTGCTTGTGTTTCGTTTGCCTGACAGATAAAATACTCCTTTTTTATGATAAGATAAAATAATCCTTTTTTTTGCCACTACAAGTTAGCCCTTGACTGTGATTCACCCAATGGTAAGTTTTCATCATAAGTATTGCAATCTAAGATGGTACCATGGTAGTGGCTGACCTAGTATGGCAGAATTTTTTTTTTTATATGTATAGTGAGCAAACGAGCAGGAGGGTCACCTGATGGTAAGTGATTACCACCGCCCATGAACATTTGCAGCACCAGAGGAACTGCCAATGCGTTGCTGGCTTTTGAGAAATTTGTGTATCCGCCCTTTGAAGAGCCCCATATTATTATAACCATTAGGGAACACAGAAAAGTAGGGTATTTAAGAGAAGTTTAGGGTATTTTATTGGATATAACCATTTCCCTAACAGATTAGCCCGCTACCATCATAGACTTGGTACTTGTACCTACTTCGAAACTTTGATGACAATGTTGGTAGCAGATCATTCAATCATCATCCATAAATACATAAACATGAACTATAGGTAAAAAAAGTTTTAATATCTATTATTAATAATAAATTAATTCAATGCATTAAAACTTTTTGTAAGAAAGACTGTAGGATGAGAAAAATGAATTGCACTGGTTATGGTTAACGTTAAATTGGACGGACAACCTACAAAAGCCACTTTAGGTTGCAAAATCAGGATTCATCAATTTTTTAGTACAGCTAAATTAAAATATAAGACCTTAATTATGGAAGTTAAAATACCGACTTGTGCCATACACTTTGTTAGATTTTTGGTGGCTCTCATAAACGAAATCGTTGTATTTTCAATAGCTAATTTGACCTCGGATATATTAAGGTACCCATGTTTTCGGTAGCCTTTATGTAACCGTTAACGACTTCGCAGCAATATTAATTAAATTAATTATCCTCTATTCAACGATTAACTCCCGTGTTAAGGTCGGAAATAATTATTTTCGTATCGATTATAACAATCGATTATAGAATCGATTATTATTGTACACAATAAGTGAATCGAATCGGTGTGAGGTGGTGTGTAGGTACTGTGTATTGTTTGGTATATTTGTGTTTTGACGGAAATAAAATTGCTTTCTAGTTTGGCTTGTTATTTCTTAATTCAAGTTTTAAAGAACCGGATTCTTTAAATTACTAAATTGTAAGGGCTGCTCCAGACTATTATACCTTATCTTAAAATTATTTGGGTGGTTTTGAAATTATACGAATTAATATGAATTACTTTCTAATAATGCAAACAGAACAAAACAAAAGTCGCACATTAAAGAACAACAACAAGTGTTGCAACGTGTATACATTATATTATTAATTGATTTACTGGTCCATCCCTTAAAAATAAGTCCTAACTCACACTCTAACTGATTTGTCTGAAACTGAAAACTGAAATTTTGAAAACTGAAATTTTGCAGAGTAAACAAGGAATTAGGCCGGATTTATCGAAACCCCACCGGAGCGAAGCTGCAGGCGGTTGCTAGTAGAAAATATGGCATTACCATTAATTGCTATATTATTATTTTTTTAGCCCGCCATCCCGCATTGGAGTGGCGTGATGGGTCTAAGCTCTAATTCCTTCTCTCCTATGAGAGTAGAGGCCTGTCCCCAGCAGTGGGACCGTTAATGGGCTGTAGTGGTGGTGGTGGTGGCTATAATTTTATCAGAATTGGGTATTTGACAACTATAATCAAATCAGCTGTACTTTTTTTTCAAACTTCAAAACGCGCGCTTAGTGTAAGATTTTCATAGATTTAGGATTGTATTTATATAAATCTATGAGTATTTTGTATAAAATTCTGAATTGTGACATCAAAAGTCAACGCACTTCGTTAATGAAAAATGGTTGTCAGACATAAAAATAATAGTATTTCTTCAATAATCACAAAAAAATAATTTATTTGACTAGTTGTCAATTACCCAATCATTCTACATACTTATTACTAGTTATTCTAAGCTTATTACTTACTATGTAAAATAATAGTTTAGCTACAGAATCATGTTACACAGTGTACCTAATAGATATTGGAGTAAGATATTATTAAAATAGTCTTGAATAAAGTAAGATATTAAAATAATCTTGAAATTTACACAATCATCAAGTAAAATAAACAGTCTGTCAGAACTTATCTGTTTATTGGTCCATAGCTTACTGTAACAGCCTGTTGTCTTATCTCGGGAAGTGTGAGATAAATATTTTCGAAAGTAATCGTAAATATTCGCAAACATAAGCATTATATTATACTCGTATTATCTTTAAATGCTTAACTTGTTTGCATTAAAGATAACTTACCCTAAGTTACGGAAATATTCGTATTAATGCCTATGTCTAGGTACAACATTCTCTATGCATAGATAGTTCAACGATTAATCCACGAAGACGTGCCCTACTATTTTCCGTTATCAGGAAAGTCTTATTATCATACTTACATCCATACTAAAATTATAAATGCGAAAGTGTGTCTGTCTGCTACGCTATAACATAACGCCCATCTTTTCAACAGATTTTGACGAAATTTGGCAGAGTTAGGTATTATCCCGGTGAAGGGTTCATTTTTATCCAGGAAAATTTTTGAGTTACCTTGGGGGGTTTGAACACTCTTCGGGCTTCCGTTTTTCCATCCGCTTATAGTATTGGTATCTTCAAATCAAGAGTGAATAGGCATCTTCTAGGCAAGCGCGCTCTACCTTAGGCTGCATCACTACTACCAGCAAGTCAGATTGCAGCCCAGCGCTAGTCTTTAAATAAAAAAAAGAATCAAAAAATTTAATCCATGCGGATGGAGTTGCCTACCAAAAATTCTTTAACCGTTTAGTGACTAACACTGCAACAATCCATGCAAGGTCAGATCGGAACATATTATAATTGTACACAATACATCAATCGCCATTGCTGTGTATGACATGACCTTATACGAAATAATGCCGGTTCTCACTTTCAATTGTTTTATAGAATTACTCTTAACAAATAAGAGGTCATTATGACGCCTTTTGTTTACATATGAAGGCATTTTGCTTCATACAATAGGTTCAACAATGTGAACTTTATTAATTGTTAAAGAATAAATCAAGATTGTTGGACTACATCAAACATTAAATAGTAGTACTAGACCGATTATAATGTGATAATTTTTTGCCACGGTAACACCAAAAGCATACTTAGAATAGAAAATCTTTGTTTATGTGGGATAAACAAAGATTTTCTATTTATCCAATAAACCTGTTCAATAGCTTGATAATATTAAAAAACCGGCCAAGTGCGAGTCGGACTCGCGCACCGAGGGTTCCGTACAAACCTGTAGTAAGTTTTACGATTTATGACGTATTAAAAATAAAAATTACGTTTGTTGTATGGGAGCCCCCCTTTAATATTTACTTTATTGATATTTAATTATTTATTTTGAAAGGTAATATACAAGTTAATATTCTGTGAAAATTTGAACCGTCTACCTGTTACCGTTTTTAATATTGAGCAAAAAAATACGAAAAAAACACGTTTATTGTATGGGGACCCCCCTTAATATATATATATTTTTTTAATTTTTAGTATTTGTTGTTATAGCGGCAACGGAAATACATCATTTGTGAAAATTTCAGCTTTCTAGCTATCACGGTTTATGAGATACAGCCTGGAGACAGACAGACAGACAGACAGCGGAGTCTTAGTAATAGGGTCCCGTTTTTACCCTTTGGGTACGGAACCCTAAAAATATATAAAAATTGTAAACACATAAATAATTTATCATTTTTCTCTAACAGAACATAATAAGCAGTTGTACAATGTATGTCATGATAAATAACATTTTATATAACAATTTAATTTTACAAAAATCTTAGATGGTAAACAAGAGCCTTGTCAAAACCCGGTGGTTATATTTGATTGGATTGATTTGACTGACTTGACGATTACAAAATCGAAATTGATGACTCAATCGACGGCCACTATAGTAATTATTGATAGGTGGATAAATGAAAAGAAATATCATATTTCATTCAAGTTCTACCGTCATTTTTGTTTGTGGTACGTTGACAGGCAATTTAGACTGATAGGAATGATTTATTGGGTATTTCAATGGTGATTGCAATTTTTATGTGACCTTAGGTGCCCGTTGATTGGGTTAGGTGTTAATTTTCTACTAATATATTTATTTATTTCGAAACTAAGAAAATTACTTGCACGCTGGATTCCTTCGAGTACTGAAGTTCTCTCCGTGTTCTCCAGTCGCACTCTTCGCCGCAGAAACAAATTTCATCCTCACCACCTGGATGCCTGGTCTTCTTCCACCTCCCGTTATTCCAGGTCATTTCTGCCACGTACCTGCAAATTGTGGAACCAGCTTCCATCTTCTGTGTTCCCCAAGTGTTCCCTAATTATTATAATATGGGGCTCTTCAAAGGGCGGATAAACAAATGTCTCAAAAGCCAGCAACGCATTGGCGGTTCCTCTGGTGCTGCAAAGGTGACCCGCCTGCTCGTTCGCTAGATGTATATTTAAAACTTTGTTTACCTTACCTCTACCGTTTACCTTTTTTTAATTCTTAATGTATTATTATAAATTTAAGCAATTACATATCACTTGCTTTAATGTTGACGAAAAGATCTAGCGAGGAAACTATGCAGGTTATGCATCCGAGAGTTCTCCATCATGGTCCCATAACAAGTCTGTCATTCCGCTCATGGCCAGCGTGACGGAATATGGCCTAAAACTTGGTCATTCTGAAACAAGAACTATGCTCAATAGTACGACGGCTATTGATAGATGGCGTACTCATTAAAAATCCGTACTAAAATAACGTATATGGATTCCAAAGCCAATAAAAAAATATATTTGCTCGTTGATCGATCGATCGATGATACATGTCCTAGTAGGTATGTTACCTTCAGATCTTTATCCGTTGCAAAATAATTTTATTACAAAAGCTCTACATTTGAATTCCAAGAAAATAATATCTACCCGATCCTATATATTATCGCGATCGCCGCCCAACTATCTAATTTCTAATCTAACAACAACTTAATTAATAGCCACTTGTTGAATTCGAATTCGAAGTTGATTTACAAGCCGAATGACCTGTATTTATTCATATCGATTTAAATATTATCGATTAAAAGAACGAGTACCAATGCAGCTTACGATTGCAGGTAATTTGTTTGGACAAAAGCATTTTGCTTGCTGTGTATTTAGTGATTTGGTGCTGTAAATCATAATAGCAATAAAGAACGCTTATTTTACTTGATACTTTAATAGTTATGGTAGTTCTAGCGTTATCTTTTGTAGATAGAGACCAGACAAGCATTTGAGTTAATAATATATACCTATTTTACGTTGATATGCCAATCAGTCAGCTTCCATCTCGATTCTCGTATGTAAGGATATAATAATAGGGATTAGATTAGAAAATTACAGATTAGGATAAGTTTATTAGCAAATCAATTTTGATACTTTGTTCGGAAGCTAGGCGGGGTTTTACATAAGAATGATGAAGAAAATAATACTCATACCACAAGATTGTTTTATTACATAGAAAAATATAGAGAACAAAGCAAGAATACAATTTTCCATTTGACGTAAAAAATTATGTGTAGTTCATACTTTACTTGCTCATTCAAAAAATCAGAATTTAAAAATATTACGAAAGTTAATATTCTTCGTGAGCTAATAATAAGTTTGTTTACAAAAAAATCTTATAAAACCAAGGATAATAACCAATAATGGTATGGTAAGATTTTTGAATTTTTAATTATTAAATTAGTGTTTAAAAACAAAATGTCAAGGGGGAAGATAATTAAGATGATTGCTGTAAAAATTGATTGTGCGTAATGGACTGGCACTTCTTATAAAATATAAACTTCCTAATTCAATAACTACACATGCTACTGCCAAACTAAAAGTTTTTTTAGTTTCATAAAAAGGCTGAGCTTAATAACTCAGACTTAAAAGCTCTGACTTTCTAGGTTCTAAACTGAAATAACGTAGCGAAAAAGGTATTCTGGTCGCAGTTGGTTTTTATATCCATTGGGTTAAAGTCGTAATACTACATACCTGTTCTGTGCTAAGACTTCCCTACGTAACGTACCCCCCTCACTCCCGAAAAAAAAACGTGGCTTAATCTCTTTGTTTTAGATTTGATACACATGATTCATTAAATTTTCTACTACATATATTCAGTACTAGCTGATGCCCGCGACTCCGTCCGCGTGGTTAAAGTTTTTTTTTATTCCCTCGGGAACGGGATAAAAAGTAGCCTATGTCATTCTCCAGGTCCTCAACTATACCCATACCAAAAATCAGGTCGATCCGTTGCTCCGTATTGGCGTGATTGAAGTACAAACCAATAAACCAACAAACAAACACACTTTCGCATTTATAATATTATTATGATTATGATAAGAAGGCCTAAGCTCTACACTATCGGGATTGCCGTGGGCGTTCGGTTCTTCAACACCAAACTAATTACCTATTACTTACCTATTCTGTGGTAATATCTACTTATTCTGGAATCTGAATCTGTGAGGGTACCATGAGGATACGCGAAATTTCCTGACGTTTTCCTGTCAATCGTACTGCGATACATATAGGTACTAAAATTATACATCAATGAATACATAATTGACTTGAAAAGCTACAGTTGAGCATCTAACACTAGCTTTTCATATAATAAGTGAACGTAAATAAATAATTATTAATACGTATATATGACTTACGTACCTATCTACTCCATATAATATTAGGTAGGTACGTATCCATAAAAACAAAGAGGTCACTAGGCTATTGCTTACAAAAGATAAAAAATGTATAGTATTAGCTGTAACATGTTACAATCGCTTTATTACCTTCCACAACAGGTGTTCGGAAGCCAATAAATTTGGAGGATAATTACAGACGATGGCTCATACCACTCTATTGATTCAATGCATTCGATAGAGCGTTAATTGTAATTTTACAACGCAAGCAATCAATAAATAATAAACATATTGTATTTATATTTATACGTTTATGCGCTTTAAAAATTAGTTTTTTTATTGCAACACTTTCTGTTAAATATTTGATAGTTCATAGGATACAAAGTTCCAGTGATTAAGATGATAATTGTGATTTTTAGTTTTTAATTAAGTTTAAAGTAGTTCTCTTTTATGAGGGCTGCTTGCGCAAGAATATGTAAGCAGATTCATTTAAATTTTGTAATGCATTAAAAATTACTAAATCAATATTTAAAGAGCCCTTGTGCAAGTGGAACTCAATTTCAAAAATTCTACAAGGTTATTTATAAATTAAAATATACTGATTGTAAGTACTAATGAATGAACCAGAAGTTTAATTCGTTATAATCCGCCACAGCCGACAAATCTATGTGGTACAGTGCGTGTCTTTCACCAATAGCATGCGAACACCCACCACCCAGCAATTCGCACCGGCACAGCACCACACCACACAAATCCTCCAAATCACTGTCAACGTGCTCCGATGCTCCGGTTACGGAGTGAAACGTACGTTGAGAGTGAAAGACACGCACTGTACTTACCACATAGATTTGTCTGCTGTGGCGGATCATGGACTTCCGCAAAGTAACGCCTGCTTCGATTCAATATAAGTACTAAGTATATTATTACTTGGTATATTTTCAAATGTAGTCGTCAAACGAGGAAGAATAATATTAATGTTCGTTCCATGAGAAAACCTAAACACACATTCCGACAAGAGTAGCTAATCCGCAAATATTTTCCAAAACAAACTAATTTATGAAAGAATCCCAACGATTTTACTCACATTTTACTCCACACAGTCAAACACTTAGGTTAGTTCGGCAAGTCGATTTTCTTATATACATGCCTATACTAAACAGTAAGCGTCTATGACCGCTTGTACCATGAAAACGCGGCCGAGAGGCCCTGCTTATGCAAATCGTATAGGCAATTACTACAAAAGAAATGGTCCCTAGAGCTCACGCGACTAGGTTCGTGCGATTCCTTTTCGGGTCGGTCTTAAATAAGTCCATTGTCTGTCAGTCTATTGCCCTATTAATTGTACGACTTTGGGTCATGTGTGAACGTTGTGGCTTTTTGTACTAAAACCATTCAGGCACATTTTAAATCGAATACACATTTATCTAACACTTATAGCTGTAACTCCCTTGCTTCGCACATTAGAGATATTTTATCGAATTGAGTGTAAATCTGAATGTTGATCCTACCTCGTAATATTCTAATTGAGGTGAAAAGTTCATTAGAAATCCAATAAGAATTTTGGCAAGCGTAAATAGCGACTTGGGCTTTTTTGTGATAAGAAAAAAAAGAAGGTTTTATCTTTTACATAATCATTCAAGAAGAATATGTTGCAAAAATATCAGATAAAAAACGTAAGTCGACAAAAAGTTCAGAAAAATCAATTCAACAACAACAACGCTAGCACAAATATAATCAGAAAACTTCTTCAAAATATTGCTAGAACTAAGTAACATTAGTAGAGTAAGTAGATATTTAGTTTCTTTTCAATATTTTATTTTGTTTATTTCAAGGACATACAGGTATCTTGTTTTGACCACCACTAATTCCGTCGATTGCCAGTTCTAATGCTCTGATTGAAGATAACATAAGTATTTGGCTATAAAACACTGGGTGTGTGTACCTGTGACTTTTGCGATAGATCGATAGATTTAGCAAGATTACCAATTCGCTACACTAAGGTCCCTGTAAATTGTAATCGACATTCGCGTTATTAAGATGGCATTTGTAAATGCGCTGTAAATGCCTTAAATAACGATCTGACCTTTCTCTGGTGTTACACTGAATTGACTGTTTGTTTTGTAACTCTTATATAAGTACTAATGGTGATTTGAGTTCAATGCAATAATAATTTTTGTCAACGTTTTTTTTAATAACCTCTAAACACCTTTGCTCGGGCCGTCTTTTAGAGCCCCATGTTTGGCAGGCCAGTGATTACAAATTCTGTCTATTTCGAAACCTCCCTTAAGACAAATATGGATGCCCGAGCAACCTTGGCGGTCAGTTTGTGCGCTTATTTGGATGAGCAGGCCCTGACCGAGAGTGCAAAAAGTGTTTACCAGTATCGGGAGTCTAATTTTATTATTAGAGTCATCGATTTACCAACTAAGGATTCAACATTACCTACAAATTAATACTCAAAAATCGTCCACAATCGCTTATACAACAAACACAGCTGTAGATAATATAGAATGAGACACCAAACGGTTCACAAAAACCAACCATATACCTTTATATTTAGGGTTCAATTTTGTAATAACAATTCGACACATACGACATTTTGTCGCCTAGTGTAGTCATGCGCGACTGAGGCGAAAATTGTTCACAATGTCTATTTGTGCACAATTTGACCGTGCCTTTTTTGTGTTTCGATGGTGTGTCTAACTCTAACTCTAACTATGATTAGAGTATTAATTACCTACTAAAATTTACTACTACATTTTACCAGAATTTAGGCTAGCCAAATTTGTCACAAATTCTGAGTTTCAATTTCTCTAGAATTTTATTGTGTTCGTTTTGTAATAAGTTACCTTTCTGTAACATAATTCAAAATGACCAACCCGTGATTATCAATTTTCGCAAGTTAATTGAAAAGTAAACCAGTTGGCGAAGATTTCTCCATATAAGAACTGGTTAAAATCCAAACATCTCGCCAAATTCCATAAGGTTCAATTCCACTACACCACGGCATTTTTGCTGAACCAAATATCGGTTATCCTGAATATCCAAGAATAATTAAGTACATCAATAAATCTAAAGAAATTTGAGAAATCAAGGAGTATGATGAGTATTGAGAACTAAATTTAGGAACTTTAGGGGCTGTAAGTATTTTAATGTAGACTTATAATGATCAATTCTAAGTTCTGTAAGTATTTTAATGTAGAATTATAATAGCTTCACGGTTATGGAGAGAGACTTAACTCGAATATTCTATGTTAAAATCCAGCCTGCTAACTAAAACTATTTTTTTGCTTTGTTTTGGTATAAAAGTGAAATATTGCTTATGATAAAATATCCATAATTGCAAACGATATTATAAATGAAAAACACCATTCACTCGCTAAAAACGCTATTGACCAAACATGGCAATGTAACGTTTTAGAAGGTACTTAGTCGTTTTGGCCATATTCTTGTAAGCGGCAAAAGAGACTAACTAGTCTAAAGCGTAGTAGCCCTAAATGTATCTCTCATCATATTTTGATTCAGTATTCTGTATTTGGTCTATTTTCTACATAGGCTGTGGCGTCTTTTGGCTGGCAAAAACACGTGCATTTCTCGTGTCGTAAGTGTAAATGGAGAAGCACCCATAGGAATAGTAGGTTTATTTAAAGCGAGCGCAAGGCAGGTGGTTAGCTAAATTGAGATGTTCGTTAGCCCATAATGGTATGTATCTCGTCAATCTCGGCCGGTTATTTCTGTCGCCACCCGCCACTATGTGTGATTGGCCGCGCCCGTGCCGTTTTCAGCTCATTTTTAATGCTATTTAGCTAGGGCTGTGACATTCAAGGCTTTGTTATATGCGTCATAGTTTTCATGAAGGCACTTTTCATCTGCTTTGTGCCCTTATCGTTGAAGGTCATTATGCCTTGCAGTAGAGTATAATAATTGATATAATAGTAAATATAAATAATAATTGATCTTGGGATAAAAATGTTGTGGACCCCTGACCCTCTCGCATTACGACTCGTCTTTAAAATTACGATTTTGAGGTAACGATAGATTATAACCACATCGTTTTTATTGTGTTAAACACCGGAATGCATGGTTTAATTTGTTATCTGTGGAATGACGAAAAGGTGAAATTAAAGTCGGGCTTCACTCCAACAACTCTATCGGACAGAAAATATACAGACTAGCCCCTAAGTGTCTGTCTGCTACGCTTTCCCAGCTCATCTTTTCAGCCGATTTTGCTGAAATTTAGTCTTGGAATTTATCCCGGAAAAGTAAGGAGTTCCCGCGGGAATCAAAAAACCTTGATCCACGCGGACGAAGTCGCGGGCATCATCTAGTATTATAATATCAAAGCTATACCATTTTTCATGTCCACTGTAAGTTCTACTTAATAACTGTTATCGTAGTCAAGCGTATCAATGTTGATAAGATAAATATAATTATTTAAAGAATTAACGTCTAAAAAAGTAAGCGAAAACATTAATTAAATAAATGAACATCATCACCATTACCGCAGATAATAATCACCATAAAACTTAGGCTCGGTCCACATTAATTATGTTTGGGTGTCTTCGTTCATCCATTGCATTAATCGCTAGTTGGAATTCATCAGCCATACGATAGTTTTTGTGTTTTTTCTTCTTCAAATATTAGTCGCAAATAACGCAGAAGATATTATGTTGACCAAGCCATGGCCCACCAAGCTTTAATACTACATAGTTGACTCGCCCCGAATTCCGGTGAAATTCCTGGAAATCCTTTCTCAATGGATTCCGCATTACGGAGAACAACTACATACAAAATTCTATTTCGAGATCATACTTCATCATTCTAATATTATAAATGCGAAAGTGTGTTTGTTTGTTGGTTTGACCTTCAATCACGTCGCAACTAAGCATCGGATCGACGTGATTTTTTTGTGACCTGGAGAGTGACCTAGACTTCATCCCGGAAAATTAAGGAGTTTCCGTGGGACTAAGAAAACTTATTCCACGCGGTCGAAGTCGCGGGCATCAGCTAGTCGGTTATAAATATATCCCACTTAATTACTTCTTTTGCATACCTTTTCAGTAGATGATGAAAATGGGCATAGGGATAGCCAGGGCTTAGTAACCCAAAATTATAAGAACCGACCACCATACTTTAGTCGTAGAAGGCATAGTGTAATTAATACAAACGTAGAGCTAGCCTTACGTATTTAAAAAGCGAAGATCGTCAATTCACTGGGTTCTAAATGGTAGGTACTTAGATAGATTAGCGGCCATTTCAAAAACGATACCATGCCGGCTTTATTAATTAACCGAGCCATGACGGAGAGTTTAAATAGAGTTTAACTTTCATTTACAATTCTAATAAAATATTTGTACGCCGAGAAATATGTAGTTTGATTACGTACCCTGACAAATGCGTTTTGGAAAAGACAAATTTGAATATATTACCACCGCGGCTTCGTCCGCGTGGATTTAAAACTCCTGTGAAAACTCTGAAATTTTCCGGGATTAAAGAAGAAGAAGCCTATATCCGTCCTCGCCATTCAACCTATATGTGTACTAAATTTCATCAAAATCGGTTGAACAGATTGGCGGTAAAGTGTTATTAGTGTTAATTAGTAGGTATAACAGAAATTGGCAGGGCAGCCGATAGAAGTGAAAACGAATATATAATTTTTTTTTTAAATATAAACAACACTAAGGTATTAAAGTTTAATTACGAATGTATAGTATATTTGTATTTAAGACCTTTTGTCTTCGTAACAACGCGAGCATGTCGGTGTTCGCGAGCATGTCGCTTTTCGCGAACATGTCGGTGTTCGCGACCATGTTGGTCACGCGAATCCACAAGTTTACCCCCTACCAAAAAGTTTTCACTTCAATAATTTAGCTGGTTCGTTTTAATTTTGAAAGCAAATTTTTCTTAACAATTTAGGTGTTAAGCAAACGTGATGCAGCACCTATTTATTGTTTTTTTTTAGATTCTTGGTGGTTACTTGCAGCAGAACCGCTTTCCGAACATGTGGTCAAGTCTTGGCTTATCATAGAGAGCCATAGTTTTTAAATTTAGCTACATAGACTAGACGAACGACGAAAAGTGTTTGTCCTTCGAGGTGATCGTTTCACGCGGACATTTTATCCTGTATTGTCCGTAGTGTGTTTTTGCCTAAATTTATATTTTGCAGTTTAAAATTTTACAACGTTATAGAATAAGATACCTTCTAAAACCTTAATTGTACCTTAAAAATACCTATTAGGTACTTGTGTAATGCCCGCAACTTTGTCCGCGTGGATTGAGGTTTTTTGGTTCCCGCGGGAAATTTTCCGGCATAAAAAGTAGCCTATATAATCCTATAATCTATCCCTGTGCCTTTCATGTAGATCCGTGCAGTCGTTCTGGCGTGATTGCGTCTAACAAACATCCATCCATCCATACATCCATCCATCCAAACTTTCGCATTTATAATATTAGTACCTACCTATAGATAGATTCTGTGCTTAAACTTCATTCTAATGAGACACATAGATATTCTTGCAGTCTAGTCATTATGACTTGTTAATTTATTTTAGCAAGTGCTTTTCCTCATATAGAGGTAATAATACAGTTCAAAGTAACAAAACACTTAAGGTAAGTTACCCACAGAAAGTGCACGAGTTGCTGCTTAGCGAGACGAATAGACCACATTAAAATCTGTTAGAGCTCAGTTAAGGCTATTTATACTGACTCTTCCTAAAATTATGTGGGACTAGCTGATGTCTGCGACTTCGTCCGCGTGGATTGAAGTTTTTTGGTTCCCGCGGAAACTCTTTAATTTTCCGGGATAAAAAGTAGCCTATGTGCTATTCCAGACTATAATCTATCTCTGTGCCAAATTTCATCCAGATCCGTTCAGCCGCTGTGGCGTGATTGAGTAACAAACATCCATACATCCACACATCCATACATCCTCACATTTAGACCCTCAAGTGTTAAGAGAGTCACTGTTTGATTAAGCAGCGATAGCTTAGTTGTTCAGACGTTCAGCTTTGAGCGCTGACTAGTGACTGATGGCACTGCATATTTTCTTCATAAATTAACTAATTTTTTTTTTTAGGGTTCCGTACCCAAAGGGTAAAAACGGGACCCTATTACTAAGACTCCGCTGTCTGTCTGTCTCCAGGCTGTATCTCATAAACCGTGATAGCTAGAAAGCTGAAATTTTCACAAATGATGTATTTCCGTTGCCGCTATAACAACAAATACTAAAAATTAAAAAAATATATATATTAAGGGGGGTCCCCATACAATAAACGTGTTTTTTTCGTATTTTTTTGCTCAATATTAAAAACGGTAACAGGTAGACGGTTCAAATTTTCACAGAATATTAACTTGTATATTACCTTTCAAAATAAATAATTAAATATCAATAAAGTAAATATTAAAGGGGGGCTCCCATACAACAAACGTAATTTTTATTTTTAATACGTCATAAATCGTAAAACTTACTACAGGTTTGTACGGAACCCTCGGTGCGCGAGTCCGACTCGCACTTGGCCGGTTTTTAAGTTTTTGAATATGGAACTCAAAATACAACATGATATTTACATATTTTGTAAAAAGTAGCTTTAGGACAAATGTTGAGTGCACCTGTAATTAGTTGCTTGACTTAGAAATATGCATACGAATCTAATTCCGTATCAAGTTTATATATATCACTCGATATAAATCGTTAACCCATAAGTTATCTTTATTCTAATCCATCCTCCTTAGAAGATAGTTTAGAAAGTCCTCACTCCGCGTCGGGTCCATTAGAGTCAGGAATTATTCAATATCTTATCAATATAATCGGGTACCCGCTCGGTTATTGTTTATCGATGTTTCAACCCGGCCGAGAAAGTATCGATATAATCGATTAATTGTAACAATGTTTGTCGTAAGTGGTCAGAATGACATCGAGTTTTGTATAATGCTTGGTATTTACCTTTAGTGCAAAATTACACTAAAGACATGTCTCACGACAAAAGGATTTGTATTGTATTTGTATGGAAAAATCAGTGCAGACCAAGAACAGAAACTAAATGGCTTCAAACGTACACAATGAATAGTAGCTACCGGTAACCGAGGAGACAAATTAATTCATTAAAATTTCTTGAACTAGGTATCACGTTTTTAACAAATTTAAAATAATTTGTGAGTAACAAACAGTTGTTCCATAAATTAAAAATAAAGAATACATTCCTATCTACGGAAAAATAACCCCTGCACTTGCAAAGCTATTAACAAAATATTATGTTCTGCTTGAGAAGATCCTCCTTTCACAAAAAAAAATGCAACAGTAAATTGAGTGCTTTAGTGCGATTTTGCGAACTGGAAACTCTCGCAGATTTTTAGGCATCTTGTCTGCGCAGTTAATAATATGACTTTCCCCTAACATTTCACTAGAATATAATCTCGCCTTTACATGATTCATTTAGTAAGTGACACTCCTATATGCAATCTCTATATCGATCGTATCGTAAATGTAAGTAAGTGACGCGATCTTGGCGATTTTAGGATAAGAGATTAAGAACAAAATGTCTTAAGTGCAGTTTTGTCCTTAGTAATGGGTGTCCTCAGATAACAAATTATGATTGATGTTATACGTGTTACGCAAGGTAATTGCATGTCATCGTTATAATGGTTTTTTTACCTCGCTGCCCTTTTGCACCTCATTAGTAGACTGAAATAAATTATTTAAATTCGAAGATCTTTAATTTACCAATTTTGGCTAGGCTCTTACGAAATTAAAACTTATAATAGGTAATTGCGAAAATTTGAAAAAACCTTATCACGACATCTTCGTGTCATCTTAAGTGAGCTTAAAGCTTAGCGTTTTTTTCTAAGTAGGTATGTGGGTCATTATAAGAAGGTATTTCTAATAGGTTTCCTATTTGTAGACAAAACATAAATCCAGAAGCGAGGCCGTACCTACGAGAAGTTCTTACGTTGCTACGGCAGAAGAGTTAGCAGCTTACAGGTTGGTCCCGAGATCATTCCCCGGCCCAAATACATACTTACTCGTAGGTATCGAATCCCTTTTACTGCAGGCATCTAAAGCACTGCGCTAGTCAGGTCCCTAACCATATACAGCTGGTAAAATATTATGTATCTACCTATAATATTAAATTTTTCTCCCGCCAACCTATTTAATGTACCGATCTATCCAACCGATACAATACGTACTACGTACCAACCACAATCAATCAGTTGCGCAACCTAACCGCATCTTTCAACAACCGTTTAACGAATAACAATTCTCAATTACAATATCCTTTCACGAAATTCTTGGCTGTACCTAGCTACGGTTAGAAAATAAGAAAAATGTAAGAGGTACCTAAAGAACGACACAATATCCATATCCATACTAATATTATACATGCGAAGGTGTGTCTGTCTGTCTTTCTATCTGACGGCTACGCATTTACGGCCCATCTTTTCAACCAATTTTGACGAAATTTGGTATTGAGAGGTTACATCCCGGGAAGGATGAAGGCTACTTTTGTCCCGGGAATTAATTTAAAAAATTAATCCACGCGAACGAAGTCGTGGCAATCGTCTAGTATACTATATCTAGTATTTTGACAATGCAATGCTCTGTATCAGAGTAAAGACTGTATTCTGCAGTCTAAACTATAAAATCTGCTATAGACTAAGTGCCTACTGACTTGCAGAGTCAGCAGTCGTTGTCATGTTCTGAAAATTTTAACTATCTTCCGACTTCGAAGACGACTGACAAGTGTTTACTTCGATAGACACTTAGCTTATGCTTTTTTTCAAGAAACCCTCTGATATTTTAATTTCAGGGTACCAGGTATTTACATGTGGTATACTTAGGTAATATTTCCTAGTGATAGTACTTAAAATAAAAGTTAGTATTGAATCAGCTATGCGAGTTTCATTACATGGTGACAGCGGTTTTAAGATATTTTATTATAAAATCCGTGATTTAGGTCAAGTAATGTGTAAATTGTCGTCACAAGTGTGAAATTCATGAATCGCGGTATGGAACACGCACGTCCTTCGACGGAATTAGTTGTGGAAGGCAGCACAGCCTCGCGTGCTGACGCGTGGCACGTGGCGCAAACTGTTCCACGTATTCCTAAAGGCATCCGGAGTAGCGAAGGAGCCTGCTGACGTGTAAATATCTGACGTGATAAATCTCTTTGGCCCTGCTGGCTACGACGTTTTTACTACGATCACTCACGGCAAAGGTGGAAGTGAAGATGACATTGAGTGTTTGCTGAAAAAGTTCGATGATCATTTCGGTACGAAACTGAACGTAACCCTGTGACCCTAGCGGGATTCAAATAAATTATTAGAAATAGTAACCCTAGATCTACCAATGGCAGTTAAATACCATATTTACTACCAACACGAAATATGACAATTTGCCATTTATTTCCAGTGCAGCCCTCGTTAAACTTTACGTATTTTTCCCCTAAATGTTTGAAATAAATTAAATACTCTTAAAATATAATAAACTAGCTAATGCCCGCGACTTCGTCCGTGTGGATTGAGGTTGTTTGGTTCCCGCGGGAACTCTTTAATTTTCCGGGATAAAAGTAGCCTATGTGCTATTCCAGACTATAATCTAAAATTTCAAATGCCAAATTTCATCCAGATCCGTTCAATCATTGTGGCGCGATTGATTCAAACATCTATCCAAACTTTCGTATTATCTATCTATATCTATACTTATAATAAAACTGTAACAGGTCCAATTTTGTACATTGAAGATATTTTGAAATTTTTTTTATAGGGCACTCATTATTCGATACTGAAGCCAAATCTGTAATTTTTTTCATTTTTGTCTGTCTGTCTGTCTGTCTGTCTGTCTGTCTGTCTGTCTGTCTGTATCTTGGCCGCGCATCACGCCGAAACTACTGAATTAATTCAAACGAAACTTGGCACGATTTGAGCCCATACTACGAGGTAGGACATAGGATACTTTTTATCCCGAAATTCTACCCCCGAAGGGGTGAAATAGGGGTTGAAAGTCCTTAATTTCTCAAGTTATAGCCATGAAACTTGATATATGAGCTGCGGGTTGAAAATGAAAACATATGTGTTTCACAGTTTTTCAAAATTCAACCCCCGAAGGGGTGAAATAGGGGTTGAGAGTTTGTATGAAAGTCCTTAATTTCTCAAGTTATAGCCATGAAACTTGATATATATGAGCTGCGGGTTGAAAATGAAAACAGATGTGTTTCACAGTTTTTCAAAATTCCACCCCGAAGGGGTGAAATAGGGGTTGAGAGTTTGTATGAAAATCCTTAATTTCTCAAGTTATAGCCATGAAACAGCATTTGGGCTTTCGTTAAAATATGAAGAAGTACGTGTAGGGGGATTATACCGTGGGATAGTAATATAGGCTACTTTTTATCCTGGAAAATTAACTGAAAAACTTATTCCACGCGGACGAAGTCGCGGGCATCAGCTATAAAGAATATACATACATAGGCTACTTTTTATCCCGGAACATTAATGAGTTCCCGCGGGAATCGAAAAAACTTAGTCCACGCGGACGAAGTCGTTGGCATCAGCTAGTATTAAAATAAAGTTGCTATCCCACAAGTTTCGTTTTACGTCCCAAATATACGTCACCGTTTTATTTTCAAAGTTTGTTTTTGCTAACCGTAGAAAGGTTATGAAGGAAATTCAATATCGTCTTGGACAAATCCAGATTATAATCTCGCGGAGTAGGCCGCTCAAATTGTCAATTGTTCGATCTAAGCGCCAAGCGGATTTGGTGTTAGAGATTATTTTAGAGTTAAAGTGGTATTATTAGCATACGAGAATGGTAGATAATGGTGGAGCAAGTCGGAACTATGACATAATACAGTACTATATTAAGGCAAATTGCTATTTTGTACAAGTGTTGATTCTTAGACCAAGAAATAAAGCAACCTATCTAAAGGTTTTGTAATAATTATCAGCTGTTATAATATACCTGTCCACGCCAGTGGCGCGCAGTTCATAGAAACACAGCAGCACTGCTCCCCAAGTTGTAATAACTCGATGCTTATTTTGCACTATAAGCTGCCAGTAAGCAAGTGCCTACCTAAATGCCTACCCTGGCTTCAAATCCTGTGCACGCCAGTGGTCCACGCATTACCTTTGTTTAACACGTACTCTATTGGTATTTTTATCTTCAAGCTTTATCATTCGGGTGACAACTCATCACTCAACCACAACCAACTTTACTCGCCAACAAACTATAGTTCGCGCACGAGTTGAATGCAGAGCAAATGTATGGTGGCACATACATTTACTGTGCATTCAACTCGCGCGCGAACTGTACGTGTGTTATAGTTTGGCGAGAAACAAAATGTTGTAGGTACCTATTTGTTTGTGCATTTCATAAAATAAATAAATTTAAAAAAAAATCCTGTTCGGCGGGCTACTTCTACAACGGTTGTCTTAGCATACGGTCTACTCTCTACTTGAGGACCTTTCGATTCCAGTGCCATACGGTCCTCTAAAAAGCATGACCTTCCCACTGCCGCTTCACTACCGCGTCGGTCACTTCATTTCTATGTCCTCTGTTTCTCATTCCTTCTGAGCTCAATCCTTTAAGAAATTGCATTAGTAGTCTGCTATATTTAAAAAAAATCTGTGATTATATTATGTGTTGCGTCATTCATCCGATTTTTTAAAATTAATATAATCAGTTGTACGCTTAGTACATGTTGGTTAAATGCTCGAAACTTACATCGGTATGAAGTACCCATAATCCTTATTTTAGTTCACTTAAAACTTTGTACAGTTGGTACATGGTTGAAGGCATCTGTCATATTCTCATCAACGTACATTTAACCCGATTAAAGTGGCGCGGGAGAGCATTGCAAGTTGCAACCGAGCATTAGCTAGTCTATAATAATAAATAATAAGTCTTCTACACATGGACGGATAGCAAGATAAAAGCTATGGACCTAATAACTATTTCAGATTCACACGTATCATACGGCATCATTACAAACGGCATTTCACTTTGAACGGCAAACTGCAACGCTATAGTTTCTTGCAACTTGCATGCGAGCATTATGTGTGTATTAACTGTTTTATGGACACTCGGTGTAGGTGTGTAATCTCTTGCTAAACGCCTGCTTTTGTAGCAAACGATTTTGTCATGATACCGATACGATTTTATCTAGAGTTTTATGAAAAAGTTTATTAGGGTGTAAATATAAATATTAAGACCGTCTATTGTGATAGATAGATAGATAAATTCTCTATTGCCACACAAAAGATGTAATACAAAGATTGTTTCAAAAATTACAGAAAAAAAAGTTGGCTAGGGTGGTCTTATCACTAAAAGTCAACTCCTCCAGACAACTAATATATTAAGAACCTTATATGATTTAGGTACTCATTCTTGATTTGTATCTTGTTAATAGTAATGCGTTCCATAGTATCGCTATATACTTGATCTATAAGGGAAAACTGAGAAACTATATCCTGAGGTCATAGTAATATGAATAATAATAATTATTCTTATACTTATAATCGAAAAGTTTACAACATGAGACAAAGAGAAGATGTCTTAAGTGGTCTTGTCCCAAATGCGTCTACTGTAGCCCATACTATACAAGTAGGTTTTTTAAAAGGGTAGAAGTTTTTTAACGTCTTGATCCAGTCTTAAAACCATGGCTCGTCGTCGTCGTCGTATCGTAGTCGTACAATATAAAGGAATTTAATGACAATACACGGCGCACGTGTAATTTGTACGTTTGATAATGGTTTGATATCGCTTTCGCATGGAATCGAGATGAAATCTGAGTCGTTAGCGTTAGGAGTATGTGCTTAGAAAGTAGATACCTACTTACCCTGAAACGAATGCGTACTAACTTAAGTAATAATACGTACTTATAGGTAAGGGTAGAATTACCAACTTTGTAGATATATTATTTCAAATTGTTATGAAATACTTACGCTTGCTTTTTAGGGGTTTTCCGTTTATATTCCCGCGGGAACTTTTTAATTTTCCGGAATAAAAAGCCTACCAGGATTAAGGACATAGCCCATGTCCTTCCCCAGTACCTATACTACCTATCGCTATATCAAATTTCATCAAAATCGGTTCGGTTTTGATGAAAAATTCATTAAAAGAATCTTCGGATGAAAAGATGGGCAGCTAAAGCGTGGCAGACAGATAGATAGACATACTTTCGCGTTTATAATATTAGTATGGATGTGTCCTAACGTGTTCTCTTTTGTTTACAGTTTTCAAACGCTTCGAGATCAATCAACAGCCTTCTACTGCGCCTAACTTCGGATTTTCCAAGGTGAGTTAAAAGAATATTTTAGCTAAGCTTTAATAGGTTGACACTTGACAGGCTGTATCAAGGGAGTCGCAGTTAAAGACCACGGCATGTGGAAGTCCCTACAAAAGAAAGTGGACGGAGTGAACTTTTTTTTTATTCCACTACAAGTTAGCCCTTGATTGCGATCTTACCTGATGGTTAGTGATGATGCAGTCTAAGGTGGTAGCGGACTAACCTGTTAGGAGTACACTGAGAAAAAAGACCTTCCGAAATACGGAAGGTATTACCGTCCCTTTTGACTCAGTAGGAAATTTACCTTTCAACTTGGAAGGATATTATTACCGTCCAAAACTTCCTTCCAAACAATGTCTGCCTTCTATTTCGATGGGTAATACGTACCTTCCAAATTTCGGTCGGAAATTCCTACTGAGTCAAAAGGGAAGGTAATTTTTGGAAGGAAAATAAATGACGGTAAATACATACTTGGTCATATTTGTTCGGTAAATATAAATAACCTTCCAAACCTAGAAGACAAAATATTACCTACCTAAGGCGATGGCTTTCAAAACGCCCTGTCCCAGCAAGGGTCCGTATACCACCTATGAATCATGCTCTGCTATGCGCTTTCAATGAATGTCCCAACTAGGTGGAAGCACCATTTGCCACGATGCAGGTACCGATACAAGCGGACTTGGCGATATATATGTGTTTGACCGGCGCCACCCTATACCGTGAGCCAATATACGCGTAGCGACATCTAGTGGTCGGGTCGGGTACTACATTCGGTGTTACAATTTCTATTTAATAAAACTTATTCGTTTTCCTTCCGATACCGAATTATTCCAATTTGTTTGGAGAGCTATTATCATCTTATTTAGAAAGATGTTCCTTGTGTTATTTTCTCCATATGTGATCCATCTAATTTGGATGGTTATTCCTTCCAGCGAGCCTTTCTAATCCCTTCGTTTTTGATGGAATAGTAATGTCACTTCATTTCCTACTAAATAAGAGGGTAAATATCCTTCAATTTCGGAGGGTAAATATGCGTTTTCCTTCCGACACTGTTCCTACCGAAAAATTATAATTGTTTTAGAAGGATATTATCATCTAATTTAGAAGGATACTCCTTGTGTTATTCCCTCCAAGTGTGATCCATCTAATTTGGATGGTAGTTCCTTCCAGCGAGCCTTTCTAATCCTTTCTTTTTTGATGGAATAGTAATGTCAATTTATTTCCCACTAGTTAAGAGGGTAAATATCCTTCAATATCAGAAGGTTAGCTGCGTTTTCCTTCCGACAACTTTGGATTTGAATTCAGAAGGACATTAACATCTAATTTGGAAGGATAAATTTGGGAGGAATTATTATAATCCATCCTTATTTAGTAGGAATATTTAGCTGGAAGGAAATTCCTTCTTGGTTAATTCCTTCCAACAAATTTCCTTTCTTTATGTTCTTCCGTATTAGACGGATAAAATTCATTACCTTCTAAATATCGGCAGGAATTTGGCAGTTCCCCGATTCAGAAGGTAATCGGTGGAAGGAAAAGACCCAATTTTGGAAGGAATCGGTTTTAGAAGGTAAAAATCGGAAGGTAAACAAGGAAATTTTTCTCAGTGTACAGCAGTTATATTAAACCCATACCCGTTATTGGTTTCATAACGTAACGCTAAATCGCTTGGCGGTAGAGTTGTATTGTAACTAGACACGGTCAAAGCCTGATGGGAGCCAGACAAAAAAACAGACAGAAAAACTTTAGTGGAAAGCGCAAAAGCAAAACATCTGTGTGAAATTTTGGTGTACGCACTTTTGTATGACACTGCACACATCTACGCGACACGACAAAACGTGCTTCCCATAGATGAAGCGGGCGTTTTGCGCGGACATTAAGGCCTGTTTAATACGTTGTGTGCTTTTGCCCAGATGGAAAACTTTTCTCATTTGTACGTTCGTTGTAAAAAACATCTTTGATTAGTCTACTATGAAAAATTACACCGAACTTAAGTTAAATAATACTGAATCGAAGTTAATAAGAGGTTCCAAAGGCCACGCCCATTTAATATGCAGTTTACTCGAATCGAAATGAATCTTTTATGATTCTGTCTCTTTCCACTTTGTAAATAGGTCCATTTGTGGGAGCGAGATGGCAGATGATAAAATACACCAATTTTATAATACAATGCAGCGTGGGAAACACGCTGCACTGTTCTTTGTCTTTTTAGGATTTATTTTACCTACTTTACAATATTTCTGGAAGTTAGAGCGAAATACAGTACTTGGAAAAAAAAATCGCGGAACATGGATCGCGCATACTAGGTGACTGGACAAAACATAATTACCCTCCAACGCTTCCTCGCGATCTTCGCAGTCTTGCCGAAGTCCTATCCGGTCCCTTAGTATGTTTTTCTCTTACAACAGAATAGGTACTTACTGAAATGTTTATATCTTCTCAGTAGAATCAGATTTCCGAACCGCTGGTAGAGTCTTAACTTCTCATAAGTGACACGAGTTGTCCTATGTGAAATCATTTTCATTTTAAATCTCCCATATTACCCTCGAATAAGTAATTTGACGACCTCCCTGGCGCAGTGTTGGGCGCTGTTGTCTTAACGTGGGAGGTCCCGGGTTCGATTCCCGGTTGGTTCAATTTGGAAATTTACAATTGAGTATTTGACAACAAGTCAAATCAGCAATGTTTTTTCAAACGTCAAAACGCATGCTAGTATGGAATTTTGTATGAAATTTTGAATTGTGACGTCATCAAAGTTAAACGCACTTTTTTACTTTAATAGATAGTTTAAAATGGTTATTCAACACAAAACTAGCAGAGGACATGGATATTACGACTTTTGGGAGATCCTTTATTTAATAATCACTAAAAAATAATTTATTTCACTAGGTAGTACCCAGTCAAATACCCAATTTCTGAATTTTCTCTGGTCTGGTCTGGTGGGAGGCTTCGGTCGTGGCTAGTTACCACCCTACCGGCAAAGACGTATGGCCAAGCAATTTAGCATTCCAGTACGATACCGTGTAGAAGCCGAGTAGGGGTATGGGTTTAATAAAACTGCCAAACCCCTAACAGATTAGCCCGCTACCATTTTAGACTGCATCATCACTTACCATCAGGTGAGATCGCAGTCAAGGGCTAACTTGTAGTGGAATAAAAAAAATATAGCCTCTATATATACATTGTAGGTAAAACCGTAACACGGCAATTTCTGCAAGTTTTCTAATAATCCTTTAGCATCATCGACCACACAACCAATAGACGCCTAATTACTATGCTTTCGTAATGCAAACAATTCAGTCAAATGACTCAAGTAAGCGGGCGCGGGGTACTAAACGCTGATTGGTCTACTCAAGGTCAAAAAAATCATAAATCAAATGGGATGGGGTCCTAACTCCTGATAATTATTTTTCGATAATTAATTATCGATATACTCTAATTAATATTTAAATAACTCGGTAGGTTTTGTTACAAGGGCGTGGAATTATATAAGACCTATTAAGTCTGATGTGTTGTCTGAAAGTGTTCGCCCTATATGAGGAGTCTAGTTGTATGGTCGATGTTTAGCATACTACACGATATCGTACTGAAAACATAATAAAATGAGAGAGCGGGCGGTACGATTTTACAAGGAATCTAACCAAGTATGTTTTTATTATTATGATGTTGTTTACTAATGATTTGAACAAGGATCTGCGATCCATTGCTGGGATTGGCGACGCCATTGTATTAAATATATGCGCCCCATAACTCAGATGGATCGCGGTCGTTCTGTAACTAGAACAGTAAGGGCTTGTTCATAATAACACGTGAAATACCTAAATTAATTGCTAAATTAAAACGTAAAAAAACTGAATAAACGAAACTATTTGAAATTTATGTGATGGATTAAATTTCCGGTAAATGAAGCAGGTACGAATTAATGACTTTAAATTTTTTTAAGGGAGCTTTACTTCACCAAAACGTCTAAAATAAACTGAGAAAATCTGTGCTCTAACCACAGATAGCTTTTAAGAAACACATTCACTTCCTTCAAAAATTTCAACAAATAATTTAATGATAAAGACGCAAATTGATGGAATAAGAGGTAGGGACGTGGCTACCCAAAATTTAAAGAAGCTGCTATAGACCTAAAATCTCTTTGCATAAGGACCACTAAATTTCAGATCAAAAATGGCATACGTACAATAATTTAGAAACCTTTAATTACGCTTTACGATTGATTAAAAAATATAACGTTTAAGTATTACATTGAAAAACAAAATTGCATTGTGAAATAGCCCTAACTTAAGTTGTTTATTATACTGGCAACCTTACAATGCTTATATCGTTTCTAGTATTATGAAAGTGAAACCTGGCATTTGAATATTTGATTGTTACTTATTGTATCCATCTGAAATAAGATTTGTGTTAGGACAAGTTGTAAATTGTTATTAATTACTTAACAGTTAATAAAATGAACCCTAATTTTCTTAAAGCTAGCATAGGGTCGCTAAGTACTTGCTGGTTTATTTCACGAAAACTTATTTTTTATTAAAAAATCATTTTAACACCTTCTGAAAGTGGTATGGAAGTTTATCAAAATCGTACCAACAACGGTTTCCTTGCGACTTATATCGTACCTGCTGTTTCATCCCCGTGCCTTGGAAAGCATATAAAGTCGTTGGTCTTGCTCTTGATCAATCTTCGGGCCTGTCGAATTTTCTGCCACTTATTTACACTATATCTCCCGCGCAGATGACTGCATCAATTGTGTTAGGAAGATTCGGTAGTGGGTCGACGCAAGATAAAATCATAATAAATAATGACATCGATGAAAACTATAGAAATATTCCATGATATTTATAATTATTTAACTCAAAATTATATTTTCTTGTTGACAGGCCCTAAACGGATTCCTGATGATGATGACGCAGAACGGAAAACTCCTGTACATATCAGATAACGCGGCGGAATATCTAGGACATTCTATGGTAAGTTAGTTTACAGGTTTTAGAATAGTATTCTGTCATATTAATTGTCATAGGGGCTCCCATTATGCCTAAAGTTAAAGATCACCCTGTATAATATCACAGTCCAAGCTTTAAAGACATTCTAGTGATAGATTCAGAGATGTCTAGATAGAGCAATGCTGCGGAGTAATCAAGCGAGGTTGGGATGCATATCTTTAAGCTGGCAGAATTTTTAGTATTCAATAGTTTTTATTTTTAGTATAAAATTCAGTCATTCTAGCAGAAAATTTGTATGCAGCTTGAAGGTGTATAGATGGTGCAGATAAGTGAGCAATTGGTATGAACGTCAATTCACTATACGGATAATATACACTTACTGTGATCATATCGTCCAAAACCAACGGATCAAAACCATTATCAGTATCATTATCAGTATCAAGTTAGCGAGCAATTTTTCAACAAAGCTCGCTGGTAGGTCGTTAGAGCTTAGAAGTTGTAACTGTGACCCCGAATAGTCCTCGTTAGCGGCTCGACTGCGCAAATTAATCACATTGGTTTATTGTACACCGCGCTAACTCTTGGATAATTACAGGTAGAGTGATTTTTACTTCACTTTTAAGTTTTAGGAATTGAAATAATTCTGAAGTAGATCATTAGTTCTGATACCTAATGAACTTAAATATAGGTTTACTGTAGCTACTGTTAAAAATATTGAAATGACTGCGTATAGAACAAAGATATAGTTGGTTTTTGTAACTGGGATACCTAGTGATTGAGATTTAATCTACTTTTTATGGTAATCACAGTATTAAGTAAGCCTGTTAAACCTACGAGTAAATATCCGATCTGATCTGAGTCAATTCAGATAATGTCCACATTGTTTTGTTTGCTTATGAAATCAAGTCATTTTCTCATACATTAAAAAGAAAAGTCAATTGATTCACTCACTCATATAACTCCTGATATTTGTCATCACTAAAATGCCCAGCCCTAAAATAGAAAGCTGAACTTTTTCATAGAGTTTCAATTTGTACCCAATATAGGTAAGAATTAGGCTAGATTTTTGAAAATTGACACGGAAGTGAAGCTTCGGATCATACATTAGAACTCACACAGTGTACCACGTCTTAAAAGGAATCATCTAACCAAACTGTATCTTTGGACTATTCCTTTTTAAGATCGTTCGATCTTTTCGGTCAATCGGCTTCGCAATTCTGTTGTGATTGTAACGGTTTGTCAGATGTCATGAGATAACTGTCGGATTGATGTTCCTCCGTCTTATCTGATGTGAATAAATCTCCGACGGACGCTTTATTGTTTACAGGTGATTCGGTGAAAAGGTCGATTTCATCAAAAAATATGGAGCGAAGTTCATTAATTTTGTTCACATAGTATGGGTTCGTGGAGATCATGCGGTACTTTGATATTTCGGGATAAAAAGCCATATGACATTCCCCGAGATGTGACCTATCACTGTACCTGGTTTAAATCGGCTGAACAGCTGGGCCGTGAAAAAAGCGTGAAAACGTAGCAGACAGGCAGAATGACACATTTTTGTATTTATGAAGCGAGAGTGTGTATGTCTGTCTGTCTATTTTTCCAGTTATATTTTCATGGCTCAACTGACTAACCAATTTTTACGAAATGTGGTACAGGCTGCCTCCCGGGGAGGACCCTATGGGGATCTAACCACTCTAACTTTCTTCCCGGAAATTTAAAGAGATGTCACGCTGTCACGTTATCGTAAGAAATAAGACGTATAATTATAAATGCGAAAGTGTGTCTGTCCGTCTGTCTGCTACGCTTTCACGGCCCAACTACTCAATCGATTTTGATAAAATTTGGTACAGAGATAAGTTACATCCCGGGGAAGGACATAGACTTTTATCCCGAAAAATTGAAGAGTTCCCGCGGGAATCAAAAAAATCAATTCACGCGGACGAAGTTGCAGGCATCATCTAGTACATAGTAATAATCGAGAAATACGAAAAATTATTCCATATCTCCCATCGGATAACTTTAGGTACCTACACGATTTAAATACCTACCAAAAATTTCTATCAGCGTCTATAAAAAACTATAAAAGCTAATTTCATTATATACTTACTCAAATCTTTATTAATTAAAAACCCGAGGCGATCATTATCCGCAATGAAATGAAACATCATTTTTAATTTCACTCAATTACGACCAATATAAATATTTTCTAATAGGTCCCGCCCACACAATAATTTTCTATTTTGGAAACGCTACATTGTTTTTAACTAGATGTTTGGATTAAGTACTTATTACCTCTAAAATCTTATCATTAATCTTAATTGCGAAATAACAATAAAATATTGCTTAGGAGATGGAGATGACTTTATTGTAAAATATGTCTTGTGCCGTTCGAGTTAGGGTTGAAATTTAGTTCTAGTAGGGTAATAATGATTGGTATCGATCATTACTTACATTACCAGTCTCATAAGAACGGGATCGTGGGAATATTAACGATACTTGAAATATATTGAGATCAAAATGACTTTTTAATAGTAAGTAGGTATACTTTCCTTACAATTTTGTATCCGTTATCCCAAGCAGTAAAATAATAGTATGGGCAATTTTTATATTGAATACGCATACATTTAGTATTTTTAATCCCATTGAAACTCTTTGATTAGCCTAGAAAAATGCCCGGTATGCAAGCTATGTCTGAATCAAATTCCACCAGTCGTTTAAAAGTAATGGGCCGTGAAAGTAGTAGGTAATAAGTGCCCAAAGACAGTTACTTTAGGTACACATTAATAATAATATTAAGTAGGGATCTAAAATATTACGAGAGGATGTTCCTACGCAACTTTGTCAGCGTGGATTAGATTTAGGTTTGTGCCATAAAAGTTTTTTCGGGATAAAAGTAGGTACCGTGTACAAATTTTTTTGAAAAATGTTTGAATAGATGATCTGTGAAAAGTCCGTGACAAAAAGAATTTGTATAGATTTTAAGCATATCTAGAAAAATCAGAAAGGCTTACAAAACAATAATGTAACTAATTTGTATTTAAGGACGGAACTACTAGGGTTGCATAAACTAACGAGGGGTAATGCCAAGTTAATGAATAAGGTAACAGATATAATTGCACCCTTCGAGCACTTTCTCCGAGCCCTAGAACACACACGTAGCAACCAAGCAGCCTTGGAGGCAATAAACAATAGAAGGCAATTCAATATGCAAACGGAACAATGTAATGATAGCCACAATGCTCTTTCGTCGCTAACCGTGCCGATTTATTGATGTAAATCATTAATACCTTTGTTATTAAACCGACCACCCAAAAGTGATCTCCAAATTTAATACTCCTCCCCCAATTTGTACTGAAATTTCTTGTAAAGCAAGCGGCAGGGAAGGTCTTTTGATAGTGGTCACACTTGCAGGCGTAGCTTACGCCCGCGGCGTTACTTTATCATTCTTGTGTAACTCTTTTGTATTTCTAAAGGTTCGTCTGTTTCCTTATCAATACCTGTATTTATCGCTATTTTTGGTCATTATCTCTATGTATTGTTGTTTCACACTTCATGTTATTACGTGTCAGCGACTAATTATGATGTTATCTCAGATATTAATTAGAGCTGGTTTAATGCTCAAAGAGATATTATTACTATAAGTACGTGTCTATGAAATTACCTGTTCTACGCCATAGAATTATACCTAGTAGAATTATAGTGGTCAAACTACAACCATATTATTTTTCTTATGATATTTTTGGCAGTTGTTCAGTCGCCTTCCTCATCCAGCTACAATCCTCCACCTTCTTTGTAACGGCGCATCGGTTGATCTTACTGAAAATACGCCTCACTCCACTTACTTGTACGCGTTATGTCAAAATTGCAATAAGTAGATGGTAATACGGAAAAAAAAACTTGGAAAATAATTATTCAACGTCATCAATCATCAGCCGTGTAGAAATGAACGACAGAAAAAAGACGATTAAGGTCCATGAGGAGCCAAGATGTACCTAAACACGCATCTAGAACAGGTAAAAGAAGCTGAGTCTGTTCAAGAACACAATCAAACTCCACAATAAATTAAGAGTGTTCTCGTACGTACCTCTCTACTCAACACGACATTAAAGTACGACATCACAAAGAAGTAAAATGAGGTCAGAAAGAAAATCAAGCAATATAGAACGCCCTTTAAGCATCACATTTGGCCTTTCCCAACAATGCGATATCCTCTCAACACATGATCGAAACCTTTAACTTTCAAAATCTGTTTATTTTAGCATCAAGCGTCTACGGTGGGCCCATTGAAGTTTATCTTCACATCTCGTTCGTTCGGTATTTCGTTATTTTCAATTGATTCCGCATTATTGTAATCTCTATGGAACCCGTTAGATCATTTAGATGTTTCGATATCGATGATTGCTCCAGATCATCTCTTGTTTGTTGAAAATTTTAAAATCAATACCGGTTCCTTGGAAATGTAACGGGACTAAAATCTGGAATAGTCTGTACACTTCTATTAATTTAGTTGTACACAATATCTATTATGTAAACCAAAGTGGTGAAACGAATGCTATCCTATATTAATTTTCCAATTTCTGTATGATGTTGTATATAATTCCAACATGAATGAGGTTGATGTATATTTATCTTAATTCTAAAATAAATATAGGGCTTTTCTACAAATCTATAAAATATGAGAACCTAATTCTAATAATTATTTTAATACAAATCTTAGAAATAAATCAAAATGTAATCGATAAGAAAAGGATGATACCTAGATGCTGAATTAATTTTAAGAACATACTATGTTAAATTTATCAAATATGGTAATAACCGAAATACATGAAATAAATAGTCAACCCAATAGCCCTTTAATTAACCTGTATGCGAAACAGAGAAAATTAGTCAAACTCAAAGCACTTGTACATCATATTATAATACACAGACATACAAACGGACAAACAAGCCTCTGGATATACAGATTAATGATCCGATGAAAGCAACGCCCGTAATTGTGTTACAAATTAATGTTTGTCTAACGTTGATTTATTGTGTGATCTGGACTTTGATAGATTCGGGGCTTTGATTGTGTTTGTATTACATATTCAGTTGGATTTATTTAATATTTGATGGGAATGAAAATTTAATATTAAACTATCTAATTGTGTTTAGCTCACAAGTATCATAATTCAATCCGGCTAAAAAATTATATCCCTGTAAAAATATACACGAGTACCTATTCTATCAATTAAATCTCCACAACTGCCCAGTTTCCAAAATATATTCATTGCTGGCACTTACTGGGTAGGTACTACCTATAGCCAAATATTTGCAATACGTTTTGGTGCAGAATATTTTGCGAACGCGGCAAGGCTGACCAGTAGCTGCTAATCTATATTTGAAACACAAATTATGATAGAGAATGACTTTTAAAACCCGAACTATAAAACCTCACGTCCTATGAGTTCGGAGGAATAGACGTATTTACAAAAGAACCGCTTATAAATTATTACTTTTAAGTAGAAACATTTTTCTCAGATTTACTTACTTGCTTATGATGCCCGCGACTTCGTCTGCGTAGGCTTAGGTTTAAAAATAAATTAGTACTTGTTGCAAATTCACTCAAGTAGACTCAGACTCCTGGCTTCGCTCGGTCAAAAATGATAGAAAGAAAGAAAGTCCCATACCAGTGACGGGGTGGCGACCCTAGCTGACGCAGCTACACACAGTTCCGCCTACCTGTCGCACGGGCTCTGTGAAGACATAATGCGCAAAACCGCCCGCGGTTGAGGTTATAGCGAGAATAATACCAGAAATTGACGATCTCCCTGGCGCAATTCTGAGCAATGTTGTCAAAAATCTCGAGTTCGTTCCCCGGTAGGTTCAATTTGGGAATTTGGATTTCAACTTGTATTCAATACATATAATAATTGTTTATAATATTTCATTTGTATACAATGGCTTCCACACGGCATTGTACCGGAACGCTAAACTGCTTGTACGGTACGTCTTCGGTAGGGTGGAAACTAGCCACGGCTGGAGCTTCCCACCAGATCAAATCAGAGAAAATTCAGAAATTATAAATTCCAAAATAGATACGGGGATCGTACCCGGGACTTCCTACTTATGATATCACCTAGGCCTACCACTGCCCAGGGAGGTCGTAAATATTTAGAACTAGTGGGCCCGGCAGACTTTGTCCTGCCCTGAACCTCGAACCCGATTGCAGCGCCCCCTACCGGGTCCAATCGTGAATATTATATAAACCATCCCGGGGTTTAAACAAACACAACAAAAAAGAGTTAGCGAAATTGGACCAGCCGTTCGCGCGTGATGCCGTGACCAAGGGAAATAGGGATTCATCAAATAATCAAATAAATATTATAAATGCGAAAGTTTGGATGGATGTATGGATGGATGTTAGTTACTCAATCACGCCCGAACAGCTGAACGGATCTGGATGAAATTTGGCACAGAGATAGATTACAGTCTGGAATAGCACATAGGCTACATTTTATCCCGGAAAATTAAAGAGTTCCCGCGGAACCGAATAACCTCAATCCACGCGGACGAAGTCGCGGGCATCAGCTAGTTTTTATATAAATAGAAGATTTTAGAATAATGAATTAGTTCTACGAAGGCTACGAAATACGAACAACTAGCAGCTAGGGTATGGCAATCGTAAATATATTAAACCCATACTCTTAACTGGATACGACACGACATCGAACCGGAACCCTAAATTGCTTGGTAATTAAATGTGATATTGAGATCGCAGTAATCGAAGAATTTGATAAATCGATACTGGAAAAAGTTTTATCAATAATTCTCTTACTATTTGTTTTAATTTTCCTTGTAGATCTAATCTACGTGGGTGACATTGCATGTTATAGATTAACGAAGCACACGCGACAGGTGGGCGGGGCGTTTTGACAGCGCGTCACTTAGGGCTGCCACGACGTTGCCACTAATATCATATTAATATACTTGGAGAGACTGTTTTAACTGCTATTGGTCTAGTGGCCATACTTGGCTAACTTATTTAGCTGCGTATCATATTGTGTGGTCCCAATTTAAAGTCCTGGGTCGAGCTTAAAATGCATTAGATTAGGACAATAATTGACCTACAAAATTTTCGGAATTGGGACTCTTTTGCAGTGGAAGTTTGGTGGGACACAATTATTTTTTTTGGATTTTTGCGTTACACACAAACCTCATAGGTCGGAGAAAAATAAAACCGTTTGTTCTTGCGCTTGATTCCTTTCAGATCGATATGGATTGCTGGCCAGTTGAGAGTTTGGGAGTAGAGAATGGTGCACAGCCTGGTGCACGGTAATATCTCTATATCACGATAATATGCATATTAAGGCTTGTCTCCTTTGAGTCAGGTTGATGACGCCGAACTTCGATAATGTACTTATAGTTGATGTATCAAGAGCAGTTTCACCCTATTTATTTACATTCTCCGCAGTTCTGTGTTGGTGGTATTTATTGCGCTTTGATCTCATCGGAGTTTACGGGACAGATGGGTGGAGCTTTTTGACAACTAGGGCTGCTGACTAGATCTAACTCGATATTTACTCGTAAAATATAAAATTGGTGATTTCCTTAAGCCTGCAACATTCAAAAATATTTACCAAATTTCCATTTACGTCAGTACATCAGTCTTCCAATTTATATATTATACCTATAATTTATAGGTATAACAATTGATAAAACCCTCTGATTGATAGGTTTTATTTTTTTGGTATGATCTATGTTTAGACATGATGACAACATGTTATCATGTTCTGAATTGTCTTAATCACCACTCTAAACTAAATCTAAAAAGCGGCCTGTAATAGCCGCGGTATGTATTTTCTATAATTGTCATAAACATTAAAATTCACTGCAAAAAAATGATCCATATTTTTTTGTATTCAGATAGACTAGTACACAAGCTTCCTGAGATGATTAGGTAGTTTATACATAAGCAGTATTTTTTCTTAAATAATTAACTTTTTTTAACTGTCATATTTTAAAAAGCTTCATCGCGCCAACCCTATATCACGTCAAAACGCAACTCAAGAAAACGTTGCGTTGCATGAGAACTATGATTTAATTAAACATAATAAACGTAATAAACCCGGCCCGGGGTAATTGAAATTTGTTTAGTATTAAGAAAACAAAGAGAATGTGCAACGATTTTATTAACCCCGTCTGCCCAGCGACGTCGGGGTTTTGAAGGGCGAATCTAGTAATTTACATTACAAATTTGCAATAAATAGAGCCTTAGTAAAATATTCTACGCTGGTGGTTTGAGATATGATGTTTAACAGGATATTATAGTCGTTCTTTACCTAGTACCGTTTAAAGAGGATAAAATTATTCTGAAAATAAGGCCAAGAATAGGCTAAGCCAGTTAGTGTTTTTATTTGTATCTAGTTTTGTCTACAGTTGGCAAAAAAAGAACATCTGAAATAACAAATTTATTCACCCTGAGAATTCTTGTAGGCAGTAGAATTTACTACAGACCCCGTGATCCAAATTACCTACTCTAATACTTTATTGCCGAAAAACTTGGAGATTGGTGCGTCGGAATATATTTTAGTAACATTATGTTAATGTTAACAAGCTTTATTACAGTTTTAAACTTATGACATACCATCTTTAATCCCATCTTTAATAAATCATATGAAAAAATCTTGTGGAATTCTGCTTCTAATTCCTTTAACTCTCTATAAAAGAAATCTAGTAGAACTCTTTCCTTTGTATCATCAAATAAAAATCTCAACTTACATCAACACCGAAAACAACTGGTAGAGCTCTCGTGAATGTTTGTCTTTCCTGAAATGACGTTTCAGGTTTCCTATAAATAGGTATACTTCTATAATATATAGGTATAAAATAGGTATAAAATCCGGGTACTTTTGACGATCTCCGTGGCACAGTGTTGAGCGCTGTTGTCTTAAAATGTGCGGAGGTCCCGGGTTCAATCCCCGGCAGTGTCAATTTGTGAATTTATAAGTTCTGAATTTTCCCTGGTCTGGCCTGGTGGGAGGCTTCGACCGTGGCTAGTTACCACCCTACTGGCAAAGACGTGCCGCCAAGCGATTTATAGCTTTCCGGTACGAAGCCGTGTAGAAACCGAATAGAGGCATGGGTTTAATATAACTGCCATGTCCCTAACAGGTTAGCCCGCTTCCGTCTTAGACTGTATAATCACTTACCATCAGGTGAGATGTCAGTCAAGGGCTAACTTGTAGTGGATTTAAACAAAAACTCTTAATATATGCAGAGATACGTTGGCTCTACTTCGGTTCATTTATTTCAAGTTGGATCTAAAACAAAAGAGTGGCGCGGCAACAATAATTGCGGAAACCTAACCGCTTCGCAGCCGCAAAGTTAAAGCAAAGTTGATTTTAAAGAGGCGTATACTTACCGAGATTGCTTCGACATTTTCATCAGTGTGCCGACCGCAGGGGAATTATTTTAATCGTGGACGCGGCACCTCGGCTATGTCTCTGTTTTAGGGTAACATTCCATCACAAGCGCAACGAAATTATTTTCGTTTTAGTGATGCTGTAGTGTTAACAACTCTAAAGGTAAAGGAAAACTTCGTGAGGAAACTTACAAGCCCGAGAGTTCTCATGATGTTCTGTTTTTTTTTATTCAAATAGATTTCTTACAAGTGCTGAATAGTCGAATGAATCTACCACTGGTTCGGAATGCCATTCCTACCGAGAAGAACAAGCAAGAAACTCGGCGGTAGCTGTTTTAAAAAAAAATTACTATTTCATTAATTTGTAATTACATAAGTAACCGCTGTCCTTAGCATTGCTGGAACGAGTCAAATCCATGTTCCTTTGTCATTTACGTAATCTTCAACAGTATAATAAGCTTTTTTCAGAAGCATACTTTTAATGGACTTTTTAAACTTGTGTAAAGGCAAGTTTAAAATAGGTAGTGGTTCTTAAAGGTGTGTGAAGTGTGCCAATCCGCACCTGGCCAGTGTGGTGGACAATCACAAAAACCATTCTCATTCCGAGAGGAGACACGGTCTCAATACTGAGAAAGGTTTTAAAACGATGATGATGAATTAGTTTTTCAAAGAAAGAGCTACTTCAGTGTATCATATTCTTCATTGCTGAGGGTCACGCCCACTTTCGATAAATATATCGTATGGCTGGGTTTGTCTGTTCTCTTTATTTATCTTTTCAAGTTCCATGTTAGTTGCTACCTAATTAAATAGGTTCATTTGACGATTCAAAATCACTTTCAAAAGTAGGTATATTGAATTAAAAATCTAAATAATTTTACTGAACAAAATCCATTTTTACTTGAGCAGTAACCTACTCACTGCTAAAATCTCAGTAGGTAACTCAATTATCAAAACGATAGCAGGTTTTAACTTCACTCACACTTAAAAATAGAGAAAGTAATAACGTAGCTAAAAAACAAACAAGCTTGACAAAGAATCTCTAATCCTTTTAAAAGTCATGAAGTGACAAAAGCTAATCCTGATCTTTTTCTTTCCCAGGAGGATCTTCTAATCCACGGAGACAGTGTGTACGACGTGATAGACAAGCAAGACCAGCAAGCGGTCAGGTCTGAGCTCTCGAGAGCACCAGCCGATGGGGAGGACAGGGTCTTCTTATGCCGGATGAATGTTGCGAGGAATGCGCGAAGACAGATGCGGTTCGGTGATCAGAAGGTGTGTTCAATAAATAACGAGAAGTTGATATACCTAAAACCTTTGATTCCACTGATTTTTGTGTGGGCTTTAGAAAGTAAACTACATGGGCTATGAAAATAAGCCTTCTGCGTATTTTGGTGACGGGTTAGAGTACAAATTAATTATGTATTTATACCTAGCTAAGCCATAAACAAAATTAAGTAAAAGCTAGACACAGCAACCTAACTGCTATCGGCTAACCTAAGGGCATCTAGAAACTTTGCAATAAAACCAACAAAATGTAGATAGGTAAGCCCATCTGGTAAAAGGTGTCGTCATGTTTTAACTGGTAGCGTTTTTACCTTTAATTTGAAAATAAAATCAGAGCATTCCTGGTTGAGTGATGAGTCATACAATGTGGCTTGACTCAATAGCTAAAAAATCATGAACCATAGCAGTGTAAAAATAAAGAGCAGGCATAAAGGTTTCTTTTATTACTTAGAAATTTCATATCATATTTTTTATACTAAAAACAAATTAGCCATGTCAGAGGCAAGGTATCCCTTACTTCTTAAATTTATAGTTGTCACGGTATATCTAAATGAGCGTCTACCTGAGCCAATTTGCAGTACACACGGTAAGTACACCTAAGATGATGTATGCAAGTGATTAGCAAGCGGACGTGGAGTATTTTAACGCTCGACAAAAACTATGAGACACCCAGGGATGCGCAGATACAAGACTCGACTATCTTCTATCCATATAAAAGGATGAACTGAATGCCTTACAAATCAAAGTAGGTTCACATCATATAAGTTGCTCACACCGCAAAGTTGACGTAAGTTTTTTCTGGAACGTAGACCTATTTATAGACTTCGAAGGAAAGGAATTTTTACAATAGATTATCTAAATCCTTGAGAAGAAAGCTGCGAATAAAAGCAAGATGGCAATGAAATCTGTTTGTTGACCGTGTTTCTACCAGTTGTAAGTGGAGTATAAATGTTAATTCTGATATATTCAAACCGAAACGAATATTCGAGTTTGATCATCTAGTTCGATTTGACAATTGACGAATTATATAACCCACTAAATCGCTTGCTAATTTAAAAAAAAATAAGATTATAACATTTTATCATTTATCTATGTTTATGTGTATTTATGCTAACGACTTTAAATATTTATTTTACAGCTAAGTGGCTGTCCCCATAACCAAAAGAATAACAAAAACAAATACACTTAAAAATTTAAGTTTAATGCAGAGATATTTTTACTTCGACTTAAACTTAATTATTTTCAACTTTAAAAAAGGCGTCTTGCATTATGTCTGCGTCGTCCTCCGCAGAGTAGCACGTGCTTGAATATTAATTGGAGACAATAAACTTGCGACGGGGAATGTTTTGTTATTTCACGTCCACTCGCGTTCTATCTGTGAACCACTTATTGAGCGTGGGTGTGGACGCAGCTTTGTTTCAATGCATGTGAACTTCTTAGGGAGAGATTATAATGTCTTTATAACTGGCTCTTTGTTTTCGATTGTGTGAAACATAACATAATAAGAGTATCAATAGAAACAAGACAAACATATAAATATGTACCTTTGTACACAGTTAAAGATTTATTTTATTTTATTTTACTACGATATTTACAAGTTATCCCTTGACACAGATGAAAATATGATAGTTACGTCTGTAGAGGGCTGACCAGTAGGAGTATGACGAGTTCTATTCCTTACTAAACTGTTTCTACACTGCGCGCTAAATTGCTTGCGGACTCGTCTTTGTCGGAAATTTGATAACTAGCCAGCGGCCACGACTGAAACCTCTCATCGGACTAAACCAGAGAATTATGAAAAATATTTAAACTCCCAAATTAACCCTGCCGCGAATAGAAACAAGACCCCCCATTATAAGACTACAGTATCATAACCATAAGTGGGAGTTCATACAAAAAAATTGAAAAACTAATAAACTTTTTATGTAAGAAACAATTGTTTCTTGGCCTGACCGTTGGAAAGCAATACTTTAACAGTGCGGTTTATATTGTAGAAAGCAATATCTTTTTACATCCAAGTTTACATACAAGTGTTTACATACACACATTTCAGGCACAGGAAAACACAATTATTGGGTGATTGGAAGAAAATCTTATTTACCCAACAATTCATTGATATACATAATTATTATGTGCAACATATTATGTGTTAAAAGCAAAAAGAACCTTATTATTTTCGAAGCAATAAACGAAGGAACCCTCATGAAGAAATATGAAGTAACATTAGATTTATGTCCGTCTAGCCGCTAGAACCTGACTACTTAATAATTTGAAACACTTACCTACTGAGTAAAAGTTGAGCAATTAACCATCTAAGCTAAGATGATACACTCACAAAAAAAAGTAAACTGGAAACCTATCTAGTCTGCCACAGCTTATTACAAGTTTATGACCCCAGAAGTAATTACACAGAACTGGTCGAACTTCACACCGTCACTTTCCATCGTGGCTATTCAATTACCAGTAATAACTCCTTATATATTGATGCCTATCAATTTGTCCGTCAGCCTGACCTTTTTATGATACGTCTGTTTTTAGAGATCTCTGCCTTCGATGAAAGCTTTTTTAGCTACTCTTTCATATCTAGAGTTACCTTTCTGTTTAAATAAAGCAATCTTAAAACATGAAATTCTATTTATTAGCTGCAGGATTTTACAAATTATTATATATCTCTTATTTTTTTGTTTTAATTAAAAAAATTCTGTATTCTTTTTCTTTTTGTCTTAGTTTTTATGCAAACTTTTATTCTCTCTTAATCTATGAATAGCACAATACTTGTGTGCCAATCTTTTGTTCTTACTATTAATAAATTAATGTAAAATATACAAATACAGTGGTGCTTAAAGACTCATTGTTTTTTTTTCTCCTCTCTGAGGTACGGAACCTAGCCCTTAAAATGGAAGTGTTTACAATATTATTATACAACCCGAAAAAAGTTATTGGTGATTTTAATATCTAACTAAAAATATTTGAAAGTAAACTCATTAATTAGGTTCTCATCAATTTCATTTACGATGAAACCATTTTGAGACTTGAGTGATGTTACAATTTGAATGGTGCATAGAAACCCGATCTCCAACGCCTGATACGAGCAATCGACCTGCTTCGATTTCTTGCAGTATACCTATCGATTTTAATTTATTAATGAATATTCGAAATGTAGCTTTTAATTTTCTTACCTCACAATCAATTAGGATTGAAAACGTTATTCATGTATTTGAAAGGCACTTAGAGATGAAAGGCTGTAAGGTTTTTGATTGTGTAAAAAACCGTTCGAAGACATACCATACCGTAGCAATATCGTGGAAAATCGACTACTTAGACTGAAACTCAAATTTTTTTTTAATGTAGGACTTATTATTTATATTCATTATGAAACGTGTTGTCTAGATTCCTAGAAGACCCTACCAATACGACGCGACGCGACGGTTAGAACAAATGAAGTCATGATAAGATTTTGAGTTGACGTTTTAGCTAAACCTTTGCCTAATATAATATTTGACGCTTAATTAAAATAAGATCACTTATCATACTTAATATTATAATTGCGAAAGTGTGTTTGTTTGTTGGGTTGTCCTTCAATCACGTCGCAACAGAGCAACGGATCGACGTGATTATTGGCATGGGTATAGTTAAGGATCTGGAGTGACTTAGGCTACTTTTCATCCCGGAAAAATAAATAGTTCCCGTGGGAATTAAAAAAACTTATTCCACGTGGACGAAGTCGCGGGGATCATCAAGTTACGTAATATAGCAACACAAAGGGCACTTGAGCCGCGATATTATACGAACCTAATAATATCTAATCCAAAAGTCAGTTAACTAATCGTAAGCAATATCGGTAAATAATAATTTATTGTCAAATTATTCCTAATCACCCCAGTGGGTAACCAGTAAGTAAACTTATCGAATCAAAATCAGGCTGTACAAATAAATCATCGAATTAATTCTACATCATAAACGAAACAGTTATGAATGTTTTTATTATTTATCCCCTGGAAATGAATGCAACTGATTAATGCATTATGATAAATAGATATTGAATAATGGCCACTTTATACTCTATTTCATAATCGATATCAATCAGTATATAGCAATGAGTCCACTAGAGAAATGTCGGAGCTTATTAATGGTGTTATATCAGTTCAGCTTCGTCTGATATGGCGTTCATTAGAGGCTACAGTCCCTTGGGATATGTAATATTTCTATCGCTGTAATATAATATAACTGCTCTACTTTGTACTAAAGCCCCATAGGTTAATACTCTGCAATTTATTTATTCTTGGCCCAATTCCATTTATAGAAATTATACATTGATGGCGATGCGCAAAATCAGTCGAAATCTGCGATAATTAGGTATACGTTATTTATAAAATACCTACGAACAATTAAAAGTTTTAGATAAAGAGCATATTACACCTTCCTAAATTTAGTCGTCTAAATGATTCAGTTACTAAATTCAGAAAAGTGTAATCGCATTTAGCAAGTTAGGATCCTAAATTTAGGAAAAAGTATGGTTGCTAACTTACTAAATCATTCAGTTTCCTAAATTTAGGAAGGTGTAATAGCATTTAGTCGCCTAATTGGTTCAGTCACCGCCATAGAGTAAGTAATACTGATCACCGCGCCTGCCTGATAGGAGGAGAAGATGGCGGCAAATTCAAATAACCATTTATTAATTTTTGATAAAACTTTGTAGATTCCAGTATCTTCGGATTCTCCCCTTCATAACTTAATATCCCAACACCAAACAAAATCCACGCATCTTACACCATCTATACAGCAACATATCAAATCTTCGGATTCTCCCCTTCATAACTACCTTACCATCCCAACACCGAATACAATCCCCACATCCTTCACCATCCACATTGTATCATATCATTCATATCCCCTCTTCACAGTCATCAACGTCCGATCAATACCAAACCGATGAGACTGTTGATTGAAGGCAATGGGGAAATAATGATTTTTTTTTTAATTTTTGGTAAGAAAAAATAAAGGCATCTAAGTATTAATTTTAATTGAGCCAATAGCCAGAGCTACGGCAAGGCCAATTTTTTGGACAATGGCTCCAGTACTGTCCAGTACTGTTGTTTAATGTAATCTGTCGTTGCACTCGACACTAGCACGACACGTCCGACGCCGTCGAACTTTATCTGTAAACTGATTCAGTGACTAAATTTAGGAAGGTGTGATCAGAAATATGAATTTGCTTTCCTTTCCTGAATCCTAATTAGGACGACTAAATTTAGGAAGGTGTAATAAGCTCTTAAGGAATAATTTAATAAAAATAATAATATACATTTTAAATTTTAATAAAAATGAATGAGGAAACGATAGTCTTAAATGAAATTAACCCTATACGTATTTCATATACACCAATTACCCACAGCAACAAAGAATATAAATATTATATTTCTTCCAGGCAAAGTAGAAAAAGATAATTAAAACAGAAAAAAATACCGCGTACATTATGAGCCAGTTGCATCAAAGAAATAAATCGTTATAGTTAAGCTTGCCTACCAAAAGACAAGCAAATTGAGTTGTACAAATCAGTATGTTTCCTTCATAATAATAAGATAGATTAAGTAAGTTGGCAAAAAGAACTCGTGCAAAGTGGTATTTTTAAGGTCTAAGGTTAAATATAAAACAGAATCGAAAACAATTATCTAAAATATGCAAAAAACAAAAGAAAACACAACATTTTAAAAGCTACCAACACCTAAAATATAAATCTCGCTTAAATAATGGTTTTCGATACGCCTGACAAATGGACGTTAATTTAAGGTTCGCATAAACTCTGCGTTTGCTAATTGGGAATAGATAATAAAAACAATGGTTGACATTCTGAACAGTTACACCACGTTACACTACAAAGACTTGTACTTAACTAGTTACTATTAATCGCGTAGTTAGCACATTTATTGGGTTTAGTACAAGTTGTAGTGAGAAAGACGTAGGACGGAGAAAAACCTTCGTGTGTTATATTTGCAAAAAACTTATTTACTTGCCAAAAAGACTAAAACGAAACAAAATAAGAAGAAGACAAGTTTGCACATCTGAGCAAAGATGATAGAATATTTTGTGAGTGTCAAAATACTATAACGTCTGCATAAAAAATACTCAAACACCCTAGTTTTAAGTTTAATAAAAAAAATAGCATTAATTCGTCTCTATTTCGAAAGCCAATGCTCAAAGATTTAGAATAAAGTAGTTATGTCGGAAAAAACAACTTTAAAACTTAAATCTTAGGTCCATTTCACTCTTAGGTAACAGTTGTTCGATACTCGAAATCTACCAACGTTGCAGAGATGTGTAAACTCTTAATAGGCTTATTGGGAGTCGATACCCCCTGTATCGCTTGATGAAGTTAAGAAGACGGCCACTAATGAGGCTTATCAAGCTCAGGGCGAGATGACACGGGCGATGGAGTACGCGCAATCCCGAAACCGCCTTGTTAGTGGGCAGGTCGTGGACAGAGGGACATTTAGGTTCCAATCAGGACGGCCTGTGCGTTCCGATCGCTCATTTCGTCGTCTACGTTATTTTTGCTCACTTTTTTAAACAATACCTGGCATAAATTCCATTGATTTAATTTGTACCGAGTTTTTACTATTTCATATACCTATGCATAAACCTGGATACATCATTTCTGTATAGGTAGGTACTTAAAAATATTGCCATATTTAAGAAACGTCTATGACGGAGTACAATTTCAGGCTCATTTACATTTATTTGTATGATACTATGACTAACGCCCGGTATATACTCGGCTTTCGCATGTGACTTATAATTTCCTTCAAGCTTAATATAAACGTCAGTAGGTAACTAACAGACGGACAAACCAACATTGATTTTTGTCTACAAAAAAGAAACGAATACTACAACAGCAATGTGCTATTCTGAGAATAATCATTTTACATAAATACGTCACAATTTATTGACAATCACTCGTTTAAAAGTCGTGGTCACTCTCGCTTCTATGTTCTTGTTTTAATAGCACTTTCATCTCCTCATTTGTCGACTGTCTCTTACTCCTCGTACAAGATAGGCATAATATACGACAACACGAGAAAACCAGGCTTGCAAGTAAACTAGCTAACACTATCCATAAAGTAATATCGATGAGATCCCATTCCGCTTCTACGACTATTTCTTTATCTTGGTGTAATTTAGTGTTAAGTGCACTTTGAGTACGATCCTCCGCAAATGGATTCCGGAGTAGCGAATCATTAATATCTTTTGCGAGATGATGGAAAACGGCGTTTCCAAGCCAATCTGCTATATCGGCCTTGCCAATTTGACGCAATCTATGCGCTATTACTTCATGAGTTTTGTTTTCACCTTGCCATGGCTCCTTGCCTTTGCTATAATTTTCCAAAAACTTTTTACACGAATATTTATTGGGAATTGTCTTCTGGACTTGGAACTTTGATGGCAAGTCATATGGCGCAAAACGCAGTGATGCGATTAGTTTGACACATTCTTCAAGGGACAAATGGTTGGCGATAAAAGAAAATTGTTGCTCATTCATGTCCATAATGCAGTTAATAGTCGTGATGAGGTCAAAACAATGGAAAACCTGTTGCATGATTTTCATAATGAATACAGGTGTTTCAAAAACTTATCATATACAAGATAATAAAATTTTTTTCACTTTAGATGTTTTATTATAATTGACATTGAAATATTTTTTCATTGTCAAGTGATAATCATATATTTTTTATCGCAACTTTTTACTGCAATTCTTAACGAATACTTCATGTGTGTTTTTTGTGTCTCCCTAATTGATTGAATAGGATGTTGTTTATTGTTATCATTTAATAACAGCTTGTGGAATACCTGCTTTGTAATGCCTTCGTAAATGGTTACAAAAAAACTGTTGATGTAATAATGTATCTATTGTAATAATCGGAATAGAGAAGATATCTTTTGTCAGTTATTCTAGTGGAGCCGTATCTACCGAAGGTATACGTACCGTACCCATTGGCGTATCTAGGGTTATTTTCCAGGGGGGGCCTGGGCCCCACTACTACTACAAAAAAAATCTAACTATGACAGACTGGAAGTTCTAGTTTCGTATTTTAACATTTATCCTTCAACTATTCTTCGGAGGTTATGTCAAAAGTTCAAAACATGAAACAAATGGCACATGAGTAGATTTTTTTTAAACGGAATTATCTACTCATGTGCAAATGGACTTTTTTCGCCGGTTTTCAATACCGGTATTGAAATGTCTAATACCGGGATACCGGTATTGGTGACACTATAAACGAAACAGTGACTATTGCATATATTTCTTGGTAGATGCCACTGTTTTTTATTCGGCTAATTTTAAAACTTGTATCTGAAGCACATTAGCTCAAGTTCACTTAGAGGGAAAAATTAGTGTTTGAATTTAGATCCCTGTGGCTTGGCATTTCTATTTCATTGTCTCTCAAACGTTCAGAAATCTGTTATAATAACTAATGCATATTTTATTATGATTTGATGATTATTAATTTTAGATGAATTTGTGTTTTAACTAAATTATCGTTTTCTTCGACTTCAATCGACTTCTTACAAAAATATCGTTTTTTACTCATTTAGTAGTCACAATACATTTTACTAACTTACTAAACTAGGTTTAACGCTCAACGACCTCAGCAGAGTTTCTCAACAGGTGAGCCTAAAAATTATTAAGAGCAAGACGAAGATCATGTCTAATGAACACGTTCAGCCCCACCCAGTGTTAGTTGAGAGCTCTGCACTCGAAATTGTTGATGAGTGCATATACCTGGGACATACAGTCCAGTTGCGTATAGGTCCAATTTCGAGAAAGAGGTCAACCACCGAATTCAACTCGGCTGGGCAGCGTTCGCGAAAATCCGCGACATCTTCTCGTTCAAAATTCTTCAGTGCCTAAAGACGAAAGTTTTCGAACAGTCCGTGTTGCCAGTGATGACTTACGGCTCCGAAACATGGTCGCTAACTATGGGCCTGATAAGAAGGCTCAGGGTCACTCAGCGGGCGATGGAGAGAGAGCTATGCTTGGAGTATCTCTGCGTGATCAAATCAGAAATGAAGAGATCCGAAGGCGAACCAGAGTAATCGACATAGCACGAAGAGTCGCCAAGCTTAAGTGGCCATGGGTGGGGCACATAGTTCGTAGAACCGATAGGCCCTGGGGTCCCAAAGTGCTTAAATAGGGGCCTCGCACCGGGAAGCGCAGTGTAGGACGACCCCCCACTAGGTGTACGGACGATCTCAAGCGTGTAGCTGGGAGCCGCTGGAAACCGTTTAAGTTCTTTTGATTCACGAAATTCCCGGAACTCCTTAATTTTCTTTTAATAAAAAGTAGCCTATGTCACTATCCAGGTCCTCAACTATACCCATGCCAAAAGTCGATCCATTGCTCCGTTACGGCGTGATTGAAGGACAAACCAATAAACAAACAAACACACTTTCGCATTTATAACATTAGTATGATTTCCAGCCATATTTATTTAATTTTGTGTATACGTTGAGAAAGTGCGTCACAAATATACTTTATATTGAAAGTTCAAAATTCAATGGAGGTTTTATTATAATATATTTATATTATATTTTTATATAATATATTTTTGTAAGAATTCATCCAAAAATAATTCTATTTTAAAAATCATAGTTGAAATACTGATTTATATTAATAAGAGATTGATTATTTGATAATAATATAAGTATTAATGAGATAGTATTTAAAAAAATGATGTGATGGAGTTTCAGAACGTTACGTGGTCCGTAACATATTGTAACAAACGATATTTTCGTAAGAATTAAGTCAACGCATAAATAACTATCTCAATACTCAATTAAATACAAATAAATCTGAAAATCAATACTTGGTGATTTTTAAAGAAAATACAATTTCATAAAATATTGCTTAGGTATAATAAAATAGAGTGAAGGGAGTTAAATAGACATAACTACCAATCCACAGCATTCTAAATCCGAAATATTTTTTCCCATTTTGAGTTAATTTGGTGAAATTTTTTTTTATGAAAAAACTGTTTGATAAGCTTCCGTTTTCTTCAGAAAATACTAGTCTTAAATTTTAAAAAAATTTAAGTTTTTTCCAATACCGGGATCCCGGTATTGAGAAAAATCTTTCCGGTATTAATACCGGTATTGAAAAAACCGGTATTCGAAAGCCCTAGTTCAGATTTGTCATCTTGCCGTTCCTGGCCCTGGTTCCTGAGATTCCATGGTCGATGATCGCAAGGCAGAGTCGCAAGAGAGAGTTATTTAACTCTGAAGCCTACTGAACCTAAGATTTTGAAAACATCCAAAAAAATATTTCTTAAACATTGCAGGAAAATTTATAACTCAAAAGTCTATGGTCTTAATGTCCAGCCTAGAATTTAGAATCGGTAACCCAACATCCTGGGATTCCTGGGGTGGGCACTAGACCATTCTGGGGTGGGCACGGCCCACCCGGCCCCCCCCCTATATACGCCACTGACCGTACCGTACCGTACCGTACCGTACCGTACGTACCTACATATACCACCGATCAGTGGTCTTATATTGGTAGCAACTAGCAAGAGATAATTCTAAGTATAAGTATAATAATAAATAAATAAAATTCTTCTTCTGAATGTCATAGAACAATAAATTATTGAGACGAATAAAACATATTTTTTTTAACAAAGAGACAATTTGCCAATACTTTCAGATTATCTTCTGGTTTGAACACCTATCTTACTTATATTAATAGAACGAAATTATTTTAAATCCAGTGGACGTCCACTGTTGAACATAGTCCTTCTTTAGTTATCGTGATCACACCCGCTCCTCAGCCCTCCTTATCTAGCCACTTCGCGCTACCCTTTTTATATCGTCAGCAGTGGCGTGCATGACATAGAGGCATATAAAAGCACTGCTTACCCTAGCTAAAAAAGTTCGATGCTTATTTTTCATTAAACTCTACCTGAAAATAGGTATACTATCTTCGGTTTCTGTGCTCGCCACTGATCATCAGTCAACTGTGTCGGAGGGTGCCCTACGCGTAGGTACCTACCTATCACATAATGTAATCATGAAATATGCTAATAATTTTATTAATATATGTATATAGCTGCTCGTGCTGACTGACATATTGATCACCTCTCCTGTAAAATTTTGTATGAAAACTTTTTTTTTTCACTCATCGTTTCGTATAGAAGACAAAAATTCATGGGGAGGAAAAATACGAAGAGAGCTGATGATTGAGGATTTCGAAGACGGATGAAGAGCACCAGCCAGGGTATCGAAGATAGGTGGGGGGTGCTCGACCAAATGTCACTCGAAACTTCATCCAATTGACAGTGAGCTGAAAAAAAATTCAAAATGGCGGATTTAAGATGGCCGCCATACAAATTTCTTCGGTGTCTATCTCGGAGAGTATCAGAGATGGAAGAGTGGTTTCTTGGCAAAAGATGATCAGGACATGAGGGTCTACTTGATGAACAGGAAAAAAATTCAAGATGGCGGAATTTATTTTTCCATAGAAAATGTATGGCGAATATTGAAGAGGCTACGGTTCCTTTTCAAGATTTGTTTTTATGCAAGAAATCTCATTTTGACAAATGGTTCGGAGAAAAAAATTCATATTTACACTTATTAGATTAAAACAATCAAATTTAACCTTTATGTAGTGGTAATAAGAGTGATCTATTGTGTCAATAGTCAGTATCTCTGGTTATTAGTGAGAGAATAATCCATTTCTATATGGCACATAAGTCTAATCGAAGCACATTCCAACACACAAAACATCACAAACGTTAGGCATCATTATACAATGACAAAAGAAACTTGTGCAACTGCTTCAAATGTGACTTGTACAGTCGGCATGTAAAACAATATTTTGTATAATAAATTTTCATCGTCGCTTGCATGTGATAAAATAAGCAAAGCAAACGAAACTTATTTGATAATAATAATTTTGTTTCTATGTTTTACTTTAATTTGACCGCACTTGGGTTTCTAAATAATGGAAGAATCGGTATAATTAACTATTTAACTGTGATTGTGATATATTTTGTTAAATATTTAATACTAGATAATGCCCGCGACTTCGTCCGCGTGGATTAAGGTTTTTTGATTCCCGCGGGAACTCTCGGGATAAAAAGCTATTATAGATAGCCTATGTTATGTGTGGTATGTGGTATGTTATGTGTGGTAGCCCCGGGATACAAACTATTCCTATACCAAATTTCATCAAAATCGGTAGAATAGATGGGCCGTGAAAGCGTAGCAGACATACAGACAGGCAGACAGACGGACAGACAGACACACTTTCGCATTTATTAGTATGGAAGTATGGATTTTAAAAACAGTGCTAAAATGTAACCCATTGCAATGCCGGCCGGATCTTCATTCGACAAGTAATGAAATTTAATTCTCGTTTGTAATATTTTCTTTACTTCATATAAAATTAAAGAATACAAAAGACTCTTTCTTCTCATAAATAATATTATGTCGATCTATATTTCGTTGCTGACACTACACCTATCGGTTCCAGTATACCTACTAATCTTATTCCGTATTACAATAACGGCCCGGATCGTTCAGAGAGCAAAACATTCTTGTCTCTACGACCAATAGTACGGTATGCACATACATCTGTATTTACAGAAAACATTATTGCGTATTGAATTGATTGAAATTCAAAGGATTCTATGTCATGGGATTCTTGAATATGTCTCCAGCTTTTACCTTAGAAGCACTAAAATTTTACTCGTTGGCGGTCGTTATAATTTATTTTAAAACGAGTTCAATAGTTTTAAATAAGTAAAGTAGAGTTAAGTTTTAAATAAATATAATTTATTTTAGTACTAATTTTGTAGTAATAATCATAAGAAGAGTTTTTCAATACAATTATAATGCTCGACATCTCATAGTTTAAAATAACGAGTAACGAGTATGATACCTAATTTATTTCGCGCGATGAAGATTGAATTTGTTCGAATTGTAGGTAAAAAAAATGAAAGTTTTTTTTGTGTTTGCCTACACTCCGAGAAATTTTTTAATGGAAATGTGACTATAAGTAGGTACATATAAAGGTATATTATCTAAGCAGAAATATGTTTAAATAACGCATTTCATACATTTCAATAATGTGGCAAGCAAACCAAGCAACAGGCTTGGCAAGGTCAAGATAATTGTGCAAAAATGATACTATTCAAGAGTCATCATTATAAGCTATTCAGGTTTAAAATATTGTCAATATTAGGTACCTACCTATGAAGTAATCTTCATATGATTTGGGAAAAATATAATACCCAATCTATTCCAATATTTTTCAACTTGAAAACTTACGGATTTTCCTACAAAATTTCATCTCCTGTTGAATCCCATAAATTAAAGATTCCTAAAAATGCTTTCATATAGTGTCCTACGTCGTAAAAGTAACCTACTAATTGTAAAACTTTCAAGTTTACGTCAATGGCTTATACTGTTCGGTAATAGATCAGTCAATCAGTCAGTCAGCTAGGACACGTCTTTATATGAGTATAGATAGGTAAAACATTTCATAACATCACCTTCAATACCGAAACGTAATTAAAGAAGACGCTGCAATTACCTCAGTTTATAGATGCCTCTAATTATATGTATTTGATGTTTTCTATACGCTGTATGACGAAAGAAGGCTCATTGGCGGTCATTATTTGAATTAATATACCTACGTGTCAGTTCGGAGGTTCTGGGATTATTAGATTTTTATAGCGTCCGTGAGAACACGAACAAATGATATGTCTCTGTACAATTCAATAGCCGAATTCATTTGATTCTAAATCGCCAGTAATTGGTGATATTGAGAGATGGAAGTACCTAGTTCTTTTATCCGTGTCTATGGCGAATAAATTACCTAATTTGACGCCATTAAAACACCATTTCAGTTACATTTGAGAAAGTTAAAGTTGAGCTATAATTGTCGCAAACTACAGGTCCTATTTCTGTATACTCGGAAGAGTATTAACTCGTAGTTTCATGTCGGTTTCACTGTCGTGGAATCTATATTCCTAACCAGTGTATCAGTAGAGCCAATGTCAGTGGACATACTTGCAGATTCTAGAAAAGATACTATATTAATCTCCTCGTCTCCGTCGGATTGAACTGTAATCTTATCTACTCGTGGCACAAGCTTGACGGTCAATTGATGGGTTAAATGAAGAAATGATTGAAATTAACGCACGGAAATTCAAAGACACCTCAAAATTTCCAACCGCTACACACCGCGCATCTTATTTAAATTAAACACTAGCACATTTTATACAAAAACATTCAGCGAGGCGTCGTTAGGGCAGCCCGAGATGCATTTATTTATGAAATGTAAATTCATCTGATTGTAATAACAAAACTGCGAGCCACCGCACTCTATATTAAGATGTATTATTTGCATACTGTATACAGTACGCTGTGCAACGTCTTCGTATTGTGGACGAGCGACGTGTTAGCGTGTGTGATTTAGTGGCCTTATTTTTCGCTTTGTCAATTTTGTGTTTTGCTCGTTTTGTCTTGTCTACCGCTTGGCTGAATAATTGTGGATTTATGGATGTGTATTCTGGTTATATGTGTATTATTTGTTATATTTGCCTGGTGGGAGGCTTCGGCCGTGGCTAGTTACCCTACCCCTAGTAGGCCACCCTACCGGCAAAGACGTGCCGCCAAGCGATTTAGCGTTCCGGTACGATGCAGTGTAGAAACCGAATAGGGGTATGGGTTTACCGTTTAATATAACTGCCATGCCCCTAACAGGTTAGCCCGCTGCCATCTTAGACTGCATCATCACTTACCATCAGGTGAGATCGCAGTCAAGGGCTAACTTGTAGTGAATAAAAAAAAATAAAAAAACTTAAAGGTATCCTCCATATTAATGTTTAAGATTGAACTTTAATTTCCGTGTCCAATTACTTTAAATTTAATACGTTTTATTTGCATACAGCTCACAGTACGCTGTGCAACGTCTTCGTATTGTGGACGGGCGAGGTGTTAGCGTGTGTGATTTAGTAGCCTTATTTTTCGCTTTGTCAATCTTGTGTTTTGCTCGTTTTGTCTTGTCTGCCGCTTGGCTGAATAATTGTGGTTTTATGGATGTGTATTCTAGTTATTATGTGAATTAACTTAAAGGTATCCCCCATATTAATGTCTAAGATTTAATTTCCTCTAACTTTAATTTCCTCGTCAATCTTACTCTATATTTTGACATAATATATTATTTGCATACTGTACCTACCTATAGTGTATTGTAGACTGGAAACGTGTTAGCGTGTGTGATTTAGCAACCTTATTGTGTTTAGTCTTTTCTGCTTCTTTGCTGCAAATTTTTAATCGTATAGGTGTGATTCGACTTATAATTTTAGTAGGTATATAAATTGTATGCCACCTACATAAATTTACTCACTCAAGTTAATTTTCAACTCGATGAAGGTGGTTGATTTTTTAACTTTCTAATTTAGCCTTTCTTTTCATTATTTGATTTAATTATAAACTAAATCATTATCTAATAAGGTCATTTAAAAAATTGGTTTCATTAGTTTAAAAATGTAAGATTACCAATAAACACTGCATTGAACTCTGAAAGAGCAAGTTTAGAAGCTAAAATCGATTAAACAGATAAATGCAGATTGTGACTAGGTTTAGTTCATATTATTTAGAAAGATAATTCTGTCGATGGCAATGCCCGAAGGGATAAAAAACGAAATGTCTAAAGTCGTGTAGCCGGTGTGAATTCGGGCAAAGCGCGCACGCGCAGCTGCCATCACGTGACGTCAGCGCGTCACGACTCTATGCCGGGTTGTAAAAACCAGACAACTAATAAACAACCGTCTTCATCCTGATGCGTAATCCGCTAGGACCTGAGAATAACCTGAAAATTACCTCTAATGTGATCTTATAAGTAGGAGGTCCCGTAAAAAATTAACCTACAGCAATCAACCTACAGGCTCAGTTTTTGCGCAAAGGATCTGCCTCGCTGTCCAGTACGGAAATACAGCCAGAATGTTTGCCATCATTTCACGCGGGCATGATTTATATAGTAGTTAGGTGAGGCTAATGTAATACCACAGGTAATACTATCTGATGCCCGCGACACCATCCGCTTGGAAAAAGTTTTTTAATTCCCACGAGAAGGAACTCCTTAATTTTTCTCCCATGCAAAAAATCACGTCGATCCATCGCTTTGTTGCGGCGTGATTGAAGGACAAACCAACAGACAAACACACTTATAATATTAGTATGATATGATATGATTTTCAATAAGGAGTAAAAAAAGATCTGTTTATTACGAACGAAGTAGACTTAAGACACATTAAGTAAGTACATAATTCAAAACGAACAGTTTTAAATCAACTGCCAAACATTGCCGTTAGAAAGGATTAGTAAAAAAAGGTTGTAAGCGTTCAAGGTCTAGCTCCACTACAGAGGCGAGAGGCACGGCGCGGCACGCAGCGGCAAGTATTCTTTGTTTAAGTATGTCGCAGTGCATCTCCATGCCGCGTCGCTTAACTGGACCCAGCTCCATACTAACTAATACAAAGAATATTTGCCGCTACGTGCCGCGCCGCGCCGTGCTTCTGTAGTGGGGTTAGACCTTCAGGCGGACGAGAGGTGTGTCCTGACGTAACGCATCGTGACCGCGGAGGCTGAGCGTGACTTCTCTGACCGGAGTTTTCGAACTAAAACAACTTCACTGTTAGCCTTTATATTATGTTCAAAAATATTGGCTTGATAATGACCTCAATCGGTCAAATGAGTATCATTTGTTAAAAGCTATATATCTACAAGTACAACAATATTTCCTTGTTCAGCGGCCGATGATTCAGGGAACATTTATCCAGAAAAGTATGATAGTGCCTGTCTATCCACTTATAGGCCTGTCTGTATACATATATTATACTGTCTCAATCATCAGGGGATCAATCCTGCAAAAGATTGAACGGCCAACGCTTTGAGGAGCTGGATTTTTCCTGTGGTATGCATTGTTTACCAAGGGCAATGGTGGGACGTTTTACGTAAAAACTACAAGCCAATTGAAAACTTTACAAGACATGTATTATAGATAGATATGGAAGGGCAAAAGTACGTCAAATACATACACTTCACACCACTGAAGACACTTGCGGTGTAGGTTTCCTTTATAACGAAGACCACTGTATACAAGTGGATTTTAAGGTATCCCTTCCGAACGAAGTCGGGGAAAGGTCATCTACTTAGTTCGCTATAACAGTTTTCTATATCGCAATAATTGTAAACACACTTAACAATACTTCGATTCAAATCGTAAAATCGTAGTAACAAAATACTAACAACCGCCTCATAAAATCAAAATTATCACACCAAGCTCAAAATCCGACGCCTTTCACTAGATAGGCAACACATTAAAGACCCTATAAACGGCAAAGCACCAACAATAACTGAATAATAAAATCATTCCAGAGTAAATCTTCATATTTTAAACAGTTTAATGTCCACCCGGAGTGATCAAGTGCTATGTTTATGTTGATTACAGTAAAACCCAAGTTATTGCTTCGGCATAAAGATATGACAGACAGAATAAATTTTGTTCTATTGCTAATTCATATTAATTTCACGAACCAATATTTTATACGGAATACAAGTAATGCAAAGGATCCAACAACGAATATAATTTTAATTGGACTCCAAAATACAGCTATTAAAAATAAGCTGGCGTACACACAAAAGCGATGTCCTCCTAAAGAATGATAGGCGCTCTGGGTGTAGGCAAGATACGTCTATTGATTTTTAGGCCTGTTTGATGTAACGAAGGGATCTAGGAATCTATACCACATTTTCCAAAACCATTATGTAATTGAGTATTTGACTACTAGTCAAAAAATATTTTTAGCTATAGATGTATGTTGGCCATTTTAAACTATCAAATTAAGTAAAAAAAGTACGTCGAACTTTGGTGAAGTCATAATTCAGCATTTCATACAAAACTCTATACTACTCGTACGTAAGTACCTGTACTTCGCGCGCGAGTTGAATGCAGAGCAAATGTATGGTGACACGTCATACATTTACTCTGCATTCAACTCGCGCGCGAACTGTACTTAAGGTTTGAAAAAAAGTTGGTGATTTGACTAGTTGTCAAATACCCAATAAGTGGAAAAAGGGGGGGGCATCAACAATGAGATTTACGAGGTAGATCGACAAGGTCACAAGTGAAAAAACATGATCACATTTTGCTACTTCAAAGACATTACATTGTCACGAAAGAGCTTTCAACGCAAATATTTAAAACAAGTCCATTGATAGCAAGGATCAAATTCAAATGTCCATGACCGGGTCAGGGGTAGTCACGACAACTGTATCGAAGTAGAAAGTGGACCATTGTTCACCTCGGAGTGGACTATACCGATTGATTCGGACTCATAAGATAATAACTCACGATTGATCGCCCTACGTTGCTATGCCCAATGCCCACTCGGTTTTAATGAGATTGACTGATTAATATGTGTAGGCGATAAGTGGAAATCTAAATATGAAATGCTTTGAAAAGTGTCTATTGCCTAGGCTGCGAATTCTTGATTTATAACCGTATAGGCGTAATTCCCAGAAAACAAGCAGACGAACTACTATTTATCTGGAAAGCAGGAATATGCTATAAAGGAGCAAAAAGAAGTAAGCGTACTTTCTAGAATTCTCTAGATTCACACGTTTATTTTTACCATCATCACAAAGTATACCTAAGTTTGTGATGATTTGTCAGCAACACTTCTCTTTTATAGAAACCACATATGTCTCCATTTAATGGTAGTTTTACCGTGTATACAGCGTAATCTTGTATTCTACCCAACTATTACCGTGACCGTATCGATATTAAACTGTGATAATACAAATGTTTAAGTACGCATTCAATATTAGGTATTAGCAGTTACACAGTAAGTACCTATTAGGTATGGTGACATTATCGGATTTTCACCCCAGTTTTACACCGCCTACTATGTAGAATAGAGTTTTCGTTTTGGTAAAGACTTGTTAAATGTGCAAAATTCGACAGCTGAACATTGAGTGAGTCGTTCAGATTACTTAACTTACTCTTTTGCTTACTACACTGTATCAGAATAGGTTCTATAGGTAAAATCAGTTGAAGATACAATTTTAAGCGTTTGCTCCGAGAAACTGCGTTATGTAACAAGGTGGGATTCTATGAAGCTGCTTTGGATCTAACATTGAGTTTATGTAAAACAATTTTATTTCCATAAGCCTATAAACGACTTCTCACCAATGTCTCACTCCGCCTGGGCGTTGTGTTATTTGATCCGATATTTCAATGTTTCATATCAGATTAAAGCCTCATTACAGTCCGTTTTCGTAGGCGGGGACACGTTGACGCAACGTTTCATTTCACGTTATTTATCTTCGCGGGAATCGGTGAATATATCTCGATACAGATTAGGGTTGGGTGTTAATTATTGTAATTATTGTATGCGCGTTATAATTGTTGTTAGATTAGAAACATATTTATCGCCATCGTAACTAACGCCTTGCGACGCATTTTGTGTTTGCCTATTTGACCCGCCCCAGATTCGCACAGGGATGCTTACCTTATCGATGCACTACAGCCTTCAATCCATATAATTCATACTATAATTCCATACTAATATTGTAAATGCAAAAGTGTGTCTGTCTGTCTGTATGTCTGCTACGCTTTATCAGTCCATCTTCTCAACCGATTTTGATGAAATTTGGTATATAGGTTGTTATAGACCTACATGCGTATGGTGATGTCTGTGTATTACATATTGTTAGGAATACTAACAATATGTAATACACAGACTCGATCATTTATTAAGGAAGAAACACAATAACATATAAGATACAAACTGTATCTATGTCTGCTAGCTTTTGACGGTCCATTTGTTAAACTGATATTATCGTTGGGTTAAGAACTTAAGAGGTGGAGGACAGAAGTTGCATCCCGGTAACGGGATAAACATACAGACATTCGAAACCGACATCAGTGTAGGAGGAATTCAGCCTCATCCCATGAGAAAACAGAAATGTCGCGCGGACAAAGTCACAGGCAACTGCTAGTAGATAGGTAATAAAATGTGTACCAAGGCCACAGAATCGATTCGAAGATTACCAGTGAGCGGTTGGTGGTTGAACTGTGAACTATTGTGTCGAACCGCTCTTATCTGCCTATTGTTGTTAAAACTCTGAAGAATGTCAAAGCGGCACGCCTACAGCCTTTGAAACGAAGCGGTCAGAGGTGAGAGCCATCTTTGTGAAAAATAATGCAGGATATAATATCTATTTAGTATTGAATTGATATTTATCTACAGTACCTTGCGACTCTATCATCACTAAGCACCTTATGCAAAAGTTTGATATACCTATATTGATTACATGCTGTGATAGGTATTTCTGGTTGCATTTATTATTATTAATCTGTCATTTAATAATCATCTTGCATATCATTAGTCTATCGTGGGTGGGACTACGAGAGTACATCAATCTAACCCCTTCATCCCCGTAGGTATATATGGCTGTACCAACTAAAGAATACTAACTAATACTAACATCCGTCCTATTCGGTGTTTGCCCAAAATGTTTCGGATTCTTAACCATGTAATAGAATGCTGAACTTGTATATTTTATTTTTGCAAATTAAAGCCTAAATAATAACCTATACTCTTTGAAGCTCATTTTCAAGACTGTCCTGTAGTAGCCGTTAAAAATGGCCACCGTAGCTATTATTGAATGCAATGACTATAATAGAAATACTTCAGTTGAGATGCTTGACCTTCACATAAAGTTATTACGTAAGATATATAAGAAAACATATTTTATATAGTTCCGTTCTGAAATTGGTTATTTTTCCCGTTCCAATAAATAATTACTATGTGGTACCTACTCGTACGGTAGATAGGTACATTATTTTAGTCTTTGTTGGAGTTTGTAACAACGAATGGTATTTTAAATTTCAATGCACAGACTGGATGATACGAAACCCAACTGCACTCTTACTTAATCTGTGACGAAACTCTATCCTTACTTATTTCTCATCCAACCACTCCCCATTATTACATGCTGCGCACCCCGCTCTACGATTTTTAGGTTCAAGTTGATGCCTAGCATAAGTTATGGTCCTTTAATAATTTCAAGTTCTGAACGGTTTCTAATAGGTAAACTATCTCCCCCAGGTCGTGCTAGTCCGAGGCCATTACGTCTCATACCTACCTCTCTGCAGCCGCAACGAGCCAGTCTTCCTAGCCGCATGCACCCCTCTAGCCATGCCTGAAACGAGGGAGTGTGTGGTGCATGGCGCCACCAATGTGTTCACAACTGTACACGCGATGGACATGAAGATACTACATATCGATGCTAAGTAAGTTCCTAGGATTTTATTTGGCCAATATTCCCTGCTGCAATCACCCCATGCCCGAAACGAGGGAATGTGAGGTGCATGGCGCCACCAATGTGTTCACAACTGTACATGATAAGGTGAGACATGATAAGGTGTCGTGCATGGCGCCACCAATGTGATGACCCTTGTGTACATGCGATGGACATGGAGATACTAGGTCCATATTGATGCTAAGAAAGTACCTAGGATTTTATTGTTCTTCTTCTTCGATTGAGGCACCTGAACTACTTTAACTATCAAAGGTTGGCATTCAGGCGATTAGCACATTTTCTTCTATTTTAAGGTCTAAACTTTAGACATTCAAATAATTGAATTTATACTAAAGGTTCTGTAAATAATTACTCTATAGGCCCTCTTCATTTTTCAGCTATTTTTAAGGATGAGTTGTGTATATTAAAGGTACTTACATGATAAATTACAGGGATCGATGGAAAAATACAATTTTAAAAAAATGTTTGAAGGATAACTTACAAAACATTATCTAAATAAGATAACTAAAATATTATATATAATAACAGTAGATCTGTTAAAATTACCGTGCTTAATAACAACTCGGTAATCTAACTAAAAAAACGGATAGCATTGATAAAAGTACAATATTAGGTACTTTGAATGCATAGTTTTTCAATCTACTCGCAACTTTTAACCTGCATTCGCAATCGAATCGTATAATACTCTACTTTATGCACATTACAGAATCTTCAACGTCCGAAGCATTGTGATACTGATAATAACATTCAACGCTTTGACAGATGTACGAGTGACGGCCGCACCCAGAACGCGACAATCTCATCTCAGAACTGTTTATGCTGCATCTCAAGCATAATCAAAATGACAACGCTTTCTCGCGGCTTTTTCATCGTCTTTTTGCGTCATATTCCTTATTCCTCAGGGTCATGGCATTCCATATCACTAAATTACTAAATTACTTAGATACTAACAGGCCTGACTATAAGATCCATTCGATCCGAGGCATTAAAGAAACAAGAAGGTCAAGTTAGGTCAACGTGCTTCAGCTACGACGACGACCCATCCAGTAACCGACTTTGATGCACAGTCGTACCTCTGTATCCCTCATTTCACTGACAAAACATCGAAAAAATTAATGTTTTGTTCCCGGCTGGGGTGATAAGGATTTAAGGACAATTTTAATATAACTTACATACCTTGGGCATAGACCTTTTACTTTTTGGAGTTATTGTTCTGGCAATTAAGTTTAGCACTTACTTTAACGGTGAAAGAAAACGTCGTGGGGAAAACTGCATGTCACAGTGTTCTCTATAACTAATGTTCTCCAAGGTGTATGAAGTCTGCCAATCCGCACTTAGACATCGTGTTATGCTATGGCGTAAACTCTTCTCATTCTGAGAGTAGTGTTCAGTTGTGAGCTGGCGGTGGTTTAAGATGATGAAAATGCCCCGTATCATGTTATTCCGCTACTATCTTGGAATACATCATAACTTACCACAAATTGAGATCGCAGTCAAAAGCTTGTCATTGATAAAAAAAAGCGTTGGATACCTGAGAGATATGTCGCACTGATTATGCTCGGGCTTCTGTTTACCATTGCATATTCCAACCCGTTTATTATTGACGCGTTGACGTGCATAAATATGAAACGGCCTCAATAGAGACGTTGTCATACATCTGCCTGTATTGATGGTCGGTAGCTGGATGTGACGGTTACGCATCTGTAATAAGACCTGCTCATTGTTCGAGAGCCTTGAACTAGTGTTGACGAGGAAGTGTGGTAAAAGCCGTTTGTTTAAAGGGATATTATCATACTTGTTTAGCTCTTTGTTCCACTCTGCCCTTGGTTGGCTTGATTTAATCAGTCATGGGACCTTCTTGTTGATGTTTTTGGATGTATTATCGTCGATCAGATAGGTTGTAACTTGTGTTGTACATCTATGGGATCAGGTTAGCCCAGTGCTCATATCTAACCTCAGGTGATTTACTGCCATGATTCATAACTTAGCGAGAATTGACCTAGGTATTGTTGCACTGACAATCTTTGCGATAAGTTGGTGGGACCTCCCAAAATACCTAGAAGACTAAATTAATTAACTGTCCACGTTCTGCATACCTCTTGCTTTGAATTAAAGTAAATTTCCAACTATTTCTTGGGTACAGTAAAAAAAGTTTGATATAGCAGTTTGATCTTAAAAGACCCTGAGGTAATTTCCTAATTTTATCAATTATCTTGTTTGTTGGAAATTTTCAGCCTAGCCAGCCTAGTTACAATAGCCTTTCGATACTAAACCGTATAGAACCCGATTATAGACATGATGGTCAAACTTGCTGACTCCACGTATAGGTAACTAGGTACCGAATGTAAAATTGTACTGCGATAAGTGTAAATACATTACTTTATAATAATGCCAACTAATTATGCGTTCTTTTTATTCTCCACATATTAATGAATAAAATATGATCAGCAAGTATAGAAAACGGCTTGTATGGAGTAGTGAGATTTATGTTTACATTGAAATCCGCTCACCGAACGTCATTCTATTCATTACGTTCAAAGAAACGATAGAATTCACTACATAAATGTAAATTGTCGTAACGTGTAGTGATTTGAAATTAAATATTGCAAGCCACAAACATTAATATCGTAATCGCTGCAGGTACTCGTATGTATCTATTGTATTTTTTTTTGAACCAAAGTTTTCATCGGATTGAATTTGGGATGGTTGACCTCAAAAAAAAACCGTCGCCTCATTTGCTGAACAGCATGTAGGTAATATTACCGGTAATATTACTGGATCGCGATCCGCGATTAATGATCGTTTACAGTGTGAATTGACGTTGGATTGACCGTCAGTCCCTGTACAGTGTACACGATCAATCAGAATTGCGATTAATTATCGAGTATCACGGGATGCGATCCTGATTGACAGTACATAAACGGGCGCTTCAGCTTTATCAACTATCTCACGCATTTTTTTTCTTAAAATGATTTTCAGAGACCAATAATTTTGATCGGTTTTTAGACCACAAAAAGGTCATAACAATTTACTTAATTCATTAAGTTTAAGTTTTACTGAACGACTTACAAAGGTTATCAACTGACGTTCCTAAATGAGTAATGGTGAATTTAGTTCGAACTTCAATTATTAGTTCACGAACAAGCTGTTCATACTTCGTAGCCTTCTAGAACTAAATTCACCTACTTTTTTATATAAACGTCGGTTTCCAAACTTATCTCGCATACTCGATGGCATGATATTGATACTAATTTCATCCTCAGACATGCTTACAGCTTTTGAAAGGCGCCCGTGTCACCTGCTAGTACCTCGGTGAAACTGACTTTGCATACAATGACTGTTACATGCTCCCGTAGAATCACTTATGTATTCTGAAACGCGCACTTAAAATACATCAATATTTTTACGCTTTGGATTTTTACTTATTTCATTGTCATGTAGAATGAAAGCAGACGGACTTGACGACACTAGAGCGTAAAGATTTCCTCGCATACGGAATTCACAGAAGGAATCTTAAGAAAGGTTACATCTTGAATGATGAATCTGTAAGGCCTTTCCAGTTTGGTGGGGAAAAATCTTTGTGACGGTGTGCAGATCTAAATAATTAAATTACCTACATAAACCCGTAAACGTTAGACGTTTCAAAATTCACTAAACTGGAAGTTGTTTTAAATATACATATTATGAGTAAAGATTTTTTTGTTTGTAAATAGACTACGTATTATATAATATAGCTGTATTTACTTTCATTGTTTTTTGTTTACCATAATTTTATTATTTGTCAAGCCTATAGAATTACGTATGACAAAATCTTTTTATAGCGCTTGTTGGAGACAGCGTTGCCTTAAAGTCATATTAACTCTTACCTGTTGTCAATAAATACCTATTTATTAAGTTGATACCACCACCACCCAACACACCTACAGCCCAATAACGTCCCACTGCTGGGCACAGGCTTCCACTCTCATAGGAGAGAGGGAATTAGAGCTTAGACCCACCACACTGCTCCAATGCGGGTTGGCGGGCTTTAAAGACTATTATCATGTTAGTGATAGTAACCGGGACCGACGGGTTAACGTGCTCTCCGAGGCACGGGGGTGAAACACCGCCAACTTTCTAACTCCGGGCTAGTACTAAGAATTTCTAGTCAGAAAAACCCAATACTTAATTATGGCCCGAACCGGGAATCGAACCCGGGACCTCGTCGGCCGCAGTCGAACTTGCCAACCACTAGACCAACGAGGCAGTTATGTTATAGTTTTGTTATTAAGTTGATAATCCTGTTAATAATAACCTGCGAATACTATAAATTATAAAGCTGGCCTATTAAAACTCACGTTAGTTTAATTAACGTCTGTCTACATATCATTTCAATGCGTGCTCTACGCACCCATGTGTAATAACTTCTATATTACGTCCTGTCATAATGTTGTCATGGATACAGCATGAATATCATTGTCCTGTCATGATAACATTTTGCAATGATCCGAGAATGATCCTCAATAAAGCCTAGCGCACATAACGCAAAATTAACAGAGCAAAATAGCTACAGTTCGCGCGCGAGTTGAATGCAGAGCTTATGTACCTATGGTGACACATACATAAGCTCTGCAACTCGCGTGCGAACTATTCAATGCTCACATTTTACATAATGAGATAGACATCACATATCAATTTCAAAGCTTTGGTATTTCACTTCTCAAACACGTTATTACGCTATTTAGAAACACTTACCATACCAATTTCTAAATCAAAAATCATAAAATCAAGTATTTTTTATTCAAGTAGACTTTTAACAAGTGCTTTTGAATAGTCGAGTGAATCTTCCAGTGGTTCGGAATAAAATGAACGTGCAAGAAACTCGGTGGTTGCTCTTTTGTCAATATCTACTCGTGTCCGGTGTCATGTATCCAAAGCTTTTGATTTTTGTATTTTATCTGTACAAAAAATTGTATCTAGAGGTATCAGTTCAAAATCTATCGCCTTTTGAAAATTTATTCTCACTTTTTTTAGTTTTGCCCGCATAAAAAAGCTTTATAAATTTATTTGTTTATTTATTAACATAATCAAACAATTTTTGGATTCTTAGCCTTGTGGACTTGTCTGGGTGCACTGTGCACATTTTTCTAATGCATATCAATACATAATGGATGCATTGGATAATTGACAACTAGTCAAAACAGAAACTTCTTTTCAAACGTCAAAACGCGCGCTTATTTTAGATTTTGTGTGAAATACTAAATTGTGATGTTATCATGTTCGACGCACTTTTTACTTTGTTTAAAAAGTTATCAAACATAAAATTAACAGAGGACGTGGATATTACATCTTTTGGGAGATCCTCTTATTAAAAATTACTAAAAAATAAAGTGGACTAAAAAATACGGGATCTTAGATCATATTATGTACCTACCTATACTATTCGCAAAAGCTCATCTCTGCTTGGAAAGTTACGTTTGCGTGTCCCACAATAAGTATTCTGATTTGTTCCCTGTCAAGTGGCTATGATATTAATATCCCATGCCCTTATGGGCTAATGAATTCAAATGTAGTCGAGTTTGCCCTTTATAGGACAGTTGCAAGTTGACAAGCATAAATCTATCCAAATTACAGATGCTATGATTTCGCAAACTTTAGCACAAATAGATCGAATTTAGTAAGCTATTACTGTAGATTTTTTTATGATTTGAAGAGTTAGGTTCTGTTCCATAGGGTTGGTAGTTAGATTTTCTTTATTTACAGAGCGATCTAACAACATGAAGTACCAAACAAATAAAGTTATGGGTTTTAAGGTATTAAGACGGCCTAAACACTTAAGTACGCACTACACGTATTATCGTTTGAAGACAGTTATTTATTTAAACTTGAATGCTAACTAAAGACGATCTTAGTAACAATTACTAATATTTATAGCTACTGTTTGTTTTTGAAAAGAGGTTCATATTCATGCCAATATAGCCCCATTGCCTTTTATATTAGAGAATATATTCGTTTCCAGTGAGTGGTCGTAGACTAATCAATCAAAATGATATTTGCTTTCATCTCAGCCAGCAATGTCGAGATTTTTGTTTCAATAAGGTCACGGATACACTTACGTATTATCTTATTTGTCTATCTTATAAATGAGTGGACTTGTAAAGTAACGGAGGACGTTATAAATTACGACATATTAATTACTGTTTTAGACACTTACTGAGTGACCTCTATTTTAAATTTAGGTGTCATAGATCTACGATAATCTATCCACAATAATATTATATTAACAATCAGAAAGTATCTGTCTGTTTAATCCGGTAGTAATTCTATTATTTAGTCTATGGTTTAAAAAACTCACGAATCAATGCTAAATTGGAAACTGTGTTTCCAATTTAGCATAGCTCTCCATTGAGTGCTTTTTGCACAGAAAAATCTACAAAAACTTTGAGCCAGAATATAAGGACAATATAATTAACTTGAAACTCAAAGATTATCATCATATATAAGGACTTAACGATTGTTCTAATTTCGTATGATTATCATAACGCGGACCAAATTCATGAAGGTAAAAACAGCATGAAATGATTTGTTTAAAAACACACCGCGTATTCAATACGGCAGGCCAAAACTTGGCCTGGCGTACAACCGTGCGCCTCTATTTACCCTAGTTTTCCCCGTGACATGTCAATTTTGATATCAATTACCGCTAGAACCATTGATGTACAATTATTTTAGTAGGTACCTACCTATTTTTATTTCGATGGCTAAAACCCTTCGTATTCCCGGGATTAAAAGTAGCCTAGAAAAATCCTTGCATAGACTTCTTACTTTCTGGAAAAGTCTAGTCAAATCGATTCAAAAGTCAGCTGTCTTCGAAATGGCTGAAACAGACTGAAAAACAACTTACGACCAGACTGAAATATAGATACATTTATGCGTTTTGGTTATGACGTGTACTTTAATAAGATATTGACATAAGAACCTAATCGTCGTCCTCGTCGTCGTCAACCGCTGCTAGTCATATGCCTCTTGTATGGACTTCCACATGACGTGGTCTCGCGCGCCTGAATCCAGCAGCTTCCTGCGACTCGCCTGAAATCGTCCGTCCAGCTATTATAGTGAATGTTCTGTAAACGCTGCGTTTTAAAAACCAAATATTAGGTCACTAGCTGATGCCCGCGACTTCGTCCGCGTGGTTTATGTTTTTTCGGTTCCCGCGGGAACTCCTTAATTTTCCGGGATAAAAAGTAGCCTATATCACTCTCCCAAAAATCACGTCGATCGATCTCTCCCTTGCGGCGAGATTGAAGGATAAACCAACAAACCAACAAACCAATAAACCAACAAACAAACACACTTTCGCATCTATAATATTAGTATGATTAATTCCAAACAAAAATTTCACTTTTATTAATTTGTATACATGTTCAAATTACTATTCATACATCCAGTAGGATATTATCTCCGACAAGATAATAACAAAATACATGTGATACGTACCTATGACTCCGAAGAGTTGATTAAAAATAATGATAAATGTAATTAAAGTGAACTTGACACAGCAAAACAAATACATGGTGGGGTCATCGCATCCATCAATCTTTTAAGACCTTGTCAATAAGAACTTGTTCCGAGTTAGTACGTCCTAATAATTTTTAAAGAATTTTTTAATTACACCTTAATATGAAGACAGGGGTTTAACTGTAATTATAATAACCATTTTAAAACTAGTTGCTAATGTAGTTTCACTTTTAAAACGGTATATGGCACCACCCAATCACTATCTAACAAACGAAATTAACTACAAGTAACTACGTTACAATAATAAATTCGTTCATGCGTTCTATTAAATATACTTAGCTGTCAAAGCCTAAATTCTGTTTTTAAATAATTTACACGAAATTTGGTCCAGAATTAGCTTGCATTCCAGTGCATACAAAGCCTACTTTTATCCCGGAAAATCAAAGCGTCAAAGAATCCCATGGAATAAAACAAATTTAAATCCACGTGGACTAAGTAACATGAGATTTGAATAGGGCAAAGTTTTCGGTGGTTTCCTGAAATGATTGGACCCTACATAATAAATATCAAAAGGCTTTCTGTCTGTCCAGTAGCGAGTGGCACCTGGGCTGGGAGAGGAGCGCTCTGCACGGCGTCAGCTGGTATCACCTTCTTCACCCCGACTGCTGCAAGGAGGCGCAGAACAAACATCGATTAAGTAAGTCTATTGAACAACAAGGACCCACTATCCATCAATTTTTTTTATTCTACTACAAGTTAGCACTTGACTGCAACCTTACCTAGTGGTACGAGTAAGTGATGATGCAGTCTAAGATCGTAGCGCGCTGATTTGTTAGGAACTACTAGGTACTATACTACTACAAATATGATACTCCCTAATCGGTTTTTACGGACCACGGAGCCACGGAGTTCGTAAAGACCATTAATCCATCAGCCAGTATTTATCCACACGAAGGTCCTCCGCCTTCCTCATGCCATCTACTTTCCACCACCTATTTGAGGTCGTCGGCCCAGTGGGCTGGAGTTCGATGGAACAATAACTAACTAATGCAGCCTTTTCGAAATATGGCATCCAGTTTCTTGAACGATGTGGGCGAATTAGTGGCCTTTACTAATAGGAAAGGATTCTGAAATTTGAAAGTAGAGCCCTTAACTCTACTAAATGAATTTCTATCTATCAATAGTAGAATTTTATTTATTTTAAAGTTTCTGTTACTTTTACTAGTTTGAAAAGATCAAATAAAAATCCTATTAATTTTTACAGGTGTTTTATAAATTAAGAACCTACCTGCCTAATTATTATCCCAAAATGGAGTGCTAAGTATTGCGTAACTATTTTCAAACCACAGTATCGAGTAGGTAATATTAAACAATTATAAAATCATACATTTTAGATAGCACTACTTTAAGATAAGATAAGAACCTTTTTATTTTTCCGTAATCAACAGCGTTTTACAGTATTCCCAAATTAATAATGCACATGCAGATCTTCGCTAATTGTCGTATTCCCGGAAACACCCGAATTATTGAATCGTGAGAGCCCAAAACAATGCACTTGCATTTTGCACCTTGTTCGAAAGAAATAGGAGTCAATATCCGCATTATTAATTTGGGAATACTGTACAATAATATAATTTTCGTACCACTTGCTCAAAAAAGTGACATTCTATGCCACAAAAAGCGAACATAACAATAGTCGTTTTTAATCTGTTAAAAACAGGGAAAGAATATTGTACTGAATTTCATTCATCCTCTAGGGGGAGAATGTGATTTTAATTTTTTTTGACGACCTCCGTGGCGCAGTGTTGAGCGCTGTTGCCTTAACGTGCGCAGGTCCTGGGTTCGATCCCCGGCAGGGTTTGGAAATTTATAATTTCTGAATTTCCCTGGTCTGGCCTGGTGGGAGGCTTCGGCCGTGGCTAGTTACCACCCTACCGGCAAAGACGTGCCGCCAAACGATTTAGCGTTCCGGTACGTTGCCGTGTAGAAACCGAATAGGGGTATGGGTTTAATATAACTGCCATGCCCCTAACAGGTTAGCCCGCTACCATCTTAGACTGCATCATCACTTACCATCAGGTGAGATCGCAGTCAAGGGCTAACTTGTAGTGGGAAATAAAAAAATAAAAAAAATAAAAAAATAAAAAAAAACAAAAAACAAAAAAACTAAAAAAAAAAAATTGAAATACTTACCGAAAATTAAACTGAACTACATCCGTGTTTACACCATTGAGTTTGTATATATAGTTAATGCATTAAATACCTACATCTTTTTGAAAAAGGAATACGCATTTATTATGCAGTTAAGATTATTAAATAAAATGAGAAAACCGACGAGGCCGTATGAGCTTGATGCCTTTGCTTTTCCGACAAAAAAATATTAGTCTAGGAATTTGCCGCGTTTTTGTTTTCTTCAAATACATAAACGTTAAGTTTATTTTAATTTATTTTTATAAATAAGTTAATGTTCTAAAAATACGTTACGATGTTAAATCAAGTGTTAATTTTTTCGCAAATGGTACGAAAAGTAGAGTATTTTCCTCGGTGATAAAGCTGTCTTAGTCTTGGGTGAACTTAAATCCCTCGCTACACTCAGGACTCGTCTTAAATCCCTCGCTTCGCTCGTGATTTAAGTTTTTAACACCCTCGCTACGCTCGGGGGTAAACCTCGAGTCCTTCGTTACGCTCGCGATTGAAATCGTCACCCGCGACAGAAGACACTGCTTTATCCCCTAGGTTAATAATCTACTATTTACAATTTTTAATTAATTGATAGGGAACCTTTTTAATTAATAAGGATACCTACCTACCTATCTAGGCATGGATTAAGGAATCTGCTCTTTACTCTTATGTTCTGTGTATGTAGGTACTTAGAACGGTATGTAATAATTTGTCTATTAGGTATATATTTTTTTAATTGACCACACAGTGACAAATGTTATGCTCAAGTACAATTCCATGGCTAAATTCTCCATAGGTCCAGCCCTGACAAATAATATATCAAGCAAAAAAACCACTTATGAATATTGATACACTTTAAAAACAATTTGAAAGCAATGCCTGACGAATCATATTACAGGTGTGGCTTTTAAACTATTAGAGTTGAACGACTAAATAAAAGGAACTGCAGGGAATCTAAATACCAAAGCACGGATTTATAATATTGATCACACATTACGGACAAGCCATACCTACGTGCCCTATTTGACACAAGAGCCGCAACACGGGTGCGGCTGCACGCACCTGGGGGTCTACTCTCTTTCTCTAAAACGAAACTTCGCAAACAAACGAACGAAATTTCGTTAACTCCTCTCCTACATATTATTATCTCTATGCTCCACTCTATTTCGTTTTCGTACACGCAGACGAAGTACGGATCCATAGAAAATTTTCGTAACCGATTGGATTGAACGATTTTGAGTGGGTCTAATAACAGACTAATTACGTTCGTTTGCGAAGTTTCGTTTGAGAGAAAGAGAGTAGACCCCCTGGTCAAGACGCAGATCATGACGCCAACAATAGAGCAGGACAGAGGACTTCACAAGTTTATCTAATGCGCGTACGATTTGTAACGAAGGAACAAACAAGGAACTTAAGGAAGTTCGTCATCCTACCGAACGCGGTGGTGCCAACGATATAATTGGATTGTTTTTATTTTGTTGCCCTCACATGTCAGTCTTACTCCTAACTTATATATTTTACTAGCAGATGCCCGCGACTTTGTCCGCGTGAAATAAGTTTTTTAAATTCCCACGGGAACTCCTTAATTTTTCGGGTTAATATATAGCCTATGACACTCACAAATAATATGGCTTTCTATTGGTACCAGAATTTTCAAAATCAGTTCAGTAGATCCAGATATTACCCCCTACAACCTCACAAACTCACAAACTTTACCTCTTTATAATATTAGATAGTAGGTATAGATTACAAGTAACTTAACTCGTTACATTTGTGAACGCAATAAATTTACCTAGTACATGCACTAGTGCTGCTACCACGTCGATAAATTACACTATAGCAACAATATATATCGGAAAACTAACAAAGGATGTCGTGAAAACCACTGCGCCTGAGCGCGAGATACTTCCATGCTCCCGAAACCGAATGTATTCAGTTCTCGCACGTACTATAGCTACTTAAAATACGTTACCTTCGAATGCGAATGCGAATCTCCCCAAATGTGCGATCAGCTTAAGTTCAACTTTTACCGCACTCGCCCTTGACCTATTGGAAATAGTACCTACTCAGAAAAAAGAATGGTAAACCAAGATGTCAATCGGTTAGTGGATACCTAGAACTGTTAACTTCGCTTTAGGTATTTCTTGTTTGAAGGTTACCTAAATACGGATCTCGGTTTAGCCGCATTGAAATAGATCAGAGAAAGGACTCTTGCTAGGAATAGGTGTGTCGATCATATCAACTTTAAATGTTAAAACGTTTTAGGCTGATTGACAGTAACTGTCAAATTAGTATTGTTTTGTTTTTTGCTTAAAATAATTAGTCATTTGTTACTTTGTGTCAACTCGTACTTCAAAGGTGCCGCATGTTACGCCAGCTGGAATATATTTCCCACCATATGTACCACCAGATAAAGTCTATTATTTTGTACTTATGACACAAATTAACGGAATGTTAAAGTGAAAAAAAAATAATGATAAAATATAATTATTAGACGGACTGTCTCGTACTGATTGGGTAGAAATAATTAGAATCGATGTAGTGTAATTAGGTACGCAGATTCTATACTATAATATTATAAATGCGATAGTTTGGATGGATGGATGTTTGCTACTCAATCACGCCAAAACGACTGAACGGATCTGGATGAAATTCGGCCACAGAGATAGATAATAGTCTGTAATAACAAGTAGGCTATTTTTATCCCGGAAAATTAAAGAGTTCCCGCGGAAAGCAAAAAACCTCAATAATTCACGCGGGTGAAGTCGCGGGCATCAGCTAGTTTAATAGTAAGTATGCAAAAGTGTGTCTGGCTGCCTACAGCACAGAATCGGGAATATTCTAAGTGCCCAAAGCTCAGATTAACCAATTTTGACGCAGTTTGATAAAGAAACTTAGTCAGCCTTAATTCTCGGAAAAACAAGATTCCACTAGGTTTCCACACAAATAAGTATAACTACCTAAATCAAACCTAAATCAGCGCGAACAAAATATACGCGAGCATCAATTCGCGCAGTTTAATAATTTTTATTACATTGTTGCAACATGCGCCTTCATTCGTGTAAGTTGCCCTTAAAATCGCCCTTTAGTAGCCTCCTAATTAGTGTATTGATACACCGTAAATCTCGTCAGACCAATAACTACTTCAGCAGATTCAATAGCCCGACGCAAGACCCGGTTTCCCACGATATTTTATAACCGTTTTAACATTTCTAAATGTGCCCAGTAAAATGTTAAATTCTGCAGCGTTCCGCCCGTTAGCGAAATCTCCCGATCGCATTACAAAATAGCGGTATAATAAAATATTATTCCTATTGTTTGACGGATTTGTTCTGCGATGTTTTAAGAAATAAAATGTAGTATAAAAATTTATTACGTTACTTAACACAATACATTCTATCTCCATCTTTTTCTATGTCCTTAAAATAAAATGAGACAAAAAATGGCAAAACATTTTATTAGAAATATTTCAAGGTTATGGTGCTTTATTGCATTGAGTTAGTATAGCGCTTTATATATTTTGACGACCTTACTGCAGCACTCAGAGTCGCTTCATTACTTAGGATCTTCTTTTTTTTGTCCACTACAAGTTAGCCCTTGACTGCGATGTCAGCTGATGGTAAGTGATGATGCAGTCTAAGAATGGTAGCAGGCTAACCTGTTATGGGTATGTATGGCAGTTATATTAAACCCTACTCTTAATCGGTTTCAACACGGCATAGTACCGGAACGCTAAATCGCTTGGCGACACGTCTTTGCCGGTAATGTGGTACTAGCCACGGCCGAAGCCTCCCACCAGGCTAATAAGTTAATAATAAATTAATTTTTAATTCAAATTCAATAAGCTTGAATCACATCTGCGCGTGCGCCAATCATACGGACCTACCTGACACCTGTCAATCACCAAGGCAAATTACAAGACCTAATAAATTTATAGCTTTCAAACGGTTAAACCAATATTCCTGATTGATTACTTTGCCTCGTTCAGTACGCACATTACAGACAAGCCGCGGAACGAAAAGCATTTTCAGTAATGAAAATTCGACATATTTTGTCACGTCACTTAATTTATTTTCATTCAGATATGGTTAGTTAATCAGATTGAAGCATGAAAACTGGATTGAAATGTTTACTAAAGATATACCCTTAATCGGTTGCTATGTGACATCCCACTCGATTGCCAGAAGGATGGTAAGTAGCCGTAGCCACAACATTTTACCGGGCTAATGTTGTGGTGGATCTGAGTAATGCTGTATTACCCATACACGAGGTTTTGACAAAACTCACATTATTGGCAATGGAAAATGAAAAACTTTTTGCCATGAGGTTTTGAGCGCGTGCGGGCTATGCGCAGTTCTGCTATGTGCGAACACCCTAATAAGCTATGATTATTTCGTGAATCTATTAATTTATAACTTCATAATTATTTGAATAAATTAAACGGTGATTGGGTGAATGACAAATTGATTACACAGAACTTTAATATTCTATCATTTCCCACGAATACTTAGTGTGTCAATAATTGCCACTGGGGAATTTGATTGATGAAGAAACCTTTATTTCGTTATTTACTTAGTTGATGCATGATGCCATTTAGGTTTTGTCATCCCATAAAACTTTCAAACATCGTTGCAGTTTTTGATTAAATTAGGTACAAATCATGTACAACGACGAAGAAACTATCGTATAAAACCGTCCATTCAAATGTTTGCTTAAGCATCGCCCTCGGAGATGCGACGCATGCGTGAACTGGTTTCGCCTTTCATGCGAATTTGTAAATAGGTAAAGCATGTACGTAGTTATAGTCCCAATTTATCTGGCCCGGTGGCCAAAATTTTATAAATTTTTTGACTGTTATTTTTTGTTTTTATTTTATTTTTAATAGATAATTCACGGGGTCAGATAAGTTTGTGGGACTATACCTATCTAGTATCAATAAAGACCTACTCAAAAAAGTTGCCATGCATTCTACAAGCTTGGACGTATAAATACTATAATAGTATTTTTTATATATTTTAAAACATCATTACTATAGCCCGTGTCACACGACACGTGACACGCGCCGGGGAGCTTTACGGGCTCTACAAGCTACCGAGTACCGGTACAAACAAAATAAACATATCAAAGTAAAAATTGTCACTTGAATTTGACATAATATGCCAGTACAGATAACCTATAACAATAGAAGCTATTATAACCCTTCGCGATGAAGAGAAAGTGTGGTGACACATTAGCACGCGTGACCGTCGTGTGTGAACCGTCCCAGTACGTGAGCGATGGGATCAAACATACCCAGAACCGACTAATTTTGCCATAGCCCTGCAAACTTACGTAATACCAACATTTTGAGCTCTGTGGTCTATTGTTTTTAGAAAATAACACGTTAGAAATCCGAATGTTATGTCGTGACTTTAAAATTGGAACACTTTCGAACATGACAAGGGTGTGACCTGTGAAGACGTTCCAAGGAATTAATAAATCTATTACGTTCTTTCTTATTGACATAACTATAAATGAATTCACTTTAAGAAGTAGATAGTAGATAATTAATTTAATTTAAATTAAAGTAATTGTTGTTTTTTATGTTATCTTTAGTTTCATTATATAAATTGTGGGATTTGTTACTATTTTTAATTTATTTGTTTTTTTATTTTTTTATTTATTTAGCTAATGTATTTATTTTAATCTAAGAAGCTTGTATTTACCTCAAGGCGCAGACGCTTATATACATTGAGGGCAAACCTCTGTGGTTTTTTCAATGTATTCTAAAATATGTGTGTTTTTGTAAATTTGTAGGTTGATTATTAAAAAAAAAAAAAAAAAGGATACTATTCGTAATATCGCTAATAAAGAACCCAGCGTAAACCATCGAAAACTGTATGTACGAAAACTTAATGAATATTCATTAAATCTAGATTATGTAATTAGTATTCCATGAATATTCGTTATTGGTTATTGATTTCAAATTTTATTCATTTGCTTTGTTTATTTGCCACCACGCGTAGGCAGAACTTTGAAAATGCGTGTAGCAAATGAAATCCACTTAGGTCATAACTTAAGTTATACACACATAGGTATATCAAGCGCTCAGGATAAGCACACTAGTTACCGCAGACGACCACAATCATAGCAGTCGTCAATCTCTTCTCATTATAGTGCAAGAGCCTACCAAGTACCTGCCTAAATATTTCATATTGTCTACTACAAGTTAGCCCCTGACTGCGATCTCACCTGGTGATGAGATGGCGCAGCCTAAGATAAGTAGCAGGCTTACCTGTTATTCAGCCTAATAGTTAGTGGTTAGCAATTATATTAAGCCCATACCTTCTCGCTTGATCAATTCCTTAAAAATAGTAGTCAACGTTGTCGCGATGGAATACGTAAAAAATACTCCCATTCGGCCTACAGATCTCTGTACAAAAGTTTGGCGGCTGCACAGTACACAGATGACCGTGATAATGTAGCAGATAATTTTAAGTATGGATTTTTAAATGTTAAATGTCTATCTGTAGCTGACGCGTTCTGGCTTCCCCCAGGAGGATTTTTTGAAATCCATTATTTGCAGGATTTACGCGATTATAGAGACAATTCCTTTATGCGAAATATGTTTGCTAGACCCAGCGGCTAAAGCTGTATGTTGATATTTCCGTGAAACAATAATTTCCTCAAAAAATATTTCTTCCGAATTACTTCGTGGACTCTCACGCTATCAACTCTAAAACCAACATTCAAGATTGCACAAATAACCATCCAGCATTAACCCTTATTACTCTTCACAAACTTTATTCATCTCAACACACGTATACGCGAATCCTTAATGCATTGCAATAAAGTTTAATTTACAATGTTAATTTGAATATAGAATGCACTGTAAGGTTGGTGTTACACAAAATATGCCTATTCGGCCATGCATACATCGTACGCTAGTTGGAGTCATCATACAAATAATTCGATAATCGCTTCGACAAGGGCCGGCCCGTGTGCGCTGACCTTAACTTGAACTATGAACATCTTTTGTTTTTTTTCAAGTAAGTCATTCTTTGGTAGGCCTTAAGTGGAAGTGGCACTTAAAAGTTATAAAGGTCTGTTTTCTTAATCGTAAATGCACCTAATTTTTGACAATTCCAAAATTAAGCATGCAAATAAAAAGGCCACAATAAAGCTTATAATTTTTGAGTAATTTATGAAATGTGAACATGTAATGTAAAAAACTAACCTTGTAAGTCGCGTTATCGTTTGCAATAGGTATAATATTAGGTATATTATTTACAATACTATTAGGTACATAATACTACTATGTAGTAGGTAGGTACTAGATACTTAGTTAAACGATCTATGTTTTTAAAATGCCATTCTTTGACTATTAACTATCACGGTGGATTTATTGTGCACAGCAATCAGATATTGGCATGTTTCGTGGGAATGCCAGTAATTATTAGCATGAGATAACAGGAATTATAGCAGTTATACTCGTAAATCCGTTCACACCTACGTTCCGCAGTAAGTCATGACTCTTGAAGTCAGAGCTTTTTGTTTGTGGTTTAGGTATCTACTATCTACACCACAAACAAAAACAATCATAATAATATTATAAATGCGAGAGTGTGTTTGTTCGTTTGTTTGTCCTTCAATCACGCCGCAGCAGAGCAACGGTTCTACATGATTTTTTGCATAGGCATAGTTTAGGACCTGGATAGTGACATAGGTTAGGTCCTTTTTATCCCGGAAAATTAAGGAGTTCTGGGAGATTGGAAAGGAGATTGGGAATTTAAAAAAAAAAATTAAAAAACACGCGGACGAAGTCGCGGGCATCAGCTAGGAAATAATAATTTTTAATTGAATTCTCAAGCTAGTTAAACTAATAGTTAAACTTTTCTCAACAGCCAGAATAATATAATTTATCAAGATTATAGATCCTAGCATGTTATTTACTTACCTAGTAAATAGTATGTTAGAAATAGGATACAAGCTTATCTTTAATAGTGGAAGAATGATAACCAATCAGACGTGATTGCGATCGTTACACAATAGCAATCATTTATACGCAATGAGGCCCCTGCAGCACGTGCCTTGGGTTTCACTTGCTTCGGTTGAGCTGTGCAGAGACACAAAATACCGTATTGCATTTATAGGATTTGTATGGATATGTATATGTATGGAATCCATAATTTTTTTCATATTTACTTCATATTACATCCATGGTATGGATGTAATATGAAGTACTTAAATAAAGCGACTCAGATGATAAGCTGTTGTTTTGAAGTAATGCAGGAAAACTCAGGCGTTTATGACTAAAGATTTAAATCTGGGTTCGTGGGAATTATACCGTCGAAAGTTTTGCGTAACTGTTTAGGTATAAAAGGTAAGTAACAAAATTTCGTGCAGTTTCTTAAACCTATCATGTACCTAACTCTCCTTTATTTAAAATCATCTTACGAGCACATAAAATCATTCAGCTCAAAGTATTACGAAGTTTGAACAGCAGCTTTAAGTTCATTGTTGCTGTTTTAACTGGACTTATTTTTTATCTTAAGTTAATACGTAGTGGGTATTGTCTATAATAATACCTACTACGTTTTAACATTATGTATATAGATTATTTAAAGCTTTTTCTTATTAATAAAAGTTGTTAACATCTTGTTATTTTTACTACCCTTAAATGCCAAATGAATCAAAGCTTAAAGCAAACAAAAATCCCATTCAACTAATTACCTACGCAGACAAATTGATGTAGACCACACAACTAACAGACAACCAATAAATCTATAACAGATATTTACGACTAATGATTTCACTTTTTAATTAATTAATGTATAAGTACAAATAATAATAGTAATTGAAGGTCCAATGATACCCACACGGATGTCCTGGAGACCTAATAGATTGCATATTTAATTGTGACCTCTGGGCGTACAGTCGTCTACATCGCACAAAGCACAAAACGTCTTCGTTTTTTAAAACTCACCTTATTGTATATGAAATAAAGACTATAAAATTAGAGCGAAATAATGTAAATATATCATTGTAAAATACACTTTATATCAATGCTTTAAAATCTATGAATGAATACGATGAAACGTTTAATGGTGTTATGTAAAATGAACTTTATACTTACACTAAATAAGGCCTATATGTATGTGTTTGGGAAGTTTATTGTAAATTGAACTTTAACAGCTTGGGATAGAGAATAAAAATGGGTGCAAGTTAAATATTTGGATCACTGTACAGCCCATATATTTATTGTAGCACGGATTCATGCGACAATCGGAACATGAACTGAGGTTGAAAGCTCGTTAAACGCTTATTTGCTTCACTAATTTATGTGTATGAGGTATTAAATGGCGATTTTAATAATTTCTCATTAAGGCCTATTGATTTAGATGGTGATTATACATTTGGAAATAAATAAATCTTACGTCTGCCTGCTTTAGCTTAGATGGGTTCATGCGTAGCCATAAATAACTTGAGTAAGGAAACTTATTCACCACACCGAGTTCCGAGTCGTATTCGAGTTTTTGAGTTTTTGAGAGTTGAGTTTACATAATCTAAGTGCGCTCATTGGCTGCTGTCACTTCAAACAGCGCTGCTTTAGCGAAAGTTGAGCTTAATTTTTACCTGAGTTACCGGGAGGATATTTCTTTATGACAGGAAATATGAATTTGTTAGAGTTGCTACCCGTTGGGTTAAATTAGTAGCTTCATTTTGCCGATTCACGTATTGCTAACTTTTTTACATGTTATTTAACAAATACAATACGACACATTATGAGTATGACGGTCTGGATATAAATGGAATTTCTACCTAGTTTAAGAGGCGCTATATGACTGGTTAATAGCGCATACACAGTAGTCGTAAACCACTGTGTATCGAAGCCTTTATGAAATAGAGACAAAGGATTTATTTCGTGTTAATAGTCTATCAAGTACAACTAGGAAAATAATAATTATTTTTCGCGCTCGCGTGCAAATATTTTGCTTTATTACTACAAGTTAAAGGTACGAGTAAATGATTTAAAACGCGAACTGATCATAAAATTTTCATATTTTAATACTAAGTAATAAACATTGCTTGATTTAATTACACAACAAAATTAGCATAACCTTTAAATTGTAGGGAAACTTAAAGCGAAGCGGTATTTCAAAGTTACTGCTTATCTTTTAATAGATCAACTTACGGCCTTTATTAAATGACATGACACTTGAATCGTCTGCCATATACGACAAAGTTAGCATTGACCCTAAGTAAAAAAATAATAGGATATGCTTCAGTCAGTATTTTGCAAAGAGGATTGTTTTTGTGTTTTTTCGTTTCATCCAGTGCGTAGCTGAGACAGTGAAATCCTGAAAATGAAAAACAAAGGCCGATTTTTTTTTTAATTCCACTAACTTTTATGAGAACCTTTACAATCAACATTATTAAGCTACACAAGCCTGACAATCCTTCCTTTTCTGGATTAAGCAATCAAAACTTCATTCTTTGGTATAAAAATCCACGTCAAACAAATTGTTACTATAATACCCTAAACTTATAGTCTAAAGTTGTAATTTGAGAATCTGTTCTAAGTGTATTCAGAAAAGTTGTTTGAATAAATGTAAACCTTATCTGCACGGGTTGAAGATCGAAATTATAATTTTTTCTTCTTTTTTTTAAGTAGTTTTAGCTCTCAGTTGAAATCTTGTTAGGAAGCATATGCCTTTAGATGATAATCCGTTTATTACCAATGATCTCATAATAGCTCTATTCAATTACCTATACCAATTCAGTTTCGGATGAGTGTTAATATTTTTGATTAATGTCCGGTATGTAGGTATGCTTTTATGGTTTTGTGGCGTTATTTATACTTTGTCACTATCTTGTCCGCGTTGTTAAAATCGAAAATGCATTAAAACATAGTAAAAAATGTTACCGCTTAAATTTGTACTAATTGTATAATTTTTAGTAGACTATTATTAATAAACAAAGAATATTAATGAATTTGATCCATATTTAAACAATATTACTTAACTTTTCCAAAAAAAAAACAAAATAATTAAAAAATAGGCGCAAAAGCACGCTTGACTTTCGTTAAAAGAAAGACGTCAACGCGCATGATGCTCTACGAGTCTACACCAAAAAACTAAATAATGTCTTTGTATGTTGCAAAAGTGTGTCTGATTGTCCGTGTATTACATTTTCACAGACAAACCATTTAACCGATTTTAAGAAATATGGTAATAGAGAAAGAGATAGCTTGCCTTCTAGAGACGGATATACGTACTTAAATCCCGCAAAATACCTAAATATAGCTTCCACTTGATTAAAAACCTTTAAGTCGTATCTTCTAGATTCACATCATCATCATCATTAGCCGTTGTGCATCCCCTGTTGGAAATAGGCCTCTTTCAAGTAACGCCAACGTGCTCTTTCCTTGGCTTTTCGCATCCAATCGATGCCAGCCACCCTCTGGATAGCATCGCTCCACCTTGCTGCAGGGGGGCGCCCTAGGCTCCGTAGATTCACATAGAAGATAGTAATGTTTCCAATAACCGATATAAAAATTTCTTGGTAATAACTCTATTCCTTGTCCGCAGTAACGCAGTCAGAACAAGAGCGGTCGTGTATTGCATTACTCCGGCTACAGCGAAGGTGTGGACAGTTCCTCTGGGTGCACGCAGTATTACAACTAAAGGACAACTTGGAGAACTCGCAGCGACCGGTCATTGTTTGCACTAACCAGGTGTTAAGGTAATGTTAAGCTGGCTCTAAAGGTGTGTCCAAACATAATTATAATCGCATAATAATTAGTAGCGCTGCGCATATTACATAAGTCGTGGGCATAGTTCTACTAGCGCGCAGCTTAATTGTGTCCTGCAAACGCCGCGTGTCTGCCGCGCAAATGCCACTTTTATGTTTGGGTACACCTTAAGGAAAATTTATATAAGATAATGTTATAAAACAGTACCTAAAATAGTCATACCAAAAGTGATTCACGCTTTGTGGCAGCTTAAAGAACTCGTAGGGACCGGTCATTTTGTGTACAAAAATGTATTGCATTGCTCTGATTTACTACTTTTTAGGTAATTTTATTTTATTTTATTTGCAGGAGTTTTGCCCTTTCTTGACTTGACTTTAGTGACTCGACCATTGATTTACCACAGTCATAATATTATAACCCTAATGTTGCGTATAAGTAAATAAGTTAGGTCTTGTTAACGAGGTACTTTCACGAACACAGACATAAAACATTCAAAAGTGTCGTATTAGAGATCATTAAGATAAAACATTTATTTTCGTTTAAATTTCAAGTGAGTACTTTATAGGTTTAGTTTATGTACATTTCAGTATAAAGGTGGTATTAACATTTGACACGGATTAATGTTGGCAGCTTGACGCTAATATAATGATCAATTATCATACCCTCAATGTATTGTTCTCTAATTAATTCCAAAGGACATGTCCCAGTTCAGTATGGAGGGTGGTTTTTTATTCTGAGTGTCAATGAACCAGAACCAAACTGCCATCACGTGAAAGAGAAAAAAATATGACATTAAACTCCATTTAAATAATAATTTTAGAAAACCCCGTTTTTAGGGTTCCGTAGCCAAATTTGGCAAAAACGGAACCCTTATAGATTCGTCATGTCTGTCTGTCTGTCTGTCTGTCTGTCTGTCCGTCCGTATGTCACAGCCACTTTTTTCCGAAACTATAAGAACTATACTGTTGAAACTTAGTAAGTAGATGTATTCTGTGAACCGCATTAAGATTTTTACACAAAAATAGAAAAAAAACAATAAATTTTGGGGGTCCCTATACTTAGAACTGAAACTCAAAAATTTTTTTTTCATCAAACCCATACGTGTGGTGTATCTATGGATAGGTCTTCAAAAATGATATTAAAGTTTCTAATATCATTTTTTTCTAAACTGAATAGTTTGCGCGAGAGACACTTCCAAAGTGGTAAAATGTTGGTCCCCCCCCCCGTAACTTCTATAATAAGAGAATAATAAAACTAAAAAAAAAATATGATGTACATTACCATGCAAACTTCCACCGAAAATTGGTTTGAACGAGATCTAGTAAGTAGGTTTTTTTTAATAATGTAAAACTTACTTACAGGTTTGTATGGAACCCTCGGTGCGCGAGTCCGACTCGCACTTGGCCGGTTTTTTTTTAAAAATTAATTATGAAAAATATCGTTTGTAGAAAATATTTTTCGATGGATGGCAACACTAAAACTTGGGTAATGCGCATTATTGTGATTATTAATATTCCATTTCGATAAACTACCTACCCATTTTCCACTACATAGGTAGTACATACAACATTATAAGATTAATAAATAATAATTGAGTATTTGAGACATTCGTAAAATAATTATTAGACAACAATAAATCACCAATAAACATTGAAATAGAATAAGTAAACTAAAATTCTACATCAATGCCAATAAACCAACATTTATACTAAGATAAACAAAACTGACAGTGACATTTGACAATCACCCAATGACATACGTGACAAAAAAAATCAAGTTTTTTTTTTACTGTTGATAAAATTCAGACGAAGATCTAAAAAAGCCACAAAATACAAATATATTTTTCTCACCTCCGGGCGGAAAGCGTCAATTTTCCTCCCGCTGCGCTAAACGAAAATGCCGCTTTCCGCCTCCGTCGAGGAGAAAAATAGAGAGACATTTCTTATTTTACTGCCCTAGATGTGTAATATACTATTTCTCCAAATTGGGGTCCTTTAAAAATGTGTAAATAATTATAAAAGCCATATTTTAGGATCTCTATTCATGTGTATTAAAATCATCTTGGTTCATGTTCAAGGCCCAATCTTGGACAAGTCCTTTATATACCTGTGTATTTTTGTAGGTAGAGTTCTGTATCACAACATCCATAAAATATATAGTATTTAAAATTAAAAAAAACTGTAGGTACGTTTTTGCAACGTAGATGTATAGGCTTTTGGAAAAATTAACTACAAAATCATTATGATTTTGTAGTTACTTATTTTGGAGGTCCTCAACTATACCCATGTCAAAAATCACGTCGATCCGTTGCTCCGTTGCGGCGTGATTGAACAAACCAACAAAGCAATAACCAACAAACCACCAAACAAACACACTTTCGCATTTATATAGTACTAGAGGACGCCCGCGACTTCGTTCGCGTGGCATAAGTTTTTTAATTCTCACGGGCACTCCTTCATTTCCGGGATAAAAAGAAGCCTATGTCACTCTCCAGATCCTCAACTATACCTACCCATGCAAAAAATCACATTGATCCGTTGCTCTGTTGCGGCGTGATTGAAGGACAAACTCTCTATTTAACGTCCTTGGTGATAGAAATTTGAAAACTGTGGAATACGTATTTTATAATTTTAAATCGGAAGCCCAAATACCAAGTTTCAGGGCTATAACTTGAAAAACGACGGACTTTCATTCAAATTTTCAACCCCTATTTTACCCCTTTGGGGGTGAAATTTTTAAATATTTTGACACACGTGCTTCTTTATTTTTTACCGAAAGCCAAAATATCGAGTTTTGTAGATATAACTTGTAAAATATCTTGTAAAATTAAGGACTTTTTTACAAACTTTACTCCCCTATTTCAGCCCTTTGGGGGTGGAATTTTCAAAAACTGTGAAACACGTATTTCTTAATTTTTAACCAGTAGCTCATATACCAAGTTTCATAAATATAACATGAGAAATGACGGACTTTCATACAAACTTTCAACCCTTATTTCACTCCCTTAGGGGTGGAATTTTGAAAAATCCTTCCTTAGTGAGCGCCTACGTCACTAAAGGAACCTACTGTCAAAATTTCAAGTTTCTAACCCCAGCGGTATAGGCTGTGCGTTGATATATAAGTCAGTCAGTCAGTCAGTCAGGACTTTGAATTTTATATATATAGATATTATGTAGTATGATTCTCGAATCGATGGTAGAGTCTTTATCGGACCGCCAAAATAGGCCTATTTACTTATAGTACCTACAACTGATTTGTAAACTAGTTTAAAAATAGGTTTTAAGTTTTAAAGCCAAACAATTAAGCTCTAAACAGCTCTATGCATGAAATTAATAAAAAAAAGCTTATAAGATCACCATACAACTATAGTAACAGTTCTGCGCTACAACAGAGCAAAGATTAACCCATAAGTAATAAATAATCCATAGCAATTTCACAAGTTACATCTCACTTATGGAGCACTAAATTACCAGAGCTAAATCACGAAAGTCAAAACAACCAGCGTAATCGCCCTTTCCCGCGGAATCTCTTATTGGCCATTAATACGTCAAAACCACCGCAATCTAGCGATCAAGGGTAAAATCACTTCATCTTTGCAATTATTTAACCGGGCCTGTGAAATGAATTGCATGAACTTGAAGTTTGAATATCGTTGGACGAGATAAGGGGAGGACTAGGACACAATTATCTATACATATCTATTCCTTACTCTCTATTACTTATAAACCACAGTAACTCAAAACCAAAGAATTATAATAAGTTATCTAATAAGAAATTATATTAAGAAGCGTGATCTCATAGCGTGACAAGTTTCAGATACAACTTCGCTCATACAATTAAACTGAAATGCTATCTATATAATAGCAACGCGCACATACTGCTGTTTCGCTTTACATCTTCACAGTGACAAATTGACAATCCGCTTTTAGGTAGACACGATTTGGGACGACACTGTCCGCGAGTGCAAGTCTCGATAAAATCGGTTCAGCCCTTGTAGACTTTCCAGTACGAGCAGACAAACAAATTGAAATATTAAAAAATGCCTGCGGGAACTCCTTAATCAAAAGTAGCATAATATGTCCTGCCCCGGGATGCAACCTATTACTATACGATATTTCATCAAAAGCTTGATTGTCGTGAAGCGCAAGCCTATCTTTTAAAAAAAAACTAGTTGGAAAGGATACACTAAAATGGATTTTTCGTGAGCGATTTCAGGGAAGATTTTTGGTTCCCGCGAGCACTCTTAAATTTTCGGGGATAAAAGTAGCCTATGTCCCTTCCCGGGATACAATCTACCACTGTACCAAATTTCATCAAAATCGCTTGAAAAGATGAGACGTTAAAGTTTAGCAGATAGACAGAATTAGCCTTAGAACTAACTTAGCAGATAGACACACTTTCGCATTTATAATATTAGTATAAACTATGTACCTATTTTACGGCCCACGAAGTAAGGCAAGGGCGCTGATCACACTTTCGCACTCCTGTCCCAGATGAGAAATATTACTTATGCGTGTAAAGTCTTTGCTAATTGGCTTTAAAGCCACTATATTAGAATGCTTTAGCTCCAGTTAGGGTCGAGTATGAAAAACGGCCGCCATAACTTAGAACGGTCACTTACTTCCCTATTGAGAGATCAGTGAGATGAGGGCCGCTGACGCTCTTACTATTGGTTTAATTTCAAACTCGTACTACTCTTTTAGGTAGTTACTTCTTTTAAGAAGAAAATAACGCACCTTTTTTTGCACACAAAATTATTTTATATGTATTTTTATGTGTAGGAACTTCCACACACCGCAGTACAATAACCTACCTAAGTTATTCTAAATAAAACAAAGCGTTCCTGCGTATGCAGTATCGGTACGACACTTTCTTACCCAAAAAACAAAGTTTGCGTTCCCAAGTGTTTTTGACAATCCATGATATCGGATATCTGCTAATACAACTTGAATTTATCTGCTAAACCTCGATAAAAATGTATCTATTAGTTTGCCATATATAAAATCTAACTTATCATAAATATGTCCGGTGTGTTTGCATTGTAAATTCTACAATACGGTCCCATGCCGGCAGGCTGTCAAAACTGGGTTAGAGTAACACTACTCAAAACAAATACCAGGAAAACAGCACATGCTAGCACCAAGAATGAATTCATTTATCTTCATACCTGGACAGTTTGCCGTGTATTAACACAGCTTGCTGGCCTCACACTCAGCAGTGCTATCGTAAACTCATAGTAAAGGGTTCGATCATAGAGGTGATATACTAATAGAGTCATCACTTAGTAGTGTTTCGTTTTAGTGTTTAAAATATCGATAAAGTAATAATTAGTCAGTTGGCTAAGAAATTTAGTTAAACCTGTCCAACAAACCTACGAAGTATAACTGCTCAGCATCAATCGGGAGTGTCTATATTTAATGGCGTCAATATTTATATTTATCTATTTATTTTGTACCAAATTTAAAAACTAAACATTAACATTGAAAGGACCACTTATCTCTTGAAGAGATTTCTTCCAGCAGCCCTAGATTTAATGTCCCGATTCAATATTTAATGGCGTCTATACACACTGGTGGTCCGTGATCATAACATAATATTACCATAAGAGTTCTGCAGCTACTGAAATAAATATTTTTGAGTTTTGAAAAGTTAAACAAATCGAACAAGAACTTTCTCGGAAAAGCTCTGCAGTAAATATAGATTTTGTGATTTTGTGACTTAATGCTCCTCGATCTATTTTACTCAATGGTTGCGGCGAATAAATATTGTACGGGGGTTGATTTATGAAGCGCGGAGCCAGCGATCCGATGTACTATCGGGATGTTTTGAAATATGCCCGCGCAGCCATTGTGATGTGAGAAACGGTGTTTAACAAGCACCAAGCACCGCGCTTGATCGATGGAATTTACTCCCAGCAATATTTTATAGCGCGAAAATACACCAAAACACCTGATGCCGGCGAGCGTTATGGCTATCTTGTTTGTATATTGCCTAGCGTTTCGCCTCGCTCTTGCGATTGACTAATAAGAGCAACAAGCCTTTTATTAACCTTTGTATAGTGTTTTGAGATTAGTAAGGAAGATTTTATTTAGTTTACCTAATAATTATTATATCCTATAGGTACTTCATTTTACCAGGTGATCATATTAATTCTACTAGTATCATACCGTCGTCGTACCTTAGTGTTACCAAATGGTAGTTTTGTAGTCTAACAAAGTGCATTTTTATTCTTCTAATCCTAATCTCTTTCAACGTCTGTCTGGTCAAATATCTGGAGAATAATTTTCTAAAAGGCAACTATTATAATCGACATATCGGTAGGTACATTAAATGGTACAGAGCCGAGCGGAGCATGTGCGGGGAGCGAGGGGTATGGGCTCGCGGTAGAGTTGTTCAAAACTGTTATAAATCCATAACACGCTACGGACTATAAACTATAAATTTTTAACATGCTTTTAAATACGCTATGTTATAACGCGCTTGTTAAAGGAAACGTGCGGGCGGCCGGCAGACGCGATATGTCTTGCAACACGTTAAATTTCGTAACACGCAACGATGACGTTCGCTCACAACAGCGCGTTACGCAAGACTAACCAATATAACCATCGGCCAGCGGCAGCGCGCTACCGACAGGCGGGCGCCGTTACAACGTTATTAGTGTTATTACGTTACGACTCATTACGAGGCACCGCGCGCGATCGCGTGATATTCATAACGCCGTAACGTCATGGCGGCTCCTCACATAACTCGTTATCCCGTTATGGAACAATAACGCGTTATCATATTGCGTTACGTGTTATATTAACCACCTCTAGCTCGCGGCGCACCTCATAACGCACTTCGTTTGACACCCAAAATGACGCGTTTCTGCAAAGCGTTCAACTCATGCCGCGGCTATTATACTTACGTGATACTCGCCATTCCGCTCTGGGCAGATCCGTGGGGAGTACGACAATGGCACAGCGATGGATTGCAATGATGATGATGATATGAAAATCGTAAGTAGATAAAAGAAGCAGAAACTTCCAAAACAAAATGGAAAATAAAACAAAGTCAGGAAATAAGGAAAAAGAAAAAGCATGCGATACTAGAATGACCTAAACTCTCAAGTATACTTGCATGCAAAGCTGTGCACACTGCCTATGCTTTGGAAGTAATTTTACTACGATTCCATCTGTGTACTCCACGTACCTACTACTTAGTCTAGACACCGATCCGCAAACCACATACATAATTGCACCCCTAAAGACATTTAAATTTATTACCATAAAGCCCGGAGCTAATACAACAACTATTAATTTAGCAGATAATTCTAAACAAGCTCATTATACTGTGACTAAGAGTACTAAGACCTCAAATTAATCGTCAGTAGGCGCGTAGATAGTAAATCTAAATTAATATCAAAACGAGTGGGTGACACGAGTGACCTAAACAATCAACAAGCGCAAAGGGCGAACTCTAGGCTTTGAATCGTATAGCCTAAGTTGTAAACTTATAGCCTAAGGTTACGACCACCTGGATAGATCTACATTTTCCCATAGCAATTAAGAGAACTCACATCTTAACGTTTAAACTATCGTGAGTGATATTCATTTTAACTATACATACTCACATCATACGCTTTTAGCCTATTCAGCCCATAAAAAAGAGCAGCTGTTATTTTTCTGTTGAATTAGGAAAAATGTTTGATGTAGGTCAGGAGTAGGCCGTAAGTTCACTTGACGATTCACAAGCATTGGTAAGTTCATTCGAAAATCTATATACTTATAATAAAACTGTAACAGGTCCAATTCTGTACATTGAAGATATTTTGAAAATTTTTTTTGGAGGGCACTCATTATTCGATACTGAAGCCAAATCTGTAATTTTTTTCATTTTTGTCTGTCTGTCTGTCTGTCTGTCTGTCTGTATCTTGGCCGCGCATCACGCCGAAACTACTGAATGAATTCAAACGAAACTTGGCACGATTTGAGCCCATACTACGAGGTAGGACATAGGATACTTTTTATCCCGAAATTCTACCCCCGAAGGGGTGAAAGTTTGTATGAAAGTCCTTAATTTCTCAAGTTATAGCCATGAAACTTGATATGTGAGCTGCGGGTTGAAAATGGAGACATACGTGTTTCACAGTTTTTGAAAATTCGACCCCCAAAAGGGTGAAATAGGGGATAAAAGTTGGTATGAAAGTCCTTCGTTTCTCAAGATGTTTTACAAGTTATATCAACGAAACTTTTTATTTTGGCTTACGGTAAAAAAATAAAGAAGTATGTGTGTCACAGTTTTTCAAAATTCCACCCCTAAGGGGGTGAAATAGGGGGTGAAAGTTTGTATGAAAGTCCGTCATTTCTCAAGGTATATCGATTAAACTTGGTATACAAGCTACCGGTTGAAAATGAAGAAATATAAGTGTTTCACAGTTTTCGTAAATTTTACCCCCGAAGGGGTGAAATAGGGGTTGAAAGTTTGTATGAAAGTCCTTCATTTCTCAAGTTATAGCCATGAAACTTGGTATATGAGCTGCGGGTTAAATAGATTATAGTCTGGATTAACACAAAGGCTTTTTTATTCAGGAGAAATCAGTTCCCGCTGGAACCATAAAACCTTAATCCACGCGGACGAAGTCGCGGGCATCAGCTAGTATCAGAATAAGAATACTGGCCATTTATACCTAGATAAATGGTATATGGTGGTAATTTAATTAGTATTCTGTGGTAGGTATAAGTTAGGAACGGAATTTTTTTTTAACTCTTTTAAAGTAATTGTAGTTGGTGAGGGATTTCAAATAAATTTACTTACTACCAAGAAAAAAAGTTTTGAAAAACTCTATCCCATTTAGGTGACGAAAAATTTTAAACTGCTTTCAGTTTATGCATTAGGTAGGTACATTTTAAAACTCGATACAATAATCTGCTCGCAAGCTCGGTCGCATTGTTAACGAGATTACGTCATTTATCACGTTCCATAGGAAGGTAAGTATTATATATATTATACTAGCTGATGCCCGCGACTTTGTCCGCGTGGATTGAGGTTTTTGGGTCCCGCGGGAACTCCTTAGTTTTCCGGGATAAAAAGTAGCCTATGTGTTATTCCAGACTATAATCTATCCCTGTGCCAAATTTCATCCAGATCCGTTCAGCGTTCGGGCGTGACTGAGTAACAAACATCCATACATCCATCCAAACTTTCGCATTTATAGTATTTATTTGATGCTCTTACACAACCGGCTTGTCTCATGCTTTTCCCTTACACTTTTAAAATAACCTGAGTAACTAAAGTCCGACAAACTTAGCTGACCTAGTGACAGTTAAGTTTGTCGCTAATATAAATGAAAAATACCTGCAATAAATACAAAAACTAAACACGCATAAAAATTAGTTCCAATTTTAGCCACCGGGTCAGATAAGTTTGTAGGACTTACTTGACTTTCCAATCATTATGAAAAGGTTCAGTTCAGGCGAACGCTTCAGGCAAGTGGCAAAGGCTACCCGCAACCTATTATGTTTAAAAATTTTTTTTATATCTGGCACAATCTTTCATCAATTTCGATATAAGTATACTTAGATATAATATACTACTAGCTGATTGCCCTACTTTTTTTATTTTATTTCTCAATGATTACTGTAATCAACTTTGTGGCCCATTGCAACTTGCAAGTGCGTTGTGCAATTAACCCCATGGAAATATCTAAGTTTAAGTATATCATAAGTTTATTCTCAAAGCTTAGGTTTTATACCTACGAACATACAATAAATAAAACTTTTATTTATTGTATGTTCGTAGACATGCAACGTATTTATGTAAGTATAACCATTATAGAGGCAGTTTTATTACGGATAGCCGTATAAGTCGTAATGTCTTTATAAATCCATACGGACAAGTATGTTATACCTAGGTATATGTACAGTCGACTGCAAAAGTCCATACATAGCTCTAAGGCTAAAACCGCTTGCAAGCAATGCTGTGAATAACTCCGTGCTCACTCACACTGATAAACATAAACTGTCAATAATATTATCAACCTTAAATCAACACCGTAAGGTTCAAACGATTTCAGTTCAATACTACCTGCATTACCATAAACTGTCAACAATATCAACCTTATGTCATTAGCATTAGGTTCTAAATATTCCTATTCAATCACCTTGTCTATTCTGATTGTTTATTTCATCACTTTACAGTAACCACTCCCAGTGTCGTGATAATATAGTTGGTATACGAGTTACGACGCATCATATGACCTAGGTTCGAATCTCTTACAGCAGTTTTTATTTTGTTTTGAATACAAACAAAATTTATGTTTTGTTTATGTGTTTTGTGTCTGTTTGTTATTCTTTATTATAATATATCTTTATTTCCATTTATAAACGCAAACATTAATTATAACAAGATAATACTTAAGGACAAAGTTAGTTATTTTGGGAGGAAAGCTATAACTATGTTAGTGGTGTCAATTATTGCTTATTATGAGTCAATAAGTAATAAAACAAACAAAATAAATTGGAAGAAACACTTTTTATTAGATAATCGACTTTATTTTCATTTATTTTCATTGTTATCATGTTACATTTTCTCAAAAGTAATAAATAACTTCAGCTACTTTTTCTATCATTTTTTAAGGTTATAGCTTAAGTAATCGTTTTCATAAAGAAAAGAAAATTGAAGCTAAACCTTAAAAATCTAGTAAGCAAAGGGCGGCGCTGCTTTTTTGTCTGTTAATTTTGATAAGATATACTAATAATAATTATTACAAGTTAGGAAAAGAATAAACGTTATGTTTCATAATTAAAGCCTTAAAAATTAAATTTTATATAGCTTTAAAAGTATTACTATTCAATAAAACCTCCACTTTTTTCAATAACATCAAGCAAGCGCCGCCGGGTGAATCCGTTTGTAATATTAGGATAGATATCCGTTATTCTAAATATATTCTCCCATAATTCCATACAGTGAGCCTCCGTTTCCTCTGCAGTCTTTTCATTTCACATAACCCACCAGTTTGCACCATCAAACCTCATAATATTCTCTATGATTTAAGTTTGGTGATCTTACTGGCCAGGGAATAACTGTTGTCTGGGTTTTGATTAAACCAATTACGCACTATATGTGATCGATGCACAGGACAACAATTATCATGCACAAATGATAGTTGTGGCACATCAACAGCTGGACATCACTTCCATGTGTTATAATGAGCAGCTTTGGCGCTGGTGTTTAAGTATCGAACATGTTCGCGAACTCGACAGTTGGTATGCAGATATTGTTCTCATATTGTTCATCTATAATATTATGTCTTCGTTGTGAAGCATTACTCTCTTCGTCAGGATGCGACACCCAACACTTGGTTGTCCACTAAAAACCAAACAGCGAGATTAAAATAAACACTTTTGAAACTACTAAGTATCTTGTCTAGATATTTACTAATAAAACGTTATGTAACTAATCCTAAGTTTATGAACACACATTTTTTAACAATAAAAACAATACTCACAGTGAAACCAGTTTCATTGCAAATTTGAGCTAAGTATATTGTATCCGATATTATTTAGCTCAATAATATGCATTCTCTTCTGCATATTAATATAAGCCTGCATTATTGTTGAAGATAAGAAACAGCAAAACTTAGTAAATTATAATAATTTTGTAGTATTTGCTAATAACGACTAACGAGTGTCAAATCTTCCGTCTCCGTCAGTACTCAGTGGCCATATCTGTTCAGAGATTTTTTAAACTACCCGCGTATGCTATTGCTGGTATAAAAATATCAGTCATCAAATAAAAAAAGTAAAAAAAACTTACACGGGGTCGAGATTTGAACCAGCAACAGTTGCGGTGTGCAATCCAAGTAGTTCCACACCTCGCCATTGAGCTCACTTACTTGAGGTGTGAAATTATCGATATTACTCGGCTATTACAATACCTACAAGCTGAACGACTTATATTATACTACTGCAAGTGTGTGGGTGTCCGACCGCATGCAAAGCAACTTATTTGCTTATTCTATATGCAATTTTGACGTCGACTGTACAATAAAAAACCAAAGACCCAGTTAAATGTAACTTACATAGCTGTTTTTCAGTGTTTATTTTAATCCATACTAATATATTTTTATGCGAAAGTAAGTCTGTCTGTTTGTCTGCTACACTTTAACGGCCCATCTTTTCAACCGATTTGGTAGAGAATTTTTATCCCGGAAAATTAATGAGTTCCCGCTAGAATTAAGAAAAACTTAATCAACGCGGATGAAGTCGCGGGCATCATCTACTAATAAACTAATTTGCCGACGACTCCAGTTGTACCTAGTAGGCTAGTAGTAGGTACTAATTTGCCGACGACTCCAGTTGTACCTAGTAGGCTAGTAGTAGGTACCACAGTCCAGTACCAAACAGAAAACGACGAGTTCGAAATGGATTGAACCACTTGATGATGATGAATAAGTACTTGAACCTAGCCTACCTAGTTAGTATAACTTACTGTATGGTAAGTAGATAACCTAACTTCGGTATATACCTAGGTATGAACGGAACTACGTAACTAAGACTGAGATCTATAGAGCGTACTTTGACTTTGCTCAGACTTAACTTACGAAAAACTGCTCAGCATAATCTTTGATTTCGAATTTATAGTTGTATCGGGCTAAGCTTAAATGCTAATTGTTATGTAATAAATACTAAAACCATGTTGGTTGTATTATGTATACCTACTCGAAGATCTTAGGTTTCGTAGATCAATTTGAGCAGACAGCAAATTGTCAACATGTCGACCGCCTACGTCATGTCGGGGAGATTTATGCGTTATGCCGATGCGGACGCACAAATTGGCAACGGATCCGGATTTTATTCCATTACCCGTGTTATGCATAACGAGGCTACGCATTAAAAAAGTACCGAATAAGCTCTTTGATTGCATTACTTAGCATTTTAAAACAGGTAGATTAAATATACCTACCTACGAAGTTAAGCATGTACGATGCTACGACAAAAAAACCGGCCAAGTGCGAGTCGTACTCGCGCACCGAGGGTTCCGTACAAACCTGTAGTAAGTTTTAAATTATTAAAAAAAAACTACTTACTAGATCTCGTTCAAACCAATTTTCGGTGGAAGTTTGCATGGTAATGTACATCATATATTTTTTTTAGTTTTATCATTCTCTTATTTTAGAAGTTACGGGGGGGGGGACCAACATTTTACCACTTTGGAAGTGTCTCTCGCGCAAACTATTCAGTTTAGAAAAAAATGATATTAGAAACCTCAATATCATTTTTGAAGACCTATCCATAGATACCCCACACGTATGGGTTTGATGAAAAAAAAATTTTTGAATTTCAGTTCTAAGTATGGGGACCCCCAAAATTTATCATTTTTTTTCTATTTTTGTGTAAAAATCTTAATGCGGTTCACAGAATACATCTACTTACCAAGTTTCAACAGTATAGTTCTTATAGTTTCGGAAAAAAGTGGCTGTGACATACGGACGGACAGACAGACAGACAGACAGACAGACATGACGAATCTATAAGGGTTCCGTTTTTGCCAAATTTGGCTACGGAACCCTAAAAACTACCTAACTAGATATTATAATTTTTGATTGTCTAGCTACTTATATAGGTACACTCAACTTATCGATATACGTAAATAGATTTTGGACTGCGACATCACTGTTCTTCAATATTTTGCAGTTAGTTTTAGTTTTAAAAATGTGTTTATTATTTAAAAATTATAGGTACGATATATAATAGGTAGGTACATAGTTTATGTCCTAGTAGGTAACCTAGGTTAAAACAAAAATATAATATCTAATATTTAAACAGTTTAGCAGGCTACGACGCCTCTTTCAAACTTACTAACTTCATTTCACATTTTTGACACCATAAATATAGTTGTCTGGCCAGTTACTTACCACCCTGCCGGCAAATACGTACCAACCTACACTCTACAGTCTACAGTGTGCCCACAGCCTACAGCAAACTGTGCTACAGCCAAGCTATTCCGTACGAAGCCGTGTAGAAACCTATTAGGGGTATGAGTTTAAAGATAACGGCCGAACCCCTAACAGATTAGCCCGCTGCCTTCACTTCTTAGATCTTAGACTGCACCATCACTTCCATCAGGTGCAGATATCGCAGTTAATAAAAACAGTTCTAACAGTGTAGTTTTGCTAAAATATCTTAGTAACACTATTCAGGTTACACTAGGTAGAGGCAAGGGGCAAAGGTTAGCACTTGTTGTAGAGGCAAATGGACCTTAATTATACTACACGTATCACTACAAGCCTCAGTACATTTTCTAATATAGATATACAAGTAACGATGGTAACGTAAGTGTTGAACACTAATTTATACAACACAACCATTTAACCGACTTCAAAAAAAAGAAAGGAGGAGGTTCTCAATTCGACTGTATGTTATTGTATGTTTGTTACGCGATTACTCCGCCAATTATGAATCAATTTTGACGATTCTTTTTTTTGTTTGATAGATCTTCAGAGGGTGCAGATCTGATAAATATCTTCGGACATGGAGAACGGAGCTCCTCAATGGATAAGAGTAAATTGCTCGCGATCAGTGTAATAGCTTAGTAAACAGTCGATTTTTACTCGTAGCATATTATTTTAATACGTGACTCAGATCATATCTTCTGACATGGAGAACGGAACTCCTCAATGGACAAGAGTAAATTGCTCGCGATCAGTGTAAACAGTAGGTTTTTAACCACACATAGAATATTTTTTTAATACGTGACCACTAAAAATTGTGAAATAAAAAAAAACAAAAATAAATAAACACCGACTTCAATAACCGCAAACACAAAAAAAAATATTTTAATTTATTACAGAATATATTGTATTTAGAAAAGTTAATGTAGTTCTATAATAATATTTTTTGGGGTCGGTGCCAATGAGGTGCTTATGCCTATGTGGAGAGTTGGAGACCCAAAACAATATGAAGAATAAACGATCCGTGCTGCTAATATTGGCACCGGCTCCAAAAAATATTATTGTAGAAATACATTAACTTTTCTAAATATAATATATTCGGTAATAAATTAAATATTTTTTTAGTGTTTGTGGTTATTGAAGTCGGATTTTATTTATTTTTGATTTTTTTTAATGTAAATAAACTTTTACCTTTAGGTAAGTATCAACGACTTATTATAAATAGACGCGGCATACGCGAACATCATTGCACTAAAAAACGGCGTAAATATTACGTACGCGGAGAAAGGGAAAGAACATAAAGGTCAACATACGCTATACCTGTTGTTAGAAAGAGATGAATATAGATTCTGAGTTACACTATTGTTAACTGCATTGTACGCAAGTGCCTTCTTAAATTCTTGCCAAAATAAGGCGCGGGGAACGTACCTATCTAATGTTTTAAATATCTTAAGGTAAGTATAAGTGCAATGATAGTCGCTCAGAAACCTTGGATACCTATTTAGTAATAGAGTAGGTAGGTAAGTACTTTAAAACGATGGAAAAAAATGTCACCGGAAAAGCTTTAACGAGCTAAAGGTGACTTTACACAAAGCCTTCCAGCTTCGTTTGAGACTATTAAAAAAAAATTACCTCCAAGTTGGGTCCGAGAGTTTTGAAATTTAGTCGAGGTGGACAGTGGATGATGATCACCACCACGCACTGGCTAGCAGTTCTACCTACCTACGTTTTCCTGCTTTATTAGGTAAGATGGGAAAGGTATCTATAGAATATACAATAGGAACTGTAGGTACTATAAACAAGATTTTGTAAAGTCATCAGTAGGTACAAAATTTCCCACCAGCACGAGTATATTATACGATTAGAAGCAGTTGGTAGTTGGAAGGTCAAGTTCATTATGCGGAACGTGTGTTAGCGGGTGCTTATCCCCTTACCCTTTGATTCTCGGTTATCTCCGCGAATGCTAAGCGATTTGTCGTCGTCCAAAATACCTATATTTAAGCTTTGATGTAGGTAATGTCGCGGACTGAAGCTTTAAATGAAAATAAATAAACCAGCGTTTATTTGTAAAAGCTCTTAATTTCCAAATCAGGACCCAACAAAATGAGGAATGATAGAGACTTACCTACCATAAGTAGTAATTAATTCTTCTTGCATTTAAATTGAAGTGATCTCTGAGAGTACCTACTAAGTATCTTGTTATGTAAAGTGTGATTGTTTGATCAGTACCTGCAAATATATATCGCGTAAACTTAAAATAACATTTAGTTCCATCTGTTTCGGGAAAGCTGCGCCACAAATAGCGCATCTTCACTCGACATACACTAACACTTTTACAATTGGTACCAAACTTAACCAAATGTAGTTATGGAATTTTCTTCACAACTGTACATTAAGTTCAGGACTTCAGTCCAAGTATGTGACATTTCTCTGAATCCACTATCTAAAAGGTTACCTCAAAGCTTGAGTTAACGTTAAAGGTTAGGTACATTGGGACTTACAAATTTAATACTTTAGCGATGGCGTCAATTACTAGTATTGTTCAATAAACCGTACCTACATCTGTATTGTTTCACAAAGATTCTACTTTAGGAGGTAAATACAAAATACATTGGTAAGTACATACCTACCGAGTAGACATAATCGGTTGCTATATAATTTTAATAAATATACCTACAGCATAAATAAATATTTCTTCTTGAAGAAAAATTAGTAGACATATTCCATAACATTTCCATTCAACATTAATTTAAGTAGGTACATAGGATATTTTTATTTACAGAGCTCATACTACGACTTACCAGGCCGCCTATGCGTTACGCTTTCAACGTCAGTAGTTCTAATCGGAATAAACCCAACCAAAACCTATTCCTAAGAGACAGTAAATTGCACTCCACCTGTAGGTCCGTGTGTTTACCAATACCGGTTAAATATAATATGTTCAACCTTAACCGCTAAACGATTAAGGCCTTATCTGCAGCAATAATTCGAATCGAAACTTAATACGCTACATTTTCTTACATTGCCTTATCAATTGTGAAATAATTTTCACATACAAGGCACATGGGTCCGCGGCACTACTTAATATAAACATTAAACTTTAGTGGTCCCCATTCCCCGTTCGTACTAATGGGCAAAGCATGTAACTAAGTCGTAGGTACCGTGATATGCGATTCTTTCCTATAATAAAATTGGATTTAAGCAAATAATCATGCTTCATGCATAGCGTATCATTATACCTATCCACAGCTTTTGCTAGTATATTATCCAGACGACCAAGGGACTGACTCATCTTTGCACAAAGAACCAGCTTAAGCCATTTAGCTATTAGATGGCATTATTTGAGATGTTTAATATCAGATTTTTATGGCAAAGCTAAATAAAACGCCGTCATCGCTGAAATCACTCACAAAGAAACATTTTAGTTAGGTATCCATTCCAACCAGTTTTTCTTTAACAAGATTGTTTTACGCTTGACGACAATCAAGCTTTTAAGTAGGTTTTAGTTAAGATTGGAGCGAACTTGACTAAAAGATGCCTACTCATTCTGCCGAAAAGGCATTGCCATAAAAGTTTGTCACTACCATAACTAGTGGTTTGCCCCGAACTGAGACCTCGCGGTATCACAGAGCGCTGCATCTATTGACATCACTGTGAAGTTCTGTTAAAAATATCATCATCATTAAAAATTAAATAATTTCGTTTCCTTATAATATTTATCTATCTAATTTTAGTATTTGTTGTTCAAGTACAGGATATAATTCAAATAATTGATCAAGTTTCAGGCTCAGCCTTTCAGAAAATTGAGAGATCTGAGGTCAACTTTAGACGTTAGAAAATCTCCACTTTGAAAGCCCTCCATTTCGTCAATTTTAGGAGAAAAATTAAATTAATAAAAATATATTTTTGGACTCTATTCTTAATTATCTTTAAAATGATATACCGCAACTCTATGTAACGCTATAAAAAAATTTACTTCGCATTCGCTTATATGAGAGCCCCCCTGAAATAAAGATTTTTATAACTTTTTTTTATTAAATCTACTAAGTACAAGTTGGCCCTTGACAACGGACAAGTGCCAATTCACTCAAGTAGACTCAGAGACCAATTACTTAATCAAATTTTTTGTCAACAGTGAACCAGAAGCAGCGGTGATGAAAGCAAATCCATGGCTCTACCATTACTACGCCGTTCAATCCAAACTGCATTACGGATTAGCGTATGAAGCAGCAACCAGGATGTACGGCCCACCACCGCCTGACATTCAAGTGTATCCTCCAACGATGCAGTACACAACGGCACCACCAGTCTGTCTAAATGGAAACCAACCAGTGATGATGCCGAACGCTGGTCTACAACCTCATATTCCTCCACATCTAACACCAATACATTACGCTTATGAGAGACATGACAATTTACCAGTGGACTACTCAGTTTCATTGCAGGAAAACAGGTAGGACGCTTCAGCGTTTTTTGTTTTCTCTATTTGTTAATGATCTTAATCTTTAATTGAATTGACACAAAACCATTAACATTAGCTATTTATTTCAGAGCATACCACAATCTACGGATTGAAGAAACGAGGTCCCAGTCTAATGCTAAAAGGAAAGGAAAACAGTCTGGAGAAAAGACGCCTATAACTAATTTGTCACCACGTTTCTCATCTAATACCGGTGGAGATACTTTAGTAGCGGTTGCAGCGACATCGATAACTACGCGAAGACCAGGCACTAAGAACATTACCATGACCGAAACAGAGATGATGGATCAATGGAATCCCAGTCCGACCTGGTCTGAGTCCGCCTTGCAAAAGGTCCCGGACGTTTGTCAACAAGATTTAAGTCCTTACGTGACAACGACTCCTCCAACCCCTTCTGGAACCCCATCAGCTTACTCTCAAAACTATAACCATACCTTTGTATTCGACTGGTCACCAGAACAATACGTTCCTCATACTAACAATAGATGTAGTACAATAACAACGGAAAGTTCCTATCAGCAAACTTGGAATAGAAATCAAAGAACGACGTTCGCCAGCAATGGCGATAACATGGTCGATGAAAATTGTAATCCTAATAGAATAAGTTTACCAATGAGGGTCAGTCGAACTCCTCCGGATCAAAATATTATTAGAGATGGAGAAAGCCTTAGAAGGCAAATGGGTAAGTAAATTAAACACGCAAAAGGTCATTAATTCGGTCATAATAGTTATGGATCATCAGATTTGATCGTAGCCGTACAAATCAATGAAGACCTGAGGGTCAATTGTCTAAGCAAATCGTAATCATTTGACCTCTTAAATCGTATTACTCGAACTGTTTAAGGAGCTCATACATGCTTTTTAACGTGGAGGCATCTATGAACCATTTAAACATGCCGAATTATCCGTTTGACAAACGATTACGATACGATTTCCTTACACAATGGGGGCACTGATCCTCAGGCAAAATCTAAATAACTAGTTAGCTATAAGTAGAATCGTGAGGAAACCTGCATACCCGAGAGTTCTTCATAATGTTCTCGAAGGTGTGTGAAGTCTGCAAGTCCATACTGCATTTGGCTAGCGTGGTGGACTATAGCCAAACCCTTCTCATTCTGAGTTGAATTGAATATGACTATAGTAACTACTTACTTAGGCACTTACCTAAAACAATATGAAGAAGAATCAAAAATTTTGTTTTTATGACTTTTAATAACCTAACCTCTCTGTTTCAGATCACCCTCATCCGGATTCACCAGGTGCCAAAAAGCCTGCGTTATAACTGTAGTTATATTAAATTAAAAATATACTGTTAATATTATAAATTAGTGTAATGTTGTTACCCTATACTCGTAGGTAATAAAATAAATAAATGCCCAACATGCACACAAGGCGGTATTATATATACCCATCAAGCAGCCAGCCGTGCGGTTGATTGCGAGCCATTGGCTAAGGGATCATTCATAAAGTACGTCACACGTTAAGGGGAGGGAGGGGGTCAACGAATTGTGACATTGTGTGACAAGGGGTCCTAAGTTTCGTGACGTCACATTTCAAAATCATACATTTATGTGTTAAAATGCCAAATTTGAACTATTAGGTAACGAAAAACTCCAAATATTTCCAACTCTGTCTGTATCTGTAAGGTTTAAATTGTTTTGTTGGCGAGTTTTCTAGATGTTTCTAGATATAAAAATGCAAGATATGTGACGTCACACTAGGGAGGGGGGTCTCACAAATGTGACCAACTGTGACAAGGACAGGGGAGGCGTCAAAAAATCACGAAATTAGTGTGACGTAGGGTAGGGCGGGGCTAGTTGAGCAATTTTCCACTTGAGCGGATATAGCTCCTCAATCATAAGTCTCAATGAGTTGTTATGTGGCCTGATGGATTAGTAATTTATCCCTTATCAAAAGTGCCCATAGTATTTTTTTTGTAAGACGTCGAATTTAAGAGCTACAGCTGTTTAAATGCAGAAAGTCAAGTATGCTCAATGTACCCCATAGGTGAGGTAAGTTGAGCAAGGGTATGGGGCAAGTTGAGCATTAAGAATGTCTAGCCAAACCATGGGTTCAATGTTGACTAGAGATGAAGTAAAATATGTGTTTGACAATCAGCTCTTTATTTATAGTCTTTTAGTGACAGAACAACAAACTTTCTATGAATAATTAACCGAAACTAGAATCAACAAAACATTAACGTATCTCAAGATTAACTTCAGAATTAGATTTAGTCTTTCTGTTTAAAATCAGACCTAAATATTTATATTATTACCCATATAGCTTATATCTTAGAAGAAAATATTAATAAGATCTTTGGAACTTAATGGTCATTGTCACTGTTGCAATTGACAAAAATTCACACTTTTCTCCTCATCGTTGACAGCCTTTACAGCATAATTTAAGTCTTCAGTAATGTAAGAAAATCTCGTAGTCTTCCTCTTGTAAGTCCGCATCCTAACAAAAAATAAAACATTCATTACTTTAGTTGTTTGAGTCGTGGGGTAAGTTGAGCAACTATAGCTCAACTAACCCCAACCCGGAATTTTAAAACAAAAGTGAAGTTATAAAAAAATCGTAAGAATTATACCCAGGACCTTTCTACATATCAAAAGTACAATAATTTTCTGGAAGATTAACACTTACCTGATTGAAAACAGATAACATTTGACTAATACAGACGAAAACTTGCGATAAACGACGTTTTTACTTTTTGGTTACAAAATAAACAAAACGCCCGAGCGCTTACCTCGCTCGTCGAGCCACCACTAGCGATAGCGCGGTGATTATCCCTTCCGCAACCCCTTATTTCCGCCATAAGATGCCTATGCGTACGGTGAATAGTTTGCGAGATATTTCGATTGCCCAACTTGCCCCTATGCTCAACTAGCCCCGCCCTACCCTACCTACTTTATGGATGATCCCTAAGCAAAAAAAATCAAAAAAATATTTAAGTAAGTAGGGACTGGTTAGCCGCGCGGTTTTTATTTCCACTTTGCGTTATCCAGTTCGTAGATGAGCAGCTACAATTGTTGCCCTTCCTTCCAGCTGAAGACCAGAGGCTATCCAGAAAGCTGGCTGCACGATAGGTACCGCCAAATGTGTGTGCACAATAAAGGCCTGGACAGACAACAGGCGCATGTCGTGCGTCTTCGTTAACATACCCTGGGTCTGTCCAAGACTAGTGGTAAATTCTGGAACTCTCCTGTGATCTATGTATTTTTAAGAATTTGTAAAATAGTTTGAACTTGTACAAATACCTACCATCACATCAAATGTGATTACCTATTCATATACTTAGTTAGGAAAATGTATATTTTGTGTAAATAATTAAGGAAAACTATTTTAATAAGGTATTTACTTACATGATTAAAGTACAGTAAACTTACTTATTGACAATTATTGAGAATACCAGTATTTTGTGTAGGTATATAAATGCAACATTGTGTTCTAAGGCCACGAGTTCTAAGGTACATTTGTATGTTTTCATAAAACAGGAAGCAGTCACGAAAGTCGCCTATATGCATACATACATAACTAAAGATAGGTAAACAGTCTTGTAACTTGTGTCTCGTATGCATACGTTGGTTATGTAAGTTAATTACTTACGCCACTTAAGTTAATACTTACAAATGTAATTGCGGCCTAACAGCAGATATGCGCGCGCGCGTTTTGTCAGAAAGTTGCTTGTGAGCACGCACCCTTAGTTTCCTATATATAAGTACATTGAAAAGAAGTCAAACTAAAACTATTACAGGGTGACTATGCAGTTGTTAAATAATAAAAAATGTTGTTAGTTTATCAAGCTGCTAATATATTAAATTAGCATAGAGCATAAAATGAGATGTAATTTATAAGTAATTTTAAATAGTGAAATCGATCTTTTGCATCATGGCGAGTGGTGACATCATGGTGATTAGTTATTTAGTAAAATTGCAAATTCAAGTTTTATTTACAGCATTGAAAAATCAAGAAACAAACTATACCTACCTAGTCTGTCAAGTGAAATACAAATTATTATTCAGTGGTTCATTCCTAGTTCATCTTTTTTTAATTAATCGCCATTTTGCAGTCTCAGCTTTCAGTATGTAGACGGACTGTATTTAAAAGTTATACTTAAGTTTTTTTTTTTGTATATTTTTCTTAGATTGTATTTTGTTACATAAAATATCACTTTTCATCTTAATCCATCCGTCCACAATCATATATTTTACTTAAGTAATATTACTTAAAATAGGATTATTTAAATTGTTGAATATAATATTTACATACCTGACTTTAAAAAGCTGGGTAACTTTGTAAATTAATTTAGTGGGTGTTCCGATATAAGCACTGTGAGCACTGTTCAGTGCTCTTTTTGGGGACTTACAGTGCTCACAGTGTATTTCGGAACACACCCTTAGTTAAAAATTGCCGGCTAAGTATTTGATTAAGAAAATCAGCAATAAAAGAGATGATAATTTAAACAGCCTTTCATTTTTCTTAAAAAATTTATTATTCTATATTCATTTGAGTAAAATAAATAAAATATGTTAAGATAAAATCCTACTCCTAAAATAAAACTTATTAACCTACTCAGGCCTAAGGCGCATATTTCTTAACAAACAAAGATCTCTAGCTGTATCTTTCCTACCATATGGAGTCGACAAATCATACAATCTTAAAATAAGACCAATGTTAAAGTTATCAGGAAGTGCCTTAATTAATGTGGATACAATTTCACTGGGCATCTTCTGCAATATAACTTGTGCTCTTTCTTGCCCACACTGGACTGCATACAAAAGAAATTCAAATATAAATTGGGTCTGTGGTGTCACTTCCCCATTCTTTCCAGCTAATTGTAAAAACGATTTGTACAGCATCTCTAAGGCTGACTGGAGAGGTTCTTTTATTGTTAAGCTAGAGCTCAGACCTTGAGAGTAGTACACAGATGTGTCAGATGAATTATCATTCAGTCTTCTTAATTTACTAGACGCCTTCATTTCTATGTCTTCTGAATCATCATGGCGACGTTTTCTTGAAGTATGAACTCTATTTGACATGCTATTTTCAAGTGCTGCATATATGCTATATACTGAAAGTTTTGCTAAAACAGCAGACTGGGGTTCTACTAAGTCCTCACATAACTTAGCATTATAAAGATACTGAGGAAGGACATGTAATAAGAGAGCTTCAGTACACTTTTCTATATCAAAATAGAACATTGCCAAGACAATATCCACAGATCTATTTAAATCATCCTGATAGCGGAACTTGAGAGTTTCTTTGACTAAATTGGTCACAAACCACACTGGACCCGCAGTACTGAGAAGGCTCTCGACAGTAACTGTAGCATCAATGTGTAAGTATCCTCTAGTTTTAATATCTTCCCACACAGATTGCAACTGTTCTAGTATTGGTTGCGTAGATATGATACTATGAGAAAAGGGCATAATTTTAGATTTAGTTATTGATGGAGGCTGAATATCAAACTGCATCTTCCGAATTATCTGACACATTAACACAGCCCGCTCCTTAAAGTTATCAATCTGTGCCATTTCAACATCGGTTGGTGGTGTTAAAAACTGCTGAACCATATTCAATGGCTTTATAAAGGCATCCTGGTGCACAACATTGACGTAGGAACAGAGCCAAACTGAAGCACACACTGCTAATGAAGCCATCTTCTGCCTCAAAGAGTCCAACATGCGTTTAACATCTGCAGCAGAAATTGAGCCTTGTTCCCAGGCAAATAAGATTTCTTTTACAACCCCACTAACATTCACACACAGATCATGAGGTTTCAAATTTGTATTCTTGAAATCAAAGTCGGGAGCACTAAGGTGGTGTATAAAAATATCTACCAACTGCATGTCACATTTTTGCAAAATCTGGTCAGGTGATTTGTGAACACCTTTCTGTGCCATACACTCTCTTACCCACTGTTCAAAAAAGGAGTCACCATTTTCATCCAGCACTGCATCAGCACCATAATCTTGTACAATGGAGCAAAGTATCAAAAATGAAATGTCAAATATGTAAACTTTTGACTGTAATGCACCCTTCTCACTTGCAGCTATCAGAGCAAATTCATTAAACTTTATCAATCTGGATACAAATAGTCTTAATTTACCTTCAACTGTGGCAACAGCTAAAATTGTGTCTAATGTAGTTCCACCAACAATTTGGCAGAGCATTGCATAAAGGGATTCCTGGGTTTTGTGAGAATCTCCTCCCAATGTTTTGAGAATTCCTGCTAAGGTGGGTTCTGCACGAGTTATGAATGATGGTACTGATCCTTGCAAACCTGTAGGTTCGAGTTTTTGTAGTTTAATATCTTTACTCTCTCTTTTCTGCTTGAAATAAGAAAATTGGCTTTCTGATACAACATTCAACTTCACTAAAGGTTCCAAAAGAGAAACAATACTGTTGCAAGAGTTCTTTGCATCAACAATATCAAGCAAAGGAGTTGATTGTAGCAGTTTTTCAAAAGCTTCTACCACTTCCACAGAATACTCTCCATCTTTATTCAATGTTCCACACATACTGTGAATGTAATTTATAAGCTGTGGTAATTTAAGAAATGTAAAGGCAGCCCACAATGCTTGCTTGGATGCATCCTTACTTGCATCATTTAGAGATATGAAACATGCTCGAATTAATTCACTTAAGAGTCTTGATAAAGGGTAACTTTTAATCCTTTGTATCATAATCAACTGACTTGACAGTTGCTGCAACTCAGCACTAGGGTTGGCCAAAACTGTCACAGCTATCAAGGCTTGTAAGCAATGAGTAACAGTCTCTGGTTTATTATTTAATGGAGCTACTTTATCTATATCCATGTTACAGATCTTTTGCAATGTATCATGTATAGTTACCGGAGCTTTGAACTGAGTGTTCATCATCATAAAGGCAGTGATCTCTTGACACTTCTTTGTTACCTCATTATACTCATCAGGGTCATGTTGCTTCGCTAAATAAAACATAGCTAGTAGAAAATCCGAATGAACTATAGAGTTGAGAAGCGATGTTGACTTTTCCAAGAGTTCCTGACTCTGGATTGGATTTGATGATGGATATTTGCTAAGTGAATAATGATATACCTGGAGCAGCCACAGAATAATAGAGGAGACTGCAAAAGTTAGTATTTCTTCTTCCATCTTACTTCGACAAGTTACACTGTCAAGGAAACCTTCTAGAAACTCTAGTAGGCTAAGAATGCAATGTGGTTTATGAAAAGCGTCGAATTTCGCTATTCTCTGCAGCACTGCTGCATAGGACACTAAGTGCGAAGCCAAGGAGTGTTTCAAATATGAAATAACTAACTGGTTAGCTCCACAGCCCACCATAGCTTGTTGGAGTATACAATCTGCTAGGTTATACAAATCTCCACTTACACCTCTGGGTAGAATGGTCTTGATGTTGATGCCCCACTGTATATCGGTCCATCTTTCACGCCACGCTTTCAATATAAGAGCCTTCAGAGAGCTAGTTTTACTTGTAATTTTTGATGCATCCATTTCACTTGATTTTGTTTAAAAGTTCACTGAACAGAAGAATGTTTCATCACGTTGTTTATCGGCTTGCACAAAACACACATATATTTATTTCCTCGTAAGTACTAATTAGTAGAAAATTAGATAAAATTCGCAGGAATCGTCAAATAAGTACATTTTCAAAACCCAAAACAAATATCTCTATTATCTCTGCCCCTGCTGTCAATGTCAAAATGTCAATGCTAACTTGGGGTGTGTTCCGAAATACACTGCGAGCACTGTTCAGTGCTCTTACTGTGGAGAAATTCGTTCCGTATGGACTGACAGTACACTGCCGCATTATCCTAGAGAAATATATGACGTCATTAATCGACGCCATTTTTGTACTGTGAGCACTGGCGTTTTCGAGGTAAGGTGCTCTCAGTGCTGACTGCGTTCCGTTATAAGCAGTAACCAGTATACTTATCTAACGGAACGGCTTCGCAGATAGTAAATTGACGTCATACCTTACAGTGCTCGCAGTGTATTTCGGAACATACACTTGATTATTGATTAAAAATAATTTAAAACACTTTACATTTGAAAAATTACTTACAGTAGCATAATATAACCGTATTAAATTATAATGTTAAAAACATGAGTTCTAGTATTCAATGAAAAAAGCGTATTTTTTACAAGACACAAAAATACAATGCAACATGAACAATCACATCACAACTTCAGCAAACACTTCAATCATCAATGATTAGTTGACACTTGTCAGTTTGTCAATGTCGTTGGCTGTGTTCCGTTATAGACTGAGAGCACTGTTCAGTGCTCTTTACTGTGGAGAAATTCGTTCCGTTATAACTGACAGTAAACTGCTGCAGTATCCTAGGGAAATATATGACGTCATTAATCGACGCCATCTTTGTACTGTGAGCACTGGCGTTTTCGAGGTAATGTGCTCTCAGTGTTTGTCTCAGTGCTGACTGCGTTCCGTTATAAGCAGTACCCAGTATACCTAACTATAAAGGAACGGCTTCGCAGTGTACTATAGTGACGTCACACCTTACAGTGCTCGCAGTGTATTTCGGAACACAGCCGTTATTTAGGGGTGTGTTCGAAATAGACTGCGAGCACTGTAAGGTGTGACGTCAATTCAGTACACTGCGAAGCCGTTCCTTTATAGTTAGGTATACTGGGTACTGCTTATAACGGAACGCAGTCAGCACTGAGACAAACACTGAGAGCACCTTACCTCGAAAACGCCAGTGCTCACAGTACAAAAATGGCGTCGATTAATGACGTCATATATTTCCCTAGGATACTGCAGCAGTTTACTGTCAGTTATAACGGAACGAATTTCTCCACAGTAAAGAGCACTGAACAGTGCTCGCAGTCTATAATGTTCCGAAATACACTGCGAGCACTGTAAGGTGTGACGTCAATTCAGTACACTGCGAAGCCGTTCCTTTATAGTTAGGTATACTGGGTACTGCTTATAACGGAACGCAGTCAGCACTGAGACAAACACTGAGAGCACCTTACCTCGAAAACGCCAGTGCTCACAGTACAAAAATGGCGTCGATTAATGACGTCATATATTTCCCTAGGATACTGCAGCAGTTTACTGTCAGTTATAACGGAACGAATTTCTCCACAGTAAAGAGCACTGAACAGTGCTCGCAGTCTATAACGGAACACAGCCTATGCATTGTAGTCAATGTCAAAACCACATGTTGATGTAAATGTGATGTAAATATTTACTACAAATAATTAAACTGATACCATACTGATTCATAATTCTTAAATCTAAATAACTATCTACATTAAAAATGAGTTTTAGAAATTATAAGGAAAAGATAGATGAAGGTGATACAGTGATTCTTTATTTAAGTAACAACCTCCACGCTATAGAAGTGAGACCAGAAATTAAAAACAAAAAAGGTGAAATGGTTGAGAATGTTTACCAAACAACTTTTGGTGCACTTAAGGTCAGGAATCTTATAGGATCTGACTATGGCAGCAGAGTAAGCACATAATTTTATAAGTCCCTATAGTATAAATTATCTAAGTACCTATTAATATGTATTAAATAGAGGTAAAGTTTGTGAGGTTGCAGGGGGTAATCTCTGGATCTACTGAACTGATTTTGAAAATTCTGGGTCCAATAGAAAGCCACATTATTTGTGAGTGTCATAGGCTATATATTAACCCGAAAAATTAGGGAGTGGGAATTTAAAAAACATATTTCATGCGGACAAAGTCCTGCTAGTGTCGTTTAAATCCACATGATTAGTTCAGATCTACCAAGCAACTTCAGTGTAGGTTTCCAGTTAAGTAACTAGATTATATTTCTGCTGATTTATGCAATCAGGCAGATAGGTTATCTCAATCAAAGTATCTTGCTTTAAGTACTTACATAATTAGTTGTAAAAGTATTGTCATCATATCAACCCATTGATGGCTCACTACTGAGCACAAGCCTCATCTCAGTGTGAGATCTATAGAGCAAACTTTTGACTTTGCTTAGACTTAAGACATGGATAAAACGAGACAGATTTATGTTACTCACATAAATCCATCTCGTTTTAACTCTGAGTAAAGTCTGAGCCAAGTCAAAGTACGCACTATAGATCTCAGCATGAGAATGAGAAATGTTCTCAAACTGCACTTGGCCAGTGTGGTGGACAAACCCCTTATTATTTTTCTAAGTGGAGTCTCGCTATGGGTTAAGGTACTTAATGTAGCTTATTATATTGTACACAATCACTAAGCTAAGATTTAAGTCTTGTGCTGTCCCTTTCCAGAGGCAAGTAGTATTATAAAAGGGATAGAAATATATTTAGATATGTCATTTTAGTCTAGAGATCATGAACAACAGAGCTGGCCATCTATAGTAATATTATAAATGTTAAAGTTTGGATGGATGCTTGTTACTCAATCACCCCAGAACTGCTGAAATGGATTTGGATGAAATTTGGCACAGAGATAAATTATAGTCTGGAAAAATCAAAATTAAAATTATAATCATAGGCTACTTTTTATCCCGGAAAATTAAAGAGTTCCTGCGGGAACTGAAAAACCTCGAACCACACAGACTACGTTGCTAGTAATATTACAAAATTATTCAGGTTGAGCTATCCAAAGGCTGGGGTCATGTACTGCAACCAACACCAGAGCTGTGGTCACTGACGTTGCCACATCGGACACAAATCATTTATACTCCGGACATTAGTATGATACTTCTGCAGCTTGATTTGGTGCCTGGATGCATTGTTGTTGAAGCTGGTAATTATGCAAAATTATGAATTAGGTATTATAGTTATTAAGTTGTATTACCAAATATTGTTTGATGAATTTAACTTACTGTAGGTAATATGTTGATAATAATAATGCTGCTTATAAAAACAAACTTTAAGTAAGTGCTAACTCTGTTTAACATTTAACATAGGAATAAATTTAATGTTTGGGCAGATGTTGCATACCAAATAAAACATCAAATTTAGTTCCATTAATCACACAATGGTATTTTTCTTCACCTTCGTATTTTTAAGTAATTAAGTACCTTCTTTATAACTAAGTACTATTTGCATAACAGGGACCGGCAGTGGATCTTTAACACATGCTCTAATTCGCCGCATACGACCACACGGGCATGTCTACACGTTTGATTTCCATGACCATAGAGCAAAAGTTGCGCATGAAGAATTTGAAGAGCATGGACTTGCAGAATTTGTTACGGTAAGAATTCAAGCACATTTTAGGTATCCGACAAACTAGCTAATTCTGTTCACAGATTTCCACCCACTAGGTAGGTACTATGACATGACATGTTAATGGTCTTTTTTTATTCTACTGCAAGTTAGCCCTTAACTGCAATCTCACCTGATGGTAAGTGATGATGCAGTCTAAGATGGTAGCGGGCTAACCAGTTATATTAACCCCATACCGTAGGCGATTTCTCAACGGCATCGTACTGGAACGCTAAATAGCTTGGCGGTACGTCTTTGCCGGTAGGGTGGAAACTAGCCACGGCCGAAGCCTCCCTTCCAGACCAGACCAGAGAAAACTCAGAAAATTTAAATCCCCAATTTGACCCTGCCGGGAATCGAACCTCCCTCGCATGACAACAGCGCGCAACACTGCACCAGGGAGAGTCCCTAACTCCCTACTATTAATGCCATAATATCTAAGCAGACTCAATTTGGCAAAATTTATTTTCATGCCACAATCTCGGAAAGAGTATTTTTACTCTTCGATATCTGAATGCAAAAGCCGTTATTATCCCCTTGAGGATAAAGTAAATTGAATTTAGAACATCGTGTGCACGTTAGTAAATATCACTCGTCTATGAAGTTTGTGAATTCAAAACATCATTAAAACCTATTTACCTCTCTGGTGCCGAATTTCCGTACAACCGTTTTTAATTTGTTAAAAACTCACACTCGTAACCTTCTTGGTGTACTTTTTTAATTTGCTTTGCGCGCACCATTTTCTTTCACGTAAAATATTACACTCAACTTAGGTACCTGTTAGGTAACTGTAGCAACGTTACTTTCAATTTTTCTTAATTATACCTACCTAAGTATTATTTGTTAAGATTATTCTGTAATACTTACCTTTCATAATGTAGTAGTTAATACCTAAACTGAAATAAAATTATAATATTTTTTTTTGCATTTAGTCATTTCCTCGCTGAGGTGGGATGAAAAGTTACGTGTTGCACTCGATTGAAAAGATTTTTCACCTCGTGCTCTTTTGATTCCCTCGCTGACGCTCAGGATTCTAATTTTTGTTCAATTTTAGAATCCTTCGCTTGCTCGGTCATCAAAATTGAGCACGCGGTTAAAAAACAACTTTTCACTCTTGTACTTATAACAAATAACTATTATTTTTCAATTTTCCCTATCCTCAATTAGTATATATAGTGAAAGTTTTTAATATTTGGCGGAAGATATATCACGGGCACCACATTATTACTTACCTATTTTTATCAAAACCATAAATTACAACAATTTTGATTAATGCATGCTTTTGGGTCTTTCTTTATAATAAATATTAATTTTAATTATTATTTCTTTATATTAAATTTTGGTGAATTCTTTGGAAATATTTTCCAAAGAATTCACCAAAATTTAGGTTTTTTTTAATTTATTCAGAAACGATAAACAGTTTTTCTATAATTACAACTAGGCTATCACTGCTCCGTAGTTAAGTATAATTTAAATTCTCTTACAAATAGGCTCGCCACAGAGATATTCTCGAAGATGGCTTTGGAGACGAGCTTAATGGGAAGGCTGACGCAGTGTTTTTGGATTTACCAAAACCTTGGGCAGGAGTCCCTCATGCTGTTGCCGCAATTAAAGATGACGGTGAGTGCTTTGATTAGAACTCCAGATATACTTACGAAGACGTTATAATAATTTTAACCTTACGGAAAAACTTAGTTTTTTTCATTCTTACGAGAACTCCTTAATTTAGCCTATGTCCTACCCTGGGACGTAACCTATGACTGTACCAAATTTCATTGAAATCGGTTGAAAAGATGGGCCGTGAAAGCGTATCAAACAAACTAACTCACATTTGCATTTTTTAATATTAGTAATGTATCATTTTAAGCGGCGATTGAGTTGCTTGCAAGCTCGGCTTGTAAATCCTTTCGGACATACTTAAAGCAATACAGAAATAAAATGGATGCGATAAATAGGAAGCGAATAAAAATAGCTAAGTATCAGGTTTTTGCATACCTACTTGTTGCTGCGTTGTATTCGCATGACAACCATAAAACAATCTATTAATCAAATGAGCTCTCAAGAAACCATACTAATATTATAAATGCGAAAGTGCGTCTGTCAGTCTGCTACGCTTTCGCGGCCCTCTATCTAGTCTATCATAAATTATGTCTATTGTCTATGGCCGGGTGATTTTTTCGCCTTTTGAGTATCAACTAGAGGATGCTCGCGACTTCGTTCGCGTGGCATAAGTTTTTTTAATCCCCTCAAGCACTCCTTAATTTTCCGGGATAAATCCTATATCACTCTCCAGCTCCTCAACTATACCCATGCAAAAAATCACGTTGATCCGTTTCTCTGTTGCGGCGTGATTGAAGGACAAACTCTATTTAACGTCGTTGGGGATAAAATTTTCAAAAACTGTGAAACTGGACTTTCATACAAACTTTCACCCCCTATTTTACCCTCTTAGGGGTGGAATTTTGAAAAATCCTTCCTTATTGAGCGCATACGTCACAAAAGGAACCTACTGCCAAAATTTCAAGTTTCTAACCCCAGCGGTTTAGGCTGTGCGTTGATAATTATATAAGTCAGTCAGTCAGTCAGGACTTCGAATTTTATATAATATATAGATATATATGCAAATCGTAGACCATCTATCAAACCGTTAATAAGTAAAACGATATAATTTGTTTAACAACAAAGTAGGACTCGTTAATAAGTAATCTTTATGAGCAATTAAAATGATGAGACTAACATACACTAATATGTTTTTATTAATTACTAGACGCAACCCGCGACTTCGCCCGCGTGGATTTAAAAACCCTGTGGGGGTTTAAAGTTTCAAACAACCATACCACTTGGTACGTGAGAACAGAGATAGTTTCAATGTTACACTCCACTAAATTACAATACATGAAACAAATAACATTTGTAAACTAAGCGAAACATACCATCTAGATAAAGATAAACTATCGGAGCAGGAAACCACAGATCCTTATAAATCGACAGAATCGATCGCAATCTGATTACCCAGTGTCGATTATTCCGATCCGCTTGTAAGTTATTCGATTCCATTCATTAAACATGCTAGTGCCAAACTAGATAACGAATTTAAAATCGATTCATCCAGTTGCAGACCGTTTAACCTATGTCACAATAGGGCTGTCAAATTAATTTATAAACTGGTAGTTTTTCCAACAAATTAATTAGGGTCTGTATTATCAAAATAAAATATTATCATAATATACTATCAAGTATGATAAATGATAACATAGTCAAACGTAAGCCTCTTTAGGTATAACTTTCAAACTGTTGAATACTAACTTCAATCAGTGCAAGAGTGTCTTTACTATTACATTTAGTGTTTCATTTTTGGCATTTTTTTCCACATCAAAAACACACAAGCCCCAGGAAGATTCCCGCCTGTTAGATAGTTTTTTAACTATAAGGCTTTGAAGCTATAAGGACTTCCAAAATATTGGCGTGGTGACTTATGTTTTCTTTGATTTCTATGTTTGGAACCAAACTTAGTAAGTAATAAGTATATGGAATTCATTTTACCCAATTTACTATAATTAGATAACCTCATTGATGTAGAATTTTAGTTACTCATTCTATTTCAATGGCTAACCTGTTAAGAAATTGTGTTGGTAAATCGCCAACCCTATTTAACACTGTACCTAATTGGTAGATGCTTATAAAATCCCGATTCGTATCTCGTGCCTACGCCGCGAGTCACAAACCAATGACACATTTATTTCTCCATGGATGCTGCTAGTTGCCCTATTGTTGGATGACAGCGACTTTTTACCAGGTGATGTAATATACTATTGTAGTTGAACGCTTCTTTTTTTTTGCAATGGAAATAGCCAACAGATTTATAAACTTGACCATATCATAGTATATACATTAAGTATATTATGAGAGCTACTTTATGCTTTTATTATTTGGACAAATAAATTTTAGTTTAGATTTGTATGTTGCATGATGATGCATAGTTCGGAGTAACGGAAGGCGTATGTTCAGCTTTGCATTTTGAGTTCGCGTCATTGTTAAAACCTCTCTATAGGTTTAAAGAAAGCTTTTGCGTCACAGACTGTAGGAGTAGGAAAAAACGAATAGTGTACATGAAAAAATTACCATAGCTACTATTATAAAAGATGGTATAATAAAAATGCTTCAATACATACGATCGTCTGATATCGGCGCTCATGTTGGTCAATAAAACCATCCAAGGAATAGAAATCGAATTTAAAACGGCCTATTACTCCCATTAAACCATATTTATGGGTAAGGACCGTACGACGTCATTATAGTATGTATTACCAATATGGTTAATAGTTTTATTTGTTCGCAATTTACGCATAACCAACTCCAGGATGCGTACCTACCTTATACGCGAAATTAAAACAAATAAGTTTTTTTTCTTTTAATATTGTATCAATAGTATTCAATGGTAGAGTTTTGAATTAATTAAAACATTATTTGTTTTTATTATTAAACTAGCTGACCGGCCCAGGCTTCGCACGGGTGAGCTTATCTTATTTACTACAGCACCTATGTATTTTAAACAATATTCCGATTATGTTACAGGTAACATAATCGGAATCGATTTCAATCAATCTAGGTCTAGATTTACAAGTTTATGCAGGACACTGTGCTACAAAACAACAAGGATAGCTACTACATGAATTAATAATAATTATATAGACACTTGCCCCAGCGCATTTGTTTCTGGCAATGTGAGCAATCCGACATTATCGTTGACTTTAAAATAAAATAATCGTTTCTGTTTGTCGTTTATTCGTTGGCGTGCGTAAACTAAGTTCAATGTATTGGGATCGAGAGAAATACATGGACTCAATTACGGATGCGCTAACGCACCGCGCTCACAAGTTACTATGGTAGGATAACCACAAGTAATTCAGATGCTGGAAGGAAAAGGAATATTGGAGGAGAGCTGCTTCGCAACATCGTATACTATCGATTCCTATGTTGTAATAACCAATTTGTCGATATTGGACACCCCTAATACTTTTCTCTATGAAACCACTAGCCTTCACTTAAAAAAAATTAAAGAAAATTCTTAGGATACTTTTCCTTCTCGAAAATTTTAATAAATAAAACTTATGTATATTCATACCTACCTAAGGTCTAGGGACTTCTTATTGACCAAAAAGCAATGCCTTGGACCCTGAACTTGAGAAATTATTGAAATTCCGTACCTAATATCAACTCTAGAAAAAATGCAATGATAACAGTTTTTTCTCTATAATGGATTGAACGTTTCAAAGAAAACTATTTTGACCGTCTTATACTTAAAATTAACTTTTCAGACCTCTTGAAACAAAACTTTCATACCTAATCCCTCTACGATAGCGCGTCGATTAGGATCCGTCTTGATTGCTTCATCCTTCCTTTATGTCAGGAGAGTATATATATCGCTTAAAATAAAAAAAATATCGCATTATTAAAGAAACTGTTAAGAATATAATGCAAAGAATTTAGACACGGACATTTTTCTGATAGTGGGGTCTTTTCCGCGATAGCTGAGAAATGTGGTCAACCTATACGTATACATTTCAAAGGAGAAGAACGAATTATTGAGCTAGAATTGTAAAATAAAATACAGAATCTTGAAATGTGTAACTAAGCTTTTGAGGAATGAAAACTTGAAAAGAGAGGAGAGAGTTATTCTCTTCAAGTTGGTATTAACTGATTTCTTGCAAACGTTTCTTGACCTACTGATTTTTCAATATTAATGGCGACGTACATTTATGAAAATTGCGTGAATGAAGACCTACGGCAGTTAGAATAGTTTTTGGAAGAAAAATGTGAAGGAGAATACCGCTAATGAGCACAGGTCTTATTATTAAATTATATTTGAAACCCTCTTAGCTTTAGATTCTACGCTACCGAAAAAAAAAATTATAACCATCAGCGTAGGTATATTTACTGACGTTTGAAAAGTGTCAATTTTTTACTTTTGATTTTGACTTTAAAAACTTGAATAATATTTTATTATGTTTTTAAGTAAGCCGTGTTAGATAAATTTTTACTTAATGGTAGAAACAGAATAGGTACCTACCACAGATAAGAGAATTCTGATCTGTGGTACCTACTAATTATCCCTTCGTTGATACTCTTAGCAGAAGTCTTTCCGAAGAAAATTTTATTTTACTGTGTACTTTCACTCATAGATTTTTAGCGCCAACGAGACCAAATTAAATCTATGCTTTCACTAGAATCTTTCCGTCACATAAAGTTACTTTTTGTAATATGAATAGATATATATTGGTACATATTGCAAACCTACGTAGATAGATGTGTATGGAACATACTTCCACGTTCTGTTTCATATGAGAATAATGAGCGCGCAAATAGGTGTAATATACTATTGACGTAATCCTCATACGTAACACTTTGCATTATAATATGACGAAGGAAGATGTACGACAATAATATATCCACGAGATGTTTTGCAATATTGTAATATCTTAATAATGGCTTACACTAGATGAAAATGATGTAGGCATTTCTCATACAGACATGATTTAAATGCAGTAAACCGATCAAGTTATTGTTGTTAAAACTAAGTGCGAACCTTTGTTTTCAAAATTATCAGGAAATATTATTCTCAAGCAATAATGATTTCAGATAGTCTTTCGGTTGCCTTCCCACCGGGGAATGTACCTATACGAGTGTTTATAGCCAGCCATTATACTTCCCATCAATATAATATGATATCTGCATTTTCGTCATTAAATACCAATATTTTCGTCAATTTTTTTTGAATGGAAGGAATTATCTTAGGATCTAAGGTCTTGACAGTCATGCTGCATTTGAACAGCGTCTATTTGACATAACTGCACCAATTTGCGGACTGCACATTATTTTGGTCGGCATATCCAATGCAGTTGAGTCAACTGCACCGCATCCAAAGTGCAATTTTCGAGTCCAAAACACTGTGTTTGTCTTTAACACTTATTGAGCTATAGAGATCTAGAAAAGAATATATTTTGTAGCTCTTAAATTCTGCCGAACCTACTTTGTTCTTTTGTTCGAGCTCGACATTTTTGCACAATTTATTGTGAAGCCTCGTAGCAACGCTTGTCTCGACTCTCGACTGACTTTTTATCTTCTCATAGGTTAAGTACAGTGTGTCGAAATTTGCCTGAGCTTTCAAATACCAAGTCTTTTGTTGACAACTCGAACAATATTACGGCAACGCCGAGCCATGTCACTCACTCCATAACTCCATGCATATCTGATACAATGGATCTGTTAAATATCTCAACTGTATCAACAGCCGTATCTAACAACACTTTTAGTTCGAATCATGATTTCTATAGGTTTATTTATCACCCGTCGACCGTTGTCCAAATATGTCTTATTAATAAATGGCTGAACACATTTAGTGATGTTAGTGCAACAATAGTCAACAAAATGTACGCACTGTTCTCATTGTAACCCTCATTGGTAGTTCATAAGTGTGCTAATTATTATTAATACCCTTTTGGTTATGTCTTCCTGTTCATTCTTTGATTAAGATTTTGAATATGTTGTCATTTATCTTGCAATATTTCGTTTACCAGTTTAAATAAAAATATTCTCGACGTATCTAGAACTAGTTCGATGATCCGCTCAGCCCCCCGATCATATAAGAATGGCCGATCAAAACGTTAAGTTTGTCGTCAAAGTAAAATAAACCATAACTGCATTAAATTAGCGCTCAATTTCGTGTGCCCATTCTTATACGTTTAGGTATGTACGATACTCTAACGTATAAGAATGGATAAACGAAATTCCAAGATTCGAATCTGCCCCCCAGATTTGAATCCTGTCATCATTTATCAGAAAAAAATTAGTATTGAAGACTCCCAAAGTTTCAAATTGAATGTTTCCCAAATATATTACTATTTTGAGCTCCCTAGAAGCTTTAGAGAGCTTTTACAAGTTTATCAAAAATCTATGATTCATTCGATTCAAAAGCACTTGTTAAAGTTTATTTGAATAAAAAACATTTGATTTGATTTGTCAATTGACCTTAACCTAATTTAATTTATTTGTGGTTAAAGAATTTTTTTTTAAAGAAGAAGAAGAATTTAATTTATTTAAACGTTTTTTGTAATAAAGTTGAGCTTGGTTTATCTACCACAAGTTATGCATATTCAAATCGATAACCACGGCACTTGATGTAACAAAAGGAGCAGAATCACTGGCATGTAACACGTAAAGCGGCTTTTAATCAGCAGCGTACGCATTCCCAACAAAAAGCCAGTTAATGATACCCCGACACTATTACAAGCACTTACTAAGTGTCCGGTCGTAATCGCCGCATTTAGTACACTTACAAATGTCCATGCTCACAACATGACATATCAATGTAACTGAACCCTCTCCCTTGGTGGTCTAGCACAGAACGAACGAAAGTCTAATAAGACAGCCCCTTAGCTCAGCTAGACAGCTCTTAGGACGTTATCTTTCGGTGAAAAATGGCACCTTTTGTACTCCGAAAGACGGGAACGAACTGCCCTTTGCAAGGTTTACGAATTTGTGATTCTGCTTCTATAAGTACGTGCCACTAAGCAGGATGGATTTATGACAATTTATAATTTGGTTAAGGCCAAGTGCAACTTTGATAAATCTTCTAAATGTTATTGAATTATATTTTCCAAGTTCAATTACTGTTAAGTGAGAACGAACATTACTAATACATACGCTTACAGGTATATAATAAAAAAAACCGGCCAAGTGCGAGTCGGACTCGCGCACCGAGGGTTCCGTACAAACCTGTAGTAAGTTTTACGATTTATGACGTATTAAAAATAAAAATTACGTTTGTTGTATGGGAGCCCCCCTTTAATATTTACTTTATTGATATTTAATTATTTATTTTGAAAGGTAATATACAAGTTAATATTCTGTGAAAATTTGAACCGTCTACCTGTTACCTTTTTTAATATTGAGCAAAAAAATACGAAAAAAACACGTTTATTGTATGGGGACCTCCCTTAATATATATATTTTTTTAATTTTTAGTATTTGTTGTTATAGCGGCAACGGAAATACATCATTTGTGAAAATTTCAGCTTTCTAGCTATCACGGTTTATGAGATACAGCCTGGAGACAGACAGACAGACAGACAGACAGATAGACAGACAGCGGAGTCTTAGTAATAGGGTCCCGTTTTTACCCTTTGGGTACGGAACCCTAAAAATGAAATATTTCATTATTATTTTATCTTTCATTAATAATTTAAAGATCACTTGACAATATTATGATGCATATTAATTAGCAGCGTTAATTATTAATTTTGATACATTGCAAATTGTCCGAAAGATACTAATGTTGTAGGTAGATTGATACTTTTTTATGGAGATTTAGCCCGAAATTATTTTAAAGCAGATTTTCTTTTTACTTAAGGTATTTTATTCGGTACTCAGTTTCATAGTAAATCAATGAAAGTCATAAATCAGTAGTTAACTATCATCGTGACTGTACCCGGGTCCCGGGCCAAGCCGCAACTGATCAAGTGTCAACATCTTGCCGATAACTGACAATATTATCGCCGAGTGCCGTGTCGTTTCATTCACAACAGCTGTAATACAGCTCTTTATGAAATCAGTAGTGATCGTGTAATGGGTATTTATTACAACGCTGAAATAGGTAGAGTTGGATAATGTTATAATATTCATAAATTACTTAAAATAGTGCACTCCCTATTTGGTACTCCGAACATGAAACTTAGGCAGTTGTGGCATGCATACAGTTTTGTTTGAGAGACTAGGAATTTTTGTTGCGTTCCTGCTCCTCCCAGATTAAAACCACTTTTTTTACTTTGGTTGGGCTCTTTGCTTGATCGTCACAACTTTACAAGCACAACATTTAAAACAGCTTTAAACAACGGCTATCAAGCTTTTTCAGCTTTTATCAAGCTGAAAGTACATGGATGTCGTAATGTTTAAAACAATAGCTTTAAGAGCTTTTTTGTCATCATTTTTAGGGTTCCGTACCCAAAGGGTAAAAACGGGACCCTATTACTAAGACTCCGCTGTCTGTCTGTCTGTCTGTCTGTCTCCAGGCTGTATCTCATAAACCGTGATAGCTAGAAAGCTGAAATTTTCACAAATGATGTATTTCCGTTGCCGCTATAACAACAAATACTAAAAATTAAAAAAATATATATATTAAGGGGGGTCCCCATACAATAAACGTGTTTTTTTTTTTTTTGTATTTTTTTGCTCAATATTAAAAGCGGTAACAGGACTAACAGGTAGACGGTTCAAATTTTCACAGAATATTAACTTGTATCTTACCTTTCCAAATAAATAATTAAACATCAATAAAGTAAATATTAAAGGGGGGCTCCCATACAACAAACGTAATTTTTATTTTTAATACGTCATAAATCGTAAAACTTACTACAGGTTTGTACGGAACCCTCGGTGCGCGAGTCCGACTCGCACTTGGCCGGTTTTTCAAAATCATTCGCTAACTCGTAAAAAGTAGCTCACATTATGTTCGTTTTCCGATAGTTTCTCATATAACTCATATAAGACGATAGTTTATTTATAAAAACCGATCAAATTTCTATTGCTCTTAAACAATTTAACTGTAGTGCCTATGTATCAATACTGCAAAAGCACGAACCCATAAATCACTTAATGAAACATTCCTTAACGCGTTTAATTATCAAATCCAACAATTAAAGATTACGATCAAGGAATTGCCGAAAACATTTCATGCATACCCGGTTACCTACCTCGCACCCCTGCAGGGTATTGGAATCGCATAGTTAAACGATAACAATCTTATATCCTTGTTACTTTCCCAATACATGTCATAAGTGTAATAGCCACATGACATAGCTTGTCCCCTCGGGCGTTACTTGCCCAGCCTTCTATAACAAACTTACGGATACGCTCGGTCCCACTACCTTTTCTAACAATAGTGTTTCTTATGTAGATAAGTTATAAGAACTATTAAAGCTCAATCAAACTTTCTTTTGTCGAATTTGTTGATTTGTTAACGCACCGATAATACCACGTTATATCATTACAACGCTGAAGCTTCAACCAAAGTAATTTGAACTTTGTGATTAAACCATTAAGAGTTGTGTAGTAATTTTACGGTTTTTAATTAAAAGGAATACTCGCGCTACTAAATCAAATACTGGTCAATTAAGATAAAGCTCACAACGACAGCTTTGGACAATAGAGCATATGACTAATACAGCGTTTTGTTTGCCTAACTGAATTACAACCAGGCCGGTCCATAGCCAATAGAATGTCTATTAATAATGAATTTGTTCTATGTTTTCTAATTCGGTGTAACTGATAGGGGTTTATATCTGGCCGTAGACGTCAACTTATTGGATTAGAACTGAAATGTTCAAGTCATTGAGCTTATTACCGAGTATAGGAGTCAAATGTGAATTATGCGTAATTTATGTTTAATATTACTTAATTTCCAATATCGTATATGTAATCTTTATTAATCTTGACTAACCTTAATATTAATTAAGGACAAAAATACTCAAGATAAGACAAGAAATATTTTGAAAAAAAATTGCCGGCGATGAAAATGGACCTAGTTTAACACAGTTGATTTTATCAATTTATGGAGATTCACACTGTATAATAATTGGTACTACATATCAGCGTATAAGCGTATAAGGCCCGACGACAGATGGATTAAATTAAAACACAATTAATCGTTTGAAATTACTATAAAATTCATTGTTAATGATCGTTGCATAGTATTGAATCGATCGAGTAATTTATAAAGTGAGAAAATGCAACTATTAATTAATACTGGTTCCGCTAATGGCCTTATATCTATTAATCTCAGGCCTCTTGTAGAACAAGCTATACTTTTAGGCCTAGATACAAAAGCTGTTTATACTAAATGACATCATCCATATGCCAGTATCCAACTTGGCTAGGCAACGGTCGGGAAGCTTTAAGAATTCTACTCGTCTAAAATACCTCAGTGCCTGAAGATGAAAGTCTTCGAACAGTACATTTTTCATACGATTACATACGGATTCGAGTCATGGTCGCTAACTATGGACCTAACAAGAAAGCTCATGTCATAGATGGAGAGTCTGTTTACGCGATTAAATCAGAAATCCGTTAAAAAACTAACGATGTGTTGCGAAGCTGAAGTGGCAATGTGCGAGGCACATTGTAGGTAGGTACACAGAACCAATAGACGTTGGGTTCCCAAAGTGCTTGAATGTCGATCCCGCACTGAAAAGCGCAGCGTTGGCTAACCTGACCCCTACATAGGTTGCATGGAGTCACTGGATCTAGGCAGCGCAAGACCGCGGTCTGTGGATAAAATTTCAACATGCACGGTAAATTTCTAGAGAAATTGAATATACAACCAATGCTTGGTAAATCTGTTAATTATTTTGCCAAAGGTATTTATAATTACGTTAGATAAAATAGATAACAGATACCTCAGTGACATACTTGCCCGAACGCATAGCAATATTTTTGCCGTGATTGTCATAATGCAAAAGTTATGTTTTGTGTCTAGGTCTCATTGCTTTTAGGTCACCGGTTTATTTACGATACTTGCTTTAATTTATTGCATGGAGTTATCTGTATACGTAGTTTATCGCTAAGTAAATCGAATTCCATATTTCGTGATTGATTGTTAATATATTTTGAGCAATTATGACTCTGGGGTTGACTAGCTATGAATCAAAATCTGGTATGATTCCGAGAAAATCCATTTGCATGGGAGTGTGCTTACGTACGTTTGTCTTGAATGGATGAGTTACTAATCATTAAGCAGCTATAATATTTTCTGGCAAACAGTTAACTAAGTACTTACTTCTATGCCAGAAAATTATGTTGCGAGCTCTCTCACATAGTGCAGGTAGGTATGTATGTATCCCATTCAAGTAGAGGTCCCGTGTACAAATGGTACGTATTGTCAGAGTTTACGCCCAGCTCTATGAGTTTTCTGGAACGTTGAACTTATTATCAAAGGAAATCACCCAGACTTTAGCTTTAAAACTATTAAATTGGTTACTTGTGTAGCTTTAGATGAATTAAAGAAGAAATCAGACAAAGACAACACAACACAAACACTCAAGAACACACAAACACATACACATACATACATACAGGACAAAAACACTCAAGATCTCTTGCCGTGGTCAGCATCTAAAACAACCGATAGCCATCCACAAATTCTATACAGCTTTACAAATCATTGAGCTATGTAAAATACACTGGTTTACTAAACTAAGGATCTCCTGATATCTAAACCCGTATATCTAAGAACAAAATTAATAAAGCATCTATCGAATTAATAACAGATAGCTAGAATTCGGAGTTGTATTAACCAAAATGACTACCTATTGGTTTCGCTGACCGGCTTATATCAAATCAAAACAATTGATATACTACTAGTAGTATCATTTACTAATGGCATCGTTCATTATTCACATCGGGCTCGCTATCACACCGCCAATGTCATAACTCCCATACTGTTTTACATAAGACAAGCAGCCTAAACCAGAACAATCGAGTCATGGCATGCCTATAGAAAGAGCTTTTCGACTCAGCGACATCGACGCGAGTACTTACGAGTCACGACATTGTAGAAAACATCTACGATCATAAATGTGAAGAACTAAGTGGTGAAACTATTAATTTCGACATCGAAGCAAGAGCTGACGATACTGCAATTGTAGAAAACACCCACGACAATGACGGTGAAGAACTAAAAAGGTGAAAATATTGTTTTCAAGCTATTCTGTAAATAATCACACCATTGAGAGGGGTGGAGACGCACGTTATCAGGAAGTTCTGTATCCAAAGACGCATACAGGTTGTTCTTTGATATAGTACATTTCTTATGTCACATTGATTAATTAAGGGCAGTAATTCCCAATTTATAATTTAGAACCTCCATCAGAACTATTTGGAATAAAATTGGAGTTTTCATTTTGGCACTGTTTAAGTTTTTTTTTGTAACATTTCGGTGCTCCCAAATTCCCATTAATTTTGCGGAGCATTGAGTCCGCACCACACCTTTGCTACTCTTCTAGTTTCCTGCTAGCTTGACTATAGCTACTTTCTTTTCTAATTCTCTAAAAACTCTTATCAAAACTCCACATCTCTTCTCTTCGATCAGTATCGTTACGCGTCCGTTGTCGTCGAGCAAAAATGAGTTTAATAACTAAAGTGAGTATAAAATTAATACAGACGTCCACAAACCTTTCTATGACCCCTCGCCTTGACTCGCCGCGCCCTGCGGCCGCATGCCGCCGCACGTCACCGTTGCTTACGTATAGCTGGACGTAATTAAAATATTGTGTCTGGGCACGTGCTAAACCGATTTGTATTACTAATCTAACACCTGGACTTACTAAGAAACATTCTTCTTTAGTACATTAATTGGTCTCGTGTCTACTATTCTCATGATTGATTTTTCAGTGAAGTAACTAAGTGAGAATTGTCCAAGCAAAGATTTGTATAGTCCCACAAACTTATCTGACCCGGTGACAGCGTCGCTAGTAAATATTAAAAATAAAATAAAAACGAAAACGAAAACTAAACAGGCATAAAAATTTGTTCCAAATTTGGCCACCGGGCCAGATAAGTTGGTAAGTATACAACAATTTGGTAGATTACTGATTGACGCTAAGTTCATTGATGTTCATTGAATCGAGGCTCTGTTCAGTCAAATATCGATTGAGCATTTTCACGTTATATATCTTAGGAATGCTTTGATTTTGGGTCTAAAAGAGAATGACTATATTGAGCTCTGAGTTTCTTGCCGTCTTCTTCTGGGTTCAATCTGCATTCTGCAATGGTAGTCACTAAAAACCTAAATGGTAAAGGACGTTAACCTAAAAAGTGAAAAACAACAATTAATTATAAAAAATAAACTTAGCCACTATAAATCAACAAACTATTGTTTCTCTCTGGCTTCTTCTTAGTAAAATTTGAGAGTCACCAAAAGACTATTACCTATTTCCAAATAAAAAATACCACAAAATATATTCAGATATCTTTTTGGCTTTATCGAAAAATAATTCATTTTGAATTTTGAATTCAAAGTTCATTAGCGTAGTTATTTGTACAATGACCGGGTGGGGTCATGTTGAAATGATTTAGTTTCAATATGCCTAGACGTTGCTGTAAATGCGCTGTCGGCTGCACGTAATTTATACCGATTGCCGCTAGTTTATTATTTTCTGCTGTTTTAAAGTCGCTGCTATTGCGTGGGAATTTGTTTTACGACTGAGCGGAGGTTTTTAGGATCGCCTGAATCTTCGTAAGCGTTTATATTTGTCGTTAGTCCTATAAATTATAATGTCATCGATATTTTATTAAGAAAGTTTATGAGTATGAAGCGGAATACTAATCAAAAATTGTAGACGCGTCACGCAGAAGTATTGGAATCACAGGGTAGGTAATAGTACAGCTGTACTGGAATCTTAAAAACTTTAGCTTTTAGCGACAGAGGCGTCCATATTTTTTGTCAATCAAGAACGTTCAAGCGTCAATTCTATATTTTCCGTCCTCCGAACATTATAATAGAAATATCTGAGGCCCATGCCGCGAATTACGAGTAGCTCTTGCAACTTAATATAATATAAGTAGTTCTCATTCGCCAAAAATATTGTATCGAACTATACCTGATATAAAGTTAGCGCCCAAGTGCGGAAAAAATAATCCCAGGACTCGAAGAAGAAGAAGAACCTGATTTAAAGTAAAAGTCAGCGCAAAAAAAATCATCTACAGCCACAATGCGTTGCCAACCAAGAATTATTAATCTAACCTAGGCTCCGGGTTAGACGCCGTCAATACATCTATAGGCTCTCTGGCCCTTTTCCCCGTGAAACTTGCTGGCTCAAGTGAATGCAAAAACTTCGCTCATGATTTTAATCACTTACTATTAATCTTGTAACATATGGAAACAAAAAGCACCAAGTACCTTTTTTTTAAAATATTCATTTCTTAAGCCTAATTCAAACTCGGTTGCCACTTAACTAATCGGTAACATTAAAAACATTTATGTTAGCAATTAATAAACACGGAATATTCTAAAACAATTTTACCCATGTCCTCGGGCGGTCAGCGTGTCTCTAGAGTCTACGCCAAATGGGCCCAGGCACGCTATGCGTTATAGGCAACTATTTGTACTTACATTATAGTAGCTGATATTGGTGCCGTTTATCAATATTCCTTACCTAATACCTGCTTGGACTTCTAAGTAGGTAACTATTACCACAGTGATAGAAAATCCATACATCAAAAAGGGGTTCTCATAATCCTCTTTGGTCTGGTCTGGTGAAACGTGGTTCGTATCGTGGTGGGTCGTGGCTACTTACCACCCTTTTCTTCTTGACAGGGGGAAATCTCCTTAAGATACCCGACTTATTATTTATTTTAATTTTATTTATTGGATTTTAACGATCACTTACACGGTAACAAAAATGAGCCAAAAGAAATAGATAAAAAAAACAAGATAATGAAATGTTACCTTAAGAAACGAAGCTATCATACATAAATAAGTAAATAATTATTGATTAATTAATTATCGTTAAAATTTCAGATTTTGTCAAGCGAATATGAATATAGTATTGAGTCCAACTTCCTACTTCCCGAAGGATTAGCAAGTAAAACTCAAGATCTTAGTAGACTTCTTGAGAGGGGGTCAAAATGTCTGGTGCGGTCTGGTGGGAGGCTTCACTCGTGACTGGTCTGCCACCATTTTATTTAGAGCAATCGAAACCCTTCATTGCACGCATTACGGACCAATCTATGTTTTACGAGGCCATAGCGGAATGGCCACAGCAAGGGGCCAGGTCTACCACCCTACCTGGAACGACGTGTCCCCAAGCAATTTGGCGTTCCGATACGATGTTGCGTAAAACCGATTAGGGTTATGGATTTAACTTAACCATTTTTTTATAGTTTAGCGAAAGTAGCTGTTCTTTCGGGTTGTCCCACGACACCAACACCACACAGCTTTTTGTATTATTATAAATCATGTTGTATAATGTATCGCACCAAATGGCTGAAATAAACCTATCCATTCATCAGGTACATTTGTACAGAGGTTTAATTGCGAATTTGATATGGCCCTCAACTGGCTTTACACCCTATACAAATCATAGTTGTAACATAGAAATTAGTAAAACGTGATTAATATAACATTCATTATTCATTAAAGTTAATAAATTTCAGCGTGATTAGGTAAGCTTGGGGTCTTATCAATAAATCTGACGGCACAATACTAAATTCTTTATTGTACGTCAGTCATACAAACGTCTATTGAACATTATGAAATTAATAGGACGACGACGATAGACCTACAATAAAGTGGTAAAATTGTACCTTTACTTTATTTACTTTAATTCAGATAGAATGACCAAAAAATCTTTAAAACAACGCTAGAATAAATTATTATTATAACCTATCCCTGTACCAAATTTCATCAAAATCGGTTGAACAGATGGGCCGTGAAAGCGTAGCAGACAGACAGACGGACAGACAGACATACTTTCGCATTTATAATATAGGTAGGTATGGATAATAAGATTACAGGACATTTTTGTGCACAGATATTACAAATGGTTAAGTAATCATTAGATTTATTTTTGTTATATTTTAGCTAAATCAGAAGACGAATAAAGATTATGAATTATTGACTTATATTAATATTATATAAGTCAATAATTCATATATATAATATTGTATTAATATGGATATGTACGAAGATGAGATAGATATAGACGTTTAATTGGGGCGGTTCGGAAATGTAACCCACATAATGACCAATGAACAGTTCAATTGCGGCTAAAATAAAATAAAAATTATTCGAGCACAACAATGTCGGTGACTTGATTTCATTGAGCTATTTATAGATTAAAGTTGTTCCTCCATACAAAGTGACTTTGCAAGTATAGGCGTACAATTAATGTGGAATGTTGTATGAAAAGCGCTAAAGCTCTACGTAAGCTCTGCGCTAGGCGTTACGCCCTCAGGCAGCTGATGAAGACATCACGGCGCGCCAATTGATTAGTTGCGTGACGACAGCCGAGCTGGTCGGACGTGTTATTATGCGACGCTTGATACGACGGTTATAGAGAATTACGGCGTTTATTTCACTTATTAAGAGTAAAAAGCTTTACACAGAGTTTGCAACTCACGTCATGCTGTTTCAAAAATAGCCTGAAAATTTTGCTACAAAGTTATACACTACATTTCTTACATGTTATATTAATAACTTCCTAGTTAGATACGAAAGTTTTAAAATACATATAGCGTTTCTTACGTCCTTGGTAATGGGTTCAATTTCGAGTTTACCTATAGAGCTACATATAGATAAGGTAGATTCAACTAAATTTTTAGGCATAACTATTGACAGGTGACTGGAACTGTGACTGGAAAGCTCATATCCAAGCAATGTGTAACAGATTAGATAAATTTGTATATGTACTAAAACGTACCTTTGACGACCTCCGTGGCGCAGTGTGTAGCGCTGTTGTCTTAACGTGCGGATGTCCCGGGTTCGATCCCCGGCAGGGTCAATTTGGGAATTTATAATTTCTGAATTTTCCCTGGTCTGGCCTGGTGGGAGGCTTCGGCCGTGGCTAGTTACCACCCTACCGGCAAAGACGTGCCGCCAAGCGATTAAGCGTTCCAGCACGATGCCGTGTAGAAACCGAATAGGGGTATGGATTTAATACAACTGCCATGCTCCTAACAGGTTAGCCCGCTACCATCTTAGGCTGCATCGTCACTTACCATCAGGTGAGATCGCAGTCAAGGGCTAACTTGTAGTAAATTTAAAAATAATTTAATAAAACAAAAAACCCGACTGCTTGGATACCAAAAAGTATAAAACAAGACATGTATTGAAGTATTTCATTATTATCAATTTACATCGTATAATAATATTAATAAAATTTATCAAGGCGCAGTCGCACGTTAAGGTAAATGTTAGCTATTGGACGTGCGACTGCGCCTTGATAAATTTTATTAATATTATTATACGATGTAAATTGATAATAATGAAATACTTCAATACATGTCTTGTTTTATACTTTTTGGTATCCAAGCAGTCGGGTTTTTTGTTTTATTAAATTACTTTTTTATTTCAAACTTTTTAGTTCAGTATTTATTGTAAACAGGCGACGTTTTTTCTGCCCGAAGTTGTACCAAAGGTACTATTATAGATTTTGTGGTAGCATTTTAGAGCATGTGAATAAGCAGCGGATTCATTTATTGCACCAATAATTTGCGTAATAATTATTAATAATTTGCGTAATGACTACCATGGTGATCACCATAACCATCATCAAATTTGCATAATATGTTATAATGCTAATATAAATTTGGTTTGGTAAAGTTCGTGAATCTGCTATTTTTTCGACAGAGAGAGTGAATTAATTTTCGAGAGTCCTATCGCAGCGACGCGACGTCACGAGACCTCGGCATTTACCGCGTCCAATCGCTTTCGTAAGCCAATGAACGTCGGCCACTTACGAAAATGCCCGTGAACAATGCAAAAAAAGTATTTTCAAAAACACAATTTGTACGTATTTAGTACGTAGCAAAGTCGGAACCAATATTTTAATAGACATTAAAAATTTTAGTCGTAAGTTATGTAAGTCGAATATGCGCTGCATGTGGCATTGATGAATTTATTGATTTTTTGACTGATCGATTGAAGGAGTACAAATCATCAAGTTTTTTGAGACTGGTTATGTCGTCACATTAAGCTTTTACAATGATATTAAGTTACTACCGTAATATTATATTGTGAGAGTAGGTACGCGCCCCACCTTCACCCTTTTCTATCCGCTGCCGGCCGCGTCATTTTCTGTTGAACGTTACTGTATTTCTATGATATCTCATAAAATATTCATCTAAATTAAATGGTGTACAGAGCAATTTTTATCTTAATTAAATACTGAAGATGACGAACACATTTATTTTGATAAGGATTAATACTATGTCGGTAAAAACACCTTCACAAGTAAAGCATAGTTTTAAACCAAGTTTGAAAATCATAAAAATGTTTATTGTTAGTCAGCCTTAAAAGTTAGATATATGCTATCGCGGACTTTTTTATAGAACTTTTTATGAGAAACTATTCCACCATACATTATTTTCGTGTAACTTTAACTATTTACTCAGCGCACGCAACGAAGCTCTCAGATGAGACGATTCTTTCCGACTGAATTCACATTATTGCAATTTTCGTAGGGATCTCTTATTTTTTTAAAAATGAAATATGGCCTATTTTACATGTTAATAATGTAGCTTTCTATAAGTGATATAATTTTTAAAATCGGTTGAGTAGTTTTTGAGATAATCCAAATCTTTTCTCTTTATAATAGATATCATACCTAGTTTGATAGATAGATGAATTATGTAGGAACTTTAAACATTTCCTTTGAAACCTCGTAAATCCTAAATTATCATTTAAACGGAAAAATGGTTTAAGGAACCTAGGTGTGATTTTAAAAGACCTATCTAACGATACCCCACTTGCCTATAGCCTATCGACTTTCATTTATTAATTGGCTTCTAGTGGACGCCATTTTGTTTTTCTCAAATTCGGCCTCCATAGTGACACTCGGAAGATTAAAACAAATCTAGTGGTGCAAGTACTATCAAAATCGGTTCAGCCGTTTTTTCTGTAGTGCGACACAAAGGATTACAACCTTTGAAACCTCGTAAATCCTGAATGATCATTAAAATGAAAAAATGTTCATAGAAACCTAACTCTGATTTTACAAGACCTATTCATCGATACCCCACTTGCCATAGTTTATTGACTTTCATTTTTAAATTTGTTACAATATGGCTTCTAGTGGGCGCCATTTTGTTTTTTCTCAAATTCGGCTTCCGTTATGACACTCGGAAAATTAAGACAAATCTAGTGGTGCAAGTATCATCAAAATCGGTTCAGCCGTTTTGTCTGTAGTGCGACACAAAGGAATACACTAAAAATGAACCTTTGAAACCTCGTAAATCCTAAATGATCGTTAAAATGAAAAAATGGTCTAGGGAACCTAACTCTGATTTTACAAGACCTATTCATCGATACCCCACTTGCCATAGTTTATTGACTTTCATTTTTAAATTTGTTACAATATGGCTTCTAGAGGGCGCCATTTTGTTTTTTCTCAAATTCGGCTTCCGTTATGACATTCGGAAAATTAAGACAAATCTAGTGGTGCAAGTATCATCAAAATCGGTTCAGCCGTTTTGTCTGTAGTGCGACACAAAGGAATACACTAAAAATGAACCTTTGAAACCTCGTAAATCCTAAATGATCGTTAAAATGAAAAAATGGTCTAGGGAACCTAACTCTGATTTTACAAGACCTATTCATCGATACCCCACTTGCCATAGTTTATTGACTTTCATTTTTAAATTTGTTACAATATGGCTTCTAGTGGGCGCCATTTTGTTTTTTCTCAAATTCGGCTTCCGTTATGACACTCGGAAAGTTAAGACAAATCTAGTGGTGCAAGTATCATCAAAATCGGTTCAGCCGTTTTGTCTGTAGTGCGACACAAAGGAAATATACATATATAGACTGATGAACACATAACCCTGTGCGTTCCGCAGTCGGGTAAAAAAATAAAAAAAAAACGTCTTAAGCAAACAACAACCCATAAAGATGCTCTCATGGCATACCATGGATATGTGTCTTCCATTTTGAGATATAGCATTATACTATGGGGTAACTCTATAGAATGGGAAAGGGCATTTAAGGTGCAAAAGAAATGCATCAGGGCTCTGTGCGGCGTAGATATGTTTCACAGCTGCAGACCTCTGTTTAAATATCTGAAAGTGCTGCCGTTACCTAGCTAGTATACCTAATTACGAAATGTGTTTGTTTGTTAAAAAAACCCACACCTTTTTAAAAGCGAAAATACAATGAGAAGTGCTAGAAACAAGTAGGTATAAATTCTTAATGCCTAATGTAAAATTATCTTAACTTACAGTATTTTTGCACGCCAAGCTTGGCAGAATATGTGGATAATAAGTTTTGATTTTACCATCTATGTAATTATGTGTTGCATGTACCATATTCTTGGAAAATAAAGAATGATTATGATTATGATTATGAGCCTTATGGTATAACTGCTAAGTATTTATAAAGTAAGAGTATGGGCTTTCTCGATGTATATATACCTACCTTGCCTACCGTACTTACGCTTATTTTGCCGCCGTTGCAAAAAGCTCCTGCGCGATAAAAATAACAAACTACATATTTTCATACAAGTGAGTGAAGCGGCATTCTTACAAACGTGTAAGAACTACAGCTATTAACTATACTAAATACCGACTAATACAAAATAGTAAACCCTTGAAGCGAAATAAATAGCAAAGAAAAGTTGCCTAGAAAAGAATGTCTGGAGCTAAACGCGCTCTTTATTTAGTCAATTGAAAGTGGCCACTTAAAAGAATCACAGTGCGAAGAGGCAAACAACAAATTGAACAGGATCGGCAATTACAGAAGACAATGCGTGCGTGAGAGAGGCGCCTGCGCACGCAGCTCCGCGAATTAGACTCGTTATCTGGGGCGGCGGCAATTAGGGGATCGTTCCCACGGACCCCAGACAGGTGGATTCCTACATTACTTCTAACGGGCGTAGGATAGTTGGTTGACCCTTAGTCCATGACTGTGGTAAAATTATGTAACCGATCAAAATATATCTAACTGGTCCATCTTAGGCAAATCCTTTGAATTATTACTCGTTAAGTATCTAGGGCGGCGGCAATTAGGAGATCGTTTGCAAGGACCCTGAGACAGATTGATTATTACATTACTTCTAACGGGTGTAGGGTGGCTCTGGGCAGGTCATGCTTAACGTAGAGGCGATGTCCGCTGAGAGAATTTCAATTAGCTAGCCTGGGGCGCTCTCCAGCATATGTGGACCGATGATATAAAAAGGGTGGCGAGAAGTGGATAGATGAGGAAGGCTAAGGAGGACGTTTTGGTGCTCACAAGCAAAGGCCTAGTTCAACAGTGGATATCCGCAAGCTGATATGATGATGATGAGATACTTGCCTATCAAACGATTCAAAATAACTTTTCTGCTTTCTTTGAAGTCAAGATGCAATATTGGTTTTAAACATAGTAAAGCCCATTAAGAATGGAACAAAACATTTAATGCGTCTACGAGCTTAAATTTTTCGAACAGAATGATTTCAATTTTGAATCATGCTTGAATCGCAGTTTAAAATACCTAACAGGCTCAAGACTCAAGTAATAATCAAATGAAATGGAAAGTTTTAACGATCTAGCAGGACCTTTAATTGTTCAGTGACTGTCATTTGACCTCCGTAACCGGAAACCAGGGCAAGCGATAAATTGCGTAGGTAAAGAAGTATTAAACTGATCGTATATACCACAACTTGGCCCATAAGGGGCGCTAAAAGCGCATGCAATGCTGAAAACGTTCTGATAATAGAAAGACCTCCCACCTATGAGTCTCCTTACAACGTACAGCATTAGTGCCTATATAGAGCGTATAGACAAGCGTGCTGAACCTAAGGCTGCATCATAATTGATAACATAGGTACTTGCCGGTATAGGTCATTGCAGTCGAGCGCAAGCCTTTAGTTGAAAAATGCATATGAGTTCTGACGTCATCAGCAAAGGTCAACGCTGAAGTGACTTGTCCTCACCCTTGTACACCAGTCACCATCAGGGCGCTCATGCGCAGCGTAAGCAGATCCCTCGCTATGTGCGCAGACGACGTCACACGGGTCACTGAATACAGGCAGCGCGGCGTTAGACCATGGCGTGTGGAAGTCCCTACAAGATACCTAATACTTATGTCCAGCTGTAGACTTCACTCTCATTTTCAGTACTGTAAAATGCGGCTTATGCGGCTCTAGCGCCTCTTGCGGCAGTGTGCGATCCTCTTTAGGGAACATTCTTAATTCAACTTTAATGAATTTACGTAACACTGAATAATGTTTATATTATGTAAACCGTTAGTAATCTAATCTTCCATTTTGCAATTACAATCCTGGGTGCTGTCTGCTGAGGCGTTATTATGAAAAGTAAGGTTTTACATTGTAGACTTACTGTATTTAATGTACTTAAAGCTTAGTAGTGTGCATGCACAAGATTTCATAGGTTACCATCTTAGACTGCATCATCAGGTGAGAGCGCAGTCAAGGACTAACTTGTAGAAGATAAAGAAATGCATTACATGAGTACGGTATTTTGTTTTTCACACAGAATTTTCAAGTGCCGCCAAGCCGACAGCGGCGCAGTGTTTCGGCACGATGCCGCATAAAAAATAACACGAAGCTACAGATTTAAACCCAAATGAAATATCGCTGAATCTCTCCCGTAGGCCCGTAGGAATACTATCGTAACTTCTGGTATAAGCTTTATGATTATTTTTGAGGCACGTTCGATTCGTCTAATACTACAAATCCTTTGTCGCACTTACCTACCTAATCTGTATATTATATTATATTTAAAAATAAATATTATAAATGCGAAAGTTTGGATGGATGTAGGGGATGTATGGATGTATGGATGTTTGTTACTCAATCACGCCCGAACAGCTGAACGGATCTGGATGAAATTTGGCACAGAGATAGATTATAGTCTGGAATAACACATAGGCTACTTTTTATCCCGGAAAACTAAGGAGTTCCCGCGGGCAAAAAACCTCAATCCACGCGGACGAAGTCGCGGGCATCAGCTAGTTTAAAAATATGTTAGTAAGAGACATTAAATTATTATTTTCTGTTTAAAATAAGCCTACTCTAATAATTACTTTATCGAAGTAAACTAATTAAGTTGACCTCAAAATTTATTTAGGTAGGGTCAATTTGTTATGCATCTAATTTAAAAAAGATTAATACAATTTACATTGAATTTTACAATCGAATAAAGATATGCGTGGACGTATTACAGGAGCCATAAAATAGCAAATCGACAGTAACACATTCCGCAGCGGGTTATAAAAAGCTCGTCGTTTATCAATACCCTTAGTACGTGTTGGCATATTTTGAAAACGTTAGATTTCGAGCATCGAATACGTCAGGGGGGTTACTACCATCGCTTGAAGCAGTATTATTTCAGTTTTATGTTACGTACCTGTCACGTCTCTAAAATAAGGATCATAATTCTACAACACGAACGTCAACGTCAACAATATGATAACTATAGATACGGCTTTAAGCGATGGTAATATACACTGTCAAGATAGAATAAGTAATTATAATCGTATCCAAATGCTAACAAGCACATTTTTATGTCGTCTGCAACTTCACTTACTACTTCGTTTATGAACATTTCATAGTAATAGTCTTGAACCGAATAGAGCAAGCGAAGGCTCCCTAATGCTTTATAAATTCAGTACAAACACGAGCATTAAAATAAAGCTCTCCAGGTCAATTTATTTAGAGCCTAAATAATGTCCGCTAAATCTTTGCGTGAAGTTAGGTGTATGATGCCTATATGTTCGTCTCCGGGATGAGAGCTATTTCTGTGCCAAATTTTGCCAAAATGTAAAAAGTGGACGAGTAAGGTAACCAATAACCTACCTACCTATATTATAAAATATGCGAAAGTGTATATTTTGTTGGTTCAATCACGCCGCAACGGAGTAGTAGACCGACTTTTTTTTTCATAGATAGCTAGTTATATTATATGTATAGAATCGATCAAAGTTGTCGAGATGTGTAACTCATGTTACGCCTTCTGGTTTTAAAAAGCCCGTCGTATATCAAGGCGCGACTTGGATTATACGGTAGCGACAGTGTCGCGTGTCGCGCGTCGCGCGAACATGTCGCCACGCCTTATACGCAATGAATGGCGACCAGGCGTGTAGGTCGCCCATAAACGGCGTATAAATTCGCAATTAGAATCCTTTACCTTTTTATTTGCTCATTAAAAATAGCTACGACTTTAAAATAATATACTCGTAGCAACTAGGCGTTTTAGTTCGACAGTGTAATAGGAAATACCGCCTTTACTTCTTTGAAAATTATAAATGATATTATGTAGTATAAAATACAAAACACGCTTACATCACGCAGGCACTAAAAATTATAAAATAATTAAATTACTTAACTTTTATTTCTTACGATATAGGTACGGTCTATTGTTTCGTCTTATGCAGTAAACTATCCTATGTTTACTGTATGTAAATCTTGTATTTAAATGCGAACCAAGCAAAATGAGGTAGATACAGATTTCAGAGATTAGATTAGGCCATTGACTACATGTTTCCTACGCCCTAAAAACCTTTTGCTTAGTATGGCCCGAAGTGACGCCTCACTAAGTTTGGTCTAGAGGACTCCTGCTGTAGTCAATGTAGACTGAAGTCATTTATATTAACTGCATACCCTTAATAAGTCAATGTTTCAAAGTGTAACGATCTCTTACAGTTGTGACTTCACTAAATCATTAAGGAAAGTGCGAATGCAACGCGATCTCACCAAAACGGAAAAGGCAATAAAACTCATTCACATGTTCGTCACCTTAACGGATGCCTTATTAAAAACGGATGGCTGAATCGATTCAATATCGATTCTCGATTTACTGATCGTCTCGATTGAAATTGTTAATACCATTAATACATTGCGTTTGTAGTGGAAACACATTTGAAAAACGCTACCCGGTGTGACGTGTCAATACCCAACGACCGTGCAAACTTTTACAACATCCGGTGCATTACGAAAAACTTCGCAGTCTTCATTTACACTATAGAGTCATTTTCTATCACTAAATACACTATGCAGGTAGAGACGCTTCACGCTGCCTCAACCTAAGAGTTATGATACATTGCGGCATGAGACACTTTTGGTCTAGCCATATATATATCACGCTTAAAGACACCTCTGTCTGAACCGTGTATTATGTAGAGAGGGACGAGCTGAGGAATTTTTAGTAGTGGCCGCTTGGCCTAAGGCTACTCAACTGGTGCTGTTGTTCAGAAACACATTGTATGTGAAGCAAATTTCTAGATCGATTGTTATTTGGTTGATGTTACCTCACTTAGATTCTCTTTATTCTGTGATATTACTATGCTAGTGTTTCCCGGTCATTCATAATACTACGACGTGATTTGTTGTTATCAACATTTTTGATATCAACTCGAGCTTGGCGTGATCTGGGACGGGGTGTCCTAATGTGTGTCTACCATTATAAATTGCGTTTAAGCGGCCTAAGCTTTAATGCTTAGAGTAACGTTTAAATATTTAAATTTATTCGTGTTCTATTTTGTGAAACTCCTATTCCATGTAAAACTTCGATTGCGTGTAATTTACACAGCGTCTTTGCGTTTTACCATTGTTACTTATCGCTAAAATATTGATACCTACGTAGGTAGATATATCAGTATTTTAGCGATTTTTCACATTATTACGTTCATAGTAGTATGTATAAACGTAATAATGTGAAAAGTCTTTTATTGATTAGGTAAAATCCAAACAAAAAAATAATTCATACAATAAAATTCCATACAAAAGAAGCTTTCTTTACGTCCAGGTTTTATTTGGTCCGCGATACACTAGACTTGTAGTAGGCTAAGGTCATTAAAGTGACACTTACCAGCTGTCTTAAGAATAAATATCTTAAGTTTTAAGCTTTGATAACAAAATAAACCCACTTATACCTACATAACAGAGCTGTGATAAATTACAAGTTCTCACTTTCTCCTACCATATTTTCCCATCCCATTTAGGGCAACTAGAAACTCTTAAGGTGTAAGATTAATTATCTGAGGTGCTAAAGGTAACTATCAAATGTTTGCCCTAACATAATTATTCTTCGACGCAATAACTTACGCACTATCGATTGTGAAGACTTTAGGCCATAAAATAGGTACATGCGGGTTATATATTTCTTGACTAGCTGATGCCCGCGACTTCGTCCGCGTAGTTTAAGTTTGATACCCGCGGGAACTCCTTAATTTTCCGGGATAAAAAGCCTATGTCACTCTCAAGGTCCTCAACTATAGGTAGGTACCCATGCCAAAAATTACGTCGATTCGTTGCTCCGTTGCGGCGTGATTGAAGGATAAACCAACAAACAAACACACTTTCGCATTTATAATATTAGTATGAAGTATGATTATTCGACTCCACTAACGAAGAAGATTAACTATCATGTGCCAACTGTTGTTTACCGGATTTGTAAGCTTCCAACCTAAATCTGACTAGCTTCGTTAAGGCTTCGTGACGAAGATTTTTGAGTGTCGGGACCTATTCTGAGTAGGTATCGTGACTTAGTTTTCGCGTATATCACTTTTACTGTTAAACTACTTTGCAGAATCACGTTTTATTTCGTCGGTAACGTACTGCATTGCTTCGCCCATTATTCTTGTCAATTTAGGAGTGCAAACAGGCTATGGGAAGTCACAATAATTTCTGTTTGCCTGTGTTAGTATGTTAAAATCGGATGAACTTTAATTTATTCCTCTTGACTTAAATTAAAACATAAGTTAAGTCTAAAAAAAATCGATCTAGGAGTAGAAATCTCTTAATTTAGATAGTTATTATATTTTGTTTTCATTCTATAACATTTGACCCGATCACAATTTACTGGCAGTAAATTGTGAACGGAACTATTTTTATAAAAAACAACTGTTATTACTCACAATTTGGCAAAATAAATGAAATTATTATTTATTTCACGTAGGACAACTTGTGCCACTTATGATAAGTCGTAAGAATCTACCACCGGTTCGGAAAACTGATTCTACTGAGAAGAACCGGCAAGAAACTCAGCAGTTGCTCTTTTCATAAACAGAAAAATGTTACACTTTGTATATAACAAACAATGCATACGTTACGTAACAAGTATTACACTGACTTGTGGGTTGCTGGATGCGTAACCGGTTGCTTAACTAACTGCCTCGTTGGTCTAGTGGTTAGCATGTTCGACTGCGGCCGACGAGGTCCCGGGTTCGAGTCCCGGGTCGGGTCACAACAAGTCTGGGTTTTTCTGACAAGAAATTCTCAGTGCTAGCCCGGAGTAAGGAAGTTGGCGGTGTTGCACCCCCGTGCCTCGGAGAGCACGTTAAGCCGTCGGTCCTGCGCCTGATCTCTCTCCGGTCGTGTCGGATTTTCCGTCCCATCGGGCTATGAGAGTAAAGGAACAGAGAGTGCACCTGTGTTTGCGCACACACTTGTGCACTATAATATCTCCCGCGCAGATGGCTAATCTCTCTGGAGATTGGCCGCCGTGGCCGAAATTCGGTCGGGAGGACATTATTATTATTATTAACCGGTTGCTTCCATGCAACTTTGTCATCGAGAAAATCATCAATAGTGTAATAACCTCGACTTAGCAGATGCTGTTTAACACAGTCTTTAAATTTATGCAATGGCAACTCCGGAAACTCAAATTATCTTATCTTCCTCAAACTTCAAACTTTTCAATAATGGATGCATAGAGCTGTTAAATGTAAAAGTAAATTTCACCACATTATCTTTCACACACGTAAACAGCGTATATTTCATAGCGCTTATTGCTAGAACTTTTAAAGCGGAGCTATCATATAATTAGTATCATACATGATATTTTTTGAAACTATATCGTTTACTAAACAAGGTGAAATGTTGCTAATGAGACTGGTTCTCAAAGTATAATAGTTTCGATATTGATCTATTCCACTCAATACACTCAAGGGTCCCGGGTAAATAGCCGGGATAATCACTGATCCGTGATAACCGACTTCCAAGAGACGCGTTCAATTAATTTAAAGAGCATTCGTTAATTTTATTAATGCTCGAGCCTAAATCTACGATCAATGGCGATGTGATCGCACCCAGGGCCTTCTCATTTTCGAAATTAGCAAATGAATAAAAAACAAACTGGGAACCGCCAGCAGAGACAAGATAAAGAAATATACTGGAGAGGTGCTGCGTCCGAGGGGCAAGATAACACCATTAAAGCTGGGGAGGCTCGCCAACAAAACCTATGAGCGAGATGACCTGAAATTATCAACAATCGAAAACGTCTCAACGCACACGGACATACAACGAAAACTGCAATCTATACAACAGTATATAAAGCAGTATTTCCTTTACATGATACTCAAGTCGCTTGTGTGTTGTTTCAAGATAAATTTTCACATTTCAGTATAAGTTAAAAAGGGACGGCAAGCGATTGTAATGATAGCGAAATGAGTGAAGTAAGTTTTTCTCAGCCACCCAACCAGCAACATAATTAATGACGCTCGTGTCGCAGACGAATTTATAAATTGGGTTTATTCTGTTTTAACAAAGGAGACACCCGTGATACGGCCGATATAACATCGGCGCTACATAATTACATTTTTGAATTTTTAAAAAAATATCAAACCTCCGCTTACAACCTCCTTAGTCAAAATCTTGCAACATTGTAAGGATCTTTTTAAAATCGATTTGGTGATCAACATTTTACTTACCGGGACCTTAAATAAGATAATATGCTAATAAGCCTTCGTCAATCAAAAATAATTAATTAAACTTTACAATTGACAACCGTTAAATATCTTTGATCGTCCAATTCTATAGAAATAGAATTATTCCAACTCGATGATTCGTTTATTGGCTTACCAACTAGTTAGGAATTTTTGTACTGAAAAATAGAGCTTGTAAGTTGTAACAACCTACTCATCTTACTTCAACTATTAGTAATTAACTAAATCAGTTGAACTAGGTATAATTTTTTTTTTAAATGTGTACTTTATTGGTTTAAACATAATATAACGCCTGTACTCTATTATCTCTCTTCTAATGCTATGTAACATACATATTTAGATTATGTATCGAGGAATGTTGCAGTGCTCCGATGACAAGCATCAAGGAATCAATTGTAATGTAACTGCGGTTTTATATCTGATATAAATATATTTTTTAATTTGCAATGAACACTTTGGCAGACGCAAATTATAATAGTCATCAAACTTTATATTACTTAACCTTGTAAGTACATCTAACCCCATAAATTCTGTTAAATAGCATTCCCAACGATAAATAAAAGGAATCATAACCCCTCGCTAAAGCGCATTATTTGTTTCGCATATAATAATGGGATATTTAGTGCGCGATATCGGTTAATACAGCGAGGTACGGCATAAATCGGCGCGCGCAATCTAACATCGGACCCCGCCCCCCGCGAGTAACTCACCACTATCTGTCCCGAATATTGTTAATCAGTGTATCATTAGCGAACGAATTGTACACACTACGCGATTTCTTCCACTTGCTACTTCGTCCATACAACTAGTCCTATAATACCTATTTATCCTTCTATTTTTTCGTCCTGCAGTGTTTTTGCCCTATCAGACGAATTTGTGCTTTGTCCTACAATAATTTCGGCTAATTCACTGTTGAAAATAGCACAAATCGGTTGATGCAGCGAAGTACTGCATAAATCGGCGCACGCAATCTAACACCGGATCCTATCTGTCCCCGAATATTGTTAACCATTATATACGAGTATCATTAGCGAGCGAATGGTACATACGACGCGATTTTTTTCGATCGCTTCTTCGTCCCTACTATATAATATGGTAGGCTACATATTAATATGGTAGGATCACCATATTAATTTGTCCTTCCATAAGGTCTACTGTTTCATCCTGCAATGTTTTTGACAAATTACCTGTTTTAAAAGGCATAAAAAACGGGGAGGCATTGCTATAACACATGCTATGTCTGTCAGCCAGTCTAAGCCTTATAATTTCTGAACGTAGTAACATTATTAAAAAGGAACGGGGGGGGATATGATGTTGGATGTTATACAGACAAGGATATTGGTTGATGCTCAATCCTAGATGAGGGTAGACAAAAGCGTCACTCTTAAGTAAAAGAAACGGTAATAGGCTTCTATAGGACCAAAAAATAATAACGGAAGGTGAAAATTATGCGCTTAGTGTGTACCCACAACTTCTAAAGGGCGAGCAGATGGTGGTTGGAGCTCGCGATAGCTCCATAGTGCACCGCAGATAATGCTAACGGGGAGGCGCTGCAATAAACACAAAAGGAGTCCCGACATTATAGTCCAATGGGGCTTGTAGTTTCAAATTGTAATTTTAATATGATGTTCCTTGACGTCCTTAAAATCATACTTCATACTTTATATTATAAATGCGAAAGTGTGTTTGTTTGTTGGTTTATTCTTCAATCACTCTGCAAAAAAGCAACGGATCGACGTGATTTTTCCATGGGTATAGTTGAGGACCTGGAGAGTGACATAGGCTAGTAGGTACATACAAGAATGTAAGGCTTGCTGGACATTTTTATTTCCATTTCCTATAAAAATAGTTTTATTCCGTAGCTGGCATCATTTTCCTTTCTTTTGTTATTTATGTGAAAACACTGATATAAAATCAATGACCAATGTCTACCATGCCTACTACAGAGCAATAAAGTATTTTGCAACTTACAAGTGATAAAAGAATGTACGGCGATCGGTGAGCGAGATCTCTCGGTGCTTAAACTTTATAAATACGGGGCTATTTATTTCTGGAAATCAGCCGGCTCTCATCAATATGGGTCCGGGTGTGCGCTTCGGCGAATTGTTATCCTCGTTCGATGAATTGCCGAATGAAGTGTAGGTATTAGAATTTCCTTGAGGCGGCGTGGTTACCACAGAATAAGTAATAGTACAAGTAGGTAACCTGAGTTTGAAAATGTTAGAATGTGCGAGAGATAAGGAAACTTAGGTTAAATAAAACAATTAATTAAGATTTGTTGCGAGAGAATTAATAAAATTAAATAAATTACGACACGACAGAAAAAAGCTGTAAGTAATTTTCGTTTCGCAATAGTACAATCTGCTTGCTCACTACAAATATTTCTATGTTACATCTTACTTCGACCGTATAGAGATATTTTAGAGTATTGTAAGGGAAGGCATTGACAGACCGAGTTTAACGGGTTAAGTACCCAGAGATATGTATTAGATTATTGTATTTCTCGATTTGAATTTACACAGGTCACGTAGGTCTTGGACGCAGGATAGTCTAATCCTGGTTGCGTAAACAGTTAAAGTTGCAAAATTCTGAGCTTACTTAGATGATATAGAGTGCCATTCTAGTCTTCCACGTAGGTCTTGCACTATAATGTGGTATATAAATATAATATGTTGGTACCATATTATAGTTACCATTGTATACTAGACAGTTTAAGACCAAAATTAAAAAATCAGACCACTCAAATAATTATAAATACCTACCTATAGTATTTGTTGTCTGCACAAATATGTTAATATCGATAAATAATCTTATTAATTATCGATAGATGATAACAAGAAAATCACGGATCAATTTAGAAACGTAGATGTTTGTCAAAAGAACCATACATTTTTTGAAAAATTACAACGTTGCTAAGTATAACATTTTAAAACTAGAATAATCAGCTATACTAGCTTTATTTTCTTAATTAGTATGAGGTCAACGCAAACTTGAGCATTGATTATATTATCTCTATAAAGTTTGTTCGTCAATCATGACTGTGTGGAGACTAGAAGTTTAGACCCAGCTTCACGAAAAAGAAAGGATCGTAGTGATGCACAAAAGCTGTCATCGATAAAAAAGGTAGACAACAGAACGTCAACTTAGACTTAGAACGTCTCTACCAGCATACATCACAAAAGACTAGAGTCCCGTAACTAACAATAGTGGACAATCTATTGATGTATTAGCTAAGATAAAGTGGCGGTGAAATCACATGTGAGCCCTGTATACAACACACCACAAAATGCTATCGTCCTAATTAATATAACCTTTATGTGATTGTAATAAGGATAATAAATAGGTAGTTTGAAACATATTCGGTGTGGTGTACACATACGAGGTCATTTAGTACCGTATACCAGCATTGTTCTTTCGATGATCCGATTGAAATAGTATATTGTGATACAAGGGTGGAAAGTAGGTTATTGCAAACGAGCTGTCATTAATAAGCCCGAGCCGAAGGTGAGGGTTTTTAATGTCACGAGTTTGCAATAACCTTCACACCCGTGTATCACACGACGTTTTTCAATACAGTTGTGGGAAATAGTAATAAACAAATCAAAGAATTACAAGTTTATTTCAACATACATACGTACATAGTAATTAATTCTGAAAATTGAGATAGTTTTTAACATGGAATAACTTGACCACAATGTAGATGGTTTATATTTTCCACTCAATTCATGAAAATAAGCTAACAAAACATTTTCTGAGAATGACTTAGTTTTTTTATGTTTTTTCCATGAAATAAAATTATTGTAAGCCGTCATATATCTTTCTCGAGATTTTGGGGGCAAATTTCCATCTTGCGCAGTTTTCGCCTCAGATAAAATATCTGGTGGAATTAATTCCATTTCATCATTAGTACTAGAACTCATATTAACAAAAATATAATCAATTTATCACATTAAAAATAAAAAAAATCAGCAAATGGCGCGTATTTACACGTGGACATATTTTTTTTTTCAACGAAACTGGGCTACGGGTTCGTACCTACGCGTATACAGCCTATTCGATTTTTGTCAAATGTTGAAAATAATTAAATTAAAACTGGTAATTAAATATAATCAACAACCATTTAAAAGAATTTTGGAAATTCAATGCTAAAACGTACGGATTCATTCATTTTTCCTCGTAAAAAGCCTATCCGATTATATTCTATGTATGAAAACTCCTTGCTACTAAACTTTTTTAATTGACTTGGAAAATTTAAAACTAAACTGCAAAAGTAAGTGTCGAGCTTGTAAAAGTAAGTCACGACCGTGTAAAAGTAAGATGCCTATGCGAAAGATTCAATTTTCGAATCATAACTACAGCCTCTGAAAGTGCGCCATGTTTGACAACTGTATTGAAATAGTAGATTGTATTATAAGGGAGCAAAATAATATTTTTACGGCGAGGGCGCTTTTTTGAATCCAGAACGAAGTGAGGGATTCTAGAGTAGAATCCTGAGCGTAGCGAGGGATTCTTTAGTAGAATCCTGAACGTAGCGCGGGATTCAAAGTACGTCGCCCGAGCCAAAAATATATTTGCGCCCGAATGATACACTCTACTTTTCATCACCCTGTATGAGAAAATTTGGTTCCCGCGGGAACTCTTTAATTTCCCGGGATAAAAAGCATATGTGCTATTTCCAGACTATAATCTTTTTTTTTTTTAAATCTATCTCTGTGCCAAATTTTATCCAGATCCGTTCAGCCGTTCGGGCGTAATTGAGTAACACACATCCATACCACCATACATCCACACATCCATCCAAACTTTCGCCTTTATAATTTTTTTTTTTTTTTTTTTTTTTTTTTTTTTTTTTTTTTTTTTTTTTTTTTTTTTTTTTTTTTTTTTTTTTTTTTTTTTTTTTTTGAAATATGTATATCCATAGAGCCCTTTCGTTAGTTAAAATTCAGAAATTATAAATTCCTAAATTGACCCTGCCGGGGATCGAACCCTGGACCTCCGCACGTTAAGACAGCAGCGCTCAACACTGCGCCACGGAGGTCGTCAATTTGCGTTGGCGCTGAACACTAAGATGTTCCAAATTCAATAAGTGCGCGGCAAAGATAATTGCGGCGCACTTACGAGTATAAAGAGGATTAAAAACTCATTACTGCCCGCTAAAAGTTTCTTATAGAAAACACCACCTTTGGGCGCACATAAAGGCGAACCAAGTCGTCCTTTTCGAATACATGGGATGAAAAAATAATTATTTCGATGCTCGATCTTTTATTGTGCCTACGTTAGCTATTACTGTATTGACTAGGGTCTTAATAGTGGTTAAATGGTATTGTTTTGACTGATTGTAATTGTTCTGCAGCCCTGTTTATACTCTTGAGGGATTGGCCAAGTAAGAATCGGTCGAGTTTTATCGAAGATAAGGTCCCGTTGCAATTTCTCGAATCCTTCCATAATAACTATTTACGTTTTAGGGCGAAAACACACTACGGACAAAAAATTACGTCTGGGGGAGAAAAAGTCCGCGTACCTATTCTATGAGTGCGCACACTTATAAGCGACATGACAAAACGTTCTTATCCTCCGTCACGGAGGTCTCGCGTGAACGCTCAATTCTGTCCTATGCAGTGTGCGTAATGTTTCGTTCTTAAAAAGAACCTACCTACATGCAAAGCCTCGAGTTACAAGACCGTGAGATTCGAGTTGTAAGTTAATATGACAATAAAAGATTCTTACATTTATACAAGACTAGCTGATGCCTGCAACTTCGCCCGCGTATTTTATGTCACACTCCAAGTCCTTAACTATACCCACGCAAAGGTCACGTTGATCCGTTGCTTTTTTGCGGCGTGATGCCGCAATAACGAACCAATAAACCAACAAACACACTTTCGCATTTATAATATTATGATGTTTCTTGACTAGTACCTTTAGAAAAAAATACATATTAAATTTTTTGTAGAGCTATCCCTTAGAAAAGATTTAATATGTAATCAAAACTGTTTGGCTTAGATTCCCTCTCGTAAGGTACCAACCAACCAACAACATACACAACAACACACAACACAACAACACAGGACAACCAGCCAAGCTTACAATTCAAAACAAACACAGGAACAAGTGTGCAATTATTCAGTTTTTACGGGGTATGCATGGTGCATAGAGCATACCCGAGCCGGTACCGCGAGGGGCGTTCGCCGGGGTGGCCTCGCATGCGTCGTCGCCGCCCCCGCCGCGGGCTCCACTATTATAGAATACCACCTATAAACTGCTCTGTAATTCAATGTAAACTATACGGGGCAATGGGGATTGTGCTGTCATATGTTTGTTTGCACTATAACACATTTTTAGTTTCTTTAGCGCGATCAGAAATGAGGAGATTCGTAGAAGAACCAAACCATCATAGCTCGTTGTGTTGCGAAGCTGAAATAGCAATGGGCGAGGCCATATATTTCGTAGAAACGAAGGTTTCGTAGAGGTTGAGGTCTTAAATGTGCTGAAATGGCGAACTCGCACCGGGCAGAAAGAATACCACCTATAAACTCACAGTATAAACTGCACGGAAATTCAATGTAAACTCATAGATTTAGGATTTAATTTCACTTAAATTAATCTATGTGTAAACTATACGGGCTATAGGGATTGTGCTGTCATACGGTTGCATCGATATACATATATGTAGGTACTAGATGTGCCCTTTCAATATTATATTATTATCTCCAACTAAAATTCTACATCAATGATTACGTCTATAATTGAATAGAGATCGTTATTTGATGGCATTATTCTCTCAAAGTTATAACAGCTCTATCATAGGTAGGTACCAAAGCAACTTTCTTATTCGAAAATTACGTTATTTAATTGATAAAAGACTCGTTTTATCTATATGGTTCATCGGCCATTGTTGTAGCTAAATAGAGTTAGCTTCAAACCATGGTTAACAATGGATAGGTTTCGATTACGTACAGCTTAGAAAGCGGACAGTTTTAATTTTCTAAAGTGGGTATTCCTAGACGAAATAACTGGAATTATTAAAGTGAATCTTTTCTTTTGTACGTTCCAATTATAACTGTATGGCACTATTGCTTCTGTAGATTGAAAATTGATTTCAATTTGAAAATGACTCATATTGTCCCTTTAAAGCAACCGTAGCAATATTTATCTTATCGTTGTTAAAAAATATTTAGCAAAGATAAGATACTTACTTAAACATGAATAATGTAATGATACTTTGAATTATGTTTATACAAATTAACTTGTAGGTACAAAGTGATTTCATCAAGTTAATCTATTGGAGCAAAATGTCCTCGCTACAGAAAAGAACAATCGAAAAAGAAAAGAAAAATTAAACAGACTAAGAAAGCAAGTAAGTACAGCAAAGGGCATATTTAAATCATCATCCAAGGTAATTACTAGATATCGGATAAAAGGGAACGTCGCTTCACTATTGTAAATAAACTGCGTCTATGAAGAATTGCCTTTTTTGTCGATGGTTGCCTGTCAATAATTATGAAACTTCATATAGGCGTGCTTATGTCAAAAGTAAAATAAATGGTTGGACATAATTTAATAAGTAATGTACCAAATAGTGAATCATCCGCGACATTGATTACAGTTCAAAGTTAACTAAATCGATAGTCGAGGGTTGATCAATAAACAATGGCCGTTAGTCATTCACCGGTGTTCGGTAGTTGCTCGAGAGTAGGTCACGGGACAGGAATGCAGCCCAGTTGACGGATAAGCGAGGACATCAGCACCCAGATATTATGTGAACTGACGGTCCCAAATTACACGCGTCCACTGACCAATCTACTGTTCAAAGGAACTATAAAATGAGGAACAAAAACCTTTTGTAAAGCAAATTTTTCTACCATCCAGCCAATATTATAAATGCGAATGTGTATTTGTTGGTTGGTTTTTCTTTCAATCACGTCGCTACGTACCTACGTAATTTTTTTTATCGGTACTGTACATATCGTTAAAAAAAAATTGCCAGTCATAGAGACTGGCGATAGAAGTGAAAAAGTAACTTAGAATTTTAGTATTAAAATTTGAAAAACTTTTTACTAAATCCATTCAATTTTACTTGTAAAGATATAGCACTACACTGCAGCACAAATGTTGCACAATACGTCACAGCATGTCGGTGACGCGAACCCATAAGATTTTCCCGTACCAAAAAGTGCTCAACGCGGCTAAAGAAGTTTTCACTTCAAAAATTGTATGGATGTAAGTAGGTAGTTAAAGTTCAAAAGCGGCATACTTTTCAACACGGAAAATCAATAAGTTCCCACGGGATTTGTATAAAGTTATTCAACTTAAGAATGCCTCACTGTCGGGCAAAACCATCTTCTGTTGCAGGAAAATGGTGCACAGAATAAAGCTTACATACCGTTGTTAAATAGCTCATGTAGGTACAAGAATTTCGCTGAATATTAAAAATATCTCCAAAAGAAGAGATATGAGCGTATAAGCGTACATATTTACATTTCGCAAGCCAACCCCTTGGTAAAGAAAACTATCAAGAGAATTGGGTATGCATCCTGTTCACAAGAACCTTGCAGTTTTTTGCAGGCTGTATCTTACTGCAATTGATAAAAGTAGCTACAAAGCGATATTTAAATAAACAATAATAATTATAAGCTACTAGATGATGCCCGCGGCTTCGTCCGCGTGGATTAAGATTTTTTGATTCTCGTGGGAACTCTTTAATTTTCCGAAATAAAAAGTAGCCTATGTCCTTCCCCGGGATACAAACTATCCCCATACCAAATTTTCTCAAAATCAGTTGAACAGATGGGCCGTGAAAGCGTAGCAGACAGACAGACAGACATACACACTTTCGCATTTATAATATTAGTATGGAAGTATGGATTAATCAGTACATTGAAATAAAATGAGTACTAAAATTCTACATCAATGAATCAGTATCATCAATCTCGTTGACATTCATGCACCAACTTAATATTAGATTGACATTGTTTTAGCCTGATCAAAAAGAGCAATATAGATTTTGTGAGAAATCGTAATCAGTTATACGTTTGTATTATTGTAATGTTATATAAGTTATATTGTGTGTTTGTTGGTTTATATTTCAGACTGTTTTAAGAATAGCATAATAAATCAATCAAACAAACAAACAAACAGTCAAGGCAAACAGTTCGAGTAAGCGCTTATAAGCTCTCAAATTTTGAATATTTGTGATACTTTTGTCAAATAGAACATTGACTCCAACACTTTTAACCGTAATAGCGAAGCTTTCGTTCCCAAGACGAAACCGAGTGTCCCAGCCTGATCCACACGAGGCTACGTGACTTGCGATGCATTAAGATAACATATTACATATTTCGCCACCTATGCGCATGAGATCCCCTGTAATGGCTTCATTACCTCCCCGACCCGGCCGCATTATGCTAATACACCGCTACAAAGCGCATTATATCATCGGGGCACGCGATACACATTTTAAAATGGAAACAATTTGAAAATCGCCCCCCGCGGAGCAGCGCCCGCGTCCAACGACTCAGATTGGCAGACTGAGTGACGTCCGCTGTCCTTATTGGTCGATAAGATTTGACGGATAAGAACCGGCGGCATGTTAAGAGATGTGTTTCGGGCAACGTTGGCTTGTAAAAATTTCTAAACTGTATCATCATTATTCGGTCGTTAAGCCTGAAACAAACACAACGCGTGGTGTTCGCATCTTTGTGGAACGCCACGCTGAACATGAACTGTATGGAACATCTTCATCTCAGTGCGCTGCGACGACTGCTCGAGAGTAATAGTTTAGTGGAAATCGTCTTATCTAAGGGCGCCTTCAAATTTGCCGCAAAGTGCCGCGCGGAAGCAGCGCGGCTGCAGCGCTGCCGTCGCGCTGCTTTGTAAATCCATATAAATAAAAAACACGCGACTGCAGCGCTGCACACCCGCGCTGCGGCCGCGCATCAGTTCATCGATCGACTAGTGACGGGACTGCGCACGTATTTTTGTTCAAGTCTAAACATGAACGAAAATCAGGTAGAAGAATTTATCGATGAGGTTGAGAGTCGTCCAGCAATATGGGATTCGAAGTCCGACAAGTACAGCAATAAAATCGAAAAGAAAAAGGCTTGGGAAGAAATATGCATTAAATTTATTGACAATTTCACAAACAAGACTCCAAGTGAAAAAAAATGAAGCATGTAAGTATAATATTATGTATTGTTAACACTACTACTTTATATTTTCGTTGCTTCGTATTAATAGTAACACAGAGCAGTGTTTCTTCGTCAGAGTCCATCGTGAAAATAAATATAGGTACAACCCTATGATGTTCGAACCTCGCGACAGGAGCGCGGCCGCAGCGCTGCAGCCGCGCTGCGGCCGCGCTACGCTTTGCGGCAAATTTGAAGGCGCCCTAAGACTCACTGAGCATTCGCGTACTTCATTTCTGCACTAGCACTTGTCTGAACGACCTATATCGACGTCCAATTTCTGTGTTTCGGTCTACACCTATTTTGCATATGAGCTTATACATACATACTTATTGGAGCCGCGCTCGTTTAGAAATTACAAGGCGTCTTATTAAGTTGTGGGTGACACGTACCTACTTAATATACTAGCTGATGCAAACGACTTTGTCCGCGTGTTCGCCCGAGAACTTTTTAATATTCTATGATAAAAAGTAGCTTATGTGTTATTCCAGACTATTATCTATGTCCATTCCAAATTTCAGCCAAATCCGTCTAGTAGTTTTTCCTTAAAAGAGTAACAAAAATACACATTACACATACAAACATTCGCCTTTATAATATTAGTGTGATATATATGTGATATTAATAGTGTGTTTTTTATTGTTTTGTATTTTTGTGTTTTTTTTTTGTGATGTATGTGTAATTTTAATAATTCATATTATGTAATATTGTAGCCTGATAACACGTATTGGGAAACTGTAATGTCTTATCGGGTATGTCTTATCAATAAAATAAAATAAAAATAAATAAAAATATACGTCACGCGTTGCAGTCCTCGAGACGTAAGCACAGCTTTGCATTTGTGTGAGTGTGCCCACCGAAATTCCAATCGTCCAGTACCTACACATACCTACTATATAATATATATTATACCTCCTGAGTACACAGTTTAAACCGATTTGTGCTTTTATACAATTACACTATACACACACAAATGCAAAGGAGCTAAAGCCTCATGGACTGTTTGTTTCAAGCTTTACCGAGACCCTGGTCTATCAAGTAGGGAAAACAGCTGTCGGTACTCTTTTTCTATTTACTTGTCGGACATAGGGTTTGAGGATGAGCCTTTGTTTTTTATCGAGTTCAATCGCCCTCCTTGTAAAACACCGTTACAAGACTTGACTGCACCTGATGAGAAAATGTATGCTTACCTACAATGTTCTTTTTGTAGTGAGACTAGTGAGTAGGCAGTTTAGATAAATACTTACCTAGCTAGGTACCTATTGGGTTTGACTTTCAACGCAAACTGAACTAAAACTGAAATTTCAACGCACTTTTTGTTAAATCTATAGTTTAAAATGGTTATCGAACTTGAAAACTAACCGAGGATGTAAATTATAGGTAGATCTTTTGAAAGAACCAATTTTTAATAGTCATAAGAAAGAAAAAACAACGACCTCAATTTACATAGATGGGCCCTGTCAAACAAAGAATGTGGACCTATTAGGTATACCTACTAGCGCCATCTAGTTTGAAAAGCGGGACAGCGCTATGGTGGGGACAAGGACAGGTGACAGGTTACAGGTGAGGAGCGCGCTCTACAAGTCGGACGCCCAATTTTTTTCTATGAAAGGGCCAATCTAGTACCTACATATATATCGATGGTAAGAAATAATTTATTTTTGACATAGGCATCATCGTTGTAACAACGATTGATAGTTTTACATAATAAGTAGCTTTTACTTGGTAAGAGCCTAAGAGGTCTGTGTATATAATGGATTCAATCAAGGGACTTCGTCAAATTTTACTGGAAGGATTTAAAATGAAATTGCTGACGAACTCTGTAAATTATTTTTCGGTTACAGGTGGCCGCTTCTGCTCGTTCTCTCCGTGCATAGAGCAAGTGCAGCGAACATGCTTGACGCTCGAACAGCACGGCTTTCAAGACATCAGTACTATGGAAGTGCTGCAGAGTGAACTGAAGGTCAGCAGAAGAACGGTGCCTGTGAGGGACCTTTCATTCCTTAAACACAAGGTTAGAACTAAAATGAATCTTTTGTTAGGCGCTTACATAAGGTCGGTTTGGCCGTATTCGACTGCAGACGTTTTTGTTTGCCGACTAATGTAAACTGTAATTCAGTTGGCCGTATAGATCGATTCGAGCAAAACGAGCTCACTAACGAAATCTCAACAAAGAAAAGGCACAACCACAAGGCATCGACAAGGTCTAAACCCTTACGCAGTCGAAATTCCGCGGACTCGTACAAAGCGATTTGCTTCCTCGTTTCTAATTCGAACCGCTAGGATATGGTATGCCCTTCCGGCTTCCGTTTTCCCCTCCTCTTTTAATATCAGCCTCCAAAATGTTTATACCTTCAAATCAGCGCGCGCTCCACCTTAGGCTGCATCACCACTTGCAAGCAAGTCTGATTGCAGTCAAGCGCTAACCTATATATTTAAAAAAAACAGTTCAACAATAAGTCTAAGTTGGAGCTAAGACTAATAATAATTGAACTATGAAACTTAACCTACTTATACAATAGAAGCTGGACCTTTATTAGGTACACATATGCATTGAGGATCATGCTGAAAGTCCATTGAATAAATAATGACGATCGCTTGCTAAAAAAGCTCAATAACGAAATCTCAACAAAGAAAAGGCACAGCTTAATTAGTTTAAGCTCTAAGCCCTGAGTGAATAGCGCAATCTGGGCCGCCCATTGACCTCGCGGCTGACACATTAACTCAAGTGAGTAACGACGCCACCGTAGCGTGCGACGAGGATCGATCAGAGGCTAACAAGCCGATAATTGACAGAATACCAAGGGCCAATATACTGGACGTTGCGCCACAAATTAGCGCACGTATGGACGCTGACAATGTGGCGAAAAGCATAACGCTTAGCCCCTGAAAATAACAGACCCTTAATTAATTTTCAATAGTTAGCCCGCTACCATCTATCCACTACAAGTAAGCCCTTGACTGCGATCTCACCTGATGGTAAGTGATGAATCAATCTAAGATGGTAGCGGGGTTACCTGTTAGGGGCATGGCAATTATATTAAACCTATACCCCTACACGGCACACGGCATTGTACCGGAACACTAAATCGCTTGGCGGCACGTCATTACCGGTAGGGTGGTAACTAGCCACGGCCGAAGCCTCCCACCAGGACAGACCAGGAAAAATTCAGAAATTATAAATTTCCAAACCCTGCCGGGGATCGAACCCGGGACCTCCGCACGTTAAGGCAACAGTGCTCTTAACACTGCGCCACGGAGGTCGTTATCTTAGACTGCATCATCACTTACCACCGGGGGTTACTACCAACGCTTAAAGCAGTATTATTTTAAAATGACAGTGTTATGTCACGTACCTTGGCGTGAAGTTTATAATTCTTAAACATTATGGAGCGGAAATACCAAGCAAGCCTCTCTAACTATTGGAGTATATGCGGGTAATTTACAATTTTATACCTATACTACGGAGAAGCAAAAAAGTCTTCAAGTCCTCCAATTTCGCATAAGTATCAATATTATCAACATTATCATTTCAACTCATCTGCGCCGATTCAATACCCACTGACTACGAGTCTCCTCTCAGAATAAGAATGGTTTGGACATAGTCCACTGTGGGAAGTAGACACTTCCACACTAGTTGGAAAGCCACTTACATAGATTTTCTATTCATTGAAGGTTTGCTGTCGAACATGATAACCACCAGACCAACAAGGCAGTCAACAAACGAGGACCCGGGTTTGCGTCCCGGGTCGGGCCATAATTAAGTGTTGGGTTTTCTGATTAGAAATTCTCAGTACTAGTCCGGAGTTAGGGAGTTGGCGGTGTTTCACCCCCGCGCCTCGGAGAGCACGCGGTTTCTGTTATTATCACTAAACATGATAATAGTCGTTAAAGTCCGCCAACCCGCATTGGTGCAGCGTGGTGGGTCTAAGCTCTAATTCCCTCTCTCCTATGAGAGTGGAGGCCTGTGACTAGCAGTGGGACGTTAATAGGCTGTAGTGGTGGTGGTGGTGGTGGAAGGTTTGCTATGAAATGTTATTTTTATTTCATAGGTATCAGCAAATCCTTATGGAATACAAAATATATGTCAGTGGCTTTCATTTTTTAGCTTTCATAGCCACTCACTTTATTTATTGATTGGCTAGCACCGCTTTTTAATTCAAAAATTAGCAATTAGTTTGCGAAAATGCCGCAGAAAGTCAGAACGGCTGAGTCTTGTTTGTCCATAATTCTTCACCGTTAGAAATTTCTCACAGTTAAACAAACTGGTAATAAATTGCCAGTCAACGCAAATTCTGCGATTTGCCTATATCATTAGTAGGAAAAGTGCACCGTTACAGTTAATTGGATGCGAATCTTCTCCCATAATGTGAATACGATCGCAGATCTACGCCGATAGTCTTCAAGAGCTATAAAATAGACCTAGAGGCTACCGCCTTAGGCCTTAACCCAATGCGGCATGACGTACATCCATCCAAATCTTTTATCGACGTATGAATAACTAAATGATGCCCGCGACTTCGTTCACGTGGATTTAAGTTTTTAATAATCCCTTGGGAACTCCTTAATTGTCCGAGATAAAAAGTAACCTATGTACCTATGGCTTTCCCCGGGGTGCAACCTATGTCTGTTTTTAAAACCAGTTGGACAGATGGGCTGTAATAAGACCGACAGACACATTTTCGCAATTATAATGTTAGTATGGATCTTTAAAGTGAAAATTAGAAAATTTGACTTATTAGTCTTGTGCTTTAGATTGTTTTCGGAATTAATTGTCTCATAATTCAACTAGGTAAAATCGTGCTAAATATGGCTGAGGTTCAATCAAGATCAAGAAGCAAACACATTTAATATTAAGATCATCAGTTTCTGTCAGGAAATATATAATATATTTTTTATATCCACCACAAGTTAGACTGCGATCTCACCTGACGGTAAATGATGATGCAGTCTAAGATGGTAGCGGGCTAACCTGTTAGGGGCATGGCAGTATATTAAATCCATACCCCTACACGGTTTTTACACGGCATCGTACCGGAACGCTTAATCGCTTGGCGGCACGTCTTTGCCGGTAGGGTGGCAACTAGCCACGGCCGAAGCCTTCCACCAGGTCAGACCAGGGAAAATTCAGAAATTATAAATTCCCAAATTGACCCTGCCGGGGACCGAACCCGGGACCTCCGCACGTTTTAAGACAACAGCGCTCAACACTATGCCACAGAGGTCGGAGGAAATTAAACCTTTTATTGAAATTCGTTTTCTATAGATACAATAGACAGCCATCTCTAATACTATAATCTAAGTGAGGTAGGAGTACTAAACCCACCATCAATTGCGTTACTTGAAATGAGCCGCACTGCTCCTAAAGTGATATGTTGAAGCCAGTTGCTTATAAATCTCCAGACAGAAAGATCACGTATAAATCTGGCCCTACTCTCATATTTCATTGGCTGCACCATACACCTTCATAGCACTATATTTTCACACCACTAGGTATTATGTAAATGAGCAACGTCTACATACCCTAACGACATCGTAAACTAGATAATACCGCAACTTCGTCCGCTTGGATTTAGGATTTAAAAATCGCATTTATTATATTAATACGGAACAGAACGATTTGTTTGTTGGTTTGTCCTTCAACGTAGCTAAAATGAAGCGAAGGATCGACGCGATTTTTTCACGGATGGTATGAGTAAGTACTTAAAGAGCTTTTCTCCCGGAAAATCAAATAGTTCGCACAGAGTCGCTTTAATGCGAAAATAAGAATATTATATTTTGTCTTAAATTGGTTAGTAGTGAAAGCGGAACGCACAAATATGATATTTCTAGAATCAGAGTTGTGAGATCAGCAATGTAGAGTTGAGAAGCTAACAATCCTGAATAATGAATATATCGATGATTTTTCGTTGAAAGCTAATTTTATCAACATTTTCATTAAAGTTGTAGTTGAATCACAGTTACAGATCATGTAAATAAAGCTAATCTAGATTCCATTAGTACCTGTAACTTGTATTGTTTATTGTGTTCACATGCATTACTAGTCATAAGGACTAATAAGGACGGGAGCGACCTTTATTGAAAATTTGGTCTGTCCCATTACTTTGAGACAAAATATAGCAGGCTTTATAGTTATAGGTATAAGATTCAAAGTTGTTTGCTAAAACACTATCAGAACACGTTCGAAATGGTCACGCGCGCTGCTTTTCGCAAGGGGTCACGTTTTATGAACGGTAGCCGACCGACTAGTGTTGGCCTTACTTGTATCATTCGATAATTTAAAAAAAAGTACTATTTAAAATCAGTGCTATTACTTATTATGCTAAATATGATCAGAATAAATAATATATTCTTGTATTATACATATATAATCGTAAAGGTTTTTTTAATAATGGTATTTTTATCATAGGCTGAAGTTGAAGTCGATATCGCTTTTTAGGCTTCTTGTCAAGTCAAATTTCGCTATATCCGTCCGTCCGCCTGTCCGTGACTTAGCTGTATTTTGCATTGGTGAATACACGCTAATAAAGTGATAAAATAAAATCCTACTATATACCTCCCCTACACGTAAACTGCGGATGATTTCTTTGTCTCGTCTATCCCATGGATCCATTTAGACTTTGGATATGTTTTTCAAAAATATTCAAATATGTTGGTAGTGCGGGAAAACTAATCGGTTGATTTTGAATATGTGTAAAAATTCACAGCAGTTATAACGAAGTTAAAATGACAGCCAAGTATGCTTTACAAGTTAATATCGACCTACTTATAAAATGCGGTGTGACGGGCAACTACGGAACTCTACACTGCGCGTAGACACGCACTTGGCCGGTTTTCCAATATGATGTTGTGTTCTCAAAAGTGTCTTAAATATACTTTAACGTATAAGGAAAATATTTTTTGTGAAAAAATTACCGATATTATATTTTGTCGTGTAACTACCATGCCTAAAGTTCAGACAGACGTGGGAAATAGGATTTGTCTTTTACACTGCTTAAATTAGGAGTTGCATATAACACTAGATTAAATGCAAAACTACACTGTGTTGCACTCACGAAAATCCTAAATTAAGGACAACCTGAAAAGATTGTGCCTTAAAAGGGAAACTTTGAATGCTAATAAATAATAATAATATTTAACTTAATATCTATCTTATATCTGAGCTTTCGGTTAAGATTACTTCCCATGGAATTTTTAAAAACCTAAACGCGGTTTATGTTCGCGGGCTTAATCTTAGTAATATAAAAGAATCTGCCAAGAACTAAATGATGCCCGTGACTTCGTCCGCGCGTCCGAACTCTTTCATTTTCCGGGCTAAAATGTAAACTATTTCGTTTCCCGGAATGCAAGCTATCTCTGTAACTTCATCAAAATCGGTTGAACAGATGGGCCGTGTAAGCGTAGCTTACAGACACACTTTCGCATTTATATTATTACTAGCAGATGCCCGCGACTTGGTCCGCGTGGTTGAGGTTTTTTGGTTCCCGCGGGAACTCTTTAATTTTCCAGGATAAAAAGTAGCCTATTCCGGACTGTAATCTATCTCTATGCCAAATTTCATCCAGATCCGTTCAGCCGTTCTGGCGTGATTGTGTAACAAATATCCGTCCATCCAAACTTTCGCCTTTATAATATTAGTAAGTAGTATAGAAGTATGTGACTATAAGTAGTATAGTGGCTGGATGAGGAAGGCTGAGGACCGGGTGTGGTGGCGTTCTCTGGGAAAGGCGTATGTTCAGCAGTGGACGTCCGCAGGCTGAAATGATGATGATGATGATAGAAGTATGAATATGCCAAGTTTCACAAAAATCGATATCTTCCAACACTAGTTTACTTGAGAGATGTCAACAAATCATAATGATGGCTTTGCATAGGTTAACCACGGCCTCCGTTATGGCAGCCGGCTTGTAGTTGTATAGTGTATGGGTTGTTCCAGCCATCTGCGCTGACTGTCCTATGTTTGCCTTAATACAACCTACTATTACCTATTCTGTGGTACAACGTTATAGCCGGTAATCAAATAAAGCATATTCTTGAGGAATTTGCCATCGAAGTTTGTCGAAGTTGAATTATTGTTCAGGCACAACATTAAGCTTAGGTAGATCTGTAAGAGTATGTTCGCACTGCGAAAAACATTCGCGCGAATTTTACTCTCGCGATTTGTATTTTGCGTAAGTACGGATTTTATTTGCAAGTGCGTACCTCCATATGATTTCTAATGCAAACGTAACTTATACTTGTAATTTACGTTTAGCTTCTTATTACCTAGTAGTTGGAGGAAAATTAATGTCTTTCCTAGTTTTCCTTATTAAAGTATTCAATTTTTCCCTTCAATGTTTGTTTGCATGGGTATAAATGAAAACTAGAAAAGTGACATAGCCTAATTTTTATCCCGGAAAATCAGAGTTTCCGCGAGATCATCAAATCAAATAAAAATTATAAATGCTAAAGTTTGGATGGATGTATGGATGGATGTTTGTTACTCAGCCCGAACGGCTGAACGGATCTGGATGAAGTTTGGCACAGAGATCGATTATAGTCTGGAATAGCACATAGGCTACTTTTTATCCCGGAAAATTAAAGAGTTCCCGCGCGAACCGAAAAACCTCAATCCACGCGGACGAAGTCGCGGGCATCAGCTAGTTTTTAATAAATTAAGTAGTTTGATAGAACTATCAGAAGATCTTATCGAAATATTTTTCGTTTATTGAATACAAATACATCTTTATTATGATCTATGCCTATAGAAATTCACATCTATCCATACTTATATTATAAAATATGCGAAAGTGTGTCCGTCTGTCTGCTACTCTATAACGGCCCATCTTTTCAACCGATTTTGGTGAAATTTGGTACCGAGATAGGTAATAGGTTGTATCCTGTGGAAGGACATAGGCTACTTTTATCCCGGAGTAGAGTTCGAATTCGAATAACGGACGAAGTCGTTGGCATCATCCAGTATATTATATTTTTCATTATGTGAATGCAGATACTCTATACCAAACTATCCCCAGCCATTAACGCCGCGTCAGTAACAAGCATGGTACAGGCATAAAGAAGGGATCTCCGTCAATCAGTCATCTCGGGAAACGTTGTGGGAACGAGAGCGCGCGCTTTGTTCTAGCGCAGCTGCATCCGCGAGCACATAGCTATCTTTTATCTATCTATACCTTATATTGATTTAATCTTTCTTCTTCTGTACTGAAACATATTCGTAAATAAAGTAGATTCTATTATTTAGTATGAGATCAAAGTTGACCAGACACATCAAGAATCCTTATTATTATTTAAAATAATTATTATTATTTATTATAATCGTTATTATTAAATTCGCAATTACTCGTAGCTGTGTTTTCTCGATTGGGATAAATAGTTTTATTTTTCTTATACTTAATTTTCCGATCATATTATTAAATGCGTTATCAGAAAAAACAAAATCAATTAATTATTGACCAGTTCTAAAATGATAATAATGTTGTAAATTGTATTTTCAATTTCGAGGACAATTAATCGAGAAATCCTGTCTAAAAAGCCTCATATTTTCCAAACCAACATCTACATCGTGGCCTACACGTTACCTTATACCTATTATGGTATAATATAATATAATAGTCCGAACGACGATATTATAATATGTGTTATCACTTTAACAGATAACACTAAGCCATGTAGGTACCATATAAACCAGTTCTGAAACGTTATTAGTGTTGTAATTCCAAAAATTTAGTGGGCATTAATATAATCGAGAAAGCCTGCTCTAGTGCCTGCCTACCTAGTACCTTCTACCTAATGCATACTAACAAATGCATCGTGGTCTTGATGATACGTACCTGATTTCTGTTTAGCTAATACCTATAACCTTGGCTTTACAAGAAATAAATTTACCGAACGATGATATATGTGTTATCAGATAACACCAAGCCAATACATTATTATCCAGTTCTAAAACGTTAATAGTGTTGTAATTCCAACAATTTAGAGGACAATTAATCGAGAAAGCCATTAAGCGCGGCTATAAATCGGTCTCAATTTCACGGCGCGACCGGACCGGTGTGCGCGTGCGCAGCGCGATAGCATCTTATCGCGAATCGGGCGCGATCTGTCGTTGTCGGGCCCGGCGCGTGTCCAAACACTGTCCGGGGCTTGTTACGACCGACTGACCGCTGCTATCGTAATCAATCGCCATTGAAACAAGGGTCGATCCAGTAACCGGCGATCGGCGTGATGAAATGTGTATCGAATATTATAATCGAGCTTGACAACTTTTGTATCGCATTCTGTTTTGTTTTACGCTCAGTTTATTATATCACTCTAGAATACCTTCCTGAATGAAATGCGGCCCTTTATTAATTTTAGCAAAAATAGATAAATAAGTAGAGCGGACAGTAGAGTCCCAAAAACTTATCTGACCCGGTGACAGCGTCGCTAGTAAATATTAAAATTAAATTAAAAACAAACTATATAGGTATAATAATACCTAAGTTCCAATTTTGGCCCCCAGGCCAGCTAAGTTGATGGGACTATACAGTACGTGACTCTGTGCTCTATTTATCTCCTAAATGACCTCAAGACAGTAAATCCAAATCAAAAGACGGTGTCAGACCACATTATTGGATTAAGATACTATCCATTAATTTCTCGGTGACAAAGATGCATGGATGATGGAACAGTCTACTTTTCACTAAGCTACGTACCTACGAGATAAATCCAGCATAAATCCAGAGTTTTGATATCATCCCTTTAGGCTGTTTTACTCGTTTCCTCGTCCGGTAAGATATTATAGGTAAAAGAGTCTTGATTTGTCATATTATAGGATACATTAAATTAAATGATTTGTCTGACTAATAATAAATATATTAGAAATCCCGCAAATACTGGACATAGGGATAGGTATAGAATACATGTGTATTGGCAAAAGTTTGATTCTAAGAAGATGTTAAAGGTTTTGTATCTACAACGCTGGCTAAAGGCTTCGTACGATTTATTTCGCATTGAGCAATGCGTTTTACACGTAATCGGTACATTGCACACGTAGCTATTCGAGACAAGTCTATCATTTATAACACAAGAGCTGCGAATAATTCCAATAATGTTTACCAACACCATTCCATTCACCAGACAGTTTGAACACGCGAATCAAAGAACAAAGAGATTTAGGGCAGTGTAACACGATCCTCCATAAAATTTCTACAGACATAACCAACTTCCGTCTCCAACAAACGTCCAACCTAAGTCAAAATAATTTGTCGGAACACTCAAGACCAACCTTAGATTGACTTTGGTAGGTATTACTTATTGATTATTTCATGTAGATACCATTAGGTATCTTTTAATAGTAATACCCTGCGGCATTTTATCGGGGAGCTTATCGCCAACTTTAAGATTGTTCCAGTCTGTATTTGTAATTTTCTTGACCATCAACTGACTCATCTCAGCTATATGTAATGTCTATCAGACTTGAATACTGCGCTAAGTTATTCAACTCGTTATTAAACAACAAAATATCCAAATTTTGCCTAAGTTGGACCAAAATTTATTAAGTAGAAATGGTATTTGATACGTTCATAAAATGAAACTACAAATTAACGTAAACTTCCAGTCCTGTTAAACAGGTTAGAAAGTCAGTCTCACAGTTGGGTAGGAAGTTGGTTCCGCCTGTAGAGGCTCCATATTGTTGCGATGTGTGACGCAACAAACAAATCTGTCGCAGGCAAGATGGCGGCGAGACAGCCGTGGCTAAAGGATGCGCCTGCGCCGTGAAATCGCTTGATACGGCCCGTGTGGCAATGCGAGCTGAGCCTAGACTAGAGTAATATATATGCGATCGCTATTTGACCTCTTGCGTACTCTATATTATATTTCGTCCAATTATAATTTTAGAGCGAGACTTTCGGTGTTGAACGAATTCGTTCGTAATAATTTTATTGCTACTTAAAATATGGTAAAAAATGTAAGTATTTGATTTTACTTGAGTAGATTGGGCACTTGTGCGTATGTCCGTCCGTCAGTCAGTTAGAGCCTTGTAACTTTCGAATTTATGAATATAGGTAAGTACCTACTTAATTACCAAATTTCACAAACGATATGTAATATGTACCTATGTATGATAAAGCCGAAAATTCTTATTTGAAAGGGGCGCCCATAGAAGTTTACGAAAATTGCGTCTACAATCTTTTGGTTAGGATCAGTCCTTCCTTAAAACATTGATCTGTAATCTGTATGTTTCATCAGTGAAAAAATTTGAGTACGAAATATCCAAAACTACCCAGGCAAAGAAGAAATGCTTTAAATTTAAATGCTCGAAACTATATTTTCCAACATGATTCATTATAATGTTCCAGTCAAACAGAATCCACCTATTACGGACAAAATATCTTCCTCTTAAATGTTACATTCGCATGTCCACCTTATAAATGGACTTAGTTCCTCTTATCCACAGTCGATAGCATCGGTTGTATGAACACCGCGGACGACCTTTAGGAGGCTTTACACCATTCTGTTCCCGGGACTCTACACAGCTTCACCGTTATGCTCTAACATCCATAAATCCGCGGCTTGACAAAATAATAGGGGACGCGATAGTTCGAAGCTATTAACGGCGAGAGAGATATATTGAGCCTACTCCTCTCAATCAGATACCTTAATACGGGTGCAATGTAATAGAAATTTCTAAACGGTTGTAGGCAATGAGTCCACGTAATGTAACAAGCAATAATAATATTAATATTTTTAGCCCTATGTTCCAGAGGCTATGTCTATGGCCCTATGCCAAGGAACCATCTACATTCTGCAGTCAGATGGGTATAGACAATAACAATAGGGTCCTCTCTCCTCCTGCGACGACTCTCCTGGCGCAGTGATGATCGTTGTAGCCTCACAAGCATAATTTCTGAATTTCTATGGTCGTCTGGTGGGAAGCTTTGACGTAATCGGTTTCTACACGACATCGTACCGAAACACTAAGTCGCTTCTCGGCAAGTCTTTTGCTGGGTGATAACTATAGCCACGGCTGAAGCTTCCCACCAGCACAGACGACAGAAAATTTAGAAATTGTGAATTCCCAAATTTCTTAAAAAGCAATATTATTTCTCAAGGTGTTCTGAGGCCCAATTGTCTGAGTAAATCGTAATCATTCGAAAGCTTAAGACGTAGGTATTACTCGAACTATTTAAGGAGTTCTACATGTTTTATGACGTGCAGGCATCTATGAACGCCTTTAACGGGTTAAATTATCCGTTTGACAAACGATTACGATTTTCTTACACAATCGGAAGGCTCTTCCGTGGACTCTCATCCTATTCGATATCCAGATAATGCTGATTGGCAACGCAATGTCGAATACTATATTATCTTGGCGATCACGTCGATTGTCCGGCTCGTTGTTATTAAATCTAATTATGTTGATACAGTTTGATTGGAATCAGCTTTGACCGCGGCTCGCATTGTTTTGTATAATTTCATATTTGCTGCTTTGGTATTTGTGAATCAGATAAGACTGCGTGTGTATTGTTGACTCGTATCTTGATTTTTTAAAGATAACAGGATTATGTCTGACCCCGAACTATTCTCGACGGAGACTGTTGAGATTAGACGCCACCGCGCCGTTGCCAATATTCGGTTGTTAGGAACAGTTTTTTGAAGTGAAAACTTCTTTAGCCGCGTTGAGCACTTTTTGGTAGGGGGTAAACTTGTGGATTCGCGTCACCGTCACCGACACCTCGCTGCCCCATACTCGCTTTGTTACGTTAGTTTTAAGGTTTATATTTTAATTTTTTTTTTAATTTATTGAAAATATATATTTTTTATAATTTAAACAAAATTAAAAAAAAGAAAAAAATCGTTTTCACTTCTGTCGGTAGTCCCTATGACTGCCAATTTTTTATTTATTTAATTTTACTAGTTTAGTTTTTTCTGATTTATGTGCGTTTGAAGCAATTTAATAATATCACATGCTATAACAGAGAAGAAAAACGTCGTGAAACCTGCATGGCTGATCTTCATGATGTTCTCTAAAGTCATGAAGTCTGCCATTGCGCACTTGGCCAGCGCGGTGATCGGTGAACTATGGCCAAACCCTTCTTATTCTGAGAGGAGATTCCTTCTTTGTTTGTACCAACGACGGGTTTGAAATAATGAAGATGATTGAAATTATGAAAACGATAACTAGTTTGACGTCGTAAATTTCCTCAGATCAATCAGTACCACTGTTTACATCTAAACCAAAACGTGTTAAGATCTAGCCCCACTACAGTAGCGGCAAGTGTTCTTTGTATAATTATGTCACAGTGCACCTCCGTACCGCGACGCATAAGTAGGCCCAGCTCCATACAAACTCATACAAAGAAAATTTCCCGCTACGTGCCGCGCCGTACCGTGCATCTGTATTATGTAGGGGGGTTAGATATTTAATCAGATTTAATTCAGTTTAACCCATGTTTTTTTTAAACCACTACAAGTTAGCCCTTGACTGCGATCTCACCTGAAGGTAAGTGATGATGCAGTCTAAGATGGTAGCGGGCTAACCTGTTAGGGGCATGGCAGTTATATTAGACCCATACCCCTATTCGGTTTCGCTGAATCGCTTGGCGGCACGTCTTTGCCGGTAGGGTGGTAACTAGCCACGGCCGAAGCCTCCCACCAGGCCAGACCAGGGAAAATTCAGAAATTATAAATTCCCAATTTGACCTTGCCGGGGATCGAACCCGGGACCTCCGCACGTTAAGACAACAGCGCTACACACTGTGCCACGGAGGTCGTCAAATTTGAACTAATGAAAGTTATAAATGGCTACCTGAAAGAGGTCTAACTGCAGTAGCGTGCATCCAACAAACAATCGTGCATCATCCAGTTACATTTATTCACGCCGCTGCACTGCCAGCTGTAATTCAGCAATCAGATTTAGTGTGCGAACCGAAAAGCCCTCCATCAAGAAGATGCATTACTGATTACACAATGCTAAGCTACGAGTACGTTGCGCAATCGATATAATAACCATATACAGTCAATTCGTGCATCATCACTTGCATTTGCTTACGGTGCACTGAAATATATTGACTGGACTTGTGATTAGATATTGTATTGCACTTTAATATAGGTAATGTCATGCCATCGATTTTAAATATTTTTAATCGCAATTATCTATAATAAGTACATATTATAATGATGATAATATGATCAAATCGACGAAGGATTGTGATCAAATCTCAATCGAATTGACATGATCGTCATCGTCGCCAACTGATAGGCTTTCATTACTGGATATTGATAGGCAAATAGAGAGTCAAATATGGAATACTATATACGAGTAGGTAGATCTTTATTAGCGACTTCCAGACCACCGCCTTATTTACGTCTCGCCTTCTAGATCTTGCGGCTTTCTACGACTTGCTTAATGTTAAATCCATCCATTTAGTGGGGGTGTCTGCCAACACTGCGCTTTCCGGTGCGAGGTTAATTTCTAACATCATTCCTCCCCCTCCTCTAAGTGGTCAGAGGACTTTGAACGAGTCGCAGTGGGAGTTGTTGTCATGTCTAGCCGTAGATGTTATCATTTGATAACGACGAAGTAGTTCACAGTCTTCTTCGAAGCAGTTAGTGCGTTCTGCAATTGATTCCTCCGTCTGTATGTTTTGATGTAGGCTTTAGACATCGAGTAGGTATTTCGATGTATTTATAGGTCCCTGATGAAGGTTTGTCTAACTGAAAGAATGCCTTATGCAAGTGTCAAAATCAGGGGATCTATTTAACTACGATATCGCATCCGGGTTACCCCTATACATTCGTCATCTAGATACATGTCTGTCATGTCTTATCATGCGCAATTGTAGTACATTACATTTACTTGAAAAATCACTTAGACATAAAAAATGGTAGAATATTCCACTTTGAAATAGTTCAGTCTATAGCGGAACCAAAACCGCTGACAAGGGCTATGATTGATCATTTAGTTCAGTTGATTACAAAATTGATTAAGGCATTTCAGTATGCGTTTTATGACACAAATACTCAACGCCTATAACATATCATTTAATGATTGTATCGGATATCATATCAGTGAACGTTTAACTAAAATATTAATGTCACTTATTTTGTCTTTACTGGTTATGCAATTAGATACCTATTTTAGTTTCAATAGCTCAACCAACTAAATCCGAAAGGATTCCCATTTTAATGCGCTCCCTGGCACAGTGGTGAGCGCTGTTGTGTTATAAGCGGAAAGTTCCTGTGTTCGATCCCCGGCAGGGTCATTTTGGGAATTTTCGAATATTTTCTGGTCTACTCTGGGTAAGATGGTAAAGACGTGCCGCCAAGCCAAGGGGTTGAGTTATAACTGTCATAGCCCTAACAAGTGAGCCCGCTTATCGTCCTTCCTTAGCTTAGCGTAGCTTCCTGAGCTACATATATAATATCTCTTTCTTACTGCTTTAAAAAAAGGAAGATTTGTGCATTTTTAATACATCATACAGGTATAAAACTTTACTCTTTAGAGAAGAAACATGCGCTGAATACATGTATTTTAACCACAGGGTTAGTAGACCGTACCATATTTCCTGAGCTATCGTACTTCGTTACTAGTACGAGTGACAGGTTACAAAACGCAAGGGTGTCACTCGGAATAAATCGAGTGGGAAAATAAAGCATTTCGTCCCCGTACTCGGGTGTTGTTGGGCTCATCTTGATACGGTTTTGTTCGTGGGAATGCAGAACACTCGCTCGCTAATTTATTGCCAGGCGACGTGGTACATGCTAGTGACGACTCTATTCGGCGCTGTCGTAAATCTAGGGAATGAACTCGCGGGTATGGACGAAAGTGAACATACATTGAAACTGTATGGTTTTGGATATTCGATGGTGATACTAAATAAGCCTTTCGGTCATTCGTTAAGAAATTGAAACAACCAAAAAGATATAATCTATACTATAGTATAAACTAGCTGATGACCGTGACTTCGTCCGCGTGGATTGAAGTTTTTGGTTCCCGCGGGAACTCCTTAGTTTTCCGGGATAAAAAGTAGCTGAGAGATATGTCAACAAATCATAATGATGGCTTTTCATAGGTTAGCCACGGCCTCCGTTATGCCAGACTATAATCTATCTCTGCGCCAAATTTCATCCAAATCCGTTCAGCCGTTCTGGCGTGATTGTGTAACAAACATCCATCCAAACTTTCGCATTAAATAATAAATTTTATAAATGCGAAGTTTGGATGAATGTATGGATGTTTTGCACAGAGATAGGTTGTAGCACAGAATAGGTACACTGAGAAAAATGGATTGAAGTCGACGTAATAAAATATTATGCAAACATTGTAAAATACTCTTCTTACCACTAATAAAACAGTGCGCAATACTTTAAATAGTGACACGAATGTATAATTATTCTGCAGAGCATTAAACTTCATTGTGCAGGAAACCTCATCAAAACATTATGTTCAAATGTTTTATCTTTTATCGTGCAAGAACTATATGCATAATAAAATTATGGATTAAGTATTATAATTTACAGTGATCAAAGCACAAAAAAATAGTGACGTCCTAAATGCACCATGTAATATAGTTTTTTGCATAGAAAATTACGGTTCAAAGAGTTGCACCATAGCATTCGATGCAATGCATTATTATATTTCAAACTACGCAGCTAATTTTAAAGTGCCATTCCTGATTATTAGCACAATAAGTACATCAATCCTGAGGAACAATAAAATTCAGTGCGTATAGATATTATTTCACGTTAAAGATTCGTGCCAGGTTGCAAAAATATTGCTCAGCACAAAAATGTTTGAAAATCATTAAAAAATATGGTGCCTATGTACTTAAACATTACGTGCATTTTAAAAATTCATTAAAAAATATGTTGCGTATACACATAAACATAACGTGCATGCAGCGAATCGGGGGATTCCGGTGCGGCCGGCGGGGGTCCCGGGACGGGGAGGGTAGGTGAGACGCCCGCGGGGGGTAATCTGTCACATCAAAATCAAACAAATCAAAATCACATCACACCATTCTGTGACCTCCGTGACGTGGGTAAGGGTGTGATGCCGTGTTGTTCATTGTGTAATTAATTATAATACCTATTTTGTGTGAAACATGGATCCTATGGAAGAACTACTGAAAAAATGGGGCTTTAGTGACGATGTACCTAATAGAACATTTTGCCAGTAAGTTTTGGTGTTTCCTTAGTTTAGTGCATTCGGTCATTAGTCTTATTGTTAAATAAATACGTACCACTTCTATAGTGGAGTTATTTCAGCTTCGTAGATTTTTTAAACTCGGCATTTGTAGGTATAGATTTAAATACTTAAGTACTTTTGTGTGTTAAGTCACTGTTTAGTCATCAAAAAACTTGGGAAACACCTAAACCCTTGCCTAAACAATTTAGAAAGCTCCTATCAAAAAATTGTTTGCACTAAACTAAAAATATTCTTAAATGCGTAAAGAATTTAAGAATTTATTTAGTTTAGTGCACAGCAATTTTTTGCTATGAGCTTCTTAAATTGTTTAGGCAAGGGTTTAGGTGTTTCCTAAGTCTAGTGCATTCGGGCATGAAAGTTTTAAAGTACATTATTAATAGTTTTTTTTTTGTAAGAAAAGTTTAAGAGAAGTTTAATTTGATTTTTTCGAAGTTATAAAGTAAAATTTTAAATTATAAGTAAAAAATTAGCATATTTTTTTTATTTAAATCTAATGTAACTTTTAAGTTTGTTTTGTTTTTAAGATTTATTTTAGTTTAAAATTGTATTTTAAACTGAGTAACTTAAAATACTTTGTTCAAATGTCCGGGTTTTAAACTCCGGAATCCGGGATTTTCACGTTTCATGTCCTATATAGTTGACTGATTTTTGAGATGGCAACCCTTAGTGCAGACTGGAGACCTTGGCATTTAGCATTGTTTTATATTATGTTCTAAATTGACTGTTTATCTTTTTAAAAGTTTCCCAGGTGTGTTAATATTATTTTAATCTAGGCTAGGATTAACTATTCTTTGAATAATTTACACGGACTATAGCAAAGCTTTTGACCGAATCGATCACGACATTCTGTTACTCAAGTTATCCAAGGCAGGCATAAGAGGCGATCTATTTCGTTGGTTCTCCTCCTATGTAAAAAATAGATCTCAGGCTGTAGTGTTTAATGGTTTTACCTCCACTTGGCGTAGTGTCCCTTCAGGGGTACCACAAGGTTCTTTGCTAGGGCCTCTGCTTTTTATTATTTTTATCCAGGATATTGAAACCTGTTTCCAAAATTCTAACTTTTTGCTCTTTGCTGATGACATGAAAATCTTTAGAGTAGTAAACAATATTTCAGACCAGATGCTTCTTCAAGATGACTTACTTAGACTCGATAATTACTGCCTAGCCAATAGATTGGATTTAAACGTTTCCAAATGTTTTGCTATCTCCTTTACACGTAAGCGTTCCGTATTCAAATCCTCATATAAAATCAAAAACCAAGAACTTAATAGTGTATCTGAGATACGCGACCTGGGAGTTCTTATAGACAGTAAACTCTTATACGATAAGCATGTGGACCATATTGTTAATAAGGCATCTAAGATGTTAGGTTTCCTAATCAGATCAACTAAAGATTTCACCAAACTTAAAACAATTAAAGTACTCTATTGTGCCCTAGTGAGGAGTAATCTTGAATATGCGTCGCAAATCTGGAATCCTCAGTACGACGTGTATATTCGTCGTATTGAAAGAATCCAAAGAAAATTTGTTCGGCTTCTTAAGTTTAGGTTTAATCTAAATCCTAACCTAAGTTATTATGCTCTTTGTACTCACTTGCACCTTTTGCCTTTAGCCGTTAGGAGAAACGTCAGTCACATAACCTACCTCATCAATATCGCTAATAACACAGTCGATTGTCCGCCACTTCTTGAAAAATTATCCCTCAAAGTGCCTACCAATACCCATCCCCGTGCCCACTCTATTCTCCGCCCACCATCTGCTCATACCAGATTTCGTCAGAACTCCTATTTGCCAAGATCTTCTTTATCATTTAATAAATTGGTAAACAAGAATACCAAGCTAGATCTCTTTTGCACCACGGCCACCTCCATGCGTAGGATTCTAGCCAGTGAATTCTTTGACTCCCACTGCCTGAGTTGAAATGGTTTGCTGGCTAGTAATCTAAATAATTAATAGCCCAAATACCTATTAGTTTACTCTGGTTCTTCTCCTGTATTAACCCATCTTCCTATTTATAAGCTTTTTATATTTTAATTAAGTACTTCCTATGTAGCATATATATTAATATTTACTTTTTCCACCTTTGCGAGCTATTTCTATCTCACGTAAATTCTATCTGTGAAAACTTGTAATTGGCGTTATACTTATTCTCTATTTATCTATCCACTTTTTGTTGTAGCTGTAAGTTTTCTGTACAAAATAAAATAAAATAAAATAATAATTTAATATTTATGGAAAATAAATGTTTGTAAGTATATAATTTTAAGTTTTTTTTAAAATTACATACCCTACACTCTGTGTGTGATTAATTACTACCTATATGAATTTCAGCACATTTTTTCTGCACTGTAAATATACTTATTTATCAGGATTAGTAACAAATATTTGCACGGTGTTTCCAAACGATGAAATTATAACTATAATCAGGTTAGTGTTTGGACAGGTATCTTCAGTCAAAATTGATAGGTACATACAAATCGTTTACTAGTATTTTTAGGTAGAGTAAAAAAACTACCAAATTTTTTTGGTTGCACCTATCTATCCTACTTATCCTGCCTGACTCAAAATACCTCTCCGAACACTTAATTTTATTATAAGTACAGGGTGTAAGGGACAGCTTTCCGAAAACTTTAACAATGTCTTCAGCATACCATCATCCTGAACAACTTACAGCAATAATTTTTGTCGGAAAAAAAATTCCACTCTCCATACAAATTGTACGAATCAGGTGCCAAATTTTATGGAGAGCAGAATTTTTCTTTTTATTTCGCACAAAAAATTCTTGCTGTACGTTGTTCAGGATGATGGTCTAAAGACATTGTTAAAGTTTTCGGAAAGTTGTCCCAAAACAACCTGTATCATTTATTTCATCGTCCGGAAACACCGTGTAGAGATTTAGTGCTAATCCTGAAAAATATCAATGCCATTACGATATTAAATAGTGCGGAAAAAATGCTAGGGCACGTAAAAGGATCATGCCCAGCTAAAAAAGCACTATAACATTTAGTGCAGTCGCATAAAAAGATATGCTTCCAGCAGCAAATAATAACATGGACAGGCACGATATATTATAGGGCACGATCTGGTACACACGAAAAAGTAATATGCAAATGCACATAAAAATATGCTTCCAGCAGTCAAATAATATCATGGGCATGCACGATATATTATAGGGCACGACCTGGTATGCACCAACAAGTAAAATGCAAAAGCACATAATAGTATAATGAATGCATTATAATATAAAATGCCGTCAATTAGGTATTTTAAACAGTGCACTATATATTTTCTTTCATTAGGGTTATACATTATGATGTCTTGACCTATATCTTATAGTGCGAGCTGCAAATAATCTTGTGACGTCACTAAATTGTGGCGGAACCATAATTTTATGTGCACCCCCGGCAGAATAACTTTACATACTGGCACGATTGTTGACAAAAGTGTGCATGCATAATAGTTTATAGTGCCTCATTTTTCTCAGTGTAATAGTAGTAAGTTGTAGTCTGGAATAACACATAGGCTAATCCCGGGAAATTAAAGATTTCCCGCGGGAACTAAAAACGCGGACGAAGTCGCGTGCATCTACTAGTGGGAAAATAATGTTAAAAACATAAACTTAGGATCTTAGTGACATAAAAAAAGAACGGGAGACCATTGAAGTCAACAATCCCTGAAAACAAGAGATTACTGACTTCGATAGCGATTCGACCTTGTTTCTTCATATATGCAAGTTTCAGTATTTAGAACAAAAAGATCGCTCGGATTGGAAGATTTTCTTGTGAGCGATTCGAGTCGGTACTAATATGTATAAAGAAAGTTGAGTTGAAAGTTGAGTTGAGTTGAAGAGTTGAAAGTTGAAAGATTATTGCATTGTTATTCGATGCCAATTCCCATCCCTTTTGATCGTAACGATGATGTTAGGTGACTTGGAAGCCTGTTAATAAATATATATCTACTCTACTTTAGCAATATTATTATGTTATATTACTATGTTGTATGTTATTAATAACAATCAAAACCGATCGCCATACTTTTTTTCTATTTTGGAAATCATTGTTAACACTTCTTTTAGTTATTAATTATGATCATGCAGATTCTAAAATGTTCCAATACCTACTCATTCAATAAACACAGAAACAGAAGAAGGTAAGGTAAACACCGCTCAGATCTCGTGCATTACCATAAACTGAAACCTTGAAACCAAATATATCTCTGACATATCGAATATCCTACAAAATAACCCCAATCAATTATTATTTCCCAAGTAGGTATAGGTATATCCGCGAACCCAGTTGATCGGGACGCGCTACGCTGTCAGGTTTTGAGGACAGAGCTAACTAATGTTTCACTTGCCTTTCCAAATCCCTTTGATTTATTGAGCGGTTCGTGTATTAGATCTTAACAGCCAAGTTTCTACACGAAATTCGCCAAGGGCCACATTAATTTCAATACTCGAAATCCAATTAAAATTTGAATTGTGTTAAGCTAGGACTGTAGTCTGCACGTACGGTAAGATCGGTTTTCGCTTTTGTTTCTCTAATATTCAGTATCATTATTTCAAAGTTTATTTGTAAATTTTGCTAATTGTTTTTTTTTGACTATTTAATATAACCTAAAGATTAATACCAATAGGGATCATGACAACTCAATTAAATCAGCAACTCTTTATCAAACTTGAAAATGCGCTAAATAGTGACGTCGTCAAATTTCATCGCTCTCTTTTTCTTTCATCTATAGTTTAAAATTGTTATTAAAACTAACCGAGGATGAGAATTTTAGATCTTTTGGAAGACCCTAGTCTATTTAATAATCAGTAAGAAACAATTTATTTATTTTTGACATAAGTAGGTATTTATTTAGCTTTAATGAAAGGTTTTTCGCAAAAATAATATACCAGTTATTCTGTGAAGTTCGTGCAAATCTTATCAGACAAAAAGAAAAACACACTCTGCCCGTCTGCCCAAAACCTATTGAAATTTTTACGTCCAATTGTAAACCATACGCATGTCTCTACAACGCAATTACCGAAGTGCGTACCTACAACACTTACCAGGCATTGTAATGTAAATGCAGCAGCTAGGAATAGACTCGTCAACAATTTCGTGATCATGATCACGTCAATGATCGGTTAAGTTTTCCGATCGCATGGCCCACGTCGAATTCCACTGTTAGCCTGTTGTCCGATCAATCACCATTACGGATGTGGACCCTTTATCATGCTTATTTGTATTACATTAATTAATACGATCAAGGTGCGCCTGCTGAACGCTATTGTTTTAGGGTGGAGAGTGATAATTTTTTTATTGGATTAAACTTTAATGAATGACATGTCATGGTCAATAATTAGTATTGTTCTCGTATCGTAATGTACAATTATTATGACTTGTTGGAATGTAGGCTTTTTTGTCTGAAGGCTTTACACATAGAATTATAACGATACCTGTTATAAACATGTACTTATTACTTACATCTATATAAAAAAAACTTTGTGTAAACTAAATTATTTTACTATGCTCTCGCCTCTCATCGACATTAAAAAGAAACATAGATACATGGCTATTGGATACTCTATCTATACTTTCTTAACTAGTATATTAAAGTCAGAAATTCAAAAAAATCTTTGTCCTTGTCACAACGATTTCCTTGATCGTTGTGGAAAAGTTTTCCTTTGAAAATATGTTTTTCTGCCAAATTATTTCAATATCTATTTTATTATCATTTTCCTTATAATATTGTCATGCAAATCATGAAAGTTTATCAAGCTAACTGAGAACATTAGCTACTTGAATTTAAAGGACAAATCAGTACAAATCATTAGTGAGTTACAGCGCAATATTTCAATATGTTACAAATATTTACTGAGTTTAGGAAGTACATGTAGTGGTCTAGAGTTTGACCCCAAAACTGGTGCCTGGAGCTTGCGTCGGTTCGTGACCCGCCCTGACCCCGATCTACTAACCAACCGTATTGTCTCTTGGCTTGTGCTGTGGTACAAGTCATAAACTTTGATATGAGGGCCAACTGTCTAAGAAAATCGTAATCATTTGAGAGCTTAAAACGTATTACTCGAACTGTTTAAGGAGTTCATAAATGCTTTTTGATATGCAGGCATCTATGAACTCCTTCAAAGTTCGAACTATACTTTTGACAATCGTGGGGCTGAACCCATTGTTGTTCAATGCACGATTTCGCGCCCCACTATTTTTCATCTCATTAGAAAAGTTGTTTGTGAAAGTTTCCATCCATCCATCCATCAGCCTGTATGCATCCACTGCTGGACATAGGCCTTTTCGAGAGCGCGCCACCAAACACGGTCCTCCGCCTTCCTCATCCACCCGCTTCCCGCCACCTTCTTTAGGTCATCGGACCAGCGAGCTGGAGGTCGTCCTACACTGCGCTTACCGGTACGCGGTCTCCACTCCAGAACACGTCTGCCCCAACTGATGTGAAAGTTTAGTGATTTGGATTCCATTGAATTTGCCCAATAAGATTTTTGATTTTATTCCTTCTATTTAACAATGAATCCTGTTTCCACGTGATAATCAACTGCAATTCTACTTACTTTTGCAGTACTATTAAGATATTTTTTGTAGACATAGTTTGTTAGCTTTTCCCAATCCTTTTAATAAGACGTGAACAATCACTTCCTCAATGGATAGCAATATCCTTAATCTAAGAAGAAAAAACTGTTTTTCAGCAAACTCTTGTGCCTCACACCATCACCAAGCTGATAAAACAATCTGACAACATAATAATAATTACAATCCCCAATTACGTTCCTATGCAGGCAGTAGGAAATGCTGGCATATTCGCAATATTGACGTCTAAAACGCCGTATGAATACAGCTAATTGATCTTTGTTTTCGAAATTTCCTAATACGCCGATCGGCGTTTGAAATAAAGCAATAGGTGAAAAAGTAGAGTTACCACACTGATTTTTTGATCGAATCTAAAGCTTTCACACGAAAAATTTTCAATAATATGTGTAATACTCAATCATGTAAGTTCTTAACTCGTTCTAGGAAAACACTTTCTTTCCGTAGAGTTTAATCCTTGGCGCTTATCTCGTATAACATATTAGGAGCATAGACGCATAGATAGGGTACGTCTTACTGATGCTGCTTATGATGTTATTTCTGTCTATAATTTGTCGAACAAATGATAAAATGGTAGAGCTATTGACTTTTAGATTTATTTCGTTTACGCGTAGGTATGTTTTACGTTCCCTTCCATTAACTATATAATTATGTAATTTATTTATTGTACCTAGGTATTTTAGTCCCTTTGGTAGTTTTTAACCAATCTTGATGAATTTGCTAGTAAAAATTCGTAGATTTACGTAACTACTACATTAACAGAAAATATTATTCAAACACCACCGAATAAAGAGAACTTTTTTTTTCAGTCGCCCATTAACTTTTATCTAACTACCTAGTTCGAACATATTTTTGTCTATTCCAGTGCATCATGGTGATCCTACTAAGTCTTTACTCAAGCATTAATGAGTACATTCGGGTGCCATTGTCTAGAACGGATTAATGATATTAGCGCTGGAGCGCTGGCCTTTTGACCCCTGATGAAGATCGCTATCGAAGCCTAATGGTAGATTATGCGTCAGTGGTTTGTCGCTGCTATGATCAACATCGTTATTGCAACATAAAAACAAGCAGATTATGTAACATTTTTTTTATTTGATACTATATATAATGCCCGCGACTTCATCTGCGTGGATTAGATAAGGGTTTTAATGCCCGCAGGAACCCTTCAGTTTTCTTAGATAAAAAGTAGCCCCCAGGAAACATCCTATTTTAAACCAAATTTTATCAAAATCTGTCGAAAATAAAGGCCGTTAAACCGAAGCAGACAGACAGACACACTATCGCATTTATACAGATATTTTTTTAAAAATAACGCGTGAATTAAAACTTGTTCACTGTAAAAATAATAACGCCGGCTTCCATCAGCCAGACAATACATTTTCCAAGTCAACTCATTCAAAAATCACCTCATTAAATGATGGTCATTGAATGCGATTGAAAAAACTAGAAGTTTAATTTACAATCGTGCATTGTAGAGTCAACATCTCCTGAGGATGCTCCGGTGTCGGAGTGAAACGTACGTTGAGGGTATTTTGGAAGATTTATGTGGTGTGGAGAATATCGCGGGCCGCAAGTTCAAGATACGCACTGTACCACATAGATTTACCTTCTGTGGCGGATTATAGCAAATTAAACTTCTAGTTTTTTCAATGTCATGGACTTCCGCAAAGTAACGCCTGCTTCTATCCAATATTTGTCATTGAATGCAGCTAATAAAGTATCGTGACTGCTCGGTCATAGAAACAGGAGGCGCGTAAAATTTCCATGGTTTCAGTAAAGCTAATGGAAAATTGTTTTTGTGAATATTACAAAATGGCTGTCTTTCATTGATAAGGGAAGACCTGTGTCGTGACCCTCCCGTTGCCATCGGTCACGACAGTTTTTGGTGGTTGACGTGCCAGTTTCCATTGTATTTTGAAAAATTATTATCGCTGTTAAAGGTTCCCGTCGATAATGATTTCGTAAAGTCACATTATATCTCCAAACAAACCTCATGATTAATTGACAGCAGCTGTTTGCTGGCATTTAATAAGAACTATGCGAAATTTGTTAAAATAAGTAGATTCCTAAATCCGTGGTTAAATTAATCTGACAATCATAGAAACAGGTTAAATTAAATGCAAGTTTGGCACTACAAAACAGCATTTCTAAACTTGACTTTGGGACGGTTTAGCAATTTTATAATTTCGGAGGAAACCATTTTCATTACCTAAAACCTAGTCAGGCATTTTATCTGTAACTTAGCTAAATTTTTCGTCAGTCGTGCACTCTTGACAGAGTGGTCGTGGCTGCTTGAATGTTACAGGTACGAGTATGTTCGTCATCGGTCTTCTTTAATTTGGGCCGCACCCCCTCCCGCGCGTTGCTCCTCCACTTGTCTCGATTGGTACCGTTGCAGGAGCACTCCACCACAGTTGTCTGGGTCACAGTTTTTATTAGTTCTGTCCATCGAGTTCGTTAAAGTACCATGGCTGATAAAAATTTGTCAAGGCATCATAAAATCCCATTGATGACCCCTAACAACATCATATCTATAGTAATTTACCCTACAGGAATTGAGCACCTATTAAAGCTACCCCTTTGCGACCATACGAGTTTATCTTGTTCTAATTTGAACAATGGAGACGCACTTAATTCCCCCGAGTCCCGACCTCCGACACGGAAGGCGAAGTGTCACGGACCGATAAAAAATTGTCACAATGCAGTCGTGACTCCAGAGCCATTCATTCATAGGAGATGCCTTGAGAAAACACTACGTGCAAGTATTTCTGCTGAGTGCTGTATGTGGTAGTAGGTAGGTACTACTACTTATAACTTACTATAGATAGCATTCAATGCGCTTAGCAAATGAAAGCAGTGTGCGTCCCTAATATTTTTTTTTTCCATTAATTTGGTCTACCAACAGCTATATCATTTAAAACATACACCAGCAATTTTACAATATTTTAGGTACTAAAACAAAATGATTAGCCACAATAGGTAAAACATCGCATACGCTTTAGTGATAAGTTCTTTTACAACTAATAATAACAGTTCACATAATGCTAAATGAACCGACCTCCGGAAGTTATTTAAAGAATTGCCAAAAATATCCGGTACATTTTTGACCGAGCGAAGCGAAGGTCTCTGAGTCTACTTGGGTGAATTGGCACTTGTCCGTCCGTCTGTCAGAGCCTTATAACTTCTGAATTACTGAACGTAATTACTTCAAATTTAAATATACTATGTAAACCGATGGCCTCCCGCCGAATATGGCTTAAAAAGTTATAAAAATCTTTATTTCAGGGGGGCTCTCATAGAAGCGAATGCGAAGTAAAATATTTTTTATAGCATTACATAGGGTTGCGGTATATCATTTTAAAGATAATGAGGAACGGAGTCCAAAAATATTTTTTTTTGAATTTTTCCCCTAAAATTGACGAAATGGGAGGCTTTCAAAGTGGTGATTTTCTGACGTCCAAAGATGACCTCAGAACTCCCAATTTTCTGAAAGGCTGAGCCTGAAACTTGATTAATTATTTGAATTATATCCTGTACTTGAACAACAAATACTAAAATTAGATAAATATTATAAGGAAACGAAATTATTTAATTTTTAATGAGCATACGTATTTTTAACAAACTTCACAATGTTGTCAATAGATGGCGCTCTGTACAAATTTATTCGTTTGTGCTTAAAAAGAAAAGGCTCAGCCTGAAACTTGATCACTTATTTGAATTATATCCTGTACTTGAACAACAAATACTAAAATTAGATAAATATTCTAAGGAAACGAAATTATTTAATTTTAGCTTCACTATTTTTAACAGAACTTCACATAGATGGCGCTCTGTAAGTTTATGGATACCGCGAGGTCTCAGTTCGCGGCGAACCACTAGTAATTTTAGCTTTTACCATTCAGCTTGAATTTTAAAGATGTCGTTGGAATTAAATGTGCAGCCTGTAGTCGGTACGCGAATTTTTAGTTCCAAAAATTGTCAACAGATGTCACCACAGGGCAATTACATCGCGCTTCAGGTTGGATGTTTTGTTATCATAAGTAGCTTGCTGTAACAATGTGAAGTTAACTTTGCGCAGAGGCAATATCGTAACCAATGAGGTTAATCCGAGGTGCGATTATTGCTAGTTGAAAACTTTACCAATACCCCGCCGTGTGGTCGTGAAATACCGACCGCTATGGCAATTTTTGTACGGCTGTTAAGGCCTAATTATAACCTGACACTTCGTAGCATACAGACAGACACCCTTGTGTCATGTGTGCTTTCGCATTATGATATCAGTAATCAGTATTCATTCACTTTGCAGATAGACATTACGATATGATATTTAGGTACAGTCTATTTGTAGAGGCGAAGTAATATATGTAAACAAAACATACCAGCCACGACATTGCAACTTTGCTAACAATTTTTTCACTGTTGTTTATCACAAATCACTCACAAACGTCTTATTTCCTGAAGTAAAACATTTAAAGTTTTTATTATACTCAAAAGTAATTCAATTCAAGCACTTTGAAGCTAATAATTTATCAAATAACTAGCAAGAATCACGAAATAAAAACAAAGACTAATGACCTAATGGGCGTTTGACATATAGAAATAGAATGATTCCATAGAGATGTGACATGAAAAGTGAACCATAGACTGAATGATAGGAGCGGGTTTAATCGATTGTAATAATCGAAAATCGATTACCACATTCTATGATTATGAAATTACCTTGTGATGTTGAGGACGATATTATAATTAAACCTTTCACTAACATCTTATCACTAACTTGATAATAGTCGTTAAAGCCCTCCAACCCGCATTGGAGCAGCGTGGTGGGTCTAAGTTCTAATTCCCTCTCTCCTATGAGAGTGGAGGCCTGTGCCCAGCTGCGGTACGTTAATGGGCTGTAGTGATCAGTTATCATTATGAAAAAATTGTGTGTGTCAGCTCCGACGTACGACTGGAGTTTACTCTTTACGAACATCAATAGAAGCAGCGAAACGAATGACGACATTTTTTTGTCCCGGCCGCCAACCGCCTGCCGTAATAAAGGGATTAAAGATCTACGACCCTAATTTTACGATTTTCGATTTTTACAATCGACTAAAACCGCTCCTCTCATTCAGTCTATGGTTCACTGGTCAAACACATGTCAAACACCCATTAGGTCATTAGTTTGTGTTTTTATTTTGGGATTTTTGCTAGTTATTTGCTAATTATTAGCTTCTTAGTGCTTAAATTGAATTACTTTTGAGTATAACTTTAAATGTTTTACTTCAGGAAATAAGACGTTGGTGAGTGTTTTGTGATATACAACATATTAAAATATTGTTAGGGAAGTTGAAATGACGTGACTGGTATGTTTTATTTACATGATTTACTTCGCTCCGTAGAAGTATGTGGTAATCGATTTCAGAATGTATTCATTCAATCGTTCAGTCACAACTAATCTGTCAATGTTTCCATCACTATATGTCTAATGACAATTATAATCACGTGATCTGACGCCATATTTGTTTACTTATATTACTTCGCCTCTACAAATAGACTGTAGGTATCCCGTGGGAAATTTTTGAATTCCCGGTATAAAAATTTGCGCTTATTGTTATAATACATATTGGGATTGCAAGTATGTAGTCAAATATATTTTTAAGAAGGACTTATTACTAGTTATAAGTTATAGTAGTATTTTAATAGTCATTGTACAAGAATCTAGCATATTGGCCGCGCCTTCCCCGCTAATAAGTAACCTAGGTATATCCTTTTTCACGTACCGTTAATGCCGCAATAGTTTTGTACTGACCTGTTAAAATTGAGGCGCCAAGAATTAAGAACCACATACAATCGGATTATCGAAATAATAACTAATAATTTATCAGATTAATAAAAGCTATAAAATAAAATAACTATTATTAATCTTATTATGAACTACGAGTTCATAATAATTATTATAATGCTTACGAGCCCATTTATAGCTACTATATTACAGTACCTATGCATTCTATAAGTACCAACACTTAATAATCGAACACAGTCTATAATCACGATACTAATCAAATGGCCGTGACAAAAAGGATTGTGTGACAAAACTGAACACCCGAGATTAGTGCGATCCAGATTTAATAATGTCACACAGTTTTGACTTATAAGGCCTGGACAAACACCGTAACGCGCGATTACATGCAGCTGGACGGAATGCTGAAAATAATAACATAGTATGAAGTTCCAAAATAATTTTTCACATTTTCTTAAGCGCCGATTGCACCTAAACTTTTATATTTTGAAAGAATTCGGATACAACACATCAAATTGGTTCCGAGTTGGTGCAATCGGGATTTAATGTATTATTTCATTGATGCACGATAATTATTCAACCTGTAGGTAGTAACCTAATTTTTAATGTGTGTATCCATCTCACAATCACAATTATCGTAGCACGATAATAAATTGTTGATATCTCTCGATTGGTTGGATCTATCTAGCGAGGATATGAAGTTAAGTAAATTATTGATAAGAAGCTAAACCAACTAGCTTATCCATGCGAACGAGTTTCGCTAAGCGGAAATGCCTTAGGAGCCTGAGTATCTAGGTACTTTGCTGAAATCAGATGGGAAAACATGGATGCTTATTCAATTAACTGCGTTAGAACAGGCAGTTTCCCTTTTATTTCGGATTTCATACAACCGACAAGCTATGGCGGGACTTCAGCGATTTCGCTGCATACGGTTTCGCAGAGGAGATGTGCTACTTAATCATCAGTTGCCCGTCGTTGTGACGCTTTGTGTATGTCCAAGCCTTTAATAACGTCACGCAGGTTTGACATTTAGCAGCGGGTGAAAGCGCGGCTTATTGAGTGGGATCGATTGATCGCCTATAATCGTATTATCGCCTTGCGGGGGGTCCCGGAATAGTTAAGTGTATCGGGTTCATAAAAATTGTAACCACCTCTAGCTTTAAGACTCGATGGTGTGTAATCGTTATTATGTCTATATTTTGCGACTATTTGCGGAGTAAGTGGTGCAGGTTCTATTCCATGAAAAGCCAATAACATAAAACAAAGCTCAAGCCTGCATAGCCTGATGCCAGTTTTCGTCTTGCTTCTGGGTAGGTTTTTGCAATCCGCACAGCTGGTGCCGGTTCTAAGTTTCCCGCCTGTGGTTGATTTCGTGAAATGAACCTTTTGAGTTGTCAGTAACTTAGTGAATAATTTGTTATACGAGGGAACAGATTAACGTTACTTAAAATATAACTTTTTCTTTGCCGCAGCTGGCTCTAATACGAATTATATTGGGGACTGTAAGTAGTAGTACGTGTTAACTACGTAACAAACTTTCTGAAATTACGGACTTTTCCATTAACAAAACTACCTAGCTGGGAAAGACACACGTGTGTTGATATATTTTATTTGATTACTACCATTATTAATAACTAAATTATTCTTTATAGGATCTTAATTGTATTAACGAACTCAAAGAAAGGACTTTCCATCCAGAAAAAGTATTATTTCTCATACATTTGCCATTCAGCGACTGACTTACGGTTTGGTAATCACCTTAAAGGGCTGGAGATATTGGCTAATACGTCATCATATAATGTCGGCGCTCGGCAGGCGTTTCAAAACCCAAATCAATCACCGTTTTAAGTGCTTCAATCATCGATACGTAACCGGCAAGGATCCGGTCACGATCGCAAACGGAGTGTCTTTAATATTATGATGTGCAATAATTATTGTTGCGCTCACAAATTATTATACTAATAAGTCATGTATATGCATACTTATATATTTGCTAGAAAGCTACGTGATTAAGCGTTAGTAGTCTGTCTAACTCTATTGAAAGCCGAGAGTAATTTATTTATAACATTTTTAGATACTTGCACTGGGGCAATACATAAATCAAGACAAATAAAACAAAATTAGTTCATCCGGGGATACCCGTTCCTTTTTTTTTTATTTGACGCCATTTTGCACTCAGCTTTGTAGAACCGACATTAGATCCAAAATCTCCTAAATTATTCACTGTTGCTATTTGACAAGGGCTACAGCTGTAGGTCTTCATATTAGAGCTCAAGGATCGTCTTTATAGTTACGATTTAGTTAACACTTAACATTCCTGTGGATAATATAAGAGCCGGCACAGACAGAAAGAGTTCAGCCGTTCTACCGCGTTCCGCATTCTTTGTAATGTTTTTAACTTTATAGCGCCGCGCAGACTTCGGACAGTCAGACAACTATACAGTGTAACTAACCTGACGGGGTCCCTAAGAATCTATACCTTACTCTACCTATAAAATTCAATATCTCTTTAAAATGGCACGTGAATCATCCAGCAGTAAGACCCTCATAATGTTGCGTCCATAATAAACCAAGATCTTTTAGAGTTTCGGAAGCCCCGAGTTCAACCATCCCAACGACTTGCTTATATACCGATCTATAGTGACGTGTTCAAGTTTTAAATAATTTATAAACGCTTTCAAGTATTGATTTAATGTAAAGTAAATGGTGATTGGTAGCTCCACCCCGCTCACCAATGATAGGCTTCGTCCCTCTCTTGGTATCCCAAGAGGCACTAGTCATCGACTAATGGGTCTCATAAGTATACCAAAAGGCAGCAGCCTCCCCTCCTTAAACCACTAGGTCACCATTTGGGGAAATAGCGCGACGTATGCAAGCATACTTTAAGTTAGTTAAGTACAACGCGGAGACCACCATGGGTAGTAGGACGTCATTTGTACGTTACATAGGTTGTGAGCCAATGTGACGCAGCATAGGTCGTGAATCTATGCATTTACAAGTAACATAGGTTGTGAATCTATGGAACCGTAAATAGTATAGTAGCACAGGTTGTGAATCCATGCAACTATGAATAAGTGTCGAGGCTGAGTCAGGCGTAGTGCAAAACATAGCTAGATATTCGGTATCTCACGTGTGATCCAACCTTCGGTAATAATAAACAGCGTCCTATCAACCATGGTTAGTTGTCGTTCGAATGTAACGATAGTTACGGGTTTACATAATGTAAGCATAAGTAATCATCTATAAGCAGATCGCATGGCAGAGCCAGGTGTACTGCAGAACATAGTAATGCACATGAAGTACATTGCGCACAGAGAGCAAGCTCTCTGGTTCAACAACGAACCAATCCCATCCAAACGTCCAACTAGGTAGACATCAAGACAGAACCAGCCGTGCTGAGGCATCGCCGAAGCGATATAACGTACATTCCGCAGCCCCAACTCAACCAGCGATGATTATGTATAGGTAATATACGTGTAAGTACGTTGTATTAATATATGTATATAAATCCACCATAGGCGGATCAAATATCGTTGGAGGCTTCCAACGACATTATGCGTTCGAACGAGCGACGGACATCGTGACACATACTGCACGCACCATTACACGAACAGCGAATCCACTTTGCTCAGCATCAGCCCGAGAACGACGGTGGACATCGTGACACATACTGCATGCATCAAGCGCATACACCACAGCTTCGCTGTGCACCATCACATACACAAGCTACCACAGCATACTATCGCATCACCGTCGCTTGTTCGGCGACCAGTCCGTTTGTCGGAAATCCTTCTAGCATGGACCGAGATCGCTCCTCCACTATATATACTATATTTTATTCTCTAATATTGTTATAAATATATATATTTTGACTGAGAGGTACGAATCGTCACAACAGTTACAAATTTTACATATAATGCGGAACGCAGAACTCTGTCTGTGCGGGCTCATATATGAAGGCTTTTTATTACTCTCATCGCATAGTCTACATATCATCAAACTTTCATGCTATGTAGATATACAAATAGTGTTTCTTTATAGTGTTAGGTTAACCAAAAATAAATTAACACGGACGAAATCGCAAGCGCCTACTCCGTCATGTATTAAATTTCATGAAACCCGACCGCGCACGGTAGCCTACACCCACGGAATTTAAATTCGGGAGCTGGATACGACGAAGCGTAAACAAATTTCACGTTTATGTCACATCAAAGCTGCCATAAATTCCGTATACATTTTATAGCTGACAGGAATACCTTTTATGCTGATCCAAATTGCTTAATTCGGGACCGTAAGTAATTTGTGGTCGTTTAATGGTGGCAATGACACCTAAAGGAAACCTGATGCCGAAACTGATGTTTTTTGTAATACCTGTAAGGCTGTATCCTGTACATACCGTGTACGCGTGAAATTATGGCCAGTAATTTAACACATTTAGCTCAAGCTGAGCAATTAATTTTGGCTAACCCATTAAAATATGGTCTTGTAATTGTGATTTGTGACCGACAAAATTTTACAGAAGAGCAAAAAAAAAATGTTTTGGGGTAGCCCTTCCTCCTCATCAGATGTCGATGAATTGATGTTGTAAAATGTAGTAGTTACATACCTACACCTTTTTAACTATTTCAATCTAACGTATAGTTTGTACTCTGTATTGCATAGGGTTTTGGGCAATGTAAATATTTGTTACGTAACGTATGAATTGTAGGTATATTAGGTACCTACTACCTACCTATTTTCATTTTGTTTTGACCAATTGCCTCGTTGGTCTAGTGGTTAGTATGTTCGACTGCGGCCGACGAGGTCCCGGGTTCGAGTCCCGGGTCGGGCCATAATAAGTATTGGGTTTTTCTGACAAGAAATTCTCAATACTAACCCGGAGTTAGGAAGTTGGCGGTGTTTCACCCCCGTGCCTCGGAGAGCACGTTAAGCCGTCGGTCCTGCGCCTGATCTCTCTCCGGTCGTGTCGGATTTTCCGTCCCATCGGGCTTTGAGAGTAAAGGAACAGAGAGTGCACCTGTGTATGCGCACACACTTGAGCACTATAATATCTCCCGCGCAGATGGCTAATCTCTCTGGAGATTGGCCGCCGTGGCCGAAATTCGGTCGGGAGGAAATTATTATTATTTACATTTTGTAACATTTTTCTTTTTATGAAAAGAGCACCTGCTGAGCCTCTAGCCGGCTCTACGCAGTATCTTTCCGAACCGGTGGTAGAGTCTTGACTTCTCATTAGGGACACCAGTTGTCCTTCGTGAAATAAATAAATCATTTCATTTTATATATTGGCTATAAGTTTATGTACTATTATATTATGTATACAGTGTATTATAATATTACCTATACCGTGTTCACACTGGACGTATGAATCATGATTCATTCGCTCTCATTACTGACAGATGGCGATTGGCGGCGCAACGGATTGATTCACGATAGGCGCCGCGCCGCCATGTTTAATCGTTGCGTAATGAGCTATTGATCATAGTATGCAGTGTGTGATGTGTCTTTAAATATGTACATTACTTGAAGTATACATCCTCCCAGACCTAGCTTACTTGCATCGGTATGGAGTTCAGTATAGTATCTATCACATACTTCAAAGAATCTATATTTTATTTTTTAAGGGGTGCCTAAGATTCTTAAATGGTGACCTTCATCTTCATTTTCCAGTTGTGGAGTAGATAGTTGGCGCTGTCCTATACCCTGCTGTTAAGAATGTTCACCGGATAGAACTAGGTACTAAGTAGGTAGGTACCTAAGCTCCACGCTTGTAAGAATATAGATTTTAGTCAAGTTCTTAAAACAGATTTATTTTAAAGGTGTCCCTTTAGTTGAAAAGATTTTATATTATAAAACGTTAAGTATGTTTATAGATGGCGCTATCATGAACAGGCGTTTTGACCGCTACCGACGCTTTTTACGATATCTCAAATCCCTTCAACCTTTTACGTTTATTTATCCCTCATTTACGTCCGTACTCCGTACACTACAGACAAACGTCTAAATCCAAGAGGCATTTATCCCAGACAGCTACGAGCGCTGCTGATAAAACCCATCGAGATGGTTCCATGAAGGAGCCAACTGCTGGCGAAATTTAAATCTCATACAGCGATTAAAAGCTGTAGGTAGCTTCAAACTACTAGATATTTTATAGTAAGAGTTCGAAAGTTCAAGTAAAATCTCTATTTCTCTTTTAGCATGTCTTTACAATATGTCTCTCCCTATGTCAGGAGAATACCACAAATGAATAGGTATTACATTTTCCTAAAATCATGAGTGATTTAAGGGACCGGCGACCACCGCTCGCAACTTCTACTCGAACCGCAAATATAAATTTGCCGGTATATTGCTATCCCTATTTGGCTGAAGACACATGATCGCGTGCAAGCGCGATAGCAATATGAGCGTACAGAATTTGTTATACATTTAGTCTTGTTCCGTGAATACCAAAAATGATGAATGAAAAATTGTTGTGTTTTTAACTTCGTGTTGTTATTCTGTAACTTGACAATATAGGCTATGTTCCTGATCAATTAGTACGTGAGATATCGTTGGTTTTAATATGAAACAAATAAGGAGAAAACATGTCGTTTATGTCGCAAAAACATGCAAAACGCAATGTGCTTACATTTAATTTTGGGAAAGTATTTTGGAAAAATAATTATCCAGGGACCTAGATAAATACAAGTTCAATCTTAATAATCGCATAATATGGAGGAAATATGCTCGAATTACTAATTATTTTGGTATTACGTTTGTATGAGCAATTCACCCTCCGCTGGCGCCTTAAGTAGGACTGCGTGGGGATGTTCCGATGTTAGCATGTTAAACAATCATTTTTAATTATTATTTCTATTAAGTTTAAAATTTGTCTTGCGACATTTTTACTTGATTAGCGTAATTGGATTTTGTCCGTATTAATTAAATAAATAAATAAAAAATGAGACGAACTGCCAAATAAATAAACCTCAAGTTATTGACGATAAAACTAATTGATTTAGTGGTGGTCATTATGACAAAATATACTAACAATACTGAGGGTCGGGCAGTGACCACCAATTACTGAAAGACAAGAGCTTTGTCATTCAGTAATTTTGACAAAGACATAGGTCAAGTTGGGCCTTCGGGGCACATCCCACGATATCACCTACACACTCTAATAACATACATCTCATTGGCTCCGGTGATAAAACCCGTATTTTGTCGCGGCATTTTGGCAGTCGCGTCACTTTATCGCGGATTTTTTTCTGCGATCATTTGCATTATCGCATCGTTTCTCAGAAACTGCATTTTGCTTAAAAGGTAAAAATAAATCGTTTTAGCGCTAAGCATACGATAAGGATGCATACATTTTAATTTTATGGCTTTGGTCTGACTAATTTGTAGAAGGAATATTGACCTCCTTGGCGGTTTGATACCTAGTCTAGCAAATAATCTCATTTTACCTCTAACAACCCTATTCTTAGAGGTGCAAAAGTATTTTTTTTTTTTCTCCGCGGTTGTTTTATCTGCTTATTATAACCATAGTTTCGTAGGCATTTACACGAATACACGAGTAGATACTCTTAAGTGCAATTTTAGTTTTCTAATGAATCAATAATCCTTGTGGGCTTGCCAACAGAACGTGGTTAGGTAAAGCCTTGCTAGGGGTAATAAAAGCTCAGGCCAGAAATAAAACAAGAAGACGTAATGAATTACGATGAAACAATTTTGGTCTATACTTGTAGTAAGTTGTGCTTGGTAATGTTTCTAACGTCCAAACCCGTAACATTTCGGCACGGGCCAAACTACAAGTAGATAATTATTTTAAGTGTCAATAAATAATAAAGATGGCCGCGCGCCGCTGAGTGCTCGTCCATCTCTCTTATCTCAATTCTTAATGCGCCTCTTTGCTGGTCATTCTTTTTTTGAAATTTTTATTTTCTTTTTTTCCCACGTCATCCATCGAAGAGTTTAAGTTTATGTTGACACCATGAAGGTTTTATGTTTTAATCTGAACTTAAATTCCGTTCAATCTAAATCGGTAGTATTACAAGGTTATATCGACGCCCGTTTTACATTTTTATCTAGTTTATGGTCACATTGGTAGTTAATAGTGATGTATGATCTTTTAGTTAATCTAATAGGTACACTACACACATTCCTGCAGTTGTCGTTGAAATGCTACAGAGCTTTCTTCTTCATTCTCTCTTCCCGAGCCTGTTTTTGTTATGTTGGTATAGTTTTACGCAGGATTAGGTAATAGGTACACCAACCATCCCTAGTTCCCAAGCCCTAGTAGGTCTGCCTAGAGCGTTTAGATTGCCAAAGACAGGGAGTGCAGCAACTGGCTCAGCATTACTACTTACTTTTAAGTTCTGTAACTAATTCATGGTTTTGAGTTATCTCTTTGAGGGTACGGAATTCATTTGGCGAGTTTCAGGTAACTCTTTTGCCAATACTCCTGAAAAAGTGTTGTGATTTCAGTAAAGGCATCTGTTACAACTTACAACTCATCACCAAAAACCATATAAAATAGAGCGCACCCCTGCATTTATACTGTACCTAGTACCTACATACCATTTGTCATATGAAGACATAAAGACATGACTCGTAATAAAACAACAACATAATCCGCAATGATCATGACCACTGTCTGTCCGTTTGTGGCAGCGGGCACGCTCCGCACCGCAATTACGTAACATAAATTTATTCAAACTCGAAACGCATGCGCCGTGATCGATGGTCCGGTACCTATTCGGAAACGCAACAAAATGCTGTTGCGCTTTTGATTTATCGGTACAACTTTGTGTACTGCCTAACTGCCTCAAATCGCTCTTGATTTAGTCGATGTCCAGGAAAACAGGCGTCTTTGTTGTGTCAATCTTGGGCTTAGGCAACTTTTTTAACTTTTAACAGACTTCAAAAAAGGAGATTTTTAGGTAGGTCGCTACCTACCTAAAAATCTCCTCCTAACCTGTTAGGGGTATGGCAGTTATATTAAGCCCATACCATTAATCGCTTTCTATACGGCCTCGTACCGGATCGCTAAATCGCTTGGTGGCACGTCTTTGCCGGCGGTGGTACCTAGCCACGGCCGAAGCCTCCCACCAGGCCAGACCGGAGAAAATTCAGAAATTATATACTCCCAAATTGACCCTGCCGGGGACCTCCCACGTTAAGACAACAGTGCTGAACACTGCGCAAAACTGCGCCAGTGAGGTAGTCGGAGGTTCCTGGTTTGACTCGTACATTGGTGCTGATTCTGTAGTGCACAATCTCTAAACTTAACTAAAATGAATTATTGCTAACCCTTTCATAATAGTCCCTTCGGAAAGGGACAGAACTAGTTTTAAAGCTGACAGGTTAGTTTAGAGATTGTGTTATACAGAATTGGCCACAGTATGTATACTTAAGTCTACGTCTTTAGCGCTGGAGCTCTTCTCTACTTAGAGTAGAGAAGAGAGAGGCACCTCTTCTTCTCTTTTTCTTCTTGGTCGTCTGCTTCATTATAGGTCCATCATACTAATATTATAAATGCGAAAGTGTTTGTTTGTTGGTTTGTCCTTCAATCACGCCGCAACGGAGCAACGGATCGCCATGATTTTTGGCATGGGTATAGTTGAGGACCTGGAGAGTGACATAGGCTACTTTTTATCCCGAAAAATTAAGGAGTTCCTGAGGGAATCAAAAAACCTAAAACACGCGGACGGAGTCGCGGGCATCAGCTAGTGCTTTATAATTGAAAGGTCGTGTCCGCAGTTTTGTGCCTGTTGCGCTGTTTTTTTTTTACCTAAGGGACCTACTATAACGAAAATAACCTTATTGCTAATTAGCAAAACGACACACGTACCTACTATCAAATTATTATTATCCGTGGCGACATAGCTAATGTGATGTAAACCGCAAACCGAGTTCCAGAAAAAATACACTAGTAAAATAATGAGGTAAAGAGGTTTTTTTTTTCAAAACGCTGCCAAGGCCGCATTACGTTTAAGTTCAGGTTGCGGTCGCGAACATCGGCCAAGCTCTAAATTAGTGTAATCTTCCCACCTCAAGGTCCCCACATTATGTGCATACCTACTCGTACAATGCTTACTTACGTTACACCTATACCTACTTATTTGTAGCTCTTCGCTGTGATCTTATAAAGTTTGGGTTTGATTCCCAGAAGTGACACTTTTCGAGTTGTCTCTAGCCTGGTCTGGTAGATGGCGGTGTTTCACCCCCGTGCCTCGGAGAGCACGGTAAGCCGTCGGTCCCGGTTATTTTCACTGACGTGATAATAGTAGTTAAAGCCCGCCAACCCGCATTGGAGCAGCGTGGTGGGTCCAAGCTCTAATTCCCTCTCTCCTATGAGAGTGGAGGCCTGTGCCCAGCCCAGTGGGACGTTAATGTACTGTAGTGGTGGTGAGGTGGTGGTCAGGTAGGCTTCGGGCTTACCTCGTTTCCTCCCTACCGGTAAAGGCGTACCGCTAATCGCTTTAGCGTTCCGGCATGATGCCGATGTAGCAACCCTTTAGAGGAATGGGTTGATTAAACTGCCACTCTACGTAACCCTTTAAAATTACAGCAATAAAAACGTTTCCATCTTTAATACCATCGCAGTTTTTCCACAAAGTGAGATCGCAGTCAAGGGCTAACCTCGTACGCAGAGAATAAACTTCATGTAACTAACTTTAAAATAGGTATTTAGTAGGTTTCACAGAATTTGTCTTATGTCTACAAAATAATATAACGAAAAAGAAAGAAGCATTTAAGGAGACATTTTGTAATCTGAGAGACAGATTTGATCCCCAAAAAGTTAACATAATATTACCAACTTGATTCCATATTTTGAGTTTTGTAAGTCGATTAAAATAAACCTAACGGTATTACGTAGTACAGCCTCAAAGTGCCTATGTTATGAAGATGTTGCCCTAATATGCCCATAGGCGAAATAGAGCATGAAGTTGTTTAGTGGCTTTATTTGGAGACGGGGCGAGAGGCTGCGCGCGTCGGGACAACATCCGTGACATCGATAATAACTGCGCCCTGACCCCCTTGGAGATGTACATTCGCGTATAATATCGTTATAATAATTACTAGCTTACCCGCCCCGACTTTATTCGGGTGGAATTATACTGACACGCGGACGAAGTCGCGGTCATCGTCTTATCTATCATACTAATATTATAAATGTGAAAGTATGTTTGTTTGTTGGTTTATTGGTTTACTAGCTGATGCCCGCGGCCTCTTCTTCTTCTTAGTTTTTTTAATTACTTACCACGGGAACTCCTTATATTTTCGGGTTAAAAAGTAGCCTTTGTCACTCTCTTGCATGGATAGGATGACCTGGAGACCTGAGTCCGTCTGTTACCTTTTCACGGCCCATCTGTTTAATGAGATACGTATAGTTTGCATCCTGAAACCCGGAGACGGGCATAAGGTACTTTTTCCGAAAAAAATTTGGCTAATTCTGTTCTACACAATCTCTAGACTATACTCAAAAGTCAAATGACACCTCTAAAAATGTTGCTATCCGTTTCCGCAGGGAGACTAATGAAAGGGATAGAAATATATTTAAATGTGTCATAGAATTTGGAAAAAAAATCTGCGCTACAGCCTACAGCCAAGGTCGATAGCTTGAGGTCAGTATCCCTGTTAATTGTGGGAGAAAACCAGTGCTGTCCAGCATTATTTGCCCATTACAGTTAGCTCAGTAACTTGAGGGTAATTTATAAAATAGTGCAAAGCATTTGTTCACACGTCAGTCTCGCGCCATCAAGCACGTACCGGGCAGGTGTGTAATGCGTTGTGCGCCCGCGTCTGTTGATCTTACACATTTAACAGGCATAGAGCTACGCGGTCACCTCGCCTAACGTCGTCCTGAAACGCCTGAATACCTACGCTATATAATTTCGAACTTTCATACAAAAACTCCTCGGCATATTGCGTTCATTCAATATAACTTACTTATTTGTTGGTGTCCTAGGTGAGCGACGAAAACGACCCGACGCGATACGACTCTAGAAAATGGGGCCAATTCTGTTTAGCACAATCTCTAAACTAAACTAAAATGACAGCTCTATTTATATTGCTATCCCTTTCATAATATTCCCTACGGAAAGGGTCAGCACTAGGTTCAGAGCTGTCATTTTAGTTTAGTTGAGAGATTGTGTTAAACAGAATTATTGGCCCTAATGTCAATTTTATCTACGCGACAATGTAGGCCACGTGAAGGGTCAGATACTGGTTGACACTTGCATTGTCCCGTTTGTCGCTCACGTAAGACAATGCCTAGGCGCACTTCAATTTAGCTGCTAGAACGCGTAATATCTCAGTGGTTGCGCTTTAAAAATCCTTGCCAAGCACTTGCTAATATAAAATCTTTGATTATATACTCCCTATAAAATATTAGGTAAGTACGCTATCTTTCTCCCATATGAGCTATGACATCGGAGGTATAGTAACTGCAGGATATAAATTGGATGTTCTGTGTGATATTGATATAATTACACACTCACAAATAAAAAAAACATCGATCCAAATACACACAAATGAATGTAACAGCTATTACACGCACCTCCATCATTTTTATGACCGTTTGGGCTTTTACGTTGGCAGAAGCGAACGATACGTATGCCGGCTCCCCCTCACAGTCGCGTCGCTGATCGCACAACGGGTGATGAGATGACGGCATCAGGTCTAATAACACTGTAATTACTCACTAATAGCGACTGCTTATCGAATAACTGTTTACATAACAAAATTACAGGTTTCTAATTGTGATTAGATCCTCGCTTCAGACAGTTTTGTTGGCTGTCATTTTTTTATGAATCCGGCCTTATTATGCAAATACGGTCTAAATACGATTGCTATTTTGACGACCTCCCTGGCGCAGCGTTGAGCGCTGTTGTCTTAACGTTCCGGGTTCGATCCCCGGCAGAGTCAATTTGGGAATTTATAATTTCTGAATTTTCTCTGGCCTGGGCCTGGTGGGGAGACTTCGGCCGTGGCTAGTTACCAGTTACCACCCTACCGGCAAAGACGTGCCGTCAAGCGATTTAGCGTTCCGATACGATGCCGTGTAGAATTAGAAACCGATTAGGGGTATGGGGTTAATATAACTACCATACCCCTAACAGGTTAGCCCGCTACCATCTTAGATGCATCTTCACTTACCATCAGGTGAGATCGCAGTCAAGGCCTAACTTGTAGTTGATAAAAAAAAATGTGTTCATCAGTAAGTAGGTACTTCATCCCCTAATCGGTTTCTAGTCTCTACCGGAACCCTAAATCGCTTGGTGGTACGTTTTTGCCGGTAGGGTGGTAAGTAGCCACGGCCAAAGCCCCCACCAGGCCAGACCAGAGAAAATTCAGAAATTATGAATTCCCAAACTGACCCTGTCGGGGATCGAACCCGGGACCTCCACGTTAAGACAACAGCGCTCAACACTGCGCCACGGAGGTCGTCGACACATATTGACTACCTAAGCATGTATGCCCAATCCGCATTTGGCCAGCGCGGTGTACCCACTATGGCCAAGCCCCTTCTAATTCTGAGAGGAGACTCGAGTGCTCAGTAAAGAGTTGAAATGATGATAGGCAAATACATGGAGAGTGACATACCTACTGATTAAGTCAATAGTCAATTTATTGGTACAACTTTGTTTGCAAAGTCACGGGTATCGTCTAGTTTTGAGTGGTTACTTAATCCACCACCGCCACTACAGCCTATTAACATCTCACTGCTGAGCACAGGCCTCCACTCTCATAGGAGAGAGGGAATTAGAGCTTGGACCCACCACGCTGCTCCAATGCGGGTTTGCGGGCTTTAACGACTAAGTATTATCATGTTAGTGAAAATAACCGTTACTTAATAAATATAGTATATTTTTTTTATGAACTAACCTGGCTACGAGTATTTCAGTATTCTAAGAAGAATGCAGTAGGTACATATGTCGTAACAGCAACTCTCGCGGTGGCGCCAAAGCTCATAATATAATGACAGAGGCGCTCTCGGCGACGGGTCCCCCTTTCATTTCAATGAGCATAATAATAGAGCTCTTTGTTGACACCCGCTTCTACCTTTATAGCGTCTTTGATATACCGAATGGACTCCATTCGGTATATCAAAGATATATAGAAGGTATCGAGTATCTTGAGTTACACAATGACACAAATAAATTTGTCTTTCTTTATAATAATACTCGTAGATTATATTTTCTTCTCGATCCAAAATGATAAAAAAGTAATTAGTACCTACTTACTTATTTAATGATATACTGCTCATTACCTAAAGCATTATAAAGCTTTCCTGTGTTCTTCATAAGCCATAATTTTCTCAAAGGTGTGTGCATCCACTGTCACTGTCAGCCAATCCGCACTTGGCCAGCGTGGTGGACTACGGTCACACCCTTCTCATTCTGGGGAAACTCGTGTTTAAAGTGGACCGACGAATGGGTTATTAAATATTAATTGCACATTCTGGATTGATTAATTATCAGAGGCCCAGGGGGTCTACTCTCTTTCTCTAAAACGAAACTTCGCAAACAAACGAACGAAATTTCGTTAACTCCTCTCCTACATAATATTATCTCTATGCTCCTCTCTATTTCGTTTTCGTACACGCAGACGAAGTACGGATCCATAGAAAATTTTCGTGACCGATTGGATTGAACGATTTTGTGTGGGTCTAATAACCGACTATAATTACGTTCGTTTGCGAAGTTTCGTTTGAGAGAAAGAGAGTAGACCCCCTGTTGTCTAAGCAAATCGTACCTAATCATTTGACAGCTTAAAACGTATATTACTCGAACTGTATAGGGAGTTCATAATTAGGTATTGGGGCTGATTCTGTTTAACACAATCTCTAAACTAAAATAAAATGGCAGCTTTAAATCTAGTTCTGTCCCTTTCCGTAGGGAGTATTATGAAAGGTTTAGCAATATTTGTAATGCTCTAATTTTAGTTTAGTTTAGAGCTTGTGCATTACAGAATCAGCCCCATTGTTTTTTGACGTGCAGGCTATGAGCTCCTTTATAAGTCGAATCATCCGTTTGACAAACGATTACGATTAAGATTTCCTTACACAATCGGGGGGCAATTTTCGACTTGCGTATATTGATGATGCATTTTTTTCCAGGGATCCGATAACCCCGTGGAGGAAAAGCCGAGCAGCGAAAAGAGCTACGTGGTGGGAGCGTGGCCCGCGAGCACCCCGGGACACACCGGCTACCTCACCGTCGCCACTCTGCCGCCAAGTTTTAGGCGACGTGAGTTTGCTTTTAAATGCACCACTTCAGCCCATTAACGTCCCACTGCTGGGTACAGGCCTCCATTCTCATAGGAGAGAGGGGATTAGAGCTTAGCTCCCTCACGTTACTCTCCGAGGCACGGGGGTGAAACACCGCCAACTTATTAACCCCGGGCTAGTACTGAGAATTTCTAGTCATTGCTGTATCCATTATACATAATCTATACCTATGTGCAAAAGTTCGGATGGATGGATGAAATTTGACACCAACCTAACAGTAATTTATAACAGGCTACTTTTTATCCCTGAAAATTAAAGAGTTCCCGCGGGAACCGAAAAACCTCAATCCATGCGGAATGCGGGTGAAGTCGCGGGCAAGAGCTAGTTTAGTAATATAAATCTTAAGGTGTTTAGTCTATCAGCCTTGTGGCATTGAACATATAGAAAAAACGCGGAAACCCTGGCAAAACGCGTAAGCGACGTGATAACGTCGTATACAGATAACTCGCAATGTTTATCCTTTCACCAAGATTTAATTAATATTAATGAACACTTTTCGTTAGCAATGTGTATGCCTGCAACTTCGCCCGCGTGGATTGAGGTTTTTTTGGTTCCCGTGGGAACTCTTAATTTTTATGGTATAAAAAGTAGCCTATGTGTTATTCCATACTACAATCTGTCTCTGTGCCAAATTTCATCCAGATCCGGCCAGCCGTTCTGGCGTGATTGAGTAACAAACATCCATCTATCCATACATCCACCCAAACTTTCGCATTTATAATATTCGTACCTATAGATAGGCCCGAGGGAGACTTATCAGCAACTGTCATGTCTCCGCGGGTATGTTATATTAATAAAATGATACTCCCAATATCCGTCCTACTTACCTACTACGTATATTTTCTTTACTTTCCCAAGTAGGTAAATTTACCTCCTTGGGAAAGTAAAGAAAATATTGATAATCAAATATCAAATAAATATTATAAATGCAAAAGTTTGGATGGATGTATGGATGTATGTTTGTTACTCAATCACGCTCCAACAGCTGAACGGATCTGGATGAAATTTGGCACAGAGATAGATTATAGTCTGGAATAGCACATAGGCTACTTTTTATCCCGGAAAATTAAAGAGTTCCCGCGGGAACCGAAAAACCTCAATCCACGCGGACAAAGTCGCGGGCATCAGCTAGTATTTGATATTACAGGAAAATCAAAGCCGACAAAAGCAGAAGATTCTAACGAAACCTCAAATGGAGAAGCCATAAAGAATAATTCTGAAGAAGCAATGGCAGTAGACGAGAAAAACTTGTGACAGTCATAAATAAACTTTTCTCACCGAAAAGTCTATGTACCTATCATATTAAGTAAATAAAACAAACATGGATTTATTAACACTTATATTTTATTATTAAATATTGTCTTAGATTATTATTAATCTGTTATACAAGTCTGTCTTACAAATACTAGAATATAATATATTCTTATTTCTAGATATAAATTATACATTAGGTACTATATTATTATATGTTTTTAAAATTAAAAACTTCACTTAATCTGTTTACAAACGTTCGTCTCACGTTAGCTAGGTCTAATAAAATTTATACATTTGTTCGGAACATCATACGCAATTTTTAGGAGTAATGCACACAGAGTTGCGGAATGAATAAAAATCTGTTATAACAAATTGAAAATACAGGATTTTAATGTACGTAGGTTTTTTTTTAATTTATAGACTAGTGCTTGGCTGCAATCACACTTGCTGGAAGTAGTGATGCAGCCTAAGATGGAGCGTGCTTGCCTTTCTAGGATGCTCTTGATTTGAAGATACCAATATTATAAAAGGATGGAAAAACGGAAGCCGGAAGGGCGTTCCACATCATAGCGGTTCAAATTAGAAACGAGGAAGCAAATCGTTTTGGTTCCGAAAGGTTGGAAAGGTTTCGGAATTCCGCGAGCGGAAAACACATGCAGTCTTTTTTTTTGACGAATGCAAATGTCTCACGGATTTCCTCAGAGATTATGTCAACCGTAAAGTAAATGCGGAAAATGACTACACCTGAAGTGCGTAAAACGTTGTGAGTCAGACCTAATTTATTGGAAGCTTAAGGCAGTTGATGGATAAAATATCATAAGTAAGTATATATAATATCATATATTTATGTCAAACAACAAAATTTGGCATTTCATAATTTAAAAATTCTATCACAGTACCTATTACTTATAGTTGTCTTTAAAGGTATATATGTATTTCATAAATATAAATATTACAAATCACTTTGATTTTATAATAAAACTGTTTCATACATTGTATGGTGGTTCTTGTCTATTTTTATTGCTAAGATTAAAGGTTTCGTTGTCTGAAGAGTTAAAATTAATAAACAAGAATCAGAAAACTATAAAGTATAGAATATATTTTCGCTAAGCGACTTTCTCATTGATTAAATTTCGAATTTCCTCATAGTATAGGATTTTTCTTAATAAATACGTACATAGTTGTAAAATTGACTATCTACTATAACATAATTATACATAGTACTTCCCAGTACTCAGAACTAGAAATCTATTAGTCTAACCAATATTAGTCTCTAAATGACCAATATTAGATCTAAAACATCTTCGCGTATACTATCAATAGCTCAACATTTATCTTAGTTTACTTAAAATCGCAAAAAGCAAGTCCTTTGTTTATGTAGTGGGTAAACCGCGCGGGAGCACGGAATTTACGTATTTGGTTCCTATTTTTTGCAAGTCAATTAGTCAAAAACCAGTATAGTCTAAAACTTATTTCAACATTTTCACCTAAACCTCTACAAAAGTTACAAAAGTCGGTCTTAAGCTCTAGATTAGGTTCTGCGAGGCCTAATCGGCACGCGATTTGCATTATAATACTTATATCGTTAGACTTACATTTGTCAATGACCAATATCGGTTTAAACATTTCCGAGTATACCTTATCTTCAAACTGTTTCACTAAGGTTACCTAAAGTAGCTAAAGTTTGTCATAAATTCTTTAGTAGGTTTAGCCGGGTGGATATTAATTGCCCAGCGTCTTGGTTGCCTGAATTATTTTTATTTTCAGGCGTACAATGGCCAAAATCGGTCTAAACTTATTTGAATATTAGTAACTTTAGTTTTAAAAGTGAAGTCGTCATTTCTATAGTAGGTTATTGCGAGGTGGAGCAATGGTCGCCTGTATGGTTAGCATGCGCACTACGAGTAAAATTATGTCTACCCGTTATCTCTCTGTCTACCGAAGCTAACATGGTCACTTGTCTCGTTACGTCAAAAGTAGATATAAAAGTAATATTTCTTATCTGTGGTATCTTTCTCTACGAACCTTTACATGTCGACTATTTGTTTCTTTTCATTTTGTGCATGTTAAGGTAAATGAAAAATTTGCCAGCAACGACAACACTTCTCTCGTCGCGAGATAATCTCGTTGTGCGCATGCTAAGCACACTGGTTTACTTAAATTTTACTCTTTCATAATTTTGTCAATGACCAATATCGGTCTAAACTTTCCCAATGACCAATATCAATCAAATTTTTTTTTCACGGGTACTAGAAACTAGTTTACCTGAAGTCACTAAAGTCTGTCTTAAGTTCTATAGTAGGTTTAGCTGGTCGGGTGTCGAAGTTCGGTCGCGAGGCCGAAGAGCGTCGCGCGTTGCGATTGGCTTGGTTCGCTTTGACCGCGTTTTCGAGCTTCGTACGAAGTTCCGATGATTGTTGCATCATTGTTTTGAACTCCTGGTGGCAATGAATGATATTGATTTATAAGAATAACTAGTTAGCGGTCCGCTCCATATTATTATTTATTACAGTTATGCTCAAAAATTAAAATGGCGAAAAGGCGACACTGATTTCACCAACAATGTCTAGATTTTTGAGGAAATTCTAAAACTGATTGCTGACAGTTTTCACCTACAATAATCATTATGTATGATTTGGTTGAAAGTGTTATTTAAAATCTATTTCCCAAACTGTTAAGCAAATTGGTTTTCCCAAAACGCTTACGCTTTCACCATTTAAGACACCGATGAAAACTAGATAATAAGCAACAAAGACAGCAATATAACCTATACTATCCATAAAAAGGGATAGAAAATCATATATTTTGTATTCACCTGCGGATGCTTAGGTCCGACGCGCATCAGCCAATGTAACGCGAACTCGTGGAGCGTGCGAACGTGCGCGGGCGCGCGCGGCAACTCGGACGCCTCGCGTAGGTACGAGATCACTATCGGCACTAGGATCCAGAGCATTTGGATACCTGGCAAATTATATATTTTTTGTATTACCACAGACTATCTGTTGGCACAGAAATATCTGTTTAGACTCTGTATTACTTAAAATATATCAAAATTAAAAATTTTTTTTTTCAAAAGAGCAACCACCGAGTTTCTTGCTGATTCTTCTCGGTAGGAATGCCATTCCGAACCAGTGGTAGATTCACTCAACGATTCAAAAGCACTTGTAAAAGTTTATTTGAATAAAAAACATTTGAATTTTGAATTAATTTTAAAAAAAGTGTGTGTGTGTGTGTGTGTGTGTGTGTGTAATTCACACACGGCAGAAGTGAAACTTCAGAAAGTAGCCTACGAGAGAATGAAATAAATATTACTTGTATTGTATCTCATTATATCGCAGGCTAAATGTTATTTATGAATAAGTTTTTTTTTTTTTGGTTTCATCGAATTTTCAGATCACAATGATTCTAAAAAAGTTTCACTTCAAAAATTACTGGCATTACTGAGTGCTGAGAGGGTTGAACGCTACTACTAGACGTTTTAGTCTGCCCGAATTTTATTGTGCAATAAACGATGAAATATTCAATAATAATATGAGTGATGTTCTCACCTTTGTGAGGATCCTCTATCGAAAAGAAAAATACATCATTATTTTTTTAGAATAGGATAAGGCAATAATCACAACATCATGTAGGTAGATAGATGACTTTTACAGCCATACTGTTGATGTGGGTGTGACTTGTTGGGAATTGGGTATTTGACTACTAGTGAAATAAATTATTTTTTAGTGATTATTAAATAAAGGATCTCCCAAAAGTCGTAATATCCACGTCCCCTGTTAGTTTCATGTTGAATAACCATTTTAAACTATCGATTAAAGTAAAAAAGTGCGTCGTACTTTGATGACATCACAATTCAAAATTTTATACAAAATCCCATACTAAGCACGCGTTTCGATGTTTGAAAAAAGTTGCTGATTTGACTAGTTCTCAAATACCCAATGGATACATGGTTTGTAAGTAAAAACGATTCCCAAAGATTCACACATTTTTATTTGTGTGGGTGATGATGATAGTTAAATAAATTAATCAATTTGTTAACAACGACTTCAATATACATTTTGACGACCTCCGTGGCGCAGTGTGTAGCGCTGTTGTCTTAACGTGCGGAGGTCCTGGGTCAATTTGGGAATTTATAATTTTTGAATTTTGCCTGGTCTGGCCTGGTGGGAGACTTCGGCCGTGGCTAGTTACTACCCTACCGGCAAAGACGTGCCGCTAAGCGATTTAGCGTTCCGGTACGACGCCGTGTAGAAACCGAATAGGGGTTATGGGTTTAATATAACCGCCATGCCCCTAACAGGTTAGCCTGCTACCATTTTAGACTGCATCCTCACTTACCATCAGGTGAGATCGCAGTCATGGGCTAACTTGTAGTGGAAAAAAAAATTTAGACGGGCCCTGTCAAACAAAGAATGTGGACCTATTTTACTAACGCCATCTAGTCTGAAAAGCGGGACTGCGCTATGGCGGGACAAGGACAGACTTATACAGGTGAGGGGCATGCCCTACAAGTCGGACGCCCAACTTTTTTTTATGAAAGGGCCCATTTAGTACCTAGATATATATTGATGTTTGTTAATCACTTACGCGCGGCGTCCGGAGCAGCGTCCACCAGCTCGTCGAGCGCGGTGACCGCAGCGACGGCCGCCTTCACGTGGTGCGCGTCGGTAGCGTGCCGCGCCGACGCCGCGCGCGCCACCACGCGCGCCGCCAGCGCCCGCGCCCACCACGACACGCACTGTGCGGGCGCGCTGCGAGACCACACGCTGCGCAGCACGGCGCAACATGACGCGAACACCTGAGAGAAATAACTCGCTGATTTGGAAGAAATAACTCTCTTCGGTGTGGAAGAAGTGGTTCGGTGTGGATGTTTATACTGATTGTTTAAACATTTATCAAGATTTTTTTGAGGATGTAGCGTGATGTGGATGATGTCTTCGCAGTCCGCACATAATCCAATAGGGTGACCGATCATTTCATAAAAAACAAATGACAAATTTTCATTTCACAACCAACAAGTTTGGCAAAATAATGGATCAAAAATTCATCTTTATATAGACAACTGGTTCTTTATATGAATTTTTTGACAAATTTTTTGGCAGACAATTTTTAATTTCACAAACACAACTAGTAAAGGATTTGTCAAACAAATCCTTTATTATTCGCATTAATAATTAAAAAAACGCATATCATAAAAACGTTTGTTATGCACTATATCTGTCAAAATGTTAGGTTAGGTTAGGTTAGGGTTAGACATAAATATTGCGGCCTATCCTATAGGGTTAATATACCTAATTAAGTTTAAAAAAATGTATTTTCTGAAGATTGTAAATGATACTTATACATTCAACAATTTTGCAAATGAACACATCTGCGAATTGTATATTTGTCAAACGATCTTTTATAAAATGATATTTTTGCGGAATACGTTGTTTGTCACCAATAGTTTTTGAAACGTTTTTTGTGAAATGATCATTTGATAAATGTTTTTTGTGAAACATTAGTGAACCATCCAACAGATGGTAATACTAGTAGCGCACGAAGAACACGAAGAGCATAAATCGCGATTACGAAGTTTTCTCTGAATTACGCTATACATACGACTTCCAAAGATCCATGGTTTTGAATGGTCGGACCAGTGGTCCCCGAGCACAACACCCACTCGGAAGATGATCATCTTATTGTTACAGTCGAGCCATATCACCTGTTCCCGTACAAGGATTTGAAATGGTACATGATAACTATGTTCAGCAGTGGACGTTTATCGGTTGAAGACGACCACTCTATACAACTATAACTTGTCCATGTTCTATAATAGGTTTAGCAGGTCTTTTTCAGCTACCTTCTTCATCTTATTGATAGTGGTGCGTAAACAAAAGGACTTCAACTCCGCCGATAAAACTGTAAATAATGTTCAATAAAAATTTACCTCATGGTCTCTGGTATCGAGGCACTGTCGGAAGTGGTTGATACAAGGATAGTGCAAGGGCGGAGCGGGCGCGGCGCGGGCCAATATGGCGGCCATCGCACGCGCGCCCGTTACGTTGTCTATGCGCTGATCGGGCTCCTCTGTTAATAAAAAATAGTTATTTGTGTTACATGGGGCCAAAGAAAATTTTTGTTCCCCGAGGGCGCTATTTTGAATTCAGAGCGAAGTGAAGGATTCTATAGTATAGTAGAATCCCAAGCGTAGCGAGGGGTTCTAAAGTAGAATCCTGAACGTAGCGAGGAATTCAATATACGCCGCCCGAGAACAAAAAATTTGGCCCCGAGTGACACACACTATTTTTCATCATTACGTATGAGAAAAAGCTAGGAGTATCAACCTAATAAGTATGGACATTACCTATACGTTTAAGCACCAATCAGAAGATACTCCTATCAACCTTCTATGTAATTGTATAGACATTATTTAGACGTATATTTAAAGTTTAAATAAAATGAAAAAGACGTATATCCGATCAACAAATTGATCACGTGACTTCGGACCAATCAGAACAGAGAAATGCAACGTCGTATATTCGATCAACAAATTGATGACGTGACTTCGGACCAATCAGAAGAGAGAAATGAAAAGTCCCATGGGCCAACAAGTTACACTTTGCTCCCGCTATCCTCTGAAGGCAATATGCGTTTTTCGAATAGGTATGATGAAAAAAGAATTTTTAGTATAGAAGCTTAGACATAGGCACGTCTTAGTATTGGCGTTGTACCTAAACTTCTTATACTTTTACCTAAGTGTTTTGTTTGTCTGCTTGTTTTATCGCATCAGTTGTTTACGTTCTATCGTACTGAACAATAACAATTATTGTTCCTCCCCACTAAAATTGGGTCCCCGGCACCTGCTTTTTATGTCTCCTATTCAGACATATTTATTATAAGTCAATATTTATAAAATTTGTAATATGGCTGCAATATGGCTGTTTGGAAGTCTTTGATATGTTTTGGACATTGAAATTTGAATTTTGTATTAAAAAAAAAAAACGCTTCATTTCATGTGTAGTTAAAATGCAAACACAATTTCCTGTCAATACATCACAAAAGGTGTGAAATGGAACGCAATTGGGTATTTGACAAATAGTCAAATCAGCAACTTTTTTTCAAACGTCAAAACGCGTCCTAAGTATGGGATTTATATGAAATTCTGAAATGTGACGTCATTAAAGTTCGACGCACTTTTTCACTTTAATCGATAGTTTAAAATAGTTATTCAACATAAAACTAACAGGAGACGTGGATATTACGACTTTTAGGAGATCCTCTATTTAAAAATCACTAAAAAATAATTTATCGGAATAGTTGTCAAGTACCCAATTATACTAACCAGACTTGACTCTATCCACCAGCGTAGCGAGCGTGCTCTGTAGCAGCGAGGCGTGTTGTTCACAGGTCTCGGGGTGGACGCGCACCGCCTTACATTCCGCCGCCTGCTGCAACAGCAGGATCCCCGCGTCCACCAGTATGGGGTCACCTTTACTCTCACGTAGGATCTCCGTCGCGAGGTACAGTATTGTTGGTAGAAGCGATAACGCGCCTGTTGCGAAAACAATTAATTATAAACACCTTACCACAAAAAATAATTATAAAACAAGCATAAATAGACGTTTTGACAGTTTAAGTATCAACAATCTGTCAAACTTTAATCTTTCTTTATTCAAATAGGCTTAATTATAAGTCCTTTTGAATCGTCGAGTGAATCTACTGATGGTTCTGAATGCCATTCCTACTGACAAAAGCCAGCAAGAAACTCGGTGGTTGCTCTTTTCAATTCAAACTATAGTTAAGTTAGTCAAATGTAAAACCAGATCAAATTCCGCCATCTTGAATTCTAAAACGGACGGATATTTTAAACCGACGCCCCGAAAACTATGAGAAGAACAACACATAATATCTAAACGTCTGCCATTTTTAAGTTATTTTTGAATTTAAATTATTGCAAAAGACACCTGGGAAAATATTATTACAACTAAATCTACATCAATCATTATTTGAGGATCGTTACCAATCAAGTTAATTTAAAATAAATTAGAGCACATAATATTTTAAAGAACTCACTTTAATACTACCAACAATACCACTAACCTTGAGGACTAGTAAGAGTAGTCAAATCCGACATAGAAGCCAAGCTCTTGATCAGCAACGTATCCCCATGGACCCCCAACCCTTTGCGGACCCCTATAACCCCTACCCTTCCCTCTTGCTTCAACGGACTCAAGGATGGAAGCCTCCGGACAAGCAAACAGACACACACTTCCAAACAGGCGAATACTAAGGATTTTCCTGGAGGCAAATCTCCCGTGGGACCTCCTTCGCCTAATGTGTGAACCACTTCCAAGACTGATTGCGGTATGCTTTCCGTTGGTTCGTTTGGTGCCAGTTCTGTAACAACAATTTTATGCTTACACCACTTTTTTTCACATTGTTTCTTTTTAGGAGAGACAGAATTTACTTATGTTCAAAGCCGAAAATTCGATTATGGTTCAGAAAGTCCTGAACATGAAATCGCTTCTGGCGTCTATGGTAAGTAGACATTAAAGCGCAAAACACACAGGGAACGGGCGCGGGTCAAGGAATACAAGGAATTTAACCCGCCGTTAATATTCAGTTGATCACTTTTAGCTAAGGGATTGTTTACAACCAATTTATCTTCTAAATAATTATATAAAAAGAAAAAGTGACTGACTGATCTATCAACCCACCACCCAAATTGGGCATACAGGTAGCTTTTGTGACGTAGGCATCCGCTAAAAGAGGATTTTTGAAAATTCGGCCCCAAGGGGGTAAAATAGGGGTTTGAAATTTTTATGAAAATCGAACATAACGTAAGCGGGCAAAAGCTTTTTTATACTAGCTAATATAAGCAACTAGATGATGCGAGCGACTTCGTCAGGAAATCTTTAATTTTCCGGGATAAAAAGCTTATGTCCTATCCCCGGTATAAAAACTATTCCCATACCAAATTTCATCAAAATCGGTTGAACAGATGGGCCGTGAAAGCGTAGCAGACAGATAGACAGACAGACACACTTTCGCATTAATAATATTAGTATGGATATTCACCCTTGATCTTGTCCTGCATAGCTCGTCTCAGCTGTTCCCTGGCGGCCGCGACCACGGGCTGTAGAACATCGGCGGCCAACAGTAACGCCTCCACGCTTTCCTGCGTGAGCCCTGTACGGTGAATTATCTGGCACAGCTCTATGGCCAACGCTCTGGAAATAAAGTTCAATATTGCAAGAATTCTCGACTCCAGAAAGTCGGAAAGTGTAGGAGCAATGTGTCCTGTAAACTTAAGACTTACCATTGCCGTTTCTGGAGCTAAAACTGACTGGCCAAACAGACTTCAGTGTTTCTATGCAAAATAATCTACTAAGGGGCTGTTGCTGATTTTGAATACTAAAAAATTATGTAAAATCGTGGTAATTCGCTGGTGTTCCAGCGATCTAGCTTTTATTTAGATCTGATATTTTGATTCGGCCCTCAAGAATGCGGGTAAAATCACACCGAATATTTTACAAAACTACAAAAAAGTTCCAATTTAATTGGGTATTTGACAACTAGTCAAATAAATTCTTTTTTATTGATTATTTTATATATATTATAAAAAGATATAAGAGGAGAGAAAGAGAGAGTCAAAGTCTCCCAAAAGTCGTAATATCCACGTCCCCTCTTAGTTTTGTGTTAAATTTACCATTTAAATTGTCGATTATCAATTTTAACGTTGCATTGATGACGTCACAATTCAGTATTTCATACTAAATCCCATAAGCATGCGTTCTGACGTTTGAGAAAAGTTGCCGATTTGACTAGTTGTCAAATACCCAATTTGAATTGTTCATGTTATAACTAACCAAAATAAGAAGAAGAATAAGAAGATGTTATAACTAATCCTCACCTGTCTTTCAGCAATCTCGCTCTATTCTCAGGAGCATCAAGGAGAGTGACCAAAGACAACAGAACTGTTATCGTGTTTTCTGTACTCATATCACGCTGGGCACAAAGGGCTTCCATACAAATACCTAGAGCGAAATAATAAACATGAGCAATTTAAAGTGCAATAATACAAAACTATAGTTCAATATATAGTCTCTAAGTATGTATTTAAAAAAAAAAAAATTGTGTGCGTTAGCTCCGGCGCACGAGTGGAGTTTACTCCTTACGAACGAAAAGTGTTACCATGGAAACATAAACATAGCGTTACGTAACAGAGAAAGTTTGATTTTACTCCCCATAAATTTTCATACCCCGGGCATAAATATGAAAATCGATTCTTAAGGAGTAAACTCCAACAAAAACTAAACCGGCATAAAAATTTCTTCCAATTTTGGCCACCGGGCCAGATAAGTTGGTGGTTACTATAATTTTTTTCTTACCAAAGAGAAGATGGAATTTTTCGTCGACAGGTTCGAAAAATTCACAATTTCCATTTTCTGTCTTGTTGTTTCTATTATCGACACTGTGGTCGGGTTTTTCTGAAATTGTACCAAAATAATTAGTTAGAAGAATCCACCCACACACTTTCAGAAAGTAAAACCAGATTCCCTATGTGTGGGATGGTTCTATGATTTAATGGCGAAGTTTGGATTATTTGGGTCAGTTACATTTTAACAACTTGTTAATTTCCCAGTTAAACGTTACTCGGAGATTGAGAAACAGGTCCTAATACAGGTTTTAAGAGTGGCCGTTATTCTTATCTAATCTAATATCTTATCTAGCCACTTTCCACATCTCCCTATTTTGTGCCTCTATGGGCCTCTCAACTTGGAATTTGTCTAATTCATCACGCCATCGTAGCCACGCTGGCGTTGATAATTTTGGGGAGTCCAGAAGGAAGCAGATTTAGCCCACAAGTCATCCGGCATACGGCTCACATGACCGGCCCTGAGAGAAGCTGCTGCAAGGCCAACGTCGGCTACTAGCGTTTTGGATCGTATGTCCGAGTTACCTGTGTCTTCGGCGTCATGAGTGGAGTTAGCGATAGTAGCATTGAACCGTAGCGCGGCCGCATAGAGCAGGGAGGGCCAAGCGCGTGCGTAGTGCGCGCGCGACGCTTCCGCTGTCTCCGCAGAGTAGAACGCGCCGCCCCCGTGCGGCAGTTGAGACGCGAACTCTGCAATGACGCATAAAGTTTTTGGCATGGGTAGAGACTTTTTTTAATTCAATATAGGCTTGCGCTTATTGGATAGAAGCAGGCGTTACTTTGCGGAAGTCCATGATAATTAATTAACCAAATAAAAAAAATGCATTCAACATCATTATCTCCTGAAGATGCTCCGGTGTCGGAGTGAAACGTATGTTTTGTTTGCCAAATTTTTTATTAAGTTATTTAGCGTTAAGAATAAAGTCAAAGTATGTTTATTCAAAATGGTCTACACAGTACACTTTATGAACGTCAAGTACAAAGTATTAGACGTGATGTTGATAAATAATGACAGTATTAAAACTAAAGCACTTTTAATATTATTATTGCCGATAGGTGGCGATTTGCACCTTTAAACAGTATTCAATTCTATGCCTTGATATGGGTAGTCGGGTATGTCACACTCTCTTTAACGTTTCTGTGGTGGTGTCGTGTGGTGCGGGTTGTTACGTTCCCTCAAATATGGTTGAGCGAAGCAATGGCTGGATCATGCGTCATGCTCGTGAAGGGGTGCCACTGTCGGAAATGGGGCTGCCTCTGTCTGCCAGTCTTGGCGTGTATTGAATATTGTATGCTCGTGAGAAAAGCTTAGGTACTATACAATCGAAGATTACGTAAATGATAAAAAAACAGCGTGGATTTGATTCGCTCCAGCTATGCGTGGGACTGCAGTTACTTGTATCATTGTGATGATGTTTTGATGGAAAAGAGCAACCACCGAGTTTCTTGCTGGCTCTTCTTGGTAGGAATGGCATTCCGAACCAGCGGTAGATTCATATTATAACGATTCAAAAGCGCTTGTAAAAGCTTATTTGAATAAAAAACATTTTGAATTTTGAATTTTGAAAGCTACTTTGGATGAAGTACTATTTAAACTCTCTAAATCAAATAAAAAGCTTATTGTATGCGGAGACTTTAATGTAAATATATTGGAAAGTAGCCCTTTATGTGGCAAGTTATTGAATCTATTCAAATCCTATAACTTATCCAATATGTTTATGGAGCCAACTAGAATAACTGCAACTAGTGCCACATGCATAGACAATATTTTTACAAATTTTACACCTGTTAATAAAAACATTATTAGTAAATTAGATTCAGATCATTGTGGACAACAAATTCAGTTTGAAAATTTAAATAAAAATGTATCAAAGCGTAGAATAACTTTTGTACCAGTAACGTTGGACCGTATTGAAAAAATAAGAACAAGTCTTACAAAGGAACTCCCTTTTTTACCAAATGGGTTGAGTCCTAATGAAATGTATAACATATTCTTTAATACTTTCAGTGAAATATTCAATTCAATATTCACCAGTAAAACGGTCTTAACTGCTGATGCAAATGTTTTTAACGAATGGGCAACAAATGAATTGCATAGAAAGAGGCAAAAATTATATGAATTGTATGCAGAGCGACAGTATGATACTAGTGATGAGTTCAAGCAGCTTGTTCAACTGTTTTCCAAGGAGTTTAAAAGAGATTGCATTATGGCTAAATCAAAACATATTCAAACTAAGATAAAAAATAGCTCCAATGTAATCAAAACTACTTGGAACATAGTGAATGAAGAAACAGGAAGAGCAACACGGAAAAATTGTGAATTTAAACTTAATGTCGATAATAAGCCTGTAACTTCAGACTCCGAAGTTGCTTCTGTTTTTGAAGGCTTCTTTACGGATATTCCTGTTTCTACCACAGAATCGTTGAACTCCTCACCAAATGCCGCTCTTACTTTACTGGAGGATAACGTGCCTGAATGTAATAACGTTTTTAAATTCTGTCACGTTAACTGCTCTGACGTTATTAAAGCATTCAAATTAATTAACAATAAGAAGACAAATGATTTGTGGGGCATTTCCGTTAACGTTGTAAAATCATTGATTGATATCGTTGCACCCGAGTTAGCATTAATATTTAATAACTGTATTGATTGTGGTGAGTTTCCTGACTTAATGAAGCACAGTAAAATAATTCCTCTATTCAAATCAGGTAGTACCAGTGACCCCACTAACTTTAGACCTATATCTGTACTACCCACTTTTAGTAAAGTATTTGAAAAATTAATATTAATTCAATTGCTTAAGCATTTTTGTAATAATGACTTGTTACATAGTAAACAGTTTGGATTTACACGGGGTCGCTCAACAATCGATGCTGGTGTTGAGTTAATTCAAAATATATTCGAAGCCTGGGAAGAGTCACGTGATGCACTTGGCGTTTTCTGCGATTTATCCAAGGCTTTTGATTGTGTTGATCATGAAACATTAGTCAGAAAACTGCACCATTATGGAATTAGGGGTGTAGCACTGGATATGATGAATTCCTACTTAAAAAATAGGATGCAAAAGGTAGACGTCAATGGAAAGCGGTCTTCCGGATCGATTGTAAAAATGGGGGTTCCACAAGGTTCAATTTTAGGGCCTTTTCTATTCCTCATTTACATTAATGATCTTCCTTATCTTGCCAAAGATAATCATGGGATAGTATTGTTTGCTGATGATACATCACTTTTGTTTAAAATAAATCGTTACGAAACAACTCTTGACGAAGTAAACAATTCTCTCACTAAAGTGGTACAGTGGTTTGAAGCTAATAACCTACTCCTCAATGGAAAAAAGACAAAGTGTATCAAATTTACATTACCTAATGTCAAACAGGTAAAAACCACTGTACAACTTGATCATGAGGAATTAGACTTAGTGGATACCGCTGTTTTTCTCGGAATAACGTTAGATGCTAAACTCCAATGGGGCCATCACATAAATGACTTGTCGAACAGGCTTAGTTCTGCTGCATACGCGGTTAAAAAGATTCGCCAGTTGACAGATATAGAAACGGCGAGATTAGTTTATTTTGGTTACTTTCACAGCATTATGTCATATGGTATATTATTATGGGGTAATGCTGCTGATATTAATTCTGTTTTTGTGCTGCAGAAGAGGGCTGTTCGAGCCATATATAATATGGGACCAAGAGAGTCACTAAGAGATAAATTCAAAAAATTCAATATTATGACAGTGCACAACCAATATATATTTGAAAATTTAGTATACGTGCATAAACACATTGATAAATTCAAGAAGAAAAGTGATTGTCATAATGTCAATACTAGAAATAAAAATAAACTTGTAATGCCTGCTTCTAGGCTTAGAAAAACTAGCAATTCATTTGTTGGAAAGAGTGTCCGCTTCTACAATAAGCTCCCAGAAGACATGTTGAAGATGTCTCTGAATAAGTTCAAAGTTAATGTAAAACGTAAACTCATTGGAAAATCCTATTACCATGTGAAGGATTACTTAAATGACAAGGAAGCTTGGCAATAATTTGCTCTAATGGCTCTGATAGTTCCTTAGTTAAGATGATTTGTGAGATGGTGATAATGAAAAAAAAAAACCCCCAGCTGAGTTTGTTGTGGGCTCTTCTCAGACCTGGGCGCGTTTGGAACCCTCGAAGCTTTAGTTTTAAGATACCGTAACAGATTATCACCATCATATTTTTTTGTAACTGGACGTCAATAAGTGTAGTGCATCTACCTAAATTGAATAAATATTTATGACTTATGACTTATGACTTATGACTTATGACTACGAGGGTTCCAAACGCGCCCTGGTCTGGGCCCACGACAAACTCAGCCGGGGCTTTTTTTATTGCTTCGAATTATTTAAAATAGTAGTAAATAGTAATTACTGATCATTAAATATTAAAATTTAGATCTTCCAAAAGATCTAAAATTTCAATTCTCGGTTAATTTTAAGTTTGATAACGATGTTTTTTTAAATGATTGAAATTTGATGACGTCACAACTATGTATTTCATACAAACTTGATTGTGTTGTCATCGTCCCTATTGTATCTAAATGTAAAAAATACTCACCCGGCGGTAAACTGAGCAGCGCATGATCCCTCAGCGCAGCTAACCAATTCTCTCCCAAACTCTCCAGCTCAGGTTCAACTAGCTTCAACAAACTCTCCCCCTTCGACTCAAACTCTCCGTATTCGTCGTCGTCACTCTCCTGGTTAGCGTTGTCTGCCTGGTTGTTGTTTTGGAGCACTTGGTTCCGCCATTTTGCGATCTCCGCGCGATTGTTGACGGGTTTAGTGTCGAGTTGTTTGACGTAACTGCCCGGAGCGCTGTCGTTGCTAACCATTGCTACTATGTATACCTGGATGATATTATTTATATATTTTATTGCATACTAAGACTGGGTTGCATCGACACATTTTGACAGACACGTAACCTTTAAATATGGCGTTAACGAACTTAAATCAAAGAAGGCGTACTAATAAAAGCCACAAAACAAAATAAGAAAAGAAGAAAGAAGGTGTTGATTCACCATTTTTACAATGAAGCGATACTATAATTTAACAGACGTTAAAGTTCTTATGTGTGGAAAATTTTAACGAACGTAAGTAACGATAACCAATGGTTTGAATCAATCGGGCCTAAAACAGTTTAGGCATAATACCAGACAATACATTTCTTCATCTGTAATATGCGGCTTTCTAAAGATGAATGCCTACGAAAGCATTCATACATGAACCACTTCAGAAACAACATTCAACAAAATCCTGGAATTGAACTAAAACTTTGCACTCAAAGTGGTAAAGTACCACCAATCAATTCATATCATTGGGAAAGTCTAAAAAAAAATAGTACACAATATAAAAGAAGAAATGCACACAAAAAACTTACCTCAGCCCAAGCTTTCAAAATGGAAAGTTTCTCCAATGTGGCCATACTTTCATTATATATTAGAGTAGTGTTGCCCTTTTTGTTTAATTTGTCCAAACTGGTTACCAGTAACTGATGGACTCTGAAAAAAATATATATCAGGTTGAAAACATATCACTCTTATTGGTCAGAAAACCAATGTTATTCAATAGGGATGATGACAACTCAATCAAATCAGCGACTCTTTATCAAACTTAAAAACCCGCTTATAGTATGGAAGTTTGTATGATACATAGTTGTGACGTCATCGAATTTCAACACACTTTTTTTCTCTAATTATCGTTTATAATGGTTATCAAACTTAAAACTAACCGAGGATGTGAACTTTAGGTCTTTCGTGAGACTCTTTATTCAATAATTAGTAAGAAATAATTTATTTTTGACGAGTTTCTTGCTGGTTCTTCTCGGTAGGAATGTTATTCCGAACCAGTGGTAGATTCACTTGACGATTCAAAAGTACTTGTAAAAGTTTAGTTGAATAAAAAACATTTAAATTTTTGAATTTTGAATAGGCATCATTCCTATTACATTTGCTTGTCTTTCATATAAATGCAACGCATACACACTGGGCTGCGTAGGGACACAAACGCAACGTTGGTGTGACGTTACCGCAGTGCGATTTGACCAACATGTCAATAGTATTCGAATTTTCAGTTTATACGTTGTGTGTACGCGCTCCAACCACCGCCAACTCCAAATTCCAACCAACGGCGGTGAGTCACCCCCATGCCTCGGAGAGCACGTTAAGCCGTCGGTGATAATAGTCGTTACAGCCCGCCAACCCGCATTGGAGCAACATGATGGGTCTAAGCTTTAATTCGCTCTCTCCTATGAGAGTGGAGACCTGTGCCCAGCAGCAGCAGACGTCAATGGGCTGTAGTGGTGGTGGTGGTAATTTACGCGCTAAATACATCTTTCTACCTTGGTTCAAGAACCAAGTAAGTTGGTTGGAAGAGTAAGTTGGTTCAAGTTTCAGGGGGCTGTACCTGCGCAAATCGTTGATGTCCCTCGCGACACCGCAGCCAATCCAGGCAGAGCATACGTCGCAGGCGGCCGCCGTCACATGGGACGCGGTATCGCCCGCAAACGCCGGCCGCACGGCCGCACCCACCTAAATCAAAATAATCTATACTAATCTATACTAATATTATAAATGCCAAAGTTTGGATTGATGGATAGATGTTTGTTACTCAATCACACCAGAACTGCTGAACGGATCTGCATATTTGGCACTGAGCTAGATTATAGTCTGGATCAGCACATAGGCTACTTTTTATCCCGCAAAATTCAAGAGTTCCCGCGGGAATCAAAACCTTAATCCACGCGGACGAAGTCGCGGGCATCAGCTAGTAATACATAAACCTTTAGAATACTATCCTCTGAAAACCATGGCCCATCCCTTGTCACTTCAAATTGGAGGCTATATCAAGTGCCTATTTACCTATAAAGTGTCAAAGACCATACATTTTTTACGTGTTAATTAAATATTCTTAGATCTAATTAATTATCATGCCTAAATGTTGTGGATTAAGGCGCACACCGTTTACCTACTGATGAGGAAAAAGGAAAACAGTGCGCCTAAAAACTAAAAACCCAGTTCATCCGCAAGGTAATGTAGCGACTAGCGATCACTTTAGACTTGACAATTTTTATAGCGAGACCTAAACTATACTCCATCCACGGAGACTAGTTAATATAGCGCTCTCTCGGTCACGTAATCCCATACAAATGACAAAGACAAAAAAAGTCAGTGGGCGTAAACCATTCTGAATGTACGTACACACTGCGCTACTATTAAATTAAACTAGCTTTCTTCCCACGACTACACTTGTTTTTTTTTACAATTTACGTAGTTATTATAATTTTAAGGACTTTTTTTCTTTTAAGAGCATTAAAATCTGTTATAGAACTGTCCGCCATGGTTCGTCCACTTCTTACATGTACGAAGTCCGTAAAATGCAATCGAAAAGTCCAGTCACAAGCGCCAAGTTGTCAGAAAGCAATCGATCACAGAGTCCAATACACAAGCCAAGTCACAATGAATACACCAACAGTCCGAGGTACACGCCAGGTCACGGAACAATAACGATAGTTAAGGATAAAATATGAGCGCGTCTACACAGTACGGGTACCACGATCAGACTAAAATATACACGTAGTCTGTACACTGCATTAACGGTTATCGCTGACCAATCACAAACGAGTCCAATGTCTTCCCTATTAACTTGTCTCCGTGGATAGAGTATAGTTAGTTTCCTTCCCTTGAAAACATTTAAATAAACAGTTTTCAAATGAACGACAGTTACCAGCGAGGGTGGCGCCAGCCGAGATTGTCTTTGCCTCCCTCGCTCCCTCATTGGTAATTCTTTCCTAAAATCTCCTGAGGATTTCTTCAAAAAGTTCTACATCTACAAAAGCTGATAGAAGGAATTCTATTAAGTATCATTGACAAACCTGCGCCTGGTATTGTTCTAGCAGCAGATGTCCGGGGAAATCCGGTTCGGGCGCGCGCGCGTACTGCTGTATAATGATTTGCAGCGTCTTCAGGCCGCATAGTCTTAACGCGTCCGACTCTCCCGTTGCGCCAACGAATGCCATACGGACCAGGTCCGAAAGATGGAGGGAAAGGTAATCGGCTAGAAAAATATAGCTTTTCTTATAATTTCTTATGAACTACTAGATGATGCCCACGACTTCGTCCGTGTGGTTTGATGTTTTTTGATTCCCGCGGGAACTTTTCAATTTTCCGGGATAAAAAGTAGCCTATGTCCTTCCCTGGGATGTAACCTATCTCTGTACTAAATATCATCAAAATTTGTTGAGTCATTGAGCCGTAAAAGCGTAGCAGACAGACAGATAGACAGACACACTTTCGCATTTATAATATTAGTATGGATTAAGTTTAATATTCTTTCAAACGATATAATGGACATAAAGTAAAAATGTGTAAAAGTGAATTGTTTTAACATATAATCGCAAAACATAGGCTAAATATACAAAATATGTTCACAAGCTATAGGAAAAATCTTACTTGGTGATAAATCATGCTCTTAAATGTAAATAGTACTGAATATTCTCAAAGCTCAAAAATCCGTACGTCACAGACAAAACTTTGACTTTGCTCAAGAAAAGTAGCGAACTTCTAAATAAATATATATATTAGAATCTACATATTAACCTACTGATCGAGCATGTAGAATTTTATGTATTAAATAGTATACCGTTAGGATCAGTCAGCAGTTTTTCTTTAGCTTTAACAAGATCAAAATGCGCGCTGTCCCCTGTAGCTTCGCAAGCACCCATAACTTTCTGGATGCATTCCATTGCAAATACCTGTAAAAGGTTTATTTAAATAATATTTTCGCTCTTACTGGCTAGATTTATCTCTAATCAACAAACATTAAAGTACCAAGTAGGCAATAAAGATTTAAGATGTCGGTTTTGATCGATGGATTTAAGTTTTAAATCTTTTCGTTACTTTGATTTTCCTGAGATAAAAAGTAGCCAATGTCACTCTCCAAGTCCAACTAAACCCAAGCGGGTATAGTTAAGGATCTATGAAAAGCAATGATGAGGTCTAGGTTGGAAAGCGCTTGCCTAGAAAATGCATGTTCTAGAATTATAAACAAATAACTTTATCAATGAATTTGTAGCTGGCAATTTTAATGAATTTGGCATGGGGCTGCATATCTTGCACTATAATGATCGAAGGCATTTTCGGTACACAAAATATTCCTGTTAAAGACCACCCAGAAAGGCGAAAACGGGAAAATTAAGTTTGTTGGTAAGACATACCCGTGTAGGCCACCTCGGTTGTATGGCCGGATGCGTCGATTGTTCGGATTCCGCATGAAATTCCGCCTGGTCATCGTCACCTTCCGCATCGAAATCTGTCTCATTGTTACTGCTGTCCTCTAAAATATAATATTATTTATAGTCCACCTAATGTCGAGGGCTCGTTGGTGTACAGAAAAACTCAGTGTGCAGTTGAGTTTATGCGACACCAAATAGATTAAGTTTGTAACTTTTTGTTTTTATATTAATAAATAAATAAATAAATAAAAAGTATAAGAATGAAAAACTGTAACCATTTAATAATGTACTTGTATTCGCAATTCACTAAAACACCGCAGTCATTATAGTCCCACAAACGTATCTGACCGGGACAGCGCCGCTATTATATATTAAAAACTAGCTGATGCCCGCGACTTCGTCCGCGTGGAGTGAGTTTTTTTTTGTTTCCCACGGGAACTCTTTAATGTCACTCTCCAGGTCCTAAACTTTACCCATGCCAAAAATTACGTCGATCCGTTGCTCCGTTGCGGCGTGATTGAAGGGGAAACCAACAAACAAACAAACAAACAAACACACTTTCGCATTTTGGAACGAAGTTCCTTATGGGACGATGCGGAAAATACGTGAAGTAAGATTTTTATGTATAGTTTATTCGAAATTAAACCTTAACACTAAAAGCATTAAAGTTTAATTTGGAATGTAGTATATTTATATTTAAGACCTTATGTCTTCGTAACAACGCGAGCATGTCGGCGACATGCATGCTAGAACTTGAAATTGATATTTATACAATAAGGAACTTCGTTCCTATCTGGAGTCTCACAACACCACACGTTTTTTTTAAAAATATTAGTATGATTTTCAAAGCAGCAGCAGCAGCAGCAGTAGCAGTCGAGTAGCGGCCGCGTCGCGCGAACAGGCTCATGAATAAGGGCCCCGAACGGGTTCGAAACTAGTCAGGCATTTTTACGACAGAACACGTGAGTTTATCCGGATATTATGTATAGTTATAATGTATACTTATTTTCAAAGCACTTACCCAATCTCACCGTCAGTACTTTCTTGGCCAGGACAAGCCAGTCTCTGACAGATCTATTGCCAGCCGCGGCTAAAAGGCAGCACGTCAAAGTGTCACGGGCGTGAGATAGCGCAGTTTTGTCGCGCTCCATGTCCAAATATGCGAATAACGCGCCCGGGAGACCCGTGTCCGTAACGACGACACCTGGCAAAATTGTCATTAATAGGGATGATGACAACTCAATCAAATCAGCAACTCTTTATCAAACTTACAAACGCACTTCTAGTATGGAAGTTGTATGAAATTCACAGTTGTGACGTCATCAAATTTCAAAGCACTTTTTTTCTTTAATCTATATTTTAAAATGGTTATCAAACTTAAAACTAACCGAGGATGTGAATGTGAATTTAGGTCTTTTGGAAGAAACTCCATCTAATAATCAGTTCGAAATAATTTATTTTTGATATAGGCATCATCCCTATTCAATAGCGGTTCATTTTTATGAATCATTCATTTAAAAATGTTAAATTAAGAACAAAGTTAGTCCGAGAACACTACCCTGCGTTACTCCACACGTAATAGATTGGTTTAAGCCTTTAAGGCATCACAATTTTTTAGTAGTGTTTTTCTCAAGGCCGATCTTAAAGAGTTTATGAGTACTATATCTGAAGCGAATTGTCAAATGTTTTGAATGATGATGATGATGATTTATAATAATAATATATAAAGAATATCAAAAGTTTCGTCCAAGTCCAGAAATAGTAGTAAGCATTTCTGGCTCTTATTGAACGCGAAACACCAACGCCCTTGGTAGATATTATGAATGTTATATAAAATCAAGCGTCTCCAAGAATAACAATCCTGTACGAAAGATGTAAACAAAAATGTCAAGTAATATCTGAAATCTTGATAGGCATGGAAATATCAAACAGTTACATGAATAATTCATACCACAATATGGCCTGGGAGGCACATAGTCAGTAGCCAGCATAGCGTATTTGCAAACATCGGCCGCGTCCTTTTGCGACAACTGGCGCAAACAACACAGCGCTGCGCGACGGACCGGCAACTCTGGGCTTGATAAATCCCGCTGCAACAATAATTTCAGATAAAAATGGATATCATTTTGCTAAGTGGCTACCCGAAAACCTTTTACTAAACTTATAACCTATTAACCATTACTTATCCGTCTGAAATCCGTCATAATATAAACTCACAAGTACGTATATGTCCGCCATCTTGGATTTAAAAAACTGACTTTTGCAGACAGACGGACTGGATAACGATTACTCCGATTGTCTCCGATTTACTTGAATTCATAGAAATAGTATGTATATTCATACAACTAGAAGGATCACTTATGTGTTTTTGTTAAACAAATTCACACCTTTTTCCTTAAATAATAAAGTTCAATTTAGATTACCTTTCACTCATAAGGAATTTCGGTCTCGACAAGGACTCACTTTTTCTTCGCGCGTCTCGTTCACTCTCGTGTTCACTATTGTGTCTCGTTCAATTAATAATAATTATGGTGTCATGCCAGTGTAGCGGTAAGAAAGAGACAACGCCCCTTAATATTAGCTCTCTTTCGGCTCGCGTTTCGTGCGTTAGTGATCCTTCTAGTTGTAATACATACTATTTCTATGCTTGAATTACGTAGGGCAGATAGTTTGTGTAACACATAACAGCCATTCACACACAGTTGCGGCACCAGCGCGTGTAGGTTGATGTGATTGGGCGCGAACATGTGCAGTTTCTGCAGCCCGCCAATGGCGCTGGCATTGCGCACGCTGGAATAACTCACCACCTCCCAATCAAACCGCAGGAGAATATGTGTAGACCTCGCCCGTAGAAATTTCTTTCCAACAAAGTCCACAGACTTTTGTAGACAGATAGGATAAAGGTCCCCGTTTTACATGAATTGCGTAGGAGAGCAAGTTTGTGTAACACATGAAGCCACTCACACACATCTGCGGCACCAGCGCGTGTAGGTTGATGTGATTGGGCGCGAACATATGCAGTTGCTGCAGCCCGCCAATGGCGTCGGCCGCCGCGCCCGCGCCGCCGCCCTCGCGCAGCGCCGCGCACGCGCACACGAACCTGCCCACTGCTGCGCAACCGCACGCTGGAATAACACGGAAATTTCTTGCTGTCAGGGGCGGCCTTAGCCATTGCGAGGCTCTGAGCGAGTACTGGCACGAAATTTCGTCAGTGTGAAAGAGACAGGAAGAAATATTCAGTGGAGTGAACGACACAGATATCGGCGGGATATTATACTACGCAAGCGGCGAGATAACGCGAGTGGCCATCATATATTACTATGGCAGTTACATACTATAGCACTCGCACCTTGTGGGGTTTGTAATACGCGGCGGGCGCGAGATTCAAATACGCATAGTTAATAGTAAATAGTTAGTATTATTGGGTCGTAAATATGTTTGTAGTTTACGGTTCATCTGAAATCTAAATGATTCCGTTCCGTTTGCATTTATTTTTGTTAAAAAAAAACCACAAATATTTCCCTTTAACTATACAAAAGTACCGGTTAAACTCGTCGGGCATTTTTCCGACATAACATGTGAGTTAAACCGGTAGTTTTGTATAGTCAAAATGAATATACCTCACGATAGTTTAAACGTTAAAATATTTACCTTGCAACTCGGGTCCGACGACAGTAATCAAAGCGGCCAGCAAACGTCCAATACTGCGATGTAACTCATCAACACAAGGCGGCGCGCTGAATAGCAGCTTCAGCACCAGATTGAGGGTTGAATCCACGTGGCCTCGGAACATTGGCCCCGATGCATCCACGAGGACCGACAGTGCGTGGAGAGACCACACCTGTGGGGTGTGACCATACCTTTATAATTTGTGCATACCTACATATTAAAGTAAGTTGGTTTTTTTATTAAGAGCAAATAAACACGCGAACAAAAGCTATAACCTGACTATGGTAAAAATTTATTGTAAAAAAAATCTGCTGCTTGGTATATTTTATAATATTATGCTATATTTATATTTATGGATTTAGAGTTTTCTGCTCTACAATAGCAAAAAAAAAATATTAGATACCTTTTTTGAATGTTAAATCTGTCATATATATCGATATTCTTCTAAAATGTAACTTAAGTCACCCAGACTACAATAACAAAGCGATTGACACATCCTATTATCAAAATCGACCAAAGTATTTTAGGCATTACGGTGGGGCATACATACATACATACATAGACTGCTAAAATCACAATCCTTTCTTTTGGCTTTGCCGTAGTCGCGTAAAAAATGTCACGATTCCTTTTCTTTCGTTTAAACCGCTAAAAAATCGGCCTAGTGCTAGACGATTGCGCTAACGCCACCACTAGTTCGCTTAAAGCGCTGACTACACACAGACCTGCACTTCCACAGCAGCGGTATCCTGAGCGAGCGCCCTCGGCACCGGCAGCGCTTGACGCCGCGTCCCTCGCGCGCTGCACCGCACCCACAACCGCTGCACGGATTGGCCTACTGCTAGACGACTGCACTAACGCTACCACTAATTCGCTTAAAGCGCTGACTACACACTGACCTGCACTTCCACAGCAGCGGTGTCCTGTGCGAGCGCTCTTAGCACCGGTAGCGCTGCAGCGCTTGACGCCGCGCCCCTCGCGCGCTGCACCGCGCCCACAGCCGCTGCAGCCGCTGCACGGATCGGCCGGCTCGTAGCTGACCGCGCTAAAGCTATGACCCTTTCGCTCAAAGCCTGGCTTTCCGCTTCGGTGATACAGCTGCAAAGACGTCCGGCGCAAGACGCGGCGGCGGCGCGTACTGTAGCGCTGTTGGCTGCTAGACCCGCCTGAATGAAAAGGCAGGTATCATAAAAACATAGAGAATAGAGATGATTTTAAATATACATAATTACCAGATGGGGGGGGGGGGGCGGTATTTTTTTCGACATAATATGATATCCCACTCAGTATAGTTATCATACTTTGAAATTTCAAACCCTCGAATTTCGAACCCTTTTTTAATTAAACTAAAAATAATTTTCGATTTTTTTTTATTTTAATGATGTAAGGCCACTATTATACACAACTATTCCAAATTTCATGTCGGTAGCTTTAATAGTTACTGAAATAATCGACTGTGACAGACGGACGGACGGACGGACGGAGAAAGTCGCACCATAAGGGTTCCATTTTTACCATTTTGGTACGGAACCCTAAAAAGGGGGAATAGAGATAATTTTCTTACAATAACAAGTTCCATAGCAGCAGTCTTGACAGCGTCTTGCCCCGCGCCCAAGGAGCTCTTCTGTTCAGCCAAAGTACGTAAGGCCAGAAGTAAGGCCGTGTACACGTTGATTTGGATAGCCTCTTGTCTACTTCCTTTGGACATTTTGATGCACTCCACGAAATGCTCGAGCATTTGTTGTCTACAAAAAAACATACGCACCGAATTGAGAACCTCCTCCTTTTTTGGAGTCGGTTAAAAAGAGGAAAATTTTTGGCCAAAAGGAGAAGAAATTTACCAAAAACTGAGGCTGTAAAAGTACTAACGCAAAGCTTTGGAGCAGAGACACTGTCATATCTAAACAAATAATTTAAACTTTAACTCCAACTTACAAAAAACAAACACACTTTCGCATTTATAATATTAGTATGATCTAGTACTTTGTATGGGAAAAATACACACACATCCTTTTTATCTTGCTTCACACCTTCTAGATTTATAAAGTGATTGATGACATAAGAGACATCAGCATCTATACTAATATTATAAATGCGAAAGTTGGATGGGTGGATGGATGGATGTTTGTACTCGTAACTCAATCACGCTAGAATGGCGGAACGGATCTGGATGGATGAAATTTGGCACAGAGATAGATTGTAGTCTGGAATAACACATAGGCTACTTTTTATCACAGAAAATTAGAGAGTTCCCGCGAACGCGGACGAAGTCGCCGGCATCAGCTATATATGAAATAAACAAATTGAGTATAAAGTATTGATTCATTTTCCATGTGTATAGTTGTAGTAGTTGAGGACCTGGAGAGTGACAGTCTACACTTTATCCAGGAAAATCAAAGAATTCTCAAGGGATTTTTGAAACCTATTCCCACGCGGACGAAGTCACAGGTAATATCTAGTGGATCATTTTTAAAGGCATAAATAAATACTCGTATACCTGTGTTTATTGGCCGCTCGCGAGAATATCAACGGGAAAAGCGCAACGGACGCGTCGATAACGGCGACACCCAGCGGTTGAGCTCCAGACAACTTGCGGTACAAACAACACGCGTCGTGCTCTAAAGCGCTAGAACCGCTGGCGCTCAGGGGTGATATTAGCTGCAAACAACATTATATTGAGTAAATATCTATACTTTTATACTATTATTATAAATGCGAAAGTGTGTCTGTTTGACCGTCTGCTACGCTTTCACTGTTCTGTTCAACTTATTTTGATGGACATAGGGATAGTTTATCCTAGGACATAGGCTACTTTTTATACTACGCTTTAACGGCTCATCTTTGGAACCGATTTTGATCAAATTCGGTCAAAATTGGTCAAAAATCAATCTAAAAAATGATCAAAAATCATCTAGAAATAAAATATAATGATATTTTTCCTCTCAAAACTACAATATGGGACTAATCAAGAGGCCGATAGACAAATTTCTTAAATGTTTTGTTAGCCACACCTACTACAAGGGCGTGCACAAGTTTTGGAGTCAGAGGAGGCATTTTTGAAATAAGAACATACTTACTGGCAGGTCATAAATAAGCAAGTTTTACAACTAGGGTAAGCATTACTTTTATGCCTCTATGACATGCACGCCACTGAGTCACCTAGGAAGAAGAAAATCAAGTGTTTCGAGACAAAAATAGAGCAATGCATTATTTCACCTGTTCTTCTATTTCAGCGTGATCAGTATCATATATCCAGCCTTCTTCCCCCAGTAAAATAGTGTCTCGAGGATGCATGGCACTTCTTAGCATACCTAAGATAAAATAATTCTTTTAGTTCATTTTAAAAGCAATAGACAGACTCAAATCTGACTGAAATCTGGCATACGTAACTATTATGATGTAGGCTTTCGCTAAGAAAGGATTTTGAAAACTCAACTCCTAAAGGGTTAAAATAATGTTTTGAAATTTACCAATCAAAATCGAATTTAATGTTAGTTAAGCCGCGGGCAAAAGCTAGTTATTATGTTTTAATATCTTCGCGGAAGAAGTTGCAGTTATCAGGAAGGAATTTGTTCCTAAAGCAAGATGTTGTATGAGTAGTAATAATAATGTCCTCCCGACCGAATTTCGGCCACGGCGGCCTATCTCCATTAGCCATCTGCGCGGGAGATAATTATCATTGTATACAAGTGTGTGCGCATATACAGGTGCACTCTATTCCTTTACTCTTATAGCCCGATGGGGCGGAAAATCCGCCACGACCGGAGAGAGATCAGGCGCAGGACCGACGGCTTTACGTGCTCTCCGAGGCACGAGGGTGAAACACCGCCAACTTCCTTACTCCGGGCTAGTACTGAGAATTTATTGTCAGAAAACCCAATTCTTGCTATGGACCGACCCGGGCATCGCACCCGGGACCTCGTCGGCCGTAGTCGAACATGCTAACCACTAGACCAATGAGGCAGGCATGATTGTTGTGTGAGTACTAAATAAATGACCCCTTACCCGTGGCAACGTTAGCACCGTTCGCGTCCGCAGAGCCCGCCAGCTCAGCGGCTAATAACCGCAGCAAAGGCGCCGCGGGTGCGGAAGCCGCAGCGCCCAGTGCGGCGCACGCTTGGTACAGCCGCAACCGCAGCAACGCGGCTGGGGCCTTGAGCGAGCCCCCGTAGTTGCGCACTACTGCTCCCACACTATGTCAAAAATAAAATAAATCTATACTAATCAAATATAAATATTATAGATGCGAAAGTTTGCATGGATGTATGGATGTATGGATGTATGGATGTTTGTTACTCAATCACGCCCCAACGGCTGAACGGATCTAGATGAAATTTGGCACAGAGATAGATTATAGTCTGGAATAGCACATAGGCTACCAAAATACTACCACGCGGGAACCAAAAAAAACCTCAATCCACGCGGACGAAGTCGCGGGCATCAGCTAATAAATAATATCTTTATTATCCAGAAAGCGTTTTAAATTACACACTTAAATCAGCAAAATATATAGGTAACAATTTCGATAATATAGCTGGGCAGTATATGGCAAACTCCGTCTAGTCTTTTCGTCGCCTATACCGCAATGCCTGAAGACCAAAGTCTTCAATCAGTGAGTCCTGCCGATTATGATGCCGGTGCCGGCAAAATCCGAAACGAATTCGCCAAAGAACCAAGGTAATCAACATAGCTCTCAAGGCTAGCACGTTGAAGTGGCAGTGGGCTGGAAAGAGTTCGCATGGGATTTTACAAAAAGCTAAATCCACACGGACTAAGTCGCAATCACTATCTAGTTTTGTTATTTAAAATGGACTTACTTAGTTAAAACAGCAATAGCTCCATCTATGGGTTGAGTCAATCGTTTGGCCGTATCGTCATTGTTCACAAGCGAAGGGCAATGTATGAGGAGACTGTGCAAGGCTGAGAGAGCGCCGGCACGCCCTTCTAAGGTCACCTAAAAAAAGGGTGGTGTCAGATAACCGACAGAAGCGAAGCTATACGCTGTCTCGCCTACACTTCTCTCTTTGCGTGTATTCCTCATTACTGAGGGTCGTGACCCCTTTCCATTGATCACATAATGGTAGTTTTCTTGGGATAACAATGCGGTGGGTTCCCACGTCCTTTCGCCTGTGATGCCCAGGCAAGGAGTGTCTGCGTTTGTTCGTTAATTCTTTTTGACATAATCTCTAAACTAAGACAGCTCTAAATCTCGCGCTGCCCCTTTCCGCAGGAAATATTTTATAAGGCATAGCAATATAAATAGAGCTGTAATTTTAGTTTAGTTTAGAGACGGTGTACAACAGAATTCGCTTCTCTAACAGGAAGCTAAATGGAAGAAACTGACTGAATGTCATGAAAATCAAAAGAAAAAAATCCTTTTTCTGCACCTCAGCAAAGCCAGGGTGGGGTCAGCTAGTTTGAATTAAATATGTGAAAGACATCGCAATATTAATACAAAGAACACAGCGAATCTAAGCTCTTCTGCTTACCTGCCAAGTGAACGCATCTCCCCTTGCCTTCTCAGACTCAAGCTCTTTAGCTGAGCGTGGGAAACTGTTTCTCCATAGAAGCAACATTCGCGGCAACAAGCCACGTACTACAGGCACACCTACACAACAAAATAACGCCAACAACTTCCATACAATAATTACATACACCACAGAATACTAAGTTCTACTTACTAATATGCACTAGTTGACAATATTATTAAGATCCTTTTACAGACTAGTTAACAAAGGAGATCAGTAAACTTAACTAACTTGTAAGAAAGTATTGACAAGACTCAGTCTCGTGACGGACGCGGTGCAAGGTTTACGTGCGCTTGCGCATCAAGCGAGTGTAGTTAGTATACAGACACCGGTTGTTACAACTTCCTTTTACCGTCTCAACAACATGGGCTAAATTTTAGGGAACACCTGAGCCCAATAGAGACAATTTACACTGTCATCTAATTGGGCTTAGGTGATGTAACGTAGTAGAATACTTATTACCTCTAATTTCTAATTTAAAAATCATCCTTTGAACGTCTTTCGATTATAACATTAAACTGAATTCAAAAAATTATTTTATAACTCGACGCGCGGCCTTGAGTGCGAACAGCCGATGCCAGCCCGGTCTCTCTTCCCCCGCGTCCCGCGGCGAGGCAGGTTTCTTTTGTTAAGGAATCGATGCGCCCGCGCAGGGCACCGATTCATTGCATTTCTTACGACTGAGACGACAGCCCGTGCTCACCTTTTACCGTGTAGGTACGCCGTCGCATTCCTAATAACCAAATTTAAAATACGTACTTATTCAACCCCGGAGTCTCGGGTAAGTGTTGTGTATAATTATTAACTTAGTACTAGTAAAATTATTTAAGTCCAAACTCCGTCTGATTGTGACCAGCGACCGCCACCTTTTACCGTGTACCCACCCGTGGCTTAGTGCGTGGTCACAATCAAGCGTGAGGATGTTGGACCGTGCTTTACTAGCTGGACGTTGATTTCAGGGACCTAAGTACGACTTCCGACTTCGACGCACCGCCTACACACTTTCTGCCAGCGCTGGGCCACGCACACCCCTTTTGTGTGTCGTGAACGTTGTCGCTGAGGCTACCTACGGGTTCTGTACGCCGCGCCCACTTCCGGCCAGCGTATCTCGCCGAGCATCCTCCGCTTGCGGCCCTCCACAGCAACAAAGCCAGGGCGGTACATTGTCCACTGCGGATTGGGAAGCAAATAATCGACGGGCTCATAAACCCACGACCTTACTAAAGTGTGTACCTACCTTCTAAATTACATAACTCTAAAATTGTGATAACGTTTTCTTTTATTCATCTCTCCGACTAATTTAAAACGTTACAGTGATTAAAGTTTAGTTACTGTCTTAGGTGGTCTCTCAATTAATTAACGGATTGTCAGTCAAAGCGAGTATTAGGGTGTTACATCCGTTCGAAAAACCATGTCGTGGGCGGCTGGAATTAAAAAAAAATAAGTTGGGCATCCCCAAATGTACTAGATTTTTCTTGTTTTGCATGGCCTCAGTGTTGCCGGTATCTGAAAACGTAAATAATCAACTCCCGGCTTTCACTAGACAGACTCTAGCAACATTATTGAAGTCTTACAAACTCACCCAATGTGCAAATTGCTCCAACAATCAACCAGCCAGCGTTGGTTCTAGCGGCAGTCAAGCGGCTGCTTTGTCCAGCGGAACGCAGCAACTGTTCCGCCGCGTTGAACGCTATCTTGCCGCGACCGTGAGGCACGCCCAATGGTGATGATCTGACTGCGCCAAGGATGGCCGCTAATGCTGCTGAATAACCTAAGAGGCAAACGAAAATAAACCTTGTAGATAGCGTCCAAATAACCTCTTAGCTAGCAACACTGAGTTAATAAAAATCAAATAAATATTATAAATGCGAAAGTTTGGATGGATGTATGGATGGATGTATGGATGTGTGGATGTATGGATGTTTGTTACTCAATCACGCTCCAACGGCTCAACGGATCTGGATGAAATTTGGCACAGAGATAGATTATAGTCTGGAATAGCACATAGGCTACTTTTTATCCCGGAAAATTAAAGAGTTCCCGCGGGAACCGAAAAACCTCAATCCACGCGGACGAAGTCGCGGGCATCAGCTAGTATTATATATAACGTCTTTTGCGTTCTGTGTTCTGTATGTGTCTTATTGTCCATGTTCAATGCGATCCAAGTCTGGTTTATCTGTGCCCTGTGTATGTCCTGACTGTGCTTTATATGTTATGTCATTGTCTGGTAATGTCACTCACCGGATATCTGATACAGTGTGTGTCTGTAAACATCCGCGTCAATGTATTGGTCCGTTAGATTGGGCTATCTGAATGATTTTTTGAGTCATGTCTATAAACGGTCAAAGATCAGTCTTTTTTCGTTGTGACCTTTATCCGTGTGTATTTTTCTTGGATAGAAAGTCTAAAAAGTCTAGTTTGTGTTTTGTTTTGTTTTGTCGTGTCTATCATATCACTCACCCGATATTCGATGCGGCGTGGGCCTAGGCACGTCTAACGCGTCGGTGCAGCGCTCCAGTAAGGGCGCGAGTAGAGCGGGGTGAGCTATACACAATCCGCGTAGACAGTAAGCCGCGCCTAGACGCGCTGCCACGCACGGGTGTTCTAGCACCTGATAACAGGATCACCCTCAAAATATACCCAACAAAACGTTGCCCACATACCATTTTATGATAATTTTTCTATTGTTACGCACAACTGAAATTGCACTTTACTATGACAAATATAAAGTTGATTGTTATGGCAGTTTCTCTCTCTGCGTCGTATTCCTCATAACTGAGGGTCGTTACCGCTTTTCATTAATCAAATAATGGAAGGAGTTGTCTTGGGATAATAATTCGGTGGGTTCCCACGTCCTTCCGCATGTGACTCGACTAAGAGAATTTAAACTTAAATAGGTTTTTGTAGCGATTATTATCAGATGTTAGTGATAATAACCGGGACCGACGGCTTAACGTGCTCTCTGAGGCACGGACAGCATGGCAGTTTAGTCTTTTGATATTTTAGCTTAGTAGCCATGGTTTTTTATTTCTGGCTGTGATAAAAAAAACTTTGCTAACCTTGGATGACTGGTTAAATTAATTGAAGCAAATAAACCCTCCCTCATTCCCTCTTTAGCTTAACGCAATTATTCGCTTTCTTTGTCCGCAAATTGGTCATAAAAGCGAATAGCATAAATATAATTTTTTCACCAAACCTAAATGATTTAACAATTAATTGACAAACTCAAGACAGCTCAAGATTGCTCAGATATTTCATTCATTAATTTCAATAAAAAAGGCAGATAAAGAATGAGTACTTACAGAGCAAACAGTGTCGATCATATTGAGTGAAGTGTCCGCAACGAGGTTATGGACAGACGTGCCCAACTGTTGGGCCAATTCACCGGCCTCCGTCAACGCACATACCAGCAGATGTTGACTGAACAACGTTTCCTGCGAAATACGTAAATTAAAACAAGAGGAAACTTTTTTTGTTGCAACCGGTTTCCATGAACTTTCCATGAACAATCATCATTCTAAACTTTTATTTTATTCTTAACTTTTTTTTTTTAAACCTTCAATCTAAATTTATCTTAGCCAACAGCCCACAAGTACTAGGCAATCCCTAACTACCTATATAATGCCTCAAAAATCATAAGTGTGAATGTAGCAGATCAAGGATATTTGGTACAAGGCTTCTTGGCTTTGGGAGGCTTGGACCCTGCCGGCAAAAACGTGCCGCCAAGCGATTTAGCGTTCCGATACTATGACGTGTAAAAACCATTAAGGGTTTAATACAACTTAATTACGGCTTAATACACCCGTACGAGGGTGATATCGCTGTCAAGGGCTAACTTGTAGTAGAATAAAAAATAAAACAATGAATTAGATTTATTTTTAGAGAGACGAATTTTGCTGTCCGAAAATTTACCCAATTCATCGTACCAAGTATCCTCGACCAACCACACTCGCACTTTTGATTTTTGGGGATCAAGAAAGAAGACATTTTTTGTGAGTTTTAAGGAATGATTTTCATAGGAATAATGGAGGCCAATAGTGCTAACTTAGCTATAAGGTCTAATCAAACACATTCAATAATAGTTATATGTAGATTTTTAAACGTTTTCTTAACAAATACAGAACAGTTTCTATATCAGCTATAAAAGTACGTTTGGGTCACAAATATATCATTTTAGAGGACGCGATAAAAGTCAAGATATCTCACCTGATTGCAGTCTTTAGCATTCTCTGGGTTGAAGTCGATGCTATTCATCTGCTTAGCGACTATCTGAATGATTTCACGGCACGCGGACGCTTGGGCTTTCTCACCCAGCATTTTTCCCAACGTGTTTCTTAGAATATAGTTTATGCATTTTCTGAAAAACAAAAATTATATTTTTTAAAGTGACCCCATAGTATTTGGCAAACCAACACGCTAAATAATATTAATTTCACAAATTGTATGACAATGTTTATAAGCAACTTCCAAGGAAGAAGAGGTTCTCAATGAAGCTCGTATTTTTTTTTTACTTCATCTTTCAAGTTCATTAAAAATTTTCATTAATTTTGTTGATTATTATTAGATGACTGTCGCGCATATTGTTTAAGACTTAGTTGACTGTAAACTGTATCCTTATATCATTAAATTACGTTCCTAAATTCTGAGTACTATTGTAAAAAAATTGCTTGCCTTCTGCTAGGCGGAACACATCACTGTAATCTATGTTTCTGCAACAATATTGTATTTAGTCCACTGCAATCAGACTTGCTTGCAAGTGTTGATGCAGCATAAGGTGGAGCGCACGGGCCTAGAAGATGCCTATTCACTCTTGATTTGAAGGTATCTATATTAAGAGAAGTACTACTTACTTATTTACTTTTAATATATTGTAATATAAGTAGTACTGTCTTACTAGAGAGCGGCAGAATTGTGTCCTGATTACGCCGCGTTTTGCTGCCGCGCACTTGAAGCTCTTATGTATATGGGCACACCTTTAAGTTACCTGGAATATACCGCGTCGACGTGCGAGCTAGCGGCTTTGGGGTTAGCGACGAGATCCAGCACGTGCGTCAGTAGAGTGCTCATGTTGCGCTCGAGCCACACTCCGCCCATATTCTGTACGAACATTACGTACGCCTACGAACAAATAATACGCTATATCGCAATTAAGTATATATTACTATATTGATACTACATCCAAACTTTCATACTAAGAACATTTTTTTCATTCCACCACCACCACTACTACAGCGGCACAGCCCATTAACGTCCCACTGCTGGGCACAGGCCTCCACTCTCATACGAGAGCGGGAATTAGAGCTTAGACCCACCACGCTGCTCCAATGCGGGTTGGCGGGGTTTTTTTCATTCGATAACAGCAAAACGATATCGTAGCCGACACACACAGCATTGACGATATATCGGTATTATATCGGTCAGTGAAAAAGCTTCATAGGTAGCTCCACGCATATCAGTGCAACTGCCCTGACATCGGTCTATCGGAATCTATAGCGGCGACGATGGTATCGAACGACGAAAGAAATAATTCCTGCAAAACTTTCTGTATGTCTTTCTGTTACCTTTTCTTGGCCCCTCCGTTGAACTAATGACGAAATTTTTATACAAACATATCTTGCATTCTGGAGATAAGTAAGTCTTAAGCAACTAGCCTCCCAAAACTTTTTACTTTTAATTAATAAAAAAACCTACTTACGTTTGTAACACAGACACGAACTTCTCTATTGACCCCTGAACCGGATTTTATAATCTCTCCTTTCAGAAATGATGTGCCTCCACGTAAAAAGGCTCCCATCAACAAATTCAACGCTTCTTCCAAGGATATTACGTTTTTCGGAGGATCTTTTTTATTTGCCACTAAAAGTAAAAAAGTCACGTAAAAAATACAGTTACCGTAGAATGCGACAAAAAAGAGCTTATTTGTACTGTCTCACTTATTCTTATAGGTAGTAGACACGATGCTCAACCAATAAAGGTGCGTTTATCGCCGCGTTCGTATATCCGCGATATACGAACGAACGTTTGGCCTCAGTATCATACTAATATTATAAATGCGAGTGTGTTTGTTTGTCCTTCAATCACGCCGCAACGGAGCAACGGATCGACGTGATTTTTTGCATGGGTATAGTTAAGGATAGGCCCCTTTTTATCCCGGAAAATTAGGGACGCCCCGCGGGAATGAAAAAAAATTAAACCACGCGCACGAAGTCGCAGGCATCAGCTAGTGACGATATATAATGACGTATCCCTAAAGGTGTGTTTAAACATAGAACTGCAATACTGCGCGGCTGCCGCACACCGAATGCCGCACTGTTATTGGACGTCAGCCGCGCATATTATATTTGTCAGTATAGTCCTTACTTGCTGCCGCGTACTTGCCGCTCTATGTTTGGGCACACCTTAAAACGAAAGATAAACAAAATTACCTGGTTGCATGCCTATTTTCGTTTTAGTATTAATGTTATTCACTTCGCCGGCTTGCGTGGCCGCTATGAGCGCACCCAATAGTTCTGCTACTGCACACCTGCAAAACGAAATGTCGTAAAGTAGCATTCTTCCGTTTGTATCCAAAATTGCCGTCTTCTGTAATGCAGTTTTTTTTAATAGATAGAGAAAATGGATATTTGAATTTTTTTTTTTTTATCCACTACAAGTTAGTTGACTGCGATCTCACCTGATGATAAGTGATGATGCAGTCTAAGATGGTAGCGGGCTATGAGATCACAGTCAGGGGCTAACTTGTAATGGATAAAAAAAAAACTTACCTCAGCGCATAGTCACTAGGATGAGCGGCTCTCAAGCACGCAGCCGCTATGGCGTCCACATCGGCCGGGGATAGTCTCAACAACGGCAACATATGCCGTATCGTATTAGCGGCGGCCGCGCGCACGGACGTCGCCCTCTCGTTGAGTAGGGCCGCTCGAGCCGCCCTCGATACCTCCCTGAGCGCCGCCCCGGCCGCTGTGCCCATTCCCACGCATATCTATAAATACATAAATAAATAAACCTTTATTTCAGATCCTTAGAATCCATAAGAAACATCGTGAAATTATAACCCAATACATATGAGGGCTCAAGCTGGCGATATCGCACCACTTCAGTCGCAGTAACTTTTGCACAATTTTCACTTTCGCGTTCGCCTCACATGGTGTATTGACTTAAAGGGACAAAGGTTAATTTTTATCCATTAAAATCATAGATAGACTTCGTCCGCGTGGATTAAGGTTTTTGATTCCCGCGAGAACTCTTTAATTTTCCAGCATACAAACTATCTATATACCAAATTTCATCAAAATCGGTCGAACAGACGGGCGAAAGCCGTAGCAAACAGACACACACACTTTTGCATTTACAATATTAGTATGGATACATTTATAAAATAATACCTTGTCAAGTGTAGTCATAATCTCTAGTCGAGTCTGCGACTCGGCGTTCTTCATCGACTTTACTAGAGTGGTGACCGTTTCCTCGTAAGACCTCCCCATCATTCTGCCAAGCTTTTCGTACATACTTCCCAAGCAGCATATTGCAGCACTGCGAAATTACGATCACATTGATTTTTTTAAAAAAAACAAGCTATATTTTTTTAAATTGGTTTGAGCACACTGCATAGTAGGACTAAAAGTAAGTTTTATTATAAAAAAAAATTCTTTTTCTTTGATTCTAAGTCAAGTTTAGGTTAATTTAATGCTTTAACTATAAATTCAATAGTTATAAAGAATCAAAAATGAACATAAGACATTTATCTTAGAATATGTCCTTTAAAAAATTTAATTGTTATAATATGAGGATCAAATAAAAAGAAATACATACTTTGTTTAAATTATCATAATTTGGACATTGTAGTTTACTTTCAATGACATATACATTTAATTGTATTTAGTGTAGACCCTTTTTATCGTGTGCGATTGTCTTCAATCAATTGATAGAAATACAACTTACAGTCTAGTCGGCAAATACGATGGCGAATCATCCTTCACTTTGATAATATCATTGCATTTATTAACCGTGTCAAATAGTAGGAATGTATCGCCAACCGAAAACAGTGTAGCCAAACATCTTGCGAGCAGTCTCCGGGCTGGCGCGCCGAGGTTCTCGCGTAAGAGACTGACCAACTGGGCCACTAACTTTTGTTGACAGCTTTTGAGGTCCGACTGTGAAAAAAAATTCATGATTATTGGTATATCAGTATGTTTATGTATGACAAAGTTGCATGGAAGCCACCGGCCTCGCATCCAGTGACCCACAAGTCAGTGTAATATTTGTAACGTATGTTTTGTATTGTCTACTTATTGTAACCTTTTCTTTTTAAAGAAAAGAGCAACTACTGATTTTCTTGCCGGCTCTTCTCAGTAGAAACAATTTTCCGAACCGGTGGTAGAGTCTTAACGTTTCATAAGTGACACAAGTTGTCCTACATGAAATAAATAAATAATTTATCATTTATCATTTAGGAAGTCTCAGTCGCTCAGTGGCGATGTGCTATGCCTGGGGCATCCCTAAATGATCAAATCAAAACTCATTTTTGATGAATGTAGGATAATTTGCAATGTTGAATCAGTAATAGGTGGAACTCCTTAGTTCGTAGATGTTGGGGTTTCATAGTGCCGGATTGGCGACCCCCACTAGATGAACCAATGACATCAAGCTGATCAAGCAAGTAGTAGATTCAGACAGTGCAAAGAAGATGCAGGTGATAAGTATGTGTTGAGGGTGGCTTAGATGATCGATATCGGTCTATATCAGTCAATTCAGATTGTTAATCAACATTGATCCAAGTAAATAGGAAATATGACTGAATTGGAGGTCCTAATTTGACCTTTTCGTTTCCTACTTGCCTTGGAGAGCACATCTGTCAAATATTATAACAAACATCCAATAATTTTTAAATACTAAAGTGCTTAAATAGTACTCTAGGATTTCTTTTCTGCTAAATATTATATATTAAAATTTCAAAATAAGGTCAAAAATTAACAAACTTAAATATACTTACTACCAGCTCAATAGTATGCCTCATAATAACTGCATTATTTTTTATTCATACACATAATCTACTCAGACTGAAGCCTTACATAATATCTGTCCTTAAACATGCATTCTAAGAAAACATTGCACATTAAGTAATCCTTTAGACAGCAAATATACTTTAACTTTCTTTACTATAAGATTAACTTCTAATAGAACAGAACTTTTGAATACTGACCAGGCTGACTGATTATAATAATTATTATTTTAAATGCATGCAAAACTATTCATGGTTATTAAATAACTAGCTGATGCCCGCAACTTCGTCCATGTGAATTGAGGTTTGTGGTACCCAAGGGAACTCTAATATTAGGTCTTTACCTATGAAATTGCCTTTCTTCAGTACTGGTCATTTCAAATAAAAAAAAGTTTGTAATGGCTCTGTATTCTAAATTCAAATTAATTTTGTTTTAAAACCATGACATTCTTTTTACAAACTCAGTCTTTTGTTTTTTGATTAGCGTTGTATTTTCATTACATTTCAACATTTTTCGTCATAATGGATACTTCGAAAATTCGTGTAATTATGGAATACTAGCTGATGCCCGCGACTTCGTCCGCGTGGATCGAGGTTTTTCGGTTCCCGCGGGAACTTCTTAATTTTCCGGGATAAAAAGTAGCCTATGTGTTATTCCAGACTATAATCTATCTCTGTGCCAAATTTCATCCAGATCCGTTCAGCCGTTGGGGCGTGATTGAGTAACAAACATCCATACATCCATACATCCATACATCCATCCAAACTTTCGCATTTATAATATTTATTTGATGAATCCCTATTTCCCTTGGTCACCGCATCACGCGACACAAACGGCACGTAACATCAAAAACGTTTACGGAGAGAACTGTACAAACGAACGCACAACCCGTTATTGGTTTTCCCGGTTCGGTTCTGGAAATTTTGACTTGAAAAATGAAGCTTGTGGTCGTCTGGAGACTTTGGTCAACAATAATGAATTAAAAGCGATTGTGGAAGCTGACGAAACTCAATCTACAGCTGAGCTAGCAGCAGCTTTTGATGTACCTAAGCATCAAAACAATATTGATCCATTTGCGACAAATTGGCAAGGTAAAAAAGCTTGATAGATGGGTGCCCCACGACCTTAACGATCGCCAGCGCAACGTACGCGTCGAGACCTGCCTTGCGCTGCTCAACAGGCAAAGAAATGATGAAACGAATTGTTACGTGCGACGAAAAATGGATTCTGTTCGACAATCGAAAGCGCTCAGCAAGTTGGTTAGATCCTGGTTCAGCACCAAAGCAATGCCCTAAACCAAAAATGACCCCTAAAAAGGTGATGGCCACTGTTTGGTGGTCTAGTGTGGGTGTGATTCACCACAGCTTTTTACAAAACGGCATGAGCATTACTGCAGATGTGTACTGTGAAGAACTGGAGAGAATGATGGAGAAGCTTGCACATCTGCAACCAGCTTTGGTCAATCGGTCGTGCCCACTGCTCCTTCACGACAACGCGCGACCCCATACTGCGCAACAGACAGTCTCCAAGCTGCAAGAGCTGGGGTTGGAAGCTCTCCCTCATCCGCCATACTCACCAGACCTTGCACCTACCGACTATTACTTTTTCCCAAATTTTGACAACTTTTTAGTGGGTAAAAAATCCAATTCCCGAGAGGCAGTAGAAAAGGCCTTTGAAGAGTTTGTTGCCTCCCGTCCAGCTGATTTTTACAAGAAGGGCATCAATAAACTGCCAATGCGTTGGCAAAGATGACGTCGATTGCATGGGTGATTACTTCGAATAACAGAAATAAAAAAGTTTGAAAAAATAAGTACTTTCACTTATTCCATACAAAACGGCAATTTCATAGGTAAAGACCTATTATTCCGGGATAACAGCAGCCTATGTGCTATTCCAGACTATAATCTATTTCTGTGCACAATTTCATCCAGATCCATTCAGGTGTTCTGGCATGATTGAGTAACAAACATCCATAATTAGTATAGATATGTCTTGCTTGGTCTACACACAAAATATAGGACATCATTGATGGTTCAGTAACTGGCTATTTAGATATGAATTCTATGGCTCAATCTGTTTGCCAAATGAGACAAATGTTTAGTGAGGTGCATAAACTTTAATATCTCTACTTAGATAAAAAAATACACAATTTATACCTACAATCTGTTTAATGTGTAACCTTTTATAAGCAATTTAAAAAAAACAATAGTAACTATTGATTTCTTTTGAAAATGAATGAACTACTTAAATAGTTTATTCAAATACCTTGTGTGCTGCAACCAGAACCTTATCGAGGAACCGAAGCCACTCAAATATAAAGTGAGGCTTCTTATCATCAGGCAGTTGTTGCAGGGCTGTCTCATTTAATGTTAAAGAATGTGATACCTCCATGGTTCTGTAAAAAGATAATCGGAATTTGTTAATGTATGCAGTGTGGCAGAGCTTCAGCCCTCTAGTCTGACAACCCTAAAAAGGTATAAGGCACTATGTGGATGCTGAAAGTAAAGGGACACACTCCTTCATTATTCTACTATATCCATTCCAAATCCATGTTGTTTTAACATTATCACTTCTATTAATAAATAAAACGAGAGGTCAATAAAATTGATGTTGTAAAAGTGTTAAAACCCTTCCGGTGATTTCAGCCCGCTTCCTCGGCCTTCGCTGAAACTGTAACTGGGCTAGGTTGATACATAGCTAACTATACTACTTTTATTGACTGTAATTATTGACTGTAAACAATGGCGTCATGAATGATTCACGAATGGTCGATAAAACGTATAAATAACGCATTTTAAGAAGCTTTAGGAGCACTTAATGAATCATATTAAAAATTTAGCATATAAACTTTATGTTTATTTCAGTTCAGTCACTAGAAATTATCTAAAAACCAACTTATGTGTAAAGGTAAAGAGATACTCCTTGATACATAAGTCGAAAAACTTACCGAAGAATGGTTAATAATTAATATTATCCTTTGTAAATAATGTAATATCTAATAATCACTATATTACTAGCCTGAAAATAAACAACACAAAACACGACGAAATTACAGCGACTTACCTATATGTAAAAGAGCATACCACAGTGTTGCCACCCTCTGATTTAGGTTTTCCCCTAACTCCTCGTGAAATTCCCCTAAAATAAGCACTTTTCAAAATGTTTTCCCCTAAAAAATTTATTCTAAGAATAAAACACAAATGAAAGTGCATTAAACTTTTATTTAACTTTTTTTAATATATTAAACTAAAAAAAAAAAAAAACTACTAAATCAATACCATCTGTAGGTACCATAATATATAGGTACATATAATATGTAGTAAGTACACTACCATCAGATAAGTTTTGACCAATTATTAAGGTGAAGATCTAATTATGCAGCCATAAGTCACTAACATAACATTTAACGATCATATTACATGCCTACCACAAATCTATGAGGATTTTGAAAAGAATTCTCATGATCAATCATCAGCTTTTCGGACTATGTTAACCATAGATCATTTATAGAGGAGTCCTCTAATAGGACAATGGTGCACAGCCTGTGTGCACAGCGTACCTACATTTGGAACAAGCGAAAAACACACTATAAATCCATAAAAACCAGTTTACCTCGCACACATAAAGCAGCTTTATTCGTATTCGACATCTCTTCTTTCCACGTACACAATTCTATGAGCGCGAAAGAGAAAAATATATTTTGTTTGGTACTAGCCATAGAGAAATGTAACATCATAGTCGTAATTCCTTGATTCCTACTTCCATGGGTAACATCGGCACACCAAGTTACGTTCAGACCGGTTCAGACACACGCAGTCACCGATTCGAACCAAAAGTTGAAACTTTCCCTAAAAAATTCCCTAATAATTTTTTTTCCCCTAAATTGTATACCCTAAAAATTCCCCTAAGTGTTCAAAAATCCCCTAAATCTAGGGGAAAATACCCTAAGGTGGGGACACTGGCATACCAGTATATATAATGTACTCTGTGGAGCATACTAGCAATGAACAAATCACAGACTACAGTGTATATGAACAAATGAATACACTACTCTCAAGGCATACTCACAGGTTGTAATTTAATATAGTGTGGGAGATGGTGTTAGTCATAGACTATATTGGGGCTGGAAACCAGAGCCGTAAAGCCAGTTCCTTAAAAAAATCATTGACCATAGTCCATAGTCTGTGTATATCTGTGCTTGCGTGTGTGTATTGTAAATTATTTTGATTTTTAATACCAAAGCCATTCTAGATATTTTTTTACGTAAAATACGATTATTTTTACCGAATTATTCGATATAATGGAAGCATTAGTCTAAACTGAGACGATAAATTTGGTATGTCATGCAAATGCTTATTTAAGCTCATAAATTCGTCTCGTAAAAAAATATCCAATGAATAATAACATGAGCGCTCAACAAAGCCCGGCTAACATGCAGGCCGTCGTGGACAGAGAAAAGATATACACATGGATCCTGGAGTTGTGTAACCCGGAAACACGTGAGAATGCTCTGTTGGAGTTAAGTAAGAAACGCGAAGTGGTACCTGACTTGGCGCCTATGTTATGGCACAGCTTCGGAACCATTGCCGCGCTATTGCAAGAGATTACTAACATTTACGTGGCGATGATACCGCCCACACTCACAGCGCATCAGAGCAACAGGGTATGCAATGCTTTAGCCTTAATGCAGTGTGTAGCGTCCCACCCTGAAACGAGATCAGCGTTCCTCCAAGCCCACGTGCCTTTGTTCCTCTATCCTTTCTTACACACAGTGTCGAAAACCCGCCCATTTGAATACCTACGTTTAACCAGCCTTGGAGTGATTGGTGCACTAGTCAAAACTGATGAACAAGAGGTAATTACCTTTCTCCTAACTACAGAGATAATACCACTATGTCTACGCATCATGGAAAATGGATCAGAACTATCAAAGACAGTAGCTACATTTATTTTGCAGAAGATATTGTTAGACGACAGTGGTTTGAGTTATATTTGTCAGACATACGATAGGTTCTCTCATGTGGCAATGATATTGGGAAAGATGGTGCTTTCCCTTGCTAAAGATCCTTCTGCAAGATTATTGAAACACGTTGTACGTTGCTACCTCCGCCTTTCTGATAATCCTAGGGCCAGAGAGGCTTTGCGACAATGTCTTCCAGACCAGTTAAGGGATGCCACATTTACAACCTGCCTTCAAGAGGACAACTCTACTAAACACTGGCTCGCTCAGTTGATCAAGAATTTAGAAGCCCAACCTCCTCCTGCCAGCCCTGCTCAGCCAAATATGTGAGAATCAAGATTGCACAGCTTTTCCCACTACGGAGATTTCAAATTGTAGTGTTACACTACACCTATTAAGCCGTAATGATGTACTAATTTAAATGTACCAACCAGTAACTTTAACATCTTAGTGGGATAGTAATATGTTGTTGAACATTTACAAAAACTTCTCATTTCTTTGTTTCTATTTAAAAGTTCATTGTCATTAATTCATGTCACATTTTTAATACTTTACATATTGGTTTAACAAGTAGTTTGATGATTACATCTAACTAAATTCTTGGATTAATAACTTTCTTTTAGAAAGGGGTTATTTTTGTATGGAGCCTGGCCTAAAAAAAAGAGGTTTGAATATTTTGGCCTACAAACTGTTAATATTGGATTTATGGGTGGCTGTTATTTCGAAAAAAAAAGTCAGAACAAGCCTTTTTTTTTCGAAATAACGGCCACCCATAAGTCCAATATTAACAGTTTGTAGGCCAAAATATTCAAACCCCTTTTTCATCTGTAATTTAATTTCAGTAGTTAGCAAAAACGTTTTTTGATGTAATATAATAGTCTTAAGTGTTTGTAATCCTAAGAGCAATAACTATTAATCTAAAATATTATTTTTACAAATTATTACATTAGACTTTTAAATTGCTCATAGATTCTAATACTGTAATGAATTATTATTATATACATTATACTATGTGATTAAGCTTGTATTATGGAACATAAAGCTCTTCTCATCATAAAGTTGATGTTTCAATTTAATCATTTGAATTCAAATATAATTTCAAAATCAGAGAGAGTTTACCTATAAAAATTAAAATGACTATCAAGAAAGATGGATTCTAACTGTCTATGAATAAAAAATATGAATGTTACTAGTAAATTAACTGCAAGAAATTATTACAGGGCTAATTATGTAGATAAAATTAATGGTCTACCAAGTCCCAGAGAAAACTATTTGGAAACTAACATGTAATAAAGTACTATTAATTATATATACCAATGCAATGGTTTTATCATGCACATAGGTTTTTTATGCTTACAACAAACTTTAAAACTTTATTTACAAGTAAAACTTTTTCCTTAATTATACATTTTATAAAACTATTTTATTAGACCAGCCACCAATGTTGCAGTGTATTTTGCAATTTTAGGTTCCATACCAGAAAGCACTAATTTTGTATGTTGATCTAGTGGACTAAATTCAAAATAAAAATACAAAATTTGGAGGATGGTGTTTTTTTTTGTATTTCAATAAAATCTGTTACCATAATGTTTTCAATTCATTATTTATCAAAAATCTGGACCTCTAGCAGGGTAATTTGATAAAGCCCAGCATTTAGCAGTGACATATCTAAAGCTGGACACTTTGTTATCAACACGATGATTACAAGATTCTCTTTTGATATTTAAACATCTGTCTAAGCTGGACTCCGTCCTTGTGCTACCAGGCAACTTTAGCGCTATGTTAGATTTGGTTTTCTTATCAGGTACACTATTTCTATCTAAGAATTGAGTACCACATGTAGCTGTCTGTACACAATGTGTGCAAGCTTTATCCATGCGAGAGTAATCCTTGTTTAGTAATGTCTGAATCGATTTAGCACTACACTTAGTCTTTGAGCGCTTGTTCCCACATTTACAAGCACTATGATGATCTCGCTTGCGAACAAGTGTTACACAGTTATTGTCACATCTCAATGGTCCAGTAACAAGAGTATTGACTGCAGTCTCTGCTAAACTCTTTAATATTGATGTTTTAGACTTTATAATAGTTAAGCTGTCTCTATGTTTTGTTTTAGTTTTACTGCTTGTCTTCGTGTCCATGTGTACGCATTTCGTAGGCTTAGCATTTTGTTTTATAGTGGAAGAACTATCGCTGAATTTATTTGTTGATTTCACTCTCCCGGCATTTGTGGACGAACGTTTTAAAGCTGGTTCCACGATATCATGACAGAGTTTTTGGGCTATGTTTGGCATTAGTTGATTGGTGGCTGGAAAGACTTAAAAATTGAAATTGGCTTGGTTTATTGGTTTTACATTATTTGAAACACTTTTGAGGCCTGTAAAATAAAAAGTTTAGTTTTGTTGATCTTGATCTACAATCTACATGATGCATCACTCTCTGTCTCATTTTGAATTTGCCACAAAACAGTGAAAACAGCCGAGCGATCGCGTAACTTCTGCATCAATCATTGTTACAGTATCAATTGTTGTAATTGGCTGAATTTATGGCATTCTTGCTGCGTCAATGGATTATGTCCAATAGTGGAAGAGTGTTAACCAATCAGAGGTGATTGCGATGTATCAATGATTGATGCAGAAGTTACGCGATCGCTCGGCTGAACTTTCAACTTGACATTTTGTTCACAGACAATAACATAGGGAATACACTACGGACAATACAAGTCGTAATTCCTTCCTCCATGGGACAATAAGTCTATCCAATAGTTCATGAATAGTCCACATCAGACTCAACTGACAATATGGCTAGAGCTCAGCCATTTAAAGCTAAGCCGTAAGCTAGTAAAAAAACACATCTGCAGTCTCTATCAGAGAGCATGGACGTACCTATTATTAAAACATCCTGATACATCCATGCCAGAGAGAGTCTATAGTCAGCCGTCAACGGTGCGTCAACGTCAGTGTCAGTACTCAGTGGTGATCCATGGTGGTGATTTTTGTTTCTGGTCGGTGGTGGTGATCTCTCTGGTTACCTACTAGTCTCTGACTCTCTGGTGGTGATTGTGAATAATTGTCAAAAAAAACCTCTGTGCTTCTGTTTCTGGTCGGTGCCTCTGTGCAAAAAAAATCTCAAAACAAGACTAGAATTAATGTTTTGAAGTTTTATATCTTTATTCAACAATAATATTAGGATGCTGCATTAGTTAACCAAAATGTGGGTGTTCGGTTACGGGTCGCTTGTGTGGAAAGCTGATTTTAAATACGAATGCAAACTTGTAGGTTATATAAAAGGTTACCAAAGAAGGTTCTATCAGCACAGTATTGATCATAGAGGAGTTCCTGAAAAGGTAAAATCTTTAATAATCAGAGCTCCTACATCGTCCACCCGTAACTAATAAATACGCCTGAAAAGTTAACGTTAGACATCCCTAAATCCTAATACACTAAACAGTGCACAGCTGTTTTTTTAGTTGCCCACAAGATAGTCAAGTAAATTGGACCATATATTACCATTATTAATAATGTATGTTTAGTTGATTTTGAAAAAAATATAGCTTGCATCCTGAAGGCTACTTACACTTACCATTTCCAGAGAAAACGTAAAAGTCCCACTGCAATAACTATAAAAACCTTTATCTTTTATCATCTGGTAAGAATATATACTATTGAATGCAAACACTTGTTATGCACTTAATATTCATTTATTCCTTGTTTTATAATACAGACACAGCGGACATTACGCACGAACCTCCTCCAAGCGCCTCTAATGGTGCTGTCCCTCTCTAGAGTGCTGTAGAGGTAGTCGGATCATGGATAGATCTGTCAATGCCAGTCTAAAAATACTTATATTATAAACTGAACGGATCTGCATGAAATTTGGCACAGAGAAGAGTTCCTGTGGGAACCAAAAGACCTCCATCCATGCGGACAAAGTCGCAGGCATCAGCTAGTATTTTATAATATTAGTATAGATTTTATGAAAAATTAATAGACCGTAACAATTGTGTTTTGAAAAAAATGTTTGCTGAGTTTTAAGCTGACTTTATCAGTAGAATCTGCATTATGAATCATTGGTACTCTCAATACTCAATTCAAAATGTAGTGTAAAACTACAAGTTGTCATAGTACTTAAATAATATAATTATGTATACAATAAATAAATATGGGTATATGTGAATCATGAAAGATCTCTTTGATTATAGTTATACTATTCTTTTACAGCCTGGCAGAGTAGTTACACTTATTCCCAGCGATGATCCAGACAGCTCAGTCTGGGGAGTAGCATACAAAATAAAGGAAGAAGACATAGAACAGGTCACAACACACTTGGATTATAGAGAGAAGAATGGATACTCGAAGAAAACCATTACATTCCACCCCCAAGATACAAGCTGGCAGCCATTTGAGCTAACATTGTATGTTGCTATGAAGGATAATGAGTCTTATGCAGGTATAAATACTCACCATCTAATATATTACGAATTATTATTTTAAAGAATGCAGCAAAGTCTTCTCTGTTTCACTAAGTCAAGCAAAGGGATGGAAGTGGAGATTTTTATTCTTATCTGTGTCTTAGATGGTAGCAGGCTGACATGTTAGGGGTATGGCAGTTATATTAAACACATACCACTAATTGGACTTCAACACAACCATGAGCCGGGGCACTTGTGAATTGCAAGATCGATCTATCCAAACCCTGCAACTTAATGGTCAAAGTCTTAACCACTAGTTTATCACTGCTATAATACAAATCCCATGCAGAGAGAGAATTTAATGGTGAATTTTAAATTGCAGGTCCAGCATCAATAGAATACTTGGCAATGCAAGTGATAAGTTGCGGGGGCCCAAGTGGCAGCAACAAGGAGTATGTGTACAACCTAGCGGAAGCAATGAGGAAGCTGGCTCCAGATGTTAATGATGACCATCTCTTCTCCCTCGAAGCTGCTGTTAGGAAACTTGATCCAGATAATATGAAGAAAAATAGTTGATATAAACTGTTAAGAAACATAGGAAAAGGTTACTTAATTATTTATTTGCTTAAAGAAGTAATTTAAGCTTATTTCTAGGAATGTGACAAAAGCTAAATTACTAGTGGTTTGCCTGAAAATAAGAATTCACATAATGTGACTTTCGGCCACCTATTTTGTAGGTTATTAGTCAAAGAGAGCACAACACAAACTAATTTCAAATTTTTTGTGCTATTGCCATCTATAAAAAATTTGTAATTGTTAAGTTATGGCTAAAAGTCTTCAGGGAAAAATCAGGCTAGCCATTCTCTCTAAAAAAAATGTAAGAACTTAATGATTTAATTTCTATTTGATTGACCAAAGTTAGTATGTACTGTAGTAGTGTCCATCAATTTGTATGTTATTTGTGAATTTAAAGCAATTAAGAATGTGCATAAGTTCTGATTTTCTCACTCATTCAGTCAGTTATTTTTAAATTATTTTGAGAGTATTGGTTACCAGTTTAGTTAAGGTCAAATCCAAATTGAAGAAAAAAAATAGGGAAAATGGGAACAATTTACCCTTTTTTTTCCTTCAATTTATTATCACTATTTTACTAAAATCATTGAGGTATTATTGTTTAAATGTTACTATTTAAATTTTACTATTTAAATTTTACTTAATTTTAACTCTTTACACATGATGTACACAACTACATATTACACATATTTTGTTTTATATTATATACATTTTATTGTTATATCCATATCCCATACCAAAGATTTATTGATGAGTTCTATTTTCTGAACATGAGTTAGGCGCGTCTCTTTCTGCTTTTATGTGTTGTCTGCCATACCTGTACCAAGCTTCCATCGTAGCTTCATGACTTGAGATTGAATATTATTTTGTTTAATTTTTTTTAAATACTGACTACCTATCTATAATATTGTTTAAAGCTTAAGAATGGATAAATTTTGTTGTATGCATACCTACTAAACTCAAATTGTAATCAGCAAAATAAGTCTAAAAATAAACAAGGAAATTTTAAGTCTAAAAATACAATGTTATCAAATTAAACCATACAATTTTAGTAACATTTTATTAATAAAAAATAATTTTGCTCAAATATGAACAGTAGCAAACGTAATATTATACAATTATAAAATTAGACGTTTTTAAAATATGTACATTCATTATGCCTTTAAATTATTATTCTTTATTATTTATTTTAAAAAACCACCTTACGATAATCCTTTGTATTGTTCTTCCAAACTAGAACAAAAACAAAATATAATTAGCTAAGTATTTAAACATAATATATAATTAAATATAAAATTACTTTATCAAGTGCAAAACAACGTGATTCATAAAGGAAACCACACGGATAACCGATATAATACAGAGGCACATGGTTAAAACTTACTTAAATCAATATTATATGCTCAGTGCTATGTAAAATAAGAGTTAAGTTAGTTAAGTAGGTATATTATTAATAATAGATTTTCCTTGAACATAACCAAAATGCCAAATTGGCGGATAAATAATGCAGTGGGTTTGTATAGGCATAATGGCATTGCCTACCTTGTAATTTAATGCACAGTTTGTTTCTCGAAAATAATACAACAGTGGGGCTGATTCTGTAGTGCACAATCTCTAAACTAAACTAAATGACAGCATTAAAAATATTGCTAACCTTTTCATAATATTCCCTGAGGAAAGGGACAGAGGTCAGAACTAGGCTTAAAGCTGTCATTTTAGTTTAGTTTAGAGATTGTACACTACAGAATCAGCTCCAGTGCCGCCTGCACAGACGAATTATAGATCTCGTAGCTTTAGTTTTAAGATACCGTAACAGATTATCACCATCATATTTTTATGTAACTGGACGTCAATAAGTGTAGTGTACCTACCTAAATTGAATAAATATTTATGACTTATGACTAACATTTGCCCGCGGCTTCGCTCACTTTAAGTTCAGTTTGCGTACAATTTTCATACCCATGTAACTGAATTTTTAAAAATCCTTTCTTAGCGGATGCGCATACAGCCTAATAATGTTATCTGTATACCAAATTTCAGCCCGAAACGTCCAGTGGTTTGAACTGTGCGTTGATACTACGAGTATCAGCGAGTCAAGCAGTCACCTTTTTCTCATAAACGTTTAATTAATTATTTATAGATTTGACGATGGCGACAATTTATCGATCTATTCGGCCACATATTGGATTATTCAGTCAACCCTTAGCCAACCTTTCATTTGTGGGCTGTTTATAAAAGCAGTACGACAAGCATTAATTCTTAATTCTTGATAAATCATTTTATGGTCCATAAAAAATATTACAATCGCATTTATAGGTTTGGCGTCTGATGGCGACGATAAGTTTAAAACTCGTGTTAAATAGGCATCATGATCAGTGCTTAAATTAATTATACATATTTTATACCACTCAGACACATTCCTCTGTGTTTTCTTTCACCCAAAACGAAATTGAATATCTAACATTTTTGACAACCCTAGTTTAATTGTGGAAATCTTACAATATAAGTAGTTAAGCATTTTGCTATTTTGTGTTTAGTAGATCAAGGGTAATAAACAAAACATAATAGGTATTAGGTACATTACATTATCATTATTTACTTCTCAAATACTTACTTAGTACGTAATAATAGAGTTGAAGGTTTGCGTAAACTTTACGAAAAAATTGTGAACATTATGAAAAAATAATATACAACCAGATTTTTTTAAAAATAAGGACTAACCTTTATAAATTAATTACCTAAGTTTTGCGGGAGGGTGGAAAAAACTCTAGGACATACAGGATTATAAACGGTATTCCTCTATACTAATATTTTAAATGCGAAAGTTTGGATGGATGGATGGATGTTTGTTACTCAATGGATGTTTGTTGATCCCAGAGCCGCCAGACCTTACTTATTTTCTGAGAAACAAAATGTGTGTAATATAGAAGCTTTGTTACGTAGATTTAACGTACGCATACTCGCAAATTTGGGGCGACGGCCAATTTATAGTTATAAGGTGCTAAAGGTACGTAAAAACGTTGCTAACTTTACTTATTTTCTGAGTGCTGATTTTTATGTATGTTGTACAGAATATTGTTAATAATTAATAATCAATACTCCCAGACTCATGCCGTGGGCCGTTATTTCTGCCAGACACTTTAAAGGTCGCAAAAAAAAAACTTAACTTTACTTATTTTCTGAGTCTTCATTTTTATACACTATACTCAGGAAACTGTTTCAATACTATTTGCAAGCAGCCAGACTAATCTGATGGGCCAAACATCCACCAGACTCAATTTGAAATTTCGCTGTGATAAAATTTTGGCCTTATTTACAAGGTTTTAGGGACCTTTTTTATTGTGTGGAGAAAGAGAACCATCAATTATTGCAATATCTAAGCCTGTGTACGAAAAGCTTACGAAAATCCACAATAAAGAGGGTGAAATGAGGGTTGGAACCTTACATGAAGGTTCTAAGTTTTTGAAGTTAGGGACTTGGAAATCGGCATTAAGTTTTAAATAATAATAACCTGTATAAGCAATTTTCTGAAAATCCACCCCAAAAGGGGTGAAATGGGGGTTGGAAGTTTGTATGAAAATCCTATGTTTTTGAAGCTAGAGACATGAAAATCGGCACTTAAGTTTTTAGTTTTAGTTTGAAGTCAAGGACTTTAAAATCAGCATTTGAATTATTCATTTTTAATATTTAATAATAGTGACCTGTATAAGCAATTTTTCGAAAATTCAGCCCGAAGGGTGTGAAATGGGAGTTAGTAGTTTGTATGAAAGTTCTATGTTTTTGAAGTTAGAGACATGAAAATCGGCATTTAACGTATTAGTAGTTTTAAATAATAAAAACCTTCGTATGCTATAGATAATTAATATATTATAGCCTTTTTAGATATGCCTTTAGCAGCGGGAAAATTTTATAATCTCATAGGAAATGAGAAATTGTACGCGATCGAAGTCGCGGGCGACCACTAGTACTGATAAATATGTTTATCTATGCTCATATCTAAATCCGAAATATTATAAATGCGAAACTGTGTCTGTCTGTCTGTCTGTCTGCTACGCTTTCCCGGACCATCTTTTCAACCGGTTTTGCTGAAATTTGGTATAGAGGTAGGTTATATCCCGGGGAAGGACAGGAGTGACATGAGGAGATTCAGTGAGCTAGACTTAATCAGCTGTGAAGTCCTAGAGCAAAATGTGTTCAATTCAATACAAAAATATATTTGCGAAATCTACAACGTGACCTGAATAATGGACGTATATGCTGCCAGGCTTCAAGTGTTTATAAAGGCTTAAACGGTTTCCAACGTAAATGAAAAATTTAATAACAAGAATGTTACTTTTCTTTACATCACCCACGCGGAAGGCTATCCCGAAAAATATCCATATTAGTATCCGCTTTTATTATCTTAATATTTAAGTATATTTCAATGATAATAATGATGAAAATTAAATCTAATAATTAAAATTTTAAGAAAATATTTGGCTGTAAATACAGCCTGGCTGTCCAGCGCGGAAATGCAGCCAGCATTCTCGCCACCATTCCACGTGGGCATGATTTATATAGTAGTTAGGTTAGGCTAGCTAGCTTTAATTTCTATTGTATTGTTTTCAATAAAAAAAAAATAAAAAAAAAAAAAATATTTTATTAAATGTTATTTTTAATAATCATCACTATCGTTATCGTCGAAGTTTGGTAATTCCTCATCGAGCCAATCCTGTGGGGCTAGCATGCACACAACGAGTAATATTATGTCTACCCGTTATCTCTATTTATCTACCGAACCTAACATGGTTACTACTACCTAACTCGTTACGTCAAAAGTAAAGATGAGAGTAATATTTATTATCTGTGGTATTTTTCTCTACGAATCTTTACATGCCGAATAATTTTTTCTTGTAATATACCGCATTTTGTGCATGTTAGGGTAAACCTGTGGGGTAAACGAAACAGCTGGCAACGACAACATCTCTATCTCTCTCTGATATAATCTCGTTGTGTGCATGTTAAACACATTGGTGTTGACTATTCAAATCTTTATCGTCGCCAATATCATTGGTAAAATCTTCATCTGTAAAAACAAATAAAATAATAAAGTTTCGAATAGCTTCAAAATTTATAAAAACAATTTGAAGTGAGAGTAAAATACCTGATTCTACTTCAAGGGATTCTCTTACAAAACCCGGTAATTGGTCCCCATCGAACCAGTTAAAATGGTAATTGTTGTTTTGCAACATCCATCTGTTATTTTCAGGTTTAAAAATTATAAGTTCTGTCAAATAAGCATTATTCCAAAAGCTGCTTATATAATTCGCTGCCGAAACTGCTGCAGAAGCTCACTTTTACACGGTGGTACGTTGCTCTTATCAAAGTTCTTAACATTCTTGCGGCTATAGCTTAAGAAGGTTTTTGTTATTGAAAATTACTTAATAACTTAAATGCCGATTTCCATGTTTTCAAAAACATAGCACTTTCATGCAAACTACTAACTCCCATTTCACCCCCTTAGGGCTGAATTTTCAAAAAATTGCTTATATACAAGTTATTATTATTTAAAATTAATAATCTAAATGCCGATTTTAAAGTCCTTGACTTCAAAAACTTAGAACCTTCATGTAAGCTTCCAACTTCCATTTCACCCCCTTTGTTGTGGATTTTCGTAAAACTGCTTATACAGGTTTTTATTATTTAAAACTATAAACAATTAAGTGCCGATTTTCATGTCTCTAGCTTCAAAAACATAGGATTTTCATACAAACTTCCAACCCCCATTTCACCCCTTTTGGGGTGGATTTTCAGAAAATTGCTTATACAGGTTATTACTATTTAAAACTAATAACCTTAATGCCGATTTTCAAGTCCCTAACTTCAAAAACTTAGAACCTTCATGTAAGGTTCATACCCTCATTTCACCCTCTTTATTGTGGATTTTCGCAAGCTTTAAAACACAGGCTTAGATATTGCAATAATTGATGGTTTTCTTTACTCCACACAATGAAAAAGGTCCCTAAACCTTGTAAATAAGGCCAACATTTTATCACAGCGAAATTCCAAATTGAGTCTGGCGGATGTTTGGCCCATCAGATTAGTCTGGCTACTTGCAAATAGTATTGAAACAGTTCCCTGAGTATCGTGTATAAAAATGAAGACTCAGAAAATAAGTAAAGTTAAGTTTTTTTTTGCGACCTTTATGCCGGCTCTTCACGTTGGGCGAGTGTAGGCGAGTGGCGGCGAGCGCCAGTGTGAAGAAGGCCCGCTCGGGTCGTCTCGTGCGCTCTCGCCTCGCCTCGCCGCCGCTCGCTTTGATGGGCGGTTTTTCGACGAAAGATCAAAGTGACGAGTGGCCAGCGCGAGCGGCCCTTCCATACGCTCGTGTCGTCAGTGTTCAGAGCAAACCAATTGAGTGCGCACGGACAAAATTCAAAGTCCTGACTGACTGACTGACTTATATATCAACGCACAGGCTAAACCGCTGGGGTTAGAAACTTGAAATTATGACAGTAGGTTCCTTTTGTGACGTAGGCGCTCAATAAGGAAGGATTTTGCAAAATTCCACCCCTAAGGGGGTGAAATAGGGGGTTCAAGTTTGTATAAAAGTCAGTCATTTCTCAAGTTATATCCATGAAACTTGGTATACGAGCTACCAGTTAAAAATAAAGAAATACGTGTTTCACAGTTTTTGAAAATTCTACTCCCGAAGGGGTGTAATAGGGGATGACAGATTGTATGAAAGTCCATAATTTCTCAAGATATTATATCAACGAAACTTGGTATTTTGGCTTAAAGTAAAAAATAAAGAAATACGTGTGTCACAGTTTTTCAAAATTCTACCCCCAAAGGGGTAAAATAGGGGTTGAAATTTTGTACGAAAGTCATTCATTTCTCAAGTTATAGCCAGGAAACTTAGCATTTGGGCTTTCAGTTAGATATGAAGAAGTATATGTATTTCAATTTTTTTTTGTGCAATAGTACATTATATAGTAGTACATTATAGATATAATAGTAGTACATTATACATATAATAGTAGTACATTATACATATAATAGTACATTATAAATTATAATTATGTGCGTACGCACATAATTATAATTTATAATGAGTAAGCGCGCACAAAGCTGTTGCAGCAGCGACTTTTTCAGTGTCAACCTGCATCTTCGACGGTTTGCCGGCAAATGAGGTACCCGAGCGTGTGGAGAGGTACCTCTCGCCTCGGCAGCACTCGCCGAGTGCCGCGCCCGAGCGCCTCGTCCCAGCGTGAAGTGCTAGCATAAAAGTGTCTGGCAGAAATAAAGGCCCACGGCATGAGTCTGGGAGTATTGATTATTAATTATTAACAATATTCTGTACAACATACATAAAAATCAGCACTCAGAAAATAAGTAAAGTTAGCAACGTTTTTACGTACCTTTAGCACCTTATAACTATAAATTGACCGTCGCCCCAAATTTGCGAGTATGCGTACGTTAAATCTACGTACCAAAGCTACTATATTACACACATTTTGTTTCTCAGAAAATAAGTAAGGTCTGGCGGCTCTGGGATCTTGGACCAATATTTTAATGTACTTTTCATCCATGTCCCTTTCGTTTTTTCCACCCTGTATAAAAGTAATTTGTTTTTTGAACAAAACTATATTTTGTTTTGTTTTTTTTCATGCTAAGGACTACGGAGCCTTGGCTGGGCGAGTGTGACTCGTTGTAGACCTTTTTTTTTTGTTATCGTGGTAACCATTTTTTATTAAGTACCTACTCTTATCACTGTAGTTGCTACTTAGAATGCAAATTAGTTTTAATTAATGCAAATTATTATCAAGATTCAAGCATGTTGTTTACGGGGACCAATTTAGAGCAAACTTAAATTAATTGGATAAAAAGTAAATAACAAACCGACATATTTTATTTTGTTAGTGGGTACACCTACCTAGTACCTATACTTACATAGGTACATAATATATTATGTACAATACGTGTGATATCAATCAATATCAATATTTATTTATTCAATTTATTTACACTGTACCTACACTTATTGACGTTCGAAACTTATAAAACATGATGGTGATAATCAATTACAGCACAGAATTACAGTATCTTAAAATTAAAGCTACGAGGGTTCCAAACGCGCCCAGGTCTGAGAAGAGCCCACTGAGAGATAGTAAATTCTACTGTTTATTACCCTAATCGCGAGCGAGAATATTTACTCTTACCCGTTGAGGAGTTTCAAATAGGTTAATTTGACGGAATTTTAAGCCGCTGAAAATAACTCTGTGGAATTGAGGACCTCACCTCAGGACCTTTAGGGTTCCGTACCGCAAGAGGAAAAAAAAGGAACCCTTATAGGATGACTTCTTCCTCCGTCTGTCTGTCAATCACCCTTTTTCTCGGGAAGGCGTGGAGGTATCAAGTTGAAATTAATATTAAATACTTAGGTCTACGGTCCCTTGGAGCTGTAAAAAACCAAGCTTCTGATTCAACACAATCAAAAGATACGGCCGTTTATGCCGCATCTTTTGACACTCGCCAATAAATCAAAACCTATAAGGTACCTACTTCCCAATGGGTACCTAGCATCATGAAATTTGGAAAGAAGCAAGGTCCCACAGCACAAGTATAGGAAAAATCCGAAAATCGTTAATTAAGGTTCCGTAAATAGGGTGTCGTATTGTTTGTCAGACGCTACCAGTTTAGCGCCATAGGTACAAGTATAAGCCAGTTATTTCACAGCTGATTATAATACATGAGATATGACATCTTTCTTGTTATTTACTAAAATAATTAATTGTACATTGTTTGGTTGTACTGAACTCTTTGTGCGCGAGTCTCGTCAGATAGACCAGGGTAGAAGCCTTTAAAAATAATAAAAAGTGAAAAAAAATAATAGTAGGATGAAACCCATTAGAAAAGGAGGGGAATATTATAAAAATGAAAGGAAAAATAATTTACGGGCGATCTGAGGTCGGGAAGGGGATGGGGGGGGGTTTTAAGGGTAAAAAACGGTTTTTCTCGATTTCCGGCAAAACTAAAAGTCCTATCGAAAAAAGTCAAATGGCAAAGTTGTAGGTAATAAAAAGATCTAAAACTTTTGTGTTTACACTTTAATTTACACTTTAATTACTCGAAAAACGTTAGATTACATGTTAAATTGATAAAAAAAAATTGCAAATCAAAATATACTACTATAATTAACAAACAAATAAGTTAATAAAATTAATATTTATGTAATCTAACGTTTTTCGAGTAATTAAAGTGTAAATTTTAATAAATAGCTCAAAATTATTTATAATAATTTAAAAAAAAATTTCGAATTCGAGTTTTCGATTTTCGATTTTTGCATTTTCTGAGAAGATTTACTATAGTAACATATATATTTTTTTTCACCATCGGAAAGTAGAGATTTCAACAAACAGAAAACATACCAACTTTTTGAAAAAAGCTGGTATTTTGACGGGTGAATTTTCGATTGAAAATTAGGGTGCTTTTTCGGTATTAATTCAAAATAAGGTGAAAAAATAAATATTTTTACTCAAATAAATTACAGCGTATTTGGGACATAAAAAGGTAAGTTTTCACCAAATTTCGTTAAAAAAAAAAATTATTTGTAAAAGATAAAAATAAAAAATCAAAAACTTGGTTTTTTGAATTTTTCACATAAATTTTGAGGTTATGTGAAAAAAGTGTAAACACAAAAGTTTTAGATCTTTTTATTACCTACAACTTTGCCATTTGACTTTTTTCGATAGGACTTTTAGTTTTGCCGGAAATCGAGAAAAACCGTTTTTAACCCTTAAAACCCCCCCCATCCCCTTCCCGACCTCAGATCGCCCGTAAATTATTTTTCCTTTCATTTTTATAATATTCCCCTCCTTTTCTAATGGGTTTCATCCTACTATTATTTTTTTTGGTTTTAAAAATTATCGACCCTGGTCTAAGAGTCAGAACTCGAACTTGACCGTCTTTTTAGGGTTCCGTACCCAAAGGGTAAAAACGGGACCCTATTACTAAGACTCCGCTGTCTGTCTGTCTGTCTGTCTGTCTGTCTGTCTGTCTGTCTGTCTGTCTGTCTCCAGGCTGTATCTCATAAACCGTGATAGCTAGAAAGCTGAAATTTTCACAAATGATGTATTTCCGTTGCCGCTATAACAACAAATACTAAAAATTAAAAAAATATATATATTAAGGGGGGTCCCCATACAATAAACGTGTTTTTTTCGTATTGTTTTGCTCAATATTAAAAACGGTAACAGGTAGACGGTTCAAATTTTCACAGAATATTAACTTGTATATTACGTTTCAAAATAAATAATTAAATATCAATAAAGTAAATATTAAAGGGGGGCTCCCATACAACAAACGTAATTTTTATTTTTAATACGTCATAAATCGTAAAACTTACTACAGGTTTGTACGGAACCCTCGGTGCGCGAGTCCGACTCGCACTTGGCCGGTTTTTTTTAATTCGACTTATGGAGAGTTATGAGTATCAATTCGACCCCTTTTTTGAAATCGGTACCTACTCAAAAAATTATTGACCTAAAAATGCATAAAGCAGTTCAGCTTGGGTGGTACATTTTCGATGAAGATTTAAGAGGAGCGATTATATTTTAATTAATTAGGTATATATCAGAGTATATTAATAATAATTTTATTGATTAGAGAAATCTGCTTTTTGTCGTTATTTGGTTTACGTAACCGACATTTTAATCGAGTGTCTTTTTCCTTCGTTTCGTAATTACAATTTAGTTGATAGGGAGTGTCACATGGCACTTATAATTTATCAACAGCTAATGATAACCCACTGCATTACGATAAAACTTTGGAGGAAGTGGCACTTTTTAAGCCAGCATAATAGTGTTAATTATATCTAAAGGCAAATACCTATATGATATATGAATATAATTAAATCGTAGTAATTTTTATCGCCAATTTCAGACTGTCAATAAATATTTCAATATATCGTGAGCCCTTGCATGACAACGGTTGTGGTAAAATTATTTGGATTGTCTGAATTTATGATTTTCTTGCTGCAACTGTGCATTTATTTTCACATTTACAAGCTGTTAGTGCTAGAGAATCTTGAGTAGGTACAAATTCCACTTTGAAATTAACAGGTGTTAAAGTTGCACCTGCATATTTTTCAGAAAATAGTGGTGTAAATACCACTATTTTCTGAAAAATACTATTTTCTACTAAACCGCTAAGACTAGTTAAGCGCTGTTTAATTTAGTTTATTGATTTGTCTATACAGATAATTTGTCATCGGTAGAGGTAAGTATTCATTTAGATTTCGCACGAATATCAATATCAACGAGATAGCAACATTTACTGACCGTCTAAGCATTACCTATTTTTTTCTGCAGACATCGATTTTTATTGGACTAGATATTTTATCAGATGATAAGAAATGCTGACGTCATGCCATTTGTTGAAAGCCGGACCTCGCTTAGAAACAAAATTTCCTCAATTATTCAACAATCTCAATTTTTAACAAATCAACATATTTTATGATATCAACAGTTATTTCTAAGCTAGTTCCAGCTTTTTGTAAAACACCAACCTTGATATAATCTTTGGCAGGGCTGTGATGTTCCAGTTTTTGTCGTTACTTGGATGTTTTCTCAGTTTTATCTCCTTTATTACGCCCTAAAAGTTTGTCTAAGAAACTTCGCTTTCTCTTCACTTTTTTCCCATCGTTTTTATGGTTTTGCGCTCGTTCACTCTCCTCTGCCATCTTTTCTAACAACGCTGGAATGGTTAAATCGACAATTTTGTTGTCGGCTTGGTTTTTTTTTGCAGATTCTCTGCTTAGTTGTCTTTTGAACGTCGACAGTTCAGGAACATAGTCATTCTCCTCTAATTCAGACAGGGAAACTTTGTCTTTCATTGAATCATTGGCTTTCTTATTATTTTCTTTTTTGTCAGGTTCATATTCATTTTCACTAACTTCAGGACCGTTATGTAGTATCTCAATATTAGGTTTTATATCCTCCACTATATTTTGTTCTACATTTTCATCAGTCGTAGACTTTTGTACACCTACTTTATTTTCTTGTTCTTTTTGCTCAAAAACTTCGTCCGTATCAGTATTAGGCGCTTCGGAATCCTTCTTATCAGTGCTATCGACACTATCCGCTGCACTCGAAGTGGATTTTGGAACCGAACCGACCACTTTCGGTCTCGTCGGTGGCAGAGTCCAGTTCACAGGCTTACGCGTTGGTGAATAACGTTTCACTAGTTCTTCATACAACTTTTGGTGATCGAATTTCGGCGATTCAGGCGATTCGTTCGGCAAACTTTGATGCTTCGGTCTGCCTGGAGACGGCGTGTTATTTTCTTTATTAGCCTCTTCATCAGTCGGCGATCCTAAGTCAACAACTACACGTCGAGTCGGCGTCGGTGTCGAGTACGGCTCGGCGAATGGGAATTTGTATATGTTTAAATTTTCGATTTTATACTTTATCGAGGACACGGTATTAGTAGTGGGAAGGGAGGCGCGGACGCCGCTGCGTGTGAACGTTCCCTCTCCCGGTTCGTGTAAGTTGGACTTTAGGAAGTCCCGCCTCAGTTTGGACAGTCGCCTGTTTCTCTCGGCCATGCTGTATCTGTAGTCGACATCGTCGCTCTGGTTCAGCTCGGACGTGAAGTTGTCGGAGTACTTTCGCGCTCGGTACTCCCAATGTCTGTCTTCGCTCTTCGTTTCGCGCATGCTGGAGTAGCCGGGAGTGTTGCGCTTGAAGTTAGACGTGGTTATCCCGTGGTTGGTGGTGATGATAGGCTCTACTTGCCTGTAGTTGGGCGTGACGGTGGTCGGCGAGGGCAAAGGCACAAACACAGTATCGTGCTTGTCGAATACCTCGCGCCGCTGACTGAACTGGTCGCCGCCGATCATCTCCCGCGACTTCACGCTCGTTGTAGGCGATTTGGCCGCCATTTCCGTTCGATAACAAACCACAACACTTTTGTTATTGATACTATTTTCCTGCAAACACTGTGTTTCTATTTTTACACGGCACACATTATGACTTCACCGGTAACATCGCGCCTATAAAAGAGTACACGTATACACGTTAAATTGGACAATAAAGGTGGTCCGGTCGTCCGTATAAGGCGGGCCGTTCGCGATATATAAATGATGACTGATCAATAGAGCGGTTCCGATAAGATAGGAGTGCCATGTAGCGCTTTACCACCGCTTTGCTTATTTCTTTATCGTTTAGCAGTCGAAACAGTTGTGTCAATAGTCGCGAACGAACACAATCATAATTAATAGAGCCGCGAGTGAAAGCAACCGGCGTCGGCGGCGGCCGATTGCCGACGCTCATTTGCTCATTATATAATGAATGTTAAAACCGAATGCGATGCCGATGCGTTAGAATCCACTCATTCTTACAGACAGCCGACGCGGCGCTTAACACTGTTATGTTTATTTCACAACGCGCTCCATTATTTCTTGTTGATATTTACGCATGTAGGTACATACAAAGATAGATATACTTAGCGGTAGTTATTTGTGCAGTTATTACTTAAGCAATAAATTATATAGAACCGTGGAGATAAGCTAACATGCAAATTTTCATAGAGCACGTTGCTTTTATCGTTAGTTTATTTCCACACGTAAAATACGAAGCTGCTAGTGTTAAGTAAACAGTAGGAGGCGGAATTAGATTATTTTCGTGTTTCGTGTTTATTTTACTTGAAATAAATCTAGATAGGTAATTGACAAGTCATTGTGGCTAATAAGATTCATTCTCGGAATTAAACGCGCGTTTCTAACTGGTTTATCATAATTACCTACCAACTTACTTAATGCATCAACAAGATTTATAATTGCCTTTTTTACGAAGTGGCATAACACAATTAATGAATAGGAACTACTAACCTGGCTAAGTACATTTATTATGTCTATGAATATAATGGGTGCTAACTGCTAAGTACCTAATAAATTAATCTATCAAAATATCCTGGGTTTCCGTAAGGTTGGCTAATCAAAGGTCAAGTAGGTAGAGGTTCCTATCGTTTATCTTTTAGAAGAGTCGAAAATCGTACTAAGGAGCCGAATCGTAGGTACTTAGTAGGTGATGTGAGAGGATGAATCTGTGAGTAGGTACATAAATGCATGCTTTTTTTTTTTCAATAAAACCTTTTGAGTCCTCCATTGGGCGTTTCTTCATTGGACGGCCCGGCCCGGCACCTGCACCGACACCGACAGTATTCAACGACACGACACCGGCACCTACATTCTTCATTGACCGACACCGACACCGACAAGCTGCGAACCGCGTGAGCCAAGAGCGATGGCAGCGTATAACAAGTTGACGACCTCCGTGGCGCAGTGTGTAGCGCTGTTGTCTTAACGTGCGGAGGTCCCGGGTTCGATCCCCGACAGGGTCAATTTGGGAATTTATAATTTCTGAATTTTCTCTGGTTTGGCCTGGTGGGACTGGGAGGCTTTGGCCGTGGCTAGTTACCATCCTACCGGCAAAGACGTGCCGCCAAGCGATAAAAGCGTTCCGGTACGATGCCGTGTAGAATCCGAATAGGGGTATGGGTTTTAATAATAACTGCCATGCCCTAACAGGTTAGCCCGCTACCATCTTAGACTGCATCGTCACTTACCATCAGGTGAGATCGCAGTCAAGGGCTAACTTGTAGTGGATAAAAAAAATTATATTTCTTGTATTTATTATATTTGAGACGCAAAAAAAGAACTACCTATCAGTAAATGGTTTTGGGCCAATTATAAAAGTAAGATATTTAGACGGCGTGTATTACAATTTATTTGAAAAACTAACCAATAACCCGAATAAGTTTTTCAATTATTTCCGTATGAGTAAAGCTTTGATTATTTACTAATGAATTTGATCGAAAAATGCAAATGAATTGTGTACTAGAGCGACGGGGGCGCGGGGCGGGGTCACTGATCACGCCACTCGCACGCCCACATGGACGTTTGTATGCGTACACAACACATGCGCAACGATGCCGGCCCGACACTAGGTGGGAGACTTGCTGCCGACGACATGCCGGCGCCGGCGCCGACATGTCGGTGCCGGGCCGGCCCAGTGAGACAGCGTGCCATACAACTTCATACAATTAAGCGTCCACTAATGTCGGTGTCGGTGTCGGGCCGGGGCCGGGCCGTGCAATGAAGAAGCGCCCAATCACGTCACGATCCTCAGCAGGATACCACAACAGACGATTTTTCGACGACTTCCAGCAGGCGCACTGGTGACCGCTGTGGTCTTAAAAGTGTGGTCCCGGAACGCTAAATCGCTTGGCGGTACGTCTTTGCCGGTAGGGTGGTAACTAGCCACGGCTGAAGCCTCCCACCAGGCCAGACCAGGGAAAATTCAGATTATAAATTCCCAAATTGACCCTGCCGGGGATCGAACCCGGGTCCTCCGCACGTTAAGACAACAGCGCTTAACGCTACACCACGGAGGTCGTCAGATTTGGTTAATTTATAGTTTTTTAATTGTCTGGTGAGCGTTAGCTTCGACAGTGACGAGTTACCATTCTTGCCCTACCAGTAGGTAAAGACGTATCTACCACTAGGTACCACCAAATGTCGAACCTACCGGTAGCCGGTAGGTACGATGCCGTGTTGAAACCGATTAGGAATGTGGGTTTAACATAACCACTATACGCCTGCATCACCACTAAAAAATCCAGGTGTATCGCGGTCAAGGGCAAACTTGTACCTACCACAGATTGGGTACTTAATAGCAAGTAGGTAGGTACTTACCTTACTTAAGACGATACGGGAGGGTGGTTTCCCCCATACAATCGTATTAGTCTGTTTTCTCCGTGAATAATTACAATAGAGAAAATATTTTTACACCATAAAATTTATACGAGTCCGTGCCATGTCCCTATGTTTCGCTTTTTTCAATAAATTAATAATTTTAAGAATTTGGAACCTTCAAAAATTGCAAAGAATGGCCCAGTTTTCGCGTCATCATCAGATATCCCGTATATAAATTTGAAGAATATAATCAAAAAAAGAAAAACATACCGACATAGCCTGAGTCCTTCTTAAAATGTTCTTGAAAAAAAAATTCAAATCGGTTCTGTTTTGGAGGAGGAAACAGAAAAATACGAGAGTAAGAATTCGACTGTTTTTCATATGTATTATCGGTCCAAGTTGCAGTTGTCCCTATCGGGTGTTATGGAATTCTATCCGAGGAGCAGCGCGACGGCAATATAATTGTTCAATACCTATTCTCAAAGTTTCCCGTTCATCCCATATCCTCTTAATAAAATAATTTAAAAAAAATTAGGTGTAAGATAAACGTAGGTAGGTAAGTAGGTACGCATTCTTTCGTCTTCTAAAAGTGAAAAATCACTCTTTACAAATCGGTTTGGTAAGTACCTAGTACCTACCTATCTCATGTCATGTGTGGTCAGTCGTGTAAGTTGACTGGCTTATCGCTTTCAAACATTGATGTAGAATTTTAGTACCTATTTCTATTTCAATGCTTTCAAACGAGACATACTGTATAGTGTAGGCATTATTTCACTCAACTTAACGACTTGCAGCTAGAGCTACCAGAGGAAAAATTTAGAAGTCCTGAGAAAAAACTTGATTTTTACAGAAAAGTCCTAAGATTCTGTCACGAGTCTCGCTGACTCATCCATTCGCGCTACGCGAACGCGGTAAGTATATTATAATTTTTTTTTAATAATTGGTTTTTAATCACGTTGATTTCTGAAATTACTATACCTACTAATATAATACATAAATAATATTATACTATCTAAATTGTTTAAGTTTATTGCTTTTTAATTTAAAAAATCTAAATAATCTACGCTAAGTAAATATTTTATTGAAATACCTAGGTAGGTACCTACTTAAAAATCCTGAGATTTCCAAAATCCAGCCGCAATGCTGTCAAGGTGCTGTCAAGAGCCCTAAAATCTTGTAATCTCAGGACAAATCCTGAGATATTGTAACCCTACTTGCAGCTCCGATTCCGACGTAAATGCCACAGAATGTACCTACCTAGAAACATTGAACTATATTGTATAGAAGCGCTATACCAAACCAAAAGGCGCGCACCGTTCGGGGCCGGGGAGGGACGCGCGGGGAGGTGACGTACACAAAGAGTAACGGTACAGATGCGACATTTACTATAGTCCAATATTTCTACCTACAATATTTTTGTAAGCGTTTATGTTAATATGTGTTTTATTTTAAAGGGGATTCTATTACTTTTATTTATTTCTAATCTATTTACCATTTACTTGAAAAAATCAAAAAAACAGACCTATATATTTAACTGAATTATCTCTGCAGAACATAAAAAATTCTTCGAAAAAAATTGCTTATAGGCGAATTTCTTCAAGTTTAACCCTATATCAAGACGGTAAAGGTAGGGATAATATAATAAGGATTATGGGGTGTCTCGTACCTTTAAATATTAGGCTTGTTTTGTTTAAAAAAATTGAATATTTTCGTAATAATTTCGTAAAATAATAATTTCAGCGCGAACAGACGTATTACAAACATGCGGGTACATACAAAATTACAAAGACCGTCATTTTTTTGGAGTCGGTTAAAAAATGTAACAATACCTACTCATATTATAGTCAATCTTGAATAATCAAAGTCTCATCTCAAAATATGTATATGTGTTACATTATTATTTTTTGCTATAGAAAGAAACGTTAGGTAAAATTCATCTACTCGTCACGATTTCACATCTGATTTTTTAGTCTATGTCAAATGACGCAACATGGCGTCTGCGTTAGGATTTATTTTGTAAATGATTAAATCTAGTTACTCGCCTATGGAAAGTTATTCCTTTGCACTTAGCTGCATTCCTTGTATTATTAGTGCAATATCTTAACACATACCACGGCATATTCAATAATTTTCAACGTGTTTTGTTATAAAACTGTCACATACGTTCCGCTTGGTTCCGCTCAAGAGTCAACGAGCGACTGATTGAGGTGCGGCGTTATCGCCGCAGTTGAACGGGACGCAGTAGGGATGTGAGGCGCCTTCTCTATACAAATAATAACTCAATGCCTAGAAAATGCCAAATGTATCGCACGCGGTTTTCGAGGTCGACAGGACGTAGCGTAGGTGCATAGGCATACCTATTATAGCCACGAAATAGATTTATTTTGTGTTACGGGTCACCTTAGGTAGCTTAGTGGGTAGACCTAAGGTAGGTGCCTATTAGATATAATAGGTGCTGATAGATGATAGATCATACCCTGCCACATTTATTATTCCAAAGCCGCATTGCCTACCGCATTGTTTAACGATGTTAAGATATTTATCGAAGTCCAGCCCCCCTAGCCAAGTTTTCGTGTCTATATTCTCTTTTTTTAAATCGTTTTAAAGCTTTAGCGAAAGCGATTAAAAACGCTAAACAAAGACTTTTTACTTATTTTTTTCTCTCCGATAAGTAAAGCTTTAACGTTTATAAAAAGAGAATAGACACGAAACGTATGAAACTTCTCTAGATGGGCAGTTCCGCGATCATTTGGAAGCTAAAGCCAAACTAGCATATAAAAAACTAAATGGAAAATGGACCTAAATCCACGCGTACGAAGTCGCGGGCATCATCTAGTAGGTATTTTATAATATCCCAACGATTAACGGAACACTGAACTAATCCTTGGGCACACGACTTATACTATCTACAGCACTTGCATAATAGTCACTGCACTAAAACAAAACACACCTAGTTACATTTGTTTCTACGTTCTACCAATTCGGAGAAACTATATTAGGTATGTAGGCTGCATTGACATAACTAAAATCGATGTCATGTAGGCTTTATTTATAAACAGTGACAATATATTATATTTTTTTCGTTATTTCACCCGGGACCCGGCGCTAATTTTATTTATATACTTACCTAGCTTCTATGAGTAAGTACGGACGTTTCTCTATTTGTAGCAATTCTCGGTCGGTCATTGACTTGCTTAGTTTCTTCCCTAGACGGTCTGTCCTAGGGGCTAGGGCTGGCTGCTGCAACTTTTGGCAGGTAATTAAATGTAGAGGCGGTGATTAGGGCTTCCAATACCGGGATCCCGGTATTGGCTAATACCGGGATACCGGTATTGGTGACACTATAAACGAAACAGTGACTATTGCATATATTTCTTTTTAGATGCCACTGTTTTTTATTCGGATAAGTTTAAAACTTGTATCTTAAGCATATTAGCTCAAAAAGAGCGCCTTTATTGCTTAAAACCAGTGAAGAAAAGTCGTTTTTGTTCTCTCAGAGGGAAAAATTACTGTTTGAATTTAGATCCCTGTGGCTTAGCATTTCTATTTCATTGTCTCTCAAAACGTTCAGAAATCTCATTTATTACTAATGCTTATTTTATTATGATATATTTTCTTTTAAATAATAACTATTGAATTTTAGATTAATTTGTGTTTTGACTAAATTATCGTTTTCTTCGACTTCGATCGACTTCTTACAAAAATATCTTTTATTACTCATTTAGTAGTCGCAATACATTTTACTATAGTGGTTTAACACTCAACGACCTCAGCAGAGTTCCTCAACAGGTGGGCCTAAAAGTGAATATAAGCAAGACAAAGATCATTTCTAATGCACACGTTCAGCCCCAACCTGTTTTAGTTGAGAACTCTGCACTCGAAATTGTTGATGAGTAGATATACCTAGGACATTCAGTCCAGTTAGGTAGGTCCAATTTCGAGAAAGAGGTCAACCGCCAAATCCAACTCGGCTGGGCAGCGTTAGGGAAACTCCGCGACATCTTCTCGTCCAAAATTCCTCAGTGCCTGAAGACGAAAGTTTTCAAACAGTGCGTGTTGCCAGTGATGACTTACGGCTCCGAAAAATGGTCGCTAACTTTGGGCCTGATAAGAAGGCTCAGGGTCCCTCAGCGGGCGATGGAAAGAGGTATGCTTGGAGTATCCCTGCGTGATAAAATCAGATAATATGAGGAGATCCGTAGGCGAACCAGAGTAACCGACAAAGCTCGAAGAGTCCAAGCTTAAGTGGCAATGGGCGGGGCACATAGAACCAATTTTCGGTGGAAGTTTGCATGGTAAGTAATATGTACATCATATATTTTTTTTAGTTTTATCATTCTCTTATTTTAGAAGTTACAGGGGGGGGACACACATTTTGACGTGACAACGTCTTATAAATTGGTTTGCCGGGAGACACTTCAAGAAACTGCGTTACGCTCCGCGCGTTATGCGCTTACAATGAGAGCGAGTGAGAGGCACGCGTCCCTTCCACTCGGGCATGGTTAGCCCGCCTAAGAGCGAGAGAGACAGACATAAAAAGTGAAAGGCACGCGTAAGTCGTTGTCACGTAAAACTTTCGCCCGTATATCGACTTTACAGGCAACCAATTTTTACCACTTTGGAAGTGTCTCTCGCGCAAACTATTCAGTTTAGAAAAAAATGATATTACAAACCTCAATATCATTTTTGAAGACCTATCCATAGATGGGGTATCTATGGATCACGTATGGGTTAGATGAAAAAAAAATTTTTGAGTTTCAGTTCTAAGTATGGGGAACCCCCAAAATTTATTGTTTTTTTTCTATTTTTGTAAGAAAATCTTAATGCGGTTCACAGAATACATCTACTTACCAAGTTATATATATAGTTCTTATAGTTTCGGAAAAAAGTGGCTGTGACATACGGACGGACAGACAGACAGACAGACAGACAGACAGACATGACGAATCTATAAGGGTTCCGTTTTTGCCAAATTTGGCTACGGAACCCTAAAAACATCTACCACATTTTAAATTTTTTCCAATACCGGGATCCCGGGATCGAAAAAAATCTTTCCGGTATTGAGAAAAACCGGTATTCGAAAGCCCTAGCGGTGATGTAGACCTCCTGTACGGGTTCGATTCCCCGGTACGTAAATCCAACTTTTCAAAGTTACGTGCGTTTTAAGAAACTTAATTTGATCCTAATATAAGCCTGCCGAGCGATCGCGTAACTTCTGCATCAATCATTGTTACAGTATCAATTGTTGTAATTGGCTGAATTTATGGCATTCTTGCTGCGTCAATGGATTATGTCCAATAGTGGAAGAGTGTTAACCAATCAGAGGTGATTGCGATGTATCAATGATTGATGCAGAAGTTACGCGATCGCTCGGCAGGAGTAGGTATTTGGCAACCCTAAGAAATCTTCAAAGGGCCCCAAAAATATCAAATATTGGGTAACATATTTTGTATAGTGATATCCACAGACTACATCTGTGGTGATATCATTCCATTTGCATACGATACGAGTTTAAGTTAAATTTCCTAATTCGGATTTTCGATATTTTGGAATCTGTTTATGTGGGCTGATGACTTCAACAACGAAGGGCATTGTAGTTTTTCGATAATATACCTACAAAAACTATAAAATTACTTACATCAAAGTTAAAAATTTGTATACAGGAAGCATCAAAATATAGGTAGATAGTTTATTTTACCGGGATAAAAAGTGGGCTTATCTAGGCCAATCTAGAGTCTAGACTATAATATTATTATGGTCCCACAAGAGTCCCAACAGCCAACCTTCAATTCAGCCGTTTCGAAGATTAGCCCGGACAAACAGGCAGACAGGCAAAAAATTTAAAACGGATTTTGATAACCGTAGGTACCTACTACCTACCTACCTACCTTAGACTAAACGACGCTACGACACTTCAAAATTGAAATCGAAATCACAGACAGAACCTTCATTTATGTTTATCGATAACATTGACTGTCTGTCAGTCACTAAGTCTGCTACGCTTTCACGGCTTATCTTGTCAACTGATTTACCTACCTAGATGGGTGTAGATAACAGATAGGTATTAGGTATAGGTTGCATCGCGGGGAAGGACATAATATAGGAACTTTATCCCGCGGGAATTTACAAAAACGTTTAGTTTGTACTTATACTTACACCGAGGAGTACCTACTTAACTACCTACCTAAACCAAAATGGTCTTGTTTGAATAATTTAATAGAGCAGCTGTACAGATTGATACCTAGGTCCAGACTCCAGGTAGGTACAGCAGATAGCTAGAATCTGGATACCGTTGTTGAGGCATTTACTCAGGTAAGTACATACCTACCTATTTTACATCCTGTTGCTCTACATTATTGTCTTTTGTTAGCTTCAAATAACGCGGTCGTTATTGCTATTCTCGGAACTGTTTTTATTATTTCATGTGTAACATATTATCTACTTAGTTATTTTAAAAATAGGTGCAGTACCTATATAGTTTGTAGTTTGTACTTATATACCTACTCGTATATTGATATATTGGTTACCTATAGCTTAGTAGGTACCTACCTATCTAACTTGCGAAGCTGTTCTGACTTTAATGTATGTATACCTAACTATATCTACCTAATAGGTAGGTACTGTATATACTTCGTAGTTAGTACATCTATAGTGGACCTAACGAGATCAATAATTTCATATTGACACCAATACAATAGATTAGCTAGTTATAGACTATAGAGTTTCAATGATGGCGTAAACCCGGTGATACTAAGCTGGTGAACTCAGTATCTTAACTAACTCTTGAATTCTTGATATCGATGGCTAAGAGTACCTACTCGTATTGTATACCCAGATGGTACTTAGGTAGGTACCTAAACATCTATTTCCGTATTGAAATTCTTCCATAAGACATTTCTTCCCTTCCACTACCTATTACTTTCAACATACCTATCCTACCTACCTACTTACCTAAGTCTTGGTAATGAGAATTGAACTCCTGTCCGTAAATGTCCAAATAAATGAAATTTGAAGGCGATCAAAATGGCGAGCGCTGTGCATAAATTAAATCTAGGCTCAAGGTGTTCCAGTGTGACTAACACAGCCGCTTGATTAGCCAGGCAGCCGTGCGTGAAGCGCTATAAGATCGAGGACCGGATAAACTGTAACGTCATCCTAGGTATCTACTATCTAGAGATTTACACGTTCATCATGTAGCTAGCCCAGACGCACGAAATATCGGTAAAGGGGAAGAACGCTAAATAATGAGTTTCTTGTCGGCTCTTCTGAGTTCTTCTTCTCAGTAGAATCCGAACGCCGCGGCGGTGGTAGAGTCTTGAGTATTCTCATATCATAATTGACACAAATTGTCCTACGTGAAATGAATACCATAATCATTTTATCATTTACTTAGATGGTATTCTGTATTCAGAGGCAGTTGTAACATAATGTAGACCAAGGTTTCACGGTCAAGAGTAAAGAACGCCCTATAGAATGTGTTCAGAACATTTTCTGAGACCTTCTCGACGTCTAGTCTAGACTGTACTTGTAGAAACTGCATTTGAATTTTTGGTAGGTACACGTGATATGTTTTCCTGGTCTCCGAGTTGCACCGGTTCGATACTTCGATACGAACCTCTAACTTTTTTTGTAGGTGAAAGAAAACTTCGTGGGGAAACCTGCATGCCCGAGAGTTCTTTATAATTTTCTCAAAGATGTTTGAAGACTTTCAATCTGCGCTTTGCCAGGATAGTGGGTTAAACAGCCAAATCTCTTCTCATTATAAGAGAATATACCTACTCAATAGCAGGTCGGCGATGGGTCGATGACTCAGAGACCAGAGAAAGTGAGTACCTACCTAAAACGTGGTATAGTAACCAAGGTTGATGATGACGGTAAACAGCTGTAAGTGAAGACGGAATAAATGCCGGTTAGCTGGATCTATTAGTGTCGTCTAGGTACAGGTTTCCAGTCATAAACACTGGATTGGGTGTCCAGGCGATTCGATTCCAATCCTGTCAATAAATCAGACTTGCAGTATTCCGATGTTATGGTAAAAAAGCTAAACCTAGGTCACAAGGTGTTCAAGTGTGATTAAGCGCATTCGCTTGATTGAGTCAGCAGTCGTGCGTGAACAGCGCTGTCAGATGGAGTGACTATAAGAACTATGACGTCATCTCATCTCATCAGTTCATACTTTGTTAAATAAGTACCAGTAGATAAGTAACGTTACAAGAACACTTAAAGCATAGATAGCCTAATCTAATTAAGTACGACTTCAACATTTATCATACCCACGTGGAATGATGGCAAGAGTGCTGTCTGCATTTCCGCGTTGGACATGCCAAGTTGCCAACTGGATCCTTTGCGCAAAAAAATTTCCAGCTCCACTTTTTTGTGTTGTGTTTTGACGAGACAATTAAGTACCTAACTGCGGAGTAACCAGAATTTTTGCCACTGCAAACGGAACAACATTCAGTCTAACATTGAAATCTTTGATCAACAACAATAATTGAGCTTTACAATCGTGCATTGTCAACATCTCTTGAGGATGCTCTGATGTCGGAGTGAAACGGACGTTGAGAGTAATTTGGAAGATTTGTGTAGGTAGTTAGTTACCTACTCGTGTTGTGGCGATGCGAATTGATTGCCTATTAATGGTATTGTCTGTAGATAATGCCTATAATTGTCGGTAGCAGTAGGTACCTATACGTTTTTATAATAAACTCCCAGAAGACATATTGGAGATAGTCTCTCAACAAGTTCAAAGTTTTTGTAAAACGGAAACTAATTGAAAAGTATTAACTAGTTAACTAATAAAGTGTAAAGGATTATTTGAATGATATCTGTGATGGGCATCCATGGGTATGAATTGTTCCAGCAGCGGCAAATTGAGTAAGTATGTCATATTATAAATATAATTAAGTAATTTCCTATATTTGTGAGCAGTGAGATGGTTAGTTATAATAAAAAAAAACCCCCGGCTGAGTTTGTTGTGGGCTCTTCTCAGACCAGGGCGCGTTTGGAACCCTCGTAGCTTTAGTCTTAAGATACCGTTGTTAATAAAATTATCACCATCAACTCTTATTCTTTGTAAACATGACGTTCAGAAGGTGTACTTTGTAGGTACCAATCTTGAATAAAGATGATTTGAGTTTAGTGGGCGGTGCATAGGTATCGCAAGCTACACGTGCACACTGAAAAAAATAGCACGAGACTTTTTACTGTTTTGGCACAGTAAAATTTAATTCGGTTAAAAAAACTGATTTTTTGTAAAAGTAATTGATTACTGACAGTTCGTTGAAATGGGCAAAAAACAGTAAGAAGCTAAGCAGTTGTTTCAATTGTTTGTACATTAATGTTTACTGAAGCAAACGGTTCTTTTTAAGTATTGCCGTTTTCAGAGCTTTACTGATATTGTAGCAGTTATTTTTACTGCTTCAGAACAGTTTTTTTAGAATATAGTTAGGAGCTAAACAGCTATTTTAATTGTTTGAACTTTAAAGTTTACTGAAATAAACAGTTCATACTAAGTATTACTTTCTTACTTACTGTCTTACAAACAGTAAGAATAGTCAACCGGTAAAATCTACTGTTATAACTCAAATGTTTTTTTTTCGGTTACTTGAACTTGTTTGGACAATAGGCTCCATTTTTACTGGCCAAAGCAATGTATATTACCGAAAAAGCAATTAGTTTTACTAATTATTTTTTTCAGTGCAAGTTACACGTTGTACCACATAAGTAGGTACCTACTTACTTAGATTTGTCCTTTTTGGCGGATTATTTTTTGACGACTTCCCTGGCGCAGTGTTGAGCGTTGTTGCCTTAACGCGGGAGGTCCTGTGTTAAATTCCCGGCAGGGTCAATTTGGGAGTTTATATTTTTTGAATTTGCCCTGGTCTGGTATTGTGGGAAGCTCCAGCCGTGGTTAGCTAACACCCTACTGGCAAAGACGTACCGCCAAGCGATTAAGCGTTCCGGTAGATATCTACGATGCTGTGTAGAAACTAGAAACCGACTAGGGGTAGGTATAGGTTTAATATAACTGCTATACCCCTAACCCGCTAATATCTTAGACTGCATCATCACTTACCATCAGGTGTAATCGCAGTCAAGGGCTAACTAAAAGTTCATAAAAAAAAAATCTTCTTTCTCCTTGGTTGAAACTTCTTGGTCCTTGATAATATTCGATCATCGACCACACAACAAACCAATCGTTGGTTGTGTAGTCGATGTATTCGATCAATTTTCGAGATTATAATATAACCTTCGTCTTTGTATCTAAAAACCTTGTGTATTCTTCTAAAAATTCACACCTAACCTACGCAGTTAGCAACTCTACTCTTTCTACCTGCTTATGTGTGTCATGGCAAGCGTCACCATTTGTAGAGCTAGGCACCTGCTTATATTTTACCTTTGTACTATGTAGGTAACTACTTACTTACCTAATTCAACAAAAATAAGTTATTTTTTACAATTTGGAAAGCAAACTGCAGCAGCTGGCAGCAGCATTAGGTACCTACCTACTTTTAATAAGTAAATAGGTAGGTAAGTAGGTGCTTTCGAAGCTTGAAGCTCTCTACAAGTTTTATCATTAAGTACTTTCCAGAAAATGTCTCTAATGATCGGGAATACCTACTTAATACTTAATCTATCTAACGAAATGGCTCGACTGTATTTCAAGATAACTTGTGGTTAAACCCATTTTAAAATACGACATTCGAGTAGCTACTAGGTACCTAATCAAATAAATACAAATAAATATTATAAATGCGAAAGTTAAATCAGCTAGTTAATAACCAGCTGATGCCCGCGACTTCGTCCGCGTAAATTGAGGTTTTTTGGTTCCCGCGGGAACTCCTTAGTTTTCCGGGATAAAAAGTGGCCTATGTGTTATTCCAGACTATAATCTATCTCTGTGCCAAATTTCATCCAGATCCGTTCAGCCGTTCGGGCGTGATTGAGTAACAAACATCCACACATCCATACATGGACCATACATCCATAGGTACCTACATCCATCGAAACTTTCGCATAATTTATAATATTTATTTGATATCTATTTGATATTTGACTAGTGATGCCCGCGACTTCGTCCGCGTGGATTGAGGTTTTTCGGTTCCCGCGGGAACTTTTTAATTTTCCGGGCTAAAAAGTATGGCCTATGTGCTATTCCAGACTATAATCTATCTCTGTGCCAAATTTCATCCAGATCCGTTCAGCCGTTCGAGCGTGATTGAGTAACAAACATCCACACATCCATACATGGACCATACATCCATAGGTACCTACTAGGGCATGCTCCCGGGAAATATCAGTATCAAAAGTATCGGGATTTCCCGAGACTTTTGAATATATTCAGTCCCGGTTCTCCACGAGAGAGGTCCGGTACTTTCGATACTTTCGAGACTATTCGAAAATCTTGAGTAAATTAAAATATTCGCATTGTATATGCTTACTGCATTAACTTTTTGTAATTTAATACGCACCGAAACGTTTGTTTATGTTGAAATTGGTCAAATCACTTGTTTTGTTTGAATATATTGGTCTAGTCTCTCGTTACTTGTTATTGAACTGTGAAGTGACTGGATATCACGCCATTAAGAGCACAAGCGGCGACTTTGAGCGACGGTTTCGAAAAATCATTATAAGATCGGTAAGTTCATAATTTTAAATGACCAATACTTTTTATCAAATATCAAATAAATATTATAAATGCGAAAGTTTGGATGGATGTATGGATGTATGGATGGATGTTTGTTACTCAATCACGCCCCAACGGCTGAACGGATCTGGATGAAATTTGGCACAGAGATAGATTATAGTCTGGAATAACACATAGGCTACTTTTTATCCCGGAAAATTAAGGAGTTCCCGCGGGAAACGAAAACCCTCGATCCACGCGGACGAAGTCGCGGGCATCAGCTAGTTATACATACTTTGAAAAGCAATATTTAAGTGAACCCTTATTACAATAAGAAATAGTTATTGAAAGAGAAAAACTAAATACCCTATTTGCATTATAGTTACTTTCTTAATTAAATTCTCGTTTTTAATAGCGACAGGATATTAAGTACATCATATTAATAAATAACTTTTGCAGGAGAATTAAAAATCCTTCCGCAATAAGTTTTGAAGATTTTACAAGTAAATCCGGCGCTATGTCGTCTGTTTGGCATTACTTCCTGCGCGGTCAAAATGAAGCAAAATGCAAGCTCTGTCAATAAATATTAAAAAGTGCTAGCTATGTTTTTTTTTGGTACGCTAGTATTGTTATTAATAAGAGAAGATTCTGAATGTTGTTTGGCTTGAAATTTTCATAATTTACACAAAAAGAATGATGGAAGGAAACTGGCAGACTAGTGAGGCTAAAGGACATTGCCCTGTCCCCATACAAAGTTCGCCTAAAAACCAACCGTCAAACCACATTGAATACTGGGTTCAAAATAATAACCTTTTAATACTTGAGAGCAGATTGAAACAACGGACACTTCTGAGAATTTATTTACTACCAAATATATTTTCAATTTTGAGGTTATTTCGACTCAATCTGCTTGAAAAATAAATATCATCTTTATCCAATTGTAATAGAGCTGTAAACAGTATGTAGAAAAGACAAGTTTCGTCGTAGTTCACCTAAAACGTTACAGATGGCGTTACAAATATTAATTTATTGTACTTTCAATGGATGGCGTTGCGATATTCAGACTCCTAGCGCACTCAGCGCTTCAAGCTGCTTTTATCTTATTTCTTTAGTTACGGAACCAGCGCTCAAGCGGTGGTAATGTTTATTATTTTAACATGTAAGTTATTGATCTGTGGATAATAATCGAGAGGCGGAAAAGTATGGTAGTCAATTTAATACCCATTTATTTATTTTTAATTAATTTGAAGTGTCCGTTGAATTCTAATATTTGGAATAAAGGTTAAAAAGTAAGCTAAGAATTACTGTATATTTCAAACGTATGTTGATTCTTAGGCGAATTTGAACAATGTCCTTTAAATATTATTAGAGGTTATATAATAAGCACGAGAATGAAGGCTTACTTTCGATTTAGATTAGTAATAATTTGTTGACTTTTTGTTTAAAGGCTAAACTTTGACTTTTGATTTGTCTTTGAGGTTCATAATATTTTATTAAGTAGTTTTAATGCCTACCTACTTATAGTGATTTATTTATGTTAGAAATTAAAAACTAGTATTGAGTAGTAAGGTTTTTACATTTTATGCCCTTTCCTATTCCTGTTACCGTAATTTTATATGGCAGTATCGAAAGTATCGAAAGTCTCGGGAATTCCCGGTTCCGTGCCAGTATCGGACAAAAAATTCCCGGTTCTTGGAATGGTATCGATACTGCAAGCCCTAGTACCTACATCCATCGAAACTTTCGCATAATTTATAATATTTATTTGATATCTATTTGATATTTGACTAGTGATGCCCGCGACTTCGTCCGCGTGGATTGAGGTTTTTCGGTTCCCGCGGGAACTTTTTAATTTTCCGGGCTAAAAAGTATGGCCTATGTGCTATTCCAGACTATAATCTATCTCTGTGCCAAATTTCATCCAGATCCGTTCAGCCGTTAGAGCGTGATTGAGTAACAAACATCCATACCTACATCCATCCAAACTTTCGCATTTATAGTATTTACCTACTTAGTTAGATATTTGATATTTGATTGATTACTATACCTACCTACTTAATTAGGTCTAGGTAGGTAGGTATTTCGTGCAAGTCTTTAACGAGTGTGTCCTATACCTGTGATGACGACGTATGGAGCGGAAACGTGGACACTGACAGCTGACCTTCTCCACAAAGTCACTCAGCGGGCTATGGAGCGGCCTAGGTAGGTATGTTGGGTGTTTCTCTGAGGGATAGAATCCGTAACGAGGAAATCCGCCGGAGAACCAAGGTACTTAACTGACATACTTAGGTCCAAAGAATTAGTAAGCTGAAGTGGCAGCTTAGACCATGTCTGTCGCAGAACCGATGGCCGTTGGGGCAGACGCGTTCTGGACGCAAAACGCAGTGTGGGACGATCTCCAGCCCGCTGGAACGACGACCTTAAAAAGGTAGCGGGAAGCGGGTGGATGAGGAAAGCGGAGGACCGTGTGGTGGCGCGCTCTCCAAAATGCCTATGTCCAGCAGTGGACGAGTGCAGGCTGATGGATGGATGGATGGATTTCGTGCACAAATCTAACGAATGCATAGTGGGTGGAGGCGCAGGCACATGCAGACTAACACAGTAGACAATTTGGTTACTTATCCATAAAAATGCAAATTCTACTTTACTTATTTGGCATTCTTACCTTGACTTTTCGAGTTTTTGAACACCGATGCATAGCAACCGATAGAGCAAACAAGTTTATTTCGTCATCCATTGATATTTATCAAAGTATTTCCTTTTGTTATATGTCGATGGATTGCGAATTAGACTTGGTTGGACCTGTTCTACACCAAAAACTTACCACTCTTCTTGAAGTCATTTAGTTCCTTCGTTAATGACTGCGAAGTGCGATCTCATCAGTTAAGCCGGTGTTACATTATCATATTAAGTATTGTATTCTGGCTCCAAGGTATAAGTACAATTAATATGCCAGCCATATATACTGCCAGCAGGTAGGTATACCTACCTACCTATTAGCGATAGGTACAAGATTCAGAATAGTATCCTAAAAACGATTGCTAAGTAATGCTCCTAGTTGCACCGAAAATCTCAACTGTAATTATTGAGGAAATCAACAAGCATAAGTACTACAAAGCATTAGCAACGCTTACTGATACACCCCAACCCACTGGCAAAGAACTTATGTAGGTACTAGATAAATAACAGTGCAAAAAATAAAGCGTCTGAAGCGGGCCAATATGTGCTCGACACCGACAGTGTAAAGACAAGTATGAGGACGCCGGCCCTCTTCTCTGGAAAAACCATAGTCTGCTTCAAGAAAATCAGGATTCCTTTTTGACTTGACTGGAAATTGAACCTTCTTCATTTGAGGCCACAATCATAATTATTAACTCTCATCAGTTGTCAAAGGGAGTTCGTAAAAAAACCTAGGTACATTAAGCTTAAACATACTAAATATGGAATTACCGTACTAGGTACTTATTACCTACTTATCATATTATCTAAGACTGAATGTGCATGTATCTACAATCGTCCAATTACGGCATTCGGCTTTATCATTCCAATGAAATCAGCCAGCTATTATGATAAGGACATGCGTACTTGACGATACTTGTTAAATTCTAGATAAGAAGCCGCCGCACGGTTTTGCAATTAGGGCGTCGATCATTTTCTGTTACTTACCTAGTTTATTCTTAACTCTACACTGGATTTACTTTTTTATACGTAGGTACATAGGTACTAGATACATTAAAAAGTCCTATTTACCTATATAGTACACGTAGGTATCGTACACACAGCTGATGAGGTTGCAGGTGAAAATGCGTTTTTTATCAACGACTGGTTTGGTACTTATATAACTACTTAACACCTTCGAGATCAATTTGATTTTTGAAGAACTTTCGGCCATGCAGGTTCCCTCACCTATGCATATGTGTCTACATCGTTAAAGCAAGTGATATCTTCACCGTTAAAGCAAGTGATATTATTAAAAGACGTATAGGTATTAAAGAGGATAAGGACGTAGTTATTTACGCTAAGTAAGTACCTAGGTACCTTAAATGTGTATTTGCTTGGTCGACGAGCAATGACGTGACGTTTTATTTAAATCCTGTAATATAGTCTCACATACTTTTTTGACCCGGCGCGGTGACAGAGTCGCTGGTAGCTCTATCTATCTATATCTATACTTATAATAAAACTGTAACAGGTCCAATTCAAGATATTTTGAAATTTTTTTTTGGAGGGCACTCATTATTCGATACTGAAGCCAAATCTGTAATTTTTTTCATTTTTGTCTGTCTGTCTGTCTGTCTGTCTGTCTGTCTGTCTGTCTGTCTGTCTGTCTGTCTGTCTGTATCTTGGCCGCGCATCACGCCGAAACTACTGAATGAATTCAAACGAAACTTGGCACGATTTGAGCCCATACTATGAGGTAGGACATAGGATACTTTTTATCCCGAAATTCTACCCCCGAAGGGGTGAAATAGGGGTTGAAAGTTTGTATGAAAGTCCTTAATTTCTCAAGTTATATCGATTAAACTTGGTATACAAGCTACCGGTTGAAAATGAAGAAGTAAGTGTTTCACAGTTTTTGCAAATTTTACCCCCGAAGGGGTGAAATAGGGGTTGAATGTTTGTATGAAAGTCCTTCATTTCTCAAGTTATAGCCATGAAACTTGGTATATGAGCTGCGGGTTAAAAATGAAAACATACGTGTTTCAGAGTTTTTCAAAATTCCACCCCCAAAGGGGTGAAATAGGGGTTGAAAGTTTGTATAAAAGTCCGTCATTTCTCAAGTTATTTCGATGAAACTTGGTATATCCACGCGGACGAAGTCGCGGGCATCAGCTAGTGAAAAATAAAATAAAAACTAAACAGGCATAAAAATTAGTTCCAATTTTGGCCACCGGGCCAGATAAGTTTGTGGGACTATACCTATTACCTACCCCTTTTTTACCTCCCGAATGACTACCGTTACCGTTGGGCCCAGTGCGACTCTTCAAATACCGGGACGTCCTGGAAAATATGGAACGCTCGGCAACCCTAGATAACAGATGTCAACAACTCATTTAGTTCAAGGTAGCCTAAGAAATAGGAATACTTAGGTACGTAATTGGGCCTGCCTTGTTCGTGTAGTTATTAGATACTCTGGAGTCGAGGAAGTCGGCTTACCATCAGAAGAAATTAACTCTATGATCAGAAGAAGAAGAAGAAGAAGACACGTACAGGTACAGGTAGGTACCTACTTCCTAAAAGAAGTGGAAAATCTATCCTTGATAAAAATACATTTAGTAATAATTTATCACTATTAAAAACTAAATTAAATCTAAATTAAAAACTAAACATTAAAAATATCATATAAGCCGCTGTAATGAGGCAATGTGCCCAGAACGCTGGCTGCGTTACCTCGCTGAATAGCCAAACTTATATGGTTGCCGAGGTAACTGCCAGCCCTCCGATCACCTGTGGACTCTGTGAGACGAGAAGATAGATCCTTAAAAAAGGATCTAGCATCTTCGCCCCACGACCCCAGGGTTTCAACACCAAAAGGCACAAAAATGAAATTATTTTCTATAATTTCATACTTGCGCCTCTTGGCTCTTTCTGCATTAGTCGCTGCCGCCCCCGCCGTCATGGAGGTCGCCTGCAAGTGGGACAACGCCAGCGTATCCATTTATCACTTAGCTAATACTTTTAAAGTTTTAATAATTACATAAGTGTGTACCAGGCATAATTTTGGCGCCCTTCCTGGCGCAGTGGTGAGCGCTGTTCTCTTAAAGAGGAACTCGATTTCGATCCCCGGCATGGTCAATTTGGGAATTTATAATTTCTGAATTTTCTCTGGTCTGGTCTGGTGGGAGGCTTCGGCCGTGGCTAGTTACCACCCTACCGGCAAAGACGTGCCGCCAAGCGATTTAGAGTTCCGGTACGGCACGGCACACGGCTGCCGTGTGGAAACCGACTCTAGGGGTATTTGCCCGCTACCATCTTAGACTGCATCATCACTTACCACCAGGTGAGATCGCAGTCAAGGGCTAACAATTGTAGTGGAATAAAAAATTAAAAAAAATACCTATCTCCGGTTTGTCCGGCTGGAAGCTTTGACCGTGACTAGGTACCACTCACTACCCTACCGACAAAGACGTACACCGACAAGCGATTTAGCGTTCTGCAAGCCGAGTGGAAGTTGCTTCACGTATTCGATCGCAACAACGCTATCTACCGTTTAGGTTTATGGAATTGATCGTGAGCCAGCTGTAAAGCGCTTGACAATTCCATACAAATCGTACTTAACTAGTTAACGTTGTGGCAACTCGCAATCGAATGGGAAGAAAATCTCCCACCAGGCATTCTAGTACGATGCCGCGTAGAAACCGGATACCACTATCCTTCATATATGGGTTTTATATACTTACATAACTTCCATACCAGTAACTGGTTAGCCCGTTAGGTTACCATCTTAGACTGCATCAATACCACCAGGAGAGATCGCAGTCAAGGGCTTAGTTAATACTTGTAATGGAAAGAAAAAAAGACCGCACACCCTAAATAACTACTCTTTAGGTACTATTAGAACAAAGTCTAATTACTCATTCATTCAAAAATCAAAACACGCCCAAACTGCCGCCAAGTAGAATTATTTATCTCGTAGCCTCGTAAAGACGTCTTTGGTCTAAAAATAGGTCGCAGTGATATCTCACGCTCCGATTCTGAAATAAGATTTCCTGCAATATAACTACTTTTCATTTATCAAAGGAGATAGAAGTTAGAAAGCGGTCATAAAAATAATGGGAAGTTCTTTGAAAGATTGAATAAGTAATTTATGCGTAAATTCGGTATATAGTTAGGTACTTATTTTAGGGTTTGAGAAGAACCTACTGATTTCAATGAAATAATTTTAGTTATGCCTACCTATCTACAACTTCAGAGATTTTTAAAGATACACCCCACTCAAGCCCACCCACTACATCTATATTCTATTACCCCAATCAAATCACTGAATTCCTTAGTCTAGAGGGTGGGAAAAGTCTACTTTATAGTGCTGATATAGCGATGAAGTAAGAGCAACTTTACGAGCAAATGTATTACAAAATCAATTTTAATATCGTCAATTTTTCACCTCAATAATAATTAAGTCGTTAAAGGTCTAGAAATATTAGCCGTGTGACAAACAAGAAAAAAAATCCTTCAATCCAAAATTTCACCAACTAGTTAAATGTCATTCAAATACGCACATGCACATTGCACAGCTTGACCAAATATTTTGGTCTTTCCCCTCAGGGGGACAGAACTGACTACTGTATTATCAAATATTTTTCATATTAAAAAAAAAATATCATGGAGAGACTTCATCTCAAATGCTCAAGTACTGCAAAGAGTAAATTGCAAACGACTGCTGATGACCACCGTCGTACGAAGGAAGGTTGCAACGAGGATCCCTCTTTGAATATCCACGGTTGATCCTCGAAGGCAAGATAGCTGGAAAAAGGGCACCGGGGCGACCAAGAAGGAAGTGGTTCGACGACATAGGGGAGTGGACTCGACATAAGTATGCAAGAGTAAAGAAGATAGCACGTGACCGCAAAAGTTTTCTCCGACTGACCGCCGAGCTTCAGTTTGAAGATGGCACTACATGATGATGAATGTTTTATCTGTACTTGTGTAAAGTAAGCAAAGGAAAAGCAACGGAAAATCATACCTGTTAGCATTTGAATATTTAATACTGAATTTTTTTTTGGCTAGGCCAATTCGAGAGTATACAAAGTCCGTAAACAGATGGGTACTATGGACTCCTTGAAATCGATGCAAATCCTTCATCCTACAAACTTCGGCACAAATGTGCGAGTTCAGCAAATATCTTAATAAAATACACCTTGATAATTAAAAATTCTTTATTTCATAATAATTAATATAAAATTTTAAATAAATTATCACATTTAAAGCTTACAAATTAAAGATTGTATTCCATATATCATTGTACAACACTGATAAATAATTTAAAGTGTATTTACCAAGAGTAAATGATTACAATTTAAATAGTATGGAATAACTATAGTTCCACCCACTTATCTGGCCCGGTGGCGAAAATTGGAACTAACTTTTATGCCCGTTTAGTTTTTACTTTATTTTTCATATAGGTAACTGTAGGTCGCCCAAATAGTGACGTCCAAAGAAAAAAATTAGATTCCTCGTACCTAGACCTATCAGAAAATACCCCATGTATGTTCAGCGATTTTTGGTAGTTTTCGAGTTATAATTTTTTTTTAATTTTCTTGTGAGATTTCTGAGGGAGTGAAGAAAGGGAGGAAGGGAGGGAGGGGTATTTTCTGATAGGTCTACCTAGACCTATCAGAAAATACCCCTCCCTCCCTCGTACCTACGAGGAATCTAAATTTTTTCGTTGGACGTCACTATGCCATCCTGTATACTAGCGACGTTTACTACTACTACTAGATAAGTTATAGTTATACTAGATAAGTTTTTGGGACTATACGAGCTTTTATATCGATGTAAGATACTAGTTAGTCCCTCATACTTGAGTAGTGAAAAACGCAAATTGCCGCATCATCATCACTTACCATCAGGTGAGATCGCAGTCAAGGGCTAACTTGTAGTGGATAAAAAAAACCTATAAGCAGTTTCGCTTCTGGCCAAAATCCATTTTCGCAGCCATAATGCCATTATTTCATTTACGGTAATCATGCGAGGAGATCGTCAACGTTTTCGATTTCTCGCTATTCTGGGGCCCTATTACAGTTAAAAGATTGCTACAGTGTAATTATCGTAATCACCTCTGAGTGGCAACTTTTTTGCTTATGCCCAAATTATATCGTCAAAGAAAATCCAGCCAATCCAACAATAGTGATTGTAACAACGATTGTTACAGCTTTTTTGGAATAAGACCCAGTGGTCTTATTCCAAAAAGTAGAATGCTGAAGAAGTAATTCTCTAAGATTTAGACATTATTTCCTTCATAGCTAACTCAATCTTCAACTGAATACACGCAACCCGTTCTTGAAAGATCTGATTCACCAAATTCAGTCTCTTCTGTTCTAGCATAGCGTTTTCCTTCAACAACTTCTGTTTCAACTCTTGTTCTTCAGGTGTAAAATTCTCTTTATTTTCCTTACATTGTATATTACCTTCTTGTTTATTTTTCAACGCCACATGACTTCTGAGTTTGACTATTTCGAACTGTTCCGAATTTATTTTCGCTTGGAGTATAGACTTTAATTGCAAGTACTCAGCGTTCTCCAATTGTAACCTCAAAACTTTGAGCTCTTTTTCCGTGAATTTTGGTTTTTCTACCTTTTCTGCATTGTCTGTTTCGTCTTTAGTTTCTGCGGGTTTAAAGTCGAAATTGTCTTCGAATTCTACGGGGAATGTTATATCTGTGTTTGGTGATTCTTTCGACTCTAGGAATGGTTCATTGACAACTATAGGTATTTCAGTTTCAACTGCACTTGTATTACTTAAAACACTAGTATTACCGATGATAGTAGCATTATTTATAGTACTAGTATTATTAATTATATTAGTATTATTAGTTGCCACTTCAATGGGTTTTGGTGGTACGTCAATTGGCTGTGAGTTTCGTCGTTGTAATTCGTCGTCTTGTTTTTCGTCAGTTGTTTGTGGTGGAGGTTGGTTTGTTGTGGGTACTGCGTTCGGTTCAACCGATTTTTGAACCGATCTGAGTTTCCTCTGCAAATAAAATCGAAGGAATATTTCAATGAATTTATCAGTTAGTTTGCCTTACTAACCTAAAATTGATTAAGAAAAAACCGGTACGATTTATTACAACCTGGTAAAGGAAATGTAATTTTGCCTATATGTATAGCATTTAAAGTTCGTTCTCCGTGCGCATTCCGCGACCGTTGGTTGAATTTACAACCGCAAAACACACAAGAGGCGGGCGCGGGTCGGGTCGGGTTCCTCGCGTGAGACGCACTGTTCGTTATCTTCACACACAACGCGGGCGCGGGTTGATGGCGGGTCGGGCGCGGCCGTACCTTGCCAGGGGCAGCGAAAATGCATATTGATTGAAATTTGAAATCAATATGCTGCCATATTCTTGCTTTCAAAACAGTATTTTTGTAGTTTTTATAGCTTGGCTCGTACAAATAAATATGTATACAATTTACGAATACATTCTATAATTTTTCATTCAAATCCATTTTCAAAACGAACTATGTTTTGTAAATAAATACAACACCAACTCCCGACACGCGCCGCGTACGACCCGCGCACGCTTCTGTGTGAATGCCTATCGGAAAATACGTGTATTACGACAAATTCAACGACACTGCGCCCGCTCGCTACCCGCTCGGCCCGCCCCCGCGTTTTGTGTGTTGTCTTCCATATAATTACAAGGAATTACACCCGTCGTGCACCCGACCCGGCCCGCGCCCGTTTCCTGTGTGTCCTGCCCTTTAATCATCAAGCTTACCTTCAGTTGTGTGACGATGCGTTGCGCCTCCCACAGTTGCTGGTCCCTGGCTGCGGTGATAAAGCCGGCGTGCATCTCTGCGTGTATCTGACTCAACAGGGACTCTTGTTTGCGCAACTCTTCGCTGATCTCGTTCGCCGTTTCCGGGAAATCGTTGGGTATTGATAGAAGGGGAGGGACATACCTATAAATAGAAATATTAACTTTGTAGGGCGCATCTTTGTGGATTGAAATATCTATAGTTGACTATTGACATCACACTTACTTTGTTAAACGGACTTCAGGGAACAGTTTGTCGGCTTTGGTGATTAAGTATGTAAGCAGGTTCAGAGACATGTTGAGAGCTGGGCCCATTGCTGTCGCTATAGTTTGAATGTTCGCGTGGTTTACCTGAAACAAAAAAATAATATCAAATACAGTCAAAACATTTTACAGAGACATCATATTTAAAGGCAATGGTTATAATGACCGAAAATGGTCTGGTTTTTACCAGGACTAATTATTTAATTCGCATAGATTTAGTTACTCATAGATTTAACGCCATTTATTACAACTAACCGGCGTTTGCTAACTTATTAAAGCGGTCCTTTTAATCCATACTAATATTATAAACGCAAAAGTGTGTCTGTCTGTCTGTCTGCTACGCTGTCACGGCCCATCTGTTCAACCGATTTTGATGAATTTGGCATAGGAATAGTTTGAATCCCAGGGAAGGACATGGGATACTTTTAATCCCGGAAAATTAAGGAGTTCACGTGGGAATCAAAAAACTTTATCCACGAGGACGAAGTCTTCAGGCACCGAATGCTCAGTTAGGGTAACTCTAGTTAAACACCTTTAACAGTTCACCTTGCATTGCGTGGTTCAGAAACACTCTATTATTTTCCAAAGTTATCAAACCAATAGCGCTAACAAAGAGATATGTACAGCTTATTCAAATAAAGTATCTGAATCTGATAAACCGCTGACAAAATTACCTCAGCAAACCGGGCATTATAATGTTCGCGCCCCAAAAGTCCTTAAGATTTGCTTAAAAGAGTTAAGGTACCTGTTCATTAGCCACGACGCTTTCGAAGTGCCTCACGAGCCAGCCCAGCAGGCTGTGGTTACATGCCGGCAGTCTGCTGATGAGCGCTACCATGGTCGCTCCACCTTAGGCTGCATCCCTACTTTCCAGCAAGTGTGATTGCAGTCGAATTAAGAGGCCGTATACTCGCCATCGGTCAATTTTGGAATCTGTAGGTATACCGCACAGTAGACCGTTAGGCTGCACTCATACATAGACGACATAGGCCAGTAAAGATACTTTGATACTTTGCGTAGTCAAGTTCGTACGTACGTGCGGTCGTACGATCTGCAGTGCCATTTTACACGTGAATTTAATCAGACTTTGATAATATTTTTGGTCATATAGGTATTTTATAGAACTTTATTTTTACACAATATTTGTTATATAAATACTAAACATTCATGGTAAATTTTATTTTATCAGTAATTTCGTCAAACTTTTAAGAAATACAGGTTATTGTGACGCGTAAATTTTGATAAATCGTGCACATTGATTTGATTTTTTTATTAACTAATTTTGTATAGAACGTATAAAAACGAATTGCAACAGTCCAATTTTAAGAGCGTGTTTATCATATTAGTATTTTTTATAAGTCATTTATTATAATTTTTCGTGGATTTACTTATATGGGTGAAAAGTGTCACCCAAAAGTGCAAAAATGGTAAACGTATTCTGCAAGAATGAGAATTTCACTATTATATTTCAATAAAATTAAATTTTTATTTGCAAGTCTACTAAGGAGGGATTAATCTTTAATGTTTTAATTTTCTTTTTGTTATAATACTAATATCTCATGCACAAAGCTCATCAAAAGTTCTTAAAATGTCGGTTTACGGGTTTACGGACTGTTAAGAAGAGTTAGGTTACCTGTTCGTTAGCCACGACGCTTTCGAAGTGCCTCACGAGCCAGCCCAGCAGGCTGTGGTTACACGCGGGCAGTCTGCTGATGAGCGCTACCATGGTCGCTCCACCTTAGGCTGCATCCCTACTTTCCAGCAAGTGTGATTGCAGTCGAATTAAAAAAAAACCCTTGCAGTTTTGCTTAAGAAGAGTTAAGGTACCTGTTCGTTAGCCACGACGCTTTCGAAGTGCCTCACGAGCCAGCCCAGCAGGCTGTGGTTACATGCCGGCAGTCTGCTCATGAGCGCTACCATGGTCGCTCCACCTTAGGCTGCATCCCTACTTTCCAGCAAGTGTGATTGCAGTCGAATTAAAAAAAAACCCTTGCAGTTTTGCTTAAGAAGAGTTAAGGTACCTGTTCGTTAGCCACGACGCTTTCGAAGTGCCTCACGAGCCAGCCCAGCAGGCTGTGGTTACATGCCGGCAGTCTGCTCATGAGCGCTACCATGGTCGCTCCACCTTAGGCTGCATCCCTACTTTCCAGCAAGTGTGATTGCAGTCGAATTTAAAAAAAACCTTGCAGTTTTGCTTAAGAAGAGTTAGGTTACCTGTTCGTTAGCCACGACGCTTTCGAAGTGCCGCACGAGCCAGCCCAGCAGGCTGTGGTTACACGCGGGCAGTCTGCTGATGAGCGCTACCATGGTCGCTCCACCTTAGGCTGCATCCCTACTTTCCAGCAAGTGTGATTGCAGTCGAATTTAAAAAAAAACCTTGCAGTTTTGCTTAAGAAGAGTTAGGTTACCTGTTCGTTAGCCACGACGCTTTCGAAGTGCCGCACGAGCCAGCCCAGCAGGCTGTGGTTACACGCGGGCAGTCTGCTGATGAGCGCTACCATGGTCGCTCCACCTTAGGCTGCATCCCTACTTTCCAGCAAGTGTGATTGCAGTCGAATTAAAAAAAAACCCTTGCAGTTTTGCTTAAGAAGAGTTAAGGTACCTGTTCGTTAGCCACGACGCTTTCGAAGTGCCTCACGAGCCAGCCCAGCAGGCTGTGGTTACATGCCGGCAGTCTGCTCATGAGCGCTACCATGGTCGCTCCACCTTAGGCTGCATCCCTACTTTCCAGCAAGTGTGATTGCAGTCGAATTAAAAAAAAACCCTTGCAGTTTTGCTTAAGAAGAGTTAAGGTACCTGTTCGTTAGCCACGACGCTTTCGAAGTGCCTCACGAGCCAGCCCAGCAGGCTGTGGTTACATGCCGGCAGTCTGCTCATGAGCGCTACCATGGTCGCTCCACCTTAGGCTGCATCCCTACTTTCCAGCAAGTGTGATTGCAGTCGAATTTAAAAAAAACCTTGCAGTTTTGCTTAAGAAGAGTTAGGTTACCTGTTCGTTAGCCACGACGCTTTCGAAGTGCCTCACGAGCCAGCCCAGCAGGCTGTGGTTACACGCGGGCAGTCTGCTGATGAGCGCTACCATGGTCGCTCCACCTTAGGCTGCATCCCTACTTTCCAGCAAGTGTGATTGCAGTCGAATTTTAAAAAAACCTTGCAGTTTTGCTTAAGAAGAGTTAGGTTACCTGTTCGTTAGCCACGACGCTTTCGAAGTGCCGCACGAGCCAGCCCAGCAGGCTGTGGTTACACGCGGGCAGTCTGCTGATGAGCGCTACCATGGTCGCTCCACCTTAGGCTGCATCCCTACTTTCCAGCAAGTGTGATTGCAGTCGAATTTAAAAAAAAACCTTGCAGTTTTGCTTAAGAAGAGTTAAGGTACCTGTTCGTTAGCCACGACGCTTTCGAAGTGCCTCACGAGCCAGCCCAGCAGGCTGTGGTTACATGCCGGCAGTCTGCTCATGAGCGCTACCATGGTCGCTCCACCTTAGGCTGCATCCCTACTTTCCAGCAAGTGTGATTGCAGTCGAATTTAAAAAAAACCTTGCAGTTTTGCTTAAGAAGAGTTAGGTTACCTGTTCATTAGCCACGACGCTTTCGAAGTGCCTCACGAGCCAGCCCAGCAGGCTGTGGTTACACGCGGGCAGTCTGCTGATGAGCGCTACCATGGTCGCTCCACCTTAGGCTGCATCCCTACTTTCCAGCAAGTGTGATTGCAGTCGAATTTAAAAAAAACCTTGCAGTTTTGCTTAAGAAGAGTTAGGTTACCTGTTCATTAGCCACGACGCTTTCGAAGTGCCTCACGAGCCAGCCCAGCAGGCTGTGGTTACACGCGGGCAGTCTGCTGATGAGCGCTACCATGGTCGCTCCACCTTAGGCTGCATCCCTACTTTCCAGCAAGTGTGATTGCAGTCGAATTTAAAAAAAACCTTGCAGTTTTGCTTAAGAAGAGTTAGGTTACCTGTTCATTAGCCACGACGCTTTCGAAGTGCCTCACGAGCCAGCCCAGCAGGCTGTGGTTACACGCGGGCAGTCTGCTGATGAGCGCTACCATGGTCGCTCCACCTTAGGCTGCATCCCTACTTTCCAGCAAGTGTGATTGCAGTCGAATTAAAAAAAAACCCTTGCAGTTTTGCTTAAGAAGAGTTAAGGTACCTGTTCGTTAGCCACGACGCTTTCGAAGTGCCTCACGAGCCAGCCCAGCAGGCTGTGGTTACATGCCGGCAGTCTGCTCATGAGCGCTACCATGGTCGCTCCACCTTAGGCTGCATCCCTACTTTCCAGCAAGTGTGATTGCAGTCGAATTTAAAAAAAACCTTGCAGTTTTGCTTAAGAAGAGTTAGGTTACCTGTTCATTAGCCACGACGCTTTCGAAGTGCCTCACGAGCCAGCCCAGCAGGCTGTGGTTACACGCGGGCAGTCTGCTGATGAGCGCTACCATGGTCGCTCCACCTTAGGCTGCATCCCTACTTTCCAGCAAGTGTGATTGCAGTCGAATTTAAAAAAAACCTTGCAGTTTTGCTTAAGAAGAGTTAGGTTACCTGTTCATTAGCCACGACGCTTTCGAAGTGCCTCACGAGCCAGCCCAGCAGGCTGTGGTTACACGCGGGCAGTCTGCTGATGAGCGCTACCATGGTCGCTCCACCTTAGGCTGCATCCCTACTTTCCAGCAAGTGTGATTGCAGTCGAATTTAAAAAAAACCTTGCAGTTTTGCTTAAGAAGAGTTAGGTTACCTGTTCATTAGCCACGACGCTTTCGAAGTGCCTCACGAGCCAGCCCAGCAGGCTGTGGTTACACGCGGGCAGTCTGCTGATGAGCGCTACCATGGTCGCTCCACCTTAGGCTGCATCCCTACTTTCCAGCAAGTGTGATTGCAGTCGAATTTTAAAAAAACCTTGCAGTTTTGCTTAAGAAGAGTTAAGGAGGCCATACACGTAAGGGTTTGCATGATGGTTTTAGCCGTACATGCATAACCAACAGGTATAACCGTGTTTCATATTACACATACACGTTAGGGTTTGCATGCACAGTTTTGCCATAAACTCTCAGTTGGAGTTAACGTGACGATCTGTGAAGGACAGTTCTAAGTACTGTGTACCGTACACGGTGTACGGTATACCAAACTTAACAATCGACGACGACGATGTGATAGCTATACTTGGCATAACACTTGTTCTACAGAACAGAAAAAGAAAAATCATCGTATTTTTTTTCTCTCGTCTAACGTTACTTACTATGTAACGTACTAGTGGTTCGCCCCGAACTGAGACCTCACAGTATCCATAAGATAGTTTTAACTATATATTGTAATAGTTAACTTGCGAGCATGTCTAGATGCGCGCTCATCTTTACGATAATAGACATCAGTACTATCAGTGGGCTATTTTTTAATTTCGCACAAACGAATAAACTTTAACAGAGCGCCATTTATTGACATCATTGTGAAGTTCTGTTAAAAATACTGAAGCTCAATTTCGTTTCCTTATAATATTTATCTAATTTTATAAACATTTTATATACTACTAGCGATCCGCCCCGGCTTCGCACGGGTAGCACTAATAATCCTAATCTATATAATATAAACTATCCTATCTCTCAAGTTAGATCGAACTGCACATGGTGTGCGAATTTTATTATAATCGGTTAAGTGGTTTAGAAGTCCATTGAGGACAAACATTGTGACACGAGATTTATATATATATAGATAAAATTGTACAGGATATAATTCAAATAATTGATCAAGTTTCAGGCTCAGCCTTTCAGAAAATTGAGAGTTCTAAGGTCAACTTTTGACGTTAGAAAATCTCCACTTTGAAAGCCCCCCATTTCGTCAATTTCACAACAACAAACTAAGAACTGTGCAGGCAAGCTCGCCGGACGCCACACACGCTCGGTTATGCTCGCGCGCAAACGTAACCGAGCGGCAAAAAATATCAATTTTGATATTTGCTTGGTTGCATGTACATGCGCCGATAACTGTACAGTTTTATCACATACACGCTAGGGTTTGCCTGTCGGTTATGCATGTACGGCTAAAACCATCATGCAAACCCTTACGTGTATGGCCTCCATTAGGTTACCTGTTCGTTAGCCACGACGCTTTCGAAGTGCCGCACGAGCCAGCCCAGCAGGCTGTGGTTACACGCGGGCAGTCTGCTGATGAGCGCTACCATGGTCGCTCCACCTTAGGCTGCATCCCTACTTTCCAGCAAGTGTGATTGCAGTCGAATTTAAAAAAAAACCTTGCAGTTTTGCTTAAGAAGAGTTAAGGTACCTGTTCGTTAGCCACGACGCTTTCGAAGTGCCTCACGAGCCAGCCCAGCAGGCTGTGGTTACACGCGGGCAGTCTGCTGATGAGCGCTACCATGGTCGCTTCCCTCTGCGGCTCCGCTATCGCCGTCGCTTGCTCAAACTGCCCGTGCAGTTCTTGCGTTAGGATCGAGTCTGGTAGTTCACTGAAATCATTTGATTGAACAATTAGTATCAAAAACCCACATTATAATAATAGTTCGATGTCCCTTTTCTTCGGACACTCCCCAAATTTTAGGTCATTCACTCTGACTTACTTCAATTCATTGTCGGCTCACTACTGAGCAAGAGTCTTCTAAAACAGAGGGTGCCCTACATATTTTATTCGACGACCTCCGTGGCGCAGTGTTAAGCGCTGTTGCCTTAGGTTTGAAAATTTATAATTTCTGAATTTTCCCTGGTCTGGCCTGGTGAGAGGCTTCGGCCGCCAAGCGATTTAGTGTTCCGGTACGTTGCCGTGTAGTAACCGACTATGGGTACGGGTTTAATATAACTGCCATTCCCCTAACAGGTTAGCCCGCTACCACCTTAGACTGCACCATCACTTACCATCAGGTGAGATCGCAGTCAAGGGCTAACTTCTAGAGGATAAAAAAAAAATGCAATACTTTTTATCCTGGAAAATTAAATTAATTAAAAACATAAAACTTTATCCACACAGACGAATTCGCAGACATCCGCTAATCACACACTACTATTATAAAGGCGAACGTTTGTGTGTGTGTATGTTTGTTACTCTTTCACGCAAAACTAATAGCTACCTGCTAAAAGTCTAGCAGCTAGTTACCTGATAAGTCTTGAGCATAGCAATGCGACGGGAACGTCCCAGTGGTAGGGGAAGGTGGGGCTTCGATCCGTGAACAGTTTGCGGAACTGCTGAAGTTTGATCTTGTCGGGCTCCGTGCGGTATATTTGGTTGGATTTTAGTCCGTATGGTTACAAGCATAGGGACTAAAATCCAACTAAGGGGGTAAAATAAAGCTTTGTTTGTATGAAAATCGAACCTCGTGGGTGAAGCAGCGGGATAAAGCTAGTTACCTGATAAAGCTCTTGAGCATAGCACAAGCGACGGGCACATCCCAGTGGTAGGGGAAGGTGGGGCCTCGATCCGTGAACAGTTTGCGGAGCTGCTGAAGTTTGATCTTGTCAGGCTCCGTGCGGTATATTTGGTTGGATTTTAGTCCGAATGCCTGAAAAAACAAAAGGTGAGGAATATGGACCTGTAGTTATAGTAACTGGGAAAAATGAAAGAAGTCATTATAACTTTTTGAGGATAGAAATACAAAAAAACGGCTTTTACAGAAGCGGTGATAGTCTATATCCACGTGGTTTGAGGGTTTTTGGTTCCCGCGAAAACTCTTTAATTTTCCGGGATAAAAAGTAGCCTATGTGTTATTCCAGACTATAACCTAACTCTGTGCCAAATATCATCTAGATCCGTTCAGCCGTTCTGGCGCGTAACAAACATCCATCCATCCATCCAAACATTCACATTTACAATATTAGTATACTATGTACTTTTGAGTGGTTTTTGCAGTTAAGAGAAGAGACGGAGAGAGAGAGACCGGATAAGAGAGTTGCAGTAAACATTATCGAAATGAACTGACTTGTAAGTAGTCGATGCTGTCTCGCACTACCAGAGGAAGGCCGGTGTCGTCGTGGCATCGCGAGCGCTCCACAGACTGTTGCAGAGGTACTCCGAATATTGGTAATGCGACTGTAACAAAAAAAAAACTTGCAATATTTCACAAGACATTTATCGTTTACCTCAGAGAGTACACTGATGTGTAGGTTTTATTTTCAACAAGCACATCTGTACTAATCAGCATCAGGGCATCAGCTAGTGTAAAATAATAGTTATTCAACGGGTAATCATTATGTTTTAATATGCACCTATCTATATTTGAAATATGTAATGAATATCGCAATTCGTCCCGCTATCTCAGTTAAAAACAATTTAACGATCCATCAAACGGATAATACCTTTAGGTAGTTGATGTTACACCATTAGAGATAACAGTAAAATTATTGTCCTAAATAAAACAGCAGCCGGCCGGCGCGTTATTCAGGGCAATGAAAGCATTTTACCCTGATTAACAAAATCGCATACTTACCTCAACTTCTAGGCGTTCAATTTCTATTAAGAATTGCTTCTTGTAAATACATAATAAGTAAGATTAATAATAAATATATATAAGATTAATAATAAATATATATTTTTTGTTAAAATTTAATGATATCACAATCATGTTGCACGAATAATTTCTAACCGCTAATTTCGCCATAATGCATGCATTTCACAACAGTATACAAGTCAAAAACATGTTTACAAAGAGCAATCCAAAAAGTATCCAAAACATTGAATTTTTTAAAAATTCCACTACAAGTTAGCCCTTTATACAAAAAAGTCCGAATTGTATCACACAATTTGTAAGTTACCTTTACCTTTGAATCCCTATCTACGTTGCGCAATATACAACTCTATTATCTGTATCTGATATCACACGTATTTAATATGAGAAAATTCTTACCGCCAATTTCGAATCCATACAAAAATGGGTTAGTGCAGTTGACGTTCATGACTGCAACTGTCTCAGGTGTGAGGTGACTGACTGGAGTTCAAGACTCCAAGATTCCGAGGCGCATCGAAAGGTTGTGTCACACCTTATCAGTGTTTCACTTTACCTTGAGCCAGTGTTTTGTTTTGTCATTAGCGTAGATAATATTTTTGCATGCTACGAGTATCATTCGCGTCATTTCGTTCGTCCGGCATACGTTTTTCATGGGCACGTTATTTTTTTATTACGTAGTAAAATGTTATACGGTTTGTCACTTTGTTTACGTTACGCGATATGATTGATATGCTATTTTGAGTCATAAGGACAACTTGATGTCCTTAATAAAAGTTGAAAGTACTTTATAACTGCGCATTATTTTTAAAATAAACATGATATGATATACCAGTGCGTGTTATCGATTTGTTTATGTTGTGAGTAAGTCAAAATTCTTCCTCAAATATATGAAAATTACGTAATGGAAAGTCTAGTTTACTTTGCAAAATAAGCGTTGACTATACCTACAGCTATATATACTTTTAGCCTTGCATCGCGACCAACCATTTCAAATTCAGCCATTGTAGCTAAAATAAGTACAAAAACCTAAAACTTACCTAGTTTACATTTTTAAAATAGCAAGAAACGGCCAAGAATTTGTAACGCTAGTTATTTACCTCCAAGAGTAAATATTTCCTCAAAGGGTATTCCCGAAGTAACGGTAGACGGCACCTTGGTAAGCTTCTTATCTTTCCTGTCTTTATCTTTCTCTTTTACTTTCTCCTTTTCCTTTTCTTTCACCTTTTCCTTATCCTTTTCTTTAACCTTTTCCTTATCTTTATCTTTGACCTTTTCTTTCTTGTCATCTTTTAACTTTTCTTTGGATTCGAGTTTAAATTTCGCCTTTTCTTCTTTCTCCTGTGAACAAGTTCCTTATTTAATAATTGGATTTCATATTTTCGTTAATCGTAATCCGTGTAGGGACACATGCATAGTGCAACATGACTCCTGACGCTGAGTTAGCGAGTCGGACCACTGCCGTGGGTTTCATGAGGATTAATATGTATTTAGAGAAATAATTATGTACCTATCTAGAGTAGTGTTGATGTGAACATTGCACTGTTCACATGTGCAAAATAAAGGAAGTTTAGTAGGTACGGAGTTAATGATCCGTCCCCGATCCGGAAATATATGTGTGTTATAATTATATGTCCATATTATATTCTCCTAAATTCGTACCACAAAGTAACAAACCAGAACATCAGGGTTTCCCCGCAAATTATTTTCCTTTTTATACAATAAAAATAAAAGTTCTAACTCACTAACTCATCAACACCTAGCCCAAACCCTTGCACCTAGAAACCTGAAAATTTTCACACAGTTCCCCTAGACAAGGAATAAAGCCGAACTTTTCGAAATTCCACCGGGAGCGAAACGAACGAGCGAAGCCGTGGGCGATTGCTAGTAATTTTATGCATGCGTGATGCGCCGTACCTCTTGAATTTATATCAATTTGAGAAATATACGCTCTTCAATTTGAAAGAACTGAAAACAAACACGAAAGACGCGCGCCGCTCTTATGCTGAAGGTAATAAAGCTTATTTTGTATCGTCATCACGGTAGGTTTCATTACACTCATGTGTGTTGCGCCACCCATGTTTTCGCGTCGCATCGTAGGGGGTTGAAAACTATTTTTAATGAGCCACTTGTCAAACTGAAAGCCGCCATTCAAAGAACTTGTTACGAGAAGAAGTCAAGAGTTTACAGGCTTTACAGGTTGGTAGACTTGTTATTCCTTTGTCTATTTACACCGAAGTTAAAAGAAGAAAAGCGGTGATAGCTTAAGGTAGTCGTGAATGGGTCGGCGGTTCGATACTCGGGCACGCACTTGTAACTTTTCTAAGTTATGTGCGTTTTGAACAGCTGTTAAGTAAATGGCCTCGTTGCTTCTGCCTAAGCTTGCGCTGTCGCAGTCACAAATTACTACTCTGTACAATGTCAGCATAAACGCGATAGTATCAAAGAGTGGCTAGGGACATACTGCCAACGCTTAAAGCCTTAAAGCAATACTTAAGCAATATTACTCAAAATCACAGTTTGATGCCACGTACCTGGACGTTCCTAAAATAAAGATTATAATTCTAAAACACAAAAGTCAACAATGATGAAACAATGTGGCTTATGGCCCTTGGGCCCTGACCCTTCACGCGGCCTACTATGTTGCGTAGATAAAGTTTGTTAGTAGAGTTATTAGCAGACCAATCAGATAATTGAAAATTACGTGTACCAATTATCGCGTCATCTATAAATGATCTAATTGGTCTCCCGAAATCTCTACTCAGGTTATGATTACGGTCCTAAGGGATTATTCAAGAGGCGGATAAACAAATCCCTTAAAAGCCAGCAACGCAACGAAATGGCAATTAAATGTTCAAGGGCGGCAGTAATTATCATCAGCTGACCCTCCTACGCTATATGGCTCGCGATTCATTAAAAGAGCTTTGGATTCCCGACCCTTTAGTATTCAAATTTTCCCAATTAAGTGACTACTAGAACCTACGCGACCTTTGATTTGCGAAAACTTGAATAATTTAATAGCTGCAACGCAACGTATTTACATATTATTTTTTTAAAAGGCGTATAACCAGCAGTGAATTAATTACAGACTGATGGATGATAATAATCATTAATGTATAGTTCGCGCACGAGTTGAATGCACAGCAAATGTATGGTGACACATACATTTACTCTGCATTCAGCTCGCGCGCGAACTGTAGTTAGTTAGGCCATAATATACCTACTAATATACGTTACTATTACTTTATTACTAATATTATAAATGCGAAAGTTTGGATGGATGGATGTATGTTTGTTACTCAATCACGCCAGAACGGCTGAACGGATCTGGATGAAATTTGGCACAGAGATAGATTATAGTCTGGAATAACACGTAGGCGGACGGATATTTATCCCGGAATATTAAAGTTTCCGCGGGAACCGAAAAACGCGGGCATCGGCTAGTTTTTAACTAAAACTTTATTATTTGATATCAATTATCACATAAATTATTGAATTTTAATTTTATAAAACTAAATTAAGGGCTCAGCTTTAGAATACATACCGCGGAGTTTGGACGTTCACATATTTTTTTACAGAAAAATTCTGATGTGGTAAGCCTTGCACTAAAATATTTTATGTCGGAAACTAAATATTTTACGTCGGAAACTAATACTTTTCGAGAAATAATTTTTTGAAAATTCGCAATCTTCACCACTTTTCGCTATTTCTTACGACAGGTTATACAATACTTATCTATGGACATTTGCCGTAGATTGTACCATAGACTAAAGACTCGTTGGCGTTTGAGTACCTAATCTGTGATTAAAATCCGTTCCATGGACGTTATTTGACGTTTTTTTCTAATCATTCGAATAAAACCATAGAAATAGGAAGACTATAGTCGTAATTACCATGGAATTATCTTCCTATTTCTATGGTAATTCCTAATTCCATGAATAAAACACAGAGTTTCAAGGTTATAAAATTAAATAAAAAGGTATAAAGGCAGGTTATTAAATGTTTATTTAGGTACTTTTGATCACAAAACCGAATCGGCACGCCCCGACTCCACGCAGTCTTGTCTGCCCTGCCCCTAGAGTGTTTTTTGTAAGCGCGAAGCGAGTCTTCTGGCGTAGCCCATTCCATTTCAGAAATTAACCTTTTCCACTACCTAAAACAAAAGATATAAGGGTAGGTGAAAGTAGGTGTAATTACAAGATATAAAGGTAATACCCCCTCCTTCTCCCTCCCTCCCACCCTCCAAGCTACTTTTACCCAATCTCCGTCATAACTATCAGTGTTAGGCAGGAAATTTGAGAACCTAACCTCAAAATTAAAAAAAATTAATATCTCGAAAACTATTAGGTTCCTACAAGTTTGGCTTGGAGGGGGAGTAGACACCCTCCCCCCCCTCCCCCTCGCCCCCCCCCTCTCCCCCCCCCCCCTCGCGGTATGTATACTAAAGCCCAACCAAATTAAGTATTAAAATTAATGAAAATAAGTTCACTCGGTTATTTAGCAGGAGTACCTATTTCGAAAGACCGACCTTCGTTTACAATGAATGTAGAAAATTTTTAAGACATTTATTTTTTCACATTTCAAGTTTTAATTAAGAATTTTTTGGAAGCACCGAAATTTGTTTATCCAAAAAAAATGCCGCTTTAATGAATTAATAGGTACGACCACCACCATCTCTAGTCTCACCCTATCTCCAGCCCACTGATGACCACGAGTTCAGAAAGGTTTAGGCGTTGAGTGGGTACGCGGATTAGCAGACTTATAAAATTGTAGCAATCAGCCTTTATATATTCACTTTTACACTAAAATTCTGGTTAGATTTTTGATTTTCACCATCATTTACATCATTTCTTGAAAAAGGTTTATTTCTACACAATACGCAATATTTTTTTTTATATTACGTTGGCCTTAGCACAATTCATATTCAACATAAACGAAGTCGCGGGCACCAGCTAGTAATAAATAACTAGTAATAAATAAAATAGAACACCTTAGCAAAAACGCTTCGCAAGTGATGCATGTCGGTCGTCGCGATAACAGATTACAACTGAACAAACCACGCGGCCGTCGAGACTCGAGAGTCGTTGGCAGAGGTGCAATATACTAGAGGTGCAAAACTGCGCAAAACGGTCTCGAAACCTTAGTACCTAAAACTTTATCACATCCATACTAATATTATAAATGCGAAAGTGATGAAATTTGGTACAGGGGTAGGTTTTATCCCCGGGAAAGACAGGCTACTTTTTATCCCGGAAAATTAAAGAGTTCCCGCGGGAATCAAAAAATCTTAATCCACGCGCACGAAGTCGCGGGGATTATCTATTTATTGTATAACCTGCATCAATAATTGTTACAATCTCTAATGTTGTGATTGGCTGAATTTATGGTATTCTTGATGCGACTATGGATTTCGGCCAACAGCGGAAGTACCTATGCCAGTCAGAGGTGATTGCGATGGTTATACTGCAATCAATGTTACATAATAAGTTATAATGGTGCAGAATTCTTATCTATGACTAGCGGACGCCCGCGACTTCGTTCGCGTGGCATAAGTTTTTAATTCCCACAGGCACTCCTTAGTTTTCCGGGATAAAAAGAAGCCTACATCACTCTCCAGCCTACTCAACTATACCCATGCAAAAAATCGCGTCGCGTCGATCCGTTGCTCTGTTGCGGCGTGATTGAAAGACAAATTCTCTATTTGACGTCCTTGGGGATATAAATTTTTAAAACTGTAAAATCCGTATTTCATAATGAAGCACAAATACCAAGTTTCATGGCTTTAACTTGAAAAATGAAGGACTTTCATACAAACTTTCAACCCCTATTTTACCCCTTCAGAGGTAGAATTTTCAAAAACTGTGAAATGCGTATTTCTTAATGTTTTACCCGTAGCTCATATACCAAGTTTTATGGATATAACTTGAGAAATGACGGACTTTCATACAAACTTTCACCCCCTGTTGGGGACCAGGGGCAGGGGGTGACCCCTTAGGGGTGGAATTTTGAAAAATCCTTCCTTATTGAGCGCCTACGTCACAAAAGGAACCTACTGTCAAAATTTCAAGTTTCTAACCCCAGCGGTTTAGGCTGTGCGTTGATATATACGTAAGTCAGTCAGTCAGGACTTTGAATTTTATATAGCGTTTAAGTTTTTTTCCCCATAGGCACTCCTTAATTTTCCGGGATAAAAAGGAGCCTTTGTCACTCTCCAGGTACCTCAACTATACCCATGCAAAAAATCACGTTGATCCGTTGCTGCAGTGTGATTGAAGGAAAAACTCTATTGAACGGCCTTGGCGATCGAATTTTCAAAAATGGTGAAACACGTAGGTACTTCTTCATATTTAACCGTCAGCTGAAATATCAAGTTTCATGGCTTTTACTTGAAAAATGAATGACTTTCATGCAAAGTTTCAACCCCTATTTTACTCCTTCGGGGGTGAAATTTTGAAAAACTGGACACACGTATTACGGAAAGCCAAAATACAAAGTTTCGTTATATATAACTTGAAAAATATCGTGAGAAATGCGGGACTTTCATACAAACTTTCATCCCTTAATTCACCCCTTTGGGGATCGAATTTTTAAAAATGGTGAATTACATACTTCTTCATATTTAACTGGAAAACCAAGCGCTAGGTTTCACGGCTATAACTTGAAAAATGAAGAACTTTCATACAAACTTTCGACCCTTATTTTAACCCTTTCGGGGTAGAATTTTGAAAAACTGTGACACATAATCTTCTTTATTTTTTAACGAAAGCCAAAATACCAAGTTTCGTTAATATAATTTGAAAAACGTTCATACAAACTTTCATCCCCTATTTCACCCCTTTGGGAATTTTCAAAAATGTTGAAACACGTACGCTAGCCCAAATGCTAAGTTTCACGGCTATAACTTGAGAAATAAAGGACTCATACAAACTTTCAACCCCTATTTCACCCCTTTGGGAATTTTCAAAAATGTTGAAACACGTACGCTAGCCCAAATGCTGAGTTTCACGGCTATAACTTGAGAAATAAATAACTTGAGAAATAAAGGACTCATACAAACTTTCTACCCCCATTGGGGGTGGAATTTTGAAAAATGTTGACGCACACTTATTCTTATTTTACCAAAAGCCCAAATGCTAAGTTTCACGGCTATAACTTGAGAAATAAAGGACTCATACAAACTTTCTACTCCTATTTTACCCCATTGGGGGTGGAATTTTGAAAAATGTTGACGCACACTTATTCTTATTTTACCAAAAGCCCAAATGCTAAGTTTCATGGCTATAACTTGAGAAATGAAGGACTTTCATACAAAGTTTCAACCCCTATTTTACCCCTTTGGGGGTGGAATTTTGAAAAATTGTGACACACGTACTTCTTTATTTTTTACTGAAAGCCAAAATACCAAGGTTCGTTGATATAACTTTAAAAATGTTTTGAGAAACAAAGGTAAGAAATGTTTAAGTTGTTTTGTTGTTGTATTTGTTAAGGTAAATGTTTGAGAAGGTATAACATCATATTTTAATATTAGGTAAATGCAGTCATACTACTGTATTTATGGTTTGCACGATCAAACCTAGGTATCATGAGGTAAAAAACGAGAAAAAGATGAAAAAATAATGAAAGGGGTAGGACGAAAAAGATAATACCTATCGATAGTTAAGTCCTCAAAGCGTTAAATTGAGCAATGAAGATCGCAGTCATTATTACAATAGCCGACTGTTTTGCTCATCTGAGCGGACTCATTAGGTGTCGAAATCTGATACCAGTATCATGCTGACAATATAATCAATCCAGTATAATCAAGGATAGCCATGAGGATTTTGTTTTACCAATTTAGTTTGGAACCCTATATGACCCTGACCCTATATGATTTAGATATGACCCTGATATGACCTATCAATGTATGTTTTGCATAATGTGTAACTACAAAGGAGTGTATAAGAATTAAGAACATAATAAGATTAACATATTCGTTAGTTAAGTAGCAAATTAACTAAACATGAGCCAGCATAATCGATACTGGGTAATGCTCTGATTTTTCCCAGCAATAAACATAATGATATTATTTTAAACATAGCCATAAACGTTATGATATTAGGTATATTAATACTAGATCCTGTGTTTAGGATAAGGTTAAACAAGTGTCCTTCAAATTAAACAAGAGGCCTTGGTGTCGCAAAGACACGCCGACGAGACGCCCGATAACGACATACTTACCTAATAATACAGTACCAACTAAGAATTACATACATAGTGATATTAATAATATATAATAGTAATTCAATAATGTTAATAATGAATTTAAGACTAAGGTCAATTTTATATATGTTAATGATGATTTTATATATGTTGATGAAATGTATAAATTATGTATACTGTGTTGGCAATAAAGGCTTAATAATAATAATAATACTAGATAGTGCCCGCAACTAAGTCCTCATTGATTAAGTTTTTTAATTCCCGCAAGAACTTAGAACTCCTTAATTTTCCAGAATCAAAAATAGCCTATGTTGTTCTCCAGTATTCAACCTGTCTCATTCAATTTCATCAAAATCGGTCGCAAAGATGGGTCATTAAACATTGCTGACAGACACACTTTCGCATTTATAATATTAGCATGGATACTATACATTTCAAGTATTTATTCTGAAACAACACAAAAGTATCTACGTATAGTATGTTGATTTGTGTCTATTCAGGTAGACAAAACCACAGCAGTTGCAAATAAAAATTGTTTAAAGGAGCTTACTCATTAACTAGAGTTGAAATTAGATTACCTTTAACTTATCCTTTTCTTTTAACTTCTCTCGTTTTTCTTTCTCCTTTTTCTCCTTTTCTCGCTCTTTTTCCCTTTCCTTTTCTCTCTCTTTTTCCTTTTTTTTCTCCTTCTCACTCAGCTCTTTCTGTTTAGTTGCATCTTCCAGGACCTTCTCTTTGTCCCTGGACTTTTCTCTTTTCTCTTTACTTTTCGTGGGAAACTTAAATGATTTTGTCTTCTTTGTTTTAGATGGACTTCTGTTTAGAAATAGGATTTTTTTAAACGTAGTACATCTGTGTATTTCAATCATCAACATAATATAATAGTTCAAGGGATTTTTATGTGATACGTTTCATTAATAAAACAATATATCTTGTTGTCTTATTTGTATTCCTATTTGTAGAAGTTTATGATCCCTTTATTTTAATCATAATAATATAACAGTATCATTCTCTACCTATATACTTCTATTATATATATCCCAGCTATCACTTGTTAAACAACAATATAGTAATTTCATTAACTCTTGTATGTATAACTCTATTATGACTACGGAAAAATGATTTTATGGTAGTGATATGAACCAATTTTAAAATACTCTGACAAGCAGAGGGTCAGAGGTAAAACCAGATGTCCAAAAATGTGCTCAGGTATGTTGATACTTACTAGTAATTACGACTTCTTGCAGTGTAGACATAACAAATAAATATTTTTCTTAAGTTTTTTTAAAGGTTCTTTAGTTTACTTACAATTTACCTATCAAGTTTCATCAACATTATCTATGCAATCAAATTATAAGCACTGTCCTAGGCTGATAATTGACCCTCAAACACAAACTTTTACATGTGTGGTGATCATGCAATACTGATGGACCTAAGGACCAACATAGTCACATAGCATAAAAGAGAAGAAGATGGGTAGATATGTAGGAAACACTCACTTTGTGTCAGTATCTTCTTCTGGAGAGCTTTCACCTTCTAGAGCAGCATAGCCCCTGTCTTTCTTTGATTCCTTTTTGTCTTTGCGCCTGCCTAACAGATCCTTCTTGCTGGGTTTTTCATGTTCACCACCATCACTGACTGATTACAAAAACAACAACTTTTTAAGTAAGCTGATCCTTAAATTTGGATGGGTACCTATTCACATGAAAAATTTGTAAGTAGGCATGCAAAGTTATTTAAAATACAATATAAAGAAAGTTTATGGAATAGGTTAGCTTTAAGATATACCTATATTATCAATATATGACGATAGAGAATTAAAAATTAATGTCGAAATTAATATCAAAATGAGTAATTTTATGACATTAACATTTATACCGAATTAGAAAATCTAATCGAATACCAAATCAATAGAACTTACAGTCACTCTCGTTACTTTTTCGTCCACTTTCAGATGCGTACAGGCCTGGGAAGTCTTTTTCTACATCAGGACTTTCGAAGTCCATCGTTAATATGTACTAAACTGCGAATCAAAACTTTACTTTATTTTAAAATCAAGAATTTTACAAAAATAACTCTAAAAAGACTCAAGCATAGATAAGTATTGTATAACTATAACCGACTCAAGTGACAAACAGCCTCAGGCAACACCACAGAGTACATTGGTACATTATTTATACAATACTGGTAAGTGGTAACATAAAACAAACCAGAGACAAGTTTCTTAAATAGACAAAGTACTCTGTGGAGTTGTTGTGTTATACGTCTAGTACTCTGTGGAGACCTGAGTTGGACCTGCAGGGCGGGCGATTATGTAAAACCTGCATCAATTATTGTTACAGTATCAATTGTTGTGATTGGCTGAATTTATGGTATTCTTGCTGCATCAATGGATGTTGTCTCCTATTGGAAAAGTCACAGGGAAAAGTCACAGATAACCAATGATTGCGATCGGTAAGATCGGCCGAGCGATCGCGTAACTTCTGCATCAATCATTGTTACAGTATCAATTGTTGTAATTGGCTGAATTTATGGCATTCTTGCTGCGTCAATGGATTATGTCCAATAGTGGAAGAGTGTTAACCAATCAGAGGTGATTGCGATGTATCAATGATTGATGCAGAAGTTACGCGATCGCTCGGCAGTACACTGTAGCTGTCATTTTTAAACAATCGCTATTGCTAAGTACCTACCAATTGCCCATGGTAATTGTATATGCAAATCGTAATCATTTGACAGCATAAAACGTATTACTTGAACTGTTTGAGGTATCCATCACCGACCAGAAAAAGAAGGTGTCCATACTCCATACATGCTTTTGGACGTGCAGGCAACTATGAACTCCATAAACAGGTTGAATTAAATCGAGGGGCTGAGGTGGAGACAAGTAACATAAACTAGTGGTTTGCCCCGAACTGAGACCTCGCGGTATCACAGAGCGCCATCTATTGACCCCATTGTAAAGTTCTGTTAAAAGTACTTATGCACTTAAAAAATAAATAATTTCGTTTCCTTAATATATTTATCTAATTTTAGTATTTGTTGTTCAAGTACAGGATATAATTATTCAAATAAATGAGCAAGTTTCAGGGCCTTTCAGAAAATTGAGAGTTCTGAGGTCAACTTTCCAAGCCCTCCATTTCGTGACATTTAGGAGAAAAATTAAAAAAAAAATATTTTTGGACTCTATTCCTGATTATCTTTAAAATGATATACCGTATCGCTTTAAAAAATATTTTACTTCGCATTCGCTTCTATGAGAGCCCCCCTGAAATAAAGATTTTTATAATTTGTTATGCCATATTCTGCTGGAGGCCATCGGTTTACATATTATTATATTTAAAAGTAATTACGTTCAGTAATTCAGAAGTTATAAGGCTCTGACAGACGGACGGACAGACGGACGGACGGACGGACAAGTGCCAATTCACTCAAGTAGACTCAGAGACCTTCGCTTCGCTCGGTCAATAAACTTAAATATGCTTAATTAAACTTCTTCTCATATAGTCTGTACCTGTGCAAGTAAATCCAGGGTCACCTGCGGTGTTTTTCCCGAAACACCATTCTACACATTTTGCCCCGCGAGGTTAGATCGGCAGGGTTTTTGAAGTGAAACTTCTTTAGAATCGTTGTGATTTGAAAATTCGGTGAAATGAAAAAGCGACACCACAAAGAGGCAAAATATATTCATAAATAGGATTTTCCTGCGAGAGAATGAGATAGAATACAAGTTTTATTTATCTCATTCTCTCGTAGGCTACTTTTCTGAAATTTCACTTCTGCCGTGTGTGAATTGCACATACACACTTTTTTTTAGATAAAAAGAAAGAAACTTCCACCTATAGAGGGATAAAAAAGTCCATCTAAAAATGCAAATCTGCAATGCAACCTGTAGGCGGGCTAAAGATATTTATATCCCAGTTAATCAAAGATCTCTCCTCGAGATCAAAATCTGCTAACACGTTTTCGTCGTTTAGAACCACAGACATACAAACTAGTTTAGAACACATCAAGGAAACCGACAGAGTAGTAATATATTCTCTAACCACAGAGTTATAAAGAGAAGTATGTCTGTACCTGGAACTACGTAAGTACTTATTACATCCATGCCTGGAACACATTAAACGTGCATTATACTTATTTTGACAGTAAATGTTTTTAAAAACACCATAGCTAAAACGTATACGCAGGCTCCTATACTTCTCCTATAGGTATACCTAATCTAAGTAACTACACAGGAGACCTTTTTAACAATGTTTCGTTGAATGTGTCGGTGTAGAGCAAAACACGCACCGGCGCAGGAGACCCGGCTTAACATACACAGTACACACTTTACACCCTCTTTACACTTACCTACTCTTTCTTTCTCTGCTACGGCAAAGGCTACGGCACTGTTGGGTTAAACCATGGATGTAGGAATAAGTTCATGGTATTATTATACCCATTTGTACCACAGATTTGTATGTGATTTTGTCACAAAGTTATAATTCTGTACCCATTGGGTGCCTGTGTTAGATATGTACAACCAGCGGCGATCGGCTAAAAATGACAGCTACAGTGTAACGATCGCAATCACATCCTGCTGCTATCTTTTCTACTATTGGACAAAATCCATTGCCGCAGCAAGAATACTAGAAATTCAGCCAATCACAAAAATTGATATTGTAACAATGATTGATGCAGGTTTTACATAATCGCCCTGTGAAAATTGGATGTCAATGTGTCAACATGTCTATGGCAGCTTTCAATGTCAATTTTGACATTTTATGTTCAATGATTGTCCATGACAGATACGTGTTGTCGGTTGTCGCGAATGTCCAAAAAAGTGAAATGAAAATGAAATTACTGTGTATTTTTTAACGTTGTTTTCCTTTTCTCCAATTTCTCTTTTTTTATTTGCGGAAATATCTTGGATCCTATTTCCTCATGATAGGTATGTTATTACCATTTATTTAGTGTTTATTACATGAAAGGGTGATAAAACCTTTCTAATTAATAGTTTGTTTACTTTTACTTCAGGCAAAACACAAATATTATAAATGTCATGGTTCGCGGACCTCGCTGGCAAGGCAGAGAGCCTGCTTAATAACCTGGATGAGCAGACAGGTGCGGTCCTGCGTAACCAAAGTGGGGTTAAAGTTAAAAAACATGAATATCCCGAGCCTGCGTGGCAGAAAAAGCGACCTCGGACCGCGAAAAAAAATCTACCGATATCTGAAACGAAGTCCTACTTTACACCCACAACTAAAACTTCCACAAGAGTTACGGGTAGGTCGCCAACTAAGGAGAGCCAAGAGAATGTGAGAGCTATTCAAGAGAAGTCAAGGAAAAAATCACCATATAGAAAACCAAATCAATTCAACCTCCATCACAGTCCCAAAACTTTAGTTAATGATGTAGAAGAAGATAATATGGCTGATCGTTTTGGATTGCGGCAGAGAAGTATGTTTCTATTAATTTATTGTATTTCTTTACTGTTTTTAGTCATACTTATAACATGTCATTGCAAAACTTCTACTTTTTCTACTTTTAAACTAATTTACAAGAACTCAAAGTTAACTCAAACTCAAAGTTATCATTTTTAGTTAATCATTCTTTTTGTTTAGGGTTCAGTCTACCTACAGACCTTGAACTTATAAGTGATGAAAAAATTGCATATAACATGCAAAATTTAGAAGTGGAGAATGCAATGCTCAAAAATGAACTCAATGTTATGAACAGAGAAGTATCAGAATTGCTTGACAGACTCAGGAAGACTGAAGATGGTATGTAAACATTTTAATTGTTTATCTATTGCATATTGATAAGTAATAACAAGGAATGATAATTGATAAAATATGCTGGAGAGATTAAACATTTACTTACTACTAAATGAATTCTCTTAAAAGCTATATGAGAAGAATTACTTAATAATAAATAGGAAAAAGATTTGGGTCTAAACCTTATTTGTTAGTTTAGATATCTACTGTACAAAATGTACAGCTCTTACTATACATTTTCATAGTTAGAAAAGTAAAAATTAAAAAAATAGTATAAGTAATTCTCCACTACCTTAGTTACTATAGTTTGAATGAAGCTCATTTGTTCCGAGAACCTCTCTGAAATATTGTTGATTTTTGTGTGTGAAATATTAAGCTGGGTGTGGCATTACAAGGCTAGAGTTAGTTATTCATTCTCATTGGTTTGGCAATGTTGGTAAAGTAGTGTAGCTGCTGTGTTAAGTTAAAGTCGATGTTTTTGTATCCTGTATGCGTGTAAGTGGTCCTTGCCACTGGCTTCTTAGGCGACGTCATGATGTAAAGGGGCAAAAAAACGATTTTTTTAAATTTTTTAATCCACTACAAGTTAGCCCTTGACTGCGATCTCACCTGATGGTAAGTGATGATGCAGTCTAAGATGGAAGTGGGTTAACTTGTTAGGGGCATGGCAGTTATATTAAACCCCTATTCGGTTTCTACACGGCATCGTACTGGAACACCAAATCGCTTGCTGGCACGTCTTTACCGGTAGGGTGGTAACTAGTCACGGCCGAAGCCTCCCACCAGGCCAGACCAGGGAAAATTCAGAAATTATAAATTTCCAAACCCTGCCAGGGATCAAACGCACCTCCGCACGTTAAGGCAACAGCGCTCAACACTGACCAAACGAACGACGAACGGGCCACAAAGGAAAAATAAAAAAAATATTCTTATTTTTAAAAATAAAAGAGTGTTTCCTTTGAGTGAAATTTCATATCTTCAATATTTACTAAAAGAACTTGTCTTCCGAGGCCCGTTCGTTTTTTTCACCCTATGGCCTGGGCGTATTTTCAGCAGCTACATTCACAAGTAGGTGTACTTTGTGTCCTGCATCTAGCGCAGTACCTATGCAACGCAAAATACGCTCAGTGTTTTGGTGCTTACATTTCATTACAATACATTTTCTCCCGCACGTTTTTCAGATGGATTTGTCTCTTAGCCTAAGTGTGTAAAATGTCACATGCTCTGTTTCAGAACTTAAAAGCGCACAGATGAAATTAGAATGCTCAGAGAAAGTAAACAACAGATTGAGTGAAGACAGGGAGTCACTAGGAGCACTGTTAGAAAGTATGAAGTTGCAAGTTAATGAAGTGAGCAGCGTACAGCTATCAAAGTACGAAAGACAGAGCCAAGAACTGGAGTCTAGTGTTAATTTGTTGAAGGAAAAGAATAGGGAGCTGGAAGAAGAGTAAGTAGTTATACAGCTCAATAAGGCTGACTTTGAACAGCTTATATTGGTTTTGGGTACAATTTTTCGTACAATGTGTGTCTCAAAGAGATTCATCAGCCTATTAATCAGCCATAAAATAATAAATAATTTTTGAACGCGAGAGTCTAAATCTTAATAGAATTATGAATTGTTTGAATTAGTAATTACTACAACATACTACTGGATAAACTCACATGTTATGTCAGAACACGCCCCACTAGTATCAAACCCGTTGGGGGCCCTTATTCATGAGCCTGTTTGCGCGATGCGGTCGCTGCTGGACTGTGGATCGCGTATCCGCAGGAACGTTAGCGTTTAGAACTCTCATAGCTTTAGTTTTAAGATACCGTGGCTAATTATCACCATCACGTCTTATATTTTTTAAATGTCACGTTCAGAAGGTGTACTGGGTAGGTACCAATTTTGAATACCTACATATACTAGTTTGAATTTTAATGCAAGTAAGTATGGGTACCATGGTTTCATATAAAAATGTGAACCTATTCATTTAACAGGGTCAAAAAATTAACTGAAGATCTCAGCACAAAAGATATCACACAAACTAAACTCGAAAATGAACTAAGACATGCTCAAACTACGATTAGTGAGCAACAGAATACCATAGACAAGACAACAGCAGAGTGCCATAGACTAGAGAAAGACTGGGAAGCTTATAAATTGAGGGTGAAGAGTATGCTGCATGCTAAAGACAATGAGATTAAATCTCTACGGGAAGGCGGTGATTTGAATGAAAATACTAAGATGTTAATGGACCAGTTGGAAATTTTAAAGTTAGTATTATATTATTACTAGCTGATGCCCGCGACTTCGTCCGCATAGATTGAATATTTTTGGTTCCCGCGGGAACTCTTTAATTTTCCAGGATAAAAAGTAGCCTATGTGTTATTCCAAACTATAATCTATCTCTGCGCCAAATTTCATCCAGATCTGTTCAGCCATCCTGATGTGATTGAGTAACAAACATCCATTCATCCATCCATCCAAACAATCGCATTTATAATATTAGTTTAGATTTAATTTACATAAAGCAGCTGCAACACAGTTTAATACTTATCACAGTTGTTAACGTTCTTTAGTTTTAAGTATTCAATGTTTATGATCAAAATAAATATCAAATATCAAATAGTATAGATTTTAGGTACACCATTTTTCGATGAAAATTGCAAGTGCTATGCTACTGTACTGGCAATGTTCCATACATTAAAAGAAAGAAAAAACATTTATTTCCAAATTGTGCCACACATAAACAAGCCCACCATACCATAAAGAGGTAGATCACCCCTGCACCTCAACGATCTAAACAAGATCTAGAATCTAAACAACAACGTAGAGGGCAGGAATGAACTATATTACGTATGGCACATTGCAAATTTTTTCACTATTAGCTGATGCCCGCGACTTCGTCCGCGTGGTTTAAGTTTTTTTGATTCCATCGCCAACTAACAAACACACTTTCGCATTTATAATATTAGTATGATGACTTATTTGATGGAATGGCTCTCAAGAAAATGTTTGAAAATTACTCTTCTTTTACTCGATTAAGTTTCAAAACAAGTTTTCTTTTTCAGAGAAGAAAAAGAAGACCTATCACAGTCGATAACGCGAGTCCGCAACGAATGCGGTGATATGAAACATCACATGTCACAGCTAGAGTCAAGGCACAGTGCAACGGAACGTATCGTCACTGCCCTACGCGATGCTTTGAAAGAGGAACGGATAGCGAGGAATCGCGCTGAGGCGCAGAGGGCTGCTTTGGGAAAGGTATGTAAAAACAGATAAAAATATACAATAGTAACTACATTGTTCACCGTTCTACCACGGAAGCAGAACAGCAAGAAACCGTTTGCGTTGGCAACCTTATGCGGTTGACGTCCATTCAGCTCAAACGAAACGGCTCTGCTCTGCGTTTCTGATTCGAACCGCCAGGATGTGAAATGCCCTTCCAGCGCATGTATTTTCTGACACATATAACTTAAGTACCTTCAAAGCAAGAGTGAATCTTCTAGGCGGGCGCGCTTCAACCTAGACCTCATTGTATTAAGCCTGATTGTCGTCAAGCGCAAGCCTTGCAATCTTGCAATAAAAAAAATTAAAAAAAGTTTTTTTTTAATCAATCAAGTTTTAAAAATAGAACTCCGAATGTTTCAAAAGTGAGACAATGGGGCTGATTCTGTAGTGCACAATCTCTAAACTAAACTAAAATTAGAGCATTACAAATATTGCTAACCCTTTAATAATACTCCCTACGGAAAGGGACAGAACTAGATTTAAAGCTGCCATTTTAGTTTAGTTTAGAGATTGTGTTATACAGAATCGGCCACAATGAACGTTTTAAAGTGAAACGTCACTTTATTCGCGTGCCTAACGAATCTTTTAGTCCGTCAAACATGGCCGACCAAAATGGCCAAAATTTAAACTATTTTTTACAAAATTTAATTTGTGTAGTTTTAGTTTCTATTTAATTTTTCATATCTACTAGCGACGCTGTCACCGGTTCGAGGGACGAGTGGCCCAGTTGTGACAACGCATATCAGTCGGTTGCGATTGTTAAGCAACGTTGACCCCAGTCGGTAACTGGATGGGTGACCGAAATTGGAAGTCCGAATATGGGCTTTTCGTCTCCTCCGTGCCTCGGAGAGCACGTTAAGCCGTAGGTCCCGGTTATTATCACTAACATATCTGATAATAATCGTTACAAAAAGCTAAGTGTTTAAATACTTTTAGTCGAGTCGTATGCGGAAGAACACGCGTACCCACCGCATTATTATCTCAAGAGAATTCCGCCTACCATTATTTGATTAATGGAAAGGGGTCACGACCCTCAGTAATGAGGAATACGACGCAGAGAGAAAACTTCGGAAAAAACTTTTCATTGCAATATTCACTTTCTAGGAACTGCAAACCCTTCAAATGGAAACCGGCCAAACGATAGCCAGCTTACGAGCGGCCTTACATGACAAAGAGGACGAGATCAATCATCTGAGAGAGACAGCATCCACTGTACAGACTTCCGATACGAGCGCTTTGAATGTAGCGGACTATGACGTCACTAAGGACATAGACAACGAGAAGATTCATTATTTGACGCAGACTTTGATACAGAAGCAAGGGAAGATCGATACGTTGATGGCAGATAATAATATACTGAGGATACAGCTTGATAAGTTAGAGGTAAGTTTTATGTTATCTGTATTTATCTAAGAAGGTAGTGTACCATGACGTCACTAAGGACATAGACAACGAGAAGATCCATTATTTGACACAGACTTTTATACAGAAGCAAGGAAAGATCGATACGCTCATGGCAGAGAATAATATTCTGAGGTTACAGCTTGACAAATTAGAGGTAAGGTTATGTTAGCTGTATTTATCTAAGAATGTAGAAATATGGTAACGAGATCTATTATTTAATATAGACGTTGATACAACAACAAAAATCTAGTAATTTACTGAGGTAATCATACTAATCATACTAATATTATAAATGCGAAAGTGTTGTTTTTGTTGTGTTTGTTGGTTTGTCCTTCAATCACGCCGCAACGCAGCAATGAATCGACGTGATTTTTGGCATGGGTAATAGTTGAGGACCTGGGGGTCTACTCTCTTTCTCTCAAACGAAACTTCGCAAACAAACGTAATTAGTCGGTTATTAGACCCACACAAAATCGTTCAATCCAATCGGTCACGAAAATTTTCTATGGATCCGTACTTCGTCTGCGTGTACGAAGACGAAATAGAGAGGAGCATAGAGATAATAATATTATGTAGGAGAGGAGTTAACGAAATTTCGTTCGTTTGTTTGCGAAGTTTCGTTTTAGAGAAAGAGAGTAGACCCCCTGCAGGGCTAGCATGGGCCGGAGATAAAAATTTTATCCCCCGATTTTATCCACTGACAAGAGATAAAATTAACTTATCCACTTCTCAGAGCACGGCAACAGGGGAGAGGAGAAGTTTATTCCCGTTTGACATCTAACGGGGACTCGGGGGACTATTTACCCACCGTTATTTAGCGTTTTTATTTATTTATTTAGGAATAAAAATTTTATCCTTTCCTCGGGGAGAAAATTGTCTCGGCCCATGCTAGGGGGGCTGGAGAGTGATATAGGCTACTTTTTTATCCCGGAAAATTAAGTTCTCGCGGGAATCAAAAAAACTTATACCACGCGGACGAAGTCGCGGGCATCATCTAGTAAGTAAATATTATATGAACTAGTTTATTCTACTTGTTCCAGTCAAAATACCGCTCAGAAGTGACATCGCAGCGGGCCAAGTATTCGCATAGCGTAGTTCACGTTCAGGACAGCGATCGCTCGAGATCTAGAACCATCTATGCGCACTCCCCGTTCTCGGCGCTTTCTCTACGGATGGGCGTTATTATAAAGCGGTTTCCGATATTCAGACTGCTCGTTCTCATGTATATGGTGAGTGTGATCTTTTTTTTTTTTTTAATCACCCAAGTACGGCAACGTCAAAGCCAAAAGTTGTGTATGTGATATTAGAAGGAAACACTGCTTATCTATTTAATTATTATTTACTAGCTGATGCCCGCGACTCCGTCCGTGTGGAATAAGTTTTTTTAAATTCCCACGGGAACTGCTCAATTTTCCGGGATAAAAAGTAGCCTATGTCACTCTCCAGGTCTTCAACTATACCCATGCAAAAATCACGTCGATCCGTTGAAGGACAAACCAACAAACCAATAAACCCACAAACAAACACAGTTTCTCATTTATAATATTAGTATGATTAGGTACTCATTTAGTGGGTGTTCCGATATAAGCACTGCGAGCACTGTTCAGTGCTCTTACTGGGGAGTAACAGTGCTCGCACGGTAGCCATCTTGACATTACACCGATCATCTCCCTCCAAGCGCTCCAGTGCTGTCACTCTCGAGAACCATAGAGGTAGTAAGGCCATGGATTTAATTTAGCGTAACAGTATGTTTCATGTATGTTTGTATTTATGTATGTTCCAAGTCCAACATAGCGCCAACTACCTGGCCGATTTTGATGAAAGAGGTGTCGATCCGTTATTATAGTCCGGGTAACTTAAGCTATAATTTTATACTAACAAAATCGATATCGAAAATTCAGAAATTATAAATTCCCAAATTGTGGGCTCTTCAGAGCGCGTTTGGAACCTTCGTAGCCTTAGTTTAAAGATACCGTAACTGATTATCACCAACATGTTTTATAAGTTATTGGACGTCAATAAGTGTACAGTGTACTTTAATTTGAATAAATAAAATATATTGAATGATTGCCACATAAAGCGTTTTAAAATGTATGAATTTTTAACGTTATATGTACATAATATTTTCTATACTTCCAGGTTGGTTTGCACTTATGGGTGGTGACTGTGCTATTAACAAGTACGCCGGAGGACGCCGCGCCGCGCTCCACGAAGTCTTGATATATATATATACTACCTACTATATACCTACTAATAATTAAATTATCTTGTACATTTATTTAAATTAATATGTAACATAAATAAATGAAGTTAATTGACGAATCACGCTGTACCTTGTACGAAATATAATACTTTATTTTTAATAATAAATATTTTAATTGGAAATTGATCGTAATGTTTTATTTGAAAAAATTATAAGTAGAATAAGTTAGTAAGTAGTTATGCGGTGATAGTCTGGTGGGCGCATGCACCTCTGTGCCAAATTGAATCCAGCCCCCCAATCATGTAAGAATGGCCGATGAAATCGTTAAAGTTCTGCGGCAAAGTAAATAAACCATAACAATATTAAATTAGAGCTCAATTTCGTGTACCTACCCATTCTTATACGTTTAGGTATGTACTATACTCTAACGTATAAGAATTGATACACGAAATTGAGCTCTTATTCATGACACTTATGGTTTATATTACTTTGACGTTGAACCTTTACCATTTGATCGATAATTCTTACATAATCGGGGGACAGATCCGTTTCAGCCATTCTGGCGTGATTGAGTAACAAACATCCATCTATCCATCCATCCAAACTTTCGTATTTATAATACTAGTGGTTCGCCCCGAACTGAGACCTCGCGGTAGCCATAAACTTTTACAGAGCGCCATCTATTGACATCATTGTGAAGTTCTGTTAAAAATACTGAAGCTCATTAAAAATTAAATAATTTCGTTTCCTTGTAGGTAATATTTAAGTATCTAATTTTAGTATTTGTTGTTCAAGTACAGGATATAATTCAAATAATTGATCAAGTTTCAGGCTCAGCTTTTCAGAAAATTGAGAGTTCTGAGGTCAACTTTGGACGTTAGAAAATAGCCACTTTGAAAGCCCCCCATTTCGTCAATTTTAGAGGAAAAATTAAAAAAAATATATTTTTGGACTCTATTCCTTACCTATCTTTAAAATGATATGTAACCGCAACCCTAATGTAACGCCATAAAAAATATTTTACTTCGCATTCGCTTAAATGAGAGCCCCCTGAAATAAAGATTTTTATAACTTTTTAAGCCATATTCGGCTGGAGGCCATCGGAAGAAGAAGGCTCTGACAGACGGACGGACGGACAAGTGCAAATTCACTCAAGTAGAGATGTAAGACCTTCGCTTCGCTCTGTCAATTAGTATTAGTAGGTATAGATGCGAGATAGTTGAGAGAATTGAATTACTTTTCCTCGCTCAGCTCAACTCTGCAGGGTGAGAAAAAAAGGTCAATTTTATCTCTCACTTTTCCCCATGTTCTAGCCGGGGGAAGTTCATCCACTTATTACAAACAGTGATATTCTTCTCCTTTCCCCTGGTGCCATGCTCTTATATACTCACGTTATACTCTAGTATAGGGACAAGATAATTTTTCTAAAAAATGATATGAAATGTGGCCATTTCATACCCTGTAAATGAGTTCGAAAGTTAAACTTCCTGGCCTAGGCCAGTAAAGAATGTATGTATTTTCATTACATTTTGGAATCTTTCTTCCTGAATATCTTGTAACTTGTTATAATGTTCTTTGGCTTAAATAGTTTTGGAACTCTACCGTATTACGCGTTCAGCACTCACAGCGCAAAAAAAAAAAATATTTCTTAAGTAGATTGCTTTTTTATTTAGGTACTTACTTTCTTTTAAATAATATAATATATTTAAAAAAAAGTCACTTGTTTCATTTTTTAGAAAAGCACTATTTACACACCTCGACCGGGAGAGCATTTCTGGTCTTGTATATATAGCCTAACTAACACTCGACCAGAAAACGCGTACTTCCCGGTCTCGCGATGTAATGTACTGTTATCTCTTGTCAGTGGACAAGAGATAAGTGGTAATTTTTGGAAGTGAAAACTTCTTCAGCCGCGTTGAGCACTTATTGGTAGGGGGTAAACTTGTGGATTCGCGTGTTCGCGACATGCTTAAGAACACCGACATGCTCGTGTTGTTACGAAGACAAAAGGTCTTAAATATAAATATACCTACTAGCTGATGCCCGCGACTTCGCCCGCGTGGTTTAATTATTTTTTATTTCCGTGGGAATATCACTCTACCAGTCCTCAGCTATGCCAAAAATATATCCATGCCAAAAATCATGTCGATCCGTTGCTCCGTTGCGGCGTGATTGAAGGACAAACCAACAAATGGTTTGTCCTTTAGTTTAGTATAATATATAATATTGGTTTTATACTACATTCGTAATTAAACTTTAATCCCTTAGTAAAAAAAATAAAATAATATTCCTTTTCACTTCTATCGGCAGTCATTATTACCTACTGACAATTTTTAGGGTTCCGTAGCCAAATTTGGCAAAAACGGAACCCTTATAGATTCGTCATGTCTGTCTGTCTGTCTGTCTGTCTGTCTGTCTGTCTGTCTGTGTGTCCGTCCGTATGTCACAGCCACTTTTTTCCGAAACTATGAGAACTATACTGTTGAAACTTGGTAAGTAGATGTATTCTGTGAACCGCATTAAGATTTTCACACAAATCTAGAAAAAAAACAATAAATTTTGGGGGTCCCCATACTTAGAACTGAAACTCAAAAAATTTTTTTTCATCAAACCCATACGTGTGGGGTATCTATGAATAGGTCTTCAAAAATGATATTCTCAGGTTTCTAATATCATTTTTTTCTAAACTGAATAGTTTGCACGAGAGACACTTCCAAAGTGGTAAAATGTGTGTCCCCCCCCCTGTAACTTCTAAAATAAGAGAATGATAAAACTAAAAAAAATATATGATGTACATCATGCAAACTTCCACCGAAAATTGGTTTGAACGAGATCTAGTAAGTAGTTTTTTTTTAATAATTTAAAACTTACTACAGGTTTGTACGGAACCCTCGGTGCGCGAGTCCGACTCGCACTTGGCCGGTTTTTTTTGTCTTGGATCTTTATTTCGCCGCTTAATGTAATACCGCGACTGTGTCGCTAACACGCCCATGCTAATATCAGTGGCGATTCCTGGTGGTCAATCTTGGGTTTGCGCTAGTTGATGGTTACTTAGGTATTTTCTGATTAAATAGTATATTACACATCTAGGGCAGTAAAATAAGAAATGTCTCAGATCACATGTAATTGTTGTCCGAGGCGAAGCCGAGGTCAATAAACATGTGATCTGAGGCTTTCTTATTTACTGCCCGTGGTGTGTATACTATTTTTCTCCTCGACGGAGGCGGAAAGCGGCATTTTCGTTTAGCGCAGCGGGAGGAAAATTGACGCTTTCCGCCCGGAGGTGAGAAAATACATTTACCTCATATATCACTGATTAGGGGTAAGTATAGGTTTAATTTAAAACTGATAGGTATATCCCTAACAGGTTTGCCCGCTACCATCTTAGAGTAGGTACTTACATCATCACCCACCACCTGGTGACATTGCAGTCAAGGGCTAACTTGTACTTACTAGAATAAAGAATACTATTTTTATTTATTTTACACTAGCAGTTTTCCGCGACTTCGTCCGCGTGAAATAAGTTTTTTAAATTCCCACGGGACCTCCCTAATTTTTCGGGTTAATCTCGGTTCTCGTACCAAGCCTATGACACTCACAAATAATGTGACTTTCTACTGGTACCAGAATTTTCAAAATCGGTTCAGTAGATCCAGAGATTACCCCCTACAACCTCACAAACTTAACCTCTTTATAATATTAGTATAGTGCGTGTTACATTATTACTATGATATCTTTTAAAATATTCATCTGAATTAAGTGGTGTAAGGGCGAATTTGATCTATTATTAAATACTTGAGATTAACAACCATGTTATTTTGATAAGGATTAATACTATGTTGGTAAAAACACCTTCGCGAGTATAGCATTGTTTTAGACCAAATTTGAAAATCATAATGACTGTTATTGTGAGACGACCTTAAAAGATAGCTATATGCTGTCGCGGACTTTTTTTTAGAACTTTTTGAGAGGAACAATTCCACCATACATTGTTTTCGTGTACCTTTTACCATTTACGCAGCGCACGCCACCCGGAAGCTCTCAGATAAGACAATTTTTTCCGACTTCATTCACATTATTGCAATTTTCGTAGGGATCTTTAATGTTTTTGAAAATAAAATACAGCCTATGTTACTCGCTGTTAATGTAGCTTTCTATAGGTGAATTTATTTTAAAAATCGGTTGAATAGTTTTTGAGTTTCGGCAAAAGCGTGTAGCTCGCAATGCGCAACTCATAGTGCACGCCTTCGGCCCGTAGTGAGCGGGGAGAAAGCGGGCCGACGGAGTTCGAAGATTGATTCTCGCAGTACGAGCCACGTGGCGATACGGCGCACGTCACAAGTCACAACTCACAACCAAGGTGCGAGGTGTCATGGAGCGTGCGTGATTTTAAATAATTATCGATTAACGCAATCATTTAATTGATAAACTTATATGTTTTGTTAATGGTACCTACCTATTTCATGTTATAAAATATTAGTATATTACTTAAATAGATCTAGTATAATTGGTAAGTAACTTATTCATAATTATTGGTATTGCGGCGCAAGCTGCGCAATCTTAGAGGAATCGCCACTGGCTAATATGTAGTTGCGTAGTTGCTTTTTCGCAAGTAAGTTATAAAAATATAGATATAAGAAGTATGAACATAATATTTTCTGAACGAATTCTACGAATTTAGTATTATCTTCAACTTATTTGCCATTGGCATATCGAGGTGATGGTCAAGATTATTCTGATAAAACAAACACCTTTGCCATTCTTAGTCATCGACTTAACTTCGATGTTCTTAGTAATATGAGTAGTCGTTTAATCTCGAAAGGTTGTACCTATTTGAGCAAGAATTTTAAGCATAGGTATACCAACTTAATTATGTTTATGAGAATTAAATATTTACTGTCGTACCTACTTATATATTTCTAGCAACATAGATCATGTTTGACGAGTAGCTACAACTTATGACAAAGTTGAATGCGAAAGTGTGTCCGTCGGTCTGTAACTTTTTCACGGCCCATCCTTTTCACCAATTTTGACGAAATACGCAGGTATAAGTAGTATGCGCGCGAGTTGAATGCAGAGCTTTTGTATGTGTCACCATACATAAGCTCTGCATTCAACTCACGCGTGATCTATACCTTTTTAACACGACTGGCGAAAGGAGTGTAATGTTTTGAGGGTTCATGTATGTATGTGAGTTTCTTTATTCCACCATAACTTCATTATATATACCAGATTTGGATGTATGGTATGGGGTACCTCTGTCGTTATAATCCTTAGGTACATCCCCCCGAGTGATACTGGGTCTAAATTTTCAGAATAAAAAAAAACAACTTGGCAGGGCCATTGAACAGGGAATCTGCTTACAGCCCAGTCTTGTTTTTTTTTGCGATCTCCTCAGATGGTAAGTGATGATGCCGTATAAGATGGTAGTGCATAACCTCACAGAACGTCTGATATATACAGAGGCTGTAGGTATGTTACAGAATTGTATATTGACAGAAGGATATGCATCGACAATCTATGGGGGATAGTAGCCGAAGATACTACAACAAATTCTAAATTAGCTAAAGAACAAGACTCAAATCATAGATGACCGGTACATAGATTATAGTATAGTGTATATTATGATAATATAGCAAGTTACTAAAATAAAAACGGGCTCATGTATGACTTGAGTCAAAAATAAACAAATAAATAATAAATTGACACATTCAACTCAAAATAACAAAATAGAATAATTGGTAAAACACATGCAAATAATAACAATACATTAAACCAAAAATTATAAAAGTAGGCGTAAAAATTGGCACACAATTCAAAATAATAAAATAAAATAACAAATAATCAATAAATTGACACATCCAACTCAAAATAATAAAATAAAATAATCGGTAAAACACATTCAAATAATAATAACACATTTAAACCAAAAATTATGAACTAGGCGCAAAAAAAAATGGACACACAATTCAAAATAATAAAATAAAAAATTGATAAATCACATGCAAATAATAAATAATAAAATAAAATAAATAGTATAAATAAACACACATCTAATTCAAAATAATACAACAAAAGATAAATGATGATAATAATAATAATATATTTAAACCAAAAATCATAAAATTAGGCGTAAAGATCGACACACTCAATCCAAATTAATAAAATAAAATAATTGATAAATTACATGCAAATGATAAATAACATAATTGGACAAATAAATGGGACAGTCAAACCAAAAATTATGAAATAGCCGTACAGAAAACAAAGTGGAAAAGGTCTCCGATCTCCATGTCGGAGGAACCCCGGCTCCTTTGGAATCAGAGGTATAAAAAAAAAAAACCACTGGTCGGCTAGGGCTGAAATTTTGCACTCAGCTATCAGTAGGCATCGAGCTAAAAAATGATTTTTGAAAATTCCAACCTCAAAAGGGTTAAATGGGGTTGAAAGTTTGTATAAAAGTTCGTCATTTATAAAGTTGTTTTTCAAGTTATATCCATGAAACTTTGATTTTGGGCTTTCGATTAAAAATAAAGAAGTACGTTTGTCATAGTTTTTCAAATTTCCACCCCCAAAGGGGTAAAATAGGGGTTGAAAGTTTATAAGAAAGTCCTTCACTTCTCAAGTTTCCATTAAACTCTAACATATAGGCTTTTGGTTATATATGAAGAAGGAAGTAGGTATTTCACCAATTTTGAAAATTCGACCCCCAAAGGGGTGAAAAAGGGGTTGAAAGTTGGAATGAAAGTCCTTCATTACTCAAGTTATAGCCATGAAACTTAGCATTTGGGCTTTTAGTTTGATATGCAGAAGTACTTATGTACTAAACCATTTTAGAAAATTCGACCCCCAAAGGGGTGAAATAGGGGAAGAAAGTTTGTATAATAGTCCTCCATTTCTCAAGATATTTTTCAATTTATATCAACTAAACTTGATATTTTGGCTTTCAGTAAAAAATAAAGAAGTACCTACGTGTGTCACAGTTTTTCAAAATTTTACCCCCATATGATTAAAATAGGGGTTGAAACTTTGTATGAAAGTCTGTCATTTTTCAAGTTATAACTTAATATTTGGAATTTCGGTTTGAAATGAAGAAATACGTGATTCACAGTTTGTGAACATTTCATCCCCAAGGATGTTAAATAGAGAGTTTGTTCTTCAATCGCGCTGCAACAGAGCAACGGATCAACTTGACTTTTTGCTTGAGTATATAGTTGACGACCTGGAGAGTGACGGCTACTTTTTATACCGAAAAATTAAGCAGTACCTGTGGGGAAAAAAACTTAAACCACGCGGACGACGTCGCGGGCATCTGCTAGTTATATATATGAGTACTAGGTACTTAGTCTTGCTTATGGAAAGCCCTCTACTTTTCAGGGAAAATTGTTATTTTTCCCTGAAAAGTAGAGGAATGTCTTCGGAATGTTTTTAAAACTAGCACTGATTACCTACGGAGAAACCCTTTGAATGAGTTCAGCAGTCAATGTTTGATTGGTTATTTCCTCGTAGGAAAGTAGGTAAGTATTTATACTTTGATTTTATTGGGAAAATCCAAGAAATCGCCTGGAGGAGGCTTCGGCCGTGGCTGGGTACCACCCTACCGGCAAAGACGTGCTGCCAAGCGATTTAGCGTTCCGGTACGATGCCGTGTAGAAACCGATTAGGGGTAGGTATGGGTTTAATGTAACTGCCATGCCCCTAACAGGTTAGCCCGCTACCATCTTAGACTGCATCATCACTTACCATCAGGTGAGATCGCAGTCAAGGGCTAACTTGTTGTGGAATAAAAATAAATAAAAACGAGTGAACATAATTAAAAAAAAATAAAAACACGACTGCCCTGCCACACTCAATTTTTTAATAAAAATGTACAGCCAGTGTCACTCGGGAGGATACATACGGATTCTAACGATACCTCAAACATCCAAATCTCATCAGGCATTAAGAAGTTATGGTGGAATAAAGAAACTCACATACCTAGGTAAGTCTAGGTGATTGTGAATAACTATAACTATGATACTGGATTCATATTATGAGCTATTTAGACTACCCAGGTGCAGTGGTGTCTTGTACTAAGTAGTTATGACTTTATAAATGCGAAGTCCCGGGCTTAAACATTTGGGAACTTCTAAGCAGTCTCTGGTGTCGTCTGGTGAGAGGCTTCGGTCGTGGCTTGTTACCACTAAACAGGCGTACCAACATATCGCTAAGCGATTTAGCATTCGAGTACGATGCAGTGTGGAATCCGATTACCTATGTAGGTATGGTTTTATATGTATTACTAGATGATGCCCGCCACTTCGTCCGCGTGGATTAAGGTTTTTTGATTCCCGCGGGAACTCTTTAATTTTCCGGGATAAAAAGTAGCCTATCCTATGTCACTCTCCAGGGCCTAAACTATACCTACCCATGCAAAAAATCACGTCAATCCGTTACTCTGTTGCGGCGTGATTGAAGGAAAACCTTCCCCGGGATATAACCTACCCCTATACTAAATTTCAGCAAAATCGGTTGAAAAGATGGGCCGGGACAGCGTAGCAGACAGACAGACAGACAGACAGACACACTTTCGCATTTATAATATTAGTATGGATTATTTGAAAATATTCTAGATTGCTTCGTAACTTACCATCCAGATAAGTTTTGGCTAACTTGTAGTACCTATAATTTTAAAAAAATGTGCCTGCACAAATAAGTCTCTACCTCTCTCTATTTTTTGTCTACTTGTTTTCTATTCTGTGATTGCTCATTGCACAGAGAAGAAAAAAGAAGGAATGCCTTTCCAATGGATCATAAGCACGCTATGGATCTATCTAACATCTAGTTAACGGATCATACGTGGAGACCGCGTACAAGTAAGCGTAGTGTGGGGCGCCCTCCAGCACGATGGACCGACGACATTAAGAGGGTGGCGGGAAGTGGCTGGATGAGGAAGGCTGAGGACCGGGTGTGGTGGCGTTCTTTGGGAAAGGCCTATGTTCAGCAGTGGACGTCTGCAGGCTGAGATGATGATGATGATGATGATAAGCACGCTAGACGTCGACAATGTTATTGTTGTCGCAAAGCCTAGACGATAAAGCTAGTTCAATCCACGAAGACGCGCCCCACTATTTATCGCGAGGGGAAACAACGGGGTTCGGGGTTCGGAGGAATTTTTCGCTATTTAATTTTGTGTGCGTGTGTGACATTGCTACTCGCTGCGTAGTAATAGAACTCACATTCTTGTAGTTTACATTGCATACTTGCACTAAGCGATTGCGAAAAAAGAGTGGGGCGCGTCTTCGTGGATTGAACTAGCTTATAGGAAACCTCGAAGTTTACGTACCTATAGGTATAGGTACGTGGCTTTCTGTATAGGCGGGGGAAATCCCCTGGTTTAGGTTTGAGAAAACCTGCAGTACAGGAATATGGGTTGATGATATTGATAATTCTGAAGTAGGTAAATATTATGTAACTTTGGTAACTAGCTGCTTACCTAACAGGTAAACAGGTAAACTAGATCTTGTAAGTATGGATAGGATGTTAACTCCATCAACATAACTAAGGTAGTTAGATGTTATATTAGGTACAATAATATGGACTTTTGTCTAACTAGTAGGTAGATAGATCCTTGAAATACCTGCTAAATAGGTATAAGGCCTAGGAACTAATGAGTCAGACCTCTAAGAATTTATAATACTGCAGAACCTATTAATTTCCTATTTAGATAGGTACGTAGATACCTAAGTACTTATTATACGTGAGTTAATACTAAGTAGATCTAATAGTAGATAGGTCAGGTTTGAAATACATAAGTTATTCCTTCTTAGAAACTAGGCAATGTAATCAGTCCGAAACCAGAGTCCATGAAACGTTTTTTTTATTTCCACAGGAACTCTATATTTTTCCAGCGATTAAAAGTAGCCTATTTTCTTCCCAGGGGATTTAACCTATCTCCCGTTTACCAAATTTCATCAGAATCGAACAAAATATGGGCCATGAAACCGTAGCAGACACAGACAGTTAGATAGACACACTTTCGCATTTTTCATACCTAGGGTAGCTATGATGTTATGTATACAACCTAGTATGGATATGGTTTCTTCCAGTTCTCCTACATAAAATACTAGCTGATGCCCGCGACTTAGTCCGCGTGGAATAAGTTTTTTTTAATTCCCACGGGAACTCAACCATACCCATGCAAAAAATCACGTAGATCCGTTTCTCCGTTGCAGCGTGATTAAAGGACAAACCAACAAACCAATAAACCAACAAACAAATACACTTTCGCATTTATTATATTATTATGATTAGTACCTACTTAGTACTTACCTACAGAACTATAAAAATAACGTGCACAAAGTTACGTTAGTTAGCGAGTTACTTAGATCTAAGTTAGTGGTGAAGTCCAATAGTTTAACCACAGGTTTAACCAGCGCCTATGCCTATGCCGCAGGGATTCCCAAACTATTTTGGGCAAGAGACCCCTTTTCCAAAATGAACTGATACTCTCTGAACTCTAAAATTTAGAATTTAGATGGACCAGTCCCGATGCATGAGATTATGACGTAAGTTATCTGTTACTAGGTAGGTATATTATATACTACACATCGTATTACAACCCGCATATAAAGTTGACATATTTAAAGGCGCGATATTATCATTCTCTCATGAACCGGTTGTTTTTGTACAAACCTTCCTCAGTGTTGTGGTCATCAATTCAGTCGTGATATAAGCTGCGGCAAGTTTACACGCATTTATGTATTTAAGGAAATACATAATAACTGTGTCCGGCCATGTATTAAATACAAGAAAAACTTCTAATACAAAAATTGAACGTGCTAGTGGGTTATTACACCATTTTTCCCCTATTTGATTAGTCCATTGGATCCGACTGGACAACCTTGGATATTTTTAGACATATTTTTTATTTCATAGTTTTCCTTGTTCACTCAAACAAGTGCGAAGATGAGGTGGATTCTTGTGATCTTTTTAGGTGAGTTGGTTTATGTATGTTCAATCAATAGATTTTAGCCTTTATTATTGTTGTATTAATATTCAAAGTTGTATTTAGAAATCTATAAATAATTTAATGGGTTTTAAATATTATGAATGTCGGCTCATAACTACTTCATTAAAAGCTGACTAGCTATTACCCGTGACTTCATCCTCTGAATTTCTCTCAACATCGATATTTTAAATTCCGAGATTAAGTTGCGGGATAAAAAAATAAAACAGCTCCTCAAAAAGGTACCTATCCTACCTTTAAAGCATTTCCTTCGGGATACAAGCTGTATCTGTGTGCGACAGACTTCTAAGGGCGAAAACACACTAGGGACCAAAATTTGGTTCTGCCAGTTATGCATAGTTAGAACGGCCTGTTAAGGGGTTTAGGGGATGAAATTTGTGTGAAAGGCCTTCGTTTTAAGGGTTTCGTAGTCAACTAGGAACCCTTAGTTTCACCATGTCTTTCCGTCCGTCCGGTCGCGGCTTAGCTCAGAGGCCGTTACTAACTAAAAAAAAAACTGCCAAATTACAGCTTTCTAGTACCTACTAACTAGAAAGCTGTAATTTGGCATGGGTATATACCTACACAAATTAAAAGTCGCTCAGCGTGCTATGGAGCGGGCTATGTTGGGAATCTCTCTCAGGGATAAAATCCGGAACGTAGAAGAACTAACTTAGCTTAGACCGACATAGCTCTAAGGATTAGCTAGCTGAAGTGGCAGTGGGCAGGTCATATCTGTCGCAGAACCGATGGCCGTTGGGGCAGACGTGTTCTGGAGTGGAGACCGCGTACCGGTAAGCGCAGTGTAGGACGACCTCCAGCTTCTTTAGGTCCGATGACCTAAAGAAGGTGGCGGGAAGCGGGTGGATGAGGAAGGCGGAAGACCGTGTTTGGTGGCGCGCTCTCGAAAAGGCCTATGTCCAGCAGTGGATGCATACAGGCTGATGGATGGATGGATGGATACATAAAATATTACCTTACTTACCTGTAAGTACCTACTTCGTACTTACCCTCAGATTTTTTTTTTCAATATTTCCCCCCTACACTTAAAGTGGATATGATTTTTTTTATCGTCTTTCCCGTGGATAGATCGTTAGAAAATATTGTGGCAGTGGGAAAACCATTTTTCGATTCAGGGATCCGTTTGCCAAATATTTAACTTTAAAGGGCTAATTTTTGTCAGAGTCAAGTGTCCTTCCCTCTCCTCTGCCAGCTAAACGGTTGTTTTAGATACTACGTATACGACTTTATTAAGTAGACCTACGTAGTATCCGTACGAACTCTCAATGCACTCTTCGTACTCACAACGTACATTACTTCGACACTGGAGCATCCTCAGGAGATAAGATGTTGACTCAACAATGCACAATTTTAAAGTCACCACTTTATAAATTTTAAAATGTAAAGTTTGTCTGCTTAGCTGCTCGGTTCATCCACTGACATAGGATAAGTAAGTACATACTTATATTTATTTCCTGAAATCAAAGAATTTCCGCGACGGTATAAAAAGTAGTAAGTTTTAGGTACTGTTTACATAGACAGGTGGTAGGTACGCTACATAATCGGTGCCGTTAGCCGGCCAGCCCTGTCCATCCAATAGTCCTGAAGTAAGGGACCTCGAGGTCACGAGCGGCTGGGGTGGGGGCTTCAGTCGTACCATCTTCCATCTCATAATTAGTGGCCTTGGGAAGATGGCAGCTTGCTGTGACACAAGCTGCCATAGCTCACGAGTGCAGGTTGGTGTGTGAGCACCGGGATGAGCCCACCGGGCACTGCGCTAGGGAGGCACCGATGCGTTCTTTATGAGATCTCGGAGCCTCCCAATGTATGCAGATGGTGGCCACCGAGGGGGTTTTAGTAGGTACAAATCCTACATAACCCGACTTCTCCCCCAGAAGTTGGGTATCTTAGGAAGATTTCCCCCTCGATAAAAAAAAAAAGGTACGCTACATAATAATAATACATATCGCTGCAGTAGTACATGAGAAGCAAGTAAATACAGGAGGGTTTGTCCAGCGTCCGAGACACATCTTTAGAAAGTCTAACGCCAGATTGATTTACGTGCGAGGATCAGGGTTTTCCCTTGGCAATAATAATATTATGGCATCGTATTACAACGGTGGAATACAAAATACTTTATATTCGATACGAGAAAGCGAAAGTTAACTCTAAAGTAGGTACTTGTCCTGACTGACTATTATTGACTTAAGGTCAACGCACAGCCTAACTAAACCTGGGGTTAGAAATACTAAGCGGATTCCTTTTTCTGTGGTTAGAAACCTGAAACTTTGACAGTAGGTTCTATTGTCGTACATATAGGCACTTCCTAAGAAAGGATTTTTAGGGTTCCGTAGCCAAATTTGGCAAAAACGGAACCCTTATAGATTCGTCATGTCTGTCTGTCTGTCTGTCTGTCTGTCCGTCCGTATGTCACAGCCACTTTTTTCCGAAACTATAAGAACTATACTGGAAACTTGGTAAGTAGATGTATTCTGTGAACCGCATTAAGATTTTTACACAAAAATTGAAAAAAAAACAATAAATTTTGGGGGTCCCCATACTAAGAACTGAAACTCAAAAATTTTTTTTTCATCAAACCCATACGTGTGGGGTATCTATGGATAGGTCTTCAAAAATGATATTGAGGTTTCTAATATCATTTTTTTCTAAACTGAATAGTTTGCGCGAGAGACACTTCCAAAGTGGTAAAATGTTGGTCCCCCCCCCGTAACTTCTAAATTAAGAGAATAATAAAACTAAAAAAAATATATGATGTACATTACCATGCAAACTTCCACCGAAAATTGGTTTGAACGAGATCTAGTAAGTAGTTTTTTTTTAATAATTTAAAACTTACTACAGGTTTGTACGGAACCCTCGGTGCGCGAGTCCGACTCGCACTTGGCCGGTTTTTTTAATAATTCCATTTCTTGGGGGCTTCTTGGGGGTGATGTATTCTGACGATGATCAGAATAGGTGATGGGGAATTGTTTTGGGCTCGGCGTATAAATCTTTAAGTAGTAAAGATTCCTCCAATGAAATTTTCAAAAAATATTTTTAACTAGCTGATGCCCGCGACTTCGTCCGCGTGGATTGAGGTTTTTCAGTTCCCGCGGGAGCTCTTTAATTTTCCGGGATAAAAAGTAGCCTATGTGCTATTCCAGACTATAATCTATCTCTGTGCCAAATTTCATCCAGATCCGTTCAGCCGTTGGAGCGTGATTGAGTAACAAACATCCATACATCCATACATCCATACATCCATACATCCATCCAAACTTTCGCATTTATAATACATAGATGATCAAACGAACTTCCTGAAGTGAAGTTCGATCATTATTATATGAGTCGCTTCATTCGAAGATATAATTTTTACATTGTAGTTTCCTCAATCATGCAGCAACAATCGCACGATTTTTAGAGATGTTTTATTTTAGTATAATGATAAAATTCTCCCGCTTAAGGCATCCCTACCTGGTTACACATTCAATATTTGTTCGTCATTCTTTTTAGAGATATATAAGTACCTAATGTTATTGCAAAAATATATTTCGGGTTGGGTGGGTTGGGAATTTATTTATATATCTTCGAATGAAGCGACTCATATAATAATGATCGAACTTCACTTCAGGAAGTTCGTTTGATCATCTATTATATTTCGTCGCTTCATTCTTCAGATATAATTTTTACATTGTAGATGTTTAGAGATACAGAAAATATCTATTTTTGCAAGAACTGTATCCATGTTGAATAGATACTAATTATTGTTGTCAATATTTTTTTTATTTTTTTTTCAATCTCTTATTTGAGTCGTAATGTTTTAAGCAGCTTTATGCTTAAGGTTGGAATCATGTGCGGATTTCTTGATATTCTCATCTACGTATAGTTATATCATATGTATAGTTCATGAGTCTAAGATTTTTCTTAAGTATTCATTTTACTTTAGAAATACAATGTTGCGCTTTTTATATCAGCGCCTGAGTAACAAGCTTACAGGTTGGATGCAAGCAAATGAAACCAATAATTATTGATGTTAATGCTGCAAGATTTATAATCTAATCAAAAGTATATTAGCCGGCCCAGTACTTGGTTGTATTTACACACAACAGACGTCCAATGGGACGTTTGAACGTTTGGAAACCTACCCAGTAGGGGGGAGAAAATTATTATTTTTCAAAACGCGGCGGGAAAGGAACGGGTTATTCCGGTCCTGTTGTAAGTAGAGGTCCTTTATTGTTGTAGAGGTAAATTATGTGCCTGTAGTAACAGGCACATATTTAATAAAATTATTAATAATGGTACCATTTTATGATGTTTGTCAAAAAATTATGCCATAATCAAGATTATGGAATACGACAAATACCTATTTGTGTATAAGTTCCCCGCAGAATATAAATGAAAAATGATGAATATACTCGGTCGATATTGTGATAGACTACTAGCAGTGGCGTAACTATAGGGTGGCAGGACTGGCAAAATGCCACGGGCCCCCGACCAAAGAGGGCCCCGGCCCAAGAGGCCACGAGCACAGAAATAACATCAGTGGTTTATTAAAATTAAATTCTAACGTGACTATTTTTACTGGGACGCCGGAGGGCCCCATCCGAAAAATTTGCCACGGGCCTCAGATGGTATAGTTACGCCACTGACTACTAGGTAGTACTAATGTCGACTTGGAGGTGTAAGTCGGTCGGTTTGGGCTTTAAACCCCACTGACGTTAGAAGCTTTAAATTAAGTGAGATATCAGGCTACTATACTTTTTTAACAATGGACAACCTAGTTGTTCATGTCGCTAAAAACATGTGTCATCAGTCATTATAAATTATTTAATATTCATAAGTACCTACTTATTTTTGAATGAATGCGTTAAATCATTTCCCTCCGTCAATTATTAAGGTAGACGCGCTGAGAGCGTGGATCTATACTCTTTACTCTTTTTACAAAAAACAAAGTATTTTAATTTTGCATTAAGCAAGTTATTATGGAGTATGTTAAGGCGGAGTAAATTGTATGTTTTCCACGAGTGATAACGATGTAGGTATTATAATAACGACAGTGTCATGACGGTTTTTCAAAGATTGTTTCCAATATATGGACGATGCATAGATACTAAAGTTAAGATCCCGCTTCGGGCAGCATGAACTATGCATTATCCCGAGTTTGCAGTAATGCTTGCCCGCTAGCCCGCGAAAAATCTTTTTTAAAAAAAACAATAATAGGATAAAATTTTACATTGTTAGGTACATCATACGAAGTCTACTTCCGGTCGTAAAAATACTCGCCGTTTAACCGACTTCCAAAACGGAAAAGGTTCTCAATTAGGTTTTTATTTTTCTGCGGTCTTCTAAGTTTAGTCAACCATTCTTACGCGTCATCGGATGTATGATATATTATGCTTCCAGCACGATGGAGATATAAAACTAGAGATTTGAGCCCAAGAACATGTGGGTAGGAAAAACGTAAAACTTGTGGGTAATTTTTGCAATTTTACCACACATTTTTGTTGCAAATTTTCTTTGCACACCACCATGAGGCATGATACTAGCCGCTTTTATTTTCGTTTTCTGTATCTACAGTATTCGTAAATAAATTGAATTTATATAACGCTAAAGTACCTAGATAACTGATAAAAAGGATATATTCATTATCTCAGACCTTTTGTTACCTCTCTGACGGTGTATGTACGTTTGAGAGGTTTTATATTGTGAACAATTACATCTGGAAATTTTGAACCTGAGATCTTGACTATTTCATTCACTGAATGATTTACATTTCTTTCAGGTCTATTCATTTATTATATTTTTCACCAAATTTTGGATCATTTCCTGTCTCTTCTATCTCCGAGTACCCCGAGGAGTTCTGGACCGAGCTCTGGACAAACTTAGAGCATCTATTAAATCTGCTTGTTAACCCCCGGTTAACCGCCAGGTTTTTCGGTTACATAATATTATCGTATGAAATATACAAGGCGTAACTTCTAGCCTCTGTTAAACCTTCGTGATAACTCTCGGTTAACCACCAGGTTGTTCGCCTACACCCCATTGTTGTATGGAACGTACAAGACGAAACTTTTAGCGTGTATTTAAACCCTCGTGTTAACTCTCGGTTAACCGCCATGTTGTTCTGTTACATAATATTACAGTCTGAAAATGTAGGTACGAGACTATAAAGTTTTAGTCTCTGTGAAACCTTTGTGTTAACACTCTGTGAATCGCCAGGTTGTTCAGTTACACAATGATTTGTGATTTCTAGAGAAAAATGTTTGTTGTATGTTTTTCTTACACAGGTATGATGAAAAGTAAGGTAGACGGCCATCGTTTTAACTCTTGGTCAACCATCAGGCGTTTGTACGTTCGAATAAGCCGGTTTTCTGCTTTGAAAGCGATATAATTTAGCTGTATTTTAATGCAATATTATGATAGTGAAAAATTATTTTTATGCGAGGGTAGGTTGAATTATGAATGCATACCGGGAGTCTGATGAGGATTCTATAATAATCCTTCGACGATTACGTTTCTGTTGTTCGCGTTTTCGTTTCGGCATTTCACTTAAATATTCACTTTTAAAAGTTTTAACAAACAGTGCACGTGAGTTTGCTACGTCGCACGAAAAAAATATAATAAGAGTAAAAAGTAACCTTCTTTAGAAGTAGGTAAATAATTAATTTACCTGTGTTCCGGATACTTCTCCAGTATTTGTGAACGAAACGAAATCAATTTGTGTTAGGCTTGCTAAGCCGGTCCTTAGTGACGAATCTGATATAGTTGGTCGTCTTTGACTCTTCACGACTTCCCCCTTGTTCAGAGAATGGTGAATTCGTCTTGTGCATGGTGCTCAACCTCATTTGTATCTCTAAAGAATACAATAAGTGAGCGGACGAATATGGAGGTAGTATGTACGAGTATGTACGCATTTTGCGTTAATTTTGTCTCGCGGACAAAAGCTTGCAGTTAATGTGCATATCTAGTCAAGGTGATAAGTATATATTCACTGCATGAGTGTCATAAGAATATGACTCATAATTAGCTCGCAGCTAATTATGATCTCGCAATTGACTCGCAGTCAATCCCGAGTTAAAAACACTTTTTTAGTTTGCAGTTAATGTGCATATTATCTAGTCCAGGTGGCACATATTCACTGCATGAGTGTCATAAGAATATGACTCATAATTGGCTCGCAGCCAATTATGATCTCGCAATTGACTCGCAGTCAATCCCGAGTTAAAAACACTTTTTAACACTTAGTAATAGAATTTTCGACTAACCTGCAAAGTTCTCGTCATCAGACGAGTCTAACGGGCGCCAATATTTCTCCTTATCCTGCTGTCGCTAGGAGTGTCTAGCTGGAAGGTTTGATTTCCGTCGTGTTACTTCGCTAGTAACCTCCCAGTGGATTAGCGTACTTTAACACGTACTTCGTGTAAGTACTAAGTAACTATAATTACTTAGGCGAGCCATGCTGAAGGGCTTAACCTTCTTCATGGTGCCTCTTGGGCAACCCGCCGGATGGACATTTAGAATAATTAAACGCTGCATAAAAGAATAATTTCATAAGCGTGTTTTATGCTGAAAAGTTTACTCTCCTTCGTTGTTACCTCTCGGGTAAACCCTAGGAAAACCTTTAGTGAGTTAGATATTATAATTATTAATGTAATAAATACGCAAGAGCCACAATAAAAGTGACAGAACTGTTTTGTTTAAGTACCCACATACAACATAGTGTAATTTGACACTGCATGAAAATATAATTTAAGTATAATTTCTTAAGCCTGTCAGGCATGAAATAAATTGCTGAAATTGAAAGATTAAAGACTCACCGTTTTCCTGTAAGAAGCAGCGGCTGTTTCTTTTTCAATATTTTTTATTTAGATATAAAATAATAATATTAACTTTGTTGAAAGTGGGAACGTCCGATCGTTGCTACGCACGAAAAAAGAATGACGAACAAATATTGAATGTGTAACCAGGTAGGGATGCCTTAAGCGGGAGAATTTTATCATTATACTAAAATAAAACATCTCTAAAAATCATGCGATTGTTGCTGCATGATTGAGGAAACTACAATGTAAAAATTATATCTGAAGAATGAAGCGACGAAATATAATATTTATTTGATGTTATGGAATCACCCGCAGTTATTATAAGCATAGCTGGTAATAGGTATGCGCTTAAAATTTGTTGATATAAAAGTTCAGACTGATTAAAGTGCCTCAGTACCATTAGGTATAGTTATTATCATAATACGGGTCAGTTAAAGGTTAATATTATATTTAATGATAATTAGTATATTTATAATGGTACGTATTAAACAAACAGGTCAACACAGACGGCTAGGGATTTCCAATTTATAGAAAATCGTTAGTATAATTTCCTTACTTTTACTCATTGGCGGCTGGCGCCACCGAGTTTTAAGTTTCCCTTCATTTTCAATGATTTCAGTTTGGTCTTTTATATATAACTAGCTGATGCCCGCGACTTTGTCCGCGTGTATCGAGGTTTTTCGTTTCCCGCGGGAACTCCTTAATTTTCCGGGATAAAAAGTAGCCTATGTGTTATTCCAGACTATAATCTATCTCTGTGCCAAATTTCATCCAGATCCGTTCAGCCGTTGGGGCGTGATTGAGTAACAAACATCCATCCATACATCCATCCAAACTTTCGCATTTATAATATTTATTTGATAGGTAGGTATGGTGTAAATACTTAAATAATTTAAACGAGTGCGAAAAAAATCCTCTCATCAATGAAACCAATATTTTGAACTTATTATATTTTTGTTCGTTTTCTCATATAAAACATATTATTATTAGGTACTGTATCAAATTCATAAATTGTTTAACTGCTATCCTCATAAAGAGCTATTAAAAGCTAATATTTACCCATTCTATGCAGGCATCAGAAAAATTAACACTAGGTAATAATCACAAACTTAACCGGTTTTAAAATATCATCAACCACACAAATCTCTATCTCACGATTGGCTCTGGTTTTCCCCTTAACTTTAATGGTTTTTATTTTTTTATAAAATACAGCCGTTATTTTATTTCTTGTATGTGTAGGTATAATAATATTTTAAAAAACCCATGCAGTTCCTAATGCATTAACCGCGCATTGGCATACCAAATTGGAAGTAAACCTGCAGGCGGGTCAAAAAGCCATTGTATGTACGTATCATACCTACTAAGTACCTACGTGCACATGAGCTCATCTTGAATACGGCAATGTACATAAATATTGCATTCACAAACGGCCTTTTTTACATATAAACAGGCTGCCTAACCATTGGATTGCCTTGCAATTTGCAAGCCCATTGCCTTTCGTCGCTAAGCTAAGGCGGAGAATTTTAGGGCCTAAACAATATCGTTCTTGACATTATAGGGATGAGGCACACATCTGTGGGGATGAGGAATACTTTTACTTTTGCTGGCATAAGTCGAAGTACCGATATGCGATGGAAAACGAAGCGGGTATTTGACTAATGATACAGTCTAAGATTGTAGCGGGCTAATCAGTTTTCACGAGGCATTATGCCAGAACGCAAAAGTGCGTACCTACGTACCTAGTACAGGCCAAAGCCGAACAAACCAGACCAATTCATAAACAATTAAAAAAATCCCGGTATCACACTTATAAGATCACATCAACAGCATTTCACCACTGCACCAGGAAATTAATAGAATCGCATACAATTTTAAGCTGGCTGCGATGTGGCAAAATCCATTAGTATTGAGGTTAAAATCTAATAAGAGCATTTTATAATGCAATATTATGCATTGTCTCTCGGTACCTAGTCCATCATTTCCTGCATGATATGGTTCGCCCATCAACGTCCGCCCTTCACCTACATTACTATCAAACTATAGTAAAATTGATATATTTTGCTAGCTGACCCACACGGGTTATGGGGGGGAATTTCTAAAAATTTCGTGTTTCTAGGATTATAATATCCTAATCGCTAAGGTATCTGATTTCTGGCCTACATACTAATCTTATAATTAAGTCTACTTACATTTATGGCATTTGGTAGCCAAAGATAGATAGAATAGAACGCGCAGCACTTTCGAAAGAGACACCCCAAAAGTTGGTGCAAAAGAACGAGGAGATCCGACCCCAAATGATTGAAAAAGGGCTAGGAGAAAGAAGAAGACGACAATCATGGCAATAGCTCCATGCGTTGGTCGGTTGTGGTCCAATCACTTGGTACACTTGATATTGCTTTTCAGAATGACGCAAAGATACAAGATTTTAATTAATTTAGTGTTAATTATTATGTTAACGATCATATTCCAAGATAATATAGCGGACTTCAGCTGCTAGGGGTATGACATTTTTATTAAACTTAACCTCTAAACGGCTTTTACGGACCATCATAACGGAACGCTAAATACCTTGCCTTTGGCGTTTTCAAATTGGCGAAAAAGTGTGCAAGAGAATGTGTTCTATGGCAAAGACAACAAGATTTCATGATGACGATGCATTCATTACCATCATCATCGTTAGCTCACACACATCATGACCACAGCTGGACATAGGCCACAAGTGAGTGCCACCATAACTAGGCTTCAGCCTTCCTCAACCAGACACTTTCTGCCATTGTCTTTATTGCTCAAGGCTGTCCGACACTACGCTATCTTAGACGCTGCCTCCACCTTATGTATGAAGACATAATAAAAATCTTTTTCTTGTTTTAGTGCCAGTAACGATATGCAGTGCAAACGTCGCCATCTCACCAGAGCTACTAGAGTCGGTGTTCGGAAACCCCGCTAATGGAAGCATCGCATTAGCGGCACCTGTTCAGGCTAAGCCAATATCGCCTGAGGCCATAGCCGCTTTGCCAGAATATTCAGATGTCGTGGATCCATCTTTCATTCCGTCCGTTGCAGACTACGATAAATTTGATTGGACGCTTACAAAGGTAAATTTTCTCTCAGTAAATAAACGCAGGTGAACTTTATATAACTTCAAAAAATTGCAATGCTAAAAAAATTATGTTCTTCTAGAGGTAGCACAGATTTTCTCCATGCTATTCAATTCTTGACCTATTTGTCAAAAATTACCTCGTTCTTACCATTTTAGTAAACTTTGTCCATTCATCTCAATAACCCATGGATGGTCTACTACTGAACATAGGTATTCTCTCAGAATAGGAAGGGTTAAGGTCCACAAATTGGCAGACTTTCCACACAATTTATGCAGAATGCTGTCTTCCTTAAGGTGTTTTCTTTATGTTAGTTTCTTCACCATTAAAGCAAGTGATATTGAATTGAATATATTGAATTGTTTAAAACGCACATGACTCCGAAAATTTAGAGGTGCGCCCAGCATCAAAGTCAAAGTAGGTTTTCTTAAAATTGGTACCTACTTACTACCTATACAAAGTGATGGTAATAATTATTAACGACGGTATCATAAAACTAAAGCTACGAATCCCGAACTCTCAAATGGCGATGTCAACAACACAGCTTACACCGCTTGTAATATAAAGTGTTCATTGTATCTCCTTATTTTGTAGCGTGTAGCGTTCAGTTCGAAGGAGAACTTCCTGCTATCACCGCTAGGGCTCAAGTTGGCTCTCGCGATCCTCACAGAAGCCGCCACGGGAGCCACGCAAACCGAGCTCTCATCCGTACTTGGCTTCGACACTGACAGTAAAGTGGTCAGAAGAAAGTTCGAGATCATCTTAAATTCTTTGAGGGTAAGTCTTTAATTACAAATTGGCGACGAATCTTGGGAGGGGCGTGCTTATTTCTAGGGACACTACTATTTTTTTTATCCAATACAAATGATGGAAAGGATGATGCAGTCTAAGATGTTAGCGGGCTAACCTGTTAGGGGTATGGCAGTTAAATTAAACACATATATTCTTTAACCTATATCACTAATGATTTCAGCTTTGAACTGGATCACTAAATCGCTTGGCGGCACGTCTTTGCCGGTTTTGTGGAAGCTAGCCACGACCATAGCCTCCCACTAGGCCAGACCAAACTCAAAACTAGCAGGCTAATTATATTTATTCAGTAGGATTTAGCTTCGGATTTAGCTTCTGTCCATACATAACTGGTGTTTTCTATGGGGATGCATGTACGCGTTTTATCAACAGCGTAAAGCCTCGAATTTGACTGCCTCGCTGGTCCAATAGTTAGCATGTTCCGATTCCCGGGTCAAGCCATAGTGTGTGTTCGAATATTATTTACATAAATTAAATTGGTGTTAATTCCAGACGAAGTCATCTCACTACCTACTGAACCTAGCCAGCAGAATATACGTCAGCGCGGACGTGATACCGCTGCAGCATTTCGCATCCCTTTCCGAGAAATACTACAAGACTGAGATCAAGAATTTAGACTTCGTCAACCCTGTGAGCGCTGCGTATTACATCAACGAGTGGGTCAACAGCACAACTGGAGGAAAAATTTCAGATTTAGTCAACGCAGGTGTGTTTTAAATGTACCTAATTTTAGATCATCCATCATCATCCTCATCATCCATCAGCCTGTAGGTATGCATTCACTACTGGACATAGGCCTTTTCGAGAGCGCGCAACCAATGACCAAACACTGTCCTCCGCCTACCTCCTCCTCCTCCCGCTTCCCGCCACCTTCTTTAGGTCATCGGACCAGCGAGCTGGAGGTCATCCTATACTGCGCTTACCTGTACGCGGTCTCCACTCCAGAACACGTCTGCCCTAACGGCCATCGGTTCATCGGCCATAATTTGTAGGTGCTTATTATTTATTTTTAATATCAACTACCTCGTTGCTCTACTTATTGGCATTGGCATAGCTTATTCGGCTTAAGACCAAGAGTTTTGGGACGGGCCACCACCACCACCACCACTACAGCCCATTAACGTCCCACTGCTAGACCCTGTAGACCCACCACGCTGCTCCAATGCGGGTTGGCGGGCTTTAACGACTATTATCATGTTAGTGATAATAACCGGGACCGACGGCTTAACGTGCTCTCCGAGGCACGGGGGTGAAACACCACCAACTTCCTAACTCCGGGCTAGTACTGAGAATTTCTAGACAGAAAAATCCAATACTTTACTATGGCCCGACCCGGGACTCGAACCCGGGACCTCGTCGGCCGCAGTTGACCATGCTAACCACTAGACCAACGAGGCAGTCAACGAGGAGTTTGGGACGGGCCAAAATAGATATATGTAAGATTTTTCTTTCAAGAAACTCCTAGAAGCATCTTGTAGTTGGCAAAGATTTACGTGCTCTCATTTCTCAGAGAGCACGTAAAGCTGTACTGACCTCTCTCCGATCGAGTCAAATTCAATTCCATATACCTATTCTATTATAAGAAGCTTATATCCATCTCTGGGATGGAAACTATCTGTGTACCTGTATATTTCGCCAAAATCGGCTAAAAAGATAGACCGTGAAAGATAACAGAAAGACTAGCAGAGATAATATTTCGATTGCTCTTTTCGGATCCAATGTGTAAGTTGCACACTCTTTGACCATATTTTGATTGTTCAAGATAACTTTCATTCTCCTTAGAAGTTCCATGCATCAAATGGGTCATTCAGGCAAACGAAATGTATGTGTGGTTATTTAAAATATTAAATTTTCATTCCAGATGACGTATCAGGGGTATCTGCTCTAGTTTTAAACACGATATTCTTCAAAGGCACCTGGCAACGCCAGTTCAACCCTAATGCCACTAAGATCGATTTGTTCTACACCTCAGCCACTGAAAAGAAAGAAGCTCTCTTCATGAGTTTAAGAGAGAAGTTCTTCTATGCTGAATCTAACAAGTTTAATGCCAAAATCTTGAGAATGCCGTATTTGGTAAGTAAAGTATCACATACACTCAAACGACCTTTATTCGGTAAGTACTAAGAATAGTCTAAGCTCAAGACTTCTGATTGACCACACCAAGTGTGTCAGCCACTTTTAATTATTTAAGATGAATTGAATAGAATTTATGTCGATAGTCCTGGGGCAATGGTGAATGGTGAACACTTTTACCAGAGGCCCGAGTGTCTACGTATAGTCTAAGCAATTCGTAATCATTTGACAGCTTAAAACATATTAACTCGAACGGTTTAAGGAGTTCATACATGCTTAAGACGTGCATCTATGAACTCCTTAAAGAGGTCGAATTATACGTTTGACAAACGATTTACGGTTTCCGTAACAATCGGAGGGTAGGTTGATTCCCGTCGGGAACATTTGCGGCAAATGTCTCACAATATGAGAATCGTAGTCAAATCGTAGTAGATCGTAGTCATGAACAAAGCTAATTTAGAAATTATAATAATCTCAAACTGCCTCTTTTGGGAAATTATCTCTTATAATTATATAATTATAAAGATCTTTTGGGGAATTAATTATACAAACGAGTTTAAGATTACGTGCAATGCTTAAGAAGGTCGTCATTAAAAGTAGGATTTAAAAAATGTTAATTCCTTTTTTTTCAGGGCAACAAATTCGCCATGTACATCATAATACCGAATTCGTTGACCGGTCTCTCAGAAATCTTCAATGAGCTGACGCAATTGCGCAGTGAACTCTACTATCTTCAGGAGTTCCTCGTAGATGTCAAGTTACCGAAGTTCCAGTTTGAGTACACTGCGATATTGGACGGAATCCTTCGAGATGTAAGCTTTTTAGGGTTCAGAAATAAACCTAAGAACACTTGTAGTTTCGTCCAGTCTCAGTTCATCTGTCAGTTTGTGTGTCACAGCCATTATGTTATAATGATTTACAGATTAATGATTGAGTACCTATAGTTATAGTATAGTAGGTAACCTGTTACCTATAGTTAAAGAGTGGCATTTAAAAAATCACTGTGAGTCAGTCACACATGTGAGTCCCTGAACATGAAAAGCGAAAGTCGAAAAAAAATTTACCCCTGATACCTACATCGTTGAAAATGTATATTAAAATCAAATTAAAATTAATAAAAGCTGTGACAGTTTTTCTTTGACGGAATTAACTGACTGAATCATTAACTATCTATATTGTTGTAAATATATACGAGTAATATATGTGCAGAATCTATCGTCTATACTTAACAGATAAGCTTTAGCTTGATTTTGGTGACAAAATTAGGATTAACGATTTTGACCAAACATGATATTGACTTTATTTGTAAGAATTTCCCATCTGGTTTTCAAATGGATTTAAAATTCAATCCTTTCATAAAGCGTGGAACATTGGCTGTAAGTTAAATAAATTGGTTTCCCAAACAATTTAGTTACGGTATGCAATGTTGATTGTTATATGTAGTTTCCCCCTCTGATTCAATGAAGTAATGATTCTCATAAATCTTTAAGTTTTCCTCCTCACGACACATGGCCCTGACGTCTTAAGCAGTGTAAATGACGATTTGGGTATTTCCTAATTTGTTTTCGATTGATTGCGTTCATCTGTAGTTCACATCAACGATCTCTATTTGCCTAGTAATAATTATTCACACATGTATGATAGTTTTGTTGCGGTTTTGAATCTTTATTTTCATTCGCCGCATATTATATTGACCTTTTCGTTCTATGAGACTTCTTGGGGGAGAAATCAGGTTATGTGAGATTTTTACTCACAAAAACCCCCTCGGTGGCCACCCTCAGCGCTGTGTTGGGGAGCTCCGAGATCTCAAAATATGAACGCATCGGAGCATCACGTGCGCGATGCTCTTTGGGCTCTCTTTTAATATAGTACCTACTCGTACATAAGTGCCAAACAAATAGTCGTCTCTGAGCTGAGGTGCAACTTACAAGTGCTTGTTGTGTGCTCTCATACAAACTGTCGAAGTCAACGTACGCATAACATGCTACCTATTGCTAGTTGCGAGTTGCGACGCGTCTTGCGGTCAACTTCAGGCGCGACTATTTGATTGGCGCGAGCTATACATCCACGAATCCATAGCAAACATCCAAACTTTCACATTTATAATATTAGCATTTTGGTTGATACTCGAACTAAAATTATTACTCTCTTGGAACACTTTAGCTTCAGTTACCCAAATAATCTCAAACTGCATGGGCATGGGATCAGTAATATTCCTTATCCATTTAGGCCAAGACCAAATGTATTCTTAACAAAATGTAGTATACGTAATTTTCGCAAAGTCATGACTCATGATCGTGCTTCTGTATAAGTTAAGTCATATTTCGGGAACCATTCGTAGTCCGCTGCATTATGCACACCCCTTAAACCTCAGTTAATGGAAGGCATCACGACTCTCAGGAATACGACGCAGATAGGTAAATTAAATTGGGATATGTTCACTTTCAGTTGGGTATTCGGCAAGCGTTTGAAGACACGGCTTCCTTCCCCGGCATCTCCCGCGGCCAATCGTTGAGTAACCGGGTGAAGATTTCCAGGGTTCTGCAGCGCTCAGGCATCGAGGTCAACGAACTGGGTAGCGTCGCCTACTCTGCCACAGGTATCTTGTCTTTCCTTTGTTTTTCATCCCAAGATAGACTTGCGCTTGACGACAATCAGCTTATGACTTGTAAAAAGAAATGATGAGAAATGATGACCCTTTACATACTATGAAACTACTTATAGCTTTCTTTTCAACTCTGTCCAACAAGATTTTTCTACTCTATCCATATGATGATGTCCTCCAGGCCGATTTCGGCCACGGCGACAGCTTGGGGAGAACTCCTAGTATCTGGAGGGCATCTGATTTTCTGCCCTATTATGTGCACTCATGTGGCTGGCATATCCTATTTTTGCTGCAAATGAAATAGTACTCCTTTCTTCTACTGATAAATGTTCACGAGGGCAGTCTAATCAGAACTTTCTATGCAAAATGATGTTTTACAGACTTATTTTCGCTAACCATTGTATCATGGTTCATTAATCAACATGTAATAACATACTCGTAATGTTTATAGTCGTGGGTTACAGTTTTTTTCAAAGGACTAATTTTCGGTGCTTTGTCCGCGTATACATTATTATGGCACTTATAAGCAGATTCCTTTTTTTGTGATCCTAACAATCAAACCGTCCTATAAGCATAAATTCTTTTTACAGAAATCGCGCTCGAGAACAAATTCGGCGAAGATTCAATGCCGAACGCCGAATTAATAGCCAACCGACCGTTCCTTTTCTTCATACAAGACGAAGCCACAAGACAGCTGCTGTTCACAGGACGAGTGTCCGACCCCGCCCTTATTGATGGAGCTTTTAAAATGCCATAGTGTTCATATTAATTTAAAAATAAGAAAATAAAATGGATACTGAATCAAACAGCAAATTATTTGAGTAAAAAAAGCCAATAGTTAATTTATATTGGACCGGTTCGAGGCTACTGTGGTCGGTATTTCAAAGCAAATAACTATACCTATATTGATCTAACTCAACCGCATTTTATAGAATCAGGCGTGTTGTGGCCTTGTCCGATGCGAATCCCTGAAAATAATAAGAAATTATGTTTCAATGCTCTTAGTTCTACCACAGATGCAGGTTCTACGTAGGCCTAAGCTGGGATTTGAGTCCTGAAAATAAATTAAGTTATTTCTCGAAAAATTAATATGTCTAAGTAGAGTATGTCTAGTAAAAGAATATGTCTAGGAAGAGTATGAATTGTGTATCCAGGGTGATAAATCAGTCGTAAAATTTATGGAAATCTATTAGATTTTTTGCCTCGTAAGAAGAACTCCTGTTCCGCGTCCACTGCCTTCTATCGGGGTTGCGAGACCAATGTTCTAAAAAAATGAATGAATGTATGAAAATGAATACTTATTGTAATAGCAACGAAATACGAGTAACAAGAAAACACTTGTCGTTCATGCACATGACAAAATAAAGAGATTTTTTTATTGAACTATAAAGCACTTTTTATATTACCCATAAATCTAAGGCAAGGATCTAGCTCCACACCAAACTATTGTTTTATAATTAGTATTTTGCAACTTACGGTTGAGTAGGTACCACGTGATAGACAAACCGGAATTATATGTAATCGTTTTTAGGAACTCAAAAACAAAAAGAAACATCTTGAAATTCAATACGAAGTTTAAGAGATCCTAAAATTTTGTGCATCACTATGAATAAGAACTTCCTTTTTTTCAAAACACGTTAAAAAATATAGCTCTGGTCCCTGCATGAGTTGGACATTAATTGGAATTGGACGTATCTAAGGATTCGACCATCTGAAGTCTGAACCTTTCTAGGCTGAAATCACTAGAACACACAATAGCAGCAACGTTTTCAACGCAGCTCCTACAAATCATCCCCTACTATCCCATAAAATTATTGTATACGTAATGTTTAATCTGGAGCCGTGTAAAGAGCGTATTGGAGCCGTGCTGCGGCAGTTGCGCGCTTTTGATGTCATGTGTTCTGTGTGACGTTCGACCACATGAGAAGATCCCTATTTCAACTATGCAACAGGCATGCGTTGGTGATTTTTTATCTGTCCAGACTAATGATGACATAGGCAGGTATAACAAAGGCTAGTATATCTATTTATAGGTAGAATTAAAGGTAAGCTTATCGTTGAATACGTCTAAAGTCTAAACTATTCACACTAGGTAGGTGCATCGTACTATTACTTATTCTGTGCTATAGGCACAGTTTATATCTTAAAACTGTGCTATAGGCACAAAATAAACCTACCTTGTATGTTAAGAACACTTGTATGTGGGCCTACACTTTAATATTCTCTTAAGTGAAGGACATCGGTCAGATTAAGGCCTCCTTAACTTTGAGAGGAACTTTTTATAAATAATATTATTCGCTCTGTCTATAGCTATAAGCTAGTTTAATTTTGATCCTCCACTAGGTAAACGAGCAGTAGGTAACTGTAAATTCTTCTATCACCTATTAAGTATTATTTAAATTGTATTCATCCAAGAATGCGTCGAACCGCTTAGTCCGTTTTCATAGTATGAGTTCTCTAGTACCTATATGTGTATTATCTATGGTATGAGTAAACCGGTTTACCGTGTGTCAAACAATTTACCTCAATCAACAAGGTACCACACATTTACGTGTTCAGTCCACAGTTCAGTCTGCATCGTTCCTCGTTCATTTCACACCAATCACATTTTGTTTACGTTCATTCATTAATTGTAAATTAAGTATTGAGGTAAAAAACGAGTTCTCGTCCACACGTGAGGCGGGTTCTATAATTTCGGCAGTGTTTGCGAATAGTTCACGTCCTCAAGATTATGTATTTGTGGTTCGGTGAGTCTAGTGTTTGTTTTGTTCTAGTTTTGTTTAAGTATTAGTTTTAATTTAAGATTTTCAAGGCGATGAGAGCTGATTAGTTATTAGATGATGGCCGCGACTTCGGCTGGATTGCAGCCTATCTCTATACCAAATTTCATCCAAATCGATTTAAAAGATGGCCCGTTAAAGTGTAGCAAACAGACAGATGGACAGACAGAAAGACATGTACTTTCGCATTTAAGTATAATATTAGTGTGGATTTCTTGTTGTGTATTATTATGTGCATAATATTATGTCGATCTTAGAGGAACTTTGGATTATAAGAATGTCTAAGTTTTTTTATGATATAAAAAAAACTAAGAACGTTGGTATGAAGCGATTTTATTCGCATAAAAACTGTTTTATAAATTAGCCACTCAAATTTATTTTTATTTGATTGGATGAAGCTAACTGCAAATATTTAGAATTCAGATGTTGCCAAAAATTTTCCACTTTATGCCAGACTACGCTTTTTAGGGTTCTTTATTCAACAAGGAACCTTTATAGTTTCGTCATGTCCGTTCGTCCATCTGTCCGTCTGCGGCGCAGCTCAGAAAGCTGCCATTTGGCACCATTGATGTAGAATTTTAGTAATGTTTGGCACAGATAATATAACCACGCCGACAAAGTGGTAATATTTAATTTTTAGGGTAGGGTTCCCCCTACACGTAATGGGGGTGAATTTTTTTGTCTATCCCAAACGTTAACGAGTAATAGCCGAGCAACTTTTAAAATGTTCGCATATTGTAAAGGGCAACTACGGAACCCTGCACTGCGCGTGGCCCGGCACGCACTTGGCCGGTTATGTCTTTGTTTTAATTAAAAGTATCACGTTTTCCTTATATTTTAATACCTGGTTTAAGATTTAAATTAAAACTATAACAGGCTGATATCTTGTGTAATACACAGTACCTACTGTTTTCATGTGATTCTTTTCAAAACCAACGGAGGTCATCCATTGGAGGAGTTCCCCATAATAAATTTTCTTTAAAGTGGGAAACATTTACGTGCTTGCCGATAAATGCATAAAAGTTAGATAGACGCCTGTTTTTTTAATCTGAGATAACGTGAGTGAAGATAGCTACACGTAGATATAATAAACACTAGCAAATGATCGTGACCTTTGCAGTCCAAACCGCAAAGGTCAGATGGTTCCAAATTAACCGGTTCTAGGTAAATATCATAAATCATAATAATTTTAGAATATTTTGCTACATGGCTTAATGCATATTATTATAATATGCATTTTAGGGACGTAAAATCAGCTTTAATATTGGTTAGGTAGGAAGCGGAAACTACTGCAGTTTAAAGACAAAATTTCACAAGGACTCTTAAATTGTTTTGCAACCGCAGTTATGCTCTTGCCAAAAAGTTTTATCAGTTTTTAAATATAAATAGTTTTTAAATTTGCATGGATATAGTTGAGGACCACTGGTGTGCTTAGCATGCGCACAACGAGATTATCTCGCGACGAGAGAGAGATTTTGTCGTTGCCGGCAAATTTTTCATTTACCCTACATGTACAAAATGCGGTAGCGGTATGTATATTACAAGAAAAAAATTGTCGACATGTAAAGGTTCGTAGAGAAAAATACCACAGTTATGAAATATTAATTTTATCTCTACTTTTGACGTAACGAGACAAGTAACCATGTTAGCTTCGGTAGACAGAGATAACGGGTACACATAATTTTACTCGTAGTGCGCATGCTAGCCATACTGGGGAGTGACATTGGCTACTTTTTATCTGATGAAGTCACGGGAATCAGTCAGTTAGATTTAAGAGAGAGTACTAAAATGCGATCTATAATTTGAGAGAAGTTCCCGAGAACCAAAGTCTCTACGTAAATAATTCTGGTTCTTACATTGTATGGAAAATATTGAGTCAAGTAAAAACTTGTTTACAAAATAAATAAAATATAGTACTTGTGTGGGCCGAACATTAATAAACAATTTCAATACCTACCACGAATAATAATTCATAGTTGATTACAGACAATCCCATTATTTTAAAATTGATAAACTGGTTGTAACTAATACCTAACAGGAAATTAGTTCAATTAGTCCCGTCAAAGCAGATCTGAAATCAAGGTACCTGTAGGTACCTACGCGTACGGCGTACCTGTGCTAATACCTTTGTAGGTGTTTTGTTTGTGTCTTCTGCCCCCCTATATATATATCCAGTGAAGATTTGCCATGAGATTGTTATTTTCATTTCGTAGCAAACTTTCAATGCATAAAAAATACATGTCAGTGGCTTTCATTTTTTGATATCCACTGATTTAGAGAATAGGGCTGCTGTACCCTCACAAGTCTCAACTAAATTCGGCACGGGCGCCAGCGGAGAGTGAATTGCTCATACAAACGTAATACCAAAATAATTAGTAATTCGAGCATATTTCCTCCATATTATGCGATTATTAAGATTGAACTTGTATTTATCTAGGTCCCTGGATAATTATTTTTCCAAAATACTTTCCCAAAATTAAATGTAAGCACATTGCGTTTTGCATGTTTTTGCGACATAAACGACATGTTTTCTCCTTATTTGTTTCATATTAAAACCAACGATATCTCACGTACTAATTGATCAGGAACATAGACTATATTGTCAAGTTACAGAATAACAACACCAAGGTAAAAACACAACAATTTTTCATTCATCATTTTTGGTATTCACGGAACAAGACTAAATGTATAACAAATTCTGTACGCTCATATTGCTATCGCGCTTGCACGGGATCATGTGTCTTCAGCCAAATAGGGATAGCAATATACCGGCAAATTTATATTTGCGGTTCGAGTAGAAGTTGCGAGCGGCGGTCGCCGGTCCCTTAGGCGGTAAGTCTTTGTCGGTAGGGTGGTAACTGGTAACTAAACACGGCCGTAGCCAGACCAGACGAGAGAAAATTCACAAATTATAAATTTCCAAATTGACCCTGCCGGGAATCGAAACCAGGGCCTCCCCCTGTAAGACAGCGCTCAGCACTGCGCCAGGGAGGTCTTATAAATTAAAAATAATAATAAGAAGGATAATATAATTATTCTTTATAATTTGGAAAAACCAGGAGCTTGCGGCATTTTATCCATTCATAAACAGACAGTTTGTCACCATTTCAGGGCCTTTTCAGTTCAAAGTACATGAGGAAGGATGCATCCGGAGGACGGTAATAATCCGTCGTCGTCTTAACCTATAGACGTCCACTGCGGGACGAAGGTCTCCTGCATGGATCGCCACATTCAACATTCCGTAAAATCAAAGAATTCCTCCTGGAGTCTTAGAAAACCTAAATCCACGTAATTTTTCTCGATGAACAGCTGTAGTACCTAGCATACCGGTTGTATTTCCACGCTGTACAGCTAGGCGGGTTCTTGGCGCAAAAGTTCAGTCCGTTCTTTTGTCACCACGTAAAATTTCTTGATAGAATGTTTTACTAATTTCCTTGCTTTAGTGACATGAAATATAACGTTTCATATCACTTTCTTCTTCTGATGCCTTGATTCTTTGTTTTTGCATAAAATGCAAGATCGAAAAATCCTAAAATGTCCGTTAACGTCGTTACGTCAACTTATTCAAGGGTAATTTAACATAAACAATCACCTTAGTCAGATTTTTTCCCGCTTCCTATAATATAATCTCTGTTGTACCTAGTTAATTTATTAAAACCAGTCTCAGACGTTGTTTATAAGTTATTACTGACTATAGTTACGATTTACGAACATCTTCTATTGCCTGTGCCATCTTCAGTGTAAAACTATTTTTATTGCTCACTAGCTGATGCCCGCGACTTCGTCCGCGTGGATTGAGGTTTTTTGGTTCCCGCGGGAACTCTTTAATTTTCCGGGATTAAAAGTAGCCTATTTGGCACAGTCACCACTCACATCAGACATCACTCACCTTCGGTTCGCCGATGATATAGTCATCATGGCAGAGACTCTGGGTGACCTTAATGCAATGCTCAATGACCTCAGCAGTGTTTCCCAACAGGTGGGCCTTAAAATGAACATGAGTAAGACGAAAATCATGTCTAATGCTCATGTTCCGCTCCACCCAGTAATCGTTGGGAGCTCTGCACTCGAAATTGTATACCTGGGACACATGGTCCAGCTAGGTAGTTCCAATTTCGAGAAAGAGGTGAGCCGCCGAATCCAACTCGGCTGGGCAGCGTTCGGGAAGCTTCGAGATGTCTTCTCGTCCAAGATTCCTCAGTGCCTGAAGACCAAAGTCTTCGAACAGTGCGTGTTGCCAGTGATGACATACGGTTGCGAGACTTGGTCGCTAACTATGGGCCTCATAAGAAAGCTCAGGGTCACTCAGCGGGCGATGGAGAGAGCAATGCTCGGGGTTTCTTTGCGCGATCAAATCAGAAATGAGGAGATCCGCAGAAGAACTAAAGTAACCGACATTGCTCGACGTGTTGCGAAGCTGAAGTGGCAATGGGCTGGGCACATAGTTAGAAGAACCGATAGACGTTGGGGTCCCAAAGTGCTGGAGTGGCGACCACGCACTGGAAAGCGCAGCGTTGGCAGACCCCCTACTCGCTGGACGGACGACATCAGGAGAGTCGCAGGGAGCCGCTGGATCCAGGCGGCGCAAGACCGCGGCGTGTGGAAATCCCTGCAAGAGACCTATGTCCAGCTGTGGACGTCTATCGGTTGAGGATGATGATGATGATGATTTGGCACAGAGATATAAGTATTATTGAATGGAATAATCCAGGCTATAATCTATCTTTGTGCCAAATTTCATTCAGATTCATTCAGCCGTTCTGGCGTAATTGAATAACAAACATTCATCCATCCATCCAAACTTTCTATTTATAATATGTATTAGAATTGATTATAAGTTGATGATACTCAACTTATAATTATTGCAACACATTTATAATCTGTCTTCTGGAGAAAGTAGGATCATTACCATAAAAAATTATGAAAATCAAGAAATTTGTACAAACTTTTGTATGTTTTTCAGGTGTCGTTGCCGTATTTATACAGAGCATCACTAGCAATGCGGTTCCTCAAGAGATATCGCGTCTCAACTTCTTCGACACAGACCTCCTGCGATATGCGGCGGAGGACAGAAAAGGCAACGTCATGGTATCACCGGCCAGTATAAAATCAACTCTGGCGATGATCTTAGAATCAGCCAGTGGTAGCACAGAAGCTGAAATTAGAAGTGCTTTGAGACTGTCACCTTATAAAGCAGAACTGAGGGAGCAATTGAACTTGTATCTCGTATCGCTTAATGTAAGTTCTTAAAACAGCTTTTTTTTATTCCACCGCAAGTTGGCGCTTGATTGCGATCTCACCTGATGGTAAGTGACGATGCAGTCTAAGATGGTAACGGGCTAACCTGTTATGAGTATGGTAGTTATGTTAAACCCATACCCCTAGTCGGTTTCTACACGGCATCGAATCTAGCCTCATGCGGCAAATGTAATTTTTCTTTTGTGGAAGGTTAGCAGAGGCTAGTTACCGCCTTGATCGGCAAAGCTCGTACCGCTAAGCGTTTTAGCGTTCCGGTACGATTCTGCGTAGAAAACTAGAAACTACGTAGGTACGTGGTTTTATAAGCCCACTTCCATTTTAGAATGCGTCGTCACTAACCACCACACATCATCTTTTGAGAACACAGTCAAGAGCTAATTTGTTTCTTAACAAACAAAACCATGATAGACAAGCACTTAGAAAGGATTTTCAGAAATTTCATCGGGATTAAGTATTTTCTCGTGACTGCCTCGTTGGTCTAGTGGTTAGCATGCTCGACTGCGGCCGTCGAGGTCCCGGGTTCGAGTCCCAGGTCGGGCCATAATAAAGTATAGGGTTTCTGACTAGAAATTCTCAGTACTAGCCCGGAGTTAGGAAGTTGGCGGTGTTTCACCCCCGTGCCTCGGAGAGCACGTTAAGCCGTCGGTCCCGGTTATTATCACTATATAGCATGATAATAGTCGTTAAAGCCCGCTAACCCGCATTAGAGCAGCGTGGTGGGTCTAAGCTCTAATTCCCTCTCTCCTATTAGAGTGGACGTTAATGGGATGTAGTGGAAGTATTTTAATCCAATAAAACTTTCGTTTTTCAGGCGAATTCACCGGGAGTCACGTTACAGAACTCAAATTCCGTGTTCGTCTCAAAAAGACTGAAGCTGCGGAAGGAGTTCGAACAAACTATACGTAATGTGTACTACGCCGACATATGCCCTGTAGACTTTAGTAACAGCCTGACTGCCGCTGATACCATCAATAAATGGGTCAACCAACATACCAAAGGACTTATACCAAGCATTGTTGAATCCAGTAAGTGTATTTTAGTTTTCCGATTCACGGATCCGTTTGCGAAATATTAAGCTTTAAAGTGCTGGCTAATTTCTGTCCCCCGTCTCTCCCAGCGGTTGTTTCTGGGTAAGTGAAAAAAATCATGGATACTTCCATGATTTTTCAGTATTTGGTAGTATATATAATGAAGTTAAAAGGAAAACTATCACGGCTAAGTAGACTTGAAAAGTTTACGAGTATTATTACGGGCAACTACAGAACACTGCTCTGCACGTGGTCACGACCTTAACCGTTTTTTTTTCTTTTGTGTGATTCAAATTACCTCATGTAGTTTGAATTATGAATCTGGATTCTGGTCTAAATTGAAACTGGTCATTTACTCAATCTGTAATGTAACCAGTACTATGTTTAAGAATATCTAAAACAACAGCAGACTAATTGGAATACGCATATCTAACTATACCTACTTTGCGTCATAGCTCTGGACTTGGTAATACCGGATTATAGTCTTTTGTTATGTAAATCGTTCAAAGAAATATTACGTTCAAGTTAAAACGTTTAAATTGTTAGCTTAAATTACAAAACCAATGTCACATACAACTCACAAAAATGGAACACTATTTCCTCTAAAATTACTATTCCATCATACCTATTTGAGTACAATTTTTAAAATTGTTTATTTTCTCTTTTCAGCGGACATTAACCCTCTTTCGGATGCTCTCATATCCAACGCTCTGTACTTCAAGGGTCATTGGAGAAATGCTTTTAATCCAAGGTACACGAGAACCGGTTGCTTCCATGTTGACAATTCCTGTCAGAATGCTATCATGATGGAATTGCATGAGGACATGAACTACGGTTTTGTGGACAATCTGAGGGCACACGCTATTGAATTGCCGTATGAGGTTGGTATTTTTTTTTATTGCAAGATAGGCTTGCGTTTGACGACAATCTAGAATTTGCCCGAGTTGGAAATTTCAAATAAGTATTATATAGTCCTAAAATAAGAATCCACGCTTCATCACAAAGCTTGCATGCATGATGCGTCCACTGTCAGTTTGACTCTGGCCTTATGGAGCGCGTCGCCACACATGACAATATGAAGTTTTCACGACTTCCTTGGCGCAGTATTGACTAGTGAGCGCTGTGGTCTTGTGGAGGGTGTCAAGTGGCAGGTCACGGGCTCGAACCCCGGCAGGGTCAATTTGAGAATTTATAATTTCTGAATTTTCCCTGGTCTGGACTGGTCTGGGAGGCTTCGGCCGTGGCTAGTTACCACCCTACCGGTAAAGACGTGCCGCCAAGTGATTTAGCGTTCCGGTATGATGCCGTGTATGGGTATGGGTTTAATATAACTGCCATGCCCCTAACAAGTTAGCCCGCTACCATCTTAGACTGCATCATCACTTACCATCATGTGAGATTGCAGTCAAGGGCTAACTTGTAGTGTTATCCACTACAAGTTAGCAAAGAAAAATCTTATTCAACTAACAGGTTAGCCCGTTAGAATCTTATACTGCATTATCATTCCACCAGATGTGGAATAAATAAAATAAAAAAAGTGTGTGTGTGCAATTTACACACGGCAGAAGTGAAACTTCAGAAACCTGAGAGAATGAGATAAATATAACTTGTATTCTCTCTCATTCTCTCGCAGGCTAATATTATGAATAGATATGGTTATTTGTCTCTTTTTGGTGTTGCTTTTTCGTTTCATCGAATTTTCAAGTCACAACGATTCTAAAGAAGTTTCACTTCAAAAACCGCCTTTACAATAAGACTAGAAGGGGCCATTTTTATATGTACGTTGACTTACAATAATTATTTTTCCAGGGTTTACGTTACTCCATGATTGTCCTAGTTCCACTTGACAAAGGAAACCTGAACACCTTAATCCGCGATCTGCCTTACATGAGTCTCCCACAGATATCGGAACTGATGGAACCCACCAACGTTCGCCTGTTCATGCCTAAATTCACGGTTGACTACAGTGACAGTATGGTCGGCACTTTGCGCAATGTAAGTTAATTATCATTTAAATCTTGATGGTCGTATAAGAACAGACCTTCAAGAAGCGCATGCACAAGGGCTGCAAGAATTGCCAGAGCCAGAAAAGTGTACCTACGCAACGCAGTTTTCAGTACTCAAAAGAAAAAAAATGAACAATTATAATCTAGTGGTTAGCATGTTCGACTGCGGCCGACGAGGTCCGGGGTTCGAGTCCCGGGTTGGGCCATATTAAGTATTGGGGTTTTCTGACTAGGAATTCTCATAGCCCGGAGTTAGGAAGTTGGTGATGTTTACATCCCCGTGCCTCGGAGAGCACGCTAAGCCGTCGGTCTCGGTTATTATCACTAACATGATAATAGTCGAAGCTTGCCAACCCGCATTGGAGCAGCGTGGTGGGTCTAAGCTCTAATTCCCACTCTCCTATGAGAGTGGAGGCCTGTGCCCAGCTGTGGGACGTTAATGGGCTGTAGTGGTGGTGGTGGTGGTGGTGGTGGTGGTGGTGGTGCCAGTCGCAGCAGTTAGTCAGCCCTTTTAAAATTAATTCATTAAGAATACCTACTTACAGAATCTTTACAGCACTGCATAGTCGTGTAGGTACTTAAATTATTTTGAAATAAGTAATAAGAAAGCGACTTCCGCAGTCTGACGTCTTCAGCGGTACTAAAATTCTACATCAATATCTTCAGCATTTCTTTGAAAAGTAGTTGAAAAATTCGTTAGCTCAGGTCACTTTTTGCCTATTTATCTATATACATTTAATTATTATAATAGCAGAATTCTGTAATTGGCAGTAGGTATCCTTATATCAAAACAAGTCTACATTATAATTGAGGTAGCTATAAATAACGTGGATATAATTAAGCAAGTATACAAAAATCTGTGTTGTTATGAATGTGATCATGATATTCAATTTTTTTATATTTTATTTTAATTCATCAGTAGGTATAATTGTAAAGTTTGAATATTATTGAAAACGTTTAATAAAGTGAGCTCCAAGTTTTACGAAACTGATCGCATTTACGAATACGCCTTTATTTTCAAATTAATTTAAATGGTTAGATTAGTTGTTTTTTCTTATTGCATCAGCGATTGATCTCTTGTAAAACCTGATTGTTTCGTTTCTTGTGCTATGCATATAGGTACATCAGGTCCATCTGAATGATAATATTTGCCAACATGAACTAAGTAAATTATCTTGATTTTATCTACTTCTTCTGATTGCAGATGAAGATCGATGCATTGTTCACTAAGAACGCCAGTCTCCCCGGCATGTTCGAGAATGGAGCACCCCAAGTCAATGACATTATCCACAAAGTATACATGTCAGTAGATGAAACCGGCACGGTAGCAGCTGCAGCCACCTCCGCTATGGTGATACCGCTGATAGAAGATGGAGTCCAACTTAAAGTGGACAGACCTTTTCTATTCTTTATCAGAGACAACGAGTTAGGATTGATTCTGTTTGCTGGAAAGATTGATGAGCCCTTGGTTATTGTTGAGAATAAGGTTGTATCTGGTAAGACTTGCATGTAATTATTATTATAAACTTTTTTATACTTGTAGGTGTACATGGTATCGCTAGTGATATAATAACTAGAATCTATTTCAAACTAGATGATTCCCGCGACTTCGTCCGCGTGGATTAAGGTTTTTTGATTCCCGCGGGAACTCCTTAATTTTCCGGGATAAAAAGTAGCCTATGTCCTTCCCCGGGATATAACCTACCTCTATACCGAATTTCAGCAAAATCGGTTGAAAAGATGGGCCGGGAAAGCGTAGCAGACAGACAGACAGACAGACAGACATAATTCATCATTCATTAATCGCATTTATAATATTAATATGGATTCTGAATAGTTCTAGGAAAATCAAAATTAATAATATTCAACACATGCAGCATATTTTGCATTTGTTTCCAGTTAATAAAATATGATAAATTGTATCACAAAAATAACAAAATAAATAATTCTACAAAAGAAAGAATTTTAGTTCAATTTCATTCATATTCTAAACGAAATTCAAACAATTTGGTAAAATAAGCTATCTTAAGTTTCCACATTGAACGACAGAAATAGTATGAAAGGCAGAAATAGGGTGGAATTGGCATTTATTTTGAAACATACAAAAAATTTAGGTATCTTCTTTGTTTCAGATCCCCCAAGGCAGGTGAGCCAAACGTTACCGCCACAGTCTCAGCGGTTTTGGTATAGCTAATTACCAATGTATTTTGCTAAGCTAGATTAAGTATACCTACTTAATAAGCATTTTTTAAAATTTATAAAGTGAGGGATGAAAACGATGTGTAGATTGTTTTTAGTCATTATTTTATTATTTCTAGGTTTGTGAAACTATCGAATGCGTTACCAGAAATACTTTAAGTTTACACTTTTTCTTTTGTAGTTTGTACGTATGCTCGTTCGTTCGTACGTTTTTTTTGGCGTAATGTATATTTTTAAAGTCTCTCAAAAAGGTTGACTTGCAAATATGGACACGCTCTTATGATTGGTTTATTTATAAGCATTCTTACGTGAAATAAAGGTAATGTTTATTAATATCAACTGTTTTTTTTCGACGAATCTAGAGTTATACGAGATAGATACCTACGTTAGATCGATTTATGAACATTAATGCATAGATGATTTTTTATCCAGTCAGAAACTTATGTTTTTGAAAATTACAGAACCAAGTAAGTAACGTAATATTATATTATTTTGATTGAAATCTGCACCTATGCAAAGGGGTAAATGAAAATTTTGGCCTACTTAGAAACGTTACGCCGTTTTCATTCTTTTTGCGAAATAGCGGCTAGCGGCATTACAGTATAATATCTATACTTCTATACTAATATTAGAAATGCGAATGTTTGGATGGATGGATGTTTGTTACTCAATCACGCCAGAACGGCAAAACGGATCTAGATGAAATTTGGCACACAGATAAATTATCGTCTGGAATAACACTTAAGGTACTTTTTATCCCATAAAATTAAAAAGTTCCCGGGGGATCCAAAAAACCTCAATCCACGCGGACGAAGTCGCGGGCATCAGCTAGTAGGTACTGAAACCTGATGCTTTAAAAGATTTTGTCTCATATTACTTGCTTATATTGATGCTTGATATTATTATTGTAATAATAGGTAGTTTTATGAGTGACCATTACTTTGAAAAAAAAATTAAAACTGGCGCGACGTAAGGTAGGTCAATCTTACATACTAAAATAATCAAATCCCTTTTTCTTCAAATCGCGCGCGAACTATATATTAGTAGGTATAGAAACCCAAATAATTTATTTATCAAAATATTTAAAACTAGGTGATGCCCGCAACTTAGTCCGCGTTTATTTAGTTTTTTAGGGTTCCGTACCCAAAGGGTAAAAACGGGACCCTATTACTAAGACTCCGCTGTCTGTCTGTCTGCTGTCTGTCTGCTGTCTGTCTGTCTGTCTGTCTGTCTGTCTGTCTGTCTGTCTGTCTGTCTCCAGGCTGTATCTCATAAACCGTGATAGCTAGAAAGCTGAAATTTTCACAAATGATGTATTTCCGTTGCCGCTATAACAACAAATACTAAAAATTAAAAAAAATATATATATTAAGGGGGGTCCCCATACAACAAACGTGATTTTCTATTATAGATGATAGTACGGAACCCTTCGTGCGCGAGTCCGACTCGCACTTGGCCGATTTTTTTTATTCCCGCGCGAACTCCTTTATTTTCTGGGAATAAAAAGTAGCCTACCCGAGGAAGGACATACCTTCCTCGGGATGCAACCTATCACTATACCAAATTTCATCGATATCGGTTGAAAACATTGGCCGTTAAAGCATGGCAGGCCGACAGACAGACAGAAAGACAGACAGACACACTTTCGCATTTATTATATTAGTATGGATTCGCCCCTAATGTGACAACATAAAAAATAAGCTTACTTTCGAGTTCGATTATAAACAAAAAATATTATGCATTTCTGGTTTGGCTTATAAGAAACAGCTTTTACCTTACTACTTTCACGTTTCAGAAACCTCGTTAAAATACAGGACTTTAACATATCAGATAATATTAAGAACACTCAGTTGATCAAGCGAAAGAAGAAGGTAAAATAATCCGTAAAGTATTAGCGAGGAGGGTGTCCATTATTTTTTTTTTTAAATTTCATGATGATAGTATATTTTTATTTGAAGGTGATATTTTTGATTTTAATATCCTAAATAATCATGAATGAATGAATGAAATATTCTTTATTGTACTTACACCAATACATAAAATAAATGATTAGAAACTACAAAACAAAAATACAAGTCGGTACAATTGGCGGCCTTATCGCTTTGAAGCGATCTCTGCACTCATATTATAAATGCGAAAGTGTGTTTGATTGTTGGTTTATTCGTTTGTTCTTCAATCATGTCTTATTAAAGCAACGGATCGACTTATTTTTTGCATGGGTACCTATTGTTGTGGACCTGGAGAGTGACATAGGCTACTTTTTAACCCGGAAAACTAAGGAGTTGCCGTGGGAATTAAAAAACTTACCTAGTTCACGCGGAAGAAGTCGCGGGCATCGGCTAGTAAGTTATAAATATGCCATAAGAACGAGATGTGCCAGTTTTATAAACTCTCGTGGTATCAGCCAGAAGTCAGAACGTAGGTCTGGCGAAGAATCGATAAGCGATTGGGATTTTTTTTCTGGAGTATAGACAACGTTCTGGTAAGCGCAGTGAGTCCGGTTAGCAGGGACAGGTGACCTGAGGAACTTGGCAAGAAGCGGGTGGATGAGGTTGGTTGCAGTATGTCCAGCAGTGGACACGCTGATAAATTGATCACTGGTAACGGCTAAATAAAAGTCCATGGTCGCATCCAGTAATTACGTAATATGAATAATAAATAATCCATACTAATATTATAAATGCGAAAGTTTGGATGGATGGATGGATGTTCGTTACTCAATCACGGCTGAACGGATTTGGATGAACTGTAGCTAAAGATAGATTATATTCTGGAATATCACATAGGCTACTTTTTATCCCAGAAAGTTAAGGAGGTCCCGCGGGAACATCATCTAGTATATAATATTCTGTTTGTTTATTTCACCATCCAATTTTTCTAAACTTACCAAACGAGACGAGATATCTGATATTTTGTATCAGCGATCATGTGAGTTTGCAGCACCACCACGGAGTTGTCATAAAAAAAAAAAAAAAAATGTGTTCCGTGGCGTGAACTCTTTATTCAAATCTAAATGGAAAGGAATAAAAATAAATCATGAGTCCTAAAGTCATAAGTACCGTTTATGGTAGACTAGCGGATGCCCGCGACTTCGTCCGCATGGTTTTAGGGGTTTTTTGATTCCCGCGGGAACTCCTTAATTTTCCTAAAGTAGACTATGTCACTCTCCAGGTCCTCAAATATACCTATGCCAAAAATCATGTCGATCCGTTGCTCCGTTGCGGCGTGATTGAAGGACAAACCAACAAACCAGCAAACCAATAAACCAACAAACAAACATACTTTAGCATTTATAATATTAGTATGATACCTGACCAGCTTTTTACCACCACCATCATCATTCATTCCATCGCCGGCCCACTACTACCTTCCACTACTACGGTACCACCACAGAACACATACTCTCTTATGTGTTCTGTGGGTACCACTACTACCGGAAGGACTCTGAGGCATGCACTTTTCCTCACGATGTTTCCCTTTACCGTTATGACAAGGCAAATGGCAAAAGTAAATCAAAAAAGTTAGTGGTCCGAGGATCTCACCCTTGTACGTACGTGACGTACGGTAATCTATAGGCGTCCTTACGAGTAACAAACAGCGTTTAGCTTCCGGCTATCTATAAACAGAATCTTAGTTTACCGAATACCGGCTGACTGACTTCTTAACTACTAGGCTATCATGACTTGTTTTTGAGTCCTGCTTATAGATTCTGAACTAATGGTTACCCTTATGTAAGGAGAAATCATTGGAACTTTAATTGGAAACAAGTTAACCTTTTCACTTTTCCACTATCTTTCCGCTAATTGGATCTAAACAAGATATTTAAAACAGGCTTCAAAGGAAGTAGTCCGAACTTCGAGCGGATATTAATAGATATAAGATGCTAGCTAATTATTAGGAGTGTATTCGTAGTGCACTTCATACAAACGAAGTTTGATTCTTATGCCACTCAGAATAAGAAGCTAGTAAGTGCTATGCCATCAAACTTATTTTTTAAATGCAAATCTGTCAGTGGTTTGCCAGATTTCCGTTTGAAATCACAAAATTGGGAGGCCGCTTCTGTAAATACAAACTTGCTTTGCGTCCGTGCGACTTTATGAAAATCTGATAATAGGTAGGTTCTAGGTACCTACGTATATTTGCTTCTAGAGCGTGTCTATAAAATTGTTTGAGTTTGATTGTTTGACAATTAAAATAAGAATACCTAAAACTTCGTTTGGGGAGCTCTTTAGCGCGCTCGCAGGACACTCCTGTTATAACCTAGCATCTGCGCTGGTCTAGGAAAGGAAAGCCAGTAGGTAATAAAATTCATTAGGTACCTATTTATACATATAAATTACGGATACTTATACTTCGCGCGCGAGTTGAATGCAGAGCTAATGTATGTATCACCATACATAAGCTTTGCATTCAACTCGCGCGCGAACTTTATTATTTCCAACTGTGGAGCTTTTTTTTTTTTTTTTTCACATGCAATAATGAGGACGATTTCAATTTTGATCTAATACAGTAACCATCGAAGAAGTCGGGGACCTATGTCCACAGCTGGACATTGTTGTAGGGTCTTCCACACGCCGCGGTCGTTCCAGCATAGACTCTAATGTCAGTCGGCCGGTTACTTTAGTTCTTCTATATGTCTTAGAAACCGCGAGCAATACAGAGCAATAACCCTCTCCATCGGCCGCTGACTGACTCAGAGTTTACAGAGATAGATTAATAAATTGAACCTAATTTTAATATCTTGATTGGCTCCTGCTCCATCAAGAAAGTTAAATTAATCAAAGCTCAGTGCAGCTTTTCATATTGTCAGTTCTCACCCAGTTTTCTCAAGTCAGTTCTGTACAAGCTATAGATTAATCAAATATAACTGTTAGGTGTACATATAAAGCGGCGAAGGCTCGCTTCCGTGGACGTCACTCACTGCCTATCGAACGAGCTGCGCGCACGGTCGGTCCTCCCGCGCTTTTTGACAATCACAATTTTTTAATCTGTGAAACTTTTTTTTAAAAGTGACCGCATTGAACGTAGGTAAGTGTTTCAGCCATCTGTACTAAGTAGGTCAAGTTTGCTTTTGAAATGCCTCCTTAATGATGAATGTTTAAGTATTACTTACTTTATTAGTTGACTTTTTATTATCTCGCGGCTTCGTCCGTGTAGATATTAGGTATTTTTATTTTTTTCTTTCTTTGTGTGAGTAATTAAATAAATGAATCTTCAATGACCCACACATTAATGTCGCCAAATGACAAAATCTCTGTGCCATACCATGATCCAATAGTGTAACTTCAAGTTACTTATCGTGTTTTTAGTAAAGCTAACGCAACACGAGCCTTTTAGGTCAAACGTCGTGATTTTGACAGCAAAAAGGCAGATTAACATAACGTTTTCCACGTGAAAACTCACGCAAAATTCACTAATACCATAAAAAGGTCACAAACAGTATGTCAGGTTTTCCCAGCAAGCAGGTATCAATCACATTTTAAATGCGAATAAAGTATGAATACTTAATGAATATAAAAATTAATAGAGTTGTCGTGTTCTTACTTTATTGGACTAATAATAGTGATGGCATCATTCCTAAGCCTTGTGTTGTGTATTTGTTTTGTCGAGTTGTGTGTTAAGCCGGTTCACCTCAAATATTTTGGTGTTTACAACAGCTGTCATCTCAGGGCAACTGCTAATTTGAATTCCTTACACGGTGTTTCGGAGCGGTCTTTATTGTGTTCTTGCCCTAAAAATAAAAATGTTTTTAAGAATAAGCTTTACCAAATGTTAAATTTTAAGTTGAATAAGCTTTTTAAAGTGAAACTTCTTTAGAATCGTTGTGATTTGAAAATTCAACGAAACGAAAAAGCGACACCAAAAAGAGACAAACATATTCATAATAGGATAAATCCTATTATGAAGAGAATGAGATAGTATACAAGTTATATTTATCTCATTCTCTCGTAGGCAATTTTCTGAAGTTTCACGTCTGCCGTGTGTGTTGTTTGACACACACTTTTTTTTGTTGAACTAGTGATAGACACCCGACCCCCTAAACGGGGTTTAATCCTCCGGCACGCACCTCCAAGTTATCCTTCCACGCGGCCAAGCGCTGGCCTATATTATATTTAAAAAAAAAAAAAAAATTTCAAAGTTAAAGTAAAGTTATGAGCGTTTTAAGAATTTAAAACAGTTTGCTTCAAACGGTTAAGGAAAACATCGTGAGGAAACCTGCATACCCGAGAGTTTTTCATTTGTTCTCGAAGGTGTGTGAAGTCTGCCAATCCGCACTTGGCGAGCGTGGTGGACTAAGGCTAAACCTTACTCATTTAGAGAGGAGACGTGCTCAATAGTGCACTAATGTACTAGGCACGTGCTCAGTGTGCACTAGTGTATTAGGCAATGGTCAAATGGGTTGATAATTGATATTATGAAGCCATTTTTGGAGATTTTACTTATTCTCTTACTAGGTGCAAGCGACTCCGACTGCGTAGATTTAGGATTTGAAAATCAACTATTCATCAAAACCTAAATAATTGAGATTTTCATTGAAGGCACTTGTAACAGTTTGAATGAAAAATATTTGAATTTTATATTCATACAAAAATAATTACCTAATTGTAAATTTCATAAAAAAATACTATAATGACTCCATTTTATCAGTGATCTAATCATTATAATCAAAGTTGCAGCATTTATGCTCAAATATAATTAAAAATAATTGCAATTGTATGTACTTATTTGATGTGCAATTGAATATGGATACGTTGTTGAAGTAAAACATTAATAAACATAATTTTCTTTTTTACAGTTAAAGTGGAGCGATCTGTAAAATGAAGCCGTTATTTCTAGGTGAGTTACTAAGTAATGCTTAGGTAGGTACTGTAACATAGGTACTTGGAGTTTAATAAACTCCGTGTGTACTATCTATTGCTTATCGATTGCTGACAAATCGAAGTAAAATAGCCTATGCTCAGCCAATATCCTGCTTTTTAAGAAATCATTCATTCCTTTTTTTTATCCACTATAGACAACTAGTATGCTTTTTTTTATAATCATCTCACGTTGAAGAAACTTGGTTTTGCGAACTGTATTGTATCTACCACGGTTATTTCAATTATCTCAAACGTGATCACAGGATGCCCACTAGAAGCAGTAGACCGTGTAAAAATAAATAATCTTGTCTATTATAAAATCGTAATTGTTTGTCTGTTTTTGATGATCTTCACGGAAATACTAATTGGACCTATTGGGACGGGATATTTAATAATTTTGTGTCTATGGCCGAATTAATGGCCCAAAAATTGAAATATAGAAAAAATTGTTTATAAATTATAATGTAATCTCTACAAATAAGGTAACAGCTCAATGAACCGTATTGAACGAGGGTAAAGAAGAGCGAAGACCAAAAGCTAGTTATTTTGTTTAACTGAGGCAAAATACCTTAAGTTTTTAAAAGCTTTTGTTTAATATAGTTTAAAAGCTTTTGTTTAATAAAAGTCCTTTTATAAAATGATATAAGTTTAAGTACGTAGTACGTACCTATTCGCCCTTTCCAATGACAGACGAATTTGTATTGCATTCTTGTTGTCAACATCCGCTAAGTAGGTAATAATTCGTAGACCCGTACGTGAGGATCATAATATTTCAGATGATATTATCACTAAACAAAGGCTGTATTATGCTGAGTCCTGACCTGTCCCGGCTGTCGTTTATTTTCCACGTGCATTCGAAATCCTTGGAAACCACACTTCTGTTTGGAGAATGTTTACTAGATAATATACAAGAAAATATGTAGATACTGTGCTAATAGCCATTTTAAATTATTAATAGCAAAAATACACAAGAGTAAAAAACAAATTGTATCAAACCTTTATATGGACCGCGCTCACTAGTGAGACAGGACCACACGTTATTACCCTCCGACGCAGACAATATGGTGTGTTTTCGCTCTTAGAGAGAGTTTTAGCAACATAATATAAGTCTTTAGGAAATGCAGAAGATATCACAGAAAGAAATTTCCCAAATGTTTTCTCAATAATATTACTACTGGTTGGTTGGTAAGCCATGGGGGGGGGGGGGGGGGGGGGCAATTTTGCATTGGTACCTAAATAAATAACTACCACCCTTATAAATGTGATTATCCGAGTTTCAAGCTGACAAAAAGGAGACAACATTAGTCATTGAGTAACATTAGATCCCAGCCATCTTGTAAAATTTATTTACTTTGCAATTGACTAGAGAAATAATTTCATTGAGCGAGTTGGCTCAGTGATTACTTTCCCAGGCGGTATGCGCTAGATTACTTAGTAACGTCAGCATACAACATTTTTAAGATGGTCAAGTAAATCAATTTAAGTAAGTAAGTAATTTTAAGTAATTACAATTTGATTGTTACAATTATTAACTTATTAGAAGAAATTGATTTTTTTTATTTAAAACTATTGAGAGAATATTGATCCAAGAACACGTCTGTTTCGTAAATAATAAAATTATTATCGTTACAAGATAAGTTTGGCTGAAATAATAGGTAACATTACATTACGCAATACGTGTGCAGTATAATAATTGTAAGATTTTTTTTGTTATTATTTTATACTGAGTTACTATACTTTTCTATAGGTAATATGATCCTCGAGTCTAAAGATTTTACAATTACCTAATGAGTGTTGAAACGCTTGCACGAAAGCTTAATTCCTACTAAATTTGTGTAAGGATGATATTTTTTTTACCTATAACTTGTATAAACCCAATAAATGCGTAAATATATAGTTCCTGTTGAATAAAGCCTTTTTATGTCAACCGTATGTTTTTAAAGATCCCGTGGAAGCTTATTAATTTGTCAAAGTAAAAATTGCATAAGTCGTCCCCGGGGGCTTAATCTCAAACATATATCTGTATCAAAGTCCATTAAAATCGGTTGAGCCATGCAAGCGCAGCAGACAAATAGACAAACTGACAGACACATACACTGACATGTAATTTTTGTTTTAGTGCTGACTACGGATATCAAAGTTATATTTACAATAGAAATTTGGTCTGGTGGGAGGCTTGGGCCGCGGCTAGTTACCACCCTACCGATAAAGACGTGTCGCCAAGCGATTTAGCGTTCCGTACCGTATAGGGGTATGGGTATAACTGCCATGCCCCTAACAGGTTAGCCCGCTACCATCTTAACTGCATCATCACTTACCATCAGGTGTGATCGCAGTCAAGGGCTAACTTATAGTTGATAAAAAAAATATTTTATGTAAAGAATTTTTACCAAGAAATCAGTGTTTTTTTTTGTAAACTGTACCTACTAGAGAGAGTACAATAGTGTAGGGTCAGCGCAGTGCATTCACCGTTCGTCGTGCCTTACTAGTTTACGGCTAGGCTACATTCTATTAGCTCCTATTATCATAAAATACAGCGCCTCTGGCACAGCGGTGGATACCGCTGTGCCAGACCTGGACGTGTACCTGGATAGGTGCACGTTTGACGCATCAACAATGGGTATTGAGTTCGATTGTCTTTGATTTTTCATATTTTAATGTGTTCAACCTAATATTAGTATTACGCGCATCTGGTGACGGAAGGTTTTTTTGCCACCATTCCTTTCTAAAAATAAAAAATTACGCGATTAAAAAAACTCTTCGTACTTACCTAGTCAGTAAACATCAGCTAAAAAGTAGTTAAAATAAACCAATCCTTTAGTAAGCTGTGCTTGTTAGGAATCAGCTTAAAAAGGCGAACAGCAATAATTATGTATGACTATGACACTAGCAGATGCCCGCGACTTCGTCCGCGTGAAATAAGTTTTTAAATTCCCACGGGAACTCCCTAATTTTTCGGGTTAATATATAGCCTATGACAATCACAAATAATGTGGCTTTCTATTGGTATCAGAATTTTCAAAATCGGTTCAGTAGATCCAGAGATTACCCCCTACAGGCGACAACCTCACAAACTCACAAACTTTACCTCTTTATAATATTTAGTATAGATGATCCTTTGCAGTTAGTGTGGGAATAAGGTAAATTGCATCTTCGTGTACAGCGTCCGTTAGAATGCATTGGTACCGCTAGCGACCTCTATTTCTACCTGGCAGCTAGTACCTGCAATCGATATCAACGTTATTCATCCTACTTATTCCAACTTAATATTAAAAATACGATAAAGTGTTGTTTGTCCTTCTAAAATACCACAACAAGGCAACGGATCGACTAGCCTGGAGAGAGAACCTAGAAAGAGAGTGGCATAGGCTCCTTTTTTTTCGGAAAAAGAAAGAGTTGGTACAATATTTAAAAATACCCAAATCTACCCGGCAAAGTCGTGGACATCATCTATTTACTTTTTTACATAGAGTTATCATGTGATAAGTTATCATGTAATAATTTTTATTGAAAACAATACAATAGAAATTAAAGCAAGCTAGCCTAACCTAATTACCATATAAATCATGCCCGCGTGAAATGGTGGGCGAGAATGCTGGCTGCATTTCCGCGCTGGACAGCCAGGCTGATCCTTTGCGCAAAAGATGAGCCAGCCCTTCTGTCACCAGATGAGGCAATCAACCGCGGTGAAATATCTTGCAAAAAAATTAAAATAAAATATTTTTTATATACTTATGAAATTCATTAAAATACTTACTCGTATATGCTGCACCACACAAAGCCGACCCATTTGATATCGGTTCGCCTGTCTGTACGCAGTCTACCAGTAAGATTTTACATTGAAAATTCGATGGATTGTAATCGAGCGTTCGATCACATCAAAATCACATCAAAATGGATCCAAAAGCTTTTGATTTAAAGTCACAAATTCAGCACAACAGATTTTAATTAAGAAACTTTTCCGTTGATCTAACGCTCAATACGATCATCGAATTTGCAATGTGAAAACTTAGTACCTACGGGATTGGATTTATCTTAATTCTTACAAATTAGGCAGAAAATACATGAAAATTTCTTGTGACAAATGACATCTCTAGACAATAGAGATGTCTTTTAAGAAACTAGCAGATGCCTGCAACTTCGTCCGCGTGAGATAAGTTTTTTAAATTCCCACGGGATCTCCCTATATTTTCGGGTTAATATATAGCTTATGACACTCACAAATAATGTGGCTTTCTATTGGTAATAGAATTTTCAAAATCGGTACAGTAGACCAAGAGATTACCTCCTACAACCTCACAAACTCACCAACTTTACCTCTTTATAATATCAGTATAGATTCAGTCGCAATGGTTGTTGTATGAAACTGAGACCATACATTACAAGATATTTTTTCTTGTCTTATCAAATTAAAAACGCGGAAAATTAACGAGTTCCCGCGGGAATAAAAAAAAACTTTACTCACGCGGGCGAAGTTGCGGGCATCAGTTAGTTCGCAAATAAACGTGAAACACTTGATATTTACGTCAGAATTTGTAATAAAATAACATTAATTAATTTTGGTTTAAATGTTGACAAGAGGATTTCTGTATTCATTATTCCAAACAAGTTTCTAAAAATGTTGTTTTCAATAAATTTTATGCTTTAAAAAAAAATGTTTAGTTTTAAACCAGTATGTCGTGCGACTTAAATTTTAACACCTATAGAAAGTCTGATTAACAGGTTCACTAAGGTTAAGCGGTCAATACCTAAAGGCAACTTTCACACGTTGCCAAAATTGAGTTGAAGTGGAAAAATTCTTAGGATGGCGCAATGTAGGATTTTATACCAAACAAAATAAGGTTAAAAGCTGAATGTTATTTTTTTCAGTTTTGGTGTTAGCAGTTGGTCTTACAAATGCACGATGGATGAGAAAACAGCGGTCTGATCAACCCAAGGAGACTAGTTTTATTGGGGACGCTACTAATGAACTTTCTACAACTATTTTACAGGTAAGTTTAAGTTATGTGGATTATCATGTACCCCTGTTTGGACTTTTTAAGCAAATAGAAAAAAAAAATTAGTAAAATCCAACACCTGATTGATTTCTTCCCAATGTGACATTGCCCATTTGGATGGCCAAAGACTTTTTAAATTATGCAGTCTGTCTAGGTTTTCGATGTAAAAATAGCACATTTAATGTTTCAGGGGTACATTGACGATGACAAGGATATTGCATTCTCTCCCCTGGGCTACTCAGCCATCCTCGCCATCCTCGCTGAGGGTGCAAAAGGCGAAACAAGAAACCAACTTGTGTCAGCTCTCCACTTACCTGAAGACCAAAATCTTACAAGAAAAACTTATCGATACATCATGGAACGGCTAAAATATAGAAATGAATACAGATATAACCAACCAGAGTTAAAAAACTTTTTCTATATTTACAAAAACTATACAATCAATGAAGATTATAAAAAGATTTTAGAAGATTTCTACTTGACTGATGTGCGATCAGTTGAAAAGTATCACATGCTTGAAGAACCAGAAGACCACGAAGACGAGAAAGAAAAGAAAAATATTCAAAAGATGGAAGAAGTTGCCGACCTAATACCACCAAAAGAATCTAATGAGAAGCTTATTTCATATGCTGTTGAAGATATTCCAACCAAAGTCGATATTTCTAACATTAATAATAATTACAAACCTGCTAAAAATATTAAAGAAAAAATAAAGTACGTCAAAAGCTCCCAAGATACGAAGAAGTATGAAAACGATGATGAAGAAGAAACTATGGTGGCAGTAGAAGCTAGAAATCACGCGAGGAGTTTTGATTATACGAGCAGAGTTCTTACTGAGAAAAATGATATAGCTTCAAGTCTTTCCGTGAACAGTGTTGGAGAAAAAACAAGCAAATGTAAGTTTTTTATCTGCTACAATCATATCATCAACTCTTTAAGATTTGATACGTTCTCTAGGGTTTTTAAAAGCTTATTACGTTGGTAAAATTAATTTTAATATTTTGAACATCAGTCTGAAAGTTATTTTTAATTTCAGCTACGAATTCGTTGATGCTCATCTTTAACGGTATGTACTTCCGTGGTTCTTGGAAGAAGCCTTTCGATAAAGTGGAACCCGGGGTGTTCTACAAATCTAACACGGAGAAGAAACAAGTTCAAATGATGAAGACTCGAGGCAGTTACAAGACCAATTCCTTCCCTGAATTAGATAGTGAAGCTATCCTGTTGCCGTACGATGTAAGCACAAACATATTATCTTCATAGCCCTCTTTTAACCTTAACGACCTCCCAGGCGCAGTGGTGACCGACGTGGTTTTATTGCGTGTGGTCCCGGGTTCGATTCCTGTCATTTGTGAATTCTCTCTGATCTGGTCTAGTGGGAATCTTCGGCCGTGACTAGTTACCACCCTACCGGCAAAGACGTACCGCCAAGCGATTTGTACGATGCCTTATTAATACTGCTCCGACCATAGATGAAAATCGTTCCTCAAGTATCCAAAATGTTACTCGATCCAATTTTAGTTAAATCAGGGCAAAGATGGCGTAATAATAAAAACTACACGTTTTAATTATTTTTTTAAATAAAATGCCTCACTTTACAGGGTGACCGATACGCTCTTCTATTGCTAGTTCCACGCTCAAGAGACGGTCTGATTAGACTTGTTGCTGATCTGCCAGCAGTATCACTATCGGAGATTCAGGAAAGGCTACGTGAAGAGGAACTTCAAGTTTCACTGCCCACATTCTATGTGGATACCACAACAAAGCCCGTTGCTGCTTTAGCTAAGGTACGATTACTAAATAATCTAGCTGATGTCCGCGAGATCACTACGTGGACTTAGGTTTATCAAAATCCAGTGGGAATTCTTTGATTTACTGGATACAAAGTAGCCTATGTTACTCTTCAGGTCCTCAACTATTTGCGGCGTGATTGAAGGCCAAACTTATAAACAAACACAATTTCGCATTTATTATTATGATTTTTTCTTCGTCTTCTGTAAAAGCCTGCCTGTTGAGCCTGATTGTTTTTTAAATCTTGTAAAAAATGTGTCACGCTTACCTGGTTTCTCTAAAGTAGCGCTGTCAAGATATATTCTAGCCACTGATGATTTTCTTTTCTGGAATATTTTTTGCATAATATCATTTTTAGTTTTATGTTTTTACTAGCTGATACCCGCGACTTCGTCCGCGTGGTTTAAGTTTTTTTGATTCCCGCGGGAACTCCTTAATTTTCCGGGATAAAAAGTAGCCTATGTCACTCTCCAGGTCCTCAACTCCAGGTCAACTCCAGGTCCATGCCAAAACTCACGTCGATTCGTTGCTCCGTTGCGGCGTGATTGAAGGACAAACCAACAAACCAACAAACAAACTTTCCCATTTATAATATTAGTATTATTATTTCCCTTGTAGTTTGGAGTAAGCAGCATCTTTGGCCGGGATGCAGAGTTGACAGGAATTTCAGCAAAAGAAGGCCTGTTCGTTCAGGAACTTGTTCAGAATGTTGCCGTACGTGTGGACAACACTGATGCATCAGCAAGTATGCTCGGAGGTAATGTTACATATTTCAGATTTATTTTTCTTTCTTTAGCTCGCGACTTTGTCCGCGTGGATTGAGGTTTTATGGTTCCCGCGGGAACTCCTTCATTTTCCGGAATAAAAAGAAGCTTTAAACAAGACTATTATTCATCTCTGTGCCAAATTTCATGCAGATCCGTTCAGCCGTTCTGGCATGATTGAGTAACAAACATCCATCCAAACTTTCGCATTTATAATATTAGTATAGGTTTGTAAAATAAATATAAAGATTAAGGAGAGGACAGAATTTGCATCCAGAATTTGCGTCGGTGACGTTTATTGAAGAATATTCCAGCCATAATATTTTTTTTTAGCTGGTGGCAAATGATAAAGTAGTCTTAGATGGTAGCGGGCTAACCTGTTATGGCAGTTATATTATTGACCCTCCATACGCCTTATCGGTTTCTACACTATATAGTACCGGAATACTAAATTGCTTGGTGGCACGTCATTGCCGGTAGGATGGTAACTAGCCATGGCCGAAGTCTCCTACCAGACCAGACCAAAGAAAATTCAGAAATTATAAATTGACCCTGCCCGGGATCGAACCCGGGTCCTCCTGCTTATAAGACCACCACCACTGCACCAGGTCTGCAATTAGGTATGTCATGATGGTAAAGTGAACCCAAAATGCGTATTTACATTCAAATTATGTCGCATACAATGTAATTAAGTATCTTTGCATCATCAAATAAGATGTAGTTATTTAGATGCACTATCGTGCTTTGCATATTATACTGTGTCATGTCTAATAAATTATCTTTTCATTTTCATTGCAGCTAGCAACATCGTTGAAGAATTGGAGGCTCTCGAGTCACTAAAGAACCTTCCCCTTTACGAAACAAAAGAACCACGCCGTTTCTCTGTTGAACATCCATTCGTGTTCTATATCGTTGATCGTTTGGATAATCTTGTCGTTGTTGCTGGCAAGGTCACTGACCCGCAGACTCCATCTGACAATTAAACCTTAACCAAACAAAATGAGATTGAATAATAAATACCCCATGTAATTGGCAACTTTCCTCAGAATCATCCCTAAACACAATGAACACATCGGAAAAAATTTGAATTAGTTTAGCGTTTGATCCTTAAGTTTCACTTTATTAGATAAAATTCGCTTTTACTGTTCAGTTACTTTGTAACTGGTTGGTTGCGAAAGGAATTTTTTTTAAATTATTTCATCAGGGCTGCTTAAAAAGTAAGGAATCCATAATATTATTCTATAATTTCGTTCAGTCCTTTTGTCTTGTATGTCGCATCAATTTCACTTTACTGACCTAAATTATTCTTTTGCTGTGGGGTCGACGAATAGAGTATCCAACAAACCAGACGCATTTGATAATAAAAAAGTACACAGCGTAGATTAATTAGCTTTAATTTTATTTATTGTTTTACATGTGATATTTTTAAGATTAAAATACATATTTATTGAATAAAAATATGATGTTCCCTTTCATTTTTCTCCATAACAATTATTAAATTGCAATTGCATTTATTTATTTTTAACTAAATGAGACTACCTTCAGGAGTCCATAAAACTAAAGGATCTGCATCAATTTATTCCTTCAATCACGAGTGATTGATGTTGTGAGCTGAGGCAGAAAATTATCATATTTTTTTAAAATGTAATTGTAAACGTACTTATTAAGCCGTGTTTATGGCAAAATCTACAGCAAAGCAATACCTATAGTCCAATGAAGACTAAGCCCAGTCCGCAGTGGTAAGTACTCAAAATAATATAAACCACTGAATCAAATAAATATTATAAATGCGAAAGTTTGGATGGATGGATGTATGGATGTATGGATGTATGTTTGTTACTCAATCACGCTCCAACGGATGAACGGATCTGGATGAAATTTGGCACAGAGATAGATTATAGTCTGGAATAGCACATAGGCTACTTTTTATCCCGGAAAATTAAAGAGTTCCCGCGGGAACCGAAAAACCTCAATCCACGCGGACGAAGTCGCGGGCATCAGCTAGTAGGTTAATATCTCAAACAGTGTCTACGAATAGAAGTAGGTAGGTACTAAGTCGTATCCATCTGTTGATTTTTGCTTTGATTTGATCCAGAGCATCACGTTTCTTGCTCGTAACTGAAAGAGATTGACGGTCTGATCACTGCATATTAGGTATTCCTTCACAAGATTTAAGACGATACGGGAGGGCGGTTTCCCCCATACAATCGTATTAGTCTGTTTTCTCCGTGAATAATTACAATAGAGAAAATATTTTTGCACCATAAAATTTATACGAGTCCGTGCCATGTCCCTATGTTTTGCTTTTTTCAATAAATTAATAATTTTAAGAATTTGGAACCTTCAAAAATTGCAAAAAATGGCCCAGTTTTCGCGTCATCATTAGATATCCCGCATATAAATTTGACGAATATAATCAAAAAAAGAAAAACATACCGACATAGCCTGAGTCCTTCTTAAATTGTTCTTGAAAATAAAATTAAAATCGGTTCTGTTTTGGAGGAGGAAACTGAAAAATACGAGAGTAAGAATTCGACTGTTTTTCATAGGTATTATCGGTCCAAGTTGCAGTTCCATAACGTCCCTATCGGGTGTTATGGAATTCTATTCGAGGAGCAGCGCGACGGCAATATAATTGTTCAATACCTATTCTCAAAGTTTCCCGTTCATCCCATATCCTCTTAACGATTCCAGGCAACCCAGCTTTTCATTAGTATCACTTTGTTTTTATATTTGTAAGATAACGGGCTTCTAAAAGCCCGAATTGTTTGAGAGCAATCGTATTGCCAGTTGGCACAATATTCCTAAGTAGGTATGTAGAATTCGATTTGGTATTGTTTGACTGCACTTGATCTTACTTTGACAGTATCAATGCAGCTTAATAGTTAATATCTGTACATATCACGAAAGAGGGTACTTACAATATAAACTTCAGAAGTAATTATTACCCTGTGCTAGAAAGTAAAAAGTGACGAAGTAAAAAGCCGCTTTTAGAGAAATCGCCCACGCTGGTCGTGGCCACTAAACAGTGAAAAGCTATATTTTGTTATATAAGTGTAAAGTATGTCAAAAGAAAACGTAATCAGATCAAAAATACCGATTCCGGTCGATCCATTACCACCTTTATCAGAACAAACTCTGAAAAGGAATCGAATAATGAAAAATGAGCATCATCCACGTCATCCACTAGAAACTCTTTATCAAGAAGCTGGTAACTCAGAAAGCTCTTCTTTGAATTATAGAAAAATTAAAAAAGGTTTAAGAAGATCCAATAGTGCTCTGACTAAAATCGACACTCAACACGTGACTATACGAAAAAACAATGAAGACTTAGATTGGAATTACAATGTTTTTAAAGACAACCCACATGATGACGATAACAATGAAAGAAAGATTAATAAAGGTGCACTTGAAGCTCCTAAAGATAGTCGTCTAGGAGAAAGTCGCAAAGTTTCGACTCCTGCTTTGAGGACGCTTTCTAATCTAGAACCATCCAGAATAAGAAATATAAAAAGAAGTCTTAAGAGACCACACAGTCGGGAACTGATAGGCATTTCTCCGGCCGTAAGTGATGGCAAAGGAGAAGAGAAACACAGACGTAGACTAGTTTTTACTACAACAAGTGATTGTTTTGCCGGCAAATCGCAATCTAATGACTCATGTAAGTACCTATTATTAAGTATTTAACTATTATTAGTAAGTTAATAAGTAAGTATTTTACGAATACACACATAATTGCATTCATTTTATTTTTTTAATAAATAACTCAAAATTAAACAAATGAACTGCTGAGTTTATTAGATCGATTCAAGCACCGACGTATCTGCTTTAATTTATGTGTTCAATCAGCTGACATTCAGATCAATAATATTGCACATCTTTTTGTATACAGGGCTTAATTCCTATGCGTCAAGTTACAATCAAGATTACGGCCTAGATTTGTTCAATTATCTATTGATGAGGGAGACAACTCCACAAAAGCCAAGAATAACTAACTCAGGGCGCAGTCTTATCATGAATTGGCTTGTAAAAGTGAACGTAAGTACACTTCCTATTATATCCTTCTTATTTCTTTATCTGGACAGGTCTCCGCACTTAAAATATGACCCCATCGGCTGTCTGTTGTACGTAATAAGGACACTGAGGACGATAATCATATAAAATACTTATTATGTTACTAGCTGATGCCCGCGACTTCGTTCGCGTGGATTGAGGTTTTTTGGTTCCCGCGGGAACTCTTTAATTTTCCGGGGTAACAAGTAGAAAATGTGTTATAAATCAGACTATAATCTATCTCTGTGCCAAATTTCACCTAGATCCGATCAGTCGTTCTGGTGTGATTGAGTAGCAAACATCCATCCATCCATCCAAACTTTCGCATTTATAATATTAGTTTAGATTAGATTAATAATCGTCCTCAGTGTCAACTACAATTATAGTGTATTACAACTTACCACAACCTACTTATCACAACTTTCGCAATCGACTTGGTTAAAGTTTTACTTATCTGGTATCTCTTTTCTTAATTTTTTTAAACTAACTATTGCATTGAAAAAAAATTAAGATGATTTTGACAATTTTTTTTAGATATAATGAAGTTTTATTTAGAAAATACATTAATATAATAAAATCTAAAAATTAAACTATCATAAAATAATTTTTTTCGAATATAAAAGTTTATTTATTTCATAGAACTTCGTCGGTTTATTTAAAATAAATCCTTATATACCTACTAACCAAATGTCAATAAGTCAATTTGTAATTTTTTATCTCAATCTAATATAGGGTCCGACAGGAAATCCCGCAGCGGTGCAAACGGCAGCATGGTACTTCGATACCGTGCTCTCCGTTGGTGAAGTCCAAGTAGACAAGCTGCAAGTGGTTGCTGCCGCTTGTTATTGGATAGCGCTGAAGATTCACGGCACTTACAGGTCTGCCAAGAAACTGGTTACTACTGGCGCTAATGCCTACTCTGCCAAGCTTTTGATGTCTGCCGAGAAAGCTGTGTTGAGGAGATTGGTGAGATTACATTTTATGAGGATTGTAATAACGTATACCTATCCCACTAGTTCAACTGATTAGAAAGGCCTCTCTGACCTGATAAACTAAGGTATATATCCCACTAGTTCAACTGATTAGAAAATTATCATATGGCCTCTTTTACCTGATAAACTAAGGTACGAGTATATCCCACTAGTTCAACTGATTAGAAAAGTATCATAAGGCCTCTTTGACCTGATAAACTAAGGTATATCCCACTAGTTTAACTGATTAGAAAAGTATCATAAGGCCTCTTTGACCTGATAAACTAAGGTATATCCCACTAGTTCAACTGATTAGAAAAGTATCTTAAGGCCTCTTTTATCTGATAAACTGACACAACTGTTTAGTTGTGTGTATAAATGTTGTCCTTGGAAACTTTGAGGAAACCCTTAGTCACAATACTGGGATACGGCTTACTGACAGTTAAAGTTGAGTTTTAGTTGTTCTCAGATCAATCTGTCCCAATTATGTGCCATATCAGTGATATATTTTATTATTTAGGTAAATGTATTTTATTGAGAAAATAATAATAATGTCCTCCCGACCGAATTTCGGTCGCCGTGGCCGAAATTCGGTCGGGAGACCTAACTCCAGAGAGATTAACCATCTGCGCGGGAGATATTATAGTGCACAAGTGTGTGCGCATACACAGGTGCACTCTCTGTTCCTTTACTCTCATAGCCCGATGGGACGGAAAATCCGACACGACCGGAGAGAGATCAGGCGCAGGACCGACGGCTTTACGTGCTCTCTGAGGCACGGGGGTGAAACACCGCCAAATTCCTTACTCCGGGCTAGTACCTACTGAGAATATCTTGTCAGAAAAACCCAATACTTGCTATTGCCCGACCCGGGAATCGAACCCGGGACCTCGTCGGCCGCAGTCGAATATGCTAACCACTACACCAACGAGGCAGTACCTAATATAGTAAGTATATTGAGAAAATACCTAATCATCAGCTAGCGCAAACCCAAGATTGACCACCAGGAAACGCCACTGCATATAAGTCAATAGACACTATTATTTTTACACTTCATATTGGGGTGATAATATAAAATTCTCATCCTTTATTCAACAGAAATTCCCGATCCAGCCAATAGTGGCCCAGGATTTCATATCCTACTTATCATGGGTGTGCGATTCATCTAACTACGAGGAGATTCAGTCAGCTGCCACGCTCCTCCACATGGCAGGCCTGGTGGTATACAAATCCCTCATCGTCAACTACCCGTCAGTGTTAGCAGCCGCTGCTCTGTGCAACGCCTTGAATCTGCTCCGGAAGAAAGGTTTGCTGGTGAAGCTAGAGAACAATTTTATGTAAGTATCTATAAAATAATAATGCTAGGTTAAAGATGAAAAAATCAAAACAAAAAAAAACAAAAAACCCCGGCTGAGTTTGTTGTGGGCTCTTCTCAGACCAGGGCGCGTTTGAAACCCTCGTAGCTTTAGTCTTAAGATACCGTTGTTACTTATCACCATCAAGTCTTATTCTTTGTAAACATGACGTTCTGAAGGTGTACTTTGTAGGTACCTATTTTGAATAAAGATGTTTTTATTTGATTTGATGATCTAAGAAAAGACGATCACTTGGAATACCATGTGAAATACTAAACAACATTCTTTGCAAATAAATGATTATTTATTTATTTACATGGAAACAGGGAATGGCTCTGAGCAGTGAGAAATTACGACTCAGATTCTTATTTTTAAATCCATACATTATTAATGTGAAAGTGTGTTCGTCTGACTGTCTGTCTGCTACGCTTTCCCGACCCATCATTTCAACCGATTTCGACGAAATTTAGTACAGAGGTAGGTTGTATCCCGGGGAAGGACATAGGCTACGTTTTATCCCGGAAAATCTAGAAGTTCCCCCGGAAATTAAAAACTTAATCCACGCGGACAAAGTCGCGGGCATCATCTAGTACAAAATAAATGACAATCAAGCTTAATGCTAGTTAGCCTAATCAAATTATTATTACAACTAATTTGTATAACTATTATTATTAGTATACAAATTATTACAACATGAACAGCCAGTCTGATCCTTTGCGCACAAGTTATACTTATTTAATTTTTTTATTCCTTAGATATAAAGAAGCAGTGAAGAAGGAGTGTAACTTCGTCGGCATATGCATACTACAGAGGGATGCACTCAGAAAAATGACATCTTCACGTTTTGAATATCGAGCCCTGCTGGAAAACGCGAAAGATCCTACTTTGACTGAAAAAATTTTAACTTCAGTAAAAAAATTATAAATACTTATGTAAATTTTAGATATTTATTTTAGGTCCTGGTTAAAAAACACCAATTAATTCGTTTCGTAGTTTCAAAATATTGTTTTACAAGATCTCATCATCTCATGATCATGAAAAAAATTGCATTTTTCAAGTTAGCAGGTGATGAGTGTTATTTTGTTACTTTTTTTATTCTCTTTACTCTATCACCCATTCATTCTGCTATAAAATTCGTGAAGTGAGCCAGTATAATTTTACCGTCCCGTTGACGTCCTTTTCACTAAATAAAATTAATTAATTAATTTATTGATAATTATTATATATCAACCACATTTGGACGTTTTTTTTTAAATGCTATTTGTAAAGAGTAATGATTCTTTGACATAAAATTTTAAATGTTTTAAACTTGAGGCGATGATGATTTATTTAATAACTGTAACAGAAGTTATTTTATGCCCATAATAACGTCCGCTTTATTAAAAAATCCTTTGGGAAATTTTTGATTTTCCGGGATAAAAAGTATTCCCGTCCTAATACACAGAGTAACTTTTGCTTATAAAACATATGTGCTTCAAGGCTTTTCTTTTCAATTTTTACTTATATCATGATATTTTTATTTCCTTTCTCCAATTTTAAAATTTACTGATCCATTATTTATACAATTTAATCGATATGACCAAACCATTGTTTCTATGACCTAAGAACACAAGACTTCAGTTATTAAATCGACGTGACATTCGACAACCAAAACTTTAATAAATTTCACGTTGTTTTGATGTATTCTTTAGTAATAGACTTATTATATTTACCTACCTACTAATGGTTTATAGATGATGGCTTGATGTATGGAGGATGGCTTTTAAGAGGGCAGATGGGGAAATGCCAACACTCAATACGAAAGAATCGTTCTAGCCAATGTAATCGCTTTTGGTTTATATACTTACCTAAATATAAAAGACTAGCTGATGCCCGAGACTTCGTCCGCGTGAAATAGGTTTTTTAAATTCCCACGGCAACTGCCTAATTTTTCGGGTTAATATATGACACTCACAAAGCACTCAATGTGGCCATAGAGATAAAATGTGGCTTTCTATTGGTACCAGAACTTTCAAAATCGGTTCACTAGATCCAGAGATTACCCCCTACAACCTCACAAACTTTACCTCTTTATAATATTAGTATAGATTTATCCTTAGCATATCCCAAATTATTATTTTAGATGCTCTAATAACATGAAAACTCTCTGGAAAACAGAAAATAGATGGCGCTGCACTGTTTATTATTTTATTTATAATTAATATTTTTTAATGATCAATGGTACTTACATTATTATTGATCATCTAGCAGATGCCCGCGACTTAATAGGTTTTTTAAATTCCCACGGGAACTCCCTAATTTTTCGGGTTTATATAATTATAGCCCATGACACTCACAAATAATGTGGCTTTCTATTGGTAGGTACCAGAATTTTCAAAATCGGTTCAGTAGATCCAGAGATTACCCCCTACAACCTCACAAACTCCCAAACTTTAGCCCTTTATAATATTATTAAAGATTATAGATATCATTTCTATCAGATTTTCCAGGCCATTAACAATTGAACCATAATATTATTTGGGGTCAAAATAAACACTGATGGCGCCGAGAATAAACTGGACATGGAAAAACCACAAGGTTCATAACAATAAAAACTTAATTCCGCTACAAGTAACAAGTAAAGTTCATAGGATTTAGTGTTCTATATTCAAGACATAAAGTTTAAATTACCATAGCCTACACAATTATGTCGACGTAAAATAAAGGTACAACACGATAAACTCGTATTACGGTCATTCTTCAGTAACAGAGCTAGGATCAAGTTGAGACATTGTTTTGCGAAGTGACGAAAAACAAATCAAGAAAGAAAAGTAGGATAAAAGAGTTTAACAAAAGCTGATCGTTATCATAATCAATAGTGGCTTTAATGTGATCAAACATGAATTTAGTATGCAGTAAGTACTGTCTTAATACTAACACCTTTTTATGTTGTTTAGTACCGGTTTTTAGTATTTTAATTGACATGATTATCGACCTAATGGTATTCATGTAGGAACTGCTAACTTAAGGAAAACTTTTGATTTTAAGTCCTGTGTACCTTCGATATTCTTGCCTATTTTTTGTTATTACTTATTTTAATTTGTTAAATATAAATATATATTATTATTATTTATTAATATTTAAAATATATAAATTTTGTACTTAATTACCAAGTACATGTTAACATTGGATGAAATCTGTTCATTATATTATCAAAATGCGTTAGTAAATCATCATAGGTAAATATTAGGTATGGAATATGGATATATACCAAAACCGTTATTTTTTGAAATTGCAATGTCCGTCAATCTTTCCAAGAATCGCATCAATTCTTCTTCCCTGAAAGGATGTAAATAAAATTAGATGGTTATTAATATTGTTTTGTATAATCTGATATTTTTTTAATTTTTAGCAATCTGTTCAGTTCTTGTTTTGGCACTGCATGCCAGATCACAACATCTTCAAGAAAATCAACACAGAAGGGGCTTTAATGTGCAAAGACATAACCGTCAAGCAATAAACTTTCCAACAGAAAGTTCTTATGATAAATATATTCAAGATTTAATAAATAGTAGGAAAACTACCAAACCTCCTACTAGCAACAGTTTAAACAGTGTCCCAACTAATGAAATTCCACAAGGAAATAACAATATACAAGCTAATGTTGATGCTTCACCATTTGCTCTTAACCCGATAAGATATATGGGTGTCAGTAAAACTGAGGTAGAGCAGTTGAACAATGTAACGTATGCTATCACGACTTTTGGAATAAATTTGTTGAAGGTAAGCTTTTGGATAAATAAAAAAAATGATATAAATCTTGTACAGATATCTAATTATGCTCCAATCAATGATTTAAAGACTGCAGACGTTATCTCATAAACACTTTGCTTGTGCAGATACATATTTTTACTCATGTCGAAAGCAGCTATTCGAGGATATCCCACAAGCCTAGGTCAAGCTAAAAAAAATAATTTACTCTTCTATTAGAGCCCCCCTCAAATAAGGATTTCTATAACTTTTTATGTAATTTTCAGCTATAAGCCATCGATTTACATATTATCAAATATAAATATTATAAATGCGAAAGTTTGGATGGATGGATGTGTGGATGTATGGATGTATGGATGTTTGTTACTCAATCACGCTCCAACGGCTGAACGGATCTGGATGAAATTTGGCACATAGATTATAGTCTGGAATAGCACATAGGCTACTTTTTATCCCGGAAAATTATAGAGTTCACGCTGGAACCGAAAAACCTCAATCCACGCGGACGAAGTCGCGGGCATCAGCTAGTAGGTAATATTATGTAAATTTGGAGTAATTATATTCATTAATCGGAAGTTATAAGGCTCTGACAGATAGACGGATGGACTGACGGACAGACGGACAAATGCCAATCCACCCAGTAGACTCAGCGACCTTCGCTTCACTCGGTCGATAAACACTTGAATTTTCATTTTTGAATCATATTCTTATATTGTAAGCCTTATTTCCAATTTCCTTTCAATAAAACTTTATTAATTTCCAGAGTGTGACTCACTTACAAACCGGTAACATTATAGTATCGCCAACATCTGTCGCGACTGTTTTGGCACTTCTACAGCAAGGTACCTCCGGCGATGCGCAGAATCAAATTACAAGGTTGTTGCAAATGACCCCGGAAGTCACAGCGCCTACGTATAGGAGACTCACTTATGATATGAAAGTAAATTAACCCTCTATTTCCTTCCTAATATTATAAATCTGATATTTTGATCTTTATACCAGACTTTTGTATCTTTGTGTATCTGTTGGTTTGTTATCTTTTCACGGCCCACCTACAGTAGGCCTAGCTGGTTAATGGCTAAATATCTTGAAAATTGGATATGGATAATAGCTTGGCATATAGGTATGTAGTTCAGGAAAATCAAAGTTGTCACATAATATTTTTGAAATACCTAAAGTCAAGTGGACGAAGGTGGGGGCATCATCTAGTGTGTCTTCTCTCTGATATGAGGACAGTATTTGCGGTCTACCGCAAAAAAATGGTCTAAAAAAAAAGCTTTCTCTAGTGAGTCTAGAAAGTAGCATTTTAGTAAATACTAAACAGAGCCGAGTTGGATCAAATAAAGAAGATACGAAAAATGTGATATAGAACAGACTAATTTATTGTGAAGATGATAACACAAAGTAGAAATACGCAAAATATGTAATGTACCTAATCCGTGAATTCTAATCTAAAGTACAAGAAAGTTTTGCCTACTATCATTGCTTCTATTATTTCAATGATTATAAATTCTTGTAATTTTACAGAAACGAAACTCGAGAAACATTCTGACTGTGTCAAATAACTTATACGTTGGTGATGGGTTCGAAGTAAATGCAGAATTTAAAGAAAGTGCTATCAATGATTTCGGAAGCGAAGTAACACTAATGGACTTTTCTAGACCTTCTTGGGCTGTTAACCAAATCAATAAATGGGTTGCAATACAAACTAAAAACAAAATCGAAAACCTGCTACCGCCTAGTAAGTTTAATACTGACGAAAGTTTAAAACTGTTATACCATTTTTTATTCCATGCGTCTTTCACCTTGCAACCTTAACTGCGATAATGTTCTGAGCCAAATATGAAACATACGTCATGCCAACAAGAAATCCCCTGGAAATAATGATCGGCTAGATCTATAAAGTTGCAAACTTGCACCTTTGTTGACGTCGAATTGAGAGACCATTCTAATGTTTTAATATTACTTGCAGATGCAGTGAACCAATACACTCAGTTGGTTATAGCTAACGCAGTCTATTTCAAAGGTCTCTGGGAGACGAAATTCAAAAAAGAAGCAACAAAGGATTTAACATTCACCTTAAGTACTGGAGAGACGAAATCTGTTCCCTTTATGCGCATGCTTCATTCCTTCAAATATGGTATGGAAGAGGACACTAGGGCCCGCGTGGTTGTAATGCCTTTTGAGGTACCTACCTAAGTAATATTTTAGCATTGTACACTTTTTCTGGTGAGAGATCTCAGTTAGTTACCAGTTACCACCCAGCATTTGAATTTGAGTAAATTATACTTTTAAATGGAGAGGAAACTGCTTTGAAAGGTGAAATAAGAGGTATGTTTGAAATCTTTGTATGCAGCGAAGTTGTGTGAATTGCGTTTTGGGCTTAAACAATGGCTGCTTAAAGTTCTTGAAAACATCATATATTTTTCTGCCATCGTTTAATAGATAAACTGCTTTTTAGAAACCTCCTTTTTAAAGATTTTACGAACAGACTGTGATAGAACATTCTCCTAATATAAACCAGCCAACACAAACCACAGCCCGCTTCCATCTAAGATTGCAGTCAAACGCTATCTTATATCCAAATCAAAAACATGTTATAGAAATCTGCACGATGAGGACATTGGATATCATTTGTCGTTTATCACCATAATTTGCCATTCAGAAGAATTCAAAACGTTTCTATGTAAATTTTTCAAATTTTTTAAATGATACACATTTAAATGATTTTTCTGGCTTACGGAGAATACGAAATTTTTCTGCATTGCATTTAATAAATTATTATTAAACCTTGCTATGATAATGCGATGAAAAATATGTTTTTTTTTTCTATTGTTTATTTATGAGGCCTCATAATTGTATTGTATTGTGTATTGTTAGCGGGGAAAAAAACCCATTACCTATTTGCCATCAGGTTTACCCCTTTTGGGGGACAAGAATAATATAGGAGGTTTTCCTCTTTGCCTTGAAGAATTTTTTTTATAATTATGATTTCTGTGATGATTGTTGCATTTTTAAGAGTCCTCTCGTGGGTTATAAGCTGCATTTTATTGTTTGTTATTTTTTAGGGAAACCAATACTCGTTAATTTTGATATTGCCACATATACTGTCTGATGTGGATACTGTTCTGGGTTTATTGACTAACTCCAGACTTCGTAACTACCATAACTTTGAAGTAATCGAGACACAATTGGAAATACCAAAGTTTACAATCAAATCGGATACCAATTTGATTCCTGTTCTGAAAACGGTGAGTGGCTAGTTACTTACGAGTATATAGTAATTCTTCTATTATATTATTGGTTCAACTACGGATACATTGAAATATATTAGTAAGTATACGTAGAGTTTTTTATACCTGTACTAGCTAAGCCCCGCGACTTCGTCCGCGTGAATTGAGGTTTTTTGGTTCCAGCGGGAACTTTTTAATTTTCCGGGATAAAAAGTAGCCTATGTGTTTATTCCAGAGTCCAGACTATAATCTATCTCTGTGCCAAATTTCATCCAGATCTATCATCAAACATCCATCCATCCATCCAAACTTTCGTATTTATAATGTTAGTATACTTGTATTAGTAAAATTTGACGACCTCCCTGGTGCAGTGTTGAGCGCTGTTGTCTTAACATGCGGAGATCCCGGGTTCGATCCCCGGCAGGGTTTGGAAATTTATAATTTCTGAATTTTCCCTGGTCTGGTCTGGAGGGAGGCTTCGGCCATAGCTAGTTACCACCCTACCAGCAAAGACGTGCCGACAAGCAATTTAGCGTTCCGGTACGATGCCGTGTAGTATCCGATTAGGGGTATGGGTTTAATATAACTGCCATTCCCCTAACAGGTTAGCCCGCTACCATTTTAGACAGCATCATCACTTACCATCACGTGAGATCACAGTCAAAGGCTACTGTAGTGTATTAGAAAAAATGTTTAGATGTAGCTAATGAAGTAGGTAGCTAATTACGTTTACTGATTCAGAAGTTACAAGGCTTTGTACAGACAGACGGACAAAATGGTGCCAATTCAGTCAAGTAGTTTTTTTCACACAGTTTTATATGGCTTGAATATTATTATGACTGTACAAAAAGATACAATAATAATCAGTTCCAACACACTCAATAGTTTAGTTTCCAAAGGTCAGACAATAATCATTTGGAAAATCCATTGTTATAAAATGAGGTTCACAAACAGTTTCATTATTAAAATTTCTTCTTGATAGCTATTTGCCACTTCGCACTATGAACTGTTGATAAATATTTCTAAAATTAGAACTATTCGCTTAGAAAACAAAATTGTGATTCTTTTTATATCTACGTGTGTTATATTATATAGTCCGACAAACTTATCTGGCCTGGTGGTCAAAATTGGAACAAATTTTTCTGCCTGTTAAGTTTTTGTTTTATTTTTCTATACTAATATTAGAATCTCTTAAATCTCTAGATATACTGAACCGATTTTGAAATTTCTTGTACCAATAGAAATCCACATTATTTGTGAGTGTCATAGGCTATACTTAATATATTAACCCGAAAAATTTTTATCAACAATTTACTTAGGTTAATATTCAGTACTTATTACAATCAGAATTACAACCACAGATAAATTAAAATCTAAATTAAAAAACTAAAATTAGCGAGTTTCCGTGGGAATTTAAAAAACTTATTTCACGCCGACGAAGTCGCGGGTATCTGCTAGTCATATATAGTAGCGACGCTGTCATCGGGTCAGATAAGTTTGTGGTATTAAGTATAGTCATACTTAATGTGGTAATATCTTAATCTTTTTTTATTACAAATACTATGGCTTTCTTCTTCAAACCCACGTAACGAATTATGATACGGTTTTTACTGTCATTTGATAATATCTACTACAAACGTAAATCGTACCCTTAAACGAAGCCGGGGTGGGTCGCTATTCGCAAATCAAATACAAGTCGATTTCACACAATAATTTATTTATTAATAATTTCTTTATTTGGAACCCTCGTAGCTTTAGTTTTAAGATACCATAACTGATTATCACCATCATGTTTTATAAGTAAGTAACTGACGTCATTAAGTGTATCTACAGTGTACCTAGATTAAATAAATAAATTGAATTTAATTGAATATTTCAGATGGGAATAACAGGAATATTTTCACCGCAGTCAGACCTGACACGTATCGGTACCTTCCGGACATATGCTCCAGAGATCACCAGCGCTATACATACAGGCTTCCTGTCAGTTGACGAACAAGGCCTATCAGCATCTGCTGCGACTGGCTTTACAGCAGTAGCTTTATCATATGACGACCCATCAGCGACTTTCCGCGCCAATAGACCCTTCTTAGCTGTACTTTGGGATACCCAGTTTGCTATCCCATTATTCGTTGCAAGAATTGAGGATCCGTCTCTGTAATATTCTGTCTTCGTCTTGTTTATGTTTTGTATAATATTATGTCGTTATTAAAACCATTCAACACTGCTCGAATTTTTAATTAGACAGCACGTTTTGTCATTTAGACCATGGCTGAAGCCTTAGAAAATGGTAAAAAGTGAGAAAAAATAATAGTAGGATGGATAACGAAGAGAAGATAACAAAAATGAAAGGAAAAATAATTTACGGACGATCTGAGGTCGGGAAGTGGAAGGACCATTTATTGTGCAATTAAATATTCTACTTATAGGTAATGCCCGCGAACTAATCAGTATGGAGTTTAGTTTTTATTAAAACCCGTTCAACTATCCGGGATAAAATGTTGCCTGGGTTCGTCTCCGAGATGCAAGCTATCTCGCTATCTCAGGACCTTACGTTAAAAAAAAGGTAACATGCAGGTACATAAGGTTTCGCAGCTATAACATTAGGATGGACTATATGAGCTAAGATTCTATTCGGCATGCGATAACAATCACAACTTCATTATCGAATTATAATTATTATAATTCGAAAACTTTAAATTTAAGAAATACATTAAAGTGGGTGTTTTTTTTTTAATTTCTTTTTTATCCACTACAAGCTAGCCCTTGACTGCTATGGTTAAAATTTTGTTTATCACTTTTCAATACCATGAAATGTCAGTTATCTTTAGAGAAACGCACTCTGGATTGGCACCAATATTTACCTATTCTGTGATAATAGTCAACTGAACGGAAGTAACCTAAGACATACTATTACCTATTCTGTGCCTAAGCTTGGTGTCCCCTGGGATTGAACCCTTATATTATGACTCCCAACACATCCGGCAGTCTACAAAGTTAGTAATCGGTCTTCTCATAATTACAATTAATTTTCATGGTTAAATTGAAAAATCCCTTAGTATTTACACAATTTTCTATTGCCTTAAAATAAACAAGTTTGATAAAGTCTTAACTATGTCATCTCTTTAGTCTTCTACAGCTATTAATAATTGGGTCGTCAGCGAAAATCCTTAGGTCTCCTTTATAGAAGTCCTCTATTTCCTGCAACGACTTGCCTTCAGTCTCAGGCAAGAAAAAGTATAAGTAGATAGCGCCAATGAAGCCGAATCCTGCATAAACGGCGAACGTTCCCCAGAGCATACAATTGGTCTCCAAGTCGATGAAAGTTTTGGTTCCGATGAAGGAGAATATGTAGCTACTCGCAGCTGACAAACCTTGGGCAGAGGCTCGACTTCTGTAGAAATGAAATAGATGAAATCCATGATGTCACACAAAATAACTTATATACTGCAAAAATATTATGTCGCTGACTATGCTTATCTATATAATTGACCACGCTGATAAATCAAATAAATAGGCACGTAATTTTTTTTAAAAGTCGCTTGTCATCTTGAAAATGAATATTTTAATGTTTCTGTTTAAAATTCGATCGTGTAATGGTGCAAGTTCTGACGGGACATGGAAGATTTTCTCACTACCTACATAGGTTTAAAATCAAGGATAGCCCAGCGTGCAAATGTGACCCAGAAGTAGTAGAGGATATAGCACATCTATTAACTGAATGTCCCCGATTTGAAAAATTAAGAAATGATTTAGAAATAGAACTAGGAATTAATGTACAAATAGAAAGTCTGAACAAACTTATAAGCGAAACAAAAAATAGACTTAAATTCGTAAAATTTAGTACACACATAGCAAAGGTACACACATAGCATAGCATAAAAGAGAATAAATAGTTAAGTTTAGTTATAAAATTGTATCTAAGATAAAAAGTAGTCATCGTAAGAAAATAGTAATGCTATAAATAATAATAATAATACACAATACTAAGTTATTGTGCAGTTGTAAAGTTGTAAAAAATAAAGTTCTCTAAGTGAAATTTATCTAAGAAAAGGCTCTAATTTTTATGTGGAAAACACATAAAAATGAAAGACCATTGAAAAAAGCAGTTTCAGGATAGCAACTGTTCATAATAAAATGAACATTCGCTTATCAAAAGTCAGCAAACAAACAAGTTAGAAAAGGGACGTAAGATAGATTTAAGAAATATTTATTGTTTAGATTATAGCTTATTACTAATTAGAATACATGGACGTTATTATAATAACAGGATGATGAACATCCTAAATTTAATACAAATTAAAAAAAAAAAAAAAAAAAACTCGCAAGGGGAAAAGCATGAGTTAAAAAATATATATATATATATACATACATAATATATTTATTTTTTAGAACAAAAAAAAAAAATATATATTTATATAGAAATAATCTTAACAAAGATGTAGCTTGTATTCATGTAATGTATGTGCAGTTAAGTGTCCTGGACGAACTGTACGCATGTGTGCAGTAAGTAACAACATTTTATAGCAAAAAGAAAAAGGTAAAAAAAAAAAAAGAAATGCCATTCATAGTACCGACCTAGAACAGTCTCCGATCGCCATGTCGGAGGAAAAAAGGAAGGAACACATTTAAAAAAAAATAAAAATGTTTCTGTTTTCAATTACGCAAGGGTAAATCTATACTAATATTATAAATGCGAAAGTTTGGATGTATGTATGGATGGATGGATCGATGGATGGATGGATGTTTATTACTCAATCACGCCGGAACGGCTGAACGGATCTGTAGGAAATTTGGCACAGAGATAGATTATAGTCTGGAATAACACATAGGGTAGGTACTTTTTGTCCCGGAATATTAAAGAGTTCCCGCGGGAGCCAAAAACCTCAATCAACGTCGCGGCAAGTCGCGCGCATCAGCTAGTTGGTCATAATTACTATTGGTAGAAACTGACTTAAGGTTTTTCATAACAACTTTCATAGTAGATATTTTTTATAAAGTAGATTAAGAAAAAGTTAAAATAGGTATTAATTACCTGAAAGGAAACAATTCCCCAAGCAATACCCACGGTATTCCCATACCAGTGAATATCGTCAATAAATACAACAAGATCACTGGCACAACGCTAGACTCGCTGGGAAACGTAGAAGGATTGTATGAAAACACTGTGTCGTCCAAGTTCCTCTTGGCGTATATGCTTAGAAGCAGACAGCTGATGGCACTTCCAAGGAGAGACGCGATGGAAAGCTTGCGTTTTCCGACCACTTTGATGAGTCCAGTGACTATAAATGTTGTGATGAACGTGATGACACCGACCATGAACTAAAAGACAAAATTACATTAATATTGTGGCCGATTCTGTATAACACAATCTATAAACTAAACTAAAATGGCAGCTTTAAATCTAGTTCTGTCCCTTTCCGTAGGGCGTATTATGAAAGGGTTAGCAATATTTGTAATGCTCTAATTTTAGTTTAGTTTAGAGATTGTGCACTACAGAATCAGCCCCACTAGGTATCAGTAATAAACCAGGTAACTAGCTGTAATGTATATATTAGTTCATTAAGGGTGGAAAAGGAAAAATTAAGAGAATTTCTAGTACTTCAATTACATTTATTGTAAAACAATAATTGTACAATAATTTATTGGGAGATTTGAAAGCGTATTCGGTTTTCCCTGTAGTTCCAGTAGTGCTTCAGCACGTTATATCAAGACATTCAAACCAAGTGTCCGAACGCTGAGGTATCCTAAATGTAGTTTCTACTATATATTATGAAAACACTCACAGCAAGGTGCTTTCCATCCTGCGCCATACCAAGTGCTCCACATATATTAATTAAATTAGGCCGTATAGGTACGAGACCGCTCATTACGTAGAAGAGAAAATACATCACCACTAGAAAGAGCGGCCTGAGGGTTTCCTTGCAGAACATTACGTATCTAAATGTTAGGATGCGCCTGAAAAGATTAAATGATTGATTTCAACAATATTTGCTATTGTCATTTACCTCTTTATCTGGGTGATGTGAAATATATTGAATAATAATCTTTCGATTTATGAGCTGGCGCTTATTTAGCGCCCAACGGCGAAGCCATACTAGCCAAATAGGTTATAGCGGCACACTAATTTAGTATACACATAATCAGTTTTTTCTGCGATCGAATTAGCACTGATTATCTTATTTACTCACTTATTAAGTGATAATATTGTTTTTCCCAAATATATAGGAACATCATTGGAACATTCATCAGAATGCTGAGGAATAACTAGGTAAACCCAGTTATAACTATAATGTTGTTTCCGCTTTTTTAACCAACTTCCAAAAAAGGAGGAGGTTCTCAATTCGGCGCGTATCTTTTTTTTTAAAAAAAACTGACGTACCTCACAAACCAGTTCATGGACTCGTGTTCACAAGTCTTTTCTTCTTTGTTAGTGTTGCAGCAAATAATACACATTGCCATATTCTTGCTGTAGGCATTCAGTTCATCGAATTCGTCTTTAACGTTATCCGGCGTAGTCCAACCGCGAAGTTTGCAGAGAGATTGTAATGCTTCTTTCTCCCGGTTTCTTGCTAGCAACCATACTGGGGTTTCTGGTGCCTGAAAAAGTAAAGTAAGTATATGCCTACTTACTAGTTACTACTATATTATAAAATAACCTCTTCCCATTCGCGTCTAAAATGTTATTGCAATAGCAATAGCATTTTGACAATCCTTTCTAACGTCACTTTAAAATTAGGTACCTACGATGTTGTACCTGTGGTTGTACGTAGATATCAAGATAACAGAGGGTGCAGCCGGGTTAGGTCTAACCCAAATTTTAACTTGAGTTTTATTCGAATTATGTCTAAGTAGCAGCTAACTCTGGGTAAAAACCCAGACCCAGGTATGACGACCTCCCTGGCGCAGTGTTGAGCGTTGTTGTCTTAACGTGGGAGGTCCCGGCTTCGATTCCCGGCAGGGTCAATTTGAGAATTTATAATTTCTGATTTTCTCTGGTCTGGTCTGGTGGGAGGCTTCGGCCGTGGCTAGTTACCACCCTACCGGCAAAGACGTACAAATCGATTTAGCGTTCCGGTACGATGCCGTGTAGACTGCCATACCCCCAGGCTAGCCCGTTACTATCTTAGACTGCATCGTCACTTACCACCAGATGAGATCGATCGGTGTAGTGGAATAAAAAAAAAAGGATAAACCGGCGTTTCTGCAAGCGGGCCTTAGTGTTTGAACGAGGCCACAAAACTACCTTGTCCTTACATTAATTGGTAATGAGACTCTCACCTCTAGACTCCGGTTGTATATTAGTACCTAATATATTACAATGAGGGAGGCATGACGAATAATAAGCTAGCCTTCTATTAGTGTTCTTTTTAGTCATCAGTTTTATCTTTAAAGATATCTAAACTTTTATTATTGCGTCAATCTGTGACTTAATGAATTTAGGTCAAAATAATTGTAATTAAGATAATGTACCTAAGTAAGTTTTAATTGATGCATTAAAAATATAGAAAAGTGTGTTAGATAAATAAGTGAACGATAATTGAGTGAGGAGTAAGAATAAATTGAAATATCACGGTAGGAAAATTTCCTCAATTTTTGGTATCATAACCTAAAATTTTACTAACGACAGACTATATTATTATATTTGTCTTCTACTTGCTCGGAAATTGCTTTATTACTTTAAAAAAAATACATTGGGTTTTTCTTGCCGTTAATACCCAAACACGAAATTATTTAGAAAGAATTCACTATATTCTAAGCAGTTAGATTTAGCGTGTGTTTAAGAGTGTTAACGCCATCTATCAGCAATGTAGAAAAACTTTTCAATGAGAAAAACGGCGAGCACCTCGTCCGTTTTATTGATTTATTTATTGATTTATTAAATAATATCCTCGGTACGCTTATAGCAATGCCAAAACGCATACCGAGTCAGGAATTACAAATTTGTCAAAATTCATTAAAACTAATATTAAATGTAGTTGGTGCGGAAAAATCAGTACAATCAGTAATCAATCAATTTAAAATCACTTTGGAAGTCCGTCGGCTTCGCCTCGTCCTTCCAGTATTACTCAGCCGTGAATTGCTTTATTTACGGCCTGGGCATGTAATGTTTATATTAAATAAACTGTCCTTACAAAGAAAACCATAATCATCGAGACAATTGGTGCGATGAGGCAGATAAGAGCAGCGTTCCGCCAGTCTACCACCGTGCCGAGGAAGTACATGAGGAGGATGCCCACTGATACGAAGAACTGCGTCACAGTACAAAGAGCACCGCGGATATACGGGTCGCTGAAAAAGTAGATAGATATTAATCGTCATGATGTATACCAATTTGCAACTTCTGCTATTAGGGCCTTTTAAAGGTCACCGGACCAGCTGGTATTGTAAGCACCCCTTTTCCCGCTATAGGAATAGTAAGTTGAATTTCAAATATATTAAAAATAACATTATTATTGTTGATGATTTGTCATCATAATTGTACAATGTTTCTAGCATATAAACGATTGAATTGAATTGAATAGCATATTGATCACCTCGTCCCTAGCCAATCGCTAGGTTCGATTCATGGTTAGATAGTTTCAAAAAACACATTGTGACCAATTCTGTATAACTTCAGATAAGATCAAAGCTAATACGTGCAAACTCAAAGATAATAAAAATGTATTTCTAAATGGACATTAGAACCATAAGTTACCTTATTTCTCCCACATACGAGCTGACGGGAGCTTCCATAATGCCTAAACTTATTCCCAGTAAAGCACTGCCAGTAAAGAGAGATGGCACGTTCCAAGAGAAGTAAAACATTAGCCAAGCAACTAATAAGGGTATGTTCGATAGAAAGTTAGCCTTCCTTCTACCGAAATAATCTACCAACGGTCCAGATAGCAGCGCACCGGCTGGCTGCGTCAGATATGACATGCTACCTGAAAATTGAATTCATTTAATTTACCATAAAAATTACGAAATTATCGTAATCATTCAGTTATTTCAATCTTGTTAAGTAAATACCTACTTGGACAAACACTTGAACCTCGAAGTTATAAAGAATATAGTAGGTATTGTTATTCAAAATGGTGTCTCATAAAGTTTTTACGTCAAATTGTACTGTCCGTGTTAAGAAAATTTATTGTGAGAAAAGTCATTGTTATATTCTATGCTTTACTAAACCAAGCATATTTGTAATACTTAAATAAGTAACATATAATTGAATTTATATGAATAACATGAGCCTTTTGTGGTCCATAAGTGGTTGACATTCAGTTTACATGAAGCGTTTTTACTCAACGTTTCTGATACTGAGATCAGCTCATCATTGCTCTTCCTATGGCATGATTATCAGAAAAGAAAGATGTTTATTTGAGGCACTTCTGCTCATAAATAAACTTAAACTAAGCACTTACATGCAAAATCAATATTGTGCAGCAGTGCAACAAACAGGTAAGCCACTCAGCTTGTGTTGGAACTCCGGGCCTTTCAGACACGAAACCACTATAATATCGCACATCTGAGGTACCAGGTGCCCCAACGCTAAATTATCAAGCGCATGCCTTTCTTTCAGTAAAACTCGTAGGTCTAGGTAGAATTCCGATTGAGAAAAACTTGAAAGCGATGCTAACTAATAACTTACCAAACCATGAAGCTTCTAATTCATTGAGTGACAATCCCTCAGTAGCATTTAGTACAGCAGGTATAATGATAGTCGAAAAGATAAGCGCCATCCCAAGATCTAGGAGGAGGAGAAACGATGATATTGATGCCACGAACTGAAATATAAAGCAACTAATTGAGTAAAAGATCATGTTTGTCTTCAAAGACCTAACACATGCGTACTTAAGTGTTTTTTTTAATCTAAAATTATTGTAGAGGGCTTGTTCAACTTAACATGCCACTCTCATGGGTACAAAAACATCATTTTACTTTTATATCTCGTACAGAGCTCTGGGCCTCTGGCCTCCTCAGATAAGGGGTAAGCCAGGACACCTTTGCTTGCAGACAATTCTCGCAAATCAATGTTGCAGCTATTCTTAAAATATTGTTAAAGTCTTTCCAATTCATTTTGGACACATTCGACCAAAACGTGATACACATCCTCGATTACGTCACATTCCGTTCATTTCGGCGAGTGAGATTTAATATGCAAACCCGTTCTGGGGAATGTGTCCGGAACGTAATCTTAAAGCTAGGTCGCATCTACTTAATTTAATTTTAATACCAACAAACCACGGCAACCGAGGAAGAGATGGCAGAATGGTTTTATAGCATATGCCCTTGATAAGAGACTTCTGATCAAAATGCTCCTTCCACATAACAAAACATTTTTCTTTGATTAAAAATATTAAATCACTAAAATCGGTGATGCACAACATAAGGGGGATACAAGTTGTATCCATATCATACATCTCAACTTAAAAGATCATTTCTGAAGTTAGTAAGATTGAAAGAAGAAAACATTGATAGTGATAAAGGTAAGTACTTACGTTGAAAATAAATGTTATACTCAATTATTATATAAGTTGGTGAAGTTTTAGGAGACTACAATAATATTGTATGAAAATTTAACCAAATATTTGGAACCTCAGCTGCGGTTTAAAATATATCTAATTAGTAGCTGATGCCCGCGACTTCGTCCGCGTGGATTAAGGTTTTTTGGTCTGGCGTGATTGACTAACAAACATCCATCCATCCATACATCCATTCAACCAAACTTTCGCATTTATAATATTATATAGTATTGAAGTATTGATTAATGCAGTCAATTATACAGACGAGTAAATCTATACTAATATTATAAAATATTATGCGAAAGTTTGGATAGATGGATGGATGGATGTTTGTTACTCCATCATGCCATAAGGGCTGAACGGATCTGGATAAAATTTGACACAGAGATAGATTATAGTCTGGAATAGCACATAGGCTACTTTTTATCCAGGAAAATTAATGAGTTCGTGCGGGAACCAAAGAACCTCAATCTACGCGTAAGAAGTCGCGGGCATTATCTAGTACGTAAATAAAAACGACGACTAAAAAATACAGTAAAAACTGAGACCTTCCAAACTCACATAAAACAAGTTTATTCAACCAGAAATATTAAGGTGTTTTACCTTATTTTTTTTAAAATTATTTCTTTCCCAACTCTTCATGGTAGGAGTACCTCCTAAATATTACTGTGCTAAATACACAGTAACAATTATTTAACTACTATTCTTACATACTCAAATAAATTATTTTAAACTGAGTAAAAGATACATTTACTAGCTGATTTCCGCGACTTCGTCCACGTGCATTAAGTTTTTGTATTTCCGAGGCAATTCCTTAATTTTCCAGGATAAAAAGTAGCCCATGTAGCCTTCCCTGTGAGACAAATACAACCTATTTCCACCAAAATCGGTTCAAAAGCGTAGCAGACAGTCTTCGGACACCACAAACACTGCTTAATGTATTTTAAAAAATTAGAGGTACTTAAAACAGTGGTTAGCTAATTCAAAATCAGTACAGTAGCGTCAATAAATTTCTTAAGCTCCGCGGGAATTGGGAATGATAAATACAGGTAACTAGTTATGAGTCAGACCGGGAATCAAAAAAACTTAAACCACGCGGACGAAGTCGCGGGCATCAGCTAGTTATTAATAAATAAATTGAAATTGAAATTGAATTAATTTGTTTACGCTGACGAATATGTGGATATAGTTTCTAATAGGTACGTAAGGTATTAAAAATTACTTACCTGTGATGTTATTGATCGCAACCGACTCACGGTTGGATTTTGTGATCCAATTTCCACTTTAATAACCATTTTACCACTATTGATAAACAAAAATGTACAATAACTCTTTTTAACAATTCGTCGTCACTTTAATTCTGTTCATATTTTAAAACACCACATTCAGACAAGATATCTTTGTGATAACTAAATGAGTCTTCTTTTTAAAATAATTGCTTTTCTCATTAAATTTCGATTTTTTAATTTCGCGGTCGACGCAAGAACACCGGTCTGTTGTGCTGACGACTGAAAAATAAGTTCTTTGTCATGTTTCTTTAGTTCACTATGCTGTTTGACAATGTTTCATACATACTAATAATAATAATTACATATTAAATCTCTCTTGACTCATGCCTACAAAAGGAGGACCACTGAATGGTCGGGAACAGGGAAAAGGACATGGACAAGAGATAATCACCGACCGTTAAACACCCCGTGTGATCCAACACACGGAGTGTTTCACACCTATCTGTTTGCAATAGTGAAAGCACAAAGTGAAAGTTGCAACCTCTGTGGAGAAGAGGATATCCTTAGACATACGATTTTTGAATGTCTGGGTTGCGTGGACCTAAGACTAACAGCACAAGGAACAAGCGAGTGTTCGGATGCCCAAAACCTAGCATGCTGACAAACGAGGACGAGAGGCATAGATAAAGCCAGCTGTTGAGGGCCATCATGTTGAGAAGAGAGGTTAGCGAAAGGCAACAAAAAAGGAAGAGAGAACAACTTGAGGGTCAGCACGAAGTAATGTAATACGGTTTCGTGCTGATCTCGCAGACAAGGAGAGTTTATTTTAGTCCGTGCAAGTCGGATACTTCAGTCGATCAGGCAGAAGTCTGTACGGATTTTTTCCTCTTCTGAAAGAAAAAAGAGATATGAAATCTAAGGTAAGCAAGGTAAGCCTTGGCCTAGGCGAATAATTAGGTGGAGTGATGATTTTGTTAAAAGAATGGGAGCAACATGGCAACGACTGACACAAGACAGAGTAATATGGAAACGACTGGAGGAGGCCTTTGTCCAGTGTACTGAAAATATAGACAAAGAATCGTAAATAAAATATATTTAAAAAAAAATAGAGCGATATAAGTTTTTAATAATTAAATTGTACCGTGTAAAATAGTTCATAAGTATTGTCAAAACTTTTTTTCAGTAATAAAGGCTTTATTATTACAAGTATTTTTTATCTTCTACGACTTTGAGTAGGATCAAAAGACGTACTGTTAATCAGACAGCTGTTAGGTGGGGTTAGGTGCTTTATAAAAGTTAGGAATTCCTCTGCGCTACCTTTTTGTTGAACATTGTTTACTGCTTTTTATTGACAGAGTCATAAAAAATATGTACACAATTCTTAGTCAGCTAAGCAAAGTGTGAAGTCAGCACTAGATCGTTAAATAACTGAGATAATGGAGTAAGCGATGCAAACTTTATGATTTTCAAGAATTACAGGAAACTGAGCTCTCTAATCTTGCATACCTAAAGGTTACTGACTGACTGATGAACGCACAGCTAAAACTCCTAGATGGCTCGGGCTGACATTTGCCATACATACTACTCGTATTAATGATGTAGCTATCCGCTAAGAAAGGATTCTTGAAATTGAAAATCCGATCCCTAAGGGGGTACAATTAAAATAGGAACTTGAAATTTACCAATCCAAACAGAACTTAACGTGAGTGGAGTCGCGGGCAACACCTGGTTTTTCATAAGAGTCAAACTCTACAAACGTCGGCGTCGTTACGTAAATCTGTCATTTGGCCGGAACAGCCAAATGTGGTGCTCACTGCTCCCTAAATGGTATTGTCAATGCTAGGGTACTAGAAATATGTAAGTTTACTTCATTCTGCTCAACTTTACATTAACGTAAATTAGGTGTCAATTTTATGAGTTGATAACTATATTTTATTATTACATATATTGAATTACTATACGATTCAGCGTATTCATCGTAGTACGTTCCGGTATGATGCCGTTTAAAAACCGATTGGGGTACCTACTTAAGGGTTTTATGTAACTGCCATACCCCTAAACAGGTTAGCCCGCTACCATCTTAAACTGCATCATCACTTACCATCAGGCGCCGTCCTATTTATCGTCAACGCTCGCGCGATGATGTGATGCGATTTCATCGTGCAATGAAACTGGTTGCACGATAAGAAATCGTGTGTCCTATTTTGGAGCGATGCGATCACACTCGAAATGGCTCATAACAGGAACAAGCGAGGTCTCTACGTGGTCGCGCGAGCGCCATTAGGACCGATCGGCGATCGTCCTTGCGTCGATGGTCGCGCGAGGAAAACTAGACAATTTGATCGCATCGCATGATCGCGCGATATTCAATAGGATATTCAGTAGAACGGAGTATGTTTGAACGCAAGGGCGCGCGATCATTTTCGTCGGACGCACGCATCATCGCACGAGCGATGACAATAGGACGGCGCCTCAGGTGATAGACTAAGAGATAACTGCACTTTTGGTAACCATCGCCAGAAAGGCTGATTCAGTGTTAGGTGAATGTAGAGCTCCCCACTGATCACAAAAGTTACAGTCTGCCTGCATGTGGATGGGCCTTTCGCTAGATATGGCCGTTCAAAGACGGTTTATTCTTACCAAAAATGAACGATAATTAGACAAGCTGATTCTTGTACAGTATTAAAGTATGCGCAGTACCTATGTAAACAGCATAAAAACTGACGAATGTGGATGGGCCTTTTACTAGGTATCACCTCTCAAAGACGTTATAAGCTATACTTACTATGCGTTCCTGTAAAAAAATATTAGCAATTATTATGTCGTCCCGTTAATTGCTGTTAAAATTTTTTAATATCAATCAACGACGATACCTATTAACCATTTACAATTTCAATGAAATTTAAATTGGAGCGAAATAACATAATTAGGTAAGTAGTTTAGACGATAATGTGTACTCGAGTAATCATACTAATACATATTATAAATGCGAAAGTGTGTTTGTTTGTTGGTTTATTGGTTTGTTGGTTTGTCCTTCAATCACGCCGCAACAGAGCAACGGATCGGCCTGATTTTTGGCATGGGTATAGTTGAGAACCTGGAGAGTGACATAGGCTACTTTTTATCCCGGAAAATTAAGGAGTTCCCGAGGGAAGTCCGAAGTCGTGGGCATCAGCTAGTTAGTTATATTTTCCCAATTTTGTAGAGTCCAATATATTCGTGTAAGACTAAGTACATAGTCACTTTTGTATTATAATTATGAATTTTTAGATATTGCTCAAAGGGAGTAGCCATAAAACTAAAAAGCACACTAACGTTTTATTGCTTAAAACACATACCTAGTACCTACCTAAACTAATAGCCTGACTAAATGTTAAATGTTAACAACTTAGCACACTTAAACTATTTAGTGCTCATTGCACATACCTAGACACCTACCTGTACACGCTTACAATTTTATTATTCCAAACATTGTAAAACTTTAATAATAAGAAAACAGTGCTCTCATCTTATTCTGTGTCATGACATAAATTTGTCATGTGTAATAAATTAAACATTCTTTGTTTTTATAGTTGAATACATAGACTTTATTTTATTTATATTTAAGTAAGTACTTATAGTTCGTAGCAGTTAGTAGCAGGACGAAGTGGCAGTGGGCGGGTCATATCTGTTGAAGAACCGATGGCCGTTGGGGCAGACGTGTTCTGTAGTGGAGACCGCGTACCGGCAAGCGTCAGTGTAGGACGACCTCCAGCTCGCTGGTCCGATAAAACCTAAAGAAGGTGGTGGGAAGCGGGTGGGTGAGGAAGGCAGAGGACCGTGTTTGGTGGCGCGCTCTCGAAAAGGCCTATGTCCAGCAGTGGATGCATACAGGCTAATGGATGGATGGATGGATGGACTTATAGTTCGCGCGCGAGTTGAATGCACAGCTTATGTATGTGTCACAATACATAAGCTCTGCATTCAGCTCGCGCGCGAACACACTTCTAACTATTATGTGTTAGGTACCTACATGCGGGGGCTTCAGTCGTTCCAGGGGGCTTCAGTCGTTCCATCGTCCTTGTATTAAGTGGCCTCGGGAAGATGGCAGCTTGCTGTGGCACAAGCAGCCATATCTCACAGCGAGTATTGTTTGGGGTGTGAGCACCGGGATGAGCCCAACGGGCATAGCGCAAGGGAGGCACCGATGCGTTCTTTATAGAGATCTCGGAGCCTCCCAATATGCAGATGGTGGCCACCGAGGGGGTTTTAGTAGGTACAAATCCTACATAACCCGACTTATCCCCCAGATGTTGGGTATCTTAATAAGATTTCCCCCTCGGTAAAAAAGGTACCTATATGCGTTTTAAGCAAATAATAACTAGCCATTAATTGCTATAACGGTGTAGGAAAACATCACGAGGATACATGCCCGAGATAATAATGTTCTGTTTATTGTACTCAAAGGTGTGTGAAGTCTGCCAATCTGCAATGATGATGATGATGATATTGAAATAAAATCTTAAGATACCTTTGTGTACTGTTACTTTGTGTTAGTAATAGTCCCTATTTCTAAGCCTAAGTAAGCTACGTATACCTATCTATGAATGCGTCTTTGCCTAGACCTCGTGCTAGCGATAAGTGCAGTGCCCCGTAGGGCTAGCATGCGCACGAGTAAAATTATGTCTACCCGTTATCTCTATTTCTCTACCGAAGCTAACATGGTTACTTGTCTTGTTACGTCAAAGGTAGAGATCAAATAATAAGTATTTCTCCTGTGGTATTTTTCTTTACGAACCCTTACATGCCGTCTTTTAATTTTTTATTTTAATATACCTACCGACGCTGGCCTTGCGGTAGCTTCTCTCAAGTGGGACTGGGCCGTTCATGTGAGCCGTATGCCAGATGACTTGTGGGCTAAATCAGCTTCCTTCTGGATCCCTTAAAATCATCAACGTCAGCGTGGTAGGCCGAGGCTACGATGGCGCGATGAATTAGACAAATTCTTAGTTGAGTGGCCCATCGAAGCACAATATAGGGAGATGTGGAAAAATCGGAGGGAGGCCTTTGCCCAGTCGTGGGACAGTACAGGCTAGATTAAAATATACCTACCGGATTTGGGCATGTTAGGGTAAACGAAAAATTAGCCAGCAATGATAACATTTCTCTCTCGTTGCGAGATATCTCGTTGTGCGCATGCTAAGCCTGTTGGCATTATCTATGTGGTCCGTGATGCATACGGCTTTGGAGGCTTAGCTTTCAAACAAAACTCAAATAACTTTTTATTATGCTAGACATTGAATTCATCACTCCATCTTCAACCATTTATTAAATTTCATTATTCTGGCATCATAAAAGCATTAAAATTATATCTAAATAATGCAAAATCATGCTGATTTATTGTTGCATGATATTTACATATTCACTTCATTTATTTTATCCACTGTACAATATACAGTTTCGTAATATGGGATTGTAATAATCTGTGTCAAGAACACAGTTTTAACATAGTAAACAGATGAGTAGCTTTGATATAATTGATACAAATATCAGAAGGTCAATGGTTGATAAATCATTTCTTAGTTCGCAATGATCTCCTACTTACCTATATATAAACTGAAAACAGCATGAAATTTAACCAAACGATTCAGCAACGCATCGACTACGACTCGTCCTCGTTAACTATTGTTTCTGCCTTTTTAGAAATCGCAAAATAAACTTTATCTACTGATAACACACTCAGTAGCGATAACCGATAAATAAAAAGAACCTGCATTGAGAGATTTTCAACAGAAAACCTGTCTTGTCTTTGGAAACATCACCAGGATCTTAAGGCTCTAAATAAAATAATGCTTTTATTTACATAATTTCTTATATTTACATGACAGTGGATAATGGACAGTGGACAGTGGACATGAGACATGTCTCATCTCTTAAGTTTCCTAACGCTATTTATGATCGGATCATTAGCGAAAATTCTCAGTTCTCCTTTGTAAAACTCCTCTATTTCTTGCAAAGTCTTTCCTTCGGTCTCAGGTAAGAAGAAATACAAGTAAATAGCGCCAAAGAATCCAAATCCCGCGTATACAGCAAAAGATCCCCAGAGCATGAAATTGTTCTCCAAGTCGATGAAAGTTTTGGTTCCAATGAAACTGAAGAAGTAGCTACTTGCAGCTGCTAATCCTTGGGCCGAGGCTCGGCTTCTGTAAGATCATACTAATATTATAAATGCGAAAGTGGGTTTGTTTGTTAGTTTGTTGGTTTGTCCTTCAATCACGCCGCAACGGAGCAACGGGTCGACGTAATTTTTGGTATAGTTGAGGACTTGGAGAGAACATAGGCTACTTTTTATCCCGGAAATTAAGAAAATTTAGGAAAATTAAGGAGTTCCCGTGGGTATTAGAAAAAATTTATTCCACGCGGATAAAGTCGCGGGCATCAGCTAATAACACATAATTATTCAGTTAAACTGAATCTGTATTTAAAAGTTATATTAAATAATATAAACAGAAAGTTTTAAAAAACCAGGGTCTAGAAATACATGTACCCCGCTGATAAGGAATCGTCGAAATTCATCTCACACAAAGCCGACGGTCTAACAGCCAGCCAAATAATCCATATTAATATTATAAATGCGAAAATATGTCTATCTGTCTGTTTGTCTGTCTGTCTGCTACGCTTTGACTTTTCAATCGATTTTGATGAAATAGGATAGAATAAAATCATTTTAGTATAGGGGTAGGTTACCTACACTTACATCTCGGGGAAGGACATTGAGTATTTTTTATCCTTGATTAAATACTTAGTGAGTGAAAATGCGAAAGTGTGTCTCTCTGTCTCTCTATCTGCTACGCATTAACGGCCCATCTTTTCAACCGATTTTGATGAAATTTGGCATAGAGGTAAGTTACATCCTGGGAAAGGGCATAAGTTACGACTAGCTACTTTTATTATGGAAAATCAAAGAGTCCCCACAAAATTTAGAAAATAAAAAATATCAAAAATTAAAACTATGAAATATTTTAAAATCTAAATTAAAAACTTAACTGATAATATGAGGCAATGTGCCCAGTACGCTGGCTGCGTTACCCCGGTGAATAGCCAACCTTATATGTTGGCCGAGGTAACTGCCAGCCTTCCGGCCACCTGTGGACTCTGTGAGACGGGAAGAAAAAAAAAGGACCTAGCATCTTCGCCCAGGGTTTGAACACCAAAAGACACAAAATTGAAATTATTTTCTATAATTTCATACTTGCGTCTCTTGGCTCTTTCTACATTAGTGGCCGCCGCCCTGCCGCCATGGAGGTCGCCTGCAAGTGAGACAACGCAAGCATATCCACGCATGTGGCAACCCAAACAAGCGACCTTCCTTGCTTCCACGGAAAAATTATTAAAATTTAAAATTTATCACGTACCTAAAGGGAAACAGTTCCCCAAGCAAAACCCATGGCACACCCATTGCAGTGAAGATCGTCAACAAATACAATAAAATTACAGGCACGATACTAGTCTTAGTGGGAAACGTGGAAGGGTTGTATGAAAACACGGTGTCATCCAAGTTTTTCTTGGCGTATATACTGAGAAGCAGACAGCTGACGGCACTTCCGAGCATCGAGCCGATGGCAAGCTTTCTCTTCCCGACCACTTTGATGAGGCCAATGACGACGAACGCTGTTATGAATGTGAAGACGCTGACCATAAACTGCAAGAAAATAAATGATTTAAGCAAAATACTTATACGAAACGGCTATAGACTAGTGGTAAACACCCGACCTTCAAATCGCGTGGTCAAGGGTTTGATCTCCGGACACGTAGAAACGACACAAGAAAAAAATCGTGAGAAAATGTGCATGCCCCAACATTCTTCATAATGTTCTCAAAGGTCAAAGGTGAAATCTACCAATCCGCACTTGGCCAGCGTGGCGGACTACGGCCAAACCCTTCTCACTACAAGAGGACACTCTTGCACAGTAATGAGCTGGTAATGAGTTGATATGATGATGATGATGACGATGGCGACGACAATGATAATGATGATGATAAAATGAAATCTTAAGATAACTTTGTCTATGTGTAACTAATAGTCATATGAAATAAGCTGTAGAGCGAGAAATAAATAAGACTTGACTGATAACGATAAGACCTTATTTACATATAATATTATGTAGTTTGTATGACTAGACGATGTCCACGACTGCGTCCAAGTAAATTTAGGTTTCTTATTTACAGTGGGATCTCAATATTGTTTCGGGACAAATGTAATCAATTTCGCCAGGTCTTAAACAAAAACAAAGCAATAAACAAACCCACTACCGCATATAATTGTTACGTAACGTATGCATTTTATATGATTCACAAATTGTAACATTTTTCTGTTTTTGAAAAGAGTAACTGCTGAGTTTCTTGCCGGTTCTTCTCAGTAGAATCAATCTCACCGAACCGGCGCAGTGACCTAGATTCTTACGACTTATCATAAGTGGCACAAGTTCTCCTACATGAAATAAATCATTTCATTTCATTTCATTTCAATGCTCACCGCTATGTGCTTGCCATCCTGCTCCATACCAAGTGCTCCACACACGTTGATCAGATTAGGGCGAATGGGTATAAGGCCACTCATCACGATGAAAAGGAAATACATTATTACGAACGAGAGTGGCCTGAGGGTCACTTTGCACAACATCACGTGTCTAAATGTAAGAATTCGCCTGAAATAATACAATGTCTTATAAGTAACTGATCCACGCCGGCTTCCCACGGTTTACCGCACTGCTTACAGGATTAACTTTGAGTACCACAGCCGTTAATATAGTAGGCAAATAAGACCTTCATTTGGGGGTACAAATGCAAAAAGAAACAAAATAAATGAGAACTTTAAATAAGAAAAAGAAAACTTGGTTGAAAAATAACCACTACAGCCCATTAACGTCTCACTGCTGGGCACGGGCCTCCACTCTCATAGGAGAGAGGGAATTAGAGCTTACGCTGCTCCAGTGCGGGTTGGCGGGCTTTAACGACTATTATCACGCTAGTGATAACAACCGGGACCGACGGCTCAACGTGCCCTCCGAGGCACGGGGGTGAAACACCGCCAACTTCCTAACTCCGGGCTAGTACTGAGAATTTTCTAGTCAGAAAAACCCAATACTTAATATTATGGCCCGACCCGGGACTCGAACCCGGGACCTCGTCGGCCGCAGTCGAACATGTTAACCACTAGACCAACGAGGCAGTAAAGAATAACATCTCTGTCAAATTAAACTGTAAAATTTGTCAAAACGATTGAAAAGACAGCAGGCGGACAGTCATACTTTCACCTTTATAATACTGGTAAGTATAGATTATTTTATAACTGATGTACCTGATAAACCAATTCATAGACTCGTGTTCACAGGTCTTTTGTTCTGAGTTAGTATTGAAGCATAAAACACACTTTAGCATCTTCTTGCTGTAGGTATCCAGTTCATCGAACTCAGCTTTGACATTATCCGGTGTTGTCCACCCGCGGAGTTGGCAGAGAGATTTTAATGCTTCTTTGTCTCGGTTTCTTGTTAGCAACCAAACTGGAGTTTCTGGTGCCTGAGAGACAAAACGCACTTATAATATATTATTATATCGGAATAGATAGAATATTCAGGGATAGTAGTGAACCCAAATATGCAGAATGATATTTATTCTTTCACTTTTAATTTTGTTAATATTATAAGCCTTAATGAATTAATTTGCCTGGTGGGAGGCTTCGGCCGTGGCTACTTACCACCCTACCGGCAAATACGTTCCGCCAAGCGATTTAGCGTTCCGGTACGATGCCGTGTAGAAACCGAATAGGAGTATGGGTTTAATATACGCAGTCAAGGGCTAACATGTAGTGGATAAAAAAAACTGGTTGACGAATAATTTATCAAACAATGAATGAAATAATGTCAGATTGAGGGTGCGTTCCGAAATACACTGAGAGCACTGAAAGTCCCCAGTAAAGAGCACTGCCAGTGCTCGCAGTGCTTATAACGGAACACACACTAAAATCTACACAAACAACCACAGCACAAACTAATCTATATGAAAATATAGTCTTACTTACGAATGTAACCATAATCATAGAGGCTATAGGCGCAATGGTACAAATAAGAGCAGCGTTCCGCCAGTCTACCAACATGCCAAGAAAGTACATGATGAGGGTGCCAATTGATGCAAAGAACGAGGTCGTTATACATAATGCACCTCGTATTGACGAGTCGCTGAAAAATAGTTAAGTACTTACTAATATTAAAAGCCCTGTAAGTCTAGCATGCGCACAACGAGTAAAATTATGTCTACCCGTTATCTCTGTTTGTCTACCGAAGCTAACATGGTTACTTGTCTCGTTACGTCAAAAGAGAGATAAAAGTGATATTTCTTATCCGTGGTATTTTTACCTACGAACCCTTACACGTCGACTATTTTTTTTTCTTGTAATATAGCACATTTTGTGCATGTTTTTGTAAACGAAATATTAGCCTTTAGCGAAAGATTAGTAGGGTACTTCTCAGGCGCCTCATTATTTGATTGACTTCGGTGGCACAATTTTTTTTTTGTATTTGAGACATACTAGCAGGAAATATCAAATCTAGATTTAATTTAGTTAATATTGGTAGTAAAGGGAACTTTATAGGCCCAGCGGTTACATCGTAATTCGATTTTCAAAAAATGGTGTCCACCGAAATCAATATTTTAGTCACCGAAATCAAAATAAAATTATTTATGGAGGTATTTAGTATTTTGAAGACTAAACGTAAAGAATTTCAGGTTAATTTTTCAATAAAATATTTTAAAATATTATTTAAAATATTACTTACAACATAACATATTATACCTACTTTAATTACTTAACTTAGATTTAGGAAAATTTACGAAAATCAACTTTGTACTTATGTATGTATTTTAAATAAATGACATACTAAATGAAATTAAAAATAGTAACCATAACAAAGTAGGAACTTAAAACAGTCTCTATTTAGATCTATCATAACACACATAGTCCAGTCGCTTATTTTAAAGCGAAAAAAAACAAAATTGTTAACAGGATGGGAACAGTTGGAAATGGTAAAGTGGCATATAATAAACGTAAAAAAAAGCGTGAGCAGAGTTTTTTCCAGATATATTTGGGGGATGAAAAGGGGTGGAATTTTGGATTATTGTGATATCCGGCGAAAGTTGACTTCGGAGAGAAAAGTGTACAATAAAAAAGTTGTAGATCATAAAAAGATCTACCACTTTTGTATGAATGGTTTTTTCACATAACCCCAAAATCTCCGAGTAAAATGCGAAAAACCGCTTTTATCGTTTTTTATTTTTCATTTACACAAAAATAATTTTATTTTGACGAAACTTGGTGATAGTATACATTTTTGTATTTAAAATATTCATAAAATTTTTCAGATAAAAATATTAAGAGACTTCCGAGATAATCACGTTTTTCGGCCCAAAAAATATTTTTCAAATTAAAATTCTCCTTTGGAAAATTGTCGTAGAGACTTATTTCAGGTCGCAATTTTATCGTTTTGAGTTATACTTTCTTGTGAAATAATAAAAAAATACAGCTGCCATTTAGAAACATGCTCAAAAATTGGAAAAATCAAAAAATAAATTTTGCAACCATCTTTTTTTTACTAAATAGATTAACTATTTCCACCGAAAACACTGAGATCAATCCCACTGAAATCAAAATAATGAGCAATATCCCAGATTTTTACAAAAGTATCCTAAATTTATAATAATAACCTCCATAATTGCAATCTAGCACTCATACGATGTACGTTTGTATAAATTAAATAATAGTAGTTTAAATAGATATGGATAGAACAGTTCCACCGAAATCAAGTTTATGGGTATACCAAGCCACCGAAAGCGATTACTTATCTTAATAAAAGGGACGCACAGAGAGGCACAGACGTGTTGCCTTTAACCACCGATGCGGCGTGACGGATAGTTTGTCTTACTCTTACTACTATTCTCGCAGTTATTAAAGTACAGAAGTTATAAGAGAATTGGAGTGCGCCACCGGTATCAATTCTAAACGTCGGACGCGAAAACAATTTGTTGTAAGTTGTCAACTAAGCCCTATTATTGATTATAAATATTATAATTTGAGCTAGTAACTAACTAGTTTCTTGTAAGCACCTGCAAAATAGTGGCATATTTTATAGAAAAAAAGAAAAAAAGTAATTTTCAACTCAATATGGGGTGCGGGACACGGCACCGAGGTCAATATTTCCGCGATTTTCTTTTTTAAACTTAACTTACATAATGTTTACTTAAAAAAGGACATAGGCCCCCCCTAATATTTTGATCATATCTACCATACATAAAATTATCAAGAGGCTAGCAATATATTTCATACAGGTTTTCGACCCGGACACGCCTTTTTGAGCCGTTTGAGAATGACCCAGTAGCTCCTGTTATCTTTACTATTATAATATTATAAACGCGAAAGTTTGTAAGTATGGATGTATGGATGTTTGTTACTCTTTCACGTCAGAACGGCTTAACGGATATGGATGAAGTTTGGCACAGAGATAGATTATAGTCTGGAATAACACATAGGCTACTTTTTATCCCGGAAAATTGAAGAGATCCCGCGGGAACCAAAAAACCTCAATCCACGCGGACGAAGTCGCGGGCATCAGCTAGTTGTAAATAAAGTTATCAAAAGAGGCTCACAGGGTTATAGAAATAGTAACATACCCTACCTCAGGGTGCTACCGCTACAGGACCTTATTGGAACGCGCGCTCATACCCATACATATGCTACATTGAGCACGCTTGCCTAGATGATGCTTTAGTATATATTCCACGACTTGGCAGGTTTGCCCAACTAGCAATACAACCGATTTTGGTAAGTTGACATCTTTGGATGTTATGTGTGCAATGTGCGTAAAAATAGAGCCCTACCTTATTTCTCCTATATAAGAGAGTATAGGTGCCTCCATAATCCCTAAGCTAATACCCAATAAGGCACTTCCAGCGAAGAGAGATGGCAGGTTCCAGGAGAAGTATATAAGAAACCACGCAACCAACACTGGAATGTTTGCAATAAAGTTAGCCTTTTTCCTGCCAAAATAGTCCATTATTGGTACAGACATGAATGCACCAGCTGGCTGTGTTAGGAATGATATGCTTCCTGAAAAAAAGCATCAACTTTTTAGCAAAACTAAGAGAAATCAAGTGATAAAACATAAATCTTAATGAAATTATGATTTGACAAAAAAATATGAAAATTAATAAAATAGTTTTTTTTATAGAGAATAAGTTTTTCGGCATGCGTTGCAAAGCGGTTCGCGCGTCCACGATGAAACATTCACGCAAGTGCCAAGAAAAACTGTGCAAATACACACACTAGCTTGCACGCCGAAATTAACTAATTTCGGCGCGCTAGTGTTATTTCTAAGCCATAAAGTTATGAGCCTAATTATTATGCATAGATATACAAAAACCACAGTCTGTGGCAAAAACCGGCCAAGTAACGTGCAGTATGGTTCCGAAGTTGCCCGTCACAATATGCGGACATTGTATAAGTTGGTCGACTATTACTCGTTAACATGTAAAGCCTACTTACTTAGCTGTGACAGTTTTCCTTTTATATTCGTTAAATTATATTCTACTGCCATGAATTTTTTCACGTATTCAAAAACCACCGTTTAGCTTGCAGGGGTGGACTTGACTCTAACAAAAGTTAGCACCTATAAAGCTAAATATTTCGCAAAAGGAACGCTGAATCGAAAAATGGATTTCCCACACCCACAATATTTAATTTGAACGACCTATCCAACGACACAACACCCCACAATATGGAAAGAAACGCAAGAAAAAAAATCATCACCACTTTACGTGACTTATCTATGCCAAATTACAGCTTTTTAGTTCTAACACCCCTGAGCTAAGACGCGGACGGACGGATGGACTATAAAGGTTCCTTGTTGACTACGGAACCCTAAAACGCGTGTTTTTGTCATTTTTTTTTTCGTTTGGTGCAGTAGTTGACAGTTGAGTGACAAGGTGGAAAATAAAATGGAATTAACCCAGCTTGATATAATAATTAATGAGAAAATTCACGCTTAATTATTAGATACTTTTATAAAAAATATCTTACCAAACCATGACGCTTGAACTTCAGTTAGTGACAAACCTTCATTAGCATTAAGTAGGGCTGGTATCATGAGCGAAGAAAAGTAAAACGCCAGCCCCAAATCAAGGAAGAGAAGAAACGAAGATATCGATGCTACGAACTGAAAAATATTTCAGAATTTTAGTAAAGAAGCTTAACATTATTTAAATATACCTATCTCATCATATAAATGAACAAGTATGTTTAATAAAGCACATTATAGCACCATTTGAAAGACCTAATTATAACTTCTGCGCTATTTAACATATTTTAGACCTTTCACCTCAATTAGTTTTTGTCTTTCAAATGAGACCTAGACCTTCATGATATATGTATATAAAATATCTACATATTGTGTAGCCAATCAAACGTGTCTCTACTTTAAGAACTTCCTTTGTTTGCTAAATTTTTGGAATCAGAAAAACTCTTGAACACGTCTTGTTAGAAACAGCATGTCTACAGTCTACCGAAAGATGAGAGTGCGTAAAGGCGGGAAATATAGGTGACGTGTTCCAAAAATAAGAATTTTATTTTGAATTATTAATAAATTCTTGAGATTTTAGTAGCAAAGTGTTGCCACTTTCAAAAAATACGACTCTCAGCTTTCACAGACAGCCTCAATCGAACGATGTCCGCGATTTTATTTTTGTGATTTGAGTTGTAAAATTCCCGAGGGAACTCTTTGATTTTCTGGGGTAAAAGCACAGGTAAAAGTATGCATAAAGTACTCTCTATGCCCATGCAAAGAACACGTCGATGCGTTGTTCCGTTGCGGTGTGATTGACAGACAAACCGATAAACAAAGATACTTTCGCATTTATGGAAAGTGATTTAGACAATGTCAAGCTGAAAGAACAAGCATGCTGAGTTTTAGGCTGATTTAGGCTGGCTATAACCACATCATCATGGACTGGTTGTAGGACAAACTTGCAGTTACAAAAGCTGTGGATAGGGTGGAAGGAACGAGCAAAACCAACACCTCCAGTCTTCAAGCATACAAACAAGAAATAGAATAATTTAAAGAACAAAAATGATTTATTTGCATTTGCGAAAAAGAAGAATTAGGATAATATCAATAATATCCTAATTCTTCTTTTTCGCATATATGCGGAACTTACTACTAATTACTTATGCGGAAGTCGTATATTATACGACTTCCGCATATTATCACTTCGTTTCAAACCTTCGTATGTAACAACAATACTTGCCTGTGATGTTATTGATCGCAACCGACTTACGGCTGGGTTTTGTGATCCTATTTCCACTTTGATAACCATTGCACAATGTTCTCTAGAATTATCTTCTTAAAATTTTGGCATAAATAACTTTGGCACTAATGCCCATAATAATTTGTCACACCGTTAAAATATCTATTATAATTAATCACTCCGTAAACGCACTTGTCCCTTTACTATGTGAATGTGAAATAATTTTTCAATGTCGCGTTTCTTGACAATGCTTAATATTAATACGGTAGTAAATACAATAAGTCTATGATGCTTACGAGTCATTATAGAATGTGCGGTATAATTTACAAAGCAGTTGCAAAAAATCTTATCAATTGATTGAAATTGTATTTTGGGACCAGAAATTAAATCGTTATTTCTTCTTATCCCTGAGATTATGTATTCTGTGGCCTGAGGTGAATTGGAATCCCCCAGGTCCAGGCCTCCCAGTTATTCTAAAATCATAAAATAAAAAATAATATTCGTCAAATAAGTATGGACTCTATCTTACGTCGACTCTAGCTAAAGAAAATGACCTAGAACATGAAAAAGAAATATTTTATACTAGATGATGCCCGGATGTACACGTAGTATAAGTCAATAAGTTATGTTAATAAGTTAATTTAATAAGTTTTTTTATTCCCGCTGGAACTTCTTAATTTTCCGGGATAAAAAAGCCTATGTCCTTCCCCGGGATGCAACGTATCTATGTTTCAAATTTCATCAAAATCGGTTGAAAAGATGGGCCGTGAAAGCGTAGCAGACAGACAGACAGATAGACAGACACTTTCGCATTTTAATATTAGTATGGATTAAGTACCATTGTATTGCTTTAAAGGCATTTACTTACGTCTCGATATTCATGGTATCATCACCATCATCATCATCCTCACCAATATCTTAAAGTCAATCTCAAAGCTCCTCGCTCAACCGGTCTGCTCGCAGAATGTCAAGGGTTGAAAACTATCATCCACTATGCATGCTAAATGCGGATTCACTTAATTATTTTAATTTGTTTGATTGTTCCTATTGAATGTGTCTGTTCAATATAATTGTACGTGATACGTAAAGCAGTATTTGTTTTGATAAAAATAATCGTTCAAAACAAATACATGAATAGCGCGTTCCTAAGGCTGTGATCTATGGAGTGTACTATAAAATAATAATCTGACTCGTCTTATCTCTGAGTAAAAATATGCTCCGTAGATAGCGTAACCATATCAACTCAAAGGCCAAAAATCTCAATGTTCGATCTAGGTTATCAAATTCAGTCATTTCTAGGCATAAAGAATGATTCAAAAAATGTTTTTTATTCAAATAAACTTTTTCTTTTGAAAAGTCCAATGAATCTACCACTACTCACTAGGATACCGGAATATGTTACTTTTTATCCTCTTACTAATCTGACTTCAGTTTCTAGGTAAAAGTACTATCTTACTAATTTATTAGTACTGACAAACCACTTCAGGCTATCCCACTTACAATTAGACCAGGCGAGATTACAGCCAAGGGCTGAATTTATATCTGATTAAAAATATGATATGGCTAAATAATTTATCGACCTTTAACTTCCTTTATTTTTATTTTGGGCATCTAAAGAATTTAGTTGAATAACGCATTGTACTCGTAACAGGAAAACAGTTTTATTCTTGTGTTCATATTTTCTCGATAAAACCAGATTCAGTTTCTTATTTTTCCAATAGGTGTATGAAAATAACCAGTCCGAAGCATGTAACAAAGCAATAAACAATGATATTGTGTGTACTAGTGATTGGTACGTGTAAACTTTAACGCTTGTAATTCGTATTATCTTGAAAATGGAGCAAGGCTTTCCTAAACTGGTTTTTTTTATTACAGTGCTATCAGCTTCCTCGTCATGGCAGCATTTATCATACGTAATTATGATTACTTTTTTGTTCTAATTAAATTTATTTAAAACATTGAGTGTCCCATTGTTGAGCAAAGGTCTTGTAAATGTAAAGATAATTTGAGTCAGACCTTCCTATACGCATCAAGTATACCGCCTCCATATGCCTCGTTCTAATTTTATTTATTATCAAATATTAAATTTACTCGATCATTTATGAAACACGCCTTTCTTTCAGTAGTCCCTCTGATCTTTATAACACGCTGATAAGATTGTGTATCGCACTTGACCACATCGCGTCGTTCACTCTGTTTACCTTGAGGCATCTGTCAAAACATCTTAAAGAGGCCTATGTCCAACAGTGGATACATGTTGGCTCATGATGATGATGATCTGTCAAAACTGTACTTCACCAAGTTCCTGAAGGGAGTTTGTCCTGCTATGTTGTTAGTTCCTTTATTAGTGGGTGGCCAAGGCAACATCGATGTTTTAAAGGATTGACATCGATTAACATCGATGTATAAGGAACCTACAGGAAAAACACAAAAGGCAAAAACAAACCTGGTGATGCTCTTTCATAGTGGACACACAGGCAGGTCTGTACGAAGTTTGTACAGCGATGACTTGAAACGTCAAGACCTGAAGGTTGAGGCTCAAAAATGCTACTAAGAAACGTCGTCGATGACGTCAGATTGTACCTCACAATCAGTGTGTCCTATCATTAATTATTCTTTGAAGAGTAACTTAGTAATCAAAGAAGAAGGTTTCAGTGTGTGTGTTTGTTAACAGCCTATGAACTTCTGTAGCATGGCTTCAACGTGCATCCACGATGGGCGAGGTGTCTGCGCGTCCTCCCCTGACGGCTGCAGTCGGCGCAGATTCCTCGACCAATGCGACATGTATGAGTACAACTGCGACTATGGCACTCGTATGTTCTTTGTACTTGTAACTTCTTACCTCTTAGTATATCTATATCTATAGTCCGTTTCTATGCCAGGTAGAATTCTTTTCAAGGATTTGAAAGTGTCTATGTTACATTTAATTCGAAAAAAAAACGGTCTGAGTACAAAAGTCGTAGTTTGGCAAATTCATAATAACTGTTAGGAACCTAGTAGGATATTATAATGTTATCGAACATTTCTTTGAAAGCTGTGCTATTGAGATAAGTTGACTAGCTGGTTGTCCATTAGATATGAAGAAAATTACTATCAAAATATTTTGAAATGGGTGCATGGTTTCGAAAATTGGAGTTAAACAAGCAACATAAACCAATACATATATACCTATTTACGAAATAATTTGTAAATAATGATTATATTTCGTCTTTTCAGAATACATGACGAGAGTAGCAAGCTCGTGCACTAGCGGTCAGCCTGATTTTTTGTGCTGATTGGCTCTAAGAATTAATTGTTCACAGAATAATATAGTACGGTAATAAAAGTTTTTATCGGTAATCTTGTTTTTCTCCAATTTTATGATACCATTTTACCCAATTTTTTTTCAATAAATCTCTTAAATAATAAAGCAGAAATATTCTCATTATATCGTAAATTATGATCAACTAGCTGATGCACACGACTTCGTCCGCGTGGTTTTAGTTTTTTTTATTCCCGCGGGAACTCCTTAACTTTCCGGGATAAAAAGTAGCCTATGTCACTCTCCAGGTCCTCAAGTTTGGATGGATGTATGGATGTATGGATGTATGGATGTATGGATGTATGGATGTATGGATGTATGGATGTATGGATGTGTGGATGTATGGATGTGTGGATGTTTGTTACTCAATCACGCCCCAACGGCTGAACGGATCTGGATGAAATTTGGCACAGATATAGGTTATAGTCTGGAATAACATATAGGCTACTTTTTATTCCGGAAAATTAAGGAGTTCCCGCGGGAACCGAAAAACCTCGATCCATCGAAGTCGCGGGCATCAGCTAGTATAATACAATAAATGCGAAAGTTTGGATGTATGGATGGATGTTTGTTACTTAGTCACGCCAGAACGGCTGAACGGATGTGGATGAAATTTGGCATGGAGATAGACTATAGTCTGGAATAACACATAGGCTACTTTTATCCCGGAAAATTAAAGAGTTCCTGCGGGAACCAATAGACCTCAGTCCACGCGGACGAAGTCGCGGGCATCAGCTAGTCAGTATCAAAATTTATCATAGTGTCAATTTATCATAGTATTATCGTAGTGTAAATTATGGTACTGATTATCATAATTTATCAGTACCGAGAATATTTTTTCAAGATATATTTACACTAAGAACTACTCGTTAATGATGTTTCATTATTGCTCTTGCAATGTGTGGAAAAGTAGAGCAAAAGTAATTATACAAGTAAGTGAGAAGGACTTCCATATTTAAATTTCTATCTTAATTACTTACTAATATTGTACGTAGATTTATTATTTTAATGTTTTAGGTTATCAAGAGACATATATATTATTTTGCTCATGGATGCACACTTCGATGATACAAAATATAGCAACCAAAAATTCAACTAAAAATGGTAGTATTTTATATAAATAATACTCTGCGTATTTTGTATTTAAATAATAATATACTAAAAGAATATTAATTTTATTAGCAGTGTTCACCAGTCCTTATACGACGAATATTACATTATTGAATAATACAACAGTTACCCAAAATACATTATCATCAAATAGTGTACCAAGTCCAGCACAAGTTGTATTTATCACTACAGAGACAATGTCAAAAGAAATTATTAAAAAAGTAGAAACAAATCCTGTTATTTTAGCCTCATATGAAAATAAAACATTTGAAGTATTATATACAACAGATCCTCCTAATTTGAACGAACAAAGTTCTGAAATTGATTATTCGAGTTATTGTTGCGATAGACCAGTTACTTGGGAAACTACTACAGAAATAACAAAATTTTTTGAAAATAATATACCGACACAAGAATTTTTTTTAGCCTCACATGAAAATAAAACATCTGAAATATTACATACAACAGGTGCTCCTAATTTGCCTGAAGACTCCATAGTAAGTTCTTTAATTAACAATGTTACTGAAGAAGAGTTGGTATCTATTTATTCAACAACATCACACATAATGACAAAGCCAGAAAGTAGCAGACTAGAAAAAAATATCAGCGCAAATGTGAATTATTCAACTACTTTAAATATACAAAGCTCTGAAACTAATAATTCGAGTTATTATTGCGATAGACCAGTTACTTGGGAAACTACTACAGAGCTAACAAAAATTGTTGAAAATAAACCAACACAAGAAAAAATTTCATCTCAAGAAAATGAAATAACTGACATTCACACAACCAAATACAGAGAAAAGCAAATTACTTTACTGAGCTATCCATTATCTAAAACAAGTGACACAAAGGAGGTTATTTTCAAAAAATTACGTTTAACATCTCGTTTAACTCCTAACCAGACCAATCCACCAAAACTAGTTCATAAAAACAATAAAGTGATAAACCCTAATATTTTAAAAAGAACGACAAAAATATATGAATCAAATTATTCCTCGAAATGTAAGTCATATAGATGCCAGAGGCCTGTAACATGGCTTACAACTACGAGAAAGAGAAGAACCTAATTTCATAGCTACTTTTAATAAGACAACATTAAAAGGTATTATGAAAGTTTATTAAAACGATTCTGCATACGTTGTCAGTTTTAATAAATGCCTTTTTAAGTTAATAAGTGCCAAATAACATCTTACCAAAGAAGTTGCAATTGGTACACTTTGTCTCTTGTGTAATATAATCCATACTAATATTATAAATGCGAAAGTCTGTCTGTCTCTGTGCCTGACTGTCTGCTACGCTTTCACGGCCCAACTATTCAACCGATTTTGATGAAATTTTCTACAGAGACAGGTATTCTTCCTACTTACAGATTTCAAGGTTGTTGATTGTGAAGAGAAATGCGAGTGCTGTAATGAAAATATGCCTAAGGAAGAAGCTAGTCATGAGATTACTACAGTTGATACAAATGATACGGTATATGTAAAAAACGAACGTCATAAATTTCTAAAATTGTCACTCCCTGTTCCCAAAGAAGATATAGTTTATACCAAAGCAACTACTACTGATTGTGGTAATCATAGATGTAGAAGACCACATACTTGGGACACGACTGCACACGGTGAAACTAGAGATTTTTTCAGAATTCTTAATGGAATTGACTAAGTTTTAGACGAACTACATAATATAAAATATGATAAGAGTAAAATTGTCGTCGTATTATGGGGATCTTAACTGCTCGCTTTTTATTTACAAAACCTTCACTCGCTTTAACAATCAATAAAATAAAAGTTATCTACTTAAAATTCTTTATTTGATAAAACTCATTCAAACTCAAAGTCTCATTTTCATTTTCAATCTCATACATTTTTTTACAAAACGGTCTATCCGATCTTCTTATATATTTTTGTGCTAAATACGACACTTTTTATTTTGATACAGTTTTTTGTGCTATTTCATTATAATATGCTTTTAATTAATTATTATTGTTATTATAATAATTTACCTTATAAAAAATATTACACATATTAGAGTCTTCATCCGAATTCAATATATCGATACTTTAGACCTATTTTGGGTGCTAAAACTCAATATGAGTTCAACTTAATCCTGAAGTAGTTATTTCTATCGCATGTTTCTTATACATAAAATCTATAAGTATAACTGAAAACTTTAAGTACTTAGTAACAAAATGCAGCATGGCACCAGCCTAAAATAACTTTTAACACCATCAAAGTTTATATTTGCTAAGATTTGAGAATTTTATAATAAGAAAATATTCAAATAACAAGTAGAAATTCAACTACAAGTGACTAGCATAGGAAAATGAACATCGTTGCTTTTGCCGTTTTTCTTTTTGAAGGCATTGATAAAGAAATCATCGGCAAATATTTTTTGATTTCCTTTATAGTACGCTTCGATTTCTACTAAAGTCTTACGTTCTGTTTCCGGAAGGAAGAAATATAAATAGACAGTACCAATAAAACCTATGATAGAGTAAAGTAGAAATGTTCCATGGATGTGAAAACTTGCTTCTAGATTGTAGTTGGTTTTTGAAGCTATGAAGAAAATTATGTAGCTAAGAGCGGCCGCTAATCCGGTCGCCATGCCGCGGCTCCTGAAAATACAAAAAAGCAATGTGTGATTCAGACATTTTATTTCAGTCTTAACTTTTTAGATTTTGATCACTAGCCTAGCTTTTTTAGCTTTTAATACCTAGATACATTTTTTCAGCGCATCATAATTCATACTACAGGAATACCAGAATGAGAATACCAGTATAGACTGCTTTAAAAGATCCCTAGAGTCTAGACTCTAGACTATTGAGCATGATAGCTAGTCTCTGAGACCCGTTGCTGGTGTATTACTTACTAGCAGATGCCCGCGACTTCGTCCGCGTGAAATGAGTTTTTTTAATTCCCACGGGAACTCCCTAATTTTTCGGGTTAATATATAGCCTATGACATTCACAAATAATGTGGCTTTCTATTGCTACCAGAATTTTCAAAATCGGTTCAGTAGATCCCGAGATTACCCCCTACAACCTCACAAACTCACAAAATTTACCTCCTTTTATTATTAGTATAGATAAATTATAGTGTCATGATAAGTTTCGTTCCTTGGAATAAACTTGTTTTAATTTATACTCTACATAAAATATCGTGTTTTAGCTAACTGACCATGGTATATAGGAGTACATGCAGCTATTTATCAAGGTTAAAATAATCTTGATAACATTAAATTTATATGATTCGATTACGCATAAAGTTCAAAAATCTGTTTTTATGGGTGCGGTAGTTTTTGCGTGATGTGCGCATTATCATACTAATATTATAAATGCGAAAGTGTGTTAGTTTGTTGGTTTATTGATTTGTCCTTCTATTACGCCGCAACGGAGCAACGGATCGACGTGATTCTTGGCATAGGTATAGTTGAGGACCTGGAGAGTGACATAGGCTACTTTTTATCCCGGAAAATTAAGGGGTTCCCGCGGGAATCAAAAAAATCTTAAACCAGGCGGACGAAGTCGCGGGCAACAGCTAGTATATTATTATTATGAATGGGAAATCTTGGATGTTTGGACTCCTTCACGCGATATTTGGAAACGAGATAGCTTGAATTAACGGGCATTATGTAGTGTGTGTAGGCCTGTGCCCAGTAGACGTGGGACGTTGATGGGCTGTAGTGGTGGATGTAGTGTGTTATAGATGTAACGAAATATTACCTGAATGGAAAAACTTCAGACAGCAGTACCCACGGTATACCTGTACTAGTAAACGAGACTAATAACATAAACAGGACAATTGGCAAAAACTCCTTCTGTTCTGGGAATGTGCTCGCCTCATACGAAAACACATTGAAAGGTAGATTAACTGCTGCATATATGCTTATAGCAAGACTGCAACACGCTGTTGCAAATAATGATATTAGGACTAGTTTTCTTTTGCCTATAGATTTTACTACAGCTGCTGAGATGAGGTTCATTAATATGTAGACTACTCCGACGGTTACCTGGAAGAGAGAATTTATATTTAAACTGTTTACAACGGTGTGTGTGAAAAAGTGTGTCTTATTTTAAAACAGAATTTTTAGGATTTCGGGGTAAATAAAAGTATGGGAATTTAAGTTTTACTCGTATTGCTTGGCTCTTATTTTCATCATCCAGTAGAAAATTTTGTAGGATGCATAGAGTAATAGCTGAATTGTTATTCGGGTTCTTAGAATGTCGGGGTCGATAAGAAATCATGCAATGCTCCTGAGCTTTTATACTTATTGAACATTTTTCGTTAAATAAGCTCACAGGAAAAGCGGTTCCTTGGTTCTTAGCAATTCAAATAATTTGGTTAATAATTAAAAATAGATTTAAATTGTTATGACTAAATAGATAGGAGAAATAGGGTATCTCAGTAATATTAGATGGAAATTTCTGAAAAAGACCAAGAACTGCCATAATACAAAAGGTAAACGGTAACTCAAATCATATATTAAGTACCTATTAATAATTATGGTAGATGAGGTGGATTTATCTTATTTACTTACCACAATAGCTTTTGGATCAAACTTCATTCCCAAAGCCTTGCAAACGTTCACCATGTTAGGCCTAACCGGTATCAAACCACTCATGGTATGGAAGAAGAAATATGCCATTACCAGCCCGAAAGGTCTCAACGTTTCCTTTACGAAGAACAAATACTTATATTTAAGAAACATCTTCTTCAAAATGTTATAGTTGGAATGTTCACATGGTCTATCTTCCGGGGTTCTTTCCTCGGTACAAATTACGCATTCTCTATATGCGTTGTTGTATTCTAGAAGTTGATTGAACTCGTCTTGGACATGTTCCGGTTGAGCCCAGCCTCGGAGTCGGCATAAGGAACGCAATGCTTCTTTTTGGCGACCTTTTGATATCAACCATATCGGAGTTTCGGGGACCTGGAAAAATTAATTCTGGATTTTAGAAATGTTTAAAATAATGCTAGATGTATTATTATATGTACAGTCCGCGCACGAGCTCCGAGGAATCGAGGTCTCAAGAAGCGACGGCTGTACGCCACCCCCGATCGTCGCTCCATATCCAGCTCGCTCCCAGTACTGCTATCGAGCTTGACGCGTGTAAATTTGCAATAGCAGTTTTGCTTTTGCAACTCTAGGTCATTACTTTAACATTCTATAGAATTCCTCGGAGCTCGCGCGCGGACTGTACAAGTTAGTGGAGATGTTGGTGTAGATGTGGGACGTAGGTGTTAATGTGGGTGTGGATGTAAGTGTGAATGTGGGTGAGTGTCTATATAAATTAATTAATCAATAAGGTCACAACCGCTAAGTGGACGGCCGATGGTGAAGCGAGATTTTTAAATGAACCGAAATAGTGTTCTGTGTTCGGAACAGTTAGAAAATTAGAGTGAAGCTATAGGGACAAACAGAACATTTAATAAAATATAGTAGAAACTCGAAGCGCGGAAATTCAAGCCACCTCTTGAAACCACATACCTACGCGGAATTCCGCTACATTTTTCCCTTGCATAACTTCACTCTAGATTTTTGGGCCATCTTGCACAACACTGCCTACACTGATTTAGTTCAATTTTGTGATGCTGCCACTGTTTGACATAAAAGGGGCATATAAAGAAAATTTAACTTTTATGTATACATTTACCGGTCTTGTGCAAGTCGGCCTTAATAGGTATATATATTTTTAGGGTTCCGTACCTCAAAAGGAAAAAAGGAACCCTTATAGGATAATTTCGTTGTCCATCTGTCTGTCTGTCTGTCAACTCCCTATTTTTCAGGAACGCGTGGAGGTATCAAGTTGAAATTAATATCAAATACCCTTAAAATTTCTATGGTCCCTTTGAGCTGTAAATAAAGTTTCTAAGTCAACGCAATAATTAAATACGGCCATTTATGCTGCATATTTTAGGTATTTTGACGCACGCCAGTAAATCAAAACCAATAGGGTACATACTACATGTACATACCGTTGACCTAGGATCATGGCATTATTTTGGCAGAAAGCAAGGTCACACAACACAAGTACAGGAATAAATCCTATAAATCGTTATATAGGGTTCCGTACCTACTCGTGGGGTATCGAATTGTTTGTCAGGCTCTACCGTTATTTCACAGCTGTTACGTGTCGCTATGGCGTCTACCTTGTTTATTACTAAAACAATTTATATTGTGTGATGGTACGGAACCCTTTGTGCGTGAGTCTGACTCGCACTTGATAGGGTTTTTAGTATTATTCCCTTTGTTTATCTCGTATGGTTTTAAATACATATTATAGGTACTTATAAATTTATAATTATAGTTGTGAATATAATAAAATTATTAAAATGGTATTGTTCTAAAGTCCATTCGTGAAATATGATAGTCGTTAATACCATAGTAGGTATTTGAAGCTATTTTCAAGCCCATTTAAGTTAACGATCTACAAAGAATGAATAATAAATTAATTAGAGGGCTTACGATTTGTATTTGAATAAAAAATATGCTACCTACCTTTATAATGAGGTTGTTTTGGAGCTACTAGCACAGAATAGGTAATAGTAACTAGCAAGTACTTAACTTTAAATAAATCTACCATACAGTATAAAGTTACGGCCTAACTTGGCGATGATGATAAACTGAATAAAGCTATTTTAGCCTTAGCCAAAGTATTTTAAGAATTAAGTAGGTACCTAGCTGATAAAAGTGACTTCGTCAGCATGAATTTAGATATTTAGGAACTCTTCGATTGACCGGGATTAAAGGTAGGTATAGTCCGCGCATGAGCTCCGAGGAATTGGGGTCTGGGCCCCAATCATGTAAGAATGTCCGATCAAACGTTTAAGATTTTCGTCAAAGTAAAATAAACCATAAGTGCATTGAATTAGAGCTCAATTTCGCGTATCCATTCTTATACGTTTGAGTATCGTACATACCTAAACGTATAAGAATGGGTACACGAAATTGAGCTCTAATTTAATGCTATTATGGTTTATTTACTTCGCCGCAGATTTTTAACGATTTCATCGGTCATCCTTACATGATTGGGGGGCTGAAGAAGCGACGGCTGTACACGCCACCCCCGATCGTCGCTCCATATCCAGCTCGCTCCCAGCGCTAGTTTCGAGCTTGACGCTTGTAATTTTGCGATAGCAGTATTGTTTTGTACTTTAAACAACTCTAGGTCATTACTTTAACATTCCATAGGATTCCTCGGAGCTCGTGCGCGGACTATAGGTATGCTTTGTTCATTTATGTTAACTGGTCAAGGTTTTACTACCCCGACAGGAGTTCTGGCACAGAATAATTAATAGGACCTATACGGTTCTGGCTTCTCGCTGTTTTGTTAGTGTGTTTATAATAATTTAATAATCTATATTCTATACCTACTAATATTATAAATGCGAAAGTTTGGATGGATGGATGGATGGATGTTTGTAACTCAATCACGCCACAACGGCTGAACGGATGAAAGGACTTGACCAGCGCAACTATGGGAGCTTGCCTAGATATCAAAAACTAATGTGCAGCAATGAACTCTTTATTATTGTAATTTTTATATTTTATAGTTTTCAAATAAAAAAGCTTCAGGAGTCTGAAGGCTCTGAAAACTGAGAAAATTAATAAAAGAAGTTTCACCAAAAAACTGCTTTCCCATACTAGATGGCACTAGTTGTTGTGGTGAGCGAGTCTAAAAAAATATTTTAAGTATTGCTTACCACGTTTCTCAGGAAAATAATTAAGCTTTGCATTATTTGGGCATGGATGAGGATAATACTGGAATAATAAAACTATATTTGCAAGAATTATGTAATTCCTTTAAATATCACGCTACATTGTACTGCTGCCACACTAGATGGCGCTAGCGAGTGTTTTCAACTATTCGACAACAGATGGCGCTAAACGTTTTGGTTAGCGAGTTTGTTCAACTATTCGACCACAGATGGCAGACAGATGCAATGCCAGAAGGCGTTACGTTCCTTTAAACGCAGTGGTTATTTGAAAATTCTTTGTTCGTTTGAGGCCTGTGAACTAACAAAAATAATGAAAACAAAACATACATTTCCTTTTCATTACTATTTAATTGATCAAAAATAAATCACTCATAATATAGTGACTAAGGTACTTATATGGTATTCATGTAGGGTAACAAGATTATTATTAGGCATGGATAAAACGGAACGTCAAAATGAAGTAGTGCATAAAGAGGAAACCGGACGCTCAAGATTAAACAATAAACGTATTGTTTTTATAGACATTTTAACCTTGACCTTATTCGGAATAATAAATCCATAGTAATTTCGGTTTTAATTTTTAAACCTTACTGTAAAAACGGAAATCCTGCACATTGTCCCGAATCGGAGGGCAGTTACTGGTCATGTCCTTTGGCACAGAGATAGATTATAGTCTGGAATAACACATAGTTTAGGCTACTTTTTATCCCGTAAAATTAAAGAGTTCCCGCGGGAACCGAAAAAACCTCAATCCACGACGAAGTCGCGGGTATTAGCTAGTCCTATATAATATTCGATACGTACAAATAACACGAGTGCCATAGTCGCCAAAGGCACAGTGAGCGACACAAGTGCCGCTTGGCGCCATGACACCACAGTGCCCAGCAGGTATGCGATGAACATCCCCAGCGATGTGAAACAGTTGGTCAGCGTTGTAAGGATGCCTCGAAGAGATGGATCACTGAAAGATTTAAAACGATAAAGATCAGTAAGCTAAGAACACAGAGCAATAAAAAAATCGTAGTTGTTAAGTGCACCATGCACTTGGTTGATGGAATGAATGTAGTCGCACGTAAATACAAAATAAAGGGATTTTTTAAAAACTGAAATTTTCACTTTATGAATGGAATGGAATTTTATAAAGTAGAGTGGTGGTCTTTATCGCTAAAGCGATCAGTCCCGCGTTCTACGTCCAAAGCTCGGTGAGTGGGTGCAGCCAGGGCTGGGCAAAATACATGCTTTGCTTTAATTGACATACAAATTACAAAATACTTTATCGCAAGTAATTAAAATACGAAATACAAAATATCTTTAAGTAAGGTATTTGAAATATAAAATACAAAATACAGTATTTTAGCAATTTTTAATTGAAATACGAAATACAAATTACAAAATACAAAATAAGACGTACCTAATCGTAAAACGTATTTCATGTTTTTTGCAACTTTTCTAAGGCATGAATGGCATGATTTTGACGTACCTAGTCATAGCGTACAACTACAGTATTATACATAACAGGTGCAGTGTTGCCAACTCTTAGCTGCTTTACCATCATTATACTCTCGGCTCGCACTCACACTCACGAAGGTAAAATGTATTTTATTAAAATGTATTTTGAAGCCTCAAGTATTTGAAATACTTATTACAAAATACCTCGGTGTCAGGTATTTGAAATACCAATTACAAATTACATTTTAAGTAAGTAATTGAAATACAAATACCAAATACGTATTTGTATTTCAATTACGTATTTTAATTACAAGTAATTCAAATACTGCCCAACCCTGGGTGCAGCGTTGTATTTCTTGGTAACCACTAAAAATAATGTTTTCTTACTTTGACAAAAAAAAGTATACTCGTAAGTTATAGTCCAAAGCCGAAGTACGGGTGCATCGCAATTATTGGCCTAGGCAGTCCTCAGAAATTCCCGCACTTCGGCTTTAGACTATAACACATTTATATTAAACTTTAAAAGAGCAACCTTTGGCAGATTCACTTGACTAGTAAAAAAAAAATAGTAAAAGCTTATTTGGATAAAATTTGAATTATCAAAATGTGCTGACAAGTAACAAGTAGAAACCGCTTAATATAACTGCCATACCCCTAACAAGTTAACCAGCTACCATCTTAGACTACATCATCACGTCTTACCCGTGCCGCCAGGTGATATCGTGACGAGGAACTAGAAATTTAATTCGCTTTAATCCGCGCAACAGTAGGCAACAGTAGCAACATCTCCTGAAGATGCTCCGGTGTCGGAGTGAAACGTACGTTGAGAATAATTTGGAAGATGTATGTGGTGTGGTGAATATTGCAAGCTGCAAGTGCAAGATACACTGTACCACATAGATTTGCCTACTGTTGCGGATTATAGCGAATTAAATTTCTAGTTCCTTCATTATCATGGACTTCCGCAAAGTAACGCCTGGTCGCCTGCTTCTATCCAATAGGTGATATTGTGGTTAAGGTATAAGGTATAGTTAGTAAGTATTCTGTGTTCATAGGCTAACTCGTAGTGAAATAAAAAAAATATATTAACAAGTGCGAGTCGGACTCGCGCACCGAGGGTTCCGTACAAACCTGTAGTAAGTTTTACGATTTATGACGTATTAAAACAAGACGAAATGAACCGCAAAACTAACTTTGTTTGTAGAGGTTTATTGTTAATATCAAAAAATTACGTTTGTTGTATGGGAGCCCCCCTTTAATATTTACTTTATTGATATTTAATTATTTATTTTGAAAGGTAATATTCAAGTTAATATTCTGTGAAAATTTGAACCGTCTACCCGTTACCGTTTTTAATATTGAGCAAAAAAATACGAAAAAAACACGTTTATTGTATGGGGACCCCCCTTAATATATATATTTTTTTAATTTTTAGTATTTGTTGTTATAGCGGCAACGGAAATACATCATTTGTGAAAATTTCAGCTTTCTAGCTATCACGGTTTATGAGATACAGCCTGGAGACAGACAGACAGACAGACAGACAGACAGACAGACAGACAGACAGCGGAGTCTTAGTAATAGGGTCCCGTTTTTACCCTATGGGTACGGAACCCTAAAAAAGAACTTGACACCGCGATCGTTTCGCTTATTTTAAGTAGTTATCTTTTAAGTTTAAAAAGTGAGGCTGAATACTTAAAGAATGTCACTGCTGATTATTTATAAAAGGTTAGGCGGATGTTTAGAATGCACCTATTAAGTAGGTATGTTAATCTAATTTAAACTGGTCTCATCACCTGGCTCATTAACAAACCCATAGGGCCATAGTATTTTATTTACATACATAACACAGTATAATGCTATGTCATATGTTGCTCGTCTTATATTAAAATTCGAATTCCAGATACCAGTTGCTTTTTAAAATCTTGATTGAAACTATTGCACAGAAAACTATCTGTAAGGAGTTATATAGCTTTATAAACTGTCATGTAACACTTTCACGGCTCCTCTGTTCAACCGATTTTGACGGAATTTGGTACAGAGATAGATCGTATCGCGCGGAAGGATAGGCCATTTGAGTAGAATTTTCTTTCCGAACCGGCGCGGTGGTAGAATCATGACATTTCATAAGTGGCATAATTTGTCTTACGTGCAACGAATAAATCATTTCATATCCCGGAACATTTTCTGGAAGAGCTCCCACTAGACCACAAAAACCTAAATCCACTCGGACGTAGATGCAGGTATCATCTACTAATAAAAATAATAGTATAAAACTATATTGTTTCGAACTTATTCAGCAGTATTTTATTTTATTTTTGGATCTAAGTAGCCTACAAAAAAAATTGATCAAGCTGTTCGTTGCTGCTTATCGTCCTCTGGGTTGGTAGTTGGGTACCTCTTGGTTGGTCTGTAAACAAAAGATTTAAGAAGTTTGACTGCCAGTGAAACATAGAAGGAATTTTACCTGACTTCTCCGACGTAAGTAACAGATGGTGCCTCCATAATTCCTGTGCCGATGCCCAGAAGCGCGTTCCCGAGGAACAAGGAAGGGACGTCCCAAGCAAAGTACATGAGCAACCACGCTATCAAATGTGGTATGTTGACTAGAAATAGAGCCTTCTTCCGACCGAAGTAGTCCAGAATGGGACCGGAGAAAATGCTGCCCAGTGGCTGGCACAGAAACGCCATGCTACCTGAAAGTAGACGATATACTCAACACTCAATTTATTTATTACATGTAGATGTAGGACATACAGGTGTATCTTATGTTACCTCACGTTTTGACTCTACCACCGGTTCGGAAAGCAGATTCCTCTGAGAAGAGCCGGCAAGAAACTCAGCAGTTGCTCATTTTAAAAAGGAAAACATTACATTATGTAGTAATTATTGTTAAACTTAGCCAATAATTACAAAAATAGCACCTATGTACTAGGGAAGGCACTAACTCCCATAGCACAGTCTTTACTTTTTTGGGAGTTATTTTTTTTTTTAGCCCAAATTATAATTTTGAACCTTGTTATTTTGCAAATAAAGATTTTATTTATTTATTATTTACGATTTTATTTATTTATTTATAATATAATTTTTTTTTTAACCACCACAAGTTAGCCCTTGACTGCGAGCTCACCGGATGGTAAGTGATGATGCAGTCTTAGATGGTAGGGGGCTAACCTGTTAGGGGCATGCCACCCCTTCGGTTTCTACACGGTATCGTATCGGAACGCTTAATCGCTTGGCGGCACGCCTTTGCCGGTAGGGTGGTAACTTGCCACGGCCGAAGCCTCCCACCAGACCAGACCAGGGAAAATTCAGAAATTATAAATTCCCAAATGGACCCTGCCGGAGATCGAACCCGGGACCTCCGCAGCGCTCAACACTGCGCCACGGAGGTCGTCATAATATACAGTAGTGCAAGTAATTATACTATGCTGTGGGGCGCTTAGAGCCTTAGACCCACAGGATAAAACGGTCGCGGGCATTAGCTAGTACTACATAATTATTATTGTATGTGATGCAGTAAGGAGTGCTTACCAAACCAAGAGGCCTGCTTCTGGTTCATCGTGAGGCCTTCCTTAGCGTCGAGCACTTCAGGCAGGACCATGGTGACGAAGCTGATAGACATCCCCAGTCCAATCAGCAGGACATTGAGCGCCACGCATGCTAGAACCTGTAATACGAAACATTTGATGAAATGACAGCTATAAGTAGTCCCACAAACCTCACAGGGGGCGCCCTCAGGAAGACGTTGAAATTTGAACGAAATGAAATGAAATTTGGTACAGGGATAGGTTTTATATCCCGGAGAAGAACATTTTTTTTTTAATCTCTGAAAATTATGGAGTTAAGAAAAAACTTGGTGTCCACGCAGACGAAGTCGCGGGAATCATCTACTTAGTTGTAGTTATAAAAATAGAAATGCATACACTAAGTTGCAGCTTTACACTGCCTTGCTCAAAAAAAAAAAAAAAAGGTACGTAATACCGTCGCGGATGATTGCGCAAGTGTTCCCGTAATCCAGCCTTATGGCGATGCGCAGGAGCGCCGCTGGGTTTTAGTGGGTATTCTGGAGTTCCAGTGAGTCCCACATACCCTCTCGGCAGCATTGCAGTTTCACATTGCCTTGCTCCCGAGAGGGATGCCTAAAAGCATTTACCAGCGTTAAAAAAAAAAAAAAGGTACGTAATACTATTTGTGTTTAATTCGTCCAAGTACCTATTTGTATTATTCAAATCTTTTTTAAATCATATTTATAAACATCTGAAGTTATAACATTAAAATATTTAGCTATTGTAATATTACTTGTAATATTACCTTACACGTTTTTGCAAAGGATAACTTAGCTTTAATAAAACAACATTATGACTGAGTATGATATTATCTTGATTTTCTAGGTATAATATATTGATGTAGCTATTTGGAATATACATTAAAGCAAGGTTAAAATACTGCAGAAGCTATTAGTAATATAAAGGTATTATTAATCACGGCAATCTTCTCATCTTAATGATTTTATCACGCATTTTTAGGATTCCGTAGTCAATAAGGCACCCTTATAGTTTCGCCAAGTCCGTCTGTCCGTCCACAGCTTAGCTCAGAGGCTTTTAGTCCTATAAAGCTGTAATTTAGCATGGATATACATATTAATCACCCCGACAAAGTGGTAAAATAAAATTTTTAAAAAGAATTTTTTTAGGGTTCCTAGGGTTATTGGATAGGTCGTTCAAAAATATTCTGTAAAGTGGTTATATTTGTTAGAGCCAATTTGCCTCCCTTCCCTTTCTCACATACCCAAAAACAACAGCTTAGCTGGCAGGGAGCTAAGCTGTTGTTTTTGGGTATGTGAAAAAACTATTTCTTATTTTAATTTTTTTTAAATAAATGAAAAACTATCACAGCTAAGTTGGCTTAACAAGTTGCCGAGAAATTATAAATTGGTCGACATTTGTCCACATATTGTCAATATTGTGACGGACAACTACGGAACCCTACAATTACGCGTGGCCCGACACGCACTTAGCCGATTTTTTGTGTGTATTATACTAAAATATGTACTTATTAAAAACCAAATGCTTTTAGACACATTGGACTAGTATACAATAAGTTTAGTTCTAGAAAAATTTGATCGATATCTCAAACTTTAAAATTTTAATATACTTAATATTATATTAAAATAAAATAAAGCTAATCTAAACGATTGGTACGACATTGTAAAACCACTTTATTATCATACTAATATTATAAATGCGAAAGAGAGTTTGTTTGTTCTTCAATCACGCCGCAACAGAGCAACGGATCGACGTGATTTTTCGTATGGGTATAGTTTTGAGGACCTGGAGAGTGACACAGGCTACTTCCATCCCGGATAATTAACGAGTGCCCATGGCAGTTACAAAAATTAAGCCGCGCGAACGAAGTCGCGGGCATCAGCTAGTAGTGCATAAAAGCAAAATTCAAACATTAACGTAAGTCGTAAACGACAAAGTTCATGAATATTAAATTATCTATTTCTGAAACAACGGAAGAAAAAACATTTTCTAATATTTATGTAGGTATGGTACCTACCTACCTATCTATGTTCTATTTAATTTACTTAAGTTTAGTAGTAAGAACAAACATAGATAAGTAGGTATAGTCAATAGTGCATAGTAAACTGTTGTTGTTGCTAATCTTTACTGTCGAAGATGTAGGTAAATATTTTCAGAGTCATCATCATCATTCATTTCGCAACTAGTTTAACTATTTGTGTCGACTGTCGAGTGTTTTTGTTCATAATAAATTTCCCAAGTAGTGTAACCATGTATCATGTGTTCACGATTTAATTTCCCATGTAGTGTAACCTGATCCGTGTGTTGTTACACGACTACCCAAAAAAGGAGTGTATACTTACTTATCAAATAAATATTATAAATGCGAAAGTTTGGATGGATGTATGGATGTATGGATGTATGGATGTATGGATGTATGGATGTTTGTTATACTCAATCACGCCCCAACGGGGGAACGGATCTGGATGAAATTTGGCACAGAGATAGATTATAGTCTGGAATAACACATAGGCTACTTTTTATCCCAGAAAATTAAATAGTTCCCGCGGTAATAAAAAAAAACTTAATCGACGCGTACGAAGCCGCGGACATCATCTAGTGTAGGTACTTATAATATTTGTTTATTTTAGTTTTAATGCATGACTTTTAATAAATTTATACATCATTTGGTTTCTAATCCTTGCTATTTCGGCACAAAAAGTGGCCTCTTTACTCTTCAGTTAGATAATGCATCAGCATATTGCATTGTATACCTTTATCTACTCCCATGCTATAAATCCTCTATAACAGGTTCTGAAACAGTTAGCTAATTGCCAACATTAAAACACCCAATGTCCTAATAACCATTACATCATCCAAACGGGTGATGTAATGTTGTACTGAATTTCATTACAACACCCCCTTTTTTTTTTCGATCCCCTCTGCGCAAAGTGTTTACTCAACAGACAGCCACATCTGCTGCGTGCGATGCGTGGTATCTGTATGAATTACAAAAAAAGAAAATCTGTACGAATTTCAAAAAAAGAACATTGTCATACACGCGCGTTTCACTACCAGAACGCCGCGCGCTGTAAAAAATAGTACATTATGGTACAAGTGTGTAATGTTGGTGATTGCCGCTGAGGCGCCATTGAGACACGAGCCGTTAGGTGAGGGTCTTAAGATAGCCGAGGACGGTAATCATCAATACACACGTGTATCATACGACGTTTTTCAACACACTTGTGAAGAAAATAATACTAAAAAATAATTTTATTTAGTAGATAAAAAGTTTTTTTAGAGAAACAATTCTTAGCAATCTCATAGAATGGACCGTGTATAGTGAATGACCTCGGTATTTTATTTTTCGTGATAGGTATCTTCACTAAAAGCATCGGGCCATGGTTCTCTACGTCTTTTAGAGTTATATTTGTTAATTCTTGTATCCTACTAGCACCAGTTACACTAAATATTAAAGCAACCTGGAAAAAAGAAACAATAATTAAGTTCAACACACAACACAGGCTGAAGTCGCGTAGATATTTAATAGTACATTACACATCTAGGGCAGTAAAATAAGAAATGTCTCAGATCACATGTAATTGTTGTCCGAGGCGAAGCCGAGGTCAATAAACATGTGATCTGAGGCTTTCTTATTTACTGCCCGTGGTGTGTATACTATTTTTCTCCTCGACGGAGGCGGAAAGCGGCATTTTCGTTTAGCGCAGCGGGAGGAAAATTGACGCTTTCCGCCCGGAGGTGAGAAAAATTATTTTTCATCCCACCATCTCGGAAAGAGTATTTTTATTCTTCGATATCTGATGGTAAAAGCCGTTATTATCCTCTAGAGGATAAAGTAAATTGAATTTAGAACATCGTGTGCACGTTAGTAAATATCACTCGTCTATGAAGTTTGTGAATTCAAAACATCATTAAAACCTATTTACTTGTACCTCTATGGTGCTGAATTTCCATACAATCGTTTTTAATTTGTTAAAAACTCACACTCGTAACCTTCTTGGTGTACTTTTTTAATTTGCTTTGCGCGCACCATTTTCTTTCACGTCATATTGTTTAAAATTAAAACCGATTAAAAACAAGAAAATTGAAAATAAGTGAAAAACCTAAAATGAGTGATTCTAGTGACGAAGAAATTAACAGAATTGAATTTAATCTTGTGATTTTTTTGCATTTAGTCATTTCCTCGCTGAGGTGGGATGAAAAGTTACCTTGTGATTTTTTTGCATTTAGTCATTTCCTCGCTGAGGTGGGATGAAAAGTTACGTGTTGCACTCGAGTGAAAAGATTTTTCACCTCGCGCTCTTTTGATTCCCTCGCTGACGCTCAGGATTCTAATTTTTGAATAACTCGCTCCGCTCGTGATTCAATTTTAGAATCCTTCGCTTGCTCGGTCATCAAAATTGAGCACGCGGTTAAAAAACAACTTTTTCACTCTTGTATAACAAATAACTATTAACTAACCTTAGTAGCCAGATATTGGTTATCTGGAGCATCTTTTATAAATTTTTCAATATCGTCAGACGATAAAACCTTTGATTTCTTGCTTCTAAATCCATCGGATAATCTCTTTAGATATAAGCTGACAAATTAGAGTATGTTTTTAAGTCCACTCCATTCTTTGTTCGGCCTTTACTTTTTAACATTGAGTATATATGATACACCACAAAGAGCTATTTTGAACTTAGAAGATAATTCTTTAAAGTACGCCATGAACACATTTTCTGAAAAAGACTGCGTATTCTTGTTGTTTTGCCATTGTATGAAATTTTGGTACGCTAATATATATTTTTCCTTGGAGTTTTCAGGTAGTAATCACATCTTATATCGGGCGGTGTACAACTTAAATAATTTTCTTCATAAATAATTAGTATGTACTTGTAGACATTTTAATTAATAAATAACTGTAATTTCAACAGTGAAAACGAGTTGTGAAAAAATTTTCGCAATGGCGGGAATAATTAAAAAGTTTTCCTATGCGCGCGCATCTTACAATGGCGATCGGCCATAGACTAAAAGATGAGGTTTCTTTTTTTTGGGTTTTCGCGGATAGCGTTTTAGCCACGTACATTAAGGGGAATTTTAAGTTTTCTTTAGATATTACAGAAAAAACAAAAGTTATATTTGAGTGAAAGTTTTATTTAGTAAACACGGACAAGTTGAAATTATCTATTTAAATACGAAGTTGCATGAAATGAGCAAGCAATAGGTAGGTACATTAATTTATTTGTACTATTGAACGATATTTTTTTATCGAAACTTTTTTAAGAACAAAGCAACTCAACCAATAAAATAAAAAAAAAACTCTATAACTCACTCTGTGAATAATAGTATGTAATGAAAAAGTCACAGTTTGATTATAGGTGTCATTAAGTGCCTAATTGAGGTGAACTTAGAGCCACTTTATGAGCAAGTGTGTTGAAAAAGTAGTATATTAGAATTTTCCCCGCCATTTTTCTTCGTTTTTTTTATTGTTTTGTAAAAAAAAAAATGCGATTCAAGTTTTGAGTTTTGATGATATTAGGTTACTAGGACTGGATGTTTTAAGGTTAGCAGTAAGCTAACTATTTCAGAATCTGTTAAAGAGGATTCATATTATGAGTGTAGATAAAGTCTTGTAGAGGTACCTACCTACCTACCTTTATGGTTTGACTCTACTACAGGCCGACTACACTGCACTACACTGTACTGATTTAATTAAACTTTTTGATGTTGTCAGTTGTAAGTTCGAATTTCCAATTTTCCAATCCTTCCCCGGGATACAAGCTATCCCTGTACCAAATTTCATCGAAATCCGTTGAACAGTTGGGTCGTGAAAGCGTAGCAGACAGACAAACAGACGGATAGACAAACACATTTACGCATTTATAACATTAGTATGGATTAATATGCTAAAATCTAAATATTAAACTAACTATAAAATAAATCCTTAAATAATCCTTAAACCAATGAAACCAAGCCTTTCGCTGTATGACTTCGAATACGAGCTACCATCCGCTACAAGTACAATGTCTATAAACTTTTGCGTTTCTAGTAATGTAGGTGAACGCTAAAGGTCAGTTTTGCTTCATAAGCGCTGTAATTTACCTGTGCCCATTATAAACTGTTAATAATAAGCATAATTTACAATATGTAGTAAGCAAATTACTCAAATAATAATATCTAGTAATTATATTCAACACATAATAATTAGGCCTACTTTTCAAACAACAATGCTATAGATATCAACACTATCCGATTACAGAAATAATATTTGCAAGCCATAAATTAATATACAAACCTACCTAAATAGTTATGAATTAATAGTCAGTCCTTGTATCATCAGCATTAAACCAATCTATTTATATTATTAGTTGAGGCCCGTGACTTCGTCCGCGTGGAATAAGCTTCTTTAATTCCCCCGGAAAATCCCTAATTTTCCGGGATAAAAAAGTAGCCTACATCACTCTCGTGCTCTATATTATACGTGCTATATATACCTATGCAAAAAATCACGTCGATCCGTTGCTCTGTTGCGGCATGGACAAACCAACAAAAAAACTTCGCATTTATAATAATATGTATTAGTATGATAATGGTATGTAGTGTACGTATTTAATTAGGTAAATTATTGAAAATTAGCATACTTTCAATATTATAATAATTACAATACAAATTGTACAATAATTTTTACTTAGCAAGTTTTCAAGGCTTAAAAATAATATTATGCTCGAGGCAAAGTAGAAACTTTTGTAAATAAACGAGATCTCATATCTAATTTTTAGGGTTCCATACCGGACGTCCTAAATCCTAAAACGTAAATAAAAGCCTCTGAGAAGGGATTTCTGTCCAAAATATGATATGTTTTCTTTCTGTCACATTGACGGAAACACAAGACACGTGACACAAATCTTTAAGTATTTATTTATTTGTTTAGTTATGATAAAAATCTTACGAACAGTGATTGATGAAGGCCGATACGCATGATTTTGGTTTATTGCCACTTGAACATCGACGATAGCTAATGGCGTTTTTATTGAATGTAATTTTATACGCCTCTGGCCATCCGGTTTAGTGTAGGATGGTTTTAGGGATCCGTACCTCAAGAGGAAAAACGAACCCTTATAGGATCACGTTGTAGTCCGTCTGTCTGTCAAGTGTCAACCATCTTTTTTCTCGGGAACACGTACGAGAGAAGTATTAACTAAGGTGAAATTAATTTAAATACTTAGGTCTACGGTCCCTTGGAGCTTTAAAAAAATCAAGCTTCTAAGTCAACGCAATCAGAAGATTATATTTTTACTTTTATTACAGCCTTTTATGCCGCATATTTTGATACTCACCAATAAATCAAAACCTAGGTACTTCCCGTTGACCTAGAATCATGAAATTTGGCAAGATTTATAGAAAGAAATCCGAAATTCGTCAATTATGGTTCCGTACTCATAGGGTGTTTAATCGTTTGTCAGGCGCAACCAGTTTACCGCCATAATGTAAGCCAGTTATTTCACGGCTGATTACTTACGTGTTGTTAATATTGTTATGACATCTTTCTTGTTATTTACTAAAATAATTTATATTGTGTGGTGGTACGGAACCCTTTGTGCTCGAGTCTGACTCGCACTTGACCGGCTTTTTTGTTCTGTACGTCGTACGACACGAATTTTAAAAAAGCTCTATCGACTTTCATGCGTACTTTTCCACTGCCTTTGAATAATTATTTTTACTAGATGATGTCCGTGACTTCGACGGCGTGGATTTATGATTTTTGAAAATCACATGAGAACTCTGACTGTCTGTGGCAACTGGCAACTGAGATATACCTAGGTAATTTTATTCAACAATTCATGCTATAATATTATACTTAAATGGGAAAGTATGTCAGTCTGTCTGTCAGCTGTCGCCTGTGGTCCCATCCGCTTAATCGATTTCGATGAAATTCCGTACAGAGATAGTTTGCGCTTTGCATCCCACAGACGGGCAAAGGCTACTTTATCTACAGGGAAATAAGAAATACCTACAACGTGACTTCTAAAAAAATACATTATAGGTATTAGGTAATAGGTACCTAACTACCTAGTACCTACAAACCGATGTGGATGAACTTTCAGAAATCGGTGCAAATCGCATGCTGCACGTTGTCATAGGTACATAGATTTTTCGGTTTTAGCGGATTATAGTGAACTAGTAGATGCCCGCGACTTCGTCCGCGTGGTTTAAGTTTTTTTTTTACTTCCGCGGGACCTCCTTAATTTTCTGGGATAAAAATTAGCCTTTGTCAATTTTCAGGTCCTCAACTATACCCATACCAAAAATCACGTCGATTCGTTGCTCCAATGCGGCATAATTGAAGGACAAACCAACACACCAACAACCAAACAAACTAACACACTTTCGCATTTATAATTTACTAGCGCACGCCCGCGACTTCGTTCGCGTGGCATAAGTTTTTGATTCCCACAGGCCCTCCTTAATTTTCCGGGATAAAAAGAAGCCTATGTCACTCTCCAAGTCCTCAACTATACCCATGCAAAAAATCACGTTGATCCGTTGCTCTATTTCGGCGTGATTGAAGGATAAACTCTCTATTTGACGTCCTTGGGGATAGAATTTTCAAAAACTGTGTATCACGTATTTTTTTTATTTCAAACCGAAATCCCAAACACCAAGTTTCATGGCTACAGCTTGAAAAATGACGGACTTTCCTACTAACTTTCAACCCCTGTTTCAGCCCTATGGGGGTAGAATTTTCGAAAATGGCAAAACATGTATTTCTTCATTTTGAACCGGTAACTCAAATAGGTACCAAGTTTCATGGATATAACTTGAAAAATGACGGACTTTCATACAAACTTTCAACCCCTATTTTACCCCTTTGGGGGTGGAATTTCGAAAAATCCTTTCTTAGTGGATACCTAGTCTTCACAAAGAATACACCCTCCAAATTTCATGTCTCTAGGACCAGCGGTTTAGGCTGTGCGTTGATATATAAGTCAGTCAGTCAGTCAGTCAGTCAGTCAGTCAGGAATTTGAATTTTATATATATAGATTCTTGTTACATAATATACTTATCATGAACTTTCGCAGAGAACATGAGGCCTGCGTTTATCAAAATATAAAATTCGCAATACTTACTTCAAATATTATATATCGGTAAAATATAGATAGGTTATAGGTATATAGATATAGGTATAGCCAAGAAATCCCAGTTTTGTAAAATTATGAATAATTAAACAATACCTTTAGGCTTTAACGATAAATTAAGATTTTAATGATTGTAAATGATGTTCAAAGGAATTCCAAAAAAATTTTTTTGGAAACTTGTTCTAATTTTATTCACAAAAGGCACGAGCGTCCCTCGTGCTATAATTGATTCCATTCTATAATTAAATGGATATAATATTGCTATATAAATGGATGTAATATATAGCTTTATCCTTCGAATTCATAGTATGGGTCAAGTTCATAATTGACCAGTCCTATCCTATATTCGCTGAATTTAGAACTATTTATAACTATATTGTACCTATATCGGAACTAGATGTTGCCCGCAACTTCGCCCGCGTGGCTTAGAAGATTATTTTCTTGCTTTCCATGTCTCGCAAATAATTTGCTGTGGACAAAACATAGTGGACAAGGATACACTTATCTGAATCTCTATAGGAGATCTCTACCAGTGACCCTTGGCAGTGAGAGAGGTTGTGAAGGAAGCTTACAACAAGATATGAGATGGAGTGAAACGAGGTATTATATCTTAAGCTTACACAAATATACGTATACTAATGACATAAATGTACCTTTATATAAATAAAAACATACCAACATACATATGACATATTATATGATACATAATGATATAACAGATACATATTATTTATTTATAATTATGATAGAGAAGATAGATAGTGCTGTTTCAGTCGAAGCTTGAAGGTGTGAATAGATGGGTTATTCATAAAAATGCTATCAGGTAGTGAGTTCCACAGGGCGTCGCAGCTACCGTAAAAGATTTACCAATGATAATTAATAGTGTTGTAAGCTGGCACTGCAAGTGATTATAACTTGACACACGATCGCACTGGCCTCACATGAGGAGAGGCCTCATGAAAACGCTCACGTAAGTAAGAAGGGGAAGATGTGTTTAAAATCCTAAAACCGGCCAAGTGCGAGTCGGACTCGCGCACCGAGGGTTCCGTACAAACCTGTAGTAAGTTTTACGATTTATGACTTATTAAAAAAAATTGCTTAAAAATTACGTTTGTTGTATGGGAGCCCCCCTTTAATATTTACTTTATTGATATTTAATTATTTATTTTGAAAGGTAATATACAAGTTAATATTCTGTGAAAATTTGAACCGTCTACCTGTTACCGTTTTTAATATCGAGCAAAAAAATACGAAAAAAACACGTTTATTGTGTAATAACCCCCTTAATATATATATTTTTTTAATTTTTAGTATTTGTTGTTATAGCGGCAACGGAAATACATCATTTGTGAAAATGTCAGCTTTCTAGCTATCACGGTTTATGAGATACAGCCTGGAGACAGACAGACAGACAGACAGACAGACAGACAGCGGAGTCTTAGTAATAGTGTCCCGTTTTGACCCTTTGGGTACGGAACCCTAAAAAGTAACGTGAGAATATGAATATTCCGGCGAAGTCGGATAGGGAGCCTCTGTAACTTGTTTCGAAATTGAGATACATGATCGAATTTGCACAATCCGTAAATAAAACGAGCACAAGTTCTGAAGGCGATCTAGTTTGTCGAGCAGCTCTTCAGTCGCATCTAAATAGCAGACGTCGGCGTAATCTAGAAGTGGAAGCAGAAGGGATTGTGCAAGTAAGATTTTAGTTTTCAGAGGAAGGTAATTCTGCAAGCTTTTCAAAGAATGAATAGAGTAGTGCATGCGCCTACTTACATTGTTAATGTGATTAGACCAAGTTCAATTACCATAGAGTATCACCCCGAGGTTTTTTTGCTTTTTCCGTAAGTTGTACCGTCTTACGGAATTAAGACTACGGATATTATGACTTTGTTGTTATAACGTGCGAGCTACGGAGGTCAGATGACAAATCGGAAGGGTCGGGTGACGAGACAATCCGTTTAACACTAGACAGTCTAGACTTTCATTGCAACAAGTGAAGGGTTCCTTTCGTACCTTTGCTTTATTATTTTAATTTGTGATTTAAGTAGATGAAAATTTCAAAGAATGTGATCTATCCATACTACCTAATATTATAAATGCCTGTCTGTCTGTCTGCTACGCTTTCACGGCTCATCTGTTCAACCGATTTTGATTAAATTTGGTATAGCTTGATACCCGGGGAAGGGCATAGGCTATTTTTTATCACGGAAAATTAAAGAGTTCCCGCGGGAATCAAAAAACCTTAATCCACGCGGACGAAATCGCGGGCATCATCTAGTAACTTAATAAATAACTCAATTGACTTCAAACAAATTATTATTAGAGGAATTACTGTAATTAGAACATTACATAATACCCACCTTTACAGAATACATAGGTATTAGGTACATACTTCAAATAAATATTATAAATGCGAAAGTTTGGATGATTGTATGGATGTATGATGGATGTTTGTTACTAAATCACGCTCCAACGGCTGAACGGATCTGGATGAAATTTGGCACAGAGATAAATCATAATCTGGAATAACACATAGGCTACTTTTTATCCCGGAAAATTAAAGAGTTCCCGCGGGAACCGAAAAACCTCCATTCACGCAGACGAAGTCGCGGGCATTAGCTAGTATAATATATTTTATTGTCTACTTGCTAATAATAATGGTCCATAAATAAGTTGAATGTGAATAGAATTACTAAATAATATAATAAAGTAAAGTGCTTCGCGCTTTAATATTTACCATATTTCCATATTCAAATTTTTAAGAGTTGATTTTAAATTTTATAAATCTGTCATAACTTTATTTTAGAGACAAGAATTATTCTGATTTTAAATATTGAATCGAAGCAGGCGTTACTTTGCGGAAGTCCATGATAATGAATGAACGAGAAGTTTAATTCGCTATAATCCGCCACAGCAGACCAATCTATGTGGTACAGTGCGTGTCTTTCACCAATAGCATGCGAACAACCACCACCCAGCAATTCGCACCGGCAGCGCAACACACCACACAAATCTTCCAAATCACTCTCAACGTACGTTTCAATCCGAAACCGGAGCATCTTCAGGAGATGTTGACTCGACAATGCACGATTGTAAAGTGACGAACGTGTCGAAAGTTCCGGCTTTTATACCTTTTTGGCATGACTCAAACTGAAGCCCCGCCCCCTCCCCGCCTATTAATGTATAAATTGAGTAAAGGTACCTTTACTCAATTTATACAGTAATAGGTCATGGAGGAGATGTTGTCGAGTCAACACTTTACTTTACTTATTAATTATAATTATTACTGGCTACTCAATATTAAAAAACTATAAATTTAAATAAAATATATATAACATAAAGATTTGCTGTCCTAAGTACGTTAAAAATAAATTTCAACAGCATTCTTATTATAATTAGAATAGATATTTATCTATCTACAAGAGTTAGAGCAGCCTCCTGGTGTAAAATATAAAATGGGTTGTGGTGGTGTATATTTGATGCGGAAATGCGGAAGATCTATAATTTTCTACGAGTACCTTCAACTTCTATTACATACTCGTACCAGGGTTTTGCTTACCGGCAAGACCCTGATTTATTTATAAGCCTCTTACTTTAATCCTCAAAAGCTCAACTTACGTCACGTCGTCTTCAACTTGTCTACGGATAATAAAGAAGTTATTTTTTTATTCCACTACAAGTTAGCCCTTGACTGCGATCTCACCTGATGGTAAGTGACTATGCAGTCTAAGATGGTAGCGGGCTTACCTGTTAGGGGTATGGTAGTTATATTAAACCCATACCCTTAGTTGGTTTTTATACGGCATCGTACTGGAACGCTAAATTGCTTGGCGGTACGTCTTTGCTGGTAGGGTGGTAACTAGCCACGGCCGAAGCCTCCCACCAGACACACCAGAGAAAATCAGAACACTGCGCCAGGGAGGTCGTCAAAAAAAAGGTACATACAACACATTGGTAATATTAAAAGTGGCAACACCATTTACATCTATCTATCTATACTTTTAATAAAACTGTAACAGGTCCAATTCTGTACATTGAAGATATTTTGAAAATTTTTTTTTGGAGGGCACTGTTTATTCGATACTGAAGCCAAATCTGTAATTTTTTTCATTTTTGTCTGTCTGTCTGTCTGTCTGTATCTTGGCCGCGCATCACGCCGAAACTACTGAATGAATTCAAACGAAACTTGGCACGATTTGAGCCTATACTACGAGGTAGGACATAGGATACTTTTTATCTCGAAATTCTACCCCCGAAGGGGTGAAATAGGGGTTGAAAGTTTGTATGAAAGTCCTTAATTTCTCAAGTTATAGCCATGAAACTTGATATATGAGCTGCGGGTTGAAAATGGAGACATACGTGTTTCACAGTTTTTGAAAATTCGACCCCCAAAAGGGTGAAATAGGATGTGAAAGTTGGTATGAAAGTCCTTCGTTTCTCAAGATGTTTTACAAGTTATATCAACGAAACTTTTTATTTTGGCTTACGGTAAAAAATAAAGAAGTACGTGTGTCACAGTTTTTCAAAATTCTACCCCTAAGTAAGTTTAAGTAAGTTTCTTACTATAATATATAAATGAATTGCCGAAAGTTCTAAGCTCGGAGTGCAAAGTCATAATGTTTGCAGACGACGTATCATTACTCACCAAATGCTCAGATGCTACCGAATGTGAAAATAATATAACTGGAATCCTATATAAAACGCAAAACTGGCTAGAGAAACATCACCTACAAATTAACGTTAAAAAAACCAAACTTATACAATTTAGACCACATCAAAAAATACCACTAGACTTAGGTAAATTATCAGCACAAATAAATATTGAGGAGGTAGGGGAGTTCAAGCTTCTAGGCCTAAGTATTGATACCCACTTAAATTGGAAACAACATGTACAAAATGTCAGACTGAAGCTGTCACGGTTTGCATATGCCCTAAGCGTCCTCAAGGCGAATGCAAACTTTGAGACAGCACTATCTGCATACTACGCATATTCTTACTCGTGGCTTAAGTACGGTGTTATACTTTGGGGCCAAAGTACGGACGTAGAAGACCTATTCATTGCCCAGAAAAAGTGCATACGAATATTAGTTAACATTAGGCAAAGAGAAAGTTGTAGACCACATTTTATAGGAAAAAAAATCCTGACACTAACATCCATCTACATAATGGAGACAGCCCTGTTTGTAAGGAAACACATACATCTATATAAAACATTGGAAAGTACGTATAACCGAAGCTCACGAAATCAACATAAACATAACCTAGCTCTTCCACATTATACTCTAGGAATATCAAGCCGTAGTAGTCCATACTTTCGATCAATTATTATTTATAATAAACTCCCTAATACTATAAAAGAAGAAAACAAAGAGACTACCTTTAAAAGAAAATTGAGACATTGGTTAATACAAAAATGTTTTTATAATATTCAAGAATTTCTAACCACATAGACCTCAATAGCACGAAAGCTGTATAAATTAATTGTGTACTAAAATTATAACTATATTTTTCTTTATTGTAATAACTTATTTAATATAATTTTTAGACTACGATTTCTAGATATATAATAACTTTTTGACATTATTTAATTATCAAATGTTTGTAATAGCTTTAATGAACTTGATTTTATAATTTTTTTCATCCCACCATCTCGGAAAGAGTATTTTTACTCTTCGATATCTGATGGTAAAAGCCGTTATTATCCTCTTGAGGATAAAGTAAATTGAATTTAGAACATCGTGTGCACGTTAGTAAATATCACTCGTCTATGAAGTTTGTGAATTCAAAACATCATTAAAACCTATTTACTTGTACCTCTATGGTGCCGAATTTCCATACAATCGTTTTTAATTTGTTAAAAACTCACACTCGTAACCTTCTTGGTGTACTTTTTTAATTTGCTTTGCGCGCACCATTTTCTTTCACGTCATATTGTTTAAAATTAAAACCGATTAAAAACAAGAAAATTGAAAATAAGTGAAAAACCTAAAATGAGTGATTCTAGTGACGAAGACATTAACAGAATTGAATTTAATCTTGTGATTTTTTTTGCATTTAGTCATTTCCTCGCTGAGGTGGGATGAAAAGTTACGTGTTGCACTCGACTGAAAAGATTTTTCACCTCGTGCTCTTTTGATTCCCTCGCTGACGCTCAGGATTCTAATTTTTGAATTCAGGATTCAATTTTAGAATCCTTCGCTTGCTCGGTCATCAAAATTGAGCACGCGGTTAAAAAACAACTTTTCACTCTTGTATAACAAATAACTATTGTCACTGTACTACATTGCACACACTTGATGGTTATAATATTATGTTCAATGTTTATTGTAATAAGGTATTATTAATTTAAAATTTGCAATGCCCTGACAGGGCCTCATGCCAATATTGTATGTTCATGAACGCAAATATGAATAAATGAAATGAAATGAAATAAGGGGGTGAAATAGGGGGTGAAAGTTTGTATGAAAGTCCGTCATTTCTCAAGTTATATCGATTAAACTTGGTATACAAGCTACTGGTTGAAAATGAAGAAATAGGTAAGTGTTTCACAGTTTTTGTAAATTTTACCCCCGAAGGGGTGAAATAGGGGTTGAAAATTTGTATGAAAGTCCTTCATTTCTCAAGTTATAGCCATGAAACTTGGTATATGAGCTGCGGGTTAAAAATGAAGACATACGTGTTTCACAGTTTTTCAAAATTTCACCCTCAAAGGGGTGAAATAGGGGTTGAAAGTTTGTATGAAAGTCCTTCATTTCTCAAGTTATATCGATGAAACTTGGTATACAAGCTACCGGTTAAAAATGAAGAAATACGTGTTTCACAGTTTTCGTAAATTTTACCCCCGAAGGGGTGAAATAGGGGTTGAAAGTTTGTATGAAAGTCCTTCATTTCTCAAGTTATATCCATGAAACTTGGTATATGAGCAGCGGGTTAGAAATGAAAACATACTTGTTTCACAGTTTTTCAAAATTCCACCCCCAAAGGGTTGAAATAGAGGTTGAAAGTTTGTAGAAAGGTCCGTCAATTCTCAAGTTATTTCGACGAAACTTGGTATATCCACGCGGACGAAGTCGCGGGCATCAGCTAGTAAATAATATAATAATTGTTCGGTCTTGGATCGTTAATTAATGATGAAGAATCAGCGTTGCGGCATGGTAGGCAAGTGCCTAATGCCTATCATGCTGCGGCACAGGCTGAGGATGTGGGCCCATTGACCACACAGTTTTAAATGAAGTTGAATACATATGTAAAAATTAAGTTATTTTGTTAAAATTTAGTGTGATTCATTAAAGATTCATTTATTTATTTATTTATTATTTCAGCTTGCTAAAGTAAGGTTATAAGGGGAAGGAGGACGATAATTTTTCATCATAAGTCATTGACTTACCAATAAAACATTAACTAAGAACCCTAAAAATAAATAAACAATCTATTTTAGAATTAGATGATGCCTGTGACTTCGTCCGCGTGGATTGATTTTTTTATTCCCGCGGGAACTCTTCAATTTTCCAGGATAAAAAGTAGCCTTTCCCCGGGATGTTAACTATCTGTGAACCAAATTACATCAAAATCGGTTAAGTAGCTTGGCCGTAAAGCGTAGCAGACAGACAAACAGACACACTTTCGCATTTATAATATTAGTATTGATTTTTTGATTTAGTGACCCCGCTTTAAAATTCTAAATTATTACAAGTCGAAAGCGATTAACTACTCCGATTACCTAATGGCGATAGGTATTATTTACCGGATGAAAAACAACCAGGATTTCTTTTTGTACCGATCATATTAGTACGAAACCGTAAAAAACCAAGGTCAGAAAATAGTTTTATTAATAATCAATTTTTTGTTTACGAAACAAGAATCTACTCATACATTTTATCTCAATTGCTATAGTTATTGGGTTCTTGAATGCGTGTCATTGATTATTGAATCATTGACCATATGATACAGTCTGAACTTGAGTGTCATTGCTCTCTGTAGAGCGAAAGAAATAACTGGTCAAATCAATGAGATATAGAACAAAATAAGTAGGGACTAGGGACCTACATGTATCCTACGCTAGGGTTTCGAATTCAGACTCCTTATCGTATCAAGAGAATATCGGTTCTTATTAATTATCACACCTGATAGGTATTTTATCTTAATTAATTAGGAAAGTATACCAGAATGAATTGGTAATAGGCGATAGTGAATAGACAATAGCGTAATATTATAGGAGATAGCTGCACTTTTGGTAACTATCGCTAGAAAGGCTGATTTAGTATTTGGTGGGTAAGTACTAGGCTTTCCACTGGGGGGAAATCTGCCAGTCTGCCCGCATGCGGATGGGCGGATCATTTTTGGTAACCATAACACGTCTTTGAGCGGCCATATTTAGTGAAAGGCCCATCCGCATGCGGGCAGACCTTCACTATCGTCATCAGTGGAGAGCCCTACACCCACCTAATACTGAATCAGCCTTCCTGGCGATAGGTATCAAAAGTGCAGCTATCTCTTAGTCTATAAGTAGTGGTTTAGACACTCGACCTCCTGCCTATTCTCGAAGATGTGTGACATCTGCCAATCCGCAACGTCCGCGCGTGGTGGATTATGACCAAACCTTTCTCATTCCGAGAGGAGACCCATGCCGGCAATGGGTTGGAATGATGATGATGATTAGGATGAAAATATAAGAGCTTTTTGTTCAACTACATAACTCTGAAAAGAAAGTCTCACATGCCTGATACCTCGTACCCACTTATCTTAAGAACCACTATAATAATCATAGTGGTCGTATGGTCTCATCTAGTCATAGAACATGTTTTTACTTTTTGTCTTGTGTGGCGTCATTAAGGGTGGCAGCTAACTTAAAACACGCTTACTGCTGGACGATTAAATAAACTCTTCACCAATCACTGTTAAAATCTCAATAATTGTTGCTATTGGCATAATTTTTGGTATTCTCTGCAAGTTTTAGCCAAAATCTAAAGAGTGTTGGTCAATCAAATGCGATTGCGATTGTTACTGTATAACCCAATCAAGATGCTAATATGATAATAAAAATAGGTTCATCTCATTTCCTCTTATGATTACACACACTCGAGAAAAAAGGATATAATGCTAAATGTAGCTTTCATTTTACTTACTGAAATCGAGTTCCTCAGGACAAAAGTTGAGATAATTGATAACGGCACCCAATGTTATTTTGATGCATAAGATAATATACGACACTATTGACGGTACCGTAAAACTAAGCACTAACGCACTACGTAGCGTGTTATGAGTATGTTCCTAGCTCACAGTAAATATACATAAACAGCCGAAACCCATTCTCAAATAGGCAGGCACGAAACGTTTCAACGAACCTTTATCAAAATTCCTTTTCCCGGAGCTGCGTCAATAAAAATAAAAATAAAGGATTTTATCGGAATTCCATTTCATATATTAGATCCCCTAGCCCATTCTCTAATTGGGTGTAGTGTTTTTAAGTGGGTAACCGGCATGGAATTTATATACTTATACGTTATTATTCTATGGTAAACAGGTTTCCGTCTGTATCACTTTGGGATTTTTATTGCTAAATTGGTCAGGGTCTGGCTCTGGTCTATTGGATGGCTATGAAGCCCGTGGCTAGATAACATTCGAAAGAGTTCTGACATTGACATTGTGGTATTCCAAGAGGTCAAATAGGGTTTTTTATACCACCCGCGCCATACCATATCCTTCTCAGGCCCGAATTTATAAACCGACATCAGCTAAAACAATCTATCAAATCTATGCATAAGACCGGTCTTTAGTTACGTAACTTGGGAACGTGTTCTTAGCTGATGTTTTGGTTTATAAATTAGACGACATCATCAGACACTACTTATTACATAGTTAGACCTACGTAAGTTTAGTAGCATACTATTATCTGAGATTGCAGTAATTTAACTTTGTTGACAAAAAAATACCATACATATGATAATGTCAACTTCTGAATATAAATCACACCTACCTATTTGTAGATTAATTTCAAAATACCTTGAAAAAAGTAGCTAGTAGCTACCCATGAGTTAAGTATCTATATCTCTAATCTAAATTACACAAAATTTACATTTCACGTTTGTCGGGATGACCAAGACGTTTGACAACAACAACTTACCAAATTCTCAATTTTTTTTACCCGACTGCACTTATAGGAGGTTAATTTTTATTGTGTTTATCTATGCATTGAATAACAAAATATAGGTACCTATGCTATTTTAATCTGAAGTTATATTATGTGGTAAGTATGCAAATATGCAACAGATTTTTCGAAATGTCTGGTTCAATAAAATTCAAATAGAAATCTAATTTAATCAACAATAAACAATATTAAAAAAAGCTTAATCCAAAACTAACTTTTTATTTAGTTTTCGAAATAAAAAGTTAGAAAACCATTACCAGCCTATGAAATCAATTTTGGCTTTCGATTGTAAATTCAGTAACTTCTAAAAGCTGGACCAAAGTTTTATTACTTACATGTAAGTACCTTCTTACGTAAAAGAATAAAACTAATACAAAACTAATAAAATACAGGTCGAAATGAGAACCTAATTTTTAACATCTGTTAAAATTATCCTTTATTTTCATATTTTTCACCAATTTTCATTGAACATGCAGGCTGTACCTATCTATACCTACTCTATCCTAGGCAAAATCTACCACCTACGAAAATGTTATTCATCTACATACCTGTGACAGCACCACCCTAGATCTGCTAATTGTTTTATTATGTCCTCTTGTCATTTTCGCACAAAAGTCCACTTTTTAAAATTTCACTGTTGCACCAATTCGCAAGCAATCACTAAACCAACTGGCTGTCTTGAGTCACTGATAACTGCATAGGTAATTCAATATTGTTAATCTTTTATGAGGTTTCGTATAAGCCACGTATAAGCCTTCAATTGTTTGCTAAATACTTGAAGTGGTTCACATTTATACAGATTATGCACTTTTCTATGTTTTTAGTAAGCAATATTGAGGAATTCTAAACAAATTAGAACAAGTTGGGGGAAATACCTAAATGTTCTATTGCAATTTTAGTAAAAGTTACAACGTGAATTACTTAACCATTTCTTAAAATAATCCGATAGTTTGTTCAGAAATTACAAAATGTATTTAGCAGAATATTTACAATCTAAGTAAATTTTTAGTGAGATCTATTATTTAGAAATGGCAATATACTTATTAATAATTATTACACAAAGACCTACATTATTTTATCTATAATAACTTGAAATTAACTCAGACGATTCATTTTCCGAAATAGACACTAAAGTTTTTTTAAGTAGTACTTTAAGCTGCTTGACCTCTTATCTATCCAGTTGCACAGTATAAACTGACTTGCTTGTTTAGCTTGTGATGGACGGTAAGCATGTTGTCAGGGCTTTAATTTAATAAATCATTCCAAAACCGGTCTATTAATGAAGTACCTAACTAGACAAAAATTTTTTTTTTTATTACAATGATTAGAAATTTAACGATCTTGCTTATTGCTTAATTCAGTTCAAAGTTCTCGGTATAGTTAGTTGGTCTAAGATACGCAATGAATTACCTACTTATGTTTCGGAATGTTGTTTTTGAGATCAACCGGTAAGGAACCCTCCTTACCAGTCGAATAATAAAAAAATGTTCTTTTCCATCCACAAATAAGTACCTTTAGCGTACAAAATAAAATATGTAGGTATCATTTTATACGTCTTCATGCTCGAAGGCTAAAATCGTAATGCCGGCGGCACCTAGCGATTTGTCGGGTGATTTCAATTCAAAATCACCTATTGCCTAAACTCTAGGCAATCCATGGAATGACCGGGGCGTCTACTACTCTAAAGCTGAAACTTCGACTTCAGCTTGAGGAGATTTCGATGAGAAACCGAAAATCATAAGTTTAACATATCAAATTCATGTAAAACGGAATGTAAAACATATTTTTTTACTAGAACTTACTCAGTTAATTTTAATTTAAAATCTAGGTATTAAACACAAGCCGCAGGTTATTATTTAGGTAGGTATAATCAGGGGCGGCCTTAGCCATTGCGAGGCCCTGGGCGGTTGATATTTGCAAGAAGAAGATTTTATTTATCTTGAAATATAAAGGACTTTTATAATCTCCTATTTCACCCCTTTTACCTCCTATTTGAGATGGAAATTTAAAAAACTGTGAAATATACCTACCTATATTTCTTCCCATAATCCAACAGTGGACTTAAACTACACAGATATATCGGCGCAATATTATACTTACTATTACCACAGAATAGGTAATCTATTACCACAGAATAGGTAATAGTCTATTACCACAGAATAGGTAATAGTAGTAACTATTACTACGCAAGCGGCATGAGTACACGAGTGGCCATTACATGCTTGCGTTCGCAGTGGTATAATCATGGATAGGAATCCATACTAATATTATAAATTCGAAAGTGTGTCGGTCGGTCTGTCTGTCTGCTACGCTTTCACGGCGCGGCGCATCTTACGAGTATTAATCGATTTTGATTAATTTTGGTTTAGAGGTAGATTGTATCCCGGGGAAGGACTTTTTATCTCGGAAAATTAAGGAGTTCACGCGGACGAAGTAGCGGGCATCTTCTAGTAAATAATAAATTCGCTTATTATTTTTCATCATCATCAGCGGCGCTTTGTGGGCCCGGGCCTGCTCCAGTCGATTTCTCCATCTATTAGATCTCTATCTTTTGCTTAAATACGTCCTCTAGGTTTGCAGTCCGATGGATTCTGTATCCCGGTCGACTCCATCCACAGATAACACAAACGTGATCTGTGACTCCATCAAGCTGCGCAGCTTTGGCTTACCGATAGATCTTCGCCCATCAGGCAGTGACGTCATGATGTTTTTTGGCGGTAGAAAGTCGTCCATACGTTGTTGATGTCCAGCCCATTTAAATCGTAATGGTCGTATTATTTCTAGACTATCGCAAAAGTCCATTGAAACTAGGATATCTCAAAAACTTGTATGACTGTGAACTGTAAACTGTCATATTATTATCAAAATATATATTCGGCTTTAAACCAAACAAGTGCTAGACAGCAATTAATTCAATACATAATATCTTACATAAGCATAATAATTATGATTTTAAAAAACGTAACATATTTTTTGCTGCCAGTTCATATTTCGAGTCGAAATACATTATTTTTAGGGTTCCGCAGTCAACAAGGAAACCTTAACGTTTCGCCATTTCCGTCCGTCTGCCTGTTCGTCAGTCCGCGGCTCAGCTCAGAGCCTCTTAGTACTCGAAAGGGCAATGTAACGGGCAACTACGGAACCCTTCACTGCGCGTGACTCGACACGCTCTTGGCCGGCTTTTTTGTAGATCATTCTAGATATAATAGTGCAGACCCAAAAGTGGACAACACAGACAAGATCAAAATACCTTTTCATCTGTAAGTGGCACAGAATATTGAATAGTAATATACTAAGTACCTACTTTTTTAGGGTTCCGAACCTAATGGGTGTCAACTGTCAACGGACCACATGTCTGTCTGTCTGTCAGCGAGTTGTATTTCATCATATGAATCGAAATAGGTAGACAGTTGATGTTGTTGACAGTTGACGCTATGGTACGGAATCCTTTATGTGCGAGTCCGACTCGCACTTGGCTGGTTTACTTATTTGTTTTTGTGTCAGCTTTATTTATTTACAAGCTGATGCCCGCGACTACGATAGAGGTTTTTTGGTTCCCGCGGGAACTCCTTAGTTTTCCGGGATACAAATTATCGTATGTGTTATTCCAGACTATAATCTATCTCTGTGCCAAATTTCATCCAGATCCGTGATTGAGTAACAAACATCCATACATCCATCCAAACTTTCGCATTTATAATATTTATTTGATGATGGCATTATTGTCTTGCATACGTCTGAAAAATCTACTTTGTATTTAATTTTACTTCTATACTTGTTGTGAGATAGGTAATCCAAATGAGTGTTGACCTTTAGCTTCTAGGTCATTGGGAATGCCTATAACATAGGTGAATTGCTTTAAAGCTACAAAGGTTTAGCTACTTACTGATACCTACTATAATGCAGATGAGATAATATTGTTCATTGTCTTTTAATTTTCTTTCAGTCGTGCGCAGTTTTTTGTTTATTAGGGCTTGAAGTACATTGCAGCAGAGTCACAGATAGATACATAACATAGTTAATCGAGCTTTATCTTTATGGTATTAAAACATTATACATGTAATTATATTAGATCCTTTAGCTATGTCCTCACTCCTCGATACTTATAGTACTTTTAATTAAGTATATTTTTAAAAAATTGAGAATATTCTGACGTGCTTATATTTATAATAGACAGAACCACAGAACAGAACTTTGCATGTGAGCAGGTCTTCAAATTAAAAAATCATTCAAAAACCTGTTATAGGTTTATATAATAGTCTTTATACTTCTACCATACCTTTACTACTGTTTTAATCATACTTTTGCGGGTCTAAAGTCAGTCTTCATGCCCTAGGGCCATAATCTAGTCGATCGATCGCCCAACTAGTTGACCAACCCCATACTGTAAAATAAATATGCACAACAGAGTCTAGGCTCCAGACTGGTCGACCAAACGACCGTACCATTTGACATAAAAGTTTTTAAACCAAGGAGTATGTATACCTGCATCTTTTCTTTTTATTATTTACTAGACCTATGTATCCTACTTACTATGATTTGCAATAAATATCTAACCGTTACAGTTTGTTTTACTGTTATGGTAGAAGTATAAAGTAGAGTATACACCACCGGGATAAAGCAGTTTTTTTCTTGGGCGCTTGAATCCCTCACTGCACTCAGGACTCAATCTTAATTCCCTCCCTTTGGTCGGGAATTAACTTATAACACCCTCGCTGCGCTCGGGAGTTAAATTTGGAGTCCTTCGTTACGTTCAGGATTCAATGTAGCGCCCGTGACATAAAACAGTGCTTTATCCCCTTGGTGTATAAACTACTATTTATGCATGTTTAATTTTTTACATTACACTTCTGAGAAAATAAACGATCATTCATAATATTTAATTCAGTTTGAAATATACTTTCAAATAAGAGACGAATCTAAATTGACATAGCCGGGAATTGAAGCTGGATACTGATCGATTACGCAAGCTCACTCAATGTGTGATCATGCTAGTAAACTAGCCAATTTTGCCATTTCTATCGAGTATCGTTCCCACACAGCTCTTAATAATTAGGTAATGGGGCTGATTCTGTATAACACAATCTCTAAACTAAACTAAATTGGCAGCTTTAAATCTAGTTCTGTCCCTTTCCGTAGGGAGTATTATGAAAGGGTTAGCAATATTTGTAATGCTCTAATTTTAGTTTAGTTTAGAGATTGTGCACTACAGAATCAGCCCCATTGTAAAAGATACTCGCTTCATAAGTAACTGAATTTTTTTAATCATCAACATTATAAATTTAAAATTGTTTGATCTGTCATCAACTATAATTGGCGTAGGTAAGGCATGGATCAAGTACTAATCCATACTTATAATAATATTATAAATGCGAAAGTGTGTCTGTCTGTCTGCTACGCTTTAACAGCCCATGTTTTCAACCGATTTTGATGAAATTTGGTACAGAGATTGATGTATTCCGAAAATTAAGGAGTTCGTTCCCGCGGGAATAAAAAAAACGTAACTAAAGATATCTTCCTAAAGTCTGATAAATGTACAGTTTCCTTACTGACAGTACCTCACATATATGTCGTACAATTGGGTTGTTGGAAAAGTAAACGGATAACTCATCATAACCTTAAGCAAGGCGCGTTGTGCTCTTTCGACTTCTAACATACCTATACGTTTTAGAAGCACCACCCCAGGCGCATATGCAGTAGCTGATGAAAGTGATGATACATTCTCCGAGTGTTATCTACAATTTGATTAGCATGTCAGTACTGCAAACTGCGCGTAGGGTTTTAAAAATGTATATAAGTCTGTATATACTTTTATACAGCATACTTTTTATTACCTTCCACAATAAAACAGTTAAAATTGTTCACCGCTAACCGCTAGTTTGCAAATTAGAAAACTTAATTTTTGTTACGTAACATTTTAAAAAATAAATCAAAATTCAAAGTGTGAAAACCAGCATTAGATAATCCTTATTAACAACACTCGTTATCAAAATATCTCAATTTCTATAGTTAATTTAGAAAATATTATTATTTAGAAAATTTCACGATTAAAAGAAACTAAGGTAAGCGCGGGTAATGTCGACAGTCTCGATACCCGTCTGATTGTAAATAATGCCCAATTTCTACTAAACAATAAATCAAAAATTTTTATGGCAACGTATTGATGGTTATATTTTCCTTTCCATAATTCAAATCTGACGGATACTGGTAGGTACAAGTCACTCATATTTGTATTTTTTAAAGATTAAATAAAATTATTGTTACCGATTAAATTTAAAAAAAATATTAATAAATCAGCTATCTTGTCATGTAATTTGTTTTCCTTTAAATTCACTAACAGCACACTGGCAAAGCTGCAAAGACAGCTAAGTTCAGAAACTGACGACGATAGGTGGTTTAACCTCTGACGTCCCAGCGACCCACTCGTAGGTCGGCTTAAAAATACCGTTGCACCCCACCGACCTATTCGTACGTCAGCGTACCGCATCCAAGATTATGCCTTATTACGATAAATTTTGGTCTAAAATCCAATGTGTCATAGACCACAGCTTGTAAAAAATAAAATTTCCTTTTGATTGGTGTATGACACTTGTTCATACGCCAATCACTCATTACACTAGCCTCATTTGAAAATATCAGTGTCGCGTGCAGTGTCTTGTGTTTATTTTTGAGAAATACGGATTTTTACGTTGTTTGTTAAAAACTTGTATAGTCGCGAGTTTCCTAATCTGACTTAAATGTTCAAAGCGTAGTGTCAAGTGTGTAAGTACTTAGATGTACGGTCTACTTACTTAATTTGCCACTCTCTGCTCATCACTCATCAATGCCCGTTGGAGTCGGAGTAGGTACTATCGATTAAAATCAATAGACAGCAATCAAAAATATTGTCTAATGGCATCGCATCGAAATTTAAGATAGGTAGGTACATGATAACATGATCAAGGCTAAATTCTGAAAGGTTAAAAACTTTTTGTTATGTAAATTTAAGTATTAATATCAACTGATAAGTTCTAACTTCTAGAATAGAAGTACTTATGGTAAGTATTTCAGTTTACGACCGTTAAGGTTGACAGGAAATAATTTTGCAGAGCGTTACATATTCGATCGAGTACCTATCTTTGATCTAGTTTATCATGCAATTATTATATACTTTTATTATCAACCCACTTCATTTTATGTCCGCCATTTATTAATTTCACACCATCGAGCCCAGTCCACAACTCTCGTCTAACATTACATAAGTATATACGTACATGATACACGTACCTCTACCAACCTACTCGAAAAATTTTACTTGTAGAAACTATGAGAAGAAAAGAAAATAAAAACAACATGTTGGTGAAACTATAGTTTACTAGCTGATGCCCGCGACTTCGTCCGCATTGTTTAAGTTTTTTTTATTCCCACGGGAACTCCATAATATTCCGGGATAAAAAGTAGCCTATGTCACTCTCCGTCCTCAACTATACCCATGCCAAAAATCACGTCGATCCGTTGCTCCGTTGCGGCGTGATTGAAGGACAAACCAATAGACCATGCAACAAACCAACAAACAAACACACTTTCGCATTTATAATATTAGTATGATTTTATTTTATTGAAAGGGTACACAAAACAGTTTCCAACCAAAACATGGACAAAGTTTAGGAACATCAGTATCCAAGTAACAACCCCTAATAGCTGATGTGGACACACATTATAAAATTCATGCAATAAGTAGATAGGAATGAAAATAATACCTACAGTTCAAAATATATTTAAAATTTAAAAGTACAGAATTAAAATAATACTAATGTTTCTCTTAACACAAGGCAAGTCAAGTCGTATAGTTTCCTCAGAAACAAGTTACCTATGGCATTTATTTTAATATAACATAGGTATTAAAATAAATATAGATATATTTAATAGGTAGGTATATGGCAGAAAGGCTATAATTACAGAATACTATTACCACAGAACAGAATACTTAATAGGTAGTACTTAGTACTTACCTTTTTAGGGTTTCGTACCTCAAGAGAAAAAAAGGAACCCTTACACTTTATAGGATCACTTCGTTGTCCGTCTGTCGGTCTGTCTGTCAACCACCTTTTTCTCAGGAACACGTATCAGGACAACACTTAGCACGATTGCAACCCCCTGTCAGACACCCTGTTGGTGTCTGACAGGGGGTTGCAATCGTACTAAGTGTCTGACAATGGACAACGTGGTTTCTAATATTATTCCAAAGAAAAATATAAAAAAACGGAGCTTAATACTTCGAATTTGAGGTGCCACCTTTTCTACCTGATACCTACCGAAGCAATCGCGATCCAAACTTCATAGTCGGGATACCTCAGACATACATAGAAAAACTTTCAGATTTAATAAAATAACGAAGGTATGATCGTCGCGGGATCTTGCTCATAATGAATTGTTTAGGTTCCCGCTTTCACAATTTTCTATCGAGAACAACCGCGGTTGAGGGATATGTGATACTTAAGAGGATCGTCTAGTTGTAAATTTTCATACAAAAAGCGATAACGTTTTTCTTCCCGTAAATCGCGGTGTAAGAATCAGATGAACGTAACTACGTTTTCGCAAACACTACAGGAGAGCGAAAAAACTGTCTAAAATCGCCTCTTCAGATTTTACCAGCTATTTAAAGAGAAACTACACAATTGACGAAAAATCAAAATATACCGTTGTATTGGTATACTATTTGAGCTTTGTAAAGGATAAGAATTATTTAAATATATATGCTTACGTCATAGACACAATATTTTTTTTTAAATTCGGTAGACATACGTTAGTGTGGCCCTTAATTTTTTAAACTTCTGTTGTTATCGTGAGGTTAACGTACTAACTTAAGTCGCTTTGTCATTCGCTTGAATTATTTATTTTACAAAAATGTTTATGCCAATAGAACGCAAATAGATAAACGTTGTTTTGGCCTTTTTAAACTTAGCGTCAAACACAATTTTGTAACAAACAAAACAACGTAAAAGCTTTTACGTTGATACGGTTCTATGATATTGTGAAACAAACAATATTTCTAAGGTTAAAAATATTGTTTTTGCATTTATACATCCCTATAGCTCTAACTGATTGCAAGTTTATTAAAACTAATTTAGCGGAACTCATGATACGTTTTTCTGGTTCTATTGAAATTTGTTGAAATGCTGATGCTTTTTTTTGGAATTTGTGAAATATTGAATATATCGTTACGTCGTTTTGGCAGTTCATAAAGGAGCGCATTATGATCCGATTTATGAAAAAAAAAACGATTTTTGATTTTTTTTGTAGTTACGTTCATCTGACTCTTACACCGCGAAATGTGGTCTTAGAAATGTTGCAGATACAATGAGAAACGTACGTTCTTTCAAGAATAAAATGTAGGCATATGCCTACTGGACTTGCAACTCTCTCTATCGCACGATACGGAGAAGGCAGTGAAGCGTTGTGAAACAGATAGCATTATTGAAAATACCTACTCGCGTCGCGTTTCGTCACTAGACGATAGTCTTAAGAGAACAGGAAACTATAATATCTAGCACCAGTATTATGTTACCCATTTATTGCAATAGTTGTTGGAAGTGTGGCTTCAACATTTACAGACCACGAACTAGTCCGGCCATAGCACGGGTCAGGCTGTTTGAACGTGCATTTGAAACTGAACATTGACGACCTTCTAGTCGAAAATATTAAAAATCGCCGCCTCTGCTTGGCGAATATATTAAATTGTTTTTAAACTTTTTAAAAATTATTGTTGTGCAAAAGAGACAAGATAACAGATGTTATAATAATACACCGTGTACTGCCCATCTGATACATGAGTTCCGTGTTTTGTTAATTGTATGTCCATTGACCATTCATTCTAAGGCGCTACGCACACCAGCACAATGGAGTAGAGCAGAGGTGTGACGTCTTTCTTGATAAAAGTAACAACTCAAACAGCTTTATTTATTAACTACCTACTAGCTAATTCCCGCGACTTCGTCCGCGTGAAACAAATTTTTATAATTTCCGCAGGAACTCCTTTATTTTCCGGGATAAAAAGAAGCGTATGTCCTTCTCGGGGTCAGCCTGTCAGTATCAAATTTTATCAAAGTCGGTTAATTAGATGGGCAATGAAAGCGTAACAAATAAACGCGAAAACAAATATAATATTAGTTATTCAATAGGTATAATATAATATATAATAAATATTATAAATGCGAAAGTTTGGATGGATGTATGGATGTATGGATGGATGTTTGTTACTCAATCACGCCCCAACGGCTGAACGGATCTGGATGAAATTTGGCACAGATATAGATTATAGTCTGGAATAACACATAGGCTACTTTTTATCCCGGAAAATTAAGGAGTTCCCGCGGGAAACGAAAAACCTCGATCCACGCGGACGAAGTCGCGGGGATCAGCTAGTATAAAATCATATTTTTGGTATCAATTAGTACCTACTGAGTTATCGCGACTCGAAAAGTGCGCCGTGTATCGCTCGTATTTCAGCTGTTTTCAGCAATATAAAGCATGCTACTTAAGTAAGTAAAGTTGTCCTTGTGTAATTTGCTTTCAATATATTTTAGTAGGGGAGCCCAAGAGGGGATTATTGGATTTACTCGAGCGTCGTGGAGACCTAATGGAATTTGAAGATTAGATGGTAGAAAGAAAAAAAGGTTATAATATGATGTATCCTTTCACCGGTGGGGGGAGCGTCTACAGGTTTCATTTTGCAAATCATCAGAAATTCGGAAGAAAATTTCTCGAGATAATCGTCAGAATAAGGGTCAGCACGTTTGGGACATGAAGCTGAACCGTCTGTGTGATAATCTGACGCGCTCGAGTATTTAAAAATGGCGATTTTTCTTTGCATTTTCAAAAAACCGCAGCGACTTAGCGTTACGTCAGAATCGTCAGTCCTTTGATAAGGAGCTTCCTTTGGGTCCCCTTAACATCTCCAATGAACATCTGACGCGCTAGATTTTTTTTTGTTTTTTTACAAATATTTTTACTTCCGTACGGCCAACCCCACCATGCAAACCGGCAGACAAACATACCATTCGATAACAGAGACACGTTGGGCGTATACGCTATCAATATCTGACGCGCTGGAGTAAATCCAAAAATAACCTCTTGGGCTCCCCTACTATATTTTGTTTTAGATAAGTTTCTGGTACTAAATTAATTAAAATTAAATAAATAAAACTGAGTTTGATTTGTTATCAAAAATACTCTTTTCTTCTCCACTGCATCTGTATGCATGGAACCTTAAAATGCTAAGAGGGCGTTACTCGTATATGGAATTATAGACGTTATATTACACTTAAGTGGAGTTTACAAGACAGTGATTAATGACTGATGTTACTAATGTCCTATCTCATTAAAATGTCGCTTGTGTGATTGGAAATGCCTGAATCTTGATTACACTATAACTGGTGTGAGATGTCACAACAGAGTGCAATCGCAACGAAGCCTCAATAGTAAATAGCTTTTGCCACCGCACTATGACTATAGGTACGATTTAAATCAAACCCTCGTGCAGTGAGGGACTACTAGACTCGACTAGTGCGTTAGAACGACCCTGAGAGGGTAGTCTGTGAGTGTGATCTATAGAGCGTACTTTGATTTGGCTCAGACTTTACTTAGAGACTCGAGTTAAAACGAGATGGACATATGTGAGTAACATAAATCTGTTTCGTTTTAACCATGTCTTAAGTCTAAGCAAAGTCAAAGTTCGCTCTATAGATCTCACACTAATGCTGAGATCTACAGAGCGTACTTTGATTTTGCTCAGGCTTTACTTAGAGTTAAAAAGAGATGGACATATGTGCGTATCATAAATCGGTCTCATTTTATAACTCAGTCTTAAGTTAGAGCTAAGTCAAAGTATGTTCTATAAATCTCACACTGACAGTCTAGCCCCTGGCCTTTGAACGTTGAGAATCTTCACTGGTCTTATCCAGTGGCATTAAAATGTTATGTAAAATGCATTATCGCTTAAATAGCGCTAATTGGCGGCATATGTTTATCGGTAGGAATGGTAACTGCTTACGGTCGAAGCCTCTCCCCAGACCACCAGAGAAAATTCAGTAAATTCCGCCCCTCATCATCATCATCATCAACCGGCAGACGTCCACTGCTGGACATAGGTCTCCTGCATGGATTTCCACATGCCGCGGTCTTGGCTTGCGCCGCGACCAAGACTATGCGATGCGTGCGACCATGCGATGGATCCAGTGACTCCCTGCGACTCGTCTGATGTCGTCCGTCCACCGAGAAGGGGGTCTGCCAACGTTGCGCTTCCGAGTGCGAGGTCGCCATTCCAGCACTTTGGGACCCCAACGTCTGTCAGTTCTTCGAACTATGTTCCCCGCCCATTGCCACTTCAGATTCACAACGCGTCGAGCAATGTCGATTACTTTCGTTCTTCTGCGAATCTCCTCATTCCTGATTTGATCGCGCAAAGAAACCCTGAGCATTGCTCTCTCCATCGCCCGCTGAGTGACCCTGAGCTGGCTGAGGATCAAACCCGGGACCTCCCACCTCCCGTAAAAAAACAACTCTTACAAAACTGACTAAAGAAGTATGTAAACTGTACCTTAGTTATTTCGGTACAGGTTTAATAGACGCTGTTGGTAAGGCATTGAGACTTGACAATAATTATGTGTATTACTAAATATTGCGTAACAGCGATATTCCATTCAGATTCATAAATTCCGTAATCAAAGGACGTCTTGTTTTTATATAAGTTCCTACTATTATAAATATATTATAAGTAGTTATTATATTTTATTATTGAAGATACCTACCTATTGTGTAGATTAATATAATCAGTCAGTTATGTACAGCTACTTACTTATACAGTAAGTTGTTACGTAGGATACTTGTGCAGAACTGCAAACTACGTGAAAACTTTTTATCGAGAAAACATACCTACCTAGTACTAACGACTATTATTCTGTGCTAGTACTTTAAAATAAGAGTAAATAAGGATTATGGAGCACAGGCTTAAAGACTAAGTAATTAAGTGTATGTAGAGGTACCGATTTAAGAGTTGTCGTAACGTAGGAAAATACGCAACTCATACCTATTTTATCCAAACTGATCAATATTAGTACGAAAGGATTTTAGTATCCAGTTAAAGTTATGTTACAATACTTATAATTATTCCATTTAATGACGTAACGTATGAATTAAAAATACGTGTCCAGTCATTTCGTCTAGGTCATTGATTCCCTAAATAAGTGAGAATTGATTGGTTTCTTGTGCTGTGAGTAGATGTCAAAAAAGTAAAATTGCATGGAATCACTTTTTTGATTGGCCAACTTTACTTTTTTGACATCCACTCACAGCACAATCAATTAATTACAAATCAATTGTCACTTTTTTTTCGAAAACAGTTAATTCGTGGTTGGAACTTTTTTTTTTTGGAACTCAGTCGCGACGCAAGTTTCCATAGTTAGATCTAATCTTCACATTTTTTATCGACTGGGAATATGTAGCTGCAGCCTGCAGGGGGTCCACCGGAACCAGCAAAATTTTGAAAGTGGTCTATGAGAAATAAAGTTTGGGAACCTCTGGTCTACATTACCTGATCACATTTACCTACCTAAATTTTATTCCAATTATTATATTCTAAATACTAGACTAGAATATTATAATAATTAGGTATTATAGGTATTCACTTGATGTGAGCGTTCGACGTCAGCCTATCTACTGATGGTTAGACAGACAAAATAATAACATAATAAGACGTCCAACTGTTCCATGCATGCATGGTTATTACTTTTGACGCCAATAGCCGTGAACTCGTAGTAATACCACAGTAATACCTACCTCCAGTAATTACAGATAGGCAACGTATGTTGGGATTGGTGTTGTTACGAATATATATTTAAATAGTATTTAGGTAGGTATGTAGGTATATGGCTAAATAGGTAGCATTAGCGCCTATGAATCTAGGAGAAGGTAGGTAGGTAAGTATGTACTTACCTATTTTACATTACACAATAATAATACGTTATTAGTATGGATGTGGAATGTGGCCCTATCTATCAGGCAACTTTGAGCAAAAAACAAGATGATTGAGAACCTATAGATTAGGTAGCATAAGCTTGAAAATTAATTGAGTCGGCTCATACAGTATCAAAGTACCTAATAATAATATCTAGATAATAAAGTTTTATTAAAGGCATTCAATCCATCTTCATCGGTTAATAGATAAAGACAACACAAAAATTATTATAATATACATTTAAAACTACATAGCTAAATGTACCTACTTTAAAACTTAAAGCTAACTGAAAAGGTTAATAAACTAAACACCGAAAGTTAGGTACTAAAAACTTACTAAAAGCATTGAGCTGCCAGCTCTTGACTGTACATAGCATTATGTATCTAAATAATTAAATTGAACTTTGTATGACGTACCTATATGAATATGAGACAACGCCTCAGCAACTCACGACCTTGTTGCTTAATGCACCGTAAGATGTCGCTGTTTGCTTTCAGTTTGATTAAAATTTTTATTTTCCTCCCGAGTTTATCGAGAAAAAGAAAAATATTATAGATAATAATACTTATAGCCCGAGATCCCGCTGCAGGGTTGTTACATGTATCGCGTACGTTATGTAATAATTATAAATGGGGGAATAATATATTATATTTGCCAGGGTGCTAAGCCAATCAAAAGTGGCCGCTAGTCCTATTTTTAATTAAAATAATTGTTTGCGTTTAAGTAATTTAGTTTACTTTGTGCCAACTTACGTAGACTTTTATTTTTATTTATTATCTTAGACTGCATCATCCATCGATTTAAGGTTTTGTAAGTCAATGGCATCACCAGGTGTCGCCAGGTTACCACCGCAGTCAAGGGCTAAATAATTGTACTTACAAAAAAATAGTAGGAGTCTAGGGAATGCAATCTCGATCTCGCGAGATCCCGATCATCCGAGATTTCGCCTCATTTTTCGAGATCAATCTCGAAGCTTAAAATGACGAGATCTCGGCCGAGATTGACGAAAATACGTTGAAAGACTTGAAAGCCTGTAAAAGTCCTTTCTCGTGGGATGCTACAATTACAGACAGGCTAGAGTCCGTGATTAAAAAAGAGATGGATCTCTATGAGTGTGGAGGATCGAGGGGTATGTTTTTGCAATTTGCATATAACAGCTTGCTCACGCTGATACCAACTAGCGTTGAATCTGAGAGGGCCTTTTCAGCCGCTGGCTACATAGCGACTGACATAAGATGCCGTTTATCCGACAGCACTCTTAGCACTATTTGTTCTTTAAGAAGCTATTTCCAAAATCACTCATAATTTATTTAGACTTAGGAGTGATCATTCGTAATCACTTCTAGTTTAAGAGTGTTTTTGGAAATAGCAATTTTTGTAAATTTTTGTTTTCACTATCATTATCTTTGTTAAAATAAGTACCTACTTTCTTTATAAGAGATTTTACGGGTCGGAATTTTTGTGTTCATTAACACAACGTAAAAAATTATAAAAATAAAGACTTTTTTTTAATAATTCATGCTGTATTTTACTCTCATCAAAATCACAACTACTAAGCAGTTTCAATCATGATTCAGTTATCTAATTAAAACAATACTTTTCGAAATAAATTTGAGATCTCGAAAATGCCGAGATCTCGCCGAGATCGAATTTCTGATCTCTCGAGATCTCGACAGCGATCTCGTCTCGAGATTGCATTCCCTAACTAGGACTAAACCTAAGCCAGCAACTCCAAACAAGCTTAAAAAGAATAAAGTAGGTAATAACTATTAAGTCAATGTCCCTGAACATACGTAAGGCAGTCGAGGTCGTTCCTCCGGATCGTGCGTGCGCGCAGGTCACGTGCAGCGTCACGTGGCCCGAATTGCGGCCAGTACCCTTACCACAAATCACACATCCACAGTCACTGCACTTCAAGCAGATGCGTTGCCAAATGAAAATCGGTGTTACTGGATTTGCAACCTTTTATCAAGGGAGCCTCATACTCTGACGCCAAAAATGTGAGCATGAATACACTCAACGTCGCGTCTTATCTTAATTATCTTGTGGTAAGGGTCCTGGCGAAGGCCGTGGCGTGCCTTGTTTGATAGTGCAGGGCTCAATACCTAAGTAAATACATAGTAAGTACTTACATCGTTTTTTTGTTTGACTGATGTAATAATACCTAGGACGTTATCACAGAATTCATATTACGTGCGAAAACATACTAAGATACGAAAACGCTTGTTTCGTGACCTTTCGGCCGTAATATACTTTCGCCCTAATTGTGATAATGACGTAAATAGGTACTTAAGTAGGCACTTGCATTTGTGCGACACAGAAATACTTGTCAAGTACACAATTTATTGATTTTATATAATATTAGAGCAGAGGCCATACTACCATTCTACCATCGCATAAAGCCGTATTGTTTTAATATTGTTGACGTTCGTGTTGTAAAATTATAATCCTTATTTTAGGGACGTCAAGGTACGTGACATAAACTTGTCATTTTGAAATAATACTGCTTTAAGCGATGGTATAGTAACCCCCAGGTTGCTTATTCAGTCGTCCCTGAAAACACGTCGAGTAGGTACCTAAGTAGATAAGGCAAAACGACTCTATCGACCGGATAGGCCAAAATGTTTGCGCGAAACGTCCTCGTCGCGTAGAGGAAGGACATTTTATCCGCTTGCCTCCTGAAGCGTATAATATAAAAATGAACGTCGCGAAATTGTTTGTCCTGTCCGGTCCGGTGTTTTCGTCCTTTTAAATATTGGGAGCGAAGTTCTCGGGAACAAAAAGCTACTATCAAATTAATTTAGTTCAGAGTTTTCAGGCGCATATTCCATAATATCGTGACTCGCGACGTAGGTACGCGGCGCGACGTATGCGTCTCTTTACGTATGCGTCTGCGCCTGCTGAACGGTCCACTAGCTCCACTCTGCAGTGTGCGTTATGCCTTATAGTTAATTAAATAGAAATCGTAAAATTACAAAAACCCTGAACTAAAATTACCCGTAAAATTGTTACCCGAAAAGTTCAGGCTCACTACTGAGCACGTGTCTCCTTTCGGAATGTTGTAACTTGTACCGGCTCAAGCTGTATGGTCCGTCAAACTTTTATGCCTGTTAAGTTTTTGTTTTTAATAGATAAGTACTAGCGACGCTGACACTGGGTCAGATAAGTTTTGAGTTGCACGAAACAAATACAAAAATTTAAGTGGTACTTAGACTAATTTAAATAGCTGGAAAAGATATTGGGGCCTAAGGGAAGTAATGAAAGACAAAAACCTTCATATAGCAGTAAAGAGCAAATTGTTCAATGTCTGCATTCTACCAATCTTAGTATACGGAAGCCAAACATGGGCCATAACAAAAAACACAACCAATAGAATTGCCGTTTGCCAACGAGCAATGGAGAGAAGCATGCTAGGAGTAAAGAGAAGGGATAGATTAAGAAACGAAAACATTAGGACAAAGACAAAGATCCAGGACGTAACCCTAAAAATTAAAAGGCTAAAATGGAAGTGGTCGGGACACATGATCAGAGGAAAGGAAAAATGGAGCAAAATAATTACACAATGGTATCCAAGGGAAGGTAAAAGGAAAAGAGGTAGACAACAAAAAAGATGGGACGATGATATCAGGCAGGTTGCAGGCATAACATGGAGTAGAGTAGCCAGAGAGAGATCAGAATGGAGTAGGTTGGAGGAGGCCTTTGCCAATTGGCAAACGGACATACAGAAAGTAAAGAAGCATCAAATACGCGAATAACTCTAATTGTCTAAAAATATATTATATTGTAACAGTTTATATATAGTGTAGTTTTTTAAGAAAGATAAATTTTAGGTAAGAAACATAATTGTATATCTGTTGTCCGAATAAACAGGCTTTATTATTATTATTATTATTATTATTATAGACTAATTTAATCGCAAGAATCGTATGGAGTCTTGTGATTAAATTAGTTTAATCAACACTTACATTTTTAAAATATTAGTTTCGAGCAACTCAGAGTTTAGTACCTACATATTGTTAAGTAGGTACCCGAAAATGGGTTCCCAACTTCCCAGCTAGGTCCTACATACAAGCTACAGCAAAATTATTCAGGTGGACCAACACGTGATGGCAATATTATTTCAATGACTGCGCCGAATGTTTAAATGGGAAAATGACCTCAAGTAATTTTTGAACAACACGTCTTTTGTTATTTTTCAATCATCCATTGTATTCATAAAATTGTTTTTGTTTTGTACTTGTTAAGTAGAGTAGTTACTATTATACCAAGTAGGTATGGTTCGCGCGCGAGTTGAATGCAGAGCTTATGTATGTGTTATAGGTACCATAAACAAACAAATGGCTTTAAAAATCAATTATTGTAACTCTATTTTACGGACTGATGTGATGATTAAATATAGTAAAGTCAGTAGGTAATTTAAAAAAAATTTAATGCACGCGGACGAAGTCGCTAGCAGCATCTAGTTTGGTAATAGTTTCAATTAACTCCATATTACTGTCTCATTTTATATTTTCATTTTTAATTTTAAAAATTGTATCGACATGGGCCAAAAAGTATAACAAATAATTTCCATACAAATTGATTACCTTATCTGCGAGTCAGGATGCAGTCTTCACCCGATACGTTTCACATGGACGAACACGTGAATGAATAAATTAATCCATATTAATATTATAAATGGGAAAGTGTGTCTGTCTGTCTGTCTGTCTGTCCGTCTGCTACACTTTCACGGCCCATCTGTTCAACCGATTTTGCTGAAATTTGGTACAGGGATAGGTTGGACTTGGATCCCGGGGAAGGACGTAGGCTACTTTTTATCCCGGAAAATTAAGGAGTTCCCGCTGGAATCAGAAATACTTTGTCCACGCGGAAGAAGTCGCGGGCATCATCTAGTATCGAAATACGTGCTCATATTCATATTGGAATAATATATTACTTTCATACACTTCGGTTGTTACTTGTTACATACGTACATTAAACCGAAATGAATGTACTTAGTTGAATTTAATAATTTGTGGAGTTGTCGGAGCAAGAACCTTTGCCAGGCGTGTTACAACTTTAGGTAAAGTGAAGGTACGGCTAATTTAAATCCCTTAGCAAGTCAGCTTTCACATAATCTCATTGATAAAATGGTAAGAAGGTATTCTTGCTGCGACTGTAATTTTTTACTAGCAGTTAATCGTAGTTGCTGCGGAATGCTGCCCGAGCTTAGTTGTTCTTCCATGCAGACGAATGGGTCTTCAGATGAACATAGACAAAACAAAAGTCATGTTTAACGAACACGTTATCTCAAGACCTGTTACATCGTAAATGTCAGCATCGAAGTTGTTCAGGAATACAACTACCTTGGCCAAATTATACCTACAACTTGGTAGGAACAACTTCGACAAGGAGGCTGACAGAAAAATTCAGTTGGGCTGGGCAGCAGAACCGATGGCCGTACTTAGGGCAGACGTGTTTTGGAGTGGAGACCGCGTACTGGTAAGCGCAGCGTAGGACGACCTCCAGCTCGCTGGTCCGATGACCTGAAGAAGGTACCGGGAAGCGGGTTGACGAGGAAGGCAGAGGATCGTGTTTGGTCTTGGTGGCGCGTTCTCGAAAAGGCCTGTGTCCAGCAGTGAGTGCATGCGGGCTGATGGATGGATGGATGGATGAATCGCAGTTGGCTATAACCTCAATGTAAAATATAGCCAACTATTCAAAAGATAATATTACGTCGCACAAGGTTGTACTGCGACGTGATTTCTAGTATTTCTTATGAGTTGGCTGACCTCATTTCTGGTAAGCAGTCTGATGCAGCGATGCGGAAGCGACGACCTTAGCTTACGAGCGACTCACGTGTTTTGTAGGGTTGTCTCGAAATTATGTCTTTCAATTTTACCAACTAGCGTGGCACAAGGCTGAAAGCTTTCAGTTGACCTCATTTCTATCTAGCTGTCTGATGCGGACGCAACGATGTCAGAGTGAACGACCTATGCATCATTGACCACCTTAGCTAAAGTCACATGTATCGTAGGGTTGTCTCTACATTTAGTTTTTCAATCTTAAATTTCATCAGCTAGCGTCACTCAAGGTTAAAAACTTGTAGATTTCTGGTTTGACAGACCTCGTTTCTGTCAAGCTGTCTGACGTCAACGCAGTTATGTCAGAGTAAACGAGCTATGAATTGACAACCTTAGCTTAGTCACGTGTCTCTACATTTTGTCTTTCAATTTCATCAGAGCGTCACACAATGTTTGGTCCAAGAGCTGGCGACGAATTTCAGGAAGGTCCTTTTGGCAGGCTGAAATTGTGAAAAAATATAATTTCGTCAATTGACGAATCCAGTCCTGCCAGTCTGGTAGAGCGTTTGCGGTTATTTCGTATGTCGTACCTACCTACTCATTTGAAAACTTTATTCACGTCTGGTAATTGTTTAAAACCGCAACCGTTAATTTGCAGGTACTTTCGAAATTACTCAATAAACACGTGATTAAAATTTCAGATTGCCAAAAGTATATTTTTTGGAAATTTTAATAAAATATTTTTATTAAATAAGAAGTCTGGTCATATTTTGTCCAAACCGACCGACAAAAACGTCTGGGATTGTTTTTTCGAATTCTATAAGTAGGTACTAAATTAAAAGATAAAAAAAATAAGTTGCCAAAAAAATATTTTTTTGGTATTTTTTTGCAAATGTTGTTTGTTTGCAAATGCTGCGCAGTAGCGAAATAAACGCAAACGCTCTACCAGACTGGCAGGACTGGATTCGCCAATTGACGAAATTATATTTTTTTTTACAATTTCAGCTTGCCAAAAGGACCTTCCCGAAATTCGTCGCCAGCTCTCCGTCTAGTTGACAGCTTGCAGATTTCTAGTTGGCAAACCTCATTTGATGAAACCACTTTGAAAGAATTTAAAAATTAATGAGACCCTTTACTTTAATGCTTTTTATGGAGCAGTCTACTGTCTGGATATAATATATGAAAGAACTCCGTAGTTGTAGCTGTAGATACTTAGTTACTTTAATATGTCAGACATTTTCAACTCTAGTTAGTACAAAGATAAGTATATTATTATATACTCATACAATGGCTGAATGCCCGACGTTGGCCTCAATATGTGGCCTTATAAGAACCGGCGGTCACGTGCGTGGAAACCTGACGCTGAATTAGCAGATTGAAGATTATTATAATGCTATAAGATGCCTTTATTTTATATCTCTACGTTAATAAGATCGAGGATAAAGTTGCGTAATGCGTCCTCGTCGATTTAGGAACTGACATCCGCTAAGAACAGTCCCCGATTCTGTAAGGAAATTCTAATCGTACCTAGTCGTTCGTCAAACGGATAATTTGACCTGTTTAAGGGGTTCATAGATGCCTGCACGTCAAAAAGCATGTATATGATCTCCTAAAACAGTTCAAGTACTTAATACATTTTTTAAACGGTCAAATGATTACGATATGCTAAGACCATTGGGCCTCACGTTCCTGTATCGGTCGGGCCTAAATGCACGAGTAGGTACGCAATCGTAACTTTATCCATGATATTTTTAACTCTTAAACTGTATCCTTAGTATTTTTAAAAGTCCCTTTAAAAATTTTAATACCTGATGGTTTTATGGGTACCTAAGTAACTAAGTACTTCAACTACTAGTATCAGTTTAAATCTAAATTGTAACAAAATACATACTTATCATAAGCAATAAGCATACATATTACATACATAATGTGCCAAGGCGACATTATCAATGAAGAGTAGGTACCCAAGGGTATGAAATTATAATAACATCACAAGGAACTTTAGTGGTTGATGCTTAATGCAAGGTAAAATAAAAAATAAAAATATACACATTACCTTCGTATGTATTTATGTTCTTACTAGCTGATGCCCGCGACTTCGTCCGCGTGGATTGAGGTTTTTCGGTTCCCGCGGGAACTCTTTAATTTTCCGGGATAAAAAGTAGCCTATGTGCTATTCCAGACTATAATCTATCTCTGTGCCAAATTTCATCCAGATCCGTTCAGCTGTTGGAGCGTGATTGAGTAACAAACATCCATCCATACATCCATCCAAACTTTCGCATTTATAATATTTATTTGACAACAAAAACTACTTATTCGTATCTGCATGAAAATCCCAGGTTCCCGCACTTCCTGGACCCAGCGTTGAGCATTTTTTACACGCCTTTTATTGAATTAATGGATTATTAATACCTAATCCTCAAAGTCAAACGTAATCGTAGTACCTACTTAACTTACAAATTGAATTATATAACTTACAATTTAATAAACTAGATAGGTAAGTAATCTGAAACAATGTTCTAGAATTAGGGTTCATTGACCCTTCCACGTGAGCTCTACAGTTCTGCACCATATGAAAATAGTTCGCGGTTTCCTTGTTTAGTAGACCGTTTATTAAAATTACAATTACAATCAGGTTTTGAATCAATCAAATTCAAGTGCCCATCTGCATTGTGAGTTTTGACAATCTCTCGCTCTCCTGCCGCTTCTATTCTTATTCTGAACTAGCTGATGCCCGCGACTTCGTCCGCGTGGACTAAGTTTTTTCGATTCCCGCGGGAACTCATTAATTTTCCGGGATAAAAAGTAGAGGCATGTAGGATGTATGTAGGTATGTATGTATATTCTTTATAGCTGATGCCCGTGACTTCGTCCACGTGGAATAAGTTTTTCAGTTAAATTTCCAGGATAAAAAGTAGCCTATATTACTATCCCACGGTATAATCCCCCTTTAATGGTGAAACACGTACTTCTTCATATTTTAACGAAAGCCCAAATGCTGTTTCATGGCTATAACTTGAGAAATTAAGGATTTTCATACAAACTCTCAACCTCTATTTCACCCCTTCGGGGGTTTGAATTTTGAAAAACTGTGAAACACATATGTTTTCATTTTCAACCCGCAGCTCATATATCAAGTTTCATCGCTATAACTTGAGAAATTAAGGACTTTCATACCAACTTTCAACCCCTATTTCACCCCTTCGGGGGTAGAATTTCGGGATAAAAAGCATCCTATGTCCTACCTCGTAGTATGGGCTCAAATCGTGCCAAGTTTCGTTTGAATTCATTCAGTAGTTTCGGCGTGATGCGCGGCCAAGATACAGACAGACAGACAGACAGACAGACAGACAGACAGACAGACAGACAGACAAAAATGAAAAAAATTACAGATTTGGCTTCAGTATCGAATAATGAGTGCCCTCCAAAAAAAATTTTCAAAATATCTTCAATGTACAGAATTGGACCTGTTACAGTTTTATTATAAGTATAGATTCCGTAACCTCATCCCTACTTGGCAACATTATCTCGTTCACTGTCTCCAACCACACATAACTCCCAACTTTGTCCCAACTTCGATAATATTAATCGTTGACTCCAAAGCACGTGCCACGTCGTGTGTGACAATAAACTCATTCACTCCACTTAAAAAGATCATAGACCACAGGTTAAGATTATCTACCAATTCAATTCTTATGCTGAATTCCATGGCCCCATCCCTGCTTGGCAAGTGGCAACATTATCTCCGTTCACTTTACACGTGACCACCGAGCACGTGTTGAGTGACATAATAAACTCATTCACTCCGTTAACTGGGTCACAGCATAGATAATGCAGTAATACAGTTAAAAAGAGATACGGCACTTATCGATAATATAAATGGGAATAATAGTTAATTATTATTACTTACTGAGTTATAAGATTTAATAACTATACACATTTAAGTGCCCCTGCAGGCGATAGTTAGTTTTTTTTTAACTTCATTGCACAACCAGAACTAACATAATAATATTAGGCGTTTTTTGAATATTTGCATAAAATATAGTTAAAATATGTAAAAGTTTGATTGTTCATAAGTTCAAGTATTTTGGTAAGTTTGAATGGCTGTTACTTCTCAGCCCTCATGCCACAATGACTGAACCGATTTGGATGGGAATGGAGATAGCTTATTATACCCTTAATTAGCAAATTTTATCCCGGAAAATTAAAATTACCCGCTGAAGTCGCGGGCAAAATCTAGTAATTGATCTAATAGTATCTTAAATAATAATAATAATAGTAATAGTAGTTAATTAAATAGTATCTAGAGCTTTTTTTTCGTTTTATGTAGATAACAACAATTTGTTTACCTTTTCTATACACTAAGGAAAACTAGGCTAGGTAATTAATACTAAACACTACAATTTACCACGATTGCCAGCGTTGCAGTTTCGTCCTCCATCTTCGAAAATATTCATCAAATCTTCATCAAAAAGAAAATAGTTTTCTAAATTTTTCTAAGTATTTTTTTAACAAAGAAAGTTAAAATAGTATCTACAATTTTTAATGAAATATTATGTTTACTTGCTATATTTACTACGCTGTGAGCGTGACGTTGGCACAGCGGCGCTCCCTGGCGCGATCAATATTGTTTCACACCATAATATTACGTCGCTTTACGGCACAGTTTATTGTTACTTCAACAATTTCTTAACTCTGTTCAGCAGTATCTAAAGTTTTTGCAGTATCTTGGTATCAATTAGGTAGGTTTTAAGGTCGTTGTAATAGTTCTACTCGTAAATTGAGACTATTCGATTCGAACCCTAAACTTAGGATACTTATTTATCGAATTAAAAATGTCGCTAATATTTCAAAATCTTTTTAAACGTCCAATTGATAGTTTAATATTAGTAACACCTCTCTTCACATTTTAGTGATTTTTACGACCTGCCTGGCGCAGTGTTGAGCGCTGTGGTCTTAACGTGCGTAGGTCCCGGGTTCGATCTCCGGCAGGATCAATTTAGGAATTTATAATTTTTGAATTTTCCCTGGTCATGCCTGGTGGAGCCTTCGGCCGTGGCTAGTTACCACCCTACTGGCAAAGACGTGCCGCCAAGCGATTTAGCGTTCCGATACGATGCCGTGTAGAAACCGATTAAGGGTATGGTATGGGTAATATAACCGCCATGCCCCTAACACTTAACAGGTTAGCCCGCTACCATCTTAGACTGCATCATCACTTACCATCACGTGAGATCGCAGTCAAGGGCTAACTTGTAGTAGATATAAAAAAAAATAACATCAAGTAAGTACCTACCTAATTTAAACGAAATAAAAAAAAAGTTTATTTAAGAGATCGATTACGTTCACAGGCACATTTCAATCCACGTGCAGACTATAAAGTGTTACGAGTATGTTTAGATACGTAGCGAAAAAAACATGCCCGGATCATAGGTACCTACTACGTAAGCGTTTTATACGAGCAGTCACGAGGTACGTAAAAATAGACGTTATCTCACTGTAGACTTACCCAAGGGCTATAACGTGGAAAGGAATTCATGGAAGTGTGTATGCGAATTTTGTCACGTTTTTCCCATCGCCTTTGTCAACCGATACTAATGCTGAGATCTATAGAGCGTGCATACTTTGACTTTACTCAGGCTTTACTTAGAGATAAAACGGGATGGACTTACATGCGTACATTGAGGTATTGGGGCTGATTCTGTAGTGCACAATCTCTAAACTAAACTAAAATTAGAACATTACAAATATTGCTAACCCTTTCATAATACTCCCTACGGAAAGGGACAGAACTAGATCTAAAGCTGCCAATTTAGTTTAGTTTAGAGATTGTGTTATACAGAATCAGCCCCATTATGTACGTGTACATATAATTCAATGCATGCGTATCATAAATCTGTCTCATTATAACTCAGTCTTAAGTTAGAGCTAAGTCAACGTATGCTCTATAGATCTCACAAGTCCTCCACAGCTAGACTTCCAAGTTCCAACTAAGGTCTCTTGTGAGGTGTGGCCAACCCAGCGGATATACTCGTGTGCCAGCGGCTTGTTTGATGTCGTCCGTCCACCTAGTACGGGGTCCAAAAATTCCCTTGGACGAAAAGACATCTCGTCTCGATTATGGCCTTTAGGCACTGAAGAGCCTAATGGCCAAAATCTTCGAACAGTGCGTGACATACTCCGTGCGTGACATATTATACGTGAACAGTGCGAGCCAAGTTTTCCTACAAAAAGCGCTAATAGGGGGAGGGAGGCTAATAGAACTAGCTGATGCCCGCGACTTCGTCCGTAGGTTTAAGTTTTTTTTGATTCCCGCGGGAACTTCTTAATTTTCCGGGATAAAAAGTATCCTATGTCCGTCTCCTGGTTCTAAGCTACTTCCCTACAAATTTTCAACCAAAACGGTTCAGCTGATCTTGAGTTATAAAATATAGTGTAACTAACACGACTTTCTTTTATATATTACAGAACAGGCTTGCGCTTGACGACAATCATGCATAATACAAAGCGATGATGAGGTCTAGGTTGGAGCGCGCTTGCCTAGAAGGTGCCTATTCACTCGTGCCTTGAGGGATACTTAAGTTATACGTGGCAGGGAATACATGCGCTGGAAGGGCATTCCACATCCTGGCGGTTCGAATCTGAAACGTAGATCACCGTTTCGTTCGAGCCAACTCGACGTCAACCACATACCTAAGGATGCCAACGCTGACGGCATCCTTATGTGGTGTAGCTGATGATATCTGTCCCGGTATTTTGTAGTTTCAGCTGTCTGAGCATAGGTACATCTAGAATCTGGATATTATACAAATTCAAATCCCCTTAGAGCCCTTTTAAGTTTGACATTAAATTCTGTATAGCACTTAGAACCATTGAAATAGAACAGGTACTAAAATTCTACATCAATGCTTAGAACTAAAAGTACGCCTTAGATCTTATCAACAACTGTGATCAACAACGATAAGTAGGTCTAGGTAGGTACGTCTTGTTGTATTATTACGTCTGAGATTACGTCATATATTACTTTACTCTATGGATTACGTCAAAATCGACTGGTCATCCACTATAATAAATCAATTACGCTGAAGAAAATATTTTGTATTGCTATTTATGCTGATGATACTTAATAAAACAAAAAGGAATTTACAAAACAGAAAAAAAATTTGTCCGTGTTTTAGTCATTAATAAAAATACTGTTATAATAAAATATTAATTATATCTCACGCTATCAAAACATACGAGGTTATTCAGCCTCTATACAAATTACAAGACCACGTTGTATAAATTGTCACGTGTCTCTACCAAACGTTTGTTAGGGTTCCGTACCCAAAGGGTAAAAACGGGACCCTATTACTAAGACTCCGCTGTCTGTCTGTCTGTCTGTCTGTCTGTCTGTCTGTCTGTCTGTCTGTCTGTCTGTCTGTCTGTCTGTCTGTCTGTCTGTCTGTCTGTCTGTCTGTCTGTCTGTCTGTCTGTCTGTCTGTCTGTCTGTCTGTCTGTCTGTCTGTCTGTCTGTCTGTCTGTCTGTCTGTCTGTCTGTCTGTCTGTCTGTCTGTCTGTCTGTCTGTCTGTCTGTCTGTCTGTCTGTCTGTCTGTCTGTCTGTCTGTCTGTCTGTCTGTCTGTCTGTCTGTCTGTCTGTCTGTCTGTCTGTCTGTCTGTCTGTCTGTCTGTCTGTCTGTCTGTCTGTCTGTCTGTCTGTCTGTCTGTCTGTCTGTCTGTCTGTCTGTCTGTCTGTCTGTCTGTCTGTCTGTCTGTCTGTCTGTCTGTCTGTCTGTCTGTCTGTCTGTCTGTCTGTCTGTCTGTCTGTCTGTCTGTCTGTCTGTCTGTCTGTCTGTCTGTCTGTCTGTCTGTCTGTCTGTCTGTCTGTCTGTCTGTCTGTCTGTCTGTCTGTCTGTCTGTCTGTCTGTCTGTCTGTCTGTCTGTCTGTCTGTCTGTCTGTCTGTCTGTCTGTCTGTCTGTCTGTCTGTCTGTCTGTCTGTCTGTCTGTCTGTCTGTCTGTCTGTCTGTCTGTCTGTCTGTCTGTCTGTCTGTCTGTCTGTCTGTCTGTCTGTCTGTCTGTCTGTCTGTCTGTCTGTCTGTCTGTCTGTCTGTCTGTCTGTCTGTCTGTCTGTCTGTCTGTCTGTCTGTCTGTCTGTCTGTCTGTCTGTCTGTCTGTCTGTCTGTCTGTCTGTCTGTCTGTCTGTCTGTCTGTCTGTCTGTCTGTCTGTCTGTCTGTCTGTCTGTCTGTCTGTCTGTCTGTCTGTCTGTCTGTCTGTCTGTCTGTCTGTCTGTCTGTCTGTCTGTCTGTCTGTCTGTCTGTCTGTCTGTCTGTCTGTCTGTCTCCAGGCTGTATCTCATAAACCGTGATAGCTAGAAAGCTGAAATTTTCACAAATTATGTATTTCCGTTGCCGCTATAACAACAAATACTAAAAATTAAAAAAATATATATATTAAGGGGGGTCCCCATACAATAAACGTGTTTTTTCGTATTTTTTTGCTCAATATTAAAAACGGTAACAGGTAGACGGTTCAAATTTTCACAGAATATTAACTTGTATATTACCTTTCAAAATAAATAATTAAATATCAATAAAGTAAATATTAAAGGGGGGCTCCCATACAACAAACGTAATTTTTATTTTTAATACGTCATAAATCGTAAAACTTACTACAGGTTTGTACGGAACCCTCGGTGCGCGAGTCCGACTCGCACTTGGCCGGTTTTTTTTAGGGTTCCGTACCCAAAGGGTAAAAACGGGACCCTATTACTAAGACTCCGCTGTCTGTCTGTCTGTCTGTCTGTCTGTCTGTCTGTCTGTCTGTCTGTCTGTCTGTCTGTCTGTCTGTCTGTCTGTCTGTCTCCAGGCTGTATCTCATAAACCGTGATAGCTAGAAAGCTGAAATTTTCACAAATGATGTATTTCCGTTGCCGCTATAACAACAAATACTAAAAATTAAAAAAATATATATATTAAGGGGGGTCCCCATACAATAAACGTGTTTTTTTCGTATTTTTTTGCTCAATATTAAAAACGGTAACAGGTAGACGGTTCAAATTTTCACAGAATATTAACTTGTATATTACCTTTCAAAATAAATAACTAGTGGTTCGCCCCGAACTGAGACCTCGCGGTATCCATAACCTTACAGAGCGCCATCTATGTGAAGTTCTGTTAAAAATAGTGAAGCTCATTAAAAATTAAATAATTTCGTTTCCTTAGAATATTTATCTAATTTTAGTATTTGTTGTTCAAGTACAGGATATAATTCAAATAAGTGATCAAGTTTCAGGCTCAGCCTTTTCTTTTTAAGCACAAACGAATAAGTTTGTACAGAGCGCCATCTAGTGACAACATTGTGAAGTTTGTTCAAAATACGTAAGCTCATTAAAAATTAAATAACTTCGTTTCCTTATAATATTTATCTAATTTTAGTATTTGTTGTTCAAGTACAGGATATAATTCAAATAATTAATCAAGTTTCAGGCTCAGCCTTTCAGAAAATTGGGAGTTCTGAGGTCATCTTTGGACGTTTCTATGAGAGCCCCCCTGAAATAAAGATTTTTATAACTTTTTAAGCCATATTCGGCGGGAGGCCATCGGTTTACACAGTATATTTAAATTTGAAGTAATTACGTTCAGTAATTCAGAAGTTATAAGGCTCTGACAGACGGACGGACGGACAAGTGCCAATTCACCCAAGTAGACTCAGAGACCTTCGCTTCGCTCGGTCAATTAAATATCAATAAAGTAAATATTAAAGGGGGGCTCCCATACAACAAACGTAATTTTTTGATATTAACAATAAACCTCTACAAACAAAGTTAGTTTTGCGGTTCATTTCGTCTTGTTTTTAATACGTCATAAATCGTAAAACTTACTACAGGTTTGTACGGAACCCTCGGTGCGCGAGTCCGACTCGCACTTGGCCGGTTTTTTTACAATATATTTTTATTGATTGATGTTGAAGTAAGTACCTCATGTTTACAATAATTTATACTAACAAAAACAATGGAAAACTTACTTAAATTGCTAGTCTATTGTATTATACCTTTATTTGGATAATAAATTTTACTCGTTGTATATTTTTTTCTATTCTTATTAGATGGCAAGACATTTTGAAAGAAGATGTATGATTCTCCAAAAAATCAATTAATTATCAATCATCTTTTCAGATGATTTATGTTTTCTATAATTATAATACCTACCTACCTAGATGTCCAATCCACCTACTTACAGACTTTAATGCATAATATCTAAGCCTAACTCGTTAGGGGTGGCATTTCAAAAAAAAAAAAACATTCAAATCTCAATGTAAAACCTAAATACCATTTTACCAATTTTCATGGATTTACTAATCCATGAAAATTGTATAATGTATAACCCACAGATCAGAGAATCAAGTTATCCAGATGCTATTAGGATAATAAAAATAGGTTTATCTCTTTTCCTCTTACACACTCACTCGTCATTACAGTCACTCGAGAGAAAACGATAGAATGCTAACAGCTGTCATCCTAATACCATCTGGATATGATAGTAGATATACTTAGCTCTTCCTTCAAAGTCACGTTTAATTCAACGAATAAGAAACAAACAAGCACTATTCTAGGTAAATTAACGAAATGCTAATGTTTCCGTCACGAGACGAGATAACTGAACCAAAATGACACGTGCCCGTTATCGGCATCAAAACTATTTTTAGGTACTTTACAAGCTTTACAAAATTACAATCTACTGCTTATCAACGTTATTTTGTTTGTATTTTGATATTTAACACATTTTTCATAGTCATCTCCTTTTAGAACATTTACTTATTACTATTAATTTATTAATAATTTCACGCCTATAAAAACGTGACCTAAGTAGGTAACAAATAAAACAGTACTAAATTAATTATATCTGTCAAAAACTGTTCAGTGTGTGCCGTGTGGATAAATCAGCAAGTTCAGACATAACAAACACAGGCTTAAAAACAAATGAAAAAGAAGTCAAGACAAAACAAAAGAAATCCTTAAATAGTGTACAAAAAATGGGACGAGACGCAAAATATGTAATGTTTGACAACCCTAGTAATAAAAGCTCTCGAGCTATTTTGTATGAAAACTTATACTTTGGTCACAACTCACAACTGTGCACACAAATTGCAGTGTCCATGCCATTGGTAGCTCGGTCTCTGACATAGTCGTTATATCCAAAAACCATTTTTACCAGGCCCCCGATTGTGTAAGGAAATCGTTATCGTAATCGTTTGTCAAACGTAAAATTCGACCTGTAGAGTTCATACCTAGATGCCTGCACGTCAAAAAGCATGTACCTATGAACTCCTTCAACAGTTCGAGTAATAATTTTTACATATCTCTCATATTCGGTAAGTACTTAGGTCCTTATTACCCCCAAATGGAGCTTGTAGGTGACCAATTAGCGCTCTAGGGTAATAATGTAGCTAGAAAAGCCCTAGGACGGTAAGTAATTAAAAAAAGTATGATGGGTAGATGTACGCGAACTTTTTGAAAGAGTGAAGAGTTTTTTTTTTCAATTACTTACCGCCCTTGGGCTTTTCTAGCTACATTATTACCCTCGAGCGCTAATTGGTCACCTACAAGCTCCATTTGGGGGTAATAAGGACCTACTTTACCTCACAATCGAGATGTAAAGCAGAGTAGTTAGCTCGGGTGTAAGCATCAATTGCACCCTCGAACTATAGGCGCCCTCCCTGCGCTCGTGCGCCTAAATATCTCGGGCTGCAATTGATGCCTTACAGCCCTTGGCTACTAATCTACTATTAAGCTGTCAAATGATTAAGATTTGCTTAAACATTTGGGCCTCTGGTTAATAATATTGAGTGGGAAACAAAAAAAAACATTCCAAGAAAATACAAAATAGTTGACAACCCTTAATAAGCTCCTCTTCGGCCCCTAATAAGCCTCATTGAACGCCTCCATTGAATTCGGGACCATGATGAATTCCCAATTAGCAAATTGTGCCTTATTTGGGGCCCAATTATAATATTATTCCATTTTGCTTTTGAACATTAATGTTCAATAACGTGACGCTTTGAGTCCACGTGCTGTTTGCGATGTCAATACACGATTATGATTTTATTATGAACGTGTCACGTGCGCTATACAATTCGCTGAATTCGAAATTTTCTTATACTTAGTAATAATATTATTACCTAATAGGCTATAACCTACCCGTAATAAATAATTACGCTTTTGGTTTTTTCTTTTTCTATCTATATTTATGTTTTGTGTAGCAATAAAGAGTTTATCTATCTATCTATCTAATTAGGCATGTTATGTTTTAATAATATTATGCTACATGTACGTACCGTCTATTCGGTCCAGGGTATAACAGCATGATGGTCTGCGGCTGACGAGGTCAGCGGAGGTTCGATCACCGGGTCGGGCCAAAAATATTAAGTAAGTATTGGATTTCTCAAAAAAAAAAAATTATTCAAGTAGACTTTTAACAAGTGCTTTTGAAAAGTCGAGTGAAAGCAAAAATCTCGGTGGTTGCTCTTTTGAAAAAAAATACAATTTTTTTAATAACTCAGCCCGACGTGGTCCTATAGATCATCAAGCTGACCATGGACGCAAGAACAACGGCTATACAATAATATGATCTCCGACACACGTTCAAACCGCCAACTTCTTACCTCCAGGTACCACTGCAACTTTACAAAACTGACCCAGACTCGATCTCAAGTCCTCATGATCCGCAGTCAAAGGCTAACCACTAGACCAAAAGTAGTCGATGACCTCTAGGCATCTTTAAGCATCTATTGCGAAGGCAAATAACCCACCAAACTTTTGGAGGAATTTGTCCCCTGTTTTCATAACACCTTTGGGAAAACGATAAATAATATTATAATTAGTTTATGTAAGTCTGGACGGTCGGTTATTCAATGTTAATTTAAATATATTATTAATTCGTCACTGACGTTTTAGCTTATTGCAAACTAGATGATACCCGCGACTACACCAGCGCCCAGCTTGGATTTAGGTTTTAAGTACCAGTTGGTATAAATCCCAGGGAAACTCTTTGAATTTCCGGGATAAAAGGTTGGTTTAGTAGCCCCGGGATGATCTATACCAAATTCCGTCAAAATCGGTTCAAATGGTGAGCCGTAAAAGCGTAGTACACAGACAAACACACTTTCGCATTAAAATTATTAGAATGGTGTGTTTTCTAAATTATAACATCAATAGCAATGCTTACGTGTACAAATATACCGGACATTTGAATTTCTCATCAAATATGGTACTCTTTTTTTTATTGCAAGATATCTTTGTGCTTGACGACTATCATTCTTATGAAAAGCAATGATGAAGTCTAGATTTGAGTGCGCATGCTTAGAAAATGCCTATTAACTCCTCACGTGTCCGATTAATTATCATACTATTTTATGGTAGAGTTGCGTCTGTCGCACATCCACCAAGAGTTTATGACGTTCTGAAACTATTTTAGTACGTATATCGTTGATCCTGAAGTAGTCATAGCAAGGCAATCACAATATGAGGTCCTCGTTGATCCTGAAGTAGTCATAGCAAGGCAATCACAATATGAGGTCCTCGTCATCATCGTCATCAATCGATAGATGCCCACACCTTTATTATGTCTCTTGCAGGGACTTCCACACGCCGCGGGTGTTCCAGCGCCGCCTGGCAGTTCCTTTTGACTCGCTTATTTCAAGTCGTAAGCATGTTCTAGCTTGCAAGCCACTTTTTTAGGCTAGCGCGCTCCACCTTAAGCTGCATCACTACTTCCAGGTAGTCTGAGTACAGCCAAGCGCTAGTCTATAAATTAAAAAAAAACCAAAAGCGCAAGCCATGCCACTAAAACACGTGCACAGTGTGACATAAAATGTGGTAAACCGTGGTCCGGACTTCAGAGTTGCGGTAGAGTCCCGCAGAGTCACGGTAATATACATAATATTACCGTGGCAGAGTGTAGAATCGAGCAGTAGGTATTACAAAATACCTCACTACTTCCAGCAAATCTGATTGCAGCCAAGCGCTCTAGTGTTTAATTTAAAAAAAAAGCGAAAAGCGCAAGCCATGCCACTAAACCACGTGCACAGAGTGACGTCAAATGTGGTAAACCGTGACTTCAGAGTCCCGCAGAGTGCAGAATCGAGCAGTATTACGAATTGTATTAGCGTCAGGGCCTGACAGCACGTGGCAGCATCAAGCGTGCCAGGCGGCAGGCGGGCGGCGACCTACCTACTTGCCAAGCCAGCATACCATAGCAAGTCAATGAACCTTACCCTACTATAGGTAAGAAAACATGGGAAATTGTGCTATTATAATTTATTTCTCATGTCTGTGAGAGATCGCTTTAAAAGTCGCCTTTGCATGCAAAACTTAGTAGGTAGGTACCTACGTGTTTTTAACTTTGTAAACTATCTCCTCGTCTATCATGGCCTTAGGTATAGGTAGGTATTGTACTGTTCCACTCAATCTGTAAATATTTCAGGAATAGGCACTTCTTAGCATTGTTTGTAAGTAAGTACATATATTGAAACATTGAAACCATTTACATTGATGCTAGATTGTATGTATGTTTGTTGCCAACATAAATAAAAATGAAATAAATCAATATACTTACCACTTTTTTATTAAAAGCATAGCATATCTCCCATGTTCAGGTGGTTGGAGATTCGATCTTAGGAACTAGAAGTGCGAGTTATATGTACGTTTTAAAAAATTAAATATTAATATTGCAGCTCGTATATGCTATGGCTGCTCTCCGCCTAACTTCGAGCATACTCGAAGCCGCCTACATGTATTTAAGTAGGTATGTGAAAGATTCATATTATACAGCTATGGTACGGACTAGAATAGATAAAATTAAAATGTCTGTCTATGATTTCGAAATAACTCCCATTCGTTAAGCTGAAAATAATGGATAGGTAAAAAAGAAAAGTGGAGCTATCTAAAGACAAAAAGACTAAAATAATAGTGAAATGTTTAATAACCAAAAACTTACAAACTTATTGACGTTCAATAGTGACATTCAAGCTTGAATTATCGTACCTATCCAGATAAAATTGGAACTTTACGTAATGTCTGACTGGAACGAGGAAACGGATTGCGTGGCAAGTCTCGTGAGGGAAAAGGACATAATTTTCCGCTCACGTTTTAACAACGAGCGTACAGACACAGAGCTACGTTCAAAGCGACACGAAAACATTTTGTGTTTTTCAGAATACCTAAGGAGTTTTAAATCACCTTATTAGCAGCTATTTTAAACACTTGGTACTTTAATCCTCATAATATAAAATTACTAGCTGATGCCCGCGACTTCGTCCGCGTGGATATACCAAGTTTCATCGAAATAACTTGAGAAATGACGGACTTTTATACAAACTTTCAACCCCTATTTCACCCCTTTGGGGGTGGAATTTTGAAAAACTGTGACACACGTACTTCTTTATTTTTTACCGTAAGCCAAAATAAAAAGTTTCGTTGATATAACTTGTAAAACATCTTGAGAAACGAAGGACTTTCATACCAACTTTCATCCCCTATTTCACCCTTTTGGGGGTCGAATTTTCAAAAACTGTGAAACACGTATGTCTCCTATTTCAACCCGCAGCTCATATATCAAGTTTCATGGCTTTAGCTTGAGAAATTAAGGACTTTCATACAAACTTTCAACCCCTATTTCACCCCTTCGGGGGTAGAATTTCGGGATAAAAAGTACCCTATGTCCTACCTCGTAGTATGGGCTCAAATCGTGCCAAGTTTCGTTTGAATTCATTCAGTAGTTTCAGCGTGATGCGCGGCCAAGATACAGACAGATAGACAGACAGACAGACAGACAGACAGACAGACAGACAGACAGACAGACAGACAGACAGACAGACAGACAGACAAAAATGAAAAAAATTACAGATTTGGCTTCAGTATCGAATAATGAGTGCCCTCCAAAAAAAATTTTCAAAATATCTTCAATGTACAGAATTGGACATGTTACAGTTTTATTATAAGTATAGATTGAAAAATTAGTAAACCAATAACCCGTTATGGTGAATCGGATGTGTTAAAGAAATTATAGGCTGTTATATATATTGCATCGCGTTTCGTCCGAGCCGCATTATTCATGATCTTATGCTTTATGCAAGGCCTTGCAGGTTGCAAGTGCAAGTATTGTATGCATCATATCATACTTAATATTTTGAATGCGATAGTTTGATTGTTTGTTGCTTTGTTGGTTTATTGGTTTGTTGGTTTGTCCTTCAATCACGCCGCAACGGAGCAACGGATCGACGTGATTTTTGGCATGGGTATAGTTGAGGACCTGGAGAGTGACATAGGTTACTTTTTGTCCCGGAAAATTAAGGAGTTCCCGCGGGAATAAAAAAACTTAAATCACGTGGACGAAGTCGCGGGCATCAGCTAGTGTATCTATGTATATACTTTACAGACAACCTTAGCGCTAGGGAGAAAATGAAGAAGAGTACAACGGGAGGTGGTGCAAAAATAAAAATAAACTTACATAATAATATCTAAATAAACTAAGCAATACCATATTATATAACATAATTATGATACACTAATATTATGTACAAAATAATAATTATAATTAGACATACCAATATATAAAAAAATTAACTTAATACATAAATAATTATTATTACTTGTTAAATACACAAAAGAAAGTACCAAGTATATGGCTGTAAGTAGAAAGTACCAAATATATGGCTGTACTAGTTTCAATATAAATTCAAATTACCTACTTAGCATATATTATGTCTGATGGAGATTAAAATGCTGATTTTGTCGTCAAATCTTTTATTGTATCATCATTTCAACCCGAACACGAGTTTCCTCTCAGAATGAGAAGGGTTAGTCTGCCAATCCGCACGTCGCCAGCGTGGTGGACTATCCACTAGATACTGAAGCTGAACTGAACATAGAGCTTGAGAACTTGATATCATACTTCATACTAATATTATAAAAATGCGAAAGTGTGTTTGTTTGTTGGTCAATCACGCCGCAACGGAGCAACGTATCGACGTGATTTTTGGCACAGGTATAGTTGAGGACCTGGAGAGTGTCATATAGGTTACTTTTATCCCGGAAAATTAAGGAGTTCCCACGGGAATAAAAAACTAAGCAAACGAAGTCGCGGGCATCAGCTAGTAGAAGATGTTTTTGTGAAGGGCAGACACTACATTATGTAGTGGAAATATATGAATTTCGTATTGGTTACTCACGCGGATTCATAAACGAATAGCTCACGTTTGGACTATGTGAGAAATAAATACATAATACTAATCTATACTTGAAGTCAATGCGTTGGTCAGGAAATGTTTTTTGAGGAATTTTGACAGTGCAAAGTGGCCGCGACTGATGATGACTCCATCAAGACTGCTCTTGATTCAAGAGCAACTCACAAATCTATCAAGAGTCGCCAAGAGCGCCAGTCGGCCTTTGGTTGGTTTGAAGTAAGTGATATTTAATTTCTTAAAACGCACATAGCTTCGAAAAGTTGGAGGTGCGTGCCCGAGGATTGAACCCGTGACCCCGTCGAGGTTGGGTGTCTTAACCACTAGGCTATCACCGCTTCAACACAACATAAACGAAACAAAAGGGATAAAGAAGCTGTACGATAGGCGGTCTTACAAGAAGCCAAGCGATCTCTTCATGAAGCAACCTAACGAACCTTGGTCTTATAGTTACCTCTTCCAACCAGCAACACATTGTACGTTAGACAGGGTTGATACGTGGTTGATACCCACTAGACGGCCCAAGTAAATGAAAAAAAAATATTTAGGTATATCTACTAATATTATTAATGTGAAAGTGTGTTTGTTTGTGGGTTTTTGTGGTTTTGTCTTTCAATCACATCGCAACAGAGCAACAGATTGACGGCCAGTTTAAAATGATTATTATCAAATTAAAAAAACTAACAGAAGATGTGAATATATTAGCTTTTGGAAGTCCCTATATATAAAAATCAGTATGAAATTATTTTTGACGTAGGCATCATCCCTATTCCATCTATTACAAATCTTATACGAGTAAGTATTAAAAGTTTAGTATGTCTTCACAATTCACATCAACCCATCAACCCAACCCAACGCAAGCCACCGCTAAGCACGGATTTCCTCTTAGAATAAGAAGGATTAGGCACACGCTGGCCAGATTTCACACAGCTTTGAGAACTTGGAGAACTTCCAAACATACAGATTTCCCCACGAATTTTTCCTTCACCGTATACCAAATGAATGATAGCTTAAAACGCGCATAAAACCTTAACAAAGCTGGTATCTTTGCGTTCCAACCTAGACCTCATCATTGCTTTACACTAAGCACGATTGTCGTCAAGCGTAAGCCTATCTCGCAACACAAAAAAAAAACCGGCAAAGTGCGAGTCGGACTCGCGCACCGAGGGTTCCGTACAAACCTGTCGCAAGTTTTACGATTAATGAATTTAATGAACCGCAAAACTAACTTTGTTTGTAGAGGTTTTCTGTTAATATCAAAAAAACTATGCTAGTTAGAGCATTGGCTATAGTTTTCCTGTAAAATATACATAAATTCCTATTGACCATAATTATTTCAGATTTTTCGATTGGTAAACTCCGGAGATAAAGGGGGGGGAACGGTATTTTTTTTGACTTTTTCCCCGATAAATCAAAAACTATCATGACTAAAAATAATTAAAAATCTGTTTTAGAATGTAAAAAGTAAACCCTTTCATATGATACCCCACACAGTACAGTTATCTCACTTTTAAATTTCAACCCTCCGATTTTCCCCCCTTTTTAAATAAGAACAAAAATAATTTCCAATTTTTTTTAATTCCAGTGTCTTTGGGCCACTAATATACACAACTATTCCAAATTTCATGTCGATAGCTTCGGTAGTTACTGAAATAATCGAGTGTGACGGACGGACAGACAGACAGACAGACAGACGGAGAAAGTCGCACCATAAGGGTTCCATTTTTACCATTTTGGTACGGAACCCTAAAAAGCTGGTAATGTCATTGTCGAATCAATTTCATGACAGTTTTATAGCGGAAAAAAAAACAAAAACCACTTCTGTATTACCGCGTGTCGATACACGTTTCGATACTTTATGCCATCATTATAATATAACAAATACGAGGCATTGTAAGGCACCTTTGATGTATTACCTATTACCTATTCTGTGGTATTACTGTCGGTCACAAATCGCAACGTGATATCGGAGCGTGGTGAGGCATGTGCGATTCGGAATCATGGCTACAACGTGACCTAGGGTTGTAAAATGTACATTTTTTCCACTATATGTTAGCACTTGACTGTGATCTTACCTTTTTTTTTATCCACTACAAGTTAGCAGTTGACTGCTATCTCACCTGATGGTGAGTGACGATGCAGTCTAAGATGGTAGTGGGCTAACCTGTTAGGGGCATGGCAGTTATATTAAACCCATACCCCTATTCGGTTTCTACACGGCATCGTACCGGAACGCTTAATAGCTTGGCGGCACGTCTTTGCCGGTAGGGTGGTAACTAGCCACGGCCGAAGCCTCCCACCAGGCCAGACCAGGGAAAATTCAGAAATTATAAATTCCCAATTTGACCATGCCGGGGATCGAACCCGGGACCTCCGCACGTTAAGACAACAGCGCTCTACACTGCGCCACGGAGGTCGTCAAAACCTGAAGGTGATGCAGTCTAGGATAGTAGCGGGTTAACCTGTTAGGGGTTAGCAGTCATATTACCCATACTCCTAATCGGTTTCTACACGGCATTTAATGGGGACTATCGTTTCTTTGCTCACCAGTTGGCGCCACTGTTGACTAAGGCCCAGAGGTATAGCTGTCAAAGGCGACTTTATAAGATCGGCGCCGAAACAAAGTTTTAAATCTTGATTCTCATTATGTTTAATAATTTATAACTATCATCATAATATCGAGTAGCTAGTTCCGCAATGTTGTGCAGTTCCGTTTTGTTCAGAAAAAAAGGAGAACACATGTTTCCAAAAGATAAAACTGTTCTAAAACAGTGGCTAGTGGCGTTTCGCAGGAATTCGCAGGATTCTGAGGAATTAATTATATAGGCACGTAATAAATAAAATAAAAATAAATTAATTACTTATTAAACTTATATTTATCCTTCCCTTTCCCTTTAAAACACACTGCTATACAAAAAAATATTAAACATTGTACTTAAATCCATACAATGGATATGATACTGAAAGATGGTTGAGTTGTTAGTTGAAACTACTAAACAATGGTAGATACTAGATTAAGCTGGAAAATTTTCTAGCAATAGCAGGTATCATGTATGTATGATAGTAGGGGCTACTTTCTTTCAAGCAATAAGTATTCATTATTGATCATTTTTATGTGCTTATAATAATTATCACACTGATAAACTCATCTTATAAAGAGAAAGTACATTTCACTTCCAATACTGTTAGTTAGTTCTCCAATTAATCCTTCTGGAGAAACCTGAAATGAAACATCTAATATTAATCAAGAGAAATACCTACTATTATTAAATTATGGTCATCTCACACATAGTAATCTGATCCCAAGATAGGTGTGTTCTCGTTAGTGATACCTACTGTGGGTACATAACCAGAGACATAGGTATATTTCAATATCATGTAGTAAGTGTGTCCTTGATGTGCATGAAACCCATAACCTTTCATGCAGAAGTCTTAGTAAGTAAATATATATAATACTTAAATTAGGTAAATATATGTAAAAAGAAAAAACATAGCTGTTACCTCGGCAAACAAGCATACTTTTGGCAAAAAATAAGTTTGGAAACAGTAAACAAACTAACCTCTGAATTAGCTGCTCTTTGAGGCCGCCTATTTTTGCGCCTCTTTTTCTTAATTCCGCTTTCAAAGCGTTCACATTCATCGCCAAATAATCCATATTTGCGATAATTTCACGAAGGAGATCACTTTTCAACAGGTAAATTAAAGAAATTATAATTTATGTCACGAAGCCCGCCAAAACCAGTGAAAAGTGAATGATATTGGACCTCACGCGACACCAGCGCCCCTAGCGGCAAATTCATACGCGATAGCCCCCATTGAGCACATTACCTTGATTTTTCAGGTGGTATTTTTAATTATTGACGTGATTCATGAAAGTATTGGGCCGACATTAACGTCAATGCTGAACGTGACTTCGCATTGCGGTAAACAATCTCATTAGTTGATGTTTAATTTTTCCTTCAGTCGAGATACTTGACCCTCGAACACGTGGATCGAGTCGAGTTTTTTTTTTGTTATTCGGAAAGCTTATCTAATCAGTTAAGGTTACTTTAAATGCTTTTTCGCGAGAGTAATTATAGGCTTTTTGTTTATGTACGGAAGAGTTTCGCACTTAGGTACCTATTTGCAGTCATTATCAGGCTGATCTCTATAATCTTAGTTTTTGAAAGAATTTTATAAAAATGAAATGTTTATTTTATGTTGAGTGGACAACTTGCACCACAGCTCATATACCTGACTGATACCAGTAACAACGTAATTGAAAACAATAGTTCGTTTTCTTTACTATATTATATTCTGAAGATAATATTATGAAAAGTTACCGAAAGGTATTAGGTGTACCTTTCGGTAACTTTTGTCTAACATATTTTTGTACTATCTTTCATCTTTTAATTAGCAATTATAGGCCTCACAAGAAAGCTCAGTGTGGGCGATGGAGTGAGCTATGCTCGGAGTTTCTCTACGTGATCATTTCAGAAATAAGGAGATCCGTAGAAGAACTTTACTCTGGTTCTATACTGGCTTTTAAAAGCTAAATGGTTGGTACACATTTTAGCCATAGATAGACGTACTTAGAATACTAAACGATATACCTAATATATCCTAAAGTAAACCGTGCGATGCCAGGGCTAGTCAGCTATTAGTAGGGATTATACTGCTGTTTGAACTCTGAACTGGGAGGCCACACGTATACATCGTGTCACGGCTTACGACACACTGTATTTATACCGTCGTCTCGTCCATGTGACAAAGTCACACTGTCAGACCACATTCATTTTTACTTATACCTAACCTCTCATTTGTCGGGCCGCCATTACGTGAATCCCGCGCGTCTGCGGCGCCATTTTGTGATTTGCGGCCGCCAGCCGGCCGCGCAATTATAAATATTTATATCTCGAATTACCTGTTCGAGTTACATAAACACAGAACATCAGTCAAATCTTTACGAACTAGCGCTATAGATTAAAGTTAAAAAGGTTATCTGTCTTCTTTATGGTTTAAAATAAAAAATACCAAAGAATAAAACAAAAAATATCCTGTTTTTTTTTTGAGAACCAATAAAATAAACATTATCACCAGTATCTTTATTTTAAATCTCTGGTTTACTCTATGGTTAGTCATTTTAGAGTATAAAAACACGAAACAAAGACTCTTTTAAATTATTCTCTGTCTAGCACAAAATCAAAAAAACAAATATAAAAAAAAAACAAAGGATCAAATTACAGGGTCAAATTACAACTTCTACCATACAGTTATTTCACTGAGCACGGCCCCCAAAAAATTCACACTGTTTCCTTGTCTATCCTACTATGTTTTACTAAAGTTTGAGAGGGATCCAGATAGTTTAATATTTTAAACAATCGAAAGTTGGGTCTCCTGGCAGAGGCACATCGCGGCCATACTAAATCGGCCTTTAGAAGGTCGATCCGCAGTTAACGGTTTTTCAAGGGCGACCTGCTAAAGGTCGATCCGCAGACTAGGTAAGATTTATGATGACCGATTGGTATTTTCTTTGGTAAATCGTGTTTTTTGGAAATTATATTTAAATACGAATAACATTGAGACATACATTACATTATATTACATTACATTACGTTCTTAAAAAAAAAAGGAGGAAAAAAACCGGACTGGAGACATCTGGACTCGAACCAGGGTCTTCTGGTTTCGGGACCGCCTGATTTCCCTCCTGAGCTATTATTATACCTTCGTATTCTAATGATATTGTAGCAGTTTTACATTGTCTGAAAACACGGATAAAACGACGTTTTCTAAAAATGAATCATAATTAGAACGACTTATCGCCCCCGAAAACCCCTCCATATTAAATTTCATGAAAATCGTTGGAGTTCCGAGATTCAGACTATATAAATTATATATATACAAGAATTGCTCGTTTATAGGTAGATAGATACTTGCATGTAACGCTGTACAAAGTAATTTTTCATAGTTGTTATAGTTTGTCATATGTTTTCATAGTTTAAGGTTGCCTGGAAGAGATCGCTACCTAAGCGATAAGGCCGCCTTTTGTATCCTACTTCTGTCTGTGTTTGTTTTATTTCCAATTTTTATTTTTGTTATTTTTACTTGTTGTGGTGGTACAAATAAAGTGTATAATAATAATAATAGTTGACTTATAGAGTGAAAACACACTACGGATTGAATGATTTCTACTGACGGACAAAAAGTCCGTACTCCGTAAGTAAATTACTTTTTCTCAAACATGCTTGGAAATTTAAGCATTATTTTGACAACCTTCTTCGAGATAAATCGAAATTGCTGTACTGGCCAAATACATGCGAGCAGCGGCCTTCTAAAGTTGTATGAAAATCCATATCTGCCGTGGTTTAGCGGCCAAATAAATTACATACTAAATTCATATCTATCGTGTAGTTTAAAAGTGGAACGATCTTTTACTCCGAAACAGGGCAACCAAGGAGGTAACTTATCAAAGGTTTTATTTAAATTTCGAACTAGCTTGAAAATAGAAAGCTGTTTATTGAAAAAAAAAACAAATGAACACTTTGACGCGGGAAAAATTATTGTTGTTCGTTGTACGTCATTGATTTTGAAATGTTTTTGACAAAATGAGTTCAAGTGAAGACAATGAGTGTGATAACACTTAGTTTTAATTTCCACGCATTATTTGAGAAAAGCACTATACAAGCCTTGGCCACAACTAGGCATTGATGGATTGTTTTGATGGCCGCTGCAGTAATGTACTATTATCATACTAAAATTATCTTATTATCTACTAAGTTATTGTTGTTGGCTTATCCTTCAATCATGTCGCAACAGAGCAACAGACTGTGACATAAACTGCTTTTTATCCCGGAAAATTAAGGAGTTCCCGCGGGAATTATAAAAACGTACTTATTCCACGCGGGCATCGGCTAGTATAATATAATATAACAATAATAAAATAAAACCTTCATGATTTAACATATCCATAGAAGCGTAACTTAAGTGCCACGTCTTGAACGCCTCCGGCCTTATGCAATTCTTTTATGGCACTTACCTTTTTATGAGTAGAGTTACGTATCAACGTTTACGTGTTAAACTGTAATAACTAATCGTTGAGCAAGCATGTCTTATTAGCTTATTGTTCTACGTACTTACACAGATAACGTTGAATGACATCATCAAAAAGAAATACCATTTGTAGACTAATGCAGACTTGCACGACACCTAACACTGCCTAAACTGATTTAGACACTTTGATGCTGTCACATTTTGAAAAGTTCATTCCAGGGTTGACATACAAAGGGCAGATAAAAAGAACTTGTCCAAAATTGGGCCTTGAATATGAACCAAAATGATTTTAATAAGACGTGAATAGAGATCCTAAAATATGGCTTTCAGAATTATTTACACATTTTTAAAGGACCCCAATTTGGAGAAAAATATATTTTTATTTTGTGGCTTTTTTGGATCTTTGTCTGAATTTTATCAACAGTAAAAAAAAAACTTGTTTTTTTTTGTCACGTATGTCATTGGGTGATTGTCAAATGTCACTGTCAGTTTTGTTTATCCTAATTTATTGGTGATTTATTGTTGTCTAATAATTATTTTACGAATGTCTCAAATACTCAATTATTATTTATTAATCTTATAATGTTGTATGTACCTACTACCTATGTAGTGGAAAATGGGTAGTTTATCGAAATGGAATGTTAATAATCACAATTAATGCGCATTAGCCAAGTTTTAGTGTTGCCATCCATCGAAAAATATTTTCTACAAACGATATTTTTCATAATTATTTTTTAAAAAAACGGGGTTTTCTAAAATTATTATTTAGATGGCGTTTAATGTTATATTTTTTTCTCTTTCACGTGATGGCAGTTTGGTTCTGGTTCATTGACACTCAGAATAAAAAACCACCCTCCATACTGAACTGGGACATGTCCTTTAACTAAATCACATTGACATTTGTGCAAGTGGATATTGTGACAGGAAGTGTGAAAATTATGGAAAACTTTTAAAACCCGCCAATCAAAAATACACCAAGTCCAAATGAGCATTAGAATATATTTCCAATTAATGAAAACATTATAAGGTATTAAGAATAATAATTAAAATATTTACAAAATAACCTACTACAAGAAATCGATTATTAATATTTACAAAAAATATACACCGTCCAAATGATCCATCATGGGCATGGTACCCAAGACGCTGGCGCTTACGTTGGGCTAAATAAGCGTAAGCTCTTGGGTCACCAATAAATAAAAAATTTAAAACAACCCCCGACATATTGAAGTCACAGGATAGAGCTACAAAGGACTTGTCCAAGATTGGGCCTTGAACATGAACCAAGATGATTTTAATACACGTGAATAGAGATCCTAAAATATGGCTTTTAGAATTATTTGCACATTTTTAAAGGACCCCAATTTGGAGAAAAATATATTTTTATTTTGTGGCTTTTTTAGATCTTTGTCTGAATTTTATCAACAGATAAAAAAAAACTTGTTTTTTTTTTGTCACGTATGTCAATGGGTGATTGTCAAATGTCACTGTCAGTTTTGTTTATCTTAGTTTATTGGTGATTTATTGTTCTCTAATAATTATTTTACGAATGTCTCAAATACTCAATTATTATTTATTAATCTTATAATGTTGTATGTACTACCTATGTAGTGGAAAATGGATAGTTTATCGAAATGGAATATTAATAATAATCACAATTAATGCGCATTACCCAAGTTTTAGTGTTGCCATCCATCGAAAAATATTTTCTACAAACGATAATTTTCATAATTAATTTTTAAAAAAACGGGGTTTTCTAAAATTATTATTTAAATGGCGTTTAATGTTATATTTTTTTCTCTTTCACGTGATGGCAGTTTGGTTCTGGTTCATTGACATTCGGAATAAAAAACCACCCTCCATACTGAACTGGGACATGTCCTTTCATCACTAGAAAAGAGCTGATGATCTTCAAACAGCTTAACCGATTTTCTCGAATCATAGCTAAGAACACTCACGATCAAGTCACCTTTAAAAAAACAAATTAAAATCGGTTCATCTGTTTGAGAGCTACGATGCCTCAGACAGATACACACGTTAATCTTATAAGAACCCTCTTTTTGCGTCGGGGTTAAAAAAATAGTTTTGTATTTTAGGGATAGGAAGTTTTGTGTCCCTTTCGGCCTTTTCGGTAGATTCACTCGACGCGACGATTCGAAAGTTTATTTGTTTATTTTATTTTTATTTTTGTTTTGTCTTATTGTCAATTTAGAAAGTTACAGGGCAGCTCAATTTATTTATTTCGTATAGGGCATACAGACAGTGGCTAGGGTAGGCATTGGTAAGTCAGAAGATCTATTTACTTACTGTCTTGATAAAAAATGAGCACTGACGTATTTCCACTTGGGTAAGCAGTGATTTTATGCCTCTATAAACAGCACGCCACTGCATACAGATGTTTCTTACCCTACGCCTTGTTTTGACTCTACCACCTCTACCACTCATTAGAGTTATCTATTTAAATTCAAAGACATAATATCTAAGATCTTTCGTTTTAATGCACCGATAAGTAGAATATGTCGCAGAATTTCATCCATAAAAAGTTAATACCTATACCTCCGTAAGTAATGTGTAGTGCGCAATTAATAAGAGTTTAAATCACCTCACTTCGTAATATTCATAGTTCGTAGTGGCATGATCAACAATTCAACACGAGGTTGCGGTAGGTCGGCACGTTGGCATGCACGTTGTTGCAAGTGTGCATACTGCATACGTATACGACAGCTTACGTATACTCTTTAGCTCTATGGAAGCCAATAGACAATTTTGAAGTGAAAACTTCTTTAGCCGCGTTGATCACTTTTTGGTAGGGGGTAAACTTGTGGATTCGCGTCACCGACATGCGACATGCTCCGCACCGACATGCTCGCGTTGTTACCAAGACAAAAGGTCTTAAATATAAATATACTACATTCGTAATTAAACTTTAATTCTTTAGTTTTAAGGTTTATATTTTAATTTAAAAAAATTTTTTTTTAATAAAATAAAAAATTAAAATTGTTCGTTTTCACTTCTATCGGCAGTCCCTATGACTGCCAATTTTTTTTTTATTACACTACTAAGTAGTTAGCACTTGACTGCAATCTCACCTGATGGTAGGTACGTGATCTAACTAATACGGTAGCGGGCTAAGCTATTAGGGGTACGGCGGTCATATTTAACGTACGGAGTTTAATTATAATTAAACCCATACCCCTAATCGGTTTCTACCTATTTTCTACACGGCATCGTACTGGAACGCTAAACTAAATCCATACTCATTTTATAAATAAGTACCTATGCGAAAGTGTATCTGTCTGTCTGTCAGTCCGTCTGTCTGTATGCTACGCTTTAGCAGCCCATCTTTTCGACCGATTTTGATTAAATTTGATATAGGGATAGTACTTTTTTAATGAACGCGGATGAAGTCGCGGCCATCATCTAGTCGATTATATAAAATCTCTATTAAAGAATCCATTGCTCGCTCGGGATTCAAACTAGGCATACAACAAAAACTTTGCTCTCTCGTTGAACAAATAACTATTTCCATTCATGCATATTTTGTAAGCTTTGTGAAGGCTTTGTGTAGTCTACCTGTTGAGTGGGTGATGTTGAGAATTTGCTTTAAATCCCCTATAAAGTCCTCGAACGTATAAACACAATAGACACGTGACAGACTATGAGTATTTTCCACGATCATATTGTATTGTGTATTTCGATTTATGCTACCTATTTTATTGTTTGTTTTAAACTACTTGTTGCTAGGCATCTATACTAATCAAATATAATAAATATTATAAATGCGAAAGTTTGGATGGATGTATGGATGTCAATCACACCCCAACGGCTGAACGGATCTGGATGAAATTTGGCACAGAGATAGGTTATAGTCTGGAATAACACATAGGCTACTTTTTTTCCCGAAAAATTAAACAGTTCCGCGGAAACAAAAAATTCTCAATCCACGCGGACGAAGTCGCGGGCATCATCAGCAATATTATAATAATTATCAGTGAGTTTGGTTGTTGGTTTGTCGACGACGTGATTATCTTTGTGATCTTGTCTAGTTATCTACCTTATCTTATTTCTTACGAACATTATAATATAAACGCATGTGATGATGGGTGGATGGATGTTTGTTCAATTTATTTATTTCGCCAAACTGGGTATCAATAGTAATTAATTGTTGTTTTTTATACTGCAAGCTACCCCTTAGCTGCGGTCTCACCCGGTGCTAAGTGATGATGCAGGCTGATGGTAGCGGTGTTACCTGTTAGAGGTATGGCTAATGGGAGGTACCTATATTAAGCCGATATCCCTAACCGGTTTCTGTACGGCATCGTAATAAATCGCTTGACTACACGTCTTTGCCGGTACCAAGTTACCAGAACAGACCAGAGAATATTCAGAAATTATAAATTGCCAAATTGTACTTGCCTGCAGATATCGAACTATAGGGACCTTCCGCTGAACAACAATGGGGCTGATTCTGTAATGCACAAGCTCTAAACTAAACTAAAATGGCAGTTTTAAATCTAGTTCTGTCCCTTTCCGTAGGGAGTATTATGAAAGGGTTAGCAATATTTGTAATGCTCTAGTTTAAGTTTAGTTTAGAGATTGTGCACTACAGAATCAGCCCCAATAGCTCAAGCTGGGTCTAGAAGCTAGAGATTTTACACATAATATTATAGCTCTAGACTAGTTCATTATACTTTGAAAGTTGGCAGCCCTACAGGCGAAGTAAACAGGCGCGGCCTACGAGTGTACAGCCCCGACTGAGTCACAAAGTCGCGTTTCGTAGTCCAGCGTCACACAATGACACAACGTCTTGGATAAAACACCACAACGTGCTCAATATTGCTACGAGCTACGAAACATTGTAGGAGGCATCTTATCTTACTAATATATAGGTACAATTTTTTTTTTATCCATTACAAGTTAGCCCTAGACTGCGATCTCACCTGATGGTAAGTGATGATGCAGTTTAAGATGGTAGCGGGCTAACCTGTCTGTTAGGGGCATGGCAGTTTAAATATTAAACCCATAACCCCTATTCGGTTGCTACACGGCACCATAACGGAACGCTAAATCGCTTAGCGGCACGTCTTTGCCAGTAGAGTGGTAAATAGCCACGGTCGAAGCCTCCCACCAGGCCAGACCAGGGAAAATTCAGAAATTATAAATTCCCAAATTGACCCTGCCGGAGATCGAACCCAGGACCGCCGCACGTTAAGACAACAGCGCTATACACTGCACCACGGATTACTAATATTATAAATGTGAAAGTTTGTATTGTCTCCTTCGCAAATACTGAACCGATTTGGTTGCCATTTGATATTTAAAGCAAGTAGAGATAGTTTATAGAAAATTAAATATTTCCTGCTGGATTCAAAAACATTAATCTACGCGGACAAAGTTGCGAACATGATCTAGTTTTGAAATAAAATGAAAATAATGTAATATTGATTCAACAAGCTTGCTAGTGGCATTTTAGTTTTCAAATCCAGGGGGCGGGCACGCATTTTAATAATGTTACGTTCGTGTTTTAGAATTATTATCCTTATTTTGGAGACGTCAAAGTACTTGACATAAAATTATCATTGTCATTTTGAATTAATAATACCGCTTTTTAAGCGATGGTAGTACTAGTAACTCCCCTGACCCCTTAGCTAGGAAAGCTTGTATATAACATACAAGCTTTCCTAGCTAAAGAATAAATAAATATTTTTCTGAGTTTAAATCAACATCAACCCATCACCGTCCCACTGCGGCATACATAGATATGAGACTCCTTTCAGATGAGAAGCATTAACGACGCTTATCGAACAACACCACTCAAGTCGAAAATTGGCGATTCCGGCATTTAAATACCATTGGGTGCAGATTTACCCAATGGTATTTAAATGCCGGAATGCTTCGCCTTTGACCTACGTATCAAGTTCAAGCATTTGAACCAATTATTAACAGTCTTTATTTATAAAATTGTAGCGCAGCGTAAGCGCACAACACCGCACAATTTATTTGTCATTACGCCCAGTTTTTTCCGGTTTAGAAACTGACGTTTGCCAAAATGAAATAGATTTTCGTCTCTCCTGTAGCAGAATATTACCGCGGTGTTGTTAGAAAAGCGAGGATTAGTGCGGATTGGCAGACTTTACACACTTTAGAGAATAATGATTAAGTACATGCCTCATGTAGGTATAAAATGTCCACTCCAATAGTTTCGTAGCTCCAGATGCATCAGATAGCGGTCTGGTAATTATTGTCTATAGCACGTGTTGAACCATGTGAGGTGACTTTTAGCAAAACGCATTACCTTCTAGGGTTGCTACTTGGCTGTAAGTATTCCACATTATTACACATTATAACAAATGTGTCCACTCCAATATTTTCGTCGCCCCATGACGCATCAGATAGCAGTCTGGTAATTAATTGTCTATAGCACGTGTTGAACCATGTGAGGTGACTTTTAGCAAAACGCATTACCTTCTAGGGTTGCTACTTGGCTGTAAGTATTCCACATTATTACACATTATCACATAAGTGTCCACTCCAATAGTTTCGTCGCTCCATGACGCATCAGATAGCAGTCTGGTAATTGTCTATAGCACGTGTTGAACCATGTGAGGTGCCTTTTAGCAAAACGCATTACCTTCTAGGGTTGCTACTTCGCTGTAAGTATTTCACAGCTCACACGCGCTCATTATCAGTTCAGTGTCCACTCCAATAGTTTTCATAGCTCCAGACGCATCAGATATTGGATAGTAGTCTGGTAATTGTCTCTAGCACGTGTTGAACCTTGCAAAGTGCCTCCCCGCAAAACATATTAGGGTTGTCACCTGTGACGTGGACGGTCGTGGATTGCACGCAATCGCCAAAAAAAAGATACACTCTTATGACTAGATTTTACCATATTCTAGTCGTATTTGCAACAATTAGGTTTTTAAAAATCCCGTGGTTAAAAGTTGCATGTTGTTTTTAAAGTCTTTATACCATATCCATGCAAAAATAATGTTTTAAAACCATTACTGGCAGCGTGATTGAAGGACAAACCAACAATCGATAAAAAAAACGTCGGTCCCGACTCCCGACAGACATTGTTAAGTAAACATTTCAATGAGTTCCATCAGGGACAGCACTTCCTCATCAGTTTTTCCCGAATTTTCCAGACAACTTTTCCATCATTTCTTTCCCTGAAATCACGATCATTTTAAACAAAAACAATTAGCCAAATCGGTCCAGCCGTTCCCAAGTGATGCGTTTTAAGAACAGCAATTCGTTTTCATTTAAATATAAATAAGAAAATGGGTAGTGGTAGTAGAATCATTGTGCATCTAAAAAAAAAAGCAGTTAGAAATGTTTTAAACAACTAGAAACATTCACGGGATATAAAATTAATTAAATAAGTATGAAAGGAAGAACGCCGGGAAATAGAAAAACCGGCCAAGTGCGAGTCGGACTCGCGCACCGAGGGTTCCGTACAAACCTGTAGTAAGTTTTACGATTTATGACGTATTAAAAATAAAAATTACGTTTGTTGTATGGGAGCCCCCCTTTAATATTTACTTTATTGATATTTAATTATTTATTTTGAAAGGTAATATACAAGTTAATATTCTGTGAAAATTTGAACCGTCTACCTGTTACCGTTTTTAATATTGAGCAAAAAAATACGAAAAAAACACGTTTATTGTATGGGGACCCCCCTTAATATATATATTTTTTTAATTTTTAGTATATGTTGTTATAGCGGCAACGGAAATACATCATTTGTGAAAATTTCAGCTTTCTAGCTATCACGGTTTATGAGATACAGCCTGGAGACAGACAGACAGACAGACAGACAGACAGACAGCGGAGTCTTAGTAATAGGGTCCCGTTTTTACCCTTTGGGTACGGAACCCTAAAAAGAGACACATACAGTACGCAAATTGAAATAGCTATGTTGTGTCTATAGGCATGTAGGTACCTATAGTACATACCGTGTATCCTCACGCACGTGTTGGCCCATGCGAGGGGCGTCAGGCCGACCTCATTGTGTTGCTTGTTTACAAAATTACCCTGGTTTTAGGGAAATAATATCGATTCGGACAAAAGGTCAACATTTCGCCTGGTTACAGACTTTAGCTAGGCCTATAGACTATTTTGAAAAAACGTGCCGCCAAGCGATTTACCATTTTTAAAAGCGTCATTTTTTTCTCTCGAATTATATTTTTCAAAGTATGTAATCAATGTTAGCACACTTTTTGGGTAAAATCTAAGCGACTTATCAAATAGACGATATGATGATAATTAAAGGTCAACCAAAAACAAAAACTACAATAAATTAAAAACCATATAATTTGCCAAACCCTAAAGCTTAGCTTTCACCGTTAAGTTAGGCGGTTTTTTTATATTAGTGAGATCGCAGTCAACAGTATGAACTTGTAATCGTGTCACGAATTCTTGTATAGGCATAGTAATTATTCTAGGGCTAAATGCAATCTAGACCGATTGGCTAGCTATGGATATTTAACTTAAAGTTCATACCACTATATGTGGACATAGAACGGGCATATTTTTGGGTGTAGCGACCAATACGCTACCCACAATGCAACTTATCGAAATCCTGAAATATCACACTAACACATGTGTTACTTCTAAAATCTATCGGATATTAAATATTGAACGAATAATAAATTGGAACGAATAACAGAGGACTCACTGGGTTTTCAGCTATAATCTCGTACACACTCTACTTTATCACCTGACAGCAACTGAACTAACACACTGACTAACTATCCATCCCATCCGACTCGCCATCCTGAATCCTCGCATTCTCCCCCACTCCCACGACGCCATTTTGTCAAAAATACCTGCAGCGCTCATCCGCCATTGGTCCAATACAGAACATCTAGTGTTGCCATTCTATAAATGACAAATAAATGTTGCCACTCGAACAGACGATCACGACAATCGAATCCATACTAATTCCATACTAATATTATAAATGCGAAAGTGTGTCTGTCTGTCTGTCTGTCTGTCTGTCTGCCTGTCTGTCTGTCTGCTACGCTTAACGGCCCATCTTTTCAACCGATCTGGATGAAATTTAGTATAGGGGTTGGTTATATCCCGGGGAAGGATATAGGCTACATTTTATCCTGGAAAATTAAGGAGTTCCCGTGGGAATCAAAAACTTAATCCACGCTGACGAAGTCGCGGGCAGCATCTAGTAAAAAAATAAAAGCCAAAAAGAAAATAACTGCATAACTTTTGCATTTAGAATTCGCATGTCCCTCCCATTTATCGTCAACCTCACTGCTGAAGGTCTGAAAGGAGGGGTTGGATATTACGACTTTTGGGAGATCCTATATTTAATAATAATCATTAAAAAATATTTTATTTGACTAGCAGTCAAATACTCAATTCTCAACGCCTGAAAAATGGAAGTTGAGTTTTCCGCGTGACAATACAACTTTCCATCTCGCTCTGTGGCGCTGTCTCCACGCCCGGTGCGGCGACGCGAGCCATCCGGGCCTTCGATTTTCAAACCCCGGCCCGGCGCTGCTAACTACACGTTCGAATCTCAAACGGTTCGCACGCGTCGATACGCGTTCAGATTTTAGAAACCACTCGAGTTGTTTTAGTGTTTGTGTTTCCAAGCTGTGATAATACAAATATGTGTGAGAAAAGGATAAGGAAAATAAAGAAAGGTCAGTTTATTATTTATTTCAGTACAATTAGGAGTGTTTTCAAAGACCTTTAAGATAGCGGAGCCTTAACAACATGAGGCACTGAGTACTGACCTATCCTACCGTTTGAGAACGAGGGTTTATGATTTTGCTATGCAGCGAAATGTTTATTGTTTTTCAATTACATTATTATTATAACGTGACTCGCTGTTTTTGTTTCTGTGAAAAAGGAGATTCCATGGTAGTTACTATGTTTAAACATTCTGTCATGGATTTTTTTATATTGATTTTCTTGGTGGAAATTCAATCGATGTGGTCTACCTTTACTAACCTGCAGAAGTTGCTTTAATGAAAATTTGCCTTTTCAAATATCTTCTCTGGTAAGCTCGGTTCTAGAGCTTTGTAACATTAGGCAAACTTTATGTGGAAAAAGAAATCTTCACAACACGTACCTACTAGGTAACAAAGTCAATTATTATTAATTTATGTAGATACATCGCTATGAAAATAAATTAATTAATCAATCATAAAATTGGAGACGAGTTTTCTGAAAGTCTATGTAATTTTGTAACTCAATCCAAAATAGGATATAATTTTCCGGAATGAAGTACCTAAGTAATATCAAATTTGCAATCATACCTAGTCCGTATCTATGAACTTAAACTGTGATCTATGATCCTATTTTTAATTTTAATGTGGAAAATACTGTTTCCATGATGACTAACGTACTTCCTTTAAAAACATACCAGTGCGCAGCGTCATATTGTTAATTTACAGAAGATTTTGCTGGATACGTCACAATTTGTAAACATCTAGTTACACCATTACAAAACTCCTAGACGCGAGGCTCCTACGTATGGCTTACGTCGGTTTTACATTGCTACATGTAATGCTTCATTTAAAAAAAATATGTTTTTCCTAAGATTTTCCACCACGTAAGTTTACTTCATAGCTAAATAATTCAAAAGTCACCAACGCCCGCGATTTTTTCGCGTGGAATAAGTTTTAATTACCACGTGAATTCCTTAATTTTCCGGGATAAAAAGTAGCCTATATCACTCTCCCAAAAAGTCACTTCGATCCGTTGCTCTGTTGCGGCGTGATTGAAAGACAAACCAACATACTAACTCTGCCTCGGAAGAGAGTGAAAGACGAATGGGCCAGGCAAAAAGAAAATGAAGCCTGAACAGATAGACAGCCCCTTCCCGAAGTTATGCACATCACAGTACCGGGATGAGCGGCCAGAGAAGGCAGGAGGTTTTAGTCCGTGGGTCGCCGGGAGCGTCCCCGTGAAGTCGGGCATGTCTAGTGACATCCAAGAGGATTTCCTCCTGCCTAGGAAAAAAAAACAAACTAACTCACTATCGCATTTATATTATTATTATGAGGTAGTAAGAACACTGTGACACAGGTGATCTTGACGCTGAATTCCTGTCCCTCACGTGGCCATAGCACGTTGTTTGCTGGCGGCCGGATTTTTGACGTATGCCCTCATAACGTGACTGCTGACTGCAACGCAACTTGCGTGCTTTAACGTGCTCGCACCTTGATTTCGTTATATAGTCACATCCACGTGCCAGCTAAAATAATAACAACATCAACAAGTAGCATCCCGCTACGAATGTTTTATTTTTAACTTTGCTAAAAGTTCTTTTTCCCACGACACTTAAGAAGCTATTGCGTTTAAAAGTTTCCTGCAAACGTAATAATAGGTATTATGTCGCAAAAAACTTTTGTTCGTTTTCGTACTGGCTTACTTTCTGGCTTTTACCAAAAAAAATTCGGGTGTTTGTTTCATTTTTAGGGTTCCGTAGCCAAATTTGGCAAAAACGGAACCCTTATAGATTCGTCATGTCTGTCTGTCTGTCTGTCTGTGTGTCCGTCCGTATGTCACAGCCACTTTTTTCCGAAACTATAAGAACTATACTGTTGAAACTTGGTAAGTAGATGTATTGTGTGAACCGCATTAAGATTTTCACACAAAACTAGAAAAAAAACAAGAAATTTTGGGGGTCCCCATACTTAGAACTGAAACTCAAAAATTTTTTTTTCATCAAACCCATACGTGTGGGGTATCTATGGATAGGACTTCAAAAATGATATTGAGGTTTCTTATATCATTTTTTTCTAAACTGAATAGTTTGCACGAGAGACACTTTCAAAGTGGTAAAATGTGTGTCCCCCCCCCCCTGTAACTTCTAAAATAAGAGAATGATAAAACTTAAAAAAATATATGATGTACATTATCATACAAACTTCCACCGAAAATTGGTTTGAACGAGATCTAGTAAGTAGTTTTTTTTTAATAATTTAAAACTTACTACAGGTTTGTACGGAACCCTCGGTGCGCGAGTCCGACTCGCACTTGGCCGGTTTTTATATTTTGTAACGTGAAAAATTTTCTCGTATTATATACTTAGGTAGATACGTCTCTAAAGTTTTTTATGAATTATTGGAAAACTTGGATCTAACAATAGTTATTTGTTAAACAAGAGTGAAAAGTTGTTTTCAAAAGTACACCAAGAAGGTTACGAGTGTGAGTTTTTAACAAATTAAAAACGATTGTATGGAAATTCGCCACCATAGAGGTACAAGTAAATAGGTTTTAATGATGTTTTGAATTCACAAACTTCATAGACGAGTGATATTTACTAACGTGCACACGATGTTCTAAATTCAATTTACTTTATCCTCTAGAGGATAATAACGGATTTTACCTTCAGATATCGAAGAGTAAAAATACTCTTTCCGAGATGGTGGGATGAAAAACCTATTATATCATTTACTAGTTTCTCTCTCTGCGTCGTATTCCTCATTACTGAGTGTCGTGAGTCGTGACCCCCTTTCTATTAATCACATAGTTTTCTAGGGATAATAATGCTGTGGGTTCCCACGTCCTTCCGCATTTACTAGTTTATCAACAGTAAAATAATTAGGTACAGCGGCTATTATCATTTCAGTTTACTTATTAATTTTTATTAAGTTCATTAATACGAAATGCACAGTTTTGGTACCTACGAGGGTACCTATACGGTACCTATATATAATATTTCCTGAAGGTTAATGTGTGCTAGTGATCAGTACTAGCCGTTCTAGGTTATAGACTTGGAAACTTTCAGACACTGTAAAGACGTGTCGAATGGTCAGTTCAATGTCGTTTGACGGGAGAGAGAGTGGATCTAGCTCACTAGAAGTACTAACTTACATTGTTTTTGTTGGACAACCTTGAGTACTACCTACTTAATTTCAAGTAGACAAAACCTTTTTTTACTTGTAATTTTTTTCTTCAAGAGCTGTACCTTAACAGTTTACTCCCGATTATGATTATTTTCTTGATTAAATAATACAAAATATTTATAGTACTTTTTTCGTTGTTACAGGGTCGCATTTAGCCCGTCTACGTGAGGCTAGGCGCCTTCAAAGACTGCAATGGTTATCGTCACCGACACCGGCCGAGGAAGCCCCGGCACCTCCTGTGCCCGAGCCAGTCGCGGTCCCAGAGGCGGCCGTTGACAAAGCCACACAAAACCGCGTCATCCTCGAGCTAGCGTGGAAAACCATTGCCCTAATGCAAAAAAATAGGCTTATCCAACAGAAAATCATCGCTCTACAAAAGGAGACATCTGAATTCGTTGCTTCAGTCATGAGCAATCCTGAAAACAGGCAGCGGTACTTGGACCATGTCCGACTTCACGGTGCTGGTCTTGTCACCTTGCAGCCTAAAGCAGAAGTGCGGCATTTTCCCTTCAATAAAGACCTGAAAGATTAAGAAGCAAATGATGTCGATTATTGTTGCCATCTTGTAAGTTGAGACTTGAGACGAAATAAGTTTTCCTGTAGACATTTTTATGATCGCAAAGTTACAAAGTTCTACTCTTCGCGTGCTAGTCTTCTGTGTACTTCCATCAGCCACATGTGAATGCTAATAGGATGATCTTGGCAGATCTTAATTAGCAAAACATTAATTAGTTATTTAGTTTCATTCTTATATTATGAAGTTGTGAAGATAGGTAGCAGGAGTTGTCAAGGGCATCTCATAAGGAGAAATTGGAAGGGGAAATCAATTGTCAAGTCTCAACCAAAGTGACGGCATTTGTAATATCGAGTGATTGATGAAAATGAAGAATGAGGTTTAGGATTAGTTTTTTAATTAATTTTGTGGCACTTAGGTAATAATGTTTGATTGAATCTTTATCATAATATTATTAATATGATAATTTTTTGCGAAGATGTTGATGTGTGATTTACCTATTTTAGACTTATTTTATTTAAGTACTTATTGGCGAAGGTAAATACTTAAATACCGGAAATACGTTGTCCCCTCTAGCACGCTTGTGATTGTCATATCGCGATTATCGCTTTGTTGCTATCACTGGCAGAGTAAACCACTGGTTCGTTGCTAGAGGTGTCGGTATTATTGGTAGACATTTCTCTTTTTACCTTTCAGCAATAATATTTAAATGCAGTGTCTTAAAAACGTTGTGGCTAATATAGGGAACCTTCTTGTTGTAAACTTATTGAGGTTGTTATTTACGAGGCTGTTAGTGTATCTAGATTTATCTTCGTATCCCCTATTATAATATTGTACCTATATACTTACAAAGGAAATAAGAACGAAGAAAGACCTAGTCAGAGACTAAAAATCTTAGGAAACAAGGTACCTAATAGGTAATCCTTCACCGTTTCAATTATTATTCTCATAGGAATATATTACCTACATACCTATTCGTTTTTACACAGAATAGACTTCATTAAATTATTTAGGTATATAGGTTTGTTCAATTTTTACTTAAGTAATTGCCCGAAGTGTAATAATTTCTGATTCAAGTAGGTACTTAGGTACTTATTTTGTAAAAGTCGCAAATCAATAGGTATGCGTTCTTAAGAACCTACCTAGTTATCTAGTCTTTGATAATTATTAGGTAAAAAAATAAATACTTATATAAATTCGATCTCTCCTAATTTTGATGTTTGTTTTATTTGAAAAAAGTCATCAGCGCTTTAACCGACCCTATACACTATGCGACTTGTACAAATAAGTAATTTAAAATTATATTTATTTATTGTGATTTGTGTCGTCTTTATAATCAGGACTTATTAAATTAGAATAATAAAGAAAAACCATAAGCTGAATAAGAAAAAAATACTCGTAGTTAAAGATAACTTAATTTATCACTTACTTTTTTTTTCAAGAAGGATTCTTTTCTTAAAGTTTTAGGTTAGAAGTAAGTTGTAACTTAAGATACCTACCTACTTTGTTAAAAATCTAAAAGGCATTTAATAGTTTTTAGATGGTTTGCAGACACAGATCTACCTAAGCCTGTCTTCATTTTGCATAGGTACATTATTTTCTAGATGAATGACTTTTCAGTGAAACATTCATAAAATATTGTTATTAACTTAAAACTATCTCTGGTATAATTGCACCTCAATTTTGTGACTTATTTAAACTTAAATAGTTATGTCCTTTTATACCTATTATACAAAGATAATTAAATACTTAATATTAATTAAGTATAATAGGGATGATGCCTATATCAAAAATAAATTATTTTTAACTGATTATTAAATAGAGGGTCTTCCAAAAGACCTAAAATCACATCCTCGGTAAGTTTTAAGTTTGTTAACCATTTAAAAATATAAATTAAAGAAAAAAAGTGCGTTGAAATATTTTGATGACGCCACAGTTCTGTAAATTGCATACAACTTCCATACTACTTAGAAGTGCGTTTTCAAGTTTGATAAAGAGTTGCTGATTTGATTGAGTAGTCATCATCCCTATTAAATGCTGATCGATTACTGTAAATTACAAGTGTGTAACTTACAGTGATCGATTTATCCAAAAATGCTTAGAACCCAATTAAAAAACGAGCAATAAATACTAATTTACGCATAGGTTGGGCTAGAAAATATTTTTCGCTGGCCACCAGAAAAGCATTTGACACAAGTAGGTACCTACCTAAATTAACATTTTTAATACTAAACCAAAGTTAAAAGTCAATGCTCTGTAATTTGTTGTCCGGAAAAAAATACTTAGCCCATAATTAAGTATATGAAATGCGAATGTGAACTATGTACCTACATGTAGTTTAGAAATGAGGACTATATTTCAATTAACATCCAAAATATTTATACTTAATATTTATCTTAAATAATGTATTTTAATTCGGGGGTTTTCATCATTTTAAGTATAATTATAAATTAATATAATATGTATCTCAAACTTACAAGTGTAAATGTACCTTTATATTAATTCATAGTAGGTTTCATTATTTATATATTAATATTATGTTAAAATTTCCGAAAGTGAGTAACTAGGTATTATTTCAATAATGAAATCATTGTATAATTTGACAAGTATTAATATTGTTATTTTAAATGCACAACACTTTCAGGGATCTATTACCATCCCAGCAGTATTATTTACAAATGTCAGTTCTATTCGGCCTGGTGGGAGGCTTCGGCCGTGGTTAGTTACCACCCTACCGGCAAAGACGTGCCGCCAAGCGATTTAGCGTTTCGGTACGATGCCGTGTAGAAACCGAATAGGGGTATGGGTTTAATATACCTAACTGCCATGCCCCTAACAGGTTAGCCCGCTACCATCTTAGACTGCATCATCACTTAACATCAGGTGAGATTGCAGTCAAGGGATAACTTGTAGTGGATAAAAAAAAAATATATAACGTACCTTATCGTCCTAAGGATTAAGTACCTACCTATAAATAGGTTATTTAATAGTTCAGAAACAAGAGCGTCAACAATTTAACAACATTACAATAATGGTCTACTGCTTTAAGCGATGATTATAGTATGCCCCCTGTGTCTAATTTTAAGATATCCTAAAGTTTTTATGCTTATAATAATTTGTTTTCTACCTATTTAATATGAGTAAAAACGTCTGAATGATAATACTTACATACCTATTTTTTTCTTTATTATCCCTTACGAATACTCTTCAATTCAATTCAAAATAATATCTGTATTCTTTGGTTTGGTGGTTTGCATATATTATACTGTTCACTTTTTGCCCGCCAACCCGCATTGGAGCAGCGTGGTGGGTCTACGCTCTAATTCCCTCTCTCCTATGAGAGTGGAGACCTGTGCCCAGCAGTGGGACGTTAATGAGCTGTAGTGGTGGTGGTGGGTTCACTTTTTGAACATCAATCATAAATAAGGAGACGTGATGGTGATAATTAATTATTTACGGTAACTAAGTACTTAAAACTAAAGCTACGAGGGTTCTAAACGTGCCCTGGCATGAGAAGAGCCGACAACAAACTCAGCCGCGTTTTTCTTCAATACCACACTCTTGAGCTTGAATTCAAGCTTCTGCAGTAGGCTTATGTAGCTCGAGGGCACCAATAATCTTAATGATATCTAATAGAAGCATTGATGTAGAAGTTTAGTAGGTACATAATAGAAGCAAATACCTACATCGCTATCCCACTTCGACTAACAAATTGTTAAAGTAGCACAGCTATGGTTGACAGCGACAACCAGCCGAGCGATCGCGTAACTTCTGCATCAATCATTGTCACAGTATCAATTGTTGTAATTGGCTGAATTTATGGCATTCTTGCTGCGTCAATGGATTATGTCCAATAGTGGAAGAGTGTTAACCAATCAGAGGTGATTGCGATGTATCAATGATTGATGCAGAAGTTACGCGATCGCTCGGCTGACTCACTATCGCATAAAGTAGTACATACCTAAATTGGCAAAGTATTGGCTGAAACTCCCTGTTGGCTAAAATGATCACAAGGGAATTATTAGGGATGCTTTATGTTCAACTAACTACTAACTATAGGTATATCTATGCAAGCAGGTTCTTAACATGTGATAATCATAACTTCCGGTTCCGTGCTAAATTTTAGCATAGTATTGGTATACCAAATGCCTAGGCTGCCTCTGCGTGCATCTGCCGTTACGTGCCGCGTCCAAGGACCTATATTCACACGAGTATATATCCGATCAGAGGGGAAGCTTCCTCAGAAAGTCGAAAATGTATAACTATTCTGCTAGGGTTGTCACCTGATGCATGTCAACAATTTAAGGAAAAAATAAAAATATTATAATATATAGTTATATAATGTATAATTTCAGTTATGTATATCCTGAAATTGAACAACAAATACTTAAATTAGACAAATATTATAAAGAAATGAAATTATTTCTTTTTTAATGAACATCAGTATTTTTAATATTTTTATTGTTCAGGTACGCTAGGTACTTATAAAAAGGTACTTCTCTTTATCTCTCGGGTATGAAAAATAGGAAACATCCTTATTGTCTTTGGATCTTTTCAAGCAAACTGTGCAAGTATTCGGCATTTTTGTTGAAACAGAACACTATTTACTGTAATATAAATAAATCTAAATAGTTTTATTTTTTTATATCCTGAAATTGAACAACAAATACTTAAATTAGACAAATATTATAAAGAAATGAAATTATTTCTTTTTTAATGAACATCAGTATTTTTAATATTTTTATTGTTCAGGTACGCTAGATACTTATAAAAAGGTACTTCTCTTTATATCTCGGGTATGAAAAATAGGAAACATCCTTATTGTCTTTGGATCTTTTCAAGCAAACTGTGCAAGTATTCGGCATTTTTGTTGAAACAGGACACTATTTACATAAATAAATCTAAATAGTTTTATTTTTAATAAAAAATCAGTAAACTTGTTCAATCACGAAATTGTTCCTCTATTTATTTTAATTAAACGCACGACCGTCAGCCCTTAATTTCTGACCCAGACGGTGGCGGCCCGAACCCAGACATCGTGTCGGTGAATGCGTCGGTGAGAGCTCACGCACACATCGTTGCGAATGGGTGAAGTCGCCGCGAGCCGTTTGTATGAAGCTTCCTCTCTGTATAGTACTCTGTGCTATAAGGTCCGTGGCCGCGTCGCGCCTCTGTAGTTAGAATATGGTTAGAATACACAATCGCACTTCAGACCTGCACTCCCGATATAATAATATTTTCTCCAACGACTTAGGTAGTTAAGTCTTGACACAGAGTCGACTCGAGCTCAGAAAAAGCGATTAACGTTGGCATTGTTACCTAATGGGCCTATTACACTACGCGGTATTAAGACAGTCTTACTAAGATTTAGCATAGTGTAATAAGAGTTAGCAAGTTAGTCTGTCTAATTAGACCGACCGAGTGGATTCGGCCGCTCTAATGGGCCTATTACACTACGCGGTATTAAGACAGTCTTACTAAGATTTAGCAAATTGCTTGCTTGCTGAATATCGCATGGTGTAATAACGTTTAGCAAGACAACCGTTCAGTCAGCGCGCAGCAGCCGCAGCGTGAAGACGTCCGTGTTTTATTACTGTGCCTGATTCGATTGCACGATTCGACACGATTGATTCGATTGCACGAAGCAATCGTGCTTTTGTAGATAGCCCGGCATGTTTCTGGTATAATTGACGCTAAAAGAGGTTGAGATGTCAAAGAGCTAAACCTAAGGTCTTGGTAGGAGTTTCCCGTTGCCAGGAATCTTAACGTAACTACCAATCTTTTTTTTGCACTGACACTTTGTCTAAGAAGCGTATCCATGCTTTTGAATTTATGGAGTAACTAATTTCAACAATAATGTTCAAAGTCAGCAACTCCTACTCTAAGGTAGTTTCTTAAGTCAGATGGCTCCAAAACACTCAGTATTTGCATATTTGATAATTTTTCCCGTAGAAGTAAATACTCATTCACCCATATTCTTCTTTTCTTTTTTTTCAAATGTATTCAAACTAATACTCGGGCTATGAGCTACGGCGATTTTCTGGTGCTTCGATAGTTTTCCCGTGATTCTCACGACAACCGTCACCGACGACTTACGCCTTGCAAATGGGTTAGCATGCGATATTCAGCACAATGTAATAGCGAGCTTGTCTAATTAGACTTTAAGACAGTCTTAGTAAGACTGTCTTAATACCGCGTAGTGTAATAGGCCTTTATACGAATATTATATTTTTACTCGTTAACATGTCACTGGTCTGTGACTCGAGTATTGTTTGAAAGTGACAACTGACAACTGACATGACAAGAAAAGTGTGGAAAAGTGTAAACAAACCACGCTTTTTCAATTTTCTAGTACTGTTAAGCCGTAGTACTAGACGAGGTTATACAATACTTATCTATGTACTAGACAAAGAATTATTAATATTGAAAGCAATTGTACAACGGGTTATGAATGCTAATGTGAGCGGTAAGTCTCCTCTATTATTTCACTAAAAGCGTAGGTTAAAACGAGTCACTAAAAATATTCTTTGTACTTTTTGAAAAACTTTTCTAACATATTATCACCTACCTACTTACTGTATCTCAGTAGCTCAGTATCGATTAATACATTTAAGTATATAATTAATATACCTACTTAATAAATGTATCATACTTATGTATCATACTTATATTATGTGTATAATGTATGATGCTATGTTTGAGATTGAGTTTACTCAACAAATTGACCGCTTGGATGCCAAGTGCCAGATAACAAGAGAGTCCTGACCCCAGCAGTGACTCTTTAAACTTTATAAATTGTTGAATAAAATTACAGTGAATGGAGAAGTTGTAAGCAGTATTGGCCAAGGAGCGTTGGTATTGATTGGTATATGTAGTACGGACAATGCTAAAGATATGGAATACATGTAAGTATTAAGTTGAAAGTTGCATTTTAAAATCTCTTATTGTCTTTTACTTGATCATGCCTGTGACTTCATATATTATGTGGATTTAAGTCCATCTGTTGCGAGCTATATTTTTCAAACAGATTTACCATGAAAAAATTGCAATAGCATGTGTACTATTGCTACCTATTTTGTAATTAAGTAGGTATGCTTCTTTTTTATTAGCCTGATGTTACAGCTTATACTTAAATCAAACTGTAACATTAGTGTACCTATTTCTTTGAAATTGGCTTTGATTGTGAAGAGGTAAAAAAACTATTGAAAAAGTATAATGATAGATGATTTCCTTCAGCATCTGAAACATCATTATTCATATCTTTTTAATGGTTCTACTCCTAATATTACTTATTTAAACTACTGACACATCCTGCTTGTATAAACAAAGGTTTAACAATCTTAAAGCATTCAATTCAACTATAATGGACTATGATTGTGTTACAGGGTCAGAAAAATTCTAAGCATAAAGCTATTTGATGATGAAAATGAGAAGAAATGGAAGAAAAGCCTTGTTGACAAAGACTTTGAAGTTTTGTGTGTTAGTCAATTCACCCTATACAACACATGGAAGGTAGGTACAACATCTTCCACCCAGTTTTATTTGAGGTAATTTCTGCCACCCATAGCGGAAAAAGCAAAACCTTTGGCACATCCGTACAACAAATTGCTTCCATGCTTTGTTTGGTCAAAAACCTGTAAAAAAATGTGATTGTACAGCTGTACCAAATATAAGCTGACTACAATGTTGTTAGAAATCTTGGTGTGAATTTGTATTTAGTCTATCCATCTGTACGGTTGTCAGGGTGGGCCTCAACTTCCAAAGGAATGTACTTACCTAATTAAATACATCAAATTCTTAAATATTAAATCAATTATTGGCTTTAAGACGAACTTTAGTCCAATTAAAATTAGTCCAGTATCCTGTATTAAATACAAATATTATATTTAATGCACTTTCTTCTAGACTTTCCCTTCTAAAGAGAGAGCACCTGCCTGATATTTCTGAGCAAATACTTTTTTCTGAAACTTTACTATTGTGTTCGAAGACGGTGCTGTGCTACCACCACTACAGCCCATTAACGTTCCACTGCTGGGCACAGGCCTCCACTCTCATAGGAGAGAGGGAATTAGAGCTTAGACCCACCACGCTGCTCCAATGCGGGTTGGCGGGCTTTGACGACTATTATCATGTTAGTGATAATAGCCGGGACCGACGGCTTAACGTGCGCTCCGAGGCACGGGGGTGAAACACCGCCAACTTCCTAACTCCGGGCTAGTACTGAGAATTTCTATTCGGAAAAACCCAATACTTAATTATGGCCCGACCCGGGACTCGAACCCGGGACCTCGTCGGCCGCAGTCGAACATGCTAACCACTAGACCAACGAGGCAGAGGCTGTGCTAACACTGATAATAATTTTTTTAGATCTGAAGTCTTAGAAAACGAGGTCTTAGTTCAAAGCAATTCATTATTTTATATAAAAAAATTGTCTGTTCATTATAATACTGCTTTGATAGTGGTTAATATTAGTTTTATGTTCAATTTAAATCTAAACTAGATGCAATACTTTGTATTGTGTTGGTTTCAGGGTCTAAAACCTGATTTCCATCTAGCGATGCCATCAGAACGTTCTAAGCTATTTTATGAAAACTTTATTGAAATGTTGAGAAGTAAATACAAACCAGAAAAAGTTAAAGGTAGGTAGTACTTGTACAAAAAATCATATTTTAGAATTTTATTTTTTATTTATTCATTATAGGCTTACGCTTGACCACAGTCACACCTGATGGGAAGTGATGATGCGGCCTAAGATGGGACACACTTGCCTAGAAGATGCCTATTAACTCTTGATATAAAGAAACCCGGATTGTAATTGGTGGGTTCACATTTTAGAAAATCAATGACCAGTTTTATAGCCTAGTTTTTAATTATTGAAACAATTTGATTATTGAGAAATTGCTTTTCGTTATAAATAAAATAAATCTTTATTTGGGACTAGATGATGCCCGTGACTTCTTCCGCGTGGATTAGTTTTTTGGTTCCCGCAGGAACTGGTTAATTTTCCATGATAAAAGTAGCCTATGTCCCTCCCCGGAATACAAACTATCCCTATACTAAATTTCATCGAAATCAATTGAACATATGTGCCGTGAAAGCGAAGCAGACAGACACACTTTCGCATCATACTTCATACGTAATATTATAAATGCGAAAGTGTGTTTGTTTGTTTGTTTGTTGGTTTGTCCTTCAATCACGCCGCAACGGAGCAACGGATCGACGTGATTTTTGGTATGGGTATAGTTGAAGACCTGTAGAGCGACATAGGCTACTTTTTATCCCGGAAAATTAAGGAGTTCCCGTGGAAATCAAAAATACTTAAACCACGCGGACGAAGTCGCGGGCATCAGCTAGTTTATAATATTAGTATGATGGATTAAATTTAACACGTATAAAAACCAAACACAATACAGAAAAAATCTGTGTCTAACTATCTAACTTAGGTCGATTTAATTATTTAACAGATGGAATCTTCGGCGCATACATGCAAGTAGCCTTACAAAACGACGGCCCAGTCACGTTAGAACTGGAGTCGCCAGCGCAACCAGAAAAAACTTCAAAGAAAAACAAATCTGCTCATGTGAATAATACAACTGAAGAAACAGGAGATCTTGCGGAGAGATAATATTAAACTAGTCTTAGTTCTAAGCAATTTTTTATTTATTCAAAATGTTGTTATTGTTAAGTGTTCTTTTATGTTCGAAGGGAACGTAGCTTTACTAGAATAAACAATTTAAATCTAAAGTTGTACCTGTGTGTGTCACAACCCCGGGTTACACCAGGTTACACTGGGTTGCGCGCCTTGAGGTTTTCAACTTAACTTCGAGACGCGCATTAAGTTCCTTATTCACCAAAGCCCGATCGTTGCAAGTGACGGCAAACTTCTTGAATTAAGTAGGGAGTCGCTTCGTCCATTTATAGAGCGTTTTCAGAAGATGCGTAGCAGAGCTGTGAATCGGTGCTACTTTTTCCACCAAAGCTGTGCGATGAAGCTGAGTGGTGCTCAGAGCTATGACGAGACTGGGCCAGGCTTGAGCAGAATGTGGGTAAGGGTCTCTCTAATATTTTTTTTTGTTTTGTACGAAGCGAAGACCAAGCTCGCTCGTTCCCTTTAGAATATACCGAAGCTGTAGTTAAAGTAAAACTAAGTAAAAGTAAAGCCTGGGACCAATAGGCTCGCCGAGCAGAGTCGAATCGAATCGCAATAATTTGCCAACTATGTATTATGAAAATCATTATGAACGTCGATAAGCGGCAGAACTAATGCGACTCGATTCGATTCGACGCGCTGTAGATACCTAGTTGACTCCGTAAGAAAGGTGGGTTTTTTTTTTTTTTTAATTTATTTTGTACCATAAAGTTAAACAATATTGAAAAAACTAGAAATTTAATTCGCTTTAATCCTACATACATGTAATAAGGGATTTCGACTGTGCGTATGGGAGCAATTAGAAATAATTAAACACAATAATAAAGGATTTGAGCTGCAAAATGAACAAATAAACTTATCAAATTCACCTTTACTCAATTTGTATAGTAGAAGAGGGGATGGGGCGGGGCTATAGTTTGAGTCATGCTAAAAAAGGTATAAAAGACAGATTTTGCGACAAAATCGTCACTTCACAATCGTGCATTGTAGTCAACATCTGAAGATGCTCCGGTGTCGGAGTGAAACGTACGTTGAGGGTATTTTGGAAGATTTATGTGGTGTGGAGAATATCGCGGGCTGCACGTTCAAGATACGCACTGTACCACATAGATTTACCTTCTGTGGCGGATTATAGCGAATTAAATTTCTAGTTTTTTCAATATCATGGACTTCCGCAAAGTAACGCCTGCTTCTATCCAATATGTTATACAATATGTAGAAAAAACAGAAACATAGTGGACAAGGAAACACTTATCTCTATAAGAGATCTCTACCAGTGACCCTTGGCAGTGAGAAAGGTTGTGAAGGAAGAATGGGTACAACAAGATATGAGATGGAATGAAACGAGATATTATATCCTCACTATTAGATTTATTTTCCTCACTTACCGCTAAGCTGCCTTGATGGTGCAGATCAATGGTGCAAAAAGAATCACGCGGGAAAATCTCTGATCAAAACGCACTATAAACTACGCACACTAGGTGACAGGATACAACGTGGATTACCTCCGACGCGGACGCTTTGTCTTGTCCAAACCATTTAATTTTCAAAAATAATATAAAAGTTGATTCAATATGATATTCATAATTTCATACATCACGACTCTCATTTATCATCAAAAATCCGTTGTCAACATTAATCATCTTTTGTGCTTCTTTAAAATATAACAATATCACGGGGACCCAAAGCTTGACTTCATTGTATGGTTAGAGGTATAGATAGTTCAATCCACGAGGACGCGCCCCACTCTTTTCCGCAATCGCTTACAGTGCAAGTGTGCAATGATACAAGAATGTGAGTTCTATTACTACGCAGCGAGTAGCAATGTGGGCACACGCACACAAAGTTAAATAGCGAGAAATGTCATAATTAACTTGAAGTATGCTCTACTTCATTTCACCTACTTTATAAAATAAAATATAAGTCGTGATGGTCCTGCATAGAATGAATTAATTGTGATATTGGTTAATAATAATACTTTAATAACAAGAAATAATGTAGCAAGAAAAAATTTACATTTATTTTGCTATAATCCATGCCCCTTCTTTTCGCGTAAAATTCTAGTGACTGTGCTTTCAGACACTCCAACAGCCTGTGCTGTTCTTCAGAGTGCATCGGTTATTTTTTCTGCATAATTATTACATGCTTCCTTTTTCATAAAATCGTATACTTTCGAAATTATTGCAAGCCTAGAAAAATCAATTTAATTGTTATAATAAATTCTGTTTATAGAACACCCAGTGATTAAATTTCAAAATACCTACCTGGCTTTTAAGGACAATTCGTTCCGTTTTTTTGGACATACTTAATAAAAATTAAATTTTACAAAAAATTAAAGTAGAGCAACTTTCTGGTGGGTCGCGATACGCAGCAAAGCAAACCAACTTAACCGTGTATACTGAGCCGTAGTCGACTCGAGACTAATGTTCGGGCTGAACTCCCCACACCCCGCTGTTTCCCCTCGCGATAAATAGTGGGGCGCGTCGTCGTGGATTGAACTATCTATATCTGCATCATTGATGCAAATGTCTGCCATAGTTTCGTCACACGAGTATATATCCGATCAGAGGGGAAGCTTCCTAATAAAGTCGAAAATGTATACCTATTCTGCTAGGGTTGTCACCTGATGCATGTCAACAATTTAAGGAAAAATAAAAATATTATACATCGACTTAGACATCGACAATCGACAATCGACATCGATATCGACAATCGACATCGATATCGACAATCGACATCGATATCGACATCTACAACGACATCGATATAGACAATCGACATCGATATCGACAATTGACATCGACATCGATATCGACAATCGACATCGATATCGACATTTGTATCGACCATCGACATCGATATCGTCAATCGATATGAGTATCAACATCGATATCAATTATCGACATCGATATTGTCAATCGATATGAGTATCAAAATCGATATCAACAATCGACATCGATATCGACCATCAAAATTGGCATTAATATCGATATCGACAATCGACATTCACCATATTATTTGACTTTTCTATGTCAAATATGGTGAAGCTGCTTCTAACATTATATCCTTAATGGTAAGACATATTCAAATTCTTTTGATTTATTGGTGTATTTAAATATATTCTTCCCGAACCCAACCTAACCTAAACCTTCCCGAAAGTAGGTAGGTACGTTAATTACACAAGTGAAAAAATCATAAAAATAGGTTCATTGGTTTCCGAGAAAATCGTTAACAAACCTACATACATACCTACATACGGGTCAAATCCTTTTGAAGTCGGCTAAAAATGTTGGTGGAGCCAGGGGTAAATAGGAAACACCTGCCCCACGTTTACCCTATTTATCCCTGGGGTCGCAACTCGCAACTAGCAAAAAGTTCCTCCTACCTCTATACAAAGTTTCTTCAAAATCGGTTGAAAAACTGGGCCGTTAAAGCGTAACAGACAGACAGACTGACACATTTTCGCATTTATAATTTGGGGGGTGGACAAAGTCACACATTTTAGCCATATTAGGTACTTCGGGTATTCTACTATCTGAGCAAGTAGTCTAGTCTTCAAGTAGGTGAGACCGACTTAGGCTACATAGTACATACCTACCTGTCTAGCACGTCATTCTCACTTGACGATCAATGTTATTACCTAGTTTTATTGTACAGGTGCTCTAGGTACGTGTAAAAAGGTACTTACTTCTCTTTATCTCTCGGGTATGAAAAATAGGAAACATCCTTATTGTCTTTAGAGCTTTTCAAGCAAACTGTGCAAGTATTCGGCATTTTTGTTGAAACAGAACACTATATTTACATAAATAAATCTAAATAGTTTTATTTTTAATACAAAATCAGTAAACTTATAGTAATGAAAATAAATTGAGGAACAATTTCGTGATTGAACACGAAATTGTTCCTCTATTTATTTTCATTAAACGCACGACCGTCAGCCACAGTCAGCCCTTGCGTTCTAACCCAGACAGTGTCTCGCTAACCCGGACGATCGTGTCGGTGAATGTGTCGGTGAGAGCTCACGCACACATCGTTGCGCTATGTATGGGTGAAGTCGCCGCGAGCAGTTTGTATGAAGCTTCCTCTCTGTTCAGTTCTCTGTGGTTTCGTACACACATTTATGAATCTGAATCAGACTGTTTTCAACTACCTACCAATCTGACAACTGGGAATAACTGGTGCAAATGACTAAGTGGGTGTTCCGTTATAAGCACTGCGAGCACTGTTCAGTGCTCTTACTGGGGACTTACAGTGCTCGCAGTGTATTTCGGAACACACCCTAAATAAGTATCGCTTAATTGCACCATGCATTGCTTGTGGTATATTCTAACCTCAACTCAGGTTCTATGAACCTGAATTTGAAGCTGCTCTCTATTTTTCATGTTTTTGTTGTAATTCGAGCTGCTGCTGCTGCTGCTCTTTGGCCCTGATAAAAAAAAATTCACACAGGTTAAATATAAATCGTAATAGGCTTGGGTGACATTAGTCCACCTTGCGTAACTCTGCACTTCTTTTATTATTATTTTGTTCATCAAACAAAATTAACACCACTTAACAATTTCAAGGAAGGCTGGAAGAGATTTCTATTGCAGATTTACCTTTGCCCAATATTTTTGTACAAAAATAATTTTAAAAAAAACTTTCTCAAAATAATGTAAAATTAAAATTGTATAGTACCTAGGTATACTGTTAAATTAAAAATCCTAATGAACTCTTAACTGTAGATACGTAATACCGAACAACTTTTGCTCTACGACTTTAAAAATTATGATTAAAAAAAATCTCTTTTTCATACAAACTTAAAAATATTCAAATTGGCTGCTCTTAGTTAGACTGGTTAATTATCGATCGACTACTGCCTAGCCTACTAAAAAAACTGAGCTGAAGAGTGTCTCGAGTACCTACGTATAACTACAGCGAAGTCTAAATATATTCTTAAGAGGTTATTAATATTTATAAATTAATCCTGTATTGCCTTGAATAAAAATTCATAGAACTACTTTAACCGGACGATAGAGTGGATGATATAAATAAAAAAATAATACAAATAATTAAAAAAACTTTATTTTGAAATAGTGGTTATTATCTATTAACATTAATTGTTAAAGTTAGGCCAGTGGCGGCGAGATTGTGTTAGATATTAAACGTTTTAACAAACATGATATGCTAATTCTAAACGACAGTTAAATAGTCAATACAAATAACACCGCCTACAAGAATACATAACAGAGTGGTCCGTTAATTTGTTAACAGATAATTTACCAACATTTACATTTAATCTAAACGAGTAGAAAATAAACTAAAAAATGTATAAACAGACAAAATAAATGCATTCTATTATAAACCATCTATTTTTAAATTACGATAATGAAATTCAACAAACGAGATAAGATTATAATATAAATAGTGTCGAATATTATTAAGTTACGTAATTTAATATTATCAATATAGCCTGAGTGCCGCATGATTACTATTTCTATACTGTGAAATATAGATAATATAATCATTGTCTTTATTCGATTACACATTACGCCTCTACTGCACACAATCGTACTCTGGATTCTTATAGAATTTTCAATTTCATCACCAATCAAGGCACTATTCGTTTTGGTATATTGCTGATACGTATCCTCACTCCTAAATCTCAATATCAATAGCCTTACCATGCGCTTACAAGTGTGATAGATTACAAATTTAATGTTCGTAAACGATAAACGGTAGGAGGGTTTGAATTTCTAATCAACTGGAAACCACTTTCAAGTGTGCATATTTTTGTGTGTGTTCCGTTATAAGCACTGCGAGCACTGGCAGTGCTCTTTACTAGGGACTTTCAGTGCTCTCAGTGTATTTCGGAACGCACCCTTTATAATACATCTGAATTTCAACTACCTTACAGCCTTTCTTATTACAAAGTATTTGAGCGTAAAATTATTGCCAGCTTAGTTGATGTAAAATTCAAATCTCCCCACAGAAATGATTTAAATCTATCGAAATGTTACTATTACAAAAATATCTATAATCTATTCTAAAATTATTCCAATAAAATGTTACTGGGACAGGCTAAGGACTTTATGAACAACAAATACCCTTTCAATTTTAGTGGACGTTGTATGTTTTTTTATTTCTGTGCAAGTTATTATTGATGATTCAAATTCTACTATAATATTAATTTGATTTTAAGAGTTATACAATTATTAAATGTCATGTTCTCAATATGAAATAAATGCTTTCTTATGCACCGCAAATCAATCTATTTATAGTACCGATAAAAATACGATTCTAATTAGAATACTTAAGAGCTGAATAAAATTCAATAAAACGAGTAAAAATTCTTAATTGTTAAAACCATGGTCCAATTCCAAGGACAAGTTAAATAGCATTTCTGTATTTAGTTAAAGATTATTTGTTAATAATGCTTGGATATTCAAATTACAAAAATGGACGTGTAATATTCTAATTAGAATCGTTCGTTTGAAAGTATCAACGGCCAGTTGTCGTGCGGCGGTTGATATTATTTGGCCGCTGTGATTTGATCAGGTGCGGGCCAGTCTACCAAAGTCCTGAAGAGAACCCGCCGGGGGGTACGCGGTTATGCAGGATGCTGCTATTGCCATTTAACGATGTGACTGTGTTGATCTGGCCGTTCAATGATTTGTAGCCGTCGCCAGTGATCGGGTTGCCTTCTGTAAATTTGCAAAAGAAATTATAAAATATACCCTAAAAAAAGTGTGTGTGTGCAATTCACACGCGGCAGAAGTGAAACTTCAGAAAAGTAGCCTACGAGAGAATGAGATAAATATAACTTGTATTCTATCTCATTCTCTCGCAGGCTAAATCCATACTCCATACTAATATTATAAATGCGAAAGTGTGTCTGTCTGTCTGTCTGTCTGTCTGTCTGTCTGTCTGTCTGTCTGTCTGCTACGCTTTCCCGGCCCATCTTTTCAACCGATTTTGCTGAAATTTGGTATAGAGGTAGGTTATATCCCGGGGAAGGACATAGGCTACTTTTTATCCCGGAAAATTAAGGAGTTCCCGCGGGAATCAAAAAACCTTAATCCACGCGGACGAAGTCGCGGGCATCAGCTAGTTCTATATATATGTTTGTCTCTTTTTTGTGTCGCTTTTTCGTTTCATTTTTAGTTTCGTTGAATTTTCAAATCACAACGATTCTAAAGAAGTTTCACTTCAATAGTTTTAAAAATTATTTTTTGGACAGGCAAGAGTGAATAGGCATCTTCTAGATCTAGGCATTCGCGTTCCAAAATAGATCTCATAATTTATTTGCACTAAGCATGATTGTCGCCAAGGCCCAAGCGCAAGCCTATTTTGCGATATAAAAAAGAAGCTTTTATCGGTTGTGGGCTAATTATAATGTTGAAACAAACTAATAAGTATATGACTGAGTCAAACAAAGTCCTATTACATTCTGAGAGTGAAGATAATATGAATATAGATATTAGTAATGTAGAAAAATTCAATACAATAGAATCTAAATAAATTATTGAAAGTCTAAGTTACATTGTGCAACTATCAAGTTTAACTAACAATTATGTAGATTACTAATTTACAATTCCTAAAAAAAATTACGAAACCTAATTTAATCATTAATAAAAAATCAATAATCATGCATAGATCTATCACAAATGTTCTCATTAATCAATACAAACATCTAAGTTCCTAGCTATGGCTAAACCTAAGGCTAATGCTTAAAATCATCCACATTGAAAAAAAAATCAAGTAAGAGTTGCACTCAACGTTCAAACAGCGATCAAAATATTTCTTAAATGTGGATTATGCACATGCATTACACTAGCCTTAGATGTGGCTGGAGGCAATCTAACAGTATAAAATAACTCTAAGACACTAGAATAATACAATTATTTAAAATTGACATACGAGTAGGTACCCACTTAAAAACAATATTATACGCACTATCTACGAAACAGCTTTAAATATTCAAACAACGAAAATCATAGAAGATGCGTGCGATAGTAAGAAAGTATACAAACAATACAGTTTTAATTTAGAAAGCTAATTTCATTTAACGATAATAACAAGAGTAAAATACAGTAAAATTGAACTAAGCGTACCTACATAGTACTCAATTACATTATAACTATAAAAAAAGTCACATTACGAACTATATTAATAATAAAGTTCAAAAAGCAAATAATAAAAAAGTTGAGTGCTTAATTATTGAGGACTTGATAGAATCGTCATGAAATTCTTTTGTAACGGATTAAGCATTTTGTACATTTAACAGTGACGGTGCAAAACGGATTGACAAAATATTAGTTTGCTTAAATATTTTGTCAGAAAAATCGGTGTCTTCAGTCTAAATTAAGCACCCACCCAATTCTCTGCGGCGAACATAGTCTACATAATACGTCTTTTGATTGAAGTCTTCTGCATGCCGGTTGAGATTAAAAAGGTATCCAGGAACGTATTTATGGAATATCGGAGGAAAACCGGTGAGCGTACTAGGTCCGGGACCCGAAGAAGTCGGAAGCAAAGTAACGTCCGGAATTGGGCCATCTCGTTCATATTTAAAAAGAGTAGGGGGAGGATCATACTTGGCATAAGTAAAAGGATCTATAGGTCCATCTAAAGTAGGAATGGGATTGTATTTATAATCTGGCTGGGGACGATCTCCCAAAGCTGAGGTCATTCCAACGAAAGCGTGTGGGGGCAAAGGGTGATGAGGAATGTAATGCTCCTGCGGCTCTAGGTAATGTTGAGCTGGGAACGGTGGCCAATGTTTGTTGAGTACTAACTGAGGTGAAAGAGAATTCGGATCGATTACAGGATGAACCTTTTCGGGATCGTCAGTTTTGAGGCCTAGTAAGGTGTAGGGACTGTGTGGAATGTTTATACGTGGCTTTGTGGTGGATTCCACGTAATACTGAGCTGGCTTTGGTGGCCAGTCTCGAGTGAAGTATTGGTGGGTGGGTTGCGGTTCTAGGATGTCGTCAAATGGGTAGGTGTTCGGATAATTTGGTGAAGCACCTCGCAGGCTGGCGGCCGGGTGTCGGCGGCGCTGAGTCGGCAAGGGCACTCCGTCCCCGGTCACCGGGTTCCTCTTCGGTGGCGTGTACGATACTGACCATTTAGAACAAACTGTTTTCATTTGAAGAACAGATATCAAAATAGCAGTATTAGCAATAAAATAGCCCTTAAACCATTGAGAATAAATTTGGTGAGTCTACACTTTTAATAGATATACCTACGATCACTGGACTTTTATTACTAATACTTTTAAGTTGTCCATAATTACATAAAATCTATGGATATAATTTATATTAAAAATTGCCTTAATATAAACTGAATACTACGCGACCACATCTTCTAAAATAGTAATACTTAACTATCTAGGTACGATCAAAAAGAGTTGGTCACGTAGTGTATTAATCTGAGCCAAACCAACTTATTATATTTCCTATTTTGATATATAACCTGAAAGTCATTTTGTATAGCTATATTAGGTAATTTTATTGGATCAGTAAATCCTTCGATAGTTATTATTTTAATTCCATTGGGTCTCATAAATAAAACTTGTTACACTTGATAGACTATTATTTGATTTTACTCATTATGTAGGTAGGTCTAAATTTTGTTCATTATCATCTTATCTATCTAAATAACGATCGATGACTATGATTCTTTATTTATAAGACCGAATGTAGTTACCTACATGCTAAAATCTTTCAACAATTTAGTCATGATTTAAATTTAGTTAAATGATGATTTAGAACAGTTACGTGAATCGAGTTTAACAATGACATCCGAATGTATTTTTTTAATTGTAGCGTGCATAAGTGCTTAATTAATTAATGCTGATGATAATATTAAAACGTTCCTTTGACGACTGTGTAAAGATTATCGCCAATGAAACGTTTACGCATGCTCGGTGTTTAGTTCAAGTTGTTCGAAAGTGGAATAGAATTCAGGGAATATTTCTCAGAGGTTTTGAAATAGTTCCTCGATGTATTACATAACTATTACCTATTCTGTGGTATTACATAAAATTTTAACTAGGTACGTTACTTGTTAGAAATTCCTATTTCTATTATTAATATAAATTCGAGTGGTTCTTGCTAAACAACAATGAACATGCTCCCTTCAGTGCTTATTTACAAAGTTAGGTATGTTTGCAATTCTAGCATTCAATAGGAAAATTGTGTAAATGGAGTGCACTGAAAATAAATAGACGCTTTAAACAAGCACTAGAATGTTCACTAAAGTGCGTGTTGCAAAAAGTGCAAATACATTTCATATTATCTGGCCTGGCGTCCTTTTAAACCTTGCTTGAATAACGTTGCTTGTAAATACGTATTTACAAACACAAACAAAATATTGGATTGCAATAAAATATGATTTCCCTTGAGAATGACTTAAAAAATACAGCTGTAGGTATACCTAATGTATAAGAAAATAGCTACTCGTAAATGCATAATTTATTATTAGGGCTTTATTGCTAACTACTTAGATGATGCCCGCGACTTCGTCCGTTTGGATTTATTAGGGTTCCGTAGCCAAATTTGGCAAAAACGGAACCCTTATAGATTCGTCATGTCTGTCTGTCTGTCTGTCTGTCTGTCCGTCCGTATGTCACAGCCACTTTTTTCCGAAACTATAAGAACTATACCGTTGAAACTTGGTAAGTAGATGTATTCTGTGAACCGCATTAAGATTTTCACACAAAAATAGAAAAAAAAACAATAAATTTTGGGGGTCCCCATACTTAGAACTGAAACTCAAAAAATTTTTTTTCATCAAACCCATACGTGTGTGGTATCTATGGATAGGTCTTCAAAAATGATATTGAGGTTTCTAATATAATTTTTTTCTAAACTGAATAGTTTGCGCGAGAGACACTTCCAAAGTGGTAAAATGTTGGTCCCCCCCCCCCGTAACTTCTAAAATAAGAGAATGATAAAACTAAAAAAAATATATGATGTACATTACCATGCAAACTTCCACCGAAAATTGGTTTGAACGAGATCTAGTAAGTAGTTTTTTTTTTTAAATTTAAAACTTACTACAGGTTTGTACGGAACCCTCGGTGCGCGAGTCCGACTCGCACTTGGCCGGTTTTATTTAATTCTCGCGGGAACTCCTTAATTTTCCGGGATAGCCTATGTTCTTCCCCAGGACACAACCTAGTTATGTCTGTACCAAATTTCGTAAAAATCGGTTGAAAAGATGAACTTTAATAATATACTTAGTACTATTATAAATGCGAAAGTTTGGATGGATGGAATAATGTATGTAAGGATGTTTGTAACTCAATCACGCCAGAACGGCTGAACGGATCTGGATGAAATTTGGCACAGATAGATTATAGTCTGATACCTATTATAACACATAATACCTACCTAGGCTACTTTTTATCCTGGAAAATTAAAGAGTTCCCGCGGGAACCAAAAAACGTCAATCCCCGCGGACGAAGTAGCGGGCATCAGCTAGTTTATAATATTAAATATGGATGATAGGTACCTACACAATTATCTAATCCAGCTAAAAGTTTGCATCCCGTAACTTATAGGTGCTTATAGCCCGTTGTACCTACACGTAAGTAGATACCAACATATCGTTAGCACGAGATTTTTTGTGTGTCCTATCATCCTACAGTTACGCCACTGAAATTCGATTCCACATTCGTCCCGGCTTAGCTAGGCTGCGTTACGTGCTGGCATGGCTTCACGTGCCTACATTGAGTACGACTCACACTGGTCCGCGGGCTCCGTCTCACCTCGGCTGGGCGTGGAGGAAGCGCTGCCGTTCATCTTGGGGGAGTGAGCCGGGCTGCCGTTCATCTCGCCGTCGCCGAACTGGATGTGGCTGCGTATGGTGTCCGTGATCATTGGTGACACTGACGAGTTGCCGGCGGTCTGAAATCAGGGGTATACAAACGTTTGAAATAATAAATGTCTACTTTATTATCATCGCCACCAACAACCGCATCTATTGCTTTTAAATTTTAATATGCTTTTGGTTGAAAGCCTGTAGCCAGCGCCAGTACGAGTAAGTAGATATTATCTATGTAGAAACCAAGATCTACGAAATCTTTCTAGTAGATACCTATAGAGATAGCAGGTCACCTGTTGACAAAATTTATTTTCAACGCAGACATAATATAAGTTGTTGTGTTGTTACATGTGGATCTCAATGTACCAAATCACCACAATGACAGACATACAATGATACACACTACATTAGAGATCAAGAGATCTGTTCCGTACTCTTGACCACTTGCAGCATCCTAAAATTACAAAAAATATGAGACGAAGGAGTTTGACACGTACCTTCACCTGTCCAAAGAGCCTGGTGTGCGTGTCACGCGGGCGCGTCGGAGTGTCCCTGACGATGCGGGGGCGAGAGGAGCCGTTCTTCACTGGGCTGCCGCCGTCTGTCGTGTCGCCGTTGAAAATCTCCGCGATACAGCTCTTGGGTGCATTGGGAACCCTGAAATGAGACAATAGTCTGCTAAGTAACTAATATTATAAATGCGAAAGTGTGTTTGTTTGTTGGTTTGTCCTTCAATCACGCCGAAACGGAGCAACTGATCAACGTGATTTTTGGCATGGGTATAGTTGAGGACCTGAAGAGTGACATAGGCTATTTTCTATTTTTATCCCGGAAAATTAAGGAGTTCCCGCGGGAATCAAAAAAACTTAAACCACGCGGACGAATTCGCTAGTTAAAAATAATAATAATACTTACCTAAGGGGTGAGGTCAGAGTGCGCTTTCTTATGTGCTCTTTTGTACTTAGATACTCTTGCATGATTAATAGAATAGAATATGAATGATTCTATTTCGCGTTTTGACAAAAATATAGTTCAATATAACAGGTGAAGATGTTTTTAATGTGATAATGTAATAGGTAGGTAGGTATGGTTGCGTTAGGCCAGGGTTTTGTTACGTTTGTTGGGTTATTGTAATCAGACATTGGGCACATCTTATGTTTTATTTTCATCTAGATTCTCTTGATCATCACGATTTCTTTTGATGGTTTAGTCTTTCTTTTGATGCCTAGTTACTGTTACAAGTCAAAATTAAATATTAACTATGTAGGTAGAGTAACCTAGGTACTGGATCAGATATCAAACAAGAACATTTCGAAAAAAAAATTGCCTAACTAATGCGTCGAATTCAGTTGAGTTTCCATAAGAAATTGATCTAGTTGCCTAGCAGTTTAAATATATTCTACCTACTTATTTGATTATAATTAAATCCTAAAGTCAATAAAAAAGAGAAAACGCTTTTATCTTTATGTTCATAACAGCATAAACTTACTTAAATCACTTCCGTGTAGGTACCTATTAAAGCTTCTACAGATTCACAGTCCAGTTGGCGGCCGATTTGTTGGCACATCTGAAATAGCTTTAATCGGATCGGAAATTTGTTTAGCCATGTCAATGAACTGTATCGCCCTGCCATGCCCTACAGTAACTTCTATGGTTTTTCAAAATCGAATTGAGCGATTTGTTTGCGGTACCTATTTGTTGACTACGAGGTTCCCCTACGGAAGTCGGCCGGTGCACAGGTAGGTATGTAATGGCTATGCGTGTCCAGTCAGCTGTGGGGTGGCCACTGGTCTATTAATAAATAATGCATTCTGGAATCGAATTTCGGTAATCGGATAGGGATTTGGTTATAAGTAATCATTTGCATTTAATAATATTAGCTAAATGGAATGGGTAGATTAATAAGAATTTAATTAAAGAAAGTAAAAGACAGTCAAAGTAAACCACTGAATAGATAATACGGAATACCTATTCAGTATACACTAACTGGAGCCCTGTTTCGGTAGAGTGATAGATCATCGAATTAATGTTACGATCGCAATCATAATATGTAGGTAACGGCTTACCCCTTTTGACTATTGGCTAAAATCCATTGTCGCAGCTAGATAACATCACAACAACTGATATTGTAACAATGATGTTTTTCCAGGATTTCCACAACCCGCAAAATAGCGTCTGCTTCTATCCAACTACGAAAGTTTATTGTATTCTCAGGTCAGTGGACTGTGCCATAATTTTCCAAGCTCAATTTTAATATTTACATAACAGTTTGAGTTTGTGGAGGCTTATAATTTATAAATAGTTTTAGCAAACTAAACTTATCGAAGGCAGTGGTGCATAGCGTCGGCCGGCCGGAAACCGCATCGCACTGCTGGCGTATCGATTCTGTGAGCCTAGCCAAGATATGAACCTCATAGATAACACGAAAAATTTAAGCAAGGAAGGAGTCCTTTTCCTAATGTGATTTTATGACTTAGTAACTACCTACAGCTGGAAAGAGCTTACACAAAACAAGAATATAGTGCTTGAGCAAAGGTTGGATGCTTTTGTTCCATTTCTTATGATAGTTTTTTTTTATCCACTACAAGTTAACCCTTGACTGCGATCTCTCCTGATGATAAGTGATGATGCAGTCTAAGATGGTAGCGGGCTAACCTGTTAGGGGTATGGCAGTTATATTAAACCCATACCCCTGTTCGGTTTCTACACGGCATCGTACCGGAACGCTAAACCGCTTGGCGGCACGTCTTTGCCTGTAGGGTTAGTATGATATGATGGTGAATCATAGTCTAGGACAATGTGCCATCTAATTTTAACATTTTGACTTTCTTTCTGATACTATTATATTTGTAGCAAAGTTTTCGATCGGCCTTACTCTTTAAGGCGCTGTGAGTTCACGAGATCAAAATATAGGCGCGCGGGGGTGAAATCGAGCAAGCGCATGTCGCAAAAAATGCAAGAAATCATTTGTAAAAAAAATAAATATTTACTGTTCAATACAAATTAATCCAACAATGTGTTTGATTTAGAAATATAAATTTTATCTTATATTTCTAGAGAAAATTATTAGTTTCAATAAAGAGAAAAATTGCTTTAAAAGGTAAACTAAGAATATGTTTATAAGAAATTTCAATGCAGAGATTTTTTTTAAATTGTGTTTTGAGGGACGTCAATGGCTGCTTAAAGGTCTTGAGAACAGCAAATTATTTTTACAAGCATACATTGTCACCGTTTGATGGATACACTGCTTTAAAAAACTCCGTTTTGCCGATTTTACGCTATGGAGCGAATTTTGACTTTGCTTAGACTTAAGATATGGTTATAACGAGACAGATATAAGTTAGTCACATAAGTCCATCTCGTTTTAACTCTAATTAAAGTCTGGGCTAAGTCAAAGTACACTCTATAGATCTCAGCCTTAACCTCAAACCGTTTCCACTTTGCGGTCTCGTATCTGCCGATCAGGTGGTTCGCAATAAGCAGGCGTCTAGATTTACGAGTAAAATCGAGTGTTTTCTGCTTCGCCGAGAGCTTATTAGTATCTCTCCCACACCGCATCGATGTTGCTTGTAATGATGTTTTCTAGAAAATTGCCTTCGCAACGCCTGCCTTTCAAATTAGTTTACGCTCTGTCTGTAATGTGTTTGCTTATTAAAGAGCGGAAATTTCTATAATATTTGAATAGATTTGTCTTATAGATTTCAAGGGAGGTATCCATAATATTTATAATTACATCGAAAGGAAGGAGGATTAGGTATTATGTAAGTATATAGCAATTAACGCAGGCCTAACAGCAGCAGCGCAGTATTGTTTTATCTTGGCTCTAATCTATCTAGGTATGTTAAGTAGCTATATCCCACGTAAATACCTATGCTTTATTCATACAAAACCAAAGAAATATTTGAGTAGGGTACAGGCTCTACCAAAGGCAAATAATATTTATTATGTACTTAGGCTTGTTTTATGGTCTATTTGATTTAGGTAAGTCAGTACATATGTCTTCGTGTTAAATCAGGTCAACCGTACAACGACAAACAGCCTAAAGGTAAGGCTATGGAACTTCATAAATTATAGACAAAGGTTTAACTGACATTTAACTTTTATGTAAGCCTAGGTACATAAGTGCTTGAGGCCGTACAGTATGTACCTACCTATTTAGGTAGGTAACCTATATTACTTACATATTTTTTTAGGTAAGTAGGTACTAACCGTGGTACTACGTAGCTAAGTAGGTACATAACATTATAATCATGGATTTTAAGTGCAATAGGTACGTCTTATTCTCAAAACGTCCCACTGCAAATATTAGGTCCCTTGCTGGACATTTAATAAGTCTTTCTTTCGATCTTTGGAACATGATTAATAGTAAGTATACCTACGACCTAACTGGTATGTGCCTATTTAAGTATAACGTAGGCAACCAATAGCTGGTAAAATTTGCAGGAAAGTCCTGGAAAGTATATCAAAGTATTTTCTAAATCCAAAATCCTGATTTTAGAGTGGAGTATTTCGTGAGAAAATCTTCACCCTAAAATAACTGATTTGGTAGTTACGCGTAAAATTTAGTTAGATAGGTATTAACTATTAAGTTATGTATTACTGAAAATAGTTAACAAAAGTGAACATATTACTATAGGTAGGAAAGTAGGTGCCTATACTTAGGTAGGTACGTACTACCAATTACAAAAGCATAAGCGCTACCACAGAATACTTTGGCACTACAAAGCCTCCAAGAGTTCGTGGAGTATGAAAAGCAAACTTATAATAATTACATTATACAGCACAAACCTTGATAAAAAACAACAATTGCCCAGTATAATTTCGCATATTTAAGAAAGTGCGTGCGACTAAAATATATCTTACCAATATAATATCTAAGTTTCTAACGTATACTAAATACTTAGTTGATAGTTTGTAATAGGCATGCGCGTACCAGTACCTCAGTAAGAACCAAGTTAAAAAACTAAAAGTAGCGCAGAGGAACATGGAAAGAAATTTATTAAAAATTAGATTAATTAACAAAGTTCCAAAACAAAATACGACAAAAGAGTAAACTAAAAGATGTAATGAGGACAGCAAAAACCGGAAAATGGAACTGGGCGGGACATGTTGCAAGGGCAGGGAACGAAAAATGGAGTAAAAATACTACAACTTGGTTACCTACCGAGATATTTAACAAGAAAAAAAGGAAGACCTGTTACCAGATGGAGGGACGACATAGAAGCATTTGGAGGAAAACTCTGGTTCATTTTTGTCTGTCTGTCTGTCTGTCTGTCTGTCTGTCTGTCTGTCTGTCTGTCTGTCTGTCTGTCTGTCTGTCTGTTTGTATCTTGGCCGCGCATCACGCCGAAACTACTGAATGAATTCAAACGAAACTTGGCACGATTTGAGCCCATACTACGAGGTAGGACATAGGATACATTTTATCCCGAAATTCTATCCCCGAAGGGGGGAAATAGGGTTGAAAGTTTGTATGAAAGTCCTTAATTTCTCAAGTTATAGCCATGAAACTTGATATATGAGCTGCGGGTTGAAAATGAAAACATATGTGTTTCACAGTTTCTCAAAATTCCACCCCCGAAGGGGTGAAATAGGGGTTGAGATTTTGTATGAAAGTCCTTAATTTCTCAAGTTATAGCCATGAAACAGCATTTGGGCTTTCGTAAAAATATGAAGAAGTACGTGTTTCACCATTTTATACGGATTATACCGTGGGATAGTAATATAGGCTACTTTTTACCCTGGAAAATTAACTGAAAAACTTATTCCACGCGGACGAAGTCGCGGGCATCAGCTATAAAGAATATACATGCATACATACATACATAGGCTATTTTTTATCCCGGATAATTAATGAGTTCCCGCGGGAATCGAAAAAACTTAGTCCACGCGGACGAAGTCGCGGGCATCAGCTAGTAAATAAATAAATAAATAGGCATGCGCGGGCGCCACACGTGACGTGAACTTAGAAAGAGTTGCTAGATATGAATATTTTCCTCATTCCCGATTTATCTGAATGAAGTAACAAACTTGCCATGTTGGATTAATAACTTGGCCCTTACCTTATTGGTAGTTTTTTTTTAAAATTTATTAAGTATAGGTAGGTACGTACCTAATACCTATCTAATAACCTAAAACAATCGGGGAAATTTCTTTTCGATCTCTGATCTGTTTAATAATTTTCTGATACGAATTCGATAATTTGATACTTAGGTGATGAAAATGAGATGGTGAAAAGTAAAATTACCTCTAGTACGATTACTAACTTGAGTTAATCAAACCATCATTCTCTAAATACTTAAGTGGCTATCAAAAAATGAAAGCATGCATTTTATATCAATTGATGGTTCGCTGTGAAATAAAAATAACATTTTCTTTGCACATCATCAATGGATAGAAAATGTAAGTTACATACCTAATAGGGGGGCTGTGTATTTGTGCAACCTAGGCCAGTTAAACTAAGGTGAAAGTGTCGAACCTAAAGGAAGTAGGTAGGTACCTAAATCCTTTATGTGTAATGAATATTAAGTAACCGGACACCTAGCAACCCTGGAAGAAGAGGGGGCATCGTTACAGAAATAGGCAGCTGTTAAATGGACGCCACAGAACAGACACCGGAAGACAATAAAAACCATTTGTCTCTAAATATTATTTTACTTCGATTTTACTGTTAAGCTGAGACATAATTATTTTAGAGCCTAACTAAGTAGCTTTCTTATTTCCTTTGCATAGTCTGCATAAAGTTTATTTCTTGGTAACCTTCGCTTGCATAATATAATATGTGCACTGCTAACCCCTTATAGTATGCAATAAGCAACCCCTAATAGCGGAGTGGTCAATTTGAGACTGATAAATCATGATGATTCATGCTATCAGTCGATCAGTCGATTGGTAACATTGTCAGGTCGCCAGCTGAATGGCTGAGCTTTTTTTATCCTCTAAAAGTTAGCCCTTGACTGAGATCTCACAAATAAAACGTAAATGATGATGTGGTCGAAGATGGTAGCGGGCTAACTTATTGTTAGCGTTTGCGTGGTATATTAAACCCAAACCCCTAATCGGTTTCTACAAGGCATCGTTCCGAAACTCTTAATCGCATGGCGTGACTAGCCACGGCCGAAACCTCCCACCAGGCCAGACCAGAGAAAATTCAGAAATTATAAATTCCCAAATTGACTTAGCTAAGGATCGAACCCGGGACCTACAAAGTTAAGACAACAGTCAACACTGCGCGAAGAACAGTCGTCAAAAACAGCTTTGGGCGTGCTAATTTAGGGTCTACACTCTACGTCGCTCCCTGGGACTTTAAGCCATCGGTCCCGTGACTCAGGTTGTAAGTTGTAACCACCACTAACATTTCAAAACATTAACTATTACTATGCTATTCATTAGCCTAGAGCCAAAGTCGTATTTTATAGTCATATTTATGTTAGAGGGAAACAAGGCGCATTCCCTGACCGGTATTTTTGTTTCGCAAACAAGACCTAATAAAATAAGGACAGACTAAAGTACCTACAAAAATTCATTTTAGGTCCTGTGCCTATATAAGTGAAGCTTTGCATTTGATTTTTGTAAAGATTTCTAGGTATATGGGCCAACCTTGATACCTGAGTTAATTTATAACAGACACTGCGCTATTATACATTTAAACGAAACACTTTGTCCTTTTCAGTTGGAGTGACTAATCGTCTTTTTATTCACTAGGTCAAGGGCTGCGATGGAGTGCCTTAATAAGTCTAATGTACCCAATATACTCACCAAATAGGTAAGTTAATTTTGTGGTTACTATTCAATTATTTTTTATTTTCTTAATTGAATATTAACCTAGTAAATGCGGTAGAGGTCGCCTCCAACTTACGCTCTAGTGCTAATTGTAGACCGTGTGGCGTGTACCTATGGGTGTTTCTACCTTTAGTGACCTCTAGTAAAAAAGTATTACCTTCATTTTCCGTACCTAAAATAAAAATAATTTTCTAGAAAAAGTCTTTACAATTACTTTTTACATAGGTAGGTACTTATTAAACTACTAGAAAAATCATTTTTGAGTGCCTGGGAATTACTAGTTGGTTTACTAACTTTTTCTATTTGCTTTTAGCTTTAATATTCTCGTTTTCACCTCGATTTGTCTTATAAGATTTTAAAGCACAGATATAAGAAACGTCAACTTAAATCCCATCTATAAATACTGAAACATCTCCGTTTACCGATCGCGAAGAAGATAATGTCACTTAAGGGATATGTGACAGTGGTAGGCATTTAACATAACACCGTAGAATGATTCATTTGATATGCCTTAGGATTTATTAGACGCTCATGAGTAGATACAATGTCGTAATTAATCACTTAATGATTAGTGGTTTAAAGAGTCACTAATTTATTAGCTTCCTGCTTTTTCACGTGAGTTTGAAAGTTATAAGCGAACACACAGACAAACCTGGAAGGCGGCTTTGTATTCATTCTCAACCCGTCGCTAGCCCTAGTAAGTATGTAGAGGTACTGAGCATGGGTATCGATTTTAGTACATGAAAAGAGTATAGGCCATAGTCCAGAACACTGGTTAAATGCAAATTGGCACACTTCACATACCTTTGAGAACATTATGCGGAAAGATCTGGGAACCCACCGCATTATTATCTCAAGAAAACTCCCAACTATACCTACGACGAAGAGAGATAAAATACGTACAACTAGAAAAAGTTACGTAGGGGCTTACCCGGAATTGAAACCCAAGATTTCCCGAAGATTTGCCGAAGTCCTATTTTCTTAACCACATTACAACCTAAGTAGGTACCTACCTACTTTGTTTTATTACTAAGTATTTAGAAAAGAGATAGGTACTAAACATTAATGTATACTTTTCATAAATGTTTACTATTAATGCTGCTAATGCGTTTAACACATTATAACTATTTTAAGAAGAAGATAAGGCACCGTATCAGAGATATTAATGGTCTAAGATATGGTACTCATTTACTTAGTTTTCATATTTCAAGTTATTAGTGTAGCTATAAAACACTAACATAACATTCATAGCAATGAGGGAGATAGAGCAGCTTTATATTAATGTTTAAAACGATCAGATTAATATTGCACTTAGCTTTCGATATCTGCATCGAATTTATAGTTAACGCAAAAAATGAGCGCAAAGTATGCTATTTTCGAGAGTCTAGCAACCGAACTGTTTTGTTGAAAAATCACAAAAAATTACATGTGTGCAACCTAATTAGAATGAAACTTATTGGATTTGAATTGAATTGACCAAGATAATTCGGAGTCCACTCAATTGAAATCAAATCTAAATATTTTGAATTTTTTGAAATTTTTGTTAGTGTAACTAATTGCAATTGTCAGGGTTTTATTAATTAGCTCTAGCTTAGGCTGCATTCTGAAGCGGTCTGATTAGAGCTAAGCGCTAGCCTATACATGAAAAAAACCGGCCAAGTGCGAGTCGGACTCGCGCACCGAGGGTTCCGTACAAACCTGTAGTAAGTTTTAAATTATTAAAAAAAAACTACTTACTAGATCTCGTTCAAACCAATTTTCGGTGGAAGTTTGCATGGTAATGTACATCATATATTTTTTTTAGTTTTATCATTCTCTTATTTTAGAAGTTACGGGGGGGGGGACACACATTTTACCACTTTGGAAGTGTCTCTCGCGCAAACTATTCAGTTTAGAAAAAAATGATATTAGAAACCTCAATATCATTTTTGAAGACCTATCCATAGATACCCCACACGTATGGGTTTGATGAAAAAAAAATTTTTGAGTTTCAGTTCTAAGTATGGGGACCCCCAAAATTTATTGTTTTTTTTTCTATTTTTGTGTGAAAATCTTAATGCGGTTCACAGAATACATCTACTTACCAAGTTTCAACAGTATAGTTCTTATAGTTTCGGAAAAAGTGGCTGTGACATACGGACGGACAGACAGACAGACATGACGAATCTATAAGGGTTCCGTTTTTGCCAAATTTGGCTACGGAACCCTAAAAAGAAGCGGTGAGTATTCTCTGTTTTCACAAAGAGATACCTAAGTATATGTGTAGGATAGGTATTATATTTATGTTCAAAACTTTCCCTGTTGAAACCTCACGCAAAATTGAAATCGGGGGATAATAATAGGTTTCAATGAAATTCAAATCTATACCTAATGTTAGCAAAATATGTGTTTCGTAAATAGCCACCTGTTCATAGAAACACGCCAATGCCATGTTATCCATGGTAATGAGATACAGTAACTTTATCATATGTGGAGCGACGGGAGAAAATGCTTTTAGTTTCCGAACGAAAGGCTATACGTTACGTTTTATACTACCTATATGTATAAAGTAGAGAGCACTTTCGCGGCAATTTGTTTTTAATGGCATTCGATCTGTATGAATGCAAACGAGTGCAATGGAATCAGTGGCGGATTAAAAGGGCGGGGTGGAGGGGCATCCGAACGTTGAATCCTCATTAGTCAAATCCTAAATATTTTCAATAAGTACCTAACTATGCCACAGTATTTCGAGGCGCTATTATCATTTTTGAAAAAGCTCTGCTCCGTGTATAAAATCTTATATTCTGTTGGTTTTCAAACCTGTGGATAAAAATTATTCTAACTTGTAAGATACAAGCGAAGAAACCGGGAGTCATACCGCCCTGGGTCCTTGACGGGATTATCCGCCACTGAATATGTTTTGATTACTCGGTGATGCCAGACTTCGTCCGCATAGATTTAGGTTTTTAAAACGGAGCTCTATGATTTTCTGTGATTAAAAGGACCCTTATAGTCGTCTCCGGGATGCTAGCTAACTCTGTACCGTCAATAAATCGGTGAAGCATTTATGGCGTGAAAATGTAACAGATAGACATTGAGGTATTATGTAATAGACACACTTTTTCGGCTTTTCACTTTTTTGCTTGTAACATCATTGAAAATTAAGTTTTGAAATGAATCGTTTTGGTAACATTAATAACTGTTGTTTATTTATATTATTTTCAACAAAAGAAAATTACACCAGTATTTCTTATTGTGATACCTAAGTACTTATTGCAATAGATGATTGATATGTTGCACAATATTTAAATAATAAAGTCTGTCATAGCAGCCACCCAATTTGCTAAGGTCAGCAAATTAATACAAAAACGCTAACAATATTGATGTAAACGTAAGATATGTTTTTTGCTTAGGTAAGTAGGTACTGTGGCGAATGTTTTAGTAGGTCGGTTGATATACGTTTACTAAAGTAGAATTACATAGGTTTCTATTTAGCAATGATTTGTTGAATTAGCGTGTTTGAATTTTATGATTTTTTTTTCAATACCTCTTTTACCTGTTAGAAGACAATTGGTTTGACAGCTCCGAGTAAAATTTACCGTTTAGTGCTTACGTCTACAATATTTTTTGCTGTCCGTACATAAAGGTTGTTGGAACGTGAGTCGTAAATAATAAACAAGTCAATTTGCATCGGTGATTCGATGAAAACTCGGTCATGCAATGTCTAGGCAAATTGGGTTCCGAAATTGGTTCTGTAGCTATGTGCTTCGTACATGATCTTTGTGATATATGACTAAGGCCCGCTTGCGTAACATCCTTAAATCGTATTTAAAATCGTCCTAAACGCATTTATACGGTTAAATACAATTAGCGTCTTGCACAACGTAAATTTTTCTGCTAAGTACAATTAGCGAACTGTCAAATTTAAACATCCCAGAATGGCTATTTAACGGCGCTAAACGTATTTAAGCTGTTGTCATTGCTGTCAGTTGTGTTATGAATTTAATAACAAATAAAAAAATGTATTTCTCTGTAAAACGTAAAGAGTGGACCAATTTGACGAATATTATTGAGCACACAATGGATTTTTTCGAACTACATTCTGACGACAACGAAGAAATCATAGAATATTATTATAAGTAGACCTCGACAACTCCTAGCACGAACTGATCTGTTCAACAGTTTTCCAGAAGACTGTGAGAATATTTTCGCCAGGATGCAGCTAGATCGGTAGAAATAGAAAAGGCTACTTTTCTATAATACTCAGTGTGTAGCTGCTGCTAGCCTACCTATCAGTTCTAATTGTTGTGGCTAGATAGCACGGATCAGCACATGATTCAAATATATGGGACAACTGTAAAATAAAACGCATCATAAAAGTCATACAGAAGTATATCCCGCATGAAATAAACGTGTTTGAGTTTGAAGAAAGCACGGGAAAGTGTAGCGCTAGCCACGACCCCCCTAGGTAGATGGGCCGAGTCGCAGGGAGCCGCTGCATCCGTGACACAAGACTGCGGCGTGTGGATGTCCTACAATAAACCTATATGTACCGATCTTCATGAAAATTTGCAGAGATAGCTTACATCCTAGGCATAAACATAGGACACTTGATATCCAAGAAAATTAAAGGGTTAAAAAAGAAAGAGAGATTGAAGTTAATTGAAAACAAAATAAATAATAATATTTCTTTTTTGTTCGTCTGCTTGTTTTATTGCATCAGCTTTTTTACATTCTATGATGGAAGAATTAGTTCTATCGTCCTAAACATTACTTTATTTGTTCCTCGCTTTACTAAAATTGGGTCCCCCGACACCAGCTTTGTTGCGTTAAATCCAATTAAGATTATTTTAAGCCAATATTTACTAAATTAATTTTATTATGGCTGTTCCAAAGTCATTGGGATGTTTTGGACTTTGAAGTTTGAATTGCGTTTTGAAAAAAAATTACGTTTCATTTCATGCGTAGTTGTAATGCAAACACAATTTCCTGTCAATCCATCACAAATGGTATGAAATGGAACGCAATTACTGCTTTACCGACTCGCTAAACCGATTTAGTTAAATGACATCCAAAAGAGCCTCGTGCAAGACGATCTTAAATGCGATTAGGATAAACATGTTTACACAATTAAATACATTTAACTAATTTTATTTAGGAGATATTTAAATCAAACGTTACGCAAGTGGGCCTAAGATTAGCTATGATGATAGATGGTAAGAGCATTTAAAATCATGATTTACGACCGAACACCTTCCACGGTTGCAATCCCCACAGATATTTTATAGTGAACAAACACAGGTGCACGCTCCGTTTCCGACACGACGGCATTGCGAGTTGCGACACGACTGCAGAGAGATCAGGTGCAGGACTGTGACTCTCCGAAGCACGGGAGTGAAATATTTCCATACCTTGTCTACATTATAAAGGGAACCTGTGCGCCAAACCATTCTAGGTCCAATGGTAGAGTTTGGGCTAGGCGTTGATGTGTGAGTCAGTACTTTTCTTTTTATTGTATGAAGATAAAGGATCTCTTGCATGAAACAGCTCTCTCCATTTCTATCTGATTTACCCTAAGATTTCTTAACAGTCTAATAACGACCATGTCTCAGGGTCTTATTATGTATTTTAATGTATGATTTTTTATTTAATTTGATCCCATTTTATTGATTAATTTTATTCACTTAGTTAATTTATTAACGATTTAGATTTAAAATATTGCATGCCGTGAGGTGTGGCCGGACGGTATAATATAATTTATCATAAGACCACTCTATACCCAAATTTGCAATAAAATTGATTGGTTGATATCACATTCTGCATGCCTATAAGTACATACATACTGACAAAAAATTCAAAAGTTCTATAGGGATGAATTCACTATCATATTGAGAATAATTCTATCACTATCAAGTCGATAGACTAACAGAAAGAGAGACCCAAAGGAAATTACGAATCTTCTTTTCAACCGGAAATGTTATTACCAAGCTCGACTTGCATTGGTCGTGGAAGTGATACTACCACTTATTTTATAATTGAATCAATTTCTCAAGCCTCGCATTCAGTGTGAAGAAAGCTACAAATAACACACGTCGGTACAAATTAGATAAATAAAAACAAATTACCTACACGAGTAGGTATGCGACTCCTTGTCTTTTCGACCTACGATTGTAACGATTTCTTTTCTAAAATATCAAACTGCATTTTTATTATTAGGGCCATTACATACAGTTTAACGGCACACTATTCATTTATTTATTTACTATAGGACACACATCTTCGCTCAAAATGACCTCTTTCATCAATATGTGCAACTATGCTACTCTTATTCAATCAAGTTGAAAAAATTCTCTGAAAAAATTCAGTTGGGCCTGTATTAATAAGCCAACATCAGTTATGAACAGGTCCTCACTTCTCAAGTATTGGTCAAACTAACCAATCCTTAGCTTACGAGTAGATTGACTGATACTTGAACTGTTCTTAAAAAATATTATATAACCAACAAACCAACAAACCAACAAACCAACAAAACAAACACTTTCGCTTTTATAATATTATTAGAATTAAAAAGGTTATTGTTCAGTTCTGTACTGGCTATAAAAAGTCTGTCATAGATACCTACTGGTTTTGAAACCCACGGAGTAGGTAGGCACTAGGCACCACTTACGTAGAACTAGTAATCTGTATCCCCGGTTTACAATTTTAGTTATACACTTGGACAGTGGACATTGTACAAAGTTTGTAGATTAAATTACAATCAAAAAAGTTATGTGTATTAAACCTAAGCTGATTACATTTGTACTTAAGGCAGCACAATAGAACATATTGAGTTCAGAATAAACCAAATATTTCTGTCCGTGGCATTATAGTGTATCATAAGTTGTCGTTCTGTTCTGTGATTACAGTACCCTACATTAACTTTTTTATTATTGCCGACACGTCTTCGAATCTAAATTGTGTTTATATCACTTTTGACACACTTTGTCTAGGTACCTAAATAATTATGACTAATAATAGCCTTTTTCCGTGCCTTCGTCCACGTCAAGCTTTTGGAAAGATTCCGTTGGAGATTTCTCCAATATATTTTCTATTTTATATTTAAAGGTAGAACTTGCATGCAACATCTCAAGTTTCTAGATCCAAGTTTCTTGAGCTGTACGTTCAAACAGTACGACAGTCAGACAGTTTCACTTTTAGATGGTTATAAGTACTAATAATGTAGAATGGGAACCACAGAACACATTATGTGTTCTGTGATGGGAACCATCCACTACAAACTGAATTCCCATAGACTGCGACTTGCAAGTAGGTATGGCAAAAATAAAGGTGTACCAGTAGGTACTAGCATAGATATAAGTAATAGTACAACTGTACTAGTGTTACCCAGCAATCAATAGCTATCAGCCATAGCGTCAAAAAAAAGTTTAAGTTTCTCTACGACAGCTTAAGGTGTGATTCCGTAGCAGGCAGCAGCGCGTCGCCTGCTTCTGCTACAATCGGCTACGGAATCACACCTCAATGCTTAAAGTCTTAAATTCTTATTTCGAGACTGGCAACAATCAGTACAGTTGCTGAAAAGACGATACAGGCGATAGTGTCACATGACATAACATGAATTTTTATATAACAGTCGATAGACGATGTGTTAAATATTCAAAAACAAACTACTTAACTAGGTAAACAAAAAAACTTCAGGTAATACAGGGCCAACTGCCAAGGGCATCATGGACGCAAGTAGTATGTTATTCGCCGGTTCTGCCCCACTCGCCTGCCCTCCCCCACCCACACCTCCCCGCTGCGGTTTTGCGTACTGCTTGCCGCTAAAAAAAAAAAAAAAAAAAAAAAAGGTTTAGCCCCCCATTTGAATCGTTTGCGCGCACTCTCGTACTCGTATCTAGCATAGTTTCGGAGATAGCTTTTTGCAGCGGTGCTCGTTGTTCGTTAATGACATGGGTAATTAGATAACGAACTCGGACGCTACGCTTAATCACCTGTCCATTCACAATGGCCTCGAAGTAACTCCAACTTGCTGATCCATACTGATATTATAAATGCGAAAGTGTGTCTGTCTGTCTGACTGTCTGTCTGTCTGCTACGCTTTCCCGGCCTATCTTTTTAACCGATTTTGCTGAAATTTGGTATAGAGGTAGGTTATATCCCGGGGAAGGACATAGGCTACTTTTTATCCCGGAAAATTAAAGAGTTCCCGCGGGAATAAAACAATCTTAATCCACGCGGACGGAGTCGCGGGAATCATCTAGTGACTAATATGCAAGGTTCAATGAAAGGAAACATTCTTTTACGGTTTTATTTCATACTAGCGATCCGCCCCGGCTTCGCACGGGCAGCACTAATAATCCTAATCTATATATTTTATAAAATTCAAAGTCGTGACTGACTGACTGACTGACTGACTGACTGACTTATATATCAACGCATAGCCTAAACCGCTGGGGTTAGAAATACGTGTTTCACAGTTTTTGAAAATTCTACCCCCCAAGGGTTGAAATAGGGGGTGAAAGTCCTTCATTCAAAATTCAAAAAAAAAATTCAAAAGTTTTTTATTCAAATAGACTTTTTACAAGTGCTTATGAATAGTCGAATGAATCTACCACTGGTTCGGAATGCCATTCCTACCGAGAAGAACCAGCAAGAAACTCGGCGGTTGCTCTTTTGAAAAAAAATAAATAAATTACAATTTCATTAATTTGTAATTACATACGTAACCGCTGTCCTTAGCATTGCTGGAGCGATTCAATTCCATGCTCCTTTGTCATTTACGTAATCTTCAACAGTATAATAAGCTTTTTTCAGAAGCATACTTTTAATGGACTTTTTAAACTTGTGTAAAGGCAAGTTTAAAATAGGTTGTGGAATTTTGTTATAGAATAGAATGCTCATTCCCACGAACGACCTTCGGACTTTCTTGAGGCGGAGCGATGGAGTCACGAGCCTATGGCGGTTTCTAGTTGGCCTATCGTGCAAATCGCATTTCTCAAGATATTTGTCAAGTTATATCAACGAAACTTGGTATTTTGGCTTTCAGTAATAATTAAAGAAGAATGTATGGCACAGTTTTTCAAAATTTAACCCCCAAACGGGAATAATAGGGGTTGAAAATTGATACGTAAGTCCTTCATTTCTCAAGTTATAGCACTATAGCCATAAAACTTAGCATTTGGGCTTCTGGTTAAATATAAAGAAGTACGTGCTACACCATTTTTGAAAATTCGATCCCCAACGACGTTAAATAGAGAGTTTTTCCTTCAATCACGCCGCAAAAGAGCAACGGATCACGTGATTTTTTGCATGAGTATAGTTGAGGACCTGGAGAGTGACATAGACTACTTTTAAAACCGGAAAACTAAGGAGTGCCTGTGGGGAAAAAACTTAAACCACACGGACGAAGTCGCGGGCTTAGTGAGCTAATCACTGACTCACTGACTAATCCCGATATCTCAGGAACTATAAAACATACAGACTTGAAATTTGGAAGGTAGGTTCCTTCTATAGTGTACACGTCAGCAAAGAAACGGTTTTGAGAAAATTTACCACTAAGGGGTTGAAATGGGGGTTGGAAGTTTGTATGAAAGTCCTTTGTTTTTGAAGTTAGACACATGAAAATTTACATTTAAGTTACTAGTTTGAAATAATAAAAATCTGTATAAGCAATTTTTCGAAAATCTACCCCAAAGAGGGTGAAATGTTGGTTGGAAGTTTGTATGAAATTTCTATGTTTTTGAAGTTAGAGACTTGCAAATCGGGATTTAGGTTATAAGTTTTAAGTAATAATAAACACCTGCGCTATATAAAGCCTCTTTAGATAGACTTTTTGCAACAGGAAAATTTCATAATCTCATAGGAAATCAAAAATTGTACGCGGACGAAGTCGCGGGCGACCTCTAGTAGTCTATACCTATTATACCCAGTGGGCAGGTTTTACATTTCAATATTACATTGTAAGAGTACGCCCTTTCCTCACCACAGCCGCCAGCCCTCAGATTATTATATTCCATTTTCCCTTACACGTTACATTATTTCTATGATATCTCATAAGATATTCATCTAAATTAAATGATGTAAAGGACAATTTTTATCTTAATTAGATACTTGAGATGAATAACATATTTATTTTGATAAGGATTCATACTATGTCGGTAAAAACACCTTCGCAAGTAAAGCATTGGTTTAGACCAAATTTGAAAATCACAGAAATGGTTATTGTGAGTCAACATTAAAAGATAGATACATGCTGTCGCGGACTTTTTTTTTTAGAACTTTTTGAGAGGAACAATTTCCCTATACATTGTTCTCGTGTAACTTTAACTATTTACGCAGCGCACGCCACGTAAGCTCTCAAAAGAGACGATTTTTTCAGACTTGGTTCACATTATTGCAATTCTCGTAAGGATCTCTAATTTTTTTTAAAATAAAATATAGCCTATGTTACTCGCTGATAATGTAGCTGTCTATAGGTGAAAGAATTTTTAAAATCGGTTGAATAGTTTTTGAGTTTATCCATTACAAACAAACAAATCTTTCCTCTTTATAATATTAGTTTATATTTATTTCTCTTTATATAGTTTTTTAAATAATCTATCCACTAACATATCATTCTCTAGCGTGTTATTATTGAATACATTTAAAAAATCCTGAGTGCTATAACCCAAATACATGTAATACAAATAGGTAATACAATATTGACCACATACTAAAGTGAAGTCGTTTTGTATTCTTCTCGTACTGTACCGCCACCTCCTGGAATTTCTTTTCAGAAACTGTCAATGATATTTAGTCGGTGCTCGCCCTTATGAATCAAAATACTGACCAAGAATCAAAATGCTTATTATATAACTCGGGGTTGAAACATAAATTGGTAATCGGTTCGCAGCATATGCATTGTGTTCAATACTTGGATGGATTTTGCTTAGATACGACTTTATCTCTAAGGTATTCATGTTACCTATGTGACAGATACAGATATCTTAACGCTGCAATGGATCATACATGAATGTGGATATAGAATGTACTTTACCTTATAACTTAATATAAAAATAAAAGATATATTCATTTTACAAGTGTTTTATTACATTTAAATCTTATAATTTAAAAAAAATACAAGTTTTGACTTAACCTATTTGCAATATAGTGTTACTTAACTGATATTGTCAACTGTTACATTACGATTTCTATCAATTTCAATGACATTATCAAACTCTGCATGAACTATACAGTTGATAGCCTTTTGCATATTGTTCCCTAGATATTCCGTTCCCTTCATTAAAAAAATGGATTCCCGTTCCTGAGAAATATGTATGATAGGCTGAACTGAAAGTATTAAATTACTGAATGATGGTTGCAAAGCTTTTGAAGGTATTTGTTGACCATCAATATACAAACTAAATGTATTCATCTGATAATTTTCAAAGTTGAATGGATTTTTTGTAAGATTTCCATTAAATGCTGCATTACTAACAAATCCGACAATACATCTTTTAGGAACTTGACCAAGAAAAATATTATCGAGTGTTTTACCCTGAAGGAATTGTTAAAACTTTAACTTCCGCTCGAGTTATTGGATATTTTGCAGTAGCAGATGCTAAAACTTTTTGATGTGCAAGCAATACAGTTGGATTTATCCGCGCGCGCCGAACTATAAGTCACATCGACGGTTACAAACAGCATTTCGTAAAAACGTTCCTTGAATGATTAATTAATTGCTCTTTGTTAAGCTACTCGCTGCTGTATTGGAGTGCATGGAAACTTCTTATGCGTTATAAATACAATTTATTATTTTTCAAATATTGACCGTGATAGTACTCACCATACTACTAATTTTTTCTAAAATTGAGAAATTAGAAAACCACCAACAAAATGATTGCAGTCATGTTATTACAGAATTACCAAACAATGAACTTACTAAAATATTCTTGTATTGAATTACCACATTCTTTACAGAAACTACTTTTGAAACTTCGTATCTCTCATGGGTACAATTTATTCTCTTTCAAATGTTGACTTCAATAAACTACTCAGCAACAATCATCCTCTGCTGTATTACTATTCAATTAATAAAAAAAAAATCACAACTTCTGTAACCTCTAAACTTTATATTATATTGTCCACAAACTGAAGTATAAAAATTTTGTATCCTTCTTCTATTGAAATACCACATTATTTACAGAAACTGCCTTTGAAACTTCGTATCTCTCATGGCTACAATTTACTTTCTTTTAAATGTTGACTTAAATAAACTACTCAACAACATATCATTCTCTACTGTATTACTATTAAATGAATCAAAAAATCACAACTTCTGTAACCTCTAAACATAAAATACATTATACTATATTGTCCACAAACTGAAGTGTAATAATTTTGTATCATTCTTCTATTGAGATACCACATTCTTATCTGAAACTGCTTATGAAACTTTGTATCTATCAAATCAATTTGTCTCTTTCAAATGTTGACTTCAATAAACTTCTCAACAGCAATCATTCTCTACTGTATTACTATTCAATTAATAAAAAAATCACAACTTCTGTAACCTCTAAACATTATACTATATTGTCCACAAACTGAAGTGTAATAATTTTGAATCCTTCTTCTATTAAAATACCACATTCTTATCAGAAACTGACAAACTCGTTTGACTTTCAAACATCAAATTATATTGTTTTCCGTGGAAACGATCTAAATATTTTCCTGAATTCAATATGTGATACTTTTACAAATAAAATTAGTTCTTTTGAGACAAAATATTGTGGTTGGAGCTTAACAACATAAAATGCTTATTAAATTTCGCGATAGTACTCACCATACTACTACATTTTTCTAAAATTGAGAAATAAGAAAACCACCAACAAAATGATTGCATTCATGTTATTACAGAATTACCAAAACAATGAACTCACTAAAAAAATTTGTTCAGGCCGCCATCAAACGATAAAATAAAATTTGATAAGTTTAATAAAAAGTTGAGAATACCATTTGTAATATATGCCGACTTCGAAGCCTTTTTAAAACCAATAAATTCATGTTCAAATGATTCTAAACCTTTTACTGAGAATATTCAGAAACATGAAGTATATCGTTTCGGATATTATATTAAATGATATAATATGATAGCCTTTCAAAATATGAAACGTACACCGGTCCGGATTGTACTAAAGTATTTATGGAACGACTCCATAAAGACATGAAACTAATATGATTTACAGAAACTGCTTTTGAAACTTCGTATCTCTCATGGTTACAATTTACTTTCTTTTAAATGTTGACTTAAATAAACTACTCAACAACAATCGTTCTCTACTGTATTACTATTAAATTAATCAAAACGTTGTTCATTCATTGAATTTTATGGAAGGTGAAATCGAAGTATTAGGTTCACTAATGTTTCATAAAAAACGTTTAACAAATGATCATTTCACAAAAAACGTTTCAAAAACTATTCAGGTGACAATCAACATATTTCGAAAAATATCATTTTACTTATAAAAAGTCATTTGGCAAATACTCAATTCACAAATATTTTACATTGCAAATTTGTTGAATGTTAAAATTATCATTTACAAAGGTATTATTTCAACAAGTTAAAACTTATCAAAAAATAGTATTGTCAAAAAAAATAATTATAGAACCAATTGTTTGTTTAAAGATGAATTTTTGATTCATAATTTTGCCAAACGTTGGTTGTGAAATGAAAATTTGTTATTTGTTTTGTAGGGTTCTATAAATTATTTTATATTTTTTTTTTTACATTTTTTTTTTTATTACAATTACAACGTAAAACCTTATTTTGTGAATTGAGTATTTGTCAATTTTTGAAAAGGAAATATATCTTTCCTTATTTTGAGGTAATACTTCGGGTATCCTATCTATCATTTCCTACAAAACAAATAACAAATTTTCATTTCACAACCAACGTTTGGCAAAATTATGAATCAAAAATTCATCTTTAAACAAACAATTGGTTCTATAATTATTTTTTTTGACAATACTATTTTTTGATAAGTTTTAACTTGTTGAAATAATACCTTTGTAAATGATAATTTTAACATTCAACAAATTTGCAATGTAAAATATTTGTGAATTGAGTATTTGCCAAATGACTTTTTATAAGTAAAATGATATTTTTCGAAATATGTTGATTGTCACCTGAATAGTTTTTGAAACGTTTTTTGTGAAATGATCATTTGTTAAACGTTTTTTATGAAACATTAGTGAACCTAATACTTCGATTTCACCTTCCATAAAATTCAATGAATGAACAACGTTTTGATTAATTTAATAGTAATACAGTAGAGAACGATTGTTGTTGAGTAGTTTATTTAAGTCAACATTTAAAAGAAAGTAAATTGTAACCATGAGAGATACGAAGTTTCAAAAGCAGTTTCTGTAAATCATATTAGTTTCATGTCTTTATGGAGTCGTTCCATAAATACTTTAGTACAATCCGGACCGGTGTACGTTTCATATTTTGAAAGGCTATCATATTATATCATTTAATATAATATCCGAAACGATATACTTCATGTTTCTGAATATTCTCAGTAAAAGGTTTAGAATCATTTGAACATGAATTTATTGGTTTTAAAAAGGCTTCGAAGTCGGCATATATTACAAATGGTATTCTCAACTTTTTATTAAACTTATCAAATTTTATTTTATCGTTTGATGGCGGCCTGAACAAATTTTTTTAGTGAGTTCATTGTTTTGGTAATTCTGTAATAACATGAATGCAATCATTTTGTTGGTGGTTTTCTTATTTCTCAATTTTAGAAAAATGTAGTAGTATGGTGAGTACTATCGCGAAATTTAATAAGCATTTTATGTTGTTAAGCTCCAACCACAATATTTTGTCTCAAAAGAACTAATTTTATTTGTAAAAGTATCACATATTGAATTCAGGAAAATATTTAGATCGTTTCCACGGAAAACAATATAATTTGATGTTTGAAAGTCAAACGAGTTTGTCAGTTTCTGATAAGAATGTGGTATTTTAATAGAAGAAGGATTCAAAATTATTACACTTCAGTTTGTGGACAATATAGTATAATGTTTAGAGGTTACAGAAGTTGTGATTTTTTTATTAATTGAATAGTAATACAGTAGAGAATGATTGCTGTTGAGAAGTTTATTGAAGTCAACATTTGAAAGAGACAAATTGATTTGATAGATACAAAGTTTCATAAGCAGTTTCAGATAAGAATGTGGTATCTCAATAGAAGAATGATACAAAATTATTACACTTCAGTTTGTGGACAATATAGTATAATGTATTTTATGTTTAGAGGTTACAGAAGTTGTGATTTTTTGATTCATTTAATAGTAATACAGTAGAGAATGATATGTTGTTGAGTAGTTTATTTAAGTCAACATTTAAAAGAAAGTAAATTGTAGCCATGAGAGATACGAAGTTTCAAAGGCAGTTTCTGTAAATAATGTGGTATTTCAATAGAAGAAGGATACAAAATTTTTATACTTCAGTTTGTGGACAATATAATATAAAGTTTAGAGGTTACAGAAGTTGTGATTTTTTTTTTATTAATTGAATAGTAATACAGCAGAGGATGATTGTTGCTGAGTAGTTTATTGAAGTCAACATTTGAAAGAGAATAAATTGTACCCATGAGAGATACGAAGTTTCAAAAGTAGTTTCTGTAAAGAATGTGGTAATTCAATACAAGAATATTTTAGTAAGTTCATTGTTTGGTAATTCTGTAATAACATGACTGCAATCATTTTGTTGGTGGTTTTCTAATTTCTCAATTTTAGAAAAAATTAGTAGTATGGTGAGTACTATCACGGTCAATATTTGAAAAATAATAAATTGTATTTATAACGCATAAGAAGTTTCCATGCACTCCAATACAGCAGCGAGTAGCTTAACAAAGAGCAATTAATTAATCATTCAAGGAACGTTTTTACGAAATGCTGTTTGTAACCGTCGATGTGACTTATAGTTCGGCGCGCGCGGATAAATCCAACTGTATTGCTTGCACATCAAAAAGTTTTAGCATCTGCTACTGCAAAATATCCAATAACTCGAGCGGAAGTTAAAGTTTTAACAATTCCTTCAGGGTAAAACACTCGATAATATTTTTCTTGGTCAAGTTCCTAAAAGATGTATTGTCGGATTTGTTAGTAATGCAGCATTTAATGGAAATCTTACAAAAAATCCATTCAACTTTGAAAATTATCAGATGAATACATTTAGTTTGTATATTGATGGTCAACAAATACCTTCAAAAGCTTTGCAACCATCATTCAGTAATTTAATACTTTCAGTTCAGCCTATCATACATATTTCTCAGGAACGGGAATCCATTTTTTTAATGAAGGGAACGGAATATCTAGGGAACAATATGCAAAAGGCTATCAACTGTATAGTTCATGCAGAGTTTGATAATGTCATTGAAATTGATAGAAATCGTAATGTAACAGTTGACAATATCAGTTAAGTAACACTATATTGCAAATAGGTTAAGTCAAAACTTGTATTTTTTTTAAATTATAAGATTTAAATGTAATAAAACACTTGTAAAATGAATATATCTTTTATTTTTATATTAAGTTATAAGGTAAAGTACATTCTATATCCACATTCATGTATGATCCATTGCAGCGTTAAGATATCTGTATCTGTCACATAGGTAACATGAATACCTTAGAGATAAAGTCGTATCTAAGCAAAATCCATCCAAGTATTGAACACAATGCATATGCTGCGAACCGATTACCAATTTATGTTTCAACCCCGAGTTATATAATAAGCATTTTGATTCTTGGTCAGTATTTTGATTCATAAGGGCGAGCACCGACTAAATATCATTGACAGTTTCTGAAAAGAAATTCCAGGAGGTGGCGGTACAGTACGAGAAGAATACAAAACGACTTCACTTTAGTATGTGGTCAATATTGTATTACCTATTTGTATTACATGTATTTGGGTTATAGCACTCAGGATTTTTTAAATGTATTCAATAATAACACGCTAGAGAATGATATGTTAGTGGATAGATTATTTAAAAAACTATATAAAGAGAAATAAATATAAACTAATATTATAAAGAGGAAAGATTTGTTTGTTTGTAATGGATAAACTCAAAAACTATTCAACCGATTTTAAAAATTCTTTCACCTATAGACAGCTACATTATCAGCGAGTAACATAGGCTATATTTTATTTTAAAAAAAATTAGAGATCCTTACGAGAATTGCAATAATGTGAACCAAGTCTGAAAAAATCGTCTCTTTTGAGAGCTTACGTGGCGTGCGCTGCGTAAATAGTTAAAGTTACACGAGAACAATGTATAGGGAAATTGTTCCTCTCAAAAAGTTCTAAAAAAAAAAGTCCGCGACAGCATGTATCTATCTTTTAATGTTGACTCACAATAACCATTTCTGTGATTTTCAAATTTGGTCTAAACCAATGCTTTACTTGCGAAGGTGTTTTTACCGACATAGTATGAATCCTTATCAAAATAAATATGTTATTCATCTCAAGTATCTAATTAAGATAAAAATTGTCCTTTACATCATTTAATTTAGATGAATATCTTATGAGATATCATAGAAATAATGTAACGTGTAAGGGAAAATGGAATATAATAATCTGAGGGCTGGCGGCTGTGGTGAGGAAAGGGCGTACTCTTACAATGTAATATTGAAATGTAAAACCTGCCCACTGGGTATAATAGGTATAGACTACTAGAGGTCGCCCGCGACTTCGTCCGCGTACAATTTTTGATTTCCTATGAGATTATGAAATTTTCCTGTTGCAAAAAGTCTATCTAAAGAGGCTTTATATAGCGCAGGTGTTTATTATTACTTAAAACTTATAACCTAAATCCCGATTTGCAAGTCTCTAACTTCAAAAACATAGAAATTTCATACAAACTTCCAACCAACATTTCACCCTCTTTGGGGTAGATTTTCGAAAAATTGCTTATACAGATTTTTATTATTTCAAACTAGTAACTTAAATGTAAATTTTCATGTGTCTAACTTCAAAAACAAAGGACTTTCATACAAACTTCCAACCCCCATTTCAACCCCTTAGTGGTAAATTTTCTCAAAACCGTTTCTTTGCTGACGTGTACACTATAGAAGGAACCTACCTTCCAAATTTCAAGTCTGTATGTTTTATAGTTCCTGAGATATCGGGATTAGTCAGTGAGTCAGTGATTAGCTCACTAAGCCCGCGACTTCGTCCGTGTGGTTTAAGTTTTTTCCCCACAGGCACTCCTTAGTTTTCCGGTTTTAAAAGTAGTCTATGTCACTCTCCAGGTCCTCAACTATACTCATGCAAAAAATCACGTGATCCGTTGCTCTTTTGCGGCGTGATTGAAGGAAAAACTCTCTATTTAACGTCGTTGGGGATCGAATTTTCAAAAATGGTGTAGCACGTACTTCTTTATATTTAACCAGAAGCCCAAATGCTAAGTTTTATGGCTATAGTGCTATAACTTGAGAAATGAAGGACTTACGTATCAATTTTCAACCCCTATTATTCCCGTTTGGGGGTTAAATTTTGAAAAACTGTGCCATACATTCTTCTTTAATTATTACTGAAAGCCAAAATACCAAGTTTCGTTGATATAACTTGACAAATATCTTGAGAAATGAAGGACTTTCACCCCCTATTTCAACCCTTGGGGGGTAGAATTTTCAAAAACTGTGAAACACGTATTTCTAACCCCAGCGGTTTAGGCTATGCGTTGATATATAAGTCAGTCAGTCAGTCAGTCAGTCAGTCAGTCACGACTTTGAATTTTATAAAATATATAGATTAGGATTATTAGTGCTGCCCGTGCGAAGCCGGGGCGGATCGCTAGTATGAAATAAAACCGTAAAAGAATGTTTCCTTTCATTGAACCTTGCATATTAGTCACTAGATGATTCCCGCGACTCCGTCCGCGTGGATTAAGATTGTTTTATTCCCGCGGGAACTCTTTAATTTTCCGGGATAAAAAGTAGCCTATGTCCTTCCCCGGGATATAACCTACCTCTATACCAAATTTCAGCAAAATCGGTTAAAAAGATAGGCCGGGAAAGCGTAGCAGACAGACAGACAGTCAGACAGACAGACACACTTTCGCATTTATAATATCAGTATGGATCAGCAAGTTGGAGTTACTTCGAGGCCATTGTGAATGGACAGGTGATTAAGCGTAGCGTCCGAGTTCGTTATCTAATTACCCATGTCATTAACGAACAACGAGCACCGCTGCAAAAAGCTATCTCCGAAACTATGCTAGATACGAGTACGAGAGTGCGCGCAAACGATTCAAATGGGGGGCTAAACCTTTTTTTTTTTTTTTTTTTTTTAGCGGCAAGCAGTACGCAAAACCGCAGCGGGGAGGTGTGGGTGGGGGAGGGCAGGCGAGTGGGGCAGAACCGGCGAATAACATACTACTGACGCATGGATTATAATTTTTATATTTCAATTTTATACCACCTACGAAAAAACTCAATTAGGTAGTTTTATGTAGAGAGTCATTAGCAGAGGTGAAGGCCGAAAAAAGTATAGAGCTTTTTTAGCACTGCTTGAAGTATTTTGCTCCTTTGTATACTTCTACTCGTAGTCATCTAAGACTCCTAGGGACGCATTGAAATTTAAAGTAAACCGCCACGTCCTATCTATCTATTTGTATATAAAAATGAATCACTATTTCCCTATCACGGCATCACGCGTGAACGGATGGGCCAATTTCACTAATTCTTTTTTGTTGTGTTTAAGGAGAAGGTTCTTATGGAAAAAAAACTAAGATAGTTGCGCAGAGCGTTAGAAAATTTAAGAAAACTTAACGACCATATTAACTTTTCTAACCTTAATATAACCTTTTTTTAACCTTTTCTCCTTTTGTAACCTTATTGTAACGTTTGACATAAGCCAGTTGCGTCACAGTGGGCGCAATTGATAGAATGCGCGCTGCAAATATCACAATGTCTGTCGGGTTAGATAGAGTCACTTTAAAAAAAAACACATTGCGACAGTCGTTTGATTTTGTATAATTGGCTAAATTTATCATGTATCCAGCACATTTAGGCAACAAAGACGGTATGTTAATAATACAAATAGTTCCATAACATATTTGCTGTGTCCATTATGTAACAAAAAGCTGTTAATGCCGGCGTTACTTGTAGTCATTCAAAGAGGCATTCTTTGAACCTGTTCAGTGTTCACATTCCACGCATTTATGAGGCTTTCGTTTCTAATTAGCTTCACTTAGCGACTTGTAAGTAGTATGTTATTCGCCGGTTCTGCCCCACTCGCCTGCCCTCCCCCACCCACACGTCCCCCCGCTGCCGTTTGCATACTGCTTGCCGCTAAAAAAAAAAAAAAAAAAAAAAAAAAAAAAAAAAAAAAAAAAAAAAAAAAAAAAGGTTTAGCCCCCCATTTGAATCGTTTGCGCGCACTCTCGTACTCGTATGTAGCATAGTTTCGGAGATAGCTTTTTGCAGCGGTGCTCGTTGTTCGTTAATGACATGGGTAATTAGATAACGAACTCGGACGCTACGCTTAATCACCTGTCCATTCACAATGGCCTCGAAGTAACTCCAACTTGCTAATCCATACTAATATTATAAATGCGAAAGTGTGTCTGTCTGTCTGTCTGCTACGCTTTCCCGGCCCATCTTTTTAACCGATTTTGCTGAAATTTGGTATAGAGGTCCACGCGGACGGAGTCGCGGGAATCATCTAGTGACTAATATGCAAGGTTCAATGAAAGGAAACATTCTTTTACGGTTTTATTTCATACTAGCGATCCGGCCCGGCTTCGCTCGGGCAGCACTAATACTCCTAATCTATATATTTTATAAAATTCAAAGTCCTGACTGACTGACTGACTGACTGACTGACTGACTTATATATCAACGCATAGCCTAAACCGCTGGGGTAAGAAATACGTGTTTCACAGTTTTTGAAAATTCTACCCCCGAAGGGTTGAAATAGGGGGTGAAAATCCTTCATTGCTCAAGATATTTGTCAAGTTATATCAACGAAACTTGGTATTTTGGCTTTCAGTAATAATTAAAGAAGAATGTATGGCACAGTTTTTCAAAATTTCACCCCCAAACGGGAATAATAGGGGTTGAAAATTGATACGTAAGTCCTTCATTTCTCAAGTTATAGCCATGAAACTTAGCATTTGGGCTTCTGGTTAAATATAAAGAAGTACGTGTTTCACCATTTTTTGAAAATTCGATCCCCAAGGACGTTAAATAGAGAGTTTGTCCTTCAATCACGCCGCAAAAGAGCAACGGATCACGTGATTTTTTGCATGAGTATAGTTGAGGACCTGGAGAGTGACATAGACTATTTTTAAAACCGGAAAACTAAGGAGTGCCTGTGGGGAAAAAAACTTAAACCACACGGACGAAGTCGCGTGCTTAGTGAGCTAATCACTGACTCACTGACTAATCCCGATATCTCAGGAACTATAAAACATACAGACTTGAAATTTGGAAGGTAGATTCCTTCTATAGTGTAGACATCAGCAAAGAAACGGTTTTGAGAAAATTCACCCCTAAGGGGTTGAAATGGGGGTTGGAAGTTTGTATGAAAGTCCTTTGTTTTTGAAGTTAGACACATGAAAATTGGCATTTAAGTTATTAGTTTGAAATAATAAAAATCTGTATAAGCAATTTTTCGAAAATCTACCCCAAAGAGGGTGAAATGTTGGTTGGAAGTTTGTATGAAATTTCTATGTTTTTGAAGTTAGAGACTTGCAAATCGGGATTTAGGTTATAAGTTTTAAGTAATAATAAACACCTGCATAAGCTATATAAAGCCTCTTTAGATAGACTTTTTGCAGCAGGAAAATTTCATAATCTCATAGGAAATCAAAAATTGTACGCGGACGAAGTCGCGGGCGACCTCTAGTAGTCTATACCTATTATACCCAGTGGGCAGGTTTTACATTTCAATATTACATTGTAAGAGTATGCCCTTTCCTCACCACAGCCGCCAGCCCTCAGATTATTATATTCCATTTTCCCTTACACGTTACATTATTTCTATGATCTCATAAGATATTCATGTAAATTAAATGATGTGAAAGACAATTTTTATCTTAATTAGATACTTGAGATGAATAACATATTTATTTTGATAAGGATTCATACTATGTCGGTAAAAACACCTTCGCAAGTAAAGCATTGGTTTAGACCAAATTTGAAAATCACAGAAATGGTTATTGTGAGTCAACATTAAAAGATAGATACACGCTGTCGCGGACTTTTTTTTAGAACTTTTTGAGAGGAACAATTTCCCGCTACATTGTTTTCGTGTAACTTTAACTATTTACGCAGCGCACGCCACGTAAGCTCTCAAAAGAGACGATTTTTTCAGACTTGGTTCACATTATTGCAATTCTCGTAAGGATCTCTAATTTTTTTTGAAAATAAAATATAGCCTATGTTACTCGCTGATAATGTAGCTGTCTATAGGTGAAAGAATTTTTAAAATCGGTTGAATAGTTTTTGAGTTTATCCATTACAAACAAACAAACAAACAAATCTTTCCTCTTTATAATATTAGTTTAGATTTATTTCTCTTTAAATAGTTTTTTAAATAATCTATCCACTAACATATCATTCTCTAGCGTGTTATTATTGAATACATTTAAAAAATCCTGAGTTCTATAACCCAAATACATGTAATACAAATAGGTAATACAATATTGACCACATACTAAAGTGAAGTCGTTTTGTATTCTTCTCGTACTGTACCGCCATCCCCTGGAATTTCTTTTCAGAAACTGTCAATGATATTTAGTCGGTGCTCGCCCATATGAATCAAAATACTGACCAAGAATCAAAATGCTTATTATATAACTCGGGGTTGAAACATAAATTGGTAATCGGTTCGCAGCATATGCATTGTGTTCAATACTTGGATGGATTTTGCTTAGATACGACTTTATCTCTAAGGTATTCATGTTACCTACGTGACAGATACAGATATCATAACGCTGCAATGGATCATACATGAATGTGGATATAGAATGTACTTTACCTTATAACTTAATATAAAAATAAAAGATATATTCATTTTACAAGTGTTTTATTACATATAAATCTTATAATTAAAAAAAAAATACAAGTTTTGACTTAACTTATTTGCAATATAGTGTTACTTAACTGCTATAGTCAACTGTTACATTACGATTTCTATCAATTTCAATGACATTATTGATATTGACAATGTGCAGAGTTTGAACTCTGCATGAACTATACAGTTGATAGCCTTTTGCATATTGTTCCCTAGATATTCCGTTCCCTTCATTAAAAAAATGGATTCCCGTTCCTGAGAAATATGTATGATAGGCTGAACTGAAAGTATTATTACTGAATGATGGTTGCAAAGCTTTTGAAGGTATTTGTTGACCATCAATATACAAACTAAATGTATTCATCTGATAATTTTCAAAGTTGAATGGATTTTTTGTAAGAGTTCCATTAAATGCTGCATTACTAACAAATCCGACAATACATCTTTTAGGAACTTGACCAAGAAAAATATTATCGAGTGTTTTACCCTGAAACCCTGAAGGAATTGTTAAAACTTTAACTTCCGCTCGAGTTATTGGATATTTTGCAGTAGCAGATGCTAAAACTTTTTGATGTGCAAGCAATACAGTTGGATTTATCCGCGCGCGCCGAACTATAAGTCACATCGACGGTTACAAACAGCATTTCGTAAAAACGTTCCTTGAATGATTAACTAATTGCTCTTTGTTAAGCTACTCGCTGCTGTATTGGAGTGCATGGAAACTTCTTATGCGTTATAAATACAATTTATTATTTTTCAAATATTGACCGTGATAGTACTCACCATACTACTATTTTTTTCTAAAATTGAGAAATTAGAAAACCACCAACAAAATGATTGCAGTCATGTTATTACAGAATTACCAAACAATGAACTTACTAAAATATTCTTGTATTGAATTATCACATTCTTTACAGAAACTACTTTTGAAACTTCGTATCTCTCATGGGTACAATTTATTCTCTTTCAAATGTTGACTTCAATAAACTACTCAGCAACAATCATCCTCTGCTGTATTACTATTCAATTAATAAAAAAAAATCACAACTTCTGTAACCTCTAAACTTTATATTATATTGTCCACAAACTGAAGTATAAAAATTTTGTATCCTTCTTCTATTGAAATACCACATTATTTACAGAAACTGCTTTTGAAACTTCGTATCTCTCATGGCTACAATTTACTTTCTTTTAAATGTTGACTTAAATAAACTACTCAACAACATATCATTCTCTACTGTATTACTATTAAATGAATCAAAAAATCACAACTTCTGTAACCTCTAAACATAAAATACATTATACTATATTGTCCACAAACTGAAGTGTAATAATTTTGTATCATTCTTCTATTGAGATACCACATTCTTATCTGAAACTGCTTATGAAACTTTGTATCTATCAAATCAATTTGTCTCTTTCAAATGTTGACTTCAATAAACTTCTCAACAGCAATCATTCTCTTCTGTATTACTATTCAATTAATAAAAAAATCACAACTTCTGTAACCTCTAAACATTATACTATATTGTCCACAAACTGAAGTGTAATAATTTTGAATCCTTCTTCTATTAAAATACCACATTCTTATCAGAAACTGACAAACTCGTTTGACTTTCAAACATCAAATTATATTGTTTTCCGTGGAAACGATCTAAATATTTTCCTGAATTCTATATGTGATACTTTTACAAATAAAATTAGTTCTTTTGAGACAAAATATTGTGGTTGGAGCTTAACAACATAAAATGCTTATTAAATTTCGCGATAGTACTCACCATACTACTACATTTTTCTCAAATTGAGAAATAAGAAAACCACCAACAAAATGATTGCATTCATGTTATTACAGAATTACCAAAACAATGAACTCACTAAAAAAATTTGTTCAGGCCGCCATCAAACGATAAAATAAAATTTGATAAGTTTAATAAAAAGTTGAGAATACCATTTGTAATATATGCCGATTTCGAAGCCTTTTTAAAACCAATAAATTCATGTTCAAATGATTCTAAACCTTTTACTGAGAATATTCAGAATCATGAAGTATATAGTTTCGGATATTATATTAAATGTTCATATGATAGCCTTTCAAAATATGAAACGTACACCGGTCCGGATTGTACTAAAGTATTTATGGAACGACTCCATAAAGACGTGAAACTAATATGATTTACAGAAACTGCTTTTGAAACTTCGTATCTCTCATGGCTACAATTTACTTTCTTTTAAATGTTGACTTAAATAAACTACTCAACAACAATCATTCTCTACTGTATTACTATTAAATTAATCAAAACGTTGTTCATTCATTGAATTTTATGGAAGGTGAAATCGAAGTATAAGTTCACTAATGTTTCATAAAAAACGTTTAACAAATGATCATTTCACAAAAAAACGTTTCAAAACTATTCAGGTGACAATCAACATATTTCTAAAAATATCATTTTACTTATAAAAAGTCATTTGGCAAATACTCAATTCACAAATATTTTACATTGCAAATTTGTTGAATATTAAAATTATCATTTACAAAGGTATTATTTCAACAAGTTAAAACTTGTCAAAAAAAGTATTGTCAAAAAAAAAAATTATAGAACCAATTGTTTGTTTAAAGATGAATTTTTGATTCATAATTTTGCCAAACGTTGGTTGTGAAATGAAAATTTGTTATTTGTTTTGTAGGAAATGATAGATAGGATACCCGAAGTATTACCTCAAAATAAGGAAAGATATATTTCGTTTTCAAAAAATTGACAAATACTCAATTCACAAAATAAGGTTTTACGTTGCAAATTTGTTGAATGTTAAATTATCATTTACAAATGTATTATTTCAACAAATTAAAACGTGTAAAAAAAAAAATTTTTTTAAAAAATAAAAATTATAAAATAATTTATAGAACCAATTGTTTGTTTTTAGATGAATTTTTGATTTATATTTTGCCAAACGTTGGTTGTGAAATGAAAATTTGTTATTTGTTTTGTAGGAAATGATAGATAGGATACCCGAAGTATTACCTCAAAATAAGGAAAGATATATTTCGTTTTCAAAAAATTGACAAATACTCAATTCACAAAATAAGGTTTTACGTTGCAAATTTGTTGAATGTTAAATTATCATTTACAAATGTATTATTTCAACAAATTAAAACGTGTAAAAAAAAAAAAAATTTTTTAAAAAATAAAAATTATAAAATAATTTATAGAACCAATTGTTTGTTTTTAGATGAATTTTTGATTTATATTTTGCCAAACGTTGGTTGTGAAGTGAAAATTTGTTATTTGTTTTGTAGGAAATGATAGATAGGATACCCGAAGTATTACCTCAAAATAAGGAAAGATATATTTCGTTTTCAAAAAATTGACAAATACTCAATTCACAAAATAAGGTTTTACGTTGCAAATTTGTTGAATGTTAAATTATCATTTACAAATGTATTATTTCAACAAATTAAAACGTGTAAAAAAAAAAAAAATTTTTTAAAAAATAAAAATTATAAAATAATTTATAGAACCAATTGTTTGTTTTTAGATGAATTTTTGATTTATATTTTGCCAAACGTTGGTTGTGAAGTGAAAATTTGTTATTTGTTTTGTAGGAAATGATAGATAGGATACCCGAAGTATTACCTCAAAATAAGGAAAGATATCTAGAAATTATTTTATAATTTTTTTAAAAAAAAAAAAATTTTAAAATAATTTCTAGAACCCTACAAAACAAATAACAAATTTTCATTTCACAACCAACGTTTGGCAAAATATAAATCAAAAATTCATCTAAAAACAAACAATTGGTTCTATAAATTATTTTATAATTTTTTTTAAAAAAAAATTTTTTTTTTTACACGTTTTAATTTGTTGAAATAATACATTTGTAAATGATAATTTAACATTCAACAAATTTGCAACGTAAAACCTTATTTTGTGAATTGAGTATTTGTCAATTTTTTGAAAACGAAATATATCTTTCCTTATTTTGAGGTAATACTTCGGGTATCCTATCTATCATTTCCTACAAAACAAATAACAAATTTTCACTTCACAACCAACGTTTGGCAAAATATAAATCAAAAATTCATCTAAAAACAAACAATTGGTTCTATAAATTATTTTATAATTTTTATTTTTTAAAAAATTTTTTTTTTTTTTACACGTTTTAATTTGTTGAAATAATACATTTGTAAATGATAATTTAACATTCAACAAATTTGCAACGTAAAACCTTATTTTGTGAATTGAGTATTTGTCAATTTTTTGAAAACGAAATATATCTTTCCTTATTTTGAGGTAATACTTCGGGTATCCTATCTATCATTTCCTACAAAACAAATAACAAATTTTCACTTCACAACCAACGTTTGGCAAAATATAAATCAAAAATTCATCTAAAAACAAACAATTGGTTCTATAAATTATTTTATAATTTTTATTTTTTAAAAAATTTTTTTTTTTTTTACACGTTTTAATTTGTTGAAATAATACATTTGTAAATGATAATTTAACATTCAACAAATTTGCAACGTAAAACCTTATTTTGTGAATTGAGTATTTGTCAATTTTTTGAAAACGAAATATATCTTTCCTTATTTTGAGGTAATACTTCGGGTATCCTATCTATCATTTCCTACAAAACAAATAACAAATTTTCATTTCACAACCAACGTTTGGCAAAATATAAATCAAAAATTCATCTAAAAACAAACAATTGGTTCTATAAATTATTTTATAATTTTTATTTTTTAAAAAAATTTTTTTTTTTACACGTTTTAATTTGTTGAAATAATACATTTGTAAATGATAATTTAACATTCAACAAATTTGCAACGTAAAACCTTATTTTGTGAATTGAGTATTTGTCAATTTTTTGAAAACGAAATATATCTTTCCTTATTTTGAGGTAATACTTCGGGTATCCTATCTATCATTTCCTACAAAACAAATAACAAATTTTCATTTCACAACCAACGTTTGGCAAAATTATGAATCAAAAATTCATCTTTAAACAAACAATTGGTTCTATAATTTTTTTTTTTGACAATACTTTTTTTGACAAGTTTTAACTTGTTGAAATAATACCTTTGTAAATGATAATTTTAATATTCAACAAATTTGCAATGTAAAATATTTGTGAATTGAGTATTTGCCAAATGACTTTTTATAAGTAAAATGATATTTTTAGAAATATGTTGATTGTCACCTGAATAGTTTTGAAACGTTTTTTTGTGAAATGATCATTTGTTAAACGTTTTTTATGAAACATTAGTGAACTTATACTTCGATTTCACCTTCCATAAAATTCAATGAATGAACAACGTTTTGATTAATTTAATAGTAATACAGTAGAGAATGATTGTTGTTGAGTAGTTTATTTAAGTCAACATTTAAAAGAAAGTAAATTGTAGCCATGAGAGATACGAAGTTTCAAAAGCAGTTTCTGTAAATCATATTAGTTTCACGTCTTTATGGAGTCGTTCCATAAATACTTTAGTACAATCCGGACCGGTGTACGTTTCATATTTTGAAAGGCTATCATATGAACATTTAATATAATATCCGAAACTATATACTTCATGATTCTGAATATTCTCAGTAAAAGGTTTAGAATCATTTGAACATGAATTTATTGGTTTTAAAAAGGCTTCGAAATCGGCATATATTACAAATGGTATTCTCAACTTTTTATTAAACTTATCAAATTTTATTTTATCGTTTGATGGCGGCCTGAACAAATTTTTTTAGTGAGTTCATTGTTTTGGTAATTCTGTAATAACATGAATGCAATCATTTTGTTGGTGGTTTTCTTATTTCTCAATTTGAGAAAAATGTAGTAGTATGGTGAGTACTATCGCGAAATTTAATAAGCATTTTATGTTGTTAAGCTCCAACCACAATATTTTGTCTCAAAAGAACTAATTTTATTTGTAAAAGTATCACATATAGAATTCAGGAAAATATTTAGATCGTTTCCACGGAAAACAATATAATTTGATGTTTGAAAGTCAAACGAGTTTGTCAGTTTCTGATAAGAATGTGGTATTTTAATAGAAGAAGGATTCAAAATTATTACACTTCAGTTTGTGGACAATATAGTATAATGTTTAGAGGTTACAGAAGTTGTGATTTTTTTATTAATTGAATAGTAATACAGAAGAGAATGATTGCTGTTGAGAAGTTTATTGAAGTCAACATTTGAAAGAGACAAATTGATTTGATAGATACAAAGTTTCATAAGCAGTTTCAGATAAGAATGTGGTATCTCAATAGAAGAATGATACAAAATTATTACACTTCAGTTTGTGGACAATATAGTATAATGTATTTTATGTTTAGAGGTTACAGAAGTTGTGATTTTTTGATTCATTTAATAGTAATACAGTAGAGAATGATATGTTGTTGAGTAGTTTATTTAAGTCAACATTTAAAAGAAAGTAAATTGTAGCCATGAGAGATACGAAGTTTCAAAAGCAGTTTCTGTAAATAATGTGGTATTTCAATAGAAGAAGGATACAAAATTTTTATACTTCAGTTTGTGGACAATATAATATAAAGTTTAGAGGTTACAGAAGTTGTGATTTTTTTTTATTAATTGAATAGTAATACAGCAGAGGATGATTGTTGCTGAGTAGTTTATTGAAGTCAACATTTGAAAGAGAATAAATTGTACCCATGAGAGATACGAAGTTTCAAAAGTAGTTTCTGTAAAGAATGTGATAATTCAATACAAGAATATTTTAGTAAGTTCATTGTTTGGTAATTCTGTAATAACATGACTGCAATCATTTTGTTGGTGGTTTTCTAATTTCTCAATTTTAGAAAAAAATAGTAGTATGGTGAGTACTATCACGGTCAATATTTGAAAAATAATAAATTGTATTTATAACGCATAAGAAGTTTCCATGCACTCCAATACAGCAGCGAGTAGCTTAACAAAGAGCAATTAGTTAATCATTCAAGGAACGTTTTTACGAAATGCTGTTTGTAACCGTCGATGTGACTTATAGTTCGGCGCGCGCGGATAAATCCAACTGTATTGCTTGCACATCAAAAAGTTTTAGCATCTGCTACTGCAAAATATCCAATAACTCGAGCGGAAGTTAAAGTTTTAACAATTCCTTCAGGGTTTCAGGGTAAAACACTCGATAATATTTTTCTTGGTCAAGTTCCTAAAAGATGTATTGTCGGATTTGTTAGTAATGCAGCATTTAATGGAACTCTTACAAAAAATCCATTCAACTTTGAAAATTATCAGATGAATACATTTAGTTTGTATATTGATGGTCAACAAATACCTTCAAAAGCTTTGCAACCATCATTCAGTAATAATACTTTCAGTTCAGCCTATCATACATATTTCTCAGGAACGGGAATCCATTTTTTTAATGAAGGGAACGGAATATCTAGGGAACAATATGCAAAAGGCTATCAACTGTATAGTTCATGCAGAGTTCAAACTCTGCACATTGTCAATATCAATAATGTCATTGAAATTGATAGAAATCGTAATGTAACAGTTGACTATAGCAGTTAAGTAACACTATATTGCAAATAAGTTAAGTCAAAACTTGTATTTTTTTTTTAATTATAAGATTTATATGTAATAAAACACTTGTAAAATGAATATATCTTTTATTTTTATATTAAGTTATAAGGTAAAGTACATTCTATATCCACATTCATGTATGATCCATTGCAGCGTTATGATATCTGTATCTGTCACGTAGGTAACATGAATACCTTAGAGATAAAGTCGTATCTAAGCAAAATCCATCCAAGTATTGAACACAATGCATATGCTGCGAACCGATTACCAATTTATGTTTCAACCCCGAGTTATATAATAAGCATTTTGATTCTTGGTCAGTATTTTGATTCATATGGGCGAGCACCGACTAAATATCATTGACAGTTTCTGAAAAGAAATTCCAGGGGATGGCGGTACAGTACGAGAAGAATACAAAACGACTTCACTTTAGTATGTGGTCAATATTGTATTACCTATTTGTATTACATGTATTTGGGTTATAGAACTCAGGATTTTTTAAATGTATTCAATAATAACACGCTAGAGAATGATATGTTAGTGGATAGATTATTTAAAAAACTATTTAAAGAGAAATAAATCTAAACTAATATTATAAAGAGGAAAGATTTGTTTGTTTGTTTGTTTGTAATGGATAAACTCAAAAACTATTCAACCGATTTTAAAAATTCTTTCACCTATAGACAGCTACATTATCAGCGAGTAACATAGGCTATATTTTATTTTCAAAAAAAATTAGAGATCCTTACGAGAATTGCAATAATGTGAACCAAGTCTGAAAAAATCGTCTCTTTTGAGAGCTTACGTGGCGTGCGCTGCGTAAATAGTTAAAGTTACACGAAAACAATGTAGCGGGAAATTGTTCCTCTCAAAAAGTTCTAAAAAAAAGTCCGCGACAGCGTGTATCTATCTTTTAATGTTGACTCACAATAACCATTTCTGTGATTTTCAAATTTGGTCTAAACCAATGCTTTACTTGCGAAGGTGTTTTTACCGACATAGTATGAATCCTTATCAAAATAAATATGTTATTCATCTCAAGTATCTAATTAAGATAAAAATTGTCTTTCACATCATTTAATTTACATGAATATCTTATGAGATCATAGAAATAATGTAACGTGTAAGGGAAAATGGAATATAATAATCTGAGGGCTGGCGGCTGTGGTGAGGAAAGGGCATACTCTTACAATGTAATATTGAAATGTAAAACCTGCCCACTGGGTATAATAGGTATAGACTACTAGAGGTCGCCCGCGACTTCGTCCGCGTACAATTTTTGATTTCCTATGAGATTATGAAATTTTCCTGCTGCAAAAAGTCTATCTAAAGAGGCTTTATATAGCTTATGCAGGTGTTTATTATTACTTAAAACTTATAACCTAAATCCCGATTTGCAAGTCTCTAACTTCAAAAACATAGAAATTTCATACAAACTTCCAACCAACATTTCACCCTCTTTGGGGTAGATTTTCGAAAAATTGCTTATACAGATTTTTATTATTTCAAACTAATAACTTAAATGCCAATTTTCATGTGTCTAACTTCAAAAACAAAGGACTTTCATACAAACTTCCAACCCCCATTTCAACCCCTTAGGGGTGAATTTTCTCAAAACCGTTTCTTTGCTGATGTCTACACTATAGAAGGAATCTACCTTCCAAATTTCAAGTCTGTATGTTTTATAGTTCCTGAGATATCGGGATTAGTCAGTGAGTCAGTGATTAGCTCACTAAGCACGCGACTTCGTCCGTGTGGTTTAAGTTTTTTTCCCCACAGGCACTCCTTAGTTTTCCGGTTTTAAAAATAGTCTATGTCACTCTCCAGGTCCTCAACTATACTCATGCAAAAAATCACGTGATCCGTTGCTCTTTTGCGGCGTGATTGAAGGACAAACTCTCTATTTAACGTCCTTGGGGATCGAATTTTCAAAAAATGGTGAAACACGTACTTCTTTATATTTAACCAGAAGCCCAAATGCTAAGTTTCATGGCTATAACTTGAGAAATGAAGGACTTACGTATCAATTTTCAACCCCTATTATTCCCGTTTGGGGGTGAAATTTTGAAAAACTGTGCCATACATTCTTCTTTAATTATTACTGAAAGCCAAAATACCAAGTTTCGTTGATATAACTTGACAAATATCTTGAGCAATGAAGGATTTTCACCCCCTATTTCAACCCTTCGGGGGTAGAATTTTCAAAAACTGTGAAACACGTATTTCTTACCCCAGCGGTTTAGGCTATGCGTTGATATATAAGTCAGTCAGTCAGTCAGTCAGTCAGTCAGTCAGGACTTTGAATTTTATAAAATATATAGATTAGGAGTATTAGTGCTGCCCGAGCGAAGCCGGGCCGGATCGCTAGTATGAAATAAAACCGTAAAAGAATGTTTCCTTTCATTGAACCTTGCATATTAGTCACTAGATGATTCCCGCGACTCCGTCCGCGTGGACCTCTATACCAAATTTCAGCAAAATCGGTTAAAAAGATGGGCCGGGAAAGCGTAGCAGACAGACAGACAGACACACTTTCGCATTTATAATATTAGTATGGATTAGCAAGTTGGAGTTACTTCGAGGCCATTGTGAATGGACAGGTGATTAAGCGTAGCGTCCGAGTTCGTTATCTAATTACCCATGTCATTAACGAACAACGAGCACCGCTGCAAAAAGCTATCTCCGAAACTATGCTACATACGAGTACGAGAGTGCGCGCAAACGATTCAAATGGGGGGCTAAACCTTTTTTTTTTTTTTTTTTTTTTTTTTTTTTTTTTTTTTTTTTTTTTTTTTTTTTAGCGGCAAGCAGTATGCAAACGGCAGCGGGGGGACGTGTGGGTGGGGGAGGGCAGGCGAGTGGGGCAGAACCGGCGAATAACATACTACTCTTGTACTATATTATGAACTAACATGCATGCTTGCGTTTTATGTTTAGATTAGGAAAATACCAGCCTTATATCCGTAACAGTTTAAAAGTAGAGTTACCATTGCGTCCTAGTATTGACTGAGAGACTCCCAGGTTTTCAGTTACAGTCCAAAGGTATGTAAATAACCTATGCCAATCCGCACCTGAAGCGTAGTGGACAATGGCTTAAGCCCTAGTTATTCCGAAAAGAGATCTTTGCTATTAGGTAGTATTGGACCAGCCATGGGTTGAGATGACGAGAATGATGACAGTTGGATAGAAGTAAGCGGAAGTCCAGGATAACAACTTGTAAGGGATGATAACTTCTGGAGCGAGGTCGGATGACTGGAGTGAAAACTCCAGCTGGGAGGGGCAACACGCACAAAAAACCTCCAACTGGAGGTAACCTGCCCAGTAGAAAGAAGAAGAAGAACAACTTGTAATCTTTGGCGGATTATGAAAGCTTATTCGTTGGTGATGAAAGTATAATATTATATAGGTATACGTGTTCGTGGGAATATCGCTGTGTGCACAAAAATATATAAAATAAACTTTCTCTATTGGAGAGTCTTGAAATTACATACCTACGAGTATAAGAGTCACGGGGTCAAATATAGTTACATTAATTAAATAATATAGTCTTAAGTTTGCATGAGAAATGGGAATTATATTTTCATGCAATGTTAAAAATATTTATTTATTATCCAAGTCGAATGGAAATGATGGTACGCACATGTTAAAACCTACCTATTATATCCCATACGGCCTCCATAAAGAAACACTTCCGTAAAACTTTAATTGATGTAGGTATTTAAACTAAAGAAACCTCATCAAAGAAGGCTTTTAAGGTTTTTCTTTTTAAATGCGGCGAAGGGTGAATCGCTCACTGGCTAACGAGGTCACTAAGTGTCGAGCTTTGAAAGGTATAAATGAATTTACTATAAGGAATTCAGCTTTTGCGAAAACTTTTGGTTGCTATTGCCTATTCCGATGTTTTAAATTTTATCATATTCTATTTCTATAAAAGAAAAGATATATGTATGTAGCCTATATGTATTTCCTGGGATGCTACCAATTTTGATCAACTTTGGACCATCTCTGTACTTACCAAATTTCGTCCAAATTGGTTGAACGTTGACGTGAAAGCGTAGCGTGACAGACAGACCGACACACTTTCGCATTTATAATATTAGTATGAATTTCTTTATAGACGATATAGTAACATTTAAGATAGGTACGTTGAACCTAGGGGGTTTTAAACTAAGATCCTTAGCCCTTAATTTTAAACCCCCTAAATAACGTCGATATATCCCCATTGTTGCCTTAACAGGCTATCGACGCTAGATCCTCACTATTTTCTTACAATAGGATTTTGAAATATTTTCAGATAGAGATTTTTCTTTATTTTCCTAATAGCCTATTCACTCTTAAACTAGATGATAATCGCGACTGCGTCCGGGTAGTGCACGGTATTTTAAAAAATACCGTGGGAACCGGGAACGTACCTAGCCTAGGTCCATCTTTAAAATGCTAGCTTTCTATCTACCAAATAACGTCAAAATCGGATAAACGGTAGTGCCGTAAAAATGCAACAGACTGGCATACAGAAAGACGGATAAATATACACTTTCACATAATATATTAAATTATAATATTAGTAATGGAATATTGCAAAAAAGGTATCTACCTACAAAACGCTCTGAATAAAGAACCTCTCACAGACTCACGTATCTTATAAAACCTACTCAATAAAATAAACATCGGTTGAAAACCATGCAAAATACCTACATGGATTACTTATGATCAATCATGCTTAGCCGTGAAATATTGCAGCGCAAAACGATCTAGGTTACAAGCTCATCGATTCCGATTACCAACTCGAGTGGCAACGATCCCCTGTCAGCGCTAGGCCAGTTATTTGCAGTTCCCCTTTAGACACGAAACGCGGTCATTACCCTCGGCGCCCGTCTGCCAAGCGTCTACGACCTTCCTCCACAACTACATACATAACAACACAAAAAATTAGCCTGCTCCGTATCCATTGAGCACAAAGCACTAAACCTATAGCAGCGTCAATCGATAAACGCGTAATGTATGTAAAATCAACCGATACAATCTTCGATCGAAACAGTAAACATTGCTCATTATTCGCTTATTCGATGTTTGAAATTAATCGATAAAATCTCGGCAGTCAGTGTAGCGATCAAAGCGTTTCGTTCCTTTGACGTCCGATCGCGGGGAGAAATCGATATCTCTCCGCGAATTATTATCGTCGGAATCGGGAAGATAAGATCGTGAATTCGCGCACAGCACCGATGATAAAATTTACACGAGCAAAGGCGTATCTACACGATCTGGCCTAATTGATGCATTTCCATTGCGGGCATGCGGTGAATTATAGACATTGGTGACTGATGTTGTAAATTTTAACTAATCCTAGGAAAAACATGTAGCAACGCATACCGGCAACGAATGTACCTATACCGGCGGAGTGGAGTAGAGTGGAGGTGAATCTTTTTGATAACATATACAACCTTATTTTATTTCATTTGAAATTGGTAGGTACACTGAAAACGAAAAACTCAGGAGGAGAAAGGACGTGCGCCGCACCCGTGCGTGATGTTAATAAGGCTTAGATCTTTGAGTTTTTACCATAAAATAAATCTCGTTCTTGAGTCTTGAATCCAATCCGGTCTGCCTGTATACTTTGCACTTTAGGCTGACACCTATTGGCTACTGTTGCTTGAGCGATTTCTCCCTCTTTTAGCAGCAGCTGACTTTTACCAGCTTTAAGTTTCAAGTAGACCTAATTCGGAACTAATGTTGAGCAATTCGTATACTAAGAGAAGTTTGAGTTTTTTTATACAGTAAATACACACAATCAGTACATATCCACTGGTATAGGTACATCTATATATATATAAATCTCGTGTCACAATGTTTGTCCTCAATGGACTTCTAAACCACTTAACCGATTATAATAAAATTCGCACACCATGTGCAGTTCGATCTAACTTGAGAGATAGGATAGTTTATATTATATAGATTAGGATTATTAGTGCTACCCGTGCGAAGCCGGGGCGGATCGCTAGTAGATAAATAGATATGTACTACGTACCTATCCCTAGGACCTAGGTAACCAATTTATATGCCGTATCGTTTCGAAACGTTAAGTGGCGTGCTAGTAGCGATGGCTTTTGCCGGAGTTGGTAACTTCTTCCACCACAAGGAACCTTGACCTAAGCCATTTAACAAAACTCCAATTGTTTTAACAGACAAGCAAGGCCGTTAGGCGCTGAAAACCACTCGATTTTTTATTCTAAAGAAAGGATGATGCATTTAACTAAAGTTTTGTCATGAACTCAGAGCTATCTTTTGCGTGGATATGCAAGAAAAACGTTTGAAGTTGAAAGTTCGGAACTCTTTATTAATGTGAGATTATAAAATCACACATTGCAAAGCACTGCAAAATCCCGTGAAAAAGAAGGAAAACACTCGAACGGACAAAAAACTAAGTAGACCAACATTAAATAAATTAAATTAAATTTTAGTAACGTTATAATATTATGCTAAATAAATGGTAGTTATTTCGAAAGCATTGAAACTTTAATTTTACTGACAGAAATTGTTAGATAGACAGTTAATAGGAAAGGGAACTTCTAACAAAATCTAGATTCGTAGATCGGAGCAGTGGAGGAGTACGCTGACCTCATATCCTTCTACCTACGCGCAAAAGTCGACCTCCATCAATCAATAACAACATTACTATAGCACGTAAGCACTGGCGGTTGGCCAGCGGAACAAGAAACTTTACTGTAAGAATTTTTCAGAAAGCCTACTTATACAAGTTCGTAACTGTGACATGTAGAGATTTATTGCCGAACTTTCAAGTTTTTGCTTGTTTTGCAATACGTTTTTCCTGTTGGCTTAAAAATTATTTGCCCTAGCATCTTCTTATTATTTAATTTTTGAAGCTTATTAAATAAGAACTTATGTTTCCCTTTGCCTGTAATGTTTTTCCAGAGCAAGCTATTGCGGGTGACAATGGTCGGCGAGAAGTTTCGTATCTATTTTACATCTTTCGTTTTCTTTGAGAGTTGGATTTCAATCTTCAGGATAAAAGCTACGTTTCTGCTGGTCAAGGAATAAGACGAACACATTTTCAGCATAATAGGGTATGTAGCTTCCTGTTACAAATACGATGGATTGATGTCTCTATAAATACCTAGGACATGGTACTGAAGGAAGTTCTGAAGAATTACGCTACACACGCCGCATGCACATCTTATAGCTATTGCAATAAAACAAGACATAAATAAATTACCCGTACGATCAATTAAAGGAAATCTCATGTAAATTACGACTTACGAGCACTATAGCAGTCAAGAGCACCGCTAAACGATCGCGTAGGAGGAAAAGTGAAGAGTTATTGATGTTTTGAATAGAGTGAAGACAACGCTCAATATAGTTCATAATTGACGACGTAGAGACGGTGATCTATTTCATGATTTAGTGTTGTTGTTTTAACTATTATGAAAGGTCTTCAATGATCCCTAGTTTGGTCATTGATGACGTGGTTACATATTGGATAGGAGTAGGCGTTACTTTGCGGAAGTCCATGATAATGAAGGAACTAGAAATTTATTTCGCTATAATCCGCAACAGTAGGCAAATATATGTGGTACAGCGTATCTTGCACTTGCAGCTTGCAATATTCACCACACCACATAAACTTCCAAAATATTCTCAACGTACGTTTCACTCCGACACCGGAGCATCTTCAGGAGATGTTGACTTTTACAATCGTGCATTGTCGAGTCAACTATGGCTAATTTAAGTACAACAAGTGCGAGTCGGACTCGCGCACCGAGGGTTCCGTACAAACTTGTAGTAAGTTTTAAATTATTAAAAAAAAACTACTTACTAGATCTCGTTCCAACAAATTTTCGGTGGAAGTTTGCATGATAATGTACATCATATATTTTTTTTAGTTTTATCATTCTCTTATTTTAGAAGTTACAGGTGGCGGGACACACATTTTACCACTTTGGAAGTGTCTCTCGGGCAAACTAATCAGTTTAGAAAAAAATGATATTAGAAACCTCAATATCATTTTTGAAGACCTATCCATAGATATCCCACACGAATGGGTTTGATGAAAAAAAAATTTTTGAGTTTCAGTATGGGGACTAAGTATGGGGACCCCCAAAATTTATTGTTTTTTTTCTAGTTTTGTGTGAAAATGTTAATGCGGTTCACAGAATACATCTACTTACCCAGTTTCAACAGTATAGTTCTTATAGTTTCGGAAAAAAGTGGCTGTGACATACGGACGGACACACAGACAGACAGACAGACAGACAGACAGACATGACGAATCTATAAGGGTTCCGTTTTTGCCAAATTTGGCTACGGAACCCTAAAAACGCATCAATTCCATCAAAATGCCAACTTATTACTTCCTGCCTTGCCTGTATGCATAACTGTAATTTACTTTTATTTCAGATTTATGATCTCCAATATAATTAGGTTAGTGACGTTTGGTAGAGGTAGGTACATATTAATTAATATAGTTATAGTATCAATCTATGGAAAAACATTAATCAAAGATTAATCAAAATATCATAGTCTGGAGACTAACTGGAATAGTCATGGAAAAATAAGATTGAGAGTCCTACAATTTCCGAAATAAAATAGGTCAGTAAGTAGAATGATTAAATTATTTTAGTTAAAGAATTTTTTTTAAAGACGAACGTGTGTTAGTTCAGTAGAAACAAAAACACCTCCACATATACACGGCTTAAGAGTGGTGGTGTACAAACACAGTAATTCAATCAATTACATTTCAATTCCATTTGGCATCTCGATTGCATTAATTGATAGAGTTGTTCCTCCAAGAGGCAATTAATTAAATTGCCCGCGACCGCTAACCACAAAAGCGGTGAGTACAAACTATAAAACGACCACAATGAAGTGTAAGAGAACCGAAACGCACAAAAAAACCCAGGGGTCATTCTACCATCGCCTAGCCATATTGCTTCAACTTTATTGACGTTAGTGTTTCAGAACTGGGTATTTGACTACTATTCAAATAAACTATTTTTTTAGTGATTATTAAATAGTGGATCCATTGACTTACCAATACCTGGTACAATAGTTGGTAAATCGATGAGTGGATCTTCCAAAAGTCGTAATATCCACGTCCCCTGATAGTTTTATGTTGAATCGATTAAAGTAAAAAAAGTGCGTCGAACTTTAATGACGTCACATTTCAGAATTTCATATTCCTGTACTTAGGAAGCGTTTTGACTTTAAAAAAAGTTGCTGATTTGACTATTTGTCAAATACCCAATTATAATCTTTATTTTGAGGACGTCAAGGTACGTGACATCATACTACTATTATTTATTTTTTTAAACATTTAACCAAAAAAATTACCAATCCTCTAGCTTTTTTTAAATACCTTCTTAAAATGTACCTTGCTAAGACTAAGAGTAGCTGCTCCTGTACTGATACAGGATCAAATTTCTTATTGACCGAGCGAAGCGAAGGTCTCTGAGTCTACTTGGGTGAATTGGCACTTGTCCGTCCGTCCGTCCGTCCGTCCGTCCGTCCGTCCGTCTGTCAGAGCCTTATAACTTCTGAATTGCTGAACGTAATTACTTCAAATTTAAATATAATATGTAAACCTATGGCCTCCCGCCGAATATGGCTTAAAAAGTTATAAAAATCTTTATTTCAGGGGGGCTCTCATAGAAGCGAATGCGAAGTAAAATATTTTTTATAGCGTTACATAGGGTTGCGGTATATCATTTTAAAGATAATTAGGAATAGAGTCCAAAAATATTTTTTTTTTAATTTTTCCCCTAAAATTGACGAAATGGGGGGCTTTCAAAGTGGCGATTTTCTAACGTCCAAAGTTGACCTCAGAACTCTCAATTTTCTGAACTCTCAAGCCTGAAACTTGATCAATTATTCGAATTATATCCTGTACATGAACAACAAATACTAAAATTAGATAAATATTATAAGGAAACGAAATTATTTAATTTTTAATGTGCTTCAGTATTATTAACAGAACTTCACAATTATGTGAATAGATGGCGCTCTGTACGAGTTTATGGATACCGCGAGGTCTAAGTTCGGGGCGAACCACTAGTACTTACGTAGATACCCCAATCTAGTATGACTAAAATGAAAAAAAATTACCACTTAAATGTTAGTAATCATCTATCTAACGCTATGTAAAAATCTCTATGTAAACAAAACCGCGTGCTGAATTTTACAGGCGTTCGACGTTAGACGCCTTACTGCCCGCCACCGCTAATTTCGTTTTTATATGCCAAGGTAATTATTTCGATTCGTTGATCCAACCAAGATGCAACTTTCATTTTACTTGCGAGTGCTTAATGCTTATGATGAACAAAATATGACGATCAAAATAACAGCCTCTAAGATAATGAAGACGATGATTGAGAGTTGGCAAGAGATCGATTAACTTCTAGTCATCAATTATAAACTCTTGTTTATTAGTATTGGCAGTATTTAATAAAATTTTACGTTCAATTAATCATAAACATGTTTTTTATGAGGATGTTATATTTGTTTATTTTATTACATAATTAAAACGGTACAGTTATCAGACATAACGATAATTACAATAATTTAAAAACATCATACTAATATTATACATGCGAAAGTGTGTGTGTTTGTTGGTTTGTCCTTCAACCACGCCGTAACAAAGCAATGGATCGACGTGGTCGTTTGCGTGGGTATAGTTGAGAACGGAAAGGGACATAGGCTACTTTTTATACCGGAAAATTGGGGAGTTCCAGTGGGAATTAAAAAACTTATTCCACGCGGATGAAGTCGCGTGCATCAGCTAGTAGGTAATGTAAACGAAATGGATGAAACTAAATTTAAGCAATGGCAGTCAAGAATACAATTATTTGAAGATTTAGGTACATATTATTGGAATGACAAAATACATAGATAAGTACTGTAATAATGTTAAGTAAATTAAAAAAAAAAGATCCAGAAAAGAATGATGAATGATGGAAGTAAACTGTTGGAAAAAAAGAGCCAAAATTAAAACTGTTTCTTATGACCATTGAAGTTTCAGGTTTACTATTCAAATAAAGAATAGTTAACATGTAAAATTTAACATGGAGCTTTTGAATACTTAATTGGTAGCACAGGTTGGTAATTAATCCATCGCTAGTTTGAAACGAGGAAATTTCAATAGCAATAAATCCGCCCACGGCTTGTAAATAAACACACCTCTTCAAATTTCCACGGGTTATGATCACGTTTCTACTTTGATATCTCTCATAGATAAAACCATAATGCCAGGCAGTAATACAAGACGATCTTCACGAAGTATTGCCGATAAGTGAGAGCTTCCACAATCAAGTAAAGTAAGGTAATTCAATACTATTGGCTATAATTTATGACCTAACAACGACAGGGTTGTAAAGGTTGAAACCGTCAATAGGAGATGGAACTTTGTTACAGTAAGCTCACGAATTATCGCCAGCGCTGGTAATAATTTATGACTCCACTAATATAAGGTTCTATGTTAGAAGCTGTAAACATAGAACATGGGACTTTGTTGCATTGCAGTTCGGTTGTGGTAGTACAAGACACGTCTGTATGATCACCTCTGGCCCTGTTTGGTGATTAGAACGTCGCGGTTACTACGTGGGAATGCGCAGCCCGACAAGGTGGCGAAATTACCTGCAAATTGCGGGATTAGATACACTCGAGTACGGAAGTCGTTGGACGCGAAAATCAATTCTAGAGTAAAGTAAGACCAGTTATGTGCTAGGAATTAATTAACATTTACATTCGTTTATTTTATACAAACAGATTTATAAAGAGTCCCTAGGACTTGTCGTAGGACTTGTAGGAGGATGTCTTGGAGTTCTTGTTATGCTTAAAATATGGTAAAAAATCTGTGTTATAATTTCAAAATGCTGTTATCAATACCTATATTTAACTAAGAAACCCTATGTTACCCCTTTAGGGGTTGAATTTTCAAAAATCCTTTCGTAACGGAAGCCTAGGTACCTACGTGATATCTTATAGCTACTGATCAGTAGGTATGCCTGGCCCGATCCTTCAAGTGGTTTGAGCTGTGCGTTGATAGATCAGTCAGTCAGTCACCTTTTCCATACCTATAGCAGGATTATTAGCTGATTAATTCTGGATTTTCTCATAAAGCTATAGCAATTAATTCTGGTGACTGACATAGTCTAATATGTTTATCGTCAGACCCATAAATCGAATAATTTTCAGTTTTCGGCCCCTAGGGCAAACAGGGGAATTCAAACAAAACCGCTATAATAGTATTTAGATATTACTTACTACTGATTAGGTACATAAAATTTAAAGGAAAATAAACGCAAATCAGCGCAAATAACTGAAGCCCTGCCGTCACGACTCCTGACCTATCAGTTGACGAACTTTAATGAGATTACGAGGTGACGTCTCCACATGCCTGTAATGACATACTGCCTTCTTTGTAATGAGGGTATCGGTCAACGGACTACCTAGTTACCTTTTGAAACTCAAACTCTAAACTTGTTTATAAGTATCATGTTGGACATGATATTGTCACTTATGATACTCTACCACCGGCTGGAAAGAAAATTCTACTGAGAACTTGCTCTAATAATTAAAAACAAGGTGGAGTGGTATGGATCTATTTATCATCATCACTTCAACCCATTGCCGGCTTACTACTGAGCATGAGTCTCCTCTCGGAATGAGAAGGATTTGGCCATAGTCCACCACGCTAGCCATGCGCGAATTGGCAAACTTCACACACCTTCGAGAGCAATAATATGAATAACTCTCGGGCATGCAGGTCGTTTGAAGCAAGTGATATTTAATTTCTTAAAACGCACATAACCTCCGTAGTGCCCCGGAGATCAAACCGGCGACCCCCTTATAGGAGGTCGGGTGTAGTCTATCACCATTTCACAAGCTATTTATAAAAGAGGTTTTATTTATATGCAAGTTAGCCCTTGATTTCTCCATGGTGTAAAGGAAGTTACAGTCTTAGATGAAAGCAGGCAAACCCAGAAGGAGTATTAAATAGCTGTTCACTTAATATAGGCACGGCCGACGCCTCTAACCAAATAAGATTAGTGCCAATTCGTAAATTATATTGCCAACTACCTGAATTTACAAAACGCTCCTTTCCCACAAAACTTTCCCTCCAACGTGGACGTTTCAGGCCGTCGTTATGTCCTGATATTACTTATTATGTGTTCGTCCTAATAAATCGTCCCTAAATGAACAAATTGAAAAACAACAAATACCTAAAAATACCTTCCTTCCTACCTACCTTCCGCAATCAACGCGTGCCATGTAGTTTAATTGGATTAGCAAGGTGACGTCGCGACTTGCCTCTAATGACCCACTGTTACGTGTACAATGTACATGCAGGTAATGAGTGCACAGGGCTATTATATCGTAATAGCCTTTGTGATGTTACAACAAAAAAATACCATTGGACCATATACTTAGGTAGGTATATGTCACAATAATATGTGGTGGAGAAAATATAAGATTAAAGTACAATACTAAAAGATGCCCGCAACTTCGTCCGTTTGGATTAAGGATTTTTTTGATCCCCGCGCAATCTATTTAATATGCCTATGCGTATAGCCTAGGTATGTGTTAAACTGTAAGAGTGAGCTTATACCACCTTATACTCTGAATTGAGACACAGGCTATATGCTATTTCTTGTATTGACCTATACCTAGCCTCATATTTACAAAAACACATTAGTCTATTTACGACATCTATTGTACACAATATACGTACGTATTTCCCTTATCTTATCTGTATATCTTAATCTTAAACCCACGTTTATTCGTTACAAATTGATCGAAGAACTACAATACGATTTGCTTTTAAATTGCATTAAATACGTCCATTTTAGCGTTTCTAGATGGAACCAGTATTTTGTTCTAGTGACAAAGTTCCACCTACGGCTGTGTTATTGCAAATTAAACGCTCTGGACTGAAAAACGACGCAGACGCTGCGGGGTGCCATTGTAAAGCCGAGTGCTCACAATCGCGCTGTCCAAAACTAATAAAAACTAAAACTACAAGGAAGGCATTTTCTGTTAAAATGATAATTTTCTCGTTTTATAATATTAGTAATATGCATACCAATATTATAAATGCGAAAATGTGTGTCTGTTTCGCCACGATTTTGTCATCCGGTTTTGATGAAATTTCGTACAGAGATTGCATCCCGGGGAAGGATATTTGCTACTTTTTATTCCGGAATCAACCGGATTCCCACGGAACCACAAAATCTTAGATCAACACGAACGAAGTCGCGGCCGTCATGTGTGTAAGTAATTATGATAAAATTAGTGTAATTTTATTAATCTTTAAGGGTCTAAATGCCTGACTCACTTAATTAAAAAATTTAAAAAAAAATCAGAGAAAAAGCAGAATAATAATTCCATGAGCTACTATCCACAACTTATAAAATGTCTTGATGTCATTTTTAGTAACTGATAAATTAAGTAGCTCTAGAGATAACGAGCAGGTAGATACTCGTAGGTTATTATACTCAAACTGAACTAATCCATCTAGTTTACGACAATAATTATTAATTAAAACTCTCCAATTACCTACGTACGACCGGTGGCATTGCCGCAGGCGACTTGACTGTCTGAAGCCGGTTGTACTCGACGCTCGTTATAAGTACGTGTAATTTGTCATAATATGTGTTATTATTCGGTTTTACACTTCTACTTTCATACGAGTCTCTCATTTTTTTTTTTATCCACTACAAGTTAGCCCTTGTCTGCAATCTCACCTGATGGTAAGTGATGATGCAGTCTAAGATGGTAGCGGGCTAACCTGTTAGGGGCATGGCAGTTATATGAAACCCATACCATTCGGTTTCTACACGGCATCGTACCGGAACGCTAAATCGCTTGGCGGCAATCAAATCAGTGCATTTAAACGTTTGTTATTAAAATGATAGAACATAAAATTTAAATTTAAATGCTGGCTAAGAACAGCAGCACGTAGACTGTAGATTTAGAAAACATATTCATGTTTATAAACAAGCTTTATAAGTTGTTTTATTTGATGGATGCTTAATTATTCTAAGGTCATGGGATTTAAGTTTCATAATATTTACGCGGCGTCTCCCATTTTGATGTTTGCTAAATCACACAATTCTGAGTATTTAAGATCACTGTCCAAGAATAGCAACTTTAAAATAAACTTTATCCGTATAGCAGAAATCAATTTGACTCACTCATGTGCCATAACCCTAACTCCACTAGTTGGCAGATTTAAATGAAAATCTTTCGCCCACGTCGACATAAGCTCATACATACCGAACGAGGCTCTGTTTCAATTATACCAACACTGTTGCAACGTACCTGGGAAAAGGAAAATAGTTTATCAGTTACATCATACTAATATTTTATATGCGAAAGTGTGTTTGTTTGTTGGTTTGTCCTTCAATCACGCCGCAACGGAGCCACGGATCGACGTGATTTTTGGCATGGGTACCTATAGTTGAGGACCTGGAGAGTGACATAGGCTTTTTATCCCAGAAAATTAAGGAGTTCCCGCGGGAACCAGAAAAACTTAAACCACGCAGACGAAGTCGCGGGTATCAGCTAGTATTATATAATTGCAGTTTATATAATTTTCGAATTACTTCAATAAATAGTTATAAGTAAACCTTTATGTAAAGTAACTAAAATCATAAAGACTTGATTTGATTTGAATGTAAAAATAAGAAAATGTAAGTCTTGATTAATCTAGTCTTGAAATATTAAAAGCATACGTTTTTATAAAAGGTTATGCTACGAAATCGCAACGTCTAACTATAAAGGACCAGTTTTGCTCTTTACTGAAGAAACCTGGCATGAATTAAAGTAACTGTTATCCAATTCATACAAGAAAGCACACATGATGAAAGGCCACCCAAATAAATGGCGATCTGCAGATAAGTTAATTTGAAAAAACTACCACCGCAGAGCTAGAAGGAAGGCATGCAAAAAATTAATGAGACCAATTTGTTAGCAATGGCGATATGTACCTGCTTACCCAGACATGCCCTTTCCAAAATGTAATTAGGCACAAAAAATTTCCCATGCTTTCACTGACTAGATATTATGATCCGTGCGACAGGTTTCTGTATATCACGACTTGATTTTAGATTTTTTAATCGATGTCTACACGATATACTTGGTGGAAACTCTTATCCGTCCCACTAATTTATACTGAGAAAAAAACAGTCAAAAGTACTTTTGAGTACAAGTATGTCAAAAGTAGTTCTAACAAAAAAATATTGGTCAAAACTCAAACCTCTAAATACTTACCTAGTTTTAAATCCGGCTTTGTCCTAGCAAGGGCGTTTACTATAATATTTTTTATGTGATATAATCATTGACTTATGGATATATCTTAGAATAATTACCTATAGAAACCCAGTACACTCGCGAAATGTAAGCCGTTAAATTGGTGCCATAAATGGCACCGTCAAGTCCGAAAAAAGCTGGTTAACTTAGTTTTTAGAAGCTACAATGCTACAAACATACTAACCAATTACTTACCCAACTTTTAGGGGGAAAACATTTAAACTGGAAACATTATGTTTGTGTCTGTGTGCGTGACAAGGCAAGTAAACACAGCAAAAATAGCGAATTTGTAGCTTGCGTTTTGAGAAGGCGTTGTTTGGAAACATACCTTCTATATGTAGTTATTCTAAGTCTATATATATAAAAGATATATTAAAAAAAGGCACAGAAAAGAAAGCATTTTCGCAAACTAGCAAATTTACGTAGGTACTTATAAATAAACCATATTCCCATACTTTCACTGGCAATCGTGAGACAGTTCTATAAATCACGATTCCATACTTAATTTCACAGGTTGTGATTCGACACTTAATTATACATGTTGATTAAACTGTAATCGATAAGTTACGCTATTACTGATGAATCTGGTCGACTAATATCGTAAACTGTATTATACTTATTGAAGACTTTGATTATTATATTTGATATTAATTCTGTGATATTAAGTACTTTAGGTACTATCGTAAATAAGTATTAGCACAGAATAGGTAATTGGTATAGTCGTAAAATAGTCGTAAAACACTTAGCTTTATAAGACCGTCTTATTTATTCTTGACCTCAAAATATGTACACTCCACTACTAAACCAAAATTGTTTTTTTCGATTAACTGAATCGTTATTACCTAGTTACTAGATGATGCCCGCGACTTCGTCTGCGTGGATTCCGTTTTTTTTCAATTCCCGCGGGAACTCCTTAATTTTCCGGGATAAAAAGTATCCCTGTACCAAATTTCATCAAAATCGGTTGAACAGGTGGGCCGTGAAAGCGTAGCAGACAGACGGACAGACAGACACACTTTCGCATTTATAATAATACTAGCTGATGCCCGCGACTTCGTCCGCGCAAATTGAGGTTTTTTGGTTCCCGCGGGAACTCCTTAATTTTCCAGGATAAAAAGCCTATGTCCTTCCCCGGGATGCTACCTATCTCTATACCAAATTTCATCCAAATCAGTTGAAAAGATGGGCCGTGAAAGCGTCGCAGACAGACAGATAGACAGACAGACAGACAGACACACTTTCGCATTTATAATATTAGTATGGATATATATATATATAGTATGGAAGTATGGATTGAGTTTTTACCGTCATATTAGAAAAAGTAGGGTCTTAATTAAACTAATTCGCGATGATCTGGCATCGAGTTAAGCCGCATTTCCTAGATAAATGCGCTCCAATCAATAAATCCGATTATGATATTATTATCGAGTAACAAAATGAACTCGTAATAGAGGCGTTCCGGTCGCTTGACCGTCGAGCGGTAAGAAACGGTACCGAGCGGGTCGCGCTCTGAATGATGCCGGTAGCAAGTGTTGAAAACACGGACCGTTGAGAACAACGCGAATTAACAGTAAAAAAAAACGTCTCTTCTAAAAAAATTCAAGCTTCTAATTTTAAATTATTTTACATCTCTCATATTCGGTAAGTAGGTCCTTATTACCCCCAAATGGAGCTTGTAGGTGACCAATTAGCGCTCTGGGGTAATAATGTAGCTAGAAAAGCCCTAGGGCGGTAAGTAATTAAAAAAAGTATGATGGTTAGATGTACGCGAACTTTTTGAAAGAGTGAAGAGTTTTTTTTTAAATTACTTACCGCCCTAGGGCTTTTCTAGCTACATTATTACCCTAGAGCGCTAATTGGTCACCTACAAGCTCCATTTGGGGGTAATAAGGACCTACTTTACCTCACAATCGAGATGTAAAGCAGAGTAGTTAGCTCGGGTGTAAGCATCAATTGCACCCTCGAACTATAGGCGCCCTCCTTGCGCTCGTGCGCCTAAATATCTCGGGCTGCAATTGATGCCTTACAACCCTTGACTACTAATCTACTATTAATTTTATTACTCATGTGTAACGGGTACCTACTACTTACTTGCCTACTTTGTACGTGCGTAGTAGGAAAGCTTAATTTGCGTAGTATGCCTGAGTTCCATTGCATAGTTATTCCTATTAGTTACAAGATGATGCCCGCGACTTCGTCCGCGTGGATTAAGTTTTTTTGATTACTCTTAAATTTTCCGCGGGAGCTCTTTAAATTTCCGGGATAAAAAGTAGTCTATGTCCTGTACGAAATTTCATCAAAATCGGTTGAATAGGTGGGCCGTGAAAGCATAGCAGACAGACAGACACTTTCGCATTTATAATATTAGTATGGAATTCCTATTCTGAACTATCGGTTTAATTAAATCCATGTTTAACATAACATTAGCAGTTTCCCGCGACTTCGTGCGCGTTGAATATGTTAAAAGGTAAGTGCAAATAACACAAAAGTAATAGAAATAATAGCAACAAATAATTAACTATAAAACAATATTCCCTATAATTTCATAATGATTTGTTTTCCGCATAAAGTTCGTGGACGTCAAAACAAGAAGCGATTTGAGATCCGAGGACGGAACGAATCGGCACGATCCGATCAAACGGAAGCCTCGCAGCCGACCAATGCTCCCATTCGGTGATGGAAAAGTGTGAAATAATTGGCAGATTATGTACGCTCGGCATGACTTTTTCATAACACGTTACGATACATAGCAGCCCCCCGATTATGTAAGAATTGTCGATCAAATGGTAAAGGTTCTGCGTCAAAGTACTATAAACCATAACTTCATTGAATTAGAGCTCAATTTCGTGTATCCATTAATGAATAAGAATAAGAATGGGTACATGAAATTGAGCTCTAATTTAATGATGTTATGGTTTATTTACTTTGCCGCAGAACTTTAAAGATTTCATCGGTCATTCTTACATGATTGGGGGGCTGATACCCACGATTTCGTCCGAGTTGTTAAATTTTTTGGTTCCCGCGGGAATCGGCGAAATTACGACGTGATTGAGGACAAACCAACAAACAAACACACTTTCGGCATTTATAATATTATGCAGTATGATTTGATTATCTTAAGAAAGATTGTAACACTAATAAAACTTTTATCGGAAACTATTTATTAGGCAGTATAATATAATGATAACTCGCTACGTCAACTAGGAAAATATTTCACTAATTTTCTTTTGCTAGTAGGATTTCATGCAGAATTAGGAGTTAGAACTAAGTGAACACAATATAGATATCTACTTAAATTAGTAAGTAATGATAGATTTATCCTAAACCAGTTTAGTGAATTAAATTGTGTCTTTCGTCTGTTTCTTTCCATTACTTACATAAAATTAAATCTATTTACCCGGCTGAGTTTATTGTGGGCTCTACTCAGACCAGGCGCGTTTGGAACCCTCGTAGCTTTAGTTTTAAGATACCCTAACTGATTATCACCATCATATTTCATAAGTACCTAACTGGACGTCAATAAGTGTACATTGTACCTAAATTGAATAAATATATTTAGACTTTGACTTAAGCAGACGAAGTTGCGAGCAAAAGCTATTACAATTAACCTTCTTCTATAAATTCGTTAGTCTCAAAATAATTTACTAGAAATTCCATTTAATATTTCGTTAATCACTTCATAGCAATTATTTCTCCTGCTCAATCCCTCTGGCTTTAGGTACACTTATTTTTAGACTCGAATCGTGAACTGTGCTCAAACTTAAATAATCCCCTTTGATGTAGGCGTTTGTATACCTATTTTGAAATGTCAAAGTTCAGTTCACAAAACATCAAAGAAATCAACAGGGACTTTTCTCTGCTTTGAACACTCGACTGAATCCTTCGTTAGGTATAATATTATGTTTACCGTAAATTAACTTCCTTGTATTACCTTGTATTCCTTGTATTCTCTTACTGAACCTTGTTGATTTAACTTCGAACGCTTTTGCAAGAAAAGTTAAACACTAGTTCACACGGTTTTTATATTCTCATTTCTTTAATCTCATTCTTCATTTTACATTCTCATTTCTGCATTTAGACACATCATTTCAGTCAATTGTTTGATTTTGAATAACCTTATAGTAGCATGAAATACCTTTTTTCGGTAAAAGTAGAGTTAGAGCCTTTGGCTTTTCACACATTTTGAACGATCCCAAAACACCGGACAACTTGGACAAGGTTAATTTATCGTTCCCATACTAGGTAAGTGTTTCTCTAAAAACCTGCTAATAGGCTACATAATAATAATTGTCATGCCATTTAATCACAATAACAATCCTTCCACTACCAATTACCATGTTTGGACTAATATAGCTCCATTTTCCTTACCTTTTTCGACGCACAAATGACATTATTGCGTAGGTTAAATAGAAAAGTGAGTCAGCACCATTGAGTAATCGTAATACTAGAGCAGCGTTGTCCAATATATATAATGGACTCGACTGGACTTGTACAAGCCCAAAGTAGCGCTTTTGCTATTCTGTAAAAGTTTCTGCTACAGTTTGACATCACTGCTAACGACACTCCCTTTATCTACCTAATTATGTTGGTAGATTTAAATAAAGTCATGAGTGCAGTAAGCAGGAACTGTTCAACATATTTACAGAGTTTGAATATCCATACCAATATTATAATTGCTACCTTTTCACGGCCTATCCTTTTAAGAAATATTGATGAATTTAGTGTACAGTAGTGTAGTATAGCCATGAGGTCATGACATATCATAAGAGATACAAGTTTTATGAAACAAAACATTTCATTTCAGGAAATACCTTTTCCTCGAGGCAAACCACTGGATTTCAACCTAAAACCTAAAACATCCTAACTTTATGCATCAAGTATTCATGTATCAAAATAGCATTCTCATCTAATAATATCATAAAAATGATCATAAATATGATCACTACCCATGATATTATTAGATATTTGCCCTCCCATGATCTAACTCAATGGTCATCACGGTAAATAACAGACGGCAAAGGGGTACCTATATAGAGCACACGTCTCTCACAGCACCTGACGCGTTTGAATATTCATTTACCGACCGTTCATTTGCGTGATCGAGATGAATAATTTGAAATCCTTGAAACAAATTATAAATCGGCATACTTCCTTGCAAAATGTGCGCAACATTGCATTGTATTGATAATGTTCTATTTCTATTGTTTTTTGTTTACCTATTTTCTGATTGCCGATCTTTTGAACTTCTGACTGAACGGACAATTTATGGAAAGTTAAATGGGTAATAGGTACTCAGCGGTAATACTTATAATAATAATTTAATGTACTTAATTCATGATCTAAGGATCGTTCATAATTTTGGAACAGGACAAATAGGAACACAAGGTATGGGGTGGACACTGGGCATAAACATTCCTCTAAAGAGTGACTAAAAATATCCATCCGGTCCATCTTTTCAACCGATTTTGGTGAAATTTGGTATAGAGGTATGTAGGTTGCATCCTGGAGAAGGACATAGGCTTCTATCCCGGAAAATGAAGAAGTTCCCGCAGGTATAAAAGAAAAACTTAATCTAAGTCGCGGGCATCGCCTAGTTTGCAAATAGGTTTATTAAAAGAAGAAGATTTAGTTTTAGAGTATTTTAGCGGAAATAAGGCTACTTTACATAATTACGTGTATGAAAATATTAAACTGTATGTAAATTCTAATAAAATATGTTCTCGTTTCTTCTATTTTATCACCCTTCCAACATCGTCTGAGTGACATAGTTATAGACTCGGCCTGTCATCGCCACAAAGACATGGCGGTGCTATCAAAGGAACTCTTGTGGCATAAACGCGCGTGCCTTCCCTGTTATGTCCAATTAAGTTCTCTACACTTCTCTTACTAGTAAATTTTATTTTTATAGTGTTATATGTTGTACGAAGCAGAATTCATGAAAAATTGTTGAACGTCGACTTGCATAAAATGTATATGCAATATCATTTTCAACATTAATGATAGAATGGTAGGAATCAAGGAGTGAAGATTTTAATATTAAAAATAATTATTTCAGCTTAGTACCTATTATGTTGAGTGACTCAAATCAACAATCAAGCCGCACCAGCACCATATTATATTGTGATTTCTCTTTTTAAAACGTAAGTACCTACCTAGTATTTTCAGAAATTTCACCCAAGCGAAGCCAAGGCGTATCAACTATCAACTAGGTACATGGTTATCTTTATAATTTCAAAAAATCATCAAATTGGGCTGCTAAGGAGCGCCTGTCACAGAACTCAGGGAAGGGCTGCCGCTGAATTTTACTGTTAAGTAACTACTATATTTATTATATAGTGTAGAACGACTGCTTGCAGCCCGATGGACCGACGTAGACGATTTCCGTGAGACCGTATTTGGAATGGAATTGAAAATGACCAAATTACTGATCATAGTAATGACTTTATTCGTCAAAGCCGTAAACATGCAGACTCAAAATATTTGCGCCGAAAATAGCCCGTCGATAAATTTGCATAACATTTAACTGCATTCAAACGTTACCGATACCTACACAAGAGCCGATTCAATTATCGTAAGTGGGTCTTCAAAGTGTGGCCCACTACTAATGCATATTATTCTCCTATTTAAGCTGAATGCCCATTGCCTACTTGTTATAGATCGTTCAATCAATCGAAGTCGCCCCCCACTATTTTTCGTCTACTCAAGAAAATTGCTTTACATAAAGCCGTGTGTTTTATGGTCGTTATTAGGTACATACTTTCCTATTATAAACCAATATTTTTACATTCAAGAGTGTTCTGCATGCTAAATGCCACTAATATCGTCACAATAAATAAGAGTGAGGCTCGTCTTCGTGGATTGAACGACCGATATTATATCCAGATCTCTCTCTTTCAGCAGCTAAGCGTCCGATTTCGAGACGCTCGTTGGAAGTTCGGAAGTATTTAAGCATTTCGTCGTTGCTGTAGTTGAGCTTCTTTTTTAAGGAACTTTGACAGGGAACTACGAGAGAGGCTACAGTATAAATTATAGGCGCAAAGGCGATAGAAGCCAATGTGTGCCCAGCCTAATATAGGAATGTATTGCCTCAATGACAGTTGAATGCATCTGGTTTGTATCGGGACCAACACTTGCACCAAAGACGTGTGCGACCTATATAATTGGCACTAGGAGTTGAATGACATGACCTTGCAGTTAAATCTGTCTTAAATGTCAATATTATGAGATAATTTTTGTTCCAACCCCCATCCATACCTCACGTTTAAAAAAAGCTATGAGACCAAAACTAAAATTTTATATTTTTAGTATCTTCCTATTTCAAAGCTTCTTTGTACCAACCAACTGAGTTACTAATACCACCTGATGTCACCACCAATTCCTTAGGTACCTAACACCTAAGCACGGTAATCGTGACCTAAGCCCATTAATTGACAGTTTAAATCTCAGTCGAACACTGAGATTTCTCTAAGTACTGTAAAGTACGTACTTAGAGAAATCTCGGGTAAATCCTTTTAAAACAATTAACCCAGAAAATATTTCACCCTTGGATCACGCGTTTACCCAGTCTGGTCTGTTAACATGCGATACCAGCTGTTCTAATTTAGCTTGTTCCATATTAGTCAAATCTGACGTCAATAATAAAAGAGCCTACAAAATAAAATCAAAAAGGCAAATCGCATTTGGCTAGCCGAGCTATAAAATACTGGCATATGGCACGATATCGTGCAAAGGGTAAGTTTTTACAGCGGTTTTTTCAGCCCGCGATCCCCCTGCCAGGCACCAAACCTGACGACAAACAGTTTTATCAATAAATTTTGAAGTGCACTCTATAGGCCGTATCTTAAGCGTTGATATATTGTATCGATCTACCAACAGACTTATGTATAATAATACGATATTTAACTTTCCTGTCAGCGTTTTCGGGAACAAAGTAAGAAGATTATGTAAGAGTAAGGACCTATTATAGATGCAGTAAGCTCAGCAGTAAGGTAGCTACTTACTTATCTTTAATTTTTAACATCTTTTATCATACCATATTTTATAAATACATTATATTATATACTTAATTCCATTTTATCTAGTGTCATTGCAAGGGAATTCTAACCTGATTCTAATGCGGTAGGTATATTTTATGGGTAAGGAGTAAGGACTAAGGGACCACCCGTAAGGCACCTTTAAAATTTTAGACCCCAAGAAAGATTTGTTAGCCTTTTCTTTCAATGAATCTTTCAACTTTTTGATACAAGTCTCATTTTAGCATCGCAAATTGTTGTCACGACAATGTTCAGAATTATATTATGAACATCCGTGTATTGTACACATTGCCTCTGATAAAAAAGGAAAAAGTAAGTAGGTACTCGGTAAAGAAGATAGTGAAAACCATGTACACACGCACACACACACACACACACACACACACACAATGTCATAACTTGTTACGTTCTGTAGTGTAAACCCTTAAAACATGTTTTAATTTAAATTTTTATCAACAGTGTAAGCTGTACCTACCTAATTACTAATCAGAGTGAAGCTGATATCATACTTTTGAAGAGGGTGCAAAGTTATAAACTTTTTAATTAAAATTTTCATATTCAGTTTTTATATTATTCGACTGACTTAAAATAGTAGTTTATGCAACTGTCATATAATGAAGGGTATTAAAACACGAATGTGAGTTTATGAAACGAGCGCAGCGAGTTTCATAATAGTAACGAGTGTTTTAATACCCGTGTTATATGCAGTTGCATACACTACTTTATCTTCACTAATGCAATTTATCAAACAACAAGAGTAAAAGCTGACAATAGTATAAATATACGTATATTGTCACAGTGAACTTGCCGCCATTAAAATCTAACCAATGAGAGCGCAGCTGCGCGCGCAGGGCCAATCAGGAGCGAGCGCGCGCTGTTCGTTTTTTATTTAATTGGCACAAGATCTTACCAAAGAGTTTTGTGTATGTAAGTTTAGTAGTTTCGACGAAGTTTTCACGTATAACCCAACTGTTTTCAAAAGCCAGCCTAAACAAAATTTTATACAACTTGTATGAGGATTTTGACATAAGGCTCGCCAGGTTAATTGGTCGCGTTTTATTGATGTTATAATGAGATTTTACGATATCGATGTGGATATTATACCATCATGTGAAATTGCTTAAATTGAGTGTTTTGTTATCTGCGCTATAACAGTAGTAATTATAAGTCAAGTATTGGAAACATAAGTAGAATGTTATAACATTAGTGTAGATAAACCATTTTAATCAATATAAAAGTATTTCAATTAAGCTTAGTTTAAGGATCACCGGGGTGCAATCGGTGTAACCGAATACTGTTCATTTTGTATTCTTATTAGCCTTTGTCGTACCTACTTGTCTATTGATCGGAAGTCTGCGATAGCGTTAACGAAACGGTGTCGTTACGTCACTATCACGACAACTTCACCGATCACGACTTGATTTGTTAGTCTTTCAATAATTTTAATAAAAACTATTATTACAAATCATGGTAGAAAGTGTATTTATTATGCAACACTTGTCATGAAACCTAAGAACGGATTGTGAAAGGTACGTTTATTTTAACTACAAAAAACTTATAACAGGAAGTCCTCTTTCCCCGTAAATTGTATACTTTTGAAATAGAACGTTCATTAATTTGGTAAATTTTTTTTTTAAACTTTAACTGCAATAATAGAAGAAACCACGAAAAATATGTGGGTAGGTATAATATAATATTAATTAAAAAAGCAATTTTGGGATGAATTTACCCGTTTATTGGAGTTAATCATGAAGTCTGTATCATTACATGCCAAGGTTGATGAAAACGTAATATTCTAAAATAGAATTAAGTAATAATTAGTAAAAATAAGGAACATTAGGCGATCACATGCTATGTCTGAACTAATTATAATTTTACATGTTACACGAAATCTAAACCTAGGTATGATAAACAAACTTAGGTATAATATTATAAATTCGAAAGAAATGTATGGATGTAGAAATGGATGGATGGATGTTTTTTACTCAATTACGCTAGAACGGCTGAAAGAGATAGTTTATAGTCCGGAATAGCCTAAGGCTACTTTTTATCGCGGGAACCACAAAACCTCAATCAATGTGGACGAAGTCGCGGGCATCAGCTAGTAGGTACATATCGAGAAAATTTCCTCTTAACGGCAGCGTTAAAAGGAAAAGTTATTCCAACAGTTACGTATCTATCACACAATCACATCAGCTTTTTTGCGAATTGTTATAGGTACCTACCTAATAGGTATACGAAAGTTGACCACAACACTCTGTGGCTATTACAAAGCGCAATTCGCATTGTGGGAATAGTTACACAGATAATTTCACGTCCTGTTACTTTTGATTTCCCATCGTAAAACATGGGCACACTTTCATATTGATTGATATTTATCATAGAATTTACATGTTTATATTTAGGTATGTAGGTATTAATTTTAAGCATTTTTTTTAATTGAATGGTGACTCTAGTGGCTGTACATAATATCATCGAGGACGTATACGCCATTAGGTGTAAAATATATTTTTCACGTGAGGCAACAGCTGACCAAATTGTCGGCTCTACAAAAAATCTAAAGATCTTTTAGCGTAATCAACCAACAGTACTTTTGCCGGCATTTTCCGACACTCTTCGAACACATTGGTCCAATTGTCCAATACTTCTTGGATAGGAAATAAGACGGAAGCTTGTGTATTTATGGGTAATGAAGTAAAGTTAAGTTTATTTTCCTTCCTCAAACAATACTCGCTGCTGTAATAACACTAGTTATTTTTGTTAACTAAAACTAACACATGCCTGTACGCCCGTAGGGCTAAGGCAATCATGTAACACGGAACCATATGCGGCCGGCTAGTTAAACTATAATTGGAAGTTTCGTAGCTAATAATGGAGCGTCTGTAGAGATCTATTTGTAGAGTGGAAGTGTTGTCGACCGCGGAATAGTGTAGTGCATTATTTCTATCATCTTTACTTGCTGCCCTCTAAAGTATAACCATTAACAGATATTCACGTTTGTTTAATGTAGTTAAAAACATTACAAATTAATTTGTTCTACGTAAATAATTTCTTCCTCAGACTTTTGAATATAACTGTGATCATCTTCCATAAGATAAAAAACACACCACGGACAAAAATAATTGTCTGGGTCCGCAGCATTTCATTTAATAGCAGGAGTGCAATCACTAGAGGACAGTACAAAACGTCGTCCCTTCCGACGCGAACGTTTCGCATGAACGTTTTGCCCTGTCCAGACTTTGATCCCCAGTGTGTTTTCGCCCTTAGGTACGCCAGACAGCCTTTTACAGATGATAAAAATCTTTCATATCTTAGAAACACTTTGATTAATTCCCTTGATCATGAATTATTTTAAAAAAAAAAAAGTTCTTAACTGTTCAACGGAGTTTTCAATCCTTTAATTTGAAGACCCTCTCTCTTTCAACTTTTCAACAGAACCATCAACTTTGTATCAAAAGCTGCAAAATGCCGATTCATCGAAGCATTCAGAAACTTCGTCAAATTGGGTAGAGCGATGAAAAAGCTCAAATAATCTGACGTGTAACCCGACGACCTCGACTTTCACGAGAGAATAGTACAAAATAAGCTTTTTTAATCGACAGAAATAATTCGAGTGCTCTTCAGTGAACTGTCAGATGATGGACTGACATGATGGATCTACCATCTGGAATTTCAGATATGACTATGAATTTTGTTGCTAATTTTGTTCATGGACACATTGGATGTACAATTTTAGTAGGTACATTCTATTTCGATGTGGAGTGAACAGTTTAAAGTTTCTGTTATGCAACTATGTAGGTAATTTGTGCAAAAACGAATGCAGTTTTATATAAAACCAAAAGAGAAAAAATAACATGAAATTATAACCAGTTATAATTTTTTTTAAATAGGTACCTAATTTTTTCAATAAAAATTATAAATAATTGTCATAAAATTTTATCGACTTTCGCCGCCAAAAGTCGCCGAAATTTAAGTGCCATTAGTAGATACAAAATATAATTAATTGAAAAAATATTACCGTGTTAATTACAGGAAACCGCTAAAACTAAGCACGGAAGCGATTCATATAAATAATCATGATGAATCGATCAAAAGTGCACATCCTTTAGCAAAAAAGATGATAATTATTATTCAAATTATTACGTCTATTATCTTATTTAAAAGCAGTATAAAAACTTTTCTTTTTGTTTTTTTTTATGATTGTGAGGAAAGTATATACTATAGATAGCGTTTCCTGCATACATTCTACTTTCATTGAACAGCATCTGCAAGATAAACACGAAGACTTGGTAGATGAATTTTAAGCATCCCGCATATTTTTTTTTTGTTTTATTTAAATGGTTTGTTGGTGAAAAGGAACTCTAGATCTCCTTCCCACAGTCATGAGTAAAGATCCTTAATCTGTGACGTTGCACAGTCCTTTTTTAACCTTAATTAATTACATTTCGACATCAAGGTAAAACTCACTTTGCTAAGATATTTTACTTTTATTTTTCTTAGGTAATAGGTATACATACGTACATGAAAGCCATAATATTACCGCCGTGCTACGTTTACAGTTGGTACATTTTAAAGAGGCCGAATAAATTGATAATAGTAAAAAAAAACACAAAAGTCATCATATTACAGAACTAGCTGATGCCCGCGACTTCGTCCGAGTGGTTTAAGTTTTTTTTATTCCCGCGGGAACTCCTTAATTTTCCGGGATAAAAAGTAGCCTATGTCACTCTCCAGGTCCTCAACTATATCCATACCAAAAATCACGTCGATCCGTTGCTCCGTTGTGGCGTGATTGACGGACAAACCAACAAACAAACACACTTTCGCATTTATAATATTAGTATGATACAGAGGTGAGATTTAAGAAGCGGTTAAAGAATATACGTCCGCGGTTAAAGTTCATAAGCGATTAGGTCGCGGGGCCGGCACGAGTCCATTAATAAAATGCACTTGTGTCTTCATCTTTACACGCTTAATGAGTCACATAAATCTACCACATGAGGCGATTTGTTGAGCGGTATAGGTGGAGAGATAGTAGGCAATTTCGAGGTGTTTGATAAAAGCTGATGTATGGTGACCTCGAACCTTAAAGTGTTGGAAGGTAGGTATCCCACTAGGTGAATGTATGAGATTAAGCATATCATAGGGGCCTGCTGGATCAAAGCGGTGCAAGACTGCTGCGTCTGAGGCGAATGTACCTACAAGATGCCCATGTCCATCAGTGGACATCGCTAATGGTTGGCGACGAGGATCAATCTAAAGTTGTACCTACGCCCCAGTTATATTGATTCTTATGATAAATCAGGACACTTTCTTTGTTTGGCAAGTCTTCGTTTTAAATAATTAAAAATTAATAAATTATATAATAATTTTCATGGCAAATTGTTTCAAAGATAACAATCCAGTATGGATACAAGTAGATAAGTATGCTTTCACCTTTAATGTGATAAAATACATTCAATATAATTTTATCTAGAGGCAGTGAAAAATGGACTGACAAAGTTCACAACGATTAGGTCGTGATTGCAGCCAGTAACCATTAATAATTAATTATCTCTCGTATCACCTTAATGGCGCAAACGATCAAATGACTGACTAAAATACATGCATGTTGACGATTTTAAATCAGGCGAAACTAGCTCAGATTACAGGAAGTAAATTTTAGGTCAAGTTATTTTTAAAACTGACGATCTCTTTCAACGGCTCAAACTATTAGCGGTGATTTAGGGTATTTTGGCAGCGTCGCCACCAGTTTCGTAAAGTTAATAAAGTGTTTTAAATCATAAGACACAGACTGTTTGTTAATGTTGTACCTCGTAGTAGCTGCCATAACAGTTTTAGCAAAATATTAAAATACTAGCTGATGCCCGCGACTTCGTCCGCGTGGATTGAGGTTTTTCGGTTTCCGCGGGAACTCTTTAATTTTCCGGGATAAAAAGTAGCCTATGTGCTATTCCAGACTATAATCTATCTCTGTGCCAAATTTCATCCAGATCCGTTCATCCGTTGGAGCGTGATTGAGTAACAAACATACATCCATACATCCAAACTTTCGCATTTATAATATTTATTTGATTATTTGATATTTGATTATTTGATTGTTAAACACGTCTGCACCATTCTTGACGTGCCTACCGAGTATGGTTTCAAAGTATCAATCTGATCTAGCTTATTTCTGCTTTTCGACCTTTTTGCAAGCTTCAATCAAGGTTTAAGTTATCAGTATCAAGAAAACACTATCAAGAAGATTTCCCACACTATGTCATGCTGTATTATCATTTTTTTTTTGATTTACTTATAATTTTACAGTTGTGATTACATCTAAGTATGTAACATCTTCTTACACATCTATTTGTGCTAGTTTTTGTTAAGTAAAAGCTCATGTTACATTATTATTAATGGATAGATCAGAATTATGACCTAATCGTGCCATACACGATCAATCATCTTCTCTTAAATTGACTTGTCAACTTTATCGCTAGACGTCTGCTCCGTTCACTTCCCTACAATGGTTTAGTTGCAGCTTTATAATGAATACATCACTAAGTGACTATCATGCTCATAACTAGTACTTCATACTATTGATATTAAGAATAATGATGGTTCTTCATTCAAAGCAAAAAGTACCTTACTTTTAATGCTTCGACTTGAGAATATAATAAGTAACATTCGTAGACATTTAATTTCAAATATCTAATTAAAACGAAGCTATTTTATATAACAAACTTATAGCGAATACATCGCGCAAGTGTCTCTTGATTTGGGATAATAAACAGATCTCATTTAAAACTCTATATTAGGATATTGCTAACGAAGACCTTAAAATATGTGTTTCGAAAATATTACGCTTATGCTTTACAGTTTATTCATATTCTATAGAGCATTGGCCAGACGTTGCAGGGCTCAAAGAATTATTGTATTATGATATTGTATGAAATGATCCACTATAGAAATTGCCCGGTGCGCGTCCGGGCGCAAAATCTATTGACAATATTGTACAACCGCACGGGCCGTGGAATCATACCTTAATGTTAGAAACTGTAAAGATCTTAATCTTAAAAAAGAGCACCACATAAAATGTTCTCATTAATTTTCTCTTGTCATCGCATTAAGAGTGCAAATTTTATTCAAATTAACTGGAGCGCGAAAATTACCATCCAACTAGAAGATCACACGGTAGCGGGGGTATAGGGCTGTAGTGTCCTGCTGAAAAGATAAGTTTACCAAATTTAGCTAAGGCTCAAACAGAATACAAGCAACTGTGTGTAACTCTCGGTGTTTGATATAGTTCAGTGTTTAAAACTGATCTTACACACGAGGATATCGAATGAGTTATATTATTGCGAGAAGGGGGAGCTGAAATTCATTACAGTTGTTGTTGGATACACGTGATTTAATACTGCGGAGAATGTTATTTAAAAATAATTCCAAGTTCTTGAATTTATTTCGAAATTGAGTGGAATCCCTAGTCCTAGGAAGCCAATGTCTAATTTCACTCGATTCTCAGATACGGAAATGCATTAGTGCGATAACTGTCATTCTTCCGTTAGAGTTGGACGCTCGCTGGAGCTATCCTCACAATGAGCGGTGGCCGGCACGCCGCAAAATGGACGTAATTCACACAAGGCGTCATTACGCAGACGGATTCTATTAAGCCTTGATTTCTATATCTTATTGGATTAAAACCTTGTTTAGAAATATTATGAAATATGATGAATCGAATTTCTGCCTGAAATTTCTTCTTAATGATATTTTTGGCAGAGCAATTATTGAGGGTAGATGTTATTCACTTACTGTCTGATGCTTTCTATTTTGCCCTGCATGACAAGGCACCAATGGAGTCACTCTCACTCCGGGAGACGAGTCGAAAGGGTGTTATAGTTGCCCGACTTTTACTATTATTTATTATTTTAAAGATAGTTTTTGCATAGCATAGCTCTACAACAGCTGTACATCTAAAGAAGCAGCACAAACTCTACGGCAGCGATGAAATCCTATGGGCAAAAATTTTGCGAGCTAACATTTCAACTTCAATGTAAGTTTGATAAAGTACGTATGCAATAGACGCATCGGTTTGACTTATCTCTCATAACTTAGGAATTTGGTTTTTAGAAAATATAATCCGTGCCCACATCATCCAAAAAAATTTATTAAAGGTATAGACGTATTGTTAATTTTGAAATAACTTTGATGTTGAAGACGACTTTATTTTATTTTATATAATTCTATCGTATGTATGCGTATGTATATATTATTTATTTGTACTTATTTAGATATATATATATATTTAAGTTTGAGTATAATATTTATGTATTATATTATGTGTAGTATATGACGTATGTATTATAGTATGTGTATGTATTTGTGTGTATTGGTGTTTATGTATTGTTATGTAGCATAATTTTGAGCCACCTGCTTTCTATTTTCCTAGCGTTTTCCTAATCTTAAGGTTGCCTGGAAGAAATCGCTATTTAGCGATAAGGCCGCCTTTTGTACCTGTCCTTTTTCATTATTTGTCCTTTGTCATTGTTTTTGTATTTTTCTTGTGTGGTGCAAATAAAGAGTTTAATAATAATAATAATAATGTTAGCAAGTTTAGATTATTAAAAGTATGAATCAAAACGTTGCGAATTGCGATTCATTGGATTTCGCATAATAATTTTCACCATTGTCTTAGGTATGGCAGTAGCTATAGATTCTATTCCGGGTGCAGAATGCAGATGAAGTAACAGGTGAAAGGAGAACTACAGAGATTTGCATAACTGGGGAATTGAATCCACTATTAATTGTATTCTGCCATCGTGCATCGGTCAGATGCAATTTCCTGCAGGCCATAGTTCAAAGTGGTTTTACAATTGGAATTCATTGCTAAAATATTGAGCCCACGTTTTATAATTTCATTTCTGGCAATTCAAATCCAAATAATCTTTATTTCCCCTTGTTTTCTTTGTTTTTCGTATAACTTTTAGAAATAGTTTAGCATCTAAAAACAAACAAAAGTTACCTTTGGTCACTAACATGCTTGTTAGTGACCAAAAGTAAGTTTCGTTTGTTAACAATATTGAAAACTTTTAACTTTCACCTATAAATCTTCCAATTATTTTCTAATGGGGTAACTACGTAGAGTCGTGCACGCCGATTCGAGGGCGTGCCGAAATCAAAGATAAGGGTTTAATTAAGTTTTCGTTGCTTATATCTTTATTAAAAGGGACGCTAACGAAGCGTGTTAACCAATGAGACGTTAGTCAAGATGTCGTAGCAATTGTAACGATCTAAGCCCTGACTCGGAAACATGATAGGTACGGGCGATTCGTCTTTCCGCTGTCTGGACGCCATTAAATTATCCTTTCTCATCACATTCTCAGTACTAGCTCTTGTCCGGAATATAAAGCAGAAAAAATATGTAAGCAAATGGTTTTATAAAGGCCTATAAACTGAGGACCATTCATAGTAATCCTACCCAACATCAAGGTATACTCGGTAGTTGTTGTAGTAATTGTCAGCTTTGCCAAAAGTGTGGCACTCCTAGAAATCGTAATTCAGTGTTTCGACCTAACCCTATGCAACTAGTACCTAATGACTGTGAAGTAGGTAACCTATTAGCACTGTTACGCCAAAGAGGTTATCAAAAATATTAAACGATGATAATATCAATGAAATCATGAATAACGTAGGCACCTATTGAGAAAACAATAGCGCATTTCAAATGAAATCTATTGTAATATTATCTGAAAGCTAAAGCTAAGTGCACTGTGTCCCTATTCTGTACATCTCATTAATATTATGTATCACTTGACATTTTCCTCGTGATCTTGTCGCGTCTGTGTTTCCCTCAGCGGTCAAGTCGTGCGAATAGCCGGAAGATGGGTGAGATTGTGTCGCCCGAGATCATCCTAATTGGAGTATGGGGGTTCCATTGTTTCATTTATTTTAACGAGAGGATCTCGGGAAGTGACTCTTTCGAGAGGACGACGCGATGTTTCTTTAACTTCAAGTGTCTTTGCAAACAAGAACCGATACAGAACCAGTCGTGGCGCAGTTAAAATAATTGTAATTTGACATTGTAAAAATGTTTCTGCAAACATTTTAAATTTGAAGATCATGTAATTTATGTTAGACCTTTCTGGTACCGTACCTTATCCTATTTTCAGTGGAGGTCACTGATGAATGCAGGCTTCAAACTTCCCCGCTTTTTAACGATATTGATGATCTATGGGTACATCTTGCTGAAGAGAGAAGTTATTTTATTGTTCTAATAGACTACATGATATTAGCTACCTTATGAGTATAGAGTATTGATTTGTATATGGCATATGCAATATGTACTTTACTTTTAATAACTTTAAAGCAGATATATAGGTACTTCTATTACTGCTACCTGCTATTATTACTTAATATCTGGGTAAATCAAATTAAAATTTAATAAAAAAAAATATTATAATAATCAGAAAAAAAAAGAAAAAAAATAATCGGACTGGAGACATCTGGACTCGAACCGGGGTCTTTCGTTTCGGGAAATACCTTATTTCCCACCTATTCATATGACCTTATAGATAGTGGCGAAATTTACCCTCGTATTCATATTGATATTGTAGCAGTTTTTCACTGCCTGAAAACACGGGTAAAACAACATTTTCTAAAAATATATATATCTCCCCCAAAACCCCCTGCATACTAAATTTCATGAAAATCGTTGGAGCCGTTTCCGAGATTCAGATTATATTACGAGAATTGCTCGTTTAAAGTATTAGATCTATGGTTCATTGAATACGCTGTTACCTAAGCATTACGAAATGGACCATGATCATTCCATAACAAATAAAAACAAAACATTTATAGCTATAACTACATATTTAATAAACATTAATGTTCATTGGGCTTCCGCAACGCAACGCATCTTTATTACATGTCGGTCAATCAACTTCTTACAAAGACCGCGAAGGTTCATCTCTAACTAGTTCACGATTCTCGTTAAAGGTAGATTGCATTTCTGTACCTACTATATCCAATTCAATAAAGTATCCTATCAGAATGATTACACAACATGAGTTCTATTACTCGTTGGTAAATTGTACAGCTCTTTTCACAGCTTTTTATATATCATAGATATCGGTGTTGCAGTCAGATTGAGAAATCGGTTATATTGTATTTTTTTTACCAACACATGAAGTTGTCATTACATTTTCTTGGTAAATTGTACAGCTCTTTTCACAGCTTTTTATATACCAAAGATATCGGTGTTGCAGTCAGGTTGTGAAATCGGTTATATTGTATTTTTTTAGACCAACACATGATATTGTCATTACATTTTCTTGATGATGATGATAGTATTATTTTGATGACTAAACGTTAACTTTAAACTCAACTCTACTTTCACTCGTCTATGAATATTCTAATGCCGTTTTTTTATTCAAAGCCAAAATAATTATTTTAAAGACAAATATTTGTTAACACATCTCGACACATTTAAAATGACCTGTACTGACTGGCTGATGTTATCAGATCGTTCAACGAACAGCCGTTTCTTTGATAATGATGGCACTACCTCAGAAAGGGCTTTTGGAAATTCCACACGTAAAGGGTTTAAAGTGTTAGTGTATAAAATTTTGTATGGATTTCGACCTTCTTTTATTAATTTATTTAATTTTATATTTATGAAAATTTGCATTTGGGATTTCGTCTAAAAATGAAATTGAAGAATTTCTGGATTTAAAAATCGCATCGTGCAGATTCTATGAGAAGAGCCGGTTACACCATTACTACTTGACAAAAAAGAAGATCTAAGACAATGAAACTGTTAGCCATATTATGGGTTACGTGCCGCGTCCTAACAAGCACTGTAGCTGTAAATGTTTAAAACTCAAGTAAAGTGCAATAACCGGACAATTAATTACTATTAACAATTTTACGAGCTGTAAACTGGCGACCTTGCTCGTGACTCAGTCGTGATTATTAGCGGTACACCATTAATTATAATGCAAATTTTAATGACGTTATTCGCGAAACACTATAGTAAATTGAAATCGTTACGGTACCTTCTTTTTCTTATTGAACATTCTTACCGCTGATGAATATGTATGATTTTAGATGATTATATGGCATAGTTACTAAGAATAAAAAGTCTTGTAATAATAGTAGTTACCATTACATTATGTTCAACTAGATGATTCCCGCGACTTCGTCCGCGTGGATTAAGTTTTTTGATTCCCGCGGGAACTCCTAAATTTTCCGGGATAAAAAGTAGCCTATGTCCTTCCCCGGGATATATCCTACCTCTATACCAAATTTCAGCAAAATCGGTTGAAAAGATGGGCCGGGAAAGCGTAGCAGACAGACAGACAGACAGACAGACAGACAGACAGACAGACAGACAGACACACTTTCGCATTTATAATATTAGTATGGATTAATAAATTAATATGGCTTGTGAATCTATCGCATGGGATTAATAATTAATTTATGTTGAGTTGAAATGCTTTACTATCACAGAAGTTTTATTGAAAGTATATAACACTAGCGATTGGATCGTGGATTGACGTTTTTGGTTCCCGCGGGAACTCTTTGATTTTCCGGGACAAAAAGTAGTCTATGTGTTATTGCAGACTACAATCTATTTCTGTGCCTATCTATTTACAATCTATCTGTGTGTGTGTTTTTTATACTTATCACCATCTCACAAATCATCTTAAACTAAGGAACTATCAGAGCCATTGGAGCAAATTATTGCCAAGCTTCCTTGTCATATAAGTAATCTTTTACATGGTAATAAGATTTTTCAATGAGTTTACGTTTTACATTAACTTTGAACTTATTCAGAGACATGTAAACGCGAAAGTATCCGTTTGTAAATTTTTCAAAGACACTCTGGAGTCTGGACCGCTAATTATTTTGATGCGCACAGAGCTAAGAGCATGAGATCTGTAATGTCAGACAGAAAAGGATTTAACGGGAGTTAACCTAAGCTTAGGTCAAATCCTCAATGTACCTAAATCTTATTTTTTTGTGCAAAGTGATTTCGAATCGTCAAATGAATCTACCACTGGTTCAGGATGCCATTTCTACTGCCTACCGATAAAAGCCAGCATCCAGAAGTTCATTTTTATCCCGGTAAATTAAAACGTCCCCGCGAGAATCAACACGTCCTGGATCCACGGATGCATTCGCGGGCGTTATCTAGTTTTGTCATAAAAGAAAACGCTGTTTTTCCCAATACACAGTCGCCATAGTTTAACAAGTTTCTTAGGATACACAAAGCTTTAAGATAAGATATAACATAACAGACGCTAGCATTATATTTTATGTTATTAGCAATAAGCGTAAGAAAGTAAATAACGAGCGCCTATAAATAAAGCTCATTTCTGCAGTTTATTTGTAAGCAATTCCAGCCCGGGCAAATTGCTACCTACAATAAACTTAAATGCAAATAACTATTACAAGTTAAAGGTACGAGCTGTATAACGTCTATTCTGATTTCTGTTACAAGACGACACCAAAGCGATCGTAATCCTATCACGCCAGGAATAATATCATCGGCAACAACCTACGCATTTTATTATCCTTATTCATATTCTATTCAACATCGTACAGCCCCGTGGGTACTATTTGCATCGTTCCAGATGCACTTTCCAAACAGTTACATGAATAACTTTAGTCTAAAAAACACTCAACACGCGACGGTGACAGGTCCAACGATACTCCTAAAAGTTAATACATATTGTAAACCGTGTGAAAATTAAGAAAACCCTGTAAATACACTTTGAATCGGGTATTAGTACTTTTCGTCAAAGCATCTACCCAAGAAGTCTGTGGGTTGACCATACCCAAAAATTTTCAAGTCCATACCATCTCAGATTAACTTTGGGACTGCATCAGTAGGTACTGATATCCAGTATGCTTGCGGAGACCGGTGTAAACGGCTTCTAGATAAATAGATAGTTCCTTGCTGCCTCTTCCCAGTAGGAATGGCAATCCGTACCAGCGGTAGATTCACTTAATGATTCAAAACCACTTGAAAAAGCAAAATGAATAAACAAATTTGAATTTGAATTTGAATTTGAATTTAATAAAGTCTAGGGTTCGGATGGTTTCTAGACGTTTGCTAAGATATTCTAAGACTCATTTATAGTTCCTAACATTACAAATTGTGCACGAGTACGCGTGCTTTGTGTGTTTGTTACTTCCTACCGTGCATTACCATTGCGCGTTATGTGTGTTTCAGCCTTTTTATTAATCAAATGCCTATACTCTATGGGGAATATAAACTCCACGCATATCCATACATATTCAATATTGATAGACATTGATCTATTCGGCAATTCGATCACGTATAATGGCATCCTTTACATGGAATAACGGGATGTTTATGGGTCATTATTATTTGTAATATTAGTTTAGTGGGTCGAATTTGATACCCTTTCACTCGCTACTTAGAATCGGAATTAGTTTTTCGTTGCCATCGACCGCTTTATGAGCGTAATCCAAATCTTAAATATGTTTTATTCAATGATTTACAAACTGTACTGAATTGTCGAGATTGAATCAGAGAAATTTGAACTACTATCGAGTTTGGTAATAACTTCTCCGGGTTTGTAATAAGAAGCCATAAAAACTCGGTATAGTTAGTGATTTACTACTGGTTTCTCTTTCCATAATATTTCCGTATTGTGTTTCTGTTTACATTGTAGTACTTAACCATCTGTGATGAGATTTGTGTTTTCTTGATCGTTAATGTCGAGCATTTTTATAGTTTCGACTTTGTTCAAATTCATGTTGCGTAAAGTTTATGTTTTAGTAGGCATAAAGCCACCTTTCTGCTCTACTAAAGATGTATTTAATTAATCTATTAGTGTGATCTTTATTCATGTCCACCATCATGCGGAGAAAGCTAATAGCTTTCTTCTTTAGAGAGGAGCTCAATTCTCATTCCTAAGACGAAGTGTTGGAAGGAAGGATTGCAGCCAAGAGAGCTCCAGGTTGCCAGTGATGCAATTAGTTAGACGATATAAGTCCACCCCGACAGGACTTAGTTATAAAAACCATAAAAGATGCGGCTTTAAAGAGAGAAATAAGCTTCTAACATCATGACCGCCAAACTGCGATTCGAAGGAGGCGCACGATGATGATTATGATGATGTAATCTTTAAAAAAAATGTGTTAAGCTGATCGCACACTATCGTAATATACGCAAGAGTGATGTCGTTAGCCACTAGTGATGTCGCAGTTTCGCGTTTTTTCAGCGAGATCGATGAGGGCGACACCGCCCGATTCTGGCTAACGTCATTTGCGTTTCCAATATTAATAACCTCTTTTCTGGAAGGCAGTCGAAAAATGATTGCGTGTTGCATCTCTTCTGGTCATCCCGTAAGAATTCGATTATGTTTCATACACTTTAACGTTGAATTTAACCTATCGAATTTGAATCAAACCTAGGCATAACCTCTAGCTTCCTTTTTACACCGCTAGACACTGCTACTGGTACAAATATAGGTACGACATAGATCAATAAGATTTGCATATCGGGCTATTTGCATACATTAAGCCCACGGTTGCAATGGGATAGTAAAAAAGTATCGTATATTTACAGTTTACATTGTAAGCGAGCGCTATCTGATTGTCCGTCAATCTATATTGTTATTGCGTTTATCTTTGCATATTAGTGTCCTTTCGAGCGGTAACGGTATTGGTATTACTAATATTTTTTCTGAGGTAAGTAGGTATTAGTGAGCTAGGAAATTTTAGTCAAATTCTCGATAGACATTCAATGATACGTTATGTACTACCTACTGCGTACTTATTATTGTCGCATAAATATATCAAATGTGAATAATATGTACCTAGACCGATGAGTTTGAAATGTATGTACAGAAGTTACTCATGAAAAATAGTGAGAATTATTATCGGGTATTTTCCCTCCCTCACATAATCTTAAGTAGGTATATCTTATAATCTTATATCTTATGTAGTAAGGCTAACAGTGCTACCAGGTCTTCATCCATACTAATATTATAAATGCGAAAGTCTGTCTGTCTGTCTGTCTGCTACGCTTTCACGGCCCATCTATTCAACCGATTTTGATGAAATTTGGTATACTTTTTATCCCAGAAAATTAAGAAGGTCCCCCGGGAATCAAACAAACGTAATCCACGCGGACGAAGTCGCGGGCATCATCTATTAAGAAATAAGATTTAACAAATCATCTAAAGTGAAGCCATGTACTTATTTAATACAAATCTGTAATATAGATTTATTAATTACCGACAAGTTAAGCCTCGGGCAACAGATGGTACTACCGCCATTAATTTTCATTACCGCATTTAACATCAGCTGCGATTTCCTCCACAGGCTATACCTACAGCCTACAAGCTACCAGTAAAATATTTATAGCTCCATCAAAGACTTTTTTCGTGCTGGATCTTGATACGGAGGATTTATCCTTTAAGACACGGTAAAAAATTGTGCATAGAATGAATAAAAACTCTATATCATTACATAGTTTAAAACGTCATCTCTACTAAGGTTTATCATTACCTATGATACAGTATAATTATAGATAACCTTTATGCATAATATTATCATGAAGGTAGCCAAAATAAAAGAATTACTTACGACCTCGTAGACTGCCCAACCAAGCTCAAGTACCAAATGAGGTAATTAAAACTTTTTCTTACCTGAAAAGAAAAGTAACAAAATAAGTCACAAAAATAAAAGAGACAATAAAGTTAAAGTTATAATAAGTAACAAAAAGTAATAAAGCAAAACGCATAGCAACTGGCATGGAGCACCTCAGTGGTGCCTATAAAATTGTAGGTACGCAAAGACTAAGGTCTAGAAGTACTTAGCACTATGCTTTTCCTAATGTTGCGCATTCCCTGTTGAGTGACATTTCTTTTTAGAGTTTAAAGCTTGTGTACAACCTTTGGGTGCAACCCAAATTAGCATCAATAGGTATTTATTAAAATATTAAGATAGAACTACCTATCTAGGACTTTTACAAAAGACATTTTTTACATCTCTTATGACAATATAAATAAATCAAATAAAAGGCCGAGCTACCGAAAAGTCTCTTTTGCATATCAATGAATTTGAATAAATTAATAAATGAATGGTTTTGTTTAACCGACTAAATGCAGTCGTCGCGTCGGTGAAAACGAAAGTGGTCAGTTATTAATCTAGGACTTTTACAAAAGACATTTTTTACATCTCTTATGACAATATAAATAAATCAAATAAAAGGCCGAGCTACCGAAAAGTCTCTTTTGCATATCAATGAATTTGAATAAATTAATAAATGAATGGTTTTGTTTAACCGACTAAATGCAGTCGTCGCGTCGGTGAAAACGAAAGTGGTCAGTTAACAACAGGTGTTGTTAGAAGAACGGGGCATAATTTTATTTGCATATTATATTAAAAAGATTTGATTTATCTTCGACCAATTCATCAATTAGGTGGCAAAGAATGTATCTATCCATCAGGGGCCTGTGTGAACATTTCAAGTTGATAAAATTTCGTCGTTTAGAATTAATCTGTGGGTATAGTAGGTACATTACACATCTAGGCATTTCGTTTCGGCATTTTCGTTTAGCGCAGCGGGAGGAAAATTGACGCTTTCCGCCCGGAGGTGAGAAAATGTATATTTTCTCACCTCCGGGCGGAAAGCGTCAATTTTCCTCCCGCTGCGCTAAACGAAAATGCCGCTTTCCGCCTCCGTCGAGGAGAAAAATAGTATACACACCACGGGCAGTAAATAAGAAAGCCTCAGATCACATGTTTATTGACCTCGGCTTCGCCTCGGACAACAATTGCATGTGATCTGAGACATTTCTTATTTTACTGCCCTAGATGTGTAATATACTATTCCTGGTTTCGTTGCATCTACTCGTATTTACAATTTTGCATATTAACGTGATTCCGTTTTAATTTTATTAACTTGGAAACTTACACTAGAGCTTCAGAAAAAAAAACATAATATTATGTAGATTACGCTTTTGCCTGTCAGTTCCCACCCACACGCGAAAGAGTCGTTTTAACTAACACGTAGTAATAAGATCTTATCGTATAAGGCCCTTTTATAGAAAAATAGATTACCCAATCCAGATGTTATTAGTAGATATAATAAAAATAGGTTTGTCTAATACTTATTACAGTCACTCGATGTATTTGATCGACGCAATGCTTTGATCTTTGCCATCTTAAAATCCAACTGAGTTAGAAACGCCAACCAGTTAAGCTGCTCGTTTCTAAACATACACATACCTATTATCTGATTCAAACTGTACCTATTTTATAGATAAGACACCGTTTTAAGCCCATAAAAACCATTGGCTAGCCAATCATTGCTTATTTTCATGCGCACATAATTATATAAACAAAATCAAATCCCTTACATATACATTTACAAAGACAATGGCGCTTACATTCTAAACAATAACCGGAAGAGGCATGTTGGCCTGATTTAATGCCAGAACTGGCGATACATCGATATTTGCCGAAGGTAATAACCGTCTTCCGCCACGATAGGGATCGGAGATCCTTCGACGGAGATCATTTGACGGGCTGTCTGGGGTAAAAACAATGAGTTAAGATATGTAGATGTTCTATCAAACATAGAAGAAACCGATGATTGGACCGATGACTTAAAGAAGGTGGCGGGAAGCTGGTGAATGAGAAGGCAGAGGACCGTAATTGGTGGCGAGCTCTCAAAAAGGCATTTCTTCAACGGACGCATGGTATGAGCTATGAATGGAAAAATATAAAAAAAAAACGCAGAAATGTGGTAAAGGCTCTTATCCTCTATGGGCTCCATGGCCAGGCACATACATGATACAGGCCTTCGCTCATATCATTGATTCGAAATCATAACAAATTATTTTTCAATTAATTACTTACATAGACAGAATTTAGAATTTTATAACTTCAATTATTCAAACGACGTGTGTGACAACAACAATGCGCCATATACCGGCAGCAAAATCAACAAAAATCGGCCATTCAAGCGTAACACAATCGAGCATTGTTGATAAAGACCGCGCCTATTGAAAACAATGGACACCTTTCCGTGGGATTAAAATTCATAATTGAGATTTTATGGTAAAACAATGAAAAGCGTGGGGTAGTTAGTGCCACGCGCCAACTGCGTGCCAAATGTCATATTAAAGCACTACAGGCACTACAGGGTTCCTATTGGAGTGACTGATCCAAGTTGAAATTAACAAATGAATTTTTGGGTGTTTTGAATTTAAGAACAAAACAATGCTGCTAATTCGACTTTACTTTATGGTAGTGTGTTAAGTCGAACTTCACGAAATTGACAGTTCTATGAAAACTGTGAAAATAATAATAAAATGAAATAGCCTTTATTTCAGAGGGTGCTTGCGATTCTGTGCTACCCTTCTCCAGAATGGACCGGCGCGGCTGTCAGCTTCACTTCGTTTGTGAAAGTAATATGTAGCATTTATTTTAGGTTTTAAGATTGTGTACCTACATGCGAATCAGCATGATTTGTCCCCTAGCGAATACGAGGGTTTAGTTACCAACTAGGTGTGTCAGCTTATACACACCTCCCTCCCAACCTCCAAAAAGCTTCCTCTTAAAAGACAGGTTTGGCTTTATCTCAGATCATTGGCTTAGGCTACATAAACATTAAGTTTCGATTGTACGAGATTGTATTCAAGACTGCAAACCTGTCAAAAATAATTAAACAGCACCTTTATAGGTTTGCATTGAAAACCAATTCTAATTTTCTCTTCGACACGATGACAAGCAAATGTTATTTAAGATGTAGGAATTTATTTGATAGGACCGGTCAAACGGAAATCGCCTTCAATTGCGTTTCATACTCGGATCATCTTCATATGAACGTTATATTACGATCAATATACCTGTCCAAAGTATCCCTGCTGCATTTAGCATTATACTGCGATAAGCTAGGTACTGTTCAGAATAACACATTCAACGATTCACGATTAAAGATATTTTTAATACGGTACACAGTAAAACCGACTGTGGTTTTTGTGGCAGTGTTTGTAACGCAATTTTATAAGATACTAGAGGATGCTCGCGACTTCGTTCGCGTGGCATAAGTTTTTTTAATTCCCACAGGCATTCCTTAATTTTCCGGGATAAAAAGAAGCCTATGTCACTCTCCAAGTCTTCAACTAAGTAGGTATACCCATGCAAAAAATCACGTTGATCCGTTGCTCTATTTCGGCGTGATTAAAGGATAAACTCTCTATTTGACGTCCTTGGGGATAGAATTTTCAAAAACTGTGAATCACATATTTTTTCATTTCAGACCGAAATCCCAAACACCAAGTTTCATGGCTACAGCTTGAAAAATGACGGACTTTCCTACAAACTTTCAACCCCTGTTTCAGCCCTATGGGGGTAGAATTTTCAAAAATGGCGATACACGTATTTCTTCATTTTAAACCGATAGCTCAAATACCAAGTTTCATGAATATAACTTGAAAAATGACGGACTTTCAACCCCTATTTTACCCCTTTGGGGGTCGAATTTCGAAAAATCCATTCTTAGTGGATACCTACTCTTTACAAAGAACACACCTTCCAAATTTCATGTCTCTAGGACCAGCGGTTTGGGCTGTGCGTTGATATATAAGTCAGTCAGTCAGGACTTTGAATTTTATATATATAGACTACTATATTACTATATTATAATTTAAATATGTATATGTAAAATATAACATATTTTAATAACACAGAACCTGATACGACAGGATGCTCAATTCGACGTTGAAAACAGCTTTAATGAGGATATCATTACATAACATAGTCTTGTATCACATAAAAATTGCACAAGAGAAGAACCGGCTCTCAAATCTCTCAATCAAAGAATTCAATTAGATAATTAACAATAATATATCACGCACTCAATCTCAGTATGCCATCTACCTTTATAAAGTTTACACGTCTAAAGACCCATTACAATTTCGACAAAAAAACCGCCAAAGATTTTAATATCCAACGCCCGAAACATCAAGCTGCGTTTCGTGAAAGTGAAATCAAAAATCTACATCTCAATTGACAATCAATGACATGGCAAAAATGAATCTATTATACACAAAGGCACTTACATAAACAGTTTTGCGACGAAAATTACCACGTACGGCTACCCTCTTACTTTTAAGTACAGTTATTATTTGCGAAAGAAAGTTTTAATTTAAGCATTTCTTTAAACGGGTATTGTCTAAAATCGTCAGGTGGTGATCATTAATGATTAATGCTTTGTGCACAATCATTTTATTTATGAAACGAGCTTTACGCGAAACTTACATAATTAATCTACCATAGTTTAAATAATTAAAAAAATTATTAATTGAATAGGTAACTTAATCCATTCTACCAATACTTTTTACTTCCATACTAAAATTATAATAAATGCGAAAGTGTATCCGTCTGTCTGCTACGCTTTCACGTAGACACGTTTGGTACAGAGATAGATTACATCCCGGGGAAGGACATAGGCTACTTTTTATTCCGGAAAATTGAAGAGTTCTCACGGGAATTAAAAAATCATCTAATAAAAAAAGTAACCCTGGTTTGCAACATTGTCACGCGTAAATCGCTGAATCGATTTCAATGAAATACAGCACTGAGATAGCTTGCATCTTGGAGACGGGCATAGGAAACTATTTACCCCGGAAAATCAAAAAATGCCTGCGGGATTCATAAAAAACCTAAACCACGAAGGGATTGGCGGTCTTTAGCTGTTTCAATCAAATAAATATTATAAATGCGAAAGTTTGGATGGATGTATGGATGTATGGATGGATGTTTGTTACTCAATCACGCCCCAACGGCTGAACGGATCTGGATGAAATTTGGCACAGAGATAGATTATAGTCTGGAATAACACATAGGCTACTTTTTATCCCGGAAAATTAAGGAGTTCCCGCGGGAAACGAAAAACCTCGATCCACGCGGACGAAGTCGCGGGCATCAGCTAGTAATTAATAAAGCTTGATAGATAAAATAAATGTTCGACAATTACTTACCTCATGAAATTAGACTAATTTTTTTTTTATTGAACGTGGGTATTAGTTACAAAATAGGTCTTTGGACTGTTTAAGACTATTCTTAAATGCCAAGGTCTCAAAAAATCTTAATCTATACAACTTAACTACACAATCATCAGTCACGCAAGGTACACCTAATTACGGCTTAAATTTAACAATGATTTTAATAGCGATATTATTTGGTACTAAGCAGAAAAACCATGCGAAACCAAAGCAAAAGTACCTAGTAGGTGCTAGTAGTACCAGTGGCGGACTAAAGGTAAGGCGGAATTTAAAGATAAAATTTGCACTCACTTCGCTCGTGTATGTTTTTTCTAAACAGACAAGACCATAAAATAAATAAACCTCATTGAGTATACCGACCCGGACCTCCGATGGCCTCACAGTCATACAAGATGCAATCAATGTAACGACTAACGTGTTACATAACATACGTAAATACTATAGCTCTCCTCAAGTCCTACAGTTAAGTGACAATACTGTTTGTACAATAGGTATATGATAGTAAAGAGTCCGCTCTATTAGCATAAGATTCAACTCATACATAATTTGTTGAGTGTGTACTTTGAACGATTTGAAGTGCATTTCCGACATAATATTATAGGAAATAAAGTTTTTTTATAGTACAAATCTTCATGAAAGTAAAAGCATAGACGGAAATTGAAGGAAAAGTATGTAGGTACTTAGTAAAAATCGTGTTTCAAAACTTTTTGCTCTCTGAGAGATTTCACAATATTGAAGGGACACGATTTAAGGATTTTAACATTACTTACTTTTTAAGAGTATCTAATATATTTTATTGGTTAAGGTATTGCCCTTTTAACGACAATGAAGAATACGTGAAAAACGTTCACGAAAATTATAAAGATATTCTGGCGGATCTAAGGTGTAATAAAAGCATAAAATCACGCAGTCTCTACGCAGATGATTTGCAGATTTATAGGCATGCTGCTGTCACTGACCTTTCTTCTGCAGTTGATGACATTAACACGGATCTAGCTAAAATAAAGGACTGGGCTGATGAACATGGTCTTCTTGTAAATCCTACCAAATCGCAGGCTATGATAATAGGGAGCAAGCAATTGCGAAGTCGAGTGGATTTTAAAAATCTTCCAATCATAGCCTACGATGGCGTTCCGGTACAACTTACGGGAAAAGCAAAACACCTTGGGGTGATACTCGATGGTAATTTAACTTGGTCTAATCACATTAACAATGTGAGTAGGCGCATGCACTACTCTATTCACTCTTTGAAACGCTTGCAGAATTTCCTTCCTCTGAAAACTAAAATCTTACTTGCACAATCCCTTCTGCTTCCACTTCTAGACTACGCCGACGTCTGCTATTTAGATGCGACTGAAGAGCTGCTCGACAAACTAGATCGCCTTCAGAACTTGTGCATTCGTTTTATATACGGATTGCGCAAATTCGATCATGTATCTCAATTTCGAAATAAGTTAAAGTGGCTCCCTATCCGACTTCGCCGGAATATTCATATTCTCACGTTACTTTTTAGGATTTTAAACACATCTTCCCCCTCATACTTACGTGAGCGTTTTCGTGAGGCCTCACCTCGTGTGATGCCAGTGCGTTCGTGTGTCAAGTTAAAATCACTTGCAGTGCCAGCTTACAACACTATTTATTATGGTAAATCTTTTACGGTAGCTGCGACGCGCCTATGGAACTCACTACCTGATAGCATTTTTATGAATAACCCATCTATTCACACCTTTAAACTTCGACTGAAACAGCACTATTTATCTACTCTATCATAATTATAAATTAATAATATGTATCTGTAAAATCATTAAGTAATATATGTTGGTATGTATATTGGTATGTATTATATATATATATATATACTAGCGATCCGCCCCGGCTTCGCACGGGTAGCACTAATAATCCTAATCTATATAATATAAACTATCCTATCTCTCAAGTTAGATCGAACTGCACATGGTGTGCGAATTTTATTATAATCGGTTAAGTGGTTTAGAAGTCCATTGAGGACAAACATTGTGACACGAGATTTATATATATATAGATGTATGTTGGTATGTATTTATATATATATTTATGTAAGTATATATTTATGTCATTAGTATGTATATTCGTGTAAGTTTATGATATTATAGTTAATATCTCGTTTCATTCCATCTCATATCTTGTTGTACCCATTCTTCCTGCACAACCTTTCTCACTGCCAAGGGTCACTGGTAGAGATCTCTTATAGAGATAAGTGTTTCCTTGTCCACTATGTTTCTGTTTTTCTACGTATTGTACAACTTTTTGGTACAAAAAAAAAAAAAAAAAATCGCATATATTCAGACCAGATAGATGATCACTACGTTGACATAAACTCAAAGTTTTTGAAATTTCCACGGGAATTCTGATTTTACGGCAAAAAACTATTCTCTGTACCAAATTTCGTCAAAATCGGATATGAATACGGGCCGTGAAACACAGACACAGACAGTCAGACGCACTTTCGCATTTACATTAGTGTTGATATCCGGTATTTGTCTCTCTGTACCTGTTTTAACTGTTTCATGTTAGGCCGTTCCATCATTAAATAACCATCAAGTGAGATCGTGGTCAAGCGCAAACCTGTCAAAGATAATAAAATATAATAAAGTGACATTATTCACAGCAGATAGCAAATCAACGCGCATAATTTATTCATCGTAATAATTGACAGTCCAAGCAAAACATGACACTGTATTAGTTTTATACAGTCCTCATGATAAATGCTAACTGATATCGGACGCGTTATATGTATACGTAATACGACTATAACCATAGTAGGTAGGTCTAGGTACTGTAGTTATGGTTAGCTGATGGTAACAATTAGAAAAAAATACAAAGTTCTAGCTGGCATGCCCGAGCCTGAAATAAGTAAAACATTAATGATTTAAAAATAGTAGTTTGTGATACAAGGGTGGAAAGTAGGTTATTGCAAACGAGCTGTCATTAATAAGCCCGAGCCGAAGGTGAGGGTTTTTAATGGCACGAGTTTGCAATAACCTTCACACCCGTGTATCACACGACGTTTTTCAATACAGTTGTGGGAAATAGTAATAAACAAATCAAAGAATTACAAGTTTATTTCAACCTACATACGTACATAGTAATTAATTCTGAAAATTGAGATAGTTTTTAACATGGAATAACTTGACCACAATGTAGATGGTTTATATTTTCCACTCAATTCATGAAAATAAGCTAACAAAACATTTTCTGAGAATGACTTAGTTTTTTTATGTTTTTTCCATGAAATAAAATTATTGTCAGCCGTCATATATCTTTCTCGAGATTTTGGGGGCAAAATTCCATCTTGCGCAGTTTTCGCCTCAGATAAAATATCTGGTGGAGTTAATTCCATTTCATCATTAGTACTAGAACTCATATTAACAAAAATATAATCAATTTATCACATAAAAAATAAAAAATTTCAGCAAATGGCGCGTATTTACACCTGGACATATATTTTTTTTTTTTCAACGAAACTAGGCTACGGGTTCGTACCTACGCGTATACAGCCTATTCGATTTTTGTCAAATGTTGAAAATAATTAAATTAAAACTGGTAATTAAATATAATCAACAACCATTTAAAATAATTTTGGAAATTCAATGCTAAAACGTACGGATTCATTCATTTTTCCTCGTAAAAAGCCTATCCGATTATATTCTATGTATGAAAACTCCTTGCTACTAAACTTTTTTAATTGACTTGGAAAATTTAAAACTAAACTGCAAAAGTAAGTGTCGAGCTTGTAAAAGTAAGTCACGACCGTGTAAAAGTAAGATGCCTATGCGAAAGATTCAATTTTCGAATCTTAACTACAGACTCTGAAAGTGCGCCATGTTTGACAACTGTATTGAAAAACAAATTTTGGGCTACTTCTGTAACAATCAGCATTTACGCATGGTTAGTTGTTGTTTTGACTTTGGTCTATCAGAATTTCGAACATTCCACTTTTTAAATATTTTTTAACATAAAAACGAAATATTAAAAGGCGCGAAAAAATCAGAACAGATTCCCTCTCTAGATTCTTCTCTTAACCTTTTTCCGAGATATCAGTGATGCTAACTGGGCCTGCTACTTTGTTTACATAGTAGGTACATAAGCTTATTACCCATCCTGGGTAAATTCTATTACGCATCTCAACGAAAGTACCACCACTTGCCTACCTCTAACCACATACGTATAGGTACACATTGGTCGATAAGCACGATCATTTTCTGAAATGAAAAAAATCTCATTTCAACAGTCATGCGTTAGAAATCTCAGGAAAGTGGCTCGTTGCTATGATACTAACTGTTATTTTAATCTGCACATTTACACAAGAACGCGAGACGCCTCTCACTTGCATTCTGTATGACGTCTAATTGCTATATTTAATAGCATAGTTTAATACATATTTTTTAATAATACATTTTTTTAACTATTTTTTAGATCCAGGCAACGCATTACGCAACATCGCTGCGTGTGGAAGACCTGATAAATATAAAAAATAAATAAATAACAATTTATTCATGAGAATGTAGGTGATATAAAGTTTACACAATTACAATTTGAGTGCCTTGCTAAGAGACCTATGACCAGGTCAATAGTTTCACGACGAAATTATAATATTATGTCTAGAAGCTTTGTGAAATCAGATAACGAAAAGGCTCCTCAAATTAAAACGCTTGCCAAAATCCAACTTTTCGAGATTATTTCTAAAGTAATGTTTATTTCAATTTCTTTATTAGTTGCGATTTCATAGACCTACACCTTTTCCTTAGATATCATAATATTTTAACCAAGTTGAGTGTAGCAAAATTATCTTGAACTTTGCATGGTATACTTAGTTATTTTAGAAAAGCGATACAATTCTGCGAACATGCTTGAAGAAAAACTTGTCGGCAAACTAGCATACCTACGCAAAAGGTTTTACACAAAGGTTTTAACGTACTACTTTTGAAAATTAAAACTTTGTAGCTAGTGTTTTCTTTTTTTTGTTACCACTATCTGACAAAAAGCTAAGACACAACAAAGGAAGTTAAGCAACGACAATTTGAAACAATTATACAATTTAAAAAAGCTACCATATTTTTTTACGAGGCCCGTGCCCAATCGAACCCCAGTCGATTTGGACTGATGCAATTACGGAACGCTTTTGAAAGAAATTATTCGGCATCACGTAATAAAATCTAATTGGTCTGGCCGTCTTTTTATGGTCACGGATATTTTTTGTCAAACGGCACGTTTCAGGAAATGCATAACAACAATTTCAAAGCTTACGTAAGTGGCAAAAAGTTACGAATTGAACAAAAAAAACAAATGAGAACGCTTATACATTTTACGGATCTATGTCTCCGATATCTTAATTTTAGCCCATATTCTAGTAAGTTCAAGTTATTTAGAAGGAATGTATAAGGGAGCCTATAATTTGCAGGCGAAATGTTAAATGTTATGCATTCATAATATGTTCTTATCTGCAACAGATTAAAAGTAACACGATAATTATTATTGACATAGCCACAATATAATCGTGTTGAATTAAATAATCTTTGTAGTTACTCACTAAAAACCTTATTAAGTAGGTACCACAGATGCCAATGCGTGCCGTATCAAGATAGCAACGTAAAAAATGTAACATAATATCATGAGATGCTATTCCGTATACCGTTATATTTGTTTTTATACTCGCCGTCGAATCATATTTAATACAATATAGATTAATTCCTATACTTTAGTCATGGCCTATTTAGGGCTACGGAGATAGAGATCCGGAGATTGCTTTTAGTGGTACATAATATAATATCAGAGTGACAAATCAAATCAAATTTAAGTTGCATAATATTGCACTCGGTCATATTTTCATCGTTGCGTCAACGCTGAAATAAGGCTGCGCATTTGTATACCTTTAAGATAGGTCGACGTCGACGCGACGTTAATTTCACACCGCATTACCGACAAAAAATAATAATCGTGTCATTTATTCGTCCGTATTCATGTTTTGAGTGCATCAATCTAACTGTAACCACAGCTGTAACGGCGATAACAGATAACTGAATAAAGCCTCTCATCCAGCAACCGAGCTACGCCAAAAAATACTTATTAGAATTAAATAGATAACATGTTAATACTCCCGCTGGTATATTAGCCGCGGCGTAAGTTGAACTCTGCGCAGAAACACATTTCGGGTGTCAAACGAAGTGCGGTATGAGGTGCGCCGCGAGGGACCGCGCGTTACCATTACCCTCGCTCCCTGCGCATGCTCTGCTCGGCTCTATAGTACAACTAGCTGATGCCCGCGACTCCGTCCGCGTGGCTAAGGTTTTTTGATTCCCGCGGGAACTCCGTAATTTTCCGGGATAAAAAGTAGCCTATGTCACTCTCCAGGTCCTCAACTATAACCATGCCAAAAATCACGTCAATCCGTTGCTCCGTTGCGGCGTGATTGAAGGACAAACCAACAAACCAACAAACAAACACCACTTTCGCATTTATAATATTAGTATGATGTACCTGCGCAGACGACCGCCATCGACTGATTGTACTTCTCATAAGAAAAAGCTCGATATTAAACTGGTTCAATATATTTTGACGATTCTTAAAGCTTATTTATAAGTAGACATCTGAATTGAATGTAGTCCAATAAGTAATGAATTACAATGTGCTAGGCTTACTATCAAATTGCTGATGGGTTTCTAATCAGCATAAGTAATAGTTTTTATGCCCGAACATAATTCTACTGCGTCGTATTGACTAGGCATAAGGTATTATATCACATGCCACATTAGATATACCACACACTGATCAGATAATTGTTTTAAAGGCTGCCTCCTGTGACCAAGAAATTCATACTTGTAATAATTATAAAAAAGGAAGTGAGTTTGTCGATTTATCATTCAACCACGCCGCAACAGAGCAACGGATTGTCGTAATTTTATAATTTGAGGACCTCTGGAGAGTGGTCGGGATTTTTAAAACCACGGGGACAAAGTCGCTAATTATATTGCTTAATTTTCACTGAACTCGCTTTCCTTCCCTAGGCATCCTTTTGGTGAGTTTTATACACCTTTTACACCAATCTAATACTTATACGCATTACATTCATCATACATCATTCATTTATCACTAGAGAAAAAGTGCCTTTAACTTCTTATATCGGCATTATAGGTAAGTATAAATAATAATTATTGAGAGAGTTATTTACGTTTCCCCTGTCGAGAGCTTCCAAATATTATCTTATCTAACTTCGGTCTCGGGCACTTGCTCGAGTAGTTTGTACTGTAAATTCAGACGTAGCACGCGCCCGCGCTGTTCACGGCCATGCTCCGTTATTTACTTGATCAAAGCCACTTTCGCTGTTATTTGAAGGATTTTTTCTACATTTTTTTTTCTTTTTGTCCACTACAAGTTAGCCCTTGACTGCGATCTCACCTGATGGTAAGTGATGATGCAGTCTAAGATGGTAGCGGGCTAACCTGTTAGGGGCATGGCAGTTATATTAAACCCATCCCCCTATTCGGTTTCTACACGGCATCGTACCGGAACGTTAAACCGCTTGGCACCCTACCGGCAAAGACGGCACGTCGTAGGGTGCCAAGCGAGGGTGGTAACTAGCCACGGCCGTATCCTCCCACCAGGACAGACCAGGGAAAATTCAGAAATTATACATTCCCAAATTGACCCTGCCGGGGATCGAACCCGGGACCTCAGCACGTTAAGACAACAGCGCTACACAGTGCGCCACGGAGGTCGTCAAAACAGCGCGTCAACACTGCGCTTATTATTAAAAATGCATTAGGCACATGCCTCGGATTGTTTACATTTTCACAGTGCCACTCATGCTGATGAGAGAGAGAGAGTATTTATTTATTTTATTCGGACAGCCAAAAATTGTTACTTACATCAAATAATACTTTAAAATTACACACAAACACATTGTTAAAAGTACAATTTATCAAACAAAGCAATTAAAACAACAATTGAATAATTTATCAGAGTAAGACATGGGCATAGCGTAGGTCCACTTTATTCTACGGGACAATATTAAATCCTACGCGATTTGAAGATACTTGAAACACGAGGAGAAACCCGTGGGTAGATGTTGTTTTATGCTTCCAAGTTCAAAAAAACACGCAGGTGAAGGATTCTTTTTTTATGCCATTTCACTTTGATCCAAAAATTTATTTGATCTCAACAAATGCCAGGCAACGTGTACTCCGCAATTGCCGAGCGGAACGGGTCATCGTATACATGGGACATTATAAGAATTCATATTCAAGACATTACGACTTTCTACTATAGACAAATATTTAACCACAAAATGTTTGTTCCTACTAAAATAAGTAGCTGAGAAATTCGATGACTCGCCGAGGTTTAGGAAATTCGATAGCCTCGTACTTTTTGTTTGTTTTAGGCTTGTTGGTTTTAAATTTCATTGAAAAAACACGCTACTAAGCAAAAGTAAATTAATGTTCAGACTAATGTTAAGCCTATTCTGAAAGAGCATGTCGCTGTTCGCGAGCATGTCGGTCACGCGAATCCACAGGTTTACCCCCTACCAAAAAGTGCTCAACGGCTAAAGAAGTTTTCACGTCAATAAAAATGGATAACCAGTGTTTACTTCTATTACTAAAGATAATAAAATACGAACCTACTCTATTTACTAATCAACCTTAGTAGGTACTTAATGAATGACGATTTTAATCGGAAGGATCTATTAAATCTAAGGAGTAAATCAGGTACTTAATTCTCACTTATTTGCATAACTAAACTAGAACATAATATTATTATTACTATGATAACTCAATCAAATAGTAATATCCAATTCAACAATTTGCTTTACGAGCCAATAACCTATCAAATTACGATTAATTTAACACAAATAGAGTCGTTATGCTTTCATTAATGAACACGGATTAGCATAACCGGGCCTAGTGAGAAGAACACCACACAACGCCTGTTTGATAAATGTATGAGCAATTTAGGTATATTATAACACGCATGAGTGTTCTGTGTTGGATATCATTTTATGGTCGTGGTAGTGGTAGCGGTTTTATTACTTATTCTGTGGTGGTAGTGCGCTTGCATTCATCACTACAGCCCACTAACGTCCCACAGCTGGGCAGAGGCCTCCACTCTCTTAAGAGAGAGGGAATTTAGAACTTAGACCCACCACGCTGCTCCAATGCGGGTTGGCAAGCTTTAACGACTATTATCATGTTAGTGATAATAACCGGGACCAACGGCTTAACGTGCTCTCCGAAGCACGGGGGTGACTCACCGCCAACTTCCAACTCCGGGCTGGCACTGAGAATTTTAATACCTAACAACTTTTATGCCCGACCGGAATCGAACCCAGGACCTCGTGATCCGCAGTCGACCATGCTAACCGCTAAACCAACGAGACGCTTAGATTAAGATATTATAATTTGACGACCTCCTACTAGATCACCTCCTAGTGGTGAGCGCTGCAGTCACAAGTAGTAGGTAAGTGGGTAGGACACTGGTTCAATCCCCAGCAGGGGAAAATAGGGATTTTATGGTTACTAATTTATTTGTCTCTGGTCAGGTAATGATGCTTTGGTCGTGGCACTCGTGGCTATACGTTACCGCACCTTAGGGATAAAAACGTACCACCAAGCGATTTTGTGTTCCGGTCATAGAGTTAAAATCTGAGGTTCCGGTAAAAAACAGAGTGTAGAAACATGCTTACATATTAAGCAATTGAAAACAATAAGTAGAATTTTGTCTTAATCAACACACGCTTCGGTCGGAACAGTCGGTTTCATCTATACTGATTTTATAAATGGGAAAGTTTGGATGGATGGATGGCTGTTTGTTACTCAATATAACGGCAATAATAACGGCTAAACGGATCGGATATCTCATAAAATACGAGTCGCATGCGAGTTGCATTTTAATATTTTTTAAATCCGGCCATTTAAAAAATATTAAAATGCAATAAAAAAGTGAAATTAAAATAAATGACACATCGTTTTTCATACAGTTAATGGGCAATCCAGTATCTACTTACAGGTTTTTTGATAACTTTCAATTTTCATTTTGCCTAACTTAAGATGATTAAATATCATAGAATCCGTGCAGGTCTGATGGACAGAATCTGAAGGGCATGCCCCCCGATTATGTAAGAATAGCCGATCAAAACGTAAAAGTTCGGCGTCAAAGTAAAATAAACCATAACAACATTAAATTAGAGCTCAATTTCTTGTATCCATTCTCATACGAGGCCTATCATTAATCGACAATTCTTATATAATCGGGGGGATGAACAGAATTTATGTTAGTTTCCATCATGATTCCATCGATCAAAAGGCAGTCGGTCCTATTGAATGCCTTGAATGTAAAATACTTTTCAACAGTATGAATTTAAATGAAAAGGCATTATTTATGCAAGCGATATAGCGACTCTATCGATTATACATGAAAGTTGATTTAAGTTGAAAGTGATGGCTACTTTTTAACTTTTAGTTAAATTGAATTAGAGTATGTAGGTACGTAAATAGAAATCATGTACAGCTCGCGCGAGTTGAATGTAGAGTAAATAATATACTAGTGGTTCGCCCCGAACTGAGACCTCGCGGTATCACAGAGCGCCATCTATTGACACCATTGTGAAGTTCTGTTAAAAATATCATCATCATTAAAAATTAAATAATTTCGTTTCCTTATAATATTTATCTAATTTTGGTATTTGTTGTTCAAGTACAGGATATAATTCAAATAATTGATCAAGTTTGAGGCTTGAGAGTTCAGAAAATTGAGAGTTCTGAGGTCAACTTTGGACGTTAGAAAATCGCCACTTTGAAAGCCCCCCATTTCGTCAATTTTAGGGGGAAAATTTAAAAAAAAATATTTTTGGACTCTATTCCTAATTATCTTTAAAATGATATACCGCAACCCTATGTAACGCTATAAAAAATATTTTACTTCGGATTCGCTTCTATGAGAGCCCCCCTGAAATAAAGATTTTTGTAACTTTTTAAGCCATATTCGGCGGGAGGCCATCGGTTTACATATTATATTTAAATTTGAAGTAATTACGTCCAGCAATTCAGAAGTTATAAGGCTCTGACAGACGGACGGACAAGTGCCAATTCACCCAAGTAGACTCAGAGACCTTCGCTTCGCTCGGTCAATTATGTGTCACCATACATTTACTCTGCATTCAACTCGCGCGCTAACTATACCTGCAGTGTCACATTTACTGAATGTAAATACTTTATCATTGTACAATATTCTTAACGAAATAGTTGTACCTTGTAAGTCTATGGTTATGGAGTATTGTTATGTATGCTTAAGTCATGATAACTAACGATTTAGTGTAGGTACAACATATAAACTGTCCATAAATTAGTCATTTATAACTTGTGAGTTGTGACAGACTAGATGTTCTGAAAGGTACTCAACAATACTTTAGATTTCCTTGTATTACTACGTATCTACGATTTACGTAGTTTGCGATCAAAGAGTTTTTTTAATCTTTATTTTTGGAGTTTGCTCCTTATGGAATACGTCACTCCGTAGGGCTTCAAAAAATCCACACAAAATCTTAATAACAACCTAAATCTTTCGTAGGGCTTTCTGGTATAGTCATATCAGAGCCCTAGCCTCCTCTGATAGAGGCTATTCCAGGGCACTGTTACAGCCGCCAATCTGCCATAGTGAGGGAAATTTGGTTTATCTCTCGGGCTCGTTGAGCTCCCCGTTTAGATAACAAAAAGTACAAATAGGAAAATACTGCACCCGAAAAATTTGTTCTTTTTCAAATTTTAACTGGTAATAAGTAGGTACATAGGTAGGCATAACAACGTAAATTAAAAAAAAAATTCAAAATTCAAATGGTTTTTATTCAAATAAACTTTTACAAGTGCTTTCGAATCGTCGAATGAATCTACCACTGGTTCGGAATGCCATTAATACCGAGAAGAACCAGCAAGAAACTCGGCTGTTGCTCTTGTGAAAAAAAAAACATTTACAATTTCATTAATGTATAATATCTACTATACATAAGTAACCGCTGTCCTTATAGCATTGCTGGAGCGAGTCAAATGCAAGTAATATCATTATAACATAGAACGTAGTAACAAACAACGTTTAACTTAAAACTCATTAAACTTCGATGTAACACCTGCGTGGAAAGGGCTATAAGCGTTTATTAAATCTAACAGTACACGAATGCAATTTCCACCTCTCACGCATGAATGGCGAATGCGATGCATCATCACAGATGCTGTGTTATCAATCAAATGTAACCGATTACTGGCATCCGTTCCTTGCGACTTGCGAGAGCGAGTACTACCTTTCTGCATTTCTTGCGTTCATTTGAGTGTATCATCATACCTACTTCATACTATAATATTATTAAAAATGCGAAAGTGTGTTTGTTTGTTGGTTTATTGGATTTGAGTGTATCATCATACTTCATACTAATATTATAAATGCGAAAGTGTGTTTGTTTGTTGGTTTATTGGTTTGTTGGTTTGTCCTTCAATCACGCCGCAACGGAGCAATGGATCGACGTGATTTTTGGCATGGGTATAGTTGAGGACCTGGAGACTAACATAGGCTTTTTATCCCGGAAAATTAAGGAGTTGCCGTGGGAATTAAAAAAACTTATTCCACGCGGGCAAATCGCGGGCATCAGCTAGTGATTTATATTTCTATAACAAGCCTTTTACCGCAACTTCATCCGCGTGAGTTTAGGTTTCAACAGGACAGAACAACGGGATTTCAACAGGATAAAATAATCTGAACGTGTATCTAGACTACCTACCTATAATATCAACGCTCAGAATGTAGTCATGCGTGTGCCTTTACAAATTAAAACAAAGCTACTTTTCACATGATAGCTGTAAGCAATATGATTGACGAGATAAAGGATCGAGCTTGCCAAGGCGTAAGAGCTGCGTAATCCAAACGTATAATTACAACGACGATTATACATTGTAATGACCATAGAGGTAATATTATATTATATCCCTATGGTAATGACAGTCTGTTGTATTTCAGTTGCCGCTCGGCGCGTGCGCTGTAACGGCGCGCGATAATCGCACAGATAAAAACAGGGTACCAACGTATTTACTCCAATGAGTAAAATAGACATGGAGAAGTAAACGTTATGCATCAGCGTCTTAAAATGTACCGATAATAGTAATGTTATTAATTTAATAACAAATTGGACTACCGAGTTTAACATATGCACATCCATCAAATATACTGAATGTCAAAAACTATACGTGTAGGTATACCTATATAACAAGTGATTACCTGTACACCAGTTTACTTCAGGATATTTAAACCAAGTATAATATGAGATCGTGCCTCCATCACATAGATCATTTAACCAATTACTCCTCGGTGATACAGCACGATCTTACATGTAGGTACCAACGGTAAGTATAAAGAGGGTGGTAGGAAGTGGTTGGATGAGCAAGGCTGAGGATCTATTATGGTAATTCTCATTAAGGAAAGTCTATGTCCAATAGTGACCACCACAGGCTGAAGATGGTGATGATGATATTTATAAGCCAAGTAAACAGATAAAAGTTGCTCAGAAAATTACTCTGGCTCTAACGACATGACAACTCCTCGACTTGCACAGATAAAAACTCAGTGCATAGATAATAAAAACGCATAACGGCTCTCGATGCGCTCCGCTCGTCGCCGTGAACGCGTTCGCTGTTTTCTTTCACTACAAGTACAAACCAACAGCTTGGTAGATTTATGAGCACAGCGGAAGGAATTTTCATTTAATCTATTTCCACAGATTGTTTATCAATAAACTTGCTGATGCCCGCGACTTTGTCCGCGTGGATTAAGGTTTTTTGGTCCCCGCGGGAACTTTTAAATTTTCCGGGATAAAAAGTAGCCTATGTGTTATTCCAGACTATAATCTATATCTGTGCTAAATTTCATCCAGATCCGTTTAACCGTTCTGGCGTAAAAAGCTTAATTTAATAACAAGCTTTCATCCATCTATCCAAACTTTCGCATTTATAATATTAGTCCGATTAAATATAATATTATTATTCATATAATAATATAATAATATTAGTTCAATCGATTTAAGCGAAGTTTCGTGCAAGGATAGCTTGTATCCCATTTTATTTATATTTTCTAGCCAAAACAGATTCCACGCGAACCATGTCAGAATTACAAAACTTTATTATTTGCTCACTTAAAATTGCACACGTTAAATGATTATATGTTCCTACTAGGATCAGTAATTTCACAGATAGAAAAACATGAAGTTCACGAATACATAATTTATCTGTTTTTCGATAATAAACAGTGACCCCGATATGCTTCGGTCGTCACAATGAACGCGCTAGCTTACACTGTACCTGACTTCCTCGAAGATTTATATCATTCGTTTGTTGACTTTACTTCTTTTTTATCTCTAAAACATCTTTAAAGTTCACTTATACGTTCATACTTCCTTCACCCTATCGTAAACTCTTTACTGTTATTTTTCTCTGTTCAAAAGTATTTCACTCTATCGTTAAAAATATTGGTTATAATATTTACATATAATTGTTTCTGTTTTCTTAGCTACTTTACACATTCTTCTCCCGTCTTCTTTTGTCTTTCTATTTACAGGATCTAACTTTAAACTCCTTTCCTTTCCTCCTGTCTCCTTATTCAAAATTGTTTCATTTGTTATTTGAACGACCCAATTCCCGTACTAACCAACTTCATAATCTTCTTAAAAGATTAACGTGTTCTTCTTTTTCTTTCTTTAACTCTCCCTCCCTTTAACTATAAGTAAATAATTAAATCAAATCAAGTCAATACGCAAATATAATGTGCAATTATATTGTAGTTGTTCATAGCTTTCTTAGATCCTACTATGATACTCATAATATGCTTACTACATTAAATGAACCACATTGGGCCCTCAGTACGGAAACTTTAACGATGGATCAAAATGAAACAAAATGTCGACCTTACTTTAACGTTTACGAGGAACAAACGGCATGGATGTTAAGGGCCGTTTAAACAAATCACGTTTATGTGATTGATGCAATGAAATGCTGTTTGTAGCCATTAGGCTTTAGTGTGGGAATTGTTTGTGAGGTCGGATCAACTACGAAAGTAGGTACCTTTTTAGGTTTTATGTTTCATTTAAAATACTAATTCGTTATTTGCTCACCATCAAATAGACGCAATTTAGGGAAATATAAATAGCAGCATGTAAAGGCTTTACTGCAGCTACTCAATCATCGATATATATGTAAGTACTAGGCCCTTTCATAGAAAAAAGTTGGGCGTCCGAAATGTAGGGCATGCCCCTCACCTGTATAAGCCTGTCCTTGTCCCCGTCATAGCGCTGTTCCGCTTTTCAGACTAGATGGCGTTAGTAAAATAGGTCCACATTCTTTGTTTGACAGGGCCCGTCTATGTAAATTGAGGTCGTTGTTAACAGGCGACCTTTTCTGAAAAGAAATGATATCGAATCGCACCAGATGACTCTAATTAAGTAATTTTATTCAACCTTTGTTTGCCTAGAGGTAAAATAATAAATCTACTATCTTTCCTCGACGAATAAAAAATTCCTTACGGCAAAATTTCGTTACAGCTAATGTTTTAATAATTACCTATGGTGTTACGTAAACGACAGAAACAAGCCCTCAAGGTCATCTATCATTCTGTTTTAATTACTCTGTCAGTCACAAAGCCCTTATTCCTATTCTTGATAGTAATTAATTTTTCCTGAGGCTACTCAATAATTAGGCTATGGTTAGTTCTTGCATATTTACAATCGTATTCAGTCCAGTCGAAACCCTCGCGTGTTGTTTAATACGATGAACATAATGTATTGCTCTACTGCTGCAATTGGGTATTTGACAACTATTCAAATAAAAAATGTTTTAGTGATTATTAAATAGAGGATCTTCCAAGTCGTAATATCCACGTCCCCTGTTAGTTTTATGTTGAATAACTATTTTATACTATCTATTAAAGTAAAAAAGTGCGTCGAACTTTGATGACGTCACTATTCAATATTTCATACAAATCCCATACTAAGCACGCGTTTTGACGTTTGGAAAAAGTTGCTGATTTGACTAGTTGTCAAATACCCAATTGATTAAATCAGACATGAAATCATTTAAGAATCCCTTTTACACTCGAGTCATGGCGAACGCTCTCTATTTTCATCTCAGCCTCTTAAGTTACCAACTAAAAGGATACTTACTATGGGCAAAGTAACGAACGACTCTCATTGGGATCAAATTTAAATTGATGTTACAACGAAGCAATGCAATATCGATAAAAGCGAAAACGGTTCTAAAACTGCCAAAACTGAACCATTTTTCCATTGCATGAGTTTAAATGTATTTTATACGATAAATTCCAAAACCGTAACTATAAAATATAGACTGCTTATGTAATTTTGCAGAAGTACCTTTCTGACTGCGAATTGTCATGGAATTATGTACTGCGGCATGGAATCTTCGTGTATTTGATTCGTAATAGCACGCGAACGGTGACCTTGCGATTTAGGGAGGTTTTTGAATTAATTCCAAATGTGGTATTTGAGCCTGATATGAAAAGACAATTTTTATGAATATTTTTTACGTAGGCAGTGTAGTGTAACTCATTAGATAGTAATCTAACGATAACATTTTCGAGATTAACGAATCAAATTCTTGACTGGTAAAAGCTCAAGCTGCCTTTAGACTACAATAGACTTTACATATTTAATTGAATGGATAAACAAATTCCTTACCTTTCTCTGTCTTTGAATTTCATGTCAGCGTAAGTATTTTTTCAAAACAACTCAATATTCAATTTTTTTTATTCAAATAAACTCTTACAAGTGCTTTTGAATCTTCGAGTGAATCTACCACTGGTTGGTTTAGTTTCATTAAAGAATATTGAAATAACATCCGAGTTTTGAATATCAAATCAAACTATCATTGAATATCGAAACTAGAGAGACGCATTTTCATATCCTGCCGGTTACGCCTTATTTAATATACATTTCAAACTTGTAATTTTCCTGTTTCAACAGGTAGGTAAACACTTAAATAAAAGTTGGTGATACAAATCTTTAAAAACACTAATAATTATAAACGTAAGAAATAGGCACTTATACTAGGCATGTAAATAATGCATGCTCTAGGTGTTTACGTGAAACTGCTAATTCCTCCGGTGGTACCACTTAGAGAACAAGGGTCGGAAGTGTTCGCGTCTGAAAGCAGCATTGCGTGAAAGTTGTTGAACATTTCAAACATCTAACGACACTCTTTGAAATGTCTTTACTTATTAAGCTAGTTATTTGCACGCGACAACACTTGCAGGCTACATTAGATTTATGTAAATATGTAGCACAACACTTTAAATGTTTGTTTGTAAATAGTAAACGCAAGTAACACAACACCTGGATAAACGACTTCATTCCGAGGTTTGAATGCCTAAAATTTCAGCTTGTTTATTTGGATTCAACAAAATCCTAAGCAATTCAGAGAATAAATAAGGCTTTTTTTCTTTCTAAATTATAGGCTTGGTTGCGATCAGACCTGCGAGCAAGTTAAAATGTAGCCTCGGTGTCGCGCTTGTCTAGAAGATTCACTCTTAAGTTAAAGATCCTTATATAAAAAGTGGAAAGGAAAACGCAAGCCCGAAGGGCATTTCATATCCTAAGGCATATTGCGCATTACAAGAAAATTTCTTGTGTCTTGTCTAGAAATGTATTCAGAATACTTTTAAAAGGTACTCAACTTTCAAGTCAGTCGAATTCAGTCAGTCATTCTTTAAACTGTAGAGTGTACTATAATCTAAGGCAAGCATCACATTAGGTTTCATTTTTATATATAAACGACACGAAACGATACCTACACATTGCTGATGCAGGAAGCAAGAAAGTGGGCAAAGGTAAGTAGGTGTACGTATTTAATTTTTGTCTGTACCTACCTTCTCTATTTTGAAAGTTCTGCCGCGTTGTTTGTTAGAAATCTGCTTTTATATCAACGATCGTGCCTTGTTCCAGATGAAAGTTGTAAAAAGATAATATAAAACATCAATTTGATGACAAGCTTGCCTGTCTATGCTTGCCTGTATTTATCGCCAATTTACGCGGATATCGGCGATTAAAGGTAACTAACATAATAGCCGGCGATTAAGATTGATTGACATCTAGAGTCTGGCCACGCTAACTCTGCCACGGAATAAAAGGGCAACACTTAAAACAAAATAAAAACATTCGTCTAATCTGTGTTCTTACATTTGTCACTGATTTGTCAATTCAGCTATCAGGTTGTTTATGATCGTTTTAATATTTCGAAAATAAAAGTGAAATAGTGAAATAATGGATAAACCTATTCAAAGTAATGTGTGCGAGATATTTTATAACATGATTCTTAAATTCTATGAAGTAAAGGAAGAACACGATGCTGTCCTAAGCCAAAAACAACAATGTTTACAAGAAATCGAAGAGTCGACAAGTAAGTTGACCAAACGGTTTTGATATTTTGCCTTTCGATCTTCTTTGCATAAAATACTAGATTATTTATATAAAACGTTTAAACAGTTTATATTCGCCTGTTCATATCGTATAATTATGATGGATAATATGCGACAAAAACTGCCACCAAAATCCTATCAAGTTTTAATACTTTTTATTAATTATTGTATAAATTCTAGGATAGAATATAGATAGAATAAGCGAAGAGTTAAAGCCTCATCTCCAGGATGTCCTTCAGAAACTTAAAGATTTGGAACAAGTCAATCTATCCATCTCAAATTGAGATTTTGTTTTTTTTGGGGTGTGATTTATAAACGTGCTGCCTTGATCAAAAGCTGTCGCGTCTAAGGAGGGGTCAAGAGAGTCTAGACGGAACCCCCAACATAATTATTTTTTGCCGAAATTGCGAAAAAAATTAATTATTTTCATTTATTTCCAGGTGTAAGCGAACGAACCTTAAGAGTTATTAAAAATGAGGACCAATCTAATCAGGGAGTCTGGAAGACTACCGGCAAAAAGCGTGCAGCACGGGAAACGAAAGTCAATATTGACAAGTTCAATTTGAATAATATTTAGATTCAGATTTTGATGAATAAAATACAAAAATATGAGATGGTGATAATATAAAAAAACCCGACTCGAGTTTACTGTGTGCTTTTCACAGCCCTTTACTGCAATTAATTATCACAATCACGTCTCATATTTTACTGACGTTCAAAAAGTGAACAGTGTTGGTACATATTTTAAATAAAACAGCTTTGACTATTGACTATGTTTCAATTCATTTATACTGTCTTTAAGTAGTTCAAAAGATCTCCACTGATCAAGTAATAATTTGGTGTTAATCTTTAGCGTCAGTAGATTAACACTAATATTAAATTCGAAAGTAACTGTTTGTCTGTTACCTTTATTGACTCATCCCCTGAACAAAACATACGGTTTCGGCGTGAGTCGAAATCCAAGGAGACGAATTCACGGCGAATATAATACTATACAAAATTTACATAAATATAATATATAAATACGGGGATCGTATCTTATTATCGATCTCTACCTTATTACGCTGTCAAAACTGTGCCCTATATTTACATTTTCACTTTGAAATGTACTAAAACGACCAATTACCACACTCCCAGGAAAGCAGATTAAAAACAACAAACAAGTATCAAATGCGTTTTTTCGCATTACAGTCTGTGTTTCCATCAACAGATTTTCAAATTCTACCATTTTCTTACTGCTGCAGAGTTAGCTTAGCCAGTCTATATATTCTAACAACTTATAGACTAGGAGCCTACAGAACCGATCCGAAACGAGCAAAGATCACACCGATATTTGACTAGCTGCAAATAATAATACTGCGTTAAAATAAAAGTGGTATTGGGATCCCAAGGTATTTGAATGGCGGCCTCGCACCGGAAAGCGCAGCGTTGGATGACACCTTACTAAGTGGATGGTATCTCAAGCGAGTAGCTGAACAGTGGACGTCTATTACGAAAAAGGAACAGGCGAAAAGGCGACGACATAATAGTACGACTAGCTGGCCTAATATAGCTAGGTACTCTTGGTCCCTAGCTGGCTCGATCCGATGATCCTCAAAATATATTTTGTTCAAAGGAACCATCTCCGAAAAACACTGTTATTATTGGTGAAAAAAAATGAAATATCATCTTCATTTTAAGCACTATTTAGAGCCTTCACAATAATAACGTGATATTTTTAAATGATTCGATTTATCTCAAATGAATTAGCATTCAGCATAACATCGATATCAAGAAAAAGCAAACCAAGTAGACCATTTATTTTAGCAATGGTCTCTTCGCCTACAAACTCATTTAATTAAACGTCAAATCTCTCACCGTCCTATCACCATTAATGGGAACAACATAGTAACTTTGTCACTCTAAACCGCCCGTATAATACGACGTCTTGCAGTAACATGATTTAAGGGATTTTATAGCGTTTACTACACATAAAGCTGTATCAACATTTGTGTGATTTTGGGGTAGTTATCGTATCCGTCACCAAAGCCTGAGTTTACAACTGTGCATTGTTGAGTCAATATCTCCTGAGGATGCTCCGGTGTCAATCCGGAGCAATAGCTTGCTTGATTGCTTGCTTTTCCTGCATGTCTGGAGGCGGGCGGTGCATATCGCTATAGCTGCACGTTGTAATGCATACTCGTAGATTTGTCTGTTTTAGCGGATTGTAACGAATTAAACTTCGTGTTCCTTGGTTATCATATTATATGTTCTGTGGTTATCAATCATGGACTTTCGCAGAGTAACGCCTGCTTCTATCCAACAAGAGCCTGATGTGTAGTGTGTCCCTCTACAGTGTATTAAGGTAATCATACTAATATTATAAATTCGAAAGTGTGTTTGTTTGTTGGTTTGTTGGTTTATCCTTCAATCACGCCGCAACGGAGCAACGGATCGACGTGATTTTTGGCATGGGTATAGTTGAGGACCCGGAGAGTGACATAGGCTACTTTTATCCCGGAAAATTAAGGAGTTCCCGCGGGAATCAAAAAACTTAAACCACGCGGACGAAGTCGCGGGCATCAGCTAGTTTAAGATACACAAAGTGTGGCACGAAGACGCTGACTCATTATACACAATACACACTACACACCGAACCTTCGCTACGCCAAACTGATAAAAATGTGGACCCAGCAATACGAGCTTTTATGGGGTTTACAAAGCATAAAGCTGTTTCCTTAGTTCCAGGAATAGGACTGTAAATACTATGTGAAAGTACGTATCATAGAATCATTTTTAGATAAGAGATGACGGTCTTTTTTATTTAAGACTAGACCTGTCTCCCGTTACTTCGTCCGGTTATGTCAATTTGTGGCGTAAAAGAGTAGAAACCATTCAAACTTACAAACATACAAACTTCCCCATTTATAATATTAATAGGATATTGCGTAACGTAATATTATAGTTAGCGTTAACCACATAAATGCCAAGTAGATTGCACTCATAAGGTCCAAATTTATGAAATCCTGACTTCTGAAACATATTTTCTTTTAAATTCGTTACTACGGTTATCGTATCGTACCGTCATCAAGTTCAACGGTAACAGTAACGTAAGACGTGTTTAAGTTAAAATGTACTTATATTTATGACCGGCGTAGACTCAAAGCTCTAAAAATTACGTATAAATTATGTTTATCTGAATTTAAGGCGATTAAACTATTGGGCTGAAAACGAAGCTTTTAGAATTTAAACCAAAACGAAGATAAAGTTCGTTATAAAATAACTAGATTGAGCTAACAGTTTTATTACGAAATAGCTGATGCCCAGGACTTCGTCCGCCTGGTGTAAGTTTTTTTTTAATTTCCGCGGGAACTCTTTAATTGTCCGAAACAAAAGTTGCCTAAATCACTCTCCAGGTCCTCAACTATACCATAACCCATGCAAAAAATTACGTCGATCCGTTGCTCACTCAAAAAATCAACAAACAAACAATGATAAAAACTTATGAATCCTCAATAAATTAATACATCTATGTAGATATTTTGAGTTAAAGTATTTATTTTCCGGGTGTAAAACTGGTGATTTTATTTTATTTTTCCATAGTAAACATAGGAACTTATGTATAATATTAACATTCGATAAAAAGCAAAATATACTTATCTAAGCCTACTAACCCAGGTAGGTATTATATGGAGACAGACCTATTGTGTAATTGGCAAAATAAATGTGAGAAAGTAATGAAAGTAGTAATTTAAGGCAGTCAAGATTCATGGTTCTGGCCAGACGTCCTTAGCGTGAGACCTTTGCTGTTCCAGCGGCCAATATATCAGCATATCTGCCGTTTCGATCGTGGTTAAATAAATGACCCTGTTGTTTCTACAGGGTGTTATTTTGGGCCGTCAGTGAGGCGTTTTAATCGAAGGCTGGTTTTCTTTCACTAGCTGAACCATTAGGTAAGGCTACACGACACGTCACCGTTATTCGAGAAAACCATAAAGCGCTGGGCCGCGCACAACTCAGCACTATGTAGCTCGTCAGCGCTGACCAGTTGACCGCGTTTTTCAGAAAGGTTTCTATGTACTTAATGCACTGAATATAAAACCAGTGTAAAAATATAATATTCGCAATGCCATGGAGGACGCGGCGCGTGTTGTCAGAAAATCAAATCATAGTATTTAAAACGCAACATTTTTTTGTTTTATTACAGCCGATTTATTATGTAAGTGAACAACACGTCACCTCGTGTACGTCGTCTGGACCATAACAGTTTTTTAAAGCAAGTATTGATTGTATTGAAGAATTACTGTGAATGAGATTTTTTTAAATCTCTTATTTATTCATATATAATTTCTTTAAATTCTCTCCTCAGTGATTGCTGCCGAAATGGCATCCTATATAAATGACCCTGTTTCATACTAAGCAGCAAATTTCAGTCGCGTATCAACTCTCATCGAGCCAAAGACAAGTTTTAAGCCTAATGGACTATGAAATCTAGTATTTTACAGTCCATTAAACTCTGATGAGGGCTCTTCACTGACATCAAATCAAATTAAGTACTAGCTGCTGGAAATTTACTAGCAAAACCTACTTTACTTACGAGTGTATGCGGAAATTAATTTAGCAGAAAGTGCTGCCTTTTGTTGTTATATTTTAGCCTTTTTTCGCATATTCCGTCCACTGTTCTACTTTACAGCTCTACTCTCATACAGTTTTAGACAAACACAACCGATTTATAGAAACAGCAAGAAATAATGCAAATCTAGTTTTTGATCACAGTGATATTAACCTACATTTAAAAACAATGACTTCACAGTTGGAAGAAATTTATAGTTATAATACTAAAGATGAGATAAAATTATAACTATACTAGCTGATGCCCGCGACTTCCTCCGCGTGGATTGAGGTTTTTTTGGTTTCCCCGGGAACTCTTGAATTTTCCGAGATAAAAAGTAGCCTACCTATGTGTTATTCCAAACTATAGTCTAACTCTGTGCCGAATTTCATCCAGATCCGTTCAGCCATTCTATTCATTCCACACTATTATACTAAGTCAACACGAATACCACCGGTTCTTACAAAACAGCAAGGAATATTAATTTTCGAAAACTATTTGTTCTATCAAAATAAACTAAACACTATTTTATAGGTAAATTAATAAACTTTGTACTAAGTTCTGACAGCTTTTTTCCTAACTCTAATACTTTTTCTGGCGTGATTGAGTAACAAACATCCATTGATTCATACATCCATCCAAAGTTTCGCATTTACAAATATTAGTATAGGATAGATAATATTATGTTTGATATGCGCGCTCAGTTCAGAAAACTAATTTGGTTAAAAAGATAGGCCCTGAAACCGTAGCAGACAGATAGACGGAGAGCTGGCAACGAATTTCGGGAAGGTCCTTTTGGCAAGCTGAAATTGTGGAAAATATAACATCGTCAATTGGCGAATCCAGTCCTGCCAGTCTGGTAGAGCGCTTGCAGTTATTTCGCTACTGCGCAGCATTTGCAAACAACATATTTTGCAAAAAAAAAATTTAAAAAATATTTTTTTGTCAACTTCTTTTTTATCTTTTAATTTAGTACTCATGGAATTCGAAAGAAAAATCCCGGACGTTTTTGTCGGTTATAAAGTATTACCAGACCTCTTCATAGATATTTTATTAAAAAATATACTTTTGGCAATCTGAAAATTTAATCACGTATTTATTGAATTATTTCACTAATCCCTGCAAATCGCCAGACAAATTTTGCGGTTTTAAACAATGTGAATAAAGTTTACAAATGAGTACAAGATACGAAATAACCGCAAACGCTCTACCAGACTGGCAGGACTGGATTCGCCATATGACGAAATTATATTTTTTCACAATTTCAGCTTGCCAAAAGGACCTTCCCGAAATTCGTTGCCAGCTCTTGGACCACGACAGATTTCGCATATAAAATATTAGTATATAATATATAGATGAATTTGCGTTTGAATGCTAAAAGTTCAAAATGGTACCTAGGTATACAAATAGAAAATTTTTATTTATATGAATCCCGGCGGGCGTAGTACGTCTGTCTGCTCGCCCCAAGTAATCACGTCACTTCCTAGGGATATGCTAATGTACCTCGGCGGCACGCCACTCTAAGGACGTTTCAGATATGCCGCGGGTTGCCAATTTATAACAATACGCTAAGCTTTGATATGAGGTCATTCAATCAAGGCAAAACGTTTCGGTTTGGTTTTTTTTACCATTTAATACCAAACCAAAAAATATAAATTCATAGGGATCCATCGTCCTTAACCCCGCAAAATAAAGTTAAAAAACGTGAAAGTGTTACTTAATAACAGAACCTACAGCACTTGGTATCCATAGAGAAATTAATTTTAATAATTATTGTTTCATTAGTTTAAAAACAAAAATCCGTCGAGAGATAACAAAAGTTTTTTCAAACATGACAATATTATACTTACCGAATTCAAATTGCGATATTGAATTATATTACTGACTAGCTGATGCCCGCGACTTGGTCCGCGTGGTTTCAAGTTTTTTTGGTTCCCGCGGGAACTCTTTAAACTTTAGGGATAAAAAGTACTTAGATTCTTTACTTACTTCTTTTTAATTTTCCTTATGAAATGGGTTGTCTGGAGGAGATCACTTTTAGTGATAAGACCGCCCTTGCGCACGTGTTGTTTTCTGTATTTTGTTTATAATTAAGTTTTTTCTGTAATTTGTGTGGCAATAAAGAATTTATCTATCTATCTATCTATCTACTTAGACTTTGTGTTATTTCAGACTATAATCTATATCAAAAAAATTCAAATTCAAAATTCAAAAGTTTTTTATTCAAATAGACTTTTTACAAGTGCTTATGAATAGTCGAATGAATCTACCACTGGTTCGGAATGCCATTCCTACCGAGAAGAACCAGCAAGAAACTCGGCGGTTGCTCTTTTGAAAAAAAAAAAATAAATTACAATTTCATTAATTTGTAATTACATACGTAACCGCTGTCCTTAGCATTGCTGGAGCGATTCAATTCCATGCTCCTTTGTCATTTACGTAATCTTCAACAGTATAATAAGCTTTTTTCAGAAGCATACTTTTAATGGACTTTTTAAACTTGTGTAAAGGCAAGTTTAAAATAGGTTGTGGAATTTTGTTATAGAATAGAATGCTCATTCCCACGAACGACCTTCGGACTTTCTTGAGGCGGAGCGATGGAGTCACGAGCCTATGGCGGTTTCTAGTTGGCCTATCGTGCAAATCGCATATTCTTTTGTAATTCTGAATATGCTGTTTTACAAAGATTAAATTACTGTAAATATATTGCGAAGCTACTGTAAGAATACCTATTTCCTTGAATTTCTCTCTAAGGGATTCACGTGGTTTTAAATTATATATTGCACGTACTGCCCTTTTTTGTAATACAAAAATTTTTTGAATATCTGCCGCTTTACCCCACAGCAAGATTCCATAAGACATAATACTATGAAAATAAGCAAAATATACAATCTTTGCAGTTTCAACGTCTGTTAACTGCCGAATCTTTCTGACAGCGTAAGCAGCAGAACTGAGTTTACCAGCTAGATTTGATATATGGGTGCCCCATTGAAGCTTAGCATCTAAGGTCACTCCCAAGAACACGGCGGCCTCTTCTATTTTTAACATATCATTGTTTACCACTAGATTAATGTTACGTGTATTCTTGGTATTGGGCAGTGCGAACTCAATACACTTAGTTTTTTTTGCATTTAAAAGTAAGTTGTTTACAGTAAACCAGTGAGTGACCTGAGAAATGGCACTATTTACGTCGTCAAAATCTTCCTTATTTCTATTGACTTTAAAAATTAAAGACGTATCATCAGCAAATAGCACAATATCGCAAGTATCCTGGACGAAATATGGTAAATCATTTATATATACCAAGAACATGAAGGGACCCAGAATAGAGCCTTGAGGGACACCCATTAACGAGGCTGATCCGGATGATTTCACATCATTTACGCATACCGTCTGAATACGGTCACTAAGATATGACGCAATGAGCCTAAGTGCAGTGTCTTTGATTCCATAGTGGCTTAATTTGGTCAACAGTGTCTCATGCTCAACACAGTCGAATGCCTTAGACAAATCACAGAAAATACCAATAGCATTCTGTGAGTTCTCCCAGGCATCAAATATATGTTTTAACAGCGCCGCGCCCGCATCGACTGTTGATCGACCTTTCGTAAATCCATACTGCTCGGAGTGAAGTAATTTATTTAAATTAAAATGTTGGAGCAGTTGGTTAAGCATAATTTTTTCAAATATCTTGCTAAGGGTTGGCAAAATTGAAATTGGTCTGTAGTTATTTGGATCACTTTTGCTACCTGATTTAAAAAGAGGAATCAATTTACTAAATTTCATGAGGCCAGGAAAAGATCCCAAATCCACAGACTCATTAAAAATTTGAGCAAGATATGGCGCAATAACATCAATAACATTGCAGATAATTTTCACTGATATCCCCCATAGATCTCCCGTTTTTTTGCATTGTAAAGATTTGAATGTTTTTATAATATCATAGGGGGTCACGTACTGAAACTTAAACTTAACACTGCACTCAGAGACATTACTACTGAGAAGTTTATAGGCTTCTGTTGGCGAGGAATTAAGGGAACTGGTAGTGGAGATTGGAATATTTTGGAAGAAATTCTCAAATGTATTTGCAATTTCTAAATCGGAGTCAATAATATGGTCATTAATCTTAAGCTCCAGTTTATTGTTGTCCACTTTATGTCTACCAGTTTCATCAGAGATGACATCCCAAGCTGCTTTTATTTTATTTTCTGAATTGATAATTTTCCGCTTTATGTGAAGGGACTTTGCTTGAATGCAAACCTTTCTAAATAATTTTGAATAATTTCTTACGTATTCCAAAAATGTAGGGGTGTAATTATATTGCTTTTGAGCGTACAAGTCAAACAACTTATTCCTACTTTTATAAATTCCAACAGTAGCCCAGTCGCTGAATCTAAGATTTTTAAACAGTCTTTTTTCTATGATTTTAAATATTGAATTAAATTGGTTATTTATCAAATCAAAAAATGCTTTATAATGTTCATCCGGACCACCCTGTATAAGGTCAAGTTTAGGCAACATGTTTGATAAATTTTGCTTGAATTGCCTTACTTTTTTAGTGGTGACTGGTCTATACTTTATTATCTTCGTTGTTGTTATCTATGCTAAATTTCATCCAGATCCGTTCTGCCGTTCTGGCGTGACTGAGTAAAAAACATCCATCCATCCATCCATCCAAACTTTCACATTTATAATAGGTATTATAGTATAGATGAAGTAACTCAAATAGAACCAGGGCTACAAAGAAAGCCTACATATTGCGAATTACGATATAGTAGTTTTTTTATAATTATAATTATTGGTAGCTTATTATATCTTCCTATTTTTATTTATATCACAAACAATTCTTGCAAATAAAATAATTATATTTATTCATGGAACTTGGGGCTTGTAGGATAATCTAGATTACATCATATACGGATTAAAATTCATGCTAACGCTACCAGTCTGAAATTCTGTCTGTATTCAGAGGTAAAAATACAGACTTTTAAATTTATTTTATGAGTACTGAGCTCTGAGTAGTCTGTACACGTTTTGGAAGTGAATTCGAACTGTTTGAATTAAGTATATTAAGATGTATTTTTGTTTATAATGATTGGAGAAAATGTATAAATGATGACAAAGAAAAATGATTAATCTTCTTTATAAATCGTGTGAGGATACTGGAAAATTAATTGGAGAATAGCCCTTACTTAAAGAAAACCAAATAATAGTCTAAAATATAGACCGTATGTAATTTGTTAAAACCATCAAAATCATACAACATAATAATGTGCGTAGGCTATAAATACTCATACCAACATTTTTAGTACAGATCATTATTAATTATCATTTCGCATGACGGTTTATGGGGTTTGTATCATTCACATAACAACTAAATTGTTATGGTTTTAGTCATGCTCAATAAACAATAACCTTAAACCTACTGAGCCCTTAGGAAACTTTTACAACTATTTACAGTTACTAAGCCATGGTAGCCTAGTCATATTATCTAGTAGATGCAAAGCTCTTGCGGGTTCAAATTCTAAGAGTTTTTTTTTTTCTGAAAAACTCTGCTTACGAAATATAAAATGTCTATAATCTTGCGAATTTCACCATGTTAATTCTGTTTCAAAGTGTATACCTATTAGAAATTCAAATATTAACCTAAAGTAAGTAGGTACCTAAATAGTGACCAAATAAGCTACAAAAATATTAATCTGCTATTTTAATAAAATACTAAAAAAGGAAAATTGCATTATTAGTTACCATTTTATTTCTAAAGGTATACGAGAAATAAATTAAATAATCAGATAAATATCGCGATAACTCATAAATCATAATCATGCTGTAACGCTTTCAGGTATTTTCATAGAGCTTTCATGTTCATCGCCTGAAACTGAAATCACGAAACAACGCTTACCGGCTAACCGGCGACCTCCGCATTACATTGACCTATAACAGTTCAATAAACTTTAACACCTATACTTTTTTTTATTCACAAAAGACAATGAATTATCTTTTGTGTAAAGAGGAATAATTTAAAAAAATGAATTAAACATCGTTAAGTAATTATTGTAATAATTACCCTTGCTTCGAATTAACAACTTAAAGTTGGTTTAAAAAATCATAATTTTATTGTTTGTTTTTCCTTGAAATTAAATTTACATTTTCTTCACACACAGACTGATATAATCAATGATGTAATTAAAATATATATTTTTATAAAAATATTTAAAATATAAAAATAACCATGTCTCCTACAAAATCTTCTCCTATAATAAAGCCTTTTACACTATTCCAAATTTTTTTTTCTAACTATAATATAAATAAATATTCCATGGTTCCAGCCATGAATAAGCAGCAAGTTATGACGGTTGTCAAAAAATTGAGCAAGGTGATCTTTATGGAGAGAACGTAAGAAGCATGGTAGATTTTGAATTAGGTAATTTGACCAGGATAGACCGCATTCTAATAATTCCTAATAATAATTAATTATCAGCTAATTGTAAAAATTATCATAATATTAAATCATATAGGTACCATATTTAAAAATCACGATGATCATTAAACCCCATTAAGCAATAAATCAGAAATGATTACTCAACCAGGTCCACAACAAAGATTCCGCACTGAAAATTACAGCATCCGCGCATCTGAAAAATCGACCGTCACTTGAAAAACTTACCTGTTCTTTCCATGACCGATCTTGTAGAGCTCGACGTGCTTGAACTGAGCGTAGGTTGCCATTGTGGTATTTAATTTAAAAACAACGATTTTTTTTCAAACACTGAAATGCGGACACTGCGCGATTTCGCCGGGGAAAGTACGTGTAAACGCAACGACGGTTGTCAGCTGACTGAGCGCGCGCCGATTGAACCCTCGCTTTAAGTTTGAGTCGATGCTTCCACCCTCCGCCCGCGCGTGAAAAGTGAACCTCGCGCATGCGCTTCCGCACCTCTTGTTTTCCTTTTTTTTCCAGCAACCGGCACCTGGCCTTTCCTGTTCGTAACATCTGTCCTACAGATGACTTGTGTCAACAGATAGGGCTAAGTGTCCGATGACGGATAGTAAGCGGATCCCCATGATCGCTATTGACAAATAACAAAAAAAGTACCGTTGTCGATTAGCCTAAAATATACGGTTATATTATTTTAAGAATTTGAAAAATCTGTCTTCTCTATGTTTTACTTATGCTTTCTTAACTGTTTTATGTTTTATTCTGTAGACATTAGAAAGGGCTGTCCGGCGGAGTAACATGTAGAGATCATCGCTGCCTTCTCAAGCAACGTAGAGTTCGGAATTTAAGACTCTACATTATGTACTAGTTCAGCAGATTCCCGATTCTGTCTGTACAACCTAGACCTGAACATTTATTTCTATCATGCATGATTGGTTTGAAGTGCAAGCACGTAGGTATATGAATGTATAAAATAAGTTTGCAAAAGAAACTGATAAGTGCTTTAGACTTTAGAGGCATACGTCTTTCTCATATAGGACATTGTTATAATATTTATATTGTGCTTAGTACCCAGAAACCCCATTTTACTACTTATATTTCTCTGGAGGCCATAAGCTGGTGGTTATGAAACAGGATCGTTTAATACTGTGGTCGTTTCGAGCCGTATTTTCTTGAGCTCGGCTAATGCAAGTGCACAACCGCCCTTATTCCTGAAAAGTAATAGTAATCTAATGTAGTAACTAGAAAAGCACTGGATATCAATCTGTAAGTCAGTTCAATCCATCACGTCGCTCTTCGAGAAATCTCCTGATTAGAACGTGCTACGACGAAAGCTTACCTCGCGACGCTTTTATCCATAACGATTGAATATCTCAGACTCAAGGAAAATGATGTATTGTAATAATTAGCAATCTAGTAGCATATCAGAATATGGATCAATAATCAATCAACGCTAATCCAACGCTTCAATCTCTTATCAACAGTCCAGAGATGCACGTTACGCGTTTACTTTTGAATTTTGATCAATCAAAGATTGTTAATTAGTTACATACGACGACCTCCGTGGCGCAGTGTTGAGCGCTGTTGTCCTAACCCGGGTTCGATTCCCGGCAGGGTCAATTTAGGAATTTATAATTTCTGAATTTTCTCTGGTCTGGCCTGGTGGGAGGCTTCGGCCGTGGCTAGTTACCACCCTACCGGCAAAGTCGTGCCGCCAAGCGATTTAGCGTTCCGATACGATGCCATATAGAAACCAAACAGGGGTATGGGTTTAAAACTGCCATGCCCCTAACAGGTTAGCCTGCGACCATCTTAGACTAAAAAAACTCGTATAATATTTTGACCGATTTGGAAAGCGTTTTCAATAAGTTGTGTAGAACTGTAGAAATTTAAGTCAAGAATATTTTACTGCAATATTTTATCTGAATATGAAAGGCACTCTCGAAATGTTACTTACTCTCGAAGTCTAGAGTATTGGTATTTGCATTTCCGGTTTACTGACATTAACCAAGAGTAAAAGCCCCCAGTTGAAAAATGTTAGAAATATTATGAGGCCGAAGTTCCTGGACAAGAAGAAGACGTCACAGTGACACGGCTATCATAAAAGGACCACAGCTATGTAAGTACCAAGTGTTGTGTCCTCAACTAGAGTTATGAAGACGTTTGTTGGGACCGAGGTTTAATCTACGTTTTTCTCGTAGTCTTTTTCGAAAGCACAGCTTTAATCAATACATTGAAAGGCCAGTAATTAAGCATGCTAATCCGACTTGCTCAGAGCGTATAATCAACTACTGTTTAACGAACACTCGTTGCGATTCGATACGGCGCTGCCATCACGAATCGTGTCCACTAGTTGTCCATTAATCTCGAGTATCTATGGTTTAATTTCTAAAATCTTTTATTTTAAGTGAAACTTATTCACAAAAACAGCATAATTTGTTTTTTTACTTTATTGCACACCACAAAAACAAATAAATGAACTCGTAACAAAATAAGAAATACTTACAATGTGAGTACAATCTTCTTCTTTTTCGCTACACTCTTGACAGAGCGGTCGTGGTCATCACGAAGTGACGGCATTAGTGGCAGATGTGATTCGCCTCACGACCACGAACATCTGCCATAACCGACCGCCGAGGTACCCTCCGATAGTCGTACCCTCGTACCGGTAGCCGAGGTACGAGGTACCCGAGGAGGTGCAATGGACAGCCCACAGCTGACTTTGGTCGGTCCATCGCATGGGCGACCTACCTCGCCCTTTGGTGCCCACGACGAAGCACTCGATGGAGTCATACTCACGACGGGAGCCGTGTCCAAAAAATTGTAATATGCGACTCTGTACTAGCGCTGAAAGCCGAAAGAATAGAGACGTTGGTGTTAAATTCGGTCTATGAGACCTCCTCCTATGCATCGTAGCATTCGCCTCCAGCACCACATCTCCAGAGCATTTTTCTTCTTTATAACTTGTCGTAAGGTCCGCCTCTCCGCAGCGTATAAAAATATGGGAAAAACAAGTGTTTTAACGAGCCGGATCTTTATAGCTTTTGTTAATGTTCCAGTTCTTCCATATTACCTTCAGCTTATCCATCGCGGTTCTTGCCATCGCCATACCTCGCTTTAATTCCTTAACGCAGCCTCCATTCAAGTGATTCCGATCTGATACCAAAGTGGCGATCTCTTCCCGGCAACCCTAATGTGAAACCCTACGGAGGAAATGAACGAGTGGACAGTGGGAGGTCCATACGAGTATGTGTAGGAACACTGTCAGCAAAAGAGTAAAAAATTAAATGGATACTGGCCATGAAACGGATGTAATTGAAAGTGTCATCAAGCTTTTCCTTCTTGTGAAGAAACGATTTCAAATATGAACTTCCTCTCAGACAAAGCTAATCGACTTAAATCATAATTTTTTGGTCTTGATTACGATCTCATTAAATTGAGTGATGAAGAGAAAATCGAACTCTGTAAACAAAAACATCGCAATTGGCATATTAAGTAAATGTGCTATGTGTCAATTTTATATTCTCTCTCTCTGCGTCGTATTCTTCCTTATGGAAAGGTGTCACGTCACGACCTTGTGACCCCTTTCCATTAATCACATAATAGCAGGGGTTTTCTCGGGATAATAATTTAATATTAACGTATTTCAATCTAACCCCCTTTATTGGGCTTCTTATGCATGAATCCGAGACTACCTAACGTAAAACGTGATACAACGCTTATTATGTCGGTATATGCAATAATATAATAAGAACGAAAATAAGGACAATAACTAAATAAATTTTTAATAATAATAAATGATAAACAAGAACTCCGTCCGCCGTTGGAGATACAACGTATATAATAAAAAATAAAAAAATATATATAACTAGATGATGCCCGCGACTTCGTCCGCGTGAATTAAGGTTTTTTGATTCCCGCGGGAACTCCTTAATTTTCCGGGATAGAAAGTAGCCTATGTCCTTCCCCGGGATATAACCTACCCCTTTACCAAATTTCAGCAAAATCGGTTGAAAAGATAGGCCGGGAAAGCGTAGCAGACAGACAGACAGACAGACAGACACACTTTCGCATTTATAATATTAGTATGGATAAGTCTATGTCGGTAATAGAACTTTAAGTACCTACTCATGGATATGTGGGAATCACAGTTGCAATTTTGCCTCATTCAGAAATACAAAGGAACTGAAAATTACTGTCAAATAATAAGGTAAAACACTTTTAAAAGATTCAAACTCGAAGTGACTGGCATGGCTCTCCAGACCTTTGACCTGCCCAGAAAGAAGATTAAGTCACTAGCCAGGTAGAACGAAGGCAAAAGCAGCTAAGTCACGCCAACTCATTAATGTTAGGTCCTTGTCCACATTCCTTTAAGGTCCAGGCAATACAAGTGCTTGGAGCTTCGTGAAAACCGCCCACACAGCCATTCCTATTCAGTTCCTAAATAAATCCTAAACACTGTTTATTAATAGAGCTATTCGTGTATACCTTCAGTGGGAATGCTAATCTGGCTCGCTCGAGGCGTATAATCGACTACTGTTCAATGAACGGCCGATGCCTGCAATCCGATACGTTACTGCCGCGGAGAGTCGCGTCGATCCGACGTTGATTAATGCGTTCTCGGGTGTTATCTAATTCCTATGATCTCAGGTATTAAGATACAATTCAATTGATTACTCGGATTCACGTGAGAAAGAAGAGAGTCATAATATTATTACTTGGACCGGATGTGAAATTGTGTTGGCCCATATAAGGAAAAGTTAACCTAAGATCATGGTAGCAAGTAGAAATGTTTTACTGGTAAAAAGTCGTCCACTTTGTATAGAAAACAACAAAATGCGGCAGGCGGCGTGAGACAGCACAAATGAATACACAAATATGATTGTTCTCCATCCCTGGTTCTCAAAACAACTCAAATGAGAGGGGTTCTTAGCTCTGGAAAACGCTTGTGTTGGATATTTGCAGCGGTTTCATGTATACTCGTCGGAAACCCAAACTTACTCAGTTGCCATGTGGGATACGTAAATGCCAGAGTATACTTACATGCATTTACCAAAAAAAAAAAAGGTTAAGGCACCATCTCCACTTTAGCTGCCGTGGGTCAAAACTTAAGACTCGAGGCTGCCCCTCAGGCCTTAACTTATGGGCTAGAGCCAGGTCTGCCCCTTACTCAATACGAACCGTAAGGAGAATGTACCAAATAATTGAAGACAAAAAGATAAACCAGTGCAATGATAAAGAAGTCCACGCATGAATATAAACCTGCACTGAAAGAGACAGACGATTCTCGAAAGTTAATTTCTTCAACGGGCCCCAACAGTACAATTGAAAACATCAATTCTTCACAAACGTTAGTTCTAAGAAATGCACTAGGTCAGTTCGTTGTTAGAGTTCCGTACCTTAAATTTGATATTTGGAGCTTTTTAGCCTGAAACTTAATAATGAGATATTTAAACAATGTGCTATAGAATAGTGTCCAACGCTACTTTTATTAGTCGTTACTCATAGATGACAATAAATAAATACCAATAAATAATTTACCAACTGCATAAGGCATATTCGGCATATTCGGCAACTAAGTAAACAAAGCGCACCGCAACATAATATTATGCATAAAAAGTGTACTTCAGAGCTAATATGCAACACGGGGACTCGAGACTCGCAAGAACCGGTTCGCGAAGTAACGTGTACCTACGCACCGACGTACCGTGATATTACACAGACAAGTGCAAATGCATCTGCGCCAGCGCCTGTGACCCAGGCAATTTTGAAGCGTAATAACACTTTCCAAACGGACGATAATGGTTTCACGCTAGTTGAACGTAAGAAGTCCTACAAACATAGGAAAACGAACATGCGCGGATCTCTTGCTAGCAGTGGGCCTATTCAGGTAGCGGAAACGCTCTGTTCTATTTATGTTTCGCGGGCAAAAACTACTGTTACGGAAAAAAATATTAAAGACCATATTTTGGAAAGGGGTCAGGAATGCATTAGTGTGGAAAAGTTAAAACAGAACTATACAACTGCTTTTAACTCCTTTAAAATAATAGTTACCGCCAGCAATATTGATAAGTTTTTGGATGCAGCTTTCTGGCCTACGGGCTTAGTATATCGCCGATTCCGAGAACGACCTGTATCGCATGCAACAAATAAACAAATCAATGGTTGATAAGTCTACTAACATAATTAATAATACAGGGCAAAAGCCTGCTGTCAACACGAAAGGTGATATGATCCTATCGTCGTTTAATTGTAAGTCTATAAAAAGATCCGCGCAACACGTACGCGACTTATGCAGTGAATCGGACATAATCGCCCTGCAAGAGACTTGGCTTTTGCCACACGACCTTACCTATGTAGACAGCATTAACCATGACTTTGGATGTACAGCAAAATCTTCGGTGGACACGTCAGCAGGTATCCTGCGTGGAAGACCTTATGGCGGAGTAGCGTTACTGTGGCGTAAGTCCAAGTTTCATAATGTGTCAGTGATTGAGTGCACGAGCGATAGAATTGCCGCAATTCGTGTCAGTATTGGTAAATACGATTTTGCTGTTTTCACGGTGTACATGCCCACTGACAGTGAAGAAAATCTGCCATACTTTACTGACTGCTTAGCTAATATAAGCGCAATAATAGAAGTAAATAATCTGACGAAAGTGTATATTTTAGGGGACTTTAATGCCCACCCCAATACAAGGTTCGATATCGAACTGTTATCGTTTTGTACAGAACAAGAACTGATGTGTGCAGATTATGAGTTACTTAATAGTAACTCTGATAATTATACTTTTATTAGTGATAGTCATGGCAGTCGTAGATGGCTGGATCACTGTGTCACAACGAAGTCTGCCTGGAGCACAATAGTATCAGTGGAAGTGATGTACGGCGTTTACTCGTCTGATCACTTACCTTTACGTGTAGCTTGCAACCTAGGCGACATAGAATTGAGTCCAGCTACCTACGGCTGCATGAGAGATGACAAGAGTTATGATCGGAATTCTTTTGAGAGAATTCGGTGGAATAAACGCGATGCTAGTCAGATAGATATTTATTTTAATTATTGTAATTCTAAATTAGAGCAGTTAAATGATTTTTATTGTTTTAAATGTACAAATAAGGAACCATGTGACCTTGTAACCGAACACTGTAAATATATAAACGATTTATACACATGTATAATTAATATTCTCCAGACGGGTGCTATTATTACTTCCAATGTGCGTTCTGGTGGACACAATAAGCGTAAGCCTATAGTTGGGTGGAATTATCATGTAAATGAAAGTCATAAGAATGCACAAGTTTATTATAATAGTTGGTTGTTAGCAGGCAAGCCTTCCTCAGGAACAATATATGATAATATGTACGAAAGTCGTAAAACGTTTAAGAATAAATTAAATTGGTGTCAGCGAAATGCAGAGGCGATTAAATTAGACATCCTAGCGACACATAGAAAAGATAAAAACTTCATAAAATTTTGGAACGCGACTAAAAATTTGAATTTCAAACAAGGCCTGCCAGTGAATGTCGAAAACGTACAGAAGCCTGGGGAGATAGCCGATCTCTTTGCCAAAAAATTTAAACTAGACCCTTTAAAAATAGATTCAATAAAAGATGATATACAAGTTTCGCCCTTGAATTATAATTTAAATAATGATATACAGTTCACATTAAACGATCTAAAAAACGCAATTAAAGAAATCAAAAGCGGTAAGTCACCAGGTCACGACAATTTGAGTATAGAGCATATCGTATGCGCGGGAGATGCTCTGTACTCAATGCTATGTAAACTATTTAATATGTGTATGAAATATTCATATCTACCTACCGATTTGATGAGAACTACAGTTGTTCCTATAGTAAAAAATAAGACTGGTGACTTAAGTGCTACAAATAATTACCGGCCTATCTCCTTAGGTACTGTACTAGGAAAAGTCCTGGAAAGATTGCTGCAACCTGAACTGCAGAGAAATATAAGAATTGATGATGCGCAGTTTGGTTTCCGTCCCGGTCTCTCGACAGACTCTGCTATTTTTAGTCTTAAACATACAGTGCAACATTACACCCAACGTAATACATCCGTGTATGCATGTTTTCTAGACCTGAGTCGCGCATTTGATCTAGTGAACTATGATGTTCTCTGGAACAAATTGCATGCGGCTCAGGTCCCGAACGAAATAGTGGATCTGTTGAGATACTGGTACGGCGGCCAAATTAATCATGTAAGGTGGGGCGACGCGACCTCTAGTGGGTATAAGCTAGAATGCGGGGTTCGCCAAGGTGGGCTTACCTCTCCGGACCTTTTTAATGTCTACATCAACGACCTTATACGGGAGCTCAGGGGCACTAGGATCGGCTGCCATATAGGAAACGTTTGTATCAACAACCTGAGCTATGCAGACGACATGGTGCTCCTGAGCCCATCGATTAGTGGACTAAGAAAACTTCTTTCAATCTGCGGTCGTTATGCTAACGACCATGGATTGAAATACAATGTTACAAAATCAGAAATGATGGTATTTAGAGCAGGAAAGGGTCCGGAGAGGGTGCCTCCGGTATATCTGAATGGTACTGTGGTTCGGGAAGTGCAGCAATTTAAATATTTAGGGCATGTTCTCACCGGTGACCTCAAGGATGACTTAGACATAGAGAGAGAGAGAAGGGCCCTCTCGGTTCGGTGTAACATGCTTGCTCGAAGGTTCTCCAAATGCAGCAAGGACGTCAAGCTTACATTATTTCGTGCATATTGTCAATGTTTTTATACATGTCAATTATGGACGAAATATAAGCGATCGACTATGAGCACCATTAGGGTGCAGTACAATAATGCATACCGCATCCTAATGAGATTGCCGAGATACTGCAGCGCATCGGGCATGTTCGCCGAGGCGGGGGTCCCTGACTTCTTCGCGATTGTTCGAAATCGTATAGCCTCCTTCTGGGACAGATTGCGACAGTCGAATAACGTAATTCTTGAGATCATCGGTGATCATATGTCAGGACAGATATTTGACCACTGGCGGCGTGTCCACCGGGACGCAAATAGGAAGTAGCTAGAAATAAGTTTTCTAGTTTAATTTTAACCTAAATTTTATTCACTTTTATTTTATATTTTTAATGTTTTATATTATATTATTATACTGTGGATTTTTATCTGACAATAAAGAATTATTATTATTATTCTTTTATTTTATTTAGCTCCATATTTTTTACATTTTTAAATATTTTACTACTTATGAAAACAAAAATAAATAAAAAAACATTTAAAAATATAAAAAATAGCGTTCCACCGGTCTCGGGAACAGGGTCCAAGAAACCGGCGGTCAGGGCCCCAGAGAGAGGAACCTCCTGACAATGCGAGCCGTGTCCAGGAGTACAGCCTTCTGGATCTGGCCCTTGACCCAGCTACCCAATGAGAGCCTCGAAAGATGTTGATCGAAGCTCTTGGCTATAAGACCGTTAGTAGTCACGACTATCGGTACAATGATTGCTGAGTCGACATCCCACATGGCGACAACCTCATGCGCCAAGTCTAGATACTTTGTTAGTTTCTCTTTCTCAGCTTTCACGAGGTTCTCGTCATGGGGGACAGTAATATCAACAATCATTGCACGGCGCTCTGATCGGTCTATCACCACTATGTCAGGTTTATTGGCTACAATAGTCCTGTCTGTAATGATAGACCGATCCCAGTATAGTGTGATATGACCATTTTCGAGAACTGGGTCGGGCACATACCTGTAGTACGGTACTTCTGATCCCACAAGATTGTATTTCAAGGCCAGTTGCTGGTGGATAATCCTGGCCACTTGGTTATGTCTGTGCAAGTATTCGCCGTTAGCCAGATGAGAACAACCAGAGACAATGTGACGGATAGTTTCTCCAGGGCGGCGACACGCCCGACATATGTCTACCGTTCTATCCTTCATTATGTATTTTCTGTAATTGTTCGTCATCATGACCTCGTCCATAATTGCACATACAAACCCTTCGGTTTCCCCAAAGAGGTCACCGGAGCGCAGCCAGGCCACGGACGCTTCAAAGTCCACATCAGGTCCGTGGAGGGCCCGATAAAAGCGTCCGTGAAGCTCCTTACCTTGCCATACAACCCTGCGGTCATTGGTACTGAGCACTACAGGTATGCGCCAGTTCTCGTTAGCTAAGGAGAGCGGCGTCAGACCCCTGTCCACCATGACCACATCGCGGTGCATCTCCGCCTCCGCGTGGAGAAAGTACTCCCTGAGATTGCACACCTCGCGGTTGTGGAGGGTTTTGGCATTCAAAAGGCCTCTACCCCCACACTTCCGCGGAATGTACAGCCTCATCACCGAGGAGCGTGGGTGATGCATCCGATATGCGGTCAGCAGCGTACGAACTTGTCTGTCCAGAGCGTCAAGTTCAGTCTGAGTCCACCTGAGTATGCCGAAGGAGTACATCAAGACCGGCATGACCCAACCATTGAAGGCACGCACCTTATTGCCGCCCGACAAAAGGCTTTTCAGCACTTTCTTCAGGCGGCCAAGGAAACGCTCCCTCACCGACCGTCTCATGTCGGCCTCTCTGATACCTAATGCCTCCATCATGCCCAAGTATTTGTAGGCTTCAGTTGGGGAGAGCGATCTGAGGTATATGGAATCCGAGAGCTCAACACCCTCAGATTCCACAGTCCTCCCTCGCTTTACATGCATGACCGCACATTTGTCCACACCAAATTCCATCCTAATGGAATCACTAAAGGTTTTAGTTACCTTTAGTAACTCTAGTAGATGTGATTTGTTGGGGGCAATGAGTTTTAGGTCATCCATGTAAAGGAGGTGTGATATAACCTGACCTCCTCTCCTAAACCGGTAACCTAGCCCTAAATTCTCCAAGAGAGTACTCAGAGGATTCAGGGCCAGGCAAAACCACAAAGGACTCAGGCTGTCGCCCTGGAATATGCCTCGCTCAATCTTTATAGGCTCCGCACTCCCCAGGGTTCGGCGACATCCCGGATAGTGAAGGACCGTCCTCCACTGCCCCATACACGTCTGTAGGAAGGTGCGTAGTACTGTGTTTACTTTATACAGTTCTAGCACCCTCATAAGCCATGTATGGGGTACAGAGTCGTAGGCCTTCTTATAGTCTATCCAACATGTCGACAGATCCTTTCGGGTGCGCTGAGCCTGTTGACAAATGGCCATATCAATGAGGAGAAGCTCCTTAGTACCACGAGAGCCATTTCTACATCCATTCTGAGAAATAGACATGATAGAGTTTGTATTAATGTGATCGTTAATTTTTGTTCTCAGAATGGATGTAAGAAGTTTATATAATGTTGGTAGGCACGTAATCGGTCTATAATTTTTGGGTTCCGTGGTACTACCTGATTTATGGAGCAGGCGGGTAATACCTGTTGTGAGAAACTGGGGTAACGACTGTGACTCTAGAGATGATTGGAATTGGGATGCCAAATGAGCGTGCGAGCTGCGTAACCATTTTATCCAAAAGTTGTGTAGCCCATCCGGCCCAGGTGATTTCCAATTGGGCAGGGGACGGACTGCAGTGGCCACGTCTTCAGGGGTGATAGTAACAAGTCCCATTTCTGGAATTTGATCGCACGCTTTCTCTACATCCCATGTCCAACCATCATCAGTGTGAGCGACAGGTACCGACCAGATGTTGCGCCAGAATGAGGTCATGGCTTCATCATCCGGCAGGCACGTATCGTTGACACCTTGGTCAGGTTGTTCCCAACCTCGATATACCCGCCTCTGATCGCTTTGGAAAGTGCGATTCAGGGTATATCTCTCAACCCGGCACTTGTATCTACGGATACGGCTAGCCCATGCAGAGACCTTCTGTTTCAGGAAGTCAATGCGCTCAGTGACACGCGCCATATAATCTTGAGGTCTGATATCAGTTCCCAAAAAAGCGCGCCTCACAAAGCGCATGACTCTAGGGCGCGTGTTGCCCTCCCTGAAGCAGAGTAGTTTACCAATGAGTGCCCTAGCTCCTTCAACACGACGCTCGATCCTACACTGCCAGGCTGGTGCGGTAGGCTTCGGTCGTGTTGTTGTATCATTATTAATAAACTTTACATTAGCAACACGACATGCCGCAACCGCCGCGCAGTACAGAATCGAATGTGTGTCGAGAAGGTTTTCGCTGCTGTCAAAATAACTCGGCAGCAGCGAATCCAGGGCACCCATTAGCGCTTTGTTCTTATTTTTCATGGGCAACCGAGGTAACCGCGGTCTAAGCTCGGGTGGTGAAGATCTATAGTCCCGAATAGCACTCTCCAAAGCGCTCCTCACTTGTTCACTACACTGGGTACTTACATGTGTAGCCCCGCTATCCTCACCCTCATCAGCCTGAGTGGGCTGCAGCGAAATCACATGAGCAGTTTGTGATTGGGTTGGAGCTTGCGGTGAGGGGGCGGTAGCGCGGTTACATTGCAGTTCAGAGCGAAGCCGATCAAGCACGATGTTGTCCAGCATGTGATTACGCTGAATAACCCGCACCTGGTCCGACAGTCGTTGAGTCGATACATTGAGAGCTGGTTCAAGGACCTGAAACAAAGCATGCATCCTAGCACGGTACGCGGTCATGTTGGTTCCACCCTCCGTAGCCCCTAAGTATGCGCGCATGACATTTTCATTAATGGATGTTGTCCATCTCATGCGCGACACACTACCGCCGGGAGCGGGGACCCTATCAGAAGCCGGTGGGCCTCGGGATCCCAAGCAAGTCGGCGGCCGGCCTCTCCCACGACGACGTACTGGTGGTGGCGACGTCGGCGGGGAGAAAAACTCGTCGCTCGAGCTCGACGCAACTGCAGCATTGGGCGTAATCGCGGGTGGTTGCGAGGCGGAGCTGAGTGACGGGTCCGGAGGTGGTGATTGTGCGTTCCGTGCTCTGGATCGTGTCAGCATATTACATTATTTCGTCGAATTTTGTTTGCATTTCATCAGGCATTTAGTGACAACGTGTGTCAGTTGTATTTCGGATTCTTAGATTTCGGATAATTTTGATTTTCTTCATGGTTTGTTCTTGTAAATAGTTTCTATTGTAGTAAATTTATTGGATTAAAATGGAAATTCTGTTGAAATCGAGTTTACTGATATTTATTTCGGTAAAAATGTAACGGAGAAAAAATATGACGTATGCTGACATTCAGGGTTGCCAGGTTATATTATTATTATTATTATTATTATTATAAGGAAGGGCGTATAGGATAATATGCTGTTTACCTAAGCTTCGTTCTGGCTGTTTCCATAGATAGAACTCCACAGTCCACAGTATGATGTATTGTTTTTTACACGCTTTCAGGGTTTCGTCTTGTGTTTCTCAAAGCCTTAAAGTTCTTATCTCAACATGGAACTCGGATGCATAGGTAGGGGTATACGAAAACCCGAACAAGTGTGAAGTGACGATAATGGACAATAATAATATTCTGGAACCATTAAAGGTCGAGCTTTATTCGCGCTTGACTATCCTTTTATTTTTCTTAGACCATTCTTAAAAGAGTTACGCTCTCTGTGGTATTTGGGCTTAAATCACCTCGAGTCCATTAACGAGTGAACCGTAAACACCGGACTAATGTTTCTACAGAAACACACGACTCAATTTCACGCCGAAAATCGCGGCGTTCCATTGATTCGCACGACCCGTGCTATCAGTTTCGATGGAAATTGATTTACTCAGAAAACGAAACGGTCAAGAAAAATTTTACTCTTTCTTGTTTGAAATTTTTTTCTTTAAATTTTATATTTTGTTCGTAAGAGTTATAATTGCATGTTATATTTTTGTTATTGGTGGTTTAAGTTGGTATAATATTAAACCAATTTTAACACACCAATTACCAAATTCCGGTCCATGTTTTCCAACATAAAACTATGTAAGTAATTACCTATTTAAATTTATATTTCTTAATATTTTAAACTGAAAAAAAACCAAAGTCTCAATCCAGTTTGTGTGTTTTGCTTACCTACTTATAATTATTACCGTTCACGTTTACTGTTCAAATAATTACTGATTGAAATCACTCAGACACAATCATGAGGATGGTTTGTAGAGCACATTTCCCTTCAGTCTACACAATACGGGTAAGCCCACCCGGTTAGCTAGATCTAATTAATAATCTGATGACGGGTGCCTTACTCGAAATCAAATGTGTCAGGTGTCTACATTCACCTCAAACACAATCTATAAAAGACACGAACACCAACACAAAGCCATTGTCCGCAACGATTAATAACTCTCTCGCTATACTCTAGAAGATGATGTAGCTACATCAATTTCGCAACCATTGTAAATCAATCAATCTCCCATATGTTTCCCATCTCGCCTCCGTGTAACCGCCATCCATCTTCCGAGCGGCGCGCGTCAAACAATCGAGGGCTTCCCTGTTTCAACACTTGCCCATTACAGCATACACAATTTGTGCTTGACTGTAGTGATCGCCCATTACAGGTAAGGCCTACAAATCGCATGCACCGAATGCAAAGCACTTGTCATTATTCAAAATGAAATATTTCCAATAAAACGCAACGACGCGATGGCCCCCATACACAGAATGAGCTCTGGGGGCAGAAGTCCAATTTGCAACTGCCTTATAAATATTATGATATTTGTCGTGTAATTGTAGAAAGGCAAACTACACATTAGAGTACGCAATATGCTAGTTTGGATGCTAGCGTAAAGTTAAAGCGATTGCCCCTACACACACACACTACTAGGGGAGTACTACGGGTAAAGGGGGAAGGGGGAAGGGGGCTCACTACTGCGTCACGGAAGTCGTTATAAATGCTGAAAAATACCGTTTGTCCAATGTGCTGCAAATGTAATGTGCGATCAGTTTTTCGCACAAAAATCAATCGATTTTGAGCTTTATGGCATTAGAAATAACTCTTGGAATTTGAGTTACCTATGGCACAATTTTGTTTATAAGTAACGACCGGCGCACGCGCCACATTTGATTGGGTTCACAAAATATATCTGAAACGTATCAACAACACCGGTCGCTTTCAGGGAAATGATTGTTTACGTCTTGCATCCTGCGCATAGATAGAGCGCAATGCACTCTGTGGCGTAGCGATGTGTTGATGGAACAATTATTTAACACAGATGGCTTTATATATATGGCTTTGTATAGTTCATACATCCACCCAGTTATAGTGGAAAACACTTCTACAGGAGCAGGACTTGGTTGATCTTAAATTATCGTCAAGTCTATAAAATAATATGAAAGATAGAAGGAAGAGGTACATTTTTTTTTATCAAGTCAAGTCAGCCCTTGACTGCGATCTCACCTGATGGTAAGTGATGATACAGTCTTTACCGTTGTAGCAGGTGATACTAACTTAATTTCTTAAAACACACTAGTATGTTATACAAAAATATTAAACTGATATATTTATATTTATCATACAGCCAATAACAATAAAATTTTGTCATAATATACGAGAAATTGTTGCTAACTAAAAATAGAGGCTTGCGTGTTAAATTTCTACGGCCTATATTATCATGTTACATAGCTGACTGCACATTTTGTTTATACATTGTAATGCAGATGAATGCGTGCACTAGCTATCTTAAAATTTTATTTATTTCAACGTATTTATTGCATTCAAATTTATTCTGGTTTTAAGCCGCCTATTGATTATGTAGGTCCGTAGAGAACAATTGGAAAGTATGAAATGCAAATATAGTTTTCTCTTCGTTTTTAATGTACTTACAATTTTAAAATTGTTTATTTGCTTTTAACTTGGTATAAGTAGATTTTTTACATTAACTACCATGCATTAGGAATGCAAGGACATTTTTTGCTATTTTTTTATTACTTTTGTCCTACGTCCATTCTCATCACGTCACATGCGTTACGTTCGATATATATGTTATCGGAAATTCATTGACAGAGTGCTGGAGATCCTGAGTCGGTGATCGTCTATTAGTTACTTGGATAAAACCAACTAATATGTACTATACAGTACTATTTTGTTAAGCAGCACAAAGTTTACATTTATTTTCGCTATTGACTGATTGGGGCTGATTCTGTAGTGCACAATCCCTAAACTAAACTCAAATGACAGCATTAAAAATATTGCTAACCCTTTCTTATAATACTCCCTGCGGAAAGGGACAGAACTAGATTTAAAGCTATCATTTTAGTTTAGTTTAGAGATTGTGTTATACAGAATTGGCCACAGTAGGTATCTACAGTTCGCGCGCGAGTTGAATGCAGAGTAAATGTATGTGTCACCATACATTTGCTCTGCATTCAACTCGTGCGCGAACTATACCTACTCATAGATTATTGTAACTTGGGGCCGGTGATATTGTATTTTGAGTGGCCCAAGCCAGACCTTTTGTAACAATCGTCCCTAGCACAGCTAACTGTTCAAAGTGAAATACGCATTAATTATTTTTCATTCTTTCTATTTTCCCACCTTCTATTACCACTTTTTTTTATTCCACTACAAGTTAGCCCTTGACTGCGATCTCACCTGATGGTAAGTTATGATGCAGTCTAAGGTGGTAGCGGGCTAACCTGTTGTTAGCCCTTCACTTACATTTCAGAAGCACGGATCTCTCTATCAAAATGCGGATGCTGCAAAAATATTATTATCAAGAGCCTTCGGGCATATTAGCTTGTTTCGTCACAATCAACCTTCAACGTTATAGCAAAAGTGATATGGGGAGTCTGAAAACTCCGGAGAGTTTAAAATGCGATTTTCAAAGTTAAATGTAGGTAATGTAAATGGAAAATTTAAGAAAATAACCATTTGTATGCCCTTCCTAGTACCTACATAATACCGAATGTTATTATAACGTTATGGGAAGTCGTTATTATACGAGATTTTACGATTACCACTAGTAGGAACCCAGTGATATAGTCGTAAAATCTCCACCGGTGTTACTTGGGGATATAAAATCTGATTCTGTATTGCCCGAACAGCTTTAACGCGCAGGTATTCCCACGCTTAGGTCAAGCTTAGAATCATTACTTGAGGTCATAGTCACTAACTCTATATGACGTAAGATCAGCTTCACATGAAAGCTTTCTCACACTGTCAAAGCTTTACATCAATCTCAATGTTCAAAGAAGATATTATGTAGAGAGTTTCAGTAACCCATAGGCAATGGTCTTTTACATACTATTACCTATTCTGTGCTTTTATTAAAAGCCTCCGTGGAAATATATTGAAAGGAGTCGCTATGCACCTACTTACCTATGTAATTTATAAAAGGTTAGCTAAAGTAGGTTGTTATGGGATCTTAATATATACCTACCACCGACCACCTAAGTCGGCAACAGGTTAAGTGTGTAGTTCTGTTATATTTCAGTTTACTAGGATAAAAATATTAAACTAACTAGCAGATGCCCGCGACTTCGTCCACGTGAAATAAGTTTTTAAATTCCCACGGGAACTGCCTAATTTTTCGGGCTAATAATTAATGTATAGCCTATGACACTCACAAATAATGTGGCTTTATATTGGTACCAGAATTTTCAAAATCGATTCAGTAGATCCAGAGATTACCCCCTACAACCTCACAATCTCACAGACTTTACCTCTTTATAATATTAGTATATTATATTAAATTACCTACTACCTATTAATACATATTTGAAATGCAAAATTGTGTCTGTCTGCTACGTTTTCAGGGCCCATCTGTTCAATTAATTTTAACAAAATTTTGTACAGAGATTGATTTCATCCCGAGGAAGGGCATATGCTGCTTTTTATCCCGGAAAATCAAGGAGTTCCAACGATAATTTCCAACGTAAATCACTAGTTGGCCATAAGTTAAATATAAACCAAAGATCAAAAATATCGTTTACTATGTGGCTCTTTAAGTCCAACATTGTAACCTTTAAACATTCCTTACGCACCAAGTATCAAGTTATCGTATTTATCGCAGTAAATCGCGTTATCCGTAATGCGTGCGCACGGTTCGCGATTTCGATCTGAGAGTGCCGACAACAAGTATCTATTACACGATTAAACAAACCATTACCCGCTTGGTGCCCGAATACGCTTATCAGTTGTGAAGGCACAACTATTAGTATACTGAGAGGAAAGCCCTTCGTAAAGGTCTGGCCAGATACAAAGCGTGACGGCTGAAAAAAGCGATTGTTTTCAATCCTAGATAAGCTTGCCACTCGCGCTAGACAACATTCACGGTTTGGGTAGTACCTACGCTTGCTTAAAAGGTGCTAATTCACTCTTGCCTCAAAGGTACTCAAGTAATCACGCGTGTTAGGAAATACAGTCACCGGAAGGTATTCCAAATATTTCCACACCTTGGTGATTTGTACTAGAGTCTAATCATGGGGAATGGGATGCATTGTGAAATTTACAAAGATGGCATGTCCTCCTTGTCTCTGGGTGACGCATAAAGCTGAATTGGTCGTCTTTCGTTTGGTCGGTCGTCGTCTTGTTTGCCGTTGTCTACAGACATTTTCTATGATGTCATGACGATAGAATGACAGCATGACGGAGGCCTTGTTGGCATTGATCAGACCAACGTTGGTAGTTGACACCAAGCAAATTCGTTGGCTTATCCGACTAATAAATATAGAGCATCAATGACACCAGTGCGCTGTTGTGTCAGAACTTTAGCAGCCAATTCCATGGGACTAAAAACAATGATATTATATATTTGACTAGAAACAGATCATATCATACTTAATATTATAAATGCAAAAGTGTGTTTGTTTGTTGGTGTTATGGTTTGTCCTTCAATCACGCCGCAACGAAGCAACGGATCAACGTGATTTTTGGCAAGGGTATAGTTGAGGACCTGGAGAGTGACATAGGATTTTTATCTCGGAAAGTTAAGGAGTTCCCGCAGGAATCAAAAACCTTAAACCACGCCAACGAAGTCGCGGGCATCAGCTAATAATGAATAACATAACTAAATGAATGAGGTTCTGCTTATAGCACGTTAACTCATTTGGTTAGATGGTTTTCAATGCATTAAAATTAATTCAATCACAAAGAACAAGGTACAAAGTGTGGCTTTCAGGCTGATAACATCTACATTAAGGTTTACACCTTCGTACATAATATACTTACCATATTACCATAATAATAATGCTCGATATGAATGAAGCTCACGATTCTATGGGATGTCTCGTTGCCATCTAGCGCCGCTTGCTATCCGTTCCCATGTTCATAAAATTCAATTCAGGGTTGCCTTTTTGCGACGGTTTCCTGGGAGCGCAGCCTCAAAGTGGCTATAATTTTTGTTTCAAATCCAATAACTTAATATTTGGGACGCTCTTAAACATTAAGATACGATTCTGTATTTGGTCGTTGGTTATTATTTAGGTACTCAGCATTTACGGAAAATTGATTACCTACAAAATGATCTGCTCTAATCGTAAATATCGATTTCAACTCTTTCTATTTCATGCTCATGCATCACATTAACCCATTATTCACTTTCATAAAACGGATTCAATTTCTGAACAGAATTTCTCGAGAAAACGGAGCAAGTGGCCTAACCTTTGAAATTTGAACAAGGTATAGAAACTTTTCTGATTACTCGTGCATTACAGGTCGATGTTCAACAACCGTAAAACCGCAAAATGTGGCAACCCTCATTCTAAAGTCTTGAAAGGAGTTCCATTTTTAAACACCAAAGAAACAATGGCCATATTTGAATAGGGCACGCTCAGTATATTCAATCAACAATGCTTTGTACTACAAAGGGGGTTAAACTTATCAATCTAATTTAAACCCTATATTTTCGGAGATTAAATTGAAATTTAAGTGTTGGCAAAGTACCTATAACAGTGTATTTTTCTGTTCTCCGTTGATAAACCATGAATGTAGAGACAGTATAATAGTTGGAGGTAAATTAAAACGAATCTACTAAAGCTATTCAGATGTCCTAGCATCTTTTTGATGCTCAATGTTCTTTTGATTGTTAAAAAAACAATAGAATGTGACAGCCTTAACAGCCTGTTGAAAACTCATCAATTATAAAGCCTCTGTGAGATAAAAGAGAAAACTATTATGAACACATTTACGTGATATTTAATATGTAAACAAATCCTGTTATTAAATCAATAAAGATTGGATTGAAGTAATACAAATAAAACACTTTATGGCTTACTTTGTTTCTTTCTGATATCAGTGAGTCTTTCTTTGTGATATCAGTTTACCAGTTTACCTACTTTTTGTGGAGCAATTTATTATCAGTTAGTCACCTTTGATTCCTATCTCTTATCAGATTAGGTACCACTTCTTTTCATGACATTAGTGTGCGAGGTTTTATATAATAAAGATCTCGTTGCAATTTCTCAAAATCCTTTATTGGAAAGGGTCTACATAGGATACTCAATATCATAGAGAAAACCTACATGGGGTGTGAGCTTTTTGATATTATGTCAATCATTCCTTTTCTCTTTTTTATATAATTACCATTATAATACCGACTTCCAATGAGTGCGAAATTTTTATTCATGGACAAAGCACTAGACAGCGACGCCATTGTTCTTGAAAAGTGTTTCTTTAACTTAAATGCGGCCGTTCTATCGTCACCTAGCAACACGCTTAAGAGTAGCCATAGAACCCTCATAGAATACAAAAAAAAAGTGTGTGTGTGCAATTCACACAGCAGAAGTGAAACATCAGATAAGTAGCCTACGAGAGAATGAGCTAAATATAAATTGTATTGTATCTCATTCTCTCGCAGGCTAAATTCTATTATGAATATGTTTGTTTCTTTTTGGTGTCGCTTTTTCGTTTCATCGAATTTTCAAATCACAGCGATTCTAAAGAAGTTTCGCTTCAACAAAACAGCAATTTGCTGTATAATATCTGTACTGGATGTTCAGCTCTGGGTATTATACAACACACATGGAGTGGGAAATAAGAGGCAGATTACATTGTAATAATCAGACTAATGGTCCAAGATCCCAGAGCAGCCAGACCTTACTTATTTTCTGAGAAACAAAATGTGTGTAATATAGTAGCTTTGGTACGTAGATTTAACGTACGCATACTCGCAAATTTGGGGCGACGGCCAATTTATAGTTATAAGGTGCTAAAGGTACGTAAAAACGTTGCTAACTTTACTTATTTTCTGAGTGCTGATTTTTATGTATGTTGTACAGAATATTGTTAAATAATTAATAATCAATACTCCCAGACTCATGCCGTGGGCCGTTATTTCTGCCAGACACTTTAAAGGTCGCAAAAAAAAAACTTAACTTTACTTATTTTCTGAGTCTTCATTTTTATACACGATACTCAGGGAACTGTTTCAATACTATTTGCAAGCAGCCAGACTAATCTGATGGGCCAAACATCCGCCAGACTCAATTTGAAATTTCGCTGTGATAAAATGTTCGCCTTATTTACAAGGTTTTAGGGACCTTTTTCATTGTGTGGAGTAAAGAAAACCATCAATTATTGCAATTTCTAAGCCTGTGTACGAAAAGCTTACGAAAATCCACAATAAAGGGGGTGAAATGAGGGTTGGAACCTTACATGAAGGTTCTAAGTTTTTAAAGTTAGGGACTTGAAAATCGGCATTATGGTTATTAGTTTTAAGTAATAATAACCTGTAAAAGCAATTTTTTGAAAATCCACCCCAAATGGGGTGAAATGGGGGTTGGAAGTTTGTATGAAAATCCTATGTTTTTGAAGCTAGAGACATGAAAATCGGCACTTAAGTTTTTATTTTTAAATAATAAAAACCTGTATAAGCAGTTTTACGAAAATCCACAACAAAAGGGGTGAAATGGAAGTTGGAAGCTTACATGAAGGTTCTAAGTTTTTGAAGTCAAGGACATTAAAATCGGCATTTAGATTATTATTTTTAAATAATAATAACCTGTGTAAGCAATTTTTCGAAAATTCAGCCCAAAGGGGGTGAAATGGGAGTTAGTAGTTTGTATGAAAGCTCTATGTTTTTGAAAACATGGAAATCGGCATTTATTTTCAATAATAAAAACCTTCTTAAGCTATATATTATAGCCGCAAGAATGTTAAGAACTTTTATAAGAGCAACGTACCACTGTGTAAAAGTGAGCTTCTGCAGCAGTTTCGGCAGCGAATTATATAAGCAGCTTTTGTGCTTATTTGACAGAACCTATAATTTTTAAACCTGAAAATAACGGATGGATGTTGCAAAACAACAATTACCATTTTAACTGGTTCGATGGGGACCAATTACCGGGGTTTGTAAGAGAATCCCTTGAAGTAGAATCAGGTATTTTACTCTCACTTCATTTTGTTTTTATAAATTTTGAAGCTATTCGAAACTTTATTATTTTATTTGATTTAACAGACGAAGATTTTACCAATGATATTGACGACGATAAAGATTTGAATATTCAACACCAACAGAGCTTAACATGCACACAACGAGATTATCTCGCGACGAGAGAGAGAGAGATGTTGTCGTTGCCAGCTGTCTTGTAATATATCGCATTTTGTGCATGTTAATGCACAAAATGCGATATATTACAAGAAAAAAATATTCGGCATGTAAAGGTTCGTAGAGAAAAATACTACAGATAATAAATATTACTCTCATCTTTACTTTTGACGTAACGAGTTAGGTAGTAGTAACCATGTTAGGTTCGGTAGACAAATAGAGATAACGGGTAGTCATAATTTTACTCGTTGTGTGCATGCTAGCCCTACAGGATTGGCTAGATGACGAATTACCAAACTTCGACGATGACGATAGTGATGATTATTAAAAATAACATTTAATTAAAATATTTTCTTAAAATTTTAATTATTTGATTTCATTTTCATCATTATTATCATTGAAATATACTTAAATATTAAGATAATAAAAGCAGATATTTATATGTATATTTTTCGGGATAGCCTTCCGCGTGGCCGTGGGTGATTTTTTTAGGGTTCCGTACCAAAATGGTAAAATGGAACCCTTATGGTGCGACTTTCTCCGTCTGTCTGTCCGTCTATCCGTCTGTCCGTCTGTCCGTCCGTCACACTCGATTATTTCAGTAACTACCGAAGCTATCGACATGAAATTTGGAATAGTTGTGTATATTAGTGGCCCAAAGACACTGAAATTAAAAAAAATTGGAAATTATTTTTGTTCTTATTTAAAAAGGGGGGAAAATCTGAGGGTTGAAATTTAAAAGTGAGATAACTGTACTGTGTGGGGTATCATATAAAATGGTTTACTTTGTACATTCTAAAACAGAATTTTAATTATTTTTAGTCATGATAGTTTTTGATTCATCGGGGAAAAAGTCTAAAAAAATACCGTTCCTCCCCCTTATCTCCGGAGTTTACCAATCGAAAAATCTGAAATAATTATGGTCAATAGGAATTTATGTATATTTTACAGGAAAACTATAGCCAATGCTCTAACTAGCATAGTTTTTTTGATATTAACAGTAAACCTCTACAAACAAAGGTAATTATTACCGTTTTACATCTTTGTTTTTAATACGTCATAAATCGTAAAAGTTACTACAGGTTTGTACGGAACCCTCGGTGCGCGAGTCCGACTCGCACTCGGCCGGTTTTTTTTATAAAGAAAAGTAACATTCTTGTGATAAAATTTTTCATTTAAGTTGGAAACCGTTTAAGCCTTTATAAACACTTGAAGCCTGCCAGCATATACGTCCATTATTCAGGTCACGTTGTAGATTTTACAAATAATATATTTTTGTTTTGAATTGAACACATTTTGCTCTAGGTCTTCACAGCTGATTAAGTCTAGCTCACTGAATCTCCTCATGTCACTCCTATGTCCTTCCCCGGTATATAGCCTACCTCTATACCAAATTTCACCAAAATCGGTTGAAAAGATGGTCCGGGAAAGCGTAGCAGACAGACAGACAGACAGACACAGTTTCGCATTTATAATATTTCGGATTTAGATATGAGCATAGATAAACATATTTATTAGTACTAGTGGTCGCCCGCGACTTCGATCGCGTACAATTTCTGATTTCCTATAAGATTATAAAATTTTCCCGCTGCAAAAGGCATATCTAAAGAGGCTATAATATATTATGTATAGCTTACGAAGGTATTTATTATTTAAAACTACTTAATAAGTTAAATGCCGATTTTCATGTCTCTAACTTCAAAAACATAGAGCTTTCATACAAGCTACTAACTCCCATTTCACCCCCTTTGGGCTGAATTTTCGAAAAATTGCTTACACAGGTTATTATTATTTAAAATTAATAATCTAAATGCCGATTTTAAAGTCCTTGACTTCAAAAACTTAGAACCTTCATGTAAGCTTCCAACTTCCATTTCACCCCCTTTGTTGTGGATTTTCGTAAAACTGTTTATACAGGTTTTTATTATTTAAAAATAAAAACTTAAGTGCCGATTTTCATGTCTCTAGCTTCAAAAACATAGGATTTTCATATAAACTTCCAACCCCCATTTCACCCCTTTTGGGGTGGATTTTCAGAAAATTGCTTATACAGGTTATTATTATTTAAAACTAATAACCTTAATGCCGATTTTCAAGTCCCTAACTTCAAAAACTTAGAACCTTCATGTAAGGTTCCAACCCTCATTTCACCCCCTTTATTGTGGATTTTCGTAAGCTTTTCGTACACAGGCTTAGATTGCAATAATTGATGATTTTCTTTACTCCACACAATGAAAAAGGTCCCTAAAACCTTGTAAATAAGGCGAACATTTTATCACAGCGAAATTTCAAATTGAGTCTGGCGGATGTTTGGCCCATCAGATTAGTCTGGCTGCTTGCAAATAGTATTGAAACAGTTCCCTGAGTATCGTGTATAAAAATGAAGACTCAGAAAATAAGTAAAGTTAAGTTTTTTTTTTTGCGACCTTTAAAGTGTCTGGCAGAAATAACGGCCCACGGCATGAGTCTGGGAGTATTGATTATTAATTATTAACAATATTCTGTACAACATACATAAAAATCAGCACTCAGAAAATAAGTAAAGTTAGCAACGTTTTTACGTACCTTTAGCACCTTATAACTATAAATTGGCCGTCGCCCCAAATTTGCGAGTATGCGTACGTTAAATCTACGTGCCAAAGCTACTATATTACACACATTTTGTTTCTCAGAAAATAAGTAAGGTCTGGCGGCTCTGGGATCTTGCTCTATAAGTTGACTTTCATTTTACGTGGGGAAATTGCATTATTACATTATTAAAATAGTTATTTGTGTTATATGGGGCCATAGAAAATGTTTGTTCCCCGAGGGCGCTATTTTGAATTCAGAGCGAAGTGAAGGATTCTAAAGTAGAATCCTGAGCGTAGCGAGGAATTCAATATACGCCGCCCGAGAACAAAAAATTTGGCCCCGAGTGACACACTATTTTTCATCATTACGTATGAGAAAAAGCTAGGAGTATCAACCTACTATGTATGGACATTACCTATACGTTTAAGCACCAATCAGAAGCACGAACGCGGACCAATCAGATCAGAGAAATGAAAAGTCCTATGGGCCTAAAAATTACATTTTGCTCCCGCTATCCTCTGAAGCCAATATTCGTTTTTCGAATAGGTATGATGAAAAATGTATTATTTGGCCCAGTGGTTAACCAAGAGAGACATTGCGTAGTACGAATAGCTTCTCTCCATTGACAGTAGGGACTAGGGATGTAATGATTTTTGCGACTAGCCATTCCTTCATAACAATTCCGTGACTAAGCACGTTATAATGCCCGTACTTAGTTGTGCCTTAGTTGTCTTTCAATTGTTTACGGCGCCTCTATACATTGTCTACAATACAAATGGATAGGAATTAAGGTCTCAAGAAACCCACTCAGTGGGGTCAAAGTTTATTGTAACATTGCAATCATGGTGACTGTTGAATGCATTTTTATATTCATAGGTGAAAATATACACGAAATTACTGACTGTCATACCAACGTTATCGGCTCAAAACGCTGGGATAAAACTTAAGATCTATGGGGTCTCTCTAGTGAGAAATCTGAAAAATCCCCAACGGATCTACAAAACAGCGAAATTTCTGCAAAGTTAGTTGCCTACAATTAGTTTTTTTTTATTCCAGTTACGACTACAAGTTAGCCCTTGACTGCGATCTCACCTGATAGTAAGTGATGATGCAGTCTAAGATGGTGGCGGGCTAACCTGTCGGGGGTATGGTAGTTATATTAAACCCATACCCCTATAGTCGATTTGGACACGGCATCGTACCGTACTGCCGGAAATTGAACCCGGGACCTCCGCTGAGCACTGCGCCAGGAAGGTCGTCAAAAACCTCGGTAGCTAAAGCTCTGTTTTACTTTACCTCCTCCCTCCACTTTTTACATTTTTCCGACTTTTAAATCCCGTATCACTAACTAAACTGTTACTAATACAAGTGGAACGACAATTATCGCGGCCGTGAGCCTAAATGTTGTGGTGATCCCTAATTGGAACGCGGCAATTGGTACAGACAATCGGATGCAAAAGTAGGACGTTTGCATCGAGCCTAATAATCCATTGTAACGCCACACGCTGTCATTAGGTCAAACTAGTAAAGTAAAATAAGTAAGTATACAAAAGAGATTTAAATTTTTTTATTCTATCGGATATCACAAAACTAAAGTTCAAGGTCTTCCAATTACTTTTCAAAGATCTTCTCATATTTATATACATCCCCCGATTGTGTAAGGATATCGGAATCGATTGTCAAACGTATGTAAGTCGACCTGTCGAAGTTCATACATGCCTTCACATCAAAAAGCATGTTTGAACTCCTTTATACAGTTCGAGTAATACGTTTTAAGCTGTCAAATAATTGCTATTTGCTTAGACAATAATTGTTCTGCCATCGTTATCGTCAATAGGGCGAATCGGTGAATTAATTTACTCCTATATTCAAACTTTATGGAGGTTTTGTAACTTGCTATTAGAAAACGAATCTTTCGCAGTTTTCAGTCTTTAGTACATCGATACAGCCAAACGTGGTACTTATGCCTCTAAGCCGTACAAATAAAGATAACCTCTTTATTTGTACGAGTGCATTGTATAGTTTCGCAAAGCGCAAATGCATGGATGTGCAAAGGCATTATTACCTACATCTAGATCCGTCTAATCAAAATCAGTTCACTGAAGCCCGAGATACACCTTGTTCTGAATTTCATCGAGGCAAAGTCGACGACAACAACTAGGTGCGATAGAAAAAAAATTCACACATTCTAAATTTAAACACTCCATACAACCTACTTATTACTATAAATGTATCCCACGATGTATCTGTGATTACGCCCTAGTAATTGCGTGCGCGCAATCAGACCAGCCCTGAAATTACAGTACAAACTGTTATTCGTCGATTAATTTCTGCCCCGATTAGATTCTTCTACACCTGCCGATAATCGGACTCGTAAAATTGAATCTGTAACAAGCCTTGTCAGACTTAGAACTTAGAACAAGGGCTAACTTGTAGTGGATATAAAAAATATAGATAAATAAAAACTATTAGAAACTATAGGATTTCCTATATGCACTGCAGCACAGACCAACGATGCTTTAAGTTTAAACAGTATCCAATATCCACCCACTGCTGGGCACAGGCCTCCACTCTCATAGGAGAGTGGGAATTAGAGCTTAGACCCACCACGCTGCTCCAATGCGGGTTATACCCACAGATAAAGTTGTTTCCGTTATCTGTGAGTATATTATCTACCTAATTCATGACATAAAATAGGTTTGATACAATGTGGTATTTTGGGAGCCTTCAGTGATTTAAAATAGTCAATCGGCTAGTTTGGCCTGGAAAAATATGGTGTTGATTTGAAAGACAGTAGGAGTTTAATCTAAAACAAATAAAATATGTATATATAAGCGGTGGATCCAAACATGCCACCGGGTGCGGCCGGCGGGTTGAACCCGGGCTCCATGATGATTTATCCACGAGTTCTTATGTATCTCGTAAGTCCGTTGTGAAACTTAAGGGCGTGTATAAGTTAAGCTTGAACTAAACCTCGATTGTGCAATAAAAAAAATTAGGCCCGAAGAAAACGATGAATAATTGCACTCAATATGTTAGATAATGGCCGTTTAGTACAGATTGGGTTAACACTTAAATGAGAATTACACGGCCCAGTGCTATTATGAGTTACAGCCGATTGTTACGCAAACAAACACCGTACGTGGAGTGTTTGGCACAGATAAAAGAAAGTCTTCTACTTGGCTCCACCCGACTTGGACTCTAACTTGCAAAAAAAAAATTGAGATTAAAATATTTATTTTATATGCAACAGCGTTATTTTTTGACAGGTACAAACCTACATTGGGGTAAAAACTGATAATGTTATTGAGCAGACAAACTGTACATAATTTTCAAGCGAATTATCAACAAAAATTAATAATTAGGTACTTACTACAATACTCGTAAATACTCGTACTTAAACTTCTCTGGTGATAATTCTGATATTGCAAAATAATTAAAAAGGAGTTTGGTAGTTTATTGCGACGAATTTTTAGGGTTCCGTAGCCAAATTTGGCAAAAACGGAACCCTTATAGATTCGTCATGTCTGTCTGTCTGTCTGTCTGTCTGTCTGTCCGTCCGTATGTCACAGCCACTTTTCTCCGAAACTATAAGAACTATACTGTTGAAACTTGGTAAGTAGATGTATTCTGTGAACTGCATTAAGATTTTCACACAAAACTAGAAAAAAAACTATAAATTTTGGGGGTCCCCATACTTAGAACTGAAACTCAAAAAAATTTTTTTCATCAAACCCATACGTGTGGGGTATCTATGGATAGGTCTTCAAAAATAATATTGAGGTTTCTAATATCATTTTTTTCTAAACTGAATAGTTTGCGCGAGAGACACTTCCAAAGTGGTAAAATGTTGGTCCCCCCCCCCGTAACTTCTAAAATAAGAGAATAATAAAACTAAAAAAAATATATGATGTACATTACCATGCAAACTTCCACCGAAAATTGGTTTGAACGAGATCTAGTAAGTAGTTTTTTTTTAATAATTTAAAACTTACTACAGGTTTGTACGGAACCCGGAAATTGTGGTGAAGGTCAATACAGTGTGTAACTATGAATCTTGTCTGTATCATTTAACCACTATACTTCGGGTATATTTATGGCCGTAGGGAGGAGGACCCACTATCGCCTAGCAAGCAGCTAGGTAATATTGGAAAATGAGAGTCGATAACGGGCACAACAAATTTATAACAATAATCGCGCTAAATAAGCAACTGCATTAATTACCATGAAAGTGGTCACGGCGTACACTCGTTAATAAAAGTTTATTAAGTTATAATCATCGATTTACGTTTTGTGTCAATGGTTCTAATCACCTAATGAACAAAATAAAATAGCTTAGGTACTAGGTATAGGTGTGGTGTGGTGCCCACGACTTTCCGAAGACTGTTTCCACAGTTCTTTGGATTTTATTCTAAGTCAATCAACTCTATTTCTTTATGCAGTTATTTTCTTATGTTCTTTCACAATACCGTTGATTTGATTTAACATGAACTATAACTCTTTTGAGAAATATCTGGATTTTTTTACAGTATCCTATCTGCGAACCAATTTCCACTCCAATCCATTTAGTCGTTTTAGATTGATGTACTAACAAATGTACACACATCCAAAAATCTTCACAATTTTCACTTTTAAAATAAGATGATATCGGGAAGAATTAAGAAAAGATTAGGTTTAAAGACATGAGATTGTGTATTATAAAGTTAGATAAAGCTATAGGGTTCGCAATTCGCAATTTTCAACCTCAAGCAACATAGGTAGATATACTAGATACAATTCCTGCAATCTAAGCTCCTTAATAAAATGGTCCAACACAAAGTACGGGAGATAATATACTATTTCTAGAAGTTGTCTTCTAGAAATAGTATATTATCTCCCGTTGTATCAGCAGCTGATTTTGTATCAGCAGCTGGATCGGATAACGGATGCGAACACAACAATTAATGTTCCCCGCACACGCGACAAGAAACTCATATCTAGATTTAAGCTCGTATTGAATTTGTACTGGTGATATTTTACTTCCTTATAGCTACAGTTATAGACGTCTTTAAATCTAAGTAAAAGTGAAAGTGACAGCATTAAAGTTAAAGACATAACAGACATATTTTATGTATCTTCTATATAATCCCAACTTTTGTTATAGCTGCATATTTTAAGTATTATTCGAACGTTAGTTCTTTATGAAACGCCGGTCTCTGGGTTGAAAAATGCTGTCATTTAGAGAGAGAGAGAGACACAGAGTACCTATTTGTAATTATTTTAGAGTGTTGGACAGTCTAGACAGAAGCCACGGTAGCTCAGTCAGATAGTTGCAGCGTCGTAATTAAGATCTCGATCTGACTCATGAAATATGCAAATTTCTTTTTTTTAATAGGACAGCGAAAACTTGAGCGAGAAGAACTTGGGATTATGGGTTGTAAACCCATAAGGGTTTAGATATTTTCACCTATTTTGCTTGGGTCAGACGCGGTATCATACGTGGTCGTAGCTCTTATTTAGGAACCCTACATGTTTCCATATGACGGAAATCAACATGTAAAGGGTACCTATTCGAAATTTGAACTTGGCCACAGTATGGTTGACATTGACCTTCTCATTTTGGGTCCTTCCCGTGCATATGAAGACCAATAATTGATGGATAGGAATTGGTTATGTGATAATGATCACAGTGAACTTCTGAGAAATAAAATGGGTCTAACAAAGTTCTATTGACATTTCACTGTTTGTGCGCGATTGTACAAGTAGACGTAAACTGGACAATAACAAGCTACCTGGAAGATACTACAATTTCTCTATCGACCTTCTTTGCTGTGAGAATTGTAATAATAATTATTTATAACGTTCCCAATTTGCTCTGAGCTGAGGTCAGTTCTACTTTCATTATGAGGGAAACCAACTACATTTTAGCTAAAAGATTTATCTAAGAATGTTGCTTATTAGTTTCAAGTACCTACACAAATTTCTCAGCTAAATTAAAATATCGCTAAAATTACTTAACTAGTGGTAAAGCAAATACCTAATACAAAAATAATTATTAGACCTGTAAAGTTGATTTGTTTTTGACATTTTAGAACGGTCCAATGTGTCTTATTATATGTACACAATCTCTAAAGAAAATTGAGAGTTCTAAATCTAGTGCTGTCCCTTTTCGCGGGGAATGTTATGAGAGGGATAGCAATATATTTAGAGCTGTTATGAGATTGTGTACATCAGATTAGCCACCTCCATACTAATATTATAAATGCGAAAGTGTGTCAGTCTGTCTACTACGCTTTCACGGCCCACCTGTTCAACCGATTTTGATGAAATTTGGTACAGGGATAGGTTGTATCCCGGAGAAGGAAATAGACTAAAATTGAAGAGTTCCCGCGGGAATCGAAAAAACTTAGTCCACGCGAACAAAGTCGCGGGAATCATCTAGTTAACTATAAAATGCAATTTTAATTCCGTATTAATATAGCTTTTTAAAATGAGAGTCTCATAGAGTGGCAAAGCAGCCTTGACCCGTAGCTCTGCATGGAATAAGTAGCTAACAATAGTAGATTGTATTATTAGGGAGCAAAATTATATTTTTACGGCGAGGGCGCTTTTTTGAATCCAGAGCGAAGTGAGGGATTCTAGAGTAGAATCCTGAGCGTAGCGAGGGATTCTTTATTAGAATCCTGAACGTAGCGAAGGATTCAAAGTACGTCGCCCGAGCCAAAAATATATTTGCGCCCGAGTGATACACTCTACTTTTCATCACCCTGTATGAGAAAATTTGGTTCCCGCGGGAACTTTTTAATTTCCCGGGATAAAAAGCATATGTGCTATTTCCAGACTATAATCTATCTCTGTGCCAAATTTTATCCAGATCCGTTCAGCCGTTCGGGCGTAATTGAGTAACAAACATCCATACATCCATACATCCACACATCCACCCAAACTTTCGCCTTTATAATAATATTTATTTAATTTTTTTTTTTTTTTTTTAATATAATATATATCCACTACCTTTACTAGTTAGCCCTTTCGTTAGTTAAAATTCAGAAATTATAAATTCCTAAATTGACCCTGCCGGGGATCGAACCCGGGACCTCCGCACGTTAAGACAGCAGCGCTCAACACTGCGCCACGGAGGTCGTCAATTTGCGTTGGCACTGAACACTAAGATGTTCCAAATTCAATAAGTGCGCGGCAAAGATAATTGCGGCGCACTTACGAGTATAAAGAGGATTAAAAACTCATTACTGCCCGCTAAAAGTTTCTTATAGAAAACACCACCTTTGGGCGCACATAAAGGCGAACCAAGTCGTCCTTTTCGAATACATGGGATGAAAAGTATTTTTATCGTAGCGTTAGTGCCTATGTCAGAGAAAAAATTATAAATCAAGAGTCGAGAGAGCGACTTCAGAGAAAAAGTCTGTCTCAAGAGGCATAAAACTTTGCTCTAATATAATTTATCACGATAAAAGAATAAAAAGAAAATCCTCTTTTTTCATTCTAAGGCTAAATGACAAAGTACCCATGAAAGAGTAAGTTGAGCGAATCACGTTCACTTTTTTTAACTCTCACACAATATGACTCAACTCAACGTTTCTGATTTGCATAATTCGATAATATTATTTATAATTAAGTAGTTAGCAGATGCCCGCGACTTAGTCGGCGTGGATTGAGGTACATATTTTGGTTCCCGCGGCAGCTCTTCAATTTTCCGGGATAAAAAGTATGGGTAAGTACATATATTCAGTAAGGGATGTCTTAAATAGGATAATAAGATGGTATTTATTATATAAGACCTATAACTCCGGCAAAAGCTTTTCTACACATTTATACATCATCAATAATTGTCTTGTGCATTAAAAAGATTTATTGGCATAAATATTTAAAAATAATTCTCTACTTAATATTATAAATGCGAAAGTTTGGATGGATGTATGGATGGATGTTTGTTACTTATCACGCCAGAACGGCTAAATGGATCTGGATGAAAGGCACGGAGACAGATTTGTTTAAATATTCTGAAATAACTCATCTAGGCTACTTTTTGTCCCGGAAAATTAAAGAGTTCCCGCGGGAACCTAAAAACTTAAATCCACGCAGATTAAGTCGCCGGCATTAGCTATATTCAAAAATAAAGAAAAAGTGTTAACATTAATTAATTATCGCTGTACGCATCTGTGTTTTAGTTAAAATTATTGCCAATTTACACTTTCGTAAATAATGTTAATAATCACTAAATTGGAGTATATCTAGTATCCACTATCTACAATATGTACAGTGCTGAACATTATACTGTACCTACATCTCATTATTTATACAATAACTTGAATGCAATTGTCAGGATGTCAAAATAAACGCTATCCGATTGTCGTGTGATTTGGAAAGTAATTCCATAATATTTTTAACAAAATTAAAACAGATATGTAATAAATAGCACTTGGCTACACGTTTGATGGATTGTTAGAGTCAGTTTAAAATTTATTGCATTAATATAAGGATAAATACCACCCATTTTTGTCTCGCCACGCAAAACTAAAAGCTTGGCGAGACCAATCAAACCTATACGTTTACGTCACGTGTTTGGTAATGCTAACATTACCAGAAACAACACCTAAAATAATAATTTATATGCTCTGTTATATCTAACTCATAGATATTTTAATCTTTGATCCAAAACCTAACTGAGTTCTGATTTTATTTGTAGATAGCCGGTACATAACTGGTAGCTATCGAACAGTCAAAGTCTCCTTATAGTTGCGAATAAATCAAGTTTAAAAATTATAATTAATTCCCTATTTATTCAAACCTGGCCATCTAACAAGGCCACCTTTTCTTACAAGGTACGAGTTACAGCTCATTTCGCTATGGCTATTTGTATTAGTGTCGTATTAGTATAATATTATTGATGCCACTTCAGCCAATAGTTAGAGAGCGTCAGTCTACAGGACGAATCGTTTTGGTACATTTTGAGGTCTAACTATGCAACGATTGGGATTCTCTCTCCATAATAGGCGTAGTAAATAGCCTGTATTTTAAGCCTGATTCACAGTCTATTTAACCTGTTGGACGACGCTCATCTAAAAAGAAAGTTACACGCCGTTTTAACAGTGGAATTCAGCCAAATTACAGTTTAATAGCGTTTTACTCTAATTGTACAGATTCATCACAAAACGACATCGAGGACGCACCGCAGTATAATATTATCTGTGACAATGACAGCGATTTGGGCGGGAAAGTTAAAGCTTTTCAAATTTAAGTCCATTGTTTAGTTTAAAGATAATAATATACCTAACATTAAAGTGACTACAAAATACAAATGTTAGGAAAGTGGCACAAGACCGCGTGGAAATTGAAATAAATTACCATTAAAAAAACGAGAGGCAAGGAAGAGACCTATGTCTCTAAGATGACTAAGATAATGATGATGAGAGACCAAGAGGATGGCATTAACACAACTAAATTGTTGATAACCCATTTAAAAAGGATGCTATACAAAATATTATAGTGTCGATAAGACAAGACAAAAGCAGTAAAATACAAAATCGCGTCAAACGACCTACAGCGGATTTGAATTTTAGCTACCGACGCAAAAATAAACTGAAACAGGGAACCAAAGAGTTAAGTATAGCCATTTTGACATTCTAAAAGTGCATTTAAAATTGTCAAATGTATGGCTGGATGTCTAACGGTTCGTAAAATGTAGCGAAATTACAGTTAATGACGATACGATGAAAGTGAGATTCGAAAATACCCAAATTGGGCGCAACGACCATAATGACAAAAGAGACTAAATTAAAAAGATAGATGGAACCTCGCAAACATAAAACATGACGTCTTTAAATTCACCGGCTTCATCCGTGTTACCACGCACATAGGATAAAGCAGCCTTTTAAAGTAGTAGGTAAAAATACAATATCTTAAAATTAAACGATCCATTTGATGGGTGATCTGCCCCCCGATTGTGTAAGGAAATAGTTAATTGTAAACGTATGTCAAACGTATAACTCGAACTATTTAAGGAGTTCATAAATGCCTTCATGTCAAAAAGCACATGTATGAACTCCTTAAACTGTACGTTATAAGCTCTTAAATTATTTCGATTTGCTCTTTACAATTTTCGCAGACAGTTTATCATCTATGATATTATTTACTAGATGATGCCCGCGACTTCGACCGCGTGGATTAAGGTTTTTTGAATCCCGCGGGAACTACTTAATTTGCCGGGGTAGCCTATGTCCTTTCCCGGGATATAACCTACCTCTATACCAAATTTCAGCAAAATCGGTTGAAAAGATGGGCCGGGAAAGCGTAGCAGACAGACAGACAGACAGACAGACAGACAGACACACTTTCGCATTTATAAATATATTAGTATATTAGTATAGTATTAGTATTAGGGCCGATTGCGCCTACTCCGAATAACGTTTAACCTAGGATTAAAAGCGTAACGTTGACAGAATTCTTATGAAACATCTGTCAAAACATCAAATTTATTCCTGGGTTAAACGTGACCCGGCGTTGGTGCAATCGACACTGATGCCCGTTTGCACTAAACTTAGGAATCGCCTAATTTCCTGCCCAACTTGTTTAGGCTTATCCTAGCGTTTAAAAAGCTTGCACTAACCTTAGGCCATTCCTAAATCCACTTAGGAGATGCCTAACTTTATGAGCCCGATTAGTAAGCGCCCAAGCGTTAGGCGATACTTAAGTTGAATTTTTTGTAGTCTGTGGACCATTTTGATTGGTCTCACGGTTGATATGTACCTACTCTGTGGTTGATAGGTATCACAACCACAGAGTACCTACATTGTTATTGTGATTGTTATTTAGGTAGAACACTACACTGATCACAAGCAAAATGACACAAGATTTATTAGATTCTTTCTCCTTCTTTCTCATTATGTCACCACTGGGCACTGGAATTGTGAATTTGGGTGATTTTTGCCCAAGCCTGTTCTTTCTCTTTATTTGATGCAGTATCGTGTGCTGTTACTTTGGAAATAATGCACTGCCCCTCTTCGCACAACAACCGTACAAACCGCAACTTCTCCTCTGCCGTAAAATTGGCAGTTCTTTTTCGTTTATTTATTTGTCTTTCCACTTTAATTGCTGATTTATAAAATCCCGTAAAATAAATAACCTTCAACTCCACGTACATAATGTCACCTGTGCAATATATAAACCAATAAAATAAAATACACCAATGTTTTAGCTTTTGTCTCTATTCAACTCATGCCTGAGGTTATGACAAGATAAGGTAAAAAAATATTCTAGTGTTTACATTACTTTGCAAGATATATTTTTTTAAAAAAACCATAAACAATCATTCATTCCATTCGTTCCTAGAGATGCCTAACTAGGCAATGCTTAAGTTACGACACAGCAAGGACAAGACTGTCAGTGCAAACGAATTTTTTTGCTAGGCCGTTCTTAAGCCTAGGTGTATCTTAACTAGGACAAGCCTAACTTGAGTTTAGTGCAAACGGGCATTAGTATATTAGTATTAGTATATTAGTATGGATATTTAGTCTGCGATGGCAATTGACGTGCTCTATTGTGATGCATTTTAAAATGTCATAAACTCTTTTTTTTACAAAAGACACGTCATAAACGGTAAAATAATAAGCGGTATGGTGACCCACTATCCAAAAAATTACTGCCACTTTGAAAAGAGTTTTTGTGTCAGATCTAATTATCTGCCTACTTATCATTTTATGGCCATACCTCCGTGACTCGCAAGTGAAAATAAAAGCCGTGTCTTTCTAATGCATGCCAACCGTGCATGCCCACTAATACAGGAACGACGATGATGTAAATACTTTCGTAGGTACTGCTATAATATACATAATATATTTTTCGTTTATTTGGTCTAACAACAACTACATCACATCAGCAATTTACAATTATACTAATATTATAAATGCGAAAGTGTGTTTATTGGTTTGTTGGTTTGTCCTTCAATCACGCCGCAACGGAGTAACGTGATTCAAATAAACTTAAACCACGCAGACGAAGTCGCGGACATCAGCTACATAGTATATTATGTACCTAAGTACTAAGACGAAATAATTAGCCACTTATACGTAAAAACCGCATGCGTTATAGTGACCAGTTGTTTTACAACAGCTGTAAAGTACCTACACGAAATCAATGCCATGCTTTCAATTTTAAAAAAGAAGAAATAAATCTTAATTAAAACAACATAACAAGCTAACCTTTTTTAAATATAATATAAGGTACGCTTCTTTTGATCCGTTGTTGTTTTAACTAAGCAGGCCCAAAGGATTACCAATAGCGAGCTGAAGAGGGTCATATAGTTAGCTGTCGCAAAACTGATGGTTGCTGGGACAGACTCGGTCTGAAGCAAAAACCTCGTACCAATGTGCGCAGCGTAACATCCAGCCCGATGGACCCATGACCTCAAAGTTGCGGCGCGATGTTGGTGAGGAAGGCGAATCATAATTTATGATGAAAAATTCTCTAAGAAGTACAAAAGCCTTCCGGTACAATACCGTGATATCAATATCGATTAATACATACTAATATTATTATAGTGAAAATGTGCTCATCTGTTTGTCCGTCTGCTACGTTGTTACAGCCCATCTGTTCAACCGATTTTGTTGAAAATTGGTACAGAGATTCTAAAATTATAAATTCGAAAGTATGACCGTCTTTACTTCTGTGTGTCGGTTTCCATTTCCATTCTGGGGAAGGGCATAGGATACTTTTTATTCCGGAAAATCGAAGAGTTCTCACGGCATTTTTCAAAAACCTAAATCCACGCTGGCAAAGTTGCGCGCATCTAGTAAACATCTTATAATATTAAGATAATACATATTACAAACATTGTTGATAAGCAAGCATAAACTAATTATTTTTAAAAATTAATTACCAAACGTTAACATGTTTTAGTCCGAATATCGACGTTTATATTTCCTATGGAAAGTAAAGTTTTTATTATTCATAAGATAGAAGTAACGACAGCGTTTCCGTCGTCCACATTTCATGAACATTATCTAACTTTAATCTGCAACCGTAAAAAATATTATAGAGTATATTTTAAGCTTTTATTTTATGTAGCGATCGACGATAGATATGCGGACAGGTCACGTCCTGGTGATAATATCTAGGTGATACAATTTGCCTGTAGATTAATGCTGTTATTTTGCTGCAGTAGCTACAGAAGTTTCAGTGATTCTACTGATATGCTACATCAGACTTGTCGAAACGTCTTTGAAAGTTAAGAATTATTCGATTGCATATACATTCATCTTCGTCATTAATTACTTAAATATCAACTTTTTGATTTAAACTCAAGTAAAGTTATACCTATGACTGGATCATTGATCCATGCAACTTTACTTAGTACTGCCTGATGCAAATTCTAAGTTCTTTGAAATCGTAGACCTACGCTTTGCTACATGATTCCAATGGAACTTATAGTTCCCAGCAATCAAGAAGTGATTATATCAATATGATGGAAGGTAATTGAGCAGGCAACTTGATCTAATAAATCAATAATACATATTATACAGAAATGCATACATCAAAATAAAGCTGATCCGCGAGACAGACACAGGAATAGGATACTTAGTACTATCGATCCCGGGAACTTAACAGGTTCCCACGGGAATTTAAGTAAAAACTCAAATTCATGCATAGACCCCTCGCGTCGAGAATCATCCAGTAGCCAATATTATTGTTATGAGTAAAAATATGAAAGTTGTGGTAGCATCGAGAGTCAAACAAAGCCGGCAAAATATAAGAGCCGCAACCGCACTTTCTCTCTCCTCTTCATTAATCAAAGTAAATCCATCTAAATGAGAATAAACTATATTTTGTAGATAATAAACAGATTACTTCGCTGATCTGATGATGTTTATCAAAACAGTCATGATGGGACGTTGAATAATCACTATTCATATAAAGGCAGCCACTAAAAATCAGCGTTGGGGCACCTGGTACCTCAGATATGCGTCATTATAGTGGTTTTATGTCTGAGAGGCCCGGAGTCCCAACACAAGCTGCACAATACAGTTTATTTTGTTTGCAAGTGTTTAGTTTATTTATAAGTTTATTTCTGTGCAGTGCCTCAAATAAAGATTTTTCTTTCTTTCTTTCATACTTACTTAAAGGTTATTTTTATGGAGGTTCTTGAAACAGGATTTGCTTGATTCCATTCATGCACTTGGGGTTTGGATACCTATTGTCTTCTATAAAGGAGTGCAGTAGAGTTAGAAGATCTTTTCATAATCTTATTAACCGTACCAAAGGAAAACGCGTCTGAAAACAGGATGTTTAGTAGGCGCCTGATTGTCAATATAGTTCTCTTAAATATTTTCGTTGGATGGCCCGCTTTGTATACACTTGTTTTTGCGACTAAAAAGATTACCGAAAATTAATAAGATACCGATTTTCTAATCCGCCAAAATCTTTGCAAACTCTGAATTTTAGGATAGATTGGATAATATTTCAAACTTTTCCTCAGTCATCTAAAAATTGAGAATTCAGCCCTTATAATTGGTCTAATATATTTTAACTACTCCCAAGTGAAAAGCAAAAAAAAACCGATAGGAAGTGTAGACATGCAAGCATGGAGCGAGCTTTAAGTGGTGCTTGACCACAAAGAAGCGAGTCGCGACCAAACAAAGGCGATGTGACCCATTTCATTCAAATGAGGCTCCGCAGCCTCCATACAAGATGAACGAACACTAGAATAATAACCGTACGGGCAATAATGACGCATAATTTTATATTATGGGTGTTGCATAGACGTACCTAATAGAGTGTTGTGGCTTGATGACCTAGTTAGTTGGAATAACTTTAATAAATTTTTTGTTTTGATGTGATTAAAGGTAGCAAGTAGATGAGTCAAAATAAATAGACTTTTACAAGCTAGGTATGTCAAACTTCATAAGCTAGTGGTAGTATAAATATTGTCGTTTAAGACGTGATAACCTGGTTTTGGGTAAAGGTATATCCATACCTTTGTATGTACCCTTGTTTTATTTTAACCTGCATCTCAAAAACCTCAAAGTTGATAACGATATCGATACTGATTTGGTAATTTTAAAACAGTACAAAAAAGTACATCTCTAACAATAGCTTAATTTAAATACATGGTTTAAAGTTTCGAAGGTACCTATTATAAGCGTAAGGAATTTCATTTTATAGAAGATATACCCGTGCGAACTTGGTCCGTCTGTCAATCACAGCTTACCAACCTATAGATGGATGGATCGGTGTCCATTCATTTGTCATTCGTGAGAGGAACAATTTTAGTTGGCTAGTCGGAATCGAGATAATTTCAGATTATTTAAATAGAATATCTATAATGTATTCACTCTTAAGTTATTTATATTTAATTGTACCCGTAAAACAAATATTAAATTAAGTCTATACTTTGTAACATTACGTTCAGAAGGTGTACTTTGTAGGTACCTATTTTGAATAAATATGTTTTGAATTGAGTTGAATTGCATGAATCATTAAGCTTAGTAATAATATAGAAATTGATAAATGACAATTAATCAATCAGTGTCTAAACAATACTAAACTAGTGGCTCGCCCCGAACTGAGACCTCGCGGTATCCATAAGATAGTTTTAACTATCTTTACGTTCATAGACATCAGTACTATCAGTAGACTATTTTTTTATTCCACGTAAGATGGTGCTAACGTCTATTAAGTATTTTGTAAGCACAAACGAGTAAACTTTTACAGAGCGCCATCTATTGACATCATTGTGAAGTTCTGTTAAAAATACTGAATCTCATTAAAAATTAAATAATTTCGTTTCCTTATAATATTAATTATCTAATTTTAGTATTTGTTGTTCAAGTACAGGATATAATTCAAATAATTGATAAGTTTCAGGCTCAGCCTTTCAGAATATTGAGAGTTCTGAGGTCAACTTTGGACGTTAGAAAATCTCCACTTTGAAAGCCCCCCATTTCGTCAATTTTAGGGGAAAGATTAAAAAAATATATTTTTGGACTCTATTCCTAATTATCTATCTCTAAAATGATACACCGCAACCCTATGTAACGCTATAAAAAATATTTTACTTCGCATTCGCTTCTATGAGAGCCCCCGGAAATAAAGATTTGTATAACTTTTTAAGCCATATTCGGCTTCAGGCCATCGGTTTACATATTATATTTATATTTGAAGTAATTACGTTCAGTAATTCAGAAGTTATAAGGCTCTGACAGACGGACGGACGGACGGACCCTTAGAAACCTTCGGCCTTCGGTAAAAATAACGGGGTCAATAATGATAGAGGGATTCTTATACTTCCGTTCCTGGTCAAAAATGTCTAGTTTTACACATTGAATTAAGTACATAATACCTCAATGGTTTTACAAGAGCCTATTGCTGTTTTTTATTAGCATTTTGTACACAGAACACATAATAAGAGGTAATACCTCTTATTATGTGTTCTGTGATTTTGTACAACTAAACAAAGTAACATATCAAGCTAAAATCACTGTATTAGTATTCGGACGCTCAACGTTCTTCAATTTTCGGCTGTGGTGGAATTTGGCGTTATAAATAACTCGCTCCAATGTTAAAAAAAAGCAACAGGTACTAGCCTAAAGGTACTAGCCTAGGCATAAAACCGAAGTCATATCGATTCCGATTGATTTACACGACTCACAATAGCGCCAAACATTCCCACTTTGTAATGAATTGTGTACAGTAATTTAATACATTAGTAAGCTTCTTGATAAATTAGCATAATATAATGATTGGAGAGTTGAGTTCCCGTGTAAATTGACCTAGTTCAATGAGAATTGTTATTTGTTTCTTATATTTTAATATTTAAATAATGCCCGCGACTTCGTCCGCGTGGATTAAGTTTTTTAATTCCTGCGGGAACTGCTTAATTTTCCTGGATAAAAAGTTCCTTGTCCTTCCCCGGGAAGTAACCTACCCCTATACCAAATTTCATCAAAATCGGTTGAAAATATGGGCCGTTAAAGCGTAGCAGACAGACAGACCGACGGACAGACAGACAGACATACACACTTTCGCATTTATAATATTAGTATGGATGGATTTAAATCAGCATTCAAATGATTTTCTTGTAAAAAATATTGAATAAGAATGTTTTTGAGGCGTTGACCTCTTCTGAACTCTTCTGTTGTAAATATTTCCTTTATTTAACCTTTTATTGTTTTCTTAGAAGATTTTGAAAAATTTAACATTATTTATTTTAAACTATAGATATACCTACCTAATATGAAGTGTTTTATTTTTATTAAATCCAGTTAACAGTTGCTTTACACTTAGTACGCTACGCAAACGCATACCTTTTTGCTACCGACATGGGACACTGTCACAAAAAACCGTGGTTTTCACACTTTTTGATTAGCAATTGAGTGTCAAGTGGAAGCAAACGGATTATTTGATATTAATTGTATGAAAATCAAATATTCATTGGTGGCTTGTATCCGACACACAACACAAAAGTGTCTACGCAGCGCTACATCTCCAGGCACCCTAGCATGGGCCGAGACAATTTTCTCCCAGAGGAGAGGATAAAAATGATAAAAAAATTATTCCTAAATAAATAAATAAAAACGCTAAATAACGGTGGATAAAAAGTCTCCCGAGTCCCCGTGAAATGTCAAACGGGGATAAACTTCTCCTCACCCCTGTTGCCGTGCTCTGAGAAGTGGATAAGTTAATTTTATCTCTTGTCAGTGGATAAAATCAGGGGATAACATTTTTATCTCCGGCCCATGCTAGTCCTGCTGGACAAACAAAAAAACCAACGACCTCAATTTACATAGACGGGCCCTCTCAAACAAAGAATGTGGACTATTTTAGTAACGCCATCTAGTCTGAAAAGCGGGACAGCGCTATGGCGGGGACAAGGACAGGCTTATACAGGTGTGGAGCGTGCTCTACAGGTCGGACGCCCAATTTTATTCTATGAAAAGGCCCATCTAGTACCTACATATATATCTATGAAAAAAACGGATATTCATGATATATACAAAATATAGAGATGTGAAATACATGGCACAACCCTATCGAAACAGCGCGGCGGCGTCAGATAGCAGTTATATGTATATGTATTATGTATGTAGAAGACGAAGAGTCAATAATTAACAAGCAGGCAGGTATTATTTAACTCATTGGATTTAATTAGTTAATGCTCGTAATAAAACAGATGGCATGTGGTTAGCACTATCCTGCTCGCTTTCCATTAGGACGGTAATTAATACTTGCTTGGAAACTACTTACATACCATTTTTTTATATCCCCTACAAGTTATCCCTTGACTGCGATCTCACCTGATGGTAAGTGATGATGCAGTCTAAGATGGTAGCGGGCTAACCTGTTAGAGGCATGGCAGTTATATTAAACCCATACCCCTATACGGTTTCTACACGGCATTGTACCGGAACGCTAAATCGCTTGGCGGCACGTCTTTACCGGTAGGGTGGTAACTAGCCACGGCCGAAGCCTCCCACCAGACACTACTTAAAGCTGCAATTTTTAAAATGTTTACCTAACTAAACATAAGCACTCAGAGGTACCTACCTAGAAAAACTTGTAGCCTGCTATAATATTAAAATACGATAGCTGATGTCCGGGCAGATCCCTTTTTGCTGATGTTTAGATTGTTAGCTTTTCTGTTAATAGAATTTTTAATTATAAAATTAATCCTTACATTCATACTAACAATAATCCATTCTTTACATAATTATCATAATAGGTAAAAATACAAAAGAAAAATAAAATAAAAAAAGAAAAATTTAAAAACTTTGTAAATTAAATTAATTAAATTTTAAGTTTTTCTTGTAAATCCGGTGAAATTTCATATACCTACGTATTATCTACACTTAAGAGGGGTGTTAAAATTTAAAAGAAAATGAGCAAAATCTCTAATTTATAGGACCAGAAGTTAAGCTTTACGTAATGCCAGTCAGTAAGTAAAAAGAAGAACATTTAAGTGTTTTTTTTTAACCATTATAAATAGATTCACGTTTAATTTGAAATAGTAATTTACTCTCTCTTTTTGGCTTACTGAAGGAAGTAAAAGTAACAAAATAAAATGCCAAAATAATTACACTAGACTGCCAAATTAAAACAAATTGTATATAATTTTATCTCATCTATATTATGACTATAAATTTCATCCAACTGTAAAGTTATTGTTTTTAAATGTAGGTTAATAGCTCTGTGATCATTCAAAAACTAGATTTGCATTATTTCCTGCTATGTTCCTTTAAATTAACTAGCGGATGCGTGATTTAAGTTTTTTTGATTCCCGCGGGAATCCCTTAATTTTCCTGGATAAAAAGAAGCCTATGTCAATCTCCAGGTCCTCAACTCATGCCAAAAATCACGTCAATCCGTTGCTCCGTTGCGGCGTGATTGAAGGACAGACCAACAAACCAACAAACACACAAACGAACACACTTTCGCATTTATAATATTAGTATGATAGGTACTGTTCAGAATCTCCTAACCTGATAGCTTATTATGCACGTTTCATTGTTTTTCAGGATGTGGGGACCTACTTTTGCCATCGCAATTATTAACGGACATAACCAATCGAATTCACTCAGGATTAATCTTTATAAAGGATGGACAACTGGACAGTGATTATTCAGATACAAATTAACACTAGAATACGATTTCGCGTGGTGGTAAGTGATGATGCTTTCTAATACTTATAGAAGTTGCCTGATAGGGGTAGGTTTGTCAGATTTTCTCAGGTTTTCAGGTTTGTTTTGGCAGGTTTGTAGATGTCAGAACTCTTTAATTTTCAAGGATAAAAGTAGCCTACTCGTATGTCATTCTCCAGAAAACAATCTGAACCAAATTTCATCAAAATTGGTTGAAAAATGGTCGTTTATGCGTAACAGACAGACAGACAGACACATTTATAATATTAGTACGGAGTATGGATATATCCTACCGGTTACCAGTTACCACTAGCCCCATCCAAAGTCTCGCAACAGATCAGACCAGAGACAATTTGATAATTATAAATTGCCATGGAATGAAACCCAAGTCCCGACATAAAACCACGGCGCTAACCAGCGAACCAGGGAAGTATTAGACTAAAGAGATAACTGCATTTTTGGTAACTATCGCTAGAAAGGCTGATTCAGTATTAGGTGGATGCTACGCTCTTCACTGATGACGATAGTGAAGGTCTGCCCGTATGCCGATGGACCTTTCACTAGATATGGCCACTCAAAGACGTTTTATAGTTACCAAAAATGAACAATAACTAGAAAGGCATAGTAAGTATAGGTTATAACGTCTTTGAAAGCTGATATCTAGAAAAAGTCCCATCCAAATGCGTCAGTTTTTACGCTCTTTACATAGGTACTGCGCATACTTTAATACTGTACAAGAATCAGCTTTTCTAATTATCGTTCATTTTTGGTAACAATAAACCGTCTTTGAACGGCCATATTTAGCGAAAGGGCCATCCAAATGCAGGCAGACTGCCACTTTTGAGATCAGTGGAGAGCTCTACATCCATCTAACACTGAATCAGCCTTTCTGGCGATGGTTACCAAAATTGCAGTTATCTCTTAGTCTAATAGTCGGAACTGTATTTTACGTTCTAATTACTACCCAGTTATCTTTAGTCGATAGTATCTGATCGCGTAAACATTTGGACGGAGCGCGGGCGGCGCTCACGATCTTCACTGTGATAAATTTCACGCCCGTAACGTAGCGCCCCTTCGAAAGTTGAGGAATGCGATAAAAACATTTCTGAAACCATTTATCACGAACGGGAATGTTCAATTTAATTATTGTTAGTGGAAATAATACTTGTTGACGCTACTGATTTTTTAAACTCGAGGAATTTACGAAAGATTTTTCTTCGTAAGCTCCTCGAGTTTAGAAAAAGCTGTTGTAAGGTTATTTAATTAAGCCAATTTTTTTGCACATTGCGCTTATTATCAGTTAAAAACGTTTCACCGAAATTTCAACAGAATTTGTTATAATTTCATACATTAGTATGGGCACACAGAATAACTGGACAAAAGAGAAGAAAATAGTATTATATTTAAGTAGGTATTTAACTGTTATGCTATAACAATAGCTATCAATAGTACCTACCTAACGGTCACAAAAATTAAAAGAAATCTGCTGTATGTATTTCGGTCTTGTCTATTTAAACACCGAATTCTGATATAATATGTTTGGCTTACGAAGTAAATCCATACTGATATTATAAATGCGAAAGTGTGTCTGTCTGTCTGTCTGTCTGCTACGCTTTTACGGCCGACCTATTCAACCTATTATGTATAGGGATAGTTTATATCCCAGGGAAGGACATTGGCTACTTTTTATCCCGGAAAATTAAGGAGTTCCCGCGGAAATTGAAAGAACTAAGTCCACGCAGACGAAGTCGCGGGAAGCATCTAGTATTTGTTAAATCTTTGGTTTGGCGGCCAGTACCTACGTGAAAAGCTTTGCTATCTTCAATTTTATTGCAAGTAATTTTGCCGGGTTTACACACCTTTAAATCAACTTAAATTGTATGTACTTATCTTACGTCTGCGCATACGCTTGTACACCTTATCAACCTTCGCGGACAACGGCGTAAACAGATAAGGGGCAGGCGACACCACCACAGCGTGTCGCAAACTAACCTTTAGTTGGCGTACTCTCTGATAAACTGCTTACAACCGCGGAACATTCGTATCTGTCTTGTATCACATTGTACTGAATGTCTCTGGCTGTTTATTCAGGTCTAATCTTTATCAAACAAGTATAATACAATATTCATTGTACATGGCTTTATTTCCTAGTTCACATTTTATCAATATCCGCCCTTGTTTAACTTTTGTCCTCTAGAAAGCTTTTATATAAATGTATCTACTCAGAACTCAGAATTTAGAATTTGAAAATAATTAATGATGCGACTGCGCCACCGAGTTAATACCTAACCTTAATGTATTGAAAAGAACCTGATTCTGCCTGAGTAATAAAAAAATATATTTATTGACGCAAATATTTTAAACACGAAGCATTTATTATTGCTTAGTTAGAAAGTTTTTTATAGCAGGTAAAACCTTCCAAATATTTAAACGCATCATAATATAAGGGAACTACCAACATCATTAATTATTAATATCTATAAGATACAACCGTATAATGTTAGAAAGATACCGACTGCAGATACCGATTACTCATTAAAACCTATAAAGCCACCGGTGATGTTGTTTTCCAATCAAGCTCGTACCGGTTTTGAGTCTTTTCGCCATTGTGTTCCTTGTAAATCATGGAGCAGTAAACCTCATGCATCAGGTCTCAAAACAATATCTAAATCAAGAAGGCATCTTATAGATATTTTTTAAAAATTGTGCCTCTAGAAGTAAACAAGTATTTATCTCGTTTATTCTGTGTTACATTGTCGCAATAGAAGTGTCAAATTATGAAGACAGCTATTTTCATTACAGACAAGCGTTGCATCAAAATACCCATAAGTACGACTAGTGACAGTAGTTGTGCACTGTGTTGTACACTAATGCCCCTAACAGGTTAGCCCGATACCATCTTAGACTGCATCATCATTTACCATCAGGTGAGATCGCAGTCAAGGGCTAACTTGTAGTGGAATAAAAATGAAAAATAAAATAAAAATACTATCGAAGATGAGACCAGAACTAGAATAATGTTGCTCTAGTAATCTGAAAACTCTCAGCTCCTCGCGGCACTTACCTACCGCAAAGCGGACGTTATCTAGGACTTATTTAATGGAGTCAAACTTGATTAATTCCAATTCAGTTCAACTTGTACACTTGTACAGATATCAACGATATCTGATGTTAAACGTTCGGTACAATTTAATAGACCGGTCCGACTCCAAAGCAAGGAATTGAAAAGCGTTGGATTTGAAAATGGAATCGTCTAAATGCCAGTCATAACTATAAAATAATTGTGACGAATAGGATACCTACAGTTTTATTTTGTCTTGGAAACATGTTACTCTAAATTAATCATAAATAATGCGATCTTCATAGGTATTTTAGAATTAAAAGAATGAATTAAAAAGATAAAAATTTATTTATTTTATTTATAAAATAACTGTAGGTACAATAGTCTGTACATTGTGGTATACCTATATTGACCCTCCCGTGCAGCTTCAGGTCCATTAATAAATAATATTTAAAAACTAGATGACCGACTGGTTTCGCTAGGTGGAATTTCTGGAAAAACTTCTGTGGCAGAAATATAACTTACATACCTCCTACTTACATGGTCTAAAATTTCTAGATTGAGCTATTTCAGTCTTACGCTAGGTTTTAGTCAAACTTTAGTCAGTTAACCCTTTTTAAACAAATATACTTTTATTTTAAAAATAAGAGCATTGAATTTCGATTATTAGTATTTTTACATCTCGATAATAAAATGTAGAAGAAACGGATCATTCGACCTCCTTTTATAAGATTCCATTATATTAAATCAATAAAATACCTTTACTAAAATTATAACACAGTCCATGAAATAAGACCATTGAAGACATTGTAAATTGTACAGCGCGCTAATGATATGGTGTTGCTAACAGGTTATATTTAAATCTTAATAGTCACACCGCATATTAAAGCCTTAGAGAGATCAAAGGCTGCTATAAACTGAATATGCGTTGGAAATATTATGAAGATACAGTAACCTATTTAGTTTTATAGAGATATTCCGCCTTTGTTTTGCAGGATATAAATTATATCGACGTAGGCAGTACGTAGGTAACTTACCTAATAAGGACAATTCGATAGGAATTAAAAACGGATGCTCAGCTCCTAATACTAATTCCCAACCAATATACTTACCTACTTACTTACCCATTTTTTGTGAAAAACTAGTTTTTCTATTTTTCGTGGGATTTATTAATTTTCCGCAGCCAAAGAAGAAGTTTATCTATACAGAACGCATTACAGACACTTTCTCATTAATATTGTCAAGGATTTGAGAGTGAACTCCCAAAACTGTAGCACCGAAATAATTTACTTACTTTAAAATATTATGAGAACTAATAATTTTTATTGCTTTTGGTTGGTAACGGGTTAATTTTAAGTGGTTTACCTCACTTATCAGTCAATTACCCACTCGTACCAAAATTTTTTTTTTTGCTTATCTCCATCGAATGCACCACACCACGGTTTTCAATAATTTCTTTCACTCCATTATTGTAGTCAACAATAAAACTAATGGCGTTGTCCGACTAAAGTTTATTGCCTGCTTTTAGCCTTTTTGTCTCTCGCAGCACGAGCGGTCGTGCCGCGGAGTGCGGACGCGTGAGCTGCCTGACCAGCAGAAGATTTAGATGCAATGGTTTTAGAATGGCGCAATAACAAGGAAGGAAATTATCACGACGGGACACACTATCTATCGTTCTACCCATCTTATGGGGCTATATTTATGTACCCTGATGAGTTATATACCCTAGTGGGGATATCAAAACTCTTGATCGTTAAGCACCACCAGTTGGTACTTAAAAGGCCTACCATCTAGCAAAATTTAAAAATACCAAGTGATTCAGAAGTTTCACTTTTAAGGGCATAGGTTCTTGTAGTAGAACAAAAAAAAGACAATAAGGTTCCAAACTTTATGAGGTATTTATTCCTTTTCGTAGGTAGGGCAATCTTTAAAGCCAATAAAATGAATTCTTTGTAACTTGGTATCCCAAATACTATATACCTACTGTATACCCATTTTTAGGGTTCCGTACCCAAAGGGTAAAAACGGGACCCTATTACTAAGACTCCGCTGTCTGTCTGTCTGTCTGTCTGTCTGTCTCCAGGCTGTATCTCATAAACCGTGATAGCTAGAAAGCTGAAATTTTCACAAATGATGTATTTCCGTTGCCGCTATAACAACAAATACTAAAAATTAAAAAAATATATATATTAAGGGGGGTCCCCATACAATAAAGGTGTTTTTTTCGTATTTTTTTGCTCAATATTAAAAACGGTAACAGGTAGACGGTTCAAATTTTCACAGAATATTAACTTGTATATTACCTTTCAAAATAAATAATTAAATATCAATAAAGTAAATATTAAAGGGGGGCTCCCATACAACAAACGTAATTTTTATTTTTAATACGTCATAAATCGTAAAACTTACTACAGGTTTGTACGGAACCCTCGGTGCGCGAGTCCGACTCGCACTTGGCCGGTTTTTTTTTTACTTCCTGAGTTCATGTTGATTTCATGTTAGATATGACATAGCTCTACGAAACTAATTTACCTCTTTTTTTGAGTTTTAGAAAAAAACCGATGAAAAGCTGGTGCCAAAATTTTCCTTCTGGTCACATACTTACTATATGACGAACGTTCACGATTTAACTTACATTTTCCTACGTATTTCGTGTAGCCGCGCCTTTATGACAAATCGGGCGGAGTAACAGATAAGCCATCTGCATCGGTCCCGTAACGACTACAATTAGTAAATATTTAGAAGAAAGTGTACAATACCGTGGAATTTCGACAATGATTTATTGTATCTTTGGTTCGAAACTCAGTTGAGATATAGAGCGATAAGGATTCGCTAGACGCATTCACTCTCTGAATAACTCTATTATTGAGCTTTGCTTGTAATCGCTTTGCATTTAAAATTGCTTTGCTTCTACTATAATTTGGAAAGTCATTTTGGAAGAAAGTCTGATGTGATTTATTATATTGGCTCTTGCTTCGCTTGGGTGATATTTCTGAAAATCCCTTGATTTTATTACTTATATTTCAAAATATGATATAATACATCCAAAATATTTTAAAAGTCCTGAAACACGTAGATATTCCTTGATTGTGTATTGAAAGCCAAAATAGCAATTAGCAATAATTTGCATGGATTTTTTAATTTAGACATAATATGTCTAAATTAAAAAATTCTGGACTGGGATATAAACTTTATCTCATATTTTCAACCCTGAGTGCCTAGGTAAATTATAAAACAAATGTCAAATGACTAACCTAGTTAGTCAGTCAGTCAGGCCAAGTTATTTTATATTAATAGGCATTACAGTAGAGTCTCAGACAGCTCGAAGAGGTTGATCGATTCTAGATTTTGTTTTAGTTTAGATGACGTGATAAAGTAATCAACGCCCTCGTGCAAGCCGACAAAAAGCATACCTAATTTTGACAACAAGCATCACATAGATATACGAATACGACATATTTAGATTCCATGGAAACCCCGTCAAATGTAAACCTGTAAACAATAAATAGCTCAATAGCAAATTACCAAGAAGTCGCTAATATTCAGTTTAGAACAGCTATTTCTACTGACACTTTTGGTAGATTAATTCCGAAGGCTCTATTTCACGTAAGCATCTGCAGGTGTATAAATAAGTAACTTATAAGGTATAAGCCCGCAAACAGATTATAATCGGAGAGATACGATTCATTCATGTCTTATTGACTTCAAAGTCGATTTACATTTTGCGCTAAGTTGCGTTTAATGTGCGCAGTATTTTTAAGAAAAGAGTAAGTGACTGTATGTATATTTCTATAGTGATACTATACGACGAATACGTACAACGACGTATACGTGGTAAACGATTTATATTTTATTGAAAGATTCAATTCTTAAACTTTATTTTTTTAATTATTGAGCTTTATATGTAACCTGTTTTAAATTTAATAGTGTGAAACATTGTAATTATATTATGTATATTTGTACGCTAGAATTAATAAGAGGATTTTCAGATTATCTTCCTGGCTGTTGCATCAAAATACTTACAAGTTCCTGTGGTAGCTTCTCTCAGACTATAAAGGAAATAATTTCTCAATCCGCCACGTGCTCCGATTGCTATTTTCGCATAACTGTACATGTAACAGTTTGCCAGCCACTCGTAAGAGCTTTCCTCGGCAAAACGGGAATTCATAGTTTTCAACTGCAAGGGTTTTTATGATACGCTTAAACTCACAACAAACTGTACCTACAGGAGGAATCAAAAGATAAAGAAAAGATGGTGGTGGTGGTGGTGATCGCTTTAAAGCGATAAGGCCGCCACTATTGTACTTACCATAGCTTAGTTTTATTGTTATTGTTTATAAGTATGTTTATTGGTGTACAATAAAGAATTTTTCATTCATTCATTCATTCATTCAAAAGTTACAACTATCATAGAATAGTGATAGCATTAAATTACTTAATTAGTTAATGATAGCATTAAATTGCTAGGTAATGTTATCGATAGAGCCGCCAAATTGTATGCTTACTTTGCTTTTTGTAAGGCTTGTTTTTGTAAAAATCTGAGTGGTTTATTAATTACTTTCCGGGATGAAAATAGCCTATGCCAGCCTTTCCCCGGATGTAGCCTACCAATATACAAAATTTCATCAAAATCGGTTAAATAGATGAGCCGTGAAAGCGTAGCATACAGACAGACAGACACAGATTAATGTTTTCGGCACCAGAGTCAGTGCATGCTATTTGGACGGATAAAGTAGGCTTAAGCAGGCTTTTAAAACATTGGACGTTTTAATTAAGTTTCAAATCAATTTCAATGATTTACTTTTCGCAATAAAACAGTGTCACTGTAAACTTCTTTTAACTTATTAATATTTTTAGCTGTTTTTATGGAAAAGCATGATATTTTCATCCTGTATTTTTATACTAACGTTTCATTGAATCCACTCATAACTTATTGATTAATTACTTATTACAGCCATTTAAGCGATATTGCCTACATTCTACAAGCTAGATACACTAGTTACATAAAAACGACGCAAACTTTCATTAAAAATAATCTAACCCGATATCTACGCCCCGACCTCTTTGTTAATCATTAAAGTTACAAGTTTTTCCTCTTGAGACGTAATAATTATAAATTATTTACAATTGAAGTGCAGTAGGAGTACCAAATGTCCTGACTTTCCAGAACGTGTCCTATTTTTATGATTATTTTTCTTCGATGCAGGTAAGATTTTATGAATGCCCGAATTTGATTATAGATTTGAGAATAAAGACTTGTGCCAGTCACTTGTTAGCCCCATGGTGGTTATATACAGTAAATATCTAACCATCGATGGTACAAGCATTGACGCTAAAACTGCAATAGTGTACTTCCTATAAAGAAAATTAAATATTTACCTAAATTGTAAGCGAATTTTTTCAGGAAAATAGTTTCTTTAAAATATTTTTTTACAGGGAAATAATAGCGAGTTTTTCAAGAAACAACAAAGTACCTAACAAAAGAATACACAAACAAACAAAAAATCAAACACGTATAATATCGTCTCCGTTCCGTCCGTCCACGTCGTGGGTAACAAATGCCTACCAATTTGATGTCCGGTTTTCTTATTTAGAGATGGTTACCCTGTTGTAATGCGATCATTTGTCTGAACTTTCGATCATAAAACCAAATTGCCGATCTATATTGATTTGATTTTTTATTTTTGCTCGATTACGAAACTAAGCACAATGAAAAGCATTAAAGGCACTGATTTATTGACGGAGCGAAGCTCGCCTCTCATAGAACTTAGAAGCGAATGCGAAGTAAAATATTTTTTATAGTGTTACATATGGTTGCGGTATATTATTTTAAAATTAATTTTAGGAATAGAGTCCAAAAATATTTTTTTTTTTAATTTTTCCCCTAAAATTGACGAAATGGGGGGCTTTCAAAGTGGAGATTTTCTAACGTCCAAAGTTGACCTCAGAACTCTCAATTTTCTGAAAGGCTGAGCCTGAAAATTGATCAATTATTTGAATTAGGTATATCCTGTACTTGAACAACAAATACTAAAATTAGATAAATATAATATAGACCAGGGTCGATAATTTTTAAAACCAAAAAAAATAATAGTAGGATGAAACCCATTAGAAAAGGAGGGGAATATTATAAAAATGAAAGGAAAAATAATTTACGGGCGATCTGAGGTCGGGAAGGGGATGGGGGGGTTTTAAGGGTAAAAAACAGGTTTTCTCGATTTCCGGCAAAACTAAAAGTCCTATCGAAAAAAGTCAAATAGCAAAGTTGTAGGTAATAAAAAGATCTAAAACTTTTGTATTGACACTTTTTTCACATAACCTCAAAATTTATGTGAAAAATTCAAAAAACCAAGTTTTTGATTTTTTATTTTTATCTTTTACAAATAATTTTTTTTTTAACGAAATTTGGTGAAAACTTACCTTTTTATGTCCCAAATACGCTGTAATTTATTTGAGTAAAAATATTTATTTTTTCACCTTATTTTGAATTAATATCGAAAAAGCACCCTAATTTTCAATCGAAAATTCACCCGTCAAAATATCAGCTTTTTTCAAAAAGTTGGTATGTTTTCTGTTCGTTGAAATCTCTACTTTCCGATGGTGAAAAAAAATATATATGTTACTATAGTAAATCTTCTCAGAAAATGCAAAAATCGAAAATCGAAAACTCGAATTCGAATTTTTTTTTTAATTATTATAAATCATTTTGAGCTATTTATTAAAATTTACACTTTAATTACTCGAAAAACGTTAGATTGCATGTTATAGTGATTGTTAGGGTGCTTTTTCGATATTAATTCAAAATAAGGTGAAAAAATAAATATTTTTACTCAAATAAATTACAGCGTATTTGGGACATAAAAAGGTAAGTTTTCACCAAATTTCGTTAAAAAAAAAAATTATTTGTAAAAGATAAAAAAAAAAATTAAAAACTTGGTTTTTTGAATTTTTCACATAAATTTTGAGGTTATGTGAAAAAAGTGTAAATACAAAAGTTTTAGATCTTTTTATTACCTACAACTTTGCCATTTGACTTTTTACTATAGGACTTTTAGTTTTGCCGGAAATCGAGAAAAACCGTTTTTTACCCTTAAACCCCCCCCCCCCCCCCCCCCCATCCCCTTCCCGACCTCAGATCGCCCGTAAATTATTTTTCCTTTCATTTTTATAATATTCCCCTCCTTTTCTAATGGGTTTCATCCTACTATTATTTTTTTTCACTTTTTATTATTTTTAAAGGCTTCTACCCTGGTCTAAATAAGGAAACGAAATTATTTAATTTTTAATGAGCTTCAGTACTACTAACAGAACTTCACAATGATGTCAATAGATGGCGCTCTGTGATACCGCGAGGTCTCAGTTCGGGGCGAACCACTAGTTATCCACTAGTTATGTTCCGATCATTATTATGAAAAGTCAAAGGATTGTCATGTAAACTCTAAGAATATGAGTATATTTTACATATGTAGGTACCTAGTTATTTGATAGTAGGTAGGTACCTAACTGTGTGTGAACTATGTGTTCACTTAAATAAGAGAAGTAATGTTTTGTCATTTAAGACGTAACGGAACAATTTGAGACGGAAAAGTGGAATTCAACAAAATAGAATATTTATGAAATAAAAGAAAGTTACCATTGTGTTAGAAATTAAGGAAATAATATCATTGACCCAATTCCATGAAACTATTGCACCTTAACCTTTTTGAAAGCTGAAAAGAAAAAACTTCCAACCATTTAGAATCGTTTTCGACTCTGAGGGTACATATGAATAAAGCTACTTAAACTATTACGTGAATTAAAGTAGTTACTCACCTACTCCATAGAACCTATATTATTATTATATTGTAAGTACTGTCTGAAGTACAATTAAATTCGACCGGATTAAATTGATAAATCGCTGCTTATGCCGAAGACTTCTAAGCCGATTCCATTACATAAGCGATGAAAAGCATAATGCCAGACATAACTTGGGATTAGAAAGGTAATCATCGGACAACCGCAGCGGCATTATTAGAACAACTGATGATGAGTTCAAAATAAAGAGTCGTTAGTTGTTAAAGTTGGTCGGGATATTTTGCTGGGTTTTTTTTATCCACTACAAGTTAGCCCTTGACTGCGATCTCACCTGATGGTAAGTGATGATGCAGTCTAAGATGGTAGCGGGCTAACCTGTTAGGGGCATAGCAGTTATATTAAACCCATACCCCTAATCGGTTTCTACACGGCATCGTACCGGAACGCTAAATCGCTTGGCGGCACGTCTTTTGCCGGTAGGGTGGGAACTAGCCACGACCGAAGCCTCCCACCAGGCCAGACCAGGAAAAATTCAGAAATTATAAATTCCCAAATTGACAATGCCGGGGATCGAACCCGGGACCTCCGCACCATAGAAAAAATAAATAATTTATCTATTCCGTGCTCCGCACGTTAAGACAACAGCGCTTAACACTGCGCCACGAAGGTCGTCAACCTAGGTGTACTATACCTAGGCGTTTTTCTACCGACTATATTATTATAGCTGCAAATATAGACAGACCGCATATATACTCGTATGTATAGACTCACCCATAACGGGGCACAGCCCCCCTAGCATGGGCCGAGACAATTTTCTCCCCGAGGAAAGGATAAAAAATTTATTCCTAAATAAATAAATAAAAACGCTAAATAACGGTGGATAAATAGCCCCCCGAGTCACAGCTCGTGTGCCCGAGTCCCCGTGAAATGTCAAACGTGGATAAACTTCTCCTCTCCCCTGTTGTCATGCTCTGAGAAGTGGATAAGTTAATTTTATCTCTTGTCAGTAGATAAAATCGGGGAATAAAATTTTTATCTCCGGCCCATGCTAGCCCTGCTGAAATGTATAGTATAATCCGTATATAGTACTATACATTTCAGTATATTTGGGTATTTGACAACTAGTCAAATCGGCAACTTCTTTTCAAACGTCAAAACGCGCGCTTAGTATAGGATTTTGTATGAAATACTGAATTCAAAGTTCGACACACTTTTTTACGGTAATCGATAGTTTAAAATGGTGAATCAACATAAAACTAACAGAGGACGTGGACATTACACGACTTTTGGGACAACCTCTATTTAATAATCACAAAAAAAAAATTGTACTTCTTTCGTGAAACGGACTTCAGCTAGTTAATTAGAGTAACTTAAGACTCTTTTTCACAAAACGACACTACATATCGTCGCAGATAAAATGTCTCGTTTATCGGCTACTATAATAACGTCATCGTGTCGTCCAAGGAAGAATGTATAATAATATTTGGTTTTTACTTGGTAAGTAGTGTGTAAAAATCGATGATTGATATAGTTATCAATGTTTACACACTACTTACCAAGTAAAAACCACCTCAGTACCTTGTCAGTTTTTTACATACTTTTTAACTCAAACGGAAGCTACCCATAACAAAAATTTTACCCATAATCCAAAGCAAACGCACGTGCGGTGAATTTTTGAGTAGAAACCATGGGAAGATATTGAGTGGAAATTTATTAGTCTCACAGGAGCGAATCACTGACCTCTGCCCCGTTCCCACAACTAATTCGAGAGGCGTTAGAAAGCTACCTGCGCCTGCGCCGATACATGATGTTTTAATGGCTCCTCCACATCAGAGATATGTTAGCAGAGCGTGCGATGTCCCGTAAAATGTTTCTTATCAGCTCTGCGCCTATAGATTTGACCCACATGAAGATTTGATTTTGATTTTGATTTGATTTTGATTTTGAATGGCTCCAATTTCACTTGTGTACAAGGACACCAGTGATTGTCATTGAGTAAATTGGCACTACGCCTAGTTTTCACCTGATTGCACTTTTACTTTGCGCCTGCTTCACATAAGGTCAAAAATCTCGTTCACTTTAAAATGTAACAACGTTTCACAGTGGGAGGTGCTGTACCGTGTTTTTGATTAATAATGAAAATAAAACAAATTAGCGAATCAGTTGACATTTAAAAGGAGGACCATTATTATATTCTTGCTATTATAGACAATGCCCGCTGTGGATTTGGGTTTTGAAAAAAAATTCGTAGCAACTCGGGATAGCCTATAAATCTTACTATGTTTATGACTCACTAGGTCCTCAAATGGTCCTCAACAATGCCCATACAAATCTCGCAAATTACGTAGCTTCGGTGTGGAGTAACGCGTGAGTAATTGAAGGACACCCCCAATAAACCAAAACAAACATAATATTTAACTTTCGCATTAATAATATGGGATATTGTGGGGTAGTTCTGTTCGTGCTATCAGGTAAGATTGATAACAGAAAAGATTTGGGGAATTATATTTGAACTAGCCGATTCCCGCGACTTCGTCCGCGTGGATTGGGGTTATTTGGTTTCCGTGGGAATTTTTAATTTTTCGGGATAAAAAGCCTGTGCTATTCTATGTGCTATTATAAAAAATGTGCTATTCCAGACTATAATCTATCTCTGTGCCAAATTTCATCCAGATCCGTTCAGCCGTTCTGGCGTGATTGAGTAACCAACATACATCCATCCATCCATCCATTCATCCATCCAAACTTTCGCATTTATAATATTAGTTTAGATTGAGATGAATTGAGAAATCCTGTATCATTAGTGTGGACAAAGCTTAAGTTTCAGCATGCATGGTACAGTGGGGCTGATTCTGTATAACACAATCTATAAACTAAACTAAAATGGCAGTTTTAAATCTAGTTCTGTCCCTTTCCGTAGGGAGTATTATGAAAGGGTTAGCAATATTTGTAATGCTCTAATTTTAGTTTAGTTTAGAGATTGTGCACTACAGAATCAGCCCCAGTATCTTGTAGCGCAGAAACTAACGTAAACGAGTCATATTTGGACAATCTGATTAGGTATAGTAAATTTATGCTCGTAATATGCAATGTTACATGCATTTAGCATAAGCTTAAGCTTCCTATTGTTCCTCAGAGAAAATGTTGGGCAATCAGTTAAACCTATTTAAATGACGTCATAAGTATCTGTAATGCTTTTGATGTTCACGGAAAGTTAAAAGCATCCTCATGACTTTTGCAATAAAAAATCTTATGTACTCTAAATCTCTAAAGACGAACGATTTCTAAACAAACTAATATAATATTGCAAGTCGTTCACGGAAGCGCACAGGCGACTCGCCTAAACAGTTCAGCGGGTTCCGTAACTAAAATTAGTTGATCGTTCTACTAGGAACGCGGCCTATTTCAGCTTAATAAAACAAGAGCCAGCTACTAATTTCATAGCGTTAAATTCAACCCTTGCCTTACCTTAGACTTCTGCGCGGCATTGTACCGGAACTCCATATGACTTGGCGGCACGTTTTTGCCGGTAGGGTCGTAACTAACCAGGGCTAAAGCTTCCCACGATGTCATCTGGCGGTAAGTGATGATGCAGTCTAAGATGGTAGCGGACTAGCCTGTTAAGGGTACGGCATTTACGTATCTTAAACCCATAACCCTATAATAGGTTTCTACTCGGCATCGTTCCGGAAGGCGGTATGTCTTTGCCGGTAGCATGGTAAATAGCCACGGCCGAAGCCTCCGTCCAGATATAAAATAATAGAAATTATAAATTCCCAAAATGACTCTACCGGGGATCGAACCCGGGACCTTCCACTTGTAAGGTCACAGCGCTCACCACTATGCCAGGGAGCCTACCTACTCGTACCTCCGTTCCGGTTTTGACGACCTCCGTGGCGCAGTGTTGAGCGCTGTTGCCTTAACGTGCGGAGGTCCCGGGTTCGATCCCCGGCAGGGTTTGGAAATTTATAATTTCTGAATTTCCCTGGTCTGGCCTGGTGGGAGGCTTCGGCCGTGGCTAGTTACCACCCTACCGGCAAAGACGTGCCGCTAAGCGATTTAGCGTTCCGGTACGATGCCGTGTAGAAACCGAATAGGGGTATGGGTTTAATATAACTGCCATGCCCCTAACAGGTTAGCCCGCTACCATCTTAGACTGCATCATCACTTACCATCAGGTGAGATCGCAGTCAAGGGCTAACTTGTAGTGGATAAAAAAACAAAAAAAAAACCTCAAGCACCAGTCCCTTCATTGTTACTGTTTTAATATAATTTATATAAAAATGTAATGCTATGTGATTGCGAAAATAAATAAATTGATTGATTATGGGAGGTAGTCAAAATACTACATTTTTTTAGCGCCAACTCTAAGCCTATACCTACCTATATCCCTTTGTTGCTCGCATCTATTTCTGTTTACGCGTTTCGTAAGTTTACGAGTGCGATGCGTCCGCGCTCGCTGTTGCAACCGTAGGGTTATTATCGGCCACCCCGGGCTCGGCGCACAACTCTGCTTAATGTTAGACTATGCGGCTGTTTTGACATTCACTTTTGATTTTGTAGGGATACATGATGTAGCGGTTACCACAGAGTAAACTAGAACTAGATCTTTCTCGAAGAGTCGCCAAGCTCAAGTGGCAATGAGCGGGGCAGATAGTTCGTAGAACCGATAGGCGTTGGGGTCCCAAAGTGCTTGAATGGCGGTCTCGCACCGGGAAGCGCAGCGTTGGACGACCCCCACTAGGTGGACGGACGATCTCAAGCGTGTAGCTGGGAGCCGCTGTAAACAAGCGGCACAAGACCGTGCTCTGTGGCGATTCATGCAGGAGACCTTCGTCCAGCAGTGGACGTCTATAGGTTGAGACGACGACGACGAAAATAGATCCCTCCCGTCTTACAATGCAAATAACCCCTGTGAGCCCCATACCCCGTATGCTGTCATGTGAACAACAGTGGGAGACATGCACTGAAATCTTGCGTGCTCTTAGAAAGAGTAACCGAGGGAGAAAGACAGAGACAAGAAAACGCCTGAAGACAGCCATCTTTCGTTGAGCGAAGGAGGGGGAGGTTTTTAGTCTTTAGGCCGCTGGGTAACATTCCCAATGGCGTCGGGCATGCCTCCAAAACTCCTGAGGTACTCAATGAGGATTTTCCGCCTTCCCAGGGAAAAAAAGGAATGCATGCAATACGACTCCTGTTGCTAAGTCAGCTAGCCGAGTCGTCCCGGTCAACTTATTCACCAGCCAACTCTCATCCTATAGACCTTTGACTAATTTTGGACTGATAAATCTGTTTGGACGCTCACTGTTGAGTTAATACATGCTTTAATGCTCTAATTAATTAATAAATTATTATTGCTTACATATCGTAATTTATAAGTATTTAGTTGCGACATAGCGAAATTAACTGATTTCGCCAATCCACACGACTTAGGATCCTAAACGGTTTCAACTAGGTTTTGAGGTTACGTTGCGGACAGGACCTATTATAAGTTTATAAAAACTCAAACTTATACTTTACATCTGGCAGCGCGCATCCTTCGTGGTTATAATTTCAATTTCAATGGTATGTTAAAGTACTCGTACGTAGTTACTTAAAGCTGAATTTACTTAGTTAACAAAAGACTTAACTCCACTTCTCTCTGTCACCGGCGCCGGACCGTAACCGCGTCGGTGCTGCCTATATGCGATTTTTGTTTTATAATTTCCATATAAAAACCTAAACCTACTTAAGTAAATACTAACCAGAATACTTCCCATACTCAACCAGACACTTACCTGGAAATGAAAAAAATAAAATGTTAATAAAATGAGCTTCCTCTGTGGCAAAAGTTTGAGGCAATCAATCAAAGAGCAACTTGAGTTTGAGTGATTTAAATTTGTATTAAGTAGTTTTTGATTCCGCATCCAAACATCGGCCCACACACCGACGATCGTAAAATATATTCTTAATTATTATTGATTTCGACAATCATATTCATATTATGTCTCTACGAGTAAAACTTATTATACGTATGAATTATAAACTAAAAATATTTAGAGATTTAACGTCTTTATGATTGACTCGAATATACAGTCTACTCGTATATACCTAATTATAAGGGTTAACTTTCTAGTCTCTACATAAATTGATGATGACTGCCTTGATGTTGAATTTATATCATTATAATTTTGTTATTCTCTGGTTTAAACTTTACTTTAAAAATCATCTTCACGTCATGTTCATTTCCACTCTACAAATCTTATTGTGTGCTTCGACTTTCATCGCACTCAGGCCGTTTCACACCTGCTCTGGAGCTATTTATTTAGAGATAAGTATTCTATAATTGCTTCTGTAGCCAACCAAAATTTTAAAAATGTTTTTTTACGGCTACGGCCTGCCTTGAATTACGCTACGTATGCTCAAGGGTCACATTGGTAATGAATTGTTGTCAAGATGCTTTTCTTTTTGGCTCTGCTCTCTCCAAGAATCTGTCTCCAATCCGGTAGTCTTGATTCTTGTTACAAGACAAGAATCGCACAAGTTTACGTACCTAACTTAAATGAAATAATAGAGTATTTTTTCACTTTTAATTTGGGCAATAATGTTAATAACAAAGTTAGCAAAATAAGTATGTTTTATCAACAAGGCAATTAGTATTAGTATCACGGAATACTTAATAGTAGGTAGGTACCTTATGTCGGAGCCATCGACCAGGTTTAGTGGTCGATGGTCGGAGCACTCAGAACTTAGCTAATTAAACTGCAGGCAACAGCTGATGGCTTTTGTCTCGTTTTAGTCTCGCTTACCACACGAATAGATTTTGACAAAAGCGTTGAATTCCAAATAGAAAGCTACGTAGTTTATCTTAGACGTCTCTACAAGTTAATCAGTCTGTAAGAGAAGTTCTCCATTTGTTTGGTATTAAAACTACCATTTTATGGTATTAAAACGACTATTTTTGAACTAAAACAAGCAAATCTAGTTAGGGGGTTACAACTAACAATGATCAACAATTGTTTCGATCAGCAACTAAATAGGTACTCGGCGTAGCTTTTTTGATAGCAAAAGCCTATGGTCCAAGATCCCGCGACGATCAGACCTACGTTATTTTATTAAAGCTGAAAGATTTCTATGTATGTCTCTAATATAGGTATAAACGATCCCCGACTATGAAGTTTGGATCGCGGTTGCTTTGAAAGGTATCAGGTCTCGTAGAAAAGGTGGCACCACAAATTCGTTAAAGCATTAAGCCCCGTTTTTTTATATTTTTCTTTGGAATAATATTAGAAACCACGTTGTCCATTGTCAAACACCTAGTACGATTGCAAACCCCTGTCAGACACTCTTAAATTATAAAACAACAGAGTGAATGTTCAGTTTTAAAAACTACAAGCTGTATTGCGTAATTTTCAAACCGATCCAAAATATTATCATTGAAGTGGTATTAGACATTTTAATGGATGGTGCGGAACTAGGACACAATATCCGAGACTGATAGACGTATTACAGGCCTACAGTCAATATGAGTTTATTAATCTTATTTATAAATAAGAATGGAAGGGTTCGGATACACAAGTGGATGATACAAAAGCTAACGGGCTACCGGCCACAAATCATGGCAATATATGCATCTTCAGGGCGCGCGAATAGGGCTCCGGCCGGCGGCTCTTTCGTAACGAACCCACTTGATTTATTGGGCACATCGTTTTGGATCTATTGCGGAATTGTACTCGTGTCTCGTATGTAACAAAACATGATGACTAATTCATTCTATTCATTTCTTGATTCATGACTTTCTTTAATGCTGGGTGTTAGACGTAATTAACTTGGCCAATATTGAGATTGTTGACTTTATTGCTAAAACTACGAACCTGCGACTGCTCTTTCGTTCAAGGATTTTTGAGCGTTACTTTACGGTAATCTAGAATTATTCGTTCGCGTAGTTTAAGATTATTTTGATTCACGCGGGAACTTCTTAATTTTCCGGGATAAAAAGTAGGGTATCTCCTCTCCCTCATCAACTATACCCATGCCCAAAAATCACGTCGATCCGTTTCTCTGTTGCGGCGTGATTGAAGGAGAGACCATATATAATATTAGATTAGATTCGAGGTTATATGTAAGTACGTCACGTTTAAAATACTTATTATCTATTTAATTCAAAGCTACTTTACCTCCTAAGGGCTTACATAGGAACTTAATAAGTTCTTTACGTTGATGATTCTCATATTCTTCACTTTATCTAAATATGTAATTAACATAAAGCTCTTGCGTATTCCTGTGCTCATAATTTATTTTCTTTGTCCAATTTATTTACTCGTCGCCTTGATCTTTAGTTTTGACTTCGTCTCCTTAGACGGTATCACAGCCTTTTAGAGATTCGCTAGGTATGTTAATGCATAAATCACATCATGTTTGTGTATAGCGGTAAACAAAATGGCATTGTTGCTGTATAAGTCTATACGCTGATTTTCTACATTGCCTAGTACACGTTGGCTCAACGCACTTGGCATTTGTGTTCATGGCGACTTGACATATTTTTAGCACTATAGCCAACGCTGGCCAGCAGCTTATCATCTTTCTCCTTTGTGGGCTTTCCTATAAACGTCAAAGTATCCTAAAGCAACTTACAAAGCAGTGTGTACACGACTCCAGGCACTCACCAAATACAATGAGCCAATGCGTACTAGACTATTCAAACTAGGGTTGTAACGGAACCTCGCCTCCGCCTCCGTAAATGCGGAACTTTCGCAAGAAATCGTACCTCCGCTTCCGCATCCGCCTCCACCGTTTTTTCGCGGAGTTGTAACGGAGGTTTATTTACATTGACTAACAATGCGAGAGGTACAAATCGAAGCAGGTGACGTCAGGACCACTATTACAGCAAGCAAAAAGGCAACTGTCCTAAGAAGAATCCTTAAATAAAATCAAATGTGGGATTCATCGCATCCTAAAGCACAGAAAATGAGCGATGTGACCTCCGCCTCCGCATTCATTAACCTCCTCATCCGCCTCTTCTTCCGCTAAGAACGCCTCTGTTACAACCCTAATTCGAACCAACTCCTTAAGCGCCTTTCAGCTCGTTGTATTGAGCTATGAGAAACACGCCGGCCACGCGTAAGTATCGCAGCCACAATCAAACGCCAATAAATTATTCTAATCGCCGTAATAGACACGCATAGCGCATGCGAAATAAATTATTATAATTTCTCATTTCTAACGATGCGCCGTGGAATGGTGCGTTTCGATAGAGTAATCTGCAATTGGATGATGCAAAACTGTGTTATTGTGTGCTGTTATGTATTATTTATAATTATATTCAACTGCGCATAACATAATGTCTAGTTGTGCAAAGAAGATTGAAGATAAATAAATAATTAGTACTTACCTAATATGACTATACTTTCTATACCGAACGTATTATCTCGCAACAGATTTCGTTGCCCAATTGAGATGGTATAAAACTTCCCGTGAAGAAGACGAACGAAAACGAAGACATGTTTTTATGCATAGATACCAGTAAATACTTGGAGAGTGACATAGACTTTTATCCCGTAAAATTAAATATTTCCGATGGGATTAAAAAATAACCTACTTAGTCCATGGTCATATTATAAATGCGAAAGTGTGTCTGTCTATCTGTCTGTCTTACGCTTTCACGGCCCAACCGTTCAACCGATTTTGATGAAATTTGGTACAGAGATAGGTTGTATAGCGGGGAAGGACATAGGCTTAGGACATACTTTTTATCCCGGAAAATGAAGGAGTTCCCGCGGAAATCAAAAACTTAATCCACGCGGACGAAGTCGCGGGCATCATCTAGTGTTCTATAAAATTGTCAAGCATATGGCACGGTAGTTCTATAAAGAGAAATGATCCAAGACCAATAAACCAAGCAGGATACTCTAATCCTGAGTATGTTGCTCACTTTCAAACCGGTCAATTTAGCCCGGATAATATCTGCACTTAATGCTGTCTCAATTCCTTTCCTGTTTTCTTAACTCAAAGGATATTTAATTAACTGAGGGAGCAATATCAAGTATGACTGCAAAATCAAGCTTGATCGGTACCATTATATAATTATGTACATTGTACATACTTCAATAGACTTTTTTATAATGCTGGTGCTGTCTATCGACAGTCAAATTTGTTCAATATGTTTAATAATTTAATTTAAAAAATAAAGCCTAGAAAAACTGTTATTGTTTTATTTTATACTTAGGTAGGTACTTATTACTATAAAAATACCTAACTAATTTAACTCCATACACTGGTTCTCATGATTTTGAAATACGAGTATTATAATATGTGCAGAAATAAGTAATTTCTAAAAAAAAATCAAACGAAAGAGAAATTTTAATCCAATGGAAATTTAAAGAAAAATCCTTTGTGATAGGTAAATCTTATCTAAAAAAATCACAATTCAAGAAGCAAATATAAACAAAACCACAATCTTATTTTATTTTCAATAAAAAATTTACAACTACCGCAAAGCTAGAGAGATGGCAGTGAAATCTAGACGAAATACCGATTAGGGTGTAATCATGGAAACCGCGAAGTGCATCTGTGCAGCCATAATGATGCCCACTTAACACAGGTAGTGACCGCGACTTACAGATATTGCAGGGGAAAGACGGATTCACAATGTACAGAGTAATAAACTGATTTTGGCCTGGTGGGAGGCTTCGGCCGTGGCTAGTTACCACCATACCGGCACAGACGTGCCGCCAAGCGATTTAGCGTTCCGGTACGATGCCGTGTAGAAACCGATTAGGGGTATGGGTTTAATTAAATATAACTGCCATACCCCTGACAGGTTAGCCTTAGCCCGCTAACATCTCAGACTGCATCATATTTTCAGGTGAGATCGCAGTCAAGGACTAACTTGTAGTTGATAAAAAAGTAGGGAAGTGGATCTTAGCTATATTCTGAATAAAATGCATTGTAGCGTTCATAGTTCGATAAAGAGATGTTGTTAAAATATGTTAAACTTCTTAAATGTTTTTCTATTTTTTTAATCCTTGTGCATATTAAAAAATAAACAGATTTTGTAAATCTATAATAGAGCAGATTTAAGGACACTGAAACCTAAAAGCTGATAACAGTCTAGATGTCAATACATGTACAAAACCGCACTATAAATGTGCGGTTTTGTACCTTACTAGCTGATGCCCGCGACTTCGTCCGCGTGGATTGAGGTTTTTGGTTCCCACGGGAACTCTTTAGTTTTCTGGGATAAAAAGTAGCCTATGTGTTATTCCAGACTATAATCTATCTCTGTGCCAAATTCCATCCAGATCCGTTCAGCCGTTCTGGCGTGATTGAGTAACAAACATCCATCCAAACTTTCGCATTTATAATATTACTAGCTGATGCCCGCGACTTCGTCCGCGTGGATTGAGGTTTTTCGGTTCCCGCGGGAACTCTTAATTTTCCGGGATAAAAAGTAGCCTATGTGCTATTCCAGACTATAATCTATCTCTGTGCCAAATTTCATCCAGATCCGTTCATCCGTTGGAGCGTGATTGAGTAACAAACATACATCCATACATACATCCATACATCCAAACTTTCGCATTTATAATAAGTATTGAATGTATAATTTATAATGTATTTTTTTTATGTATAATTTAGTTCCCTTACCAAATACTCTATCATAAATTACCAGATGGTTGGTCACAGATTGATTGATTGATATGGCTGACGTTTACTATGATTCGCCGAAGCTTATAGTCAACGGGCGAACAAAATATGACAGACATAGATTTCTTACATAATCGTGATCTCATGAGAACGTTGACCGATACAGTAATGAGCCATTACAGAACGCAATCTATCAATTTATCAACTAATCAACTATGCAATTGGATTGAAGAATAATGCCGCGGTTTATTGCCCTAAGTGGTCCTAGAAGCACAATCAGTGGTCGGAAGACTTTACTGTCGACCCTATAAAGTAGATTTAGCGATCCGCCATTAATTCCAAAACAGATTTCTATAAAATCTCTTCCGCGGGCTATTCAAATAATCTTTAAGACTTAACTGTCATTTAAATCCGTCTTACAGAAATACTGAGTCGTTTCAATCGAGATGTAGGAATTAGGAGTGTATCATAACTATTTATCAATAAATGAACGGCTCAGTTGAGTGTAATAACGATGTAGCAGCTGTTATTAGTCATAATAAACGTAGGCAACAATAATATCGTCTACTCCCAATTCAACTTTTGATTAAATCTTAACTTAAAAAACCGGCCAAGTGCGAGTCGGACTCGCGCACCGAGGGTTCCGTACAAACCTGTAGTAAGTTTTACGATTTATGACGTATTAAAAATAAAAATTACGTTTGTTGTATGGGAGCCCCCCTTTAATATTTACTTTATTGATATTTAATTATTTATTTTGAAAGGTAATATACAAGTTAATATTCTGTGAAAATTTGAACCGTCTACCTGTTACCGTTTTTAATATTGAGCAAAAAAATACGAAAAAAACACGTTTATTGTATGGGGACCCCCCTTAATATATATATTTTTTTAATTTTTAGTATTTGTTGTTATAGCGGCAACGGAAATACATCATTTGTGAAAATTTCAGCTTTCTAGCTATCACGGTTTATGAGATACAGCCTGGAGACAGACAGACAGACAGACAGACAGACAGACAGACAGACAGACAGACAGACAGACAGACAGACAGACAGACAGACAGACAGACAGACAGACAGACAGACAGACAGACAGACAGACAGACAGACAGACAGACAGACAGACAGACAGACAGACAGCGGAGTCTTAGTAATAGGGTCCCGTTTTTACCCTTTGGGTACGGAACCCTAAAAATGGTTTAACAAATAATTAAGTGATTTTTAGATTGTCTTTCTTATGTAAGCCGGCAGCATCGCTTGGGTGCCTGCCTAACAAAAACTGTCTTCAAAAAATATACTACCCCTTATTTTTAGGTATTACGTGATATTACCTAAAAACCGTATGGCACACCAAATTTACTCGGTCGTGACTCGTGTCATATGCAGATGGATGTGGGCATCACAAGGAGCTCACCGCATTACTAGGTGACCGACTAAAACTCTTACCATATGACTGATTACAGGGCGATCTCTCCTCAGCAATGACGATAGTGACGCAAAGACGATGTCTTCATCGATGATTTTCCTTCGACCAGCTAATATCAGAAGCAATTACAAAGCTGATCACAATGAAAATGTCTAAAATAGATGTCGTAATACACGCTGTCGTAATTAACGCACAACTTGACACTGACTTTCCTATAATACGCATCGATGGTGTAATCCGAAACCGATACGATATCGCGTCACAATCGAAAGCTCGACGCACTCGAGCGTATACGCCCTTCGCTGTCGAACCTACGCCGACAGGGCACTGCCAAAGGATTTAGTTTCGAACATCCTAATTCCTAATTAACGTTGACCGAAGTTCATAGCGGGCTACATTGCCACCAGTTATGTATTTACCAATATTTGGCGAACCACAGAGTTTTTTAAATAGGGAGATTACCTAGCGATGGAAGCCTTTTTTCTGCTCTAAAAGTTATAACAATTTGTTCTTCAACTATATTACTGACAAATTGTAAAGATAAATACCACTACAGCTATAACAGTACACGTAATAATTATATTGTCTACTCTGCAACAGCCTTCAAGATAATACTTATATTTAATAATCCTGCTATTATTATTGTATAGAATGTGCTACAACTTAAAGTAAACGACTTTAATTACTTTGAACAGAATACATAATTGGCTCGATCGTCTGATTATAGAAATATAACAAAATTACCCTCTCGACAGCGGGCAGCAGGTACAATTTTCCGCGATGTAATTGCTGTTCGTTTACAGCCCTATCATTATTGACTGGTTTACATCGACGAGTGATTGTGCACAAAAGTTGCAAACTCATCGACATTGTTGAGGATAAGGACAAGGACACACTTCAGACTATTGGATAGAATTAGGCGTTACTTTGCGGAAGTCCTTGATAATGAAAGAATTACAACTTTAATTTGCTATAATCCGCCACAGTAAGTAAATCTATGTGGTACAGTATGTATCTTGCACTTTGTCATTGCCGAGTCAACATCTTCAGAAGATGATCCGGTGTCGGAGTGAAACGTACGTTGAGAATAATTTAGAAGATTTGTGTGGTGTGGTGAAAATAGCAAGCTACAAGTGCGATAGACACATTGTACCACATAGATTTACTTATTGTGTCGGACTATAGCAAATTAAAGTTTCATTTCAGACTATTTTGAATGTTACGTAAACGCCTATTTTAAGTTACCATTATCAAGGGTTTCCCAACAATAATAATTAACAAATACACCGCCCATAATAGGGATGTGCACATAATATGTGTTCGATCTTTCCCCTCGTCGGTTCCAGGGGGGCAGATCAAACTTTTTATTCCAATCTGTTCCCTATGACAGCGGGGGTCATACCGGAAATAAGAAGTTCATACACTACAAGCACTGCATTCAGCAGATAACTTTTATTGAGAATGCTTTTAGGTAACACTATTAGCAACTATTAGCAAGAAAAAGCGCAATATTAGTCATATGCAATTCCAGTAATTACTATAATATGTAATGTCCACAAACAGGCTGTTAATTTTGAAATCGGGTAATTGTCGTTCGTGTGCGATAGCTCTATCAAGAGGTGTTCAAGTGTCGACAGGCTTGGTATTGTCTCTGGATCCAGTGCAATCTCCACCGATGATCTACGGATATTAATAAATTCCATTCAAGAGAAAACTAAATGGTAGGTACTCGAATTTAAAACCTCTTTAGATGTGTCAACAAATTGTCTATAAATATGAGCCCAACTAATTTGTAAACAAGAGTTTAGCTGAACTACATAATCATCTAGACCCGTCAAACCTACCTGTAGCGTAAACGTAGGCTGCTGGTACTCCTTAGTTCCCATCCAGCACATACGAGTATGTATATATCTATCCGAATCGGCTAACTATCCAAACGATGCGATGACGAAGACCAGCCTTAGTTCGAGCATTCTGTGGTTCGAGTTGGAAGTTGGCATGTCTATATATTCATTATTAAAAGAGACGTCTTTGATAAATGACGCCGTAACAAAATATAACATCAATTTCGGTTCCACTGTATCTCATTTCTATAGGTAGTCTTTTCTGGACCACGAAATACTTTCTGAGTTATAGTAGCAGACAACCAGCAATTTTCATATTGATTAATTTTACGGTTTTGTTTCGATGCTTCTTAAAGTTTATTTGTCTCTTTTGTCTGTGAGTCTAGACGAAGTTACAAACTTCTTAATTGCAATTTTTAAAATTAAATAGCCTTATAGGCTAAAATGGAGTCGGAAGCGGTTAGATGACGGAGGCTACGGGCGTAGCGCTCATTGAAGAAGGCTCATGTCCAACTGTGGACTTTCACAGGTTGACGTGACGATTATGATAATGAAAGTCTTTAGGTCTTAAAAGTTTGCTTTAGTTTTGCTGTTATTTACAGATCTCTTTCCTATATTAACTGAGTTTCCGTATTCAGGAAAATATCTACTTAGGTACTCAATTTACATACAAACATTAACTTTTGTTATTTAATGAATTTCTATGTTGAAACTTGAACAAAGGATGCAGCTGAATTCCCACATAAATGCCCTGTCCTAAGAAGTAACAAGTAAAATAGCTGATTGGAATGGAATATCTAAACAGAACCTCCATTTTATTTGTGACCACTGTGGCCTCTGTTGGCAGAAACTCCCCATTGTTTTACCAAATACTTGAAGCGGTTATGCGGTTTTAGATTTCCAAACTAAACAATTTATCAATACATGAACAGATATAAATTATGCGTCCAAAGTGAGAGTACATGTTACTTGCTTTTTAGATATGCTTTCTTTACTGAATTATGAGTTATCGCAACTTTTTTTTGATAAAGATAACCGGGTTACAGAAATTTGAAAAGCAATCCATTATAACCTATACAGTCTACACAGACATTGGAATCCCCCGCTTTGTATCTTTTGCCTTGACTTTTCGAGACTGCGCTTACCTAATGGAAATATTCTAGGAAACATAGCTGTATATTTCGTAGCAATACTTTGCAAACGTTTTCGAGGGTAGAGTTAAAAAAAAAGCTCGAAACATTGAGTCCGTTCGACGGGAATATTTGCTTCACCAAGGCAATATTGAGATTTTGATTTTACTTTGCTTCTTTACAATACAGTGGTATGTAGAACATTATTTTCTTTGCGATGCAGTGATGAATATACCTTTCAATTTTTTTTACTGAAATACGAAATATAATAGAATATAAAAGCACATTTTTCTATTTCAATAATAATCTGCTATAAAGTTCTACCTATTGCTTTTTTTCAAACACTTTTACAAGTCGTCACGTGAATCTAATAATCACGAAGAAATAGACAAAGATAGACAAAATCAGATCAGAACCTTGCAGATAATTCAAAGCTAGAAACTGTCTATCTATCCACATCGTCCAAGGATGTAAATTATGTTGTTTACTGAGAGCATTCGGATAATAGTGATAAATGTATTGAAACATGAATGGGCTTGTATTTGAGCACGAGCTCCTGTGGTGTGCTGCGTCATTCAGGAGATAGACTCATCGTCTCAGGTTGACTTCATAAAGTTCATTGGCATTTCACTAACGTCTATTGATGCATATAAATCATACTAATATTATTAGTGCGAAAGTGTGTTTGTTTGTTGGTTTGTCACGCCGCAGTTGAGCAACGGATCGACGTGATTTTAGGCATGGATATAGTTGAGGACCTGGATACTCTTTATCCCAGAAAATTAAGGAGTTCCGCGGGAATAAAAAAAACTTACAACTACGCGGGCATCAGCTAGTAAACGATATAGATGCATTTTACGAAATGAAGGACTGCAGCTATATATCTACAAATAACAAACAGAAGGTTCCTGATTTGTGTCCGGACTCCCAATTGAAGAACTCCAGACCTACTGGTTTCAAGTCTAGTTATTTTTAGTCGTCTCCGTAATCTTACATAATCATTGCATCGGACTTTTACTTTTCCCTGTATACTATGCATTAAATAATAAATATTATGCAAGTGAAGAAATGACATCGAAATTGTGCAAGCTAAACTTACACTCTCTAATTAATTGGTGTTTTTGAAGTGAAAACTTCTTTAGCCGCGTTGATCACTTTTTGGTAGGGGGTAAACTTGTGCAGGATTCGCGTCACCGACACCGTCATCGTCACCTCGCTCCGACATGCTCGCGTTGTTACGAAGACAAAAGGTCTTAAATATAAATATACTAAGTACGTAATTCAACTTTCATGCCTTATTTTTAAGGTTTTAAATATTTTAATTTTTTTCAAATTTTAATAGATACTAAAATTCTAAGTTATAATAAGTTTTCACTTCTATCTTTCGGCAGTCCCTATGACTGCCAATTTTTTTTTGTCTTAAGCTGTTCTGTCCACTGCTACGAGTACATAATAACCCTTCTTTTATAAGCCGCATTTTTTAATCTAGTTGTTTCGGTAACTGGAAGTTTTCATTATTCCATACTGTTCTAGATACAATTCTCTCGATGTATGACATCGAAATATGCAAGTAAGGAAATGACGGCACAATTTCTACAGAGAATGCAATATGCATGATGCTGCAACATTAAATACCATTCACCATGTTTTGATCAAACATACAAATCAATCACCCATAATACAGTCATCATCTATACCTACTAATATTATAAATGCGAAAGTTTGGATGGATGGATGGATGGATGTTTGTTACTCAATCAAGCCAGAACGGCTGAACGGATCTGGATGAAATTTGGCACAGAGCTAGATTATAATCTGGAATAACACATATAGGCTGCTTTTTATCCCAGAAAATTAAAGAGTTCCCGCGGGAACCAAAACACTTCAAACCACGCGGCCGAAGTCGCGGGCAACAGCTAGTATAATAATAATATGCGAAGAGTTCACTGCATAAGTTTTTGTTCATATTTTATGGAAATTGGCAACAGATTCATTATTATTATCCTGAAATGACAGAGATGGAAGAATATCCTTCAGGCAGTGATGAATATGGAAGATTATAGTTTGATGTTGCAGGAAAATTTTTCAATCGTGGAATTTGCCGGTAGGGTGGTAACTAGCCACGGCCAAAGCCTCCCACCAGGCAATACCTACCAGGGAAAATTCAGAAATTGTAAATTCCCAAATTGACCCTCCCGGGAATCGAACCCGGGACCTACGCACGTTAAGACAACACTGCGCCACGGAGGTCGTCGAAAGTAAGACAAGGAACCACCGTCTAAAAATTAAGAGGTAGGTGGATTAGCCTAACAAAACTTCGCGGCTTCTCAAACATGTCCTTAATAAGCAATTCTGTTTCAAAACCGGGTCGGGATCACAATCACTCTCGGATCGACTCCGCCAGCCAAAACTCATCAATCACGGTATTATTTGTCGTATCGATCGGCTGGTATCGACTCGCTATGAATTGGGACGTGCCAGTCGGAGACGGGACGATTCGCATGATTCGTGCTCATGTCGACTTCTAACAATGTCATACCTGGGGGTCTACTCTCTTTCTCTAAACGAAACTTCGCAAACGAACGTAATTAGTCGGTTATTAGACCCCAATGTTAGACCCACACAAAATCGTTTAATCCAATCGGTCACGAAAATTGTCCATGGATGCGTACTTCGTCTGCGTGTACGAAAACGAAATAGAGAGGAGCATAGAGATAAAATTATGTAGGAGAGGAGTTAACGAGATTTCGTTCGTTCGTTTGCGAAGTTTCGTTTGAGAGAAAGAGAGTAGACCCCCAGAACGTCTTATGTAAGTAATCTATTATTTTATGATTATTCTGGCTGTATCGCTTTCCTGATAGACAATTTAACTGGCAATAGTTCAACAATAGTATTAGGCACAAAAGCTTTACCTACTTATGAAACGTAAATTAATTATTGCCAATGTTTTGCCAAAAAGAGTGACAAAGTTATCAGCTAAGTAAGTTGTGAGGCTTAAAACATATATCTAGAGCAGTTTTCAATCATAAATCTGTAAAATACTAGATGATGATACCCGCTACTCCATCTGCGTAGATTTAGGTTTAAAAATCCCATGGGAACACTATGATATTCCGGCATAAAAGTTAACCTATTTCACTATCCAAGTCCTCAACTATATCCATGCAAAAGTTACGTCGATCCGTTGCTTTGTAACGACAGACAGACAGATTGAAAGACAAACCAAAAACTAGTAGTATGTGTAAGAAGATATGAATTCTTTGTAAGGTTTTTTTAGAAGACACACTATTAATACGTCTACACTCTACAATCTACATACCTACCTACTTACACATTACGTACCTACAAAGATTGTTTACGCGACATTCCCGTCATACGGAAAACCGCCTTTGGACGTGAGCCAAAATTAACGCTTCAGGCCGCTTTCCCATTCGCAACACAATGAGGGCACACATCGACCCGCAATATCCTGCTCTAAATGTATGTCTAATGAGAACTATTACATACATAACTTTTTGCAGGGGTTTCGAAGACTTTAACCGTGGTTATTTGGTTTTCTTTGTACCAGATGTCAATCATTTCGGTAATTACTCGTAGATAGCTTAGGTTAGGGATAGGTTAGTTAGCTACCAAAGGAACGAATTAGCAGGAGTTTTTTTTAAATAGAAAGCGTTTAAAGTTCGGTTTTCAGCGATTATCTCTATTCTCAGATTAATTGTACTTACCTACTTAATAGCTTGCAGTGTAAATGTCCATGATTAACGCAGCTAAGCAGAACAGATTGAATCCATACTAATATTATAAATGGCAAAGTGTGTCTGACTGTCTGCCTACTACGATTTTACGGCTGTTCAAACGGTTTTAATGAAATTGTGTACACAGGTAGGTTGTATCTGGGGAAGGATATTTTATCCCGGATAATTAGGAACATTGACTTAGTAATGCGCGGGAATCAAAAAACCTTTATAAATTTACGCGTACGAAGTTGCGGGAATTGTATAGTGTAGTGATGTTTTATTTCCGTTTTGTCAATTAACTCACCCTATGGAGGCGCTATCGGCTGCAGTACTTTGGATTTCGACTTGTGAGACCAATATGTTGCACGCGCTGTCAGAAGGAACCTCCGACGTGAGCCTAAGTAAACAGAACAAGGGATACGTTAGGGAAAGGAAGGCAAGGATTAAATAGTGGGATAGGAAGTAAGGATGGACGGCTATCACACGGCTGAATTTTCAAAACGACGGACGGTTGAATTCTCAAAACGACTTCAAAGCATCTTACGTACTAATTTGTGATATATTAACTATTACCTATTCTGTGATATTAGGTAAATTCAAAAAATGAGTAAGAGACGCTTGGGTATTCCGCCATAGCCGCCGTTGGTTTTAAGTGTGTTTTTTTAAGTAAATGCCTACTGTATTTTTCTTATAAGAAGCTAATACAGACAATTTCTTCGGCCAACAATAAACAATGTCTCGATAATAATTGAAATGTCAAAGAACGTAACAGAAAACTAGAAAATGAGAAGCCGCTCGACCAGCACGGATAATCTAGAGGGCACAAATCAATTACTGGCAATCATTTACTAATGGCCACCACTTCGCCACGTCAGCGGCTAGAAGCTAGTGTTCACGGTGGTATGAAACCGCTACTGTATAAAGCACCTTATCCATCATACAATAAACCTTCCCTGGTGTGGTTGTGAGCCACGTGATTTTGAGAGATCCATGGGTTCGATTTCATACTGTGTCAATTTGCAGGCATGACTTCTGAATTAGGTCAGGTGTATGATCTGAGGGGATGCTTCGGTCGTAGCTAGTTAGCATTATTTAGGCAAAAACGTGCCGCCAAGCTAGCCTGCTACCATTTGAGACTGCATCATCATTTATACCAGATGAGATCGGAACCTGCACTTACTACCAGATGACATCGCAATCAAGGGCTCCATTGCTGTAGAATAAAAAAACGAAACTGACAGGTTTAAAGGACAAAAGGTGAGACCCTTTCATAATCTACCCGGAAAAGGATACCATTTTAGTCATTTTGATGTGACTGATATTGCACTAATAGGCAAATAAGTAGTTATTTTCATAGTATGGAAGCCCAAGAGGGGATTTTTGGATGTACTCCAGCGTGTCAGATATTGATAGAGTATACGCCCCCACGTGTCTCTGTTATAGCCTTAACTAGTACTTATTTATAATATGTATGCTATGGAATTACTAGTTATATTTGTAGAAGTATTACACTTTCAGATAAAAAAATGATGCACTGGAAACTCAAACAAACTCAGTTCAAACAATCAAACCTTGCGTTCTTATTAGCGTTTCATCGTGGTATGTGTGAGATCCTTTACATAATATTATAGATCATTAGCGCTAGTGAAACTTAGCTATTTACCGCCCGTAGCTAGCAGCTACCGGCATCCAAGCGAGACCTATGAAAACTATTCAACTCTCTTATTTTCAAACTCTATATTTTACCTCTTGGATGCTTTATAAACACTTCCGTGGGAATTTCAAATTATCCGGCCCTATTCCTTTTCTACACCATAAAAGGAGTTCTATGTAAAATTACAGCTTTATCCAAGACTTTGGGCCTATGATGAAGTGCGTGAGTGCGAGTCAGGACTTACTACTTTATATGAACAAGGCTGTAAAAATCCATTATTACACCTAAGACTTATTTAAGTAGATACCTTATTCTGAAATAGATAAAGATTGTCTGTTTATATAACCACCAAAATATTATTAATGCATTTTTAATATAGACAGCTTTTGTCCGAGATATACAATTCATTATTCCGCAGATAACTGGGTCGAATTGAGAAACGCAATCTATTTTATGATTCTATTACAGAGATGATCGGCACGATTTTCTTACAATCATGAATAACAGAGAACAGGCGTTATTACTTAGGCCAATTCGAAAGTGAATTTCGCCTTAATTTTAAGCGAGCTCTACATTACCGAGCATCGCATAATTAAGGCCTACCTCCTGAACATAACTTATCTACTAACCAACAATAAAAGGTATCTATTCTTGTGCAATTGCTGTACAATAATTATTGAAAATATGAACTTGTATTATAGATATAAAATTAATTTCAGTCTCCACTACCAGGGTCCAGGCTAAATGTAGGGGGAAATCCGCGAGCGGATATTGGTATTCACACAGAATTCCGTTATAGTATGTCGTATAGAAATGTTAGGGGAGCGCACTTTTTTTCTTGACTAATTCCATTGTTCCCTACTGAATAAGATTGTTCACTGAAAAGAAAAGCTTTTTGAAAAGACCGGCATTTTCATATTCATATCACTGCACTTATACATTTGGTTAAACAATACTGCATAAAACCTTCTGTCACGCGATAGACAAGACATTTCTTTAATATATATATAGCTGCTCGTGCTGACTGACTGACTCATTGATCACCTCTCCTGTAAAATTTTGTATGAAAAATTTTTTTTTCACTCATCGTTTCGTATAGAAGGCAAAAATTCATTCGGAGGAAAAATACGGAGAGAGCTGATGATTGAGGATTTCAAAGACGGATGAAGAGCACCAGCCAGGGTATCGAAGATAGGTGGGGGGTGCTCGACCAAATGTCACTCGAAACTTCATCCAATTGACAGTGAGCTAAAAAAAAATTCAAAATGGCGGATTTAAGATGGCCGCCATACAAATTTCGTCGGTGTCTATCTCGGAGAGTATAAAAGATGGAAGAGTGGTTTCTTGGCAAAAGATGATCAGAACATGAAGGTCTACTTGATGAACAGGAAAAAAATTCAAGATGGCGGAATTTATTTTTCCATAGAAAAGGGTATTGAAGATAGGTGGGGGGCGCTCGACCAAATGTCACTCGAAACTTCATCCAATTGACAGTGACTGAAAAAAAAATTCAAAATGGCGGATTTAAGATGGCCTCCATACAAATTTCGTCGGTGTCTATCACGGAGAGTATAAAAGATGGAAGAGTGGTTTCTTGGCAAAAGTTGATCGGGACATGAAGGTCTACGTGATGAATAGGAAAACAATTCAAGATGGCGGAATTTATTTTTCCATAGTTAATGTATGGCGAATATTGAAGAGGCTACAATTAGTGTAGAAATATGCAAGACTACGGTTCCTTTTCAACATTTATTTTTATGGAAGAAATCACATTTTGACGAATGGTTCGGAGAAAAAAATATGGAGAGAGATGATGATCGAAGGTTCGGATGATGGGTGAGGAGCACGGTCAGGGTATTAAAGACAGGTACCTACTTAGGGGTTGCTCAAACAAAAAGGGAGGGGCGGGGGGTTGGTGGTCTTTGTTTTATGTTTTTCCTTTATGAGAATTTTCTTTTCCGTCGGACGCTTGGCGTGCTGGCGCTTCCACTGTGCTCACTAGCATAGCAGTGTGTTGTTCAGATCAGAACACGTAGACAGTAAACCAGCTGCCTGATCATGTAAGAATTGTCGATCAAATCGTAAAAGTTCGGCGTCAAAGTAAAATAAACCATAACAGCATTGAATTAGAGCTCAATTTCGTTTTTCGAAATTGAGCTCTAATTTAATGCTGTTATGGTTTATTTTACTTTGACGCCGAACTTTGACGATTTGATCGGCCATTCTTACATAATCGGGGGGCAGGATAGTAGGACAGCGAGTAAGTAGACAGTGGACCACGCGGTCCACTACGCGGTCCGCTGTAGCGGGCCGCGCAACCACGCGCCATACTAGTACCTATATATACCGCAAGTACCAACGCGACAGGACCACATTGAAAGCTCGCAACTCGCAAGTCGCAGTCTCGTTTGCGTTATTTCGCGAGCTTTGGCGTTGTATTGTAAAGCCGGCTTTATATTGATGGTAAGTCATTACATGGGCTGCTTCTAATGTATGAACGTACGTCTAACGCCTACGGGCTACAGGATTGCGTTTTCATTAATGGTAAAAGCTATTCTCTGTACTTTTACAGGTCAACAGCGGATTTTACTTGAGCGCAGAAATTGGCGCAACGCTCAGAATAGGTACTCGTAGGTACTTTATACTTATAGAGGTACTTCGATATCAAAATGTACTCCTTGCATAGTTCTTATTAGTTAGTAAGCTATATATCTTAATATATAAAACAAAGTCGGGTTTGTTCGAACACTTATAACTCTAGAACGGCTTGACTGATCTGGATGAAATTTGGCACAGAGACAGATTGTAGTCTTTCAGACTACACATAGGCTACTTTTTATCCCGGAAAATTAGAGAATTCCCGCGGGAACTAAAAAACCTCAATCCACGCGTACGAAGTCGCGGGCATCAGCTAGTTTAAAATATAAGGAAGCTTTATTACTGTGTCGAATGATTGGAGCTTATTGATTGAGATCTGAAAGCTCGTAAACTCATTACGAGCTTACCGTAAACTTACAGGGCCTTACATTAAAAGGACTTGACCAGCGCAACTATGGGAGCTTGCCTAGATATCAAAAATTAATGTGCAGCAATGAACTCTTTATTATTGTAATTTTTATATTTTATAGTTTTCAGATAATAAAGCTTCAGAAGTCTGAAGGCTCTGAAAACTGAGACAATAAATAAAAGAAGTTTCACCAAAAAACTGCTTTCCCACACTAGATGGCACTAGTTGTTGTGGTGAGCGAGTCTAAAAAAATATTTTAAGTATTGCTAACCACGTTTCTCAGGAAAATAATATTAAGCTTTGCATTATTTGGGCATGGATGAGGATAATACTGGAATAATAAAACTATATTTGCAAGAATTATGTAATTCCTTTAAAAATCACGCTACATTGTACTGCTGCCACACTAGATGGCGCTAGTGAATCTTTTCAACTATTCGACAACAGATGGCGCTAAACGTTTTGGTTAGCGAGTTTGTTCAACTATTCGACCACAGATGGCAGACAGATGCAATGCCAGAGGGCGTTACGTTCCTTTAAATGCAGTGGTTATTTAAAAATGCTTTTTTCGTTTGAGGCTTGTCAACTAACAAAAATAATAAAAACAAAACATACATTTCCTTTTCATTACTATTTAATTGATCAAAAATAAATCACTCATAATATAGTGACTAAGGTACTTATATGGTATTCATGTAGGGTAACAAGATTATTATTAGGCATGGATAAAACGGAACGTCAAAATGGAGTAGTGCTTAAAGAGGAAACCGGACGCTCAAGATTTAAACAATAAACGTATTGTTTTTATAGACATTTTAATATTGACGTTATTCGGAATAATAAATCCATAGTAATTTCGGTTTTAATTTTTAAACCTTACTGTAAAAACGGAAATCCTGCACATTGTCCCGAATCGGAGGGCAGTTACTGGTCATGTCCTTTACTGATCCTATTTTTGGCTAAAATATAAAATCGGATCGACGTGATTTTTTGCATTTGATTATTAGTTGAGGCTATATTTATCCCGGAAAATGAATTAGTTAAAAAAAAGAGTTCCCGTGGGTATTAAAAAAAAAATTCCACGCAGACACAGTCGCGGCCATCTGCTTGTTATGAAATAAAATTTAAAAGAGACGTAAGAACTAAAAATTGCCTCATCCCAATAACCAATTTACGGGGTAGCAACTAACAAAACATTACTTAATTTATAACCCATCGTACCAATTTGTGTCCCGAAATAAATACAAAACCCCTCTATCAACTACGCTCCCTAATTGACACTATCTATTCTCTATTTAAGTACTCTATCGAGACCATTAATTAACAGATATCGTAACCAAGATGGGGCGAACGAACAATCACGATCCTTCATGACACGACAGCCTTTACAACTGTTAACTATAGCAAGTGAAGCAACAATGCAATCGGCTTAGCCATCTGAAATCGACGAATTTATTGTTAAAACAACCACGTAGAAACAACACTTTCTATTTTGACAAACTAATTAACGCGTTTGTCTATAACCAGATTAAAAAGTTAAAACCGTTCGCATGACAGATCCGAGAATAGAGGTAAGGACCAGTCTATATTATTCCAGTAGCATTTAAGTCCCAGCGATCTAATTCAAAACAGTATTGCTAATGATATTATAATGTAAGCAGTAATTAATGCATAAAATCAAATTAAGTGTACTGAATCCAAACTAGACACAAGTGACAATGACCGTGGAGGGCGAACGACCATCTGTACAAGATCCATGCTGAGGAGTTCCATGAGCTGAGACAAAGTAATGAAACCAGTTTATCAGTGTAACCAATCTATCACGACTTCGACTGGAAAACGCAAGATATTCAATCCATACCCAAATCCATAGTATTTACAGCTATCAGAGTTCTTAAAATAGACTACAATAATGTTGATGAAGCAATATCATTCAGTCAACCACTGGAATAAACTTTCTGGGCCCAGTGACTAAAATAATGTGAACCAGCCATTACCTATCTAATTAATACCAAACCGACAGGTATTTATTTGCCATCAAGAAAATTGATGCTACGCACGGATAAATGAACTATCAATTCCCATTTTTGGAGCAGAAGAAAAGTTACAAGACTAATGTTCCTATAATAGAAACATTGAATCCTCTATTTCAGAATAGGTATCTTACTTCCATACAAGCCCGTTCAAGTAAAAACGTGGCAAGAAATAAACCCAGATCTAAAGACTTGGATAGACACGCAACGACGACGGCACCAACGCGCCCGCTTTTTTCAGTACAAGAGTAATAGCTATGCTTCTTCTTACAAACAGACAGAGTGGAGCGAAGCTGAGTCTTGTTGATTACTGCCTTTTTTGTGTATTTTGATGAAATCATTGAAAATGGTAAAGTGAAATTTAAAAACAAAACACGAAGGATATGCGCGCTATGATTGTGCGCATATAAGCTCGCCGCGCACCACCGATGTTATGATGAAGAAAATCAAGCTTAGTTTGAGTTGTTTTATAGAAAGATGCAGCGTTGGCTCTGTTGGGGTGTGAATCATACGCCACATGTATGACAGCCATCGTTTGCCCTCTGCAAATCTTCGAGATCCTTATTCTTTGTATTAGAATTCTAGGCCTTAGAACCATTGTTGTATAATCATTCCCGCGTTCTGTTTGTCCGCCTGCCGTGCCGTTTCGTGACTGTCCTGGCCTAAATGAATTGACCGAGATATGTTACCAGTAGAAAAGTGGTTGGGCCACTGTATACTGTACGTATAAGTCACAGGAATGTCAGTAGGACATCACACCTGTGTCAAAACCTGGTTTCTAATTTATACGAGTAAAATAGAGACATTACACGCAACCAAGCTATCTCGTTAAAGTCGTAAAGCTAAAAAAATGTCAAGTATGGACACTACGTTAAGGTCGCCAGTGTCGTCTACTTACATTATATTATGTACATTACTTCAAATGAGGTTTTTCCATCCTTAGGTAGCGAAATACTCACACACAACACGTTAACTTTATGACACCCCTCCCTCCTTTTTCGTCGGGGGCTAAAAAGTATCTAAGTATATGGATACTAATTGGTGTAAATTTAGTAGCTCATCTTTCAGGTTATACAATACTTATCTATGAGCTCATCTTAGCAATCAACTAATTACTAGAAAAAAAACATGATTATGAAAGAATGTGGGCCTATTTAACTAACGCCATCTGGTCTGAAAAGCGGGACAGCGCTATGGCGGGGACAAGGACATGCTTATACAAGTGTGGAGCGCGCCCCACAGGTCGGACGCCCAATTTTTTTTCTATGAAAGGGCCCATCTGGTACCTACATATATATCGATGCATAGTAATTGTTATTTCCCTGAACTAAAATAATTGTCTGGTGGTTCGTTGAAATAGCTCATAATAATACCAAATACCTCGCCCAAAATACCAGGGCGGTAGACGAGCACAGGAGTAGCGGAGCATGTAATAGCGCAGCTTCCGCGAGGGCGCAGCGGCCATTGTTTGCGGCGAGCGTGCGTGACTCTCATAAGCTTTTAATCATTCTAAACGATATGATACGTGGGTATTGACTTTTGATGTGCTAATGATCGTTTTATTGTCGTTGAAACATTTGTGAACGATTTCGCCTAACATTGTGAGTAGTTTTAATGAGTTTTATTCGTGGTTTAATAAAATCTTAATATACCTACTTTATAGTATATGCAAATATACCTAATATATTGGGCCTAAGGTTTGACATTAGGTACATGGGTCCGTAATATTGGTATATGTGATGGGTATTGATATATTGTACATTTTCAGTAAAGGTTACAGATATGATCCGAAAGCCCATGAGGCAGTGGCGTAGCGTGGGGGGTGCCGGGGGGGCCATGGCCCCGGGCGGCATACGAAAGGGGGCGGCGGCAAGCGCCACGATATTTTCAATTGGAAATTCAAAAAAAAATTAGTTAAATGTAAATTCCATTAAACATCATTATAAAGAAACTTACGCTGAGTTGCACGAAACAAATTCAAAAATTTAAGTAATCAACACTTTTTATAAAATTGTTTCCTGCAACTCAGCGTTAGTCTGCATCATTTTTATGTTACTTTATACTTAGGCTTCTGGCATCCGGTACTGCGTGAAGTTAATGATACTCACAAGTATTTGCAAACAGCAGTGGCGATTCCTGGTAGTCAATCTTGGGTTTGCGCTAGCTGATGGTTAGGTATTTTCTCAATAAAATACATTTACCTCATATATCACTGATTAGGGGTATAGGTTTAATATAACATATTATATCCCTTACAGGTTTGCCCGCCATCTTAGAATAGGTACTTACATCATCACCCACCACCTGGTGACATTGCAGTCAAGGGCTAACTTGTACTTACTAGAATAAAGAATACTATTTTTATTTATTTTACACTAACAGATTCCCGCGACTTCGTCCGCGTGAAATAAGTTTTTTAAATTCCCACGGGACCTCCCTAATTTTTCGGGTTAATCTCGGTTCTCGTACCCACACTCATAAATAATGTGGATTTCTATTTGTACCAGAATTTTCAAAATCGGGACAGTAGATCCAGAGATTACCCCCTACAACCTCACAAACTTTACCTCTTTATAATATTAGTAGCTACCTATAGTGCGCGTTACATTATTACTAACTATGATATCTTCTAAAGATATTCATCTGAATTAAATGGTGTAAGGGCAAATTTGATCTATATTAAACACTTGAGATGAACAACCATTTTATTTTGATAAGGATTTCTATGTTGGTTAAAACACCTTCGCGAGTAAAGCATTGTTTTAGGGTAAGGTTGCAATCATTGGACCAGTGCTTTGTTTGGACCATTTAGATTTCTTGAAAATAAACAGTCCTAAAAATCGTCGTTATTGACGAGACGCTAGCTATTGGACCCCGCACCCTGCCCCTCAACCTTCAGTGTCACCGCAGGCTTCGTTGAGGAAGGACGTACGTCGGTGTGTTTTAGAAGCTCCCGATATAAAATTTGTGCGTCATACTTTACCATGTAAGTACAGATTTTTAAGGTATTTCTACCCACTTATTTTCAGTAGGATTGCATATTTATTCGTTCAGCTAACCTATTAATTACATGTCACAAAAATTATATACTTTTTTAAAAGTTATGGTTTGATTGGGATCACAATGAGTTGCCATGAATGAACTCATGCAAGTTTCTTTCATTGAACCGGTCCAATCAAAGGAACTAAATTTTTGTCATCACTTAAACTTTTTTTTTGTTTTAGCATGGCAAAACGAGGCCAGTATTATAACTGGAATGAAGGCAGCATGAAATTAGCGTTGTTAGCTTTGAGTAAGCTAGCAGGATATATGGTGTGCCAAAAGCAACATTAAAAAGAAGATTTAACAATAAAAACTTAAAATTTATCAAAATATTTATCTTCATTATTATTTTCTTTATATTACGAGTTTATAAGAATTACTTTTTTATTTTTGTTAAAATGTGTTAATTTGTGTGGCGCATTGGTTTTTTTTTTACTCATAGAAAATGTGTAGTTCCATTTCTTTTATAAGTGGTTAATGGAAGATGGACCCACATGTACAATTAAAAATCGGTGCCTATTTGATATTTATTCATAACTTAATAGTAGATTATTAACCAAGGGGATAAAGCAGTGTCTTCTGTCGCGGGTGACGATTTAAATCGCGAGCGTAACGAAGGACTCGAGGTTTACCCCCGAGCGTAGCGAGGGTGTTAAAAACTTAAATCACGAGCGAAGCGAGGGATTTAAGACGAGTCCTGAGTGTAGCGAGGGATTTAAGTTCACCCAAGACTAAGACAGCTTTATCACCGAGGAAAATACTCTACTTTTCGTACCATTTGCGAAAAAATTAACACTTGATTTAACATCGTAACGTATTTTTAGAACATTAACTTATTTATAAAAATAAATTAAAATAAACTTAACGTTTATGTATTTGAAAAAAACAAAAACGCGGCAAATTCCTAGACTAATATTTTTTTGTCGGAAAAGCAAAGGCATCAAGCTCATACGGCCTCGTCGGTTTTCTCATTTTATTTAATAATCTTAACTGCATAATAAATGCGTATTCCTTTTTCAAAAAGATGTATAATGCTTTATATATACAAACTCAATGGTGTAAACACGGATGTAGTTCAGTATAAATTTCGGTAAGTATTCAAAAAAATTTTTTTTTTTTTTTTTTTAATTTTTTTTTTTCCACTACAAGTTAGCCCTTGACTGCGATCTCACCTGATGGTAAGTGATGATGCAGTCTAAGATGGTAGCGGGCTAACCTGTTAGGGGCATGGCAGTTATATTAAACCCATACCCCTATTCGGTTTCTACACGGCAACGTACCGGAACGCTAAATCGCTGGCGGCACGTCTTTGCCGGTAGGGTGGTAACTAGCCACGGCCGAAGCCTCCCACCAGGCCAGACCAGGGAAATTCAGAAATTATAAATTTCCAAACCCTGCCGGGGATCGAACCCAGGACCTGCGCACGTTAAGACAACAGCGCTCAACACTGCGCCACGGAGGTCGTCAAAAAAAATTAAAATCACATTCTCCCCCTAGAGGATGAATGAAATTCAGTACAATATTCTTTCCCTGTTTTTAACAGATTAAAAACGACTATTGTTATGTTCGTTTTTTGTGGCATAGAATGTCACTTTTTTGAGCAAGTGGTACGAAAAAATATATGTTAAAAGTTGTTATAGTTGATTATGATTACCTATTATCTAGGTACCTATTACTATTAAACGACTGTTCAATTAAAAAGACTGAATTTAGTAATAATCTAGCCTTTTATTTAATAAAACTCCTTGGGTGCAATGAATGGACCAGTCGATAAAACTTCCTAAGTCCGATTATAGCAACTAGGTGGTTCAATCAAGGAAACAGTGGTCCATACAAGGCAACCATCCCAAAAATGTTTTTTTGTAATATGTGTATTTATGCTCAAAGTAAAAAATCTGAAATCACAGTTGTGAATACCTGAGTATAAGCCCTAAGAAACTAATGAATCATATATCCATATACTCTCATACTTTTGATGTTATGGCAGTTTAAAGTTAAGTGGTCCAATAGTGGCAACCTTACCCTAAACCAAATTTGAAAATCATAATGACGGTTATTGTGAGACGACCTTAAAAGATAGCTGTACGCTGTCGCGGACTTTTTTTTAGAACTTTTGAGAGGAACACTTCCACCATACATTGTTTTCGTGCAACTTTTACCATTTAGGGCGCCTTCAAATTTGCCGCAAAGTGCCGCGCGGAAGCAGCGCGGCTGCAGCGCGGCTGCAGCGCTGCGGTCGCGCTGCTTTGTAAATCCATATAAATAAAAAACACGCGACTGCAGCGCTGCACCCGCGCTGCGGCCGCGCATCAGTTCATCGATCAACTAGTGACGGGACTGCGCACGTATTTTTGTTCAAGTCTAAACATGAACGAAAATCAGGTAGAAGAATTTATCGATGAGGTTGAGAGTCGTCCAGCAATATGGGATTCGAAGTCCGACAAGTACAGCAATAAAATCGAAAAGAAAAAGGCTTGGGAAGAAATATGCATTAAATTTATTGACAATTTCACAAATAAGACTCCAAGTGGAAAAAAAAAACCGGCCAAGTGCGAGTCGGACTCGCGCACCGAGGGTTCCGTACAAACCTGTAGTAAGTTTTAAAGTGTCTCTCGTGTTATTATGTATTGTTATGAATATTGTGGTGAATATTATGTATTGTTATCACAACTACTTTATATTTTCGTTGTTTCGTATTAATAGTGACACAGAGCAGTGTTTCTTCGTCAGAGTCCATCGTGAAAATAAATATAGGTACAACCCTATGATGTTCGAACCTCGCGACAGGAGCGCGGCCGCAGCGCTGCAGCCGCGCTGCAGCCGCGCTACGCTTTGCGGCAAATTTGAAGGCGCCCTTAGGTACGCAGCGCACGCCACGGAAGCTCTCAGATGAGACAATTTTTTCCAATCTCTAAAGATTGCTAAGTGATGAGTGATGAGCACTGTGTATATTATTTAAGATCCTATTGCACACTCAATTGGCAAATAAAGACTTGAATACTTATTATTATTATTATTTCTTGGTTTGTACTATGTACCTAGGGTTAAGATAATAAAGTTAAGTTAGGTCCGTTAAATAAAATATTTAAACTTTAAACTGATTGGACTTTAATGGGATTGGGGGGTGGCGAATTTCCGGTCGGCCCCGGGCGTCGAAAACCCACGCTACGCCACTGCCATGAGGCATACTAAAAGCTGGAAGTTTGCTGCACTATGTATACTAGAGTATGGTCTTTCTTGAGTAGTTACTACGAATAGAATAGCTAGGTACATGCTAGACCAAAAAATAGTGCTCCCTGGCTGTCTGATTCATCAAAACAGCCAATCTTTAAATACTAGAATACTTATATCACCAGAAAGATTTGTTAAAAGTAAGTAGGAATATTATGCGAGTACAACAGGAAAGTACCTATTGTCTATAACTTGCGAAAATTTAAAAGTGAAGAGAATAGCATGATGAATAAGCTCGAGCGTTATTTATGTCTCAGAACTATCTTGAATAGTAATAACGAAGCATTATTTCAAAATAATGGCCTGAGTAGTTTATTTTAATTAAAAGTATTGTAGCACTCTCCGTCGCGCCGTGCTGCAAGCCAATCTGCATTGTTTGCGGATTTATTCGCACCCACAGACGCCGGCTAGCTTTCAGACTTCAAGCTTCCAGTTTAGTCGTCGGAAAATACGGGTTAGAAATGCAAGCATGTGAACCGAGAAGGCTAAATTTTGGATATTACGTGGGGGGCCTAGAAAAGCTTAACTTCAAATTGTCGACTAAGATTTCCTATGTGCATTTTCCGCCATCTTGAAAAAAGGGTAAAATTCAGGTTTGTCACAATAACTCGGTTCTCCGTTGAGATACGAAAATTTTGATGCAATACTTTTTTGTTACTTTTTTACCTACAATTAATGTCCTTTACATTTTTAACCGACTTCTCATTGTTTGCGGATTTATTCACACAGACGCCGGCTTCCAGACTTCGAGCTTCCGGTTAGGTAAAATACTCTCCTGTCTCGTCATGGTTTTATACGCTTTAACTTTGACGTACAATTTTAACCACTTATTGTTAAAAATGTACCTATTTGCTCTATATTTACTCGTACTAATCGTTAAAATTTTAGAAAAATTCTAATTGAGGAATCTGAAATGTCGTGAAAACAGCTTTTTATAAAATAGGTAAGAAATTAAAGTCCGTCGTAAAAATTAAATTAAACGTGCTTTAAAAAATCGGCCAACTGGAAGTCACACTCCTAAATACTTAATAGATAGGTACTATAATCATAACGGAAGAATCGTTTTTCATTGCAAACTATGGAAAATGGCTTATTCGCCCTTTCTACAAACCAGGGGGTCTACTCTCTTTCTCTCAAACGAAACTTCGCGAACGAACGTAATTAGTCGGTTATTAGACCCACACAAAATCGTTCAACCCAATCAGTCACGAAAATTTTCTATGGATCCGTACTTCGTCTGCGTGTACGAAAACGAAATAGAGAGGAGCATAGAGATAATATTATGTAGGAGAGGAGATAACGAAATTTCGTTCGTTTGTTTGCGAAGTTTCGTTTTAGCAAAAGAGAGTAGACCCCCAGTCACCAAAAAGCTTCTATACCATTGAGGCAAAATATGCCTAAAAATGTGATTGAGATCCATTCAAAGGGTTCTCTCTACCAAAAAAGCAATGCAATAGCACGTAGGTACTAGGTACCTAGTTGCAATGTCATGTTAAGGGTTGGAGACGTCACTATGAAAAGCACCCCTATAAAAAAGACTATGTGTAATTAAAAAGAACTGGAAACCGGCGCCGCGCCCCTGCAATCAGTATTGTTTTCAAGGAGGATTTATGCGTTTGCCCCCAGCCCTCAGTTGCCGGTTAAGACTGCAAGGCTTCCCGGAAATCTATCCAGTTACCCGTCACGTCTGAGCTCCTAGTAATCCTGTTACGTCCCTACCTAACCTAGTTCAGTTATGACGGGATTAACACTGATTTAACTTAAAATAAGGCTGGATTAAAACAGATTAGTTTAGTAAATAAACTCGTAAAAGGCAGTAGGTAGTTATTTGCCTCCTTTAAATTGGTCAAAAAGGCTTAACATAGGTACCTAGCAGTAAAATTATAAATGAGTGTTTGTTTGTCCGTTCGTCTTCTGCAACAAAGCAATGGATCGAGGTGCAATTTTGCACGGATATATTTGGGGAATGAAGCATAAGCATAACATAAGCTACTTTTTATCCCGGAAAATTAAGGAGTTTCCGGGTGGATTAAAAAAACTTAAACCACGCGGACGAAGTCGCATGAATCAGCTAGTCTCCAATAAAAACACAATAGCCAAACAATAATAATTAACTAACCAAACGACATGAATTCTGCCAAGGAAATAATTAGTACCTAAGTAAATTATAACTTACCTAGCTAGGTACATAGTAAAATAAAGTGCACAAGCTTTCAATCCTTATGCAAGTAGGTGGAAGCTCCTGACCATAAGCGGCGTTCGTTGTTTGTGAAAGAGACCTCTGCAAAAGACCTCCAAGTCAGCAACGAATGCATGTAATATAATAAGTCTATAGCAACGAAAGTATTTCGATTAAATTCCATATTTTTTCGAAATACGAGAGAAAGTGGTAAAATGTGTGCCCCCCCCCCCCCCCCCCTGTAACTTCTAAAATAAGAGAATGATAAAACTAAAAAAAATATATGATGTACATTATCATGCAAACTTCCACCGAAAATTGGTTTGAACGAGATCTAGTAAGTAGTTTTTTTTAATAATTTAAAACTTACTACACGTTTGTTTGTACGGAACCCTCGGTGCGCGAGTGCGACTCGCACTTGGCCGGTTTTTTTTTACATTGGACACCACAGTGAAGGAAGCTTAATAAAGCTTCGACTTCACCTGGTAGAATTTCTGAAAATTCTATCCTAGTTAGGGTCTACGCGCAAAATACGTTACATGATTGCTAAGTAATTACTAATTACTAGGCCAACTACATAATATTAAGTGGTTTTTTATCCACAAGTTAGCCCTTGACTGCGATTTCACCTGATGGTAAGTGATGATGCAGTCTAAAATGGTAGCGGGCTAACCTGTTAGGGGCATGGCAGTTATATTAAACCCATACCCCTATTCGGTTTCTACACGGCATCGTAACGCTAAATCGCTTGGCGGTTGGTCGTCAAAAGCTACTGAATAGGTTTTAGCTGTAAACGTTGATAAATTAATATAAACGTAATTGCTGTAACCTGTAAAATATTAAGTAAAAGGCCGTCAGTAAAACAGATAAGTAAATAAAACAGAGAAGTCAATAAGTATTTGAATAAACGTCAAAAAGTCTTTTTTTAATAGGCAGCCTAATAGGAGTCTGTTACGTAATCTAAACTAGAACAGATAGGCAACAACGCGTCCTGCAATTACCAAATTAGTAAAACGATACAATGCCCAATTTAAAACGAAAACAACAACGCCATATTATTCCCTAACCGGACAAGTCAAGGTAGCGAGTCCGCCTACCGCCCACCAGTTGCAAGTACAAATAAATCTGGTGCAACCTACACGTTCAGTTAGACTTAAGACTACATCCTAGAACCTTGAGGTGGCCTGGCGCCAGACGTAAAGTGCTCGTGTAATTGAAATTATGTAATATTAACTAGCTGATGCCCGCGACTTCGCCCGCGTGGAAAAAGTTTTTTTTAAATCCCTTTTTTTTTCTTTTTTTTTTTATTCCACGACAAGTTAGCCCTTGACTGCGATCACACCTGATGGTAAGTGATGATGCAGTCTAAGATGGTAGCGGGATAACCTGTTAGGGATATGGCAGTTATAATAAACCCATACCCCTAGTCGGTTTCTACACGGCATCGTAGGTACCGAAACGATAAATCGCTTGGCGGTACGTCTTTGCCAGTAGGGTGGTAATTAGCCACGCCCGATGCCTCCCACCAGACCCGACCAGAGAAAATTCAGAAATTATAAATTCCCAAATTGGCCCTGCCGGGAATCGAACCCGGGACCTCCCACGTTAAGGCAACAGCGCTCAAGACTGCGCCAGGGAGGTCGTCAAATATGAGTCACATACCAAACGTTGCCTATTTCGTATGAAGGTGTGCAACGCGTCTAGGTAAATGTCGCCGTGTGCAAAAGCTCTAGGTCGGCGATAGAGCTTTTGCATGCCCTTGAGGCGTCGATGTCGCCTGCTACATACGAGTATAAACTACGCGTTTCAAACTATCATTGCAAAATTTCTAATTACTGCATGATTACCAGTAAGTCTACCCTATAACATTAGGTATTTATATAGGACTAGCTAATGCCCGCGACTTCGTCCGCGTGAATTAAGGTTTTTTGGTTCCCGCGGGAACTTTAATTTCCCGTGATAAAAAGTAGCCTACCTATGTGTTATTCCAGACTATACGTTGGGACAGACGTTGCAGGGGCGTGATTGCCATCCATACATCCATCCATCCATCAATCCAAACTTTCGGATTTATAATATTAGTATATAGATGGAGTGGTGTTCGTAGTAAATTATATGATTTGGTTAATTTATATTTACATAGCTATATTTATTTTAGCCTTGCATTCTAGTCGTATATTTGCATATATACCTACACGATTTAATGTAGTCTCATTTTATATTTTGCACGATCCCGTTCTTTCACCGTGCTCCTCTCACCAAAGGTTCTCTGTGAGAGATCGCTCACGCTGTGATAAGACCGCCTTTGCATTGAAAACTTTGTACTTACATGTATTTTTATTTTGTAAACTATTTCCTGTATTTGTGTGCAATAAATTATTAAATAAATTAGCCCATCCTACAGCTACACGTATACTTATAATAAAACTGCAGTACTGGATGATCGATGCCTGAAATTACTTTAAATATTTTGTGAAAAATTTAATTGGTGGAAGATTTATCCATATTATCCATAAGCCCAAAATTTAATGTAAGAGCAATTTTATACTAATTATTCATAAAAAAATTATCCTGTAAGTATATGGGTAAGCGGTAGCATAGACCTAGTTCTTTTATAGTTCTTTCTATGGCGGTAAGCTGGTTGAGCTTTTATAGACTTACTTTGTGATAGAGCTCTTGGAATCCTCGGGCAGACCAACAAATATGAGTGTGGACGACATTGCACAACAAAACACTAAACGACACTAAAATTTCGCACAAAAAAACCGAAAATAATCACGTTACTAAAACCAAAACAATTAATAACAAATTCACATTAAAATTTCACAATAACGTATGTCAAAATTCTATCAAAATTGTATTTTTTTTATTATTTTGGCATGCCAGTTTGTGTGAGCTCATAAAGCGAACTGTGGCACATAATATGTTAATGACAAAATAGCGATGTGGGCGAAATGCAAGTAGGTGGTCGAGTTGGCCTCAGATGGCAGTTATAGTGAAATATGATTTCCCTTTGTTCTTAAATTAATATTTGCAAATCTTTAGTGCTATTCTGTGCAAATGTCGGGGTAACTTCTAGAATCGTGATGTCATCGTGTTCCTAAGTACTTAATAATTATTGTCTCTAACGTCCTACTCGGCCCAACCCCAAGGCCCACCCCAATAATATTTCCTTGTTCCAAAGGTGTAGTAGTGTAAAATAATAATGTCCTACCGACCGAATTTCGGTCACGGCGGCCTATCTCCAGAGAGATAAGCCATCTGCGCGGGGGATAATAATATAGTGCACAAGTGTATGCTAATATTTTTTTACAGGAACGCATAGTAAGTATAGGATAAAACGTCTTTGAAAGCTGATATCTAGAAAAAGTCCCATCCAAATGCGTCAGTTTTTACGCTGTTTACATAGGTACTGCGCATACTTTAATACTGTACAAGAATCAGCTTTTCTAATTATCGTTCATTTTTGGTAACAATAAACCGTCTTTGAACGGCCATATTTAGCGAAAGGACCATCCAAATGCAGGCAGACTGCCACTTTTGAGATCAGTGGAGAGCTCTACATCCATCTAACACTGAATCAGCCTTTCTGGCGATGGTTACCAAAAGTGCAGTTATCTCTTAGTCTATAAGTATAGGGGATGCCCCGTCGCTCACGTCCGCAGGAATTACTGCACGTGTCCCCCGGGTGGTGCTAAGCGAGCTACGAACCAGGCGGCATATCAATATGCGTTTTTCGTTAATACGCCTATTATGATTTAAATGCCATACGATTATAAATAAATAAAACTAATAAGTAGGTATACGTACTTTCCTACCCATAGGTATAGACGACCTCCGTGGCGCAGTGTTGAGCAGTTGTTGTCTTAACGTGCGGAGGTCCGAAATAATTTCTGAATTTTCCCTGGTCTGGCCTGGTGGGAGGCTTCGGCCGTGGCTAGTTAGGTACCACCCTACCGGCAAAAACGACCGCTAAGCGATTTAGCTCTCCGTTACGATGCCGTGTAGAAACCGAATAGCGGTATGGGTTTAGCCCGCTACCATCATAGACTGCATCATCACTTACCATCAGGTGAGATCGCAGTCAAGGGCTAACTTGTAGTGGATAAAATTTTTAAAAAAACTAAGAAATTCCACCTTTTTCAGGAATAGTTTCCTAGCTACGACAGACTTAGGTATTTTATGTTGCAGGTAAGTACTAATTTCTAGATATAAAAATTATTCAGCTAGATTTACATAGCAAATTCACAAATGATAACAATGATGTGTTGCTCAACCAGTATCACAGGCATTTCTTATTATTATTATTATTTATTAATGTGTATTTACTTACGTTAATTAAAAAACCCCAGAATAGGTAAATTACAGTTTAAGATCATTAATAATGTAGATAAGAACTTAAAAATTAACACACTTTTCAAATAATGGCGCCCTGAGGTGCGAAATAACAAGTGCTTCGATTGTAACTGCTTGGACTTGGAGTATTGGGAGCTTGATTGGGAGTGATTACTATAAAGCTAAAATCAAATTTAAAATTGCACTGACTAGCCCAATGATAATATTTATAATTTATGTTAGTATCTTACTTGTAAGCTCACTGGGACTCCTGCCTCCCGCTATTAAAAAACTAGTTTAAGCCCAGCCCCTGCTTTAATACATGTATAATACCAATGTTACCCACCCCGACTGTATTTCCCTAAACTTGTCTTTGCCTTTGATAATGTTGCCTAGTTAGGAGGAATCCCTAGTTAAGGCGAACCTGAGGGATAACATTTAGTTATCACCATTATATGGTGTATTTTAGGATAGAAAAAATCTGAAGATTTAAGTACTGTTTAGATTTTTCTTGTTAAAATGGCAAAATAAAATATAAATTGAATAGGAAAAGGCGTGACCATTGAAAACGAGCTATTGCTGTAATAGTTCTGCTAATAATAAAGCCTTATATTATAAGGGGATGCAGAACAAACTTAGGAGAAAACAATGTATTGATTAGAATATGTCGCGAACATAATACTTAGGTAATCTTTTTAAAACTGCAAAAAATATGATAACAGATCCCCATTCGCTCTCCTTGCAGCAGTACAAAAAAATTTTTTTTTTAATTTAATTTCTCATATTATTATCCCCTGTTCTTCATCAAAACCAATAAAATAAAATAAAATGAAAATAATATTAAAAATGCTAAAGTGTGTCTGTATATCACTCTGTCTTTCTGTCTGCTACACTTTCTCAGCCCAGATGGGCTGGTTCAACTTATTTTGATGTAATTAGGGAAAGCTACTTGTTAGGGAAAATTAAAAAGTTCCCGCGGGATTTAAAAAACGCGGATGATGTCGCGGGCATTATTTAATTAATAATTTGGCCTATTTTTTTATTTTTCATTTGGGGAGATTAATAATTTAGGTAAGATTTAGGTGAACGCATGACGGCCATCTGGCAGCACTGGCTTTATGGTTTTGATCATAGACCATAGTGTTTGTAAAGTCTTTACTCTTTAGGCTTTGCTTAGTTTACGAACGTTTGACGGCTTGAGAATTGAGATTGTAAAATAAACTTGTTATTCGCTTTGAAAGTTAAATTTCTCAATAAAACAATAATGAAAACTGTGTAAAATCTATAACTATGTTGAATCAAACTTCGACGGAAGCTTTGCTTTCGGCTACCTATGTTGAAAATTACTTAGATTGCGTCGAAAATCTGCCCAATGACCTGCAAAGACATTTATCGCGTATGCGAGAATTAGACGTGACTTACAGAGGTAATATGAACAATACATAGCATTTCGAACTTATATTTATGAAATATACATCATGCCAAGTCAATTCTGATTTGCACAAACCATGAAACTAAGTTGATTTGTCTTATGTTGACATTCGCTCTTCTAGCCATTTCCAACGCATTTTGGTCCCAAGTATGACTTTCGAACGAATTTATGGCTAAATTCGACGTAATATTACATCGATTTTATCTCGACTTCATATTTTAAATATTTTTTTATACAGTGTTATGAAAATTTTTAACATGTTTTTTTTATGTTAATGTTTAAAAAACTACCTAATTAGGTAGAATTTCTTCATAAATTACTTCAGTAAATTAATATTGAACAAATTTTTTGCATTACTAAAGATTTTAACTGAAGTTTTCATTTCTCTTTTTGTAACAGAATGCCTCCGGGATGCTGAAACTCACTTGGCAGTGTGCATAGGGCCTAGCACAGAAGAGCGTCGTCGCGGAAGAGCTGCAATACGTTTACAAGCTGCTCTGGTGGCTGCACAAGAGATAGGCGATGAGAAGCTACAGGTGGTACAGCTGCTGCAAGATCTTATCGACAATAAACAAAGATCACTAGATGGCGATCATAAGAAACTCGGTAAATATCATGATAGCTTCAATAAGACTCAATTCTAAATTATGCCAACCATTATATTAAGATCTGCCAAAAAATCTTAAAAATTATATAAAACACCAGATGATGCCTGCATGGATTAAGTTTTTTGATTCCAGCGAGAACTCTTTAATTTTCTGGGATAAAAAGTAGCCTATTCCTTCCTAGGAGTCCTTCCCCAGGATACAACCTATCCCTGTACCAAATTTCATCAAAGTCGGTTGAATGTATGGGCCGTGAAATCATAGCAGACAGACAGACACACTTTCGCATTTATAATATTAGTATTTAAAAGCCCAATATTTTTGTTTAGTTTCCTGCTTGGAAGTGAACACAAATGGCACAACAAAGGAGGCGTCTCCGCCCCAGCCGCCCGAGGCTCGAGCGGTGGAGAAGGAAATTGTCACACAGCAGGTGCAGCCACAGCACGTGCCTCCTCCTCCGCCGCCTGAGAGGCCTACTGAGAAGGAAAGGGAAAAGACGGAGAAAGATAAATCTGGAGGTAAATATATCATGTTCAATTTATTTTGTTTATAACACAAGACTGTGTTCTATGGAGATTCATGCAAGAGACCTTCATCCAGCAGTGAAGACCTATTGGTTGAAAACAACTGTTCCATTTTTCAATTTGGGTTGTTTGTTTATACCTCCTAGGAGCTGAAATTCACCTGTTTAAGTAATAAATAGGTGACATTTCTTCTTCAATTAACAACCTGGGCTACAGGAAGTGAGAGAATGCACATTCAGTTTCTTGTCAAGTATCAGGCGTTTCTCGTCATCTAGCTGATTCCTTCAACTTTGACTGTGTAAATGTAGGTTTTAAGTAGTCCATAAGAATTTTTCTAAATCCTTTCTTATTATGAGAACCTCACATAATGCAAAATTTCAAATTAACCCTGTACATTGTATAGATAGAACATTACTGAATGTAAAAGATCCAAAAGATTTAAGTTCATCCCCAAAAGTTGATAGGAGTATAGTTACTTATATATATAAAAGAAAGTCATGTTAGTTACACTATTTATAACTAAAGAACAGCTGAACCGATTTGGTTGAAAATTTGTGGGGAAGTAGCTTAGAACCAGGAGATGGGCATATGATACTTTTTATCCCGGAAAATTAAGGAGTTCCCGCGGGAATCAAAAAAAACTTAAATGAAGTCGTGGGCATATTACTTATAAAAAATATTGTGCAGGCGAGCGGTGGTCAAAGCGCGCGCGGCGCTCACGAGCGGCGGCGGGCGCGGCGACGGATGGCGCGGACTCCAGTGAGCGCGACAGCGAGCGACACACGCACAACACGCAACACAAGAAAGGTAATCCATACTTCTAAACAATAAATAAATTATATGCTGGATATGTAACCACAATAATTGAGATTGATTGAACATGTAGATTTTCAGAATCAACTAATTTTTCATATATTGGATAGAAAGAAGTAGGCGTTACTTTGCGGAAGTCCATGATTATGAAGGAACTTGAAATTTAATTTGCTATAATCCGCAACAATAGGCAAATATATGTGGTACAGTGTATCTTGCACTTGCAGCTTGCAATATTCACCACACCACATAAATCTTCCAAATTATTCTCAACGTACGTTTCACTCCGACACCGGAGCATCTTCAGGAGATGTTGACTCGACAATGCACGATCTTTACAACCGTGCATTAGTTAAATTTCAAGTTCCTTCATAACTAATTTTTTATTGTATCGTTTGTTTTGTATCCTATCTCTCTGTGCAATTTTGTTTAAATTCAAAATTGAAGTGTCTTTTATTCAAATAAACTTGGCTTTTGAATTGTCGAGTGAATCTACCACTGGTTTGGTTGAAATTGGTTCAGCGGTTTAGGTAACAAAAAGAGATACCAACGCATTTCTAACAATAGCATAGATTGTGTGTTTTTCTTTCTTAAACATAACAACACATTAATTTATCAACAGGTATAGGTAAAAAGAAAAAACGCAAAGCCCGCCAAACGGCACAACGCTCTGAGACGCCGCCCGAGGAAGCGGACGCGATCGACCCGGATGAGCCGCGCTACTGCCTGTGTGACCAGATCTCATTCGGCGAGATGATCCTATGTGATAACGACCTCTGCCCCATAGAGTGGTTCCATTTCTCATGCGTTTCCCTCACCACCAAACCCAAGGGCAAATGGTTCTGTCCCAAGTGCCGCGGCGACCGACCCAACGTGATGAAACCCAAAGGACAATTCCTTAAAGAACTAGAACGGTATAATAGAGAAAAGGAGGAGAAGGCATAGTGATTGCTCGAGAGTAAGTGAGATGACAGACTTTTATAGCCCCTCAATTATTATGCATCGCTCAAAAGGCAGATGGCAGGTATAAAAGCATAATGTTTGTGGAGCCGGCTTCACAATAGCACCTATATGTATATCTGAATTACTCTTCTACTACTAAGCAAAATAAGCTGATTTGACAGTCATCTTGTCCCTTGTTGGTAGAAAAAGGATGATGGCTATATCAAAAATAAATTATTTCTAACTGATTATTAAATAGAGGGTCTTCCAAAAGGCCTAAAATTCACAACCTCAGTTAGTTTTAAGTTTGATAACCATTTTAAAATATAGATTAAAGGCAAATTGTGTGTTGAAATTTGATGACGTCACAACTTTGAATTTCTTACAACTTCCATACTAGAAGTGCGTTTTTTATGTTTGATAAAGAGTTGCTGATTTGATTGAGTTGTCATCATCCCCTATCGTTCTGTCTAAAGTCTCTAGACTTTTATGACTCAAGTAATGTGGAGTGCCTGTAATAAGGGTGTTTTTCTTCTGCATAACCTGATTATAAGAGATTATTTTTTATAAATACTGATGCTGGGTGCAATTGGATTTGATTCTTAAACCTAGACACGCAATACTATCAATTATTGTTTGATTTCAAACAAATGTTTGCATATTATTTTTGACAAAAACAACAATATTATTTCCAGCTAGTTCCAAGGAAATATTGTTATGAGAATTCTGCTCTAAAATTTGTGGGGTAGCTAAGTGAAATTAAAATAATCTATTATGCTATATTTTTGTAAAATAATACAGCATTTCAGAAAAGGAACTTGATACTTAGCCAGGGAGGGATTTGTGGATTTGATCCTTGAAAGTTTCTTATAAAAATATTATATTTTTATGTGTATGTGATTAGCTAATTAATTATTTATTAGAAAATAAATAATTTTAAAGATGCACTTTTTTATTTATTAGAAACAATTTTCTGTATAACAATAATTGTAGCCCCACTTAATTATTACACTTTTAACCATAGTTCTACCTAAAAACTTTTATTTTGCACTAATAAATGAATAAATATCTAAAATAAATAATCCTCTGAATTTATAGTAATATATTGAGAGATACTTAACTAACTCAGTTTGAAGTTTTGTTTATCGATGAGTGGCTACCATGAAGGTACATCAAGTGCTAAAGAGGCAATTACTTAATTTTTCATAATATAACTCGAGCAAGTGCTATTATAAAGTCGTCTCACCTTACGCTAACAGACTGTTGTCTATCAGACATATTTATTAATGTGATGATTAAAATATTCAGATTTTATAATGTGAACAGAGAAATAATAATATTTTATTGCCAGTTATTAAAACTAAAAAAATTATAATATTTTTACTTAATATTTTAAATTTTGATAAGATCATTCATATTATGTTACACATTAATACACCCCTCTATTTTCACAGAAGTACAATCATATGACTATTAACACCCCTTTCATATTCCGTCACTCTTAAAAATATTATTTGACTAGCTGATGCCCGCGACTTCGCCCGCGTGGATTGAGGTTTTTTGGGTCCCGCGGGAACTCTTTAATTTTCCGGGATAAAAATATGTGTACCTAACCTATGTGTTTTTCCAGACTATAATCTATCTCTGTGCCAAATTTCATTCAGATTCGTTCAGCCGTTCTGGCGTGATTGAGTAACAAACATCCATTTGAGGTATTTTGGTTCCCGCGGGAACTCTTAAATTTTTTTTTATAAACCTTGTCCTGAGTCCTGACTATAACGAACACAAAAAAAAAGAATTATTTAATTTGGTGCAGTCGTTCGGAAGATAAGCGCTTAGCAACATTCATTTTTATTTATATACCTAGATGTAATAATATATGAATGATCAGCTGGCAAACCTGTAAATATTGTATGATTTCTATGTATTTAGGAAGGTAAAAACATAATAATAATAATAATAATAATATGTATTAACAATTCTGTACAGAAAAGTTTTCTAACGCAGTTGAAGCTAACAGATTTGATTTCGTCATTTAAATATAAGATTTTAAATTATTTATTGGTTTCAATTTCCCTTCATCCATCATCATTTTTACCGACTCACTAAGTATTGAGCACGAATCTGTGTAACGATCGCAATCACTTCGGATTGGTTAAAATTCTTCCACTATTGGTCAAAATCCATTGACGCAGACAAAATTACATAAATTCAGCCAATCGAAACAATAATATTGAGACTAACAATGATTGATGCAGGTTTTACATAATCGCCCTGCTGCTCACAGAATGAGAAGGGCACTGTCCGCCACGTACGCTGCCCAAGTGCGAATTGGCAGACAGAACATTATGAAGAACTCTCGAGTATGCAGGTTTCCTCTGGATGTTTTCCAGCAAATTATATTTAATTGCTAAACAAAACTGCCTCGCCTTATCTGCCTCGTTGGTCTAGTGGTCAGCATGTTGGACTGCGGCCGAAGAGGTCCCGGGTCGGGCCATATTTAAGCATTGTGTTTTTCTGACTAGAAATTAATCAGTACTAGCCCGGAGTTAGGAAGTTGGCGGTGCGGTCCCGGTTATTATCACTAACATGGTAATAATCGTTAAAGTCCGCCAACCCGCATTGGAGTAGCATGGTGGGTCTAAGCTCTAATTTCCTCTCTCCAATGACGTTTATGGCTTGTGGTGGTGGTGGTCTAAACAAAACGGTCGCATCTATCCCACCTCACCTCACGCATCCAACCCTTTTACACCAAAGATGAGCGGGACGAGAATAGCAATGTTGCTTATATATGATGCTATTGAAATGTAAGAACCATAGAGCTTAGTTAAGTCTTACCTACTTTTGGTAAGAATTGTAGAGGTAACCTAACTCGCAGTGTTTGAGGAACAGGTAAATAACAATGGTCATTTAATTTTAAGGTAAGCCTTATTAAGCGTCAATTTAAAATTTTAAAACAAGTCTGGAACCAGAACGTATCGTAACGTACTTCGAAAAATAATTCGAAGATCTATTTTCCAACTTCTTTCAACAAAATCGGCCAATTCGAATGTCAGTGGAAAATGAAGGTTCAGACATTGAGACGGGTCACAAAATGGCGTTCGTTAATCGCAGGTAACTTTGTCTAGTAGACGAACTTCGCTTACGTTAAAGCGTTAGCGATTGAAGAAATGGAATCGCTTCGAAACGAATGCCGTTTGTCTAGGCCCTCAGGTGATTATTGGACCTACAAAAAGTCTAACGTAGGACCATGTTGAGAAAATAAAATGACTTGTTCTAAATTCATTATATTTTGTATAATACACAAATTGTCTATTATAGTAACCATGCAGAGTACACAGAGTGAGATAAGTACAATCTATAAATATTTAGGACCTACAAACTCCTATACATTTCAAGTTAACCGTTATTATGTAGGTACGTCTATATGAAAATTGTCTATAAAATATTGCAATGGCTTATTATTTCCGACTAGATTATTATTAATATCAACACATTATTTCTATATTGCAAATTCAATTATATAGACCGATACAATTTTTAATTATTTGAAATAGGTACTCTTATAGTTTATATTTCAGTAAAATATAATAATGGTATAAAAAATTTGTTTGTACTCATGGCACAATATTATTTTTGATCAAAATATAATCGATTACAATATATTATCATCAACCACTACTCTATTTTCCTACAGCCAATTCTATTAATGTCCATGTCTAATATTTAAACCAGAATAGCCAATTTGGCTTAAGGCTACTAGTATGGTTTTGATTATTGGCTTATCAAATCAAATTGTAAATACTTATTTAATTGCTTCAACGACCCGCGAAGTGTACGATATGGGATTTCTGTAGTGTCACGGATAGCACAAATAGCTCCAAATGCCAAGGCCCTGTCCTAGGTCAGCGACAAACACGACAACGCGACTTTGGGTATGTTCCGATATACACTGCGAGCACTGTAAGGTGTGACGTCAATTTAGTATACTGCGAAGCCGTTCCTTTATAGTTAGCTGTAATGGTTACTGTAGGTATAAAACGGAACGCAGTCAGCACTGTGAGCACCTTACCTCGAAAACGCCAGTGCTCACAGTAAAAAAACCGGCGACGATTTACGACGTTATACCTATATTTCCCTAGGATACTGCGGCAGTATACTGTCAGTCCATAACGGAACGAATTTCTCCCCAGTAAGAGCACTGAACAGTGCTCGCAATGTACACTGGAACATACCCTTGATATGACGCGACGCGACAGTATCAGTCAAGTTTGTAATTTTCTATGTAGCTTTATTCGCTCACCTAGAACAACGGAATAACAGCAGAAACCAGCATGCACTTTCAACGTTGCGTTCGTACGGCAATTTCAAACAAATTCAATATGGAATTTGTTTGAAATTGCCGATCCGTGCCGTCCTTCTATATCTATTTTGTGCCGATAGTGTAGTGACAATTGATAACCCAGCGCGTCCAGCGCATGGCTTAAACCAGATTCAACTGATTTTACATAAACCCTCACACAAATGCAAATCAGCTTAGATACGCCTCGCGGACTGTACACGGGCCCTTATCAATAATAACAAAATCTTACACACTGTTTACGTCCAATGTTTGAAAGAAATATGCCGATGCCATATTATATTGACATAGTGTAAGTTTTTATTGGTAAGGGACAAAATATGCTAATTCAGCTCGATCCAACTTTTATTCATACAAAACTGGTGTTTTTTTATGGAGACGGAAATGCATCCGTTCATCTGCGTAAAGCCGAATGGATTCTTATGCATCTCCATAGAAAACGTGGATAAAAGCTGAACCGAGCTGAATAAGTGTACCTAACCCCCTAAATCTTTATAATGCAGGGCCAAAGTAGTACCTACTTGATTTTCATAACTTGTTTTGTTCCCTTTGTTATTTACATTTATATTTCAATATCACGTCAATGTCTAATCAGACGGCAAGATGCGATAATACATTTTAAAATAAGCACAAAAATAACATATAATTTGTGACAAAGATTAAATATGACACTAAGTTGAACACAAATCTAATAAATTATCTACTAAATAATAACTTACACATAAATATTATATTCTGAGTTATTAATAAACAATAGAATAGGGATGTCACTTGAATTATTTTCTATGTTCAGCTACTTTTTAGTAACAAATATGGTTCAGTTGGCTCAGTTTTATTAATTATTACTATAGACAACATCATCATCTTAATAATCAAGACTGAAGACACCACATTGTTCAGCTATATCAGGGCAAGGGGGCGAAGCTACAAGGTGTCTTTGTTTATTAATAAAACAGATTATGAAAATTTAATAACACAAACTATAAAATAAGCTTTCACACAAAATCTATGGCAGTACATTACATTGTAATAATCCTTATTTAGGCTTTTAGATTCAATTGCGAAAAATATTCGCATTCAAATTTTTTGTACTGTGCAAGGAATACACATTAAACTATCATAATAAACGCAATAATATTCATAGTATTTTCCTAAGAACTTTATTATCACAAAGACGTTTCTTTTCAAAGCATTAAAAGCTTTCATCTAATTCATTTAAGCTGAAATATTATCTACTTACTTGAATCATATTATAGAATAATATTAAATTCCATTTCGTCTTATAATTAGGCTGAAGACCAATTGGAGCTATTAAAATATATACTCCATATTATGTGTTCTTTTAACTGATTTCCCAAGAATGCGAGCGTCATTTCTTGTTTCAAATAAATTTCTCTATTGCACCAGAGATAAAATTAAATTTCAAATATTTCAGAAAAAACACACACACACAATCAAAATCACACTGACTCTACACCAATACGCCACAAGCCCGAATCTGAATATACATTTTATAATTATGACTATAAACTAAAAAAACTGTCACAGAATAGTAAATAAAATTGATTAATACTTTAAAACTTTGCACTCAAACACATTAAATACATTTAGCACAATAATAAAAATATATAACCTCTCGTTTCCATACCAAAATGCAATCAAAACAACAGTTCAGAATTCTGCATTCACTATGAACTTTTGAGCTTCCAATTTTCAATTTGTTTATTAAGGGACCGGCGACCGCCGCTCGCAACTTCTACTCGAACCGCAAATATAAATTTGCCGGTATATTGCTATCCCTATTTGGCTGAAGACATATGATCGCGTGCAAGCGCGATAGCAATATGAGCGTATAGAATTTGTTATACATTTAGTTTAGTTCCGTGAATACCAAAAATGATGAATGAAAAATTGTTGTGTTTTTAACTTCGTGTTGTTATTCTGTAACTTGACAATATAGGCTATGTTCCTGATCAATTAGTACGTGAGATATCATTGGTTTTAATATGAAACAAATAAGGAGAAAACATGTCCTTTATGTCGCAAAAACATGCAAAACGCAATGTGCTTACATTTAATTCTGGGAAAGTATTTTGGAAAAATAATTATCCAGGGACCTAGATAAATACAAGTTCAATCTTAATAATCGCATAATATGGAGGAAATATGCTCGAATTACTAATTATTTTGGTATTACGTTTGTATGAGCAATTAGCCCTCCGCTGGCGCCTTAAGAATTTTGGAAGTAAAACTTCTTTACGCACGCTTGACTTGGGTGGAAGCTGGTGAATGCGTGACGAGAGCGTTACGAAAAGTGTGATCGGGCGAGGCGAACGGAAGTTGAGAAGGGAGATATAAGTTAATGAAGATACATACATATAGATGGAGCAAAAGAAGTTTTACTTAAGTCGTGTGGTCTAAAGCACACTCGTTTTTTTACGTTTATATGGTTTCTCGGTACTGTCAACTAATCATATTTTTAATTGTTACACGCGCGAATCTAAAGACAATAGTGAACAAGAAATACAGAACTAAAGTCCATTGGATGTGGAATCGACACCGTAAACTTCATCATGGCGGATCAATTTAATAAAACTATATAATTACACCCAGACTCCGTGCGGGTTTTTATTAGTCGGAGCTGCGTTTTCCAGTTGCCTCGGTGAACCTATTATCCTACGTGCACTTCCTGCCTTGCATAAACCTGTAACAATGATTGGACAATGTGAGATTTTACTAGCGCTTTGGATTGTTTTATTCTTTGTAGTTCTCAACAATAGGTCAACAGAATGAGGTTGGCAAGGCTTTTAAGTTTGCCGCATACATCTGACTTTATTACTAATACAGCCCATTAACGTCCCACTGCTGGGCACAGGCCTCCACTCTCACAGGAGAGAGGGAATTAGAGCTGCTATAATGTGGGTTGGCGGGCTATAACGACTATTATCATGTTAGTGATAATAACCGGGACCGACGGCTTTACGTGCACTCAGAGGCACGGAGGAAACGAGGCCAAATTCGGATTTCCATATTCGGTCACCCATCCAGTTACCGACTTGGGTCAACGTTGCAGGCAATGGTGGTTACTGAGAATTTCTAGTCAGAAAAACCCAATACTTATATTAGCCCGGCCCGGGACTCGAGCCCGGGACCTCGTCGGCTGCAGTCGAACATGCTAACCACTAGACCAACGAGGCAGTCAGTTGCCAGCAAATCAGCCGAGCGATCGCGTAACTTCTGCATCAATCATTGTTACAGTATCAATTGTTGTAATTGGCTGAATTTATGGCATTCTTGCTGCGTCAATGGATTATGTCCAATAGTGGAAGAGTGTTAACCAATCAGAGGTGATTGCGATGTATCAATGATTGATGCAGAAGTTACGCGATCGCTCGGCTGTGCATTGTAGGTAATAACAATACGTCAACAGAATGAGGTTGGCAAGGCTTTGAAGTAAGCCGCATACAACTCCTACGTACTGACAGTTCCAGCTCGGTGCAAAAATGTGTTCCTCAGTACGGACTTTTGGCCTGAGGGCATAGTGTACCGTCGCTATAGGGAAGCGAGAAAACAATCCTTGCCTTAGTATTAAGATTGTATTGTATTTTGTATTTTTATTATATTTTGTATTGTTTTTATTTTTAAGTATTATTGTATTTTATGTATTTTATAATATGGGCCTTGTTACCTGAAATAAATGAATAATAATAATACTGACTTTATTACCGCTCTATTATTATTATTTAGGTAATATTTGTGAGTAACAAATTCCCCACGCCTGTTATTCATTTTGCTTAATACAAGTTTGAACTTAGGGTCTAGGGATCATTCATAAAGTACGTCACACGTTAGGGGGGGAGGGAGTCGACGAAGTGTGTTATTGTTTGACAAGGGGTGGGAGAGGTCCTAAATTTCGTGACGTCACATTTCAGAATCTTATACATCTAAGTGTTAAAATGCCAAATTTGATTAAAAATATTTCCAAATCTGTATCTGTAAGTTTTAAATTGTTTTGTTGGCGAGTTTTCTAGATGTTTCTAGATGTAAAATTGCAAGATATATGACGTCACACTAGGGACGGGGGTCTCACAAATGTGACCAACTGTGACAAGGACGGGGGAGGGGTCAAAAAAATCACGAAATTAGTGTGACGTACTTTATGGATGACCTTAGTCGAGATAAAGTTCGCTTGGCTTTGTAACTTTTGAGAGAACGAAAGCGGAAAACGCGTTTATCTACTCTCATGCTATAAATCCTCTATAACAGGTTCTGAAACAGTTAGCTAATTGCCAACATTAAAACACCCAATGTCCTAATAACCATTACATCATCCAAACGGGTGATGTAATGTTGTACTGAATTTCATTACAACACCCCTGCCACATCTGCTCGATGCGTGGTATCTGTATGAATTACAAAAAAAGAACATCTGTACGAATTTCAAAAAAAGAACATTGTCATACACGCGCGTTTCACTACCAGAACGCCGCGCGCTGTAAAAAAAAGTTTTTTAAAAAAAATTAAATTAAAAAAAAAAAATTAAAAAGAAAAAATGTTTTTAGTTTTGAGTTTTAATGATATTAGGACTGGATGGTTTAATGTTAGCAGTAAGCTATTTCAGAAGCTAGAGGATTCATATTATGAGTGTAGATAAAGTCTTGTATGCCAACAGTTGATAATTAGGTATTAAAACACTCATATGATACTATTATCATACTCCGCTTCGCGTCGTATGATAAACCCACATTCGTGTTTTAATACCCCTTATTACACAACTGTTGCATAAATAACTATTACCGTCCAATGGATGCCGTAATTCATCCACGCTGCCGGTGAGACTTTGTAGGTTGGCTTCCTTCATTTCCTGCACTAAAAGCTCAACTTGCCGTTTCTTTTCCATTATAGCAGTCTCTAGGACACCAACCTAAAACAGAATGAATTTAAGTATATATAAATTATTAACATTCTGTACTTAACACAGTAGCTGATTCTATTGTACCTGCCACTTATCAAAATTTGACAAGAACCATAACTATACCTCATTGCTGAGGGCCGTGACCCCTTTCCATTAATCACCTAATGGTAGTTTTCTTGATATAATAATGCGGTGGATTCCCACGTCCTTCCGCATACGAATCGACTAAGAATATTGAAACTTAGACTTAGACTGCATCATCACTTACCATCAGGTGAGATTGCAGTCAAGGGCTAAGTTGTAGTGGACAAAAAAAAAGATTATTATCAGATGAAAGTGATAATAACGGAGGAAGCGAAAAGGCCAAATTCGGACTTCCATATTCGATCACCCATCCAGTTACCGACTTGGGTCAACGTTGCTTAACAATCGCGATCGACTGATATGCGTTGTCGCAACTATCTGTTAAGTCGAGGTTATTATAGTATAGATGATTTTCTTGATGACAAAGTTGCATGGAAGCAACCGGCTTCGCATCCAGCAACCCACAAGTCAGTGTAATACCAACTTTGACGACCTCCGTGGCGCAGTGTTGAGGGCTGTTGCCTTAACGTGCGGAGGTCCCGGGTTCGATCCTCGGCAGGGTTTGGAAATTTATAATTTCTGAAGGTCTGGCCTGGTGGGAGGCTTCGGCCGTGGCTAGTTACCACCCTACCGGCAAAGACGTACCGCCAAGCGATTAGCGCCGTGTAGAACCCGAATAGGGGCACTTATGGGTTTAATTAACTGCCATGCCTCTAACAGGTTAGCCCGCTACCATCTTAGACTGCATCATCACATTACCATCAGGTGAGATCGCAGTCAAGGGCTAACTTGTAGTGGATAAAAATAATAAAATAAACTTGTTACGTAGCATACGCATTTTATATTATATTATACAAATTGTTACATTTTTCTGTTTTTGAAAAGAGCAACTGCTGAGTTTCTTGCTGGTTCTTCTCAGTAGAATCTACTTTCCGAATCGGTGGTAGATTCTTACGACTTATCATAAGTGGCACAAGTTGTCCTACGTGAAATAAATCATTTCATTTCATTTCATATCTTTTAACTGGGGCGGTAACAGGAGAAAAGTAATATTTGTAGGGTATGATACCTCTCTTTTAAGGTTCTCGGCGGTAAGATGATTGATTTCGGTGGCGTGTTTCGCCTGCTGTATCTGAGTTTGAAGGTTTTCCACTTCCGCCAACATCGAGCGCTCCAATGCTTGTCTGAAATTCAACGTGCATTCCAAATCATTGAGTGACAGGACAAATTGGGTATTTGACAACTAGTCAAATCAATTATTTATTTGTGATTGAGGATCTCCCAAAAGTCGTTATATCCACGTCTCCTGTTAGTTTTATGTTGAATAAACATTTTAAACTATCAATTAAAGTAAAAAAGTGTGTCGAACTTTACTGGCGTCACAATTCATATTTCATACAAATCCCATCCCAATTTGAAAAAAAGTTGAAATGAAATCAAAGAAAATGAAAATACTGTTATGCACGCAAGTTCTCTTAAAAATTTTGTCTGTGTAAATATAGCGCAAGATTTGTCGCCAGCGCCAAAGCAACCTACAACCAACTGCAGCAACAAAAAACCAAAAAACGTCATTTTATACCCTATAGTCATCGATATATATATGTAGGTACCAGATGGGCCCTTTCATAGAAAAAAATTGGGCGTCCGACCTGTAGAGCGCGCGCCACACCTGTATAAGCCTGTCTTTGTCCCCACCATAGCGCTGTCCCGCTTTTCAGACTAGTTGGCGTTAGTCCACATTCTTTGTTTGACAGGGCCCATCTATGTAAATTGAGGTCGTTGTTTGTAGCACTCTTTATATAATAGGCTCAAAACTAGGAATAGGAATGGCACGAATTTATAAATACTATAACTTTAGTTTTATTCTGGAAGTGATTTCGATTCCAACCCTAGTAGGTACAATACCAACCGGATTCTAAAACCGGATGGAAATTGGGATGTATCCCATACAGCTTTAGAAACCGGAAACATTTCCTTTAAAAAGGCTCTATATTTATACCAATTTCTTCTTTACAACCCCCTCTCATTGCCATCTAGAGATTACATTTTCCGCCATTTTCTTTTTTTCTTACATTGTTTGGAATAAAATAAATAAATAAAAAACTTTAGAAGGACTTTTTTTTATCCACTACAAGTTAGCCCTTGACTGCGATCTCACCTGATGGTAAGTGAAGATGCCATCTAAGATGGCAGCATGGTATGTATGGGGCCTGTTATGGACTTTCCCGTTTTATTATTTCCTCACCTATTCTCCTGCTGACGACTGCTCAAAACGCGCTGTTCGTTATGTATATCCTCCATTAGCTTCCGGATTTTATTCTTACACTGTAGTAATTCAGTTTCACAGTTTGCAAGTTTGGACCGCACTAATGCTATCTCAGACTTGAGGGTCTTTTCATTTTGTTTCGCTATTTCGCTTTCTTCTTCCACGTAGTTGAGTGCTTGCACCTGTTGAAATAAATCCTTTGCTATACACACATAATTGATACGTCTTAATTACAGACTATGGCCTCTTTGATCTGATTCTAAATTCAATCCTTTGAATATGTCTAAAGAACAGCAAATATTCACAGGATTTATTGTTTTTCTTGGACAATAAGTTTGTTTGTAACAAGATTTAAATTTTAACAATGGCACGTCTTATCCGCCTATTCGTCCGTCGCCTCTGTCAGAGCCTTATAACTTCCGATGAATATAAATTACTTCAAATCTTTTGTTTTTAATAACGACAGTTATACCACAGAATAGGTAATAGTACAAGTTATACGCTATCAATATCTGACGCGCGCGAGTATATCCATGTGGCTGTCTTTTTACATTTTTGATAACCTGTAGATGCTCCGCCCATCAGTGAAAGGATATACATCATGCAACCTTTTTTCTTTCTACCATCGAATCTTCAAAATCCATAGGTCTTCACGACGCTCGAGTAAATCCACATTTATCATCATGGGCTCCACTACCATTATAAAGAAAAAAGATTTGTTTGTTTGTTTGTAATGAATAAACTCAAAAACTACTTAACCGATTTTAAACATTCTTTCACCTATAAAATGCTATGCTAAATCTTAAGCTATATTTTATTTTCAAAAAAATTTGAGATTCCTACGAAAATTGCAATAATGTGAATTCAGTCGGAAAAAATCGTCTCACCTATAGAGCTTCAGTGGCGTGCACTGCGTAAAAAATTAAAGTTATACGAAAGCAATGTATGGTGGAATAGTTACTGTCAAAAAGCTCTAAAAAAATATATCTATCTTTTAAGGTTGACTAGGAATATGATTTTCAAATTTCAATTATTTAGAAACTAGTTACCTGTTCAGCACTGATTCGAAGCTGATTATCGGTGGAACTGATCTGTTGCTGTAATAACTCCACTTGTCTTTCTTGTTCTCGACCTTTGTTCTCCCAAAAGCCAATTTCAGCATCATACTAAAGGAAAAAGTATACCATTAGCAGTTAGCACTTACTATGTTTAGCTAGCTAATTTGTTTATGTGATATTATGAAATTATAATAAACCACTCATTTTGTTGAAGTAGAACTGGAATGAGAAGTAGCCCACTTCTCAGCCCAGTGTGCTTAGCATGCGCACAACGAGATTGTCTCGCGACGAGAGAGAGAGATGTTGTCATTTCCGGCAAATTTTTCAGTTTTCATTTACCCTAACATGCACAAAATGCGGTATATTACAAAAAAATAGTCGACATGTAAAGGTTCGTAGATAAAAATACCACAGATAAGAATTATTACTTTTATCTCTACTTTTGACGTAACAAGACAAGTAACCATGTTAGCTTCGGTAGACAGAGAGAGATAACGGGTAGACATAATTTTACTTGTAGTGCGCATGCTAGCCATACTGGACTCGTTTGGGACCCTCATTATTATATGCATTAATTTGAAATAGGCATAAAGAGTTGTCACCACTACCTCACTTTAGTAAATTGTTAAATATTGACATTCTAAAAGTGTACACTGTACAGTTTCGGCTCAACCTGTAGGGCAGTTTACCAACTTTAAATGATTTTGACTTAGACAGGACATTATAATTGTGCAGAGGCTTGAGAGTAGAGCAGTTAGGGGACTATCTTATTACTCACTTTAATAAGATCAACTTGTTGAGTTGACAGTTTCTCCCTCTGATAGTTCACAAGTGACACCAGTTCCCTGTACTGGCTGTTGTAGCTCACAGGCTCAGGGCTGCGCTCCTCCTCCGGCCGCTCCGTCAAGTTGACAGGAGACATGTGCGGAGGCCTGCGAGTAGTGCGGTTAGGGGACTTTCTTAAAGCTGAGGGCGGTGGGGGTGACCTGTATGGCGGTGGTGGGTCTCTGTTAAATGTTAAAAATTGTTTACATTTAAGCCGACAATTAGGATAAAGTTAGGATTATTAGTAACATTGCAATATTATGAGGTAGTCATATCATAACTCTTAACAAAATAATATTATAACAGTATTACATCAAAATTATCCAAATCAATTCAGAAATTTTGGAAAAATCAATGTACATACAGTTGCAGTCCAAAAATGTTTACCAGTTTTCAAATTTAGTATTCTTTATTACCATAGAAGTAGTTTATTCTAAAGATCTACAACTTCTTATCAAAGTATTTACTAGGTTTCATAGCTATTAAAAGTTTTCAAACCTTGATTATATCAAAAAGAGTCTTAATGATGTTTTGGCACTGCATACGTCAAAATTTCCATAATTACTAAAATAGTAGCTGATTTTATGATAGGTGATAGAGAGTTATTCTAGGAAATACCCATCCTTACCTGTAAGGTGGGACATCTTTAAGCACGGGGCTGTTGGACTCGGGGGACTTGGCTTGCTGCACCCCCTTCACCACACCCACAGGGTTCCCAGGGGAGGTGTTATTTACATTGTTATGTGTGGGAGTTGTGTTAGTCCTGTTTGGTGAGCTCTGTTTATCTGATATGTTTGGACTGGATGTTGTATGACTCCTGGTGACAATGGTTACATGCTATACTTGAGAAAACTAGATATTAATGGTCATGTCATTCATTCAACTCCACCCATATTGAGTCTTATCAAATTACAGTATTTCCTATGGCCTCAAACACACAGCTAGTTCATAATGAATTACTATCCTAACTAATATTATAAAATGTAAATGTGAGTTATTTGTTTGTAATGCTTTCATGGCCCATCCTTTCAAAAGATTTTGTTGAAATTTTGTACCGACATTGGTTGTCTCGAGGAAGATCACATGCTACTTTTCATCCCAGAAAATCAAGGAGTTCCCGCAGGGACCAAAATGGGCAGTCATGGGCATCAGCTAGTTATAAATACAACAATAAATTCAACATGTGTGAGGCAGGGTGCAGTGCAGTGTTACAAGAATATTTCATCACAATGGAATTTAGTGAATCAAGGTTAGCCTCTTTAAGGGAATCATACAAGGTTTCCCAAGGCAAAGTAAGCATACTGTTCGGACACAAATTGCCCAACCCTTTAGTACTTGTGCAATTATTGACACCATCACAGATTAACTTTCATTATGCATATTACACAATATATAAAAACTATAGTACCTAATTAATTACTTAATAATATACATAGTACATATTTTATCAAATATACATGTATTTCTGCCACTTCTAGAGCAGGTTTTGGTTTTAGTTTGTGGAAAAAGGCAATTTGTAATATTTTTGACTAGAAATGATGCCAGTAATTTCATCTGCATGAATTAAGATTTTAAAACTTTAGACTAGATTTTTATCCTTGCAAAAAATCACATCAATTGCTCTATTGCAGCATAACTGGAGTACCAACCAAACCATTAGCTTTTATTAGATGTAGATCAAAGAAGATGTACTTAAATCAAACAAATATATTAATAATAATAAGTATACAAACCCATTTCCAATAGGTGATCTAGAGTTATTAGTAGGTTGTACTAGTTTTTGGTTATTGCTGCTGTTGTCAGATCTTCTTAATATAAATTGTATATCATTTGAGTATTCACCCCACTTCATCAGGATCTAAAATTATACCATAATAATGTGCTACAAAAACAAGCTTGAATATTATGACCAAAGAAAAATCAATTGTTCAATAGTGTATAGGTTACATGCAATAGGTAATCAGAGAAAATGGTAGTAGAAAGGAAATTAAAAAAAGTATTTTCATTTTTAAGCACCCGTTTGGTAATAATTAATAAGTGGCAAAAGCTTCAGATTTTATAAGGTCTGTTTTTGGTAAGACTACTTTTTTTATTTATTCCAGCATAGGCCTTACATACAAACAAATGATAAAAGAAAACCAAATTTAAAAAAGAAGCATTCCCATTTGTTTTTGGTTACCTTTAGAGGATATTCCTGAGGAGCTAAAAGTCTTTCATTATTTCTCCACCTCTCTATCAAAGTGAATCTGCCCACCTTGCCAGTGGCATGAGCCAAGGCAAACACTACATCCTGAATATAAATAAGAGAATTATTTAATAAATCTATACAGAATTAAAGAAAAGTCCTTAATAAGTTTACTATATCATTTTTAAATGTAAGCTCTCTTCTGGGTCTAAATTTATTTATCCCATTGGTACTAGATAAAAATAAAAAAGAACATTGACAAAAAACAAAACTACGAACATTTTGTTTTGCGTTTGATATCCTCACACGTTTATGGCTGTGGAAAGTGAGATTAGAAAGCTAAGCGCTTTCATAATAATTAGCGATGAGAAAATAATCTGCTGACCTGACAAGTCGTGGTCTCCGTCACCCCACAAACAATCCTTTGTATTCCCTCGACCCAGACCTTTAACTCCATGAATTGCAAACTAACGAATGAGCTCACAAAACACTTGTGTTTACGACACCATTCTCTAATGCATTCAGTTCGTATGCAACTGTTTTTCTGTACAAAACATGTGGGAATTCAATAAAAACATTACGAATTTGTTACAAAATAGAAAAATACGCGTCGCTGAGTTGACCAAACCTCAAACTTCAAAAAGAGAAAAACAAATGACGAGAATCAAGCGAGAATCGTTCAGAAATGTTGCGCCAGCTTTGAGTTGTGACAGCTGACAATTAAAATCTCTACATAAAATTGTTTGTTCAAAATGAATGTTTTTATTTTAGTTTGAATATTATCACTTTAATTGTTTTTAAATATTATACTATCAAAATAACAAATTACCAATCTTTGATTTTAATCAAAGTTATATCAATCAATAATTTCAGAACAAAAATCGTTCGTATTTTAAAATAAAATTGGTATTCGGACTTGGAAAGTTGGGCATTCTCTTTCAAAATTTGAATCGAATTATTGATGGATTATTTATTTACTGTTTGAATAATTATCTATAAGTAAGGCGTATTTATTAAATTTTATTTCACCATAGTAGTTATGGCACAAGAAGACGACGAAGAGGTAAACTATACTAAAGTTATTATGTATATTTTTACTTCTACGAATAACGGTTAAAACTTTGAGCATTGATGACTTTCTCTGATAGAAGTCAGGGGCAAGGCAACTTGCCTAAAAAAATCTAGGAAACTGTCGTCTATGACGATTGACGTCACTACGAATCCAATATGGCGGATAATATTCTTGAACGTTGAATGGCCGTTACTAGTAGGTACAACCATTGATAGACTGTTTAATATTTGGTTACTTACCATATTAATAATATACCTGTCTACTTGATCTTAAAAACTGTATAACCCATCCAGGATCTAACTTTCAATGTAGAAGAAGTCCAGAATATTGTAAGGGACAACATAGAGTTCTGTCTTGGAGGAAACGTTTACAGCCATTCACGAACACCCCAATGGATCACTGTCATCACCGAGAAGACGCTGTCAAGGCTCAATAAACTAAATAAGCCGTTTAAATACATCAGTAAGTTATTAATATGAATCTAATAAATCATTTGCCAGCCGCGCGTCGCGTATACCTAGTAATGCTATATTAGAGCAGCCAATTTAAATATTTTTATTTTTGTACTAGAGTTGATGCCCGCGACTACGTCCGTGTGGATCGAGGTTTTTTGGTTCCCGCAGGAACTCCTTCGTTTTCCGGGATAAAAAGTAGCCTAGATAATATGTGTTATTCCAGACTACCATACCTATAATCTATCTTTGTGCCAAAGAGCAACGGCGAACTTCCATACATCAATATTATTGAGAAAAAATAATTATGTACACGTGTGAAAAAAATATGTTTTTATAAGCGTCGAATATGAAGCTCACAGCAGCTAGATTTTTTTTTTATAAGCCTAGAAAAAAAAGATATTTCGTTTTAAAGTTTTGTAGGTTATGTGGTAATGTCCATAGAGGTAATATATCTCTATGGGTAATGTCACTTCTAAAAATGACAACCGGAAGAAAGCCACAAAAACAAAGACAGATGACAACCACAGACCAGTAAAACATTCGGCACAACCACAGACAATCAGCATCAGTGCTGCCATAATATTCTTTCAATTATTAACATTCTGCTAGAGATTATTAAATAATGTAATGCAAGAAAATTCACTTAAATAATATAAAATACACTAAAAAAAAGAGCAATACTATTATTTATGCAAACATTAATCAGACGAAATAATTACAATTTTTAAAACGATACAAAATAATCTACCAATTTAGATTTATTCTGCTACTAGGTAGATTATACATAAAATGGTAACACTTAACTGAGAAACGGGAACTAAATAATCAAAAAAGATTCCCTAAATATTTTATTTTTTTACCTAGGTTCAATTAATTAAGGTGAATACTTGATAAAATTTAATAAAATAAGCAAATTCCTTTCGTTTTTACCTTAATTGTGTACAATCAAGATTTAGTAAATGTGGTCAATAATAATTTCGCCGTTGCTCTTTCATCCAGATCCGTTCAGCCGTTCGGGCGTGATTGAGTAACAAACATCCATCCATACATCCTGGATACATCCATCCAAACTTTCACATTTTTAATATTATTTATTAGATAAGTACCTATTTGATTAGATGACAAATAATAAGTCATAGAACAAAAGCTCTTCAGTATTATGTACAGAAGCTACCCTTATGAGGTTTAAATTACCCGTATCTACTTATTAGTTTTATATATTTTCCACCCTGTAGGTATACGAAACTAACCCTTCAATATAATAATAATAAGAATATTAGAATAATAAGTAGGTAATTATTAGGTACAAGTTTGGAACCTACAGAACACTTTTCTGCATTGCACTTTATAGAGTAGGAGTCATGTAGAGTAATAATGTTGGGCGGTGAAAGGGATGGATGAAAGAAAAGTACATGCGACCGAAATGCGAATGTTGAGATGGATGTGTGGTGTGACTAGAATGGATAAGATTAGGAATGAATATATAAGGGGAAGTTTGAAAGTAGCGCCAGTGATAGAAAAGATGAGGAGTAATAGGCTAGCATGGTACGGGCATGTTATGCGGAGGGAAGAAAGGCATATTACGCGAAGAATGATAGATATGCATGTGGAAGGAAAAAGAGTAGAGGGAGACCAAAGAAAAGATGGATGGATTGTGTGAAAGAAGATATGCGTATAAAAGGGGTGAATGATAGGTTGACGAATAACAGAAGTGAGTGGAAGAGGAAAACATGTTGTGCCGACCCCACATAGCGTGGGACAAGGGCAAGAAGAAGAAGAAGTCATGTAGAGTAATCCATACTATCATAGTTTGTCTGTCTGTCTGCTACGCTTTCCCGGCTATCTTTTCAACCGATTTTGCTAAATTTGGTACAGAGGTACCTAGGTAATGGGGCTGATTCTGTATAACACAATCTCTAAACTAAACTAAAATTAGAGCATTACAAATATTGCTAACCCTTTCATAATACTCCCTACGGAAAGGGATGGAACTAGATTTAAAGCTGCCATTTTAGTTTAGTTTAGAGATTGTGTTACACAGAATCAGCCCCATTATCCCGGATAATTAAAAAGTTTCCGCGGGAATCAAAAACCTTAATCCACGCGGACGAAGTCGCGGGTATCATCTAGTATTTTAATAATATTCATTAATATACACCAATTATCCTTTGCTTTTAGTGAGGATGACGGTTACTCAGAAAAACGGCACGGGTTTGCACACGGCGGCCGCATATTTCTGGGATATCGCCACGGATGGAACGTGCACCGTGCGTTGGGAAAACAAGTATATGTACTGCATTGTTAATATTTGGGCACTAGCCTTACAGCTCTAATTATTTCGATTTAGTTCTAGGCTAGGGTCCAAGTTAGAAATAAAACAAAAACATTAAGCACATTTTAGTATTTTTATTTTTGGTAAAATTTACCACAATACAAAATAATGATAGAAATAAATAAAATAATAAAATGTATAGACAGGTCATAGAACTATGCATTGTAAAATTGGTGCTTTTAAAGCAATATAATATAATTTTTAATAACATTAGGCAAAATGGCATGTGTACATTAAAAATAAAAGCATTATTTTTAACACAAAATAATATCAAGAGCAGACATTTTTTACTTAATACAATTAACGAAATCATTCATCACTTAGTGATTTGGTCTTTTTTAAATCATAATATTGTAGGACTAATAAAATGCAAATGCACTTAATTTAAGCATGATCTCACATTTTACACAACTCAAACACTATACAAAAAATATAAATCAATTGAAGATAACAACACTGTCAGGGTCAGGAGATAAAAACTAAGGCGTTTTTGTACCGTGTCGTAACTTTGTGGTAAATTTGAATAGACATTCTAATATTGGATTTAAAGAGCCAAACAAATCGTGTCTTAAATCCCTCTCGAACCATTAGTACCTATTGGGAGATTAGATAACTAATTCCAACGGGCTCAACTCCGCAACTATATTACCCGTAAGTGCGACCTAGTAGTCCTTTGTTTGCTTCAGTTTGAAATAAAGGTTAAATGATAATCCTGTTTATAAGGGATCTGGGAAAATCTGGGATGTTTGTAAATTAGGTAGTTATTGTGACTGTGTACTGTGATTTTATGGTGACACAAAAACATAGATGTTTATGGTGGTGATGGTCATAGGATTTCTATTTCTAGTAAGGACTCAAATAGACAATAATCTAATGATACGAGAGTGATACAACCTTTTATTTAATCTGATAACTCACTATCTTGTCGACACGACACAGAAACGCATCTTCTTATATACGGAACGTACAAAGAAAAGAGGTAAAAGAGAAAATAAAAATAATTCAGATTATCATTATTTGAATAAAAAACTTATATTAAAAATAGATGTTAATTATAATTCATATTGAAAATTACCTGTACTTTGTTATTTATTATCGTTACTCGATGTACAACTTCCACTATGTTTATACTGATCAATTTGTTTGTAACATGTATTACAATTAACTAATGAAAATATATTTGATTGTACGGCTATATAAAAAAATTTAATTCCTAAAGACTAGTCCACAAGTTAACTGTTTCAAAAATGAGTGCATACAAAATAACAAGGTGAAACGATTGTAAAAATTCCAACTTCTGGGTGAACCTAAAACATTGCTAACGACATGTTTGGTACCACTACATTTTTTCCTTTATTGTGGTAAAGCTAGCTTAGACGGAAATTCGACAGAATGGAAAAGCCATAATATTATAAAAATTGCTAAGTTTATTTTTTAATAAAACAATTTTAAGCTGTAAATTACTCTATAAAAGGTATATTCAGAAATCCCAACAAGATAAGTAAGTAAATAAATTGCTGATAAATTGTCACAAAATAATTTTGAAAAGTGACATTGTATACAACTAAGGTTGCAATTTATTCCGATCACTTATTTAACGTTTTATGCATTTAATTACACTATAAAATGGACATTACTACCGTTGTAAAATTGTACTCCTTTTGTTTAAAAATCGAGGTCTTTATAAACCACAACAGAGTTCTAATTTGGCTCATTTAAATGGCAACCCTAGTTATAGTTTTCGATAAATGAATCAAGTAATTAGTGCAGTTCCAGCTGTACAGAATGTATTTTTATTACTAAATCTATCATTTAATCGGTTTTACTGGTTCACCTATAGAATAATATGTTAATACTGCTTAAAAGATGCAGTAACTGTTCGGTTCTAAACTAGTTTTGCATCAGTTCTGCATCTAAATATTATATTATTATTTATTACTAGAATTGTGAAAATTTAAAAAGACACTGGTACTTATAAAACTGTGATGACACTGTGATGCGTTAACTCTATTTCTCTACACGTAAAAATAAAATCACACGAAAACCATATAATTAGGAAGTAAAAATAAAAAATTGATACTTTTAATATTAATTTGATTTAGTTTTAAACTCAAGCCGTGTTGAAACAAATATTAAAGCTAAAAATGTGCATTTTCGTGTTAAATCGTTCCTGACTGGAAGTGTGTCAGCATTTCATTTAAAACGTCCAACGAAACAACCTGTTGTGAGCCAACCCGCACACCCAATAACTTATTATATATACAATGATGTATGTAATGTTCCTTTAAAGTACACCCTACCACTATGACTACGATAAAACGATTTGTCGCTTAAACTCATTATTATGACAGATAATTTCTCTTATTTACAAATTAGCTATACAATACTCATTAAAATTACAAAAAAAGTAACATTGTACTCGCAACTTTGCTACCCTTCATTCGAATGTATTTATGTTAATTAACACCTAATTTCCATCTATGTACACGTACGCCGCTATGTTAGTCGAGACTTAACTGATCACAAGAGGAGAAGTAAGAACAAATGAGGAACAAATATACTACGCACTAACCGTTCATTTATACCGACTTGGGTTTACGCATATCACATCAATGTTAGCCGCGTCCGCACCAAAAAATACGCGCTTTGTTCAACGAAATTGTTGTATCGTATCGAAACATATTTTACTGCTTTTTCACATAAAAATGCGCTTCGACATAGTAATTTTGCTCCGAACAAGAAAACAACGCCATTAGTGCGGACGCGGCTTTAAGTGCTGACGTCAGCCATACACCTAAAGCCGCTCGAGAACCTCAAACCGACTTAGTTAAAACGATACAACTTAAAAAATATGTACACAATGTATAAAAACTTATCACAAAATAAGAAATATTTATATTAAAACCAATATAATATAAAGTCTGTTCACTGAGAAACTTCTAACCACCAAATAATTCACATTGACAAATTATTGAGGTTCTAAAAATATTGTTTAGTCATGCCGCCATGTTTGTTTGTATAGTTGCAAGTTTTTAAGTGAACACGCCTAACAATCCAACAATTCTAAACACTGGGTAGATTCATAAAGAGATCATAACAAGATTCATGAAAACTTCCGTGACTTTTGGCGCTAGTGGCACTAAATATGTCAAGATAAGAGGTGGGAATAACGCGATATGTGATTTGGACTTATTGTCTTAATTATGTACATAATATAGAAAATTGTGCTCGACCCAGTATTTCTTTCCGCACCATAATGTTCCGCAAACTCGTGAAGTATTAAGATGTTAATTATATTTTCCACTCGTAATATTCTTTCATCAAACGCTTAGTTCTTCTAAAAATACGTCTAAATCAGTAATGTACTTATTAGATTATTATTATTATGCTATATTTTAGTAATTAATCCGATATATTGCAGTATTTTTGCTCGGGAAACCTCGTTGACTAAGGCCGCGTCCAGATTGACAGTCACATAACTTTACACTTGTGAACAACATACACATTGCACGTGGTAAGGCATTGACCTACGTGAGCGACAACGCGATTCGGTACGACGCGACGCAACAGTACCAAACAGTAGTTGACCCTTCACATGACCGACGTTGACGCGTTGAAAAGTTGGTCTTTTCTAACGAGTCGTATCGCACCGCGTCGCTTCGTCACTCACCTAGGACAACGGGTAGGTAAGTACGAACGCTAGGTATTTAGGCGTCCGTCAGTCTAGACGCGGCCTAAAAACACTGCAAAGACGGTAGTTTTACACAAAAACACGACATAAATATAAGTGATAGAATCACTGTAGTAATATTTTCATCCGGTGCACCGCTCTTGGTTCTCAAAGCCAGTATAATTGACAAAATCGAATCACTCACGCTGATCAGTTGAGGTACTTGCGACACTTTTTCGCGCCACATGTGCACGGTATTTTGACTTCTTCGAAAGGGAACTTGTAGTCGTAAGTGAGCTCTTCGCCAACGGTGATCCGTCGGAGAGCGAAAATCAGTATGTGCTTGTGGCCGTGGATATCCACCACGCGCGAGTAGCAGTTTGGCTGAAAAGAAGAATAACAATAAGTACCAAACTTAAAAGAGATTAGAGTACAAACCGGAAGACTGGCATCATAGCTTGAAGCAGTCCTGCAAATAGCCAGCTATGGCTTATCAGTTCTACTTTTATAGGACAGTTTATACAGAAGCAGGCAGCAGGGACGTGACGTTGTAGTTTTAGACGGAAAGAACAAAAACGACGCCCGTTACACGACATAATATAATTCACAATGGTTTATATCCGACTAACTTCCTAACAATATGGGTCCACAATGGTCATACATGCCACACCATGTATGACTTAGTCATAGATGCGGAGTATGTAGCAGCCAACGACCTCAAGTTACATAGACGGGCCCTGTCAAACAAAGAACGTGAACTTATTTTACTAACGCCATCTAGTCTGAAAGTGGGACAGCGCTATGGCGGGGACAAGGGCAGGTTTATACAGGTGAGGTGGACGCCCTACAAGCCCGGACGCCCAACTTTTTTCTATGAAAGGGCCCATCTAGTACATACATATCGACGGTAGCAGCCGCCAACTCCGCGGTGCGGGGGCCGCTCATCGCCTCGTATCATACTAATATTATAAATGCGAAAGTGTGTTCGTTTGTTGGTTTATTGGTTTGTTGGTTTGTCCTTCAATCACGTCGCAACGGAGCAACGGATCGACGTGATTTTTGGCATGGGTATAGTTGAGGACCTGGAGAGTGACATAGGCTACTTTATATCCCGGAAAATCAAAGAGTTCCCGCGGGAACCAAAAAACCTCAATCCACGTGGACGAAGTCGCGGGCATCAGCTAGTGCTCAATAAAGTTGCAAAATACTCACATCACACGAATGGTTTATGAATCTCGCAGAGTTTCCCTTGAGAGTCGCGTCGACGACGAGATGGTCGTCGATGCGGAACATGTAGCAGCCGCCAACGCCGCGTCGGCCGCTCATCGCCTCGTACTTCTTCTCGCGCTGGTCGGCTAAGACTGCGCGGATCACTTCGCCGGCATATTCGATTACCATGTCGCCTTAAAAAAATGGAAACACTCATTAAGGCCTATTGCACATTATAAGAAAAAGTCTTGTGTATTATAAGTAATATCTCATTTTGATACAAGAAAAAATATCTTGTTATATGTATGGTCTCATACAACAACCATTGCGACTGAATTTCTTATAAGACAGAATATCTAGACAAGACACTAGAAATTTTCTAGCAAAACAGGCCTAAAGGTCACTCACATATGTCCGTACCTATTGGAATAAGTATCTAAGAGCACGGACCCATCGTGTCCCATTTCACTCAGGGCTACCGCATTTTAGACGAGTATACGTGCGATTTTTAATGATTTTCGAGTTTTCCCACTCTGAAATAATTGTGACTAAATAAACTGTTATAAGTTGGATTATATTTTTCTTTGTAGGAAATCCTAACGAGGAACTAGCGCTCGTCAAGATCGCAGATAGGGGAACGATGCTAAGCAAAAAAAACTTTTACACACAGCGACAAAGTGCAATTTAGCTTGCATCCGTGATTTAAAGAAGACGTAAAAATAAATTAAAGATTTAACAATACCTTCTTCGATATCTCGTTTGCAAAACAGACCACGTCCGTGAATATGCGATCTGTAGACGCCCACTGATGCTTTTGAGGTCTCTTTGAGTTGTCTAAACCTCATCGCTGGGGGCAAAGTGGCCAAGCGTCTGCAACAAAATCAAGAATTTATTCACATACCTAAAGTTATGAGGACTTAAAAGTACTGTGGGGACTACGTACCACATACGCCTAATTAATACCAAATACCTAAATGTAAATAATTTGGTTAATTTTAAGCTCATAATTTGCTGTGTTTTGTAACTTATTTCTCACACCTATGTTATGTTTATTAGAAAGCCGTAGCTATTTAATTGTATTCCATTCTTTGTTTTTCTTTGTTGTTTTCTTTGTAAATCTTTTCTTTGTAACTACTTTACCATTACTTTAACTGTACCATTAGTTTAACTGTTTTATTTCTTTCTGTTTTGGGTAGTTGCTTTTATCTGTTTGGTGCTTTTGTCCTTTTTGAGTTAGCCGACACCGACCGTATAATATTTGTGATTTTAAGAAAGAATTGTTTTTTTTTTAAGTTAGCCGAAACCGACCGTTATAGTATTTGAGATTTTAAGAAAGAGCTCGGAATTTTCGAGGAGTCCACACGCAACCATGGTCCGAGTCGGTTCTCTTATACAACTCATTGTAAATTATTGTTTAATATACACAATATAGTACTCAGTGAATATATTTTGTTACTCTCCGCACGAACCCTACTCGTATGACCCAGCCAGAGCGCCGACATTGGTGACCCCGACGTGATCTGTCCATTGTCTAACGTGCGCTTGGGTTTATTAGGTTATTGTTTTGCGCCGCGGAGTGATAATTAGTGATAAAGACTATTGTATTTAATTAACAATTTGTGACGTTTGTGTAAGTGTCAGTATATTAATTTCAAAATGACCGGAACTGGTCAGCCCAACGGGAGTGCCAACGGTTCCGCCTGCCAACGGGTGACACTCGCGGAAATCGCAGACCTCGTCGCGGAAAATATGAAGCTGCGATGTGCGAGGCCATCGTCCGCCGTGTCAGCGGTCGCTGCCGCGAACCCCGCGGATGAACGTGTGCGGCGCCTAGAGGATGATATGTCGTCAATAAAGGAGCTCGTAAAGAACATGGTACAACTGCAAGCTTCCGTTTATAGCGCAGAGCGAAATACGAGGCCACGCTCACGCAGCCGTGCACGCTCGCGATCATCATCGAGGGCCCGACCAGAGGGCTGGTTATGTTGGTACCATTTTAGACACGGATCGAAGGCCAACAAATGCGTGCAACCGTGTGCATTTAAACCACACGCGCAGCAGGGAAACGCCGGCGGGAGTTACTAGCGGCGAGTGACGTCATCCCGCTTAATCCAACACGTCGCATTTTTATAACGGACGCTGACAGTAAGGTGACATATTTAATCGATAGTGGGGCAGACCTCTGTGTTTATCCGAAATCGTTAGTTCATACGGCTCGCAAAATCGCTGCCTATGAACTAGTGGCAGCCAATGGAACACCGATTGCAACGTACGGTACTGTCGCCTTGACCCTTAACCTCGGATTGCGACGTGACTTCCCATGGGTCTTTGTAGTGGCTGATGTATCTACGCCAATCATAGGGATGGATTTTTTAGCGCACTATAACCTAATGATCGACGCGAGGAACAAAGGCATTGTTGACGTTATCACTCAGTGTACGGTTAAAGGACACGTGGCTGGGTGTAACCAAACAACCGTTAAAACAGTGAACGGCACATCACCTTATCACGATCTCTTAGCGAAGTACGTTGATATTACGCGCCCGGATGGAATCGTGAAGGAAGTGAAGCACAACACGAAACACCATATCTTAGTGACACCAGGACCTCCCGTAGCACAGAAGCCGAGACGTCTGGCACCTGATCGCCTTGTAGCAGCTAAGAAAGAGTTTGACACGATGGTGAAGTTAGGCATTGCGCAACCATCTAAGAGCCCATGGGCTGCACCACTTGTCATGGTACCGAAACCGCCGGTACGCGGTAAGCCGGAGACACCCTCACCATTTGCCATGCCTGAACCTGGAGAGACCAAGATGGAGGAGCACCGGCCGTGTGGTGATTATCGCCAGCTGAACGACCGGACGATACCGGATAAATACCCCGTGCGACATATTCAAGACTTTGCACAGTGCTTAAGTGGTAAAACAGTGTTTACGAAGTTAGACTTAGTGCGTGCGTTTAATCAAATACCGATCGCAGTAGACGATATACCAAAAACAGCTATAACTACGCCATTCGGACTGTTTGAGTTTAAATATATGACATTCGGTCTCCGAAATGCGGCTCAAACTTTTCAACGGTTTATGGACGAAGTGTTACGTGAGTTAGACTTTTGCTATTGTTACATAGACGATATTTTAATCGCATCAAGTGACGAAGCCGAACATTTAAAACACGTAGAGACTGTATTCGATAGATTAAGACAATACGGGGTTGTGATAAACCCGGCAAAGTGTGTGTTTGGCCAAACCGAGGTCGAGTTTTTAGGTTACCTAGTCTCAGCAGCAGGTACCCGACCGTTACCTGAGAGAGTAGACGCGATACGTACGTTCCCGCTACCTGCCACCGCGAAAGAGTTGCGACGCTTCTTAGGTACGCTTAACTTTTATAGGAGGTTCGTACCTAACGCAGCGGCTAGTCAGGCCAGCCTAAACGACCTCATAGGTAACAAAAAAGGTAAGACACCTATTATTTGGACAGACGGGGCCAGGCGGGACTTTGACACGTGTAAAGAAAGCCTTGCCGAAGCAGCATTGTTATCTCATCCGCTTGTTAACGCCGAGTTAGCTATTTTTTCGGACGCCTCGGAGAAAACAATAGGAGCGACTTTGCAACAAAGAGTAGATAACAGTTGGCAACCTCTCGGATTCTTTTCAAAGAAATTGACCACAGCCCAACAAAAATATTCAGCGTACGACCGTGAATTACTCGCGATCTATGCTGGTGTCAAGTATTTTAGACATTATGTCGAAGCGCGTCACTTCATTATCTTTACGGATCATAAACCTATTACCTACGCCTTTAGGAAGAAAGAGCAACAATGCACGCCTAGGCAGTTTCGGTACTTAGACTTTATTGGTCAATTTACTACGGACATACGTCACGTTAGCGGAGAGCTGAATGTCCCGGCTGACATGCTCTCACGTATCGAATCCGTTCAAACCGGCATCGATTGGGAATCTCTCGCGGTTTCACAGAGAAACGACCCACAACTTAAGTCATTAATTGAAAACAATAGTTCGTCGTTGCAGTTACGACTTATTCAATTACCCGGTAGTAACCAGCTTATCTATTGTGATGTTTCGACACAGGTGGCAAGGCCTTATCTTACAGAGCCGTTCAGAAAGACCGCATTCCTTAAGCTACATCGGAATTCGCACCCAGGTGGTAAAGCCACTACCAAACTAGTTTCTAAACGTTTTGTGTGGCCGTCCATGGGTTCAGATTGTAAACAGTGGGTTAAAGCTTGTTTAGATTGCCAACGATCTAAAGTAAATCGGCACGTCATTGACCACACCCGGAACTTTCGCGCCACCGTCGTCGCGCTTTGATCACGTGCACATATACATAATTGTTATGCCTTACTCTGAGGGGTACCGTTATTGTTTAACGTGCGTTGACAGATTCTCCAGATGGCCGGAAGTTATCCCTATTGAGAACCAAGAGGCAGAGACTGTAGCTCGCGCGTTTTATTCCAATTGGATTGCACGTTTTGGCGTCCCGTTAAAATTAACAACTGATAGAGGTCAGAATTTTGATTCACACCTGTTTAGAGAACTTAATGCTCTAACAGGTGTGACACATTTTAAGACTTGTGCCTACCACCCCTCCTCTAACGGTATGGTAGAACGTTTTCACCGCCAGCTGAAGAGCGCAATAAAATGTCACGGCTTTAGGCACGCTAGTTGGACAAAAATCTTACCAACTGTAATGCTAGGTATTAGAGCATCGTGGAAGGACGACCTTCAAGCTACATCCGCGGAATTAGTATACGGACAGAGCCTACGCCTTCCCGGAGAGTTCTTAACGGCTGGTACGTCGCGTAGTACGTCGCCGAGTGAGTTCGTTAAAGAGCTATGTAAGAACTTCAACCAACTCAGACCTATTTCTGGTACGCAACACGGCCAGAAAAGTACCTTTATTTATAAAGACCTAGCCACAACTAGTCATGTATTCATTAGAAACGATACGGTGAAGGCGCCGTTACAGCAGCCGTACGATGGGCCGTTTAGGGTAATTAGCAGGACAGACAAAACCTTCGTACTAGATATTCGTGGCCGCAAGGTCACGGTATCTGTCGATAGGCTCAAACCAGCGTACGTGTTGCGGGAACCGGGTCACCACCCCGATAATAACGTAAGCGATGATCCACTCGAATTTTTCGTTCGTAGTAGTCGTCAACCTCAGGAGGTAAGCATGAATCATGGTTCGGGTTCGGACACCGTGCCTGAGACGATTCCTAATAGCGTAACGTCAGATTCACCGGACGTGAACCTACAGTGCGCGGCTCCACGCCGATCTGGTAGACGCGTTCGTTTTCCTGATTACTACCAGTCTGGTTTGCCGTCATTTTTCGTAATTCAGATCACTAAAGTTCATTGTTTTTATGTATGTTCGTGTTCAATTTTTTTCGTGAACTGAATTACTGGCACATACGCCTAATACTAAATACCTAAATGTAAATAATTTGGTTAATTTTAAGCTCATAATTTGCTGTGTTTTGTAACTTATTTCTCACACCTATGTTATGTTTATTAGAAAGCCGTAGCTATTTAATTGTATTCCATTCTTTGTTTTTCTTTGTTGTTTTCTTTGTAAATCTTTTCTTTGTAACTACTTTACCATTACTTTAACTGTACCATTAGTTTAACTGTTTTATTTCTTTCTGTTTTGGGTAGTTGCTTTTATCTGTTTGGTGCTTTTGTTCTTTTTGAGTTAGCCGACACCGACCGTATAATATTTGTGATTTTAAGAAAGAATTGTTTTTTTTTAAGTTAGCCGAAACCGACCGTTATAGTATTTGAGATTTTAAGAAAGAGCTCGGAATTCTCGAGGAGTCCACACGCAACCACGGTCCGAGTCGGTTCTCTTATACAACTCATTGTAAATTATTGTTTAATATACACATAGTACTCAGTGAATATATTTTGTTTCTCTCCGCACGAACCCTACTCGTATGACCCAGCCAGAGCGCCGACAGTACTAATATTATAAATGCGAAAGTGTGTTTGTTTGTTGGTTTGTCCTTCAATCACGCCGCAACGGAGCAACGGATCGACATGATATTTGGCATGGGCAGGTATAGTTGAGGACCAGGGGAGTGACATAGGCTACTTTTTATCCCGGAAAATTTAGGAATTCCCGCGGGAATCAATAAAACTTATACCTACCACGCGGACGAAGTCGCGGGCATTGGCTAGTAATCTATTTATATAAAAGCGAAATACCACTCATTCACTCACTCACTCACTGATTGACTAATCAGGATATATCAGGAACTATATGTAACTTGAAATTTGAAAGGTAGATTTTTATAGTAGATCAGCTAGGAAACCGTTTTGAGAAATGGGGGTTGGAAGTCTGTATGAAAATCCTATATTTTTGAAGTTAGACATGAAAATTGGTTAATATTTTGTCTGCATAAAAATCTTTATTCGAAAGAAATTTACGAAAATCCACCCCAAAGAGGATGAAATGGGGGTTGGAAGTTTACATAAAAGATCTATGATTTTGCAGTACCTATAGACATGAAAATCAGCATTTAGGTTGTCAGTTTTTAATAATAAAAACTTGCTTGCTATAAGCTATATAAAGCCTCTATAGCTGGCTTTTTGCAGCGGGAAAATTCCAAAATCTGATAGGAAATTAGAAATTGTACGCAGACGAACTCTAGATATGATAGATAATATAATAGTAGCAACTATTAATAAATTTAGTTAAAAACATACCTTGAAATGGAGCTCTCTCCCTCTTGCCCACCGAATGGCGGAGGTTCTTCTCTGAAAGGAGATGCCATCCAACTAAACATGTCATGATTTTGTTTCCTTGACACAGGACCCGTGCGCGCGCTACCCCACGGGCTCTCCTTGAAACCTTCGCTCAGATCCAAATCGTTGTCCCAGCTATTTAAAGGGCGACCTTGACGTATCTTGTACTTGGTACATCGATTTGCCTGCAAACAAAAACTATTGTAGGAAATGAAAGCTTCCAAAGTCATGATTTACATTTATAAACTTTGAAAACTTACCCCAGGTAATTGTTCAATTAAATATATCAAGGCATTATTATTTAAGCCTAGTAAATGAGTTCCAGATAGAGTAGATGGTAAGTTGTATTGAATAAGTGGCAGCCCAGCCTGTTTCCTGGCGTTTTGCACAGCCTCTATAACTTTCGTCCACAGATCTGTCAAAGATGAAGAGGAATAGTTGAATCCATCCTCCGAGGACACCTCGTATATGAGTTTGGGGCCATCATCTTTTGGTGGATCAGGTGCCTGTTTAGGTTGCGCTACCTTGTTTTCTTGCCCCTTCGCAGTTTTAGTTTGTTTCTTCGTAACAACAGTCTCTGTGTCAGCTTTTTTATCTGTTAAGGGGCGTTTTAAAACTTTTGAGGATGGATTTGGCATTTTTGGCGGCACTGATTTGTTAATGTCTTTTTCTATTAATACTTTTGGCGGTTCGGGTTCTATCACATCTAAACTGGGCATCGACGTCATTTTGGGAACGGTTTCGATAGTCTCATTGCAAGCAACCGAAATTGCAGACGAACCTGAACTTGTGTTGGCTTGTTGCATTTCATTGGATAACTGTATGGCTCGCGCTGCATCTCTTTCTTCTTTTTCTCGTTTAGCTTTTTCTATGACTTGCATTCTTTTAGATTCTTCAATTGCCTTTTCGAGGTCACTGTCAATACTTTCATCTTTAATATTCAAATCCGGCATATCGTGACTCACAGGCCTTTGCTTAGGTACTGTGGGAGCTTTAGTACCGGAAGTTTTCGTAGATTTGCTTTGACCATCTCTATGTAATGGCAGAACCCTATTCATAGGTCGCATTGTCATAGGGTTTACAACGTTTGTCGGTATACCAGATTGCTGGGTAGGAGGAGCCTTTGGCAGAGTTATACTAGAACTGTTCTGTGTTGGTAAATTAATTGTACTGTTGTTGTTAACTGGTATACAAATCATGTTATTACTACTACTTTGATTTTGTAGTAAATTACTGTTAGCTTGAATTGGAAAGTTTAAGTCTGCCGCAGCCTTGGTGGCAATTTTGGGATCGACCAAATTATTTTGAACCGTTATATTAACAGTATTATTACTCGAATTTACGTTAATATTCATAGGCGCGCTATTAGGAATCGCTTGGAAAGGAACGTTGATCATAGTGCTGCTTTCGCTTTTCTGTTGGTATGTTAAAGTGTCGTTAGAGATTCCAGCTGCATTGTTGTTAGTATTATTTGTCACCACGCGTATGTTGTGCTGCTGTGGTACATGTTGACTTATATTATTCTCGACATTTGCATTATTTAGCCTATTTCTCTCTGGAAGATTGATGACTCTGTTATTATTTTGTGAATTCACCTGTATAAAGCCCATTTGGCTATTGCCTGGAACTGTGTGATTTTGTTTATCGTTAGTTCCGACTACATTAACTTTAGCACAGTCGCTAACGGGCATATTAGTATTAGACGGTGGTCCCATAATATTTTTCCCTCTTGATGGTTCTGGTGCAAACTTAGGTGGTTCGTTTACTGCCATGTTTGTCCTATTTATTTGGCTATCCATATTAGTAATCGGTGTTTGAGTTAAGTTGTTCATATTCATGCTACAGCTGCTCATATTTATTTGCGAATTATTTGAAACTTGACCAGTCAGCATCTGATTTTGATTATTAGTAGTATGAGTCTGTGAATTGTTCATCATCATGTGATTGGAATTCGACATAAGATTAGTTACTTCTGTAGAGTTATTGCAACTCATTAATAAATCGTGACCATTGATTGAGTTTTGGTTGTTTGCGCCGTAAATAGAGCTGTTATTGATATTGTTCATCATCATATTGTTAGACATATTGGTATTATTTACGTTCATACCATGCATCATATTTCCATTGTTGCTTAAATTCATATTATTATTTGTGTTCATATTTGCACACATTTCAAACGCAGACTGGTTGTTAGTAAACTGTGAACTGGTCGAGCTTGAACAACTGCCACTGCATGAATTTTGGAGTTCATTCTTAATATCCGGTATGTTAGGCATGTGCATCAATGAATTATTTAATGATTGGTGATTAGCATTAGACATTTGCATTGTATTGTTAAGATTATTATGCATATTCATGTTATTCATTGAACTAATGTTGTTAATCTGATGTTGCATCAAATTATTATGTTCCATCGAATTTCTATTGTTTTGCATTTGGTTCATAGTATTCAGATTTTGCATTGCCATAGAACTATTATCGTGCAGCCTGTTACTGTGCATATTGGGTATAACGGTTGAACTGTCCAATTGATTACCGAGGCCCATATTGACGTTATTTCCAGACATATTATGATGCATGTGCATGTTACTGTCCATCTGTTGTCTATTATGCATTTGGTTTGAAACATGTTGATGCAAGCCCATTAAAGCATTATCCATGTGAGGTCGAGTATTTTGCAACTGCATCATGTTAGACATTTGATGTTGGTGATGATGTATAGCATTATCCATTTGTCTATTTTGTTGTTGCATGGTCATTTGTTGATTCAGATGCATGTTGTTATCGATTTGTGAACGGCTATTATTACTGGTCATGTGATGATTCATTTGTTGCATAGAATGCATTTGCTGATTATGTAAAGACTCAATAGATCTGTTGTTTGAGTGAATTTGGTGATTAGAATTGTTTATATTATGAGATTGCATGTTTTCCATCATCATTCTATTATTTTGCATATTACTCATGTTAGATAACGACTGATTCATATGCATGTGATTTAAGTCACCCAGGTCAGCACGATTCATATTGTGATTGTTTCCTATATTGTGCATACTAACATTCTGGCTTAAAACGTTGCTGTTGTCCGGTGTGCTTCGATTAGAAATCATATTGCTCTGATTATGACCTGGCTGACCACTAATAAGATTGTCATGGTAAGATCTGTTAGTAGGCCCAGAATTCAGCTGTTGCATTGATCCGCTATTTTCTACGTGACGATTGTGTTGAATCTGTCCATTCATTATATGGATTTGGTTAGGAGATGTATGCTGTCCATTATCGTGTGATATCATTTGCATACTGCCATGTGGCAAATTAGATGTATTTAGAGCATTATTAGCCAAATCATGCTGTTGGTTGTTTTCGCTAGCAATATTCATATTAACTCGATTATTGGCCATCTCCTGACATGACATATTAACATTTTGCATTGAGGTATTCGCAGGATTCATTAGATGTACTTGTCCATGTGAGGAACTGTTTGAAACTGTACACATTTGATTTTGGTTATTAGGAACAGTCATTGAGTTTTGATTACTTTGCGTTGGCGGTCTCATCATGCTAGATGGAATGATACTTATTGATGGCGTATTGTTCATGTTCCCTTGAACTTGGCAACTACTCAACTTATGTATATTTATTTGATTTTGGAAATTATCATTATGTTTATTTTCATTAGGACCGATATTTTGATAATTATTTTTGTCATTTTGTGCGTTGTGTTGAGAATGCGACGCCATTATTTCCTGTGAGAAATTCAAGTGACCTCCCTCAGTCTTGGAGAGTGCATTTATTTTACTCAATTTCATTGTTGTATCAGCGTCGAAATTACTATTCATAGATGAAACAGGAGGATAAATGTTTCCCGCTGTAATTTGTATCACATTATTAGAAGAGTGATGGCTAGCATTAATATTGGATTCGAATTGATGGATATTACTTAAAGAATTTCCACTGTTGTTCATTGATAACAAACAGTTCTGATTGTCCTTTCCAAGTTCAGTATGTGCCATTTGTCTCCCAGTAAGCAGATTATTATGGATATTCATGGAAGAGTTCATTGCAGAATTAGCCTTTGCCCCAATATTGTGCAGGTCAGTTTTATTTTCTGTCTGTGTGTTTCTCCACGGAGTCGGCGACTTAATACTTTGCGTCACACTTATTGTTGGTAGACTAGAACAATTCGACGTGTCATGTAAATTACCACTTATTTCGATCATGTGTGAGTTTTCAATTTTCATTGTATTATTTTTGCTAGTAGATGGTGCAATTGAACTTGAAACAATCGGTTGTGACAAAGGTATCGACTGCATAGAAAATGACATAGTATTGGGAATAGTTTGTGAAATTGCCATTACAGGTTGACCTATTGATGATACGAGAGTCACATTTGGCGACATAGAGACAATATTAGGTTTTGAAATGTTAACCCTCTGTAAACTTTGTGTCGTATTAGACAAAGTCATGCTGTGTATCTGAGAAGTGATCGGATTTAAATTCTGTTTTCCATTCAATATATGTCCTTGTTGGGATCCAATTGTTAGCGGAGCTGGGCTCATTTGAATTACTTTTGGAGTTTGTCTGTTATTATTAGACTGTTTATCTGGTAAGGGTTGCAATGTCAAATTAGGCACTGAAGTTTTAACATTTTTCAAACCTGGCGGTGATGACTGAACTGACGTTACAACATTCGGAGTTGATGAAGTGACGACAGTATCACCTACATTGTTTACGACTACATATCCAGTGGGAACTTCGACAATCGGTTCTATTTTACTAGCTTGGAACACTTGAGTAGTAGTTGCAGAGAAACTACTGTTCTGTGCGAGTACGCCTTGCATTGCAGTAGATACAAATTGTTGTGATGACATTACGGTATTCTGTACAATGGTTTCTAAACCGTAATATACAGGTTGAGTTGTTGTTAAATACATGCAACCGGAAGAATCAGTAACCATTTCCAGAGTTGGGGCCGATCCTAAGAGGACCTGATCATTGCAAAACTGTGGTAATATTGTCCCTTGAGGAAGAATTGTTGTGCCAGGTCCAGAAGTTATTATGGTATTGCCTTGGGACGATAATGCATTCGGAATTATAGTGGTTTGACCATTTCCGATACCACTTTGGGGTACTACCGTCCCCGTTTGTAAGGCTTGAGATGTTATATTTCCAGATGTTAGACCTTGTATAGTTCCTTGAGGTATTATCGTAGCTCCGTTTTGAGTATGTATGGTTTGGGGTAGTATAGTCGGCCCGTTGGGACCCTGAGATATTATGCCTTGCGTTTGAATTGCTCCTTGAGGAAGAATCGTAGCTCCTTGTTGGATGGCTTGCGGCAATATGCCCACATTTCCTTGAGGTAGCAAGACAGGTATACCCCCACTAGGAACAGCAACTAATCCGCCAGATTCTGTTTGTTGAATTTGGAATGTTTGAGGCATAAGTCCACCCTGGGAAATAAATTGTGTTGGTCCCGTTTTGAAATCTCCTTGAGGTGCAATAGTTGCTATATACTGCATATTTTGATTCTGCTGTTGAGATAATGCTTCAACATACGCCGACATAATGTTTTGGTTTGAGACTGGTTGCACAATTATTGAAGGCTGGCCTGTCTGGTTATTTGTTTGAAGCTGTATGACAGTGTTACCTGGTCCCAGTGGAGACTGATTGATCGTAGTAAATGTCTTCTCTAATTTTGTTTGCCTTATTTTTGTGGCTGGTTTAGGAATTGGTCTCCCTCTAACTCGATTTGCGGCTTGGAAAATTGGTTTTGGTTGCACATGCGTTGGTTGTTTTTTCGGGGACTTCTGTGGTGTACTTGGCAGGATTAACTGATGTTTCGTTTGGGAAGTCGGCGACGTTAGCCTTTGCGCTGTCATAGCGGGTACGACTATAGTGGGATTCCCTTGAATTTGTGGCCTTATCATTGGCTGAATATTTTGTATGATTGAAGCATTAGGCATTCCCTGGATAGAATTAACTGGTAGAGCGATAGATGATGCACTCGCCATATTAGGAAAATTAGCAACTTGATTTTTGCTTTGGATCATTGGTGTAATATTTCCAGCTTGGTTAGAAGGTATCGTCAATACTTGATTATTTGATGATAGTACTTGAATTCCGCCTGATCCAGAAAACAAGTGTGCCATATCGCTGCCTTGGATTTGCTGTACGTTTGGATTGCCAGTACCTGGCTTTAAGCAAATATTGTATGGAATGATTCCCTGTTGAGTAATTAATTGCGGAGTCATTATTTTTTGTCCGCTAGCTGAACTTGTTTTGGGTGGTAGTAACATTTGGGGTGTAACAACAATCTGTGGTGAGGATAATACTTGTTGGTTGGCAGATACTTGCACATTAGTAGTTTTGCTTTGATCAAATATTACAGTGCCTGATTTCATTTGCTCTGTAATTGTCATAGTCATCTCATTTGCTGGACCAGGTGAAGGTGTTTCAACAATTGTACCATTAATTGTTATTTGCCTCGTATTAATAGATGTTCTTCTTGCAGAAATACTTTCTGCTTTTACTGTATTATCAGTTCCGCTAACTACTCCTGCGTGAATTATCATAGGTTGGGCAAAAGCGCCTTGAAAAGCGTTTTGAAGTGTGGTCAATGTCCTGTTCTCGGGAGATTTAGGATTTTCACTTTCACTTTCACTCGTAGACATCATATCACATGACGGAATATGTCTATCGTAAGATTCCTTATTACGGTAAGTGCACTGACATCTATCACATCTTACTAATTGTTCCATCTGCCCAGAGGTGCTGGAATTGTCATCTAGAGGTCGCATCACTAACTCCGGTTGCCCGCTTATAGAATTTCCAGCAATAGTCACGGTGTACGTGCTCTCTGACCCACTAGCTCTGTATAGAAACTGGTTTGTTTGGCATTTTGCTGAGTTATCATTACCTGGATGATTATCTTCAGCACCATCGAGTTGTTGAATGTTAGTAAAATCTTCCTGAGGGCTATTCGGTCGGGAGCTGCATGTGCTTTCGGAGCCTGACCAGTCTACAGCACCGTCCAATTGGGAAATAGGGCTACATTGTATCTTTGTGTAAAAATCAATGACGTCAGTATAGTATCCATCTGATTTATTATTTTTATCATCTGTAGAAGGATCCTCTTTCTGTTTAGGAGATGTAGTGCGATAATTAAGACCAGATGAATGTGGTGCTTCATTACATTCATTGCTCGTAAACGTTTCTGGCTTTGCTTTTTTGTCTGCACTACTTTTGTCTAACTCTTTTATTGACTCCAAAACAGTATCAGTAACTCTTTGAATAGGGCTAAGTTTGCCAGTCACTGTTGAAGATTTTCCCATTTTGCACCTCTTTATAGTAGATGTCAATAAGCTTGTGTCAAACTTATTATTCCAAGTCAAACTCGTGGACCTCTGCTGTCCTCGTCCAGTTGTTAAAGTTTTGAGATTATGGTTTTGTAAAAGCATCTCTGACTTACTTCTTTTCAATTCTTTATTACCTGATTCTAATCGTGCGTTTAACAGTTCATCAATAAAATCATTCGAGCGAGAGTCAGACTTATCATCGGATTGAGTTATGGCCCCATAAAATTCACTTTTTAAATCCATTGCAATAAGATCTTCATACGACATAAGCTTAGGAAAAATGTCTTGCATTGATATGCCATCTAGGAGATCATGATTTAGGTCTTCGAATATCGCGTCTTTTACTTCGGGTGGCAGAAGGTCAGCAGTGTTCTGAGGCTCTTCTTCATCTTGTTGCTCTTGCTTGCAAACGTTATCTAACAAGTAGTCAACCACTTTTTTGACAGCCAGATCTTCCAAAGTGACTGTATTTCCAAACTTGATTGGAGTTTTATCACTTTTCAGCATTGTTTTACCGGTGCCAGCTTCCAAGCTCTCATGCCACGCCCCTATTTCTGCTATAACACGCTCGACAATTTGGACGTCCATCGAGTGATCGACAGTTATATTCACACCAAAATCAAAACCGGGCATTGGTTCTGCTAGTATAAGTTTTGTTTTTATAGTGTACCTCACAATTTTAGTGGGTTTTTTACACGACCAAAACAGTCGACTGCAAGAAAAATCTACTGGCATCAAAAATTCTTCATAATCAGACACTGATGGCACTATTTTTCCAAGACTATGGACTGTCAATGAGCCCATCAGAAATTGTACTTTGTTTATTTCACTGTATCTTTTCTTTTTCTTATCCAGCTCTACATAAACTGGTCTTGTTAGTTCAAAGTCTGCATCTTTTTGTAAGCTTTTTTTTGGAATGTCTTTTCCATGAGTAGGGCAGAACACTCGTTTGTCATCCATAAACGCACAGCTAGCTTTCCTCGCGCAGGCATAATGATATGTCTCACTGCAGTTCTTTGCACAGCAACCCACACTCGCTCCTTTAACTTCACATTCGGCACACTTGATCATTTTGCCTCTCGAAATTGCTGAATGAACATTTTGAAGGGAGCCATCGATTTCCTCAAATACTTCTGCAGACCATAATGCACAGTTGGCATGGATCCAGTCATTTTGTCCACAATACAGCAGCCTTCCTTCCATAGCCGGTGATCCGTCGCCAGTAGTTTTGCAAAGCACGCATATTCGCGAGTCAACGACAGGATAAAATTCTAGTAGTTCCTCATCTTCTCTCTCTCCTTCAGATTCCAGTTTCGGCACTAGTTGGTCAAGCGGCCGTTCTACTTGGGCGGTTGTTTTCATACCTTTGGTGTCTGCCATTTCTACATCTTTCAAGGAATCAGAATCTTCCAGTTCACCTTCAACTTCTAAGTTGGGCTGAAGACAATTGTTTTCACAATCAAACCAAGGAAAGGTCTCAGAAAACAAGTCCTTATAAATTGACTGGAGATCAACACTTGCTGTCCTTTCAATGACATCTTTCATATCATGATTGAAATCTTTCAGAGAGATGTATTCATCACTGTTTACTCTTTTCTTTATATCGAGCAATGATGGTGACAGTATTCTATTAATATCATCCAAAATGGTATCATCAACAGACATGCTCGGTTGTCTTATAATCGCTGGGCTTAGCTCTTGTTCACTGCGAGCCTGCGGGAAGCCCGTTGTGGGCTCTTCGTCGTCAGATATCGGCTCATATTTGTCATCATGTAAGGTAGTTGGCAACATAGTAGTTGCTTTTTCTGTGTTATTTTGGGGGGGATTATTTTCGTGAACTTCTACACAAGGTGTGTTGAACTCAGTTTTGTTGTTGTAAAGGCCAGTAGAGAAACATATTTCTTTGTTTTGCATTAATGGCTCTTGAAGATTGACGACTTTCTGCAAAGTGTGCGGAATTTCCTCCTTTTCCATATCCACATCAGTCATAAGGGAGGAGCAGTGCCACATTTGGAATGCGTTAGGGTCATCAAATTTATTTTGCGGAAGATTATTTCGGCGTCCTCTTGCAGTGTTTCTGTAAACTTTAGTTTCTGTGGTGTTCTTCAAAGATTCGTCTGTACTGTCGAAATGTAATTTTCTTATCGCCTGAGGAGACATGAGTCTGTAGGGTTTGTTGGGCACAGGCGTATTCTTGTGAGGGGTCAGTTTCAGAAGCGCACAAGCCTTTTTGTTTTTGGCCAGCAGTTTGAGTAAGTGTAAAAGTCTTCCTTTTAGATGATCAGTGAGCATTTTTCGCCATGGCGGATCATTGGGCATACACTTGCAGCAAATATACTCGATCGATGGTGGCAATGCAGATAAAAGCTGGTAGCCTTCACCAGATAAGCCTTCGCAACTCGCGTGTACCCAGCGTGCGCACCAACCACATTCCATCATCTGCGAATAAATAAAATTTATATTATTCACAATACACTTAAAAAACTCTGAAATTCAACTAATGTGTAATGTGTGTGAAGAATTTTGCACACTTACGTACCTTGCTATCAAAATCATTGTCTCTATAACAAGCTTGGCAAAGCGGACAGTAGTTGCCCTTTTGTCGGAGCTTGAAGCAGGGTCTGCAGAAAGGAAGGCTTCCGACAAACTTGTTCACTCGGCTGCTGTCGCAACTCTTGCACTTCAAGCACGAACTGCAGATCTGAAAAGATATAAGCGCTGCTTAAAAACTTTGACGCATGAATCCAGTCACACGGGAAAGAAGTCAGAATTAAATAAAAATGTAAACGGCCGCCTTAAATTTGGAAAGGGTCGTCATTGTCTTAACCAGGGGCTAATTACTGTATTTTTATTGACAAAAAAAATGCCTTGGGCAAACATTTTGACGTCCATCCTTTTACAAACTTATCTGACCCAGTGACAGTGTTGCTAGTAAATATTAAAAATAAAATAACTAGTGGTTCGCCCCGAACTGAGACCTCGCGGTATCCATAAACTTGTACAGAGCGCCATCTATTGACATAATTGTGAAGTTCTGTTAATAATACTGAAGCACATTAAAAATTAAATAATTTCGTTTCCTTATAATATTTATCTAATTTTAGTATTTGTTGTTCATGTACAGGATATAATTCAAATAATTGATAAGTTTCAGGCTCAGCCTTTCAGAAAATTGAGAGTTCTGAGGTCAACTTTGGACGTTAGAAAATCGCCACTTTGAAAGCCCCCCATTTCGTCAATTTTAAGGGAAAAATTAAAAAAAATATATTATTGGAGTCTATTCCTAATTATCAATGATATACCGCAACCCTATGTAACGCTATAAAAAAATATTTTACTTCGCATTCGCTTCTATGAGAGCCCCCCTGAAATAAAGATTTTTATAACTTTTTAAGCCATATTTGGCGGGAGGCCATCGGTTTACATATTATATTCAAATTTGAAGTAATTACGTTCAGTAATTTAGAAGTCATAATGCTCTGACAGACGGACGGACGGACGGACGGACGGACGGACGGACAAGTGCCAATTCACTCAAGTAGACTCAGAGACCTTCGCTTCGCTCGGTCAAAAACTAAACAGACATAAAAATAAGGTTCAATTTTGGCCACTGGGCCAGATAAGTTGGTGGGACTATAAATTGTTGACTTACCGTCAATGGAGAGTTTTAGGTGGAGGGCACTTGCTTAGAAGATGTCTTAACGCACACGTGGTGTTTCTCCGCGTACCACACGTGCTCTGTCTACTGCGTCAACATACACACCTGTGGCCAGTCGTTGCGGTGGTCGGGCGCGCGGCGGGCAGGCACGCGGCGTGAAAGGGGGGCGCGCACGAGCGGTACCGCAGCCGCGCGGCCGGCCCAGCGCACGCCGCGCACCACACGCAGCGCGCGCACGTCCACGCGCCGCCGCCGCCGGCTTCCTCTGCGCACCATACGTGCTCTGTCTACTGCGTCCACATACACACCTGTGGCCAGTCGCTGCGGTGGTCGGGCGGCGCGGCGGGCAGGCACGCGGCGTGGAAGGGGCGCGCGCACGAGCGGCACCGCAGCCGCGCGGCCGGCCCAGCTAACGCCGCGCACCACACGCAGCGCGCGCATGTCCACGCGCCGCCGCCGCCGGCTTCCTCCGCGCACCACACATGCTCTGTCTACTGCGTCCACATACACACCTGTGGCCAGTCGCTGCGGTGGTCGGGCGGCGCGGCGGGCAGGCACGCGGCGTGGAAGGGGCGCGCGCACGTGCGGCACCGCAGCCGCGCGGCCGGCCCGGCTAACGCCGCGCACCACACGCAGCGCGCGCATGTCCACGCGCCGCCGCCGCCGGCTTCCTCCGCGCACCACACATGCTCTGTCTACTGCGTCCACATACACACCTGTGGCCAGTCGCTGCGGTGGTCGGGCGGCGCGGCGGGCAGGCACGCGGCGTGGAAGGGGCGCGCGCACGTGCGGCACCGCAGCCGCGCGGCCGGCCCGGCTAACGCCGCGCACCACACGCAGCGCGCGCATGTCCACGCGCCGCCGCCGCCGGCTTCCTCCGCGCACCACACATGCTCTGTCTACTGCGTCAACATACACACCTGTGGCCAGTCGCTACGGTGGTCGGGCGGCGCGGCGGGCAGGCACGCGGCGTGGAAGGGGCGCGCGCACGAGCGGCACCGCAGCCGCGCGGCCGGCCGAGCGCACGCCGCACACCACACGCAGCGCGCGCATGTCCACGCGCCGCCGCCGCCGGCTTCCTCCGCGCACCACACGTGGTACCACTCGCAACAACTGCCGCACACTAGCATCTGGGAATACATAAATTAATGATGTTATAGCAACACAAATTATCATTTGGTATTACCACAGAATACATATTTCGACTTTTCTTATATGACTTAACATTTATAATGTGTTATTCAAAATAATCATGTGCATTAAAAAATTATATTTTTAACTATAAAATTCTGTGACAGCCCTAGATGCTACATGGTATTTACTAGGAACTGTTAAGTATTCTGTGGTATTACGTCATTATTTTGCAAAGCAAATCAATATACATGTTTAAAAAACTAAGAATATTTGAAATTATTATTGAGTAAATAGTCTAGTCAACAAGTGCTTTTTGGGTCAAATTTTTTTCTCCGCCTCCGAAACATATGAACGAGGTGTCATTCGATTCGGAATAGCGTTTTCGAAAAAAACAATTAACTGAAAAAAATGGGGTTTGGTTTCTTACAAATATCTCAAAAACTATTTGACGTTTTTCAAATTTAAAAATGATTCAAAAAGAGAAGGAAAGGACCTGACCAGTGGAACTATGGGAGCTTGCCTAGGTGTCAAAAATCAATGTGGAGCAAAGATTTTTGAAGTGAAAACTTCTTGTCGCGTTGAGCACTTTTTGGTAGGGAGTAAACTTGCGGATTCGCGTCACCGACATGTGACATGCCTGCTCCGCGCCGACATGCGACATGCCTGCTCCGCGCCGACATGCACGCGTTGTTACGAAGACAAAAGGTCTTAAATATAAAAATGTACTACATTCGTAATTAAACTTTAACGACTTAGTTTTAAGGTTTTAAGTTTTAAATATTCGTTTTCACTTCTATCGGCAGTCATCGGGACTGCAGAAGTGAAAATTTTATATTATTTGTTATAAAAAACTGAAAAAAATAAAGAAAAGTTCCACCAAATAACTGCTGATTTCCCACACTAGATGGCGCTAGACGTTGTGGTTAGCGAGTCTAAACAATTATTTTCAACTATTCGACCACGTTGTTTAGGAAAAAAATAAGCTTTGCATTATTTGAGGGCAATACTGGAATAATAAAATTATATTTGCAAGGATTATGTAGACTAGACTAAAAGGATGACTTGACATTATAACTTTCGTAACTTTTTATTTTCCTATAGAATATGAAAACATTTACAGAATATGAAAAAAAGAAAGTTTACCTTCTCTCTGCCAGCGCTTCCACATAAAAAACATAGCTTGGCTATTGTGAAAGGTATAGTGCCAATGAGACCAAAGCCAGAGTTGCACACTTCATCAGGATCATAGCTTTCCCAAAAGTCCACGCAAATCAATTCCGGGCGGTTTTGGCCACATTTTTGAGCGCGACCTCGGACCTAAAATCAGCGAATGTTTTAAAAAACCTGGTAAACAAATGTGACTCAGGGTTAGATTACACAATATTGTTAAGTTAAAAGCGCTGATGAAAAGTGTGGTGTGAAGTGATTAGTAAATCAACCTGTAAACTGTCATGCTGTTAAATCTAAATTGAGTAGAGCACTTTGAACCTGCAAGGATCACTAATCAATGTGTGAACATTTACTTTACACATAACACAATAAAATATGTCAACTAAACACTTCACACCTGAGATTTTTACTTATTATGAAATTTAATTTAATTTAATGTAAGTAACATCATCTATGAACGTAATTTACAAGTAAAACTGAAACTTGACTCTAGAGATTTGTGAGATTGAATGTACCTAGGTTCTATATCTATAATGTAGAAAAACCCACTAATAAAAGGTTTTGAGAAATTGCAACAACGTTTTCCAAAAACCAAGTTGCCGGCGTAAGTGTGACTAATTCTGTTGAACACAATCTCTTAACTAGACTGAATTGACAGGTCTAAATCTAGTGCTTTCCTTTTCTGCATGACTTCTTATGTAATGTCATAATACTATAAGCAATAAATGACATGAAACAACCTACATTTGTTATATTTGTGAACGGTTTCAAAGTTGACTTTCTTGGAACAAGGTCCATAATTGTTTCATCTTCGCTAGAATCTTTGCTCTGTTTAGTCACAACTTCCATCTTTCTCTTCTTAGGCTCAATTTGCACTTCTGGATCAGTCTCCTTAGTAGAAACTTCAGTAACAACTTGTGGTTTGTTCTCAGTATCAACTTCGGAATCACAGCTAGACAAGTCTGGGATGACCCTATCTTTTTCGTCTACAGGCATAATATGACTGTCTTCATCGGAAATGGTTTTTTCATTCTTCTCTTTCTCTTCAGAAGTAGGAAATGTTGCAATTGGCTGACCCAATACAATGGAAGCACTTCTACAGACATGTTTAACTCTGGGACCTTTGAGCTCCATTTTCTGGCGTTTGGGATCTTCCGCCTGTTTGGATTCATCTTTATCTTTCTTGCGCACTTTGATCCTGGTCAAACGACGCTTTCTGTTGGTACTGAAATCTTCATTGTTCTCCTCATTCGCGTCTTGGTCTTTGTGCTGTTTCGCTTCCTTCTCCTACGCAATAAAAAAGTTAGTGAAATAATAAAATTGAATATTTAATAAATTCAGTTTTTTTATTTGTATCCATAATAAATATTATGAATACGAAATTATAGCTGTCTGTATATCTGTTAATTACCATTTCACATCAAATTTGTTAAATTAATTTTTTGATTTTGGCAATATCGAATTTGATCATTGAGTTTTGTGAGTATTCTGACAAACTCAAAATCGTCAAAAACTGGACACAACATTCTTCCTTGCATGTATCAATCATTAGGAATTTTTACAGCAGAGATATTATGTCCATCATAGATAAATTATTCAAGGAAGGCTGGAAGAGTTTTTTATTATAGAGCTTTTTAATAAGCTTTACCTTTGTCCACTTTTTCTATCAGTTTTAATACATAATTTAAAAAAAAATATATTTTTCATTGCCACACAAATATCAAATGTCGAATATTTATTATCTAAGTTTGGAGGAAGTTTGTTTAAGCAAATAAATATAGCTATATATAGTGGATAAAGTTGCTGGAAAGAATTAGTAACAACTATTATTAATTCAACAACTCTTACCTCAGTTTTTTCAATATCTTCAGAAGATTTCTTCGTTGTTTTAACTGCAAATATGTTGTTTTCATTTTCAGTTCCCAGTGTATTGAATGTTGATTGAGTAGTAGACGTATTACTCGACCCTATTTTTAGAGGGTTAGCTTGAGTTAACGGTCCTGGAGGCTTGGATCCACTCCTCATGTAAGGGGGTAGCATAGCAGTTAAAGTAGCTCTTATATGAGGTGGAACTTGGAATGCCTTTAGACATAACTTGAGCCAACAGGCTGGGCAACGAGATTTGTTAGTGCATTTCAGTAGTTTCCATTGTTGGGATCGTACAACTGGGGGCACATGACAGTTGCCTGTAAATACAAGAAAAAAAGTATGATATTTATGGTGAAGTTCAAACGAAGAAAGACACTGACTTTAAATTTTAAGGGAGTGGATGAATGATTTTGATGACTTTCCTGGTGCAGTGGTCGACTTGTAAGTGGGAGGTTCGGTCCCCCACATGTCAATTTGGAAATTTATTTCTAAATTGGGATGTTGCCTATGTCAAAAATACTTACTTATAAATACTTTTTAGTGACAATTAAATATAGAATTTCATAAAATACGCAATATTCACCACATACACGAGAAACTGATCAGGGGCATGGCTGGAGTCCACTACCATCTTAGACTGCATCACCACTTAACATCCTGGCCCAGATCACAGTCTAGGGCTAACTTGAAGGAGAATTTAAAAATTAATATTTAAGCTACAGTATAGTTTAGCTCGTCTCCTTTTCACAAAAGTAAGATTTTTGAAGATTTTTGACGACCTCCATGGCGCAGTGTTGAGTGCTGTTGCCTTAACGTGCGGAGGTTCCGGGTTCGATTCCCGGCAGGGTCAATGTGGGAATTTATAATTTCTGAATTTTCCCTGGTCTGGCCTGGTGGGAGGCTTCGGCCGTGGCTGGTTACCACCCTACCGGCAAAGACGTGCCGCCAAGCGATTTAGCGTTCCGGTACGATGCCGTGTAGAAACCGAATAGAGGTATGGGTTTAATATAACTGCCATGCCCCTAACAGGTTAGCCCGCTACCATCTTAGACTGCATCATCACTTACCATCAGGTGAGATCGCAGTCAAGGGCTAACTTGTAGTGGATAAAAAAAAAAAAAAAATTACATACCTTCACCCCTAACACAATGTGTAACCACAGGTGAAGTCCGCAGCACCATCTTGTCTTTCTTCAGCAACTTGGAGATGAACTTGCGACATGACTCACATGAGTAAATGCCAAACTTGCGAGCTTGTCGCACAAATCTGTAGAAGCGTACTGCGCCACAGACTCCACATGTTACAGTTGCTGGAGGGTTATTAGCTAAAAAAAAATTAATTTTCAACACACATATTACTAGCAAGAGATTTATTTATTTTATTATATTTATATATATTATTATTATTTATATATACTATTATTAATCTTATAAAATTGACATAAAATTGTGTTAAATTACAAACAGATATATTCCTAGCGGTCCGCCCCGGCTTTGCACAGGTAGCACTAATCCTCAAAATAGTCCTGGATACCCAATAATAGCCAGTTGGCACTGGGTAGCACATCAGGTTTTACATTAGCGCTGCGATATCTCTGCACTGCTGGTCGCCCCTATTTCTATAGCGCGTTAATCTTTCCTCTTTATTAGTTTAGAAGACAAATGGATTGGATATTCAAATAAAAATTAGAATAATGAGTATTAGAAACTCTCTCTTAAATAAAAATATAATCAATTATTAAAAATAAATACTTATTAACAAAGTAACTTACATGAAACTGTTGTCAGTGCAGAGAAAGGTCCATCAAGCCCTGCTGAAGATGGTGCAGGAGTTGTTAACTGTAGCCTCGCCTCTCTTATGATGACTTTTCCACTCAGCAACTGGGAAGCAGAAGACTTGTCTTTTTCAGGACTTGCTGGAGGCTGTTTCTCTGCTTCTTCACCACTTCCTTCAAGACTATCACTTTCCCAACTCTCTTCAGACTCAGACCCACTGCTGCTAGTTGAACTGCTAGCATCAGAAATGTCCATAAGCTTTCTCATGGCATGTCCTGACCTTTCTTCTTTATTTGGTTCAGGTGATTTCAACTTTTCTAGAGTTTCCACATTTGAATTCTCATCTGCAGAGTATTCTTTATCTCTTTCTTCGTATGAAAAGAAATCTCGCACTACTTTCCTTGAGCCTGTGCTGCTGATATTAGAAAATGAGTTTGTTGTTTTATCTTTGAAAAGACTTGAGGCAAGTGAGTGCTTGTCTTTTGCTTTTTCACTATCATTGGTTCTGTCAGATTCCTCTTCATCTGGTGTATCCTCATCATTGTGCAGATTATTGAAGACTAGCCTCTTTAGTTTTGGTTTCTTGAGAACCTTGCCAGAGGTTAAGCTACTTGGAACTATTGTTTGTTCATCTCCATCAATAAACCTCTTGTTTGGTTTAATTACTCTGGAGGAGTGACTGCTTCTTACAGGGAGTACAAATTTCTGTGAATTTCCACTTTCTTTTTCAGTTGGAGACAAATTTCTGGGTGGGGGAGATGTGCTACGTGTTTCGGTAAATTGCGAAAACTTATTTAATGGTTTTGAAAGAGGATTCAAGTTCTTCCTCAAGTATCCTTCTTGATAGTCTGATGAAGATTTAGAGCTTAAATCTGTCAGTTTTGCAGGTTTCAGTATACTATTGAATGTAGAATACTCAGTTTGTTTAAGTGAAGATTTCTTTTTGATAATAGACACTAGAGGTGCATGATGTTTTATTGGAACCTTTTTCAATGGTAGGAAAATATCTTCACAGCTCTCTACTGTACCAAATGTCACAGTTTTCTTAACTGGTTTTGGTTTATCATTTTTTGGCGGCTCCATTTTATTCTGTGACCTAGTGCGGACAGGGGATTTAGATGGATCTTTTTCTTGATTGTCAGGATTGATCTTCTCTATACCATTGGTTGTTTTATCTTCACTGGTTGCATTTGCCTCATTTTTACTGTTATTTTCCTTCTTTTCTTCTTCCTGCAGTATAAATAACGAACAATATACTACCAAAAATTATAGTAGTACATTATTGTAAATTGTGTTGCATTGTAAACGCATTGTATAAGTATTTATTTCGTTTACATAAAAATAGGTGACTAATAGAATAATTAAGGTTAAATTACGAACTCTAAAGAGCATAGGTAGGTATTAAAAAGTATTTAGGTAATAAGGAGTATTTAAAATTTTATATATTATTTTCTACTTTGTTTTCATTCAAGGAAGGAACCAAGAAGGAACTCAAAAATCAATTGAAAATGTCAAAATGAAAAATCACAACATTTTTTAAAATTTTATCTTCAGGCCTGCAGCCTTGGGTTCTAACTTCTAGCCAAAGACTACAATATCTTCTAACCCATTAATTGCAGTCAGAACATAGATATAGGTCAGACCTTTGATTGTATGTCAGACTTATAGAAAACCATAGAAATAGGAACGTAGTCGTGTAATGTAATAATAATTCCCAAAGACCTTACACTAGTGTAAGGTCTTTGATAATTCCTAATTCCATGTAGAAAACACAAAAAAAAACACAGACACTAACCAAAATTTTGACAAAAATTTAAAAACAGTTGGCACACCTGAATGATTTTCACAGAAAAAAAAACTCTAATGTCTTTGGTAATTATTTCTAAAAAAACGGCCTTTTTCGTGGAACTTCAGCAAAAATTAGATAATTTGTATTTGTTTGTTTCAAGTGTTTAAATCGGACAAAAATATTATTATGGTAAAAATAGTTTAATCTTGCTTTAGAAAATAATGCAAGATGAAATTTTTTCCTTTTAAAATACCTTCACTATATAATTACTTTCATAATGTGTTATTTTAAATGGTGAGTACATTTTCTTGTTTAGAATACTTACCTATTGGCAATTGAAATGTTGAATAACTAATAATATAACTAGGTACCCTACTATTTAAATGAATTTCGTCTTTTGAACTTTGCTAATAATTCGAAAATTGCATATTGATATTGAATGAAATTAATGTTTTAAAAACATTTTTAACAAAAACTTTTTGCAGTAGGAATTAATACTTATGTATACTTAAAACAAAATTCAATGCAATGCATAGATAAAAGCAAATCAAGTTTTTTTCTTTTGATTTTTCCATTTATTCAAAATTTCAAATAAATCTGAGGATCTTTTATGTCACTAAAATTAAGTATACTATGTAAGTATGATGAAGATAAAGATGAGATGAGATAAGTACCTACTATTATGTTGTTTTATAATTCATGAACTATTAAGTAGGTATTTTGATTCTTCTAGTATAGTACTTACTTAGTCGTAATATATTTTGTAATTAAAACTGGCATTTATTTTCTAATTTAATACACTTATGTATAGTTCGCGCGCGAGTTGAATGCAGAGTAAATGTATGTGTCACCATACATTTGCTCTGCATTCAACTCGCGCGCGACCTGTAGGTATAAACACATACTCACCTACCCTTTGTAATATCTGTTTCATTAAGGTCAGGTTTATTAATTTATATATGTTGTATGTTGACTTTGAGATAAGAAGGACATATGTAACACATTATGATGGATGTTTAATATCATGTTGTTAAATTTAATAGGTAGGTATTACATTCAAAATACATTTCATAAAAAGAAAACAAGATCTTTAAAGACCTATCAATTATAGAATCTCTCTATCAAATAAATAGCTGTAGGTACATGAAGTAAGTAAGTGTTTCTTTGTTTACAGTGTACATGTCATACTCAGAACATACTATTGAATGAAACCATTTTATGAAGTGTTTCCGTTTATTTTTTTTTATAGAATACCTATTGAAAGAGTAATGAAACATAGAAATATCAACTTATTAAATATCAACACTATTCTAAACTTCATGACAGAACTCTAATACTCTACAGTGCACTTTGTACGTAAAAAGTTAGGTTATATTAGATGTATCATCAATATTGTGATCTGATTGTATTAATTGTATGTTCAACTCTTCCTTTGATTAAGTGTTTAGTTTGGAATTTAGATGCCTTTGTTGTCAACACATATTGTACAGAAGGTTGAATGGCAAAATACGTTCTTGTATTGGCGCTTTACAATTCTCTTGGCGTTTCACTGGTAGGTACTTTATAGTTATTACGTAAACACAACAGTAACACATCGTCGAAAACATCAGTATTTTTTATATAACATTTTCGATACAACAATCTTCTGAAAATGCGCTTTACCTCTTTTTCCCCAGCAAAATCGTTGGCAGCCGAGCTACGGCTGGCGGAATGATTCTCAGGAGTAGTTTCATGGTAAACGGCGCCTGATAGGACACTGATACGTTTTCTGTTCTGGAATTTGAGGGGTTTACCGGGGAACCTAGACCTTCCCATTTTGATATGCACGTAAACGAAGAACACTCAGTGTGTTCCCAGCGGTCGCAAGGAAACTGGCGCGCATGCTCGGGCCCGCGCGCTCCGCAACGCCATTCCAGTCATTTATGCAATGTGTACGACAATTTACGACGCAGTTCTCTTCATATATACAGTCAAACATAAATACAAATATCACCCTTCACATTGTTTATTGAAACAAACACTTTACACAGTTTTTGCAAAAGACGACATCATCCATCATTTTAATGGTAGACTGATCGTTAGCGCCGTCGTAACGCTTCCATTCAGCGTAGCGTCAACGATAAAACAAAAGAGAATGTAGTAATGCACTCGATTCTATTGCACGAAGCATCGGTAACAGTATCTGCGTTTTGTTCCATTTGATAACACAAACGAATTATTGAAATGAATCCCTTGTAATTTGACAAAGATGGCTGTACGACGCGCTATAACAATAGCGAACACGAGTGATTAACGAGACGAGGCGCGCGAGGCCGCGGTGTGAACGACACCTGGCTCCCAGAGGCCAGTTATGGATTTTGAACCAATCGCGACGTTAATTCGGACCGGTATGAAAACAAACATGTCCGATGTCGTTCGCTATGTCTTGCTCTATATGGTAACTATCTGCATAGACGCGCCACTTTAATCACTCTTCGCCGTTTTTTATCAATAAAAATGTAAAGTTTTCATCAATCTGCGCGACTGCTCCACGGTCATTATTTTATGATTGATTTGATTTACCGAGTCGCTATCCGTAGATTGGCATTATTAATATTTTTAGAGGAGTTGTACATATCTATTAAGAACTCTTAGCGTTCTAAATAACTAAGTTATTTAACTAATCGGGATTTGATTTTGATGCTATGTGATGTTATGTTGTAGGTACAATATTATTTATAGTAGCTGATGGTAATACTGTTTCAACTTTCAACCTTTCAAGGCTTACTTAATAAGTATGTAAGTACTGTAAAATAAATAAGTCCCTACAATTATTTCAACTTCGTGCGATCTTAATAGAATACCTAACTAATACATAACTGTATCTGAATACTTTAAAATAAAAATATAATATAGGATGGATAGGTAGGTAGTTAGGTACTATAGAGTACGTAGACCTACAAAGATAATATAATTATGAGCACTACGTTCTGTAATTTACTTGAATTATAATATTTGACGAAAAATTACCATAATTACTTAATGAATGATTAGGTATATTTGCTAAGTGAGTTTTAAAACCAAGATTATTAAGTACTTATATTTTATTTGGTTCTTAATTTATGTAGATTTTCTAACAATTTTTTGACAGAGAAAATGTAATTATACTAATAACTCTACATGCCTAATTAGCTAAGAAGTAAATATGAAACTGAGAATTAAATAACTTTAATAATGCGCTTGTTAGTTGCCATTTACATTTTTGAATCAGTTCAATCCAATTGTGTAAACTCTAATAATATATTCCCGCTCCTAAATGTGTAGGTATAATGTATGTATAGAGCTACCCGCACCCTACTTACAAATGTACCCCTAAACTCTACCGGTCGATCATGCGTAAAGGGCGGAGAAGGGATGCAAAGGGAAGAGCATCGGTACTTTAACCCTAACCAATTCCATATAGCTATATACAAGCTAATCGAAATAAGTTTCTAAAAAAAGCGGCAATTAACGCTTTGAAAGCTCTGTTTTAATTTAATACTGACCTCTAGCGTGAATTATGAGAACAAAAAGTTTCTTGCTGAAAAGCTTCCTGAAATACACAGAACTAGCATGTCCTTAGTCAAATTTGATTCCGATGAAAGAGAAACTAATCACAGTGGATATTTAAACCAAATTTCACTTAAAATACACAAGTTTTTCACTCTACACACTAACACTCAGTAAACTAAAGTCATCTTTAATTAGTAAACAACAATTCGCGTGTAAATATTGTAGTAAGAGTAATATTTACATCACTTTCGGTGCACTGGTGTTGGTGCGTGAAACTGTAGTAGCGAGACTGGCGAGAAGGCGGCGCGCATGCCGCAAGGGACACGGTGTAAATATAAAAATGGACAAACTCCCCTTTCTGGGGGCTCACCCGGATGAATCATAGTAATTTAGAAGAGGTTTTCATACCGCGCTAAGATTTACAATCCAATTAGACGTAATAGATCGATAGAGTAAGTTTGTACTTTCATTGAGTTGGTGCCCGTTTTTTAAATTTAAGCGGTCTTGAATTTCGATGTTAACTTCCGTGTACCTCACAAAATATTGATCGACACGACTCCCTCCGTCTGTGGACATTTTTCACTGAGACCGATTTTAATAGGAAGGCGGATAATCGCTGTAGATCAGCCGCTTGCTATCCGTATTGTGTCCAAATGTAAGCCAGACCCTCAGAGAGCAGGTAGATTTTTTTTGTGTTATTTGGGTCGATTGCTAGAGTAGGTAAAAAATTAATGTTTCGTACCTAAGTCTTGAGTCATAACTTTGAAAAACATGAGTCTTTAAACGGTCATGTGCAATATAAAAAGAATTAAAAAAGTATCATATTATAGGTCGTCAGTTCGTTCAACTTGTAAAGGAAAAAAATTGTCGGAATTAACATCGATTTTATTATAATATTATACCTACATTAGAACCTGTTGCAGTTTTCATGGGAACAAGATCTGAACATAAAATTATAATATGTAAAACATGTAGGTGCATATTTTAAACATACACAAATACTTAGGTACATCAAATATATTATAATATTTTTATTGCTCTTCCAATCACTTGGACTTGGACAGTAGTTGAACTTACGACTTTTCGGTTTTCGTCCGTTATTGTCCTACCGTTAACCATTGAGCTATCGAGGCTGTTTGAACACACAACTTGGAGACAACTTGGAGATTTCATATGTCAAAGACGATCTCGATGTTCCAAGATTAAGAACCATTCAAGTACCTACTTGCTACTTGCATAAAAAAATGTAAGAGCATTCTAATTGATCCAGACTTTTCTCAACATTTTAAGGAACAATCTCGCTAATAAATAAAATTATGAATCATCGACATATTTGTAATACGAATTGTGTATTTTTAGATATTTTTAGTGTATTTGAATATAATCTATATATATAAAATTCAAAGTCCTGACTGACTGACTGACTGACTGACTGACTGACTGACTTATATATCAACGCACAGCCTAAACCGCTGGGGTTAGAAACTAGAAATTTTGACAGTAGGTTACTTTTGTGACGTAAGCGCTCACTAAGGAAGGATTTTTCAAAATTCCACCCCTAAGGGGGTGAAATAGGGGGTGAAAGTTTGTATGAAAGTCCGTCATTTTTCAAGTTATATCCATGAAACTTGGTATTTGAGCGTCTGGTTTAAAATAAAGAAATACGTGTTTCACAGTTTTTGAAAATTCTACCCCCAAAGGCGTTTAATAGGGGTAGAAAGTTTGTATGAAAGTCCTTCATTTTTCAAGTTATAACCATGAAAGTTGGTATTTGGGATTCTGGTTTAAAATAAAGAAATACGTGCTTCACAGTTTTTGAAAATTTTATCACCAAGGACGTTAAATAGAGAGTTTGTCCTTCAATCACGCCGCAACAGAGCAACGGATCAACGTGATTTTTTGCATGGGTATAGTTGAGGACCTGGAGAGTGATATATAATATAGGATTTATCCCGGAAAATTAAGGAGTGCCTGTGGGAATAAAAAAAAACTTATGCCACGCGAACGAAGTCGCGAGCATCCTCTAGTTATAACATAATCATAAAGAATAAATAATTGATACAAAGCAAAGTAAAGTTAAAGTAAAATACTAATACTTTATTGTACACCATAAAATAAAAAATCTAATGAAAATGGCACAACAGGCGACCTTATCGCTTACCTAAATAGCGATATCTTCCAGGCAACCTTAGAGCAAAGGACACATTTCAATAGAAAGTGGAAAGGAGGTACTAAAGAGAAGAAATTTAATTTAATTATTATTATTTGCACCTAGACTAGCGATTTAATAACCGTCCCTTTCTAAAATTCAAATTCTATGAGTAAAATAATGTTCATGATTAATTATTATACTCGTAATAATAACATGCATTGCACTCGGAAAAGGTTAATTAATCAGTATCCCCCTCCCCTTTGCACATTCCTACGTACCGTATCGTAAATAATAATAAAAAACGTGTGGTATCGTGGGACACCAGATAGGAACGAAGTTCCTTATTACATAAATAATAGGGGTTAAAGTATGAAATTGCCGTTTTATTGTAATAGGTACTTCGTATTGACATAGAACCTTCATGGTTTGAGATTGAAACTTTTTTCACATGGTACCTATGTAGTTCTTCTTTTAAAAAATGTGCAACATTCGATTATCGACTTTCAGTTGTTTTTTTTATTCAGCTTAGACAAGAAAGATGGATACTTCGAAAATTCCGAGTGATTTTTGAATACGAGTTCCGACGCGGAACTAACGCCGCAGAAACAGCTCGCAATATCAATGTTGCGTTTGGAGAGGGGACTGCTAATGAACGCATCGTGCGATTTTGGTTTAAACGCTTTCGTGATGGAAACTTTGATTTGAAGAACAAACCACGTGGAAAACCGCACACACATGCATGCATGTCTCAGCATGATGTTATTCACTATAGCTTTCTCCGATCTGGTCAAGCAATAACGGCAGATATCTACTGTGCCGAACTCCGAACAATCATAGCAAAACTAGCAGTGAAACAGCCCCGACTCATGAATCGATCTTCACCATTATTGCTCCATGATAACGCGAGACCTCATACAGCACGAGAAACCGTTTTAACTCTACAGGAACTGCAATTAGAAACCATTCGTCACCCTCCGTATTCGCCAGACCTTGCTCCAACGGACTACCATTTTTTTTCGTGATTTGGACAATTTTCTACGTGATAAAAAGTTTTCTCCTCAGGAGGCAGTACAAAATGCTTTCACACAGTTTGTCGAATCTAGATTATCAGAGTTCTATCGCAAAGGCATAAATGACCTTCCTATTAGATTGCAACAATGTATAGATAATAATGGTAATTATTTTGATTAAATAAATATGTTAAATTAAAAAAAACTAATTTCAATTTTTCAGTACAAATCGGCAATTTCATACTTTAACCCCTAATATTAATTTCAAGTTCTAGTCGAGGTATAAAGAAAATAATTATTCAAGTATAAATTTTTTATTATGATTTTTAAATCAAATCAAATCAAATCATTTATTTGCATAGATTGCGTAGGTACATTGATGTTACATTATTAAATTGGTATGAACTACAATCTGCCGTGTACTGGCATGCAAAAATTATCTAATATTATTATAAATAATTATTCTAAACATCATTTAAATCTACTCAACAATGATATTACAATATATTTTATTATTCTATACAATATTTATATCAATTATATTATTATAATGTATTGTATTGTAATCAAACCGTCAGTCTAATGTTATATCGTTTATTACATAAATGTTCAAACTATCTATATATTTGTATCTGTTAAATACTCCTTCATTGTATAATATCTTTTCTTCAGCAAAAATTCCTTAATTTTTTGTTTAAACGTTACGATATTTAGATTTCGGACAGCCAATGATGCTGGTAGTTTAATATACAACTGAGGTGCCATATTAAAGAAACTATTACCAAAAAATGCTGTTGCATGCTGTATAAAACACAGTTTATTCTTTCTTCGTTCATTTTCGGAGTATCTAAACAGTTGATAATTTTTTCGAAAACTACTTTACAAAATTATCTTAACACTTTTATTTTATTCACAATGATTCATAAAAATACATATAATAATAATTAGACACTGTATAGCGAATATACATAAACTATACATAAAAAAAATTGGCAGTCATATATGACTGCCAATAGTCTATAGACTGCCGATAGAAGTGAAAACGAATATTTAATTTTTTTTTTTTTTTTTAAATATTAAAATATAAGTATAAAGTTTAATTTCGAATGTAGTATATTTATATTTAAGACCTTTTGTCTTCGTAACAACGCGAGCATGTTTTAACTTCAAAATCTTACGCATTTTCGTTACGGACGTTTTTTGCCGGCTAGGGTACCCCTCTGCATTGTCCCTTAAGGATCTTTGTTCCAAAAAAAGAAAAAGTGCGACTAAAGTTCACAAAGTGGACGTATCACAAGTAACACGTCCACCGGTCCACCAGCATCTTTCAGTATCTATTATTTAGATATCTTTATTGCACACACAAAATATACCTACCTACAAGTAGGTATACACTTTAAAAGCAGTAGTAAGACTACAACAAATGTGCAAAGGCAGTCCTATTGCTAAAACAATCTCTTACAGACATCTTTGGTGAAAGGATAAATAAACCGGAGCACAGGATGGTGCTGTATTTAAAAATACATAAATAAGTACTTACCTAATGCATGCACGATAAAGTACATAAAGAAGAATGGGCATTTTGGGCCCAGTGCTGTAGCACTTTGGTACCTATCTTAAAATGAAGATCCGAACAATCGCAACATTTTATTATAAGGTAGCAAAGCTCTACTTTACTACTTAGATACACGTGCGCATTGAACTGCTCACTTTCGGCGCTTGCGGCTCAGGTATTTACGTTATTAACGTTTGCACCTGTGTAATATTCATCATGCTGCACATGTAGCTTAAGTACTTATTCCAAGTCAATGGAGAAAGAAGGATAAATAAGCATTCCAACTGGTATTTACATTTATTATTATTTGTTAGGGCATCATTCAGTCATAAGATTAGCATCCATAACGGTAATTATTTCACTTTTGGAACTGCTGTAACTTTTTTATTCAATGCATCAGAGCTTTGCCGCCTTATAATAAAATGTTGAGTTTGTTCAGATCTTCATTTTAAGATAGGTACTTAAGTGCTACAGCACTGGGCCCACGTTCTATACAAAATCGCCCATTGTTCGGATCGAATCGGATGAATTTGGGTTAATTATTTTAATATGTCCTTGGTCAACTTTATTGTAAAACTAGTGACCCGCCCCAGCTTCGCACGGATAGCACTAATAATCATAATAGTCCATAGTCCATACCTACCCAATATAGCCAGTGGGCAGTGGGCAGCATATCAGGTTTTACTTTTAGCACTGCGACATTATTAATCTTACAACTCACATTATTGCAATTTTCGTAAGGATCGCTAATTTTTTTGAAAATAAAATATAGCCTATTTTACTCGATGATGATGTATAATGTAATACTTTCTATAGGTGAAAGAATTTTTAAAATTGGTTTAGTTGTTTTTGAGTTTTGAGCCCATCAATAAGCGCACTCAGAAAGTTCCTCAAGATATGCGAGTCCTAATGCTGCGTCATATTATGGACTTGCATATAATGTAAAGAAAAGTGTGCTGTAAGGGTACAATGTAAATGACATTCAAACTAAAAAAAATACTCTCAACGGAATCGCACTTGAGAGAGTGACTGAATTTAAATATTTTGGACACATCATACCAAAAGATATGTCGGATGTTAAAGACATAGATATAGGTAGCGTAGGGCGTTGGCTGTCCAAAGTAATATGCTGACCCGCAGGTTTGCTCGTTGCAACAGAGAGGTAAAGCTTACCCCTATTGTTAAACTCTCTTTATACGTACAGCCTGTTGGTTTCGTATACGCAGAGGGCTAGCAATAACCTACGCGTAAGTACTAGTGGTTCGCCCCGAACTGAGACCTCGCGGTATCCATAAACTTGTACAGAGCGCCATCTATTGACATAATTGTGAAGTTCTGTTAATAATACTGAAGCACATTAAAAATTAAATAATTTCGTTTCCTCATAATCAAATAATCAAATATCAAATAAATATTATAAATGCGAAAGTTTGGATGTATGGATGTATGTTTGTTACTCAATCACGCTCCAACGGATGAACGGATCTGGATGAAATTTGGCACAGAGATAGATTATAGTCTGGAATAGCACATAGGCTACTTTTTATCCCGGAAAATTAAAGAGTTCCCGCGGGAACCGAAAAACCTCAATCCACGCGGACGAAGTCGCGGGCATCAGCTAGTATTTATCTAATTTTAGTATTTGTTGTTCATGTACAGGATATAATTCAAGTAATTGATAAGTTTCAGGCTCAGCCTTTCAGAAAATTGAGAGTTCTGAGGTCAACATTGGACGTTAGAAAATCGCCACTTTGAAAGCCCCCCATTTCATCAAAAATGTGGCAAAAAGGGGCATTACTCATCCGTTTGTCGTAGCTTACCTCGAGTAGCTTCTACCAGCTCGCCTGAAGATTGCGTACATTGTACCGCATGTATCACGACTGCATCATTAGCATCTCTAAAGAAAGCGATGGTTCCTGCATACATCAAAGGTTTCAGAGCAAACGCGTTGATAGATACAGGCAGCAGCATTAGTTTTATAAGTGACTAGTATGGCGCGTGGTTGCGCGGCCCGCTACAGCGGACCGCGTAGTGGACCGCGTGGTCCACTGTCTACTTACTCGCTGTCCTACTATCCTGCCCCCCGATTATGTAAGAATGGCCGATCAAATCGTAAAAGTTCGGCGTCAAAGTAAAATAAACCATAACAGCATTAAATTAGAGCTCAATTTCGAAACACGAAATTGAGCTCTATTTCAATGCTGTTATGGTTTATTTTACTTTGACGCCGAACTTTTACGATTTGATCGACAATTCTTACATAATCGGGCAGCTGGTTTACTGTCTACGTGTTCTGATCTGATCAACACACTGCTATGCTAGTGAGCACAGTGGAAGCGCCAGCACGCCAAGCGTCCGATGTAAAAGAAAATTCTCATAAAGGAAAAAAAAACAAAGACCACCAACCCCCCGCCCCTCCCTTTTTGTTTGAGCAGCCCCTAAGTAGGTACCTATCTTTAATACCCTAACCGTGCTCCTCACCCATCATCCGAACCTTCGATCATCATCTCTCCATATTTTTTTCTCCGAACCATTCGTCAAAATGAGATTTCTTCCATAAAAACAAATCTTGAAAAGGAACCGTAGTCTTGCATAGTTCTACACTTGTAGCCTCTTCAATATTCGCGATACCTAAATTTTCTATGGAAAAATAAATTCCGCCATCTTGAATTTTTTTCCTGTTCATCAAGTAGACCTTCATGTTCTGATCATCTTTTGCCAAGAAACCACTCTTCCATCTTTTATACTCTCCGAGATAGACACCGATGAAATTTGTATGGCGGCCATCTTAAATCCGCCATTTTGAAAATTTTTTTCAGCTCACTGTCAATTGGATGAAGTTTCTAGTGACATTTGTTCGAGCACCCCCCACCTATCTTCAATACCCTTTTCTATGAAAAAAAAAATTCCGCCATCTTGAATTTTTTTCCTCTTCATCAGGTAGACCCTCATGTCCTGATCATCTTTTGCCAAGAAGCCACTCTTCCATCTTTTATACTCTCCGAGATAGACACCGACGAAATTTGTATGGCGGCCATCTTAAATACGCCATTTTGAATTTTTTTTCAGCTCACTGTCAATTGGATGAAGTTTCGAGTGACATTTGGTCGAGCACCCCCCACCTATCTTCGATACCCTGGCTGGTGCTCTTCATCCGTCTTCGAAATCCTCAATCATCAGCTCTCTCCGTATTTTTCCTCCGGATGAATTTTTGTCTTCTATACGAAACGATGAGTGAAAAAAAAAATGTTCATACAAAATTTTACAGGAGAGGTGATCAATCAGTCAATCAGCACGAGCAGCTATATATATATTAACTAGTGTTTCGCTCTGTGCGCGAGCTGCTAAAGCAGCTCGCGGGCCGTGTTGGTCTTAAATTTTGAAGGATGGGTGGTGGTGTTTCAGCTTTATGCAAAAAATATGGGATTAGAAAAGGAAAATTAAAAAAGGGAAGATCACAAACATAAGTTCTTTGAAAGGAGTCGCATGGATGAGCTACTTTATAATATTTTTTAAAGATATACTATTTTTTAAAGAAACAGTAGGTATACATTATGTGAAATTAAACAAAAATTGTTATTTTTTTAAAATCAGCCACGTATTTAAATATTTATAATTTTAGCCAGGAGTAGAACATTAAAGATAATGTATATTGAAGATTATTGAATGGCAACAAAACGGTTTTTTTTAGTTCAAACCTGTATTTAAATCCCTTCTTGTAAATAATTTAAGCTACGTGAAAAATCATTCATTCATTGTTCATTGGAAATTATTTTATCTACTACTCCAGCATCGAAAAGTTCCAACGAAACCGGTCAATTTCAAAATGACGCTGATTTTATAAATTTTGGTAACAGTTTCCTGTTTTGTGATATTAGGGATCCTCAGATATCGAATTTGAACGAAATCGCTACAATAACAAAAAATATCTAAATGGCACTGATTTAAATTTTGGTAACAGTTTCCTGTATTGAAATCCCAGGGAGTCCTAAATATCGATTTTGAACGAAATCGGTTAATTTTAATAAATAATTTCAAAATGGCGCAGATTTTCTAAAATTTTTGTACCAGTTTCCTGTTTTGTGATATTAGGGATGCTCAGATATCGATTTTGAAAAAATCGGTAAATAAACAAATAATTCCAAAATGGCGCTGATTTTTTAAAATTTTGGTAACAGTTTCCTGTATTGAAATTCCCGGGGAGCCCAAAATATTGATTTTGAACCAAATCGCTCAATTAACAAAGAGTTTTAAAATGGCGCTGATTTTGTACCACTTTGGTATCAGATTCAGTTTTGTAATCCCAGGGAACCCTAAATATCGATTTTGAACGAAATCAGTCAATTAACAAAGAATTTCAACATGGCGCTGAGTTTTTAAAACTTTTGTATCAGTTTCCTGTTTTGTGATCCCAGGGAACCCTAAATATCGATTTTGAACGAAATCGGTCAATTAACAAAGAATTTTAAAATGGCGCTGATTTTAAAAACTTTCGTATCAGTTTCCTGTTTAGTGATCCCAGGGAACCCTAAATATCGATTTTGAACGAAATCGGTCAATTATTAAAGGATTTCAAAATGGCGCTGATTTTTTAAAACTTTTGTATCAGTTTTGTGATCCCAGGGAGCCCTAAATATCGATTTTGATCGAAATCGGTCAATTAACAAAGAATTTCAAAATGGCGCTGATTTTTTAAAACTTTGGTATCAGTTTCCTGTTTTGTAATCCCAGGGAGCCCTAAATATCGTTTTTGAACGAAATCGGTCAATTAACAAAGAATTTCAAAATGGCGCTGATTTTTTAAAACTTTGGTATCCGTTTCCTATTTTGTAATCCCTTATCCTAGGTAGCGTAATTTTGAACGAAATCGGTCAATTAACAAAGCATTTCAAAATGGCGCTGGTTTTTTAAAATTTTGGTACCAGTTTCCTGTTCTGTAATCCCAGGGAGTCCTAAATATCGATTTTGAACGAAATCGGTTATTAACAAAGAATTTCAAAATGGCGCCGATTTTTTAAACTTTGGTATCGGTTTCCTGTTTTGTAATCCCAGGGAGTCATATGTATCGATTTTGAACGAAATCGGTCAATTAACAAAGCATTTCAAAATGGCGCTGGTTTTTTAAAACTTTGGTACCAGTTTCCTGTTTTGTAATCCCAGGGAGCCCTAAGTATCGATTTTGAACGAAATCGGCCAATTGACAAAGAATTTCAAAATGGCGCTGATTTAAATTTTGGTAACAGCTTCCTGTATTGAAATCCCAGGGAGCCCTAAATATCGATTTGGAACGAAATCGGTTAATTAATAAATAATTTCAAAATGGCGCTGATATTTTAAAATTTTGGTACCGGTTTTCTGTTTTGTAATCCCAGGGATCCTAAAATATCGATTTTGAACGAAATCGGTCAATTAACAAAGCATTTCAAAATGGCGCTGGTTTTTTAAAATTTTGGTACCAGTTTCCTGTTCTGTAATCCCAGGGAGTCCTAAATATCGATTTTGAACGAAATCGGTTATTAACAAAGAATTTCAAAATGAAGCCGATTTTTTAAACTTTGGTATCGGTTTCCTGTTTTGTAATCCCAGGGAGTCATCATATGTATCGATTTTGAACGAAATCGGTCAATTAACTAAGTATTTCAAAATGGCGCTGGTTTTTTAAAACTTTGGTACCAGTTTCCTGTTTTGTAATCCCAGGGAGCCCTAAGTATCGATTTTGAACGAAATCGGCCAATTGACAAAGAATTTCAAAATGGCGCTGATTTAAATTTTGGTAACAGCTTCCTGTATTGAAATCCCAGGGAGCCCTAAATATCGATTTGGAACGAAATCGGTTAATTAATAAATAATTTCAAAATGGCGCTGATATTTTAAAATTTTGGTACCGGTTTTCTGTTTTGTAATCCCAGGGATCCTAAAATATCGATTTTGAACGAAATCGGTCAATTAACAAAGAATTTCAAAATGGCGCTGTTTTTTACAACTTTGGTATCAGTTTCTTTTTTTATAACCCCAGGGAGCCCTAAATATCGATTTTGATCGAAATCGGTAAATTAACAAAGAAGTTCAAAATGGTGCCGATTTTTTTTAAATTTTTGGTATCAGTTTCCTGTTCTGTAATCCCAGGGAGTCCTAAATATCGATTTTGAACGAAATCGGTTATATTTAATAATTTCAAAATGGCGCTGATTTTTTTAAAATTTTGGTACCAGTTTCCTGTTTTGTAATCCCAGGGAGCCCTAAGTATCGATTTTGAATGAAATCGGTCAATTAACAAATAATTTCAAAATAGCGCAGATTTTTAAACTTTGGTATCAGTTTCCTGTTTTGTAACCCCAGGGAGCCCTAAATATCGTTTTTGAACGAAATCGGTCAATTAACAAAGAATTTCAAAATGGCGCTGATTTTTTACAATTTTGGTATCAGTTTCCTATTTTGTGACCCCAGGGAGCCCTAAATATCGATTTTGAACGAAATTGGTCAATTAACAAAGAATTTCAAAATGGCGCTGATTTTTTTTACTTTGGTATCAGTTTTCTGTTTTGTAATCCCAGAGAGACCTAAATTATATCGAATACGAAAGATTCCATCTCTAATACTCTCCGAGACAGACACTGATGAAATTTGTATGGCGGCCATCTTGAATCCGCCATTTTGGAGATTTTTCAACTCACCGCCAATTGGATGAGGTTTCGAGTGACATTTGTTTGAGAACCCCCCACCTATCTTCAACATCTTGGCCGTGCTCTTTACCCGTCTCCGAAATCCTCAATCATCAGCTGTCTCCATATTTTTCTTCAAGTTATATTTTCTGATTTATATACGAAGCCATCAGTGAAAAAAAAATTTGTCATGCAAAATTTTACAGGAGGGAGTTTTTGGGGAAAATCTCGAAAACTACCCCAAATGTGGCAACACTGTTTAGATATCTCGATACTGCCGGTCGAGTTACACAATCGATCCATACATGTCAACTTTCCCAAATGTTGCCAACTGCCTCAAAAACGTGATCGAAATTTTGAAAAACACAAAACGAATACAAAATGGCCGCCACCTCGTTTCACAGAAACATTTTACATATTTTTATAATTTTCCCGTAAACTACAGGATATACCGCTCCTGACGACGTTTCAAATTTTCATCTCGCTCGCACCCCCAGCCGAAATGATCACCCCTGAAAAAAGACCATGTCGAAAATCACTTTTACTTTGATAAATTCCAGTGTTGCCAGACCTGGGCGACGAAATTACCCAAATGTAATTCATACAAGTGAGACACGTGCTTGCTCGTACTCGAATCTTGCAAAAAGTCCGTATTTAGATTTTTTTATTTTTGGGGTAAATCTTGAAAATTTCCCGAGAAATGGGGTAATTTTTTTCCCCAATCCATACCTCAAGTTTGTACACACAATCGCCCCGTAGAAGTCGAAACGATCCGACGTTGCCAACTGTGAGAAATTTGAATTTTAAAATTGCGTTTTTTCGTACCTCAAAACGAACGGCCGTCGCGACAGCCGCCATCTTGAATTTTTAAAAACCACTCCCGTTCTTTCAAAATACAGGATAATTGTAGGCGAAAAACGAAAAAATCATTATGCTCGACCACGCCGTTTCGGATCTGTGGCGCCGCGGTTCGGGGTCGAAAAATCAAAAATTTGAAAATACTACAGCTCGGCCGCCATCTTGTTTTTCCAATTTTTTCCACTTTTTCTATTGATCGTAAACTAATTTCTTCAATCGTTGCGAGTATTAACGAAATCGGTTGGAAAACTAAAGAGTTGCAAGAATCACGTCGGCCGCCATCTTGTTTTTCTGAAATGTCATAATTTTTCCCTACTCGAATCCCACACCCGAACACATCTCCTTTAAATCATTGTATCGTTTTCTGTCTCTTTCTAGGAGAACAATAAATTATGTCAACGAGTCCTAATCGCCATATAATTTGGTATGAAAAAAAATATTCCGCCATCTTGAAATTTTTTTCATTTCGCTAAAAAGACGTCCTCGTCCTGATCATCTTTTGCCAAGAAACCACTCTTCCATCTTTTAAACTCTCCGAGATAGACACCAAATAAATTTGTATGGCGGCCATCTTAAATCCGCCATTTTGAAATTTTTTTCAGCTCACTGTCAATTGGATGAAGTTTCGAATGACATTTGGTCAAGCACCCCCCACCTATCTTCAATACCTCGGCCGTGCTCTTTACCCGTCTCCGAAATCCTCAATCATCAGCTGTCTCCATATTTTTGTTCAAGTTTAATTTTCTGACGTGTATACGAAGCCATCAGTGAAAAAAAAAATTTTCATACAAAATTTTACAGGAGGAAATTTTGGGGAAAATCTCGAAAACTACCCCAAATGTGGCAACACTGTTTAGATATATCGATACTGCTGGTCGAGTTACACAATCGATCCATACATGTCAACTTTCCCAAATGTTGCTAACTGCCTCAAAAACGCGATCAAAATTTTCAAAAACACAAAAAGAATATAAAATGGCCGCCACCTCGTTCCACAGAAACATTTTAGATAGTTTCATAATTTTCCCGTAAACTACAGGATATACCGCTCCTGATGACGTTTAAATTTTTCATCTCGCTCGCACCCAGCCGAAATGATCGCCCCTGAAAAAATACCATGTCGAAAATCACTTTTACTGTGATAAATTCCAGTGTTGCCAGACCTCGGCGACGAAAATACCCAAATGTCATTTGTACAAGTAGGACACGTGGTTGCTCGTACTCGAATTTTGCAAAAAGTCCGTATTTCGATTTTTTTATTTTTGGGGTAAATCTTGAAATTTTCCCGGGAAACGGGGTAATTTTTTTCCCCCAATCCATACCTCGAGTCTGTACACACAATCGCCCCGTAGAAGTCGAAACGCTCCGACGTTGCCAACTGTGAAAAATTTGAGTTTTAAAATTGCGTTTTTTCGTACCTCAAACAAAAAGGCCGCCGCGACAGCCGCCATCTTGGATTTTTAAAAACCCCTCCCATTCTGTCAAAATACAGGATAATTGTAGGCGAAAAAAGAAAAAATAATTATGCTCGACCACGCCGTTTCGGATCTGTGGTGCCGCGGTTCGGGGTCGAAAAATCAAAATTTTCAAAACACTACAGCTCGGCCGCCATCTTGTTTTTCCAATTTTTTCCACTTTTTCTATAAATCGTTTCCTAATTTTTTCAATCGTTGCGAGTTTTAATGAAATCGGTTGGAAAACAAAAGAGTTACAAGAATCACGTCGGCCGCCATCTTGTTTTTCCGAAATGTCATAATTTTTCCCCACTCGAATCCCGCACCCGAACACATCTCCCCTACATCATTATTACGTTTTCTGTCTCTTTCTAGGAGAACAATTATGTCAATGAGTCAGTGAGTGAGTCAGTGAGTGGTAATCGAGCTATATATAGTATAAAGACTTTGCTAACCTGGCTCATTTAAAAAAACGACCTTGCCAACAGACGATTTCAATGGCCTCTCTTTCTCTAACTTCACAAGTTACTGGCATTACTCGTCAAAATGTCAAGTTGAAGGAGAACTCATATGACAACGTAGAATTACTCATCGTCAAAGATCTGTGCGCTGATATTATTATAGGTCATGACCTTCTCAGCCTGCATTCTACTCTGGAGTTTTCCTTCGGCGGACCAAAAGAAACTCTAAAAGTCTGCTGCGTCACCGAAGCCACAGTCCCTGCTGTGTCATTGTTTTCTAACGTCACCCCTGACTGTAAACCTATTGCCATACGATCACGCAGGTACAGTTTGGAAGACCAAGAGTTCATAGTCCGAGAAGTAGAGAAACTGCTTGAACAAGGCATCATCGAGGAGAGTCAGTCACCTTGGCGCGCACAGGTACTGATAACTAAAAATGCGAACCATAAGAAGAGAATGGTCATAGACTATTCGTTGACAATCAACAAATTCACACTCTTAGATGCTTACCCGCTGCCTAACATTGAAGAAATTATAACCAAAGTCGCAAAATACAATATTTTTAGCGCTATTGACCTTCAAAGTGCATATCATCAGATTCCGATACTTGAAAACGAACGTCCGTACACAGCTTTCGAAGCCGCTGGTAATCTCTATCAGTTTTGTCGAATACCTTTCGGGGTAACAAATGGTGTATCTAGTTTCCAGAGAACCATTGACTGGGTAATCAGAAAAGAAAACTTAAGAGGGACCTTTGCTTATCTGGATGATATAACCATTTGTGGGAATACACAAGAGGAGCACGATGATAATATAAATCGATTCCTACAGGCAGCTGACAAGTATAAATTGACAATCAATTCACAAAAGAGCAAATTCAACCAAAAATCACTCAATATACTTGGATACACCATAGAAAATCACACCATAAAGCCAAATGGTGATCGATTAGAGCCGCTCATCAACATGCCTCCTCCAAGCAACACGGCTACGTTAAGAAGGATATTAGGCATGTTTGCGCACTATTCAAAGTGGATTCCAAGCTTCTCTGAGAAAATACATCCCTTGGTACATTCAACTGAATTTCCACTACGTGCTGAAGCTTTAAAAGCTTTCAATGATATAAAATCAGTAATTGCTAAGTCTACTATATACGCCATTGATGATAAAATGCCTTTCACCGTAGAGACTGACGCCTCGGAGCATACAATTGCTGCCACGCTCTCCCAAGACTCCAGACCGGTAGCATTCTACTCTAGAACTCTAAATAAAAGTGAACATAACCATTCAGCAGTCGAAAAAGAAGCGTATGCTATTGTAGAATCGCTCAAAAAGTGGCGTCATTTCCTGATTGGAAAACCATTTAAGTTGATTACAGATCAGAGATCGGTAGCATTCATGTTCGACGCACGACACTCGAGTAAAATTAAAAACGAAAAAATACAGCGGTGGCGGTTGGAACTGGCGCCTTACACATACTACTCTGTCAAGAAAGTACCGGGAAAAGGTCTATAATATACAAAATGTTAATTATTATTTCAAATTTATTGTATCTCCTTCAAAGTAGGCCCCTTCGGAAATAATACACTTACGCCAACGAATAATCCAATTTTCAAAACATTTTTAGAGGCATTTTTCGGAATTGACTTCAGTTCTTGCCGCGAATTCTCTTTTACATGTCTTCTATCGATCGAAAACGGGTGCCACGAAGTGGTAATTTGAGTTTTGGAAAGAGAAAAAAGTCGGCCGGAGCCGTAACCGGTGAATACGGTAGTTGTTCGATGGTATTTGTTGAGTTTTTGGTCAAAAATTCATTCACAATGATGGCCTTGTGCCTTTTATTTGAAGACGTTGATGGCCGACCAGAGCGAGGCAAATCTTCTACCACATCGCGACCACTTTTGAATGCATGGTACCACTCGTATGCACGTGTTTTTGATAAAGTCGATTCCCCGTAAGCTTTCTGCAACATTTTCAGCGACTCTGGACACGAAATTCCATTTGCGATGCAAAATTTGAGACAAACTCTTTGTTCGATATTTTCATTCATTGTAAAAATCGCAAAACACTATTGCGATGAACTGACAAAATGGCGCACTGTAAACAAAGTAAATAACAATTGCCGCTCAAACTTCGCGGCAATATAGACGACAGTTGTGTCAACTTAGCGACAAAAAATAATTTTTGAATTGAATTTGGAATTAGAAACAAATGATGAATTCCTGGTACTTTTTTGACAGAATGTATGATATCGTTTATAGACCCGGTAAAGAAAATTTCGTAGCTGACGCCTTATCCAGGATTTGTGCCAGTATTGACGCCTCATCACGACTCGCGCGGCTTAATAAACTCCACGAAAATTTATGCCATCCAGGAGTCACGAGGATGCACCACTGGTTGAAAACGAAAAACCTCGCTTATACTATCGAAGAAGTGAGGACTATGACGAGTAATTGTCGAATATGCGCTGAAATAAAACCGAAATTTTACAAAAATGACGAGCCGCCTCCAGAACTTATTAAAGCCATAGCGCCATTTGAACGCTTAAGTATTGATTTTAAAGGCCCTGTTCCGACTAATACGAATAACAGATATATATTAACAATTATCGATGAATTTTCGAGATTCCCTTTTGCTTTTCCTTGCTCTGACATGAGTGCAAAGACAGTCATCAAGCATTTGAACAGTCTTTTTATGATATTTGGGATGCCTAGCTATATTCATTCCGATCGAGGAACTTCTTTCTTATCCAATGAAGTTAAACAATATCTCCATTCACGTGGTATCGCTACTAGCAGAACTACAGCATACAACCCGCAAGGAAATGGACAAGTCGAAATGCTTAATTCTACTCTATGGAAAGCTATTCAGCTAGGATTACGCTCACATAATCTACCAATAGAAAGTTGGGAGAAGGTCCTTGACAATGCATTACATTCCATCAGATCTTTGTTATGCACTTCGATCAACTGCACACCGCATGAACGACTGTTTAAGTACTCACGCAAATCTCCAAACGGCGGAACTATACCGACATGGCTAACAAGCGCTGGACGTTCATTGCGCGTCAAACGTTGTGTTCGAACAAACAAGTACTTGCCTTTAGTAGAAGAAGCTGACGTGATCGAAGTTAACCCCGATTATTCAATTGTGCGACTGAGTGACGGAAGAGAGACAACTGTGTCCAACCGACATTTAGCTCCAATAGGTGAAGGGGGAGAAAGAATACTAGACGAACCGAGTCCAGCTATTAATACTCCAGAAATTCACAATAGTCCACAGGCTGAACTTGAACCATCTGAACCTTCTACGAACCATGATATACCTAGAACACCAGTGCATGAACCTGAACCACCGTTGGCTACTGAAATTACTACTCCATTGTGTGAACTAGATAGTCCAACAGTGTGGGGAACACCCGAAGCTCCTTCGCCTTCAGAATCACCTGGGCTCCAGCAAGGAACTCCTTTGAGGAGATCTTGTCGAATAAAACGACCACCTCAATACTTGCGGGACTTCACCTTTTAGTGGCGGAAAATGATATGAAACTCCTTTGTCATTGATAAGCGTCAATAATGTTAATAACGTCATTCTATATTATTGAAATGTCGTACGTATAATTTTAGTGAATTAAAGCCTAGATTTGCGGTATACCTTTTATTATTTCAATGTCAAAACATTTTTTGTTCTCAACGATCCTTTACGGACAGTCTCAGTGATACGTGAAGCCAAAACCATGTTTTGACATTGATGCAGTCCTTTAATGATTGCGACAATTTATAGCCGATCGCTCTGCTGCAGAGCTTTTGGCTTCACGTATCACTGAGACTGTCCGTAAAGGATCGTTGAGGACAAAATAGTAGATTGTTCATCAAGGGACTAAAATGAGCCATTTCATACGAGATGTTTAGCTTACCGAGCGTAGCGAGGTAAGCTATAGTGTCGAGTAGAATGGCTTTTAGTCTCGTGGTAAACACTCTACTTTTCACTTCGATTGCGAGAAAATATAATAAATAACGATTTTTAATTTATTTTTTGCCATTCTATTGTTACATTTTAATAGTAGGAGTAAGATCTTTATTTTCACTTAATGATATTAACAAATAAATATATCACATTCACTTTACCCTATGCCTTCACCTTGTATTACGTATTGTGCATCTAAATCCGAAATGGATTTAAAAAACATCCCTTTACATATGTAAAGGGATGTTTTTTAAATCCATTTCGGATTTAAAAAACATTTCGGATAATATATAATAATATAATATAATATTAAAGATTTCGCGGCAATCCGCAATACCTACCAACTTTATTTTTTTCCTTATTATTACCAAGAAGGAATTTAAAAAAAAATACATTAAGAACCATAGACATTGAGCTGTACGCATGTACGTATATGTGACGATGGGTAGCATTAGCACATTGACGCATAACAAAGGATTGCGTGCAAATTATTTCAAAAATGGAACTTATAAAAAGTCCTAGATGTACGGTACTGCTTAAAAGACATTAGAGTGATAGAATTTTGTATTATAAAAATTCTGCTAGTTTCATTCGTTACGCCCCTATCACCTCGCCGCTTTGCTTTGTCTAGATGCCTTCGTTGAACGACTGGTAGGAAAGAACGTATCATAATAGACTGTGGGTATGTTCCGAAATACACTGAGAGCACTGTAAGGTGTGACGTCAGTTTAGTACACTGCGAAGCCGTTCCGTTATAGTTAGGTATACTGGTTACTGCTTAAAACGGAACGCAGTCAGCACTGAAAGCACCTTACCTCGAAAACGCAAGTGCTCACAGTACAAAAATGGCGACGATTTATGACGTCATAATATATTTCCCTTGGATACTGCGGCAGTTTACTGTCAGTCCATAACGGAACGAATTTCTCCACGGTAAGAGCACTGAACAGTGCTCGCAGTGCATATCGGAACACACCCTGTGTCTGTGACATTCGTTTGGGCTGTTGATATTAACCATAGACTATAATTTTTTACTACCCATTTACTACTTGCCAGCAATTATCAAAAAAAAATTACTTTAATCCCTAGACCCTAAATGCTAACTTTAGTCCGCCTACGCTAAGCTTTAAGACATCTTTTTAGAGCATGAGAGGTGAAAAAATGTTTTGACATTGATGCAGTAGCTAACGATAGAATTACTTAATTGCTGAAAATTAGTATCACGCACAGGTATCACGTAAGACTTTTGAAGTAAGATGTCGTTTACGGACCATGACAAACGTCACGTCAAACTAGGCTTTCATTGATACATGGTGGGAACTTATCCTCCCCTTTTGTGTTGTTGTAGGTTAACAAATACTAAAAATAACCCTACTATTGTCTTGCGAATACGGAGCATTCAGAAATAGTAGTATAGAAACCGATCAATCTCCTTCGTGTTTTCCTCAAGCAACGCGACATTGGCGAAGTAAATTGTGCTGTGCTGGCACAAATAAAAGCCACACACCAAACAACAACAACAACAACTACATGGTGGGAGGTGTTTTTAACGGTGACATATGGTGTCCATTAATCGTTTTACGAGTCTTTAATATCTAAAATAAATATGATATGGATTAAAAAGCTCGAATAGATTGTTTGTTAGGTAAAAATAGAAAATACTATTATTTCAAGCAAGCAGGTATGCTATATTGGAATGGCTTCAAAATGGACATTCTATTTCCCGTGGGAACCGAAAGACCTCAATCCACGCGGACGAAGTCGCGGGCATTAGCTAGTATCATAAATGCGAAAGTGTGTCTGTCTGCTACGCTTTCGTGGTTCGTCTGTTTAACCATTTTTGGTGAAATTTGGTACAGGGGTAGTCCCGGAGAAGGACATAGGCTAGTTATACCCGGAAAATTAAAAAGTTCCCGCGGAAATCAAAAAATCTTAATCCACGCGGGCGAAGTCGCGGCAATGATCTAGTTATTTATAATTAAAATTAACGGTAAAAAAGAATTACGTTAAGTAGGTACCTACCTAGTACCTACATAGTACAACTTTATGTAGGTAGGTCTACTACTTTTTTTTAAACCTTTATTGAAAACAATACAATAGAACTTAAAGCTAGAAACATGCCCGCGTGGAATGGTGGCAAGAATGCTGGATGCTTCCTCGTTGGACAATCAGGCTGATCCTTTGCGCATTAAATTATAATTTTATTTTAATCTGTGATTAAAATGAAAATATCCATAGACAATTTCGGTATCTCGAGATATCTCTAGCTTATGGTATCTTTGATTGCATCGTAAAAAGAAAATCTACTAACATAATATGCGCATCGCTTCTTAAATTTATTCTTTTATTATATTTATTAAAAAACAAAGCTAATTATTATATAGAAAATCACAAGAAACCACAGACTCTAAAATATTACTAGTTAAATAGACTGTTATGCACAGACATATAAATATAAGCAGACACAACATAAATTTCACACCCACATAGACAAGTGTATGCGAATCAGTGTGACTTAGTGTGACCGTGTCCCTGCAAGCAAAAATGTGTATGTATTAATTTGCTGCAACACTGTGCTACACCAACGCACACATTGACAAAAATTCAATGCGTGGCAGTCATTATAAGACATCTATGAGACCTATGGCGTTTGTTTACATTGTGTTGTCTTGGGTGTCATAAGTTTTTTGTGAAATTTGGAGATTTATATGAATATTTACTGAAATAAAATGGTGAAGTGTTGTGTCCCCCTGTGTTACAACGCTTCGTACAGGAAAACCCCAGAAGTAACGTTCCATCGGTAAGTAAAATTCACGCTATCATGTAGCTTTGGAATGTTTTCGTATCGCATCGTATCAAGGCTAAGATATCTAATATTTTATAGTTGTTATGACGAAATATGTAGCCATGCATATATTAAAACTATAATATTATGGTTTTCTGTAGAAATACATGCTTTAAGTTGTTGAATAATCTTTTTTGACATTTGAGAACTTTAACAAATTACAGGGCCGGACTCGACGACTCTTTTATTTTAAGTATATAACTTCGACTTTTAATTTCAGGTTTCCAAAGGATGAATACCTGAGAGACCTATGCATAAAAATATTAATAGAAAAGACTGGCAGACCAACTCATGGAGTGCTATATGCTCCAAGCATTTTACAGATAATCTAAGAACGTAATATTATATTCCGTACAATTCTATCTCCTGGTGCAATACCGACCATTTTCAAAGAAAAGTTAGTTGAGGTCTTATACTAAGTAGGTACCAATTTACCTTATCTTCCATTAGGTGGATGAATTTCATTAATTTTTATTGAAAACCTCAATACAGATTCTAAAGCACTAATTGTAAAGTTTATTTGAATAAAAAACATGTGAGTTTAAAACACCTGTTGTAATTTTCTATTTAACCTGTTTTTGGAATAACGATTCGATTCGATTGTTTAACAACATTTATTTGGCTTACTGCCAAGAAATTATTGTCAATAGGAACTTTGAGCTAAAATCTGGCGGTATTTACACGATATCCGTTGGTACTGTTCTTCTAAATAATATCCCCATCATCTGCGCGTCGACGCAGAGCGAGAACGACGCGAGAACCACTGGCCATGATACTGACGGAGTCCTCAGGATTTGAGTTGTAACAGGAACTATAACTCCGCGCGCGACGGTGACGATATCACACGCAGCGCGGAGCTCACATCTATATTCACCACATTGACTAGGGTCCCGCACGTGGTGATGATTACCATTACTAGTGTTACTATATTGCAGTTGTGATCGCTTGTGATGAGGAAATTATAAAAGTACCAATAATAATTATTTTTAAAATCCTTACAAATTATAGCTTCCAAATGATAGGTGTCTTTAGGTCAATTTTTTTCACGCAACCTAACCCTACATATTAATATAATGTTTTATGCAGCAACAAGGTTCGGCCCTGAGTTTTGTGTATGTGTGCGTAATGTTTTCGTGTGTTTGTAATTGCCACGCTATTTTGTACGTTATCTTGACTCTGCTTCTCTTTATAACTCTGTGCTGTTATGTCTACTTAAATTGCTAGATTACCACATGATTACCATAGACATTCAAATTAGTCGGATTATAAATAGGTCTGCACTACCAAAATATCGATATTCAGAGTTCGTGACTAGTAATCTGTGGTTTGCGACCCATACAATCCTGAAGAAGCATAAGTGTTCAGCCGGCTTTTGAGGACTGTAACAATGGATATCCATTGGGATAGGTATCTTTTTATCTGATTGGATAAAAAAGACTCAATAACTATGATCATAATATAATATATATGATTGTGTATTATCAGCCTAAGATAAGTGCTAGTCCACTGCTAGTCAGACTTGCCCAGGATTCCATGGTATAAATAATAAGCACATGGGCTGGAATCCAGAGCCATAAAGCCAGTTAAAAAAATACGTTTCGCGCCAAATTCTGACGTTTTCATAGCTTTTACTTTTTTTACTTTCGTTTCGCGCACAGCCAGAGAGGTTTCGCGAGATCGGAGACCACAGAGTACTTTGTATGTCGGAGACGGAGACGCAGACGCATTCATTTCTTGCTAAAATCTTATTAATCGTTGTTAAAAACCAACATACGAGCCTTATCCTATAATTTGTATTTTATAATCCTAATATCTATTTGCTTTTCATTTCTGTACAGTTGAGTGCTATCTGCCTATCATCCTGGTTTTCAAATTAATAAAATATCTGAAGACGACGGTTATTAACATGCCTTCCGAAGTACAAACTGTATTAAAATTCACTTGTCTCAGTGAAAATGCCTTCCCACCTGTAAAAGGCTCTGAAAAAGCAGCTGGATTCGATTTGAAAAGGTATTTTCATGTTGGTTTACTACAAAAAATACTTAGGTAGACGTACATTACATAAATTATAATTGAATACTAATAGGTAAGTCCTGGACTGCGGCCTCATCTGGTGATAAATAATGCTGCACTCTAGATGGTAAATGGACTGGACGTGGCTTTGTACTAGAAACCAAACTTGCTTGGTGGCATGCCTTTGCTGGTAGCGTGGTAAGCCTGCCAAAAATTCCAACCAGACCAGAAGTGACAATTATTAAAAACTATTGGATGCCAGCAACTTCATCCAAATTGATTTAGGGTTTGTGGTCCCATGTCTTTGATTTTCTGGCATAAAAAGTTGCATGGATTTAGATTAAGTAATTAAGTACTTTATAACTATACATAACTAGCTGACGCCCGCGACTTCGTCCGCGTGGTTTAAGATTTTCCCGCTTTTCTGTTGAAATTTTTCCTGAATTTTCTTTGCTATAAACCTCACGGAGCCCGAGACCTTTCCAATGAATGCAAAACCGTGGAAATCGGTTCGTGCGTTCTGGAGTTATAGCGTCAGGAAGGAAAACCCGACTTATTTTTATATATTAGATATCCGGATAAACTCACGTGTTCCGTCGGAAAAATGCCCGGCTAGTTTCGAACCCGTTTGGGGCCCTTATTCATAAGCCTGTTCGCGCGACGCTGGAGTCTTCATGGAGTCGTCGGGAGAAGACGCGTTACCACCTCCCCCCCCCCACCTCAACCATCGCACAGAGCTGCACGACATGCAAAACGCAGCAGTCAAGTAGCGGCCGCGTCGCGCGAACAGGCTCATGAATAAGGGCCCCGAACGTGTTCTAAACTAGTCGGGCATTTTTCCGACGGAACACGTGAGTTTATCCGGATATTATGTATAGCTATACTGAATATCACTCACGATAGTTTAAACGTTAAAATTAAGTACTTAGTTGTAGATTTCCTTGTAGGGATACTAATAGGGATTGCATCCTTCCCCAGGATGCAATCAGTAGTAGGTACCTTTCTAACTGACTTTCTTCTGTACTGTAACTTTCATCAAAATTAGTTGAACAGATGAGCCATGAGAGTGTAGTAGATAGACACATCTTCACATTTATAATATTAGTATGGATTTCTGAATTGGCTTAACCCCTAGCTAAGAATCAAACTGGAAATCTGTTATAAATAACTGCTTTCTTCACTCAGCAGATGAATTGTCAGACATCTAATTTGTTACATGTAGAATTTGTTGATATTTGAACTGTTCCTACTTTCTAGTGCCTATGACTATACTGTTCCTGCACGTGGCAAGGAATTGGTGAAGACGGACTTGCAAATAGAGTTGCCTTCTGGTTGTTACGGCAGAGTTGCTCCTAGATCTGGACTAGCTGTTAAAAATTTCATTGATGTTGGGGGTAAGTGAAAATGCATATTTATAATAAAAAATCACTCAAAGCTGCAGTGATAGCCAGATAAAGGTTCAATTCCTGCCAGTTCTGCAATTTTTATTATGTGTACAAGTTTGAGATAGACAGCTTAATTTAAAATTTTGTCTGGTGGGAGGCTTTGGCCATTGCTAGTTACCACCCTCCCGGCAAAGATGTGGCGCCAAGCCATTCCGGTAGGATGCTGTGTGGGAACTTATTAGGGGTATGGTTTCATAAAACAGCCATACCCCTTACAGGTTACCCCGCTACCATAGCGCTGTAAGGGGTATGGCAGTAGCTCTACCTGATCCAGTGATGATGCAGTCTAAGACGGCTTAGACTGCATCATCACTGGATCAGTTAGAGCCTGGATGATCTGACCCTGATTTTGTTTAGCACATAAAAGACTTTATTCTGGGTTTTGCTTTGCTTAACTATTATAACCTTGTCCAACTGTAAAGTTGTGAAGGAGCAAACTTTTCTTAAACAATTTTCTCAAAACTGAAGTAAAAAGAATTACTTTTCATCAAGGAATAATGAGGGCTGTATAATATCTATGTAATGAGTGTTGTCAGTTCAGTTTTATATCTATGTTGTAAGATAAAATATGTGGATATGGCCAATTCTGCTTAACACAATCTCTAAACCTTAGTTGCATGCTCTAAACTAAAATGACAGCTCTATTTTTATTGCTCACTAGCCGATGCCCGCGACTTCGTCCACGTAGATTGAGGTTTTTTGGTTCCTGCGGAATCTCTTTAATTTACCGGGATAAAAAGTAGTCTATGTGTTATTCCAGACCATAATCTAGCTATCTCTGTGCCAAAGTTCATCCAGATCCGTTCAGCTGTTCTGGCCTGATTGAGTCACAAACATCCATCCATATCAGTATAGATGCATAGGTAATAGGTATCCAATCACATATCTAACAAATTGAAATTAAAATCCTCAGGTGCATATTTTAGCTCAGGTCGTACTACAACAGCTATAGTATAGTTTTTGTTTGTAGGTACAAAACTCAAAACTGTATTTACAAACAAAGTAAGCTGAACAAATAAAAATCCTATGTATTGTATATAAATATGTATTTTTTTTACAGCTGGTGTAATTGATGAAGATTATCGTGGTAATGTTGGAGTTGTTATATTTAATCACTCTGATCAAGAATTTATAATCAAGAAAGGAGACAGAATTGCACAGCTGATATGTGAAAGAATTTACTACCCAGAACTAGTTGAGGTTTCCAATCTAACAGAAACTAAGAGAGCAGATGGAGGTTTTGGTTCAACAGGAACCCATTAAAAAAAATGCCATGTTTTGTTATAATTAAGTATATTGCTGTATTAAAATAAATGTCTAAGGAATGCTTTTGTTTTGTACTGCCCCCACCTAGTAAATAAAATTATCACCACTTAATTTGAGGAAAGTTAGGTGTTCATATTACTTCCTTCAAAATTATCCAATACACTGGAGAATGTTGTTGTATCTGGAGGAATTGAATTTGATGTGATTCCAGGGTTAACATCTTTTTTCTTCAGAAATGGTTTCAACAAGCTTATTAATTTATTGTCAACTTGTACACCAAAGTCTGCCTCTGCTCTTTCCACTCGTTTTTCTATAACTTCAATATTTGATTGTAACTTGAACACAACATTTGATAAGGTTATAATTTTTTTGGAAAGTGTTGTAACTTCATGCCGATAACGACTTATATCTTCAGTCACGGCGATACTGCAATCACTGTTTTTTAGTTTTATCATTTGTAGAACACTTGTCAATTCCTCGAGTCTGGTGATCATGTTATCAATAACATCTTGAACCGTTTGGAATCCACTGGGTAGATCTAGCTTGAGATACTCAGCATAATCCTTAGCAACCTCTTGCAACATTTTAGCTAGTTCTTGCCTATTAGAATATCAATTCTTTATTATTTATACACCAAAGTCGGGATATAAATATTCCAAAACACTTGCTAGCTTATCAATTAATTCTGTCACAAGTTTTGACAATCCTGTAAAACTTACTGGACTTAGCTTTATGAGTTTTAAAAATATCTCCATATTGATTGAACAAATAATTTAACCATTGTGGAATGTTTTACCTCTTCCATCGTGATTTGTGAAATATAAATTTTGCAATAGATCAGCCCTGACTTATATTATTTTCAACTTGTGTAATATTTTTTTATCAAAACAAATATAAATTAGCACTTATTGCAAGGCCTTAAGGTTGGGTTGCAATTTGATTAAAGTATTGTAGTGGAAGGGGGTCAGGCACAAAGTCAGGCATGTGTCGTCTTCGAAGTTCGAACAAACTTACTGGTCCCAAAAACTAGCGCCATCTAGTGGACATGGGTTAAATGATTACACAGTGTTGCTTTTACTAAAATACTTGTTCAAATACTACACAGAAATACTATTATATAAGTAATAATAAGAGTTGCCGCAATTTAATGGTGTGCCGATTTAGTCCATTCATTCTAGATTTCAATGTATGGGGAAAACGGCAAAATTAATAATTGTTTGAAACTACTGTTGTTTCATACCTATGAGTGAGTACATTAAAAAACACAACTCTCCCCCCCCCCCTCCGGTGGTGGCTTCCCCCCTCCCCGCCTTGAAAAGTGTGCCATTTTGCAGATTTCCTAGATTTTCAAGAAAACTATACAAGCTAGGACAAAACTGTCAAAGAGAACATTGTTCCTTAATAAATTACCTACAAACAAGTTCATAACATTTATGGTGATAGGAGTTATAGTTTACAAGCTATGATGCGTTAAAAAAAAAGTTATTTAATTTCTATTTATTCCATACTATTATGTAAGTCAAGATGACTACCACCGGTTCTTACAAAATAGCAAGGTATATTTCAAAAACTATTTGTCCTATCAAAATAAACTAAACCCTATTTTATAGGTAAATTAATTATCTTTGTCCTAAGTCCTGACAGCTTTTTTCCTAGCTCTAATACTTCTTCTTGAAATTACAAAAAACATTCACGGATTTTACAAGGGTTTCTTTTTTTATGCAAGTTAGACAGCCATATTTCCGAAACTATTAGTTCTGTCAAAATAAACTAAAAACTATTTTGGAGGTAATTTAATGAAGTTCATTTTTGCTTATGATATTTTTTTTCCTAGTTCTAATAGTTTCTGTGAAAATTAAAAAATATATACATGGTTTTTGAAAAAAAAAAAATTTCATGGAATAAAGGTAGTCATATTTTTCGAACTATTGGTCCTATCTAAATAAACCATAACATTTTTTTGTAGGTAATTTAATGAAATTAATTGCTCTTCGAAGGATTTTTCCTAGCTCTAATAGTTTTTGTGCAAATTGCAAATAACACAGGATTCTAACAATTTTTTTATTTTTCTTCGTATACAATACGTGGATATATAGAAAAGTTATTAAAAATGAGGACCAGATCTAATCAGGGAGTCTGGAAGACTCCCGGCAAAAAGCGGGCAGCACGGGAAACGAAAGTCAATATTGACAATCTCAATTTAAAGAATATTTAGATTCAGATTTTGATGAATAAAATACAAAAATATGAGATGGTGATAATATAAAAACCCGACTTGACTTTACTGTGCGCTTTTCTCAGCCCTTTACTGCAGTTAATTATCACAATCACGTCTCATATTTTACTGACTTTCAAAAAGTTAACAGTGTTGGTACATATTTTGAATAAAACAGCTTTGACTATTGACTATGTTTCAATTCATTTATACTGTCTTTAAGTAGATAGTTCAAAAGATCTCCACTGATCAAGTAATAATTTGTTGCTAATCTTTAGCGTAAGTAGATTAACACTAATATTAAATTCGAAAGTAACTGTTTGTCTGTTACCTTTTTTGACTCATCCCCTGAACAAAACATACGGTTTCTGCGTGAGTTTAAAGCCGAAATCCACGGAGACGAGTTCACGGCGAATATAATACTATACAAAATTTATATAAATACGGGGATCGTATCTTATTATCGATCTCTACCTTATTACGCTGTCAAAACTGTGCCCTATATTTACATTTTCACTTTCAAATGTACTAAAACGACCAATTACCACACTCCCAGGAAAGCAGATTAAAAATAAAAAACAAGTATCAAATGCGTTTTTTCGCATTACAGTCTGTGTTTTCATCAACAGATTTTCAAATTCTACCATTTTTTTACTGCTGCAGAGTTAGCTTAGCCAGTCTATATGCGAAATTATTAGGAGGTTTATCTACCCTGTGTTATTAGTCCTATCTTTATGAACTAAATATTTTTTTATAGGTCATTAAATGGTGTTTATTTTTACTTCTGACAGTTTTTGCCTAACTATAATATTTTTCTAGAGATTACAGAATACATATAAAATGTTGAAAATTGGCTTATTTTACTGAGCTGCGATTTTTAGTCAACTTTAACGCACCATAGCTTGTAAACTATAACTCCTATCATAATAAATGTTATGAACTTATTTGTAGGTAATTTATTAAGGAACAATGTTCTCTTTGACGGTTTTGTCCTAGCTTGTATAGTTTTCTGGAAAATCTAGGAAATCTGCAAAATGGCACACTTTTTAAGGCGGGGAGGGGGGAAGCCACCACCGGAGGGGGGGGGGAGAGTTGTGTTTTTTAATGTACTCACTCATAGGTATAAAACCACAGTGGTTTCAAAAAATTATAAATTTTGCCGCGAAAAAATCTAAAATGAATGGACTAATTCGATTATGCGAATAAAGGTTATTGATTTGGTTCGATTATTAAGTAGTTCGAAATAAGAATACAAATTGTCTTATCTACAGATTATAAAAATGAAACATTAAAAATGTTAATTAAATTACACTTCAAAAAGTCATCAATTTCCAATCAGAGTCCAGTGTAGGTATACAAAGCGTTCCAGTTTTGTAATTTTCTGTTTGATTGTATAAATGTAGCACTATCTTCTATGGCTTACATAGACGATTGAATATTATGGTGCATGCGTTCTGCACGTCACCGCACCGTACTTACCACAGGCTATCCAATCTTTTTTGTGCTAGCAGTGCGTGCACACCATATTTTACGGTATGCCTCCGATTCTATGAAACAGACAACAACAAACAAACAACTATTGTTGCCGCAATTTTGATTAAGTATATGCTACATGGCCATTAAAATGCAGGCTCAGAAGTGCTGGAACCCAGAGCTGTAAAGCCAGTTAATAAAAAAAGTAATTGTGCAGTGCTGTCACAGAAGAAGGAACCTCTAGAATCAGGGTCAGCCCATAGAAGAAGGAATCTCTAGAATCAGGGTCAGCGTGTAACCGAAAGGGATAGGTAATACTATGAAACACCTCCCAAACGTCATACCAACGTCGGCACAAGATATGGTTTGCTTGTATGCAATAGGCATAAAATCCGTGACACGCAGAAAGGGAGAGAAAAACACATATTTTTTTCTCATTCTATCTTGTCTAACATCCCAACACTGCATCTCTTTCATGTGGGAGTGAAAAGGAGATATGGCGGCGTCTATATATCTTACTCAGTCTACGGGTCAGCCTGTAACCGAAAGGGATAGGTAATACTATGAAACACCTCCCAAACGTCATACAAACGTCATAATTTGTGTCTAATAGTATGCAATAGGCACAAAACCCGTGACACGCAGAAAGGGAGAGAAAAACACATATTTTTTTCTCATTCTATCTTGTGTAACATCCCAACACTGCATCTCTTTCATGTGGGAGTGAAAAGGAGATATGGCGGTGTCTATATATCTTACTCAGTCTACGAGTGCTGTGCAGTAACTGGTCTCTGGTGCAGTGGAGTATGAGTGGAGTTAATTTCTGTGTAATGAACCACAGAACAGAGACTAGTAAAGTCTCTGTTCTGTGGTTCATTTTCTGTTGTGGTTGCTGGTTGCCTGCCTGAGCAAAAATTTTTATTATGATTATTTGTATCTAGTCTTAATGAATGAAGTAGGACATTTTTACGATGCTGCCATCGACAGGCTATTTTAAAGGAATCAACTGCCCCTTCTACGACAGCGGACTGTGCGAGCGGCCCTATTGTCATTTTCGTCACGTTAAGAAAGAACCACAAAGTATCGGTAACGATGGGATTGAAAGTGGAGAGATCCTACAGAAATTGGTATCGGCAGCGGTACAAAAGGTTTTGCAACAAACGGAGACAGTTACTTCATCACCTTCGCAAAATGTTACTGACTCAGAAAAATGCTCTGGACAGACAGTTTCAGCCAAAGTTACGTACAACCCAACTCCGATAGCCGAACTTAACAAAATAAATCATACAGATCCTGAAAACAATGATGACAGTAATGAACAAAAAAGAAGACATATACCAGTACCATACACACCCAGAAAACCAGCCAGTATATCCATCAAAAGACCTGTAGACACAAATGGTTCTAAGCTCTATACATATTTGCCACCTGCGCAGTATAATCCAGGTTCTGAAACTGCTCAGCTTGATCCCTACACTCCTAAAGGTGCAACAGAGTCTGGTGAGAAATATTTACCTGGGTCAGAGAAGGCAATTCCAGAATACAAGCCTAAAGAAACCCAAAACTCTACAGTTAATTACATTCCCTCAGATAAAGCTGTAAGCAAGAAGAAAATTTTAGAATATAAACCAGCCAAAGTTAAAAGTATACCTTCATCAGTAACATATCAGCCAACACCTAGGTCTTTGGTTCCTTGCTTCTCTAGTGATGAAGACGAACCAGATATTAAAAAGAGAAAGCTTTCTAGTGACTTGAACGGTCTAGATGATTTAGGGCCGGAATTTGATATTTTGGATCAAATACTAGATGAAGAAAAAGTAGTAAAATATGTTTCTCAAAGCGACAAAAGCAACGAATCCGAGGAAAAGCTTCTTAATCATAAATCAACTACTAAAACTATTGAATTGATTCAACCTGATACAAACAGATCTGAAAAAGACAGATCACTAAAAACAGTGGACAAGAAATCAAACAATAAGTTAAAGGAAAGAACCGAAAAATCTACAGAAAGAAAAGAAAAATCTAGTGATAACTCAACAGTAAAAAAAGAAAAATCAAGGGATAAGTCAATAGAAAGAAAAGAAAAATCTTGTGATAAGTCAATAGAGAGAAAAGAAAAATCTAGAGATAAATCAACCGAAAGAAAAGAAAAAGTTACTGACACTGATAAACATGATAGAAAATCATCTGATAGGAAGAGTAGCCACAAAAGTTCACACAAAGATAAAAATAAGCATGAAAAGACAAACAAATCAGATAAAAAATCACATAGTAGTTCCAAACACTCAAGGCATCCATCAAAACATTCAAAACAGACCAATGACACTGATAAACAAAATGATAACCGGCATTCTAAATCTCACAGTAGGTCCAAAGAATCAAGAGATAAAAATAAAAGAAGTGCACCCAAAATTATGTCTGATGATGACAATCATAACTATGAGGACAATTTAGAAGATGAGTTAAATGAATTATCTGAGTCAGATGAGGAATCTATTGCATTACAGTGTAAAAAAATATTCGAAGAATATGTTCCAACTGAGAAAACACAAAATACTGAAGAATGCACTGACAAATTTGAGACTGACACTGATGTTGAGGAATATATACCTACTAAAAAGAGAATATCTAGGACAATTGATAAGAATATTAAAATATTACCTAAAGCACCTAAAAAACCTGATTTTAAAGTAAATGCTGCACAAGCTATGGCTGAGCGATTAGCTAAAGTTCGTGAATTTCATGCTTTGAAAAGTGGTTCTGAAAGTAAAAATTGTACTTTAGTTTCAAAACCTGAATCTTCGAAGTCTATTTTCAACACTCCACCTCCCAGTACTAGTAGTTCCAAAATTCGCATTGCTCATGTTCCTTATGCCTCAACAATGCTGACTGCAAAGAAAGTCATCGCTCCTAGTACAATTATTGCTGTAAAACAAAATGATCCATCTTCTAGTTGCACAATTACACAAACTGTAAAGAAAGGTTCTCAAAGAGTTGCTCACATACCAAGTGAAAAATTCATTGATAGGCCAGGTGTTTTAGAACCACTTGGTTCAAAAATAGCAGCAAATATTAGATCTACATACTTAAATATGATGATTGATCATTGTTTAAACATTTACCTATTACCAACTGATGCCTATGCACGAGCACAACATGAGGAGTTAGCTACTAGTAAAAAATGTTCCACAGTGCAAATATATAAGAATTCTGCAGTTCTTGCCATTAGCAGGCTTAAAAAAGAGGTTCTTGAGTGTAATGGAGTAAAGAAATCTGGAAGTGACTGTGCAGCACTCAGCAAGGTGCCGCAAGGAGCAATCAGTAAGTCAAATACAGTTGGGTCATGGAGCATAGAGAGTAAGATCAGAAGAAATTTTGAAGACCCCCAACAGTTTACAGGTGCTAAGTTTTATAATAACATACAAAAATGGATCCTAACAGAAGAACAACTCAAAGAAAATGGTTTTCCTAGACCTCATAGCAGTGGAGAGAAAGGAAGAGCTATTATCTATGGACAAAACAAGAAACCACCCCCAAAAGGATATATAAGAACATGCTGTAGGTGTAAAAAGACTTATACTGTGGATAAAAAAGGGTTTCCAACTTTTAAAGAGGAGTGTATCTATCATCCTAATAATAAATACAGAGTAAGAGGTGAGGTTCGTTACCAATGCTGCAGTCAAGATGGCTCCTCAGATGGGTGTTGCATTGCTTCAAGTCATGTGTATGAGTATGTAGACTTTGAAAACTTGAAAGGTTATGTGAAAACACTACCTCCAGAGAGTGTCATGGAAGACTATGGCATTTATTCATTAGATTGTGAAATGTGCTACACAACGCAAGGTTTAGATTTGACAAGGGTCACTGTAATTAATTCAGCATGTAAGGTAGTATATGAGACACTTGTCAAACCGTTGCATCCTATAATTGATTATAATACAAGGTATTCAGGTATTACTGAAGAACAAATGTCAGTAGTGAAAACCACATTACTAGATGTGCAAGCAACACTGCTAACTATGTTTAATAGTAAAACTATATTAATAGGTCATAGTTTAGAATCAGACTTTAAAGCAATGAAACTCATTCATGATACAGTTATTGATACGAGTGTTTTATATCCTCATAAAATGGGACCACCATACAAGAGAGCCTTAAGAAATCTATCATCAGAATATTTAAAAAAAATTATACAAAATTCTGTTGATGGCCATGACAGTGCAGAAGATGCGACTGTTTGTATGGAACTCCTGATTTATAAAGTAAAAGAGGATCTGAAGACAAGATGATAGATAGTCTTAATTGCTTTGCAATGTGAAACCTAACACTTGAATGCAATTATTAATATTTAAAGTCTGCTATAATTTCATGTGTTTATTTTTATTTAGATAATATCTAATGCCTTTTTACTGTGTAATTTTAGTTTGTAAATGATAGTCTATGCAATTTATATTACAATGGAATTATTGAATAGCTTATTATTGTAGCAATAAATTCATTAAGTATAATATGTAGGTATTCTTGTTACAACAAATCAAGGTCTTTTTATATAATTTGATAATCTCCACTTGAGGTGTGTGCATTTATGTAACCCTTGGGGGTAAATCAGATTTTCAAGGATAAAAGTACCTACCCTATGTAAATACTACCGATTGGTTAGGTACGAGCACAGACCATACAACTACTTGGTGGGTACGAGGATGGACTGTCAAAAGCTAACAGACCCTCTTCTGTACTCATATAGAACCAAATGTCAAATCAATCTGACCAACGGGAAACACTTTCTTTGCTACTGATTTTTAATATTCCCGGTTGAATGATATATATCATGCTTAACATCCTTTGTAGTATCTGGGCCAGGGGCCTCATACAGGAACTAGTTCCATAAGTAACTAGTCCTAGGACTCATAATGTGTAGTTATTATTTGTCATTTTTGGAGTTGGGTAACATATTTTGTAAGTAACTACCTACCTACTTGTTGTAAATATATTTATTAAGTTTTTAAAACGAATAAGTACTTTTATAAAAAAAATGTTAATTTACAGGAATAATGATAATATAATTAAAACACAAATCTTAAAACCAAAAATAATATTTACTAGAAGACAAACATTGTGGCCGATTCTGTATAACACAATCTCTAAACTAAACTAAAATGGCAGCTTTAAATCATGTTCTGTCCCTTTCCGTAGGGAGTATTATGAAAGGGTTAGCAATATTTGTAATGCTCTAATTTTAGTTTAGTTTAGAGATTGTGCACTACAGAATCAGCCCCATTATACACACACCTATTTGTAAATGTTAAACTTAGGACCGGTCTGTAAAAGTACAGTAGAATCTCACTAATCCGGCCTATTAAAAACCAGAGGGTGCCGGATTATTGGATTATATATAGAAAAAATTATAATATATACGTAAATAAAATAAAGAATTTCATAAAGAGAATATGATACATTTGTATTAATGTACTAAACGTCTTTTTTATGTAACATATCTCACAACTAAATAATTACATAGTTTTAAAATTATAATCCTCGATTATGGACTGTTTTTGGGCAAGGGAGGCCTATTGAAGTGCCAGATTAGTGAGATTCTACAGACTGTAGTTCCAGCATTTCTCATTGGGACATCTATTTCACAATGATTTTGTAATATCTAACTTTTTTGTGTAATCTAATATATAAAAATAAGTCGGGTTTTCCTTCCTGACGCTATAACTCCAGAACGCACGAACCGATTTCCACGGTTTTGCATTCGTTGGAAAGGTCTCGGGCTCCGTGAGGTTTATAGCAAAGAAAATTCAGGAAAAATTTCAACAGAAACGCGGGAAAATCTTAAACCACGCGGACGAAGTCGCGGGCGTCAGCTAGTTTGCAATAAAATACAATACTTCAATAAACAAGAGTGTATTTGTAAAAGTAAACATTATAAAATTGCTCATACTAATCTTAGTAGATATTGCAAACATTTAAATAAATTTAGTATTATTTTAAAAGTTTTATTAATTACAAAATTAAATATTAATGAATGTTTAATAGATAACTCCGAAGGTGCAATGGTTTATAAAGGATATAAACAATATTGTAGCAAATGAAAATAAGATGATTATTTTGAGACACTACTTCTATACTATCAGCTGGCTAAGATAACTCCTAAAGCTTTGTGATGCGACTTGCAAGATGTGTACAATAACTAGTAATAAGTAAACATTTCATTTATTAAGGCATAACAATATGTACACCATGCAAGAAGTCGCACAAGGCTTAAGGCTCTAAGGAAACTGCAGATGATCTTAAGCAATCCTTAGATTTTGATTGAAAAATTACATTCAAATTAATTAATTAATTGTGTGCAGTTCATGTCCAGTTGTTGCATAACAAGTTAATTTTAAGAAAAATAAACAAATATTTTATAACATGTTGAAACTCACTATAATACTACTGATAATTTTCGATGTTTTTAATATATTATTATGGTTGGTTAATATAATATTTGTATAATTATATTATTCTACTGGTGACATTATTTTCTTTTAGAATTGCTTTTCAAGTTGTAATTTATGTTATTTCTAACTGTCAAAGGCTAAATGGCAGTAATGCAGTTTATGATTAGATATTAATAAGTAATTATTATAAATTGTTATACACAATGTGTCCCAATGACTTTGTATACAGGTGTAAGCCAATACCAGCAGAGCTTTCCAAACATGTATGTTTCAACTCTGTTATTCCCTGCTAATCAATAAAAGACTGTTCCACACAAGCTTTCACACGTTTTTCATATTCCCGCCGATTCTCCTTGTATAGTTGTGCGGCCATTGAGTTCGCAGGCGAGTTTGGGTTGGGGTCACTTAACAATGACTGAAAATACAAAAAACAAATACATGTTCTGGTGTCTCTGTGAAAAGACATTTCCAAAAGATCCTGTAAAGTATATTTATTTGAGATTTAATTACAAAATCACTAACAGGCTTTGAATTTAACACTAAAAGGCTGTCAGTATAAGTCCTACAATGACAGAGTTAAGACTCTGGTATGACTCAAAACTACATAAGTCTGTTTATATTAAGAAGGAATTATACCAATTTGACACGGCTTTAAATAATTGTTAACTGTAGCTTGTATTTTGACCCACCACCACCACCACCACTACAGCCAATTAACACAGGCCTCCACTCTCATAGGAGAGAGGGCCACAAACCACAACTTCCTAACCTAGCTAGTACTGAGAATTTCTAATCAGAAAAACCCAATACTTGTTATGGCCCGACCCGGGACCTCATCGGCCGCAGTCGAACATGCCGACCACTAGACCAATGAGGCAGTATTTTGACCAACTGCTTTATGATGATTTAAAACATCAATTCAATGAAGTATCAATTGAGGCTGTGAATCAAAATTTTTATGTCAAACATAATATAAATAGACACAGGTTACATTTCCATGTACATTAAAGGCATGTTAAAATGTGTAATCTATATAATAACTTCAATAAATGGACAAGGTCACCACTAAAAATGATGAATTTTTTATATTGTTGGATTTAAGTAAGAGTTAATTGAGAGCCCGAAGTAATCCATTTATGCCCTACTAAAAAACCATAACAGGAATTTTACTCAGTGTGGTTCTACAATAGTATAAAATATGGTATGAAAATTACCTGTATAGAGGTTAGAATGGCAGACACATCATATGTAGGACTCCACCTGTTTTGTAATATGTCTAAACAAATACCACCATCAGCATATACATTGGGGTGAAACATTTTAGAAACAAATCTAACTGTTGGAGGTTTGTTAGGGTATTCCTCTGTGAATTCAATTGTAAGTTTGAATGTGCCATCCTCAAATGGAGTATCATGTGGTCCAAATATCACAGCATTCCAGATCATAATATTATTATCAGTGGGAGCACCAGACACACCAGTCGGCGGGTCCTCTTGTAAGCTGGAAATTCAACATGAGATATTTGAATGCAGTAATTACAATACATAAAAGCCTGCTGTTTAAGTACCTAGCTTATTTTGTTTCCCCAGGATGCAACATACCTCCGAACCAAAGTTTGTTAAAATTGCTTGAACAGATGGGCAGTGAAGGTGTAGCAGACATGTACAGACACACTTTTTCATTTAAATTAGTATGCATTGTGGTAAGTATGGTAAAACAGTGTTAAAATAGTGTGCCTGCTAAACGAATAAAGAAATAGGGCGTTTGAACTACATAAGTATTTGTGAAATATTTACAAAATATATGTTTGAGGATGACGTATAAGACACCACAACCATTTACAACGCGCTAAGCGCTTGCATGGAAACGTAAATCAATTTGTTCGTGAAATATGTGGATCAGAATAGAAATCGATGAAGGTAACTGTGATGTAATTTGATGAATCAGCTCATGGACTTGCTAAGTTAAATGGCTTTTTCCAGAAGGTAGTGCAAATTGCCGAACTTGCCAAAAATACATACCGCTTGAAATCTCTCATCAGACGTCTTCTGGCAGGAGTTGACATTTTGTTTCACAATCAATTCACTTCACGGAAAATGGGAAGTTGTACTCAAATGGGTTTATGTCTTGCGGCTCTCATAGATTCGCTTTCTTGATGAATTTACCAAGTGTGATGCGAGGCCAACTTGCACTTATTTCTTTGTTTGCAAAATACGACGTCGTCACTACCAATGAAAGATTTGTTAGGATGACCATGAAATTGGCAAAAAGCGACCTATGCTGCGATCACTTCTAGTTCTGAGTCCCTGTATATTATTATACTCTTTGTTCTGAGTTCTGACTTCGAGTCAGAGACAATTCGAGTCACCACTCACCAGACTCCACTTCCAAGTTCCAGACTCCAGAGTCGAGTCCACAGAGTACATTATATATACTGGTCGAGTAACTTCGAGCACAGAGAAAGTATATTCGACTCGTAGATTCGAGTCACTTCGAGTCAATGTTGTTCATGTCTGTATACCTATAGTGTGTGTTCCGTTAAAAGCACTGCGAGCACTGGCAGTAGACCTGTGTCAATCGATCATTTGTCGTGACCCGGGTCGATCATGACCCACTCGTATGGTGATCGGGTTAAAAAGATTCGATCATTTCAATCATTTGGGTCGCAACTCGCAGTTCATTTGTATAGGTACTTCTCTGTGAGGTACTTTGATAGTGATTGGATTTTCTCCAACAATATTCAATCACGCGATCGATAGGTCGCGACGCGACACGAGACACGAGAAAGAGTGCGGTGAATATGAAAGGTTGTATTTTGTACGTAAACGAAAGAGATAGAAGACATATTGTTTGTTACGTCGTTGTGATTGAATGCACGACTCGATCGATTGTATGATCAAGCAATTAGTTACGGTAAAATTAAAATTATAAAGTTCAATTTGGCTTACCTACCCAAACGGGTCATAAGATCGGGTCTTCTAGAGAACCATGATCGAATCGCTCGTGTAAGGGTTGTAATCGAATCAATGTGATTCGATCAATCGTGATCGACACAGGTCTAACTGGCAGTGCTTATAACGCTTCCAGTGCTCTCAGTGTATTTCGGAACGCACCCCTAGTGTATTATGGGCCTAAATAGATGCCATTGATCAAGGTATTATCTATGCCATTGATTTTCTGTGATTTATTACGGCGTTACCAATTTTTTCTGGTCGGTGATTTGTCGGTGATATTGTGTTCACTGTTATTATTTATTATTTACCGAATTCGATTTTGTAATGAGAAGTGCAAAATATTGAGTTGTTATAATGAATGAACAAACTTCTAAGAAAATTCTGTTCAACAAATCAACAGTGAGTAGAAAATCTTCATTAATTAATTTCAGATATTTTTGTACTATTTGAACATAGTACCAAGGTAGTATCTCAAAATTGTTATTTTTCATAGTTACTCAGTCTCAAAGCGGAACTGCTCAAAAAACAAGAGGAGGTGCTGGAAAAAAAACATTTGCCAAAGCACAATTTAGATCTCTTTAAGCCTCCCCACCAATCTACTGAAAAGAAAAATAAGAGTGAAAATAAATTAGAAAAAAGGAGTTTGAAGGATAATTTAAAAGCAATTGATGTAGAAGAATTTGAAGCTTGCAGGAAGGCTAAGTAAGTTGTCATCTCATTGTTTTAATCTCTTAATATAGAAAACGTAGCATTACCTATTTAACTAGTTCGCGTCATACTGCCAACATATTGGTTGATTTTCTGGTGCTGCAAAAGTGACCTCCTAACTTCTGGTTGATAATAATAAAAATTATATTTGTTAGTCCCATTCCACATGTTCAGACACTGATTATTCAGTAAGATGTGTTCTCCATGTTTACACATCTATCTGATGTAAACTTGGGTGAGAGATTCTGACATATTATACATTATGCATACAATAACTACTCAGCAGAAGACACTTGTGAGACCAACAAGTGCAAGTTATTCTTGTACAGTCAAAAACTCCTTCCTGTAAACTGAAATTAAAATAATTATAAACTTTGCAGGTGAGTTCTATTGGGGGTTGTACTAAGTTTTCTCTGGCATATTAAGTACAGTATTGCTTGTGATTTATTTTTTACTAGATGACGCCCATGACTTCTTCTGCATGTTTATTTTTAAATTCCCTGGGGGAACTCCCTAATTTTTGGGGGTAAAAAGTAGCCTATGTCCTTCTCTGGGATGTAACCTACGTGTGTACCAAATTTCATCAAAAGCAGTTGAAAAGATGGGCTATTAAAACATAGCAGACAGACAGACAGACACACATATGCATTCATAATATTAGTATGGATTTATATGTTTTTTGACCATCAATAGTCATATACATTTTATTTCATTAAAATTGTATACAATGTGCCCACATTTTAGAAAAGACAATGATGCAAAGGCATTTCTGACAACCTCTCGAGTACAGTGCTCTGGTTTTCAGGTAGAATAAATTAAAGTAATATGAATCCATAAGTTCTGACTTTACATGGAGAGTATGAAAAACTACCCAAAATATATCTAATCTAATCTAGCCTATACTGTCCCACGACTGGGCAAAGGCCTCCCTCCGATTTTTCCACATCTCCCTATGTTGTGCTTTGATGGGCCACTCAACTAGGAATTTATCCAGTTCATCGCGCCATCGTAGCCTCGGCCTACCACGCTGGCGATGATGATTTTGGGGGGTCCAGAAGGAAGCAGATTTAGCCCACAAGTCATCTGGCATACGGCTCACATGACCGGACCAAAATATATATGTTTGTAATATTTCTCATTTCAGACTAGCATTAGAAAAGAAAGCAGAATTGTATGAACATTTGGCTGATGGTGCAGGGGACTCACAGCTGGCAGGTCGCTTTCTTGTAGACTTTAAAGGTAAAAAGCAGGAGGCAGTCTCTAAGCCCGAATTTGAACCTGAAGATGAGGTGGAACAATATCCATATGAAGAGGATCAGGGAGAATGGTGAGTTGGACCTTCTCCAAATGCTTGCAATTGGGTATTTGACAAATAGTCAAATCAGCAACTTTTTTTCAAACGTCAAAACGCTTCATTAGTATGGGATTTATATGAAATTCTAAAATGTGACGTCATCAAAGTTCAACATACTTTTTTACTTTAATCGATAGTTTAAAATGGTTATTCAACATAAAACTATCAGCAGACGATATTATGACTTTTGGGAGATCATCTATTTAATAATCAGTAAAAATAATTTATTTCAATAGTAGTCAAATACCCAATTTGACTTTAGCTGGCTTTAATAGCCTGTCCTGTGGTTCTTTTCAACCTTTCAATTCTGCTGCATGTGCGGAGATTATTCACGTGAGCTTCAAGCCTCAGAGCTCAAGGGCATCATGAGATGCTAGTAAGATAATCAGCTATGCCTTAGGTTCTAACATTCTATCAAAGTTACAGTTAGCACTTAGCTTATACAAACTAATAACTATTAATAATATTTTTAAATAATAATTAAAAGTTTGACTTGTTACCCGACTGCGGAACGCACAGGGTTATGTGTTCATCAGTCTATATATGTATATTTCCTTTGTGTCGCACTACAGACAAAACGGCTGAACCGATTTTGATGATACTTGCACCACTAGATTTGTCTTAATTTTCCGAGTGTCATAACGGAAGCCGAATTTGAGAAAAAACAAAATGGCGCCCACTAGAAGCCATATTGTAACAAATTTAAAAATGAAAGTCAATAAACTATGGCAAGTGGGGTATCGATGAATAGGTCTTGTAAAATCAGAGTTAGGTTCCCTAGACCATTTTTTCATTTTAACGATCATTTAGGATTTACGAGGTTTCAAAGGTTCATTTTTAGTCTATTCCTTTGTGTCGCACTACAGACAAAACGGCTGAACCGATTTTGATGATACTTGCACCACTAGATTTGTCTTAATTTTCCGAGTGTCATAACGGAAGCCGAATTTGAGAAAAAACAAAATGGCGCCCACTAGAAGCCATATTGTAACAAATTTAAAAATGAAAGTCAATAAACTATGGCAAGTGGGGTATCGATGGATAGGTCTTGTAAAATCAAAGTTAGGTTCCCTAGACCATTTTTTTATTTTAACGATCATTTAGGATTTACGAGGTTTCAAAGGTTCATTTTTAGTGTATTCCTTTGTGTCGCACTACAGACAAAACGGCTGAACCGATTTTGATGATACTTGCACCACTAGATTTGTCTTAATTTTCCGAGTGTCATAACGGAAGCCGAATTTGAGAAAAAACAAAATGGCGCCCACTAGAAGCCATATTGTAACAAATTTAAAAATGAAAGTCAATAAATTATGGCAAGTGGGGTATCGATGAATAGGTCTTGTAAAATCAGAGTTAGGTGTCTTTGAACATTTTTTCATTTTAATGATCATTCAGGATTTACGAGGTTTCAAAGGTTGTAATCCTTTGTGTCGCGCTACAGAAAAAACGGCTGAACCGATTTTGATAGTACTTGCACCACTAGATTTGCTTTAATCTTCCGAGTGTCACTATGGAGGCCGAATTTGAGAAAAACAAAATGGCGTCCACTAGAAGCCAATTAATAAATGAAAGTCGATAGGCTATAGGCAAGTGGGGTATCGTTAGATAGGTCTTTTAAAATCACACCTAGGTTCCTTAAACCATTTTTCCGTTTAAATGATAATTTAGGATTTACGAGGTTTCAAAGGAAATGTTTAAAGTTCCTACATTTTAAATCATCTTATCTATCAAACTAGGTATGATACCTATTATAAAGAGAAAAGATTTGGATTATCTCAAAAACTACTCAACCGATTTTAAAAATTATATCACTTATAGAAAGCTACATTATTAACATGTAAAATAGGCCATATTTCATTTTTTTAAAAATAAGAGATCCCTACGAAAATTGCAATAATGTGAATTCAGTCGGAAAGAATCGTCTCATCTGAGAGCTTCGTTGCGTGCGCTGAGTAAAGCGATTGGACGCGGTAAATGCCGAGGTCTCGTGACGTCGCGTCGCTGCGATAGGACTCTCGAAAATTAATTCACTCTCTCTGTCGAAAAAATAGCAGATTCACGAACTTTACCAAACCAAATTTATATTAGCATTATAACATATTATGCAAATTTGATAATGGTTATGGTGATCACCATGGTAGTCATTACGAATAAATGAATCCGCTGCTTATTCACATGATCTAAAATGCTACCACAAAATCTATAATAGTACCTTTGGTACAACTTCGGGCAGAAAAAACGTCGCCTGTTTACAATAAATACTGAACTAAAAAGTTTGAAATAAAAAAATAATTTACCTAATAAAACAAAAAACCCGACTGCTTGGATACCAAAAAGTATAAAACAAGACATGTATTGAAGTATTTCATTATTATCAATTTACATCGTATAATAATATTAATAAAATTTATCAAGGCGCAGTCGCACGTCCAATAGCTAACATTTACCTTAACGTGCGACTGCGCCTTGATAGATTTTATTAATATTATTATACGATGTAAATTGATAATAATGAAATACTTCAATACATGTCTTGTTTTATACTTTTTGGTATCCAAGCAGTCGGGTTTTTTGTTTTATTAAATTATTTTTTTTGCAGGATTGAGTTCACAGACTTTTTGGGTCGAACTAGAAAATGCCTAAAAACGGATTTGGAGCATTATAAGAAGAGGGATGAACAACTCATGAAACTAGTTACTAATGAACAAACTCATCAAGATTCTAAAGAAAATGCTTATTCTAATAGAGATCATAGTGTAAGTATAGTAAATAGGATAAAATAAAAAACAAAATGTCTTATATTAAATCATTATTTTTTGCAACTTGTTTAATAGCTTTGCAACTCCTAGCCCTATTGAGCTTAATATTTTTATCATGCAGGAACCACAAACATCACAAAATTCTGAAAAGCCACTACTAGTGCAAACAACAAACGATTATCTTCAGTCATTGAGAGAAAAATGGGAGCAAAAAGAAATGGAACTCTTGTCCAAGGATAAGGATATACACTATCAAGATTTACTGTTCGATGGTTTGTGCAGGTCTTTTATTTCCTAGCATATTTGATAAAATAGCACAAAGGATTATTTAATAACAATAGGAAAGAACCAGGGGCTTACTAAGTAGTATTATTTTAATATTTTTTTATCAAATCGTGTATATGATGTCCCCTAATTAAGTAACAAGAGAGTCAATAATATTGAAATAATACTGCTTTAAGTGATGGTAGTACGCCCCAGGTTTTGTTTTTGTTTAAAGTAATGAAAATCTGTGGCATGGCAGCTTTATCTTCGTAGTTTAGAGTGCCTAAAATCTCTGACAGGTGCAGTGTATTTATTCTTGATTATTATGCTAGGCTACTGCGGGCAGTTTTTAAAAAAAAATATATATATAGCGAGCAAACGAGCAGGCGGATCACCTGATGGTAAGTGATTACCGCCGCCCATGAACATATGCAGCACCAGAGGAACCGCCAATGCGTTGCTGGCTTTTGAGAAATTATTTAATTCTAATTATTTTTTGCTCACAACTCTTGCCTTTAAAAAATACACTTTGTGTTTAGCTGATCTAGTCTAGTTTGTTTGAACAATAACATAGTCATGTTATTGTTATTGTTTAAAGAAACTAATTATAAAACAGAACTCAGATACATAAGCATGACTACTTGGCGGCCTTATTGCTAAATATTCATAACAACCTCTTCTTGGGAACTTGCAATGGTGAGTTCTGGGGTTAAACATTTGGGCCTATGTCTGTGTCCGGGATGAAAGATATCCTGGAAATGTTTCCCATTGAAAATTGTTCAAAGTAAAAATGTTTACAGACCGACACATTTTTACTAGTATGGGTAAAGATTCTTTTCTACTCTCTTTCCTCAGAGGCAAGAATCCACGGTGTGGGTTACTACGCGTTCAGTACAGACGAGACGGAGCGACGCAAGCAGATGGACGAACTCTTGAAGCGCCGCGACGAGACTTTGAAGGCTCAGAAGCAGGCCGAGGAACTACGCAAGAAGCGAGATGAGCTGATCGCGACCAGGGTCGCCGCTGCACGTGCGAGGCAACGCGCCAGGGCCGGACTGCCGCCTGAAGACCCTGAAGGTAACTTGTTGTTTTCTTTTATTAGGGTTCTAAGAGGTTTTCATTGGCTAACATGATATCGATAACATCGTAGCGGACACACGCGACACACTAACTATCCGTGACGATATATCGACGTCCCCCGCGAATAATCCGGTAATCGAAAAAGTCAAAATGTTCAGGAGAAATAAAAGAAGCATTTTTATTAATAACTCCACTAAACAACAAGTATCAGAGACATTTTATATCATATATGGTAGCTAATTTTTCCAGCTATCTTGTTATTTCAACCAAATTTAATTAGTACCAAGGTCTTCGTTATAATTGAACTAAATGCATTTTACTATACTAATTTATGTCAAGCTCTGATCAGTAGTGTCACTTACGATATTTCGTGTAAACTTCTATTGCCGTCTGCAACAGTTATATCGTGCTGCGATATTATTCGTGCAAATAGTTTTGTTTATTGTACATTTGTAAAAAGCAATTACTATACTATTCGCCTGTTGAAAAATAACGTACGTTTTATTGTTTTGATCATTACCGTTTATTCGAATAATTTGCCTAAGTATTATTATATTACTTGTCATGAAATAAATGATATTCTAGTAAATGAAACAACTTTGGTTTTTGGTTAGTTTAAAAAGTAATTGATATAATTATTATCTTAAAAAAAATTACACTTTGGCCTAAAGACAGGACATAATATTATGAATAACACTACACAGGACTATTACGGTTAAAAATCTTAGTCAGAATCCTCATCACCACCTGATTTAGAGTCACTATATAGCTTAAGTTCCTATAAAATAGTTGGTAATGGCTAGGAATTGCTTTAGAGTCACACAGGCTTAGGAGATCATCGTACAAAGCCTTTCTAATAGGGAGAGGCTCGTCGTATGCTGACTTTAATACAATATTTTAAATTTTTTTGGTGACCTGTTTCTGCCGACGCTGTCTACTACTGCCTGCATCATAATCCAACTCAATATAATCCTGATCAAAATCATATTTGAAGAGAAAACTGTTAGGTTTAGTATAACTATGTCACACTTGCGAGAGAATATCAATTTCGAGGGACGTTCGAGGCCTTTCTTGAGGCTCCCTCGAGTGAGGATGAGTCGAGGGGCTTTCGAGGTTACGACTAAGAATATGGGTGAGAGTCGCTAACTATGGGCCTCATAAGAAAGCTCAGGGTCACTCAGCGGGCGATGGAGAGAGCAATGCTCGGGGTTTCTTTACACGATCAAATCAGAAATGAGGAGATCCGCAGAAGAACTAGAGTAACCGACATTGCTCGACGTGTTGCGAAGCTGAAGTGGCAATGGGCAGGGCACATAGTTAGAAGAACCGATAGACGTTGGGGTCCCAAAGTGCTGGAGTGGCGACCACACACTGGAAAGCGCAGGGTTGGCAGACCCCCTACTCGCTGGACGGACGACATAAAAGGAGTCGTAGGGAGCCGCTGGATCCAGGCGGCGCAAGAAATGCGTGTGGAAATCCTTGCAAGAGGTATATGTCCAGCTGTGGACGTCTATCGGTTGAGGATGATGATACTGTCGTTTTGAAGCTATCTCAACATTTTTAGAATAGTTCTGTTTTGCAAACCATGTCTTGTAGAGCCGATACATTTTTGAAATATTTAGAGACTAGCTGATGCCCGGGACTTCGTCCGCATGGATCGACGTTTTTCGGTTCCCGCGGGAACTCCTTAATTTTCCAGGAAAAAAAGTAGCCTATGTGTTATTCCAGACTTTAATCTATCTCTGTGCCAAATTTCATCCAGATCCGTTCAGCTGTTGGGGCGTGATTGAGTAACAATTACCTCCATATACATCCATACATCCATGTCCATCCAAACTTTCGCATTTATAATATTTACTAGATGATGCCCGCGACTTCGTCCGCGTGGATTAAGGTTTTTTGATTCCCGCGGGAACTCCTTAATTTTCCGGGATAAAAAGTAGCCTATGTGCTATTCCAGACTATAATCTATCTCTGTGCCAAATTTCATCCAGATCCGTTCAGCCGTTGGGGCGTGATTGAGTAACAAACATCCATACATCCATACATCCACACATCCATACATCCATACATCCATCCAAACTTTAGCCTATGTCCTTTCTCGGGATATAACCTACCTCTATACCAAATTTCAGCAAAATTGGTTGAAAAGATGGGCCGGGAAAGCGTAGCAGACAGACAGACACACTTTCGTAACACGTCACATTTATAATATTAGTATGGATTTGATTCACACAAATATTCTCGTTTAGATTCTTTTCTAATATGATTTCTTATAAGTACTGTCTTCTGTATCTAGCTTCATCTGATGTGGTCTATTCTGATGTTTTTAACCTGTATTACTTCTTACTTAATTACGGTAGTAAACTGTTTACCCGAATAATATCGTAAAAGTTTTTACTGACAAATCCTTTTGGTATTTTTTTTCGTAAAGATCTAAAACAATATTATTCGTTTAAAATACTTTTTAATGCATTTTAATGGAACACTCACGTAATTTTTCATATCTTTGAAAATATCGATAGAAAAAATCTGAAAAAAATTCACATGATTCATTTTTAATTCTAGATGCCTAAAAACACATAACATGAAAAACCCCGTAATAGCTCATTACCGGATTATTCGCGGGGGGCGTCGATATGTATTGGTATCGTGTTGGCCAAATAAAAGCTTCATAGGTAGTACCAAAGATTTGAGTGTTATCAAGTCGGAGTATACACTCCTCGACGATATTATCGGTCAAAGAACAAACGCCCTTATGGTGGTGACTTTGTCTTAGTTTTCAGATTCATATTTAATAATCTTAGATTTACACACAGTGTGCGACATACTTTGGTTATTACCGTACAGTCGGAAAAGAACCATTCTCTGTAGTGGGCTAGTAATGGATTGACGATAATGATTAATACCCATTGTTAACAGCTGCTGAGACTGCTGCAAGGCACAGCATCTTGGCTGCTCTATTCGTAAAGGATTTTTTTTTTTAATCTACTACAAGTAGCTCTTTATTTCGCGACTTCAGCTACACTCTACATTAATATTACTTGGAGGCTCGATAAAATATTACTTTAATCCAAAACGTTTTTTAATGCTACATTTTCATTTCAGAAAAGAAATTAGAGTTCACTGCATGTCTCCTCCAATTTCTGACGGAGAAAAGAGACGAAGCAGATAAAAAAGCCAAAGAGGAGGAAAGGAAAGCTCGCGAGGAACAAGAAAAAGAGAGACAGAAGCTACGTGAAGCATATGTTCGTGAATGGGATCTCGGTAAAGATGGCGTTCAAGATAAAGTGAAGAAGTTTAGAGAAATGACTCAAGAAGAATATGTTGAACAGCAAAGAGCTAAGAGAATTGATGAATTTGCCCCAATTAAAAGTACCGACAGTGATAATTCGATGTATGTGTTTGATACTCAAGGCAGAAAACTTGGACTTGACACTGATATAAACAAAGAAAAAGCTTGGTCAGATGTAAGACGAGTGAAAACACCCCCACCTCCAGTTATAGGAGACCTGACTAATATAGAACAGAAAGGTCTCTACTTCTCCACAAAAAAGAAAGAAACAATGGTCAAATACAAAAATTTTGTCAAGTCACAAGATACGATTCCTATAAATAATGAACTAAGTGATGAGGAGGATACTGTTAATACAAGATCTAAACCTGACAAGAGAAAGGATGGTTCAGAATATATTGAAATAGAACCTCCTTCAACATATGATTATTATGGTCCAGTTCCAAAGCACAGAAAAACAGATAAACCTTTTACTTCAGATTTGAGAGAAGCAATGGCCCAAGGGAACAAAAGCTTAGAACGAAAAGAGAGCAGTAGGAAATTACCACAACATTACGATTTTACATTTGATTGATATTTTTGTTGTAGTTTAGTATGATGTTAAATAAAAAAACAGAATAAGATACATTTTATTTCATTTTATTCAAATCTATATTGATCTTATACATACAATACAGTGTGACAATAATAACGAAATAACTATACTAATATCACGTGAGTATCACAATTCTAAAATAATGACTTGCATACAATTAGTGTAAAAGTAAAACAGAGATCAGTGTTTCGTGTACGACAATAAAGCTTTTATATTAGATTTATGAGTAATTAAAAGTATATGCTATTATATTTAAATATATGATTATATCAAAGATGTTTTTGTGCGTGAGTGAGTTTGTGCTGTTCTTTGATGGTAGAGTTTTCTCCGAAGTAATTTCACTATCATCATCAGTGGTCGTTAGTAGAGTTGTTTCAAAACTTGTTGTTGGTGCTGTTGTTTTTTCATTAGCTGCATTGGGGCTTGCATTTTGTTGCAGAGCCTCTGCTGTTGGTAGCGGTTCGCTTGGTTTCAGAAGTTCGTCAATACGCTTTTCAATTTGTTTTACTTCGTGAATATTTTTTATAAGCTCTGGAGTTATTTTTTCTGTTGTTTCTAAGAAAACTTCTACTGTTTCTGTGCTTGTTATATCCATGTCATCGTTTGTTGATGTTATGTCCGTGAACATAATGTTATCCTCTTTCATTTCCTGTAAACTGACGAACTGTTCATCCGAAAGCATTATGTGTGTTACTTTGTCATTATTTATACCAGTGTCTACATTATTGAGTTCATTGCTTTCCAAGGCTGATATATTAGTGATGATAACAGTTTTTTCATCACCTGAAGGTATGAATTTTACTGTGTTTATTTCAGTTCTTTTTCTTATGCGTGTAGTTCTAGTTTTGGCGACTAATTTGGCAAGGATGTCAAATGCTTCATTTTCTCGTTCGCTATTCGGCCCGTTGCACAAATCCCCGCGGCATGGACACGTCATTTTCCATGTTTTTGTCGAGTTGCAGAAAAGCGGGTAACATTCATCTTGATAAAGTTTAACGCAGAGTCTTGATTCCACGTATGCTGAAATTGAAAATTGAAGTGTAATAAATAATATTCTTATTATTATCTTCTAATATACCCAAATTAAAATCTGACTGAGTTGTAACTTTGTACAGTTTTAGTTAGCACTTGCGCCAATGCTCCTTATATCATAGTACCATCATTACAATACCATCAGTCATTCAACGGACAATATTATAGTTTTGAAAATGGCGAGGGATGACAGTAACTAAACTATGTACTAATTTATAGGCATAAATAAGTTCAAAGGACCAAAGGAAGAGGAAAAAACATTATTATGTTGTTGCTATTTTGATCCGAACCTATTTTTGACCTCAACGTTCAAGCTCGCAAGTGGATAAATGTCGGTCAGTGGCATTGAGGTATTATGTACTAACGTCATATAATTCAATGGTCAGTGGGTCGCATACGCCCAGTCGCGTATGGAGTGTTACATTATGAACACTACTAACTATTTTATTAGCGGATACACACACTTTAAACAATGATTTATTGACTGTGGCTTATTCGTTGTCGTTAATGTTTTTAGAATTGTATATACATAATACTATCCCATGTAGGTATCTGTAAACAATGTTGTTAGGTGGTTAGGTAGTAGGTATACCTAAAGCGCTACGTACACCGGCGAACGACGGCGCGGCGTTTTTCTTAGTTTAGCGTTTCTTTCTTTCCCATAGCATTACCATGTCTCTTCGGTTACTACAGTACCCTTACTCTGAGATTGATCGAATTTAAAATACGGTCTCACTAAGTGAGGTGAATTACATTTGCATCAAACTAAAATGAATCTTAATCTTATTAATTTAGAGCTCAATTTCGTGTATGCATTCACAGCTAGCGCTCCAAACGATACGTTTCGAAATTTGAATCGGTTGCACTGAATTTGTGGCTTTAAATCAAGAGTTTTTGGGTCCATTTTAGTTTGACGCAAATGTGATTCACCTCACTTAGTGAGACCGTATTTTAAATTCGATCAATCTCAGAGTAAGGGTACTGCAGTCATAATAGTAGGTAAGTAAAGTACTAACGAGGTGACGTGGCGACGACAGCGCAGTAGGGCAGGCCGGGCTCGCAGGCGGTCACGTAGTTACCCGACGCGTCGCACGCAGGGGCTCTTCGACTCCGGTGCACTTGTTCCGCCAGTGGCCCGCACCAATAGCATTTCCTTGTCTCTTCGGTTACTACGGCAGCTACAAAAAAATATTATTTAACTAATTTTACTTGCCACTCGATTAACCTTATTACGATACTAGATGATGCCAACGTCCTCATCCAACCACTTCTCGCAACTACCTTCTTTAGATATATCGTCAGTCCATCTTACCGGAGGGCATCTCACGCTACGCTTATTAGTATTACGCGGTCCCTATAGGTACCTAGTTACTCTTTTTCTTTTTTGGAACCTTCGGCTCCAACGGTCATCGTCTTTAGACGGTAGGTACCTACTTACTAACCCTCTACCATTTTACGTGCCTCAGGCTAACTAACCATGTCAGAGACTTTAGTTCTACTGTGGAATCTAACCGTATCTTCCGAAGTTCCGTTCCATATAATTTCCTTTCGTAACTTCTAAATCATTATTATTATTATTATTGTATTCTTTATTGCACACAACAGACATAGAAACATATAGGTAAATACAAAAAAAAAAGAAGTTAATCTTAGTGGAGCGTGCAAAGGCGGTCTTATCGCTAAAGCGATCTCTCCCGGACAACCTTTGGTGATCGGAATGGCAAAATCAGGGGTTGTGTGGCAAGCAATTTAGTTTTTATAGAATAAGATAGACTACATAAACACTACATACTAATAATGCATATAGATATCTACCAAAAATAACTATTTATAAATAATATATAATATACTACATTCTACTCCATTACCATTGGCGTGCACAGTATTCGGAGCAAGGGTAGGCATAGGTTGGATAACTAGACTAGATACCTATTTTCAGGCAGGGAAAGATGAAAAATAAGCCTTTTCACCTTTTTTACTAGGTTAGCAATGCTTTTATGCTTCTATGTCGTGCACGCCACTGTCCATTACATAGATAGATAGTAGTTTTTCAGACAACGTTTGAAGATATGTAGGGATTTTGCCTGACGTGTGTCAGCAGGAAGAGAATTCCACAACTTGACACAATTCTTCGTGAATGAGTCACCATAGAATTTCGTACGGCTGGACGGCATCTTTAGCTTTGTCGGTGCAGGAACGAAGAAAGAACTGGCTATCCTGACCGAGATAGCTAAAACGTTCTTTCAAGTAAGCTGGTGTTTGGGGGACACGGTATAGAAGGGTCAATGCATGCATGTCCCTGCGCCTTCTGATTGGCAACCACTCAAGCATAGCACGGTACTCCGAAATGTGGTCGTATTTCCGCAGGCAAAAAATGAAGCGGATTACCATATTTTGAAGCCTCTCAAGCTTATCGAGAAGTTCTTGCGACAGATATGGATAACAAGAGTCGCCGTAGAATTCAATAATTTTGAAAGTGATTCCTAGTTAGTAATTAGTTTCCTTTCTCTGCCTACGAGTTAGTATAATGTATCATTGTATGGCACTAACTGCAAATTTCCTGTTCTGTGGCACTAACTACAGATTACGCCGATAAAAGATGGCGGCCTTAAAACAGCTGTTCTGAATGGCAGCTATGTCGCGCCGATAGAAGTTTTAGATACATAGATACTTCAAAACTAGGTAGGTACCTACTTGTACGTTTCACGTAAGATATTCGAGCTGTGAGGAGTAAAGTACGACCTGATTGTGTCATAAGTGCAACTGTAAAATGACTCGAATTTACGACCCTTTACGATTTCAGTCCACCCCCTAACCTAGTGAAGCAAAATAATATTTGAGTAGGTATAGGTCCTATACATACCGAGATGTAGGTAGCATCTTACCTACATTACAACCGAAATGTAAATGGGTAGACATTTAAGTCAATATTGTTACTCCCTACATTATACTCCGGCAATTGGTTTCTGAGGTTAGATAGTTACCTACCTATAGGTAGAAGGTACATATACCTATAGGAGCGTAATATTTGGTTTGGCATTGGGTAAATTTGAATTTAGTTAGGAGCATTAGTATTTGTTTTGGTGTGTTATATTATCTTAGTACAAAATTTCGTTGCAGCATCTACTAACTACAAAATAATAATAGATAGCAGGTAATACCCCTCCATAAACTTTTTTACTAAACGAAACCAGTCGGGCTATCATACGCACAACGAGTACAATTATGTCTACCCGTTATCTCTATTTGTCTACCGACGCTAACATGGTTACACCGTTGGGTTACACATAATATGACTTGTCTCTCTTTAAGCCTTACATGCCGACTATATTTTTCTCGTAATATAATACAAGATTTTGTGCATGATAAGTAGAGTAAACGAGATATTAGCCGGCAACGACAACATATCTCTCTCTCGTCGCGAGATATCTCGTTATGCGCATGCTAAGCCTGCAGGTAACAGAAGGCCTGTCTCATTTTTTTGCGCAAAGGATCAGGCTGTTCAGTGCGCAAGTGCAGCTAGCAATCTTAGGTACCGCCATTCCACGCGTGCATGATTTATATTAAATAAAATAAAAAATAAAATAGTTTATTTTTCTTTAACTAGATTATTTTTAACACGTAAAAGGTTGGAGCCTTCTTTTAAGAGTATTATTACCCCTGTGGCAGAAGACTCGGCTCTTCCTTAAAAATAATAATAAAAATAAACAATACTATAATAACAGACCATAATATGTGGGTACAAAGAAAAGACATACAAACAACTAATTAATTAAATAAAACCAATGTGAGTGACAGCTGTATGCCGTGTATATTATTTTTATATACCTAGTAGGTACAGGACGTACCTAATTAGATAAGTACGTAAGTATTCGTTTATATGTTCTTCATTACACATAATAAGTACCTATAGTATTTTACGTTGAATTAAAAATATTACAAGTAACTAGGTACCTAGGTACTCGTACCTAAGTTTTCCGTTTGATATCGGACCCGTGGAAATGCTGAAATAGACCGGCAGAATATAATAACCTGTACCTAACATTGTTGAATTCTCATTTACCCGCTGTAGTGTTATATTTCGTGGTTGTTATTTATTCAGTTAACAATGAACGTTGGTTAGTGCCATCATTTATTCAGCATTGCGAAAGGACACCGTGTGTTGATTACTTTCCATAACATCGCGCCAGGGAAAATAATTCTCTATACGATGTCATTTCTACGTGTAATATTTGTTTTAGAGATCCCTGTAAAGTTTTATTAATCATCACTTTTTTAGAGCGCTCTATATAACGGGTATTAAGCCTTCAACAAACAACGCGTGATGTCTATTTATTGCAAGGAATGACGTGAGACTGAACGCGCGCGTAGGCGTGGACGATTTGTATAAGATTGTACGGTTGTTGTTTACAGTGTCTTGGTCTTGATAAAGACAAAAGCACTGGAAATGTACCTACCATGTGTACATTTCTGCACTTTAACATAAAATAATACATAATTTGCGATCAATCACTTATACGCAGGCGAAATTGCTCAGTCTACAACACCGACGCAATGTCGCCTGCTATACGGTTTTTTATCGGATATACCATGGGGAGTGTGCTCAGGAACTTCACAACCTTGTTCCTCCTTCTCCGTTTTACCACAGAACAGCGAAAAACCGTCAGCGTTGGCACCCTTATGTGGTTGACGTCCAATCTGCTCGCACGAGGCGTTTTTACTCTACGTTTCTGATACGAACCGCTAAGGTGTGGAACACCCTCCCAGCGCACGTGTTTCCTGCCACATATAACTTAAGTACCTTCAAGGCAAGAGTGAATGGGCATCTTCTAGGCAAGCGCGTTCCAACCTAGACCTCATCATTGCTTTGCACTAAGCATGATTGTCGTCAACCGCAAGTCTATCACGCAATAAAAAATAAAAAAAAATTGCAAGGGCGTCGCCAGCCGGGGGAGCAAATTGATACCTACATGGAGAATGGGAAAAGTATGGATTGTAATTTGTAGGTACAGTCATGAGCACATGAAGTTGAAAGAAGTTAAAAGCGCGCATGAAGCGTTCAAAAATTTTCAACGCTTTTCAAGCTTTTCCCGTTTCGGGAATGAAGGTTTTTGCCTCTTTTAGGACATCAAGAACTTGGGTTTATCATACCACAATTATTGCTGCCAAAGTTCGATTTAATTTTTTATGTTCGGTAAATCATAAAATTGGGCGATAGTTTTGCAAGTCAACCACTAATGTACACGCACCAAACGGTGTTAGCTGCGTCCTGTGCAGTTTGACTGTTTCATAGTTTGGCCAAACTATTATATTTTCTTCTTTGGTTTGGCTCTCGAAAATCGTAGATTAGTTTGAGTGATCGCCGTGAGTCGCTAACGTAGATAACTCACGCTTTTTATAGGTGTGTTTAGTATTCTTCTCTGTTTTCAAACGAATTCCAAACGAACCTACGGAACAGAGATATAAAAGCGCATTCTGTATTTTCTTTTTTATTAGGGTTCCGTAGCCAAATTTGGCAAAAACGTAACCCTTATAGATTCGTGATGTCTGTCTGTCTGTCTGTCTGTCTGTCTGTCTGTCTGTCCGTCCGTATGTCACAGCCACTTTTTTCCGAAACTATAAGAACTATACTGTTGAAACTTGGTAAGTAGATGTATTCTGTGAACCGCATTAAGATTTTTACACAAAAATAGAAAAAAAACAATAAATTTTGGGGGTCCCCATACTTAGAACTGAAACTCAAAAATTTTTTTTTCATCAAACCCATACGTGTGGGGTATCTATGGATAGGTCTTCAAAAATGATATTGAGGTTTCTAATATCATTTTTTTCTAAACTGAATAGTTTGCGCGAGAGACACTTCCAAAGTGGTAAAATGTGTATCCCCCCCCCCCCGTAACTTCTAAAATAAGAGAATGATAAAACTAAAAAAAATATATGATGTACATTACCATGCAAACTTCCACCGAAAATTGGTTTGAACGAGATCTAGTAAGTAGTTTTTTTTTAATAATTTAAAACTTACTACAGGCTTGTACGGAACCCTCGGTGCGCGAGTCCGACTCGCACTTGGCCGGTTTTTTAGTTTCTTTGTAGTGTTTCACATGCTGCGGTCGCCACACGTACGACTATAAATTTCTGCTGCTTTATGGTCTCTATGCTGAGTAAAATATGAAGTAAAAATGCAGGAATGCAGGTGGATGCAAATAGAAATATTATTTTAGTTTTATGGTTATGGCCCTATCATTACATATTTTATCATTGAATAAATCTTTTTTTTTCTGTCTGCCACTCTAGAATAAATTGAATAAAACACAACACATTTGCTAAATGTGAATAAGTAAGTACATATATAGTACAGTTCGCGCGCGAGTTGAATGCAGAGCAAATGTATGTGTCACCATACATTTGCTCTGCATTCAACTCGTGCGCGAACTACCTATATATTTTATCGAATTGATGGCTCATGTGTGTTCGTAGTTCACATTATAAGAGGACGCTTGGCGCACTTAGACGAACGACGACAAAGTTTTATTCATAACTAGCTGATGCCCGCGACTTCGTCCGCGTGGACTAAGTTTTTTCGATTCCCGCGGGAACTCATTAATTTTCCGGGATAAAAAGTAGCCTATGTATGTATGTATGTATGTATATTCTTTATAGCTGATGCCCGCGACTTCGTCCGCGTGGAATAAGTTTTTCAGTTAATTTTCGAGGATAAAAAGTAGCCTATATTACTATCCCACGGTCATGGGCGTACCCAGGTTCTGGGCCAGGGGGGGGGGCAAATCAGATTTTTATAAGCATCTAGTCAAATATAAACATAAATTAAAAAAGGTATTTTTTTAACTTTCGAGGGTCTTCAGCAAAACGGTTACCAACGTCTTCCGTGAAAGAATCGCCCATAGCGTTAACAAATTTTCTATGTACATAAACTGAGCATACAAAGCCCATTTAATCTGTCTTCGATCATGGTCGATCTAAGCCACGTTTTTACGCGTCTGAGTGTGCTGAATGATCTTTCAATTGTAGCAGTGGAATAAGGCAATGCCAGTAAAATTTCTAGGGCTGTCTTCACCTTTGGATAAAAAGATTCTGCTACTTGTATTAACTCCGTTATTCTGATACTTTCAAAGTCCTGCTGCTGCTTTTTTATCTAAAAAGAGCGCCATAGTTCGGCTTCAGATGTGATCCCTTCTAATTCATAAAATTCGGATACTTCCTCCATACATTTTTGTAATTTTGTAGCTGTAATTTTAATTATCTGAGCAGGGTGCAACGATGAAAGATTAAAGGCTGGTGAATGGTCTTTGCCGAATCTCGGCTCTAATGCAGATGAGAGTGAATCCAAATAGGCCCTTCTTCCGCGGAACGCCTGTGTTCTGCAACTGCGGTGGTTATGGTTTCTATATGTTCTGCACATCTTATTATGTCAAGCGTTTTAGACTGTAATATGTTTGCGACGGGTTGTAGCAGAGAATTGTATTTGTCTACTAGCTGATGCCCGCGACTTGGTCCGCGTGGATTGAGGTTTTTCGGTTCCCGCGGGAACTCTTTAATTTTCCGGGATAAAAAGTAGCCTATGTGCTATTCCAGACTATAATCTATCTCTGTGCCAAATTTCATCCAGATCCGTTCATCCGTTGGAGCGTGATTGAGTAACAAACATACATCCATACATACATCCATCCATCCAAACTTTCGCATTTATAATATTTATTTGATAATACATAGAGCAAATATAAATGTGGTTTGGCTGACAGCGGATAACAACTGGAAAGCTATTTTTCTTGTCCCAGAATTACCTTCCCGAGAAAGATTTTCTAAACTTTCGACAATTTCAACAAAATGTTTCTTAAACATCGAAATACTTTGGTATTTATGGGACCACCTTGTTACACACAGCAATGGTATTTTTGGTGCATATTTTTGACGGAGAACCGATTCCCTGAAAAAATTTATCGTATCTTTTACGGTTCCAATGCAGTTGCGGATCTCAGAAACGTTATTTAAATCGTTTACCACAAGGTTTAATCTGTAGCAGGCGCAGTGAAAATATAAACCCTTTTTATAAGTTTCTCTCAATATTTTTTGGACTCCGCCATCTTTTCCCGCCATCGTAGCACATCCGTCGTAGCCCTGTCCCACGCATTTTTTGGTGTCAATATTTAGTGTATTGATAAATCCATTAATTTTAGCAGCTATCGTTTGCACTGCGTTGCTAGCGAGTAGGTAGAACGGGCCGCACGATTTTTAAGTTGTATATTAATAATATTGTAATGGCAAAAAGTTCTTTTTCTTAAGTTTATCGACAAAACGGACAAAAGTAGATAGTAGGGACGTAAACAGAATCCAGGGGGGGGGGGGGGGGGGCAGCCGCCCCCCCCTGCCCTCCCCCCTGGGTACGCCCATGCCCACGGTATTATCCCCCTATAATGGTGAAACACGTACTTCTTCATATTTTAACGAAAGCCCAAATGCTGTTTCATGACTATAACTTGAGAAATTAAGGATTTTCATATAAACTCCCAACCCCTATTTCACCCCTTCGGGGGTGGAATTTTGAAAAACTGTGAAACACATATATGTTTTCATTTTCAACCCGCAGCTCATATATCAAGTTTCATGGCTATAACTTGAGAAATTAAGGACTTTCATACAAACTCTCAACCCCTATTTCACCCCTTCGGAGGTGGAATTTTGAAGAACTGTGAAACACATATGTTTTCATTTTCAACCCGCAGCTCATATATCAAGTTTCATGGCTATAACTTGAGAAATTAAGGATTTTCATACAAACTCTCAACCCCTATTTCACCCCTTCGGGGGTGGAATTTAAAAGAACTGTGAAACACATATGTTTTCATTTTCAACCCGCAGCTCATATATCAAGTTTCATGGCTAAAACTTGAGAAAATAAGGACTTTCATACAAACTTTCAACCCCTATTTCACCCCTTCGGGGGTAGAATTTCGGGATAAAAAGTATCCTATGTCCTACCTCGTAGTATGGGCTCAAATCGTGCCAAGTTTCGTTTGAATTCATTCAGTAGTTTCGGCGTGATGCGCGGCCAAGATACAGACAGACAGACAAAAATGAAAAAAATTACAGATTTGGCTTCAGTATCGAATAATGAGTGCCCTACAAAAAAAATTTTCAAAATATCTTCAATGTACAGAATTGGACCGGTTACAGTTTTATTAAAAGTATATAGAAACACAAGCTAGAAAATAGAAATATTGCTCGCATCGCAAGTTGGTTCACAGTTCACTGTCACACTATCATAAAGTGGCCGAAATTTTGTGAAATATTTACTGTCGACAACTTAAAATTAATTTCACATTGAGTACCTATTCCAATAAAATGTTTTTTTTATAATAATAAAGGTCTGTCAGACACGTTAAGCAGTGTTTCTAGGCCCGAAAGGAAACAGGCCATGTGAAGGACTCTCGTTCGCATAGCTCACATTCCTACCGTCTTCTTAGATTACAGGATTTACAGGCTCCAGTGGAAGCCGGCTTAAAATCTAATACTATTTGAGATGCTCTGCCGGAAAAGGGACCGCTGTGTCTATTTATGCAGGAGTTATTGGTATCCACGTAGACCTATTTTCTCTATGGAAATTAGTTTTTGAATCCTTTGATTATAGTACCTACGAAATAAGAAAAGACGCTCTAATAATGTTTTCGTACCACTTGCTCAAAAAAGTGTCATTCTATGCCACAAAAAGCGAACATAACAATAGTCATTTTTAATCTGTTAAAAACAGGGAAAGAAAATTGTACTGAATTTCATTCATCCTCTAGGGGGAGAATGTGATTTAAATTTGGAATACTTACCGAAATTTATACTGAACTACATCTGTGTTTACACCATTGAGTTTGTATATAAAGCATTATACATACATCTTTTTGAAAAAGGAATACGCATTTATTATGCAGTTATGATCATAGACAGAGAGATTTTTTCGCTATGGTTATGATTATTAAATAAAATGACGAAAACCGACGAGGCCGTATGAGCTTGATGCCTTTGCTTTTCCGACAAAAAAATATTAAGTAAGGAATTTGCCGCGTTTTTGTTTTCTTCAAATACATAAACGTTAAGTTTATTTTAATTTATTTTTATAAATAAGTTATTGTTCTAAAAATACGTTACGATGTTAAATCAAAGCGACAGTGAATTGTCGGATACCATCAATGCAAATGCTGCCGCAATTATAAATAATTTGCTTCCAACAAAAATCCAAGGAAAATTATTTAAAAACTTTGAAGAATTTTCAACGTGGAGAAGTGCGAAAGGCCTATCAATTTCAGAATCAGTACTTCTTGTCTATTTTGATTATCTCATATTATTATTGTGTTAATTTTTTCGCAAATGGTACGAAAAGTAGAGTATTTTCCTCGGTGATAAAGCTGTCTTAGTCTTGGGTGAACTTAAATCCCTCGCTACACTCAAGACTCGTCTTAAATCCCTCGCTTCGCTCGTGATTTAAGTTTTTAACACCCTCGCTACGCTCGGGAGTAAACCTCGAGTCCTTCGTTACGCTCGCGATTTAAATCGTTACCCGCGACAGAAGACACTGCTTTATCCCCTTGGTTAATAATCTACTATTTCGTACCACTTGCTCAAAAAAGTGACATTCTATGCCACAAAAAGCGAACTTAACAATAGTCATTTTTAATCTGTTAAAAACAGGGAAAGAAAGTTGTACTGAATTTCATTCATCCTCTAGGGGGAGAATGTGATTTAAATTTGGAATACTTACATCTGTGTTTATACCATTGAGTTTGTATATAAAGCATTATACATCTTTTTGAAAAAGGAATAAGTACGCATTTATTATGCAGTTATGATTATTAAATAAAATGACGAAAACCGACGAGGCCGTATGAGGTTGATGCCTTTGCTTTTCCGACAAAAAAAATATTAGTCTAGGAATTTGCCGCGTTTTTGTTTTCTTCAAATACATAATAGTTATTTGTGTTACATGGGGCCAAAGAAATTTTTTGTTCCCCGAGGGCGCTATTTTGAATTCAGAGCAAAGTGAAGGATTCTATAGTAGAATCCCGAGCGTAGCGAGGGGTTCTAAAGTAGAATCCTGAACGTAGCGAGGAATTCAATATAGGTATGCCGCCCGAGAACAAAAAATTTGGCCCCGAGTGACACACTCACTATTTTTCATCATTACGTATGAGAAAAAGCTAGGAGTATCAACCTACAATGTATGGACATTACCTATACGTTTAAGCACCAATCAGAAGATACTCCTATCAACCTTCTATGTAATTGTATAGACATTATTTAGACGTATATTTAAAGTTTAAATAAAATGTAAAGACGTATATCCGATCAACAAATTGATCACGTGACTTCGGACCAATCAGAACAGAGAAATGCAAAGTCGTATATTCGATCAACAAATTGATGACGTGACTTCGGACCAATCAGAAGAGAGAAATGAAAAGTCCCATGGGCCTACAAGTTACACTTTGCTCCCGCTATCCTCTGAAGGCAATATGCGTTTTTCGAATAGGTATGATGAAAACGTTATTTATAACTCTCTCTATCAATAATTGGACCAATGTTTCGAATGTTAACTTTTACTTTTAATTTGCTTTTGACTTTTTACTTTTTGACGACCTCCGTGGCGCAGTGTGTAGCGCTGTTGTCTTAACGTGCGGAGGTCCCGGGTTCGATCCCCGGCAGGGTCAATTTGGGAATTTATAATTTCTGAATTTTCCCTGGTCTGGCCTGGTGGGAGGATTCGGCCGTGGCTAGTTACCACCCTACCGGCAAAAACGTGCCGCCAAGCGATTTAGCGTTCCGGTACGATGCCGTGTAGAAACCGAATAGGGGGATGGGTTTAATATAACTGCCATGCCCCTAACAGGTTAGCCCGCTACCATCTTAGACTGCATCATCACTTACCATCAGGTGAGATCGCAGTCAAGGGCTAACTTGTAGTGGATAAAAAAAAAAAATTGTCATTATTTTTAATAAATGCTTATCGCATATTATTATTGTGTAATTTTTTTCGCAAATGGTACGAAAAGTAGAGTATTTTACTCGGTGATAAAGCTGTCTTAGTCTTGGGTGAACTTAAATCCCTCGCTACACTCAGGACTCGTCTTAAATCCCTCGCTTCGCTCGTGATTTAAGTTTTTAACACCCTCGCTACGCTCGGGAGTAACCCTCGAGTCCTTCGTTACGCTCGCGATTTAAATCGTCACCCGCGACAGAAGGCACTGCTTTATCCCCTTGGTTAATAATCTACTATTTTATTGCAGTTAATTGTATTAGGTAGATATAATATTAATACCTACCGACCTATACCTTTTTATTCAAACCATTTCAATGATATCCATACCTGAGTCGTGGGAGGAAACACGTGCTCTGAAGGTCTAATAGAAATTCAACAAAATATTAACGACGCATTTCCGAGTGTAACTTTATGCCAATGGAAGTTATGGAAATAATGATGTTTGGATACCATATTTTGAACAAACGACATGAATAATATGCAAATGTTATTTGCTCTTTTTCAAAAACGTATCTTTTTACTTTCTAAATAAAATTATATTAGGATACAGATAGGTAAGTACCTACTTCTGTAAGAAATAATTTAGGCATAACAAATTTATTGATTAGGTAGCAATTATTTTTCTAATAGTTATGAATAATAATGCAAAGGTTGTGGCGATCACAATAGATCAACGAAACAGGGTCTTTCAAAAGCCCTGTAAATAACCGCCGCTTTAAAAGAAGTAGGTAATTGTTAAAATAATTAACAAAGATATAAATAATTTACCTACTGAATTATTCCGATAGTACAAACGAGTATGTAGCAAAAATAATAAAAAAATCTCTTCTTGTAATTTTTATATAGGACAATGCTTGTCCAAATTCTTTTACATTTGATTTTGATAGGAACTAACTTACTAAGCAATAATGATTTTGACTAAATGCTATCCGTAATTATCATGTACCATACCATGTGTAATTATCATGGATGACCTCATTTCCATCCATTTGTATCTATCAAATTAAGCGAATACTAAGCGGTATTGATTTTATTACTATTGATTTCACAACACAGACGTTCTACTTCTAAGTAATCCTAGTAGGTATAATGTTCTTATTAACAACTAGATTTTGATGAAATTCGGTATAGCGGTAGGTTACATCCCGGGGAAGGACTACTTTTTATCCCGGAAAATTAAGGAGGTCCCCGGGGAATCAAAAACCTAATCCACGCGGGCGAAGTCGCGGGCATCATCTAGTAATTAATATTTCGGGTGGCTTACAACACTAATTTAGAGTTTATCGATAAAGATAACAAATGTTTCCGGTAAAGGGACAGCTTTTTCACTTTTTCACCCGTTCAGGGGAACTTGACACACTTTCTTTCTGCTGCTATTCCCTAATGCTTAGGTCGTAACTCCTTTCGTCCTTAAGAGTTTTACGAGTACGTGATTTTGACGTTATGGGACTTACGCACATGTGGTTACTATCGCATGGTAGTAAAAATAAAATGAAATAAAATAAAACATTGCTTTCCGAGGCACGGCGGAAACATCGGCAAAGTCGAGTTCTCTCCAAAGTCCTTCATCCATTTAGTTTGGAATCAAGTAATCCAAAAATTTGATACTTGTGTGATCATAATAATATTATGTATAAGTAACTCAACTCACCACTGAGCATAATGAAAGTCGGAAAAGTTAGTAGAAGCAATCTCGTTGTTGAACCAATTAACTTCGTTCCCGCCATCTGATATTGGAAAATCATTATACAAAGTTAAATAAGTGTAGGTATATACTCGTAGTAAGATGTTTTAATTTTAAATTTTTAGGTTTATTAAACTGTACCTACCTACTTAGTCTGTAATGCACTGACGCGTTAAAAGTAGATAGGTATATTTTAAGTTGAATATTATGATTTTATACCTATCATGATTAGAGTTGCATCGATTATTCGGTTAATCGGTATTCGGTCGAATAGGAACCTAAGAACATATTTTTTTCTAAACAGTAAATTTATCTATTTCCCTCTTTCCCGACTGAGCCACAACAGTACTTGGAAGTGATAAAAACAGGAACTCTGACTCTCTCCATCTATACTAGAGGGAGTGAGGGAGAGTTTAACGCTTTCTTGTCACGTACGATTTTTCCAGGCTATGTCCTCGCGTTTTATCGTCCAAAAATAATTAAGCACTTTTAACATCCTCAAAATCAAACTCTCAAGAATTAACGCGATTAGCGAAGCGTGGTGACAGCAAGCAAATCAGAAAGCAGGGTACACGATCCTTGCAATAAGGGGGTTTGCGCGACAATTTTCGAACTTGCGTTAATCAGGCCGAATAGTTTTGCCGAACGCTCCTGGCCGAATATTCGGTATTCGGAATGATGCAGGATATACCATTCGTTGCAACTCTAATTATGATCTTAAAAAAGGAGTATTACTTGTCGATCAACCATAAAATTGCACTACCTAAAGATTAACAATTAAGATTATTATGCTGGTTCTTCTCGGTAGGAATGGCATTCCGAACCAGTGGTAGATTCATTCGACGATTCAAAAGCACTTGTAAAAGTTTATTTGAATAAAAAACGTTTGAATTTTGAATTTTTGAATAGATTAAAATTATGTCATAACTCATTACTTAGTATTAAAGCCTTTAATACTAAGTAGACCTTTAATTTTTAATTTTTTAAATTTATTTAATGATTAAATTAAATAATAAGTTTACTACTTACCTTTTACGTTGAAAGTTCCAGTTTGATAAAAGATCAAAGTTATAAATTCACGGTTAATAAATAGGACAATAGGACGTCACCGCACGCGACGCTACGCGCCGACTGCACCGCGCCGCGGCGTAGCTCGCGCCTCGTAGAGGTGACGTAGCATAGCTGTGAGTGACGTACGCGCTATTAATATTAATTATCAGGGACGTCGGATCTTAACAGTCATCATTTAATTGTCGCACGTACCATCTTACTTGTGATTTTTTTTTTTATTGATCAAAACAAACATTACAATTTACAAATCTTAATATTATCTGAGCCATTCTCTAAAAATGTTGACGTTTATGGTGAGGATGACGAGTTCGCCTTAATAAACTAGTACATAATAATAAGAATATTTGGATGTACTTACCAGTTACACAGACAAATAATATATAATATTATGTTCTATATTAGGTTATTGAATTAGTTAGTAGGTATTATCATTATTTACCTAATAAATATCTTTTACACTTTCTTATATAACTATGTTTTTTTTCTTTGCTATTATATTGTAGAAACGATGGGAGATCTTCGAGAATTTTTGGAAGCATATATTTATAATTTATTTTGCCGTATACCTATATTATTTGTTTTCGGTAGGGTGAACTTTGTAAAATTCGCTAATTTGCGTAAATTACTGCCTCGTTCTTTACGTCTTTAAGCTGATATTGTAAATTATTAAATTCTTCCTTAAGTAGGTATGGCTAATTTTACCTTACTTTACACTGGCAACACATTACAGTATGTGAATAATTTGTGATAGTCCTCACAATATTTTAATTTAATTTTTCTAGGTACAATAGTTTTTAGCATTTTTAATTTTAGTTTATATATACGTTTAATATATGTTTTGAAAGTTTTACCGTAGCTACTTAAGCCATAGCCAATTATTGAGTCAGCCAGTGCCAAGTAAAGTAATCAGCGTCTTGTAGGGAAGTTTAAATTTGAGTATGTATACTCTACTAATAGCTCTCAGCTTATCACAGATATAATTTATATGTGGTTGCCAATTAAAACGAAAGTCAATTTTGAGACCTAAATACATATGTTCTGAAACCATATCAACAGGTTGGCAGACACAGTGTTTTATCCTGCCATGTGCAGGCAGTCGTGCGCATGTGCAACTATAGTGGCCCTATTATCTGTTTTATTATGCGCAGAATGAATATGCATTACTTTAGTTTTTTTGGTATTTATCACTAGTCCGACATCATGCGCCCATTTACAGAGGGAGTCGAAGTTGTCTTGCATCATGCGCTCGGCCGCCCGCATAAACAACCAAAAACAAACTCATAAATAAACGCTTATATACGGACAATTTACATAATTTTACTAAGCAGAGCTTTAATAATAATAGTAATATTTATTTATTTATGCCAAAAATCAGGTTAGGTTACATTTACAATTTAAGTTACATTTTAAGTTTACATCTTATTAACAGAATTGGCACCACTATCTAATAGGGATGATGCCTATATCAAATATAAATTATTTCTAACTGATTATTAAATAGAGGGTCTTCCGAAAGACCTAAAATTCACATCCTCGGAGTTTTATGTTTGATAACCATTTTAAAATATAGATTAAAGAAAAAAGGTGCGTTGAAATTTGATGACGTCGCAGCTGTGAATTTCATACAACTTCCATACTACAAGTGCGTTTTTAAGTTTGATATAGAGTTGCTGATTTGATTGAGTTGTCATCATCCCTATTGTCGCACACGTACCATTTTACTTGTGAATAAACGGTTATATACGAACATTATTTACATTTAACTAAGCAGCTTCGAGTATGATATGTACTCGAATTGGCGCCAAAGTGCCAATGCTGTATTCGTTTCCCTGGAAACTAATTTTTGGTTTCCCTTTATGCGAATTTTTGTCTGTTTGTTTTCTACCTTGTCAGGCTTACACAATAAATACGCTTAACCGATATTGACGAAATTGGGTACCGAGAAAGCTTACATCCTGGAAACTGTGCTGTGCCTAATTTTTGTACTGGGAAATCAACGATTATTCGCGAGGTTTTTAGAAAACCTAAATCCACGCACACTTATTCTCGGGCATCTTCAAGCAATATCCATACTAATATTATAAATGCGAAAGTGTGTCTGTCTGTCTGTCTGCTACGCTTTCCCGGTCCATCTTTTCAACCGATTTTCCTGAAATTTGGTATACAGGTAGGTTATATCCCGAGGAAGGACATAGGCTACTTTTTATCCCGGAAAATTAAGGAGTTCCCGCGGGAATCAAAAAACCTTAATCCACGCGGACGAAGTCGCGGGCATCATCTAGTACTCGTATAAACACATAATAGGTGATATAAATGAGGATTTTTTATTATCCACGATGAAAAATTTTAATACTTAATAACAATAATGGGATATTGTTGCCTATTAAAAAGTACAAATTTTATTTTTAGTTTTATAGCTGCTAAACGAGTAACAAAAACAACGGTTTTCTGATAACAAATAAAATTAAACTAACCACGTGAATCGATTAAAATGTATTTTAAATACTGGCGTTGATAGCTTTAATTGGAATAGTCGAATGGAATGGATTTATTGGATCAAATATAAAGATAGGACAGCCGCCTGTCCTATTATTTCCAGTGTTTGATTATAGTAGAATCTGTTGAATATGTGATTTCATAAAAATCAATGCTCGTGCAATGTTAATTTTGTGCCATGGTTAAATATAGTCTAATTTTAAAAATAGAATCGTTTGCAAATTTTATCGTTAACTAGCAGTTGCCCGCGACTTCATCCGCGTGAAAAAAGTTTCTTTAATTCCCAAGGGAATTCCCTAATTTTTCGGGTTAATATATAGCTTATGACACTCACAAATAATGTGGCTTTCTATTGGTACCAGAATTTTCAAAATCGGTTCTGTAGATACAGAGATTACCCCGTACAACCTCACAAACTTTACCTCTTCACAATATTAGTGTAGATTAACAACTTAATGATGAACAAAATCCAACCTACCTTTTAATTGAATGGGTTCAACCAACATATTCATAAGTAGGTAGGTACTAGATGGGCCCTTTCATAGAAAAAAGTTGGGCGTCCGACTTGTAGGGCGTGCCCCTTACCTTGTCCTTACCATAGCGCTGTCCCGCTTTTCAGACTAGTAAAATAAGTTCACATTATTTGTTTGACAGGGCTCGTCTATGTAAATAATTGAGGTCGTTGGTATCAAACATAGACATAGAATTTTTTCGCTCTTCTAAGCCTATGGTATCAAAGGGTGTCTGTCAAATGTAGATGTATTTACTTGCTCAGTCGATGAGTCATAAAGTGAATAATTATATGCTGAAGACATTTCCACCCCGCTTCAGTGTACATCACCTTAACCCATTGTCGGTATGCCGTATGAGAAGGATTTGGCCTGCACCACGCTGGCTTAGTGCGGATTGGCTGACTTAACACATCCTTCGATAACATTATGAAGAAACTCTCGGGCAAGCAGGTTTAGGTACTCACGATGATTTCCTTCACCGCTAAATCCATACTAATATTAAAAATGCGAAAGTGTGTCTGTCTGTCTATCTATCTATCTGTCTGTCTGTCTGCTACGCTTTCACGGCCCATCTGTTCAACCGATTTGGATGAAATTCGGTATAGTGGTAGGTTACATTCCGAGGAAGGACATAAGCTATCCCGGAAAATTAAAGAGTTCCCGCGGGAATTCCTTAATCCACGCGGACGAAGTCGCGGGCATCATCTAGTCAAGTGATATTTAATTGTTTAAACGTAAGTACATAACTCCGTAAAGATAGGGATGCGTGCCCCGGAATCGACCAAGCGACCCCGTATAGGAGGTCGGCCGTCCAAACCACTATGCTAAAAAAAAAAAGTGTAAACTGAAAAGGCACCTTAAAATAGGTAGTTACTTTATAGTTTAATATTTACGGCTCCTTCAGCGCATGGCTTGACATTTTGTGATAGTTAACAAAATATTCAAGTGCTCTGGGAGCGACCTGCGGTTCACAGATGCCATGCACTGCGGAGAAGTGACCTAATTAGAAACGACTGGAACGACGCCAATGCATAGGCTACTTTTTATCCAGGAAAATTGAAGAGATCCCGCGGGAACCAAAAAACCTCAATCCACGCGGACGAAGTCGCGGGCATCAGCTAGTTATCCATATTAACTACCTCATTCGTATTGAAGAGTGCTCACACTAACATTACATCAAGTAGAGACTTACGGAACAGATAGATAGGTACTTCATTTCACACAAGGTAGAGAATTCAAGAATTAACATTTTAATAAACTTAAAACTGCGTAGGTATGCAAAGGCAACGCTTACTGTCAGCCGCCATGCAACCTCTGGTGAGAGGAGTATCTAAATAAAGTGGGAGGTGCCAAATACTTAGATTTTTACAAAACAAATTTCATAAAAAACCACCATAAACCGACACTTTAGCCTCGGAACGCTCGATTCGCTTCAGTATTCAGCAGTTATATTAGTCATAAATTTTTGTTCCAAGTCCTGAGTGTAACTTTTCAAGCTAAGTTTAACGTAAATCATAGTCGCCCCCTTTCCAATTTTTCCTCGTGGTCCCATCAATAGGACAAATTAATAGGAGCACGAGGAAACGCCCGTCATCACGACGTATTTCCGTTTCTTAGGTTAATATTTACTTGAAATGTTAGTTATACAATAGAGCCTCTTAAGCTCTATTAACTTTTCTAGTAATTTTCTTGATTCAGGATTTGCCGTAAATCTGTCATTAGTATGAACGGTGGCACGGGTGTAAAATTTTCACGGCACCGTACAATGGTGTAAAGTATCTAACTGTAGTGTTACGTTTTTGGGCGAAAACACACTAGTTACCAGACAGGACAAAACCTCCGTGCCAATAAAAAAAAAGAAAATGTACTTAATGTATAATTTAATAATTGACACACTTAATTAATATAATATTGTATATATGGATCATGTTATCTGAAATAAATTAAATTAAATTAAATTAAATAAACGTCTGCGTCAGTCACTTTTTTATCGAACACGCACACTAGGCGACATGACGAAACATCGTTCCCCTCGACGCAGACGATTCGGACGGACGTTTGGTCCTGTACGGTCCCTAGAGTGTTTTCGCCTATACTTGAAAAAGTAATAATGTTTCTGAACTTTACCTATCGTTTTTAACATTTCACTTACGAAAGTAAAGAGGTACATTTGTATTCCCACGACGCGACGCGGCGCTTGTACTCTCTTATTATTTTACGTTCTTAGCGAAAATATAAACGCCACGAGAGAAATAAAGAACAAACTCCATAATATAAAATATTCAAACCCTCGTTTCCGAGATGAGTTAAACTTTTTCGCGAAATATATTAAGTATATTATAACTATGACGATATAAAGTCATATTTACAAACGTGTTTTAAAAGTATTTCGGTTTCAATATTATGAAACATAATATTGCGCGGTTGCTCCGTTGGATATTAATAATTCTGCCTGATTGTAAAAGACCCGTTAAATCGGTTAAGGTTACGACATTTCAAAGAATTGTCCGAATCAACCGACAATGTTTTGAAAATGGGTCTTAATATTTTCTTAAATTAATTTAAAACAATTACTAAGGTATTTCGTAATTTCAACACACGCTTCAATTTTATTATTTTAATAATAATTATTAAGTACATTCGTTGCATATTTTATAACTGGATGATTCCCGCGACTTCGTCCGCGTGGATTAAGATTTTTTGATTCCCGCGGGAACTACGTCCTTCCCCGGGATACAATCTACCCCTGTACCAAATTTCATCAAAATCGGTTGAGCAGATGGGCTGTGAAAGCGTAGCAGACAGACAGACAGAGACAGACGGACAGACAGACAGACACACTTTCGCATTTATACTATTAGTATGGAATTATGGATCATCGATTGAGTTGAGTAAATTATTTGCATTGCCCATGAGGCTCGCATTGATTTTATTGATGGGGGTGGCTCCACCGTCCTCTCGTTTATAGTTGAAATGCCTAACCTGGCAGGCATTTTGCATCCTGTACTGTAGATTCTATTGTGTGTGTGAGAGTATTAAGAAAATAAATATGACCTACTTGCTTTAATGGTAAAGAATAATAACTATCTTCTGGAAACCTGCATGTCCGAGAGATCCTCATAATGTTGTCGAAGGCGTGTTAAGTCTGGCAATGCACACATGGTCAGCATGGTGGAATATGGCTAAACATTTCTTATTCTAAGAGGATACTTGTGTTCAGTGAGCTGGTAGGTAGTTGACGATGATGATGATGTGTGTGGTTGTGTTTGAATGTGTTTTCAACATATTGTAGGTTATATAATAGGATATAAATTGTAGCTCCCCATAATACTTAGACTGATGTATTTGGATCGTATTTCATGTGGGCTGCACATAATAAACATCGTGTTTTATATGATCGTAACGAAATCGTAAATGGCATCTAATACTTTTACAATTTAAAGGAAAAGTATTTAGTGGAGCTAAAAAAGTTATAAATATTGAGGGCAAAATATTGTTAAATTACTTTGAGTGTTGTATGAATCAAAGTTTTGTGGCTAAAAACTTCTCGTTCCATCGGGAAATGGATGGAAAGTTTCGTAATAAAGAAAAAGTTAAAAAGAACGCGAGAAGGCAAGAATATTCGCAAATATTTATATCTTTCGATCGATTTTCGTCGCTAAATTATGCGATGATAGAATAGGTATGTTTACAGTTTAGTTTATTACTGATGGACAGTAAGAAACATTTTTTACCTTACTAGGTATCTAAGTATATTTTGTCTTATTTTTCCTGCCCCTAACTAAACTGACACTGAGTCCAAGATCCCGCGACGGACCTTCGTTATTTTATTAAAGCTGAAAGTGTTTCTATGTACCTAAGTATGTCTCTAATAGAGGTTATATAAACGATCCCCGACTATGAAGTTTGGATCGCGGTTGCTTTGGAAGGTGGCACCTCAAATTCGTTTAAGTATTAAGCTCCGTTCTTTTATATTTTTCTTTGGAATAATATTATTGTCATTGTCATTGACACTTTAGTACGATTCATAATTCATTCATAATTCATAATTTTTATTTTGCTAAATTGTGGGTAACAACTGTAGTTATCTTATAATTAGTGCCGTTCACAATTTACTGCTATTAGCAGTGTGCAAAAAATATTCATGTACAGCCTTAAATTACGTTATTTTTTATCAACCCCCTGTCAGACAACCTTGGCGGGTAGCTCTCTCTACATGCCACTGTTGGCTCGCTACTGAGCATGAGTACCTATCCTCTCCGAATGAGAATTGTTTCCCACAGTCCACCACGCTGGCCAAGTGCGAAATGGCAGACTTCACACACCCTTGAGAACATCATGAAGAACTAGCTGATGCCCGCGACTTCATCCGCGTGGTTTAAGTTTTTTTGATTCCCGCGGGAACTCCTTAATTTTCCGGGATAAACAGTAGCCTGTGTCACTCTACAGGTCCTCAACTATACCCATGCCAAAAATCACGTCGATTCGTTGCTCCGTTGCGGCGTGATTGAAGGACAAACCAACAAACAAACACACTTTCGCATTTATAATATTAGTATGACTCTTGGGAACACATCGTGAAACAACATCATCAATAACACATAGTGAATCAACATCGTAAAGTAAAACATCGTGAGGTTTCCTCACTTACTTACTTCTTACACTCCTTACTTTAACGGTAGGTAGTGCTGACTGCATCAATAAAAATAAATTGGCAGCTATAGGGACTGCCGATAGAAGTGAAAACTTTTAACTTAGAATTTTAGTATAAAAATTTGAAAAAAAAAAAAAATAATTAAAAAAAAAATTAAAATATAAACCTTAAAACTAAGGCATTAAAGTTTAATTACGAATGTAGTATATTTATATTTAAGATCTTTTGTCTTCGTAACAACGCGAGCATGTTGGTGTTTGCGAGCATGCCGGAGCAAGGTGACGGTGACGGTGTCGGTAACGCGAATCCACAAGTTTACCCCCTACCAAAAAGTGCTCAACGCAGCTAAAGAAGTTTTCACTTCAAAAAGTTCATCAAGACCAAACAAGCGGTAGTGGTTCTTCCAACTAAAATATGTATAAGTAGTAAGATTCATGTTAAAGGTAGTGCTGACTGCATCAATAAAAATAAATTGGCAGCTATAGGGACTGCCGATAGAAGTGAAAACTTTTAACTTAGAATTTTAGTATAAAAATTTGAAAAAAAAAAAAATAATTAAAAAAAAAATTTAAATATAAACCTTAAAACTAAGGCATTAAAGTTTAATTACGAATGTAGTATATTTATATTTAAGATCTTTTGTCTTCGTAACAACACGAGCATGTCGGTGTTTGCGAGCATGCCGGAGCAAGGTGACGGTGACGGTGTCGGTAACGCGAATCCACAAGTTTACCCCCTACCAAAAAGTGCTCAACGCAGCTAAAGAAGTTTTCACTTCAAAAAGTTCATCAAGACCAAACAAGCGGTAGTGGTTCTTCCAACTAAAATATGTATAAGTAGTAAGATTCATGTTAAAATAGGACCAAGTGGTTACGCAAAGGAACATCATATTGTTAGGAATGTTGCAAGACGAGGCGAAGAGGCCAATCTGAGTCCGCTTTAAGACTTGTCTTGAGATGGCTTAAACAGAATCTGCTCACCCTTAACGTTGCCAAAACTAAATTCATTACTTTCGCTTCTTCTTCACCATCCCAAGCGCCTTCATCCTTCACAATCCTAGCCCACAGCTGCCTTAATAATGATAATGTTAGTAGTTGTGATTGCCCCCCCTTGGAGCGCTCACTAAGCACCAAATATTTAGGTGTAACTATGGACGGTTCTATGACATGGAACCAACAGATCGACTCTTTGGTGTCACGACTCAGAAAACTTATCTTTGTTTTTTAAGCGGCTGAGGAATGTGGTGGACTTGGGCTGCTTGAAAACCATTTACTTTTCCCTGGCTCAATCGATTTTGTCATACTGCATAACCTGTTGGGGTGGCTCAGGCGTAACGTCTATGTTGAGACTTGAAAGGGCCCAGAGAGCAGTGCTAAAGGTTATGTGTAATAAACCCATTTATTTTCCCACGATTGAGCTATATGCACATACGAAGGTCCTAACAGTGAGACAACTGTTTATTTTATGTACGATTCTCCGTAAACATCCACAACTTCACTACGATCCAAAAATTTACACAAAACGTAGACCTCACTCAGTATGTGCAATGGTTTCGACTCGGACAGCAATCTCGAGACGCCATTACCCTTTCTTAAGTTGTTTATTGTACAACAGAGTCAATAAATTATTAAATATCTACCCCCTCACAACATTTTCCTGTAAATCCAAGTGTTCCAGATGGCTTCAATCACTCTCCTACGATGAGACAGAAAAACTTTTAAAAATAGTCAAATAATTAAACAAACACACACACACACACACACACACACACGTGCCAAGTCTTGCATGTTGCTTTTAGTTTTATTTTAATGTAAATTTTTCTAACTACCTACTATAAACTATTAATATAAGAAAATAGTATTGGCTTACTGTATATAGGATTACTGTATTACTGTTTCGGAGGCGGGCGTTGACGGCTGAAACGCAGTTTATACTTTTTTAGCCGTCATCGTTCTTTAGAAATAAGATGCATAATTTTTGTTACAGTGTACAAAAAATAAATAAATTTCATTTCAATTTCATTTCAATTTCAATCTGAGTCGTCAAGGTGGCGAAGCGGCAGACAGCTAGGGCGCCGCATTGCAGCACCCCGATGCACCGATGACCTACATTGTCACAACGACCGCACAGTGTCTACAAGGGTTCACAGAGATCGTAGCAAACGAGCTATATGTATTTTTAGCTTGATTTACAGGTCAAGGTCGAAGCGTAATTCTCACAATTATTTCCCATTTTTATCATTATTCATTACAGATTGTTTAGATCAGGCTACAAAGAGTCACTTGAGGCTCTAAGTTGTTACAATTTTCAAGTTAACGTTCACTGTGCGTTTAAATTGATACATAATTTAGCACAACGTTTTTCGACCCTTTCTCTTTCATAATCTTTGATTTATATTTATACACAGATGACAGATCACTAGATCTTCGGGCTCTTCTCAGTAGATTATCCGGATAATATCCGGATTATTTTATGTGACACAAGTTGTCCTAAATGAAATAAGATATTTTATTTCATTTAGGGCCCTTTTACTATAACCAAATGAACGAAATACAAATCATCGACCTAGTTAAACTAATTGTAAACAGTTTGCAATGAGTTCAACTCGGTGAAGGGCTATTTGCTCAAATTAACAGCAAAATGCCATACATTTTGAAAACAGTTTAATAAACCTACGTAGTTTATAAATCAGACATATATATTCTACTTACAATGTCTGCGGTTGGTACATTAACTACAAGCAGGATCCAAATTAATTATGAGGCGGTATCAGGCTGTCACGCAATAAGCTCTATAATATAATAGAGACAGCTGTGCCAAACTACGAATAACTACATAACGCTGTTAATAATTAATCCAGCCTAGCATATTATGAAAACTGCTTACCTATACTTAATAAGCATAAGCGCCTGCAATATTGTTAGCAAGAGATAAGACAATGGATGAGCAAATGGCGAGTTTTTCTTGTTATATTAATTATGTGGCGGTATCAGGCTGTCACATATTATGCTCTATAATATTACTAGCGATCCGCCCCGGCTTCGCACGGGTAGCACTAATAATCCTAATCTATAAAATATAAACTATCCTATCTCTCAAGTTAGATCGAACTGCACATGGTGTGCGAATTTTATTATAATCGGTTAAGTGGTTTAGAAGTCCATTGAGGACAAACATTGTGACACGAGATTTATATATATATATATAAGATATAGACAGATATGTGCCAAACTACGAATAACTACTTAACGCTGTTGATAATAATTACTTACTCCAGCCTAGTGTATGAAATTTAGGATTGTTTTATAGAGCGTTTCTGTGCTATTAATTACTAATAGATTCAGATAATATATGAATAAATATTATATGCTCCAAAAATGCAAACCGCATTTGCTTTCTAAGCTTCTTTGCTGAGAAAGGTTTATTTATACGTTACGTCACATTCACATAACGTCTACGAAAGTCTACGAAATAGCAACGTTTGCACGTGCAGTCATCTAGTACAATATACGAGTCAACTAGTACAATATGAATACATACTATGCTTCAGTAGAAATATCTCAGTGGTCGTGCACTGTGAATGCAATAATAACTGCAGGATGCGCTGAGCCGCGAGTGCAGGACATCCGAGGTGGACCGACCTTGTCGGCTGCTCTAATAATATTGCACATTGTGCGCGTCACACTTGCGACACGCTCCAGGCACGGTTCCACGTAGGGTTGCGAACACTTTTTTCGATTCTGATTTTGATCCTACTTATAATAAAAACTGCCACTGGACGATTTCTGTACAATGTGTGAAGAAAAGCCTTTGTCCACCAATTACCCACCAATAGGTACAGCAATCGTAAATTTTTTAAAGTAATTTTTATTCTCGCAAGCAACTTTGCAAAGGTGGGTAGTAGGTAGTAGGTAGGACATTACTATGAATGACATGAGAATGACAGATTTAGTAACTATATATTTTACTGGAAAAGAGATACAGCAATGTTATATTTATAGTTTTCAAATAAATATAATATTAAATATGGCTCACATAATAAGGTAAGTTGACCACCCATGCGAAGGCGGGGCGAGTCAGTAATTTTTATAATACTTTTTGTTTTCCTTCAGAACCCTGAGTCCAACGACGCATTAGACGGGTCATGGTCATCCCGAATTTTGCAGACATCGACCTGTACTTTTCTAGGTCCAGGTTATCGAATAGGTAACTGGGCGTAACTCTGTCATTAAGATATAGGAAAAATTACGAGGAAACATATATAATACTAGCTGATGCCCGCGACTTCGTCCGCGTGGATATACCAAGTTTCATCTAAATAACTTGAGAAATTACGGACTTTTATACAAACTTTCAACCCCTATTTAACTGTGAAACAATTATTTCTTCATTTTCAACCGGTAGCTTGTATACCAAGTTTAATCGATATTACTTGAGAAATGACGGACTTTCATACAAACTTTCACCCCCTATTTCACCCCCTTAGGGATGGAATTTTGAAAAACTGTGACACACGTACTTCTTTATTTTTTACCGTTAGCCAAAATAAAAAGTTTCGTTGATATAACTTGTAAAACATCTTGAGAAACGAAGGACTTTCATACCAACTTTCATCCCCTATTTCATCCTTTTGGGGGTCGAATTTTCAAAAACTGTGAAACACGTATGTCTCCATTTTCAACCCGCAGCTCATATATCAAGTTTCATGGCTATACCTTGAGAAATTAAGGACTTTCATACAAACTTTCAACCCCTATTTCACCCCTTCGGGGGTAGAATTTCGGGATAAAAAGTATCCTATGTCCTACCTCGTAGTATGGGCTCAAATCGTGCCAAGTTTCGTTTGAATTCATTCAGTAGTTTCGGCGTGATGCGCGGCCAAGATACAGACAGACAGACAGACAGACAGACAGACAAAAATGAAAAAAATTACAGATTTGGCTTCAGTATCGAATAATGAGTGCCCTCCAAAAAAAATTTTCAAAATATCTTCAATGTACAGAATTTGACCTGTTACAGTTTTATTATAAGTATATAGATTTGATACTAGATGATGCCCGCGACTTCGTCCGCGTGGAATAAGGTTTTTCGGTTCTCGCGGGAACTCCTTAATTTTCCGGGATAAAAAGTAGCCTATGTCCTTCCCCGGGATATAAGCTACCTCTATACCAAATTATCAGCAAAATCGGTTGAAAAGATGGGCCAGGAAAGCGTAGCAGACAGACAGACAGACAGACAGACAGACACACTTTCGCATTTATAATATTAGTATGGAAGTATGGATATGGATATGGATCTACATACAATGTTGTCAGATTTACACCCAGTTAACGTTAACTTGAAAATTATAAACAAGATTCATATATATTGTTTTAAATCATATTTATCTTACACGACTATCTATCTATATTTGAATAATGCTCAAAAATACTACTAAAACAATATTAATTAATTTAATTAGTTAATATAACTCCATACTTACCTACTACAATATAACTGCTCTTAAAATTAGATAGCTACTTAGTATTAAAAATGCGAAATTGAAAAATGCTAACCTAACCATGGACGAATCCACGGAAATGTACTTGTTCAGATATATTTTGTGTAAATAAAGAAAGATACCTTCAATATATCACACGTTGGCTTATAAAATTCTTGAAGGAGTGTACAATTTGGTAGAGTACGCGCCTCGAGATTTATTTTAAAAGTTTAGTAGTAAACTTTGGATCTTCATTCCATTTCTTTGACATTGGTGTCTTTAATTCATGCTGAAAACTTTTTCGGTAGAGTCCTTGAATATAGAGACTTGCAAGAAAATGAGCATATGTATAAGCTACATATAACTGTGTTTTACAAGATTGATTTACAAATAGGCTTAGACACGGAATGAGGCAGAGGGCCAGATTACCAGCTAAAGATTTGATGTTCAATATACCACAAGAAAAGCTTGTAAAGTTGTAAAAGGGGTGTTCAATTTGGGCAAGGGGAGCTCGCGCCGGGATTTATTTAAAGGCTAGGCGGAACGACGTTCCATCTTCATTCCGCACACCTCCGTGACACTGCTACTATGGAGCAGAATAAATGGCTCTATTTGTACATATTTGCAATCTTGACGGAGGGATTTGCCTGCGAGGCGTTATATAAGGGTTGAATTATTAAGTTATTGGTAATTTCGCAAGTTTGATTGGCGCTTTTATCTCGCCAATAAATACAAGTCATCGTCATGTAAATACGTGTTGTAGGTAGGTATTACTACTCTTTGTTTAGGAAAAACATAAAGCAGTAAATACCATTTACATATTATGTATATTTTCTTTCTTTCGTAGAAGATATAATGTCTAAAAACTCTGCACTCAATATAAAAGTAAAAGTAGCAGAAATATTAGACTTTATATTGTAACAAAACACCAAATATAACCATAAATACCAACAAGAACAACTATGACACATCACAATTATGTACCTTTTATGAATGTGGGACTTTGTATGGAAAAAATTCACCAGTCCGCCAGAAGCCCCTAGCGTAAGATTAAATTTGCTCTGACCATGAGGTTCGCAATTATTGTGTTAGAGCGCCGACCAACGCCCCTCGTTCGCTGTTGTCATGCCAAGAATATAACTAGAACTGTCGAGGTCTCTTTATTTTTGTTCTAAGACTTCGTTTGTTGTGCAAATAAAGTCTTAGAACGTTTTAACCTGCGGTAGAAAGAGTTCTACTTAATGAAATAAGACATAATGCATGCAATTATGTCTCAGGGGATTATGTTCACGCATTAGGTATAGTCATTGACCTATATATTATAACTAGTGTTTCGCTCTGTGCGCGAGCTGCTAAAGCAGCTCGCGGGCCGTGTTAGTCTCAAATTTTGAAGGATGGGTGGTGGAGTTTCAGCTTTATGCAAAAAATATGGGGTTAGAAAAGGAAAATTAAAAAAGGGAAGATCACAAACATAAGTTCTTTGAAAGGAGTCGCATGCATGAGCTACTTTATAATATTGTTTTAAAGATAATATACTATTTTTTAAAGAAACAGTAGGTATACATTATGTGAAATTAAACAAAAATTGTTATTTTTTTTTAATCAGCCACGTATTTAAATATTTATAATTTTAGCCAGGAGTAGAACATTAAAGATAATGTATATTGAAGATTATTAAATGGCAACAAAACGGTTTTTTTTTAGTTCAAGCCTGTATTTAAATTCCTTCTTGTAAATAATTTAAGCTACGTGAAAAATCATTCATTCATTGTTCATTGGAAATTATTTTATCTACTCCAGCATCGAAAAGTTCGAACGAAACCGGTGAATTTCAAAATGACGCTGATTTTATAAATTTTGGTAACAGTTTCCTGTTTTGTGATATTAGGGATCCTCAGATATCGATTTTGAACGAAATCGCTACAATAACAAAGAATATCTAAATGGCGCTGATTTAAATTTTGGTAACAGTTTCCTGTTTTGTGATCCCAGGGAACCCTAAATATCGATTTTGAACGAAATCGGTCAATTAACAAAGAATTTTAAAATGGCGCTGATTTTTTAAAACTTTGGTATCAGGTTCCTGTTTAGTGATCCCAGGGAACTCTAAATATCGATTTTGAACGAAATCGGTCAATTATTAAAGAATTTCAAAATGGCGCTGATTTTTTAAAACTTTTGTATCAGTTTTGTGATCCCAGGGAGCCCTAAATATCGATTTTGATCGAAATCGGTCAATTAACAAAGAATTTCAAAATGGCGCTGATTTTTTAAAACTTTGGTAGCAGTTTTCTGTTTTGTAATCCCAGCGAACCCTAAATATTGATTTTGAACGAAATCGGTCCATTAACAAAGAATTTCAAAATGGCGCTGATTTTTTAAAATTTTGGTACCAGTTTCCTGTTCTGTAATCCCAGGGAGTCCTAAATATCGATTTTGAACGAAATCGGTTATTAACAAAGAATTTCAAAATGGCGCCGATTTTTTAAACTTTGGTATCGGTTTCCTGTTTTGTAATCCCAGGGAGTCATATGTATCGATTTTGAACGAATTCGGTCAATTAACAAAGCATTTCAAAATGGCGCTGGTTTTTTAAAACTTTGGTACCAGTTTCCTGTCTTGTAATCCCAGGGAGCCCTAAATATCGATTTGGAACGAAATCGGTTAATTAATAAATAATTTCAAAATGGCGCTGATATTTTAAAATTTTGTTACCGGTTTTCTGTTTTGTAATCCCAGGGATCCTAAAATATTGATTTTGAACGAAATCGGTCAATTAACAAAGAATTTCAAAATGGCGCTGATTTTTTAGACCTTTGGTATCAGTTTCTTGTTTTATAACCCCAGGGAGCCCTAAATATCGATTTTGAACGAAATCGGCCAATTGACAAAGAATTTCAAAATGGCGCTGATTTAAATTTTGGTAACAGCTTCCTGTATTGAAATCCCAGGGAGCCCTAAATATCGATTTGGAACGAAATCGGTTAATTAATAAATAATTTCAAAATGGCGCTGATATTTTAAAATTTTGGTACCGGTTTTCTGTTTTGTAATCCCAGGGATCCTAAAATATCGATTTTGAACGAAATCGGTCAATTAACAAAGAATTTCAAAATGGCGCTGATTTTTTACAACTTTGGTATCAGTTTCTTGTTTTATAACCCCAGGGAGCCCTAAATATCGATTTTGATCGAAATCGGTAAATTAACAAAGAAGTTCAAAATGGTGCCGATTTTTTTTAAACTTTGGTATCAGTTTCCTGTTCTGTAATCCCAGGGAGTCCTAAATATCGATTTTGAACGAAATCGGTTATATAAAATAATTTCAAAATGGCGCTGATTTTTTTAAAGTTTTGGTACCAGTTTCCTGTTTTGTAATCCCAGGGAGTCCTAAATATCGATTTTGAACGAAATCGGTCAATTAACAAAGAATTTTAAAATGGCGCTGATTATTTAAACTTTGGTATCAGTTTTGTGATCCCAGGGAGCCCTAAATATCGATTTTGAACGAAATCGGTCAATTAACAAAGAATTTCAAAATGGCGCTGATTTTTTACAACTTTGGTATCAGTTTCTTGTTTTATAACCCCAGGGAGCCCTAAATATCGATTTTGATCGAAATCGGTAAATTAACAAAGAAGTTCAAAATGGTGCCGATTTTTTTTAAACTTTGGTATCAGTTTCCTGTTCTGTAATCCCAGGGAGTCCTAAATATCGATTTTGAACGAAATCGGTTATATTAAATAATTTCAAAATGGCGCTGATTTTTTTAAAGTTTTGGTACCAGTTTCCTGTTTTGTAATCCCAGGGAGTCCTAAATATCGATTTTGAACGAAATCGGTCAATTAATAAAGAATTTTAAAATGGCGCTGATTTTTTAAACTTTGGTATCAGTTTTGTGATCCCAGGGAGCCCTAAATATCGATTTTGAACGAAATCGGTCCATTAACAAAGAATTTCAAAATGGCGCTGATTTTTTAAAATTTTGGTACCAGTTTCCTGTTCTGTAATCCCAGGGAGTCCTAAATATCGATTTTGAACGAAATCGGTTATTAACAAAGAATTTCAAAATGGCGCCGATTTTTTAAATTTTGGTATCGGTTTCCTGTTTTGTAATCCCAGGGAGTCATATGTATCGATTTTGAACGAAATCGGTCAATTAACAAAGCATTTCAAAATGGCGCTGGTTTTTTAAAACTTTGGTACCAGTTTCCTGTTTTGTAATCCCAGGGAGCCCTAAGTATCGATTTTGAACGAAATCGGCCAATTGACAAAGAATTTCAAAATGGCGCTGATTTAAATTTTGGTAACAGCTTCCTGTATTGAAATCCCAGGGAGCCCTAAATATCGATTTGGAACGAAATCGGTTAATTAATAAATAATTTCAAAATGGCGCTGATATTTTAAAATTTTGGTACCGGTTTTCTGTTTTGCAATCCCAGGGATCCTAAAATATCGATTTTGAACGAAATCGGTCAATTAACAAAGAATTTCAAAATGGCGCTGATTTTTTACAACTTTGGTATCAGTTACTTGTTTTATAACCCCAGGGAGCCCTAAATATCAATTTTGATCGAAATCGGTCCATTAACAAAGAATTTCAAAATGGCGCTGATTTTTTACAACTTTGGTATCAGTTTCCTGTTCTGTAATCCCAGGGAGTCCTAAATATCGATTTTGAACGAAATCGGTTATAAATTAAATAATTTCAAAATGGCGCTGATTTTTTTAAAATTTTGGTACCAGTTTCGAATATGAAAGATTCCATCTCTAATACTCTCCGAGACAGACACTGATGAAATTTGTATGGCGGCCATCTTGGATCCGCCATTTTGGAGATTTTTCAACTCACCGCCAATTGGATGAGGTTTCGAGTGACATTTCTTTGAGAACCCCCCCACCTATCTTCAATATCTTGGCCGTGCTCTTTACCCGTCTCCGAAATCCTCAATCATCAGCTGTCTCCATATTTTTCTTCAAGTTATATTTTCTGATTTATATACGAAGCCATCAGTGAAAAAAAAATTTGTCATGCAAAATTTTACAGGAGGGAGTTTTTGGGGAAAATCTCGAAAACTACCCCAAATGTGGCAACACTGTTTAGATATCTCGATACTGCCGGTCGAGTTACACAATCAATCCATACATGTCAACTTTCCCAAATGTTGCCAACTGCCTCAAAAACGTGTTCGAAATTTTCAAAAACACAAAAATAATACAAAATGGCCGCCACCTCGTTGGACAGAAACATTTTACACAGTTTCATAATTTTCCCGTAAACTACAGGATATACCGCTCCTGGTGACGTTTAAATTTTTCATCTCGCTCGCACCCAGCCGAAATGATCGCCCCTGAAAAAAGACCATGTCGAAAATCACTTTTACTTTGATAAATTCCAGTGTTGCCAGACCTCGGCGACGAAAATACCCAAATGTCATTCGCACAAGTGAGACACGTGGTTGCTCGTACTCAAATTTTGCAAAAAGTCCGTATTTCGATTTTTTTATTTTTGGGGTAAATCTTGAAAATTTCCCGAGAAATGGGGTATTTTTTTTCCCCAATCCATACCTCGAGTCTGTACACACAATCGCCCCCTAGAAGTCGAAACGCTCCGACGTTGCCAACTGTGAGAAATTTGAATTTTAAAATTGCGATTTTTCGTACCTCAAACGGAACGGCCGCCGCGACAGCCGCCATCTTGAATTTTTAAAAACCACTCCCATTCTGTCAAAATACTGGATAATTGTAGTCGAAAAAGAAAAAATAGTTATGCTCGACCACGCCGTTTCGGATCTGCGGCGGGCTCGGTTCAGGGTCGTAAAATCAAAAATTTGAAAACACTACAGCTCGGCCGCCAATTTTTTCCACTTTTTCTATTGATCGTTTTCTAATTTCTTCAATAATTGCGAGTTGTAACGAAATCGGTTGGAAAACAAAAGAGTTGCAAGAATCATGTCGGCCGCCATCTTGTTTTTCCGAAACATCATATTTTTTCCCTACTCCCATCCTGCACCCGAACACATCTCCCATACATCATTGTATCGTTTTCTGTCTCTTTCTTGGAGAACAATAAATTATGCTAATGAGTCATAATCGCCATATAATTTGGTATGAAAAAAAATATTCCGCCATCTTGAATTTTTTTTCATTTCGCTAAAAAGACGTCCTCGTCCTGATCATCTTTTGCCTTGAAACCACTCTTCCATCTTTTAAACTCTCCGAGATAAACACGAAATAAATTTGTATGGCGGCCATCTTAAATCCGCCATTTTGAAATTTTTTTCAGCTCACTGTCAATTGGATGAAGTTTCGAATGACATTTGGTCGAGCACCCCCCACCTATCTTCAATACCTGGACCGTGCTCTTTACCCGTCTCCGAAATCCTCAATCATCAGCTGTCTCCATATTTTTGTTCAAGTTTAATTTTCTGACATGTATAGGAAGCCATCAGTGAAAAAAAAATTTTTCATACAAAATTTTACAGGAGGACATTTTTGGGAAAATCTCGAAAACTACCCCAAATGTGGCAACACTGTTTAGATATCTCAATACCGCTGGTTGAGTTACACAATCGATTTATACATGTCAACTTTCCCAAATGTTGCCAACTGCCTCAAAAACGTGTTCGAAATTTTCAAAAACACAAAAAGAATACAAAATGGCCGCCACCTCGTGCACAGAAACATTTTACATAATTTCATAATTTTCCCGTAAACTACAGGATATACCGCTCCTGATGACGTTTAAATTTTTCATCTCGCTCGCACCCAGCCGAAATGATCGCCCCTGAAAAAAGACCATGTCGAAAATCACTTTTACTTTGATAAATTCCAGTGTTGCCAGACCTCGACGACGAAAATACCCAAATGTCATTTGTACAAGTGGGACACGTGGTTGCTCGTACTCGAATTTTTCAAAAAGTCCGTATTTCGATTTTTTTATTTTTGGGGTAAATCTTGAAAATTTCCCGAGAAATGGGGTAATTTTTTTTCCCCAATCCATACCTCGAGTCTGTACACACAATCGCCCCCTAGAAGTCGAAACGCTCCGACGTTGCCAACTGTGAGAAATTTGAATTTTAAAATTGCGTTTTTTCGTACCTCAAACAAAAAGGCCGCCGCGACAGCCGCCATCTTGAATTTTTAAAAACCTCTCCAGTTCTGTCAAAATACAGGATAATTGTAGGCGAAAAAAGAAAAAAACATTATGCTCGACCACGCCGTTTCGAATCTGTGGCGCCGCGGTTCGGGGTCGAAAAATCAAAAATTTGAAAATACTACAGCTCGGCCGCCATCTTGTTTTTCCAATTTTTTCCACTTTTTCTATTGATCGTTTCCTAATTTCTTCAATAATTGCGAGTTGTAACGAAATCGGTTGGAAAACAAAAGAGTTACAAGAATCACGTCGGCCGCCATCTTGTTTTTCCGAAATGTCATAATTTTTCCCCACTCGAATCCCGCACTCGAACACATCTCCCCTACATCATTATATCGTTTTCTGTCTCTTTCTAGGAGAACAATTATGTCAATGAGTCAGTGAGTCAGTGAGTGGTAATCGAGCTATATATAGTATAACTAGTGTTTCGCTCTGTGCGCGAGCTGCTAAAGCAGCTCACGAGATGTGGTTAGCCCTAAATATCGATTTTGAACGAAATCGGTCAATTATCAAAGAATTTCAAAATGGCGCAGATTTTTTAAAACTTTGGTATCAGGTTCCTGTTTTGTGATCCCAGGGAGTCCTAAATATCGTTTTTGAACGAAATCGGTCAATTAACAAATAATTTCAAAATGGCGCTGATTTTTTATAATTCTGGTATCAGTTTCCTGTTTTGTTATCCCAGGGATCCTCAGATATCGATTTGAACGAAATCGTACTTAACAAGTAATTTCAAAAAGGCGCTGATTTTTTAAAATTTTGGTGCCATTTTCCTGTTTTGTAATCCCAGGGAGCCCTAAATATCGACTTTGAACAAAATCGGTCAATTGATAAATAATTTCAAAATGGCGCTGATTTTTTAAAACTTTGGAATCAGTTTCCTGTATCGTGATCCAAGAAAGCCCTTAATATCGATTTTGAACGAAATCGGACCATTAACAAAGAATTTCAAAATGGCGCCGATTTTTTAAAATTTTGGTACCAGTTTCCTGTTTTGTAATCCCAGGGATCCTCAGATATCGGTTTCGAACGAAATCGGTAAATTAACAAATAATTTCAAAATTGGTACCAGTTTCCTGTTTTGTAATCCCAGGGAGCCCTAAATATCGATTTTGAACGAAAACGGTCAATAAACAAAGGATTTCAAAATGGCGCAGATTTTTTTAAGCTTTGGTATCAGTTTCCTGTTTTGTAATCCCAGGGATCCTCAGATATCGGTTTTGAACGAAATCGGTAAATTAACAAATAATTTCAAAATGGCGCTGATTTTTTAAAACTTTGGAATCAGTTTCTTGTTTTGTAATCTCAAGGAGCCCCGTCGTGGGTAAATCGGAACCGTATCAAAATCTTGAAAAATCTTGGAAAAATAAATTTCGCCATCTTGCATTTTTTCCTGTTCATCAATTAAACCTTCAGGCAGGATCATCTTTTGCCAAGAAACCACTCATCCATCTTACTTTCTGAGATAGACAGACACCAAAATATAAATTTGTATGGCAGCCTGAACCTGAACTACACCGTTTCGGATCTGTGGCGCCGCGATTCGGGGTCGAAAAATCAAAACTTTGAAAACACTACAGCTAAGCCGCCTTCTTGTTTTTCCAATTTTTTATACTTTATCTATTGATCGTTTACTAATTTCTTCAATAATTGCGAGTTGTAACGAAATCCGTTGGAAAACAAAAGAGTTGCAAGAAACACGTCGGCCGCCATCTTGTTTTTCCGAAATGTCATAATTTTTCCCTACTCGAATCCCGCACCCAAACACATCTGCCTCACATCACTGTATCGTTTTCTGGCTCTTTCTAGGAGAACAATAAATTATGTCATTGAGTCCTAATCGCCATAATACGAGTAATATAATTTGGCATGAAAAAAATATTCCGCCATCTTGAAATTGTTTTCATTTCGCTAAATAGACCTCCTTGCCAAATTATCAATCATCTCGTGCCAAGAAACCACACTTCCATCTCTTATACTCTCCGAAATAGGCACTCACGAAATTTGTATGGCGGCCATCTTGAATCCACCATTTTGGAGTTTTTTTAAACTAATCGCCAATTGGATGAGGTTTCGAGTGACATTTGTTCGAGCACCCCCACCTATCTTCAATACCTTGGCCGTGTAAGTGACGGGTAAAGCCGTCTCCGAAATTCTCAATCATCAGCTGTCTCCATAATATCTTTCTACAAGTTTAATTTTTTGACTTGTATACGAAGCCATCAGTGAAAAAAATAATTTTCATACAAAATTTTACAGGAGGAAATTTTGGGGAAAATCTCGAAAACTACCCCAAATGTGGCAACACTGTTTAGATATCTCGATACTGCCGGTCGAGTTACACAATCGATTCATACATGTCAACTTTCCCAAATGTTGCCAACTGCCTCAAAAACGTGATCGAAATTTTCAAAAACACCAAAAGAATACAAAATGGCCGCCACCTCGTTCCACAGAAACATTTTTCATAGTTTTATAATTTTCCCGTCAACTACAGGATATACCGCTCCTGATGACGTTTCAACTTTTCGTCTCGCTCGCACCCAGCCGAAATGATCGCCCCTGAAAAAAGACCATGTCGAAAATCACTTTTACTTTGATAAATTCCAGTGTTGCCAGACCTCGGCGACGAAAATACCCAAATGTCATTCGTACAAGTGAGACACGCGGTTGCTCGTACTCAAATTTTTCAAAAAGTCCGTATTTTGTATTTTTTATTTTTGGGGTAAATCTTGAAAATTTCCCGAGAAATGGGGTAATTTTTTTTTCCCAATCTATACCTCAAGTCCGTACAAATAAACGAACAAAGTCGAAACGCTCTGACGTTGCTAACTGTGAGAAATTTGAATTTTAAAATTGCGTTTTTTCGTACCTCAAGCCGAACAGCCGCCGCGACAGCCGCCATCTTGAATTTTTAAAAACCATTCCCATTCTATCAAAATACAGGATAATTGTAGTCGAAAAAAGAAAAAAATATCATGCTCGCCCACGCCGTTTCGGATCTGCGGCGCCGCGGTTCGGGGTCGAAAAATCAAAAATTTTAAAGCACTACAGCTCGGCCGCCATCTTGTTTTTCCAATTTTTTCGACTTTTTCTATTGATCGTTTCCTAATTTCTTCAATAATTGCGAGTTGTAACGAAATCGGTTGGAAAACAAAAGAGTTACAAGAATCACGTCGGCCGCCATCTTGTTTTTCCGAAATGTCATAATTTTTCCCCACTCGAATCCCGCACCCGAACACATCTCCCCTACATCATTATATCGTTTTCTGTCTCTTTCTAGGAGAACAATTATGTCAATGAGTGAGTCAGTCAGTCAGTCAGTGAGTGGTAATCGAGCTATATATAGTATAACTAGTGTTTCGCTCTGTGCGCGAGCTGCTAAAGCAGCTCACGAGATGTGGTTCGACGTTAGTACTAAGTAGTACAGACTTGACGTCTTTATTGTATTAAACCGAATTTATTTACTTAGATACACAATTCACCTTTAAGTAGAAAGATTTTAAAAATGACGCTGATTTTTTAAAACTTTAGTGTCACTTTCCTGTTTTGTAATCTCAGGGAGCCCTAATATCGATTTTGAACGAAGTCGGTCAATTAACAAATAATTTCAAAATGGCGCGGATTTTTTTTAATTTTTGTAACAGTTTCCTGTTTTGTAACCCCAGGGAGTCCTAAATATCTATTTTGAACGAAATCGGTCAATTAACAAAGAATTTCAACATGGCGCTGATTTTTTTAAATTTTTGTAACAGTTTCCTGTTTTGTAATCCCAGGGAGCCCTAATATCGATTTTGAACGAAATCTGTCAATTAACAAAGAATTTCAGATTGGCGCTGTTTTTTTTAAACTTTGGTATATACCAGTTTCCTGTTTTGTGATCCCAGGGAGTCCTAAATATCGATTTTGAACGAAATCGGTCAATTAACAAAGAATTTCAAAATGGCGCTGATTTTTTAAAACTTTGGCATCAGTTTTCTGTTTTGTAATCCTAAGGAGCCCTAAATATAGATTTTGAACGAAATCGGTCAATTAACATAGAATTTCAAAATGGCGCTAATCTTTTAAACCTTTGGTATCAGTTTCCTGTTTTGTGATCCCAGGGAGTCCTAAATATCGATTTTGAACGAAATCGGTCAATTAAGAAAGAATTTCAAAAAGGGCGTTGATTTTTTAAAACTTTGGTATCAGTTTTCTCTTTTGTAATCCCAGGGATCCCTAAATATAGGTTTTGAACGAAATCGGTCAATTATCAAAGAATTTCAAAATGTAGGCCATTTTTAAAAATTTTGGTACCAGTTTCCTGTTTTGTAATCCCAGGGAGCCCTAATATCGATTTTGAACGAAATTGGTCAATTAACAAAGAATTTCAGATTGGCGCTGATTTTTTTAAACTTTGGTATCAGTTTCCTGTTTTGTAATCCCAGGGAGCCCTAAATATCGTTTTTGAACGAAATCGGTCAATTAACAAAGAATTTCAAAATGGCGCTGATTTTTTAAAACTTTGGTATCCGTTTCCTGTTTTGTAATCCCAGGGAGCCCTAAATATCGTTTTTGAACGAAATCAGTAAATTAACAAAGACTTTCAAAATCGCGCTGATTTTTTTAAATTTTGGTACCAGTGTCCTGTTTTGTAATCCCAGGAAGTCCAAATATCGATTTTGAACGAAATCGCTCTATTAACAAAGAATTTCAAAATGACGCTGATTTTTTAAAACTTTGGTATCAGTTTTCTGTTGGTAATCCCAGGGAGTCCTAAATATCGATTTTGAACGAAATCGGTCAATTAACAAAGAATTTCAAAATGGCGCTGATTTTTTTAAATTTTGGTAAGTACAAGTTTCCTGTTTTGTTATCCCAGGAAGTGCTAAATATCGATTTTGAACGAATTATGTCAATTAACAAAGAGTTTCAAAATAGCGCGGATTTTTTTTTAATTTTGGTAACAGTTTCCTGTTTTGTAACCCCAGGGAGACCTAAATATCTACTTTGAACGAAATCGGTCAAATAACAAAGAATTTCAACATGGCTCTGATTTTTTAAAATTTTTGTAACAGTTTCCGAAAAATGTTGAAATGTAATGAAAATACAACGCTAATCAAAAAACAAAAGACTGAGTTTGTAAAAAGAATGTCATGGTTTTAAAACAAAATTAATTTGAATTAAGAATACAGAGCTATTACAAACTTTTTTTTATTTGAAATGACCAGTACTGAAGAAAGGCAATTTCATAGGACCTATACCTATTACCTATTGTTTATGTATACTTTTTACCTTTTTCATTAAAATTATTTTTTCTACCTAACTTGTGTTTATTATTTATATTCGAATTTTATTACAATAACCATCAGAATAAATAAAATAGTATTCTTTTTTTTATTCTTAGAATAGAAAAACATTTAGTTAACAAAGACAGTAAGTACACAAAAGCAGAATAATAAAATAAAAGCAAAATAATAAGTGTCTGCAGCCCCTGCGAGTATACCCACAAATCAGGTATTAGTTACTACGTAAGGTGTACCGACACTATGTTACCGAACGCACTTTAGTCTCTTCAATATTCGCCATATATTTTCTATGGAAAAATTAACTCCGCCATCTTGAATTTTTTTCCTGATCATCAAGTTTGCCCAGAAACCACTCTTCCATCTTGTATACTTTCTGAGATAGACACCAAATAAATTTGTATGGCAGCCATCTTAAATCCGCCATTTTGAATTTTTTTTCAGTTCATTGTCTATGAGATGAAGTTTCGAATGACATTTGGTCTAGCTCTTCCCACCTATCTTCAATGCTTCGATCGGCCGCCATCTTGTTTTTCCAACTTTTTCTACTTTTTCTGTTGATCGTTTCCTAATTTCTTTAATAATTGCGAGTTGTAACGAAATCGGTTGGAAAACAAAAGAGTTACAAGAATCACGTCGGCCGCCATCTTGTTTTTCCGAAATGTCATAATTTTTCCCGACTCCCATCTCGCACCCGAACACATCTCCCGTACATCATTATATCGTTTTCTGTCTCTTTCTAGGAGAACAATAAATTATGCTAATGAGTCCTAATCGCCATATAATTTGGTATGAAAAAAAAATATCCGCCATCTTGAAATTTTTTTCATATGCTCGACCACGCCGTTTCGGATCTGTGGCCCCGCGGTTCGGGGTCGAAAAATCAAAAATTTTAAAGCACTACAGCTCGGCCGCCATCTTGTTTTTCCAATTTTTTCCACTTTTTCTATTGATCGTTTCCTAATTTCTTCAATAATTGCGAGTAGCAACGAAATCGGTTGGAAAACAAAAGAGTTACAAGAATCACGTCGGCCGCCATCTTGTTTTTCCGACATGTCATAATTTTTCCTCACTCGAATCCCCCACCCGAACACATCTCCCGTACATCATTTTATCGTTTTCTGTCTCTTTCGTCTCCAAAATCCTCAAGCATCAGCTGTCTCCATATTTTTCTTCAAGTTTAATTTTCTGACGTGTATACGAAGCCATCAGTGAAAAAAAAATTTTTCATACAAAATTTTACAGGAGGACATTTTTGGGAAATTCTCGAAAACTACGTTTTTTTTATTTTTGGGGTAAATCTTGAAAGTTTCCCGAGAAATGGGGTAATTTTTTTTCTCCAATCCATACCTCGAGTCCATACACACAATCGCCCCCATAGAAGTCGAAACGCTCCAACGTTGCCAACTGTGAGAAATTTGAATTTTAAAATTGCGTTTTTTCGTACCTCAAACCGAACGGCCGCCGCGACAGCCGCCATCTTGAATTTTTAAAAACCACTCCCGTTCTGTCAAAATACAGTATAATTGTAAGCGAAAAAAGAAAAAAATATCATGCTCGACCACGCCGTTTCGGATCTGTGGCGCCGCGGTTCGGGGTCGAAAAATCAAAAACTTGAAAACACCACAGCTCGGCCGCCATCTTGTTTTTCCAATTTTTTCCACTTTTTATATTGATCGTTTCCTAATTTCTTTAATAATTGCGAGTTGCAAAGAAATCGGTTGGAAAACAAAAGAGTTACAAGAATCACGTCGGCCGCCATCTTGTTTTTCCGAAATATCATATTTTTTCTCTACTCCCATCATGCACCCGAACACATCTCCCATACATCATTGTATCATTTTCTGTATCTTTCTTGGAGAACAATAAATTATGCTAATGAGTCCTAATCGCCATATAATTTGGTATGAAAAAAAAAATTCCGCCATCTTGAATTTTTTTTCTTTTCGCTAAATAGATCTTCTCGTCCTGATCATCTTTGGCCGAGAAACCACTCTTTCATCTTTTATACTTTCTGAGATGGACACCGAATAAGTTTGTATGGCGGCCATCTTAAATCCGCCATTTTGAATTTTTTTTCAGCTCATTGTCTTTTGGATGAAGTTTCGAATGACATTTGGTCGATCACCCCCCACCTATCTTCAATACCTGGACCGTGCTCTTTACCCGTCTCCGAAATCCTCAATCATCAGCTGTCTCCATATTTTCTTCAAGTTTAATTTTCTGACTTGTACACGAAGCCATCAGTGAAAAAAAAAATTTTCATACAAAATTATACAGGAGGAGTTTTTGGGGAAAATCTCGAAAACTACCCCAAATGTGGCAACACTATTTAGATATCTCGATACTGCCAGTCGAGTTACACAATCGATCCATACACGTCAACTTTCCCAAATGTTGCCAACTGCCTCAAAAACGTGATCGAAATTTTGAAAAACACAAAAAGAATACAAAATGGCCGCCACCTCGTTCCACAGAAACAGTTTACATAGTTTCATAATTTTCCCGTAAACTACAGGATATACCGCTCCTGATGACGTTTAAATTTTTCATCTCGCTCGCACTCAGCCGAAATGATCGCCCCTGAAAAAAGACCATGTCGAAAATCACTTTTACTTTGATAAATTCCAGTGTTGCCAGACCTCGGCGACGAAAATACCCAAATGTCATTCGTACAAGTAGAACACGTGGTTGCTCGTACTCGAATTTTGCAAGAAGTCCGTATTTCGATTTTTTTATTTTTGGGGTAAATCTTGAAAATTTCCCGAGAAATGGGGTAATTTTTTTCCCCCAATCCATACCTCGAGTCTGTACACACAATCGGCCCCTAGAAGTCGAAACGCTCCGACGTTGCCAACTGTGAGAAATTTGAATTTTAAAATTGCGTTTTTTCGTACCTCAAACAAAAAGGCCGCCGCGACAGCCGCCATCTTGAATTTTTAAAAACCACTTCCATTCTGTCAAAATACAGGATAATTATAGTCGAAAAAAGAAAAAATTATCATGCTCGACCACGCCGTTTCGGATCTGTGGCGCCGCGGTTCGGGGTCGAAAAATCAAAAATTTTAAAACACTACAGCTCGGCCGCCATCTTGTTTTTCCAATTTTTTCCACTTTTTCTATTGATCGTTTCCAAATTTCTTCAATAATTGCGAGTTGTAACGAAATCGGTTGGAAAACAAAAGAGTTACAAGAATCACGTCGGCCGCCATCTTGTTTTTCCGAAATGTCATAATTTTTCCCCACTCGAATCCCGCACCCGAATACATCTCCCCTACATCATTATATCGTTTTCTGTCTCTTTCTAGGAGAACAATTATGTCAATGAGTGAGTGAGTGAGTGGTAATCGAGCTATATATAGTATAACTAGTGTTTCGCTCTGTGCGCGAGCTGCTAAAGCAGCTCGCGGGCCGTGTTAGTCTCAAATTTTGAAGGATGGGTGGTGGAGTTTCATCTTTATGCAAAAAATATGGGATTAGAAAAGGAAAATTAAAAAAGGGAAGATCACAAAAATAAGTTCTTTGAAAGGAGTCGCATGCATGAGCTACTTTATAATATTTTTTTAAAGATAATATACTATTTTTTAAAGAAACAGTAGGTATACATTATGTGAAATTAAACAAAAATTGTTATTTTTTTTAAATCAGCCACGTATTTAAATATTTATAATTTTAGCCAGGAGTAGAACATTAAAGATAATGTATATTGAAGATTATTAAATGGCAACAAAACGGTTTTTTTTTAGTTCAAGCCTGTATTTAAATTCCTTCTTGTAAATAATTTAAGCTACGTGAAAAATCATTCATTCATTGTTCATTGGAAATTATATTTTTATCTACTCCAGCCCCCCTAGCATGGGCCGAGACAATTTTCTCCCTGAGGAAAGGATAAAATTTTTTTCCTAAATAAATAAATAAAAACGCTAAATAACGGTGGATAAATAGTCCCCAGAGTCCCCGTGAAATGTCAAACGGGGATAAACTTCTCCTCTCCCCTGTTGCCGTGCTCTGAGAAGTGGATAAGTTAATTTTATCTCTTGTCGGTGGATAAAATCGGGGGATAAAATTTTTATCTCCGGCCCATGCTAGCCCTGCTGCATCGAAAAGGTTCGAACGAAACCGGTAAATTTCAAAATGACGCTGATTTTATAAATTTTGGTAACAGTTTCCTGTTTTGTGATATTAGGGATCCTCAGATATCGAATTTGAACGAAATCGCTACAATAACAAAGAATATCTAAATGGCGCTGATTTAAATTTTGGTAACAGTTTCCTGTATTGAAATCCCAGGGAGTCCTAAATATCGATTTTGAACGAAATCGGTTAATTTTAATAAGTAATTTCAAAATGGCGCAGATTTTCTAAAATTTTTGTACCAGTTTCCTGTTTTGTGATATTAGGGATCCTCAGATATCGATTTTGAAAAAATCGGTAAATTAACAAATAATTCCAAAATGGCGCTGAATTTTTAAAATTTTGGTAACAGTTTCCTGAATTGAAATCCCAGGGACCCCAAAATATCGATTTTGAACCAAATCGCTCAATTAACAAAGAGTTTTAAAATGGCGCTGATTTTGTACAACTTTGGTATCAGATTCAGTTTTGTAATCCCAGGGAACCCTAAATATCGATTTTGAACGAAATCAGTCAATTAACAAAGAATTTCAACATGACGCTGATTTTTTACAACTATCGTATCAGTTTTGTGATCCTAGGGAGCCCTATATATCGATTTTGAACGAAATCAGTCAATTAACAAACAATTTCAACATGGCGCTGATTTTTTAAAACTTTTGTATCAGTTTCCTGTTTTGTGATCCCAGGGAACCCTAAATATCGATTTTGAACGAAATCGGTCAATTAACAAAGAATTTTAAAATAGCGCTGATTTTTTAAAACTTTCGTATCAGTTTCCTGTTTAGTGATCCCAGGGAACCCTAAATATCGATTTTGAACGAAATCGGTCAATTATTAAAGAATTTCAAAATGGCGCTGATTTTTTAAAACTTTTGTATCAGTTTTGTGATCCCAGGGAGCCCTAAATATCGATTTTGATCGAAATCGGTCAATTAACAAAGAATTTCAAAATGGCGCTGATTTTTTAAAACTTTGGTAGCAGTTTTCTGTTTTGTAATCCCAGCGAACCCTAAATATCGATTTTGAACGAAATCGGTCCATTAACAAAGAATTTCAAAATGGCGCTGATATTTTAAAATTTTGGTACCAGTTTCCTGTTCTGCCAGGGAGTCCTAAATATCGATTTTGAACGAAATCGGTTATTAACAAAGAATTTCAAAATGGCGCCGATTTTTTAAACTTTGGTATCGGTTTCCTGGTTTGTAATCCCAGGGAGTCATATGTATCGATTTTGAACGAAATCGGTCAATTAACAAAGCATTTCAAAATGGCGCTGGTTTTTTAAAACTTTGGTACCAGTTTCCTGTTTTGTAATCCCAGGGAGCCCTAAATATCGATTTGGAACGAAATCGGTTAATTAATAAATAATTTCAAAATGGCGCTGATATTTTAAAATTTTGGTACCGGTTTTCTGTTTTGTAATCCCAGGGATCCTAAAATATTGATTTTGAACGAAATCGGTCAATTAACAAAGAATTTTAAAATGGCGCTGATTTTTTAAAACTTTGGTATCAGTTTCCTGTTTAGTGTTTCCAGGGAACCCTAAATATCGATTTTGAACGAAATCGGTCAATTATTAAAGAATTTCAAAATGGTGCTGATTTTTTAAAACTTTTGTATCAGTTTTGTGATCCCAGGGAGCCCTAAATATCGATTTTGATCGAAATCGGTCAATTAACAAAGAATTTCAAAATGGCACTGATTTTTTAAAACTTTGGTAGCAGTTTTCTGTTTTGTAATCGCAGGGAACCCTAAATATCGATTTTGAACGAAATCGGTCCATTAACAAAGAATTTCAAAATGGCGCTGATTTTTTAAAATTTTGGTACCAGTTTCCCGTTCTGTCATCCCAGGGAGTCCTAAATATCGATTTTGAACGAAATCGGTTATTAACAATGAATTTCAAAATGGCGCCGATTTTTTAAATTTTGGCATCGGTTTCCTGTTTTGTAATCCCAGGGAGTCATATGTATCGATTTTGAACGAAATCGGTCAATTAACAAAGCATTTCAAAATGGCGCTGGTTTTTTAAAACTTTGGTACCAGTTTCCTGTTTTGTAATCCCAGGGAGCCCTAAGTATCGATTTTGAACGAAATCGGCCGATTGACAAAGAATTTCAAAATGGCGCTGATTTAAATTTTGGTAACAGCTTCCTGTATTGAAATCCCAGGGAGCCCTAAATATCGATTTGGAACGAAATCGGTTAATTAATAAATAATTTCAAAATGGCGCTGATATTTTAAATTTTTGGTACCGGTTTTCTGTTTTGCAATCCCAGAGATCCTAAAATATCGATTTTGAACGAAATCAGTCAATTAACAAAGAATTTCAAAATGGCGCTGATTTTTTACAACTTTGGTATCAGTTACTTGTTTTATAACCCCAGGAGCCCTAAATATCGATTTTGATCGAAATCGGTCCATTAACAAAGAATTTCAAAATGGCGCTGATTTTTTACAACTTTGGTATCAGTTTCCTGTTCTGTAATCCCAGGGAGTCCTAAATATCGATTTTGAACGAAATCGGTTATAAATTAAATAATTTCAAAATGGCGCTGATTTTTTTAAAATTTTGGTACCAGTTTCCTGTTTTGTAATCCCAGGGAGCCCTAAGTATCGATTTTGAATGAAATCGGTCAATTAACAAATAATTTCAAAATAGCGCTGATTTTTAAACTTTGGTATCAGTTTCCTGTTTTGTAACCCCAGGGAGCCCTAAATATCGTTTTTGAACGAAATCGGTCAATTAACAAAGAATTTCAAAATGGCGCTGATTTTTTACAATTTTGGTATCAGTTTCCTATTTTGTGACCCCAGGGAGCCCTAAATATCGATTTTGAACGAAATTGGTCAATTAACAAAGAATTTCAAAATGGCGCTGATTTTTTTTACTTTGGTATCAGTTTTCTGTTTTGTAATCCCAGAGAGCAATGCTCGGGGTTTCTTTGCGCGATCAAATCAGAAATGAGGAGATCCGCAGAAGAACTAAAGTAACCGACATTGCTCGACGTGTTGCGAAGCTGAAGTGGCAATGGGCGGGGCACATAGTTAGAAGAACCGATAGACGTTGGGGTCCCAAAGTGCTGGAGTGGCGACCACGCACTGGAAAGCGCAGCGTTGGCAGACCCCCTACTCGCTGGACGGACGACATCAGGAGAGTCGCAGGGAGCCGCTGGATCCAGGCGGCGCAAGACCGCGGCGTGTGGAAATCCCTGCAAGAGACCTATGTCCAGCAGTGGACGTCTATCGGTTGAGGATGATGAAGATGATGAATCCCAGAGAGACCTAAATTATATCGAATAAGAAAGATTCCATCTCTAATACTCTCCGAGACAGACACTGATGAAATTTGTATGGCGGCCATCTTGAATCCGCCATTTTGGAGATTATCAACTCACCGCCAATTGGATGAGGTTTCGAGTGACATTTGTTTGAGAACCCCCCACCTATCTTCAATATCTTGGCCGTGCTCTTAACCCGTCTCCAAATCCTCAATCATCAGCTGTCTCCATATTTTTCTTCAAGTTATATTTTCTGATTTATATACGAAGCCATCAGTGAAAAAAAAATTTGTCATGCAAAATTTTACAGGAGGGAGTTTTTGGGGAAAATCTCGAAAACTACCCCAAATGTGGCAACACTGTTTAGATATCTCGATACTGCCGGTCGAGTTACACAATCGATCCATACATGTCAACTTTCCCAAATGTTGCCAATTGCCACAAAAATGTGATCGAAATTTTCAAAAACACAAAGAGAATACAAAATGGCCGCCATCTGGTTTCACAGAAACATTTTACATAGTTTTATAATGTTCCCGTGAACTACAGGATATACCGCTTGTGATGACGTTTCAATTTTTCATCTCGCTCGCACCCAGCCGAAATGATCGCCCCTGAAAAAAGACCATGTCGAAAATCACTTTTACTTTGATAAATTCCAGTGTTGCCAGACCTGGGCGACGAAATTACCCAAATGTAATTCATACAAGTGAGACACGTGGTTGCTCGTACTCGAATCTTGCAAAAAGTCCGTATTTAGATTTTTTTTATTTTTGGGGTAAATCTTGAAAATTTCCCGAGAAATGGGGTAATCTTTTTTCCCCCAATCCATACCTCGAGTCTGTACACACAATCGCCCCGTAGAAGTAGAAACGCTCCGACGTTGCCAACTGTGAGAAATTGGAATTTTAAAATTGCGATTTTTCGTACCTCAAACCGAACGGCCGCCGCGACAGCCGCCATCTTGAATTTTTAAAAACCACTCCCATTTTGTCAAAATACAGGATAATTGTAGGCGAAAAAAAGAAAAAATCATACTCGACTACGCCGTTTCGGATCTGTGGCTCCGCGGTTCGGGGTCGAAACATCAAAAATTTGAAAACACTGCAGCTCGGCCACCATCTTGTTTTTCCAATTTTTTCCACTTTCTCTATTGATCGTTTACTAATTTCTTCAATCCTTGCGAGTTTTAACGAAATCGGTTGGAAAACAAAAGAGTTGCAAGAATCACGTCGGCCGCCATCTTGTTTTTCTGAAATGGCATAATTTTTCCGTACTCCCATCTCGCACCCGAACACATCTTCCGTACATCAATGTATCGTTTTCTGTCTCTTTCTAGGAGAACAATAAATTACGTCAATGAGTCCTAATCGCCATATAATTTGGTATGAAAAAAAAAAAATCCGCCATCTTGAATTTTTTTTTCTTTTCGCTAAATAGATCTTCTCGCCCTGATCATCTTTGGCCGAGAAACCACTCTTTCATCTTTTATACTTTCTGAGATGGACACCAAATAAATTTGTATGGCGGCCATCTTAAATCCGCCATTTTGAATTTTTTTTCAGCTCATTGTCTTTTGGATGAAGTTTTGAATGACATTTGGTCGAGCACCCCCCACCTATCTTCAATACCTCGGCCGTGCTCTTTACCCGTCTCCGAAATCCTCAATCATCAGCTGTCTCCATATTTTTGTTCAAGTTTAATTTTCTAACGTGTATACGAAGCCATCAGTGAAAAAAAAATTTTTCATACAAAATTTTACAGGAGGACATTTTTGGGAAAATCTCGAAAACTACCCCAAATGTGGCAACACTGTTGAGATATCTCGATACCGCTGGTTGAGTTACACAATCGATTTATACATGTCAACTTTCCCAAATGTTGCCAACTGCCTCAAAAACGTGTTCGAAATTTTCAAAAACACAAAAAGAATACAAAATGGCCGCCACCTCGTTGGACAGAGACATTTTACACAGTTTCATAATTTTCTCGTAAACTACAGGATATACCGCTCCTGATGACGTTTAAATTTTTCATCTCGCTCGCACCCAGCCGAAATGATCGCCCCTGAAAAAAGACCATGTCAAAAATCACTTTTACTTTGATAAATTTCAGTGTTGCCAGACCTCGGCGGCGAAAATACCCAAATGTCATTCGTACAAGTGGGACACGTGGTTGCTCGTACTCGAATTTGGCAAAAAGTCCGTATTTCGATTTTTTTATTTTTGGGGTAAATCTTGAAAATTTCCCGAGAAATAGGGTTATTTTTTTTCACCAATCCATAACTCAAGTCTGTACACACAATCGCCCCGCAGAAGTCGAAACGCTCCGACGTTGCCAACTGTGAGAAATTTAAATTTTAAAATTGCGTTTTTTCGTACCTCAAACAAAATGGCCACCGCGACAGCCGCCATCTTGAATTTTTAAAAACCACTCCCATTCTGTCAAAATACAGGATAATTGTAGTCGAAAAAAGAAAAAATTATCATGCTCGACTACGCCGTTTCGGATCTGCGGCGCCGCGGTTCGGGTTCGAAAAATCAAAAATTTTAAAGCACTACAGCTCGGCCGCCATCTTGTTTTTCCAATTTTTTCCACTTTTTCTATTGATCGTTTCCTAATTTCTTCAATAATTGCGAGTTGTAACGAAATCGGTTGGAAAACAAAAGAGTTACAAGAATCACGTCGGCCGCCATCTTGTTTTTCCGAAATGTCATAATTTTTCCCCACTCGAATCCCGCACCCGAACACATCTCCCCTACATCATTATATCGTTTTCTGTCTCTTTCTAGGAGAACAATTATGTCAATGAGTGAGTCAGTCAGTCAGTGGTAATCGAGCTATATATAGTATAATAATAATAATTGGTACAGTCAGCGCTAATACGACGCTTTTTAATCGAAAAGTTAATTCGATTTTAGAGCAGAGGAGATTTTTGTATTTTTTTTATTTTTTTATCCACTACAAGTTAGCCCTTGACTGCGATCTCACCTGATGGTAAGTGATGATGCAGCCTAAGATGGTAGCGGGCTAACCTGTCAGGGGCGTGGCAGTTATATTACCCATTACGTATTAAATCTTCATGATCTGTTTATAGTAGGTAAACATAAGTCTATGTGCTACCCGGTAGTAACACAATATGTTGCTTGTTTACGCAGACTCGACGCTTAGTTTTAACCCAAAGCTTTTTAGCTCCCGTGCGAACGAGGCAAACGTGCCAAGTTTTTCATTTTCCGCAGACAAAGGTAATTTTTCTTTGTAGGTACTTGTCCAGAATTGACAGAAATAAACGAGTTTGCTGAATTTAAACAAAAGCTTGACAAATGGCATTCAAACTATTATGTAAACTGAAGGGTTTGTTAGATACTAACGAGTGTTTGATTGCTTCTCGATTGTTAGCCCTTGTCCCTCTTGTCTACTTCTGTTTCTCCTCAATTTTTCAGTACTAGCTGACTGTCGGTGGTTTTGAGCGTTCCCCTTACATTATAATGTGGGAAACGCAAAACTCCATTACTCTAGGTAAGTATATTATGACAATTTCAAGAATAAAACGAAGAAAAAACATTTTCTCAAACATGCTTGGAAATTTGAGCATTATTTTGACAACCTTCTTCGAGATAAATCGAAATTGCTGTACTGGCCAAATACATGCGAGCAGCGGCCTTCTAAAGTTGTATGAAAATCCATATCTGTCGTGGTTTAGCGGCCAAATAAATTACATACTAAATTCATATCTGTCGTGTAGTTTAAAAGTGGAACGATCTTTTACTCCGAAACATGGCAACCAAGGAGGTAACTTATCAAAGGTTTTATTTAAATTTCGAACTAGCTTGCAAATAGAAAGCTGTTTATTGAAAACAAAAACAAATGAACACTTTGACGCGGGAAAAATTATTGTTGTTCGTTGTTCGTCATTGATTTTGAAATCTTTTTGACAAAATGAGTTCAAGTGAAGACAATGAGTGTGATGAACACTTAGTTTTAATTTCCGCGCATTATTTGAGAAAAGCACTATACAAGCATTGGCCACAACTAGGCATTGATGGACTTACGTATGTGTGCCTCGGCTACGCCTCGGCCCACATTTACACGTTCGTCCTTCAATGCCTGTTTTGATGGCCGCTGCAGTAATGTACTATTATTACCAAATTGTGCCACACATAACAAACATACCTAAAGAGGTAGATCACCCCTGCACCTCAACGATCTAAACAAGATCTAGTATCTAAGCAACAACGATGAGGCGCAGGGACGAACTATATTATGTATGGATATGAAAGTGCTTCCCCGAGATAAAACCTATTTCTAGAAATTTTTTCTCAAAATCGGTTCAACAGATGGGTCGTGAAAGCGTTGTACAGACATAGATAAATAAATAAATAAATAAATAAATAAATAAAATCTTTATTTGGAATTACCAGACACAGTGAAGTTACAAACACAACCTTAATAATAGAAAGAAAAAGACATAAGTAACTTAAGAACTAGACTGTGACTTATAAATAATTCCAAAAAGGGCATCGGCTCAGCGTAATGCTGATAAGGTGTAGCAGCGCTGATTTTCAGCCGATCCCTACGAAGAGTATTCGACGCCCCGGACCGGCCCGGGCCGCCCGCTGACCTTACATTGCTAGTAACCGATGAACAGAACATTGTTATTATTAACTAATACTCAGATTTAAACTATGCTTACTAACACTATCCTATAATTTACATTAATTAATTAACTACTATACCGCTCACATTTTTAAAATAGGTATTGAAACAATTAAAACTTTAAAAATAAGTAGGCGCCACTTACGTGTGGTACATAACTATGTTTTAAATCATTTAAATCTGTGTTTCTGACTCTGACTGATTATTCGTCTGTGGCATAATCTACATAGGTAAACATTTTGCATTTAAATATAATATTAGTTTCGATGAGAACAATATTATAGAAAGAATAATATAGAAATATTAAGAAAATATATATATAAGAAACGATCGGAAGCAATAGGTATGTGGCAATTCTAGGCAATTCTATCTTTGCACAGCCTTACAATGTTCCTGCAACATATACATTTTTTGTCGGTTTTCCATTATAGAAGCTCAGAGAATGGAACGATGCTCGTCAAAGAGAACTAATTTTAAACTCCATGATTAAAACCGGTGTTCATTCCATATGACGCGATATACTTTTATCAACGTTGAAGAACATGAAGAAACATAATTATTCGTTTTCATCTAAAACAAAAACCGACTTCAAAACTATACCTATAAGTAGGTACCAAAACTAGAAAGTAAAAAACATTATCTGGGTATGTATATATTTTTTTTGTTGATTTTCTTAAAAAGCGCTAAATCAATTTCGATAAAATTTATATGGGACCTCTGAAGTATGATCTACCAAACAAAAAAAGAATCATCAAAATTGATTCATAATTATTGGAGGAATGATCGCGTAACTTACGTATCTACACAAAAAAAACATACAGTTCGCTCCTCCTCCTCCTCCTTTTTTGAAGTCGGCTAAAAATGAACAGACAAGTTATAGTATTTTAAGTAGGCAATCATTAAAAAAGCTTCTAGCTGATGCCCGCGACTTCGTCCACGTGGTTTAAGTTTAATGAATCCCGCGGGAACTCCGGGATAAAAAGTAGCCTATGTTACTCTCCGGGTCCTCAAGTGTACCTACCCGTGCAAAAAATCATGTCGATCCGTTGCTCTGTTGGGGCGTGATTGAAGGACAAACCAACAAACAAACACTTTTTTGCATTTGTAATATTAGTATGATATAAGATATTACTAGGTTCATTTTCTATATAGGAACATAAAAGTAAAATTAAAAGTGCTATAATTGAATTGATGCCTTTGAAATTGAATTTTAATATATTATGTGGTTTTCATTGCTTAAAAGTCCGAATCACTTACTGAAATGAAAATCCTTGTGTTGTACGTAAGAGTTCTTATCAAATATGATGGTTTATAGCGGACGATGGAAAAGTATAACGATTTAAAGATGAACAAGTTTTGCGCTTTAGCTAAAACCAGATGGTTCAATGAAACATTGGAAGCATTCAAATGTGTAGATATATACCTACGCAACACTTTAATTTTTTCGACAGCGGTAACTTAAACTTACTCAAATTATTTCCCAATCTTTGTGGCGTTTATTCCAAAAAAAAAATAGATTTAATTTACGAAAAGTTGATCAGGATCTAATGAAATTAAATGAAATATTTTGAATATAAATCATAAAAAGTCGGAGGGAGATACAAAATGAGTTTGTCGCGAGGTAGAAATTTATTTACACAAATTTCCTGGCCATGATTGGATGAGGTGGTACCGGAATCACATTAGTGTCCTCGGAACTGAGTAAACATTGTTAAGGCTTCAGTTTTCTAAGCATGTTAGTTCTTTTACACTAGGACGTTGTCGGAAATCAGGTTGTATGTATGATTTATGCTCAGAAACTTTTCTCGAAGCGTGAAACTAAAGATGACGAACTATCCTTACTAGGATAGTTTGTATGTTATGGATGTATGGATGTTTGTTACTCTTTCACGCCAGAACGGCTGAACGGATCTGGATGAGATTTGGCACAGAGATAGATTATAGTCTGGAATAACACATGGGCTACTTTTTCTCCTGGAAAATTAAAGAGTTCCCGCGGGAATCGAAAAACCGCAATCCACGCGGACAAAGTCGCGGGCATCAGCTAGTATATTATTATAAGGTAAGCCTACCAGTGCGATGCCGGGGCGGGTCAGTGTTGAATAATATATATCGGAGCATGTGCATATTGGTAAACATAGTGTGCAAACAGAAGTGTACGTATGTAAACATAATAGAAATACGAATTTAATATTGCAGGTCTTGCCCAGTTGGTTCATAGGTACGGTAAAGGAAAGTTTGCATCGGCGAAAGCTTGCGGTCTTTAAGGAACATTTGCACCTGCGATTTTGAATGATGCGCTAAGAAGTTCTCGCATTTACTGCAAAATAGTCATACAATCTAGTGGTATTAGACTTGCTATAGTATTATGAATTGATATACAGGGTTTGTATATCTCAATTTATAAAAGTAAAAGTTAACTGACTGACTGATCTATCAACTTGACGGATCGGGCTGAAATTTGGCATACGGATAGTTCAACCCCTTTTTTTTTTTTTTTTTCGCTGGGAAATGCGTTTAGGCATCCCCCCCGGAAATAGCGCATGAAAACTGCGCTCTTTCCGGGGGGGTATGTGGGACTCGCTGCCGAAGCAGAATACCCACTAAAACCCAGCGGACCCGTCTTCCGACGTAATGGGGCGGCACAGGGAGACAAGGTGTATACTACTGCGCCACCTCAGCGGAAAACCCACTATAGTTTCTGCCTCTATAGGGTTACGTCAGGATTACGTCATGGCAGGGCTAGGTGCGCAAAGCGGCGCCTCCTACCCCCCAAGCGTCTACGGGGCACTTCTTCGATTTCATGTCAATATCGACCGGTGTAAAAATTTTTTTTTATTTTTGCGTTATTGTTTTTTTAAGTTGACCTTGACAAAGGGGTACCTTCATTTATCACAGTGATGAGGAAGGCCTCTCACCAGGATCTGATTCTCTTGGAGATATAAGGTGTTTGGTAATTATTGTGGTCATGGTAATGAAAAATTGTGACATGGTAATGAGGTCCGGGATATGGTGATTAGAATATGCATATGGTAATTTGGTAATGATAATGGTGATGAGTAATATGAATAAAACATAAATGTTTGTGTTATAAAAATCTAGAAGAAAATGTGGAAAAATACAGAAATAAAACTGAAAGAACAATTATATTATCTTAATATCTAAAAAAAGTATAAATGAGTCAATCGCGATTTGCAAAATTCAAAAGTCAGTCACGATGACAACATAAATAGATTCAGTAATCTTCTTATCAAATATATAGTTAGCTAGAGTAAACGTCTAAGTATATTAAGAATATTATCAAAATAACCCTATTTTCACAAAATCTTTTTAAAATTGTGAAAGAAATTTAATTACTTGTACGAAATTTAATAAGCAAAAGTCAGTCTTGTCCACGAGATCAATAAATTCAGTAAACTTCATAACAAATAGATAGTAAGCGTAAAGTAAGCGTCTATTAGAATATTATCGAAATAACTCTTTGTACACAAAATCTTTTTAAAACGGCATGTCAAACATACTCATACAAAATTTTACAAAAAAAACAGTCTCGTTAACTTAATAAATATATTAAATAATCTTCTTAACAAACCCACTTAGATTTACCGCGTAATCATCGTCGTAAGCGTCTAAGTATACTATATATACATAGTATCAAAAGAAGCTCACTCTAAGTATACTATAAATACATAGTATCAAAAGAAGCTCACTGCGCTCAAAGTTATTAAAAAAAAACATGCTTTAGTTACCAACATAATGTTAAAAAAAAATTATAAGCAAAAGTCAGTCTCATTGAAAAATCATTTTAACATAGATCGCTTCAGCAATAAAAATAGCCTAAGCCACCCACCTCCTGGTGGGAGGCTAGTTACCACCCTACCGACAAAGACGTGCCGCCAAGCGATTTAGCGTTCCGGCACGATGTCGTGTAAAAACCGAATAGGGGTATAATATAACTGCCATGCCCCTAACAGGTTAGCTCGTTACCATCTTAGACTGCATCATCACTTACCATCAGGTGAGATCGCAGTCAAGGGCTAACTTGTAGTGGTAAAAAAAAGTCGATCTCGTTGACGAAATCAACCGATTCAGCAAAGTTCTCATAAAATTAATAATTGTGTAGAGTAGGTATAAGTATATTATAAATAGTATTATAGTAATACTCTGAACTGAAACTCTCTTACACACACAACTTAAAATAACATGCTTCAGTGACATGATCATATAAAAATTTAAAACAAACGCCAGTCTTCTTGACCACTTAAAAGATAGAACAACAAAGTTTTTGAAAAATTAAGTAAACTAGTATCTCAGTATTGACTAGCACCAAAATAACTCTGAACAAATTTTAAAAAATAACAGATGTCAGTGAAGGAATAAAGTCACAAAGCGCTTCGGACGTGTGGATGGAACGTCTACGACATAGGGGTGGAAACTCGCATGGCGCCTTGCAGCACGGTGGTAGAAAGGTGAAGTGAGCACACTCGCCGAAATATATCCCATAAAATACTGGTAGGCCGGCTACATTACGGTGGTGATCCAGAGTTTGAAGTTTCGCCAGAAGAGGTGAATCTTCGCCAATCAACCTCCTAGCGGCATCAAGAGCCGCCAGCTGATACTTAGCAGAGCCATCATAAAGGTGACTGCAGTACTCCATGCACGACCGGACTTGGGCTTGATATAGGCTAACCAGTTGGCGTGGCGTGATGTAGTACTGCTTGACCTTGTTACGTATACCAAGTTTTTTGGTGGCTGTCTTGGCTTTCGCTCCCGAAGTTGATCTTGGCCATGATGTCGAGGCATAGGATATTGGCAATCGGCAGACGGCAAGGATATATCTCGAAAAGTGGGAGTCAAGATGAATGGACTCCGTTTTGCTGTGAGCAAACATGCCTGCGTTTTGGTTACGTTAAACTCCACCAAATTGGCAACACCCCAATTTGAAACGAATTTCAGGGTAGAGTTCAACCGCTGAACCATCGCTTGTCTGAGTTCATTGGTATCTGAACTACTTGAGCGTGAACTGGATATGTATCTCTCCATTATAGTGCTGTCGTCTATGTACCCAAGGATTTGCATTTGTACCGGGTTGCAACAGATCATTGATGTGCAACAGAAATAGTGTAGCGGAGAGAATAGACCCTTGAGGAACACCGGCAATAATAGCCATAAGATCTGACACGCAGCCATCAATGACTACTCTGAAGGATATTTCACTCAAGAAATCAGATATCCAGACACAAGCTCGGCGGGAGACCGAATGCTGGAAGCTTGCAAAGAAGGGTGAACCCGGTCGAAAGCCTTAGAGATATCGAGAGATATAGCAAGCGCCATGTTTCTCTATGGCTTCAGCCCAAATATGGGTGGCGTACACGAGTAGATTACCGGCAGACCGTTTTTTACGAAACCCGTATTGGCGGTCTGAAAGTAGATCATTAGACTCTACTCTACAGAGTAGTAAGGTAGTATTAAACTTAAATCTGTTAATGGTTTCTACGCTACATCGTACCGGAACGCTAAATCACATGGCACGGTACGTCTTCGCCGGTAGAGTGGTGGGTGGTAACCAGCCTCGGCCAATGCTTACCGCCAGATCAGACCGGAGACCATTTTAAAGATTATAAAATGCCAAAATTGCCCCTGTCGGGAATCGAACCCAGGGACTCCTGTTTTTGAGACCGAAGCACTCACCACAGGAGCGCCAGGGAGGTCGTCAAAACCTAGAAGTTCCCATACATTCAAGCACTAATCTAATTACCTAGCCAATGCCTAATTACCATGTACGTAAAATGGTCATGGTAATAATGGTAATTAGAATCACGGTAATTAGGATTGGTTAGTATTTAAATTTTTACTTGATAAGTAAGCATAGTATTTTTTTTAAATGTGCTTTGTTAGAAAGTAAAACATACTTAAAATATAAAAAAAATACAAATATGTAAAGGTGATAACTACTTACGGTATAGTGAGAGTTCTATGAATGAGGGTTTAAAGTTGACAAAATGAAATTTCCGTTGGAGAATGCGAAATATTTTCGTAACCCAACGACGAAGACACCTCCGTTCTACACGAATTGCTCAAGGCTACTGAATTTGTTCGTAAGACGCGACGACGATGCGGATTTTATGGATATGTGGGTAGTTACTTTAGTGTTTGTATAAGATCACATGAATGATCAAAAAGTCGTGGGACAGACTTTAGTCACTAGTAAAAAAATAATTCAAAGACGTAGTCTCACGCTGCTGTTGTTATTTAAAACATTAATTATTCATTATTTAAATATATTTTTTTGAGAATTTTTAATCCACTATATACTTTAAATAAGTTGGTTTGTTATCTGCGACATGAGCAGTGGGACAGTCATGGAGGTTAGATATTGGAGGTTTAAAATTTTTTTTTAGATGGATCTCACCTCTTTTATGTTCTTTTTCTTGATGGAGGGTGTAGAGGACATTGTCTAGTGTCTACAAAAAAAAATACATAAGCCAGAGTTAGTTTTAACCTACGTTCTCCAGCTTGGGACATCGTTTTTACCACATTTCGAAGAAGCATCCCTGACGGCGTATCAGAGGAGCGTCAGGTGCCTCCTCTCTTTCCCTTTCGCTCGCCTCCTTAATTGACATCACCTGCTCACAAAATGACGCCACTGCCGTCCAGCAGGCTTCGCTTCCGATCATACGACTTATAACGTTCGGAAACGAGAGATCTCCACCCAAGATGGACGACAACGTGTGCCTCTGCGGCGCCCAGGCTGCGCATTCCGCAAGTGTATGCTGCGCCGTGTCGGCTGGGGCGCCGCATTCCTGGCAGACGGGCGTCGCTTCACGCCTCGCAATCTGGTGCAGGTACTTACCGAAACAACCATGTCCCGTAAGCACCTGCACCAGCCGATACGTTAATGTACCGTGTTTTCTCTTGATCCAGCCCTCGAGGTGGGGCTGAATCGCCTCCACTGTCCAGGCGCCGGCTGCGGGAGACTGCAAGTCTGCTCTCCATCTGTCGATCAAAGCCGTGCGGGCCATGGCTCTGATTTGCTCCGTCTCTTCGTCTCCGGGTCGCTCACCTCGAGCTCTGGCGTCCGCCCTGAAGTGGTATACCTCGGCAAGTACTTCGGCCTGAAGTTCCCAGGGAGGGTCGGCCGCCAGAAGCGTTGCAGCTGTCCAGGATACGGTCCTGTAGCCCCGGATCGAGCGCACCGCAATTACTCTTTGCGGCGCCCGTAGAAGAGCCTTATTCTTAGGCCCTAGACTGTGTATCCATACGGGCGCCCCGTATAGAGCCATGCTCCGCACTATCCCGGCATACAGGCGCCGACAGGCCGAATCCGGCCCCCCCACGTTCGGAAGCAACCTACCGAGGGCGGCAGCAGCGTTTGTCAGCCTTGGGGCCAGTCGCTCGAAATGTGCACCGAAGGTCCATCGACCGTCCAGTAGCAAACCCAGGTACTTCATGTGGCCTCTGATCTCCACAGTCGCACCCTGGACGGTGATGTGTGCACCTCGAGGTGCTCCCCGACGCGGTCCATGGAAGAGTAGGGCCTCAGTTTTGGAAGCTGAGACCCTTAGGCCTAACCTCTCAATCCTTTCCACCACCATGGACGTGCCGACCTCGGCAAGGCGAGCCGCCACCTCGTAGGTCTCCCCCCGGGCAGTGACAAGGGTGTCGTCCGCATAACACAGCACCCTCATCCCTGGGAGCAGCGGGCCCCGCAGGAGCCAATCGAAGCCAACATTCCAAAGCGTTGGCCCGAGAACCGAGCCCTGCGGGACTCCGCAGCTTACACGGTGCCTGTGCAGTTGGCCATCACTCCCCTCCCAAAGGACATCTCTTCCCTGAAGGTACGCCTCCAACAGTCTCCTGAGATAGGGTGGCACTTCGTGGTATCGGAGCGCCTCCCGTAACGTCTCAAAAGGCAGGCTGTTGAAGGCGTTAGTGATATCCAGGGAGACCGCAAGGACAACGTCTCCTTCCTCTACGGCCTCCATGGATAGGCTTTTTAGGGCCTCCAGGGCATCCAGCGTCGAGCGGCCCACTCTAAAGCCGAACTGCACCTCGGACAGCCCCGGTCCCACAGACCCAAGATGCGAATTGAGACGGGCGGCGAGAATTCGCTCGAAGAGCTTACCCGTCTCACTGAGCAGCACTATGGGTCTGTACGCCGCAGGGGAGTCCAACGGGCGACCCTCCTTCCGCAACAGGCACAGCCTGCCATCCCTCCACGACTTCGGGAACCGTCCAGAGCGCAGGCACTCGTTGAACAGTTCCCGAAGGCGCTCCGCCAGAAACTCAAGTGAGATGTGCACCACCCTGCCAGGGACACCATCAGGCCCCGGTGCCGTCTTTTTTGCTCTAAGGCATTCGCGGGCATACTCCATCTCATCCTCCGAGACAGGAGGGATATCGAGGTCCGACACGATCCTAGAGGGAGGGGCCATGACCGGGGGGTTATGACCCAGAGGGGGGTTCGGGAACAGCTCCTCCACCAGGCGTAGTACGACGTCCGGCTGCAGGGTTTCTGTGATCGGGGCGCACTGGGCACGGAGTCTGCTGCGCGCCATACGATAAGGGCGCCCCCACGGGTCCCTGTTCAGCGTTTGGAGTAACTCCTCGCGGGCCGCCTCCTTAGCCTGTCTGATAGACAGTTGGAGTGTCTTTTTGGCCTGGCGATAGCTGTCGTGCAGTTGGCTCTCTAGGTCCGGGTCGAGTCCATTTCGTCTGCGGCTTCGGACGAACGCCCTGCGAGCCCTTATACAAGCCGTGCGTAGCTCCGCGATGTCTGCCGACCACCAGTACACGCATCGGCGGCGCGGCCGGCGGCGGGCCCTTGGCATGGCCGCGTCACAAACGCTCGTAAAGGCGTTGTGCAGGGATCTCGCGAGTTCCTCCACGCCAGCACCAGCACCAGTGCCGGAAGACGACCACCGCTGAACAATAGCCGCCTCCTTGGCCAACTCCCGATCCAGCCGGCTGACGCACCACCGCGGGAAATGACTTGGTCCCCTAGAAGGGGCTGCAGACACCGAGGCACAGGAAACCCCAAAACGGATATACCTGTGATCGGACAGGGTCTCCACATCTTCCTCCACCCTCCAGTCGATGACCCTGCCAGCGACTGCAGGCACGGCAAAAGAAAGGTCGACAATGGATCCGCCCTGTTGTCGCACACAGGTATGCACCGTCCCTGTGTTGAGAAGGGAGAGACCTGAGAGCAGAGACCAAACCTGCACAGCCCTACCCCTCTCGTTTGTGTTGGGATTCCCCCATGCCCGAGACTTGGCGTTAAAATCGCCCAGGACGATGACATGTCCGATTCTCGACTGCCTGGTGATGGCTGCCCTGACGGAGTCGAGGAAGGTTTCGAACTCCGCCAGGCTGCGGTTGGGCGAGAAGTAAGTGCCCACGATGACCAGATCCCCCCATCTCGCCACCGCATAACCTGAGCCTCTTTCCAGCGCCGATAGGGTGGGGCCGGCACTGTCGCCCACCAGGACTGCCACCGAGCCGTCCAGATCTCCCACCCAGTGGGAGTGTGCGGGGATACAGTACGGCTCGCAGGCCACGGCTACGTCCACATTCCATTCTGCCATGGACTGCTGCAAGAGGTCCTGAGCGCCCGCCGAGTGGTTTAGGTTCGACTGGAGGAAGCTGATATGGCGCAACTGATTCATGACGACATATCAGCCTCCTCTTGCGCCCGACCTCCCCCAGCATCGGCAGCGGGCCGATCTCCTGTAGCCCTCGAATCTCGGGGCCTGGGTGGCCTGCAATTCTTGCCTCCCATCACATGGCCAGAGGGCGCCCCCGCGTCCGCGCACACTGCGCACCGCATTTCCTTGGCACACTCCGACGATTTGTGGCCAATACCTCCGCATCTGAAGCACAGATTTCCCCTATCTACCGTGGAAGGGCAGACTGGTCTTGTGTGTCCAAAACAAAGACACTTATAGCACCGCAGGGGGCGTCGCTCAAGCACCTGGACCTGTGCTGAGCTCCATCCAACTCGGAGTTTGCCGGCATCGGAGATCACTTTGGCTGTCTCGACGGGGCAATGCACGATTGCTGTGCCCATTCCCCTGGGACCGGGCTGCACTTCTCCAGATCTTACCGATTGAGCAGAACAATTCCCCGTTCGTGCAACAGCAGCGACCACCTTTTCCTTTGTGACCGAGTCATCGAGACCGGTAACCCTGAGGGTCGCGGACTCGAAGGGCCGAACGACGTCAGCAATGCCGTCCAGAGCCGTCCGAAGCTTGTTTGCCAACAATTCGGCCTGCTCCTGAGTCTGATTTTTGGGCAGCTCCAGCAATCTGGCACCGGTTGCAGATCGGCTAATCTTCATGCCCTCGCCTATGCCAAGCTCCTGCAAATTAACGCTTTGCTCAGCCCGCTCTATGACTTGCGCATAGGTAACGCCTCTCGCTGCCGCTTCCGGCTGCAGTGTGATAACGATCGCGGCGGTATCTCGGGAAGCTAGTTTGGGCCTGGATGGTTTGGCTCTTGTAGCCGCCGGAGTGGCCGTCGGGGCTGCAGGGGGAGGTGCCTTCTTCTTCTTTCCTCCCTTCTTCACGACTGTGGCCCAGTCAGTGCCAGTGGACGCCTGCGTTTGGCTGGGGCCTGCAGTGGCCTCCGAGGTTCCGGCAGATGGTGGGGGCGCAGTAGCGCTTCGGCTCCTCGACGCAGTTGGGGCCGACGCCGAGGAAACAACCGGCCGCGTTACCGGAGCCGCTTGCTTTTTCCGGTCCGACGATAACGGTGGGCGATGCACTTTTTCGGGCAAAAGCCGCTCCTCAATCCCGGCAAACCGGGCATTCAGCATGCTGCCCACCGAAGACACAATGGAGGCCCTCAGTTCCTCGATGAGGTCACCACTCAGACTGGGCGCGGGGGCGTCCCTTGCATTAGACGCTGCCATAGACGTCCTCATCTCGCTGAACTCGCGCCGATGAGCCTTCAGCTCGGCCTTGAGGCCCTCGACCTCGCTGCGCAGGCGTTCATTGTCGGCTCTCAGCTTGCGCGTCTCATCGACTACGCTTCTGGCTGCCAGTGTGTCTACTATGTCCTGAAGCGTTTTAGCCGCGTCTTTCAGCCGTTTTATCCAGGTGCCTTTGAGGTTGCCCGACTTGCTGGCAACCTGGATAATGTTTGCGACACTGTGCCCACCGAGTGCCCGCAGCTCCTCAGCATCCATCGAGCTTGGATCCCGGGTACCTTGGACCTCAGTCACGTCATCAGAGTCCGACACTGGTGTGGACGTCTCTTTACGGTGGATCCGGTCTCGCAGGTACTGATCAAACTGTACCTCCTTCGCCTCCTCCCTCGCCTCTTTCAGCTTAGCTCGGGCACTAGCAATGCCAGTGCCAGAGCTGCGTCCTCTGGCCAAGGACCTGCCACGGCTGGCTGTAGAGCTGGACTTCGACTGGGGTTTGGAGCTCTCCGAATCCGACCCCGAACCGACAGAGCTCGGGACTCGGAAAAGAGGACTCCGAGTCCGAGAACCATCCCTGATTTGCTTTCTCGTTCCCTCTTTCTTCTCTCCTTCTACATTTACGTCTTGGTTTTTTGTTTTTGTTTTTATTGGTTTTTCCATTTTAGTCCCACGAGTGTGGGGGAAATATAAAGTCCGTCCGAGCAGTGCCCCCTGTACCCGGATAAGCCTATTACATCAGGGGGTCGGCCGGTACCCTGACGTGGGTTCGCACTCACGACTATACCCCGAATAGTCACGCATCCCCTCACGGTGCGCCGCCGCTTGGGATTCGGGTAATTTTTTACCGAGGTTTTCTTCCTCACAGTCCGGCCGGTTAAGGCAAGACCGTCCCACCACTGAAGTAGGGGTTAATCTACTTCCTGCTCACAGTCCGGCTGGTTAAGGCAAGACCGTCCCACCGCTGAAGTAGGGGTTAAACTACTTCCTGCTCCCCTCGACCACCACCCCCTTCCCCGCCCCGGGGTCTAAAACCCCACCAGGTTCCATTCACTCGTCCCGCCACTCATCCAAGGGACGAGTGAATGGAACCAACCCCCCCGCCAGGTTATTAGCCATGGCTAACAATCTCCCACAAGGAGAAATTGTTAACCATGTTTCCGGGGTGCACCGGCCCAAACACTGCTCTTCCCTCCGGACGTATCCAGAGGGACCAGCAGTGCCCGGGCACACTTGGAGGTTACCTGGCCCGCCACCCCATAGTTCAACCCCTATCTTTATATGAAAATAGAACTTAATGTGAGCGAAGCCGCGGGCAAAAGCTAGTTAAATAATAGATATTAGAATAATCCATACTAATATTATTATAAATGCGAAAGTGTGTCTGTCTGTCTGTCTGCTACGCTTTCCCGGCCCATCTTTTCAACCGATTTTGCTGATATCCCGGGGAAGGACATAAGAGACCTTTTTATCTAGTACCTACATATATATCGATGTAATATTCTAAATGCGAAAGTTTGGATGAATGGATGGATGTATGGATGGATGGATGGATGTTTGTTACTCAATCACACCAGAACGACTGAACGGATCTGGATGAAATAGCACAAGATTATAGTCTGGAATAGCACAGAGGCTACTTTATAACCCGGAAAATTCTTAATCCACGCGGACGAAGTCGCGGGCATCATCTCGTAGTTAATAGTTAGATGAAATATCATTAATTATAATGTCATGCTTGTAGGTATACTCTAAAAATCCTTCCAATATTAAAATAAAATGCGCTTGTTTGATGTTTTGTTCTTCAACTTTTTCGAAGCCTTTACGAGTCCTAAAACTATATGAATGATAGTAGCAGTTTTGCCTATTTCCAGAATAAATAATAATCATAGAGCTCTCATAACGAGTAAATTACATAACTGTACCTATAAACGCGTCTTTGATGTCAGAATTATTTGATACTTCGTAGCGCCTTTTAATAATGAGTGTCGGTTTGAAAGTCTGGTTTTGTCGTTCTATCTATCTATTTATCTATCTATCTATCTATCTATCTATCTATCTATCTATCTATCTATCTATCTATCCATCTGCTTTTGGTTCCTGTAAAATTCGCGCCACCAATAAAATAATTTGCATGGATATATTGTGAAAAAATACTTTGAAAAAACAACGGGAACATAAATCCAACCCTTTCAGGGGTTCGAATCAAGGGGTTATCAAAGCACTCGCAATCAGGCATATGCAGCGATTGTGAGTTTTATTTTCTTGTTTGAATTTTTAGCTATTTTTTTATTGTTTGCTCAATTCTCTTGGATGTTATGTATCCTGGTTGGATAGAAGAAATAAGAAAATTGTAGACTAACTGCCGCATTCAGAGTCCCTTACCTACTCATTAAGGAACTACTTAGTATAGACTTCAATACAAAAATCTCTACTAAGGAGCTCCTTAAGTAATGATTTGCGACTCTGAGTCGTTGCTCTGAGTATGGCATATACCATAAAAATAATAATATGTAACTACCAGAAAATGTATTTACCTATATTAGTAATCATACACATTATCCATGATAAAATGGAGGGATTATCATCCGCACTAAAAGGAAACATGGACAATTTAACTTAGCATTTGCACGAAAAGCGGTAGTACGTGAACATAATAAATTCACGGATAATACTGAGAAATTGCTTTAATCAGTACGTAATGCCATCTAGTAACACCCTCAAGTACCTCATAAAACACACCTATAAAATATTTTCGTGAAGGATAATGTACCGATCTAATGCTTTTTGTATATAGGCGCATATAAGCTTGGTCTCGGCTTTCACAATTTTATGGGCGTAGGCAGGCAAGAAATAAAATACAAATATATTTTAATAATAATTGTGACTTTGTTTACTTATAAGTTAACAATTTCTTGTTTATTATTTAACTTGATTAATTAACTAGAATATAACCAATATGATATACCAATATTAATGAAAATACGTAGGTACATTTTTTTCGAACAACTTTTACGCCGTGCTTTTCGTTAGTTAAAAATGAAATCTATCAAGATAACCATTTTAAACATTGCAAAGAGATTTTTTTTTTAAATAATACATTCATAGGTATACTACCTATGCAACGATAACAGATTACACCCTACATTTTTGCACCCCAAGGAATTGGTAACATATTTCGTACGTACAATTATTTTGCTAAGCTTTACTCGAGGTAATGAAAATACCTCGGAAGGTGCGAAATATTTCACCCTAACGAATATATTCGTGGGGAAGGGGAGCACCTAACATGTTTACGCAATCGTTCTTGTGGTGATTGGATGAGGCAGTGTCGAAAACGCATTAATGCCATCGGAATTGGGCACAGAAACGTGTAAATGCCTAAAAGCCCCCGCTGAATGTTAAATTTTGAGTTCATTAAGTTACCATATGTAGTAGAAAACCCAGTAGAAAAGTATACCTACATCTTCCTACTCCATGGGGGGTTTAAAAATTTTAAAACTGGTAACCCTGTACTTAGAGTTGTATGAGAATTAGGCTGGGCATTGAGGAATCGTCGTCGTCGTCTCAACCTATAGACGTCCACTGCTGGACGAAGGTCTCCCGCATGGATCGCCACAGAGCACGGTCTTGTGCCGCTTGTTTCCAGCGGCTCCCAGCTGCACGCTTGAGATCGTCCGTCCACCTAGTGGGGGGTCGTCCAACGCTGCGCTTCCCAGTACGAGGCCGCCGTTCAAGCACTTTGGGACCCCAACGATTGAGGATTAAATTTAAGTAAAAACCTATGAATGCAAAATTAAGGCAGCCGTCAGAAAGGAGTGGAGACGCCAGACGCTCTAGCAAGAGTGTTATGACAAAGAAGAAAAACCTTTTCAAGTAAGTATTATTCTCTACACATAATCCATACTAATATTATAAATGCGAAAGTGTGTCTGTCTGTCTGTCTCCTACACTTTCACGGTCCATCTGTTCAATCGATTTTAATGAAAATTGGTACAGGGGTAGATTGTATCTGGGAGAAAGACGCTAGTTTTTATCCCGGAAAATTAAAGACTAAAACGCAGACTAAGTCGCGGGAATCATCTAGTTTATAAATATTTTTCAGCTATGTATGTATGTTTGTATGTATGCACGAGTGTTTGTAAGTAGTATATTTCTGTGTACACCCAAATCCAAATGGCTTTTAGTGAATATTGAGTAGGTTACGTTTTGTGAGGCGATTGCGGGGAACTAATCCGATTACGATTCCGCAAGAACGGTTCTGTAAACACGTTGCCGCCGGATATACCTTCTAGATCGACCGCTGAATTAAATGTATAGAACGGCTATTCCAAACATAGAAATATACTAAATTACATAGGTATTATCAATGATTCCGAACTCAAATCCACAAAACTGGTAAACCAAACTTGACACTAACCCTATTGTAGTTATTTGCAAAGGCTTGCATCAAAAATTTTGTTACTAGTAGTACAAACTATAGTAGGTACATCAAAACTGATATTATTTAGCGAAAGCTAAACAGCTGTTATTATTTACCCACCACCACCACCACCACCACCACCACCACTACAGCCCATTAAAGTCCCACTGCTGGGCATAGGCCTCCACTCTCATAGGAGAGAGGGAATTAGAGCTTAGACCCACCACGCTGCTCCAATGCGGGTTGGCGGGCTTTAACGAGTTAGTTAGTGATAATAACCGGGACCCGACGGCTTAACGTGCTCGCCGAGGCACGGGGATGACACACCGCCAACTTCCTAACTCCGGTCTAGTACTGAGAATTTCTAGTCAGAAAAACTCAACACTTAATTATGGCCCGACCCGGGACTCGAACCTGGGACCTCGTCGGCCGCAGTCGAACGTGGTAACCACTAGAGTCTAGTGGTTACCACGTTCGACTGCGGCTAGTCTAGTGACTAGACCAACGAGGCAGTACCCAAGTTTTCTTAAATTAATGTGTACTGTTTGTTGAAATGCTTTTTGCTATTTATTTGTCTACTTAACTTCCATTCAAAACAATTCAAATCAAAGGATTAAGAATGTGGCTATAAATCCGTTAAAAGAAACTCTTACAGTACTCGGACCGTTTGTCGCCTCGCGATATTTATTACTTTGTCCCCAAATAACTGGAAACTAAATGCCTGTAGAGCGAGAATTTCAATTTTAATTTCAACCCTCCAATGCCGCTGATACAATTGGGTTAATACAAGATGAACACGTTTTTAATCATGAGTATAAAATTGGTTTCTTTTAACGATCTGCGGACTTTTTACAGGAAATCAAAATGAACCAATATTTAATTTACCTTTCAAATCAGCAACTCTTTAAGAAACTAAAAACGCACTTCTAGTATGGAAGTTGTATGAAATTCACTGTTGAGATGTCATAAAATTTCAACGCAATTTTTTTTTTCTTTAATCTATATTTTGAAATGGTTATCAAACTTAAAACTAACCGAGGATGTGAATCTTAGGTCTTTTGGAAGACCTTCTAATTAATAATCAGTTAGAAACAATTAATTTTTGATACAGGCATCATTCCTATTGTATTTTACAACTTAGCCCTTGACTGCGACCTTCCCTTTACCTGTGCATCGTAATTAGAACGTCTCGCTTGGAGGCACGGCGATGCCATATTTTTTCTTGTATAAACATTAAACATTATTTGGCTAGGCCGCAAATTGCAATGCAAATTAATGAAACCCCGTTGGGGCATAGCAATTAGCGTTAACAGAGAATCTGAGATAAAAGGGCTTTCCACAACAGTAGGGCCATGATTAACTTTTATAGAGTAGTCTATAGGTAGGTATAATAATTAATGTATATACGCAATCCAAGAGAAAGCGAAAGCTCACGGGAATAGAATCTCATTTATCTGTAACATAATATTTTTCCTGTTACCATGATTGATTTGGATGACGATTCTTTGTGACTCAATTTAGGAGAAAAAACGTCTGCGTCACGTAAATACTTTTAGTGAGTAGATTTATTTCTGTATATGTTTTGTATTGCATATTCCATGAATACGTATTTATAATATTATATTATTGAGTAGTTCCTTCAAATCTAACCAGATTCTACTGCATACGATTCAACTATCCCAGAAGCAAATTTTTTGGTATTTTAAGGTATTCACAAAGTTCGTACCTTCATAGATGTGGCCATTTGTTTGAATTACCGATTTGAGTGATCATATAAACAATAAATTATCACTCTGGTATGATACTATGGATGAGTGACCAACCAGACCATACCACTCTCAGTTACAAAGTGTAATATACTGTCCTGTTTATGACAGCAGTGTAACAAAAGGGAGCTTTTCGTGATATAGCATAGGTACTGCTTCACTCTTTGTGCAGGTTGTAATTAGCAATCACAATTTCCATTGTAGCATTGTAGCGTTGATTTTACACTGAATAACTTTACTTTTTAGTTGAAATGGTATAAGTAGGTAGTTTTCATTTAGATTTCTTTGTTCTCTAAAGCTAACGTTTTGCTTCAGCTAAATCTAGTTTCGCTTCAATGGCAGTCGGCTACACAGACACAAAGTTCAAACAACTGGATATAAATGCAAATTTCTGGGAAGCGGAATCCCCATAAAACAGGTGAATTGACGTTGTTTGCTCTACTCGATTTTGATGATATTGTGTGCTCACTAGTAGGTACTTCCGTATATAGAACAAATTCTATGCTTCCGTAGCTTTATCGCGAGTTTGGCAAAAGTTTCCGTGAACGATCACATAATTTTTGGATGACAATAATTGTACCGTGTAATTTTCTTTATTACTTTTGAAAATAATGAGGCTTTTATTTTTAATCACTAACGTTTAAGAAAAATACTGTAGATATTGTTTGCTTTTCAAATATAATATATATTTCCAGTGCTATCTAACTAGATTAGTCAAGAAGAAGCTTAAATAAATAAGAGTGTCTGGAGTAGGTACGAGGCTGGTTTAAGCCTATTGCGCATTATAAGAAAATTTCTTGTCTTACGTGTAATGTCTTACAATTAGGTACATCTTGTATGCGCGTGTCTGAACCGACACAAGAAAAAATATCTAGTAATAATATGTATGCTCTCATACAAAAACCATTGCGACTGAATTTCTTATAAGACATTACTCATAAGACACAAGAAATTTTCGTATAATGCGCAAAAGGCCTTACCGTTAATGTTAAAGACCCTTAAAAAGCCAATTCGGGTTGCCGCGTATTGGTCTTAATAAAACTTAATCAATAATTAGTGAACAGGTATGTACCTAAAGATAAATTAAAGTTTTACACCTCGTAAAGGCTTTACAGCGAAACAAAGGCTTTTTAACTACTTCTGAACAGCTCGTGAAGTTTTAATGCAGGAGACGAATTTTATGTTCCACACTTGAAGCACTTCCAAAACTAATTACTGTTTGGAATTATAGCAAGTTTGCTGGAATTAAGTTCCTAGAGTCGTAGCGCGGATTATAGGAGAAGGTTGTGACACCTATTTTCCATGTGTGACCCTTGACCCTTGGACCTACATCTATTTGCTGTATCCGCTGTCACACTATTGATAGTCCAGTGATGGTTGCACAGTGCACACTCATAGATTTACTTATTTGCTACTGGCTAACTTCGTCCGCGTGGATTGAGGTTTTTGGTTCCCGCGGGAACTTTTTAATTTGCCGGGATAAAAGTAGCCTATATGTTATTCCAGACTATAATCTATCTCTGTGCCAAATTTCATGCAGATTCGTTCAGCCGTTCTGGCGTGATTGAGTAACAACTAACAAACATCCATCCATTCATCCAAACTTTCGCATTTATAATATTAGTATAATATAGACCGTAGTAGTATACTGTGCACACCAATTACCAAAATATTGTATTGTGTTGTGTTGCAACGGACAGGGGTGAAAATAAATAAATAAATAATATTTTATTAATTACAGAGAATCTCCAGCGCCTCCCTGCGACTCGTTTAATGCCTTCCGTCCACCTAGGTGGGAGTCTGCTAACAGGCAGCCGGTATGTGCACCTATCTATACTAATATTATAAAGAGGTAAAGTTTGTGAGTTTGTGACGTTGTAGGGAGTAATCTCTTTACTTTAATTACTTTATTCACATTTACACTTTTTACATTTACTCGGGTTCTTAACACCCTTAAGCCTCGTCGGCTTGTCTGGGTGCTGCACATTCCTCTTATATAATATACTAGCTATTACCCGCGGCTTCGCTCGCGTGGCCAAAGGGAACAATAACTGAGTTTTATGTGAAAGATTGTCAATTATCAACTTAACTGTGACTGCCTGTTTGAGACATTTCACTCAGCACTCTGAACTCTGCACTCCGAACTCTGAACCCTGCACTCTGAACTCTGAACTCTGAACTCTGCACTCTCAACTCTAAACTCTGCACTCTGAACTCTGCACTCTGAACTCTGCACTCTGAACTATGCACTCTGAACTCTGCACTCTGAACTCTGCACTCTGAACTGTGACCTCTGAACTCTGAACTCTGCACTCTGAACTCTGCACTCTGAAGTCTGAACTCTCCATTCTGAACTCTGCACTCTGAACTCTGAACTCTGCACTCTGAACTCTGAACTCTGCACTCTGTACTCTGAACTCTGAACTATGCACTCTGAACTCTGAACTCTGCACTCTGAACTCTGAACTCTGACCTCTGCACTCTGAACTCTGCACTCTGAACTCTGCGCTCTGAACTCTGAACTCTGACCTCTGCACTCTGAACTCTGCACTCTGAACTCTGCGCTCTGAAGTCTGAACTCTGCATTCTGAACTCTGAACTCTGAACTCTGCACTCTGAAGTCTGAACTCTCCATACTGAACTCTGAACTCTGAACTCTGCACTCTGAACTCTTCACTCTGAACTCTGCACTCTGTACTCTGAACTCTGAACTATGCACTCTGAAATCTGCCCTCTGCACTCTGAACTCTGATTTCTGAACTCTGCACTCTGAACTCTGAACTCTATACTCTAAACTCTAAACTCTGAACTCTGCACTCTGAGCTCTAAACTCTGCACTCTGAACTCTTCACTCTGAACTCTGCACTCTGTACTCTGAACTCTGAACTATGCACTCTGAACTCTGACCTCTGCACTCTGAACTCTGCACTCTGAAGTCTGAACTCTGCACTCTTAACTATGCACCCTGAACTCTGCACTCTGAACTCTGAACTCTGCACTCTGAACTCTGACCTCTGCACTCTGAACTCTGCACTCTGAACTCTGCACTCTGAAGTCTGCACTCTGAACTCTGAACCCTGCACTCTGAAGTCTGAACTCTGCACTCTGAACTCTGAACTTTGCACTTTGAACTCTGAACTCTGCACTCTGAATTCTGAACCCGAATATCTCTTCTATTCTATTTCTATTTTTTTTAGTCATTCTTATACTTACTATTTACCCCCCAAAAAGAAAATTTTTGTTTTTTTTTCGTCTGCAAACTAAAAAACTACTGCCTTTGTTTTAAGGTTTAATTAATTAAAAGTGATGTGTAACCGTGACTGACACCATGCGTTGTTACGAAGACAAAAGGTCTTAAATATAAATTATAGTACATTCGTAATTAAACTGTAATGCCTTAGTTTTACGGTTTATATTTTAATATTAGTTTTCACTTCTATCGGCAGTCCTGACTGCCAATTTTTTTTACTTTAATGAGAACAACTTCCAAGAACACTTTCGCATTTATAATATTATTAGTATGATACGATGTTACTAAGGTAGCACATGTTACTTTCCTTGTCCTAAAATAAATCTTAACGTCGGCTAACCTAACGTGGGCTAACCTGAACGTGGGCTAACTTGAATGTCATTTAACTTGGACGTCGGCTAACTTGAACGTCGGCTAACTTGAACGACGGCTAACCTGACCGACAACTAACCTGAACTTGTGCTAACCTTAACGTCGGCTAACCTGAATGTGGGCTAACCGGACGGGTATGATAACCTGAACGTGGGCTAACCTAAACGTTGGCCGACCTGAACGTGGGCTAACCGGAAGGTTATGATAACCTGAACGTGGGCTAATCTGAACGTGTGAACGTGGTAACGGTGAAACAAATGCAAGAAAAAGAGCATACTATCCCACAGGGACTGTTAGTTTTTCCAGGATGAAAAGTGGCCTGTGTCACTCTCCAGGTTCTCAAATATACCCATGCAAAAAATCACGTTGATCCGTTGCGCCGTTGCCACCTAATTGAAGAAAAATGCGAGAAAAAGAGCATCTTATCCCACAGGAACTGTTTGTTTTTCCGGGATAAAAAGTGGCCTGTGTCACTCTCCAGGTTCTCAAATATACCCATGCAAAAAATCACGTCGATCCGTTGCGCCGTTGCCACCTAATTGAAGAAAAATGCGAGAAAAAGACCATGTTATCCCACAGGAACTGTTTGTTTTTCTGGGATAAAAAGTGGCCTATGTCACTCTCTAGGTCCTCAAATATACCCATGCAAAAAATCACGTCGATCCGTTGCGCCGTTGAAGCGTGATTGAAGAAAAATGCGAGAAAAAGAGCATGTTATCCCACAGGAACTGTTTGTTTTTCCGGGATAAAAAGTAGCCTATGTCCTTTCCCGGGATGCAACCTATCCCTGTACCAAATTTCATCAAAATCGGTTGAACGGTTGGGCCGTGAAAGCGTAGCAGACAGACAGACAGACAGACAGACAGACAGACAGACAGACAGACAGACAGACAGACAGACACACTTTCGCATTTATAATATTAGTATGGATTATGCGGATATAATAAAAATAATATAACTAATAAATAAGCAACATACAATAAATAGGTACTCAGAGCAATACAAATTATATACAACATAAACAAGACAAGATTTACGTAAACTGGCGGCGGCACTCGTAAAAAAGAAAAAAATCACACAATAGGGTATTTTAGTAAAACATAGTGCACGGAGGCCGGCAATGCTCGGCATCCGATCGTTCAGAATTCTGAATCTATCGAACCGATTTTGAAAATTCTGGTACCAATAGAAAGTCACATTATTTGTGAGTGTCACAGGCTTTAATATATTAACCCGAAAAGTTAGGGAGTTCTCGCGGGAATTTAAAAAACTTATTTCAACCGGACGAAGTCGCGGGCATTTGCTAGTATGCTATATAATGGTCCGAGGACTGAAATTAATTCAAATGAGGCATATATTAACTAATTAACTAGCAAAACCACCAAAATGGCAAACAAAATATTATATTTATTAAACTTACGACACGAAGGGTAGAAAAAGTGTGCCTATATGAAATAGTACATTACACATCTAGGGCAGTAAAATAAGAAATGTCTCAGATCACATGTAATTGTTGTCCGAGGCGAAGCCGAGGTCAATAAACATGTGATCTGAGGCTTTCTTATTTACTGCCCGTGGTGTGTATACTATTTTTCTCCTCGACGGAGGCGGAAAGCGGCATTTTCGTTTAGCGCAGCGGGAGGAAAATTGACGCTTTCCGCCCGGAGGTGAGAAAACTCGTTTTCATTTAAACGAGTATGAAAACAGAATTTATTTAACCACAGAATAGAACCAAATTGCTTTTCATACTCGTACAACGGGAATAGTATATTACACATCTAGGGCAGTAAAATAAGAAATGTCTCAGATCACATGTAATTGTTGTCCGAGGCGAAGCCGAGGTCAATAAACATGTGATCTGAGGCTTTCTTATTTACTGCCCGTGGTGTGTATACTATTTTTCTCCTCGACGGAGGCGGAAAGCGGCATTTTCGTTTAGCGCAGCGGGAGGAAAATTGACGCTTTCCGCCCGGAGGTGAGAAATAGTATATTACACATCTAGGGCAGTAAAATAAGAAATGTCTCAGATCACATGTAATTGTTGTCCGAGGCGAAGCCGAGGTCAATAAACATGTGATCTGAGGCTTTCTTATTTACTGCCCGTGGTGTGTATACTATTTTTCTCCTCGACGGAGGCGGAAAGCGGCATTTTCGTTTAGCGCAGCGGGAGGAAAATTGACGCTTTCCGCCCGGAGGTGAGAAAAACATTTTTGTGTTGTTTGCTCTCACACACTGTTTACTGTGCTGTGGCTGAATAATTGACTCACTACCAACAACCCTTGTATGATAACTATACATAATATCCGGATAAACTCACGTGTTCTGTCGGAAAAATGCCCGACTAGTTTCGAACCCGTTCCGTTCGACCCGTTTTCCGACAGAACACGTGAGTTTATCCGGATATTATGTATAGTTATAATGAATATCACTCACGATAGTTTAAATGTTAAAACCCTTGTATGATTAAACGTTTTATTATAATTTACTGCGACGAGGGACGAGTGGCCTAGTTGTGACAACGCATAATATCAGTCGATTGCGATTATTAAGCAACGTTGATCCAAGTTGGTAACTAGATGGGTGACCGAATTAGGAGAGGAGCTGGCAGTCCCAGTTATTATCACTATCTAATAATCGTAACAAAAACCTAAGAGTTTTTAATTCCTTTAGTCGGATCGTACGCGGAAGGACGTGGTAACCCACCGCATTTTTATCCCAAGAAAACTTGTACCATTATGTGATTAATAGAAAGGGGTCGCGACCCTCAGTAATGAGGAATACGACGCAAAGAGAGAGTTAATTTACTGCAAAGCGAGTCGCTGGGAGGGGCTGGACTCAGGTGGCGGAAACCGTGGCGCGTGGAAATACCAACAAGAGACATGTTCAGCTGTGGACGTCTATCGGTTGACGAAGATGACGGCGACAACACTATAAGATATTTCAATATTCGATACGACGAAGACCGATTCTCTGAATAAGTTCAATGTTCATGTAAAACGTAAACTCATTGAAAAATCTTATAACCATGTAAAGGATTACTTAAACGACAAGGAAGCTTGGCAATGATTGCTCTAATGGCTCTGACAGTTCCTTAGGATGATTTGTGAGATGGTGATAATAAAATAAAACCCCGGCTGAGTGTGGGCTCTTCTCAGACCAGGGCGCGTTTGGAACCCTCGTAGCTTTAGTTTTAAGATACCGTAACTGATTATCACCATCATCTATACTTATAATAAAACTGTAACAGGTCCAATTCTGTACATTGAAGATATTTTAAAAATTTTTTTTGGAGGGCACTCATTATTCGATACTGAAGCCAAATCTGTAATTTTTTTCATTTTTGTCTGTCTGTCTGTCTGTCTGTCTGTCTGTCTGTCTGTATCTTGGCCGCGCATCACGCCGAAACTTCTGAATGAATTCAAACGAAACTTGGCACGATTTGAGCCCATACTACGAGGTAGGACATAGGATACTTTTTATCCCGAAATTCTACCCCTGAAGGGGTGAAATAGGGGTTGAAAGTTTGTATGAAAGTCCTTAATTTCTCAAGTTATAGCCATGAAACTTGATATATGAGCTGCGGGTTGAAAATGAAAACATATGTGTTTCACAGTTTTTCAAAATTCCACCACCGAAGAAGTGAAATAGGGGTTGAGAGTTTGTATGAAAATCCTTAATTTCTCAAGTTATAGCCATGAAACTTGATATATGAGCTGCGGGTTGAAAATGAAAACATATGTGTTTCACAGTTTTTCAAAATTCCACACCCGAAGGGGTGAAATAGGGTTTGAGAGTTTGTATGAAAGTCCTTAATTTCTCAAGTTATAGCCATGAAACAGCATTTGGGCTTTCGTTAAAATATGAAGAAGTACGTGTTTCACCATTATAGGGGGATTATACCGTGGGATAGTAATATATAGGCTACTTTGTATCCTGGAAAATTAACTGAAAAACTTATTCCACGCGGACGAAGTCGCGGGCATCAGCTATAAAGAATATACATACATACATGTATATACATAGGCTACTTTTTATCCCGGAAAATTAATGAGTTCCCGCGGGAATCGAAAAAACTTAGTCCACGCGGACGAAGTCGCGGGCATCAGCTAGTCATACCTATAGTTTGTTATTTTTATTAAGTTTCTCATTTTTTAGTATCAAACTCTATGGGCATTAAAAAATAATACTTGTGGCCTTTGGGACTTCAAATGAAAATTATCAGAAATAGTTTTGGTGTAAATTATAAAAAAACATTATTTATCAAATAAATATTATAAATGCGAAAGTTTGGATGGATGTATGGATGTTTGTTACTCAATCACGCCCCAACGGCTGAACGGAGCTAGATGAAATTTGGCACAGAGATAGATTATAGTCTGGAATAACACATAGGCTAATGATTTGAGAAATATTATTATGTATTAAGACGGGTACATACCACGATGTAAAATAATGATTTTATTTGTCGATATTTCGACCCAGTTGCATGGATCGTGGTCACGACGGGACTGCGGTGCTGCGAAGTGTGTAGCTGGAGCTGTCACGGGCAGTAGCGAACTACCCTCCTTCTCGTTCTTTTTACAGGAACATCTCCTCGAGATCCAACATTCATCGAGATGTTCCTGTAAAAAGAACGAGAAGGAGGGTAGTTCGCTACTGCCCGTGACAGCTCCAGCTACACACTTCGCAGCACCGCAGTCCCGTCGTGACCACGATCCATGCAACTGGGTCGAAATATCGACAAATAAAATCATTATTTTACATCGTGGTATGTACCCGTCTTAATACATAATAATAACACATAGGCTACTTTTTATCCCGGAAAATTAAAGAGTTCCCGCGGGAACCGAAAAACTCAATCTACGCGGACGAAGTCGCGGGCATCAGCTAGTGTTATATAAGTAAGTAATTTAACGTCAATAGGTAAGTGTACCCACAGTGTACCCACCTATATTGAATAAATGATTTGATTGATTGATTGATTGACCTTCCTGGCGCAGTGGTGAGCGTTATTGCATCAACAGTTGTTTTTGTTGTTGTTGAGTGGGTGGTCCCGGATAGATTCAAAAAATTCAAAATTTTTCAAAATTCATAAAAGTTTTTTATTCAAATAGACTTTTTACAAGTGCTTATGAATATAGTCGAATGAATCTACCACCTATCTATCCCCGGCATCTTTCATTTTCTATGATCTGGTCTGGCTTCGGCCGTGTCCGGGTACCAGCTGCCATCCTACCGACCTTAATATTAACTGCCACAATAGACAACTAACATAACTAACAGGTACCATCATCATCTTCATCACTTACCACCAGGGGAGACTGCAGTCAAGGTAGTGGAATAAAAATAAGAAGGTTGAGATATTAATTTTTTTACTCTCTTGAAACGTGCCGTTGCCACACGTCATTTTAATTAAACTTGCTCTTAAATTATTTAAATTAAATTTTTAAATCTTGAGATGTCTTGCCCAATTCATTTTCCCTCCAATACCTAAGTACATAATGAAGTGTAGAATACAAGTAATCACACGTAGGTATGTACAATTATATCAAATGAAATTCATATTTTCTCTTTGTTTCAGACAGAAAAAATTCATAAAGATCTTACTTCAATATTCATATTTATGTAGGAGGAATTTTAATTAAATGTTTAAAATATATTGTAATACTACTGATGCCCGCGACTTCGTCCGCGTGGAATAAGTTTTTTTCAATTCCCACGGGAACTCCTTAATTTTCCGGGATAAAAAGTATCCTATGTCACTGTCCAGGTCCTCACCTATACCCATGCCAAAAATCACGTCGATCCGTTGCTCCGTTGCGGCGTGATTGAAGGACAAACCAACAAACAAACACACTTTCGCATATTTAATACTGCAGATAAACATAACTTATGCTTTTATTCGTCTTTTGTAGTCATGAGTAAAACACTTTGACGCAAATTGATATATAGGTAGGTACTTACTTGATAATTTCATTTAACTAAATGAATGAAGCTTCCGTAAAATGTTAGTAAATAACAAACAACTCCCGGGTATACCTTTGAAAACCTTTTTTCAATCAAAGGCAGGGCCGCTTTTATTGAAAAAAGGTCCTGTTTCACCGGGAAAAGTGTGTGATCTTTGTATTTATTTATATTTTTATGTTTATTGTACCTTTGAAATAAAATACTTAGGTTTCTTATTTGTAAATTATTGTAGATACAGATTTTCATTACCCTTGTATTTATTATTTTTTACCATTTATAGTTGGCGAGGCAGTGGGAAGGTATTTTCTTGGTGGGTAAGTTCTAGAGTGTTTAAATAGAGATGGCGCTTCATCAAGATAGATAAAAAACCGGTCAAGTGCGAGTCAGACTCGCAAACAAAGGGTTCCGTACCACCCTATGTAACACTATACAATATAAATTACTATCTGATGCCCGCGACCTCGTCCGCGTGATTTAAGTTTTTCTGATTCCCGCGGGAACTCCTTAATTTTCCGGGATAAAAAGTAGTCTATGTCACTCTCCAGCCCCCTTATCATGTAAGAATGTCCGATCAAAACGTTAAAGTTCGTCGTCAAAGTTTATAAACCATAACAGCATTAAATTAGAGCTCAATTTCGTGTATCCATTCTTATACGTTCGAGTATCGTTCATACCTAAACGTATAAGAATGGGCAGACGAAATTGAGCTCTAATTCAATGCAGTTATGGTTTATTTTACTTTGTCAAAAATCTTTAACGTTTGATGAACAATTCTTACGTAATCGGGGGGCAGGTCCTCAACTATACCCATGCCAAAAATCACGTCGATCCGTTGTTCCGTTGCGGCGTGATTGAAGGACAAACCAACAAACCAACAAACCAACAAACCAATAAACCAACAAACTAACAAACAAACACACTTTCGCATTTATAATATTAGTATGATTTTAGTAAATAACACGAAAGATGTCATAACAACTTACATAGCGCCTGACAAACAATTCGAGACCCTATGAGTACGGAACCCTAATTATCCATTTTCGGATGTTTTCCTATACTTGTGCTGTAAGACCTTTCTTCTTGCGAAATTTCATGATTCTAGGTCAACGCGAAGTACCCAATAGGTTTTGATTTATTGTCGAGTGTCTAAATATGCGACATATACGGCCGTATCTTTTGATTGCATTGACTTAGAAGCTTGATTTTTTTTACAGCTCCAACGGGACCTTAGACCTCAGTACTCGAAATTAATTTCAACTTGATATCTCCACGCGTTTCCGAGAAAAAGGTTGTTGATAGACGGACAGACGGCCAACGAAATGATCCTATAAGAGTTTCTTTTTTCCTCTTGAGGTACGGAGGCGAATACGGTAAAAAAGGTGGCGGGATGTGCCTGGACTGGGAAAAGCTTTAACATCTACAGGCTTAATACGTCTTTGGACTCAAATTAATCTGGTATTTTGAGAATTTGGCATTCCGAACCAGTGGTAGATTCACTTGAAGATTGAAAAGCACTTGTAATAAGTTTATTTGAATAAAAAAATATGAGAGTATGAATCTGGTATTATGCTCTGGAGGGATTGTAAAGTACGAATTCGAGTACATAAAATGATAAAATCATCCAAACGCTAACCACAGAAGCATATTTTGTTAAACACACAAGTGCATTAATATTGAGTAAAAGGGATCTTGATTGCGATGTACACCAGCTGTTGTGACCGCGTCATAAAATATCGCAACGTTCTTCAAATTAAAAACGTGCAAACTTAAGTTTAGCACCAATTTGAGTTTAATGTATTATATAACTTACGATTGCGATGCGACTTGGGATAGGTAATACTTTTGAGGTAAATTAAATTTTTGTAAAAATTCACGGTGTAAATGAACTTAAATACAAAAGCTTGAATGTTGATATGTACCTACCTACCTAACTTTACGAGCGAGCGCTTTACCTACTGCGTTTTAATTTTGCTGGCACGGGTACCTATATAATCGCAATATTTTTTTTTTAACACTTTTGGTTCTGTATGTAAATTGCATTATTACTTATCAAACTCAATAGATTTTATAAAACTCGTGTCAAAAACTGCAACTAGTCGTTAGCTTTAATTTTGTGTTATCTTCACGTTCTACCAGAATGTTAAAATATCATTGTTTTATAATGTTAGATCAATGTAAACATATTAATTAACTAGCTCATTTACCGAATTTAGCTATTAACAAATATTTACCTAACAAACACGTTATTAGTCCTCATTCGAAAACGCAGACAATCAACAAAATTACCTGTAAATTTACCTTAAATACAAGCGATTGTCGTTCGTTCATCGTTTCACGGGATCCCGGAATATTACCCCAATTGTGAGCTTAAACAATGAAATTAGCGAATAATTAAACATTTTCTTGAAATTATCTGTCTATTAAATTTAAGAACGTTATTAAAACGATAAAAGTTCCAAGCGGATATTGAACTTTCGCGATTCGTACTTCTTCCAATTTGTAAGGAATATCAACAATTGCTGCTAAAGCAATGTAAATTCTACAAAATTTGAAGTGTACATTGTAAAGTATGGGCTATGTTTGTGTACCTATATTATGTTCGTTTAGGTATACTATAAAGCTTAATTAAAAAGTTGGCTGAGTGCTTTATCCGATTTTCTGCTTATCAACTCTTAGGTCTTCTTTTTGAGACGATCATTCAGTCTGAACCGGTCGTGGACGTTATCTCGCTGGCTGGTCGTGGTTGCTCGCTTGACAAACCTTCTTTCCTCAGACGGATGCGTCTATCTTATGGGCGATCTACAATCACGTGCACCATAGCACCGTTCGATTTTTGTTCAAATCACTTGTCAGTCGACGGAATCTATTTCGCAATGATGAACGAAGAGTGTGCTACCAGTGGTTTTGGAACAACACTGCAGCCACAAAGTAGATATTGCTGCGTAGAAAGCCGGCTCTATACTAAAAGCGAAAACCAGTCAAAAGCCGCCAAAGCGCCTGTCGCGACTTTGCCGCACGCTGAGTAAAAAGCCTTTTGTAGTAAGTATCTTGTGCTGCAGACCTGCACGGGAGATTTATGAAATTGTAAGGTTTGTAGTAACTACGTGCGCACGGACGTTGGTTCTATAAAGGGGTGGCCCAAGGGTGTCCAGATTTTTAATTGGGTTAAGCCAGAAGACTTTCTTCGTCGTCCCTATATTAGTCAAGCCTTTGGCTACGAAAACACTTATAGAGGTAGGATAGACAAGACTGTGCTCTGTCTGTTATCAGCTTTTTATCATCTGTTAATAACTCTATCTCTAATATCCATAAAAATATTTTAAATGCGAAATGGTGTTTCTCTATCTATATGTCTGCTACGCTTTCCCGACCCATCTTTTCAAACGATTTTGAGGAAATTTGGTACAGAGGTAAGTTGCATCCCGTGGCATAACAAAGCATTGGCTACTTTTTATCCCGGAAAATTAAGGGGATCCCGCACGAATCAAAAATCCTTCATCCACGCGGACGAGGTCGCGGGCATCATCTAGTATGATAATATTATATCGGTATTTTTCCATATCATTAGATCTTTTCAGTGAGATGAGGTAAAATCTTGGGGAAATCAATTTGAATGTTCGCTATCATCCGTGATTTCGTGGTATCCCTGGAGACCGCCCGAAATCCCTGATATTATCCTCTTTTACCTACGACCTATCCAAAGGCAACATTATGTCGCTTTCAAGTGGGGTCCGTTGCTGTGATATGGCAACTTGCCATCTTGTGTCCGTTTTGTAAAATACGATGAATTCTATACTAATTGCCTGGCAAAGTTCAGGAGGCTACCATCGCAAGCAATATTACTTCAAAGTAACAGTTTTATGTCACGTACCTTGATGTCCCTAAAATAAGGATTATAATTCTAAAACAAGAACGTCAACAATATTAAAATAATACGGCTTTCAGCGATGGTATGGATGGTATGGTACTTTAAGTTATCACGATGTGCATTTATTGTTATACATATAGGCAATGTATTTATGCCCGAAGTTTATAATGTTGTGCTGTGAATGGTGTGGTCTTTCTGCACAACACAATTTTTTTCTGCTCAAAAATTTAATAGAAATAGACATGCCATCGTCGCTGTACCATAGAAATTAGATAGTAGTTTGTTCATAGTATATAGGTACAATAAGTATGTTTCAGGTGAATGCACTTTTTTTAGTCAGATGTCGCCTGCGATGTGCCTATTGTAATAAAAAATGAAATTCATGGCACATAATATTAGGCTCTCATTTAGGTAAGTAATTAGTAAAAGACAAAAAAACTGATCTCTACATGTTTCCCACTTTATATTTCATTTCGATAATAATATTTAAAACGAAACTAAATAGGTACAAGAAAAAGTTAAATATCCAAAATATATAAGGCTACATACCATACATTCACTCGCTAGATAAACATCGTTTCCGCCGAAATGAATTGTCACTTTGGCTGACATATAACGGACATTGCCAAAATGTTGCCGGTAGTGGAGCGCTCCCGTGCGCCTTCATCACTCGTGACAGGTAATTCTGGTGATTCAATGAACTTGTACCAATTCCCCATTATGTTCAAACAACTTTTTTAGGATTCCGCAGTTTACCCATAGCCCAAGAAACTTTTAAGGTTATATATACAATAGGTCTGTTCATAATTCGCGTCTCTTCGTCAGTTAGTTTGTCACAGCCATTTTAAAAGGATACTAATTCACTTGTAAAAGTTTTTTTTACAAAAATGATACAATTTGAAAAATCTGTAAAATTCTTTGCGAATGTTGTCTCTCCTTGATCAACTATCTAAGTGGGGCGGGATCCTCAGTAATATCTTCGAGTGACTTTGTTGGTGTTGTGCTTATACTTGTCATATGGCCATGGGGTAAATCAAGTAAACCCCATGATTATTTGACATGTATTGGTGAGTATTGTTATCATTATTCCAGAAATCGGTGATGCTGACCAAACGCCTTTCCAGTATGTCGATGATATCGTAATATTTGATCACGATAGAACAAGAGCAAAACCGCACACAGATAAAAACTGAACGGAAAATGTAATGTTAATTTTCACCACCACTATAATGTGGATACTCTCCTCTTTAACAAAATTAAACATATTTTGTATATCTAACATGCAGATAGCGCCTGAAACTAAGGTCGTGACTCATTTCACTTGGCTGTGCTCCACGAGAGAGTGCACAGTCAGTCTTCAAAACTCGATAATATTATGAGCTTGGCGCGCTGCGAAAGAGTTGCCATTGAAAATTTAAATTACGATTTAATCATATAACAAACCTCACGCCAGTGAGATGGATTATAATCCACTAGCTGATGCCCGCGACTTCGTCCGCGTGGATTGAGGTTTTCTGTTCCCGCGGGAACTCCTTAATTTTCCGGGATAAAAAGTAGCCTATGTGCTATTCTAGACTATAATCTATCTCTGTGCCAAATTTCATCCAGATCCGTTCATCCGTTGGAGCGTGATTGAGTAACAAACATACATCCATACATCCAAACTTTCGCATTTATAATATTTATTTGATTTGATTTACTTACCAACACGATCTTCAATAACTGTTGAATACTCTACGTCTTCAATAATTATTGAGACGTAAGACGTAAGAGTTCGTGTTTGTGCAAAGGAAGTCCTCAGTACGATCATTTGTCAGTTGTTTCTTCTCTGATATGCTAATTATATAAGAACTAAGTTTTAGAAATAGACGTTTATACGATATTTTTAATAGTTTTATTATTTAAACTCTTAATAAAGACAGCCCGACCAGAATACAATACAGGTATCCATCCATCCATCCACTACAGCCCATTAACGTCCCACTGCTGGGCACAGGCCTCCACTCTCATAGGAGAGAGGGAATTAGAGCTTAGACCCACCACGCTGCTCCAATGCGGGTTGGCGAGCTTTAACGACTATTATCCTGTTAGTGATAATATCCGGGACCGACGGCTTAACGTGCTCTCCAAGGCACGGGGGTGAAACACCACCAACTTCCTAACTCCGGGCTAGTACTGAGAATTTCTAGTCTATATAAAAAGGTACCTACATACATATCAATAAGTCAATTCTAATCAAATCAAATCGTATCAAGATGCTCGTAGTTACTATTTTCATAGAAAATGTTATAACTTTTCATATATATATATATATATATAAATAAAATAAAAAAAACTATATATTTAATTAGATAGGTAAATATTATTAGTATGGTTATGTTGATGACGTGAAATGGAAATCGCACGCATATTTAACAGGACAGGACAACGGGTACATTGTGGTATGGGTTTAGTCTTTCTGCAACCGACTACGACTTTCGGATATTGCCAATTTACCAATCCTTCCTAAAGGTTTTGGGGAGCTAAGTCTACTAAGTAAGAAAGCTTGGTTGGCATCAAATAAAATTTATTCAATCACTCATATCATCTATAAACGAGTTGACAACAACCATAAAGTAGCTGGCCACTGAAAGATAAAAATTTATATTGTATGAAATGAGTCTCGTACGAATAACAAAAACTTCAAGACTTAAAACTAAATTAAACTTTAGTAAGTAAACATTGCTGCTTGCCTAGTGACCATGGAACTAGGCACGTGTCACAGAAATAGGAATCTGCTAATTAGGTAGGTACTAAGCTAGTGTTGGCAAATTATGTTTTATGTAACATCCAGACTAATATTATAAATGCGAAAAATTTCAATCGGTTGAGAAGATGGACCGTTAAAGCGTAGCAGACAGACAGACAGACAGATGGATAGACAGACAGACACACTTTCGCATTTATAATATTAGTATTTGGATACACATATAGTTTTCTTTCACAAAGTTGATACTGTCAGCACAGAATATTGATTACTATTCTGACGGAGCACCTAAACTCCTCCACGTGTAACAGCAAAACGAACACGATTTTAAAAGCTTTTACCTCAATAAAAAATAAAGATAGGTATGTAATTGTGCGAAGCGGGCGGATCAACTAGTATTAAATAAATACTTATGCGAAAAAAAACTATTCTTCAGTGGTGATTTATTAAAGTAGTCGAATTTAGCATTGAATTTTACATTGTCATTCTTACCCAATGCATACGTGATAATTGACGGTAAAGTCGATTCGTACCACTTGCAGTTGTCACCTGTGTACTGTATTTGGATAATATATATAATGAAGTAACCAAGTCCAAAACAAATCTTGACTAGTACACATAATATGAAAATATCTGCAGTTATTGGAAGTGACTGCAATAGAAATAATATAATCATTCATTAATCTTTAATTATACTAATATTATAAATGCGAAAGTGTGTTTGTTTGTTGGTTTGTCCTTCAATCACGCCGCAACGGAGCAACGGATTGACGTGATTTTTGGCATAACCATGCCAGTAGTTGAGGACCTGGAGAGTGACATAGGCTACTTTTTATCCCGGAAAATTAAGGAGTTCCCGTGGGAATCAAAAAAAACTTAACCACGCGGACGCATTCGCGGGCATCAGCTAGTAAGGTATATATTATGACTTAAAAATGAGCCCTAATTGAGATATTAAAGTACTACTAGAAGCCGGTACGGTGGGTCCACGAGGCACGGTTTTGGTATAATGAATTGCTATAAATTGTATTTGCGACAAAATCTAAATCATAAATGTAATTGCAAGCTGTACGTTGTTTGTTAATTATTATAATATTGTTTTTTTTTATTTCAATTTAATCTATCCGATCATTAATTTATCATTAATCATTAATTTATCTGGATATATACTTACCATGCATATTCCTATAAGGAAAAGAAGGCTGCTGATAAACACAAGGACCTCTATTGCAAAGAATATCCATCTCAATATGTTGAACGCCTGCTGTACGGGACTTGATACATCGTATATATCCTTGCAAGTAATTGGTTGGATCAGTTGGCCTAAGTGGCTTGCACTATCAAACTGGAAAGATAAACCACGGAATTATTTATTGTGATAGTCGAATTCAAAGAGCAGATATCCCACGATTGCAGCGCCCTTGAAGGAATTTAATCGTAAAACCTGTTCTGATACTATACGAGATCTCCGCATTCGACTGCGAGCCCATCGCCCGCAACGCGGAAAACATGAGCAAATTCATACAACTATCCACAAAACCCTGAGCTATATTTTTTTCGACTCTCGATTTTCCTGTTTAGGAGATAGTAGATACCCTTTTTACTTTTTTTACCCTATTTACCGTTGTTTTTTAATCCTGATGCGTTTGTGCTACGGCAACAGGTTAAGTGTAGTTTGATTTTTCAAATATTTAACTGACCGAACAAAACTATAAGACTTTATTTCCTAGGTCCTTGAAGAGCCCTTTACCACGGAGTCTAAGAAAATGAGTGCACAGTAGTGACTTCGGTAGTAAGACTTATATTTAGTAAAGTAGTGGCACAGAATTGGGAATCCGCTTATAACTTGTTCTGTAGGTACAAGGTACGTTCACTAGTACAAAGTATATAGCTCACCATCGTAACAATTGCAATAATATAACTGGCCAATTTTAAATTATATATACAGAAACAACATCTTTCTACTCTTGGAAACCACGAAAACCAACCCATTTTTGCCCGTAGCAATATTAGACTAAGAGATAACTGCAATTTTGGTAACCACCGCCAGAAAGGCTGATTCAGTGTTATATGGATGTAGAGCTCTCCACTGATCACAAAAGTTGCAGTCTGCCTGCATTTGGATGGCCCTTTCGCTAAATATGGCCGTTCAAAGACGGTTTATTGTTACCAAAAATGAACGATAATTAGAAAAGCTGATTCTTGTACAGTATTAAAGTATGCGCAGTACCTATGTAAACAGCGTAAAAACTGACGCATTTGGATGGGACTTTTTCTAGATATCAGCTTTCAAAGACGTTATAACCTATACTTACTATGCGTTCCTGTAAAAAAATATTAGCAATAACTTTGTCGCCGTTGATCGCTATTAAAAATTATTAACAGCAATCAACAGGACGACATAATAATTGCTAATATTTTTTTACAGGAACGCATAGTAAGTATAGGTTATAACGTTTTTGAAAGCTGATATCTAGAAAAAAGTCCCATCCAAATGCGTCAGTTTTTACGCTGTTTACATAGGTACTGCGCATACTTTAATACTGTACAAGAATCAGCTTTTCTAATTATCGTTCATTTTTGGTAACAATAAACCGTCTTTGAACGGCCATATTTAGCGAAAGGGCCATCCAAATGCAGGCAGACTGCAACTTTTGTGATCAGTGGAGAGCTCTACATCCACCTAACACTGAATCAGCTTTTCTGGCGATGGTTACCAAAAGTGCAGTTATCTCCTATAATATATGTATATTCTAAAAATCTAAGAATAATTAATTGAACAACTATAACCTCAAACAAATTATAATTTGACGGCAGTCAAACAGATTTATTTTTAAACATTACTATGATGCTGAGATCTGATCACAAGCAGAATCCCCTGTGAGATTCCCTGTTCCGTGCTTTGTTCCGCGGGTGGTGGAATTAAAGTGCCTTCGTCATTGGATTAAAGGGATTGATGGTCGATTTTTAAGGATTTTTTAGTGCTGTCTTTTCTCTATGATTTCGATGGTTCTTTAAAATGAAGAGCCATCCACAGAGCCATCGTAGAGCTAGCGTAGCACCACGTAGACGTGACGTAGACGTAGACATCGCGTAGACACAAGTAAACGTCAATTTTTTAATTGTTTTACTACTAAGGTTTATAATGATTGTATTTTCATTATTACGTCATTAATCTAAATTACATTAGTACATAATTTTACAATTATTGATTTTTTAACACGCCGCCGCCACTGTTCCATCGGGTTATGAGAGTGAATGCATACTCGTACCTAGTGAATAATCTCGTATAGTAGACTTGTACGAGCGTGAGCGAAAAGCCTTTATCGACGGATACACGGAATCATCCGCGAGGATAATTAATACTCGTAGTTATTGGTTCAACAAGATAGCAAAGTTCATTTTTGTTGCGAGTGCCTAGTTTTAATACCGAGCGAGCAAAGGGTTCTTAGGCACAATCCTGAGTTTAGTGAGGGATTTAAAAGCACGAGGAACAAAAACTTTGCTATCGTGTGATTATACAACTTTTCACCTCACTTGCGAGAAAATACAAGATGTAAGAACAATATTGTGACTTACCTTAATAGAATACTGCGTTACATAAATTACTCTAATGATGTTAGATAACAATCTCCTTCACAAGATATTCCGTAACTCATTTATTAAAAAATACTAGTAATTCTTCCACCTCGCTAGCTCAAAGAGGGCACCTTTTCTGCTTTAAAACAGTGAGCAACAGTCGTTGTTTCTAACTGAGAGAGCAAAAACTACTTTTTCTCACTAATTTTAAGCAGCAAAGGCGCCCTTTTTGACCTAGTCAGGTGAAAAGGTTTTTCTAAATTCCTACGGGGATTCTTTCAATCTCCGGGATGCAACTATGTCCGTTCTCGGGATGAAAATTATCCCTTAATTTCGTCTAAATCGGTTGAATAGATGGGTCGTGAAGGCATAGCAGACATACAGACACACTTTCGTATTGATAATATTAAAATATTCGTCGTAAGTATGTACTTAACTTAGTTTGTGGTCCTGTTTTACATTTCATTGTATTAAGTTATTGAACCACGAAGTTAGTCAAATCTATAGGAGAGGAAAGTAAGTAAGCAGATTTTGTTAGCATAGATTTTTTTTTATTCAAGTATTATCCATTTGATCAATATAAGAGTTGACAACAACGACGTAGTAGCTTAGCACTGAAATAAAATAATAGAAATTAAACAAAACGGACAAACAAGAATGAATATTTAGAACTTCTAATGGAAACTTTTTAAAACCTAAATCCACGCAGACGAAGTTAAGTGGATAAATAAGCTAATAGCTATTTTTGGACTCTCGTCATAATTGGGTATTTGACTACTAGTCAAATAAATTATTTTTTAATGATTATTAAATAGAGGATCTAGCATAAAGTCGTAATATCCACGTCCCTTCAGTGTTATGTTGAATAACCATTTTAAACTATCGATTAAAGTAAAAAAGTGCGTCAAACTTTGATGACTATTCAATCAAACTTAGATATACTATAGATCGCTATGTAGCGATAAGGCCGCCAAATTGTATACTTACTTTGTTAGTAGCTAAGTTTTCTTTTTTATAATTTCCTTTGTGGTGTACAATAAAAGTGTATTCATTCATTCATTCATTCATACTAATTTTATAAATGCGAAGTGCGTTTGTTTGTTGGTTGGTGGTTTGTCCTTCAATCACGCCGCAACGAAGCAACGGATCGACGTGATTTTTGGCATGGGTATAGTTGAAGACCCGGAGAGTGACATATGCTACTTTTATCTCGGAAAATTAAGGAGTTCCCGCGGGAATAAAAAAACTTAAAACACGCGGACGGAGTCGCGGGCATCAGCCAGTATTTCATATAAAATCCCATACTAAGCACGCGTTTTGACGTTTGGAAAAAAGTTGCTGATTTGACTAGTTGTCAAATACCCAATTGTAACAATGTTTCAAGCAAATAAACGATTGATTGATTGATTAAATTGTAATGCTTAAAAGCTCTAGAATTTTTCAGTTAAAAGATCTAAATAAAGTAAGCAACAGTCTTAGGTATATACTTACAGATAGGAGATGTTATAAAATCACACATGTTCGTTTGGTACCATTTGCAACGCGTATATTGAAGTTGTATAGTTAGTATTGTGAAGTACAAAATTGCAATTGAGATCTTTGCTAGTAAACTGCATATGAAAATATCACCAGTCACTGGAAGTGACTGCAAAATAAAATAATTATTATTACTTATTCATTCACTAGATGACCCGCCCCGGCTGCGCACGGTATAGGCTTACCTCATACATACTACAGCATTTACCTGCCTGGTGGGAGGCTTCGGCCGTGGCTAGTTACCACCCCACTGGCAAATACGTACCGCCAAGCGATTTAGCGTTCCGGTACGTTGCCGTGTAGAAACTGACTAGCGGTATGGATTTAATATAACTGGCATACCCCCGCCATGCCATGCTAACAGCCGCCAACCCGCATTGGAACAGCGTGGTGGGTCTAAGCTCTAATTCCCTCTCTCCTATGAAAGTGGAGGCCCTTGCCCAGCAATGAGACGTTAATGGGCTGTAGTTACCCCTAACAGGTTAGCCCGCTACCATCTTAGACTGCATCATCTCGTACCATCAGGTGAGATCGCAGTCAAGGGCTAACTTGTAGTGGAATAAAAAAAAACCTATCATGTATTATACAATATGGTTAAAAATCTACGACTTAAGATAATAAACTGATCGCAATTGATTTGCTGTTTAACCCGTTCAGGAGTTCCGCCCGCCTTCTCCGAAAATAAATATTCATCAGTTCTTCGTGAAATTATCATGAGATAGGTAGTATCTTTGTAAAGAAAAAATATTGTCAGAATCGGATCAGTTTTGAGTAAAATCCGAAGGAACCAAAAGGAAGGAAAGGATAAAAAGTAGCCTTTTATCGTGATGCCGTTACAAACAGACATGATACCGCCGCAAATTAGCATGGAAATTATTTGCCATTTTGGAATTAGGTGCCAATGTTATTGTAGGGTTTTGTTTCAAGTACTTATGTAATGAACCTTAACTATTTACCAAACAAATTCCTAAAAAAAAGGCTAAGCTGCTAGCAACGACGACCATCTCTACTAGCAAGTATATCCCTCTAATCATGTTAAACAGCAGCTGAACAGGAGATCGTTCCTCGTAGAGGTTTGCGCATATCGGTCTCCACAATTCAACGGTATTGCCACTACTTCCAATCTGGAAAAATATATAAAATTTTACAAATTAATATATATTTTAAACACGAAAGTGTGTCTGTCTATCTGGCTGCTATGCTTTTTTAAATCAATTTTGAAGAATTTTGGTACAGAAATGCGTTGTATCCGTAGTGTAACGTTGTAACTATCTTAAGACTACGGTCTATATAAAGATTAGAAAAAATACTTAAATAAAACTAATTAAAACCAATAAAACTTCAATACTATTAAAATAATGCTACGGAACCGCGCGCATTCCTTGCGTCTTCGTAACTCCGATGACCATTTCATCTTACATACTAGCGCCTTCACGCAACCCTAACTGGGAAACCGGTTAGCGGGTTCGGCCGCTCGCTCGAGTCCCGAAGTTTCTGCAAGCGCGCCGCGTCGCCATTCCAGATCTGCACTTGCTAGTGGACAGTGCGCTGCTTCGTCTCATACTTTACTACGTGGACACCCGTCTTTTCCTAATTTGGCTGCCTACCAAACCCGCTGGGGTGAGTTGCTATAATTACTAGTGCTAGCTTAAGTAGGTAGCTTAATATCTTAACAGTACGCTATCCTGTGCCGCTGTAGTGCTTTGCCACGGTCGCTGGACTTGGACAAGGGCACCTACGGCGGACGGGGTTCTTTACCACGTCCCTAACGCCTGCCGCTCTGGGGTTCCAGGTTTCAAGGACTACCTAGGAACTGTTCCGAGGACGGGAGAAGACGCCCCGTCGGTCTCTTTGGGAGCCTTACTACGAAGGCGGCTACTAGAAAATCTCACGCTGCTCGGTCAGGGACGCCCTACTGCGTCCGGCTTGCGCCTGGAACAGGAGCCCTGGAGCTACCCCGGAGTTCCGCCTAACGTTCAGGCCAGTGCCCGTTTCTATAATCTCAAAACTACAGTGTGAATAGGAGGAAAAGAAATTAAACGGCTTTGAACCTACGCCCGACTTTTCTTTACTTCTTCTTTTCTTTATTCTGTGACGGCCTACAAGGTCACAGTAGATACAGGTATTTGTGGAGGGCCATCATATTATACTTTTTATTCCGAAAAATGAAGGAGTCCCTGCGAGAGTTAACAAAACTTAAACCACGCGGGTGTAGCCGCGGGCATCATCGAGACTTGTATTTATCATCATCATGACGTTATCGTCCCAAAATTGTTGTTTTTAATTCTGAGGCTTCACTGTACAAGTCATACAATTTTCAGACTGTCCCAACAAAAATGACAGTTTTTTTTCGGTAACTGTTATAGGTATTAGATGTGTTCACGCCCATTCTTACGTTAGCCATGTTTTTTGCATTCCACCGGCCCCAGAGACTGCAGGTTTTGCTAAGTTGTGTGCAGTGGCCGTATCAGATTGGAACAACGATCTTTTGTATATGATAGGTACCTATTTGATCAGTTAGGAAAGAGTTCAATAAAGTAACTTACCAATACAAGAAATATAATAATAAAACAGGCAAATCTTAAATTAGACACACAGAAACAGCATGTTTCTACTTTTGGAATCCATGGAAATAAGCTCATTGTGTTTACGTTCAAGCTGTAAAATATTTCATTACACTCAAATACTTTTTGTCATGAACACTGTCATGAAATATGTATGAGAACAATAATTATCGTCACGGAAATTATGCATTTACCTACATTAAATTCGTAAAATGTTGTTTATTAAAATCTTATTAAAATGTATAAAATAATCAAGTGGTTGTGGTTGTTTGTAAATTCGCGCTACGACGCAGTCAAACCACAGATTAGGTATTTCTAACCGTGGCCACAGAACTACGCGACAGAATACGTTATAACCATCTATTGCTAACCATAGTCTACCACACGACAGTGTTTAATTTTTCATTACTCATTACAATACACTAATAAATAATAGGATGTCTGTCAGACACCAATCAGACACTCAGGACAAAGCCTCAGGAAGGAATAGACGCTTTTATAGGTTTTGATGATGAAGATTAGTAGATATAATAGATAGATAGATGAATACTTTATTGCACACATGAAAGAATACAAAGTAAAGTTAACTAAAAACTAAGTAGGTATGCAAATGCGGCCTTATTGCTTACTGAGCAATCTCTACCAGGCAACCTTTAAAGTAATGAGAGATTGAGATATAAAAAATATATTGAACAAAAGATTAAGTACAATATACTTACATTATTTTGTTAAATATTTTTTTTTATTATTATTGTTTCACATAGGTTTCCAAGCTATAGATAGGGGCCTAGGGGCCTTGGGGATAGGAAGAACTTAACAAGTATAAGATATACTTGTTAAGTTCTTCCACTTCACACTTCTTCTGGAACACTTTTCCCAAAACGACAAGGTAAGTACAGAAGTAATAGATAGCCGAGTGGTGTACAAATATCGTAGCGTCCTGAGTGTCAGCATCCTCGCCTACTTTATTGAGTTTCCGCCTGTCCGCGCTCTGCATTCATATCCTGCTATTTGCACGACTCAGCGTCACTGCAGCCGCCTCTCATGGAAATAAAATTGGAATACCTACTTAGCTTGAGCAAAATTGTTACTGTCTAAACGCATTCTTGATATTGAGCAATGGGTCGCATGATTAACGAATAACTATAATATACACTGACAAACATAGCTTTGATACCTATTACTGACTCAGTAGGTATCTAATTAACTAGTATGGCGCGTGGTTGCGCGGCCCGCTACAGCGGACCGCGTAGTGGACCGCGTGGTCCACTGTCTACTTACTCGCTGTCCTACTATCCTGCCCCCCGAGTATGTAAGAATGGCCGATCAAATCGTCAAAGTTCGGCGTCAAAGTAAAATAAACCATAACAGCATTAAATTAGAGCTCAATTTCGAAACACGAAATTGAGCTCTAATTCAATGCTGTTATGGTTTATTTTACTTTGACGCCGAACTTTGACGATTTGATCGACAATTCTTACATAATCGGGCAGCTGGTTTACTGTCTACGTGTTCTGATCTGAACAACACACTGCTATGCTAGTGAGCATAGTGGAAGCGCCAGCACGCCAAGCGTCCGACGTAAAAGAAAATTCTCATAAAGGAAAAACATAAAACAAAGACCACCAACCCCTCGCCCCTCCCTTTTTGTTTGAGCAGCCCCTAAGTAGGTACCTATCTTTAATACCCTGACCGTGCTCCTCACCCATCATCCGAACCTTCGATCATCATCTCTCTCCATATTTTTTTTTCCGAACCATTCGTCAAAATGAGATTTCTTCCATAAAAACAAATCTTGAAAAGGAACCGTAGTCTTGCATAGTAATTCTACACTTGTAGCCTCTTCAATATTCGCCATACATTTTCTATGGAAAATAAATTCCGCCATCTTGAATTGTTTTCCTGTTCATCAAGTAGACCTTCATGTCCCGATCATCTTTTGCCAAGAAACCACTCTTCCATCTTTTGTACTCTCCGAGATAGACACCGACGGAATTTGTATGGCGGCCATCTTAAATCCGCCATTTTGAATTTTTTTTTCAGCTCACTGTCAATTGGATGAAGTTTCGAGTGACATTTGGTCGAGCACCGCCCACCTATCTTCAATACCCTTTTCTATGGAAAAATAAATTCCGCCATCTTGAATTTTTTTCCTGTTCATCAAGTAGACCATCATGTCCTGATCATCTTTTGCGAAGAAACCACTCTTCCATCTTTTATACTCTCCGAGATAGACACCGTCGAAATTTGTATGGCGGCCATCTTAAATCCGCCATTTTGAATTTTTTTTTCAACTACCGCCAATTGGATGAGGTTTCGAATGACATTTGGTCGAGCACCCCCCACCTATCTTCGATACCCTGGCTGGTGCTCTTCATCCGTCTTCGAAATCCTCGATCATCAGCTCTCTCCGTATTTTTCCTCCGGATGAATTTTTGTCTTCTATACGAAACGATGAGTGAAAAAAAAAATGTTCATACAAAATTTTACAGGAGAGGTGATCAATCAGTCAATCAGCACGAGCAGCTATATATATATTAACTAGTATGGCGCGTGGTTGCGCGGCCCGCTACAGCGGACCGCGTAGTGGACCGCGTGGTCCACTGTCTACTTACTCGCTGTCCTACTATCCTGCCCCCCCGATTATGTAAGAATGGCCGATCAAATCGTAAAAGTTCGGCGTCAAAGTAAAATAAACCATAACAGCATTAAATTAGAGCTCAATTTCGAATCACGAAATTGAGCTCTAATTCATTGCTGTTATGGTTTATTTTACTTTGACGCCGAACTTTTACGATTTGATCGACAATTCTTACATAATCGGGCAGCTGGTTTACTGTCTACGTGTTCTGATCTGAACAACACACTGCTATGCTAGTGAGCACAGTGGAAGCGCCAGCACGCCAAGCGTCCGACGTAAAAGAAAATTCTCATAAAGGAAAAACATAAAACAAAGACCACCAACACCCCGCCCCTCCCTTTTTGTTTGAGCAGCCCCTAAGTAGGTACCTGTCTTTAATACCCTGACCGTGCTCCTCACCCGTCATCCGAACCTTCGATCATCATCTCTCTCCATATTTTTTTCTCCGAACCAGTCGTCAAAATGAGATTTCTTCCATAAAAACAAATCTTGAAAAGGGACAGTAGTCTTGTATAGTTCTACACTTGTAGCCTCTTCAATATTCGCCATACATTTTCTATGGAAAATAAATTCCTCCATCTTGAATTTTTTTCCTGTTCATCAAGACGTACACCTTCAGGTTCTGATCATCTTTTGCCAAGAAACCACTATTCCATCTTTTATACTTTCCGAGATAGACACCGACGAAATTTGTATGGCGGCCATCTTAAATCCGCCATTTTGAAATTTTTTTTCAGCTCACTGTCAATTAGATGAAGTTTCGAGTGACATTTGTTCGAGCAACCCCCACCTAATTCAATGCTGTTATGGCTTACTTTACTTTGACGCCGAACTTTTACGATTTGATCGACAATTCTTACATAATCGGGGGCTGGTTTACTGTCTACGTTTTCTGAACTGACTTCGGCAACTTGGCTTTCATAATGGCAAACAGACAATAATTCTTCCAAAAAGAACAAATCTTGTAAAAAAACCATATCAAAATCATGCATATTTCCTAAGTTCTTCTACTCTCTTCAATGTTCGTAGATTCTGTCATCTTAATTTTTACTGCTCATAAAGTAGACTTTCAGGCCCTGATAATTTTCTACCCAAAAACCACTCTTCCATCTTTGAAATACTGTCTGAGATAGCCGCCATCTTGAATCCGCCATTTTGGATTTTTTTTCAGCTCACTGCCAATTGAATGAAGTTTCGAGAATTTTTTGTTTGAGGAGCCCCCACCTATCTTTAATACCCTGGCCGTGCTCCTCACCCATCTTTCAAACCCTCGATCATCATCGCTCCCCATATAATTTCTTCTTTAAAAACAATTTTTGAAAAGGAACCGCATTAAAGTCTTGCATAGTTCTACACTTGTAGCCTCTGCAATATTCGCCATACATTTTCTATGGAAAAATAAATTCCGCCATCTTGAATTTTTTTCCTGTTCATCAAGTAGACCCTCATGTCCCGATCATCTTTTGCCAAGAAACCACTCTTCCATCTTTTATACTCTCCGAGATAGACACCGTCGAAATTTGTATGGCGGCCATCTTAAATCCGCCATTTTGAATTTTTTTTCAGCTCACTGTCAATTGGATGAAGTTTCGAATGACATTTGGTCGAGCACCCCCCACCTATCTTCGATACCCTGGCTGGTGCTCTTCATCCGTCTTCGAAATCCTCAATCATCAGCTCTCTCTGTATTTTTCCTCTTAATAAATTTTTGTCTTCTATACGAAATGATGAGTGAAAAAAAATATTTTCATACAAAATTTTACAGGAGAGGTGATCAATGAGTCAGCACGAGCAGCTATATATATATTAACTAGTATGGCGCGTGGCTGCGCGGCCCGCTGAAGCGGACCGCGTAGTGGAGCGCGTGGTCCACTGTCTACTTACTCGCTGTCCTACTATCCTGCCCCCCGATTATGTAAGAATGGCCGATCAAATCGTCAAAGTTCGGCGTCAAAGTAAAATAAACCATAACAGCATTAAATTAGAGCTCAATTTCGAAATCGAAATTGAGCTCGAATTTAATGCTGTTATGGTTTATTTTACTTTGACGCCGAACTTTTACGATTTGATCGACAATTCTTACATAATCGGGCAGCTGGTTTACTGTCTACGTGTTCTGATCTGAACAACACACTGCTATGCTAGTGAGCACAATGGAAGCGCCAGCACGCCAAGCGTCCGACGTAAAAGAAAATTCTCATAAAGGAAAAACATAAAACAAAGACCACCAACCCCCCGCCCCTCCCTTTTTGTTTGAGCAGCCCCTAAGTAGGTACCTATTTTTAATACCCTGACCGTGCTCCTCACCCATCGTCCGAACGTTCGATCATCATCTCTATTGAGAGGTCGTGTGGATCTTGCGACTGCAAGACATCGTGGTGAGAAATATTAGTTACACAGAGTTCCAATATTGAATTTATTATTACTTAGAATAATAACCAATATTGGTCGTTGATCGAACAGATAAATTTAGATTAAACAATAATCACAAAGCACACTCACAGCTCACTGTTCGTAGGTTATAGAGAGAGTGAGAGAAAGCAGATAGTCGAACAGATCAATAAAACTTTGTCACAGACTACACAGACTATATATGGGCATCCAATTATATGTCACAGATTAATCTTACGTCGTATGCATACAATATATTTTAACAATCTCTCTCCATATTTTTTTCTCCGAACCATTCGTCAAAATGAGATTTCTTCCATAAAAACAAATCTTGAAAAGGAACCGTAGTCTTGCATAGTTCTACACTTGTAGCTTCTTCTCATTGCTTCAATATTCGCCATACATTTTCTATGGAAAAATAAATTCCGCCATCTTGAATTTTTTTCCTGTTCATCAAGTAGACCTTCAAGTCCCGATCATCTTTTGTCAAGAAACCACTCTTCCATCTTTTATACTCTCCGTGATAGACACCGACGAAATTTGTATGGCGGCCATCTTAAGTCCGCCATTTTGAAAATTTTTTCAGCTCACTTTCAATTGGATGAAGTTTCGAGTGACATTTGGTCGAGCACCCCCCACCTATCTTCAATACCCTTTTCTATGGAAAAATAAATTCCGCCATCTTGAATTTTTTTCCTGTTCATCAAGTAGACCCTCATGTCCTGATCATCTTTTGCTAAGAAACCACTCTTCCATCTTTTATACTCTCCGAGATAGACACCGAAGAAATTTGTATGGCGGCCATCTTAAATCCGCCATTTTGAATTTTTTTTCAGCTCACTGTCAATCGGATGAAGTTTCGAGTGACATTTGGTCGAGCACCCCCCACCTATCTTCGATACCCTGGCTGGTGCTCTTCATCCGTCTTCGAAATCCTCAATCATCAGCTCTCTTCGTATTTTTCCTCCCCATGAATTTTGGTCTTCTATACGAAAGGATAAGTGAAAAAAAAAATGTTCATACAAAATTTTACAGGAGAGGTGATCAATCAGTCAATCAGCACGAGCAGCTATATATATATTAATGGGAATGAATTAATGAAATAAAACATAAAGGGGTTGTTTCAAATTTATATGGAGCCTGGGCCAGGTATTTGTACGGTATTTCAAAATGTTTGGGGTCATAAAATAGTAAATTTTTTTTCTTTATTTCTTACTAAAAAGTTCAATTTACGAGGTACAATGCGAAATTATTTTGCAAAATAAAAGCGCAACCATAGCGCAACAACATGCGTCCATTTTGACATTGACGTATATTACACGTGTCATGATGACATTTGACATAAAATTACCTGCCGAGCGATCGCGTAACTTCTGCATCAATCATTGATACATCGCAATCACCTCTGATTGGTTAACACTCTTCCACTATTGGACATAATCCATTGACGCAGCAAGAATGCCATAAATTCAGCCAATTACAACAATTGATACTGTAACAATGATTGATGCAGAAGTTACGCGATCGCTCGGCTGGGAAATGTGAATTAACCATAAAATATCCAACAGCAGTCAGATTGATGGATGGATGCGCTGCGAGAGTTGCTATTCTACAAATGTACCTAATTAAACATTTTATTTTTGTACCTCTTATTCACTGTAAAACTGCCAAAAAGCATATTTTATTTTGTTTTCTATGATTTTATACTATTTTTTGGAATACTGTACAAGTACCTGGCCCAAGATGAAACAACCCCTTTCATTAATTCGCACGCAAGCTATGATTGGCTGAATTTTTTTTGCGCCAATCAAAAATAAGTTTTCTGCGCAGATGCATCGGCTAAACTTATAAAAGTGGTAGTACTAGGTAAGTAGGTATTTGTACGTAACTATGGAGTGTTGAATTGAGAGTAGATAACTAAGTAAGTATAATATAGTAATTTGTAGTTAGGTTTATGTCTTTTGATTATGTTTAGGACGATTGTCTCGGTATTTTTTTAAATGGTTTTTAATGTTGTAAACATCGTCATGCGGTGTAAACGGTATTAAAGGACATATGCAATCCTTAAAGGATTTGTTCAGAAGCCTTCAAAGTCTACGGTCGTAGTAACACTTGCGTAAACACATTATTGGGTCCCTTCTAACATCTGCTTCGGGTCAAGTCATTTCGTATCTTTCACTGCCTTTTTATCTGAGACGATTCCTTTTTAATACCAAGGCCCCTAATTTTTTCAGTTTTATTATTTGGACAGAACGCGTCATAATCCTATTTTTTATCTGATAAGTCATTGGGAAGTCTGCGAATCCTACTAAGTTATATTATGAACTAGATGATTCCCGCGACTTCGTCCGCGTGGACTAAGTTTTTTCGATTCCCGCGGGAACTCCTTAATTTTCCGGGATAAAAAGTTACAACTGTTCCCATCCTGTTAATATTTTTTTCCTAGTAATAGTGTAATTTGACTGGTCTATGAGTAGAAAGATGTTTGGTGCAATTGGTTCTCTACGTAGATTGCGTAATGTTCTTCCCATTCCTACTAAAATTGCGCTGGCTCAGTCTCTTCTTCTACCGATCCTTGACTATGTGGACACTTGTTATATTGACCTCACTGAGAAGCAACTTAATAAACTTGAGCGGCTTCAAAATTACTGCATAAGGTTCATATTTGGCTTGCGAAAGTATGACCACGTTTTCGAGTTCCACCGTAAGCTCAAGTGGCTCCCGATTCGCCTTTGCAGGAATACTCACATTCTTCACCTTCTTTACTGCGTTCTGTTCAATCACATCACACCTCATACCTACTTAAAAGATCGAATTAAGTATATATGTCATTATAACTCTTTTTCCCTCCGTTCTCAAAATAATCTTTTATTAAGTAGGTACTCCTAGATAAATAAGATTCCTAATGTAGGTACTTACTTTAAATGCCTAGATTAAAATCTGACTTCTAAAGTTGCAGTTACAGGAGATAGTTTTTAATAATAAGTAACTCATTTCGCTGTCCTCGGATTTGCTGTGCTGTCTAGAGTTAACAAGCTTGAAACGAACGCTTGACTTTACTGAAACTAGTGAGCTTACTTAGTTACTTATGTTAAAAACTGATAGTGAAGTGAAACAAAAATAGGATAGTTGAATTTTCAACTAAGAAACTTGAAACTAAATTTATTAGGTTGTGCTCTAGTTACGATACGAAATTTTCAAACAATTAATTACGTTGACTACGCACAATAATTGATTACCCTCATTTTGGAGGATAAGTTATAACATGATATGTTATAACTTAAGGCAGGTATAGTTGTGGTGTTATATTTCAGTGGTTATGATAGAGTGTGTGTTCCGTTATAAGCACTGCGAGCACTGGCAGTGCTCTTTACTGGGGACTTCCAGTGCTCTCAGTGTATTTCGGAACGCACCCTATAATACAAGTTATCTTGACAATAATTCGAAAATGCTTACCTACCTCTTTTAACGAAATATAAAACGCAAAGGCAAATCACGAAATACAATAAATATTGAAAGAAAAAAGTGACAAGGGTAAAACGTTGTACTGGGAGTATTAATAAATGTTGGAATAACTCACAAAACATGCCCGATCACGAATACCGATCGCCTTTCAAATCAATACTATAATTACTAGAAGTGCTAAATACATTTGGAATCGCTAAAACTAATAAAGAAACAATTACGTCTTTTGATTTTAAGTAGGTACACTGGTACAGTTAGCTACTGCCTACAGGTCACATTCTCCTGTCGCCATTTTAAGCAACTAATAGTAAATTCCATTGGGACACAGTTTACAGGATGCTATGCATTGCGAAGTAGCTACGTAATTACAAAACTGGAGGGAAATGGGCATACATACTCGTATATTGCACATAATACTGACACATTACCTACGTACCTATTCACATTGCTACTATATGTATAAGAATTCATTTTAGAGTTTCGTAGTTATATTTATTTGTACAATTCTACCTGTCCCTTTGTCTTTGTTACACATACCTTTTAAAAGTAGCCTTTAAGAGCTAGAAAGCTTTGTAAATCCGGAATGAAAATAAATCCTCTTATCCCCCTCCGGGATACCTCATTAAATAGGTACCTATGTAAAATACATCATGATGTCTTTACTTAGACAGATTTCGGAAAAATATTCTGTTCAAGAAGTAATAACTGGTAAGGGTGTGTTTTAGAACCCGCACAAGGTAGGCCTTGTGTGGGTTCTAACACAGTTGACAACTAGTAATATAATAAATTATTAACACGTAAGTAGGTTTATTACAACAAGGATCTCTACAACTTATAGCTATTACTGAATTGATAACGTGCTGCGGACCAGTGACCTAATTTGGAAACGTCTAGAGCAGAGCAGCATTGAAACATTATCCACACGACTGGCCACCACAAATTGCCGCATATAAATGAGTAACGTAGTTAATGACCATCGAGTAAAATATGATTATAGAGATATTATAGACCTCTCACCTCCATAATCAGTTGTTACAGAATTGCCTCTACCACATTACACAGCAACTGAACTATTATTTTTGGAGTTTAGAATCGATTTGCATATATATAAGCCCGGGGTATGAAAATTTATGGCGAGTAAAATCAAATTTTCTCTGTTACGTTATTGACTTTATGTTTCCATGGTAACAGTTGTTTATGTTTCTATGACTATGTAATGTATTTTGATAAATATAAATTATATCTTAATATATATAAATCTCGTGTCACAATGTTTGTCCTCAATGGACTTCTAAACCACTTAACCGATTATAATAAAATTCGCACACCATGTGCAGTTCGATCTAACTTGAGAGATAGGATAGTTTAATATTATATAGATTAGGATTATTAGTGCTACCCGTGCGAAGCCGGGGCGGATCGCTAGTAATCAATATAAATAAAATATGTATCAAGCATGCTTTCAGTAATTTACAAAATGCGTTAATTTACTAATCTATATTTTATACCTAATAGTTCATACCTAAAGAGCTTTGCTAAAGTGTAAACTCCAGTCGTGCGTCGGAGCTGACACACGCAATTTTTTTTATTATAAAATTTCGTTTAGAAACTAAAAGGATGTATATTTTTTAAGTCGGTTTAAACCTTTGTTTAAACCACGTTTAAATTGACTGACTGACATTTCAATGCACATCATCAGCCGGATCTAGACACTTGAGATGAGTGACAAAAGAAAAACGTCTTGTACACCATTCAGGCTATTTAGTTTTATACAGTAGTTGGGACGTCACCACCTATATTGTTGGACAATATAATACTAAATTATTATTGTATGTAATGTGAACATGTTTTCACCATATACATACTATGTACGTCTTACACCTGACGAAAAGTTTTCAGTCTAGTAAAGTTGCAGATTCTATATACCTAATATTATGTTCTATACCGGTATCGGGTCGGATAATGTCGGTTACTAATAAATATTATTAATCATACATTGTATCCCAAACAGTGTAATAAATTATGCTGTATAGTGTAGTAGGGTGATTCATAGTGTCATTAACAAGATGTCGTTTATGTCTATGGAACATGGTAACACGGCGCGTATATCGTTATATTTGATGTTCTATATGAAATGTTGCGCCACGTTTATATAATGTTACACTATGTAGCTAATGCAATATTGCTACTGGACAATAGTATCAGCACTCTATTGTCATGATTTCGAAAACACGACAAACAATGATTTTACACACAAAATAAATCTCTAAAAGCCTATGCAATAAATACTGTACACAAAATATTATGGTACGAAGGTATCGCTTATGTATCTACAGCAATATGTCTTAAGTATTTTTCACACTTTTAAGTTTGACCTCAGAATAGGTAATACGTGGTTTGACCTGTCTTCAATCCGAGAACAAGCTTGACCCGAAATCGCGTGGGCGAAACCGAGTTTCATAATTCATAATTCATAACTACCTACTAGCTTTTCTGAGAAATATTCGTTTTAACAAGATATGCTACAAAAATAAAGGTGAACATCGAGAGGAAACCTACATGCCCGAGAGTCTTTCATAGGTTATGTTAAAAGGTTATGGTTCATAGGAACTGTGAAGTCGGCCACACTCGGCCAGAATGGTGGACCAAACCAAACCAATCTCATTCTGAGTGGAAACTAGTGCTCAAAAATCGGCCGGCGCGGCGATGATTTAAAATGATAAACCATAATATATTCGGGCCGACCTACCTATTCTGTGTTATAACCTACATTTCATTTACCTATTAGATACAGCTTTTTACGAGTTACTTAGCGAGAGAGTTTTCCGGTTAATGGAAATTAAGAAATGTCCTACTTATTCCGTGATTCACGGAATACGCTTTGCTGTCACCCCTATTTATTTACGGATGCTTTTACTAGAATTACTGCAGCCTCGGCGCCATGCCCCTTTTAAAAGTTAAGCACTGTTGCAAATATTTCACGAGGAAAATTAAAGAACTATGTTAATCAGACAGCTCACTAGAAGAGTTATAATAATAAAAAAGTTACAATAAAAGTTATTATGTTCGGAAATGATATTATTGTTGTCTGTGTATTTTAGTTTAAGTTTGACGATGTATAAAAGGGAACGGATAGTATTTGATCGTAATATGATTATTTAATTTTTGCATCAAAAAAAAATTGGCAGTCATAGGGACTGCCGATAGAAGTGAAAACGAATATTTTTATTTTTTTATTTCTAATTAAAAAAATATTATAAATCCACTCTTCTACGAATCCACAAGTTTACCCCCTACCAAAAATGCTCAACGCGGCTAAAGAAGTTTTCACTTCAAAAATATTATTTGAAGATAAGTATCGAATATCGCAATATGACTTATGGTACTTACGCTGTAATTGTACCTACTGTAAAAGTATAGACACAGTATACTGGCTATTAGGTACGTATTAGTAGGTATAGTGCGCGCACGAGTTGAATGCAGAGCAAATGTATGGTGACACATACATTTACTCTGCATTCAACTCGCGCGCGAACTGTAGGTATCTAATGGCGTGAAAATATTTTAACATCTCTCAACAACTTCCTAGATACGAAATATTAATTTGATATCAACCTCAATTTGTATTCTCTAGGTAAACTAGTGACAATTAATGAACAATATGTACCGAGTACCAACAACAGAACGTCCGCAACGGTTTTGTAGTATGATGTCGAAGTTATATGACAGAGTTGTGGTGTAGTTTGCAATGCGGATGTGGTTAGAGCTCGCTGAGCAAACATGCACCTGCGGCTTGTTTGTCTGATGGGAATTTGCTACGATAAGGCTGAGTTCACACCTGTACCACTGGATCTTTTAGCCTAAGTGACAATCATCAACACGAAACTTTTGTGTCAGTATGGAATGGTTAAGTGCACTGTGCAGCTACTAAAAGTAGAATTGCCACTTTTTTTTATACGGCGAAAAGTGATATCTTGGTTAAAAGCAGTCATTACTTTGCGGAAGTCCATGTTAATCAAGGAGTAAGAAGCTTAACTCGCTGTAATAAAATTTAATAATAATTAATTTAATTTTTCTGCTTTGGCGAAATAAACTTCTTGTTCGTTGAAAAGTGAGATCGTTTAACATCGGGTCATCGCATGTGATGTTACGTGGCAAACGGAATAACCTGGAAGGGGTATGAACCTTTTCTATTGAACCGATACCCCTGATCGGTTTCTACGCGGCATCGTACTGGAATGTTATACATTACGTTTGGCAGTACAACAAGGTCAGACTTGAGCCAATTTGTAAGAGACAAGCACATCAATTCGAATAAAACACTCCATCGGATTAGCGAGCTACTACGAGTTGTTAATATTAAACTAATCAAGGTACGTTATCGTTTAACTTTAAACTCGCAATTAGGAGTAAGCTTGTCATGGAATCGCTGACCTTTGAAATCTAGTATAACTTGGCAGATAGCCAAAATTTCGAGCATTACGGACCGTAGAGACTCTACCAACTCGATGTATCTTAAATCAAGTTATAGATGGCATGGCTTTTGAGTGTTTTCGAATCTGTTACTCCTCTCCGTAATGCAACTGATGCTAAGTAATAATATCTTCGAGTTATAGCTCTTAAGAGTTAAGATAGGTAACAATGGATTTAGTATTTAAAGCAGATAAGCAGATTTAGGAGCGTTAGGTAGCTACCTACCTCCTTTATTGTTGCTAGTTGCTCTTTTAATGTCTTCCTGGCTCGTGCACATATACAAAAAATATGATTACTTAAAAATATAAATATTCAAACGACCTCTCCGCTCTCCGTAACCTTGGAGATGATTAAATTAATTTGACTCGGCTTTCAGCTGAGAGTCACTTGAGACATTCGCACGTTAGATGAAGAAAATTTATGTATAACTCCACATTAACATGCTCAAAGGTGTTCTCTTTATAACTAGAAACATTTTGTGATATAGTCTTGGTACGTATATTATTACGGCGTACTATTAGTACTATGCGTATTAGCATAGTACAATTGTACTATGGTATTAGTACGGCTCTCTCCAACGCCCTGAGGTGCGCCCAGAGCAGCCCGGCTTGCTGCATCTGAGTGCCTCTAAGCTTTAGAGGCTGGCAAAAGAAGAAAGTTTGGACGAAATATTAAGTCACATAAGTAAAAATCATTTTTTAATCCATGATCGAAGGAATTGAATAGAGTTGTGTGAACGTGTAATTGACCCGTGCGAAATCACGCGGATGCACAAACAAGAGACCGTACTCTACTGCAAGCGACGCACGTGACCATCCAATTACCGAGTTTGATTGCATCGGGTTCGAATCAACTTTGCTTGTTTTCCATGCGTTGAAACAATTTTGCTACAGAAATATGCGTGAATTTGTCACGTTTTACATATGATGATGAAATCCAAATAAAAATGATTACATTACACATACAAAATCGGTTGAGTAGATGGGCCGTGAAAGCTTAGCAGACAGGCAGACGGACAGACAGACAGACAGACAGACAGATACACTTTCGCATTTATAATATTAGTATGGAAGTATGGATAATAAGTAATGAGCGGTCGCTCAATAGTATTTGCATGATGCGTGTACAACCAAACAAATACGTAGACAAACTAATTTTAACAATTTTATAATGTTGAGCAATTGCAATCTTATAACAATACAGAGACTAAAGACGACCTGGACCAAAACCAATGAATGCCACTGCAGCAAGGTAGATTATCAAACACAGATGAGATTTATGGGTGGCTGAGCATACTCTCTGTTGTCTGAGCGGCGGATCGATGCGGCGCAGTTATTGTTTGCAGATAGATTAATGCGGCGATAGCGCTGGGGCGGGTGCTGTCGACGCTACGTCCACTTGTGCCTTGAGCGGACATTTTTATCATAATGTCTACCCGTTTGAGTGTTTCATTTTTACAGCAGTAAAACTTCCTTCGTTAATAAACTAGATGATAATCTATGTTGATGTAGGTTTTGACTTTTTTTTGAACGCTCTTTGATTTTCCGGAATAAAAAAGAAGCCTATGTACAACTCTTCAGGTTTTTAACCATATCCCATAGATTAAAGATTAGTCTGAACGCTGGTTGTAGCGCAGCGGAGACCAAACCTAAATCTATGCCATATCCATGCAAAAAATCACATGATTGCATGATTTAAGGACAAATTACCGAAAGATCACGCTGAGGTAATTTAGAATACAAACTGATGATGCCAGCGACTTCGTCTAGATGGGTTTTAAAAATCCCGAGGGCACTCTTTGATTTTGCGGGATAAAAAGTAGCCTCTATTGCGGCGTGATTTTAGAACAACCCAACTAACAAACTTTCGCATCTATCTTCTATACTTATAATAAAACTGTAACAGGTCCAATTCTGTACATTGAAGATATTTTAAAATTTTTTTTTGGAGGGCACTCATTATTCAATACTGGAGCCAAATCTGTAATTTTTTTCATTTTTGTCTGTCTGTCTGTCTGTCTGTCTGTCTGTCTGTCTGTCTGTCTGTCTGTCTGTCTGTCTGTATCTTGGCCGCGCATCACGCCGAAACTACTGAATGAATTCAAACGAAACTTGGCACGATTTGAGCCCATACTACGAGGTAGGACATAGGATACTTTTTATCCCGAAATTCTACCCCCGAAGGGGTGAAATAGGGGTTGAAAGTTTGTATGAAAGTCCTTAATTTCTCAAGTTATAGCCACGAAACTTGATATATGAGCTGCGGGTTGAAAATGGAGACATACGTGTTTCACAGTTTTTGAAAATTCGACCCCCAAAAGGGTGAAATAGGGGATGAAAGGTGGTATGAAAGTCCTTCGTTTCTCAGGATGTTTTACAAGTTATATCAACGAAACTTTTTATTTTGGCTTACGGTAAAAACGGTAAAAAATAAAGAAGTACGTGTGTCACAGTTTTTCAAAATTCCAGCCCTAAGGGGGTGAAATAGGGGGTGAAAATTTGTATGAAAGTCCGTCATTTCTCAAGATAAATCGATTAAACTTGGTATACAAGCTACTGGTTGAAAATGAAGAAATAAGTGTTTCACAGTTTTTGTAAATTTTACCCGCGAAGGGGTGAAATAGGGGTTGAAAGTTTGTATGGAAGTCCTTCATTTCTCAAGTTATTTCGATGAAACTTGGTATATCCACGCGGACGAAGTCGCGGGCATCAGCTAGTTTATAATAATATTGTTATGACTTTAGGTGATTCCCGAGACATAGACTGTGTGGTTTTAATGATAGGCACCATTTGGATTTCTCAAAATTTAAGATTTAAATTTTTTTAATTTCTTAATTTTATTTCAATTCTAGGTATAATCAAGTAAACCTAATTAAATGTAGGTACTAGAGCACAAATTTCCTAAAGCTAGGTTATCGTTAGGTACCCGGAAACGTGGTACCCAAGATCAGTGCTACAAAATACACAGTTAAGTTCCAACAGTGACCTCTACAAATATAGTTCAATGTGTTCCACCGACAGAGGTCTATTTGTGCCGCTTACCGGATTCAACCATTTCCGTCGTAGCTTCCACTTTTGATGCAGTTACCCTTTTCGAAGTTAACCTTTCATAATAATATTATTATTGGCACCTTTCTCGATGTGTTCTTTCTTACCTGAAAACCTGTAATTGGGTCATTCTCAAACGGCTCAAAAAAGCGTGTCCGGGTCGAAAACCTGTATGAAATAGATTGCTAGCCACTTGATAATTTTATGTATGGTAGATATGATCAAAATATTAGGGGGGCCAATGTCCTTTTTTAGGTATACATTATGTAAGTTAAGTTAAAAAAAGAAAACCGCGGAAATATTGACCTCGGTGCCGTGTCCCGCACCACATATTGCGTTGAAAATTATTTTTTTTCTTTTTTTCTATAAAATATGCCACTATTTTGCAGGTGTTTACAAGAAACTAGTTAGTTACTAGCTCAAATTATAATATTTATAATCAATAATAGGCCTTAGTTGAGAACTTACAACAAATTGTTTTCGCGTCCGACGTTTAGAATTGATACCGGTGGCGCGCTCCAATTCTCTTATAACTTCTGTACTTTAATAACTGCGAGAATAGTAGTAAGAGTAAGACAAACTATCCGTCGCGCCGCATCGGTGGTTATAGGCAACACGTCTGTGCCTCTCTGTGCGTACCTTTTATTAAGGTAAGTAATCGCTTTCGGTGGCTTGGTATACCCATAAACTTGATTTCGGTGGAACTGTTCTATCCATATCTATTTAAACTACTATTATTTAATTTATACAAACGTATATCGTATGAGTGCTAGATTGCAATTAAGGAGGTTATTATTATAAATTTAGGATACTTTTGTAAAAATCTGGGATATTGCTCATTATTTTGATTTCAGTGGGATTGATCTCAGTGTTTTCGGTGGAAATAGTAACATTTAGTAAAAAAAAAATGGTTGCAAAATTCATTATTTGATTTTTCCAATTTTTGAGCATGTTTCTAAATGGGGGCTGTATTTTTTTATTATTTCACAAGAAAGTATAACTCAAAACGAAAAAATTGCGACCTAAAAGAAGTCTCTACGACAATTTTCCAAAGGAGAATTTTAATTTGAAAAATATTTTTTTGGGCCGAACAACATGATTATCTCGGAAGTCTCTTAACATTTTTATCTGAAAAAATTTGTGAATATTTTAGATACAAAAATGTATACTTTCACCAAGTTTGGTCAAAATAAAATTATTTTTGTGTAAATGAAAAATAAAAAACCATAAAAGCGGTTTTTCGCATTTTACTCGGAGATTTTGAGGTTATGTGAAAAAACCATTCATACAAAAGTGGTAGATCTTTTTATGACCTACAACTTTTCTATTGTACACTTTTCTCTCCGAAGTCAACTTTCGCCGGAAATCACAATAATCCAAAATTCCACCCCTTTTCATCCCCCAAATATATCTGGAAAAACCCCTGCTCACGCATTTTTTTTTACGTTCATTATATGCCACTTTACTATTTCCAGCTGTTCCCATCCTGTTAACAATTTTGTTTTTTTTCGCTTCAAAATAAGCGACTGGACTATGTGTGTTATGATAGATCTAAATAGAGACTGTTATATGTTCCTACTTTGTTATGGTTACTATTTTTAATTTCATTTAGTATGTCATTTATTTAAAATTTAATAACATAAGTACAAAGTTGATTTTCGTAAATTTTCCTAAATCTAAGTAATTAAAGTAGGTATATGTTATGTTGTAAGTAAATATGTTGATAAAATAAAATATTTTATCGTAAAATTAACCTGAAATTCTTTACGTTTAGTCTTCAAAATATTAAATACCTCCATAAATAATTTTATTTTGATTTCGGTGACTAAAATATTGATTTCGGTGGACACCATTTTTTGAAAATCGAATTACGATGTAACCACTGGGCCGATAAAGTTCCCTTTACTACCAATATTAACTAAATTAAATCTAGATTTGATATTTCCTGCCATGTCTCAAATGCAAAAAAAAAATTGTGCCACCGAAGTCAATCAAATAATGAGGTGCCTGAGAAGTACCCAATTTATCTCTCTTTACCTTTGCGACGAATTCGCCACTGCTGATCGTTGTGACATAATGGTAGCCGGTAGGGTTTCCTTTTCTTTGGATGATAATGATGTTACTAAAAATAACTAATAAAGGCTGTCCCAATTTTTGATCAAAGCAACAGCATGGGTGTTTGAAACGCGGAAATACAGCAATTACACACCTTTCCACGAAAGCATGATTTGTACCTACAGATAATACGTCAAAAAAAAATTGGTTGCCTGTAAAGTCGATATACGGGCGAAAGTTTTACGTGACAACGACTTACGCGTGCCTTTCACTTTTTATGTCTGTCTCTCTCGCTCTTAGGCGGGCTAACCATGCCCGAGTGGAAGGGACGCGTGCCTCTCACTCGCTCTCATTGTAAGCGCATAACGCGCGGAGCGTAACGCAGTTTCTTGAAGTGTCTCCCGGCAAACCAATTTATAAGACGTTGTCACGTCAAAAAGCTAAGTAGGTATATATTTTTTATAACATTTCAATGAAATACCATTGATTTTATGAAAAAACTGCCAAATATTGAGACAAAATCCCTAGCGTAAAAAATGCTTATGTGTTATTCAAGTAGGCACTTCCTTACAACATCGCCAAAAATACACGACACTCAAATTGCTTTTTACGTGTCGTTGATTGTAATAGGATGTAGAATTAAACCTCAATTTTCACTCTGTTGAATAATGTCGTACCCACTCTTACCGCAATCTTTACGCCTAGTTTACTCAGAGGGTGAAGGAAAATATCGGCAGCGTCTAAAACATGTTTAATAAGGATTTTATAGCAGCCATATATTTTCTTTATGTTAGTGCCTTTATATAAACCGTATTTATATATTGTACAAGGTGAATGTTTTATTAGTATTTTCCCTTCGCTACTATGGGTATGTCTCGGATTCTGCTAGACCTAATTGAATAGCAGTACATTTACGAGAAATTTGGGCTTTTAAAATAGCACCTTTCTATGAAATAAAGAATTTAAGTTTGCACTTCAAAAAAAGCTGCTGCCACAAAGCATTGCTTTGCCTGATTAATTAACAACTAGGTCAAAAAAGCAGCGAGTATGCCACCTCATTATTTTATCTAGCCAATTTTTTGTATCATTTTATGATATAAAAAAATTCAAAAATTACTTCATGTTAACATTACACTTTATCTATCAATAACTATAGGCCAAAGCCTATATGTACAAATCCTGAGTGACTGATAATCAACCTACAGCCTAAACGGCTAAACGTTTGAGAGAATATTCCATAAGCACCCTAGAGACACCTCTAATGAAGGGATTTTCGAATTTCCATCCCCAAGGAGGTTAAATAGGTGGTTCAAGTATATATCTATATCCATATATTATATAGTATACTAGCTGATGCCCGCGACTTCGTCCGCGTGGACTAAGTTTTTCCGATTCCCGCGGGAACCCATAAATTTTCCGGGATAAAAAGTAGCCTATGTATGTATGTATGTATGTATGTATATTCTTTATAGCTGATGCCCGCGACTTCGTCCGCGTGGAATAAGTTTTTCAGTTAATTTTCCAGGATAAAAAGTAGCCTATATTACTATCCCACGGTATAATCCCCCTATAATGGTGAAACACGTACTTCTTCATATTTTAACGAAAGTCCAAATGCTGTTTCATGGCTATAACTTGAGAAATTAAGGATTTTCATACAAACTCTCAACCCCTATTTCACCCCTTCGGGGGTGGAATTTTGAAAAACTGTGAAACACATATGTTGTCATTTTCAACCCGCAGCTCATATATCAAGTTTCATGGCTATAACTTCAGAAATTAAGGACTTTCATACAAACTCTCAACCCCTATTTCACCCCTTCGGGGGTGGAATTTTGAAAAACTGTGAAACACATATGTTTTCATTTTTAACCCGCAGCTCATATATCAAGTTTCATGGCTATAACTTGAGAAATTAAGGACTTTCATACAAACTCTCAACCCCTATTTCACCCCTTCGGGGGTGGAATTTTGAAAAACTGTGAAACACATATGTTTTCATTTTCAACCCGCAGCTCATATATCAAGTTTCATGGCTATAACCCTATTCTGTGCTATAACTCGAGAAATTAAGGACTTTCATACAAACTTTTAACCCCTATTTCACCCCTTCGGGGGTAGAATTTCGGGATAAAAAGTATCCTATGTCCTACCTCGTAGTATGGCCTCAAATCGTGCCAAGTTTCGTTTGAATTCATTCAGTAGTTTCGGCGTGATGCGCGGCCAAGATACAGACAGACAGACAGACAGACAGACAGACAGACAGACAAAAATGAAAAAAATTACAGATTTGGCTTCAGTATCGAATAATGAGTGCCCTCCAAAAAAAATTTTCAAAATATCTTCAATGTACAGAATTGGACCTGTTACAGTTTTATTATAATACATGAAACTTGGTATTTGTGCTTTCGGTTTTTCACAGTTTTTTAATTTTCTTTTTTAAGAACTTATTCCACGCGGACGAAGTCGTAGGCAAACGCTATACCTATCACATATAATAAAGAATAAACAGTTTAGACCTAGGACCAGGCTAAGAACTACTGGAAGGATGTTCGTAAGTTTAAGTTGGGGCAGGTTAGCTAGATCGCTAGTATAGCTAGGTCGATCGACCGGACGAGCTTATCATGTAGCAAAATTGTCATAAACTTCCTAGCGAGTACTTCGAATCGTACTCGTTCGTCGATGACCTAGCGCGCCGCTTCGCGACCGCTTTGCACGGATGATTGGTATCCAATCTCGACTGTTAAGTAGGCATTTCTCTGCTAATCCTCCCGTAATAAGTTCTATTTGATTTGAAAATGGACGACTGAAACCTCGCTGGCACAGCATTGCGAATTCTTTATCTTCAACTAGCCGATGCCCGCGACTTCAACCGCGTGGATCCTGGATAAAAATGAGTCTATGTCCAGGTCTACAAAATTTTAATAAAGTTATATTCGGACTAGCTGATGCCCGCGTCTTCGTCTGCTTGGATTGAGGTTTTTGGGTTCGCGCGGGAACTCTTTGATTTTCCGGGATAAAAAGTAGCCTATGTGCTATTCCAGACCCTATCCCTGTGCCATATTATATCCAGATCCGGTCAACCGTTCTGGCGTGATTGAGTAACAAACATCCATCCATCCAAACTTTCGCATTTATAATAATACTAGCTGATGCCCGCGACTTCGTCCGCGTGGATCGAGGTTTTTCGTTTCCCGCGGGAACTCCTTAATTTTCCGGGATAAAAAGTAGCCTATGTGTTATTCCAGACTATAATCTATCTCGGTGCCAAATTTCATCCAGATCCGTTCAGCCGTTGGGGCGTGATTAAGTATATATTAGATTCCGATTGGTCAACTTTTGAAGGTTTTATATGTATTTTATATTTAGAACACATTCCCTTGACAACGTATTGTTATATCACAGGGTAGATAAACCTCCTGTTATATTGCACATTCTGTCACGTGTAAACAAACCGTATTAAAAACAGCTTTCAATATTATCATGTAGGTTTATTATATTACTAGCTGATGCCCGCGACTTCGTCCGCGTGGTTTGGCGGGACCCTCGAACCCGATTGCAGCGCCCCCTACCGGGTCCAATTGTGAATATAAACCATCCCGGGGTCCAGACAAACCCAACAAAAAAAGAATTAGCGAAATTGGTCCAGCCGTTCACGCGTGATGCCGTGACCAAGGAAAATAGGGATTCATTTTTATATTATACCCCTATTTCACCCCTTCGGGGGTGGAATTTTGAAAAACTGTGAGACACATATGTTTTCATTTTCTACCGGCAGCTCATATATCAAGTTTCATGGCTATAACTTGAGAAATTAAGGACTTTCATACAAACTTTCAACCCCTATTTCACCCCTTCGGGGGTAGAATTTCGGGATAAAAAGTATCCCATGTCCTACCTTGTAGTATGGGCTCAAATCGTGCCAAGTTTCGTTTGAATTCATTCAGTAGTTTCGGCGTGATGCGCGGCCAAGATACAGACAGACAGACAGACAGACAGACAGACAGACAGACAGACAGACAGACAAAAATAAAAAAAATTACAGATTTGGCTTCAGTATCGAATAATGAGTGCCCTCCAAAGAAAATTTTCAAAATATCTTCAATGTACAGAATTGGACATGTTACAGTTTTATTATAAGTACTAGCTGATGCCCGCGACTTCGTCCGCGTGGATATACCAAGTTTCATCGAAATAACTTGAGAAATGACGGACTTTTATACAAACTTTCAACCTCTATTTCACCCCGTTGGGGGTGGAATTTTGAAAAATTGTGAAACACGTATGTTTTCATTTCTAACCCGCTGCTCATATACCAAGTTTCATGGATATAACTTGAGAAATGAAGGACTTTCAAACAAACTTTCAACCCCTATTTCACCCCTTCGGGGGTAAAATTTACGAAAACTGTGAAACACGTATTTCTTCATTTTTAACCGGTAGGTTGTATACCAAGTTTCATCGATATAACTTGAGAAATGAAGGACTTTCATACAAACTTTCAACCCCTATTTCACCCCTTTGAGGGTGAAATTTTGAAAAACTGTGAAACACGTATGTCTTCATTTTTAACCCGCAGCTCATATACCAAGTTTCATGGCTATAACTTGAGAAATGAAGGACTTTCATACAAACCTTCAACCCCTATTTCACCCTTTCGGGGGTAAAATTTACAAAAACTGTGAAACACTTATTTCTTTATTTTCAACCAGTAGCTTGTATACCAAGTTTAATCGATATAACTTGAGAAATGACGGACTTTCATACAAACTTTCACCCCCTATTTCACCCCGTTAGGGGTGGAATTTTGAAAAACTGTGACACACGTACTTCTTTATTATTTACCGTAAGCCAAAATAAAAAGTTTCGTTGATATAACTTGTAAAACATCTTGAGAAACGAAGGACTTTCATACCAACTTTTATCCCCTATTTCACCCTTTTGGGGGTCGAATTTTCAAAAACTGTGAAACACGTATGTCTCCATTTTCAACCCGCAGCTCATATATCAAGTTTCATGGCTATAACTTGAGAAATTAAGGACTTTCATACAAACTTTCAACCCCTATTTCACCCCTTCGGGGGTAGAATTTCGGGATAAAAAGTATCCTATGTCCTACCTCGTAGTATAGGCTCAAATCGTGCCCAGTTTCGTTTGAATTCATTCAGTAGTTTCGGCGTGATGCGTGGCCAAGATACAGACAGACAGACAGACAGACAGACAAAAATGAAAAAAATTACAGATTTGGCTTCAGTATCGAATAATGAGTGCCCTCCAAAAAAAATTTTCAAAATATCTTCAATGTACAGAATTGGACCTGTTACAGTTTTATTATAAGTATAGATAGATATTTAGGATTGGTCATCCGCTTAGCGCAAGCAATCCTAAATCTTTGTAAAAATCCTACAAATTTCGTGTGTACTAATTAATAATCTCGGCTTTGTATCATTTTTAAAAGAATAGTCCCAACAGTGTGATCGACAGTCAGTCCGCTGAATATTTTCTTTGATCGCGATAAATATCAGCTTATAATACACAAGCATCCGCGAATCGTGAGTCGGCATCGGCACGGCTGTAATCTCTCAACAGCCTGACATCGGAATTACACTGATAACTGACGAGTGCTCGCCCTCTCGACTGTTATCGGAAAACTTTTCGCTCGCTCCTAATAGGAATTTTATTTGATTTGACAATCGAAGTCTGAGCTTTTTCGGCAATAAACTGCTTTATAATATCGCAACCGCCAACTAGCTTAACGGATTGTTAATCGATTTTGTCGAGTTGATTAGCATTTCTCTGAAAATGTCTGTTTCTGTCTTCTTTGTTTTGTGGGCAAGCGCGCCGAATGGCAGCGAGTAGAAGCGTAGCGCGCCATGGGGTGTCTAACTCTTACTTTAACCATAGAATAGGTAATAGTATTTGCTTTAACCAACTATTAAGTACCTATATTGTGCTTTAACTAAGCAGCAGGCTGCGAGACTTTGAAGTACCAGTGGTGGTGGGTGGTGGGTGAACTTTTTTAGCTTTTATTTTATTTTATTCGATACATATGTACTGTGAACGCGCTACCGCACTGTCTTGTGTAATGCTAGGACCCTTGCTATATACCGATGTAGAGGAGCTTTAACAAATGCCTCCCTGACAAGAAAAGCCTTTCAAGGCTGCGCTGCTGGGTTGGTACCTAGCTTAACAGACAGTCTAAACACGTTTTTTCGTGTTAGCACAACGCCAACTTAATAACACCAAGTGGTAGTGCTTAAAATCAATAGTTGGTCGAAAAAAATTTACCATCGTGTATGAACTCTGTGTATGACCTATGAAAACGAAATTATGTTCACTTAATGATATATACAATACATGGACACAAAATGAACACACTGCAGCCAATTTAGATAACTGAATGGTTAGCTGAAATAATTTTATACCTAACTAGTGGTGATATTTGTTTTGAAAATAAATATGTATATGTAATTAAATACGCGTAAAATTAACTTTACTTTACGCGCTTTAAAATAGTACCTAACTAGAAAAAGAAGCTAAGATTTTAATTTTCAAAGATTCAACAAAATAAAATGTTTTTAATTTGATGGTGGTTAAAACAACATTTTGGTTCTATTTGCACATTATTGAATAGCCCCATCAATAAACAGATTGAGATAAGGAAACCCAAATACGCCTCATATTGAAAAATCGCAACAAAAATTAAGCTAAATTGGAAATTCGCGCGATTAATTTACAAGGAATTGTCCAAACTTGCAAAACGCTAACGACTTCTCGAACTTAAGTAATAAATTCACGGTCTAATTAAGTAGCTACAAACATTTAACAAGCCAAGGTAACATATCGTTCAACTTTAACTGGCAATTAGAAGCAAGTTCGTCGCGGTATCGTTGACTTTACAAATCGGGTATAAGTTGGCTGCTTACCAAATCCAGAGATTGCAGACCGTATTTTGGACCGGGTGTATTTGATGTTGCACTTCTGTTATGCTGCGGTTGCTGGAAGTTAAATCTTATAAGTTAGTCAAGATGCACTGGATTCGTCTCGAACACTCAAACCGTTGTCGAATTATGACGCAGCTAGATCTGGGGGCTTACTTACTATCATCGCTCAAAGCAGTATTTGGTTTGATAGCACACATTATTAGCACACAATGATAGCACATAATTACTTCGTACTACAAGCGATAGTAACCTAGTAGGTAAGTCCGTTATGAGCAGAGAAATCTTTACGGTGCAACTTATAGAACACTAGCTGATGCCCGCGACTTCGTCCGCGTGGTTTAAGTTTTATTGATTCCCGCGGGAACTCCTTAATTTTCCGGGATAAAAAGTAGCCTATGTCACTCTCCAGGTCCTCAACCCATTCAAAACCACCCTACCAAATCCATGCCAAAAATCACGTCGATCCGTTGCTCCGTTACGGCGTGATTGAAGGACAAACCAACAAACCAATAAACCAACAAATACACTTTCGCATTTATAATATTAAGTTTGACTATGCAAAACCGACCACTCACCACTCTCTTTCTTTTTTTATTTTTCAAAACTAACTTTACTTAATTACTTATTTGTATTCTTTTGTTGCCTTCTCTTGTATTATCTTGTGAACAAACTTATTAAACTTATTATTACTTAATAAAGGCAAGTACTTAAATAAATAAATAAATCGTTTAATTGCTGGAAACATGGTACAATTAAGATGACACTACTAAAGACCAAACATGTTTCGTCATTACTGACATGCAAATTTAAACATGACTTGAAATTATTAAACATGACTTGAAAATGTTTCATGGTCTGCACATTCAGGTTTCCTTGTTCTAAATTTGAAGCCGACATAGAAAGAAAATCAGGTTGATACCTGGTTTAATATTTTTTACTAAGTACTTATTTTTTGTTGTATATACCTAATATACTAATATACAAATGCCTCGTTTATCTAGTGGTTAACATGTCCGACTGCGACCGACGAGGTCCCGGGTCAGGCCATAACAATTATTGGGTTTTTCTGACAAGACATTATCAGTACTAACCCGGAGTGACCAGACTAACTCTAGCCCGGTAGAGAAACCTAGGTGGTACCTGTACCTACTATTGACTATTCTGTATTATTATATTTTATTTTAATTTTATTAGAACTACCAACAGAATTACATGTAGAAAATATACAAAATGTTAAATAGCACTGTGGTGGTGTAGGTACATGAAAAACGATAAAACATTCCCGGCAGAACGAAGTTAATCCTCACTAAGCAACATAACCGTTAATGGTTATTTTCCGACATCCGAGTTGCGTTATCTCACAATAACGATGACTGGAACATAGCCAGAGGGAAAATAGACGTAAGTTTCGTGGAGGCCGACAAACAAAAAATATTGCTAACATATTTCACCCTCGCCCGAAAGAGTGAGAAAAGTTTTATAGAAGGAAGCCCAACATATTATTAAGGGTGCGTTCAGATTTCAAAAAGAAATCCAACCTTCTAACATTTACTAAAGTTAGCTTATTATACTTAGTAGGTAAAGTTAAAGCGTGTGACTTTTTTTTTTTAAATGAATTAATAGAAGGGCAAATAAAGACATGCACATTTATTTGGAGAATTTGCGCACGTGTGCATAATTATGTGTGAACTCCAACTTGCATGCTATTGGAAAGAGTAACCAAAATCCATATAGTGGGTGGGCCGTGCCACCTATTCAACTGATTTTGATGAAGGGGTAGATTAAGTATCCCGGGAAGGACATAGGCTTGTTTTTATCCCGGGCATTTATAAAATAGTCATATAGTAATAATTTTATAATTTTTATTACAGTGCTTCACACACGAGGAAAGTTTCTAAACTTACTTAAATATACATATCAAAAATTTCGGAACCGGCAGGATTTGAACCTGCGTCTCTCTGGGAATCGCACCCTGAGCGCCTTGACCTCTCGGCCACGGTTCACTTACCTGCCAGTGACGAAATTTGAGATATGCATCTTTAATCCAGAGAGACGCAGGTTCAAATCCTGCCGGTTCCGAAATTTTTGATATGTATATTTAAGTAAGTTTACATATAGTAATAATTTTTATTATAAACTAAAAGAACTATAGATAGATGGCGTTGACTAACCTTAACTCACGCTCAAACCTTGTGTTGTATAGAAATGATCTGATTTCCTACTAGGGTATTAGCGGCTAGAAAAGAGCAAATGTACACTACGTATTGTTTTGTTTTAAATATTGAAGCAGTTTCCGAGCAAGTACGAGAAAAACGTTTCTACCCGTATAGGAAACTCTTCAGAAAAATGCTAGATATCACTGTAAATATGTAGTATATTAATCAAACGTAATATGATTCCTTTAATAACTTCACTTAATATTAATTTGATGTTAAAAAGGTACGCGGGATCTATAGAGGTTCGCTGTATTATAATATAGTCTAATATATTCCATGGAACGACCCTCGAGCATGACGTCTGATTAAATTAATTTGTAGCACCTTTTACCCGAGAGTTCACAGGCGTCCGCACTCGGGGCGAGGAAAATTTATACGACACATTACCATTCAAAAAGGTCCTCTCCCAGCAACAAAACAAAACGAGAAGATCGATCGCGACAAAATATATATTCTCCTTGTTCCACGTAGTTGAACAGAATAAATAATGCAAATATCGTTTGTAGGTAACACGAAGAATAACAATAATTTTCCTCCGTTAAGAGGATTGTTTTTTCAAAAATTCCAAATTCAAATGTTTTTTATTCAAATAAACTTTTACAAGTGCTTTTGAATCGTCGAATTAATCTACCACTGGTTCGGAATGTCATTCCTACCGAGAAGAACCAGCAAGAAACTCGGCGGTTGCTCTTTTGAAAAAATTAATTTACAATTTCATTAATGTATTGCTATACATACAAACTGCTGTCCTTAGCATTGCTGGAGCGAGTCAAATGCTCTTTTGTCATTTACGTAATCTTCAACAGTATAATAAGCTTTTTTTAGAAGCATACTTTTAATGGATGGATTTTCGTTTAGTAAGCTATAATAGTACATAATATACTATTAAGTATTCTATGGTGCCTAGTGGACAGTCAGACAGTGTATATAAGTGTACCGGTGTCCTAATGGTAAAATCGTACAACTCCTCATATGCATGACGTACCGTCATAAACACATCCTTGCCAAATTCATCTATATTCGTCTTTATATGCTGGGAAGGTAAGAGGTATCCATTAATCTTATCCATGCTGGCATTGCATTGAGGCTTAAGTTTTGTTTGCTGCAGAAAAGTGACTTAAAACATAAAACGAACATACACGATCATTAGTGGATCACTTTATATCCTTTTATCACTGTACACTATCTTTATAATAAGTACCACTAATTACTTATACATTTTTCTAGTTTTTCCCAGCGGGTACCACTACACAGTAGCGGTTAGCGATACGCTATGATAGATTGCACTGGCTAAGCACTTTTGTAGAATGATATCGAAAAATTAATGTAGAGAAAACGAAATTCTTCTTATTTTGTTTTATGAAAACGAAATTCATTCAATTGAAACTCATACGAAACATAATATAAGCAAACATAAACATAAGCATACTCTGATGAAAAAAGAAGGCGTGTGAAGAGGGGTGCCCGTGTGAAATTAGAGATATTATCATGCATCTCCAGGGCCGAATTCGTCTTTGCCACGCTTCGTATTCCGTGATCACTGACAAGGGAATTCAGCCATGATGTTAGTTGTTATGTGACTGTAGAACTTAGAAGGGGTCAATATCTATCTACGAATCATAGAGGTAACTATAATATTAAATACTCAGTGCTACGAATCCATCTAAACCGCGTAGGAAGGACCCTTTTTACTGCTTACCCACTTTAAAGATTTGAATATGTTTTTGCAGAGATAGCTTGTATCCTGAAGACGGACATGCTTTTCATTTGAAATTAAAAAATTCAAACAATTTTACAAAAAAAATTGATTAACAATACCGGTAACAAAACTTAAAAACAACCGGTATCCTATATAAAACCTTATAATAATCGTAATCGTCGTTGAAAAACGTGTACACTACGTTCGTATATATATACTTACGTATCTATACGTGTGTAGTGCTACTAGTTAAATAATTTCACTTGACACTTTATACACTAGGGAAGTGAAATGAATGGACTAGGCTTTTTTATTACAATGGTATTCATAAAACATTGTGAATTGAGCTCAGCTATTTATCGCATCTGTTTTATCGTAAATTTTAATGTGTTGGATAAATATATTACACAACATATTACATAATATTGACATTTAGGTACAGGTATTTTTAAAATACCTACCCCAACCCCAACCCCAACTTCGCATGGATGGGCTTACCATATATACATACGGTGTTTACATAACTGATGCAGTATGGTTAAAATCTACGTTCCATTAAGCTATTGTACAATACCTTGCTATTACACTGATTGCAATGTTTCTAATCGCAGATGTTTCAAAGTTAGAGGTTCTGAAAACGACCTCGTGACAAAAACCGCCACCAGAATAGAATATATTCGAAAACGGAATATAATATATACACAAACACAATTGAAAACTCAACAAAGTTAGGAGAGGCGAGTTGCGGCGTGAATATTTTATTCATCGCGAACTAACTCGGGGAAAGCTTTTATACTGACGGATCAAATTATGCCGCGTCAATAAACACTGTGTGTGTAAACAACAGAATATTTCCATTGGCATAAAATGAAAAGCAATTTCGCTGTTCTGTTTTTATTAAGGAAATTCCGTTTTACATAATACATATTTTAATATACGTCCATTTAATACCACTTCGTAATTATCTCTGCTGTACCTCTTCTGTATCTTAGGTAACCTATGTTTACAGTACTAGATGATGCCCGCGACTTCGTCCGCGTGAGAAGGTTTTTTGATTACCGCGGGAACTTTTTAATTTCCCAGGATTAAAAGTAGCCTATGTCCTTCCCCGGGATACAATCTAACCCTATACTAAATTTCATCAAAATCGGTTGAATAGATGGACCGGGAAAGCGTAGCAGACAGACAGACAGACACACTTTCGCATTTATAATATTAGTATGGATGTACAAGTCATCCTCAGTCCAATGAGCTTACAAGTATCTAACATAATATAAACCCAATCCAGATGGTATTAGGATAAGTATTATAAAAAGGTTTATCTCTTTTCCTCTTATGATCACAGTCGTCACTCGATAGAAAAGGATAGAATGCTTACTGTCATCCTAATAGCGATAATTAAATATAAATATCATTACTCAGGTCAAATCAACTGCTGTGAACTATATCATCTCATCATCAATGTCGTCGTCACAGTGTCTATCTCCTATATAAAATACTTACATCTGTGTGGTGTCCAAAAATGCTGATTAAAAGAGAGTAGTTAAAGTGATAAAAAGTCTAAAAAGTAGGTACAACACTCCAATCTAGACAGTGAAGTTCTCAACTGGAACGCTTAACCTTCTATGAGTAAAGGCAACCCGTGCATGTCAGAATCACCCTAACATATTATCTATAGAGCTAAAAGCTTAAAGATCAAGTTAGAAACTTTATTCAAGTACAATATTGTACTTACAAAAGAAAGTTTCTAAGCGCAATTGGAAACGACAAAAGTTCAACACAATTTCCGAACGCAAATGAACTGTACCTACAAAGGTAAATTGCATTGAGTTGCGGCATGAACATTATATTCATTTAAACTCACTCTTGCCCTGAGAGCCCGTGGCAAATTTAGCGTTTATTTAAAAGCTGAATATATTTTGTAAAAGTGGTTCTTCTGCGTTACCTAGGTATAAATATTATGTCCAGTATTTTGTAGCTATGTATGCATCTAAAAACCTAATTTTTAGTTCATTAAAACAATTTTTTTTACGCTACTACAAGTTAGCCTATTGATGGTAAGTGATGAGTAGTCTTAAATCGCTTAGCGGTACGTCTTCGCCGGTAGGGTGGTAACTAGGCACGGTCTACGCCTCCCACCAGGCCAGACCGTAGAAAATTCGGAAATTATATAAGTTCCCGAATTGAACCTGCCGGGGATTGAGCCACTGTGCCAGGGAAGTCGTTAGATACATAATTTCTTTACAGGGGCCATAACCAAGCAAGCAACAAGATTCTCTCGATATTCTTCGTCGATATTAGTGAAAAAAAGCCATATTCTGACTATGATTCTGACGGATCAAATTATACCGCGTCAATAAACAAAAGAATATCCTAATCGTCTGAAATCAATTATCTTTCTAGTACATACAGTTCGCGCACGAGTTGAATGTATGGTGACACATACATTTGCTCTGCATTCAACTCGTGCGCGAACTATATGTAAGTATGTTATTTTTTAACATTTTTGTTGGTTGGACACCAAGTCAACACAGAACAATGATTCGGTGGATTCCCTGTTCTGTAGTGACAGAAAACTCGTTACGAAAACGTGTTTTAACCTCCGATGTCAAAATAGATATTAATTCGACCGCTTTGTCTGTCTGTTTCATCGTAGCGCTCACACGGATGGACATTTGAATGGCAATTTGCGAATGCCTTTCAGTCGAGATTGTTCTTAGCTATTTTGAATGAGAGTCTGTTCAGCCGCTTCAAGATTAGTCAACTGGTGTTGGGAACTCAGACGTAGAATTGATATTTATACTTACTTATTACTTGCATTATTGTTTTGTCGGCTCTACTCTGCAACCAGGTATGCAAAATGTCTGCAAATTACCTAGTTCCTTCAAAATTTACGTGCTCTGCATCGATTTGGTGTCGACCTACCCTCTGTAACCAGGGTATAATGTTGAAGTAGGTAGGTGGTGGGTAATTGGATAACGGGATATATTAACCATACCCATATCACTTTAACATTTAACACCTACACTAAGTAGGTAATTGTATTCATACAATACTAAGAATTAACTTTATGCTTAGATTGCTCACTTACATAATAAGCACCAAGCCAACAAGTGAACAATAATTATATTTAGAGTAAAAAAACCGGCCAAGTGCGAGTCGGACTCGCGCACCGAGGGTTCCGTACAAACCTGTAGTAAGTTTTACGATTTATGACGTATTAAAAATAAAAATTACGTTTGTTGTATGGAAGCCCCCCTTTAATATTTACTTTATTGATATTTAATTATTTATTTTGAAAGGTAATATACAAGTTAATATTCTGTGAAAATTTGAACCGTCTACCTGTTACCGTTTTTAATATTGAGCAAAAAAATACGAAAAAAACACGTTTATTGTATGGGGACCCCCCTTAATATATATATTTTTTTAATTTTTAGTATTTGTTGTTATAGCGGCAACGGAAATACATCATTTGTGAAAATTTCAGCTTTCTAGCTATCACGGTTTATGAGATACAGCCTGGAGACAGACAGCGGAGTCTTAGTAATAGGGTCCCGTTTTTACCCTTTGGGTACGGAACCCTAAAAAGAGCCAGGGCAGGGGTTAAAATTCGAGATTCAATGTTCGAAACATTGAAATAGAATGTGTAACTTACACAGTTCTACATAAACGGTTCGAAAGGAGATTTTATTTGACAAGTAAATTTTTTTGTTAGAATAAAACAGCGTGATCTCCGGGCTCTTTCATCTTTTAATTATGTGTACAAATCCCTAATTTTCTTTTTTCATTTTCTAGGAACAGAATGATCGCTTTAAGAAAATTTGTAAGTATAATGTTAAAATATTTAAGATGCTTTAATATTAATATCCGACAACGCCAGACGCTGGCGGGCTTTGTCTACAACTTGTAACGGCTAGTTAACGACCTGCCGAATACAGATCGCTTTATGCCTAACAAAATAACTTACTTGAGGTTGAAGGTTGTAAATTAATAATTTGTAACGCTAAAGTAAGGAGACCCTAGTCATGCCCACAGCTTTTATATTTCCTTCGACGTAGCTTGAATTTTTAAAAAAATAGATTTAAGTACTTATTTTACAAAAAGCTATTGGAAATCTATCAGCTGTTGGAAGTTGGAACAGAGGTCTGTATATATGTATCAATTAGCGCTTTAAGCAGTTCTTACCTCAGGGTGCAGGCGACGTAAATTTCCGAGCAAACCAAAATCCGACGGGATAACTAGTACCTAATTATAATTTTCCGGAATTTACGATTAGTTTTCATGCTCTCAAGCATTCTGCTAATGTGAGCCATGGTGTGTTCTGGCATGTACGTAACCAATATTTAATATCAGTGTTCGAGAAATTTTTCATATCTCATACCTATTCGGAATACCGAAACAATAGGTGGAAAACGCTACAATTCACGTTACACGCTACATAGGTACACAGAGCTGGTATTTATTCTATTTGATTTGTAAAGTAATGGTAAGTATGTTAAACTTGGGAAACTTAAACTATGTAAGTATGGCATACTATAGTGTGATGAGCGAAGTTAAGGCATACCAGTGATCACAGACTTTGCTTCGCTCATGAATACAAAACCTCGGGTGTAAATGAGATGCTTTCTCCCTCGTTTAACATTCTCGAAGGGAAACAGGGAAGTTACTTAAATCAAAATAAAACACAATAATAACCTAAACATATCCGAAACGTTGCTCATGATTTCGTCAAGATCCAGTGTTAATAAAATCAAACGCCAGAAGGACTGCCATTGCCATTTTACTGGTTAACCAATATTGACCCGAGCTTGCAACTGGACGCTTGATTTGATATTCATATATTCAACCTCCGCCTACCTTACACATCCATCTCTACAATTGTAATAACGTTGGAATTGTTAATAAAGATAAAGCATGAGAGCAATTATAAAGATAGAGTATGAAAACAATAATAAAGGCCTTTTCGTCATCTCAAAATAAAAGTGACCCTACAAACAGCATGATAGGATTCAAAGGATGCATAATAATATTAAGTCTGATACTATCAGATTGATAGACAGTCTTGAAACCTAGTTTAAATTTATTGGTTCTGTTATGTACGTTATATATGTTACTCGTACTGAAGATAGACACTGCACTTAATTAAATCGTTCCTGTCAATTTCAGTGGTTCCTATCTCCACACTTAGCTACTCTCTTGTGGTCGATAAAGTATCTATAGGAAATGTCCTTTCGAATGTACTCATAGTAAGTATATGCTAGTGCTGGGTTAACAGCTATGCAAGTACGGTGTGAAAATAGTTTTAATTCAACTCCGCATCCTGAAAAATAACAATTTAGTTGCCAACTTACATTCTTAAATCTTTTTCTGTCCTAGTCAGACTTTCTGTCTAGTAGGACAGAAATTATTCTATGAAAAATCTAGTTCTTCTAGATTTTTCGTAGAATAACTTGTGCTTAAATTATCAATTTACCTATCGCAGTTACACTCAATATTAGAAATTATTATATCGCTGTGTGTAACAATGAGAATGGTACCTATGGTGATTCTTCAAATAACTTGCTAGATAGGTAAAGTTTGAGTGCGATGGATTTATTTATTCTTCTAGCGATTCTAATCTGTGGCTTGTACATGTACGTACTCGGTACTTGATTTGATATAATTAGCTCGCATTCAAGTCGTCTCTATCACTGAAATAAATTTCTCTCATGCTTAATTTCAACTCCATTAGGTTTCTTTCAATCTCGTCCTCTTGACTATGTCTTTTTTGCCCTGAATTTGATTATAAATCAGAGAACTAGGTATATAATGTTGGTCAGATAACTGATTTATTTAATTAAAATACTATTGAATTCTTACCCAGTTTTAGGGATAGGGTATCTCAAGAATGTTCTAAGAGACTGTTCAATTTTTAAAAAGATCGAAAAGGAAAGGAAAGGAAGTCCTGAACGAACCTATTTCACTATCTCTATTTACATCAACTTCTCTGGGAATAGAAATACTGATAACCATAAAATAAGGTTCAAATCCTGATTGCTCTATTTACAACCCCTGTCACGGCGAGCGAACGTATATTTTAGTATTATCTACACACTTAGTATGATGTGTTCAAGACCCCTACCAGCTAGTATTAAATCCCGCATTTTTCTTGCCTTTCTGTGGATAAAAATTTATTGGCTCTCATTATGGCTTTCATTGGTAAAAACTTGCGGCCTCTCGAACATTTATCATCACATAAACGCACGCTTTGAGTTTGATTTTCTTTGTGAAAGTTATCCTGCGGAATTGTTCTTTTGTATAATAAAAATTCCGTGAATTATTATTACTTTTCTTATCTTTTTAATTGTGAATATTATGTTGGTCATAATAATGATAATGAATGGAATGATAGTTTTTCATTACATAGAGCTTTATATACTTAAACAAAGTTATAGGTATTTTATATATTATATTGTATATATATTTCTTAGATAATAGCTCTGCTTCTTATATGTGATATCGAACTTTTATTTTTTATCCGCACGTCATGCAACCACATAATCAATTTAGGAAAAAGAACATAAATATAATTAGATGATCGGCTCTGCGCTAAGTTTCATTATTTGTTTAAAAGAAGCTAACTTAGGCTTCATCTGAATCTTCGCGGAAGCCATGGCTACAAACTAGATATATTAAAAGATATAACCTGTAGCTATTGACTTAGGGTAGGAGCCGATATCTCCAAACTACAAAGTCATAACCCGAAGGCAGGGCCTCAGTAGAGCCACTTGGCAAACAACCAAGTTTGCCAACTACTCTCAACTTTCCATCCCATCCCCTTGAACATAACTCATTCAACTAGTTTATGAATTCCCTATAGTTAAGTGTCACTAGAATTCATTCAACATAACTACAAATTACAATTACTTATTTTAAAAAGTTAAAAACCCTTTGGCGCTTTTACTTGAAGGCGATTTCCCTTTGACATGCTTAATTTTTCATGCTTACCTACTGCACTGAGAAAAATTTCCTCTGCCGCACTACGTAAAATAAGGACAAAAATCGACCACAATGACGTGTGTAACCCGCTCCATTACGCGTACGTAGTCAGTCGTACGTAGTCGGCATACTGACGCTCATCATGGAGCGGGTTACGTATTTACTCGTGGTCGATTTTTGTACGTACGTACGTAACCCGACATCCGGCTACGTATACGTAGTGCGCAAGTCGCACTGAATACTCCTGAAACTACGGCTGCAACACCCGTATGCTATTGTTGCGGGCACAGTAGAACACGGTGAACCATACGTGTGTACCACGGCGCCTTACGTACGATACTGTAGCGGGCACAGTAAATAATGGTGAGCTATACGTATGCCTCGCGGCGGCCTACGTACGATACTGTGGCGGGCACAGTAAATAATGGTGAGCTATACGTATGCACCGCAGCGGCTTACAAACGATACTGTAGCGGGCACAGTAAATAATGGTGAGCTATACGTATGCACCGCAGCGGCTGACATACGATACTGTAGCGGGCACAGTAAATAATGGTGAGCTATACGTATGCACCGCAGCGGCTGACATACGATACTGTAGCGGGCACAGTAAATAATGGTGAGCTATACGTATGCACCGCAGCGGCTGACATACGATACTGTAGCGGGCACAGTAAATAATGGTGAGCTATACGTATGCACCGCAGCGGCTGACATACGATACTGTAGCGGGCACAGTAAATAATGGTGAGCTATACGTATGCACCGCAGCGGCTGACATACGATACTGTAGCGGGCACAGTAAATAATGGTGAGCTATACGTATGCACCGCAGCGGCTGACATACGATACTGTAGCGGGCACAGTAAATAATGGTGAGCTATACGTATGCACCGCAGCGGCTGACATACGATACTGTAGCGGGCACAGTAAATAATGGTGAGCTATACGTATGCACCGCAGCGGCTGACATACGATACTGTAGCGGGCACAGTAAATAATGGTGAGCTATACGTATGCACCGCAGCGGCTTACATACGATACTGTAGCGGGCACAGTAAATAATGGTGAGCTATACGTATGCACCGCAGCGGCTGACATACGATACTGTAGCGGGCACAGTAAATAATGGTGAGCTATACGTATGCACCGCAGCGGCTGACATACGATACTGTAGCGGGCACAGTAAATAATGGTGAGCTATACGTATGCACCGCAGCGGCTGACATACGATACTGTAGCGGGCACAGTAAATAATGGTGAGCTATACGTATGCACCGCAGCGGCTGACATACGATACTGTAGCGGGCACAGTAAATAATGGTGAGCTATACGTATGCACCGCAGCGGCTTACATACGATACTGTAGCGGGCACAGTAAATAATGGTGAGCTATACGTATGCACCGCAGCGGCTGACATACGATACTGTAGCGGGCACAGTAAATAATGGTGAGCTATACGTATGCACCGCAGCGGCTGACATACGATACTGTAGCGGGCACAGTAAATAATGGTGAGCTATACGTTTGCACCACGGCGGCATACTTACGATACAATGGCGGACACAGTGAAGCATGGTGCGCTATACGTGTGCACCATGGCGGCATACGTAGGATACTGTGGCAGGCACAGTAAAGCATGATGTGTCATACGTATTAACTGTCGTAGTAGAGGTAAGGTACCGTTGCCGGTACAGTAAGGCATGATGAACCGTGCGTATGTACCACGCCAGCGTACGTACGATACTGGTGCGGGAACAGTAAAGCACGGTGAACCATACTTACGTACCACGCCAGAGTACGTACGATACTGCTGCGGGTATAGTAAGGCATGGTGCACTATACGTGTTACGTATGGCACACCATGCCTTACGATACTCGCACCTCTGTATTTTTGCTTATACTGGCATGGTACATACAAAGGTGTTCAGATAATTATAATGAATATTAACCAATCAAACTCAATGAAATTTTCTAGACACGATCGAGAAACTAATATCTAGGTCTGTGGTTTATTACATTTTCGTAAAAATGTATAGTTGAAATATTGCAGGGGGTTTTGAATGAAAATATTAAAACCCTCTGCAATATTTAAAATATAATTTTTTACGAAAATTTTATAAATCACAGGCCTAGGTAGGTATTAGTTTCTAGACCATGTCTACAAAATTAAATTGACTTTGAAAGGTTAATATTCAAAATAATTATCTGAACACCTTTGTATGTACGGCCAGCGTCATAAATATATATACGATAACAAGAGCTCAAAAATATCTACATACCTCTATGTCACTGACAATAAGGTTGGTGTTTACCTATTGGCATAGTTTACATATTTTGACTCGATAGCTGTATATATATTAATGACGCTGACTGTACCATGCCAGCATAAGAAAAATACAGGTGCGAGTATCGTAAGGCATGGTGTGCAATACGAAACACGTATAGTGCACCATGCCTTATACCCGCAGCAGTATCGCATGCACTCAGGCGTGTGTCTAATTAGACACTCTTGATTTTTAGGTTTCCGTTTTTCCTTTATTGAGGGTACGGAACCCTAAAAATCAAGTATGTCTAATAGCCATCCATCTATGTACGTATGGTGAAGGGTATGGTGCCTTATTGTCCCGCACTAGTATCATACCTCTTATTTTTCTTCTCATCATATATATTTGTCCACTGCTGGACATATGCCTCTCCCATGGTTCTTCTATGTCGTCCTCGATGCGGCGTATCTGGTCGAGGTCGGTCCTGCCATCTTAGGAATGGCGGTCTGCCCACGCTTTGACTTCCCGTTCATACCTCTACTATAACAGTTAATACGTTTTATACACATTTTGCTTTGTAGTATAAGTAGTACAACCTGCACTGGTAACATAGATATCTACTTATAAATAATGGTGCGGGTACGCTAAAGAATGATGTATCATTATTAAAGCTGACCAGATTTAAAGGAGGTATTTTTCAGATTAAATGTCTTTTACTGGCAATAGTTACGTCATTGCCATTATGAATTCATTTAAAACTCTGGTCAGGCTTTATTTACTGTTGTACTTGTACGATATTAGTGCGGCTATATTATTATTATTATGCAAAAATAATTTTATAGCAAACTTTACAGCTGCACCGATATAGCACCAAAGTCCGGACCTGTATGTGAGAAGCATACAATAATTAATAATTTAGGCAAAATAATACTTCACGATACATATGCATTCAGTATACATGCAGCAATGATACAACATTTTTTAATTTTTTAAACTTTTACAAGGTTAATAACAGAAAAAATTCTGAAGAAGTTCTGTTCTCAAACCCCGTACAAGTTTTATAGGCTTACGTGGTTAAAAGTAAATAGACATAAAAGATTCATATTATTTATTTTCAATCGTAAAATTGAGCCATACATAAAAACCACAACAAGCTAAATTAATACTATTCTAGAATTGGGATCATAGCTGTCAAGTTACACAAAAACACAACAAGCTTAATTAATCATACTTTTCTAGAATATTACATGGTCGTCAACTTTCTAGAATATTACATGGTCGTCAACTTGGCGTACCTCACCTTTTCCACATTGGATGCGGTTTAGGCGGTGATCTGCAGTTTCTGCCCACTTTTCTTCAACAGATTTCCATGGATCGACATTGTTTTTCAGCCACAGTAATGTTTCTTCATAGACAATACCTGTAATTTATATGTGTATGGTGGGATGACTTAACAAGAGGAAGGGCAGAGTGAGATGACAGCAGTCGAGCTGTCAAGCGTCAAACGTCAAACTGACGCGCAACGAACTGTAAATATTGTTTTCTTTTTTGAACTAATATTAATATTTAATATTAAAGTCTGTTTTTCTAACCCGGATACTAAATAACTAGTATGGAAAATATCAAATAATGTATGGGATGCTGTCTGTTTGCAGTTGCAACTTTAAGTGAACGCATTCTAAAGATATAGTCATATTTATTAAGGTGCTAACAAATTAGGTACCGATATTTTAAGAGAAGATACCGCCGAGTATACTAGCAACTGTATAAATATCGGTAACTAATTTGTTAACACCTTAAATATACATATACATACATATTATACAACGTGTTTTTGTTCAATTGCTAAAACTTTAAGGGTTAATTCTTTAGGTCTTATTGAGTAAATATTTCAAAGAAACTAATTTCCTAACTCGCACCGTTTTCATATTATTTAAAATCCAAATTTAATCTGTAATGTAAGTTTAACCAGTGTAAAATCTTCTTTTTACCAAAGACTATGACTTCTGTCATCGATAAAGTTCTATCAGTGACGTGAAAATGACAACAAGTTATTGCCTAACTCAAAAGGACCTTTTACAATAGCCATCAAATAAATATTTCATTATTTTGTATGGAAGCCAAAAAAAAATTTTTTTTTTTCGAATATCATTAAACGGTTTAAGGGATGAGTTTGCTTTAATGTTCCAAGCACTATGTCGAAGTTATAGCAATTGAAGAAAAACACGGTGTATATACAGGTTGTTCGGCACATGGTCCTGTATATATTCAAAATCCTATATACGGTATTTCCTGAATAATGAAATTTAGCAAGAAGCAAGGTCGTCAGCAAAAGTAAATTGTCAATTTCTAGTTTTATCACATAGAATTGGTGTTCAATAAAGAATATTTGTATTATATTGTATTGACATTAACCGGTACCCTCGCGGTGCGAGCCCGACTCGAATTTGACTAGTAATTATTTGCTTACCACTTTCCAGAGATTCCAGGCTATGGATGTCCTCATCTGTGATAGTTGGCGTGGATCTGAGCGATGATCCCGACGACTTAGAGGATGAACGGCTAGTTCCCGGCAACTGTCCACTTTCCCGCAACTTTCTCCTTCGTGCTATGTAACTCTCGTATAACTTGCCACTAGCATTTTTTTTAGCTAATTTATTTGTAGCTGATACATATGCAGAATAATACACCACAACGCTTTCTTTGTGGAATATTTCTACAATTTCGGAAGCTAGTTTATAAAATTCTTCACTGGAAATTTTCTTCGCACAATTGTTTTCTAGTTTGTGGTGTATTAGCAGCTGGCTCAATTTCCTTCGGGAACCCTCCGTTAGTAAGCCTCCTTTTCCCTCTTTGAGTATTGCTCTGCCGTCTAAACTTTCCTGTATGTAAAACACAAACATTATTGATCCCAAGTTTTTATTGTTGTTGAACGAATGAATAAATTAATGTGTAAATTTTAATAACAATATCATTTTCAAGACAGACTCTTTTGCCAAATACCTGGAATTTTTTCGACATACAAGATTTGAAACAAATACAATTACCTAGGTATCTTTATTAATTAAATAAAAATAAAAAACTAATCCTAATATTCTAAATGTGAAAGTTTGGATGTTTGTTACACAATTACGCAAAAACAGATTTGGATGAAATGGCCACACAGATAGTTTATAACCTTCCACACTTTGACATGCAATATGAGCTAATATCCTAAAGTGCTCTGTACTAAAGCGGTCATCTTCCTTTTAATGTGTATACTAGGTACCATCAAACACTTACCAAATAAATACTATACATACGGATGTACTTACATTTTTGCTGGTTCAACAATATACTACTAACTATGTATATTCTACTAGTACACTAAGCTTGACTATTGCCTTGTCTAAATAAGTACTCATACAATCTACTAAAAGAAAATAACATTACATTTAGTAGTTTCGATACCTGAAACAAAAAAAGCCCCCTTAAATATTTATTTTATTCGGTTTTTCAGTAAGTATATGTTGTTATAGCGGCAACAGAAATATGTACATCATCTGTGAAGATATCAACTGTCTAGCTATCAAGGTTCATGAGATACAGCCTGGTGACAGACAGACAGCGAAGTCTAAGATAGGGTCCCGTTTTACCCTTTGGGTTGGAACCCTAATAGGGGTGAGGTCGCCTGTGAGAATTGTATTACGATTCTACAATATTGTAAACTTGTAACTACAATTATTATGCTTTTAATAAACTAGTTTTTCTGACAAATTTGTAACTTATTGCCTGTCAACCGTCAAGTGAAAATCTTTATTGAACAGAAATATGTAAAATTGTCGCTAGAAGTAGACAATTTTGTAAATTGTATTTTTTTACAGGATATAAATATAAATTGTAATTGTAATTACAAATTGTAAATAGTAAAAGCAGTAACAGACAATCGAATTTGGTATGGGCCGGACAACAGATTTGGTTCGCTCCGAACCATATCTGTCCGTCTGCAAAAGCAGTTTAAAAATCACTTCTATATTCATAGGCAGCCTGTCAATACAATGAAATTAGTTACGTTTTGAATGTTATGATTATGAGTAACTCACAGTGTTATTAGCTGCAGTAGAACAGATTTTTGCATCATCGCTGACATCAGTCTCCTGTTCAGCGTTCTGACTCGAGTCGTTTGGCATTTCAGGGTTCTAGAAAAATATATCGCGTTACTTTGCAGAGGTCCATGAGAAAAAAACAAAGGAAAATTTAATTTACGTACATTGACAGTCGCTTTTTGTTTTTGAAGCCAATTTTTAAATCTAATTCTGGGGCCAATTTTCGGAATCAATTCTTTTAATTCTTCATCGCTTAACAGAATGGCTGTTTCTATTGAGTTTATAAGGTTGTCTGAAAAAAAGCAAATCCTGGTGTATAAATGAACTATATTATGACGCGTGGACAGCCACGCGGTAATTTAACAGTTAGATTACGAAAAAGGTTACCGTTTGGCTTTGTGAATTTGTTATAGAGCTTGCAATTTTATGTACTAAAACCGAAATCTTTATACAGCGAATCAAATGAATCTTTGAAACGGTAACCTAATATGTAAATTATGATTATTTATTATCAAAATGGCCGGACTTCATCTGGCCTTAAATTTTTCTAGGGCACCTTTCCATGATCTTACTACTGGACAAAGCTGTTTCACATGACAATAATGAAACAATCTGCTAACTGATTTAAACCAGCACGGGTGACAAATCAATAAAGTTTATAACATTACCTACGTTTGTAACACACAATCGAAATAAAACCGACATGCAAGCAATGGCTTACCTTCAAGAAATGGCACTACGTCACTTAATCCTTCCTCTTCCAAAAGATCTGCAATTTCCATGGTAGTAACTATATTTTATTAAAATCAAAATGGATTTAATGGGCTAATCTGCGCGTACGCGTTGGTCGGCACTCGGCGGCGGGTAAGTAATGGCGGCGGCCGGCGGGGCGGTCGCGACAGTGTCGCCAGGTGAAGTTTTCACTTTACCCCGGGCCTGGTCTCAATTTACCCTAGAATCCATGTTACATAATAAATTTACCCTAAATGATTTTTTTCGTTCTTTACAAATAAAACATTATTTATTCTTAGTAGGTATTTTATTAGGCTCAGCTTTAGTATACATACCGCGGAGTTGGACGTTCACATTTGTTTTTACAGAAAGACCTTGATTTCGTAAGCTTTGCACTTAGATATTTTATGTCGGAAACTAAATATTTTACGTCTGAAACTAAGGTTGGGCTTTAGTATACATACCGCGAGGGGGGGGGGGGGGGGGGGGGGCGAGGGGAGGGGGGGGGAGGGTGTCTACTCCCCCTCCAAGCCAAACTTGTAGGAACCTAATAGTTTTCGAGATATTAATTTTTTTTAATTTTGAGGTTAGGTTCTCAAATTTCCTGCCTAACACTGATAGTTATGACGGAGATTGGGTAAAAGTAGCTTGGAGGGTGGGAGGGAGGGAGAAGGAGGGGGTATTACCTTTGTATATATAAAATAGTACCTTTATTTTCCAGTTATGCAGTCCCTGGTCTCAGCTTACAAGTTAAACAGTTTTGGAATAGCAATTTACGAAACATTATTTAATTTTATTCGCCCATACAACTTTAGCATGTCCTTTTGCTACCTTTTTCAAGAAAAATTATCACTATTTTTACATTACATTTACAGGCGTACAGACAAATTATGACACCTAGATCCGATATTCTAATAAATCCAGCAGTCGGCTACTAAAATGCGTAATTGTTTATTCGTTAGAAAACAGCCAGGTGGTCGCAAGCTGCATCTTACAGACTTACTTTGTTTACCTTATATTTTTAATTAACTGAACTGGTTGCCCACTTGGTTAATCTTCACTCCATCGTCACTTGGAAAATTTTATAAATCACAGGCCTAGGTAGGTATTAGTTTCTAGACCATGTCTACAAAATTAAATTGACTTTGAAAGGTTAATATTCAAAATAATTATCTGAACACCTTTGTATGTACGGCCAGCGTCATAAATATATATACGATAACAAGAGCTCAAAAATATCTACATACCTCTATGTCACTGACAATAAGGTTGGTGTTTACCTATTGGCATAGTTTACATATTTTGACTCGATAGCTGTATATATATTAATGACGCTGACTGTACCATGCCAGCATAAGAAAAATACAGGTGCGAGTATCGTAAGGCATGGTGTGCAATACGAAACACGTATAGTGCACCATGCCTTATACCCGCAGCAGTATCGCATGCACTCAGGCGTGTGTCTAATTAGACACTCTTGATTTTTAGGTTTCCGTTTTTCCTTTATTGAGGGTACGGAACCCTAAAAATCAAGTATGTCTAATAGCCATCCATCTATGTACGTATGGTGAAGGGTATGGTGCCTTATTGTCCCGCACTAGTATCATACCTCTTATTTTTCTTCTCATCATATATATTTGTCCACTGCTGGACATATGCCTCTCCCATGGTTCTTCTATGTCGTCCTCGATGCGGCGTATCTGGTCGAGGTCGGTCCTGCCATCTTAGGAATGGCGGTCTGCCCACGCTTTGACTTCCCGTTCATACCTCTACTATAACAGTTAATACGTTTTATACACATTTTGCTTTGTAGTATAAGTAGTACAACCTGCACTGGTAACATAGATATCTACTTATAAATAATGGTGCGGGTACGCTAAAGAATGATGTATCATTATTAAAGCTGACCAGATTTAAAGGAGGTATTTTTCAGATTAAATGTCTTTTACTGGCAATAGTTACGTCATTGCCATTATGAATTCATTTAAAACTCTGGTCAGGCTTTATTTACTGTTGTACTTGTACGATATTAGTGCGGCTATATTATTATTATTATGCAAAAATAATTTTATAGCAAACTTTACAGCTGCACCGATATAGCACCAAAGTCCGGACCTGTATGTGAGAAGCATACAATAATTAATAATTTAGGCAAAATAATACTTCACGATACATATGCATTCAGTATACATGCAGCAATGATACAACATTTTTTAATTTTTTAAACTTTTACAAGGTTAATAACAGAAAAAATTCTGAAGAAGTTCTGTTCTCAAACCCCGTACAAGTTTTATAGGCTTACGTGGTTAAAAGTAAATAGACATAAAAGATTCATATTATTTATTTTCAATCGTAAAATTGAGCCATACATAAAAACCACAACAAGCTAAATTAATACTATTCTAGAATTGGGATCATAGCTGTCAAGTTACACAAAAACACAACAAGCTTAATTAATCATACTTTTCTAGAATATTACATGGTCGTCAACTTTCTAGAATATTACATGGTCGTCAACTTGGCGTACCTCACCTTTTCCACATTGGATGCGGTTTAGGCGGTGATCTGCAGTTTCTGCCCACTTTTCTTCAACAGATTTCCATGGATCGACATTGTTTTTCAGCCACAGTAATGTTTCTTCATAGACAATACCTGTAATTTATATGTGTATGGTGGGATGACTTAACAAGAGGAAGGGCAGAGTGAGATGACAGCAGTCGAGCTGTCAAGCGTCAAACGTCAAACTGACGCGCAACGAACTGTAAATATTGTTTTCTTTTTTGAACTAATATTAATATTTAATATTAAAGTCTGTTTTTCTAACCCGGATACTAAATAACTAGTATGGAAAATATCAAATAATGTATGGGATGCTGTCTGTTTGCAGTTGCAACTTTAAGTGAACGCATTCTAAAGATATAGTCATATTTATTAAGGTGCTAACAAATTAGGTACCGATATTTTAAGAGAAGATACCGCCGAGTATACTAGCAACTGTATAAATATCGGTAACTAATTTGTTAACACCTTAAATATACATATACATACATATTATACAACGTGTTTTTGTTCAATTGCTAAAACTTTAAGGGTTAATTCTTTAGGTCTTATTGAGTAAATATTTCAAAGAAACTAATTTCCTAACTCGCACCGTTTTCATATTATTTAAAATCCAAATTTAATCTGTAATGTAAGTTTAACCAGTGTAAAATCTTCTTTTTACCAAAGACTATGACTTCTGTCATCGATAAAGTTCTATCAGTGACGTGAAAATGACAACAAGTTATTGCCTAACTCAAAAGGACCTTTTACAATAGCCATCAAATAAATATTTCATTATTTTGTATGGAAGCCAAAAAAAAATTTTTTTTTTTCGAATATCATTAAACGGTTTAAGGGATGAGTTTGCTTTAATGTTCCAAGCACTATGTCGAAGTTATAGCAATTGAAGAAAAACACGGTGTATATACAGGTTGTTCGGCACATGGTCCTGTATATATTCAAAATCCTATATACGGTATTTCCTGAATAATGAAATTTAGCAAGAAGCAAGGTCGTCAGCAAAAGTAAATTGTCAATTTCTAGTTTTATCACATAGAATTGGTGTTCAATAAAGAATATTTGTATTATATTGTATTGACATTAACCGGTACCCTCGCGGTGCGAGCCCGACTCGAATTTGACTAGTAATTATTTGCTTACCACTTTCCAGAGATTCCAGGCTATGGATGTCCTCATCTGTGATAGTTGGCGTGGATCTGAGCGATGATCCCGACGACTTAGAGGATGAACGGCTAGTTCCCGGCAACTGTCCACTTTCCCGCAACTTTCTCCTTCGTGCTATGTAACTCTCGTATAACTTGCCACTAGCATTTTTTTTAGCTAATTTATTTGTAGCTGATACATATGCAGAATAATACACCACAACGCTTTCTTTGTGGAATATTTCTACAATTTCGGAAGCTAGTTTATAAAATTCTTCACTGGAAATTTTCTTCGCACAATTGTTTTCTAGTTTGTGGTGTATTAGCAGCTGGCTCAATTTCCTTCGGGAACCCTCCGTTAGTAAGCCTCCTTTTCCCTCTTTGAGTATTGCTCTGCCGTCTAAACTTTCCTGTATGTAAAACACAAACATTATTGATCCCAAGTTTTTATTGTTGTTGAACGAATGAATAAATTAATGTGTAAATTTTAATAACAATATCATTTTCAAGACAGACTCTTTTGCCAAATACCTGGAATTTTTTCGACATACAAGATTTGAAACAAATACAATTACCTAGGTATCTTTATTAATTAAATAAAAATAAAAAACTAATCCTAATATTCTAAATGTGAAAGTTTGGATGTTTGTTACACAATTACGCAAAAACAGATTTGGATGAAATGGCCACACAGATAGTTTATAACCTTCCACACTTTGACATGCAATATGAGCTAATATCCTAAAGTGCTCTGTACTAAAGCGGTCATCTTCCTTTTAATGTGTATACTAGGTACCATCAAACACTTACCAAATAAATACTATACATACGGATGTACTTACATTTTTGCTGGTTCAACAATATACTACTAACTATGTATATTCTACTAGTACACTAAGCTTGACTATTGCCTTGTCTAAATAAGTACTCATACAATCTACTAAAAGAAAATAACATTACATTTAGTAGTTTCGATACCTGAAACAAAAAAAGCCCCCTTAAATATTTATTTTATTCGGTTTTTCAGTAAGTATATGTTGTTATAGCGGCAACAGAAATATGTACATCATCTGTGAAGATATCAACTGTCTAGCTATCAAGGTTCATGAGATACAGCCTGGTGACAGACAGACAGCGAAGTCTAAGATAGGGTCCCGTTTTACCCTTTGGGTTGGAACCCTAATAGGGGTGAGGTCGCCTGTGAGAATTGTATTACGATTCTACAATATTGTAAACTTGTAACTACAATTATTATGCTTTTAATAAACTAGTTTTTCTGACAAATTTGTAACTTATTGCCTGTCAACCGTCAAGTGAAAATCTTTATTGAACAGAAATATGTAAAATTGTCGCTAGAAGTAGACAATTTTGTAAATTGTATTTTTTTACAGGATATAAATATAAATTGTAATTGTAATTACAAATTGTAAATAGTAAAAGCAGTAACAGACAATCGAATTTGGTATGGGCCGGACAACAGATTTGGTTCGCTCCGAACCATATCTGTCCGTCTGCAAAAGCAGTTTAAAAATCACTTCTATATTCATAGGCAGCCTGTCAATACAATGAAATTAGTTACGTTTTGAATGTTATGATTATGAGTAACTCACAGTGTTATTAGCTGCAGTAGAACAGATTTTTGCATCATCGCTGACATCAGTCTCCTGTTCAGCGTTCTGACTCGAGTCGTTTGGCATTTCAGGGTTCTAGAAAAATATATCGCGTTACTTTGCAGAGGTCCATGAGAAAAAAACAAAGGAAAATTTAATTTACGTACATTGACAGTCGCTTTTTGTTTTTGAAGCCAATTTTTAAATCTAATTCTGGGGCCAATTTTCGGAATCAATTCTTTTAATTCTTCATCGCTTAACAGAATGGCTGTTTCTATTGAGTTTATAAGGTTGTCTGAAAAAAAGCAAATCCTGGTGTATAAATGAACTATATTATGACGCGTGGACAGCCACGCGGTAATTTAACAGTTAGATTACGAAAAAGGTTACCGTTTGGCTTTGTGAATTTGTTATAGAGCTTGCAATTTTATGTACTAAAACCGAAATCTTTATACAGCGAATCAAATGAATCTTTGAAACGGTAACCTAATATGTAAATTATGATTATTTATTATCAAAATGGCCGGACTTCATCTGGCCTTAAATTTTTCTAGGGCACCTTTCCATGATCTTACTACTGGACAAAGCTGTTTCACATGACAATAATGAAACAATCTGCTAACTGATTTAAACCAGCACGGGTGACAAATCAATAAAGTTTATAACATTACCTACGTTTGTAACACACAATCGAAATAAAACCGACATGCAAGCAATGGCTTACCTTCAAGAAATGGCACTACGTCACTTAATCCTTCCTCTTCCAAAAGATCTGCAATTTCCATGGTAGTAACTATATTTTATTAAAATCAAAATGGATTTAATGGGCTAATCTGCGCGTACGCGTTGGTCGGCACTCGGCGGCGGGTAAGTAATGGCGGCGGCCGGCGGGGCGGTCGCGACAGTGTCGCCAGGTGAAGTTTTCACTTTACCCCGGGCCTGGTCTCAATTTACCCTAGAATCCATGTTACATAATAAATTTACCCTAAATGATTTTTTTCGTTCTTTACAAATAAAACATTATTTATTCTTAGTAGGTATTTTATTAGGCTCAGCTTTAGTATACATACCGCGGAGTTGGACGTTCACATTTGTTTTTACAGAAAGACCTTGATTTCGTAAGCTTTGCACTTAGATATTTTATGTCGGAAACTAAATATTTTACGTCTGAAACTAAGGTTGGGCTTTAGTATACATACCGCGAGGGGGGGGGGGGAGGGGGGGGCGAGGGGGGGGGGGGGGAGGGTGTCTACTCCCCCTCCAAGCCAAACTTGTAGGAACCTAATAGTTTTCGAGATATTAATTTTTTTTAATTTTGAGGTTAGGTTCTCAAATTTCCTGCCTAACACTGATAGTTATGACGGAGATTGGGTAAAAGTAGCTTGGAGGGTGGGAGGGAGGGAGAAGGAGGGGGTATTACCTTTGTATATATAAAATAGTACCTTTATTTTCCAGTTATGCAGTCCCTGGTCTCAGCTTACAAGTTAAATAGTTTTGGAATAGCAATTTACGAAACATTATTTAATTTTATTCGCCCATACAACTTTAGCATGTCCTTTTGCTACCTTTTTCAAGAAAAATTATCACTATTTTTACATTACATTTACAGGCGTACAGACAAATTATGACACCTAGATCCGATATTCTAATAAATCCAGCAGTCGGCTACTAAAATGCGTAATTGTTTATTCGTTAGAAAACAGCCAGGTGGTCGCAAGCTGCATCTTACAGACTTACTTTGTTTACCTTATATTTTTAATTAACTGAACTGGTTGCCCACTTGGTTAAACACAAATTACCACCAAACAACATAACTTTAAATTGATGGCAACCCCAAATGCGTTACACGCGGTACATAAGTAAGCGCGTACATTATAATGAGGCGGCTTACTTATTTTACGTAAGGGGCCAATTGCGCATCTATACGACCGCCTCATTATAATGCACGCGCTTACTTATTTTACGTAAAGCGCTTACTTATTTTACTAAATGTTAACAATAACATTTATTAGCATAATACATGTTTTTTTACTGTATTCTATACTTTTATACGAACAACATTATGTTTATTAATTTTATTGTTTTTTTTTTGTAATCATAATAACGATTTTAATGAAGTTTGCAAGAGGTAATGATGTATGGCCCCTCGATTCTTATATTCCAATAAAATCCAGCGGTCGGCTACTCATCATCATTAAGTCCTATGTCCCCCCTTCGGGGCAGAGGGCAGACACTACTCTTTTCCAGGCCGATCTGTCGGACGCTCTATGCTTTAGCTCGCCCCACGTAAGGCCGATCTTTTTCGCTTCATCAAGTATAGTACGCCGCCAAGTTTGTTTTGGCCGTCCGCGTTTTCTTTGACCTTGCGGGTTCCAATCCAACGCCTGCTTGGGTATATGGTCAGGTGCTCGACGCAGTGTATGCCCGATCCAGTTCCATTTTCGGCGTCGGATTTGAAGATCTGCTACTAAAATGCATAATTGTTTATTACGTTAGAAAGCAGCCAGGTGGTCGCTGCATCTTATAGACTTATTTTGTTAATAATTATTATTTTGTTTCGCTTTTATATTCAACTAATGTGGTTGCCCACTTGGTTGTTAAAAAAAAATTACCCTCCTTTTCTTCGGCAGTCGGGTAAAAAGAGCAAACACAAACACGCTAAATCTACTTATGAAGTAACTAATGACCATCAAACAATTTTAGTCCTATTTAAGTCGTAAGTCCGCCCCCACATGGAGTACTGCTGTCATCTCTGGGCGTGAGCATCTAGATACCAGCTTGGGCCTTTTGACTCTATCCAAAGACGTGCTGTGCGAATTGTCGACGATCCTAAACTTACAATCTTCCATCGCTTGTATAATGGGTTGTGCACTGAGGAGCTGTTTGACATGATGCCCACGGCTGCATTCTACCACCGCACCGCTCGCCGCAGACAGGGCGTTCATCCCCATTAGGGCATGTAAATCTCGGTATTTTTTCAATCCCGGTATTGGTTTCGGTATTGGACCTCAATACCGGTATTGAAGTTCTCAATTTGTACTTGAATATTTTAAATAAAAACACGTTTTTGGAACGTTAGTTCCTTATGGGACGATGCGGTTGGGAAAAAAGCCGGCAAAAAACGTCCGGACCGAGAGAAAGAATTTAAGTATAATGTATTCGAACTTAAACCTTAACATAAAATAATTAAAGTTCAATTTCGAATGCGTAATTCCGAAAATGCGTAAGATTTTTATGTATAGTTTAAATTTCGAATGTAGAGAGGTATTCAGAGAGAGAAGAAACGAAATGTCAGATGAGTGAGATGACCCATCTAAGAGGCTTTTGAAAGAATCCTTTAGTTGACTCGAAAAGACGAATGGCGGTTGGTGTGTGTTTACGATTAGTGTTGAATGAAACCAAGTGTTTATTGAGTTTCGATATTTGGGGCTCCCTGGGATCACAAAACAGGAAACTGTTACCAAAATTTTAAAAAAGTCAGCGCCATTTGGAAATTCTTTGTTATTAAACCGATTTCGTTCAAAATCGATATCTGAGGATCCCTAGGATCACAAAACAGGAAACTGGTACCATAATTTAAAAAAGTCAGCGCCATTTTGAAATTCTTTGTTATTGAACCGATTTCGTTCAAAACCGATATCTGAGGATCCCTAGGATCACAAAACAGGAAACTGTTACCAAAATTTAAAAAGTCAGCGCCATTTTGAAATTCTTTGTTATTGTACCGATTTCGTTCAAAATCAATATCTGAGGATCCATAGGATCACAAAACAGGAAACTGATACCAAAATTTAAAAAAGTCAGCGCCATTGTGAAATTCTTTGTTATTGAACCGATTTCGTTCAAAATCGATATCTGAGGATCCATAAGATTACAAAACATCACTTACCATCAGGTGAGATCGCAGTCAAGGGCTAATTTGTAGTGATTAAAAAAAATATATCGAAACAGGAAACTGTGACTTTTTTAAATTTTGGTAACAGTTTCCTGTTTTGTGATCCTAGGGATCCTCAGATATCGATTTTGAACGAAATCGGTCAATAACAAAGAATTTCAAATAAGCGCTGACTTTTTAAAATTTTGGTAGCAGTTTCCTGTTTTGTGATCCTAGGGATCCTCAGATATCGGTTTTGAACGAAATCGGTTCAATAACAAAGAATTTCAAAATGGCGCTGACTTTTTTAAATTATGGTACCAGTTTCCTGTTTTGTGATCCTAGGGATCCTCAGATATTGATTTTGAACGAAATCGGTCAATAACAAAGAATTTCAAAATGGCGCTGACTTTTTAAAATTTTGGTAGCAGTTTCCTGTTTTGTGATCCTAGGGATCCTCAGATATCGGTTTTGAACGAAATCGGTTCAATAACAAAGAATTTCAAAATGGCGCTGACTTTTTTAAATTATGGTACCAGTTTCCTGTTTTGTGATCCTAGGGATCCTCAGATATCGATTTTGAACGAAATCGGTTCAATAACAAAGAATTTCAAAATGGCGCTGACTTTTTTAAAATTTTGGTAACAGTTTCCTGTTTTGTGATCCCAGGGAGCCCCAAATATCGAAACTCAATAAACACTTGGTTTCATTCAACACTAATCGTAAACACACACCAACCGCCATTCGTCTTTTCGAGTCAACTAAAGGATTCTTTCAAAAGCCTCTTAGATGGGTCATCTCACTCATCTGACATTTCGTTTCTTCTCTCTCTGAATACCTCTCTACATTCGAAATTTAAACTATACATAAAAATCTTACGCATTTTCGGAATTACGCATTCGAAATTGAACTTTAATTATTTTATGTTAAGGTTTAAGTTCGAATACATTATACTTAAATTCTTTCTCTCGGTCCGGACGTTTTTGCCGGCTTTTTTCCCAACCGCATCGTCCCATAAGGAACTAACGTTCCAAAAACGTGTTTTTATTTAAAATATTCAAGTACAAATTGAGAACTTCAATACCGGTATTGAGGTCCAATACCGAAACCAATACCGGGATTGAAAAAATACCGAGATTTACATGCCCTAATGGGGATGAACGCCCTGTCTGCGGCGAGCGGTGCGGTGGTAGAATGCAGCCGTGGGCATCATGTCAAACAGCTCCTCAGTGCACAACCCATTATACAAGCGATGGAAGATTGTAAGTTTAGGATCGTCGACAATTCGCACAGCACGTCTTTGGATAGAGTCAAAAGGCCCAAGCTGGTGTCTAGGTGCTCACGCCCAGAGATTTATTGATTTATTATTGATTTATTGATTTATTAAATAATATCCTCGGTACGCTTACAGCAATGCCAAAACGCATACCGAGTCAGGAATTACACATTTGACAAAATTCATTAAAACTAATATTAAATACGTCTAGCTGTTGGTGCTGAGCAATCAGATCGTTGAGCAGAGTAAGTACTCGTAGATGACAGCAGTACTCCATGTGGGGGCGGACTTACGACTTAAATAGGACTAAAATTGTTTGATGGTCATTAGTTACTTCATAAGTAGATTTAGCGTGTTTGTGTTTGCTCTTTTTACCCGACTGCCGAAGAAAAGGAGGGTAATTTTTTTTTTAACAACCAAGTGGGCAACCACATTAGTTGAATATAAAAGCGAAACAAAATAATAATTATTAACAAAATAAGTCTATAAGATGCAGCGACCACCTGGCTGCTTTCTAACGTAATAAACAATTATGCATTTTAGTAGCAGATCTTCAAATCCGACGCCGAAAATGGAACTGGATCGGGCATACACTGCGTCGAGCACCTGACCATATACCCAAGCAGGCGTTGGATTGGAACCCGCAAGGTCAAAGAAAACGCGGACGGCCAAAACAAACTTGGCGGCGTACTATACTTGATGAAGCGAAAAAGGTCGGCCTTACGTGGGGCGAGCTAAAGCATAGAGCGTCCGACAGATTGGCCTGGAAAAGAGTAGTGTCTGCCCTCTGCCCCGAAGGGGGGACATAGGACTTAATGATGATGAGTAGCCGACCGCTGGATTTTATTGGAATATAAGAATCGAGGGGCCATACATCATTACCTCTTGCAAACTTCATTAAAATCGTTATTATGATTACAAAAAAAAAACAATAAAATTAATAAACATAATGTTGTTCGTATAAAAGTATAGAATACAGTAAAAAAACATGTATTATGCTAATAAATGTTATTGTTAACATTTAGTAAAATAAGTAAGCGCTTTACGTAAAATAAGTAAGCGCGTGCATTATAATGAGGCGGTCGTATAGATGCGCAATTGGCCCCTTACGTAAAATAAGTAAGCCGCCTCATTATAATGTACGCGCTTACTTATTTTACGTAAAGCGCTTACTTATTTTACTAAATGTTAAAGAATTTCAAAATGGCGCTGACTTTTTTAAATTAATATTTATGTTATAAGGAACTACGTTCCTATCTGGTGTCCCACGACACCACACTTTTTTAATAATTTGCAACCTTGTATTTATTTAAAATCTTAATTAAAAACACTAACAATCGATATTATACTTATTATAGTTCCTCTAATAATATTGTGTTATCGTTCATTTTAAATCATCTACATTTTCATAAAAAAAAATCTCAGTCTTATTTAGTAGGATGTTGCTAGAATATATAAATATTCGCTAAATATTGAATTTCGCTAATGTCTGTATATTTTTTTCAATACCGGTTTCGGTATTGCACCTAGTTCAATACCGGTATTTGAATCTCGGAAATATCGACCGAGATCCCGGGATTTAGAGATCTCGGGATCCCGGTATTCATGCCCTAATCCCCATGCCTTGGAACCGAAATGGTCGTGTACGGTACGGTTCCAAAGGAATTTTCTTCCGCGAACACTCAAGCTATGGAATGAGCTCCCTGCCGAGGTTTTTCCAAGGGACTACAGCATGAAGTTCTTCAAAAAGGAGTGTACCTACAGATTTTTAATGGGTCGGCAACGTGCATGTGAATCCCCTGGAGTTGCAGGCGTCCATACGCTGCGGTAACCGCTTTTCATCAGGCGGGCCGTACACTTGTTTGCCACCAAGGTAGTATAAAAAAAACAAATACGCTAATTGCGCAGCAATAGGTACGGCTGCAGTAAATTGTTCGCGGCTCCTTAAGTAATGTACGCGCTTAATGCGACTACTGAAAGTGTTTGTGATTTACAAGTGGACGCGTTTTCATGGTTCCTCATTTTACTAAATATTAACTTTAACATTCATTAGCATAATACATGTTTTTTTAAAGTGATTGATAATTTCGTTGGACTGTTCATCGTGTTCATAGCGTAATGGCGAAAGCAATCGACTATCACGGTAGATTACGAAGGTTCAAACCCGGCCCTGCGCAAATTCTTTTTTATATTATTGTATACTATATTATTACTCGACAAACAAGTTTTATAACTTTAATATTAACGTGTAATAACACGACTGCCCAAAGAAAAAGCGTGTATTGTTTTATTATAATTATTATATCTGTTCATCTATTTAGTACCCGACTGCCGACAGACGAAACGGTACCTACTGCACCTACTGTTTTAACGGGTTTTTTAGTCAGATAGATTTTGCGTTTTGACATCGTGTCGAGGTGTGAATTTTGAATGTAATTATGTAGTAATTAATACATGTATTATCCCAAAGTATCTCAGCAAAAACGTGAATGCAAGTAATTCACACCCTGTGAAATTTTTTAAGTGTCTACCGATTACTAAATATCAACGCCATCTAGCGGATAATTTAAACACCTCAGCAGCCTCTGAAGCAATCCATCGATAACGAAAGGTCATTGCGAACCCGTCTAGTAGTTAGTTTGAATGGAAACATATAGATGGCGCAATGAAATGTACATAGGTACCTATACCATACCAATGAAATAGATGTAATTAACTTCAGTTCATTGATTTGATTTGACGGAATAATATTATGTTTTCAACGTTTTACAGATTGTGCATTGATTGTGTATGTAATCTATTCCGACAATTCCGTTGTGATAAGTAAATAGACAGCATATGTATGCTTCCGTAATCGGAATGCGTGTGAAATGATGTGTAATTATGTGGCAACATGACTAGTTTAGTGTTCCGAAGGATGACCAATCCGATTACAAATTAAGTACCTATACAGTGGTATTAATTAGCCAGTGTGCGTACGTAATGTATCGGCATATCCCCGACGATCAGTACGATGATTTGGCATTTGGCAAGCAAGCCTGGCAGGTTACTATTATAAATGTTAAGAATGCGCCACAGTAATTTAATGATGCGGCTGACGTCGTAAAGATGCTATGTACCGAACACAGTCTGTAAGTAAGCCGATTTCGTCTAATGTCCGAGGATACGTAAATGATTAAGTAGGCGGAGACATTATTAATTATCCAGTGTCCGTAAAATGTTTCGGCATATCCCCGACCCTGCTCGTACGTTATGTACGTAACGGGATACATTATTTAATGAGACGGAGTCAGTACGATGATTTGGCAACCAGTTACTGTTATAAAGAGCCTGGATACTGAAATAATGCGGCTGTATAACTTCGTACGTATAGCGCATACATATTTCATGTTACGGCTTAAATAAATTACGTAGCCTGCTCTGTTAATACATAAGCGGGATCATTAAACCGGATACGTAAATGTTACCAGTGCGGGCACAGTAATTTCTTGACGCGCTATACGTATTAAGGATACGGCCTCATTACAAGTAACTCGTTGACATTGTCTTTACAGAGCATTATGCCGCATACTTACCTAACATGGTGTCGTTCCATTATAAGGATGGCTCTTATAATTTACGTGTGAAAAGCACGTGATACGTATCTGGCTGCCAGATCATTACAAATTTGCCCATCGTAAGTAGCCCGTTTTTCTCAGTGTGCTTTCGATCAGTATTATTGAATTCGTTTGATTAACAATAATGCAATAGTGATATAAAAATACTGTTATATATGTATTATAGCGTTGATTTATTACTCTAACTATAATAACTTTGACTTGTAGTGCGATGGTATAAGAAAATCGTAATCGCTTACGTTTGCAAACCGGCGTTGTACCTAGGTACCTACTAGCAAATCGAAAAGAGTTTTTTCGATTACTCCTTAGACAGTTCAAATTTGACCTATTCATAAGGAAATACATTCCCGATATGTTCCTTTATGTAACACAATTGATTAAAATCGTGTATCGTTTGCATAGCGAATCGGTTAAGGTCGGCCTACAACGCTTCGTGCAACTACTCGTAAGATCAGCCCTACGTAGCCAGCAGTCCAGCCGAAAGCTGCTGCCTATACGCGCTTTTTGACGTCACCCTCTGCAGAATCATAATCCAAACAGTTTCTTAAATCACAAATATACTTGCTGCATCGAACAAAAATTTATTTTATAAACGTGCTAAAACGTTTACAAAGTGTTGTCGAATAGACGATGGCCGAAGGGCCTACGGAAGGGACTACGGAACCGTAGCTCCTCGCTTGGTATACCAAACAGATCCATAAATCTTCTGCTGCGCAGGTATAAGCACGGGTAACTGTACTGCTCTTGAATTCTTAGTTATTTTGTTAGTTAGTTGAACTTGTGTGAGTTGAGCCGTTCACTCTGGCTTAAGTATGACATAAGTTTTGTTGACTTAACTAAGTACCTAAATAGTATAACTTGTAAGGACAGATCCTCAAACCGCAAAGTCATAACTTACACAGCTTTACAACAGTCACTTAACAAACAACGTAGGCACATAATGTTCGTGAACTACTAGCCATTTAAGTTTACACGTATGAAACTATTCTATGTTCTAATAGCACAGCAGTTAACTTAAAGAATTATTTCTGACAAAACCCATTTTTTTAAATGGCTCGAAACTGCATGAGGCTACTCCAGTATGGCTAGCATGAGCACTACGAGTAAAATTATGTCTACCCGTTGTCTCTATTTGTCTACCGAAGCTAACATCTTTACTTGTCTCGTTACGTCAAAAGTAGATATAAAAGTATTATTTCTTATCTGTAGTATTTTTCTCTATACCTTTACATGTCAAAGTTGTCACCCCGGGACTCAAAAGGCCCCAAGCTTTTTATGTGAAAATCTGCGTAAGAGCGCTTGTAGATGTCTGTTTTCCTCGGCGCGAAACACTGACAATATCTGTTACTCAACTGTTGTCAATACTGTTAGCTTACCTGAGCAAGAAAAGACCGTTTGAACTTTAACGGATTCAGTACGAGAGTTGACATTAGCTCGTTAATCTCAACGTTAACGGATTTTACCACATATACGTAAAGTTTTTCTGATATATTTAGATTTTAGAGACCCTTAGCTGGTAACATATTATTATGTAACACTACAACACTGATAAAAAAAACCCGGTCTGTTGTCCGGTGAAAGCACAGATATATGTTCTGTGGGTGAAAGTCACGGACGTCCACGAGGTGCCTCAAAAATCTGCACCCTTAAAAACATTTCAAGCCTCTGAGAGCATTATTATCGCAAACATTGCTACGACGCTAAGACGTGTGCTTATGTTATATCACAAAATAATCTTCAACGACACCTACGAAAATACCTATTTTTATATTTGTTATATACTATACTTATACTCATATTATACGAACTTATAGGCGTTCACACTGCTGAACGCGCGCGCTTTAAAAATGTAACGTTCCTGAAAAACACATTTAAATCCTATTTTCAAGTTAATTAAGTAGGTATTTTATTATTTTTTTAAATATTTTTAAAACAAAGGCATGTAAATTTTTTTTTTAAAATGATAACTAAGTAATCGATAATCTAGGAAACTAAAATTACCTTAACACATTCAAGAATAACTTTGCTTCAATGGCTATACCACGTCGACGAATTTGAAAACGGTGGCATAAAGTACCTAAAGTACCTGCCTAAAACGCCAGACACAATAAAACGAGAGCGCTGCCTACAGCAGTAAGCATAATATTATTATTCCATTCATTAAAACGATGAGGGGCTCAGCTGAAGGGTTTTCATCACAGACATAAGCCCTTTTATAGATTATTATTATAAGTATCTGAATTAATGTTATACCCATAGTTGCAGCTTCAGAAGAGTAATCCATACTAATAATATAATAAATGCGAAAGTGTATCTGTATGTCCGTCTGTCTGTCTGTCTGCTACGCCTTCATGGTCCATCTTTTTAAACGATTTTGATGAAATTTGGTCTAGAGATAGTTTGTATCCCGGAGAAGGACATAGGCCAACCCGGAAAATTAAGGAACTCCCGCGGGAATCAAAAAACCTTGATCCACATGGACGAAGTCACGGGCATCGATCATAGTTATAAATAATCGAACCTAAAGCTAAGTGACCACTAGCAATAAAACTTTCAGAAGAAAACCCTGGCAAATCACTCGCACTGTGTAAACGTAGTAAGTCATAGTCTGCATGTAAGTAATCTGCATTCTGCAATTTTTAATGCTAATGGACACTTAGCTAATGAAACGATACGTTAGGCATAACAAAGATTTTCGCTTTTCCTTTTCTTTTAAAAGCTTTCTAAGAACAGATATCATTCACAGAAACGTTTTTCTGTTTCTTTTACAGCAATGGTCACAATATGCAATTAGGCAATTACTTAGCGCTGTGAATGGATTTTTGTTGATATCCATTGCAGTAAAGATTTGCAATAGCATCAATCCTTTCGATTCTATCCATTAAACTGGATTATTTCAAATCAATTCGTAATAAGTAAGTAAATTTTTTTTGACCAGAATAGGTGGGTAGTGTAGTGTAGTTACAATTATAGTAAACAATATTGTGTGGTCATACGATTACATTTAATTTTTCTGAAATCTTAATCAGGCATCGTGTGGCTCGTTATAAATTCCAGTCTTATTTAACTGTGTAACGTCAGTTAACTGTCTCATTTCCCGACATCGTGAGCGGTGAAACTGAAATCTCCTGCGGGAGCTGATATATTATGAGTGCCCCGCCGAAGCTACGCAGCTTTGCACTAGCAGGCAAAAGATAAATCCTTTGTACCTAAGGTTTTTGTTGAATGAATATAACTTTATCTCGGTGAGAAAATATTGTATAGTATCTCGTCTTTTGATTTATTTAAGTATACGCCTCAATCTTAGTTATATTAATATTACTTTAAAAAAAAAATGTTTGTAACGCCACAATGACTAAACCGATTTGACTGAAATTTAGAACAGAGATAGCATACTAACCTGAATTAACATAATATATAGGCTACATTTTTTCCCGGAAAATCAAAGAATTCCCACTGGGATTTTCAAAAACCCACGTGGATGACGCGACGTCGCAGAACTCATCTAGTAAAATTATAATTATTATGCATATTAGGTACTTGGTAAGAAACTACTACATATTTTATTGCACGTATAAGTACCTACCTGGATCCAGGCGGCGCAATACCGCGGCGTGTGGAAATCCATGCAGGATACCTATGTCCATCAGTAGACGTCTATCGGTTGATGATGATGAAGTACCACCTACCTACCCGCAAGATAATAAGTGCAATTTAGATATTGTGTAATTACTGTAATTTAGGTTTTATTTCATTGGTAGTCTTGACAAATCATAAGTTGCACAAGTCCTGAGGTTGCCCTACATGAAATAAACATTTCATTATTTTTTCTGAAAATTGAGTACCTAATAATTCTTACTCTTATACTTATATCTTTGTAACATTGGATCCCAGTAGTTCAACTTTAATTAAAATTATTTATGTGCAATAATCAAATACTTCATACTAATATTATTTATATGCGAAAGTGTATTTGTTTGTTGGTTTGTCCTTCAATCACGCCGCAACGGAGCAACGGATCGGCGTGATTTTTGGTATGGGTATAGTTGAGGACCTGGAGAGTGACATAGGCTACTTTTTATCCCGGAAAATCAGGGAGTTCCCGAGGGAATCAAAAAACTTAAACCACGCGGACGGAGTAGCGGCCATCAGCTAGTTATTTATATTTATAGTTCAATCAATGCAACGCGATGGTTCAACTAATTAGTTGTCCTAGTGGGAACCCGACTTTTTGTTTATTGTCTTTAAGGTGTCATGGTGGAAGATTTTGGTTACAGTACAGCTACGTCTCCACGATAAAATCATACTGCCAAAGGTTCGGCGTACGTTTTTTTTTATAAGTGATGATGCAGTCTAAGATGGTAGCGAGCTAGCCTGAGGGACATGGCAGTTATTTTAAACCCGTGCCCCTAGTCGGTTTCTACACAGCATCGTACTGGAACGCTAAACCGTTTGGCGTCACGTCTTTGCCAGTAGGGTGGTAACTAGCTCGGCCGAAGCCTCCCACCAGGCCAGACCAGGGAAAATTCAGAAATTATAAATTACCAAACCCTGCCGGGGATCGAACCCGGGACCTCCGCATGTTAAGGCAACAGCGCTCAAGACTGCGCCACGGAGGTCGCCAAACTACTCATGGTCGTACTTCATCTCATGGGTAGATCAAATATCTGTAGCCTGTATGAAATGACAAGGATTTATTCATAGAAAACTAAAACTTGGTCAGCATGGTAGAGAAACAACATAATTTTTGATTATTATTTTAATAAATCACAAGAACGCATCGAAAGATGATGATATTCTAAGATGTAGGTACGTCGTAAATCGTAATTGACTCTATGTGTCTACAAAAAATAATATAAACGATGTTTGGAGAAAATGTGCATCTGACAGTAAGTGGTATGTAGGTACTACCTAGATTATCTTTGATTTTTTTAAATAATAATTTCTATACTAAATGATGTACTTAGTTGTTTATTTACATAACACCTTTTTAATACATTTAATTGAATATGAAGACCTATCTACATAATTTAAACATATTATTATTAAAGAACAATCCTTAATTAAACCTATTAGCTAAGGAAAATATTGCCACTTATTCTGATGACAGGTAAATAATTATCCACTATTCCAATTCTTTAAAAACCTCCTCCTTTTTTTTAAGTCGTTTAAAAATGTAAACTTGCTATCCAAAACATGATTCATTAAAATGTTAACATGTACATTTTTTCAGTAGATACTAAGCACGATTTCAATTACAAAGAAGGTGAGCGATATCGTGATAGATGAATTATAATATTATTAATTTTAAACTTACCAAAAACGGTTCATCAGTTTAAAATTGACACTTACCTACTCGGTAAATATTTTGGCAATTATTTTTGCGAAATCTCAAATGAATTTGAATTATGCATTCAAACTAGACTTTTGTTCCCATAATTAATTTTATGTACATACATATTTAAAGGTCAACACTATCGTAAATTCTCTACATGAAAAGAACAATTCACATCACTATTAATTACAATATCGAGTGCGAATACAATATTGAAGTTACGAAGAGGTATAAATTTAAAACTATGACTGTGGATTTGTTTTCTTCTGCTGGGAGGTAAGAACTAGGTGCGGCGGGTGCAGCATGTGTCCTCGCCTCCTCTAACGTGCCACTTCCTTCCCCCTCGTCCTCGTCATCATCAGGTGGAACGGTGGCTTCATGTTTCAGAGCTTCTGCACGTGGCCCAATCCCCGAAATACCAATCGATACTAAAGCAATCGTTGTTGATTGGGAGGAAAACACTGTCGGCGTTTCCGTCGCCTCGCTCACTTTAGTTATCACTTTATACAACTCCGCTTCAGTCACGTTCGCAAAAACTGAGGATTTTAGAAACATTTCAGTGAGCTCGGTAGCGTTGGGAAGAATTTTCGCAGAAAAATTGAGTAGCTCATTCCGTAACTGCGTCGAGTAGGGCACATTGCAGAGGTGTTCGCTGCATATGCAACTCATCTCCAATTCCAGTTTTGAATTAAAAGTTATTACACATGGTGATTCCTTTGCAGCAGCGCACGTTAGGAATGATGTAAAATCTGTAAAAGAAAAATTATTTTAGCAGTATTCTGCGAAAAACACTTCGGACAAAAAAAATTGTCTGGTGAAAAAAGTCTACGTGATTCACTTTTAGGTATATGAAACGTGCACAATAGGCGACAGGACGAAACGTCGTTTCCAGTGGAACTCAGACGGCGGACGGATTTCGCGCCGACGTTTCGTAATGTCCGGTATTGTCTCTGTCGGTTTCGGTCTTTTGCCATAATATCTACAATCAATGAAATATAGCTGTTACTTTGTCCATACTATAAGATGTAACTAATCCACGCGGATGAAGTGGCAGGCATCATCTAGCTTATAATAATCTAGGTGTGCAAATAACACAGAGCAACAAACTTGTGGGAAACGAGGTGCCTACATACCCTAATTAACAAATTTATACCCTAAAATTATAAATTTAATTAACATGGCAATTTCGGGTAACATCTGCACGCCGTGCACGCAACCCTTATTAAGCCAACATATTTTGACATAAAAAGCTTATTAAGTTAGCAGCCATCATCATTTTCTAAATTAAGTAAATTAAATGTAAACGGTAATAGGTATTATACCGTACTATACAAATATTTAGTTTGTCGAGGTTATTATAAGGTCGATGATTTTCTGAATGACAAAGTTGCATTTGAAGCAACCGGCCTCGCATCCAGTGACCCACAAGTCAGTGTAATACTCGTACTTGTAACGTATTGTATGTGTTGTATTGTCTACTTATTGTAACCTTTTTCTTTTTTAAGAAAAGAGCAACTGCTGAGTTTCTTGCCGGCTCTTCTCAGTAGAATCAGCTTACGGTGGTAGAGTCTTGACGTATCATAAGTGACACAAGTTGTCCTATGTGAAATAAATCATTTCATTTACATGCTAAGCCAGACTTAAAGATCACAATAACGCATATGTTGTATTCTTGATGCGACAATGAATTTTGGCTAATAACGTAAGACTGTCAAGAAGCTGAAAGAAGCCAATCAGAAATGCTCGCAGTGCTTACACTGTATGCAACGTTAAGTAATTCATAAAATCTGTACCTACGTAATAAAGTGAATACCAAAAGAATACTTTAGTTGCAGTGTACGCAAAGTATAATATGATACAATAGTTAGTACCTACATGTCCTAGCAAAAGGGACTTCTTTTCTCTTTTGTCTTCGTAACAACGCGAGAATATCGGTGACGGTGACGCGAATCCACAAGTTTACTGCCTACCAAAAAGTGCTCCACGCGGCTAAAGAAGTTTTCACTTCAAAAAGCTCTGACTAATATTATGTGAATTTGTTGCAGTAGCTTGGTATAGGTACTCTACTACTCACTTGGCGTCCTAGCTATTGTGGCACAGTATGGCTCCCCAACTGGGCATAGGACCGGTGCTGCAGTCAGATTGCAATTCGACGTGGCGTCGTGGACACAGTGGTGGCATTTTCGTGGCAATGAATCTGTAAACATCAATCATTATGTACAATTTAAGTCCACAAGCAAGATCCAGAGATACATTTATTTATTTATTTATTTATATAGTTATTCTGTACCAGTGTGACTTAAAAATAAAACATAAACATTGAAAGGACATACACTAGGACAACTTATCTCTTGAAGAGATTTCTTCCAGATGCCCCAGAATGTGAGAATTCATACTAATATTATAAATGCGAAATTGTGTCTGTCTGTCTGCTACGCTTTCACGGCCGATCCGTTCAACCGATTTTGATGAAATTTGGTTTCGGGATAGTTTGTATCCCGGGGAAGGTAATAGGGATTTTTTAACGAGTTCCCGCGGGAATGAAAAATCTTAATCCACGCGGACGAAGTCGCGGGAATCATCTAGTATTGAAATATATAAGTGAGTAGGTACATTATTATATGAGTTGGCAGAGTAGAGCAGCTCAGAGTAGGCAAGAGAGAGCTATACTCGAAGTATCCCTAAGTCGTTGGTATGGCCGTGTTTGCACAACATGCGGCATGGATCAAGTGTTCGAAACTTGTGGCCGCAGTCTCTTTTTTATCAAAGAATAGGGGTGCGCTTTACGACAGTCATGCTTAATACAAAGCAATGATGAGGTCTAGGTTGGAGCGCGCTTGTCTAGAAGATACCTATTCACTCTTGCCTTGAAGGTACTTGAGTTATACGCGGCAAAGAATACATGCGCTGGAAGGGTATTCCACATCCTGGCGGTTCGAATCCGAAACGTAGAGCAGAACCGTTTTGTTCGAGCAGACTGGACGTCAACCACATAAGGATGCCATCGCTGACGGTTTCCTGCTGTTTTGTGGCTATATCTCTCATCACGTATTAGGTATTCAAACACAGTCTCTGGCTCAACCAAACACTGTGGAACTTAAGTACCTACTGAAGACAAATGGACGTGTCTAGCAATAAGGCTAGCACGTGCCGCTACGATCACCAGTGGCCCAGAGTGCGTTAACTCTTATAGAGCTACTCGACAGTCAACAACAAACGACCCTGTGTTTGATCCACTCACAACTTTCCGTCCCGTCCGGATTTGAACGCGTCGCGCTGTTTGAACACGGAGTTTGTGAAATTTCCAAAAGTTCATTTCGTGAATTTTCTATAGTTTATAATTGCTTTTAAAACGTACCTACTAGCTAATGCCCCCGACTTCGTCAGCGTGGATTGAGGTTTTCAATTCCCGCGGGAACTCTTTAATTTTTCGGGATAAAAAGTAGCCTATGTGTTATTCCAGACTATAGTCTATCGACTATCTCTGTGCCAAATTTCATCCAGATCCGTTCAGCTGTTGGGGTGTGATTGAGTAACAAACATCCATCCATACATCCATCCATCCATCCAAACTTTCGCATTTATAATACTAGTGGTTCGCCCCGAACTGAGACCTCGCGGTATCCATAAACTTGTACAGAGCGCCATCTATTGACATCATTGTGAAGTTCTGTTAAAAATTCTGAAGCTCTTTAAAAATTAAATAATTTCGTTTCCTTATAATATTTATCTAATTTTAGTATTTTTTGTTCAAGTACAGGATATAATTCAAATAATTGATCAAGTTTTAGGGTCAGCCTTTCAGAAAATTGAGAGTTCTGAGGTCAACTTTGGACGTTAGAAAATCTCCACTTTCAAAGCCCCCCATTTGGTCAATTTTAGGGGAAAAATTTAAAAAAAAATATGTTTCCAGACTCTATTCCTAATTATCTTTAAAATTATATACCGCAACCTTATGTAACGCTGTAAAAAATATTTTACTTCGCATGTCGCTTCTATGCGAGCCCCCCTGAAATAAAGATTTTTATAACTTTTTAAGCCATATTCGGCGGAAGGCCGAATTGCAAATTCACTCAAGTAGACTCAGAGACCTTCGCTTCGCTCGGTCAATTAGTATGGATTCCATTTACAAAAACAAACACATTTGATATAATTTGTATAAAAAGATAATATTTGAATATAAAATTCAGGTACAACCAAAAAATTAAACACTTTTTCTAGACATTCCATACCATTTATTTTTCTTAAAACACCGGCCAAGAAAAAAACTTTGTCTACTGACGCTTTTGTAGCTTGCAAAACCATATTTGATTAAATTAATTTACCATCTCAAAAAATATTTCTTTTACTTGGCAGGAATGTTATGTTACAAAGATAACGAAAGAGAAGCAAAAAACTGAATCCTAAATTGGGCACTTATGATTGCTTCGAGCTAGACTACTATAATTAACCTACTAGTTAACTTTTTAGAGATAGTCTTAAGGTTTTTTATAAGAATACACAGACACAAATAAATTAGACTTTTTATTATTTGGGTAATTCTTCAGAGACAAAATTTTCGATTTCTATGGGTATATCTCTGTAACCAACTAACAAAACAGCATGTAATATTTTTTTTGTACAGTTTAGCTTTATCCCTAACTAGGACAAATGATATTTTTTAAATAAATGCTGTTTAGCTACAAAATAAAAATATTTGAAGTTCGTTTTTCTGATCCATATGACGTGTCCGTTTGCCATTTTCCGGAACACAATGGTCGATGTCGCATTTTCCCTCTGATACATCAATATTAAATATAATTTAATCGAAAGGAAATGAATTGTCCTCTTACAAAAAAAATGAGTATTAGTTATAACTACGTTAGTGTGTTTATAAATAAGTAAATAAGAAGTGTCCGGCGTATAATACTGATCAATGTGGCCTACGCTGCACTTGACTGTACTTGGTCAGATTATGATAATGAGAGTCTGGCTTACCGCGCGGGGGGAAGCCAGTCGTGCAACGGACGAGCTAGAAGGCGAACGTGTGGCTGGTTGTCTTGGATCGCGGTGTTACGAAGGTAAATATCTGATTCATATGTGTTTGGTTCATGTGACATACTGATTACAATGTCTACTTTATAAAATTTATTTTATTATTTTAAAACTTTAATCTGAGTTTCGTGTGATGCTTTTGGGTTATAGATTCGTGTAGAAAAATACAAATACTAAAGTCTGTATGTATGATGAGTTATGCATGATCGTAGGCAAAATCCTGATTAATCTGTGCCTGATTAATAATGGTCAAAACCCTATATGAATCATAAAATAAATCAATTATATATATATATATATATATATATATATATATTATATAAATAATGTATATAACATTATGTATAAAATATTTATATGCAATAATATTATATAAATAATATATATTAATAACTTGGCTATAATCTTTTGAATAATTCTAAAATCACAGGAGTATAAACTTATTCTTCATAACGACACTTGATATGTGTTGTGTTAAGAATTAATATTACTTAATAAATATCCAGGACATCTCACACATGATTATTCCTTATTAACAATCATAAAAATCAATTTATTCATTAGTCAAAGTCTCTATCTAATTTCGGATATTTTAATATTGCAGTTTATAACAATGCCACAAAGCAAGGAGGAAAAAAAGGAGAAAAAGGATGGAGACGTCGTCAATCGATGAAAAACTTTTAACTCCAAAATTCACCAGAGATGTCTTATCGACCCTTCATCAGAGAAGCGTGGATGATCGATCAGATTTTGACGATGAGGACATTTTTGTGTTTAAAAAGCCCCAATATAAAAAAGTCTCACGCCATTGGTGAAGATCTGATAATTCCATCTTCCTCCAAAAATTCAAGTTCTCATCAACTAGAAAAAGACTTTAAGGATGATATTGAAAGCAGCTCGGTCCCTCGCATCTCTGACGATGAGGACATTTTTGCCGACGATGAGGGGCTTTTTAAAAAGCCCCAATATAAAAACGGATAAAAAAGTTTCACGCTATTGGTGAAGATATGATTATTCCATCTTCCTCCAAAACTTCAAAATCTCGTCAAATAGAAAAAGGCTTCGAGGATGATATTGAAAGCAGCTCGGTCCCTTTCAAAAAGCCAAGGATATATTTATTTTAGTACCTTCTTAACTTTGATTTTGTTAACCATACTACTATCACAGAATAGGTAATACTATGTATGTTTCTTTGAAAGTTTATAAGACAGTTTAATGTCAAAAATGCCATTTAATTAAAGTTGATCTCATTTTTGTTACTTTATTGTTATCTAGTAATAAATACATTAATGTGATTGTTTATTTTTATTTTTAAGACTGCTTAACAAAGACTGATGTCAAAAGTGCCATTATTAGAATAAGTTTGTACTTCTGTGATTTTTGAATTAAATAGATAAATTAAATAAAATAGCTTTTATTATTACTTACATTTACACCATTGCATTTGGTGTTTAACACCTACCTACACTACACTTTTTTTTACATTTTATTTCAATAATAGGTACAATGTAATCTAGTAAACAATGCATTTCATATTTAGATTTTTGAATTATGAAAGGTTATATTGCTAAGCAAGTCAATAAGTATAATAAAGGAACTAATGAACTGTACAAGGAAAAAAAATAAACAGAGAGAATAATATAATGTAGCAATTATAATAGTATATATTATATATACTTTCTAGTACTTAACAAAATTTAATGTATTACAAATATTAGCAATAGTTAAAATTTCTGTTATACTCGTACTACAATATTCTCGCTTTCCCACATAATACAAGAATTATTATACTGGAGTTTCAAAAATGTTTTACAAGAATAATTGTTGAATTTACCAGATTTTCCGTGATATGATCACTGTTCATAAAAACTGTTGTTGATTTCAACGCTGTTCTTAAAATAATATGATTATTTTCTTAATACAGATCCCATCTACATAAAGTTTTTCTTTTTTATTTCTGTTTCTGATTCATCTGTAACAAATTTTGATTCATATGGGCACAAAATATTTGAACGTTGATATATCTTGAAATCTACTTTATAAAAACGAGTCCCTCATTCAAATATGTGTTATTTGGTATTCATATTTTTAAATGAACGCGTGTTACAGAGCTAAAAGTTAAATAAAAATTTGCCCTTATGAATCAGTCAAAGAATGAAATTTCGAAGAAATACCCATTTTTATTTTTGAGTATGATATTACTGGTTCGGTGCGTAGGTATGTAGGTAAAGATGTGAAAGCCTAGTGGTTGAGACGCCCGGGTTCCGAGAGGTCAGGGGTTCGATTCCCGGGCGGGACCATCTAAATTTTTGGAGTTGTGTGCGTTTTAAGTAATTAAATATTACTTGCTTAAGGTTGAAAGAAAACATCATGGAGAAACCCGCATGCCCAAGATTTCTTCATAATATTCTAAAGGGTGCAAACCGCACTTGGTCAGCGTGATGGGCTATGGCCAAACTCTTCTCATTGTGAGAAGAGACTCGTAATCAGTTTGACGACCTCCGTGGCGCAGTGTTGAGAGCTGTTGCCTTAACATGTGGAGGTCCCGGGATCGATCCCCGGCAGGGTTTAGAAATTTATAATTTCTGAATTTTCCCTGGTCTGGCCTGGTGGGAGGCTTCGGCCGAGCTAGTTACCACCCTACTGGCAAAGACGTGCCGCCAAACGATTTAGCGTTCCGGTACGATGCCGTTTAGGAACCGCATAGGGGTATGGGTTTAATAAAACTGCCATGCCCCTAACATGTTAGCCCGCTGCCATCTTCTAGACTGCATCATCACTTACCATCGGGTGAGATCGCAGTCAAGAGCTAACTTGTAGTGGATTTTTAAAAAAAGTGAGCTGAAAATTTGTTGAAGTGAAGTAGGCACGTTATTTTATCGACACATTATTAACACAGAATTGGGAACCCGCATAAACTCATAGAAATCACATTCCGTTCTAGATATATCTACGATCGACCTTATTCGGAAGAGCGCAAATCTAAAATCACTTTATTCAATAAGCGCTCTTGACTCCCTTTCATTTTCAAGAAGCTGGCCTTTCTATGCCAAGACATTGTACACTAAGCATACTTCAACGTCATAAGTTTGAGCTAACAATAATAAGTAGACAAGTGTTTCATGCTCTTTCATGTGAAAATGCTCGAAATAGAACAGAAAATGTTTGCCATTTGAAAGTCATATAACCTACTTGATAGTGATAAATCTTGGTAGGATTTACTAACCCAAAACTTTCCACAAGATTCTATACTTAGATACAGGATTCAGGCTTCCGTGCCAAAAGAGAACTCTTATATTATGGTGCGACTGTCCTTTATTGCAAAAAAAAATCAAAAAAAATGCTAACATTATAATTATTGTAAAAGGGACCAAAATGGGTATTGATATTTTAAGCCGAGCTAGATCAATGGGATACCTATCCTAGTGGAACCTTAATAGATTTGCGCAATTAATAATAGTGGTTTATGTAAACTTTACTAAATAAAATTTAATAATATAATTAGTAAACTAAACTTAATTTTCGGTCTCATATCAAGGAGATTTGTTTTTTGGGCCGCTAATTAAAAGAATAACTACTCGTATTTACATGTTTCTTGCCAAGATACGGAACCCTCGGCGGAAGGTGAGTCTGAGTCGTACTTGGTCAATTTCTAGTTACTAAAAATCCTCATTACTCACGTAAAGATTTGGTGATCAAGCACTGAGTGTGTTTGATCACGCACAAATACTCAAAAAGTAAGCTAAGTACATAATATTGTTTTTTGCAAAATTCGAGTTAAATAAAAAACATAACCATCCTTAAAACATAGGGGAACGGATCCCACTCGCAACGGGGTAGTACCCAAATTGCAAACGACTGTTAAATCCTTACTAATATTATAAATGCAAAAGTGTGTCTGTCTGTATGTCTGCCAGTCTGCTACGCTTTCACAGCCTATATATTCGACCGATTCTGATGAAATTTGGTATAGCGGTTATAGGTTACATACCGGGGAAGGACATAGGCTACTTTATATACCGGAAAATTAAGAAGTTCACACGGTAATCAAAAAAACTTAATCCACGCGGGCGAAGTCGCGGGCTTCATATAGTAAAACTAGCGATCCGCCCCGGCTTCGCACGGGTAGCACTAATAATCCTAATCTATATAATATTAAACTATCCTATCTCTCAAGTTAGATCGAACTGCACATGGTGTGCGAATTTTATTATAATCGGTTAAGTGGTTCAGAAGTCCATTGAGGACAAACATTGTGACACGAGATTTATATATATTAAGATTAAACTATCCTATCTCTCAAGTTAGATCGAACTGCACATGGTGTGCGAATTTTATTATAATCGGTTAAGTGGTTTAGAAGTCCATTGAGGACAAACATTGTGACACGAGATTTATATATATTAAGATAATATTATTATAAAAGTGTATAAAATATCGACTCACCTTTCTGTTGTAAAGTTCCGGTCCACACATCGACAACAAAGAGGGATACAATACTTAAAAACCTCAACGAGCACATTTTTACTTTCATAATCTTATAGTTCACTAAATTTAATTTACTTACATCAACTAATCACTTAAGACTTTTATTTTGAAACTAGCTGATGCCCACGACTTCGTCCGCGTGGTTTAAGTTTTTTTGATTCCCGCGGGAAATCCTTAATTTTTCGGGATAAAAAGTACCCTATGTCACTCTCCAGGTCCTCAACTATACCCATGCCAAAAATCACGTCGATCCGTTGCTCCGTTGCGGCGTGATTGAAGGACAAACCAACAAACTAACAAACCAATAAACCAACAAACAAACACACTTTCGCATATAAAATATTAGTATGAGTATGAAGTATGATACGCCTAAAACAAATTGGTGTATTATTTTCACATCAACGCGCGTTATTTTGAAAATTTACGCTTCATCGCCGAAGCACATTTACTAAATCGCTTCTCCGTTCAGGAAATTGAGCACTTTAGTGACTTAATTTGTTTAATCAGCTTTTACCGTTCTTTGTTCTTTGATGTTTAATTAAATTACATTAAACTTTACTCAAATAGCCAACTCACTATACTTATGATATTAAGTTAAATATAGAGCTCATAAATCAATACTTATTATGAATTCAAACAATGATACACTTCGAAATCGAAGCTTAAAAAATGAAGTAAATTAAATTACTCTGATAATTGATATTTCTCTTCAAAGCTCAATAATCATTTAATTACAGGGTAAAATAAATTAGGGTCGAAAACAAACAATCTTACACTCGTTAACCACTTATACGCGCGTATTTTCAGTCACAAACCGTTAAAAGTCGTATGTTCAAATTGCTACGACGTAGCTGAACGCGTAGCGTCTGCAGCTACGTCCCGTAGTCAACTGCCGTAGCCGAGATGCTGTGCGGGACAGCACTACCAAATACTCTTGAGAATATCTCGATGAACAACGCCAACACCATACTTTATCTACATTTCCTCTTACATCCCTTAAAATATAATGATGTTGCTAACAATAGAAGCAATGTTGCGTTAAATTTGCTTGTAAAATTAAACTCGGTTTATCAATATCATGTTAGTGGCAACAAGCTGTCACTCAGTGAATTGCCTCGAAATTGAGTGGATTATTGCCTCTTGTTTTGTAGAATACAGCTCTCATTTATAATATTTGAACTATTAATATCGCTATAATTCTACAATTAAATTTTAGCTTTAAATACGTGTATTTAATTTAAGGTATGCCCGTGGGGTAATTGTCGTCACTTCCAACTTTATAATATCGTGAAAAATGTTAGTTTTTCCCTTTGTGTAACCTATACCTGAACGGATCTGGATGAAATTTGGCATAGAGATAGATGATAGTCTGGATTAACACGTAGGCTACTTTTTATCTCGGAAAGTTAATGGGTTCCCGCGGGAACCGAAAAGCCTCAATCCACGCGAACGAAGTCGCGGGCATCAGCTAGTATCATCATACTTTTGTAGTATTCATATTTTTGCAAAACATAAGCATCGACGCTCATGAGCACGCTTTCAAAAATAACATCAGCAAAGCCTGCATGATTAAATTCAAATTCAAAATGAAGCACTAAAAGCTAAATAAAAGCAATCGTGAAATTCATTAGCGAAACACAACAGATGCTTACGATAATAATTATTGAATCTTGACCTGAGATTTATATAATACTAGCTGACGCCCGCGACTTCATCCGCTTGGTTTAATTTTTTTGATTCCCGAGGGAACTGCTTAATTTTCCGGGATAAAAAGTAGCCTATGTCACTCTCCCTCAACTATACCCATGCCAAAAATTACATTAATCTGTTGCTCCGTTGCAGCGTGATTTAAGGACAAACCAACAAACCAATAAACCAATAAACCAACAAACAAACATACTTTCGCATTTATAATATTAGGATGATTTTATTGGTTTAGTTGATACGATAATATGTAGGTAGTGTCGATATTACAAGAATTTTCTTAATTGTTAACCTATTTAACTAATTAATTATTACCGTGATTTGTTACATCGATTATTTTTAAGTATTGCATGCCTTGACAATGGCATTAATACACTTGTCTTTTTATCTTTTGTACCACCTATGTAATAGTAACATGATCTAGAAATGTAGAGATCTAGAAATGTAATACGTATAAAGTGAAATTGTATGTGATTGCCGAATAATTTAAGTATATTATAAAAATAGTGTTTTACTCTGTAAGTGAAGTCTTTTGAGAAATAAATTCTTTAACCTAAACATGCAATAAATAATTTCTGATTCTGAAAATCACGAAATCCGCATTGCGGGGGACATGACCAGAGATATAAATTATTTACAAATAACTATAATATATTCCGGGCTGCTATAAATAAATTTACCGAAAAAAACGACCCGAGTTTGGAATGGGTATGTGGGGGTTGAACGGATACATTAATTGGCAATTTCCGTATCCAAATGCCCATTTTCCCCCCATTATTCATCAAGGAGATATTAGATAAGGGCTTCATTTGCTCGCTTGTCCTTAATGATGCGTTTACACTGCCGGCAAACATGGTGGGCCACATCAAAGTACCGATAGACAGTGGTTTCAAGTTACCCACCCGCAAATGGCAGCCCTTTAACAAAACTTTTGGAAAAATAATAGAGGTCCTCTTAGTAGGAAAACGGAGGATACTAGTCACTAGTTACCGCTGGACATATTAAGGCCATGTTCTGTTTAATAACGCCATGACAATGGTAATACACTTGTCTTTTCATCTTTTGTACCACCTTAGTAATAGTATGTGTATAATGCAATAAATAATTTCTGATTCTGATCTGATTCTGAATCCTAACAAGAGACCAGCAGTCCAGCATCTAAACGATGAAATAAGAAACGCAAACATATTTTAACTAATATAGAGACCAATATGAATAGACTTCATAATATGACATCAAAATATGCCTTATTTCCAAAGTTGGATTAGATTTTTCCCAATACATTATAGAATATTAAATTACAAAGTTTCCTTAGTCTTTTACAATCAGACAATTTTTAACAATAATTATTCGCTTTCATCTAAAACAAAAACCGACTTCAAAACTATACCTATAAGTACCAGCTTATACTAAAAAGTAAAAAACATTATCTGGGTGTATATTTTGTTTTTGTTGATTTTCTCAAAGAGCGCTAAATCAATTTCGATAAAATTTATATGGGACCACCTCTAAAGTATGATCTACCAAACAAAAAAAGAATCATCAAAATTGATTCATAATTGGCAGAATGATCGCGTAACATACAAACAAAAAAAACATACGTCGAATTGAGAACCTCCTCGTTCGGTCGAAAAATAGCAGAAGAAAAGAAGTCGGTTGAAAAATTAATATAATTAATGATATTCTAGATTAAATATAATAATTATAATATCGTCATGGCTGTAGTCTGTACCTTGGGTTACGTACTGCACTATTTAAAACTTAACAATGAAACTGAACATAAACGTAGTTCACCGACCGGCAAGCACTTAATTGTTATGCTCAGTGGTGCTTAGTTGCACAGTGCACTCAAAGAATAACAAGATACAAAGTTGTGACAACTTCACGGTAACTTTAGAAAATGTACCAAACCAAAAGCTTCAGCTCATACATTTTCCAGAGCTCATTGCATTGATCCAATTAAAACTTGCACTTAACTAGACAGAGGTTCAGCGGTGAACATTTAATTAGGTACCTACTATGCTTGATGTTCTCTCAAGCTGTCACTAAGTATAAACTTATTAAGTTATTATACAAAGTTATAACTTGACACCTTATGAATTTCTGCCAGTCCAAAAATTGTGTGCATAGACGTGCGGGTGCATATACTCGTATCTATCTAATGGGATTATTATAATTATTCAGTACCTAATTTTAAATAGAATACTCGCGCGCACTGAGTAGCAAAATACTCGAACAATTTTTATAGGTAAATTCTTATGGAACTATTACATCTAAAATAGACTTCAAAATAGCATGCAAGTGATTTTCTCTTTGTGAAAAATTGCTTGAGCATTTTACTGCAAAGTGTGCGCTGACCGTAATTTGTATTTTCTATTATAGGAGACTATCAAAACAATATAATTATAATTTATAATACATATATCGATTTAAATTGGGTGCAGGGACGTTATGAACGGCCGGTGGGGTTAATAAATCTACTTAATTATAATATGTCTTTTAAAAGGATACAAAGAAAATTCTTAGACCAAAAAAGAATCATATTTTCTACAAAAACAAAAGTTAATAAGTATCTACATATTGTGTACCATTTTTTTATATAGATGCATATAGATTTGGAAGGTAAAATTATTTTATATATCGATAATAGTAATGGATATCATTCGGGGTAAATTTTTTGCTGCATATGAATTTTTTAAACAATATTCAGCTAGTAAAATTATACATAAATCAAATGTGGAGGTTTAAATTAGTTGTAATTAAGACAAGTGGTGGCGTTATAGAGTTATTTAGAACCACTTTACTCGGTGAGTAGAGAGATACGGTCCGCAGCAGCAGTAATCAGACGAAAAACGGTCTAATCAGGCCAGAGAGCGGTGAGCTAATACAATTAAGTAGGTACATAAGAATTTGTTCGACAATCTTACTCATATATTAAGTTAACTATAGAATTATAGTATGGAATTCTATAATGCAGTACACTCTGACTCTTTACCACAAAACCAACGAAGTACCTAATTTACAAGAATCTTCGTCCGTCGACGCTGCCCCATCTAGACGTAATATAATTTATACTGACTATGATCTGAACCGATGTTCGTCTACTACTACAGGTTGAACAAAGACCTCGTGAAGAAATTTTCAGATTTCAGCGGTCATGGCCTTTTGTGCCGATTGGCTTCCTTGGACTTGGCTTTATGACGCCTGCCCACCTATATAAAGGGTCGGTCGGATACTCTAGATCTTTTCTCTCTCTGCGTCGTATTCCCCATTGCTGATGGTCGTGACCCCGTTCCATTAATCACATAATGGCAGGGGTTTTCTTGGGATAATAATGCGGTGGGTTCCCAGGTCCTTCCGCATGAAGGTGACTCTAGATCTTTTACGGATCCCTTATTAGTAATTACATTATTAGATATTATAATTGATGACAATGCTTAGGTACTACTTTATATCTGAGCCGGAATTTATGTAGGCGATACTACCCACATAGGTATATTTTTCTGCAATTTGCATAAATAAACAAGTACTTAGCACATTTTATGTAGGCCCTGGAAGCTTTCAGGACTGTCGTAAATAATTCTTTCTTTGCCAGAATGAAATGAATTTTAATGAGCGAGATACAACTCTTTTTTTCCTTTTTAAATTGTAGCCCGTCTGTACGAAATATCAATGTGAAAAGCTGCTGTGGACATATAGGTACGTTGTAAATAATGTAGTCTGTAGATATTCAGATGAGAGAAGTCAGCGGGGCAAAAGTGCAAAAGTGTAAATATCGCAGCTAAAAATTTCAGTTAGATATATAGGTATTATCTACATTATAAACAAAATGCGGATAGCGAAAACACACTAGGGACCGGACAGGACCAAATGTCCGCGTCGGAGGGGAAACATATTTTATCTTGTCGCGCTAGTCAACAGCTCCGTGTAGCGGCTCCGTGTAAAAGTGAGCTACGCGGACTCTATGTCCGGCAGACAAAATGTTTGTATCCGTAGTGTGTCTTAGCTCTAATTAGAGACCACACGATATCCTTTCCATTTCAATTAAGTACATTAAATACTTGTAAGCCAGAGTCGTGGACGAAATATTAATGGACGTAACGTGCATTATGGGCTTCAGCGACACAAATCGGATCACGCCGCCTGAATATTAACGTTCAGGCAAGTGAGGCACTCCGAAATAGGATTATGCTTGTCTGCCAGTGAAGGACTTTAATCGAAGTTATCTGCCAGTTATACTTAATGGACGCAGATATAGTTACATACCACCATAGATAGATACCGAATACGTTTTAGAGAGTCTCCGATCAATTTTCCTGTAATAGTAGATTATTCAACATGGGGGTAATGCAAGGTCTTACGTCACGGGCGCCGGGATAAACCCCAAGCGCAAGGAGGGATTTTAGAGTAACTCCCGAGCGTAGCGAGGGTGTTGCATCTAGAATCCTGAGTGAAGCGCGGGGTTTAAGGGCGCCCAAGACAAAGACAGCATTACCCCTGCGTTGAATACTCTAATTTTCACACCTCGCGAGGCAATAAAATCAAGGGTAGTAAAAAGATTAATCAATATAATATGATCTTATTAATTAGGTATATCTATTTTCAAAAACTAAAAATGCCAAAGAATGAATTATTAAATAAATTATTAATGATAGGTCTTGAAAGGAAACTAGCGATACCTCCTCTGAAATTAGGCAATTGGCACCTTTAGTAGTTTTCCACTTGCAGGAATTTTCATATGCTTTTAAATATCTGTCTTCAAAAGTTTCTGCGAGCAAATCAATTATTATTTGACGAAGTCGCGGGCATCAACTATAGTTAAATATATATTCAATTTCAATAACAGCTTATTAACGTTTTGGAATTAAGTGTTGGCGGGAATTTTCAACAATCTTTACTCTGTGGTTCGTGCGAAAGGGACGCCATCACTCTATACGAGATAGCCGTATAGCAAAATGTGAGGGAGGGACGCCGTCATACGTCGAAGAGAGAAAGCAATACTAGGAATGAACAGAGTTTTCTTTGGATGCCGGGATCTTTCGAAATTCAAATCACAATACACCCCATGGGGGTAATGGATTTCAGTACAACATTACAACCCCGCTAAGCCTTGAGAATGTAATGATGTACTTTACATTTAGGTAACAGGCCTTGTAATAAGGCATTGACGAGCGAGTGGTGTGAAAAGTTTAAAATACACCTCTATGAATGATTGATGGAACCATTCCCTTCTCCATAATATTTAAAGATATATTTTTGGTACGGAACCCAAAAAAATCTGGCATGTTGCGGAAAACTTACAAATTATTGACCGAGCGAAGCGAAGGTCTCCGAGTCTACTTGAGTGAATTGGCACTTGTCCGTCCGTCCGTCCGTTCGTTGTCCGTCCGTCTGTCAGAGCCTTATAACTTCTGAATTACTGATAGTAATTACTTCAAAGGACTTGTCCAAGATTGGGCCTTGAACATGAACCAAGATGATTTTAATACACGTGAATAGAGATCCTAAAATATGGCTTTTAGAATAATATTTACACATTTTTAAAGGACCCCAATTTGGAGAAAAATATATTTTTATTTTGTGGCTTTTTTAGATCTTTGTCTGAATCATAACAACAGTAAAAAAAAAACTTGATTTTTTTTGTCACGTATGTCATTGGGTGATTGTCAAATGTCACTGTCAGTTTTGTTTATCTTAGTTTATTGGTGATTTATTGTTGTTTATGTAGGTGCCTATCTTTAATACCCTGACCGTGCTCCTCACCCATCATCCGAACCTTAGATCATCATCTCTCTCCATATTTTTTTCTCCGAACCATTCGTCAAAATGAGATTTCTTCCATAAAAAAAAATCTTGAAAAGGAACCGTAGTCTTGCATAGTTCTACACTTGTAGCCTCTTCAATATTCGCCATACATTTTCTATGGAAAATAAATTATGCCATCTTGAATTTTTTTCCTGTTCATCAAGTAGACCTTCATGTTCCGATCATCTTTTGCCAAGAAACCACTCTTCCATCTTTTATACTCACCGAGATAGACACCGACGAAATTTGTATGGCGGCCATCTTAAATCCGCCATTTTGAATTTTTTTTCTAGCTCACTGTCAATTGGATGAAGTTTCGAGTGACATTTGTTCAAGCACCCCCACCTATCTTCAATACCCTTTTCTATGGAAAAATAAATTCCGCCATCTTGAATTTTTTTCCTGTTCATCAAGTAGACCTTCATGTCCCGATCATCTTTTGCCGAGAAACCACTCTTCCATCTTTTATACTCTTCGTGATAGACACCGACGAAATTTGTAAGGCGGCCATCTTAAATCCGCCATTTTGAATTTTTTTTCAGCTAACTGTCAATTGGATGAAGTTTCGAGTGACATTTGTTCGAGCACCCCCCACCTATCTTCGATACCCTGGCTGGTGCTCTTCATCCGTCTTCGAAATCCTCAATCATCAGCTCTCTCCGTATTTTTCCTCCGAATGAATTTTTGTCTTCTATACGAAACGATGAGTGAAAAAAAAATTTTTCATACAAAATTTTACAGGAGAGGTGATCAATCAGTCAGTCAGTCAGCACGAGCAGCTATATATATATTATATTAACTAGTGTTTCGCTCTGTGAAATGTGGTTAGACGTTAGTACTAAGTAGTACAGACTTGACGTCTTTATTGTATTAAACCGAATTTATTTACTTAGATACACAATTCACCTTAAAGTAGAAAGATTTTAAAAATGGCGCTGATTTTTTAAAACTTTAGTATCACTTTCCTGTTTTGTAATCCCAGGGAGCCCTAATATCGATTTTGAACGAAATCGGTCAATAACAATGAATTTCAAAATGGCGCTGATTTTTTAAAACTTTGGTATCAGTTTCCTGTTTTGTGATGCCAGGAAGTACTAAATATCGATTTTGAACGAAATCGGTCAATAAACAAATAAGTTCAAAATGGCGCGGATTTTTTTAAATTTTGGTAACAGTTTCCTGTTTTGTAACCCCAGGGAGTCCTAAATATCTATTTTGAACGAAATCAGTCAATTAACAAAGAATTTCAACATGGCGCTGATTTTTTTAAATTTTTGTAACAGTTTCCTGTTTTGTAATCCCAGGGAGCCCTAATATCGATTTTGAATGAAATCGGTCAATTAACAAAGAATTTCAAAATGGCGCTAATCTTTTAAACCTTTGGTATCAGTTTCCTGTTTTGTGATCCCAGCGTGCCCTAAATATCAATTTTGAACGAAATCGGTCAATTAACAAATAATTTCAAAATGGCACTGATTTTTTAAATTTTGATAACAGTTTCCTGTTTTGTGATCCCAGCGTGCCCTAAATATCGATTTTGAACGAAATCGGTCAATTAATAAAGAATTTCAAAATGGCGCTGATTTTTTAAAAACTTTGGTATCAGTTTCCTGTTTTGTAATCCCAGGGAGCCCTAAATATTGATTTTGAACGAAATCTGTCAATTAACAAAGAGTTTCAAAATGGCGCTGATTTTTTAAAACTTTGGTATCATTTTCCTGTTTTGTGATCCCAGGGAGACCTAAATATCGATTTTGAACGAAATCTGTCAATTAACAAAGAATTTCAAAATGGCGCCGATTTTTTAAAACTTTGGTATCAGTTTCCTGTTTTGTGATCCCAGGGAGACCTAAATGTCGATTTTGAACGAAATCTGTCAATTAACAAAGAATTTCAAAATGGCGCCGATTTTTTAAAACTTTGGTATCAGTTTCCTGTTTTGTAAACCCAGGGAGCCAACCCTTGTAGGGGCACACATACCTACATGGATGACGTAACATGACGCGGCCACGTTAGCCAATCACGTGCCGCCGCCTGAATCACGATTACGAAGTTATTTCAGAATTGTACTATATATAGAACTTTCAACCTACAACAGTCGGCCCAGCTGGCAGCCCCGAGCATGACACCGGCTCGGAGGAAGATCTTCCTATTGCATCGGTCGAGCAGAACATACGCTCCCGACATTGGTGACCACCGACAAGTAACACCAAAGAAAATCATGGAGTCAACAGTCAAAATCAAAGTCAAGAACAAGAAATCATTTGTAAGTCGTCAGCACTGCATCAGACACAGACGGGTCGACAGCACAGCATCAGACGAACACAGCGGGTCAGCAAGTAACGCAGCAATAATGGGGTCACAACAGCATCAGAATAGTACGAGCCTGCCACGACGCCACCTACTCTGGATGCTACGCATGAATGTTACACGGGCGCCGCTACACTGGATGCTCAGACGCCGCTTCAATGGATGCTCAACGACTTTCAGTAAGAGGGGGAGTAATGTAGGGGCACACATACCTACATGGATGACGTAACATGACGCGGCCACGTTAGCCAATCACGTGCCGCCGCCTGAATCACGATTACGAAGTTATTTCAGAATTGTACTATATATAGAACTTTCAACCTACAACAGTTGGCCCAGCTGGCAGCCCCGAGCATGACACCGGCTCGGAGGAAGATCTTCCTATTGTCTCGGGAGCATATACCTATCGCTCCCGACACCCTAAATATCGATTTTGAACGAAATCGGTCAATTAACAAAGAATTTCAAAATGGCGCTAATCTTTTAAACCTTTGGTATCAGTTTCCTGTTTTGTGATCCCAGCGTGCCCTAAATATCAATTTTGAACGAAATCGGTCAATTAACAAATAATTTCAAAATGGCACTGATTTTTTAAATTTTGATAACAGTTTCCTGTTTTGTGATCCCAGCGTGCCCTAAATATCGATTTTGAACGAAATCGGTCAATTAATAAAGAATTTCAAAATGGCGCTGATTTTTTAAAAACTTTGGTATCAGTTTCCTGTTTTGTGATCCCAGGGAGCCCTAAATATCGATTTTGAACGAAATCGGTCAATTAACAAAGAATTTCAAAATAGCGCTGATTTTTTAAAACTTTGGTATCAGTTTCCTGTTTTGTGATCCCAGGGAGTCCTAAATATCGATTTTGAACGAAATCGGTCAATTAACAAAGAATTTCAAAATGGCGCTGATTTTTTTAAATTTTGGTAAGTTTCCTGTTTTGTAATCCCAGGGATCCCTGGGCATGGGTAAAACGGAACCTTATCAAAATCTTGCATAGCTGTTTTACACGTCTTGTTTTCTCTTCAATATTCGCCGTAATAGATTTTCTATGAAAAATAAATTCCGCCATCTTGAAATTTTTTCCTGTTCATTAAGTAGACCTCTTGATCATTTGGTCTTGATCATCTTTTGCCAAGAAACCACTTTTCCATCTTTTATACTTTCTGAAATAGACACCAAATAAATTTGTATGGCAGCCATCTTTAATCCGCCATTTTAATTTTTTTTTTAGCTCATTATCTTTTGGATGAAGTTTCGAATGACATTTGGTCGAGCACCCCCCCTATCTTGAATACCTTGGCCGTGCTCTTTACCCGTCTCCAAAATCCTTAATCATCAGGTGTCTCCATATTTTTCTTCAAGTTTAATTTTCTGACATGTAAACGAAGCCATCAGTGAAAAAAAAATTTTTCATACAAAATTTTACAGGAGGAAATTTTAGGGAAAATCTCTAAAACTACCCCAAATGTGGCAACACTGTTTAGATATCTCGATACTGCCGGTCGAGTTACACAGTCGATCCATACATGTCAACTTTTCCAAGTGTTGCCAACTGCCTCAAAAACGTTGGCCGCCACCTCTTTTCACAGAAACATTTTACATAGTTTTATAATTTTCCCGTAAACTACAGGATATACCGCTCCTGATGACGTTTCAATTTTTCATCTTGCTCGCACCCAGCCGAAATGATCGCCCCTGAAAGAAGACCATGTCGAAAATCACTTTTACTTTGATAAATTCCAGTGTTGCTAGACCTCGGCGACGAAAATACTCAAATGTCATTCATACAAGTGAGACACTTGGTTGCTCGTACTCAAATTTTGCAAAAAATACGTATTTAGATTTTTTTATTTTTGGGGTAAATCTTGAAAATTTCCCGAGAAATGGGGTAATCTTTTTTCCCCCAATCCATACCTCGAGTCTGTACACACAATCGCCCCGTAGAAGTCGAAACGCTCCGACGTTGCCAACTGTGAGAAATTGGAATTTTAAAATTGCGATTTTTCGTACCTCAAACCGAACGGCCGCCGCGACAGCCGCCATCTTGAATTTTTAAAAACCACTCCCATTCTGTCAAAATACAGGATAGGTAGGCGAAAAAAAGAAAAAATCATGCTCGACTACGCCGTTTCAGATCTGTGGCTCCGCGGTTCGGGGTCGAAACATCGAAAATTTGAAAACAGTACAGCTTGGCCGCCATCTTGTTTTTCCAATTTTTTCCACTTTTTCTATTGATCGTTTACTAATTTCTTCAATAATTGCGAGTTGTAACGAAATCGGTTAGAACACAAAAGAGTTGCAAGAATCACGTCTGCCGCCATCTTGTTTTTCCGAAATGTCATAATTTTTCCCTACTCCCATCCCGCACCCGAACACATCTCCCATACATCATTGTATCGTTTTCTGTCTCTTTCTTGGAGAACAATAAATTATGCTAATGAGTCCTAATCGCCATATAATTTGGTATGAAAAAAAATATTCCGCCATCTTGAATTTTTTTTCTTTTCGCTAAATAGATCTTCTCGTCCTGATCATCTTTGGCCGAGAAACCACTCTTTCATCTTTTATACTTTCTGAGATGGACACCAAATAAATTTGTATGGCGGCCATCTTAAATCCGCCATTTTGAATTTTTTTTCAGCTCATTGTCTTTTGGATGAAGTTTCGAATGACATTTGGTCGAGCACCCCCCACCTATCTTCAATACCTCGGCCGTGCCCTTTACCCGTCTCCGAAATCCTCAATCATCAGCTGTCTCCATATTTTTCTTCAAGTTTAATTTTCTGACATGTATACGAAGCCATCAGTGAAAAAAAAATTTTTCATACAAAATTTTACAGGAGGAAATTTTGGGGAAAATCTCGAATACTACCCCAAATGTGGCAACACTGTTTAGATATCTCGATACTGCCGGTCGTTCTACACAATCGATCCATACATGTCAACTTTCCCAAATGTTGTCAACTGCCTCAAAAACGTGATCGAAATTTTGAAAAACACAAAAAGAATACAAAATGGCAGCCACCTCGTTTCACGGAAACATTTTACATTGTTTCATAATTTTCCCGTAAACTGCAGGATATACCGCTCCTGATGACGTTTCAATTTTTCATCTCGCTCGCACCCAGCCGAAATGATCGCCCCTGAAAAAAGACCATGTCGAAAATCACTTTTACTTTGATAAATTCCAGTATTGCCAGACCTCGGCGACCAAAATACACAAATGTCATTCGTACAAGTGGGACACGTGGTTGCTCGTACTCGAATTTTGCAAAAAGTCCGTATTTCGATTTTTTTATTTTTGGGGTAAATCTTGAAAATTTCCCGAGAAATGGGGTATTTTTTTTCCCCCAATCCATACCTCGAGTCTGTACACACAATCGCTTTATAGAAGTCGAAACGCTCCGACGTTGCCAACTGTGAGAAAATTGAATTTTAAAATTGCGTTTTTTCGTACCTCAAACAAAAAGGCCGCCGCGACAGCCGCCATCTTGAATTTTTAAAAACCACTCCCATTCTGTCAAAATACAGGATAATTGTAGTCGAAAAAATAAAAAATTATCATGCTCGACCACGCCGTTTCGGAGCTGTGGCACCGCGGTTCGGGGTCGAAAAATCAAAAATTTTAAAGCACTACAGCTCGGCCGCCATCTTGTTTTTCCAATTTTTTCCACTTTTTCTATTGATCGTTTCCTAATTTCTTCAATAATTGCGAGTTGTAAAGAAATCGGTTGGAAAACAAAAGAGTTACAAGAATCACGTCGGCCTCCATCTTGTTTTTCCGAAATGTCATAATTTTTCCCCACTCGAATCCCGCACCCGAACACATCTCCCCTACATCATTATATCGTTTTCTGTCTCTTTCTAGGAGAACAATTATGTCAATGAGTGAGTCAGTGAGTGAGTGGTAATCGAGCTATATATAGTATAATAACTAGTGTTTCGCTCTGTGCGCGAGCTGCTAAAGCAGCTCACGAGATGTGGTTAGACGTTAGTACTAAGTAGTACAGACTTGACGTCTTTATTGTATTAAACCGAATTTATTTACTTAGATACACAATTCACCTGTAGAAAGATTTTCAAAATGGCGCGGTTTTTTTTTAATTTTGGTAACAGTTTCCTGTTTTGTAACCCCAAGGGAGTCCTAAATATCTATTGTGAACGAAATCGGTCAATTAACAAAGAATTTCAAAATGGCGCTGATTTTTTAAAACTTTGGTATCAGTTTCCTGTTTTTTAATCCCAGGGAGACCTAAATATCGATTTTGAACGAAATCGGTCAATAACAAAGAATTTCAAAATGGCGCTGATTTTTTTAAATTTTTGTAACAGTTTCCTGTTTTGTAATCCCAGGGAGCCCTAATATCGATTTTGAACGAAATCGGTCAATTAACAAAGAATTTCAGATTGGCGCTAATTTTTTTAAACTTTGGTATCAGTTTCCTGTTTTGTAATCCCAGGGAGCCCTAAATATCGTTTTAGAACGAAATCGGTCAATAAACAAAGAATTTCAAAATGGCGCTGATTTCTTAAAACTTTGGTATACGTTTCCTTTTTTTTAATCCCAGGTAGCGTAAATATCGATTTTGAACAAAATCGGTATATTAACAAAGAATTTCAAAACGGCGCTGATTTTTTAAAACTTTGGTATCAGTTTCCCTGTTTGTAATCCCAGGGAGCCCTTAATATCGATTTTGAACGAAATCGGTCAATTAACAAAGAATTTCAAAATCGCGCTGATTTTTTAAAACTTTGGTATCAGTTTCCTGTTTTGTAATCCCAGGAAGCCCTAAATATCGTTTTTGAACGAAATCAGTAAATTAACAAAGAATTTCAAAATCGCGCTGATTTTTTTAAATTTTGGTACCAGTGTCCTGTTTTGTAATCCCAGGAAGTCCAAATATCGATTTTGAACGAAATCGGTCAATTAACAAAAAATTTTAAAATGGCGCTGATTTATTAAAATTTTGGTACCAGTTTCCTGTTTTGTGATCTCAGGGAGTCCTAAATATCGATTTTGAACGAAGTCTGTCAATTAACAAAGAATTTCAAAATGGCGCTGATTTTTTTAAATTTTGGTACAAGTTTCCTGTTTTGTAATCCCAGGAAGTCCTAAATGTCGATTTTAAACGAAATCGGTCAATTAACTAAGAATTTTAAAATGGCGCAGATTTTTTAAAATTTGGTAACAGCCCCCCAATCATGTAAGGATGACCGATGAAATCGTTAAAAATCTGCGGCGAAGTAAATAAACCATAACAGCATTAAATTAGAGCTCAATTCAAACGTATAAGAATGGATACGCGAAATTGAGCTCTAATTCAATGCAGTTATGGTTTATTTTACTTTGACGAAAATCTTAAACGTTTGATCGGACATTCTTACATGATTGGGGCCCAGTTTCCTGTTTTTAGGGTTCCGTACCCAAAGGGTAAAAACGGGACCCTATTACTAAGACTCCGCTGTCTGTCTGTCTGTCTGTCTGTCTGTCTGTCTGTCTGTCTGTCTGTCTGTCTCCAGGCTGTATCTCATAAACCGTGATAGCTAGAAAGCTGAAATTTTCACAAATGATGTATTTCCGTTGCCGCTATAACAACAAATACTAAAAATTAAAAAAATATATATATTAAGGGGGGTCCCCATACAATAAACGTGTTTTTTTCGTATTTTTTTGCTCAATATTAAAAACGGTAACAGGTAGACGGTTTAAATTTTCACAGAATATTAACTTGTATATTACCTTTCAAAATAAATAATTAAATATCAATAAAGTAAATATTAAAGGGGGGCTCACATACAACAAACGTAATTTTTATTTTTAATACGTCATAAATCGTAAAACTTACTACAGGTTTGTACGGAACCCTCGGTGCGCGAGTCCGACTCGCACTTGGCCGGTTTTTTTATTTAACCCCAGCAGGGCTAGCATGGGCCAGGGATAAAAATTTTATCCCCCGATTCTATCCACTGACAAGAGATAAAATTAACTTATCTACTTCTCAGAGCACGGCAACAGAGGAGAGGACAAGTTTATCGCGGTTTGACATTTCACGGGGACTCGGGGGACTATTTATCCACCGTTATTTAGCGTTTTTATTTATTTATTTAGGAATAAAAATTTTATCCTTTCCTCGGGGAGAAAATTGTCTCGGCCCATGCTAGGGGGGCTGGGAGTCCTAAATATCTATTTTAAACGAAATCGGTCAATTAACAAAGAAATGTAATGAAAATACAACGCTAATCAAAAAACAAGATTGAGTTTGTAAAAAGAATGTCATGGATTTAAAACAAAATTAATTTGAATTTAGAATACAGAGCCATTACAAACTTTTTTTTATTTGAAATGACCAGTACTGAAGAAAGGCAATTTCATAGGTAAATACCTATACCTATTACCTATTGTTTATGTATACTTTTTACCTTTTTCATTAAAATTATTTTTTTTTCCTAACTTGTGTTTATTATTTATATTCGAATTTTATAACAATAACCATCAGAATAAATAAACAGAACGCACTTTAGTCTCCTCAATATTCGCCATATATTTTCTATGGAAAAATTAATTCCGCCATCTTGAATTTTTTTCCTGATCATTAAGTTTGCCAAGAAACCACTCTTCCATCTTTTATACTTTCTGAGATATACACCAAATAAATTTGTATGGCAGCCATCTTAAATCCGCCATTATGAATTTTTTTTCAGTTCATTGTCTATGGGATGAAGTTTCGAATGACATTTGGTCTAGCACTTCCCACCTATCTTCAATGCTTCGATCGGTTCATTTCGGCAAATTGGCCGCCATCTTGTTTTTCCGAAATGTCATAATTTTTCCCTACTCCCATCCCGCACCCGAACATATCTCCTATATATAAACTACCCCGTTTCGGATCTGTGGCGCAACGGTTCAGGGTAGAAAAATCAAAAATTTGAAAACACTACAGCTTTTCCAATTTTTTCCACTTTTTCTATTGATCGTTTCCTAATTTCTTCAATAATTGCGAGTTGTAACAAAATCGGTTGGAAAACAAAAGAGTTGCAAGAATCGCGTCGGCCGCCATCTTGTTTTTCCGAAATGTCATAATTTTTCCCTACTCGAATCCCACACCCGAACACATCTCCCTTACATCATTGTATCGTTTTCTGTCTCTTTCTAGGAGAACAATAAATTATGTCAATGAGTCCTAATCGCCATATGAAAAATATATGAAAAAAAATATTCCGCCATCTTGAAATTTTTTTCATTTCGCTAAAAAGACGTCCTCGTCCTGATCATCTTTTGCCAAGAAACCACTCTTCCATCTTTTAAACTCTCCGAGATAGACACCAAATAAATTAGTATGGCGGCCATCTTAAATCCGCCATTTTGAAATTTTTTTCAGCTCACTGTCAATTGGATGAAGTTTCGAATGACATTTGGTCGAGCACCCCCCACCTATCTTCAATACCTGGACCGTGCTCTGTACCCGTCTCCGAAATCCTCAATCATCAGCGGTCTCCATATTTTCTTTAAGTTTAATTTTCTGACTTGTACACGAAGCCATCAGTGGAAAAAAAATTTTTCATACAAAATTTTACAGGAGGACATTTTAGGGGTAAATCTCGAAAACTACCCCAAATGTGGCAACACTGTTTAGATATCTGGATACTGCCGGTCCAGTTAGACAATCGATCCATACATGTCAACTTTCCCAAATGTTGCCAACTGCCTCAAAAACGTGATCGAAATTTTGAAAAACACAAAAAGAATACAAAATGGCCGCCACCTCGTTCCACAGAAACATTTTACATAGTTTCATAATTTTCCCGTAAACTACAGGATATACCGCTCCTGATGACGTTTAAATTTTTCATCTCGCTCGCACCCAGCCGAAATGATCGCCCCTGAAAAAAGACCATTTCAGAAAGAAAAGAAAATCACTTTTACTTTGATAAATTCCAGTGTTGCCAGACCTCGGCGACGAAAATACCCAAATGTCATTCGTACAAGTGGGACACGTGGTTGCTCGTACTCTAATTTTGCAAAAAGTCCGTATATCGATTTTTTTATTTTTGGGGTAAATCTTGAAAATTTCCCGAAAAATGGGGTATTTTTTTTCCCCAATCCATACCTGGAGTTTGTACACACAATCGCACCGTACAAGTCGAAACGCTCCGACCGATCCCAGGGAGTCCTAAATATCGATTTTGAACGACAACGGTCAATTAACAAAGATTTTCAAAATGGCGCTGATTTGTTAAAACGTTGGTATCTGTTTCCTGTTTTGTAATCCCAGGGAGCCCTCAATATCGATTTTGAACGGAATCGGTCAATATATAATTTCAAAATGGCGCTAATTTTTTAAAACTTTGGTATCAGTTTCCTTTTTTGTAATCCCAGGTAGCCCTAAATATCGATTTTAAACGAAATCGGTCAATTAACAAAGAATTTCAAAATGGCGCTGATTTTTTAAAACTTTGGTAGGTATCAGTTTCCTGTTTTGTAATCCCAGGGAGCCCTAAATATGATTTTTTCCGAAATGTCATAATTTTTCCCTACTCCCATCCCACACCCAAACATACTATCTCTTAGACATGAACCACCCCGTTTCGGATCTGTGGCGCCGCAGTTCGAGGTCGAAAAATCAAAAATTTTAAAACACTACAGCTCTACAACATCTTGTTTTTCCAATTTTTCTGTTGATCGTTTACTAATTTCTTCAATAATTGCGAGTTGTAACGAAATCGGTTGGAAAACAAAATAGTTGCAAGAATCACGTCGGCCGCCATCTTGTTTTTCCAAAATGTCATAATTTATCCCCACTCGAATCCCGCACCAGAACACATCTCCCCTACATCATTGTATCGTTTTTTGTCTCTTTCTAGGAGAACAATGACGTCTTTTATAGTTCCTAATCGCCTTAATATAATTTGGTATAAAAAAAGTATTTCGCCGTCTTGAAATTTTTTTAATTTCGCTTAATATATCTGCTCCTCCTGATCATCTTTTTCCAAGAAACCACTCTTCCATCTCTAATACTCTCCGAGACAGACACTAATGAAATTTGTATGGCGGCCATCTTGAATCCGCCATTTTGGAGATTATTCAACTAACCGCCAATTGGATGAGGTTTCGAGTGACATTTGTTTGAGAACCCCCCACCCATCTTCAATACCTTGGCCGTGCTCTTTACCCGTCTCCGAAATCCTCAATCATCAGCTGTCTCCATATTTTTCTTCAAGTTATATTTTGTGATTTGTATACGAAGCCATCAGTGAAAAAAAGATTTGTCATGCAAAATTTTACAGGAGGGAGTTTTTGGGGAAAATCTCGAAAACTACCCCAAATGTGGCAACACTGTTTAGATATCTCGATACTGCCGGTCGAGTTACACAATCGATCCATACATGTCAACTTTCCCAAATGTTGCCAATTGCCTCAAAAACGTGATCGCTGTCTTCAAAAACACAAAAAGAATACAAAATGGCCGCCACCTGGTTTCACAGAAACATTTTAAATAGTTTTATAATGTTCCCGTGAACTACAGGATATACCGCTTCTGATGACGTTTAAATTTTTCATCTCGCTCGCACCCAGCCGAAATGATCGCCCCTGAAAAAAGACCATTTCAGAAAGAAAAGAAAATCACTTTTACTTTGATAAATTCCAGTGTTGCCAGACCTCGGCGACGAAAATACCCAAATGTCATTCGTACAAGTGGGACACGTGGTTGCTCGTACTCTAATTTTGCAAAAAGTCCGTATATCGATTTTTTTATTTTTGGGGTAAATCTTGAAAATTTCCCGAAAAATGGGGTATTTTTTTTCCCCAATCCATACCTGGAGTTTGTACACACAATCGCACCGTACAAGTCGAAACGCTCCGACCGATCCCAGGGAGTCCTAAATATCGATTTTGAACGACAACGGTCAATTAACAAAGATTTTCAAAATGGCGCTGATTTGTTAAAACGTTGGTATCTGTTTCCTGTTTTGTAATCCCAGGGAGCCCTCAATATCGATTTTGAACGGAATCGGTCAATATATAATTTCAAAATGGCGCTAATTTTTTAAAACTTTGGTATCAGTTTCCTTTTTTGTAATCCCAGGTAGCCCTAAATATCGATTTTAAACGAAATCGGTCAATTAACAAAGAATTTCAAAATGGCGCTGATTTTTTAAAACTTTGGTAGGTATCAGTTTCCTGTTTTGTAATCCCAGGGAGCCCTAAATATGATTTTTTCCGAAATGTCATAATTTTTCCCTACTCCCATCCCACACCCAAACATACTATCTCTTAGACATGAACCACCCCGTTTCGGATCTGTGGCGCCGCAGTTCGAGGTCGAAAAATCAAAAATTTTAAAACACTACAGCTCTACAACATCTTGTTTTTCCAATTTTTCTGTTGATCGTTTACTAATTTCTTCAATAATTGCGAGTTGTAACGAAATCGGTTGGAAAACAAAATAGTTGCAAGAATCACGTCGGCCGCCATCTTGTTTTTCCAAAATGTCATAATTTATCCCCACTCGAATCCCGCACCAGAACACATCTCCCCTACATCATTGTATCGTTTTTTGTCTCTTTCTAGGAGAACAATGACGTCTTTTATAGTTCCTAATCGCCTTAATATAATTTGGTATAAAAAAAGTATTTCGCCGTCTTGAAATTTTTTTAATTTCGCTTAATATATCTGCTCCTCCTGATCATCTTTTTCCAAGAAACCACTCTTCCATCTCTAATACTCTCCGAGACAGACACTAATGAAATTTGTATGGCGGCCATCTTGAATCCGCCATTTTGGAGATTATTCAACTAACCGCCAATTGGATGAGGTTTCGAGTGACATTTGTTTGAGAACCCCCCACCCATCTTCAATACCTTGGCCGTGCTCTTTACCCGTCTCCGAAATCCTCAATCATCAGCTGTCTCCATATTTTTCTTCAAGTTATATTTTGTGATTTGTATACGAAGCCATCAGTGAAAAAAAGATTTGTCATGCAAAATTTTACAGGAGGGAGTTTTTGGGGAAAATCTCGAAAACTACCCCAAATGTGGCAACACTGTTTAGATATCTCGATACTGCCGGTCGAGTTACACAATCGATCCATACATGTCAACTTTCCCAAATGTTGCCAATTGCCTCAAAAACGTGATCGCTGTCTTCAAAAACACAAAAAGAATACAAAATGGCCGCCACCTGGTTTCACAGAAACATTTTAAATAGTTTTATAATGTTCCCGTGAACTACAGGATATACCGCTTCTGATGACGTTTCAATTTTTCATCTCGCTCGCACCCAGCCGAAATGATCGCCCCTGAAAAAAGACCATTTCAGAAAGAAAAGAAAATCACTTTTACTTTGATAAATTTCAGTGTTGCCAGACCTCGGCGACGAAAATACCCAAATATCATTTGTACAAGTGGGACATGTGGTTGCTCGTACTCGAATTTTGCAAAAAATACGTATTTCGATTTTTTATTTTTGGGGTTAATCTTGAAAATTTCCCGAGAAATAGGGTAATTTTTTTCCCCAATCCATACCCCGAGTCTGTACACACAATCCGACGTTGCCAACTGTGAGAAAATTGAATTTTAAAATTGCGTTTTTTCGTTACTCAAACCGAACGGCCGCCGTGACAGCCGCCATCTTGAATTTTTAAAAACCACTCCTATTCTGTCAAAATATAGGATAATTGTAAGCGAAAAAAGAAAAAAATATCATGCTCGACCACGCTGTTTCGGATCTGTGGCGCCGCGGTTCGGGGTCGAAAAATCAAAAATTTGAAAACACTACAGCTCAGCCGCCATCTTGTTTTTCCAATTTTTTCCACTTTTTCTATTGATCGTTTCCTAATTTCTTCAATCGTTGCGAGTTTTAACGAAATAGGTTAAAAAACAAAAGAGTTGCAAGAATCACGTCGGCCGCCATCTTGTTTTTCCGAAATATCATATTTTTTCCCTACTCCCATCCTGCACCCCAACACATCTCCCATTCATCATTGTATCGTTTTCTGTCTCTTTCTTGGAGAACAATAAATTATGCTAATGCGTCCTAATCGCCATATAATTTGGTATGAAAAAAAATATTCCGCCATCTTGAATTTTTTTTCTTTTCGCTAAATAGATCTTCTCGTCCTGATCATCTTTGGCCGAGAAACCACTCTTTCATCTTTTATACTTTCTGAGTTGGACACCAAATAAATTTGTATGGCGGCCATCTTAAATCCGCCATTTTGAATTTTTTTTCAGCTCATTGTCTTTTGGATGAAGTTTCGAATGACATTTGGTCGAGCACCCCCCACCTATCTTCAATACCTCGGCCGTGCTCTTTACCCGTCTCCGAAATCCTAAATCATCAGCTGTCTCCATATTTTTGTTCAAGTTTAATTTTCTGACGTGTATACGAAACCATCAGTGAAAAAAAAATTTTTTATACAAAATTTTACAGGAGAACATTTTTGGGAAAATCTCGAAATCTACCCCAAATATGGCAACACTGTTTAGATATCTCGATACTGCCGGTCGAGTTACACAATCGATCCATACATGTCAACTTTCCCAAATGTTGCCAACTGCCTCAGAGACGTGATCGAAATTTTGAAAATCACAAAAAGAATACAAAATGGCCGCCACCTCGTTCCACAGAAACATTTTAAATAGTTTCATAATTTTCCCGTAAACTACAAGATATACCGCTCCTGATGACGTTTCAATTTTTTATCTCGCTCGCACCCAGCCGAAATGATCGCCCCTGAAAAAAGACCATGTCGAAAATCACTTTTACTTTGATAAACTCCAGTGTTGCCAGACCTCGGCGACGAAAACACCCAAATGTCATTCGTACAAGGGGGACACGTGGTTGCTCTTACTGGAATTTTGCAAAAAATACGTATTTCGATTTTTTTATTTTTAGGGTAAATCTTGAAAATTTCCCAAAAAATGGGGTATTTTTTTCCCCCCAATCCATACCTCGAGTCTGTACACACAATCGCCCCGTAGAAGTCGAAACGATCCGACGTTGCCAACTGTGAGAAAATTGAATTTTAAAATTGCGTTTTTTCGTACCTCAAACCGAACGGCCGCCGCGACAGCCGCCATCTTGAATTTTTAAAAACCACTCCCGTTCTGTCAAAATACAGGATAATTGTAGGCGAGAGTAGAAAAAATTATTATGCTAGACTACGCCGTTTCGGATCTGTGGCGCCGCGGTTCGGGGTCGAAAAATCAAAAATTTTAAAGCACTACAGCTCGGCCGCCATCTTGTTTTCCAATTTTTTTCACTTTTTCTATTGATCGTTTCGTAATTTCTTCAATAATTGCGAGTTGTAACGAAATCGGTTAGAAAACAAAAGAGTTGCAAGAATCAAGTCGGCCGCCATCTTGTTTTTCCGAAATGTCATAATTTTTCCCTACTCTCATCCCGCACCCGAACACATCTCCCGTACATCATTATATCGTTTTCTGTCTCTTTCTAGGAGAACAATAAATTAAGCAAATGAGTCCTAATCGCCATATAATTTGGTATAAAAAAAAAATCCGCCATCTTGATTTTTTTTTCTTTTCGCTAAATAGATCTTCTCGCCCTGATCATCTTTGGCCGAGAAACCACTCTTTCATCTTTTATACTTTCTGAGATGGACACCAAATAAATTTGTATGGCGGCCATCTTAAATCCGCCATTTTGAATTTTTTTTCAGCTCATTGACTTTTGGATGAAGTTTCGAATGACATTTGGTCGAGCACCCCCCACCTATCTTCAATACCTCGGCCGTGCTCTTTACCCGTCTCCGAAATCCTCAATCATCAGCTGTCTCCTTATTTTAGTTCAAGTTTAATTTTCTGACGTGTATACGAAGCCATCGGTGAAAAAAAAATTTTTCATACAAAATTTTACATGAGGACATTTTTGGGAAAATCTCGAAAACTACCCCAAATGTGGCAACACTGTTTAGATATCTCGATACTGCCGGTCTAGTTACACAATCGATCCATACATGTCAACTTTCCCAAATGTTGCCAACTGCCTCAAAAACGTGTTCGAAGTTTTCAAAAATACAAAAAGAATACAAAATGGCCGCCACCTCGTTGCACAGAAACATTTTACATAGTTTCATAATTTTCCCGTAAACTACAGAATATACCGCTCCTGATGACGTTTAAATTTTTCATCTCGCTCGCACCCAGCAGAAATGATCGCCCCTGAAAAAAGACCATGTCGAAAATCACTTTTACTCTGATAAATTCCAGTGTTGCCAGACCTCGGCGACGAAAACACCCAAATGTCATTCGCACAAGTGGGACACGTGGTTGCTCGTACTCGAATTTTGCAAAAAGTCCGTATTTCGATTTTTTTATTTTTGGGGTAAATCTTGAAATTTTCCCGAGATATGGGGTAATTTTTTTACTCCAATCCATACCTCGAGTCCGTACACACAATCGCTTCATAGAAGTCGAAACGCTCCGACGTTGCCAACTGGGAGAAATTTGAATTTTAAAATTGCGTTTTTTCGTACCTCAAACAAAAAGGCCGCCGCGACAGCCGCCATCTTGAATTTTTAAAAACCACTCCCATTATGTCAAAATACAGGATAATTGTAGGCGAAAAAAGAAAAAAATATTATGCTCGACCTCGCCGTTTCGGATCTGTGGCGCCGCGGTTCGGGGTCGAAAAATCAAAAATTTGAAAACACTACAGCTCGGCCGCCATCTTGTTTTTCCAATTTTTTCCACTTTTTCTGTTGATCGTTTCCTAATTTCTTTAATAATTGCGAGTTGCAAAGAAATCGGTTGGAAAACAAAAGAGTTACAAGAATCACGTCAGCCGCCATCTTGTTTTTCCGAAATGTCATAATTTTTCCCCACTCGAATCCCGCACCCGAACACATCTCCCCTACATCATTATATCGTTTTCTGTCTCTTTCTAGGAGAACAATTATGTCAATGAGTGAGTCAGTCAGTGAGTGGTAATCGAGCTATATATAGTATAATAATAATAATAATAATAATTACCGATACCGATTATAGAGCTTACCTTATACATGTCAGCGTAAAATTGTAAATACCGTTAGATTATAATCTATCTTCACGAGATTCTAAACTGTCGAAAGAAACGTAGGTATCTCATACAATATAGTCTAGAAAACAGAGCGGTTTAATGTATGGAGACCCCTGCATCTTCATTCGTTGAAACTTGGTAGGGTTGTAGCATGGTATGAAAATTTAACCAAAAAATCCACGTGGAAGTTGTATTATAGGTATTTATACTTAAAAGTACAAACTTACTTAGGTACTTACTTCCTCCGGCGCTACAACCCTTTGTGGGTCTTGGCCTCCTCCACAATTTCTCTTCACCTGGCTCTGTCCTTGGCCTCCTTCTTCCATGAAGGGAGCATTTCAAGCTTCTGCAGGTCTTCCTCTTCACGATGGATCCATCTTGTTCGTGGTCTTCCTTTGGGTCGTTTCTGTTGTGGTATCCATTGTGTCATCACTTTAACTCCTCTGCTTGGTAACATCCTCTCTACATGTCCTGCCCATCGCAGAAGCTGAGATTTACAATATCTTACTATTGTTTCCCCATCAATCAGACGTTCTAATTCAAAGTTCATTCTATGGCGATATGTTCCACCATCTTCTCTGACTGGACCGAAGATTTTGCGCAGGACTTTTCTTTCAAAAATTGCTAACTTGTTTTCTTCTTTCACAGTCAGTGTCCAGGTTTCACAAGCATAGGTAAACACTGGTCGTACATGAGTGTTTTGTAGGGAAGAAGTTTGGTCTTATGACTGAGGAGTTTTAAGGCCAGCAACTTGTTACAGGGATAGAAACACAATTATTACCCGACTGCGGAACGCACAGGGTTACCCGACAGCGGAACGCACAGGGTTATGTGTTCATCAGTCTATATATGTTTGTATGTTCCTTGCAGGACAGCTACAGCCTGAACGCGTGGACCGATTTTGATGATTCTTGCACCAGTTTGTGCCGAATATATTATTAGAGTGTCACTGTTTCAACCGAATTTGAGAAAAAACAAAATAGCGCCCTCTAGAAGCCATAATGTAACAAATTAAAAAATAAAAGTCTATAGACTATGGCATGTGGGGTATCGATGAAAAGGTCTTGCAAAATCATAGTTAGGTTCCCTTGAAATTTTTTTCATTTTAATGATCATTTAGGATTTACGAGGTTTCGAAGGTTCATTTTTAATATATCTCAAAACCGAGATATAAAAAAATTATAATCATGCATAAGTAGGTAGGTACATAGTGATCATATTATTATCAAACCTTAACTGCGTTAACGCGATAATGTACCTTCATACTATGACCATTGGGTATAGTATAAAAATACCGAACTTACTTTTTTTTATCATCTACAAGTTAGCCTTTGACTGCGATCTCACCAGATGGTAAGTGATGATGCAGTCTAAGATGGTTCTAGTTTATCACTGTAAATTTTCGTCGCCCTAGGATTTACTGTTTGGACCCACTAGGTACTTTCTTTCGTAGACTACTCGAATAGCCACCTACTGCAGCGACCAATACCTGTTAAAACACCTATGATCTATGCATAATCAAATCACATAACGGGCATCGGCCTTCTGTCACCTAATATTATGTGTGCATGCAATTATATGTTGTCTAATAATTATTTTACGAATGTCTCAAATACTCAATTATTATTTATTAATTTTATAATGTTATATGTACTACCTATGTAGTGGAAAATGGGTAGTTTATCGAAATGGAATATTAATATAATCACAATTAATGCGCATTACCCAAGTTTTAGTGTTGCCATCCATCGAAAAATATTTTCTACAAACGATATTTTTCATAATTATTAATTTTTAAAAAAACGGGGTTTTCTAAAATTATTATTTAAATGGCGTTTAATCACAGATGTAGTACTAAACAGATACCGCGCTCGGAACACGGAAGTGCGGCCAAAATTTATTCGAGTGTGCGTGACAGCACTGTCTGAACACATGCATCAGTGTGCGTGAAATGTTGCCAGATTAATGAAAAAGTGCCAAATTAATGAAAGAAAATGTATTTGTTGGTTCTTTCTTTATGCCTTACGATTTCAACGACATAATATGGTAGGAGAATAGCTTGTATCCTGGAAAAGGAGATGCGCATATTACTGTTTTTTTTTTTATCCACTACAAGTTAGCCCTTCACTGCGATCTCCCCTGATACTGTGGTGGTACGCTGGCTACTTTGGAGCTACGCTGAGTACTTTAGCGGTACGACGAATACTTTCAAGATATACCAGTTAAATTGGTGGTACGTAGACTACTTTGGAGGTAGGCCGACTACTTTAGAGGTACGCCGACTACTTTGGTGGTACGTAGGCTACTTTTAAGGTATGCCAGCTACTTTAGAGGTACGCCGGCTACTTTGGTGGTACGCAGGCTACTTTTAAGGTATGCCAGCTACTTTAAAGGTACGTCGGCTACTTTGGTGGTACGCAGGCTACTTTTAAGGTACGCCAGCTACTTTAGAGGTACGCAGGCTACTTTGGAGGTACGTAGGCTACTTTTAAGGTACGCCAGCTACTTTAGAGGAACGCAGGCTACTTTGGAGGTACGTAGGCTACTTTGGTGGTACGCAGGCTACTTTTAAGGTACGCCAGCTACTTTAGAGGTACGCCGGCAATTTTGGTGGTACGCAGGCTACTTTTAAGGTACGCCAGTTACTTTAGAGGTACGCAGGCTACTTTGGAGGTACGTAGGCTACTTTTAAGGTACGCCAGCTACTTTAGAGGTACGCCGGCTACTTTGGAGGTACGTAGGCTACTTTTAAGGTACGCCAGCTACTTTAGAGGAACGCAGGCTACTTTGGAGGTACGTAGGCTACTTTGGTGGTACGCAGGCTACTTTTAAGGTACGCCAGCTACTTTAGAGGTACGCCGGCAAGTTTGGTGGTACGCAGGCTACTTTTAAGGTACGCCAGTTACTTTAGAGGTACGCAGGCTACTTTGGAGGTACGTAGGCTACTTTTAAGGTACGCCAGCTACTTTAGAGGTACGCCGGCTACTTTGAAGGTACGTAGGCTACTTTTAAGGTACGCCAGCTACTTTAGAGGTACGCAGGCTACTTTGGAGGTACGCAGGCTACTTTTAAGGTACGCCAGCTACTTTAGAGGTACGCCGGCTACTTTAGAGGTACGTAGGCTACTTACGCAGGCTACTTTGGAGGTACGTAGGCTACTTTGGTGGTACGCAGGCTACTTTTAAGGTACGCCAGCTACTTTAGAGGTACGCCGGCTACTTTAGAGGTACGTAGGCTACTTTGGTGGTACGTAGGCTACATTTAAGGTACGCCAGCAGCTGGCGTACCTTAAAAGTAGCCTACGTACCTTAAAAGTAGCTTGCGTACCTCTAAAGTAGCCGGCGTACCTCTAAAGTAGCTGGCGTACCTTAAAAGTAGCCTATGTACCTCCAAAGTAGCCTGCGTACCTCGAAAGTAGCTGGCGTACCTTAAAAGTAGCCTACGTACCTTAAAAGTAGCTTGCGTACCTCTAAAGTAGCCGGCGTACCTCTAAAGTAGCTGGCGTACCTTAAAAGTAGCCTACGTACCTCCAAAGTAGCCTGCGTACCTCTAAAGTAGCCGGCGTACCTCTAAAGTAGCTGGCGTACCTTAAAAGTAGCCTACGTACCTCCAAAGTAGCCTGCGTACCTCTAAAGTAGCTAGCGTACCTTAAAAGTAGCCTACGTACCTCCAAAGTAGCCTGCGTACCTCTAAAGTAGCTGGCGTACCTTAAAAGTAGCCTGCGTACCACCAAAGTAGCCGGCGTACCTCTAAAGTAGCTGGCGTACCTTAAAAGTAGCCTGCGTACCTCCAAAGTACCCTACGTACCACCAAAGTAGCCTGCGTACCTCGAAAGTAGCTGGCGTACCTTTAAAGTAGCCTGCGTACCACCAAAGTACCCTACGTACCACCAAAGTAGCCTGCGTACCTCGAAAGTAGCTGGCATACCTTAAAAGTAGCCTACGTACCACCAAAGTAGCCTGCGTACCATCTGCGTACCAAGCAGCTGGCGTACCAATAAATTAATCGGCGTACTTCGACATAAGCCGGCAGCGTAGCTGTTTCACAAAAAAAACTATCTACTAACAGCCCATTTACACCTTCTTTAATTTAAGGGAAAATATTTCAACGTAAATTAGCAACACTGATAGATATCGTTGAGGTTTTGTGTTTCAAGTCATCAGCAATTAATTATCATGGAAAAAAAATCTAACAGAATGAAAATATAAATTTTTGCCTATGAAACGAAACACCATCTTCCTTTTTTAATTTTTGGTAACAATTTTTACAGTGTTTCAAGACACAAGACGGCATTATTTCGAGAAACTTGTCTACACACACGTCACGTCAAAACTTCTCGACGCGTCGCATATGCGTCGCATCCAACTAACTGAGAATTGTATTTGCTTTTCGTTTTGTATTCGCTTTGTTGGCGCGTCTGCCGTGTTCCGAGCGCGGTATCTGGTACTACATCTGTGGCGTTTAATGTTATATTTTTTTCTCTTTCACGTGATGGCAGTTTGGTTCTGGTTCATTGACACTCAGAGTAAAAAACCACCCTCCATACTGAACTGGGACATGTCCTTTAAATATAATATGTAAACCGGTGGGCTCCCGCCGAATATGGCTTAAAAAGTTATAAAGATAATTAGGAATACAGTCCAAAAAATTGGTTGCCTGTAAAGTCGGTATACGGGCGAAAGTTTTACGTGACAACGACTTTGAGTGGTAATAGTATATTGTGATACAAGGGTGGAAAGTAGGTTATTGCAAACGAGCTGTCATTAATAAGCCCGAACCGAAGGTGAGGGTTTTTAATGTCACGAGTTTGCAATAACCTTCACACCCGTGTATCACACGACGTTTTTCAATACAGTTGTGGGAAATAGTAATAAACAAATCAAAGAATTACAAGTTTATTTCAACATACATAAGTACGTACATAGTAATTAATTCTGAAAATTGAGATAGTTTTTAACATGGAATAACTTGACCACAATGTAGATGGTTTATATTTTCCACTCAATTCATGAAAATAAGCTAACAAAACATTTTCTGAGAATGACTTACTTAGTTTTTTTATGTTTTTTCCATGAAATAAAATTATTGTAAGCCGTCATATATCTTTCTCGAGATTTTTGGGGCAAAATTCCATCTTGCGCAGTTTTCGCCTCAGATAAAATATCTGGTCTAATTCCATTTCATCATAAGTACTAGAACTCATACTAGCAAAAATATAATCAATTTATCACATATAAATAAAAAAAATCAGCAAATGGCGCGTATTTACACCTGGACATATTTTTTTTTTCAACGAAACTAGGCTACGGGTTCGTACCTACGCGTATACAGCCTATTCGATTTTTGTCAAATGTTGAAAATAATTAAATTAAAACTGGTAATGAAATATAATCAACAACCATTTAAAAGAATTTTGGAAATACAATGCTAAAACGTACGGATTCATTCATTTTTCCTCGTAAAAAGCCTATCCGATTATATTCTATGTATGAAAACTCCTTGCTACTAAACTTTTTTAATTGACTTGGAAAATTTAAAAATAAACTGCAAAAGTAAGTGTCGAGCTTGTAAAAGTAAGTCACGACCGTGTAAAAGTAAGATGCCTATGCGAAAGATTCAATTTTCGAATAATAACTACAGCCTCTGAAAGTGCGCCATGTTTGACAACTGTATTGAAAAATAATTTTAATGTGAATATTCATTCGTATAGTAGGAAGAAGGATGAAATCTCTCTCACTCTCTCTCTCTCGCTCTGTCTCTCTCGCTCTTAGGCGGGCTAACTGTGCTCGAGTGGAAGGGACGCGTGCCTTTCACTTTTTATGTCTGTCTCTCTCGCTCTTAGGCGGGCTAACCATGCCCGAGTGGAAGGGACGCGTGCCTCTCACTCGCTCTCATTGTGAGCGCATAACGTGAGCGGAGCGTAACGCAGTTTCTTGAAGTGTCACCCGGCAAACCAATTTATAAGACGTTGTCACGTCAAAATTTTTTTTTTTAAGTTTTTCCCCTAAAATTGACGAAATGGGGGGCTTTCAAAGTGGAGATTTTCTAACGTCCAAAGTTGACCTCAGAACTCTCAATTTTCTGAAGGGCTGAGCCTGAAACTTGATCAATTATTTGAATTATATCCTGTACTTGAACAACAAATACTAAAATTAGATAAATATATATTAGGAAACGAAATTATTTAATTTTTAATGAGCTTCAGTACTTTTAACAGAACTTCACAATGATGTCAATAGATGGCGCTCTGTGATACCGCGAGGTCTCAGTTCGGGGCGAACCACTAGCTATTTAGTAATACGAGGTCCCGGGTTCGAGTCCCGGGTCGGGACATAACAAGTAATTGGTTTTTCTGACTAGAAATTCTCATTACTAGCCCGGAGTTAGGAAGTTGGCGGTGTTTCACCCCCCTGCCTCGGAGAGCACGTTAAGCCGTCGGTCCTGCGCCTTCTCTCTCTCCGGTCGTGTCGGATATTCCGTCCCATCGGGGTATGAGAGTAAAGGAACAGAGAGTGCACCTGTGTATGCGCACACACTTGTGCACTATAATATCTCCCGCGCAGATGGCTAATCTCTGTGGAGATTGGCCGCCGTAGTCGAAATTCGATCGGGAGGACATTGTTATTATTTTATTATTTAGTAATAGGTACCTACTTATGTAGGTATACTTACTTAATTGTTACAACTTACAGGCTACAGCGAAATGCAATTGTAGCGCGCCCAGAGCAGGTTTATCAAGATATCGCAGTCAAGGGCTAACTTATATTGGAATAGACATAGACAGATATAAAATGTATCTTAATCATACCACCCTACCGGCAAAATCATACCGCCAAAAGCTGGACCTAAAAGTATGATTAATATCATACTAAGATAAGATATAAGGTATACCTAGTAGTAGTAAGGTATAGGATGTAAGGTATATAAGGTACACCTATAAGATGCTCAAACTAAGACCGTATGGTATGCCCATAGAAATAGGAATGTTAAGTAGGTATAACTACGAGTAGGTATATATGACAGCACTTCAAAGTTCAAACCTAGACTTTTTTTGTTTCCGAAGGTACCTAGCTAGTAGCTACTTGGAAAGTACAAATTGCTCTGGTTGTTAACGTTCACCAACTCGTAAGTTGTGTGGCTGCCCTATTATAGGTATAGATACAGATAGCTCTTTATGCGATAGAAAACGTTCGTTTTTATGCCGCCATAAAGGAGTTATAGCCTGGACGATAACAGGCAATTTATAACACTCGCGTCGCCCTCGCCTGGCTTCGCAGTTACATATAGCGCTAACACATTTTATACTTCCAAAGTTCCACCTACCTAAATATTGATCTTACCTACCTACATAACTCGCCGCATCTACCAAGATGACCAATATCATTGATTTTGTTAAATACCTAACCGATGTTTCTAAACGCGAGCAAATTGCTCTTAAAATGTAAGATCTTCCGAAAGCCTCCATATGCTTGCATCACATAAACGAGTATGTCTGCCTCCTCACGAGTCACGAGTCACGACTTCTTTTCATCCCTAAAGTCAAAAATTCTGCCCCCTCCATACTACACTCTATAGTGAATAGTCAATTAGGTATAAGTACCTATAACCATCGTTTTCCCGGCGGAGATAGGCGATATTAACAAGAGATATTTAGGTATTTTATTATTATTTACTATTTAAGTACTAGCTAGCTAGCTAGATGCGGGATGCCCGCGACGTCGTCAGCGTGGATTGAGGTTTTTGGTTCCCGCGGGAACTCTTTAATTTTCCGGGATAAAAAGTTGCATGCGCAGTTATTAAGACGTAGGTATTTGCTTCAAATGTAAAATTATGTGTAAGGACGTCTCTATGAGATTTAGGTAAGTAGGTAAAAATATATACCTAGATATGAAAAGATATTTTGTTGCATAGAAAAAAGATAATCGTAGGTACCGATTGCTCATAGAATTCATTATGTAAGTAAGTAAACCGTTTTATTCTAAGGGGTGAAAATCGACCATACCACGAAATTGTTGGTGTTAGGGCTTGTCATAAAGTAAAATTTTACGACGGTGCATTATTCGAGGGAGGGGGAGGCTCGGGCCTCTGTGACCCCGTTTAGTAACATTATTATGTACAAGCTTGCCATTCAATTTGTACCTAGCTTCAAGCTTGTTATTTTTTTTTTATATCTCATGTTCGGAAAATAGGCATTCTGTGGGTGGAAAGCACTGCATTAAACTCCCCGCAGGAGGTAATGAATTCAAAAAATAACAGTCAGCACAGCCACTCTCGATTTAATTTTTTTTATTGACGATTGACGGCCACCGAGGAGATTGTACCATAGTGGTTGTTTATGAAACCTAAACCAAGTTTTTGTTAGCAATCATAATTTTTGCATTGAATTTAATAATCAACTAAATCTGACCCCGTGGCCAAAATCGGAACAAATTTTTATTGCTGTTTAGTTTTTGTTTTTATTAAGTAATTTATTTTTAATATACATATACTATACCTACCTACCTACTATATATTGTCAGTAGGTATCAATGTCGGTTCTAATATCTTAACATTTTTTAATAAACAAAGAATGAGTAATGTCCATTGTGTAAACAATAAATCAAAAAGCAGACCAGCGCCAAAGATGTTTACTGTATGGGAAGGTTGCCGTTTTGACATCACAACTTTTATCTCGAAATCCATTCTGTGTAAAGAGCGCCTCTAACGCTATCGAGAAAGGGATTCATATAAGATTTCACATAGTTATTGATCGTCCTCGGTTTCGTAGTAAAGGTAAGCCAATTAACTTTTTGTTGTTATATTGTACACATGTGACCTATGAAAACAACAATTGTAAAACAACTATTTTTATTAAAATATTAAAAAAATTAATTCAATATGTCAATAAATATCTTGAGGTGGTGGTCGACCAAAAAGCAGAGTCCAGGATACAGGCTGTTTCAACTGTGAAAGCAAGTCCTTGTCTTCTGTAAATACCAGAAGCAGTTTTGCCAAATTATGAACCATGTCATATGCATCAGGTATATTGTCTCCTTCTGAACAATATTTGTACAATATTAAGCATGGCAGCCCATTTTCTGAACAAATCTTGTAAAGTAGACTGGCAAACCCTCCTCCAAATACCTTCAATTCACCAGTATTTTCTTCATGTTTTACAAGATTCGCCTTTATGATGTTCTCAGTATGAGGGTTTCCTTCACTCGCAACAACTCTAAAAGGTGAGCTTAAAATATGTTTCTTCTCATGAGCAAAGCTACTGGTCAAAATAAACATATCCTTTATCTGCTTTTCCTTAAATGTACTAACAACGTCTTTCAGGAAACTATTTGCGTATTTATGGACCAATGGAGCTCTTAACTGCAGAACTAATATTTTTCGAGAATCCAATTTGTATACTTCGCAAGCCGTGGAAAGAGTACTGGACTTGAGGTCGTAGGGGTCGTACCCAATTACCGGAATCATGGCAGGGCTGTAAATTGAGGCAATTTTTATCATTTTCAGTGATGAAATTAGCAAGTCACAAGAGAGTTGCCCGACATTTCCAACGGCGACACTCGGAACAATCAATGTGTAACCCACAAAACTACTATCGTCAATAAACTTCCAAATATTTGTTTTATCCATTCCAATTTTATTTTGATACTTCGCAACGTTGTTTTCAGTTTGTTAATTATAATTTGTTGTTTGAAATTTTGAATCGTAGTTTTGGTTTTGTATGTGAAAGTTGTGAAAGAAATGTCAAATGTCAATGTCAGTAATTGACAATTGTCATGATTCTCATTCTCCATGACGTGCCAATTTGCAACTTTTTTTTTCGTTCTTTTACTGCTATGGCTTCTAACCAACTAAATTAAAGTGATTCCACATAGCTAAACTTCAATACAGCAACTGACAGCAACTACACGCAATAATCGTGGAATAATCCTAGCCGCCCTCGTATTTATTTATAATATTTGATTTTATGAAATACCTCGACAAATCGTCGCGGCTTCGAAAAAGCTAATGTTTTGTATGGTGGTCATTATAATCTTCCCGCGCTTGTGCGAAAATGTATATTACCTCATTCTTTGTAGATGTTTGTAGGCTAATAACTGTGCCTGTAATATTTTTAAATATCAGGGTACCTACTTATCTCAGGCGCCTCATTATTTGATTGACTTCGGTGGCACAATTTTTTTTTTGTATTTGAGACATACTAGCAGGAATATCTAATCTAGATTTAATTTAGTTAATACTAGCTGATGCCCGCGACTTCGTCCGCGTGGATCGAGGGCTTTCGGTTCCCGTGGGAACTCCTTAATTTTCCGGGATAAAAAGTAGCCTCTGTGTTATTCCAGACTATAATCTATCTCTGTGCCAAATGTCATCAAAATCCGTTCAGCCGTTGGGGCGTGATTGAGTAACAAACATCCATACATCCATACATCTATACATCCATTTTAACTTTCGCATTTATAATATTAGTATAGATGTATGACGTCACAGATGTAGTAAACAGATACCGCGCTCGGAACATGGAAGTGCGGCCAAAATTTATTCGAGTGTGCGTGACAGCACTGTCTGAACACATGCATCAGTGTGCGTGAAATGTTGCCAGATTAATGAAAAAGTGCCAAATTAATGAAAGAAAATCTATTTGTTGGTTCTTTCTTTAGGCCTTCGATTTCAACGACTTATGGTAGGAGAATAGCTTGTATCCTGGAAAAGGAGATGCGCATATTACTGTGGTGGTACGCTGGCTACTTTGGAGCTACGCTGAGTACTTTAGCGGTACGAAGAATACTTCCAAGATATGCCAGTTAAATTGGTGGTACGTAGACTACTTTAGAGGTAGGCCGACTACTTTAGAGGTACGCCGACTACTTTAGAGGTACGCAGACTACTTTTAAGGTACGCCAGCTACTTTAGCGGTACGCAGACTACTTTGGTGTTACGTAGGCTACTTTTAAGGTACGCCAGCTACTTTAGAGGTACGCAGGCTACTTTGGAGGTACATAGGCTACTTTGGTGGTACGCAGGCTACTTTTAAGGTACGCCAGCTACTTTAGAGGTACGCAGACTACTTTGGTGTTACGTAGGCTACTTTTAAGGTACGCCAGCTACTTTAGAGGTACGCAGGCTACTTTGGAGGTACGTAGGCTACTTTGGTGGTACGCAGGCTACTTTTAAGGTACGCCAGCTACTTTAGAGGTACGCCGGCTACTTTAGAGGTACGCAGGCTACTTTTAAGGTACGCCAGCTACTTTAGCGGTACGCAGACTACTTTGGTGTTACGTAGGCTACTTTTAAGGTACGCCAGCTACTTTAGAGGTACGCAGGCTACTTTTAAGGTACGTAGGCTACTTTTAAGGTACGCCAGCTACTTTCGAGGTACGTAGGCTACTTTGGTGGTACGTAGGCTACTTTAAAAGTACGCCAGCTACTTAAGAGGTACATACGTACCTCGTACAGCTCTTCGTACCTCGAAAGTAGCTGGAGTACCTTAAAAGTAGCCTACATACCTTAAAAGTAGCCTGCGTACCTCTAAAACAGCCGGCGGACCTCTAAAGTAGCTGGTGTACCTTAAAAGTAGCCTGCGTACCACCAAAGTAGCCTACGTACCTCCAAAGTAGCTGGCGTACTTTAAAAGTACCCTACGTACCACCAAAGTAGCCTGCGTACCTCGAAAGTAGCTGGCGTACCTTAAAAGTAGCCTACGTACCTTAAAAGTAGCCTGCGTACCTCTAAAGTAGCCGGCGTACCTCTAAAGTAGCTGGCGTACCTTAAAAGTAGCCTGCGTACCACCAAAGTAGCCTACGTACCTCCAAAGTAGCTGGCGTACCCTAAAAGTACCCTACGTACCACCAAAGTAGCCTGCGTACCTCGAAAGTAGCTGGCGTACCTTAAAAGTAGCCTACGAACCTTAAAAGTAGCCTGCGTACCTCTAAAGTAGCCGGCGTACCTCTAAAGCAGCTGGCGTACCTTAAAAGTAGCCTGCGTACCACCAAAGTAGCCTACGTACCTCCAAAGTAGCTGGCGTACCTTAAAAGTACCCTACGTACCACCTAAGTAGCCTGCGTACCTCGAAAGTAGCTGGCGTACCTTAAAAGTAGCCTGCGTACCACCAAAGTACCCTACGTACCACCAGAGTAGCCTGCGTACCTCGAAAGTAGCTGGCGTACCTTAAAAGTAGCCTACGTACCACCAAAGTAGCCTGCGTACCATCTGCGTACTATTAAATCCAAACACGGTTTATCCATTTTAATACTTTAATTAGCAATTATTTACACAGACACACGTCAATAGCGTTACGCCATAGTCATTACTCCACAGAGCAGTGCTGCCACTCTACAAAACCATTGCAGGGATACCATACATAAATTGTATTTAGCTTTCAATCTAACAGTTCGGTCATCCTGACCCAAACTTCGTCCCGAAGTATACATAATTTGAACACTTAATTAAAATCACGATGATTGCTGATGCTACTCTGCCATTTGTAGTATTAACGCTGGTCTTTAACGCCTGAGACCCCAAATGTTAAAGCACTGGCATTATAACCCTTAGCCAGGTACAGTTGCAGATAACAAGACTATGTTTTAGGGTAAAAGAGCATCAGTCTCCATCGTCTTTTCGCGTTACAAAACATCACCTAATAAGTAAATATGGATTTATCACCCATGACACATCTCATCATATTATTCTAACTCTGGTGAATTTACGTGTAGCTATACTGAAGTAACTGAATTGCCATATTTCACAAACAACAAAAGCTTCCTTCAAACACATGTTCATTTTGTAAACATAAACTTATTCAGAAGTAGCTTTCCAGCATTACACAGAGTTTTCCGTTAATTACCTAAGCGCATAATATTATAAGTAATCATTTCCCGTTACTCATTTTGGTTAACCCTATGCAATTCACTGACAATAATTAATCCTTAGGTAGTGATAAATGAGAAACGAACTTTAACTTTGTCTGATCAATAACATCTTAACATTGCTAACTCTAAACCCAAAGTTTCAATTCTATAAGTGTAATTCGTAACAATTTCGACATTCTCATGGAAATGAGAACACAATCATTTGATTAAATAATAAATAAGATTCTTATAGTCTACTGGTGTTATTATACACCTATAATTAATTTTCCTATGAGTATACTCATGTTCACTTTGTTACTTTCCAGAATGGTTATTATTACTCATCCATTACACTTAGTTATGCTTTCCTCTCTACACATGGCATAAATGACATATACCTTCTCTGTAAGCCTTAGCCAGGCTAGCATATGTTACAATTCACCCCCAGAACTTTATCTGACAATCGGTTACAATTGGTTACAAAACTCAATAAAACCCGAAGACCTGAGCCACGTTCTCTATACTTAATGAGCCATTTTGTATATTTTGCACATGCTCCATCTTTTGAGCAAATCTCTACGTTCCTAATTTCATTTGAAATGTTGAAGTTTCAAAAGCACCTTATTCCCACCGGAAGAATAGATTTACCTTATACCGTGGCCCTGCATTGTATTGTTCGTTTTAAGTTAACACAACAGGCAACTCAACTGCCCGGTACTGCCTTCATCAGCTCTTGCCAAATTTCAACGTTTCGTAAAACCGAACTCAAATGTTGATACTATTCAATACAACATACCTTGGCATCTGCTTGGTAACTTATATCATTTTGACTTGTGCAGTCGTGATAGTGTGGTGAAAACGTATATAATATAATATAATATAGTATAATATAATATCATAATATAAATATAATAAAATGTTAACAAAATATAAATGTGTAGTAGTGTACCTACTTGGTTGTTCAATATTTTGGTAATTTACTTTTCACTGTTCCTCCTCAATCTAATTATGGTATTCATATCACTTTTATGAATGAATATCCCAAGGAACATCATAGAGCGAGTCTCTTTACAAGATAAGTAAATCTCTTTACACGATATTTTGTTACATCGCTCAACCTGCATAGAAATATTGTTGCTCTCACATGAATCTTAGTGAACTCCAAATGGCATCAAAACATAACACCGATATAAATCGCGTCCCGTAACTTGACCCAAAATGGCGGTCGTCTGCGCAGGTACATCGCACTACAGGACTACGCGGAGCATGCGCGGGAAGCAAGGGTATGGTAACGTGCGGCCCCTCGCGGCGCACCTCATACCGCACTTCGTTTGACACCCGAAATGTGATTCTGTGCATAGTTCAACTTACGCGGCGGCTATAATACTTGTTTGCCACTCAGTGCCTCGCATTTAAAACAATAGTTGAAATCAGTGAATATCATCTGGAATATCATCTGCGTATTATACAGACCTATTAAGCCTTTATCACCAAACCGTGACACTCACTGAACATCATCATCATTGCGCTTTCGCCTGAAACACAGCTGTTTTGCTACTTGCATACTATCATGCCCCCAACGGCGAGTAATAGATTACCTGTACTAATCTGGCTAGCCCCGCGGGCAATTTACCTAAGCTTTGCTTTATTTTGCAACTCTCGCTACCGGAAATCGAAACGTAGCAGCCCCGCAGGCTAGACTTTCGAAGTCTACTGGCATCATGGCCCCTATTTTCCACACCAGCGATATATTCAAAATGTTGTAAAATATAAGACGTACGGAATTAACTTACATGAGCGGTGAGCCCCACGGGCAAGGAACAACCACATGAGTTATGCGGTCAGCGTACAGCTCCACTGGTAACTTACTAGTGATTCACCATCTGCTCATCAGAATCCGATAGGCTTTACAGTCCCAGCCCCGAGGGCGCTAATGTCCACACTTGAAGTATATCATATAAGCCCCGAAGGCGAGGTGTGTCGGCCCCGAAGGCAAGGTTCATCGGCCCCGAAGGCAAGGTTCATCGGCCCCGAAGGCAAGGTATGTCGGCCCCGAAGGCAAGGTTCGTTAGCCCCGAAGGCAAGTGCATTGGCCCCGAAGGCAAGTGCGTTGGCCCCGAAGGCAAATGCGTAGGCCCCGAAGGCAAGTGCGTAGGCCCCGAAGGCAAGTACGTAGGCCCCGAAGGCAAGTCCATTGGCCCCGAAGGCAAGTACGTCGGCCCCGAAGGCAAGTACGTCGGCCCCGAAGGCAAATACGTAGGCCCCGAAGGCAAGTACGTCGGCCCCGAAGGCAAATACGTAGGCCCCGAAGGCAAGTACGTAGGCCCCGAAGGCAAGTACGTAGGCCCCGAAGGCAAGTACGTCGGCCCCGAAGGCAAGTACGTAGGCCCCGAAGGCAAGTACGTAGGCCCCGAAGGCAAGTACTTTGGCCCCAAAGGCAATTGCGTTGGCCCCGAAGGCGAGTGCGTTGGCCCCGAAGGCAAGTGCGTAGGCCCCGAAGGCAAGTGCGTAGGCCCCGAAGGCAAGTGCGTAGGCCCCGAAGGCAAGTGCGTTGGCCCCGAAGGCAAGTGCGTAGGCCCCGAAGGCAAGTGCGTAGGCCCCGAAGGCAAGTGCTGTAACACATAACACATAATGTAACTCCTCAGGCATGTTCTATCAGCTGTGTGCCCAGCAAGCTGATCCGGTACGCAGTAGGCATACGCTATACGTACTGCAGCCCCTTAAGGTATGCGCTCTGTCGCCCCGGAGGCGTGTGCTATAATTTGCGTTGGAGCCCCTTAAGACATGTGTTCTGTAGCCCCTTAGGCATGTTGGCTTATCTGCGCTGTAGCCCCTTTAGGCATGTTTTGAAACTTACCAGTAGCCCCGCAGGCATATGCATGAATTGGCACTGAAACCCCTTAGGCGTGTCTTACCACTGAGCCATAGGCCCCTGTTAGGCATTTCCCTGAAACTAATCTGCAACCCTGCAAGTCAATGTATTAGTTTGTACTGAAGCCCCTAAGGCATGTTACATTTACTGTTCTGTACTCTGCACTGTTCTGCCGTGCAGCCCTGCGCCAATATGCGTTAATTTGTATGAAAGCCCCTTAGGCATGTGACATTTACAGTAAGTGTACCCCACTTTAGGTATTTAGCTAAAACTGATGCCCCTCAGGCATGTGACATTTACAATAAGTGTACTTCATCTTTAGGTATTTTCTTGAAGCTGACCCATGGCCCCGCAGGCATATTTATTTCTATTTTGTTTTTACCTCCACAAAAATCAAACCAAAATATCACAAACGAGTCACTCCCAAAATACCGTTGTGTTCTCATATTATACACCCTGTTCATCTCAACCATATGAATTATTTGCAATATTATCATTACCGGTCCACCAGTACCATTCCACCAGTACCATTCCACCCCGACATCCTCTTTATTTTTATTTTTTTTATTTTTTTTTTCAGAGTAACATTTCTATATTCAACAGCCGGGCTTTAACTCCCAAATTCATAAGAAACAATTTTACTCTTCTCAGACCAGGGCGCGTTTGGAACCCTCGTATCTTTAATTTTAAGATACCTATGTTAATCATCACCACCACGTCTTATACTTTGTATACTTGACGTTCATTAAGTGTACTGTGTAAGTACCAACTTTGAATAAATATATTATGACTTTGACTCTTTAACTATAAAAGTTAAATCTTAAACTTTGCATCATTCTTGTAACTCCTTGCACCACATAAGATGACTGTATATAAATCTCCTTGCACTAAAAGGTGCCATTGCCTTTTACAAACTTGCCAATCTCCTTTATTTTCCCTCTAAACAAAAATGATAATTTTCCATTTTCAATAATTTGGCATCCTCCTTTATTTTTCCTCTAAACAAAATGATGACTTTCCTTTTGCAACAATGGACATTCTCCTTTATGTTTCCATTTGTTTTTGCCACTTATCCTTTTTGACTAAAGAGTCATCATCCATTACAATTAAATTGGATTTTACCAAAATTACCACTTGGTTCCTTTTTTTTGTTCATTTATTTACTTACTTGTACATAACTGCAAGATATGCAATTCCGACTCGGCCCATATGTTATTTAGACATCATTCCATACTATTGTTATTTAAGGTGCAGGTTAGGCAACCACCATAACATAACATGCCAGCTTTTGGTCTTGGCCAGAGAGAACATTGCGAAGACCACACTAACACTCAAGAAATAATTTATTAATTACACCTATAAAATTAAAAACATTATTATCTTGCCAAAACCTCGGCTATCTTAACAGACATAAGCCCGTACATAGCACCATAACCATGCCACCCCATGTGTGAGCACAATCACCGATGTGACATTTCTATCTTCCTTCAGTCTCTCCGCATAATGAGAAGTCGAGTCCAGGTTTAATTATGGTCATGTGCTCAGGCACTAAGGTACAACAGCTCCAAACAGCTACTGTGAATCACTTGATATACAACAGACTCATTAAATACTTAATAAAGTTAGTCTACCTGGGTCTCGAAACCCATCATATCACCATCATCATAATTTACACCCAAATCTGCTAACCCATTTATCATCCACACAGATTTGATATTATTTCAATTCACATTTTTCGAACAAATGTATCTATGCCACCCAATCTTTATATATAATGTACTTATTCAATTATATACTTGCTTTAGCCCTTCAAACATTCATGTAATCATACTAACCCCGGCATACTTATACCAGACGGCTATATTAACTGAGTATCCGTTCCTCTACAAATGCAATTTTCACTTGTAAGGACCTTTATTGGGTTATACTTGCTTTAATGGAATGTACAATATTACAGTTACTTTTGACCTCTGTTCATTTACTCAAACAATATTAGGTATATATGATTCACATAAATAACTCTCAGAATAAATTGAATATTCACTATCAATTTAGATACAAGATTATCAATTAAACTAATTTCCAACTTAATAAATCAGTAAATACCTCTTCAATAATTTACTTATTACATAAGTAGTCGACCAACTACCATCCTAACCTACTGTAGTTTAACTTATTTCTTTGAATACTGCATAGGTACTCATATGTTATGACATACCTCTTTATGATTTCACTATGATTCTTCACATAAAACTTAGATACTTCAGTACTTAATGTAAGTAAGTACATCCTGCAAGTACCTACTTATCTCACTCTGCAGGTATGGTCTGTTTATTTAATATACATACCTAGTTATACTTTAACCAGACAGACCAGATCAGACAAACCAATAAGATCAGAGTGATGGGTCTAAGCTCTAATTCCCTCTCTCCTATGAAAGTGGAGGCCCTTGCCCAGCAGTGGGACGTTAATGGGCTGTAGTCATAATGGTAGATACCTTTATAACCTTTAATCATTTCTTTCAAATAAATATTTTAATAAACTCACCGTTTCCATGTACCTACACACAGTACCACTAGGTAGGTCTCTCTCCAGGCACTTTACATGCTGAATGGAATTGTTATAGTAGTGAAACCTCATACCTCATTGACCTTTGGTAATTTGTATGCAAGTACTTGATAAGTACTAACTATTCCATTGATACCTCTTTTTAAGTTTTCCATGCCAACTTTCCAATGCAATTCCGATTGCCAACCCACGTAGGTATTTATGTACTTACGATCATTTCACAATACGAGTTGTAGCACTCATTTATCCTTCTTGTATTTTATAGTTCAACCTTCCGTCATGACAACAATTAATAATTCTTTTCTTTTTTTTTGCTTCACGTATTACGTCACGGTCATGGCGTCATAACATCTTGAATTACAATTTGTACCATTTTCAGGATAGGTCCGGATAAACAATTAATTAGCACGTGAAATACATTATCCCTCTTCTGAGATATTAAATCCAAACACGGTTTATCCATTTTAATACTTTAATTAGCAATTATTTACACAGACACACGTCAATAGCGTTACGCCATAGTCATTACTCCACAGAGCAGTGCTGCCACTCTACAAAACCATTGCAGGGATACCATACATAAATTGTATTTAGCTTTCAATCTAACAGTACCAAGCAGCTGGCGTACCTATAAATTAATCGGCGTACTTCGAAATAAGCCGGCAGCGTAGCTGTTTCACAAAAAAAAAACTATCTACTAACAGCCCATTTACACCTTTAATTTAAGGGAAAATATTTCAACGTAAATTAGCAACACTGATAGATATCGTTGAGGTTTTGTGTTTCAAGTCATCAGCAATTAATTATCATGGAAAAAAAATCTAACAGAATGAAAATATAAATTTTTGCCTATGAAACGAAACATCATCTTCCTTTTTTAATTTTTGGTAACAATTTTGACAGTGTTTCAAGACACAAGACGGCATTATTTTGAGAAACTTGTCTACACACACGTCACGTCAAAACTTCTCGACGCGTCGCATCCAACTAACTGAGAATTGTATTTGCTTTTCGTTTTGTATTCGCTTTGTTGGCGCGTCTGCCGTGTTCCGAGTGCGGTATCTGGTACTACATCTGTGTATGACGTAATATGCATTATATAAAAGTAATATTTTACTTTTCTTTAATAAATATCATACTAATATTATAAATGCGAAAGTGTCTTTGTTTGTTGGTTTGTTAGTTTGTCCTTCAATCACGCCGCAACGGAGAAACGGATCGACGTGATTTTTGGTACGCATATAGTTGAGGACCTGGAGAGTGACATAGGCTACTTTTTATCCCGGAAAATTAAGTAGTTCCCGCGGGAATCAAAAAACTTTAACCACGCGGACGAAGTCCCGGGCATCAGCTAGTTACGTATAAATGGCTCTGTTTTGGCCAAATATTCGACAAAACTTAACTTATTTTTTACCTCAAGAGAGTACCTACTCATATTAAAAAAAAAGCAAAATAAATAAATAATAAGTCAAATATCATATTGGTACTCAACATGAATTCATTTATATTAGTAAATGAAAATGTAGGTATCGATATGAGTGGGTATCTATGCTTCGATGGCTTCGGAACATCCCTACACGAGCGGCACTGACAGACCGCCTGATTCGTGCCCACCCTTCAGGTCGCTAGCGGACCGCTCCAGATCGCCCCGCCCCGCTACCGCCGTCGCCCCGCCACCGCTAGTTTCGTGCCCGCAAACTTATACTTTCTTGTGAAATAATAAAAAAATACAGTCCCCATTTAGAAACATGCTCAAAAATTGGAAAAATAAAAAAATGAATTTTGCAACCATCTTTTTTTTAACAAATGTTAATCTATTTCCACCGAAAACACTGAGATCAATCCCACTGAAATCAAAATAATGAGCAATATCCCAGATTTTTACAAAAGTATCCTAAATTTATAATTTTTTTTAATCGTATGGCGTTTATATAAGCGTTATTATAATATTAAATTTATTCTGGTCAGTTATGTCAAAATTTAGTACCTACAATGTTGAGTTATATATGGATGTCCAGTTTATCTAACCATGTAACAACCGGGGCAGGGAGATCAAAAAGGTCCCTGGGTGAACCCTGGTAGGCATGAGTAGGGCAGCGCTGGATGATGTGCTCCATCGTCTGCTCCTCCTCACCACACTCACACAAAGGAGAGGGTTTCCAGCCCCATTTGTGCAGGAGGTAATTACAGCGTCCGTGTCCTGTTCTGAGTCGGTTTAACCGGCACCACAAGTTACGGGGCAGGTGAAAACCTTTAGGTTTGACTGTAGGGTCGGGTACATAGGCCACCGGTCCACCAGATGCACTCCACTCCTTTTTCCAGCTCTCGCCCAGGTTAAACTGTCTGTGTTCAGTGGCCTCTGCATACACAGCGCGACGGGATTTTAGTCGTTTTGGTGGCGGGTTGCAGAAAGCCTTGTTTGCGTGGTGCTGGGGATTGGCACAGATCTTTTCCGTTTCCCTACGTAAAGCATGTTTTCTACGCAAGTGAGGTGGAGCAATGTGGGATAATACTGGTAACCAGTGGCGTGGCGTAGACCTCACAGTGCCTGAGACACAGCGCATTGCGTCGTTTAATTTTGTGTCCACTTTTTGCACGTGAGCGCTTTGCAACCATACAGGGGCACAATATTCAGCGGCAGAGAAGGTGAGCGCCAGGGTGGATGTCCGCAGGCAGTCGGCGGACGCTCCCCATGTCGTTCCACAAAGCTTTTGTATAATATTATTCCTCGATCCGACCTTCATGGATAGTTTGTGTAGGTGTTCCTTGTACGTTAGGGTTCTATCGAGTGTAACTCCGAGATACTTAGGGAATGCGCTGTATCTGAGCCTTTTACCCGTAAAGATGATATTTGGCTGGTAGCTAGCGAGCTGGTTGTGAAGATGGAAACAGCATACCTCCGTCTTGCTCGCACTCGGGATAAGCCGCCAGGCTTTAAAATAGTTCTCGAGAGTGACGAGATCATTCGTGAGAATATTTTCTCCGGTCACAAAATCTTTACTTTGGGCTACCAGTGCAATGTCATCAGCGTATATAAACTTGGTCGCTGAAGTGGGCGGTAGATCGTGGATGTAAATATTGAAAAGAGTCGGTGCCAACACGGATCCTTGAGGCAAGCCGTTGTTAAGTTTCCTCTTTTTGCTTTTGCAGTCCCCCAGGAAAACTTCAAATTCTCTTTCGCTAAGCATGCTCGAAATAAGGTTAACTATCTCCATACTCGGGATTACTTTCATGAGTTTATAAATTAAGCCTTGTCTCCACACCGTGTCGTACGCCGCTGTGAGATCGATGAACACGGCGGTCGATTTCAATTGGGTCTGAAATCCCACTTCAATATGTGACGTTAGAGCAAGAACCTGGTCTGTGCAACTCCGTCCACTTCTGAAACCAGCTTGTTCTGTTGGGACAACTGCCTCAGTATAAGGAGTTATCCTTGTAAGGATCATGCGTTCAAGCAGCTTCAAAGTGCAGCTGAGGAGAGCAATAGGTCTATAACTTTCAGCCAGGTCTTCCGACTTTCCTGGTTTCAAAATAGCAACTACTTTTGCTACTTTGAATGCTCTGGGCAACCTGTTTTGAAGTAAGATATTCGAGAAAAAGGTGGCCAACCAACTGACACAGCAGGGACCCATGTGACGCAGGAACTCGTTAAAAATGTTGTCAGGCCCAGCGGCTTTATTGTTTTTCAGCATGTTGATAGCCTCCATAGTTTCCTTGACGCTAAATGGTCTAGAGAGCTCTGAGTTTCCACATGGATTTCGCTTCAAAGCCGAAAGTTCTTTTTTCACGCTTTTAGTAAATAGTTTATCCCGCTTTACTCTTGTCACATCAACTATACGAGCGGCAATAGCATCAGGTTTAATCATCGTGTTCAGTTTAGGGGGGTGGTGTTTTCCTGTCAGACTATGAAGCGTCCTCCAGGCTTTTCTGCTGGACCTGGTAAAATCCATGCTGGATACTATTGAGTCCCATTTGTCTCTACGGTTGTTATCGAGGGACTGGAGTAATTTGGTTCCAATGGTGTGATCCTCAGATGATTGGTACTCCTTAAACAGATCTTCACTTTCTTGGCTCCATCCAGGTACATATTCCTTTCTGTACCCTCTGGGAATATTTCGCTTTGCGGCTTTTATTATGAGCTCAGTGAATCTGTGGTAGTTAGAAGGAATAGGCTCCAGGTTTTCAGTGGCCAAATCAGAATCCAGATCTTCTCGGTACCCGTTCCAGTTTGCACGCTTGAAGTTCCACCTGGGCAACGGCATTGAGTAGGACAGGGGTATTTTAATACCGATCTCTAATAAAACTGGCCTGTGTTGGCTGCGCGGGAAATCTTTCAGAACTCTACGAGCTACAGGAAAAGGTTGTTCCAGAGAGTCTTTGGAGACGAAGGTGAGATCTGTATTGTAGTCTTTATTCCACCTCGCAGAGTGGAAAGTGCCTTTATCTTTGGCGTCAAACACCAAGTGTAGGTTAGCTAGCTCCGCCCAATGAGACAGTGTTGCTCCATTTTGGTCTGTGATCTCGTATTTCCAGTCAATATGGTGGCTATTGAAGTCCCCGGTATAAAGGCTGGGATGATCGTATGTTGGTAAGACCTCTGGTGACCATGAAGTACTTGGTGGCTTGTACACATTTACTATTGTCAGGTTTGTGACCTGAACTGCGATTACGGAAATGTTGTTTTCATCACGTGAGTAAATTAGCTGGACTTGTCTGAGAGAGGACCTAGCGTATGTGGCTATGCCATATTTGGGGTGGTGTAAGGCTTTAACCAGCGTGTATCCCGGAATATTCCCTCGGTTGTTAAGGTCTGCGTCATCTTTAGTGTGGGTTTCCTGGACATTTAATATGTCAATATTATTATCGTGTAAGAGTTTTTGTAGGTAGTCAGATTTAGCGGCACTTATGCCTTCAATATTAAGTTGCATGATGCGGACTGAAGGTCCAACATCCTTGGTCAATGGGCTCTTAAAAGAGCCTTTAGGTTTGGCGTTTGTAGCCATTTTGCTCGGAATGTTTTCAAGCTAATTATTCAAAAGAACGCTTATATTGCCTATAATTTCGTCGCTCGTTTAGCACCACCCAGGGGACACGTGCAGGGAGGTAGAAGGTAGTTCCTGCGGACGTGAGCGACGGGGCATCCCCCAATTTATAATAATAACCTCCTTAATTGCAATCTAGCACTCATACGATATACGTTTGTATAAATTAAATAATAGTAGTTTAAATAGATATGGATAGAATAGTTCCACCGAAATCAAGTTTATGGGTATACCAAGCCACCGAAAGCGATTACTATTTACTTACCATAATAAAAGGGACGCACAGAGAGGCACAGACGTGTTGCCTTTAACAACCGATGCGGCGCGACGGATAGTTTGTCTTACTCTTACTACTATTCTCGCAGTTAATAAAGCACAGAAGTTATAAGAGAATTATTGGAGCGCGCCACCGGTATCAATTTTAAACGTCGGACGTAAAAACAATTTGTTGTAAGTTTTCAACTAAGGCCTATTATTGATTATAAATATTATAATTTGAGCTAGTAACTATTAGTTTCTTGTAAGCACCTGCAAAATAGTGGCATATATTATAGAAAAAAAGAAAAAAAAAATTTTCAACGCAATATGGGGTGCGGGACACGGCACCGAGGTCAATATTTCCGCGGTTTTCTTTTTTTAACTTAACTTACACAATGTTTACCTGAGAAAGGACATAGGCCCCCCCTAATATTTTGATCATATCTACCATACATAAAATTATCAAGTGGCTAGCAAGCTATTTCATACAGGTTTTCGACCCGGACACGCTTTTTTGAGCCGTTTGAGAATGACCCATCAATATAAAAATAATATTTTTTCCGTTGTTGCCAATCAATCAAATCAAAATATATTCATTTACACTTATTGACGTCTTGCCGTCTTTTCAAGTAGGCTCAACAAAGCTAGAACCCACGGTTGAAAAGTCAACAAAAAAATGTAAATCGAATTTGACCATAGAGTAGGATGGAAATTGGAATTTGTGGAGCGTCGATTGTTTACATGACACTAATGTGAATTGTCATTTTTTCTTTCGATCAAAAAATTGTGGTGGCGACTGGCGTCAATGTTATCTTTATTTCAGTACGAAAAACATATATTTTTCCTCGATTTAATCATTAAGTATTTATAGAGTTAGAGGAAACCATTAAACATCACATTCTTCGATTGATTATGAGTGACACTGAGCGTGTAGACCCGCAAATAGAAAACTTCATTCTTACAGAGACACAGAAACAACGATTCCAGGTATGAATGATGTTAATCTCTTTATATTTCGCATTATCAAGTAGGTAATTATTTTCCTCGTGTGTTACTGTTGCTGGCTGTGCCTTTTAAGTTATCAATAAAATGAATAATATGTACATTATTGTATTACAGTTTCGTACTTACCTGACCTTTGCCCCGTTTTCTTGAATTTATCATGCATACATTTATAAAGGAGTGATTTAACTATATACTTATATGATTACAGGTTCTCGTACACGGTCTAACGGATACTTGCTGGGAAACATGTATGGGACGACCTTCAATCCGTCTGGATTCTAAGACTGAAATATGCATTATGAACTGTGTTGAAAGATTTATAGACTCCACCACATTTATCACAAAACGTCTTATGAATACAACAAAATACCGTTCGGATGCTCCATTAGAATTTGAGTAATTTTAGAAAAGATACAAAATGTTCTCCAGCATTAGAAACTTCTTACAACGTCACAAGAGAAAGTTCATTGTGACAGGTGCGGTATTTGGATCTCTGTACTTGCTTATGAGCTATGCTCAGAAAAGGCTCCGGGAATGGCAAGAAAAGGAAGCAAAGAAATTTTTTGATATGACTCGTAAGAAACAGCACTTTGAAAGCACAGAGCGAACATGTAATCAAACTATACTTTCACTTTCAAAAATTGTCTCAGAGAGTATCTTAAGCATTCTTAATACTGAGGAAATAGTTCAGAAGTTGCAAGATAAATCTGATGATAAACTGTCTCTATGGGAACAAATGAAGATTATGATTTTCACTAGGATTTGTGTTTTAGTTTATGCATTGTCTATCCTAAACATCACATTGAGAGTGCAGTTGAATATTATTGGGGGATATTTATACAGAGATTCCATGCATGAAGAAGATCCACTTATTGATAGTGAATTGCAAGCCAAGTACTTGTCTCTCTGTCATCATTTTGTAGGCCCTGGTGTAGAAGACTTGGTGAGGCAAATAGAAAAAGCTGTAAAGAGAGTGGTGGAACCTATTTCCTTGAAAAAGAAAATCACTTTGCAAGAAGTAGAACAGGTGTTCTGGTCCATACAAACTATTTTGTGCACTGACACAAACAATGGGGATCCAGTCAAGAAAATGGTTCACTACTTGGTTGATCACACTGAAATTAATGAAGCTAAGTTTGATACCATTGTTAAAGAGACAATGGATATTTTAGAGAGTGATGAAGTCACATCTGTTGCAATGTCAGCAGTGAGCAGGAGTTTTTCTACAGTTGTAGATGAAGTTGCGAATTTATTTGCCTCAAAATGGGTACCAACTAAGAAGAACCATCTAGAAGTATTGGAAGACCATGTTGTTACAAATGGAGCATTGAAATTAGGAGGAAGTGTTGATCCATTTGTAGATGTTAACAAAGTTGAGATGCACTTTGTTAAATTACTGCCAGTTGTTAATGAACTTATAACTAAAAATACTTGCAAGAGTAACAGAAACATTCCAGATCTAATAACCCAACAGCTTACATTAAATGAGAAGCTGAAAATCCTTGGCGCCAATATATATGAAGTTTTTAGTAATGTGTAAAATTATGAGGTGGAAATCATTTAGAACATTTAATTAGGATTTAATAAACATATGAGACTCAAAATTCTTAGATTTTTCTTAAGGGTAAGAATACAATCATTAATTCCTTAAGTTAGAATAAGAAGTATAATGTGACAAACTAGAGCTTTTAAATTATTCAAAAACCTTGTGGGTTTGGTATTTTTGTTGTATTGATTTATTGCTTATGTTGTACATAACACTATGGGGCAGGAATAAAAAAGATGAAATTATTCAAAAGTGTGTACTTATTGAATGCAGTCACAATTCTTTTTAAATTTTTTTAGCCTTTTCTGTCTCAAGATAATGATAAAATTACTGTAGCTTCATTTGTTGCCTGTGTTTCTACTAATCCTACTTACCAGTATTAATACAGGTAAATTGTATTGGTAACATTGAAATGTATAAGTTCCTACTTAATAATATATTGCTGCTTGGCATTATTATTATTTCAATAGGTAGGAAACTACTCAATCCTGAAATAGAACTAGATTTTTAATTTTGTCCAAAAAAAATTGTTTCAAATGTGAAGACCAGCATTATGAAAATTACATGCTGATAATAAAACCTATGTTGGCCTACTATATCGTAACTGTTTTTTTTTTTAAACTGGAGTAGCCCGTTACTATGAACTTCTAGTATTAAGTACCGATGCAATCTAAAGATGGCGATGGACAAAATTGGCAGGAGTATGGAAGACACAACCTGAAGTTAATATACCCGGGGCACATAGTTCAAAGAACACAAAATAAAATTTTAGGTGGCGTGCTTGAATGGCGGCTTCGCACCGGAAAACTAAGCGTGAGCGTGGAAAATGAGCGCGGTATTGTATCTAACGTATACTTACCCATGTGCTGCTTCCAAAGACGATTTAAAAGCTTTTCTTGAATCGAGAGTTCATATTATTCATTAGGCACGTGAGTGAGAATCAATGAATTCCAAATTAGTCTTCTAAACTCAGAAACTCTGTATTATGCGTAGACCGTAGTTAAGTACCTACTTACTTCTTCGTCGTTACACTCTTTACATAGTGGTCGTGGACCGTGGTCATCACGAAGTAACGGCTTTAGTAAGAATGCGCCTCACGAGGATCCGCCACTTCTCCCTGCTGGCCGATAGCCTGGTGCACTCGTGCAATGAACCGCCAACAGCCGACTTAGGTAATTTGGTCGGTCCATCGCATGGGCGACCTTCCTCGCTCTCTAGTGCCCTCTACCTTGCCCTGCACGACGAGGCGCTCGATGGAGTCATTCTCACGACGACGTCCCCACGTGTCTAAAAAAATTTTTTACTTAGGTAAGTACCTACCTACTTAGATACTTATCTACCTATTCCTAAAATTTGAGTTACCTAAGTTAGAAATTAGAATAGTATGGATTTATTGTTTGAGGATCAGCGGCAGATGTCAAGCATACGTGGAAGCCGACATTGGCATGTTCAACACGAGCGGTGTTTTGGTGTACGTCACGTCAATGCAGAGATATTCCGCAGGCAGCGCGGCATGCGCGCGCACGGCCGCTCGCCGCCAATAGCGCGACGCAAAACGCGGCAAGCGCGCGCCTCCAGGCTATCGATGCCCGATGTTGAGTGAAACGCGCACACCCGACGTGAAAATTACTGTGAAAATTCTGTGTTGATAAATCAGTGAAACTGAAAAATATATAGGTATTTGTAAACTAGAACTTAGAAATCTCCACAGCCTCTTCTGCATCGTCTACAATCTACATAATAAGTATGTAAGTTTAATTTACATTCGTAAATAATATTATTTAAGACGTAAAAACAAGCAGGTAGGTACATACTTACATAAGTAAATCTTCATTATATTATTAATAAATTATAATTACTACATAAGTTTATGATAATGTAAAAGTCAAAGTTAAGTAAGTAAGTAGGTATCTACACGCAGAAAACTAAACATCATATTATTTTTTTTGTAAAAAACTATCAATCCGTAACCCGACTAATGCCCGACTACGGAAAAAATTTCAGTGGCGCCAATTTTTTTGGATGTAAAATGCGTCATATCGATTTTATTCGTGTAAAATGTAGCCCTGTCGCCCGGACCATAATAACGAAGCGATTGACACCTCATTCATCAAAATCGACTCAGTAGTTTAGGCGCTACGGTGGAAGTGGAACATACACATTTAAATATGCATAGAATGCTAAAATCATAACCCTTTTGGCTTTGCCGTAGTCGGGTAAAAAATTTAAAATAAAAATTTACACTACAATTTACCTAGTCTGTACTCTGTAGGTATATTTTTTTTAGTCTTTTTACATTGCAAATTCGATTGATCGTATTGAGCGTTCGATCAAATTAGCGTCAAAGTAAAATGAACCTTAAGTCATTAAATTAGAGCTCAATTTCATGTATGGATTCACATTAAGCGCTCCAACCAATACATTTCGAAATTAAAATCGGTTGTACTGAATTTGAATTTCTAGAACTGAGTAGAAATTCTCAGTAAGTACTAGCCCGGAGTTAGGAAGTTGGCGATGTTTCACCCCCGTGCCTCGGAGAGCACGCTAAGCTGTCGGTCCCGGTGATTATCACTAACATGATAATAGTCGTTAAAGCCCGCCAACCCGCATTGGAGCAGCGTGGTGGGTCGAAGCTCTAATTCCCTCTCTCCTATGAGAGTGGAGGCCTGTGCCCAGCAATGTAAAACTATGTATATTTAGGAATATTTTATAGAAAATAGTAAGAATACCTGTGTGTGTGTGTGTGTGCGTGTGTGTAAGAGTATCTGTGGGTTCCGACCATAAGTAATATGGGAAGTATAGATGGGTAGATACGACTACGTTATACGTAGATAGGTAGGTTTCTATAGCTATCCTTGCACTGCTGTTTACGACATGCCATACCTATACCAAGCTGTTATAACTGCAAAACAATACCATCATTCAACCACATTTTCAACGCATAAATTCGTTTTGAATCTAAACATTTGGCTAGGTATTAAGGTTACAGGATGGTCCAATTAATAGTGACGTCCAAAGAAAAAAATTGGATTCCTCGTACTTAGACCTAAACCCATGTATGTTCAGCGATTTTTGGTAGTTTTTGAGTTATAATTTTTTAAAGTTTTTTTAGGAGATTTCTGAGGGAGTAAATGTGTTAACAGCTATTTTTTCTTTTTATTTAAGTGCTTTTTACCGAAATTTTTTTTTTTGTGATCATTCTTGTTATGGAGTGCACTACTTTGCATGAAGTAATTACCATCAACACTTACATAAGTCCGAAAATTTTTGGTCGTAAGTGAAAAGTTTACGTTCGACAGCGGTAGAGTCAAATTTTCAACTTTAGCTTAAAAATACTTAAACCTGTCTACGTCACTTCCGACTAATTTAAAAAAATTTTGGGGTTCCTAAGCTTCTTTTATTATCTAAAAATTTAGTACTTTAGGGGGCATTATTGTGAGAAATCGGACGTCAAAGGTGGTAAGGCGGAAATTTCTGAATTTAAAAATTGATTCTTAAAATTGATTGTTGCCTATTTTTGACAATTATAGTCATTTCTATATTTTCTAGGGGTATTTTCTGATAGGTCTAGGTACAAGGAATCATATTTTTTTTTTTGGACGTCACTATTTGGGCCATCCTGTATAAATCATGCTTGATCTGATTTAGGTAGGTATGCCTGCTTAAAGTTGTAGTATACATCGAAAATAATATGATTCCTTGGATCTACTTCCTTGGAATTATACTTACTCCTCCATCTCACACACTGTAGGTACCTACACACATATTACTTTCTAGTGGTCCCAATAATTTCACCCTGACTACTCGAGCGAGGTACCTACATACTCGTACCTATTACCCAGCCGAGCGATCGCGTAACTTCTGCATCAATCATTGATACATCGCAATCACCTCTGATTGGTTAACACTCTTCCACTATTGGACATAATCCATTGACGCAGCAAGAATGCAATAAATTCAGCCAATTACAACAATTGATACTGTAACAATGATTGATGCAGAAGTTACGCGATCGCTCGGCAGGTTACACAATAGCCCACTATTCCCTGAAAGAGCTTAGTATTTCATGCCACTATTTTGTGTGCATACGAGTACTTCAATCGAGTGCAGCGCATATAGTCGCTACTCGCTAACGCTATCGGCTTCTCAAGTTCTCAGTTCTCACACTGAACAAAGATTTTTTACATGTTTTCCTTTTGAAACAAAAACACTTACATAATATATCTGTACCAGTGGGTAGTTTTTATTAAAAAATGTAAGTACTAAAGTCTGAAGGAAAGACTAGGTAGATTTTATTCGTTCGCGTGGATTGGTTTGTCTCTCGAAAAAATTAAATATGTCTGTCAATATGCCCGCCAACCCGCATTGGAGCAGCGTGGTGGGTCTAAGTGGTCTAAGCTCTAATTCCCTCTCTTCTATGAGAGTGGAGGCCTGTGCCCAGCAGTGGGACGTTAATGGGCTGGAGTGGTGGCGGTGGTGGTCTGTCAATACAAGACGTACCTAACAAGCTGCGAAGTGCTAAGAGTGTTGAAATCGCTTCGATAGGTCGATAGGTTCGGTAGGTTCAGTAGAGGCCTTTATTAATTAAATTATCCACACTCCTGAGTCTGAGCCCTCTACTTTTTCTCTCTCCAAATCTATTATACTCTTTGCTCCAAATGAAATGAAAATAAAAATGTCAATTTGGACAACTTGTGTCACAATTTACATAATATTATTATGTCAGGTCTACCACCTGTTCGGAAAGCAGATTCTGAAGACAGAAAAGCCGGCAAGTTAAAACTCGGCAATTGGGTTTCCTTTCAAAAGGAGAACTTTTTCTGTCAGAATTGAGTAAATAGGTACCTAGGTACCTAAGTACTTACCTACCTGGCAAAAACAGAAAGAACGTCAGGTAAAATTTGCTTTCAGTGCATATTATTATAATTTATGAAGCTAAAGTTGATACGTGCCTCGCTCCTCATGTACTAAGTATTTAAATATTTTATTTTATTTATTTACTTAGGTGAGTAGGATTAACGATGGATGGCTCAGGTGTACGTGTTAACGATTGTACTTACGAATATCCATCTTTGTAACTTTGTAATGGCTTATTGTTAAGGTACCTTGTCAATGTCCTTGTCGTCCACTTATTATTGCCATTCTATTAAGTACCTATATAATATTGGGCTACATAGCACAGAAGTTATAATATTTTTAATATCTAGGTAGTATACTACTTACCTACTTACCTATATAATACTTTGCGATATTTTCGATTATTTGTAATTGGCTGCATTTATTATTACCTACTGCAGTCTTAGAATAGTTACTTAAAGAAGACCTATGTTTCCAAACAACGCCTTCTCAAAACGCAAGCTACAAATTCGCTATGTGTGCTGTGTTTACTTGCCTCGTAAACGCAAACATTATGTTGCCAGTTGAAATGTTTTCCACCTAAAAGTTGGGTAAGTAAGTAATTGGTTAGTTTGTTTGTAGCATTGTAGCTTCTAAAACTAAGTTAATCAGCTTTTTTCGGACTGCGCGAGCGTCGTACGATGCCATTTATGGCACCAATTGAACGGCTTACATTTCGCGAGTGTACTAGGAGTGTACTAGTGTAAGATACCATCATCATAGTGTAGTTCCAGCGAACTTTGGTAGGCCTACATAGGTTTCTATCTAGAGGTATAAATAATATCCTTCATGTAAAATGGCTATGTGACATTCACCATAATCCATACAAGATGTCCAAAAAAGTACGAAGGTGCGACGCTCTGGTTTAAGTTTAAAAAAAATCTATTTTATTAGGACCTCCATGCCTCTTAAAGGGAAAATAATAAGAGGTTTTATATTAAAGCTGCGCAGAACCACGCAGAACAGCACATTCTTCATACATCTGTAGAAGCATAGGCTTAGAATGTACAAGACCAACAGTGACAGATTACGGTGTTACAAAAAATGAAATGTAAATGTGTGCGTGAAATAGTGTTGTCTTGACTCTAGCATAGTATTATCGATAGTCTTACTGGTGAAATCATAGGACTCTAATGAGTTAGTTTAAAGAAGTAAAATAAAATCTTTCATAATCTTTTAATTTTAAAAAATCAAATACTTACACAAATAGCAATAAAGCTACAGCTAGGTAACAAATTATTTATTGATGAGATGACCATGTTTTCTCTAAAAAGTTTTTCAGCGTTACAACACAATGCAACATCATTAGCTGGATACATCAAATACTTATTGTCTGTTTTCGAATAGTCTCTCTTAATAATTAACGAATAGGGTATATGCATCTGATTTAAATATGGGTCAAATATTATTTTTTAGGGTTCCGTAGCCAAATTTGGCAAAAACGGAACCCTTATAGATTCGTCATGTCTGTCTGTCTGTCTGTATGTCTGTCTGTCTGTCTGTCCGTCCGTATGTCACAGCCACTTTTTTCCGAAACTATAAGAACTATACTGTTGAAACTTGGTAAGTAGATGTATTCTGTAAACCGCATTAAGATTTTCACACAAAAATAGAAAAAAAACAATAAATTTTGGGGGTCCCCATACTTAGAACTGAAACTCAAAAATATTTTTTTTCATCAAACCCCTATTTTGAAGACCTATCCATAGAAACCACACAGGTATCTATGGATAGGTCTTCAAAAATGATATTGAGGTTTCTAATATCATTTTTTTCTAAACTGAATAGTTTGCGCGAGAGACACTTCCAAAGTGGTAAAATGTGTGTCCCGCCCCCCCCCCCCCCCCCCCCGTAACTTCTAAAATAAGAGAATGATAAAACTAAAGTAGTTTTTTTTTAATAATTTAAAACTTACTACAGGTTTGTACGGAACCCTCGGTGCGCGAGTCCGACTCGCACTTGGCCGGTTTTTTTGTTTTTTTTAGTTTTTGTTAACTTTATTACTATCGAATTATACTAAGACTACAATTTTTTTTATTTCATAGCGATGTTTCCTTTGTAAGAAGCATTTCGATTCAAAATGCTTACTACAAACAGTAGAATTCTTCTTTGGAAACCAGGAGCCCCTATCTATAATCCGTAACCATTTGTTACGTAGCAAAGAATTGGTTGGAAACCTAGAACATAACATTATAAATATTATGAGATACTTATAGTTATTTTAGCCCCATAAAAGATTTTTTTTGATATTTCGAAAGACATGATGAAACAGAGATGTTTTTTAAAAAAATCTGCCTGAAAATATACACTATAATTTTTTTGAGAAATAGAGCAATTTTTTGGATTTTTCATGAAATTTTTAGTTTTCCGCCGCTATTTTTTTAAAGGGTGCAAGTAGTTTTAATTTGATTAATTACAATAATACTCTGATATAATGTATAAGTGACAAGTTAGTAAAAATAAATAATATAAGGCGCTCATGTCATAGCTAATGACCTCCCCTATAAGCACTTAAATACAGTAATGTACTGAATTACCAGTATATACAGTATACCCTGTATATATATTTCATATACATATGAAATCTAAGACACGCCAAATAAAACAAAAATTAAGAAAAATATTTATTTCGTTCTTTTCTTTTACAGGAAAGTAGTGTTTTATATTGTACTCTACACACCTAAGCTTATGAGCAATCACGTCAAACCTACCGGCAGACACGATTATTGACTATCGATAGTTATGACGTCATCACTTTGTCAATCCCTATCGTAACCAAACGTTTTTAAGTTTTACACAAAATATCCAAAAATTCTTCATTTAGCAATGTAATTTGATGAAAAGTCTTAAGGGAAACCTATTATCTAAGCTTTCAATAGTTAGTTTGCCTTATTTTCAAACAACAAATGACGAAATAATGATTATGAATAATTCAGAAAAATATTCAGTAATTACCTGTGAAACGTGTATTTATGCGGGTTATTACGTCTTGTAACGTCACATTCATTCACTGAACAAGACACCGTGGTCATAGTACAATAAGAATAGTAGGTTAACTTCATACAAAGTGGCCGCCGCCGGTTTGAATGTATGCGTGAGCAGCGGGCGCAGTGTACGCACGGAAGTTTCACGCACACATTCGCATAGTCGTAACCGGCTTAGATCGGCCGGCAGTACGGGATGGTACGGGCCGCGCCGCCGTGCTAATCGCGCGCAATTGCGTATTACATGGTATTACGTCGCACGCTCGCTCTTTTTTGTTTGTTTAATTTTTCAATAAAAGTAGTAATAACCTACTTACCTATTAATAACAATTATGACTTCAAAAAAAGCCAAAATTTATTGTGGTGTCTTCGGGTGTCTCAATAACGACTCCAACAAACCGGACTTATCATTCTTCAATATACCTACTGAACAAGAAACGTAAGTACCTAAAAATTTTTGTAATATAAAATTATGTGTCGGTAGGTTCCTATGTGTGCTAGCCCAGGATCCGTGTCTGGATGTACTAAGGTACCTATTAATATATTTAATAACTAGATGATGCCCGCGACTTCGTCCGCGTGGATTAGGATTTTTTTTAATCCCGGGGGAACTCCTTAATTTTCGGGATAAAAAGTAGCCTATGCCCTTCCTCGGGATGTAACCTACCGCTATACTTACCACATTTAATCAAAATCGGTTGAATAGATGGGCCGTGAAAGCGTAGCAGACAGACAGACAGACAGACAGACAGACAGACAGACACACTTTCGCATTTATAATATTAGTATGGATTTAGATAGTATGGATTTAGATTTTGGAGGATAATATCAATTTTTACAGAAAAATCTTTTACTTATTTAAGTTATGGAGTAGGGGAGACCGGGTTAGTTGACCAAGTTTTCATTTGAATATAAAAATAATACTTATACTTCAGGGGTGTTATGTGAGATGTTTTGTACGTAATACGTATGTAATTCGCCGTACTACTTAGACTACGCTGAAAGTGACAACCCTAGGCGTCAACGCAGGAGTAGGTAATTAACTCGCCGATCGGCCTTAGTTAGCCTACTATTCTTATTGTACTATGCCGTGGTGGCAGAACAAAGATTTTAAGTTTTAATCGTAAGACTATTAATTAAATGCACAAAATTCACCTCGACTTGGAATAGGCCGGGACGCTATCGCCTCTTACTCGCGTAAAAAATGACATACCTACTGGCCTTTTGTTTCGCTATCTCTTTTTCGCTCGCGGCAGTGTTTATTAACTAAATACCTCTCGCTCCCACGCTTTGTCAGTCTATTGAGCGTAGCGAAAAAATTCTGTCTATGTGTAGAAGGATGATTGCTTCACCATTTGATAGTAGGTACGCTGAAAAATAAGCATGATAACTATTGTTATCATGCTATTATATTGATATGAGAATTGTTTCGTCATTGCATAACTAGGCATATGGCGATAAAAAAGTAAAAAATATATTGATTTGAAGTAATGATCCTTGAAAGATACTTATTTTAACAATAATTGATTCAACAGCGCACTGTTCATGTTTCATCTACGAATGGTACGCTAACAACAGATAGTCATTACGTCACTCATTACCTATGTCAAAAATACCAAGACCTACCAGCAAGCTCAAAGTCTTTAAAAATATTCTATGCCAATTTACGAAGTATTAGGAAACCAGGTAAATTCGAAGAAATTCAATGTATACTCAAAGCAGTACCGAAATCACTTCATGTTCTTATTTTTACGGAGACTTGGCTTACATCCGACCAGGACGCCCGTCAATATCAATGACCGAATTTACACACATATATAGGTACAACTATAGGAAAAACAGTAAGGGCGGTGGCGTATCTATTTATATTCATAACAGTCTTAAGTATGACATAACGGAGGAGCTAGCAGAGAATGGCAATCACTACTTATGGATATATTTAAACAAGTTTGCACTAAATATAGGTGGAATTTATAAACCCGGAGAGTCCAACGTTAGTAAATTTCTGGAAATATACTCCACTCAGATGGAAAAACGAAAGAGAACAATAATATTTGGTGATTTTAACCTGGATCTTCTAAGTAATAATAATAACACTGCCAACTACTTGAGAACTATAGAAGAAGCTGGATATGACATAATAAATAAAATTGACAAGGAATACTGCACACGTGAGACACATACAACCCAGACTATACTAGACCACGTATGTACTAACTTAAATAATAATAGTAATAGGTTCACTCTTAGTATCATTGAGTCATCTTTATCCGATCACAAACAAATTTATATGGAATTATCACAATGCAACACTCAAACACTTCAACGAGTTCACTATACTTAGTTACTTAGTTCACTGTACAGCTTTTTAGTAGACCAGCGTAATCCAGGGCGGATTACGCTGGTCTACTAAAAAGCTGTACAGAAAATAAACCTTTAAATAAGAACTGCGACTATTATTATATTGAAAGCTATATAACGGAACAAGTTACGCAAAATAAAATAATAAAGACTAAAATACTAAACTTACCTCAGAAAGACTGGATTAATAAAAATATAATTAACGGTATAGATAGGCGTAACATTTATTGGCAAAGTTTAAAAAAAGATAGTAAAAATGAAGATATATTAAAAAAATATAATTTAGAAAAAATAAAAGTAAATGAAATGGTAAGGGACACTAGGAAGAGCTACTATTGTAATGAATTTGATAAGTGTAAAAATAAACCAAAAAAGATGTGGGACCTCATCAACACCTTAGCTATTAATAAAATAAAGAATAATAATGCTTTGCCAAAACTCACCACACCTTCTGGTAACATAGCTGACGGGAATATGATTTGTGAAACCTTTAATGACTTCTTTTTGACGATAGGTGCCGAATTAGCAAACAAAATACACTTGAAACACCACAAAAGTTCAGTTCATACCCTCATGTATTATACCTACCAACATAACATAATTTTGAGCGAACTAAAGCCGTGTGATGAAATGGAAGTGATTAAGATAATTGATAATTTAGACAGTAATACAAGCACTGGTGTTGATGGAATTAGCCCCAAAGCCCTTAAGTGTATTAAAAATGTAATTGTCTCAGATCTCAGAAATTGTATTAATAAATGTCTATCACAAGGTGTGTTTCCTGATAGCTTAAAAGTTGCCAAAGTCAGTCCGATCCATAAGGCGGGTTCCAAATCAGACCCTAGTAATTATAGACCAATATCAGTGCTCCCTGTCATTTCTAAAATTTTTGAAAAGATAATATATAACAGATTAAATGAGTACCTAAATGCTAAAAACTTTTTGATTGATCAACAATACGGTTTTAGATCTAAATCAAACACTCTCTCTGCGGCAATTGACGTTGTTACTAAAATTAAGACTAACATAGATCGAAAACATATCTGTCTGGGTATATTCATAGACTTAAAAAAAGCTTTTGACACTGTTAGTCACTCAAAGCTGCTACAAAAGCTGAGTAACATAGGAATTGCAGGAACAGCACTAGATATGCTTACCTCTTACCTCACTAACCGTCAACAAATTGTGCAAATTTCTAATTATAAAAGCAACTCCCAGCCAGTGACTTGTGGCATTCCACAGGGCTCAATCTTAGGACCGTTACTTTTTCTAATATACGTGAACAACATAGTAAACTTAAACCTATCGGGTCATTTATCTTTATATGCAGATGACAGTTTGTCTTTTCTATTTCGCTCACTCCATTCACGAAGTTATAGCTCAAGCTCAAAAGGATCTAGATGCACTAAATGAATGGTTCCTACATAATCTTCTCACAATCAATACAGCTAAAACATCATACATGATTTTCAGCGCTAAAAATAAAAAAGTACCTACACACATTGAGAGTGCAGTTGAATATTATTGGGGGATATTTATACAGAGATTCCATGCATGAAGAAGATCCACTTATTGATAGTGAATTGCAAGCCAAGTACTTGTCTCTCTGTCATCATTTTGTAGGCCCTGGTGTAGAAGACTTGGTGAGGCAAATAGAAAAAGCTGTAAAGAGAGTGGTGGAACCTATTTCCTTGAAAAAGAAAATCACTTTGCAAGAAGTAGAACAGGTGTTCTGGTCCATACAAACTATTTTGTGCACTGACACAAACAATGGGGATTCAGTCAAGAAAATGGTTCACTACTTGGTTGATCACACTGAAATTAATGAAGCTAAGTTTGATACCATTGTTAAAGAGACAATGGATATTTTAGAGAGTGATGAAGTCACATCTGTTGCAATGTCAGCAGTGAGCAGGAGTTTTTCTACAGTTGTAGATGAAGTTGCGAATTTATTTGCCTCAAAATGGGTACCAACTAAGAAGAACCATCTAGAAGTATTGGAAGACCATGTTGTTACAAATGGAGCATTGAAATTAGGAGGAAGTGTTGATCCATTTGTAGATGTTAACAAAGTTGAGATGCACTTTGTTAAATTACTGCCAGTTGTTAATGAACTTATAACTAAAAATACTTGCAAGAGTAACACAAACATTCCAGATCTAATAACCCAACAGCTTACATTAAATGAGAAGCTGAAAATCCTTGGCGCCAATATATATGAAGTTTTTAGTAATGTGTAAAATTATGAGGTGGAAATCATTTAGAACATTTAATTAGGATTTAATAAACATACAAGACTCAAAATTCTTAGATTTTTCTTAAGGGTAAGAATACAATCATTAATTCCTTAAGTTAGAATAAGAAGTATAATGTGACAAACTTGAGCTTTTAAATTATTCAAAAACCTTGTGGGTTTGGTATTTTTGTTGTATTGCTTATGTTGTACATAACACTATGGGGCAGGAATAAAAAAGATGAAATTATTCAAAAGTGTGTACTTATTGAATGCAGTCACAATTCTTTTTAAAATTTTTTAGCCTTTTCTGTCTCAAGATAATGATAAAATTACTGTAGCTTCATTTGTTGCCTGTGTTTCTACTAATCCTACTACCATTAGTAATACAGGTAAATTGTATTGGTAACATTGAAATGTATAAGTTCCTACTTTAATATATATATAGCTTTCACTCATTGTTTATTAATTTATATATAGCTGCTCGTGCTGACTGACTGACTGATTGATCACCTCTCCTGTAAAATTTTGTATGAAAAATTTTTTTTTCACTCATCGTTTCGTATAAAAGACAAAAATTCATTCGGAGGAAAAATACGGAGAGAGCTGATGATTGAGGATTTCGAAGACGGATGAAGAGCACCAGCCAGGGTATCGAAGATAGGTGGGGGGTGCTCGACCAAATGTCACTCGAAACTTCATCCAATTGACAGTTAGCTGAAAAAAAATTCAAAATGGCGGATTTAAGATGGCCGCCATACAAATTTCGACGGTGTCTATCTCGGAGAGTATAAAAGATGGAAGAGTGGTTTCTTGGCAAATGATGATCGGGACATGAAGGTCTACTTGATGAACAGGAAAAAAATTCAAGATGGCGGAATTTATTTTTCCATAGAAAAGGGTATTGAAGATAGGTGGGGGGTGCTCGACCAAATGTCACTCGAAACTTCATCCAATTGACAGTGAGCTGAAAAAAAAATCAAAATGGCGGATTTAAGATGGCCGCCATACAAATTTCATCAGTGTCTATCTCGGAGAGTATAAAAGATGGAAGAGTGGTTTCGTGGCAAAAGATGATCAGGACATGAAGGTCTACTTGATGAACAGGAAAAAAATTCAAGATGGCGGAATTTATTTTTCCATAGAAGAAGGTATTGAAGATAGGTGGGGGGTGCTCGACCAAATGTCACTCGAAACTTCATCCAATTGACAGTAAGCTGAAAAAAATTTCAAAATGGCGGATTTAAGATGGCCGCCATACAAATTTCGTCGGTGTCTATCTCGGAGAGTATAAAAGATGGAAGAGTGGTTTCTTGGCAAAAGATGATCAGAACATGAAGGTCTACTTGGTGAACAGGAAAAAAATTCAAGATGGCGGAATTTATTTTCCATAGAAAATGTACCTATGGCGAATATTGAAGAGGCTACAAGTGTAGAACTATGCAAGACTACGGTTCCTTTTCAAGATTTGTTTTTATGGAAGAATTCTCATTTTGACGAATGGTTCGGAGAAAAAATATGGAGAGAGATGATGATCGAAGGTTCGGATGATGGGTGAGGAGCACGGTCAGGGTATTAAAGATAGGTACCTACTTAGGGGCTGCTTGAACAAAAAGGGAGGGGCGGAAGGTTGGTGGTCTTTGTTTTATGTTTTTCCTTTATGAGATTTTTTTTTTACGTCGGACGCTTGGCGTGCTGGCGCTTCCACTGTGCTCACTAGCATAGCAGTGTGTTGTTCAGATCAGAACACGTAGACAGTAAACCAGCTGCCCGATTATGTAAGAATTGTCGATTAAATCGTAAAAGTTCGGCGTCAAAGTAAAATAAACCATAACAGCATTGAATTAGAGCGCAATTTCGTGTTTCGAAATTGAGCTCTAATTTAATGCTGTTATGGTTTATTTTACTTTGACGCCGAACTTTGACGATTTGATCGGCCATTCTTACATAATCGGGGGGCAGGATAGTAGGACAGCGAGTAAGAAGACAGTGGACCACGCGGTCCACTACGCGGTCCGCTAGCGGGCCGCGCACCCACGCGCCATACTAGTTAATATATATATAGCTGCTCGTGCTGATTGACTGATTGATCACCTCTCCTGTAAAATTTTGTATGAAAACTTTTTTTTTCACTCATCGTTTCGTATAGAAGACCAAAATTCATGGGGAGGAAAAATACGAAGAGAGCTGATGATTGAGGATTTCGAAGACGGATGAAGAGCACCAGCCAGGGTATCGAAGATAGGTGGGGGGTGCTCGACCAAATGTCACTCGAAACTTCATCCAATTGACAGTGATCTGAAAAAAAATTCAAAATGGCGGATTTAAGATGGCCGCCATACAAATTTCGTCGGTGTCTATCTCGGAGAGTATGAAAGATAGAAGAGCGGTTTCTTGGCAAAAGATGATCAGGACATGAGGGTCTACTTGATGAACAGGAAAAAAATACAAGATGGCGGAATTTATTTATCCATAGAAAAGGGTATTGAAGATAGGTGGGGGGTGCTCGACCAAATGTCACTCGAAACTTCATCCAATTGACAGTGAGCTGAAAAAAAAATTCAAAATGGCGGATTTAAGATGGCCGCCATACAAATTCCGTCGGTGTCTATCTCGGAGAGTATAAAAGATGGAAGAATGGTTTCGTGGCAAAAGATGATCAGAACATGAAGGTCTAGGTACTTGATGAACATGGCGGAATTTATTTTCCATAGAAAATGTATGGCGAATATTGAAGAGGCTACGATTAGTGTAGAACTATGCAAGACTACGGTTCCTTTTCAAGATTTGTTTTTATGGAAGAAATCTCATTTTGACGAATGGTTCGGAGAAAAAATATGGACAGAGATGATGATCGAAGGTTCGGATGATGGGTGAGGAGCACGGTCAGGGTATTAAAGATAGGTACCTACTTAGGGGCTGCTCAAACAAAAAGGGAGGGGCGGGGGGTTGGTGGTCTTTGTTTTATGTTTTTCCTTTATGAGAATTTTCTTTTACGTGACGCTTGGCGTGCTGGCGCTTCCACTGTGGTCACTAGCATAGCTGTGTGTTGTTCAGATCAGAACACGTAGACAGTAAACCAGCTGCCCGATTATATAAGTATGGCCGATCAAATTGTAAAAGTTCGGCGTCAAAGTAAAATAAACCATAACAGCATTGAATTAGAGCTCAATTTCGTTTTTCGAAATTGAGCTCTAATTTAATGATGTTATGGTTTATTTTACTTTGACGCCGAACTTTGACGATTTGATCGACAATTCTTACATAATCGGGGGGCAGGATAGTAGGACAGCGAGTAAGTAGACAGTGGACCACGCGGCCCACTACGCGGTCCGCTGTAGCGGGCCGCGCAACCACGCGCCATACTAGTAATAATATATTGCTGCTTGGCATTATTATTATTACAATAGGTAGGAAACTACTCAATCCTGAAATAGAACTAGATTTTAAATTTTGCCCAAAAAAAATTGTTTCAAATGTGAAGACCAGCATTATGAAAATTACATGCTGATAATAAAACCTATGTTGGCCTACTATATCGTAACTGTTTTTTTTTTTTAAACTGGAGTAGCCCGTTACTATGAACTTCTAGTATTAAGTACCGATGCAATCTAAAGATGGCGATGGACAAAATTGGCAGGAGTATGGAAGACACAACCTGAAGTTAATATACCCGGGGCACATAGTTCAAAGAACACAAAATAAAATTTTAGGTGGCGTGCTTGAATGGCGGCTTCGCACCGGAAAACTAAGCGTGAGCGTGGAAAATGAGCGCGGTATTGTATCTAACGTATACTTACCCATGTGCTGCTTCCAAAGACGATTTAAAAGCTTTGCTTGAATCGAGAGTTCTTAATTCATTAGGCACGTGAGTGAGAATCAATGAATTCCAAATTAGTCGTCTAAACTCAGAAACTCTGTATTATGCGTAGACCGTAGTTAAGTACCTACTTACTTCTTCGTCGTTACACTCTTGACAGTGGTCGTGGACCGTGGTCATCACGAAGTAACGGCTTTAGTAAGAATGCGCCTCACGAGCATCCGCCACTTCTCCCTGCTGGCCGATAGCCTGGTGCACTCGTGCAATGAACCGCCAACAGCCGACTTAGGTAATTTGGTCGGTCCTACCTACTACCTACCGGTTACCTACTTACTAGGTAGTAATAGGTATACCTACTTACCTAAAATATACTACATAAAATGTAGGTACTAGGTACTTACTACTTACTTAGATAATTCGTGACCATGCAATTAACATACCTATTACCTATGGATATTAAAAACAAATATGTATAGTTAAATTGTTTTAAAAACAAAATGAATTTGTAAAACAATAAGGAAAACCGGCCAAGTTCGAGTCCATCTCTCTAAGAGTTCCGTTATATTATAGTACATTCAATATTAGCTGGCGTCTTTCCACTTGAACCTAAACAATAAGGGTAATAAACCAAACACTCTTAAGAGTCCATTCATTTTTAAAGAAGCCATTTCGGCCTTATCTATTTTGTTGCAAACCAACCAGTGTTGATACTTTTGAATAATCATAGAATAATTTTTAAAAACTTACAGGTATATTTTTACGTACTTACAGGTATGTTAAATAAAATACAATTACAAAAATGATTTATTTATTCTAAATTAATAAATCAAAACATGTGGTTTTTAAATTAGATATGACGACTCACTGATTTCTTCTGATTCCGAATTATTTTCCATGGTTTCATTGTCCGATGAGTCGCTTTATTATTATAAAGTAACAGTAGTGGTTATATTCTCTTGGATAAAGTAAGTGCATGATGTTTTTAAAAATCCTTGTTCAATTTTCTTACAGTGATTGTAAGAATTCTTCCACAGAATCGGATCCGAAGTATTAATAATGAAAGGAAGTTAACATAGGGAAAGTATCAAAAACGTTTGAAACACCGTTTGAACGCCGCACGTGTTTTGCAACACAAAGAATTCACCCGCCACGACTTAATCCTATTGTTATTGCTAATGACGGTCTCAAGTGGAAAGACGCCAGCTAATATTGAATGTACTATACTATTTTATTACGCTAGTAGGTAATATAATAAGTCTATGTAGTTTATGCTAGAATTGACCAATTAAAGGCCCGTATACCACTATATTACAAATTATAGTAATTGATTCTCTAAGGGCACCTTCATCCGTGCCTTATGAAAATATCTAATTTTCCGGGATAAAAGTATCCTATGTCCGTCTCCTGGTTCTAAGCTACTTCCCCACAAATTTTCAACTAAATCGGTTCAGCTGTTCTTGAGTTATAAATATAGATATAGATTATAAACCTTATCTACCTACTATTTACTAGTAACATAAACCTGCGAGAGTTCTTCATAATGTTCCCAAAGGTGTGTGAAGTCTGCCAATTCTTATACCTATCGCTAAAGCCAAACCCTACTCATTCAGAGACTGAGAGGATACTATAAATAGGTACTAATGTTGAAAGTGTTGTATTGCAGTGATGATGATAAAATTAATGATTTATGATGACATGAAAAATAAATTAAACAAGTTTCCTCCAAATTCCGAATCTAAGGATCCATTTATAACTATTTGGATATATTCTATAATTAAAATTGGGTTGGATTGTGCAACAGTCAACGCCACATGGATATTGTCGGACTTTCACCATTATCGTGGACTACATCTGTCACACTGCGCGCGCGCATCACTCGTCCAATACTTCAAACAAAAAAATAAGTGTAGGCAAATGGGTCACCAACATGATTATGTAATTGATTAGCCATCGGATTGTCAATGTGTGATCCTTTCAAGTTTATTACAGCGGTCTATTCTACGTTCCAATTTTTTTTTAATGGTAGATTGGAATTTGGAATGTATTGGATGGAATTTTGCATTCCAAATGCAGACCTTGCGTCTAAGCCCCACACTTTTAAAGCCACAGAATAGCTGGTACCTACTTTACTAACTGTTATTGCTTTTGTTTGATATCATGAAGCATACACTGGATAATTCTTATTTAATCCATTCGTTACTCGTGTTGCTACTTGCTACCAATTGAATTTGTAATTTTAGTTTGTCTAGTAATTAGGTGCAAGTGCCCCTAATTAGTTACCCAGACAGATTAAGTACCCGTGGAAACCTTCCTCGACTTCCTTGACTGCCTAGTTGGTCTAGTGGTTGGCATGTTCGACTGCGGCCGACGAGGTCCCGGGTTCAAGTCCCGGGTCGCGCGCCATAAGAAGTATTGGGTTTTTCTGACTAGAAATTCTCAGTACTAGCCCAGAGTTAGGAAGTTGGCGGTGTTTCACCTCCGTGCCTCGGAGAGCACGTTAAGCCGTCGGTCCCGGTTATTATCACTAACATGATAATAGTCGTTAAAGCCCGCCAACCCGCATTGGAGCAGCGTGTTTTTTTTTTATTGCAAGATAGGCTTAATACAAAGCAATGATGAGGTCTAGGTTGAAGCGCGCCCGCCTAGAAGATGCCTATTCACTCTTGCCTTGAAGGTACTTAAGTTCTACGTGGCAGGGAATACATGTGCTGGAAGGGCATTCCACATCCTGGCGGTTCGAATCAGAAACGTAGAGCAGAACCGTTTTGTTCGAGCTGACTGGAAGTCAACCACATAATGATGCCAACGCAAACGGTTTCTTGCTGTTCTGTGGTAGAACGGTAAAGGGGGAACAAGGTTGAAAAGTTCCTGAGCACACTCTCCATCCAATCCAATCTCCACTATCCGATAAAAGACCGATAAGCAAGCGACATTGCGTCGGTGAGTATAAGCAATGCAGTTTCGCCTGCCTGAGTGATTGATCGCCAATGATTCTTTTATCCCGGAAAATTAAGGAGTTCCCGCGGGAATCAAAAAAAACTTTAACCAGGCGGACGAAGTCGCGGGCATCAGCTAGTAATTGTAATATTTATGTGTATTTTTAAGACTAGAAATGGCAGAAATCAGAATAATTTGAGACACTGGAACAAAAACCAAATTGCGCATCCTCACTACGTAACTGTTCACCAACTCTTAGATAAGGAGTTCCCGCGGGAATCAAAAAAAACTTAAAGCAAGCGGACGAAGTCGCGGGCATCAGCTAGTATTATTATAAATGCGAAAGTGTGTATGTCTGTCTGTCTGCTACGCTTTCCCGGCCCATCTTTTCAACCGATTTTGCTGAAATTTGGTATAGAGGTAGGTTATATCCCGGGGAAGGACATAGGCTATATATAAGGACATATACTTTTTATCCCGGAAAATTAAGGAGTTCCCGCGGGAATCCAAAAACCTTAATACACGCGGACGAAGTCGCGGGCATTATCTAGTATTATATAAAATTGTCTGATAAATAATATTTAAGTATATTGTAGCAGTTGTAGACTGTAGTATCTACCTAGTTAACTAATTTTAACATCCGGCACGAAAGCAGTTGAAAAAATGAAATCAACAGTCAACACGATCACCACGAACTCTTGCCATTTATTATGCAACGTACCTTTATGCACGTTTTAAACATAACATTGAGGACGGATGAGCTCGTATAAACATTCCAGTAACCAAACCAGTATAAGTAATACACCATTGGTATTAATAATTACCTATTCGGATTACCTTAAGGCGCCTTATACGGATTTCATGATGTGTCATCCTTTTCCAGGTACACTTTAAAGAATCGGGAGTCACAGCTGTGGGGATGTCATGGTATCAAATTAAAGGTCATTTCTTCATCTCTCGTTTGACCTTATAAAAATGCACACTCCAATACAAATTTTCTGCATAAATACGTTTCTCCGAACGCAAGATCTGCTGAAAATGACGAAAAATGGGGTCCGGATAGGTACCCATAAAGCTAGATCCGCTGCATATTTTAACTTGAATATTAACAATAAAGTGGGGCTTATATAGTCCTCTATCCATGGTGCAAAGCATTAAGCATACAAATAAATATGTTTATAGTTTATGTGGCAAAAAAAAAATGTTTCATACATTTTTCTATGAAAAGAAGCCGAGCGCTAGGCGTTTGGCGCTCAGTACGCGCTGAGACGCGCTCGTGGACGGGTGGGTGTATCGCTTTTTTGCACGAAATTTATTACGACAAAATGAACACCGTGTTGTGTACTGCCATAGAGATATAATATAGGGTATTTGACTGCTTTTAGAAAATAGTCACATATTGTTAATAATGATTTATTATAGCTAACAATATATTTATTTCGTCTTAATTTTCAGTATTTTATATAGAAATCTCAAAAATAAATTCAAAAAATTAAATTGCCGCGTAAACGCTCTCTTTGACAACATTTGGGTGACATGACTTCTATGACGTAACTATGTAGTAAAAACGTAAACAAAGTGTGTGATATTTCAGTTTCCCTTGATAAAAACTTTGTTTTAGAGATTGTTTTTATAAAACTATGGTTTACCAATGGTGTGTGGTGTGCATACTACTGCAATGTACAAACAAGTCTACAAAAACTCGAGAGTAAACTGTTTAGAAGTGTTCCAAAGAAAGCCAAGATACGGAAGAAGTGGTTGCAACTTGCTCGAAGAGACCCTATAGTGGTCACTGAGGGTCACTTTAAGTGTTTATTTTTGCGAGGATCGCTTTGATGTGAGTTTTACACTATCTATCTAACAAACTATTACTAAATATAATTATATAATGGTCTAAAAATGTGTACCTACTTCACCTGTTCTGTTTGAGGTTAGACATGTCCGTTTGTATTAGCTGGTTTGTAGTATGTTTATTAAGTATTTACAAACACATTAATAAGTAATAACTAATTTAGAAATTCTAGCCAATTTATGTAATTCAATAATTTCAGTAGATCATTACCTACTTGGAACTTTGAAGTGGAATTTGCAATCAAAAACTTATTATGGTATACTTATTACAGTTGGAGAAAATTCTAACCTACAACCAATACAAAATGGGCTTCACTTCTCTGTCGGTCTGTCTGCTATCTCTTCACAGCTCACACATCTGTTTAACCAATTTGATGAAATTTGGTACACAGATAGCTTGCATCCCGGGAAGGACATAGGGTACTTATTGTTCCCGATAATCACAGGGTTCACCCGAATCACACATTTTGATTTGATTTTTTGACTTAATCAGTATGGATTTAGGTTTTTTTTTGGAATTCCAGAAAATCCTTTCTTCACCGAGAGAGAACCTACATACAAAATTCCAAGTTTGTAGACATTGATGTATAATTTTAGTATGTTTGTAGATCCACCAGGTGGCTGTGCAATTTGCATTGATTGTCAGTAAGTTAAGGTACTGTTTCTGTAGGTATAGAAAATTAATTTTAATGAATATTTTGTCTTTTCAGAAACCACAAACACATCACGATAAAGAAATAAACACTCAACCAATCGCAACTGCTGATAAATCTGTCCAAATAGATTATTTAAAGATGCGTCACAGAAACAAGGCAGTACAGACTATGAATGTGACAAAAGATATACTCGGTATGAATGGTATTCCAAACCAAGGGTAGATTAACTTGACAATTCAAAAGCGCTTGTAAAAGTTTATTTGAATAAAAAAACATTTGAGTTCGAGTGAGTTTGATAAATAAAACAATGAAATAGAAATATGATTTTTATTATACCTATCCACATATTACATAATTTAAGAAGAAACTGATAGGAGTTCATTACTGCTAAAAGATGATGTTGAAGGATGTTGAGTGTGTTTTTTAGATAATTGCTCCACTGTAATAAATTTCATGGTAGTGCCTACTCTGGATAAAGTATTTTTTTTTCCGTAGCACTCAAGAGAGGTACCTACATGAAGGTTGTTCACTACGCTGGTGAGTCCACATCAAAAAGGCCACAGCATGCTTGCAGCCTCCAGTGGATGCAGCACAATCATAGCACTCACAACTTATAAATTGAGTTTTGTCTTCATCTACTATCATAGTTACAGAATATGATTTTGCTCTCACTTTGTGCTTGGGACATATCTTGCATTTGAGTGTACAAATGACAGATTCGCGATGTAGCTGGACATAACCAACAGCGATAAGACTCTCTCGAAGCTCTATAAAGAAAGAAACCAAAACTGAATATCACGATCTATGTTAGTAAATAATATGACCTAGTAAGTACTTAATTCTGCGAATGTTAGGTTTTATTCTTGGACGAAAAGATATTAATACAATAAATTGCTTTATTTAAGAAATATATAGTATACTGACGAGGACGAGGAAGATATAGTAGAACCTGCATCTTTGACGGATGCACAGGGAAGCGACGAAAACGAAACGAGCAATACTGAATCTCAGTCTGAATTTGAACCTCGGCGTTCGGACAGACAGAGGCGGCCCCCAACCTACCTTACAGATTATACAAGCTAGTTTTTAGGCGGGAAGAAATCATCACATTCTTCCCGCCTAAAAACTAGCTTGTATAATCAGTTACTAATAACTTACAAGGCAGTTTTCACATTTTTTAGTTCTGCAGCATAGAAATCAGGGTTATTTTTGAAAAATGTCCAATTAGGTTTAAATGCATCATCTTTTGAGAGGTTTCCACTATCTGCTTTTAAATAATTGGGTTCCTAAACTATTAATTAGGAAAAGTATGGTTGGTAATGACTAATTGAAACAATAAAAAGCACAGAAACATAAAGAAAAACGGAAAAACACTCGTAATTGTTCGAATTTACTACACCACAGTTAGATTTTATTATATAGTTACGTCACTAATGATTCAACCAATCATAGAGCGTTTACGATCACGTGAACATAGATCGAAAATTAATTTATTTATTTCATGTTTTATAGAAAAACAATACATTATTTTTTAGTTCGGTCAAATGGAATATTACTTAAAAATAATAATCTATTAGGATGGCAACAGCAGAAACGATATTTTTAATACAGTCAAATACCCTATTCTCTATGTGTACTGCGCTTAGAAAAACTTGATACCGACATCCACAAAGAAGGAAGTTCTCAAGTATAGGCGTATTTTTTTTACCCGATTACGGCAAAGCCACAAGGAAAGGGTATGTTAGGAATATATATGTATGTATGCATGTATGTATTAAAAAAAAGTGAGCGCCATTTTGAAATTCTTTGTTATCGTACCGATTTCGTTCAAAATCGATATCCGGGGTTCCCTGGGATCACAAAACAGGAAACTGTTACCAAAATTTTAAAAAAATCAGCGCCATTTTGAATTTTTTTGTTATCGTACCGATTTCGTTCAAAATCGATATCCGGGGTTCCCTGGGATCACAAAACAGGAAACTGTTACCAAAATTTTAAAAAAGTCAGCGCCATTTTGAAATTTTTTGTTATCGTACCGATTTCGTTCAAAATCGATATCTGGGGTTCCCTGGGATCACAGAACAGGAAACGGTTACCAATATTTTAAAAAAGTCAGCGCCATTTTGAAATTCTTTGTTATCGTACCGATTTCGTTCAAAATCGATATCTGGGGTTCCCTGGGATCACAAAACAGGAAACTGTTACCAAAATTTTAAAAAAGTCAGCGCCATTTTGTAATTTTTTGTTATCGTACCGATTTCGTTCAAAATCGATATCTGGGGTTCCCTGGGATCACAAAACAGCAGTCAATCAAAAAAAAGTCAGCCGTCAAAATTTTGGTAACAGTTTCCTGTTTTGTGATCCCAGAGAACCCCAGATATCGATTTTGAACGAAATCGGTATGATAACAAAGAATTTCAAAATGCGCCGAAACAATACTCGCGGCTACAATAATACTCAGTTTTTGAGATTGTAAAATAATGTATAAAAGATTATCTTACCGATTTCGTTCAAAATCGATATCTGGGGTTCCGTAGGATCACAAAATAGGAAACTGTTACCAAAATTTTAAAAAAGTCAGCGCCATTTTGAAATTCTTTGTTATCGTACCGATTTCGTTCAAAATCGATATCTGGGGTTCCCTGGGATCACAAAACAGGAAACTATGAACAAAATTTTAAAAAAGTCAGCGCCATTTTGAAATTCTTTGTTATCGTACAAATTTCGTTCAAAATCGATATCTGGGGTTCCCTGGGATCACAAAACAGGAAACTGTTACCAAAATTTTAAAAAAGTCAGCGCCATTTTGAAATTCTTTGTTATCGTACCGATTTCGTTCAAAATCGATATCGGGGGTTCCCTGGGATCACAAAACAGGAAACTGTTACCAAAATTTAAAAAACGGCAGCGCCATTTTGAAATTCTTTTCATAGTTTCCTGTTTTGTGATCCCAGGGAACCCCCGATATCGATTTTGAACGAAATCGGTACGATAACAAAGAATTTCAAAATGGCGCTGACTTTTTTAAAATTTTGGTAACAGTTTCCTGTTTTGTGATCCCAGGGAACCCCAGATATCGATTTTGACCGAAATTTGTACGATAACAAAGAATTTCAAAATGGCGCTGACTTTTTTAAAATTTTGTTCATAGTTTCCTGTTTTGTGATCCCAGGGAACCCCAGATATCGATTTTGAACGAAATCGGTACGATAACTAAGAATTTCAAAATGGCGCTGACTTTTTTAAAATTTTGGTAACAGTTTCCTATTTTGTGATCCTACGGAACCCCAGATATCGATTTTGAACGAAATCGGTAAGATAATCTTTTAAACATTATTTTACAATCTCAAAAACTGAGTATTATTGTAGCCGCGAGTATTGTTTCGGCGCATAAATAGGTACATAATATTTACCGCGGCCAACAGCGTAAACAAGTACCTAGTAAATAAATAATCGTCTAATATTTTCAAGTAACAAAATTGGTTAGTTGGCTATAAAATCGAGCGTCTCTACGCTCTATAGCTCTACGCTCTCGTAAAGCGTGCATATATATGCTGTAGTGTGACGAGTTTTATACCTATAGTTGAGTTTTTTACCTATAGTTGGTCGCGGGGTAAATGTTTAAAGGGCCTTAAGGTGCCTTATACGGATTTCATGATGTGTCATCCTTTTCCAGGTACACTTTAAAGAATCGGGAGTCACAGCTGTGGGGATGTCATGGTATCAAATTAAAGGTCATTTCTTCATCTCTCGTTTGACCTTATAAAAATGCACACTCCAATACAAATTGTCTGCATAAATACGTTTCTCCGAACGCAAGATCTGCTGAAAATGACGAAAAATGGGGTCCGGATAGGTACCCATAAAGCTAGATCCGCTGCATATTTTAACTTGAATATTAACAATAAAGTGGGGCTTATATAGTCCTCTATCCATGGTGCAAAGCATTAAGCATACAAATAAATATGTTTATAGTTTATGTGGCAAAAAAAAAATGTTTCATACATTTTTCTATGAAAAGAAGCCGAGCGCTAGGCGTTTGGCGCTCAGTACGCGCTGAGACGCGCTCGTGGACGGGTGGGTGTATCGCTTTTTTGCACGAAATTTATTACGACAAAATGTACACCGTGTTGTGTACTGCCATAGAGATATAATATTCTCTATGTGTACTGCGCTTAGAAAAACTTGATACCGACATCCACAAAGAAGGAAGTTCTCAAGTGTAGGCGTATTTTTTTTACCCGATTACGACAAAGCCACAAGGAAAGGGTATGTTAGGAATATATATGTATGTATGCATGTATGTATGTATGTATTAAAAAAAAGTGAGCGCCATTTTGAAATTCTTTGTTATCGTACCGATTTCGTTCAAAATCGATATCCGGGGTTCCCTGGGATCACAAAACAGGAAACTGTTACCAAAATTTTAAAAAAGTCAGCGCCATTTTGAAATTTTTTGTTATCGTACCGATTTCGTTCAAAATCGATATCCGGGGTTCCCTGGGATCACAAAACAGGAAACTGTTACCAAAATTTTAAAAAAGTCAGCGCCATTTTGAAATTTTTTGTTATCGTACCGATTTCGTTCAAAATCGATATCCGGGGTTCCCTGGGATCACAAAACAGGAAACTGTTACCAAAATTTTAAAAAAGTCAGCGCCATTTTGAAATTTTTTGTTATCGTACCGATTTCGTTCAAAATCGATATCCGGGGTTCCCAGGGATCACAAAACAGGAAACTGTTACCAAAATTTTAAAAAAGTCAGCGCCATTTTGAAATTTTTTGTTATCGTACCGATTTCGTTCAAAATCGATATCTGGGGTTCCCTGGGATCACAAAACAGGAAACTGTTACCAAAATTTTAAAAAAGTCAGCGCCATTTTGAAATTTTTTGTTATCGTACCGATTTCGTTCAAAATCGATATCTGGGGTTCCCTGGGATCACAAAACAGGAAACTGTTACCAAAATTTTAAAAAAGTCAGCGCCATTTTGAAATTTTTTGTTATCGTCCCGATTTCGTTCAAAATCGATATCTGGGGTTCCCTGGGATCACAAAACAGGAAACTGTTACCAAAATTTTAAAAAAGTCAGCGCCATTTTGAAATTTTTTGTTATCGTCCCGATTTCGTTCAAAATCGATATCTGGGGTTCCCTGGGATCACAAAACAGGAAACTGTTACCAAAATTTTAAAAAAGTCAGCGCCATTTTGATTTTTTTTGTTATCGTACCGATTTCGTTCAAAATCAATATCTGGGGTTCCCTGGGATCACAAAACAGGAAACTGTTACCAAAATTTTAAAAAAGTCAGCGCCATTTTGAATTTTTTTGTTATTGTACCGATTTCGTTCAAAATCGATATCCGGGGTTCCCAGGGATCACAAAACAGGAAACTGTTACCAAAATTTTAAAAAAGTCAGCGCCATTTTGAAATTTTTTGTTATCGTACCGATTTCGTTCAAAATCGATATCTGGGGTTCCCTGGGATCACAAAACAGGAAACTGTTACCAAAATTTTAAAAAAGTCAGCGCCATTTTGAAATTTTTTGTTATCGTCCCGATTTCGTTCAAAATCGATATCCGGGGTTCCCTGGGATCACAAAACAGGAAACTGTTACCAAAATTTTAAAAAAATCAGCGCCATTTTGAATTTTTTTGTTATCGTACCGATTTCGTTCAAAATCGATATCCGGGGTTCCCAGGGATCACAAAACAGGAAACTGTTACCAAAATTTTAAAAAAGTCAGCGCCATTTTGAAATTTTTTGTTATCGTACCGATTTCGTTCAAAATCGATATCTGGGGTTCCCTGGGATCACAAAACAGGAAACTGTTACCAAAATTTTAAAAAAGTCAGCGCCATTTTGAAATTTTTTGTTATCGTCCCGATTTCATTCAAAATCGATATCCGGGGTTCCCTGGGATCACAAAACAGGAAACTGTTACCAAAATTTTAAAAAAATCAGCGCCATTTTGAATTTTTTTTGTTATCGTACCGATTTCGTTCAAAATCGATATCCGGGGTTCCCTGGGATCACAAAACAGGAAACTGTTACCAAAATTTTAAAAAAGTCAGCGCCATTTTGAAATTCTTTGTTATCGTACCGATTTCGTTCAAAATCGATATCTGGGGTTCCCTGGGATCACAAAACAGGAAACTGTTACCAAAATTTTAAAAAAGTCAGCGCCATTTTGTAATTTTTTGTTATCGTACCGATTGCGTTCAAAATCGATATCTGGGGTTCCCTGGGATCACAAAACAGCAGTCAATCAAAAAAAAGTCAGCAGTGAACTTTTTAAAATTTTGGTAACAGTTTCCTGTTTTGTGATCCCAGAGAACCCCAGATATCGATTTTGAACGAAATCGGTATGATAACAAAGAATTTCAAAATGGCGCTGCCGTTTTTTAAATTTTGGTAACAGTTTCCTGTTTTGTGATCCCAGGGAACCCCCGATATCGATTTTGAACGAAATCGGTACGATAACAAAGAATTTCAAAATGGCGGTGACTTTTTTAAAATTTTGGTAACAGTTTCCTGTTTTGTGATCCCAGAGAACCCCAGATATCGATTTTGAACGAAATCGGTATGATAACAAAGAATTTCAAAATGGCGCTGCCGTTTTTTAAATTTTGGTAACAGTTTCCTGTTTTGTGATCCCAGGGAACCCCCGATATCGATTTTGAACGAAATCGGTACGATAACAAAGAATTTCAAAATGGCGCTGACTTTTTTAAAATTTTGGTAACAGTTTCCTGTTTTGTGATCCCAGGGAACCCCAGATATCGATTTTGAACGAAATTTGTACGATAACAAAGAATTTCAAAATGGCGCTGCCGTTTTTTAAATTTTGGTAACAGTTTCCTGTTTTGTGATCCCAGGGAACCCCCGATATCGATTTTGAACGAAATCGGTACGATAACAAAGAATTTCAAAATGGCGCTGACTTTTTTAAAATTTTGGTAACAGTTTCCTGTTTTGTGATCCCAGGGAACCCCAGATATCGATTTTGAACGAAATTTGTACGATAACAAAGAATTTCAAAATGGCGCTGACTTTTTTAAAATTTTGGTAACAGTTTCCCATTTTGTGATCCTACGGAACCCCAGATATCGATTTTGAACGAAATCGGTAAGATAATCTTTTATACATTATTTTACAATCTCAAAAACTGAGTATTATTGTAGCCGCGAGTATTGTTTCGGCGCATAAATAGGTACATAATATTTACCGCGGCCAACAGCGTAAACAAGTACCTAGTAAATAAATAATCGTCTAATATTTTCAAGTAACAAAATTGGTTAGTTGGCTATAAAATCGAGCGTCTCTACGCTCTATAGCTCTACGCTCTCGTAAAGCGTGCATATATATGCTGTAGTGTGACGAGTTTTATACCTATAGTTGAGTTTTTTACCTATAGTTGGTCGCGGGGTAAATGTTTAAAGGGCCTTAAGGTGCCTTATACGGATTTCATGATGTGTCATCCTTTTCCAGGTACACTTTAAAGAATCGGGAGTCACAGCTGTGGGGATGTCATGGTATCAAATTAAAGGTCATTTCTTCATCTCTCGTTTGACCTTATAAAAATGCACACTCCAATACAAATTGTCTGCATAAATACGTTTCTCCGAACGCAAGATCTGCTGAAAATGACGAAAAATGGGGTCCGGATAGGTACCCATAAAGCTAGATCCGCTGCATATTTTAACTTGAATATTAACAATAAAGTGGGGCTTATATAGTCCTCTATCCATGGTGCAAAGCATTAAGCATACAAATAAATATGTTTATAGTTTATGTGGCAAAAAAAAAATGTTTCATACATTTTTCTATGAAAAGAAGCCGAGCGCTAGGCGTTTGGCGCTCAGTACGCGCTGAGACGCGCTCGTGGACGGGTGGGTGTATCGCTTTTTTGCACGAAATTTATTACGACAAAATGTACACCGTGTTGTGTACTGCCATAGAGATATAATATTCTCTATGTGTACTGCGCTTAGAAAAACTTGATACCGACATCCACAAAGAAGGAAGTTCTCAAGTGTAGGCGTATTTTTTTTACCCGATTACGACAAAGCCACAAGGAAAGGGTATGTTAGGAATATATATGTATGTATGCATGTATGTATGTATGTATTAAAAAAAAGTGAGCGCCATTTTGAAATTCTTTGTTATCGTACCGATTTCGTTCAAAATCGATATCCGGGGTTCCCTGGGATCACAAAACAGGAAACTGTTACCAAAATTTTAAAAAAGTCAGCGCCATTTTGAAATTTTTTGTTATCGTACCGATTTCGTTCAAAATCGATATCCGGGGTTCCCTGGGATCACAAAACAGGAAACTGTTACCAAAATTTTAAAAAAGTCAGCGCCATTTTGAAATTTTTTGTTATCGTACCGATTTCGTTCAAAATCGATATCCGGGGTTCCCTGGGATCACAAAACAGGAAACTGTTACCAAAATTTTAAAAAAGTCAGCGCCATTTTGAAATTTTTTGTTATCGTACCGATTTCGTTCAAAATCGATATCCGGGGTTCCCAGGGATCACAAAACAGGAAACTGTTACCAAAATTTTAAAAAAGTCAGCGCCATTTTGAAATTTTTTGTTATCGTACCGATTTCGTTCAAAATCGATATCTGGGGTTCCCTGGGATCACAAAACAGGAAACTGTTACCAAAATTTTAAAAAAGTCAGCGCCATTTTGAAATTTTTTGTTATCGTACCGATTTCGTTCAAAATCGATATCTGGGGTTCCCTGGGATCACAAAACAGGAAACTGTTACCAAAATTTTAAAAAAGTCAGCGCCATTTTGAAATTTTTTGTTATCGTCCCGATTTCGTTCAAAATCGATATCTGGGGTTCCCTGGGATCACAAAACAGGAAACTGTTACCAAAATTTTAAAAAAGTCAGCGCCATTTTGAAATTTTTTGTTATCGTCCCGATTTCGTTCAAAATCGATATCTGGGGTTCCCTGGGATCACAAAACAGGAAACTGTTACCAAAATTTTAAAAAAGTCAGCGCCATTTTGAATTTTTTTGTTATCGTACCGATTTCGTTCAAAATCAATATCTGGGGTTCCCTGGGATCACAAAACAGGAAACTGTTACCAAAATTTTAAAAAAGTCAGCGCCATTTTGAATTTTTTTGTTATCGTACCGATTTCGTTCAAAATCGATATCCGGGGTTCCCAGGGATCACAAAACAGGAAACTGTTACCAAAATTTTAAAAAAGTCAGCGCCATTTTGAAATTTTTTGTTATCGTACCGATTTCGTTCAAAATCGATATCTGGGGTTCCCTGGGATCACAAAACAGGAAACTGTTACCAAAATTTTAAAAAAGTCAGCGCCATTTTGAAATTTTTTGTTATCGTCCCGATTTCGTTCAAAATCGATATCCGGGGTTCCCTGGGATCACAAAACAGGAAACTGTTACCAAAATTTTAAAAAAATCAGCGCCATTTTGAATTTTTTTGTTATCGTACCGATTTCGTTCAAAATCGATATCCGGGGTTCCCAGGGATCACAAAACAGGAAACTGTTACCAAAATTTTAAAAAAGTCAGCGCCATTTTGAAATTTTTTGTTATCGTACCGATTTCGTTCAAAATCGATATCTGGGGTTCCCTGGGATCACAAAACAGGAAACTGTTACCAAAATTTTAAAAAAGTCAGCGCCATTTTGAAATTTTTTGTTATCGTCCCGATTTCATTCAAAATCGATATCCGGGGTTCCCTGGGATCACAAAACAGGAAACTGTTACCAAAATTTTAAAAAAATCAGCGCCATTTTGAATTTTTTTTGTTATCGTACCGATTTCGTTCAAAATCGATATCCGGGGTTCCCTGGGATCACAAAACAGGAAACTGTTACCAAAATTTTAAAAAAGTCAGCGCCATTTTGAAATTCTTTGTTATCGTACCGATTTCGTTCAAAATCGATATCTGGGGTTCCCTGGGATCACAAAACAGGAAACTGTTACCAAAATTTTAAAAAAGTCAGCGCCATTTTGTAATTTTTTGTTATCGTACCGATTGCGTTCAAAATCGATATCTGGGGTTCCCTGGGATCACAAAACAGCAGTCAATCAAAAAAAAGTCAGCAGTGAACTTTTTAAAATTTTGGTAACAGTTTCCTGTTTTGTGATCCCAGAGAACCCCAGATATCGATTTTGAACGAAATCGGTATGATAACAAAGAATTTCAAAATGGCGCTGCCGTTTTTTAAATTTTGGTAACAGTTTCCTGTTTTGTGATCCCAGGGAACCCCCGATATCGATTTTGAACGAAATCGGTACGATAACAAAGAATTTCAAAATGGCGCTGACTTTTTTAAAATTTTGGTAACAGTTTCCTGTTTTGTGATCCCAGAGAACCCCAGATATCGATTTTGAACGAAATCGGTATGATAACAAAGAATTTCAAAATGGCGCTGCCGTTTTTTAAATTTTGGTAACAGTTTCCTGTTTTGTGATCCCAGGGAACCCCCGATATCGATTTTGAACGAAATCGGTACGATAACAAAGAATTTCAAAATGGCGCTGACTTTTTTAAAATTTTGGTAACAGTTTCCTGTTTTGTGATCCCAGGGAACCCCAGATATCGATTTTGAACGAAATTTGTACGATAACAAAGAATTTCAAAATGGCGCTGCCGTTTTTTAAATTTTGGTAACAGTTTCCTGTTTTGTGATCCCAGGGAACCCCCGATATCGATTTTGAACGAAATCGGTACGATAACAAAGAATTTCAAAATGGCGCTGACTTTTTTAAAATTTTGGTAACAGTTTCCTGTTTTGTGATCCCAGGGAACCCCAGATATCGATTTTGAACGAAATTTGTACGATAACAAAGAATTTCAAAATGGCGCTGACTTTTTTAAAATTTTGGTAACAGTTTCCCATTTTGTGATCCTACGGAACCCCAGATATCGATTTTGAACGAAATCGGTAAGATAATCTTTTATACATTATTTTACAATCTCAAAAACTGAGTATTATTGTAGCCGCGAGTATTGTTTCGGCGCATAAATAGGTACATAATATTTACCGCGGCCAACAGCGTAAACAAGTACCTAGTAAATAAATAATCGTCTAATATTTTCAAGTAACAAAATTGGTTAGTTGGCTATAAAATCGAGCGTCTCTACGCTCTATAGCTCTACGCTGTCGTAAAGCGTGCATATATATGCTGTAGTGTGACGAGTTGTATACCTATAGTTGAGTTTTTTACCTATAGTTGGTCGCGGGGTAAATGTTTAAAGGGCCTTAAGTTAGATAGGTACAGATCCGCGACATGATTCCTAACTATTAGCCTCATAAGAAAGTTCAGCGTTGGAGAGATTTATGCTCGGGGTTTGATCAAATAGTTATAGTTTGATCGTAATAGTTCGGTGTCAAAGTAAAATAAACCATAACAGCATTGAATTAGAACTCAATTTCGTGTACCCATTCTTATACGTTTACGATACACGAAATTGAGCTCTAATTTAATGTGTTATGGTTTATTTTACTTTGACGTTTTGATCGGCCATTCTTACATAATCGGGGTGCAGAATTAAGAAGGTCCGTTTATGAACCAACTAGTTGATGCCCGCGACTTGTCCGCGTGGCTTAAGTTTTTTTTTACTCCCGCGGGATCTTCATTTTCCGGGATAAAAGTAGCCTATATGTCACTCTCCAGGTCCTCAAATATACCAATGCAAAAACATCGTCCGTTGCTCTGTTGCGGCGTGATTGAAGGACAAACCAACAATTGGGCACGCGATAGTTTATAATTTTTCGATAACTCCTAAGTTATTATTTAAAATTGTATGGTGTACTTAAAGGACAATAATTATTATAGAGTGCATGAAATGTAACTAACGTAAGTATTTAATTTGATAAGAATTAATATCGTATCCGTCAAAGTTTTCCATTAACACAAAGTATAAGTAGGTGGTATGACGACCTCCGTGGCGCAGTGTGTAGCGCTGTTGTCTTAACGTGCGGAGGTCCCGGGTTCGATCCCCGGCAGGGTCAATTTGGGAATTTATAATTTCTGAATTTTCCCTGGTCTGGCCTGGTGGGAGGCTTCGGCCGTGGCTAGTTACCACCCTACCGGCAAAGACGTGCCGCCAAGCGATTTAGCGTTCCGGTACGATGCCGTGTAGAAACCGAATAGGGGTATGGGTTTAATATAACTGCCATGCCCCTAACAGGTTAGCCCGCTACCATCTTAGACTGCATCATCACTTACCATCAGGTGAGATCGCAGTCAAGGGCTAACTTGTAGTGGATAAAAAAAAAAAAAAAAAAAAGTGGTATGTGGCAATTTTTTTTTAACTTTAAAGTGGGTATAGTAAGCTATCCTTAATAGGGTATCTTTTAAGGATTCCTTGTTGACTACGGAACCCTAAAAATCACCTAAAGGATGACACCGTGCATAATATAATAAGCATTTAATCTAAAGCTTCGTCTAAAGGGGTTGTTTCATCTTGGGCCAGGTACTTGTACAGTATTCCAAAAAATAGTATAAAATCATAGAAAACAAAATAAAATATGCTTTTTGGCAGTTTTACAGTGATTAAGAGGTACAAAAATAAAATGTTTAATTAGGTACATTTGTAGAATAGCAACTCTCGCAGCGCATCCATCCATCAATCTGACTGTTGTTGGATATTTTATGGTTAATTCACATTTCCCAGGTAATTTTATGTCAAATGTCATCATGACACGTGTAATATACGTCAATGTCAAAATGGACGCATGTTGTTGCGCTTTTATTTTGCAAAATAATTTCGCATTGTACCTCGTAAATTGAACTTTTTAGTAAGATATAAAGAAAAAAATGTTACTATTTTATGACCCCGAACATTTTGAAATACCGTACTTACAAAATATACCTGGCCCAGGCTCCATATAGATTTGAAACAACCCCTTTACTTAACTAATGCTTAGCCGGGGCTAGGAAGGTACAATAGGTACCTTCTTTTATCTAGATATAGAAAATAATAAAATATTATATAAAAATATTCTGTTAAAATCTGTGCCTAAGCCCTTTGATTTTAATATACCAGTAAATATTCAAAGCCAGACAGGCTGACAGACCAGTATTTTTCTGCAGGGAAAAATTGAGTAAGTAAACCTAATTATTTTGCCAAGATTAGGTCGTCGGATTGATGGCGATATAGTAGGTAGGTAATAGGTAGGTATGTGCGTTGGATTGGATAAAGCAGCCCTTATCTATATTTATCAGTTGTTAATGTACGGTTGTTGGTACCTTTGATAAATATTTCTTTACCTTTCCCACATTCATAGTAGGTACGTAAGTAGGTAGGTAACAATAAGAAAGAACTAATATTTATTAGGTTTTATAAAGCCATAAAGGCCACCAGAGTTGCGCAAAATGCAAATGCAATATTGTTATCAAACTAACTCTTACTGGGTGTAAGTTTAGCGCATTTATTAAATAATAGCAAGTTTATAATATCTAAGGCTGATTTGCATGATAAAATATACCTACGTAGGTACTTAGTTATTCAATGCGTAGAACCCAAGGTATCTAGTATCTACTAATGAAATGGTTACAATAAAAATATTTATATGGGTATCCTACTAGTGATGTGCCGGATATCCGTATCCGCGGATCTTGACACCATACATCCGTATTCGGATCCGTATCCACGGATATACCTACCTACATTTTTAACGATCCGGCACATCACTAGTATACCTACCTACTTACGAGTATCTAGATTCAAGAGACTATTCGCTGCAGTAATGTAAAATGTTTATAAACGTTACCTACTAAAGTAACAATATTATGAATACCTCCCAGCATGTAATAGAGTCATAGATAATTAGGTAAGTATACTGCGTCTAAAGGTAAAAAATAAAATAATAAGCTCGAAGGGTAAAAAAATAACCTATCCTTGTTCCCTCAGATTTATCTATAATCTTAGAAGAATCTGTACATCTGAAAGATCCTACCTTAATGTTTATTCCCCAATGGGGTACCTAACCAAAGGCTGCAATTTATAGGTAGGTACTTACTACTTACGTCGTAATCGAGTTGCATAAACCCAGCGTTAAATTACCGTCCAATTATTATTTTTATCAAATTAAAGTCCGTTAAATGCGCCGATATCGATTCCGCACCCATGTGACATCCTTGGCAGGAAACTAAAACAAAAACATATACAGCTCTTTAAGGTCAGTTCAACAGAGGTTTGCTCGAGGATTTTTCCCTTGGTCTGAACTGACCCTTAGGCAATTCCTGACATGACTGAGTGGGGTACCGCTGGCTGATCGAGAAATATTCCATCATCTAATCAAAGATTTGTAGCGTCAATGTCCTGAGATTTATTTTTTATTTTTATCCACTACAAGTTAGCCCTTGACTGCGATCTCACCTGATGGTAAGTGATGATGCAGTCTAAGATGGTAGCGGGCTAACCTGTTAGGGGCATGGCAGTTATATTAAACCCATACCCCTATTCGGTTTCTACACGGCATCGTACCGGACCACCGGAACATGACCGGAACACCTCTTATTATATGTTCTGTGGGAACGCTAAATCGCTTGACGGCACGTCTTTACCGGTAGGGTGGTAACTATGCCACGGCCGAAGTCTCCCACCAGGCCAGACCAGGATAAATTCAAAAATTATAAATTCCCAAATTGACCCTGCCGGGGATCGTACCCGGGACCTCCTCACGTTAAGACAATTCTCTCAACACTGCGCCACGGAGGTCGTCACTGGTCGTCGTAAGACTGCAACACAAGTTGCGATGCAGGAGACCTTTGTGTTTTGTTATGAACGGTAGTAAATATAATGAGTCTGTCAGTATTGATACTTACAAGATTACTTCAGTTTAGCCTGGAGAAAGGAATGTAACACGTAAGTCTCAGAACTAACAGCACGCTGAAATTATCATGTTGGTGCATGTAAGTAGCCTGTGGTAAGTAGCAGACAGTTTTGATAACAATGAGGTTTGAGATGATTTTTTCGACTTTCCCCCACAAAGTATGGTTTTGTAGGCGTGAGGTTGCAATACGAGATAATACTGGTAACCAAGAGGCATGACGCAGTTCCTGAGATATGTTGGATTTTAACATAACTATTGCACATGCGCTTGGTAAAGGCTCACCATCACTACATAACATAGTATAAAACTAAGTCGCTTCCCGCTGTCTTTCTGTCCCTATGTACGCATTTTTTTTTTAATGTGTATTAAACGCCACTTTACCATTTCCAACTGTTCCCATCCTGTTAACAATTTTTTCATAGTAATAGCATTATTAGTGTAATTTGACTGGTCTAACAATGGCCATATTTCTCTAATAAACTTTAGGTATAAATTATTATTATCTCGTCATGGTCTTTTTAATACTTTGTATTTTTTCACGCATAGCATGTAATAGTAAAATGCATTTAAATAATAAAATCCCGCTGCAAGTTGAAACACGTCCATAGTGTAGTAACACGTCCAAATGTTTGTGTATTTGTTATTTGGCTGCCCTATGTGGATGGTCGTAATTATTGCTTGTATTTGCATGTTTGCCTGTACGGCATATATTTTGCCAAATACAACAAACACCCAATAGCGAACACAAATAGCCATATTATGAAGTGCCTCCATTAGGGATAACCCACAATAACCATTTTTTATTCTTTACTTTTTACGAGAAATAATGGCTTATTTACGAAGCGATTTTAAGCAATACAGCATTAATCCTTATCCAATTAAGTATCCTTAAATAGGTACCTACATTGTGCTGTGTGCATTTAACATTGATCAATATGGCCCTTTACAGCATGTAATTTAAATGAATATTATCGAAGATATATTACAGATTTAAAATGCAGGGACAGGATCAAACTTTCAACGTTGCAGGCTTTAGATTTGAGCGTTGAGTGTTTTTCACATGGCCAATTAAGTTTATGTCGCTCTGTGTCGCTCTTTCAAGAGTACCTAACCTCTAAAGAAAACATGTTTGTATTGTCTAATGACAAAAAAGCTGTGAACGTTGTATTTATAGACATTCTGTAGTATATTTAGTATCAGTATTGCACCCGTGCGAAGCCGGGGCGGGTCGCTAGTAAAGTATATTGCAACTGGGGCCGTAGGTACTCGGCTGTAGGGCTAGTCACAAAGAAGTCTAGAGATGCCTCGATGTGAGTCTGTGTTTACGTTTTTCAACCGCGAATCCTTTGTTTTAAAAATAAACAACCGGCCAATCATACTAATATATTATCTATAAATGCGAAAGTGTGTTTGTTTGTTGGTTTTTTGGTTTGTTGGTTTGTCCTTCAATCACGCCGCAACGGAGCAACGGATTGACGTCATTTTTGGCATGGTTATAGTTAAGGACCTGGAGAGTGACATAGGCTACTTTTTATCCCGGAAAATTAAGGAGTTCCCGCGGGAATCAAACCAAAACTTAACTACGCGGACCTAGTCGCGGGCATCAGCTAGTTGAACATGAACGTGATAAGGCCGCCTTGTGTATCATGTCTGAGAGTTTTTATTTCTTTCTATTTTTTGTTTTTTTGGTGCAAATAAAGAGTATAATAATAATAATAATAATAACGTGAAAATTAAATGTTCACGTGTTTATGTTAAAAAATATATAGGTAGGTAAGTACCTACTACCTACTTGTATATATGTTACGCTCAAAGATCGAAAACGCTCATTGAGCGGAAAAATAGCTCACAACGCGATGTGGTCACAGTAAAACATCCACATAGCGAAATTCGTGTTATGGCTCTATTGAAAACGCGCACGACGCGTTGTGGCAATCAAAGAAAGACCAAATAGCGAAATTCGTGTCGTGGCTTACAAGCTATTCGATCTCAACGCGTTGTGGCAATGAAGAAAAGCCATGACGCGTATGGAATACTATTTGATTACAACGCACACTACTTTCCGATATAGATCCTACTAGGCCTAGGCTGGAAACGTTTTGGTAGATGTCCTTAAGAAATATTAGTTTGGAAAAAGCACATACTTACCGACGTTAGTATGTGCTTTTTCCAAAATATCAAACAATTCATCTGTTTTGCAGAAATATCGAATTTTTGAAGTTGAGCTTTCTATTCCAGCTTCAACCAACTTTTCAGTATCACCAATCTTTAAGACATCATATCGTTTAAGACGTCGATACTGCTTCGACGACAGAGACTCCTTTTTTTTTTTAAGAAGTTGAGACTGTTTTGTTTCATTAAGTAACATTTCATATTTTTCTGTAGTCATAATAAAACTGCGATCAGTGCTTGTTTCCACAAACTCACGTAATTTATCGTAAAACCATTCTTTTTTATTCGTCATAATTAGCGCTGACATTAAAATTCACTCTCATAAACAGAAAAGAAATGAATAAAACTGATGTTTCAATGCGTCTTTGCACCCGAGCCGACACCGACAAGTTACAACCTGTCCGTCGTGATATGGTTAACACAATGAATGCTCCGAACGCGTCATGGCTTTTCTTCATTGCCACAACGCGTTGAGATCGAATAGCATGTAAGCCACGACACGAATTTCGCTATTTGGTCTTTCTTTGATTGCCACAACGCGTCGTGCGCGTTTTCATTAGAGCCATAACACGAATTTCGCTATGTGGATGTTTTACTGTGACCACATCGCGTTGTGAGCTATTTTTCCGCTCAATGAGCGTTTTTGATCTTTGAGCGTAACATATATACTTAACGCCTATATTGAAATATGTAATAGCATAATTAAAGTGTATGCAGCAGTGTTACTCAAAACACGTGTTGTTACGCATATGGATAAAAATAGTGGCGTACGATTAATTTGTAGCTATAGGTACGTATGGGTACCTATAACACTACTTCAATAAATGGCCTTATCGGTTTTCCTATAATTTTTACTTGCTATGTTACAGGGATATGAGACTTCTAGCGTTGATCTATATTATTATGAGCATGTATGCTTTCAGACAACCGGCCAAGTGCGTGTCGAGACACGCGCAGAGTAGAGTTCCGTATAAGTAGGTATAGTTGCCAGTCAAAATACGACATTTATACGTTATTGGTCGACTTAGCTGTGATATGTAGAGGAATTATTTTATTTTTATGAGTTCATGAACTTGACTTTGTTTACAAACGACGCGACGGCGACAAGAAACCGCGTCTCTCGAAGCGCTAATTTGAAACCGTTTTGTCGCTCGTAAGTACTGACGAGTCGGTGACACATACAGTTACTATAGATCAAACATTATAGGTAGTACCTAAAGCTGCTAATCAGATAACAGTTCTTTTGAAATTATTTAGTTCAACCTGGACTTCAGACTAATAGTTATTTGTTATACAAGAGTGAAAAGTTGTTTTTTAACCGCGTGCTCAATTTTGATGACCGAGCAAGCGAAGGATTCTAAAATTGAATCACGAGCGGAGCGAGTGTTTCAAAAATTAGAATCCTGAGCGTCAGCGCCCTGAATCAAAAGAGCACGAGGTGAAAAATTTTTTTTTTTGAAAATCTTTTGAAAAATGGTGAAAATGATGATGATGATCTTAGAATCCATATTTTATCTATATTTATTTAAGTAATCTATATATATTTATTTAAATAAATGGTGGTCGCTAATGGGCCGACTAAAACTGAGTTTTTTTCCATTTACGACCACATGGTCGTAAACTAGCGGTTTGTAACGAATCATTTTTGAGCTTTTCTAACATGCTGCATAATATTAGCGCAAATTTTATTGTTTCTTGACATCCTATTATGTATGGTTTATTTAAACGTCAGATTGCGACCGGCAAAATATAGAAAAAACCTAAAAATTTTAACATGTTTGAAGATGTAAAACAAAGTGGTCGACAAGGGATCATTTCTCGACCATCGAATTAATTACATACAAAACTTATGAAAAATACAATATTTTTGTGGTAATATTATTTGAAAAGCGATAAAGAAAATTTAGAATTGGAAGAACACGAAAGCAGCAATTAAAAGCAAAAGAAAAACATAGGAAAGTTAAAGAAAAAGAGAAAGGATGTATGAAAAGAAGACTAATAAAAAAAGAAAAAGAGAAGAGATGTAGGAAAAGAAGACTGATCAAAAAAGAAAAAAAGAAGAGATGTAGGAAAAGAAAACTAATCAAAAAAGAAAAAAAGAAGAGATGTAGAGACGTAAATGATGAGATGTAAAGAAGACTAATCAAAAAAATTCAAAGAATGCAAGTTATGCCCATAATATTCTATTTTCGATAAAAAAATATTACTTTTTTGCTATTTTTAAAATAAATATTAATTATTAATTCATAGAAGAAATAAATAAACGTGTTTTTAGGACAATTACTTAATTGTTATTTTTATTTTCGACCTTAACTTAATATATCAAGAGATCCTTTTTCAGTGGCTGTTGAATGGTCGTAAACTGACTACAGTGTGGTCGTAAATTAACGAAAATTGGTCGTAAACTGAAAAAAACGCACTTTTTAACAAATCGGAATATTGCATAGAATACGGAAATAGAAATATTTAAATCATATGGTAGTTATGTTTCTTCATGTTTCTTTCATGCATAGGTATAAATTATTATTTCGTCAAAAAAGGTAAATTTCAAAGAGCTATGTAACTTTAAAGACGGCAAGTCGAATAACTGGTCGTCAACTGACGTGTTGACCCTATGTTACTATTAACTATCGTCTATCTGGGTCACACGGTCCAAAATAGGTACTAGGTATGTACCTAGGTCCAATATTGAGAGAAAGGTCAGCCGCCGAATGCAACTCGGTGAAGCTTCGAAAAGTCTTCTCGTCCGAAATTCCCAAATGCCTGAAGACCAATGTCTTCAAACTGTGCGTGTTGCCAATGATAACATACGGATTTGAACAGGGTCGCCAACAATAGGCCTCATAATTATTAAAGCTCAGGGCCAATCAGCGAGCGATGAATAGAGCTATACTTGGAGTTGCTTTACGTGATCAAAAAACAATTCACAAAGAATGCGGCATCTGGAGAAAGATTGACAAAGTCTGCAGCATATCCCCAGAGAGAGTGCATATCCCTACGAGAGACATAATAAATAAATGGGCGTCTATCGGTTGACGTCTGCAACGAAGACAGAATACCTATCTTAACTGGCTCGATCATTGAATTCTACATCAATGGGCTCGATGGATAAAATTGGAAATAATTTTGTCCTGTTTAGTTTTTGTTTTATAATAAAATGTAGGTACTTATAAATACATACTTACATAATATTTTAACATACAGTATAAAATGAAAAATCATTTTACGTTAGGGGTCTGGTGTACCCTTAGCCAGTGTTTATAGAACACGTTGTCAGGGGATGCCTGAGCGACGACTTTATTCAACTTACCTAATAAGTAGGTACCTAGGTAGCGGTTTCCCGATTTTAAGATAAATACCTAATCTAAGGGTTTTCCCATGGTTTTCCTTTCTCCATGACTTTGTGGGACTCATAGATTTCATATACTTAATAGGTATACTACCGTTTTACACCATCACTCGTGTATTTTGACATTGATTGGGACCTTATTTTGACGTTTTTTTTGTTTAGTTACTTTTTTTCTATTGAGATTTTTGAATTTTTTATATGTTAGATAATATTATAAATAATTAGTCTTGATGTATTATTTCAATGCCAATAAGGGAATCCTATCCATAAAATATGCTTCTGGATAAAATTTCAATGAGTAAGTGTATACTTAGGAATTCCACTCATAGTAAGGGCATGGACCAATAAAAGTAAGGGCTATAATATTCATGAAATCCAGATTCTAGACTTAGAGCATATCTATTAGGTACCTACCTACCTAATTAATTGCACAAACCACGTTTGGTTTCTACGCTGGTATACCTACTCTCATCCGGTAGGTACATACCTATATCCTATGCCTCATTAGATATGCACGGCGAAGCATTGCATTATTTTGGGATCTATAAAACGAATCGGTTTATTTAGGTAAGTAGGTACTAGGTAGGTGGGTAGATAGGTACCTACATAATATAGGTTATAGCCTATGACACCCACAAATAATGTGTGGTACCAGAATTTTCAAAATCGGTTCAGTAGATCCAGAGATTACCCCCTACAACCTCACAAACTTTACCTCTTTATAATATTAGGATTGATAAATTGTCTCAAATCCATAGTAATACTTATTGTACTCGTAAATGCGATAATTTGTCTGTCAGTCTGCTACGCTTTAACGGTCCATCTTTTCAGCCGATTTTGATGAAAATTAGTAGAGGTAGGTTACATCCCGGGTAATTCCCCCGGGATCTCATCACCATCATCATCATCATCAGCCAATATGCATCCACTGTTGGACATAGGCCTCTTTAAGATTGCGCCAACGTTGCCTATCGTTCCCCCGGGAACTAAAAAAACTTAATTAGTCGCGGGCATCATCTAGTAGGTACTTACATAATATTATATTCATAGATGATCGTGGTGCGATAGTGAGCTCGAGATGGGCGAGCACGTAGGGCGGAAAGCGCAAGCGCGCTGAGTGGGGATGTGGGCGCGCGTGGCGCGAGTGCTGCGGCGAGTAGCACTGCTGGTCCCGCTGCTGCTGACTGCACTAGCGTTGCTACTGCTGCCGCGACCGCCGTCGTTCAGCCCTCCCGCCAGGTTGGCATCGGCACCGCCTCAGCCGAAGGAAGACTTACACATTCAGGTTCAATCTATACTTACTTCTATACTAATACTTACTAGTATTATAATTAACTAGCTGATGCCCGCGACTTCGTCCGCGTGGATTGAGGTTTTTCGGTTCCCGCGGGAACTCTTTAATTTTCCGGGATAAAAGTAGCCTATGTGCTATTCCAGACTATAATCTATCTCTGTGCCAAATTTCATCCAGATCCGTTCATCCGTTGGAGCGTGATTGAGTAACAAACATACATCCATACATCCATCCATCCAAACTTTCGCATTTATAATATTTATATTTGATGTGCAAGTTTGGATGGATGTTTGTTACTCAATCACGCCAGAACGGCTGAACGGATCTGGATAAAATTTGGCACAGAGATAGATTATAATCTGGAATAACACATAGGTTACTTTTTATCCCGGAAGCCAAAATTAAAGAGTTCCCGCGGGAACCAAAACTCAATCCACGCGGACGAAGTCGCGAGCATCAGCTAGTGCGTTATATATATTGCCTACTACTTTACTAACGGTTGATAGTTGATACCTACTAAAATACTTTGGTGTCCAAAAAACTGCCCTTTTGGACATTTAACGCTACCATGCCGGTCAGAATTTGTATTGATGAATTTGCCGAACAAAAATTTTTACAATAATTGGACTCAGACAACTGCCAATAGATACTTATTGATTGATTTGAAAAGCAATACTCACAGATGTAGGCAATACTGTACCTACAATATTTTCTCGATGACAAAGTTGCATGGAAGCAACCGGCTTCGCATCCAGCAACCCACAAGTCAGTGTAATACTTGTTATATGTAGGTACATGTTATACGTAACGGTACCTATGCATTTTTTATTATTTACAAATTTTTACATTTTTCTGTTTTTGATAAAAACAGAAATTGCTGAGTTTCTTGTCGGTTCTTCTCAGTAAAATCATCTTTCCGAACCGGTGGTAGATTCTTACGACTTATCATATGTGGCATAAGTTGTCCTACATGAAATAAATCAAATCATTTCATTTCATATTACTTTTTGTTTGTTTATACCAGAACTCTATAATAGAGGATGAGATCCAGTTAAATAGCGTCAACAAAGACGTCGAGGAGGAGCCCCGACGGCCTTGGTATATGTCTGGCGGCGAGCAACGTCCATGGCATCACGATCCTAGTGCTAAACTCTTTCCGGAAGATGCACCTGGCGATGACAGGTGAGAAAAGTGTTAGGTACCTATTTAAAGTGACTTCAACTATACATAGCAGGTGAGTTTATCCGGTAGTTATGTGTAGTTGATATGAATATCACTCAAGATAGTTTAACTCGAACAGGATATATCAAGACAAAATCAACACCCACTGCTGATTAATCTATGCGCCATTGTAATAAAAACCACCAAGTACTTAAGTAGAAGTAGGTATGTGATAATTTTAGTACTTAGCTTTAGTTTTAAGATACCGTAATTGATTATCACCATCATACCTATTTTATAAGTTAAGTAAGAGTATACAGTGTACCTAATTGGAATCATATATACTATAATATTATAAATGCGAAAGTGTGTTTGTGTGTTGGTTTATTGGTTTGTCCTTCAATCACGTCGCAACGGAGCAATGGATGGACGTGATTTTTGGCATGGGTATAGTTGAGGAGTGACATACTCGTAGGCTACTTTTTATTTCGGAAAATTGAAGAGTTCCCGCGGAAATCAAAAAACTTAAACCACGCGGACGGGGTGCGGGCATCAGCTAGTAAATAAATATTGAACTGAATTGAATTATGTGCAATTTTGTCAGTGACGTGATAAGTAACCGCATGCGCAATCTGGAGCCTATAGTCTGATTTTTTTACAGAATCGTCGCACAGCTCACTTACACGTTGCCAAAGGATGAGGAGATACCCGTCAAGAAGATATTATTGGCAAATGGGTTAGGGGCATGGGGTGTTTCTGGTGGAAGGACAGAGTTCATCAGGAACAAGTGTCCCGTGGACCGATGCACTCTCACTGCGGATGCCAGAGATGCTGCTACCGCGGATGCTATTTTGTACAAAGATCATCACACCCCTTTTAATGTCAAAAGACCTCCTAATCAGGTATATATATACCTACTTGTTACTAACTAACTAGTTGATCTGATATGGAGGACGTATATTATTAATCATAAGTACATAATTTATGATTGATCAAATAAACACCTAGTACCTAACGGTTATAACTTGTAAGCCTGTATATAAAAGTTCATGAGAGGAGCTAATAATCGTAATGTTTCCACATTTAAGCGCTCTATTATTAAATAGATAGATATCTCGTTAAAAAACCGCGTTTTCATTTTCAGATTTGGATCCTTTATTACTTGGAATGCCCGTACCATACAGCGTCTCTTAGGCCTACCTCATTGGACGTTTTCAATTGGACAGCGACATATCGCCGCGATTCAGATATTGTCGCACCTTACGAAAGATGGGTTTACCACGATGAGTTGTTTACGGAAAAAGAGCCAGAGAGGAACTATGCAGCAAATAAAACAAAAAAGGTAATTTTTAAATTTCCTCCTTTCTTTCTCCCTGTATAATGTACCTACTCGTAACCCTATTATTACTTAAAGTACAAACTGACAAAAAATCCAAGAGTAAAATTATTAAGTAACTTAGAAGATTGGATTCATGCTAACACCATGTTAGGACTTAGGACCGAACCTATACGTTAGAAGAGTCTAAATTAACTAAAAATATTGTAAATTGTATGAACTGTATGAATTGTATAGGGTACTTAATGCAAAACATAGATGTGCAGCATGAATCATCCCTTTTACGTACCTACTATCAATGTACCTAGCTATCATGTGTAAATAATAAACCTTATCTGCAGATAGTATTTCATCGTATGTATATCAATATTCGATACCTACATGAGTAGGTACTTGGTAGCTATATCAATAAAATACGTTACGTATTTTTTCTTTACTGAAAATTCGAATAACATCCAGCGCATGCCCAACCCAACGGAGTGAAATAGTTTTAAAATCAGCTTTTAACATACGGTTGAACTTTTTTTTTAACATTTATTGAAAAAAATACAACAGAAATTAAAGCAGTTGAACTTGGTATTATGAAAATAAAATGACTCCAAGAACGGGCAAATTGCCTGAGCCACCGTTATGCTTCTGTACTAATATAATAAATGCGAAAGTTTGGATGTATGGATGAATAGATGGATGTTTGTTAAACACTCAATCACGCCAGAACGGCTAAACGGATCTGCATGAAATCCACAGAGATAGATTATAGTTTGGAATAGCAGTTCCCGTGGGAAACAAAAAACCTCAATCCACGCGGACAAAGTCGCGGGCATCAGCTAGTATTAATAAAGCTTGATTTAATTTGTTATCATTAAAAGATGCTGCGTCTCGGATGCACTCCAATCTGCGGTGTGCATTGCGCTTTAGATAATGTTTTGAATTGTTTTTGAACAATAATATTATAAGTACTTACACAAATTATAATTAACTAGCTGATGCCCGCGACTTTGTCTGCGTGGATTGAGGTTTTTGGTACCTGCGGGTAATCCTTAATTTTCCGGGTAGCCTATGGGCTAATCCAGACTATAATCTATCTCTGTGCCAAACATGCAGATCCGTTCAGCCGTTCTGGCGTGATTCAGTAGCAAACATCCATCCATCCATCGATCCAAACTTTCGCATTTATATTTTTATAATTAATTTCAGGTAGCATGGTTCGTTTCAAACTGCCACGCCCGCAACCGTCGGTTACAGTACGCAAGACAGTTATCCAAATTTATATCCGTGGACATCTACGGCGCTTGCGGCTCACACCATTGTCCGCGCGCTGATCCCAATTGTTTGGAAATGCTCGATAAAGAATACAAGTTCTACCTGGCGTTTGAAAACTCAAACTGTGGCGATTATGTTACAGAAAAGTTCTTTGTGAATGGACTTCAGTAAGTCGCTTTTATACTTTGATTTAATTATTTTTGGCGGCTGAAATATATATACCTCTACGAATGTATAGTAAGGAAAGACGGAGAGTAGGTTAGGAACGGAAATAATATATCAGTGACCCAAATTAGGTTGGTATGAGTGAATGCGACTAACTTCTTAGCCGCCAAAGATATATTAGATAGATCCACAACATTTGATTAGATTGTAGATAAAGAACCGATAAGTTAATTTGTGTAACTAAGTACATTGTATACCGCGATATGTACCTACCTATTTGAAGTGCCATTAGGGTTTAAAACTAACCGGCTCAGTGCGTGTTGGACTCGCACACAAAGGGTTCCATATACCATCGTAAAACATTACAAATTTGTTGTATGGGGACCCCCCCCCCCTTTAATTTATAACTTTATTTTCGTTACTAGCTGATGCCCGTGACTTCGTCCGCGTGGTTTAAATTTTTTTTGATTCCCGTGGGAACTCCTTAATTTTCCGGGATAAAAAGTATCCTATGTCCGTCTCCTGGTTTTAAGCTAAGTACTTCCCCACAAATTTTCAACCAAATCGGTTGCTGCAGCTGTTCTTGAGTTATAAATAGTGTAACTAACACGACTTTCTTTTATATATATAGATTTGTTGTTATAGCAGCTATACTAGTATTCCTTACTCTCAGAAATGTTTTAGTAAAGGTAGCCTAATTGCAGAAAGCTTTGCTAAAAACGTAACTGACACGCTTTGGCCTGGCGTTCTCGGGTTAGGCCATCTAGGTTACATGGTCGATGGGTTAGGCGTATCACAATTTCATCGTTAGTAGGTATTAGCAAATAGCAACGTCCTATCATAGTACAATAAGAATAGTAGGTTAACTTCATACAAAGTGGCCGCCGCCGGTTTGAATGTATGCGTGAGCAGCGGGCGCAGTGTACGCACGGAAGTTTCACGCACACATTCGCATAGTCGCAACCGGCTAAATCGGCCGGCAGTACGGGATGGTACGGGCCGCGCCGCCGTGCTAATCGCGCGCAATTGTGTATTACATGGTATTACGTCGCACGCTCGCTCTTTTTTGTTTGTTTAATTTGTCAATCAGCGCCCTTGCAATTTCAGCTCAGAAACTAGATACATTAATTACAGGAATTATGGTACTGATCGAAATTTACTCATGGTACCACCCGATGATTTTGTCGCCAATATCGAAAGGATGGAGTAGTTGTTTTATAATGTATTTAAAAAGGACCATATTAATATTAAAATCGGCTCGTCAATTTACGAACGTCTAAAAGAAGTAGAGTTCAAGATGCCATGCCCATGCTTCCCTGAAAGTTTTTTGCAAAAGTTATACGTTAGGATGAGAATTTATTTTACATTAACGGCGAACAATAAAGCGTTCCGAACGTCTCGAAATCGGAGAAAATATTTTTCAGTGACAAATTTATAATTTTTAATACTTGTCTTTTCTTTTTAAAACGTCTTTTATTTACACCTCATTTATGAATTGGTAAAACATTTCATTATTATTATTACGAAATTAAAAACCTAGTGCTGTCATACATAATACGCAAATAATATTTAATTAAAAATAAAAGTGACAACCCTAGGCGTCAACGCAGGAGTAGGTAATTAACTCGCCGATCGGCCTTAGTTAGCCTACTATTCTTATTGTACTATGGTCCTATTCGCTGTCCAAAGCGCGTCTCATACGCGTAGGTATTAGCGAGAATCTACTTGTTTACCTTTTTTCTATTTAAGAAGATAGATTTTAATTAGTTCATGTATTGCAGACACGACGTTCTACCCATAGTGATGGGAGCACGTCCAGCAGAGTACGCAGCAGTAGCGCCGCACAATTCATACATACACGTTGAAGAATTCGCAGGTCCCGAGGAGTTAGCCGCTTATCTACGTCGACTCGATGAAGACGATGGCCTTTATAACTCGTATTTTAAGTGGAAGGTAAGCAACTCTTATACCAATTAAATAGAGATAAGCAAGCTGTTATAGCTAACATAATATTTTTTTACAAGCTATTGTTATCATGAAGCAATAAAGGTGTTTTGCAAGCAATAAATATGAGTTCGTAACGCCAAGCGTTAGTATAGTTACTAGCAACGAAGTTACGGATCAATGTTATTTCTGGCATGGATATAGGTAAACCATGGGTAAACCTGTAGGTGCCCTTATTCCATAAAAGCGGTATCAATCATTGTTGTAACTGACTGACTTTATGTTGTCTAAACTTGCGACAAAGGATTTAGGCCAATAGCGAAAGAGTGTGATTGCAATCGTTACATTACATATTATATACATACTCCAATTAAAAATACGGAATAAGGCGGCTTGAGAGAGATTAGAGCCTTAGAGATAACTTTTATCCTGGTCCAGGTTACAAAGTTTTTTTTTAAACTTGGCAGGCTGATACTAGTATACAATACAAATAGCAATAAAATAAGCATTCCAAAGCAATTTGTCAATAGGACAATCATATTATACTATACCTTACGTTACAGGGCACAGGCGAGTTTATAAACACGTACTTCTTTTGCCGCGTGTGCGCAATGGTGCATGCGAACGCTCGCAGGCAGCGGAATGCTCACTACACAGACGTGCAGGCGTGGTGGCGCGACTCCGCCTGCACGCGAACGGAATGGCGAGCCGCGTCTCGCGAAGTGCGCAGTGTACGCGACCCCCCGTAAGCCAGCACCGTCACCAGCACCGTCACCATCACCGAGCCACAAATAGAAGAAAAGTTATTTATTACGTCATAAGGTGTAAATGGTACAGCTTGGCTTATCTGGGCGTGTGGCGGGGGCGCCACTGTCTACAAAAAAATCAAGACTTTAAGGGTAAAACACACAGGGAACGGGCGCGGGCCGGGTCGGGTCGGGCGCGGGCCGGGTAAGTACCCCGGGTGCGCGGCGGGTTGAATCCCTTGTATTTATATGGACGACACCACACAGCGTCACCCACCACGCGCCCTACCCGCGGCCGCGTTCTGTGTGAAATCGTCCATATAAATATACCTAAATACAAGGAACTCAACCCGCCGCGCACCCGATCCGGCCCGCGCCCGTTCCCTGTGTTTTTTGCGCTTTAGGGTCAACATAGAGTAGATTTTTGTTACTTCCGAATTTTTACACACTCACAGATAGGTGTTGGAGTGTGTACACTTAAGAGTACGCTGCCTAAACAAACCTAAAATTTACTTACATGAAAACGAAGTCAATACCTATGCAGCGGAAATATTAGATACAATAGAGATGGTCCAAGATCCCAGAGCCGCCAGACCTTACTTATTTTCTGAGAAACCAAATGTGTGTAATATAGTAGCTTTGGTACGTAGATTTAACGTACGCATACTCGCAAATTTGGGGCGACGGCCAATTTATAGTTATAAAGTGCTAAAGGTACGTAAAAACGTTGCTAACTTTACTTATTTTCTGAGTGCTGATTTTTATGTATGTTGTACAGAATATTGTTAATAATTAATAATCAATACTCCCAGACTCATGCCGTGGGCCGTTATTTCTGCCAGACACTTTAAAGGTCGCAAAAAAAAAACTTAACTTTACTTATTTTCTGAGTCTTCATTTTTATACACGATACTCAGGGAACTGTTTCAATACTATTTGCAAGCAGCCAGACTAATCTGATGAGCCAAACATCCGCCAGACTCAATTTGAAATTTCACTGTGATGAAATGTTTGCCTTATTTTCAAGGTTTTAGGGACCTTTTTCATTGTGTGGAGTAAAGAGAACCATCAATTATTGCAATATCTAAGCCAGTGTACGAAAATCTTACGAAAATCCACAATAAAGGGGGTGAAATGAGGGTCGGAACCTTACATGAAGGTTCTAAGTTTTTGAAGTTAGGGACTTGAAAATCGGCATGGAGGTTATTAGTTTTAAATAATAAAACCTGTATAAGCAGTTTTACGAAAATCTACAACAAAGGGGGTGAAATGGAAGTTGGAAGTTTACATATAGGTTCTAAGTTTTTGAAGTCAAGGTTTCGGCAGCGAATTATATAATAAGCAGCTTTTGGAATAATGCTTATTTGACAGAACTTATAATTTTTAAACCTGAAAATAACGGATGCAAAACTATTTATACGTTAATATCATCAAGTGAAAATAAAGATCTTATTCCTACTATTAAAATGTAACAACAGAATGGCAAAGAAATAATTAAAAATCGTTATTTATTTTATTTTCTCGCAATCGAAGTGAAAAGTAGAGTGTTTACCACGGGACTAAAAGCCATTCTACTCGACACTATAGCATACCTCGCTACGCTCGGTAAGCTAAACATCTCGTATGAAATTATTTAGGTGTGGTGTATATTTTAAGTATACATATTTTTTAAGTATTTAGGAATATTTAGGAGTGGTGTTAGATGAATTCCTACAATACGACAGGCAGATACACACTCTGAGTGGTAGGCTACGCAAATTCATGTTAATTTTTAAAAGGCTTAGGAATGTGGCTAATCCAGATGTAATAAGGCTTGTCTATCTATCCTTTTGTGAATCAACTCTAAATTACTGCCTACCTGCGTGGGGTGGAGCTGGTAAAACTTATCTGATGAAACTAGAACGTGCACAACGTGCAGTTCTAAAGACTGCCTATAAAAAGCCCTTCCGTTATTCCACAGACAGCCTCTAATCAGAGTGTGGATATTTGCGTGTTAGACAGCTATATGTCAGATCTGTTGTGCTGAGATTCCATAAGTCAGCAGCGTCAACAGTGGTCACACGCTTTCGTCTTCAGAGGTGGATGTGCCCCTTATTGCGTACACAGTCGGCACGTAAATTCTTCCATTTTTCTGGTCCATTTCTTTACACTAAAGTCAACAGAGCTCTTAAAATCTTGAAAATGTCCCGGTATAAATGTAAAAAAACGCTTAATAAATGGTTAATGAATTCCAATTGTGAAGACACAGAAAAAATGCTAAAATTAAATATATAACAATATCACAGACACGTTAAGACACACACGCACCCACACATGCACACCACACTCAATAACACAAACACCACACACACACACACACACACACACAACAAATGTAAGTTAAACTAAAACTAAAACCTAACAAGTTTTTAATAAGTTGCATATCGTTAAGTTGATTCTAAGCTTACCTATTTCTGTTACTTACGGAAGGAAGTGATTTCCGCGATACAGGGAATCCTAGTGCGGAAATCACTGTCCCATACTGATGTAATTATTTCTGTTTTGTGATCTCTTTATCTGAATAAATCTGAAATGTCTCATTTTAGTCCCTCGATGAACAATCTACTATTATAAATTTTGAAGCTATTCGAAACTTTATTATTTTATTTGTTTTACAGATGAAGATTTTACCAATGATATTGACGACGATAAAGATTTGAATATTCAACACCAATGTGCTTAACATGCGCACAACGAGATTATCTCGCGACTAGAGAGAGAGAGAGATGTTGTCGTTGGCTGCTATTGTTTCGTTTACCCTAACATGCACAAAATGCGGTATATTACAAGAAACAAATATTTGGCATGTAAAGGTTCGTAGAGAAAAATACCACATAATAAATATTACTCTCATCTTTACTTTTGGCGTAACGAGACAAGTAACTATGTTAGGTTCGGTAGACAAATAGAGATAACGGGTAGACATAATTTTAATCGTTGTGCGCATGCTAGCCCTACAGGATGACGAATTACCAAACTTGGACGATGACGATAGTGATATGATATGATTTATATGATACATTTCTGATTTCCTATGAGATTATAAAATTTTCCCGCTGCAAAAGGCCTATCTAAAGAGGCTATAATATATTATTATAGCTTACGAAGGTTTTTATTATTTAAAACTACTTAATAACTTAAATGCCGATTTTCATGTCTCTAACTTCAAAAACATAGAACTTTCATAAAAACTACCAACCCGCATTTCACCCCTTTTGGGGTAGATTTTCGGAAAATTGCTTATACATGTTATTATTATTTAAAACTAATAACCTTAATGCCGATTTTCAAGTCCCTAACTTCAAAAACTTAGAACCTTCATGTAAGGTTCCAACCCTCATTTCACCCCCTTTATTGTGGATTTTCGTAAGATTTTCGTACACAGGCTTAGATATTGCAATAATTGATGGTTTTCTTTACTCCACACAATGAAAAAGGTCCCTAAAACCTTGAAAATAAGGCCTACATTTTATCACAGCGAAATTTCAAATTTAGTCTGGCGGATGTTCGGCCCATCAGATTAGTCTGGCTGCTTGCAAATAGTATTGAAACAGTTCGCTGAGTATCGTGTATAAAAATGAAGACTCAGAAAATAAGTAAAGTTAAGTTTTTTTTTTGCGACCTTTAAAGTGTCTGGCAGAAATAACGGCCCACGGCATGAGTCTGGGAGTATTGATTATTAATTATTAACAATATTCTGTACAACATACATAAAAATCAGCACTCAGAAAATAAGTAAAGTTAGCAACGTTTTTACGTACCTTTAGCACCTTATAACTATAAATTGGCCGTCGCCCCAAATTTGCGAGTATGCGTACGTTAAATCTACGTACCAAAGCTACTATATTACACACATTTGGTTTCTCAGAAAATAAGTAAGGTCTGGCGGCTCTGGGATCTTGCTCTAAGAGACTTAGGTGATAACCATACCAGTGGAGACTTAAGACAAAGCCAGGGAGAGCTAGTTATTTTATCGATAGATTTCAATATTTAATTGGTCAAGATCGTGCCAGATAATTTTAAATCCAGTTTTTGTGTCGACCGAAATCTAGTCTTGATATAGTTTCTTAACTTTAAAATGTCGACAGTTTAGGTAAATATGTATATTTAGAAAAAAAATTAAATGCCCTCGCACAAACACTAATTGCTTTTGAGAAGTCTAAGCACAATCTAAAAAAAGTTTACAAATGTGAATTTATTAAAAAAACGTGAAATTAAATTATCACAACGATTGCAAGTTACAGTTACCTACTTGCCATATTAATAATATAAACCTTAATTTTTATATTCCAATCGCTTTGGTTTTATCAAAAAGCTAATTTGGATTTAACTTAGTTTATCAAAGCATCCGTTATAATCAGGGAGGAGTTACCTAATTTGGGTGAATTCTTATCAGTTTTTTTTATAAATATTAACTAGGACAAAATATTGTCCTAGTTTTATCTACTTACATGTAAAATAAAAGTAAATAAAAAAAACTTGAATCATTCCATGTGTCATATAAATAATAGTTATTTTTATTCGCGTCCATTATTATAATGTCCATGGCAAGTTCCAATGGTATTTATTGTTAAAATAAGTATAATAACGCATATACATATATAATATACATAGCTACCTTTTGTACTATATGTACAAATAGGATATTTTAATACATGTTATAGTTGCAATGCCTTTTAAGATTCTTGTGACAACAAACAATGAGAATCTCTAAAAGGGTTAGGTAAATGTGGCTTCGTCATTAGCACAAAATGTAGTCGTGAACGAGACCTGATTGTAGGTAATACCGGTGAAAAGAGCGATTTCTTTTTCATAACTAAACAGTAACATTCTATGCACTATTTTGATGGGTTTCCAACGAGTCACACCTAAAATATATACAGTCACACGTTGGTCGGAATTTTTCTCCCAGTGTGACTCGTTGGGAGAAAAATTCCAATTAAAGAGTCACAGTGTGACAGGATTAGGCGTGACGCGTTGGGAACCCACCAATTTTTTACACACATCATATAGGCAGGTATATAAAGTAACTAACTAGGTATAAAACTATTTCGTTGGTATAATTAGGTCTAAAGCCTGATAAAGTACCGACTACTGAATAAATTCTAACTTTTACGTAAATAAATATAAAAACAGGTATATACAATGCTAGAGCAAGACGCTATAATATTTAAATTAGTATTACCTATTTTCTTTAGCCATTACTGTACGTTCAAATAAATTATTTTGACGATAATATAATTATTTTAGTGCGCTATTGTGCACATCAGAAGGTACTAAGTGTACCTACGTATTTTAAGTCGGTACTTGTATCGTTTTAAGTTTTATCCAAAAAGCATTCTGCTTTTGGATAAACCTGCCTATTGGATGGAAGCAGGCGTTACTTTGCGGAAGTCCTGCATGATAATGAAGGAACTTCTAGTTCCTTCAGAATACCTGCCTGTAATACTGAAGGCACTTAACTACATATTATTATGTTTTTATTTTTACATAAGTAGGTATAACTTACTGTACTTAACTTGTTTGTTTAAAATTTAAAAATTTGTTATGAGTGCCTGTTTAAGTGAGATTTAGATTAATCATTCCATAAAATACTTATAAATAGTACCTATGCTTCTTATTGTAAATAGGTATAAAAATAATGTTTTAGATATAGAATATTTTTAAGGAAATTCTATCATCACAGGGTTTTATTTATTTTATTAAGTATTTAATTAATTTAATATTTTTTACTATTTTTATGATATTTCACATTAGGTATGTACTTCAATAGATTATTTTAAGATAATGACTTTTTTATTCAAGTTTTAAAAATATGTACTATTATGAATATACTATTTCGGTTTCGTGGTTTATCACAAATAACCAACGCACCGTTTATAAAAGCATGTCTACCATACATTAGCTTGATATTAAGGGAAAATACATTAGCTTAACAGAAGTGTCTTCAGAGCGCGCTCCATACAAACGAAGTTTTCTTATTTGATCATTAAACAACCAAAGATATGGAAATTAGTAGACTCGCTCCAGTCTGTTGATCGTCAGTTTTAGATTTCCGTTCCTATCTTTTTTTTTAAACTGTTTGGAAAAATCATCGACACGAGAAAATATTATAATGGACCTACTAACTAGAATATGATGCCCGTGACAACGTCGCCGGGTAAATCCACCAGGATAAAACCTAACGGTTTTGGGAATCTAGATCTAAGTTTCCAGGATAAAAAGTAAAAAGTGTTTTTTTTTTTTTGGAAATCGATAGTTTGTTGTAACAATACCTACCTAAATGCTGCCGCTGCCTACCCTCGCACTCGAAATATTGTATCCATTTTAATATTGAGTCTAGTCGTGGCACCATGTAAATTGAGCACAATTTATATATATATTTATTAGACATTTTTTAAATCATATTGTTAATTATTTCCTGTGTACCTAAGTAGCACAAAGTGTTTAGTTGATATTTGTAATTTTTTATCTTTTGCATTTTTAGCATTAGGTACCTATGTTTAAAGAAAGCTTCTTAAAGAAGTACTACCATTAAAGCATTTTTATTATGTAAGAGTATTAGCGGATAATTATTATGATTTATATTATACCTTATGAAGTTAATTTAAACTATTTGTAAGTCAATTATGTTATAATGCTAATAACGTAGGTAATTAATTTTGCCTCTATAAATAGGTACTTATTCAAAATAAGTCTGTTAGAAACTTAACCAAATGGACAGGTCTAAAGTACTCTAAAGTACCTACCATCTTTTAAAAAAGGGCTCCTTGTTCTACTACAATAACAATCCTAAAAAGTAATTAAATAACCCTAAATATATGACATACATTACTGCCTCGTTGGTCTAGTGGTCTTCGACTGCGGCTGACAAAGTCCCGGGTCCGGGTCCGGGTCGGGTCATAAATTAAGTGTTGGGTGTTTCTTCTGACTAGAAATTCTCGGTACTAGCCCGGAGTTAGAAAGCTCGCGGTGTTTCACCCCCGTGCATCGGAGAGCACGTTAAGCCGTCGCGTCGGTCCCGGTTATTATCACTAAGATGATAATAGTCGTTAAAGCCCGCCAACCCGCATTGGAGCAGCGTGGTGGGTCTAAGCTCTAATTCCCTCTCTCCTATGAGAGTGGAGGCTGTGCCCAGCAGTGGGACGTTAATGGGCTGTAGTGGTGGTGGTGGTATGACATAAGGCATATTATAATGATAGCTTGTTTATATGTACCTACTATCAATTTAGGGTGCAAACACAAACCTGCGATGCGACATCGTAGAAATATATAAGATCGAAATTACATTTTAATTTTGAAACTTTGTTTGTTTATATTTTGTTGAAAATCAGATTCAATCTTATAAAAACTGTTAATACTTACCAGTACCCACTTTGTAAAGAATATGTATGTCATTAAAACGCATTGTGGTCTAAAATCTTGTGTATTATTACTTTTATCTACTCCCATGCTATAAATCCTCTACAGGTTCTGAAACAGTAAGCTTATTGCCAACATTAAAACACCCAATGTCCTAATAACAATTACATCATCCTAACGGGTGATGTAGTTGTACTGAATTTCATAACAACACCCCTTTGTTTTTTTTTCGATCCCTCTGCGCAAAGGGTTTACTCAACAGACAGCCACATCTGCTCGATGCGTGGTATCTGTATGAATTACAAAAAAAGAACATCTTAGATACGAATTTCAAAAAAAGAACATTGTCATACACGCGCGTTTCACTACCAGAACGCCGCGCGCTGTAAAAAAAAGTAGGTTATTAGAATTTTCCCCGCCATTTTTCTTCGGTTTTTTTATTGTTTTGTTAACAAAAAATGAGCGATTCAAGTTTTGATAGCACACCGCCAGATATTTTAAACGCTGCAAGAGACATTTCCAACAAACTACTCAAACCAACAAAATCCACGTGTCGAATGTAATTTCGAATTCCATAGAAAATAAAAATAGTGAAATGGTAAATATAAATATTCCGCCGAGTAGGTACATCGGGATCGGGACCTTCCAACATTAAATAACATCAAATGAATTTTAATAATTGCACTATACAAAATGTTAATTACTACTACAATAAATAATTCTTTCATTAATAGGTACTTAGTTTATTTGTATATACTCAGTAATGGATGATATTAGGTTACTAGGAGTGGATGTTTTAATGTTAGCAGTAAGCTAACTATTTCAGAATCTGTTATAGAGGATTCATATTATGAGTGTAGATAAAGTCTTGTATGCAACTGTTGATAATCTATATATATAAAATTCAAAGTCCTGACTGACTGACTGACTGACTTATATATCAACGCACAGCCTAAACCGCTGGTCCTAGAGACATGAAATTTGCAGGGTGTGTTCTTTGTGAAGAGTAGGTATCCACTAAGAAAGGATTTTTCGAAATTCCACCCCCAAAGGGGTAAAATAGGGGTTGAAAGTTTGTATGAAAGTCCGTCATTTTTCAAGTTATATCCATGAAACTTGGTATTTGAGCTACCGGTTCAAAATGAAGAAATACGTGTTTCGCTATTTTCGAAAATTCTACCCCCATAGGGCTGAAACAGGGTTTGAAAGTTTGTAGGATTATAGTCCGTCATTTTTCAAGCTGTAGCCATGAAACTTGGTGTTTGGGATTTCGGTTTGAAATGAAAAAATACGTAATTCACAGTTTTTGAAAATTCTATCCCCAAGGACGTCAAATAGAGTGTTTATCCTTCAATCACGCTGAAATAGAGCAACGGATCAACGTGATTTTTTGCATGGGTATAGTTGAGGACTTGGAGAGTGACATAGGCTTCTTTTTATCCCGGAAAATTAAGGAGTGCCTGTGGGAATCAAAAACTTATGCCACGCGAACGAAGTCGCGGGCGTGCGCTAGTTAGGTATTAAAACACTCATATGATACTATTATCACACTCCGCTTCGCGTCGTGTGATAAACCCACATTCGTGTTTTAATACCCCTTATTACACAACTGTTGCATAAATAAGTAAAATTACAATACAAAGACAAATTTACATTAATTAATAATGGGCCGAACACACTCTTTACAAGCCACCTCACCTCACGGACCTCATGTGGTGAGTTGAATCAAATATTTTTGCTACTGCTAATACCTACTGATATTACTCATGACAATAATACTAATTAATACCCACACCCAATAATTAAAATGAATTTGGTGTATGTGTGACTAGCTACTGAAGAAATCAAAGTATGTACTATGAGTTAACTCACTACACAGTGTACGGGCACGAAATGAGCGGTAGCGGGGTGACGGCGGTAGCGGGGCGATGCGATTAGTCGGAGAGCTCGCGACGAATTTCGGGAACAATTTTAAAGAGGTCTGGTAATACTTTATAACCGACAAAAACGTCTGGGATTTATTTTTTCGAATTCTATAAGAATAAAATTTAAAGATACAAAGATCAAGTTGCCAAAAAAATGTATTTTTGGATTATTTTGGAAATGTTATATGCTACGCAGTAGCGAAATAACCGCAAACGCTCTACCAGACTGGCAGGACTGGATTCGCCAATGAACGAAATCATATTTTCCCACAATTTCAGCTTTCCTAAAGGACCTTCCCGAAATTCGTCGCCAGCTCTCGGATTCCATCGCCCCGCTGTCGCCGTCGCTAGTTTCGTGTCTGACGCCTTAGGGTATGGAGGGGTGGCATGTTCTGGCATAAAGGTGCCTGTCCATTGAAGCGGAGCTGTGCAGAAATGTTTCGGGCAGAACAGTAGTATTATTGATTGCTGAAGCGATAATTTTATCGAGTCATCTGATTGGTGCATGGCACATCTTCTCTCTGCTCAGCTTAAATGGAGGACCCTTCTTTATATGTCCAAACATAAAGCGGCAATCATGTGCGGCTACAGTGCTGTTGTTGGTCTGTCTGCCATGTATATTATATTTGTGGTTATAGTCCTCAACTCCTTACTAGGACACAGCAGAATTTGACCTTTAAACACTGTGTTACTGCCGCGCACTTGCTGATCTATATTTGGCTACACCTTAACAATAAAACATTCTCAATATAATAAATATTTGATACTTAGAAATAATTAAAACATCATCAGCCAAGGCTGGGCTTAACACTTTGTTAAACTAGTTCTACATCATATTTCAAGAACTGGTAAACACTGTAATAATACCTGCAGAAATGTCATAATTGTATAATTATGAACCACTATAATATTATAAGTAAATCCATTAATTTAAATTCTTTTCATCATGTGTTTTTTAGGGTTCCGTACCCAAAGGGTAAAAACGGGACCCTATTACTAAGACTCCGCTGTCTGTCTGTCTGTCTGTCTGTCTGTCTGTCTGTCTGTCTGTCTGTCTGTCTGTCTGTCTGTCTGTCTGTCTGTCTGTCTGTCTGTCTGTCTGTCTGTCTGTCTGTCTGTCTGTCTGTCTGTCTGTCTGTCTGTCTGTCTGTCTGTCTGTCTGTCTGTCTGTCTGTCTGTCTGTCTGTCTGTCTGTCTGTCTGTCTGTCTGTCTGTCTGTCTGTCTGTCTGTCTGTCTGTCTGTCTGTCTGTCTGTCTGTCTGTCTGTCTGTCTGTCTGTCTGTCTGTCTGTCTGTCTGTCTGTCTGTCTGTCTGTCTGTCTGTCTGTCTGTCTGTCTGTCTGTCTGTCTGTCTGTCTGTCTGTCTGTCTGTCTGTCTGTCTGTCTGTCTGTCTGTCTGTCTGTCTGTCTGTCTGTCTGTCTGTCTGTCTGTCTGTCTGTCTGTCTGTCTGTCTGTCTGTCTGTCTGTCTGTCTGTCTGTCTGTCTGTCTGTCTGTCTGTCTGTCTCCAGGCTGTATCTCATAAACCGTGATAGCTAGAAAGCTGAAATTTTCACAAATGATGTATTTCTGTTGCCGCTATAACAACAAATACTAAAAATTAAAAAAATATATATATTAAGGGGGGTCCCCATACAATAAACGTGTTTTTTTCGTATTTTTTTGTTCAATATTAAAAACGGTAACAGGTAGACGGTTCAAATTTTCACAGAATATTAACTTGTATATTACCTTTCAAAATAAATAATTAAATATCAATAAAGTAAATATTAAAGGGGGGCTCCCATACAACAAACGTAATTTTTATTTTTAATACGTCATAAATCGTAAAACTTACTACAGGTTTGTACGGAACCCTCGGTGCGCGAGTCCGACTCGCACTTGGCCGGTTTTTAATTTTTATTGAGTATCTAAACCTTGAGGTAACTTAAAAATCAAAACAAAGCTGTTATAAATGATTTTTAAAAGGAATGATGTTTTCGGGTTTATGGTGGAAACATACTTATAACATGACATGATCTGACTTGATGCCTGAATAATTAATTGTAAATCATAAGAGTTATTTTTTTAATGCCCAAAATAAATTCATAGCATTATGGCAATAAAAATAAAATCATGCTAGTACACCATTAATCTGTTACTTGATACATGATTAGCAGTTGTCTTAAAATAAATACCTACATTCAGACCTATTTTGTTTCATTTGTAACTATTAAAAAAAACTATCAGTTTACCATAACTAGTTCAGTTGCCAATTTACTTGAAAATTTAGTTTGTAAGTGTACACATAGGCTTTTGGAATGAACAACAATAATTTATTATGAAAGACACCTTTATTAAAATGCATATCTCCTTTTGCTTTCACAAAATATTCATTTAATCTTGTACAACGATACCAGTTCAGTGTTTAATTAAGTGTGTTTTTATAAAATTTCAAGGCCTCAATATTCTGTATGTTTTCACATATTTGTAACTGAACATTAACACATTCTACAATAAAATTTATAGTATTCTGAAAAATACCTTTTGCCTTATGTAAATTCTGTGGGACCAGCACTCCAAACCAATGCAGGGGATTTACATTGGCTTCCTCTGTTTCTATTACCTTCAGCTGTCTTACATTGTCTTCTTCGATTGACTCACAGGTGACTGATGCAGAAAACTCTGGGCTACTCTCAGTTGGGAGCCTCTCTTTACTTACAGAACTCTGCCCCATAATGTATCTAGACTTTGCTAAATGAATGCTACCATTATTTATACTCCTTTCTATGTTCAGCTCACAAACCATCTTATCCTCCATCAGATGTAATTGTTGTAATACTAGTTTGTCCAGCAAGTCACATATCTCCTCTGAATCAAATTGCACATCTGAAACTAAAGAAAAAGAAATATTCAATTTTAAAAAGTTACTTAATTGAATTAACTACTTACCTATTTATAATTGAATGTGAAAAATGAAATAATTCGTAAGAACACAGAAAAGTTGTTTATGAACTAAAAACTTTGGGAATCATTGCTGTACGGCTCAGTTGACACCTTGCAGCAGTTTATAAATAATAACAACAATTGACCCTGCTTGCTATCAGCACTCGTCACAGCTTGGTCACAGCAGTGTCGGCACTGGCACCTTGTGCACCAAGGATGCACATCTTTTGCACATAGCTGCAAAGTATCAGTCTATTCTGAAGTCGGAAAACATCCCTGAGCTACAGAAACGAAGCAGCCAAATATAAGTCCTAAAGCAATATATTTTACTAGATGACGCCCGTGACTTCATCCGCGTGGATTAAGTTTTTTTCTATTTCCCGCAGGAACTCCCTAATTTTCCGGGATAAAAAATGTCCTTCCCCGGGATATCACCTGCCTCTATACCAAATTTCATCAAAATCGGTTGAAGAAGGGCCGTAAAAGCGTAGCAGACAGACACACTTTCGCATTTATAATATTAGTATGCATTACACATGAAGGGTGCTAAACTGACCCCACAGACTGCAGTCTCCAGTCTGTGTGTATACAATTTTTTTTACTTATCTAATTATTTTGTTCATTTTGATTTTTGCCGGATCTTACCTTTTTTCTGAGCCATAATGAGTTTGTGCTTGCACAAGGAAACGAACATTAAAATAGATAGGTTCACTTCAAAAATCCTCTCGATTATTATTTATAGTAGTAAATACCGAGTCCACCACACTGCCTTGTCCACCAGGCAACAGGCAACGATATTTAGAATTCCAAGACCAACACTATTCATAAAAGTTGTAGAAAATAATTCAAAAGCAAAACACCAAAAAATCAATTTGAAAGGTCAGGTCAAGTCATAAACACCGAGTCGTAACTTCTTCTTCTCTCTGGTCGATGTCTCTGGGTCAAGTGACTGATGACCATGTGACGATCGCACAGAGAAAAAAATTCTATACCACCATAGAGTAAGTATAAATCTAAACTAATATTATAAAGAGGAAAGATTTGTTTGTTTGTTTGTTTGTTTGTTTGTTTGTTTGTTTGTTTGTAATGGATAAACTCAAAAACTACTCAACCGATTTTAAAAAATTCTTTCACCTATAGAAAGCTACATTATCAGCGAGTAACATAGGCTATATTTTATGTTCAAAAAAATTAGAGATCCGTAATTACGAAAATTGCAATAAAAAATTAGAGATCCGTAATTACGAAAATTGCAATAATGTGAACTAAGTCGGAAAAAATCGTGTCTTTTGAGAGCTTACGTGGCGTGCGCTGCGTAAATAGTTAAAGTTACACGAAAACAATGTATAGTGGAAATGTACCTCTCAAAAAGTTCTAAAAAAAAGTCCGTAAGTATGAAATGAAATGAAAATGAAAATATACTTTATTGTACACCATACATTAAAAAACACATTTAAACAAAACAAGAAATTATGAAAAACTGTACAATAGGCGGCCTTATCGCTGAGAAGCGATCTCTTCCAGGCAACCTAGTGAAGGAAATAATAACAAAAAATTTGAAGGAGGGTGCACACAAAGTAGGTAATACAATTAACGGATAAAACACTTAAACAAAGGTAACAAATCTAAAGACTATTATAATATAATATAATACACAAATCTGTACATATAAAATACATATAATACATAAATATTATACATACATACATATATACATACATACAATATATTATACACACAACTTAAATATATAACAAATAATAGATATATATACATATTTGGATATAAGCTATCTATCTAAGGAATTGGATACTAAGGAGGCAAAAAGTGCTTTTTTAAGAGATTCTTAAAAATAGGCAAAGATTTTGCCTGCCTAATATTAAGAGGGAGAGAGTTCCAAAGACGAACAGCTTTAACGGAAAAGGATTTGGAGTAGAAAGCAGTGCTATGAGAAGGAATTCTAAGAATTAGATTATCCTCAGAGCGGAGAGATCGACCCGAGTGAGAATCACTGAGAAACTCAAACCGTTCTTTCAGATAAGGAGGAGTGGCTGGATTGAAAAGAACACAGTACAAGAGAGATAAAAGATGAGTATTCCTGCGAAAATGAATTGGGAGCCACTCGAGTTTATTGCGAAATTCAGAAACGTGGTCATATTTACGAAGCCCAAATATGAACCGTATACAAAGATTTTGAATGCGCTCGAGTTTATTTAGTTGCTCCACACTTAAGTCTAAATAACAAGCATCAGCATAATCAAGAATTGGTAAGAGGAGAGATTGTGCAAGCGCAATTTTAGTAGGTATGGGTAGAAAGTTAGTCAACCTCCGGAGAGAGCCGACAGCAGCAAACACCTTTCTACTTACTTCACTAACCTGGGGAACCCAAGACAGAAACTTGTCAAATACAACGCCAAGGTTTTTAACTGTATCACTATACTGTAATTGGACCCCATCAAAAACAACATGGGGAAGAGTAGCCCAGTCTATGCGTGATATTAGATTTTGACTACCTATTATAATGACTTTTGTCTTGGAAGGATTTACTTTTAGTCCGTAAGACTTGCTCCATTGAACAATGGAATCTAAATCTTTATTAACTAAATCAATAGTCCTGGGTAAATCTTGTAATTTAGACTGAGCATACACTTGGAGATCATCAGCATACAGGTGGTAGTGAGAAGATATATGCTGAGTGATTGAACTTATGAAAATCGAAAATAGGAGAGGAGACAACACGCCACCTTGCGGTACGCCGGCACTTATCGAACACCAGTCAGAAAAACTTTCGTCGATACGTATCCGCTGCCTGCGCCCATGCAAGTAACTATGAAACCAGTCAACGACCCCAGGAGATATGTTAAGAGAAACTAGAATTGCTAAAAGTAATTCATAATCAACATTGTTGAAAGCATTGCTGAAATCAAGTAAAGTCAACACTGTTACACATTGGTTATCCATACCGGAACGGATGTCATCGGTAATTTTGACTAATGCAGTAGTTGTACTATGGCCGGGACGGAAACCGGATTGAAAAGGATTTAAAAGGTTACATCTTGATAGAAATAGTGTCATTTGCTTATGAACTATACGCTCAAAAACTTTAGAAAGAAATGGTAAAATGGAAATAGGGCGATAATCAGAAAAACTGGATGGATTTGATTTTTTTGGAATAGGAGTTACCTGTGCATCCTTCCAAGAAGAAGGAAAAACACCGGTGCAGATAGAATGATTAAAGATGGACGCAATGATAGGAGCTAGAAGATCAAGAAGAGGAATAACCATTTTACGACTTATGCAGTCAATACCAACAGCATCAGAGTTGACCTCCTTAATACTTCTCTTAACATCACTGCAGTCAATTTGACTAAATATAAAAGCGGGATCATCAGGAGTGGGCAAAGCCAGAATTTGATTTTTTGTATTTAATTTTGTAGTACTATCAATGGTACAAGATGTGGAAAAATGCTGATTAAGCTGATTAAAATTAATATTACTTGACTGACTATTACTATTCGCTTTCCCAACTCCAAGAGATTTCAGAAACTTCCATACCCTTCCGGAATCTTCTTCCTCGAGTACAGATTTATGGATATGGCGTCGTTGTTTATCTCTACACAACCTGTTGCATCGATTCCGAATGTGTTTATATTTGTCCCGATTGGCATCACTGGCAACAGATTTGTATTTTGCTTTTGCTACATTTTTCTTATGTTGCAAAGTTTTAACTTCTTCAGTGAGCCAAGGAGCAGGAAGATGCTTAATTCTTACTGGGCGTATCGGAGCATGGGTATCATACAATTTCGTCAAAAGAGAATTAATTTCTACCCGATCATCAATATTATCTCCAGTTAGAACTTCAGTCCAATCAATTTGAGATGCATCGTCTCGCAAACTGACAGGATCCATACCACTAAAATTACGCTTGAGAAGAATTCTTGATTTAGCTTTGGGAGGGCGTATTTTATAGGATAAATAGATCAAGTCGTGATAGGAAAAGGCATCTGCAGTACACTGACCATGCTTAGCTACATAGTCTACAGAGGATACAAGAATAAGATCTAGAAGTGATGGAGTAGAATTAGGAAAAGAGTGAGTTGCAGAGAGAGGAAGAATGTGTAAGTTTGATGCCTGCACTACAGATTTCAAACGAAATGCGCGTGCATCATTTTTTAAGAGGCATGTATTAAAATCGCCCATAATAACCGAGTGCTCATATTGCGGTATGAACTTATCTAACAGACTTTCAAATCCAGGGTAGTAATCTATTGTAAGACTAGGATTATAATAAACGCCAAGCAGGAGTTTTACATTGGAAAAAATAACCTCAATTAATAAATGCTCTGCCTCTGGAACAGCCTGTAAATTTGATACGCTGATGATTGTAAACGGTATGTTAGAGCGAAGGTATATGGCAACACCACCACCAACTCGATTGATACGATCATTTCGAATAAGGTGAAAACCAGGAAGAGCGTAAGACGTGGATGACAGACAGGGCTTTAACCATGATTCAGAGATCAAAATCGCGTGGATATTCTTGTTATCAAAAGACGAAAGCATATCAGGAAAATGTGCAGGAATACTCTGAGCATTAATATGAACAATATTGAAATTTTTCAGGACGTCTGAGAAGTTTGAGTCGAGAGTTTCAGCAAGAGAAGGAATACTGTAAAAACTGTCGTTATTATTCAATCCATCACTGGAAGAAAGTGAAAAAAATGAGTCTTCTAGGCTTATATCTCCAAATAACATATACAATAAAAATATAATAAAAATATATAATATATAACTATATATAAAGTTATGTAATAATTATTTAACTATGTAAATGCGATACTTCGCAATATACCCACCAGCAACTTAATTGTAAATCAATAAACACCATAAAAATAATATCACAATCGTAACATAACAGTGAGGTACACAACTCTACACACCAGATATTCAGAAAGCACGCCTTATTAATAAGTCACTTGAGCTATGCTAAAAATGAATACAGTAATTATTACTACGAATAATTATTAATATAGAGTTAAATAACAGGTAAAACAACTAACAAAAATAACCGGCATTAAAAACCGTAACATATTTAAAATACTGGAATTCATAGCCAAGCTCCTAATTAAAAGTAAAATATTAGTCTATGGCTATCTTTGATGCTCTAATCCTCACCTCAATGTCACATTGACACATTGACGTTTCACACAACACTTTAAAATAACATAAGAAGATTAAGTTAACTTATGCAGGTAGACAAAAAAAAATATTTTAGTAAACAAAGCTAACACAACAATACACATATAAAATTATTTTTTTACTGCTCGTCTAGTAGAACGGGAAACAGGCAATCTAGTGTCTGGACTTTTAGAAGGCACTCCAGGGCTCTGAGTAGGCGTTTTCGCTGTACCTACTGATGACGCCGACCCCGCAGAAATACTGTCAAGTTCAATCAAAGTTTCTACTCGATGCCGGCTCCCATCCGGGCCTACGACACAAATGTATCCATCGCGCGTCCAGCTGTTCGTAATACCAAACCGCTTTCGAGCTTCCAGAAATGCATCATGTCGAGGCTTTGTCAAAAATTCAGACTGCGTAATACCAGTGCCCTTGAACTTTGTTTTGGCAAACCACACTTTATTACGAACTGCAACATCAGCAAACTTAACAACTATCGGCCTTGGCCTACCATCCGATAAGCGGCCGAGGCGATAAGTTGACCTAATACTCGAACTGGAAAAGTTTGGCAGGTCCAAGTGCTCGACCACTGCTGTGGTGACCCGTGCAGTGAGGTCTTCTGTCTTAGATTCAGGCATGCCGTGCAGCAGCAATATCTTTCGTCTTCTCCGCATCTCTTGGCGATCCATTTCCAGTCTTAAAAATTCCATTTGCTGCTGTAGGGTGCTTAATGTAGCCACAATAAAAGTTTTGAAAGATTGAAAGTCAGCAGCTAGTGACGATGTCGTTGCAGGGATCTTGGTGGCAGAGTTCTTTTGCAAATCCTGCTGGAATTCATCCATTTTTGTGTGGAACATCTCAGACATTGCAGAAAAAGACTGTTTTAATGATTCCATTGTGTCAGTGATTATCACAAATTAAATTATGTTAAAAAAAGTGAATATCACAAGGATAACGTTTGCTGGTAGGTATTTTCACTCACATATACATAATTTAGAATAAATATGTAATAATATCCACAAAATACAAATTATTTTAATTAAAAACTAAGACCAATTTCAAAATGTGTACTATGTATTTCGCGCCTACCCTCCGAAAAAAAAAAAATATTATATATATATAATAGTATATTTATCTTTTTAGGTTGACTCACAATAACCATTTTTATGACTTTCGGTCTAAACTGTCTAAACCAATGCTTTACTTGAGAAGGTGTTTTTACCGACATAGTATTAATCCTTATCAAATTAAATATTATGTTATTCATCTCAAGTATCTAAATAAGATAAAAATTGTCCTTTACATCATGGCGGGCTGGTGGCTATGGCAGGTGTGGTAAGGACGGGGCGTACTCTTAAAATGTAATATTAAAATGTAAAACCTGCCCACTGCCCACTGGTTATATTGGGTATAGTATAGACTATTTGGATTATTTGGACTACCCGTGCAAAGCCGGGGCGAATCGCTATACTCTATCCACGGAGACTAGTTAATATAGCGCTCTCTCTGTCACGTACTCCCATACAGATGACAAAGACAAAAAAAGTCAGTGGGCGTAAACCATTCTGAATGTACGTAAACACTGCGCTACTATTAAATTAAACTAGCTTTCTTCCCACGACTACACTTGTTTTTTTTTTACAATTTACGTAGTTATTATAATTCAAAATATATTAATCACTATCCGACGACGTATCACTGCTATCGTTTTCTACATTTATTATGAAGTTATCAGTCATTATTTCCACATTCCTAACCATTGCGTTAATTTTTGGCTCTACTATTTCTTGTACCTGTTTGATACAATTTTGCCACTTTTGGGCATTAATGTTTTGAATCGCATTATTCAAAAGGTTTCTTAATTCCACCATTTTGTACGTTGTGTTTTCAGCGGCGCGTCTGCACAGTACGGGTACCACGACACAGATCACTAATAAACTAGGTACCACGATCTAGAGGTGGTTAATATAACACGTAACGCAATATGATAACGCGTTATTGTTCCATAACGGGATAACGAGTTATGTGAGGAGCCGCCATGACGTTACGGCGTTATGAATATCACGCGATCGCGCGCGGTGCCTCGTAATGAGTCGTAACGTAATAACACTAATAACGTTGTAACGGCGCCCGCCTGTTGGTAGCGCGCTGCCGCTGGCCGATGGTTCATGGTTATATTGGTTAGTCTCGCGTAACGCGCTGTTGTGAGTGAACGTCATCGTTGCGTGTTACGAAATTTAGCGTGTTGCAAGACATATCGCGCCTGCCGGCCGCCCACACGTTTTCTTATAACAAGCGCGTTATAACATAACCTATTTAAAAGCATGTTAAAAATTTATAGTTTATAGTCCGTAGCGTGTTATGGATTTATAACAGTTTTGAACAACTCTACCACGATCAGACTAAAATATACACGTAGTCTGTACACTGCATTAACGGTTATCGCTGACCAATCACAAACGAGTCCATGTCTTCCCTAATAACTTGTCTCCGTGGATAGAGTCTGTGAGTATAGTAACTTTATATACCTAGCTCTATGTAGCCTTTGATTACAAAGATTTGTTACCTCCATGTAGGTACAAAGGTTACTCCACGTAGGTCACAGACGTAGGTACACACAGACATATTTAGGTACATACACCACAGACATACACCTGTGTCATAGATAAATATCAACCACAGACATAATATCAACCTGAACACTTCCTTTAAGTCACAGAGTTAAATGTGCTTTAAGTAATGTACCACAGAGTACATTGTAATGTACATAAAAAAAACGCCGCCATTTTGATTTTCAGTTTTCACTTCACAGCCAGACAGCCAGCTAAATTTCGTGAAATTGACCCAAGTGTAGAGATTTTGTAAGTCAAATAAAAACTACAATTTCTTAGATATTAATAGAAACTTTCTTAAAATAACTTCGGACGATGTCGGACCGAAAACGCTTACTAGATGATCTCCGTGTAATAGACCTACGCGCCGAACTAGAGAAACGCAACCTTGATAAGAGCGGCGTTCGCGGTGTGCTCATTAAACGATTGACCAAGGTACCTATAATAATCTTACATTTTTAAAACAGCTAACATTTAAACGAGGAAAGATAGTCAAAATGTTTTTATATTTGTAGTATTTGGAAGAACAGGGCCATGACCCGCAAACGTTCACATTTGAATTGAGCACCGCTGAGACGAAGACACCTTCTAAAAGGTCAAAACGCACAGAAAGTTCAGTAGATCCCGCCGACGCGGACGATACTCCCGCGTTGGAGGATATGATAGTTCAAGATACGGCCGGCGAAGAGGAACAATCTGAAAATATTGAAGAGAGTAAGGAGGAAGAGGTAAAGAAAAGCCCAACGAAACCTGACGTCAAAATGGACGTAGAGGACGAAAAAGTGAACAGAAAACGCGAGAGCAAAGATGAGTCTGAAGCTACTCAAGCTAAAAAGCAATGCACTGAGAAAGACATTAAAAATGAAGACAAATTACTGGAGAGCAATACAGATGCTGAGGATAGCATCAACTTAGATATTGGGGATGACGAACTTTTAAATGAAGAGGTATGTTTCTATGTCTTCAAGGTGAATGTTACTTTACCACCAATCAAGGCAAATCTTTCCAATGGATTTATGATGGAAATTGATTAGATTTTTGACAAACTGAGAGTACTCTTTTAGTAATAAAAATATAATTCATTATTTATACTGTTCTATTTTTTTAATAGTCAATATATCTAACAATTGTGTTTCTTAACTCGCATTTCACATGCCCGTCCCATGTTGTCACAACAGCTAAACTCTAAAATTTAATTTTCCTTTTCAGACTGACAGCTCTGCTAAAAATAAAAAAGGTAAGTGTAAGGTTAATGCTAGGATTAGGGTATGCTTTTCTATTAAAGTACATAATTTCTTCATAAGAATATTACAACTATACCACAAATATAAAAAATATCATGCTAAGTAGAAATTGTTGTTTCTATTTATGAAAAGATTATAATATGTAATATTCTCATAAATAGCTCGATAATTATTATGTTATAATATGTATTGTGAAGTGATGCTGATACTGGAGTGACAACCAGGAAGAACCTTAATAGTGATAGGGATCAAACCAAAGCAGAACATGCCTGCTGCCAGAACATGGATATATGAAGAACATTTATACCAGAGAAGGAAAATAGCAAAATGGGAGATCAATTAGCACAATCTTATTAATACTGTCTGAACTCATCTTTATTCAAAGCATCGTTACAATGGCTCTTCTATCCTTATATTTTAACAGACGTGTTGCATCTATCCAGTTATCACCAGTTAATAGTGTTGCATCCATACACAGGCATGGACAAAATGCTTCTGGAGGTAATATTATCACCCCATGTGTCATAGAGGCACTGGTGTTAATGTCAAATCAAGTTTTCAGGTGAAGAATTAAATATTCATCAGTGAAAAATTACGGGAATCATACTTCTGTTGTGTATAAATTTATGAAGAAGTAAGAAATCCAGGATGGGCCGCTCGTCTGGAGCGTCCCGTGCTGACTCGGCTGACTGTTGACACTGACGTAGATGACGACCCGAGCGAGGAGCCCGCGCCCGCTGCTGACGACGAGCCCGCTCCGGACGCCGCCGCGACCGACGACGCCTCCAACGAAACTCAACAAGTAACTTCCGAAGCCGCAGCCACTAGGTTGGTGCTCAGCGAACTCTCGCCGCGACGTCGTCTTGCAGCTATATACTACGATATTTACGCTCACATATTTACAATCGTTATCACTACAAAGTTTTGCACCGAATGTACGAGTCGAGTGGAACCAGGCTTGATATTGGACAACACACCCTCATCCAAATCACCGGATGTGCGCCGAGATAACAGCTTCTGTCAAGACTCAAGACAGGCAATGACCTCGTGCAGCTTGAAGCAACTACGGACCAGTGCATGGTCCCTGATAAGGTTATCACCTCTGGAGGGCATCACTGTCACATGCGTCGAGCTGCCGCTTCACTTGGACTTCAGCGAAGAGAAGATGTCATCCTTCCATGGTGGAGTAATGGTGCAAAACTTTGTAGATGATGTGTGTGTTCCATTTAAACAGTATTGTTTTTAAACAATGAACTTAATTCTAACTTAAATAAGTTTACTTTATTCATTAAAAACTAAATCAATCTTTCTTTATTTCAGCAATGATACTGAGAAAACTGATAAGGACGAAAAAGGTACAATTATTTTTAAACATGTGAAACTGAAATGTGAGGGAATGGCATATAAAGGCAGTCTTTATATGTCTGCATTACCTATTTTTAGCATATCTTGGCATCTAGTACATAATTATCTAAGCAGCAGCTCTAAAATATTATTAATCAGTATCATAATCATTCTTAAGAAAAACCATTCTTAGAAAAGGAATGTCAAAATGCACACACATAGAAAAGAGTTTTTCCATATGAATGAACGCTATTTAGTTCAGAAATGTACTGTTTAACTTTCCTGAGACTACTGCCTTCCTTTATTGCCACTTGCAGATTTGTATACAATTATGTGTAGCTATAAAAAATTTGTGGCTCTTTTAGATGATAAAGACAAAGACGGAGATGATAAAAAAGAAAAGAAGGATGATAATAAGGAAGGAGGGGCTCGAAATTTATGGGTCAGTGGGTTGTCAGGAGACACCAGAGCTAAAGACCTGAAACAGCTGTGCAGCAAGCATGGCAAGGTATGATTTTACTTTTCATAGATAGATAGATAGATAAACTCTTTATTGCACACACTTAGAACAAGGACAATAAACAGAAAGAACTCATTTCATTCATTTTCATTTTACTATTTCATTTTTATTATTACTTATTGAATACTTACATACTTTTTCGTATGAATTATGAACAAACTAGATGATGCCCAAACTAGACTGTCCTCGTGAATTGAGTTTTTTCACATTTTTTATACACGCAGGAACTCCTTAATTTTCCGGGATAAAAAGTAGCCTATGCCTTTCCATGTGATATAACCTATCCTGTACCGAATTTCAATCAAATCGGTTGAAAAGATCGGCCATTAAAGATTAGCAGGTAGACCGACACACACTTTCGCATTTATATAGTTTGAATGGATGGATGTTTGTTACGCCAGAACGGCTGAACGGATCTGGATGAAATTTGGCACAGAGATAGATTATATTCTGGAATAACAGTTAAAACATTTTCCCGCGGGAACCAAAAGAACCTAAATCCACACGGAAGAAGTCGCGGGCATCAGCTAGTAAAATATATTTGTAGGTAATCGGAGCTAAAGTGGTGACAAACGCGCGCACCCCGGGCTCGCGGTGTTTTGGCTATGTGACCATGGCCAGCGCCCAGGACGCCGAGAACTGCATCAAAAACTTGCATAGAACAGGTAAATTAATATAGTAATGATCTAAGTTTATACTGATTTTTTTACGTTTGATGAGGATACTCATACAAAAAGCCTCTAATATTTAATAAATTACTGTAAGTAGGTAAGGTAGGTAATAATTATTATAAGTAGGAACTAACTCAAAAGGTTCGATTCCCTGCCTTCAATTGTGGTAAACAAGGACAGAACATGATAAATAGCCCGTATACCACCACCCTTACAAAGTGTAAAGAAAATTAGCATTCCTGTGCATAATAAATAGGGGAATAGGTATGATGACAACTCAATCAAATCAGCATTCACAGTTGTGACGTCATAAAATTTCAACACACTTTTTTTCTTTAATCTATATTTTAAAATGGTTATCAAACTTAAAACTTACCGAGGATGTGAATTTTTAGGTATTTTGGCCGACCCTCTATTTAATAATCAGTTAGAAATAATTTATTTTTGATATAGGCATCATCCCTATTGGTTTATAATAAACTACCATGGCCCTTCCACTTTAGCCTGCTTATATCTTAGACTGCATCATTTACACTGATTAACAGTTGAGGGCGAATATGTATTTGAATTGAAAATAAAATTGCAGAACTGCATGGTCGTATGATATCCGTGGAGAAGGCGAAATCGGAATCTGAATCATCAACGCGCCGTCAGCTGTCGTCCGGACGCGGGCCTGAACGCCGTAGTAGTAAGGACAGGAAAGATGACTCTAAGGAAAACCTAGTAAGTTTAATAATAATATTCTTTCATATGTAGTGCTAGTACTAGCTAATACAACATAGTATAATGTAAGTGTAAAATGGTAATATTATATCTATTGAAAGCTTAAGTGCTTGCCAAAATTTTCACGTTTATCTTGTTCCATTATTAACCACCTTTAATGAGCGCAATTTCCGTTACAACTCAAGTTTATCATTAATCTCGATTATTCTAGTCACATCGACGTCGTACATACTTCCAGAGTAATACATATTTTAAATGCGAAATTGTGTGAAATGTACTCTTACCATTCTAAAATGAGGTCCATGCTCAGTAGTAGGCTGGGAATGGGATAAAACGATAATCATGAAAGTGGTTCAGTACTTTACCTTTAAAAAACTACCAAGTCTGGCGTTTGGCATATTTTGTTAATTGGCTTGCAACCTGGAAAAGAACATAAAATACATTTTATCCAAGAAAAAGACATTCATACAAATAAATATGATAGTATGATAATATAACTAAATTTTAAATTTCAACACTGACCCAAATTACTGACAGGAGTATGTTTAGTAATTAGTAGGTATACTTACCGGCATTGTAAGCAGCTGTCTAAATAGACGCAATTGTATAATGGTGTGGATTGACAATAAAATTGATGCAGCATAAAACTGAATTTAAAATGAAAACTGAAATAGAGGCAATTGTATAATGGTGTGGATTGACAATAAAATTGATGCAGCATAAAACTGAATTTAAAATGAAAACTGAAATAGACGCAATTGTATAATGGTGTGGATTGACAATAAAATTGATGCAGCATAAAACTGAATTTAAAATTAAAACTGAAATAGACGCAATTGTATAATGGTGTGGATTGACAATAAAATTGATGCAGCATAAAGCTGAATTTAAAATGAAAACTGAAACTGCTACTGTGTACTAGTTATTCTATAGACATTGAAAATAAAGATTTGATTAGATTATGATACTCAGATGTGTGTGGTGGGCTTGTTCCATAGGGTGCGATGGAAATACCTCGTAGTTTTAGTTTCAAAATGATAAAGGAAACAAAAATGTTATTCCTAGCTAGTTATATAAATGCCATACAAAACATTATGCTGTAAAATTATATGCCAACTTCCATCAAAAAAGTTCTGAAATCAAATAATTATGACTAAGTTCTTTACTAGGCTTTTGTGGGTGATGAGTGAGTGAGTTAAGTAATTTTTGAACCTCTTTATCTCATGAACTCATATTTTAAATTGTTTACTTGAAACTTATAGATTGTCGTCATATTTATTCCAAATTTATGTTACTATGCAGCAGGCCAAATTTATGAAGGGGGTAAAAACAGTGTGAAATGTGTAGTGTAAAGATACACATTGCGTGCAGAAGGCCGGATCTGCCGTGCGGCTCGATAAATTTTTACTTTGACTTATGATTAATTACTTCCTAGGACGATAAAGAAGGCGCCGAAAAAAGTGCTGAATTAAAAGTGAAGAAAGAAGGCGAAGGTTCCGGCGCCGAGAGCACCCGGTCGGAGTCTCGGGAAAAGTCGCATCGTTCGGACAAGGTCAGTTACACTTGGACTTCATGGTTATGACCCATTTACACTATATCCATGGCATTGCTCCTCACAATGCCCTAAATATTTATCTACTAACAGGTAGCTCTTTTTTTTAACTTTTTTTTTAAAGGCTTTTGTCCCTTTGGATATGTCAGCCCCAAGTAGTTATGCGTCTGGGCAGCACAATTGACATTCATATCAATATAGGTGGCATAACATTTGAAATCGATAATGATCGATCGACGATCTTCCGAACCGGTGCAGTGGTAGAGTCAATACATGACGTAACATAAGAGACACCTGTATGTCCTACATGTTTTAAATAAATGAAATGAAATGAAATGATTTTTTTTTCTCTTTTCCTAAAATTTTCAAAAGTTCAATTATTGTATAATTTTTAAGTTTAGATTGTAGTGTAACTTTTAATTTTACGCGCATGATGACCTTTTTATTTTAACCTTCGATAAATTGTTCATTTAACAAGTGTCCTAAATGTGTCTAGTTTTTAAGGTTTTTTTAATGTAACAATTTTTGGTTGTCCAAATAAATAAATATCAATATAAATCCAAAAGAAAAAAGTATCGCTTGGCTTTCTTTTGTTTACAGCAGGTATGCATGTGTATAAATATTGCATTTTAAAATTGATGTACCTTAAGGTAATAAGGTTAAAGTAAAAATCTCCTAAATGATAAGTATATGCCCCATTGTGGTAGAGCAGATATTTTCATGGACACTTTTAGGATTCTGTTATGTATAGCTTATCCTATAATTAGTATTTATCAAAGCTATCTACACTCATGTGCTTGCCCACCACCAAACAAATGTTTTTTATTCAAATAAACTTTTACAAGTACTTTTGAATCGTCGAGTGAATCTACCACTGGTTCGGAATGCCATTCCTACCGAGAAGAACCAGCAAGAAACTCGGCGGTTGCTCTTTTGACAAAATTAATTTACAAATTCATTAATTTGTAGATACATAAGTATAACTGCTGTCCTTAGCATTGCTGGAGCGAGCCAAATCCATGCTCCTTTGTCATTTACGTAATCTTCGTAGGGAATGTAACATTAAAATAATGTTCTGTATGTGAACAGGATAAAGCTAGGCGCAGCTCAAGGAGCCGCGAGCCTAGGCGCTCTCCCGGGCGGGAAGTTCTTTCGTTCTCGCGGATATGGGTGAGTCATCTATCATTTAACTTGCATGACATCAACTTACACCAGTTTCTACTGTGGGTCAATATTCCAAGGTGTTTATTGAAAATACTGTGATATTTTTATGTAAAACTAGTTGATGCCTGCGATTTTGTCAGCGTGGATTTATCTGTTTTGAAATTCTCAGGGAACTCATTGGTTCTATGGAGGCCTATCTCCCCTGGGATGCAACCTATATCTGTAACTTTCGTCAAAATCGGTTGAACAGATAAGCCGTGCAGACAGATAGACAGCCATACTTTCGCATTTATAATATTATTTCAGATCATTCGATTGACTTTACCTGAGATCTATTGTTGTCCTGAACATATTTGTCCTGTGTCAAAGCAATTAGCTCTGTCTTGTTTTAACTCAATAGACTCAAAAAATGCGCTAACAATATTAGGTTAAGTCTTAGCACACATTCTAATGCTTGCTTGGCATAAGTTTTTTCCTTGTCATTAAAATCAAATCAAATATTTTTTTAACTATTCAACTACACTTTTGACAAGTGCTTTTGAATAGTCAAGTGAATCTACCACTGGTTCGGAATGCCGTTCTACCGAGAAGAACCAGCAAGAAACACAGTGGTTGCTCTTTTGAAAAAAAAAAATACAATTACAGTAATGTGAAGATACATATAAGTTCCCTGGGTGACTTGTAAAAGAAGTAAAACGTTCCCTTGGTGACATGTAGAAGGAGCGCGACGTGGCCAGAGCTCGCGAGCGCTCGCGCGCCGCTCGCGAAGAAGAGCGCAGGCGACGCGCGGCTGAGGACGCGTTACGCGAACGCGAGCGCCGACAGCGGATCGAGAAAAACCGCCTCGCCGTCGAGCGAGAGAAGTTGCGCGCTGAAAGGTAACTTACTTATTGTTAATGGTGCGGTAGTAAAACTATTCTCAAGAGAGACGCAAAAAGTTAACATTGCTCTTGTTTCAGGGAGAAAATTGAACGGGAAAAGAATGAGTTGTTACGCCTAGAGCGCGAAAGGCATAGACTAGAAAGAGAAAAACTGGAACTGGAGAGATTGGAGTTGAAGAGAGCGCAACTGAGGTTTGTTTGCATTATCAGATTTAACCAAAATCTCAATGTTGGCAATACAACGTAATTTCGATTAAGTGTAGATAAACACTGAACACGTTATTATAATAGCTGTATTTGTGTGAATTCAGATTGGAAGAGGAGCGTCGCAAACGCGGCTACGAAGGCAGCAGCGCGTACCGCAAACCAGCCGCCAGCCCGCCGCCCGAGCCCGCCTACGAGCGAGACTCGCGCCACAAGCGACCCCCGCCGCCGCCCATGGTACCTTTTACTGCTTAACTACCACAATACAAACGCGGCTACGAAGGCAGCAGCGGGTACCGCAAACCAGCCGCCAGCCCGCCGCCCGAGCCTTCCTACGAGCGAGACTCGCGCCACAAGCGACCCCCGCCGCCGCCCATGGTACCTTTTACTGCTTAACTACCGCAATACAAACGCGGCTACGAAGGCAGCAGCGCGTACCGCAATACAAACGCGGCTACGAAGGCAGCAGCGCGTACCGCAAACCAGCCGCCAGCCCGCCGCCCGAGCCCGCCTACGAGCGAGACTCGCGCCACAAGCGACCCCCGCCGCCGCCCATGGTACCTTTTACTGCTAACCTACCACCCCTTCATCGTTAAGACGATACGGGAGGGCGGTTTCCCCATACAATCGTATTAGTCTGTTTTCTCCGTGGATAATTACAATAGAGAAAATATTTTTACACCATAAAATCCATGTGTCCTTGACATGCCCCTATGTTTTGCTTTTTTCAATCAAATATATAATACATCAAATAAATATTATAAATGCGAAAGTTTGGATGGATGTATGGATGTGTGGATGTATGGATGTATGGATGTTTGTTACTCAATCACGCCCGAACGGCTGAACGGATCTGGATGAAATTTGGCACAGAGATAGATTATAGTCTGGAATAGCACATATGCTACTTTTTATCCCGGAAAATTAAAGAGTTCCCGCCGGAACCAATAAACCTCAATACACGCGGACGAAGTCGCGAGCATCAGCTATGGTAGAATCATTAATTCAGTAGAGTAAAATGACGTTTACAGTGTTGTCAGTTTCTGATGAAAATGAAATAGTGTTGTGACTAAAGTGTATAATGTTGAAATGTGTATATAGTGAATATTGTTGTCATTGACTTATATGTATAATACTACTAGACAAGTTAGCGGCCTTCAATAATTGCCCACAGAGTTTCGGTTAATGCTCCGTAACTCGTTTAGTCCACTGCAAGCAAGCGAGAAGACTAGTGCACTGTTTTGTAAACTGTGAACGTTGTTTTCGACAAACTAACACCGATTTTGTTTAAAACACTGTTATAATTTATGTGCGTAGTTTTTCCAGGTAATTTGAAGTTTATTTCAGTAATTACCTGAGTAATTTATTTCGTAATTGTCTAAAACAATAATTATCGTAAATATAAATACACAACTGCCATGTTTGTCCATCACGCTTACTTTTTACTAGAAATATGCGAGAGCGAGCCGTACTACCGACACGTTGACAAAGATTATGATAATTATTTAAACAGATATTCCCAAGTAGAATAGGGTAAACTAGAAGAAAAATCATTTTAATTGTTATATAAATAGGTACTTTATTATAATTTTTGTGTTTTAGATATTGGATATTAATTGAATATTTACGAAAATGCCGAATTGCATAGATATTGCCAAAATTATTCGGTAATTCCGTAATTTTTACGCGCCGTTAACATTATAAAGTTGTGTATATTTCTTATCTAATATTTAAGACTTAAGATATTTGTATTAATAATAATAAAAATAAACGATCGGTACAAGATTATCTGCGTTTAATTTATTAATTGAAGTCGCATCTGCGTTTGCAAGGCATATTCACCATGCCCCTCTCTACCCGCGCGCGCGATCCTAAATTGTGACAGATTTTTATTTTTTATTATCAAAATAAAAATCGATACAGCTTTGGTGGGTAGCACTGCGAAAAACCACGTAGGTTTAAATTGCGTGCTCTTCCGTCAACATATCAGAATTTTAAACTATTTATAGTTAGCAATTAAAAAAATGTATTATTCCAAATTGCTTGTCTAGTAGTATAAATATAAGTCAATGATTGTTGTAACTCTTTTTCTTTGGAGAAAGAAAGTCTTGTTGGCGTGATGTACTTGGAATATCCATATCTTTCTTATTGATTAGGTACAAAACAGTACATAAAACAGATTAATAAAACACAAAATCCGTCGTAAAAGGTTGAATCCGTCGTAGGTACCTGTGTTTGTTTGTCGTACGAAAGAATATACAGCGTTGTTGTTCGTCAATTTCTTTAAGTAATTCTGCATTATTAATAATTCTTTACAAATAATATATCCCTATTGCAATCAGTTATTTATAAAATTGTTATTAGTAACACTTAAATATAATAGGTACCTATTTAGAATTATTATTATTAGGTATTAGGTATTTTTCCATTGCCTTTGTGCAAATGATCGGAATCAATACCATAGAGTACATAAAATGTACTAATGGTATAACTACCAACTCAATTAGAACATCACTATTACAATAAATATGGCAATATTATTTTACAAAGTGACATTAGCAACTGTCATTTCACTCTACTGAATTAATGATTCTACTTTAGTAAATTAATAATTTTAAAAACAAGGAACCTTCAAAAATTGCAAAATATGGCCCAATTTTCGCGGCATCATCAGACATCCATTAAATAAATTTTACGAATATAATCAAAAAAAGAAAAACATACTGTCAACGCCTGAGTCCTTCTTAAAATATTCTTGAAAAATTCGGTCAGTCGGTTCGGATCGGTTCAGTTTAGGAGGAGGAAACAGAAAAATACGAGAGTAAGAATACGACTGTTTTTCATAGGTATTATCGGTCCAAGCTACAGTTGTCCCTATCGGGTGTTATGGGATTCGAGGAGCAGCGCGACGGCAATATAATTTTTCAATACCTATTCTCAGAGTTTCCCGTTAATGCCATATCCTCATAACCTTCCAACTACACGTACGAAACGCTTTAAGTCGTCATTTCTCATAAGCATAGTCCGGGATACTCTTCAAAAATCTGTATTTCCTGCGAATTACAATCCGTGAATCAAGCTTTAGATCAAAAGAATAGGCATCTTCTAGGCAAGCGTCACGTCCTATCTGCAAATCATCAGTTCTCATCAATTGTGATTGTGGTGAAGCTAATGTTTTTTTTTAATAATGCGGCTACAAATGTTTCTGAAATAAAAGATAGATCTAGATAGATAAAGTCTATTGCCACACATAACATAGAAATATGTTATAACCAAAAAACAGAAAACAACGCGTGCGAAAGGGCGGTATCACTAAAAGTGATCTCCTCCAGACAAACCGTTTCATTACTTAGGGAACTTTAAAAATTTGCAGTTCATTAGTCGCATAGTTCCTTGTATTTATTGTATTGGTGATTTCGCAGGCGTCGAGTCGCGGACAGTTCGAGGCGCCGCCGCCACCGCGCTTCGAGATGAACACCGGCTACGACCGCGGCGCCGACAAGCGCGACCGCGACCGCGACTACAAGCGCGACTACCCCAGACACGTCTCATGTAAGTCTGTGAGATCTATAGAGCGAACTTTGACTTTGCTCAGACTTAAGACATGGTTAGAACGAGACAGATTTATGTTGCTCACATAAGTCCATCTCGTTTTAACTCTAAGTAAAGTCTGAGCCAAGTCAGAGTACGCTCTGTAGATCTCAGCATAAGTGCTGTTCAGGCAACCTATGCCCAGGGGTCAGTGTGAAGCAAAATTCAAATTCCATGACGCAGTGTTGAGCGCTGTTGTCTTAACGTGTGGAGGTCCCGAGTTCGATTCCCTGGTCTGGCCTGGTGGGAGGCTTCGGCCGTGGCCAGTTACCAGCCTACCGGCAAAGACGTGCCGCCAAGCGATTTGGCGTTCCGGTACGATGCCGTGTAGGGGTATGGGTTAAATACAACTGCCATGCCCCTAACAGGTTAGTCCGTTGGCATCTTAGACTGCATCATCAATAACCATCGGGTGAGATCACAGTCAAGGGTTAACTTGTGGATAAAAAAAAATTTTTTTATTCAAATAAACTTTTACATGTGCTTTTGAATCGTCAAGTGAATCTACCACTGGATCGGAATGCCATTCCTACCGAGAAGAACCAGCAAAAAACTTGGTGGTTGCTCTTTTGAAAAAAAATTTAATTTACAATTTCGTAATGTTGATACAAAGTAACCGCTGTCCTTAGCATTGCTGGAGCCACAGAGTTATTTATATGTCTGTGGCTGGAGCAAGTCAAATCTAATATATCTATATAAATCTAAATATCTATAATCTTCAATAGTATAATAAGCTTTTTTCAGAAGTATACTTTTAAAATAGGTTGTGGAATTTTGTTTTATAATAGAATGCTCATTCCCATGAACGACCTTCGAACGTTATTATGTAATCTGTAGCCATATTATGTAAAACCTGCATCAATCATTGTTACAATCTTAATTATTGTGATTAGCTGAATCCATATCCACACTATTATTATAAATGCGAAAGTGTGTCTGTCTGTCTTCTACGCTTTCTCGGCCCATCTTTCCAACCGATTTTAATTAAATTTGGTACAGACGTAGGTTGCATCCCGGGGAAGGACATAGGCTACTTTTTATCCCGGAAAAATAAGGAGTTCCTGCAGGAGTCAATAAACCCTAATCCACGCGGACGAAGTCTCGGGTGTCATCTAGTTTATCATATTCTACCTGCGCAAAATTGATTTTGACCAATAGCTGACGGCGGAAGTACATTTATCAACCAGATGTGATTGCAATAATTGCACTGTAACAATCTTTTCGAAATTCGCATTTCTTTCGTGAATTCGAATTCAATAATTAAAATTTAAAAAAAAGACAGCCTGTAAAATGCAATCCACATCACAAACCATATTAAAAAAAGTGTGTGTGTGTGCAATTTACACACGGCAGAAGTGAAATTTCAGAAAAGTCGCCTACGAGAGAATGAGATAAATATTATAACTTGTATTCTATCTTGTTCTCTCGCAGGCTAAATCCTATATACGTTTGTCTCTTTTTGGTGTCGCTTTATCGTTTCGTTACATTTTCAAATCACAACGATTCTAAAGAAGTTTCACTTCAAAAAAAGTGTGTGTGTGCAATTCACACACAGCCGAAGTGAAACTTCAGAAAAGTAGCCTACGTAGTAGTAGTATGTAGTAGTATATAACTTATATTCTATCTTATTCTCTCGCAGGCTAAATCCTATTTATGAATATGTTTGCCTCTTTTTGGTGTCGCTTTTTCGGTTAATTTTTTCGTTTCGTTGAATTTTCAAATCACCACGGTTCTAAAGAAGTTTCACTTCAACTATCATAAAATTGTCATTTCAGCTGGTAACATGAAGTACCCCAGCAACGGCAGCACAAACGAAGACACAAGGCAACTGCCTCCTCCTGGCACCAGACTTAAAGAGCCCAGGTGCGTTTTAAACATTTACCTACTCATTACGTATGTATTAAGAAAGCTTTATTATTAAAAAAATATATAAGAATTCTAACACTAAAGCCTATTTTCCGTTATCCGTACCACCACACAATATAAATTATTTTAGTAAATAACAAGAAAGATGTCATAACGTCACGATTTATTGGCGAGTTTCAAAATTATCAAAATATGCGGCAAAAACGGGCGGTTTATTGCGTTGACTTAGAAGCTTGATTTTTTTACAGCTCCAAGGGACCGTAGACCTAAGTAATACCTCTTTAGGTACGGAACCCTAAAAAGTACTGAATCCTGTCATGCCACAAGCTTTATAGTTGGAATAATAAATAAAATGATAAATGTTTATCCTTCCACAGCCGGTCGTACGACGCTCGGGAAGGGCGCTCGTACCGCCCCTCGCCGCCCGGCAAGCCCGAGCCACGCAGCTGGAATGCTTCTAACCGTTACCCTGACGCTGCGGCGCCTTCTAAAGGTATTAAAGGTACATTTAAAACCGACACACACTCACACACATCATCATCATCATCATCATCCTCAACCGATAGACGTCCACTGCTGGACATAGGCCTCTTGCGAGGATTTCCACACGCCCCGGTCTTGCGCCGCCTGGATCCAGCGGCTCCCTGCGACTCTCCTGATGTCGTCCGTCCAGAGAGTAGGGGGTCTGCCAACTTTGCGCTTTCCAATGCGTGGTCGCCACTTCAGCACTTTGGGACCGCAACGTCTATCGGTTCTTCTAACTATGTGCCCCGCCCATTGCCAGTTCAGCTTCGCAACACACACACAAAGACTTAATTTTGTGTGGTAGGAATGAATGCTAATACAAATCATACGATCATTCGTACGATAATCTTTAGGAAATGCGACGCCCCATTAACATTGCGTGGCTTAATTTCATTAGACTATTTCTCCATCTGTCTGTCCATCTGTCACGCTTATTTCAGTAACTACTTATACTTTTGGCTTAGAATTTAAATTAGTTTTAAATAATCAAGCCTTATGAATTGAACAATAATATTTAATACAATTGCAAAAGGGGCTCAAATGGGAGAGAACAAAAAACTTCCAGCTAGTAAGTAGGCTAGTTGTATGACACAGTCCATCCGTACATTTTGCTCCATCAACACGTGCCACTCATTTATATCATTAGCATTTAATTATAATTATTTTAATAATTATAATTCTAAAAAAAATGTACAGCTTTACGTGGAAGACTTAACCAATCAGAGGTGATTGCGATCGTTACACTGTAGCAATAGGCCCCTTGTTTGGTTTTATTGTTGTGGTGTCTTCTCAACAGGCCGAAGTCTGTCGGGGTACGGGCCTCGAGGTCGAGCCTCCTTGCCCGGGTGTGTCCTCACAGGTAGCATTGCCTTCCTGGATATCTATCTCAGCCCTTTCATATTGGGCTGAGGTCGCGCCTGCTCGGCAGCGGCTTTGGGGAAAGTGGATAGGTCAGAGTTGTCAAGTCCAATGAATGAGGTGGCATTTCCAGTGTTTGGGATGTCAAATCCGGTGTTACGGGTGTCCGTACCGATGCGTCGTCCTCCTCGTCGCCACTGATGCTTGTTTGGAATGCCAAATGACTGAATGTTTTTGCAGGGGGCGCAAGTGGCGGAGGCGCGGGCGGCGGCGGCGGTGAGGCGTGGGCGGGCGGCGAGGCGCGCTACGGCGGCGCGTACGAGGCGCGCTACCCGCCCGCCTACCCCGCGCCGCCGCCCGCCGCCGCCTACCCCGAACGGTACCCCTCCGGCCGCGAGTACCCGCGCAAGTACTGAGCCCACAAGGTGAGTACGCACCTAACTACGGGTATGTTCCGATATACACTGCGAGCACTGTTCAGTGCTCTTACTGGGGAGAAATTCGTTCCTCTATGGACTGACAGTATCCTGCCGCAGTATCCTAGGGAAATATATGACGTCATATATCATAAAGGAACGGCTTTGCAGTATACTAAATTGACGTCACACCTTACAGTGCTCGCAGTGCATATCGGAACATACCCTACTACAGCCACGCCCCCCGACCAATCAATTTGCAACAAATCAAAAAGCTTTCTGCTTTCTCACTTGATTGGTCGGGCTTGGCGTTTCAGCCTGCTGACAGTGAGGAGTCGCTATTTTCTTAACGCGGACCGACTGTAATGCGCGCTTTTATTTCTAAGGGCTAATTTTTCAATCGTCAGATAAATTTTATCGGAGGAATAAATTTGACGTTTTGGCAGATTTTCAATACAAAATTTGTCAAAACGTCAAATTTATTCCTCCGATAAACTTTAGACGATATTACCGTGGACGTCCACGGCATCACGATAACACATGAAAGTAAAAATAAAATATGAACTCAATTTGCATCCACGATAATGTTATAACGTGCACGTCAACGTAATAGGTATCCCTCTTACGTGGAAATTTTCTTGCTGTGGACGTTGACGTCATCGGTAAAATCGAAGATTTGACGTCCAGAATTATAAAAGCGCACAATCGATCGCGTTTAACTACAATTTGTATGGAGTTGTCAAGCGCTTGATGGCAGATGACAGGCAGCGCTTGTTCAATTCAAAACCTCGTGTCGAAACTCGGAGCCTGAGCGGAAAGGGTCGCTTCTTCTTTCAAGTAGAAAGTAGAGAAAAGTATCATCTAATGTGGAAGACATTTTCTAGGTATATTAGTTATTTCAGACTGTTGGTCCCACTGCTTTGGTTCTATTAGTGGGTCCATATCAGGATTTTCAAATACTGATGGTCCCACTGAATCATGGATATGTGAATATCCTGTTAAGATATCTACTACTGGTTATACAAGTGCACTGACACTTGATAATTGGTTTATACTTTATAATTACTGTAGCACATGCAGGACATGAAGAGCAAAAGCAAGGACTCATGGTACCATTGGTACTTGAAAATCCTAATGTACCTACTAGTGACTTGTAGAACCAAGCAGTGGGACCAACAATCCGAACAATATTTGTCTATATTTTGGATTAGTTCCATTACTTGAATTTATTTATTGTTCACTAGCTGTTGCTTGCTCTCGTAAAGATGGGTTATGTTTAAAATTTAAGTACAGAATTTTCTCTTTTTCAGGTTCATTAATGGGACCTCGCACCTATAGTCCCCCAAACTTATCTGATCCGGTGACAGTGTCGCGTCGTTAGTTTATATGAAACACAGAATAAAAATAAAAAAAAATTGGCAGTCATAGGTACTGCTGATAGAATTGAAAACGAATATTTAAAATATTTTTTTATTATTCAAATATAAACCTTAACACTAAGGCATTAAAGTTTAATTACAAATGTATTAAACTTTATTTATATATTCATATTTCATATTTAAGACCTTTTGTCTTCGTAACAACGCGAGCATGACGGTCACGCGAATCCACAAGTTTACCCCCTACCAAAAAGTGCTCAACGCGACTAAAGAAGTTTTCACTTCAGAAACTAAACAGACATAAAAATTACTTCCAATTTTGGCCACCTGGCCAGATAAGTTTACGGGACTATTAACTGTACAATTTTCGCCATGTTGTTTGTGTTTTAGGCATACTATTTAGTGATTAAATGAAATAATTATGTTCCATTCCCTTTATTCTTTTACAATAAAACATTGTAGATAATTATAATTGTAACATGCTAAGGAAAATAATAATTTGCCTTGTTCTTTATGTATGAAAGTACTATTTAAGATTAATAATTTTAGGTTTATGTGTCTACAATGGACCTATAAAATGTGTGTCTACTGATTTTTACTAAGCATTTGTAAGAAAATATCAAATATTTGAAATGTAGCAAATTGTATTGCAAACCTTTGTAATGTTTCAAAATATTGAAAATATTACCATAGTAGTAATGATTACTATAACTTGGATAATTAATTGGTTTAAATAAAACATAAGATTATAAATCAAAACCGTTTTATTTATCTCACTAAATAATTACACTGTTTTAACAGTTACTTATTATGAGAGAGTGAAGACGTGTCGTTACACTGTCTGCTTGTGCTTACAGTATTATTTTTCATACCTTATAGGTATATTATCCTTACTAATATTAGGTATAAACGCGAAAGTTTGTATGTATGGATGTTTGACTCTTTTACGCCAGAACGGCTGAACGGATCTTGATGAAATTTGGCACAGAGATAGATTGTATTCTGGAATAACACAGGCTACTTTTTATCCCGGAAAATTGAAGAGATCCCGCGGGAACCAAAAAACCTCAATCCACGCGGACAATTCGCGGGCATCAGCCAGTATTATATAAAATCCTACATAATATCTTAATATATATAAGACAAACTGACTAAAATAAACAACATACAACTCAAACCTAGATCTAGATGTAGAAACTTTAAAATTTCAATTTAACATACATGTAAAAATATGTAGACGCTAAGTCAGGGCGGGTCAGCTATTTAAAAAAAATACGTACAATATATCGACATACTAAAATCGAGCGTAGTGTCCAAGGATATGCCGCCTTTACGCTGCGGCTGCGCCCGTTGGCCAAGCAGTTCCGTGCTTACCTTGAAGACGGGGAGGTTATTTTAGTCCGTGCGAGCCGGACATACCCTGCCATTAGGCAGAAGTCCGTAGGGATTTTTTCCTCCCCCAAAGAAAAAAAAAGAAATTAAGGTATATTCTTGTGATAATGATACCCAATCCATATGAGATCTTAGTGTACTTTGAGGTTACGATTACACTTGTTAGTTTTACTCACATAAGTCGCTTACTTGAGTAACTTACGAAATGTAAACAGTCTTGTGAGCCGCGTATCGTATGCAAATGTTAGTTTTGTTAGTTGCTTACGAACGCTACTTACGTGAAAACTTACAAGTGTAATTGTGGCCTTAGGATAATAAAAATAGGTTTATCTCTTTTCCTCTTATGGTTACAGTCACTCGAGAGAAAAGGATAGAATACTGATATAGAATATTATCATATATATATATATATATATTAGTATCTGGATATGATAGTGCTGCAACAAACAAATTCGTGGTAGTTGGCGTGTTCGGATATGTCGCCCACGCAGCCCAATACTATAGAAGCAATACTTCGTAGAATACACGTGTTTGCTCCACGCAATAATTTTTCTAGAAGGATGTATAAATTCTCAACTTCTACAATCATTGAAAATGTTAGAACAGGTAAGAGAGGGAAACTTTACCCCGCTGAACTATGCTGTGCTACAGTGTGTGCTGCAGATTCAGATTCTTTATTTGCAGATTCAGATTCTTTATTTGCATTAATATGTGTACATGAAGAGATGGTTAATTGTAGTACAGAGTCCAACATATTAGCCGAGCCGGCGTGCAGCGGAAACTTGTATCCACACCACTCAACTAGTAACAGTGTGGCTTGATGGGAAAAATCTGATGTTTTTTTTTTTTTTAATTTATAGGCTAGAGCTTGGCTGCAATCAGACTTGCTTGCAAGTGGTGATGCAGCCTAAGGTGGAGCGCGCTTGCCTAGGAGATGCCTATTTCCAACAAGTTACACTGACACAAATATTGGACTTGATAGGAACTTGTGGAACAGCTCCTTCAAATAGCACAACAACATATTATGCACCTGGCATGTACCGCGCAATATCACAAATTTTAAGTTACAACAGATCTGCTTTACTAACTACAGCCGAAGCCTATATATTTAGTATCCAAAAATATATAGGCTTCGGCTGCATCACCACTTGCAAGCAAGTCTGATTGCAGCCAAGCACTAGCCTATATATAAAAATATAAAAAATAGCTGATAAATTTTATGAATGCAACTACAAAGTTATTGTATTCAAGTCATTCCATCCTAAATCCATAATTCTAAACATCTCAATTATCATGAAAATCTAAAGAACAAACAAAATCTGACCTAAAATAAAGGATTTTCCATTTTTAATTTACATTAAAAACAACTTACACATTTAATTATTTTTTAACATCACATTTGCACAAGTAAACCATAGTCAAAACATATAGTAGGTAGGCAGTATACCTCTTTACTGTCAAGAATCAAGATATTGATTGTGGTAACGGTCCATTTCAATACAAACTCTAGTTGGCCACATACATGTTTGCCCTACAGGCATTTATTTAATTTTAAGCTATGTAATTTTTGATTTTACTATCTTAAACCAAATAGTCCCTTCCAGTGATATATTAGGTATGTTATATTATGCAAATATATTACCAACACCATAACAACCAAGATGAAATTTAAAATTTAAAATACCATTGGTTCATAGTTATAATTTTGTGCATTCATATTTACATTCTCAACAAACAAAACTGAATGTGTTGGGACTATCTTGCCATTTTTGGGATAGGCCAAGAATTGCTTAGTCCAGGCCTCCATATCAGTTTCAGGTGGTGATATAGGTATTGGTGGTTCCTCAAGAGATTTTAAGGCTGTAATGGCATCCTGTTGACCTTGGACAGCCGCCAAGCGCAAAAGTCTTATTGCAGTCGCCCTGTCTCGAGTAAGGCCGCCACGTCCTTGACCGTAGTAAATCCCCAGGTTATAAAGAGCACCAGGGTGTTGCAATGCTGCAGCGGAGCGATATAGCTCCATTGCCTGTGAAATAATGAATCTGGTATAATACTGAAAGCTGCATACATTTTTAAAAGTTATTTTGACATATTATTTTATTTGATGAGTTGACAAGGTATGTGTATTAAACTGTGTACTTAGTTTATGAAAAGTTAGGGACAATAAATACACAATTTAGTTTTGGTCTTAATGTTATGCCCTAGCATTCCATGATAGCATTCATAACAAAACATGTTCTAATGGTTACAGAACATCTAGAACTACCAAAGTTGAATGTTATTGTGATTGACTAATTGCAACACGTCCTAAGGTAACTCAACTGATTATTTAATGATTTTTGAAACTATTATTTCTGGGACAAAAAATTGTTCCTTACCACTTTCTCATCAATTGCTACTCCCATACCCAGTTCATAACAAAGACCCAAGTTGTACAAGGCTGGTGCATGGTTGCGGTTTGCTGCAGATCTAAAAATTAAAAACACATACATAACAGTCTGTAAGAAAATAAGTAATTGGGGATAAGAGTATAGTTTTTAATTTTGTCCAGAAATATGAGATTAAAAATTCTTCTAAATTACAATATAAGTAGTACTAAGTATTTCTAAGTGCTCACCTAAGCAAATTGAGTCCATCTTGATGTTGTCCATTCTCTATAGCAGCTAAACCGAGCCTGTTTTCAATTGAGTTTAATACTTCTCCTAAGTCATCCGAAGCCTCAGTACTGCCACTGCTTTCACTAGTTTCCACATTACCTTCACTATGTTCATTAGTTACCAAATGTACAATAGGAGGCAAATTTTGTAAAGATGCTTCTAGTTGAGAAGGTAACTTCAGGGATTGTAAAGAATTGTTGTTCAAACAAGGTAATATTTGGAACAAGTAGCTTATTTTGGGCAAACAGCTAATTTTGTTACTTATTTTAGTTTCCTTCTTACATTTCAGGTGAATGAGCTGGCTTGCGTACCAGCCAAATACTAGAGCACTACTCTGTAAACATAAAAATAAACTATTTATTATCTATTATTACATCTTGAGTAATATGAATTAATACAGAGTTCCTAAAAAACTGTTTAATCTTAAGACTTGCAATGAAAAGCATATTGTATACAAACAAAATCTCAATATTTTCAAGTTACTTTTAATTTACAAACTGACCATGATTTACATGTCATAACAAGACTTTCGCTTGCCTTTGGGAGAGAAATTAATCATAATACCATAATTAATTTAACTTAAAATAATCTGGTTGAATTTACCCATGTTATGGCACCGATCCAAGTACGATTGAGGTGCTCAAAATTCCATCGTTTGTTATTAGTGTCGTTTTCGCTCTGATAACTATTCCAACACTTCCTAGACATAAACCAGCAGCATGGAGAGTTAGCATTTTTATTTTTCTCTTCATGTAAATTTTGCTTTGATGTGTTAAAAACAGCAGAATGCCGTTTATCAAAATGATTAGCACCCCTCTCAAATGTATCTCTGATACGACGCGTTACATACTTCCACATGTTGATGTTTGTTGTGCTAATGGGAATTACAGTATTTCCATTTTGGTAAACAGTAAAGCGATCCTTGAGATAGAAAAATCCACCGACCAGAAATAAAAATCTTTTTGACACAAAATTTTTATCCAAGAGAATATAACCACTACGTGATTTTTATTTTTCAGTTTAAAAAAAAAACCTTAGAGCAATGAGCATTGAGCAATGAGTAATGACCAAAGAGACCACAGAACACATATACTCCTAGCGGAGATAGAGACCTTTACCTATGTATTATAAAGAGAAGGATATAAAATATCATTTTGAAAATTTTATTTATCATTTGAAATAAATCACGTATTTGTATTTTATAATGAACTAGCTGATGTCCGCGACTCCGTCCGCGTGACTTGAGGTTCTTTGGTTCCCGCGGTACCTCTTGAATTTTCCGCACTAGCCTATGTGTTATTCCAGACTATAATCTACCTCTGTCCCAAAGGACTTGTCCAAGATTGGGCCTTGAACATGAACCAAGATGATTTTAATACACGTGAATAGAGATCCTTAAATATGGCTTACAGAATAATTTACACATTTAGGACCCCAATTATTTAGAGAAGAATATATTTTTATTTTGTGGCTTTTTTAGATCTTTGTCTGAATCTTATCAACAGTAAAAAAAAAACTTGATTGTCTGGTCTTAACTGACCTAAACTGTCGGATAGGTCAAATAAAAAAAAAGTGATACGCTGAGCAGGACAAGCTCGCTCTGTCACTCCTTAGCATTAGCGTATATACTCATTTCGCTCACCTGTGGTATTAATCACAGAGTTATAAGTATTAATACATTGTCTCTTTTTGTTATAATAATTACTCTATGCTCCATAGTTATAAAAAAGATCAATTACTCTATCTTGTATCCAGGGCCGTAAAATAAATTTAAAAAAAAAAGATCACTTACTCTATGTACCTCTGTGATGTACCTATGTCAATGTTAACGTCTTTGTCATGTACTCTGTGGTATTCGTTGAGGCCACAGAGTACATTATAAATACCTACTGGTTGAGGCAAATGACAAATCTGCCAAAAGTGAAAAACGCGGTAAAAGCAACGACGAAGGAAATTAATTTTATAATTTACTCATTGGGTAAAATTAGTGTGTTTTCAAAAAAACTGTCGCAAATTATTGAATATTGAATACAAATAAACTAAGTTTTACTTTTCTTACAGTGTGCTTTTATTTCTCTTATATATAAAGTAATTTTTTATTGAAATATGTGCGGGCGAACCGGTTTGTATGTATTTTTGATTAAGTATGTAATCTTTTTGAGGTAAATAAAATAATTATGGTGATTTTTCATAGATCTCTTACTAGAGAGCAGGTCCAGTGCGCTTGTGGCTACAAACCTAAAAACCGTAATATATTCGTCAAACCAGACTGGCTCCCTGAACATAATGATGGTAAAGAATATATCCCTTCCTACAACATAGCACCAACGGATGTCACGCCAGTATTGATCTCGACTTCTAAGTTCAAACACACTGCCCAAGCAAGCAGAGCAATTAAACCTATGATGTGGGGAATCATACCACCATGGCACAAGGTACTTACTACTCTTTGCATGTACCATACCTCTTCTACCAGTATCATACCATATTCTATGTTGATTGTATACCATTCTGCAGTTAGTAGTTAACTAATATTATACAGAACTGTCAAACCGTTATCTTTCCACAACCCATCTTAAAAATATTAAAAATTAGGAAAAAATACTAAAAAAATGTAATATAATAACACACACACACACACACACATACGCTCACTCACAATTTTAAACCCAACAAAGGAGCACTAATCAATGTATTGTTGATTAAATAATTATGTGTATAGTTTGTATAAGTTGTACGTTCACATTTGTAATTATTTTTTGTTGTTACCTACCCTCGGAAGGAAGTGGTTTCCATGATACAGGGAATCCTAGTGTGGAAACCACTGCCCCAATAATAACTGAAAATATTGTAATGTGTGTTTCAAACAAATAAATGAATTATGAAATCTTAAAATATTTTGTTATGTACAGAGATCTCTCATTACAGAGTATATTAATTATTATTATTGTCTTGTGCTGGGGTGCTAGTGAGCTTAATTGTGGGGTGTACCTAGCAAGTAACAAGTTTTTAAAGTGCAGGCATCATCTAGTTCTAAATATAGTATTGCCCAATAGCAAACAAGGCACAAGAAGGAAAGAGATTTAGAATCCTAGTTTATATTGTAATACATTAATTAGGGCTTATATTATTATTATTATGGCACTAGCTGATACCCGCGACTTTGTACGCGTGAAATGATGTCTTTCGGTTCTGTCCGTGGGAACTGTTTAAATTTCCGGGATAAAAAGTAGCCTGTGTTATTCCAGACTATAATCTATCTATGTGCCAAATTTCATCCAGATCCGTTCAGCCGTTGGGGCGTGATTGAGTAACAAACATCCATCTAAAATTTCGCATTTATAATATTAGTTTAGATACACTTATAAGATAACAAACAAATGTCAAAATTCCAAAAATAAGAAAAAATCATCATCTTTCTAGGGTGACTACAGAAACCATAACCTCAGTACTAACAACTGTCGCATTGAAAACATAAAGAGCTCAAAGCTATTCAGCCCTATATTATCCAGTGGAGGCAGATGCATCGTCATTGCAGAGGGATTTTATGAATGGCAAACAACTGTTAAAAGTAAAGTTAGACAACCGTTTTATATTTATGCACCTCAACATGATAATAATATAAAGGTGAGGAATAAATTTGATTAATTTCGCACAGGTAGCTGAAGCACTTTTATGAACAATTTTTTAACCAACTTCAAAAAATGAGGAAGTTCTTAATTTGGCAAGTATTTTGACGATCTCCGTTTCGCAGTGTTGAGCGCTGTTGTCTTAATGTGTGGAGGTCCCGGGTTCGAACCCCGGCAGGGTCAATTTGGGAATTCATAATGTCTGAATTTTCCCTGGTCTGGCCTGGTGGGAGGCTTCGGCCGTGGCTAGTTACCTCCCTACCGGCAAAGACGTGCCGCCAAGCGTTAGTGTTCCGGTACGACGTCGTTTAGAAACCGAATAGGGGTATGGGTTTAATATAACTGCCATGTCACTAACAGGTTAGCCCGATACCATCTTAGACTGAATCCTCACTTAACACAGTCAAGATCAAGGTGAGATCGCAGTCTAGGGCTAACTTGTAGTGGATAACAATAAAAATAAAATTTTTCTTAAGTATTTTGGATTTGACCAGCATCCAGCAATGTTCGTGTGTACAGTTCGATAAATATTAATTATTCGTAATGACTTAAAAAAACTTCACTAAGTTACCAATGGTAGAACCATTTGACTGTAATAACACTTTAATAGATTAATTTGAATAAAAATGAAATATTTACAACTAGATTAAAACATTCTAGGTTGATGATTCAACTTCATGGAAAAATGAATTCACAGAAGAAGAAGGTTGGAAAGGGATTAAATTACTGCACATGGCAGGATTGTACCATGCATGGCAAAATGATGGCACAATAATCTATTCCTATTCTGTCATCACAATGGACTCCAATAGCACTTTAGATTGGCTGCATCATAGGATGCCAGCTATATTGGACAGCCAAGACCAAGTAGAGGTATTGTTATTGTGTTATTTAATACCTATTTCATTTTCATAAGCATCATATAAAAATCACTGGGTTTCATTTAGCACATTCTCTGTATAATATTCCTCATTGCTGAGGGTAGTGACCCCTTTTTATCTATACTTAATATTATGAATGCGAAAGTGTGTTTGTTTGTTGGTTTGTCCTTCAATCACGCTACCAAAAAATAATGTTTTTCTTATTTCAAGGCTTGGCTAGACATAGACAATGTGGATTCAGATATGGCGCTTTCTTACTTGAAACCTGTCAAGTTACTGACTTGGCATCAAGTATCTACAGCTGTGAATAACTCTAGAAATAAATCTGAAAATGTGAACAAAAGATTTGAGAGTAAAACTACCCAGAAAACCCTTACAGCTTTCTTTGCAAAGTCAGAAAAGCGGAAATCTAATGAAGAAACTAGTGAGGGTAGTAAGAAAATGAAGTGGAAATAAAATTTTGCCACATGAAAGGAAAAGCCTAAAAAGATAAATGTTTTTTTTATACCAGTCATTTTATTTATTTTATTTTTTGTATTTCGGTATACCAACGGCGGTAGTCTTAAACAAATGAGAAGAAATAAAGAAGAATTATTTTGTGACAACCTATTGATGATTGATAATAACAGAGTAGGTAGTTAGAAAATTAAACAGGAATTTACAAAATCTCTTTTAACAACATTTATTTAATTTTAGTCAACATGTGCCATTCTGGCAAGGAACACGTCATGACATAAATTTTTCACAAGAACATAGGGCATCCATTATCCAATTCCACACTGAGGAACTAATGCCCATTTTAACTGATAATGCCTATATCTTAAGGAACATCTAAGGCTAATAGGCAAAGAGTAAATTAATGTATTAGGTGACAGTTTACAACATAATATATGTATAAATAAGAATAAGCAGATTCCTTAATCCATGGTTTACAAGTACAATCACTGTCATTTAATGGGCTTAGGTTTTTTTTGTAATCTAGTTTATTTGGGGGCTTTTCCCATGGGATTAGATGTTCCCTTAAAATTATTCCTTGTTGGTGAAACTGGTTATAATTGCAATAATTATTCAGTTCGATTCATTTTTGTCCATACAAAACTGGTGTTTTATATGGGGATGCATCCATTCAGCTTAAATTATTTATCTGAATAAGTCTATTCTCCCATAAGCATATGACTTTGTCATAGTTTACAATCTCTCCTATACTGTGGATATTTTGGAAACCGGCTCCCTATCCTCCCCTACCCAAAAATAATGGATAGCCCTGTAAATTAAAAATACGTACTTTGCAAATATAAACTTATCAGTTATCTATGCTATATAGTTTTACATTGCAATAAATGTCGATCGTACTTAAGGATTGGTCCACAATAAGCGACGACGGGAAAATGTAAGGAATTGCATGATTCACACGTCCACACAGCCGAACGCGCGCTTAGGGGTCATCCATAAAGTACGTAACACTAATTTCGTGATTTTTTGACCCCCTCCCCCGTCCTTGTCACAGTTGGTCACATTTGTGAGACCCCCTCCCTAGTGTGACGTCACATATCTTGCAATTGTATATCTAGAAACATCTAGAAAACTCGCCAACAAAACAATTTAAACCTTACAGATACAGATAGAGTTGGAAATACTTTTAAGTTTTTCGTTAATCATACTAATATTATAAATGCGAAAGTGTGTTTGTTTGTTGGTTTATTGGTTTGTCCTTCAATCACGCCGCAACGGAGCAACGGATCGACGTGATTTTTTGCATAGGTATAGTCGAGGACGGAGAGTGACATAGGCTACTTTTTATTCCATTCCAAAAATTGGCATTTTAACACTTAGATGTATAAGATTTTGAAACGTGAACTTAGGACCGCTCCCACCCCTTGTCACACTTCGTCGACACCCGCCCCGTGTGACGTACTTTATGGATGATCCCTTAGCAATGATGTCGCGCAGGCCACGGTGCGTTAGGAACCCTCGTAGATTTTGGTACCTGTGATGTGGGTACCAACCTGGTACCCACATGGTGGTGGTGGTATCTGCGCGTTATTTACCCTACACACTACACAAAACATTGTGTGCGTAGTCTTCTGCGCATACGTTTTTGTTATGGTGTTTTTAAAAACATTTTACTGTCAAAATAATTTTAAACGAAGAAGACGTGATAGAAGATTTGGCCTCGAGGAGGAATCTATGATTTTCTGGGTCATAAATATCTTTAGCCCTCCTATTAGGTTGCTAGCTAGCTCTGGGTCAAGATTATTCGCAGATTTGCTTTTTTTATTTCTCTACAAGTGGAAGTTACTTTCTTATCTAGAAAACTTCTGACGTTTTGTTCAGAATCTGATTTCGAGGTATTAGTTAGTTCTAAAACTAATTCCCCCAATTACAACCAATCATTACCTACTAGATATTATACTCAACAATACGTGTGACGCCCGCGAAAGTTATAAAAACCCCTGTCCCTCTACCCCCACGGAGCGAATGTGTAGATGTTTTCCATCCGGAACGGAAAGCAAGAATTTATATTCACAATTCCACCACCACTACAGCCCATTAACGTCCCACTACAGGACTCCACTCTCATAGGAGAGAGGGAATTAGAGCTTAGACCCCCCCACGCTGCTCCAATGCGGGTTGGCGGGCTTTAACGACTATTATCATGTCAGTGATAATAACCGGGACCGACGGCTTAACGTGCTCTCCGAGGCACGGGGGTTGAAACACCGCTAACTTCCTAACTCCGGGCTAGTCCTGAGAATTTGTAGTCAGAAAAACACAATACTCAATGATAGCCCGACCCGGGACCTCGTCAGCGGCAGTCGAACATGCCAACCACTAGACCAACGAGGCAGTCAATACAATTACACTGGGACTGGATAACTGGGATATTCACATAAAACGTTAAAAATGTGAAGACGATTGTTTTGTGTAATGTTTTGAGTGTTTTGGGTAAGAAAAGCGCAGGAGATCCGGCATAAGGATTTTACAATACCGTAACTAATTATTATCACCATCTTGACGTTCAAAAAGTGTATGTACCGTGTGTTCGTGTTATCTTACAACTTTCATTATTTATATAGCTTTTTGCTTTCAAGTGTGCTGTGTAATAGTCTCATAGTATGAGTTCCTTATAATGCATACGCGTGTGGCTTAGTGTGTTGGATCAATGGATCACCATTAACATAGTTTCCGACGTGCATTGTGTCCAAGACACGCTTTTTAGCACCTTTTATTACAACAACAAACTAACAATGATAAATGTTGTGGAAAATAACATTCTTAATCAACATGTCGCACGTTAGAGTAAAAGTCTGTGCCTAAAATGTTACAGAAATTACTCAAAAGGCCAAATACATGAATTTGGTTACAATTTAATAAATTTTTATTCTACCCTCTAAAAGTTGCTTCGCTATTGAATGTAGGTAATTTATTATTGCTTGTACTAGATAACGGCAAGGATGTATCCTGTCTCCCATTCTCTTTAACATTTATGGAGAATATATCATGCGAAGAGCCCTAGATAGATGGGAAGGAGGAATTACCATAGGAGGCGTCAAAATCAGTAACCGGAGATACGCGGATGACACCACACTCTTTGCGTCATCAGAAAAGGAACTAGCCCAACTGTTTCGCAGACTAGAACTGAAGAGTGGACTGGCTGGACTTAGTATTAACAAATCAAAGACAAAGGTAATGCTAATCGATAGGACTGGTCAATTCGCAACTGGCGAACTGTCAGATCTGGAGTTTGTTCACGAGTTTGTATACCTTGGGTCTCTGCTCTCTAAAAATGGAGGAAGTGAACATGATATCAGAAGACGTATACAGATAGCCAAAGGTGCCGTGAGCAAACTAATCAGGATTTGGCAAAACCGGAGGATATCAAACAGAACGAAAAAGAGACTCGTGCAGTCCTTAGTTTTCTCAATCTTCCTCTATTGCTCTGAGACTTGGACAATCCGAGTGTCAGAAAGGAAGAAGATTGTGATGGTGAAGGATGCTCCGCATACCGTGGACCGCGATAGGAACAAACGTCTCTATCCTGAAGCAATTTCGAATTAGCACAAGACTGTCGACCATTTGTTACCAAAAGATTCTGGGTTAATTTGGTCACATTGCTCGCCGCCAACCTAGTAATCTGGATAAGCTCATTGTTGTGGGAAGGGTGGAGGGCAAGACCGCGAGGCCGATCACCTAGCCGCTGGTCTGACCAGGTCCAGTCGCTCACGGGCCTCCCGCTTACTACTGCATTGCGGAAAGCCGAGGACAGGACGGAGTGGAAGGCTATCGTGTCGAGCGTCACGAGGTCACTTCAATGCGGACACGACCTTCAGAAATGAAGAATGCGACCAAGAAGAGAAGAGAGTAAACTAGGTATTTCATTTAAAATTACTGGATATCTACCTAAGTCTATTTTTTCTAGTAGGTAGGTATAATTGAATTTGTTATTATTATTACGTAAATCATACATACAGAAATAAGTTTTAGGCATTCATTAATGTAATGATATTTTGATGTATAAAACAAAAATATGAGGCCATACACCAGGCCATATATTTACACCATGGTATATGTACCTATACTTAGGCCATGGAAGTTTGTAGGTATATTATATACCTATTAAACATTCAAACAAATCTTAATGTATAACAATTAATATTTTACCATAATAATAATCAATCTTTACCAGTCGGTAGAAATATCACTAAAAGTCATTACCTAGTTATCCATTACTGTTTTAAGAAATCTTTGGAAAACTGTAATAACTTTATTTGCCTTGAATCACAATGATCTAAGTTTCAATTCGTTGCATATCTTGATAAAACAAGAACCAAGTTCTCAAAATATTTTAGTAACTAACTAAGTACTTACTAATATGAGCATGACACAATCCTAGTAGGTACTACATATCATAATACCTTTTTGATTATCTTTTTATATACATTTTTTTGTATGTAATATTCCATTGAAGACACATTCACTCGGAAGCTTTAAAAGTTTTCAATTCGAAATTGCTTGAAATCTGCTTCACATCTGATCATTTTGTGGGTATCCAGGAAATCCTTGACAAAACTTTGCACTTCATACTCCTCTGAAATAGTAATGTTGAATCATCATCAATCATCGCAACCCATCACTGACCTGCTGCTGAGTATGAGTCTCCTCTCAGAATGAGAAGGGCTTAGGCCATAGTCCACCACTCAGACATGCAGGTCTTTGTGAGGTGTTTTCCTTCATGCTAAAAATGCACATGATTACTCTGAAAAGTCAGAGGTGCATGTGCCTGGGATTGAACATTATGATAATAGCTTCCTAGTTTTTGAAACAAAGTTCATTATGGGACCCCTAGCCAGCAAAAAAACGTCCGTAACGAAAATGTGTGGAGTAAGATTTTTATGTATAGTTTATGTATGTTCGCTATACAGTGTTTAATTATTATTATAAATTTTTTTATGAATCATTGTGAATAAAATAAAAGTGTTAGGATATTTTTGTAAAGTAGTTTTTGATTTTTACTGATAAAAAAATCATAATAAAAAATTTATACCTGATTATTTTCTTTTTACCTCGACCAGAACTTGAAATCAATATTTATGTAATAAGGAACTTCGTTCCTATCTGGTGGTTCACAACACCATACTTTTTTTATGGTAAGTAGGTACTAGATAGTAGATACTTGATTAAGCATTAAATTTTGAAAGGCGAGTAAAATGGCAAGTAAGAATAATCAAATCACTACTTACCTGGATATTTACTGCACTGGTATATAAGCCTTATTAAATGTTTGGCCAATGATTTAAAAAGATTTTTCCCTCTGATTCTGCCTTTTACATAATATGGTGTTAGTATTTTTACTACCCAAGGTGCAATTCGTTCTTTGCAACTGGCTACAAAATCAGGACTCTCCTCCAGAGGTGATATCACTCCATCATCATCACTATCATCACCAAATAGATGCAAGAGTTTTTCTTTCATCTGAAAAAATAATGTTTAAATAAAAAGGGTACACAATAAATCGATAATAATTAAAATATTTCTTACTATAAGTACATCGCAAAGATTAAATAATTATATTTTACTTAACTAGTTACTATAAAATAATTTCCGATGCTCGCGACTTTGTCTGCGTGGATTAAGGTTTTTTGTTCCCGCAGGAACTCTTTAATTTTGCGGGAAAAAAGTAGCCTATGTTTTATTTCAGACTATAATCTATCTCTGTGCCAAATTTCATCCAATCTTCTACCGTTCTGGCTTGATTAAGTAACAAATATCCATCCATCCACACTTTCGCATTTTTAATATTAGTATAGACTATGATTTTGGGATTAGACCACTTGTTTCAAAAAAAATCAAAACGATTACAACAAACCCACCCTTGTAAATTTATTTCTGTCACTATCTCTTATTTGATCCAGCAATTCATACAGTTTAACTTTTTGGAAATACTCTTCACATATCCATTTAGTAGGTCTAGGATTTGACATCTTGATTGTGCTGTTATTTTCAAGATGAGTTGAAGTTTCAGTGTTGTTAACTAATATGCCACTCAATGAAGAGAGTCTTTCCTCTAAACCTTTCTGTGGTTCTTGGTTCTCTTGCTGAATTGGCATATTAACCTGTTGGCTCTCCTTATTTGATAGCATTGTACTTTCATCAGCTATCTTGGAGTTATCTGTCATGCAAAGAGCACTATCAAATAGATCATCATCATTGGCCTCCCCTTGAAATAGTTTATCAAGCTGCTGTGTTAATTCATCACAGTCTGGCATGTCTATTGAAGTTCTTATATTAGGCATGGGTGAAGAATTATTGTGGTTAGCCATGCTTGTGTCTGTTTGTGGTTGTATCACAATGTTGTTCGGAATTGGTGCCAAAATAGTAATATTATTAGGCAAGCCAATATTTTTAATCATTTCTGTTGGAGATTCAGAAACTCTTTTCACTTTCTTTCTTTGGTTACACGAACATGGACAGTTGCAATCTTTAGACCTACTCAAGGTAGCTTGTACTTTTTTCTCATTTTCGGGTGCATAGTGAAGGCATTCATATAGTTTTTTATACAGAGAACCTTTACTTGTAGACTTTTTTAAGCCATTAATCTGTAATCATAGTGGGTAGTATGTTATGGGTCATGTATATGGAGGTATAAACAAAACATGAAAAGTGTACCTACACATATTTGTTGTACTTAGGCTAAACTAATGTTTATGGAAATGTATTCAAAATTCAAAATTCAAAATGTTTTTTATTCAAATAAGCTTTTACAAGCGCTTTTGAATCGATATAATATGAATCTACCGCTGGTTCGGAATGCCATTCCTACCGAGAAGAGCCAGCAAGAAACTCGGTGGTTGCTCTTTTCCATCAAAACTTACAATCATCATAATGATACAAGTAACTGCAGTCCCACGCATAGCTGGAGCGAATCAAATCCACGCTGTTTTTTTTATCATTTACGTAATCTTCGATTGTATAGTAAGCTTTTTTCACGAGCATACCTACAATATTCAATACACGCCAAGACTGGCAGACAGAGGCAGCCCCATTTCATTTGAAGTATGAAATCTAGGAAAAGGTATTCCTAGGCAAAGTAGGAAAAGTTAAATTTGTACATACCCTTCGAAATGCATAAATAGGTAATCACTAACTATACCTACCACTTAACACTGTGTTATTAAGTAGTCCTATAATTAGTGATTAAAAGAAAAGTAAACCCAGATAAACTTCATCATAATGAGGATCATATTGAGCATTATGTAATTTTCAAATCAAATCTACTTACCACATCAATAATACTCTTTCTATATAGATGAACTGACATAGAAGCCTGCGCAGCTGACATCTCTATCATTTTAGCACATCTCCAAATAGCGCTGGGTAAATATATGTTCTTATTAGGCAGTTTTTGTTTGTTCTCATAATTTACGGATAGTAATTTGATGAGATATTCCATATAGTGCTTACGAACCTGTTGAAATGAAAGAAATTTTTAAATATAATAGCAGCTATTCTCTTGGGTACCTACCCTATCATTTTCTGTTTTTATTGCTTGGAAAACTCACTTTAGATATGAGGAGATGGGGCTCAGATTCAAAAGATGGCAATGGCATAAAAGTTTTGTCGTGTTCTTGTATCCATTTCTCTATAATACTATCTGATTCCCACTCCTCCATTTTCCAATGTTTCGCTAAAATTAGAACAATTTTTTATTAATGTTTTTAAACAAAAATCACGCCGGCTGTCATATACAGAATCAAAGACAGAGACTAGTAAACATAGAATAATAACCCGTAAATCAAAGAATATAGGGTGCGTTCCGAAATACACTGAGAGCACTGAAAGTCCCCAGTAAAGGCCAGTGCTCGCAGTGCTTATAACGGAACACACACATAGGCTGTGTTCCGTTATAGACTGCGAGCACTGTTCACTGTTCAGTGCTCTTTACTGTGGAGAAATTCATATAATGTACTCTGTGAGAAATTCGTTCCGATAAAACTGACAGAACTGCTGCAGTATCTTATGAGCGTTTCCACATTATCCGATCCGATATCGGTATCGGACGCCGATACGATATCGGGGCAAGTAAAATGTATGAAATATGTACCTGCCTTTCACATTGTCCGTTCCGATATCGGATATCGGAGCCGACACCGATATGCTGGCGGCACCATCGGACGCCCGTGAGCCGTCGGGCGATAATGTTTGTATGTGTGCTATACGTGTATCTAAAATGTCTCTGTGTGCGTAGAAGCCGCGTCCAACGGTCCATACGCTTGCCATGCCAAAGCTCAGCAAGCCATTACAAATTCAAACGTGTGGATAGAGTGTTTGACTTGGTTTGTGTAGGTTTGCAAGCGCTTGTAGCCGATCCGGCGAGTGTCGGTTTTTTGTTCAGAAACCAAAGGGAATTTGCCGCAAACGCTTGCGTAGAATCCACAAGTTTCGCGGACCTCAGTCTCGTTCGTGCACTGGCGGCGAACAGACGCGTGTGTGACGTGTGTAAAAAATGAGTTAAAATCTGAATCTCGGAAACGGCCTCTCTCATGCTTGCCTGTTCAGAACAAACTAACGCGCTCGCAAGCGTGTGGATGGCGGAGTTTGATTCCCAAAATCAAGCCAAACGTTTGTAGAGGTTTGGAGTTTGCGGCAAGTGCCAAGCGCGCAAGCGTGCAAGCGGCAAGTGGCAAGTGCGAACAGACGCGTGTGTGACGTGTGTAAAAAATGAGTTATAATCTGAATCTCGGAAACGGCTCCAACGATTTTCGTGAAATTTAGTATGCAGGAGGTTTCGGGGGTGATAAATCGATCTAGCTAGGAAAAAAAAAAATACCGAGCAAAGCTCGGGCACCCAGCTGGTAAAAGAATAATACATTGAATTAAATACACACATGAAATCATAAAATACCTACCTCTAATCAACGTTAGATAGAAGGTTTCTATGAATTTATAACATCAACCATCTTTTTTGTCGTATTTTTCGTTTTCTTTTACCTTTTTGCTTACTTAGTTTCTCCTTTTTATAATAAAAATAACTTATGCCGAATGAAAGCCGACACAAGCTCGATGTCCGTCATGCTTGCCTGTTTAGAACATACTAAGGCGCTCGCAAGCGTGTGGATGGCGGAGTTTGATTCCCAAAAACAAGCCAAACGTTTGTAGAGGTTTGGAGTTTGCGGCAAGTGCCAAGCGTGAGGACGCGGCATTATGGAATTAATATTCAAGTTAAAATATGCAGCGGATCTAGCTTTATGGGTACCTATCCGGACCCCATTTTTCGTCATTTTCAGCAGATCTTGCGTTCGGAGAAACGTATTTATGCAGAAAATTTGTATTGGAGTGTGCATTTTTATATGGTCAAACGAGAGATGAAGAAATGACCTTTAATTTGATACCATGACATCCCCACAGCTGTGACTCCCGATTCTTTAAAGTGTACTTGGAAAAGGATGACACATCATGAAATCCGTGTATGGCGCCTTAAAGTAAGTAAGACTGTATGCCTACAGTCAAACTGTGAAAACAGATTTGTAGGATAAAAGTTATTTTGTAAGCCTAAATTGTAAACTTGTTGAAATAAATAAATAATAATTAAAAAAATGGAGTATTGTCAAATGTCAAATCAATGACATATTATGTTACCATAGAAATAGTATGTATTACAACTAGAAGGATCACTAACGCACGAAACGCGAGCCGAAAGAGAGCTAATATTAAGGGGCGTTGTCTCTTTCTTACCGCTACACTGGCATGACACCATAGTTATTATTAATTGAACGAGACACAATAGTGAACACGAGAGTGAACGAGACGCGCGAAGAAAAATTGAGTCCTTGTCGAGACCGAAATTCCTTATAAGTGAAAGGTAATCTAAATTGAACTTTATTATATAAGGAAAAAGGTGTGAATTTGTTTAACAAAAACACTTATGTGATCCTTCTAGTTATATGAATATACATACTATTTCTATGTATGTTACCTATTACAATACCTCCATGCCTATTACTACGGTCTACGATGGGTCTACGTGTCTCCTGCTTGCAATGCGTAAATAATTATGCTTGTCTCTCATAGACTTAATAGATTACTATTAGTAGCGTATTGTCTCTAAAGTCTGAACGATTATCTGATAGAGTAGATAGTAGTGATAGAGTGATCTGTGATCTGCACTACAACCATAGATAAGTATTGTACACAGACATATTACTCTAACTCTGTGGTACAACCTGAAAATCTGCACCGGTAATAGTGTACGTATTTTATTAAACTTAAGCAATATAAAAAAATAAAAAATAGTTTGAAAATTGAACTTTTCTTATTTTAGCTATAAATTCCTACCCTTCTGTGAATTCAGAGAAACCAGTTTTGTTCTAGTAAGCTACATTATATTTATGTGGCAAGCCCGTAAAGTATATATTATTTTTAGTCAGTTTATATAATGGTATAGGAAAAAAGTTCCTTTGCCACAATATTAATTAAATAGCAGACTGGAACATTATTGTGGTATATTTTTTTGATAATATCTGGAAGCTATAATAATAATTATTCTGTCGTGTTAGCTCTGTTCACAGGAAATCAATATTTTGGTGCCAAACTAAGTTCTTCGTTAGGGAATAGTATGGATATCCTGACTTTCTGTGAATATTATCTTAATGTTTGAAAGTATACAATAATGGCAGAAAGTCTGAAACACAAATGTGTTTCCATTATATTCCTAAACAAAGAACTTATAATTTGGCGCCAAAATATTGAATTCCTGTGAATAGCATGGTAGGTGTAGGTATATATATATACTAGTATGGCGCGTGGCTGCGCGGCCCGCTAAAGCGGACCGCGTATAGGGGCGCGTGGCCCACTGTCTACTTACTCGCTGTCCTATATCCTGCCCCCCGATTATGTAAGAATGGCCGATCAAATCGTCAAAGTTCGGCGTCAAAGTAAAATAAACCATAACAGCATTAAATTAGAGCTCAATTTCGAAACACGAAATTGAGCTCTAATTCAATGCTGTTATGGTTTATTTTACTTTGACGCCGAACTTTTACGATTTGATCGACAATTCGTACATAATCGGGCAGCTGGTTTACTGTCTACGTGTTCTGATCTGAACAACACACTGCTATGCTTGTGAGCACAGTGGAAGCGCCAGCACGCCAGGCATCCGACGTAAAAGAAAATTCTCATAAAGGAAAAACATAAAACAAAGACCACCAACCCCCCGCCCTTCCCTTTTTGTTTGAGCAGCCCCTAAGTAGGTACCTATCTTTAATACCCTGACCGTGCTCCTCACCCATCATCCGAACCTTCGATCATCATCTCTCTCCATATTTTTTTCTCCGAACCATTCGTCAAAATGAGATTTCTTCCATAAAAACAAATCTTGAAAAGGAACCGTAGTCTTGCATAGTTCTACACTTGTAGCCTCTTCAATACTCGCCATACATTTTCTATGGAAAAATAAATTCCGCCATCTTGAATTTTTTTCCTGTTCATCAAGTAGACCTTCATGTCCCGATCATCTTTTGCCAAGAAACCACTCTTCCATCTTTTATACTCTCCGAGATAGACACCGATGACAGTTGTATGGCGGCCATCTTAAATCCGCCATTTTGAATTTTTTTTCAGCTCACTGTCAATCGGATGAAGTTTCGAGTGACATTTGGCCGAGCACCCCCCACCTATCTTCAATACCCTTTTCTATGGAAAAATAAATTCCGCCATCTTGAATTTTTTTCCTGTTCATCAAGTAGACCCTCGTGTCCTGAACAAAAAGGGAGGGGCTTTTTGTTTGAGCAGCCCCTAAGTAGGTACCTATATTTAATACCCTGACCGTGCTCCTCACCCATCATCCGAACCTTCGATCATGATCTCTCTCCATATTTTTTTCTCCGAACCATTCGTCAAAATGAGATTTCTTCCATAAAAACAAATCTTGAAAAGGAACCGTAGTCTTGCATAGTTCTACACTTGTAGCCTCTTCAATATTCGCCATACATTTTCTATGGAAAATAAATTCCGCCATCTTGAATTTTTTTCCTGTTCATCAAGTAGACCCTCATGTTCTGATCATCTTTTGCCAAGAAACCACTCTTCCATCTTTTGTATCTCCGAGATAGACACCGACGAAATTTGTATGGCGGCCATCTTAAATCCGCCATTTTGAAATTTTTTTTCAGCTCACTGTTAATTGGATGAAGTATCGAGTGACATTTGTTCGAGCACCCCCCACCTATCTTCAATACCCTTTTCTATGGAAAAATAAATTCCGCCATCTTGAATTTTTTTCCTGTTCATCAAGTAGACCCTCATGTCCTGATCATCTTTTGCCAAGAAATCACTCTTCCATCTTTTATACTCTCCGAGATAGACACCGTCGAAATTTATATGGCGGCCATCTTAAATCCGCCATTTTGAAATTTTTTTCAGCTAACTGTCAATTGGATGAAATTTCGAGTGACATTTGGTCGAGCACCCCCCACCTATCTTCGATACCCTGGCTGGTGCTCTTCATCCGTCTTCGAAATCCTCAATCATCAGCTCTCTCCGTATTTTTCCTCCGAATGAATTTTTGCCTTCTATACGAAACGATGAGTAAAAAAAAAATTTTTCATACAAAATTTTACAGGAGAGGTGATCAATGAGTCAGTCAGTCAGCACGAGCAGCTATATATACAGTTGTGGACATATAATTAAGAACGATTTGAAGTTCCAGATTTTTTTAATCTAAATCATGTCATGTGTAGTTATGTGTTCCTTCTTAGAAGTAACTAGCTATGTTATGAAATAGCCACATTAATAGAGCAAACGAGATTAGGAATATAGAATAAAATCGCTAACTATTTTTTTTACAAATTGTATTTATTCTCTATAATAACAAATTCAAATAGTAATGAAGCTGGACAAATAATTAAGAACGATTTATTAAACTGCTCGAGATTTGTTTTATATGAAACTTAGATTAAATAAATCACATTAATGTGAAGTGTGTAAGGAAAAAAAGCAATTTAATACATTTTAAACTAAAATTAAATTAGTTGCATGTCCACGGCTTTTAATACTGCTTTACACCGGCGGGGCATTGACTCTATCAATTTTTGATATTTCGCAAGAGAGATAGAGTTCCATTCTTCTAAGAAAACGTCGTACAGCACTCTTACATTGCCACACTGTCGATTTGAAACCTTCGTCTTGACTTCGCACCAAAGTTGCTCTATTGGGTTTAGATCTGAGCTGTTAGTGGGCCAAACTAAGACAGGAACTGATTGCGATGTGAGAAATTCCTTAACGGTGCGTGCAGTATGCTTTGGATCTTTGGATCATTGTCGTGCTTGAATGTCCAAATAACCGGAAGCACGTCTTCAGCATAAGGTAACATTGTTTCTTCCAGTATTTTTTTGTGGTGTGCTATTGATCCATGTTTCCTTTTATCAGCTTAACAGGTCCAACACCATGTCCAGAAAAGCACCCCCAAATTTTCACATTTCTCATGCTTTAATGTCACTTTTGTGTACTTAGGGTCGAATGCTTTATTTGGAGGGCGTCGTGCATATCGTTTTCCATCAGAAAATACCCTGTTTGTTTTTGTCTCGTCAGAAAAAGAACATTTTTCCACTGTCTAACTGTATACAGTGTCAGTTTTCATACCTTATTGCAAGCTGGGCTTGCCTGTGGCACCATTTCAACTTGGCCACCTTCCTTGCTATCCTTCCGTGCAACTTTTCTTCTACCAAACGCCTTCGAATAGTGCGTAGCGAGATTGCTGAGGGGTTGTTTTCACCAAAATATTCTTTTCTCAGCTCATTAGACCCTTTAAAAGGACTTTGTTTTGCCAAACGAACGATATTTCGATCATCTCGACGAGATGATTTTCTCTGTTTAGGTACACGCGGAACATTTGAAGTAGTTTGATACGTGGCGAAATGCTTCACAGCGTGGAAAAGCATCGTTTTTGTGCATTGCAGATGAATGGCTATCTTTTTATACGACCAATCCCTCTCGCGAAGTTGTAGTATTACTTCCCCCTTGTAGATTTATCACAACTTTTATTTTTCCCCATTGTTTTCATATGAAGCAATCACCTTTAAGACTTTAACAGGACTAAATGGCGCCAAAATTATACGAATAGTGACCTACAACTACAGAGCCACAGTGTTAAATTTGAATAAAAAATAAACTATTCAGCGTTCTTAATTATGTGACCAGCCAGCAAGTAGTAATACTAGGTTCAGATCTAATGTATAAAGTTTATCTATTTATTTTTTAGCCAATCATGTGTATCAACGAATGTACCGCTAGTATGGAAAAGTTTTGCGATACCGAGAGAAATACAAAATAATACATGCAATTAGATAAACTTGTTAGTTTGAAAAAATCTTTCCTTTAAATAAGCGTTCTTAATTATATGACCACCACTGTATATAAATAGCAATTAGTGTTGGAACCAAAAACCAGATGGCGCTTCAAAATGAATTGGCCTAAAATGCTGCGAGAGGGCTCTCTTTTCCCTGTATATTATTATACTCTTTGATCTGCACTCAACTGTCAACAATAATGAATAGGTACCTAATTAGAAAGTATGGCTAATGAAGAACATAAACATTTAGCCAACTATCTTAAAAATGTCCACATATCATTAAGAAAGTCGTCAGCTGTTGTCGGAGTGGATAAAGCATGGCACAACCATTGCAATAATAAAGATGTTCTAAGCACCTATGCACAATATATGGAGAAACTAGCTACAACACACTGGGAAAAGAACTCTACGGATCAGCTTTGTTCAGCCTCATCTCGGATAAAATGGTCTGCTGATTTTGCATATGAATATTTTGTTAACAAATGGTATAAGAGACAAAGAGAAAAAGAAATAGGGATCGCAACCAAAATAAATACAAGAATACATAATGAAAATGAACAATTTTCTGAACCTTTTAAGCTGATTGACGTTGGCAGCTGCTTTAATCCCTTTAAAGTGTATGGTTATTTGGATGTGTTAGCTATAGACTTGTTCCCAGCAAATACCTTTGTATATGAGGGTGATTACCTACATGTACCAATAGGAACAGAGACTATCATATTGGATAACAAAGTAAAGCAATTAAAGGAAAACAGTTTTGACATAGTGACTTTCTGTTTCCTTCTTGAATACATTCCTTCATCAGAGTTTAGAATTAAGGCATGCGAGAATGCATACAAGCTCTTGAAGTTCGGTGGGCTGCTGCTTATAAGTACTCCTGACTCTAAACATGTTGGTGCAAATAGTAAGCTAATGAAATGTTGGAGATACACCTTGGCTATCATAGGATTTTCGAGAATAAAATATGAAAAGTTCAAACATATGCATTGTATGGCTTTTAGGAAATGTTCACACAAAGAAGTTGCCATGCGATGGGCTACTCTGCATAAGGAACCCTATATGGATTATTCTATACATATTCCACAAGACTACAATACTGAAGCCAATATTGCACAGTGTACAGCTACAAGTCTCAGACTAGAAAATGTAGACTTTAGAGAACTTCCTTTTCATAATAATTAATAATATGTACATAGTTATTATTGTTAAATATTAAAATATTGATATCATTACTTTTGATAATTTATTTCTTGAACTTACCTAAATCTTCTAAACCCTAATCATCATGTTGAGAACCTAGATCTGTGCCTAATAATTATTGTAAACTATGAAAAAACTCCTATTGAATTAGCTTTTAATGGCTGCCTTGCTCTAAGTAAAAAAATACACTAAAAATGAGATACCAATAATAATATTAATAATTTATAAGTTTGTTTATCAGTTTACAAGAGGCTATATTTAGGTTGTTATAGAGTTTACACTGTAATAATTGGTTAATTACTGAAATAAAATACTTATAAATTATTTCCTTTTGTATTTAATCTTATGTATTTAGTTTTAAACTTATAGATAAAAAATAAGGTAAGTCATATTCAAACTGTAACAATGTAATTGTTACTTTTCCGGTGTTACTCAATAATTACTTAACCTTAGTGCAATGTGCACAACAGATCAATAAGTCACTACTGGCTACCACAAATCTATTTAACATTTGAAAACTTAGCTTTACGCTTTTCTAATTTTTCTTTATTTTCAATGTCTGTCATTATAGCAGACACTGACTGGCCAAACCTCTCAGCCCTTTTCTTCAATTTATCCAAATTATCAGTAAGAGAACCAGTGTTTGTGGTATCAAGTATACTATTATTTAAAGTGGTTTTTTGATTAAATCTTTGTTTTCTTGCCTCCTTTCTTTGCTCATCTGTCATAGTCGCTGGCAAACCAAATCGTTTAGCGCGCATCTCTAATCTTGTCTTAGGATCAATGTCTGCAGTTATTTTGATTTTATTAGTTGAAGTTTTTACACTAGAATCTGCCTCTAGTGGTGTTATTTCCTTTTTCTCGTCTTCGAGTTTAGCAGAATTCGCTGTCACAGAAATTGTTCTATTTAACACAATTTTCTTTGTAATTGCCTCCTTATTTTCTGTGGCTTTTGCTTCTGATGTGATTTTTCTCTTCAGAGTCCTCAGTGGTTTTGCTTCCGTGGGCTGCTTTGGTGGGGAGCTTTCCTCGAGGGCTAACTCCTCGTTCAATGTGTCTACAGCGGCATCATCGAGGATGTCGTTTTGGCTCTTATCGTCTTCGTCTTCTAATACTCCATCTGAATCTATTTCGTCAGAGTCTAGATTGATATCTCCGTGATCGTCATGGGAGTCCTGAGACAACGCTGCTTGTAATCTTGCTTGCAGCGCGGCTTTATCACCAGTTACCGGCAATCCACGTGATTTAAGTTCTCTTCGTATTTCAAGTACTTTCATTTTAGCGATGTCGTTTAAAGCAGAATCTGCCATTGTAAAAATCTATTTAGTTAATTGCATGTAACTACAACTTCCTTTTGCACCAACCACCACAAAAGCACCACCGAAAAGCACGACAACACAACACGGCTGTGAAAAGAAAATCAGAAATCACCGCTAGAAGTAGAAACAGGCTAGAAGTCTTGTTCTGTGGGTTAGAAACTAGTCTCTCTGGTTCTTTGATCTTGGTGGGTGTTCCGATATAAGCACTGCGAGTAAGAGCACTGTTCAGTGCTCTTACTGGGGACTTACAGTGCTCGCAGTGTATTTCGGAACACACCCGTATCTTCAAAGGTAGGTATTTTATTCCACAGTTTTATTCAAAGCTCCTGGTTCTCAGATCAATAGACGATAATGATCATGGAGGAAGGAATTACGACTGATAATGATCTGAGCTCTGCAGAGCGTCAGCGATCGGCTAAAAATTGTCGCAATCATTAAAGGACTGCATCAATGTCAAAACATGGTTTTGGCTTCACGTATCACAGCGACTGTCCGTAAAGGATCGTTGAGGACAAAAAAATGTTTTGACATTGATGCAGTAACTATCGATAGAATTAATGTATGGACCATAGACATAGAATTTTTTCGCTACGCTCAATAGACTGACAAAGCGTGGGAGCGAGAGGTATTTAGTTAATAAACACTGCCGCGAGCGAAAAAGAGATAGCGAAACAAAAGGCCAGTATGTCATTGTTTACGCGAGTAAGAGGCCATAGCGTCCCGGCCTATTCCAAGTCGAGGTGGATTTTGTGCATTTAATTAATAGTCTTACGATTAAAACTTAAAATCTTTGTTCTGCCACCACGGTGTCTTGTTCAGTAAATGAATGTGACGTTACAAGACGTAATAACCCGCTTAAATACACGTTTCACAGGTTTTTACTGAATATTTTTCTGAATTATTCTTAATCATTATTTCGTCATTTGTTGTTTGAAAATGAGGCAAAATAACTATTGAAAGCTTAGATAATAGGTTTCCCATAAGACTTTTCATTAAATTACATTGCTAAATAAAGAATTTTTGGATATTTTGTGTAAAACTTAAAAACGTTTGGTTACGATAGGGATTGACAAAGTGATGACGTCATGAGTATCGATAGTCGATAATCGTGTCTGCCGGTAGGTTTGACGTGATTGCTCATAAGCTTAGGTGTGTAGAGTACAATATAAAACACTACTTTCCTGTAAAAGAAAAGAACGAAATAAATATTTTCCTTAATTTTTGTTTTATTTGGCGTGTCTTAGATTTCATATGTAATATGAAATATATATACAGGGTATACTGTATATACTGGTAATTTAGTACATTACTGTTCTTAAGTGCTTATCGGGGAGGTCATTAGCTATGACTTGAGTGCCATCTAAATTATTTATTTTTATTAACTTGTCACTTATACATTATATCAGAGTATTATTGTAATTAATCAAATTAAAACTACTTGCACCCTTTAAAAAATAGCGGCGGAAAACTAAAAATTTTTATGAAAAATCCCAAAAATTGCTCTATTTCTAAAAAAAATTATAGTGTACTAGCTGATGCCCGCGACTTCGTCCGCGTGGATTGAGGTTTTTCGGTTCCCGCGGGAACTCTTTAATTTTCCGGGATAAAAGTATCCTATGCTATGTGTTGTTCCAAACTATAATCTATCTCTGTGCCAAATTTCATCCAGATCCGTTCATCCGTTGGAGCGTGATTGAGTAACAAACATACATCCATACATCCAAACTTTCGCATTTATAATATTTATTTGATATTTTCAGGCAGATTTTTTAAAAAACATCTCTGTTTTAAAAGCTTTCTTTCGAAATACCAAAAAAAAAACTTTTATTTTACTTCGTTAAACTAACTCATTAGAGTCCTATGATTTCACCAGTAAGACTATCGATAATACTATGCTAGAGTCAAGACAACACTATTTCACGCACACATTTACATTTCATTTTTTGTAACATCGTAATCTGTCACTGTTGGTCTTGTACATTCTAAGCCTATGGTATGGACATTGCTGAAAATCGGTATCACGGACTTTTGAAGTAAGATGTCGTTTAAGGACCATGACAAAAGTGACGTCAAACTAGGCTTTCATTGATACATGGTGGGAGGTGTTTTTAGCGGTGACTTATGGTGTCCAATAATCGTTTTTACGACTCTTTATTATCTAAAATAAATATAATTTAGTTTTCTCGTGCTCCTAGTAGTAGGTATGTAATGTACCTACTCTCTTCTAATAAATAGTAATAATAATAATCAACCTAGAGACGATTATTTGGATACAATCTGACGCCTGTAGACACGTAATAAGTCTATTTTTAATGCTTGTCGTTGTCCTCATATGTCTATCTTTACCTCCAAATATCTCGGTAACGTGGCACTTTGGGGTACTATGTTACTTGACATTATTTGTTCGTCTATGTGTCCTCTACCCATACTGTATACCACTTCCATTGTGCGCCGCAATTTCGAAAAAAAATCAAAATGGCGGCAGGTCGCTATGCCAGATCGGTTCTATCCCCTTTCCATTAACATGGGTAACTCACCAAAAATTCGTGCGCTGACTCAGTAACTCTAACTCAGCGCACGGAGTCAGCTCACTAAGTCAACTCACTGAGTTAGCGCAATATAGCGCCATGGCGCACCGAGCAGCATAGCGCATAGCCGCACACTCGTGACTCGTCACTCAGTGCGTACCTACTGAGTTGGTAGCTAGTTGGCAGTTGGTAAATGTTAACTTTGGTACTGCGTAATTGCGTATTGCGCGAGTGTGCAATGTGGATGTGCCCTCCGAAGGTTGATTTTTAATAACTAGTGGTTCGCCCCGAACTGAGACCTCGCGGTTTCACAGAGCGCCATCTATTAACATCAGTGTGAAGTTCTGTTAAAAATATCATCATCATTAAAAATTAAATAATTTCGTTTCCTTATAATATTTATCTAATTTTAGTATTTGTTGTTCAAGTACAGGATATAATTCAAATAATTGATCAAGTTTCAGGCTTGAGAGTTCAGATAATTGAGAGTTCTGAGGTCAACTTTGGACGTTAGAAAATCGCCACTTTGAAAGCCCCCCATTTCGTCAATTTTTAGGGAAAAATTAAAAAAAAAATATTTTTGGACTCTATTCCTAATTATCTTTAAAATGATATACTGCAACCCTATGTAACGCTATAAAAAATATTTTACTTCGCATTAGCTTCTATGAGAGCCCCCCTGAAATAAAGATTTTTACAACTTTTTAAGCCATATTCGGCGGGAGGCCATCGATTTACATATTATATTTAAATTTGAAGTAATTACGTTCAGCAATTCAGAAGTTATAAGGCTCTGACAGACGGACGGACGGACGGACGGACGGACGGACGGACGGACAAGTGCCAATTCACCCAAGTAGACTCAGAGACCTTCGCTTCGCTCGGTCAATAATACCTATTAGAACTTTAACGCAATGCGCATTTAAGAAGAGACCAGAAATTTGGATTTTGGCTTATGGATGGCGCTAACCCATCACCTACCTAGCCACGTTTCAATTTTGAACAGGTTTTATAATTTTTATTACAGTGCTTCACACACGAGGAAAGTTTCTAAACTTACTTAAATATACATATCAAAAATTTCGGAACCGGCAGGATTTGAACCTGCGTCTCTCTGGGAATCGCGCCCTGAGCGCCTTGACCTCTCGGCCACGGTTCACTTACCTGCCAGTGACGAAACTTGAGATATGCATCTTTAATCCAGTCTTTTTACGCGACTGTTTATGCCATCCAGTAGCGATATATTAAAGTATCGAAACTACTTTCAAAGGCCCATATTCAAAGAGTCAAGATATCAAAGAGTTCCATCGAATATGGGCCTTTGAAAGTAGTTTCGATACTTTAATATATCGCTACTGGATGGCATAAACAGTCGCGTAAAAAGACTGGATTAAAGATGCATATCTCAAGTTTCGTCACTGGCAGGTAAATGAACCGTGGCCGAGAGGTCAAGGCGCTCAGGGCGCGATTCCCAGAGAGACGCAGGTTCAAATCCTGCCGGTTCCGAAATTTTTGATATGTATATTTAAGTAAGTTTAGAAACTTTCCTCGTGTGTGAAGCACTGTAATAAAAATTATAAAATTAGTAAAACGCAAAATGTGTCATTCCTAGTTCAAAGAGTTCCATCGAATATGGGCCTTTGAAAGTAGTTTCGATACTTTAATATATCGCTACTGGATGGCATAAACAGTCGCGTAAAAAGACTGGATTAAAGATGCATATCTCAAGTTTCGTCACTGGCAGGTAAGTGAACCGTGGCCGAGAGGTCAAGGCGCTCAGGGCGCGATTCCCAGAGAGACGCAGGTTCAAATCCTGCCGGTTCCGAAATTTTTGATATGTATATTTAAGTAAGTTTAGAAACTTTCCTCGTGTGTGAAGCACTGTAATAAAAATTATAAAATTAGTAAAACGCAAAATGTGTCATTCCTAGTTCAAAGAGTTCCATCGAATATGGGCCTTTGAAAGTAGTTTCGATACTTTAATATATCGCTACTGGATGGCATAAACAGTCGCGTAAAAAGACTGGATTAAAGATGCATATCTCAAGTTTCGTCACTGGCAGGTAAGTGAACCGTGGCCGAGAGGTCAAGGCGCTCAGGGCGCGATTCCCAGAGAGACGCAGGTTCAAATCCTGCCGGTTCCGAAATTTTTGATATGTATATTTAAGTAAGTAAGTTTTGAACAGGTTCCTAAGTAAGAACATAAAAGTATGATCAATCAGCGCGAGCGAACTGCGAAGTCGTAGGATTACATAGTACACTACGACTTACGAGTACGAGAGTCACGACTCGCGGTTTTGAAAATACCTACAGTTACATTCTACTAGTTATAACTTAAAATACGATCCATCGGATCGTTTAATTAGTATTCGAACACATTGGCGTCAAATTCAAAATACTAAAATAGACCCAATAGCCGAAACTTCAAGGACAACAGAGTTTTATTAGGAATCGCATCGAATTGAATCGAAATTGAGCTCTAAATCAATGTAAATATGGTGCATTGTGCGGGCCCCTGAGGTATCGGTATTGTGTCGGTCAGTGATTGTCTATAAGTACATAATATTAAAAACTTATAAATTATGTAAAGACAATCCATCGGCAAAGTAAGTACCTACTTTTACTATCAATCTTTTATCATTAACAACGAAGTTATTCAAATCATACTTATACCTATAGGTACCTACTAGTGATTATATACTCTTTGATCTATACATTTTAAATGCGTAATATTGTGTTAGTTTGTTGGTTTATTGACTGGATGCTACTTTTTAAGTAAGTGCCTAGGTATGTCAAATAAAACAAATATTTTCTTAACTTTAATAAAAAACAAAATGATCTTCACATTATTTGAGATGTTTAGTAGGTATGACACAGAGTCCGAATAAAGTACCTACCCAGCGCAGACGCCCGGCCCAGCCAAACCACATACTCCACAGAGACAGAGTCAGAGTGCTTTTTTCTATAGCGCTCAGTCATGAGTCAGCAGTCAGCTCAATTATTCGTAACTCAGCGCTTGCTACATTGCACAGCGCCCGGCAGCGCTAAGCTGCGCTACCACTGAGTCGTGCGCCATGACTCTTTTGCAAAAGGAGTCAGAGCACCCAACTCAGTAAAGTGAGTTAACTCAATTGAGCGGCGTAAGGGCGCCTTCAAATTTGCCGCAAAGTGCCGCGCGGAAGCAGCGCGGCTGCAGCGCTGCGGTCGCGCTGCTTTGTAAACCCATATAAATAAAAAACACGCGACTGCAGCGCTGCACCCGCGCTGCGGCCGCGCATCAGTTCATCGATCGACTAGTGACGGGACTGCGCACGTATTTTTGGTCAAGTCTAAACATGAACGAAAATCAGGTAGAAGAATAATTTATCGATGAGGTTGAGAGTCGTCCAGCAATATGGGATTCGCAGTCCGACAAGTACAGCAATAAAATCGAAAAGAAAAAGGCTTGGGAAGAAATATGCATTAAATTTATATGACAATTTCACAAACAAGACTCCAAGTGAAAATAAAAACAAGTGCGAGTCGGACTCGCGCACCGAGGGTTCCGTACAAACCTGTAGTAAGTTTTACGATTTATGACGTATTAAAAATAAAAATTACGTTTTTTGTATGGGAGCCCCCCTTTAATATTTACTTTATTGATATTTAATTATTTATTTTGAAAGGTAATAATATACAAGTTAATATTCTGTGAAAATTTGAACCGTCTACCTGTTACCGTTTTTAATATTGAGCAAAAAAATACGAAAAAAACACGTTTATTGTATGGGGACCCCCCTTAATATATATATATTTTTAATTTTTAGTATTTGTTGTTATAGCGGCAACGGAAATACATCATTTGTGAAAATTTCAGCTTTCTAGCTATCACGGTTTATGAGATACAGCCTGGAGACAGACAGACAGACAGACAGACAGACAGACAGACAGACAGACAGACAGACAGACAGACAGACAGACAGACAGACAGACAGACAGACAGACAGACAGCGGAGTCTTAGTAATAGGGTCCCGTTTTTACCCTTTGGGTACGGAACCCTAAAAAATGAAGCATGTAAGTATAATATTACTAGCTGATGCCCGCGACTTCGTCCGCGTGGATTGAGGTTTTTCGGTTCCCGCGGGAACTCTTTAATTTTCCGGGATAAAAAGTATCCTATGTGCTATTACAGACTATAATCTATCTCTGTGCCAAATTTCATCCCGATCCGTTCAGCCGTTGGAGCGTGATTGAGTAACAAACATCCATCCATACATCCATACATCCATCCAAACTTTCGCATTTATAATATTTATTTGATGTATTGTTAACACAACTACTTTATATTTTCGTTGTTTCGTATTAACTAATAGTAACACAGAGCAGTGTTTCTTCGTCAGAGTCCATCGTGAAAATAAATACTTATAGGTACAACCCTATGATGTTCGAACCTCGCGACAGGAGCGCGGCCGCAGCGCTGCAGCCGCGCTGCGGCCGCGCTACGCTTTGCGGCAAATTTGAAGGCGCCCTAACTCAGAGTTACCCATGTTTTGACTCTTTGAGTTTCCAAACCCTGCCGGGGATCGAACCCGGGACCTCCGCACGTTAAGGCAACAGCCCTCAACACTACGCCACGGAGGTCGTCAAGGTAGTCTATTGACAATTTACTTATATAGGAATATTTTAATAGACCGTATAAGTCGGGTGAGGGCGAACTTGCCAGTTTTTTTCTTTTAGGGTTTCTAATGAGTGGTACTCTTTGCCAGTCCGGAGGCTGAACAGATGTTTCTTTGCCTGGTATTGCATCATGACACTGACTTTGTTGGAGTACTTTGGTGGGTGGCTCTTCATTACTAGAGCATGGTAGGCAGCTCATAGACATACTTCTTGATCTCGATATAAATAAGCTGGGATGGAACGCTTGCTGTACTAGTCTTTTTCCAGTAACATTAACAGGCACCGGAGCCTGGTTACTCACTCCAGTGGTGTCTTCGGTAACAGATTTCACTCTCTCCAGCCCGGGTACCGGAGAGCGCCGGGGGTTAGCCGGATCGCATGACAAATCGCACCATTCTAATAATACCATTTTTATGATTTTCAACTGCCCGCTGCCCACTGGCTATGTTGGGTCTATTAGGATTATTAGTGCTACCCGTGCAAAGCCGGGGCGGATAGTTAGTAGATAAATAATCACAAGGTTCTATGGCATTTTCAGGAAAAACACGGCTCGTTTCTTACTTAAAATTTATTTTATAAATTACAAAGTCGAACTTAACAAAATACCCTTGCTACATTTCGATAGGCAATAAAAGATACCCCAAAAAGTAGTACTGAGAATAGTGAATAGACGCTTGTTTAGGGTACTTGGAAGAAATAAAATACGAATGTTAATATTATAGAATTTAATTAGGGTACATACAATCATTTTGTAATCTTGGAGTATAATGATCAAACTAATAAGCATTTTGGGATAGCTAGTGACAGGTCGAGTGTAAGTAGCTTTATAATTAACTTTACTAAAGAATAAACTTGGAGAGGAGTCAGAATAGCAAGTTGAGATGTCGCTCTTATAAAAATACATTAATTATTATCTCTAACTAGCATGTGACGAAAATAATAATATAATCAAAAATTACTGTCAATACTGCTGTTGGTCTCTGCCGAGGTGCATTATGCGTGGGCGGATGTTCGGTTGACGGCGGGGACTCCTCTCGGACTTTCGTCTAGCTAAATGACATTCCGCGATCTGTTATCAGTTATCACCTTAAATATTTCAATCGATTAAAACATTCCATAACTATAAGTATTCTCTAATTATAAAGGAAATCACACTGATATTTCGAAAGCCAACAAAACAAACATAAGCGTCCACTAATAATTAGTGTTAGCGATAAAACAAGTCGGTGAAACCGGCCGACGGGCGTCCCCGGTCGCGCGCCGCCTCCTATGTACACGCGCCCCTCGCCGGCGGCGGTCAGACGGGGCGCGGGCGCGCGGGTACGGCGGGCGGGTCGGGCGGCGCGGGCGCCTTGCTGCGCGGCGCGGGCTTGGCGCGCGGCGGCGCCAGCGCGGGTGGCGGCGCGGGCGGCGGGGCGCGCGCGGGCGGCGGTGCGGCGCGCGGCGGCGGCGGCGGCGCGCGGCCTAGCGACGCAAGCACCAGCCCGCGCAGCAGTGCCGCGCGACTCTCCGCCTCTGCGCTGTCGGCGCCCGCCGCCGCGCCCAGGAAGCCAGCCAGCAGGAACTGCGAGTCGGGCGCGTCGGGCTGCGGCGGCGGCGCGGCTGCGGGCGCGAAGCCGGGCGGCGGGGCCGTGGCGCCGCTCGCCGACGCGGCGGCGGGCCGGCGCGGCAGCCGCTCCAGCTGCTGTCGGGCTGCCTGCTGAACGGGGAGTACATTATATACACGATTGTTACTTGTTGCTGTTGTTTTGTTTTTCAAGTGAAACTTTTTTTTTCAATGGGAGAGGCAGAGATTCAGATAGAGAGTACATAACGGAAATTTTTGAAAACGAATGTTGTTTAGTGTGAAAAAGCTCAGCCACGAATGCTGCAGGCACGTATCGGTGTGAGCTATGCGTAATGCGGGTACTCACGGTGGCCTGCTGGCGCTCGAGCTGCAGCTGGATCTGCAGCTGCTGCAGCTGCGAGGGCGTGCCGGGCTGCGCGCCGCGCCGCACGCCCGACAGCTGCGACAGCAGCTCGGCGATGGGGTCCACCACCGCGTCGCGCGACGACGGCGACAGCGACGAGATGCCGCCGCTCGTGCTGCGCGACGGGCGCGTGCAACACACACATAATATCAGCGACGCATACACTTATTTTTTTCGGATTAATGCAAAGGCCCTACTGGCCCTAGGCCCTGGCTACTGGTCGAGTGCTAGGCCGAATATAATATACCGAGGACACGTTATGGTGGCATACTTTCTACCGGGCATTTGATATTAAAAAGAAATTACGAAAATCAAATAAATTTAAAATCGAGACGCACGACAGTGCGCCAGGCCAAGTTCTGGATCACCAAGTGTGTTTTTATATGAAATATTCAATTTTTTGATTTATGATGACCTTACAAAACTGAAAACAGTTGTAATTAGAACAGATTTTGTGACTACTAAGTATATATTCTGTCAATATACTCCAGGTTCCAACTCTGCAAGCCGAGGCTGCAGTGGTACTGCTTACCCAAACCGTGGGGACTAGTATATAGTGTATAGTATATAGTATTAAGTAGTAGTAAGTATAGCCCTTTCATATGATATCCCACTCAGTATAGTTATCATACTTTGAAATTTCAAACCCCCGATTTTCCCCCTTTTTTAATTAAACTAAAAATAATTTTCGATTTTATTTTTTATTTTAATGATGTTAGGCCACTATTATACACAACTATTCCAAATTTCATGTCGATAGCTTTTATAGAACCTGAAATAATCGACTGTGACGGACGGACGGCCGGACGGAGAAAGTAGCACCATAAGGGTTCCATTTTTACCATTTTGGTACAGAACCCTAAAAATTGGCAGTCATAGGGAGTGCCGATCGAAGTGAAAACTTATAACTTAGAATTTTAGTACGCCAATATAATATGTAAAAACGAATATTTAAAATAATAATAAATAAAAAATATATAAACCTTAAAACTACGGCATTAAAAATTACGAATGTAATATATTTATATTTAAGACCTTTTGTCTTCGTAACAACGCGAGCATGTCGTTGACGGTGTCGGTGACGCGAATCCACAAGTTTACCTCCTACCAAAAAGTGCTCAACGCTGCTAAAGAAGTTTTCACTTCAAAAATTACTCGATATAAAAATGGGGAAGTTTGTGCATCGGTGCGCTAGTGGCGTGCGCGCATATGGAGAGCTATACCTGAAGTGCATGTTGGTGCGGCGCGCGCGCGTCACGCCGCGGCCCGACGGCGGCATGCGGCGCACCCCGCCGTGCCGGATGCCACTCGGCTCATCGTGCACAGCCGTTAAGGATTATACTGCTTATTATATGCCCCTCACACATCCCACATGTTTATAATATTATCACTAGTCTGTCTAGTGTTGATCTAAACTTTTCGCAATAAGACCGTTAACTGATACAACTATGGGTACAATAATCGTTGAGCGGTACACACATGGCGGTAATCTCGTGAGCAAGTATTTCGATACTTTTTTATTATTACTTAATATTAATTTAATTTATTTATTATATTAGAAGATTAGCTGATGGCCGCGACTTCGTCCGCGTGGTTTAAGTTTTCTTGATTCCCTCGGTAACTCCTTAATTTTCCGGCATAAAAAGTAGCCTATGTCACTCTCCAGGTCCTCAACTATACCCATACCAAAAATCACGTCGATCCGTTGCTCCGTTGCGCAACGGAGCAACGGAGCGAACGGTCCGCGATTAAAATACGCGGACGGAGTCGCGGGCATCAGCTAGTAGGCTATATATTAACCCGAAAAATTAGGGAGTTCTAAAAACGTATTTCACTCGTACGAAGTAGCGGGCATCTGCTAGTCATGCATAAATATGGAGTAAGCCTGCCGCTAACAGAGCACAGATTATTTGAGAACTGCAAAGAAGTGCTGTCCTAATATTTGCTTATGTTCAGTCTTATCATATTGAAAAGGATATCAAAAATGAAATGAGATCCCTGGGTCCAGTTCGGTGTTCGAGGGTGAGATGGCCTGCAAAGTCATCAGTCACGAAGTTTGGCTCTCCGCCGGGCATAGAGGCGCATACCGGGCAAACAACCTAGAAGTTATAATTATTGGTATTATGTAGATACATTTTTGTCATATTTCACAACAATATCTTTTACTAAACCTTGAGGCTATCAAAGAAGGCTAGATAGAGGCATCATTAGTGCACAGGTCGTATTATCCGTTTGACAAAAAATTACGATTACGATTTCCTTACACAATCAGGGGACTAATTTTATAATTTTATTACAGTGCTTCTCACACGAGGAAAGTTTCTAAACTTACTTAAATACATATCTAAAATTTTCGGAACCAGCAGGATTATGATGGAACTACTTATAAAATTAGTAAATACGCAAAATGTGTCATTCCTCGATCAAAGAGTTCCATCGAATATGGGCCTTTGAAAGTAGTTTTGATACTGTTTATATCGCTACAGGATGGCATAAACAGTCGTGTAAAAAGACTGGATTAAAAGATGCATTATCTCAAATTTCAGCACTGGCAGGTAAGTGAACCGTGGCCGAGTGGTCAAAGGCGATCAGAGCGCGATTCCCAGAGACGCAGGTTCAAATCCTGCCGGTTCCGAAAATTTTAGATATGTATTTAAGTAAGTTTAGAACCAGGGGACTGTTCTCAGATTGAGAAGGGTTTGGTCATAGTCAACCATGCTGGCCAAGTACGGATTGGCAGACTTGACACACCTCTGAGAACATGATGAAGAGCTTTCGGGTGTACAGGTTTCCTCACAAGTTTTCTCTTCACCATTGAAGCAAGTGATATTTTATTTCTTAACTCAGTTACAGGCCTGAGGATCGAACCCAAATAGGAAGCCAGGCCTCTAAATTTTTCAATCAATTTTATCAAATTTTTTTACCTCCATAAAGAACCCAAATATCATCAAGGAACGATGCACTATTGTTATCGTGTCTACGAATGAAAAAACGCCCTTACGGAGATAAGATTTTAAGCATATAGAAAAATGTGATGTCAAATAGGTATTGCACATCTCTTGCCAACTCAAGATTAGATGTCAATAAAATCTTACATAAATATTTCAATAAGATACAGACGCAATAGATACAATGTATTGCTTGTTTCATTAATAAATTTCAAGTCAATCAGTGATCATTTTAATGACTTTTGCAATACTAATTAGGGTATCGTACATAGCTAAACGTATGAATGGGCAGACGAAATTGAGCTCTAATTCAATGCTGTCATGGTTTATTTTACTTTGACGAAAATCTTTAACGTTTGATCGACAATTCTTACGTAATCAGGGGGCAGGTCATTCATTGCATTCTTGGCTCAAAAGTAATCAATAGGTATTTGGGCAATTTTTCTAGTGTAAATAATTGTTATACATCTGACTATTAAAACTGCTACCCCAAGGATGTTTTTATATAATATTATCGTCGTCACAAGATCATGCATTTATAAATAACTTTACATTGACCTACATTACTGTATAAGAAAGCCATATAAGCTCAAGCTGTTAAAGGTGTTTTAATATCATTATATTGAAACAAGAGTTATAAAGTTATCTCTACTATTAGTAGAATTCTAATATTAATTATTTAGTCTGTCTCTATATTTGATTGTGAACTCAGCAGTCAACATCATCATCACACAATAGCCACTGGACCAAATGAGATAAATTATTTAAGCTGTTATAAAACATATTGATCAACCTCAGTATTGTCCCAGGCATGGCACAAAATATCTGATATATGCTTTGTTAAGAATTTGTTTGTTATGGTGTGTATTAAATAATACCATTTCCTACGACCAGACACACTACAACACCATAGGATGGGATATTACGTGTGTCCTTTTTTTTGAACTGCTGGTTCGTATCATACAGTCTTATACATATACTTACAGCCAAAGTAGTGTCAGCATGTTCTGCGGTAACATGTTCCATAAGTGATGTGTCCGTGAATCCCATACGATTGCAGAATGGACATGTGTAAGCCTGTGGCTGTTCTAGTGCCAGGGTCTCCCCGCCATAGTAGAGGTCTGAAAATAGAAAACACATTCTCTGTCTAATCATTTATTTTACTTCTGGCAGCTCGAGTCAATGACGTTCTTATGCATTACTGATTCGATTGTTGATAACAATCAACTTTTTTTTAGAAGAAGTTTTAATTGATTTGACACATTGATATTTATCTTTGCTCAATATTTTTTATTGTTTTAAAAACATACCTAAGTTTTTAATTGACTAAGTATATTAATGTACTTATGTATTAAAATAAATCATTTATGTAAAACAGTACAGTAAATGAAACAGTCAGGTCATAGAAACCATCCATCACCAAAGATGTTGCACTTAAAAGACAATCAAGAAAGATTGCGTTGCAGCTTTGTCACTATTTTTAAAAAGGAAACTCGTACTCATAATAATTATAAGATGAGAATATGAGTTAAAAGGGAACAAAACGTCTGATAAAAGGGAACATCGCTTCACTATAATTGTAAAAAAGTATCTGCGTCTATGAAGTATTGCCTTGTTTTGTCGATGGTTGCCTGTCAATAATTATGAAACTTCATAGGCATGCTTATGTCAAAAGTAAAATAAATGGTTGGACAGAATATAATGATTGTAATCAATATATTATATTATAAAAGACAGTGTACAATGTGCTTGCTGCTAAAACTCAGAAACAAGTCCCAGTATGGGAGTTACATAGTGTGGTAGCCCTCTATCCTTCATCCTTGAAACAGATTCCCGTTTTTATCTGAAGGGCTTGGTTTTGAAGATATAATGGCTGGAAGTATCACCCTCTAAAAATTTCTTGAACAGTCCAGAACATTCGAGAGTATTCCACAACACCCTGGTACATTCATAATGTTTGGGAAAAGTCTGGAACTGTCCAGAATTGTGGAACATTCTGGAAGACTGTCAAATGTTGTGGAATGTGTTCTTAATAAAAAGTTGATTTGATTTATATTTTACACCCCAGATAACAAAATGAAAAATGTTTTTTATAAATAAGCATCTATTCATTGTAAATACATAGTTAGAAATGATAGAATATGTTTTCAATAAAAAATATACCTCTTCTATTTGTAAACTTATCCTTTTATTCCAACTACCATTAACTCCCTGAGATGAGCTGGATGCTCAACTAGTAAGTACTATAAATAATTCAAAACACTAGCAAATATTTGGATCAATTGGATCATGACAATTTAGTATTGCAACCATTTCAGTAGAAATGAAATATGATGAATGAGTAGTTTTATAAAGAAGGTGGAGGGAAGCAACTAGATGAGGAAAGCAGGGGACAGGGTGTGATAGCACTCACACATATTGGACGAGTCTGAGCAAACCAGGGATTATTGTACATTGTAAAAACATGTATTACATACCCTAGACCCAAGTACTTATCAACATTATGGATGGAAGAAATCATTATTTCATGAACTATTAGATAATTATTGAGCTATTCTAATTATTTATGTGGGTATGTACTTTATGAATGAATATTTTCCTTACTCTTAGCTACCATGAATAATTATACTTTAGTTTAAATATTTCTTGTTATGACACAACGCTGACAAAGCGAGATTTCTCACGCAAAAAAAAATGTAGGCCAAATATTGAGTGAGTAAAAATGTATCTCACCAAAATCAGTTCTGGATAGAATACATTGCATGGGATGTTCTGTTGTGTGTTGGTTTGTTGTAGCGCCGGACTCATAACAAGCGGCACACAAGTCGTAGTCGATACATATCAAACATTTGTATCGTCGTCCTCTAAAATTATTTTTCAAACAAGAATCACAGCTGACTCCTAAAATGAACAATACATTATTATTAGTATTTCATGTCAAATTTCGTTAAAAAGCTACACAAAAATCAGTATAAACGATCAAGTTAAATTAAAAGAACACACATGTTTACGATTTTCGCAAATAAAATCTCAGTAACAAAAGCATCGCACAAATTTTGATTATCATTACCCACCTTCATGGCGATTCATTTTCGCCACAAAATGTCGCCGAGATAATCACTTCTTGGCACCAGGATTACTGCTACTATTTGAGGTATTTATATTACTATTCTAAAATAAGTAGCACAACATATATTACACTAAAATACAAGATTTTTAACAAAAATTTCCAAGCAAACCTAACCCAACCAGGCCATAATGACGTCACTTATTGGCCGAGTGTTGCTGTTTCAAAATCAAAATAAATCATGCAATCATGGTTGATCATGGTTTTCTTAGACAGATTGTTAAAAATATAGGTATTTCTCTATGGTCTATGGACTGCGGCAAGTCTGTGGTTATGAGTGTCACTGTCAGCTGTCAAGTGTCAACTGTCAAGTCTATGGTCAAATCTGACGGTCAACGTCAATTTGACGAAAAAGCAATGCGAATTGCGAACAGCGAAATCGAAAAAGTCAAAAAGTGCGAAAAAATAGAAAGCTGAGTCGATAATTTTGATTTTCTTGTTCTAAAATTTTTTATCAATAATTGTAGTTTCAATTCTACTCGTAGACTTTATTTAATTTGACCGTATAATTTGAACGTAGTTTTAAAAACTTGAAATAATCCGGTTTTGTAAAAAAATGACGGTATTTTGCGCGGGAACTGGCATTCAATTGTAGTTTCCAGTGAAAAGAAATAGACCCCTCGTTAGAATTTGCCCGTGGAACTGTGGTTTTACGTGTTTTTGTAAAAAAAATGGCAGACGCTTTAGCACATTTAGTTGTTGATGGCAATGAGGCACTGGAATTGAAACTTGGTAAGCAAACGTCAATTTAAATTGTGCAGTTAGTTTTAGACCTTTGTTTTCACATACTTAGCTAAAGCTTCCTCTTTGTCACAGTGCGAGAAGCAGATGATATTGAAGATGATGACACAACTTTTGGCCCAGACATGTGTCATCAAGTTTTTGGCGAAAATGAAAATATCTTTGGATACACAGACTTAAGAATTAAACTATTCTACAGTGCAGCTAGCCTGCAAACATACCTTGGCATATCATACTCAGATAAGGTCAGTATAGTCCATCAAACTTATCTGACCTGGTGGTCTTTCAGTTTCTAAATTCTCATTCTCAAAATAGTACTTTATATATTTTAAAACTATATTAGTATATAGTACAACAGTATAATTTTTAGTAATAGTACTATACTCTTGGAACATTTACATACCAACAATAATTTGTTGTAGTAAGGTTACTTAACAGTGAATTCAACATAACAAATTACACCAAAACACTGTCTTGCACGCCTTACACTAAAGTTTGATAGTTAGTGCTAATATTACCAGGTAGATTCAATTCAGCTACTTACAACAATTTATTATTAAATAGATTATACTCGGTTTATTTTTTAATTTAATTTAGTTTTTAATAGTATTATATTATATATCAATATATTATGATTACTTAATAAATACATTTAATTTTGATGAATATGTATATATAAATTATTCTTGCAAGAACTTTTTTATTTTTCAGTATGAAAAGTCCCTGGGATCCTATGCCCCCATACCTGTTTCTAAGAAGCAAACTATCTCTGTGCCAAATTTTGTTTAGATCAGTTCATTTGTTGAGCCATTAATATGTAACAGATAGTGTAGTATAAATTATTAATATGGGTAATTTTGTCTGCTTTTGGTATAGTTATTATAACTATACCGATTAGTGGTAATAAAGCTAGTGGACCCCAACATTAATTCCTCAGGCGACGAAACTTTACAGTATGATAAAGTATCATGAGTTAAAACTTATATCAAAAATATCCAATAAAAAATCAGAAAGGAAGTAAGGTTTTTTATGGTATACCCAATTGTTAAAGCAGGAAGGTACATTATCGCTTAAATGCAGTTTAGGTTTGATAATAAAATCAGTTTAAATATCAATGTTCTGCATGATTATTCCGTTTGATATTTCGGTCTTGAGTATAAATATACTACCTACTATTATTTTAAAAATAAATCAATGAAATATTCTGTCATAAATTTTATATAATACCTAACTTCAGCATGGATTTTTTTTGGATATTTTTTCATAAGGTTTGGTTCATACCATACTACAACCCTGCCAAGTTTCATTGACTGAGGTTTTAATGCGGGGTCTCCATACAACAAACCACCCCCTTGCCTAGACTAATTAATAAGTTGGTTTATTTATTATAAGATTAGTAACATCTATGGCAGCCCTGAAGGCATTAGGACTTCTGTCACTTTGTCATGTCTGACATAAATTAAATTTTAAGTAACTTTGATGCATTTTTAATATTATGCAGATTGATCCAAAAAAGTCTGGGGGCTTGAAGCCAGATGATGTGGAAGGTGCACTACAAAAGGTGCTGGCACCTGGATATGTCACAAATATAGATCAATTTGTCTCTGCACTCAAAAAAGACAAACAGTTTAAACCCCATGGTATTCTTGTACAGACTTTCACTACAGTAAACCGTAAGTTTTAATTTTATTTTATTAGACTAAATTATTTCATTAAGTTGAGTATCTTGTGTTTAATCAAATTGAAACTTCATCAGTTTCTCCACCATGGCCGGGGTGGAATTTTTGGAATTACAATTACAATTTCCCCTGTAAGGAATATAAGTTAACTAACAAGTTAACAGTCCGTAACCCCGTAAACCGACATTTTAAGAACTTTTGATGAGCTTTGTGCATGAGATATTATAACAAAAAAAAAATTAAAACATTAAAGATTAATCTTTCCTTAGTAGACTGTTGCAAAAAAAATAATTAGTTTTATTGAAATATAATAGTGAAATTCTCATTCTTGCAGAATACGTTTACCATTTTTACACTTTTGGGTGACACTTTTGACCCATATAAATCCACGAAAAATTATAATAAATGACGTATAAAAAATACACTCTGTAAAATTGGACTGTTGCAATTCGTTTTTATACGTTCTATACAAAATTAGTTAATAAAAAATCCAATCAATGTGCACGATTTATCGAAATTTACGCGTCACAATAACCTGTATTTCTTAAAAGTTTGGCGAAATTACTGATAAAATAAAATTTACCATGAATGTTTATTATTTATTTAACATAAATTGTAAAAAAATAAAGTATACCTATATGACCAAAAAAATATTATCAAAGTCTGATGATGAAAATGGTAATGCAGATCGTACGACCGCACGTACGTACGAACTTGACTACGCAAAGTATCAAAGTATCTTTACCGGCCTATGTCGTCTATGTGTGAGTGCATCCTAACGGTCTACTGTGCGGTATACCTACAGATTCCAAAACTGACCGATGGCGAGAATACGGCCTCTTAAGTCAACTGGTTTTGTCCTGTGCATATTGCGAACGCTTGTTACTTGTTGCCTGACCTAAAATAATATTATATTTCTATGTGAAGCAATGAATTGCTTGTAGCATTAAAGTCAAAGTCATCTGATAGCAAGTGATGATGCAGTCTAAGGTGGTAGCAGGCTAAGCTGTTAGGAGTATTACAGTTATATTAAACCCATACCTCTAATCGGTTTCTACACAGTATCAAAATGGACCGCTATATTGCTTGGCGGCACGTCTTTGCCGGTAGGGTGGTAACTAGCTACGGCCAGACCAGAGAAAATTCAGAAATTATAAATTCCTAAATTTCCCTGCTGGGGACCGAACCTGGACCTGGGACCTCCCATGCTTAAGACAACAACGCTCAACACTGCCTCAGGGAGTGCGTCAAAATGTCGGCAAAGATTCGACTGACATGAAGATTTAACTCTGAATTAACGCTTATGGGTGAATTCAGGAGATCAAATCTGGAATAATTATTTATTATTGTGACTATTAGGGTAAGAATTATTAGCCAAGTCGTAGTGATATTATGTGGGACCTTAGAACTTAGATTAGATAGAGATATTTTATCCTTTTAGGAGATGGAGGTGAAACTCAAAATTTTGAAGTGTACTATTGCGAGACCTCAACACCGGGCTTCTTAGCATTCCATAAACGCCTACAGACATTCCTGCTATGGTATGTTGATGCTGCTTCTTTCATTGATGTGGATGATGACCAATGGACATTCTTTACTGTGTAAGTAAAATTTTCCATTCTTAATCTATATAAATAAAAATAATTGTTACTAAGGGCATAACTTCCGAATGACTGCACCAAATAGGATAATTCTTTTTTTTGTATTCGTTATAGTCAGGACAAGGTTTGTATAAAAATACTTAAGAGTTCCCGCGGGAACTGAAAAACCACAAATGGATGTTTGTTACTCAATCACGTTAGAACGGCTGAACGGATCTGAATGAAATTTGGCACAGAGATAGATTATAGTTTGGAACAACACATAGCATAGGATACTTTTATCCCGGAAAATTAAAGAGTTCCTGCGGGAACCAAAAAACCTGAATCCACGCGGACGAAGTCGCGGGCATCAGCTAGTCCACACTAAAATTATAGTGAATGAAATTTTAATGAAAAAAATGAGCTGAAAATAGTACATTTTTGACTGAGGGGAGAAAGTGACCGATTAGTCATCTGCTAGTAAATAATAATTAAGTGCATAATATGTTTTCACAAACACATATTTTGAATCAGATTCGAGAAATACCGCAGCAGCGAGGGCGACTACCGCTACGCCGTGTCCGCGTACGCGACGGTGTACCGCTACTACGCGTACCCGCGCCACACGCGCCCGCGCATCTCGCAGGTGCTCACGCTGCCGCCGTACAGGAAGATGGGCATATGTGCCAACCTGCTGCAGGTCAGTGTATCCACCACCACCACTACAGAAGATTAACGTCCCACTGCTGGGCACAGGCCTCCACTCTCATAGGAGAGAGGGAATTAGAGCTTATACCCACCACGCTGCTCCAATGCGGGTTGGCGGGCTATAACAACTATTATCATGTTAGTGATAATAACCGGGACCGACGGCTTAACGTGCTCTCCGAGGCACGGGGGGATACACCGCCAACTTCCTAACTTCGGGCTAGTACTGAGAATTTCTAATCAGAAAAACCCAATACTTGTTATGGCTCGACCCGGGACTCGAACCCGGGACCTCGTTGGCCACAGTCGAACATGCCAACCACTAGACCAACGCGGCAGTCAGTTTGGTCAGTGTATACTGCTTGCCAATTCACTCCCGCGCGTCTCACGAGTAAATAATGTCCTCCCGACCGAATTTCGGCCACGGCGGCCAATCTACATATAGATTAGCCATCTGCGCGGGAGATATTACAGTGCACTAGTGTGTTAAGGCACACACAGGTGCACTCTCTGTTCCTTTACTCTCATAGCCCGATGGGACGGAAAATCCGACACGACCGAAGATAAATCAGGCGCAGGAGCGACAGCTTTACGTGCTCTCCGAGGTACGGGGGTGAAACAGCGCCAACTTCCCAACTCCGGGCTAGTAATGAGAACTTCTTGTCAGAAAAGCCCAATACTCAATTATGGCCCGACTCGGGACTCGAACCCGGGACCTCGTAAGCCGCAGTCTACTAACCACTAGACAAAGGAGGCTATAACTGTAACTGAATGCGTCGGCCGCATTCGGTGTTATCGGCTTCGTAAACCGAATTGTTTACATCAGCCCCCCGATTATGTAAGAACTAGCTGATGCCCGCGACTTCGTCCGCGTGGATCGAGGTTTTTCGTGTCCCGCGGGAACTCCTTAATTTTCCGGGATAAAAAGTAGCCTATATGTTATTCCAGACTATAATCTATCTCTGTGCCAAATTTCATCCAGATCCGTTCAGCCGTTGGGGCGTGATTGAGTAACAAACATCCATACATCCATACATCTATCCAAACTTTCGCATTTATAATATTTATTTGATTGTCGATCAAATGGTAAAGGTTCAGCGTCAAAGTAATATAAACCATAACTGCATTGAATTAAGAGCTCAATTTCGTGTATCCATTCTTATACGTTAGAGTATCGTACATACCTAAACGTATAAGAATGGGTACACGAAATTGACCTCTAATTTAATGATGTTATGGTTTAGTTACTTTGCCGCAGAACTTTAACGATTTCATCGGCCATTCTTACATGATTGGGGGGCAGGTCGGTGAAGGAATGCGTCGGACTCTAATGTACAGTAGTGAATGGTCTTATATAAGTATTTGTATTGGGAACCTCTGGGTTCGATTCCTATCACACTATTTAAATAAAAAAATAAATAACTCTTTATTTGGAATTACCAAAGACAGTGAAGGTACAAAAACAAAATTTCTAGAAAAAAAAACTTAGAACCAAACTGTGACACAAAAATAATTCCAAAAAGGGCATCGGCTCAGCCTTATGGTGTAGTTTGGTGTGTTATGGTGTACAGTGCAATATTATATTTTCAATATTAATATTTGCAATTTTATATTTTCTAAATTAGTATTGGGAGTATCATATAATCTTTTAATTGTCGGGTATGTCACACTCTCTTTAACGTTTCTGTGGTGGTGTCGTGTGGTGCGGGTTGTTACGTTCCCTCAAATATGGTTGAGCGAAGCAATGGCTGGATCATGTGTCATGCTCGTGAACGGGTGCCACCGTCGGAAATGGGGCTGCCTCTGTCTGCCAGTCTTGGCGTGTATTGAGTGTTGTATGCTCGTAAAAAAAAGCTTACTATACAATCGAAGATTACGTAAATGATAAAAAAAAAGCGTGGATTTGATTCGCTCCAGCTATGCGTGGGACTGCAGTTACTTGTATCATTATGATGATTGTAAGTTTTGATGGAAAAGAGCAACCACCGAGTTTCTTGCTGGCTCTTCTCGGTAGGAATGGCATTCCGAACCAGCGGTATATTCATATTATAACGATTCAAAAGCGCTTGTAAAAGCTTATTTGAATAAAAAACATTTGAATTTTTTTTTTTTGAATTTTGAATTGGCAGGCAATCTATTCACATTTCATACTGCACTCAGAAGTGGTGGATATAACAGTGGAAGATCCCTCGGATGACTTCCAGAGGATCCGAGACTATGTGGATGCCAAGAATTGCGAAACTCTACCAGCCTACCAGCCTGCCAAATTAATACAGGGGTATGTTGTGACTTATCAAGTAAATAAATAAATAAATAAATAATCTTTTATTTAGCCAAAAAAACAAATTACATAACAGAAACATACGTATATGGAGTACCACAGCTCTCCTGGAACCAAGGTGCCAACCAAGATTTAAGCCAACCTTGGTTCCACGAGACCTGGGCAATCACTCCTTAAAACTAACTTAGAATCTATATTTATTGGCTAAACGAGGCGCTGCCTCAGCTTGATGCTGCAGCCAGTCGACTGCAGCGCTGGTTTTCAGGCATGACCCCTAGTGAGGTCACGGGCTAATCGGAAGCGCAATATATATATTTTTAAAACAATACCTAATATTATACCTATTAGGTAACAGAAGTATAAATTATTATTGGTGTGATTATAGTATTATAAAGTAGTGATTTAATTTAATGTAAAGTTGGAAATTTACAGAAAATCTGTTCCTACAGGATTTTAAATAGTCTGAAACCCACACAGGCAATTGCCTGTCATGTTATGTTTAGAAGATTTTGACAAAATTTGGTACAGTGATGAGGCCTTAGGGGCTACAATCCTAGAAAATTTAATTTTATTTAGAAAAAGAAAGATTTTTTATCCCAGAAAATAAAAAATATCCTATGGAATTTTTAAAAACTACAATCTGTGCAGACAAAGTCTTGGCCATCATCTAGTATTCAAAATGCAAAATGGTGTTTGAGGCCCATCTCTGTTCAATTGATTCCAACAAAATTTATGTTGCGTTTCAGGGCCAGACATAGGCTTCTTTTTATCCCGGTAAATAATACAGTTCGTATGGGCATCTTTAAAAACCGTGCCTCGGAGAGCACGTTAAGCCGTCGGTCCTGCGCCTGATCTCTCTCCGGTCGTGTCGGATTTTCCGTCCTATCGGGCTATGAGAGTAAATGAACAGAGAGTGCACCTGTGTTTGCGCACACACTTGTGCACTATAATATCTCCCGCGCAGATGGCTAATCTCTCTGGAGATTGGCCGCCGTGGCCGAAATTCGGTCGGGAGGACATTTAAAAACCTAAATTCAGACAGATGAAGTTGTAGGCATCATCATGTTTAAATAAATACATAATGATTTATTCATAGGATTAATAATATTATTAATGATGTATTTTCATGTTTTTAAATGATGCTATCTATGGTTTTGACTGTATTCCAAGATCACAAAAAAAAGTTGTATGGGTTAAATATATTATAACTGCCATATCCCTAACAGGCGCCATAGCCCGCTACCATCTCACACTGCATCATCACTTACCACCAGGTGAAATTGCAGTCAAAAGCTAACTTTTTTTTTCTGCATTAGATTTTCGGTCGAGATGGCGAACCAAGCGCGAAACAAGTTGAAGATCAATAAGAAGCAAGCGCGGCGTGTGTACGAGATCTTACGCCTCAAGAACACAAACTTATCAGACAAGGCCGCCTACCTCACATATAGACTAGACGTCAAGAACAGACTCAATGCACCTTTCCAAGTGAGCACAGACTTTGTAGTTAATATTATGTTGGGAGTGCTTACAATTACAATAAAATCTATATTCATATTATAAATGCGAAAATTTGGATGGATGGATGGATGGACGAATGTTTGTTACTCAATCACGCCAGAACGCCTGTACGAATCTGGATGATTTGGCACAGAGATAGATTATAGTCTGGAATAACACATAGGCTACTTTTTATCTCGGAAAATGAGTTCCCGCGGGAGCCATAAAACCTCAATCCACGCGGACGAAGTCGCGGGCATCGGCTGGTAATAACTTAAAACAAACTTTATAAGTTGGACATAAAGTTCCTTTTGCATTGTTGCCTATAGAGTATAGATGAACATAGAGTCAGGAACATTTTAATGATGTCTCGAAAGAGAATGCTTCTATGAGTTGGTGTCCCTCTCGCTCACATGGCCACCGCCATAGATCAAGAATATTATCTTCTTTTTTAGATATAAAAATGAATCCCTATATCCCTTGGTCACGGCATCACGCGTGAACGGCTAGACCAATTTCGCTAATTCTTTTTTGTTGCATTTGTTTGTACCCCGGGATGGTTTATATTCATAATTAGACCCGGTAGAGGGCGCTGCAATCGGGTTCGAGATTCAGGTGTCTGTATCTATTTTTTCACGGCCCATCTGTATAATCGACGAAATAGGTACAGAGAGTGTGCGAGCATTTTTATTCATACCGAATGATGATGACATATACTCGTAATATTATCATCTAGTAAATACTAAGTTTTGTATTTTATTAATTTGCAGAAAAAGAAGTTGGAAATGAAAAAGTTACAAAAGGTATTAAAACCAGAGGAATATGCAGCAGCTATCACATCTACAGGGTTGGGAGAGACGCAGGCGCGACTCTCTGCCCAGTACCTAGCGTTAGAGGACGAGTACCGACGCATCATACATAGGATGCAACAAGACTAAATACCATTCATTTATTATGTTAAAAACGTGTCTACAGTGAAGTGTCCAATAAACAAGTGCTAAGGATGACTGTAAGTTGAAACGGAGCAGAGCGTAGATGTGTTTAGTGGGCCAATCAGATGTGTGATCTAAACATAAAAAAAGGAAAAAGTGTCTGACTGACTGATCTATCAACGCACAGCTCAAAGTACTGGACGAACATCAAACATAGGATGCAACAAGACTAAACAATACCATTCATTTATTATGTTAAAAACGTGTCTACAGTGAAAATAAACAAGTGCTAAGGATGACTGTCAGTTGAAACGGAGCAGAGTGTAGATGTGTTTAGTGTGCCAATCAGATGTGTTATATAAAAGGAAAAAGTGTCTGACTGACTGATCTGTCAACGTACAGCTCAAATCACTGGACAAATCTGGCTGAAATTTGGCATGCTATTATGACGTAGACATCCGCTAGAAAGGAATTTTAATGAAAAAACTAGAAGTTTAATTCGCTTTAATCCACCACACACACGCATGATAATGCACGATTGTGATTCACAATCGTGCATTATCAAAAATAAAATAAAATAAAAATAAAATTAGAAAGGAATTTTGAAAATTCAACCCCTAAGCGGCGGGACAAACAGAAGTGGCGAGGGGCGAGTTGCGCACCGTAGGTATGGCGCGCCGAGCATACTGAAGAGGAAATACATAATTTGTATGAAATACATAGAAGCGGCGGCGCCCGCTCGCTTCTCGACATTTCTATTTATGTCCCGCGCCTAAAGGTATAAGGGTAATATAGGGTTCGTGTAGTTCACGCGGACGAAGTCGCGGCCATAAGCTAGATAATTTTTTTAAAAATAAATTACAAAAAATCCAAATTGCTCCTCTCGGGAATTGAACTCACAATACCAACAAAGGTCTCCAACATTGATGTATTCAGATTGGTCTGCTAATCATATCTTCGCTTCCCTTTAGTGGACTGACACTCTAATCCAGGACGCCCATTGGCTACTATTTCTTTCGGTTTTCAACAGACGATCGTCTGATATATTTAGTAGCTTAGACTTCTAATGGCAACATCGAGCATTTCACGATGTCATTGAGAAGTTTAAGCTCCTTGGGACTCTCGGGTCCAGATTGAATGCTTAAGCTTCAATGGCCAATATGTGTCTAGACTCCAGCCTCAAGATAATATTATTTTGTCAGTGCATGTTCTCTGAAAAATGGAAGGCTTACCATGAAAAAGTTGAACAATTCATTTCTTTATATAATTTAATATTTTCATATAAAAAAGTCTCCAGTGAAGTTTTGAAACAAGTGCCTAGTGGGAGATTTTCTTCCCATTCGATCGCGTCAACGTTAACATGCGCTTGTCATCTGGCGCTCGATATCTTAAGGTGGACTACACAGGTCTGCCCGCGAAATTCAAATTTAAATTGGTTTTTTGCAATTTATTAACTAATACGACAAAGTAGGCTTATGGCATTCCAATTGCGCCAATGGCAGTATCATCTTCACAGGGTTATATAAAAATCTTTATTTGAAAGTGTCCAGTTTAAGTAATTAATCAGATTATCGACTAATTTGTGAGTAACTCACATCCAACTCGATAGTCTAACTAATTTCTTAAACTGGACACTTTCAAGTTAAAATTTTTATATAACCCTGTGAAGATGATACTGCCATTGGCGCAATTGGAATGCCATAAGCCTACTTTGTCGTATTAGTTAATAAATTGCAAAAAACCAATTTAAATTTGAATTTCGCGGGCAGACCTGTGTAGTCCACCTTAACTTAACTTTAACGCGATCGAATACGTAAAAAAAACTCCCACTCGGCCTGTGGGTCATTTCTTTATGTATTTGCTCAGTGAATTTGTTACATGTTATATTGTGTTCACTATAATAATTGAAAATGTGACGTTCTCATATCTGTTTTTATACTGGTCAATGATCCCTGATGCCGAATTGTCTATATATTATATAAAAATAATTTTCTGTTATCCTATTCTAAAGAAAACCAATTTTCATTTATTATTAGAATGATTTATTTTTCTATTGATTGTTGAACTCGTGCCTTACTCAATAATTCCGATAAGTTCACTTAATCTTAATCTTCTGTAATGCAGTTGCCAGGATTTTGTTATTTTTTCTTGAAATTAAAAAATGTTTGTAATTTCAGTGGTCTTTTTTTTAATTAAATTTTTACCTTTGAAGTAAGCTTATTATGCTAAATCTGCTGAACAGATTTTGATAAATTGTGAGTTATAATTAATTGAGCAATATATTTATTGATGCCTATGAAGATATCATATGTGTTATAAGGTATCGTTATAGGCATAGTCAAATGTGTTACTATTGGATTTCTTGTCAAAGAATTCAAATAAAAGAGTGAGCTGTCTTCACATCGTTTATTTAGCTTTTTTTAATATAAAAAATAAAGCGAGCTTTAAATGAGATCTGTAAACTTAAAACTATCAAAATAGGTACTAAAATTGTGCCATAATACAATACGTAATACAATGTTCTACATTTTAATGTATAATCTGTACGCTTCAAATTTCAATGCGACCGGGAAACGCCGTCTGATACATAATACATTTCTCCAAACCACTCATTGTGCTCTTCCAAGTACCTAAAATAACCGAAACTTATTAATCTAATGAAGAAACATATTTATATTACACAATAATTATAACGCTACTTTGAGTTTTTTTTAATATTTGTAAGTAATTTTTTTAAGGTGAATATATTCTACGCGACCAAGACGCTTCGTGGCGCCAATTAATGTTAAACTTGGTTGATGTAAAATAATCAATATCATCATATCAACCCATCGCATCATCACTTCCCATCAGGTGTGATTGTCGTCAAATGTCCTATAATGAATAAAAAAAATTGCCAGCTTACTATAATTGAGTATTAGGTAGTCTTCTCAGATCTGAGAAGGTTTGGCCATAGTCCACCAGACTAAGTAATGTCCACCAGACTAAGTAATGTCCACCAATCCACGAGAATTCAGATCGCAGAATTTGTTTTGAGCAAGTTCGGTTGTATACGAAGTTACAAGCAAAAATTTCGAATTCCATTGTATTTTTCAAATGTAAGTATGTATTATAAAATTGTATACTCACTGAACAAACATATCTATATGTTTTAATATTAGTTTCAGCTTGAAGTCGGGCATTTGTGTTGCATTTAAAAAGTCCGGTAGCTTCACTGCAACAAAAGGATAAAATTGTATTTTTGTCAGTTCGAGTCACCTAATCAGAACTGAATATAGCAAGATATATTTACCAAAGAGTCTCGCTAGATGAATGGCTCCATACACCCTACAAGGGAGGTGCTCCGTATCCTCACGCGGTACCAATTGCCATTTACCCACCTAGTCAAAATAACAAGAAATATAAATTATGGAATAAATGATGTTTTTTAACGCTTTGGAGAAATGTATGCGTGCTGTCAGAGAAGATTTTTCTAGCCAATGCACAATTTTTATTGTACGTTTTTATTGTAAACAAAATTATACCGACGACTACATCCATACATAAGTTGTGAGTGGTAAAAATCTAATTTTGTCCAAATCACACCTGAGTCACGAATGGCCAAAATCGTATTTTGTCCAAATCACACTAGAGTTACTAATGGCCAATATCTCATTTTGTCCTAATCGCACCCAATTCGCAATTGGTGCATTTCTCATTTTGTCCAAATCGCGATTGGTCCAATTCGCGGTTGAAAAGCCCATTATAGAACAGTATTCAAAATTTCATGTTTTAGTAATGAAATTCGATAAATTAATGAAATACAATAATTTTATACTTTAACTTGACTAAGATAACTAATGTGATACTGTAATTAAATTATACCGACGAAATATTATAAATACCTAACAATTTGCACACCATTATAATATGGTAGAATATGCAAGGGAAATACTATTTTAATATATATTCCTGTAAGTAGAATATTATTTATTTATATATTAATTCATGTTAAACGTGTATCAGAGGCGCGTTATACCTTGTCGAGCAGTTGCGAGAGCGGGTTGCGCGCGGGCGCGGCTGGCGCGGGCAGCGGGCGCGCGGGCCGCGCCCAGCTCTCGCTCATCGACGAGCCGCTGCTCTCCACGCTGTGTGAACACGATATAGACAATATTCTAAACTATTTAACTACAACTATTTTTTTGTATACTACAATTATCTAGTCTAGTAGGAGGAAATTAGTGATGTGATTTATATTTAAGACCTTTTGTCTTCATAGCAACGCGAGCATGTCAAGATTTTTATGTATAGTTTATTCGAAATTAAACCTTAACACTAAAGCATTAAAGTTTAATTTCGAATGTAGTATATTCCTTTTGTCTTCGTAACAACGCGAGCATGTCGGCGACATACTCGCGTTGTTTTTCTTTTTACCTAGACTAGAACTTGAAATTAATATTTCTGTAACAAGGAACTTCGTTCCTATCTGGTGTCCCACGACACCACACGTTTTTTTTATTATTTCTTAAAATCAAATATTTGGCACCTATATGTCGCAAACATTTATCGTAGTTTCAAGGTCACGCGCACTGACACCGATTGAGTAGGAAAGTTAAAATCCGTTTGTTATCGTATCTGTATCCGCGGATTTTGACACCAAATATCCGTATCCGCGGATATACATCTTTAAAGATCCGGCACATCACTAGAGGAAATAGCGAAGTTTTAGGCAAGGAAATTCCTTGAAGGAATATGCCCATATTTCTTTTTAAATTCCGCAAGGAGCGAATCCTCGGATGGTGGCATCGTAATTGAACGTTAAATGCCTTGGTATGCCTTTGCAATCATTGCTGGGGTAGCGGTCAAAGTTTTAAGTATATAAGTCTTCTTTAATCTATATATATATAAATCTCGTGTCACAATGTTTGTCCTCAATGGACTTCTAAACCACTTAACCGATTATAATAAAATTCGCACACCATGTGCAGTTCGATCTAACTTGAGAGATAGGATAGTTTATATTATATAGATTAGGATTATTAGTGCTACCCGTGCGAAGCCGGGGCGGATCGCTAGTAAGTACTATAGATCAGAGACAATAATTCATAAATAATTAATTCTAAAATAGCCCTTGCCGGAAATCGGAACAAGGCAACAACAAAGGAACAAAATAATGAAGATCATAATGATTGCTGGTTTACCTTGAAGATAATGTTTCAAATGTCCTTTGTTCCCCCGTGGAGGTGGATGGCGCTGGCTCTTCGTTTTCTGATTGCGACACTGCCGACTTGTGTGAACGGAGTCTAGAGAAGAGCAGTTTTTGTATTTAGAAATTAGAATCATACAAACATGGCCAATCCCCGAATACCGGAGATCACCTCTAAGCTAGTAATTTTCGATTTATTTCACAGTTATACCTAACTAATACTTATTATAAATGCGTATGCGTTTGTTTGTTTTTTTGTTACGCTTTCATCTTTTCAACCGATTCTGGAGGACACAGACTACTGTATTTTTTTTTGTATCGGAAAATTCCCGCGAAAAAAATACTAAAACAACGCGGCTGAAGTCTCGGCTATCAGCTAGTAAGCAATAAAGCCTATATGTTTTCAGTTTATTTGTTTTATCACTTGTCATTTTTTCACTCCATCGCCGGTCTACAAATGAGCACGTGTCCCCTCTCAAAATGAGTAGGGTTTGGTTGTAGTGTTACAACAGTACGGATTGGTAGATCTATGAGAAAGAACATTATATAGGTATAGCATTTGCACACAAATCTCTAAAAAGTTACAAGTGCGTGGCCGAACATCGAAACTACTAGTCTATCACAGCTTTTTTATCATCCACTACAAGGTCCACTGTAAGTTAGCCCTTGACTGCAATTTCATCTGGCGGAACGCTTTATCGCTTGGCGGTATGTCTTTGCTTCGCCGTACAGCCACCGCGAAGTCTACCCACCAGATCAGACCAGAGAAAATTCTCAAATAATGAATTCCCAATTGATCCTGCCGGGGGACCAAGCCCAGACCACCCCTATTATTATTATATTTTGCTACGATTACCGATTTCGGGAACGCTTTTCCCGTTACGAGTGCAATAAAACCTCTATCTATTTAGTACTAGCTGACCCGACGGACTTTGCCCTGTCTTATCTATGAATATTGAATTTGAATAATTGTCAACACGCAACTGTCAGTTATGTCAAACGCCATAAGGTTAGAAAAGGAGAAAAGGTTTAAAAAAGGTTAGAAAAGTTAATATGGGCGTTAAGTTTTCTTAAATTTTCTTTCTTATATATGAACCTTCTTACAATAACAAACACAACAAAAAAGAATTAACGAAATTGGTCCAGCCGTTCAAGCGTGGTGGCGTGACCAAGGGACATAGGGATTCATTTTTATATCTATTTAGTATTAACCTTCTAGCGAGACTGTGCGATCTGGGCGCGGCGCGGGGCTCCCGCCTCGCGCCGTCGTCTGTTCGCGGCGAGCTCCGCGCGCCCTCGCTACGCTCGCGTGCGTCCTCGCTACGCTCGCGTGCGTCCTCGCTACGCTCGCGTACGTCCTCGCTACGCTCGCGTGTCTCCTCGCTCTCCGCCTTTTCCGCCTCCGCCTCGTCTTCCGCTTCCGCTTCCGCCTCTGCTTCGTGGTTCTCTGCTATTGGCTCTAGATAAATTAAAACGAACATAACATAATGCAATGCACTGGCGTGGTTTTTTTGTTGAAAAAACACTATATTTTGTTTGAAATTTCATATACATTAGTACGTGGAATACGTATTAAATTAATATGATTGTCCTATGATAATGATAATAAAACAGACAGACGTTCGCATTTAAAATAAATAAATTCTTTACTACATAGGCCCAATCATTAGGTCAATCTCACAAAGTCACCAAAATTATTAAATAACAAAATTTTGAAAAATTGCATACAATTATTAAATTCATATACCTAGTGAAACAATAAGATAAAAATTAAGAAATAATATAGCACTAATAAAACAATAATAATTATTATTCACTTTGTCACTTTTATAGAAATAAATAATTATAATTTGGCGTTTCTTGTTCCAGGCAATACTTGCAATCCATACTACTTATTATTATAAATGCGAAATGTGTCTGACTGTCTGTCTGCTACGCTTTCACGGCCCAGCTGTTCAACCGATTTTGATGAAATTTGGTATAGAGGTAATGTCCCGGGGAAGGACATAACTAGGGTACTTTTTATCCCGGAAAATTAAAGAGAAAACCTTAATCGACGCGGACGAAGTCGCGGGCATCATCTAGTTCTAAAAATGCCTGTAGATCAAGATATTTTAAGTATCATAAGATCAAGGTACGTTTATGTGCCTCCTGCTAACAGCTGCACTCACTACCAAAATTAATTACATTTTAAATATAAAGCTAGAGAGCCCGAGAGTTGTCAAGGGTTTAACATAAGTATATACCTTCTCCGTTTTCTCCGTGTTCAGGGTCTGGCGGCAAATGAGAGTACTCTGGCACCTTGGGACTCTTAAGGTCGACCTCCAAAGTCTCCACTGTCACGTCTCCTTGCGTGGGGTCCTGGTTCTCTTCGTCTTCATCCTCAGCCTCAGACTTTGAATCCGGTCTATGAAAAAAAATTGTTTGACCTTCAGGCTTCAACTAAGACAACATGCATGAGGAATTCCGAACGCAGCAAATCCATATAAAGTCTATGGGTCTATCACACACGTACAGTAGTTTTCCGTCCGAATTTATGTCCGTTTCGGAATTCCGAATGGGAGCATGTGCGTTCGGAATTCCGAACGGGAAAATTGTCTAGCGTATCTCGTTTTAAGAGGGCTCAGTACGCGCGACCGAAGTTGCCGGCGCACGTGGGTAACCTGTTTGCTATTTCACCTAAAATTGTGTTAGAAAGTGCGTGTTGGGTGCGAGGCACGATGATTTTCACCGAAATCAAACGCGCGAAAAGGGTTGAACAGTCGTTCTGGAAACCCGTTTGTTTGTAAAAACTACTAAATGTATGTTTACAAAGTAAAGTTATTTCAACTAATGGAAAAAATAAACTATGTTATGTACGGAACCCTCACTTATGGTTGAGAGAGATACGAAACTGCATACAAATTTGTCGTTTTCATGCAGGGACGAAAGTATTCAACATTCTGAGAGTTTCCTCTATCAAATCCCTGCCACAGCATTGCTCATTGCTTTGTCTAGACGACTCTTAGGAAAGAACGTATCTCGTTATACATACAGTGCAACTTACTCATCAATATATTGCCCGCAAAATTCGTAATACTGATCGACTTCTTGCTTGTACAACAGATGCCCACGCAGTATGAAGTCAAAGTACACCCTCAGCCCATCCGCCACCTCCCGGAGTAAATTTAATCTGCAAAAAATACGTAGGTATATCATTTGGGACATGAGAAATGAGAACAACCAATGGCATATTATTATTGCTAAGTAAATTAATTGTAATTTTTTTTTTAAAAGAGCAACCTCCGAGTTTCTTGCTGGTTCTTCTTGGTATGAATGGCATTTCGAACCACTTAGATTTACAAGCACACAAATTAGATTCACTTGACGATTCAAAAGTAGGTACCTACTTGTAAAAGTTTATTTGAATAAAACCATTTGAATTTTGAAAATATTTCATTTTACTAAATGGCGTCAACACTACTAAGCAAATAGCAATTACATACAATGAAAGTACTCGTATTCAAAGTATGTAGACCAAAATAATAATGAATTCAAATTCATTCAAAGCTAAACGAGCCGCGAAGCTGAAGTGCTATGGGTTCGTGGTTCGAGAACAGATTTAAGACATCAATTTGGGAATTTAAAAGTTCAGACTTCTCTGATCTGGTGGGAGGCGACGCGCGGACGCTAGACCACAGACTACAGTGTATAAACGCTAGACCTCGCGTCTCTGTATTGAGAAATAGTATGAGCAGCGCTAATTAGAGGGTCTTCCATAAGACCTAAAATTCACATATTCGGTTAGTATTAAGTTTGATAACCACTTTAAAATATAGATTAAAGAAAAAAAATTGCGCTGTTTGATGATGTCACAACTCACAACTATGTATTTCATACAAACTTCCATGTCAGAAGTGCGTTTTTAAGTTTGGTAAAGACTGATTTAATTGAGTTGTCATGATCCCATTGGCGCAGGCGCGTTCGACTGCAGGTTTCACATACAATTTGACAATTCAAGTCCGGAGCAGACACTGGTTAGGGATATGGATTTAATATGTTATATTTTAGCCAGCTAAGTTAGCCCGTTTACATCTTAGCCATCCTCACTTACTACCCTGAGTGAGATAACAGTCAATGGCTAATTTGTAGCGGAATAATAAAAAACCGGCCAACGGCGAGTTGGACTCGCGCACCGAGGGTTCCGTACAAACCTGTAGTAAGTTTTACGATTAATGAATTTAATGAACCGCAAAACTAACTTTGTTTGTAGAGGTTTATTGTTAATATCAAAAAAACTATGCTAGTTATAGCGTTGGTTTTATTTTTTCCTGTAAGCTTCTATTGACCATAATTAAATCTGTTTTAGAATGTAGAAGTATAGCCCTTTCATATGATATCCTACTCAGTATAGTTATCATACTTTGAAATTTTTTCGATTTTTTTTTATTTTAATAATGTTAAGCCACTATTTAAGTAGTCCTAGATACACAAAAGATTGACATCTGTCTGGTGTCTGAGACACACTTTACTAATCAATCATACATTAAATTTAGCGGGTACAAAGTGTACCATGCCATACACCCAAATAATACAGCAAGAGGTGGAAGTGCCATTTTAATTAAAGAAAACTTGTATCATCATCAAGAAAACAAATATGAGGAGCAAGAAATTCAGGCAGTGGCCGTAAAAGTCAAAACTGCGAGATACGAATTCTCAGTTGTAGCTATATATAGTCCTCCAAGGCATTCCATATCAAAGGAATATTATATGAACTTCCTCCAGAAAATTGGAAATAGATTTATTATTGGAGGAGACTTCAACGCTAAAAACACTTATTGGGGCTCTAGATTGACTACTACAAAGGGCAGAGAACTCCTTAATGCCATTAAAGAATTAAAATGTGATGTTATAAGTACAGGAAAGCCTACCTATTGGCCAACAGATGCACGGAAAATTCCAGACCTAATTGATTTCTTTATTTATAAAAACTTATCATCAAAATACCTAACCATTGATGAAATGTTTGACATGAATTCAGATCACTCTCCAATACTCTTAACGCTAAGTGATAGAATTATATACAAAGAACCTCAACCTGTTCTTGTGAACAAAAATACAGACTGGGATAGTTTTCAAATAGATTTGGCTAATAATATCAATTTAAATGTACCGCTTAAGAACCCGGCACAACTGAACGAAGAAGTAAGAAAGTTTGTCATAGATATTCAACAAGCTGCTTGGAATAATACACCAAAAAATAGCAAAAAGCCTCAATGGGCAGTTGCCTATCCTAAAGATATCCTTGAGCTTATCACTGAAAAGAGAAAGCAGAGGAAAAAGTGGCATCAAACTAGATCCCCACTTGATAAAAGGGTGTTGAATAACTTAACAAAGGCTCTTAGAAAAACAATCAAACGTTTTAATAATTCGCTAACCAACAGCTACCTCCAGAACCTCACGAGCACCCGTAGTTCAGACTACTCACTTTGGAAAGCAACTAGAAATTTAAAAAGACCATGTGTGCATATTCCTCCAATCAAGGAAGAAAATGGAACGTGGGCAATTAATAGTGAGCAAAAGGCAAAAAGGTTTGCAGAATACCTGGAAAATATATTCCAACCAAACGAAGGAGACCATATTGAACTAACTACGATCGAAACCAATCGAGAAAATACTTCTATTAAATTGGTAACACCAAAAGAAGTTCTCAATATGATCAGACAGCTAAACCTAAAAAAGACTCCGGGCTATGATCTTATTACAACGGAAATTCTGCGTAATTTACCAAAAAAAGCAATCGTAAAATTAACAACACTGATAAATGCAGCGTTCAGATTGAAGCACGTCCCTGACTTGTGGAAAGTTGCGGAAGTCATTATGATTGCTAAACCAGGAAAACCTCCAAATGATGTTACATCATACAGACCGATTTCTTTGTTACCGATTATTTCAAAACTCTTTGAAAAACTACTACTAATTAGATTGAAACCTATATTAGAAGAAAATAATCTGATACCTGATCATCAGTTCGGATTCAGGGAAAAACACTCCACAATTGATCAAGTACATCGAATAACAAACATAATTGAAAGAGCTCTAGAAGGAAAGAAAGTCTGCTCAACTGTATTTCTGGATGTAGCCCAAGCCTTTGATAAAGTCTGGCATGAAGGTCTTGTTCATAAACTTAAAGTATTACTGCCTGAGCCATTTGCAAACATACTGGAATCATATATATCTGATAGAGTATTTAGGGTAAGACAAGAGGATGCCTACTCTAAACTGAAGGAGATCAAAGCTGGAGTACCTCAAGGAAGCGTTCTAGGACCTATCCTGTACCTCCTGTACACGTGTGATCTTCCCGAACCAATTAATAATACGATCGCTACTTTTGCCGATGACACTGCCATCATAGCTGTGGGTAACACTCACCAAGAGGCAGTGGGAAAAGTACAAACAGCTTTAAATGAGCTCTATAAATGGACGAAAAAATGGCGTATAAGACTTAACGATTCTAAGTCTACCCATATTGACTTTACAAATAAAAAAGCAAATTACTATCCTATTTATATTGACACACAAAAGATACCCTATGCTGATACAGCAAAATATCTAGGAATGAACCTTGATAGTAAGCTACGCTGGAAAGCTCACGTCAAGAAGAAAAGAGAAGACCTAGACATGAGGTACAATAAAATGTACTGGCTCTTAGGAAGAAACTCATCGTTATCCATAGAAAATAAGATACTCTTGTATAAACAAGTCCTGATGCCAGTTTGGACTTATGGTTGTCAGCTGTGGGGCTGTACCAGAAAAAGCAATATACTAATAATTCAGCGATTCCAAAATAAAGTACTAAGGGGTATCGTCAATGCACCTTGGTACGTCAGAAACGAAGATATTCATCGCGATCTGCAAATGGACTTCGTAGATATAATCATAAGAAGACAAGCAAAATCCCACGAATACAGGCTTCATCATCATGTAAACGTCGAGGCGATCCAGCTCCTGGACAATACGGATTTAGTGCGTAGACTTAAAAGGATTAAGCCCTTCGAGTTAGTGTAGTAAAGTGAAAGTGTAGTGCTAAGTGCAATGCAAAGAACACAAGAACACATTGGTGCCAATTCTCTGTTAGTTTCTCTAAATTAGAATCGCTTATATTAGACTTAGCGACGTCTGCTATTCTGAAAACACACTTAATTGACAGGTCTAACCTAAAATTAAATCTGACAGCTCTAACTACTCAATTTAGCGATGATTTATCGAAATGCTATTCTAGTCGACGTTTTGAACTCCAAAATTAAGAAACGTCAAACTTAAATTGGATATTTTTCTCCAATTTTAGACAGGACCTCGGAAGGTGGCCGCTAAGTCTAGAGAAGCGGATTTAAGCAAAATAAACACGAATTTTCACAAAAAGTTAAATAGTTCAAGTGTAATTTCTATGCATTATTAGGTGCATTTGGGATTGAACTTAGTGTTTAAAATGATAACAGCTAAAATTAACAGTTAAAATGGAAGAAAAGCTTCTTTTTCTGGTCGGTGGAAGAAAACGTTGTTGCAGCTCTGGTTGTTTCGAGAGAAAGGTAATTTTAGGGTCAAATCTTAGTTAATATTCATAGGGCAAATAACATATGCAAATTGTGACTGGACGGACATACTTAGTTGCACTTCAAGGGTTGCTTTCGTACCATTTAGGTACGCACACCCAATGGTCTGTAGCTCTGGAGTTTCCTAAGAAAACCAAAATAAACTAGGGAAGACGCCATACAGGGAATCACCTCATGCTGTTTGCCTCTTCTATGGTAGGTAGTTGGAACTCATAGAATAGAAAAGAATTAATCACAAGCTAATTCCTTTTGTATTAGGTACTTAGCTATACCTATATCTACCCAAACCTATCAAGAACCTATAAATCAGGACCCCACCCACTGCAACATAATATTATGTAGTATAAATTACTCAGAATATTGTAAAACTAGCAAATGCCCGCGACTTCGTCCGCGTGGATTAAGCTTTTTCAATTCCCGCGGGAACTCCTCAATTTTCTGGGATAAAAAGTAGCCTATGTCCTTCTCCGGGATATAACCTACCTCTATACCAAATTTCAGCAAAATCGGTTGAAAAGATGGGCCGGGAAAGCGTAGCAGACAGACAGACAGACACACTTTCGCATTTATTATATTAGTATGGATGAGACTCACAAATAATTGTGGCTTTCTATTGGTACCAGAGTTTTCAAAAACGGGTCAGTAGATCCAGAGATTACCCACTACAACCTCACAAACTTTACCTCTTTATAATATTATTATAGATATGCTAATTAAGTAGGTAGCACAAAGTATTTCAGTTATATCTGAAGAACAAGTGCAAATTCACTCAAGTAGACTTGGAGACTGCTTCGCTCTGTGAAATAAGCATGTTCTCCCTGAACTGACAAAATATAGAAGTTGAAGTTTTTTCAACTAACGTTTACCTTCCATAAAATATTAAATTATACAAAAATTCAGTGCATTTTGCAGATTGCTGATGAAAACTAATTAATTCAAGGTGATTAACAGTTGAACAGACATGTATTCAATCTCAAGCTCCACAACACCGCTGCAAAGGCTCTGCTGAGACTGCAGGAACACAATTACACATCACCTGTTACTACTGTGCCGTGCTAATGCATGCTTAAATGTTGTTGCAGCTCTGGTTGTTCCGAAAGAAAGGTAATTTTGTAATATTCATAATCTTAGGCAAATAACATAATGCAAATTGTGACCAGACAGACAGTTATACTATAAGGGTTGCTTTCCTACTGTTTAGTTACACAAACCCAATGGTCAGTAGCTACGTAGTAATAACTAGGGAATACACCATACAGGGAATCAGCTCATGCTGTTTGCTTCTTCTGTGGTATATCTAGTACCTAGTAGTAGTTGGTACCCATACAATAAAAGAATTCAATCATAAACTGATTCTGTTTTGTATTAGGTACTTAGCTATACATACTTATATCTACCCAAACCTATGCCTAAGTGTACCTAACTAGTTTGTAATGAACCTAACTAGTTTAAAATAACCTAATGAATTATTTAAAAAGAGCAACCACCAAGTTTCTTGCTGGTTCTTCCCGGTAGAAATGTCATTCCGAACCAGTGGTAGATTCACTTGACGATTCAAAAGTACTTGTAAAAGTTTAGTTGAATAAAAACATTTGAAATTTGAAATTTTTTAATTTAAGTTTAGGAACATCTACCACTGTAGTATGGGTTAGGCAGAAGAGTAATTTTAAAAATTATTTAGATTGCCTAGATCAAGACCACATCCACTGCATCCTCATATTATGTATAAACTATAAATTACTTAGAATATTGTAAAAAATGTTAATTAAGTATGCAGTCAGTAGGCAACACATAGAATTTCAGTTATATCTAAAGAACAAGTGCAAATTAACTCAAGTAGACTTGGAGACTTAGCATCGTTCAGTAATATGCATGTTATCACTGAACTGACAAAATATACAAGTTCAAGCTTTTTCAAGTAACCTTCCATAATATACTAAATACAAAAATTCTGTGTATTTTGCAGCTGTGCTGATGAAAACCAATTATTCATGGAACAAATTGATCCAAGACTAACTGGGCAAATATTGGTTGAACCGACATCATGTATCCAATCTCAAGCTCCAGAACACAGCTGCAGAGGCTCTGCTGAGGCGACAGAAACACATTTACACATCATCTGTTACTACTGCCCTGCGCTAATGCACTAACATAGCCTTCACCTAGTCTACCGGGATAAGGCTAATAATAATTAAGGATATCCCAGTAAAGACGCTGATACTATTCTTGGCTGCAAATGGGGTTGGATCAAAGGCCTTGCATAGCTGTCTCTCCAAGACAAAGAGAATAAGATGTGGATTTCCTTGCATAAGCAAGAATAATTAGACAAGGATTTATAAATATAGGTACTTTAATTAATAAAAAGAAAATTAGTTAAATCCTTTGCTTTTTGTGTTATTCTTTTATAACAATCTACTAGGTACCTAAATAAAATTGAATAAATATCAATATATAATTAACATTAGATACATAACAATGTTATGTATACATATTTCTTTCATTTAAAGTCAACATATTGGTATACTAAGATGATGCTTGTGAACCCTTGGAAACTGATTCTCCAAGATAAAAAGTAGAAATAGTACATTTCCAGGATGTAAGCCTAAGTACCTAGCTATGTACTAAAATTTATCAAAATTGGTTAATTCGATGGTCCAATCATACAAACACATCCCCTATAACCTCAACATCAACTATAAATAGCTATTACATGTAAAATCAACTTATTTATAATTATTGTAACAGAGTGCCTGGGTCTAGGTAGACTAGACTTCAAGCATCTTGTTGTACATTCCCTGTGCAACCTGATCAGATAGGTCACACAGGATTTACCTATTTCACGGGTCCTAGTCTATGCAGGGGGGGTTTAAAATAAAACTAATATGATTCTAAGCCACACAGGTGGTTTATTGTTAATAAGTCTTACACTGATAAAAGGTTCTTAAACTGTATTTGAGACGCTAGATGCTAAACGAGACAGATTCGCGCAGAATGTAGGTTAGGTTCCTTTCGGTAAGGAAATCTACTTTTATTTTCGCGACAATTAATCCGACTGGCCTAGACTTGAAGAGATTCAGGCATCAGTTAGGATATTATACGGTACGTGGTTCACAAACACTGGACTTCGTTTTATTTCGGAATCGGAACGGAAGATAGGCGAACGCCGGTGATCGAACTCCCTACATGTCTGTCGTTGCAGCAGCGATAATTTCCGATGCAGTACCAATTGCTTCCTTTTGTAGCCTTTTACTTTCATAGGCTTGCCACCAAGTTATTCACCAGGGTGACCGAGGATGTCCATGGAGAATTGACGTTCTACGCTCTTGGTGCATAGGTTATAACTTAATTTTTAGGATGGAATTTCTCTACTAGAAGATACATTTGATTTTAATTTGCTCTTTTACTCGCTGCATTCACAGATTTTTGTGAAATCTCGAAAATCGAAATGAAAAGTGAAAACAAACAAGTTATGTACCAAAGACAACGGAATAGCATTTAATTTATTTTACGGCCCTGGATACAAGTCCTTTAAGGGAATAGCAAGTGACAACTGACCGCCACAGACGAATAAACATAGAGGTAGTATGTGGTAGCATCATGGAACTAGGAATCTGCCTAAGTAGCATTGACAAAATGTCTCTTTTTGGCAGTTTATTACGTAGTTGGTGCAAGGAACATCCATTTTATTAAAATAAAATAATTTTTTTTCGTATGAAATGCCATTTAATTAGATTTTAGTAGCAAAAAGTATTATTACGATTATTGTGCAAAAAACAAAGACAAATTGTGCAATTTTTGTTTCTGTATATGGTAACACTCGCAATTCAATTTAGACTTTAGCCTAGCGAGGATTTTACACATCCTAAATTTAGATGGAGGCATATACAGAATAGCAAATGGAAATAGAAAAGCTAAATTTGGCGATTCTTAATTTTAGTTTAGTTTAGAGAGTTGCATTCTAGAATCGCCACCATTGTCTCATAATAAAATTTAGCGTAAACTAAGATAAGTCAATGGACCAATTCTTAGATATAATTTTACAGTATAAGTTTAGGTTAAAATAATGTTACTCATTAGCTTTATTTACTCATAGGCTAGATCGTAACTTTAATAGGGTATTAACTGTTGTTAGTACTTTATGATATATAAAAAAAAAAAAAAAAAAAAGCCACTATTATACACAACTATTCCAAATTTCATGTCGATAGCTTTAATAGTTACTGAAATAATCGACTGTGACGGACGGACGGACGGACGGAGAAAGTCGCACCATAAGGGTTCCATTTTTACCATTTTGGTACGGAACCCTAAAAAGAGACTTGTTCTAAGCGCTTGAATAGTGACCTTAAAGTGTTGGGAGACCTCTCATTAGGTAGACAAGTGAAAGCCAGGCGCTGGATTGGATGCCGCTTGATGCAAGCGGCACAAGATTGTGCTATTTGGCGATATTTGCAAGAGTCCTGCATTCTGTCGGTAGTACACGTACAAGCTTACATATAAAAAGACAGTTCTCTGTCTCTCTCACTCAATGCAGTTGCATATTTTATCCACCGCCTTCGGTTCACTATATGCCTTGTTGTTCCTCATCCAAAACGTAATTTTAGTCCAGTCTAGAAAAACTTGTCCCTAACATTAACAAAGTATCACTGCATTGAATCAACCGTTTCGCCGTTTAAGATCACGTGTTCAGAATTGTGACATTTTATCATACTAATATTATAAATGCGAATGTGTGTTTGTTTGTTGGTTTGTCCTTTAATCACGCCGCAACGGAGCAACGGATCGACGTGATTTTTGGCATGGGTGTAGTTGAGGACCTTCAGAGTGACATAGCTACTTTTTATACCGGAAAATTAAGGAATTCCCGTGGGAATCAAAAAAACTTAAACCACGCGGACGAAGTCGCGGGCATCAGCTAGTTTTAAAATATTTCTCAGCAAAGCATGCTCTATATTCAGCACAGGCACGCTAAGTGAGCGGTAAATGTGGCATTGCATCGAGATGATTGCGAATTGGTGCGCGCTGCGCGGACCGCATCTACAATCATTTTGACCCGCTGAGAACTGGGTAGTTAGGAATTATTGCCTTGCTATGCTTTGTCGTTCACTGCTTGCTATGGAATCCATGCTAATCCATACTAATATTATAAATGCGAAAGTGTGTCTGTCTATCTGTCTGTCTGCTACGCTTTGCCGGCCCATCTTTTCAACCGATTTTGCTGAAATTTGGTATAGAGGTAGGTTATATCCCGGGGAAGGACATATGCTACTTTTTATCCCGAAAAATTAAGGAGTTTCCGCGGGAATCAAAAAACCTTAATCCACGCGGACGAAGTCACGGGCATCATCTAGAAATATTATAAATGCGACAGCGTTTTATTTGCGCAGCCCATCCATTTTACATCTACATTTTTATAAATTATTATCTATATATGTATATAATAATGAATCCCTATTTCCCTTGGTCACGGCATCACGCGTGAACGGCTGGACCAATTTCGCAAATTCTTTTTTTGTTGTGTTTTAGACCCCGGGATGGTTTATATTCACAATTGGACCCGGCAGGGGGTGCTGCAATCGGGTTCGAGGTTCAGGGCAGGACAAAGTCTGCCGGGCCCACTAGTAACCCATAAAAATATTTAAACTTTCTTGCATATTCATCGAAAACCTCTCATGAAATGCCCTCAAACAAACACAAATTCCGTACGTGTGTCAAGGCGTAATGTCTTCTAATGAACACGGAAATAAATAAATATCAGTGCATAATATGCCCTTTGCAAACCCGTGCGCGATTGGAGGACTCGGTCTTTGAATTGAGCACGAGTTTGGAAAGGAGTTTTAATTTTTTATCAACTACAAGTTAGGGCCCTTGACTGCGATCTCACCTGATGGTAAGTGATGATGCAGTCTAGGATGGTAGCGGGATAACCTGTTAGGGGCATGGCAATATATTAAACCCATCCCCTAATCGGTTTTTACACGGCATCGTACCGGAACGTTAAATCGCTTGGCGGTATGTCTTTGCCGGTTGGGTGGTTACCACGGCCGAAGCGTCCCACCAGGCCAGACCAGACAAAATTCAGAAATCATAAATTCCCAAATTAATCAAACCGGGACCGCCCACGTTAAGGCAGCAGCGCTCAACACTGCGCCACGGAGGTTATCTAAACTCGTAACTCGTAAGTACTTGTATGCGAAGTAATGCAGACCAAAATTAATTCAAATTCATTCAAAGCTGAGCCGGGAATCTGAAGTGCAATAGGTTCATGGTTCGAGAAAAGATTTAAGACATCAATTATTTAGAAATTCAAAATTTCAGACTTCTCAGTGTGCTTAGCATGCGCACAACGAGATTATCTCGCGACGAAAGGGAGAGATGTCGTTGCCGGAAAATTTTTCATTTACCCTAACATGCACAAAATGCGGTATATTACAAGAAAAAAATAGTCGACATGTAAAGGTTCGTAGAGTAAAATACCACAGATAAGAAATATTACTTTTATATCTACTTTTGACGTAATGAGACAAGTAACCATGGTAGCTTCGGTAGACAGATAGAGATAACGAGTAGACATAATTTTACTCGTAGTGCGCATGCTAGCCATACTGGTCCGGTGGGAGGCGACGCGCGGACGCTAGAACTCGCGTGGGTAACCGCTCGCGTGTATGTATGAAGTGTGTGTTCCGATATACACTGCGAGCACTGTTCAGTGCTCTTACTGTGGAGAAATTCGTTCTGTTAAGGACTGACAGTAAACTGTCGCAGTATCCTAGGGAAATATATGACGTCATAAATCGTCATTTTTGTACTGTGAGCAGCACTTGCGTTTTCGAGGTAAGGTGCTCACTGCTCTCAGTGCTGACTGCGTTCCGTTTTAAGCAGTAACCAGTATACCTAACTATAAAGGAACGGCTCCCCAGTATACTAAATTGACACCTTACAGTGCTCGCAGTGTATTTTGGAACATACCATGATACCCTAAGTGTACGGTAGCGGGGCGATGCGATTAGTCGGAGAGCTGGCGACGAATTTCGGGAACAATTTGAAAGAGGTCTGGTAATACTTTTTAACCGACAAAAACGTCTGGGATCGAATTCTATAAGTATAAAATTTAAAGATAAAAAAATCAAGTTGCCAAAAATATGTTTTTTTCGGATTTTTTTGCAAATGTTATATGCTGCGCAGTAGCGAAATAACCGCAAGCGCTCTACCAGACTGGCAGAACTTGATTCGCCAATGAACGAAATTATATTTTTCCACAATTTCAGATTGCCTAAAGGACCTTCCCGAAATTCGTCGCCAGCTCTCGGACCCCATCGCCCCGCTGTCGCCGTCGCTAGTTTCGTGTCTGACGCCTCAGTCTCACCTGCACGACACATCGAGCATGTCGGGCTTGTGCGTGGGGTCGTGGCGCGCGCGCGGCGGGTTCCAGGCGCCCGCGCGCGCGAACCACTTCACATAGGACTCCAGGATGGACGCCACGCACGGCGACGCCGGCAGCCGCGACAGCCGCCCGCGCTTCACTACCAGGTGGTAGTCGAATGTCAGGCGATCCCTACAAGAAAAATCGATATATATGTAGGTACTAGATGGGCCCTTTCATAGAAAAAAGTTGGGCTAGGAAAAGATACTGACAATCGATGTACTAGAAACCGCCATAAACTTGTAACAGCGTCATATCGGGTGCGCAAGGTGCAGAAATCCTTTGGGTCGAGTAGGTATACGCTTTTATAACATGGTACCAAAAGAGTTTATAGAGTTGCCATTACATGAAAAAGACTGTGTTAAACTGCATCTGTTAAGTCGAGGTTATTATAGTATAGATGATTTTCTCGATGACAAAGTTGCATGGAAGCAACCGGCTTCGCATCCAGCAACCCACAAGTCAGTGTATAATACCTACTTGTTACGTAGCATATGCATTTTATATTATATACAAATTGTTACATTTTTCTGTTTTTGAAAAGAGCAACTGCTGAGTTTCTTGCCAGTTCTTCTCAGTAGAATCAGCTTTCCGAAGCGGTTGTAGATTCTTACGACTTATCATGTGACACAAGTTGTCCTACATGAAATAAATAAAAAAAAAGACTGATTGCATCGTCGAGGGAACATATGATCGGTTGCTTCGGTGAGAGTTAAAGAAAAGTTTTTTTCCAAATAAACTTTTACAGGTGCTTTCGCTTCGTCGTGTGAATCTACCACAGTACCATTCCTGCCGAGACAAACCAGCAAAAATGCTCAAAGAACTGAATACACTTTCTTGAGTGAGCTTTTATGTTGTTAAAAGCTACAGTATGCAAATTATCGACAAAAATTACCTTGTGTTTTGACTTGTACCTATGTCCGTTTTATGTCGGTTAGTTTCTGATTTTTGTACTTTTATAATATTTTACGTTATGTTTACGTTTTTGTAATTTTATATTATTTATTAATTATTATAAAATATTACAATAAAAATAAAATGTTGTTACTACTAGCGCCCCTCTATAAATAGTTAGTAGTGACATCCATAGATGGCGCTGAAATAAAATGAATTAAACTAAGACATTTTAAATTAGTTTTTGGACTTTCTTATGTTTTAATCATCTGAAATATAACTGGTATGAATGATAATCATAGTAATTAATATGAAAGGAAACAATTTTTCTAATAATTAAATATATTTCATTTAATATTTAACTTTTTCCTAACTCCCGCTATTGAAGTTTTTACAGTATTATGGTATATAACCCTGGCAGAGTGGACTAACATCGTGTCTATTGAAAGGAGAGACGGTTAGCACTCCCCTTGACAAGGATGGAACACATAAAATGGTGAAGGCACACTTTACCACATTTTTTGAGAAAATAATTTCAAACAATAATTTTGTTGGCACCAAATAAAATTTATATTTGAATTATATTAATAACTAGCTGATGCCCGCGACTTCGTCCGCGTGGATTGAGGTTTTTTGGTTCCCGCGGGAACTCCTTAGTTTTCCGGGATAAAAAGTAGCCTATGTGTCATTCCAGACTATAATCCATCTCTGTGCCAAATTTCATCCAGATCCGTTCAGCCGTTCGGGCGTGATTGAGTAACAAACATCCATCCATACATCCATCCAAACTTTCGCATTTATAATATTTATTTGATTATAATGAGACAGATCTCTATACCCACTAAAATTTCTAACTAAATAAATAAAGCTGAATATTATTATTTGTATAATTTTGTGGTAGTGCAAGTTGGGAATCCATGTTCTAAATGCCATATAAAATACATACTGTATTCAGTTATCCTGAAATATATACATATTTATGATATCCATAAACATATGAAACTGCCATTTTTACCATTTCTTGTTTAGCCAATTAGATGAAGTGCCTACTTTTTGTCCCAGAAAATGAGAACCACACAGTTTTTAGAATTTTCAAGGATGATTAATATACAACAGTTACCTAAGAGCTGATGGTAATACTATACTGGCTCTGCCAGTATGCAAGTTGGGGGGAGAATTGGGTTGAGCGCTGGTTGCTGACCCTGAAGATGAGTCTGTGTCACCAGTCTCACCATCTGTAAGCAGGAAATCAGAGTCAAATTAGTTATAACATAAAGTTTTTTAAAGAATGAATAGTACATTGTTTACTGAGGGAAGAAAGTGACTGATTACTAACGAGGGTGTAAATTGAGGCCCGAGATGCAGACGAAGTGTTAAATTGGATATATTTTTTTTTTATTCCACTACAAGTTAGCTCTTGACTGCGATCTCACCTGATGGTAAGTGATGATGCAGTCTAAGATGGTAACGGGCTAACTTGTTGCGGGTATGGCAGTAATATTAAAACCATACCCGTACTTGGTTTCTATACGGCATTGTACTGGAACGCTAAATACGTTGGTAATTGGTACGTCTTTGCCAGTAGGGTGGTAACTAGGTGGTGGTAGGATATTTAGAAATAGTTTATTATTTTAACAGATTTGGCACTATTTTGAGTAGATCTGACTTTGGAAGCATGCCTAAGTAAAAAATACAATATAAAAATCAATATTAGTAACTAATATTAAGTTATTCTAAAATTTGTGTTAATTTTTTTTAATCTTTTACAATTTATTTAACAGAGTCAATTACCATCAGGATCAGGTTGAGTGCTACTGGAAGACCCATCATCACTGAAGCCATGGCGGGGTCGCTTGGCAGGCCCTGAACCAGAGGTTGTGCTATTTCCCTTTTTACGCTCTCGTCTGTACAAGTATGCTCCCCTGAAAGAATAAATTTCACTTTCCAGTTGCTTGATTTATGACCATGGGGTTTATTAAAAAGTGTGTCTGTCTGTCGGTCTGCTATGCTCTCCCGTTTGTTCCACATATTTTGACTAAATTTTGTACATAGATAGGTTATAATATCCGGGGGAAGGACATAGAGTACTTTCCATCTCAGAAAATCAAAGAGTTCCCAAGGGATTTTCGAATAACCAAAATCCATACGGACAAAGTTGCAGACATCAGTAGTAGTTTTAGAAAATTTCTTTTAATTTTTTTTTCTGTTCTTCAACAGTAACAAAATACAATTTTTGAATTATGAAATACTTCAAGAAATATAATATTTAAAAGATTACAGTTGAAGCTGAGATTTTTCAGCGAGATCTCTCTGCAACTGCCGGTTTTCTTCTGTGTCTTTCAGCACAAAGTCTTCACTGACGCAGCGATCCCAAGAAGAGTTCCAACCTTGGAAATGTATTAGATACTCAATAGTGCGCCGTCCACGCTTATCCTTACTCTCGATTACCTCCAACACCTGGAAAGTGCAAAATATTATTTGTATTTTTGGTTACATTAAATTCTGAAGTACACCGCTATTTTTTTATAGGTAAATACTTATACTTAATCCGCTGAGACCAGCTTTTTTTAAGGTTTATTCCTGTGTACTCTCACGGTGTAGGGCCAGGACCTTATCTTGCATGGGGACATAGGACAAAAGTTTATTTATTATTAAAAAAATTAGTTTATGCGGAAAAAATTATAAAACAAACCTTCGAGTCGTATAACACTTTGGCTTTTGTAGGGTCTGGTTCATAACACAACACACGTTCTCCTTCGCTAAACTTGTACCTTACACCCCTCGTCGATACCATTACTCGATCTGAACTCGACGAATAGTAACGTTTATAAATTCTTTTAAATAATAAAAGAGTCACTATTATCACCACATACATTACTGCACCAGCGACATGACTTCGAAGACACAAACAAACATTACAAAGCGTCCAAAAGGAGTAGACTATGGAGATTGAAATCTGGAGACACTACGCACTACGTTTGTGATCTGCTTGAGACAAGAACTCTAGATAAAAGGTTCTTGGCTTGAGATATCTAATGTACTGAATATAACTTTTATATTTTTAGTGTCTAGTAAAGTTAATTATTTTAATTATGAACTACACATCCATCGTTGAAATTGGCTCACAAATCGGCGCGGGCGAGGGCACAGAACACTCAAAACAGACTCAAAAGCAGTGTTTCCACTTTAATGATTTCCTTTCCCCGCGCCTCAATTCAAATTCCCCCTTCTCAGGGCTTTTTTCCCCTCAAAAATTTTTTTGCTGTAGTTTTTACTTTTGGCCCTAGTGTAGTAACTAAAAAAAAAAGGTCATTATCGATTTTATTCTATAGCCTGCCCACGCCTCTGGTGATACTATACTATGATAATATTATTTACACTAAATGCGTCAACAAAATCATCGACAAAATTTGTCGACTTTGCACATAATTACTTTGATGTAACTGCACATTACCCATGATTTCCCGCAATTTCCCCTTTTAATGTCTTCCCCTTTTTCTTCCCCTATGGACCCTTATCTCCCCTCAAATGGGGAATTTCCCCTCATTGTGGAAACACTGCTCAAAAGTCAAAACAAAACCAAACAATTACAAATGTACCTACGAACAGCAGAGCGATCGGCTATAAATTGTCGCAATCATTAAAGGACTGCATCAATGTCAAAACATGGTTTTGGCTTCACGTATCACTAAGACTGTCCGTAAAGGATCGTGGAGGACAAAAAAATGTTTTGACATTGATGCAGTAACTATCGATAGAATTAATTGCTGCAGAGCGATCGGCTATAAATTGTCGCAATCATTAAAGGACTGCATCAATGTCAAAACATGGTTTTGGCTTCACGTATCACTAAGACTGTCCGTAAAGGATCGTGGAGGACAAAAAAATGTTTTGACATTGATGCAGTAACTATCGATAGAATTAATTGCTGAAAATTGGTATCACGTAAGACTTTTGAAGTAAGATGTCGTTTACGGACCATGACAAACGTGACGTCAAACTAGGCTTTCATTGATACATGGTGGGAGGTGTTTTTAGCGGTGACATAAGGTGTCCATTAATCGTTTTACGACTCTTTATTATCCAAAATAAATATAATTTAAGGATTAAAAAGCTCGAATAGATCGTTTGTTAGGTAAAAAAAGAAAATACTATTATTTCAAGCAAGCAGGTATGCTATATTGGAATGGCTTCAAAATGTTATTTAATTTAAGACATTCTATTGACAATTTTCCATGGTATATTCTAATAAGTATATTGCACGGACTGTTGTATACCGTATATCTATGTCGTGTCTATGTCTAGCTAATAAAATATTCTCATTCGCAGTATTGCCAACTCACGTTATTAAAAAAATATAAAAATTGTACGACATACCAATGCTAAGAAAATAAGTAATAATATTACATCCATACTAATATTATAAATGCGAAAGTGTGTCTGTCTGCCTGTCTGTCTGCTAGGCTTTCATGGTTCGTCTGTTTAACCATTTTTGGTGAAATTTAGTACAGGGGTAGTCCCGGGGAAGGACATAGGCTAGTTTTACCCGGAAAATTAAAAAGTTCCCGCGGAAATCAACAAATCTTAATCCACGCGGGCGAAGTCGCGGGAATGATCTAGTTATTTATAATTAAAATTAACGGTAAAAAAGAATTACGATATGTAGGTACCTAGTACCCATTTATACACTGTAGTCTGTGCTAGTACCTACATAGTACAACTTTATGCAGGTACCTACTACTTTTTTTTAAACCTTTATTGAAAACAATACAATAGAACTTAAAGCTAGAAACATGCCCACGTGGAATGGTGGCAAGAATGCTGGCTGCATTTCCTCGTTGGACAGCCGGGCTGATCCTTTGCGCATTAAATTTTAATCAGCTGTGATTAGCGTGTGAATAGAATGAAAATATCCATAGACAATTTCGGTATCTCGAGATATCTCTAGCTTATGGTATCTTTGATTGCATCGTAAAAAGAAAATCTACTAACATATGCGCATCGCTTCTTATATTTATTCTTAAATTATATTTATTAAAAAACAAAGCCAAATAGTAAATAGAAAATCACAAGAAACCACAGACTCTAAAATATTACTTAGTTAAATAGGTAACGCAGTTAAATTCGGAAGACTGCTAAGTCTGCTTAAATTGCTAGATTACCACATGATTACCATAGACATTCAAATTGGTCGGATTATAAATAGGTCTGCACTACCAAAATATCGATATTCAGAGTTCGTGACTAGTAATCTGTGGTTTGCGACCCATTGCTACAATCCTGAAAAAGCTTACGTGAAGCCGGCTATAAGGACTGTAACAATGGATATCCTTTAGGACATTTTGGGATGTGATATTGCGACAATTTATAGCCGATCGCTCTGCAGGAATGTTGACAAATAATGTACTCTGACAAATGTCAAAATGAAAAATCAATAAGGGTGCGTTCCGAAATACACTGCGAGCACTGTTCAGTGCTCTTACTGTGGAGAAATTCGTTCCGTTATGGACTGACAGTAAACTGCCGCGGTATCCTAGAGAAATGTATGACATCATAATCGTCGCCATTTTTGTACTGTGAGCACTGGTGTTTTCGAGGTAAGGTGCTCTCAGTGCCACAGACATATAAATAGAAGCAGACACAACATAAATTTCACACCCACATAGACAAGTGTATGCGAATCAGTGTGACTTAGTGTGACCGTGTCCCTGCAAGCAAAAATGTGTATGTATTAATTTGCTGCAACACTGTGCTACACCAACGCACACATTGACAAAAATTCAATGCGTGGCAGTCATTATAAGACATCTATGAGACCTATGGCGTTTGTTTACATTGTGTTGTCTTGGGTGTCATAAGTTTTTTGTGAAATTTGGAGATTTATATGAATATTTACTGAAATAAAATGGTGAAGTGTTGTGTCCCCCTGTGTTACAACGCTTCGTACAGGAAAACCCCAGAAGTAACGTTCCATCGGTAAGTAAAATTCATGCTATCATGTAGCTTTGGAATGTTTTCCTATCGCATCGTATCAAGGCTAAGATATCTAATATTTTATAGTTGTTATGACGAAATATGTAGCCATGCATATATTAAAACTATAATATTATGGTTTTCTGTAGAAATACATGCTTTAAGTTGTTGAATAATCTTTTTTGACATTTTGAGAACTTTAACAAATTACAGGGCCGGACTCGACGACTCTTTTATTTTAAGTATATAACTTCGACTTTTAATTTCAGGTTTCCAAAGGATGAATACCTGAGAGACCTATGCATAAAAATGTTAATAGAACAGACTAGCAGACCAACTCATGGAGTGCTATATGCTCCAAGCATTTTACAGATAATCTAAGAACGTAATATATTCCGTACAATTCTATCTCCTGGTGCAATACCGACCATTTTCAAAGAAAAGTTAGTTGAGGTCTTATACTAAGTAGGTACCAATTTACCTTATCTTCCATTAGGTGGATGAATTTCATTAATTTTTATTGAAAACCTCAATACAGATTCTTAAGTACTAATTGTAAAGTTTATTTGAATAAAAAACATGTGAGTTTAAAACACCTGTTGTAATTTTTTATTTAACCTCTTTTTGGAATAACGATTCGATTCGATTGTTTAACAACATTTATTTGGCTTACTGCCAAGAAATTATTGTCAATAGGAACTTTGAGCTTAAATCTGGCGGTATTTACACGATATCCGTTGGTACTGTTCTTCTAAATAATATCCCCATCACCTGCGCGTCGACGCAGAGCGAGAACGACGCGAGAACCACTGGCCATGATACTGACGGAGTCCTCAGGATTTGAGTTGTAACAGGAGTTATAACTCCGCGCGCGACGGTGACGATATCACACGCAGCGCGGAGCTCACATCTATATTCACCACATTGACTAGGGTCCCGCACGTGGTGATGATTACCATTACTAGTGTTACTATATTGCAGTTGTGATCGCTTGTGATGAGGAAATTATAAAAGTACCAATAATAATAATGTATTTTTAAAATCCTTACAAATTATAGCTTCCAAATGATAGGCGTCTTTAGGTCAATTTTTTTCACGCAACCTAACCCTACATATTAATATAATGTTTTTTGCAGCAACAAGGTTCGGCCCTGAGTTTTGTGTATGTGTGCGTAATGTTTTCGTGTGTTTGTAATTGCCACGCTATTTTGTACGTTATCTTGCCTCTGCTTCTCTTTATAACTCTGTGCTCAGTGCTGACTGCGTGGGTGTTCCGATATAAGCACTGCGAGCACTGTTCAGTGCTCTTACTGGGGACTTACAGTGCTCGCAGTGTATTTCGGAACACACCCTGCGTTCCGTTTTAAACCTACTAAATTGACGTCACACCTTACAGTGCTTGCAGTGTATTTCGGAACATACCCTTAATGTCATTCAGTGCATTCAGCAGTGTTACCAGCAGGGCGAATAAGTTAAAACCATGGAATTAGGAATTATGGTTAAAACCATAGAAATAGTATGTATATTCATACAACTAGAAGGATCACTTATGTGTTTTTGTTAAACAAATTCACACCTTTTTCCTTAAATTATAAAGTTCAATTTAGATTACCTTTCACTCATAAGGAATTTCGGTCTCGACAAGGACTCACTTTTTCTTCGCGCGTCCCGTTCACTCTCGTGTTCACTATTGTGTCTCGTTCAATTAATAATAATTATGGTGTCATGCCAGTGTAGCGGTAAGAAAGAGACAACGCGAGAAATATTAGCTCTCTTTCGGCTCGCGTTTCGTGCGCTAAGTGATCCTTCTAGTTGTAATACATACTATTTCTATGGTTAAAACCCACAACCACAGGTTAAAACCTGTGGTTAAAACTTTCATCAATCTGGCAATCATGAAAGAAGGAATTACGACTGCTATGCTGGCAATCAATATTACATCCTGCCTCCTTTGCCTGCCTCTAGGTATAGTTTACGTCTGAAAATTATACGGAATGTTTTTACTAGAAATTAGAATGAAATCATTTGAACTCGATTCAACCATTTCGACTCGATTCATTCTTAATAGCCTATTCCTAACTTTTTGCAGCTAAGTAATTCTGTTCCCACTGGTACAAAGTGTCTCACTAGCACGAGATGTTGTGGAAACTCGCTCACTCACTCACTGATTCTAACTCACTCTAACTCACCCACTCACTCGAACTTTACCACTCACTCTAACTCACTCACTCACATACTCTAACTCAGTCTAATTCACTGTTGACTCACTCACTCAAATTCACACACTCACTCTAACTCACTCACTCACATACTAGCTTACTCTCTCACTCACTCAACCAGAGTGGGATTCGACCCAGCGACATCTTTCCCTCGAAGCTACTCGTACTGAGACTTACTTATTTGGAAATATTCGAAATGTTTAACACTATTTAATTAGCTACGACTAAGTGGTTACTATGCCGAGTGGGATATGAAAGGGCTGCATTTGCACATTCTTTAAAACTTTTCTAAATGACTCTCTCTTTTTGACTTTTGCTGGATATTGTCAAAAAACACCGCCTACGGGAACTTCTGAACTTTCCGGGGTAAAAAGTCTCTAGTATCGAATTTTATCAAAATCGGTTAAAAATTAAAGCGTAGCAAACTGAGCGACAGACAGACAGATACATTTTCCCATTTATAATTTTATAAGTATGGATTTGTTTTAGTCTCTTAGTTTTTGACTGACTGGTGAAAATTAATGACAAACAAAAAGCACCGTAGGCTGTATCCCCAAAGATTGCTAAGTGAAGTAAAAAGTGGTGTAAACTTTACAGGATAAAATAAAAGGAAGTCTTTAGCTTCTTCTTGGTCGTATCGCTCTTGTTAGAGCGGCAGAGCGGTCGTGGACGTTACTTTGGTGTTGTGGCACGCTTAACTATCCGTCTCCACTCTTCTCTGATAGCAGCCTTGCGAGTGCATTCATGTGAGGTGACGTACCACCGCAGCCCTCACTTGGTTTGTCCACCTCATGGGTGATCTGCCACGTGCTCTGGTGCCCTCTACCCTTCCTTGAACAACCAGACGCTCAATGAAGATGTTATCATCGCGTCTAGTTACGTGACCAAAGAAAGTGAGAATGCGAGCCTGTACAATGGAGGAGAGACGCTGCTTGATGCCGAGTTCTTCAAAAATGGACTTGTTTGTTCGGAATTCGGAATTCGAAATTCCAAGACACTCTCAACATTCTTCTCCAGCACCACATCTCAAGAGCGGCTATCCTCTTCTTCTCATTTTCTCGCAGGGTCCACGTCTCTGAAGCGTAGAGAAATTTGGGGAATACGAAGCGCTCTCACAAGCCGGGTCTTAGTGGCCTTGGTGATGTTTCGGTTCCTCCATATCTTCCGCAGCTTGTTCATGGCAGACCTAGATATAGCCATGCGTCGCTTGATTTCAGCGATGCAGCCACCGTTATTAAGTCTTTAGCTAGGACAGTTTTTTTATAAATCAGCGGTAAATCATAACATAACTATAACTCTGGGCATATAATTGCCTCATTGCAGTGGTATAAGTATATAAGTATAATATTTTTAATGTTAGTTTTTTATTTAGATTTTATTTGTTTCCAAGATAAATAATACATTAATTATTTATTTACATAACTACTTACTACAAACATTTTTTTTAACTTCTATATTTGTAAGCACCGTGAGCATTATTTAGAGGTCGAATATTAAACCAAACCCTTGCAAGGTACGGCACCCTCGTTGCGCGAGTCCGACTCGCACTTGGCCGGTTTTTAGTTACTCTATTGCCATTTTTAGTTTTAGCAACGTCTGTATGCTTTATTTTACCCAGTTTTCTCAGTCAAAGGTCCACAGGGCAAAGGCGTGCATATCATGAATCCAATTGCGCAAGCGAGTCTGTGTGTGGCTGTCCCAGTCCGACGTGTGTCGTGGGAACTAAACAAATATCAAGGCTGTGGGTCAAAGACATTCTGTGGGCTCGAACTTTAGAGAGACACATGGCTGCAAAGTGCAATGGCAGCAGTAAGTACCTACATATGTAACTAGGTAGTCGTAACATATATCTAGCTGATGCCCGCGACTTCGTCCGCGTGGATTGAGGTTTTTTGGTTCACACGGGAACTCTTTAATTTTCTGAGATAAAAAGTAGCCTATATTTTATTGCAGACTATAATCTATTTCTACAGCTAATCTATCTATGCAAAATTTAATCCAGATCCGTTCAGCCGTTCTGGCGTGATTGAGTAACAGACATCCTTTTAAACTTTCGCATTATTATTAGATTAAAATCATAAGTAACTAAGTTACTTTGATCATTTTATTTTAAGTAGGTAGGTGCTTAAGTAACTAGCTAAATTATATTATGAAGAATATACCAAATATCATATTTTATCAGTAAAAAATAATTTATTTTTTCTTATTAATCTAATGAGTCCACAACATGGCCATATCACTAGTTCCATAACTATTTGGCATTATTAGTGGTGGTAGTATGGGCTAGAGTAGGCGATTGGGGCGGCGAATTTGGCAATGGGGGCAGCGTGTACAACAGGGGTCGCTGCGTATCCGACCGGGGCGGCATATGCCACTGGAGCGGCTACTTTAGCAACGACGGCTTTCACTCCGAGGGGCTCCCTGTGGACGACCGCGTTGAAACCGTTGTGGGGGTCAGCAGTGTAATCGACCGTGCGCTTAGTACCGTCTGGGTCGACAACGGAGTAGGAGCCCTGAACAACATCGCCGTCACGGGTTTCGTGTTGGGTCTTGGAGTCGCCGGTGAGGCTGTCCTGGACGTCGTAAGCGAAGCTGTACTGTGGGTGGGGGTCGTATTCCTCGACGCGAGCCGCAACAGGCGCGACGGCGTATTTGGCTACGGGAGCAGCGTAGGCTACTGGGGCAGCCGCGTGGTATACGGGAGCCGCGGCGTAAGCAGCGTAGGGACTGGCTGGGATCAAACCAGCGCTGGTGGCTGCCACGAAGCAGGCAAGAACAACGAACTGAAATAAGGATAAACAATATTAGACAACTGCTTTCCATTCCGTTAATCGTGACGATTTCCATCGTTTCTTTGAAAACCGTAAGATAAAAAAGTTTCTTTATCCATTTCTGACTGGAGTCGGTTAGAATTTTAAAACTAAAATCAAAACTTCTCTGGAGAGAAGCTTTGATTTTTTCTTCTCGCTAATAATGCCATAACTTCTCAAATATTCATAAACAATTCGTAGAATAGAATTATTGTTGGCCAATTTTCAAAGAGCTTTTAGGTAAATTACTAAATAGGGCAAAGCGCTGATTTGGACTTCTCCAATGGTATACCTTGAAAACCATAGTGTTGGTTTGATGAGAGGATGTAGAATGATGTTGATGGAGGAGTGCATAGAGCTTTTATATGAATAGTGAGGGCTCACCCTTTCACTTATTGGACTTGCATCGCGACGTCAAGCGACCGTGAGGTAGCGCCCTGAGGGCGACGACGTCAACTTTTTAGCAGCCCCAAAGATAGCCACGTGATACGTATCTGACTTGGAAATCATATCAGAAAATCATACGGAAAACTTGACTTTGAATTTGATTAATATTTCAATGTTTTTTTTTTTTTTGGAAATGATCGGACTACATAATATCCTAAGTTTGATTGGCAGAGATGGCAATTTGATTCTTTCTTTGTGCTTCTACTTATCTTATTTTTTTTAATATTCTAACATGAAAACTTTCATGTTTGTAGCATACGAATAAAGTGACCGGTCTACTTAGAAATTACCCGCTAAACTACAAGCTATAAAAGAGTCAATAAATCTAGAAAATAGTTGTAGGTATACCTACCTAATTATCCTTAGATTAAACTAATAATATTACCTAAAGCCCATGACGTTAACAGTGGGCACCTAGGTAACCTTAGCATTCATTCAGTTAAGTAGGTACATGCGATTGAAACCATTAGCAACTTTAATAAATAATTGATTTATCTCGATAGTTCGTCCATTCGACAGCTTACAATTGACGAGGTCGTATGGTAATATAATAAGTAATTGAACTGTTAACCTATTGATTTTAAGTTAACCGTGACCCTGGTCTTCGAAAAAAGTACGCACGTTTTCACCCAGCTTTCCATTGTCTTTAACTGTAGAGTCCTGAAAGATTGCCAACTCAGACCAGCTGGGGAACACTCTCCCACCTTGAAGTTTGAAGAAACCGACCGAAATTTTGAAGACAGTGGAGGCACCGTCTTCATAATTTCGGTAAACAACTCGGGTTTCTCGTAAGTAATTTTGAAGTTTTAGTTTATAATACGTATATGAAAGAGTTTCTCGCCAATTTATTTATATTCACTGATTCCATCATTTAAATTAAAGTAGGTATAATGACTGCTTTCCTAAAATTCTGAAATATGTTTAACTAAATATCAAATACCAATTTTACGGACCTAACTTGGAAAATTACGGGCTCTCATACAAAATTCCATCCCCTTTAAAACCCCCTGAGGACGGAATTGCCAAACATTCTGAATAGGTACGTATTTCTTTAATTTGAACCAAAATTACAATTATTTGTATACATGGATTGGTATGCTTAACTTGAAAAAATGACGGACTTTCATACAAACTTTCATCCCCTAGGTAGTTAGGTAGTTATCTCTCTTTTGGGTAAGATTTTCAAAAAAAGTTTCTTCAGTCCATGTACCTACTTAATAAAAGGAAAGATACTCTCAAATTTTTCTATTTGCTAACGGCTCAGTCTGCTGCATTGATAGATCAAATAATTTACAAAATTTCACTTAAGAAAAACAGTCCCTAGTATAAATCGGAAGACCGCACGAAGTTTACATTCGGAAGTTTACGCTCAGTCTGCTGCATTGATAGATCAAATAATTTACAAAATTTCACTTAAGAAAAACAGTCCCTAGTATAAATCGGAAGACCGCACGAAGTTTACATTCGGAAGTTTACGTTCCGACAAACCGCAATAATTACAGACATATCAAAGGTGACCTACTTAGTACGATTAACTATAAAAACCGGTACCTACTGAATAGCATGAATTGTTAGGTATGCCCACAGCCCACATCTGTTATTGTTATGTAATCGGACAGTCGAAGATTTTAACACTTTCTGTACTACCTTTACTTACGCGTATCCTCTATCATCTAGTAACTAGGTATTAATAGTAATAACATTAGTAAGTTATACAATAGAAAACAAAGTCTTTCACTCTCTCACTGACTGACTCATCAACGCTTAGCCCAAACCCTTAGACCTAGAAAGCTAAAATTTTGCACAGCGTCACAAACATTATGAAGGGAACTTCATAATGTAGATGAAATAAGGCCGGATTTTTCGAAGTAACCATGCAGGGAGCGAAGCAGACGTACGGTAGTATTCATATAGCCACAAAAAGGTTAATTTATCAGCTAAATGATGACTATCCGTAGGTACAGATTGGCAAGTAAAAAAAGCCTCCTCAAATTATATTTTTAAGATAGGTGTGTGTTTTAATGTCCTATGTCCCCCCAGTGGGGCAGAGGGCGTCTGACAGTGTTGCGCCATCTCGAGCGGTTAGAAGCTACACCCTTGACCTCATCCCACTTCATCCCTATCCTCGCGACCTCCGCCAGAACCGTACGTCGCCAAGTTTGTTTGGGTCGACCACGCTTTCATTTTCCCTGAGGATTCCAGTCGAGAGCGCCTTGCCTCGCGATATTGCCTGGCTCTCTACGTAGAGTGTGGCCGATCCAGTTTAGGAGTAAGATAGGTGTAGGTATGTAAAACTAAAAACTCTCACTGCGTCATATATTCATATAGTCATTGCTGAAGGTCGTGATCTCTTTCTATTTATCACATAATTGTAGGAGTTTTCTTGGGATAATATAGGTATAATGCAGTGGGCGGTTCTCAGGTCCTTCCGCATGCGACTCGTAGGTAATTTCTACTTTTAGGTTTGTATCAATTAGTATCGGATATTAGTGAATAGTGATAATAACCGGGACCAACGGCTTAACGTGCTCTACAAGACTCAGAGGAAACGAAAAGGCTAAATTTGGAGCTTCAAATTTGGTCACCCATCCAGTTAAACCGCAACTTTAAATTTCACCTATATACAATCGAGTTTCTATTTCATGATTTTAATTCTGATATTGATATGAATTTTAATGAAAAAAAAGTTTTGAAATAAAAAGCTTCCAAGTGTCCCATTTAATATGTGAATGTTCACATAACACAAGTACCTAATGTCTAGACAATTTTGCGCACGCATTGCGAAGTCTAAAGCAGTGTGCGCGTGTCAGATCATAAACACACAAAAGCAAAGCTCAGTGAACTTATTATATGCCATTTAACGCGGAGCCTGACACACTTGGTCATTATACTTTTTTTTTATCCACTACAAGTTAGCCTTTGACTGCGATCTCACCTGATGGTAAGTGATGATGCAGTCTAAGATGGTAGCGGGCTAACCTGTTAGGGGTATGGCAGTTATATTAAACCCATACCCCTATTCGGTTTCTACACAGCATAGTACCAGAACGCTAAATCGCTTGGCGGCACGTCACGTAAGAAATGATTCTTAAAAAAACTCATTCGAAGGAAGGCGTAACGTAATGTTTGTCCTGCCCTGAACATAGGACCCGATTGCAGCGCGGCCGGGTCCAATTGTGAATTTAAACCATCCAGGGACCTTCTCTTTTCGAAATTGATTTTTATATTAATTATATTATAGATATTTCAAAATTATTGTTTTAACACGTTGAGTGCGAAACCAGGTTTAAACACCTTGTATGCGTCTACGCTTACAGTGCGGCTAAGAAAAGTATAGACTTCCTTGTCGCGCGGAAGGCCTAACTTTAACTTGGTTCGGTGTAGGAAAGAGATGAATATATATCTAAGATGTATTATTAAAGTAGAATCCAATGGTGTACCTACCTTAATACCAGGTTTTTACACCTGGTACCGCACGGAAGAAATAAAATTTCATCATAATGCGAAACCAGATCGAAGCACCTTGTACCCCGCTCACCTGGTACCGCACCCCGCGTTAGCTTCGCTCGACTAGTGTTGGCTTGCAATCGTGAGAACCCACGTGTCGACATGGCGTCAAGATCAACAAAACGGTGCCGAAAAAATATATTATAATATGATGTTTGCGAGGACAGTGATGCAGTGAAAGTTAAATCTAATTATAGATTGATTTATCAGAGACAGGTGAGTCATCATTTCTATTTATTTTACTTACCTAATTACGTTTCCCGTTTAGTGCGTATTTAAGTTTACAAAAGTGGTCAAGTGCGAGTCGGACACGCGCATCGTGGGTTACACATATACACATACACATCCACATCCAATCCACGCTCACACGCGCACACACATACACACACAAATAAATAGTAATAAATGAATCTTTGAATGAATCTTTTCAGAACCCGCACGAAAACTTGACAAACACACTTTGGTAAAAGGTGATAAGAAGAGGAATTGTGTCGGATGTTACGCAAAACTCCGAACCTTTTTAACCAAGCTGACAAAAAAGTAAAAAAAATCTTAACTAAATGTGTTCAGTGCAAAAATTTTTTGCTACCCATGTTTTATTGAAAAACATTAATTCATGTTTGTTTTTTTCCATTATATTTAAACTTAATTACAGCTATCGATATTTTTATTTCACATCCTTAAAATACGCACCAGACTTCCCTTATTCAGTGCGGCACAGGGTGATTAAGCCCTGTATTTTGAATATAGCTATAATTTTTAAACTAAACAAGTTGTTAACGAACGCCTTCAGGTGTATGTCAATTAATTCATTCTTATTAATATTCAAAGCAAAAAAACATATATATATTTACATGAAGCCCAAAAAAGGATTTAAGTTTCTTAAATTTTACAGGGTCTATAAGCCTTGTGCCGCCACAATGGAAGTTTTATTACCAGGTGTATAGGCCTTGTTCCGAAGGAATGGAAAGTATTGAAAAGTTATTGACGCAGCAAACGTGTTAAAGGATTTAGGTTTTCAAAATCCCGGGGAACTCTCTAATTTTCCGGCATAAAAAGTATAGCCACTGTCACTCTCGGTCCTCAATTATACCCATTAAAAAAAGTTGTGTTGTCATGTAGGTATATTTTAATGCTGGATTAATGTTGTTTATAAATCATTTTTAAGTGTAGCTATTTAAGTTAAAAAAGTGTTTTAGTAGGTTTAAACAATAATAATTGTTATGTATAGTCCTCCGCTCTCTTCATACGACCAAAAAGTTCAATTTGTATCGTAAATAAAGCAATTTTGATAAAAATCAAGTCAATGTAATGATTAAACCACCGGCCTCTATTTAAAAGTTCAGTATTTCATCACCCATGGCTGACATTAATATATTTCAGCAGTGCAGTGGACGTATAGGTATAATGTATTTTATGCATCTCTACAATTTAGCGCAAGGTCTATATCTTTATGTGTCATTGTTTCTCCTGTGCACTTAGCTGAATAAATTTCTTTGAAGGAAAATGTCTTATCAGACGTTACAAAATATTCTGCGCCGTGAAAAGGTATTATACAGAGGTATTAACGAGTATTATACAGACTAACTACATATTTTGACGACCTCCGTGGCGCAGTGTTGAGCACTATTGCCTTAAACTGCGGAGGTCCCGAGTTCAATCCTGAGCAAGGTTTGGAAATTTATAATTTCTGAATTTTCCCTGGTCTGGCCTGTTGGGAGGCTTCGGCCGTGGCTAGTTACCACCCTACCGGTAAAGACGTGCCGCGCAAGCGATTTAGCGTTCCGGTACGATGCCGTGTAGAAACCGAATAGGGTATATTGGTTTAATATGGGTTTAATATAACTGCCATGCCCCTAACAGGTTAGCCCGCTACCATCTTAGACTGCATCATCACTTACCATCAGGTGAGATCGCAGTCAAAGGCTAACTTGTAGTGGATAAAAAAAAGACACTTTCGCATTTATGAAATAAATATAAATTATGGATCGATAAAATAAGTAGGTAAATAAATCACCATGTAGGTCTCGTACTGTATTCTATAGTTTTTAAGGTAGGTACTCACATAAAATTGAATACTTTATGTACCATCACAAGTTATTTTTTTCTATTGATATATTAATGTTTTCTATTCATATATCAATGATAAATATATATCATGTCAGCAAAGCAAAGCCATGATTAAATGGTTCAGAACAAGCCTCTGTACAATTTTAAACAAGGGGCCTAACCTTGACACTTGCCATTATACCTACATTACCTATTCGGTGACACAATACGTAGGTTATGTGCGCAGTGTAGGTTCTACCCAGACTCCAGAGTAAACTTTTAACTTACTGGTTTTTAGGGCTCCGTAGTCAACAAGGAACCCTTATAGTTTCGCCATGTCCATTCGTCTGTCCGCGGCTTAGCTCAGAGACTTGAGAGTACTTAGGTACTACCTACATAGCTGTAATTTTGTTCACTAGGCATACATATTAATCACGCCGACAAAGTAGTAAAATAATAATATTCTGGGTGTGGGAAAAACATTTTTCGATTCAGGGATCTGATGGGATAAGTGCTTATTTTTGTTACTGTCAACTGTCTCCCTTTGCAAGATAAACAGTGTTTTTGGATATGTGAAAAAATCCATTGCCATCCATCAAGTAGTAGGTACGAGTACCAGTAAATATACTAAGGTAAAAGGAAGACTATCACTACTAAAGAAGGCTCTCGATCAACTTATAAAATGTCCGTATATTGTGACGGGCAAATCAGACGTATCAGACGTAATCAGATAAATCAGACGGAACCCAGCACTGAACGTCGCCCAACACGCACTTGGCCGGTTTTTTAATATTTAATGACATAAAAGTTGGTCTACTTTCAAACAAAACTTTTGACAATACTTTTGCTCCGTGATGATTAAAACATAAAAGAGATTAGGTTGAAGAATGCCATTAGGTATTATACTACTACTAGTAGTATTACGGCTACTGAATAAATGTTTTTACGCAAAAAGTTACGTGCAATAAATCTTACGATCTAGTTCACGTACATTATGTTTTGCAATAAGGGCTGGTCGGAATGTATATTCCAGTATAGCATCTAACTTACACAAAACTCATTATATTCAGAGTTGGTATTGTATTTTTATCTCTCATCGTCGTCATCCGACAGACATCCACTGCTTGACATACGAGTAGCTATATGTTTCTTGTAGGGTCTTCCACACGCCAAGGTCTCGCGAAGCCTGAATTCAGCGGCTCCCAGCAACTCACTAGATTCGCAAAGGAAATTTCTGGAAAATTAAGGAGTTCCCCCGGGAGTTAAAAAAACTTTATCCACGCGGATGAAATCCCGGAAATCATCTAGTAGTGATTATTGACCGAGCGAAGCGAAGGTCTCTGAGTCTACTTGAGTGAATTGGCACTTGTCCGTCCGTCCGTCCGTCCGTCCGTCTGTCAGAGCCTTATAACTTCTGAATTACTGAACGTAATTACTTCAAATTTAAATATACTATGTAAACCGATGGCCTCCCGCCGAATATGGCTTAAAAAGTTATAAAAATCTTTATTTCAGGGGGGCTCTCATAGAAGCGAATGCGAAGTAAAATATTTTTTAAAGCATTACATAGGGTTGCGGTATATAATTTTAAAGATAATGAGGAACGGAGTCCAAAAATATTTTTTTTTTAATTTTTCCCCTAAAATTGACGAAATGGGGGGCTTTCAAAGTGGTGATTTTCTGACGTCCAAAGATGACCTCAGAACTCCCAATTTTCTGAAAGGCTGAGCCTGAAACTTGATTAATTATTTGAATTATATCCTGTACTTGAACAACAAATACTAAAAGTAGATAAATATTATAAGGAAACGAAATTATTTAATTTTTAATGAGCTGCCGTATTTTTAACAAACTTCACAATGTTGTCAATAGATGGCGCTCTGTACAAGTTTATTCGTTTGTGCTTAAAAAGAAAAGGCTGAGCCTGTTACTTGATCACTTATTTGAATTATATCCTGTACTTGAACAACAAATACTAAAATTGGATAAATATTCTAAGGAAACGAAATTATTTAATTTTTAATGAGCTTCACTATTTTTAACAAAACTTCTACAAAGATGGCGCTCTGTAAGTTTATGGATACCGCGAGGTCTCAGTTCGGGGCGAACCACTAGTAATATAAGTCCACTACTGTTCCGAATACTGTTTTCTTCTGCATATTAATGATGGTTAAAGTATTTTAAGAAAAAATGCTCTTTATCAATCCAGGTGGCGTATAACGGTCCTATATAATATCATTAAGCGTAACTGAGTGCACGCAACTGGAATGAATTACTTGTACATATAAAGGTCGTCTGATGTAAAGCCAATATTGAGAACAAATCGAGTTTATCCAAGATTCGAGTGCGTGCAGGACAAAATTGCGTCAGTTGTATTGGTAATTTTAAAATGGTGAAATATGGGTCACTTGGTAGTCCTTGTCGCATTGTAGCGACCTAGAGCTTTAGTTTCAGTTCTAGCCTTATTTTTATCTATTTGTAATAAAGTATCTTTAAGCACATTTATAGGCCGTTTAACTTATTTATAAAAACGCAAATCACTTATGCAATCAGTTATTCGACAAATCTCACATGTTTAATTTCAACTTAATTAATTTTTGAACAATACGGTGTACAAAATTTATGATTACATCAATTACGATTTTATTTTACAATAAATCGGAGCATAATTTTACAAATCGGTCAAAGGTTCACGAGTTCCTGTTGTCCGGCTTTGTAAAAAAAAATTAAAAAATTCAAAATAAATAATTGTATTGTTTTCAATAAAAAAAATAAAAAATTTTGGATAAAAAGTAGTCTACGTCACTCTCCTGCTCCTCAACTATACCCATACAAGTCGAGTCAATCCGGTGATCTGTTGTGGCATGATTGAAAGACAGAACAACTCACTTTCGCATTTTTACCAATACCCAAATAGCAATCTCATATTATGCTAAACCCACACCAACATTGACACTTAAAATATTAATTACTAGCAGATGCCCGCGACTTCGTCCGCGTGAAATAAGCTTTTTAAATTCCCACGGGAACTCCCTAATTTTTCGGGTTAATATTCGGACTATGACACTCACAAATAATGTGGCTTTCTATTGGTACCAGAATTTTCAAAAAAAAAAGCCCCTACAACCTCACAAACTCACAAACTTTACCTCTTTATAATATTATAGTATAGTATAGTATAGTATAGTATAGTATGGATATCAGCGCTTTCTCGCGGCCTTAATCAAGCCCGTTCAGTAATACCACTAATATACCATGTGCTGACATTATGCTCCTTGTACCCACTACATGAAACTAGTTTTAGCTTACCTTCACATTATTACAGGACACAAATATATATTATCTTTTCTAGCTATGCGTATACGTAGAGGTAGTGGCAAATTAATGTTCGCAATTTATTTTGCTTTGCAATTCTATAGTTGTTTGACTGATTAAATTAAATTAAGAATCCATTTTTAATCAATATTACATATAAGCCAATGCCCGCGACTTCGTCCGTGTGGAATAATTTGTTTTAATTCCCACGGGAACTCTTTAATTTTCTGGGTTAAAAGTAGAAGAATCACTCTCCATGTTCTCAACTATACCCATGAAAAAAATCCCGGGAAGTCAAAGATTTACAACGGAATTTTAAATAAGTTAAATCCATTCGAATGCAGTCTCGGGCATTATCTATTTGTAGGTAGATATAACTTGAATATTGTTGAATACTATTTATACACCGAAACAAGCAGAAGCTTTTAATTAAAAAACTGTAAGCCGATTTTGTTCCTTTATGTAAAGTGTAGCTTATATTGTCATCCGGATTATAATAACAAATTACGCGTGGGGCGGGGTGGGACATACATAAATATAAACATACATACATAGACTGCTAAAATCATAATCTTTTCGCTCCGCCGTAGTTGGGTATTTAAAAACGAACTCTGACGTAGAAATTTTTGTTAAACGCGACACGCGAGCTTTAAGCGCGTTGAAGTCATTTCGCTCGTTTGTTCTGATTTAACGTACTTTTCCGCTTTCTTGTTATGATAAAACTAAAAATTTCTATTTTATTACATACATAGACTGCTAAAATCATAATCCATAACCCTTCCTTTTAGCTTTGCCGTAGTCAGGTACTAAAAACCGGCCAAGTGCGAGTCGGAGTCGCGCACCGAGGGGTTCCGTACAAACCTGTAGTAAGTTTTAAATTATTACAAAAAAACTAAGTACTAACTAGATCTCGTTCTTACCAATTTTCGGTGGAAGTTTGCATGGTATTGTACATCATATAATATTTTTTTTTAGTATTATCATTCTCTTATTTTAGAAGTTACAGGGGGGGGGGGGACACACACATTTTACCACTTTGGAAGTGTCTCTCGCGCAAACTATGAAAAAAATTATAGCAGAAACCTCAATATCATTTTTGAAGACTAGATAGACTATCCATAGATACCTAGGTACCTACCCCACACGTATGGGTATGATGAAAAAAAATTTTTGAGTTTCCGATCTAAGTATGGGGAACCCCCAAAATTTATTGTTTTTTTTTCTATTTTCGTGTGAAAATCTTACTTAATGCGGTTCACAGAATACAACTACTTACCAAGTTTCAACAGTATAGTTCTGATAGTTTCGGAAAAAAGTGGCTGTGACATACGGACGGACAGACAGACAGACGGGCATGACGAATCCATAAGTGTTCCGTTTTTTGCCATTTGAAACAACCCTAAAAAACCGGCCAAGTGCGAGTCGGACTCGCGCACCGAGGGTTCCGTACAAACCTGTAGTAAGTTTTAAATTATTAAAAAAAAACTACTTACTAGATCTCGTTCAAACCAATTTTCGGTGGAAGTTTGCATGGTAATGTACATCATATATTTTTTTTTAGTTTTATTATTCTCTTATTTTAGAAGTTACGGGGGGGGGACCAACATTTTACCACTTTGGAAGTGTCTCTCGCGCAAACTATTCAGTTTAGAAAAAAATGATACTAGAAACCTCAATATCATTTTTGAAGACCTATCCATAGATACCCCACACGTATGGGTTTGATGAAAAAAAATTTTTTGAGTTTCAGTTCTAAGTATGGGGACCCCCAAAATTTATAGTTTTTTTTCTAGTTTTGTGTAAAAATCTTAATGCGGTTCACAGAATACATCTACTTACCAAGTTTCAACAGTATAGTTCTTATAGTTTCGGAGAAAAGTGGCTGTGACATACGGACGGACAGACAGACAGACAGACAGACAGACATGACGAATCTATAAGGGTTCCGTTTTTGCCAAATTTGGCTACGGAACCCTAAAAACGAACTCTGACGTAGAACTTTTTGTTAAACGCGACTCGAGAGCTTTAAGCGCGTTGAAGTCATTTAGCTGGTTTGTTCTGATTTAACATACTTTTCCGCTTTCTTGCTGTGATATAACTAAAAATTTCTGTTTTATTACATACATAGACTGCTAAAATCATAATCCATAACCCTTCCTTTTGGCTTTGTCGTAATCAGGTACTAAAAAACGAACTCCGACGTAGAACTTTTTGTTAAACGCGACTCGCGAGCTTTAAGCGCGTTGAAGTCCATTCGCTGGTTCGCATACTTTTTTCGATTTCTTGCTGTGATAAATCTAAAAATAATTTTATGTTTACATACATAGACTGCTAAAATCATAATCATACCCCTTTCTTTTGGTTTTTCCGTAGTCGGGTACTAAAAAAACGAACTCTGACGTAGAACTTATTGAAGTCGTTTCGCTGGTTCTTTTTCCGCTTTCTTGCGTGCGTATCTTCTCTTCCATGCAAGAAGCATCATCTTATTTTTTCGTTATTAGAAAATAGACATGCATAAATATGAATACTATCATACTAATATGATAAATGCGAAAGTGAGTTTGTTTGTTGGTTTGTCCTTCAATCACGCCGCAACGGAACAACGGATCGGCGTTATTTTTGGCATGAGTATAGTGAAGGTCCTGGAGAGTGAAATAGGCTACTATGTATCCCGGAAAATTAAGGAGTTCCCTCGGGAATAAAACAAAACCACGCGGATAAAGTCGCGGGCATCAGCTAGTTAAAACTAGAAAGAGCCAAATTACTGTTCAAGTATGTCAGTCATACAGAAAAGTTCAGAAATTCCACTCGAGTGAAGTCAACAAGGGTCAGCTCGTTATTCGTAAGAAACCCTAACAGATTCACTACGAATCCGACATTGTGATGCGGGCCGCTATCTTGCGTAACTCCTGGCAGCCTTGTGAAGGACGCGTGTGTGGCCGCAACGAAAAATACCCACGCGTTTTCATACGCGCATCGCTAGCTAATGGGCACGGCCAGGGTTGATTGATGAGACAGTATACTCATAGTTTGGGGACTCATATATTATGTTACGTTGTCCAGACCACAATTTATGAAATAACCCTTTATGTATGACTTTTTAAAATGAGAAATGTATACTTAAAAAGGCTTCAAACGAGGATTGACGATTTCTTGTTAGGTTCCTTAACTGTCAATAATTTGTTAACTATTCAATAAGGTTAATAAATTCCGTAAATTGTAAGGCAGTTGCTTACGTTGACATATTTTAAAGGGTAGATTCATGCAACTAATATGTTATATTAGATACTAGCTGATGCCCGCGACTTCGTCCGTGTGGATGAGGTTTTTTGGTTCCCACAGGAAATATTTAATTTTTCGGGATAAAAAGTACCCTATGTGTTATTTCAGACTATAATCTATCTCTGTGCCAAATTTCATCCAGATCCGTTATGCCGTTCGGGCGTGATTGAGTAACAAACATCCATCCATACATCCATCCAAACTTTCGCATTTATAATATTTATAATATAATATTATATTAGTAAGTATATAAGTATAGATGACTCTATTTGCAACGCTCTCGAGTAGTTTTTCGCTTAGCTATTTGCCCTATAACATATTATTATTATATTGGTACATAATTTACCTCCTCCAATATGGGAGAAATTATATGACTAAGTGCAGAGATCCGTGAAAATTACTGAATCCTGTAACGAATTACTTACTATAATTAATTACTTTTTTGCATGTTTCGTTTCGTATTTTACTGAAGTACTTGTTTGTGCCGTTAACCATACAGTACATTGATGGTCTATCCCACAACTCATAGTTGAAGAGATCTGAATCCACCACTCTGAAAACTGACCATACGAAACAATCATAAATCCACTTTAAGGCGGGAATACACATGCACATTATAATACATGACAGGCATGTGAGGAAGTAAATTGCATACAACTTTTCACGCACAGTGTGCCATTTTTGTACTTGCACATGCCGTTGTAACTAGCATGTAAGCTACTTGCTCCATTTTGCAGGAATGTGCATTTCCCAGCTAAACTTGATGGTCACGTCTTTAACTTAATGTATAAATATTATGTAAGCCAACTTTAAATATATTATATATTAACTGGAATCGTTATTAAATCGGCACGGACAACAGTTGTCTGTATGACAACTTTGAAACAATGGCTAGACGAGCCAAATCTTTCAGGCTCTTACGAAAGCGCATGCCTATATTAAGAATTGTTTGCAATGATTAGTTAAGAGACTAATTAAAAATATATATATAATATGAGATTTAAAGTATTTTTTTAACAAATCCATAGTCGGTAAGCAATCCGTTGATATCGCGTGGAAATAAATTATGCCTAACTGCCTTAACAAATTAGCTCGATGCCATCTTAAAGACTGCATCATCAGTCAAGATAACTTGTAGTAGAATAAAAAAGAGTTAATAAAATAATTGCTTCTGCTACTGAAAACGAGCATTTTCTAATTTCACAACTTAATGATTCACGGCACGACTGTTTTAAATAGTGACCGCTATCAGTTGATGTGACAACATTTAAACTGGAGCACTTGCACTATTAGAAAAATATACATATATGTAACGCAATGCCTCTTTACTGATGTACCTACATCTATTTTCAGCAAAGTTTATTTATTACTTAAGCCCAAAAATTTTTGGAAAAATATTAACACAAAGTCATACTTCATTAATGAAATTAAACTATGGTTAATGTTTTTCAAAGCTTAAACTAAAATTTAATAACACATCATAGATCTAGGCAAATGTATCTAAATACAAACAAATAATCCAAGTGATCGATAATGGGCATGGTTCACAAAAACACTGGCGCTATTACTTCCTTGAATAGCAAGGCTAAGCCGTTAGGCTAAATAAGTGCCAGCTCTTGGGTCACCTGTGGCGTGGATCATTTTTTAATAATTTATAAAATTATTTTTATGTTATGTTTGCATTTTGGTAAAAATTATGAAATTCATCACGAAATACATTTTCTAAAGTGTCGAGTGTCGACTGAAATTCAGTAAAACCTTATCGAGACAGACAACCGGTCTTAAAAAGCACTTTAGGGCATGCGAAATAACTGAGTACCTAATATACAAGTAAACCAAGCTCAAATTAGTTTTACTACCAATTCTTCTACTAATATCGTTAATATCATTTTGTGTACCTAACCGAGTAGGTAATAACTTTTAAAAGGCTAATTAGCAAGTCGTTTTCAAATGTTTTCAAGAAGACAATTTTTGTATGGCAGCGTGTAAATCTTGTAATACTCCTGAAACGGGTTAGAACCGAAAGAAAATCGGTGTGACCGCGATGTTTCACAGGCCCGGTCGAATTGCACAAGTGACGTCTTTGTTTACGTGGCATTGTCCAGCCAGACCATCGGCCATGCCCGTACGTGCGTACTTGAATATATTTAAATTTGGAGATGCGACCAGGATGAAGCAAGAGTACACGGCGTACTATAAATGCCGTTAGTGTCCAACAGGGGATACAGTTCACAGCTTCTAGCACCCCTGTGCACATCAAAGCAAACCAAGCAAAAACAAAATGGTCTTCAAGGTACGGATTCAAAGGATTTTTCGGTGAAGTGTTTACATACAGTGCAGTGAAAAGTGTTAAAAAGTGCCACAGTGATTTATGGACATCATGTTTGATTTTTTATTTGTTAAAAAAACTTTTTAAAGTCTTTCAAAAAATCCCTATCATAAGTGGCTCCGTGAGAAGTTAATTTTATGATTAGAAATTGATATTAATTTTTACAAATTAATTTCAATAGACTTAGTAGTTTACTAACTTACATTAGTAGTTACGGAAACATGGTTGACGTGAAGATAACATCTATTTTTGTTCTAGTTGGTGGTCTTCGCCTGCCTGGTTGCTGTGGCGTACGGTAGTGCACCGGCAGCCATCGCCGCGGCACCTGTCGCCTACGCCGCACCGATCGCGGCAAGGCTCGAGGAATTCGATCCCCTGCCACAATACAGATTCGGATATAACGTAGCGGATTCCCTTACCGGTGACTACAAGAGCCAGTCGGAGCAACGCGACGGAGACCTTGTGCAGGGACAATACTCCCTAGTCGAGCCTGATGGTACTCGCCGTATCGTGGACTACGCCGCCGACTCCGTTAACGGTTTCAACGCTGTGGTGCGCAAGGAGCCCCTAGTAGCTGCCGCCCCGGCAGTAGTCGCTGAGCCCGCGGTCGTGCCCGCTCGTTTCGCCGCCGCCCCTGTCGTGGCCCAGCCCGCTCCTGTAGTGGCAGCCCGTTACGCTGTCGCTTCTGCTGCTCCAGTAGCCGCCCGTTACGCAGTGGCCCCAGTTGCCGCCCCAGTGGCAAGATACGCCGCCGCTCCCTACGCTCAGTACGTCAATGCCCCAACGGCACCGCTTGTAAGCGCCCGCTATGCCGCCGCTCCTCTTGTAGCTGCACGTTATGCCACCCCTTATGCAGCTTACTCCGCGCCCTACGCTACAGCATACAGCACACAAGTCTCGTCTTACACTGCGGCCGCTCCAGTTGCTGCGTACGCCGCGGCCGCCCCTGTAGCTGCTTACACCGCGGCCGCCCCAGTCGCCTACACTGCGGCAGCGCCAGTAGCTGCTGCTTACACGGCAGCCGCTGCGTACACAGCAGCTGCGCCGTTCGCAGCATACACCGCCGCAGCGCCCGCTCGGTACGCCTTGCCAGCTGCGTACGCCGCCCCAGTAGCCGCGGCTCCCGCCCGTTATGCCGCCGCCCCCGCCGCTGCATCTGCGCCAGCGAAACTTGTCGAAACCGCCGCCGCCGGATACCGTTACCCTTAGAGAAGACTATCAGCTTGACGGCTCATTTTTACAAAGACTTGTATATAGCTAAATAAAATTCTTATTTTGTTTATTTGCGTTTATTATTGCCTTATACAATCAATAAACAACCTTTTAGTGTTCGAGTCGAAGTCGAATTCACCCAAAAATGCTCTATTACAAAAAGTTAAGGTTCATAATTTTATGACCTACCTACTTGTAGTTGGTCACTTTTCCTTGTGTTCAACTTAAAACCCGCTGCGCATTTCAAATGAATTGAAATTGTTTCGTGGTGTTACTTTATATTTGACTTAAATAGGTACAATGAATAGAATGAAATGGATATAGATATAGACCTATTATTCGAATAGAACATTAAAAGTTTCTAGTTGACGCAATTAAAATCAGTTTATAAATAAATCTATATTAATAATAGTTAATAAATAAAAAGGTTAAAAAACATATTTTACATACTAAATGCTGATAGATCATTCAAAACATCTCCCCAAATCAGTGACTCTACTACAGACTTAAAACCAACAATCCAGTTTAGCTGCAAAAATGGCGAATGGAGATGCTGATCTTTTAAGATAACTTAGCAATTTAATATATTTAAAAGTCAATTAACTTTTAATACCCGAATATAGTTACAAATTAGAATTTCGTAAAACTTTTAATGTTACGGAAACTTCTCAGGGTGTGAGTTAAGCTGGCAATGAGAAAAACGTTTCAAAAGCACGTTTAAAGTTTATTTGAATACAAAATTTTTTTGTCTAAACTAATTTATTATAAAGAGGAAAGATTTGTTTGTTTGTTTGTAATGGATAAACTCAAAAACGTCACAACCGATTTAAAAAATTCTTTCTCATAGAAAGCTACTTTATCAGCGAGTAACCTAAGCTATATTTTATATTAATAAAAAAATAGAAATTCCGTGGCGTGCGCTCCGTAAATAGTAAAAGTTACAGTAAAACAATGTATGGATGAATTGTTTCTCTTAAATAGTTCTAAATTAAAGTCCGCGATAGCATATATATATATATCTATCTTTTAGGGATTTCCCACAATGAACATTTTCATGATTTTCAAATTTGGTCTAAAACAAAGCTTTACTTCCGAAGGTGTTTTACTGACATAGTATTAATCCTTATCAAAATAAAATTGTTAGTTTTCTCAAGTTTTTAATATATAGGCCAAATTCGCCCTGTACACCATTTAATTTAGATGAATATCTTAGAAGATATAATAGAAATAATTACAACAGAAATAGGCGCAGCCTGTGCTACCTAGGTCCGAGTCCTGGCTATGGACTATTATGATGATAAGTGCTACATGCGAAACCGGGGCGGGGGTGTAAACTATGAGCTAAGATTCGATGGGTACTACCACAGAATTGATAATAGTACCAGATACGGAGTCGCTCTCTTTTGATCTTGAAGAAAGCCGCCGTTCTCCATACCTAATAATTGCACTTATTTGTGGCGTACTACCTATATTGTCATTCCTACCAGTGTCTAGTCACAACACTTTTACTTTTTTTGTTTTACAAAATCACTCTAGGTGTAGGGCAGACAAGACTGCGTTGAGTCGGGGTACCCAGTTAAAGTCTTGATTCTGGAGTTTATAATTTGGGAATTTGGCACTAATATTAGCATTCCATCGTTTCATTTCGCGCTGTTTTACCTAGCATCGCTTAAAGCCGTAATGTTGACGTTCGTGTTTTAGAATTATCATCCCTATTTTAAGTACGTCAAGGTACGTGACATTAAACTCTCATTTTGAAATAATACTGCTTCAAGCGATGGTAGTAACCCCCCCAGATTCCATGCGGCGGAAGTCTATCCAGCCTGGGTACAACCCTGGTAAACGTTGAACCGCGCCGTATGACAAAACGGCGTCGTTTTGAGAAATGGCTAGCCGTTATGTAATACCACAGAATCATATCATACTAATATTATAAATGCGAAAGTGTGCTTGTTTGTTGGTTTGTTGGATTATTGGTTTGTTGGTTTGTCCTTCAATCACGCCGCAACGGAGCAACGGATCGACGTTATTTTTGGTATAAGTATAGTTGAGGACCTGGAGAGTGACATAGGCTACTTTTTATCCCGGAAAATTAAGGAGTTCCTGCGGGAATCAAAAAAACTTAAACCACGCAGACGAAGTCGCGGGCATCAGCTAGTAGATAATAATCCTGACTATGGTTTCTACAATCCGACTACGCATACTACACCGACTATGCATAAACATGTATACTGGTTACGGCCCTCGACTTCGCCGGTGTGGATTTAAGTTTAAAGTCGGTATAATGCGTTTGTGCCTATCTTTTATCACTTGCTTGCATACTTACATCATTTTAAATTAGATCGATAGATGATGCCCGTGACTTCCTTAACTATTCATATGCACTTTTTTTAAATGTGTCAAAACTCTTTGATTTTCGGTATAAAAAGTAGCTACCTATGTCCTTCCCCGGATTGCAATCTATCTCTGAACCCCATTTCTTCAAAATCAGTTTAAAAGACTGGCGCACGAAAATGCAGCAATCAGACAGACGGACAGACAGACACATTTTTGCATTTATTATATTGGTATTGATTGCAGATCATGAGGGCTTTCTCCGCAAGCTTTCGCTCCCGGTTCCCTGATTTTCCTGTTATAAAAATTGTCCTATGTTCAACTCCGGTTCCAAGATTTTTAACTCCCTTATTTGTTAACATCGATTGAGTAGTTATGCGAAGGGCATAGTCATAGGTATCTTCATGGCGAAGAGTAGCAAACAAATAACAATTTTCCTGACAGCGTACAATATTATTACGTTATGAAGCGTAAAATAAAATAAGGTTAATCTAAAATAATTTTCAGAATCTTAAACAATTACGGTATATAGCTTATTGTAGAGTTCAGCGATAGAAATTTTAACCATATCAATTTATTACAAGTATTAAATTTTGGAGAAGGTTTCAAGTATTGGCCTTTTTTATCAACTACAGGTTAGCCTTTGACTGCGATCTCACCTGATGGTAAGTGATGACACAGTCTAAGATAGTAGCGCGCTAACCCGTTAGGGGCATGGCAGTTATATTAAACCCATACCCCTAATCGGTTTCTACATGGCATCGTACCGAAACGATGGCCCAAGCCTCCCACCAGGCCTGAACAGGGAAAATTCAGAAATTATAAATTCCCAAATTGACACTGCTGTTGATCGAATCCGGGACCTCCGCACGTTAAGACAAAAGCGCTCACCACTGCGCCAGGGACCGTCAAAAAGTGTTCCATGTGGGACAAACTTTTCAGTGAATCAGCTGTGAGCAGTTAGCACTGTCCGATATTCAAGTCATCGCGTGCTCTATATGAAGAAAGCATTTTATGAATCGTAACAGTGCGTCGCAGGTGTAACTTTCTTCAATGAGCCACCAGTATTGTGCTCACGTCCCGAGTTACGTATTGATTGTACATCGGTATATAATGTGGGGCTGCCCGAGGGAAGGCACAGTTCTTCCTCAGACACTGCACCTCATCCTCTAAGCAACCAACCATGAACAACAAGGTGAGAAGCAATAGATATTTATTAATAACAATAAAAACAAACAAATTCATTAATGAAAATTGGCAGTTGTTAATAAATTAGGTCAGTTTCTTCAGTTACCCCGTTTTTTAGTAATTGTATATTAGTTACTTAAGTACTTTTAATTATCATAGGCTGCATCATCATAAATTTAATTGAATTAGGTAATCGTAATCTATAAACGAAAATTATTTTATTGATGATTTACGATACAATCAAAATCATTTAAATGTGTTTTATATGGATAAGATGTACAAAGTCATAAATTCAATTCTTGTAAGTAATTACAAAGTAAAAATGTGTCTTTTAAACGTCTCTAATTATGCAAGTAAAGTTTTCATTGAACTATAGACAATTAGGACAGTAGGTGATATTTAACGCGGCCTAGAACTAGGCAGGCCAGGAGTTGAAATTAAAGGCTTGGACGTTTACAACGAGCGACGGCCATGACGATCACGATCGGTTATCATTACGCTTACTCCCAGTTTTAACATTGCAAATACGATTGATCGACGTGAGCGTTCGATCGCATTTGCGTCAAACTAAAATGAACCTTAATGGCATTGATTTAGAGCTCAATTTCGTGTATGCATTCACAGCCAGCGCTCCAAACGACACGTTTCGAAATTTAAATCGGTTGCACTGAATTTGTGGCTCTAAATCAATGCAATTAAGGTTCATTTTAGTTTGACGCAAATGTGATCGAACGCTCACGTCGATCAATCGTATCTGCAATGTTAAAACTGGGAGTAAGCGTACATTTCGGATTGTGTGTATATTTGTAGGAGTCGCGATTGCCGCGTCACCCCGTATTGTGCACGCGTTCAGTGTGATGTTTTGAAAATCAGTAGCCCTATTACTGCAAAATCAATCATTATTGTGATTGGCTCAATTTATGGTATTCTTGCTGCAACTTTGATTTTTGCCAACAGCGGAAGAGTGTTAACCAATCAAAGGTGATTGCGATCGTTACACTGTACTGTAGCAATTGTTTTCTCAATTGGCTCATGATATGATATCGTCTCGTTTTCTCTGTCCAAGTCTTTACCAGGCCACAGGCATTGCCATTTCTTGAGCCGCACACGGTCGATAAAATCTTACACGTCACACGACGACTATTGACCAACGCTTCGTAACTGGATGATTTGCGACATACACTGCATCGCTTTGCCTTAATCGTGAACCTTAGATGTGATACTAATACGGTTTATAATGTGATAAATTTAAATACTGGCCAAATTATTTAATTCGTCACATAAGAATTCTACAAAAAAGTATTATACCTAATGCGAAAGTAACGTAAGCAAAGTAAAGTAAGCAACGGAGCAACGTGATAATGCATAGATTTTGCATGGACAAGTATAAGTCTTTAATAAGTTTTAACATAGGCTAGTTTTTAATGCTATAAAATATAAAAAAGTTATAGTATAAGTTATCTAAAAATGTAAATGGACTTTACAAAACAGCTAGATTTTCCGAAGAATAAAAATATATGATTAGGTATGCATATACACACACATACACGCACTATTGTGCTTTTAGGTCTAATCACCACAATATGTAAATTCTCTGACTGCGGTACTGAAAAAGCTCTAACTAAGCAGTCAAGTCACATGTGTGTGTAGCAGGCGGATATATATTTTCTGTTTCGGATATTAGTTGTATATTATATACTAGCTGATGCCCGCGACTTCGTCCGCGTGGACTAAGTTTTTTCGATTCCCGCGGGAACTCATTAATTTTCCGGGATAAAAAGTAGCCTATGTATGTATGTATGTATGTATGTATATTCTTTATAGCTGATGACCGTGACTTCGTCCGCGTGGAATAAGTTTTTCAGTTAATTTTCCAGGATAAAAAGTAGCCTATATTACTATCCCACGGTATAATCCCCCTATTAAATGGTGAAACACGTACTTCTTCATATTTTAACGAAAGCCCAAATGCTGTTTCATGGCTATAACTTGAGAAATTAAGGATTTTCATACAAACTCTTAACCCCTATTCACCCCTTCGGGGGTGGAATTTTGAAAAACTGTGAAACACATATGTTTTCATTTTCAACCCGCAGCTCATATATCAAGTTTCATGGCTATAACTTGAGAAATTAAGGACTTTCATACAAACTTTCAACCCCTATTTCACCCCTTCGGGGGTAGAATTTCGGGATAAAAAGTATCCTATGTCCTACCTCGTAGTATGGGCTCAAATCGTGCCAAGTTTCGTTTGAATTCATTCAGTAGTTTCGGCGTGATGCGCGGCCAAGATACAGACAGACAGACAGACAGACAGACAGACAAAAATGAAAAAAATTACAGATTTGGCTTCAGTATCGAATAATGAGTGCCCTCCAAAAAAAATTTTCAAAATATCTTCAATGTACAGAATTGGACCTGTTACAGTTTTATTATAAGTACATAGATTTTTGAAAGTAATAGGTAAGAACACAATCTAAACTATTCATGACTGTTCCAGTGAACTAATTTTGACTTGTTTCCTTAAAAAATATCCATTGTTATGCCGGACGTATAGAGTTACGAAAACTGACCCTTTCTTTGAGCAGGATAATGTCGCAAGTGAGCGCATGTATTCGGTACAGAGTGTAACCCGCGCATATCAATGTGCCGATGAGCACGACGCGATGCGACGTCCTCGTTGTGTAATATAGATTATTTTATAGCTCATTTCTTTGCCTATTAAAAATATAAGTAGAGCTGTAGTTCAATACTTAAAGTTCTTTATGTAAAAAACTTCATTGTATAGCCGATTGGATCTTACGGACTTACCCTAAACTGCACGGTGGCGCGCGCCCCTTCTTTTAAAATCGGTGAGATCCTATTGCCCTGCTTATGAAATTATGCATGAGTACTTGATCTGCGGTGTTTAATAAAGTATTTTTGAATTAATAAAATTAATTATTAATAAATTTAATTATTAATTTATTAATTATTAATTTATTAATTTATTAATGAGGCACATATATCGTCATTGAAAACTTTAATTGTTGCCAGTCGTCAATGCATAAAAATACATAGGTATCGAAATGAAATAACATCGGGTACACATGAGCTTCTTTATAAGAATACTAGCTGATGCCCGCGACTTCGTCCGCGTGGATCGAGGTTTTTCGTTTCCCGCGGGAACTCCTTAATTATCCGGGATAAAAAGTAGCCTATGTGTTATTCCAGACTATAATCTATCTCTGTGCCAAATTTCATCCAGATCCGTTCAGCCGTTGGGGCGTGATTGAGTAACAAACATACATCCATACATCCATCCATCCAAACTTTCGCATTTATAATATTTATTTGATATTTGATTTTAGAAATATAATGCTATATAAAATTTTTAAGTAAAAATCAAGTCTTCTTTCATGAAAATTATGCGTTTCTTGTTTCAGATTGTAGTATTCATCTGCGTAGTAGGCGTGGCTTCCGCCAGCGTCGTAGCGCCCCTGCCAGTAGCAGCGCGCATAGCTGAAGTTCTACCTCAATACTCTTACGGCTACGACGTACAAGACTCTCTGACCGGAGACTACAAGGGGCATCAAGAACAGAGAAACGGTGACCTCGTGACCGGCTCATATTCAGTTGTAGACCCTGACGGTACAAGGAGGATAGTAGACTACACTGCTGATCCTTTGAATGGATTCAACGCTGTTGTCCGACGCGAACCGTTGGTCATCCCTGCTGCCAGAGTTGTTGCCCCAGCTCCATTGGTCGCCCCAGCTCCCGCCCCAGTTTTCGCAAGAGCACCTGTCTTCGCACCAGCACCCGCACCATTATATGCCCCAAGACTACCCTATTACTTTTAGATGAATTATTACAATTTTGTTGTGTTGCTGTATATAGATAGGACCTATTAATTGATTAAGGCTTTTTTTATGATAATTGTTATTTATATTATTAAATGAACTGAAATTATGAAGTTGTTATTGTATGAATGTTGATGCTGAATTAAATTAGGGAAACTTTTATAGAATTCGAATACGGGCTTACAGGTTTGACATTACTTGAAAATTTCTTCGTCTACTCCTCAATCCAGATATGATGAAATTATGGTCATGTTAAATTATGCATAGCTAAGCCAAAATCAAGATCCTAAAAGAATCTTTGCTTAGCTTTAAATACCAATATTTATTCAAAGATATACGTTCTTTAAAAAAATAAAGGGTTACTCTTAAATTAAGTAATCTTATATTGAAGTATTTAAGACCTTGACTCACATATTGTATTTAAATCATAAATTTAACAGCTACTTTTATTATGCTGGTTATGGTTAGTGACCATAAAAGGAATAAGCAGAGCGTCGACCGCATTCTGGTTAACATCGCGACCTTGCCTTATAGTAACTTGAATGAAAAGAGAAAGTCAAAATGTCTCCGTCGCGTTGTTGGTTCAATTACCGGACCTTACGTGTTGTGTGTGTGTGTGTGTTACACAGCTGACGTCTTGTCACAAAGCTCAGAACGCAACTCTAATCACATGCAAGCTGCCAAAATAATTAGATCGCCAAAAAAAATCAAGTTTACTGTTAAAGTTACTGGCATGCCTATCGCCAATGATCTTTTATATTTAACTGGTCTGTGCCTATCGCCAAATGATTTTAAAAGTACATAGATTTATTAACGGCAGGAAATTAATACATAAACAAGTATCTCTCTTATTTCTCTGGTTGAAAAAGCAGCGATCGGCTTTGAGCCCGTGAGAATTTTGAAAAATCGTACATTAGGTAATTAGTAAAACTTTGCGCAAGCTTTCAGCATTCTAGGTCCAAGGGTTTAGTGTGGGCGTTGATGAGTCAGTCCGTGAGTCAGTCTGGACTTATTTTTATCCTTGTTTGAGAAATTGATATTGTCGTTTAAGGCTAATTCATGCTGTAAATAAATACAATATAAATAAAAGATTTTTTATTTCCCGATATGAGTATAAATATATTGTTGTAACATACCTATAAAAATACCTATAACCTATAAAAGGACGAAAACGTATTTAGTTTCAGTAAACTATAAATCGAATACCTGGAAACCCAGTGTACCAGATTTTGGAGGAGGTGGTAAGGCCCTTTCAGGTCCCGGAATAACAGACAGTCCCCGCTGTCGTCGTCGCTTACGTTCCGCTTGTGTCGCACCAGCTTCCGGCTTACGCGGCAAAACGGCGAAGCGTCTGCCAGGTGGTACAGTTGACATTCTCTTGAATAAGACTTGCGTTTCAACAGCTTGCACCTCATCCATTACACTTACAATTTGTCGCTCACGCTGTATTATTGCTTTCCTTTCGTCCGCAGTGACAGTTTCTGCTGCCATTTCAGCGCATTTTGCCAAAAATGCTTGTACGCGTTCAGGATCTTGCAACTTCTTTGAAAACTCGTGTGCTTCTTCTACTTGGATTCGCACTTCATTCGAATTGCCCTGCTGCATATCCCCGCTCATTAGTACAAAACATCCATTCAGCCACCAAGTGACGTTGCTTATTTCTAGAGCCTCTCGCTGGCACCGCTTCGCATAGAACTTTGCTAGTGCATAGTTCTTTTGAGTACATAATAAACGTGCTAATTCGTACATTAACCAACATTTCATAGTCGAGTTCTCACACATTTCTAGGGTAGCAATAACCTTCTCAGTAGCATGTTTTATATCAATAAACTTGTAAGGATAGTTGGCTACAACTGAATCGAATGATTTTGGACGTCCAACCGGTAAACCCATAAGAAAAGCGATACGGCGCCGGTTTCCTCGATCGCTAAGCGTATACGACAGGCGATGTTGGGCTAAATAGCCTTCCCCTACAGCACGATACAAGCGATCAGTATATGTCTCTTTATCAGGTAAGGTACGTGGAGTTTTGACATCCAAGAACATTTGCATGCGCTCGGCCTGGGCAATCAAATCCATAATACGATTTTGACGCAGGCTCTTCTCAATTTGTTTCAACAATCTTTCAGATGTTCGAGCTCCTATTTCTCGTTCTTTAATTAATACAGCCTCCTTATATTTATTTTGATGTGTCGATTCAGCCTTTTCAGCTAATTTTATGGTATAATAAGGACGCTGTGAACGTAACATATCTTGTCTCTCGCTGAGAGACCTCAAAGCTTCATGAACGATTGCTTTTAACTCTATACTCCCGCCTGAGTTTGCAGATTTCAATCGTTCATCTTCCGTAAGCTCTTGAAGGAAAAATTTATCATATGCCATCGGTCCCAAGTATTTCATAGCTAGGACACGAGCAAGGGTTAAATGTTTTCGTGCTTCCATTTGAGTAAGTTTTTTCTTTCTTTCTGGTTTTGGAATCCGAGAAACATGTAATTGCTTTTGGGGTTCATCCTCGTCAACGCGACCTGCCTTTGCCTCGATTTGTTTAATCAAAGGCAAAAAATCTAACATCACACTTCCCGCGTTTACGCCAATACAATCTTGAATAGTTTCGAGGCCCTGGTTGATTCCTTCCATAAAATAGGGTGGTTGTCTTCGATGCCTTGCACCTCTATAATTCATCACGACAGACCTTTCAAAGTCTGACATGGTGTACATGGCTCGAGCTTGCATGTTGCGGGCATTCATGTTGTGCGGCTCCAGTTTGAGCGCCAGTTCTGCGTCTGAATACGCTTGAACGGGTTGCACCGCATCAGCACATACTTGACTGCGACCGGTAAGCAGGCGAACATCGTCAGAGACATTGTTGTAGGCTTCATCGTAAGCTGCCTTAGCTTTTTCGAACTGTTCAAGGCGTCGCAAATAAGCACCTCTTTCTCGATACACTGTTAGAGCTCCATAAAGTTGTTTTTCCTCCATTGTTTAGTATTATTGTATACGCTACCAAAAATATAGACAGTTGAAATAATAAATTTCACTAAAAATACATAATTATACCAACATAAACTGATAAAAGTCAAATTTTATTGTTTTATTGATTTTATTGACAAACAAATTTTTTTGTCCATATCTATGGCAGAATGGGTGGGTGGGAGAATGGTGGGAGATAAGAAAAGATACAGATCATTGATGTAGAATTTTAGTACCTATCAATGATACAGATAGTAATCATTTGTACTGGTATAACCACAGAGATATGTCTGTGGGTATAACAGAATAAGTACCTATAGGTATTTAGTAGACCCAAAGTATAATGGTAGAAAAAAACAACAACAAGAAGAGCAAGAGCTTTTACGTCCCCTATTAAAAATAATTTAAAAACACAATTTAAAATTTGATTTGTTTAGTGAGCAATATGCTCCTAAAAATTAAGAAGATACCTATTGTTTAAGAAAAGAGCTATCTATAAGTTTTCATAAATAAAAAGTTTATTGGTCGTGTAAACATTCAGTCAATCCTATTCGTATTAAATCAATTTAAACCGCTACAACTGGTGCTACGGGAGCTGCAATCAATCTGGAGTAGGGGCTATAGTATGGCGCAGAGTATGCCGCATATCTCGCCACGGGAGCAGTATACGCTGCCACTTTAGCTACTGGTGCTGTGTACGCCTCGTATGCTAGCGGGGCGGTGTACGCAGCGGTATACTTGGCGACAGGAGCAGCAACAACAGGGGCAGCGGCGTAACGCGCGGGCACTACTGCTGGCTCAGCAACCACTGCCGGAGCAGCAGCCACTAGCGGTTCCTTGCGCACGACCGCATTGAATCCATTGACTGAGTCAGCGGAATATTCAACAGTCCGACGCGTGCCATCGGGGTCCACGAGCGAATACGAGCCTCGAACTAAATCCCCATCGCGTTGTTCTTGCTGACTTTTATAGTCTCCCGTCAAGGCATCGGCTACGTTGTATCCGAATCGGTATTGAGGAAGCGGGTCGAACTCTTCGAGCCTCGCTGCAACTGGTGCTGCGACCACAGGTGCCGCGGCTAAGGGAGCCGCTACGGCTACGGGTACGCCAGCTCGGGCTAAAGCCACGAAGCAAGAGAAGATGACGATCTGTTAACAAAAAATAACTCATTGTATTGCTTAAAATTCTAAACCTGAATTTTTCTAAGGTCGCGTTAATGTTCACGTATGTCGTACTTGAAATAGTGACACGGTTTTGCGAGGGCAAGACTAGAGTAGTTGCGTAAAGTGTGCACGGAGAAATTACTAACAAGTTGAGTACACGTCTTGTCAAGGACAATACCGCGGCGCCTCCTGAATCTAAATGAGCCATTGGACTTGTGTGAGTAAGCACTAAAAGAAAACTCATCATCAGATGTCGGAAGCAGTTTAGTTAGTAATGCGTCGAATAGTGTATAGCTAGTTTTATGAATAACGATTTACTTCAATGTGATATACTCGTACTTAATAATTAGTATCTCTTATAAATTATAATTAATTCTGCCCCTTTGGAAAAGATTATACCCAAATTTTTCATGGAATAAGTTTTTGTTATTGCTTAAATATGATATTTATTTGATCAAAAACTTTAAAGTTATGTTTTGTTTGTAAAATGAAGGTTTCGTGTTACCTTAAGAAACATTGTTGTTTTGGATGGGTTGATGAAGCCAAGTATGACTATGCTCCTGAAGAGTCTACCGTGGTATATATAGTGATGCAAGTTGTGACACCAGGCCAAGATCGCGCTTAGTATTGTGTCTGCGCATCACTATGGATGTGCTCGCAATTGGAAATGAGCTGCAGTTTGTCAATGACGGAAAGTCTGTTGTTCTTGACTTTCCGCCAAAAATTAAGAAATTCCATAAAATCATCACTCACCATCAGGTGAGATCACAGTCAAGGGCTAACTTGTAGTAGATAAAAAAAACTGTCGTGGGCAAGGCGCTTAAGCTACTACCAAACCGGATGGATTGATGAGGTCTAGAATGGGACAAGATACTTATTACAATGAAGTTACGTAGCCGGGCACCTACCTAACTTACTCTATATCTAAATACTACTCGTAAATTACTTAGGTACTTATAAGTTTTTTCCAAGTTCTAGCAAAAAAGACAATAATATACAATAATATTGGTTTTGAAATACAATATTGGCTACACCTACTAAAAACACGCTGAAATCAGTTCAACTACATTACGATTCGAATAATTAATGTAATTCAAAAAGAAATTTATCTTTTTCAATGGAGCTTAGGGTTAAAGGTAAATATAGTAACCAAGGTAATATTAAAGTTTTATTATCCATGTTTACTTTCATAATACTTACTGTTTAGCTATAGCAGTAAGTATTATGATACTCTTATTATGATTATGATCTGAGTAATAGAGAACTTAGTATTTGTAATGGCCTTGTACAGGCATGCCCTCCGGGCTCTGAAAGAACTAGCACTTTAATAATCTACGAGTATTAGTGGAAACATGAGTAAAAACGTCACTAAAACGAACTTTTTATGATTGGCGCTATCAAACAGAAATACATAGACCCTAGAGACTTGTAACAAGCGTTAAAGGCGTGTTTATTTTGTTACCATCAAAACGCAATTTCACTATCATATCATACTAATATTATAAATGCGAAAGTGTGTTTGTTTGTTGGTTTGTTGGTTTATTGGTTTGTTGGTTTGTCCTTCAATCACGCCGCAACGGAGCAACGAATTGACGTGATTTTTGGCATGGGTATAGTTGAGGACTTTACTTTTTATCCCGGAAAATTAAGGAGTTCCCGCGGGAACCAAAACCGCGGACGAAGTCGCGGGCATCAACTAGTCAGCTATATTTGTTTAATTTGTTTTTATGATAACATCTAGATTTTGTCATATTAACCTGCCATCGTTGCCATCGTGTTGTAGATCTATACTCTGGCTCACCGGGTTACGTTTAATAGTTTTAGCCCTGCAGGGCGATTGTCTAAAAATGACAGCTACTGTGTAACGATCGCAGCAATCACCTCTGATTGGTTATCATTCTTCCACTATTTTTCAAAATCCATTGACGCAGCAAAAATACGATAAATTCATCCAATCAAACAATGATTGATGCAGGTTTCACATAAAGTCCTTAATTTCTCAAGTTATAGCCATGAATAATTTCTCAAGTTATAGCCATGAAACTTGATATATGAGATGCGGGTTGAAAATGAAAACATATGTGTTTCACAGTTTACAAAATTCCACCCCCGAAGGGGTGAAATAGGGGTTGAGAGTTTGTATGAAAGTCCTTAATTTCACAAGTTAGTGGTTATAGCCATGAAACTTGATATATGAGCTGCGGGTTGAAAATGAAAACATATGTGTTTCACAGTTTTTCAAAATTCCACCCCCGAAGGGGTGAAATAGGGGTTTCAAGTTTGTATGAAAATCCTTAATTTCTCAAGTTATAGCCACGAAACAGCATAATTGGGCTTTCGTTAAAATATGAAGAAGTACGTGTTTCACCATTATAGGGGGATTATACCGTGGGATAGTAATATAGGCTACTTTTTATCCTGGAAAATTAACTGAAAAACTTATTCCACGCGTACGAAGTCGCGGGCATCAACTATAAAGAATATACATACATACGAGTACATACATAGGCTACTTTTTATCCCGGAAAATTAATGAGTTCCCGCGGGAATCGAAAAAACTTAGTCCACGCGGACGAAGTCGCGGGCATCAGCTATATTTTATAATCTTTGAATAGGGTTTACATATTTTTACATGACAGGTATCTAATAGGATAAATTGAGGATAATTCCGTTATGAATATATTTAATAGAAAAAGGTGTCCTTTCTAGATATTTTTAATTGTAGACTGCAATTTTATTCATTTCCTGTTCCTTAATGAAATAATGTATTACTTTAATGGTTAAAGTTATAATGATTATAAAGTAATGATTGTAAAGTAGGCTTTGAAAATGATTTAAGTACCTACTTCTACTTAATAATTATATTTTTTTTCGAAAATTAACATTTAAGCATATCTAATTACGGGTTTAAGCTTTATGAGGGTAATTTAAGTTCTTAAATAAGATTACTTTGTCTTCTCTAAATCGCAGACGTTCTTATTATAGTAGGGGATTTCCTTACTGCATCTAATTCATTACGTGCACATAATAATAATAGTGGTAATAAAACAAAATATGCGAGATAATAAATTATAATTAATACAAATATTTACATTTAAGCAGTCGAGTTACTTTGTATTTTTATCTAGTGGTGGTAAATAGGGGATGAGTACGCAATGGGTGCGTGATGCACGACTGGAGCGGCGGCGTAGGAGACGGGAGCAGCGTGATACGACACCGGGGCAGCGTGGACCTGAGCTACCTTAGCCACGGGAGCGGCGTACGAAACGGGCGCAGCCACAGCCTTCACACCAAGAGCCTCCTTGCGCACGACTGCGTTGAATCCGTTGTGTGGGTCTGCAGTGTAGTCGACCGTACGCTTGGTGCCATCGGGGTCAACTACGGAGTACGAGCCTTGTACAACATCACCATCCCGGGTTTCGTGCTGGCTCTTAGAGTCGCCGGTTACACCGTCTTGCACGTCATAGGCGAAGCTGTATTGTGGGTGAGCGTCGTATTCCTCGACCTTAGCGACTGGAGCTACGGCTGCGTACTTTGCAACGGGCGCTGCGTAGGACACAGGGGCGGAGTATGCAACTCTAGCAACTGGGGCCGCGGCGTAAGCTACGGGTGCGGACGCGTAATGGTACGTTGGGGCGGCGGCGTAAGTGATTGGTGCAGCGTGTTGGACAATGCCAGCACTGGCTGCGGCCACCAATAATGCGAAAGCGATGACCTGTAAACAAAATGAATACTTATTTAATTTTTTTAAATTATGACAAGAAATTCCTGCCAGTGCGGTACTGTTATAATCAATATTTTTCTGAATTAGATTCTTATGTTAATTGATGACTCTACCACTTTTATGCTTCTAGACCTTTCTAGTCAAAGCTGAGCTTTGCGTGGTAAGTGTTCCGATACGGTAGCATTACACATAGAACGGAAGCCTACTGATGTGATGATAGTGTCACTAGTAAGCTCCATCTTAGACTAACTCATCTCTTACCAATGCGTTAACAAATCACTTGTCAATTTCACACAAACTTTAAATAGTTAGGTTAGCTGTCCTAAACCAGAATAATTTAAAATTTCGCACCTTGAACATTTTGGCAACTGTTCTGGAGGAGCGAATGATCAAATATGATGTAGAAAAGAATCAGTCATACGATTTTATATACCGAGAAAGATGCCTCGGGCGAAAGCTAAGTACATGAATTCGATGCAGCTCCCGCTACCAGATGACATGTTCCGATCAGCAGTACAAATGTATCACTTGTTATGGCACAAGGACTACTGGGTGTAAAATGTCATGCACTTATTGTAGGCCTAAAAGTAATAACATGTTGTAATTGATTACATTTTTCATCGACTTTTTTTATATTATTGAAACCTTATTATTTGGAAAAAAGGCTGGTAATAAAAAGTTAAATTTGATTAATAATGTCAAAATAATCAATTAACTATAGATTAATATTTGTAAAGATCTTCTATTTATATGTCTGTGGTAAAGATACATCGATAAATAGTTATCATGCAAGGATAGTTATTTTGGCCCTGTATTTAAAAAGCAACAAGTAAGAGTATTAAAGTGGTTATCACTGAAGATCCTCTATAATTTTTTTAGAACAGTACGTTCCTATTAAGTAATATAATTTTGAGTGGGTAAGTACGATCAAAATATTATAATCCACGATAATCTTGTTTTATTTTTATTTCTAATATAAATGGTATTTATCTCATATTAATTTAACAGTGTTCAATCCGCAGTCCCTAGGTACTTATCTGTGCTACATAAGAGTTCGAGCACTGATACTGCAAGCAGAAAAATCTTATTGAACATTCCCAAAAAATATGAGGCACTCATCTTAAATATAGACTTATGTTTGCATTTACTAGTAGCAGGCAGCCTGGTAAATATGCCTAACCCATCCCGGCTTCGCTCCACTACCACCACTACAGCCCATTAACGTCCCACCGCTGGGCACAGGCCCCCACTCATAGGAGAGAGGGAATTAGAGCTTAGACCCACCACGCTGCTCCAATGCGGGTTGGCGAGCTTTAACGACTATTATCATGTTAGTGATAATAACCGGGACCGACGGCTTGACGTGCTCTGCGGGGCACTTTGGTGAAACACCGCCAACTTCCTAACTCCGGTCTAGTACTGAGAATTTCTAGTCAGAAAAACCCAATACTTGTTATGACCCGACCCGGGACTCGACCCCGGGACCTCGTCGGCCGCAGTCGAACATGCCAACCATTAGACCAACGAGGCAGTGAGGCAACGAGCGGCTTCGCTCGGGTCGTACTAAATGCGTTCTTACACCGATGCGTTTTACGAAAGTACCTATAAACATGTCGAAAACATAATATTTTCCATTCAGTGTTTTCTTGTAGGTGGCTCTGTAGTTCCCCAAAATGTGGTGGCCCCGTTTTGTAAAACCTCTGCAGCGGGCGGGAAGTCGAATATACGGGACGTTCCACGACACCCTAGATCAACTGACTGGCATTGAGAAACGGGAACTATTGGCTCATCTCGCCGGCGAGTGCGATCCTTTCCGCATCATGGCAATTAAAAAAGGTACATGTTTATATACGCTATATGGCGTAAAAACATCAAGGATGGTTGCCGTGCTCACGATGAAGCCTGGTTTGACGTTCTCGCCCAAAGAAGAGTAAGGAGGCATACCACCGGCTCTCTTATTTGCGACGACAGGTTCAGCTGCCCCATTTGTGGCCGTAAGTGTCGCTCACGTATCGGCTTGTTTAGCCACAGGAAAAAGTGTCGCCTAGACGGTGTTGTAAATCGTCTGTCAAGACGTTCAGGCCAACGACGACGATGTTTATATTATGTACTCGTACATAGGTATGTAGCGTCATAGGGTTCCGCCAATGCTTTGCCGGCTTTACTTAATACTTTACGAAGCCGTAGCAATCAGATCAGTAATATTTTTTGAGTGTCTTGTGCATTAGCGTGCGCCGTAGGCATAATATACCTATTATTATACATGATGGACAAAACCAACGGGCCGCGGAGGAAAAGTACTTTAAATATTGAAGATATGATATTTCACTCCAAGGAAATCTTCCTTTATTCTTAAAAATAATAAAATGCGTTCATACATTTTTTTTTATTATTTACATTGTTGGACCAAACGCAAGGGTCTTCGATGAGTATTAAATATCTTTTTTTTATCCACTACAAGTTAGCCCTTGACTGCGATCTCACCTGATGGTTTAGTGATGATGCAGTCTAAGATGGTGGCAGGCTGGTTAGCCTAGGCTGTTAGGGCATGGCAGTTATATTAAACCCATACCCCTTCCACACGGCATCGTACCGGAACGCTAAATCGCTTGGCAGCACGTCTTTGCCGGTAGGGTGGTAACTAGCCACGGCCGAAGCCTCCCACCAGGCCAGACCAGGGAAGTCCTTCGTCCTTCAAGTTACTTCAGTAGCTACGAAATCAAATCATTCGATTTCAGAGTTTGATTTCATGGTCTTCCTTAATTTAAAGTTACTTGAGAGGTTTTATCCTTATCATTGACCCTATCGATTGGTTCAATAAAATAGTGATTTGAATATTTTTTGCATTTTAGCGTGTCGTTAATAAATATTTATAGTTGATAGATAGAGAGGACAGACTGTCTTGACTTAATCATTGATTTTCATATTGTAAAACACGAGATAAAAATCTTCTAAATTAATATCGAATTCTCTTCCTAGAAAATGTAACGCTTATTTGGCAATCACCTTAAGATTAGTCAACTCAAACTGTCTGACTGAAAAAACCCACAATTTTCAGGTCCTGGAACATACGAGTGTCCCAACCTCATACCCAGCGCATACTGCAGTCGCCTCGTCGGATGCGTCTGCCATCCCAACACGATGCACATCGAGTATATGTGGGTGCACATGGGGTGGCCGAGGCGCTGCGGTTGCGGTTACTGGTTCGAACTATGCCCTATTGCGCCGCTGTGATGAATATAATTTTATTTTCTTTTATTTTATAGCTATTAAATAAATTGGCAGAAATGTTCTTCTTTGTTTTTTCTACCTGGGGCCAATACTGCCAACGCTTAAAGCAATACTTATTATAATGCACGAAAGTCAACAGTAATGAAACAATATGGAAGAGTTGGCAGTATGGCGCCTAAAGCCCTGTAAATAGTTAATTAGCTGCACATCTGACTAGATATGACGTACCTATTGACGATCCAAGTAACCTCAAACTTGAAACCTACTGCCGTAATTATCATTTAGGTTTTTGAATATCACAATTACTTGATAGGTGGGTGTGGAATTTAAAGAAAATAATTATTATTTAAATCTTTTTAATTTATATAATAATAAATTAACAATAATTGACTGTTGACTAGTTGGGTTTTCAGTTTAGTGGTGGATAAGGGGAGCGGAGTAGGTTACTGGGGCGGCATGATACGCGACAGGAGCTGCGATCTTAGCTACTGGCGCCACGGCTTTCACGGCGAGAGGCTCTCTGTGTACGACCGCGTTAAAACCGTTGTGCGGGTCAGCGGTGTACTCCACAGTGCGCTTGACACCGTCAGGATCGACGACAGAGTACGAGCCCTGGACGACATCCCCGTCACGAGTTTCGTGCTGCGCTTTGGAGTCACCGGTTAAGCCGTCTTGCACGTCGTAAGCGAAGCTGTACTGAGGATGAGCGTCGTATTCCTCGACAGCGGCGACTTTAGCGGCGTAGGCGACGGGAGCTGAGTGGACGATGGAAGCGGGCGGAGCAGCGTGCAGTACGGGTGCAGCTGCATATGCGACCGGCGCCGGGTGCGCTGTGTAGGCTACGGGAGCGATCACGCCGGCCTGGGCAGCGGCGACAGCGCACACCAGCACAACAAGCTGGAAAAGTGATATTATAAGTTAATTTAAAAAAAAGGAAATCTCTCGCACATTAAAGACCCTTTAGACTTTTTGGTAAAATTTAATTTAATTTAATTTAATTTTTAAAAAATTTTGCTTTCATCAGCTCAAGCCATCATTAGTGAGTAGGCGATGATGGGTCTCCTCTCAAAACGAGACAGGTCTCAAACCTTTATAAACTATATGCCATTGTGGCCAAATAATGGATTTGCAGACTGCACGCATCTTTGAGACCATTATAGAGAACTCTCAGGCATGGAGGTAACTTTTTTTACTCCACTACGTCTAAAAGTTAGTCCTTGACTGTGAAATCACCTGATAGTAAGTGATGAAGCCATCTAAGATGGTAGCGGGCTAACCTACCACCGAAGCCTACCACCGGACCAGACCAGAGAAAATTCAGAAATTATTAATTCCCAAATTTAACCCTGCCGGGAATCGAACCCAAGCCCTCCAACTATAAGACCACACATGTTTATAGCTCCCTAACCATAATCCCTATCCATTATCTTTAAAAGTTATCTGTGCAAAGGGATTAGAAATTTAGAATCCCAGACCCCAAATAGAGACCCGAAGTTTTACCACCATTTTCACCGCTTTTGAAAAAGTTGCTCTACATACCTTGAAAGCCATTTTGTGGGGGATGGTAAGTGACTTGACTATGAGGAGACCTCAATTCGAATGTGCAGCAATAACATCTGACGGACTTTTTATATTCCTTCAAAGTGCTACAGGCGTTGCAATATACGGTAATGAGATGTTAAGCTATCATTTTCGAAAGCAGCTTTACATGTATAATATTTAATTTGCCGAATTTAAACTCAACTGCATTTGTTCATAGGTACTAACGAACAATACACGTAATGATTTTATCTGAACCACTATTTTAAAGATCACTTGAATTTCAATGGAAACGAGCTTTCTTTGAAGACAGTAGGTAGGTAAGTTTTGTGACTTCAAGAACATTTTCTCATACGAATGAAAGTCGAAATTTATAACCACCGCCACCACCACTACAGCCTATTAAGGTCCCACTGCTGGGCACAGGCCTCCACTCTCATAGCAGAGAGGGAATTAGAGCTTAGACCCACCACGCTGCTCCAATGCGGGTTGGCGGGCTTTAACGACTATTATCATGTTAGGGATGATAACCGGGACCGCCGGCTTAACGTGCTCTCCGAGGCACGGGGGTGATACACCGCCAACTTCCTAACTCCGGGTTAGTACTGAGAATTTCTAATCAGAAAAACCCAATATTTTATTATGGCCCGACCCGGGACTCGAACCCAGGACCTCGTCGGCCGCAGTCGAACATGATTTAACCACTAGACCAACGAGGCAGTTTAATAATTTATATAAATATTATAAATGCGAAAGTTTGGATGGATGGATGTATGTATGTATGGATGTATGTTTGTTACTCAATCACGCTCCAACGGATGAACGGATCTGGATGAAATTTGGCACAGAGATAGATTATAGTCTGGAATAGCACATAGGCCACTTTTTATCCCGGAAAATTAAAGAGTTCCCGCGGGAACCGAAAAACCTCAATCCACGCGGACGAAGTCGCGGGCATCAGCTAGTAATTTATAAAATTCCTTCTAATTAGTAAATTTTAATATTGTACTATACTTATTTATATTTATGAACTCAGAATTTTCTCCTCTTTCGTTTGATATCCCACTCAATAGAATTTCGAAAAAAAAAATGAGACCCCACTTTTTTGTATGTAACATCCGTTAGGTACTAAAATTCTACATCAATGCATCCGTCATATCAATTTTTCTTGTATGAAATCATAGACCTTTAAAATAACTCTTTATAGCTCATATCACCCGGACCATAATAACGAATAGATTGATACTTAATTCATCAAAGTCGGCTCAGTAGTTACATACTCGTAAATGCAAACATACATACATAGTCTAAAATTATAACCATTCCTATTGCTTCTGCTAGTCGTGTGAAAATAAATTATTGCGCTGTTAAGTTGACCCGCTCTGCTCCGCTGAAGCCCGCCATAGTGTGCGCTTACCATTACGGTGTTTTCAAATAGATAAGTTCTTTCGTACTTATTTTATTTTAAATGCAATAGTACATAAATTAGTAATTATTTATGGGGAATTATAAAACGAGCGAATAAAAAAACAATTTGCGACTGATGATGACATACTGTTTTAATAACTTGAGCGGTATGAATTTGAGTAAGCGAAAAATTAACTAAACTAACGACGAATATTGATTAATAATATAATCCAGAACGAGCTTACAAAAAGTGGATTGTGATTAATCCATTTCAGATATTAAAATTTTATCCGAGCGACTACATTACTAAGTGAGCGACTGGAAATACAGAGAGTAATACTTAGGTGTCAAAAGTTTAGCTTAGGTTAGGGTTGAACATGAATATCCAGGTTATTAGGTTCGTATGGGGTTAACATACCGAACTTAAGTAAAATAGCTCATTATACTCTGCTCATTAGTGTATTTTTCAAAGTGGTTTTTGTATTCGAAACACTTCATTTAAGATACAATGCCGCTCAGTAAAAAAATACATTTGCCAAATATTGAAAAAAATGCAGGACGTAACGTTGACACTCAAACAAATATTAGGTCGCTCAAATATTATGAAGCTGCTCATTTTGTATTTTAAGTAACTCAAATTAATGTTTGTAAGTTGCTGTTCTGTTGATTTCTCGTCACTCGCAGTCAGTCGCTCACTTAGTAATTCTTTAACCGAAATTAATTAATCCGCTAAGAAAGGATTTTTGAAAATTCCAACCCCAAAAGGGTTAAATAAGGGTTGAAAGTTTGTATAAAAGTTTGTGATACACGACCGTCAACTAACGAATCGGGATGGACGTGATTTTTGGCATGGGGATAGTTGACGACCTGGAGAGTGACATAGGGTACTTTTTATCCCGGAAAATTAAGGAGTTCCCGCGGGAATAAAAAAATTTAAAGCACGCGGACGAAGTCGCAGGCATCAGCTAGTAAAGAATAAAGGCCTACGCCAGAAATAAAGCAATTCACGGCTGCGTAATATTGGAAGGACGAGACGAAGCCGAGGACTTCTCAAGTGATTTTAAAAGGACGAAGCGCTAGCCGAAGCCGTGAATTGCCATTTCGGCCGAGACTTGTGTAGTTGAGACCGTACTTTTTTCTAATTTGCGAGTAAATTATAAACTTAACTATTAATTCAGGAACACAGGACTTCATATTTAAAGTTCCATTGCAGTTAAATAGTTAAGACAACGATAATTGAACATTTTTGCAAGTAATATCTTATGCCTATCCGATGATCTACCTATTAATTTTATTTCTTTTAACATAAATAACAGATAGATAGAGGGATACCTAACTAGTATGAAAACGCCCGGATCTACTACGAGTAGTCATTCGCGCCAATTCGGCTCCAGATTAAAGAATAAAATATAATGCAAGTAAATTCACAGAGCCATTCAACTTAGGTACCTTATTACCGACCCACTTCCTTTGACCCTGATATACTAGCACCACTAACAGTCAGAAAAATACATTGTATCACTCACATGACGTCCTTACAATCTTACAGATAAATAAAACAATATAGGTTTGTACGCAGATATAATTAATTCCACCTCGCTTCACCTGGTTGTATGAAAGCGTTTATATCTCAAAAAGTACCTATTTCATGAAAATGACGTCTTTTGGGGTTCATTCCTTCCTTTACGGATAACGGCATTCGACTGCCCGTACTTAGTTAGGTGATTATTAATTATTACGGAATTACTTCTATATGATTTGGACCATTTGGACAAGATGAGAATTAGACCAATCGTGCTTAAATCCCTGTACAATCTCGTGTGTAGCTAGAAATAAGTTTGCTCGTTATAAAATACCTAGATATAAGATTGGAATAGAACTTCCGTGGTCTTTTCTGCCAGAATAAAAAAAGATTTAAGTTCCAAAGGTTCACTCAATAAGTTTCTGCCTTCGTATGATCTATACATATTTGGATACATATTATAGTACATACCTACCTGAGTTTTAATTAATTATTATTTAAATTACCATTAACCAATATCACAAAAATACAATACCGAAAGTTTTATTTACATTTTTTGCAATTACATACTTATAATACATTATTTGTTCATATAATTGGGTATGAAGAACTCTCCCCTGTTAAAAGTTAAACTGACTGTATCAGTCGAAGTGTCGTTTCCTGGGGTAAAATAATTAATTTGTTCACTCTCGACAAATTTGTTTGTTGAAAATATCGGTAATTCTTCGCTCCTCGCATACGGGACTGGGTATGCATACACTTTTCTGCTGGGGTTACTTGGTACTAAACTTGGATAGTGCGTAATATAGTGACGTTTAGCTATTGTATTTTGAAATGCTGGCTCGTTGCGAACAACGGCTTTGAAGCCATGTTTTGAGTCGGCAGTGTAGTCCACAGTACGTTTCGTTCCATCGGGATCTATCACCGAGTAGGAGCCTTTGACAACATCACCTTGTCTATACTCGTGTTGACTTTTGGCGTCGCCGGTCGAAGGGTCAACTATGTCGTACCAATAATTGTATTCCGTGCTTGTTGGTGGCGGATCGGTGACTATTATGCTTGAAACTGCTTGCAGTGCGCACGCGTAGAGAATCGCCTGTAAATAAAAATAAATAATTACTTTTTGACCGAGCGAAGCGAAGGTCTCTGAGTCTACTTGGGTGAATTGGCACTTGTCCGTCCGTCCGTCCGTCTGTCAGAGCCTTATAACTTCTGAATTACTGAACGTAATTACTTCAAATTTAAATATACTATGTAAACCGATGGCCTCCCGCCGAATATGGCTTAAAAAGTAATAAAAAATTTTATTTCAGGGGGGCTCTCATAGAAGCGAATGCGAAGTAAAATATTTTTTATAGCATTACATAGGGTTGCGGTATATCATTTTAAAGATAATGAGGAACGGAGTCCAAAAATATTTTTTTTTTAATTTTTCCCCTAAAATTGACGAAATGGGGGGCTTTCAAAGTGGTGATTTTCGGACGTCCAAAGACGACCTCAGAACTCCCAATTTTCTGAAAGGCTGAGCCTGAAACTTGATTAATTATTTGAATTATATCCTGTACTTGAACAACAAATACTAAAATTAGATAAATATTATAAGGAAACGAAATTATTTAATTTTTAATGAGCATACGTATTTTTAACAAACTTCACAATGTTGTCAATAGATGGCGCTCTGTACAAATTTATTCGTTTGTGCTTAAAAAGAAAAGGCTGAGCCTGAAACTTGATCACTTATTTGAATTATATCCTGTACTTGAACAACAAATACTAAAATTAGATAAATATTCTAAGGAAACGAAATTATTTAATTTTTAATGAGCTTCACTATTTTTAACAGAACTTCACATAGATGGCGCTCTGTAAGTTTATGGATACCGCGAGGTCTCAGTTCGGGGCGAACCACTAGTAATATTGAGTTATGTGTTATTATAAATGGAGGTGTTTAGACATTTCCTAATTTAATTCTTTAGATTGTCACCAAACCATATTTGATGGATTGCCTCTATTGGCGGATAAGGTCACGGAGCGTCATTAAGTTAAATCCAGACATAGGGTCAGATGTAACAGATGTAAGATAGGGTGCTTTACAATTATTATATAACCATGACCACTTTTGCACATAATTATAATAAACAAATTACGCATGGTAACAAGACTGACTAATCTTAAACTTTTTGACACTTATATAATATTTTAAGAATTCTGTTGTCTACATCTACATATCGTACATACACTACATACGTAACTTGTACAATCAATCAATTACATTATAGGTACACATAATTAACACAAACTTTTTAAAACTCTCATTTACACTCGCACTTTTCGCCGCTATCCATAGCAGACATTAATTAAACTTAGGCAATATAATATATTACCTGAAACATGTTGCAATTGTTCTTGTGTTAGGGATTTCGAGTAAAGGCGCCCGTGAGCGCGACATTGCCTGTATTTATAGAAGCTTGGCGTTCACTTGTAGATATATGTTCCGTATTGCAGGCAATATTTAGGTGTCTTAAGTTGTCACAGAGTAGGTACTTAAATATATATTTCCTACTACTTAGCTGATGCCCACGACTTCGTCCGCGTGGATTGATGTTTTTCGGTTCCCGCGGGAACTCTTTAATTTTCCGGGATATAAAGTAGCCTATGTGCTATTCCAGACTATAATCTATCTCTGTGCCAAATTTCATCCAGATCCGTTCAGCCGTTGGAGCGTGGTTGAGTAACAAACATAGAAATAAAACGAAAATTACTACGAATTGGTTCAAATTCTTCACAACATATTACATGTCATTGCAAGTTGCAACCCATAAACGAAGTGTTGAAAAAGACGGTATCTGTGGCGCAGTGTTGAGCGCTGTCTTAACGTGCGAAGGTCCCGGGTTCGATCCCCGGAAGAGTCAATTTGGGAAATTATAATATTCGAATTTTCCTTGGTCTGGCCTTGTAGGAGGCTTCTGCCGTGGCTAGTTACCACCCTACCGGCAAAGACTGCCGCCAAGCGATTAAGTGTTCCGGTACGATGCCGTGTAGGGATATGGGTTTAGTATAACAGCCATGCCCTTAACAGGTTAGCCGCTATCATTTGTCGTTTTTGGTATTTGATTCGCCACCATCGACAGTAAGATTCTTATACGATGGATGTGATGTGTGTATGTAAATCTATAAAACATATAAAAATATTGACTGGCTGACTGATCTATCAACGTACAGCCTTTTGTGCTGGAGTTAGAAACTAGAAATTTACAGGTTCATGACGTAGGCACACTCCAAGCATAGATTTAGGATTGGTCTCTGCTGAGGAGCGCAGCGGAGACCAATCTCAAATCTATGATTCCAAGAAACTATTTTTGCAAAATTTACCCCTAATCCTTTACTTACACATAATTTAAACTTTAGACATAACCACGGTTAAAGTCTAATTTGTATTAATTTGGCTTGAAGTCCAAATAGTGGCATTGGATCCACCAGTGGATTGAATAGCATGTATCATAAGAGACACCTGCATGTCCTACATGAAATAAACTAATATAGATTCATCTATAGGATACAATCCCATGATGATTAAGCAAGTATTAACCCATTATTCAACATGCATTATGCTCGATTTCATGGCCAGACATTGTAGCAAATTGACCAGTTTGGTCATGCCATTTAAATAAATGGCCATGGTAACATTAGAACAATGGTTATACAAATTTATCGTATCATTTAATATTATCAGTAGTATTTTAATAAACTCTGTGTAATGGCTGTATTTTTTTCTCACCTTATAAAAAAGCAATACTTATCTTTGCTAGAACATGTTTTAAGAAGATACATATATATTTATCAAGCCCCACGTGAGGGTAAAATCTATATTTATGTAACACCAATGTAATAGAACATTAAACAAAACATCTAAAAAAGACAATTACATAATTTACCTATAGTCCTATACAATACACAATGGCATTGACCTACGACGCCTTTCGCATAGAAAAGACATCAACGCGTCGTGCTCGTAGCTCGTAGGCATAAATATTATTATTAGATCGCCCGCGACTTCGTTCGCGTTCTTTGTAAATATTTTAATATTCATGTGGATTAATTACAATAAACATATTTGGATTTGGTATTTAAAAAAAAATGTAGATTCCGTAGTTATTTAAAAAAATATATGAAAATACAATCATAAGAAATTCAAATACTTAATATTATAAATGCGAAATTAAAGTAATAGTAAAGAAGAAGTTTGGATAGATGGATTGTGTGTTACTCAATCACGCCAGAACGGCTGAACGAGTCTGGATGAAATTTGGCACAGAGATAGATTATAGTCTTGAATAACATATAGGCTAATTTTTATACCGGAAAATTAAAGAGTTTCCGCGAAAACCCAAAAACCTCAAATCAGCATCAGCATTAGCTAGCGATTTATAAAAAAACCGTATTTTGATACAGGACATAGGTACTATAGGTAGATTGAATTATGACCTTATGTTTTTATTCAGTTTACCTTGTAAAGTTGCTACAATCAGATAAATATTAAGTGCTCTAATATTATTTAGCTCACTATATTATTTTATGAACCAGTTAGAAACAAGTTCAGATTTGCACTAAACTTTTGTGTCGGTCTAGATTTAAGTAATGGTTAAAAATAATCTCTACAAATATCCGTAAATAAAAAGTCTATACAGATCACACTGTATTCACTAATCTCTTTTACAGAAATTTATTTATTGAATAACCAAATAGAAAATATATAATTGTGACTCGGTACTGTTTTGTTACATGCTCGGCTGGCAACAACACAACACAGTCTATGATGTGGTCTAGGTGGTTCGCTTAGACAAAATAGGCTTACTCTCACATGCTTTAAAGTTACTTAAGTTATGCGAGGCAGCAAAGGAGAAAAAAGGGGACCGAAATATCGTTTGTCTCGGCAAAGTTAATGCGAATGTTAGAAAAATTCGCATTCCATAGCCTTCATCTCCGTGCGTATGTGTGTATAGTTCCATCAGACGTGTGAAGCGGTCGACGCACGTGCTATGTGTGACAATTGCCGGGTGGGGCTGACACACATTGGGATAGGTACTCAAAAATGATCTTTTATAATATTATGTGCTCGTAATCTGTCTGCCATTCTAGTCAGAAATATTCCATTGAAATAAAATAGAACTCAAAGCTAGCTAGCCTAACCTAATATATAATTACAATATAAATCATGCCCGCGTGAATTATATTGTAAAGCGTGTAATTGAAATTGAAGGAAATTGGGTTTTATGCACTAAAATATTTCAGATATCTAAGATATTGACTGAAACAAAAAAAATATTCCTCTTATTTATTACCCTAGATTTTAACACTTATTTATATTCACATTTAACAACTATAACTATGCTATGCTCATCAACATAAAAATAGGCGCAGGTCACTTTCAACAACACAAACATCACGAAAAATTTAATAATAGCTACTTCAATGATAGTTTTTCCTTCTTATCTTACAAAACGAAATTAAATAAAGAACCTTTTAATGAGGATGCACAGAATCGCTCAGTGCCAAAAGAGATAAGATTGTAAGTTTATGCACAAAAACCCGTTAAGGGTTTATCGATGGGTAATCCATAATTAAATAGGAGCAAACCCATATACTATTAGCTTGTATGTTAGGTGTTCTATCACTGAAGTATCTACGTATTAAATCTGTTCAATTATAATGGACTAATGATAAGCAGCAACAGGGGCTACCGCCTTCACAACAGCTCCTAAGGGTTCCTTGTGGACAACAGCGTTGAACCCGTTGTGTGGGTCGGCTGTGTACTCCACGATACGCCGGGTGCCGTCGGGTTCTACGAGCGAGTATGAGCCTTGGACTACGTCTCCGGAACGAGACTCTTGCTGACTCTTCGAATCACCTGTAAACAAGGAGTAAGGATTTCTCAAAGATTTTTTTTTTACAGGTAAATTATTAGTATAAATATGAAAAGATCTGCGGAGGTCTCTATGTACATTATATACATACTATGTATATACTCAAGCATACATGACTCTTTATACTCAGGCTGTATAGAACAGTAATTTTATGAAGCATTCTACGGCCTTTTATAGATTGGGCAGTTTGCAGATTTGAGCTTTTAAATCAAAACTCCATAAAAAATGAGGTAAGTCCAGCTGTTTGAAGGAGTTAATTAATAGATCAGCTTGAAAAACTTCTTGGGTTGAATAATAAATGGCTTGTTTAAAGACAGCGCTATAATAGAACATTCAAAAAGTGTTCTCTAAAGAAACGGTCCCAATTTTTTCTCAAAACTTTTACTCACCAGTAAGAGCATCTTGGATATCATAGGCGTATGAATATTGAGGGTTGGGGTCATAATCTTCGACTGGTGCAGCAACCTTGGCCACAGCGTAGGGCGCGAGCGCTGGCCTGGCGACGGCGTAGGCTGGTGGTGCGACGGCGATTGGAGCAGCCAGTGGCGCTGCCAAGCCGTACGGCCTTGCGTAGCCAAGTGGAGCTGGTAGTAAGCCAGCTGATGCGCTGGATACTATGAGGACGACGGCTAAAAAGGCCTATGAGGACATAAAATAAAGTAATTTCAAAGTTCCTGGTTAACTAATTTTTTTTATAAAACAAGAGGTTTGTTTCAGTTTGGTGATATCTGCTCTACGAATTTTCGAAGATAGAGAACTATTAAAATCTTTCAGCAGATTAAGAGAATAGCTTCTATACTATACAGTATAAAAACTTAGCACTCTCAACAGCTATACAATATATTAAATTAAATAACAAAGTATAAGTAGGTATATTATTTATTTTGTTTTATTTCGTAAATAATAATAAGCATTTAATTAAAATTTGATGTAAGTAAGTACCTTCATGTTTAAGTAGTGCGGTGGGCGCTTAGAAGAACAGCTGCGAGCCTGTGATCGCAAAGGGTTGGACCTGCGGTTTATATACTAGCACCGTAATATTATCCGCCCATAAACAGGCCATTATATCATGAACTGTAGCACCTGAATTATTTATATATCCAACAATGTATTAAACTGCGAATTTAATACACATTGCAATTAGAATATCTGGGTCACATATGAACAGGACACGTTACAATATCTACGAGTACTGCTTGCTGTCTGACTTTGAAGATCACATTTTTAGCAAGGAAGCGCATCGAGATTCGAGATTTTCTTGCGTACTGCAGACTGCAGTGGATGCTTTTTCTACAGAAGTCGAAATTCAATCTTTGCCTTTTAGTACAATTAAAAGGTTGAACTTAAGCTGATTTTAAGACATGCAGCATGCAAAATCTGATACCAGCAACATCGCCAGCTTCTTTTCATAAAAGTTTACAGTGGCATCAGGTGGTTTCAATTACTTTTAGTTGTCATACACAAAATACTTTAATTTTACGGCAGCCCGCCAGATTTTAAAACCGTGCCGGCAGCATCATTTTATCGTATCCAAATTGATGCCGGTGTAGGTAGTACTCGTAGGTACATAGTGAACAAGGCATAAAACGGCCGGAATAGGCTTTTGTTGGTAACAACTATGGTAGATATTAAAAGAAAAAAAATATTTCACGAAACTTACACGTGAATCAAGAAAAGTTTGTATCATGTTCCTACACATAATGGACGGTTAAAATGCCTACATGTTGTAGTCTACAGTAAATAGGTTCAATATTACATCAGCCACATATAAAATATTAATTTAATCTGCCCAATTGAGATTTAATTCCTCAGCAGATTATTATTTTAGAAGTTTTTCATTATTTTACAAGCAAGCTTTTTATGAACTTGCATTGTGAGTCCACGTACCTATATAAAAATAAGCAGGTAAACTTGATCTAGTTACATCATTCAGTGGGTCAAGTATAAATGTAAGTAATAAACTGATAAATATCTTCAATTATTGAGTTAGCTATTACTTAGTTCTTATAGTTATTTAATATTTATGTAATCACACATAATAGTTTATCATAGGACAAAATACGAAATTAAAGCCACGCGCACACCAAGAGCAAAATTCGCAAAAGGGAACACCAAGAGAAAAATCCCGTTACTATAGGTAGGTTAAAATAGGATCTAGACGGCTAGAGCTTTTAAAAGCTTCATGTACCTACCAAGTTTTAATGTTCGTGTGGATGAATAAGGAGAGAGAAGAGAATATGAAATCAGAATATGTAGAGGATAGATACTCCACGAGGACTAAGTAAACTAAGTTTTTAATTTGTGTGTCACTTTCATAAGCAGGACAAACTACACTGTTAGCACTTCTAAGCTCCAATGCGCTCGATGTGGATGCATCCTTACGTCTTGCTATAGTTATACCAATAGAGGCGGTAAAACAACTAACTTATTGGGTCACAGCTGCGACTTATCAAGTGCGTGTGTGGTTCATAGTCATAGCACACGAGTTAATTCATAATATAATGCCCTGCCCTTATATGGTACGCCTAACTAATGATGCACGTACCTATTTATGTTCAAGAGCTGTCAAAGATATAATAGAGATATTATTACAATTAAATCTCATAAATGTTGGTCTATAATCCGCACATGAAATCATTGTCAGTATGGTCTTTAAAGCGTAGGTTAGAGATGTAACTAATCATGATGATTATGCACCTAGTTATTTAAGTAGGTACTCGTACCACTTAATTAAATAAGTTCCAACATATAGTTCGCGCGCGAGTTGAATGCAGAGCTTATGTATGTGTCACCATACTTATGCTCTGCATTCAACTCGCGCGCGAACTACCTATAGGTGGTTTGTATCACACCTTATAACTCAAATGTTCTATTCATAAAATTTATCATAATGGAAAAAAATCTAGACTAATATTATAAATTAAGAAAGCGTGTCTGTCTGTCTGTCTGCTATACGCTTTAACTTCCTACACCTATCTTTAAAATCGGTTTCGATGAAAGAACTATTGGGAATTTTGTATGACCCCCTCCCCATCCCCCAACAATCAGTGAATGTGAGAACTCTTCGGCGAAAACGAAGGAGGTCCTGAATGAAGTGAGCCTTTGAGGCCGGAGGGGGAAGGCGGCAAAATGCAGGATATAGGTAAGTATACATAAAGTACCTAAGTACCTACTTACTTTTAGGGTTCCGTACCTCAAGAGGAAAAAGGAAACCTTATAGAATCACTTCGTTGTCTGCTTCCCGTTGAGCTATAATCATGACGTTTCAAGAAGCAAGGTCTCACAGCACCAGTAGATATAGGAAAAATCCGAAAATCGTTATGCAGAGTTTCGTACTCATAGTAATAAATAGTAGGTAGATTATTAACCAAGGGGATAAAGCAGTGTCTTCTGTCGCGGGTGACGATTTAAATCGCGAGCGTAACGAAGGACTCGAGGTTTACTCCCGAGCGTAGCGAGGGTGTTAAAAACTTAAATCACGAGCGAAGCGAGGGATTTAAGGCGAGTCCTGAGTGTAGCGAGGGATTTAAGTTCACCCAAGACTAAGACAGCTTTATCACCGAGGAAAATACTCTACTTTTCGTACCATTTGCGAAAAAATTAACACTTGATTTAACATCGTAACGTATTTTTAGAACAGTAACTTATTTATAAAAATAAATTAAAATAAACATAACGTTTATGTATTTGAAGAAAACAAAAACGCGGCAAATTCCTAGACTAATATTTTTTTGTCGGAAAAGCAAAGGCATCAAGCTCATACGGCTTCGTCGGTTTTCGTCATTTTATTTAATAATCTTAACTGCTATAAAAAATGCGTATTCCTTTTTCAAAAAGATGTATAATGCTATATACAAACTCAATGGTGTAAACACAGATGTAGTTCAGTATAAATTTCGGTAAGTATTCCAAATTTAAATCACATTCTCCCCCTAGAGAATGAATTAAATTCAGTACAATTTTCTTTCCCTGTTTTGAACAGATTAAAAATGACTATTGTTATGTTCGCTTTTTGTGGCATAGAATGTCACTTTTTTGAGCAAGTGGTACGAAATAGTAGATTATTAACCAAGGGGATAAAGCAGTGTCTTCTGTCGCGGGTGACGATTTAAGTTCCCCCAAGACTAAGACAGCTTTATCACCGAGGAAAATACTCTACTTTTCGTACCATTTGCGAAAAAATTAACACAATAATAATATGAGATAAGCATTTATTAAAAACTAGCTGATGCCCGCGACTTCGTCCGCGTGGTTGAGGTTTTTTTGATTCCCGCGGGAACTTCTTAATTTTCCGGGATAAAAAGTAGCCTATGTGCTATTCCAGACTATAATCTATCTCTGTGCCAAATTTCATCCAGATCCGTTCATCCGTTGGAGCGTGATTGAGTAACAAACATACATCCATACATACATACATCCATCCATCCAAACTTTCGCATTTATAATATTTATATGGATAATGACAATTAAAAGTAAAAGTTAACATTCGAAACATTGGTCCAATTATTGATAGATTTTTTTGTAGGAAAAGCAAAGGCATCAAGCTCATACGGCCTCGTCGGTTTTCGTCATTTTATATAATAATCATAACTGCTTATTAAATGCGTATTCCTTTTTCAAAAAGATGTATAATGCTTTTTAAACAAACTCAATGGTGTAAACACAGATGTAGTTCAGTATAAATTTCGGTAAGTAGGTATTCCAAATTTAAATCACATTTCTCCCCTTATCGGATGAATGAAATTCAGTACAATTTTCTTTCCCTGTTTTTAACAGATTAAAAATGACTATTGTTATGTTCGCTTTTTGTGGCATAGAATGTTACTTTTTTGAGCAAGTGGTACGAAAATAGTATTTCAGTTATTTTATTTAGTATACCTACTAGTTAATTATAACTTGATCAAATATTAAAATGAAATTAATAAAAAAAAAAAATTGGTTGCCTGTAAAGTCGATATACGGGCGAAAGTTTTACGTGACAACGACTTACGCGTGCCTTTCACTTTTTATGTCTGTCTCTCTCGCTCTTAGGCGGGCTAACCATGCCCGAGTGGAAGGGACGCGTGCCTCTCACTCGCTCTCATTGTAAGCGCATAACGCGCGGAGCGTAACGCAGTTTCTTGAAGTGTCTCCCGGCAAACCAATTTATAAGACGTTGTCACGTCAATATTACACAAGCACTAATAGTTTTCCATGTTTGTCAGCGCCATCTAGGAATAACAATTATTATTAGCTAGCCCTTTCTTGTCCACGATAGGTAAGTACTAAAATTCTACATCAATGTCCACGATAATGAAATGTGTTGGAACCTTTTTTTTAACAGTAGAGTTTAAACAAAGGTTTAAACCTTTCTTAATTTCGAATTTTTCTACAGTTTTATATCGTACTTACTCTATGTAGGTACTCTGTGTGTGTGTTCCGTTATAAGCACTGCGAGCACTGGCAGTGCTCTTTACTGGGGACTTTCAGTGCTCTCAGTGTATTTCGGAACGCACCCTATATAAATAGAACCATGGAGGAAGGAATTACGACTGATTGTATATTATTATACTCTTTGCGACTGATGAATAGAACTCTTGCTTTCCTTTTTAAAATGTCAATTGTCAAGTGTCAACATTTGAATTGTCAAAAGCAATTCAAATTTTACAACATAAATATCTAAATACCATGGAGGAAGGAATTACGACTGCATGCTAAATACCTTACTCCAGTCACAGAGTTACAAACATGTCAAATAATATGTCTGTGACTCCACTCCAGAGCCTAACTATCTTATCAGCCTACGCCTAATATAACTCTGTGCTTAATATAGTACTTCCATAGAAATAGTATGTATATTCATACAACTAGAAGGATCACTTACCTACGTGTTTTTGTTAAACAAATTCACACCTTTTTAATTAAATAATAAAGTTCAATTTAGATAACCTTTCACTCATAAGGAATTTCGGTCTCGACAAGGACTCACTTTTTCTTCGCGCGTCTCGTTCACTCTCGTGTTCACTATTGTGTCTCGTTCAATTAATAATAATTATGGTGGCATGGCAGTGTAGCGGTAAGAAAGAGACAACGCCCCTTAATATTAGCTCTCTTTCGGCACGCGTTTCGTGCGTTAGTGATGTGATCCTTCTAGTTGTAATACATACTATTTCTATGAGTACTTCCGTCATTGCTTTATGCTTACTATACTCTTTGGCCTTACTCTATGGTACTACAAACGTCATTCCGTATCATAAAGTGATCTGTGTTTCGTATTTCTTTTTAAAATGAATGTAAAAATCTGACAAACATTGTTCTTTGTTATGTTTTTTAAACAGAAAAGGTATAAGTGTTGTTGAGTTAGTGTTTAAAATGGCAGATTTCGATGCTATATATCCAGACGAGACGGAGCCCGAAGAGAACTTGGAGGAGACGCATGTGACGTTAGTGCCCGACCCGATAGTTGTCCGAGGAGCTGGGAACATGACAGTGTAGGTTTTATCAGCTGTTTACCTTCCAGTTGAAACCCAACTCGATTTCATGTACGATACACTAATATTACCAGGTGTATTCGTGTAGCTATGTCCAATGCTATTTTGGGCCTTTGTTGTCTCAGCTCAGTTTGTAGCATTGGACGTTCTCTTGGAAAGGGACATTGACCAGACGCCAAATTTCCATTGTATTTATTTGGTTTAGCTTTAGAATATTTGAGTCTACATTTACCTTGCAGTCTTATAAGGTCACTAAATTATGAGAAAGTAATGTTTACCTACATAAATCACTTTCATTACAGTTACTTAATTTATGGATTTTAGAAAAAAATTGTTGCTTTTACTTATAAAAAGAATCCTTATACTAAAAGCAGCTAATCTCAAGATTTGAAATTATGAATAGTAAATAAATATGAAAAGTATGTATTAAAATTTAGAATTTAACATCATTATTTATGAATAACTGGTTTGTAGAGTACTTTAAAAGGCATTTCCTGGTACTTTCTTAGACATAAAAGAGGTTGTAATATTCAATATGATTAAAGCATATATTTGTCAGATGTAAATTGTTCGATTTAGCTGGATTTTGTGTATTTTATCATTACTCCAAAAGCAGAGCCAAAAGAGCCTTCATTCATTGTTTGCTATGAAACAAAATATTTTCTTTATATTAAAAATATAATATGTCAGTGGGGCTAGGCAGCTCTGTCTTCAAAAATGAAGTAAAAAAATGTGTTTCATAGCAAACCTTTAATGGATAAAAAATAAATGAGGAGCTGGGGCACAAAACCTGATTAGTCGCAAAATTAAATTTTACAGGACAGCGAAAAAACTAATGTTACTGTATGGAGGAGATTTTATTCACAAATTTGTATCTTTATAGGTAGGTGGATTAGATCTGTTGTTGCACAAGTAATTTATTTTAAAATTACTTTTATATTCTAGAAGTAATTCAAGTAATAGAAATAGCCTTATCCGATTTCAGTTGGAAAAATTTTGGCCTAAATTAACTACTCAAGATGACTAACATATTTATTTTGATAAGGATTAATTCTAGTTGGTAAAAACACCTTCGCAAGTTTTGTTTTGACCAACTTTGAAAATCATAAAAATGGTTATTGTGAGGCAACCTTAAAAGATAAATACATGCTATCACAGACTTGTTTTAGAACTTTTTGAGAAGAACAATTCCACCATACATTGTTTTCATATAACTGTAACTATTTATGCAGCGCATGCCATGGAAGCTCTCAGATGAGAAGATTAGTTGAGTAGTTTTTGAGTTTATCCATTACAAACAAACAATCAAACAAATCGTTTCTATAATAATTTTAGTTTGGATTAAAGTGTACACACTAATGAATAATAATCTTAGTGATGGCACTTGACCTTTACATGTTTGCTTTATATCAAAGTACAAAGTAGGTACTTAATTAACTAGGTATTTATAAACAAGCAATATTTCATTATGTAATTGATAGCAGTTACAATAAATTAACCATAATATTTTGCTTTGTTTTGATTTAACCAAATCTGAATATTATCTATTGTTCAAATGTTATAAAAATTAAACCTTGCTATAATTGCTGTAGATAAAACCTTAGTAATTAATGTGTAATCGATCCAATTTAAATAATGGTTAAGACTGTTTACATATCATGACTTATGAGTCATGATCATCTGCAAGTTATGATGTAGCTAATATTATTATATTAAGTAACTTGCATTATATACACAACCCCCAATAAAAAAACATTTAGTTTAGTTTTTAAAATACCTAACATGCTGTTCAAAGTATCTCGCATGCCATCTTTGATGGCACTATGACATACCTTCGCCCAAACCCCACCAACTGTAATGTAAGGGTAAGCAGTCTCTATTCAATAAGATGGACGATGGCTGAATATACATTGTACAGGTATCAAAAGAAAAAGGTCAGAAGAAACAAATAAACAAACGCACAACCTCTTAGGGCAAACACAAATACCATCTCCGTTCCGTCGTGGATAAAAAATAAATTTTTAATTAGTTAGTATAAAATTCAGAAAAATATATAAAAACTAATATGAATTATTGTAAGTGCAAGTTAACAATAATTCTAAAATAGTCTCGATAGCATAATAGGGTGTTACATTCAAATGAATTTTGCGTTACTTCGCCATAATATATATTGTCTGTCACATGATAAACACTAGGTATAATAATGTTGTGAAGCAAGGATGTTAGGTTGTATCAGCTACTTCATTAAATTATGTACTGAAACACACTTTGTTAATTTGTACCATGAGATTACTAGTCCAAGGTTTAAACTAAAGTTAAACTAGTAAGTTAAGTTATTATTATTGACCTGAGTATTCATTTTATACTGGAATCTAATCTAATATTATAAATGCGAAAGTTTGGATGGATGGATGTTTGTTCCTCTATTACGCCAGAAAGGCTGAATGGATCAGGATGAAATTTGGCACAGAAATAGATTATAGTCAGGAATAACACATCTAATACTACTACACACTGGCTACTTTTTATCCCGGAAATTTAAAAGTTCCCTCGGGAACGAAAAACATCAATCCACACGAATTAAGTAGCCAGCATCAGCTAGTACTAGATAATGCCAGCGACTTCGTCCGCGTGGGTAAGACTTTAGGTTTTAAAATCCTAGGGGAACTGTCTAACTATCCACATGCAATAATCCACGTCGATCCGCTGCTCTCTTCGACGGAAATGATGCAGAAACCAACAATACCAATCATACTTTCACATTTATAATATTAGTACCGATTTTTCAGGAGTATTAAAGCATTTACCTAACTACCAGAATCCTGATAATTCCATCCAGAAACTAGATGATGTCCGCAGCTTCGTTCGCCTGTACGGGATTTCTGATTCCCGCAGGAACTTTTTAATTTACCGGGATAAAATGTAGCCTATGTAGGTATTCATTTATGGGATAAGCGATCTTCAGCTTTGGACAGCGTGGTGGACTCTTGCCTGAGAAGAGACTAGTGCTTAGAAGTGAGCCAGCAATGGATTGATTCCAGATTCAATGGTTCAAATTGAAATGGTGGTTTCAAATTAGGTAAACTTTTTGAACGTAAAGTATAAAACGTGATGGTAATAATAAATTAAGTATGGTATCTTACAACTAAAGCTACGAGGGTTCTAAACAGCTGACGTAAGCCCGCTAATCCGCATTAGAGCAGCGTGGTGGGTCTAAGCTCTAATACCTCTCCTATGAGAGTGGAAGCCTGTGCCCAGCAGTGGTACATTTTAGCAATTTCCAATAGGTACGTCATACCACTACAGCCCATGTAGTGGTATGACGTATTAGAAATTGCTAAAATGTTAAACGTTTCAATTCCAGCTTCGGTCTAAGCAACCGCTTCAATGGCGAATTTCCCTCGGGGTTGCAGTCCCGCGTAGCGCCTGAAGAGTACCAGGCGACGGTGGCCCGCATTAACAGCGTGCTGAAGAAGACGCTGCCGGTCAACGTTAAGTGGCTGTTCTGCGGCTGTGTGTGCTGCTGCTGCACCCTCGGATGCTCTCTATGGCCCGTCATTTGTCTTAGCAAACGGGTGAGTGTAAGAAGAGTACCAGGCGAATTTTTAATTTTTTTATTCTACTACAAATCAGCCCTTGGCTTTATGGTAAGTAACCATTTAGTCTTGTTTTTTTTCCACTACAAGTTAGCGCTTGACTGCGATCTCACTTGATGGTAAGTGATGATGCAGTCTTAGATGGTAGCGGGCTAACTTGTTAGGGGTATGGCAGTTATGTTTAACCCATTCCCCTAGTCGGTGGCGATACGTCTTTGCCGTTAGGGTGATAATTAGCCACGGCCGAAGCCTCCCACCAGACCACACAGAGAAAATTCAGAAATTATAAATTTCCCAAATTGACCCTGCCTGTTAAGGCAACAGCGCTCAACACTGCGCCAGGGATGTCGTCGTCGTCGTCCTCTTAAACGATAGCGAAGTAGGTACCTGTAGGTGCCCCTAATTGATAGATTTGTTAAATCGTTACGCGTCTTTGGCACGTCTTTGCCAGAAGGGCGATAACTAGTAACATTCCGAACCCACCAGGCCAGTCTAGAGACAATTTAGAAACACAGAATAAATTCAGAAATTGCCTTTGCCGATAATCGAACCCGAAAAGAAATGCCTGGGAACTCTAACGGGAATTATAACGGTTTCAAAGGTGTGTGACTACACACCAATCTCCACTTGGCTAGTGCTGATATCAATAGCCTATCAGTATTATACTGGAAATGGGATGAGATGAATGTGTTCTCAAAGTGAATTTTTTTTTCTTTATTGGAATACATACAGCATTAATCAACATCAAATGACTACTTAAGTCTAGTTCGTACATTCGCCTTTAAAGTATTCACTAACTAGCCGATGCCCGCGACTTCGTCTGTCTGGATTGAGGTTTGTTGTTTCCCGTGGGAACGCTTTAATTTTCCGGAATAAAAAGTAGCCTATGTGTTATTCCAGACTATAAAATGTCATGACTATTACAGACTAAGTGTGTTATGTGAATCACGCCGAAACGGCTGAACGGATTTGGTGATTCCAAATCCGTTCAGCCGTTCTGGCGTGATTCACATCGAACAACCATCCATCTACTAAGTATACTTAATATAATAAATAAGCTAATTTTAATGGTTAGTGCGGGAGTTATTTTTGTGAAACATAAAATAAAAAAAAACTTAATCTGTGCTTTCCAGACGCAACACTCCCTCAACAAACTCCTGGAATGGGAGAACAGTCGCCTGTACCACAAACTCGGGCTTCGCTGGCGCCTCACCAAGCAACACTGCGACTCCTCATCTATGATGGAGTATGTCCTGCTCATAGAGTTCATACCCAGAATACCCATATACAGGCCCGACTAAAACGCGCTCTGTGTTGAATGTAAATATGAAAACCTATGTTAAAATATGTAAGCGTCGAATTACCTACATTGGCAGTTATGGTATGCATTTTTTGTGGAACAGTTTAATATAAACTTTATCATGTAAACAATAAGACGCTATTTTCTGTAAAATGTTTATGTAATAATCCCCTGTTGAACTGTAATTTGAACTAGATACTTCATATTATAATATTATGTTAGTGGAAGTAGATTTTCGCGCGTTTCTACTATTACATTTTTAGAAGAAATTACCTAGGAGTAGATACCTATCTACTCAGGCGTTTTAACGTCGTAACATCTCATGTCTATCTGTTGCAGATGTGAACCTTAATCATAAAGAGAATAAGGTTTATATTAGATTGTTCAACATTAAATGCATCGTATCCAATGGGAATCGATCGACAACGTAAACAAGTTACGCAACTCATGAATCGACTAGCTAATGTGTATCCCAAATAAGAACTGAAACTTGTTATGTACATAGTGGCGTATTATCCCGGCTGAATTGACATGCTCAATTGATTTTGGTAAAACTAACTATGCTACTTTTCTATCCCTAATCGCGTAACCGCTTTTTATCAGACATTTTAATGGCGAAACAAACGACTAGGTACTATAATATTAGTCTCAGTCGCGGTTACATAGCACCTTACTATATTTGTTATGCCTCTATGGACACAGTAGTTTATTTGCACCTTTACTTACTTGCATTAATTTCATTTCCGTCACATCTTGAAAATTTACGCATAGTTACTGAGCTGGTTGGTTTTACTCGATAGATAATAATATATTCTTACTTAACTATGTGGGCATCGTTTTGACTGCATGGAGTAGACGCCACATGTACAGTGTCACCGGGAGCCGTGTATATTGTAAATAGGGTTATTAAATGTCGCGAAATAAGTGGTTACAAGCTTTTTGTGTATAGATACTATTGAATTTGCAGGGCTTCAGTTGCTTTCGAAAGCGATGTTATCTTAATGTGTAATGTAGCTTTAAGGATTCGTGGAAATATAAATCAACGCCCGGACTGACAGGCGACAAGCCCAAAGAAAATTGTAAAATTAGAAAAATCTTGCCATTTGGAGTGTAATTTAATTATGCTTCAAGCCATTACCTTTTTCAAGTTCCTCGTTTCTATTATAAAATCATTGCGATAGCTTGGATGTTTTGCTATTAGATGTATTGATGGATGATGACTGGAGAGGTCAAATAAGTGACAATTTAAGTACAGTAGCATACCAGGCGATTAAAACTATATCTATATACATATTATACTATATATATAATATATATATATATATATATTATATATATATTATACTATCATGCTATAGCTAGCATGTTTGGCCTCCTCTATGATACTTAGCAAGAGTAAAATAAGGTGAAATAATCATCGATATATATGTAGGTACTAGATGGGCCCATTCATAGAAAAAAGTTGGGCGTCCGACATGAAAGGCGTGCCCCTCACCTGTCCTTGTCCCCGCCATAGCGCTGTCCCGCTTTCCAGATAAGATGGCGTTAGTAAAATAAGTCCACATTCTTTGTTCATCAATGTTCAACTGTAACATTAGCTTTGTTTTATCTACTGATACCCACTATGCTGAGATCTACGTCTAAGGGTTTCACCAAACCCATCCACGCTGAACACGCTTGAGCCGGTCAGAAAAGCTTTTTATAAGTTTTGTGTACCTACGTTATTTTTATATAATATTTAAGAGTGAAAACGCGCTAAATACCTATTTCCGCGTCGGTAGCCGTCGCGTGGGCCGAGGCGGGCGACGTTTTTTTCACCCTTTATTTATACCGTAGGTACCTTATTTATTATGTTTATTTATACATAAAGCTTTTTCTGACGGGCTTTCCAGGTCCGCGATACGCGTAGATAGGTTTGATAAGACCCTTCTAAGACATAAGACAAAATTCATCGTAAAATTCGATTTGGATTATAGTTAGTACCTATTTGATGCATCACTCCAAGGATTCATCAAATACAATATTTGATCGTCTAACGTCTGTCAGTCCAGGGTGTAAATTTAAAGCTGTTGTTAAGGTTATCATACCGTATTGAGGCAGAGGCTAGAAATTATATAAATTAAATTTTTGTTGTTTAAATTTAATTTAGCAATTGAAGCTAATATTTTTCTTTCGCACAAGAGTAAAAAAGATTCGCTTTAAAGCATTGCTTCAGATTTTAGTATCTGGACGTTTATGTTTTTGCAAATCGTTACTGCCCCTTTTTTACATTACGAATTTAATTAGAAAATTTACTTAAATCGTTAAATAAGTTTAATAAAGTAGGCCATACACGTTACGACTTACCGGAGAGATCTACCGCCACATGTTTACTTGTGTACTTCAATAATTCTATCAGGCGACTATTTAAATTACCTTGAATAGGTATTCCTCTCCAGGAAATCGTTACGTGTATAGCTTACTTAATATGTATTGTCGTTAATATGGCGGCGGTTCTCTTTGCCCCTCTCTCTCACATAATATATTGGAAGGTAAAAATCTCTTACAAAAGAATCGCCGTAATATTAAATCAATCGGCACATACATAGGTAGCTGAATGAATTAAAGTCATTGAATGAAATTATGAACAATCGTTTTTTGTACTATGTCATTTTTTTATATTATATACATTATTTTATTGAAAAATTTGATCATGCGCCTATGCAAAGATGAAAACAGTAACGTTTCTAAAATACTTTGAAGGAGAAATTTCAGCTACCTGCTATTTGTTACCGAATGTTAAATAGCCGATTTTTTTAGCATGTTTGTCAACAAACGCCAAACAAATTTACTTTGCATTGTCGGGGAGAAAACACGCAAATTATATCCCATACTCATTTTTATCTCTGTCACGCGTATGTTTCACGATAAATCTCTGACTGCTTTTTTGCGGTCGAGAAATCACGTTTATATCATGCTCCCTCGCTCGAATTTTCAACTTTGCTTGTGTGTGTGCAATAGGGATAAATAAGAAAATGGGTCAGCACAGACTGAGCAACAACTTCCGCCTGCATGCTTAAAAAACAATGAAAGATTATAAACTATTTGAATTGGATTAGGACGATATTCAAATTCTCCATGGAAAATGTGATAGAGCGTAGTAAGCCGCTCAGTCTGAGTTTTTGCCGTATTGTTTGAGGCCTATATAATACTAGGTATAGGTATTTTTCCTTAGTTTACTTAAATATTATTAAATCCCGGATTTGAAGGATTGAAGAAGAGGCGCGTCTTATTGCTAACTACCTAAACTCAGCTCTATGTACTCTGACATACGATTGAAATTGTATGCTAATAAAACACAGGACGCGCGTCTGGGCTTGTCGCACGCCGTGCGCCACCGTTATGCCAAAGCTAAAGTTTGAGTTGTTATCAAGAAAAACGCTCAGATTCAGTCGGTATGCCTATTAAAAAGTTTAATTTTATTACAGTTTTAATTAGTAAGAGCGTCGTAAGCGCCTTTATAACGCATCGCTTACGCGTTTCTGCGAGAGGCGATTTGTTTTATATTTTAGTATGCTAGGGAAAATATAAAAAAAGGATTTTTTTCTTTTTATTCTTTCTGCAAAGTTTAACTATCGTATTTTATGTACCTGAATGTCAATATAAGTAGACACAATGTCCTTAAGAGTAGGAGTCGATCTATTATGATAATTATTGAGTCGCATGGAGGGGACTTGTTATGCAAAACTTATGTTAGGAAATATTTCGGGACTGTGTTATTAGACAAGTAATTGGTTTATAGTAGAATATTTGTTAGGTGTATTCGCCCTCTTTTCCCTTTTCAACAAGTTGTGATGGGTTATATTCTAAGCTTAATTTAAGACCGTGAGCGTAACTGGGATTTCGTGCTTGTGAGTGTTAAGTGTAGGGGGGAAATTCAATAAGTATAAAGTCAATACGACATATGTGTTTACATACTTACTTATTTTGTTTTGAAGTTGAAATGTAGACGCAAATGTGTTTTTATCCCAATTCTAATTTCTCTGAAGCTCTAGAAAATCACGTCATCTTGTTTCAATAGGCGTTTTAGTAAAGTCATTTTTTATTTATAAAGGCATCGTTGGGACAACCGTTTTTCCCTAGTAACGCTTATGGTCCACCATTTTTGTATATTATGTATTTATCTATTCTATCTATCTATTTAAAAATGCCATAATCTCAGTTTGGAAGTCTTGCCATCGCCGGTGACGTTTTATTGAACAACGGTTGAAAAGCGAACAGGGTAGGTATGTGACATTAAGTTTTATGGTAAGCGAATGTAAATATTTTAAGAACCTACGTATAATATAGATTATTTTTGTTCAAATAATAAATCTCACTATGTGATGAAAGACTTCGTTTTATTACAAAGTTTTTTATTTGACCCTTCAAAGATCGATTCTCTGTGAGTTAGCGCCATAAAATTGATAACACCGTCCTAGTACTTCACACACATTCACACACCTAGGCACACATTCAATGGCGCCTGGTACACAGATTGAACATGTACCTACCAGGCGCTATTCTGGATCGCGACCATTGATTTCTGATCGCGAATCGCGATCTAACTTGAATCCAGATTGATCGTGTACAGAGTGCATTATAGGTTCAGTCTAGAAAGGTGCACTGCGTCTTTATCGATCAAAGAAAAGGTCTGCATTTGCATTGAATAAAAATCATGTTAAATGTTAATTCTTTATTATAAATAAGTTGACATCATACACATTATTAATAATAATAATTAATCAGAATACTTAAGGCACTTAGTAATATGGTCCCACCAAAATAAAAACTACTTAAAAATAAATGACACGAACAAAACTTATAAAAATACGTACATATTCCGTTAAATATTTGCCGATGCTGAAAATAAATTAAGAAAATAGAAGCCTTTGACTAAAGAATAAAAATCAATCCGCATAATATTACAGAATACCTATATAAAAAAATACGCAAAATATAAATTAATTGGTACCTATTTGACACAAATAGTATAGTATAGTATATATATATTATGCTTTTTATTCCATTTCTGAGAAAACAATACATTATTATCTCCTCATTTTACAACTCGTCCCGCGTCCAGCAGGCCGAGTGGGAGCGTATTCGATCGCGAAAACGTTATCAACCACGCCAGCTGTCAAGCGCTTGACAATTCCATACAAATCGTGTTTAACGTTGTCGCGATCGAATGGGAAGAAAATCTTCCACTAGGCACACAGGGTGACGAGCTGCCGCCGCTGTGCTTCGTATATTTTGTCCAATAGGGTTAAAATTATTCAAGTATCGAAACACTTTAGGACTTGAGTAAAATAGACCTTAAGTCTCTTGTTTTAACGTTCATCTTTACAACTACAGCCAAGCTCCAAGTAAAGATCTTGCGATATTGAAATCGTTGGCACCGAAATGACGACTTTAAATCAAGACGCATCAGGTCCATTTTACTCTGATGCGGCCGTGAACGTGTTCCTAGTTTAAACGTCATTTATTTAAATGCTGGGGACATGTAAAATCATAATGACCCCAGGCCTTTATTTGGTAACTCAATGCCCTAATTTAATAATACACTACCAAAGACTAACAAATACTTGGTTCATTAGAGAGGTAAGTCAAAATAAATAGAATACAGTCAATCTAGATCCGCGACCAAAATCAATGATCGCGATCCAGATTGATCGCCTAGGTCTACACTCTACAGAGTGGCTTGACCTTTAATTTGACTATTAGATTTTGGTACACTATAATTATTATGGTGTACATTTTAATCTCAAGGCTACCTGAGCGGACCCTGAGGGTCATTATAACTTTATTGTGGGAATTTATTTAAAATTGTAAAAAAGAGCTGTTACTTTTGTTGAAGCCTTATCAAATATGCACGTTTAACAATAGGATAAAAAATAATTCAAATAATTTACATACTTCTTTAGACAAGATTAAAAAAAGTATATTCAGATCCTTCGAGCATCACCACACAACCGTAACAAAAAAAAATGTAAGGCATATTTGACATTTTAAACTATACGTATTATTATTAATTATTTACAGTCAATATATTTGTTAACTTTATTTACAGTTTCACTTGTTACTGTTCAGTCATTAAGTTCAAATGGTACTAAAGCTGTTTAAGGATTCTTATAGTTACTATGGCAAAAAACGTTAAATCTGCAAATTAAAAAAAGTCTCCGCCCACTGCAACGTAAAAATTATGGCTAAAACCCAAGGGTACGTCTGCACCTAGGTTATCTTATCAAGCTTTATATAATTTTTTTACCATTAAAATAACTGGACAAGTTGGCGGAGCACCTTTATATTTTGTACATGTACACACATCAGTAGCTCAACGATTGTGTAGATAATATATTTTTATACAAAACTTATTATACACCTTAATTCTTATAAAGACAATCCATATTGCACAAAAGTATTTCAGCTTGAATGTTACAAAAAAAACTTTATCGCAATCACCAAAAGCTCATATTCGAATGACTGCGAAAACCTACATAAAAATACGACAACACCTATAAAAATTGATGTTAGAAAAGTAAAAATTATACGAAAAGCATCAGTCTTCGTGCTATTTCCACAACTTATCACATGTTACAAGTACAGAATTCAATGGACGATTTCCCATAGATAGTTTGTTAGTACCCTACTTAATTGATAAAAGAATAATTTGTAATGACCTAGTGATTTTGTAAATCAAGACATCTCATTTGAACTGACTATAAAGTAAAAACATGGCTGATTTCATTTAATATTCGACAGCACATAATAATAAAAAGTTTACCGAAACCTATTTCGAGATATAATTAGATTTCCAATGTTGTGCCGGCACAAACTTCGATCGCACGTATATTTTCTAGGGCAAAGAAATATTGACAAGCAGAAGTTGATCAAATATCCGCATAACTAAACTTTTTCAGACCTTTACATGTCCTCAGATTCGTGAGCTGCCAGTACCCTTACTCTGAGATTGATCGAATTTAAAATACGGTCTCACTAAGTGAGGTGAGTCACATTTGAGTCAAACTAAAATGTACCCAAAAACTCTTGATTTAAAGCCACAAATTCAGTGCAACCGATTCAAATTTCGAAACGTATCGTTTGGAGCGCTAGCTGTGAATGCATACACGAAATTGAGCTCTAAATTAATAAGATTAAGATTCATTTTAGTTTGATGCATATGTAATTCACCTCACTTAGTGAGACCGTATTTTAAATTCGATCAATCTCAGAGTAAGGGTACAGCAGACCATTTCTTTTCACATTAACTAAATAGTCCATTCATTCTAGATTTCAATGTATGGGGAAAACGGCAAAATTAATAATTGTTTGAAACTACTGTTGTTTTATGCCTATGAGTGAGTACATTAAAAAACACAACTCTTCCCCCCCCCCCCCCCCCCCCCCCTCCGGTGGTGGCTTCCCCCCTCCCCGCCTTGAAAAGTGTGCCATTTTGCAGATTTCCTAGATTTTCAAGAAAACTATACAAGCTAGGACAAAACTGTCAAAGAGAACATTGTTCCTTAATAAATTACCTACAAACAAGTTCATAACATTTATGGTGATAGGAGTTATAGTTTACAAGCAATGATGCGTTAAAAAAAAAGTTATTTAATTTCTATTTATTCCATACTATTATGTAAGTCAAGATGACTACCACCGGTTCTTACAAAATAGCAAGGTATATTTCAAAAACTATTTGTCCTATCAAAATAAACTATACACTGTTTTATAGGTAAATTAATTATCTTTGTCCTAAGTCCTGACAGCTTTTTTCCTAGCTCTAATACTTCTTCTTGAAATTACAAAAAACATTCACGGATTTTACAAGGGTTTCTTTTTTTATGCAAGTTAGACAGCCATATTTCCGAAACTATTAGTTCTGTCAAAATAAACTAAAAACTATTTTGGAGGTAATTTAATGAAGTTCATTTTTGCTTATGATATTTTTTTTCCTAGTTCTAATAGTTTCTGTGAAAATTAAAAAATATATACATGGTTTTTGAAAAAAAAAAAATTCATGGAATAAAGGTAGTCATATTTTTCGAACTATTGGTCCTATCTAAATAAACCATAACATTTTTTTGTAGGTAATTTAATGAAATTAATTGCTATTCGAAGGATTTTTCCTAGCTCTAATAGTTTTTGTGCAAATTGCAAATAACACAGGATTCTAACAATTTTTTTATTTTTCTTCGTATACAATACGTGGATATATATGCGAAATTATTAGTCCTATCTTTATGAACTAAATATTTTTTTATAGGTCATTAAATGGTGTTTATTTTTACTCCTGACAGTTTTTGCCTAACTCTAATAGTTTTCTAGAGATTACAGAATACATATAAAATATTGAAAATTGGCTTATTTTACTGAGCTGCGATTTTTAGTCAACTTTAACGCACCATAGCTTGTAAACTATAACTCCTATCATAATAAATGTTATAAATTTGTAGGTAATTTATTAAGGAACAATGTTCTCTTTTACGGTTTTGTCCTAGCTTGTATAGTTTTCTGGAAAATCTAGTAAATCTGCAAAATGGCACACTTTTCAAGGCGGGGAGGGGGGAAGCCACCACCGGAGGGGGGGGGAGAGTTGTGTTTTTTAATGTACTCATAGCTATAAAACCACAGTGGTTTCAAAAAATTATAAATTTTGCCGCGAAAAAATCTAAAATGAATGGACTAAAAGGCAGGCATGTAATAGCAACTTTGATACCGCTGCATTTTTCACGAACATAGTCCGCGAGGAAATGCAAGAGATTCCCTCCATTTGAAAACGCGCATTACTTACACCACCTGCTTTCATAAAACGTTCTTCGTAACGTTCTTCTTTCGTAAAGTTGATACTTCACTGTCTAATTTAAGATACCGTACGCGGAGAAGCAAGCGGTGCGTTTTCATCCACATAAAATAATATATTTTTTTATCTATTATCTACGCGTATTACCGCTACAGCGAATTTCTGCTAAATTAGTATGCTAGTAAAACCTAAAGACTAACTCATCTGGACATAATTGACTGGGAACTGTCCTTTCAAGCCGTTGCATTCACCAAAGTACCATTCCTGGTTGATTTTCGATAGCACAGTGATCTTGTCGCCTACCCTAAACCGTAGGTCGCCCGGTTGGACCGGGTCGAATTCGTACAAGGCGATCGCTTGGCCAATGTTCGGGGTTCCCTCGTTGGGAAGCGGTACCTTAACCTCGACGTAGTTGGACGGGAAAAGACCTTCCTCTTCTTGGAGACCTCTACGCAATCGCCCGTACATCCATTCGTCGTTTTCTCTCCTTAGTAGATAAATCTTGGAATTCGCCTGCAATTAAAAAGAGTATTTAGGTTAATACCTAAGGATTTCGTCATACTTAAGCACTTTGTATTGCTACAATTAGTTCCACGTGCGTTATCGTTTGCTTGCTATTGCAGTAAGAATAGGTACTAGTAATAGTAACCTAGCGAATGAATACCTACATAATTTCAGAGATTAGACGTCAAAATACTGGGTAAATCCAACGCTAAACAAATTGACTGCTTTTAATCATATACTTAGGTACATTATCACTAGACACTTCCGCGTGGATACAGGTTTAATCCCGGAAAATTAAAGAGTTCGAAGGAGGAAGAGCCGCGGACATCAGCTAGTTTATAATATGACATAGACAGAGTACATATTTTGTAAGTATGAAATATGAAATTTTTTTGCCAACCGGAATTTTTATTTACTCGCAATGGTCTTAAAATATACTATACTAGCGACCCGCCCCGGCTTCGCACGGGTAGCACCAATCATATTTATAATTATTATACTTATAGATAGTCCATACCCAATATAGGCAGTGGGCAGCAAATCAGGCTTTACATTTAGCACTGCCGGACACTGCGATATTATTAATATTTATAATATTAAATAGTAAGAGTACGCCCTGCCATCACCCCACCTGCCGCAGAATTTTTAAGATTGGTTGAGAAGTTTTTGAGTTTATCCATTACAAACAATCAAATCTTTCCTCTTTAGTAGTTTAGATACATCGGGTGAAATACATGCTTGTAAGCTATACTTACTTTTGTAAGTACTATAATATTGATTGTATAAAGTATAAACTGTCAATATGCATTTAAAATTTAGCCTTGTACCTACATTGTTGTACGTGTTGTGTGTAGGCACATTTTTACGCTATATTGAAACATAATCAGAAAAATACAATACTTGCCAACTAAAAAACCTAGTCACGTTTTGGTGCTTACTTGCAAAACGTCGCTTCCTATATTTTACGAAACCGCAATCGCTATATATAGTGCTCGTTCGAAACATCTTGAAATACTTAGGGTTGGCATAATTATTGTCGTGTACCTACTAAATATTTCAAATTTAAATTGCTTATGACGTCGGCATCGCCTGCGTGAAACGTACGTAGATTCTGAAAATATCTTCTCAGTCTATGGGGGTAATTCTTCTAGTTGTATTTTTGACCGAGCGAAGCGAAGGTCTCTGAGTCTACTTGAGTGAATTGGCACTTGTCCATCCGTCCGTCTGCCCGTCCGTCTGTCAGAGCCTTATAACTTCTGAATTACTGAACGTAATTACTTCAAATTTAAATATAATAATATTATGTAAACCGATGGCCTCCCGCCGAATATGGCTTAAAAAGTTATAAAAATATTTATTTCAGGGGGGCTCTCATAGAAGCGAATGCGAAGTAAAATATGTATTTTTATAGCGTTACATAGGGTTGCGGTATATCATTTTGAAGATAATTACGAATAGAGTCCAAAAATATATTTTTTTTAATTTTTCCCCTAAACTTGACGAATTGGGGGGCTTTCAAAGTGGAGATTTTCTAACGTCCAAAGTTGACCTCAGAACTCTCAATTTTCTGAAAGGCTGAGCCTGAAACTTGATCAATTATTTGAATTATATCCTGTACTTGAACAACAAATACTAAAATTAGATAAATATAATAAGGAAACGAAATTATTTAATTTTTAATGAGCCTCGGTACTTTTAACAGAACTTCACAATGATGTCAATAGATGGCGCTCTGTGATACCGCGAGGTCTCAGTTCGGGGCGAACCATATGGGTAGTTATATAAGTACATAATGTACACGGAATCGTCCTATAGCCTTTCCTAGAATGTTCAGGTAATTTGATTGGCAATGCGGATTTGCCGATAGGATAGCTGCGAAGAAGGCAGTCTATACTTAAGTATATATTTTTTTTAAACTTAATTTATGCGTGCCCGATTAAACGTTGGTCAGGTAAAGCAGCCAAGTATTATCTTAAAATCAACAAATCACTCCGCTATCTACATCTAATATCAATAAAAGTTACTAACCCTAATAGGTAAATAAATGCGCAAAAATAAGATTACGAGAGCTCATTGTACTGGATCTAGGTTAGACTGGTGTTCAGGTACCTAGTTGCAAAATACAATATGTAAACAATACCAGTGCAATTCAGCAATTTATCGATAAAATACCTAGGTGTAAGGTAGGTATTAGTTTCAGTTCACGGCTGCTTTTTAATTTCATAAAGGAGAAAATTCAGGCCAAAGATACTGTTCAGAGTATATGTCTTTCGTTTCTATTTGAACAAAATTGGGGCCTGCAACGAACATCAAGTCTTTGAAAAATTATGAACAGCCCTATGGCCCTTTACACGTAAAATATTCGACTGATACCTACGCACAATTTTCATGACAAAAATACATTTTGTAAACGATTTTTTTAATAACTTAATAAGTATGTACATTTAGCAACTTAGCACCACGAAAATATAATATACACCGAAGGTCAGCTCCATAGAGCGACATAATATATAGTACACGTCGCGTCGGTACCTACGACATAATATCGCTGGCTCTCTCCATATTATAGAAGAAACCGATTCGTATATCGTGTTAGCGCCTTGATGGAAGTTAGAATTCTTCTGAGATAGCCGTACGAAAGCGGCATTGATAGCGCACGCTGGTTTCCTTTTATTATTGAGCCGAATTTCTGCGTACTTGTATCTATAATATTTTTGTATTAGCACGCTAGGCCAAGTTAGGTCATAACAAATAACCTAAATTTGATAAGTTATCATTATCAATAGCAACTTATAAGCAAAAGTCTAACGTAATAAGTAATAACCATATCCATAGCACCACAATTTATTACAAACGAATAAGTTTAAGGTTCTCAAGTTAATTTGACTTGACGGTTCGGAGACTGACTTGAGAAGGTGTTCTTAACTGATGTCGGTTTATTAATGCTTGTTGGGAGCTAAGATTCTCTTTCCAGGAACAATGAACGGTAGGTATGAAGCAGAGACCTAATCAACTACTGCATTGAGTTTTGAAATTGGCAAACTAGAACTGCTGCTTCTGTAATACGTTACAGTTAGGTATTGTACTATTGTGATTATTTGAATGTGAATTATAAATACTAACCAACTAGTACATGTTACTGCGCCTAGCATTGTACCTGTGCATTGTACCTACCATAGCTTTGCATTATGCACAGTTAGAACATATTGTCTGTGACTGAAAATGGATGGGGGACAGGTCTTCACACAGGCCGTCTCGTGGGTTGGCTAGATCATAGGTATAAGCCTTAATAAATAAGGTCTAGGTAGGTAGGTAAATGGGTAGGTAATAAATAAATAAATAAATAGGTCTTATAAGGTCTCGGGTTCGGAAGGTCAGACCAAAAATTTGTTATCTTTTCTGTTTACAAATTCTCAATCGTAAAGTTTGAAGAAGTTGGCACATGGCAGTACACTCGTGCTCCGGTAGGCATGTAAGGCCGTCGAACTTCTCCTATCCATCCTTCGGAGTTCGGACTATGAGATTAGAAGGAATAAAGAGTGCGTCTGTGTTTGCGTACACACTATTACACTATGATGAAAGGCCACATAAAATGCAGTATAGATAACTTATAAAATTGTTACATAAAAACAAAAAAGGCTGGTGGGATGTCACAAGTCGATATCGTTTTCCTGTCCGCTACAGATATTGCGTGTGGAATTATCATATCATGAAATAACAGACTTCTGCAAATCGCCTACGTCCCCGATAGTTAGTACATGGAAAACAATAAAAGAATTGTGTAAACAGAAACACGAAACCGTGCAAAACTGAAAACGTGACGCGATCGCAAGCGCCCCGTATTGGATTACCTGACGTCAGCAAATTAGCAACTACGTCGAATCAGTGGCTGATTGCTGAATATATAAATATTTGATAAAATTGCTATCCTATCTATACGTGAAGCGCAGTACAGTAACTACCCACAAAATATCTAAACCAATAAAAGTTTGCATCGAGCATTGCTGAATAATATTATAGACATATTACATACTAGCTGATGCCCGCGACTTCGTCCGCGTGGATTGAGGTTTTTCGGTTCCCGCGGGAACTCTTTAATTTTCCGGGATAAAAAGTAGCCTATGTCATATCTCTGTGCCAAATTTCATCCAGATCCGTTCAGCCGTTGGAGCGTGATTGAGTAACAAACATCCATACATCCATCCAAACTTTCGCATTTATAATATTTATTAGACTAGCTGATGCCCGCGACTTCGTCTGTGTGGATTTAGGTTTTTTTGGTTCCCGCGGGAACTCTTTAATTTTCCGGTATAAAAATTAGCATTTGTGATATTCCAGACTAATCTATCTCTGTGGCAAATTTCATCCAGATCCGTTCAGCCGTTCTGGCGTGATTGAGTAACAAACATCCATCCATCCATTCATACATCCATCCATCCGAACTTTCGCATTTATAATATTAGTAAAGTAAGTAAGTAAGTATAGATTAGGTATTACCTACATACGGAAATCATTGATACTGACTGTTAAATAATAAATATATATAAATCTCGTGTCACAATGTTTGTCCTCAATGGACTTCTAAACCACTTAACCGATTATAATAAAATTCGCACACCATGTGCAGTTCGATCTAACTTGAGAGATAGGATAGTTTATATTATATAGATTAGGATTATTAGTGCTACCCGTGCGAAGCCGGGGCGGATCGCTAGTAATAAATAAAACTTCGCCTACCACATTATGTTTATTTGCGTGGATGCGGCTTACCTACGGCTGTTTCTCTCTTTGAACAAAATAGTAGATATAGAAAATATTCCCAAGCAGACTCAGGCCTAAATTATTGTAAGCCTACCTATCTAGGCGTTTCCCCTACCAAGTAACAAATCACAATGTTTATCTTCAACGAGAATTTTTAACTACGCATTTTATTAAAAGACGCAGTTATTGAGTTTTTAAAAATGCTCATGACTTCGTTATCATAAGAGAAGAATATAAACAATAAATACTCAGATATCCGTTGTTTACAATAGAAATACGTATTTCGCAATCCGTAGGATTAATAATTTATTATCTCTCATAAATAAGGTGACCAAGTCAGAAAACAGTACTATGTATAGTTCTGAGAATCGTCCATTGGTTTTCAGAGTTGTGCATGTGTTACTGAGACCGATGAAAATTCAGGTCTAGACTCTAGACTGTAAAGGACAACCCGCAATATCAAGATTCAAGACTCGAGTGATTTACGGAGCCGTCCGATGCCAGCAGGAGCGTGACTAGTGAAGATAGGGTTCTGTGAGAAGATTACATCTGTGGATGTCTATCGATAAAGACTACATTGATTAAAGGAGGTTCAATACAAAATGTATTAAACCTCCTTTTATCCTTTAATTATGTTCTTTTGTCCACCTCTGATTGAGAATTTTGCTTGACCAAGCCAAGGCCCCCGAGCTCGAGGCTGTTGATTATTATTATTATTACTCTTTATTTGTACACCACAACACAGAAAAATAAAGGAAACACAAATACACAGAAAAAAAATTAAGTAAAGTACAAAAAGGCGGCCTTATCGCTTAGTAGCGATCTCTGCCAGGCAACCTTAGGATTAGGAGAAGTTGAGGAGATTAACTTTAGAGTATGACGAATCATAACTCAGTTAAAACTGAATACTATAATTCTTTGAAACAATGGAGTTCGTTAGCACGCATTACTGAGTAGGTACTCTACTAACGCATGCCAGGAAAAATGATCCAATGAATTGACACAAATGATATATAAACGCTAACAGGTTTGTCCGTGAGCCTGGCCGAGGTAAATTTAGAATGACACTGGAAAGGTTTTAGCTCACTGTGCATGCAAGATACTAGCTATAGCTGGTTTGCAGAGCAGTAAATTGGTATTTATTACGAGATCATACGTTAGTTACAAGTAATCGGCTTAAAACAGCCCTGCTGAATTAGTTCAAATTCAATTAAGGCGACAGAAATAAACCTGTATCACAATTCACAACTTCAAAACAATGATATTTTAATGTTTGCCATAATATAATATGCTTTTATAATATAACCGTAGCAAATCTTATATTATGATGTGAGATGTCCCTGGAACATAGATACCGGGGAACTCATAGGACAGAGTTTGAAAGATGGGTGTTAAAATTACACAGAGATTCCACAGGACGGATATCTATCTTTTATCGTGGATATAGTCAAACCAAAGACTTATGAAAAAATGCAATGCAAATTTTAAGACGTAATTACAAAATTGTCAAAGACTTGTAAAGGACAAGTGACTCTATGTGATAATACTCGTATGTCCATGAACTTGTGCTTTGCTAAGTAAAGATGTGATAAAAGAATCATTTAACGTATGAATAATTCTAAAATTAAACAGATATTTGGCTTGAAGCCAGGTACGCAAAACAAACAATTCGAGCGCCCTATTCAGTCAGTACTAGATATTGCAGATTTATCTCTACAATGTGCGTCACACATATAAAACCATATACAATATACATAGAAAAATTAACAAGAGTTAACTAAACCAATCTACCTACTCTACAATAGACAATAGTATTTCATTATATTGAATTTGTTGAACTAACTGAGTATAACCCACTCCCGATGCTATATTAGTAAGTAGTGAAATAGTATAGTTGAAATATTTGCTTTGAAATGGCATAAAAATGACAAAAGTATCACGTGTTATGACGCTTTTTTTGCTGGGTGACGACATCACTGATGGTATCGATTTAGAATGAATAAAAACTTGTTTCCTGTGAACGCATATTAACTTATTACCAAGTGAGATCAAGTCTGAAGAGAATAAAGAGATGTCTCAAGTCAAGATTTATTGGTGTTCATGCCAATTGCTATTTGCTACAGGATACCTACCTTAAGGTAAATGTTGATGGGGGCTTATTTGAATTGTAAGCGTAATGACAGACTGACTGAATTTAGAAACTGATAAAAACTTCATAGTAGGTACCTACTAGACAACAAATACCTAAACTCGTAGTTATGTAGTAACAGTCAACAGATATCAGAATGACATAAAGTATTATAAAATAACAATAAAACGCATTATGTACCGCCACCGGTCGTGTACCTCACATCAATGAGATTATAACTGCAATTATGCGAACAAGGCAGACATCAGTATAACGGTAGGGTTAAGGGTCGTATCTTTATTGCTGGTATCGGTAGAGTCACTTGAAATCATTAAGACGTTAAAAGGAATTTTGACCTCGTTTTCCTTATTGTCTTCTACCTTGTTAATAAAAAATGAAATGAATAGTTAATTGAACATTACAGTGACACTAATCCATAAATGACATCATTTTTGTGCATGAGGACTGCAATATCATGTAGTAACAGTTTATAGACAGTCACTAAGAGATAACTGCACTTTTGGTAACCATCGCCAGAAAGGCTGATTCAGTGTTAGGTGGATGTAGGGTTCTCCACTGATCACAAAAGTTACAGTCTGCCTGCATGTGGATGGGCCTTTCGCTAGATATGGCCGTTCAAAGACGGTTTATTGTTACCAAAAATGAACGATAACTAGATAAGCTGATTCTTGTACAGTATTAAAGTATGCGCAGTACCTGTACTACTGTACCTTACTGTACCAGAAAGACAGAAGCAAAACTTACTCAAGTTCGGGACAAATTGATGACTTAAATGTAGTTTTCCGCTATCTTTACTAGCTACAACGTAGCCGATCGGTTTGCGCCGATCTTGACTACTTAATTAATAATCTAGTACAGAAATATTAGTATACCTTCCTGAAGCAGGACATTGCTACTTTTTCTCTGGGGTAAGTGTATTGCTATTTTTATCTTATTCCGAGGCAAAACACATAAAAATCATAAATTCCTCGCGGGCAATATTCGCAATCTTTTCTCATAGGTACCTAATTCACAATATTATGCTATTAATTTACAAGCAACCTAATTAAGGTTGGTAGTTGAAACATAAATGCCGGAAACTATATTTTTGCATGTAAGATAACTAATAAAGCTCAGTCCTACGCGCGTTTTTTTCTACTTGTTTCGATTTGATCCATATAAGCATACACGTAAGAAACATATTCGCTTACGCACATGGCTCAGGAAATTAATGCGATTATAATTTAAAAAATATTGCAGGTGTTATATTTAGAACGGAACTATCAGGTGACTTTAGCGATACCGTATAAACGCCCTGAACTTTCCAGATTTTGGTTATGAAAGGCTAAGGTATAATCTGTCGGCGTTTGATTAAACTGGTATATTCATTTAGTAGGTAGGTATGGTATATTAGGATTTTGGATACCAATTCTACATTCTATAAAAACATGCCAAGTGCGTGTCGAGCCACACGCAGTGTAGGATCCCGTAGTTGCCCGTTACAATGTGCGAACATTTTATAAGTTAGTCGACTATAACTTTACCTCGAGTCGAAATAGGCGATTAAAGAACAGAAATGCGATAGAACCGGCCACATAGCAAGAAAAACACTACATCGACGAAAAGTGGATCGACAATAATACCGATTGGTATCCAAGGGATGGAAAACGTAAATACAGCAATATTTCCACTTGCTCAAACTAACAACATGACTACATACAATAATAAAAAAAGACACTTTCATTTTTTTTTTGGGTATAACAATCGTAGCAAAAATAATTATGATGGGCGTCATTATCAAGATTATATCTGGGCTCACAGAAAAACACGCTCGCAAATATATTTTATGAAACAAACAGAAAAGTTGGCACGTGTAACTAAAACAAACAACATAATATTATCGTCGTATTAAGTTAAAAAATTAAGAAAACAGACTATTGCAAATTGATACTCACGTTAAAACATAAATCGCCAGGATGGTTTGTGAAGTAGTCGAACAGTGCTATCGCATAGGGTTCTTCAACGTTATGCATTGTATCTTGAAAGTCGAACTCTTGGTCTTCTGGCCAGACCACCGGTAAATCATCATCTATGATTTCCGGGGGAGGTGGTGGTGGGATGGTTGGCATGGGTGGTGTAGATTCCCTTTCATTGACTGGGGATGACTCCTCGTCATCCCAACTGAACGGCTTCGAGTCCTGCAATAGGATATCTATTATGTCATGTTTCCGAATTTCGTCAAAAGCTCATTAAGTGGCTCCCTATTCGCCGTCGCCGGAATATGCATGTTCTTTCCCTTCTGTACTGTTTTATTTCACCTAAAAACTCCTTCTTATCTTAACTCCCACTGACTATTAGACAGTTGAAATCGGTGGACCTTTTCAAAAATGCTCCTAAGACACATTTCCTTTCCAATTGAGGACAACTTTAGTATTGTATGTATGCATGCGTATGTATAATGTATTATGTAATTATTGTACATTTAAGTATTATTTTAGTTTAAGTATAACATATTTTATGTATACATACTTATTTTATTTATGTATTTGTGTATTATTATGTGAGTTTCAATGAAACTTATGTAATTAAGAACTATATCCAGTATCTTAATCATAACAATATGGTTTTGACTTAATTCATTATTTCATTGTTATTCCAATAATTAATCGGGCAGGTCGAGGATAATGGGAATATTTTGCCCTTTAAATGTTGAGTCTTTCCTCATGTTAGTTTTTAGTCGATATGTAAAATTTGTCTGTAAATATGTTAAAACTAATAAAATTAAAGTATAATGTATATAATATCTTTTCCCATATTATTTATTCTGTATATATATACTTAACTATGTGCGTTTTGTGTTGTTGTAGCTACTAATACCATTAACAAAACCCATTTATTGCTTTTACAGTCAAGGTTACGTCGACAATTTTTATAATCCCCTCTGTGGCTCTTCCACCTCACGTGACATTGGCGAAGTGCATTGTGCTGGTTTGGCACTGAGAAAAGCCATTAAACCAAAAGAAGAAGAAGAAGAATATTTTGTTGTTCTTATTTAGCCAATATAACTATATTTTTAGGAAATCAAAGGTAAAAGAATATTCAGTATCCTAGGAGTTCACATAGGATTAAAAAAAACCTTAATTCCCTCAATTCAAGAACTAAGTCACAGATATAATTCATTTGAACCATGAACAAGTTTACATTTACATGATAATCTGATTTACATGATTGGCTGATGAAGGCAATTTGCAATGAGACTTATGCTGAGATCTATAGAGCATACTTTGACTTTGCTCAGGCTTAACTTAAAATTAAAACAGGATGGACTTAAGTGAGTGTCTATGACACATGACATGACAGATCTATCTCGATTTAACTCTGTCTTAAGTCAGAGCTAAGTCAAAGTACACTCTATAGATCTCAGTGTACGGGCACGAAACTAGCGGTAGCGGGGCGACGGCGGTAGCGGGGCGATGCGACTAGTCGGAGAGCTGGCGACAAATTTCGGGAACAATTTGAAAGAGGTCTGGTACCTAATCAAATAAAAAAATATTATAAATGCGAAAGTTTGGATGGATGTATGGATGTGTGGATGTGTGGATGTATGGATGTTTGTTACTCAATCACGCCCGAACAGCTAAACGGATGTGAATGAAATTTGGCACAGAGATAGATTATAGTCTGGAATAACACATAGGCTACTTTTTATCCCGGAAAACTAAGAAGTTCCCGCGGGAACCAAAAAACCTCAATCCACGCGGACGAAGTCGCGGGCATCAGCTAGTACTTTATAACCGACAAAAACGTCTGAGATTTATTATTTCGAATTCTATAAGTATAAAATTTAAAGATAAAAAAATCAAGTTGCCAAAAAAAGGTTTTTTCGGATTTTTTTTTGCAAATGTTATGTGCTGCGCAGAAGTGAAATAACCGCAAACGCTCTACCAGACTGGCAGAACTGGATTCGCCAATGAACGAAATTATATTTTCCCACAATTTCAGATTGCCTAAAGCTAGACCTTCCCGAAATTTGTCGCCAGCTCTCGGACCCCATCGCCCCGCTGTCGCCGTCGCTCGGCCGTCGCTAGTTTCGTGTCTGCCGCCTCAGACTTAGAGCTACCATTTAGACAACTATGTACCTAGAATTCATATAACATAGTCTTCCTATTTTCAATGACATTACAATATGTGCACTTAAATAGCACACTAATTTCAGTAATTAGTGTGCTCAGCTGCACTTCAAGTAGAAATGATTTTCTCATTTAGACAAGCTCATCATAATTTGTGTATGACTAAATCAAGAACAGCTTTAACAAGATTTACAAGTTCTGTTTTACAATTATTGCAAACTTGAAAAACGAAATTTATAATTGAGCGAATTCCTAATTGCAATAGAGCTTAGCCTGTAGTCTTCAGAAGTATCTTATTCAATAAAGACTTTTAAAAGAATTACTTACCACATTGTCTCCAAAGCCATTGCTAATTTTCTGTATAGGTGTTGTTGTATTAACACTCATAGAGGTAATCTGGAAGTTACTGCCAAATGTACTCTTCAGTAAAGCAGAGTTGTCTGGCGGTTTGGGCCTCGCTGGTTTTGCACGTATTATTGTTGGCCGTTTCGAAGGTGCAATTGAATAATGGCTACTTGCATTGCTCAATGTCTCGAACACATCCGTGTTAAATGTTGGTTTCTTGGGTAATGAAGGCTTTGAAACAGGAGGTGAGAATGGATCAATGGTTGAGAAATCATCAAATGTATCCTCCTTGCTTAAAGGTTTCCGTGAATGCAGGAAGAGATCAAAGTCATCTTCAAACCCACTCTCAGCTTGGGAGGCGTTGCCACCACCAAAAGCATTGTGCTGATTTGTTGAAGTCGTAGCATCTGAACCAAAGCTATCTACACTGACACCATCACTACTAGACCTGGTTGTGAACGTGGGGGAACTAGGCGGTGATGAAAAGTCTATTAAAGTACCTGTTTGTATATTAACACGCTCACATTTTGGAAACATCTTAATAGAGTCTACTTCACTACCTAAATCTGTAAATGTTTGATTGGTTGCACTCGGATGATTTACTGTAGTTTTACTTTTCCTTGATAGAAGAGATGTTAGCACTGTAGGTTTACGTATGAAGTGTGAAGGTTTAGCAAGCACTTCTGGCTGTTTGGAAACTTTTGGTGGTGGTGGTCTTGGTGGTGGTTTCTTTTTCTGCCCAAACTGTGGTGTTGGCTCAAAAACATCCGCTCCAAATGGATCATCATTCCAGTTTGTGACCGGTGAGTATCTGTTCACCGCTACACCTGGCAAACCAGGAGCAGCCCTTGTAGGCCCCTTCATACCTGCACAAAGAGTTCATTGATTTTTAAGTTTATTACAACTTTGTCATCACATACCTACTACGTGACCAAGCCAACTAGGCACCTAGAGTATATTATGTCACGCGGGTTTCTGGTGCAGAGTTCGCTTGGTTGCATTGTAATATTAATTTACAATGCTTATAAAAGGTTGTTTATTGTTTGAAACTTCACGGAAAACAAGGCACCAAAAGCAATATTAATATGACTGCATTCTGACCTGAAAATTCACTTGATCACCAAGTAATAAATAAGTAACAATAGTAGCAGTAGTATAATAATTAAACAGCAAAACTATGCGTAATTTTTTAATACAATGTGAAGACTAATCTCCGCTCCGAAGAATGAATTAAAACTGTCGGTAGATAGGCACGCAGTGGACAACGGTCACAGCTGATAGGAGCGCCACTGCGGAATTTAGCGGATGTTAAAACGATAAACAGTTGATAAAACAGAGATCCACCCACTGGGGATACATGTGCATTGCGCTTTACGCAGTATCGTGCCAGGTACGAGATAGCACGGCCTTGTTATGTTGATTTACGTCATAATATGGCACATATTTGTCTTTTGATTTGTAAAGTATTCTTTGACGGCTAAAACTAAAACATGATTTTTATGACAATTATTATTTTGACAATGATTTGCATTGGTAAATTGGCGAACTGTTTGATGTAGATAATTTACACTCACCATGCTTAAAAATTTCCATTTCGAGTTTCTTATTCGTCGAATTGTCGACACAGCCCAGTGGGCAGTGACACAGCCAGTAAGTTTTAATGCATGTTTATTGCAGGCACAGATTGCAGGTTTATTGTTCGAAAGTTATATTTATCACACTCTTTACACAATATTATACTAAACAGGTCAACATGTTAAGTATCTTGTTCTATTTTATAGAAATTGTTACTATTTTGATCTTTCATTTTTTTTTGAAAAATTGAAAATTGAAAATAGGTAGGTACTACAAAAAACTCAGAACTTAGGAAACTCCTTCTCTGTCTCTGTCTACGGCCAGAGACTAATAACCAGTGGTCTACGGCTACGGTACCACAGATTAGGTACTAGTCATATATACACTGTAGTCTGTGGTACTAGTTATGTACGGTACTCTACGGTACCACCCATCAGAGACAAGCTCACAGAACAAAATATCTTGTACCTTCCCTGTGATTCCTTGGTGCATAGCATTATATATAATGTACTCTGTGCATAGCATGCAGAGAGAGAGACATAGGCCTTAAAGTACTTGTATCCAGGGCCGTAAAATAAATTAAAAAAAAAAAAAAAAAAAAGAGAGACATGAAAAACGTAGGTAGCTGTAGTGGTAATTATTCAAATATTATTCTCTTTGGGCTATTGTTTATTTTTCAGCAATGAAAATTGAACAACTAAAATAAACAAAAATGAACAATGTGCTCAAATCTAACAATAATTCGAATGCCTTTAGATATCCTATTAAATATTTTAGCCCTATTAGAACTTAGTGATCTCCGTAATTTAATGTTAACATGTAAAACGTTTAAAAATTTAATACTGAATGATAACACTATATGGCGAATCAAATGTTCAAGAAGACTTATATTGAAAAAAAATAAGAAAAGGTATTCATGTTATTATTACGAAGTTAGTGCCACTAAAATAAAATTTAAAGTGTAACCTCCCTTTAGACTTTGTAGGGACCAACTATTAATAGGAGGATATCAAAGGTTTTTGTTGCAAAGAGAGTACTAACCTGTGTAACGTAACTTTGCTAATTTAAGTTCTTAGTTCTTTAATGCTGTTATTGCTGTAGAAATATAATGTACCTACCTACCAAGTAATTTGTTTTTTTTTGCAGTGAATTGATGTCATTCTCCTGGTATAATAAATGCAGAATATCACATAACTGGTGGAAGGGAATTTATAGAACTAAGGTAAATATTTTGATTTCACTACAGGAAAACGTTTTACTTGTATACCTAATTAGATGATGCCCGCGACTTTGTCCGCGTGGATTGAGTTTTTTCAATTCCCGCGGGATTGTGCTTCCCCAGGGATACATCCTATCCCTGTACCAAATTTCATCAAAATCGGTTGAACGGACAGGCTGTGAAAGCGTAGTGGACAGACAGACAGACACCCTTTCGCATTTATAATATTAGTATGTGAGTATGGATTTATGTTACAAAAATTGAGTCAACTTCAAACTAAATTTTAAACACTATTGTTAGTGTGAGTGCAATACTTGTGACTCTAACATGGCCAGGTTTTGCGATCCTGGGATCAAATCCTCTACTTGTTTGGCAGATCTGTTTGCACTTTACAAAAACACTGCCTAATAAATTATTAACTGAACCATTACAGTAATCCAATAATAATTCCAGTGAAGATTTGATAGGAATTTCTGTCAGAAGTAATTTTGACATTGAATTATATGTATGAATTTTGAGTATTTTTACTTATAGTAAACTAGTGGTTCGCCCCGAATTGAGACCTCGCGGTATCCCTAAGATAGTTTTAACTATATTATATAGTAATATTATTTGTACGCACGAACGAATAAACTTTTACAGAACGCCATCTAAGTATTGACATCATTGTGAAGTTCTGTTAAAAATACTGAACCTCATTAAAAATTAAATAATTATGTTTCCTTATAATATTTATCTAATTTTAGTGTTGTACAAGTACAGGATATAATTAAAATAATTGACCAAGTTTCAGGCTCAGCCTTTCAGAAAATTGAGAGTTCTGAGGTCAACTTTGGACGTTAGAAAACCTCCACTTTGAAAGCCCCCCATTTCGTCAATTTCAGGCGGAAAATTAAAGAAAAAATAAATTTGGACTCTTTTCCTAATTATCTTTAGAATGATATACTGCAACCCTATGTAACGCTATAAAAAATATTTTACTTCTCATTTGCTTCTATGAGAGCCCCCCTGAAATAAAGATTTTTAAAACTTTTTGAGCCATATTCGGCTGGAGGCCATCGGTTTACATAATATATTTAAATTTGAAGTAATTACGTTCAGTAATTCAGAAGTTATAAGGCTCTGACAGACAATTCACGGACGGACGGACAAGTGCAAATTCACTCAAGTAGACTCAGAGACATTCGCTTCGCTCGGTCAATAATCTAGATAGTGTAATTTTTTAAAACATAAGTACTTGTTATTTTTAGGTTATCATCCAACATGCAACCAACTTTATGCCTTGGCTGCACTTGCAGGATGCTGAAGCATGGTATCTGTCAGTAGGGTCAGAACTGCGATGCTACTCAGTTGATAAGAGAGGCCTACCAATTTCTAGTCTGCTATGGACAATACATGTTCCAACTGTGAAGAGAGATGATGTACGCACAAATGATATCTCACGGTTTATAGTGAGAGATAATATAATTGTTTGTGGTAACAGGTTAGAAATAAGATTTTTTATCCTTATTAAATGTATGTTGTAAAATAGGTAACTTAAGTAATAGACCCAAGGAATATTTTAGCTAATTTTTATTTGTTTGCTGTATTTATGTATTGAAACAGTAACATATTATGCAAATTACATAGTAGTTATAACGTTCAGTTTAATTTGCAACATAGTAGAGAAGACATCAACAGGTACACTATGAAATAAACGTAATTTTTTCTAAATTCGAATTGATTGCTTCCATCCATTTCAGCCCTGTGTGCAATGCTGGACATAGGCCTTTTGGAGAGTGGAATGGAGTGAACCACACTAACTCATCAACTTACCTTTGTACCTTTAAGGTCTAAAAATTGATTGCTTGATTCAAACAGATTTAGTAGAATCAGCTGTGGTGTATGACCATCATATAGATCAATCTCATCAGTATGGAAAAATTTGAAACAACAGAAAAATTACAGATTATTATTTTTTCAGAGATGGGTGCGTTGCAGTATACTCATTGAATAATATAAGAAGAATACCTAATTTATTGATGCACATTGAAGACAGCCATGAGAATGGTTTGGTGGAAGTGTCAGCAGTAGAAAAACTCCAAGACACCATAATAACTGTGTCTAGTGATTGTCCATACATATGTTTTTGGGAATGCAGAAGGGATAAAAATAATTCATATTACAGTAATGTAGATTGTAAGTTAATAATTTATCATAATATAAACCTTAAAAATATTATTAAAGATCATTAGAGATACATGAGAACTCCTCACCTAGTCCTCCTTGCCTCATCATCTTGAAAAAGAGGATTTCTCTTTGAGGAAGAGGAACACCTTCAACAATCTTATCATTAGCAGCGAGGATAAAGATTTCCCCTTAATTAATAAACATTGCAATTTAAGATCCGATCTGAACTACAATGGCCGCTGAACAGAACAGCTCATATGAGATCTCCATCTTTTAGCGCGGATGGATTGTTTCCTCAAGGCAATACCATAATTATTTACAGAACCGATATTTTGAGGATCTTTAATTTAACTGTGGTATATACAATGTGGTATATGTGTAAAGTTTACAACTTCCAATTACTTTTTTTATTCCAGGTAAAACAGAATGTAAGTTACTAAATGAAATCGGCTGTAGATGTGTTGCCGTTAATGATGCGCAGGACAAACTGGCGCTTGGTCCTAATGGAAACAGTAAGCCTCTTTTACTTGACGCCAATACGTATGTTGACTTCTCAATATTACTGCTTTGATTGAAGTAGCCACAATATTAAAAACAAAGAATATCCCAGAAATATATTTAAAAAAAAATCCATACTTAATATTATAAATACAAAATTCTGTCTCTCTGTCTGTCCATCCATCAGTATATCTAACTGCTACGCTTTCACGGCCCATCTGTTCAACGGATTTAGATGAAAGGCACAGAGATTAAACAGATTCTTTTTTCTGTGGGTTGTAAGTATCCTAATTCCTGGGGAAGGACATAGGTTTTTTTTTATTGTCCCACGGAATTTTACCAAACCTAACTACATGCAGACAAATTTGCTGGCATCATCTAGTGACTAATAATATCCCATGTTTTCACGTACAGTGGACGCCTGCGTCCAAGTGCGGAGAATATTCCCCGGATATATCCCATGTTTTTTGAATGCATGTTCAATACAAAATGACACAATCTTGATTTCATTTTCGCCCTTTTCGTGCCCAGAAACCAGCATTATTTTCGACACTCATTGCGCCTACTATACAGATGGTATCAGGAAAAGAATATGTCTCGACGATGGATGTGTCTTTGTAGTTACTGTACTTTGCTACTGCGAGTGAAGCGAAACTTAGGCTGACATCATGAACCAGTCCCCCGATCATGTATGAATGGCCGATCAAAACGTTAAGTTCGTCGTTCGTTTAGGTATGAACAATACTCTAACGTATAAGAATGGATACACGAGCTCAAATTCAATGCAGTTATGGTTTATTTTACTTTGACGACGAACTTAACGTTTTGATCGGCCATTCTTACATGATTGGGGGGCTGCAGTGAAATAGACATCGCCGTTTGTACCACTAAATAGATAGGCTCTTAATCACTCATGCATAGGTGCAAGGTAGAAATCTTTTTCCTGGCGCAAAACTGTAGAATAACTTGACAAACAACTTGAATAAAGGCGGCTTAGGAGTGGAAAACTGGCTCATCTCGGGAATTCTACTAATTGCCGTGGATTGTACCATAATGTTTGTTTGCAGTGGTAGCTTTTTAATGTCGTCGGATGCAACCAGGAACACCAAACAGGTGGTGAGAGATATCCAGTGGCATGATGGGAATTGTGTGGCATATGTCACCCACTCTGGAAAATTAAACTTGATTGACATTAGAAGTTCTGCAGTGGTAAGCAATAAATAATTTGCTTCTAGTACTTACACAAAATACGAGTAAGTAGGGGTAGATAGGTATGATACATTAATGGGGAAGGCATTATATGAAGATCTTAATCCTTACCACTCCTCTCATATGTTTAATCGTGCAGTTCCTTAAGAATCATTTAAAAAGTAGGTATAATTATTGTTGTTTTACTTTTAGCAGGATTTAATTTTTGAAAATCAGTCACATGAGGTTTTTACCATAAATTAATATCATACAGTAAATAAAAAGACGTGTGCATTTCAATATTGCAATGTGTATATTTTCTGCTGGCAAAAAATCGGCCACCGATTGTCAGACGTGGGCCCCATAGTTTAAAGGCTGACGTCCACTAGGCTCACCGAGCCGTGTCTAATCGAATCGCAATAATTCCCCACCTATTATAATAAATTTACTATGAACTGCGTCGATTAGCGACAATTAATTCTACATCCGTGTGACATGTCCCGTATGGAACAAATGCGACTCTATTCGAATCGACGCGACTTCGACTAGTCGACTCTGGGCTTTATAAAATAGAATGAATTTATTTGTCTGAATATGTGTCTTTATTCCAGGTGTACGAAACCCAGGATCCATTCCAATCGTCCCTCTATTGCCTCAAGACTGACTCGGACCGTGCGGTGGTTGTCGGCTCGTCGGAATACTCACGATGTGTTCTCTTCGACGTGCGCTCCACTCATCATGTACAGGTAGGTACCTACATATTCTTTTAATTCAAACTAGCTGATGCCCGCGACTTTGTCCGCGTGGTTTAAGTTTTTTCCCACGGGAACTCCTTAATATTCCGGGATAAAAAGTAGCCTATGTCACTCCAGGTCCTCAATTATACCCATGCCAAAAATCACGTCGATCCGTTGCGGCGTGATTGAAGGACAAACCAATGAGCCAACAAACAAACACACTTTCGTATTTATAATAGTATGATAGCCGAATATGACTTAGTTTAACAAAATGCAAATAGTGCATAAGTTTTATAAAAATTGGTTTAGTGGAAAAAGCACATTTTGCTTATAGCGTAATATTCTTGTTGGAGTTTGCATGAAAGTTTGTACCACAGTGCCATCAAACTTTAATAGATAGCGCGCGAGATGCATTGCAACGCAAACCTATAGTATATTCCTTTGTGTACCTATACATTCGCGCGTTCATCTAGAGCTGAAACTTTGTATAGCTACTCGTATTATTGGTATTTGCGTGTTAGAGTTGATTGAAAAAAAAATTGGCAGTCATAGGGACTGCCAAGAAAGAGAAAGAAAGAAGGGACTGCCGATAGAAGTGAAAACGAATATGTTTGTTACTCAATCACGCCAGAACGGCTGAACGGATTTAGATGAAATTTGGAACAAAGCTAGATTATAGTCTGAAATAACACAGCTACTTTTTAGCCCGGAAAATTAAGGAGTTCCCACGGGAACCAAAAAACCTCAATCCACGCGGACAAAGTCGCGGGCATCAGCTAGTATATTTATATTTAGACCTTTTGTCTTCGTAACAACGCGAGCATATCGGTGTTCGCGAGCATATTATCGGTCTTCGCGATCGAGCGAGCATGTCGGTGACAATGACGCGAATCCACAAGTTTAGGCACCCCCTACCAAAAAGTGCTCAACGCGGCTAAAGAAGTTTTCACTTCAAAATTGTTTCAGATGTATTTCACCCAGAAAAAGTCTTCTCCAATATACAGTTTGGACTTTGATTCAACACAACTAATAGCTGCAGCCGATCGCGGGGTGGCAAGTTTAAACTTTAATGTCAGCGCGGCTAGAATACGAGCAAAAGATTTCTCGCATGTGTTTGAATTTGTAAATAGATAATATTATCATCGAATATTTAAATAAATTATAATTATATATTTTATTCAAATGTTTCATTTCGGTATTTCATCACTAGATGACGCCCGCGACTTCGTCCACATGGAATAAAACTGATGTTCTCTGGGATGTAAACTATAATTGAACAGTGCACACTCCCAGCACAGGTTTATCTACCCTGTGCTCCCAGGAAAGCAGATTGAAAACAAAAAACAAGTATCAAATGCGTTTTTTCGCATTACACTCTGTGTTATCAAGTACTTATTACATCCATGGTGTTATCATCAACCTGTGTCATCAACGGATTTTCAAATTCTACCATTTTCATAGGTACTGCTGCAGACTTAACTTAGGGTGTGTTCCGAAATATACTGCGAGCACTGTTCAGTGCTCTTCACTGTGGAGAAATTCGTTCTGTTATGACTGACAGTAAACTGTCGCAGTATCATAAGGAAATATATGACGTCATCTTTGTACTGTGAGCACTGGCGTTTTCGAGTTATGGTGCTCTCAGTGCCACAGCTCAGTGCTGACTGCGTTCCGTTTTAAGCAGTAACCAGTATTCCTAACTATAAAGGAACGGCTTCGCAGTGTACTAAATTGACGTCACACCTTGCAGTGCTCGCAGTGTATTTCGGAACATACCGTTAGACAGTCTATAGTGCTGTACCTCACCAAAACCACCACCGCCACCCTACCGGCAGACTTGCTTGAATCGTAGTCTGGCAACATTGACAGTTGACAATTGACATTGACATTCTCTGTTAACAGTGGTCTGTGTAATATGTCTGTGGGCTTTCCGCTTTTCTTGTAAAACTAAAAAATAAAAAAGTGAGGCAAAACAAATAACATGGATTGAACTGAAAAAAAATTAAATAAAATCCGCACCCGACAAGCCGAGATGTTTAACAATAAATTATTTCGTATTTTTAGAAATGCTTGTCGCTTAAATAGCAGAAAAGTCGTTGTAAAAATACGAAATATCACACCGGTTACACTGGGTTTATTATCCACAGTTTCTTGCGAAGAAAAATCGCATAAAGCTGATTTATCTTGGGATCCAGATACTTTAGAACATGAATTTTTGATCCGACAAGCTACAACCGTGAGTGTGAATGCTGCCACGCAACTTCTTACTGTTACATTAGTGGCTGTGCAAGACACTAGCGAAAGGTAATTATTTTAAGCATAATAACATAAACAATAACAAATAATAAAAAAATTGGACATTGTAGCATAATAGGTTAAGGCCCAAAATTCATGTAGAAAATATATAATAAGTATTTTACCCATAGTTTCTTCTTTAGATAGCCTTTATTCACTTCCCTATTTAGTTTAGTAGTTAAATAAGGTCGGTAGGTATTTAAAAACTGAAATGCCATGAATTCTTGGTACTATTCTAGAGGTAGGTACCAGTTTACTTCTGTATCAACAGATTTATGGGTTCTTTCTTCCATCTTGGCACTATAACATCTAAATGTTGGATTTGTGGGTTACATTCCACCTCCACCATCACAACAGCCCATTAACGTCCCACTGCTGGGCACAGGCCTCCACTCTCATAGGAGAGAGGGAATTAAAGTTTAGACCTACCACGCTGCTCCAATGCAGGTTGGCGGGCTTTAACGACTATTATCATGTCAGTGATAATTGGCTTAACGTGCTCTCTGAGACACGGGGGTGTAACACCGCCAACTTCCTAACTCCGGGCTGTAGAGTACTGAGAATTTCTAGTCAGAAAAACCCAATACTCAATTATGGCCCAACCCGGGACTTCGTCGGCCGCAGTCGAACATGCCAGCCACTAGATCAACGAGGCAGTCACAGTTGAGTGGATTAAATTAGCTAAAAGATTTTTCGTTTTCATTTTTAAACCAGGTTAAGGGAAGCCCTGTCTAAAGAAATATGCCTGGTTAAGCAAGCCCTTGAGTGGGGAGATGATGGCACTCCTCCACATCACTGGGACCAGTTAGTAGCAGTCCGGGGTTCGCTGTGCGACCTTAATCATAACTTAAGGACACTATTTAGTAAGTAAAAAATATATAAAAGTAAGTAGTTTTTAAAAGGTCCTTTGAGAGTATATTGATTATTATCTTCACGGATTACTCATCCACTAAGATTGTGTTTTTGAATTCATGGGGGAACTCCTTAATTTTACAAGATTAAAAGTAGCTTATGTCCTTCCCCAGAATGTAACCTACCGTTACAAATTTAACCTACCTCTATGCCAAATTTCATCAAAATCAGTTGATACGATGGGCCCTTAAAGCATAGCAGACAGATAGACACACTTGCATTTATAAGTATGGAAGTATGGATTATTTTTTATCTATACTTTAATACTAGTGGTTCGCCCCGAACTGAGACCTTGCGGTATCCATAAACTTGTACAGAGCGCCATCTATTGACATAATTGTGAAGTTCTGTTATTAATACTGAACATTAAAAACTAAATAATTTCGTTTCCTTATAATATTTATCTAATTTTAGTATTTGTTGTTCATGTACAGGATATAATTCAAATAATTGATAAGTTTCAGGCTCAGCCTTTCAGAAAATTGAGTTCTGAGGTCAGCTTTGGACGTTAGAAAATCGTCACTTTGAAAGCCCCCCATTTCGTCAATTTTAGGAGAAAAATTAAAAAAAATATATTTTTGGACTCTATTCCTTATTATCTTTAAAATGATATACCGCAACCCTGTAACACTACAAAAGATATTTTACTTTGCATTCGCTTCTATGAGAACCCCCCTGAAATAAAGATTTTTATAACTTTTTAAGCCATATTCGGCGGGAGGCCATCGGTTTACATATTATATTTAAATTTGAAGTAATTACGTTAAGTAATTCAGAAGTTATAAGTCTCTGACAGACGGACGGACGGACGGACGGACGGACAAGTGCAAATTCGCTTCGCTCGGTCAATTATAAATTGCGAAGGTTTGGACTTTGGATGGATGTTTGTTACTCAATCACTCCAGAATGGCTGAATTGATCTGTATGAAATTTGGCACAAAGATAGATTAGTCTGGAATAACACAGAGGCTACTTTTTATCCCAGCAAATTAAAGAGTTTCTGCGGGAACCAAAGAACCTCAATCCACACAAAAGCAGGCATCAGCTAGTATACTATTCTGTTGCTTTTTTGGTATTACCGGTAGCCTGAATATACACTAATTTATTAGCTGAAATGTGAATACATTTTATTAGCTGAGTCTAAAATCGCTCAGGGACTGGAATCTAAATATTTAGTAAGTGTTATTGTGATACCAACTCCTTTTACCACATACCTACACTTTATTGTTATTGATAGTTATAAATTATGGTAAATGAAAGGGGAATATTATGTTAAAAGTTAGTAAAAACATTCAAAAACAAGTCATTTTTTTCAATCCACTGAACAATTGGTGTATTTTAGAGTTCGGCAGCAAGTACAAAATGTAACAATAGTTTTTTAACAGGTTACATGGATTATGCAGAAAAGTTAGCAACAACAGCAGCTGAAATATCATATCTGTCTGGAAACATAGCAGCCTCTGATGCCATATGCGAAAGAATTGACCATGCATGCAGGTATTTTCAATTTTTTTACAATGAGAAGTTGAATAACACTTGCCCAACTTGGCAGTCCGGTGGTATGGCAGGCAAACTGGCAGGAATATTGCACTTATGTTTAACCCTTGAGTATAATTAATATGCGTTACATCCAGGAATGTTAAGTTATCACTTGGCATTGTGTCTCTATCAGTAAGTTTGTAACTAACTACAAAGCCTACTAGATGTGGTAGGTAAAAAAACAAAACTATGAAAGGTATATGAAAGGTTTTAATAAGTTGTGATATATTTTTACATCTAGTATTAAATCTTTCCATGAATCTCTTAAAAATTATTTATAGTTAAGCTTAAATGAAAAATAACAAAGATCCACTTTAAAACTTAAAATATATTTCAATATGTACCTAAATCTAGAATCAGAGTGACATTTTGAAGAATATTTTTTTAAAATCAGTTCTGAAGCAATCTATCACCACAATTGAACTCTCTAACAATTTTATACAGTAAATTTAATCATCAAGTATAGTCCACGCGCCAGCTCTGAGGAATCGGGGCCTGAGGTAGCGGGCGGGTGCGCTCCGCGCCCGTCCGTCGCTTCATACCACAGATCACTATATACTAGTCCCTGGGGACTTCATAAGTTCATACCCCGCACATTCCCATGCTAGTCCCGCCCTTGACGTGAGAGTACGCTTCATCGAGTCCATTTTTAGGGTTCCGTACCAAAATGGTAAAAATGGAACCCTTACGACTTTCTCCGTCCGTCCGTCTGTCACAGTCGATTATTTTAGTAACTATTATTTTTAGTTTAATTAAAAAAGGGGGGAAATCGGGGGTTTGAAATTTCACAGTATGATTACTATACTGAGTGGGATATCATATGAAAGGGCTATACTTCTACATTGTAAAACAGATTTTTATTTATTTTTGTGCATAATAGTTTTTGATTTATCGGGCAAAATGTCGAAAAAAATACCGTCCCCCCCCTTATCTCCGAAGTTTACCAATTGAAAAATCTGAATTAATTATGGTCTATAGAAGTTTATGTATATTTTACAGGAAAAATAAAACCAACGCTCTAACTAGCATAGTTTTTTTGATATTAACAATAAACCTCTACAAACAAAGTTAGTTTTGCGGTTCATTAAATTCATTAATCGTAAAACTTACTACAGGTTTGTACGGAACCCTCGGTGCGCGAGTCCGACTCGCACTTGGCCGGTTTTTTAATTCTGCGATAGCAGTGTTATATTGTACTATAAATAGTACTAAACTTAAAAGTTTATTTGTTTGTGCAAATAGCTGTTTAATTTTTAAATTCCTTAAAGTACTGTTTATTCTCATTGATACAGTGATTAATTCGATTTTACGTTATTTTTGTACAGTTTGTTATAATTAAATTTTATGATACAATTTGTTTTTTCTTCCTTATTGTACATACTATCCTCCTAGAATTATTATTTCATAACTAATTCAATGCACGCGCACAGTGTGTACAGTAAAGATGTGTTAGTATCGATAGCGTAATATCGACTAAATCACAAGTGTATCTCATTACGTCAACATTCCTTAGGACTCCTCGGACCTTGCGCGCGAACTGTATATAGGTAGTTAGTTGTCTTCAGTTGTGGGTTGAGTGTACACTTTTAAATAACTTGGTACTAAGAGTTCTCAGATTTAATATTGCATAAAATTAAAGACTAAAACAGTATTGGGTTAGCAGAGGCTTATACTATTGATGAATTTCTCAATGGCAAAGATGCATGGAAGAAATTGGCAGCCCACAAGTCTGTGTAATACTTGTTACATTATTTATGTATTGTGTATTAGCTACATATTGAAACAGTCTTTTTTTCTGTTTAAAAAGAGCAACTGAGTTTCTTGCAGGTTCTTCGCAGAAGAACTTCTTTCTGAACCAGTGGTAGACTCATGACATTTCATAAGTGGCACAAGTTGTCCTACTAGAAATAAATCACTTCATTTCAGGTTTGAACCAAAAACAGTTCAGACCTGATATGAAAATTTTCAGTTTACTCAACACACAAAATTTTATAAATCGATGAGTCTCATTCATGATTTCACACAGTCATAAAACATAAAATATTGTTTCCATTGAATTGATATACAATTTTTAAAAATCCCAATGTTAAAATGTTTGAATTTCCATTCATCCAAAAAATTAAAATTGGTTCTTGTTACCTTTAAAATTTTAAACTAATTTTTGGTCAATTTCCTTCATGATTATTTAACTTTAGAATGCCACTGGCGGCAAGTACTCTTTTGTTAACCGGGACTCGACATACTCGAGATTTTAATACAATAATTTTCAATCATTAAAATAACAACCAAAGACATACCTGGCCTAGGAAAACAAAAATGCATAAACTTATAATTTTACATATTTAAATAAAAAATCAAGAACAGTGACACAAAATGAAACCTTGGTTCACCTCTACAAAATGATATTAAGCAAATCAGTTTCACGTTAGTTAGGTAGCACTTTATACAGAAGTGGGGAGGGGATACTGGATATGTGGCGTGGACTCGTATTCGTTATACATTTTCGAAGGGGGGAGATTTTTGTAGGTGCCAGTGCCAGTCAACCGATCGCCATTTCTATAATTAACTGTGCTTTCTAAGGGCGATTGCGCACTTATCTGTTTCAGTGAATTTGAATGGTAGTTGCAGTGATTATCATGTTTCACTATCACAATAGTGCTTAGATGAATTTTTCGTTTTCATGATGCAACAAATTTAAGATAAAAGCTTGAAAGGATTGCACCCAACCAATTGGGTATTTGACGACTAGTCAAATCAGCATCTTTTTTCAATCGTCACAACGCGTGCTTATTGTGGGTTTTTGTATGAAATATTGCATAGTGACGTCATCAAAGTTCGACGCAGTTTTTTACTTTAATCGATAGTTTAAAATAGTTATTCAACATAAAACTAACAGGGGACGTGGATATTACGACTTTTGGGAGATTCTCTATTTAATAATCACTATAAAATAATTTATTTGAATAGTTGTCAAATGCCCAATTGTAGCAAAGGCATCGAACCTTTTCCGTTTCATAATGAAGTCCGTAGTAAGATCACAAGGAAGAACCATTCCTCGTGGTCCTACTAGCAGGGCAAATAAATAGGACCACAAGGAAACGCCCTATTTTGGACCACATTTGCTTAATACGGATCAGACCAGAGCACAGGAGTCCTAATTAATAACATTACCTTTCTGCATCTAGACTTACAATTAAACAACAAAACTCATTTTATCTTTAACTTTGAAGTGATAAATATAACAAATATAAAGAGATAATATATTTATTTATGTTACATCTAGGAGTATGTACATAGATTGCATATTAGACACACTTTAAAAAGATATACAAAGAATTTTAATGCAACTTCATATAACAAGTCTTGCAATTTTTTAAGTCTAACCATAATTGGTTGTTCTTAGACATTAGTTTTAACATATATTAATTATAATTATGTACAGTTCGCGCGATAAGAGCTGACGTTCACAAACACCTTTAAAATTTAATTATAGCTATTTAAATTCGAATACAATATTCTATATTTGATATTTAAAACAGATAACATGTAACATCAACTTTGAATGTAAAGCTCAACCCGTTGTGTTGGGTTTAGAAACTTGAGGGTCCCTAGGGTTTGCAGGTTTGTAGACCTCCAATAAGATAGGGGTTTTTTGTTAATTTTTCTGTAATCAAGAGTCTATGAGAATGTCTCCTTCATTTATTTATGTTGGTAGAATAGAAGATAATTATTAGTCTCCTGCTTGGTAATTTACCACAGACCCCGCAATATACTGGAATACCAAAATAATTTCTTGCGTATCCCAAAGGCCACTATCAATTACTGCACATGCTATGCATGTTTTTTTTTATCCACTACAAGTTAGCCCTTGACTGCGATCTCACCTGATGGTAAGTCATGATGCAGTCTAACGGCCGAAATTAATAATCAATCTCTCTGTAATCTGTCGATAAGTTGCTAAGCAACGTTGTTTTTTGAAGAAAAGTACAATACAACTCTGGACAAATAACAACGTTGCTTGGTAACAAATCGACAGATTACAGATAGATTGATTATTAATTTCGGCCGTAAGATGGTAGCGGGCTAACCTGTTAGGGGCATGGCAGTTATATTAAACCCATACCCTTATTCGGTGTCTACACGGCATCTTACCGGAACGCTAAATCGCTTGGCGGCACGTTTTTGCCGGTAGGGTGGTAACTATCCACGGCCGAAGCCTCCCACCAGGCCAGACCAGGGAAAATTCAGAAATTATAAATTCCCAAATTGACCCTGCCGTGGATCGAACCCGGGACCGTTAAGACAACAGCGCTCAACACTGCGCCACGGAGGTCGTCAAAAACGTTTGCTTCTGCTATGAAGTTATAGGCTGTATCATCTCACAGCCTAGCAAAGAGACAGTACAAATGACTCATACAACATTGCAACTGTGCAAAAAGGCATGCGCAGCGATGGAACGTCATCCAACTTTAATTAGTTATAAATATAATCTGTTTTATGTCTTTGTGCGCATTACGCAAACGCCACTTAGCCATATAGAAGAAAATTTCAGTCGTAAGCATATCAGACTAGCGCATTAAATTGCCTCCATCTCTGTGACTACGCCAAAGTACAGCAGTCCTTCAATAAATCGACATCAAATTGAATTAAAACGCACGAAAAGTTCAATGCGACTCGAATTTCCATACTGCTTTGACTTTATACACTAGGTAAAATTCGAGATACATATTTTTAGTTTCTCGGACAAAACTGTCCTATATTATAAATGCGAAGTCGTGTTTGTTAGTCAATAAATCACGCCGCAAAAGTGCCTTTGCAAAGTGATTTTTTGCATGGGTACACTTCTATCCTGGAAAATTAAATAATTTTTCCAGGATCTTTATAACCTAAATCCATGCGTACGAAGTAGCGGGCATCATTTAGTCTAGCAAATAAATAGAATATCTATAAACTATAATTTTATTATAATATTTGTATAAAAGAAAAAATAGAAGTTTGCTTTAAAAATTGTACTATTTTTATGTCAGCTGCTATCGCGCGGTATATTATAATATTTCTCAACGACCCACACCTCCATACAAGTCGACCTTGTTTTCAGGGCGTGCAACACTCAAAAGCAATTAACACACGAGTTACAGCAAGAGAGCTTGGAGTTACAACAGCAGGCCATCCTCAATGCGCCGCATCTCGAGGACAAACTGAAAGCGACAGATGATGTAAAGCAAACTGTTATAAAATAGAAACAAATTCACGGTTTGAGATTTAGATTTAGATATAAATTATTGTATATAACATAATATTAACTAATAAAAACTTCATTAATTTATGAGCTGTTACTTTTTCGTTTAAATATCTACCAGTAGATCAGACTTTGATAACGTCAAAACTTACATTTCCCGAGATATTGGATTTATTTTTGCTATAAGCGCCTGCGATATATTCGGCACGGCAACGCGGCACTGGCAATCAGCGATTTAAACTTTAAATCGCTGATCGCTGGTGCGATTTAAATTTTAAAAACGCAAGACGCACAGACGATGTCTCACGGAGCCCCATAGTAAGTACTATTTATACCAGGTCGAAATTCCATGGATACAAACAAAAATATCTGTTTTCTTGTTTCTAATATGTATAGCTACTTAATGGAATGCCCTTCCGTTTTCCTGTCTACTTTCAAATCAAGAGTGCATAGGTGTTTTTTAGGCAAACGTGCTCCCATCTTAGGCCGCGATTACACTTGTAAGATTTTACGTAAGTTACTTACAAACTCACAATTGCATCCGATTCACGTGTCAAGCGTTGTTTCACAACGTTTGACGTCTCCATAGTTACCCGTGACTAATTTACCTATTATAGTGAGTGAGGTGATTCTATCATCAATCTTTTTTGTCAACAGAACTATTCATCATACTTCATACTAATATTATAAATGCGAAAGTGTGTTTGTTTGTTTGTTTGTTGGTTTATTGGTTTGTTGGTTTGTCCTTCAATCACGCCGCAACGGAGCATCTGATCGACGCGATTTTTGGCATGGGTATAGTTGAGGACCTGGAGAGTGACATAGGCTACTTTTTATCCCGGAGAATTAAGGAGTTCCGCGGGAATAAAAAAAACTAAAACCACGCGGACGAAGTCGAGGGCATTAGCTAGTATTTCATAAAAATCTGTTACAACTGGAAACGCCAAAAAATGTGGTTAGTTAAAATTTCTTCTATAAGGCCGCAATTACACTTGAAAATTTTTAAGTAAGTACCGGACATGAGTAACTTATATAACTAACATTTGCAAGTGATACGCGAATTACAAGACTGATACACTTCGTAACTTACACTGATGACTTACATTTCGTAAGTTACTCATATAAGCGACTTACGTGGGTAAAACATATGTAATTGTGGCCTTAGTCTGTATCACTAGCCAGGTCGGATTAAAACCAAGTGCTAGGAATATATTTAAAATGCATACCTGTTCAGAAGGTAGCGTCCTTGTTGAGGTGCGTCTCGATGTCTACACGGCAGATGGGGCAGTGCTTGTTAGTGCTGAGCCACTGGTCCACGCACTCCATGTGGAATAGGTGCATGCATGGCAGGCGTCTGTGGACAACACGCTTTATCATTGCTTACTTCGTCAAACCAGTGATGATATGGCGGTGCTTTCTCGTTGGGCAACCTAAGTATGCCTTTTCTTTACAGCACGACCCTCTCCCGGCCGCATGTAACACGTAAGCGGCCGCGGTTTTATCAAATCGAGGTGTTTTGAAACTCGAAAGCGGTCATGGACGGTCAAAACATGCGGGACATGGGTTTAAAGTAGGTACGTTAAATATTGAAGATATCAAACACTCAGAGGAAACATCATTTTGTTTTGGCTAAAATTTTATCTCTAACCTGCATAATAATCATACTAATATTATAAATGCAAAAGTGTGTTGGTTTGTCCTTCAATCACGCTGCAACCTGGAGAGTGACATAAGCTAGTAACTTTTTATCCCAGGAAAATTGAGGAGTTCCCGTTAATTAAAAAGAACTTATTCCACGCGGACAAAGTTCGCGGGCATCAGCTAGTATTGCATAATAGCACATGTAACATAATATAATCCCGGAAAACTAAAGAGTTCCCGCGGGAATAAAAAACCTGATTCCACCCGGATGAAGACGCGGGCATCGTCAAGTAGTTGCTATGAAAGTGACTATAGTGTAAACGAGTTTGAGGCTGAGATCTATAGAGAGTACTTTGACTTGGCTCAGACTTTACTTGGAGTTAAAACGAGACGGACTTATGTGAGTAACATAAATCTATCTCGTTTTAACCATGTCTTAAGTCTAAGCAAAGTCAAAGTTCGCTCTATAGATCTCACACTGAGAGTGGTGCGTACCTGCAGTCGGAGTCGACCTCGAAGATAGAGAGGCAGATGGTGCACTTATCGTCCTGGTGGTGCGGCGCGGGGCGCGCGTACGCGTGGCGGTACGTGTTGCGCTCGATGACGGCCCGCGACGCGCCGCGCGCGCTCCGCCGCTGCGCCTCCGCCACGCGCACCAGCGCCGCCATCTGCGTCGCCAGCGCGCCCGACCCCTGCCGCAATACAAACCAAACGACATTACTTGTTGTTCTGGGTGACCTGTACGATTAGTCTAAGTGTACGGGCACGAAATGAGCGGTAGCGGAGCGATGTGATTAGTCGGAGAGCTGGCGACTAATTTCGGGAACAATTTGAAAGAGGTCTGGTAATACTTTATAACCGACAAAAACGTCTGGGATTTATTTTTTCGAATTCTATAAATATAAAATTTAAAGATAAAAAAATCAAGCTGCCAAAAAAATGTTTTTTCGGTTTTTTTTTGCAAATATTATATTATGCTGCGCAGTAACGAAATAACCGCAAGCGCTCTACCAGACTGGAAGAACTGGATTCGCCAATGAACGAAATTATATCTTTCCACAATTTCAGATTGCCTAAAGGACCTTCCCGAAATTCGTCGCCAGCTCTCGGACCCCATCGCCCCGCTGTCGCCGTCGCTCGGCCGTCGCTAGTTTTGTGTCTGACGCCTTAAGTGTGAGATCTATAGAGCCGACTTTGACTTTGCTTAGACTTAAGACAAGGTTAAAACGAGACACATTTATGTTACTCACATAAGTCTCATCCCATCGTCCCATCTCGTTTTAACTCTAAGTAAAGTCAGTCTAAGTGGCAGTCAGCCAAGCCAAAGTACGCTCTATAGATCTCACTAAGATTGTGAAAGAAGTAGAACTTTAATTCGCTATAATCCGCCACAGTTAGTAAATCTATGTGGTAACAGTATCTATGTATCTTTCGATATTCATCACACCGCACAAATCTTCCAAGTTATTCTCAACGTACGTTTCACTCCGACACTGGAGCATCTTCAGGAGATGTTGACTCGACAATGCACGATTGTAAAATCTAAGTAGGTAGGTTGTAGGTATAGTCTAAGATTTACATTTCGATTGAACGTTATCGAGCGTTCGATCACATTTGCGCCAAAGTAAAATAGACGGAATGGACCCAAAGGCTCTTGATTTTAAGTCACAAATTCAGTACAACCAATTTTATTTTCGAAACGTGTCGTTCGGAGCACTGGCTATGAATGCATACACGAAATTGAGTTCAAAATCGATGACGCTAATGTGATCGAACGCTCAATTACCATCAATCGAATTTAGACTAAGCCTACCGCTGTTCTATGTGATACGATTCCATAACAAATGACAAACTTATCTAAGTAACAACCTTAGGCCACACACAACATTTTTCAAAAATTCATTTATATTCAAGGCCATTAGCTTGTGGAATGAACTGCCCTCGCACATTCATCGAGCTAAAACTCTTAATAAGTTTAAAATTGACGTAAAAAATCATTACATGTCTCTCTGTTATCATCAATAGCGACATGTTTAATTTGTCCGTTATTTATATGTGTATTTATTTATGTATTTAATCTTACGTATGTCTATTTTATTTATTTTGTACATATTAGTGTATTAATACGTTATTATTTTATGATATTGGTTAGTTTATGTATCTATTAGTATTTAAGTTTATTTTTATGCACCACCTCCCACTGTCCACTTGTTCATTTTCTCCGTATCGATAAGGTTGTCTGGAAGAGATCGCTACTTAGCGATAAGACCGCCTTATTGTACCTACGTCTTAAGTTTTCATATTTGTTATCTGTTTCGTTTTTGTTTTTGTGGTGTACAATAAAGAATATACAATACAATACAACCTTAGGCCATGTGGAGGGTCAGTTGCCGTTTGATACCTTTAGAGTCGTTAACGGGTCTATGATTGAATGTTTGGTATCTGCAATCTTATAGAGTATAGACTCGGTTGTCTCCCGTTGTCGTTTTTGTTGTCGGGCTAAAAGTAGTTTAGCCTGGTCAGTTGTCTGAGCTTTAACTAGTCCCGCCCATTACCTATGCAACGATTAAGTAACGCTCCAATTTTTTTATTTCATAAGTTATAAATCATACTTACCAAAGTTAAACCTTGATTCATCTTCGGATTTTAACTATTTACATACTGTACATGCACAATTATAATTGCACTCGAAATCATGAGATCGAGTGAAATTTGATTCGAAATTATTTGTAAAGAATTAAATATTTATTTATGCCACTCATTTTATTTTTTCTCAATACATTTTACACATTAAAATTACTATATTCAAGTAAAGGAAGGCTCATAAAGGAAACCAAAGAACTAATTATTACAGGAACTACGACGAGCAGTAATCTCCAAATGACTGAAAAATGATGAATAGCTTGCAAAATGATAACTTATCAAGGGAATTTAAGGGTCTCAGATTAAAGCATAATACTAATTTTGTTGATAATCGTCGCGCTTATTACGAGTATGTCGTAAATATGTAGTAGAGGACGAGATTTTTTTCGATATAGGTATGACTTGTTTTTTTTAAAAGTCGTATTAAAGTGGCTGTCCAAAATAAAAGCTTAAACGGGGTAATAGCATTTGTTTTAACAAGGCTTTAATGTAAAGTTTAAAACGTATAAATTACTTGATTGTAACATGACGATCAAAATAGCTTATGGATGGATTTTCTGTGTTTTACCTATTCTTTGATATTAGAAAATTTCGAGTTAAAAGAAGGTTAATACCTCTGACTCGATAGGCCTTACCGAACTAAAATGTGGTCATACTCACGAAAGTATATAAAGTAAATGGAGTGTGCACTCTAAACAAATACCTATTTGAAGCGAATCTCGTTTGTCGCTGTTCCACTTCTACTGTCGAGCAATAAGCGAGACATCGGACACTCGGACTCGGCGTGTTAGATAAGAGTTAGCTCTCCAGTCTTTACCTATATAACTTCGTGGTCAGTGGTCATACTAAGGTCCATAGAGTACACAATCAATACTACTACTACTACAGTCCATTAACGTCCCACTGCTGGGCACAGGCCTCCACTCTCATAGGAGAGAGGGAATAAGAGCTTAGACCCACCACGCTGCTCCAATGCGGGTTGGCGGGATAATAAAATTGATAGGACTAAATCTAGTGCTACGTTTTCCCGCATGGAGCATTATAAAAGGGATAGCAATATTTATAAGCTGTTATTTTAGTTTAGAGGTTGTGAATTCGATTATTATTAGCCACAATGTATGCAACTTTTATACTGGGCACCTTCTAGCGCATTATTAATAGTATATTGTGATACAAGGGTGGAAAGTAGGTTATTGCAAACGAGCTGTCATTAATAAGCCCGAGCCGAAGGTGAGGGTTTTTAATGTCACGAGTTTGCAATAACCTTCACACCCGTGTATCACACGACGTTTTTCAATACAGTTGTGGGAAATAGTAATAAACAAATCAAAGAATTACAAGTTTATTTCAACATACATACGTACATAGTAATTAATTCTGAAAATTGAGATAGTTTTTAACATGGAATAACTTGACCACAATGTTGGTTTATATTTTCCACTCAATTCATGAAAATAAGCTAACAAAACATTTTCTGAGAATGACTTAAGTTTTTTTATGTTTTTTCCATGAAATAAAATTATTGTAAGCCGTCATATACCTATCTTTCTCGAATTTTGGGGGCAAAATTCCATCTTGCGCAGTTTTCGCCTCAGATAAAATATCTGGTGGAGTTAATTCCATTTCATCATTAGTAGGTACTAGAACTCATATTAACAAAAATATAATCAATTTATCACTTAAAAAATAAAAAAATTCAGCAAATGGCGCGTATTTACACCTGAACATATTTTTTTTTTTCAACGAAACTAGGCTACGGGTTCTTACCTACGCGTATACAGCCTATTAGATTTTTGTCAAATGTTGAAAATAATTAAATTAAAACTGGTAATTAAATATAATCAACAACCATTTAAAAGAATTTTGGAAATTCAATGCTAAAACGTACGGATTCATTCATTTTTCCTCGTAAAAAGCCTATCCGATTATATTCTATGTATGAAAACTCCTTGCTACTAAACTTTTTTAATTGACTTGGAAAATTTATAACTAAACTGCAAAAGTAAGTGTCGAGCTTGTAAAAGTAAGTCACGACCGTGTAAAAGTAAGATGCCTATGCGAAAGATTCAATTTTCGAATCATAACTACAGCCTCTGAAAGTGCGCCATGTTTGACAACTGTATTGAAAAATATATTTACAAATCACAAGCCTTTAGTGTAAATCTATTAAACGCAGATTAAAATTATTTAACCTACCATATTTTATCGCCACTTATCGCCAAACAATGTATCAATCATTCGTAATCCTCAGATTATAGATAAATCCGAAAGCCGGCGTTTGCCAGACAAAATTGTAAAAGCCGGTATTTAGTAAATCTTACCCTAGGCCCACAAGGCCAATAAACAAATAAGGTTTATTCAAAAAAATAAGGTAAGGTATGTGGTAAAGCCAAGAAGTCTTTATCGAGTGTTGTATGCTTGGCTTGTCCCTACTAGAGTCTCTCTAGTAATTTTTGTATATTTTTTGATACTGCTAACAAAAAATATAAAATTATGTCACGCGGCGTAAGTCAAGGGCATTAGCTAGTATTATCTAATAAAACGCAAACACGCTAATTCCCTAAAGATAAAATCGTTTATAATAATTCACTAATAAGGGTCAGATAAGAGGGATTAATTATTTTTAAATCAAATCGCATGTTCCGCTAATTTCATGGACGCGTTTCAATATCTCAATCTCGTCATCGCGGTAACTAATCTATCAGAATTGTGATCTTGTGAGCCACACACGAATGTCTGAACTGACCGCCGCGCCGTGCGTTAAAGCGAATTACAATCATTCTTATTTGTCTCACTCCTCGAGTCAAAAAATTTGGAACATTGACAGCTGCAGACTACTCCCTCGGGGCCCCTCAAGTTATAAAGTTATATTATTATAGTACAACTGCAGTTGATAACAACTGTTCCAAAGTGGACAGACACTACAACAACCGTAGTCAATCACACTTCGTAAAATAGGAGCATCTGTAATAGAATCCACATTAGGTCCGCGCGCGACGTCCGGGGAATCTTGAGGAATGTTGACGTAATGTTAATGATATGTTGATGTAATAGTTTAAGTCTAAGTATTAGTTAATAATTACAATGTTCTGTTCATCAGTTAAGTACTAGCGATGTCAGGTCAGCGGGCGGCCCGGGCCGGCCCGGGGCGTCGAATACTCTTCGTAGGGATCGGCTGAAAATCAGCGCTGTTATGGTGTATCTACACCATAACAGCATTACGCTAGCCGATGCCCTTTTTGGAATTATTTATAAGTCACAGTCTAGTTTTTAAGTTATTTCTTTTTCTTTTGTTTGTGTTTGTGTTTGTAACTTCACTGTGTCTGGTAATTCCAAATAAAGATTGTATTTATTTATTTATTTTATTTAATGAGATAGAGTTTGATTTAGTCGATATTACGTTATCGATACTAACACATCTTTAGTATTGTGCGCGTGCATTGAATTAATTATGATATAATAATTCTATGAGGATAGTATGTGCAATCAGGAAGAAAAAACTAATTGTACCTATCATAAAATTTAATCATAATGAACTGTACAAAAAGAACGTAAAATCTAATTAATCACTGTCGCAATCAGAATAGTCTATCTCTCTCTTCTCATACTTTAAGGAATTTAAAAATTAAACAGCTATTTGCACACACAAAAAAACTTTTAAGTTTAGTACTATTTAAATAGTACAATATGACACTGCTATCGCAAAATTAAAAACAGGACTCGATAAAGCGTACCTACTCTCGCGTCAAGGTCGGCACTAGAATAAGAACGTGCGGGGTATGAAGCTACCTCAGCCCCCGATTCCTCAGCACCCCTATTCTCTAACTCAGTGGCTATCAAAAAATGAAAGCAACTGACATATATTTTTTTTCCATTGAAGGTTTGCTACGAAATAAAAAATAACATTTCATAATAAATCTTCAATGGATAAAAAATATATGTCAGTGGCTTTCATTTTTTGATAGCCACTGAGTTATAGAATATGGGCCCAGCGCTCGCGTGCGGACTATACATGTGTATAGATTACATTACATATGTGTAAACATTACATTGATTATTAATCAAGAGTGAATAGGCATCTTCTAGGCAAGCGCGCTCCACCTTAGGCTGCATCACCACTTGCAAGCAAGTCTGATAGCAGCCAAGCGCTAGCCTATATATTTAAAAAAAAAAACCTATTTTGATAGCCTGGACCCACTATTGCACTTCTCATTGTAAGTGTAGTCATAGTTGCAACATGGGAAAGTTTAATTTTCTGGCCAGGTCATACAAATAAATGTACACAGACAAAAAGCATACGGTCTCGTGTAGTGTGCCGGCGATATCGCGCGAGTTCCAGCGACGAATCACAGTGCAGTGTGGTCCCCCGACTTATCACACTGCACTGTGATAAGTCGCTGCACGAGCCCTACAGGCCTTCACTGCAAGCGCGCGATGCGAATTGCGATCCCAGAACGGAGCGTTAGATCAGACGCCCAGTTGTCTAAGCAAATCGTAATCATTTAACAGCTTAAATGACTTACGTATTACTAGAATTGTTTAAGGAGTTCGAACATATGCTTTTTGACGTGCAGGCATCTATGAACTCCATAAACAGGTCGAATTGTACCTACGTTTGAGAAACGATTAAGATTTCCTTACACAATCGGGGGGCAGATCGGATCGGCGGAAGTCGGCTAATTGAAAATGTTCATACCATGACGGATGACGGATGTATGGAGATGTGCAGATGCGGCGGCTGCATCTGCAGGTAGTGGTGCATGTGGTGGTGGACGTGTTGCCCGTCGCTGCGGAACAAAACAAACAAGGTAATGTTGCAACATTTCTGAATGTCCTCCCGACAGAATTTCGGCCACGGCGGCCAATCTCCAGAGAGATAAGCCATCTGCGTGGGAGATATTATAGTGCACTAGCGCGTGCGCAAACACAGGTGCACTCTCTGTTCCTTTACTCTCATAGCCCGATGTGACGGAAAATCCGAGCGCAGGCCCGACGGCTTTACGTGATCTCCGAGGCCACACACACACACTTTTACACAATACTTAATTATGGCCCGACCCGGGATTCGAACCCGGGACCTCGTCAGCCGCCGACAGTTTTTTTTCCTGCCTTTGTCGGCAGCATTGTAAAGTATTGCTGGCAAAAAACAGGTAAAAAAACTTGTAGGTGCGGAAAAGCTATACTTATTGACAGAAGAATACTAAGATAAAGCTATTTGAGTAACCGAATGCAATTCGGTTTTCTTGGCCTACTGACTGTAAAAAACAAAAAAAAATCCAAATAACTTTTACGTAACCTTGATGTCACTTAATCGAAAAATATCGATTATTTTTGTAGAAAATACTTAAATTCAAAAATTTCCTACTGCAATTAGCCATAAAATTGTCAAAAATAGACAATTTTAAGAATCAAATTTTAAGTTCAGAAATTACCGCCTTACCTACATTTGAAGTCCGATTTCTCACAATAATGCCCCCTAAAGTACTATTTTTTTTAACTAATAAGGGAAGCTTAGGAACCGCAAAAGTTTTTGAAATCAGTCGGAAGTGGCGTAGATAGGTTTAAGTATTTTAAATCTTAAGTTGAAAATTCGTCTCTACTTCTGTCAAACGTAAACTTTTCACTTTCGACCAAAAATTTATCGACTTGGGTTAATGTTATGATGTTAATTATTTTATGCAAAGTAGCACACTTCATAGCAAGCATGTTCACAAAAAAATGTTGAAAATGTTGAAAAAAACACTAAATAAAAAGAAAAAAAATTCAACGCGCACCCCCCAAAAAAATCTCACGAGAAAACTGAAAAAAATTATAACTCGAAAGCTACCAAAAATAGCTGAACATACATGGGGTATTTTCTGATAGGGTTAGGTACGAGGAATCTAAATTTTTTCTTTGGACGTCACTATTTGGGCCACCCTGTATAACACTTACAGCATTATGGGTGGCGGCAACAGGTCCCGATCTACGGGCTCATCAGGAAACTGAAACATAAATAACATTATTTGCTATTTTTCGACAAAACACGTGAGTAAAATAACCCGGTACACAATATCTAATACCTTTAAACGAGATATAATCTGAATCTCGTAAAAGGCCAAAGATTTTCATGAAATTCAGTATGCGGGAGGTTTCGGGGGCGATAAATCGATCTAGCTAGGATTCATTTTTAGAAAATGACATTTTATCCGTGTTTTCAGGCAATGAAAAACTGCTACAATATCATTAGAATACGAAGATAAATTTCGCCACCATCTACAAGGTTATAATAGCTCACGTGGGAAATCGGGCGATCCCGAAACCAGAAGACCCCGGTTCGAGTCCAGATGTCTCCAGTCCGATTACTTTTTCCCCTCTTTTTTCAAGTGAGAAAAACTATTATTGCGAGCCCTTTATCAACGCATCTAATTCGTATCTAACTAATTGCACTCGTGGTTTTTTATTTAAATACTAGCTGAAGCCCGCGACTTCGTACGCGTGGTTTAGTTTTTTTGATTCCCGCGGAAACTGCTTAATTTTTCGGGATTTTTTTTAAGCTTAACTGGGTGGGTGATGAGGAATCCGATCGCATCAGAAGCTGTCGCAATCGACTTCGGATTCCATTTCATCGCACCGCTGCTTTTAGAGGTTCATTCACGTACTCCGCCACTAAATGCTGAACAGTATTACCCCTCCAATTAGAAAATTAAAAAATAATATTTTTACATTTAAAATAAATTTTAAAAAATACCTTTTATAGAAACAGGTTGAATTTCAGGATCTGGTGGCGGAATTTTCATTTCTATAGGGTTACAATAATTCTCACTATACATATAGTTTTAATAAAATATGTTTATTTTTATTTTGTATTAATTTAAATTAATCATTATCATTATCATTTATTTATTTTTATTATTATGTATGAATTTAACAAAAAGGTATTAGACTATTATAATGAATTATATATTTATTTTGTTTTCTTCTATTCAATTAAAATTTATAGGTTTTAAAATTTTATATAAGTATGTGTTGGTATAAGTAAGTGCAATAGCCTGTAATTAGTGACTTAGTGCTAATTTTATTATTTATGGGTCCGTGGCGTCGCCTGCAATAGGGCCCCGGCTGAAAATCAGCGCTGCATGGTTTTTATATTGCCCTTGTGCATATTCAAATCATGCAGCATTATGCTGAGTTGGGGCCTTTTTTTGTTGTGCCACAATGACTCCTGTTGTCCCGGCGCTTCTGTCACCTTGGTAGTTTAGCTTATTGCTGTTGGTGGTGGTGATGGAGGCGCCGGGGTAGCATACCCTTGAGGTAAAGGCATGTGTGGCAACATTGGAAATAAATGTTATTTCTTTCTTTCTTTCTTTCTTTCTTTCTTTCTATAATTTGACAATCAGTTTATCTTTTTTAAATTTGTAAAAGATTGGCAAACTTTCATCTCTATCAATTTTAACTCAATTTGTTTTTTATAACTAACAAACTCCAATAACAAATCTGCAATTTATTTCTTTTAGCCGTCTCCAAGTAGGGCTACCATATCTCAGCTTTTGTCCTGAGATTACAGGATTTTGGGGCTCTTGACAGGATTGCGGTCGGATTTTGAAAATCTCAGGTTTTTTCATTTTTTCGATAAGATATATTTTTTTTTATCCACTACAAGTTAGCCCTTGACTGCAATCTCACCTGATGGTAAGTGATTATAAAGAAGTGATTATAAGTGGTATTATAAAGAATTTTACTATTATAAAGTTACAATATACATAAAAACTGTAATTTTCTAGGTAACTTCACAAATCAACCTAACATTTTATTTCAAAAACATATTTTACTTACCGCGTTTGCGTGGAGTGAATGATGACTTCGTGACGCTGACTCTTGACAAAATCGCAGTACTTTTCTATGAACGTCTAGCTTTTCTCAGGACTTATAAACTTTTCATCTGTCCCCCGATTAATCGTTTGTCGAACAGATAATTCGACCTGCTTAAGGAGCCATAGTTGTTCATAGATGCATGCCAAAAAGCATGTAAGAACTCCATAAACAGTTCGAGTAATACATTTTATGCTGTCAAATGATTACGATTTGCTTAGACAATTGGGCCCTCTGGTCACCCTATCTCTAAGCGAAATGACTCCGCGGTTTTGTTCGGGAGCGGAATGGAATACAAATAGCGTACTATGCGTAACCGGTCCGCTCTGTCTTCACATTTTATTTTTACAAATTGTTCGAGCGTCTCTTTGGAGTGTATCATTAGTTAGAGCCAATACACACGCGATATTTTTAGGAGCGTGTACCCGCGACGCGTCCTTGCAAACCGCACGAACGAATAAAAGCATCGGCATCAACAACTAATTGCTACTAAACTAAAACTACGCTACACAAAGTTTCTCTCCTAATTTGGAGAAACTAGTAGGGTTTCGCCCAACAAATGACTGGTCGGAGGCTTCACCAGTCTAGGTACCACCTTAACCATGAAGACGTGCCGCCAAACGTTAGGGTCCCAGACCCATCACTAGGTAGGTATGGGTTACGATGAGATAGTATTCAAAATATAACATGTCAACAATCACTGTAGTATTCGTTTTAGCGATTGCTTGTATGTTGCTATTCGTTTTGGCAACTTGATGCGTTTGAGAGCGGTATCAGAATGGCTTGGAATTTATTTCATTGCAGCATTACGAAAAATATGTAGACCGTTCTAAGATGTTGCTCTGCATAGCTTCTACTAGATATAAAATGTGAATAGTAAAAAAGTTAATAGTAAAATCGTAGCATCGCGCTTCTGAAAAGGCATCAAATCGCCGATGCCAAAAGAATCGTGTGTGTGTGCAGGCCCTTAAATTTTTATTCTTAGTCGCCATCAATTTTAACATTTGACATTTTTATGCATATTTAAAATTTCGCTTTGAAGAGCTTTATGCTAGATGATTATCACGAGACACACGGTCCTCTAACAGGAATTGGAGCTATTCAAATTTTATAATAGGTTGTAGATTATTCAAACTTTTTTTAAATTTGATGTAGGTATATTATTAGAAAGCTGAGAGCCATTAAGTGTTTATGGGTTCAGGTTGATGAACGATGAGCATGTATAATTAATTGGCTTTAATTATTTACTTGTGCTTAATTTATAAAAGCTAATTAATTTAATTTAATCTAAGATCATTAAATTTATTTAAATTTGCTTTTCAATTCAGTGGCGCGGTGCTGTCAAATCAAGCTGATAAGATTATCAACAGGTTATAGACAGCTGTCTATTTTACCTAATGTTTGACGGGTACTGAGATTTCTGAGTTTCTACGGGATTTTTGAAAAACAACGATAAAACAATCGAGTCAACGATATAGAATACAAAAATATAATGTAAAGCTTCAAATTGTCTTTCGAATCTTAGATTCCTAGGGCTTGATTTTTTCATTGTGTTACGGTTGTTTACGAAGGGAAATGGAATAATTTTGTAATTAGTAACGTTTAAAATGCGTTGTACTTTATTCAAAATTTTGCTTATCTTTTGAGTAACTTTCTAAGAAATGGAAAGTCCGTGTGTAGTGATTTCTATAAAGAAAATTCTTATTATTTAAGAGAAAGCGACACTATTTGGCAATACCGTACCTCTAGATTTATATTCTTATTCTATACTAATCTCATTCAAATTTAATAGTGGTAGAGCAGGAAATTATGATTTATGGTTTTCTTTATTGAGGTATAGCTGATGCCCGCGACTTCGTCCGCGTGGGTATACCAAGTTTCATCGAAATAACTTGAGAAATGACGGACTATTATACAAACTTTCAATCTCTATTTCACCCCTTTGGGGGTGGAGTTTTGAAAAACTGTGAAACACGTATGTTTTCATTTCTAACCCGCTGCTCATATACCAAGTTTCATGGATATAACTTGAGAAATGAAGGACTTTCATACAAACTTTCAACCCCTATTTCACCCCTTCGGGGGTAAAATTTACGAAAACTGTGAAACACGTATTTCTTCATTTTTAACTGGTAGCTTGTACACCAAGTTTCATCGATATAACTTGAGAAATGAAGGACTTTCATACAAACTTTCAACCCCTATTTCACCCCTTTGAGGGTAAAATTTTGAAAAACTGTGAAACACGTATGTCTTCATTTTTAACCCGCAGCTCATATACCAAGTTTCATGGCTATAACTTGAGAAATGAAGGGCTTTCATACAAACTTTCAACCCCTATTTCACCCCCTTAGGGGTGGAATTTTGAAAAACTGTGACACACGTACTTCTTTATTTTTTACCGTAAGCCAAAATAAAAAGTTTCGTTGATATAACTTGTAAAACATCTTGAGAAACGAAGGACTTTCATACCAACTTTCATCCCCTATTTCACCCTTTTGGGGGTCGAATTTTCAAAAACTGTGAAACACATTTGTCTCCATTTTCAACCCGCAGCTCATATATCAAGTTTCATGGCTATAACTTGAGAAATTAAGGACTTTCATACAAACTTTCAACCCCTATTTCACCCCTTCGTGGGTAGAATTTCGGGATAAAAAGTATCCTATGTCCTACCTCGTAGTATAGGCTCAAATCTTGCCAAGTTTCGTTTGAATTCATTCAGTAGTTTCGGCGTGATGCGCGGCCAAGATACAGACAGACAGACAGACAGACAGACAGACAGACAGACAGACAGACAAAAATGAAAAAAATTACAGATTTGGCTTCAGTATCGAATAATGAGTGCCCTCCAAAAAAATTTTCAAAATATCTTCAATGTACAGAATTGGACCTGTTACAGTTTTATTATAAGTATAGATTTTTATTATAATGTCAGTAAGATCGAAAAATATTATTCATATTTCACCAGTATGCAATTCGTATTTAAATATGATTTACCAAAAAAAAAAACCATCATCCAGGTACTTAAGTTTATAAGAGAATACTGACTGCAAGCATAACCGGTGCGGGTCTGGCCGGGGCTATATGGGGCGGGAAGTGTGTGAGCGCCGGAGTCATGTCGCCCATCATATTGCGGCGCTGCACCTCCTGACAAATAAATATTAAGGAAATTTATTTTTGGAGTAATAGTACATTACATCGCGAGACCGGGAAGTACGCGTTTTCTGGTCGAGTGTTAGTTAGACGGCCGAGCTACGCGAGGCCGGCTATATACGAGACCAGAAATGCTCTGCCGGTCGAGGTGTGTATTGTGCTTTTCTAAAAAATTAAACAATTAGTGACTTTTTTTTAAATATATTAAATATTATGTAATCAAAAGAAAGTAAATAAAAAACCAACCTACTTAAGAAATATTAAATGTTAAATTAGTTATATTTGAATTACTAATTGAAATTGTAATTGGTTTTCCGCGTACATTTACTTTTAATTTTTTTTTTTGCGCTGTGAGTGCTGAACGCGTAATACGGTAGAGGTCCAAATTTAAACTATTTAGGCCAAAGAACATTACAACAACAAAGGACATTATAACAAGTTACAAGATATTCAGGAAGAAAGATTCCAAATTCAAACTTATGATATGTAATGAAAATACATACATTCTTTACTGGCCTAGGCCGGGAAGTTTAACTTTCGAACTCATTTACAGGGTATGAAATGTGCACATTTCATATCATTTTTTAGAAAAACTTCTTTACGCACGCTTGACTTGGGGAGTAAGCTGGTGATTGCGTGACGAGAGCGTTACGCGGGCGAGGCGAACGGAAGTTGAGAGGGAGATATACCTACTCGTAAGTTAGTGAAGATAGAAAGACAGAGTGACGTTTCGTATATTACTGTAGGGGCAAGAGAGAGAGGTGCGAGCACACATTTTCTCTCTCTCTTTCTCTCATAGCCAGTGCATATATATTTATATATATATACATAAATAAAGACGAAGCTAAAAAAGTTTTACTTCAGTCGTGTGGTCTAAAGCACACTCTTTTATAGATATTCGTTTTCACTTCTATCGGCAATTTTTTTAATTTAACTATGCCTTCTTTCTTCTTACTGGGCAAGTTTCCGCACTTAATCTTCCAGTTGGAGGTATGTTGTACCTATGTGTTAACTATACCTTTTAAATAATAAGTATTAGCGACAGACTTGAAATTTGGAATAGTTTTAAATAATGCGTAAGTACCCAAAATTATCTTCTATGATAAATAATCATAATATTATAATATTAGTGTGATGCGAAAGTGTGTTTGTTTGTTGGTTTGTCCTTCAATCACGCCGTAACGGAGCGACGGATCGACGTGATTTTTGGCATGGGTACAGTTGAGGACCGTGACATAGGCTACTTTTTATCCCGAAAAATTAAAGTGTTCCCGCGGGAATAAAAAAATAACGAAGTCGCGGGCATCAGCTAGTTTGCAAATAATTTGCAATGGGTTGATGATGGTGACAAACTTACGAGCATGTGTTGTTGCCGCTGCCACAGGCGCTCATGCACGAGGTAGGGCGGCGCGCGGCTCAGCGGCTCCCCTACTGACATAAAGCAATTATCAAATATAATAAATATTATTAATGCGAAAGTTTGGATGTATGTTTGTTACTCAATCACGCTCCAACGGATGAACGGATCTGGATGAAATTTGGCACAGAGATAGATTATAGTCTGGAATAGCACATAGGTTACTTTTTATCCCGGAAAATTAAAGAGTTCCCGCGGGAACCGAAAAACCTCAATCCACGCGGACGAAGTCGCGGGCATCAGCTAGTTGTTAAAAAACCCACGACAAATGGGCGCTATATCTTCATAAGGGTTCATCCATAAAGTACGTCACACTAATTTCGTGATTTTCTGACCCCTCCCCCATCCTTGTCACAGTTGGTCACATTTGTGAGACCCCCCCCCCCCCCCCCCCCCATCAAACATTTAAAAAATTAACATAACTTGGAATGATTTTTAAGTTTTTCGTTTAGTTCAAATTTGGCATTAGATGTATAAGATTTTGAAATGTGACGTCACGAAACTTAGGACCCCTCCCACCCCTTGTCACACAATGTCACACTTCGTAGACCCCCCTACCCCCCATTAACGTGTTACGTACTTTATGGATGACCCCTAACCAGTCAAATAACTTTGCATTTTGAATGGCCGACAGACTATAATATCACAAAAAAACATAACTAAGAGAATCTGAAGAAGAAACAATATGGCTAAATGAATTACAAAGCGCGTTTGAGCTCTTACCACCAAAACAAATTGTGTTGAAGTGGCGCAAGGTGGTGTACAAATCTCAAAGTATCTCTGAATGTTCTGCTCTATGAGTGATTATAACACTCATAGAGCAGAACATCCCGAGATCCTTTGATATGGACAGCGACTTCGCAGTGGAGTGCTGGTAGATACTAGGTGTACTGATGTCACGTTGTGGCCGTGCCCGTGCGCGCCGTGCGACGGGCAGCAGCGGCACAATGTAAAGGTGTGTACTCACGGTGCGCGGCGGGCGGCGGGTTGTGCGTGGTGTGCAGCGCGTGCGCGTAGGGCGCGCGGGGCGGCAGCGCGCCGTGGCTGTGCGCGTGCATGTGGCCGTGACCGTGCGCGCCGTGCGACGGGCAGCAGCAGCACAATGTAAAGGGGTGTACTCACGGTGCGCGGCGGGCGGCGGGTTGTGCGTGGTGTGCAGCGCGTGCGCGTAGGGCGCGCGGGGCGGCAGCGCGCCGTGGCTGTGCGCGTGCATGTGGCCGTGACCGTGCGCGCCGTGCGACGGGCAGCAGCAGCACAATGTAAAGGTGTGTACTCACGGTGCGCGGCGGGCGGCGGGTTGTGCGTGGTGTGCAGCGCGTGCGCGTAGGGCGCGCGGGGCGGCAGCGCGCCGTGGCTGTGCGCGTGCATGTGGCCGTGACCGTGCGCGCCGTGCGACGGGCAGCAGCAGCACAATGTAAAGGTGTGTACTCACGGTGCGCGGCGGGCGGCGGGTTGTGCGTGGTGTGCAGCGCGTGCGCGTAGGGCGCGCGGGGCGGCAGCGCGCCGTGGCTGTGCGCGTGCATGTGGCCGTGACCGTGCGCGCCGTGCGACGGGCAGCAGCAGCACAATGTAAAGGTGTGTACTCACGGTGCGCGGCGGGCGGCGGGTTGTGCGTGGTGTGCAGCGCGTGCGCGTAGGGCGCGCGGGGCGGCAGCGCGCCGTGGCTGTGCGCGTGCATGTGGCCGTGACCGTGCGCGCCGTGCGACGGGCAGCAGCAGCACAATGTAAAGGTGTGTACTCACGGTGCGCGGCGGGCGGCGGGTTGTGCGTGGTGTGCAGCGCGTGCGCGTAGGGCGCGCGGGGCGGCAGCGCGCCGTGGCTGTGCGCGTGCATGTGGCCGTGACCGTGCGCGCCGTGCGACGGGCAGCAGCAGCACAATGTAAAGGTGTGTACTCACGGTGCGCGGCGGGCGGCGGGTTGTGCGTGGTGTGCAGCGCGTGCGCGTAGGGCGCGCGGGGCGGCAGCGCGCCGTGGCTGTGCGCGTGCATGTGGCCGTGACCGTGCGCGCCGTGCGACGGACAGCAGCAGCCGCGGCACGTCACCATGCAGCGCACCCTGCTATAATAGACAAAGTGCAGGCCGCACATTCTCAGCTTTTTTATTCAAACTAACCCAATAACTAAAAATGGCGAAGAAAACTACAAGTTGTTTTCGTCATTTTTCTTCACCAAAAACTAGGTAGGTATATAGGTACTAGGTTGTAACATTACGATAAAAATATGTCTGGCCACATACAATACAAATGTACAAAATATAACAATACAAATGGCCAATCGGACATTTGTCAAAAGTATAGGTACTGAGACTCACAATCATTTAATAATTGAATGTGCATGAGAGAGGGAAAGTCTAGTCGCCTCGCCGCCTTAAACTAGCTCACCTCGTCCGATGCAACAAGTGCGGGTGCGAGGGCGCGGGCGGCGAGCGGTAGAGCGGCGGGGCACGGTGCGGCTCGAACGGGCGCGGCGAGCTCGCGGCGCCCGCGGCCGGCGGAGGCGCGTCCGCGGGGGACTGGCCCAATCGCCCAGGGGAACTTGTCAGGTCTATTACCTCCCGCTGGAACAAAATCAATACAATCCCATCCATCCCTAGCAATGATATCAGACACACAATGCCACAAGTATAACTATGCGCGACGGTGCGCACTATGCAAAAAAAGAATGTACTTTTTAACCGACTTCCAAAAAAGGTTCTCAGGTTGGTTCTCAATTCGGCGCGTATATTTTCTTTTTTTTCTTATCTCTCTTGGAGACTATGCCTCGCAACCGGTTAACACGCGCAGGGCGCGGGACATCGCGCACTGCGGCCACTCAGGAATTGCATACTTATGCGGCAACTGTGAAGATCCAAGAGTTCCCGCGGGAATCAAAAAAATTATCCGTTCAATCGATTTTGATGAAATTTGGTACAGGGATAGGTTTTATCTCAGGGAAGGACATAGGCTTCTTTTTATCCCGGAAAATTCAAGTGTTCCCGCGGGAATCAAAAAATCTTAATCCACGCGGACAAAGTCGCGGGCATCATCTAGTACTACATACTTATTATAGGGATGCTGCCAACTACTTATCAAACATCAAAACGGGCATTGAGTGTGGGAGTTTATATGAAAGAATTATTAATTTATTTTTTCAACTGTTTGCATCAAATATGCATCACCCATGAGCCGCGGCAACCAAATCATATCATATCAATCGCGATTTCGGATGTGGGACTACTTATGGCTTAAATATATTTGTGACATCATCAAGTTTCGGCACACTTTTTTGCAGATAACAAGAGTACTCTTTTGTATAGCACAATACAAACGGCTTATCATTGAAGCATGATAAATACTTATGATGGAAGCTTCAAGCTTGTAGTAAATATTAAACACTCACAGAACTTGGTTCCTCTGTCAATACTTGTACATCATCATCAGAACTGGAGTCTGATACCCAGTCCAGTTGCAGATCTGGTGCCGATAACACATGACCACCACTGCTAGATGATGATTCAGCCCCATTTGGCTTGTTTTCCTAGAAGTAATAAAAAAATTTACTCCATAGGATGTTTTTTTTTCTTTTTTTTTCCACTACAAGTTAGCCCTTGACAGCGATCTCACCTGATGGTAAGTGGTACACTCTAAGATGGTAGCGGGCTAAGCTGTTAGGGGCATGGCAGTTATATTAAACTGAAATACTGGAACGCGAAATCGCTTGGCGGCACGTCTTTGCCGGTAGGGTGGTGGTAGGCCAGACCAGGGAAAATTCAGAAATTAATAATTCCCAAATTGACCCTGCCGGGGATCAAACCCGGGACCTCCGCACGCTAAGACAACAGTGCTACACACTGTGCCATGGAGGTCGTCAAGCGGATGATTAAACTTGGAAATCGTCATAAATACAAAGTTGTGGGCAACAGCATTGTACAATCTACTTCTACAAGGTGGTTTATATAATTTTTAGTAAAAATGTAGTATTACCTGATTGTTGTTATTGGGTTGTGTAGTTGTAGGATTATGTTCATGTTGTGAATGTCGGGCTGAGCTTGTCCCTGGCTGGGGTGATGGGTCTTTTATCCTCCTGTCTCCGGCGCCATCGCAGCATCGCCGATTTTCCGTTTCTTCCAATTTAACGGCCACAGTACTATTGGTAACACTAATTCTCCTACTCCATGGCCTTGGTGTTGATGTGTTGGATGCAGGCTCCGATTTAATGGGAACCTGCTCAGTTGGTTCAACCTTAACAGTTCCTACACTAGAAGATTGATGTGTATTATCTGAAAGCCTGGGAGAATTAGCTTCTACTTTTACCACTGGCTGAGAACTTGGCTCTACTTTAATATTTGAAGTACTAGGGTTTGATGATCCAGATGCTGCATTACTACTGTGAGCACAAGGTGTGATTCGTGGGTGATGGTGGTGATGATGGTGGTGGGCTCCATTATGGTAATTAAAGTAATTAGGATTTGACCTATGACCTGTAGTATCTGATGAAGGATTGTGAAAAAAACATGTGTGTTTGTTCTTTTTACAAGCACAGCCTGGCCTTGGTTGGTAGCTCACAGGTTGAGTTTGTTCTTTAACTGGAGGGGGATTGAGCACTTGGTAGTGTTGTCTATGAGCTGACACTGGCTCTTCAGATGGGGCTGCAATCCTTTCAGTGTCTTGAACAGTTTGTGTTGACACTGCAGACTGGTCCCGAGGTTCTGTCTTAACACCAACTCTTTCACCAGCATCAGGTGCATCAACCGAACCACCCAAATGGCGACTATTGCTTGGTCTTGCAGCATCTCTGTCCACATCTGAGGATGGTCTACCTACACTATCACACTGTTTTTTACTTGGTGTTGATGGGCTGTCTTCCTCATCAGAACTTAGTTCTATTAAATTTTGACTAGCCTGACTCTCTTTTGATTGTTTTCTTCTAGGTGATACATTGAATTTACGACTTGGTCTTTCTAAGCTCTGCGGCTGATTTTCAGTTTGGTTCACCTCACCTGAGAAGTTGCTAAATGAATGACCTGCACTCGGTTGTAATGCTGTATAGCCTGCATTCGGAAAATTAGCTTCTTGAATTGAAGGCCGGTGAGCAGCAAGTGTGTAATTTATTGGCTGTTGTGATAAATAATTTCTTTCCTCACTCAGTACAATCATGTTCATGTTCATGTTACCATATGGGCCTACTATGTATTCTCTTGGATTGCTTCCATTTCGGTAACAGTTGCCAAGCTGGTATGCTGGTTTAGGTTGGTAGCGTATATTGACATCATTGAATGTACCACTAGAGTTAGTGCCATCAGGATTACTTCTACCAATGGAGTATTCAATGGAACTTGAACTGTCAGGCAAGGGCTGGTACTCCTCAGGGACTGGTGTGTGTGCTGACAAAGGCGCCACATTCACTTCAAATGGTTGTGTTGGTGTTGTAGAGTTTATGTAATTGGATGATATTGCATTTTTTGGAGTTGAGGCATTTCTTTCTGTAGGTTCCTCTGTAGGTGCTGGTAGTACTTCTATATCATCATCGCTTTCAGCAAATAATGGTTCACAGTCCATCTCTTCTACAATAATAAAAACAAATCAACAAATTAAAGTGTACAAACAACCTACTTTACCTATTTAGACAACAATAAAGTTAAATTTAAAAAGAGTTTAGGTTCATTTAGACAGTAGTTCCTACAATATTTTCGGTTTTCATGTCACTAATAATATAAGCCTATATTCGAATTTGCAAGCACCAACGAAAAACCTCTGAAAATGTATTAAAACAAGTTATGTTATATGAAACTTACCAATTCTTTGTGGATTATCAGAGGAAGTAGAATTACTGTATATAGAGCCAAGTATAGCAGCTATTGAGGATGGCCCGGGCATATCCCATGCAGATAATGACTGCTCACCATCATACCCCTCTTCAGTCATTTCCATGTTAATATTTTTTTATCATAATGTCCAAGATTAACCTTATTAAACTAAAAAATAACTTACTGAACTTGTCAACACAAAACATTGGCCATACAAGTTCCAAAATTTAAGATAAAAGTTACATGTTAGTGCACGATTGGTATATTAATTTTTTTTATGATAAACATTTCATATTACCTTACATTAGAAACATAATGGTAAAAGAAAATTGAACATAATATTTTATCAAATTTATAAAATACTGCGACGACATATTTTGTGATTTAGACATTTTTTTCTGGCACAGACTAAAAATCTAAAAATACAAAGAGATGTCCAAAAAAGTACTCTGCGGAGATGTCGCAGAATTTCATAGATCACCTGTCATACCGTGACAACTGACATCTCTCGCTCTAATTTGTTAGTCAAAGTGGAATAGAGGGAATAGCAAGTTGAGGGGATATATTATATAGTTCGCGCGCGAGTTGAATGCAGAGCTGTATGGTGACACATACATAAGTTCTGCATTCAACTCGCGCGCGTACTTTGCTTCAAGTACAATTTATGTAAACACTCCAGTCCTTACCTATAGCTTCGTGATCTGTTTTCCATGATTTAAAATATACTAAAATTCTCTTTGAAAAATTCTACATCAGTGCAATGTCTCAGATTAAATACCTTCCGAGTTTATTGTATTTAATATTCTAGTCTGGTCTGTTTCAACAACACTTTGACAGTAGGTGACTCAGACGTAGTCGTGAAGTCGTAATTCCTAATTCCATGGTAGACTCAGAGACATGGTAGAGTCAGTACCTGTCATTTTTAGCTGATCGCCCAGCAGAGCGATCGGCTATAAATTGTCGCAATCATTATAGGACTGCATCAATGTCAAAACATGGTTTTACTGTGGGTTTTACGTATCACTGAGACTGTCCGTAAAGGATCGTTGAGGACAAAAAAATGTTTTGACATTGATGCAGTACCGATAGAATTTATTCTTGGAGGAAGGAATTACGACTGCCGAATTTATTGCTGAAAATTGGTATCACGTAAGACTTTTGAAATAAGATGTCGTTTACGGACCATGACAAAATATGTGACGTCAAACTAGGCTTTCATTGATACATGGTGAGAGCATGGATGTAATAAGTACTTACAAGTACTTATTACATCCATGGGTGGGAGGTGTTTTTAGCGGTGACTTAAGGTGTCGAATAATCGTTTTACGACTCTTTTTTAACTAAAATAAATATAATAAAAGGATTAAAAAGCTCGAATAGATTGTTTGTTAGGTAAAAATAGAAAATACTATTAACTAGTGGTTCGCCCCGAACTGAGACCTCGCGGTATCCATAAACTTACAGAGCGCCATCTATGTGAAGTTCTGTTAAAAATAGTGAAGCTCATTAAAAATTAAATAATTTCGTTTCCTTAGAATATTTATCTAATTTTAGTATTTGTTGTTCAAGTACAGGATATAATTCAAATAAGTGATCAAGTTTCAGGCTCAGCCTTTTCTTTTTAAGCACAAACGAATAAATTTGTACAGAGCGCCATCTATTGACAACATTGTGAAGTTTGTTAAAAATACGTATGCTCATTAAAAATTAAATAATTTCGTTTCCTTATAATATTTATCTAATTTTAGTATTTGTTGTTCAAGTACAGGATATAATTCAAATAATTAATCAAGTTTCAGGCTCAGCCTTTCAGAAAATTGGGAGTTCTGAGGTCATCTTTGGACGTCCGAAAATCACCACTTTGAAAGCCCCCCATTTCGTCAATTTTAGGGGAAAAATTAAAAAAAAATATTTTTGGACTCCGTTCCTCATTATCTTTAAAATGATATACCGCAACCCTATGTAATGCTATAAAAAATATTTTACTTCGCATTCGCTTCTATGAGAGCCCCCCTGAAATAAAAATTTTTATAACTTTTTAAGCCATATTCGGCGGGAGGCCATCGGTTTACATAGTATATTTAAATTTGAAGTAATTACGTTCAGTAATTCAGAAGTTATTAGGCTCTGACAGACGGACGGACGGACGGACAAGTGCCAATTCACCCAAGTAGACTCAGAGACCTTCGCTTCGCTCGGTCAATTATTATTTCAAGCAAGTAGGTATGCTATATTGGAATGGCTTCAAAATGTTATTTAATTTAAGACATTCTGTTGACAATTTTAAGTATATTTTATTAGGTATACCTTATACCTATGTCAAGCTAATAAAATATTCTCATTCGCAGTATTGCCAACTCACGCTATAAAAAAAATATAAAAATTGTACGACCAAATACATACCAATGCTATTCATTAATAATAGTAAGTAATAATATTACATCCATACTAATATTATGAATGCGAAAGTGTCACGTCTGTCTGCCTGTCTGTCTGCTACGCTTTCATGGTTCGTCTGTTCAACCAATTTTGGTGAAATTTGGTACAGGGGTACTGGGTAGGTTGTATCCCGGGGAAGGACATAGGCTAGTTTTATCCGGAAAATTAAAAAGTTCCCGCGGGAATCAATAAATCTTAATCCACGCGGGCGAAGTCGCGGGAATCATCTACTTAGTTATTTATAATTAAAATTAACGGTAAAAAAGAATTACGTTATGTAGGTACCTACCACAGCCTACCTAGTACCTACATAGTACAACTTTATGTAGGTACATAAAGTAGTAGGTACCTACTACTTTTTTTTAAACCTTTATTGAACACAATACAATAGAACGTAAAGCTAGAAACATGCCCACGTGGAATGCTGGCTGCATTTCCTCGTTGGACAGCCAGGCTGATCCTTTGCGCATTAAATTAAAATCTGTTGGTAATATGAAAATATCCATAGACAATTTCGGTATCTCGAGATATCTCTAGCTTATGGTATCTTTGATTGCATCGTAAAAAGAAAATCTACTAACATATGCGCATCGCTTCTTAAATTTATTCTTATATTATATTTATTATAAAACAAAGCCAATTAATAAATAGAAAATCACAAGAAACCACAGACTCTAAAATATTACTTAGTTAAATAGGTAACGCAGTTAAAGGACTTGTCCAAGATTGGGCCTTGAACATGAACCAAGATGATTTTAATACACGTGAATAGAGATCCTAAAATATGGCTTATAGAATAATTTACACATTTTTTAAGGACCCCAATTTGGAGAAAAATATAATTTTATTTTGGGGCTTTTTTAGATCTTTGTCTGAATCTTATCAACAGTAAAAAAAAAAAACTTGATTGTCGTCACGTATGTCATAGGGTGATTGTCAAATGTCACTGTCAGTTTTGTTTATCTTAATTTATTGGTGATTTATTGTTGTCTAATAATTATTTTACGAATGACTCAAATACTCAATTATTATAAATATTAATCTTATAATGTTGTATGTAATACCTATGTTGGGGAAAATGGGTAGTTTATCGAAATGGAATATTAATAATCCCAACTAATGCGCATAACCCAAGTTTTAGTGTTGCCATTCATCGAAAAATATTTTCTACAAACGATATATTTCATAATTAATTTAAAAAAAATCGGGGTTTTCTAAAATTATTATTTAAATGGCGTTTAATGTTATATTTTTTTCTCTTTCACGTGATGGCATTTTGGTTCTGGTTCATTGACACTCAAAATAAAAAACCACCCTCCATACTGAACTGGGACATGTCCTTTGAAAGACTGTTATGTCTGCTAGATTACCACATGATTACCATAGACATTCAAATTAGTCGGATTATAAATAGGTCTGCACTACCAAAATATCGATATTCAGAATTCGTGACTAGTAATCTGTGGTTTGCGACCCATTGCTACAATCCTGAAAAAGCTTACGTGAAGCCGGCTATAAGGACTGTAACAATGGATATCCTTTAGGACATTTTTTGGATGTGATATTGCGACAATTTATAGCCGATCGCTCTGGGAACCATTATCCCCAGGGGATAGAGACGGCTATGCCCACAGTGCCTGAACCACTAGTCACTACGTGCCTGAACCAATGAAATAGGTATAGGTCTACCAGAATCTGATGGCAAAAAGTATACACCGTATAGGTACTGGTACTTTTAGGTGTATTTTTTGCCATCAGATTCTGGTACACCAATGACGAAGTACTCAAGAAATAGAAATTAAAATGGTGAATACGGCACGTCCAAGATATAGGGCGATTACAGTTTATAGCAGCTCCTCTTACTTCTTTATTCATTGAGTAGAACACGCTTGCGGCTTGAGTCTTGACACAGTTTGACAAGTTGTGGCTTTTCAACTTTCGTTTTCGTAATTTTCTGTGGAAATTTTTTTAGTTGACAGTTCTCACTCGTGGTTCTCTCAGCGGGGCGACTGCCTAAAAATGATAGCTACAATGTAACGATCGCAATCACCTGTGATTGGTAAGCATTCTTCCACTATTGGCCAAAATCCATTGATGCGGCAAAAATTCCATAAATTCAGCCAATCAAAACAATTGAGACTGTAACAATGATTGATGCAGGTTTTCCGTGCGTTCCGTTATAGACTGAGAGCACTATTCAGTACCAGTGTGACCGTTTCAAAAATGGCGAATCTGCCCGACACTGGCAAAAAATCTGCCAAAATCTGCCAACTCGATTCCTGAAAATGCCAAAAATATGCCATCATATTATTACTTCCTATGGGGACTAGAATGAATCCATACTAATATTATAAATGCGAAAGTGTGTCTGTCTATCTGTCTGTCTGCTACGCTTTCCCGGCCCATCTTTTCAACCGATTTTGCTGAAATTTGGTATAGAGGTAGGTTATATCCCGGGGAAGGACATAGGCTACTTTTTATCCCGGAAAATTAAGGAGTTCTCGCGGGAATTGAAAAAACTTAGACCACGCGGATGAAGTCGCGGGAATCATCTAGTAAATAAAATAAGTATTAAAAAATTCTTAAACCAACCTAAACTATATATATATTACTTGTACTATACATATACATATACATATATATTATTACATATACATATTACTATATATATTATACATATACATATTACTATATTGTATATATTTTACTTGTATTATTTCGCTTACTATTAAATTATTATACTTATGAACGCTCGTATTTTCTCTTCATTTTCTATTCACTTTAGTTAATTAATAAACGCCAAAAATCAAAACCAAATGAGGCTGTGACTGATTCATTTACTGACTAGGTACTGGTTATATGAGGTTCATAAATCATAATCATATGATATGGAGTACAGTACGTGGCAGAAAATATTACATCGACCTTTAGAAAGAGGGAGCGTTTTAGAGCGCTGTCTCGTTCACATAGGAATGAATGACAGAGACAATGCAAAGCCGAAATATCATTCTAAACGGTGATGTAGGTGTTAAAGAAAAGAGTTTGTTCGTTTTGTATTTAGTTTTTATTTATAATATTGTCTATTATATGATATGTCACTTGCTGTCTTCGTAGGAAAAATGAATATGGTTGAATATTGATAAAATAATAAATTAGTTATTTATAATACAAATGTGTTTTAAAAGAAGATATCCAAGGCCTCACTTCAACATGGTAGCAGAGCGAATGAAACTACGTATATGAAATGAATATATTGAAATGGTAAGAAATGTAAAATAAGATATAAAGATGTCGTACTGATAAAACAATTGAAAGAGGCGAAAAAATTTAAAAAAATGGATAGTAATAAAGACGATTTTAAAATCCCTACGTTTAACGGTGATAATTATGAGTTATGGAGATTCAGAATAAAATTATTTTTGAAATTAAAAAATTGCGAAGAGGCCATTTTAAAGGAAGAAGTAAAACCGGAAATAGATGTAAAAGCACAGAACTACATAGTAAATAGTATAAGCAATTCACAACTCAATATTATAATACAAGAGAATACAGCATATAAAATGTTAAAGAAATTAGACGATATGTATTTATTGACAGGATGTGCAAACAAACTATTATTAAAAAGGAAATTACTTGATACAAAATTTAAGGAAGGAAATCCTGTTGAATTTTTCCAAATATTTGAAAAACTAGTAAATGAATTAAAAACTGCCGGAGAAATAATTACTGAAGAAGACAGGCTCAATTACCTATTGTTAACGTTACCAGAAAAGTTTTCTCATATAGTAAATATTGTGGATGCACTGCCCAAATCAAGTCAAACCGTCGAATATGTAAAATCAAAATTAATATTAGAATACAAGAAAAACGAATCTGAACATCAACAACAAGCTTTTAACAATTATGGATATTACTCACAAGGACAATATCAACGTGGACAATATAATACAAGAAGGTCAAATTATGCTCCAAGAGGAAGAACTCAGTACACAAGAGGACATAACAATTATGCAACTAGAGAATACAAGAGAGGGCAAAACCATTCAAGATACATACATCGAGGTAGAAGATTTGGAAACTTTAGAGGACGATATTATAATAGAGGAGTCAGAAATGAAAATGAAGGTGCTTTCATAGTAGAAGTTATGAATTCATCGAATGAGTCAGAAGCAACAACGGTAACGAGCTGGCTGCTAGACAGCGGTTGTACTCACCACATTATTAATGATGATAAACTATTTTGTGAGTATGAAACATTAGATAATCCAGTAAATATTAAAGTTGGAGATGGGTTTGCTTTAAAGTCAGAGAAAATAGGTAAAATAATTATTCATTGTAAGGTTAATAACAATGTAAGTCAAATTAAAATTGAAAATGTTCATTATGTACCAAGTATGAAAAGAAATCTTTTAAGCGTTTCATGTATTGTTAATAAAGGAAATATGATTAAATTTCAAAATGAGGTAGCACTTATATTTAATTCGCAACATACTTTATTAGCTGTAGCTAAGAAGAACAATAGATTGTATGAACTCGAAAGTCAGGTTATAGTTAATGAAAGAAATGTGTATAATGTAAATGAACAGCTTACATCAATGAGAGAAAAAGAGAAATGGCATCGAATATTAGGTCATGTTAATTTTGCTAAATTAAAAACTATGTGTAGGTATAAACTGTTAGATGGTTTACCGGAAAAACTAAATGAAAATTATGTTCAATGCGAAATTTGTTTGCAAAATAAAATGACAAATTTACCTTTTGAAAATAATCGAAGAAGGGCAACAGAAATATTAGAAATTATACATACAGATGTAAACGGTCCGATTACTCCAATAGGTTATATTGATCAAAGATATTTTGTAACATTTATAGACGACTATAGCAGATATTCAGTTGTATGTGTGATCAAGAATAAAAGCGATGTATTTGATTGCTTCAGAACGTACGTGAATGCAGTTCAAAATCAGACAGGGAAGCGAGTAAAAGAAATTAGGTGCGATAATGGTTCTGAATACCTAAATAGAGATTTTTATGAATTTGCTAAACAAAATGGAATTTATCTCAAACCAGGACCACCTTATACTCATCAATTAAATGGAGTTGCTGAAAGATATAATAGAACAGTAATGGATCGAGCTAGATGTTTGATGACGGAAGCTAATTTGGAGAAAAAGTATTGGCCTGAATGCGTATTAGCTGCTACATATCTAGGTAATAGAATCCTTACAAATACAGTCGAGAAAAAGAGTCCTTTTGAAATATTCTTTAGGAGGAAACCAGATGTAAAAAATTTGAAAGTTTATGGTAGTAAATGTTTCGTGAAAATACCTGAAGAAAAAAGAACGTCAAAGTTGAATCCAAAAGGAATGAAAGGTACTTTAGTAGGTTATACGGATACCGGGTATAAAATTCTAATAGAAAATAAAATAATTATAAGTCGTCATGTAATCTTTATAGACCCTGAAGCAGAAGTAGTAAGGTTTCAAATGTCAGATGAAGAAGAGAAATGTGAAGAAAACATAATTAATGAAGAATCTAATAAAAATGAAATAAAGCATAATGACAATAATAAATTAAAAGAAACGGATGATAATGAAAGTGAAGAATTTTATGACACTATTGAAGATGAAGAAGATATAAGAAACAAACTTAGAGTTGAGGAGGTGAGTGGACAAAGCCGTCCAAAAAGAGAAATAAAATTGCCAAAAAAATTTGATGATCACGTAGTTTATGTGAATGTCTGTAATGCCACTATACCTGAAACTTATGAAGAAGCTATAAACAGTCTAGAATCAAATAAGTGGAAGAAAGCGATGGATGACGAGATAAATAGCTTAAAACTAAATGAAACATGGGAAATTGTTGATGAACCAATGGATAAAAATGATTTGAAGTTAAACTATAATTCAGAATATGATGAATGTGTAGATTCTTTTGCTGATGCCGACTGGGCAGCTGATAAAAACGATCGCAAATCAACGACTGGAATCATTTTAAGAGTATACAATAATCCAGTAATGTGGAAAACACAGAAACAGAAAATTGTCTCACGCGCATCAACGCACGCGGAATATTATGCATTGGCTGATTGTGTTACAGAGGTTTTACCAGTTAAAGGAGTTCTTAATGATTTAGATATTGATATTAAAAATCCAATTAAGATATATGAAGATAATAGTGGTGCTATAGCTCTATCTAAAAATGGTAAATTTTGTAAAAATTCTAAACATATTGATGTAAGTTATCACTTTATAACCGATTACGAGAAAAAAGGTGTTATATGTGTTACAAAAGTTAATACTGCTGATCAATTAGCTGATATTTTAACTAAGGCTTTAGGTAAAAATAAATTTCAAAACTTAAGATATTTAATTAATGTTTACTGAATAAAGAATTAGAAGTTTTATTTTATTATGTATAATATAATTGAAATGTGAATGTTATTTGTTAAAATGTATTAAGTTAATATTGTAGGAATAGATTAAAAATAATTATCTGATAAAATAAATTAATAATTTAGAAATACAAAACTCAAGGAGGTGTGTTAAAGAAAAGAGTTTGTTCGTTTTGTATTTAGTTTTTATTTATAATATTGTCTATTATATGATATGTCACTTGCTGTCTTCGTAGGAAAAATGAATATGGTTGAATATTGATAAAATAATAAATTAGTTATTTATAATACAAATGTGTTTTAAAAGAAGATATCCAAGGCCTCACTTCAACAGTAGGTACATTATTTTCTGCCGCGTAGGTACTGTACTAACACAAAATTGAATAAACGGGAAATCCCCATACCATCGACACGAGACAAAAGTTGCCAGCTTAGTAAATAAAATTTCCTACTAACTAATAGAAATAGACATAAAATCATGATTTTTCTCTTTTTATTTCAAAAATAATAATTATTTCCTTGAAATCTGCCACATTCTGCCACTTTCTTAAATCGTCAGCTTATTCTGCCAGAGTTAAAATTTAGGAGCCAAATCTGCCCAAATGGCAGAAATCTGCCACAAACGGTCACACTGTTCAGTACTCTTTACTGTGGAGAAATTCGTTCCGTTATGACTGACAGTAAACTGCCGCAGTATCCTAGGGAAATATATGACGTCATTAATCGACGACATTTTTGTACTGTGACCACTGGCGTTTTCGAGGTAAGGTGCTCTCAGTGTTTGTCTCGGCTTCGCAGTGTACTGAATTGACGTCACACCTTACAGTGCTCGCAGTGTATTTCGGAACACGCCCAATTGTGACGTCTGACAGCAGCAAATAACTTTTTGGACAGCACGGACAGCAGAGATAACTGACAGTTGATAAATAAAGGGTACGTTCCGAAATACACTGCGAGCACTGCAAGGTGTGACGTCAATTTAGTACACTGCGAAGCCGTTCCTTTATAGTTAGGTATACTGGTTACTGCTTAAAGCGGAACGCAGTCAGCACTGAGAGCACCTTACCTCGAAAACGCCAGTGCTCACAGTACAAAGATGGCGTCGATTAATGACGTCATATATTTCCCTAGGATGAGCTTAAGATACTGCGACAGACGACAGTGTACTGTCAGACGTCAGTCTTAACGGAACGAATTTCTCCACAGTAAGAGCACTGAACAGTGCTCGCAGTGTATTTCGGAACACACCCAAAGTGTTCCTCATCAGCTGTTCCGTGCTTTTGTTTCCGTGTCGGACGTCGGTGGTTCCGTCCTGTCATCCGTGGCTGTTCCTTGTTTGGAGTTCTTGTGAAATTATATTATCTTCGTGTACCTAATATTTTATTCGTCTTGCTTTTGTAAATACGTGTTTTAAATTCGTTTTCTCTATAATTGTCTTAATCAAATTTTTAATTAAGTTATATCCAATCAGCCAGCAAAGAACTTTAATCCAAAAAGAAAAAAATATAATTTTCACTATTTACACACAATTTGCTACTTAAATTGACTAAATATATCATGTCTCTATCGTACTTGCCTTTATTTTTAAAAGGTGAAGTAGTAAAAGGCTTTGGAAGAGGATCAAAGGAATTAGGTTGTCCCACAGGTAATGTTTTTTAACTTATTTGATACAATTTAGCCAAGGTCATTATCTAAATATTTTTTAATACATGGACTTTTTTGTAAATTACTTAACTACTAAAAATAGACATATCCTGATATGTTAAAAGTACCCAATTATTAATTTTATCTATAGTTGCAATTGCATAATTTATTTATAACTTACAAACACAGCTTACAAATGCTATGGCACTATAGATTAGGCATGTCATGGACTAGATACATGAAATGAAATCCACTCATTTATAACGTCCTCTTTTGTAAAGACTTTTTGATTATATCGATGTTACACTTAAGTTCCTTCATTTTAGAGTATACTTTCAGATGAAAATAATGTGGCTGTAGCTACTTTGAATGTAACGCCGATTTCTGGTATAGCGACTAGTTTTTTTGAACTGTTTGTCACATGTTCCTAGATATCCCAAGCAGATATTGCGACCAAGTCTATACAAAAACCGTGGCTATCAACAAACGGACAAAGATTCATTCATAGCATCATTAAGCTTTCTTATCTTTTGTTTACTAGAAAATATGGTCAGCAGTTTACAAATAGTCAGGTAGGTAAAGTTAAAGTTATTCAAACATTTTTGTTTCATTTGATTTTTCTTTCTTAGAAAGAAGTTTAGTATCTAGTGACTCCCGGAAATAGCGACGGAGTTATAGTGGTCCCTTCATCGTTGTTACAAACAAAATTTGCTGTAGGTACTTATTTACTTAAAAGTTTTATTATTATAGTAATTAATGCAACTTTAATTTTTTTTTAGTTTAAGTTTGGTATATTAACCCAATCAAAATCGAACATAAGCTAAGAAAATATATTATCGCTCCATGAAATTCAAAATGGTGCCCCAGGATCACTTCACCTCCCTCCCTTCATCCCCATTCAAATGAAATAAAGGCTCTCGTATTTAGGGCTTTTGAATACCGGTTTTTCTCAATACCGGTATTAATACCGGAATGATTTTTTTCAATACCGGGATCCCGGTATTGGAAAAAATTTAAAGTGTGGTAGACGTTTTTAACTTAAAATTAGTCTTTTCTGAAGCAAACGGCACCATAAAAAACAGTTTTTTCATAAAAAAAATGTTTTCACCAAATTAACTCAAAAACCGGCCAAGTGCGAGTCGGACTCGCGCACCGAGGGTTCCGTACAGGTTTGTACGGAACCCTCGGTGCGGGAGTTATAAATTATTAAGTTAAGTTTTAAATTATTAAAAAAAACTACTTACTAGATCTCGTTCAAACCAATTTTCGGTGGAAGTTTGCATGGTAAATATGTACATCATATATTTTTTTTAGTTTTATCATTCTCTTATTTTAGAAGTTACAGGGGGGGGGGACACACATTTTACCACTTTAGAAGTGTCTCTCGCGCAAACTATTCAGTTTAGAAAAAAATGATATTAGAAACCTCAATATCATTTTTGAAGACCTATCCATAGATACCCCACACGTATGGGTTTGATGAAAAAAAATTTTTTGAGTTTCAGTTCTAAGTATGGGGACCCCCAAAATTTATTATTTTTTTTCTATTTTTGTGTAAAAATCTTAATGCGGTTCACAGAATACATCTACTTACCAAGTTTCAACAATATAGTTCTTATAGTTTCGGAAAAAAGTGGCTGTGACATACGGACGGACAGACAGACAGACAGATAGACAGACATGACGAATCTATAAGGGTTCCGTTTTTGCCAAATTTGGCTACGGAACCCTAAAAAGTGCCTTTTCTGCATAAATTCAGTGAAGAAAAGCCGTTTTTTTTCACTCAGCGAGTTTTTTTTTGGATTTAGAACGCTGTGGTTGATTATTACGCTGTGGATTGGTATGTCTATTTCTAAGTAACTCCTTCACTCTATTTTATATCATGCAATATTTTATGAAATTGTATTTTCTTTAAAAAAAATCACCAAGTATTGATTTTAGATTTATTTGTATTTTGAGTATTGAGATAGTTATTTACGTTCTTACGAATCTATCGTTTGTTTCATGTATATATAAGGTGAAAATTACGGACCACGTAATGTTTTGAAACTCCATCACATCATTTTAAATACAACCTTTCTCAACGTACACACAAAATTAAATAAATATGGCAGGGAATTTTAAATAATTAGTGAAATTAGTGTCGAAGATTGTAATTTAAACTACTATCGTCGTCGTCGTCTCAACCTATAGGTATCCTGGACGTAGGTATCCTGCATGGATCGCCACAGAGCACGGTCTTGTTCCCCTTATTTCCAGCGGCTCCCAGCTACACGCTTGAGATCGTCCGTCCACCTAGTGGGGGGTTGTCCAACACTGCGCTTCCCGGTGTGAGGCCGCCATTCAAGCACTTTGGGACCCCAACGCCTATCGGTTCTACCAACTATGTGCCCCGCCCTTTGCCACTTAAAGCTTGGACTCTTCGAGCTATGTCAGTTACTCTGGTTCGCCTACGGATCTTCTCATTTCTGATTTGATCACGCAGGTATACTCCAAGTATAGCTCTCTCCATCGCCCGCTGAGTGACCCTGAGCCTTTTTATCAGGCCCAAAGTTAGCGACTATTTTTCGGAGCCGTAAATCATCACTGACAACACGCACTGTTTGAAAACTTTCGTCTTCAGGCACTGAGGAATTTTGGACGAGAAGATGTCGCGGAGTTTCCCGAACCCTGCCCAGCCGAGTTGGATTCGGCGGTTGACCTCTTTCTCGAAATCGGACGTACCTAACTGGACTGTATGTCCTAGGTATATGTAGTCATCAACAGTGTGCAGTTGAGTGCAGAATTCTCAACTAACACAGGTTGGGGCTGAACGTGTGCATTAGAAATGATATTTATCTTGCTCATATTAATTTTTAGGCCCACCTGTTGAGGAAGTACTAAATGAGTAATAAACGATATTTTTGTAAGAAGTCGATCGAAGTCAAAGAAAACGATAATTTTGTCAAAACACAAATTAATCTAAAATTCAATAGTTATTATTTAAAAGAAAATAATATATCATAATAAAATATTCATTAGTTATAAATCAGATTTCTGAACGTTTTGAGAGACAATGAAATAGAAATGCCAAGCCACAGGGATCTAAATTCAAACACTAATTTTTCCCTCTGAGTGAACAAAAACGACTTTTCTTCACTGGTTTTAAGCAATAAACGCGCTCTTTTTGAGCTAATATGCTTAAGATACATTTGTATTTCCCATTTATATAGATTATAGATATATTGTCTGACTGACAAGATTTAGCTATTATCTTACAAGTCTATAGTAATGCTGCCTAATTGCTAAGGCTGTATTTGCTCAAACATTATAGATGGATTATATGATAACAACTAGTCCTAAATACTAGTGCTAATGTTTGCACAGTTTTTGATATCATAAAAGCAAACAATTACCTACTTTGAGGAGTAACATGTATATAGTTGTGATGCTTCTAGCTGAATTACGTATTAATTTACTTGCCTTGACTAAAATTACCATCTGTACAAATTACAAACCATGACAATTTCATGTTAAGTAGTACACCATGTATGCATGTACTCTTAGGTACAAAGTTTTAATAAATAAGGCCTGCATTAAGTAATGAACCAACATCAGCTAAAACAGATGCTCAAGTATTGGTCAACCTGCTTAAGACCAGTCTGCCATAATTTGAACAATAGGTACTTGAGAACATATTATTGTTCTTAGCTGATTTTGGTTAATTATTACTACGGGCCTTAGATAATATTATTATTGTATTAAGCTGATAAATGAAGAATCATACTAATATTATAAATGCGAAAGTGTGTTTGTTTGTTGGTTTGTTGGTTTGTCCTTCAATCACGCCGCAACGGAGCAACGGATCGACGTGATTTTTGGCATGGGTATAGTTGAGGACCTGGAGAGTGACATAGGCTACTTTTTATCCCGGAAGATAAAGGAGTTCCCGTGGGAATCAAAAAAACTCAAACCACGCGGACGAAGTCGCGGGCATCATCTAGTAGACCATATTTTATTGACCTATTTTATATAACGTACTAGCTGATGCCCGCGACTTCGTCCGCGTGGTTTGAGATTTTTTGGTTCCCGCGGGAACTCTTTAATTTTCCGGGATAAAAAGTAGCCTGTGTTATTCCAAACTATAATCTATCTCTGTGCCAAATTTCATCCAGATCCGTTCAGCCGTTGGAGCGTGATTGAGTAACAAACATCCATCCATACGTCCATCCATCCATCCATCCATCCATCCATCCATCCATCCATCCATCCATCCATCCATCCAAACTTTCGCATTTATAATATTATACGTAGGTCACACTGAAACTTTTGCGTAACTTAAAAAAACAACATGTTATAACCAAAATATTATGTTCATTGCTTTTCAAAATACTCTCCTTTACATTTTAAACATTTTTTCATGCGATCGAACCATTTTTTAAAACAGGAGGACCACAGATCTGAAGGCATGTTTTCTACGTGCTGGTAGAATGCTATCACTCACTGCCTCTTCGGAGTAGGTAAAAGTGAAACCTCTCATCAAATCTTTGATTTTGGGGAAAATACAGAAATCACAGGGTGCTAGGTCGGGGCTATGTGCAGGATGGGTGACGAGTTGTACTTTTTCGGAAGCTAAAAATGACTTTGTTTTTTTGGCCGTGTGTGAAGAAGCGTTGTCATGATGTAGGAGAACGCGGCTTTTTGGTCGTCTTTCGCGAACTTTTTCTAACACCCTGGGTAAACAAGTGGTAGAATACCACTCGGCATTAACACACTTTTGATCTCCAAGTGGAATTGTGCAGATGGGACCCGTAGCTGAGAAAAACAACGCGATCATTTTTTTACCAACGTTTCTCGCCTGCCTCACTTTTGTTGGCCTGTTCTCATTTTCAAACACCCTGCATTCACAATATTGCCGTTTTTTTCCGGGTTCAAAACAATAAATACTCGTTTCATCTCCTGTGACAATGTCATAAACAGCATTAGAATGTCCGTGGTTGTACTTCAGTAGCATCTGTGAGCACCATTCCACGCGCGCCCGCTTCTGCTCCGCTGTCAGTTCATGAGGGATCCAGTTCGTGTAAAATTTTCTGAATTTGGCTCATACCAATTCCCAATAGTCCTCGAATTGTCTCATAGGTAATCCGCGGGTTTTCTTCAATTAGCCGCTTAACAGTACCTAGCCACATTATTTTCGTTGACGGCAGTTGAAGGCCGCCCTTCACGAAATTCATCATTTAAAGAAACCCGACATCTCTCAAATTCAGCAAACCATCGCCTCACGGTTTTTTTTTTTTTTATCCACTACAAGTTAGCCCTTGACTGCGATCTCACCAGATGGTAAGTGATGATGCAGTCTAAGATGGTAGCGGGCTAACCTGTTAGGGGCATGGCAGTTATAATAAACCCATACCCCTATTCGGTTTCTACACGGCATCGTACCGGAACGCATCGCTTGGCGGCACGTCTTTACCGGTAGGGTGGTAACTAGCCACGGCCGAAGCCTCCCACCAGGCCAGACCAGGGAAAATTCAGAAATTATAAATTTCCAAACCCTGCCGGGGATCGAACCCGGGACCTCCGCACGTTAAGGCAACAGCACCCAACACTGCGCCACGGAGGTCGTCACGGTGCTCAAACAGGGTGCTTCTCTTCCAAAAGCATTTTGAAGACGAGCGGCACAGTCTTGCGGAGAGAGAGAACTTTTAAAATCATAAAAAATCATCGCTCTAAAATCTTTTCGACTTAATTCCATTTTTGTCGTTTAAAAAAATATATCATTCGAAATTCAAATAGTTCCGATTAGCTAGTAGTGCAAAACTTTAGTGTGCCCCATGTATAAGTATAGCTATAATATACGGTCTATATTTGAAGGAGTGATCCAGCAGGCAACAAGGCTGCTTTAATCTTGTCCCCTGCGAAACTAAAGGGTCTTTAGTAAACATAATCAAACCCTCGAGTACAAAGTTGCAGGACAAACATGAGTTAAAGGCAAATTTTCAGGACTTGTTGCCCAATTCAGATTAGGTTATTTATCATATTTATCCATTTGTTGCTTATCAGTTTAAGCTATCTTTGTTTTTCAAAATTATTTATTGCTACCATAACAATACTGTTGGTGTTGAGTAGATATCTAAGTATAAATGTGTAAGTCTAGGAGATAAGGGGATAGATACTTATAGTTTTCTAATCCACCAATTATATAAAGTAAATTATCTATACTATCTGAACAGATCTGGATGAAATTTGGCACAGAGAAAGATTATAGCCTGGAATAACACATATAGGCTACTTTTTATCCCGGAAAATTAAGAGGCCGTATACTCGCCATCGGTCAATTGTGGAATCTGTAGGTATACCGCACAGTAGACCGTTAGGCTGCACTCATACATAGACGACATAGACCAGTAAAGATACTTTGATACTTTGCGTAGTCAAGTTCGTACGTACGTGCGGTCGTACGATCTGCAGTACCATTTTACACGTGAATTTGATCAGACTTTGATAATATTTTTTGGTCATATAGGTATTTTATAGAACTTTATTTTTACACAATTTGTATTATATAAATACTAAACATTCATGGTAAATTTTATTTTATCAGTAATTTCGTCAAACTTTTAAGAAATACAGGTTATTGTGACGCGTAAATTTTGATAAATCGTGCATATTGATTTGATTTTTTTATTAACTAATTTTGTATAGAACGTATAAAAACGAATTGCAACAGTCCAATTTTAAGAGCGTGTTTATCATATTTGTATTTTTTATAAGTCATTTATTATAATTTTTCGTGGATTTATATGGGTGAAAAGTGTCACCCAAAAGTGCAAAAATGGTAAACGTATTCTGCAAGAATGAGAATTTCACTATTATATTTCAATAAAATTAAATTTTTATTTGCAACAGTCTACTAAGGAGGGATTAATCTTTAATGTTTTAATTTTCTTTTTGTTATAATACTAATATCTCATACACAAAGCTCATCAAAAGTTCTTAAAATGTCGGTTTACTGGTTTACGGACTGTTAAGGTGTTCCCGCGGAAACCAAAAAACCTCGATCCATGCGGACAAAGTCACGGGCATCAGCTAGTATATTATAAGATACAAAAAGTTAAATCATACTAATAATATTATAAATGCGAAAGTGTGTTTGTTTGTTGGTTTGTCCTTGAATCACGCTGCAAGGGAGCAACGGATCGACGTGATTTTTTGCATGGGTAGGTATAGTCGAGGACGAGAGTGACATAGGCTACTTTTTATCCCGGGAAATTGAGAAGTTCCCCTGGGAATTTAAAAAACTTAGACCACGCGGACGAAGTCGCGGGCATCAGCTAGTCATACTAATATTATAAATGCGAAAGTGTGTTTGTTTGTTGGTTTGTCCTTCAATCACGCTGCAACGGAGCAACGGATCGACGTGATTTTTTGCATGGGCGTAGTTGAGGACCTGGAGAGTGACATAGGCTACTTTTTATCCCGGAAAATTGAGGAGTTCCCGTAGGAATTTAAAAAACTTATTCCACGCGGACGAAGTCGCGGGCATCAGCTAGTAAAAACATAAAAAAAGGCTTTGTGTATCCATCATTATAGCTTACCTATCATTTAGGTACTTATAATCTAATCAATTTACAAGCAATTAAACCAAATTATGCTGATAAAACAATAATTGAAAGGATGAAATCTTCAGCTAAAATCCCATTCATAAAGAAATACAAGTGATAGGTATTTAAAATAAATGATGTATAATAAAAATAAAAGCATAAAATAAAAGCATCCTACAGTATGCCACTTTAGTAGGCAGGTGTACAGCTGGCGTCAAAAAATAAATTGCCAGTCATAGGGAATGCCGATAGAAGTGAAAACTTATTTAAACTTATAATTTTAGTATTAAAATTTGAAAAAAAAAAAACCTTAAAACTAAGTTATTAAAGTTTAATTACGAATGTAGTATATTTATAGTATTTAAGACCTTTTGTCTTCGTAACAACGCGAGCATGGGGCAGCGAGGTGTCGGTATCGGTGACGGCGCGGACGCGAATCCACAAGTTTACCCCCTACCAAAAAGTGCTCAATGCGTCTAAAGTTTTCACTTTAAAAAAAATTAAAACTAATTAAAATATTTAAAACCTTAAAACTAAAGCATTAAAGTTTAATTACGAATGTAGTATATTTATATTTAAGACCTTTTGTCTTCGTAACAACGAGAGCATGGGCCAGCGAGGTGTCGGTGTCGGTGACGCGAATCCACAAGTTTTAAACCCCCTACCAAAAAAGTGCTCAACGCGCCTAAAGAAGTTTTCACTTCAATAAATCCTTAGCGAAGTAAGATTCGCACTACATTAGCATTTAGCACCACAATGGAGTCAAGCTCTAGTAGGTACTAGGGCTTCCAATACCGGGATCCCGGTATTGGCTAATACCGGGTCCCGGACTTTTTTCGCCGGTTTTCAATACCGGTATTGAAATGTCTAATACCGGGATACCGGTATTGGTGACACTAAACGAAACAGTGACTATTGCATATATTTATTTTTAGATGCCACTGTTTTTTATTCGGCTAAGTTTAAAACTTGTATCTTAAGCATATTATTTCAAAAAGAGCGCCTTTATATGCTTAAAACCCGTGAAGAAAAGTTGTTTTTGTTCACTCAGAGGGAAAAATTAGTGTTTGAATTTAGATCTCTGTGGCTTGGCATTTCTATTTCATTGTCTCTCAATACGTTCAGAAATCTCATTTATAACTAATGCATATTTTATTATGATATATTTTCTTTTGAATAATAACTATTGAATTTTAGATTAATTTGTGTTTCGACTAAATTATCGTTTTCTTCGACTTCGATCGACTTCTTATAAAAATATCGTTTATTACTCATTTAGTAGTCACAATACATTTTACTATAGTGGTTTAACGCTCAACGACCTCAGCAGAGTTCCTCAACAGGTGGCCTAAAAATGAATATGAGCAAGACAAAGATCATTTCTAATGCACACGTTCAGTCCCAACCTGTTTTAGTTGACAACTCTGCACTCGAAATTGATGATGAGTACATATAGGTACCTAGGACATACAGTCCAGTTAGGTAAGTCCAATTTCGAGAAAGAGGTCAACCGCCAAATCCAACTCGGCTGGGCAGCGTTAGGGAAACTCCGCGACATCTTCTCGTCCAAAATTCCTCAGTGCTTGAAGACGAAAGTTTTCGAACAGTTCGTGTTGCCAGTGATGACTTACGGCTCCGAAAAACGGTCGCTAACTTTGGGCCTGATAAGAAGGCTCAGGGTCACCCAGCGGGCGATGGAAAGAGGTATGCTTGGAGTATCCCTGCGTGATCAAATCAGATATGAGGAGATCCGTAGGCGAACCAGAGTAACCGACATAGCTCGAAGAGTCCAAGCTTAAGTGGCAATTGGGTGGGGCACATAGTTGGTAGAACCGATAGGCGTTGGGATCCTAAAATGCTTGAATGACGGCCTCACACCGGGAAGCGCAGTGTTGGACGACCCCCCACTGGACTGGTGGACTGGTGGTGGTGGACTATCTCAAGCGTCTCGCTGGGAACTGCTGGAAACAAGGGGCACAAGACCGTGCCTTGTGGCGATCCATGCAGGAGACCTACCTACCCCCAACAGTGGATGTCTATAGGTTGGAATGACGACGACGATAGTAGTTTAAATTATAATTTAAACTACTATCGTCGTCGTCATTCCAACCTACAATCATCGACACTAATTTCACTCATTATTTAAAATTTCCAGCCATTTTTATTTAATTTTGTGTGTACGTTGAGAAAGTGCGTCACAAATATACTTTATATTAAAAGTTCAAAATTCAATGGAGGTTAAAAAAATATATTTCGTAAGATTTCATCCGACAATAGTTCTATTTTAAAAATCATACCTACAGTTGATATTCTGATTTATTAATTAAGAAATTGATTATTTGATAATAATAAAAGTATTAATAAGATTGTATTTAAAATGATGTGATGGAGTTTCAGAACGTTACGTGCAAAAAAAAATCTCGCTTAGTGAAAAAACCGGCTTTTCTTCACTGAGTTTATGCAGAAAAGGCACTTTTTTGAGATAATTTGGTGAAAATTTTTTTTTATGAAAATACTGTTTGATATGGTGCCGTTTGCTTCAGAAAAGACTAATTTCAAGTTAAAAAACATCTACCACATTTAAAATTTTTTCCAATACCGGGATCCCGGTATTGAAAAAAATCTTTCCGGTATTAATACCGGTATTGAGAAAAACCGGTATTCGAAAGCCCTAGTAGGTACCTACTAGCTATAAGGTATATAAGGCTTATAGGTAGTGAATCTTATGTACCTAGTATTACTTAATTGTCTCCCATCGGACCGAAACCACAATTATTACTATTGCACAAGATAGTTCGTACGCGATTACATGGTCACTCTATTCCCTCACTCTCATAGTCAAGTTAGTAGGTAGGTATATAGATTTACTTATCTTAACAATTAATGCAATAATAATTAGGATAATAGTCTGGTATTCGCAACTGATCAAATAATAAGTAGGTAACGACTAACGATATCAATTCCTCAATGTTCCAATTGACTTCATTTAGAGTCGCTAGTACAACTATTAATGAGGCGATTGATACCTATTCACTTCGTAATCTTCGTCGACCTATTTTGCCAGTCTCCAGCATTTACTTAACCTATATACCTAGTATATATACTTACTTGTTGATAGGTACACGAGTAACCAAGTTCTTCCCTAGGCATTTTCGGCCATACCACATTATAATCAGCGGTATGGCCGAATGGTATATTATAAATTGAGTAGGGACTTATTTTGATGAAGCCCGTGACATCGGCAGAGTTGATTAAGTTTTTATTTCCGTGGGAACTCCTTAAGCCATGTCCTTCCCCAGGATGCAACCTACGAGTATCTCTGTAAGTCTATACTACTCGTACTTTCGCATTTATATTAGACTAGATGCCCTGGACTTCGTCCGCATGGATTAAGTTTTTAAATTCCCGCGGGAACTCCTTGATTTTCCGGGATAAAATGTAGCATATGTTCTTCCTCGGTATATAACCTATCCCTATACTAAATTTCATCAAAATCGGTTGAACGGTTGGGCCGTGAAACCGTAGCAGACAGATAGACACACTTTCGCATTTATAATACGTAGGTACATTGTACCGCGCGTGTTGATTGCGAATTACTAAGATTTTGATTATTATCTTTAAAAATAATTATTATTTCTTGTTGTAGCGAACTATTCGCGGGAGGTGGCACTGTCGTTGCCGCAAGATTTGAAGCCTGGCGTTTACTATGGCTGGGCTAAAGTTGATTCAGACCACGTACACAAGATGGTTGCGAACATCGGTTGGTGTCCTTTCTATCAAAATAAGGAGTTGTCTGTGGTACGTAACCTAATCTTTGTACCCAATACTTTATTAAAAACGTTGATCATGATCATCAACCCATCGCCGAGCAGGAGTCTCCTCTCAGAATGAGAAGGGTTCAGGCCATAGTCCACCATGCTGGTCGGTGCCGATTGGCAGACTTCTACAATCTTTGAGAACATAATGGAGAACTCTCAGACAAGCAGCTTTCTCACGATGTTTTCCTTCACGCTAAATCAAGTACGTATTTTCATAGCTCCAACCCATCGCTCGCATTAAGGAGGGCACAAATTCTGTGTGGAGGCAGAGTCGGACCTCATCTCCCATTAAATTGAATTAAATGCTCTCATCTTACCTTCAGTAACATTGCAATATAGCATTAGGTAACGCTTAGCCTAAGTTTTTACATTGCAAATTCGATTGATCGTATTGAGAGTTTGATCACATTAGCGTCAAAAAGTGGACACAATTTCACTACAACCTATTATAATATAGAAACGTATCGTTTGGAGCTCTAGCTGTGAATACAGACCTCTTAAATCAATGGCGTACATGTTACTTTGACGCTAATGTGATCGAATGCTCAATACTATCCATCGAATTTTCACTGTAAAAACATAATACAGTGTAGGTACATGTCTTCGGGTCTTTCAAATAAAAATACTAATAATTAAATTACCTATCACTATAGGTTGGTACAGTAAAATTTGCTATTTGCTTTCGATTAGGAACTTTCATATTTTTTTACTTTTACTTGCACTAGGTGACGATCTCCCTGGAGCGTTGTTGTCTTAACGTGGGAGGCCCCTTGTTCGATTCCCGGCATGGTCAATTTGGGAATTTATAATTTCTGAATTTTCTTTTTGGTCTGACCTGGTGCGAAGGCTTCGGCGTGGCTAGTAACCACCCTACCGGCAAAGACGTACCGCCAAGCGAATTAGCGTTCCGGTACGATGCCGTGTAGAAACTGACTAGGGGTATGGGTTTAATATAACTGCCATGCCCCTAACAGGTTAGCCCGCTACCATCTTAGACTGCATCATCACTTACCATCAGGCGAGGCCGCAGTCAAGGGCTAACTAGTAGTGGAATAAAAAAAGAAGCTTGATAAAAGGGTGTTTTACTCTCTGAATACTGACCTTCAGTTCATTATCTTACATTTCAGGAAACACACGTGATGCACGACTTTGGAAGGGATTTCTATGGATCAAATCTGAAAATATGTATAGTTGGGTACTTGAGACCCGAGATGAATTTTAGTTCTGTTGATAGTTTGATACAAACAATCAAAAAAGACATTCAAAATGCGGACGAATTGCTAGAGGTCGCAGACGCAATAAAATGGAAAACACATGATTTCTTTGCCGATAAATGATAGATTGGATAGATTTAGGACTTTAATATTGTTTATTTAAATGTATACTTATTTGTTATGACCTGGATTTAAATCCCAGCTGTATGTACCTACAGTATAGACCTAAAAAAGTGTTATGATTTTTTACGAATGTTATGAATTAATAGACTATTGTTACTTTATGTAATTTATTGTTACTTTATGTAATTTATGATATACCTAAATGATATAATATATTTGTATAGGTGTTATAATTGGAAACATATTAGGTATTAATTTAATGAATTTGCTGTGCTTAATTCCATATTGTGATATTTTTATATTGTACCAAAAAAATGTGTAAATAAATAAAATATTTTATGAAATTTTCTTTGTAGATTTTTTAGGCAAATTAGATAAGGCTGTGAAAAAGAAACGGGCAGCCACGTAGGCACATTTTTGTGTAAATTACTAAGGTTGTTCCCACTAATACCAATAAGTCATTTCAAGGGTTCCACTACTGAGAATAATATAAATTAAAAAATTAATTGTGACTGGCATGGTGTAGAAGAATTGTAATATAAAATATGGATCTGGACCTTAAACCTAGGATGTTTTTGGTCAAGTCTTGGGGCCGCTTGCACAACTGTTATCACTTTTTTTGCAAAAGCATATTGTAGTTGCCAGAAAGAGAATTAAAAAAAATAACTATCAATTTAATAGTCTTTGTGCAAGAGGGCCTTAGTTCTGACCCTTATTTTTATCCTAGGAGTATACAAAGAATTAAATTACTAGTACCCAATATACTAAAGTTGAAATCTATAGGGCATTCTTTGTCATATATTATTAATCTGTGCGATTTTATCTTCTACTGCATCGAGATTTGAGATTGCAATAAAATGACCAAAGTGTAGGTAAAATTACCCTTTGAAAAAGCCTTTATTTGTAATGCTTTAACAAATCCAATGAATAATAAAATATCACTCATTCATATTGATATAATTGGAAATAAAATGCAAATCTTAAATTAGGGCTCTCTCCAGGTAATCTTAGTGTTGTTTTCTTCTAAATGAACATCCTGAAACAAAACCAAACCATTAGTATACAAATAATTAATTGCACAACACAGAGAGAAATCTTATTCTAGGGTTGACATGATAAGGACAGATATAAGAAATTTAACAAATTTAACAGCCTTATCAAAGTGGGCCTAATTAATGTTTACAGACATTCTGGTGCCTGATTCGCTATCTTTGGAGTAATGTGTTCACTCTGCTATGAACTGCAACTAGCCTACTTCCTCCTCAGACTACATTGCCACTCATCACCAATTTGCAATTTTAAGGACAAATTTTTTTTGGTAATAAATAATAAATTAATATGTTTATCCCCTGCAACACTCATTCATGTGAGACATTAGCATTTACATCTGCAGAGTTCTATTTGTAGAGTACAATCATCATCACCACTTAATTAAACAAACTATAATCTATTCTAATATTATAAATGCGAAAGTTTGGATGGACGGATGTTTGTTACTCAATCACCCCAGAACAGCTGAGTGGATCTGGATGAAACTTGGCACAGAGATAGATAGGCTACTTTTTATCCCAGAAAATTAAGAAGTTCCCATGGGAACCAAAAATCTCAATCCACACAGACAAGTCACGGGCATCAGCTCGTTTTACTATAAAAAAACTGATACACTTATTTATTTTCCTTTAAATAAAGTGGGTTGCATCTAAAAAGTCTCAGATGTGATAAAACAAAATATCAAACCTAAAATAAAATTATAATCTGGTTATGGTTTGAAAAGATGATCCCACAAAATTAAGGAGTTCCCATGGGAAAAAAAAATTCTCAATCCACGCAGAAAAGTCATGGGCATCAGCTGGTTTTACTATAACAAAACTGATACTTATTAATTTTCCTTTAAATAAAGTGGGCTGCATCTAAAAAGTCTCAGATGTAATAAAACAGATTATCAAACCTAAAATAAAATTATAATCTGCTTATGGTTAGAAAGGATGACACAATGCATTTCATAATATTATTTGCATCATTGCACAACCTTAAATTTAACTTGTGCAATGCAAAATATAGACTGTTGACCTGTTTATGGACTTCATTATTAATATTAAATGTCAGATTATTATTTGTCATATTCTATAAACAACAAATAGCAATTAAGTCACTTTGTATTGGGAGTGCCTTTTGAATGTTTCATTATGCAGTAAGAATCATTACGAAATGTTATTTTCATAAAATTGTGCAACTTTGTACATTAATTGTGTTAATTTGGAGTCATTTAGCAATGCATATTAACATGTTTATCCCTAGATGATGCCCATAACTGTGTTTGCTTGGGTTGAAGTTAATAATAAATTACCAAATTTTGTTAAAATTGGTTAATCAGATGGGCCTGAAAATGTTGACAAACACCTTTGGTATTTATTATTAAATTAGCATAGATATTTACTATGATTCGATTACTCACTATGGTTTATTGCAACTATTGTTATGAATTTGGGCTTCAAATATTTACTGTACTTAATAATTTAAATTTAAAAATGAAGGTCTCAGAGATCCCAATTAACCATATAATTGCCATACATATAATTGCCTTACCTTCAGTTAATCTGGCGCGACCACCAGTGGGCTGGCAAAGAATCGTCGAGCATCCTGCACATACGACTACTCTTTGAGCGTGACTGAATACGGTTGTGATTTTATAACAGCCTGGGCATTTTACGTCCATGAAATATGAGTTTGGATGTGGCACTAGCCTCTTGAGCTTGTGCTTCCTCCTCTCAGACGCGGGCGAAGGGTGCAATAAGTCAATTGCGAGCTGAAACAACACGTTTAGGTTAGATTCATGCTTTCACTACTAGGTAATAATTTTGCTGCACGAACAACCCGCATTTTGATCGGAAATGATGTTTAGCTGCAGCAATCAACAAACGCCAATGTTTATTGAATTGATTTGCTCTAAACTTTAGCTTTTGTGTCAAATATTAAACGTCAAATAGTGCCATGTGTTGATCTTGAATTGCACGCAGTTATAGTTTTCGGAGGAGATTCACACAATACCGACGAATTGCCTATTTATTTTCATACACATTCACCACTGAATTTTGTCACTGGAAAAGTTTATTTGGGCCAAATTTATAATAATACACACCGGCATGGTTTCAGCTTCGATGCAGAACCGGAAAAGGAAAGACGATTTATGGACCAAAGACAAGACAGAAATTCCATAAAATATAAACATCTTAAGCTACGTTCATTACAAGGTTTGATCATGGTTTGATCGGCAAATCAAAATGTAATTCCATAGAAAAATATGGATTGAAATTATTTAAAAAATATGTAGGGACCCATTAGAACGTTGTAGTTAGCATTAAACAATTGACTAATTTTTTTAAATAAGTACTTATGATTATAATTCCTTGTTTGCCGCTCCAAAGTGATTTTTAATACACAGCACATAATATACTATGAGTTCACAACTTCTAAACGTTTCCTTGCAAAGCAGTCACCAGTCAACTCTCATCTGCACTATTTTAAAAATTTATAAATGCTTCTAGAATCTAAAGTGCAGCAGATACACAAAACACCCTTGCCCTTGAATTTTTTTTAATGTTCTTTCTTAAAATGAACGTGACAATAAATCCTTGCTTTTTGTTCCGTTCAAGAATAATTAATGTAGGTATAATATAATAAGTCCATGTAATAGACGTAGGGTGCGTTCCGAAATACACTGAGAGCACTGAAAGCATAGTCGTAATTCCTTCCTCCATGACTGAAAGTCCCCAGTAAAGAGCACTGCCAGTGCTCGCAGTGCTTATAACGGAACACACACCTAGTGTGTGTTCCGTTATAAGCACTGCGAGCACTGGCAGTGCTCTTTACTGGGGACTTTCAGTGCTCTCAGTGTATTTCGGAACGCACCCTAATCTGTCGTTATGACATTGACCTGACATTGACACAACATAAATAACTTTTGTTTCTGGTCGGTGATAAATAATTCATGGCGTGTTTTCAATTGTTTTGGTGTAAAAAAAGCAGCTACAAAAGTTTTGAATTTTGGGCTATCTACGTTTGCATATTAAATCGAGTAACAATTCAGTACCTTAAGAATTGGAGTTCATTTTCATTACATACATAATGGCTGATGAAGAGTTCGACGGAGAGGACGGCGGAGGCGATTACGATGACATTGTTGAGGAAGACACTAATATCGAGGAGGCGGAAGAACAAGAGGAGGAACCGGGTTACAACGTTCAGTGTCTGTTGCCGGGTCAGGCCGGCGGCGGAGTGGAGAAGTCAAAGCGAATCACCACTCGATATATGACTAAATATGAAAGGGCTCGAGTTTTAGGTTAGTGCTTATATTACCAAAATGTTTAATTAATTAGTGCATAGGTTGGGCTTTAGTATACTCGCCGCGAGGGAGAAGGAAGGGGAGGGGGGGAGGGGGTCTACTCCCCCTCCAAGCCAAACTCGTCGGAACCTAATAGTTTTCGAGATATTAATTTTTTTAAATTTTGAGGTTAGGTTCTCAAAATTCCTGCTTAACACTGATAGTTATGACGGAGAATGGGTAAAAGTAGCTTGGAGAGAGGGAGGGGGTGAGGGCGGATGGGTATTACCTTTATACCTTGTAATTACACCCTTATATCTTTTGTTTTAGGTAGTGGGAGAGGTTAATTTCTGAAATAGAATGGGCTACGCCAGAAGACTCGCTTCGTCGCCCCTGAATGAAGCTCCTACGCGAGCTTCTGGCTTCGCGCTTAAAAAAAACACTAGGGGTAGGGCAGACAAGACTGCGTGGAGTTGGGGCGTGCCGATTCGGTTTTGTGATCAATTTTTAGTTAATTATACCTTTAAACTCTGTGTTATATTTGAATGATTATTTAAAAAAAAAAAGCCTTAAAGGACTTCTATCCAGGGCCGTAAAATAAATTAAAAAAAAAAAAGTTATAAAAAAACGTCCATGGAACGGATTTTAATCACAGAATAAGTACTAGTTTACGTAAACGAAACTTTAGCACGCCAACTAAACGTCAATGAGTCTGTAATCTATGGCAAATGTCATAAGAAATAGTGAAAAGTGTTGAAGAATTGCGAATTTTCAAAAAATTATTTCTCGAAAAGTATTAGTTTCCGACGTAAAATATTTTAGTGCAAGGCTTACCACATCAAGGTCTTTCTGTAAAAAAAATGTGAAGGTCCAACTCCGCGGCGAGTATACTAAAGCTGAGCCAGTGCATAAATTACCTACCAAAATGTTAAGCTTTGGTCTTAAAGTCAGTTGAGTTAAGCTTTAACTGATCGAGACTGTCTAGCACATTAGTGCCAATTATGGCAGTGTAGGTACCTATCCTACTAAGTCAATTCAAGGGTAGAAGATATCCGACTTGACGACCTCCGTGGCGCAGTGTTGAGCGCTGTTGCCTTAACGTGCGGAGGTCCCGGGTTCGATCCCCGGCAGGGTTTGGAAAGGGGATAGAACCGATCTGGCATAGCGACCTGCCGCCATTTTGATTTTTTTTCGAAATTGCGGCGCACAATGAAAGTGGTATGTATGGGTAGAGGACAAACAAAAAGGTTCGAACCCCTTTATAATTTCTGAATTTTCCCTGGTCTGGTCTGGTGGGAGGCTTCGGCCGTGGCTAGTTACCACCCTACCGGTAAAGACGTGCCGCCAAGCGATTTAGCGTTCCGGTACAATGCTGTGTAGAAACCGAATAGGGGTATGGGTTTAATATAACTGCCATGCCCCTAACAGGTTAGCCCGCTACCATCTTAGACTGCATCATCACTTACCATCAGGTGAGATCGCAGTCAAGGGCTAACTTGTAGTGGATAAAAAAAAAAAAAAAAAGGCAATATAAAATAGAACTCTCATTTTAGTTTAGAGAAAGTGTACAACAGAATTGACCTCATTGAATCGCCAAATTTAGTGAAAAGGTCACCCTTGACCCCTTACCTTACCCCTTACTATACCTTATGGCTTAAGGTATCAACCTTGGAGAAAGTAACACTTTTCATCCAGACTGGTACAAGTTTCCAAGTGTCCAGTGTGTTATCAATAACCTAAATCCTCTTATATGAATTTGTTGGCATCACCTAGTATGAACCTAGCAGTGTAGTAGTAAAGTAAAACATATTTTAATTTAGTCATATATTTTAATGATTTTCTCACTATTTAAGTTAGTTTTTAATTACAATAAATCTGTGGGGAGTTTTTGTTTTTCTCTTAATCTCAGTTGGGGTAGCTTTTCATAATTAACAGGGTGTCCACGGACCTGGAAGGTCAGGGAAAGTCAGGGAAAGTCAGGGAAAAGTCAGGGAAGCTATTGTGGGTCAGGGAAAGTCAGGGACATGACTTCTCTACCTGGAAAAGTCAGGGAAAACCAGGACTTTTTGATGATTGATCTTTAAAATTAATGTAAAAGTCTAAAAATAATATTATCTTATCAGTCATCAGTACTTATTATATCGTCGCAGGAAAGGCAAATTTACTGAAGCTCCAAATGACCATTTCGAGAAAAAGCCGTTTTAAGTTTTTTTTTTTTCGTTTTTAATTCATAACTTTTTTCCCAGCACACGAATTTCGATGACGTCAAGGCAAACTTTTATTAATTTGTCATTTTCTATGTCCAGAAGTACAAACCATAATAATTGGACTGCTGGTTTGTGATATAGTGGCGCTTAAGTAAAAATGACTTCAATTTACAGTAAAGCAAAATTTCTTAACCGCCATTTGATTCAAATATTTATAGCAATCAAAATTACTTACTCTTACTTATATAAATTGGAAAACGACAAATTTTCTGGAACTATAACAATAATGTAATGTTCGTAATCTTAAGTTACTGAAAAGACTTTTAAAAGTCTGGTTTCATCATGTTAAAACAACTTAAAAAGTGATCGGCTCATTATGTTGAATCACTAAAAATCCTTAAAGGTAGGTTATTGTTTTAGTTTTTTCGAGTAAAAAGACGTAAGAGATAATTACTTTTGTCTAATCACACCTTTAAAACTACTTATAACTTCAGCCCCCCTAGCATGGGCCGAGACAATCTTCTCCCCGAGGAAAGGATAAAAACTTTATTCCTAAATAAATAAACAAAAACGCTAAATAACGGTGGATAAATAGTCCCCCGAGTCCCCGTGAAATGTCAAACGGGGATAAACTTCTCCTCTCCCCTGTTGCTGTGCTCTGAGAAGTGGATAAGTTAATTTTATCCCTTGTTAGTGGATAAAAACGGGGGATAAAATTTTTATCTCCGGCCCATGCTAGCCCTGCAGATAATACACAATAAGAGCTACTTAAATACTGTAGTGCCAAAATTAAAGTTAGTTGAACCATAAAATATAATAACGTATAATACTCCATTACTCATGTGTAAGAGTAAAGTCTTAATTGTTTTAAATAATCTTACGTAAATTAGTAGGGCATAGAGATGGGCTTGAGCTGGGCTGCCTCCTCTTATGGTACGGTATGGTTATGGTGTGGCAATCTACCTGTGTTGAAAATTGTCACCTTGATAGTTGGACACCTTGGGAAGCCAATAACATAAATCTCTGAGTGTTTGTGAAGACTTAATTTTTGTCTCTTACAATCATTCGCAAGAGAAACATTTTTACTTTGAAAAATTACAGCTAAAAAGGTCAGGGAAAATTTTAGAAATGGTCAGGGAAAGTCAGGGAAAAGTCAGGGAAATGTTTTGACGATTTAGAGTGGACACCCTGATTAATTAACACCTTTATGTTGCTAATGCTGATGTGCATGTAACTAATTCAAAAATGTAAGTAGGTAGAGATTAAACTAATTTAATCGCAAGAATTGTAGTCTTGTGATTAAATTAGGTTTAATTCACTATAATCCGCCACAATAGTTAAATCTATGTGGTATAATCGACTGTATGTAAGTTGATCCAAAATGGTGGCCGTGTGGCCAGGTACATTGTATTACAGAGCATGTGCGGGGAGCGAGGGGTATGGGCTGGCGGCGCACCTCATATCGCACTTTGTTTGACACCAAAATGTGTTTCTGCGCAGAGAACTTATGCCACGGCTATTACACAGAGTGTATCTTGGGATATTCACCACACCACACATACAATGCACGATTATAGCTAATTAAACTTTCAGTTCTTTCATTATCATGGACTTCCGCAAAGTAACGCCTGCTTCTATCCAATATTTTAAATTAGTTAGATCACCACTAAAGTTTTTTAATACATATATGTTTCCACTCAGCCTTTCAACTCAGCCTTTTTCATCTTTCTTACTTGACAATTGATGTTCAAAGAGCCGTTACATTTTATAAAAAGGACTTTCGACTTGTCATTGAATTAAAGTGTGGCATACATACTCGTACATTGATACAGGCAATGCATGGTTTATTTTCATTCCAGGTACAAGAGCACTACAAATTGCTATGTGTGCACCTGTGATGGTGGAATTAGAAGGGGAGACTGATCCCCTGCAAATTGCGATGAAGGAACTAAAACAAAGGAAGATTCCCATCATCATACGAAGATATCTCCCAGACCACTCATATGAGGATTGGAGCATAGATGAATTAATTATAATTGATCATTAGGAATAAGAATTTCATAAGATATGTTTAAGGTTTCAAGGCTGGACTTTTCAATTGCCAAATAACTTTGATTGGTACTAATGATTAATTTTTGACAGATTTCCAATACAAAAGCTGTCAAATTTGATGCTCCAGTAAAATATTGTTGGTGAATGAATAAACAGCCATGAGTTTTAAGATTAAGGACAGGTATAATGTAAGTAAAATTATTTTTTAAATAAAATTGTTTCATTACTTAAATCCTTCTTTAAAGTTTAATGCAAGGATGTTAGGGGTATGATATTTCGATCTGGATATGGAATATGGATACAGATATATTAAAATATTATTTTTACTGAATGAGTTAAGCCATTTTGCAACCATCTCTATGTATTGTATGTTTGTGTGTGTGCAATCCGTAGGGGTGGAATCTTAAGTGGAAGATAATAAAAATTTAGTTGTGGGCAAATACTAAATTTAAGTATCTTTATAGTATGTACCTACAGCTAGTAAATCAACAAAACCCCCTAAGTAATCTTACATAATAATTTTAATCAATCATTGAATTCCAATGGGTATATATTTTCTTCTTTAATCGTTTTGGCAATAGTTGTTAAATCTACAAATAGATTTATTATTCTAATACTTATTTTCCCGCAGAACAATGGCGATGCAATATAAAGGTTACCGCACACAACACATGTTTCGAACTTTCAATACGTAGGTAGGTACTGAAAGTTCGAATGGCAGGTGCATTTTTACGAGTAAGCCCATTACTAAGACGCGGTTGTTTACTAGTCCATTATAACTATGAATACAATATAACTTTAGGCTAGATCTTAGTTCCATTGTGTCAGTACATCTTAAGTATAAGGAATAAGAAGAACAAAACAAAAATATTAAAAATGTGGATCTAGGTTACACTATAATATTATTTCTACTAATTAAAATATTAGACAAGGTTTTCGTCATAGCACTCGACCACAGATTATAAATTATCTAGCAAATTACTACTACATTCGACTCTTCGTTGCGGCCGCTGTGCGGCGGCAATGCTTTTGTAGAAAACCGGCATCGTACCGGAACCGGAACGCTTGTAATAAGTTTTACGTGCATTGCGTGCTTACGGCAGTGTGCGATTAGTTTGAATGGCATATAAATAGCGCATATCGTAGCTATATCTAGGGCGGAAATAACATTACGTAAGGTGTAATTTATGGCGCCTTTATAAGAAGAGAGCGGGTTGACTAAACGCGTGAGTCAATGAATCAGGGGAACAAATATAAAAATATGCTAACAAATAATTAGGTAACTAGAACTACGTACGTAATTATAATTTTGGGTTTCTTGGTAAATAAATGGGTAGATAGAAAGTATATATACCTAATATATTTTACGAAGATTCCCTTTATGAAGATTCTATAACTTAAATCCCACGGACGCGAAGCTTCGGGGGTTGTTAGCAAAGTAACTGTAATGTATTGTTTAACTTTTAGACCTTATTTTCGTAAGTACCTTGATGAACCTTTTCCCACTAGAGCTAAAAATGGGATTCACCTAATCGATTCTAAAGGAGGTAAACTCCAAAAATCTTTATGAAAAGGCAGCCTAAAACTTAAAAAAGTCCATCTTCGTGCATACCGGGGAAAAAAACGTCGATGATGCCCAGCGGAAGTCAAGGTGCCCCGTGCACTCGATAGAGAACGATGCAATTTCAAGAATGGCAGCTTGAAATATTCGTGCGGGTGGTCGATCTGTCGCGCCGTGCCAACTGATATAGTAATCTGATGGCCGGTATTAATCTTAGGGTATTCTGGCTTCTAGTTTAATCTTTTAAATTAATTTTGTTAATGACCGATTTTACTGGTCAGGGTAGTGTTCAGTAGAGCTATTGGTATTAAAGTAGATTACAAAAAAAAAAACATCTTAGAACCTGCGCCTACAGACGGCACGGCAACGTAAGGGATTTTTCCTGCGACGAATCGAAATATGACTTAAAATAGACTAATTTAAAGAAAAAATAGTTATATTTCTATTGAAATTTCAATGCCTTTAAAGCATTCCGTTTTTTATTAGTAGGTACTAAAGTTTTTGCAATTTCATTGTTGACCGAGCGAAGCGAAGGTCTCTGAGTCTACTTACTTGAGTGAATTGGCACTTGTCCGTCCGTCCGATGGCCTACCGCCGAATATGGCTTAAAAAGTTATAAAAATCTTTATTTCAGGGGGGCTCTCATAGAAGCGAATGCGAAGTAAAATATTTTTTATAGCGTTACATAGGGTTGCGGTATATCATTTTAAAGATAATTAGGAATAGAGTCCAAAAATTTTTTTTTTTTTAAATTTTCCCCTAAACAATTTTAGGGGAAAATTAAAAAAAAAAATATTTTAGAAAATCGCCACTTTGAAAGGCTTTCAAAGTGGCGATTTTCTAACGTCCAAAGTTAAGTCGTAAGTCATAAATATTTATTCAATTTAGGTACACTTACACTTATTGACGTCCAGTTACATAAAAATATTATGATGGTGATAATCTGTTACGGTATCTTAAAACTAAAGCTACGAGGGTTCCAAACGCGCCCAGGTCTGAGAAGAGGCCACAACAAACTCAGCTGGGGTAAAACTCAGTTGACCTCAGAACTCTCAATTTTCTGAAAGGCTGAGCCTGAAACTTCTCAATTAGGTATCCTGTACATGAACAACAAATACTAAAATTACTTAAATATTATAAGGAAACGAAATTAGTTAATTTTTAATGTGCTTCAGTATTATTAACAGAACTTCACAATTATGTCAATAGATGGCGCTCTGTAAAAGTTTATGGATACCGCGAGGTCTCAGTTCGGGGCGAACCACTAGTCATACTAAGTTTCATATTATGTTATCTTAATATATATAAATCTCGTGTCACAATGTTTGTCCTCAATGGACTTCTAAACCACTTAACCGATTATAATAAAATTCGCACACCATGTGCAGTTCGATCTAACTTGAGAGATAGGAACCGAAAAACCTCAATCCACGCGGACGAAGTCGCGGGAATCAGCTAGTATATATATAAATCTCGTGTCACAATGTTTGTCCTCAATGGACTTCTAAACCACTTAACCGATTATAATAAAATTCGCACACCATGTGCAGTTCGATCTAACTTGAGAGATAGGATAGTTTATATTATATAGATTAGGATTATTAGTGCTACCCGTGCGAAGCCGGGGCGGATCGCTAGTATTAATATAAATAATTAAGTTAATAACACTGAGACTGATCTTAGGGTTACATTCAGGCTAATAACAATATTTCTTTCCTTAATGTACTCTTTATCCATTCAAGCCCTGTGAACAAAAGAAATGCATAGTATAATTTATTTTTTAATTAATGTATTTTTAATCAAATCAAATAAATATTATAAATGCGATAGTTTGGATGGATGGATGTATGTATGGATGTATGTTTGTTACTCAATCACGCTCCAACGGATGAACGGATCTGGATGAAATTTGGCACAGAGATAGATTATAGTCTGGAATAGCACATAGGCTACTTTTTATCCCGGAAAATTAAAGAGTTCCCGCGGGAACCGAAAAACCTCAATCCACGCGGACGAAGTCGCGGGCATCAGCTAGTTAATTAATAAGTTTTTCCTATACTTGAACATGAAGATTGCAATTAATGCGATAATTGTTAAATAACAAATCTGAGTTTATTTTCCTTTTCTGGAGCCATTTTGGAAAGGCATCAGAAGAGATACCCGTTGGAAAAATTAAAAAAATATTATTTTTATTTTTTTAACAAGTTAGTTACCTACTTACTCAGGTTAAAAATTAAAAAGCTTGAATTTTTTTTTTATAACACATGGTTGTTTTTGTTTCAATAAGTAGAAAAAGAAAATAAATATAGGTAGGTACAGAAAAATATACAAAATTTTTTGGAGGCGGAGAAAACAATTTGACCCAAAAAGCACTTGTTGACTAGTATAATAGTGTAGGTACCTACCTAATTTGACTGATAAAATATAAACATCGAATCTTGAATCGATCTCCAGTACATCACCGGAGCACTGAGTTTTTTGGTTGGTAGGACTTTAGTTGTCACTGTTGGCACAGCTTTAATTCATACTATAAGTTGGCCTTACCTAATAGTAATGACACGCCTACAAATTGTCAATGTTTCACGGTGCTCTGGCTTTGCTGAAAAGCCGGAATAGCGCATACGTGTACCTATCGTAGCTGTTGTAACGCGTAAAGCGCTCGGGCGCGTGAGGCGTACCGCGCGTATGGAACGCCGCCCGCCCTCGCTTGGCACGCTCACGCGCTGAATCTGAAAGCTCGGCGCGCGGGGAGCTCCGCGGCCTGATCGCGCCTCGCACGCCAGTACCCCTTCGACCAGCGATGCTGTGCTGTCTCCGGAAATAGAGTACGTCCGACGTCCCTCCCCGCGGGTACCAGACGTCACCGCGAGTGACATCGCGACCATTTAAATTGCGGTTAAATTTAACGATCGCTACGAAAAAGCCATTCAGTTATTATTTCATAGATACGGCGTTAACTTTGATCGAACCGCAGTTTAAAGGCGGCGTTGGCGAGCTGCATTCCTGCGGGAATGCATTTCGCTATCAGTGAAGTCTGTTTTCAGTGTAGTTTGTGATTCGCGTCCATAGATCGACCGATCGGGTGCGCGAGTGTGAGTGCAAATGACTGGTAGCCCGGTGTAGAGGGCCGGAACCTTAAAAATGTGGAACAAGAGATTAAAGTTATGGAGGTTTATGTTGTGCATGTTGTTTGCCGTGACGGCGCTCGCGCTCGCGGCGAGAGGTGAGTGAAGTCGCGCGGCGCGGCTAGGGCGACTGCGCACGCTCTGCGTCACTACATCGTTGCTATTTTCGGTGTAACTTGCGCTGAAATTATGTAAAAAGAGCGTTTGTGCGCTATTTTTGGCTATAACCTTAGGAGCATATTTAAACTACAAGGTTATTATGATTTAATTATCACTCATCGTGTTTAATCAGAGCTTGGAGCCAGCAGAGCGGCGCTAGACGTGCCGCGGCATAGCTACACAAATAGAAATACAGGGATTTGTCGTTATGCGTCGCCATCTTGTGAAAAACGATAGGATCATGACGACATTATAAAAGTGAGACACGGAAATAGGTCACATCATAACTTTTACATAACTTCTGACCTACATTAATCAGTATTTTATATCTTATCAACCTATCAAAAGTTACTAGCAATAAGTTAGTCCTACTTACTTATAAAAACGCATTTCTTAAAATTGTAAAGAAACTAATGAATACTTAGGTAATTGTTTACCGGTAGGAGGAATAAAATAAATTAGGTACAGGAACATAATATCTAGCATGGGCTACATATTAGTAAGTACCTACTACCTATGTACGTATATCCTACATACTTAGTTTCTATGCAATTTTAGTCAAAATGGTGGTTGATCAAAATAATGCCTATACCTCGATTGATCTGGCTCGTAGGACCTACGCTAAACATACCTGTTAGCACGTACCTAAGCGTGAATGTTTTCTTAAGTAAATTTATTATATGCATGTACTTTTACTTGGTAGGTAGGTATATTATGATATATATGCATCGCTTCTTAAGTATTTTCTTATTTCAAAACAAATAAGTTTATCAAGCTTTCACCAATAAGTAGAGAACAGAGGTTTCATCGTGAGAACTGAGAAGCCGAGGCAAGTTTCGGGGTTCAGTTTATTGTCCAGGAATTCCCTTTTCAATGTAGAGGCAGAGCATTAAATTTAGTGATGAATCAAATGTAGTTAGAAAGGTTATACCTACTGAGGAATGTTTGAAGGCCAATCATTTAGGTCAAACCGTTTGCAAGGAGAAAGCTATAAGAAATATCGTAAATCTAAAATAGCATGCACGACCTAGGCATTGTTTACTCTGCCACTATCTAGGCCACGTCATATTTAAAACTAAATGTTACTGTCAATGTAATAGGTTACAAAATAATGTTTTAATTGCAATACATTAGGTAATTACCTACCTACATTGATGCCCGCGACAACATCCGCGCGGAATTATCTGGGTGTAAGAAAATCTCCTGGAAAGTTTGGTTTTCAGGGTAAATATTATGCTATTAGTCTAGGATGTAGACTACTGTTGATGCCTAATCGTTTGTAACTGATACCTAATCATTTATTTTTATTAGAAAATCCAAACGAATCCAAGCAATATTTATAGTCTATAAGTACTTATCCTTCGAATCGATGTAGGTACTTTGACCCCTTTAAACCACGTTCAGCAAATTTTTGTTTTTAGGGTTCCGTACCTACCAAAATGGTAAAATGGAACCCTTATGGTGCGACTTTCCCCGTCTGTCTGTCCGTCTGTCCGTCTGTCCGTCCGTCACACTCGATTATTTCAGTAGCTACCGAAGCTATCGACATGTGGAATAGTTGTGTATATTAGTGGCCCAAAGACACTGGAATTAAAAAAAATTGGAAATTATTTTTGTTCTTATTTAAAAAGGGGGGAAAATCGGAGGGTTGAAATTTAAAAGTGAGATAACTGTACTGTGTGGGGTATCATATGAAAGGGTTTACTTTGTACATTCTAAAACAGATTTTTAATTATTTTTAGTCATGATAGTTTTTGATTTATCGGGGAAAACGTCTAAAAAAATACCGACCCCCCCCCCCCCCCCCCCCCAATTTACCAAAGAGTTTACCAATCGAAAAATCTGAAATAATTATGGTCAATAGAAATTTATGTATATTTTACAGGAAAACTATAGCCAATGCTCTAACTAGCATAGTTTTTTTGATATTAACAGTAAACCTCTACAAACAAAGTTAGTTTTGCGGTTCATTAACAAAGGTAATTATTACCGTTTTACATCTTTGTTTTTAATACGTCATAAATCGTTAAAGTTACTACAGGTTTGTACGGAACCCTCGGTGCGCGAGTCCGACTCGCACATGTTTATATAGGTAACTAACTATGTCTCAGCCCACACTCAAGGTCGTACGGAATATACCTAAACATTTATCTATGTCAATATCCGTTCATGAGTCCCATCGACCACACAACCAATAGACGCCTAATTACTATGCTTTCGTAATGCAAACAATTCAGTCAAATGACTCATAGTAAGCAGGCGCGGGGTACTAAACGCTGATTGGTCTACTCAAGGTCAAAAAATCATAAATCAAATGGGATGAGGTCCTAACTCCTAATAATTATTTATCGATAATTAATTATCGATACACTCTAATTAATATTTAAATAACTCGGTAGGTTTTGTTACAAGGGCGTGGAATTATATAAGACCTATTAAGTCTGATGTGTTGTCTGAAAATGTTCGCCCTAGTCCGAATCGTTCGGTACCAACTTTAAGTCGGAAGGGTTAGTATTAGTATAATGAAGTACCTAGTAGTCCCTATAGTACCTAATCCCCCTAAGATTACGAGAATAATGGCATATTAGTGATCAAGACCCTCGCAACGATAGTAGGTATACCTACAGGTATTAACTATGTGGTAATTATGAATGTAACTACCTAGTTAGTTTGTTGCTATGCGTTGGAGAAGTTCCATCCTCTACTTCCAACAATATTCATTATGCTAAAATGGTCAACTTTTCTAATGGAGATCGAAGTGTCGAAATCGGATCTAAGACGGAGTTGTGGTGTACCTAGGTAAGTACTTATTACCTAAGTAACTTCCACGACAAAATTATCGACCCCTATACCAAGGAACCGTTGTTACTTTTGTTCGTTAATTAATGTTTTAGAGGCGTCTTTTTAAATATGCCAAATTGATTGCAAAATCCATTTAGTTAGCTGTTTCAACTTTCAGCGCGTTGCATGCACACTTAAGTAGGAAGTTTAAAGTTAGTTTGTCTAGCTAATGTTGTAGTAATAATTAATACTTACATGTTTAGATATGTAGGTAATGTATTAGTTTTCTAGTTGATTAGTTTATAGTTACATCCTACACATTAATTCTGAAAATCACATTGATTATTAATTATTATCTATTGTTTAAAATGTCTTGCTTGATGTTTATAGAGCTAACTAACTAAGTACTTACTTATTGGATTTTTAAATTTTAAATCATAAGCGGCTAATTACAAAATAATTAAATAGACAACTAGATTATTTTGTGTAAGTAGGTATAAAAAGTATTTTGTGATAGGCTAAATAATATTGATTCCCGACTATAGCTAAGTATTTACTTGTTAATTTTTTTTTATCTACCTACTACAAGTTAGCCCTTGACTGCGATCTCACCTGATGGTAAGTGACGATGCAGTCTAAGATGGTAGCGGGCTAACCTTTTATGGGCACGGCAGTTCATTATTAAACACATACTTACCCCTATTCGGTTTCTACACGGAATCGTACCGGAACGCTAAATCGCTTGGCGGCACGTCTTTGCCGGTAGGGTGGTAATTAGCCACGGCCGAATAATGTCTTACTAGTGTGAGATACTTACTACAGTAGGTAGGATAACGAAGTAATTCAACTTTAGTTACAAGATTTCGATATGAATTTTCGTCTGATGAAAAAAAATTAACTTTAGTTACAGCATCGATGGTTAGGTACTTACAGCCTAATATCGTTTTTTATATGAGCAAAAATATTATAACATATGTGAAATTGTGTTTGTTTGTCTGGCTCCGTTGCGGCGTGATTGATTGTCCTTCAATCACGCCGCAACGGAGCAACGGATTGACGTGATTTTTGGCATGGATATAGTTGCGGACCGAGAGTGGCATAGGCTAATCAAAAAAACTTAAACCACACGGACGAAGTCGCGGGCATTAGCTAGTGAGCAAATAATTAAGTCGTTTTGGCCAAATGAGTTTATCTCGAAGCACACAATGACATTTTTAAGTTTATTAATCTCATTCTCAAGAAGCTGGAAGAATGGATTAATGGCAAGAGATCGCCAAGCGTCATAAGGGGGTGCACACTAGGGCTTTCGAATACCGGTTTTTCTCAATACCGGTATTAATACCGGAATGATTTTTTTCAATACCGGGATCCCGGGATCCCGGTATTGGAAAACATTTAAAATGTGGTAGATGTTTTTTAACTTAAAATTAGTCTTTTCTGAAGCAAACGCCACCATAAAAAACAGTTTTTCCATAAAAAATTTTTTTCATCAAATGAACTCAAAAAAGTGCCTTTTCTGCATAGATTCAGTGAAGAAAAGCCGTTAAGTAACTCTTTCACTCTATTTTATATCATGCAATATTTTATGAAATAGTACTTTCTTTAAAAAAATCACCAAGTATTGATTTTTAGATTTATTTGTATTTTGAGATAGTTATTTACGCGTTGAATTAATTCTTACGGAACTATCGTTTGTTTCATGTATGTATAAGGTGAAAATTACGGACCACGTAATGTTCTGAAACTCCATCACATCATTTTAAATACAATCGTATTAAGTAATACTTATATTATTATCATATAATCAATTTTTTATTCATATCAATCAGAACATCAACTAAGTATATTATGATTTTTAAAATAGAACTATTTTTGGATGAATTCTTACGAAAATATATATTTTTAACCTCCATTGAATTTTGAACTTTTAATATAAAGTATATTTGTGACGCACTTTCTCAACGTACACACAAAATTAAATAAATATGGCAGGGAATTTTAAATAATTAGTGAAATTAGTGTCGAAGATTGTACTTTAAACTACTATCGTTGTCGTCGTCTCAACCTATAGACATCCTGGACGTAGGTCTCCTGCATAGATCGCCACAGAGCACGGTCTTGTGCCCCTTGTTTCCAGCGTCTCCCAGCTACACGCTTGAGATCGTCCGTCGACCTAGTGGGGGGTCGTCCAACACTGCGCTTCCCGGTGTGAGGCCGCCATTCAAGCACTTTGGGACCCCAACGCCTATCGGTTCTACCAGCTATGTGCCCCGCCCATTGCCACTTAAAGCTTGGACTCTTAGAGCTATGTCGGTTCCTCTGGTTCACCTACGGATCTCCTCATTTCTGATTTGATCACGCAGGTATACTCCAAGCATAGCTCTCTCTATTGCCCGCTGAGTGATCCTGAGCCTTCTTATCAGGCCCAAAGTTAGCGACCATTTTTCGGAGCCGTAAGTCATCACTGACATCACGCACTGTTCGAAAACTTTCGTCTTCAGGCACTGAGGAATTTTGGACGAGAAGATGTCGCGGAGTTTCCCAAACCCTGCCCAGCCGAGTTGGATTCGGCGGTTGACCTCTTTCTCGTAATTGGACCTACCTAACTGGACTGTATGTCCTAGGTATATGTACTCATCAACAATTTCGAGTGCAGAATTCTCAACTAACACAGGTTGAGGCTGAACGTGTGCATTAGAAATGATCTTTATCTTGCTCATATTCAATTTTAGGCCCACCTGTTAAGGAACTACTAAATGAGTAATAAACAATATCTTCGTAAGAAGTCGACGAAGTCGAAGAAAACGATAATTTTGTCAAAACACAAATTAATCTAAAATTCATTAGTTATTATTTAAAAGAAAATAATATATCATAATAAAATATGCATTAGACTTTATAAATCAGATTTGTGAACGTTTTGAGAGAAATAGAAATGCCAAGCCACAGGGATCTAAATTCAAACACTAATTTTTCCCTCTGAGTGAACAAAAACGACTTTTCTTCACTGGTTTTAAGCAATAAAGGCGCTCTTTTTGAGCTAATATGCTTAAAATACAAGTTTTAAACTTAGCCGAATAAAAAACAGTGGCATCTACCAAGAAATATATGCAATAGTCACTGTTTCGTTTATAGTGTCACCAATACCGGTATCCCGGTATTAGACATTTCAATACCGGTATTGAAAACCGGCGAAAAAAGTCCGGGATCCCGGTATTGGCCAATACCGGGATCCCGGTATTGGAAGCCCTAGTGCACACGCACAGGGCGCGCCCAATTAAAAGATGCGGCTTTTTAGGGTTCCGTAGCCAAATTTGGCAAAAACGGAACCCTTATAGATTCGTCATGTCTGTCTGTCTGTCTGTCCGTCCGTATGTCACAGCCACTTTTTTCCGAAACTTTAATATATATATAGCTGCTCGTGCTGATTCACTGATTGATCACCTCTCCTGTAAAATTTTGTATGAACATTTTTTTTTTCACTCATCGTTTCGTATAGAAGACAAAAATTCATTAAGAGGAAAAATACAGAGAGAGCTGATGATTTAGGATTTCGAAGACGGATGAAGAGCACCAGCCAGGGTATCGAAGATAGGTGGGGGGTGCTCGACCAAATGTCACTCGAAACTTCATCCAATTGACAGTGAGATAAAAAAAATTTCAAAATGGCGGATTTAAGATGGCCGCCATACAAATTTCCACGGTGTCTATCTCGGAGAGTATAAAAGATGGAAGAGTGGTTTCTTGGCAAAAGATGATCAGGACACGAGGGTCTACTTGATGAACAGGAAAAAAATTCAAGATGGCGGAATTTATTTTTCCATAGAAAAGGGTATTGAAGATAGGTGGGGGGTGCTCGACCAAATGTCACTCGAAACTTCATCCAATTGACAGTGAGCTGAAAAAAAATTCAAAATGGCGGATTTAAGATGGCCGCCATACAAATTTCGTCGGTGTCTATCTCGGAGAGTATAAAAGATCGAAGTGTGGTTTCTTGGCAAAAGATGATCAGGACATGAAGATCTACTTGATGAACAGGAAAAAAATCAAGATGGTGGAATTTATTTTTCCATAGTTAATGTATGGCGAATATTGAAGAGGCTACAAGTGTAGAACTATGCAAGACTACGGTTCCTTTTCAAGATTTGTTTTTATGGAAGAAATCTCATTTTGACGAATGGTTCGGAGAAAAAAATATGGAGAGAGATGATGATCGAAGGTTCGGATGATGGGTGAGGAGCACGATCAGGGTATTAAAGATAGGTACCTACTTAGGGGCTGCTCAAAGAAAAAGGGAGGGGCGGGGGGTTGGTGGTCTTTGTTTTATGTTTTTCCTTTATGAGAATTTTCTTTTACGTCGGACGCTTGGCGTGCTGGCGCTTCCACTGTGCTCACTAGCATAGCAGTGTGTTGTTCAGATCAGAACACGTAGACAGTAAACCAGCTGCCCGATTATGTAAGAATTGTCGATCAAATCGTAAAAGTTCGGCGTCAAAGTAAAATAAACCATAACAGCATTGAATTAGAGCTCAATTTCGTTTTTCGAAATTGAGCTCTAATTTAATGCTGTTATGGTTTATTTTACTTTGACGCCGAACTTTGACGATTTGATCGGCCATTCTTACATAATCGGGGGGCAGGATAGTAGGACAGCGAGTAAGTATACAGTCAACCACGCGGTCCACTACGCGGTCCGCTGCAGCGGGCCGCGCAACCACGCGCCATACTAGTTAAGAACTATACCTACTGTTGAAACTTGGTAAGTAGATGTATTCTGTGAACCGCATTAAGATTTTCACACAAAAATAGAAAAAAAACAATAAATTTTGGGGGTCCCCATACTTAGATTAGAACTGAAACTCAAAATTTTTTTTTTCATCAAACCCATACGTGTGGGGTAGATATCTATGGATAGGTCTTCAAAAATGATATTGAGGTTTCTAATATTATTTTTTTCTAAACTGAATAGTTTGCACGAGAGACACTTCTAAAGTGGTAAAATATGTGTCCCCCCCCTGTAACTTCTAAAATAAGAGAATGATAAAACTAAAAAAAATATATGATGTACATTACCATGCAAACTTCCACCGAAAATTAGTTTGAACGAGATCTAGTAAGTAGTTTTTTTTAATACTTAATTTAAAACTTACTACAGGTTTGTACGGAACCCTCGGTGCGCGAGTCCAACTCGCACTTGGCCGGTTTTATAAGAAGACGAAGCTTTTCGCGTGATTACCGTTAACCTTCGATTAGAGGAAGGCACACGGTGATGATGATGAATAATTACGGTTTAAAAGCTCTAAATCCATACTCTAATATTATAAATGCGAAAGTGTGTCTGTCTGTCTATCTGTCTGTCTGTCTGCTACGCTTTCCCGGCTCATCTTTTTAAGGAGCTATACACGGATGTCGTCCTTTTCCAGGTACACTTTAAAGAAACGGGAATCACAGCTGTGGGGATGTCATGGTATCAAATTAAAGGTCATTTCTTCATCTCTCGTTTGACCATATAAAAATGCACACTCCAATACAAATTTTCTGCATAAATACGTTTCTACGAACGCAAGATCTGCTGAAAATGACGAAAAATGGGGTCCGGATAGGAACCCATAAAGCTAGATCCGCTGCATATTTTAACTTGAAAATTAAGAATAAAGTGGGGCTTATATAGTCCTCTATCCATATGCTGGAACATTATGCATACAAATAAATATGTTTATAGTTTATGTGGCAAAAAAAAAAATGTTTCATACATTTTTCTATGGACAGAAGCCGAGCGCTAGGCGTTTGGCGCTCAGTACGCGCCACAGAGTACATTGAATACTACTTAGTATAAAATGGCGCTAACTTTTTTTAAATTTTAGTAACAGTTTCCTGTTTTGTGATCCTAGGGAACCCCAGATATCGATTTTGAACGAAATCGGTACGATAACACAGGATTTCAAAAAGGCGCTGCCGTTTTTTAAATTTTGTTTATAGTTTCCTGTTTTGTGATCCCCGGGAACCCCAGATATCGATTTTGAACGAAATCGGTACGATAACAAAGAATTTCAAAATGGCGCTGACTTTTTTAAATTTTTGGTAACAATTTCCTGTTTTGTGATCCTAGGGAACCCCATATATCGATTTTGGACGAAATCGGTACGATAACAAAGAATATCAAAATGGCGCTGCCGTTTTTTAAATTTTGTTTATAGTTTCCTGTTTTGTGATCCCCGGGAACCCCAGATATCGATTTTGAACGAAATCGGTACGATAACAAAGAATTTCAAAATGGCGCTGACTTTTTTAAAATTTTGGTAACAATTTCCTGTTTTGTGATCCTAGGGAACCCCATATATCGATTTTGAACGAAATCGGTACGATAATCTTTTATACATTATTTTACAATCTCGAAAACTGAGTATTAAGTTTCGGCGCATAAATAGGTAGGTACATAATATTTACCTACCGCGGCCAACAGCGGCGCGGAATGTGGCGCGGAGGCATAGTTAAGTAGTAAATAAATAATCATCTAATTAATAAATTTTCAAGTACCTAACAAAATTGGTTAGTTGGCTATAAAATCGAGCGTAGAGCGTAGAGCTATATATGTGTGCTTAATCTTAATATATATAAATCTCGTGTCACAATGTTTGTCCTCAATGGACTTCTAAACCACTTAACCGATTATAATAAAATTCGCACACCATGTGCAGTTCGATCTAACTTGAGAGATAGGATAGTTTAATATTATATAGATTAGGATTATTAGTGCTACCCGTGCGAAGCCGGGGCGGATCGCTAGTTTATTATAATAAGCTGTAGTGTGACGAGTTTTATACCTATAGTTGGTCGCGGGGTGATTGTTTACCGGGCCTTAACCGATTTTGATGAAATTTGGTACAGAGGTAGGTTGAATGTCGGGGAAGGACATACCTAGGCTACTTTTTATCCCGAAAATTAAGGAGTTCCCGCGGGAATCAAAAAACTTAATACACGCGGACGAAGTCGCGGGCAACATCTACCTACCTACTTAGTCAAAAATAAATAAAAATTAAAAAAATCTAAACTAATATTACTTTAAGATTTCTGGTTTGTATATGCTATTTTTGGTTTATTTCTATGTTAAAATAATATGGTGTTGGTATGACAAAGAGGGCAAAAACTTACTGGGCACTGAATATTTATTAGTCTGTTACTTCCTTCATGGTACAGGTGGTCTAGGTCCACGGTCTAGGCTACTTGACAGACTACTGGTAGAGTCGAGGTATTCAACGCTACATAAGTAGGTACAGAGTTCGACATAATTAACTCATAAACATAAGAATTTGACCTGCACCAGTGAGATGACCATAATGTAGGATATTACTGGCTTCTTATACTCTCTGCTTCGATGCAATCGTAAAACAAAAATAATAACTTTTTCATCATACCTATTCGAAAAACGAATATTGGCTTCAGAGGATAGCGGGAGCAAAATGTAATTTGTAGGCCAATAGGACTTTTCATTTCTCTCTTCTGATTGGTCCGAAGTCACGTGATCAATTTGTTGATCGGTTATACGACTTTTCATTTCTCTGTTCTAATTGGTCCGAAGTCACGTGATGAATTTGTTGATCTGATTTAATTTAAACTTTAAATAGGTATACGTCTGATTTTATTTAAACTTTAAATAGGTATACGTCTAAATGTCTATACATAGAAGGTTGATAGGAGTATCTTCTGGTTGGTCCACGTTCGTGCTTCTGATTGGTGCTTAAACGTATAGGTAATGTCCATACATATAGTAGGTTGATACTCCTAGCTTTTTCTCATACGTAATGATGAAAAATTGTGTGTGTCACTCGGGGCCAAATTTTTTGTTCTCGGGCGGCGTATATTGAATTCCTTCAACTTCGCTCTGAATTCAAAATAGCGCCCTCGGGGAACAAACATTTTCTTTGGCCCCATATAACACAAATAACTATTTACGATTGGATACAACTTTGGAAGTCATTCAATTCAAAGTACTTAGGTAGGTACTTAATCATTTAAATATTTTTTTTCAGCCGATGACGACATTCCATCAGAGTCGCAATGCCGCCCATATATAGAAAAAGCGCTTAAAGATCTCGAATCGGGAGACTCAGAAACAGGTAAAAAATATAATATTGTACTAGCTGATGGCCGCGACTTCGTCCGCGTGGATTAAGGTTTTTCGGTTCCCGCGGGAACTCTTTAATTTTCCGGGATAAAAAGTAGCCTATGTGCTATTATAATATAATCTATATAGATATATAATCTATCTCTGTGCCAAATTTAATCCAGATCCGTTCAGCCGTTGGAGCGTGATTGAGTAACAAACATCCACACATCCATACATCCATACCTACATCCATCCAAACTTTCGCATTTATAATATTTATATTTGATACTTGGGTACCTAACTACATATTTATTTTATTTATTTAATAAATTCTAACAGTAGGTACAATCAATTTAGGATTACATTTTAATGTGGTGTTATCATAAATTCATATGAATTTTACCGAACACCACAGCGCCGCCGCCAATAGGTTTATTCTTACAAACTAAAAATAAAACTACATTATGCATTATATCTAAGTATTTAAGATCTATTTGCACCGTCAAAAAATATTTTGCATTACTTACCTACATAATTATTAAGAGTTATATTCGTTTAAAATATATTAATCTAAAGAAATTAGTCATATATTTCTTATTACGTTCATAATATTTAGGTTTGTGTTTCAGAATCTTCAGAAAAAAACGAATCAAGTGAAGCTAGTGTAGACGTCGATACGAAAGAAGAAACTTCAGCAGAAGAAGAAGGGGCGACGGCAGAGGCAGATAGCACAGAGGGTGGCGACAGTCAAGAAGATGCGCCATCAGTAGAAGTTGCGGATGAACCATATTTGTCTCAAGTATCCTATGAAGACGAAGGAAGCCCTGCCGACGCTGAATCTAAGGAAGACGCGTCAACAGAAGAAACCGACGAAAGTGCTGAGAAACAAGCAGATGACAGCAAAGAAGACGATGGAGACAGCAAGGAAGAAGCATCTGCTGACGAACAAGAAACCGAAAAAGGTCATTATTTAAATACCATTTTAAAAAATATTATCGAAAAATTCTTTTTCAATACTGCGACCCGTGCGCCGCCCATAATGGCCTTCATGCGCATGTTGAAAATCGACATTTTAGTACATTACAAAGTTCCAACTCAATCGAAAAACAAACAAACGGAATATTATTTAAAATATGTACATGAATTTTATAAGAGTATTTTCGTGTCAGTAAAAATGTTATTGTATATTTTCTAGAAAGTGGTGAGGTAGCTGACCAGGCTGATAGTAAGGAAGATTCCGAAGATAGCAAAGAAGATGGACAAGATAGCCAAGAAGAAACGCAAGACAGTCAAGAAGATGGACAAACTAAGGAAGACTCTAGCGAAGCTGAAAGTAAAGAAGGAAAGGAATCGGAAGAACAAGAGGGTGGTGATTCTGAGGAATCTAAAGCAGTAACCGATGCGGACCAATCTGAAGAAGCTACCGACGCCTCAGAAGAAACTGATGAAGCCAAAGCTGAAGGTGACGAATACAATAAAACAGAAGAAGACGATGGATCTCAAGAAAAGGCTGAATCTGATGAAGAGGGAGTTCCGGAAGACACAAGTGACTCCCAAGAAGAAAAAGACAATGAAGAATCTAAAGAATCTGTAAAAGAAGGAGAAGAGAAATCCGAAGAGGATGCAGGAGAGTCGGCAGAGAAAGACGAATCTGTTGAAGGTGACACTGCAGAAGACAAATCAGAAGAAAAAGAAGATGGAGCTGAGGAAACTAGCTCTGAAGACATGGTAAAGGGAGAAGGCGAGGAGAAAGAAGCTAGTGAAGAAGAATCGGAAAAATCTGAAGAAACTGCTTCTGAAGAGGACGAAGAAAGTGAAGAAGAAGGTGCCCCAGAAGAAGATTTACTCTTAGTAAGTTATTTTTACTAAACTCATCATCTCAGTCATATTAAAAAGCATTTATGCCAAGATTAAAATTCCAGTTGCACATTTTTCATTTGCTCACATTTATTTGTACAGATTTGTATAAAATTATTGCTAAACACGTTTTACATAAATATATATAAATACTACACAAAACATATTTAAAAATAATCCTATAAAACTTCCACCCACTGCGGGGCCTTAGGGACCTAAGCTGCCGGTGGTCGCCGTCACGCCGTCTCAATATCCGCCGGATAACCGCGTTCTGTATCCGACCCATAATCCAACAACCAAGCAAAAGGTCCTTGAGGTGTTGATCGAAACCTTTCTGCATATTATTATTATCACGTTATACTTAGTCCCAGATTAATCAATATGAGAAAAATACCAGGTCCTAATCCTAAATTTTTATTGCAGACGGGAGAGATTCCTGAAAATCTGAGATCCCGTGACCACATTATTCAAATCTTGAGATTGGATGAAGATGCAAGCGAGGCGGAATTAATTATTGAAAAATCCGCTGACATTGTTCTCAGAGATTTGAAGAGGCTTTATGAAAACTCTATAAAGCCTTTGGAAGTTCTTTATAGATATAGAGATCTGAGTAACAGGCATTTTGGTGATCCTGAAATATTTTCGAAGCCCTTAGTACTGTTTATGGGACCATGGAGTGGTGGGAAATCTTCTATTTTAAACTATTTGACTGGATTAGAATTTACAGAGTGGTCATTAAGAACAGGTAAGGCTTTTTGAAACGTATTTCGTTTATTTGATGAAATGGTACAAGTACCTAATAATTTTTTAAATAACTTTTACAGGTGCTGAACCATCTCCAGCTTACTTTAATATTTTAATGCACGGCAAAGATCCGGAAGTATTGGATGGTACACAATTAGCAGCTGACTGGACTTTCTCGGGGCTACAGAAATTTGGACAAGGCCTAGAAGAACGCCTAAGGGGACTTAGGTATCCCAGTAAATTACTGGAAAAGGTACTTAATCGTTTACGATTTTTTAGCTGAAAAATATATCAGCTAGCTAGCTAGATTCAAGGTTAGATTATAATTTATTTATATCTTTTTAAGGTGAACATTGTTGAAATCCCTGGAATACTGGAAGTCAGGAAACAAGTATCTCGAGTGTTTCCATTCAACGACGCGTGTCAATGGTTCATAGATCGCGCTGATATCATATTCCTTGTTTACGATCCGTCCAAACTTGATGTTGGACCTGAAACAGAGGCTATCCTCGACCAGCTTAAAGGAAGAGAATCTCAGGTTTGTTTTGAAATTAAAGATTTCGTAGTAATCAATTATTAGGATATCATATAGATATAGCTATTACAATATGGTGGGTATCACAACACTTACAAATCTGCTTTATAACCATCATATTGACTTCGTCCTTGAATAGCTAAAGATCAAATAATATTAATCAAATAATTTTGCGGAACAGACTCGCATCGTGCTGAATAAAGCGGACTCAGTGAAGCCCGAAGAGTTGATGCGCGTCCAGAGTGCGTTAATCTGGAACATATCGCCACTGATGAGTTCCCCACAGCCGCCGGTGATGTACACGGTGTCGCTATGGTCGCTGCCGTACGAGCCGGGCGCGCCCGTCCGCCTGCTGCAGGCCCAGGAGAGGGAACTGCTGAGAGACCTAAGGCAGGCTATTGACCGGCGCATTGAGAATAAGATCGCCAGCGCTCGAAGATTTGCGGTAAGAACTGAAAAATCTTGTCCGTCCAAGACAAATATACTCAACAGAATCACAAGTAGAAGTGTGGTCTTTCGATGGTAGTTAAGATAAGATCACCAGCGCTAGGGAGTCGCGGTAAACACCGTTAAAGATAAAACCTACACAAAAGTATTAAGTACCTACTATATATGTGGTGTCGAATCATTGGAGGGTCTGCCTTCAAAACAACTAAATAATTATAATTTTTCAGCAAATATAAAACCAGAGTAGAAAGAAGTGAATAATTTTTTATAAACTTTTATGCATGCCTTTTTCCTGAATTTATGATAGTAAATTATGGCCCGGTGGCCAAAATTGGAAGTAATTTCTATGCCTGTTTAGTTTTTGTTCTACTAGCTACGCTGTCAGTCAGATAAGTTTGTGGGACTAGGTATACTTTGGTACTTTTCTTAAAAACTTCTCAAATAAATAATTCAGACGATTAACTTATCAAACTATCACGACGAATACCAAATGCAAGCTACGAAAAAACTATGCTACCTTATCTTTAGGTTCCGTAGGTATATGTTATTTTACACCCTATCTAATATCTTAGCTCTCGAAAAAGCCTATAATATGTCCAGCAGTGGATGCATCCAGGCTAATCCATCCGGATGTATGGATGATGACCTTATCTTATAATATGAATTGCCTGTTTACTTCAAAATGTAATAAAAAAAAATCTTATGAGTATTTTTTCTATTTTATTTTCAGGTCCGCGTAAGAAACCATGCTAAGATGGTTGACTGTTATCTTACCACATACTACAACCACAAAACCATCTTCGGCAATAGAAAGGTTATTGCCGACGCTATCATTGAGAACCCTCAGAACTACCACATCTATGAGGGTCTCAGTACACTTACCAACATTTCCAGGTGAGTATTCAGATCAATTCCACCTGGCAGTTCTATATCTTTTACTTCACCTAGTTACTCCTATCTGATTATAACTCAGAGACGTGAAACCGGCGCTCCATGCATCGGAGTAACATAGGTACCGAAATTGTGTGCAATCATGTGAAGTCATGACGTTTTAGAGTTTCCTGTCCACAATAAATTCAATTCAAATCCTAACAATTCATAATTTTCAATTCAGATTGCATTTCAGTTTTAAAACTTGTCCTTTTGTAATTTTTTGAAAAGCTTGTACATACAATACTGTCCCTATAAGCTCATAATATTGATGATGCCTATATCAAAAATAAATTATTTCGAACTGATTATTAAATATAGGGTCTTCCAAAAGACCTAAAATTCCCAACCTCGGTTAGTTTTAAGTTTGGTAACCATTTTAAAATAGGTATAGATTAAAGAAAAAAGGTGCGTTGTAATTTTATGACGTCACAACTGTGAATTTCATACAACTTCCATACTAGAAGTGCGTTTTTTAAGTTTGATAGAGTTGCTGATTTGATTGAGTTGTCATCATCCCTATTATTCCTTTTCGTGCGTCTATTTTCCATTTAATATTTTAAAATGTAAAATTAATTTTAGGTACGATCTTCCTGATCCCGAAACGTATCGGGATTTCTTCCGCCTGAACCCGCTGTACGAGTTCCAGCAGCTATCCGCGACGTGCACCTACTTCCGCGGCTGCCCCATCACGCAGCTCGACGTCGCTATCGCCTATGACTTCCCCGAACTGGTCGGAAAGTACAAGAAGATGGTTGAAACTGCCACCCCCCAGGGAATGCCCAAGAGTTGAGACGCAGCCCCTCGCCACATTCAAAAAATTAACACCCGCTTTTTATTTTAGCGAATTGGATTAGACGAATATTTTTTGGGCACATTATGCATTTCTTTTTCTAATTGGGCGTCGTAACTCTTTAACTTTTTTTTAAATATAAAAATACCCGCATTTTCTATTCATTCGTTTAATTTATTCGTATGGTAGTTAGATCATTTATTTTGCTTAAACTCCTATTTTTTGACGAACGTTATCGTGTCTGGGTGATAACTAGATGTTCTAAGACAATTTTCTTTTTGAGTTTTAGTGGACGTAGAAAATGCAACACACTTCCATCTTCCTAATTAACCATTTTTATACGAAAAAATTAATCAATCTAGTCATAATGTTTAAAGTTTGTTAGTAAAACGTTGTTATTATTTATTTTTTATTTATGAGGCGCGTTCCTAGAGTTCTAGGATCTAAGTTATTAATAAATTAAAGCGGTCTCAACCCTGATTAGGTATTTCTATGTTAGAATGAGACAACTATGTGAATACTTAAAATATAAAATAAAATATTTTTAACGTTGTTTTATTTCATGAAGGAAGATATCCAGAAGAGGTAGGAAGGTAGTCTGCAAAGAACCCTTATAGTTTCGCCATACCCGTCCGTTTGTCTGTCCGCGGATTAGCTCAGAGACTATTTCAGCGTGGTGGGTCGAAGCTCATTCCCTCTCTTCGAGAGTGGAGGCCTGTGCCCAGCTGTGGGACGTTAATGTGCTGTAGTGGTGCTGGTAGTGGTATACATATTAATCACGCTGACAAAGTGGTAAGAATATTTTTTTAGGGTACCTCCCCTAGCCCCCTGCTATTGTCCGTTCCATTTATGCTTCATCAAATCTTGGTTGCTTTTTTTATCGTACTGGTACTGGGCTGTGGAGACCAAACCAGGGTTAACTAAAAACACCATAGAGTAAGGGTGAGTAAAACGTAGTGATTGTATACTCTTTGGGTGAGGACATAGAGTAAGTATGGTGAGGAGCATGCACCACAAGTCGGACGACCAATGTGGTTTAACCTCGGCAGGGCGATCGGCTAACAAAACAACTACAGTGTAACGATCGCAATCACCTCTGATTGGTTAAACTCTTCCAATATTGGACAAAATCCATTGACGCAGCAAGAATACCATAAATTCAGCCAATCACTACAATAATAATAATTGATACTTTAACAATGATTGATGCAATATTGATGCAACCTGCATCAATAGTCAATACACAATCGCCGTACAGCCCCGTTAGGGTTATATTATTCTATGCGTACAGCATAGATAAGTATTGTATAATAGATAAGTATTGTATAACCAGCCGAGCGATCGCGTAACTTCGGCATCAATCATTGTTACAGTATCAATTGTTGTAATTGGCTGAATTTATGGCATTCTTGCTGCGTCAATGGATTATGTCCAATAGTGGAAGAGTGTTAACCAATCAGAGGTGATTGCGATGTATCAATGATTGATGCAGAAGTTACGCGATCGCTCGGCTGGAATAGATGTCCATCTCACGTCAAGTTTTTGGTCCCAGAAAACAGCGCCATCTAGTGGTCGTAGTTCAAACTCAGCAAACCATATAGTAGGTATATATACCTACCTACTTACCTATATTCATTTGTTTACCACTCAATTATTTCAGTCATTGATGTAGAATTTTAGTACCTATCTTGGAGGAAGGAATTACGACTGCCGTCTAGTACCTATACTAGATTTCCGATTAGCGCTTAAAATTGGGCCCGAGAAGTAACAGCACATAATACGAGAGTGCTCTTATGTGACATTAGTATGGTCCAACCATAGCCAACATAACGAGGCGTCAAAATGCTGCAGTGCTCCTTTAAAAATTGTTCTAATTTCCACCGCAACACTAAAACTTCGAAGGGAATATCTTTTTTTCGGTAAGTTTATATCAATAAAATGTTTTTCATGTAGTTAAATAGATTCAAACGGTAAAAAACTATTAGGCAATGTTATTGTTTGGCCACTGTTTGTGACAACTTGTCAAATATTGTAACAAATATTGATTTTTCGGCAAACAGGGGATGCATGGAGTAATATTGGTACTTTAAAAGTTTTGTTGTTTGTAGATTCCCTAGCAATCCATTTAGTTGTGCAGAATGGAAAGCTATAGTCGCGAAAGAAAGAGGAGTAGAGTTTTTTCATCCATCCAAAAATCAAATATCAAATAAATATTATAAATTGGAAAGTTTGGATGGATGTATGGATGTGTGGATGTATGGATGTTTGTTACTCAATCACGCCCCAACGGCTGAACGGATCTGGATGAAATTTGGCACAGAGATAAATTATAGTCTGGAATAACACATAGGCTACTTTTTATCCCGGAAAATTAAGGAGTTCCCGCGGGAACCGAAAAACCTCGATCCACGCGGACGAAGTCGCGGGCATCAGCTAGTACAAATATATGTTCAATACATTTTGATAAATTAGATATTACTGAAAAACACGCAAAGGCGTCGATTACTAAGAACAGCAGTTCCCAAATTTCAGGTATTTATTATAAACTATATAAAGTCCGCGACTTCGTCCGCGTGGATACATATTTTTTGATTCCCGCGGGAACTCAGTAATTTTCCGGAATAAAATGTAAATGTCCTTCCCCGGGATGCATCATGCAACCTATTTCTATACCAAATTTCATCAAAATCGGTTGAAAAGATAAGCAGTGAAAGCGTGGCAGATAGACACACTTTCGCATTTATAATATGAGTATGGATAATAAGTTTATAATATGAATATAGCTCGCAAATTTTATGATTTTTTTAATTAAATAAATCAAGCAAATCTTTAACAAACTTGAAAACGCACTTCTAGTAAGTATGGAAGTTGTATGAAATTCACAGTTGTGACATCATTAAATTTCAACGCACTTTTTTTTTAAATCTATATTTTAAAATGGTTATCAAACTTAAAACTAAGCGAGGATGTGAGTTTTAGGTCTTTTGGAAGACCCTCTATTTAATAATCAGTTAGAAATAATTTATTTTTGATATAGGCATCATCACTATTGCGATCACTGATCAGTATAATTACCTTCATAAGACTTAGATTTTTAACCATACTGTATAACACATATAAGCAGTAGTACATAAATGTCAGCTTTGCGTTTAAAATTGAATTGAATTTTTAGAAAAAATAAAAAATTGTGTATTTATTTATTTATTGATGAAGGTTTAATTAAGTTGCTATTTGACTAATTCCATGTACTTCACTCGGTCAGTTCATTGGCGGGATCTCCATATTAGAATTATTGACATTAATACGAGTATTTTGACTTTGGTAAACCAGTCTGTTACCGACAGACTCAGCGATTATTGAATACTTTTGTGTCTTTAAGTTTGGCCAAGTTTTATAATTATCTAATCACATTAAATCTCTCGTGAAACCTCTACACATTTAACCATTAATTATTCGTGCAAGTTTTAAAGAGAGTACAAATATATTTTAAACTAATTTAATTATTATTCGCCCACTTCTGAAATTATGCTCACATAAGTGAGCAGATAATAAACCTTCGACTAAAAAAATATTCTGCAACTCCATGTCTCCATTGTTCCAACTGTTGAATTTTTCTTTTTTGCGCTTTTCTAGGAAGACAAAAGGTCTTAAATAGAAATATGTTAAAATCATAAATAATCTTACATATTAAGTTATAAGGTTTATAATAAATTGTCGTTCTTGATATTGATAATGTAATGACAAGAGTTGCTTCTAGTTCCAAAATAGAGCAAAGGTACCAATTTGGCAACGAATGACGTACCTTATTGCCTACATATTTAGTTTTATTATAATAATAAATATTTTTGTACATATTTTAAAAATGACCTTTTATTTTGGATTGAAAGATTATTGCTACCTTTTCTCTGATGACAGAATGTCTTAAAAATTTATATTTTCCAATCTCTATGTAGCTATATGTGTTAGTATTAAGGTGCATAATTAACTGAAGTTGTTGCTAATATAATACCTTTTTCTACATTTAACAGTCAGATACTCAAATGTTTATGTGTTGTCAAATTGGGACATTTTTGCGATAATTTTTGTTCGTGACCCTGTTTCTATTACTAATTCTATTTCAATGATTTCAGTATTATTATTGTACTAAATACATAAGATATATTTAGTACTAATAATAATACTGAAATTATGGATCAAGGACAATTAATAAATACAGTAGATGAATTTTATAATTATTATTTATTGAGTTAACAAAAATAACTTAGGTTATGTAGATGTAGTATTCATTCAAAGTCTAAAATCACACGTCACATCTCAGCACTGAAAACTTTTGTAACTCGGCGGAGGAGAGTAAAACTTAACGCGAATAACACAATCACAGCAAAAAGAAAATTTTATAAGCATTGGTGTACATGACGACGGCCATATTTTTTTGTTTTTTTGAGGGACTGAGGGATGTGGCCTAATCATCTAATGCTGTGCGGAATCGATTGTCAATGATCGATTAATCGATTATCAACATCATCGTTTGAACTCGATTATCATTAAGAAAATCGGATAATGGGAGAAAATCATGATAAGGTAACCCTACTTCCAAAAGGAATCACCGTTACTAGTAAAAAAAGTGTGTGTGTTCGCAATCCACACGGCAGAAGTGAAACTTCAGAAAAGTAGGTTACGAGAGAATGAGATAAATATAACTTGTATTCTATCTCATTCTCTCGCAGGCTAAATCCCAATTATGAATAATATGTTTGTCTCTTTTTGGTGTCGCCTTTAAAATAAATCATAAAAAGCAATTAACAAATCAGACTTTCTAGTGCTACATTTAAACAATCAAACAGAAAATTACAAAAATGGAACGCTTTGTATACACTGGACTCTGGTTGGAAATTGATGACTGTTTGAAGTGTAATTTAAATATTTTCAATGTTTCATTTTTATAATCTGTAGAAGACAATTTGTAACTAATTTCGTAAGACAATATTTTGTATTCTTATTTCGAACTAATAATCGAACCAAATCAATAACCTTTATTCGCTTAAGCGAATAAAGACACATTCGAATCGGCACATCTTTAAATTGTGGCAACTCTAAATAATATTTGAACAAGTTTTTTAGTAATAGCAACACTGTGTTATCATCTTAACACATGTCCACTAGATGGCGCTAGTTTTTTGGGACCTAAGTTTGTTCGAAGACGACATAGTATGGCGTACAGCTGTCAGCATAGATAAGTATTGTATAACCTGCAGAGCGATCGGCTATAAATTGTCGCAATATCACATCCAAAAATGTCCTAAAGGATATCCATTGTTACAGTCCTTATAGCCGGCTTCACGTAAGCTTTTTCAGGATTACAGCAATGGGTCGCAAACCACAGATTACTAGTCACGAACTCTGAATATCGATATGTTGGTAGTGCAGACCTATTTATAATCCGACTAATTTGAATGTCTATGGTAATCTAGCAATTTGAGTAGACATAACAGCCTTCCAAATTTAACTGCGTTACCTATTTAACTAAGTAATATTTTAGAGTCTGTGGTTTCTTGTGATTTTCTATTTATTAATTGGCTTTGTTTTTAAATAAATTTATAATACAAAATACTTTAATGAAGCGATGCGCCTAAGATTAGATTTTCTCTTTACGATGCAATCAAAGATACCATAAGCTAGAGATATCTCGAGATACCGAAATTGTCTATGGATATTTTCATTTTAATCACAGATTAAGTATAATTTATTGCGCAAAGGATCAGCCTGGGTGTCCAACGAGGAAATGCAGCCTGCATTCTTGCCACCATTCCACGCGGGCATGTTTCTAGCTTTAAGTTCTATTGTATTGTTTTAAATAAAGATTTAAAAAAAGTAGTACATAAAGTTCTACTAACTATGTAGGTACTAGGTACCTACAGGCTACATAACTTAATTCTTTTTTACCGTTAATTTTAATTATAAATAACTAGATGATTCCCGCGACTTCGCCCGCGTGGATTAAGATTTTTGATTCCCGCGGGAACTTTTTAATTTTTCGGGTAAAACTAGCCTATGTCATTCCCCGGGATACAACCTACCCCTGTACCAAATTTCACCAAAATTGGTTGAACAGACGAACCATGAAAGCGTAGCAGACAGACAGGCAGACAGACACACTTTCGCATATTTTATAATATTAGTATGGATGTAATATTATTACTTATTATTAACTAGCGATCCGCCCCGGCTTCGCACGGGCAGCACTAATAATCCTAATAGTCTATACCTATTATAGCCAGTGGGCAGTGGGCAGGTTTTACATTTCAAGCGTGAGTTGGCAATACTGCGAATGAGAATATTTTATTAGCTAGACATAGGTACGGTATACCTAATAAAAGGTAAATTGTCAATAGAATGTCATAAATTAAATAACATTTTGAAGCCATTCCAATATAGCTTACCTAATTACTTACCTACTTGCTTGAAATAATAGTATTTTCTATTTTTACCTAACAAACAATCTATTCGAGCTTTTTAATCCTTAAATTATATTTATTTTAGATATTAGAGTCGTAAAACGATTATTGGACACCTTATGTCACCGCTAAAAACACCTCCCACCATGTATCAATGAAAGCCTAGTTTGACGTCACGTTTGTCATGGTCCGTAAACGACATCTTACTTCAAAAGTCTTACGTGATACCAATTTTCAGCAAATAATTCTATCGATAGTTACTGCATCAATGTCAAAACATTTTTTTGTCCTCAACGATCCTTTACGGACAGTCGCAGTGATACGTGAAGCCAAAACCATGTTTTGACATTGATGTAGTCCTTTAATGATTGCGACAATTTATAGCCGATCGCTCTGCTGAAATAGATGTCCATCTCACGTCAGATTTTGGTTCCTCGAAAACAGCGCCATCAAGTGGTCATAGTTTAAACTCGGCAAACGATATTGTAGGTATATATACCTACCTTTATATACCTATATTCATTTGTTTACCACTCAATATTATTATTCAGTATTATTATTGTACTAAATACTTAGGATGTATTTAGTACAATTATAATACTGAAATTATGGATCAAGGACAATTAATAATAAAAACAGTAGGTAGATGAATTTTATAATTTTTATTTAAATAAGTAACAAAAATAACTTAGGTTATGTAGATGTAGTATTCGTTCAAAGTCCAAAATCACACATCACATCTCAGCACTGAAAACTTTTGTAACTTTTGTAACTAACTAAGTAAAACTTAATACGCAAATAACCACAATTACAGCAAAAAGAAAATGTTTAATGGATTGGCGTACATGACGACGGCCATATTTTTTTATTTTTCTGAGGGATGTGGCCTAAATCTAATGCTGTGCGGAATCGATTGTCATAATCGATCAATCGATTATCAAAATGATCGTTTGAAATCGATTATCGATTATTGGGAGAAAATCATGTTACCTTACAAAAGGAATCACCGTTACTAGTAAAAAAAAGTGTGTTCTCAATTAACACACGGCAGAAGTGAAACTTCAGAAAAGTAGCCTACGAGAAAATGAGACAAAATATATAACTTGTATACTATCTCATTCTCTCGCAGGCTAAATCCCATTATGAATATGTTTGTCTCTTTTTGGTGTCGCTTTTTCGTTTCGTTTTCGTTTTATCAACCAGCCCCCCTAGCATGGGCCGGAGATAAAAATTTTATCCCCCGATTTTATCCACTGACAAGAGATAAAATTAAATTGTCCACTTCTCAGAGCACAGCAACAGGGGAGAGGAGAAGTTTATCCCCGTTTGACATTTCACGGGGACTCGGGGGACTATTTATCCACCGTTATTTAGCGTTTTTATTTATTTATTTAGGAATAAAAATTTTATCCTTTCCTCGGGGAGAAAATTGTCTCGGCCCATGCTAGGGGGGCTGCAGGGCTAGCATGGGCCGGAGATAAAAATTTTATCCCCCGATTTTATCCACTGACAAGAGATAAAATTAACTTATCCACTTCTCAGAGCACGGCAATAGGGGAGAGGAGAAGTTTATCCACGTTTGACATTTCACGGGGACTCTGAAGACTATTTATCCACCGTTATTTAGCGTTATTATTTATTTATTTAGGAAAAAAATATTTATCCTTTCCTCAGGGAGAAAATTGTCTCGGCCCATGCTAGGGGGGCAGAGGCGGATTAAAATAAAACTTAAAAAGCAAATACCAAATCAGACTTTCTAGTGCTACATTTAAATAATCAAACAGAAAATTACAAAAATGGAACGCTTTGTATTACACGTTCGTCCGGTGGCGCCACTTGTACAGCGACGACAGAATACGTTTCATCGAATTTTCAAATCACAACGATTCTAAAGAAGTTTCACTTCAAAAAGTCTAGTGATGGGTGGGTAGTAAAGTGATCTATTAGAGGGGAAATCCCGAATTATGTTAAAGCATTGTTTCACCATTTTATGTAGTCATAAAATATTCATAAAATATTCGTGCATCCCATCCACCTCCGTTCCTTCTGAGAGAATTTTCCCCAAAGGAGGTCAGTTGTCTTTATGGAGGGACATCAGCTGTCAAAGCATCTCGATTACATAACTTTTTTTAATGCTAACTGGACACTGATTGGAAATTGATGACTGTTTGAAGTGTAACTTAAATATTTTTAATGTTTCATTTTTAAAATATGCAGATAAGACAATTTGCAACTAATTTCGTACAGACAATTTGTAACTAGTTAATTTCGTAAGACAATTTGTATTCTAATTTCGAACTAATAATCGAACCCAATCAATAACCTTTATTCGCATAATCGAATCGGCACAAGAGTAAATTGTGGCAACTCTCAATAATATTTGAACAAGTTTTTTAGTTATAGCAACACTGTGTAATCATCTCTACCATGTCCACTGGATGGCGCTAGTTTTTTGGAACCAGCATATTTGTTCGAAGACGACATACCATGGCTGTCAGTGTTGCGGTCTTTGAGGTTATAATTGGTATTATTGTTGCTTTATTCTCGAATTTGTTTTGTTATTAATTGAAAAACGTTATGCACACAGATTTAGCGCCTCATTTACATACGGATGAATGCAATGTGCTAATAAAAATATTACAGAACTGTCACGTGGAGGTAAGAAAGGTTGTTTGTTTTCATTTTCGACTCGAGTTTAACATTTAATTTGCTTGTTATAACCATAATCATCCTTGTAATGCTTTTAAACTAAGAATAGGACGGACTTGCCCCCATATTGTTACGTCCTAGCTGGTTTGTTGTATGTAACTACTAAGAGTTAGGCCAATATATTTTAATGTAGAAAAAATCTATAAGTAGGTATCTATGCAACATATTACCTACTCAGTGTTTCCACAATGAGGGGAAATTCCCCATTTGAGGGGAAATTAGGGTCCATAGGGGAAGAAAGAGGGGAAGACATTAAAAGGGGAAATTGCGGGAAATCATGGGTAAAACCTAGCTTAAAATATTGCGGTAAATTTCGGAACTATTTTTTATGGACTCTACCGTGGACTAGCGTGTTGTATATGTATAAGAAACAGTGACAACACGTGCAGGTGGCGTATAATTACCCTTATTTCCATTCTGTTTATGGCCTAAAATATTATTCTGTGCTAAAATGTATGTGCTGATTGCGAAAACTGACTTGGAATAAGAGGTGAGTATACAGCCCCAAGTTTATAGATTTCTGGTGAAGCTATAAATAAAATACGAATCTACATTAATCTACGAAAAATACATTTAGTGTAAATAATATTATCATAGCATATTATCACCAGAGGCGTGGGCAGGCTATAGAAGAAAATCCATAAAGACCTTTTTTTTTTAGTTACTACACTAGGGCCAAAAATAAAAACTACTTACAGTAGAAAAAATTTTGAGGGGAAAAAAGCTCTGAGAAGGGGAAATTTGAATTGAGGCGCGGGGAAAGGAAATCATTAAAGTGGAAACACTGTACCTACTGTCTAGATCTTTTCATTCCTACATCGATGGTATTTTCCTTGCAAGGAGTACAAGCGACAATTATTATTATTATTGTCGGCTGTTACAGTCCTCTTCTTACGATAAACACCGCATGAATTAAGAAAAAAATTACACTAGTTTTGGACTTATGTAATACTTACATAAGTTTTTTAATTAAAATTTCTTATCTAGAAAAAAACCGGTCAAGTGCGAGTCAGACTCGTGCACAAAAGGTTCCATACCTACCACAACAAAATATAAATTCTTTAAGTAAATAACAAGGAAGATTTCATAACATCACAATCAGCTGTCAAATAACTGGCTTACATAATATTTCAAACGATAAACAAAAATTTTTCCTATACTTTTGCTGTGAGATCTTGCTTGTTTTCCCGAGAAAAAGGTGGTCAACAGACAGACAGACGGACAAAGAAGTGAGCCTCTAAGGGTTCCTTTTTTCCTCTCGAGGTATTACTATTATTTCTACAAGAAAAAGTTTTGTTTCAGCACCCATTCCGTAAGTTTATCGGCTATTGCAATGACTATGATCGAGATATGAGAAAATGTTTAAAGGCAGAACGAATCCAACGTCAGACAGCTAACAACGAAGAGGCCAAGAGGAAGCACGCAGAAATACGGGCACGGATATTAGCCCAAGAAAGAGCAAAACAACAATACTAGTTTTTTTACCTTGTGTAAAAAAAATAAAGTTTCAGCAATGGAGTATAACATCTTAGACTCAATAGACCTCAAAGATCCAGCCATTTATAAATCATTCACTGACAGATATTTTAGTAAAAGATACATATTAAATGCGAAAGGCATTGAAAACAATGATATTATGATAATGTTTCACTCAAACAGGATCACCTTACTCTGTCTTGCTCCAAGCCACTTCTTTTTCAAGAAAAAAGATGGATACTCTCTAAACTTTAATGTAGGGAGAGTTGATCGGCTAAGTAACCAAGTGAAGGGCAAAGGGAAAAAAGGTGGACAAGCACTGTTTCCAGAATCAGTTATTTGTAAGGTTGAATGGAATGATAACACTGCCTTTAACATACCATGTGGGATGAAAGGTACTCTCATAGAAATCAATGAAAACTTAGTAAAAAATCCTGAACTTTTAAGAGAAGCACCTGATTCCGATGGTTTCATTGCCATCATGTTATCCAGTATTGCTATTACAGATTCTACAAAGAATGAATTAATAACTCACGAAGAGTACTTGAAAATTGTTGATGGTTAGAACAACATGTTAGGTAGATTAGAATAGAAAATAAATGACATAAGTTTTCAGTTTGCTTTTTAATTATTAAATTTAAAATAGATTCCGTGTGTAGTAGATTCTGTAATTTCATCTTTAAACTCGTTCAATATTTACATTATTGAGGCAACCAGGAATCAAACCTGACTCTCGAGCAGCTTGATCTCGATCAACAATTAGTTGATTAAAGCTTAATTTGACGACCTCCCTGGCGCAGTGTTGAGCGCTGTTGTCTTAACGTGGGAGGTCCTGGGTTCGATTCCCGGCAGGGTCAATTTGGGAATTTTAAATTATTTCTGAATTTTCTCTGGTGTCTGGCGGGAGGTTTCGGCCGTGGCTAGTTACCACCCAACCGGCACAAGACGTACCGCCAGGCGATTTAGCGTTCTGGTATGATGCCGCGTAGGAACCGACTACCTAGGGGTATGGGTTTAATATAACTGCCATACCCCTAACAGTTAGCCCGCTACCATCTTAGACTGCATCGTCACTTACCACCAGGCGAGATCGCAGTCAAGGGCTAACTTGTAGTGGAATAAAAAATAGAATTATTGAACCTGAGTCAATTTATGATGCTGCCATCACTGCTTTAGAAGAAGGTATCGTCATTTTCAGTGATACAAGTAGTACACAAGTCTGATAAAAATCTCGAAAGAAGCTAAATAACTTGCTATAGGTACTTATTTGTTTTTCTTATTATTGTTATCAGTTGTAGTTTAACCACCGCCTAACCTTTGACCTATTAGTAATGGCATCTTGATAATTTGTAATTAAACAGTAAATTTCACCCAAATAACGGGCATTTGTGTTGTAAAATGTGTTCAAGAAGCATTTTTTTCTCTAAAAATAGATTATTTAGGTGCAGATTTAGTATCGCGAACATACAGACTCGCAGTTTAAGTGACAGTGATGCAAAAGTTAAGAAAACTCCTTTGTACAAGTTGCATGAAAAATATGGTGGTAAACTGGTCGATTTTGCCGGGTTTCTCTTACCAGTTCAGTACTCAGACTTAAGTGTCTCCGCATCTCACCTCTTCACTAGAAGTGATGCCTCAATTTTCGACGTATCCCACATGCTACAAACCAATGTTCACGGAAAAGACTGCATCTCTTGGTTCGAGTCTATATGCCCGGTAGATTTGAAAGGAATGCCATCTGGAAATGGTTCTTTAACGGTATTCTTGAACGAAAAAGGTGGAATTATCGATGATCTAATCGTCAACAAATTGAAAGAAGACCAACTCTACATAGTCTCGAATGCAGGTCGTTTGGAAGTCGACAAACAGCATATGAAGCAAACTTCCGAAATGTTTCGTAAAAACGGCAAGGATGTGACAGTTGATTTCTGGGATGTGACCGAAAGGGCTTTAATAGCTCTCCAAGGTCCAAAAGCGGCGAAAAATTTACAAACTTTAACAGATATCCCATTATCAGACCTTACATTCATGACGTCTCGTGTAGGTTCTGTAGCGGGTGTGGAATGTCGTGTTACTAGATGTGGTTATACAGGAGAGGACGGTTTTGAAATATCTATACCGGCTGACAAGGCGGAGAATGTGACAGAAGCATTATTGCAATCTCAGGATATAAAGCTGGCTGGACTCGGTGCGAGGGATTCGCTACGCCTGGAAGCAGGGTTGTGCTTGTACGGAAATGATATGGATGAAAGCATTACGCCAGTCGAAGCCGCGTTGACGTGGCTGGTTGCCAAGAGACGCCGTACTGAGGCTAATTTCCCGGGTGCCGATACTATAGTACGGCAAATTAAAGAAGGGGTCAGCAAAAGGAGGGTTGGAATAAGGATGGAGTCAGGAGCGCCGGCTAGAAAAGATGCAGTTCTTAAAAATATTAAAGGAGAAAATATTGGTAAGATAACCAGTGGTTGCCCCAGCCCTTCCTTAGGAGGCAACGTGGCAATGGGATATGTCGTCGAAGAGTCAAAGAAAGTCGGCACCGAATTACTAGTTAGCATCCGTGGTAAGGATGTATCTTGCAAAATCGCAAAAATGCCTTTCGTACCATCAAAATACTATGTTAAGAAATAAAAAAAGCTTTTAATTTGTACAAAATAGAAGTTTTATTTACACGTATCATTTTTGTTTATAAAATTAATAGTATATTATGATTAACAAAGAATTAAGTAACATTTTTAATTACTAATACTTTTAACACGAATAAAGGACCTTTGAAATATATTAAAATCGTGTTCACATACTAACATAACTTACCCTGGAATTCATAAACGTTGGGTAACCAGTCTCTGGCAAAATGCCGTTCACGATTCGCGTAGGACTTGAATGTAGAATCAACCTTTGTTGCAATTCATAAACGTTCGCCAAACAATCTCCTAGCTGAATGGAGAAGAAATGGAGATGTACAGAATATTGTCTATTGATTGACATGTTATCTGTGGAAATTCTCTATGGATGTCACTTTGACGCACTGAGTCACTCAAGTGAACGTCAATGTTTGTTTACAAACAAACATTGACGCGGTTTTCAATTTCCAATGGGGTCCAATTTTAGGGAATAATAGAAAGCAAAGACCGAAGCGAATTCGAAATTTACGTGGTAAAACGCTGACGAATAATACCACTTTGATAGCGGTGATGCACAACTTCATGATTTGTATATCCTGCATAAAGTCAGAGACGGCGAAGGCTGACGGTACATCCTGGGCACGTATAAGAATCGCTCTGGAGCACCTTTGCAAAAATATCGCGAAGATATGTTTGTTCGCAGATAACAAAAGTGCAGCTTACTCTCCATAAACTGAAGTCCAGTAGAACTACTTCAGCTCTTACGAGTACGTTCTAAACTGTTCCGGCAAGGTGCAAAGATGTGTTCATCAGTGCAGACTTTTGGCCTGAGGGCATAGTATACCGTCGTTACAGGGAAGCGAGAACAAGAATTCCTTCTGCTTCATAAGACTATAATATACTTATTTTTAGAATAATTGTATTTATAGTATTTTAAGAATTATATTGTATTGTGTTATAATTATGATTAAATATTGTTGCCTGATTTAAATTAATAATTCAATGTTAAGATCAAAGTTATCATGTTCTTGCTTAGTCACTGAAGTAATAGGATACCAAATTTCGAATCTATCAAACCTGTATTGGAAGTTGCTCTCATACTTTCTTCAACATATTATTATGATAATCTGCAAATAGCTGAAGAGATTTTCTTGACTTGAACTTGAACACTTTCGATCAAGTCCTCTAAACCAAAAAAATAAATCAAAATCGGTTCATCCGTTTGGGAGCTACGCTGCCGCAGACAAATACACAGATGCACAAACACGCACACCCTCTTTTAGCGTCGGTAAGTAGGCAAGACTGAAAGACCATGAAGGTACTTATAGAGCTAGTTTTATGGCATTTATACATGGCTTTATATAAAAATTCTATTTTTATTTATGAATGAATAAGTACAGAAAACTACAAAATATTATTATCCATTTAATATTATTTTAACAATTAATACCAGGCTGAAGAAGGATTTCTTGTATTGCTAGCCACTTCCTTTTCGTCTCAAGAAATGCACATATCATATTATGAGGCCATCCAACTAAATGAATTAATCCACGACCTTTATTCTCACTTCTTCAAACCAGAGTGATACAAGATCTTTGCTCAACCTGAGGATAGTAGAACAGCGTATGTTCTGGAATTGCCTTTAGGTACTGCGTAGTACATACATTAACTGTAGTTCCTTTATTTTGCGCTCGATATTATGTATTATTCGTCAACATCCTATGTCCTATGAGATAAGTACAGAGTCATTATAAAAATTTTCTTCTTTCTTGTTTACTTAGTTCTGTATACCATCAATTAGCCTTGCGTCTTTATGTAGGCTGGCCGATTATATGGTATCTTTCAAGAGTCCGTCCTCATGCGGCACTTCTTTCTTCTGGCAATAGTTCATTGCCATCGTTTCAATCCCTCCCCGGCCCACTACTTAAATACTGAGCACGTGCCTCTTCTTAGAACGAGAAGGGTAACTTCCGGAAATACCCGTCTGTATCAGGACAGCATAAATCGTCGTAGTTTTATATGCACTGGCTGTAATTAGCGATTTCATCATCAATGTAAAGCCATCATTCGCTTTACACTACACTTTGGATAATTGGTGGATTTATTGGTTTTACCACAAGTACAAACTTAGAAGAACATGTTGTATATGACTCAAATCACATTTTTCTTCGATTTTTTATTAAAAATCAAGATTTATTACGTACAAATAGCCCACAAAATACAAAAATAAAGCTATGTCAAACTCATGTCATAGCAAAAGCCTCGTTTGATTGTGTCTGACTCGCGGAAATCGGCGAATCAGTATTCAGTCGCTGCTAGCGACCGAATGGAGAGTCTCTTTCGTCTATGAAATGCAAAAGAGAGTCTCTTTCGACTATGAAATGCAAAAAGCTTGAATTCGATACATAGCGCTTGAAACGTCTCGGAAAAGAGCCGTTCAGTCGATTATGAATTCCACTGTTAATTAACTAAGTATAATTATAATAATATAATAACATAAATAGAATTAACAATTGAGCGATAATAATTATTAAATTCGATATTAATGGGATAGGTAGTTGAAATGCATTAATTATTATGTATACATTATTATTAAAGATACATTTAAAAAAAAATGTGGAATTGTAAGGAATGTTGAGGCTATATTTGATTTATTTATAATACTGTTACTGTTCATTATAATTACAAATGTTATCACAGCAATTAATCCAAAATGGATATTATTATCAAAAATATGTTTTTTAATCTCTGAAAGTATATGTATTCGGACTGCTTAGGCTTTATGTAGCTTATGCTAAGGGTTAATTCACGTTGACAGCGAATTGAAGCACTAATATTTCACATTGCATATTGACCTCTATCTCTTCCAAGTAAAGCATAAATTGCTACTGAGCTACGAAAAGAACAATTATTTAGCAAGAAAAAATTCAATCCAATATTTAGAACAATTATTTTTTGGGCGAGAAAATTGTACTTTACTTGGTACTTGGAGGACTGCATAGAGGCAATAAATATCCTATGTAATATTTTCGAAATTTGCTTCGATTCGACTGCCAATGTGAATTGACCCTGAAAGAAAAATATAGGAACGTTACAATACCAAATCGTTAAATCGTTTTGCCAAAAGGCAAAGGCGTATGTATAGTGTGGCATAATTTCAGTTTGGATGCAGCCTTAGCAAGAAGTATGTAGGTATCTTATAAATGCAAATATTTTTAATTTTTTTAAAAAAAATCCCTATTTATATCACTATCATTTTTCTTCGGTCATTTATTTGCATACTCACTGACATTAAATTATTCTTAAAAATGTTTACATAAGTATATAAAATACTACATAACATTCTTAAAAATAATTGATAGGAATGGGGTCCCATTATCATAAAATAATAACTTTTTACAATGGGTTATTAACCCAATATTTTGACAAACAGTTTTTTTTAATTATAAACCCTTGCAAAAACAATAAATACGCAAGCACCAGTTATTTGTAGTAATTTTAACACAATTATTTTTGTTCCTGATTCTTTTTTATTTCTATATCTACAATATTTTTACAAATTTTATTTTATTATTATTAATAATAAATAAATAATAATAATAAAATAAAATTAACTCATTTATTACACCATAATTAAGTACGTACAGAATAAAACTGATACAGCTTTGTACAATAAATATTTGAACTTGGACGGAGATCAAAGCCTAGATGGGCGCTTATGTGCTGGTCCAATATGAATCTGCCCCCAAAGTATGGGCCGAGACAATTTTTTCCCCGAGGAAAGGAATTTTATTCCTAAATAAATAAATAAATAAAAACGCTAAATAACGGTGGATAAATAGTCCCCCGAGTTCCCGTGAAATGTCAAACGGGGATAAACTTCTCCTCTCCCCTGTTGCCGTGCTCTGAGAAGTGGATAAGTTAATTTTATCTCTTGTCAGTGGATAATTTTTTTATCTCCGGCCCATGCTAGCCCTGCTGAAGAAATACATGGCAATATCTCCAGATTTAATTTGGGTTAGTGATATGCCGGATATTCGTATCCGTATCCGCGTATATCCGAGGGAGAAGAAAGATCCGTATCCGTTACTTTTTTGACGGCTCTTTTAAGGACCTTTTACCTTATCCATTTAGATGAAGACACAGATGAAATTCTATATATAGGTAGATTAAGTAGCATTGCAAAACTATTAAATTCCATTCAGAGTATTTTTTATTTATTAAAATCAAATATTTGGCAACTTTATATTGCAAACTATTTATATTTATATCTTAGAGAGTTTCAAGGCCACGCGCACCGACACCGATTGAGTAAGAAAGTTAAAATCCGTTTCCGTATCTGCGGTTCTTGACACCAAGTATCCGTATCCGCGGATATACATATTTAACGATCCGGCACATCACTAATTTGAGATGTCATCATCCCTATGTATGTATCACCCAGTGAATGGGTATGTAGGCAAGCAGAGATAATTGCGATCAATTATTAGCCCTATTACGAAAAAACTGCATCGATCACGGTTACAATCTCAATTGTTGAGTGGCTCTTTTTCGCTATTCGCCTAATTCATTCGCAATAATTGTCACAGCAAGAATACCATAAATCAAGCCAATCAAAAATTGAGATAGTAATAATGATTGATGCAGCTTATTTGGAATAGGACTACAGGTAGTATTGATACACTAATGTAACTACAAAATTTTCTCAAACCGTTTTTTCTCATTCAGTTTGGACTAGTGCAGAAGCGCTCTAAAACTAGTGTCATTAATTAAAATGGTCCTTTTTTAAAATTAATTATTAATAATAATATTGTTAACTTAAATTGAAACTAAAGATATTTTGCATTCATCATACTAATCCCAGCAAGGTGGAGCGATGATATCCGGAGGGTGGCTGGCATCGATTGGATGCGGAAAGCCGAAAAAAGAGCACGTTGGCGCTACTTGAAAGAGGCCTATGTCCAACAGTGGATGCACAACGGCTGATACTGATGATACTAATAATAATATTAGTAACATCATCATCAGCCGTTAAAAAAATTAATAAAAAAAAAAGCATTTATAAAAATGCGAAAGTGTGTTTGTTTGTTGGTTTATTGGTTGGTTGGTCACCTGGAGAGTGACATAGGCTACTTTTTATCCCGGAAAATGAAGGAGTTCCCGCGAGAATCAAAAAACTTAAACCACGCGGACGAAGTCGCGGGCATCAGCTAGTATTTTATAAACAGAAGTTTTGTAACAACAATTAAGTTTTTGTCTTCTAATATTACTCTGTCAGTTTTTAATCTACTCGTATATTGTGGCAGAATACTTAATCATCTAAAAAATCTTAGGGTGCGTTTTCACCAGAGATGTGCTACGCGCGTTGTTAAGCCATGGATGTGGCTTTCTGGTGGGAGGCTTTAGCCGTGGCTAGTTACCACCCTACCGGCAAAGACGTACCGCCAAGCGATTTAGTGTTCCGGTACGATGCCGCGTGGAAACAGACTAGGGGTATGGGTTTAATTTAACTGCCATACCCCTAACAGGTTAGCCCGCTACAATCTTAGACTGCATCGTCACTTACCATCAGGTGAGATCGCAGCCGAGGTCTAACCTGTAGTGGATAAATTTAAAATTTAAATTTTGTGTGTGTAAAACCCACCAATAGGAGCACTTGATTTTTCGTAACTTAGACCGCTAGATGTTAGGCATTATACACGGACAGCTTGAAGCAGTCAGGATGGACTGATCCAAGCTGCGACTGCATAGTGAACTACAGTCTTCTACATACACACATACATGGAACCGCTCGAGCAGTTGCGACTGCTTCGGGCGGTAGGCAGCAGTTATCAATGGTAGCTTCAAGCTGTTTTAACTATGACTGCAAGAGCGGTCCGTGTATGGCCGGCCTTAGATCTAACAATAAGCAACTAAGCAATAAGAGCGTTTGATCACACACATCCATAGCTTAGCAACGTAGCACATCACATCTGGTGGAAAGGCAGCCTTAAACTCCTAAAAAGAATGCCTCCTTATTAACAAAAATATATTAACACTTAAAACTTTGTACTAAAATATTCTAAAATATTTATTTATAGTTATTTATAAAGTTAAAACACCTTTTTGGAATCAAAATGTAGGTAATAAGTCGGCAGTGCTAAAATTTTGCCTTTATGGAATGAACTGGTATGTAGTGTGAGAAAAGTACTCAATATAAATCCTGTCATGTCTCTATTATTATTTATGTCTTCTAAAAAAAGTGTGTGTGTGCAACTCACACACGGCAGAAGTGAAACTTCAGAAAAGTAGCCTACGAGAATGAGATAAATATAACTTGTATTCTATTACATTCTCTCGCAGGATAAATCTTATTGAATGAATATGTTTGTCTCTTTTTAGTGTCGCTTTTTCGTTTAATCGAATTTTCAAATCACAACGATAAGATAACAACTTTTGTTACCCACGATTTGGCAAAATAAAAATTATGAATTATGAACGATTCTAAAGAAGATTCACTTCAAAAGTTGAGCACAATATTAGAATGATGGCAATTTGAATAACTTGAAGCAGTCTTGATTCTCTACCAATCATATGCTGTTATTGGATATATTTACCGCTTTGTCACAACTAGGTATGTTCTTGAGCCAAAAGTTGTTGTTAGCCCCATCGAAGTGATTGCGACCTTCAGGTTGTCGGTATTAACTTGCGTGCTAGGCCCTCGGTATCCACAGTATATAGCACATTATGTCAGTGAACGCTGTCGGGCGTATCCTGGAAGTTGGCTTGGGCGAGTCGGGCGAAATCCTCTGTCAGTTCATTTATTCTTGCCGTATACTAGAAGTCAAGAGAAATAATGTTTATAGCTACATAAATATGAAAATTAAAATTGATAAAGGGCAAAACACACAGGGAACGGGCGCGGGCCGGGTCGGGTGCGCGGCGGGTTGAATTCCTTGTATTTATATGGACGACATCACACAGAACGTGGGCGCGGGTCGGGCGCGTGGCGGGTGACGCTGTGTGGATGTCGTGGTCTTAAATATAAATATACTACATTCGTAATTAAACTTTAATCCCTTAGTTTTAAGGTTTATATTTTAATTTTTTTTTTGATATAGGCATCATCCCTATTGCGCCAATACTTACATCGACTTGCGCCAATTGCTGCGACTGCGAAGGTGTGCGCTTCTCCTTATGTTTCCTTTCTTCTTGCACTCGACAGTTCACAAAGTAGTTGATTTGGTTCTGCAGCTTCACGAATATCTTTCTGTACTCGTCTTGTATCCTGTTCATTTCGTTGTTTATGTGGCTGTCTTTTTTCGCCATATATTCCTGTGAAATTGGTACACGTAAAACTTAAACCACGCGGACGAAGTCGCGAGCATCAGCTAGTACTACCTAAATAAAAAATAGACATTTGCATCTTCCATGAATTTTCGATCAATGTTTTTTAGGTCTATAGACTCGGTCGCCATATCTGAATGGGATTTCTAGGAACTTCTGACAAATGGTTCATTAAAACTAGTCGCTATACCAGAAATCGGCGTTACATCCGAATTCGCTACAGCCACATTGTTTTCCTATGAAATTAGTATACTTTAAATTCAAGGGACTTAAGTGTAACGTCGCTACAACCAAAAATTCGTTACAACAGAGGACGTTAAATTATAATTATAAATGAAATCCACTGTATGTCAAAAAAAAATTTAAATTTTAGCCAGAAATTATTGTTAACTAGATAATGCCCGCAACTTCGTCCGCGTGGATTGAGGTTCATGATTCCCGCGGGAACTCTTTAATACCGAATTTCATCAAAATCGGTTGAACAGACGGACCGTGAAAGCGTAGCAGACAGACATACACAGTTTCGCATTTATAATATTAGTATGGATTAAATAGCTGACCTTGTAAGTTAACACAGTTCTTTTGGCATTCTTATATTTCTCTTGGAGCGTTTGGTGATCGGACTGCAACTTGGCGTATTTCTGCTCTATTTGGGACATACTCGATTGCAATTCTAACATTTTGGTCTTCAGCGACTGACATTCTTTTGCACTCGAATTGGTCTTCTGTTTCCAGTCTTCTTTTTCTTTCTTTAATATATCCTCTAAGGAACCCAGACGGGATAACCGTTCCTTAAAGAAATAGGAAGAATGAAAAAGGTAAATTAAAATGTAAACTCCTTATAACGAAAAACTACCTGTTAGACAACACAAGACAGTTATTTATTATTTGAGTTTGGTTTATTTTTTTTTGATTTTTTTCCCTTTACTTTAATCTAGAATGTATACTAAAAACGGTCGGCACTTCAGATTCGTTATACAAATCTTTGTATAACGAATTTGAAGTACCTAAAAATATACCAATACCAAGTACTGAAATCAGGTTTTTTGGCACAAAATAGCATTTTGTATAAAAAATAGATATACTTCAAAAAATTAACGAATTTAACTTTTAACCAAATGGACTCGGACAATACTACAATTTTTAAGTCGTAACGCGCCAACGTTACATCGAGAGTGAACGCGCCTTCTTTTACTTGGTTTCGGACCTTGGATATTTCATAACAATATAAAAAAAATATGTATGGGCATATTTTTTAGCTAACCCTCTAGATCCATTCGAAAAATAAAATGTAGCTTTTACCTTATATTTCTCGGCTTTATGCCTCCATTCGTCGATTTCATCCTTCGCCCTCTGGCATTCACTTTGAAGTTCATTATGTTCCTTTATCAGCACCGATATCTCATTTTCCTTGGATTCTAATATTTGCGTGACTTTAGCTCTCTCCGATAGTATGAACTCTTTTAGCGTGTCGATTTCTTTAGCCTTCCGTTCTAGTAAGTCTTTTAGTTTTGTCACAGTTGCTAGCTGTTCCGTTTCCATCTCTTTCAGTCGTCTTGCACAGTTCATTTCGATAGTTTTGATTTCTAATGTGAATTTCTCGGCTATTTGGTCCCTTATGGCCTTCTCCTTCATCATTAACGCGGTCTAAATATAAAATAAAACATGCCAAATAACGATTACATAAAAAATTACGCAAAACTTCAGTTTAGTACTGTTTTTGACTAGCTCTCAACAACCAGGAGATCTTACACTGAGAATATTTTCTTGTATGAAATCTTTATTGGACACTGTCAATCAATTTAGACTGAATGAGTACCTTAATAGAGAAAGATCGCTCCGCAAAGCCATTTAATTAAATAGCCACTCTTGTAACGGCACAATAAAGTGTAATTCAGTACGCACGGCGGCCTAAAGTTAAATAAACGCTTCTTTTTCGATCGAGTAAATTTTCTCTTTTATATCTCTCTTTCTTTCGTGAGCAGTGAGTAATTTTCTCGACTCACATGACGAATTGAGCCTGGTCTGGTACTGGTATTTCTACCGATTAATAATGGCGATATCGTTAAAAATACATCGATTCTTGCAATTTATTTATTTATTTATATATTTAGTACCAAACTTAAAAACAAAACAAATATTTATAGGACATGTACAAGGACCACTTATCTCTTGAAGAGATTTCTTCCAGCAGCCCTAGAATGTGAGAATAGTGAAAAATACATAAAACTGAGTAGGTAGGTAGGTTAGGTGGTAAGTAGGTAGGAGTTTTTTTGTTAGTAAATAGAGGTTAAGACTAGGCAAAACATAACTTACCTTGGCAGCGAGAGGATCATCAAAATCGGGCGCTGGTTCCGAACTAGGTACACTCTGTGGTGACGAGTCTTCAGTATTTGTGCCAACGGAGCGAAGATCGCACAGTTTTTTGTATCTCTCCATTATGTACTTTTGAAAGAACTCAGCTTTGCCTTTCAACTCTTTCATTAAAGTTTCGTTGCTTTCTTGGGATGCTAGAGAAAAAAATACATTTTTATATTTCTTGATGAATTTAGGTATATCTATCATATTTCTATAATTTTGTGAGAAAATTACAGTTACAGAATAATAACATTATTTTTTTACATTTTATGGGATGATACAATCTATGAACTTAAGTGTGAACTTATAGCTCGCGTCTCAGTTCGGCAAACGTAGCGCTACTCTTGCGTATGTTTAAATACACCTTTACACGGCACAGGATTTTCGTGTGAAATATTACTTAGTAGTATGACAATAAAATACAAATTTCAATAATAATCATCGTAGGTACACACTTCAGGCACTAACGGTATACTTTATAGGCATGGAAATTTCAATTTTATTGTCATAGTATTAAGTCATATTTCTATTCGTCCCGGGAAAAATCCCCCGCCGTGCATTGTCGCCTATGGACGCAGGACAGGTCTTTCGTTTCAGAATATCTTACCCAACTTCACGTTGTATTTGCTCAGTTGATCCTCTAAAGTCCTAATGTGCTTCAACTGTTTTTCACACTGAGCGCACGCCTCCTTTTCTTTACGCATTGCAATTTTTTCATCTGGATAACAATAAGCACAGAAAAATATAATTAATCAACAAAACAAACAGATTCATGAAAGTATACAGGGATTTTTTTTTGTCGTGCACAAATTTTTATATGTTGTACAACAACGAAATTTAGCAAACACGTATTTTTTTTTACTCAAGAATACCAAAGTTATCGCTTACCAAAGATATCTACTTTTAAACACATGATTATGGCCACTCTACAAGCATAAGTACAAGGCCATCGGCGCGTGGTCATTGACCGGCCGTTGAACTCTGACCGCTCATTTTAATTTAGTCTAAGATGCGAACCTATTTTAAAAAAATTTAAAGAGCATTTAACTTTCAAGCTGAATACCTTCCTTTTTCCCTTTACTGGGCTTTTTACTTACTTTATTGGGCTTTGGGAAAATAGTGTGTCCATGATTTGCTTATTCTTGGCTCAGATACGGTAAAATATATATTTCAAAAAAAAGTATTGAACTATTAATGGAAATATTGTTCTATTAACGATACAGAACCACCAAAAATAATTGTGCACAGCAAAACAATCCTTCCTGTATACTCTTAACTTGAATGAAATAGTTAGATTATAAATATTTGCATAGCTTACTACAAATTCAAACAGAAACCTATTTCTTAATTTTCTCTTCCCTTCGTTTTCTTTCATTTCGTATCCTGGACATTCGGTCATAGAGACGAAAATGTTTTACTTATTCCAAAATAAAAGATTGCAAAAGTTCTGGATAATAAAATTTATTACCACTTAAATTCTTACAAATAATAATTAATCCTGTAATTAATCCGATTATAACCGAGTTATTAACCAAAAACAACCGTCCGTTTTGCAACCTGCCCTACAAAAGGACTGATCGGTCTTACCTTCTAGAAACTTGTTAAGCTTCTCTGTAAACTCCTTCTGTTTGTCCGTAAACTCCTTTTGAAGCTCAGATATTCTCCTATTGGCTCTTTCCAACTCTTCTTTAGCATTAGTAAGTTCCATTGTCAATTTCTCAACGGCTCTCTTCTCTTTCTCTATTCGCTCTACATAATCTCTCTCATGAGATTTGTACTGTTCGATTTCTCTCTGAGTTTTTATTTGGACGTCTTTCAGTTCTCTTGTAACTGCGTCGCGAGCGCTGCATACCTTTGAAATTGTAAACATTTTAAGCCGAGTAGAAAAGTTAAAATCGTATAAAGCCTATTATCTTTCTTATATATATATAAATCTCGTGTCACAATGTTTGTCCTCAATGGACTTCTAAACCACTTAACCGATTATAATAAAATTCGCACACCATGTGCAGTTCGATCTAACTTGAGAGATAGGATAGTTTATATTATATAGATTAGGATTATTAGTGCTACCCGTGCGAAGCCGGGGCGGATCGCTAGTATTGTATATATTCAAAGTTATTATCATTACTCATATTTTTATACAATATTTCATCCAAGTAAACCCAAGCCCTTACGATACAAAGGTGTTTATTTAGTTTTGACACTGATAGTGTCAGAACACAATCACGTCAGAGTAAAATACACCTAAAATTGTTTCATTTAAAGTCGAGAATCCACTAGCACAAAATTTAATTTTGCAAAGCTTTCACTTGGAGCGCTGGCTGCAGGTGTGTAGAGGAACTTGAACTTTATAACAAGGTCGTTTAGGTCCATATAACTGTATCGATAATGAGCCCTACTATAGGTACTGCATTAGCCTCACTAGTATCTTAACCCTAGTGTTTGACTATCTATACTTACTATATAATATTATAAATGCGAAAGTTTGGATGGGTGGGTGTATGCATGGATGGATGGATGTTTGTTACTTAATCACGCCAGAACGTCTAAACGGATCTGGATGAAATTTGGCACAGAGATAGATAATAGTCTGGAATAACACATAGGCTACTTTTTATCCCGGAAAATTAAAGAGTTCCCGCGGAGAGAACCAAAAAAACCTCAATCCACGCATACGAAGTCGCGGGCATCAGCTAGTAATCTTATATAACTCTAGTAGCTTTTGCGAAACCTGGAAATAAACTTACTTAGTATTAAAAAATATCTCTTACCTGCAAATATAAAGTTTTCAATTCCCCGTTTTCCCTCAGCGTGTCTTTCAGCCGTCCATTGTAGGTGTCCAGTTCCCGCAAGAGGTCGGCATTAGCCTCCTGGACGAGCGAGGCGCGACTGCCTTTCTCGTGTTTGAGCTTATCGTACTCCATTTCCAGCTCCGCGTATTTCAATTCTAGCTATTATGTATGAAACCCTTTATTCATAAATATACTGTACAGTGTACATAGTACAAATAAATAAATCCATTCATTCCTCAAATAAATATTATAAATGCGAAAGTTTGGATGGATGTATGGATGGATGTTTGTTACTCAATGACGCCCCAACAACGGCTGAATGGATCTGGATGAAATTTGGCACAGACATAGATTATAGTCTGGAATAACACATAGGCTACTTTTTATCCCGGAAAATTATAGAGTTCCCGCGGGAACCGAAAAACCTCAAACCACGCGGACGAAGTCGCGGGCATCAGCTAGTACTAGAATATAATTATCTAAGATTAAAGCTCTTTTAAAAATTGTGAACTCTTTGGTTGTATAATTAGGCTGTGCCCGTTATCCGTGTTGCACTTGCACGGTATCATTGTACCAATCTCGTCAAAATGGGTTAAGCAGGTGGACCGAGATACAAAGATATAATAGAGAGACAGACACACATTCGCGTTTATAATACATAATATAAGTATAGTTCGGATTTTTGTATTTGCTCTATATGCTTCATGTTTAATTACATTATTCTGGATACAATATTGCTTTATTTTTAAACTCAAATTATTATTTACATGTAACGCAAAATCGCAAAATAACGCAAAATCTAGTCATAGTAAATTAGTAGATTTAAGTTTTTCGTCCAACTTCTATGACTTACGAAGTTCTTCTGAATCTGTGTTTTTCTAATACAGGCATAGAAGCATTAACCTAGGTATATTTCTATCCTGAAATCTACGGGGCATGAATCAGTCTTATTCCTACGGGAAAAGCAGTGCAAGTGCAAGTTTTTCGCAGTGCTACCCACCAAAACTGTATCAATATTATTTTGATAATAATAAAAAAAGGTTAAGTTACAGGCAAATTTTTAAGTTATTAGTAGAAAATAACTTACATTTTTCACTTCAGCCCTCAGTTCTTCGGCATCTTTCCTCATTTGTTCATTCTGTACCTTATAGCTCTCTACCAGATCGCTGTCAGTGTTGGTTCCTAGTAATTCCACTTTGTTTTGCAGAACTGCCAGACGCGAATTGAGTTGCATCTCTATGCCTTTTTGTTCTTCTAGCTTTGCTCTTAGTTCGGACTCTTGTTTTCTGTGTTGCTCTAATCGCTTTTCACTTTATAAAATAATATACAGTTAAAAATAGCATACAATTTAATTAATTAATTTGGGTATAAATCTCGTTCAATTTAAAAAACAGGCATAGAAAAGCATAAAAGTATTTTAAATATTTTTGTGTGTACACAGAAACAAGATATGTATTACTAGCTGATGCCCGCGACTACGTCCGCGTGATTTACGTTTTTTCGATTCTCGCGGGAACTCCTTCCAGTAAAAAGTAGCCTATATGTCACTCTCCAGGTCCTCAACTATACCCATGCCAAAAATCACGTCGATCCGTTGCTCCGTTGCGGAGTGATTGAAGGACAAACCAACAAACCAATAAACCAACAGACAAACACACTTTCGCATTTATAATATTAGTATGATTACTTCTCAGTTACTCTGATATCTATAGGTAGAGATTCACTTGACAATTCAAAAGCACTTTGAAAGTTTATTTGAATAAAAAACATTATTTATTTATTTATCTTCATCAGACTAAGTATAGTTAAAACATATCGCGACAGGAATACCATAAATTCAGCCAATCTCAACAATTGAGATTGTAACATAATAGTTGCAGCTTTTACAGAATAGGGCTCCAGGATACAGATTAAGGTAGAGTAGTAGTGGACCTGCCTAGAAGTATTAAATTCGTACCGTTTCGCTATTTCTTCTTGCATGGTAGACAGTTTTTGGATCTGTTGTTTGTGCCGACTCAACACTTCCTTCAAAGTTGCTAACTTCCCGGGTGATGGTGGATCGCCTAAACTGTAGCAGTTATCAGGCAATGCCTCCATCAGTATCTGATTGAGTGTAGCTCTCCAGTTTTCATACTCCCTCTGAGTGGCCGACATTTTGTTACGACACATTACCAGTTCTTGTGCTGTCGCCTTTAATTTTGACTGAAAAAGTAATAGAATTTTGTACTTCGTCCTACTCACCGTTAAGATTATTATCTTATTTGTACGATGGTTTGATATATTCAACATTTTGTGGAAAGTATGCTTTCTCCACACAATCACAGTTGCATTATGCAACCTTATGCATAATGGAATATATACTTGGCAGTGTGTAGTGTACATTGTTGCAACTAGGCACTATCAGTCAATAATTGTAATCTTCTCTCTCTGCGTCGTATACCTCATTATTGAGGGTCGTGACCCCTTTCCATTATTAATCACATAATGGTAGGAGTTTTCTTGGGATAATAATGCGGTGGGTTCCCACGTCCTTCCGCATACGACTCGTCTAAGACTAAAAGGTGAGAGGAAACTCTTAGGTTTTTGTAACAATTATTATAAGATGTTAGTGATAATAACCGGAACCGACGGCTTAACGTGCTTTCCGAGGCACGGAGGAAACGAAAAGGCCAAATTTGAACCTCCAAATTCGGTCACCCATCCAGTTACCGACCTGGGTAAATGTTGCTTAACAGTCGCAATCGACTATTATGCGTTGTCACAACTAGGCCACTCGACCCTCACAATTACAATCTTACTAATCTATAAAAAAATGGGTTTTACTATAAGTATGTGAACGTAAAACTTCGTTTAAACATTGCGTGGTTTGAAATGAAAAACACAAAGCAAGGTTTGAAATGAAAAACACAAAGCCAATTTGAGCTTACACGTTGTGAACTGTATTTACGAAATATATTTTAGTCAATACATGTATGACTTACCCCAAGCTCCTTAACCTGTTCTCTAGCAGTGTTTCTTTCATTGGTTAAGTGAAGCACTTTTTCTTTGAGTTGACCAGTTTCTCCGCTGACAAGTCTACTCTGCGCCACTTCCAGTTCATTTGCAAGTCTATTTATTGTAGCACCTTTTTCAATAAGAATCGCCTCTTTCTCTCTGTCGCGTTCTGTACATCGTTTTTCTAGTATTTTTATTTCGTTATCCTAAAAATTAAACAATTGTCTATACCTATCTACACCAATATTATAAATGCGAAAGTTTGGATGGATGGATGGATGGATGGATGGATGTATGGATGGATGGATGTTTGTTACTCAACCACGCCCCAACGGCTGAACGGATCTGGATGAAATTTGGCACAGAGATAGATTATAGTCTGGAATAACAAATAGGCTACTTTTTATCGCGGAAAACTAAGGAGTTCCCGCGGGAACTAAAAAACCTCAATCCACGCGGACGTAGTCGATGCATGTATGCATGGATGGATGGATGTTTGTTACTCAATCACGCCAGAACGGCTGAACGGATCTAGATGAAATTTGGTACATACTCGTAGATAGATTATAGTCTGGAATAGCACAATAGGCTACTTTTTATCCCGGAAAATTAAATTAGAGTTCCCGCGAGAGCCAAAATGCCTTTATCCATACGGACGTAGTCGCGGGCATCAGCTAGTTAAAACTTAAAATATAAAGGTAACCGTCACGAAATTCGAAAATGTATGAGGCATTAAGAAGTAAAGATAGCGTGGTAAATATAGAGGCTCTGTTTGTACTTACTTACTCTTTAAATAAGTATAAAGCTACAGCTATATTTTAAGTAAAGGGAACACATATCATACTAATATTATAAATGCGAAAGTGTGTTTGTTTGTTGGTTTGTTGGTATATTGGGTTGTTGGTTTGTCCTTCAATCACGCTGCAACGAAGCAACGGATTGACGTGATTTTTGGAATGGGCATAGTTGAGGACCTGGAGAGTGACATAGGCTACTTTTCATCCCGGAAAATTAAGGCATTCCCGCGGGAATCAAAAAAACTTAAACCACGCGGACGAAGTCGCGGGCATCAGCTAGTAAAAATATAATTATGATTACCTTTTCATCCAGTCTATTTTTAGCTTTCATCAAATCGTTTTGCAGTCTGTCCATGTCTTCACGATGTCTAAAAATAAAACTAATCAATTTACTCTGCTCGACAGTTCAATATTATTCAGAAAATACATAGTGAAATTAATACCTATCTTGCTGTTCTCTGAACAATGCATCAGTGTCATGTGAATGTGCCACCTGAAAATTAATCATTTTATGTGATTAATAGGTCAGTAGGCGATGGGCGATGGGCGATGATGTGATTAAGGCTTCGGATACACGGACAGCAGCTTGAAGCAGTCAGAATGGACTGCTTCAAGCTGTTGTTCGTGTATCATCCGTGTAGCTGCGACTGCATAGTGAACTACAGTCTTCTACGTACACAGATACATGGAACCGCTCGAGCAGTTGCGAATGCATCGGGCGGTTGTCAGCAATTATCAGCTTCAAGCTGTTGACTATGACTGCAAGAGTGGTCCGTGTATGTTGATCACTGGCTAAGCCCGTGTATCCACGACACGTCATGACGCGGCACTCACTACTGACGGCACTGCGACGAGTGCTTATGGGTCTCGTGGATGCGCATGTTTGTGTGAGTGAGCTGTTTCGAACGTTTCTAGGTAGTTTATAACAATAAAATAATACTAATACATATCAAAATATAATTATGAAACAGTAGTGATTTTATTAATATGAGTATTACTAGCGATTCGCCTCGGCTTCGCACGGGTAGCAATAATAATCCTAATAGTCTATACCCAATGTAGCCAGTGGGTAGGTTTTACATTTTAATATTACATTGTAAGAGTACGCCCCATCCTCAACACACTTACCACAACCGCCAGCTTAGATTATAGGTATTTTACCATGCACGTTACATTATTTCTATGATATCTCATAAGATATTTTTTATTTTATTTTATTTTATTTGTTAAGGAAAACCAACAGCTTATTGTTCTAGATAGTCTTACAATTAGGTAACTTATAGCTAATGACAGGTTTTCACAACTAGACACTAAAAGAACAGGGGTACCTGTTGATACACAAAAACAGTTGTTGAGAGAAATATCAGTTGCTAATCAATTAAGTAGTTGCACTGGACTGTGTCAAAACATTGGTTAAATTTCGACGTATACTACACATATTGCTACAAAATAAGTCTATGCTAGGTTCATTATAGACAGAGTTCAGAAGGCGAGATGCACGAATAATGAATGAGTTTAATCTGTATTTAGTTTTGGATACTGGAGTATGTAATAATCTTTTTAATTCCAGACGCACGGAATGTTAAACGTGAGGGTACTATTAAATTTAGTTTCAAAAGCAATTCAGAGCAATCTATTGATTATGACTATTAATCTAAAAAAAAATGATGACTATTAATCTAAATTAAATGGTGTAAAGGACAATTTTAGAGAAACAATTCCACCATACATTGTTTTGTGTAACTTTACCTATTTAGGCAGCGCACGCCACGTATGCTCTCAGAACTCGGAAGAGATGATTTTTTCCGACTTCGTTGACATTATTGCAATTTTCGTAAGGATCTCTAATTTTTTCAAAATAAAATATAGCCTATGTTACTCGCTGATAATGTAGCTTTCTATAGGTGAATCGGTTGAGCAGTTTTCGAGTTTATCCATTACAAACAAACAAACAAATCTTTCCTCTTTATAATATTAGTTTAGATGTAGAGAAGTCGCCCTACCTGCATGGTATGAAGCCGCTGCTGAGCCTCTTGCACTGCCATGTTGGCGGCTCGGAGCTCCAGCTTCAGTTGCTCTTTGTCCTGCTCACTGCCCACCAACTTCTCTGTCAGTGACGTCATCTGCTGCTCTAGCTCAATCGACTTGTGCTTGCTTGACGCTAAAAATGTAACCTTCCTATGTTTAACAAACTCTCGAATATACAAAAACTAGAGGTCACCCGCGACTTCGTCCGCGTACAATTTCTGATTTTTTATGAGATTTTCCCGCTGCAGAAGGCCAACTTATAGCGGCTTTATAGCTTATGCAGGTGATTATTATTTAAAACTAATTACCGAAATGCCGATTTTCATGTTATAACTTCAAAAACTCAGAGCCTTCATGCAAGCTTCCAACCCCCATTTCACCCCTTTTGGGGTAGATTATCGTAAAATGGTAATAACATACTCGTAATTGCCAATTTTCATGTCTCTAACTTCAAAAACAAAGGGCTTTTATACAAACTTCCAACTCCCATTTCAACCCTTTAGGGGTTTAGTTTTCTTTTTCTTTTTTGTGTGAGTTATCTGTCCATCATCATCCCTCATTTCATACCACCAAGTAGGGGGAGTGAGGAGTTTCAGCCACATATTGGATTGGTCAACAGTCCATTTCGTGGGCACTAGGTAATGGATACTCGGAGTATCCCTGTGTGATCAAATCAGGAATGAGGAGATCCGTAGGCGAACCAGAGTAACCGACATAGCTCGAAGAGTCGCCAAGCTCAAGTGGCAATGGGCGGGGCACATAGTTCGTAGAACAGATAGGCGTTGGGGTCCCAAGGTGCTCGAATGGCGGCCTCGCACCGGGAAGCGCAGTGTTGGGCGACCCCCCACTAGGTGGACGGACGATCTCAAGCGTGCAGCTGGGAGCCGCTGGAAACAAGCGGCACAAGACCGTGCTCTGTGGCGATCCATGCAGGAGACCTTCGTCCAGCAGTGGACGTCTATAGGTTGAGACGACGACGACGACGAGGTAATGGATGACAGCAGATTGGATATTATTATTTATTTACGTGTTTAAACAAATATTGTCTATGCCTGGGTATCCTGGAGTGCGGGAAGCAAAGATTGACGGACAAACCTCAATTTGTTTCACTGTTTTGAACGCTAAATCACCCATTGCACAGGTTTAAGGTCTGAGTTCTTATAATAGGGATGATGACAACTCAATCAAATCAGCAACTCTTTATCAAACTTAAAAACACACTTCTAGTAGGTATGGAAGTTGTATGGAATTCATAGTTGTGACGTCATCAAATTACAACACACTTAATTTCTTCAATCTATATTTTAAAATGGTTATCAAACTTAAAACTAACCAAGGATGTGAATTTTAGGTCTTTTGGAAGAACCTCTATTTAATAATCAGTTAAAAATAATTTATTTTTGATATAGGTATCATCCCTATTGCACATCTTGCCTTATAGTTTGTATCAATTAGAACAAAATCCATACCAAGTAAGCAATGAGCTTCTTGCAATGACAACTCGGCTTTATCCTTGTCTTGCAAAGCAGCAGTGAGTCTTGCTCGGAGGCTGTCCACCTCCATGTCTAGTTTTTGTCTCTGGTCTGCTAATTGTTGGCATTCTTTTACACGCATCTAAAAAAATACCACATTACGAGTCTTAGTAATTTTCAGACAGCTTCATAGAAAACATTTGTTCTGAATCGTTCAATTCAATTCCCAGATAATGGATTTAGGTATGCCAAAGACCCACAAGTTGTTTCACCAGTGTCGTGTATATGAATGTCACAAATGTTCTAAATAGAGTTGTTCTATACTTTATATATTAATCTAAAAGCTGTGATCTTATAATGATAAAGTCCCAGATAGAACTTCATTGTATAAATTTTAATGTTTACTAGCTGATGCCTATGACTTCGTTCATGTGGATTGAGGTTTTTTGTTCCTGCGGGAACTCTATCATTTTCCAGGATAAAAATTAGCCTATGTGTTATTCCAGAGTCAGAGAGATCGATCTCTGTGTCAAATTTCATCCAAACTTTCGCATCCATACTAATATTATAAATGCGAAAGTGTGTCTGTCTGTCTGCTACGCTTTCACGGCCCATTTTTTCAACCGATCTGGGATAGGACGTAGGCTACTTTTTATCCCGGAAAATTAAAGAGTTCCAGTGCAAAATCAAAAAAACATTAATCGAAGCCGACGAAGTTACGGGCATCATCTAGTTTATTAATATTAGTAAGAGTATAACTTTTGACACTTAAATAATGTTTGATTACACTACAGTAGGTCAGAGATAAAAATTAAAAATATTTGACTACTATGAAGTATGAACCATGATTTGCAGAAGCTTGGACAGATAGCAGCTTGAAAAGGTGCATTAAATTGCTCTTCAGTGCAACTTACCTCATACATAACTTTGAGCCTTTCTTCATTCATGTTATGGTCTTGTCTGCCCTCAAAATTATTGATGCCATTGATATGTCCTAGAAAAATATTTAAATAAAAGATTTACAACAAGAATCCATACTAATATTATAAACGCGAAAGTGTGTCTGTCTGTCTGCTACACTCTCACGGCCCATCTGTTCAACCAATTTTGGTGAAATTTGGTACAGGGTAAGGTTGTAGCCCGGGGAAGGACATAGGTCACTTTTTATCCCGGAAAATTAAGTAGTTCCAGCAGGAATTAAAAAACTTAGTCCATGCGGACGAAGTTGCAGGCATTGTCTAGTATCTATAAATGTAGCATGCCAACATATTTGCATGTGGGATGTCTCTATGGCATAGGTATAAAGGGTGTTAATAATTTTGATACCTTCCAAATCATTCTAAACATTCGATCCAAATTATTTATACCAAGTAATCATTATAGAGTTATTATTTACTAAATATACCTAATAGTTCATCAATTTTTGTTATCATAAGCCCTGTACCTGCTGGTATACCTCTGTATTCTTGATTATAAAAATGATTTTGTCCATCTCCAGCTCCATATGGACTGTAAGGCAGCTTCATAGGATCTTCCATAGTTCTCAAGTGCTGCATATGATTCTTAGGTGTTTCAAGGAAGGGTTTTGAAGGTTCTGATGCATGTTGAATTTCCTTTAAGTGATTTAGAGATTCTACATAGGTAGGCGGCAGTCCTGTTCTTATTGGATGCTGAGCTAGAATTTATTTATTCAAAAATGAATAATATTAATAAAAACAAACTTTTTTAATGTGAATGCAACACAAATTATGGTTAGGCTGTGCACCATATTGTATCCAAACTGGACTGGGATTCCCCTAACATTGAATGATTGAAGTTGTCTGGTTCTCAAGTTGTCAATTGTTTCATTGTTCTTTCATCTTGTTTCGTTGAGTTATTAACTTAAAGTTTAGGTGTATATTAAAATATGTAGTTTTAGTTTTTGTAGTAAGTACATATTGTTTGTGCCAGTTTTATATTCTGTTGTGTAAAATGTAAAAGCCTTCTACTTTCGCCCAAAAATATTATTTTTGACCACTGATAATGCAGTTATGTAGGAATCTACCTAACGCCTATGAATTTGACGACCTCCGTGGCGCAGTGTTGAGCGCTGTTGCCTTAACGTGCGGAGGTCCCGGGTTCAATCCCCGGCGGGGTTTGGAAATTCATAATTTCTGAATTTTCCCTGGCCCCCCCCGGTGGGAGGCTTCGGCCGTGGCTAGTTACTACCCTACCGGTAAAGACGTGCCGCCAAGCGATTTAGCGTTCCGGTATGATGCCGTGTAGAAACCGAATAGGGGTATGGGTTTAATATAACTGCCATGCCCCTAACAGGTTAGCCCGCTACCATCTTAGATTGCATCATCACTTACCATCCAGTGAGATCGCAGTCAAGGGCTAACTTGTAGTGGATAAAAAAAAAAAAGAATTTACGAATGTTGTTCTTTTTGAACAAATATTTGTCAATAGTAAATTTAAAGGTTGGGCTTTAGTATACTGTCGGTGACGGAGGGGGAGGGGGAGCGGGGAGGGGGAGGGGGGGGAGGGGATTTTTTTCTATGAATTTTTAAAAATCTCATTTTGAGGTTATGTTTTTGTATATTTTTTGATATCATGAACCTCATTTATGGAGGAGGGGTAGGAAGGGAGGGGGTGAACCCCCCCTCCAAAGGAAAAAGTACTTTAGAGGGGGAGGGGGAGTTAGACTTCACCCTCTCCCTCTCACCCCCTCCAAGGCCGGTCGACGGAGCCCCGCTTCGCGGGGCTCCTTTTTCTGGGACGTAAACAAAGTAAATAACCACAGAAGAGGATGGCGGGGTCTTACAGACCCCGCCATCCTCTTCTTAACCTAACCTATCCGAGTCGGAGTGCCCTCAAGTCCTGAGCTCGCTTCGCTCGCTCTTGATAGTGGGAGCGGAGGAGGAAAAAGTACCACCGCTATGCTGTCAGCAAAGCAAGGAGAAAGTGGGGACGCTAGGAAAACTCCTTAGACTTCACCCTCTCCCTCTCACCCCCTCCAAGGCCGGTCGACGGAGCCCCGCTTCGCGGGGCTCCTTTTTCTGGGACGTAAACAAAGTAAATAACCACAGAAGAGGATGGCGGGGTCTTACAGACCCCGCCATCCTCTTCTTAACCTAACCTATCCGAGTCGGAGTGCCCCCAAGTCCCGAGCTCGCTTCGCTCGCTCTTGATAGTGGGAGCAGAAGAGGAAAGAGTACCACCGCTATGCTGTCAGCAAGGCATTTCTGGGTGGAAGATTTGAAATTTGAATTCAATAATGTCATTTGTCAATTTAGCGCAAAAAATTTTGGCGCGTTCCGTTTTTGGTACACTATCTGTGTTTTATTCGAAAACGTCAAAAAAAAGGGACTTTAATGACAGATTAGGTACTTTAGGTACTAGTTTACGTAAAACGAATCTCTATCACGCCAACTAAACGTCAATGAGTCTGTAATCTATGGCAAATGTCGTACGAAATATTGAAAAGTGGTGAAGAATTGCGAATTTTCAAAAAAATATTTCTCGAAAAGTATTAGAATTCGGAGTAAAATATTTTAGTGGAAGGCTAACCACATCAAGGTCTTTCTGTAAAAAAAATATTAACGTCCAACTCAACCGACAGTATTCTAAAGCTGAGCCTTTGTATGTTATCACTATTTCTATCTCAAGAAGTTTAGGCTGCGCGCTGATAGACTAGCTAATCCCAATCTAATCAGTCAGGCAGGATAAATCTGTTTTTAAGTAGAGATTAAACTTACCTCCATTGGGGCAAGTCGCGTCTAAAGTATAATTTCCACTACTATTAACAGAACTATTGTCATCGTCGTGTAGATCGTCGAAAGCATTTGCCAGTGTGTGTTTCAGCTAAAAACAAATAACATCAACAGTCGCGAAGTTATGGCGAAGTGTAAACAAACTTTCCCACGAGGTTATGTTATGATATGGCGCAAAATACCTCTTCGTTGAGACGCTTTCGATCTTCTAGTTCCTCCTGCTCTTCGAGTCTGTCTTGCGCGCTATTATTTATGTGAATGCTTGCTGCACCTTGAAACAAGCTCATACCAGGCCCTTCCATAATATTATGAGCTTATCCGGACAACACAACTTTATCAACAAACTTCTCGTAAGTATTCTTATGTTACGTAATTAAAATATGAATTATATTGTAACTTACTAAAATAAAGTAACTTTATTCCATATTGGAATGGTTTTATTTAGTTTATAATGTATTTTATCAACTTTTTCCAATGGTCGTTGTTTTCCCACTTTTGAGTTTTGGAATTGGAAATGTCAAATGACGTTTCAAACAAACGAAAACAACGGTGTTGCCCGATTTGTACTCTATGATGTTGCTATTAACAATTTCGTAGCTAGGATCTGTGTTTAAGACACAGGTTTAAGATTATAAAGAGGCTTTCATTTCAAACTACAGAGGAAAGATTTGATTGTTTGTGATAAACTCAAAAACTACTGAACCGATTTTAAAAATTATTTCACCTATAGAAAGGTGATAGAAAGCTACATAATCAGCAAGTAACCTCATTGAAATAGAAGTATAGGTACTAAAATTCTACATCAATGAGTAACTTAATAGACTATATTTTATTTTCAAAAAAATTATAGATCCTCACGAAAATTGCAATAATGTGAGTTAAGTCGAGAAAAAACGTATCATAGCGCTTACATGGCGCGCGCTGCGTAAATAGGTAGGTAGTTAAAGTTCGAAAACAATTCGATTTCAACTTAATTTTAAGCGTTCTCCGTTGATCGTATCTTTCTTTAGTTAAGTAAGTACCTACTAATCAAAATAGCTTCATTTTAGTCTAGGAAATGATTTCGGAGACGAGCGTAAAACCCGGCGGATCAACAAGTGTCATTAGCGGATTCGTAACTTATTAACTGCACATGGATAGTGCCTCCGCGTAACATCGAAATGTTTACGAGCAGTAAAATCGGTTCCTAAAATGTGTAGGGTGTTCAAAATTAATAGCAATCATACTAATATTATAAATGCGAAAGTGTGTTTGTTCGTCCTTCAATCACGCCGCAACGGAGCAACGGATCGACGTGAATTTTGGCATGGGAATAGTTGAGGACCTGGAGTGACATAGGCTTCTTTTTATCCCGGAAAATTAAGGAGTTCCCGCTGGAATAACAAAAAACTTAAAACACGCGAACGAAGTCGCGGGCACCAGCTAGTAATAAATACTTACAAGTATTTAGCGAAATGCTTTTAGATATAGGTACATAGGTATATGTCGATAAGATAGCAAATTGAACTTCAATGTTATCTATGACGCTCTGTTACGTTGTGTTCAAGGTAAACATAACTATAGTTACTATACATGATTTTGCAGCACATCCGAGATATTTTCATCAAGAGAAGGTTGTTATATTTTCTTTGTCTTTGCAAAATTTTGGAATAATAATGTCTTCCGGAAAGATGTCGTACAAGCGAGTTACTCATGTATTATTCGATATGGATGGGTTGTTATTAGGTAAGTGTACTTACCTATTTTTACTTTTTGGAAAAGTTATACCTTACTTCCGTCAAACCTATCTGGCCCAGTGGCCAAAATTGGAACTAATTTTTATTAACTAGCAACGCAGTCACCGCCCACCGGTCAGCTAGGTCTACCAATGTAGGTACCTGCTGAAAACACCTTAACTATACTACAGAAATATAATATGCTATGATTGCTATAGACAGTGGCGCCTCCGCCACACTCTTCAGCTTCAAAGTTTACCATGTTGCTCGGGAGTACAGCTACTGCTTTATATTCTTACTAGCTGTTGCTCCGTTGCGGCGTGATTGAAGGACAAACCAACAAACAAAATCACTTTCGCATTTATAATATTAGTATGATTAGCTTTTGCCGGCGGTTTCGCTCACGTTACGTTGTCATACAATTTTCAAAGCCTTATTTTATTGCCTTAGGAGTTGAATTTTCAAAAATCTTTTCTTAGCGGACTCATAATAAGTAGCTACTTATCTGTAAAAATCCAAATTTATTTTCAGCCCGATCAGTCTAGTGATTTGAGCTGTGCGTTGATAGATGCGCAGATGTGCAGTCATTCGCCTTTTCCTTTTATTATATTATAAACTAGCTGATGCTCGCGACTTCGCCCGCGTGATTTAAGTTTTTTCTTATTCCTGCGGGAACTCCTTAATTTTCCGGTCCTCAACTATATCCATGCCAAAAATCACATCGATCCGTCGCTCTGTTGCGGCGTGATTGAAGGACAAACCAACAAACAAACACACTTTCGCATTTATAATATTAGTATGATTAACTAGTATGAAGTATGTTGAGTGTCTACTTATGTACTTACAAATTATTCTGTTTCGATGTTTTCTTAACACTCAAGCTCTAGGAGATAATTCAATTCAATTCATTTACTTATTCAATTTTAGGTAAGTACACTGTAGGTAGGTACACTTATTGACGTTGACAATTACCTACTTACATAAAAAACATGAAGGTGATAATCAGTTACGGTATCTTAAAACTAAAGCCCTCCTGCGCGTTTGGAACCCTCGTAAGGTTCCAAACGCGCCCTGTCTGGGAAGAGGCCACAACAAACTCAGCCGGGTTTTTTTTTAAAGTGAAAACTTCTTTAGCCGCGTTGAGCACTTTTTAAAATTAAACTAGATTAAATAAATTAAATTAATTAATTAATTAAATTTTTTTAATTAATTAATTAATTAATTAATTAAATTAATTAGTTTAATTAATTAAACTAGAAAAAAAACAATAAATTTTGGGGGTCCCCATACTTAGAACTGAAACTCAAAACATTTTTTTTCATCAAACCCATACGTGTGGGGTGTCTATGGATAGGCCTTCAAAAATGATATTGAGGTTTCTAATATAATTTTTTTCTAAACTGAATAGTTTGCACGAGAGACACTTCCAAAGTGGTAAAATGTGTGTCCGGGGGGGACACACATTACTTCTACACCCTGTAACTTCTAAAATAAGAGAATGCTAAAACTAAAAAAAATATATGATGTACATTATCATGCAAACTTCCACCGAAAATTGGTTTGAACGAGATCTAGTAAGTAGTTTTTTTTTAATAATTTAAAACTTATAGGTTTGTACGGAACCCTCGGTGCGCGAGTCCGACTCGCACTTGGCCGGTTTTTTTTATTATCACCTTCTCACAAATCACCTTAATTAAGGAACTATCAGAGCAATACTTAATTAAATCTTCAAAAAATATAATACTTACTTCCAGATACCGAAGACTTATACACAATGGGATTTGAACAAATTGCTTCAAGATATGGCAAAAAGTTTACATTTGAACTCAAGTGCAAAATAATGGGCCAACAAAGTAGAGAGTTAGCTGGCAACATCATCAAGGAGCTGGATTTACCCCTCACCATTGATGAGTTCCTAGTGGAGACTAGGAAGATTTTTATTGAATTATTTCCCCAGTCTAAAGTTATGCCCGGTAAGTTGGTATAGCATGGCTACCGGGGGGCCTGAGCCAGTCACCGTTATTTGGTTCAGTTGATATTTATCTTCTATCTCGAATCTCGATCTCTCCCTACAATATTTTATGATATTATAAAGCCATACTTAAAGCGTATCGTTTCGGAGTCGTATATAAAGTAAGTTACAATTGCAGCATCAAGAAAATTACAGTCGAGGCGCAAACTTTAATACAGTGATATTTTTATGTTTCTAATTCTATGCTTTAATAGTACCTAAGTACTTATTTAAACAGAGAGTTTAATTTCCAATATGCACGTGAATCATATAACGTGACGTTTATAATTGCCATTTTCCATAGTAACAAACTACAAACGCGCGGAACGCTAAAAAGCCCTTCTTAGAAATCAGCTTGAGCTATGAGCTTTTCTTCTTTTTCAGGCGTCCAAAGACTCCTTGTTCATCTAAACAAACATAAAATTCCAGTTGGACTGGCAACAAGCAGTAGTAAAGAAACCTATGACATGAAGGTTTCTCGAAATAAAGAGTTTTTCTCCCTGTTACCGTATAAGACCAATGGATCAGATCCTGACGTGAAGAGGGGAAAACCGTCTCCTGACATATTTTTGGTTGCTGCTGCCAAATTTCCTCAGAAGCCAGACCCAGATAAAGTATGATTCATTTTCTACCCTCATTATTATCAGCAAGTTTAAGCGGCATAGCAGCATCGGGTGTGACAGATAAACGCGTGAGAAGTCACGTTAGCGAGTATCAAATCTTCGCTACATAAGACCAAGCCGACGACATAACTACATAATGGAAAATGTTTTGCGTAGATACTGGCGTTTTAATATAAGCACGAAATTGTATAGGTACCTATACCTAGATACTTTTCTTTTTACCCGGGTTTCAACCTATCTCAGTAACCGTCAAAATCGGTTAAACAGGTAGGCCGTGAAAGTGTAGCAGACTAGAATAGAATAGAATGAATTTATTTGTACAAAATTATTCGCATTAGGTATGGAAAGTGTAGTCAGACAGACATTTTTGCAATTATTATTTTAGTATGGATTGTTATGGAATTGGCGTATAAATATTATTTTTACAACCTGTCTGTAACAACGTTAAATAAATTTATTAATTAAGTTCTAGCTGCTGCCCGCAACTTCATCGGCGTGGACTGAGGTTTTTATGGGTTCCCGCGGGAACTTTTAAATTTTCCGGGATAAAAAGTAGATTACGTGTAACGTGTTATTCTATCTCTGTGCCAAACATCCAGATCCGTACAGCCGTTCTGGTGTGATACAAAATCCATCCATCCATCCAAACTTTCGCATTTATAATATTAGTCCTATACTTAGTCCTATTGTATTCGTGTTTGTTTCCAGTGTCTAGTATTCGAAGACTCTTTAAACGGCGTAAGGGCAGCGGTAGCGGCCGGCATGCAGGTCGTGTTGGTGCCAGATCCTCGTTTCGACCGAAGCCTGGCGCCCGAAGCTACGCTCATACTCAACTCCATGGAAGATTTCCGACCGGAAATATTTGGATTGCCACCGTTCGATAGTTGAATAGTAAAATACCGAATTCGGAAGTCGACCAAGATTTCGTTTGGTAACGTTGGATGTCCCCGTGTTAGTTGCAAAATATAAGCTTATGTTAATCAATTTTATGAATCTCAATATTAACTTGATAATATTTTTAAAAGTTTGAACGTAGTGTTTATAATTTATATAAGTACCTACTCTTTGTTTCACATCTCTGTTTGCAATTCCGATTTGAAGCCAAAGAAATACGTATCTTTGTATTCAATAGATATAATTCGGATCGAAATGTAGTTCAAAGAGCCTAGTTATTTATTAATTTTGTTATTATCATGTTTATTGTTTTTGATATTAACCAAATAAAAGAAATATCCTTAAACAAATAAATTTATTTGCTCACTTATTTAACATTCATTTGACTAGAGCATTTGAGGTGATCTTTGATCCACACAAAATACAAATAGGGGTATTCAGGTAGGTACAGTTCCACTGCCGAAGGCTTTTAGTACTGTATGATTAATCAATTATAATAAGTAAAATAACGCTAATCGGACGTGACGATGGAACCAATAACACAATAACTTATTCACGCTAAAAAATTATTGCTTCACACATGATTCTTTATGATAACATACACGATACATGTGTAAAATATTCAATTTAAATACGCCTTACTTCTGCTTAATCAGATCTAAAACTACAAACGATAAATACATTTATATCGAACGTTATTTAAAATTATTATAATCATATTTGAGGCAAAAGGTTATTATTATAATATTGTCATCATTTAATATTTATCTATCACTAGTGGGCCTGGCAGATGTTGTCCTGCCCTTAACATATAACTCAATTACAGCGCCACCTACTGGGTGCCATTGTGAATATAAACCATCCATAACCATAATATATAACCATATATAAGTATTATTATCAATAAGTATTTTTATCATATTATCATTTATTATTTTCTTTCGTTTTTAACTGTAATTTTGTATGACCGATTAATTTAATTTAAGTACTACTTTTCTTTCTTAACTTTAATACAATTTTAAGGATTTATACTTACCAAATATTCATACACCATTAATTGGTAGAATGTATAAGGCTCACAAACTGTTATCATGTCAACTTTATATCACCTACATTCTCATGAACAAATTATTATTTATTTATTATCCAAAACCCACCGAAACACACACAAAAAATTCCATCAAAATCAGTCCAGCTGTTCTGAATGATGCACTAACAGACATTCGACAACTGACTTTTATTATAAATAGATTTTATTTTATTTCTGAGCTTCTATGTGGATTGCTATTTGATTCATGACAAGTCTGTAAACTGAATGCCATCTCTATATATATAAATCTCGTGTCACAATGTTTGTCCTCAATGGACTTCTAAACCACTTAACCGATTATAATAAAATTCGCACACCATGTGCAGTTCGATCTAACTTGAGAGATAGGATAGTTTATATTATATAGATTAGGATTATTAGTGCTACCCGTGCGAAGCCGGGGCGGATCGCTAGTATTATTATAAAATTATGGTATTGACATAATTTTTATGAAATTGTATTATGTAAGTATGTACATGATGATTCACTAATGTTTCACAAAAAAACGTTTAACAAATGATCATTTCACAAAAAACTTTTCAAAAACTATTCAGGTGACAAACAACGTATTCCGCAAAAATATCATTTTATAAAAAATCATTTGACAAATATTCAATTCGCAAATGTTGTCCTTTGCAAAATTGCTGAATGTTAAAGTATCATTTAAAAATTTATCATTTCACCAAATATTTTTTTTTCCATTTGGCGATTTTATAAAATGTCGGTACATTTTACAAACTTTAGTGCTTCTGAAATTCATTGAGGTATTATGTACTAACGTACTAGAGAAGACACCGCGAATGTAATCTGTGCTGCGTCGCGAAGCACGCGGCGGGTGCGGGACGCGCGGGGTGCGCGCTGGTAAGGTCATAGATGAGACACGCAGAAGTGACACTAAGTATTTTCTGCCTATTGGGTTATTCAATGAGACTATGTACTTTTGAATTTATGCAGTGTGAGACTGCATAAAGTGCACATATGAAATAAGATAATAGTAGACCTAGTTTTATAGACGGAAAAAAATAATTAAAAAGTAAAAACAAAAAGATATGCATTTTATACAACTTTAACCTTTTTATTAGGAACTGTTGACACTATAAAAGAAAATGTTATAACTTAACCAATCCTATCATGTTAAAAAATAAAAGTGACATTTTTATCTTATTCTACCTTTTCATTATAGAAATGAAGTGAAAAAAAACATCGTTTCCTATAATAGTTATTTCTGTAACAAGAGAGCAAAATTTTTTTTGTTAAATTTTTAAAGTTTTACTGTAATTAATTACCGAGAAACTAAAGAAGTTTCAAAATGGCACTGACTTTTTTAAATTTTGGTACCAGTTTCCTGTTTTGTAATCCTAGGGATCCTCAGATATCGATTTTGAACGAAATCGGTACAATAACAAACAATTTCAAAATGGCGCTGCCTTTTTTAAATTTTGGTAACAGTTTCCTGTTTTGTGATCTTAAGGAGCCCCAAATATTGATTTTAATGAAATCGGTCGAATAATAAAAAAGTAAAATGTAAAATGTATGATCGTAGGTGTCTCATCTGTAGGTAAAATTCACTTTTAATCTATGATATTCCGAGAAATGGTGGAACGTGGGTGAATCAGTAGAAAAATATCTTCAAAAATTTGTTTTGGTTTGTTTTCGTAAACGTTTTGTTTACTTACCGATGATATGTCACGCCACAATCTTTTTTATTTACAGTTGTATTATTTTTACACGTTTTTATAACGCACGACGGCATTTTAAAATTTTCGTGCGAGCACAATTTCGACACGCGGCCGCGAAGAGCGTAGGCGAGAGACTAAATAAGGTGAAGCCGGCCGGCCGCAAAGCATGGCGCAATTTTTTTGTTTGCGGCGTCGGTTCTAGTACTTGTACATATAATTCAATGCTGAAATTACATTTTTTTTAACTTAAGTTAGGTATATTAACCCGATAGAACCTAGAATATTTATGTCTAACCCTAACCTAACCTAACATTTTGATAGATATAGTACTTATCAAACGTTTTTATGTTAAGTGTTTTCTAAATAATTAATGTGAATAATAAATGATTTGTTTGACAAATAATGTTTTGTCAAATTAAATTTTGTCTACAAATCAATTTGTAAAAAAAAACATTTATAGGACCAGTTGTTTGTATAAAACTGAATTTTTGATTAATAATTTTGCCAAACGTTGGTTGTGAAATGAAAATTTGTCATTTGTTTTTTATGAAATGATAGGTCACCTTACTTGATATTTTATAAAATAAGTACACAATTATATTTCTATTCTTTCTTTCTTCATGTCATGTAGGAACTATGATTTCTTTAAGTATTTTTTTTTACCAATTTCATTAAGTTTCAAAAGGTTTTCAGAAATCTACAAAGATACAGATTTTTGGAAGATTAAGGCGTATTGGCACAGAGTACAAGCGAAACAGCAAATATCATTTATAAAATGAAATTATCATTGTGATACATGAATCAAAAGATAAAAAATAGAGCAGGGAAATTGTTCCACACAAATAAGTATATTAGGTACCTAGCATCGAACTAAGTGCTCATAAGTTTTTAATTTTCCGCTTGAAACGTAAGCTACAAAACAACCAATGAATGTAAGTTGTTGGGTAGTATTTGACACGCTTTCACAGCACAGTAAGTAATTTTTTAATCATTTTCTGTGAGCTTGTCGTATTACCAAGATTCGATCCTGAAACTTGTAATGCGACGATTTTGCTTTGTGCCTTGACTCCATGCCTATATGATTTTTGTGTCTGCCTTAGACTTTTTAGACTAACATTTCAAGTTCATTTTATTAGGTGTTAACCTCGTATAATAGGTTACAATATAACATATTCTGTACACACATAGTTTGAGTGCATTCTGCCTTGCACTGTGATGTGTGCAAATTTTTTTATTTCTTCAAAACCGTACTGGGCTATACTTACATGAATTTTCTTTTTGATAAGCACAGCATTCCTAATCATATGCGGGAAGGCCAAATAGCTCCGGTTTGAATTCCTCCAAAGAGTTAAGTATTAATGTGGCATTCTTCAATAGTTCTCTGTCAATCCGAGGGTCGGGAACTGCTACCACTTGCATGTTTGCTGCACATGCAGCCTTAACGCCATTAACTGCATCTTCAAATACTAGGCACTGAAAATTATTGTTTATAGAATTTATTTATGTATTGATAATTCTATTCTATTCTATTCAATCATTTAGCATACTCTCTTTGGAACATTTTAAGTTATGTCAATGTTGGAACTGCACAAAGTGCCATTAGTAGTCCAACATCCGAAATCTCAATTGCTTTCTATGACTTGGTTGCTCATCAGTGATGCACATTTGATGCATAGTTGGCGAGTTTATTATTTTTTACTTTATTACTAGCTGATGCCCGCGACTTCATCCGCGTGGATTTTAGGTCTTATGGAGACCCGTGGGAACTGGTTTTTTTCCCAGTATAAATGTATATAATATATGAAACTGAATAAATGACCGTCAATCTGACAATATATTTGAAGATCTCTCTACTGTCTACCATGTCTGTCTATGTCTGTCTATGTCTCATTTACTTTTGTATATGGAGATTTTTTAACCCAATTTTTTTATTTTTCCGTACATTCTTTCAAACATTTTCTTTCATAAGAAGTAAGAACCTTCTCCTTACAATAACAGACACAACAAAAAAAGACCAAGGAAAATAGGGATTCATTTTTATATACTATAGAGATTACTAGTGGTTCGCCCCGAACTGAGACCTCGCGGTATCACGGAGCGCCATCTATTGACATCATTGTGAAGTTCTGTTAAAAGTACTGAAGCACATTAACATTTAAATATTTTCGTTTCCTATTATATTTATCTAATTTTAGTATTTGTTGTTCAAGTACAGGATATAATTCAAATAATTGACCAAGTTTCAGGCTCAGCCTTTCAGAAAATTGAGAGTTCTGAGGTCAACTTTGGACGTTAGAAAATCTCCACTTTGGAAGCCCCCCATCTCGTCAAATTTAAGGGAAAAATTAAAAAACAATTAGTGGTGGGCGTTGCGACGACGAACCGTTTCAAAATACCGTTTTCTGTTCTGCGACGGTGAAACCGTTTTTACGTCCTGGGTAAAACAGTCTTCGTTGCACAAACCAGTCTTCGAATAACTTGGTGTGATTTTTTATTTTACGCCTAAGAAAATACAGTCGACACACGACACACGTCGTCGCGAACGTCGCGTCGTCCTTATCGTTCCACGTTCGTTCTCTAAATAGTTCTTACAATAAAAACTGAACTAACCCATGATATACAGTCGATAATGTATTACCAGTAGACTAACCTATGCTGTCGTTCGTAAAGCGAGGCGGTCAAATTTAGTAAACGATTTTTTTATATTTGAAATTGTTACCTGACAGTTGTAAGAAACTGCAACCGTTTAACTCAAAAAAAAAAAAAACGCAAATCTATTACATATCAAATAAGTTTCGTTTCGGCTTAAAAGCCATCTTCAAACCAGTTGCAACGACGACCGTTTTCTAAAACCGTTTTCGTCGCCGGGATAACGGTTGCGTTTCGTCCGTCAAAAATACGACAACGACCCACACTAAAAAAAATATATTTTTGGACTCTATTCCTAATTATTTTTAAAATGATATACCGCAACCTATGTAACGCTATAAAAAATATTTTACTTTGCAAATTCGCTTCTATTTCAGGGGAATAAAGATTTTTATAATTTTTTAAGTCATTCGGCGGCAGGCCATCGGTTTACATATTATATTTAAATTTGAAGTAATTACGTTCAGTAATTCAGAAGTTATAAGGCTCTGACAGACGGACGGACAGACAGACGGACGGACGGACGGACGGACAAGTGCCAATTCACTCAAGTAGACTCAGGGACCTTCGCTTTGCTCGGTCAAATAGACTTATCAAGTTATCATAGTGCAATGTTTTATTTTGGGGCTTACATACCCAAAGGGACAAAGGCAAATGATTCTAGGCCACAATGTGAGAGTATTGTGATATCTTGTGTTGCCTATTAATATAGTTTTTGCAATTTGAGCTTTAAGTACTTACATCTTCCGGTTTTGGTTTATCAGCAAATCTAGATGCGCAGACAAGGAATATAGCTGGGTCAGGTTTACCTCTTGTCACTTCAGGGTCCGAGGAGCCCATAGTTAGATGGTGGAAGTATTTCAGAAAGGCCTGGTGGTGTTGCATCTTCATGTTCACACTTTCTTGGCTGGAACTTGTTGCCATTGCCATAGGCACTCCTTTGGTGTATAGATGCTCTACTAGCCTTTGTGCTCCTGGTAACAAAGTATTATTTATACTATATTATTATAAATTCAAAAGTGTCTGTCTGCTACACTTTAACAGCCCATCTTTTCAACTGATTTCGATAATTTTTGGTAAAGAGATAGGTTGTAACACAGGGAAGGACATAGGCTATCGGAACATTAAGGAGTTCCTGCAGAAATACAAAAAACTTAATCCACGTGGACAAAGTCGCGGGCATCATGTAGTTATAATAATAAATTGATGCATGTTTATAATTTTTTTTCAAGAATATTTTAATAAGGTCTTGGAGCCCATCTTCAACCTGCTAAAGCAGAATAAGAAGAATACAAGAAATTGTGACAAACAGACTAATTGAACTTTTTTTTAAATCCTCTCTGGAATTCTAGTTTCATAACATAATTAAGTCTGTTTCCAGGATTTAGTTTTAAATCCTCTCTGGAATTCTAGTTTCATAACATAATTAAGTCTGTTTCCAGGATTTAGAGAAAGCCAAACCAACCAAAGAAGTAAACCCAAGAGCAATGAAAGGGCAACAATCACACAGGCAAAGTTTTCTTACATAATATTAGCATGGGTTACTTATATTACTATAGATAGCAATAAAATGAGATAAAAATTACATACCTGGCATTAAATTTACATATTGGAACACAATCTCATACACTTTTTGGCATTCGCTTATAAACTTCTCCTTTGTAAGAGGCAAGTCTAGTATGTTGATTATTTTAGACGCACACTCATGTCCCTGAAATCCCAATATAGATGATTTGATCTCCCATGTGAAAGCCTTCCCATATTTCGCGCACACCCTTTCAAAAGCTTCAGTGTACAACCTCTCTGAATCTGAAATGCAAACAGAATTTCAATTATTTTATGTAATTATGTATCTCAATGAATTAGTGACAAAAAATAAAATTTAAAATACCTATTAGAAGGCCGTCTAGATCGAAAATAACGTGTGTAACTTTTTTGTATGTCATTATAATTAACGGAAAAAGCCGGATTTAAGTAAAACATAGCATTTTTGAACTTTAACTCCTCAGTCCTCTTAGCCACAGACGTTTATGTAGGTAGGTACCTACCTACAATTCTTATAAATTAAATAGGATTTTCAGTTTTGAAACTGTTTTCAAGTGTTTGATGGTCAAAAAGAGCAAAGGAGAGAAACATTAAAAGAAAATCGAGGAAAACGAGAAAACAAGTACCTAACTTGGGAAGGAAACCACCGACCAGAAACAAAAGAAGGAAACATTGATAGAATTCATAGAAAATTGAAGTGGTCGGTGATTGAAAAATGAAAATGCGGAAAATGACGTTTGAGTTGACACTGACAGTGACAAGCACAGACTTGCGTCTTGCAATGTACAAAGTTTTTTTAAGCTAGCTAGCTGACTTTATAGCTGTGGGTTCCAACCTCAGGTTCCAACCCTTTTACCACCTTTTACTTAGACTACAAGTAGCATATTTAGCGCCACAGACTAAAGACTATATGTACTTCACATAGAATTTGAGTAATAATTGGGAGTGTTTACTACGGTTTGGAATAATATTGACTAAAAACAAACTTTATCTGGCTGTAATAAAGTTCCTTTTGTATTGCCAAAAGATGTACGAAGAAACGGTTTCGAAAAAGGGCATTTTTTACGAGATAGTGTAATGTTGTACCAAGATTCCGTAGGAGGTTTATCTACCCTGTGCCAAGATGGTGTGGCAAGGCATGGTATTACTTATCTATAATATTCTTGATCTATGGTAGTGGCGATGTGTGTGAGAGGGACACCAACTCGTCGAAGTGTTCTCTGTTAGGAGTTTGGACCACGAAGGTATTTAAAATGGTATTTAAGGTCTGCCTGGAGTGCGTACTCTAAATACCACTAAATACCTATTTGAAGCCAATCTAGATCAATTTTATACAAAATCGCAGTTTTTTAGTGAAAATCTAACAAGATTGCTCGTTTTTTAAACCTCGTAAATTAGAAATGTACTGTAATAATGTAACCAGACCCAGTTTCTACAACTATATATCTGTATACATTATTTTTTAAAATTTAAAATGACACATTTTTGGTAACATCCATTGATGTAGAATTTTATTACCTACTTTCTGTGGGTGGGGTTGACCGTACGGAAGTTAAAATATTGGTAAAAAAACAAAAAAAAATCGAGCGCGTCAGATTTTCAGAGGAGATGTTTAAGTGGACCCAAAGAAAGCTCCTATTCAAAAGACTGACGATCGGCAGTCGTAATTCCTTCTTCCATGATTCTGACGTAACACTAGTCACTACGGTTTTTTGAATATGTAAAGAAAAATTGTCATCCAAAAACCAAGAAAAGAAGAAGAAAAATTGCCATTTTGAAATACTCGAGCGCGTGACGGTTCAGCTTCATGTCCCAAACGTGCTGAACCTTAATCTGACGATTATCTCGAGGAATTTTCTTAATCTGATGATTTGAAAAAAAAAATCCTGTAGACGCTGCCCCCACCGGTGAAAGGAGGTTAAACCTACATCATAATAAAGATCATATTATACTTAACCTTTTTTTCTTTCTACCAACCGCTCGAGTTCACATTTAGCATCATTGCCTCCCCTACTATAAACGACGACGATACATTTATCGATCCGCTTAATTTTATTTAAATCGGTGGTTTTATTAGATACATAAAAGAAAAGATAACCATTAAGTATCTACTATGTATTACCTCGGATCAATTACATATTTTTTGATCATTGATGCAGGTTCTTCTTTTCACGTGTTGCGTTGCGTAACTGGAGGTAGGCGTTTGCAGTTTTATTATCTTAAAACTAATAAAACCAAATCACACTCCATGTTACAAATTAACAGTGCTCTTGACCTCTTTCAGCAGAAACCTCAATACCAATGACATTATATAATAACTCTATGCTCAGTACAGTTAAAGTATGTAATCCATATAATATTATAATTATGCGAAAGTGTGATTGTCTGCCTGCGTTTTCACGGTCCATGCTTTCAAGTTTCATTAGATCTTAAAGTGGAAGTGGGCAGGGCAGGTCATGATTGTAGTAGTCCGGTCGAAGGTAGTTGGATCTGAAAAGAGAGTGGAGACCGCCTATTCGTAAGTGTAGCGTAGGTCACCCTTCGGCACGATCTTCTTCGCGGTTACACTCATAACAGAGCGACCTTGTTCGTCACTGGAATGCTCGTCTCTGACAGCTGCTAACCTTGTGCACTCAAGTAAGGTGAGTGATGAGTTGGGGACGTCTACCCACACTAATAAGTCTGTTTATCTAATGGCACGATGTACCTACTGACGATTGTGGCGGGAAGTAGGTAGCTCAGGTAGGCTGAAGACAGAGTGCAGCGGGTGCAGGGAAAGCCGATATAATATTATGTAAAGCTGTAGGAAAGCTAATATACTTAATACTTAGTGAAAAATTAAACACGTGTAGGTAATCATATATATTATATCTCTATGCGTGTAATAGTGACACACACATATAGAGATATACTAGTGGTTCGCCCCGAACTGAGACCTCGCGGTTTCACAGAGCGCCATCTATTGACATCAGTGTGAAGTTCTGTTAAAAATATCATCATCATTAAAAATTAAATAATTTCCTTTCCTTATAATATTTATCTAATTTTAGTATTTGTTGTTCAAGTACAGGATATAATTCAAATAATTGATCAAGGTTCAGGCTTGAGAGTTCAGAATATTGAGAGTTCTGAGGTCAACTTTGGACGTTAGAAAATCGCCACTTTGAAAGCCCCCCATTTCGTCAATTTTAGGGGAAAAATTAAAAAAAAAATATTTTTGGACTCTATTCCTAATTATCTTTAAAATGATACCTATACTGCAACCCTATGTAACGCTATAAAAAATATTTTACTTCGCATTCGCTTCTATGAGAGCCCCCCTGAAATAAAGATTTTTATAACTTTTTAAGCCATATTCGGCGGGAGGCCATTGGTTTACATATTATATTCAAATTTGAAGTAATTACGTTCAGCAATTCAGAAGTTATAAGGCTCTGACAGACGGACGGACGGACGGACGGACGGACAAGTGCCAATTCACCCAAGTAGACTCAGAGACCTTCGCTTCGCTCGGTCAAATATGGACACACACGTGCACACAGTAGTTTTTCAGAGCATCACACAATGTTCCCTCGTCTTTTTGATAAAATTCATGAAGAGTTATATATATTTAATCAACAGTGGATGTCCGCATGCTGAGATATAATATGCCCATGTGAGCATGATTGTGTTGATGATGGGTAGGAATGGGATGGATGAGTGTTTGTTACTCAATCACGCCAGAACGGCTGAACGGGTCTGGATGAAATTTGGCAAAGGGATAGATTACAGTCTGGAATAACTCATAGTTACTTATGCTACTTTTTATCTTGGAAAATTAAAGAGATCCTGCGGGAACCAAAAAACCTCAATCCACCCGAGTGAAGTCGCGGGCATCAGCTCGTGGAGAAAAAAAATTTAAAGAGGAAGATAGTGAAGATACCTACCTAAGCTGATAAAGAGTAGGTATTAAAAGAGAAATAAATTAATATCATCGATTTAAATAATATCTTAGTAGGTACCTAATTCTTATGATTGAGTTATTTGATATGGCTGTTTTCTTCTTTGTCGGTAGTTTCTAATTTTTAAATGTCATACCTATTAGGTAGATGCGATACATACCTATCTGCCTAAATATTATTATGTTTTAAAAGGAACATAGATAATATACCTTGACCTTAAATAATATACCTTTTTTGGGCCACCCAAATAATTACGTATAATATTTACTTACTACGTAAGTAATTGGGTATTCGTAGGTATAGGTCTACCAGAATCTGATGGCAAAAAGTATATACCTACCGTATACTGGTACTTTTAGGTGTATTTTTTGCCCACAATAGAATTTCAGGCAGAGTTACGCGTGACATAGAGTAGAAGGTAGACCGGATGCATACCTATTACTTGTAGTATACTTTCAAAAAATCGGCCAAGTGCGTGTTGGGCCACGCGCATAGTGCCTAGGGTTCCGTAGTTGCCCGTCACAATATCCGGACATTTTATAAGTTTGTCGTATAATGTATTAGGTACTTGTAAACTTGTAAAGTCAGTTGTTTTCATTTTACAAAATATTATAAACTAGCTGATGCCCGCGACTTCGTCCGCGTGGATTGAGGTTTTTCGGTTCCCGCGGGAACTCTTTAATTTTCCGGGATAAAAAGTAGCCTATGTGCTATTCCAGACTATAATCTATCTCTGTGCCAAATTTTATCCAGATCCGTTCAGCCGTTGGAGCGTGATTGAGTAACAAACATCCATCCATCCATACATCCATCCAAACTTTCGCATTTATAATATTAGTATAGACTCATAGAGTATAGATAAGTTCCCATATCTTTAAAGGTACCTATTTCTTTAAAGGTAGGTAGGTATAGGATTCTGTTGTAGAACAGCTGTTATTTGTTCAACAAGATAGGAAAGTTTGATTTCGAAATACAAGATGGAAGAAAAATATTGTACCTACCTACAGTAACCAAAGCAAAAACGACTTTTCCTCACTGTTTTTAAATACAAAATATTTTTTCTTACTGAGTGAGCAAAAATGACTTTTGCTCACTGGTTTTAAGCAACAAAGGCGCCCAGATGAGGCAACAAGATGACCAGATGAAACTGTCTAATTCCTGCTATCGATGGAGTAAAATGGAAACAGCTGACCTAGTCGAGGGTTGGATCTCGCCAGGGCCTTAAGTTATGAAGGGACGTCAGGAGAGAGCCAACTATAACACGGAAGTGAGTGCCCAACTGCGCAAACAGGACAATTATAGGGATGATGCCTATATCAAAAATAAATTATTTCTAACAGATTATTAAATAGAGTGTCTTCCAAAAGACCTAAAATACACATCCTCGGTTAGTTTTAAGTTTGATAACCATTTTAAAGTATAGATTATAAAAAAAAAGTGCGTTGAAATTTTATGACGTCACAACCGTGAATTTCATACAACTTCCAGTATTAGAAGTGCGTTTTTAAGTTTGAATAGAGAGTTGCTGATTTGATTGAGTTGTCATCATATCCATATTCTGTCAGTAGACTGATGTGAGTTGTGACGGCAATGACCGGAGAAATGCGAACTAAGAGTTAATATTTTCCAGCTTACCTACATGAAATTCAATCTAGGTTTGCCAAAGAGCTTTGAATACCAAAAATATTTTAAGTCTATGCAGCTAACTACTATGGCTTAAAAGTAAGAGCACCGTCGCGTAAGGACTTCTGCTAGTTTAAAAAACGCGCGGAAACTCTATGGCTGCGAAGGCGTCATGACCAACTAGGGTACCTAGAGCGCACGTAAACTATAAGAGACTACGTAGAGGTAGGCATGATCATGAAATGTAATACCTACCGCCAAATTCCCAATTTCGAGTTGCCGCCGAGACTTTTCTGATAGAAAAACCCTAATCCATACTAATATTATAAATGCGAAAGTGTGTCTGTCTGTCTGTCTGCTACGCTTTCCCGGCCCATCTTTTCTACCGATTTTGATGAAATTTGGTACAGAGGTGGGTTGTATCCTGGGGAATGACATAGAAAGACATAGGCTACATTTTATCCCGGAAAATTAAGGAGTTCCCCCGCGAATTAAAAAAATAATTCACGCGCACGAAGTCGCGGTCCCCATCTAGTGATCAGAATGATATTTAAGAGGATATGGCATGAACGGGAAACTTTGAGAATAGGTATTGAACAGTTATATTGCCGTCGCGCTGCTCCTCGAATAGAATTTCATAACACCCGATTGGGACAACTGCAGCTTGGACCGATAATACCTATGAAAAACAGTCGAATTCTTACTCTCGTATTTTTCTGTTTCCTCCTCCAAAACATAACCGATTTTAATTCTTTTTTTACGAATAATTTAAGAAGGACTCGGGCTATGCCGGTATGTTTTTCTTTTTTTGATTATATCCGTCAAATTTATTTGCAGGATCTCTGATGATGGCACGAAAACTGGGCCATTTTTTGCCATTTTTGAAGGTTCCTTGTTCTTAAAATAATTAATTTATTGAAAAAAGCAAAACATAGGAGCATGGCACGGACACATATGGATTTTATGGAGCAAGAATATTTTCTTTATTGTAATTATCCACGGAGGAAACAGACAAATGTTTTTGTATGGAGAAATCGCCGGGAGAATTCCTCTTAATATATTTAAATGGATTTTGGAATATTATATCTAGATACCTAATTCCTATGTATCTATCTACTACAGTCCCAGTCAACAGAAGATTCTTTAGTAATAAATAGTTACTATCTACTAATAAGTACGCATAATAAGTACCTACTTACTCTGTGATTACGTTACGTGTTACGATCATTACGATGTGGACGAATGAATATTTAATTAGGTAAATTAGAAACAGTTTTCCCGTGCATAGCAACAAACTTTACACCTGGTGCATCGAATGACTTCTTAAACACCGTATAAACTGAAGCAATTAATAATAGCATTCACAGAATGTAAGCAGTGGGTACAGAGAGATTTCACATTACTAGAGCGTGCAATTTATCCCGCAAAGTTCACTACACTATTAAGTTTAAATAATTTCTTATTAATTAAGGATTAAATAAGTTCACCAGTTTGCAGTAAATCAGTAAGTACTTATAAATTTTTTCTCTATCTGTCAATAATTGCGCAATTCGTTTTTCGGTATGTAAAAACACCTGTAGGAAAACATTGATTTTCCGGTATAAAAAGATCCCTTTTTGAATTTAAGTATTTATTTAAGGACATCCAACAGGTTACAATACAATGACAGGAAAAATATCGCTAGTTAATAGAGTAATATGCATTACTAGCTGATGCCTGCGACTTCGTCCGCGTGGTTTAAGTTTTTTTGATTCCCGCGGGAACTCCTTAATTTTCCGGGATAAAAAGTAGCCTATGTCACTCTTCGTCTTCTACTATAGGTACCACAAGGTACCCATGCCAAAAATCACGTCGATCCGTTGCTCCGTTTCGGGCTTCGGCGTGATTGAACGGTCGAACTGATGCGCCGTGAATGAGGTGACATACACGGATGGGCATATTTGCATATCAAATAAATCAAATAATCAAATAAATCAAATAAATATTATAAACGCGAAAGTTTGGATGGATGGATGTATGGATGTATGTTTGTTACTCAATCACGCTCCAACGGATGAACGGATCTGGATGAAATTTGGCACAGAGATAGATTATAGTCTGGAATAGCACATAGGCTACTTTTTATCCCGGAAAATTAAAGAGTTCCCGCGGGAACCGAAAAACCTCAATCCACGCGGACGAAGTCGCGGGCATCAGCTAGTCCATATAAATATTATAAATGCGAAAGTTTGGATGGATGGATGTATGTATGTATGGATGTATGTTTGTTACTCAATCACGCTCCAACGGATGAACGGATCTGGATGAAATTTGGCACAGAGATAGATTATAGTCTGGAATAGCACATAGGCTACTTTTTATCCCGGAAAATTAAAGAGTTCCCGCGGGAACCGAAAAACCTCAATCCACGCGGACGAAGTCGCGGGCATCAGCTAGTATTATATATGCGAAAGTTTGGATGGATGTATGGATGGATGTTTGTTACTCAATCACGCTCCAACGGCTGAACGGATCTGGATGAAATTTGGCACAGAGATAGATTATAGTCTGGAATAGCACATAGGATACTTTTTATCCCGGAAAATTAAAGAGTTCCCGCGGGAACCGAAAAACCTCAATCCACGCGGACGAAGTCGCGGGCATCAGCTAGTATTTGCATATTTAAACAGATATCTAGACCAAACACACACTGCCCCATTTATGTAGGTTGGAGGTTGGTTTTCTGTGGGTTTACCTTAGTCAAACCAACCTCCACAGTAAGGTAAATAAATACTCAGATCAGAAGGAGTTATTATTTTTTATTTAGGCACTTCAAAATTTTTAACCGACTTCAAAAACGGAGGAGGTTCTCAATTCAACTGTATGTTTTTTTTAATATGTATGTTACGCGATCATTCCGCCAATTATGAATCAATTTTGATGATTCTTTGTTTATTTGGTAGATCATACTTCAGAGGTGGTCCCATATAAATTTTATCGAAATTGATTTAGCGCTTTTTGAGAAAATCAAATTATAACAAAATATATACCCAGATATGTTTTTTATTTTAACCCGACTTCCAAAAAAGGAGGAGGTTCTCAATTCGGCGCGTATGTTTTTTTTTAGTTTAAGTTGGTACACGGTATCTTCACGGTATAGTTTTGAAGTCGATTTTTGTTTTAGATGAAAGCGAATAATAATAAGTATAAGTCCACTGCATTACTAAAATTCTACATCAATGGTCCACTGGCATATAATAGCTGTTTATCGTTCAGTTAGATACGTGTTTTTTGTACATATTATATTATAAACTAGCTGATGCCCGGGACTTCGTCCGCGTGGTTTAAGTTTTTGATTTCCGCGGGAAGCTAGCCTATATCGCTCTCCAGTAGGGCTAGCATGCGCAGAACGAGTAAAATTATGTCTACCCGTTATCTCTATTTGCCTACCGAAGCTAACATGGTTACTTGTCTCGTTACGTCAAAAGTAAAGATAAGAGTAATATTTCTTATCTGTGGTATTTTTCTCTACGAACCTTTACATGCCGACGAATTTTTTCTTGTAATATACCTACCGCATTTTGGGCATGCTATGGTAAACGAAACAATAGCCGGCAACGACAACATCTCTCTCTCTCGTCGCGAGATAATCTCGTTGTGCGCATGCTAAGCACACTGGCCCTCAACTATACCCATGCCAAAAATCACGTCAATCCGTTGCTCCGTTGCGGCGTGATTGAAGGACAAACCAACAAGCCAATAAACCAACAAACAAACACACTTTCGCATTTATAATATTAGTATTATACATTGATTCGCTGGCGAGCACTATCTACCAGGAATGAAACACTCCAAAGCGCTAGTAAAATCCTTCAACAAGAAGGCTGCCTCAGCGGCACTGGCGCTTGGCAGGAAAAACTTATGCATATTAGCGCGGGCACTGACGGGGCACTACGGGCTGAACAGACATAATGTTCAACCTTAAGCTCCGTGACACAGATGTGTGCAGGCTCTGCCGTGAGGCTGTAGAAACGCCTTTACACATTATCTGCAACTGCCCCGCTTTAATGCATAAACGTAGCCTCTTCCTTGGGAAGCACCTAGTGGAACCAGAGGAGGCAAAGAATATCCCGGCCAAGAAGATGCTGCTGTTCCTAGCAGCAAGTAATATTGGTCAGGAACTTTAGATAGTGGCGATCACAATAGATCGGCAACGGTCAAAGTGATACCGGGTCTCGTCACAGAGCCCTGCAAAGCCGCATCAACAAGAAAGAAGAAAGATGATATAGGCACTCAGGCAAGTAGGTAAGTACTATCATATTTTTCATTAGCTCTACTATGGCTCTACTATTACCTATCAGTCTTGTACAAAAGGCACTCTAGGTTGGATACGAGTCGTAACAATCGACGTCAGTTCCATGCTTCATTGGGTTAGTAGGTTTTATTGCAGGTGAGGAAGAAATGCATGCGCAAAGAGTCTAGACTTACTATCGCTGTGTTAATATATCCAATGAACGTCAGCTATTCAATTATCAAAATCAGTAGGTAACCCTATACAGAAAAAATTAAAGTGGTGCCGACTTTTATCGATGTACCTACCTAAAATTCGTCATGTCGATTTTGTGTAAAATGCAGTCTAAGTATGTCACCCGGACCACAACAACGAATCGATTGATATTTGACACCACATTCACCTAAAACGGCTCAGTAGTTTAGGCGCTACGGTGGAACTTTTGGCTTTGCCGTAGTCGGAAAAATGCCTCTTTCGGGTTAAATGGTCGATGCTAGATCTAAACGGGACGTTCAAGTCAACTTAGGAGTTAAGACATACCTACCTACTTGTTTTGCTCATTATACTTATTAGGTACGTCTTATTTAACTCTACCATCGGGTCGCAAAGAAAATTCTACTGGGAAAAGTCAGCACCTTGCTTTTTTCAATAAACAAAATGTTACTCGTATTGTATTGTCTGAAATCTTTATTTATTTACTAAGGTCAATGATGAGGCCTCTAACTGCTGTAAAAAAACATCTTTTCAGGTTAACTCATTAAAAAGTTAAACTGAGTCCGTGAGGTTTAAGCTCAGCTTTTCATTTGTGTGATGGTACATGCAAGACGCGAGGAGTTTTGTCACCGTACAATATCGATATGCAGATACACACAGATGCAAAGCTATCCTTCGAGGACTGCACTGCTGCTTCTATTCAATTAAAATTTATAGGTTTTAAAATAAGTATTAGGTATATAAGTATGTGTTGGTATAAGTGCAATGCCTACGGCCTCGTAATTAGTGACTTAGTGCTAGTTTTATTATTTATAATTATGGGTCCGTGGAGTCGCTTGCAATAGGGCCCGGCTAAAAATCAGCGCTGCATGGTTTTTATATCGCCCTTGTGCATATTCAAATCATGCAGCATTATGCTGAGTTGGGGCCTTTTTTCAGGTTGTGCCACACATGACTTCTGTTGACCCGGCTCTTCTGTCACCTTGGTAGTTTAGCTTATTGCTGTTGGTGGTGGTGATGGAGGCGCCGGGGTAGCATACCCTTGAGGTAAGGGCATGTGTGGCAACATTGGAAATAAATCTTTTTTCTTTTTTCTTTCTTTTCTTTCTGTAAGTTTTAACATCATAGACTTATATACTGTAGGTTCGTCTCAATAGATTCTACTTTTCGAACAGATGCAGTGGTAGAGTAACGAAAAATAGACTCTTTTAAGCACCTGTACCTTAGTAGGAAATGAATTTAGCTTTATATCACCGATATAAATGCTCAATGAAATATTTTTAACGATTATTGTCTTATTTCTTTTAGCATGAACTTGTTCTTTATATTAAGACAAGATTGCGAAATAAATAAATACCTACGGTTTCTTTTATAAATTAAAAATAATATAAAACTATAATCAGTAAGTAACAATAAAACAGACTAACGAGCATTATGTCACAATATTAGCAAATTTATCGAAGACTTCTTGTTTTATTACATATTGCTTTTAAAATCGTTATAAATATTTTTTTCTCGACACGAGCAGATAACTCTCAGCATAAAGTTTAATGACTTATTTATTTACAGCTAATAATTTTATTCTGTACTTACTTTTTTTATCTAACGACTTCATAAATATAGCTACGCTACATATTTGTTTTCTTAAAAAAAGAGCAAAGGTTACCAAAGACAATTAAAATGTTCCCCAATGTTATAAATCAATGGTTCCTAATCCTCGCTACCACGCTTAATCATATAATAGTCAAAGTTTAATCGCTCTACATAATTACGTCGTTATCATAGTTCTGTCCCTATGTAGAGTGTAACACAAACTTAGGCGCATAATCGTACTGATTTTAATTTTTAATACTCTTATCTAGTTTTAACAAATCATTGAAAACTGTTCCTTAAACTCTTTATACACTTAACATTTTTTCATTCATTAGATGGACATGGCATGTCTTTTATTTAAAAGGGACCATTACATAACGAGCAATTGATCTTATAAAGACATATGCGTACGCCCTTGATCTACTATTTTAATTTTTTACGAGTGCCCTTATATTAATTTTATTGGTCGTTAAAGAGAGTCGTTTTGCTCATGTCCTGATGGTCGATTTGTACCTATCCAAGATCCACAGTTATTAGTTTGTGGATGTAGAGCGTGAAATCAAGCGTTCAGCAAGAAGTAGTAAGGTAGGTATATAGGGGCGGACAAGTCGCAGACTACTCAGTCAGTATTCGCTAGCTCACGGACCCTGAGCGTCGGTCTGTACGAGTTTCGATACACCTATCGGTTTATGGAATTTCTATGTACTGTGATATGTTAGTAAACAATAAGTGTATAAATAAAAAAGGCAACGAGATCCCTCTGTCAGTCTTGGTGTGATTTTAAATGGACAATCATGTCTCTTCCGGGAGTTTTCCTATTTTCACATTACGTGGAAAGCTTTTGGGTAAGTTTAGGATTAAGTTAAGTTTAAGAAAACGAAAAGCCGGTTTAATGCTGTATATGCTTTTAAATACATAGAAAAAATAATAACAGTAAATATTTGAGAATATTTAATTATTATTAGAATAATTAATTAATAAAGGTTACATTGAAACTTAGTATAACTAAGTATAGAGTAACGTAAATTTTCATTACGTAGGATAGGTTACACTTAAGCGATAACGTAATGATCTACCTATTTCGTGTGTGTAAAAAACGTAAGATTAAAAATTGCAGCACATTAGTGGTGCCATGTACTTAAAGCATAAAACATTAAACTTTTTCTGTCGGTGGAAGCTATGCATTATTCACGCATATTTTTCTTGTATATATCTTCCGTTGATTAGACGTTACACCATTGTTGCGTGTTTTGGAGTCGATGTTACAACGCTTGTGGTTAGTCGGCGGTTTTAAATTTACTTTTTGCATCGAATAAATTGAGAATTAAAACGAAAGCTCTGTTTTAATTTGCCCCGTGAACTAAATTAAATTCTTAGTGTTCTGGAACGGAATGCTTTGGAATACTTTGTCGATCGTCTACAGGCGTTTCCTAAGGAAGTAAATTTTTGGTGAAGTTATGAAATGTAACAGCAGCAGTCTTGAATTTCAATTATTGACAATCGAATTGGGATGTAAAATCGATGGTATAAATTGTGAATCATCAGTGATCTAATCGTCGGAGCTATGGATTATTTTTATCTCCACTTTTATCGTTTTAGCACAAGTTCCACATTCCAACAAGATTAATAATTTTCCAAATTCCAATAAGATTTTTCAGGAAAGACAGGAATTTAAAAACAAATCTCAGAAGTTTGTAAGTATTCAATGATTAGAAAAGCTCTAATCGAATCATTAGAAAATTTCTAAAAGCTTTTGGAGCTATATAACTATACTTTAACGTTCGTCAACATAAACTTTTGGAGCTTTTAAAGGGAGAGTGAGCTTTTCGGCATAAACGTGCCGCCACGCAATTTAGTGTTCTGGTACGATATTTAAATACCATTTTACCACCATCTAAGGCTGAAGTGTCACTTATCACCAGATCAGATCGCAATTTAGGGCTGAATTTTAGAGAGCTGCGTAAGTATTTTATTCCGCTTCCGCTCACCGCTGCCCACCGAAAATGCAGCAAGGGGTGACAACTGACAAGACTAGAACAACTACTTATACGACTCGATATACGATTGTGCTCATGTTTCCGCCGAATAGCGATACATTGCTTAGACTAGACTTTTAGCCTGAGGCAAAGCGTTCAGTTGTTCTACAGGGGAGGCGAAAGAAAATATAATGCCGCTAGGTACTATAAAATAGGTACATAGTAGGTTTGTCGATGTTTTCATGGCATGTTTTTACGTTGCTGTTAGGTACCTACTTGGACTTGGTGGTGGCTCCTATATATAATGACTTCTATTTTATAACTAAGTACTTATATCGTAAGTTATACTACCCAATTTTTTTTACTATAGGGCTTGGTGCCGAAAAAAAAGAATCCTGTTATTTACTCCGAGTACCTACTGACTTGGACTTTGTTCGTACAGCTTTTGTTTTGTATTAGTAAATTGCCCGCGTGGAATTGTTTCATGAATTATATGGTTTGTATAGTAGTATTGAGCAGCCAGGCTGATTCTTTGCGCCAAAAATAAGCAAGCCGTCCAACACGCAAGAAAGGTAAACAAACGTCGTTTATTAGTAAGATTTTAAAAGTTGGAATGTAACCCACATTCATTCATATTACTTACTTCAAAAAATCTATGAGTATTTTTACCCTTATACTTTTTTACTATCATACATGAAATAATAAGTTATGTATAATATATAAAAGTATTTTAAATTGCCACCAACAGTTTTTAATGAAGATTGCAATTAAAATGCGCTATCTATTGTTCTACAGACATAAATATTATGCGATCATTATGAAAATTCAACTGTTCATCCGTGGAGTTGGTTACGGTTGAAAAGCTTTGTTTAAAATTCACAACTTTCTTCACTGCAGGTTGATTTTAACCTTTTTTTAAACGCTATTAGGTAGGCCCAGTCAATATATAGTTCAATAGCTGATGCCCGCGACTTCGTCCGCGTGGTTTAATTTTTTTGATTCCCGCGGGCACTCCTTAATTTTTTCGGGATAAAAAGTACCCTATGTCACTCTCCATGGGTCCTCAACTATACCCATGCCAAAAATCACGTCGATCCGTTGCTCCGTTGCGGCGTGATTGAAGGACAAACCAATAAACCAACAAACAAACACACTTTCGCATTGATAATATTAGTAAGTATGATACGATACACCATGCTCTCGTGTTCTTATCAGAAATCATCACTGAATACTTGGAGCATTTAAGTTGAAGGCTCGAAGGACAATCTGATAGTACCTACCTAGTTTATTAAGTGCAATGTAATATGGAAGAAAGATACCTGCTTTTTGATTTTGAACTTAATTATAAATAATTAGGTCTCATTAATCGTCTTGTAATGCCATGTAACATGGTGTTTTGAGACCTAATTGCACATCAAGCAATTCGTGCGCCTAGTAAACCGAATCGTTCAATATTCAGTAGGTAACTAGCTCGCTCATCACGGTTTTATATTCAAATGATTCAAACGATCGACTGCTCTATCTAAATCAAGGTTATTTTTTTCTATAGATCATGTAAGTACAGGTACTTAATAATTAGCAATACCACAGGCAATACCAAGCATTTTACTTGAATAACTATAGGTACGCCGTTGTTGTTACATACCTAGTGCCTAGCCCCTATAGATACAAACGTTCTATAAAAGATTATGATCTCTTGCAATTATCTTCAATAATCAGGGGCTTGCTTGGGGCTTGCCAAATTTTTCGATACAGGATCGCCATTTCAGCACCTTAGGGTCTATAAAAATATAATATGGCAAATTAAACTTTCGGATGAAGACCAAAACAATTTTCCTATACAACAAGAATTAAAGCCTGAAGTAGAACTTTTCGTACGTCGAATAGCTTTCGATTTATGTGTCTACTTCTTAAACTTTCAAAAGTTTCAAAAATCGACATGAATTTTAAGATTTTGTGTTGAAGTTTGTTTTTATAACGTGATATCATAACCACCAACATTAAGTTGCTTTTGCTTTTGAACATTTCCAAGGTTTCCCTCCAGCTTTTGTGACATATTATTATATTTAAGTCAATGCTTATGTATACCTACTGCCTGCATATACCTAAAAGACACTTTCGATAACTTTATAATAATTAATATGAATGCGGATTTTAAACGTGATAATTTTAAAACATTAGTATGACAATAAATATCTATCCCATACCAAATTAATATTTATGAATACCTACTTCCGGAAGTCGATTCAGCCATTTTCAAGCGCTTCATATTACCTACGCATACAAATACGCAGTACATAATATGCAATAGGGCCAGTAGGTATTTATAAAAACCGTGGTCATAATAAGAATTATAAATAGGGACATCACATCACATCACAACACAACACATATTTACAAAAAAGAAATAACATTGACCTGAGAAACAACTGACACTCACTTTACAAGTTCTATACTTTGTAGATTATAATAGGATGGCATTTTAAAATGTTTAAGTACTGTTTCTAATTAACTATCATTATTGGTGTTCTCTTATAATAATATAGAGTTATAATTCAATTAAGGTAGGTATTTAATTAGTAATCCTGTTTGTTATACTTAATGATATACCTACCTATCGAATAAATGATGAAAACTGAAAACGCATCTACAATCAACTTTTGAAATGTTGTAGTTATAACTAACGCTTTTAAACTTACAGATTTAAAAACTAAAGAATCAAAGAATAATGATCCTAAGGAATAAGCAATTTATTACGCGTTATTGGATTTTAAAATTAAGGATTTTTAAGTAAATTATGATTTAAGACTTAAGTGAATATTTTTTGTACTAGTAACAATTACCTACCCGTCTCAGTTTCGCTCGGGAAGAATTTTTGAAAATATTAATGCCTGCTGTAGAACCTAGTACAAAACTCTCTAAGCGTTAGTAGTTAAAAATAAATACCTAAGTACCAAAAAAGCCCTCTGCCCCCCTAGCATGGGCCGGAGATAAAAAATTTATCCCCCGATTTTATCCACTGACAAGGGATAAAATTAACTTAACCACCTCTCAGAGCACGGCAACAGGGGAGAGGAGAAGTTTATCCCCGTTTGACATTTCACGGGGACTCGGGGGACTATTTACCCACCGTTATTTAGCGTTTTTATTGATTTATTTAGGAATAAATTTTTTATCCTTTCCTCGGGGAGAAAATTGTCTCGGCCCATGCTAGGGGGGCAGATATAGTTAGAAATTGTAAAAAAAATAATTTGTAACTTTTGTAATAGGTACCTATAAGTTACCTACTAACTAATTAAGTACCTATTATCCTGATTTACTATCTAGTCAAAGTCAACTAAGTACTTACTATCTAGTTAAGGTCAGTTTATCTAGTCAGTCTGCAGAAAGTGTGCGCTGTGCACGATCAAATCAAAATTGATGATTCGTTGTTCGTTGTTGGCATTGTAATTGAAAACGTGGAAGGGAGTTAGAAAATTACAGCAATAACAAGAAATCGAAGGATTTTCGATTTATTACTTGTGAATTGCATGTGAAAACAGATGTTTTAACGTGATGTAGGTACCAGAGGCAGGCATTAATAATTTCGGGATAGCAAAGTATACAACCGGATTTCAAAAATAACTTAGGTAGGTATATACTTACACACGTGGACAAGGTTTGTACAAAAATAAGGTTAGATGTGAAGAAACTTTATATATTGACGAATATTTTAATAATGAGATTAATATCGCGTTAGCTAGGCCTTATAAAATAATTTAAGGAATAGGTACCAAAGTCTCAGAACTCAGAAGTATCTACATTGATAGCGCTACGGGAGCCGAGTCGCTACCTTGACTCTATATTATAACAATGACTCTACTGTGATTTGTGATAAGCTTCACTTATATGTCTACTTATAATTTAATATTCAAAGAGTCAAAGAGATACAACCTTGAACATATGTATTAGCCAGCTAAAGTTTAAAAATGTGTTGGAATCAAAATAGACTCTAGAATTAAATAAATATTTTTGTAATCAATTTTTTTGGGTTACCCATTATACCCATTATATTATTTTATTTATAGTTTAATACGTTCTTGGAATAGCTGTATCATATTAAGCTCAAGGTATAATAAGGCAGCGTCAAATTGCAGTGACACGAGCTTTTATCTATTTATTTTCATCTGTCTCGGTGTCTGTCTGTAATCAAATCTTGCAAGATAACCAACCGACGCGACGCAACCCCATCGAGTTTGGGCTCGTTCGATTCGTTTAGTCTGTCTTTTCTTAATCCTAGGTACTACTAAAAGCTTGTTTCGAAAAAAAAACGTTTAAGTACTACTTGTTAAATGTTTTTATAAGATAAACTTTTTTAAATTTTAGTCACTGTTAGTTTTCCAAGTAACTAGCTATACGCGTGCTATACGCTAACTAATTTAATACGTGCTTCAGTGTCAATTTCACCTAAACGTGGGGTCTTAGTTTACTTTGTAACATTTTATGACGGGTTGCTGCGCCTTGACTCTGCCACAAATCACAATGTGCTCTGAGCCTCCATAATATTAAGTTTTTTTTTGTCATAATAATATCATGTCTTTAAAATTTAAGTGGTAATAAACTTAGTTGTTTATCAATTTATAGATCGTAAAAGTCTCAAAAAGGATTTCGGTCAAAGTCGGTCAAACGCACAGAAGTCATCTTTCTGTTAATAAAATAAAATATAAATATCTTCTCATTGATATTATTAATCTAGTAACACTAGTAATGCTTATCAACTGTATGAGCCTTAAATCCGGTTTATGATTGAGATGAAAAAATTGCTGAGCTGGGTTCGAAACTCAACTAAGCACATTTCAGATGTGTCTGGAGGGTTTTCGTTCTACTTAGTGTCTCCACCGAGAATCCTTTGTCTCGACCACTTACTTCTGTCGTTTTCAGGCCAAACAGAAAAAAAAGTAGAAATACTATCGAAAATTCTGTCTTCGTCGATCTTAATGGCGGCATGGAGCTAATTTTGTATCGCATATAATATTTCAATCATATTATATTAATAGAGACCACTAAAAATATACTCACTTTTAAGTGAGACATGAAATGTGTAACGTGTAATAGTTTCTATGCTGTCATTTAGCGGGATGGGGTTCGTTAATGCTTTAATATATTCAAATAATTGTGACGTCGCGCGTCGGGACTCGGGACCTCTATGGCGCCATGATATTATGTTCGCCCACTTAGGCAAAAGGTTAACTTGATTTTCTTTCTTGATTAGTTCGTTCGTTGAGAGCTTTTTGCAGTAAGTGGAAAGCTTTCGCTACTTCCATGGCGTTACTGTAGATACCTAGGCACAAATTAAAACAACAAACAAATAACAATTCAATAAAAATTAAAGCTAGCTAGCCTAACCTAATTACTAATTATATAAATCATGCCCGCGTGGAATGGTGGCGAGAATACTGGCTGCATTTCCGCGCTGGACAGCCAGGCTGATCCTTTGCGCAAAAAATGAGCCAGCCCTTCTGTCACCAGATGAGGCAATCAACCGCGGTGAAATAGCTCGCAAAAAAATTTTGGCACTAAGACTCCACGGCCCCAGGGTCTCCACGGCAAACGGAACAAATATGTAACTCTCTATGAGAGAGGCATAGTTCCGCCGAACAAACACACAAATTAAAAATTATTATTACAAATTACCTACACGGGACACGGAGTCTTGCTTTTGTCCAAACCATTCCCGGCCATAACTTTTATCGATTGCATTTTCCAAAATCTAGGAAGAATAATAATTATTATACTACCTATTCAACTAAATTACTTAGGGAGGTAAACGGATGGAGACCGTCTGGTGGACGAATAGACAGACGGGCTAGATTAAACCTAGAATAAATCGGTTTAAAGACATTTATTACTCAAAAAGAACATAAAAACGTTCACTTATATTGAGAATTAAACATTTAAAATTTTAGTTAGTATCTAGCTATGTACATTAGTTCTGGGTTAGTGGCACAAGTTACATTAATTAAATGTTAAAGTTACAGATTGTGAAAGTAGATAAATTGTAAGTGTACAATATTAGTAAGGAAATGGATTCGTTGTGTAATGTGACGGTCTGCAGTGCTGCAGCTGTCGTCGCAGCCTTCCTGCTTCGTGGTTGATATTAACAGCATGGTTATGAGTCCTTTTTTACTTGTCTGGCCAAAAGACCTTTCTGACATTCACGATACAATTGCGCGATAAAACAATGAAAAAAGTTCTTACTTAACGTGGTTTATTTTGGTTGCGTGTCGTTTGCCCATATACCCCGTTGGCTACCCTAAATGGTTTATAAAGTTATAGTGTTACAAAAGTAAACAGTCTATATAATGACCACCCACTTGGTCGAAAATCAAAAAGGCCAGGTGTTGCCTGTTGCAAAGTTAAGCGGATCTTTTCAGACCTTCTTGGAACTTGCCAAAAGTTTAATCAAATGAAAATCCTAACAAATTCTTATTAGAATCTTAAAACGTAACAAAGTTAGTAAACTCGCTCGTAAAAACTTGCAGTCAACCTCATTTCGTTGAAACGCTATTTATAGACATATATTATTCAACAAATAACAAATATACAGTATAATTTATGTAGGTAGATATGTGTAGTAGGTATACCTTCTTAATATAAGTTCACCTGCAGATTTTCGGTTTGAAGAGTAGAAATCTGGACTTAGTGTCAATACATACTTGGTACCTATAGCCAAAAAATATTTTCTCGGCAGATTCTCAGTGGGTACCTACTCTTCAGGATAAGCCGTCAGGATTGAAGTGTTAAAAGCTGGAATTTGGCAAAATGTGGCATTTACAATGTTAAATTACATTTTGCCAAATTAGTAGTAAGTAGGTGTAACCTACTACTTGTGTCTAGGTATGTAGTAGGATTCACAGCCGACAGATACTTTTAGGCTTCACGGTTTAGACGTACCTACAGTATCCTTGTAGCATCAAGATTGAATACCTGAAAACCGTAGTAGATGAACCGTGGTAAATAAACTTGTTAGATATGCCAAGTTCCATTTATCTGGTAAGTACTTCATTAAAAGAAGTTTCGTGAAAAATTTGGCGCGCAAGACTTTGTACGAAATTGAGGTACATTGAAAGTTTGAAACTATTCGAAATAATATATAATAATATAATAATGCAGTCACCTGAACTTCCCTCGTTTTGGCCCTAACAGAATAACAGACTGGTGGTTACATTTTGTACCCACAACATTAAGCTGAGTTTGGACCCTTTTGTTGGCACGACACATTCTAGACGATATTTTAAGAATTTTTTGTATTTTATGTTTACTATGTGTTGGATCTATACCGATCTATACTTAAATTTAAAGAAAAATCTCTAAAAATCTGTACGTATAAAGTGAGCTACTTGTAAATTGCCCTACTTCAGCTCTTTGACGAACTTTGCATCTCTATAATTGAGGCATATGCACACCCACAGAACGCTCAAACGAAGATAAAATTCTACACTGATATTCCAAAGGCCTTGTCCTTGGCCGACATTAAAGAGATTTTAATGGGCGACTTGATAGAGAGAAACGGAAGAGGTTGGAGGAGGCCTTTACCCGAAAAAGGGGCCCATATCTCCTATAAATATAATTAACTTAAATTAAAAATGTAATGTACATTAACCATATTAACTTCAAATGACTTGAAACATTAACTTCGTATGTACCTACTAACAATTAGCTTTTTAAGGATAAATTACTATGCTTCAACTAACAAAACTAACAACTTCCAAATTGTAAATTAGTTTAATAAGGAGTATGGGAATAAATGGCTCTTTTATTTTGTTTTTATTTTATTTTACTTTTATTTATGTATTGGATCAGCAAATAAACCATATTCTATTCTATTCTATTCTAACTATTTCTGGCATTGAATTAATGAATGAATGATTTCTGCACAGTCCTATATTAACAAATATGCATTCATAATGATAAAAATAGCAGCAAAACTTGTTCTTTCTAGCTTATAAAACTCAAAGCTATGCCATTAGAAAATCATTGGAGACTCAGAAGAGAGATTAAAAGTTGAAACAGCCGCATAAAATAGCAAGTTCACTAGAGCTTAACCCATATTTTACTTGTAATAAAGGTGCAGACTCGTACGTAGGTAGGTACAGCTTTTTAGAAAAAAAAACTTTACGGAGGGACAATCATTGGAGAATAAATAGCAGTTACAGCTCTGTGTAAAGATAAACGACGTTGTACTAAGGCCAAAAGCGTATTTCTTTTTGATTTCCAAGTTTAATTTTTTTAGTTTTATACCTAAGTATGTAAGTCTAGAAATATCAACTATAAACTAAGTAGGTATTTGTCTTCAAAACGAATCCCACCCAGTAGGACTGCTATCGGTATTGTAAATGAGATGCTACCAAATAGGTAGAAACTGCAAAGTCTGTTGCTCTAGTAAACTCGAAGTTCTAAGGTCACATCTAAGTGTTAACTGATAAAACAAGCGTCGCGCACTTTTTCTACCTTTATTTGACTATTTTCTCCAACTTTCGTGACATGTAATGCGGGTATGGGTATCACATCACTGTGTCATATCAAGGTAGACTGATACCTTAGGTCGTAGTCAAAAAAAATTTGACAAGTATCTTCTTCGTTCTGCATGCTCGCAAATGTTCTTGTTATTTAAACTGACAGGTTAGTTAAAAATAAAAACCGGTCAAGTGTTAGTCAGACTCGCTCACAAAGGGTTCCGTACCACCACACAATATAAATTATTTTAGTAGATAAACAACAAGACAGATGTCAAACTCATAACAACACCTCACCACTGGCTCACCATTTATGTGAGCCAGTTATTTCACCATAAGCTGTGAAATAACTGGCTCACATAAATGGCGCTAATCTGGTAGCGCCTGACAAACAATTCGACACCCTATGAGTACGAAACCCTAATTAACGATTTTCGGATTTTTTCCTATGTCTTGTGCTGTGAGACCTTGCTTCTTGTCAAATTTCATGATTCTAGGTCAACGGCAAGTACCTACCTTCTTACCCTATACTACTATAGGTTTTGATTTATTGGCGAGTGTCAAAATATGCGGCATTTAAAACGGCCGTATCTTTTGATTGCGTTGACTTAGGTCTTAGAAGCTTGATTTTTTTACAACTTCAAGGGACCGTAGACCTAACTAGTGGTTCGCCCCGAACTGAGACCTCGACGTGGTATCCATAACATTTAAGTAGTTATAACTATCTTTACGTTGATAGACATCAGTACTATCACTATCAGTAGACTATTTTTTTATTCCACGTAAGATGGTGCTAACGTCTATTATTTGTAAGCATAAACGAATAAACTTTTACAGAGCGCCATCTATTGACATCATTGTGAAGCTCTGTTAAAAATACTGAAGCTCATTAAAAATTAAATAATTTCGTTTCCTTATAATATTTGTCTAATTTTAGTATTCAAGTAGTTCAAGTACAGGATATAATTCAAATAATTGATCAAGTTTCAGGCTCAGCCTTTCAGAAAATTGAGAGTTCTGAGGTCAACTATGAACGTTAGAAAATCTCCACTTTGAAAGCCCCCCATTTCGTCAATTTTAAGGGAAAAATTTAAAAAAAAATATTTTTGGACTCTATTCCTAATTATCTTTAAAATGATAAACCGCACCCCTATGTAACGCTATAAAAAATATTTTCCTTTGCATTCGCTTCTATGAGAGCCCCCCTGAAATAAAGATTTTTATAACTTTTTAAGCCATATTCGGTTTACATATTATATTTAAATTTAAATTTGAAGTAATTACATTCAGTAATTCAGAAGTTATAAGACTCTGACAGACGGACGGACGGACGGACAAGTGCAAATTCGCTCAAGTAGACTCAGAGACCTTCGCGGACAGACGGACGGACGGACGGACGGACAAGTGCAAATTCACTCAAGTAGACTCAGAGACCTTCGCTTCGCTCGGTCAATTATTTGATATTAATTTCAAAGTGATATCTCCACGCGTTCCCGAGAAAAAGGTGGCTAACAGACAGAGTAACAGACAGACAGACGAACAATGAAGTGATCCTATAAGGGTTCCTTTTTCCTCCTGAGGTACGGAACCCTAAAAAACTGTAGGCAACAAGTAATACAACTTCAAACTATTCAAGCAGACGAAATATGATAAAGATAAGATCTTCGCACGTTTCCTCTTGCCAGAGGCTTCAAAATACATTTCCTTGACTCGCAGACAAATTATTATTAGGTATAAAATCCATTGTAATGTTTCTAGACTCAATACATATGTATATTAGGAGATGTAAAAGATGATTGAATTGGTTATCAAGAGGGTTGGAATTGGTAGGTACCTATGAGGGGTCGCCCCCTATCGCTGTAGGCGTTATGTTTGGTCATGGTTTCCATATCCTAGAGTTAGCCAGGACAACAAGATTTCGGCATGTAATTTTGTACTGTGCGTAAATCTGTTATGTAGTTTATGAAATAAACTAAATTTCCAACCCATTATGGCAGATTAAAAAATTGCAAGTTCACGGTTCAGATGAAGGTGGGAAAACATCGTGATTTGGCATAAAAATCTGACTAAATTGTTACGCACAGTTATCGTTTACTTTAAAAGTTACACTCAGGGATCCGGTAGCAAGCAGAACTTAAATATAATTCAGTAAGTAGGTAGGTACTATTATCACAGGATACTTAATAGTACCTTTCTTCTAAATTCAATGTCTAAAGTCATTTGTTTCTTGTAGGTAGAACTGATAACAAACTATTTGTCTTCGCGACTGTGTAAAATCTAGCTCATTTCAATAATGAATTTTGGAGTATTTCTATGACTTACTATAATATTTGTTACGTAAATCACATAAAGAAAAAAAGGTATATATCTTTAACTAACTACTTATACAGATACATTCAAAAAATATTTTGAAATCGTTTTCGACTGCCTGATATAAGCCAAACATGGTCCTTTTCAACCCTCCCTCCTTTTACATTTCTTATCAGGCTGGACACGTTCAGTGTTGTAACAAACGAAAACAAACTGCTGCGTTAAAAAAAAGAATTATCAAAATCGGTTCATAATTGGCGGAGAAATCGCGTAACAAACATACAAAAAAAAAACATACAGTCGAATTGAGAACCTCTTCCTTTTTTTGAAGTCGGTTAAAAACAGATGAAACATAGACCGTATAGCTTTTATTTTGCTCGCCTATTATTTTCTATGAATAATTTATTATTTTGCGGTTTCAATAAAAAATAATGACGTAGCGAATTCATAAAGTAAGTATCTAAGGCCGGTATAAGAAACTAGACTGTTAAAACCTTTTTGTTATCTCGTGTGAGAAATTGACTGACTGATCCACATACCTACAGCTCAAATCGCATATAATAGATAGGTATATTGCATTATATTGAAATATACCATATAATAGGTTCCCTATAAGATAAAGAAGAACCCAAGAAAGAAATTTCGAGGAATTTTCGGAAAAAGCTTGTTGAAAATTTTGCAGGACGTGTCCCAGATATGACAGATAAAACCCAAGTTATAAAAAAAATGCTGCAATACGATCGTGATTTGACATTCGCAATGCGAGGTTGCGAATGCGAAAATATGGAATGTTTTGTTGCAAACTTTTCTTATATTGTTGGGAGCTTTTTGTAAGAATACCTCCGTGTAGGTAGGTATATCCGGTATATCGTTAGTGGATGTGTCGTTAGTGCAGATTCAACTAAATTATTTTACTGAACAATGTACAGTCGACGTCAAAATTGCATATAGAATAAGCAAATAAGTTGCTTTGCATGCGGTCGGACACCCACACACTTGCAGTAGTATAATATAAGTCGTTCAGCTTGTAGGTATTGTAATAGCCGAGTAATATCGATAATTTCACAGCTCAAGTAAGTGAGCTCAATGGCGAGGTGTGGAACTACTTGGATTGCACACCGTAACTGTTGCTGGTTCAAATCTCGACCCCGTGTAAGTTTTTTTTACTTTTTTTATTTGATGACTGATATTTTTATACCAGCAATAGCATATGCGGGTAGTTTAAAAAATCTCTGAACAGATAAGGCCACTGAGTACTGACGGAGACGGAAGATTTGACACTCGTTAGTCGTTATTAGCAAATACTACAAAATTATTATAATTTACTAAGTTTTGCTGTTTCTTATCTTCAACAATAATGCAGGCTTATATTAATATGCAGAAGAGGATGCATATTATTGAGCTAAATAATATCGGATACAATATACTTAGCTCAAATTTGCAATGAAACTGGTTTCACTGTGAGTATTGTTTTTATTGTTAAAAAATGTGTGTTCATAAACTTAGGATTAGTTACATAACGTTTTATTAGTAAATATCTAGACAAGATACTTAGTAGTTTCAAAAGTGTTTATTTTAATCTCGCTGTTTGGTTTTTAGTGGACAACCAAGTGTTGGGTGTCGCATCCTGACGAAGAGAGTAATGCTTCACAACGAAGACATAATATTATAGATGAACAATATGAGAACAATATCTGCATACCAACTGTCGAGTTCGCGAACATGTTCGATACTTAAACACCAGCGCCAAAGCTGCACATTATAACACATGGAAGTGATGTCCAGCTGTTGATGTGCCACAACTATCATTTGTGCATGATAATTGTTGTCCTGTGCATCGATCACATATAGTGCGTAATTGGTTTAATCAAAACCCAGACAACAGCTATTCCCTGGCCAGTAAGATCACCAAACTTAAATCATAGAGAATATTATGAGGTTTGATGGTGCAAACTGGTGGGTTATGTGAAATGAAAAGACTGCAGAGGAAACGGAGGCTCACTGTATGGAATTATGGGAGAATATATTTAGAATAACGGATATCTATCCTAATATTACAAACGGATTCACCCGGCGGCGCTTGCTTGATGTTATTGAAAAAAGTGGAGGTTTTATTGAATAGTAATACTTTTAAAGCTATATAAAATTTAATTTTTAAGGCTTTAAATATGAAACATAACGTTTATTCTTTTCCTAACTTGTAATAATTATTATTAGTATAATATCTTATCAAAATTAACAGACAAAAAAGCAGCGCCGCCCTTTGCTTACTAGATTTTTAAGGTTTAGCTTCAATTTTCTTTTCTTTATGAAAACGATTACTTAAGCTATAACCTTAAAAAATGATAGAAAAAGTAGCTGAATTTATTTATTACTTTTGAGAAAATGTAACATGATAACAATGAAAATAAATGAAAATAAAGTCGATTATCTAATAAAAAGTGTTTCTTCCAATTTATTTTGTTTGTTTTATTACTTATTGACTCATAATAAGCAATAATTGACACCACTAACATAGTTATAGCTTTCCTCCCAAAATAACTAACTTTATCCTTAAGTATTATCTTATTATAATTAATGTTTGCGTTTATAAATGGAAATAAAGATATATTATAATAAAGAATAACAAACAGACACAAAACACAAATAAACAAAACATAAATTTTGTTTGTATTCAAAACAAAATAAAAACTGCTGTAAGAGATTCGAACCTAGGTCATATGATGCGTCGTAACTCGTATACCAACTATATTATCACGACACTGGGAGTGGTTACTGTAAAGTGATGAAATAAACAATCAGAATAGACAAGGTGATTGAATAGGAATATTTAGAACCTAATGCTAATGACATAAGGTTGATATTGTTGACAGTTTATGGTAATGCAGGTAGTATTGAACTGAAATCGTTTGAACCTTACGGTGTTGATTTAAGGTTGATAATATTATTGACAGTTTATGTTTATCAGTGTGAGTGAGCACGTGAGATTCACAGCATTGCTTGCAAGCGGTTTTAGCCTTAGAGCTATGTATGGACTTTTGCAGTCGACTGTACATGTGCTAGAGCATAATTAGGTAATAAGGTACGAGTACCTATCTAGAGTTATTCACAAGTTAACGAAAACAAACGATAAAATTCATATATTAGGTATGTTAAGTGCGTCAAATACACATTTTGAGATACCAGTACCAGGCTTATTTATTACTATACGTACTAGATGATAGCCGCGACTTCATCAGCGTGGATTTAGGTTCTTCAAAATCCTGTGGGAATTGGAATTCCGGGATTTCCGAGAAAGCCTAGCCTACGTCCGTCTCCGGAATGCAAGCTGCACCAAATTCCTTCAAAATCGGTAATACCGATGGGCCGTGAAAATTTTACAGACAGACATACACATTTTTGGATTGATAATATGGTTATGGATGCGTGGTAAAAATACTCCTAGCAAGTTTTACGAGCATTTCCAAAAAATATAATGTTACCTACTTAAAAATTAGGCCTGCCGAAAAAAACATTCTATCGAGAAAGGGGTTTCCTAACCCAAACGTGAGTTATTGTTAAATGACGTTATAATATTGGTTAAAAATAACTGTTACGACATCTAGCAGTTAGCAATAAGATAACAACCGAGATCAACCATTAATAGGTATTAGGTACGCTGTATAACCGTAATTTACTGTTAGTTCATAGAACAGTTACTTCTATCTGCGAAATCCTGGGCAAACAGGATTGTTGGGAAACGGGATCAAAATGGGAACAATAAAGTAAGTACTTAGGTGGAGAATTTGATACCAACTTGTACAAATGCTTCCGCGTGAGATATAAGTGCTTCTATAGTTTATTAGGGCACTTCTTTGTATATAATTAATGTTTAGAATTGAAACTACTCAATAAGACACTGTATATATTTATAATTATTTAAATCATATTTATTCGTCATAAAATAAAGGTTACCTCACGTGATCAATACGAAAACAACTATTTTAACGGCCGGTTATTTTGGGCGTGATCTCGACATTCATACCAATTTCATTGAATCACCTGTGTTTTGTTTGCAGCCAATTCTTATCGATGCGCCAGTAACATAACTGGTTAACTGGCTAAAACCATCCTATTAGTATGATAATGGATTGCCAAACCGGTTGTAAACCTTCGTGATACAAATTTTCGTGGCGGCTACGCACCTACGTCTCGCCTTGAACCTCGATCAAGGACATTAAGCGGTTTGATGTGCACTATTCAATACCGAGACTGCGTGTGACCTCGAACTTGAACACGAAAATATTTACTACAGACCACAGAGTGCATTCAATTATCGCCGTATCTCTCATTGAGATTTACAAAGTTACACAAGCGTGTTATGACCGTTAAAATTTGATATCAGTTTTTTTATGAATGCCTCAATTCATGTCAAATTACGTAAGCAATCAAGCAAAAGAGGCGTATTTAACTTGGTGTATAAAATTAGAGCGTTGTTTTATTTGAATGCCGCGTCCCCGTCTCGTCTGAAGGTTATGCGAAGGGAAGACGTATGCGCGTAGTGTTATAGTGACACATATCCGATGTGGCGAGACGATCGAACTGGGCGGCCTTCGGGGAACAAAACGAACAGCGCGGAGTCGCCGCCATCGCCAGTCTGCTCAGGGAAGCTGCATATAGCTTCGTGGAGGGTTACCATACGTGAAATTCAATAGTCCTAACGAAGAGTGTAAAAACTCACTTGGGTATAAAGTATGTAACACTGACAGTTGACACCAGAGCCTTTTCAAAATACAAAGTTGTATCTTAAACTAAGTAGATGTTAATAAAGGTTTTCTTTATAAAACAAATTAACCATACAAAGTAATGAAGATCAAACCGATACGATTTTGTAGGTCTACTATATACGCGCCTTATCTAGTTTTGTATTCGTTATATAATAATCTGATCTCTACAAGTACCTAATGTAATTTTTTATTTGTAATTATAATCTATCAGCTAAGTAGATCAGCTGCAGTAGAGTTCAGTGTAAAGTGATTTTGAATTGGGATATGTCCGGATTTATTTGTGTGTGTGGTGGAACTACCACGCTCAGATTGTCGTAAGAAAATAATGATTATAGTGGACCACGCATCGCGAATTACAAAAAGTCGCACACGTATGTACCTACATCAAAATATTTTCGGACGTCCTTGCGATATGTGGAATTACATTTAAGATGTCCATCATAATCAGTGTCGGATCTAATATCTTTGAATTTAATCTTCAATCTAAACGGAGCTGTTTGTATTTTAGATTTGTTTTGTTTAATTATGATTGATTGGCATTTGATATTTAGATCGTGAAACCGAGGATTTTGGTAAAGGATAATTGATTCGAGTCCCCACTCGAAAGCTTAATAATTGTCCTTTTAAATTTCATTTAAATCGTTCAGTTTGTAATTAATAGATTCTTTTATAAACATTTAAAACTAGCTGATGCCCGCGACTTCGTCCGCGTGGTTTAAGTTTTTTTGATTCCCGCGGGAACTCCTTAATTTTCCGGGATAAAAAGTAGCCTATGTCACTCTCCAGGTCCTAAACTATACCCATGCCAAAAATCACGTCGATCCGTTGCTCCGTTGCGGCGTGATTGGAGGACAAACCAACAAACCAACAAACAAACACACTTTCGCATTTATAATATTAGTATGATTTGAATAAATGTATATTCTTTCTTTCTTTTTGAAACAGTTTTAATAGAACTTCAATTTCCGACAATAATAATTAATCCAACCCCTCAACATGCTTTTCAATGTGAGGCTTGTGAAATTTTTAAGTTTTTGAATTGGAATTTGGAAATCTGCAAAATTCTTCATTTATCATACTTTCTTTATAAAGTTCGTCGGTTAAAGTGTATTTAGCGTTTGAAATAAAAAGCCACATAGCCTTAAATGATTACAGTTCTCGCACTAGCAAAATAAAAATAAACACGAAGAAAATATAGTGCAAATCACAGCAAATAGTAGTCCGTTGTATTTACCTTCGTTTACGTTATTTACGTTATGATATGTGCGTGTAAATTATTGAACGGTAAACATTACCATAACAGCTTAAAATATATTATCCAGTAGGTACATCTTTAGGTTTAATGACCTCTCTGGAAAGTTCATGAGCTACTAGTCACCCGGAAGCTCGATATGTGTCCTGAGGTTTTCAGTAATTCACCTAACTAATATTATGAACGGATATGCCTTAACCACCCTTGACCGTGCGTAAATCGTGTGTATAATGTGAAAAGGATGCAAAAATTACATAGTGTAGTTGTCTAGTGCACCATCTACATAAAGTTTGGCATACCTCGTACATTTAACGCTTAAAAAGTTACTCAAGCAAGCTCTAAAGTACATATAGTGATAGAAAGATACAATATGTGTAAAGGCCCCTGGCCTGCCTTGGAATACCTTGAAACACTTAATAGGTAATAAGTAGGTAAAGTAAGTTATGTTTGAAGTACTGTGCATAGTTAGGCAGACATTGTGTTTCCGTATCCAATCTTACGATTCCTTTTTCTTGAAAACTCGTGGTCCCTTACCCGATTTGTCCAAAAATGTTTTGCAATCGATATTTTTTACACTGGTTGGTCTGGTTCTGGCAGTGGACAAATTAGATCGATACGAATAAGTACACCTTAATATAGCTAAGTAATTTAGCGCAGATATATCGCCGAAAACCTATTAGAAAGATGCCCAAGGGCTTGCGGGTAGGATTATCGATTCTAAACTGTCTTATCCCGTCCAGATTATCTTTGCCTGCATTTTGTTTGACCATTGGGAGAGATCGTATTCAACCTAACAATCTACGTATCAAATACTAAAATGTTATGCCTCAGGATTAAAAAGAATTTGTGTAGTATTATAACGCTCCATTGGCCAGCCGCTTGGTCCACATGACTTTAATTCAAAAACATTACTTTAGGATCGTCTGGATTTCTGGAATGCTGGAGTTAAGGTGCAGGTAGTGTGTTGCAACTTGCGCAACGATATGAGTATCGGAAAGTGCCCCGGGCGAAACTTGCCTGAGCGCCACAATAGACTTAATAATGTGCACGTCTCCAAAATAAAATTGAACTCCTTCTGTTGCGTCGCGAAGTAACACAATAGTGTGTTCGCATCTTTATTCGTTCATTCGTCGGTAGGTAGGACCAGTTTTGGCCTGTGTTTTATTATAATTTGTTATCTACACAGAATATAAACAAGCAGCGCCCAAATTTTTACGAGGTTTTTGACCTAGGAATCTTCTTTGTTTCGAGCCAAGTTAGATAAAAATAATTGTAAGAAACAGCCGCCGGTGGCGATAACCCCAACTTACGTAAGGTTTGAGGAAGAGCTGTTGCTACAGAAACGTCTAGAAACTTTAATGAAAGGCGAATACCGTTCACGTTAAGGTGAGTAGGGAGACTATATACTGAATATAAAAGGGCATATCGCTAAAACATTGTATCAAATGGTTTTATTTAAAATATAGCCTGATCTTTCTTTACGTGTTATAGATAAGCTCTATATTACCTACTCTACAATTATACTTATTTGTTTATAAGTTAGGTATGCCTGCTTGCCTAAAAGCCTGTTTGAAAGCTATTCAAATTTCAAAAGATGTACATTAGGAGACATCCTAAACTATCCTTCTCGTTCGTTTGCTTCCACTTACTGAGTTACAAAATACCTAAGTATGTTGATCTCTACCGTATCCAAAATCCATTGTTTAAGATTTAGATAAGTGTTAGCGAACTTAATTACTACGAACATTATTACTTTTGTCAATAGACCTCATGAAACAAGAAGTGTAATTTGAGGGTGATTATTTCGTTAGTTATCAATTTGACTCATTTCATATTTTTCATTGAATTCGATCTTGGGACCCGGACGCCATGTTGAAAATAATTGACTCAATAGCAATTGCGCCCTCATTAAAATTAATTAGTTAATTATAAAATATGGAACAATAATCATTTTATAATTAACTAATTAAATTTAATCTCCCGTGAAGCCTCTACACGTTATAAAAATCAATATTAAAAGTGTTAAATTAATGCCTAATTTTGTAACGAGATTACCTACGAGTATCGATTAAAAGTAGGAAATATTTTACACACGGTTTTTTCGCAATAGTACATATTGCAAGTACCTTTTAGGTATCGATAGCTAGTCGATATCTTTTTTCGCATCCCTACTTGGGAGACCTTTAACGCCTTTATTTGGCTTTGTGTCGCAACTGTGTAGTCCAGTTAGAACTATAAATAGGTAATAGCGGTTGCTAACTTGTCCTAACTGTTCCACACCCTTTGCAATACACCTCCGAAGCCTTTGAGTACCTAATCGAGTACGTCATAGAGATGAAGACATCACAAGTAGGTACATTAGGCGTTAGGGCGCTGTGAGCTCACGAGATCAAAATATAGGCGCGCGGGGGTGAAATCGAGCAAGCGCATGTCGCAAAAAATGCAAGAAATCATTTGTAAAAAAATAAATATTTACTTTTCAATACAAATTAATCCGACAATGTGTTTGATTTAGAAATATAAATTTTATCTTATATTTCTAGAGAAAATTATTGGTTTCAATAAGGAGAAAAATTGCTTTATAAGGTACTCTAAGAGGTATGTTTAAAAGAAATTTCAATGCAGAGATTTTTTTCAAATTGTGTTTTGAGATGCGTCAATGGCAAAAGGTATTGAAAACAGCAAATAATTTTTTATACTACACCCGCTCGGAAAGTACCCTCTTGCTTTTGTCAAAACGAGGTAGAAAGTACGTCATTGCTATAGACCAAATATGCGGGAGGAAAAAATGTAAGAAATTTCATTTCTAACGTGCTAAGCGGGGAGAAAAAGTGTATGAAAATCCATTTCTAACACGCTGTTTTTTTAATTTTGAGTAAATATGGTATCCGGAAGTTGAGAATTTGTATATGTCTTACCATAAGGATTTAATATTAGAAGCAGCTTCACCATATTTGACATAGAAAAGTCAAATATGGTAAATGTCAATTGTCGACATCGATATCGATTGTCGATTGTCGATATCGATATCGATGCCGATTTTGATGTTCGATATCGATGTTGATTGTCGATGTCGTTTGTCGATATCGATGTCGATTTTCGATGTCGTTTGTTGATATCGATGTCGATTGTCGATGTCGTTTGTCGATATCGATGTCGATTGTTGATTTCGATGTTGATCCTCATATCGATTGACGATATCGATGTCGATGGTCGTTATCTTTGTCGATTGTCGGTATCGAGTCGATTGTCGATATAGATTGTCGATATCGATGTCGATTGTCGATATCGAAATCTATATTGCAATAATCCTCAAAATGTAGCCTAGTTGTGATAGTGAAGCTTCGAATGAAGCGACTCATATAATTATGATTTATGATAGAACTTCACTTTGCAAGTTCGTTTAATCACTAATTATCGCTTATTTTCCTCGCAGTTGTAGTATAAAGCACTATGTATCACTCGGTAGAAAGTACGATTCCTACCTCGCGTGTATTGCGGCCCTTCGGCTACGCCTCGGGCCTCAAACTACACCCTCGATAGTAATCGGTCACTTTCTCCCCTCGGTGAACAATGTACTATAGAAGTTTATATTATGTCACCGTTTGATGGATACACTGTTTTAACAGGCTATTACAGGGCCTTAAAAAAGCGCCGCTCCTGACAACACCAAAGTGTTACTAAGATAAGGCTGGAAGCTTGGCAATTTAAATAAAAATAATTTTAGAAAACTTATTAATATTTCTCGTACATTTGTTATAATAAATTATTATCGGTAAAAACACCACTTTCCACATTAGTTGGTTTCCACTTTCCACCAACGGAGAATTTTGATAATTTTCAATAAAAGAGTGGTGGATAAATAAAAACTAAGTACTCGTTATTATGATAGTACTAGTAGTACTAAGTACAGCTCTTTTTTTACAAGTAGGTAGTAGTAGTAGCCTATTTAAAAAGTTTATTAAAGAACTTATGTCTGGTTTTTGGTGTAACATACATAAAATGAAATGCGTACTGCTTGAGATGTTTTAGATCTTTGCGTAAACGCATGCGGTGTAAAAATCACGTCATATTATTTTAGTGGATAATATACTCGTATTAATGACGTACCTTTAATATATAATGTACTAGCTGATGCCCGCGACTTCGTCCGCGTGGATCGAGGTTTTTCGTTTCCCGCGGGAACTCCTCAATTTTCCGGGATAAAAAGTAGCCTATGTGTTATTCCAGACTATAATCTATCTCTGTGCCAAATTTCATCCAGATCCGTTCAGCCGTTGGGGCGTGATTGAGTAACAAACATCCATCCATACATCCATACATCCATCCAAACTTTCGCATTTATAATATTTACTAGCTGATGCCCGCGACTTTGTCCGCGTGGATTGAGGTTTTTCGGTTCCCGCGGGAACTCTTTAGTTTTCCGGGATAAAAAGTAGCCTATGTGCTATTCCAGACTATAATCTATTTCTGTGCCAAATTTCATCCAGATCCGTTCAGTAGTTACGGCGTGAAAGCGGAACAAACATACAAACAAACTCACTTTCCCATTTATAATATTAGTAAGGATATTTTTGATATTTGATTTGCCACATTGATGTAGAATTTTAGTACCTACTAGCTGATGCCCGCGACTTCGTCCGCGTGGATATACCAAGTTTCATCGAAATAAATTGAGAAATGACGGACTTTTATACAAACTTTCAACCCCTATTTCACCCCTTTCGGGGTGGAATTTTGAAAAACTGTGAAACACGTATGTTTTCATTTTTAACCCGCAGCTCATATACCAAGTTTCATGGATATAACTTGAGAAATGAAGGACTTTCATACAAACTTTCAACCCCTATTTCACCCCTTCGGGGGTAAAATTTACGAAAACTGTGAAACACGTATTTCTTCATTTTTAACCGGTAGCTTGTATACCAAGTTTCATCGATATAAGTAACTTGAGAAATGACGGACTTTCATACAAACTTTCAACCCCTATTTCACCCCTTTGAGGGTGAAATTTTGAAAAACTGTGAAACACGTATGTCTTCATTTTTAACCCGCAGCTCATATACCAAGTTTCATGGCTATAACTTGAGAAATGAAGGACTTTCATACAAACATTCAACCACTATTTCACCCCTTCGGGGGTAAAATTTACAAAAACTGTGAAACACTTATTTCTTCATTTTCAACCGGTAGCTTGTATACCAAGTTTAATCGATATAACTTGAGAAATGACGGACTTTCATACAAACTTTCACCCCCTATTTCACCCTCTTAGGGGTGGAATTTTGAAAAACTGTGACACACGTACTTCTTTATTTTTTACCGTAAGCCAAAATAAAAAGTTTCGTTGATATAACTTGTAAAACATCTTGAGAAACGAAGGACTTTCATACCAACTTTCATCCCCTATTTCACCCTTTTGGGGGTCGAATTTTCAAAAACTGTGAAACACGTATGTCTCCATTTTCAACCCGCAGCTCATATATCAAGTTTCATGGCTCTAACTTGAGAAAATAAGGACTTTCATACAAACTTTCAACCCCTATTTCACCCCTTCGGGGGTAGAATTTCGGGATAAAAAGTATCCTATGTCCTACCTCGTAGTATGGGCTCAAATCGTGCCAAGTTTCGTTTGAATTCATTCAGTAGTTTCGGCGTGATGCGCGGCCAAGATACAGACAGACAGACAGACAGACAGACAGACAGACAGACAGACAGACAAAAATGAAAAAAATTACAGATTTGGCTTCAGTATCGAATAATAAGTGCCCTCCAAAAAAAATTTTCAAAATATCTTCAATGTACAGAATTGGACCTGTTACAGTTTTATTATAAGTATAGAAGAGGCTAAGTATTTCTATTTCAATGATTTGCCACGTGTGACTTATCACTTACTTTTGTAGGTTTGCATATAAATATCGAAGGATCTTGGCGCAATTTGAAACGTTTACACGTTGGTTCAATTGGGCGAATATATTATTAACTAGCTGATGCCCGCGACTTCGTCCGCGTGGATTGAGGTTTTTCGGTTCCCGCGGGAACTCTTTAATTTTCCGGGATAAAAAGTAGCCTATGTGCTATTCCAGACTATGATCTATCTCTGTGCCAAATTTCATCCAGATCCGTTCATCCGTTGGAGCGTGATTGAGTAACAAACATACATCCATACATCCAAACTTTCGCATTTATAATATTTATTTGATATTTGATATTTGATTATTTGATATATTTGATATACACTAGCCGTCATTGAAGCCGTTTTGCGGGACATCGCAGGCTCTAAGTATATGACACCTCTCTGTCCTTAGCTAATTGCAAATATTGGGTGTGGTATAAGTTATAACATATGTACTTATTTGCTTGCCGATCATTACAACTGTAAATATTTTGATGTAAGTAAGCTGTTAAATGATTATTTTTTATCTTTCTTAATGCACTACAGGTAAATATCGCAATATTTTGCCATTTCACAGTTTGAGTAACAAAATAAATATTGCAATATTTAAACGCATTCATGAAGGCACGAAGTATACCTAATGGTTTTTTTTTAAAGAAGTGTAGTATCCATAGTGTATGTGAGTTGTGAATGTGTAGTGTCTTTCTTCCCTTCTAAAAAAATCCCATGAATTCTACGAAGTATATTCTCTAAGGGCCAGTTTTTTGAGACATAAGTCAACAGAGAGTTGACAATTAGTTAAGTTTACTATAGTTAAGACGCTAACAAATGATTAAACCACTGTTTCGTTTTTTGAACGCAATTTTAACTACAGTTAGCATTAACTGATAGCCATAGTATTGCCATTGCTATAAACACTTTATTTCCGTAAATCGAGATCATTTCTCGTAGGGAGTCATTATTTTTACGGCAACACTTGAAGAGTCCAATATAATATGACGTTGACAGATGACATTATCGTGACATCGTTATGTTTGTGACTTGTGTAGTGATTTTATATGTTATTTCGTTGTATTTTATACTAGCTGATGCCCGCGACTACGTCCGCGTGGATTGAGGTTTTTTGGTTCCCACGGGAACTCCTTAGTTTTCCGGGATAAAAAGTAGCCTATGTGTTATTCCAGACTATAATCTATCTCTGTGCCAAATTTCATCCAGATCCGTTCAGCCGTTCGGGCGTGATTGAGTAACAAACATCTATACATCCATACATCCACACATCCATCCAAACTTTCGCATTTATCATATAATTTATTTGATAAAGTAATAACCAACTGCTCGAGGGGTAGTACTGCATGATTTCTTGTAGTGGACGTTTGTAATTAATTCTAAACCTATTTGTTCGGCTATCCAGGCAACAGTTTCTTTAGATAACCGATATCGTTTCAAAAAATCGACGTCATCAAAATGGTTCGTGGTCTAAATACTTTAGGTCTTTTCATTAGGACGTATTCCATGAATATTTCATCATAAGATGAACTCTCAGAATTCTCAAAATATCTGGTAATATTGTTCATTATAAAATCAGCAAAAACACAAATTTTTCTACTGAATATAATCTCACTTCAACGAATAATGTTCACAAAATGTTATTTAAAGCAAAAAACAGTTGAAAAGAACGGATGTTCCACGGATGTTCTAACAAAAGTTAACTATCCACCATCTGCATAACCCTCGGCATTGCTGTAGTTAAATATTGTAACAAATGGTCAGGTTTATTGACTATTAGTTAGGCTAACTTTGTCTCAAAAAACGTTTTTTTTCCGAAATTTAACTAATTGTTACAAATTTTAACTATTGGTTGCCTTAACTATGTCTCAAAAAATCGGCCTTTAGTGCGGTATAAGCATTGGTATAAGGTACAATTAATTTTTACTAGATGATTCCCGCGACTTCGTCTGCGTGGATTAAGATTTTTGATTCCCGCGGGAACTCTAATTTTCCGGGATACAATCTACACCTGTACCAAATTTCATCAAAATCAGTTAAGCAGATGGGCCGTGAAAGCGTAGCAAATAGACAGCCAGACAGACACACTTTCGCATTTATAATATTAAGTAAATAGTATGGATTTAATTACACTTATCCTCCTTGACGCAGTGAGAACTCCTCCAGCGGCAGTTGATAGCCGGTAAATTTGGGATTCCAAATTCTAAAAGGTTCTACTAGATTTCGTCAGCAATTATCTAGTAAATTGGCTATCGAATGAAGCGTCTATTGGCTCCCATTTGGAGGGCCTGTCCTTTGATCGCGCCCAATGAGCTGTAATTGCCGTAATCATCGTCACCATGCAACGTTCATTTGACTCACCGACTCAACTCAACGACTGCAATTCTCGTCATAAACTAACCACTTGATACAGTATGCATCATTACGCAAGTATCAATGTCTTGTTCTGATTTGTTATTTTTGTCTTTATCAACTACTGGCGCCGTGACTTCAATTTTTTCTGTTTTCCTGTAATCAGATCTACAACCTGGTCTAACATTATCATAGGGATATAGGTACATGGTAAATAATGCACTAGGGTAAATAATGGTAACTCAAGTTGTAAATTTTTCTCCATCTATGGGATCTGAATTTGGGCATTTCGTTTCCGCCACAAAGAGCATGCTATAGAGACTGCAAGAGAATCGGATCTACAGCCTGGTCTTATATCATCAAAGGAACATAGGTAAATGGTTTAGTAGGGTAAGTAATGGTAACTCAAGTTGGAAATTGTACTCCAACTATGGGGTCTAAATTTGGGCTTTTCGTTTCCGCCTCAAAGAGCACGCTATGACGAGTCTGCAAGAGAAATACTATACAGGAAAAACATTTCAAATAAGTAATTTTGATTATTTCCGCATATAATTCGACCTTCGCTATTCATCGCTCGCAGTCAACTCTCTCTAGAGCCCATAAAATCTATATTATCTCGAAATATAAAAAAAATATTCTAAGTATCTTTAGTTACTTCACAATATTATATGCCTTAATAATTATTCTTTACTTTAGATAATCTACTGACGGTAGTTGGTATCTATATACTTGTGTACTTAAATGTGGCGCAACAACTCTATTTTGACTAGAGGCATACGTGATCGCAATAGCGTATCAGGTTTCACACTTTACTTGCTGCGCGTATTTCCTGTCCGGAACCAAAGTAGGGTCGCAAGAATTTCCTATCTTGTAGAATATAATATTTTCTTAACATATCTTCCCATTTTTTTCAAATCTAGGTAGGCACCTGCTAAAAATGTAATCGCAACTTTTACGCATAAGATAATTATTTAAACGAAATCACAATATATCCGATTCTAGGTGAAATACCTATTAATTTAAGGATTTTAAAGCTTCTGTTAAAAGCACTATTTAGTACTTTGTCACGGATAAAATTGTGTCTACGAAAGGTAAGAGTTGATTTCAAAGCTTCGACACATCAAAAATAAACATAGGTACTAACTTACATCTATCATGAAAATAATTAATCTGTACTAAAAATTGCCATTGGGCTTAAAATATCGTTAAATTACAAAATAATAAAATGTACCTTATTAAATAAACCGTATTATAGTACCTACCTTTGCTTTAGAATTAGACTATGAAAATTAAGAAAATCCCGGAAAATTCAGATACGTGGCAACTGGCAACCTCACTGCATCCAAGGTAGGGTTCGTTTGACCTTGAAAGGGTAACATTCTCGTTTCGCGATCGCTATCTGACCTTCGCAACCCTATCTGTTGGGGAGGGGACGAAATAAAGGGACGGTGGATGTCGTAGGTTAGGTGTTCGTTAATGATGGCGACGTAGTTTGCTTTCGTTTGAGGGGAGTTTTTGTTTTTATTATTATTATAGAGGTAGGTATAAGTACTTACTTTGAATTTAATAAAACATTATATTATTAATTATTGTGAAAAACCTTATACTCAACAAAGAAAGGTGTCATGTCATGGCTTGTACAATGTACATGGGCTTGTATTGTACCTGGTACTCACGCACAAAGATTTGGGAAAAAATAACTCTTCTGATATAAGGCCTAAGGTTTCACATTAAAGTTTAGATGTTAGTCAAAAGTCGATCATATCGTCCTTGGACTTCCAGGCAATAAATGTAGAGCAAAGAGATAAAGAAGTGTTTGTTTAGCTTATCAGTTAGAGTGCAGTAAACACGGTGCATCAAAATGTATGACTTGCATGAGTACAAGCGTTTATCTGTACCTACCATAAACCGGCTTGTGCACATTAGAAAAGCCATAATATTCTGTGTAGGTATGGTCTGTCTGTCTGCTACGCTTTTACGCCCATCTTTTCAACCGATTTAGACGAAATTTGATACAAAGGTACGATGCATTCCGGGGAAGGACATGTAAAGCATAGACATAAATTTGTAAGTTTGTGGATGTTTGTTACTCCTTCACGCCGCAACGACTGAACCGATTTGGCTGAAATTTTGAATTTACATAGAATTACTATACCTACTTACCCTTAATTTCACATAGGCTACATTTCATTCCGGGATATCATAGAGTTCCTGGCGTTATTCCAGTCTCGAATTCATCAGATCAGTAGCTGTTTTCATTATCCTCATGTCCCATGGTGGCTGTTTTCGCAATTTGTATGGACTTTCTCAGCGCGTTAACCAGAATTAGTATTATATTTATTAACTAGCTGATGCCCGCGACTTCGTCCGCGTGGACTAAGTTTTTTCGATTCCCGCGGGAACTCATTAATTTTCCGGGATAAAAAGTAGCCTATGTATGTATGTATGTATGTGTATATTCTTTATAGCTGATGCCCGCGACTTCGTCAGCGTGGAATAAGTTTTTCAGTTAATTTTCCAGGATAAAAAGTAGCCTATAATACTATCCCACGGTATAATCCCCCTATAATGGTGAAACACGTACTTCTTCACATTTTAACGAAAGCCCAAATGCTGTTTCATGGCTGTAACTTGAGAAATTAAGGATTTTCATACAAACTCTCAACCCCTATTTCACCCATTCGGGGGTGGAATTTTGAAAAACTGTGAAACACATATGTTATCATTTTCAACCCGCAGCTCATATATCAAGTGTCATGGCTATAACTTGAGAAATTAAGGATTTTCATACAAACTCTCAACCCCTATTTAACCCCTTCGGGGGTGGAATTTTGAAAAACTGTGAAACATATATGTTTTCATTTTCAACCCGCAGCTCATATATCAAGTTTCATGGCTATAACTTGAGAAATTAAGGACTTTCATACAAACTTTCAAACCCTATTTCACCCCTTCGGGGGTAGAATTTCGGGATAAAAAGTATCCTATGTCCTACCTCGTAGTATGGGCTCAAATCGTGCCAAGTTTCGTTTGAATTCATTCAGTAGTTTCGGCGTGATGCGCGGCCAAGATACAGACAGACAGACAGACAGAGAGACAGACAGACAGACAGACAGACAGACAGACAGACAAAAATGAAAAAAATTACAGATTTGGCTTCAGTATCGAATAATGAGTGCCCTCAAAAAAAAATTTTCAAAATATCTTCAATGTACAGAATTGGACCTGTTACAGTTTTATTATAAGTATAGACGTAGCATCTTCCTAGTATAGTAGAGACACTGGACGTTTTGCTTTAATATCACTCGAAAGTCATTATCGTAATGAAGAATTAATTGAATAATATGTTAAAATTTGGATTTATAGAATTAAATATGCTAAGATAAACAATTGGTTTTATTGGCTTCATTAACGACCGTCTGGGGCGGTATATAAAGAATCTGACCCTTAATGATATATTTGTATAAATATGTACTTAAAACTTACATTTATTGTTGTCATTGTTTTATACTGACTACTTGAACTGAAGTATAGTGTAAACAAGAAGTTGGCATTGTAGACATCTTTTCCGTACCTAACGATCTGGCGCCACTTTTTCAATGATTTGTTTCTATTGCATGCTTGAGTTGTCTTATATCTTTGATAGCAATCTTTATACAAAGCTAACAAGAAGTTCTTACATTTTTTTAAAATATCCTACGGCCTACTGCTTGGCTGCAAACAGACTTGCTTGCAAGTGGTGTAAGGTGGAGCGCGCTTGCCTAGAAGATGCCTATGCACTCTACCTACCTATATTAAAAGAGGAGGGGAAAACGGTAGCCGGAAGGGCGTCGTCTCGTGTTTTTCGGAATTTACCGTTTCGTATAGAAATGTTTAACGCATTTGCCTGCAAAAGGCAGCAAATCTAAATTAAACAGAATGAGCCCTGATTAGTATGAAGTACTTACCAGAAGGATGCTGGCATTATCAAACAGCGGTTATGTCTAGACTAAAGACGTCTGCAGCAATTTGTCTATTATATTGATCCTGAATAGGGATGTGAGTGGCCCGCTACAAAACAATGAACTCTAGGTTCTTCGAAAGTTGTGACCAATTATTTTACTAAACATTAATTTTAACAGCATATACACAGATGTTGATGGAAATAAAAATGATATAAGTATGATAAAATGTTAAAACTATGTCTGTAGATAGGTTTACTACAGTACTAAGTAATATTCAGTACATGTGTGTATCTAGGATTTATCAAATGAACTTGTGCTAGTTCTAATCATTATGTACTTAGGTATAAATGTAAATCATTGATAATTTATTAAAGATAGTGAATTTAAATAGAAAAACATATTACTTTGGGATACCTTATTTTTATAATATTTTTTAGTCGGTAGGGACTAGGTAGGTATATTTATATACACATTGGTTTCTTCAATGATTTCTAAAAATGTTATTTCAGTATGCTAATTAGCATTTAATGGCAGTGATAAGATAAATATGTAATAATAAAAAATATTTGTCCAAAAATTATCACTCTATCAATGAATGTAGAGCAGTAGGTACTCGTATCTACTGCTTAGAAACCTACTGGTATATTATAATACCTAATGGTCGTGTACAGTGTACACAGGTGGCAATATTTTAAGATAAACAGATAGCTAACCTCTGTAAAAATAGAGCTATTAATTGCATTTTAATGTATTCTATGCTGCCCTTCGTAGGTATGCAAGCGTACCTACGAGGGCCAGTTTACTCTTGGTACCTACCTTATCTCTTTGATTAAACTTGCCTTGTACCTTCTTTGTTATAATAACACTTATCACTGTCCTTCAACTTATACATAATATGGTTCAATTTCAAGGTTAGTGATCTATTAATTTTATTATTGCTACTAGATGATGCCCGCGACTTCGACCGCGTGGCTTACGGATGTATTTTAGATTCTCCATACTTTAGGATAAGAGCGTATACAAAGATTTGTCTGCCGGTTCAAAAGTCCATGAATCACTTTTATACTACCCACGTCCCACATTAGACAAGAAAAATTTACGATTTTTATTCCGCTCCGTCACTTTTCAAGTTTTCTGCGTCTTCTCCGTCACTTCGTAGGCCTGGTGGGGTGGGAATTTTCCGGCGCCATAGGTACGAGCTTTCTCGATAGTTTGAGAACATATCAGTCTAATAACGTGTACAAGGTCGTTTTATCATACTAGTTTCAAGTTTAAAGGTGCCGTTTCACCAGAGATGTGCCACGTAGCTATGCTACGGATGTGTTTCAAACCCACCAATAGGACCGCTTGATTTGAATAGCTTAGATCGCTAGAGATCAATCACTCCTATTGGTGGGTTTCACACACATCCGTAGCATAACAGATCTCTAGTGGAAAGGCACCCTAATCCTTAAATTCGTATAAGTTATCAATTTCGACCGTGGCATACCTAGTAAACAAAAACTTGTTATAATCGAATACGGGATGTAATTACGTATTTATTGTTATTAGCTAGTATTTTGGATTGCATAGGTCTATATACCAAATTATTTACTACACGAGCAGGTATTATCTACCTGACACGCCCCGGCTTCACACGGTTGGCTTTGAATGTATTAATTCGTTTGAATAAATAGGTATAAGGAAATTCATTTTTATCGGCTGTAATTAATACTTAGTTCATACCAGGTACTTACTATTATAAATATGAAAGTGTGTCTGTCTATATGCTACGCTTTCACGGCCCATCTGTTAAACCGATTTTAACGAAATTTGGCACAATTGAGGGGTAACATCCCAGGGAAGGACTTTCTTATCCCGGAAAATCAAAGAGTACTTAGTTACCTACTCATTGGTCTTTTCAAAACTTAAATAAGTATCTACTAAAAAAATGTTCTTCTAAATGCCTAGCTCGTCGTTTGTATACGGTATACCTATAATTAAGCCAGTCTTTTGAATATGTATGCATTGCATAACAAAATATGCGTCGATCAAATAAATTAATAATATAAAATAATTTATTAATAATTCCTACTTCCTATGCTTAATTAATTTTGCAACAATGTTAGCTTTTACAATACATGCTAATTTTATGTAAGTACCTAGTTATATGAAAATTTATGTCAGTAAATTAGCATTATTGTATAATCTTACACGATCGTCCATTTCTAAGCAAATTAATTTGCAGCAATAAGTAGATAGGTAGGTACATCTAAGTTATCAGGAGCGGAAAAAATCCTACTCTTTCTACTAAGTCATAGAACCTACGCATTATAGACCGGCCATAATGGCGTATTAGACGAATACTAGCATCGATAATGTAGGAATCTGGAGCCTAATGGAGATTGTTTAGAGAAATTGCTTCCTAAGTTAAGTATCAGAAGCCAAGCATACACTGATACCTAACTGGTACAGAATACGGATCGAAATCTCGTCCTTATTAGGGTTCCGTAGCCAAATTTGGCAAAAACGGAACCCTTATAGATTCGTCATGTCTGTCTGTCTGTCTGTCTGTCTGTGTGTCCGTCCGTATGTCACAGCCACTTTTTTCCGAAACTATAAGAACTATACTGTTGAAACTTGGTAAGTAGGTAGATGTATTCTGTGAACCGCATTAAGATTTTCACACAAAACTAGAAAAAAAAACAATAAATTTTGGGGGTCCCCAATCCCCATACTTAGAACTGAAACTCAAAAAATTTTTTTTCATCAAACCCATACGTGTGGGGTGTCTATGGATAGGTCTTAAAAAATGATATTGAGGTTTCTAATATCATTTTTTTCTAAACTGAATAGTTTGCACGAGAGACAAAAAAAAATATATGATGTACATTATCATGCAAACTTCCACCGAAAATTGGTTTGAACGAGTCTAGTAAGTAGTTTTTTTTTAATAATTTAAAACTTACTGCAGGTTTGTACGGAACCCTCGGTGCGCGAGTCCGACTCGCACTTGGCCGGTTTTTAAATATTATTATTATATCGTCACAAATCATGCTAGATTGTGTTTAGTTCTTCGGATTTGAGTACCTAGTCCTTAAAATTATTTTCAAATCTTATAGGTACGGATAGGGGTTGGCCATAAAATTGGGATGTCGCCTTAGAGGATTAGATGATAAAAATAAATTCTTTTTTAGTGAGTTTATTTATAGAGAATCTTTCAAAAGATATAATATCCACATCGTTCTATTAGTTCATCATAGAAGGCTTTGTCGGGAGTGGCATCGCGGTGGCTATTTTTTTTAACCATCCAGAAATACTTGAGCACCCAGATATTGCAGTTAAGAAATATTTAGAATTCCTAGCAAATGTATGTAATAAAATTTCCCACATTCCGATTTTTGGCAAACAATAACGGATTTCATTCATATCCGATATTATCTTCAGTAGGTAAACTTGAAATGTCAAATGGAAAATTAAAGTAGATGGTTATTTTACTCGGTAGGTAATAGGTAGGATATACCTATGTGATATTTACGGCGTATTCAGCATTGCCTATGTTTTCTGTGTATGATATCATTTGTATTTGAATAGATACTATATTTTGTAGGTATTCATCCTAATAACATCATTAAAGTCGATTCTATGGCCCCTTAGTGTGTAATAGGTCACTTATCCGCCTACCTGCGGCGAATCATTTGGAAACTAGGTACGTAAGATATATAAAAAGTAGGTACATAATGTTGGCCTCTTATGCTGTTTTTATAGAAAAACAATTTTGTATGCTGGAGCATGGAGGTCCAAGTTCGATTCGATATAGGAAGTGAGAGATTCGACGTGTGAGACTTATTGATATCATCTTCGTTTCAACCCATCGAGCACCGGTAGATACATACACGACTGGCCACTGGTCTCCTTTCGCGGAATGGATTTACTTACTTCACACCTTTGAAAACGGCGTTACGGAGAACTTAAGCATCCTTACGTCTTCCTTCACCGTTAAAACAAGTGAAAAAGATTGCCTATAACAAAAACAGATGAACAATAAAAGATTGCTCGGTATTGCAGTGCGTCCGGTATGTTTGCGGAAAATCGTGTAGACGGTTTTTTCGCAATCATACGGAAGAGGATCGCCTCAACCAAAAGTAGATTGGAGAGTAGTTCCAATATTGTCCTGAAGGTGATAGCTGACAGACAGGACAGCGCTTTCAAAGCGCACTGGATGTCAGCTTTAGTTTGTAAGTGTATTAAATAAATTAACTAACATAGAATAAGTCTTACTAACACATTATTGTTTTTTTTAATTTATTTAATTAGGTATAAGTAATACTAACATAGGTTAAGTCTTTTACTAACTAATGGACCTTTGTAGTCTTGAAAATAAAAACATTCATTCATTCATTCATTCATAACGCACTTAACTCCGTAAAGTGAGATGTTCGCTCGCCCTGGGATACGAATACTAGGACTCATCGAATAGGAGATTGAAGTCTTTAACATCTTGGCTAGGTGATAGAGTGAGGGTCTCCACTCTCCTCATACCTGTCGACGCTAAACCGGCTTGAGCCGGTCAGAAAAGCTTTATGTAAGTAAGCTTTATATACTTATTCAGCATTAGGAGTGAAAACGCGGCAAATTTTGTTTTTGACGACCTCCGTGGAGCAGTGTTGAACGCTGTTGCCTTAACATGCGGAGGTCCCGGGTTCGATCCCCGGCAGGGTTTGGAAATTTTTAATTTCTGAATTTTCCCTGGTCTGGCCTGGTGGGAGGCTTCGGCTGTGGCTAGTTACCACTACCGGCAAAGACGTGCCGCCAAGCGATTTAGCGTTCCGGTACGATGCAGTGTAGAAACCGAGTAGGGGTATGGGTTTAATATTACTGGCATGCCCCTAACAAGTTAGCCCGCTACCATCTTAAACTGCATCATCACTTACCATCAGGTGAGATCGCAGTCAAGGGCTAACTTGTAGTGGATAAAAAAAACTAACGGAACCTAAACTTACAGCGAAGTGTCCCAAAGCAGAGGTACTTAAAGTCACCTTCAGGGTGCAGTCGGCTCTTATATTTTTTGCGCGAATACTTAACTATGTTTTAAAAATAATCCACTCTCCACGGTCCACGCTAACGACGCTATTGGGCGTTTCTTCATTGGACGGCCCGGCCCGGCACCGGCACCGACACCGACAGTATTCAACGACACGACACCGGCACCTACATTCTTCATTGACCGACACCGACACCGACAAGCTGCGAACCGCGTGAGCCAAGAGCGATGGCAGCGTATAACAAATTGACGACCTCCGTGGCGCAGTGTGTAGTAGTGTGTGTAGGCGCAATTTGGGAATTTATAATTTCTGAATTTTCCCTGGTTTGGCCTGGTGGGACTGGGAGGCTTTGGCCCTGGCTAGTTACCATCCTACCGGCAAAGACGTGCCGCCAAGCGATTTAGCGTTCCGGTACGATGTCGTGTAGAATCCGAATAGGGGTATGGGTTTTAATAATAACTGCCACGCCCTAACAGGTTAGCCCGCTATCATCTTAGACTGCATCGTCACTTACCATCAGGTGAGATCGCAGTCAAGGGCTAACTTGTAGTAGATAAAAAAAAATTATATTTCTTGTATTTATTATATTTGAGACGCAAAAAAAGAACTACATACCTATCAGTAAATGGTTTTGGGCGCATCCAATTATAAAAGTAAGATATTTAGACGGCGTGTAGGTATTACAATTTAATTGAAAAACTAACCAATAACTCGAATAAGTTTTTCAATTATTTCCGTATGAGTAAAGCAGCTTTGATTATTTATTAATGAACTTGATCGAAAAATGCAAATGAATTGTGTACTAGAGCGACGGGGGCGCGGGGCGGGGTCACTGATCACGCCACTCGCACGCCCACATGGACGTTTGTTTGCGTACACAACACATGCGCAACGATGCCGGCCCGACACCAGTGGGAGACTTGCTGCCGACGACATGCCGGCGCCGGCGCCGACATGTCGGTGCCGGGCCGGCCCAGTGAGACAGCGTGCCATACAACTTCATACAATTATGCGTCCACTAATGTCGGTGTCGGTGCCGGGCCGGGGCCGGGCCGTGCAATGAAGAAGCGCCCAATAACGCAAATATTTATTGGTCTGGTCTAGCCGCGAAAAATGAAGTAGGTACTTTTAACTCCCTATTTTCATTTGTTCAGTCTGTCATAAAGCTTAAAGCCTAAATAAAGGTCTTGCTTAGGACAGGAAATGCAATGAGGTAGATTTGTTGAGGTTTCGAGCTTTCAGTCCAGCGCAAACCTTTGAAGCACCAAAAATAGAAGTGATTAAGTGATAGGTAGGTACCTAATTAGTAAATCGATTGGCAAATTGTTTACTTACATACGTTATTGACAAAAAAATTAAGATATAGGTGGACAGCTGTCATATTTAGCTTAGCGTTGCGTTCATATAAAACATTAACGAACAAGCTGTTGCCCGCGACTATTCCCGTTTCCACATTTTTCACATATTGTATCTTTTGTCATGGGGGACTAGATAAATTATTCAAAGTTATACTTTTGTTCCTATCTATAGATAACTAGCTGATGCCCGCGACTTCGTTCGCGTAGAAAAAAATCAAGATCGATTCAGCGCGATTCAGCGGCAGACAGACAAACTGGCGCTTATTATAGAAGCTATAAATTTCAATTTTACCGCCATTAAACTTTTCAATCAAAGCAGGTACTTATCAATAAGTCACACGTAGCGTCACAAAAAATACGTATTACAAATACGAGTAAGTATTAAAAACACGGCCACAATCAGGATTTTTAGGGTTCTGTAGCAAAGCAGGGATCCCTTATAGTTTTGACGGACGGCCATTTTAAGAATAACATTCGGGCGGGCATTCTTAAAATTGTATAGGTAGTTGAAAGCTACAGCTGTTAAAGAAACAGATTTCAAAATAAAAAATTCAGCTCCAGGACAGACAGGCGAGAATCGAAAAAAAATTGGTTTACCCCCTTCAAATGATAAATATTTGAAAAGGTATTTTAATTAGACACTTTTTAGAAAAAGAGTTACGTTGACAAAATGATGACCGTCAAAGTAATTGGCAAACAGCAACTACGGAACCCTACCTAAAGCATGTTCGGTCACGCACTTGACCAGTTAATAGTTTGTTTATGACGTCGAAGTTGTAGAGTAATTTATAAAACCGTTGATTTTACAATAATAACAGGTTTTCGCTCAACCACCCAACACACCTGGCGGTAAGTTATGATGCGGCCTTCGACCAAAACCCTGGTCTGTGTAAAAGGTGAATAAGGAGGCTATAACCTACCTCCAAAGTGGAAAAGTGTCCGCATTATTTAGGAGATCCAAAAACATATAACTTGTGATCTTATCCGCGCGGATTTCGGGTTTTTGAATTCCTTTTCCGGTATATAAAATAAGCCTATGTCCTACCTCGGGGTGCAACCTATTGTTAATATTGAGGCGACCTTATGGTTTTTCTAATAACGAAATAATATTATTCCAATACCTTTCCCGACAAGAAGTTTTAATTTGGCATAATATTCGCATTAACTGTATTTAACGCATGAAAGGTGGAGGATTTTTTAAATGTGGGACCCAAAATGGGACTTCGATGAAAAATCTGGTTTCTTTATGCAAGTAAATTTACCGCAAATGGTACAAAAGTTTAAGCTATCGCATTGGTTCGATGTACTTACCTACATAACTGGCGTTATGTTATGCAATAAACGAGTACGAGAGTCATTGGCATATAACCGTTCATGACCAAAATCCGTTAAACGTCAATTTGTCCCGAATAACTGACTTGCAAAATTACTGGGTACCGTAATGGTGATAAAAAATGCTTACGTAGAGCACTGCGGTCGAGTGTGGCATATCATTTTTCGTTAAATCGTATATTATATTGTATTGTATATTGTATCATTATATTATCATCGCGTTTCTTATCTCAGAATCAGAATAAACTTTATTCACAGTTTGGTACACTTTTTGAACGTCAATAATAATTATTATTAAGGACTACGTTTTTGTGGCGCTTGCTTTTGACCCATGGTCATCGGACACGAAGAATTTTATAAATGTCGTGTCCCAAAAACTGATCCACGCCTCTGGTGACCAAAGAGCTGGCGCTTATTTAGCCCAACGGCTTAGCCTTGCCATTCAACGAGGCAATAGCGCCAGTGTTTTGGGCACCATGCCCATTAACGATCACTTGGACGGCGTGTATTTTTTGTAAATATAATTAGTTTTTTAATTTAGATTTTAATTTTATTTTAAATAATACCTATGCGGTAAACTAAGAAAAAAAAATTACCAAGATACAAATCAAAATAATTATTAACGGATCTTAAAACTAAAGCTACTTATCTTTCCATGCATTGTTGCTTTTCTTTAAAGCTTTAACGCACAAAGCTTCAGAAAACTTATATTTCTTTGCTCTATAATATGCATATTATGTATTCTGATGCGTGGTGTGTAGGTAAGGTATGAGTAGGTACTACAACATCGTGCCACCAAGCGATTTAGTGCTCTGGTACGATGTCGGATAGTAAATAGACAGACTTTAAATTACTGTAACTTTGCACCGTAGCCTGTTTGTTCTTAATCGTTTCAGGTTACAGCACCATTTTCTCTCTTGTGTCATTGAATGGATATCATTCAAACAAAAACTTTATTACAATCGCTGAAGAAAATCGTAAGAAAAATTTTCTCAAGCGTTCGACTGATATAATTTTTTGACTGATTTCACTTTGCTGCTTCTTATAGGGCGTGGCGATTTTTTGAGACCACAAAGACGTTCGTATTGCAGATAAAGACTGGTAGCTATATTCGTGGTGGTATTAGACGAGGCGTATTTACTTTAGGTCGTTATATCAGATTCATTACATAATATTAATCTTCTACGTCATAGAGTCAGGATTAAGTATCATGTCAGTGATGCCACCAAAGCTGACGGTAAATTTAGAGCAGACCACGTGCTTAAACTAAGCTGAAATTTTGTAATACGTTTCCATTTATATCCATAAACTTGGAAAATTCATTGAATTAATATGTAGGTACTAATTCCTCAAAGGGAAAACTATACTTTATAGCCGTTCCTTAGGTTTCCATACTAAGCTAACGCAGTAACTGTTAACTAACATTCAGTTATTGCAAGAATATTTCAACTTGGCCAACGCCATTATTTAGATTTTAAACATTACAAGTTCTTTCAAAACGAATTGTAAATGGTTTGCGTATTGCGACCTGCAAAAGTTGAAAGAGTCACACGCAACGCATTGTTTAATATTTTCTAAAAATGCGCGTGACGACAGCATATTATGGCGTGGCTGATGCTACTGAAAAATGCGCTTTTTGCGCCTCTTCCGTGTACAATCTGTTAAGATAATATTATGATCTAAGCGATGCAATGACTCGTAACTTTCAAGCCTGATGCATTCCACGCAACGATGAATCGGCTGGCTAATCGCCTGGCATCTCAGAATTCGCGGCGCAAGGCGTTATGTGCATCAACCGGCAACCGTAACGTTACGTAAGCATTACGCAAAGCCAATGTCAAGATCGCTGCGTCAACAGCAGCAATGAGGTCGACGACCGCGATAGCAAACAACGCTAGCCCGACTGTCGACACCCGAACGAGTTCACATCCGTTGGTGTCAAGAAAAAAACGAAGCTCTAGTACTTGCTCCGTTCATTCATAAAGATAATGGGTGCAGATTTCACCTGTCGTGTGGGAACTCGCCACCTCAATCAAATAACTGTATTGATTAATAATGTCACACTGCAATGTAGATCGTTAAGTAGCGATAAGGCCGCCAAATTGTATTCTTGTGCCTACGATATTATGCTTATTATGCTTGTCATTTCTATTTAAATACGAGTAGGTATAGGCTCTGTTTTCCAGGTCATAATTCATTCATTGGCTCTTTGTAATTTGTTTATTTTACTGGTTTGTCGCTGCACTGATGAAAATTATTTCTATCATAAGGTTAAATACAAATAAAAAAAATTACGCTTAAGTTCATCCGATATGATGATCATGTTGATTATATTACTTCGTTGATATTTCGTGTCTACATTACACCGGTAATGTATTAAACCCCGATATAAAGCATCCCAGAATCTACTTTTAGGCTGCCCACCAATAGGATAACTTCATTACATAGAGCACTGGTGATTTAAAAGGGTTTAATGAACAAGCGAATCTAGCGAAGCGATTAGTGAGGATTTCTCGATCTATTGCTCATGATACCTACATATTCCTGTAAATTAGTACTAAAAAGGCAACCTCAAACTCCTAGAATGCTTACATGGTAGGCACCTACCTGCCTTTGGACTTCTTAAGAAACTTAACCATCACACTTTGTTCAACAGAGCACGCCACCACCTCTCGTGGATTGGTCCGGAGTGCCAACATTGGTGCTGGCATTGGTCGCGTTGGTGATGGCCGCCACAGCCTTGCTAACACGGCCTATGGACGGAAAGAGGCCAGCGCGACTGCCAGGACCCCCGGCCTTACCGCTCCTTGGCACAAGATGGCTGTTCTGGAGTCGCTATAGAATGAATAAACTACATGAGGCATATGAAGGTAAGGTCACTTGCGAATTCATTCAATATCCACACACATTTATCAGATAGTGTCAGGTTAAGGTGAGGTTAATAAAACTTTGACATTAAACCTGCGCTGCGTCTGGAAGTATCAGATAGTGTCAGGTTAAGGTGAGGTTAATAAAACTCTGACATTAAACCTGCGCTGTGTCTGGAAGTAAGTAGGTGTCGTTTTCTCCATGTGATAGGTTTGTCAGTCAACCGTTCACTTTAGCCGTTGCAGGCTGCAGGAAAGAACAGCTGGTGGGCATATGGTTTAACCATATATCCCTTCGCAAAAACATTCCTTTCACTCAGCGAGAGCTGTAAAATTACCTGACACCGTCTGGTTTATGGTACCTAAGCTAAGCAAAACACTGAGAAACTTCCTGACTTTTCTTTTGATTTTTTTGGAGTTTACCTCCTTTAGAATCGATTTGCATATAATATAAGCCCAGGGTATGAAAATTTATGGGGAGTAAAATCAAACTCTTAATTAACAATCAAACTCTTAGTAACATTTGTTTATGTTTCCATGACTTGTAATGTATTTTGACGAATATACTTACATAATAATAATTAATTAAGAGGATCGTCTAGATGTAAATTTTCATACAAAAAGCGATAACGTTTTTCTTCCCGTAAATGTTGTCCAATTTTCATAATTTTAAAGAAATATTGCATAAGTTAAAAGTTATTAGCGTATAAATATCCATAATTTTGACCTAAAAACTTCCTCGAGTATTTTAATTTTTTTTAATTTAACTAAACTAAAATACTAAAAAAATAAAACCTACGAGCCTAGATTAAGGTGTATTGAATCTAATGAGACCAAAATTGACTAATTTCGTAAACGTTTGGGGGGGTAAAAACGTTATCACCCGAAACAATATTTTAAGAATAAAAATCGCACGATACGGAGAAGGCAGCGAAGCTTTGTGAAACAGATAGCATTAATGAACATACCTACTCGCGTCTAATTTATAAATTTTAAATTTATTAATTTATATAAGAAGGGCTGGCTCATTTTTTTCGCAAAGGATCAGCCTGGCTGTCCAGCGCGGGAATGCAGCCAGTATTCTCGCGCCCATTCCACGCGGGCATGATTTATTGACCGAGCGAAGCGAAGGTCTCTGAGTCTACTTGAGTGAATTGGCACTTGTCCGTCCGTCCGTCCGTCCGTCCGTCCGTCCGTCCGTCCGTCCGTCCGTCCGTCCGTCCGTCCGTCCGTCCGTCCGTCTGTCCGTCTGTCAGAGCCTTATAACTCCTGAATTACTGAATGTAATTACTTCAAATTTAAATATAATATGTAAACCAGTGGCCTCCCGCCGAATATGGCTTAAAAAGTTATAAAAATCTTTATTTCAGGGGGGCTCTCATAGAAGCGAATGCGGAGTAAAATATTTTTTACAGCGTTACATAGGGTTGCGGTATATCATTTTAAAGATAATGAGGAACAGAGTCCAAAAATATTTTTTTTTTAATTTTTCCCCTAAAATTGACGAAATGGGAGGCTTTCAAAGTGGAGATTTTCTGACGTCCAAAGATGACCTCAGAACTCCCAATTTTCTGAAAGGCTGAGCCTGAAACTTGATTAATTATTTGAATTATATCCTGTACTTGAACAACAAATACTAAAATTAGATAAATATTCTAAGGAAACGAAATTATTTAATTTTTAAAGAGCTTGATTATTTTTAACAAACTTCACAATGGTGTCAATAGATGGCGCTCTGTACAAGTTTATTCGTTTGTGCTTAAAAAGAAAAGGCTGAGCCTGAAACTTGATCACTTATTTGAATTATATCCTGTACTTGAACAACAAATACTAAAATTAGATAAATATTCTAAGGAAACGAAATTATTTAATTTTTAATGAGCTTCACTATTTTTAACAGAACTTCACAAAGATGGCGCTCTGTAAGTTTATGGATACCGCGAGGTCTCAGTTCGGGGCGAACCACTAGTATAGTAATTAGGTTAGGCTAGCTAGCTTTAATTTCTATTGTATTGTTTTCAATTAAAAAAAAATATATATAATTAATACTAGTGGTTCGCCCCGAACTGAGACCTCGCGGTTTCACAGAGCGCCATCTATTGACATCAGTGTGAAGTTCTGTTAAAAATATCATCATCATTAAAAATTAAATAATTTCGTTTCCTTATAATATTTATCTAATTTCAGTATTTGTTGTTCAAGTACAGGATATAATTCAAATAATTGATCAAGTTTCAGGCTTGAGAGTTCAGAAAATTGAGAGTTCTGAGGTCAACTTTGGACGTTAGAAAATCGCCACTTTGAAAGCCCCCCATTTCGTCAATTTTAGGGGAAAAATGAAAAAAAAAATATTTTTGGACTCTATTCCTAATTATCTTTAAAATGATATACTGCAACCCTATGTAACGCTATAAAAAATATTTTACTTCGCATTCGCTTCTATGAGAGCCCCCTGAAATAAAGATTTTTATAACTTTTTAAGCCATATTCGGCGGGAGGCCATCGGTTTACATAATATTATATTTAAATTTGAAGTAATTACGTTCAGCAATTCAGAAGTTATAAGGCTCTGACAGACGGACGGACGGACGGACGGACGGACGGACGGACGGACAAGTGCCAATTCACCCAAGTAGACTCAGAGACCTTCGCTTCGCTCGGTCAATAAAATAAATGTATCAAGCATGCTTTCAGTAATATAAAAAATGCGTTCATTTACCCTCATTTACTAATCTATATATTTTATAATCGTTCGTAAAGAGTAAACTCCAGTCGTGCGTTGGAGCTGACACACACAATTTTTTTTGTTCTAGACTTAGAGGATATCCTTTTGAAAGAAGAAAATCAGAAGGAATGATCGGAAATCTCTCAGTCTCGTAATTAAATAATTTGGTCTAAAGGATATACCTTCGTTCCTAATGGTCGCAACCTTCAGTGCTAATTTGTCAGAATTATCATTGAGGGTTCGTGAAGCAATCTTGGATTATGTGGCTGTGTTTGTGTGATTTTGTTCCTCTTCGTGAATGCTTTCTTAATTGCTTTATTTGCGAAATTAACTAAGCGAATGTTTAACTCAGAGCTTTTTTGTTTGTATTTAAACTTGTGTCTTTTCACTAAATAGCCAGAACTTAAAGAAAACAAATTAATTGAATAGTAAGTAGTTAATTCTGTTCACACTACTACTTACCTATTTACTTAAATTTTTGTAGAAGTTATTTCAGAAGATGATAGCTTAAGTGATGTGGCACAAGTCAATGAATCTAATTTATTAAAGGAGGTGTAATTTTTTTTTAAAATTTAAGTACAATCAAATAACAATAACGATATGCTTATGCAATATCCCGGGGGTTGTTTATAATAACTGACACCCTCGCCGTCACAATGAGATATTTGCACGCAGACATGTTCAGGCGCTACGGGCCGGTGTTCGCGGAGATCACGCCCGGCGGCTCCCTGGTTGTCTCCATCGCCGAGCGATCTGCCTTGGAAGCGGTCCTTCGCACCCCTGCTAAGAGGCCCTACAGACCTCCTACAGAAATCGTCCAAGTGTACAGAAGATCGAGACCCGATAGATACGCCTCCACTGGACTCGTTAACGAGTAAGTTACAATTTGTTTCACCGAGTTTATGGCCTAGCGACCAGCCCTGTAAGCGGTTCTTCGCACACTTACCTACTAAGAAGCCCCACAGACCTCCCACATAAATCGTCCAAGTGTGCAGAAGATTGAGGCCTGATAGTTGGACGTCTACACTGGACCCGTCAACGACTCATCTCCACTGTACTCGACAAAACTCTGTGGTCTCTGTTGCTGAAATATTTAATTCTTCCTTGAATGCGGTCCTTGGCATGCCTGTAAAGAGGACTAACTATTATACCTCCGGCTCCACATAAATCGACAAAGTAAGTATAGGTAATTGGTTGGCAATTTTTCCATGGAATTATTTTTTACGGTTTCCCTAATCATATTGCTTTCAAATCAAGAACCCATAATATTTAGATATTATATTACCAAGTAGATAGTGTACTTCGGCCAAACAAATTATCTTAATTGAAACTTTGGCCATTACAAAAAAAACTAACTGCAAAGACCAAGTAAGTAGGTAAGTAAAAGCTTTTTCTATGAAACCTAATGACTGTAGAAAGACACCCACGTCCCACGTGCTAATATATTTTCTACTAAGTACTAAAGTACTAGTTTTTATAATGCTTTTAGACACCAGCTTTCACCTATCACGGAACTGACCAGACACCTCTAATAAGTATAATAAACACTACACTTTTTGCACTCGCATGTCATGTTCATTACATTATACCTATACTAAATTAGAGACACTATTTTAGTAGAGCAAGCCTAGTTTACACTTAATACTAAGCGAGTCTTATAGTAGACCGAAGCACTTCAACCATCGGGAGTTTATATTCGGCAAGTAATCCGTGGATACGGTATAAGGTTTATCCTAGTCACTCATCATGATAAAATCGTAGCACGCTCCATATACTTAGTTGCATAGCCAAATGAAAAATCTTTCATTCAAATGGCTTTATTTACTATTGTTATTACTAAGTAGGTTCATAATTCATGTTTACCTGGAAACATAAAGGTTAGATACTTGTGTACATACATGTAATTGTTAACAAAAACGGCCCATATTCAATTCGGTAGGGATAAGTGTAAATATTTTTTCCACTCATCCCTACCGTAGGGATAGGTGGAAAAAAATTCCACTCTTCCCCCCCAGGGGGGATACGTTGGTAGGGACTAGTGGAACAGGCCGTTATAATGGCAGACAAAAAAATGATAGAAGCTAAAATTTAATTTTAAAACAAAATAGATGTTCATCCAGAGAAGAGACAATGCAGTTGCCACAAAATAACTTTTTGCCTGTCTAAGCATTGGATTTCTATAAGAGATGTACCCGAACCTTAAAACTAACTCAAATAGTTTTTCAACTTGAAATATAATTGGACTAATGTCAATCGATTACTAATTCATTAAAGCAATAATCAACCGCAAATCAAATTGAAGTGACAAAAAGATTGATTTCAATTAGGTATAGTAAATCTATTTATTCCGATAGGACAAAAACACAAACGATATTAAAACAGTATCACAAAAAGTGAGCTTAAACCATTTTATACTCGTAAGTACTACAAGGCCGCCAGTCTCGGAATTGTTATAGTATTGAATATTATTACCTACTTTAAACCTACTTCAAAACGAGGAACGTTTTTATTTTTAATAAAGTAGGTAAAAAAAAATGTGTTGTTTGTTTTAAAATACTAAAAACTAATTAAAATACTGTAGAGTATGCATAAAGATTATTATTATTATTGTATTCTTTATTGCACACAAGAGACATAGAAACATATTATATACAAAAAAAAGAAGCTTAATCTTAGTGAAGCGTGCAAAGGCGGTCTTATCGCTAAAGCGATCTCTCCCAGACAACCTTTGGTGATCGGAAAGGCGAAAACAGGGGTTGTGTGGCATTGTGTTCATATTCTCTAAATACTGCATTACACATATTAAGCTCCGCTTTGGATAGTGAAGATTCAAAGATGATGAATGATGATGATGTTATCTAAATAAATAAATAAATAAAGCCAACCATTTGAATTTATCATGAAAAGTGCGATTTTGGAAAACTCTACTTCCTACGCCTACCTACATAATGGTACACAAGTCTGGATGCTAAAAAAACTCAAGGTAACTCGAGGTACTCTTCATTCAAAGCAGGAAACCGACATAATATTATAACTCATAATTTTCGTAAACTCTTTAATTTGCCGATCACGTAGTACATTCAGCTGCGTAGTATCGGGCGACTAGTTTTTGCTACAACTGACTTCCTGTTTTGTTATTTGCGTGCCAAAATAAGCATTTTATGGTTGGGTTTCACTAATTTATCCTTGAGTGAGCTTTATGAAAAGTTTCGAGGGTCTATTTAAGGTCCATTGTATTTTGTTGCACTTGATGTTTTTAATGGTTTAAAAAAATATATTTTCGCACTCAGTGTATGAAAAAATAAATTGAGAGGGAAATGCAAAACTTAAAAAGACTTAAATAAACAATAACAATCAAAAGTTTCCAGCAATAAAATCGACTTCAAATACCACACTCAAAGAATAAAATACTTATTTTGTTGTTTGTACACGACACGAGTTTGCTTTAGGAATGAAACAAAAAAAACTCGCTAAGTAATCGGTTCAAAAATCTCGGATAGAATAATAATATGATCAATATGAGGCTACAAAGAATAGGTAAGTAATTATTACGAGACTGTCCGTCCTATGAAAAGTTAAAGCCAAACTCAAAGAAAAGGAGTGAAACAATACCTACATTCAATCTACATGTACCAAAATCATTTTGGGTTCCAGACAAGGTGAGAGGTGGCATCACCTGCGACGCAACCTCACTTGCGAGCTGACGAGTCCTCACACCATCCAGGGGTTCATACCTGAACTGAACAGCATCTGTGACGACTTCCTCAATCTACTGAAAAACTGTCGGAGGCCAGATGGAATCGTGCACGGTTTCGACCAGCTCACGAATCGTATGGGCTTGGAATGTGAGTAGTCTTATTATTTCTAAACTGTTTTTTTTTAATTTGAAGTCAGCAATTTATTGCGATCTGCGTGTGAGTCGGTGAAATCTAAAATTGATCTAGTCGTACCACTTGGCTTTTGCCAGTAGGGTACTTAAGTCTCCTACTAGAACAGATAAGGCCCCAGCCAGAATATGAACCGGGCAAAAAGGTGAGGTCGGTTTACTATATCCAGCTATTCAAGTTCTCTCCAGAAACTTTTTATATTTTATTGAGCCTCTATGGAATATTGGAGGGAATGCATGGCCAGACTAATCCTTTGCGCAAAAAAAAACAATTAATATGTACTGCATGCAGCTTCAAATACCGAATTTAAGCACTCTACTTCATTCATAATAATCTTCTAAATATATAAAGGGCAAAGGTGACTGACTGACTGACTGACTGACTGACTGATCTATCAACGCACAGCTCTAACCACTGGTCGGATCGGGCTGAAATTTTGCACTCAGATAGCTATTATAACGTAGGCATCCGCTAAGAAAGGATTTTTGAAAATTCCAACCCCAAAAGGGTTAAATGGGGGTTGAAAGTTTGTATAAAAGTTCGTGATGCACGAACGTCACCGAACGAATGGGGATGGACGTGATATTTGGCATGGGTATAGTTGACGACCTGGGAGAGTGACACAGGCTACTTTTTATCCCGGAAAATTAAGGAGTTCCCGCGGGAATAAATAAAACTTAAAGCACGCAGACGAAGTCGCGAGTATCAGCTAGTAATATTATATATTACGTTATATTCATACTACGATGTTTACTTTCCTACCAAGAAATAGGGTCGATGTGCCGGATTTCGGCCTTTTAGTGCTCCCATCAACTTTAGGACATCAGAAAAAAATGTTACAACCTTAATATTGCTATGCTCATTATGTTAGATGAAAGCCCATATACTGGAGTTTCTTTTTTAGAAACTGTGTTGCGCTTGAAGCTATTATTTATTTTTATTTTTTATTTAATCCGGAAAAACGCTAAAATTTCAGTTTTCGGCCTCAAATTTCAGTTTTCGGCCATCGGGTATTCGGTTTTCGGCCACTGGATTGTGATGGATTTAAAATGAATTTATAAGTTTAAAATTACATTAAAACGCTTTTTGTAAGTTCATCATTGTTTTATTATGTATCCAAATGTTATTAAAAGTCATAATCAACATAATTCAAGAAAGTTATATTACTTAATAAAAAACTTGGAACCTTTGTTAGGGGAGACCGGGGTTGGTTGACTAACTTTTCACTTAAGCTCGTATATCTCTGATTTTTAACTTAATATAACAAAAACAACAGTTGATACAGATAGAAGAGCTATTCAGGTACCTAAAATACTAATCTATAACCTATATATGTATCATTATAATACTTATTTAGTCGATTTTCTAAACCCTTGACGCTTGGTCAACCTACCCCATATCCGGGGTATCTATCTATCTTCTTGTTGTCGAGGCTCCAGTTCCGTGCGACCTGTATCACTGCGACCGTCTCCGATCTATTGTGATCACCTCTGCTTCAAATTTCCTCGCCAATACTTGTATCCGCCAGGAATAGCAGCGTTTTCTTGACTGGAATACGGGAAGCGTCCTTTAGGTCAATAATATGTTGGCCCAGATGGATACTTCGTTTGTGCATTAGAGCAGGACATTGGCAGATGATATGCAGCGGAGTCTCAGTGGATTCCTGGCATAATCTGCAGATATCCGTGTCCCTGAGCTTAAGGTTAAACATGTGTCTGTTCAGACCACAGTGACCTGTTAAAGCCCGCGCTATAATGCGTAAGTTTTTCCTGCTGAGCGCTAGCGCCTCGGAGGCGGCCTTCTTGTTGAAGGTTTTAACCAGCGCCTTGGAGTGGTTTAGACCACTTAGGTTTCTCCAACGAGTGAGTGTTTCATAAAAGCAGTAGGTAAGCAGGGTGAGCTGCACCAGGCTTTTAGGTATGCCGCAGACCGGTTCTGGACCAATCTGCCTGTCCTTAGCGCCCGTTTTAGCCAGAATGTCGGCATTCTCATTGCCGACTATTCCCATATGCCCAGGTACCCAGCGAAGAACCACCCTGTTACAGCGGGCCAGGGTGTTTAGTGTGTCCCTGCAGCAGTCAACCAGTCTTGAGGTGATTACCTCTGATGACAGGGCTGATAGAGCTGCTTGGCTGTCTGAGTGAATGTAAATTGTTTTGTTGGCGTAGTTCTTCTGCAGGATAGTTTCCGCACAAATTATAATGGCGTAAACCTCCGCTTGGAATATGGAGGAATGGACACCCAGATTACGATAAATCTTAACCCGTGGTTTCTCTCCAAAGATTCCACATCCTACGTCCTTGCCCGACTTCGAACCATCGGTGTACCATTTGAGGCTGCCCGATGACCAAGTGATTCTGTTATTTATCCAGTCATCTCTATCCGGAATTTCCACCTTATAGGGCCTATGGAAGTAATGTTTTGGGACCATCATATCAGATGGCATTCCCAAAACCGGGATCCCAAGCAACGAGTTATGAAAGTCCCTCAGTGCCTCGGAGCTCCAGTTTGCCTCCCTTTGGCAGGTGATCCTGTACATACTCATTCTCGCCTCCTTCCTCAGAAATATGTGGAGAGGAGGTAAATTGAGAAGAGCTTCCAGGGCTGCTCCTGGCGATGTGTTCATAGCTCCAGTAATAAGCAGGCAGGCCGTTCTTTGTAGACTGCCAAGCTTATTCTGGGTGGTGATCTGTGTCGTTTTGCCACACCAGACTGCTGAGGCGTAGGATATCATTGGCCTCACCACTGCTGTGTAGAGCCAGAAGGTGACTTTTGGTTTTAGTCCCCATCTGGCCCCTGCCAAACGACCACAGATTCCTAGTGCCATTTTGGCTTTTTTGAGTACACCGTCAACATGCGCGTTCCAGGTTAGTTTCTGGTCCAAAGTAATTCCCAGATACTTAACCTCTGTTGAGAACGGTATACTTTTGTTGTTCAGCTTAGGCGGCTCGAGTTTGTCGAGTTTGTGCCTCCTAGTGAATGGTACTATAACTGTTTTCTCCGCATTCACAGTGAGCTCGTTATCTCTACACCATTTGTTGATGATGTAGAGTGCCCTCTGTATAAGGTGCGAGATCATGCTTTGGCAGCACCCACGCACCGTGACTACCAGGTCGTCGGCATATCCCTGAGTGTCAATACGAAGTTCAGCCATCTTCTGCAGAAGCTGGTCCACAGCAAGAGTCCACAGCAGAGGCGATAACACGCCCCCCTGTGGGCATCCCCTCGTCGTGAGCACCTCCGCAGAGACGTTGTTTAGCTCAAGCTTGGCTATGCGATTTGAGAGCATTGCCTCCACCCATCTGATGGTGGTCGTGTCAGCCTGTTTGTTGGCCAGCCCGCCCACCAACGTGCGGATTGGAGTATTATCAAATGCGCCTTCAATGTCTAGGAAGGCCGCCAGAGCGATTTCTTTGTCCTCCAGAGCCTTTTCAATCTTGTCAACAAGGCTGAGCAGGGCGGTTTCCGTAGACCGCCCTTTGCAATAGGCATGCTGGGTGTGATGAATGGGCCTCTCAATGAGAAGCGCATCCCTTAGATACCTGTCGAGCACCTTCTCCATTGTTTTTAATAGAAATGAGGAAAGGCTTATGGGTCTAAAGGACTTTGGCAGTTCATAGTCCTTTTTTCCCGCTTTCGGTATGAAAATGACTTTTACATTAGTCCATGAGTCTGGTATATATCCCCAGGCGTAACTTGCCCTAAAGATCTTGACCAGGAGTGGGATTAGTAGGTCCACACCTTTCTGCAGGAGAAGAGGCGTGATGCCATCCATCCCACAGGATTTGTTGGCGTTGAAGGAGTTGATAGCCCACCTCACAGCACCAGGTCTGAACACAATGGCAGCCCTCCTCCAGTCCTCTGTTCGAGGTCTGCTGTGAGTACCCGCCAAAGCGTTCCTGTCTTCCAAAGGAACAGCCCCTGGGAAGTGCGTTTTGGCTAATAACTCTAGGGTTTCCTTCTCGTCAGAAGTGAACGATCCATCTGGTTTTTTTAAGAGTCCCAGAGGATTAGTGTTGGCCTTAGCGAGCATTTTATGGAGTCTAGCTCCTTGAGGTAAACTATCAATTTCCTCGCAGAATCTCCTCCATGATGCCCTTTTGGCTCTTCTGATTTCTTTGCTGTATTCCGTCAGGGCCTTTCTATAAATCTCCCATTCTTTGGTTCTTTTGGCCCTGTTGAAGAGCTTCCGTGTTTTGTCGCGGAGCCGCTTTAACTTAGAGCTCCACCACGGCGTCTTACGCCTCGTCGTCCTGACTTTTAGGGGACAGCTGTCTTCGAAGGCCTTAATCATTCCTTCGGAGACAGCCGTCACCGCCGCATCAAGACATTCTGGCGTTTTAATGCTTTTAGGGACATGTCCCAAGTTAGTCTCCAGGTTACTGTGATAGTCCACCCAGGAGGTGCACCTTGGATCCCTAAAAGTGATAGTTTCTATATGGGGGGCTGTTGCCAGTCCAAAGCAAATATGCCTGTGGTCTGACAGAGAGGCTTCCGCACTGACCTTCCAGTCCAATATCTTCCTAGCAAGGCCATAGGTTGCGAAAGTGATGTCTAGAACTTCTTGCCTAGCTCTTGTAACAAAGGTTGGGGTGCAACCCTTGTTCAGGAGCTGGAAGCAGTTTGCGAGGAGGAAATCATAAAGATACTCACCCCTCTCGTTGGTGTCGCTGCTTCCCCAGTTCTCGTGGTGGGCATTTGCGTCAACGCCCACTAGGAGCTCCGCATTGTGCCTCCGGGCGTATTCTACCGCCGGAAACAGTTCAGCTGCGGGGTTTCTTATCTCACCGGGTAGGTAGGCTGAACAGACAATGATTCTCCTGCCCTCCCACCCCTTGAGATCGACGTAGGCCGCTACCAGGTCATCAGTACAGAGTTCTGGAACAGGCAGAAAGTTAATATTCTTGTTGAAAACAATGCAGGCTCTGGGCCTGCTTCCGTTGGTGTGCGATAATAACTTACCCCCAGCGTTCAGGCCCAGAATATTGGACTTTGACACCCAAGGTTCCTGTACTAGGGCGATGTCTACTCTGCCCTCAACAAGGCAACGCTCCAAGACAGCAGACGATGCAGTCGCGTGATGGAGGTTGGCTTGCAGGAACCTCATGGGGGTGCCCGAAGAAGCCATTACTTGGCTCTTTTGATGAAGGGTTGGGTCCGAGTACTACCTCCCTCCGATTGAGTCCCTGTATGTCCTCGCTCGGTTGGAGTTTCCCCCGATTCCCTACCCCTCATCTTCTTCTTCTTTTTGCCCTTCCTGGGGCCGACAGCCGCGCCCGCAGGCCCAGCGGTACCACCACCCGTTCCGCTCGGTCCGGGGTTGGATTTCGCGCCGTTCGCAAAGCGCCCCGGCGGGTTCCTTCCCAAACCACTGGGTCCAGGCGCGGTAGTTGTGGAGCTAGGGCCCGCAGATGCAGGCCCCGTCCTCCCGCCGCCTGAACCACTTGGACGCGGGTTGGATCCCACACGGTCCGCCATGCGTCCCCGCGGTTTCCTCCCCAGACCACTCGGCCCAGGGGTGGTAGCGCCGGGGCCCGCCGGCACAGCCGCGCTAGCCCCTGTCTGGGACGATGGTTGCTCCCCTCTGAGCCGGAACTCCAACTTCCTACAGCCAAGATTGGCTCTAAGGTTGTTGGCCCGGAGGATGTCAGCGGACTCTTCGTCGATGCCGTACACTGCTAGAGTGCCCGAATCGACCTTCGTCTCGCTGACAACCCTCCAGTGCTCAGCACTCAGCTCCACGTTCTGATACGAGATCATGAACATTGCATCGGTGGCATTTCCCGCTTCCAGCGAGGGAATTATCACCGATGCAGTCCACGGTCTCGGTAACTCATGTTCGTGGAGAATAGAGAGCCGAGCCTCCGGCCAGGGTTTGCAAGCCTCAATTATCTTCACAAGCCAGTCCTTGCTCTCCTGGTTGTCGCAGGTGATGAGCAGCCATCCTGGCCTGTGAGAGATGGAAGTGAAGCTTGGCCCACGTCCAGTCTTGGCGTGCTGGCGTTTGCGCCCCTCCTCGCATATCGCCTTGCTGATGGACGCATGGACCAAGTTCATTTGTGCCTCCGTCATCCGTTCGGAATGCTTGATCCCCACCTTGACGGAGCTAGTGACGTCTCTGTAGCTGGGGGTTGGAGCTTCCCTCCCCTCCGGCGTTGAGGACGTTTTAGTTGCCTTTTTGGGCTGCTCCTTTGGAGATTCCTCCTCCGACCTGCCCCTTTTCAGGTTACTGGTCGGCTTCTGAGAGGGTGGAGGGCCCTTAACCTGTTGGCTGACAATACAAAGGGCTACCTCCATGGAGTGCCCTTCGTCAACTAGTTTCCAAAATCGCCTACGCCCCGCGCCGCTCAGATTTCTGAAAGCGTCGCTATGCCTAAGCGATTTGGCTGATAGTGATGTAGCCGGAGTATTCTCAGGCGTGCCCGAGGCGACATCGCCCCCAGCGTCCTGGTCCACACCGGCCATATCGATGTCAGGCTGAGCAGAGTCCACCAAGTTCCTCTGCTCGGTCTGTGAAGCTACTGGTTCCGCAGAGTCCGAGTTCCTCCGCGGCACCTGAGCAAAGTCAGGCGTAACAGAGTCCTCCGAGATCCTCTGCTGCTCCTGTGAATTGCCACCCGGGGTGGCTTGAAACGACTGTATGTTTATATTCTCCATGCAGTTCCCACGAGTAGCTAGGGAAATATAGACGTCGCAGACGACAGAGCCCCGCATGCCGCCTGAAGGGCAGATATTGCCTCGATTCGCCCCGGTTTCGAGGAGACAACCGTTTGAGACTGAGCACCCTCCCAGCCACGCATCCATCGGCACGGTGCGTATGACACCTTGGATTAGGGATTTTTAGAGGTTTACTCCTCAGCAAAACGGCGGTAGGTTTCAGTTACATCTGTTTCAGAAGGAATCAGATCAATAACAGGCAGCAACCACGTGAAGGATGACCGACCGCCTTATCTAGGGGATCCAGGTGACCTGCACTCCCCCCTAGGTCATTCGCCAAGTCCAGCTCCAGAAGGGTGCTGGAAATAGAGATGAAGCCATGCTATTTTTCACAAACTCATACCGTGGCCTCACCTCCGCCCATATCCGGGGTAAGTTGACCATAAGCATGGGGTAGGTTGACCTAGGCAGTAATTAGTGTAAATAAAGAGGATAAGTATAAAATAAAACATTAAAATGTACTAAATGATAGAAACTTTTTATTTAATTATAAAAAAACTTAAATTTGAGATCCATTCTCGGTTAATAAAGAACTTTACTAAAGGTAACAGTCACATTAAACTATTTTAAAAAAACTTAAATTTACAATAAGTAAGATTAATTTTTGTACTTCATAAACTTACTTACTTACTTAACATAAATTAGTGACTATCATAAACTTTTATTTTTAGTACCCCGCCGTGTCCAGGGTCAAATCTGCTCTCCTGAGGTTCGGATTATTTTCTAGCTTATGTTTCAGTTTAGTTATATTACGATGCAACGTTTTGTATGGAATTTGGTATTTCTTTGATGTGGCGTTTATGCTATTACTATCGAAGATTACTGCTTGGCAAGCTCTTTCTAGGATATCTTTTGGTACATCACCCCTTTCAGATTTTCTTATGTACGTCCTCATTTTCTGTAAAAATACATTTGTAATTTAGTATGTGAGAGAGACCATAATAGTGTTTACATTGATGATGCACAATAACCATTAGCCCACACATAAAGAATAACTTTTTTTAATAACTAAACTAATAAGTCTACCTACCCCGAAAAAAATTGGTCAACCAACCCCTGGCGCCATTTTGAATTTTACCTGCGTATCATATGCAAACTCTGGCACTAACATGGAAGCAATACAGTGTAATATAGAATAAAACTATCATATTTACATTAGGCATAACAACTACATTGTTTCTAACAGATTCATAGACACGATAACAAAAAAAGTAAGAACGAAAAATGTCACTTACCGAGGCCAAAAAGACAAAATGTGATGCCACTCACGAACCCCGCGCGACTGCGGCGGCTCACTTCGCACAAGTTAGCGGGTCGCAGGGAGGCATCGTCACTCATAATTGGTTGATGAAAAACACGTGATAGTGGCGAGTTATTGTTGATTAGTCTACCTGCCCCTATAGCCAACCATCCCCGGTCTCCCCTACTCACGAATTACAACACCTTTAAAACCTATCAAATACGTTCCTATTTTTATGTTATTTTTGAAATAACAATCTTGGATAATTGTGCATATAAATAAATAAATAAATAATGTTTGACTCGGTCAAAAACTCTGTAAGTTCCCTGAACTAGTCTGATCGATTCTTCTGTTACTCGTGCTCTGGCCTTATTTATTCTTAGCTTCTGGCCTTATTATTAAAAATAATAACATAAGTACAATATGTAATGATACTTAGTTATCTTTAAAATAAAAACGTTAACTCAAAATTATTGTTGGCTTTAAACTTTGCAATTTTATGGCCGAAAACTATTACCGGTATTCAATTTTCACATGCTTTCCATACTATGCCGAAAACTGAGGTAGGTACTGTTTCTTCTATGTTGTGGTTTTCGGCCACCCCCAAAATGGTCTTCACTTTTAATTTATACTAACAAATTGACGGCCGAAAACTAATGGCGAGGGTTTTCACATCAGGTACAATAATAAAAGAAAGAGTCGTGACATATATCATTTCACCAATTGAATAAAAGAGACAAAAGCGTGGAAGACTTGATACGCCACATATCGGCCCCTAGGCCGAAAAACAAAGTTTTGAAGAAAATTTAATGTTAGATCGCGGCCCCCAACATTATTGTTGTTTTGTACAAAATATTCACATAATCATATTAAAAGTATGTTAATAAGTTATTTTAGAAGGGTATTACATGCCTATTAACATCATTCATTCACAAAAACAACAAAAAGCTTGCCTTGGAGTGAAACGCGCGGCACTATTTTTTTTCTAATTTCCGCAGGTTGCGTGCCCTCCGATGCCCCCCGTCGAATTGAATAAATTCACTAAAATCACTCGAAGATGTTACCTGACCAAAATTGTTGTCAGATACAAAGCAATTATTTTCAAATGTCTGAATAAAGATTTCATTTGGAAATAGTATTTCTAAGCGATATTCTCGCAATTTTGCGGCACCGAGTACGCGTAAAGGCCGAAAACTGAAGGAGGCCGGCGAACCGGCATAACAACCCTACGTTAGCGGATGTTGCTAAAACGTGTTGTGTTGTATTGAACGATAACACGGTCAAGTAAACAGCCATTAAAGTGAGCCTCATCTTAAAAAAATGTTGATATTTTGTATGTTATGTATATATAAATTTGTAGGTGTGTTTTGTGTTTTGTATGTATTGATATTTTTGACGACCTTCCTGGCGCAGCGGTGAGCACTGTGTCTTATATAGGTACCTAGTGGAAGGTCCCGGATTCCCGGCAGGGTCAATTTGATACAAATGTACTATGTATCCTGGGGAGCAGAGATGGATAGGCTAGGTAGGTACATATTCCTCTGATCAAAAAGTTCCCGTAGATTTCAAAAAGCCTAATTAATCGACGCGGACGAAGTCGTAGGCATCATGTTATAGTATACAATAATGCGATAAGGTAGTTATAGTAAATACCTAATAAAGTAATGATTGGAACTGATGACTTAGCTTTATTTTTACCCTAGATTTTGGCAATATTTTTGACACGAATTTCAGCCTGTGACCTATCTTGCCAACTTAGTTATTTATCAGTTAAGAAAACTCTACGAGTATTTAAATACCTATCGTAAGTAGGTACTATTAGCTAATTGCGTTATAAGATTTACACATTATGAATTTCCATTTAAAATCGTAGGTACTAACCGTAGATATTTCCTACGCAGTGGTAGTAGCAGGTAACTAACTATAAAATTTAAGTTCTGCTTACAAATAATAGCAAAATTTGATTTTATATTGAATCAAACTAACTTTGACAAATTTACTAAAGTCTAGAGTGCCGGAAAGGAACAAACAAACATACCTAGGTATATAGGTAGACTACTATTTATTGAATACAATACAATATAACTTAAAGCTAGCTAGCCTAACCTAATTACTATATAAATCATGCCCGCGTGGAATGGTGGCAAGAATGCTGGCTGCATTTTCGCGCTGGATAGCCAGGCTGATCCTTTGCGCAAATATTAAGCCAGCCCTTCTGTCACCAGATGAGGCAATCAACCGTGGTTAAATATATCCCAAAAAAGTTTTGCCACTAAGACTCCACGGCCCCAGGGTCTCCATACAGACTGATGAACATAATATAGACCCTTTGGGCCTTTGCGTTCCGCAATTGGGAAAAATTAAACTCCAATATGGCACCACTTTTATAACTCTACAACAAAAGAATTGTTCTAACTATTTATTACATATTAATTACATATTTGAATTAAAATTATAAAGTATATTCGGATTCTAAAGAATGAGACCTTTGTCGACTTATATAGGTATACATTTATCTCAATTCTCAATCTCCCATGCATTAAGTCGGCTAAAAATACCACAACCGTAAAGATAGGAACTAAATTATTTTGGGTTTACCAAGTCCAACCATACCATGTCATAAAGTTAATGCATTGATAAAATAAAATAATTTTAGTAAGTACCTACCTACTTGAGTTAGTTTCATCATCATCATCATCGCGTGCCTTCTTCAAAACGAAGTTTGGTCATGCGAAAATCCTCTCTATTTTGAGCCGCATCTTTTAGTCTGGGATATGTAGCTGTTAGTTGTGTGAGTTAGTTTAGATTGCATAAAATATACCTAATACTCATCATATAAAATTTAGCTCGTTAAATTACTTAGAATTCACATCATCACAATAATAATAATTAGCCTGTAGAGATGATTCATCAAGATTAACCAGATTTTTCCTTTTATTCTGATCTATTCTGTTAATGACTTCCGCTATTTGGATTCTTCGGGTAGGACGACTATTGTATATTTTCTTTAGGTGAATAGGTAGGTATTCTGTGGAATAAACATCGGTGTTTCTTGTAGGAGTGTTCCTGTATATATCCTTTGATGAAGTCAGTAAAGTGGATCGGATCCGTATATTATCTACTACAACTTAAATCATATAGGTACATTTATTGAAAACAATACAATAGAAATTAAAGCTAGCTAGAGCCTAACCTAATTATACCTACCTACTATACATATAAATCATGCCCGCGTGGAATGGTGGCGAGAATGCTGGCTGCATAATTTCCGCGCTGGACAGCCAGGCTGATCTCTTGCGCAAAAAATGAGCCAGCCCTTCTGTCACCAGATGAGGCAATCAACCGCGGTGAAATATCTCGCAAAAAATTTTCGGCTCTCTCCACGGCCCCAGGGTCTCTACGCTAAACGGAACAAATATGTAACTCTCTATGAGAGAGGCATACCTGCTTCCGCCGTTTGCCGGTTTCAGCCTTTTCTGCTTAAATTTCATAATTTCATAATTTAAATTTAATTTGACGGTGCTCTTTACAATATTCATAAAATTGTAAAGAACACCGTAAAATTAAATTTTCATCTCTCTAATAAACCAGTTTGACTTTCGAGTAGTTAGGGATATACCAGTACATGTAAGTACGTTAAAGGTTATTAGAGAAGAAATAAATTTCGCGCGGTCTACATAATATTGTAGTAAAAACAAATCAACACAATCCCATTTTTAGGGTTCCGTACCCAAAGGGTAAAAACGGGACCCTATTACTAAGACTCCGCTGTCTGTCTGTCTGTCTGTCTGTCTCCAGGCTGTATCTCATAAACCGTGATAGCTAGAAAGCTGAAATTTTCACAAATGATGTATTTCCGTTGCCGCTATAACAACAAATAGTAAAAATTAAAAAAAAATATATATTAAGGGGGGTCCCCATACAATAAACGTGTTTTTTTCGTATTTTTTTGCTCAATATTAAAAACGGTAACAGGTAGACGGTTAAAATTTTCACAGAATATTAACTTGTATATTACCTTTCAAAATAAATAATTAAATATCAATAAAGTAAATATTAAAGGGGGGCTCCCATACAACAAACGTAATTTTTATTTTTAACTAGCTGATGCCCGCGACTTCGTCCGCGTGGATATACCATCGAAATAACTTGAGAAATGACGGACTTTTATACAAACTTTCAACCCCTATTTCACCCCTTTGGGGGTGGAATTTTGAAAAACTGTGAAACACGTATGTTTTCATTTCTAACCCGCAGCTCATATACCAAGTTTCATGGATATAACTTGAGAAATGAAGGACTTTCATACAAACTTTCAACCCCTATTTCACCCCTTCGGGGGTAAAATTTACAAAAACTGTGAAACACTTATTTCTTCATTTTCAACCGGTAGCTTGTATACCAAGTTTAATCGATATAACTTGAGAAATGACGGACTTTCATACAAACTTTCACCCCCTATTTCACGCCCTTAGGGGTGGAATTTTGAAAAACTGTGACACACGTACTTCTTTATTTTTTACCGTAAGTCAAAATAAAAAGTTTCGTTGATATAACTTGTAAAAGATCTTGAGAAACGAAGGACTTTCATACCAACTTTCATCCCCTATTTCACCCTTCTGGGGGTCGAATTTTCAAAAACTGTGAAACATGTATGTCTCCATTTTCAACCCGCAGCTCATATATCAAGTTTCATGGCTATAACTTGAGAAATTAAGGACTTTCATACAAACTTTCAACCCCTATTTCACCCCTTCGGGGGTAGAATTTCGGGATAAAAAGTATCCTATGTCCTACCTCGTAGTATGGGCTCAAATCGTGCCAAGTTTCGTTTGAATTCATTCAGTACTTTCGGCGTGATGCGCGGCCAAGATACAGACAGACAGACAGACAGACAGACAGACAGACAGACAGACAGACAAAAATGAAAAAAATTACAGATTTGGCTTCAGTATCGAATAATGAGTGCCCTCCAAAAAAAATTTTCAAAATATCTTCAATGTACAGAATTGGACATGTTACAGTTTTATTATAAGTATAGATACGTCATAAATCGTAAAACTTACTACAGGTTTGTACGGAACCCTCGGTGCGCGAGTCCGACTCGCACTTGGCCGGTTTTTTATGAAAGAACTAGAAATTTAATTCGCTATAATCCGCCACAGTTAGGTAGATAAATCTATGTGGTACAGTGTGTATCTTGCACTTGTAGCTTGCGGGTGTGGTGAATATCGGTTTCTACACGGCATCGTACCGGAACGCTAAATCGCTTGGCGGTACGTCTTTACCGGTAGAATGGTAACTAGAGAGAGAGAGAACAGAGACCCGAAATTGTAAATTGTAAATTTCCAAATTTCGAACCCGAGACCTCCCACTATAAGACCACAGTGCTCACTACTGACCCAGGGATAGTCGCTGTGGATAGTCGTTGAATAATAAGTATTGTTCTTTGCTTGTCATCGTGAAAATATTTCTCGTATCTTCGAGCTTATCAAAATTAATATTATGACTAATTATATTGTTTAATTACGTTATAAAATAGGTATTATAGTTATTTCCTCATAATGGGGAAATGAGCGACCTTATTGCGTGATTTGCATGTAAGGCAGGGTAAAAGTTGTGCGTAGCTTTAGCTAAATAAATTAACCAATAATGCAAATTAAATCTAATAATTAGAGAAAAAATATAATATGCGGTAAATAAAATTGAATTTTTTAAAAGAAAAAAGGCAGTTTTTTGCATTGTTATAAATCTTAATTTATTATTAATTTTGCGGTAGTTATATAGTTACCTACACAACACGTCTTGTTTCTTTTTTGTTTATAGGAGTAGGTATAGGTATAGGAAATAGGTAGGTACTTACATAAGTCGTAGATTAAGTAGAGTCGACTTTTCGAATCGGAGGATAAACAGGTCCTATCTATGTACCTATATATAATAATTAATTAACGGATGTAGGCATACCTACTTTTTAGCAGTTTTCCTCCTTCGGAAACCAATTAAGAAATCTCATCCATTCAATATCATTATTTATAAATTATAAAATTATAATACGCATAATAAATATTGAGGCAAATCTTGGACGAATTAAACACTCGAATCTATAAAGGTATCATTAGTATTTTACCACGTGGGATTTTTGTTGATTTAAAATATAAATCCACTTTATTATGTTGCATCATCAGACCCTAGGCATTGGTCACTGACGTAATATAGGAACGCTCGTATACTAGCATCTGAATGAAATATAGCACTCTATTAGAGATAAGGAATGCAATATAGGTCATAGTAAGTGCAGGGGATAGTCGAAGAGTAGTTAGTTACATTATTAATATATATATAGCTGCTCGTGCTGACTGACATATTGATCACCTCTCCTGTAAAATTTTGTATGAAAACTTTTTTTTTCACTCATCGTTTCGTATAGAAGACAAAAATTCATGGGGAGGAAAAATACGAAGAGAGCTGATGATTGAGGATTTCGAGGACGGATGAAGAGCACCAGCCAGGGTATCGAAGATAGGTGGGGGGTGCTCGACCAAATGTCACTCGAAACTTCATCCAATTGACAGTGAGCTGAAAAAAAATTCAAAATGGCGGATTTAAGATGGCCGCCATACAAATTTCTTCGGTGTCTATCTCGGAGAGTATAAAAGATGGAAGAGTGGTTTCTTGGCAAAAGATGATCAGGACATGAGGGTCTACTTGATGAACAGGAAAAAAATTCAAGATGGCGGAATTTATTTTTCCATAGAAAAGGGTATTGAAGATAGGTGGGGGGTGCTCGACCAAATGTCACTCGAAACTTCATCCAATTGACAGCGAGCTGAAAAAAATTCAAAATGGCGGATTTAAGATGGCCGCCATACAAATTTCGTCGGTGTCTATCTCGGAGAGTATAAAAGATGGAAGAGTGGTTTCTTGGCAAAAGATGATCAGGACATGAAGGTCTACTTGATGAACAGGAAAAAAAAAAGATGGCGAAATTTATTTTTCCAAAGAAAATATATGGCGGATATATCCTTTTCAAAGTTTGTTTAAGAATTCTCATTTTGACGAATGGTTCGGAGAAAAAAATATGGAGAGAGATGATGATCGAAGGTTCGGATGATGGGTGAGGAGCACGGTCAGGGTATTAAAGATAGGTACCTACTTAGGGGCTGCTCAAACAAAAAGGGAGGGGCGGGGGGTTGGTGGTCTTTGTTTTATGTTTTTCCTTTATGAGAATTTTCTTTTACGTCGGGTGCTTGGCGTGCTGGCGCTTCCACTGTGCTCACTAGCATAGCAGTGTGTTGTTCAGATCAGAACACGTAGACAGTAAACCAGCTGCCCAATTATGTAAGAATTGTCGATCAAATCGTAAAAGTTCGGCGTCAAAGTAAAATAAACCATAACAGCATTGAATTAGAGCTCAATTTCGAAACACGAAATTTAATGCTGTTGTGGTTTATTTTACTTTGACGCCGAACTTTGACGATTTGATCGGCCATTCTTACATAATCGGGGGGCAGGATAGTAGGACAGCGAGTAAGTAGACAGTTGACCACGCGGTCCACTACGCGGTCCGCTGTTGCGGGCCGCGCAACCACGCGCCATACTAGTTAATATATATATAGCTGCTCGTGCTGACTGACTGACTCATTGATCACCTCTCCTGTAAAATTATGTATGAAAATATTTTTTTTCACTCATCGTTTCGTATAGAAGACAAAAATTCATTCGGAGGAAAAATACGGAGAGAGCTGATGATTGAGGATTTCGAAGACGGATGAAGAGCACCAGCCAGGGTATTGAAGATAGGTGGGGGGTGCTCGACCAAATGTCATTCGAAACCTCATCCAATTGGCGGTAGTTGAAAAAAAAATTCAAAATGGCGGATTTAAAATGGCCGCCATACAAATTTCCACGGTGTCTATCTCGGAGAGTATAAAAGATGGAAGAGTGGTTTCTTGGCAAAAGATGATCGGGACATGAGAGTCTACTTGATGAACAGGAAAAAAATTCAAGATGGCGGAATTAATTTTTCCATAGAAAAGGGTATTGAAGATAGGTGGGGGGTGCTCGACCTAATGTCACTCGAAACTTCATCCAATTGACAGTGAGCTGAAAAAAAATTCAAAATGGCGGATTTAAGATGGCCGCCATACAAATTTCGTCGGTGTCTATCTCGGAGAGTATAAAAGATGGAAGAGTGGTTTCTTAGCAAAAGATGACCGGGACATGAAGGTGTACTTGATGAACAGGAAAAAAATTCAAGATGGCGGAATTTATTTTTCCATAGAAAATGTATGGCGAATATTGAAGACGCTACAAGTGTACAGTTCCTTTTAAAAATTTGTTTTAATGGAAGAATTCTCATTTTGACGAATGGTACGGAGAAAAAAATATGGAGAGAGATGATAATCGAAGGTTCGGATGATGGGTGAGGAGCACGGTCAGGGTATTAAAGATACGTAGGTAGGGGCTTCTCAAACAAAAAATACTCGAAACTTCATCAATTCGCAGTGAGCTGAAAAAAAATCCAAAATGGCGGATTCAAGATGGCGGCTATCTCAGACAGTATTTAAAAGATGGAAGAGTGGTTTTTGGGTAGAAAATTATCAGGGCCTGAAAGTCTACTTGATTAGCAGAAAAAATTAAGATGGCAGAATCTACGAACATTAAAGAGAGTAGAAGAAGTTAGGAAATATGCATGATTTTGATATGGTTTTTTTACAAGATTTGTTCTTTATGGAAGAATTATTGTCGGTTTGCCATTAGGAAAGCCAAGGGAAAGAAGAAATGTGGGGGACAGCGGGATGGTGGTCTTTGTTTTATGTTTATGAGAATTTTCTTTTACGTCGGACGCTTGGCGTGCCGGCGCTTCCACTGTGCTCACTAGCAGTGTGTTGTTCAGTTCAGAACACGTAGACAGTAACCCAGGATAGTAGGACAGCGAGTAAGTAGACAGTGGACCACGCGGTCCAATACGCGGTCCGCTAGCGGGCCGCGCAGCCACGCGCCATACTAGTTAATATATATATAGCTGCTCGTGCTGACTGACTGACTGATTGATCACCTCTCCTGTAAAATTTTGTATGAAAAATTTTTTTTTCACTCATCGTTTCGTATAGAAGACAAAAATTCATTAAGAGGAAAAATACAGAGAGAGCTGATGATTGAGGATCTCGAAGACGGATGAAGAGCACCAGCCAGGGTATCGAAGATAGGTGGGGGGAGCTCGACCAAATGTCACTCGAAACTTCATCCAATTGACAGTGAGTTGAAAAAAAATTCAAAATGGCGGATTTAAGATGGCCGCCATACAAATTTCGACGGTGTCTATCTCGGAGAGTATAAAAGATGGAAGAGTAGTTTCTTGGCAAAAGATGATCAGGACACGAGGGTCTACTTGATGAACAGGAAAAAAATTCAAGATGGCGGAATTTATTTTTCCATAGAAAAGGGTATTGAAGATAGGTGGGGGGTGCTCGACCAAATGTCACTCAAAACTTCATCCAATTGACAGTGAGCTGAAAAAAAATTCAAAATGGCGGATTTAAGATGGCCGCCATACAAATTTCGACGGTGTCTATCTCGGAGAGTATAAAAGATGGAAGAGTGGTTTCTTGGCAAAAGATGATCAGGACACGAGGGTCTACTTGATGAACAGGAAAAAAATTCAAGATGGCGGAATTTATTTTTCCATAGAAGAGGGTATTGAAGATAGGTGGGGGGTGCTCGACCAAATGTCACTCGAAACTTCATCCAATTGACAGTGAGCTGTAAAAAAATTCAAAATGGTGGATTTAAGATGGCCGCCATACAAATTTCGTTGATGTCTATCACGGAGAGTATAAAAGATGGAAGAGTGGTTTCGCGGCAAAAGATGATCGGGACATGAAGGTCTACTTGATGAACAGGAAAACAATTCAAGATGGCGGAATTTATTTTTCCATAGTTAATGTATGGCGAATATTGATGAGGCTACGGTTCCTTTTCAAGATTTGTTTTTATGCAAGAAATCTCATTTTGACGAATGGTTCGGAGAAAAAAATATGGAGAGAGATGATGATCGAAGGTTCGGATGATGGGTGAGGAGCACGGTCAGGGTATTAAAGATAGGTACCTACTTAGGGGCTGCTCAAACAAAAAGGGAGGGGCGGGGGGTTGGTGGTCTTTGTTTTATATTTTTCCTTTATGAGAATTTTCTTTTACGTCGGACGCTTGGCGTGCTGGCGCTTCCATTGTGCTCACTAGCATAGCAGTGTGTTGTTCAGATCAGAACACGTAGACAGTAAACCAGCTGCCCGATTATTTAAGAATTGTCGATCAAATCGTCAAAGTTCGGCGTCAAAGTAAAATAAACCATAACTGCATTCAATTAGAGCTCAATTTCGTGTTTCGAAATTGAGCTCTAATTTAATGCTGTTATGGTTTATTTTACTTTGACGCCGAACTTTGACGATTTGATCGGCCATTCTTACATAATCGGGGGGCAGGATAGTAGGACAGCGAATAAGTAGACAGTGGATCACAGTGGGCCACGCGGTCCACCACGCGGTCCGCTAGCGGGCCGCGCACCCACGCGCCATACTAGTTAATATATATATAGCTGCTCGTGCTGATTCACTGATTGATCACCTCTCCTGTAAAATTTTGTATGAACATTTTTTTTTTCACTCATCGTTTCGTATAAAAGACAAAAATTCATTAAGAGGAAAAATACAGAGAGAGCTGATGATTGAGGATTTCGAAGACGGATGAAGAGCACCAGCCAGGGTATCGAAGATAGGTGGGGGGTGCTCGACCAAATGTCACTCGAAACTTCATCCGATTGACAGTGAGCTGAAAAAAAATTCAAAATGGCGGATTTAAGATGGCCGCCATACAAATTTCGTCGGTGTCTATCTCGGAGAGTATAAAAGATGGAAGAGTGGTTTCTTGGCAAAAGATGATCAGGACATGAGGGTCTACTTGATGAACAGGAAAAAAATTCAAGATGGCGGAATTTGTTTTTCCATAGAAAAGGGTATTGAAGATAGGTGGGGGGAGGTGCTCGACCAAATGTCACTCGAAACTTCATCCAATTGACAGTGAGCTGAAAAAAAAATCAAAATGGCGGATTTAAGATGGCCGCCATACAAATTTCGTCGGTGTCTATCTCGGAGAGTATAAAAGATGGAAGCGTGGTTTCTTGGCAAAAGATGATCAGGACATGAAGGTCTACTTGATGAACAGGAAAAAAATTCAAGATGTCGGAATTTATTTTTCCATAGAAAATGTATGGCGAATATTGAAGAGGCTACAAGTGTAGAACTATGCAAGACTACGGTTCCTTTTCAAAATTTGTTTTTATAGAAGAATCCTCATTTTGACGAATGGTTCGGAGAAACAAATATGGAGAGAGATGATGATCGAAGGTTCGGATGATGGGTGAGGAGCACGGTCAGGGTATTAAAGATAGGTAGGGGCTGCTCAAACAAAAAATACTCGAAACTTCACACAATTGGCAGTGAGCTGAAAAAAAATCCAAAATGGCGGATTCAAGATGGCGGCTATCTTAGACAGTATTTAAAAGATGGAAGAGTGGTTTTTGGGTAGAAAATTATCAGGGCCTGAAAGTCTACTTGATGAGCAGAAAAAATTAAGATGGCAGAATCTACGAACATTGAAGAGAGTAGGTAGAAGAAGTTAGAAAATATGCATGATTTAGATATGGTTTTTTTTACAAAATTTGTTCTTTATGGAAGAATTATTGTCGATTTGCCATTAGGAAAGTCAAGTTGCCGAAGTTCGATCAGGGGTTTGTGGTCTATGTTTTATGTTTTTTCCTTTATGAGAATTTTCTTTTACGTCGGTCGCTTGGCGTGCTGGCGCTTCCACTGTGCTCACTAGCATAGCCAGTGTGTTGTTCAGTTCAGAACAGTAGACAGTAAACCAGCTCCCCGATTATGTAAGAATTGTCGATCAAATCGTAAAAGTTCGGCGTCAAAGTAAAATAAACCATAACAGCATTGAATTAGAGCTCAATTTCGTGTTTCGAAATTGAGCTCTAATTTAATGCTGTTATGGTTTATTTTACTTTGACGCCGAACTTTGAAGATTTGATCGGCCATTCTTACATAATCGGGGGGCAGGATAGTAGGACAGCGAGTAAGTAGACAGTGGACCACGCGGTCCACTACGCGGTCCGCTTCAGCGGGCCGCGCAACCACGCGCCATACTAGTTAATATATATATAGCTGCTCGTGCTGACTGACTGACTGATTGATCACCTCTCCTGTAAAATTTTGTATGAAAAATTTTTTTTTCACTCATCGTTTCGTATAGAAGACAAAAATTCATTAAGAGGAAAAATACGGAGAGAGCTGATGATTGAGGATTTCGAAGACGGATGAACAGCACCAGCCAGGGTATCGAAGATAGGTGGGGGGTGCTCGACCAAATGTCACTCGAAACTTCATCCGATTGACAGTGAGCTGAAAAAAAATTCAAAATGGCGGATTTAAGATGGCCGCCATACAAATTTCATCGGTGTCTATCTCGGAGAGTATAAAAGATGGAAGAGTGGTTTCTTGGCAAAAGATGATCAGGACATAAAGGTTTACTTGATGAATAGGAAAAAAATTCAAGATGGCGGAATTTATTTTTCCAGAAAAGGGTATTGAAGATAGGTGGGGGGTGCTCGACCAAATGTCACTCGAAACTTCATCCGATTGACAGTGAGCTGAAAAAAAATTCAAAATGGCGGATTTAAGATGGCCGCCATACAAATTTCGTCGGTGTCTATCACGGAGAGTATAAAAGATGGAAGAGTGGTTTCTTGGCAAAAGATGATCGGGACATGAAGGTCTACTTGATGAACAGGGAAAAAAAATCAAGATGGCGGAATTTATTTTTCCATAGTTAATGTATGGCGAATATTGAAGAGGCTACGGTTCCTTTTCAAGATTTGTTTTTATGCAAGAAATCTCATTTTGACGAATGGTTCGGAGAAAAAAATATGGACAGAGATGATGATCGAAGGTTCGGATGATGCGTGAGCAGCACGGTCAGGGTATTAAAGATAGGTACCTATTTAGGGGCTGCTCAAACAAAAAGGGAGGGGCGGGTGGTTGGTGGTCTTTGTTTTATGTTTTTCCTTTATGAGAATTTTCTTTTACTTCGGACGCTTGGCGTGTTGGCGCTTCCACTGTGCTCACTAGCATAGCAGTGTGTTGTTCAGATCAGAACACGTAGACAGTAAACCAGCTGCCCGATTATGTAAGAATTGTCGATCAAATCGTAAAAGTTCGGCGTAAAAGTAAAATAAACCATAACAGCATTGAATTTGATCTCAATTTCGTGTTTCGAAATTGAGCTCTAATTTAATGCTGTTATGGTTTATTTTACTTTGACGACGAACTTTGACGATTTGATCGGCCATTCTTACATAATTGGGGGGCAGGATAGTAGGACAGCGAGTAAGTAGACAGTGGGCCACGCGGTCCACTACGCGGTCCGCTGTAGCGGGCCGCGCAACCACGCGCCATACTAGTTAATATATATATAGCTGCTCGTGCTGACTGACTCATTGATCACCTCTCCTGTAAAATTTTGTATGAACTTTTTTTTTTTCACTCATCGTTTCGTATAGAAGACAAAAAATCATTAAGAGGAAAAATACAGAGAGAGCTGATGATTGAGGATCTCGAAGACGGATGAAGAGCACCAGCCAGGGTATCGAAGATAGGTTGGGGGTGCTCGACCAAATGTCACTCGAAACTTCATCCAATTGACAATGAGCTGAAAAAAAATTCAAAATGGCGGATTTAAGATGGCCGCCATACAAATTTCGACGGTGTCTATCTCGGAGAGTATAAAAGATGGAAGAGTGGTTTCTTGGCAAAAGATGATCAGTACATGAGGGTCTACTTGATGAACAGGAAAAAAATTCAAGATGGCGGAATTTATTTTTCCATAGAAAAGGGTATTGAAGATAGGTGGGGGGTGCTCGACCAAATGTCACTCGAAACTTCATCCAATTGACAGTGAGCTGAAAAAAAATTCAAAATGGCGGATTTAAGATGGCCGCCATACAAATTTCGACGGTGTCTATCTCGGAGAGTATAAAAGATGGAAGAGTGGTTTCTTGGCAAAAGATGATCAGGACACGAGGGTCTACTTGATGAACAGGAAAAAAAATCAAGATGGCGGAATTTATTTTTCCATAGAAAATATATGGCGGATATATCCTTTTCAAAGTTTGTTTTAATAGAAGAATTCTCATTTTGACGAATGGTTCGGAGAAAAAAATATGGAGAGAGATGATGGTCGAAGGTTCGGATGATGTGTGAGGAGCACGGTCAGGGTATTAAAGATAGGTAGGGGCTGCTCAAACAAAAAATACTCAAAATCTCATACAATTGGCAGTGAGCTGAAAAAAAATTCAAAATGGCGGATTCAAGATAGCGGCTATCTCAGACATTATTTAAAAGATGGAAGAGAGGTTTTTGGGTAGAAAATTATCAGGGCCAGAAAGTCTACTTGATGAGCAGAAAAAATTAAAGATGGCAGAATCTACGAACATTGAAGAGAGTACAAGAAGTTAGGAAATATGCATGATTTTGATATGGTTTTTTTACAAGATTTGTTCTTTATATCTTTATGGAAGAATTATTGTCGGTTTGCCATTAGGAAAGCCAGCTTTGTTTTATGTTTTTTCCTTTATGAGAATTTTCCTTTACGTCGGACGCTTGGCGTGCTGACGTTTCCACTGTGCTTACTAGCATAGCAGTGTTGTTCAGTTTTTTTTTTATCCACTACAAGTTAGCCCTTGACTGCGATCTCACCTGATGGTAAGTGATGATGCAGTCTAAGATGGTAGCGGGCTAACCTGTTAGGGGCATGGCAGTTTTATTAAACCCATACCCCTATTCGGTTTCTACACGGCATCGTACCGGAACGCTAAATCGCTTGACGGCAAGTCTTTGCCGGTAGGGTGGTAACTAGCCATGGCTGAAGGCCAGACCAGGGAAATTCAGAAATTATAAATTTTCCAAACCCTGCCGGGGATCGAACCCGGGACCTCCGCACGTTAATTCAACAGCGCTCAACACTGCGCCACGGAGGTCGTCAAACACGTAGACAGTAAACCAGGATATTAGGACAGCGAGTAAGTAGACAGTGGATCACAGTGGGCCACGCGGTCCACCACGCGGTCCGCTAGCGGGCCGCGCACCCACGCGCCATACTAGTTATTAAATATGACAGCTGTTAAGTCACCATTTTCTCCCCGATAACAGGCTATCTAAGATTTCTTCATTTTATAAGTTATATACTTAAAGTTCTCATAAGTATTATGGACTGGATCGAAAAAGCATTAGGATCACCTATAAGTACCAACATGTTTTAGGATCTTATATGAAACCGCACCACATGCATTATCGATTTAGAGAACATCAACACCTTAGATACCTCTTCCAGGGTCGCATGCAGGTAGATATTTATTACCTACGCACGTATCAATTATTTGAATTATATCTTGTACTTGAACAACAAATACTAAAATGAGATAAATATTATAAGGAAACGAAATTATTTAATTTTTAATGGACTTCAGTATTTTTAACAGAACTTCACAATGATGTCAATTGATGGCGCTCTGTACAAGATAAGGATACCGCGAGGTCTCAGTTCGGGGCGAACCACTAGTATGAAAGTTTGTATAAAATACATGGTTGGGACTTGTGACGTCATCAAATTTCAACACACTTTTTTCTTTAATCGATAGGAGCTTAAAAGTGGTTTAAAATGATTACTTATATTCTTAAAACTAACACAAGATGTGAATTTTAGGTATTTTGGAAGATCCTCTATTTAATAATCAAGTAGGTAATAAAAAAAATTTTTTACATAGGCATCATCCGTATTCAAGCACACGTATAATTATAGTTCAAAAAGCTCGACTGCCGTGACTCTCTAGGTCAATAGCTCTTATATAATATAACATACCCGCATGAGAGTGCGAGAATGCATCATTAGAAATACATTATGAGCTACTATAGGTACGTTAAGTACGATATGAGATATATCACATACATAGATAACTGGGACGCCTTATCGTCGCCCGGTAGTTATTATATGCCTTGACATTATCCACGCGTGTAACATTGCATAGAAATTGTTGTATGTAAGTGCAATGATATTATGTATTTAAATACGAGTAGGTATAATACTGTACATAGACTTACAAAATTTACTAATACTGTCTGTATGCTTACTGCCAGTATATTCGCAGAAAATTTTAAGGCCCATTTTCACTTTCACCGTTTAAACAACCTTTCACTTAAAAACCTAAACTAACATACATTGTGGCAATTGATCAGAAGGATTCATAACATTATGCACTTCAAGGATCTGGGGCCACCTGACAAATATTCTCCTACTTTCTGAGTACTAAGTACCTGAAACTTGACCATTGACTTGTCTCAACCTCTTCAGTAATCGGGAGAAACAACTCTTTCGAAGGAGTTTTAGAAGGACAGGGAACATCTTCAAGCAGCCGTAGAGTAGCATGAAGAGGCAAAATGATGTTTTTCCCAATAAAAATTCTGTTACAATTTCTCGCTACATTACCATCATCCACGTATATCTGGTGTAGACTCTGCAGCAATACAATACTTATCTATGCTCTGCAGGGCGCTACGTCTCTTCAGACGTATTTTATACTTACTTAGGTAAAGATAATTGGAGGCCCTTGGATGGTCATTAAAAAATTTACATAACGATTGCGACAATTCATAATATTATTGTATCACCTAGTTATTGTGATAGCGTTGTATGTACTCGTACCTCTCCCGCTCACCTTTTCGAATTTATCTACCTATTTAAAGTATTTAATAATATGTAAGTCATAAACAACTTTTAAAAAATGTAAAAGTTAACATTGATAAATTGCGTGTGCTTCTGCTAATTAAAACCCATAAATATGTAGATTGTCATTTGTTATTTTGCTTTATTGTAAGGCATTAAAACAAAATGGACTATATTTATTTTTCGATGCGCGAATGCGATGATGGCAAAGAATAAATCGCCATAAATTACACCATTTAGGACGTTTTAAAATGTACGGATGCAAATTTTAATTTTGCCATCCGAGATAAAGAATTTCGATTAAAATGGCTAATGGTATTTAGAAAAACCAGCTTTCTTACGCCAATTAAATTTTGCAAGATTTATAGATATATATCAATGTGAAGTATTTTTTCTAGTCCGGTGGCATACTTATTTACCCAATTTAACATAGACGGAGCAATTTCTGTCGATGTTTCATTGTGCTCTATTGCAGCCGGAAAATGAGTATTGTTTCTTGTGTTTTGGGGCTTATCTTAAAATTACAATCCATAAGCGAAGGCTAGATGTTCAGTAAATACTGTGGTCCATCAGTATGATACTTAAATACTGAAAGTTCACATTTCGTTGACGGAATGTACTTATTAGACATCCATCAATACACTAGATTACACTATCAATAAATACCACGGTCACGGTATTTTAGACAAAGGTCTAACCTTGATTCTCTTATCTGTGGTCTAACCTCAGACCTTAGTCTAAAATACTGCAAGGGAAGGTCTGAATACCTACTCATTTACTTAGTTTAATTAGGGTTGAATTATGAAGAACACGTGGATGAAGTGCCGGGCATCATCTAGCTTATAATAGTATATTATTTTTTTTTTTCTTTATTCCACTACAAGTTAGCCCTTGACTGCGATCTCATCTGATGGTAAGTGACGATTCAGTCTATGGTAGCGGGCTAACCTGTTAGGGGTATGGCAAATATAATAAACCCATACGCCTAGTCGGTTTCTACACGGCATCGTACCGGAACGCTAAATCGCTTGGCGGTACGTCTTTGCCGGTAGGGTGGTAGGTAACTAGCCACGGCCGAAGCCTCCCACCAGACCAGACCAGAGAAAATTAAGAAATCTTAATAAATTCCCAAATTGACCCTGCCCGGAATGGAACCCGGGACCTCCTACGTTAAGACAACAGCGCTCAGCACTGCGCCAGGGAGGTCGTCAAAACCTCTATCTAGTTTATAAGAAGTCTGGAAACTAAGAAGTACTTACCTATGGCTTGTAATTATTTATTTGCTTTGTTACAGCGGTATGTGGACTTATGTTGGGCACCAGGCTGGGTTTCCTGGAGAGGTGGATGTCGGGACGAGCGGCGGCGCTGGCTTCGGCGGTGAAGGCGCACTTCCGTGCTCAAAGGGACTCCTACTACGGCGCTCCGCTGTGGAAGTTCGCGCCTACCTCACTTTACAAGACTTTCGTAAGAAGCGAGGAGACTATTCATATGTGAGTCAAATTCTATGAGAGCTAATAATTATACTTACTTATTAAATAGCTAGCTATTGCCCGCGACTTCGTCCGCGTGAATTATTTTTTTTTGATTCCCGCGGGAACTCTATAATTTTCCGGGATAAAAAGTAGCCTATGTCTCTGGGATACCCGCCCGAGACGTTGGTCTGACCAAATAAAAGAAGCGGTCGACACTCCAGTCTGCAGTGCCTTTCGCACGGCCTCCAATAGTGAGAGATGGCGTAACACCGTGAAGGCTGTAATATCTCGAGGGAGCCACGATCCTCAAACTTGAGGAAACGACGCGAGAAGAAGAAGAAGTCTCTGAGATACAACCTATCCCTACCAAATTTCATCAAAATCGGTTAAACAGGTGAGCCGTGAAAGCGTAACAGACAGACACACTTTCGCATTTATATTAGTATGGATATGGATTAGGAAATAATCTGATAAGAATGTGAATGGCGCTAGGATAGTATCAGAGCTGATGGAGGAGGCGCGGTCGCGGTCGCGCGGCGCGGCGCACGACGACGGCATGCAGGAGATCTTCCTCAAGATCCTCGCCAACCCGGAGCTGGACATGCGGGACAAGAAGGCCGCTGTCATCGACTTCATCACCGCGGGGATTGAGACGGTGAGATTCATCCCCTGCATTGCCATATTGTAAGGATAAGGAGGATATAGGTAATAAGGAGCACGATTGTGACGACCTTTCTAGCGCAGGTGGTCAGCACTGTCGGTTGTTCCAGGTCAATTAATTGGGAATTTACAGTTGGGTATTTGACAAATAGTCAAATCAGCAACTTTTCAAGTATGAAATATAAATGAAATTATGAAATGTGACGTCATTAAAGTTTGACGCACTTTTTGACTTTTATCGATTGTTTATAATGGTTATTCAAAATAAAACTATCAGGGGACGTGGATATTACGACTTTTTGGAAGATCCTCTATTTAATAATCACTAAAAAAGAATTTATTTGAATAGTAGGTACTAGTCAAATACCCAATTACAGATTTTTCTGGTCTGATCTGGTGGAAGGCTCTTCCTAAGAAGCGATTCATACAGAAGTGCCCAAATTCTAAAGAGTTTCAAAGAGCGTCTCGACTCTGCCCAATATTTTATTTTATTTATGAGCTTGAAACATTTGGGCCCTCAGATAAATTATTTTACATGTTTAACCCCATGAGTTTGGACCCGTTTTCTTAAAATGCGTAGGCAGACAGTTGAATGTAGACAAACCACCTATAGTAATCTGTACTTAAGTAGTCTGTATTGTAAAGAGAAAAAATTGTCTAGCCTAGTAATAGCGTGAGGTAGACGAGTGGGTCAGAGATATCTGTATAGATTCTGTAATAAACAGTATGTAACAAAATATTATGCAAAATAATATACTTAATTAATTAATGCATGCCTTACCCTATTTTCTAAAGGACATCCGTTCTTATTTATAGCACGCCACACGTGTTCTATGAGGAAAAATTACTTTGAGAAAACTTGCTTACCATGGAAATAATCCAATCGACTAGGTACATAACACAGTGGGTTAAGGTGAAAATCTGTTATTGAATGAATATGGCTGCATTATGGGCGTTTCCTCAGTCTGATATTTTCCTGATTCCTATAATTTGATATTTTATGACACGAGGAAGAATTTTAATCCTACCTACAATAATTAGACTCTGGATACATAAATAAAGAGGTACAGTTGTGTTATTTCTTATGAACTATGATCTTGAACTTGCGCTGTGGGTGGTTTATGGTAACAATAAGCAACGGCGGTCGGCGAGAGTGGCTGTCCGGTGCACTATTACTTAGTTCTTCAACCAACCCGCCTCCTCCTCCTCCTGAATTTTATGCATTCTTAAAATGCAGGAGGCTAAGGTACCTACAATACTATCGCGCAAACAAGCCTTGTAAAGCTGTGTCCCAAAGTTCTATTTACCACCTGTGTACTGCCCAAATGGTATGTAAATGCACAACCTGGACATATGTATTATGTAACAAATTTATTTCAAACATTTTGTTGCTCGTTGATATGACGACCTCCGTGGCGCACTGTTGAGCGCTGTTGTCTTAACGTACGGAGGTCCCGGGTTCGATCCCCGGCAGGGATTTAGGAATTTATAATTTGTGAATTTTCCCTAGTAGGTATAGCCTGTTGGAAGGCTTTGGCCGTGGCTAGTTACCACCCTACCGGCAAAGACGTGCCGCCAAGCGATTAAGCGTTCCGGTACGATGCCGTGTAGAAACCGATTAGGGGTATAGGTTTAATATAACTGCCCTGCCCCTAATAGGTTAGCCCGCTTTCATCTAACACTGCATCATCACTTACCATAAGGGCTAACCTGCAGTGGATAAAAAAAAATTAGGTACTGTATCTGGATACTCTCATTGATATTAGGAATATCAACTTCAATTGTTTTTTTAAATTCAAATACTCATCGTATAGCTCAAAACGTTGTAACGTATATTAAGGGCGCCTTCAAATTTGCCGCAAAGTGCCGCGCGGAAGCAGCGCGGCTGCAGCGCTGCGGTCGCGCTGCTTTGTAAATCCATATAAATAAAAAACACGCGACTGCAGCGCTGCACCCGCGCTGCGGCCGCGCATCAGTTCATCGATCGACTAGTGACGGGACTGCGCACGTATTTTTGTTCAAGTCTAAACATGAACGAAAATCAGGTAGAAGAATTTATCGATGAGGTTGAGAGTCGTCCAGCAATATGGGATTCGAAGTCCGACAAGTACAGCAATAAAATCGAAAAGAAAAAGGCTTGGGAAGAAATATGCATTAAATTTATTGACAATTTCACAAACAAGACTCCAAGTGAAAAAAAATGAAGCATGTAAGTATAATATTAATATGTATTGTTAACACAACTACTTTATATTTTCGTTGTTTCGTATTAAGTAATAGTAACACAGAGCAGTGTATCTTCGTCAGAGTCCATCGTGAAAATAAATATAGGTACAACCCTATGATGTTCGAACCTCGCGACAGGAGCGCGGCCGCAGCGCTGCAGCCGCGCTGCGGCCGCGCTACGCTTTGCGGCAAATTTGAAGGCGCCCTAAAACTTGAAGTTTCAAAGCGAAGCCAAGGTATGTAGGTTAGCTAGTTTTTTTTTTTTTTTTCATATCTTTATTTATTAAAGAGGGTTTGTTCAATATTGAACACGCCACCCTCATAGGAACAAAATCATTATTTCACTGCCTACGCTTAACATTTATTATGTTTTATACATCTCGTACAGAACCCTGGCCTCCTCTGATAAGGGGTAAGCCAGGACACTGTTACATACAGACAAATCCCGCAAATCAATATTAAACCTAGTCTTAAAATTAAATCTTTCCAACTCGTTTCGGACACATTCGACCAAGACATGGTATACATCCTCAATTACGTCGCATTAGTTAGACTACAAAAATAATTTTCTTTATTGCAGTTAGCAAATAGCCTGGTCTTCCTGCTATACCTGTTGAGTGGTCGAGCGGACTGGCAGCAAAGGATACGCTCAGAGCTACCATCTTGCGGAGAACTGCGTATTGAGGAGTTGTCATCAGCACCATCAGTACGAGCAGCTGTTAATGAGGCCTTCAGGCTGTTGCCCACTGCGCCATTCCTCGCAAGATTGCTGGATACACCTATGACGATTGGGGGACATCGGCTGCCTGCTGGGGTAAGGTCGTTATTGTTTGTGGTTATTTTTTTACCATAATGACTAAATGGTTTAGCAGATTAGCAGGAGAGAATTCTCTCTGAGTTACCAGCTTGCGAAGATCTTTGTATCGAGGAGTTACGTATCATAGGCTCCAATAATACGAGCAGCTGATAATGAGGTCTTTAGAGTTTAGAAACTGCGCCAATTCCTGCGAGGTGACTGGATACACCTAACTATGCCTATGACGGTAATTTCTTTGTAGCAACCACATTCACCTAGGTGTTGGTAAAAAAATAACGAATTTGTAATCTTGCTTCAGACATTCGTGCTAGCCCACACTGGAGCAGCGTGCCGGCGCGAAGAGAATTTCTGGCGAGCCAGCGAGTACCTTCCAGAGAGATGGATCAACATCCAGGAACCTCATGCGTCGGGGATCGTGGCACCGTTCGGGCGTGGTCGGCGGATGTGCCCAGGAAAGAGATTCGTTGAGCTTGAACTTCATTTAATACTGGCTAAGGTATATTATAGATAATAATCCATATCCATACTAATATTATAAATGCGAAAGTGTGTCTGTCTGTCTGTCTGTCTGTCTGTTATAAATGCGAAAGTGTGTCTGTCTGTCTGTCTGTCTGTCTGTCTGTCTGCTACGCTTTCCCGGCCCATCTTTTCAACCGATTTTGCTGAAATTTGGTATAGAGGTAGGTTATATCCCGGGGAAGGACATAGGCTACTTTTTATCCCGGAAAATTAAGGAGTTCCCGCGGGAATCAAAATACCTTAATCCACGCGGACGAAGTCGCGGGAATCATCTAGTAATAAATAAGATTTTAGGCTTGACATATCAGTAACACAAGTTGTCCTGAGACGTCTACATATTAATATCCATAAAGGTGTGGTCCAAGGTGAGGTGGCGTAAGTCGACAATCGCTAGAGGGGTAACTTTGCGCGACACACCAGGGGAATTCAACCTATATCTATGACTTCCCATTCATAAGGATACACGACAGCGATAGGGAAATCATCAAAATATAAATACAATATGAAATATCTCTCAGGGTAATTCAAATGCGGTTAATATTCTGCAGATATTGCAGCACTGGCGGGTGGAATACGACGGTGAACTGGACATCCAGTTCGACTTCCTCTTATCACCAAAGTCACCGGTATCTCTGCGGCTAGTCGAGTGGTGAACCAAGCGAAACTTGTTATTATTTGCGGCAAGCTACTTGCTCTGTTAATTTTGTTTCTTTTCTACTAAACGACAACGGGGACTATACAAACGTTCAATGTAGAATTTAGGTCTCTATAAATCGAAGTCGTCTAAATAGTTAGGTGGTGGTGTAGAACGTAAATTCACTTATAATCATGAGAAAAGGTGAGGAAAATTAGGTGGAAATGAAATATCTTATGAAATTGTATGGACCTAACTTAACATCTCATAGAGGTCCGTAATGTTTCTTTCTAAGAGTTCTTTATTATACGATACTTAGGCCCACTTGCACAAGGACTCTTAAATTGATTTAGTTAAATATTTTAATGCTGTCCCTTTTTGACAACTAGAATATGCATTTGCCAAAAAGGGACAGCATTACAAAATTTAATGAAATCAGTTTAAGGTCCTTGTGCAAGCGGGCCTTAGATTATATTATCTAAGTTCTACATACTAAAGAAAGTATAATAGGTACTTATCTAATATAACGATTATGACTACAAAACAAAGTGTACGACAATGGTTGTGATTTTTTTTTTTGGAAAAGTCATTACAATCGTTATCGTTTAGTAGAAAAGCCATCCTATTCCTTTGCTACAAATAACGCTCATTGTACTGATTATTTTTGTAGTGATCAAAGTTGCTCCTATGTTGTATTGTTTTAAGTAGCATTTAAGACTTATGTATTATGTTAAGATTTTTTCGTCACAATTTTATACGGACGCTACTGTTCATTTGTTTTAAAAACTCTCCAGACTCAGCCTTTTGTATGTGCCTAAAATTAACGCTGTGCTATGACGTAAACCTCAGAAAAATTCACCCATAAGTTTCTTCCTAATATATATATATTATTGGGATTTGATATAAACAGTTGCCGTCGCTTGATTTCACGGCGAGAAAGAATTTATAAGAGATGACATCGGTTGGAGCGTATAACATATGGGGCTTAAGTTTGTAAGTAAGTAAGTAAAAACACTTTATTACACACAAACAAATAACAAAACAGAGGTAACACGAATCGTGGCAGAATGTACAACTCGTTGCGGTGTATAGGCGGCCTCATCACTATGAGTGATCTCTTCCAGGCAACCTATAAGAAAGGAGATTGGTTGCATGATGACAGGGTTTGTGACTGTGTGAGCGCATGCAGTAACCATCCAAAAGCCACCAAGGTATTCTGATTTCTGACCTTGGCGGCTCATCTATTCGTAGCATTTTTACAATGTTTTGAGCAAACTACTATCTACGGCTGCCTTTCCAACAGTGATGTGCGAGGATGCGTAGCGAATGAGTGTTTAACCCACCAGTTGAATCATTTTTAATCATAGCTCATTGAAGCTCTATCCACCAGAACACAGATATTACCTATGTTCATAGTATTTCTTACACTTCATCTGCTGCGCAACCTCTAATTGATTTGATAAAGGATCAGGGCAAGGGTGCGTTTTCACCGGAGATGTAATACGTTCCTAAGTGGTAACTTGTAAGCGTGGCCCTATACTCTACCTGAGGCCCAATTGTCTAAGCAAATCATAATCATTTGACAGCTTAAAACGTATTATTGGAACTGTTTAAGGAGTTCATACATGCTGTTTCACGTTCAGGCATCTATGAACTCCTTAAACAGGTCGAATTATCCGTTTGACAAACGATTACGATTTCCTTACACAATCCAGGGCGAATCCTTGAGCTACTGGTACGCACTCAAACGTATAATACGTTGTGTGCGCTGTTTGTATAATGCGTTGGATCAATGATAATGTTTAAGTAGAAATTCATGATTCAATAGAGAACATTTTGAAACAGGGTACTTATTGGCACAATCTGCTCAAATTACAATCTTTTTCCATTATGTATAACGAAAGCATTTTCATAAAAAATATTATATGTATATCTAATTAAGTGTTTTATAATTAAACTATGCTAAGCTTAGTTCGTAACTGTAAAACGTAGTAAAATATGGCTGTGTTAATATCAAAAAGCATATTTAAACCTATAATTATTATCAACCATAAATACCTCTTTTAGTGAACACTGCATGCCTGTTACAATCTGATGTAGGTAGGGCAGTGGAACCAATAAATGAACGCTTAAGCGATTTTGGCAACTTTGTACAGCTCTGATTAGTTATTTAATGACATTGAAGCTTGCTGGATTTTTCTTTGTGATTCCACATATCCTCAAGGTTTAACTGATTAAAAAAAGAAACTCTTTTATATCTAATATATATTTTTTAAAGTTGCTTTTTGTAAGAAGTTAAGGGGCTTACCCCTATAATTGAACACTGAGCCCTAATTGTGAATAGTTTGAACCCAATAGTTGAACTAGCATTTTAATAGGAATACATTTATTTTAACATTATTATTATCTTATTACAATATGTCGGCGCGTTTTGAGCCCCGACTGACGACATCGGGAAAACAAATTTTTAATTATTAACTGGCTAATTTTCTTACCCTGGCCTGGCATGTGGGGTGGGGGGGGGGGGGGGGGGGCATTCATATTCATTTGATACTGAAATAAAAACACAAAATAATGTGTTCAAGTTTTGGTAACTAAATTCCTAAATTAACTAAAATTAATTTGCGTTTTTTTGTTTCGGTCTCTAAGCATTAATATAAATGTTATGACCTGTGTAAGAATATGCCATTTCTCCATTACTTGAACGGCGTTCATCTATTGGATCAAGCTTACGAAATCGAATCCATTACTTGAACAGTATTTTTTTAAAAAAATACGGCGAATAATGTGTACTTATATGTATCATTATAATCAAAGACAGACATATCAAGATTTACTCCAACCAAAACTACTCAAATCTATCGTATATAATTGCTTTAAATTGCCGAAATCCTTAAGTTTGAAAAACACTTACCTTAAAGGTTTCCATAAAAAACAATTTTTTGGCGGGAAACTCTCACAAAGCGTCGAACTACGAGCGCGTCGAAGCTGTGACTGTTGATTTTGTTGGGGAATCGGGAATAAATAATGTTGCCACGTGCGGAAAATAATAATGCACATAAGTAAATAAATAGCGGGATGTTTTATTTTTTTTGAATTTTCGCTCGGCCGTTCATCTATTGGGTGTCGTTCATCTTTTGGTTCCACTACCCTATCAGTCGATGGTTCGTTGGCTTAGAACACTTGATAGACTTCTTTTATTCGACGACAAAATTTACTACCTTAGATAGTACCTAAGAACGACGCAGTCTAAGTTTAAACGTGCTAACTTGGAAGAGGTATGGCAGTTGAAACTTGAATTAAACCCATACTCCATGCGGATTCTAAACACTGGCCACAGTAGGTTCTGGAACGCTGAATCGCTTGGCGTCACGTCTTTGTGACCGAGTAATTGTTACCTACAGCCGAAGCCTCCCACCGGAAAAAACCACCAGATCAACCAGAACCACCGGATTTTAGTAAATGTTTTGACAACGACAATGTCAGGGGTTGACTGAAAGTTTTTTTTCTCACCTCCGGGCGGAAAGCGTCAATTTTCCTCCCGCTGCGCTAAACGAAAATGCCGCTTTCCGCCTCCGTCGAGGAGAAAAATAGTATACACACCACGGGCAGTAAATAAGAAAGCCTCAGATCACATGTTTATTGACCTCGGCTTCGCCTCGGACAACAATTACATGTGATCTGAGACATTTCTTATTTTACTGCCCTAGATGTGTAATATACTATTTTTATATCCACTACAAGTTAGCACTTGACTGCGATCTCACCTGATGGTAAGTGATGATGCAGTCTAAGATGGTAGCGGGCTAACCTGTTAGGGGCACGGCAGTTATATTAAACCCATACCCCTATTCGGTTTCTACCTACACGGCATCGTATCGGAACGCTAAATCGCTTGGCGGCATGTCTTTATATGTTTGCAGGCAAGTTTGTGGGACTTAATGTATAGGAATATACTCGTACCTACCTACATAACAATATCAGTTTCACTTATTATTAGATAATAATATTCTTAAGGAAGTGGCCATTCCTATATTTAATGTTCATTATATTAAAAATGTAATTAAGTAGGTACGTATTATAGGATTCAGTTGTTGATATTATACAAATATAATAATTGACTTTATATGTTTATTATTAGGTATACACAGGAGCATAAGCTTAAAGAATTAAATATAGTGCCAACTGTGCCAGCTATATTTTATTCTTATTATAAAAATGCTGAAATTGTTTAAATTAATTGAAAATAAAAAAAATAATTTATGTTAATTTGTTTCATTTTAAAACTTGTAGCGGACTCGTACTTTTTTCCCGTCGCGTCGTAACAAGAGACTTTAAACGTAAAAATTCCATGATTATAGATTGTCCTGACTCCTTGCTAAAGTGATGGTCATTCTATTGAATTACCTACTTATACCGCTATATCGCTTGGACCGTATTTGGAGTCATCATCAATCATCATGATCATCATCGTCAGCCTACTTGTGAGCATGCATACTTACTCTCAGAATGAAGAAGTTTTGGAGATAGTCCACCATGCTGGCCAAGAGCGTATTGGCAGACATCGCATGCTTACCTAACTAACGTATTTTTTGGAGTAAGTCCTAGTTAAGTTTTTGTAGAAACCGAATAGGAGCATGGGTTTAATTTAACTGCCATGCCTCTTAACAGGTTAGCCCGCTACCATCTTAGACTGCATCATCACTTACCATCAGGGGAGATCGCACGTCTTTGCCGGCAGGGTGGTAACTAGCCACGGCCGAAGCCTCCCACCAGGCCAGACCAGGGAAAATTCAGAAATTATAAATTCCCAAATTAACCCTGCCGGGGATCGAACCCGGGACCTCCTCGCTGTTGCCACGGAGGTCGTGAAAGTTAAACATACTTTAACTAACTAATTTAGTTAAACAACCCTCAATAAAAGCTTTTGGCTAGCCAAGCTTTTTATTATAAGAATAATAATTAAATAAATAAATAAATAAAATGTTTATTTATCAAAGAAATATACAAACAAACAAAATATCCTCTGCATTTAACCATCTTACATAATATTCTTAAATATAGTACTAACATAATATAATAGGTACATACAGAAAAACCAACTGTCCCTAAAGAAGGTATAACCCTGTCTTTTAGGCGACAGTGCTCTCCTTAAATAAATGGCGCATTTTAAACACAATATAATTATATGCAATCTGCAGGTAAATTGGTATGAACAAGTTTAAGCATAATCTACCTAATGAAGTTGAGATACCAAATAATATGAATGTGTGCGTGCGTGTGTGTGTGTGTGTGTGTGTGTGTGTGTGTGTGTGTGTGTGTGTGTGTGTGTGTGTGTGTGTGAGAATATGATAAATAAATATGGGTTATACTATTATAATAAAAATAATTTTAGTTAAACTAGCACTTCAAGCAGTTTTTCAGTATCGGCATATGATTGAGTAAGCAACCACTCTTTAACACGTTTTTTACATTCATTTTTATTAAGAGGGTTTATGTTAATTGCTTTATTAATTTTATTATAAAGTCTAGAGCTGATAATATAGTACTGTCTCCCAGCAAGTTTACTTTTATGTCCTTCTGTTCGAAAGGTTTGGTCCACCCTTCTCTTTACTTGATTTTTATCGTAGCTGAGAGAGCTATGCTTACGTTTTATAATTTGTAATAGGAAAAGTTGACGGACCGATAAAATCTTGCAATCTTTGTACAGATCTATTGTGGGGAATCTAAAAGGTCTTTTTGTCATAACTTTTAAAACAGATCTTTGTGCTCTCTCTAGCTGTATATTATAGGAGATAACTGCACTTTTGGTAACCATCGCCAGAAAAGCTGATTCAGTGTTAGGTGGATGTAGAGCTCTCCACTGATCACAAAAGTTGCAGTCTGCCTGCAGTTGGATGGCCCTTTCGCTAAATATGGCCGTTCAAAGACGGTTTATTGTTACCAAAAATGAACGATAATTATAAAAGCTGATTCTTGTACAGTATTAAAGTATGCGCAGTACCTATGTAAACAGCGTAAAAACTGACGCATTTGGATGGGACTTTTTCTAGATATCAGCTTTCAAAGACGTTATAACCTATACTTACTATGCGTTCCTGTAAAAAAATATTAGCAATTATTATGTCGTCCCGTTGATTGCTGTTAATAATTTTTAATAGCGATCAACGGCGACAAAGTTATTGCTAATATTTTTTTACAGGAACGCATAGTAAGTATAGGTTATAACGTCTTTGAAAGCTGATATCTAGAAAAAGTCCCATCCAAATGCGTCAGTTTTTACGCTGTTTACATAGGTACTGCGCATACTTTAATACTGTACAAGAATCAGCTTTTCTAATTATCGTTCATTTTTGGTAACAATAAACCGTCTTTGAACGCCCATATTTAGCTAAAGGCCATCCAAATGCAGGCAGACTGCCACTTTTGAGATCAGTGGAGAGCTCTACATCCATCTAACACTGAATCAGCCTTTCTGGCGATGGTTACCAAAATTGCAGTTATCTCTTAGTCTAGTAGCATTGTTGTCTTATTTGTACCTCCCCAGACTGATATGCAATACATAAGTAGCGATTGCACTATAGCGTAATATACCATAAAGATAGTACTCCTATCAGCCGACGACCTAAGGTTTTTAAATACATATATTAATTTCCTTATTTTTGATGTTAAATTAGAAATGTGCAATTTCCAAGACAAAGTATTATCTATCATAAGTCCAAGATATTTTATATTAGTAGCGTATTCTACAGCAGGGCAATCACAATTTGAGTCATTATCAAAATCACTACAGATATGCGCTCTCACTTTACATTTATCAATAGGAGGTTGAGAGGCAGCGGAAGGTGAAAAGGTGAATTTAGTTTTACTCACATTTAAGCTAAGCAAATTTGCGGCCAACCAAACTGATACCTTTTTTAAAGCGAACTCAGCATTTTGAAAAGTGTTTTCCCACGTTTCCCCTGTTATAAGTAAGACTGTGTCATCTGCATAAGATATAATTTTGCAGTTTGGAATAGACAAGCGACAAAGATTGTCTATATAAACAAGGAAAAGCGTTGGTCCCAGTATACTTCCCTGAGGGACACCATAGGTGAGAGGCATATCATCACTTAGACATTCATTTATTTTAATTTGCTGAGTACGGTTAGTCAAGTAATCTTTGAAAATGTCCAGTGCTATACCTCTGATACCTATTTTATCCAGTTTAGCCAGTAGTATGGGGATAGAAACAGTGTCAAAGGCTTTAGACAAGTCTAAGAATACACCTACGCATTTTAGTTTCTGATCTAACGATCGTGATATAGTTTCAGTTAAATCTAGCGCGGCGTCCTCAGTGGACTTTCCTTTCCTGAAGCCGTACTGATTTGGTGAAAGAAGGTTTTTTGTGTCTAAATAGCTAACTAGTCGTTTATTTAATTAATAATAATTGTTATTAATAATTAATGTTTATAATAAGTATGGCATTTTAATATTAATAGTAGAACTCGCACCGAAAAAAGAAGTCCATGTCCAACCAATCCCTAATCTATCAAAATATCACGTAGTTACTTACATGGCCCTGCTTGTGGTGAATGGAGTGAACTGGAGTGGGGACATCCCAATGGAAATCCGCTTGTTAGGACGACTCTGCGTCCTGCGACCCTGGGCCCAACGGCAACTGTCTAAATCGGGCTTTGGGTGGCGTTCTTTCAGACTTGAATCCAGGGCCGTAAAATAAATCTAAAAAAACATAATTTAAAAACGTCAAACTGTGATCAAAGTGACAGTTGTACAACAACAACCGTCAACCGGTGACAACAACAAAACAAGACAAAATCATACAATATTAACAAGATTATCAATATACAAACAATCTATAAATAGAATTATTATCAAATAGATTTCATTTAGAAGGTACTGGTGGACTGTATTTGGTGTGTATTTTACTGAATTTAAAAAATGCAGATGAAGTTCTGTGCTAACCTTGCTTTTATGTTCATGGAGAGTTCAAGCATTTTGGAAAGATATGCTTTGGCGAGAGATGCTGGATTCAAGGCAGTGGAGACTGGGTTCCCACTGGGGCACAGTATAGAGCAAGTAAAACAGGCGAAAGAAGCCTCAGGGGTTGAACAAGTCCTTATAAACCTAAAAACAGGTAAGTTTTTACTCAAAGTTTTATCAACGAACCACTAAATGAAGTCATTTCAGCATGGATCATTTGCTTACTGCCCTGTTCCTATGTAACTTAATCGAGTATCTTTTCAGCAAGAATAGGGTGTGTCTAGGCAAGCACACTCTAATACGAACTATCAGTCACAATTAGGGTTACCATATGACAGGCGTTTGCCGCATTTGACAGGCATTTTAAGCTTTAGACAGGCGTGCGGCCGGCATTGGTCTGAGACAGGCATTTTTAAATTTGGCATTACAGAATTCATGACAATCTGCCAGTTTGTGTTCTCTATTTTGGCACACAATGCGAACGTAGAACGTACGTTTGCTCTCGTCAACGCCCAGTGGAGTAAAGAAAGAAATCATCTGACAATTGAATCAGTAAAAGCAATATTGATTACACAGGAAAATTACAAAACTGTATCCTGTGAAGATTTTTACGTTTATATATTAGAAAAGAAAGAACTATTAAAAAAAATAATATCCTCTGACAAATATCAGTAATAAATATCCTTCTTCATTATTATCTGTTGGCTTTTACTTATTAGGTACCTACAGCGTTTTGCTTTAGACAGGCATTTTTCTGAAAATTCAGGCATTTTAGGTACCATAAACAGGCATCCCTCTATTTACATATGGTAACCCTAGTCACAATTGTCATCTCAAAATATACTAACACTATGGGTGTGTTCCGAAATACACTGCGAGCACTGTTCAGTGCTCTTAGAGAAATTCGTAACTGCCGCAGTATCCTAGGGAAATATATGACGTCATAAATTGTCGCCATTTTTGTACTGTGACTTGTGAGCACTGGCGGTTTCGAGGTAAGGTGCTCTCAGTGCTGACTGCGTTCCGTTTTAAGCAGTACCCAGTATACCTAACTATAAAGGAACGGCTTCGCAGTGTACTAAATTGATGTCACACTAAGGTGTGACATCAATTACATTATGTATGTAATTGATGTCACACCTTAGTGCTCGCAGTGTATTTCAGAACATACCCCAAATATTTTGGAATTTTCCTGCTAACTCTACTTCACTCAGGTGGATAGATGAATTCTTAAAATCCTTCTCTTAGTTTTTAGTGGGGTAATACTGCACACTTTACATTATGTCCTTACTGTTCCGGCTTCGTGCAAAGACGTGTTCCTCAGTTCAGACTTTTGGCCTGAGGGCATAGTTTACCGTCGCTTCAGGGAAGCCAGATCCAGAATCCCTACAGTTTTATAATTATCAAATAAATATTATAAATACGAAAGTTTGGATGGATGGATGTATGTATGGATGTATGTTTGTTACTCAATCACGCTCCAACGGATGAACGGATCTGGATGAAATTTGGCACAGAGATAGATTATAGTCTGGAATAGCACATAGGCTACTTTTTATCCCGGAAAATTAAAGAGTTCCCGCGGGAACCGAAAAACCTCAATCCACGCGGACGAAGTCGCGGGCATCAGCTAGTATTTTCATATTTATGTATTTAGTTTATTTTAAGAAATTTTTATTTTGTATGTTATATTAATTTTATATTTCTATGGGCCTAGTTGCCTGATTTAAACAAATAAAAAAAAAATAAAAAAAATTATAGGGGATGTAACTAAAGGAGAATTAGGAGTAACAGCTGTGCCTGGCAAAGAAGACGAGTTCAAAGATAACTTAGAAGTTACCATAGATTATGCAAAGGCACTTGGTGCTAGAAAGATACACATCATGGCGGGTAAATTAGAAAATGTTTCTCCCCAAAACTGGGCGACATATGAGAGCAATTTGAAGTATGCAGCAGATGTTTTGAAAACTGAAGGCATATTGGGAGTTATAGAACCTATAAACCAGCATTCTGTGCCTAAATATTTTCTAAGTAATTATGGAAAAGGTGAGAACATACCTTGTATTTAGTTAAGCATAAAAATGGACATCAAAATATGAGGAAGCACACATTGAGTACTATTTTTGGATGACTTATCAAAAATTCATCCCCACAAAAAAAAAAAATGTTTTTCTCTTACCCCTTTGTTGGCATGATTAATATGTAGGTATATTACCCATGCTAAATTAGAGCTTTCTAGTACTATATATATATATATACTTATGGAGGGGACGCCTGCCGTGGCCCGGCGGGTGATCGGTCCCACAATTATTACTTTCTAGTACTAAGTAATAGTCTCTGAGCTAAGCAGACAGACAGACGGACAGGCATCGTTGACGACCTCCGTGGCGGTGTTGAGCGCTGTTGCCTTAACGTGTGGAGGTCCCGGATTCGAACCCCGGCAGGGTTTGGAAATTTATAATTTCTGAAATTTACCTGGTCTGGCCTGGTGGGAGGCTTCGGCCGTGGCTACTTACCACCCTACCGGCAAAGACGTACCGCCAAGCGATTTAGTGGTCCGGTACAATGCCCTGTAGAAACCGAATAGGGGTATGGGTTTAATTAACTGCCATGCCTCTAACAGGTTAGCCCGCTACCATCTTAGACTGCATCATCACTGTAGTGGATTAAAAAAAAAAATGGCGAAACTATAAGAGTTCCTTGTTGACTACGGAACCCTAGAAATGGTGAAGGACTAAAGAACTGCTCTTGGTTTATTAATGCCTTTTCACTGCCTTACCACACAATGTAAGTAAATTAATTTTACCCTTTCAGCTGTTGATATCATCAAGAGAATAGATAGTGATCATTTAAAGTTGCAACTGGATATTTTCCACTTGCAGCATATTTGTGGTGATCTCTCCCACAACATCAAGAATCTCATGCCTTATGTTGGCCATGTTCAGGTAAAATATATTATCATAACAGTTTGAATAAATAACACTCATAAACTCATGTCCTTCCCCAGGATACAACCTATTTTTGTACCAAATTTCATCAAAATCAGTAAGAAAGATAGGTCTGTTATAGCATAACAGACAGACAGATGGACAGGCACACTTTGGTATCATAATATCATAGGCATAAATGCGAAAGTGGTGTTAGTTTGTCCTTCAATCACGCTGCATCGGAGTCACGTATCGACGCGATTTTTGGCATGGATATAGTTGAGGACGAGAGTGACATAGGCTACTTTTCATCCTGGAAAATGGAGTTCCCACAGGGATCAAAAAACTGAAACCATGCGGACGAAGTCGCGAGCATTAGTTAGTTTATAATATTAGTATGGATTAATTCCAAAAAAAGTTTAATTTGCTTATAGATTGCCCAAGTGCCAAACCGCAATGAGCCTGATACTCCCGGGGAGATAAATTACGAGTACATAATTGATCACCTAATAGACAGTGGATACGATGACTGGATTGGTCTCGAGTACAAGCCTGCAGGTAATACCACAAATGGCCTGAAGTGGATAAAACACTATGGCTACAAGCTGTAAAGCTCCTGTGCACTATGTCAGTGAGTATGGCCAATGCACGTGGCGAGAAACAAAGATAGCATATGTAACAACTTTGGGTGCTAATAATTATAATAAGGGAAATACAGTGTATAAGATATAATAAAACAAAGTACTATATAATATTTATGAATGTATTTTTAAAAACCTTAACAATACAATCTATATATGGTATTCAAACAATGGGGCTGATTCTGTATAACACAATCTCTAAACTAAACTAAAATGGCAGCTTTAAATCTAGTTCTGTCCCTTTCTGTAGAGAGTATTATGAAAGGGTTAGGAATATTTGTAATTCTCTAATTTTAGTTTAGTTTAGAGATTGTGCACTACAGAATCAGCCCCAATGTGTGCTTTAGCAGCTTGCTTAACTTATCTGAGCGTGTGGCAGAAACGCTAATATTTATAATTAATCTACTCCCGTGTCCGGGCGGTATGCGGCGCGAACAACCGTTGAAAGCCCGGCTCAGTTGGCGCACTGAATTGCGCCAACCTGCGTCATACCTTGCGCGAGATTTCCAACTATATCTTCGAATTTTATTATTAGAAGTTGTATTGTATTCAATAATTTTAAAAACTAGGCGAAATTCACCATCTGGCTATGTTTATTAAATGTCTAAAAATAATCTAAACTAATATTATAAAGAGGAAAGATTTGTTTGTTTGTTTGTTTGTAATGAATAAACTCAAAGACTACTCAACCGATTTTAAAAATTCTTTCACATATAGAAAGCTACATTATCAGCGAGTAACTTATGCTATATTTTATTTTCAAAAAATTAGAGATCCTTACGAAAATTGCAATTATGTGAACTAAGTCGAAAAAAATTCTCTCTTCTGAGCTTACGTGGCGTGCGCTGTGTAAATAGTTAAAGTTACACGAAAACAATGTATGTGGAATTGTTCCTCTCAAAAAGTTCTAAAAAAAGTCAGATAGCATACATCTATCTTTTAAGGTTGACACAATAACCATTTTTATAGCTATATTGGGTATAGACTATTAGGATTATTAGTGCTACCCGTGCGAAGCCGTGGCGGATCGCTAGTAGTAAATAAAAACAATCCTGGATAACCTCACCGGATCCTCGTTTTCCCATCTTTCGTTTTCTTTCGTTCTCCCACTTTAAAAACCCATAAAAATAAAACATATTTACACTTCTATAGTATTTTTTTACATTATATGCAAAGTTTTCTACCAGGTCTACATGAATTACTTACAAAATTAAATCATACAGCGTTAAAACTGATTACAAAAAAAAAAAAATTTAACACACGCACTCATGGGGTTGGCGAATAAAATTGCAAACTTTACGCTCGGCCCCTCTATCTAATGGCTACATTTATTGTATATCTGGTAACTATTATGTATTCCCTGATAGCTCTAGATACTAAAAAACAATACACAAGCACTTTATTCGTTTAGAATAAACATTACGAGAGTATAACATCTCAACAAAAAACCCTATCATCTGAACACAACCTCCACCTTTAAAGCACAAAACATGAATGAAAGTGAGTAAATACGTATTAAATCGTACATAGATTTTTACTTTATATTATACTCATTTTATACACATAAAGGAGCTTTCCATAAAGTAAACAAAGTTCCAGACTAATAAAAAAAAACATCCGCCGAGCGATCGCGTAACTTCTGCACCAATCATTGATACATCGCAATCACCTCTGATTGGATAACACTCTTCCACTATTGGACATAATCCATTGACGCAGCAAGAATGCCATAAATTCAGCCAATTACAACAATTGATACTGTAACAATGATTGATGCAGAAGTTACGCGATCGCTCGGCAGGATTACGAATGAATGTCGGAACCAAAGACAAAGGAGAAGGTTTACCTTTGGAGCACTCTTTGTACACTCTACCATGAATAGAGGAAAATACATAGATTGTATTAAAAATATAATAATTTAGAATATTAAAGTAATTAACGCGAAATAAAATAAAATGTATTTCAAGTTTTCGATACGTTTCCAAGATGGCAACCTTTAGCCATAGCACAGAGGCCATAGAGATGGCAGTAGGCGCGAAATGTATCAAATGTCATTTCTGACAGTCAAAAACAAAACCGTACCGTACCTAGGTAGGTACCACTTCACACTTAGGCTCTCACTAGTTTGTTTTATACATTAATTTTCCTACTTAAGGCCCTTTAAACATTTACCCCGCGACCAACTATAGGTAAAAAACTCAACTATAGGTATAAAACTCGTCACACTACAGCATATATATGCACGCTTTACGAGAGCGTAGAGCTATAGAGCGTAGAGACGCTCGATTTTATTGCCAACTAACCAATTTTGTTACTTGAAAATATTAGACGATTATTTATTTACTAGGTACTTGTTTAGTGTTTACGCTGTTGGTAAATATTATGTACCTATTTATGCGCCGAAACAATACTCGCGGCTACAATAATACTCAGTTTTTGAGATTGTAAAATAATGTATAAAAGATTATCTTACCGATTTCGTTCAAAATCGATATCTGGGGTTCCGTAGGATCACAAAATAGGAAACTGTTACCAATATTTTAAAAAAGTCAGCGCCATTTTGAAATTCTTTGTTATCGTACCGATTTCGTTCAAAATCGATATCTGGGGTTCCCTGGGATCACAAAACAGGAAACTATGAACAAAATTTTAAAAAAGTCAGCGCCATTTTGAAATTCTTTGTTATCGTACAAATTTCGTTCAAAATCGATATCTGGGGTTCCCTGGGATCACAAAACAGGAAACTGTTACCAAAATTTAAAAAACGGCAGCGCCATTTTGAAATTCTTTGTTATCATACCGATTTCGTTCAAAATCGATATCTGGGGTTCTCTGGGATCACAAAACAGGAAACTGTTACCAAAATTTTAAAAAGTTCACTGCTGACTTTTTTTTGATTGACTGCTGTTTTGTGATCCCAGGGAACCCCAGATATCGATTTTGAACGAAATCGGTACGATAACAAAAAATTACAAAATGGCGCTGACTTTTTTAAAATTTTGGTAACCGTTTCCTGTTTTGTGATCCCAGGGAACCCCAGATATCGATTTTGAACGAAATCGGGTCGATAACAAAAAATTTCAAAATGGCGCTGACTTTTTTAAAATTTTGGTAACAGTTTCCTGTTTTGTGATCCCAGGGAACCCCGGATATCGATTTTGAACGAAATCGGTACGATAACAAAAAATTTCAAAATGGCGCTGACTTTTTTAAAATTTTGGTAACAGTTTCCTGTTTTGTGATCCCAGGGAACCCCGGATCTCGATTTTGAACGAAATCGGTACGATAACAAAAAAATTCAAAATGGCGCTGACTTTTTTAAAATTTTGGTAACAGTTTCCTGTTTTGTGATCCCAGGGAACCCCGGATATCGATTTTGAACGAAATCGGTACGATAACAAAAAATTTCAAAATGGCGCTGACTTTTTTAAAATTTTGGTAACAGTTTCCTGTTTTGTGATCCCAGGGAACCCCGGATCTCGATTTTGAACGAAATCGGTACGATAACAAAAAAATTCAAAATGGCGCTGACTTTTTTAAAATTTTGGTAACAGTTTCCTGTTTTGTGATCCCAGGGAACCCCAGATATCGATTTTGAACGAAATCGGTACGATAACAAAGAATTTCAAAATGGCGCTCACTTTTTTTTAATACATACATACATACATGCATACATACATATATATTCCTAACATACCCTTTCCTTGTGGCTTTGCCGTAATCGGGTAAAAAAAATACGCCTACACTTGAGAACTTCCTTCTTTGTGGATGTCGGTATCAAGTTTTTCTAAGCGCAGTACACATAGAGAATATTATATCTCTATGGCAGTACACAACACGGTGTTCATTTTGTCGTAATAAATTTCGTGCAAAAAAGCGATACACCCACCCGTCCACGAGCGCGTCTCAGCGCGTACTGAGCGCCAAACGCCTAGCGCTCGGCTTCTTTTCATAGAAAAATGTATGAAACATTTTTTTTTTGCCACATAAACTATAAACATATTTATTTGTATGCTTAATGCTTTGCACCATGGATAGAGGACTATATAAGCCCCACTTTATTGTTAATATTCAAGTTAAAATATGCAGCGGATCTAGCTTTATGGGTACCTATTCGGACCCCATTTTTCGTCATTTTCAGCAGATCTTGCGTTCGGAGAAACGTATTTATGCAAAAAATTTGTATTGGAGTGTGCATTTTTATAAGGTCAAACGAGAGATGAAGAAATGACCTTTAATTTGATACCATGACATCCCCACAGCTGTGACTCCCGATTCTTTAAAGTGTACCTGGAAAAGGATGACACATCATGAAATCCGTATAAGGCACCTTAAGCATTTCAATTAACAAAGGCTGCTAAAATAATAATTAATAACTAATCATAGCAATAAATAAATACCAAACTTCCCGATCAATGACATCATAATATTTGACACTTTACAGAAAACGTCAAAAAATATGAATCCGCCATTGTAACCCACTCGTGTTCAGTGTTACTTATCGTGGAAAGATTAAATAATTACACCGCTGAAATTACGACGAATTCGTAGATTTGAATGATCAAAACTGGTTTAGTATTTTTTTTTCTTTCATTTCTCTACTTGTAAAAGGACTGGACCAACGCTCCATACAAATCTGGACCGTCTCCTTTAATATAGTCATTTCTAGTTTCCAAGACAAAAATATAGTTAGCCTTTTTCTTCTTTTATAATAACCTAGTATTTAAAATGAGACAAATATACCTAGTAGTTTTCACAATTGATCGCTTTATGATTACGCGGATTACGCGACCACCGTTGAGTGCCCTGTGTCGCCAGGCGACACCGGACGCCGCGTGGGTAGTTATAATATTGTAGCTGAGCGACGCCGGACGCTTCAGTTCATTTTAGAGTCAATATAGATTATTTTAATTTTGCCACACACACAGATGTTTGCCAAGCTGTAACTGGTTGTTTGAGTTTCTAAACTAACCTTACAGGTTTGCTTGAAGTATCGCTATCTCTTTCACAATGTTCTCTCTGAAAAGGATACTATTTATTGGTCCTGTCACTTAAGTTTAGAGAATATTTAGACTGTACAACCAAAGATTTTGTAGTGGGACCATGATGCCTACTACTGCCCTTCGTTGACTTTGTAATATTTTCATACAATCTGTAGCCACTAGCCACCCTTATTTTAAGACGCACTATGTCAGTTAACGTCGAATATACGTTCGCAGTTCGCCAACTTTGCAAAAACACGGTTATTTAATATTATAATGCATACTTTAAGTTACATAAGTTTCACATAAAAGTGCGATACTAAGTATCCCACTACGAAATCCAACCAAACTAGCATCAATAATTATATCCTAACAATTAATAATAAGAATGTCTTTAAGGTGAAACAATATAAGAGGTCTTCATGAGGTCTTTACAAGCCAATTGACTGTTGATATCACAAACAGTCAATATCATGTCTTACTACATTGGTTCAATAGTCAGCTATACTGTCACAATTCTAAGTTTTATGTCAAATTCATAGTTTTATCACTATTGACTATTGGCCTAGAACACATTGTATAGGTACAGCATATAGCATTATAATATACCGACGAGCAGACTTGTGAGTTTTCATGATTATGTTATTGTATCAAAGGATCTTGGGTCATTAAGTTTACACATTAGCATTGAGCACTTCAATACAGTTCCACAATCCAGTTGGTAGGTAGTCTTAAAATCGGGAATTTGTTTTCAAACTAAAGAGTCCTCTTACTAAAGACTTACACTAAGGCCAAACAAAAAAAAAATGTTTTACACACTCTGAAATTGTTGCACCCAATAATGCTTTTTCACACCTTCCAGTGACAAACGATCTTTACTTGAAGTCCTCAGAAGCTGAAAAGATAAAAATATTTAAATTAGATTAAGATTTTTCTAAGCAGTTTAGGCCATAACGGGTAACAAACTGACAATCATACTTTCGCATTTATGGATTACTAGCTGATGCCCGCGACTTCGTCCGCGTGGATTGAGGTTTTTCGGTTCCCGCGGGAACTCTTTAATTTTCCGGGATAAAAAGTAGCCTATGTGCTATTCCAGACTATAATCTATCTCTGTGCCAAATTTCATCCAGATCCGTTCAGCCGTTGGAGCGTGATTGAGTAACAAACATCCATACATCCATACATCCATACATCCATCCAAACTTTCGCATTTATAATATTTATTTGACTAGCTAATGCCCGCGACTTCGTCCGCGTGGTTTAAGTTTTTTTCCCCACAGGCACGTTTTAATTTTCTGGTTTAAAAAGTAGCCTGTCACTATCCAGGTCCTCAACTATACTCATGCAGTCACATTGATCCGATGCTCTGTTGCGGCGTGATTGAAGGACAAACTCTACACTCTACACTTTCACCCCTCTGGAGTCGAATTTTCAAAAATGGTGAAACACGTACTCTTGCATATCTAACTGAAAGCCCAAATGCTAAGTTTCATGGCTATAACTTGAGAAATGAAGGACTTTCATAGAAACTTTCAACCCCTATTTTACCCCGTGAGGGTGGAATTTTGCAAAATTGTGACACACATTCTTCTTTATTTATTACTGTAAGCCAAAATACCAAGTTTCGTTGATATAACTTGAAAAATATCTTGAGAAATGAAAGACTTTCATACAAACTTTAATCCCCTATTTCACTCCTTCGGGGGTAGAAATTTCAAAAACTGTGAAACACATATTTCTTATTTTTTTACCTGTAGCTTGTAAACCAAGTTTCATGGATATTACTTGAAAAATGACGGAGTTTCATACAAACTTTCAACCCCTATTTCACCCTCTTAGGGGTGAAATTTTCAAAAATCCTTTCTTAGCGGATGCCTACGTTATAATAGCTATCTGAATGCAAAATTTCAGCCCGATCCGACCGGTGGTTAGAGCTGTGCGTTGATAGATCAGTCAGTCAGTCAGTCAGTCAGTCAGTCAATCAGTCAGTCAGTCACCTTTGCTTTTTATATATTTAGACTAGCTGATGCCCGCGACTTCGTCCGCGTGGTTGAGGTTTTTTTGATTCCCGCGGGAACTTCTTAATTTTCCGGGATAAAAAGTAGCCTATGTGCTATTCCAGACTATAATCTATCTCTGTGCCAAATTTCATCCAGATCCGTTCATCCGTTGGAGCGTGATTGAGTAACAAACATACATCCATACATACATACATCCATCCATCCAAACTTTCGCATTTATAATATTTATATATTATATGGACTAGATGATGCCCGCGACTCATTCGCGTGGACTAAGTTTTTTCGATTCCCGCGGGAACTCCTCAATTTTCCGGGATAAAAAATAGCCTATGTCCTTCCTCGGGATACAACCTATCCCTGTACCAAATTTCATCCAAATCGGTTAAACAGATAAGCCGTTAAAGCGTAGCAGACGGACAGACAGACAGACAGACAGACAGACAGACAGACAGACAGACAGACAGACACACTTTCGCATATGGATATGTATTGATATGGATAGTATGGATTCATCTATGATGCCTGACACAATATGTTGTAATATGACTAGTGTGCTACCTTTTGTGTGTTTTGGTAAAATGCCAAAAAACCATAAGACAAGTCTCAACAACTTGATAAAGTCCCCAACTGAATTGGATGAACAATGCGTGAATTCATACATACAACACACAAAAGTGAAAATGATTTTTTTTTGTATTTTAAGCAGGAATATTCAGGGCTACTTTTTTATAATATGTATTGTATGAAAATATAAATTAATATTGCTTACCTTAGAAATAAGATCTTTGGCACCGTTAGGCATGTAACTAGGGTATGTCACATCTAAAGCTAGAATCCTCGCATACGTTTTGTCCTGGCCCTCACTTTCGAAAGGTGGTTTTCCCACTAGGAACTCGTATAATAATACACCAATACACCAGTGGTCTACAGAGACATTGTACACCTCTCTTTTGATCATCTCTGGAGGGAGATAGTCCAGTGTGCCACACATTGTCTTGCGCCTGAAAACACAAATAACTGATCAGCAGGCTTAGCATGCGCACAACGAGATATCTCGCGACGAGAGAGAGAGATGTTGTCGTTGCCGGGTAATTTTTCGTTTACCCTAACATGCACAAAACGCGGTAAATTACAAGAAAAATATAGTCGGCATGTAAGGGTACTTAGAGAAAAATACCTAAGAAAAAATATAGATAAGAAATATTACTTTTATCTCTACTTTAGAGGTAACGAGACAAGTAAGTAACCATGCTATCTTCGGTAGACAAATAGAGATAACGGGTAGACATAATTTTACTCATGTATACAGGATATTTCCAAGACACAGGGGCTTGCAAATCACCATGTCTATTGAGGAAGGTGCCTACAGGCTTGTGGACCTATTGGATACTTGACAGCTAGCCAATTAAGCAACTCTTACCAAACATCAAAATGTGAGCTAAGTATGGAAGCTTGTATGAAATACTGATAGGTGATATAATTTTTCATATAATTTTTTTATTTTAATCAATTGATAACATGGGATGTGGATTTTTAAAAGATCTTATATCCTAAAAATTTATTATCACTAAAATAATTACTAACATCCCAGTTAATTGTTCCAGCTAGGACTACCACATTTACCATGATGGCTTACTAGATGATGTCTAAAACTTCTTTTGCATAGATTTTTCTATTCCCACAGGAAAACTATTATTAAATACCAAAATTTCATCAAAATCGGTTGAAAAGTGTAGCAGACAAAGACACACTTTCGCATTTGTTATCCCTGGGATAAAAACTATTCCTATACCAAATTTCATGAAAACCGGTTGAGTAGAGGGGCCGTGAAAGGATAGCAGACAGAATGACAGACACACTTTCGTATTTATAATATTAGTATGGATTATTATTGATAATAATTAGCCTATATTATACATATCTTATTCAAAATTTTTACCTTTCTGAGGGCGCATGCACAGACCAGCCAAAGTCGGCAAGTTTGAGATCACCATTCAATGCCACTAAGATATTCTCTGGCTTTATATCTCTGTGTATCACATGGTGTTGATGACAGTAGTCAACTGCATCTGCAACCTGGAATTAACATGCTTTTAACTTAATTATAACATAAGAGAATATCAAATATAAGATGCAATATTTATAAGACTAGCTATTACCCGCGGCTTCGCTTCGCGTGGCTCAGGGGAACAATAACTGAGTTTTTGTTGAGAATACTTGGTTTATTATTTTCTTGAAAATGGTAATTGTTTTTTACTTTAATGAGAACAATTTCCAAGAACTCAGATCTTGATATTTTAGTGGAGAAAAACTGCAAGCAATTTAGCATGCAAGAGGGCGCCATGGAGAAGAATACTGAGACGTTCAGAATTGACGTATTTCATCGAGTGGCAAAAGTAGCCTATGTCACTCTCCAGGTTCTCAAATATACCCATGCAAAAAATCACGTCGATCCGTTGCGCCGTTGAAGACATTTCACTCGGCGCTCTGAACACTGAACTTTGCACTCTGAACTCTGCACTCTGAACTCTGCACTCTGAACTCTGCACTCTGAACTCTGCACTCTGAACTCTGCACTCTGAACTCTGCACTCTGAACTCTGCACTCTGAACTATGCACTCTGAACTCTGCACTCTGAACTCTGAACTCTGACCTCTGCACTCTGCACTCTGAACTATGCACTCTGAACTGTGCACTCTGAACTCTGAATTCTGCACTCTGAACTCTGCACTCTGAACTCTGCACTCTGACCTCTGAACTCTGCACTCTGAACTCTGAACTTTGAACTTTGAACTCTGCACTCTGAACTCTGACCTCTGAACTCTGACCTCTGCACTCTGACCTCTGAACGCTGAACTTTGAACTCTGAACTCTGACCTCTGCACTCTGACCTCTGAACTCTGAACTCTGAACTCTGCACTCTGAACTCTGAACTCTGAACTCTGAACTCTGCACTCTGAACTCTGCACTCTGAACTCTGACCTCTGCACTCTGACTTCTGAACTCTGAAGTCTAAACTCTGAACTCTGTACTCTGACCTCTGCACTCCACACTCTGCACTCTGAACTCTGACCTCTGCACTCTGAACTCTGTACTCTGAACTCTGCATTCTGCACTCTGAAGTCTGAACTCTGCACTCTGAACTCTGAATTCTGCACTCTGAACTCTGAACTCTGCACTCTGACATCTGCACTCTGACCTCTGAACTCTGCACCCTGAACTCTGAACTTTGAACTCTGAACTCTGACCTCTGCACTCTGACCTCTGACCTCTGCACTCTGACCTCTGAACGCTGAACTTTGAACTCTGAACTCTGACCTCTGCACTCTGAACTCTGCACTCTGAACTCTGCACTCTGAACTCTGCACTCTGAACTCTGACCTCTGCACTCTGACCTCTGAACTCTGAAGTCTAAACTCTGAACTCTGAACTCTGCACTCTGACCTCTGCACTCTGCACTCTGTACTCTGACCTCTTCACTCTGAACACTGCACTCTGATTTTTTTCTATTTTTTAGTCATTCTTATACTTACTATTTACCCCCCAAAAAGCAAAAAAAGAAAATTTTTGATTTTTTTTCACCTGCGAACTAAAGGGTTAATGCCTTTGTTTTTTACTTTAATGAGAACAACTTCCAAGAACACTTTCGCATTTATAAAATATATTAGGATATTAGGATTATAGGATGTTACTAAGGTAGCACATGTTACTTTCCTGGTCCTAAAATAAATCTGAACGACGGCTAACCTGAACGTGGGCTAACCTGAACGTGGGCTAACTTGGACGTCGGATAACTTGAACGTCGGCTAATTTAAACGACGGCGTATCTGAACGTCGGCTAACCTGAACGTGGGCTAACCTGAACGTGGGCTAACCTGAACGTGGGCTAACCTGAACGTGGGATAACCTGAACGTGGGCTAACTTGGACGTCGGATAACTTGAACGTCGGCTAACTTAAACGACGGTGTATCTGAACGTCGGCTAACCTGAACGTCGGCTAACCGGACGGTTATGATAACCTGAACGTGGGCTAACCTGAACGTGGGAACGGTGAAACAAATGCGAGAAAAAGAGCATACTATCCCACAGGAATTGTTGGTTACGGGATAAAAAGTTACAATCACTTTCCAGCTATTCAACTATACCTGTGCAAAAAATCACGTCAATCTGTAACTCCGTTGCCGCCTAATTAAAGAACAAATGCGAGAAAAAGAGCATTATATCCCACAGGAACTGTACGTTTTTCCGGGATAAAAAGTGGCCTTTGTCACTCTAGGGGTCCTCAAATATACCGATGCAAAAAATCACGTCGATCCGTTGCGCCGTTGCCGCCTGATTGACGAAAAATGCGAAAAAAAAGAGCATGCTATCCCACAGGAACTGTTTGTTTTTCCGGGATAAAAAGTAGCCTATGTCACTCTCCAGGTCCTCAAATATACCCTTGCAAAAAATCACTTCGATCCGTTGCGCCGTTAAAGCGTGATTGAAAAACAAATTCGAGAAAAAGAGCATTATATCCCACAGGAACTGTTAATTTTTCCGGGATAAAAAGTAGCCTATGTCACTCTTCGGGTCCTCAAATATACCGATGCAAAAAATCACGTCGATCCGTTGCGCCGTTGCCGCCTAATTGACGAAAAATGCGAAAAAAAGAGCATGCTATCCCACAGGAACTGTTTGTTTTTCCGGGATAAAAAGTAGCCTATGTCACTCTCCAGGTCCTCAAATATACCCATGCAAAAAATCACGTCGATCCGTTGCGCCGTTGAAGCGTGATTGAAGGACAAACCAACAAACCAACAAACCAACAAACCAACAAACAAACTGACTTTCGCATTTATAATATTAGTATGGATATTAGGATATTAGGATTATAGGATATGTTACTAAGGTAGCACATGTTACTTTCCTGGTCCTAAAATAAATCTGAACGACGGCTAACCTGAACGTGGGCTAACCTGAACGTGGGCTAACTTGGACGTCGGATAACTTGAACGTCGGCTAATTTAAACGACGGCGTATCTGAACGTCGGCTAACCTGAACGTGGGCTAACCTGAACGTGGGCTAACCTGAACGTGGGCTAACCTGAACGTGGGATAACCTGAACGTGGGCTAACTTGGACGTCGGATAACTTGAACGTCGGCTAACTTAAACGACGGTGTATCTGAACGTCGGCTAACCTGAACGTCGGCTAACCGGACGGTTATGATAACCTGAACGTGGGCTAACCTGAACGTGGGAACGGTGAAACAAATGCGAGAAAAAGAGCATACTATCCCACAGGAATTGTTGGTTACGGGATAAAAAGTTACAATCACTTTCCAGCTATTCAACTATACCTGTGCAAAAAATCACGTCAATCTGTAACTCCGTTGCCGCCTAATTAAAGAACAAATGCGAGAAAAAGAGCATTATATCCCACAGGAACTGTACGTTTTTCCGGGATAAAAAGTGGCCTTTGTCACTCTAGGGGTCCTCAAATATACCGATGCAAAAAATCACGTCGATCCGTTGCGCCGTTGCCGCCTGATTGACGAAAAATGCGAAAAAAAAGAGCATGCTATCCCACAGGAACTGTTTGTTTTTCCGGGATAAAAAGTAGCCTATGTCACTCTCCAGGTCCTCAAATATACCCTTGCAAAAAATCACTTCGATCCGTTGCGCCGTTAAAGCGTGATTGAAAAACAAATTCGAGAAAAAGAGCATTATATCCCACAGGAACTGTTAATTTTTCCGGGATAAAAAGTAGCCTATGTCACTCTTCGGGTCCTCAAATATACCGATGCAAAAAATCACGTCGATCCGTTGCGCCGTTGCCGCCTAATTGACGAAAAATGCGAAAAAAAGAGCATGCTATCCCACAGGAACTGTTTGTTTTTCCGGGATAAAAAGTAGCCTATGTCACTCTCCAGGTCCTCAAATATACCCATGCAAAAAATCACGTCGATCCGTTGCGCCGTTGAAGCGTGATTGAAGGACAAACCAACAAACCAACAAACCAACAAACCAACAAACCAACAAACAAACTGACTTTCGCATTTATAATATTAGTATGGATATTAGGATATTAGGATTATAGGATGTTACTAAGGTAGCACATGTTACTTTCCTGGTCCTAAAATAAATCTGAACGACGGCTAACCTGAACGTGGGCTAACCTGAACGTGGGCTAACTTGGACGTCGGATAACTTGAACGTCGGCTAATTTAAACGACGGCGTATCTGAACGTCGGCTAACCTGAACGTGGGCTAACCTGAACGTGGGCTAACCTGAACGTGGGCTAACCTGAACGTGGGATAACCTGAACGTGGGCTAACTTGGACGTCGGATAACTTGAACGTCGGCTAACTTAAACGACGGTGTATCTGAACGTCGGCTAACCTGAACGTCGGCTAACCGGACGGTTATGATAACCTGAACGTGGGCTAACCTGAACGTGGGAACGGTGAAACAAATGCGAGAAAAAGAGCATACTATCCCACAGGAATTGTTGGTTACGGGATAAAAAGTTACAATCACTTTCCAGCTATTCAACTATACCTGTGCAAAAAATCACGTCAATCTGTAACTCCGTTGCCGCCTAATTAAAGAACAAATGCGAGAAAAAGAGCATTATATCCCACAGGAACTGTACGTTTTTCCGGGATAAAAAGTGGCCTTTGTCACTCTAGGGGTCCTCAAATATACCGATGCAAAAAATCACGTCGATCCGTTGCGCCGTTGCCGCCTGATTGACGAAAAATGCGAAAAAAAAGAGCATGCTATCCCACAGGAACTGTTTGTTTTTCCGGGATAAAAAGTAGCCTATGTCACTCTCCAGGTCCTCAAATATACCCTTGCAAAAAATCACTTCGATCCGTTGCGCCGTTAAAGCGTGATTGAAAAACAAATTCGAGAAAAAGAGCATTATATCCCACAGGAACTGTTAATTTTTCCGGGATAAAAAGTAGCCTATGTCACTCTTCGGGTCCTCAAATATACCGATGCAAAAAATCACGTCGATCCGTTGCGCCGTTGCCGCCTAATTGACGAAAAATGCGAAAAAAAGAGCATGCTATCCCACAGGAACTGTTTGTTTTTCCGGGATAAAAAGTAGCCTATGTCACTCTCCAGGTCCTCAAATATACCCATGCAAAAAATCACGTCGATCCGTTGCGCCGTTGAAGCGTGATTGAAGGACAAACCAACAAACCAACAAACCAACAAACCAACAAACCAACAAACAAACTGACTTTCGCATTTATAATATTAGTATGGATATTAGGATATTAGGATTATAGGATGTTACTAAGGTAGCACATGTTACTTTCCTGGTCCTAAAATAAATCTGAACGACGGCTAACCTGAACGTGGGCTAACCTGAACGTGGGCTAACTTGGACGTCGGATAACTTGAACGTCGGCTAATTTAAACGACGGCGTATCTGAACGTCGGCTAACCTGAACGTGGGCTAACCTGAACGTGGGCTAACCTGAACGTGGGCTAACCTGAACGTGGGATAACCTGAACGTGGGCTAACTTGGACGTCGGATAACTTGAACGTCGGCTAACTTAAACGACGGTGTATCTGAACGTCGGCTAACCTGAACGTCGGCTAACCGGACGGTTATGATAACCTGAACGTGGGCTAACCTGAACGTGGGAACGGTGAAACAAATGCGAGAAAAAGAGCATACTATCCCACAGGAATTGTTGGTTACGGGATAAAAAGTTACAATCACTTTCCAGCTATTCAACTATACCTGTGCAAAAAATCACGTCAATCTGTAACTCCGTTGCCGCCTAATTAAAGAACAAATGCGAGAAAAAGAGCATTATATCCCACAGGAACTGTACGTTTTTCCGGGATAAAAAGTGGCCTTTGTCACTCTAGGGGTCCTCAAATATACCGATGCAAAAAATCACGTCGATCCGTTGCGCCGTTGCCGCCTGATTGACGAAAAATGCGAAAAAAAAGAGCATGCTATCCCACAGGAACTGTTTGTTTTTCCGGGATAAAAAGTAGCCTATGTCACTCTCCAGGTCCTCAAATATACCCTTGCAAAAAATCACTTCGATCCGTTGCGCCGTTAAAGCGTGATTGAAAAACAAATTCGAGAAAAAGAGCATTATATCCCACAGGAACTGTTAATTTTTCCGGGATAAAAAGTAGCCTATGTCACTCTTCGGGTCCTCAAATATACCGATGCAAAAAATCACGTCGATCCGTTGCGCCGTTGCCGCCTAATTGACGAAAAATGCGAAAAAAAGAGCATGCTATCCCACAGGAACTGTTTGTTTTTCCGGGATAAAAAGTAGCCTATGTCACTCTCCAGGTCCTCAAATATACCCATGCAAAAAATCACGTCGATCCGTTGCGCCGTTGAAGCGTGATTGAAGGACAAACCAACAAACCAACAAACAAACTGACTTTCGCATTTATAATATTAGTATGGATTAACAACTTCACTTTTTTGAGTTTCATTAAAATTGGTCTATCCATTTGGGTGCTATGATACTAAAGATTGTATAGTTCGCGCACGAGTTAAATGCAGAGCAAATGTATGGTGACACATACATTTACTCTGCATTCAACTCGCGCGCGAACTGTACATATCTGATGTTGATGGACCACACTAGAGGTGGTTAATATAACACGTAACGCAATATGATAGCGCGCTATTGTGCCATAACGGGATAACGTGTTATGTGAGGAGCCGCCATGACGCTACGGCGTTATGAATATCACACGTTCGCGCGGGGCGCCTCGTAACACTTGTAACGGCGCCCGCCTGCCGGTAGCGCGCTGCCGCTGGCCGATGGTCACTGGTCAGTCTCGCGTGACGCGCTGTTGTGAGTGAACGTCATCTTTGCGTGTTACGAAATTTAGCGCGCTACGAAATTTAGCGTGCTGTAAGACATATCGCGCCTGCTGGCCGCCCACACGTTTTCTTATAACAAGCGCGTTATAACATAACGTATTTAAAAGCATGTTAAAAATTTATAGTTTATATTCCGTAGCGTGTTATGGATTTATAACAGTTTTGAACAACTGTAGACCACACCAAGTGTGGTGAAACTTTTAACAGATTTTAGATATGTAGGCCTCACACCACACTACAAAAAATATGTGATCTAAACATTTTATTCAAACTGTCACTTGAGCTTTTTATCTAGTTAGGTCTACGAGATTAATACATTTAAATAATATGTTTTAAAACTTACTTTGTACTTGTACTAAGTCTAAATATATAAAAGGAAAAGGTGACTGACTAATCTATCAACAATTAATAGCTCAAACCACTGGATGGATCGGGCTGAAATTTGGCATAAAGATAGCTTTTATGATGTAGGCATATGCTAAGAAAGGGGGTAAAATATGGTATTGAAATGTGTATGAAAGTAAAACCTAACGTGGGCAAAGCTGCGGGCAAAAGCTTGTTCTATGTAAAATAATAAGACTATGTACTTACCACAATAATTTGTCAATTACTATTTGTCATGATTACATGGCAAATGCCTGTTATTATTTTTAAATTACTACAGATTTACATAATTATTAAACAGACCTGGTAAATATATCTAGCGGCTTTGTTTTCTGGAAACCGTCCTTTTGGTGAGCTGGTCAAGTGTTTATAAAGTTCTCCACCAGCAGCAAACTCTACTACAAGATATATCCGTTTCTCATCATGAAACCATGTTAACAGTCTTAAAACATTTGGATGCCTGTAAAACATAATAAATGCTGGTTAGTTCTCCATAAAGTCACTACAGTACATCTCTGGGCAAGCAAGCTATGTTGTCTCAAGTCAGTAACTGGACATAATATCAGTTACAAGTTAGGTTCTAATATTGGACAGAAGCAGGCGTTACTTTGCGGAAGTCCATTATAATAAAGGAACGAGAAGTTTAATTTGCTATAATCCACCAAAACAGACAAATCTATGTGGTTTCCTGGGGCATCTTCTGTAGATGCTCTGGTGTTGGAGTGAAACATAGGTTGAGAATAATTTGGAAGATTTGTGTGGTGTGGTGTTGAGCCGGTGTGAATTGCCGGCTCACTGGGTGGTGAATATTACAAGATACATGCTGTTCATAGATTTGTCTGTTTTGGTGGATTAAAGCGAATTAAGGTTCTGATAATAGAAAACTGGTAAAGCACACCATACTCACTTTAAATGAGATTGTATTTCAATTTCTCTCAGGACTTGCCGCTCACATCTGGACTTCAATATTTGTGATTTGAACAGAGCTTTAATGGCAACTAAAAATCCCGTCTTTTTCTCTCGTGCCACGTGAACATGTCCGAACTTTCCACGCCCCAAACCAGAGCCGAGCTCGAAATCTCTGGGGGACCATTTGTAGCTAGAATAAAATTAAAATATTAGTAAGTATGTATATAAATAAGGTAGGTATAGTTCGCGCCATTCATTTAGTTGAGAACCTCTGAGATGAGGTCTGAGTGCTTGTTTGCACAGCACTCATAAAAAGTAAAACTGTCGATGTTAACGTACATTCCCGCGAGAACTCTTTAATTTTCCGGGATAAAAAGTAGCCTATGTAAATGTATATAGGTTATATATCCTGGGGAAGGTCCCAGGCTATAACCTACCTCTATACAAAATTTCAGGAAAATCTGTTGAAATGGGCCGGGAAAGCGTAGCAGACAGATAGATAGACAGACGGACACACTTTCGCATTTATAATATTAGTATGGAAGTATAGATATGGATACGGAAACTGCTTTAAGTATAGTAACTAAAGAAAAATCTGCAAAATTTACTTACGGTTTATCGTAAGCTTCATGATTGATAATTTTACTCTCTAGCTCCACCACCTCTTTCAAATCGACTTCCATAATGTGTGTGTGGATTCTAGATTAATTTTCTATTCAATACTTGCTTTCAAATAATTTTTAGAACACAAAAATACCCACTGCAAGCCAAGTTTTCACTCAGTTTTATTATTTTGTTTGTTCAGTTTGTTCCGTTAAAAATTTGACATAATTTTGAAATTCAAAAAAATATTCAATAATCAATTGTCATTTTCTCTTGTCTATTGTCTTCAGCTGTCCTTGTCCTCAGATTCCTTGTCTATTCCTCTCACAGTTGTCTATGTTTGATCATAGACAAACGTATTTTAGTCTATGGTTTAAAATTCCTTTTTAATTACTCTGTGTATTTTGGATTGCGGGATTGATGGGAACCTTGGAGAAAAGTGAAAACTATATTATTATTGATATTATTAAATTTATTCAAAGATTATTACCAAAGCTTTAGAGTAAGATATTCCCTGTGAACGTTTCTAACTCTATGGATATGTCCTATCCTCTTTCTCTACGCTCTTTCTCTATGGTCTCTCTCACACAAATGGCACAGCACCACAGAATTCTTCATATGTCTGTGCACAGCACAAATGGCCATCAAATGGCCATTGACATAGATCAAGAATATTATTATGTCATGGAGTGCCTACCTACTGTGCTACCTACTCAAGTTTTATTTTCAATTTCAAGTTTTCTCCTGTGGTTTTCTCACAAATGTACTGAAAAACATACATACATGTACATACATACATACCTACTCGTGATATTCGTGGTCAGCCCTCGCCTGGTGGCATCGGGCTGACATGAGTCAACTCTTATGTAATAAAAACTTAGTAAAAACCTGTGGTAAAAGTAAAAACCCTCTTACCGCCATAGAGTAAGCACACAGAGTACTATACAGAGAGGAAGCTTCATGAGCATTGCGGGCTATGTATGGGTGAAGTCGCCGCGAGCCGTTTGTATGAAGCTTCCTCTCTTTAAAGTACTTTGTGCCCGCGTATCGCCTCGTGGCTCGTAACGTCGCCCGCTAAGGGCCGCAGGCTTGCGCTACGAATTGCGAATAGCTACGTGTGCCGACTGCCGTGTAGTATTATTTTCAAAACATTGTTTATTTTTAGTTTAGCAGTTAATTTAATTATATTAGAGTGTTTTGATAAAAAGTAAGTGTTTTAATAATGATAATGTAATAATTAAATAACTAGTATTATAAATGCGAAAGTTTGGATGGATGGATCAATCACGCCAGAACGGCTGAACGGATCCGGATGAAATTGCACAGAGATAGATAATAGTCTGGAATAACACATAGGCTACTTTTATCCCGGAAAATTAAAGAGTTCCCGCGGGAACAAAAACCTCAATCCACGCGGACGAAGTCGCAAGCTAGTACTTAAGTAATAAATAATTATTTCACCTCTCATGCTCTAAAAAGATGTCATTAAAGCTTAGCGTAGGCGGACTAAAGTTAGTAAAAATGTATAGTCTATGGTTAATATCAACAGCCCAAACTAATGTCACAGACACAGTGTATGAAGACACAGTCAGTTCAACGAAGGCAACTAGACAAAGCAAAGCTGCCTGCTGCAGGGTGACGGGGCGTAACGAATGAAACTAGCAGAATTTTTATAATACAAAATTCTATCACTCTAACGTCTTCTAAGCAGTACCGTAGGTACATCTAGGACTGCTAGAACTGTCATGGTATGATGGTAGGTAGGTCTGACATTTGTGTGAGCGTCGACCCACTGTATGAAAATATGATAGAACTACGCTATGTTAATACGATCCACACACAGAATAATGCACAGAATCTACTTTTTTTATGTTCCATTTTTGAAATATCCTTGGTTGGATGTAAACTTATGCGTCAATGTGCTATTAATGTTACCCATCGTCACCGCTCAATGTCTACGTCTATTCTTAAAGGTTTTTTTTTAAATTCCTTGTTGTTAAGGCCCTTTAAACATTTACCCCGCGACCAACTATAGGTAAAAAACTCAACTATAGGTATAAAACTCGTCACACTACAGCATATATATGCACGCTTTACGAGAGCGTAGAGCTATAGAGCGTAGAGACGCTCGATTTTATTGCCAACTAACCAATTTTGTTACTTGAAAATATTAGACGATTATTTATTTACTAGGTACTTGTTTACGCTGTTGGCCGCGGTAAATATTATTTACCTATTTATGCGCCGAAACAATACTCGCGGCTACAATAATACTCAGTTTTTGAGATTGTAAAATAATGAAATTCTTTGTTATCGTACCGATTTCGTTCAAAATCGATATCTGGGGTTCCCTGGGATCACAAAAAAGGAAACTGTTACCAAAATTTAAAAAACGGCAGCGCCATTTTGAAATTCTTTGTTATCATACCGATTTCGTTCAAAATCGATATCTGGGGTTCTCTGGGATCACAAAACAGGAAACTGTTACCAAAATTTTAAAAAGTTCACTGCTGACTTTTTTTTGATTGACTGCTGTTTTGTGATCCCAGGGAACCCCAGATATCGATTTTGAACGAAATCGGTACGATAACAAAAAATTACAAAATGGCGCTGACTTTTTTTAAAATTTTGGTAACAGTTTCCTGTTTTGTGATCCCAGGGAACCCCAGATATCGATTTTGAACGAAATCGGTACGATAACAAAGAATTTCAAAATGGCGCTGACTTTTTTAAAATTTTGGTAACCGTTTCCTGTTTTGTGATCCCAGGGAACCCTAGATATCGATTTTGAACGAAATCGGGACGATAACAAAAAATTTCAAAATGGCGCTGACTTTTTTAAAATTTTGGTAACAGTTTCCTGTTTTGTGATCCCAGGGAACCCCGGATATCGATTTTGAACGAAATCGGTACGATAACAAAAAATTTCAAAATGGCGCTGACTTTTTTAAAATTTTGGTAACAGTTTCCTGTTTTGTGATCCCAGGGAACCCCGGATATCGATTTTGAACGAAATCGGTACGATAACAAAAAATTTCAAAATGGCGCTGACTTTTTTAAAATTTTGGTAACAGTTTCCTGTTTTGTGATCCCAGGGAACCCCGGATATCGATTTTGAACGAAATCGGTACGATAACAAAAAAATTCAAAATGGCGCTGACTTTTTTAAAATTTTGGTAACAGTTTCCTGTTTTGTGATCCCAGGGAACCCCAGATATCGATTTTGAACGAAATCGGTACGATAACAAAGAATTTCAAAATGGCGCTCACTTTTTTTTAATACATACATACATACATGCATACATACATAATATTATATATTCCTAACATACCCTTTCCTTGTGGCTTTGCCGTAATCGGGTAAAAAAAATACGCCTACACTTGAGAACTTCCTTCTTTGTGGATGTCGGTATCAAGTTTTTCTAAGCGCAGTACACATAGAGAATATTATATCTCTATGGCAGTACACAACACGGTGTTCATTTTGTCGTAATAAATTTCGTGCAAAAAAGCGATACACCCACCCGTCCACGAGCGCGTCTCAGCGCGTACTGAGCGCCAAACGCCTAGCGCTCGGCTTCTTTTCATAGAAAAATGTATGAAACATTTTTTTTTTGCCACATAAACTATAAACATATTTATTTGTATGCTTAATGCTTTGCACCATGGATAGAGGACTATATAAGCCCCACTTTATTGTTAATATTCAAGTTAAAATATGCAGCGGATCTAGCTTTATGGGTACCTATCCGGACCCCATTTTTCGTCATTTTCAGCAGATCTTGCGTTCGGAGAAACGTATTTATGCAGAAAATTTGTATTGGAGTGTGCATTTTTATAAGGTCAAACGAGAGATGAAGAAATGACCTTTAATTTGATACCATGACATCCCCACAGCTGTGACTCCAGATTCTTTAAAGTGTACCTGGAAAAGGATGACACATCATGAAATCCGTATAAGGCACCTTAACATTATGGAAAAAAAAAGTTGGTACCTACTTGGTATTGCGGATTGCCGCGAAATCTCTTGATTTTTTGTTGTAATTATTACAATAATTATTTTATATAATGGATGTTAAAAAATGAATCCATTTCGAATTTCGATGCACAATATGTAATTACAAGGTGAAAGTACCTATAGGGTGAAGTCACAGATAGTACTAAGTATGTGGGTGAAGTGAATATGACTATTTATTTGTTATTATCATCAAGTGGTAATAAATAATAATATCTTACTCCTAATATGAAAATGTAACAACAGAAAGGCAAAGAAATAATTAAAAATCGTTATTTTATTTTCTCGCAATCGAAGTGAAAAGCAGAGTGTTTACCACGGGACTAAAAGCCATTCTACTCGATTCTATAGCATAAATGGCTCATTTTAGTCCCTTGATGAACAATCTACTATTAGTGATAATAGAACAAAGCAACATGAGTGCAAAATCTATAATAGAAGATCTCCTAGAACTTTCTCCGAAACTTTTGATTGTAGAAAATGGACGTCCGAAAATGTTTGATTTTTCGGGATAAAATTAATGTAGCTTAAGTACTCTCCCGCCTATCTCTGTACCAAATTTCGTTAATACCGGTTGAAAAGATGGAGCGTGAAAATGTAGCAGACAGATAGACACACCTTTGATTATGTATATAGACTCATAGAGCCACACATTCACATCTTGTTATACTAAGGGCCCTGGGCCTGTTTCACAATCGCCAAGTAAACCTTATCTGACAAATTTTTGACAGGATTCCTATACCTACAATATCTCAAAACATCTTTAGCGGTCAGAAAGGTTTACTTGGCGATTGTGAAACAGGCCATATTTATTAATATGGGTATGTTCCGAAATACACTGCGAGCACTGTAAGGTGTGACGTCAATTTAGTACACTGCGAAGCCGTTCCTTTATAGTTAGGTATACTGGTTACTGCTAAAACCGGAACGCAGTCAGCACTGAGAGCACCTTACCTCGAAAACGCCAGTGCTCACAGTACAAAACTGGCGTCGATTAATGACGTCATATATTTCCAAGATACTGCGGCAGTGGACTCATGGACTGTCAGTCCATAACGGAACGAATTTCTCCACAGTAAGAGCACTGAACAGTGCTCGCAGTGTATTTCGGAACACACCCTATAAAATAATGAAACTTTAGTAGGGTATGGATCATGTATGGATTACAACAATCATAACAATTTACGTTATGAAGTTTTCAGTTTTTTTGTATTTCAATCTAATTTTAATGTTATATTTTTTTGTAAAATAAATTTATTTTGTACAAAAATAATAAAATTAAAATAAATAAAAGCCCTTGACTGCAATGTCACGGTGGTGGGTGATGATGTAAGTACGCTAAGATGGCAGTTACCTATATTATTAAACCTATACTTACCCCTAATGAATAATATATATTATTACTTACTAGCTGATGCCAGCGACTTCGTCCGCGTGGAATAAGTTTTTTTTAAATCCTACGGGAACTCCTCAATTTTCCGGGATAAAAAGTAGCCTAAGTGACTCTCCAGGTCCTCAACTATACCCATGCAAAAAATCACGTCGATCCGTTGTTCCGTTGCAGCGTGATTGAAGGACAAACCAACAAATGAACAAACAAACACACTTTCGCATTTATAATATTAGTATGATTTAGGTAAATGTATTGAGAAAATACCTAACCATCAGCTAGCGCAAACCCAAGATTGACCACCAGGAATCGGTGGATCGGTGGAATCCCATAACCTCCGGGGTTATGGGATTCTATTCGAGGAGCAGCGCGACGGCAATAGGTAATTATTATAATTGTTCAATACCTATTCTCAAAGTTTCCCGTTCATGCCATATCCTCTTAACGGTGTTTTTGGATACCTTATACATAAATGTGAAACAATCATGTAAGTAGTATATAACGAAGTTAAAAGGAAAACTAGCACAGTTAAGTAGACTTTACAAGTTACAATACTTTACAATAGTCAACCAACGTATAAAATGTCCGCATATTGTGACGGGGCAACTACGGAGCCCTACCACAGGATTGGCCCTACTCTGCGCGTGGACGGAACGCACTTGGCTGGTTTATCATTTTCTGAAAATCTATTTCTTTTAAGTATATTATGTTTATGCACATTCAATGTTTTTTTTATCCACTTTAAGTTAGCCCTTGACTCCGATCTCACCTGATGGTAAGTGATGATGCAGTCTAAGATGGTAGCGGGCTAACCTGTTAGGGGCATGGCAGTTATAATATTAAACCCTTAACTACCCCTATTCGGTTTCTACACGACATCGTACCGGAACGCTAAATCGCTTGGCGACACGTTTTTGCCCATAGGGTGGTAAGTAGTAACTAGCCACGGCCGAAGCTTCCCATCAGGCCAGACCAGGGAAAATTCAGAAATTATAAATTCCCAAATTGACCCATCCGGGGATCGAACCCGGGACCTCCGCACGTTAAGACAGCAGCGCTCAACACCGCGCCAGGGAGGTCGTCAATCATCGTCGTCATGTCTTAATCTTTAACGATGTTTTGTAAACTTCAACGATTTAATTATGGCGTAGATATTTCTAGGATATTCTAATAAAATAACATAGAATAAATTCCTACGATGAATGTACTCGTATAACATCCACCGAACCATTTTTATTCTACAGCCTACAGGCTAGGAGGCAGCCTACAGGATAGGCTACATCCTATCGGCTACAGTCACACGACGGAACAGTGACGGTACTGAGGGTTGATCCCCTATAGGCTTATACAGTACTATAGCAGATGCCCGCGACTTCGTACGCGTGAAATAAGTCTTTTAAATTCCCACAGGAACGCCCCTAATGTTTCGGGTTAATATATAGCCTATTACTTACACTCACAAATAATGTGGCTTTCTATTGGTACCAGAATTTTCAAAATCGGTTCAGTAGATCCAGAGATTACCCCCTACAACCGCATGAACTCACAAACTTTACCTCTTTATAATATTAGTTTAGAAGTACACGAAGACCGAAACAACCCTGTGTGGGGCATGTGGGGGAACAACCTATTGGGGTTGGTTTGGACTAAGGTAGCCATTCGTTTGTTGTTTCTCGGATTTGTCTATCACATGCTTTTGAACACTTCCTTTAAGGGTTTCGTAGCAAAACAAAGAATTCTTATAGTTTCGTCTTTTTCGCCTGTCTGTCTTTGTGTCATAGTCATTTTAAAAATTAACTAAAAGAACTATTACTAATTTAAAATTAGGTACAGATATCGGTTAGCGCTACATATTTACTTAATATTATAAAAAATTATCTACCTAATAGGTATAAGGTTTATTAGACACGCAGTACTGTTTACGAAATATAAATTAGGTAAGTACCGCGAAAGTGCAAAGCATGGCATAGCATGATTGCGGATAAGGCAATTTCCAATTCAAACGAATGGGAACCGATAACCGTACCTAATTATGCGAGTCTTGACGTGCACTTGAATTTCTACGTCATAGATTCAACGTAGAGGTATTTTTAATCCTACATATTATGTGCAGTTGGATAGATATACCTACTAAGTAATTTATGAAATGGTAGACCGTAGACGTATTCTAAGGATAGCGTAAATATATTATCTAAGTACTAGCTGATGCCCGCGACTTCGTCCGCGTGGATTGAGGTTTTTAGTTCGTGCGGGAACTCTTTAATTTTCCGGGATAAAAATTAGCCTGTTTGTTATTCCAGACCATAATCTATTTCTGTGCCAAATTTAATCCAGATCCGTTCAGCCGTTCTGGCGTGATTGAATAACAAACATCCATCCATCCATCCATCCAAACTTTCGCATTTATAATATTATAAGTATAGAATATAGATGAGTAGTTTATCCTGGTTTAGTATTACTAAATGATGTACACCCTTTTATGGATCACCCTAGGTTCCGAAGTGTTATCATAACACTGCATTAAGTCTTTGTTCTAAGTAAGTGTGCACTTTTTATTGAAACGTTAAAAGTGATCCTTGTACTAATGATTTTGTCTAAAAGCCTTTGTTGATTGGTATCTAATTGTTAGGTATGGTAAATTAAGCTAATAGGTGTCATGCCAGTATTAAAATATAATAATTAGGTACCTAAGTAGTAAGTCCAATCGTCTCGCTAAATCTCAGAAACGGCTTGACCGATTTTGATGGAATAGTTTTGGTGTGATTGGGTGGATCCCGGAATGGTTTATAATTTATATTCACACCTGGACCTGGAAGGTAGCGCTGCATTCGGGTTCTAGATTCAGGGCAGGACAACGTCTGCCGGGCCCATTAGTAAACAAATAAAGTGGCTTTCTTCTCTTTTAGTGCGTGGGCTGGTAATGTTCCATGTGATAATAGTAGACTGAGTTATCATTATTTAATTTCAACGAAACCTACGCAAGCCTCAGAATAGCAGGTTCTGTATTCTGAGAGTTGAGCGTAGCGTAGAAGAAACGTGATTGAACTATGAATAGAGTGTTTTATAAACCGTAATTAGTTTGTTGTTAGTATCATACTAGCAAACAATACAAATATAACTATAAATATAAATACAATTATGGTATGAAGTTTAAATACTTATTTGCAGAAACTTATTTAACGTCCAACTAAGCATATAGAACAAACTGAGAGGCTATAAAGTGTAATATGTTGGAAACAATTTTCTAGCCCATGTAACCGGCTGGTAACGTAATATAGTCGTAACTTCAAGCGTTTCTAGCGCTTGCAAACCACCCCTTCAATGGCGGGAAAACTCGGTAAACACGCGCACCCCAACTGCCTTCATTCTGTACTAGACCGCGCGGCCGCGCGCCGCTCGATCGATAATCACGTCGTATTCTACCAAATAAAATCACTTTCCTATTCCGAAAACAGCTAAAACAACCCCATTTAACATCAAATTTATTATTTGATACTCCCTAAAAAGTGATACAAGCGTACTATATTATTATGAACAGTGATTTGTAAATTGTATTATCGCGAATAGGTGCGTCGCAGAATCGTTTAGGAGGCACTAGGTAAGTAATACATTGGTAATTATTGGCACGTTAAAATGCCCTACATTTTTACGCGTCTTTTTTTGCGAAGTATAGCTTGAAATCTATTAGCATGCATATATAAACATAGGTAGGTACATTACATTAATAAGGAATAAGCATGGCACCGGTATTACATCAAGGCAGTAAAAGATTGTTATACTTAGAAGATTACTTACTCTATATTGTGCTTTTCGAACTTTATATTTCCAAAAAACTTTATTTTATTTTTTTATATTTTTTACAAGGCTTTTATACAATATATTATGTAGGTAGGTATGCCATGTCCTACAAAGTAGGTAACTAAGTAATTATACGTTATTGCATTAAAAAAACATCTTTTACGTAAAACAGTTAATAGTAAAAAGAGAATTACTACGTACATCGATATATCTAGTTATAACTTATGGGCAAAATAGAGCAACACATTTAGAGATGTGGTCATTGACCTTGCCCTCCCCTACAAAGCCGAATTCATCCCTCTTTAGGGGTTGCCGGCGGGCTGATATGAGACAAGACGTGACAATTCAACGAGATAAGATGCTGGAGGCATTTCGTGACTCCTAGTTTTATGTTCTCCCTAAATTTGTAGCTAAAAGGGCAAACAAATCAACGAGGGTTGAATTCAAATTAGTTTCAGCAATTGCATTTTTCTACGTACTTATAAGGAACTAGATGATGCCCGCGACTTCGTCCGCGTGGATTAAGGTTTTTTGATTCCCGTGGGAACTCTTGAATTTTCCGGAATAAAAAGATGCCTATTTGTCTTTCCCCGTGATACAACCTATCCCTGTACCAAATTTATCAAATTTACAATATTTAGGACAGATAATTTTTTTGATTTCCGCGGGAACTCTTGAATTTTCCGCGATAAAAAGTAGCATTTATAATATTATTATATATGGTAAGTATGGATATTTAGTAGGTAACACTTGTCTAACATTAGTGAATGACTTTTTTACAAGCATAACATACTCTATTGAGCTTGTAAGTAGTATAGGTATTAGGTACCTACTTGAAAAGTGAAATGCAGTAAGAAGTCAGTTCGCGCCTACTGCGCCCTTTAAATCATGGAAAGCTGTTTACCGACATCGATAGTAGGTATACTCCGAGTTGTATGACGACGCAAGAGAAAAGTATTGTAACGACCATAAATAAGGATAGTATAGGACACTTTATAGGTACTAAATATTGCATTATCTTATACTACAAAAAGAAATGTCCTGAATCACTCGCTCACTGATTGCTAGGGGCTAGGCCGAACCCTTGGACCTAGAAAGCTAAAACTTAGAAACAGAGGCTCCCTTTATAATGTAGGCAATGATTTGTCGAAATTTGTCGAAAGCGAAGCCGCGGGCGATCGTTAGTTAATATTTTATGGTGGTCGAGTGTCTACTGTCTAGTTATACCGTGGATTCTCTTTTTTTGTATTCCCGTGGGAACTCCTTAATATTTTGGGATAAAAAATGTCCTTCCCCGGGATAAAACCTTTCTGTGTACTAAATTTCATTAAAATCGGCTAAAAAGATGGGCCATTCTAGAGATTCAAGTCTCGGGGTCAGGACAAAATTTATTATGGGCCGTGAAAAGACAACAGACAGACACACAGACAGAGACACTTTCGTATATTTTATAATAATTGATATGGATTATTATTTCAATCATAGATGATAACTTCAATCATTATTCCCAAAGAACATCTGCGTTTCATAGTCAACCTACATCTCGACGGAAGGGACACTTTCACTGCCCCGCCCAGATTATCTGATGACTGTTCACGGTAACTGTTACCTTCAAGTTCAATGCGTTTAAGATTTTGACACTACACTAGCGGCACGCTATGATGGCCGGTTTGACACATTACAATAGTTATGTGGAATGTCAATTTATTCTCGAACAAAAAACAATTAAGTTTTTTTAAATTTATGAATCTCTGCACATCACTATCGTCAATAAAGTAATACAATTATTTCCTTCAAAGTCGTTATCAATTAATACGGAACGTTTGTCCAACCGGCCATCATAGCGTGCCGCTAGTATAATGGTTTTGTGCAATGACTATTATCTATACTTCTATATACTATTATAAACGCGAAAGTTTGATTGGATAGAAGGATGTATGGATGTTTGTTACTCAATCACGCCAGAACAGCTGAACGGATCTGGATGAAATTTGCCACAGATATAGATTATAGCCTGGAATAACGCATAGGCTACTTTTTATCGCGAAAAATTAAAGAGTTTCTGTGATATAAATTTACGACAGGGGGCCGCCTTCTGTTTTTCTCGTAAATCTCTTGAACCCCAAGACCTACAGCGTTGCTTCCATAGAAAAAAACAAACCGGCCAAGTGCGAGTCGGACTCGCGCACCGAGGGTTCCGTACAAACCTGTAGTAAGTTTTAGATTTATGACGTATTAAAAACAAGACGAAATGAACCGCAAAACTAACTTTGTTTGTAGAGGTTTACTGTTAATATCAAAAAAACTATGCTAGTATATATATGTAGGTATGCTATAGCATTGGCTATAGTTTTCCTGTAAAATATACATAAATTCCTATTGACCATAATTATTTCAGATTTTTCGATTGGTAAACTCCGGAGATAAGGGGGGGGAACGGTATTTTTTTCGACATTTTGCCCGATAAATCAAAAACTATCATGACTAAAAATAATTAATAAAAATCTGTTTTAGAATGTACAAAGTAAACCCTTTCATATGATACCCCACGCAGTACAGTTATCTCACTTTTAAATTTCAACCCTCCGATTTTCCCCCCTTTTTAAATAAGAACAAAAATAATTTCCAATTTTTTTAATTCCAGTGTCTTTGGGCCACTAATATACACAACTATTCCAAATTTCATGTCGATAGCTTCGGTAGTTACTGAAATAATCGAGTGTGACGGACGGACAGACGGACAGACGGACAGACGGACAGACGGACAGACAGACGGAGAAAGTCGCACCATAAGGGTTCCATTTTACCATTTTGGTACGGAACCTTAAAAATTAATTAATAAAAATAAGCTTTTCATTGACATAGTTTTCATTAGTGTTGACTGTTGAGTAGGTATTTACCACTTTGCCAATTCTCCTATAAGTATACGGCCTCGCGGTAGTAGAGGTTTAACACTGGCAATACTAAACCTCGTAGGTTTGCTTATAGTACAGTTAGTATTTCTTTTCTCAAATCGAACTGTACCTAGCATTTTTTACTCAGAAATGCAAACCAAATTTAGTCAAAATTGATGGTTGAACAGATGGGCCGTGAAAAGAGAAAACGTAGCAGACAGGCAGACAGACAGGCGGTCAGGCAGACACTTTCGCATTTATAATTAATTAACTGATGCCCGCGACTTTGTCCGTGTGGAATAAGTTTTTTAAATTCCCACGGGAAATCCTCAATTTTCCGGGATAAAATGTCACTCTCCAGGTCTTCATTATACCCAAGCAAAAAATCACGTCGATCCGTTGCTCCGTTGCGGCGTGATTAAAGGACAAACCAACAAACCAACAAACAAACACACTTTCGCATTTATAATATTAGTATGATTCTGTAGTGCACAATCTCTAAACTAAACTAAAATTAGAGCATTACAAATATTGCTAACCCTTTCATAATACTCCCTACTGAAAGGGACAGAACTAGATTTAAAGCTGCCATTTTAGTTTAGTTTAGAGATTGTGTTATACCACGTTATACAGAATCAGCCCCATTATATAGTATGATAGGTATAGGTAGATATCTATGATTAAAGTTCAAGGATGAAGATATGAGATGACAGAGAGTCGTGATGTTAACTAAACAATCACATAATATACTCCGCGCTTAATCTGCACTCAACGGCGCTGTCGCATTTCCTCACGTAGGTAGGTATCTGGAGCGATTTTCCGGTCTGAATAATCGCGAATTATGTTCCCACTAGTTTTCCGGATGAATGGAGTTCAAAGAATAATGTACATGAGGTTTATTAAATTAGCGCAAGGGGTAATCGTATTAAATAAATTACTACAATAGGTTACATATTATATTGATCTCCCAAGTGAAGTAGTGATCACTGTTTCCAAGTGAAAGGTTCGATTTCCGCGTCCCTTTGTTTAGATTAGATGACCTCTACCTACACTCTACTTTTAGCTTACTTTACTTTTTACACTTTTACTTTTACTTTACTTTTACTTTTAGCTAATTTTGTTGCACACAAATCACAATCTCTAAAATGTCAGTTCTAATTCCAGTAGGTAGGTACTGGCTACTGCCCTTTTCCGAGGGAGTTTACTTATATGGATAGCAATAATTTTAGAGCTGTCATTCATTTTTCACTAAATTTTAATTCTCATTCTGTTGACTAGTTGTCAAAATTTAATCCACTACCACTACAGCCCATTAACGTCCCACGGCTGGGCACAGGCCTCCACTCTCATAGGAGAGAGGGAATTAGATCTTAGACCCACCACGCTGCTCCAATGCGGGTTGGCGGGCTTTAACGACTATTATCATGTAAGTGATAATAACCGGGACCGACGGTTTAACGTGCTCTCCGTGGAACGGGGGTGAAACACCGCCAACTTCCTAACTCCGGGCTAGTACTGAGAATTTCTAGTCAGAAAAACATGGCCCGACCCGGGACTCGAGATCAGGACCTCGTCGGCCGCAGTCGAACATGCTAACCATTAGACCAACGAGGCAGTCATTTATTATTCCCACATTGTAGTAGATTCAGCGCCATCGTAAATTCCATTACTTGAACTGATTGCTCCTGGCTAACTTTAAATTAATTATTCACAAAGAACCAGAGTTCTTCAAGAAGTGAAGGCAATATAGCTCGTAGGTATAACACGGGCCGGAGTGCCCTCTTGTAACGCTTTCCTTAATTGAAGATCCTCGTCCTGCTAAAGTTGCTGCGAGCTTGCACTAAATTATAAATTGGGTTTTCACTTCATGAAAAATTCAGCCATGATTTTTTTCCGGCTACGACGAAGCTTTGGATACGTGGTACCACAGATAACGGAAACAAGGCGTGGTACCTACTATTATGTTTTTATACTTGATGATGCCCGTGACTTCGTCCGCATGGATTAAGTTTTAAATTCCCGCGGGAACTCTTTAATTTTCCGGGATAAAAAGTAGTCTATGTCCTTTCCCGGGATACAAAGTATCCCTGTACCAAATTTCATCAAAATTGGTTGAACAGGTGGGCCGTGAAAGTCTGCTAGACAGACAGACAGACGGACAGACAGACTGCACACTTTCGCATTTATAATATTAGTAAGTATAGAGTTGCTTATTAGTATGGATTCCGTGCTTTGGAGCTTTAGTAGAGAACTTTTTTTTTTAATTTCTCTCTGGCCCATTTTTGAGTGCTGCAGTCTTATGGGAGGTCCCGGGAACGAGTTCGGAAAATAATATTTTTTTTTTAAATTATCTCTGTTCTGCGTTTTTTATCGAAATCATTGAACGGGTTTAACGAGAGTATAGCCTAGCTCAAATTACTATGATTATTAAGTAGCTACATTTAACAACCTTCGACCGTTAACATTTACTTAGCTATTTCTATTGAAATTTACTAACAACTCTGAACTCACCTATTTTACATAAAGCCAATAGAATTTCTATTTCTTCTAACAAAAAAGCCTACGCCATGAAAAGGTATTGTATTTTACTACAATATCCACCATTAGGAGCAATTTGTACTAATGGACGTAAGTAGTTTTTAACAATTTCTAAACCGCTATTCGGTGTCGGCTAGGATTGGGTACCTTCCACATGTATACCTAATCGGCCTTCCATACTTTTCATCTAGCCAAAGGGATTTTTTTACGATTACAATACTGAACGATTCCCTGGTCTGGCCTGGTGGGAGGCTTCGGCCGTGGCTAGTTACCACCCTACCGGTAAAGACGTGCCGCCAATCGATTTAGCGTTCCGGTACGATGCCGTGTAGAAACCGAATAGGGGTATGGGTTTAATATAACTGCCATGCCCCTAACAGGTTAGCCCGCTACCATCTTAGACTGCATCATCACTTACCATCAGGTGAGATTGCAGTCAAAGGCTAACTTCTAGTGGAAAAAAAACACTCATTGCTAGGAATTAAAGGAAATTGTAAGCAATTTTATTGATCCATACTAATATTATAAATGCGAAGAAATATTTATGTCCTTAGGCTTGCTTTTAGGGTTCATCTTTAATATAAAGATGGGCCGTTTAACCGTAGCAGACAGACAGACATACTTTCGCATTGATAATTTTAGTATGGATTAAAGGCTCTTCTTCCCTTGCGACTATAATTGTGCTTTATATTTAGATATTCAGTGTTAAAAGCACCGATGCATGCCAAACGGCAGTACCTATCATCCGAGGCAGGCGTCATCCCAAAGCTCATCATGTGTGAAATTATTGCTACAGATCTTTCTATTGGCCGCAGCCAGTCGCGGCAAGTATATAAAAAAATCAGCCAATGACAACAATTGAGATTGTAACAATGATTGATACAGCTTTTACATAATAGGAATACATGACTTAGCTATTCTACGAGGTAAATAAGTGGTAACTCTAGCTTCGAGACGAATGACCATAGGCAAGGCGCGACGCGTGACAATCGATACTCTCATGTAGGTCAGGCTTTATAGTCCGAGAGATGATGACGTTTCCGTTTTATTGAGGAGCGGAAAGTCGAAGCGGGACCGGGTGATACTAATAACGACACATTATTATAATTCTGATTTTTATTGATGTCGCCTGAAACAGGTGTTAGGTATCTACACATTATATTTCAAGGTGCAGGTCATTAAGTAAAAAGATGTAGAATGCCGTCCCATATATATCTTCGTACATAGTTAAATGCCATCTCATACATATTTATAAGATCCTACAAGTAAGTAAAGCTAAAAAAAGTAACAGGTAAACGTAGGTACCATTTTTGAAAAAGTCAACGATTTATTATGTATCCTAAAACGAATGAGCGGACTAGTTTTTCGTTCAAATGTCTTTGTCATCTCAACTTACAGCGGGCCTATTGCTTAGCAAAGGTTTTGGCCATAGTTTACCACGCTGGCTAAGTGCGGATTGGCGACTAATAAGAATCAGAATATTACTAATCCATAATTTTTTTTTAAACAAAATGATTTTGAGTTGATCTTGTATTGAGGTGGTTAACTATGATTCTTTAAATTAACGATCTCTATTAAACTGCTATCTCTTCGGCTAGTATGAACAATGTGTTGAATATTTGATATTCAGGGATTGTGTGTCGTGCCGCTTTATTAATGATTGATAAACTAACTTCCAAGACAATGTTTTATTAGTGAAAGTAAAGTTAACAGAAAGGAATGAAGTTAATTAGAAAAGCATGTTAAATGGTTACAAAATTGTAAGTTTAATTGGAACTTTAGGTACTTACACTGTGTAACATTCCAAGCGAAAAATTCTGATATTCGGCAGCTTAGTTTTACTTTTCGATAATTTCCGACAGACAGAGCTAAGTAATTGAATAAATTTCTTTTGAATGAACAACGCTTTTCTCTTCAAGGGACATTTTTGAAAAAAGCACCTTTAGTGATTTTTTCCAAAAGACCGAATCAAAGATATTTAAGTGCCAATATTTTTTTTTACGCCTGCAAAATAGGTTAACTATGTAGAGATTATGACATGTTTAGGTACAAGTTGAGATTCTTTTGCTTCAAGCATAATATAGAAAATGGTTTCTTAAAAATATCGCTCTACCCTTTGAACAGTTACGAAATGCCAACATGTTATTATAGCCTCGGAATTTTAAAAATTTTGCTAAAATATTTCATAACAACGTATTGCCAGAAATTCGCCTCGGGCCCGCAACAGATGTGAAAAATGGTTAATAAATACCGCAATTATTTTACATCGAAAGCTCTCATAAAAGCAACAACACTATAGGTAGATTTACTTTTTTTATCCAGTGTGTGGTAGTGAAATAGACGAACATAATTCAAATTTTGTATAGATTACTGAAGTCAATAAGCGCAAGTTTAGGTCAAAAAGTGCTATAAAATAGATATCATAGCTATAAATAATAATACTCAACCCCACGTCTCGAAAACTACCTTAAAAATTGCCGCCATTTTGAGGACAGTTGGCATAAACTTTATACCAACTGTCCTGTGCCAACGCCATAGTTTATGGCATAAACTATGGCGGCTTACTTATTAGAAAAACCCAACCTAAATCTTCAAACAGTCTTTGGTAAAAACTGCCACGGAACTCTTCTCTGTCTCTCGGAAGCTATCTTGTAAACAACACTATAAAATCGAACAAATTATTGTTCAACCTTGACAAGCAATCATTGTCTATACTAATATTATAAATGCGAAAGTTTGGATGGATGGATGGATGTATGGATGGATGGATGGATGTTTGTTACTCAATCACGTCAGAACGGCTGAACGGATCTGCATGAAATTTGGCACAGAGATAGATTATAGTCTGCATTAGGCTATACTTTTTATCCCGGAAAATTTAAGGAGTTCCGCGGGAACCAAAAAACCTCAATCCACGCGGAAAAAGTCGCGGGCATCAGCTAGTTGTCCATAAAATGTCTTATAGAAAATTTCTCTTTCCAGTGAGCTCAAAGTTGCCAGCGGATCAGCGATCCTGGAGGCATAACGAGTGAAGTGAACTTGATGAAGTGAAATCGGAATGGACCTTGCGGTGAACTTGGACCGGGAGGATTACAAGATGGCGGCACCTGCGTCTTGCATGGGCGCCGAGCATGGGTGCGTCATGTTCGACTGCTTGGTGCATCTATGGGAATGGTAAGTACCTAAGCGCTTAACAAAGGCCTTATGCTACTCATGTGTCCGTCCGACCGGCGGCGACCAATTCCTACCGGGAGACCTCTGCGCGGGAAATAATTTAGCGCGCAAGTGTATGAGCAAACAGGTGCACTCTCTATCACTCTCATAGCCCGATGTGATGGAAAATCTGACACGACCGGAGATAGATCAGGCGCAGGACCGATGGCTTCACATCGCCATACTGGTTTGGTTATGTAAGGTACCGCTTACCACTTTTAAAGAAAAACCCGGCTGAGTTTGTTGTGGGCTCTTCTCTCACACTGTATCACCTAGGTATAACAGTGTACCTAAATTGAATAAAATTGAATAAATGAAAAAAATAAAAATAATTTGAGAAGTCTAACGGCCGGTTTCTGAATTGAAAATTTTACGTTGAGTCTGTCTCAAAGACCACATAAGTGTGAATTAAGTACTAATTAAGGAAATGTTTGTTTCTGAATTGATATTTTGTAAGGTTTGAGAATTGGAGCTTGAGAAATTTCAAATTTGACAGTTTCGAAACTTAAATCTCTGCTTAACAGCAAAATTGCGTTTCAGAGCGCATTTTGCAGCGCTCAAAGTCCTCTAACCTCAAAGTTGAGTGCGTGATATTTAAGTAACGAATTTCGGCTACTTAAACTATATTCACACTAGATAATGCACGCGACTTGGTCCGTGGATTAAAGTTTTTTGAATTCCCGCGTGTTAACTCTTTAATTTTCCGGGATATATGGCCGGTTTCTGAATTAAGCATTCAAGCAAAAATCAGCTGAGTTTTGTTTAAATATTTGAGTAAGACTTAAGTTTTTTGTGTTTCACACGATAAAATTAGAATTTCCCAAATTGTAATTAGCTAAGTATTTCTCCAATCGTCCCTGAGTATTCTCCAACATTGCCTTTGCGTTTCGCTACACGTAGAAAAACCGGTATTGACCGAAAATAATATTTATTTCTAATTTTGTTAAATTTTATTATTAAATATGATTCAAAAAGAAAAATTTTATAGAATTTTATTTAGAAAATTATGAATTTCAAATATTTCAGGCTTTTATCTCATAAAAACTCTGATGTGCGTTTGATTTCAAATAACCGGGATAAAGAAATGGAACGTACGACATAACATTGTGTCAGAAGCGTCAAAAGTTTGACAAACGGATTTGTTTACAAAATTTTCCAAATCTTGACTTCTGTTTTTATTTGTAATTATTCTTACAAATATTTATAAAATGGATAGAGAAAAGAAAAAAATATATCCCAACTTTACTACCGTGGGGAAAGAAAACAGTAGTAGCAAAGTAAGTACCTAATCTTTATATCATCCCCTTACTCGTAGGCCAGCTTTTCTCCTGGTTTAGTACAATATTCGAGGGTTAATTTTACATGACCACAATTAGTAGTTAGTTCGTATGTAACTCTACTTAGAAATGGAAATTTGTCCAGTCACAAGACAACCAAACCAACTGGCAACGAACTTCGAATAATGTCGTTGTTTTCTTTGAATAACAGGGTATAGGTACCTACTAAAATTCTACATCAATGATAAAATGCATATTATTTATGTGTTTTATATGTTAGTCATCAATAAAATTGTTCTATCCACAGATTACAAGGTGTGATAAAATGCAAAAAGACAGGGACATTCTACTTGCAAAAAAAGAAGGAAGAGCGGATTGTATTAATTAAACAATACAATAGCCTATGTACCACAGGACCAAGAGATGAAGAGTAAAGCTGCCTGGTGGATCTTCAATTAAGTATCGCCACAACTGATGATAATGTGATAATATCATATTATATTTATTACCCAGAAATGTTACATTATGCTGAGTTATTTGTAAAATAAAACAAAATTAAAAAATCCAACAAAGAGTTCCTAATTTCTAACAAAATATTACTTACTAGCTGATGCCCGCGACTTCGTCCGCGTGGATTGAGGTTTTTTAGTTCCCGCGGGAACTCTTTAATTTTCCGGGATAAAAAGAAGCCTATGTGCTATTCCAGACTATAATCTATCTCTGTGCCAAATTTCATTCAGATCCGTTCAGCCGTTGGAGCGTGATTGAGTAACGAACATCCACACATCCATACATCCATCCAAACTTTCGCATTTATAATATTTATTATGTGATTACAGGAGTTATTGTTATGTAGTTATTTGTAAAATAACTTTCTACTAATGAGCTTGGGGCAAAGACAGGACATAATTTCGTTCTTCAACAGGTTCATCATCTTGTACCACGTAGGCATCTACGAGTACCTCAGGCTTCTCCAAAGATTTTTTAAATCCCACTAAGCCTTCCACAACTCAGAAATTGTAAATTCCCAAATCGAATTGCCGGAAATCGAACCCGTGAACTCCCTTAATAAGACCACAGTGATCGCCACTGCGACAGGGAGCGTCAAAAGATGCCAACGAAGAATCTTCACTAGAAATCGCAAATCCATACTAATATTATAAATTCGAGAGTGTGTCTGTCTGTCTGCTACGCTTTCACGGCTCATCTGTTTCACCGATTTTGATGAAATTTGGTATAGGGATAGTTTATATCTAGATATAATCAAAAAAACCTTAATCCACGGACGAAGTCGCGTGCATTATCTAGTGTGAATATAGTTTAAGTAGCCGAAATTCGTTACTTAAATATTACGCACTCAACTTTGAGATTAGAGGACTTTGAGCACTGTCAAATGCGCTCTGAAACGCAATTTTGCAGTTAAGCATGGATTTAAGTTTCGAAACTGTCAAATTTGAAATTTCTCAAGCTCCAATTCTCAAAGCTTACAAAATATCAATTCAGAAACAAAACTTTGCCTAAGTAGTACGTAAGTCACACTTATGTGGTCTTTGAGACAGACTCAACATGAAATTCTCAATTCAGAAACCGGCCGTTAAACTATCCCTATACCAAATTTCATCAAAATCAGTGAAACAAATGGGACGTGAAAGCGTAGCAGACAGACAGACAGACACACTCTCGAATTTATAATATTAGCATGGATTTGCGATTTCTAGTGAAGATTCTTCGTTGACATCTTTTGACGCTCCCTGGCGCAGTGGCGATCACTGTGGTGGCTGATTAAGGGAGTTCCCGGGTTCGATTTCCGGCAATTCGATTTGGGAATTTACAATTTCTGAATTGTGGGAGGCTTCCTTCATAGGTGTAGAAATCTATGAGTTTAATATAACTGTCATACCACTAACAATTTAGCCCGCCACCATCTTAGATTGCATCATCACTTATCATTAGGTGAGATCTCAGTTGGGCTTACTTGTAGTGGGATTTAAAAAATCTTTGGAGAAGCCTGAGGTAGATCCAGATGCCTACGTGGTACAAGATGATGAACTTGTTGAAGAACGAAATGATGTCCTGTCTTTGCCCCAAGCTCATTAGTAGAAAGTTATTTTACAAATAACTACATAACAATAAACTCCTGTTATAAATAATATTTTGTTAGAAATTAGGAACTCTTTGTTGGATTTTTTAATTTTGTTTTATTTTACAAATAACTCAGCATAATATAACATTTCTGGGTAATAAATATAATATGATATTATCACATTATCATCAGTTGTGGCGATAATTGAAGATCCACCAGGCAGCTTTACTCTTCATCTCTTGGTCCTGTGGTACATAGGCTATTGTATTGTTTAATTATTACAATCCGCTCTTCCTTCTTTTTTTGCAAGTAGAATGCCCCTGTCTTTTTGCATTCTATCACACCTTGTAATCTGTGGATAGAACATTTATTGATGACTTACATATAAAACACATAAATAATATGCCTTTTATCATTGATGTAGAATTTTAGTAGGTACCTATACCCTGTTATTCAAAGAAAACAATGACATTATTCGAAGTTCGTTGCCAGTTGGTTTGGTTATCTTGTGACTGGACAAATTTCTATTTCTAAGTAGAATTACATATACGAACTAACTACTAATTGTGGCCATGTAAAATTAACCCTAAAATATAGTACTGAACCAGGAGAAAAGCTGGCCTTCGAGTAAGGGGATGATATAAAGATTAGGTACTTACTTTGCTACCAGTGCGAGAAGGTTTTCTTTCCCCAAGTTAGTGAAGTTGGGATATTTTTTTTTCTTTTCTCTATCCATTTTATAAATATTTGTAAGAATAATTACAAATAAAAACAGAAGTCAAGATTTGGAAAATTTTGTAAACAAAACCGTTTGTCAAACTTTTGACGCTTCTGACACAATGTTATGTCGTACGTTCCATTTCTCTTTCCCGGTTATTTGAAATCAAACGCACATCAGAGTTTTTTATGAGATAATAGCCTGAAATATTTGAAATTCATAATTTTCTAAATAAAATTCTATAAAATTTATTTTTTTGAATCATATTTAATAATAAAATTTAACAAAATTAGAAATAAATATTATTTTCGGTCAATACCGGTTTTTCTACGTGTAGCGAAACGCAAATGCAATGTTGGAGAATACTCAGGGACGACTGGAGAAATACTTAGCTAATTACAATTTGGGAAATTCTAATTTTATAGTGTGAAACACAAAAAACTGAAGTCTTACTCAAGTATTTGAACAAAACTTAGCTGATTTTTGCTTGAATGCTTAATTCAGAAACCGGCCCTAAGTACCATTGGCGCCTGGTACTTACACAGTCATGTGAATTGATATTGGATTGGCCATTTTTGACCGTCAATCATCTCTGTACACGATCAATCTATTCAGATTGACTATGTAACAGGCGCCTTTATTGTATCTTATATCTACTGAAAGCTTATATTTAAAGCGTATAGTGAATTTAATGATACAGAAAACTCATGGACTGGCTAGGTATGTTTTTACAATACGTTTGAGGAAATCCATTTCTCTACGTAAATTCTTTTCTAAAAGGCAGTAGGTACTAGGTACTGTACGCAGGTATATCTATCGATTCAGCAGCCCCCCTAGCATGGGCCGAGACAATTTTCTCCCCGAGGAAAGGATACATTTTTATCCCTAAATAAATAAATAAAAACGCTAAATAACGGTGGATAAATAGTCCCCCGAGTCCCCGTGAAATGTCAAACGGGGATAAACTTCTCCTCTCCCCTGTTGCCGAGCTCTGAGGGGTGGATAAGTTAATTTTATCTCTTGTCAGTGGATAAAATCGGGGGTCAATTTTTTTATCTCCGGCCCAGCCCTGCAGTGGAACCCAGGTGCAGCTGTCACGGAATTCTATAGACGCCGTCGTTACGGAAAGCGTTAGTAACTTACTACGAGAAGTCTATTCTAGAGCACTACGTTCATAACTTCATACTCCAGAATATTGAATATGTTTGTTTGTATTTTGGACCTTAAACAAATGTGGTAAAGTTACAAATTGAATAGTGTAGAGTATTGAAGCTGAATTTTTATTCAGGCTTGGAAATGGGGTGAAAACTGTCGCCTGTCACGAACTTGCTCCGGAGCGGAGATGCATACGGTTCCGGCAACATTTAATTTGACACCTGTTTGCTTTCTCTGAATCTAAATTTTGTCGAACGCTTTTGTTCTGTCTACGAGGAAAAACAACTTTCTTGCTGCAAGTGTTTTTTCTATGGAGATACGACATTTTTGGTTTTTTCTTACATCTCTATGTACCCATTTATAATAATACTAGATGATGACCGCGAATTCGTCCGCGTGGATCAAGGTTTTTTGATTCCCGCGGGAACTCTTTAATTTTCCGGTATAAAAAGTAGCCTATGTCCTTCCCCGGGATGTACCTAATTTCATCCAAATCCGTTAAACAGGTGGGCCGTGAAAGCGTAGCAGACAGACAGACAGACAGACACATTTTTTATTTACAATATTATTATGGATTCTATAAGTCAAAACTTTTCTATAATAAGTCTATGTATGTCTTTTAAGATAATGTATTTATATCTTGCTTTGCTTAATCTACTCACTCTAAATTCAGCATACGGAATACGCAAAACTTTATATTACCTAACTTCAAAGCTTCGACTCAATTGTCTGAGTAATTACAGAAGTTGGCCTTCAGCGTCGTTCTGCAGTATCTAAAGTACAAGTTGCAAGCTAAGCGATCCTCGTATGTATTAGTTAGTTAATACTTCAATGAATTATTTTGCAAACTGTTTCCCAGTAAATTGCAAATATATTCCGTAGTAAACTACGAGTATAAGTTAACGCTTTGCATCTTCATTCCTCATTCGCATGGCTAGGGTCTGGAATACTCTACCAAAAACTGTGTTTCCGATCCAATCTTTAAATCAAGAGTGAATAGACATCTTCTAGGCAGGCCCGTCCCATTTTAGGCCGCATCATCACTTCCTATCAGGTGTGATTGTGGCCTATCATACTAATATTATAAATGCAAAAGTATGTTTGTTTGTTGGTTTGTCCTTCAATCACGCCGCAACGGAGCAACGGATCTACGTGATTTTTGGCATCAGTGTAGTTGAGGACCTGGACAGAGGCTAACAGTTCCCACGGGAATCAAAAAAAGCTTAAATCACGCAGACGAAGTCGCGGGCATCAGCTGGTAATTAATAAAAAAAGTTAGTGAGTTACCTACTCACTAACTTTTTTAGTGGAATCCCAGGAATACCTGGTATCCGCATATAATAATAATGTTACTTATTTATCCTACAACTCTTTTCTTCCTATAGCTTTTCCTTTACCGTAACTTTTTATGACTTCTAAGTCACATTTCCAGTTACCTTTATTGTATTCAAAAACAAAACGTTTTACTTTCGCACTATGACGGTAACAATGCTTAAACCTATTATGTTAAACCCCCAATAATACGGGAAATTATCGGCTCTTTTAACCTTCGTTTATCTACGATCCTATTAAGAATTTAATACTACTATCGATAGGCATTTTAGTGTTGGCAATAATGGGAAACTTCTTAGAGAATCGTCTGCTAAGCTTATGATAATAATACAATTACCATTCTAGAAGGATTCAACATTGTCTTAGAGCACGTTTAAGATAACTTTTTGGATTATGTCAATTATGACTTCAATCTTATTTCTTTCGAGGCATCTAGGCGCGTTGCTCATAGAAAGCTCGCTCGTCCGATGACCTAAAGAAGGTGGCGGGAAGCGGGTGGATGAGGAAGGCGGAGGACCGTGTTTGGTGGCGCGCTCTCGAAAAGGCCTATGTCCAGCAGTGGATGCATACAGGCTGATGGATGATGATGATGATGATGATGATACATACATGTTTGTTTTGTTCCACAACAACGGGCAACACGTCCACCACCACATGCATGATGAGTGAATGGATGAATAGACGCGTACTGACATCAGCTAAGAACACGTTATCAAGTATCGGTCAATCAATAATATCGGTCTTATGCATAGATTGGCCGATGTTTGAGTACCTGTATTTTGCGATGTCATATTATACGGGCTCTTGTGTAGGACCTAGATAACTGTAACTCAACATAGCGAAACAAAGACTTGACATTCCACTACAGCCTATTAACGTCCCACTGCTGGGCACAGCCTCCACTCTCATAGGAGAGCAGGAATTAGAGCTTAGACCCACCACGCTGCTCCAATGCGGGGAGGCAGGCTTTGACGACTAACATCATGTTAGTGATAATAACCGGGACCGACGGCTTAACGTGCTCTCCGAGGCACGGGGGTGAAACACCACCAACTTCCTAACTCCGGGCTAGTACCTACTGCGAATTTCTATTCAGAAAAACCCAATACTTAATTATGGCCCGACCCGGGACCTCGTCGGCCGCAGTCGAACATTCTAACCTGTTCTAACCTGTAAGTTTGACATTACTAAAATGAAAATTAATTTCTGCAAGTATTATTTATAGCCAATAAGAGGCGATTAAATTAAGTTCAGTTGCGTGCGATATACCTACTGGTAACCAGCATTTCTATTCTGTTCTCACTGCGGTATCACGTTAGTAGGTAGGTACATCAAAAATCACTCTTCTAGCTCTTTTCTAACCTAAGCCATGAAGTGATTTGACTCCAAACTAAGCTGAAATCAAATGATATTCTAAAAGGTAATTCTGGTATTACTTAACTAGTGGGCCCGGCAGACGTTGTCCTACCTTGAACCTAGAACCTGATTACAGCGCTCCTTAGCAGGTCCAATTGTAAATATATTATAAACCATCCTAGCGTTCCGGTACGATGCCGTGTAGAAACCGAATAGGGGTATGGGTTTAATATAACTGCCATGCCCCTAACAGGTTAGCCCGCTACCATCTTAGACTGCATCATCACTTACCATCAGGTGAGATCGCAGTCAAGGGCTAACTTGTAGTGGATAAAAAAAAACCTGGGACCCACGCAAATACACACAAAAAATTCCATCAAAATCGGTCAAGCAGTTTCTGAGTTTTAGCGAGACTAACGAACAGCAATTAATTTTTATGCTTATGAAGATTAAAAGCATTTATCAAAAAGATCGCTTTTCCCGGTTTCAGTTTATGCAAATGTTATTTAGGTACTTGGTTGAATGAATTTTCATTGTACCTGTCTCACAGTAGGTAGTCTTATCAGAAACTAGCAAATGCCCGGGACTTCGTCCGCGTGAAATAAGTTTTTAAATTCCCACGGGAACTCCCAAATTTTTTGGGTTAATATATAGCCTATGACACTCACAAATAATGGTACTTTCTATTGGTACCAGAATTTTCAAAATCAGTTCAGAGATTACCCCCTACAACCTCACAAACTCACAAACTTTACCTCTTTATAATATTAGTATAGATACAAAGTTCGAAACCAAAAATAGATAGCATAAGTAGTACACAGGAAGCCAAGTATAGATCCAAGCCTACTGCCTAATGAGAAGTCTAGACGTATTGTTAGGACTTTGCACCACGGAAATCTCACTGAAAATGATGCTGTAGGTAAACCAGCAATAATGTTTTGTTCATTTTAATTGTTATTATGGGTGATGACAACTCAATAAAATCAGCAACTCTTTATCAAACTTAATAACTTAAAAGCGCGATTCTAGTAAATATGGAAGTTTGTATGAAATACATAGTTGTGACTTGTGACGTCATCAAATTTCAACACACTTTTTTTTCTTTAATCGATAGTTTAAAATGGTTATAAAACTTAAAACTACTCGTAACCGCGGATGTGAAAATGTCTTTTGAATCCTCTATTAATAAGTATGAAAAAAATTTTTTTTTGAGGTAGTCTCTATTTAATGGCTTAACATACTCTTAACATGCTCTACTGGCGTATTTATCATTCCACTGGCGACGTATTTCGTGAGTTGGGACTTTATACAGTTCTTATAAATTATTTTAGCAAAATCGCTCCAATTCTAATGGCAAAGTCCCAAGAATTTTCTTAACGATATTTTGTCAAGTTTTCATGTTCTACCGATGTGTTCTACTCTTATAACTACTTTGGTAAACAACTCGCGTTGGTACCGCATTGGAAAACTTTGGGAAAACTACCACAATCTCATTCTCTACTTATTTCCGTAATAATGTCTTGACTCTTTGAAATGTCATAAAATAGGCATCACTTAACTTATGATTTAAGAATTCTATACACATATTATAATACCTGATATCAATCAAAATAATAATATGCTAATGACAGAGAAATGTATAAGGCACTAAATTCAAGTTGATAATATTGGTTATGAGAAACAATTATGTAGTCACGACCTTCTAAACAGCTCTATATACCTGCTTGTAAAAAATTCTCTACTTATTTCCGTAATAATGTCTTGACTCTTTGAAATGTCATAAAATAGGCATCACTTAACTTATGATTTAAGAATTCTATACACATATTATAATACCTGATATCAATCGAAATAATAATATGCTAATGACAGAGAAATGTATAAGGCACTAAATTCAAGTTGATAATATTGGTTATGAGAAACAATTATGTAGTCACGACCTTCTAAACAGCTCTATATACCTGCTTGTAAAAAAATTGTCAAAATAGAAGGATCTTTGATAGGATACCAGAACTTTGATTAATTATTATTATCCATTTTGTCTCTTCTTAACCGATTTCCCTAAGCTGGTTATTAGGTACAAAAGAAAACCAGCGTGAGAAAGTATACAATGTAAAACTTACGCCAAAATATAGAAGTCAGTTATGGCATTTTTTTCGCCCACTTTATACAGGAAAATACAAGATACAGGAGAAACTTTACCGAAACTAAGGTGCAAAATTCTTACTGAAGCAGTTTCTTACTTCGGTGAAAGGATGTAAATATTAAATTAACCATTGATACAGACTACAGTAGATAAAGTTTTGCGGTGCCATCAATATTATTTTCGTCGCATCGTTTTAAAAATAGACATATTATTGTGACCTATATCTGTCTGTGCGTATAACGTACCCAATTCTAGTTAAAATAAGATGAAAGCGAGCTTCAGATTTGGAAGGGCGTCAAAACTCATTGGTATTTAGGTGACATCGTTGCGTGTGAGAACTTGACTTTCTGGGCTATCTATTGCAACAGCGGTTTTATTATAAACTGCATTGTCCTTGAATAATAATATTATTGTATGTAAATAATTCCCGTTTTAGAACTGCCAAATTAATGGGCTTGTTAAGTTTTCACTGTATTTAATATCATGCACGATTATGGGCATAATATCTACCTGTAAATGATACTTAGTATCTCATTAATTTATAGACTGTGCACCGTTTTAGATTTAAAATGGTAGTAATTGATTTAATTAGTTTAATTAACTTAATTAAACTATGGTACTAGTATAAATAATTAGTTATGTTGGTTCCATGGCAAACACAGCAAAAACGATTACGTATGTTTAAGAGGATGCAATATGTATGAAGAGTTGTAAGCTATCTTCATAAAATTTTCCAAATGACATGACCCTTAAAATACCACAAAAATGCAGCATAACTACTTTGCATAAAATTATTTTAACCGCAGACATTATTATCTTGTGGAAGGTCGCACCCCATATTCATTGTTGCATTCTAACGTATTTTGCAGTTGTAATGCAGTACATTATGAGACCCAGTTTCTAGATTTGGCCACGTCTTGTTTCTAAATGACTATAAATAAGGAATATCATTCTGTACCTACGTCGCGTGTCGTACGTATCGTCGCGTCGGCTAGAGGTGCCAATATTATTTCAATATGCGGTGACTGAGTTTGTTTATGAAAGTTGCACTCATTGGTTTGGTAGACAGTAGGGTAGACTTACGTAATTATTATTATAGGTGTTTGGGAAAATATATTAGTACTAGATGATGCCCGCGACTTTGTCCGCGTGGATTAGGGTTTTTGATTCCCGCGGGAACTCTTTAATTTTCCGGGATAGAAAGGTCGGTTAAAAAGATGGGCTGTTAAAGCGTAGCAGAGAGACAAACACACTTTAGCATGCATAATATTAGTATGGATTATTATACTCGTACAGAAGATAAAACCTTTGAGAACCTTGTAGTAGATATATTGAAAAGACTTTGACCTATTGCAAAAATAGTTACAATCAGAAATATATCGTCCGAATCTTTAACGATGCGTTATTTCATCAAACCGGCCACAGCCCGATGATGTGAAGCATGATTCATTAAAACCACAAATGTTTATTTGCTTTATTTAAATTTAATCCGTGAATCATACCGATATTTTACCAAAATCTACATTATAATTTGGGTAACAGACTAACAGTATCAAATGAGATATATTATCTACTCAGTACTCAATTTATTTATTACATGTATCTTGTGTTACGTCAGATTTCGACTCTACCAAGGAGTCTACCTTTACTGAAAGGAGAAACTGAATAATCAACATGTATTTCAAACAACTGGGATAGAAACTTGCGATGCAGGGGCTTTCTCTATACCGTTAACTAACAAAGAAAAGCTTTTTATAAACAACACCCAAGGGAAACCGGGGTGGAATATCTAAAAGTTCGGAATAAGGTAGGTAATGGATGAACAGAGCAACATTAAACTGCCAAACTCTAATCCTTCCATACTAGTAGAAAAGGATATAATTATTATAATCTCCTAAATTTAGTCAGATGGATTTCGAATACGGATCTGAAAGACAGGCATTCTCATACCTGGATCGCTGATCTCGTGAGGTCGTGTTTACTGTTTCTGTTTATCTATTAGATGAGAGTGACAGGAAATCGATTACGGGTGTTCAATGCCTTTCAATGATAAATCCGATGACGAATTCGAAAGCACGTCGTAGCCTACAAAGCTGATCGACTGATGATAATATTATTTGTACAGTCTGCGTCAAAAATTGTATGTGATTGAGTGCCCACTACTCATTCATCTTTAAAATGATGTTTCGAATTATCATCATCATCAGCAAAAGTTTTAACACGACAGTTTCCTGTAAGTTTCCCGTCAATAATAAAAATTACTCAGTAGTCTGGTTCTATGCAACCTATGGAGTTTTTAAATGACTAGACACCAGCCACGGCTTTGCTCCTGTGCTTTATAAAAATACGACCTTATTTTTTGTCTACATTATAAACCTCTGTGATTGGTCCAAGATTGGTTGACGATAAAGCAGACGGCTGAGACACTATGGACAAGAGAAGCTCAAAACAGAAATAACTGGAAAAAGGTAAACCCCTGGAGGAGGCCTATGCGCTAAAAGCCTGATTGCAACGGATGCTAAAGTGCGAAGTTTTTAAGTAATTAAAACTTATGAAACCGATACGCTCAACCTCACTAGAGCTTTTTTGAATATTATAACGTAAAGTTCTACGTAGAGGGGTATACCTAAAATGTATGTTATTGACTCTGACTATACTAGTGGTGCGATGAGTCCAAGTAGGGTCATTACTATTCATCGCGTAAAGGGGTCAGCCGTCGGTTCGATTTCCACCATCTTCAGCCATTCGAAGCACGCGGTGACATCTGGCGTAGATAGCCACTTTCGTTCCCTTCACTTGATAGGTTCATGCGTGTCTTATTGGTGTTTTCTGCTTACTTACTGACCATCGGAAAATCATTTGATTTTATAAAATCCTTTTATTAACTTTTAGCTTTGCGGTTTGAGTTTTCATAAGTAATTTTCCAGATTATAATATTTTTAGCTGATTGCTTATAGAAGCGTAAATTACCTTTAATTATAAAACGAGTACTTACCTACATGTTTGGAAAATTCGTTCACTCTTCTCTTTATTTTTTTCAATTCTAGCTTTTTCTCTTAATTTATAATATGAATTTTGACAGATCTAAAGCATTTGCACATGATTTTTAAAATGTTTAGATATATAACGTATATACACCTACCTATAAATGATACGTATTTATAGTAGATCTACAAAAAAAAATTAAAGCACTTTTATGTATATATATATTATAAAATTTACAGAAACCAGGGAGTAACTTCTTGTTTTTGATAAATTTTTGTTGTCCTTGTGCATGTCCTTTCAATGTTTATGTTTTATTTTTAAGTTACTGGTACAGAATATATAACTAAATAAATAAATAAAAACGAAGCATTTCGCAACGCAATCATTTCCTTTTTGATGGAAATTGCCTGCTGTATTGCAAATTTTTAAAATCAATTGGTTTTTAAAATTTGCAATGCACATTAATTGTTCCCTTCCATTGCATCCGATATTGAATTGAAATGTTTGCAGTTCGTTAATTCAGTCGCTATTTGCAGGATTTCTGTTTATAGTATCAATTTGACTTGTCAAAGTCTCGAATTCTAAAAGCAATTCGATAAATTATTCATTTTTGATGCTGAAAATAATCTGATGCAAATTTTGTACACAAAGCTTTGACTGCATGAATAAAAATCAAGTTGCGTTTTCCGCATTGAAGATGTATAAAAGAATGGCACGACTTTTAGACAAATTAGCATAGTTAAAGTTTAGTGTATAGTAACGTTATGGTAAGGATACAAAAAAGTAGTACCTACGCTTGATTCCGGAACTGTATCGATTTGGCACATTGCTTTTCACTTGTTTTTGAAACAAAGAACCACTTGTCGCCGCCCGAGCGTGCCGTACCTAGTTAATTGGTAAAAGTGAAGCTTTTCCTAAGAAAGCCAAACAAAAGAATACAAACGATTCTGAATCACCAGCGGTAATAACCGAATCTCGGACAGTTATTCAATGGCTGACATTATTCGGTATAGGCTTTGTTTTGTTAAGGAATTAGCGAATCTTACGTTGTGTTTTTTGTAAAGCGATGCCGCAATGGTGCGTGAGATTAGAAAGTAGCAATTTCCTGTAAACTCATTAGAGATAAAGGTTTGCTCTATAAAAATAAATTTAAAAGATACACTAAACAGTTTATTTTGTTACCTACTATTTTAAAGAAAATGACGCCTGCCTTTCCCATTCGTAAGTGATTTAGGCATTATTATAGGAAGCAAAAAATAAACCGTTGTGGTTTATTTTTGCGAAGTGGGAGTGTCCTCACAGCCTACCCTCGCGCTGCCCCGTTCACCCCCTCTGGCTAAAGTCGCGTGATCAAGAGGAAAATAAGGTTTATAAAAGTAGAAAAACCCTTCATTGATGAAAGGAGAAGAAAAGGAAAAGGGAGAACAGAAGAACAGAAAGCTGATACCTAAACGTCATCATAAAGTCGTATTCTGCTGACCAGAATGTCACTGGTTATAAATATTATTTTAGTGCATGTGAGTTTGACCCACCCTACTTACTGGCAGGAAGAAGTGCGTGACGGATATTTCTTTCCTGTAATAAAAAAAGAAAATAATCTAGAAAGACGAATTCACCTCTTCCAAAGTTTTTGCGGGTGCGATAGTTTTGTCTATTCATAATTTTAACGCTTTTTGATACAATAGCCTGTCAGTAAGCAAATTTAAAATACCTAATATTATCATCATTATTGATTGACTTGACTGACCACCAAAGACTTCTTTTACGTCTTTCCTATCCTTAAATTGATTATTGAGGCTAAATCCATTAAAGTTCTTTGAAATAGTATTCAAAGCTTACTATCAGTATTTGCAGCCCTATCAGTAGGTAAGTTTCTATCAGATAAGTGATCATTTACATCAAATCCTTAAACCTCCTCGCACTAAATGGCAATTTCTAACTTATGTGCTGTCGGTTATCCTTGGCAGGTAATCGTGACCAGAATAATAATTAGCAGATGGGTTTATACCGGGAAATTGCTTGGTCATAGAAGGTATGTGTTAAGTCTCACATTTAAGTATAACGCATACCTACTTATATCTAACTTGTCACATCTGAGTAAAAACCAGTAAACGTCCAGGCCTCAATGACCTGTCGCAACCGTTAATACTTCAAGTATTCAAATTAAAATTAACGTTTTCTCTCCAAACATGCTTCTTAGCTATATGTACATAAGGCTCTGCTACATATCGCGTACTTTAAAGCCTTCATCAGTGCCTTCGTCTTTTTCACTCCGATGGAATTCAAATTACCTTATCCGCACGCGGTGGAGTACAGGTAAAACCGGTATTATGGTGTAAAAATGTAGATACGCTAGGCTTTGTAGGTTATTGTAGGTTTGGATGACAGTTTCCATTAGTTGCATTATAGACGTACCTCGTGTACCGGTGATGACGTTTATTTTTATGTCTCTTTTCAGCTCGGATACGTTTCATATGTCTATCGCATAACGTATCTCCCCCCTACTCGATGGAGTAAGCGCGCCCGCCGCTAGAACGTTGTACCTACTACTTTACCAGTCAACGGCGGACGGTCGCTTACGTTCTTACACGACGTGTTTCAAAATTTTCACGCTCTTATCACACACAACTTAAGTGAAAAGTTTTGAATTATGACTTAAAATATCACCAAAAAGGACTTGTATTAAATTTTCAGTGTTGTAGACATCCAACAAAGTGAACAGTATTTTGATTGAAGCAATTTTTTTTTTTCATGTTTTGTGTATAGTGCATAGTGGTTTGATTAAAGTACCTTTTATAGCAGGATAGCTTGACAAAGCGGTACTTTGTGGAGGATTTGATGCCACCAGCGAAAAAGGTATGAGTATGAGAAACCGGATATTGTACTAGAAGCCGCTTGGCTAGTTTGTTATAATAATTATAGTCTTGTCTGATCGGTGTATAATATAGAAAAAAGTTACGAGTATTTCCAAACAAAGCTAAGCTACACCAGTCCACTTGAGGCGTAATTTCAAAAACATAATTTCCTTTGGTCACGCTAAGTTTAAATATTTGTGTTGGAGAAGGGGCTTGGTTTGTATCCCCAACGTTAATTTTAGGACCAGGTGCAAGTACAACAGGTGGATTTGGTTTGGGGTCTATGTTTAGTTTTTCATTAGCACCTATCTTTTCTAGGAATATGAGATATCTTCCTTTTATAAAATTACTAGCTGATGCCCGCGACTTCGTTCGCGTGGATTGAGGTTTTTCGGTTCCCGCGGGAACTCTTTAATTTTCCGGGATAAAAAGTAGCCTATGTGCTATTCCAGACTATAATCTATCTCTGTGCCAAATTTCATCCAGATCCGGTCATCCGTTGGAGCGTGATTGAGTAACAAACATACATCCATACATCCATCCATCCAAACTTTCGCATTTATAATATTTATTTGATATGCAGCACTGTTTGATTTATTATTATATAAGTATGACGATTAAGATTTATGTTCGGCATGAATTTCATTACAGCGTCACTTTTATCGTTAGATCAATGATTATTATAATTTTCACCATTATTAACACTTTTGTCTACATTATCATAAATAGCTCTTTTCGCATCTGCCCTATTAGAATGTTCAACCTCTTTCTGATGAAAAACTGGCCATGTAAATTTATATACAACGGGCTTTTATTTCGGAACCTAGAAGAGTAGTCAGTACCTACTTACTACTTACGTACGTAGATACAGTACGTAGGTATCTACTATTTACGTGAATTTGCCGGTCTCTGATAATATTGTGCCATGATTAGGCAAACCATGTCGGATCTAATACTAAAACGTATAGTTTTCTAACCTTATAATAATAATAATAAAGCCTGTTAATTCGGACAACAGATATACAATTATGTTTCTTACTTAAAATGTATCTTTCTTAAAAAACTGCACTATAATATATAAACTGTTATAATATAATAATTATATTTTTAGACAATTCGAGTTATTCGCGTATTTGATGTTTCTTTACTTTCTGTAAGTCCGTTTGCCAATTGGCAAAGGCCTCCTCCAACCTAGTCCATTCTGATCTCTCTCTGGCTACTCTACTCCATGTTATGCCTGCAACCTGCCTGATATCATCGTCCCATCTTTTTTGTTGTCTACCTCTTTTCCTTTTACCTTCCCTTGGATACCTACCATTGTGTAATTATTTTGCTCCATTTTTCCTTTTCTCTGATCATGTGTCCCGACCACTTCCAGCCTTTTATTTTTTTTTTCTAACCTTACTTAACCGAAAATAGAAAACGGGTCCGGTTGCTTGTATTCGTAGTATTGCGACAGTATAAGCTCATCAGATTTCTAGGTAATTGCCATTGAAGTATTACTTATTATGAAAAGATGGAAGGTTTACTTACTGCACATATTATCTGCAATTATCATAATGGGTTTTTAATTCTTTAATGACTCACCATTATGACAGATCAGTCACCAACCAGAATTGAGGAGAATAGACGGATTTACAATAGGGTGACAATGATAGCATTTAATCTATCTTTTATTCAGGACGCGAAATATAGGTTTCATCAAGGTTGGTTGTTTTCAAATCTTGACGACATAAATATTATCTACCAGCTACGGACTGACATAATGATCATTTCGATTAATTATCTTAGGAGGCGCTAAGAAATATAATTTGTACCTAAATTGAATTTCAAAGCATATTACATACTAGATGATGCCCGCGACTTCATCCGCGTGGATTACGATTTTTTGATTCCCAGGGGAGTTCTTTAATTTTCCGGGAGAAAAAGTAGATGTCCTTCCTCAGGATACAAACTATTCCTATACCAAATTTCATCAAAATCGGTTGAAGAGATAATTTTTTTGATTTCCGCGGGAGCTCATGAATTTTCCGGGATAAAAAGTAGCCTATATCCTTCCCCGGGACCCTACCTATCTGTGCCAAATTTCATCAGTACCAAAAATCCGTTGATTAGATGGGCCGTGAAAGCGTAGCATACAATACAGATAGACAGACACACTTTCGCATTTATAATATTAAGACGTATGGATTATAGACTTAAATTTAGATAATTGATTAAAACCAGTTCAGTTAATGTGACCTGTGAGTACTTGCCCCAAATTTCTTTCGAGCCAAAAGTGGTGCAATATGCACATGAATATGGCTGCTTTTCAAGGTAAAAGCCACATGTTTATAATATTAAGACGTATGGATTATAGACTTAAATTTAGATAATTGATTAAAACCAGTTCAGTTAATGTGACCTGTGAGTACTTGCCCCAAATTTCTTTCGAGCCAAAAGTGGTGCAATATGCACATGAATATGGCTGCTTTTCAAGGTAAAAGCCACATGTTGGATAACCAAATTTTAGAAGACTATTTTTGGAACGGTTTCAAATCGCTACATTAATGCGATATTCCGGGACTATCTCTTGAAATTCGTAATGTGAGGTCGTAATATATTTATAGTATCACCGAGGCCGAAGTGTCGTCGACATCGGAGCAAAAAATAATAGTAAGTTTCACAGTAAGTTTGTTCCACTTTGGCAATTTCAATAAATCTCCCATTTGAATGAATTATATACCCAATGTAAAAAATCTATATATTTTATGAATTTATAAAATTGAAAATAGTGAAATAAATTGCACTTTGTTTTCATCTTAATATTTTCAATGCTCGAAATCAGCAATAAATGAGCCTCTATGGTTATTTTGAAGAATATAGTAGAATTTCTAGAAGAATATTTTCATAGGCACTGTCATAGCGTAAAATCGGCAAAAGGAGTTTTATAAAGCAGTGTATCCATCAAACGGTGACATAATGTATGCTTGTAAAAATAATTTGCTGTTTTCAAGACCTCTAAGCAGCCATTGACGTTTATCTAAACACAATTTAAAAAAAATCTCTGCATTGAAATTTATTTTAAACATAGGTTAGTTTACCTTTTAAAGCAATTTTTCTTTTTATTGAAACTAATAAAATTCGCGCCTATAGGTATTTTCAATTTTGATCTCGTGAACTCACAGCCCTTTAATATGTATAGTACGCGCGCGAGTTGAATGCAGAGCTTATTTATGTGTGACCACTGACCATACATAAGCTCTGCATTCAACTCGCGCGTGTACTATACCTACTTATGTAATTTTAACTTTTGAGTGGGGTGGGTGTCGTGGTGCTAAATGTCAATGTTATGTTTATTTATGAGAGATTCTTTATCAGAATAAAGTAAAGAAATAGCTTACAAACATCTTAGAATTTAATATCGGATTCCCAACAAGACAAGGACAAGTAGTATAAACTAAAAGAATGACTCAAAAGTTTGCAAGTTGCCTTCAAAGTTGGCATGCAGGTAGTCGAACCTTTCCACAAAGCGCGATTTTTTGTATGAAACCTTTGTAAAAAGTTGAACGGTCTACGTTTGTGCAGCATTTGTTTCGAGCACTTGTTGAAATCTTGAGAGCGTATGAGTTTTTGTCCAGAATAGTTAAAAATCTAAAGTTGTCCGGGAAGTTAATATTGTGCTAAGTCTCCAGCTCCACCTAATTTACATTTAAAGTACAAAGATTGTTGATAATATCATAGATTCATAGATGATAAATTAAGTTAATATTAAGTATGTAAAAACCACGATATGACCAATATACCAATGACCATTTGTTTTATTGAGCATTTATTTTATATTCGTTGCGTAGAAAGATAATCATCACGATCATCAGATCCAAAAAACCTAAGTAGCTAAAAAACTTCATGGAATTCTAAAAAAACATGTAGGTACGTTTCTTTATAGCAAGTAACAATTACTGTTAATGAAATCGTGTATATAATTTGCATTGTTTAATTCATTCACGATTGAAATAATTATAACAACAAAACTTAATCGACGATTGTGATCTTTGTTATTTTTTCGATTCAATAAACAAATACAAATAGATACTTATAAGAACATCTACGTTAATAAGCAGATTAAACATCCATGATAGTACACAGGCTTAGAACATAGAAAAGTCCATAATTTAATAAACATTAAACGCGCTTAACCTAAACCCTCTCACGCGGAGTTGTTCCTAACGTCACAAAGAATAATAATTACCAAGGTAGGTAAGTACATACCAGCTGATATGATACAGCCTCTCAAACATTCCAGGGTGACTGGCCTGCAGCTTGTACGCCGCTCAAAAGTGAAACAACATGAACAAAAAATAAGGAAACTTCTTAAAACATTCCATGCTCTCGCGTGCCTCGTTTGTTTCCATGAAGGGCACTTTAGTGTTTTTGGTTTTTGGCACTTTAAACTTAATATTATAACTATGTATGTTTTTTTTGGTATTTTTAAATTCCAAGGTAAACTAGCTCATAAGATGCAGCCGTGTCGGCCGCCTCCAAGTCATCATTGGGTTGATACTTGAGTGGTTGGTACATTCTAGGTCCTAGAATGTACCAATGAATGAATGAATGAAAAAACTTTATTGCACACCAAATAGTTACATGACCAAATAACAAAATATATAATATTTAAAACTAACATGGTAGTATGCAAAGGCGGCCTTATTGCTGCAAGCAATCTCTACCAGGCAACCCTTGGCTAGAGAGGAAAAATAAAGATAACAGGATAATACCAATGTGTATATTATAGCTAATAGTTCCTAGAATCTAGGAACTATTGGCTATAATATAGCCATGGAATGCATAATATTTCCTATATAGCCGTTATATAGGAAATATTTGCACTCTATGGCAATGTTTAAAAACAAAGACTATATACATATTAGGTATACACTATTCAATCCTTCGATCAAGATTAAAAGTTGTAAGCCACCACTGTAAAGTTCAAAACTTCCGAGTTGTATTCTTAATTCTTATCAGTTTGATAAGGCGCAGCCTCATAAGGTGAACGACCTAACTTACTCTCCTCCTTTCGCTACTTTACTTTTTATCTCTCCGTGTTCCTTATACGGTATGTAACCTTATATTACTTAATTATATAAGTACAACAAGCATATCCTGCAATAAAAATAATATAGGTACCAATTACCAATAAAGCTGGAATATCGCTATGAAGCGTTAAAATGCTACATATTTGCATTTTACTGCTTTAGTCATATATAGCTTTAGTTTCAGACCAACTACAAACTTTTGCTTTCAGAGTAGGTCATATCTATTTCAGTAAATCAGTAAATTCGTTTTATTATACAAAGATCGGTGATGCAAAACCGATCCACCGGTTGACATTTAATTGCAAAGACGAAGCGTGAAAGGAGGCAGGAATGTGGCGGATGTCCCTGTTTTTGCTTCAATGTTTTTGTCTCTAATGTTGTTCGATGCATCATTAACCATTCATCCGTTCAAGGTTCGGCTGATATTTCCATACCTATAGGTACTTGACGCTTCCTGAATATTAAATAGATTAAAAAATGTAGTATAACTTTGTTATTTTAAGAAATAGTACCTTGAAGTAACATCTCAACAAACATACGTGAATACCTACTTTATTCAATTGCTAAGTTACTAGTGGATCTATCTAGAATCTAGATTCTAGAATTTAATGAAAATGAATTTGAAGATCTCATCTCATTACTTGCACAAGGCCGTTTGTGTGTATCTAAGTTAAATCTGTCCTTTCATGTCAACCCCGGAATAAACTTAACAAAAAGTGATAGCAACACAAACTGATAAAATTATTCAAAAATTATTAAAATTCTATTATGAAAAGCTACTTACAATTCTTAATCGTAATCCTAGATCGTAATGTTAAATGAAGGTTATGAGTAGGTAGGTACTATAAATTTTATGATGGGTAAGCACTGTTAGTTCTAAGTTTATAATAATTTGATCATGTGAAGGGAGGTTGGAAATCATTTGATGCAATAGAATTTATAGTTCATTATTTTGTATCCATTCATTCGCTCAAGGTTAAAGGTTTATCCATTTGCTATTTCCTGAATAGGTAGTAGGTAATTTAGTAAGAAATAGACATGAGGTATTTTCTTTGTGGAAATAGGAACGACTATTGAAACTTTGTATCGAATAAACTTAATGCAAAAAACATCGTAGGACCTCATTATTTAAAAATGATTGCTATTGATTGGTGCTTAAACGCTATTGGCCAAAATCCATTTTCGAAGCAAGCATAACATAATATAATATTTAAATCCTATCAATATCACAACAGTTAAGATTGTACAAAGATCGATGCAGCTTTTATGGAAGACGCAACTGGTATCGTCCGAGGTTTGAGCACAATCAACGCGCCCGCGACACTCTTTTGAGGCTTTGCATTTTGCAACGCTTTGTTATTAAAACAGTCTGGAGAAAGTGTTGTCACACTAATTGCCGCTGTTTTGTCATAAATAAATACAGAATTGATCGACTATTGCAGGTCTATTAAAGTTCCATTAATGTTGCGACAGCTACCATTACAAGTCTTGATGTTGCCCACCATGAGTTCAGTCGGTACTTTCTATAAAATTATGTAGAATTGCAAATACTTTTTGACAAGTCTTAGGTAAAGTTTAATGCACACCGTTTTAACTCCAAGAGAAAACTAATAGAAATCGCTACAAGCTACAATGAAATTTAATGCCTTGGAAAGTGGACTACGCAAAGTTTTCCAGCGAAGTAAAATATGTTATGTCGCTCTTTATTGCACTCGCTTTATAATATACTGTTGCAACTTGCAAAGCATCATGATTTTCAAAAAAAAACTAAAAATCTTCTCTAGATCTAGAGAAACTTCATCGTTCATTGCCATACTAATATTATAAATGTGTCTGTCTGTCAGGAAAATTTAGGAGTTCCCGCGGGAATCAAAAAAACTCAACTATAGCGACCGAAGTCGCGGGCATCATCTAGAATCCATAGTATAAGGACGTAGGTTCTTTCTTATCTATCATAAAATATTACCTATTACTTGCTAAACAGGAACGCAAGAGTATTTTATGAGTTGTTTAAGATATTTCCCTTATAATAATTTTTGCCTTCGTTTGATCCCTAAAAACATAACGTGGTTTGACGAACGATTTTTTTTTCATGAAAAAAAAAATCGTAAAAGTAAAGTCAAATTCGAATCTACCGGAATTCCGGTAGATACGAATTTTACTTTGAGATACTACAATCATACATACGTTGCCAAATCGCACAGCGCATTGGCTAATTCCAAATGGTTAAGGCCTGAAGCACAGCACCAAAATCCAAAGCACGTTGCAAGGCAATGCAGTTACTACCTAACTGGTCGGTCGATAGGCCTGCGGTATTCGCTTGCGTAACCACCACCTGTGCATACAGGCATTTAAAGCTTGTTCGGTTGAAATATTTTACGCACGATTTGGGCAGCCCGTTTGGTATTATAAATCATGCAATTACTTGTTATGTAGCTCTCGCGTAAGTTATGTAAAAGTAGCTTCTTTAGAGCTAAAAAATGTTAACCTACTTTGTAAGATGTATCTAGTGGTGTGAAAGTTGTAATAGATGGTGCTTCCAAAACGTATTGCTAATGACATTAGTTCCAAAAAATCAACGAATGCAGAGGTTTTATGTGAGTACCAGATAATCAAAAGACGATCATAAATTACATGATTTTACAAAAATAAAAGAATACAATAGCAGAATTTCATTTGTTCGTACAAATTGACTGGCGAGTAAAATGCCACATGTGAACAAGCTTTTAGATGTGGAACTCGAAACTACAGTTACACACGTTAGAAAAGTAGTAGTAGATTGTAGTACCCTCTCACCTACGCTAACAACGGGGACACGTGGATACGTGTTAATGAAATTGTAAAGAAACTTGTAGCACAAACGTAATTGTCAGTCGTGTAACAAGTTTTTGTTTACTTTCTTAGGAAATGTTAGACGTTGCGGTAAATTAAATGAGCTTTATCCAATTGAGCATGTTAATGATAATGAGGATTTACGTAAACAACAAAATACTCTTCGTGGGTATAGCTAGAAAGTTGGATATAATGAATATCTGTACGTTATTGATAGTTAGCGAGGTCAGATGTTGCCTATTTTTGGAAAAAAGTATTTGGAAGCAATTGTAAAACGTTAAAGCCGCTAATAATTTTTACTCGTTAATTCAAATTCAAACTAAATAAATCATTTTCCAAACCAATTTTAGATATTAATTCTGATAGAATGCGATCAAGCCGAGTGGTATTTAATTTCAGTTTATTCTCCTTTGGGGTCTTTAAATTTAATGAAAAACAACACCGACTTCCTAAATATTTTATTTCCTCGCTTAGTGAAACGAAACTGTAATCTTGCAACAGAAAATTATCGCAATTATGTGACGCATTTTCACACAGAATTAAGACATCATTTTAGAAAAGTGAGCCGCGCTATTAAGCGTCGCTTTCGACGGAGGAAATTACTTTGCGAAACTCCGCGGAAGTATACCTTATGTGTCATAAGTATGCGTAATAATATACTGAGACATATTAAATTTAAGATGTGCTTCTCGTCCAACCTGTTTTCGTGTGAAGTGCTCTTCTAGATAATATTGAGAATGAGTTTCTACAATTTTATTTCACTAGTAACTTTGAAGTTTTCGATTGCCGATTTGACTCTCCATGGTTAGCGGCAGTTATTTCTTAATGTTGACATACTTTTTCAGTGATTTCAATCAATGCGCTAACTTATTGCATTTTGACTAACTAAGACAAATGTTTTATATTATGTTATTAAAGGAACAAAGTGTCAAATGGACACTGGTTTCTAGAATCGGTGTTCCTGCAGTGCCGAAAGTATTTTTCCATAGGTGTTACTCGACGTTTGGGAGAGCTGCCAACAGTAGTTTTAAGAAAAGTAGCACTTAACGAGGAATTTTAGTTGACTCGTTAGCGCTCGTTTGGGATATTCACTTTGCTATATTAGGTATATCTACCTACTTGCATTTTACTAAGATATTAAGTAGGTATACATTTTATATGAGTACCTACTACACGAGCTATCTGTTTTTATGTCTCGATTTTGTATTTTTCAAGTGATAGAAGACGCTTCCGGGCCACCTACATTGATTTTCACGGAGCACGCTTCATAGTCCTCAATATACAGCAGCTTCCTTTTGTAGTGCCACACTTTGCTTTTCACTAACTAGAACTACGTACTCGAGAAGCATCAAGCAATGCTTCCTGTTTCAATTTGTATTGTATTTTGTGTTTCAGTCTCTCGATCAACCACTTTTAAGATCCTTACAGCTTGAATTTTCGCTCTAAAAATCCCGATTTTAGAATTTATTTGTTTTTGTGACTGCGTGCGCTAAATAAATATGTATAAAAAAATCTGCTCATAATTCCTAAGTATGTACTAAAGATTATGAGAAAGTAGATGTAAAGTGAAATAAATAATTAAATACGTTATATGTAGAATAAATAATTAAGTTTACCGTAAAAAACATCAAAAACCAATCAAATTGATATTATGTCCCAGTTATTCCTGGGTTTAATTTGAAAATAGCACGGATCGAAACGGAAATTGTTCATCGAGTCGACTGTCGCCCCGGTGACCGTTTGAGAGGCCGAACGTGCCAAACTTGTTTTTCGAAAAAGAACGGAAAACTCCACTGAACTTTTTAAATCAATATTCTTTCATTCGGAAAATATATACATTTCCAGTTACATAAGTTTGCAAACACCTAATATAATATCTAGGTACATACATCTCTTTACTTATTGTTATAAATGTATCCCGATTCCCACCGTCACCATGTACTCGTACCTATGTTTGGCAGTGTGTTTAGGAGGTTCTCACGCTTCTTAGTCTTATATGCGGCTTGTGTCCAGCAACTCCATGTAACTCGTTTCACACCTTGTTTCCACACTTGGTCTACTAAAATTGCGATTTTCAATATTGCATCCAACGCCTCTAGATCTTAACGTCTTGCCACTTTAGCCATTCAAGCTATTCAAGCCACAAAACTTCCGTTTAAAAAAGTTGGAAATCATTGCTAAGTTTCTGAGAACACAATATTATAGCCTTGAAATCTTGAATCGATTCGCGGAGGTCTTATCAATGAAAATAAACACTGCAAGCACTAGAATTTTATAATGGTCAGACAAATACAGGATATAACTAACTATCAGCGGGTAACTTGATGACTAGGTGTTCCTATAATGCAATTCAAAGAAACGGATCTAGCTTAAAGTGTCGACTTGGGCACTTGTTATAGATACTGCTATTCAAGACGTAGGGTAAGCTACCTACAAAGTGCCCTTTTGACGATAAGATAAATATATCCTGCTTAATGGGGCCTTATTGTTATTAAATCTATTTATTATTTTAGGATGACCTAAGCTGTTTCTAATTTAGACTATGTTCTTTAAGGAGTTACAACATTGAGTCAATATTGATGAGCCGAGGTTGTAATATCCGGTGAAATCATCTTTTCTAAATTGCACTAGATCTAGTAGGATTTTATTACGTTGCTAGATGATGCCCGCGATTTCGTCAACATGAAGAAGAAGAAGAAGATAAAAAGTAGGTAGCCTAGATATCCGTCCTCAGGATGAAAGCTACCTTTGTGACTCCTTCCCTTCCTTTCGTAACTCTGCACCGAATTACATCAGAATCGCTGAAAAGGATGCACCACGAAAATTTAACATACAAACATAACACAGACACAATTTCGTAATTATAATATTCGAATGGATATTGAACCTACGTCATCAGGACTTTTTATTTCTTAGCTCTCCTTTTGAAACATGATATTATTAAGGTATAGTTGCTTAGTAATAATTATTATCAGTATCGGTTAAAATCCTCTAGATATATAAAGGGATCTAGTTAAATTAATGTCAAAATTACGCTTAAACAGAAGATTGTTAAACTTTACTGCAAAGTTAGGTTTAGTTAACGTCGAAGTACCGCATAATTTAATTTCCAACAACGCAAGTTTCAGTTTCCAGCACAGTGTAATTATAGGTACGAGTAAGTCTATGGTTTCAAGTGATTTTCTAGAGCTTGCCACGTTGTCGGCTTCAGTGGAAGTTACTTAATTAAATTAAAAAAATTAGTTTCAATTTTGTTCATGACTAAAAGGGTAAAATTACATAATATCATCCTTTTTTATCTCAAAGTAAGGTTAGAAGAATTAGGTAGATATCAAGCACTGAATCTACGCTAATTCAGGCACTGAATCTACGCTAATTCTGATATTAGTCCGTTCTCTGACTATTGAACCACCTCGGCTTAAAGTTTTTAATTTACGAGGAATACGGCGGATTTCTCCACTGTCAAAATAAAAGGTCGGTATTTGATTTGTTATTTAATTTGTTGGTAAGAGTTACGTTTAGTCCACCTAGGGAACAAATCATATACAAAACGATATCATAAAAAAATAATTATCATTTAAAAGAAATATTATTTGAAGTTTTTAATATAAAATAGAAAATATAGAGTTCGAGAATTAAAGAAAAACACGAAAATCGAGTTACCAATGCTGTCATTCTTACTTAATACCAAGATAGGGTATGTCGGTCAAATGCCCAATTACTAGTGCGTAATCAACCAATTAACTGTCCAATTACCCGAATGACCAAAAGCCACTCGATATATCATCAGATAGCCCACATAAGGTATGATAATATGCAATCGATATCGTTTACTAGGTCGCAACACCATTTTGTTTAAGTACAACGCAATTTAAACAGAATTATGCTAATATTTTATGCAGGTAAACGTAAATAGCTCCGTAACTCCTCGAAGTTTTTCCACAGAATAGGTTTTACTAAGTGAATTCCTATTTAACTTGCATTTACATTGGAATTTAGGAATTTGAGATGCAATTAAATAACATAATTGGTAAACCGCTTCTTATTTTGTTCTGCGACATGCACATTATGTGTATTATTTTAGCGCCCTAAATATTACTCGAGGTCTCTTTAAAGAATAGCATTATATACTTTTGAAATGATAGTCCATTGTATTTTCACTTTCCTACGGGTCACGTTGTCGTCTAACTTTGTATTCGTTGATACTATCTCAATCAGTGTGCTTGCATCAGTAAAGCTAGGCTTACACAATAGATGTATATATATCTACACAATACGTACTTTATTCAGATCGTGGTTCTACCAAAAGATACCCGTAATTTTGTCCGTGTGGCTTTAGGTTCAATTTTAATTCCATTTTATGATTTTCTGGGATTAAAACTATCTTTGAGCAGGGTATACAGACACAAATGAACACTTTTGCTTTTATAATAGGTTTGAATTCAAGCAGCTATTACTAGTTCTTAGTAGTTAATCTAGTATTGTATGTAGTACTATTTCTTAGTTAGACGGCTTGAACCAGCTGAACGATAAAATTGCGGTAAAACTACACACACCCGCTTCCTTTAAAGAGGTCTAACCGAAAATATTCTTTATTTAAGTCGTATAAACATACGTTAAACAAAGATAAAATCTAGCGTTGTATTATGTGTACCAAGCATTACCTTTGCGTACACTTCAAAGGTGTGAAGTCGTGTAATTCGTGGGAGATGAAAGTCATTGTCAAATGGGTGTTTGAGCAAAGCCTCTGGCTTCACTTTTATTTTGAAATAAGGTCAAGCACATATTATTCTTATGATTGGCTCATTTCCCTTGTGAAATGTTTAGGGAATTAGGGTTTCTGCGTAGATTCGAGGTCGTAGTAAATGAAAATGGAAATAGTTATTTGTTATACAAGAGTGAAAAGTTGTTTTTTAACCGCGTGCTCAATTTTGATGACCGAGCAAGCGAAGGATTCTAAAATTGAATCACGAGCGGAGCGAGTGATTCAAAAATTAGAATCCTGAGCGTCAGCGAGGGAATCAAAAGAGCACGAGGTGAAAAATCTTTTCACTCGAGTGCAACACGTAACTTTTCATCCCACCTCAGCGAGGAAATGACTAAATGCAAAAAAAATCACAAGATTAAATTCAATTCTGTTAATTTCTTCGTCACTAGAATCACTCATTTTAGGTTTTCACTTATTTTCAATTTTCTTATTTTTATTCGGTTTTAATTTTAAACAATATGACGTGAAAGAAAATGGTGCGCGCAAAGCAAATTAGAAAAGTACACCAAGAAGGTTACGAGTGTGAGTTTTTAACATATTAAAAACGATTGTATGGAAATTCGGCACCATAGAGTTACAAGTAAATAGGTTTTAATGATGTTTTGAATTTACAAACTTCATAGACGAGTGATATTTACTAACGTGCATACGATGTTCTAAATTCAATTTACTTTATCCTCTAGAGGATAATAACGGCTTTTACCTTCAGATATCGAAGAGTAAAAATACTCTTTCCGAGATGGTGGGATGAAAAATATATTTTTATACTTTTGTAAGTAAATAAAGAGTATTTGTTTTGCACTGCTAATTTTGTTAAATTGTCGCACTAAAGGATTTCTATTAACTTATTTGATAACTGCTCACTTACTGTAGTAATGCTAAGTAAGTACTTAGGTTAGGTGGCTAATTTCGTATCTAATCTCTTGGCTAAAGTAAAATGACAGGCTTAATAATTTGCACTGTTATCCCTTTTACAAGGTTCACTGCGGAAAAGAAGCGGACAACACTAGACTATTATTTAATCCTCTCAATTAAGTTTCTAGTTTTACATCTTTTACAAAAAAATTAGCCACTATCAAACAAAGCTAAGCAAATCGTCAAAATATTAATTTAAATTTAGATTATACGAGTCTTATTTAACTAATTTTTACATTATTTAACCAAAATGGGCGCTCTAATTACTAATCACCTAATTGTAACATTCAAAACAATTCAAGAGATTCTTTATGAAATTCTTTAAAGGTTTCTTTGTATAATAATGGTAATAAGGCACGTGTTTATGATGTTTTAATTACATACTGGGTGTAATCGCGTGGTTATAGAACGTTAAGTTATTCATGAAAATGTTTATTTTTGTGGTGTAAAGAGCTTTGTCGCACGCTATTAATAACTAACACATATTTTAGGTAGAATTGCCAAATGTTCCAACTTATTTTGTAGTATGGCCTTGTTGGAATATTTCACTCCATTCTGCTAGGTAAACTGCCAGTATATAAATATACACTTACCTAGCCTTTATATGGTAAAAATCCTTTTGTTTACCATTATTATTACTAGCTGATGCCCGCGACTTCGTCCGCGTGAATTTAGGTTGCAAAAATCCGGGTAACTCTTTGATTTTCCGAGATAAAAAGTAGCGTCAATCTCAAGGTCCTAATTCATTCAAAAATCGAGTCGTTATGTTGTTCTGTTGCGGCGTGATTAATAAGCAAACCAACCAACTTAAATAGGACTTTCCCATTTAAAATTTTAGTATATGGACAGGTACGGGCAATATTGGTTTTGTTTTTGTGCGATTACTTCCAACAATTTACAAATTTGGAATTCATTTTTCATCATTTTAACCCATGGCCGGCTCATCATACAGTCCCGGAGCACAAGTATCCTATCAGGATGAGAAGGGGTTTGCTATAATCCACCATGCTGGCCGCGTGCGGATTTGCAGACTTCACATACCTTTGAGAACATTATGCCGTGTGTGAGGAAACCCGAACCATGTTTTTCCACGCAATGATATTTATATGTTTATATGTTATGATATTTATTGTTTTGTTTCTATTTACCATCAAAGCAAGTGACACTTAATTAATTTCCTATAACATAGGTACAACGTACACCTATCTATAATACTCTATAATATTATAAAGAGGTTTGTGAGGTTGTGAGGTTGTAGGGGTAATCTCTGGATCTACTGAACCGATTTTGAAAATTCTGGTAACAATAGAAAGCCACATTATCATAGGCTATATATTAACCCAAAAAATTAGGGAGTTCCCGTGGGAATTTAAAAACTTATTTCACGCGGACGAAGTCGCGGGCACATGCTAGTTCTGTGATATAGGTTACTCCGAAAATTTAGAGGTGCGGTCGGGCATCTAAACCACAAGCTAGGCTATCATCAGTTCTTTAGTTCGGACTTAGTTTAACACAATTAACTCGTATTCACAGACCAGCGTTCTCAGCTCTACATTCGATAAAGCCTCAAGATAATTACGTTCGCACGTGCTGAATACGGAACGAATAGAATCATTCTGGTTGCGTCGGAATAGAATATTTATACAATAGACACCGTTTTCTATAGAAATATTCATGCGGACGTGCCAGTGTCTTCAAGTCTCGCTTTTCGATAGCGATAATGTAAAGAAGTCTGTCTTTTGGGAATATTTTCTACGTAATTTTCTATGTACCTAAATAGTTATAGTTTCATGTTTAGATGGGTTAAATATAACTGCCATGCACCTAACAACTACCATCTTAGACTGCATCATCACTTACCATCAGGTGAGATCGCAGTCAAGGGCTAACGTGCTAACTAACGTAAAGTAAAGTTGATCAAAAAAAACATAGTTTTACATAAATCTAAAAATTTCAAAAGAAGTGAATTTATTAGAAGAGTTAAGGACGAATTGAAATTCGTTTAAGCGGCTTAGTTGGCCAAGTAAGTACCTTCCAAAAATAATCTATTCAACAAGAACGAGATACGAGTACTATAGCAAGGTGACCTCAAACGTTCAATGTTAAAGCTAAAGGGACCCACTTGGCAGTCGTTGGGGAATTATTCCAGATCCTCGCCTCAGCTCCGACTGATATAGCGCCGTGATCCTATTACGATAACAGACGTCTAGATTATGTCCTACATTTGTTGGAGTTTATTGGGAAATTTGAAAATGAGATAGGCTTATTATACTCGTATTTTAGGAACTAACTAGCTTATGCCCGCGACTTCGTCCGCGGAGATTGAGGTTTTTCGGTAGCCTAATGTGTTATTCCAGACTATAATCTATCTCTGTGCCAAATTTCATCCAGATCCATTCAGCCGTGCTGGCGTGATTGAGTAACAAACATTCATCCATGCATCCATACATCCATACATCCATTCAAACCTTCGCATTTATAATATTAGTATAGATGGATATAAGTATTAAAGTATAGAAGTACATATATATATAGCTGAGCTGACTTGCCCCGTCTTCGCATTTCATCTTTTCTTTAATGTTTTGTTATATTATATTATATATATCTATATATATATAAATCTCGTGTCACAATGTTTGTCCTCAATGGACTTCTAAACCACTTAACCGATTATAATAAAATTCGCACACCATGTGCAGTTCGATCTAACTTGAGAGATAGGATAGTTTATATTATATAGATTAGGATTATTAGTGCTACCCGTGCGAAGCCGGGGCGGATCGCTAGTAGTATTATATATTAGTTATATTATTATTATTTTGTAATTAATAGACCCTTGAAATTTTCTTTTTGATTTTATAAATTTAGGTTCGAATTGAGCAATGGGTCACTATAAAAAATAGCATTTTACTGTTATATTAAAATTAACGTATTCAATGTTCTCTTACGTGCTTCAATTTAACTATTGCAGTTTGACCTATCCACTTCATTTTCAAACTAAACATTTAATGTAACGTCGTAGTTTAATGAAGTAACTTATTTATTTATGGAATTGTATTGTATTCAGCTATATTACCTATTTAATATGTACCTGTCGGAGAGAACGTGTCCAAGCTTAACGAGATGAAAATGTTGCAACACCTCTAGTTTCCAATACACTTGACTAGAGTAGATAGGTAATTAAAACTATGTATTTAAAAAAATGTTTGACCAGTGTCTGTTCGTTGAGTATGTTTTTTATATTAAGCTGATTTAATCTATTCAAAGGCTTTAGTGTATTTATTCCTAAGATTTGCAGTGGCTTAAATATATTTCGGCCAAACGTGATTTGATATAATTTTCATACAATAATTTTGGTAGTTTATATGCCAACTACCTAACTCCTGAAACACTTGAAAATATTCAAGTAAGTAGCTGGGATGCGGTGCTGACGTATAAAATAATATACTTACCTAATAATGGCTATTCTTCCGCCATAGTTGGCCGTTTTACTTGTAAGTATAAGCCGTACCGATTTTGGTTTGTTTAATTTAATGAAACTGTTTCAAGTATTAAGTGTACGAGTTTCTTCCTAAGTTGTGACTTCGCTCAAAGACAACCCTAAGTTATTTATTACTTGTTAATATTTTAGTAGACATACCAATTCCAGAGAGCCTCGAACGTCTCAAATATATTATTCAATGCAGAGAGGGATATTTCGCATTTTTATCGGTATTCCGAAGGAGGATTGAAGAGGCTGAATATTTACGGCTAAAAACGTAGAGAATACTTTTGTCCACGCGGATTTAAACTCGCTTATTTACTCAGAAATCGTTTTAAATTGCAATTAAATAATTTAAAGTAAAAGAGACGCGGACATCTTGCTAGTGCTTAAATAAATTATTGAAAGTATAGTAAAGTAAGATCGGCGTAATGAACTATGATCCAATACCAATACGCCGTTACAGATAGTTATTGGACCGGTTCCGTTCAATTCTGTAATCTGTGTCTTAATTTTAAATTAATCGATAGTCGATACCTGTGTTAATATACCTGTGTTGTAATTTTGGTAATGAATGACTTAATAACATATTTATATCATACTTGCTCAGTAACTAGGGATTACTATGGTGGAAAGTCTCCTTGTAAGTTGGTGTTTGCAATTCAAGGCAACATTACGTCGCACTATGCTTGAATTGTAATGTTCACATTACAGTTCAAGCTATGCAAAACTCCTTGGTAAACAATCTCTTTTCTTATAAAATGGTAAGAAAACTTTTTACTGAAAAAAAAAAAACACTGAACATGACGACCTCCGTGGCGCAGTGTTGAGCGCTGTTGCCTTAACGTGCGGAGGTCCCGGGTTCGATCCCCGGCAGGGTTTGGAAATTTATAATTTCTGAATTTCCCTGGTCTGGCCTGGTGGGAGGCTTCGGCCGTGGCTAGTTACCACCCTACCGGCAAAGACGTGCCACTAAGCGATTTAGCGTTCCGGTACGATGCCGTGTAGAAACCGAATAGGGGTATGGGTTTAATATAACTGCCATGCCCCTAACAGGTTAGCCCGCTACCATCTTAGACTGCATCATCACTTACCATCAGGTGAGATCGCAGTCAAGGGCTAACTTGTAGAGGATAAAAAAAAATATAAAAAAAAAAAAAAAAAATATAAAAAAAAAAAACCTGGCGGCATTTAATTTCCATACATTTCAAACTATGCAAAACTCCTTGGAACTCAGAGCCGTAAAAAAAAATGGAAAACTATTTACGAAAAAAAAATGGAAATGGCGGCATTTCATTTAATCTGAAAGTTTGTGAAGTTTGTTCGTAAACTGATTTAATTTCATTTTGCATTACCAATGTTTTATTTACCTCGCAAGAATGATATAAAGTAGAATGCTTACCTCGGTTGCAAGTAGCTATTACACCCTCGAACTATATATTCACCCTCGCTCGCTGCGCTCGCTCGTGTGACTAAATATCTCGGGTGCACGCGATCCATTAGCGCCCTATGCGAGCTGCGCTCGCACTGGCGCCAAATTGGATCTTGTTCTGTAATAGCTTACTTACGTCCCTTGTGTAACAATCTACTATTTATTACGATACAATTGATCCTGTTCCTTGTAGACCCGGTATATTGAGAAACACGTCCTGTTGCGGTAGTCTAAGCCACTACCACCACCACTACTACAGCCCATTAACGTCCCAGTGCGGCTGAGCACAGGCCTCCACTCTCATAGAAGAGAGGGAATTAGAGCTTACACCCACCACGCTGCTCCAATGCAGGTTGGCGGGCTTTAACGACTATTATCATGTTAGTGATATTAACCGGGACCGATGTAACGTGTTTTGCTCTCCGAGGTACGGGGGTGACTCACCGCCAACTTCCTAACTCCGGGCTAGTACTGAGAATTTCTAATCAGAAAAACCCCGACTCGGTACTCGAACCCGGGACCTCGTCGGCCGCAGTCGAACGTGTTGTACTCGTACCTACTTTTCTTAAGTAATAAAACGTTAACTGCTAGTTGAGTGGTACCTTTGCATAAATTGAGTAATTAGTATGCAAATACAAGTACGTACTTACTTACATACTTATTATTTGCATATAGTAGGCGGTGTAAATCTTATTTAGGTAAAGTCAACATGTCAACTCTAGTATTATGATAATGATATTATTTTTTTCTTTCTTTCGCAATCAATCAATTATTTATTAAGAATAAATAATGAAATATCGTTATTCGGGCTCGGCCGGAATGCACTGACGTTCCTCCCACGCGAACCCTTCCAAAATATATTAGCGGCGCGATGTGACGTTATTTAATTTGCTAAGTACTTTACGATCCTTGTACTTACTAATATTATAAACTAGCTGATGCCCGCGACTTCGTCCGCGTGGTTTAAGTTTTTTTGATTCCCGCGGGAACTCCTTAATTTTCCGGGATAAAAAGCCTAAAGTAAAGTAAAGTAAAGTAAATATTTATTTGGTAAAATATGGTACAGACAAGATGTTATAACGTTATTACGTACAAGCATATTTTATCGTTACCGACGTCCAAATATTGAATTAATTATAATAATATTAGCTATACAATACAAGCTTCTGTGTAATTAACTACTAAACATAAGTTTCAATCTCTTGATAACAGAAATAAATATCTTTAAAACGAATATGATATCTTTATTTAAGAATTCAAGAATTCTTGTATTGAATAAAAACAATGATCCAGAAGATATTCAAAAAGTCCTTTTTTAAATAAGGGTAGATTTAGTTCTTTTAGTTTATTCGGTAATTTATTAAAGATCCTTATGACCATACAATAACAGTTTTTACTAAACAGACTTAGCCTTTGTTGAGGCAACGAAATATTGTTTTTGTATCTTTTGCTTGTGTATGGTTGTGAGTATGTACTTAGAAATAAATTAATATTTTTAAACACAAATAATGCAGATTCATAAATGTATAGGCACGGAACTGGTAAAATCTTTTTAGATTTAAATAACGGTTTGCAAGTTTGAAGATAGTAAGCATTGCATAAAATTCTTATACATTTTTTTTGGGTTCTAAATACTGTAATCATATCGCTTGAGTTGCCCCATATAATGATACCATACCTCAATAGTGAGGAAACGTATCCATGATACGCAGTTAATGCTGCCTCTAGAGAAACAGTTTTTCTTAATCTAGATAGCACAAATATAAAGGACTTGACCAGCGCAACTATGGGAGCTTGCCTAGATATCAAAAATTAATGTGCAGCAATGAACTCTTTATTATTGTAATTTTTATATTTTATAGTTTTCAGATAAAAAAGCTTCAGGAGTCTGAAGGCTCTGAAAACTGAGAAAATAAATAAAAGAAGTTTCACCAAAAAACTGCTTTCCCACACTAGATGGCACTAGTTGTTGTGCTGAGCGAGTCTAAAAAAATATTTTAAGGATTGCTTACTACGTTTCTCAGGAAAATAATTAAGCTTTGCATTATTTGGGCATGGATGAGGATAATACTGGAATAATAAAACTATATTTGCAAGAATTATGTAATTCCTTTAAAAACACCTGCTAAAAATAAACCACAACAGCATTAAATTAGAGCTCAATTTCGAAACACGAAATTGAGCTCTAATTCAATGCTGTTATGGTTTATTTTACTTTGACGCCGAACTTTTACGATTTCATCGACAATTCTTACATAATCGGGCAGCTGGTTTACTGTCTACGTGTTCTGATCTGAACAACACACTGCTATGCTAGTGAGCACAGTGGAAGCGCCAGCACGCCAAGCGTCCGACGTAAAAGAAAATTCTCATAAAGGAAAAACATAAAACAAAGACCACCAACACCCCGCCCCTCCCTTTTTGTTTGAGCAGCCCCTAAGTAGGTACCTGTCTTTAATACCCTGACCGTGCTCCTCACCCGTCATCCGAACCTTCGATCATCATCTCTCTCCATATTTTTTTCTCCGAACCATTAGTCAAAATGAGATTTCTTCCATAAAAACAAATCTCGAAAAGGAACCGTAGTCTTGCATAGTTCTACACTTGTAGCCTCTTCAATATTCGCCATAGGTACATTTTCTATGGAAAATAAATTCCGCCATCTTGAATTTTTTTCCTGTTCATCAAGTAGACCTTCATGTTCTGATCATCTTTTGCCAAGAAACCACTCTTCCATCTTTTATACTCTCCGAGATAGACAACGACGAAATTTGTATGGCGGCCATCTTAAATCCGCCATTTTGAAATTTTTTTTCAGCTCACTGTCAATTGGATGAAGTTTCGAGTGACATTTGTTCGAGCACCCCCCACCTATCTTCTATACTTACCCTCTTCTATGGAAAAATAAATTCCGCCATCTTGAACTTTTTTCCTGTTCATCAGGTAGACCCTCATGTCCTGATCATCTTTTGCCAAGAAACCACTCTTCCATCTTTTATACTCTCCGAGATAGACAACGACGAAATTTGTATGGCGGCCATCTTAAATCCGCCATTTTGAATTTTTTTTCAGCTCACTGTCAATTGCATGAAGTTTCGAATGACATTTGGTCGAGCACCCCCCACCTATCTTCGATACCCTGGCTGGTGCTCTTCATCCGTCTTCGAAATCCTCAATCATCAGCTCTCTCTGTATTTTTCCTCTTAATGAATTTTTGTCTTCTATACGAAACGATGAGTGAAAAAAAAAATGTTCATACAAAATTTTACAGGAGAGGTGATCAATCAGTGAATCAGCACGAGTAGCTATATATATATTAACTAGTGTTTCGCTCTGTGCGCGAGCTGCTAAAGCAGCTCACGAGGTGTGGTTAGCCCTAAATATCGATTTTGAAAGAAATTGGTCGATAAACAAATAATTACAAAATGGCGCTGATTTTTTACAACTTTGGTATCAGTTTCCTGTTTTGTGATCCTAGGGAGCCCTAAATATCGATTTTGAATGAACACGGTAAATTAACAAATAATTTCAAAACGGCGCTGATTTTTTAAAGCTTTGGTATCAGTTTCCTGTTTTGTGATCCCAGGGAGCCCTAAATATCGATTTTGAACGAAATCAGTCAATTAACAAAGAATTTCAAAATGGCGCTGATTTTTTAAAACTTTGGTATTAGTTTCCTGTTTTGTGATCCCAGGGAGCCCTAAATTTCGATTTTGAACGAAATCGGCAAATTAACAAAGAATTTCAAAATGGCGCTGATTGTTCAAAACTTTGGTGTCAGTTTCCTGTTTTGTAATCGGGAGCCCTAAGTATCGATTTTGAACGAAATCGGCCAATTGACAAAGAATTTCAAAATGGCGCTGATTTAAATTTTGGTAACAGCTTCCTGTATTGAAATCCCAGGGAGCCCTAAATATCGATTTGGAACGAAATCGGTTAATTAATAAATAATTTCAAAATGGCGCTGATATTTTAAAATTTTGGTACCAGTTTTCTGTTTTGCAATCCCAGGGATCCTAAAATATCGATTTTGAACGAAATCGGTCAATTAACAAAGAATTTCAAAATGGCGCTGATTTTTTACAACTTTGGTATCAGTTACTTGTTTTATAACCCCAGGGAGCCCTGAATATCGATTTTGATCGAAATCGGTCCAATAACAAAGAATTTCAAAATGGCGCTGATTTTTTACAACTTTGGTATCAGTTTCCTGTTCTGTAATCCCAGGGAGTCCTAAATATCGATTTTGAACGAAATCGGTTATAAATTAAATAATTTCAAAATGGCGCTGATTTTTTAAAAATTTTGGTACCAGTTTCCTGTTTTGTAATCCCAGGGAGCCCTAAGTATCGATTTTGAATGAAATCGGTCAATTAACAAATAATTTCAAAATAGCGCTGATTTTTAAACTTTGGTATCAGTTTCCTGTTTTGTAACCCCAAGGAGCCCTAAATATCGTTTTTGGACGAAATCGGTCAATTAACAAAGAATTTAAAAATGGCGCTGATTTTTTACAATTTTTTTATCAGTTTCCTATTTTGTGACCCCAGGGAGCCCTAAATATCGATTTTGAACGAAATTGGTCAATTAACAAAGAATTTCAAAATGGCGCTGATTTTTTTTACTTCGGTATCAGTTTTATGTTTTGTAATCCCAGAGAGACCTAAATTATATCGAATATGAAAGATTCCATCTCTAATACTCTCCGAGACAGACACTGATGACATTTGTATGGCGGCCATCTTGAATCCGCCATTTTGGAGATTTTTCAACTCACCGCCAATTGGACGAGGTTTCGAGTGACATCTGTTTGAGAACCCCCCACCTATCTTCAATATCTTGGCCGTGCTCTTTACCCGTCTCCGAAATCCTCAATCATCAGCTGTCTCCATATTTTTCTTCAAGTTATATTTTCTGATTTATATACGAAGCCATCAGTGAAAAAAAAATGTGTCATGCAAAATTTTACAGGAGGGAGTTTTTGGGGAAAATCTCGAAAACTACCCCAAATGTGGCAACACTGTTTAGATATCTCGATACTGCCGGTCGAGTTACACAATCGATCCATACATGTCAACTTTCCCAAATGTTGCCAATTGCCACAAAAATGTGATTGAAATTTTCAAAAACACAAAAAGAATACAAAATGGCCGCCACCTGGTTTCACAGAAATATTTTACATAGTTTTATAATGTTCCCGTGAACTACAGGATATACCGCTTGTGATGACGTTTCAATTTTTCATCTCGCTCGCATCCAGCCGAAATGATCGCCCCTGAAAAAAGACCATGTCGAAAATCACTTTTACTTTGATAAATTCCAGTGTTGCCAGACCTGGGCGACGAAATTACCCAAATGTAATTCATACAAGTGAGACACGTGGTTGCTCGTACTCGAATCTTGCAAAAAGTCCGTATTTAGATTTTTTTTATTTTTGGGGTAAATCTTGAAAATTTCCCGAGAAATGGGGTAATCTTTTTCCCCCAATCCATACCTCGAGTCTGTACACACAATCGCCCCGTAGAAGTAGAAACGCTCCGACGTTGCCAACTGTGAGAAATTGGTATTTTAAAATTGCGATTTTTCGTACCTCAAACCGAACGGCCGCCGCGACAGCCGCCATCTTGAATTTTTAAAAACCACTCCCATTTTGTCAAAATACAGGATAATTGTAGGCGAAAAAAAGAAAAAATCATGCTCGACTACGCCGTTTCAGATCTGTGGCTCCGCGATTCGGGGTTGAAACATCAAAAATTTGAAAACACTGCAGCTCGGCCGCCATCTTGTTTTTCCAATTTTTTCCACTTTCTCTATTGATCGTTTACTAATTTCTTCAATCCTTGCGAGTTTTAACGAAATCGGTTAAAAAACAAAAGAGTTGCAAGAATCACGTCGGCCGCCATCTTGTTTTTCCGAAATGGCATAATTTTTCCGTACTCCCATCTCGCACCCGAACACATCTTCCGTACATCATTGTATCGTTTTCTGTCTCTTTCTAGGAGAACAATAAATTACGTCAATGAGTCTTATTCGCCATATAATTTGGTATGAAAAAAAAAATCCGCCATCTTGAATTTTTTTTCTTTTCGCTAAATAGATCTTCTCGCCCTGGTCATCTTTGGCCGAGAAACCACTCTTTCATCTTTTATACTTTCTGAGATGGACACCAAATAAATTTGTATGGCGGCCATCTTAAATCCGCCATTTTGAATTTTTTTTCAGCTCATTGTCTTTTGGATGAAGTTTTGAATGACATTTGGTCGAGCACCTCCCACCTATCTTCAATACCTCGGCCGTGCTCTTTACCCGTCTCCGAAATCCTCAATCATCAGCTGTCTCCATATTTTTGTTCAAGTTTAATTTTCTAACGTGTATACGAAGCCATCAGTGAAAAAAAAATTTTTCATACAAAATTTTACAGGAGGACATTTTTGGGAAAATCTCGAAAACTACCCCAAATGTGGCAACACTGTTGAGATATCTCGATACCGCTGGTTGAGTTACACAATCGATTTATACATGTCAACTTTCCCAAATGTTGCCAACTGCCTCAAAAACGTGTTCGAAATTTTCAAAAACACAAAAAGAATACAAAATGGCCGCCACCTCGTTGGACAGAAACATTTTACACAGTTTCATAATTTTCCCGTAAACTACAGGATATACCGCTCCTTATGACGTTTAAATTTTTCATCTCGCTCGCACCCAGCCGAAATGATCGCCCCTGAAAAAAGACCATGTCGAAAATCACTTTTACTTTGATAAATTCCAGTGTTGCCAGACCTCGGCGACGAAAATACCCAAATGTCATTCGCACAAGTGAGACACGTGGTTGCTCGTACTCAAATTTTGCAAAAAGTCCGTATTTCGATTTTTTTATTTTTGGGGTAAATCTTGAAAATTTCCCGAGAAATGGGGTAATTTTATTTCCCCAATCCATACCTCGAGATTGTACACACAATCGCTTCCTAGAAGTCGAAACGCTCCGACGTTGCCAACTGTGAGAAACTTGAATTTTTAAATTGCGTTTTTTCGTACCTCAAACAAAAAGGCCGCCGCGACAGCCGCCATCTTGAATTTTCAAAAATCACTTCTATTCTGTCAAAATACAGGATAATTGTAGATGAAAAAAGAAAAAAATATCATGTTCGACCACGCCGTTTCGGATCTGTGGCGCCGCGGTTCGGGGTCGAAAAATGAAAAATTTGAAAACACTACAGCTCAGCCGCCATCTTGTTTTTCCAATTTTTTCTACTTTTTCTGTGGATCGTTTACTAATTTCTTCAATAATTGCGAATTGTAACGAAATCGGTTGGAAAACAAAAGAGTTGCGAGAATCATGTCGGCCGCCATCTTGTTTTTCCGAAATGTCATAATTTTTCCCCACTCGAATCCCGCACCCGAACACATCTCCCGTACATCATTATATCGTTTTCTGTCTCTTTCTAGGAGAACAATTATGTCAATGAGTCAGTCAGTCAGTCAGTCAGTCAGTCAGTGGTAATCGAGCTATATATAGTATAAAATAACTAGTATGGCGCGTGGTTGCGCGGCCCGCTACAGCGGACCGCGTAGTGGACCGCGTGGTCCACTGTCTACTTACTCGCTGTCCTACTATCCTGCCTCCCGATTATGTAAGAATGGCCGATCAAATCGTCAAAGTTCGGCGTCAAAGTAAAATAAACCATAACAGCATTAAATTAGAGCTCAATTTCGCAACACGAAATTGAGCTCTAATTCAATGCTGTTATGGTTTATTTTACTTTGACGCCGAACTTTTACGATTTGATCGACAATTCTTACATAATCGGGCAGCTGGTTTACTGTCTACGTGTTCTGATCTGAACAACACACTGCTATGCTAGTGACCACAGTGGAAGCGCCAGCACGCCAAGCGTCCGACGTAAAAGAAAATTCTCATAAAGGAAAAACATAAAACAAAGACCACCAACCCCCCGCCCCTCCCTTTTTGTTTGAGCAGCCCCTAAGTAGGTACCTATCTTTAATACCCTGACCGTGCTCCTCACCCATCATCCGAACCTTCGATCATCATCTCTCTCCATATTTTTTTCTCCGAACCATTCGTCAAAATGAGATTTCTTCCATAAAAACAAATTTTGAAAAGGAACCGCATCAAAGTCTTGCATAGCAATATTCGCCATACATTTTCTATGGAAAAATAAATTCCGCCATCTTGAATTTTTTTCCTGTTCATCAGGTAGACCTTCATGTCCTGATCATCTTTTGCCAAGAAACCACTCTTCCATCTTTTATACTCTCCGAGATAGACACCGACGAAATTAGTACGGCGGCCATCTTAAATAAGCCATTTTGATTTTTTTTTCAGCTCACTGTCAATTGGATGAAGTTTCGAGTGACATTTGGTCGACCACCCCCCACCTATCTTCAATACCCTTTTCTATGGAAAAATAAATTCCGCCATCTTGAATTTTTTTCCTGTTCATCAAGTAGACCCTCATGTCCTGATCATCTTTTGCCAAGAAACCGCTCTTCCATCTTTTATACTCTCCGAGATAGACACCGACGAAATTTGTATGGCGGCCATCTTAAATCCGCCATTTTGAATTTTTTTTCAGCTCACTGTCAATCGGATGAAGTTTCGAGTGACATTTGGTCGAGCACCCCCCACCTATGTTCGATACCCTGGCTGGTGCTCTTCATCCGTCTTCGAAATCCTCAATCATCAGCTCTCTCTGTATTTTTCCTCTTAATGAATTTTTGTGTTCTATACGAAACGATGAGTGAAAAAAAAAATGTTCATACAAAATTTTACAGGAGAGGTGATCAATCAGTGAATCAGCACGAGCAGCTATATATATATTAACTAGTATGGCGCGTGGTTGCGCGGCCCGCTACAGCGGACCGCGTAGTGGACCGCGTGGTCCACTGTCTACTTACTCGCTGTCCTACTATCCTGCCCCCCGATTATGTAAGAATGGCCGATCAAATCGTCAAAGTTCGGCTCAAAGTAAAATAAACCATAACAGCATTAAATTAGAGCTCAATTTCGAAACACGAAATTGAGCTCTAATTCAATGTTGTTATGGTTTATTTTACTTTGACGCCGAACTTTTACGATTTGATCGACAACTCTTACATAATCGGGCAGCTGGTTTACTGTCTACGTGTTCTGATCTGAACAACACACTGCTATGCTAGTGAGCACAGTGGAAGCGCCAGCACGCCAAGCGTCCGACGTAAAAGAAAATTCTCATAAAGGAAAAACATAAAACAAAGACCTCCAACCCCCCGCCCCTCCCTTTTTGTTTGAGCAGCCCCTAAGTACCTATCTTTAATACCCTGACCGTGCTCCTCACCCATCATTGGAACCTTCGATCATCATCTGTCTCCATATTTTTTTCTCCGAACCATTCGTCAAAATGAGAATTCTTCCATAAAAACAAATCTTGAAAAGGAACCGTAGTCTTGCATAGTTCTACACTTGTAGCCTCTTCAATATTCGCCATATATTTTCTATGGAAAAATTCCGCCATCTTGAATTTTTTCCTGTTCATCAAGTAGACCTTCATGTCCCGATCATCTTTTGCCGAGAAACCACTCTTCCATCTTTTATACTCTCCGTGATAGACACCGACGAAATTTGTATGGCGGCCATCTTAAATCCGCCATTTTGATTTTTTTTTTCAGCTCACTGTCAATTGGATGAAGTTTCGAGTGACGTTTGGTCGAGCACCCCCCACCTAATTCAATGCTGTTATGGCTTACTTCACTTTGACGCCGAACTTTTACGATTTGATCGACAATTCTTACATAATCGGGGGCTGGTTTACTGTCTACGTTTTCTGAACTGACTTCGGCAACTTGGCTTTCCTAATGGCAAACAGACAATAATTCTTCCAAAAAGAACAAATCTTGTAAAAAAACCATATCAAAATCATGCATATTTCCTAACTTCTTCTACTCTCTTCAATGTTCGTAGATTCTGCCATCTTAATTTTTACTGCTCATAAAGTAGACTTTCAGGCCCTGATAATTTTCTACCCAAAAACCACTCTTCCATCTTTGAAATACTGTCTGAGATAGCCGCCATCTTGAATCCGCCATTTTGGATTTTTTTTCAGCTCACTGCCAATTGAATGAAGTTTCGAGTATTTTTTGTTTGAGGAGCCCCCACCTATCTTTAATACCCTGGCCATGCTCCTCACCCATCTTTCAAACCCTCGATCATCATCGCTCCCCATATAATTTCTTCTATAAAAACAATTTTTGAAAAGGAACCGCATCAAAGTCTTGCATAGTTCTACACTTGTAGCCTCTTTAATATTCGCCATACATTTTCTATGGAAAAATAAATTCCGCCATCTTGATTTTTTTTCCTGTTCATCAAGTACACCCTCATGTCCTGATCATCTTTTGCCAAGAAACCACTCTTCCATCTTTTATACTCTCCGAGATAGACACCGTCGAAATTTGTATGGCGGCCATCTTAAATCCGCCATTTTGAATTTTTTTTCAGCTCACTGTCAATTGGATGAAGTTTCGAGTGACATTTGGTCGAGCACCCCCCACCTATCTTCGATACCCTGGCTGGCGCTCTTCATCCGTCTTCGAAATCCTCAATCATCAGCTCTCTCCGTATTTTTCCTCCGAATGAATTTTTGTCTTCTATACGAAACGATGAGTGAAAAAAAAATTTTTCATACAAAATTTTACAGGAGAGGTGATCAATGAGTCAGCACGAGCAGCTATATATATATTAACTAGTATGGCGCGTGGTTGCGCGGCCCGCTACAGCGGACCGCGTAGTGGACCGCGTGGTCCACTGTCTACTTACTCGCTGTCCTACTATCCTGCCCCCCGATTATGTAAGAATGGCCGATCAAATCGTAAAAGTTCGGCGTCAAAGTAAAATAAACCATAACAGCATTAAATTAGAGCTCAATTTCGAAACACGAAATTCTATGGAAAAATAAATTCCGCCATCTTGAATTTTTTTCCTGTTCATCAAGTAGACCCTCATGTCCTGATCATCTTTTGCCAAGAAACCACTCTTCCATCTTTTATACTCTCCGAGATAGACACCGTCGAAATTTGTATGGCGGCCATCTTAAATCCGCCATTTTGAATTTTTTTTTCAACTACCGCCAATTGGATGAGGTTTCGAATGACATTTGGTCGAGCACCCCCCACCTATCTTCAATACCCTGGCTGGTGCTCTTCATCCGTCTTCGAAATCCTCAATCATCAGCTCTCTCCGTATTTTTCCTCCGGATGAATTTTTGTCTTCTATACGAAACGATGAGTGAAAAAAAAAATGTTCATGCAAAATTTTAATATAAACCATAACACCATTGAATTAGAGCTCAATTTCGTGTTCGAAATTGAGCTATAATTTAATGCTGTTATGGTTTATTTTACTTTGACGCCGAACTTTGACGATTTGATCGACCATTCTTACATAATCGGGCAGCTGATTTACTGTCTACGTGTTCTGATCTGAAGTACACACTGCTATGCTAGTGAGCACAGTGGAAGCGCCAGCACGCCAAGCGTCCGACGTAAAAGAAAATTCTCATAAAGGAAAAACATAAAACAAAGACCACCAACCTTCCGCCCCTCCCTTTTTGTTCAAGCAGCCCCTAAGTAGGTACCTATCTTTAATACCCTGACCGTGCTCCTCACCCATCATCCGAACCTTCGATCATCATCTCTCTCCATATTTTTTTCTCCGAACCATTCGTCAAAATGAGATTTCTTCCATAAAAACAAATCTTGAAAAGGAACCGTAGTCTTGCATAGTTCTACACTAATTGTAGCCTCTTCAATATTCGCCATACATTTTCTATGGAAAATAAATTCCGCCATCTTGAATTTTTTTCCTGTTCATCAAGTAGACCTTCATGTCCCGATCATCTTTTGCCAAGAAACCACTCTTCCATCTTTTACACTCTCCGAGATAGACACCGACGAAGTTTGTATGGCGGCCATCTTAAATCCACCATTTTGAATTTTTTTTCACCTCACTGTCAATTGGATGAAGTTTCGAGTGACATTTGTTCGAGCACCCCCAACCTATCTTCAATACCCTCTTCTATGGAAAAATAAATTCCGCCATCTTGAATTTTTTTCCTGTTCATCAAGTAGACCTTCATGTCCTGATCATCTTTTGCCAAGAAACCACTCTTCCATCTTTTATACTCTCCGAGCTAGACACCGACGAAGTTTGTATGGCGGCCATCTTAAATCCGCCATTTTGAATTTTTTTTCAGCTCACTGTCAATTGGATGAAGTTTCGAGTGACATTTGGTCGAGCACCCCCCACCTATCTTCAATACCCTGGCTGGTGCTCTTCATCCGTCTTCGAAATCCTCAATCATCAGCTCTCTCTGTATTTTTCCTCTTAATGAATTTTTGCCTTCTATACGAAACGATGAGTGAAAAAAAAAATGTTCATACAAAATTTTACAGGAGAGGTGATCAATCAGTGAATCAGCACGAGCAGCTATATATATATTAACTAGTATGGCGCGTGGTTGCGCGGCCCGCTGCAGCGGACCGCGTAGTGGAACGCGTGGTCCACTGTCTACTTACTCGCTGTCCTACTATCCTGCCCCCCGATTATGTAAGAATGGCCGATCAAATCGTAAAAGTTCGGCGTCAAAGTAAAATAAACCATAACAGCATTATATTAGAGCTCAATTTCGAAACACGAAATTGAGCTCTAATTCAATGCTGTTATGGTTTATTTTACTTTGACGCCGAACTTTTACGATTTGATCGACAATTCTTACATAATCGGGCAGCAACTGGTTTACTGTCTACGTGTTCTGATCTGAACAACACACTGCTATGCTAGTGAGCACAGTGGAAGCGCCAGCACGCCAAGCGTCCGACGTAAAAGAAAATTCTCATAAAGGAAAAACATAAAACAAAGACCATCAACCCCCCGCCCCTCCTTTTTGTTTGAGCAGCCCCTAAGTAGGTACCAATCTTTAATACCCTGACCGTGCTCCTCACCCATTATCCGAACCTTCGATCATCGTCTCTCTCCATATTTTTTTCTCCGAACCATTCGTCAAAATGAGATTTCTTCCACAAAAACAAATCTTGAAAAGGAACCGTAGTCTTGCATAGTTCTACACTTGTAGCCTCTTCATTATTCGCCATATATTTTCTATGGAAAAATAAATTCCGCCATCTTGAATTTTTTTCCTGTTCATCAAGTAGACCTTCATGTCCCGATCATCTTTTGCCAAGAAACCACTCTTCCATCTTTTATACTCTCCGTGATAGACACCGACGAAATTTGTATGGCGGCCATCTTAAATCCGCCATTTTGAAAATTTTTTCAGCTCACTTTCAATTAAATGAAGTTTCGAGTGACATTTGGTCGAGCACCCCCCACCTATCTTCAATACCCTTTTCTATGGAAAAATAAATTCCGCCATCTTGAATTTTTTTCCTGTTCATCAAGTAGACCCTCATGTCCCGATCATCTTTTGCTAAGAAACCACTCTTCCATCTTTTATACTCTCCGAGATAGACACCGTCGAAATTTGTATGGCGGCCATCTTAAATCCGCCATTTTGAAATTTTTTTCAGCTCACTGTCAATTGGATGAAGTTTCGAGTGACATTTGGTCGAGCACCCCCCACCTATCTTCGATACCCTGGCTGGTGCTCTTCATCCGTCTTCGAAATCCTCAATCATCAGCTCTCTCTGTATTTTTCCTCTTAATGAATTTTTGTCTTCTATACGAAACGATGAGTGAAAAAAAAAATGTTCATACAAAATTTTACAGGAGAGGTGATCAATGAGTCAGTCAGCACGAGCAGCTATATATATATATAATTAAAGTAGCGATGTGTCATCGAAAGGTATTTGAAAAGTGATCTTCTTTTCTTTCGATCTTTCCGTTACCTTTTATCCAGAAAATAAATATAGTTGTTTGAATTTGACTATTTCGATCTGTCAAGTACAAGTCCCATTGTTTCTTGAATATTTATATTTCGCCAATTTTCTTCTTGGTCGATTGCCTGGGAACTGAAATCTGCGACTAGATTGATCGCCAGGTGTTCTCATCGTTATAGAAACCTAGCGGTCAACTCGTTTATATAAAAACATTTTCCCTTTACCAGTTGTAATTCAACCTGTAACCCTACACTTTTAAACCTGACCACAGCGAGGAGTATTGTATCACAGGCTTTGTCAGCCCAGTCATGGTCTGGTAGTTGCGACTTGCAACGTGTAGAACATTATTCTGTTGTAATTGATTGCTTTTCTGCTTACACGGAAGGGCGAGAGGCATATAATTATCATGTCAGTGTAACGTCTGTAAAATGTCCGTTTATAACCTGGGGTGTGTCCGAGGGATTGACATGTTTTTACTATCACGTAAGTCGTTTATATCAATAGAAATTATAAATTAGGTATTTAAGGTACCACTGATAGCCAAAAGCTCACTCACATTAAACACTGGTAACACTTTGCGTAAGTAAGGAATTAGTCATACATTTATAGAATTTTCTGACATGAGGCTCATGACTACGATCAAAGTTTAGCACAGTTTTCCTCACTAAGCTTAATCGTAATTTAGCACAAAAAAATCGGTTTTCGAGGGCTGGTTGGTGAATATTATACTTAACACCTGAGTACCTACATCATAAAATTTGGATCTATTGCTTCATTAGTGATAATTTTTTATCTAAATGCTTCACAAATGCAGGGTTACGAAATAAAAAGCTTAATAAAATATTGTTGACTTGAAGAATCTTTATCAATGTGACCTACTTAGTAAGAGAGACTGATAGGTCAAATAAGAGTAAATAAATTGAGATGAAAGAGTATTTTTCCTTTGATCTCCGAACTTTTACCGAACTTTATCTCCGTGTGGAATCACATTGCTGTTCCACTCAATTTATTTTATAGAAATCGAATGGCTTGGTAAAATATTTGTGGAATATCAATATAATATGTTATTGGTTCAATAAGAATATCTGTTATTGATTCATGAGAATCTGATAATAAATAATCTTTAAAGATACTTATGGCTTAAAATTTTCCGAAGTGGAATCTTTAAGACAGTTTATTTTAGCTCTATTTTCGCATATTTGTTGAAAAAGGTGCTATAAAGGTAAGGTACCTTAACTATACTTAATGCTCTACTACTAATTGCTCTACTTAATCTAGTGAACCGATTGCTACAAAATTTAGCACGCAACATCTTGTGTTACTAGTTACTTTAAGTAGGTACTACTCTAGGTTCCAAGTTCCAACTCCTCAATCCTGATATTATACCTACGAGGTGTATAATACGAGTAGGTAGATATTATGCTATTGCTTCCCACTAAAATAATGAAGTTGAAATCGGTTTTGCGGACTAGGTATCTTGATAAAATATAACTGTTGAATCCAAAAATAAATATGTTAGAACAATTTTTAAGTTTAGCATTTAACTTTTACGTGGAACATAATATTATCGATTAAAGTTGACAAAGGTATGAAAGTAAATGACGCGGGTAAGTGCTTAACAAGGTACAAAACCAGCTTACTGTTGACCTTGGTATATTTTCCTACATAGATAGGTACCTTCAATGACTATACTACGGTATACTTGGCGCAAGGTGCTCGAAGTACCTAGTTAGATGCTTACCTGTCTGGTTTATTGCTTTGTATGAAGTATGAGATTAAACCTTATTTTCTACCTTATTTTGTTTATCGAAGTCTTATATTTCTTCACCAAGAAAGGGTTTAACTTGAAAGTCCGTCGGGTCTCAAAACATACTCGTTATAGCTAGATATAAATTTAAGACAGCACAAAACATCTCGCCTCGAGGATTAAATGCCCAAGAATCCCATGTCGGAGTCTGTGCTCTGTAGAAAGGAGCAAGTATCAAGGACGCCTGCGCGCGCGCCGGTTGTTCACCTCTGCAAGAATGCGCGGGACCGCCGGCCCTCTTGCGGTCGGCCGTCGGACCGGTGTCAACACGGACCGCTTCATGAATTGCCTATTGGAATACCATAAAATCGAGTTTGAATCGTTCATTCACAGTTGGTTTTGCACACATTGTAATTACATTAGGTAGGTTAATACAAAATTCAACCTACTTTTAAGCACTTTTCAAATTAAAAGTTTCATCCACTCTATCTATTGCTTGACCAGTTTCAGAAACGTTCTTAATATGAAAATCCAGTTTAGTGCTATTTTGCGCTAATAGAATACCGACCTAGGTATCTAAAATAACAAATCAAAAATAATTTAAGATCGAGTATTAATAATACTAATTATATTATGTTATATACATAATAATTCATATAATATTGTCGATTTAAGTTTTTTTTCTTTTCGGCAGGCCTTTTCCTAACTTGTCTAATACTAATATTAAAAAGTGTATCTGTCTGTTTGTCTGCTACGCTTTCAGAAGCAATCTTTTCAACCAATTTGGATGAAATTTGATACAGACAGATTTGTTAGATTGCATCCCGGGGAAAGACATAAGCTACTTTTTATTTGGAAAGTTAAGGAATTCTCGCGGGAATGAAAAATCTTAATCCACGACGAAGTCGCGGGCATCATGTAGTTCTATATATATTATTATAAAATCGGAATTTAGAACTGCTTAGTGCTGCAGCAAACTTTTAGTTCTAGTTTACTTAGCTTGTCCCAGTAACTGAACGATAGAAGCCCTATCAATGCAATTCAAACGATTATTTTGATACGGTTAACACGCGATGGTTAAATTAGTTGTTTTTTGGTGGACATATCTCTCGTCTAATTTATACAGTCCCCTCTATCAAACTATAAGGATCTTGCGATAAGACCCACTAGGGTGGTGGTTGGTGGTAAATTCTAAAGCAAACTAATTGACGATATTATATCGTAATGAACCCTCCAGTGCCACATCTGCTATTAGGTAATATTAGATCTTTCAATTTAATTTCGCAAAGGATATATTATTTAAGAACGAACTAGTCCCAGTATTGCATGTCTTCAAAAAATGTTATGAAGTTATTTCAAGGAACAACACTCCCATAGTTTTTCCCAATCGTTTGTTCAGTAAGATACATGTAGGTACAATTTTATTTCAAAACGTTAAAACTTAGCAATCACGTCTCCAATAAGTAGTACCCTTACATGCTAGTTTACGTTCTCATGGTATCGATCATCGTAAGTCGAATACGTACGTACTATGGTATAATGAAATCGTACAAAGGTGAATATCTTACGACTACAACGAGTATTTGTAAGACTCGTCAACCTTGATAGCAATTGGTATTTGCAGGTGCAAGTAGGTCGTAACTCGTAACCTCATTTAATTTTTATGGTACGACTTAAATTTAAGTGCAAAGTGGATTTTATGATAAAGTGTGAGAGCTTTTGGGTTTACAATAGAAGTTTGGTAATTTTATGTTGGCGTTGCTGCAAAATTTTAGACTAGGTTATTAACAAAATGGGAAAAGTGCCAGCATATGCTATTTTCGTGATAGAAAACTGGATGAAAGAGATTGGTAATCTAATAAATTCTGAGGTAGAAAAGGTACTACTAGTAGTTAGTAATTATATTACAAAACTTATATTATTATTAAGTTTACAGGGCATGGAAAATATTAGTCATAAATCATAAAATATACTTAAAACCAATAAGTCTTTCTTGAATACAAATTGTTTTCTAAACCCCTTACAAGACGACAAATTTATTATCAATGTGGGAATTTTCTTTGAGTCAAACTAATTGGTACATTACTCATCAGGTGTTTAATTTATAATATTCTAAGAACTTAAGTAACAACGAGCTATACATTAAACAAGAGATAGTTTCTAAAGACTCATTCATAAGCCATACTGACAATATTATTGTAAACAGTTTCAGTTAACATAAACATATGTTCACAGATGGCAAAGCTTACTCTTACCATTGAGTGTTTTAAAAACAAACACTCTTTGATGAATATATCACTTCACTCGACTTAGAGAGCTATGCGTTGGATGCATTTAGGATATCAACTATCAATCTTTAACATTAAATGTTCAGCTTTATTTAATACACTTCCAACTTCAACGATGTTTGCATTTTGTGTAGTAAAGCCCTTGCTTTAACCCTTCAAGCAAGCTTTATTATGGAACCAGTCAAGTAGTGGACGCACGCAGGTTACATGATTGGATGATTGGATTGGATTGGTTTTAGGTTTTACTCAACGAGGTGGATTGACATTGGGCTAATTATATTAGCATTACCTACTTCTAGTTTAGATGCAAAGGAAAAGGGAACCATATATGTATAAACAACCTTACTTATGTAATTTATTTTTGTTTGCGACAGAGAAGTACCAACTAAAGTTAGTTCAAAAATAATTAAGATCGTAGAAGTTGTTCAACTACAATTTATTTTTCCTTATTGGCAAGCTGAAAAGGTACCTAAATAAGCGCGTTTTACATAAATGCATGGCGCAATAATACTTTGATAGAGCCTCGAAGGGTCTCTCTTTTTAAATAATGAAACAACATCCATCCATCCAACATAGTTAATTCAGTATTAAATCAATATACGTACCTAAGTATTGTAATATTATTGATGTTATCCAATATCATTGATAATAATTATTACTAGTGCAACCTCTCTAGTGCGCAATCGATTTATTAAATACATCTAGGCTGAGTTATGTTTTATGAATTTGAAATATAAAATTGCGACCTGAGTCGATATTGATACGTATCATTTATCTTCTGTTAACCTTGACGTATATTGATAAAAAGCTAAAGATAATTAAAAGAAAACCGCCCTTTGAATTGGATAGATTTTTTGAAGAAAGCTTCAGAGCTTAATTTAAACATCTACACTTAAACGTCACTTTGTAGACTGGTGTTCTATGGATTAGTTAGTTAAATATTCTTAGGACAAGTAATTTATTGCCAAGTATTATAATATTCTTGTTGACCATATCATTTTTACGATCACCTTTTAGGTTTACAAGCCAATCAGCAAAACTCATTGCTGATTGATTTTTGATTTCATTCGGTCCATTAAATCCTGTAATCAGATTGAGCGTCAGTCAGATGGGGTCATAATATCAAGGCTTTCAGATTATTACAATCTTGATAGGCATATAGGTACCTAATACCTATCGTAGGCTGGTGAAATGTTTATTAAAATATAAGAGCATTTTGCAATCGATAGTCTAAGTTCTATGAATATACTCATTTATCAAATAACTAGATGATGCTCGCGACTTCGTCTGCGTGAATTAAGTTTTTCATTCCCGCGGAAACTCTTAAATTTTCCGGTATAAAAAGTAACCTATGTCCTTCCCCGGGTTACAAGCTATCCCCGTACCAAATTTCATCACACAGACAGACACACTTTCGCACTTATAATATTAGTATGAAAGTATGGATTTGCATTGAACGTGTACTGGAATAGTATAGTAATTGTTTTACTACTATAACTCTGTAGATGTAACACCTACCCCGGATTCTAAACTTACATAATTATATTAGTATCTACAATTATCTTATGATCATCATTCAGATAGAGTTGCGAGCACAGGGCAGTTCACAATATAGACAGGCTTTTCCCAAATGAACTAAAAAAAGTACGCAATATAAAACCCGAAAATGATTAAAGGTAGAGGTATCTCACAAAGAATCTCTTTGTTGGCTGATGTTGAAAAAAGCGAAACGAGTCTCGCAAATTTAATACTTCACATTGAAGTGGAACCCGTGGAATGTAGGACTGAGAGGAATTTCGCAACAGAACAACGAAAAATTCATTTGATTTTTTTTATGTCTGCCCGTTTTTGTATATTAATATTTTTTCTGCATTGCATACAGGTTTCATTTTGATGAAATTCCTTAGCCGGGAAAAATTTTCATTTTTAGTTACTTACTACGGTAGACTAGGGTAACTATTTATTCTCAAGGGATTTATAAGATTGGTTTAATTTGCAAAATGACTTTTTTAGGGTTCCGTAACCCAAGAGGAAAAAAAGAACCCTTATAGGATCACTTCTTAGGAGGACACTTAGGAGGACTTGCTTAGTTTTTCATTTTATATAACAGTGATTACAAATTATGGTTCCTAAGTCCGAACCTATAACGTGCTATACCTGACCCTTAATTAATTAGATTGCTCTGGTAATCAGTTTTTGTATAAGAGGGTTGTGGGGTGTTGATCTTTGAACATCGTAAATAACTAAAATAGGTTAGTGTTAGACGTTGAAATTAGATTAATCGGGCATTGTAACTCTCGCGAACTAAGTATTGTGGCCTGGCCGATCGCCAACTATACCTAATACTCACCGAGAATACTCCCAGAGAATTATTTACATCAATTTTCTCACAGACTAAACAGTTTTTGCTCATATGAAATTGTGTTTGCGAGTTTCTATTGAAGCGGTTTGATAATTATTTAATACCTAGCTGATATCCGCGACTTCGTCCACGTGGTTTGAGTTTTTTTTATTTCCGCGGGAACTCCTTAATTTTTATTATGTGCTATTCCAGACTATAATCTATCTCTGTGCCAAATTTCATCCAGATCCGTTCAGCCGTTGGGGCGTTCAGCGAGTAACAAACATCCATCCATACATCCATCCAAACTTTCGCATTTATAATATTAGTATAGATTTTACAAGCAGCTCTTTCAATTTACTAAGTTAAAGCCTTTTGTGAGAAATAGAAATTCCTTTTGGGTATAACGTTTATTTTCAGAGTAGTTTAAGCTTTACGAACTTATCTAAGAAGTATACTCTACCCACCTAGTTGTTTTTCCGACCACGTCATTTCGTACTTTTCTTGCTTATTTTTTTTATTATTGCTGCTATGATTGCTAATAGGTGTTTTAATAGATTCGCAAATTTTATTTATTTCGATATAATTAAATAGATTCTAATAAACAAAAAATTGTGGCTGAATTTATTTTGATAACTTTATTTAACATTTTGTGTAAAATATTAATTAACACCTATCAAATAAATGCAAGTGTAATGATTAATGATTCTTAAATAAAAATATTAGATATTTACGTATGTTTACTAAGAAAAAATAAATATTGGTCGCAATTAAATAATGTAGGTAACTAAACTAAACTAATTTTTAAGTTCGCCAAACTTAGCTTTTCTATCTCCATTTGCTATTCTGTTTATGCCTCCAACTAAATTAGAAATGTCTAAAATTAAGGTACCTATAGTAGATACCATATACAGAAACAAAAATTTCCCTAATTTGTCTTTGTTTTTTGTCTTTGAGTGTGTCTGTAGCGGTCCAAACTATTGGATGGATTTCGGAGAAAGTGAAACACGGCTGAATCCAGAATAAACTGTATTGAGATATAATAAGAAACAAAAGAAAGCTTCCTGCAGCGAAGTTTTCAAAATGAATTTTAAATAGACGCATATTGTTACCATGCTTCCTGGAAAACTAATGATTGAAGAGTCATTAGCGGGCAAGGAAGTAGCAGACGCAGTGACAGCATATTGTGTTTATATATCCGGTCATTACTCATTACCCTACAGAATATAGATATCTTTCTCATGCGCGTTTAGCGATTTGAAAGAGATAAATCTCGTGGATATAATGATAAGATATGATAAGTAAAACTATCTGCTGCTGGCTTAGATAACTGCTCTAAAGTACTATATTGTGTATATTAATATAATATATTGTGTATAATAATAGTTAGTATTATATTGTGTCTAAAGTCTTACTTTTATTTTCAATGCTTTAATCTTAAATTATGCACAGATTATATAACAAAGTTATTCAACTTTATGTAACAAAACTGATTTTACCCGAAGCTAATTTTCGCCATTAGCTATAGCGATAGTATTGCAAAACTGAAGGTGATTATGTTCTAGTCATCAAAGATGATGATATCAGAATATCCACACAAACAATTATTTTGGTTGGTTAGTTAAGTGGAGCTTTACTATTACTGTAGTAGGTACTCCTAGTACTACTACTGAAGTACTACTGTAGATTGTTTTCTATTATTTCCTGCTCCGAAAAAACTTTCATTTTTTAAAATAATTAACTTAACTTTCATTTTTTAATATAATTTATTATGTAAACGAATTTAGATTTTTATTAATGAAAAAACATCTAAATTCGTTTATTTTGCATTTCCAAAGTTATTATATTTTGGTGTTTAACAACCAGTTATACCTACTCTAATTCTTGTGTAGACCTAGGATATCAAAACAATGTATACCTACTATAGTTTTCTTTTTTTATCCACTACAAGATAGCCCTTGACTGCAATCTCACCTGATGGTAAGTGATGATGCAGTCTAAGATCAAAGATGGTAGCGGGCTAACCGGTTAGGGGCATGGCAGTTATTGTATATAACATATCCGAATTTTACTATTTTGTATGCATTATGAAGATGTTATTAATTAAAAATTACACGTCCTAATTGTTCGCTTCATGTCGATACGCGTGGGAGAATTAATTCAACCATGTAGTTACACGACGCTCACTATCTCACGTACATTGTAATTTTGTCTACGGTCTTGTCTATTGTTTGTTATTTTTGTGCCGCTTGAGTAAGCTACTGTAGTAAAATGTGAAACTATTCAATTACGATTTGAGTAACAGTTCCAAGCAAGGGTGGACAGATTTCTTTTGCCACGTCTTTGAACGATTCTTTGCTTTTAATTAGGTGTGATTGTGCTTAGTTAAGTGTACGAGTGGTTTATAATTAAGAAAAATTTGAGAGTCTACTGTAGGTAGTAGGTAGGTACTACGTTCTAAATAATTTCTGTTGTACACCATTTCTAAACTAAACTAAAATGATAGCTCTATTTATATTGCTACCCCTTTCATAATACTCCCTGCGGAAAGGGGCCTAGATTTAGAGCTGTCATTTTAGCTTAGTTTATAGATTGGTTTAAACAGAATTGGCCACATTCAAATTTTTCGTCATATTAATGCCAAAATAACATTGTTACCCACTCCTTTATTATACTAAACTAGCTTTTCTTTCAGCTTCGTTCCATTTTCATACAAATTTCAAACCGTTATTAGTTTGCCCCTTATTGCCCCACAGACGTTGAATTTTCAAAAACTCTTTTTGTTTACCCATCCCGATTTGTCCAGTAGTTTGAGCTGTACGTTGATAGATCAGTTGGTCACACACTTTTCTTTTTATAAATGCATTCGATAGATAGTAAAGGTACTCAGCTAAATAAGTTTTCGTTTTATTTTAGTAAAATGAGCGATGTATTAGCTTTGAGCATTATGGTTACTAAAATATTACGTGTCTGAAGTCTGAACGTAATACCGACTTCTTTCTTTCTTCAAACACGCACGTTATCAAACTGTGACGATAACGCTTCGATTAAGCGGCACGAATTGAATCATTCTAGTATCCGTTCTGTTAGACACGCAAACTGCCGCATAAAATTATTTTTATACGCTACAGAAGGATTGTACGCATTTTGTATTTTCGTAGACTGCAAAAAAGCGCTTGGTTATTAAACGTCCATTTCTTATTGTTTCAGGATTGATCCGCCGGTTGTTCAGACAGAATACCAAATGGAGAACAAAAATAATGTCACAGCAACCCAACAGCCCCTCACGCAGCAGCAAATTATGGCTCACCACGTCCATCCCGACCAAATATATACGCCACAACACTCACAGTTACCTGCACACATAAACAGCCAGTCTGCGCAAATTCAACCGAATGGCGTCATGCATCAAGTATTACAAAGTCAATATCAATCCAACATGAACGCACGATCGCCGCTCCTAGAAAACAGGCACGAAATGTATGGTACCGCACTCAATCACGATTATGCGAGACATTACGGAGCGAACGACAATTACAATTATCCACAATCACCTCCTCGACTTGAAAGAACGGAAATCCATACAGATCACAACGTTAATCACGAACTGCATAATATCCCAAAGGGATACAACGCGGAAGTTTATCAAGACTATTTAAAACGAAACCCACCGAAAGATAGTAACCAAATATATCAAAACCATCAACCTATGTATAGACCTAATATAAATCAGTACGGCACAAAGCCGTATCTTCCTTATTCAAACCGAATAGGGCCCCAAAGTAACACTGAGTTATTAAGAAAACAGTACAATGAAATTCAACAAATGAAAATGCAACAGCAAATGCATTACCAAAATCAAGCTCAAATGCATCAACAGCAAAAGTTTGCTGAAAGACAACTGTTGCTGCAGCAAATTCACGGTGTTCAACCACCGCCTAACTTACAGAATAGTATATACTCTGATAGTTCTTACAGAGATTTAGATCGATATAGTAGTAAAAATGATTTCAAGGACTATAGCAGCACCGACTTGTCAAAAGACTTGGATAGGTATTCTAAGAATAATGAATACAAAGATTTACAAAATAGGCAATATCAAGAGGGTCATTGGCAATCAAATCAAGGTGATTATCGAGACTTAGAAAGGCAGAGACCAGAGCAGGACAAGTCAAAAAGCAATTCTCCTCCATCAGATTTTAATCAAAAAAATGCCGATATGATCTCACCAATGAAATCTAGCGAGTCTAGTACACCTAGTATAAAGTCACCCTCATCCGACAGTCGTCGTAGTAGTAGTGGTACGCAGGCGTTACGATCTCCGACTGCCCAACGAATGCCCTCAGCTCCCGTGACTTTATCTGGAATGCTCTACAAACAAGGTTCCGATGGTTTGAAGGTTTGGCGTAAGAGGTGGTTCGTTTTGTCAGAATACTGTCTGTTCTACTACAAAAGTAAGTATTATCTTATAATATGAAATAACAATAAACTCAACCATAGTCAGCAAAGTTCTGGTTTTCTACAATAGTGGTGCAAACGGTCCACCACTATGATCTTTAAAACAATAAGTCGTTGGTCCACCACATTTGAATTTTAACGAATGAATAACGCGTTTATGACTGCACCGCTATCCTAAAAACCAGAGCATTATTTGCACCATCTCTTTGTTTTGTAATGCTTCTATACAATTTTTGTAGTAACGATCTCAATAATTTCTATTTTTAGGTCAAGACGAAGAAAAACTCTTAGGATCCGTCCTTTTGCCTTCATACAAAGTCTCGGCTTGTACCGCTGAGGATAAAGTGATGAGGAAATTCGCGTTTAAACTAGAACACGCAAATATGAGGACGTATGTATTAGCTGCGTTAGACCAGGAGGCTATGGTGAAGTGGGTAAAGGCGCTCACACTGGCGGCTCTGATGCAAACATCCAAGTAAGATTTCATTCACACACCCTCGAACCTGTTTCCGTATCTATATCCGGAATGCAAGCTATACCGTAAATATTCATCAGTTGTTATCAGTTTACGTTTTTATAAATCCTGGGGGAGCTTTCTGATTTTTCGGGATAAAAGTAGTACGAGTAGTTATTATCAACTGAAGCTATCGCAAATTTCTTTAGACTTTGTTTAACAGATGGGACGTAAAAAAGTAGGTAACCGACAGCCAGACAGACATACTTACATGCAGGCTGAGCACAGGCCTCCACTCTTATAGGAAAGAGCTAATTAGAGCTGCCACGCTGCTCCAATGCGGGTTGGCGGGCTTTAACAACTATTTAATATGCTAGTGATAATAACCAGGACCGACGGCTTAACGTGCTCTCTGTGGCACGGGGGTGAGAGACCGCCATCTTCCTAACTTCGGGCTGGTACTGAGAATTTTTAGTCAGAAAAACTCAATCCTTAATAGGGACGATGACAACTCAATCAAATCAGCAACTCTATCAAACTTAAAAACGCACTTCTAGTATGGAAGTTGTATGAAATTCACTGTTGTGATGTCATAAAATTACAACGCACTTTTTTTCTTTAATCTATATTTTAAAATGGTTATCAAACTTAAAACTAACCGAGGATGTAAATTTTAGGTCTTTTGGAAGACCTATTTAATAATCAGCTAGAAATAATTTATTTTTGACATAGGCATCATCCCTATTATGGCCAGACACGGGACCTCATCGGCCGCAGTCGAACATGCCAAGTACTAGACCAACGAGGCAGTCAAATACTTATGAATAATATTAAATTATTTCCAAAACGTGTTAACTTAATAAAAACTGGTCTTTGTTTTTAGTGAGCAGCAACAAAAGCAAATTCATCGGGCAGCTGCACAAACAGAGGTGCGTGTTATTGTCAGACAGCTAACATTTACCGATGGTGACCAACAATTAGGCCGCCGGAGCGAAACCAAGGACAGATATTTCTGTGCCGTTATAACTGCGGATGATTTGTGGATACAACCGCAAAATTGATAGCTTAATAATTACTGGTTCTTTCCTAAGCTTACAGTTAAATTACATGTTAGAATCTAATATAGTAAAAGACTTATATATACACATTTAAATTATTTATTACTATTAGTACATACGAGTACATAGGTATTAGTACTAGGTACATTGGTAAATTTATGATTTTCAGCCGACCAATCCGTTTCCGTTCCTAAACTGTGTATTACAAATTTATTAGTAGGTATAACTAATTTAGTAATTAATTTTTAAGGATGGAGATCAAGCTGGTCCAACGTACGTAAACGCTCCTCCTAAACCTAGACGAGCAAATGATGGCTATAATTCTCCCAGTCCAGATATGTAAGTTGGCTTTTGTTTTTGCAGTTATATTCCTTATTGTTATTATGGTTTATTTGCATTTCATTGATTTAAATAATTTTACAGGTACGATCCAAATTACGATCTACTCAAAAACCCTGCATCACACTATAGTCAAGGCACTAGTCACACTCGATACCAGGACATAGCCTACAGTACAAAACAGGAGTTATACACACGCAGCCCACAGTCGCCACCCTCGCAACCGCAACCACCTTATCAAACAAAACGACCTTACGACATGCAACAACTTTCTTTACCCTTATCAAAAACTGCTTTCGACAATCCAGAAAAAACTTCAAACACGTCTATCAATAAGTCTAATCCTCAATCCCCTTATTTTGATAATAGGTCAGCTAGAAACCAGCAACAGCAGTCGCAAGAAGACAAAATTGAAAACTTATACGAAAAGAAATCCAATTACAATCCTTTTCTTCAAGATTATGGTGGAAGAGTTGAACAAAAGACGAAAGATGATGAAAAAAGTAGATCTATATCAGAATCGAATAAAACATCGATTTACAATGAAAGTTATCCCGAGTCTCGAACCAACTCAAAGACATACGTTGATTCTAATGTGTACGGAAGAGATGTGTTTGGTGATGTAAATATTATGAAGGCCAGTAAACCGAGCACAATGAATGAGCGACTGGCTGAAAGACGCACTCCTGATGCCTATGGTAGATCAACAACGATGTCAGCATACAATACAGATAAGATTGGAGACTATGAAGATATTTATGCGGCTTATGGAAATGACACTGGAAAAGCATACCCTAAATCACCAAATCCCTCTCAGCACCGGGATACTATCAGTTTATCTAGCCATAAATCTCCGCAAGATCAGCTTTCCAACTCAGTATGTATTATTAAATTTTAATTGTTATGTACAGAGTTCGACTGTATATTTTCAAAAAATGCCTTTTGAGTATAAAATTTTCATTGTATTCAAACTGTTAGAAATTCGACGATTTTAAATTCGTTTGTTAAAGAAAGAACTAGCGTTTCTTAACGGCTATTAATTTTATATTTTGAAATTATAATCATTAAGGTATAATCCGTCAGATTTATCTAGTCCGGTGGCCGAAATTGGAACAAATTTTTATGACTGTTATTTTTTTACATTGATGTAGAATTTTAGTACCTATTTTTTTTACGTATAACGCAAGCGATCTATATCTGTTTCATGTTTCCAATGCCGAATATTAGTTTATTTTCCTATATTTATTATAAACGTTATATTATTTGTGTAACTGTTTATGTATTAGTATGTAGGTATTTGTTTGTATGTTTATATTAATACACCACCCGCAAGTTAATCTCCTTAACTTCTCCTAATCCAAAGGTTGCCTGGCAGAGATCGCTACTAAGCGATAAGGCTGCCTTTTTGTATTCTACTTCTTTCTTAGTCTTTTCTGCTGTGTTTTTTTATATTTTTGTGTTGTGGTGTACAAATAAAGAGTAATAATAATATATTCTATATGATTTCAGGTTTCAGAGAAAACATTTAGTGGGCCGTCAGTGTTACGGAGGAAAAAAATGCAAGCAAGTGGTATTCAGCCAGCAATGCCGCGCCCGCACAGTGCAGATTTTTTGGAATATGAATCCAAAAATGAAGCGCTTTACAAAGTAACACCAACTCAAAATATGCAGGATCCATCTAAGCAACCGCCAAGACCAAAATCTAGTCTTGACATTAACTCCTACTATGATCCCAGCTCAGATAAATATTACTCTGAAGAAAGTTATGCACAAAAAATGCGCCAATCAGCACAATATTTGCAACAACAGGGCCTTGGACCCAAAAATATACAAATACCCTTAGAAAAATATGCAAGTGGTCTAGCTGAGAAACAGTTACATTCTCCGTATACTCATCCCACAAACAATAACTATGAAACTGAGTTTAGTAATAGGAATATTCGTGATAACGTCAGTTATAATTCAAAATATAGCGATCTTGAAGGATTGAATTCTAATTGGACGCTAAAAGAAAAAGAATTAGAAAACCAAAAAGAGTTTTTAAATAGAAGCGGTAGTGTGATGAGTGATGGCTCACACATCAGTGCATATGTAAAGGATGCTGGTAAATTTGATCCGGGGATCGAGGGATTTATGAGATCGGCGAGTGCTAGACTGCCGTCATCTGCTGAAAGAGAAGGAGAAAAGAAAGTACAGCAGGTTAATATTTTTGATCAATAAATTTTGTAATGCTATACAACTAGGCTAAATGAAGGCAGCAAACTTTATAAACAAACAAACAGCAAGCAGTCCATACTGTAATTTAATATTTTAAACTAGCTGATGCCCGCGACTTCGTCCGCGTGGATTGAGGGTTTTTGATTCCCGCGGGAACTCTTTGATTTTCCGGTATAAAAAGTAGCCTATGAGCTATTCCAGACTATAATTTATCTCTGTGCCAAATTTCAACCAGAGCCGTTCAGCCGTTCTGGCGTGATTGAGGAACAAACATCCATCCATCCATCCATCCATCCAAACCTTCGCATTTATAATATTAGTATAAATAATTTTGTTTATTTTCAGCGCGAAGAGTCAATGAAAAGGCTGCTTGAGTGGAAACAGAGAATGTTACAATCCCCACTTACTAGAAAAAGTACTCCGGCTACAATTTCTTTATCCAGATCATTGAACCAAAGTCGTCAGTCATTGAGATCTGATCAGTACAAACCCAAAACTTATAAAAACGCTTCTTATAACAGCTATTCTTCGGATGATGAAGGTATTTGATTAAATATTAATTTAAATATCAAACTGAATTCAGTAGAAATGACGGCAGCATGAATGCCTCGTTACAATAAAAACTTTCGTAATAGCATGTTTAAGTATCTTTTATGTTCTTTTTAATGCATGAACTATTAAAAAGTTTAAAGAAACAGAAAAAGGTAATATGTTACAATATATTTTATGTAAGGAATTTAAGATAAAATATGTGTATTTTATTAACGAATTTCCATACTAATATCAATTTAATCAGGCATCACTTTGCCTTTATCGTTACATGGACATTCAGAAAAGTTAAAACGCCAAGTAGATTAAAAGTTATATTTTTATTTTTATGAATACTATGCATATTATGTTATAATATACCTACATTAAAACTTTACAATAATATAATATTATGATGACTTCGCTTTAAGGATAGGTACCTTCCTGCCTGCTGGGAAAAATTGACACTAACATGATATTTAATTAGTTTCGTACAGGTGGTGGGCTATGGATATTATTTTGGTGGTATTGTATGAGTAGTTGCATTTTTTTACATGTCTTATTTTTGTATGTTAACTTTACAATAAAATTAAATATTATACTTACTAACAAAATAATAACAACTAAAGATCAAATCTAGATTTTTTAAATATCATTCTTCTTTTAAAAATAAATAATCAAATATTGGTTTCGCTTTTGCACCCCAGAAGAAACACCGGGTACTGATCTGCAAAATACGAGCAAAATGCAGGCAGGAAGGTCCCATAAAGTACATGTCGCAAGTCCTACCTTTACGCGACTGATCTCTCCGCACACGCTTAGCTCACCCTCCCTTGCAGAACATACTTCCATTAGAGAAAAAGAAATCATAAAAAGTACAGAGAATGTGTATGAGAATATCCTTAGTACATTATCAATTCCCAAAGTAGAAAACGACGTTATTGTTAACGATACACAGGAGGAAAAGGAAAATGATTGCGACTTGTCCCCTCTAATTTCTAAACTATTGGAAAATCAAGTCAGTTTAACAAATGAGATAGAAGAAGATAGTTATGAAACTCAAGATAGTGAAGCAGAATCTGAAACGCAAATTGAATATACCGACAATGATTTAGATGAAGTGTTATTAGCATCAGATACTGAAAATGAAAACCGTAAAGAAAGTAATGAGAACATGGAAATAACAACAATAAATAAGGAAGAAAGGGACACGCATTTAGAAGAAACTACTGTGCGCACTTTGGGTGAAGATCATTATTTACCTATGAGTCCGCGGAAGATGTCAGTAATCGAACCTGCCCACAAAACAATTTTGGATAACTTAAGTGTATTTGATCACACAATGCCTACGGCTTATGAAGATAATCCTTACGTGGAAATGAACCTGGGCACTGAAGAAGACGATATGCAGGCATATGAAATTGTTTGTGTCAATAATGGTAAAGCTGAACCTGTTTATATGGAATTAAATCATGTTGGATTGGAAAAATCTACTCTAGATGAAGCAAAAGCCGATTGCGTATTAGACGCAACATCAAACTTTGCAGACACAAAAGAACTAACATTGAAAAGAATATCAAAGATCAATATAAATACAAAAGACAAAGCTAATTCATCGGATACAGAAGAGGAAAGTTCTAAAGATGTTTCGCTGGATGTGCCCTTTTCGAGATTTAGTATTTCAGACAATTTTCGACCAGCGTCATATTACCTTAGCGGAAGTAGGAGTATTTTAGATAGACAAGATAGTTCAGACAGTGACATTGTTCCTCCTCCGCCTATACCAACGTCCTCTCCACCTTTTGATGATTTACTAGATGAAGAGCTTTCTAAATATATTATGGATAAATTGGACAAATCTGATCTGCCACAAGATAATTCTATAATTAAAATGTTGACCAGTGAAAATCAAAATTTAAGTAAAATGAAGAGAAAAACAACGTCTTTAATGATTTATGGAAGTAAAACTTCTATTCACGACACACTTACACGAGGTGAAAAAGTTCGCAGCAGTAGGGCAAGCCTGACACTTGAAAGAACCAAAGTCAGTGAATTATCGAACAATGTGTTTAGTAATTCCATTATAGAACAACACAATATATTAAGCTGTAACGAAACTGATTCTTTGAGAAGTTATAATGCAGATAAAGCTTGTTCTAGATTATCAGTGGAATCGGATACTAGTAGTCGATTCGAAATGGCACCTTCAAATATTTCTTCTGAAATAACAAGTTTAGTCGGCTCTGACTCGATGGTGGATTTACGACATCCCTATGAAGTTTACAATTTTGAAAATTTTATGAAACGAAGGCCTCTTTCTGATGATTCTATATTTGATCTGCCGGAATCCGAAAATATTGTGCCTAATGTAAACTCTTTTAATGTAAATTTCGATGAATACTTAGAATCTTTGGAAGCTTCTACGAATGAAGTTGAGCCTGTAACACCAACAACAAAAATAAACAATGCTAATACTATTACTATTACAGCAGCTACAAGCAGTTCTGATACGAATAAAAGGATTGCCGTAGACCATATTCAAAATATACATATGCGTTCTTCAAGTACCCCTGCAAGCCAAAATCCAGTAATGCATGCTGAAGAAGATAGGAATAGTACAGGAAATCAGTATGGTTATATCAATAATCATACTTTTGAATACTTAGGATCACAAAGTTCTAGTAGTTCAACTGGAAAACCAAAATTACCATTATCTTTTTATAGCAAAAGCTATAATAGAGACACATTGAAAAAGAAAAACTTAAATAGTGATATTATGGCCGATAAAATAAAAGAGTTTGAAGGTGAAAAACTATCTATAAGGCAAAGTAATGAAACAACTGTATCTTCTACTTCAACTGGATTTCACAGTAGAGAGAGTTCTGCTGAACATAGTGCTCCTTATTATTATTCAGATTTATCCTCACAGGAACATATAAATGTTCTTCCAATATCACATTATTTGAAAAATACAAATATTCACCGTAAATTGAATAATCAACGAAGAAGAGGACCAATGCACAGAAAGAACGAGATTTCACACATTCACAATCCAATACGGGATAATCACGTATTATTAACAGAACAACCATTTGATTTAGCTGCTTCAGCTAGGAGTGTTTCAGTTGAATTCTTAAGTGTGGTTGAAAAAAACCCAGATATAGATTTAAAAAATATTTATGAATCGAATAGTAGCAAAATTTCCAAAATTCCGGAATCGATGAATTTGATATCTAGTCTTGGGTGTAAGAAGAGTTTAAAAAATAAAAATTGTGAGCCCTTTTCATCAGAAGGAAATAATTCAAGTCTTAATAGTATACATACTAGCCCCTCACATAAAGTTTCTTCAGGCAGTATGTCCTCCCATTGTAGTGGAAATTCATCTAATACAGTTTATTATGATGCTGAAACAGAAACAAGTGCATATGAAAATGTTTTGTACCAAGGAGAGAAACATTGGGATGAAGATGTTTTATGGCGAGATAATTTAAGACGCGTATCACATAGACATGCCCGTTCTATGGATGATTTAGACTCTTTGCCTTCTGAACGTACATTATCAGATAGAGCCTATGCAAATGCATCTGCGATGAATAGTATTAGGCGTGTTAAGAAAAATATTCAGGACAGAAGTACAAAAATTGCAACTTATGTTAATTGTGATATACAAGGTCAAATTCAAAGAAACCGAGATGGCAATACTCACGAAATCAAACAAAGTTCCAATGAAGTAAAAGAGGAAAATGATGTTTATGTAAGACTAGTAAAAGACTCGGAAATATTAAATGAACAATCTGATGAAGGAGTATACGAACAACTTACTATAAGTTCAACGGAAAATTCACTTACTTTACAAGACGTATCATGTAATTCTCAAAGAAATCAGGGGAAGAACAAACGAAAGTTCGAAATAGATAGAGAAAATCTTAGACAGTGGGATTTGATGTCCAGCGGTCTAATGAAAAGCGAGCTAGGGCGCGTGCGGGGTGTAGTTGCAGGTTTGGGCACGAGTGAGCCCCATTGTAACAAGCAGGTAGAGAGAGCAAGCAATGAAGGTATCTTATAACATAATATGGCCCTATGAGGTTCATTAATAATATTATGTAAGTTCCATTTCTCTTGTGATTCTCAACAAAAATTTGACTTAAATTCAATTTACAAAGATTTTTAATTTGTATGGTATCTACCATTTTTATTTATTTTGGTTTAATAAATGGGTTAAACACGATAAGGTGTCTAGAAACACGTTTGGCAATTGGCATGCTATACTTAACATGGATTTTGTGCAATAATCAATGTATAATGTAAATAATAATTTCAAATGATACTAATACATTATGTTCAACACTTTATCATGTTTTTACCACCTATATTGAATCATACATAGTAGAGTTATAATATATCTTAAAAAGCAATGAGTGATATAAGGTATTATCAATTACAGCTTCTATGACAATGTCAGGCACAAATGTAGAACCCGGCTCAAATATTAATAATAATACCAACCAAATAAGTCAGCAAACTTTGTCAAAGAAAGCATTTCTCGGAAGTAATACATCGATCGGAAGAAGTAATAGGGATGGCAATATACCGGTGCGAGCTGTTAGTCCAAGAGTACGGTGGGTCGAAGAGAAACCATCTAATGAACAGTATTGTTCGCAACAGATAACATCATCACAACAAAACGTAAGTAAATTCATGCTAATAGTATAAATGCGAAAGTGTGTCTGTCTCTCTGCTACATTTTTACCGCCCATCTTTTCAACCGATTTTGATGACATTATGTATAAAAATGGCATGACAAAATGTGAAATAATCATTTTAATACCTTTCAAATTGGTCAAAAAGACTTTTTTTTAAATTTATTTTGTACCAAAAAGGAAGCACATAATATCTTTATAAGAAATCTCTACCAGTGACCCTAAAAAAATACTACTAGTGAAAGTTAACAGGTAAATTTAATTATTTTTAGTTAAACACAATAACAGGATCAGAAGAAGCATGGACGACTGTAAGGTCACCATCGCGAGTTTTACAACAACCGATTAGGGCGGTTAGTCCTAGAATAAGAAGAAACACAGAACACGACGATATGGTATGTTAAATGTATATTTTTAAATGAAATATTATTATAATAGTCAACGCGATGTAGTTGAACGGTTTAAATATTTTTTATATCAGTTTTGTTTTATGTTTTTTTACGCATTTTGACTCTGTTCTGCTTCATCTTTTGTTGCAATAGCGTAAAGATGTCCAAAATCAAGAATCAAATGAGATACCATCAGCTGGAGAGCTTTTGGGAAGAAGTCACGAAGAGCTAGTTTTGCTTTTGATCCAATTGAGGAGACGTCACGCAGCTACCCATCGTTCTATTGAGCAATGCTGTATTCAGATTAGTAGTATTGAGGTGCTTTTTTATGCTTTTTTATGTTCATTTTTTTATCACTGTACTACGGCTTTTTGTTGGTGCATTTTAGTTTTGGAGTTCTTTAGCCGCGTTGAGCACTTTTTGCTAGGGGGTAAACTTGTGGATTCGCGTCACCGACATGCTAGCGTTGTTACGAAGACAAAAGGTCTTAAATATAAATACTACAACTTTAATTCCATAGTTTTAAGGTTTATATAATTTTTTTTTATTATTTTAAATATTCGTTTTCACTTCTATCGGCAGTCCCTATGACTGCCAATTTTTTTTAATCACTGTACTACAGCTTTTTGTTGGTGCATTTTGGTTTTGGAGTTATTTAAATTTTTTATTGATATTTTATGTGTCTTTTAAGCCATACGAACTTTATCTAAAATAACAAAACATGTCTTACAGGATTGCCTAAGCTCCCTTAAAGCCATGGAAAGGGAAGAAAGCCTTCAACGTTTGGAACAATTAAAGTCTCAATTAATGGAATTAGAGAATCATTACGAAAAGAGCAAACCGTTAGTACAATTGGTTGACAATATGGTAAAACTTGGGTCTTTGTATAACAGACCTGGTTCAACTATTGAAAGACTGGAGAGAAATCAGAGGCTTAGACAAAAAGTTCTTGCAGAGCATGCTATAGAACAACAAAGGTTAGAATTATTCAAATCATACTTACTATTAAAAATAATGAAGGAAATAAATATTTAAGTCTAGATGATTCCCGCGACTTCATCCGCGCGGATTAAGATTTTTGAATTCCTGGGTATTAATTTTCTGTGATAGAAAGTAGCCTTGGATGTAAACTACCTCGATACCAAATTTCATTAAAATTGAAAAGATGGGCCCTTAAAGCGTTGCAGACAAACAGACAGATAGAAAGACAGACAGACACACAGACCTTCTTTCGCATTTATAATATTAGTATGAATTATTGATATAGAAATGACATTGTTAGCTCATGAAATCCTAGTTTGGGGCCAGGAACTTGGCTAGGTACTGTTTTGTATCGATTTTGATTATTATTACTACTTAACTCTTTTATAAACAACTAGCTGATGCCCGCGACTGCGTCCGCGTGGTTTAAGTTTTTTGATTCCCGCGGGAACTCCTTAATTTTCCGGGATAAAAAGTAGCGTATGTCACTCCCCAGGTCCTCAACTATATCCATGCCAAAAATCACATCGATCCGTTGCTCTGTTGCGGCGTGATTGAAGGACAAACCAACAAACCAACAAACAAACCCACTTTCGCATTTATAATATTAGTAAGTAAGTATAAGAAACAAAGTTGCAGTACGCGGTGTATGTGTATTCTATCGTTGATTTGTAGATTTAATGCGGTTTTGATCATCATGTGGAACATTTTACGATGAAGGTGTTTATTTGTATAATATGTACATGTAATACCAATAGTACAAAGAAAAGGTAAGCCCAAATTGAATTTCAGGTGGCTCGAAAGCGCAGCAGCGGGTAAACCTTTAGAAACAGAAGCTGCAAGAGTAAGAGTTGCTGAATTATGGGCACTTGAGCAAGAACTGGCAGACGAAGCCGCCATACTACAAGGTCTAAAGACTGATAAGGACGCTATTGATTCGCTGCTTACTGGTAAGTTTTAATTTTTTTTAGCAACTACTTACAACAGTCAATTCGTTTTAATTTTGGCTAAGGTGACTAGAATACTGTAGGTACAGTCGATTACACACTTTTTGTAGACATCTTACGGAGAAGTCTTGATTATTGCACTACTTACTTATTTCTTTCGGCTACAAGCCTCGGTGCATTCTTACACGTTTACCTATTTTATAGCTTAACTATAATCCGTGGGTTATTTATTTAATTTTCTTAACATCCTATCTTTTCAGGAGTTCGTAGCAAGCTAGATAGCGTGAACATCGGCACTCGAGCACAGCCTTCGGGCTTGGAGGCAGAGTTAGCCCGCGTGCATGCCATGCTGGCGCACAATTCTAAGGTTTATAAGGTTTTTAGCTATACCATGCACTTTTTATTTTATTATATTATTTATTGTTATTTCATACTGATTGATTCATGCAGAAGTATCCTTATTTTGTATTTGCACAAGCATTCTATTATTTTATCAACGCATTTTTTTGATTTAGTGAGATTTGTACCTAACTACAGAATGAGACGCATGTAATGCAAATAATAAAATAATGATCACGTCTTCGAATTCCACATGCCCCTCAAGGCCACAGCACGCGGCATCCTAGATTCATGAACCTCAGAATAAGTTAACATTAGTGGTCTAATAATAACATCTTCTGCTACTTCGGTTTGCTTGTTTGTGGCATGTCAATTGCCTCTCTGTAATTACTTTTTTTTCTTTCTTTCCGAATATTCTGATATAATCGATATCTAGCAGCTGAACTGACTAAGCATTAGTTTTGCCTATCACGAAAGGTCAAAGGCATTTGTCCGATTTTACTACAAAAGACTGTCTCTCCCACTGTCCACTGACCGATCGGTGTACCTTCCTCCACTCTCATAAGAGAGAGAGAATCAGGAGCTTAGACCTACCACGCTACTCCAGTGCGGGTTGGCGGGCTTTGCCGATTATTATCATATTAGTCATACGGACCGACGGCTTAACGTGCTCTCCGAGGCACGGGGATGGAACACAGTCAACTTCCTAACTCCGGGCTAGTACTTAGAATTTCTAGTCAGAAAACCCCAACTGTTTACACGGAGTAATTTTATTGCATTTCTAACAGAAACTAGAGCAAACGGTAGCAGATAATGCACGTTTGGAACGGGAGCTGCATCATCTACGTCGCGCGCTGCGAGCTCAACGCGCTAACATTCACGCTCAACCTTCGCATCCAACTGCTATGCTAGAAGATGGTAAGCATTATTAGAACAATTTACCTACTGAAAGTACATTTACCTATTATATATGTTTATTTCGAATGTAATATTTGAAATCAACATTTTTTAAGTATTGTGTTTTAGGTATGTTATCTAGGATGTGCACTTATAAATGACTAGCTGATCCACACCAGTTTCCTTTACTGCGCCTAGCTTGTGATTGGTAATTCTTCTAGCGTCTCTATATAAAGACGTGTTTTATCGTTCTTATCTTACTTTATTAGGTAACTAGCCATGTTATACAAATAACTATCGAGTCCTTACTTTCATTTTGTACTAGGTAAATCGAAAATCATACTAACGGCTGATTTTTTTAAAAAATTTTATTCTAACAAAAACAGGTTTTTACAAATTACATCTCCACGTCCTGAAACTCTCGTCAGTTTATCTGGACATTGCACAACAACTATATAAAAATAACTTATGTAACAAATCAATACCTAAAACATCACATTATCATAATACTCAAAACATAACTAGATATAATCAGTAAAAAAGTGTGTAGATATTTAGCGTATTACAATGGAGTGCGCGGCTACATTCGAGTAATATCATATCGACAATGAAGCAACGACCTAAATTTACATAGACGGATCCTGTCAAACAAAGAATGTGGACTTATTTTACTAACGCCATCTAGTCTGAAAAGCGGGACAGCGCTATGGCGGGGACAAGAACAGGCTTATACAGGTGAGGGGCACGGCCACGCCCTACAAGTCGGACGCTCAACTTTTTTCTATGAAAGGGCCCGTCTAGTACCTACATATATATCGATGTAATGAAGATATAATATTTTGTTACAGAGGTAACACGAGTGCAACAGTTGGTGTCGGCACTTCAACGGCAACGTCAAGAGCTAAGTCGGGCTGTACGACATCTCACACAGCAATCACATGCTTTGCAGATAACTCATGACTCTCTGCCTGGTGAGTCCTGATTCTCCTTTTATCCTAACTCTATTAGCCATCTCTCTCTTAACTAATACACTTACTACTAACTTACTTAACTAATTAGAATAATGTAAATAAACATCTTCTACGTAGGCGCACTCCTATTTAGGTTGCAACATCCTTTTTTTCGTGTACGTAATTATTGTCGAGCGCTAGCCGATTAATATATAATAAGTATATATTAATCTCGCAATTTACATTTTCCTGAAATATTAATTTCAGGTAAACGTCCTCCAATGTCATCTTGGCAAGAAACGAATCTGGACACAGGACGTACTATCGATCATGGCCAGTCCGAATATGATTACGACATGACAGGACCTTTATTGCCCCCGGGACATTACGGACAAAGCGTAGAAACACCACTGTACGTTGATACAAGAGCGCCTGGCATGGATATCGCATCTCCAATAAACAGCGAGGATATGCAACATACTGCTTTTGGTAAATGACACCTATAAAACTTTTAATTAAATAAAGCTTAAGTGCGACTGCGGGTCGTAACTCGTAACACTATGATAAAGTAATGTCAGGAAATCTTTAAAACCGTAAGGTTGATTTAATAATGAGAAATCAGCGCTTAGAAGGTTCGAAGTAAAATGAATTTTATCCAGATCGAAGTAAGTATTAACAAATCTTAATTTTACAGGTAATCTATCAAACGTAGAAAAGCAGGAGATCAAAACGGTTCGAATCGTGAAACGCGAAAGTGAGAGACGTCAAAGAGATCGTGAACGTTCTCTACAACCCCTATCCGACTGGTCAAGCACCAACATTACAGCAAACATTGATCAATTCCTAGAAGAAGAATTAGTACAACCTATAAATAACTACAGAGCTTCCTCTTTACCCAGAACTGATTATAGCAAATATGAAGACTATTATTCTAAGCCCCAAAACCCTGAACCACCTAACTATCTCGGATTAAATGATAAGAATATGCAACAGAGCCCTAAATATCCATCAAGTCCTTCATTATCGAACTACGACTATTCAAGAGACATTTCATCTCTAAGCAGTAGTTACCATAAAACTTACGATAGATCTGCTGGTTATGATCGTACCATTTCTTTATCAACACAATACTTGAACAGCCCAACAGATAGTTCTAGAACTTTGACCAATGATCCAATGTCAAAAACGAGTAGTATTGTGAGCTTGAATAGATCAAATATGGAATTATCTCCTATATTCAAAAGTGAAGCTGCTAAACAAATTATTACGGAGATGTCAGGGGAACCGAAAAATGGTTCTATGCATAGACGTCAGGTGCCAAAGGAAAAGAGGAGGCATTATACTGCACCACATCATTTGAGTGCTAAAACTCTCAATGAAATGCCTAAGGATGTGTACAATCAGGATGTAAGTAGCTATTTATGTGAACAAGGTGGTTAAGCTTGGTTGTTTTAATTTCAGAGCTTAAAAGACGGCTCAACCTAAACGCGTCGGTCTACCAACCACTTATAGTTATATATAAATGACTAGCTGATGCTCGCGTCTTCGTCCGCGTGGATTGAGGTTTTTAGGTCCCGCGGGAACTCTTTAAATTTCCGGGATAAAAAGAAGCCTATGTATCTATCTCTGTGCCTTCATATCCGTTCAGCCGTTCTGGTGCGATTGAGTAACAGACATCCATCCATCCTTCAATCCATCCAAACTTTCGCATTTATAATATTAGTTAGTATACCTAGATCATTGTCATTAACACATTTTTTTTCGTTCGTTATAATAATTATTGTTTTGTTCTTAAAATTGCTAATTATCTTAGTATCCTTAAAGGAATAAGTACTTATTCGCTTTTTTATTTTAGGCTTTAGGAAGGTCATTAGATGACGCAGACATGGAACGTGCATTACGAGGTGCAGCACCCGACGTCGTCCGGTCTGCGCTGCCAGCACGAAGAATGCCCGACTCCATAGACCAGCTGTTGGCTGCTCCACAAAAGATTATTATACCAGAACGTTATATACCTGAGAAGGTGAGATATAACTGCTTTATAAAAATTAAATATCGTAGTAAATAAAACAAACTGAATTAATTTAGCAAAATAATTAGCAATTATTCAAAAAATGCTATTATTATGTCAAAATGTACTGTTTATGTTTTTTAATGATTAAAAGTGATATTCATAAGAAAACGATATCCAGCGAAATTAACTTTTTTTAACAGCCCCCAGAACTGTCACCAGAAGAACAACAAAAGCGACAGGAAAAAGTGGAGTCAATCAAAAAGATGTTGACAAGCTCTTCTGCCGACCCTAGCAAGGTTAGTAATTAAAATAATGTATTATAATAGCAAGAAACAGAGTTTTAATTTTGATCAACAATATTCTGTTACAAGATAACGTTTGTTATAAAAATGTTATAATGCACGACATACTTACCACTGAAGCTTACCTTCCTTATACCTTCAGGTTATAATTGGTTTACAATACACGACAAGATGTTTCGGGAACTTAAATATTTTCTATTTGTAGACTTATTTTCCTTTCAACTCTAATCCATAACTCTACATTCATTCAAACTGTCACACACCATGTAATTGCTTTATCATTACTTTTGGTACTAATCTTTCTTTGAACTAAAACTAAATTTTTACATTCTCATATTTTTCATTTCAATTAGTGTAATCTTCATATGCATCTTGCATAGTTCGCTCTGCTTTTGTCGTTATATTGAATGATGCAATTTTTAATTTTGCATGATCATCTCCACATTTCTTATTATCATGCTGTCAACTTTTAAATCTATTTGTTCCTAGATTTGTACTGTTTATAAAATTAAACTAAAAATAGATACCGTGTTTGCAGATCACAGCTAAGTAATTACTGGATACCAGGTTTTTTTTGAGAAAACATATATTTTTTTCCATTTTTATAAAAAATTGTTTCTAAAAGTAACTTTGGATGATGGTGTTAATTAGTAATATATAAATTATTAATATAATATGTCAGATTTAACTTCCACGCAAGTTTCATGTTTTTGATAATATTTCTACTTTTGTCTTGAAAACAATTTAGTATCATGTCTTGATATTTAAGACAACATAATATCTTTGGTTAGTAAAATATATTGGTATAGTTAAACAATTAATATTGTTATTGAAATTAATAAATATTAGTTAAATTTCAACTTTAAAATTGGAAATTGGCTTATATTGTAATGAAGCCTCATTAATTTATGACTTAGAATTTAGATAATAATCAAAAAGATCTGCAAACACGTAATGCTTGATATAGCCGCTTCGAATGTTGGCTGTGTACATAAGCGCAACATATGTGTTGTATTAGAGCCCAGACGGACAGGAGAAGCGCCAGCGCGAGCACTTGCTCCAGATGAACCAGATCCTTGCCAAGCAGGTCACCGAGATGAGCAAAATCATAGCTGGTAAGACCCTCAGCTTATATTAGTTACGCTGGTTTTGTAATTAGATATCGTGATAGTCGTTTGAATGCTAAATCGTTGATTTCATAAAATATAACTGGTACTAGAAAACAATTACCTTAATTTGATAGTATTATTTTGAAGTTATATCAGCTCCACAATCGTCTTACAGAGAATACTTTTCAAAATTATTAGAAATAAATCAGAATACAACTAGTATTCTGATTTCATTATGTATCTCTAAAATTGTTTACATAAAATACAGAAGGTGATTTGAATACTATACGGGATCCTTTGCGTTGAACTACATACTGAAATATTTTTGTCACATAGCTTACATAATCGACATTGGTATTCTGACTGATGGTTTGAAATGTAAATAGTGGTACTTAATATTTATAAATGTTATCAAGTTCAAGTTGCAAATTAGAAATGACGATTTGGCATCGAAGTTTTTCCATAGTATTTGCTACATGATACCTAACCTCACTGTAGCAGCCCCGTTTTGTAATTTTAGACGTTGTTATTTTGTTACTAAAAGTAAAGTTTTCTATGTTGCCAGTTTGTTGAGTATTACGAGAGTTATCAAAGCATGAAATAATAAAGAATGCACATATTTAGTCTTTCTATTGCTTGATTGCATTTTATGCATGACCTTTATTTTATGATTGGAAAACTTAGTTAAATTCGTAATTTATATATCTTTATTATCGTCTCTATACTTATACAAGTTATCGGTTACGTCCAGTAACATCGTTAAGAGAATCCGTTGTTACACTATAATAAAAATTAACTGCCTCGTTGGTCTAGTGGTTAGTATGTTCGACTGCGGCCGACGAGGTCCCGGGTTCGAGTCCCGGGTCGGGCCTTAATAAGTATTGGGTTTTTCTGACAAGAAATTCTCAGTACTAGTCTGGAGTTGGGAAGTTGGCGGTGTTTCACCCCCGTGCCTCGGAGAGCTTGTTAAGCCGTCGGTTCTGCGCCTGATCTCTCTCCGGTCGTGTCGGATTTTCCGTCCCATCGGGCTAAGAGAGTAAAGGAACAGAGAGTGCACCTGTGTATGTGCACTATAATATCTCCCGCGCAGATGTGATCCTGATCTCTCTGGAGATTGGCCGCCGTGGCCGAAATTCGGTCGGGAGGACATAATAATAAAAATTATAAAACTTTTTCAAGGATAAATGGAAAAATCTTGCTTCGGTCAATTCAATCGGGTCAATTTTCTACTTGTTCGGATAAGTGCATATCATCTTTATAGATGTTTTTATTATTTTTATTAATATCAGGATGATTTTAGGTTTCCTTAATATCATATTGAGGTTCTGAAAGGTTTGTTTGAAATATTGATAAAAATAATTTTATTAAGAAAACCAATATTTTCAATGATTTATAAAACCATTTAAAAGTTGCGCAAGTTTTATTGAATTGAATGCTTTGATAATTCTCATTGTTTGATGTGACTAATACACACGTGTGTCCACGCATGTAACCATAAGCTTGATATTTATACCCCCCAGGAAACAACACCGATGGGCCGTCCAACGCGAACAACTAAACATTGACACCTTACCATCCTTCAATTCCATGCACAATTTAGCCAAAGGCAATAGAAGAATCATAAGCACAAGTCATTCAATGACATGAACCAGTACCTATAGCTTTATCATGCTACAGAATATTCCAATTGTCTTGTCATACCTACAAGTACATCCACGACATCCCCTTTTGTAATTGTGATCCTGAAGAGTCACCCAGTTTGCAGCATGGTTTCGTTTTTTGCATTTTGTTGTGAGTTTTTCTTTATTTTTGTTATTATTATTAAATTAATTTGCTTTTGAATTCAAAATAATAATAATTTTACTCTAAATGTGAAATAAATTAAAACATTTATTTAAAAATCTTTCATAAACATATAATGGTACCTACTATTTTTTTTATATCTCCAGTTAAAGCATTAGAAGAGCTGCCGCTACAAGATAACACAGAAAACTACGAAGATCGTTCTCCAGATGTCGAACTGCCAATTTATCAACAACGAGACAATTACTTTACATGAACGGAAACTAAAAAAATAATCGACTGTGACAGACGGACGGAGAAAGTCGCACCATAAGGGTTCCATTTTTACCATTTTGGTACGGAACCCTAAAAATGGTCTTGACACAGTGAGCAATACATGTCCATCAAATTTAATCGACTTTAAACGGCTCGCAAAAATAATTTGATTTCATTTTGTAAAGTCTGACTAACACTGTCTTAAATTAATGGCACTTAAACTTTTGTTTGAATTTCCTTGATGATTTTTATGAAAAATGGCAACATTTTTAACAATATTCTTGTTAGAGCTCTAATTGCAGTTTTGTGTATGTAGCGTATATAAAAAAAGTAAAGTGACTATTAGAAAAAATATGATTCACGTATTTAATAAGGCGAAACGTAGCGATATATTATCTATCAGTAGGGTTCGTGGATATTCATGGTTGTTCAATATAACTCATCAAAAGGTTCTAGCCATATCTCTGCCAACTTCAAATAAGGTTCTTTGACACGAATCTGTTATTTTTAGCAATACCAACGCAATCGTCATGTATCCAATTGTTACAGGAAGTACTCGTTTATGAACTGCTTGATGTTGTAATCAATACCTATCAAATAAATGTTTATTATTAGATGATATTAGAGAATGAATATTATAGGAGAAACATCGTCCTATTAGACGAGATAATATAAAAACAATATACCTTGTATTTACTATTTGAGTGTGATGACTAGGGGAGAGACAATGCTTTCCAAATTGACTAGTTTAGACCCTTTTCAATTAAAATTTACACACTAAACTACTCATACTAATATTATGGCTTTTTATCAATCTTATTTATCTGAGTTATAAACGTCAAATGTATGTTAGACTTTAGTTTGTATATGGGTATGCCATAATCAGCGTGTAAATTTTGATTGGTAAGAGCCAAGGCTCTAGGCTCAAGGATAGGCTTTTGCTTGGAAACATATCGTTTCATATCTGTAGACGTGTAATTTATGACAAAGTATGCTTTCGTATTTTTTTACAAATAATAGGATTTCATTTAGCAGTTGCTCAATTTACATTTACAATACAGAACATTCCGTGTAACGTTTTCTATTTATCAGAAAATAATGTTTTACTTTGTAAATATTATATAACATTTAATTTCAGGGCCAGTTCATTATATTATGCCCCTAATAATTATTAATGAATAAAATGTAGTCTTCTATATAAAATGGCCTTCGATTGTTATTTTAGCTTTAAGATTATATGACCTACAATTAAGTGTACCTATATGTTCGCGCGCGAGTTGAATGCAGATCTAATGTATGTGTCACCATACTTAGGCTCTGCATTCAACTCGCGCGCGAATAGTATTTATAAAATTATAATATAAAAATGATGCCATGTTATTACAAGAGTACTTAATAATGTAGATAAAGCACACGTTATTAGCTTTCAAACGAATAAAAATGCGTTTTAGTATTATTTCGTTATTTACGTAATAATGTTTTTACAATGATATTATTTTTTATTTAATAAAACTTCTCTATTTATTTAGGGGATTGTTTTTAGAATTGTGTAATATAATTTGTTGAACTAAATGAAATATATTGCACATAGTCAATTGTAGAAAATCAAAACTTCTTATGAATATACCAATTACCAATGTATTTAACAAAACTTCTAATGTAGTCACATATAATATTGAATGCTTCATGTGTTATTTCAAGGAAGCAACGAATTGGAACACTTGTGATATTCGTAAATATACCTGATTTTTTAAATATATCACTTGTATACTTCTTTCAGTATAGGAAATCTTTAAATAAATGTTAGATTTAGGTAGTTGATTAGAATATTATGACTGTATTAGCCTATATACCTAAGCTTTAAATATTGAAGTTATCCTCTTTAACACCGATTTGAATTACGAGTATATAGTTATATTTTATAATAACGTAGTTGATCTCTGTTTAAAAATATAAACCATAAATTATGTCTGTATTTATAATGCCATTTTTAATTATTGTATTTATCTATAATTTAAACTTGTAACATCTTATTTATATTTTATAGAATCACAATAATTTTGTCAAGTGTTTAAAGCTATGAGATCGCATCAGCTTCGCATCGTTTGTGTCCTGCTAGCCTTTGTGTTCCAAAAACAATATGAAATCCTACTAAACTTAATTATTGTTGTATTAATCAATTCAAAATAAATATAGATACAAAAAATTATAATTTCCTAGTAAATTTATAGACTGAAATAGTTTTTGCCTTAGAGCCTGTCCTGAAACATTTCCTAAAACCTTTATTGTTTACAATATATATTTATAATGTCAATTATTATGTACTTTACTTACCTATCTGATTAAAGAAATTCATAATACCGTTCATTTGGTTTAATTGTTATTAAAAATCCGCTAGTTAAAATTCATGGCAGTAGTAGGTATGTAGCGAAGTTAAAAGCACACAGCTAATAGTAATACACTATTAGGTACAGCTAAGAGTTAACGAGAAATGGACAATGGTCGACCAGCTTATAAAATGACCACATATTGGACGGGCAACTACGGAACCCTACAGTGCGCGTGGCTGGACACGTACTTGCCCGGTTTTTTAAATTTGTTGCTAAGTTTTTATTTTTATTTTTTATCTACTACAAGTTAGCCCTTGACTGCGATCTCGCCTGATGGTAAGTAATGATGCAGTCTAAGATGGTAGCGGGCTAACCTGTTAGGGGCATGGCAGTTATACCCCTAATCGGTTTTTACACGGCATCGTACCGGAACGCTAAATCGCTTGGCTGCACGTCTTTGCCGGTAGGGTGATAACTAGCCAAAGCCGAAGACTCCCACCAGGCCAAACTAGGGAAAATTCAGAAATTATAATTTTCCAAATTGACCCTGCCGGGAATCGAACCCGGGGCCTCCGCACGTTAAGACAACAGCGCTCAATACTGCGCCAGGGAGGTCGTCTCAGAAAGAAGAAGTTTCAGTTATAAAAACGGTTACCATGGATTCTAGTGGATATGCCTCGATATTATACCATACTATTACCTATTCTGTGATTATACTGTAGCTCTTATCGTGGCTCTTAGGTTTTAGTTTTTTAGGTAAAGCCTGACCAGAAAAATGATGTTAGAAATATGTAAATTATACATAACAATTTTGTCTATATTTATAACATCATTGAGTCATTAAAATTAGGTAGTATCATCGATTTATGGTAAGTCAATGGTAGATATATATATATTTATTTCTCAGGTCTAGTTTAATTTATTTTATAAAATTAACTCGCTCGTTGCCTGGTCATCGGTTTTAATTCCTCAAATTCTAAATTAATAAGGCAGTGACAATCTTAGGGCGCCTTCAAATTTGCCGCAAAGCGTAGCGCGGCCGCAGCGCGGCTGCAGCGCTGCGGCCGCGCTCCTGTCGCGAGGTTCGAACGTCATAGGGTTGTACCTATATTTATTTTCACGACGGAATCTGACGAAGAAACACTGCTCTGTGTTACTATTAATACGAAACAACGAAAATATAAAGTAGTTGTGTTAACAATACATAATATTATACTTACATGCTTCATTTTTTTTCACTTGGAGTCTTGTTTGTGAAATTGTCAATAAATTTAATGCATATTTCTTCCCAAGCCTTTTTCTTTTCGAATTTATTGCTGTACTTGTCGGACTTCGAATCCCATATCTATTGCTGGACGACTCTCAACCTTATCGATAAATTCTTCTACCTAATTTTCGTTCAACCCGTCACTAGTCGATCGATGAACTGATGCGCGGCTGCAGTCGCGTGTTTTTTATTTATATGGATTTACAAAGCAGCGCGACCGTAGCGCTGCAGCCGCGCTGCTTCCGCGCGGCACTTTGCGGCAAATTTGAAGGCGCCCTTAGAATTTCATAACATCTGAGACTCGTCTATTACCTTGACTTTTGGGATTTGAAGATTCTAGGTTGGTAGCAGGGCATACCATTGTATGATGCAAATCTATCTTGACATTACAATAAAACGAAAGCACTCACAATAGATGTACGGATTCTCGACCTACCACCATTGACATAAGACACTTTTTTGCGCTGATTGTTAATATAGAGGATTCAATTGTGTTTGTGCCAATAATTTGGAATAGCATTTAAAACAAGTGTTATGTACCCTTACTCTGAGATTGATCGAATTTAAAATACGGTCTCACTAAGTGAGGTAAATCACATTTGGGTCAAACTAAAATGGACCCAAAGACTCTTGATTTAAAGCCACAAATTCAGTGCAACCGATTCAAATTTCGAAACGTATCGTTTGGTGCGCTAGCTGTGAATGCATACACGAAATTGAGCTCTAAATTAATAAGATTAAGATTCATTTTAGTTTGATGCAAATGTAATTCACCTCACTTAGTGAGACCGTATTTTAAATTCGATCAATCTCAGAGTAAGGGTAATAGCACTTTGAACCTAAGGTCGAAAGGATGCGTTTTCTTAATGAAAAGGTTATGTCGAACCAAACTAACACTTAATTGTTCAGCTACTGTACAATAAAAGTTTTTGTAAGAGGATAGCTATTTCTCTTCTTTGTATACTTCATTATTGTGGATCGTGGTCCTGATGATGTGATCCTGTACGTGATGCCATTCGTGGTCTGGACCGCGCGGCGTGCGATCATTCTACCGGGAAATACACCGTCATGTTACCGTACGATACCGCGTCAAAAGAAAAACTGATTGTATACATCCTACTCTATGACTGATTCGAGGATTTCAAACTGTCATAATCCTACCCTTTCCAGATTATGTACTGAGTACGAAAATGACAAAAATGATCATAAACTGCATTGGTTAGCGCGAAAACACACTACTGTTAGCGACGAACGCTCGCGTCGCGTCGTTCAATGCTCAATATACTCAATTTTTTTATTACAAGTGTCTCTTATTTTTGACTCTAACGCCGGTTTGGAAAGCAGAAGAATCGGCAAGAAACTCAGCAGTTGCGCTTTTTAAAAAGCAAAATGTGCACCGAGTGTTTTTTTTTAAATCATTTATAGGCTTACGCTTGACCACAATCACACCTGATGGGAAGTGATGATGCTGCCTAAGATGGGACGCGCTTGCCTAGAAGATGCCTATTCACTCTTGATTTAAAGCTACCCGGATTGTAATTGATGGGAAACACAGTTTTTGGTAGAGTATTCCAGACCCTAGCCCATCGACCATACAACTAATAGACTCCTCATATAGGGCGAACACTTTCAGACAACACATCAGACTTAATAGGTCTTATATAATTCCACGCCCTTGTAACAAAACCTACCGAGTTATTTAAATATTAATTAGAGTATATCGATAATTAATTATCGATAAATAATTATTAGGAGTTAGGACCCCATCCCATTTGATTTATGATTTTTTTGACCTTGAGTAGACCAATCAGCGTTTAGTACCCCGCGCCCGCTTACTTGAGTCATTTGACTGAATTGTTTGCATTACGAAAGCATAGTAATTAGGCGTCTATTGGTTGTGTGGTCGATGCCCTAGCCATGCGAATAAGGAATGAAGACGAAAAGCGCTTCGTACGTGTGGATAGAACGTTGACGACATAGGGGTGTAAACTCGTACTCTTGCGGTGCGATGGTAGAAAGGTGAAGGAGGTACAAGATCTAAAAGCTCCTGAGCACACTCCCCGAAATAAGTATATCCTATAGAATACCGATAGGCCGGCCACCTTACAGCGGTGATCCAGAGTGTGGAGTTTCGCCAGAAGAGGTTTCGCCGATCAATATCCTGGCCCGAGTGTAGATCCATATAAAAGGTCGCGTACTAAGAGTCACGCTGACGTTCTGTCCTGGTCCTGTCCTGTCCTTTCTATAATCTGTTTTTACCCTTTGTGTGATACCTACCATGCGGTGAGTTCACATAAAAAAAATGCAACAAAGTGAGATTTCATTATGCTGCATTCTACCCGCATACTTACTCTCACGTAGCGAGGCCATTTAGAATTGTTTAATAGATAAAACGCTAGAATGTATCTATCTGGTATTTGCTGAACATGATAGACAGGCGACAGGCACGTATGTTGTTATCTCTAGGTATTAGGAGAAGAACGTGTTGTTATCTCTAGGTATTAGAGAAGTAGGTACCTACTTAATTTACACTTTCTTCGTATGAATCCGTAATAATTTTTGTTGACAACGGCTTCATATCAACACAAACTAATAATGCTAATGAACGAATGTGAAACTACATTTTATTGATATTTTGTCTCTAGATTTATTCAGAAAATATTATATTGAATACTAGCTGATGCCCGCGACTTCTTCCGCGTGGTTGAGGTTTTTTGGTTCCCGCGGGAACTCTTATTTTCGGAGATAAAAAAGCCCCTATGTCCTTCCTCAGAAGGCAACTTACCTCTGTAACTAATTTCGTCAAAATCAGTTGTAAAGATGGGCCGGGAAAGCGGAGCAGACAGACAGACTCAGCCAGACGTAATTTCGCATTTATAATATTAGTATTATATGGAATACTAGCTGATGCCCGCGACTTCGTCCGCGTGGTTGAGGTTTTTTGGTTCCCGCGGGAACTCTTTTATTTTCGGGGATAAAAAAACCCTATGTCCTGCCCCAGAAGGCAACCTACCTCTGTAACTAATTTCGTCAAAATCAGTAGTAAAGATGGTCCGGCAAAGCGGAGCAGACAGACAGACTCAGCCAGACATACTATCGCATTTATAATATTAGTACCTATGGATTATGAAATCATTTATATTTTTACTAAGTTAGTACCCTTAGATTTTATTGAGGTTTCTTATAAAATTACAATTCGCCAGACCTCCTGCAGGAGTGCCGTTATATTATTTGCAATACAGCGGCTTTTACTTATCAAGTTATCACGTACTTAAACCCATTAATGCCGTTGAACTCGTTTAAAAGAAAACTCTCTCGATGCATTCGATAGTTATGAACTTTTTAAAAGCTTTTTATAACTTGATAATAAAGTTTTGGCATACTTAAACATTTTATATTTCAATGTTAAACGAATTGACTAAAAATAGGTTTATCATGTAGATACAAGTTTCAATAGTTATAGAGCCGAAAAATATACGTATTACCTTAAAGAAAAAAAAAAGCTTAAGTAGGTAAGTCCGAAACATAGAAAGCGCCACGCGACATGCCACGTACATACAATAGGTACATATAATATTATGTAGTTCTTTGAAATCGTACCTACATGCGTAAATAGTTAGGTACGCGGGCTTTCAGTGCGACCTCATGAAGTTTAGTTTTGGGCTTTAAATGCTTACAGATGGAGTGGAGAGCGCGGTTTCTTTTGCCGATTTCAAGTAGGTATAAAACTTTGGCAGTCTTTAAAATATTTTTCGAGTATTTAGCTTCCTAAAATATGATGAAATGAAAAAAAAATGAAAAAAAATGAAAATGATTTATTTCATGTAGGACCATTAGTGTCACTTATGATAAGTCGTAAGAATCTACCACCGGTTCGGAAAGCTGTTTCTACTGAGAAGAACCGGCAAGAAACTCAGCAGTTGCTCTTTTCAAAATCAGAAAAATGTAACAATTTGTATATACATACTTAATATAAAATGCATACGCTACGTTACAAGTAGGTATTACACTGACTTGTGGGTTGCTGGATGCGAAGCCGGTTGCTTCCATGCAACTTTGTCATCGAGAAAATCATCTATACTATAATACCCTCGACTTAACAGATACTGTTTAACACAGTCTTTAAAGGGGTTGTTTCAAATTTATATGGAGCCTGGGCCAGGTATTTGTACGGTATTTTAAAATGTTCGGGGTCGTAAAATAGTAACATTTTTTTCTTTATTTCTTACTAAAAAGTTCAATTTACGAGGTACAATACGAAATTATTTTGCAAAATAAAAGCGCAACATCATGCGTCCATTTTGACATTGACGTATATTACACGTGTCATGATGACATTTGACATAAAAATAATCTGCCGAGCGATCGCGTAACTTCTGCATCAATCATTGTTACAGTATCAATTGTTGTAATTGGCTGAATTTATGGCATTCTTGCTGCGTCAATGGATTATGTCCAATAGTGGAAGAGTGTTAACCAATCAGAGGTGATTGCGATGTATCAATGATTGATGCAGAAGTTACGCGATCGCTCGGCTGAGAAATGAGAATTAACCTTAAAATATCCAACAGCAGTATGATGGATGGATGGATGCGCTGCGAGAGTTGCTATTCTACAAATGTGCCTAACTAAACATTTTATTTTTGTACCTCTTAATCACTGTAAAACTGCAAAAAAGTATATTTTATTTAGTTTTATATGATTTTATACTATTTTTTGGAATACTGTACAAGTACCTGGCCCAAGATGAAACAACCCCATGTAATGGCAACTCCAGAAACTCTTTTGGTACCATGTTATAAAAGCGTATACTCGACCCCACAAAGGATTTCTGCACCTTGCGCACGCGATATGACGCTGTTACAAGCTTATGGCGGTTTCTAGATGATGTGAATAAGCTACTCTCTGAAGTTGTGTGTTACGTGATCTTTTGAGAAGAGGGTGGAGTTTTAAGTCACGCCGTACTTAAACAACGAGAGTAGGTAGTTATCTCCCAAATTTATCAAAGATCATAATTTTTTTTAATTTTTATTTATACGGGTTAACAAACAGTAGCACGCAGTGCATTAAACAATCAGTGTATAGTTATACAGTAAATATTTGGTAAACATGCTACCATTACTTAATTAATATTAAATACAATAAAATTTTGGTATGTGTTGGGTAGGTAGGTAATAAAATAATTTGGTATGTGTACCAAATTATTACTTAATTATTATTTTCTGACCTTTATATTAATATAGTTTTGAAATATTTAATTTTTGAAGATAACAATAGTTGTTCTATGATCTAAATTTATTCCAGTTTCATATTCCTTTCAAGATAATCTATAAGCAACCTCTTGAAAGAGCCTACGCGAGTAGAACATAATATGTCAATATTGCCAAAACATCCGTTATAACACAGTCATTCTATGTATTGCCATAATATGTATTTATGGCCAATAATTCCTAAAAATAAAAACAATATTACGATTTTACCGAAGAAAGTGTTTTAAGAATGGACATATCTATGAATAAAATATTTCGAGTGGTCCAGGCTTTAGTAGTTAGAACTTAGAACCTGATAAACAAGTCTAATATTATAGGAAAAAAGACGTTTCTCTAATGAATAAAATTATCTCTTAAAATGCAATAAACCTACAAAGATACTATAAAATCTATACTAAGTAATATTATAAATGCGAAAGTTTGGAAGGATGGATGGATGTATGGATGAATGGATGTTTGTTACTCAATCACGTCAGAACGGCTGAACGGATCGAAATTTGGCACAGAGATAGATTATTTATAGTCTGGAATAACACATAGGCTACTTTTTATCCCGGAAAATTTAAAATTTCCAGCGGGAACCAAAAAACTACAATTCAGGCGGACGAAGTCGCGGGCTTCTGCTAGTTGACTAATATTTTTTGATTTCACCTACATTAATAAACAAAATTGCAACAATAACTTATAAAATACCTATTAAGCAGATATATTAACGATTTATTCATTTAATTTGATTTGAATATTTCCATTATTCGGGCTTGACGTTGACTTGTCTATATGGAAATGGTTTTCGATATTTTCCGGTTATTGCAAGATGCAACTGAAATACCTAATTCTTTGTTCGTAAGTTCATTGTGTTTAATCTGATTGTTATTCACTACGCGCTCTCGAATGTGGCACGCAAAGAGATCAATGTTGATCGCTCTTCCTTCCGTTAGTTCGGTGACATCTCGAACTGTCGAACCGGTTAAATGAATAGGGTGACCATAAGGTTATTTTGTAATTTTGTAGCGATATAGCGTTCCGGTACGACGCCATGTAGAAACCGAATAGGGATATGGGTTTAATTTAACTGCTATGCCCCTAACAGGTTAGCCCGCTACCATCTTAGACTGCATCATCACTTAACATCAGGTGAGATCGCATTCAAGGGCTAACTTGTAGTGGATAAAAAAACCTGAGAAGAGATTGCTTTTACCAATATCCGAGAAGACTCGCAAGTGCCGTCAAAGCAATGAGGGGTATTTCAGTCCCAGATAAATACGTAGATACTCGTACCTCAGTGGGTCAAAACAGTGGGTTATTTATCTTACGGCATTTTCAGTAGGTACATTTGGTAAATAATGGTGATAAACAATGATCATATTCAATATTGAAAATCCTTTTGAAGGCAGCAGCAGCTCTGCTCTGCGGTAACATCAAGATTGTGCTGACGATGGTGCTAATCGCGGCAGAGGTTGGTAGGTACTGGCGAGACATTTGCATTTATGATGTTTGGAAAAAGTCAGGTGTAAGCCAATAATACTCTTTGGCCCATCCTTCGCTGGCCATAGTTGTAATAATGCTAAGTTTTTGGTGAACCATGTTCTACTTTAAGCGGGAAATTCTTAGTTAATATATAAATCATGGCAAGCCTATATAATTAAAACGATTATTGACTTCAATATTAAAAGAAGGCTCTATTGTGATTAAAATACGCGGGGTAATATTATTCTTATTTGGAACCGATTCAGCATTTATTTTCTGATATAACTGAATCATTCTTCCTTTAGTCATCTTATAAAATTATCTTATCATTGAAGAAGCAGGAATCGTACCCCAACCTCTAGCTGCTAGAGGTTCGGGGAACAATTCCTGCTGTAAAACATTATTATTACACTAGATGATGCCCGCGACTACGTCCGCGTGGATTAAGTTTCTTTTTTTCCCGCGAGAACTTCTTAATTTTTCGGAATATATTTGTCCCTATGTCCTTCCCCAGGATACACCCTATCTCTGTACTAATTTAATCAAAATCGGTTGAAAAGATGTGCCGTTAGAGCGTAGCACAGACAGACAGATATACTTTCGCATTTGTAACGTAGTATGGAAACATGGATATGGATTTTGATAGCTTGACTCTAGCTATCGTCTCTATCATATCATACATTATTGACATTACATTAATGACATTGTTCATCTAAAAGGCGCAGATAACGCCACATAGACACATTAACCTCGTGACATTCTATTCATTAGGTTAGCATTTTTGGGTCAATATTTTTGACTGTAAGTAAGTACCTGCAAATAAATTTGACAACATGGTTTTATAAGTAGGAGGTCCTGAGTTTAATCCCAGGCAGGGGCAATGTAGGAATTTATAGTTTCTAAATTGTCTCTACTTAGTCTGGTCTGGTGGAAAGATTCGCCTAGCTACGCTACGCGACGCGTCGCGTTTGTCGTCGTTTGTAGTACAACGGGTTAGCCTACTACCATCTCAGACATCACTAGCAACTTACTTACTCGTACCACTAAAGGAGATCAATCAAAAGCTATTTATACCTAATTATATATAAAAAGTTCTGGTATCAACACGCACTTTCTTTCCAAAATATCCACAACAATCTGCATTTAAACTGTAATATTGTAAATGTAAAAATCAGTCAGTCTTACCTGTTTGTTGTAATATTTAAAAGGTAAAAGCGCTGAACTGATCCGGACAAAATTTCGCACAGAAATAGCCGCCATCCTGGAAAACTAACTAACCTAACTTTTATGGCTGAAAATCTATGAGATCTCGTGATTTTTAAGAATCTTATAAAATCCACGCAAACGAACACGCGGATATCAGCTGGTATCAAGTAAATAAACAGTGTAAACGATAAAATTAATACTTACATCTCATACAGGTTTGCGCACCGTTAACTGACCGACTCCCATTGTGCGACAGATGCATTTTCGGGATTGTTTCCGCGCCTTTTATCAATCATGTGTGTACAGCATGTTTCAAAATCGTACTAGGTAAGTATGTCAAAAGATCTATTTTTTGATATAATAGACCAAAAACTTATGAACAAAAAAATTAATGATATTAAATTGAATCTGTAACCATATTCCATATCCATATTTTCCGTGTCTGTTTGTCTGTAACTTTTCTTGGCAATCTTGATGATTTTTCATAACATCAAAATTTTGGAGAAATAACAATTTATAGATGCAGGGATTCATTATTGTTTATTAATGAATCCCTGCAATGAGGCGTTTGCCTTGTATTGTTTTCAAATAAACACTGATTGCATGTGTGCAACATATATCAAGATATAAAGATTAAAGATACTTCACATATACATACATCTAGATATCACCGTTCAAAATTTATTAACGCTGTATTAACTTGTTTTGAAATACCTACTGGAAATAAAATACAATCTCTCTCTCTCTCATCAAGATAAGAGAAAAGTAGTAGTTAATAATTAACCTCATAAAATGTGAAACTTGGTCAAATATTTGAAATGTAAAATAGATTATAATAGTTATTTTAACTTCGTGAGAGTCAGGACGTCTTTCAAGCCAGATAATTATAATTTTCTTTATAACGAGAGGTTTTATAAGTATACTAATTATGACGTGAAGCATTTGAAAGGTTTTTCTCTAAGATAAGATAGGGGAAGTGTTCTAGTTCGTGATTTGAGGACAATCCCGTAACATGTAGAGGTGACTATTGTATTTTGCTGTTTCGCTGCTTTAATTCTATCTTATGTATAAAATTTTAACTTTAATACATGATAGAAGACTTGTAAACTGAAATTATCAAATGCCAAAAATTGGATGGATGGGTGGATGGATGGATGTTTGTTACTCAATCACGCCCCAACGGCTGGACGGATCTGGATGAAATTTGGCATAGACATAGATTATAGTCTGGAATAACACATAAGCTACTTTTTATCCCGGAAAATTAAAGAGTTCCCGCGGGAACCGAAAAACCTCAATCCACGCGGACGAAGTCGCGGGCATCAGCTGGTAAAATATAACCTCGATATGTTGGAAATTTATACAAATTTATCGCTGTTTAGAATAGGAGCGACTTTCCATACCTTTTTGTCAGTTTTTCTCTTTGATTCATTATTTTTGGTGATTTCAAAGAGCTTTTATAAGTTTCTTTTGGTGAAGCATTTTTACTTTGTATAATAATTATGTGTACAGAAGTATTTTTTAGTAGTCTACGTTTCAAGTTAATAATGTTTTATGTTGAAATATGTATTTGCTAATCTTTTATCCAAAATTAAGCTAATTAAATTGAACAATTATTTTTTTATTTTAAATTAAAGTTTATTTGTAAAGTCTCCCATTTCCTGAGTAATCTGGGAAATATCACATTAAAATTTTCTAGAAATTTGTATAACTTGCAATCACTACGTAGTCAGTAACATTTGGAGTCACAGCAGTAAGTAAATTATTTTCAAGTAAATAAAAATAAAAATTGGCTTTCTAAATCGATATAAATCCCCAAGATTAAAAAAGCTCAGGTTTGAATTTTGCACACCCTTTACCCCGGAGTCTGGATGCGCCCGCGCATAAAACCGTGCTGCAGTGCGAAGCGGGCGCAAACACACGCACGCCGTCGCGCCGTAACAGCCGTGAGTATCGCAATTTTTAAAAAATAATAATATGCTTAAAACATCGCAAATTTTAATCTCGATTCACCAATTTTAAAAGTTTTTTTATAATAATAATAATAATATAATTCTTTATTAAGGTAAAACCCCAAAACAAAACTGCAAAATTAAATTAAATAAAAATAAAATAAAATAATTAACATAACAGGACTATTATACACAACAGGTGTAACAGTATCTATTTCTTATTTGGATTTCGATACATTGAAATCCAATGAGTTACTATTGGACTATGGAAGTCCTGGCCCACCACCTGGAGGATGCCGTTACCAGAGTTTAAAAGTGTTTTTATGAACGTGGAGATTTTTTTAAAACCAATATTACAATCAAACTGTAAGCTAAAGTACAGTTTCTCCATACTTTGAAACTTTTATTTTGGAAAAATAATTTCACTGGCAAAGTCAAAATGGAAAATATGTAGACTACAGTTTTCCAGATAATCATTTCTGTTTATATATTTCCCATTTTTAATTTATTTACATTAAAAACTAAAGGTATACGTGCTAGTGAAGAAAGACACAGCCGGAGGTCCCAAAAAAAAACTTTTAATTTATTAAGTAGGTACCCTTTAGTTAAAATAAATTGTATCTAGGTTGCATCGTAGAGTCAGCGCTACAAGCACAGAATAGGTGTACAGCTGTAAACTTTGCGATATAAATTGCTTTAGTGAATCCTCAAAATATTATAGTGTCTTGACCTATAAGCTGCAAACATTTTATTTTTTATTGCTCTTCAACTTTATTAGGGATTTAAAAAGAAAGTGGCGTCCGTTTAAGAAATACTTTAATATTTTGCATAAAATTTATGTGTCTGTACAGTTTTACAACTATTTATAAGCTGTAACGTTGATTGGAAATATAAAGTACCTAGGTATTATTACTTCGTATAGAAATTATAGAAATACCTACTTAGGGACGTCCGGGACACAAGATTGGTGGATTAAGTACGTTCTCGGTAAGATTTTCTGAAACAATGATTTTTATATTAGTGAGGTTAATTAAATAAGGAAAACGTTTGATAAAAATAACGGCTATTAAAATTTTATTAGGAGATATAATCAGACAGCAACTAAATATAACTATTTATCTTACATTGACACATCACAGGTGTTCCATAAAATTTATTCCATTCTTTAGTGACATTTTAATGCGAAAACCTAAAAATAAAGCTATTATAGATATTAATGCTTGTTTAATCAAGGACACAAAATATATTAGTCCTACGAAAAATGACATTTTGCATAAGTTATAAGAATCTTTTAATAAGTTTATATTGTTGAAACTCTACTTTAGTAACTCTACTGCAACTGTTTAAGTACTGCAACCCTAACCTAAGGTCATTAAAATATAGATATAATACTAGTAGTACCTACCTACCTGGTAGTAGGTACCAGGTAGGTTATACATAATTAATTATTTTGATTTATATTCTTACTAGCTGATGCCCGCGACTTCGTTCGCGTGGTTTAAGGTTTTTATATTCCCGCGTCACTCTTTAGGTCCTCAAGTATACCCATGCAAAAATCACATCGATCCGTTTCTCGGTTGCGCTGTGATTGATGGACAAACAAACACACTTTTGCCTTTATAATATAAGTACCTATGATTGTAATAAAATAATTATCTATATTTATAATAATTATTAAACAAATAGTATAAGATAGGTACCTACCTTCCCGTCAACATCAAGTGACAAAGGAATCTCGTCACGCGAAAGTGACACGCAAAGAACCTTCCATTTATTTTGGTTTATAAATACCTCATACTGTTTTATTATTAGTATTCTATTTATATGGTATAAACCTACTAAAGCTCCAACTATATTTATTTTCTCATAAGGCTAAAGAGCAATCAAAATTAAAATAAGTGTCTCATTTATTATATAGGACAAAGATTAAACCTATTATTTCAACCTGTTTTATGAATATTATTGCTGAGAGAATAATACGTAGATCCTCATCCTTAATAATTGATTAATGAAAATAATCCATATAATATAATCCATATAAATATTATAAATGCGAAAGTTTGGATGGATGGATGTATGTATGTATGGATGTATGTTTGTTACTCAATCACGCTCCAACGGATGAACGGATCTGGATGAAATTTGGCACAGAGATAGATTATAGTCTGGAATAGCACATAGGCTACTTTTTATCCCGGAAAATTAAGAAGTTCCCGCGGGAATCAAAAAAACCTCAACCACGCGGACGAAGTCGCGGGCATCAGCTAGTAAATATTATAAATGCGAAAGTTTGGATGTATGGATGTATGTTTGTTACTCAATCACGCTCCAACGGATGAACGGATCTGGATGAAATTTGGCACAGAGATAGATTATAGTCTGGAATAGCACATAGGCTACTTTTTATCCCGGAAAATTAAAGAGTTCCCGCGGGAACCGAAAAACCTCAATCCACGCGGACGAAGTCGCGGGCATCAGCTAGTACCTAATAATATATTACCTACAGTAGTTATCCGTTACAATATATTAAAGATATAAAAACTGAGTACAACAGATCCTGTGCCAGTCAAGAACTTAATCTATCTGCGTGCTTTTTGCGGGACATTGGCCTTAGTAATAAGTATAAGTACTCTGTGATTAACAAATTACAGAGACTCGTCATACCCTTTATAATGGAATAATATCAAATTTGTTATATTTAGGAACTGGCATTGCCCCGCGACTTCATTTTCGTTGATTCATGTATTTTTTACGCACGAACCCAAAATTTTTCCGGGATGAAAATTAGCATAGATCACTCCTAATTGTATACTCCTCTGTCAGCCTGTGAAAGTAAAGTTTAATTTAGTTCAACCATTCCGAAATAGGTCAAACACACAGACATACTTAAAATAAAAATGTGTGCTAGATTAGGGATGTTTGTACGTTAATATGCTCAAATAATTTTATTATTAGGTAGTTTAATAAGATGCAGTTACTTCGCAATCAGAGGTAGACAATTCAAATTCGTTGTAATAATGCATATTTATTTGTGTAGATTGCAGTTTAACTCGGAAGAAAATAATATTTATAAAGAAAACTAAAACTCTAATAAAAGGCCAATTATTATCTTCCTGTCATCGCAGTGACACGGTAAAGAAAACACGACACGCAAAGATGTCACGCGACGTCTTACCAAATATCAAATTATTATGTCTTTGTTCTCCATTTAATTTGCTATACAGTTATTTACTAAACACAAGTTTATAAATTTTCTCATTTATCTTGCGAAAGTTCAAATAAATGTTTGGTAATTTTAATAACGACAACTGAATCCTTTTTTTTTTTAATAAAGGCAATCATTAATTAGGAAATATAATTACCTACTGACATTTTTATTGTTTTTTTTAAACTTTGTTTACCTTACTTCACTATTTTAATGTATAAGTATTATTAAATCTGATAAATCACGATCAGACTTTTTTTTTTGGAATATAATTTAATTTTTCTCAAGTGCAGCAAATAAAAAAAATAAAAAAAATATGATTCAATAGCACACAAAGCTCGTAGTATCCAAAAAGGTAGGTTTAGATGCAGAAAAAAAATAATGCAAACAGATTAGGCATTTTGTCTAGCCCTTCATACAATCGACTAATAATAATAAATAGCGCCAAATGCTTATTTCTTTCAGTAGTCAATGGACCTCCTAATTTTACCATCCTTTTTAAAATATTAAGTATGTGAGTTGTTATAGGTAACAAAGGTTGCAGTTTCGGCCGGTGACCTTAGTTGACAGAGGATAACGACATCAGCTAGGTGAACTCACCAGGTCTATTTGTATGCTTCGCGTGTCCACTATTGTGGCAGCTCGACAGGCCTCAGGGACACTTGAGGCGATAAATAATCGTACTAGACCTATTTGGTGTCTTCCTTTTTAAGACAATTACAGTAACAGTCGGAAAAAAAAATCAATCAATTAATTTTAAAATGTATTATAATAGCGACCCACCGCGGCTTCGATCCCGTAGGAATTTCAAAAGCTCCCCCTTGTCTATATCATTTGTGTCCCCTGTGCAAAATTAGGTCCAAGGTTTTTGGATGAGCGGTGATTATGAGTCAGTAGTGAGTCAGGGCTTATAGCTTTTTTTTACTTGACTAGGGCAATGCTATAAAAGAAGGGTATTTTGACGACCTCCGTGGCGCAGTGTTTAGCGCTGTTGTCTTAACGTGCGGAGGTCCCGGGCTCGATCCCCGGCTGGGTCAATTTGGGAATTTATAATTTCTGAATTTTCCCTGGTCTGGCCTGGTGGGAGGCTTCGGCCGTGGCTAGTTACCACCCTACGGGCAAAGACGTGCCGCCAAGCGATTTAGCGTTCCGGTACGATGCCGTGTAGAAACCGAATAGGGGTATGGGTTTAATATAACTGCCATGCCCCTAACAGGTTAGCCCGCTACCGTCATAGACTGCATCATCACTTACCATCAGATGAGATCGCAGTCAAGGGCTAACTTGTAGTGGATTAAAAAAAGAAAAAGGGTTATGATTTTAAAACGAGAAGATATAGTGAGGTGATATCGAAAGAATTGAAACGAACTATCCGATATGTATACTCATTATCATCACCATATCAGCTAAAGTCCTTTTCAAGAGCAGGTGGAAAAGCTAACGATTGTTTTAGCTATCCTCAGTCATTCTAATCTGAAAGTTTCCGCCACCTTTTTTAAATTGTCCATTTTGTTGAAGTAATTATAAATTAAAGCATGACATATTATTATCAATTAATTAATTATCGTTGCGGTCCATAATATTCACAATCACAGCGAATTTCGTTTCTGTCGCATTGATTCAAGATTTATTAATTTATTCTAAATATAAATTCCGTTTGAACAAATTGTATTATTGGATGGAGTCACTTAAAACTGTTAGACTTTGAAGTGGATTAGATTTGAATACATTAAATGGTTTATATTCGAATTCAATTACTAGAGGACAGAGCACTCTGCCTATTGAGAAAATTTTGTGCTCGCTTTCAAGTTGCACTACGATAAAAAAGAGTGAATGAGAGAGTGAGAGTGAAGAGTGAGTTCCAACCTAGACTACATCATTGCTTTGCACTTATCATGATTGTCGTTACTAGAGCGCAAGCCTATCTCACCATTTAAAAAAACTATAGCCTCGGCGGCGTACGCACAGTGGTACACGTACACGCAAAAAAATAGTTACCTATGAATTAATTATTTATCGAGTAGAATTAAAATCAGACTTCCTTGTGCTTTCTTGAAAATTGCATTTTTACAATATTTTCAGTCAAAAGACGGCTATATTATTATTTATTTTATTTCTCGAAAAAAAATATGTAGTTGGGAACAGTACAGGGAATGCAAGTTCAGGTTTCCGAAACTAAAAAAATCATTGTTTCGAAGAGTATTTAAGTCAGTATAGAGTTCGATAAGTTATCGAACTCTATGCTGACGTGAATACTGATCAAATGACCATTGGCAGCCACAGCCAATGACAATGACCGCGAATGAGGAAAAGCAGTACATATAAAATGTTCTATGATTGCGTATGAGAAGTGCATCAAAAAGTTAAATCTATACTAATGTTGTTGTTAGTGTATCTGTCTCTCTGCTACGCTTTCACGGTCCATCTTTTCCACCGGTTTGACGGGTACAGAGATAGGTTGGGGAAGGTCATTATCTCTACTTATTATCCCGGAAATTCAAGGAGATCCTAAGGAATTTTTCAATGACCTAAGCCCGCGCGGAACAAGTACTATATTAATTATTTATATTGCTTCCATCTGAGATGGCGATGACACTTAAGTTTTCTTACAAACACGTATTTACAATAACACTCACGAGTCTTCAGAACTGTCCAACGCCCAACTGTCATACACACAAACATTAGTTCGCTGTCCATTCAAACCATCTAGTACCGAAGCATAGGCTATTGATCTACCTACAAAGCCTTACTATGGCCCTGTCAATTACCTAGAGAAATCGTTATTTTACACAACAAAAACCAGAGCTTTCCCCTTATTTGAGTTCACAAACGGGATATTTATTAACAAGCCAGTAGGTAACAAAAGGGAACAATGAAAGGGAATATTGAAAGCGTCAGTTGCTTTGAAGCGGGCTGTGGTTAGGTTGATTCCTTGTTATATTCCAATATTATTTGAGCTGCAAACGAAATGTAGCAGCTTTATTTGATATCGCTAGGCCTTCCAAAATGTTGCATATAGAAACTAGGACTTCTATATTTGGAATGAATTACTACCATAGAATAATATACATCATTCTTCCTTTAACTACTTTACGCGTAGTCATATTCTTTGTCATCGTTGTCACCGGACGTCCATTACTGGACTTAGGTATTTTGTAAGACTTCATTACACCGCGGTCTTGCGTTGCCTGGATCCTGCAACTCGTTTGATGTCACTGTCAACTTCTGGTTTGAGGGCGCAATTTTCAGCACCTTGTGAGTTGGGACACTGTCATCTATTGCAGTTCTGCAAACATGTGCATTGAGCTATGTTTGTTAGTCTAGTTCTTCAGCAGATCTGCTCATTTCTGATTGGATCACGCAGAAAGCCTCAGAGCACAGATGATAGCATTTTTATTTTTCATGCACGAGGTATATGAATCAGGGTTCCGGCTGAAAATTAGCGCTGTATGCTTTCGTGCTTTAACTGGATATACAGAATTACGCAGAGCCTATAGATCGCTTTACGGGTTATTGCCAGTTCATTCCTGTGCAACTTCTGCTTGAGGTTTTTTTATTAGTAAGCTAAGCTTTTTTAGGTATACTTGGTTATGTGTGGCACAATTTAAAAATTAAAGATTTTTTCTTTCTTTCAAGGCATACGAGCTATCACCCGATTTAAAGTGGTTAGCTTAGATAATTTAGGTTTGCTTCTCTAGAAATATAACATCTCCTTACTTCCGCAGTTGTATTTTGTGTACGGTAATAAAATAAATCTATGATTTTGTGCTTGATTGCTTCGCTGTTGTGCTATTGACAGATTGTTTCCAAGATGAAACGTTACTATGGTAACAGTAACTGAATGAACGACAATATATTATGAGAACTTCTGCTAAGAACTGACTGAAAGATAGAGATGACTATTAGCCGTTACTTATAATAATTATTTAACATTATTCTACAAAACTAGATTATTCCTGTGGATTCATATGCTTGCGTTTCATCAAAAAACCTATTTTTTTTTAAATTTCATGATTTTTGCGACAAAAACTTGGATGGAAGTTTTCTTTGTGCCAAATTTCATCAAACCATAAACAGATGGGCCGTGATAAGGTGAAAAACGTGAAAAGGCCTGACAGGCAGACATGCTTTCACATCTAGATAATATTATGATATTAGAAATGGATTTCATATTTTGTGCTCTTTCTTGAATGACTGCAAATCCCACAGAACATGGCATAATTTTAAAATATTTAACGGAAAATCATCCTTTTCTTTAACTTTAAAAAAAATATGTTACATTCATTGAGAAAAACAAAACAAATATTATTATGTTTGTGATTCATTTTTTGGAATAGTCCCAATTTCCCGCAGTTTTTGGTGCGCCAAGATATCAGAGTTTCATTATTTCTGCAGTATAGGTCACAATTTATTGTAATAAGATTTCTATTGCCAGTATTGTCCCAGTACTGTCTCGGAAAGTATAATTTTATCGATATTCGAACTATCTACGTATTTTCTTTAAAAAAATCATACTTATTTCATATTTACCTATTTCATATTTGCGTTCATGTCTATACATTAGCATAAGGCCCTATCAGGGCATTGCAAATCTTGAACTAATAACACTTACTTATTACCCATTATTACAATGAACATAATAATAAACATAAATGCGTTAAAGATCAGGACTAAGGGTCCTGAGGGTTGTACTAAATCAAATTTTGATTTACCAGTCGTTGCTTATGATTTGTTTCAAAGTGCAACTTAAATTGCTATTACTCCGTTTGAACCAAATTGCCCATTTGCGTTTCAACCACAGTCGTTTTCAATGGTGAAAACGCAATTCCAATGCGTTGCATAAATTAGTAATCACAGTTTTAATGTAACTTGCTCATATGGGTACCTACTGACTTACAAAATGCAAAAAATATTCAGTAATATCACATTTAATATACAGGTACTAATAGTAGATTAGTAGCCAAGGGCTGTAAGGCATCAATTGCAGCCCGAGATATTTAGGCGCACGAGCACAGCGAGGGCGCCTATAGTTCGAGGGTGCAGTTGATGCTTACACTCGAGCTAACTACTCTGCTTTACATCTCGATTGTGAGGTAAGTAGGTCCTTATTACCCCCAAATGGAGCTTGAAGGTGACCAATTAGCGCTCTAGGGTAATGTAGCTAGAAAAGCCCTAGGGCGGTAAGTAATTAAAAAAAAACTCTTCACTCTTTCAAAAAGTTCGCGTACATCTAACCATCATACTTTTTTTAATTACTTACCGCCCGAGGGCTTTTCTAGCTACATTATTACCCTAGAGCGCTAATTGGTCACCTACAAGCTCCATTTGGGGGTAATAAGGACCTACTTACCGAATATGAGAGATGTAAAAGGGATTTATTAGAGCTTCAAACAACCCTAGCTTACCTAACTAAAATGTAACTGAAAACTTTTAATAATTATCAATTCAAAATACATATAAGATGAAGTTCATGGAAATTACAATATTATGCTTAGAATCTCTACCTTAGTTTAGTTAGTTGATAGGTTGGTGAGTAAACTCGCTATCCTCACACAGGAAGTTTCTTGAAGATTTTTGGTTTGTATAACGTCCATGGATAGGAAAAGATGATGATTTTCTGGCTGAAACACAAGAATTAGTTCATAATAAATTATTATGATTGGCTGTGTAGGATGGTGCAGCTAGGGGATAGAATTGCATACGTTTTCATATAAAAATACATAGAGCACTTGAAACCTTTGGTTGTGGACCTGATGTTTCTCCGGTCATGTCGAATTGCCATCTAGCTGTTGTGCGCACGTTCACTTGTTCACTATAATATCCCCTGGCTAGTCTCCGTTGGAACCTGCTGCTTAAGCCGATTTTCTGTTAAGAGAATATCATTATTAGTTAGAAGAAGTGAACCCGCGTAGTGCGTCTATGCACAATTTGTCCATTATGTCATAATAACCATAATGCTCATCTCGATTTTCGATGTCGAGTAATAAGTAGGTACAATATTTTAGGATATTTCGACTCCAAGACATTATCAGTCTAGACATCTCGTAGACAAAAATATTCAGCTATCTTCAAACTTTATTCTGTATGCAAACGCTCCACTACTAGTGCAATTGACGGTATAAAATGAAGGGTTCCAATTTTCAAGATTGCAGTATCTTTTACGACGATTTTAAAATCTTATAGCACCAACTATCGCATGTTTAACTAAGTAAGTTATCTATTTTGTTTCTACTGAAATGTTTGTCTTGAAATACAAAATCGCAGCATACTACTTGATATTTTATACTTAAGTTTCGAAATTCCTCTTTTGATTTTCCGGAGTATATAATCTACAGGTAACCGTCTAATTCCAATCTTATAATGATAAAAACGAATTTAATATTAAGTTTTCACCAATAAATACCTAGAATGATAGATAAATAGATGTTTATCCTACAAGACTATTTGTGCGCTGTTATGTAAATTCAAATAAAGGTCTTTGTTAAGGGGCTGTGATTTATATATTTCAATGTTAGTTTTATTGCAGAAGCGTTAAATGAACAGCTATGCAGCCGCAGCATTTACTTGGGACTTTAAAAGTTTTAAAGCACACATAGATATTCTTATTGATGTAGGATTTTAATACCATATTCTGCGCAGCAACTTTATCAAAATCATTCGAGTAGAAGTCAAAATTTTAAGAAATTCAGGTCGGAGTTTTACGCAAGTTTGCCGTGTAAAAGTTACTCAGGTGAACTAAACAGGTCAGATAAACTTATAGTATAAACTTAGTCAAGCATTCATACAAAATGTTTAGCTTTTCCCTTGAAAGCAGTCCTTGAAAGGTGCTAGCTTTAACAAAAAATAAGTAAGGCACCTTTCAACAAACTAATGTCTAAGTCTAAGAGAATCTTACTTATTTTATATTCATTAAGTTTATGCATTAACTAAATGCCAAGAAGCATAATAGCATTTACAGCGACGATACGCCTTAGACATTTCCATTATCTAGGGCTACCACACTCGCAAGCACAACGTTGGGCACAATAAAATCTCCTAAATAAATAAAGGCACAATTTTATAAACCGTGACTCAGTCATTTTACAAAAGCAAATCAATTGAACTACTATCCATTACTTATAAGAAATAAAATAATTATAGAAGTTCACTTTTTAGTCCAGATGACCAAAAACCACTGCAATAAGGAAGGCCCTATTTGCAATATTTCAATGGCGAGTAGTCTGCAAGCTTTACTTATCGGTTTGGATACATTTCCGAACTTTTACTTAGTTCATTTTGGTTCTTAAGCATAGCACTACTATAAACGCTGCTATTTGTTGATAAGAAAATAAATATTATTAACTACTTAGTCCTAGCTAAAAATATTTATTTTATGTGACAAGATGTACTATTTATAGAATGGTATTTACTTTCATCGGTTCATACTAAGTCACTGATTGGCATTTCTTTAAAATAGTAGTTGCTAAATCCAACAATATTATTGTTGGAATCTAATAACTTTGACTTGAAATGTGACAGCCCTACCGTAAGCGCAGAGCAATAACAAACTTACTAGTACTATGTAGTGCAAAGGTATCCTATTACGGTACCTCTACATATTCTGTCCGCCTACTGACCCGCTCTTGTCTTTATTCGATACCTACCAAATGACGTGCTATAGGAACTGTTCTTAATGAGCTGTTCAAAAACAAGATTATATATGATAAAAATCAACATTCTTAACTCGGTTACATAATTAATAAACATTGACGCGCAAACCAGTGTTTGAAGATGAACCACGGAATAGGTAATGTATAACTAATAGTAAAATAAATAGCGGGTTAACCCTATAGGGGCACTAGGGGTGTTGTAGTTTTATTAAACCCATACCCCTAATCGGTTACTACATGGCATCGCGCCAGAACGCTAGATCGATTATCGATAACAAGCCACGGCCGAAATATCCGACCAGACCAGACCAGAGAATATTTTGAAATTATATATTCTTATAATGACACACCTGGAGATAAAATCCAGGACCACTGTTAGCTTTTTGCAACTAGCTGACCTGCCTTAGCTTATGAGAACTCGGGAGATTTTCATCTGAAAATTATTTAATGGAGATAGGCCTACTCGAAGGTTCTAAGTCTAACAGAGAACTTCCCACTAAAAATAAAGGGTTGAAAACCTACCTTTCGCACCAATCCTAAAAATTACATGCTTGTTTGAGCTGTACATGTGATTAGATTCCTTCATAGATTCCCTTAAAGCCTTTGAAGGCTCAATAGGTCTTAACAAAACCAAATAAAATCTCGGAATTTGACCTCAATCTTTTATTTTGTTGGCAGGTAACTTAGTTTTAGTGTTCTAGACTGATGAAAGTTAGCGTATCGACTTGTGTTCTCGGTGGAGGGAACATTAATCGAATTGTATAAAGAGCTAAGTAGTTAACTTAGATCGTATTCCGAATGTTAATCAGTTGCTTTTATCCAGTAGATGTCAGGAGAACAGAAATAATTGATAGAATTAATTTTATAAATCTCGATATACTTAACACAAAAGTTATGATAAAATCAATTCCACAATTTCCAATCGAAAACACCTTTTCTAGTTGCTACCCAATTACTACCTAAAACACAATAATATCTAGTGATACTCCCATTTCTACCTTCAATACTACTTTTGTTACCTTGTAGGTACCGCACTCAAGGATGGAGTACTAAATTGTTCTTTGTATTTTTTTAACAATATAATATTTTATGAGTGAAACTCTGCCTAAGGTCATTATTTTCTTCTTTACAGGTCAGAATGCGAGTGTTACTATCAACGTTGGCCGTCCTGGCTGCATTGACTTATGTTGAATGTAAGTTAAAACTTTTGATGCTATTAATTTAATAGATAAATGCACAATTTTGCTGCAAAAAAGTATGTAGCAACTGAAGTTGTTCTGATAGAGGAACCTTAAACAAGTAGTTTGGAGAAAAGTTACAACTCTAATGTAGCACGCTTAAGCATCAACATCTGGTTTCATTGGGCGTCCCAATGCCACATGGCGACCCTGCCAGGATTGTGCCAACGCCACAAGACAAGTTTGTCAATTTCTATGGCGTCGTATCGCATAGCGTCGCGTCGCGTCACTTCTGTCGTTTACCTAGGACAACGGGTCATGGAGCGGCGATGGGTTGATATGATGATGATGGTGATGATGAATTTTTGAAACGCTTTCTAGCGGGGGACAGCAGAGCGCGTATAGTATGTTACTTCAGCAATTGGGCGGTGTACCGGCCGGGAGTTGGTCGGTATGGCATCGAGGACATACCTGTTGATATGTGCACCCATATCATTTACTCCTTCATCGGCGTCACGGAGAAGAGTAGCGAAGTTCTAATCATTGATCCTGAGGTAAGAATTATGCTTATCTACCGCTTTTTGGGATAGAGATAAATTGTATACCTACAGTAATTAAAAAGCGCTAAAAGTTGAACACTAAGGTACCTATTAATATTTCAAGTAGGTACCAGTTGTATCATCATTTTTATTTTGTGCTGAAAATATAGCTAAAATGTTGTTACTTACTTATATCTTTTTTGATACCTTGTAAGTTGTAACATCCCCTACTTCAAGGTGTAAAAAAATAGTATCATAATTTACGCGTGTTTTAATTTTTAGTAGAATAATCATGAGAATAAAATTATAAGATAATTGGTTTCAAAAAGCTTAGTAGCTGGGATAGCGTATTAAAATATTCAGCTCCTACTCGTATATAATATGTTCTTACTACTCAATAATTAAAAGGACATGGCAACACATTACAGCTCTACAAAAAATTTGAAAAACTTTTTAAAATTTCCATGGAAATCGAGCAGGTGGCTAGTGAATTTGTATGAATAGATGAAAAAACAATCTACGAATTCCAAATTTCTGTTTTAAGAGAGTGCTTGAAATTTGGATATCTATGTGGGCCATGTTTATTTAGCACTAGGAAAATATGAGGCATTTTCAATTTTGAAACCTTTTAAATTAAAGGCTTTTGGTCTTCGTTTTTCGTGTGTCAAATCCATGTCTGTATTTTAGGTTTTATATAATACTAGTTGATGCCCGCGACTTCGTCCGCGTGGATTGAGGTATTTTGGTTCCCGCGGGAACTCTTTAATTTTCCGGGATATAAAGTATGTCCTTCCCCGGGATACAATCTACCCCTGTACCAAATTTCAGCAAAATTGGTTGAACGGATGAGTCGTGAAAACGTAGCAGACATATTGACAGACACAATTTCACATTTATAATATTACTTTGGAAGTATGGATTTTGTTAAACTTGAGTGCAGAGTTTACTTTAATATTTTCGAACAATGAAAGCCCAAATATATCCAAAGAATCAGACAAGTTACGACAATAGGTACAGTTGAATCAATATTTCTTCTAACTAATTTTATTTATTTCTTTACAAAACATTATTAGATCTATATTTCGTTAAAGTTCATAAAATGTTAGCTGTGATTCAGTACTGTACCTAAACTTTAGTCATCTTAACTTTTAATAGGTACCTTGTTCTAGTGTTTGGTTTATGTAAGTTACTATAACACGTTAACCGTAGTCCTCGTAAAAGTAATACCTCACAGTAATTACGGCTTCTAAGTTTTATGTACTTACATAGGCAAAGTACAAAGTAATTCGAATGGCTTAGCGACTTTATTGCTCTGGTTTCATACGTATCCATAAAGCTGACACTAGAAGTCAGTTAATAATAAGGTATACAGTCTAACGACAAACTGTATTTTCTATTCTATATACGCTGTGATATTTTATTAGTTTTATTAATAAAGTACGCATGAAACGCAACATTGGGTACTATAAAAATATTGTATTAGTATTAGTATTATTGGCTTAAAATTAAAAATAGTATATTTTTAGAGAGTCAACAGATATAGGTGTGATATGCTGTAGGTAGTGCATGTGTAAGGTAGGCCCTTTCGTGCAAAATCTGGGCAGGTCAATAAATGGGTGATTGTAAGGTATTGTAAATATTATTAAGGTACATAAATACCTCGCACCTGAACTCGAAATATTTTTTTGCAGTTGGATGTGGACAAAAATGGATTCCGCAACTTTACGTCTTTGAAGGCAACGCATCCTAACGTCAAGTTCATGGTGGCCGTGGGCGGTTGGGCCGAAGGGGGTTCCAAATACTCCCGCATGGTAGCACAAAAATCCTCTAGGATGGCTTTCGTGAAGAGCGTAGTCGGTAAGCACTGGCAATTCTGTTTTTTTTTAAATTACACAGGTTTGCGCTTGACTCCATTCATACCAAATAAATAAGGATACAGCCTAAGATAAAGTGCGCCTGCCTGGCAGATGCCTACACTCTTATTGACAAGGTACCAATTGTCGGGAAAAACGGAAGCCGGAAGCGGTTCTAGTGGTGCGTTTTAGAGCGAAAACACACTAAAAGACAGATCAAAACGTCAACGTGAAACACCCGCGTCGTCGTCTGGAAAACACGTTTCGCACAGGTCTGTGTAGCTCCATCCATACTAATATTATAAATGCGAAAGTGTGTCTGTCTGTCTGTCTGTCTGTCTGTCTGTCTGTCTGTCTGTCTGCTACGCTTTCACGGCCCAACCGTTCAACCGATTTTGATGAAATTTGGTACAGGGATAGGTTGCATCCCGGGGAAGGACATAGGCTGCTTTTTATCCCGAAAAAACAAACAGTTCCTGTGGGATAGTATGCTCTTTTTCTCGCATTTGTTTTTCAATCACGCTTAAACGGCGCAACGGATCGAAGTGATTTTTTGCATGGGTATATTTGAGGACCTGTAGAGTGACATAGGCCACTTTTTATCCCGGAAAAACTTACAGTTCCTGTGGGATAGTATGCTCTTTTTCTCGCATTTGTTTTTCAATCACGCTTCAACGGCGCAATGGATCGAAGTGATTTTTTGCATGGGTATATTTGAGAACCTGGAGAGGGACACAGGACACTTTTATCCCGGAAAAACTAACAGTTCCTGTGGGATAGTATGCTCTTTTTCTCGACGAAGTCGCGGGCATCAGCTAGTATAAAAATATACATTCGGCTACTCCAGCAACGACTGGCCAGTATGTACCTGAGTACCTTTGATGTTTGTATGAAAACTCAAAAAAGACGGAAAATCGGCCTGCAAATGGTTACTGCATGCGGCAAATGTACGCCAAACAGCCGTGTTCACGTTCGCCGAGAGCATTTCATTTGGCCAATGTGTATAAGGCTGAGCAATGAAGGCATTGCGACAGGAAAATGCACATAAACAAAGCGCTGTACGCCATTGCATTTACTTGGCACGTCGCTTAAGGCACGCGGAACAACATATTCAAGTCTCTTCACGTATTATAGTAATAGCTAGCACAGCTTTAGATATATAGTTTTACTTCCGATGGACTTGCTTTGTTTATTTTTGTTTGTGTTATAATAGTTCCTTAGACAAACACGGTATCCTAGTAGTTTGACCTTTGTGTCTGTGTAAGCTTACCTGAGAGTCCCAGTAGAGCTTATTGAGGGTCCCAGAAGTATACATGACTTATTTTTGCTTTCGTATAAAATAATGCAATTTCGAACCCATATTTTAAATAACATTCTCCGAAGCAACTTTTAAAGATTCATCTTTGACTTAACCTTTCACATAATGAAGAATAGTAGGAGATGGGTGTAAGCAAAATAACTGATAAGTGTAACTGATAATTTTAACTTGGATCAATTTTTTTTTTTGTATACCAGACATATTTTGAATTTAAATTTTAAATGACATATAAATTTTAGTGTAATATAATTTTTGCACACTGTCTCTGACAGTAGATTGTGTATGGGAAGATTCTACATATTATACAGCTGTTATTACCCACAATTTTGCAAAATAAATGATTTATGATTTATGATTTAACTTTTTGTCTAATTAAATGAATAATGATAATTATTTGCATAGCTATACAACATAGCTAAACGTGCTAGTTAGATGACCATTCCGTAATTATAAAATTATAACTATGTTATTGCAATTTTAAACGAATATAATTTTCAGCAAGATTCCTTAAAAAGCTATTTATTCTTTGTTAATTTTGTAAAAGATTCGTGATTATTTCCAAATAACGAGCGTCTGTAGACTCTTTTGGTAACTGCTTAGCATACCTATCAACCATTCTTCTCTTGATAAATTCAATTCACTAAACCAGAATATAATAGAATATAATAAATGAACTATGCGGTACTGCCAAGGCAGTGGGGTATGTGATTAAAATAATACCTAGAATTTGCATTCGGACGTGACTGCGCCGGGAGCAACGGGAATTTTTATATTCCGATCTTGGCATTCAAATGTCGTATTATCATATTATGCCACATATGGAAGAATAGATGAAGGATAAATCGATAGACTGCTGAATACTGCCGTAATACGAATTCTCAAGGTCTTCTCAAATTAATATTTACGTAATGCTAATTTTTTTGATCTGTTACGAATTAGTTAAGAGACCTTTACACACAATATTATTATAGGTACTGATGATAAAATTTTGGAAACATTTAAATTAAAAAAAAGATTATTAAGGAGTTTCATGTTTCATCAGAATCATTAGCTTACACGGACACGTCTCCCAATACCTGATAGTAGAAGAATAGAACAAGAAATCCTTCATATTGATATTTTTCCTTCTAGATTTCTTAAACAAGTACAACTTTGACGGTTTGGATTTGGACTGGGAGTACCCCGGTGCAGCGGACCGTGGTGGCTCCTTCTCTGACAAGGACCGCTTTCTCTACCTGGTACAAGAGCTAAGGAGGGCATTCACTAGGGACAACAAGGGCAAAGAATTGACAGCTGCTGTCCCAATGGCTAACTTCAGGCTGATGGAGGGTTACCATGTTCCTGATCTTTGCCAGTAAGTTCAACGTTTTATAGCATCACCTACTTGATAAAACCTTCGTAGAGATAAGCTCAAGTGAGATGTCCTTGGAAGAATTATTTTGCAGGTAGCTACTACAGGAAGGCAGGTGGGTACTGGCCTTCTCATAGAAGGTAATGAAGGTTTTATGATCATTGATATGGATTTTGACTACAGATTTGGATTTATATTATCACCATATTATTTTATTAGGAAAAAAGTTTATATCCATATACCTAATTTATAATTTCCTGATGTTGTTTTTTTACTTCAATCATGAAATCTAATGGCAATTGTTTCGGCTATCGAGAAATGCATAGCGAATTATCAATGCTAAACTGAATGCTTGGAACTACAAGTTTGTTTTGAATATCTCAGGTCCCAATGTTTTGAAAGTAATGTTATAAGTACGACCCTGCTGATGAATAAGTTTGTCTTCCCTGACGCAGTGCAGGGCGCTGTGATCCGGGAGGCACCCGGTAGCGGGTTCAACGTCATAGCCCTATATTATGTAAAACCTGCATCAATCATTGTTACACTCTCAATTGTTTATAATAATAATATAATTTATTTATTTCAAGTAACAGGACTCATAAATTTCAACAATTAAATTCACACATGGTCACATTACAAATATACAATTAATCAAAATAATTATAAACATACTGTTTAGATTGACTGAATTTATTTTTCTTCTTTCTGCGACAATAGATTCGGCCAATAGCGGGAGAGTGTTAAACAGAAGTGATTGTGATAGTAACATTGCAGCAATCATTTTTATGTAATAAGACTCTAGACTATTTTGGTAATGCGGAACGCAGAACTCTGAATTCTTTCGTTTAGCAGTATGTCCGACCCTAATATTTCACAAGAGTTTCTTGTTATTACAACTCACTAGACACCTTTTAACAAAATAAGCAACCCTGATCCTCGATTCTGTAATAATGAAATGAAATGATTGTGCCACATAAGTCGTAAGAATCTACCACCGGTTCGGAAAGATGATTCTACTGAGAAGAACCGGCAAGAAACTTAGCAGTTGCTCTTTTCAAAAGCAGAAAAATGTAACAATTTGTAAATAATATAAAATGCATACCTACGTTAATTAATAATTCAGTGAACATTTTAATAGTTACATAAAAGTAGCATTTTCACAGGATAAAGTTAAAGTTCAGAAACTATAATATAGTAGTGTCGAGCTGTCAACCAGGCTGTATTCGTGTAAATTATGGTAGCATTTTGTTAACAATCGGCTTCGTTGCGCGTGCCGAAATTCAGACATACTTAATTATGCGGAATTTATGCGGTAATGTTAAATGAATTACATTTATATGCATTCAATGGTATTCCACGTGTCGTTTTATCAATTTTGCAGCGCATATGCCACAATTTAGGGTAGAATAGCCTGTTCCGGTGACTTCGCCGACGTAGTATTAAATTTTTGATCTCGTTGGAATTTAAATTTCTCTTTTAATCGTAATACCTACCTATTATCGTCGACAGCATTATACACAGAATCTAAGAAATCTCAAGTGTCTCTATACATAATATAGCTGCTGTTTGAGAGGCCTTTCTACTGTCTTCATAATCGTGAGCTTTCCTCATATACCTATCCACTTCTCTCCAACCTCTTTACCTTTTGGTCCATCGTGCCGGACCCGCGGTTTTTACTTTTCGGCTCCAATGGCCATCGCCCCCATTGCCACTTCAGCTAAATGATTGGAGCTATGTCAGTGACCCTGGTTCTCCTGAAGATTTCCTCATTCCCTATCCTTCAGTGACACTTTATTATGTGCTTGGTTGAAACTCTACCTATTTACATAATGTGTAATGTGTAACATATCGTTGCAAAACAAAATATAAATATTATATTTATATTCATTCTTGTCTGCACCAAAATATCATTTTGGGATAAAGCTTTTCCATTACTTTTAAGTCCACAAAGAAATTATGCAAATGTTTTTAATGATTGAAAAGTCGCTGTAAGATTATTGTTTTAATAACTTAGACGCTTCTAAGATCTTTTGGTATTCCAAGAGAGATACAATTAAAAGGATCATTAAGTGCAGTTTAGGAGTATGTACCTAGTTTCTTGGCACAGGTTCAGCGTATAAGCTTAAAGACATATAATGCGGTTACAGTACTTTCAACTCTCAAAACTTCAAGAACAATAATTAAGAGTTCTTAATACATTAAGGAAAAACTAATTACAATCTACTCACACATACAAACAACGGTGCGTTAAAAGGTTGCATTTTAAAATGTAATAATAATTCAACCTTAAACAGACAGATATTATTAAATCTCCAACATGAATCAAAATATCACAGCAAAGTACGAAGTATTAGAAGATCAAAATATTTACGTTGAATGAATTGTTACAGAGAGCTTGACGCCATCCATGTGATGTCATACGATCTCCGTGGAAACTGGGCAGGATTCGCTGATGTACACTCTCCACTGTACAAGCGTCCACATGACCAGTGGGCCTACGAAAAACTCAATGTGGTACGTACTCTTATACACATAATTATTTACTCCATAGTAACTTAACTTTTATTATCCACTAAAAGACAGACCATGGTCTTACCTGGTGTCAAGTAATGATACAGATGCTAGCTGGCTTACCTGTTAGGGGCAATTACCTGCTACCCACTGCCCATCGTATTAACTAACTATTAACTGTAGGTAAATCATGATAAAGTCAGGTCAATAAATATCATCAAAAAGGTTATAAAAAATTTATAAATCCGGACCGTAAGAAATGGTATTTTTGGCAGCTCTATTTAGTAGAATCTGCTTACAGATTGGTGACAGAGTCACTAAAGAAACTAATAGATTTATCGACACCAAGACTCACCATAAAGGTGATGTAGAGTAGAGACGTAGGTCTTTATTATGCGAATTAAATATTTTTATGTGTGATTTTACATTAAAACCATTAAAACATTATGCTCGACGTATTCTGAATAAGCTGTACTGTGAATAAGCAACTGTACACAGTTAAAATTGTGGGAGCATACAAATGTGAAGGTTTGTAGGTACTACTTATTTAACTTTTTTAATAAGGATCAAAATAAAGAAAGACGTTAATTTCCAGAACGACGGCCTGAACCTGTGGGAGGAAAAGGGCTGTCCCTCTAACAAACTCGTCGTTGGCATTCCCTTCTACGGCCGTTCCTTCACCCTTTCTGCTGGCAACAACAACTATGAACTCGGCACTTACATCAACAAGGAGGCTGGCGGTGGTGACCCTGCACCTTACACCAATGCTACAGGATTCTGGTCTTACTACGAGGTATGTATTATTTTACTATTCATCAGGCTATATTCATCCACTGCTGGATATAGGAGAGCGCTAATACACAATAATCATGGTCCTCCGCCTGCTTCATCCAACCACTTTCCGTCATCTTTTTGAGGACGTCAGTCCAGTGGGCTAGAGGTCGTTCCACGCTGCGTGTATATTCCCTAGGTTAAGCTCCATAGGCTTTTTGATTCCCGCGGAAAGTCTCTTTTTTTTTTTTTTTTTAAATGTATAGGCCAGCGCTTGGCTGCAATCAGACTTGCTTGCAAGTGATGATGCAGCCTAAGGTGGAGCGCGCTTGCCTAGAAGTAATAAAAAGTAATAAAAAGTAGCCTATGTTTGTATGTTTGTATGTGTAGCTATTCCAGACTATAATCTATCTCTGTGCCAAATTTCATCCAGATCCGTTCAGCCGTTTTGGCGTGATTGAGTAACAAACATCCATCCAACCATCCATACATCCATCCATCCATCCAAACTTTCGCATTTATAATATTATAGTATAAATAGTATATGTATAGTATGGATGGGATGCAAGGTTATGAGTTATAAACTCAACTAATTTGAAAATGTGTGTCGCGGTAAATTCTTCTGTTCGGTACTGCCATAAATCGCTATACATACCTATTCGGCTTTTATGGAAAACACGTAATCACAGCAAACAAAAATTAATACAGCTTTACCATAATGTTGGTACAAACATGACGCCGCTAATATTTCATTGTAAAGCGGGCAGGTGCCAGCAAACTCCCTCGCGTAATGAAGAAAATGGTTCTGAACATTAAGATGAATATTTAATCTCATCGACCATTTTCAAGCGGCTTAAGACCGAAGCACACACTTTTAGCGACATGAAAATCGCGGGTTGCTTTGCGTTGTATTTTGTGCCATTATTGCACAGCTCGGATACGTACTAAAATATTAAACATAATTTAAACATCAATAACATTAAACGTGGGTTTTAAAATTCGAACGCATTGTAGCTATCATTTAATTATTCGTATATTAGCGATGAAATTTATCTCTTGTGCTCTGGCCCTTAGGACTACGAAAGAAATCGTTTCGAAGAATGTAAATAATTGAACTGTTTTGCTTTTTTCACAAAAACTATAGGTTACGTTTGAATTTTGCACAGAATTTTGATTGTAGTAAAAATAATATTGATAATGAGTACCTAATGACTTTTTGTTTTGAATTTATGTAATTGTTTTTCTGTCATGTATTCTTTCATTAGTTTTTCGCAGACAAATTGCGAAAGTTCTAACGAAGAACATACCCAGCAATTGCTTTGTTTCTCTTTCATTAGTTTAATATTCATATCATGTTATTGTACTCTCATATATTTTAATATCAACATAATAATTAGTGTGACAGGTCTGACAAAATAAATTGATTTTCTTAAAATTTAAAATATTTTTTTTAATAATATTATCTTTGTGTGCAGTAACACAATTATTTTTTCTATGGGTTCTTGGAATAATAGTATCGTGTTATCAGATCCTTCCGCGTACACCTTCTCACAATTAAGTACGATTCTGTCTTGTAGATGTTCTTAGATTAACTTTAGGTACTATTGGATCAGAGGTTTGTGATACCTGCGACTAAATTATAGCTTTCCAAAGCACGAGAGCTAAAATTATAAAGCTGAACCTATATTAGGGCCAAAAAGGGAAAGGCTAAATTCGGATCTCTTTCATTGGTCACCACCACCACTTACGTTACTTTATCCGTTGGTCATTTACCGAATTGTGTCAACGTTGTTTAACTAAAACAATGGATGCCACAATTTGACCACACTATAATTATTAGTAAGTTCTTACAGTATAAAAAGTTTAAAATACTCATTCTTTACAGATTTGTACCGAAGTAGACAATCCTAAGTCAGGTTGGACCAAGAAGTGGGATGACTACGGCAAATGCCCCTACGCTTACAAAGGCACCCAGTGGGTAGGATACGAAGACACGAAAAGTGTTGAGATCAAAATGAACTGGATCAAAGAGAAAGGCTACCTCGGAGCCATGACCTGGGCTATTGATATGGACGACTTCAGAGGCCTCTGTGGGGAGACCAACCCATTGATGAACCTGTTGCATAAGCACATGCGCTCCTATACTGTGCCGCCCCCTCGCACTGGACATACTACGCCTACGGTAGGTTTATTTTGTTTAAAATGTTTTTTTTTATCCACTACATGTTAGCCCTTAACTGCGGTAAGTGATGATGCAGTCTAAGATGGTAGCGGGCTAACCTGTTAAGAGCATGGCACTTATATTAAACCCATACCCCTATTCGGTTTCTACACGGCATCGTACCGGAACGCTAAATCGCTTTGCGGCACGTTTTTGCCGGTAGGGTTTACCACCTTACGAGGGCTGAAGCCTCTCGCCAAGCCAGACCAGAGAAAATTCAGAAATTATAAATTCCCAAGTTGACTCTGCCGGGGATCGAACCCGGGACCTCCGCACGTTAAGACAACAGCGCTCAACACTGCGCCACGGAGGTCGTCAATATGTAAAAATATTGTAACGGAATCGCATCTTTTACCACGAATCGGACGATATATTATATACCAAAGATATAAGCTAACCTGTGAAGTACGACCATATATACCCAGGTGATTAATTAATTATTGATCATATATTCTTCGCCGCTTACCTAACCCTTGCAAGCCTGGCGGAAAACTAGCCGAAATTTTTTATTTGGTGACAAATCATTTCGTTTAGCCCTTGATTGCGATTTTACGTTAAAACACTTTTTTTGTTTTAGTAGGTTTAGACCATGAACCTATAAAAAAGGTGGTTTAGACAAACATACAGATTTCTTCCATCGAACTTAACTTTGAGAAATATTGATAATTTTATATTGTTTTGGGGATAAAAATAATGCTTACATCTAATAAATAAGGTTGAGTTAAAACAAAAATACTACCCAGTCGCGTTTGAAGTACTTACATGCCACGATCTAATCGGCCACTCACCTTTTTAGTTGAGTCAAAGTTCATTTGGGTTTCATAAAACTTCAGCATGCCTTCCAGACGATATAAACTTTATTAAAACATCGAAAATTTTAATTAACTAGACCAAGAGGAATTTCATATTAAAGCGCGCTTATCCTCGTAAATTTCCCTTATACATCATCAAGTATATATTATTCAATTTGAATGGTGGCTTAAGATCACTCCTCTTTCTCGCTTCAGTAAATTGGCGCTAGAAGTTAGAACCACTTAATGTATGTATGAAAATTATATCGCCCTCTTATGGGCGCCTCTTGTGAGGATAGGTCTGCATCCGTACTTAGTCGAATGCCCTGGAAGCGTACGGAATTTCTAATTCGATATGGAATGCCCTTCCGTCCCCTTTTCACCCCTTTTTATATGGGTCCTTCGACACAAGAGTGATTGGTTGCTTCTAGCCAAAGCGCGTTCACATTAAGGTTGTATCGCAACTGTCCAGCAAGTTTTATTGCAACCAAGAACTAGTATACTTATAAGTTAAAAAATAAATTAGTATCTGGGGTATCAACCCTACCCGTAATTCGATTCGTGGTGATACAAATCTGATAAACCTACTGTATATTGAAAATATTTTATATTTGTTTAGTCTACCGGGATTTATGTGAGCCCAAAACAATTATTCTCGGTGCCTTTATTTGCTTAGGCTCGCAAATATAGAACCTATTTCTACATTATAAAAATGCGAAAGTGTACGTCTGTCTATCTGTCTGTCTGTCCTCAACGATTTCATGATTACCGATTTTGATACAATTTGGTACAGAGATAGGATGTATACCTATCGGAGAAGGACACATACCCGGAAATTAAAACAGTCCCCATGGGATTTATAAAAAAACTTAAATCTATGCGGGCGAAGTCGTGGGCATCATCTAATTACAGTAAAATAAAATCTGTAGCAAAGAGTAAAATATTGATTTAATGATATTTTCGAGCGGTAGGTAATAATATAAAAAGGTTTCTCACGTAATTTTTATTTTTGTGGGTACATTCATATATTTGATGTTATTGGTAAAGTTAAGTTCTGTTATATATAGGTATTATCTATGGTTAAGTTGTTCTGTGATATTTGCAAACTTTTGCCGTTGCCATTTACGATAATCCGTTGAAAGTATATCAGTGTCTTAATTTAGAAAGTTTTGACGTCATAAAGTCTAACTAAGCCGACATGAAGCCGATCGGCCATATTATAGTGACAATAGATTTAGGTATAGCAGATGTAAATAATATTATTATAATGTTCAATTTATGGACAAAAGTTTAATGTAAATCTTTATTTCACAGCCTGAGTGGGCCAAACCACCTTCAACACCATCTGATCCATCTGAAGGCGCCCCCATACCTACTACCACGACTCAAGCACCTGTGACTCAGGCTACTACCTCTAAGAAGCCTACCACCCAACGGCCTACCACACAAAAACCTACCACACAGACTCCCGCTCCAGCTGAGAGCCCTGAATCTCCTGAAGACGTCGAACCACCACCCGCGGTACATACTTTAATTTTTTTTTCTGGTGGTTTTCCGTAATGCTATTCAAATCAGCTGAAAAAAGAGCGTAATTACACTAGGGAGTATAGGGACGGATAGGACAAAAAATTTGCACGAAACGTATGCGTCGAAAGGGAATGACGTTTTGTCGTTTTGCCCCAGAACATAACGTGCCTATAAGTGGACGATAATACTATATTCATTCGATTTAATTTAATATACTAGACTACATCAAAATAAGCTTTTTGTAAGTTAAATAAATGTAGTGTAAATGTATAGTAGTAAAAAAATAAACGCATAGTAATTGTGTTGGGTTCTTTAAAATTCTAATTAAATCTTTTTTTCTAACAGGAAAATGAAGTGGACATCCCGACAGTTTGCAAGAATTCGGAGGATTATATTCCAGACAAAAAGAACTGTGATAAGGTAGGATAAACTTACCTAAGTATGTCTTTTTTATTTACAGTAATTTTATTTTTGCAATGTAAAATCACGAACAAGTTCTAAACACTTTGAATTAAATTACACGTAGAGAGAAAAAATAGATTCGGTATCTATTATTCCTATTATACACTGAGAAAAAAGACCTTCCGAAATACGGAAGGTATTACCGTCCCTTTTGACTCAGTAGGAAATTTACCTTTCAACTTGGAAGGATATTATTACCGTCCAAAATTTCCTTCCAAACAATGTCTGCCTTCTATTTCGGTGGGTAATACGTACCTTCCAAATTTCGGTCGGAAATGCCTACTGAGTCAAAAGGGAAGGTAATTTTTGGAAGGAAAATAAATGACGGTAAATACATACTTGGTCATATTTGTTCGGTAAATATAAATAACCTTCCAAACCTAGAAGACAAAATATTACATAACTAAGGCGATGGCGAATACGGAGCGGGCTTTTGCAAAATTATAGGCTTTCAAAACGCCCTGTCCCAGCAAGGGTCCGTATACCACCTATGAATTATGCTCTGCTATGCGCTTTCAATGAATGTCCTAACTAGGTGGAAGCACCATTTGCCACGATGCAGGTACCGATACAAGCGGACTTGGCGATATATATGTGTTTGACCGGCGCCACCCTATACCGCGAGCCAATATACGCGTAGCGACATCTAGTGGTCGGGTCGGGTACTACATTCGGTGTTACAATTTCTATTTAATAAAACTTATTCGTTTTCCTTCCGATACCGAATTATTCCAATTTGTTTGGAGAGTTATTATCATCTAATTTAGAAAGATGTTCCTTGTGTTATTTTCTCCATATGTGATCCATCTAATTTGGATGGTTATTCCTTCCAGCGAGCCTTTCTAATCCCTTCGTTTTTGATGGAATAGTAATGTCACTTCATTTCCTACTCAATAAGAGGGTAAATATCCTTCAATTTCGGAGGGTAAATATGCGTTTTCCTTCCGACACTGTTCCTACCGAAAAACTATAATTGATTTAGAAGGATATTATCATCTAATTTAGAAGGATACTCCTTGTATTATTCCCTCCAAGTGTGATCCATCTAATTTGGATGGTAGTTCCTTCCAGCGAGTCTTTCTAATCCTTTCTTTTTTGATGGAATAGTAATGTCAATTTATTTCCCACTAGTTAAGAGGGTAAATATCCTTCAATATCAGAAGGTTAGCTGCGTTTTCCTTCCGACAACTTTGGATTTGAATTCAGAAGGACATTAACATCTAATTTGGAAGGATAAATTTGGGAGGAATTATTATAATGCATCCTTATTTAGTAGGAATATTTAGCTGGAAGGAAATTCCTTCTTGGTTAATTCCTTCCAACAAATTTCCTTCCTTTATGTTCTTCCGTATTAGACGGATAAAATTCATTACCTTCTAAATATCGGTAGGAATTTGGCAGTTCCCCGATTCAGAAGGTAATCGGTGGAAGGAAAATACCCAATTTTGGAAGGAATCGGTTTTAGAAGGTAAAAATCGGAAGGTAAACAAGGAAATTTTTCTCAGTGTACTTAAAGAGGCTCTGCTTTTTTTTTCAACTAGATCCATAAAAATGTATTAATTATTGTAGGTATTGTGATTGGGGTTCTAAATTAAAAATTCATTCAGTGTTTTTGCGCAGACTAATGCCTCGAGGTATACGAAGTAATTTTTATGTAATCTGTGCCCATAAAATAAAGTGAGATATACCCGTAGGATATACCACTCTGTATCAGGCTCACCTCCTTTGATTGCAACTTTAAAAAGTCGGTGAAGAAAAGTCGATTATTCACCTAGAAACCACCACCACCACGACAGCCCATTAACGTCCCACTGCTGGGCACAGGCCTCCACGCTCATAGGAGAGAGGGAATTAGAGCTTAGACCAACCACACTGCTCCAATGCGGGTTGGCGGGCTTTAACGACTATTATCATGTTAGCGACAATAACCGGGACCGACGGCTTAACGTGCTCTCCGAGGCACGTTGGTGCAACACCGCCAACTTCCTAACTCCGGGCTAGTACTGAGAATTTCTATTCGGAAAACCCCAATACTTAATTATGGCCCGACCCGGGACTCGAACCCGGGACCTCGTCGGCCGCAGTCAAACATGCTAACCACTAGACCAACGAGGCAGTTACCTAGAAAACACTTAATAATTAATTATCATTTTATGTTTCGATTGTTTTCAGTACTGGCGTTGCGTGAACGGCGAAGGCATGCCGTTCAAATGCCAGCCCGGCACCGTCTTCAACATTCAACTGAACGTTTGCGATTGGCCAGATAACGCGAATCGGGATGAATGTCGTTCATAAACTACTAAGACAAATTTCATCTAAAGTGCATACCTACATATAATTTCTGTATATAATAAGTCATAAGTCATAAATATTTATTCAATTTAGGTAGATACACTACACTTATTGACGTCCAGTTACATAAAAATATGATGGTGATAATCTGTTACGGTATCTTAAAACTAGAGCTACGAGGGTTGCAAACGCGCCCTGGTCTGAGAAGAGCCCATAACAAACTCAGCTGGGTTTTTTTTCATTATCACCATCTCACAAATCATCTTAACTAAGGAACTATCAGAGACATTAGAGCAAATTATTGCCAAGCTTCCTTGTCATTTAAGTAATCTTTCACATTATTTCGATGCGACACTAGCAAGAAAACACAAAAATTTCAATGCGTTTATAATTCTTGTTGCAAAACTTGTTAGGCGTATTATTCGGGCTTTGTCCCACACACTTATCCGACTCGGTGGCCAAAATTGGAATTAATTTTTATGCCTAGTTTTTGGTTTTATTGTATTTTTCAGTACGCGACGCTGTACCGAGTCTATCTATTTTGTGACGGGAGCGCATAGCGCTACAGGTTCCATGTAATATGAAGTTCGATGTATAGGTACCTTATGCAACTAAGCTGGAAACAGGCACTTAAAAAGCACCTAATAGTATAGAAATAGTGATGTATGCACTTTAAATAAAATTGACTGAAATTCTATTATAAGTATTGCGTGCATTTCCTCTCTCTATTTAATGACTGTAAATAATATTAAGAATAAAGTCTAAAACAGTTTCAATCATACCTTATTACTGCGTATTGGGTATATGAATAATTGCACAATTTTATAAACATGCTTGAAATTGTTTTACACTGTAAGTACTAAAGAATATAAGAATACTCATCAGAATATGTTTGAGAACAAAACAATCATAACTAATAAGTACAAAAACATCAATAAAACGAATTATCCAAATGGTTTGCTTATAAGCTCAGGGGGCCTACTATACCAACGCTTAAAGTCGTATTATTTTAATATTGTTAACCGTTCGTGTTTTACAATTATTATCCTTAAAATCCTTATTTTAGGGAGTCAAGGTTCGTTATATAAACCTGTCATTTTGAAATAATACTGCATAAAGCGATGGTAGTAACCTCCCTGATCCACACTACTTCTGCAATGTAATTATTTTGCTCATCATTTATTTGTAAGGAAAAACTGCAAGACGGGATGTTTCGGACGAGCTAAAAATAAAAAGCTAAGCGGTTTTTTATAGAAAGGCGAGTCTAGGCAATTATCTAGTTCTGCCAATCCATAAGTCGATTTAGCGCTCTTCGGAAATAGACCGTCTTTTTCTAAGTTTATTTATTTATTTCGCTGATTGAAGCTAATAAAGTAGTTTTAATTTATATTTTGTATTTTTATTTATTTTCGTGTGAAAATCCTATTTCACTCCTTCAAAAGCTGTTTAATGATGATTAATCTATCTTCAACAGCAGCTCCCCGATTGTGTAAGAAAATCGTAATTCAAAATTCAATATTCAAAAGTTTTTTATTCAAATATACTTTTTACATGTGCTTATGAATAGTCGAATGGATCTACCACTGGTTCGGAATGCCGTTCCTCCCGAGAAGAACCAGCAAGAAACTCGGCGGTTGCTATTTTGAAAAAAATTAATTTACAATTTCATTAATTTGTAATTACATAAGTAACCGCTGTCCTTACCATCGCTGGAGTGAGTCAAATCCATCCTCCTTTGTCATTTACGTAATCTTCAACAGTATAATAAGCTTTTATCAGAAGCATACTTTTAATGGACTTCTTAGACTTGTGTAAAGGCAAGTTTAAAATAGGTTGTGGAATTTTGTTATAGAATAGAATGCTCATTCCCACGAACAACCTTCGGACTTTCTTGAGGCGGACCGATGGAGTCCCGGGCCACGAGCCACGAGTCACGAGCCATGTAAAACTCTTTTTTTTATTTTATTTACTAGTGACGCTGTCACCGGGTCAGATAAGTTTGGTGGACTTTAATACGTTTCAGAGGATCGTCTAGTGACGAAACGCGACGCGAGTTATAGGTATTTTCAATAATGCTATCTGTTTCACAACGCTTCGCTGCCTTCTCCGTATCGTGCGATAGAGAGAGTTGCAAGTCCAGTAGGCATATGCCTACATTTTATTCTTGAAATATTGTTTCGGGTGATAACGTTTTTACCCCCCCCCCCCAAACGTTAACGAAATTAGACAATTTTGGTCTCATTAGATTCAGTACACCTTAATCTAGGCTCGTACGTTTTATTTTTTTAGTATTTTAGTTTAGTTAAATTTAAAAAAATGAAAATACTCGAGGAAGTTTTTAGGTCAAAAATATGGATATTTAGATGCTAATAACTTTTAACATGCAATATTTCTTTAAAATTAAAACGTACGAGCATAGTTCTTCATTGTATCTGCAACATTTCTAAAAATTTTGAAAATTGGACAACATTTACGGGAAGAAAAACGTTATCGCTTTTTGTATGAAAATTTACAACTAGACGATCCTCTTAAGGTCTCAAATGATTACGATTTTCTAAGACAATTGGGCCTAAGCCCCCCGATTGTGTAACGTACCTAATCGTAATCGTTTACGGAACGTATAATTCGACCTATTTATAGAGGTTAAAGTTTTTCAAAAGAAAAACGACTCTTATTTTTCAGTGCTCCAGTGAAAAAAGAGTCGTAAAGAAATTGACAGTATCTTAGGTACAATCTTTTATAGATTACTATAGAAATGAAGACTTTTATTCTCGTTTTAAACAACTACCTACGCCCCGGAAAGAAACTTTCGCAAACACTTAACAATTTTGTTTTATCTTATAAATAAGTATAACTTGCCTCGGAGAGGGAAGTTTGATAAAACTCATTCAACCAATGCTAGACGAAGTTAATGCATAAATTATGAATTGTTATTCAGGATCTCGATTCAATGATTCCAATATTACTTAGACCTGTCTTAAATATTTTTTACTAGCTAACGTCCGGTATGTGTAACAAATGCGACTAGCATGCCAGCTATTCAACGCTGATGGTAACTTCACGCAAGTGCCAACAACTACTGTACACGTTTCATCTCAAATGAATGAACGATCCTCGAATGCATAGGTAACAAACGAACTAACACACATGTGTAATGTTTGTGTGTCGGTTATTTCGTTACCTTTACAAGCAAATGCGCCAAGACGCCTTGAAACTTAAAGCAGCTATAGGTATTATAATACCTATAGCTGCTGCTGCTTGCTTGTAAGTATTTTTTAATGGTATACCATTAAAAAATACTTACTACATTTCATGGGGTAGGCTATATTATTTAATTATCTTTTTTATTTTATTTTATTGAAAACAATACAATAGAACTTAATGCTAGCTAGCCTAATTACTATATAAATCATGCCCGCGTGGGATGGTGGCAAGAATGCTGACTGCATTTCAGCGCTGGACAGCCAGGCTGATCATTCGCGCAAAAAATGAGCCCGCCCTTCTGTCACCAGATGAGGCAATCAACCGCGGTGAAATATCTCGCAAAATATTTTTGGCCCACGGCCCCAGGGTCTCCACGGAAAACGGAACAAATATGTAACTCTCTATGAGAGAGGCATACTTCCGCCGTTTGCCGGTTTCAGCCTTTTCTGCTGCGGCTCCCGGCCTTGATGCCGTCTCCTTGGTATGACACGGGGCCAACGTGTCTACGCATGTTGCGTCCCACATTAGCGCCCGTCCCCGTTATATTATTTGTCTATATTATAAGTTATATTATAAGTCTATTCATTTTATTTACCTTAGAAATTAAATGAATAGACTTATCCTGTTCCCCGGTTCTAATAGCAGATAGAAAGAGTTACCTAAGAATTAAGATACCGCAAGATTAATATCGTTATTGTTTCGTTTGATAAACTGGAGGTAACTCTTTTGTTCCATGTTTATGCTTGAAGACGTTTATGGGCTATTTTGAGCAGACTCATTGTTATTCAGACCAAAATAAGAGAAATAATTTTCTTAGCGAGTTATTTTAATATTAGAAACTCTTCTTTCATTTCTTTAGACAAAAAGAAATATTCTAAACTAGCTGATGCTCGCGACTTCGTCCGCGTGGATTTAGGTTTTTCGGATCCCGCGGGAACTCTTTAATTTTCCGGGATAAAAAGTAGCCTATGTGCTATTCCAGACCATAATCTATCTCTGTGCCAAATTTCATCTAGATCCGTTCAGCCGTTGGAGCGCGATTGAGTAACAAACATACATCCATACATCCAAACTTTCGCATTTATAATATTTATTTGATAATATCTTGAAGAGTTCCAAAACTCTCTTTGTTATAATTTTACACATGATAGTATTTTGAAATGTAATGAAGCAAGATGTGAAACTTTTAGAGATGGTTAATAATTAGAGTTTTGTCTAATGGATCATGGAATCGATATTGGAGAGAACAGAAATGGCATTTGAGTATTTTCAACATAAAATCTGACACCCAACTCGAACATTTTACACCTGGAACTCTAAAAAAAAATTACAGGACCTTTTTATTTAGTTTTATTTATCATGGATTAAAATAAAATAATATAAATTATATTATGACCTAAAGAGAAAAATAAATGCTTTGCTCTGGGTTCGTTATATTTTTCAAAATCCTCGTTATAATGAACCACGTTTCAGGCGAACATTTCGTGACATATTAATTTTCGCTTCAAATTGTTTTGCTTCATTTATTTCGCTGTGAAAAAGAATGTTGTAGTGAAATGAAGATAGAAATATATCTACTCTATAGGTACTTTACTATTTAAAGCACTGCACACACTATATTTAATGTGTAAAAACATTTGAACGAAACAGTAAAATTAACTGCGTGCGTATAAAAAAAAAGTAAACGTTATTAATGATATTTAAAAAAATGACGCTACTACCTACCTATAGAACTTTTTGTTTTGAACGATAAAATATTCATCACCTTTAAAAAAAATGAATGGGCTCGTCCGGGATTTGAACCCGGGACCTCTCGCACCCTAAGCGAAAATCATACCCCTAGACCAACGAGCCGGTTGTTCTTCTTCTCAAAATAGCAGATACTAACACCTGAGCTACTTAGTGAAAGTCGCGTATTAAGTGACGTCACTTTACTTCGCTTTGCGTAGATGGATATTATGGTCCCAATTCGCGTCCTCATTATTGGCTATCACGTTCATCATCATTATCGATTTAGTCCATAACCAGCTCACTGCTAAGCACGAGTCTTCTCTCAGAATGAGAAGTAGGTATCAGGCCATAGTTACACCACGCTAGCCAGATGCGGACTGATAGATTTCAGTTACTTTCGTGAATATTATGGAGAAAACTCGGACATAACATTTTTCCTCACGCTGTCAATGGCCATAAACTTTCTCATCCAATCGTAATCATTTGACAGCTTTAAAACGTATTACTCCTTGGAGGAAGGAATTAATGTATTACTCGAACTGTTTTAGGATGGTTTTAGGAGTTCATACATTTTTGACGTGTAGGCATCTATGAACTCCATAAACGAATTATACGTTTGACAAATGATAACGATTACGATTTCCTTACACAATCGGGGGGCAGAGAGACGACTCGTATTGGATCAGTGATTGTTCGACATGATGTTGATGATGAGTCAATTATAACCACCAAGTACAAATGCATTCAATGTTTTGGACGCATTTGAAGTAGCATCGTATGCGATATTATAGCGCTTTACTAATAAACTCGTATCTAAAATTATCACTTCCTACTACATTTTCCTTTGATAGCGGTAATCATTATGGCTGATTTATTTATAACTGTTCAATATTGTTTTATGTCTGTTATATTATTTTATGGCCGGTTTACATAATTCCAGCCAGTAGCAGTAGGTACATCCAATATTGTGAACAACGTTCCAAGTAAAGGGATTAATTCACGGCTGGGTCATTGTGATACTTTCTAAATTAGTTTAAAAACTGGTCTGGTAGGAGGCTTCGGCCGTGGCTGACCAACATCCCGGCAAAACCAATTCACAGTAGGGGAGTAACAGTTATAATTGAAACACATTCGTAGAATATGCAATACTTTTCAGTCCTTCAGTCACTAGTAACTGTCCAGGAACCAGTATGAACTGGCTCCAGTTACTGGAATAATGTGACGCGCTCGCTATCTTCAACAGGTCTTCACTTTCACAAGGCTCCATAAAACGTGTTTTATCTTGATTATCTACTTTTTCTTTAAATTAATTTGACACCTTAATGATCTCAGTTTAGCAATGTTACCACAAGTCACTACGTAATTTTTTTGTATAGATAATATACTTAAGTACTGTTAACCCCCATTTACGTAATTTATAAATATTTCAAACACAATTTTCAATAATTTTTGTTTTAATCGAACTCAGGTCGCGGAAAATATTGCCGAAATTTCAGCCGTGTTATCTCCTATATAGCAAAAGTTTTTAGCTCATTTGAAATAAAATTATACATTGCCATATTCCCTCAAGAGTATTTCGTTATTTAATCAGATTTTAATTATGAAAATAACCTTATCCAGCCTATTAATTAGCTGATGGAGCTAATTATGAAATGTAAAATAAACTCTAAACTTGAAATTTCAGCTTGATAAATGCCTTGCGCATCGCACAGCGCATTGAAAATGTGGTAAGAACCCGCTTTTCTCACTAGTATGGCCGAGGAAAGCACCGATGCCACATCCCTGCGGCCGCCATTACTGAAAATTTCGCGCGCAAACATTCGTCACAGATAACAAATGCAATAAATGAATGATGCGTGTCTAAAAGTATTAAAGTGCTTTTTTTTAAATAACTGGATTAACAACTCTAGATTCTAGCTTGTCTTTATGTGAATATTACGTGCAAGAATTTTTTACTAAAATATGGGTTGAGATTTATAATGCTATGCCAACTAAGTACTATGAGTAACGCAAAACTTTTGTTCAAAAATAGGACTGAATGTTAGTGATCATGTACCTAAATATTTTATCGTCGAGTGTGGTTTTTGTGACTCTATAATGCATAATAGAGCTAAGTATTGAAACTTTGGATGGAATAGTTTTTATTAAAGGTAAGTTCGTCAGGTTATTTTATAAATTACCCACTTAAGGGAAATGTTCTTTTGCAGTTTATGAAAGGGCTGTTAAAATATCAAAGCATATATTAAGGATTCGGTAAAACCTGAAAGATCATAGGTTAAATTTATACCTATAGTTCTTCTGTAGTAGCAGTGGAGGAGAAGGTACAAAGAAAATAAATTTTTTGACATTTTGAATAAAACAAAGTTACGATAGCTCTAAAGCTAATTTATTAAGTTCTTACGGTAATCAATAATTGTTAACTTTAGGTTCTACGACCTACGTCAACATTAGGTTGCATCTGCTGATTAAACAAAGATTAATAATAATTAGTTTACACCCTCAGACAGACAGTGGTATAAGTACTAAAAAGTATTTTTTTTATTTTTAACACTTTAAAATATTAATTTGAGTGACTGACTTAAATAACTGAAAAAGTGTTTTGAAAACCTATATTGACGATGTAATTCACACATCAGTTAGTAATTGTGCACATTTATTATATTTCATATTATGCATTCCAAAATTGCAGCCAGAAATTCAACCAGTATTTCTCTTGGGAGACCATTTTAAAAAGAAACATCTATGCCCAGTTCTGATGCACTCAAAGTTATGGGCTTTGTTCCACCGCAAGAGAGATGAGGGCAAAAAGTATATTGCTTTGTTTAAAAATCACGTATGTTTTAAATATCATAATTTTTTGAGAACTGAATATTAAACCGACAGGTTTTTAATTAAAGCTTAATTAAATATTTAAAATCGTTATATTTAACACGTTCGTGGTATTTATTAATTGCAGTTTTCACTTATGTATTAAAAATACATCGAGCAACTTCGAAGTCGCAATTAATTAAATAGAGTAAGATACTCGTAACAAAGATACTAGGGACTTGTAACCAGAGCCATAAAAAATTAAACTGTTGCAAACATATGCAAAATGAAAATAAATAAAACCTCTATTATAAGGATCATGAACTGAATAACGTAGGCTTTGCAATCAAACTTTGTATTTAATTTAATTTCCGACTTATGTAAGTTATATACATAATATTTCCATACATTTCAGCTACATTGTGTTACCCATAGACAGTAGAATCCGTTTCACTGACTATAGAATATTATGGTCAGTGAAACGGTTATGGTACCAGTTATGATAATATTAGCTCTAATATCGTCCGTATCTTATACTTTTTTCGTAACAATTATATAATACAGTTCTTTATATACAGTCAATCCTAGTTATCTAGTTATTAACTTGTCAAAATGGTCCATTGAAACAATGTGTCGACGTTAGTTTCAATTTACGATTTGGGCTGTAATTTTGAGTTCCCAATGTCACTCAATTGTGGTTAACTGGGTGACATATTATTAGCCATTAATGTATTATGTTACCTATTATTAAGTAGGTACCTACTTTAAATTGGGATCTTATTGTGTCCATTCAGCTTTTTCGTGTTGTTTGTTACAATTAAGAAAACAAAATAGTATTTTTTCCAATCAGAAGTGTACGCGGTTAGGTTGGTGTCATGTGAATTTATAGAAAACTGGATGATGCCCGCGACTTCGTCCGCGTGGATTCAGTTTTTTGATTCCCGCGGGAACCCTTTAATTTTCCGGGAAAAATGTAGCTTATGTCTTACCCGGGATACAAACTATCCTTATACAAAATTTCATCATAATCGGTTGAAAAGATAGGCCGTGAAAGCGTAACAGACAGACAGACATACTTTCGCATTTATAATATTAGTATGGATCATAAGAAAAGGATGTCTAGATGGCGAACGGAACTTATCAACGGGAACAGCAAATCAAACTCGATCAGTGCAATAGCTTCTTAAAAGTTGACGTTTAACCATAGGTACCTTCCTTGATGATTAAAAATTCAAATGTTTTTTTAAATTCAAATAAATAAACCTTTACATATAATTATACTTTAAGTAAAGGTTGTAGTACGTACAGTACATCCATCTGAAGACCCTACCTGATGGTAGGGTCTTCTGGTCTTTAAAAAAAAAAAGATTCCGACGAATTGAGAACCTCCTCCTTTTTTTGAAGTCGGTTAATAAGCAAGGATATGAAATACTCTTACCAGTATGACATAAACTGGTCTGAACAATAATACAATACCTATTATTGGTGCCAATTTTTCATTTTATTTGGTTTTACGCAAACTTTCGCTGAAATCCTATTTTGAGTGCCAATTTTTTTCTTAAGAAATTCGTTTCGATATTGCGGCTGTAAATCGTCTCATGCGGTACCAAAAAAGGTTGTGTTCTAATATTTGCTTCGCTGTGTGTTCTTTTCTAAACTAATATTATAAAGAGAAAAGATTTGTTTGTTTGTTTGTTTGTAATGGATCAACTCAAAAACTATTCAACTGATTTTAAAAATTCTTTCACCTTTAGAAAGCTAGGTACTATTATCAGCGAGTAACATATATATATATATTTAATTTTGAGTATATTTTATTTTCAAAAACATTAGTGATCCTTACGAAAATTGCAAAAATGTGAACTAAGTCGGAATAAATCGTCTCTTTTGAGAGCTTACGTGGCGTGCGCTGCGTAAATAATTAAAGTTACACGATAACAATGTATGGTGGAATTGTTCCTCTCAAAAAGTTCTAAAAAGAAGTCCGCGATAGCATATATCTATCTTTTAAGGTTGACTCACAATAACCATTTTTAGGATTTTCAAATTTGGTCTAAACCAATGCTTTACTCGCGAAGATGTTTTTACCGACATAGTATTAACCCTTATCAAAATAAATATGTTATTCATCTCAAGTATCTAAAAGAACCCGTGCGAAGCTAGGGCGGATCACTAGTTAGTTAAATGAGCAGAAAAGTGAAAGAGGGTCAGGGTTAGAAATAAACCAGTTTAGCTTGTTCTAGCATGTCTGAGTTCTTCGAAACATATCCAAGAATTTATAAGTCAACATCATCATCATTTAGACCTATTGCCGCTTCAATACTAAGCACGAGTCTCATCTCGGAATGAGAAGGGTTTGGCTATAGTCCACCACACTGGCTAAGTGTGGTGGATAGGGAGACTTTACACACCTTCGAGAAAATTATGAAGAACTCTCGGACATGCAGGTTTTCTCACGATGTTTTCCTTCGCCGTTTGAAGCCAGTGATATTTAATTTCTTAAAAAGCAAAGTCTGAAAAGTTAAGGGTAGATCGAGAGTCTCACTAGGCAATCACCGGTTGAATTTGTAAATACTAAGGATTATATTACAGGATAGCTGATGCCCGCGACTTCGTCCGCGTGGTTTAAGTTTTTTTTATTCCCGCGGGAACTCCTCAATTTTCCGGGATAAAAAGTTATGCTTATGTCACTCTCCATGCCCTCAACTATACCCATGCCAAAAATCACGTCAATCCGTTGCTCCGTTACGGCGTGATTGAAGGACAAACCAACAAACAAACACACTTTCGCATTTATAATGTTAGTATCCTTGCACATTTATTATTTTGTATTGATCCTTTTGTCGTTGTTACTAGGTAGGTAAATTCGCTCCCGGAGTTGCAGGATTTTATCGATACAAAAGTGCATCTATTGAGCTGTTATTATTTATTTTATTATTTTATCAACTACAAGTTAGCCCTTGACTGCGATCTCACCTGATGGTAAGTGATGATGCAATCTAAGATGGTAGCGGGCTTACCTGTTAGGGGCGTGGTAGTAATGTAATGTAATTGTTTCTCACACGTACCTACTGTAGTTGTACATACTGTACATATGTATTTTGTAGGGGAATTTCTAATTCCATAAAATTTCTAAAACCTATGTATTTTAAAATAAACCGATTGTACAGAATGAGTCATATTGCTTTCAGATTGCGAATTTAGATATTATGGTTATCCCATGTATATTACGTCAGATTTGGGGGAAAGGTCTACATCTCAACTGTACCCCTTGAGAAATTCCAAAATCGTGATTAATTCGAATCTGATTGGAAACCATTAATTCTCGGAATGTGCTCGGATAAGAAAAGTTAAAGCTGTGCGTTTTGACGACCACCCTGGCGCAGTGTTGAGCGCTGTTGTCTTAATGTGCGGAGGTCGCGGGTTCGATCCCTGGCAGGGTCAATTTGGGAATTTATAATTCAAGAATTTTCTCTGGTCTGGCCTGTTGGGAAGTTTCGGCCGTGGCTAGTTAGCACCCTACCGGCAAAGACGTGCCGCCAAGCGATTCAGCGTTCCGGTACGATGCCGTGTAGAAACCGATTAAGGGTATGGTTATGGGTTTAATAAATCAAATCAAATCAAATCAAATCAAATCATCTTTATTCAAAATTGGTACCTACAAAGTACACCTTCTGAACGTCATGTTTATAAAGAATAAGAATTGATGGTGATAATTAACAACGGTATCTTAAGACTAAAGCTACGAGGGTTCCAAACGCGCCCTGATCTGAGAAGAGCCCACAACAAACTCAGCCGGGAGGTTTTTTTTTTATTATCACCATCTCACAAATATAGTAAATTACTAAATTATATTTTTAATATAACATAATTAGCCGCTGGAACAATTCATACCCATGGTTGCCTATCATTCAAATAATCCTTTACACTATAATATGACTTTTCAATTAGTTTCCGTTTTACAAAAACTTTGAACTTGTTGAGAGACATCTCCAATATGTCTTCTGGGAGTTTATTATAAAAACGTATACTGCTACCGACAAATGAATTACTAATTTTACAAAGTCTAGAAGAGGGCACAACAATTTAATATAACTGCCATGCCCCTAACAGGTTAGCCCACTACCATATTAGACTGCATTATCACTTACCATCAGGTGAGATCGCAGTCAAGGGCTTACTTGTAGTGGATAAAAAAAAATGGCAGGCATAGGGACTACCGATAGAAGTGAAAACGAATATTTTAACCCTTTGACGACCAAGGGACGTATTTGTCCCCAAACCTAATTTCAATCGTACAAAAAAACTAAGAACTATAGATTATTATTATAATATATTTTTGAGGAAAGTTTTTATAATTTTGATATCAAATTTGACTCCTAATTGTCATATTTCATAGTAAATTTAGTACCGCAATTAGCAGTTCGTGAAGTCGCTAGTTCATCATTTTCAAAAAATCAAAACTATTACATAAATTGTTTATTTAGATGTAACGTTGTAAAAATATTATTGTCTAGTAAGTAAATAACTATTTTGTACTTGTATCAAATGGTTACATAACTAATTTACTTTGTTAGCTCGTGAAAACAAAAAGGGACACCGGCGTCCCTATGGGCGATAACGGTAATAATCTATCAAAAAAGTCTCCTATTTGATTTGATATTTTTATCGCATCTACCTTCATTTTGAACATAATTTTGGCAGATAATGGTGCGCAAAGTATGTGAAATTTTCGTACTCAGCGAAAATGAGGTCCATAGAATATACTTGGGTGAAAATAGTGATGACGAAGATGCATTATAACTTGACGAAAATGACAAAAAGTTTTTGATGTTGCATGATGATGAAGGTATCCAAAATGTTGAGATTGAGTTTTCATTGTTTCCGGAATCTTCTAAACTGCTCACAGCTAAACCTTCTACATCGAAACCTTCAACATCAACAGCTGCAGATCTCATAATACAGACCCATTGTCACAAATTAGCAGTTTCTAAGTGGAATCATAGAAATTATGTTCCATATATTTCTCACAATGACGGCAAAGTGCAAATATGTGAAGAAAGTGTTTCCGATTCAATGACACCTTTAGATATTTTAGTTCCATATCTATTTTTGAAGCGTTGCTTCAAAAAATAGAAAGTCAGAACTCAGAGTCAGGTATGCTCAACAAAACGGCCGAGATTTATAATCGGAAACATATAGGAAATGAAAGCATGCCTGGCATAAATTTAGTTGGATTCATCATCCTGGTCATCATCAGGTATCATTTTTTGCCACCAATTACAGATTATTATTGGTATATTGATTGAGATATGGCAGTTCCCTATGTATCCAACGTTATGCCAAGAACTCGTTTTGAAGATGTATACGCAGTGATTTATTTGTTTTACTTATGGTATATATGGCATGTATACTATGCTTCATTCACCGACTCAAGGAACTTTGCTGTCAACTTGACTGCGAAAAAAACTGTAGCTCGAAAATTGACAGTGATCAGTAACTTTTGTGTAAGACAACGAGCTCCTCCTTATTCTCGACCGTAACTACTGCAACAGGAAGGTCTTAGAAACAATCAATGGCTTTTTTACCTGTCATGAATAAATCCTATAGAAAAAGATGCGTAAATTGTGCTGAAAAAACAATAGAAAATTGCACAAAAAATAAGTGTGCCACAGGCCATGTGTGACATTCATTTGAGTTACACAGCTCACAGAAATAGCTTCACTGATTCTAATTATATTATGTATGTATTGTTGTATTAACTAAAGATTTATAACAATAAATACATTGTTTATCACAAAATGCCATAAAAAGTAATAAAAAATTACAAAACTAACAAAAATAAGGTGATTTCTGAATCATTGTTTTTGGGTAAAAAGTTACCTTTAACGCCCATAGGGACACATGTGTCCCAAAGAATTCCAAAAAAACTACTAAATATTAATTTATTTTTACTGTAGAATATTTTTACTAGACCCTAAATAAACCATAATTTATAACCAAAAACTTAAAATCACTTCTGGAAACCTTATGGTCCTGAAAGGGTTAAGCAATTAAAAAATATATATAAATATAAACCTTAAAACTAAGGTACTAGTTTAATTACGAATGTAGTATACCTATTTATATTTAAGACATTTTGTCTTCGTTACAACGCGAGCATGTTGGTGTTCGCGAGCATGTCGCTGTTCGCGAGCATGTCGCTGTTCGCGAGCATGTCGGAGCGAGGTGTCGGTGACGCGAATCCACAAGTTTACCCCCTACCAAAAAGTGCTCAACGCAGCTAAAAAAGTTCTCACTTCAAAGAAGTTAACAGACAGTCAGATCGTTTTTCACAATAATGAAAAGTACGCAGTGGAGTGACGCAATGGCTGACACTGCCAGAATTCAGTAATCTACGAGATAATATTATACACAATTCAATTCAAGAATAGCACCGATTTAGTAAAATACATTTGTGGTAGAAACTATAGGAAAATCCGTTGAAGATATTATTTCGAGAGTTTATTACATACAGTTCTAGTATTTCTTCATATTATTTTCATTTCTTCATTATTAGATTTGACCAAAAAACTGATAGACTGGCCAAAAAAGGAGTGTAATGTTTTCAGGGTTCATGTATGTATGTGAGTTTCTATAGACCATACCTTCTAAATACCTGAACAGAGGACATCTTTAGGATCCTTACATCATCCCGACTGACACCGGCTATATTTTTTTTTAAAACAATATGTTGGTGCACTTGTTTTTTTAAATTTAATAAATTCTGTTCACTTATTTACATAATACTAGATGATATAAGCGGATTTTAAAAATCCCATTAAAACTTTCCGGCATAAAAATAGCCTTTGTCACTCTACAGGACTATCTATTGTCGACTTAATTTACTGTCAAATTTCTACCATAATTATACATTTTACGAATCATACTTAATATTATAAATGCTAAAGTGTGTTTGTTTGTTGGTTTAGTGGTTTGTTGGTTTGTCCTTCAATATTGCCGCAACGGAGCAACGGATCGACGTGATTTATGGCATGGGTATAGTTAAGGACCAGAGAGTGGCATAGGCTACTTTTGGTCCCGGAAAATTAAGGAGTTCCCGCGGGAATCAAAAAAACAAACCACGCGGACGAAGTCGCGGGCATGAGCTAGTTACATAATATGGCAAATTGTACTTTTGTGCTTAAGAACGAAATTTCCTCAGAAATTCCAATCTGACCTACCTGGTAACATTTTTTGCATCTAATATGGTTAAAACAATTATAAAATTCAGGCTCTGATGTTTCGAAGTTTCGGTTATGAAGCCACAACAGATTATAATTTATTAGTTAGACGGAATGCTACTGACGTCCCTTCCGGTAGGCACTATGTAGCGCTTCTGCCTTCTACGCTTGGCTAACCATCACTATTCACTATCCCATACTTAAAATGCAGAAGTGCGTTTGTTTGTTTGTTGGAAACCGCAACGGAGCAACAGATTAACGTGATTATTACATGCGTGATATTATCGCTCCGGCTGACAATTTCTTAGCAGGTGCCTATGTCATAATATCTACGAGTATCTTTATGCCGAATTTCCCGATGCATCCACTGATTTAAGCTGAGCCTTGATAGATCAATCAGTTTGGTCATCTTTTTTTGAATTGAAACTTCTTTAGAATTGTTGTGATTTGAAAATTCGATGAAACGAAAAACGAAACGAAACTGCGACACCAAAAAGAGACAAACATATTCATAAGACTACAAGAGAATGAGATAGAATATAAGTTATATTTATCTCACTATCTCGTAGGCCGTGTGAATTGCACACACACACTTTTTTTTTTAATGTTTAGATTCGATTTCCAAGCTCATCACTATTCAGTCCGCTGACGTCACTGGAAGATTTACACTCAGATCGATATAATCTGGGAGGCTCCACTTTGGCAAACAGCCAAATTATTTTTGCCAAATTCGCGACTTGTGAGCAATAAATCCAGAGGAAGGTTACCCTACCACTTATTCTGTCGAATCAATGTACCCTCTGGGCCATATTTTATCATATCGTGATACGTTGATGGTTAAAATGCTCGTTACTTCTGCTGTGCGCTATATTTCTTGAGGAAACACAAATTATAGGGGCAAAGGGGCATTCGGGAATCAAATAAGGGACAGAAAAGTACGATTTGGTATTTTGATGTAGAAATTCTTTCTTGTAGTAGATTCTCTCTTCTAGTTTGAGACTTATGCATTGAAATAGATTAGTAGAGTTGGAGTAGTAGTATAGGTACAAAAAACCATTGTGTGTAGACTTTGCTCTAATTTACAGTAATTTATTTGAAACTAGATACTCGCCACTTCGCCCGCGATTATTGACGTTTTGAAAAATCCCGTGGGAAAAACACGACAGATACACTTTTGCATTCATAAAATTAAGAATGAATCATGACAATTCTTAAGTACCTACTTATTAATAATATCCAATTTCCTTCCAATGTAAAGAATGGGATGAAAAAGATCGTGTAAATTACTGTCATTTTATAATCGAAAAATGAGCCTTTTATTGATTAGACACGCTTTTTGAAATCAAGATTGAATGTACCCTGCATTAAATCTTGATTTAAAGCATTAAGGAAGACATAAAGACATTAAAAAATAATTTATGTTGTAAAAAACTGTTCTATCCTTCTGCTTTGAGTTACCTTGCTAAGGTGTTCAGTGTTAGCGCCATATTTTGTTACACAGAGGTTTTATCACGTGACAATGATCTCTACAATGTAACGACCACAATCAGATGAATCCATTGCCTCAGCAAGAATATCTACCATAAATTTAGCCAATCAGAACAATTCAGATTGTAACAGTGATTGATATAGATTTAACATAATAAAAAATTTTGGCCATTTGCAATAGATAACAGCGTCAAAAGTTATTTTGTGTCAAAAGCCGTTCAGCCGTTGGAGCGTGATTGAGTAACAAACATCCATACATCCATACATCCATACATCCACACATCCATACATCCATACATCCATCAAAACTTTCGCATTTATAATATTTATTTGATATTTGATTATTTGATGATAGCAATATACACACTAATAAGTTACGTCATGATACTGACGTCTAGACCACAAAAATTAATAAGAAAACATGTAGTTATCTCAAAGCCTTGTTTGTGTTATGAGGACAAAACAACTGTGATGAGCTTTTTTTAGATATTGGTAGTTGATAACATTGTTATAATCAAATTATACTCAGAATGCTCCAAGGTGTAGTATTCATGAAGCATTTAATAAAATCTGAAACGATGTAAAAATAATTTTCTCAATCAAAATCGCATTCAAAGTTACATACCCGTGTAGGTGGAAAGGTCGATGCGATACATACGAGTATAAATTAGACAGACGTAAAAATCAAAGGTGAAAATAACGAGATTGGAAGCGAATGCAAATTATGAGCCTCACGCGAATAGGGAGCGATGTATTTTTCATCCATCTTTTAGGATTTTAAAAATAACTTAATATAGGTATTAAACAACTTATATTGTGTACGTTGTTCATTATAATATTTTTTTTTTAAATTTTTATTTCTTTTTTTAATTTTCATTCGAATGAAATTATTATTGTCAAAATTAAGTGTAAACATTTCTTTTGTAAAACGCTATATTATACTTTTTTATGTAAAGCATGCGATTGAACAAATATAATAATTTTGTAAACTAGTTTTTTTAAGGACAAATAAAAGGCTTTTCTATTTTTACTTTATTTATTAGTGTGTACGTAGTTTTTGCACATGAAATGCAATATTCTATTTAGAGCTGTCATCCCGTTAATCTTCTAGGGTTCAAATTTATGATGCTGATAATAAAACTTGAAAAAGAAAAAGGAATCTGAATTGTCCGGTCAAGGGAATTTTGTTGTTGCATGGATAGTACGATGTTGTAATACGAGAACATTTTATATAAGTAATAATATATTTTAATACTGCTTGAAAAATATTCCTTTTTATCATCACCAGAGTTGTTCAAGCGCTCAAGGATCTAAATGTAACCGACTAAGTTAACTGTGAACAAGGACAATAAATGGGTGTATGCGCTTGAATGACCACCGGAGAGCTCGATCTAACCTGCGGAAATAATATTGAATAATAATATAAAATAAAATAAAATAGATATATTAAACGAATTGACCAGCATCAAATGTTTCTGGAAATCCTAACTGGAATGGCCAACATGCAAAACCTCAAATTTCGTGTTTCAGAGAATAAAAAATTCTATAAAATCGGGTCAATAGAAGTAAATTAAAAATACGATGCAAGATTTGAAAACAAAATTGAAGCACTTGGAAACATTTTGGGTTTTTATTTGATTCTGTTAAGAAACTAAGAAATTTAAAGTTATATTACACAATTTAAAGTTCTGGTCAGATTTTCTGTTTGGAAATTTTCTTCCGAGTCGAACGTAAAGGCAACGAAAGGCCACCATCTGCGTCGAAAATAATATTGCTTTTGTTTTAATTAAATACCACAGATAAAAAGTTTTAAAGTGCTCGTCTCTACGTAGAGTTGGAAACTTGATGTGTTATTTTAATAAAAATATGACAGATAAAAATGATGACAGTGCACAACCAATATATATTTGAAAATTTAGTATACGTGCATAAACACATTGATAAATTCAAGAAGAAAAGTGATTGTCATAATGTCAATACTAGAAATAAAAATAAACTTGTAATGCCTGCTTCTAGGCTTAGTAAAATTAGCAATTCATTTGTTGGAACCAGTGTCCGCTTCTACAATAAGCTCCCAGAAGACATGTTAAAGATGTCTCTGAACAAGTTCAAAGTTAATGTAAAACGTAAACTCATTGAAAAATCTTATTACCATGTAAAGGATTACCTAAACGACAAGGAAGCCTGGCAATGATTTGCTCAAATGGCTCTGATAGTTTCTTAGTTGTGATTTGTGAGATGGTGATAATAAAAAAATAAAAAAAACCCGGCTGAGTTTGTTGTGGGCTCTTCTCAGACCAGGGCGCGTTTGGAACCCTCGTAGCTTTAGTTTTAAGATACCGTAACTGATTATCACCATCATGTTTTTTATGTAAGTAATTTTTTACGTCAATAAGTGTACAGTGTACCTATATTGAATAAATGAATTGAATCTTGAATCTTGAATCTAAAGTTAAATCCATACAATAATATAAATGCGAAAGTGTGTTTGTCTATCTGTCTTTCTGTCTGCTACGTTTTCACGGCCCATCTTTTCAACCGATTTTGATGAAATTTGGTATAGGGATATTAGGTTGTGCATCCCGGGATAAGAGATAGGTTATTTTTGATGCCGGATCTTAATCTACGCAAACGAAGTCATGGGCATCGTCTATTTTAAAATAAAGTAAACGATTATAGTAACAAAGAATTTGAAATTTTCTAAATGTACGTAAAATTCAAGCTGCAAGACTTTTAGGTATTAGGTAACCTTTTGTCAACTGAAAATGGCACTTTTAGAGAGGTAAGCCGTAAGACTTTCAGCAGTTAATCAGAAAGCAAGTGCCGTAGACGATCTCTCTAGCAAAAGTGTGGACGATTTCTTGGTTTTAGCTCTCTTTTAAATATTCTAAGTTGGTCTTTTAATTCAGAATCCTGTGAATTTATTCAGTAGATAAAGTTATTTAAAACCACTTTCGCTTAGCGAAAATAATCTATCCTTACTGAAACTCGAGAACTGTGCTTAATTACTTTATAGCAATTGGGAATGTTGACATGACTTTTAAATTATAGAGATTTCATTAATATATATATAGCTGCTCGTGCTGACTCATTGATCACCTCTCCTGTAAAATTTTGTATGAAAAAATTTTTTTTTACTCATCGTTTCGTATAAAAGGCAAAAATTCATTCGGAGGAAAAATACGGAGAGAGCTGATGATTGAGGATTTCGAAGACGGATGAAGAGCACCAGCCAGGGTATCGAAGATAGGTGGTGGGTGCTCGACCAAATGTCACTCGAAACTTCATCCAATTGACAGTGAGCGGAAAAAAAATTCAAAATGGCGGATTTAAGATGGCCGCCATACAAATTTCGTCGGTGTCTATCTCGGAGAGTATAAAAGATGGAAGAGTGGTTTCTTGGCAAAAGATGATCAGGACATGAGGGTCTACTTGATGAACAGGAAAAAAATTCAAGATGGCGGAATTTATTTTTCCATAGAAAAGGGTATTGAAGATAGGTGGGGAGTGCTCGACCAAATGTCACTCGAAACTTCATCCAATTGACAGTGAGTGAAAAAAAAATTCAAAATGGCGGATTTAAGATGGCCTCCATACAAATTTCGTCGGTGTCTATCTCGGAGAGTATCAGAGATGGAAGAGTGGTTTCTTGGCAAAAGATGATCAGGACATGAAAGTCTACTTGATGAACAGGAAAAAAATTCAAGATGGCGGAATTTATTTTTTCATAGAAAAACTATGCAAGATTACGGTTTCTTTTCAAGATTTGTTTTTATGGAAGAAATCTCATTTTGACGAATGGTTCGGAGAAAAAAATATGGAGAGAGATGATGATGGAAGGTTCGGATGATGGGTGAGGAGCACGGTCAGGGTATTAAAGATAGGTACCTACTTAGGGGCTGCTCAAACAAAAAGGGAGGGGCGGGGGGTTGGTGGTCTTTGTTTTATGTTTTTCCTTTATGAGAATTTTCTTTTACGTCGGACGCTTGGCGTGCTGGCGCTTCCACTGTGCTCACTAGCATAGCAGTGTGTTGTTCAGATCAGAACACGTAGACAGTAAACCAGCTGCCCGATTATGTAAGAATTGTCGATCAAATCGTAAAAGTTCGGCGTCAAAGTAAAATAAACCATAACAGCATTGAATTCGAGCTCAATTTCGTGTTTCGAAATTGAGCTCTAATTTATTATATATTGAAAAATTTTTTTTTCACTCATCGTTTCGTATAGAAGACAAAAATTCATTAAGAGGAAAAATACAGAGAGAGCTGATGATTGAGGATATCGAAGACGGATGAAGAGCACCAGCCAGGGTATCGAAGATAGGTGGGGGGAGCTCGACCAAATGTCACTCGAAACTTCATCCGATTGACAGTGAGCTGAAAAAAATTTCAAAATGGCGGATTTAAGATGGCCGCCATACAAATTTCGACGGTGTCTATCTCGGAGAGTATTAAAGATGGAAGAGTGGTTTCTAGGCAAAAGATGATCAGGACATGAGGATCTACTTGATGAACAGGAAAAAAATTCAAGATGGCGGAATTTATTTTTCCATAGAAAAGGGTATTGAAGATAGGTGGGGGGTGCTCGACCAAATGTCACTCGAAAATTCATCCAATTGACAGTGAGCTGAAAAAAAAAATCAAAATGGCAGATTTAAGATGGCCGCCATACAAATTTCGTCGGTGTCTATCACGGAGAGTATAAAAGATGGAAGAGTGGTTTCTCGGCAAAAGATGATCGGGACATGAAGGTCTACTTGATGAACAGGAAAAAAATTCAAGATGGCGGAATTCATTTTTCCATAGAAAATGTATGGCGAATATTGAAGAGGCTACAAGTGTAGAACTATGCAAGACTACGGTTCCTTTTCAAGATTTGTTTTTATGGAAGAATTCTCATTTTGACGAATGGTTCGGAGAAAAAAATATAGAGAGAAATGATGATCGAAGGTTCCAATGATGGGCGAGGAGCATGGTCAGGGTATTAAAGATAGGAACTTAGGGGCTGCTCAAACAAAAAGGGAGGGGCGGGGGGTTGGTGGTCTTTGTTTTATGTTTTTCCTTTATGAGAATTTTCTTTTACGTCGGACGCTTGGCGTGCTGGCGCTTCCACTGTGCTCACTAGCATAGCAGTGTGTTGGTCAGATCAGAACACGTAGACAGTAAACCAGCTCCCCGATTATGTAAGAATTGTCGATCAAATCGTAAAAGTTCGGCGTCAAAGTAAAATAAACCATAACAGCATTAAATTAGAGCTCAATTTCGTGTTTCGAAATTGATATTCGGGCAGGATAGTAGGACAGCGAGTAAGTAGACAGTGGACCACGCGGTCCACTACGCGGTCCGCTGTAGCGGGCCGCGCAACCACGCGCCATACTAGTTTATATATATATAGCTGCTCGTGCTGACTGACTGACTCATTGATCACCTCTCCTGTAAAATTTTGTATGAAAAATTTTTTTTTCACTCATCGTTTCGTATAGAAGACAAAAATTCATTCGGAGGAAAAATACGGAGAGAGCTGATGATTGAGGATTACTAAGACGGATGAAGAGCACAAGCCAGGGTATCGAAGATAGGTGGGGGGTGCTCGACCAAATGTCACTCGAAACTTCATCCAATTGACAGTGAGCTGAAAAAAAAATTCAAAATGGCGGATTTAAGATGGCCGCCATACAAATTTCTTCGGTGTCTATCTCGGAGAGTATAAAAGATGGAAGAGTGGTTTCTCGGCAAAAGATGATCAGGACATGAAGGTCTACTTGATGAACAGGAAAAAAATTCAAGATGGCGGAATTTATTTTTCCATAGAAAAGGGTATTGAAGATAGGTGGGGGTGCTCGAACAAATGTCACTCGAAACTTCATCCAATTGAAAGTGAGCTGAAAAAATTTTCAAAATGGCGGACTTAAGATGGCCGCCATACAAATTTCGTCGGTGTCTATCACGGAGAGTATAAAAGATGGAAGAGTGGTTTCTTGGCAAAAGATGATCAGGACTTGAAGGTCTACTTGATGAACAGGAAAAAAATTCAAGATGGCGGAATTTATTTTTCCATAGAAAATGTATGGCGAATATTGAAGAGGTTACAATTAGTGTAGAACTATGCAAGACTACGGTTCCTTTTCAAGATTTGTTTTTATGGAAGAATTCTCATTTTGACGAATGGTTCGGAGAAAAAATATGGAGAGAGATGATGATCGAAGGTTCGGATGATGGGTGAGGAGCATTGTTTTATGTTTTTCCTTTATGAGAATTTTCTTTCACGTCGGACGCTTGGCGTGCTGGCGCTTCCACTGTGCTCACTAACATAGCAGTGTGTGGTTCAGATCAGAACACGTAGACGGTAAATAACTGCCAAATTATATAAGAATTGTCGATCAAATCGTAAAAGTTCGGCGTCAAAGTAAAATAAACCATAACAGCATTGAATTAAAGCTCAATTTCGTGTTTCGAAATTGAGCTCTAATTTAATGCTGTTATGGTTTATTTTACTTTGACGCCGAACTTTGACGATTTGATCGGCCATTCTTACATAATCGGGGGGCAGGATAGTTGGACAGCGAGTAAGAAGACAGTGGACCACGCGGTCCACTACGCGGTCCGCTGTAAAAGACTATGAAGAAGAAGAGATTATGTAAGAATGGCCGATCAAATCGTCAAAGTTCGGCGTCAAAGTAAAATAAACCATAACAGCATTAAATTAGAGCTCAATTTCGAAACCGAAATTGAGCTCTAATTTAATGCTGTTATGGTTTATTTTACTTTGACGCCGAACTTTGACGATTTGATCGGTCATTCTTACATAATCGGGGGGCAGGATAGTAGGACAGCGAGTAAGTAGACAGTGGACCACGCGCTCCACTACGCGGTCCGCTTTAGCGGGCCGCGCAACCACGCGCCATACTAGTTAATATATATATAGCTGCTCGTGCTGACTGACTGACTGATTGATCACCTCTCCTGTAAAATTTTGTATGAAAAGTTTTTTTTTCACTCATCGTTTCGTATAGAAGACAAAAATTCATTCGGAGGAAAAATACGGAGAGAGCTGATGATTGAGGATTTCGAAGACGGATGAAGAGCACCAGCCAGGGTATCGAAGATAGGTGGGGGGTGCTCGACCAAATGTCACTCGAAACTTCATCCAATTGACAGTTAGCTGAAAAAATTTTCAAAATGGCGGATTTAAGATGGCCGCCATACAAATTTCGACGGTGTCTATCTCGGAGAGTATAAAAGATGGAAGAGTGGTTTCTTGGCAAAAGATGATCAGGACATGAGGGTCTACTTGATGAACAGGAAAAAAATTCAAGATGGCGGAATTTATTTTTCCATAGAAAAGGGTATTGAAGATAGGTGGGGGTTGCTCGACCAAATGTCACTCGAAACTTCATCCAATTGACAGTGAGCTGAAAAAAATTTCAAAATGGCGGATTTAAGATGGCCGCCATACAAATTTCGACGGTGTCTATCTCGGAGAGTATAAAAGATGGAAGAGTGGTTTCTCGGCAAAAGATGATCAGCCCATGAGGGTCTACTTGATGAACAGGAAAAAAATTCAAGATGGCGGAATTTATTTTCCATAGAAAATGTATGGCGAATATTGAAGAGGCTACGGTTCCTTTTCAAGATTTGTTTTTATGGAAAAAATCTCATTTTGACGAATGGTTCGGAGAAAAAAATATGGAGAGAGATGATGATCGAAGGTTCGGATGATGGGTGAGGAGCACGGTCAGGGTATTAAAGATAGGTACCTACTTAGGGGCTGCTCAAACAAAAAGGGAGGGGCGGGGGGTTGGTGGTCTTTGTTTTATGTTTTTCCTTTATGAGAATTTTCTTTTACGTCGGTCGCTTGGCGTGCAGGCGCTTCCACTGTGCTCACTAGCATAGCAGTGTGTTGTTCAGATCAGAACACGTAGACAGTAAACCAGCTGCCCGATTATGTAAGAATTGTCGATCAAATCGTCAAAGTTCGGCGTCAAAGTAAAATAAACCATAACAGCATTGAATTAGAGCTCAATTTCGTGTTTCGAAATTGAGCTCTAATTTAATGCTGTTATGGTTTATTTTACTTTGACGCCGAACTTTGACGATTTGATCGGCCATTCTTACATAATCGGGGGGCAGGATAGTAGGACAGCGAGTAAGTAGACAGTGGACCACGCGGTCCACTACGCGGTCCGCTGTAGCGGGCCGCGCAACCACGCGCCATACTAGTTAATATATATATAGCTGCTCGTGCTGACTGACTGACTGATTGATCACCTCTCCTGTAAAATTTTGTATGAACATTTTTTTTTTCACTCATCGTTTCGTATAGAAGACAAAAATTCATTAAGAGGAAAAATACAGAGAGAGCTGATGATTAAGGATTTCGAAGACGGATGAAGAGCACCAGCCAGGGTATTGAAGATAGGTGGGGGGTGCTCGACCAAATGTCACTCGAAACTTCATCCAATTGACAGTGAGCTGAAAAAAATTTCAAAATGGCGGATTTAAGATGGCCGCCATACAAATTTCGACGGTGTCTATCTCGGAGAGTATAAAAGATGGAAGAGTGGTTTCTTGGAAAAAGATGATCAGGACATGAGGGTCTACTTGATGAACAGGAAAAAAATTCAAGATGGCGGAATTTATTTTTCCATAGAAAAGGGTATTGAAGATAGGTGGGGGGTGCTCGACCAAATGTCACTCGAAACTTCATCCAATTGACAGTGAGCTGAAAAAAAATTCAAAATGGCGGATTTAAGATGGCCGCCATACAAATTTCGTCGGTGTCTATCTCGGAGAGTATAAAAGATGGAAGAGTGGTTTCTTGGCAAAAAGTGATCGGGACATGAAGGTCTACTTGATGAACAGGAAAACAATTCAAGATGGCGGAATTTATTTTTCCATAGGAAAGGGTATTGAAGATAGGTGGGGGGTGCTCGACCAAATGTCACTCGAAACTTCATCCAATTGACAGTGAGCTGAAAAAGAATTCAAAATGGCTGATTTAAGATGGCCGCCATACAAATTTCGTCGGTGTCTATCACGGAGAGTATAAAAGATGGAAGAGTGGTTTCTTGGCAAAAGATGATCAGGACATTAAGGTCTACTTGATGAACAGGAAAAAAATTCAAGATGGTGGAATTCATTTTTCCATAGAAAATGTATGGCGAATATTGAAGAGGCTACAAGTGTAGAATTATGCAAGACTACGGTTCCATTTCAAGATTTGTTTTTATGGAAGAATTCTCATTTTGACGAATGGTTCGGAGAAAAAATATGGAGAGAGATGATGATGATCGAAGGTTCGGATGATGGGTGAGGAGCACGGTCAGGGTATTAAAGATAGGTAGGGGCTGCTCAAACAAGAAAATACTCGAAACTTCATATAATTGGCAGTGAGCTGAAAAAAAATTCAAAATGGCGGATTCAAGATGGCGGCTATCTCAGACAGTATATAAAAGATGGAAGAGTGGTTTTTGGGTAGAAAATTATCAGGGCCTGTAAGTCAGAAAGTCTAATTGATGAGCAGAAAAAATTAAGATGGCAGAATCTACGAACATTGAAGAGAGTAGAAGAAGTTAGAAAATATGCATGATTTTGATATGGTTTTTTTACAAGATTTGTTCTTTATAGAATTATTGTCGGTTTGCCATTAGGATAGCCAAATTGCCGAAGTTCGACGGCACCTAAAGGTATTGATACAAGGGGGTGAGGAGGGGCGGGGGGTTGGTGGTCTTTGTTTTATGTTTTTTTTTCCTTTATGAGAATTTTCTTTTACGTCGGACCCTTGGCGTGCTGGCGCTTCCACTGTGCTCACTAGCATTGCAGTGTGTTGTTCAGTTCAGAACACGTGGACACTAGACAGTAAACCAGGATAGTATAACAGCGAGTAAGTAGACAGTAGACCGCGCGGTCCACTACGCGATCCGCTTTAGCGGGCCGCGCACCCACGCGCCATACTAGGTTACATATTCATTCGGAGGAAAAATACGAAGAGAGCTGATGATTGAGGATTTCGAAGACGGATGAAGAGCACCAGCCAGGGTATTGAAGATAGGTGGGGGGTGCTCGACCAAATGTCACTCGAAACTTCATCCAATTGACAGTTAGCTGAAAAAAATTTCAAAATGGCGGATTTAAGATGGCCGCCATACAAATTTCGACGGTGTCTATCTCGGAGAGTATAAAAGATGGAAGAGTGGTTTCTTGGCAAAAGATGATCAGGACATGAGGGTCTACTTGATGAACAGGAAAAAAATTCAAGATGGCGGAATTTATTTATCCATAGAAAAGGGTATTGAAGATAGGTGGGGGGTGCTCGACCAAATGTCACTCGAAACTTCATCCAATTGACAGTTAGCTGAAAAAAAATTCAAAATGGCGGATTTAAGATGGCCGCCATACAAATTTCGTCGATGTCTATCACAGAGAGTATAAAACATGGAAGAGTGGTTTCTTGGCAAAAGATGATCAGAACATGAAGGTCTACTTGATGAACAGGAAAAAAATTCAAGATGGCGGAATTTATTTTCCATAGAAAATGTATGGCGAATATTGAAGAGGCTACGGTTCCTTTTCAAGATTTGTTTTTATGGAAGAAATCTCATTTTGACGAATGGTTCGGAGAAAAAAATATGGAGAGAGATGATGATCGAAGGTTCGGATGATGGGTGAGGAGCACGGTCAGGGTATTAAAGATAGGTACCTACTTAGGGGCTGCTCAAACAAAAAGGGAGGGGCGGGGGTTGGTGGTCTTTGTTTTATGTTTTTCCTTTATGAGAATTTTCTTTTACGTCGGACGCTTGGCGTGCTGGCGCTTCCACTGTGCTCACTAGCATAGCAGTGTGTTGTTCAGATCAGAACACGTAGACAGTAAACCAGCTGCCCGATTATTTAAGAATTGCCGATCAAATCGTAAAAGTTCGGCGTCAAAGTAAAATAAACCATAACAGCATTGAATTAGAGCTCAATTTCGTGTTTCGAAATTGAGCTCTAATTTAATGCTGTTATGGTTTATTTTACTTTGACGCCGAACTTTGACGATTTGATCGGTCATTCTTACATAATCGGGGGGCAGGATAGTAGGACAGCGAGTAAGTAGACAGTGGACCACGCGGTCCACTACGCGGTCCGCTGCAGCGGGCCGCGCAACCACGCGCCATACTAGTTAATATATATATAGCTGCTCGTGCTGACTGACTGACTGATTGATCACCTCTCCTGTAAAATTTTGTATGAAAAATTTTTTTTTCACTCATCGTTTCGTATAAAAGACAAAAATTCATTCGGAGGAAAAATACGGAGAGAGCTAATGATTGAGGATTTCGAAGACGGATGAAGAGCACCAGCCAGGGTATTGAAGATAGGTGGGGGGTGCTCGACCAAATGTCACTCGAAAATTCATCCAATTGACAGTTAGCTGAAAAAAAATTCAAAATGGCGGATTTAAGATGGCCGCCATACAAATTTCGACGGTGTCTATCTCGGAGAGTATAAAAGATGGAAGAGTGGTTTCTTGGCAAAAGATGATCAGGACATGAGGGTCTACTGATGAACAGGAAAAAAATTCAAGATGGCGGAATTTATTTTTCCATAGAAAATATATGGCGAATATTGAAGAGGCTACAAGTGTAGAACTATGCAAGACTACGGTTCCGTTTCAAGATTTGTTTTTATGGAAGAAATCTTATTTTGACGAATGGTTCGGAGAAAAAAATATGGAGAGAGATGATGATCGAAGGTTCGGATGATGGGTGAGGAGCACGGTCAGGGTATTAAAGATAGGTACCTACTTAGGTGCTGCTTGAACAAAAAGGGAGGGGCGGAAGGTTGGTGGTCTTTGTTTTCTGTTTTTCCTTTATGAGAATTTTCTTTTACGTCGGACGCTTGGCGTGCTGGCGCTTCCACTGTGCTCACTAGCATAGCAGTGTGTACTTCAGATCAGAACACGTAGACAGTAAATCAGCTGCCCGATTATGTAAGAATGGTCGATCAAATCGTCAAAGTTCGGCGTCAAAGTAAAATAAACCATAACAGCATTAAATTATAGCTCAATTTCGCGGTTCCTTTTCAAGACTTGTTTTTATGGAAGAAATCTCATTTTGACGAATGGTTCGGAGAAAAAAATATGGAGAGAGATGATGATCGAAGGTTCGGATGATGGGTGAGGAGCACGGTCAGGGTATTAAAGATAGGTACCTACTTAGGGGCTGCTTGAACAAAAAGGGAGGGGCGGAAGGTTGGTGGTCTTTGTTTTATGTTTTTCCTTTACGAGAATTTTCTTTTACGTCGGACGCTTGGCGTGCTGGCGCTTCCACTGTGCTCACTAGCATAGCAGTGTGTACTTCAAATCAGAACACGTAGACAGTAAATCAGCTGCCCGATTATGTAAGAATGGTCGATCAAATCGTCAAAGTTCGGCGTCAAAGTAAAATAAACCATAACACCATTGAATTAGAGCTCAATTTCGTGTTCGAAATTGAGCTATAATTTAATGCTGTTATGGTTTATTTTACTTTGACGCCGAACTTTGACGATTTGATCGGCCATTCTTACATAATCGGGGGGCAGGATAGTAGGACAGCGAGTAAGTAGACAGTGGACCACGCGGTATAATACGCGGTCCGCTGTAGCGGGCCGCGCAACCACGCGCCATACTAGTTAATTAATATATATATAGCTGCTCGTGCTGACTGACTCATTGATCACCTCTCCTGTAAAATTTTGTATGAACATTTTTTTTTTCACTTATCGCTTCGTATAGAAGACAAAAATTCATTAAGAGGAAAAATACAGAGAGAGCTGATGATTGAGGATTTCGAAGACGGATGAAGAGCACCAGCCAGGGTATCGAAGATAGGGGGGGGGTGCTCGACCAAATGTCACTCGAAACTTCATCCAATTGACAGTGAGCTGAAAAAAAATTCAAAATGGCGGATTTAAGATGGCCGCCATACAAATTTCGTCGGTGTCTATCTCGGAGAGTATAAAAGATGGAAGAGTGGTTTCTTGGCAAAAGATGATCAGGACATGAAGGTTTACTTGATGAATAGGAAAAAAAATCAAGATGGCGGAATTTATTTTTCCATAGAAAATGTATGGCGAATATTGAAGAGGCTACAAGTGTAGAAGTATGCAAGACTACGGTTGCTTTTCAAGATTTGTTTTTATCGAAGAATTCTCATTTTGACGAATCGTGCGGAGAAAAAAATATAGAGAGAGATGATGAGCGAAGGTTCGGATGATGGGTGAGGAGCACGGTCAGGGTATTAAAGATAGGTAGGGACTGCTCAAACAAAAAATACTCGAAACTTCATACAATTGGCAGTGAGCTGAAAAAAAATCCAAAATGGCGGATTCAAGATGGCGGGTACCTCAGACAGTATTTAAAAGATGGAAGAGTAGTTTTTGGGTAGAAAATTATCAGGGCCTGAAAGTCTACTTGATGAGCAAAAAATTAAGATGGCAGATCCTGCCATCTTAATTTTTTGCTCATCAAGTAGACTTTCAGGCCCTGATAATTTTCCACCCGAAAACCACAATCTACGAACATTGAAGAGAGTAGAAGAAGTTACGAAATATGCATGATTCTGGAATGGTTTTTTTACAAGATTTGTTCTTTATGGAAGAATAATTACTGTCGGTTCGCCATTAGGAAAGCCAAGTTGCCGAAGTTCGATGACACCCAAAGGTATACAAGGGAGTGAGGGGCGGGGGGTTGGTGGTCTTTGTTTTATGTTTTTTCCTTTATGAGAATTTTCTTTTACGTCGGACGCTTGGCGTGCTGGCGCTTCCACTGTGCTCACTAGCATAGCAGTGTGTTGTTCAGTTCAGAAAACGTAGACAGTAAACCAGGATAGTAGGACAGCGAGTAAGTAGACAGTGGACCACGCGGACCACTACGCGGTCCGCTAGCGGGCCGCGCACCCACGCGCCATACTAGTACTCTATACAACTACGTATACTCCCTCTACTTCGTATGCACAGGCATAGCAGCTCCGCATCTTGTTGTTGAGAGTCGTAGCCCCATTTTAGCTAATCATACCTTATGGTAGGGGTTAATAATGTGATGGAAAACCAAATAAAAACATTTAATAAGTATTAATACCTTTAGCCTAGGGGCAACTAGGGGTGGTCTTTTTGATTAGGGTTTTTTTAAAGTAGGTTTTTAAGGTTTTTTAAAATTTATTTTATAGTTAGTTTAAATTAAACTATTAATTTATAATTAATAGTTTTTAATTTAATTAAACTGTTTAATATTTAGATTTTAGCATATTAATGTATAATATTTGTTTATTTTGGTTTAATGTATGACTTTTAATAAATAATTTAATAAGTATTAAATCCGATCCGATCCGATTCCGATCTATAAGGTAGTAGTTAAGAAGTAGCATTTCATATGTTCACTGTCAAATGACTATGATAAAACATAACCCACATAATAAATGCGAGTGTATGTTTATTTGTTCTTAAATCTTGCAGCAACGAAACAATAGAACGAATAACGATGTGATTTTTGACTTTGAGAGTGACGTTAGCTACTTTTCATCCCGGAAAATGAAAAAGTCCTCACGAGATTTTAAAGCTACCACGCGGACTAAATCGTAAGCATCATCTAGTCAAATAATCAAATATATAAATATTATAAATGCGAAAGTTTGGATGGATGTATGGATGTATGGATGGATGTTTGTTACTCAATCACGCCCGAACGGCTGAACGGATCTGGATGAAATTTGGCACAGAGATAGATTATAGTCTGGAATAGCACATAGGCTACTTTTTATCCCGGAAAATTAAGGAGTTCCCGCGGGAACCGAAAAACCTCGATCCACGCGGACGAAGTCGCGGGCATCAGCTAGTTATCTATAAATGAAGTTGCAAAATTAAAGTTTTGTCTGTAACTAGAACTGTCATTGAAAATTTGAGTGCTATAACTCAGCTTTAAACCCATATAAAAACAAAATCCCAACACTGAATTACGGCAAACGCTCTCGAAAACACTGTTACGGCTTCTAGGAACATGAAACAACTTTGTTTTTATTGCATCTATTCTATACTAGAACAAGTACACTTTAAACCTATTAGGATCACTTTATGCGCTGCAACGCCGTTAGTTGTGAATAGTTCCGGACAATGGCAATGGTTCGAAATAAAGGGGAAGTACTTAACTTTTAATGAAAATATTTTTACTAGGTTTTAAGCCAACTTAGTAATATATATTTTGAATAAGTAAAATTTGGTATTTTTATTCTTAAAATGGAATGGATAAATCTTTGATTTGAGTGATTTGAGATAACTTATCAATCAAATTTATTGCTTTGGGTAGGTTACTTAGGTTTTCTTTTTCTTTTTTCTTCGTATATTTTCTGACTATTGATGATGTAGGCATCCTATTAAATTTTGATTTATAAACCTTATTTAGGTAGATACTGATATAGCAGCCAGTAGCTTGTAGCAAAAAGCTTGATGTGCTCGTCGGCTATTAACTTGCTTTTGAAATGTATTTCACTTACTTATCTCCAAGATTTTTGTGGGATGCAACAATTTTTGCTGAAAGTGTAAAAATAATTAAAATTCCTAAGTTCACATTAAGGCCATAACATTTTAATTTTAATACGCGGTTATCATTCTTAGTCAAAACATTTTTCTTGCCACGTTATTTCATAAAATAAAAATCTTACCACTATTGTCCAGTAGGAATTCCAACTTTCATACACAAAAGACATTGCATAGCAAGTAACTACTACTTGCGCAATCTATTATAGGCCGTTTATAAACTGTAGACTATTTATCTAGTCTTAAAATAATTTGAAGCCTCATTGGCATTATTGTACCCTTAAATTAAATAAATACTTAAGTATATAAAATAAATAAGACATTATAGAAATTAAATAAAGAAGATAATAGAAATATATTACAATAATAGTAGAATAAATATTACATCCAAACAAAGTTTAACAACTCACTTTCTTAAACGCAGTACATAATTCCTTAATTCTATTTCTCTTAACTAATTCAATAGTAAATAGAAAAATTATAATAGGCAGGTGCCAGAAACATGCAATATTATCATCCCCCATCATTAATTAGGAAGTGGGTTGAAAAGAACATAGTCCTAATCGATCATACCGCTGAATGGATTCCAAAGGGGGTCCCCCTTTGGAATCTTCTAGAAGATTCTATCCTATCTATCCTTTGGAAGTTTCTTTTATGTCTCGTGTGTTCGACTTGCCTTAGAGTCCAGACTAAACAAAATGCGCGTATGATATTGTTCTTCAAATTGTGTTTCCGGACAGCGTTTGGATAAGCAACATTAATGTGTTTATGATTCTGAAACTTTTGACATACAATTTCCAATACGTATCAGGCTTCCTCTCTTCTTCGCCAACCGATAGACGTCCACTACATGACATTAGGCTCATAAAGGGACATACACACGTCACGGTCGTATGTAAACCGAATCCAGCGGCTCTCTGAGACTCGTTTGATTTCGTCCGTTTACCTAGTCCGCCAACGCTGCGCTTTTCAGTGCGTCATGGTCACCATTCCAACACTGGGACACCAACGTCTTTCGAGTCTCGGTTTTTTTTTCGACGATCTCTGTGGCCCAGTGTTGAGCGATGTTGTCCCGGGTTTGATCCCTGGCTGGGTCAATTAGGAATTTATAATTTCTGAATTATCCCTGGTCTGGCCTGGTGGGAGGCTTCAGCCGTGCCTAGTTACCACCCTACCGGAAAAGGCGTGCCGCCAAGCGATTTAGCGTTCCGGTACGATGCGGTGTAGAAACCGACTAGGGGTATGGGTTTATTATAACTGCCATACCCCTAACAGGATAGCCCGCTACCATCTTAGACTGCATCATCACTTACCATCAGGTGAGATAGCAGTCGCCGACTGTCACTTTAGTTTTGCAACCCGCTAGTTTTATCTTCAAGCCATAAAACTACAGTATGATGATTTACGTTTAGCTTCTCTTGCCAAAACCTAAGTTTCTAGGGCGTACACATAAAAAATACCCTATCTAAGTGAAATCTTGATGAAAACTTTATATAAATGGGTTGGACTTGACGTTATGAATTATGAGCGCTAGGAAACTTACACTTACAAAGTAGATCGTGTAACGAACGCCTTTTTTAAAAGTTACGACATTGTGAAGGTGCCATTACCAACCTAACTTGACTGTTAAAGTAATTATTAATGTAGTTGTGGAAGCTCTTTTTAATTGGTTTCGAGAATTTAACGCTTGACCTGTTTACGAGCTTAGACCTGTTAAACGTGACCTGTTCTCAAATCCACATTCTCGCGAGCACGCCTCGCATCTACTGCACGTGAGTCGTGACGTAATTAATACGAACATTAAACGAATAAGTACCTACCTTTTAGGGGTAAGGTAGTTATATAATAAACTAGATGATGCCCGCGACTTCGCCCGCGTGGACCAAGTTTTTTCAATTCCCGCGGGAACTACTTAATTTTCCGGGATAAAAGGTAGCCTATGTCCTTCCCTGGTATACAATCTAGCCCTGTATAAAAAATCATTATTACATTGTAGATAGACGTACAGATAGACAGACACACTTTCGCATTTATAATATTAGTACAATATAATATAATCTACACGGCATTGTATTGGAACACTAAATAGCTTGGCGGTATGTATTTGCCGGCAAGGTGGTAACTAGCCACGGCCGAAGCCACCCACCAGACTAGACACCAGACCACTCGATGACTAGACCAGAGAAAATTCCGAAATTATAAATACCCAAATATACCCTACCGGGAATCGAACCCTGGCCCTCCCACTATAAGTCTACAGCGCTCACCACTGCACCAGGGAGGTCGTCAAAAGTTACGCTTTACAATTTTGTTGGCTCTAATTATGTTTGAAGTTTAAAACGACACTGAATAAAAATAAACACGTACCAAAAACCATTTCACACTGCGAGAAGGGGCGAGGCGAGGGCAACGACCACACTCTCACACTACGTTGCCTCGTGTCGAGAGTGTGGAGGCAGCGTAAACTGAAACTCATTTGTACCCATGGTAGTATGGTAGTGGGTATTATAGTAGGTAGAGATAATTAAATTGACCTGAATTTTCCGTCACTGGGCAACGAATCTGCCGGTAGAGTAATTGTACTCAACCAGCCTAAGCGGATGTTTTCTACTTGAGTAAATATGCCAATACCTCCTCAGCCCACAACAAAATGTAATAAGCGGATTCCCAATTCTTTGCGTCAGCCAATTTAGGAAAATCGCTTATTATATTACTTGACTAGTTGACCTGACCTTGGTTCGCACGGGTTGGATAACCTACTATACTCATACTATAATCATAATCATTTATTTGCTGACTAGCTATGCGCGCGACTACGTCCGCGTGGAATAAGTTTTTTTTAATCTCACAGGAACTCCTCAATTTTCCGGGACAAAAACAAGCCTATGTCACTCTCCGGATCCTCAACTATACCCATGCAAAAAATCACGTCGATCCGTTGCTCCGTTGCAGCGTGATTGAAGGACAAACCAAGAAACAAACACACTTTCGCATTTATAATATTAGTATGATATGATTGTAGGTAAGTAAAAGTTGTTACAATATTATTAATATTATAGTTCCGAGCCACAATCTGCCAATCATACTATTCACTTAACAAGATAAAAATCTTTGTTTTTTATCCGTTGTAAGTTAGCCCTTGACTCACCCGTGATCTCACGTGGTGGTAACTGGTTAGTGATAATGCAGTCTACGATCGTAGCGGGCTAACATCAGGGTATAGCGGTTATATTAAACCCATCATAATCGGTTTTTACCTTCTACACGACATCGTAATAGAAAGCTAAATCGCTTGCTGGCACGTCTTCGCCGGTAGGTGATTAACTAGCCACGGCCGAAGCCTCCCATCAGACCAGATCATAGAACATTCGGAAATTTTAAAATCCCTCATGAACCATACCGGGAATCGAACCCGGGATCTACCGCTTATAAGACAGCAGTGCTCACCATTGCGCCAGGGAGGTCGTCAACTACTTTTTGTTATGCTACTAGATGATGTCCGCCACTTCGTCCGTGGATTTAGGTTTAAAAGTGTTTGGAGTGCTACGACAGACAGTCTGCCACCCGATTGTGTAAGGAAATCGTAATCGAAATCAATTGTCGAACGGATAATCCGACCTGTTTAAGGAGTTCATAGATGCCCGCACGTCTGAAAATCATATTGTATGAACTCCATAATACAGTTCGAGTAATACGTTTTAAGCTGTCAAATTATTACGATTTGCTTAGACAATTGGGCCTCTGGTCTGGACAGAATTCATAAATGGCTGAAGATTAATAGTTATCCAAAACTACGACACTACGCACATTCGTAACATCCAGCTGCGCAATTTATTGCTAATAATATACGGGAAATAGGAAATAATTTCGAGCTGCGTGTAGCGAGTTTATTATATTTTGACATCAGCTAACCATATTTTCAAATAACAACGCCTCTGTATATTACAAAACTGAGTTCAAAAACAAAGATTCGACTTATAGCCTGCAATTACGAAAAGTTATTGTTTTTGTAATTTTATGATTAATTTATTGCATATTTCAGTGCAATAAATTAACCATCATACTTAATATTATAAATGCGAAAGTGTGTTTATTTGTTGGTTTGTCGGTTTATCCTTCAATCACTCCGCAACGGAGCAGCGGATGACGTGATTTTTGGCATGGGTATAGTTAAAGACCTGGAGAGTTTAATAGGCTACTTTTTTCCCAGAAAATTAAGGAGTTCCCACGGGTTTCACGAGTTCCAATTAAAAAAATGTATTCCACGCGGACGAAGTCGCGGGCATCAGAAAGTCATAAATAATTCATACTTATTCTATCTTGAATTATTCTATGTATAATATTTTGTAGATATCGTTTCATTTGACACGCAATTCGATTATAGGCATACATTTTAATTTCCGCCATATCGTATTTGTCATGACATCATAAATATAATAATATTCTGCCATAATATTTTGACAAGTGTCAGTATATTTATGATGTCTATACTCTTTAATAATATTAAGAATATTATACAAGGGTGTACTCGTATGTCTACCTGCCTGTTAAGTTTTCAGGTCCATCTGTACGGCTGATTATAGCGAAATTCGGTACATAAATAAAATAGGACATAGGCTACTTTTATCCCGGAAAATCAGTTATATAGTGACAGTTACCGTTCCTACAGTATTTTCAGTTTACAGTTTGAGTTACCGTTCGTACTGTATTTTTAAAAACCTTCAATGTATAATGCATGACGTGTACAAATGTAGTACATTCCAAGGTTCTATTACTTGCACGGAACTTTACACGTAGTACACTGTACAGAATATTCGTACTGGATAATGTGTTTCGGAACTCCGCACGTTTTAAATAGCGGTTTGGTTCAGTGTTATAAAGCGGGCACCATCAAAGCTCATTAATTACACCTCGGCATATAATCCGTCGCTATTCGTTTCGTATTATTTAAAAGCTTTATAAATTTAAAATGGCATGCTAAAGGTTGAGAGTGGAAATTTTATTCCTTTATTTTTTGCCAAAGAGCGAATTAAAATGAAATAGGTGTCAGATTATTGCAAAAATTAAGTTCTTTGCAGACATTTTTATGGTAAGCTTAAAGTGATTAGAAACAATCATTGATATAATTTTAATATCCATTCATATTATTTTATTAATTGTTTTAAACAGGCGCAAGTGCGACTGGTTGTTTTGTTTTCACGGCCTATCCGCTTAACCGATTTTACGTAAATGGTAGGTACACAATATAATATTATTATATATATTTATATGATATATTTATATTATAATATATTATCTTCTGTCCCAGAGAGGGATAGGACGGTAAGCAGCTACGTTTTATCTCGCAAAATCAAATGAGTTGCTTCGAGAAAAGGGTGGAAGGGCAGTGCCCGCATTGTTTGTTTGCTGGACTTGCCGGATGCACTACCGTGCCGATAGTTTTCACAGGATTTTAAACACCTGAATAATAGGCTGCTAAATCTGCTTTATAGTACCTACCTAGCAAATGAAAATATATAATTCTTCTTCATTTTCTACTCGAATTGAAAGCTCTCTTATTAAAGTCTCAACTTTAAAGTTTTATAAAGTACCTACATCTATTCAAAATTTATGCAGTAAGTGAGAGTAACTGGAAAGAAAACTTTCGCATTCGTTGAACTAAGTATTTTTCAAACAAAAATACTAAACAATAGCAGTGAAACGTGTTGGTAATGCGAAAACAATGTTATAGATGGGTACTTCTCAGGCGCCTCATTATTTGATTGACTTCGGTGGCACAATTTTTTTTTTGTATTTGAGACATACTAGCAGGAAATATCAAATCTAGATTTAATTTAGTTAATATTGGTAGTAAAGGGAACTTTATAGGCCCAGCGGTTACATCGTAATTCGATTTTCAAAAAATGGTGTCCACCGAAATCAATATTTTAGTCACCGAAATCAAAATAAAATTATTTATGGAGGTATTTAGTATTTTGAAGACTAAACGTAAAGAATTTCAGGTTAATTTTTCAATATAATATTTTAAAATATTATTTAAAATATTACTTACAACATAACATATTATACCTACTTTAATTACTTAACTTAGATTTAGGAAAATTTACGAAAATCAACTTTGTACTTATGTATGTACTTTAAATAAATGACCTACTAAATGAAATTAAAAATAGTAACCATAACAAAGTAGGAACTTAAAACAGTCTCTATTTAGATCTATCATAACACACATAGTCCAGTCGCTTATTTTGAAGCGAAAAAAAACAAAATTGTTAACTGGATGGGAACAGTTGGAAATGGTAAGGTGGCATATAATAAACGTAAAAAAAAATGCGTGAGCAGAGGTTTTTCCAGATATATTTGGGGGATGAAAAGGGGTGGAATTTTGGATTATTGTGATATCCGGCGAAAGTTGACTTCGGAGAGAAAAGTGTACAATAAAAAAGTTGTAGATCATAAAAAGATCTACCACTTTTGTATGAATGGTTTTTTCACATAACCTCAAAATCTCCGAGTAAAATGCGAAAAACCGCTTTTATCGTTTTTTATTTTTCATTTACACAAAAATAATTTTATTTTGACGAAACTTGGTGATAGTATACATTTTTGTATTTAAAATATTTACAAAATTTTTCAGATAAAAATATTAAGAGACTTCCGAGATAATCACGTTTTTAGGCCCAAAAAAATATTTTTCAAATTAAAATTCTCCTTTGGAAAATTATCGTAGAGACTTATTTCAGGTCGCAATTTTATCGTTTTGAGTTATACTTTCTTGTGAAATAATAAAAAAATACAGCCGCCATTTAGAAACATGCTCAAAAATTAAAAAATCAAAAATGAATTTTGCAACCATCTTTTTTTTACTAAATAGATTAACTATTTCCACCGAAAACACTGAGATCAATCCCACTGAAATCAAAATAATGAGCAATATCTCAGATTTTTACAAAAGTATCCTAAATTTATAATAATAACCTCCTTAATTGCAATCTAGCACTCATACGATATACGTTTGTATAAATTAAATAATAGTTGTTTAAATAGATATGGATAGAACAGTTCCACCGAAATCAAGTTTATGGGTATACCAAGCCACCGAAAGCGATTACTTATCTTAATAAAAGGGACGCACAGAGAGGCACAGACGTGTTGCCTTTAACCACCGATGCGGCGTGACGGATAGTTTGTCTTACTCTTACTACTATTCTTGCAGTTATTAAAGTACAGAAGTTATAAGAGAATTGGAGCGCGCCACCGGTATCAATTCTAAACGTCGGACGCGAAAACAATTTGTTGTAAGTTGTCAACTAAGCCCTATTATTGATTATAAATATTATAATTTGAGCTAGTAACTAACTAGTTTCTTGTAAGCACCTGCAAAATAGTGGCATATTTTATAGAAAAAAAGAAAAAAAATAATTTTCAACTCAATATGGGGTGCGGGACACGGCACCGAGGTCAATATTTCCGCGGTTTTCTTTTTTTAACTTAACTTACATAATGTTTACCTAAAAAAGGACATAGCCCCCCCCTAATATTTTGATCATATCTACCATACATAAAATTATCAAGAGGCTAGCAATATATTTCATACAGGTTTTCGACCCGGACACGCTTTTTTGAGCCGTTTGAGAATGACCCAGATCCGGATCGTCGTGCACTTCTGAAATAATTCTACAAAACTTTACGTTCTATCAGTCTGGAGACAAAATAATATGATTGAACTAGCTGATGCCCGCGACTTCGTCCGCGTGGAATAAGTTTTTTTAAATTCCCACGGGAAATCCTCAATTTTCCGGGATGAAAAGTAGCCTATGTCACTCTCCAGGTCCTCAACTATACCCATGCCAAAAATCACGTCGATCCGTTGCTCCGTTGGGCCGTGATTGAAGGACAAACCAACAAATCAATAAACCAACAAACAAACACACTTTCGCATTTAAAATAATAGTATGATTTTTGTAACCCGCACGCTTTTTAGAATTCGTGTTCGTGTTTTGGACCCGTTAGGCATTTTTGGTAACACGCTCCGTTCGAAGACTTTGATCTTAGTCTCTCATGAATATTTTTTACGGAGTTCAACAGGGCTTATTTAAATACGGGCGATATGATTCTATAAATGGCTTATTTTAATCAAAAATATACTCTTAATATAACGCTTTAGTTCAGTAATAATAAGTATTTAAACGTTTGTTGAAATATTCCGTAATTAGATGTTTTTTAGAAGTTTTCCGTAAAACTGTTAATAGCAGACACCAAAAACTCACACCACATCAAAATGCTGAGCCAAGTTAGTCTTGAAGAACATATTGTGAGCGAATAAACATCCGCGTTGAACGTTTTAAAATGAAATACGTGGAATATACGTAGGTCGAGTGGAGGCACTTAATTAACTAGTCTAGATCTTAATCTAGACTAGTTAATTAATACACGGGCGGCCTGCTTGGATTCTGGAGTGAGCTCGGCTGGCTGGAGTGATCCAGCGGGGAGTCGGACCAAAGGTCTCACGCACAACGGGCACTTATGCTGAAGTGCGGAAAAGCCCAGAGAGAGAGAAGAGAAGAGAAAGTGTGGAGGTCCCGGGTTCGATTCCGTGCAGGGTCAATTTGGGAATTTTTAATTTCTGAATTTTCCCTGGTCGTGGTCTGGCCTGGTCGGGCTTCGGCCTTGGCTAGTTACCACCCTACCGGCAAAGATGTGCCGCCAAGCGATTTAGCGTTTAGGTAAGATGCCGTGTAGAAACCGAATAGTGGTATAACTTAAATAGGGTTAATATAACTGCCATGCCCCTAACAGGTTAGCCCGCTACCATCTTAGACTGCATCATCACTTACCATCAGGTGAGATCGCAGTCAAGGGCTAACTTGTAGTGGATAAAAAAAATTACTCATGTTAAGTTTAAATTTTTAAACATGAGCTAAGTTCGTTGAACACTGACAGCATCATTAATAACCGTCAAAAATAAAAATAAACAAAGAAGAATAAACAAAGCATCTAATATTTTACACTTCAAAAAAAATCTCGTCTCGTCCAACATTATGAAAAGGTAGAAATAAAAGAATCAATGGAAGCAAAAGTCTTACGTCTAGCTTAGTTACTTTTATTTTAATGACTACCAAAGAGAATACAAATTGGACAGACTAAAGGTATAATGAAGCCCTCGGAAATCTCAGTACTAAGGACTTCCGGAAGGAAATTACTGTACCTACTCGTATTGCTAAATCGGGGAATCAAGCAGAACGCAGTATTTAACTTCCTGTATCTTATGTATGTTTATCTACGAGTATCTTTAGTTAGTTTACCATTGTAAACCGATAGACGTCCACTGCTGGACATAATTCTCTTTTAGGGACTTGTATGTGGATATCAGCTTTGCAGCTAGGATTAATTCGACATTCACACGATGTTGAATGATCGAAACGAAAATCGTGTTTGCAGTTTCAAGAAAATCTACTGATCGATAGTTATAAAAATACCTCACATGATTTAAACCAAAAATAGGATAGCGAAGATCAATAAAACTGTTCTATAATACGTATTAATTAAAGACTGAATGAGCGGCTTAATTTATTTTTTTAAGCTCAGTATAATATTTGTATATGCATGCTCTATCTATTCAACAAATTTTGACGAAATTTGGTACAGAGATGTAGGAGGTTGCAATTCGGGGAAGAACATGAGCGTTAATCCCGGAAAATCAAAGACTTCTTCAATGTCTTTAACTTACTTTAATGTTTGTAATATCCGAATGCGTGGCTTAATTTAGTTTTTTAAGCTCAATATAATAAAGTGCTTTGAGCATGCTTCAAAATCTGGTCGAGCATCATCATCCATATTATTACGAATAGGATTACAAATGCGAAAGTTTGTCTGTCTGTTTGTGTATGCATTCGCGGACTATCTATTCAGCCAATTTTGATGTAACGTACAGATATGTAAAATTGCTATTCGGGTAAGAACATGAGCTTTAATCCAAAATCAAAGATTTCGAAGAAATATTGCGGGCATCATTTAATTTACTTTAATGTTTGTAATATCCTCATATTGCAAGAATTTCATTCCAGTCTTGAAACTAAACGAGGCACATTCGGCTATATATACACATTTCAGTAAACGCAACCGCGATGCCTGTTGCTGAATCTGTGCAAAGTCAGTTAGTCGATTGTTTGCTTCTACTTGATTTTCGAATCGAAGCGCTTTAATCATTAGTTATTGGGAACGGCTCTCAAAAACAGACACAGAATTCGAGCTTATGCTATTGTACTGAAACGCAGCGTAAGAATATACCTTCATAGGAAAGAACTTAGGTATATTCTTACACTGCGGTAATACCGTAAATATGTTTATTGTTAACGAAGTATTAAAGAATAAGGGGATCTTTTTGAGTGCATGTAAACAAGAAGTCTACAATACAAACAAGAAATAGTAAAATACATATTATATAGTAAAAAGTCGAGAAAGTCTGTGGAATTACGTATAAAATGAAATAGGTCTATACATCCAGCCAACTGATGAGGCATCTGCGCCCTAAGAAATAAATAGGATAATCTGTTCATTTCAATTCTTAAACGGATTTCTGGAGCAGCTTTTAACGCTACGCTATGGCGAGATGTTATGCGCCAATCTGAAATTTTAAGAATGGAGATTAATATACGGTGATGTACCCTATATATTTTGTAAAATTATGAAACGTAATAATTATGACACGTCATAACGTGCTTAACATCACTATACTGTGATGTAAAATTATGACGTTTTATTGTTTTTAAAACCGTTTATCCTAAGTAACTAAGAAATCCCTTTAGAGGCAGGAGTCATTGCTCAAACAATGAGTATATGACATAGAGAAATCCTTTCAAAACATTAGATTGCGAGTCTGAAAGCTTTCTTAGCTCTAAAGTACCTCTAATTGTAATATAAAAATTCCTGCGAAGTTAAACATCAGTAATATTCACATTTCTCGTAATCATTTGCCCTTTATACGAGGAGGTATTACCATTAAAGAAGGAAGTCTTCCTACTCATAATATAATTTCACGTCTTGAACGTGGGTTATAAATGAACGAGAGTGGAAAGACTTAGAACGGAACATTTAAAGTTGAAGAAATTATTCCTATTTGATTATTTTAGAATATAATATAACCTACCATTATAAAACAACTGTTACCAGTGCAAGTATAGTCAGACCAACTTATTTGACCCAGTGACAACGTCGCTAGTATCTGTTAACAGGTTAGCCCGCTACCATCTTAGACTGCATCATCACTTACCATATAGGTGAGATCGCAATCAAGGGCTAACTTGTAGTGGATAAAAAAAAAACTAAACAGGTATAAAAATAAAAATTAGTTACAATTTTGGCCATCGGGTCAGATAAGTTTGTGTGTGGATTTTTTATTTTTCTAGCTGTCATGTTGCCGTTTTATTGTTTGAAATACCTATATTATTAAAACGGACTGTTCTATAGAAACGTTTCATCTGCATAATTTAACCATTCCAGAGTCCGTCGATACCATAGATACCATATTGTGTGCTACGAAAACCCATTGCAACAAGACGACGATGAATAAATTTGCCTACAACTGAACATTCAGAATTTAATATTGGCAGAACTGCAACCACCATACGCGCAATACCACAGCGGTCGTATAATGAGGCTGTTTGAATTGACTAATTCAATAAATAAATTTCAGATAATGGATAGCATAAACTATTTCAATAGTCTATTCATTTTATTCAGGAGCGCACTTACTTACTTACTTACTTATATATCGGTTCAATCGGAAATAATAATGCGTACTTAGTTATTTGAATAAAAGAAATTCTTTGAATCTGTAAGTAGAGTCAAATAATAAGTTGTATTATCGACATTATCGTTATCGTTGTTGAATGACAAACTGTAAATCTCCGTAATGGCTCCCCGAGCGTAGGTACCTAACTATTCAAGTAAACGTCAACTTTACGTAAAACCGCTAACTAGAATGGAAATTAACTTGGAAAGCTCAGAACATAATATCATTTACATTTTTAATATTAACTTGATGTTGTAAAATATGTAAAATGTTTTTTTAGAAGTATATAATATTATATTGTAGTATTGGTTAGTGTTAATCTATCTACGTTGAAGATAGGCACTGCAATAATAACGTTGGAGTTGTCGCAATTTATCCGTAAATTTATTTTCTGCTAAGCGCATTCATACAAAACAGTGTTAGTGTAACGGAAATCTTTATTTGATTTAAAACGAAGCACATCCGAAGAATAAGTTAAACATTTTGGTGAAACGGGATTTCAGCTATATATCAGGCGCTTTACTTTGAAAGTTATCAACGTTCTGCAGCGAAATAAGGCACCAAACTGTAATGTAAAGTTGCTACATTCTAGAATTTAGTTTCACATTAGATACTTGTAAATGTTACATGGAGTGGTAATGGTTTCTAATTTTGAAAAGAAATTTGTACCTATCCTCTACAAAGAAAATGTCGGGATTTGATTCTGAGTTTACTTTTACCGTTTTAGTACCTTATATTTTCGTTCTTTAGAATTAAGTTTCCATTGCCGCTAATTTTCCTAAACCTACCTTTCTCGCGTTTGTTCAACGACATTGTCAGACTTATTTGACTTCTCCAATTATTGTGATCATTATCGGATCTCCAGAGATAATATCTTCATTTTATAATTAAATTTTATAATTAAGTAAAGTTTGAATAGTATATTATGCAGAATCTCTGAAATGGTAGCTTTTCATTAAATTTTTTAAGAAATGTTGTAAGCTTAGAATCCATGCTAATTAGTAATAGGTACTATTTCCATGCTAATTATACATGCGAAAGTGTATGTGTCTATCTGTTAGCAACCTTTTCAAGGCCCATCCACGTCGGCTATTTTAAACGTATAGTAACAGAGCAGCTATTAGCAATATAGAATTTGTCGATTCCTCTGATTGAGCTACATTCACTCAAGTCGGTTTCAGAATGGGTGAACTACTTTGGAAGGCTTTTGATCATTTTTTTCCCTGCTTTTCAGAGAGACGCCAACGACCCTAGTATGTCTGATTGAGGCTGTAAGCTCTAAAAGTTATAAATATAACGAAGTTTTGCGGCGGAACATTTCTCGTTTCTGCAACTCAAAGTTTGAGCATTAGAAAGTTTCAAAGTTTGTATTTATTTTAGAATTAAAGGTTTTTATAATATAAGGTTATATTTTAATTTAAAGCGGCGATAGGCTAGTGGTCTAGACGTCCAGCCTCCTGTTTTTGTGATCGGGGGTTCTTCGGTCATGCACTTCTGACTTTGCTGAGTTATATAAATGTATTTTAAGCAAAGAACTTCACCCTTCTATCATTTGCTAGAACGGTGAAGGAAAACATCGTGAGGCAACCTGCATTACCGAGGGTTCTTTCAAAAAGTTCTCAAAGGTGTGTGAAGTATGCCAATATAACTTATTTATAATAACAGTGCTAAGAAAATGTCCTGTAAACTCAGAACATCAAAAAGTTTCCACGGGATTAAAAATCCTTAATTCACAGGAACGCCGTTGCGGGTATCATCTAGTTCTACTTTATAATAGGTAGGTGTACCTATGTGTATATAAGAGACTAGAGGACGCCCGCAACTTCGTTCGCGTGGCATAAGTTTTTTAATTCCCACAGGCACTCCTTCATTTCCGGGATAAAAAGAAGCCTATGTCACTCTCCAGATCCTCAACTATACTTACCCATGCAAAAAATCACATCGATCCGTTGCTCTGTTGCGGCGTGATTGAAGGACAAACTCTCTATTTAACGTCCTTGGGGATAGAAATTTCAAGACTGTGGAATACGTATTTCATAAATTTAAATCGGAAGCCCAAATACCAAGTTTCAGGGCGATAACTTGAAAAACGACGAACTTTCATTCAAATTTTCAACCCCTATTTAACCCCTTAGGTGGTGAAATTTTTAAATATTTTGACACACGTACTTCTTTATTTTTTACCGATAGCCAAAATACCAAGGTTCGTTGATATAACTTGAGAAATGAAGGACTTTACAAACTTTCATCCCCTATTCCATTCCTTTGGGGGTTGAAATTTCAAAAATGGTGAAGTACAATTCTTCATATCTAACTGAAAGCCCAAATGCTAAGTTTCATGGCTATAACTTGAGAAATGAAGGACTTTCATACAAACTTTCAACCCCAATTTTACCCCTTTGGGAGTGGAATTTTCAAAAACTGTGAAACACGTATTTCTTATTTTTTTACCGGTAGCTAATATACCATGTTTCATGGATATAACTTGAGAAATGACGGACTTTCATACAAACTTTCAACCCCTATTTCACCCCCTTAGGGGTGGAATTTTGAAAAATCCTTCCTTAGTGAGCGCCTACGTCACAAAAGGAAGCTACTGTCAAAATTACAAGTCTCTAACCCCAGCGGTTTAGGCTGTGCGTTGATATATAAGTCAGTCAGTCAGTCAGTCAGTCAGTCAGTCAGGACTTTGAATTTTATATATATAGATTACCCCTTTGCATGCAGATTGCAGATGCATAAAAATTATGTAATTTTTTTTTTAAATGATGTTGATGTTGATACAAAACAATTATTTTAAAAATATTTAATATTTATAACGACGTAATCAGAGTAACGTATTTTCTTCCGGCATTTAATTTATACGACAGCGAATATTATAACAGTATTATTATCGTAACAATATACTCATTATATTTCCCCTTCGTTTTACTTAGGTTATTTATTTGCTGCGATTCATTTTCCACACGATGTGCTAGCTCGCCTTGGACGGCTATTAATTGCCTACGCTGCCGAGGCGAGTAGGTACATTCCTCGAAATTGAAAGCTGAAACACACAACACGCGTGAAAGCAACGCTACGCGATGTGTCCAACGCTTTCATATACATACTAATATTATAAATGCGAAAATTTATCTGTCTGCTACGCTTTAACGGCCCATCTTTTCAACCGATTTTGACGTTTGGCATCTAGAGGTATGTTACATCCCGGGAAAGGATATAACCTACTTTTTATTTCGGAAAATTAAGGAGTTCCCGCGGGAATAATAAAAAATAATCCACGCTGACGAAGTCTCGGGAATCATCTATTCTCCTATAATTACAAGAAACTGTAAGATAAGAAGACCATCCCAGCTCTCCACCTAACCAGAACAAAAATCATTCAGGAAATTTGTGATAGTAAAAAAATGCCTCTACCAAGAATTTCCGGCATAATATATCTTCGAGAAATGTGGTAGCCAAAGCCGCAGCTGCTCACAAGACCAGAACAGAGATTATTTAGGAAGTTTGTGCAATATCCACAAATTGCCCTGCGGAGAATAAACCGGACCTGCCACTTATGGTCGCCGTAGTAGTCGTAGGCCGTTTAAAACAACATTACGAAAGTTATCTCTAGTCTGGTCAGTCATGGCTAGATAGGTCATGTGAGATTAGATTATTTTGACTTCAAAGTACTTCATACAGTCGCGTGCGGCTGTAAAGGCCCCTTACGCAGTGTGAATTTGTGTGCGCCGTCACACAATTCCTTGTTTGCTTTTCCGCGTTGTGTGTGTTTCAGGCTTTAATAATTTCCGCCCCTTAGTTTTTGTTTATATCTCCCACAATTTTAGCAAAGTGTCGTAAAGTGTGGCGTACCGCCTACATGTGTAGTTTTATCTCCGAGCCTTAGTGATGAAGGCCAAGTTAATAAGCTTGGCAGGCCTTGATTTGAGTTGTTAACTGGAGGATTTGCATATTTATTTCAATGCATGGTGTGAGAAATGAATTGGCTAGACATAGACTACACCCAAAATGAACCTTCTCCTTTGCCAACTGATTAAACGTCTAGCAAGCTCTGAAACAGAATATGCAACCTAAGCCAAAAAAAAAACAACAAGCGAAAGAAATGCAACTCTTTAAAAGGCACACGAAGAACTTTATCCAAAGTATGACTACAACATAAGTAATGTACTGCTCTCACACTTCGAACACTTAGTGCCGCGTGCTCGCTTAGTTTTTATGACGGTACTTTCATCGTTATTTAAAGAACTTTGTTAACATTACTGCTACACGTTTTTTGCTTTACTTCAAAAGAAATACGTCTTTACTTCCCTCTTTCTTACTCAGCGCCTCCTTGCTATTGGTCTTGATACCACAAATCTGACAATCCATACTTACATACTAATATTAGGCACCTATATAATTAATGTGAAAGTGTACCTACTGGAGTCCTGGAATGAATGGAAGTCGGTAAGATATTCCATGCCCTATGTGGGGTGATTATAACCGGAACTGCCTTTCTCCTTGAGGCACGAAAGGTGTGTCCAAATCCATCCAGTTACCAAGCTAGCGTTGTCTCGCCTAAGTCACACCATATCCATGCTATAACCTAATGATAATAATGAATGACAAATTTCCTCAGTTACAAAAACCATCTAAACGGCCAATGAATTCCTCAAAACGTCATCCCCTCGTTAAAATTTCATTTCATATAGAAAAATTGAATGCCCCTCATACTTTCACAGCACTTTGCTCTAAATTACAATCAGTTTTGGATCGTCAAAACTTTCTCTGTTGTTAGTAATAAATCGATCACTGGCAGACGGCAGTCTAAAGAATATTGATTGTTCTTTAAATTACTTGGCACGTAACTCAGCTTAGTAACTTTTCAAGACTTCTTTATTTGTTTAATACATGCTTGTTGTTCTAGTATGATTTACTAAACTATTGACTCTATCACTTGACTCACTATGACTATTCATTTACGATTTCACATTACAAAGCGATATTAAATGTTAGCTAATGATTTATCTCATTGTTCTTTGAATTTAATTCAATGGAAAGATATTGAATGTCTGAATTAACGTTTTAACGTAAATACCGGGATCGCAAATCCTTAAGGATTTGCGATCCCGGTATTTAATAAGCGTCTTCCGATACTTGGATATCTTTTTATGATGCCTATTGAATATTTTTATTACGTTTAGAGCGGTATTTCATTGGCCGATACGATAGCTATAATATCGTAACCGACACGCGGAACACACGTGTTATCGGCGACGATAATATATCGGTATCGTGTTGGTCAATGAAAAAGCACAATAGGTAGCTCCATACATTTCAGTAGGTACCCCGACTGTGACCCCGATATAATTGTGTAGATATAACACACGACACATTAGAAGGAAAATAATAAAAATCTTAAAAAATATTACCTATATAAATATTTTTGGATGGGCTATTATCAAAAAAGGAAATTGTATTTGGAACATCTTATAAGGCACATTTACGTAGGTAGTTAAACTTTTAATGAAGCGTATAACTTATAAAAATACAAGTATTAATTATGAAAATATCTTGCCAGATATTTTACCGCAGTTGATTGCCTATCTGGTGACAGAAGGGCTGGCTCTTTTTTACGCAAAGGATCAGACTGGCTGTCCAACGCGGAAATGCAGCCAGCATCTTACCACCATTTCACGCGGGATAATTTATATTATATAGTAATTAGGTTAGGCTAGCTAGCAGTTTTATTATATTGTTTTAAATAAATGAGTAAAAAAATTATGAACCAATAAAAATAAAAATAATACCTTTGTAAATCGTAGCGAAAAAGTGTAAACATATGTAAAACACAATCTCATGACTATCTACTACATTCACACGGAAAATTACTACATAATAAAGAATTTTCGTTTCGGCGGGATGATATTAAAAATGTACCTACTCAACAAAAAGGACCCTTAGCGCAAATTGCCTCAAGCAAACAGCTTTCATTATGCTGGCTAACCGTAAGAATACACCGGGGAAATATTGTTCGGCTTTGCTATAACTTGCTACTGTTCCATTTCTGTATGGAAAACCATAAAAGTGCCAACTCTAGACAACCCCATTTCAATATAATCACACGCAAACGGAAGCAGCAAATACACACACTCAAACACACTGACACACACACACACACACACACACAACAGTCACGTATTTATACCATTTAAAAGAATAACTTTAAAACAAAGTAGCACTTTACATTTTGTAGGTGTGCTTATGGAATAAGTTATGAAGGGATTTCAATACAGTTGTAGGCATCGATAGTTATGAAAATTCAGATTTAGGTAGGTTTAATATAGAAATAAATAAAATATTGTCTTTTATTGGTGTATATGAAATTAAATATCATAAGTATGAAATATTATAAGTGTTGTTTGTATGTTTGTTCCGCTTTCACGCCCTAACTACTGAACGGATCTGGATGAAATTTGGCACAGAGATAGATTATAGTCTGGAATAGCACATAGGCTACTTTTTATCCCGGAAAACTAAAGAGTTCCCGCGGGAACCGAAAAACCTCAATCCACGCGGACGAAGTCGCGGGCATCAGCTAGTTACTATTTATAAATAAACCGGCCAAGTGCGAGTCGGACTCGCGCATCGAGGGTTCCGTACAAACCTGTAGTAAGTTTTATGATTTATGACGTAAGTATTAAAAACAAGACGAAATGAACCGCAAAACTAACTTTGTTTGTAGAGGTTTATTGTTAATATCAAAAAAACTATGCTAGTTAGAGCGTTGGTTTTATTTTTCCTGTAAAATATACATACGTTTCTATTGACCATAATTATTTCAGATTTTTCAATTGGTAAACTTCGGAGATAAGGGGGGGAACGGTATCTTTTTCGACATTTTGCCCGATAAATCAAAAACTATTATGCATAAAAATAAATAAAAATCTGTTTAGAATGTAGAAGTATAGCCCTTTCATATGATATCCCACTCAGTATAGTTATCATACTTTGAAATTTCAAACCCCCGATTTTCCCCCTTTTTTAATTAAACTAAAAATAATTTTCGTTTTTTTTTTTTTTTAATGATGTTAGGACATTATTATACAAAGCTATTTCAAATTTCATGTCGATAGCTTTAATAGTTACTGAAATAATCGACTGTGACAGACGGACGAAGAAAGTCGCACCTTAAGGGTTCCATTTTTACCATTTTGTTACGGAACCCTAAAAACATTTGCCTACCACTTAGATATTAAATTAAACAGTTCTACCCAATGTGACTAACTGATCGTACGTGAAAGTAATCGCGGCAACTGCTTTATATTTTACAGTCATCTGCTCTGTCATGGAGAAAGGTCATAAAACGGGCGATATTATAAAAAAGTTTAAAAGAAATCCCTAGTGTGAACTAAAATATTTCCAGAGGCGTTCATGCCATAAAGTGCCAGGATGTAAAGATACAAGATTAATTTTAGAAAGTAGTAAAATTAAAAGCACTCAATTTTTTTACATTCTTGAAGAAAAATGAGATTAACTTTGTCAAAAATTTAAGGAGCAATAAAACTTTTATTTAAATAAAAATATTGTGCCAAAAAAGTGTGCGAAGTCCGCACTTTTTTTTTAAAATATATATTGCGAGCAAACGAGAAGGCGGGTCACGATGGTAGATAAGTGATTACCGCTGCCCATGAACATTTGCAGCACCAGAGAAACCGCCAATGCGTTGCTGGCTTTATATATATTATATTATAGCGAGCAAGCGAGCAGGCGGGTCACCTGTAGTAAGTGATTACCGCCGCCCATGAACATTTGCAGCACCAGAGGAACCGCCAATGCGTTGCTGATCAACGTGATGGACTAGTGCCAAACATTCTCCTTCTGAGATGAGACCCGTGTTCAGTAATGGGTCGGCAATGGGTTGAAATAATGATGACCATAACACCAATAGTTAAGCAAATAATAATAGGCAGAGTTTTTTTTTGTTGTTGTAAACTAAATAAACTATAGTTCCTACACTTTTTTTTTAATCCACTACAAGTTAGCCCTTGACTGCGATCTCACCTGATGGTAAGTGATGATGCAGTCTAAGATAATAGCGGGCTAACCTGTTAGGGGCATGGCAGTTATATTAAACCCATACCCCTATTCGGTTTCTACACGGCATCGTACCGGAACGCTAAATCGCTTGGCAGCACGTCTTTGCCGGTAGGGTGGTAACTAGCCATGGCCGAAGCCTTCCACCAGGCCGTACCAGGGAAAATTCAGAAATTATAAATTTCCAAATTGACCCTGCCGGGGATCGAAACCGGGACCTCCGCAACAACGCTCAACACTGCGCCACGGAGGTCGTCATAATCCCCTACCCTTTACCTAACCCCTTATCTTTAAGATACCTTTGACCCTAACGTATATCGATAAGTTTCAAAGGGAAATTAATTGTTAAGCTAATCGGTTATGTCGTAAAGAAAACACTACTACATACGAGATCATCTTCTTTTTTTAACTAAGCACATTTCTAGCATCTCCATTGAATCGTACAACTAAATTCAGAAACAACAATTGTTGCCACCCATGCAGAGTAGGTACTCATTACTTTCTATAAGTGAGCAACTTAAATGTCTATTATGAGTAACGTTGGTAACCGTTGAATATAATTAACCCGAGAAGTAACTCTTTAATTAAATTAAGAATTTAAAAACCGATTCTTTAAAACGAACACTTCAAAATAGCAAGTTCCTATATAATTGAGTGTACGGGCACATGGAGGTTTATCTACCCTGTGGTACGGGCACGAAATTAGCGACGGGGGAGCGACGGCGATAGCGGGACGATGCGATTAGTCGAAGAGCTGGCGACGAATTTCGGGAAAAATTTTGAAGAGGTCTGGTAATACTTTATAACCGACCAAAACGTCTGGGATTTTTTTTTCGAATTCTAAAAGTAAGAACTTAATTTAAAGATGAAAAAATCAAGTTGCCAAAAAGATGTTTTTTTGGATTTATTTTTTGCAAATTTTATATGCTGCGCAGTAGCGAAATAACCGCAAATGCTCTACCAGACTGGCAGGACTGGATTCGCCAATTGACGAATTTATATTTTTTCACAATTTCAGCTTGCCTAAAGGACCTTCCCGAAATTCGTCGCCAGCTCTCGGACCACATCGCCCCGCTATCGCCGTCGCTCGGCCGTCGCTAGTTTCGTGCCTGACGCCTAAAGTCTACCTACACCCAGTATAAGCGGATTCCCAATTATTATAATTCACTGGCTGGGAAAAGAGCTGATAATTCTTAATCTGCTAAACAGATTTTCATCAAACACTGTTAAGAACCATCCCAGGTAAATCCACCATCGACTAAAAAAACGCATTTAAATCGATCTGTTCGTTTTAGCTCAACGATAATACAGACACACTCGTCTGTCAAACTCATAACACACTTTTTTCGACAAGGGTTAAAAAAGACATCTAAAAAACTCTCATTTACAAGATTACTAGCTGATGCCCGCGACTTCGTCCGCGTGGATCGGGGTTTTACGGTTCCCGCGGGAACTCCTTAATTTTCCGGGATAAAAGTAGCCTATGTGTTATTCCAGACTATAATCTATCTCTGTGCCAAATTTCATCCAGATCCGTTCAGCCGTTGGGGCGTGATTGAGTAACAAACATCCAAACATCCATACATCCATACATCCATACATCCATACATCCGTCCAAACTTTCGCATTTATAATATTTATATATATATATTGATTTAAAACTAGCGGACGCCCGCGACTTCGTTCGCGTGGCATACGTTTTTTAATTCCCACTCTCCAGCCTACTCAACTATATCTATACCCATGCAAAAAATCGCGTCGCGTCGATCCGTTGCTCTGTTGCGGCGTGATTGAAAGACAAACTCTCTATTTGACATCCTTGGGGATAGAAATTTTAAAAACTGTAAAATCCGTATTTCATAATTTTAAACCTGAAGCCCAAATACCAAGTTTCATGGCTATAGCTTGAAAAATGAAGGACTTTCATACAAATTTTCAACCCCTATTTTACCCCTTTGGGGGTGGAATTTTAAAAATCTGTGACACACGTACTTCTTTATTTATTACCAAAAGCCAAAATACCAAGTGTCTTTGAGATGTGTCTTAGTCCAACATATCAGTGCTGATTATCCGAAAAGCCGCACGTTTACTTATCAGTCAATCCTCAAATTGACTTTATTTGGGTCAGCTGTAATGAGGGTCGAGGTTTATAACTCTCCTTCGGGAGATACCGATAGAGATTACGATTGGTCTCCTGAGACCGTTACAATAGATATGTCTCTGCACAAGCCCATTTCTTAACCTTTGGCCTTGTATTTTTTTACAATCCGATAGGGATTTCATGCGAGGATATTATGTTTTGGTAACATGTCGTGTCACGTTTCTATCTCCCAGAATTGGGTATTTGACAACTAGTCAAATAAGCAACCTTTCTTCAAACGTCAAAGCGTGCCTAGTACGGGATTTTGTATGAAATATTGAATAGTGACGTCATCAAAGTTTTTCAAAGATGCACTTTTTTACTTTAATCAATAGTTTAAAATAGTAATTCAACATAAAACTAACATCCAACGTGGATATTACGACTTTTGGGAGATCCTCTATTTAATAATCACTAAAAATAATTTATTTGAATAGTTGTCAAATACCCATCAAATACCTGATTTTGATATAAAGGCGTCTCCATTTGTCAATATAGTAATTAATAGCCATATAACCATACTTATCATATAACTCGCACTATTACGATACCTGCGGTAGGTATGCCAAACTAGATTTTCCAATGCATCCTGAATGTTTTTACGTCGAACAATGAACAGTACGAAAAATATACTTGGTTAAAACATTAAAAGCTTGGCATATCGCCATTTTCATAAAATATAGTAATTATTATTGGAATCGATCGGTTTAGGCGTGATTTATCTAATTCATATTTAGTCCAAATGGTACAATCTAGTTTATACATGAAAGATAATTGGGTACAAATAACACCTAATTCGCGATTGGTAAAATTCGCAGTTGCTACGATTCGCGGATGCGCCAAATCGTGATCGGGATCGTGGAGTGGACTGAATAATTGTTCCAATCGCGCGTAAACGCTGGAATCGAGTGCAAGGTCCAAGAATACAAAACTAATTATTATAAGTTAAAGTTTGCAATCGCTTTAATGATTGGCATCGAAAGGACTGGGATAATTAAAAGCCTCTGTAACGAGATTTTAAAGTTTTCGCTTGAAAAGTCAAGGCGAAATTAGTTCTTAGAATTTAAACTGGCACAAGAGTTTCTTATTATCTGGTTCAAAATTATAAATTAACTTATAAAATACAATTTCCCGCTGTCGGTTCCGCTACTGACTTAAATTTTACCTTGAAAGGATAAAGATTTACATCTACACTTTTCTATAGTATAGTACTTAAAAATGAGGATAACTGTAACATTAGGTGTTTTATTATTATTATTTTTTTTTTTAATTTATTGAATAAGATAAACGTACAATCTAATTATATAAACACTAGCCATCCTCTAAAAACTTTAACGTTTATGCGAGGATGGCGAGTTCACATTGCAGTTATGATTAAAATATATATTATGTCTAAGCAGGTATATAAACTAACATTTTACGTGTAGGTAATTAAAAAACAAAGAATACTAATTATATATTATATAAAAAGAAGATTAGGTTAAGTTAGTACTTAATATAGCTTAAAATATTGTGTTATTTATAATTTAAAAAAAAAAACCAATAAAGGTAACGACTTATGTACTTATAGGAAGCATTTCCTAGACTATATTGTCACAATGGGTGGCATCTTTATCCAGGAAATGCTTCTTACATTTCCTTATAAATATGTTTTTTTTAAAGTTACGAATATTTTGAAGTGACAAAGGTAAATTATTCATGATTTTGGCCAAGATATACATGAATTTTCTTTTCCCGTATATATTATTAGTTTTAGGTAATTTAAATTTCTTGTAATTGGACAATTTACGTAGATTGCTCCTCCGCTCCTTACAAATAAGAAGCTGTATGTTATGCCATTCCTCCTTATGGATTGCCAATCTCACTTTACTTTGCACTGGCAGTAATTTACAGTATTTAAATAATATTGTTTAAATTGTGTAAATATATTTTATTTGTTCGTTTCAATATCATACATTATTAAAGGTGCGCTGCTTTGAAATTACGTAACTTCTATGACGAGACCGGCTCTATCAATATTTAACGACGCTTAAATAGCATGCAATGCTTTGCGGAATTCTGCGACATGCTTTCCGGTTTACCTTTTTCCTGTTCATTAAAATATTCAAAGGAGCTATTTTTAGAAAATTGTATGCTCCTTTTTAAAGAAAATATAATAGAATGAAAAATGTATGAGTAATGTTTTCTGACTGTGATGTTGACTGCCTCGTTGGTTGGCATGTTCGACTGCGGCCGACGAGGTCCCGGGTTCGTCTCCCGGGTCGGGCCATAACTGAGTATTGGGTTTTTCTGACTAGAAATTCTCAGTACTAGCCCGGAGTTAGGAAGTTGGCGGTGTTACATCCCCGTGCCTCCGAGAGCACGTTAAGCCGTCGGTCCCGGTTATTATCACTAACATGATAATAGTCGTTAAAGCTCGCCAACCCGCAATGGAGCAGCGTGGTGGGTCTAAGCTCCAATTCCCCCTCTCTTATGAGAGTGGAGGCCTGTCCCCAGCAGTGGGACGTTAATGAGCTGTAGTGGGTGGTGGTGGGAATGTTTTCATCAGCTTATTAAAATGACAGAGTGTGATGACCAAAATAATTATAATAATATGATTATTCAATGATTTTGATTAGAGTCATTAGACCTATTATATAAAATTAAAAAATACTCTTAAAAAAATGACCGGATCGATTCTTTTGAGTAAGTTTATTTTTTCTATTTTCAAATGGCCTAGGAGCGCAAACCAGCATACCTAATCATCGCTTGCAAATACTTAGCATTCCTGGTATGCAAGTTTTCCATTCCATGCTTTGCATACTTTACTTTACTTTTAGTACTTTCCATGCTTTGCTATATGCCGGGTATATGCCGCGTCGTAGCAATCAGCAGCATTTTTATTGTAAAAGCGGCATCAATCATTGTTATAATCTCAATTGCTGTGATTGGCTGAATTTATGGTATTTAACCAACCTGACTTGATTGTGATCGTTTCTATCATTTTTACGTAATAAGACCCCGAGTGAGATAGTACTCGCGCGCGTTCAGTTTCACGTTTACCTTATCAAATCACCCGACATAAAGTCTATGATCTACAGAGACATCTACGTTACAAGAATTTAATTTTCAAAACAATCCTTACTTCATATTACAACCATAAATACGAAAGTGTTTGCGTCTGTCTGTCTGCTTTGTTTTCACGGCAAATCTGTTCAACCAATTTTGACAAAGGTACAAAAATACAACTCGAGACAAACTACTTTTTATACCGGAAAATCATAGAGAATTTTCCGAAAATCTAATTCCACGTGGACGAAGTCGCGGGCATTGCCTAATAATGGTATTGCCTGGCTTGAGATCCGTAAAACAAACATCATGATTTGAATTCCGAGAATTGTATAAAATAATTTCAAAATAGAATTTCATTGAGCAACGTGAACTAAAACGGTTTAATTTGGAAATAGCGACTGCCGCAAACCATCAAAATTAGATTTCTGAATCGATCGTATTGCCTTTTTGGCGACTGTCGAGTGTCGATGTAAGGGCATTTGAATGAATGAATAACTTTGGAACTAGAAAACGCATTTACCTACAAATTCAAAAATAGTCATTATCAATTTTGTTCCACGTAATCGATGATCTGTTATAGTAACATCAACGTAGTCTACTATTATGGGTGATTATACCTAAGTAACGAAAAACATCTCTCACCAATTCCAAGTTTTCGTCAAACTATTTTTCTGCTGCATTCCTAGTGAGATAAGGTAACATCTATCTTTTGGTATGCTGCAACGAATCGCCGCCGGTTTAGCTGCAAACTACGCGGGCAACCCAGCTGCATGATTACGAGATACGAGTAAGCTCCCTAACCCTCAGGGCAGGAGAAAGCGCGGTGGTAAAACAACGTATGGTTCATATTCATATTCATTTTTTTTTGCGTTCCAATCTTTACAATGATACATGATACGTATTGACTAACATAAGCTAACAGTTACGAAAGAAGTCGCGAAGATAGGGAGGACGTGACAGGAGATCAACTTAAAACCGCGCTGGATGGCGTAAGAACTGTAAACCGCCTTTCCCCATAGCTGAGGGACATGATCTGAAAAGACTAAATAGGTACTCGTATATTAAAATAATTAGAAACATTCTGTTCTATCCATTTGTTTGATTTATATTATGGAAATTTCCAAACGATTTTGATGAAATTTGGTATGGAGATAATTTAGATCCCGGGGAAACATATTATGTAGGTTTTTAACCGCGGGAATCAAAAAAACTTAATCTACGCAGACAAAGTCACGGGCATCATCTAGTATTATTAGAATATATTAGAAATTAAGTATATTATTATAATGTAGACAAGGGTCTACATTATATAGGGAACCTCAGCTCTGTGCAAAACTTTAGCTACGAGTACGTTCTTAGGTTCAATCGAGTCTATTAGTAGTTTGGGCGTAGATGACTCAGTGAGTGAATATGAAATTTTATAAAATGTCATTTAAACATAAGACCTACGGGAAAATAAAAAAAGTTTAACATTATTGAAGTTTTATGTATGTGCTGCTGCTACGTTGTACCTTTAGAAAATGCAAGACTCTTACCTACATCCTAAGTCTCGTGTAAAGCAATTCCGAATATAAAACTCTCTTTTCAAGGAAAATTTAAAGCCTTTTTCGTTTGCATACAAGCACCTAACTTGAACGCCTCTCCATGAGGCATACTTAAGGCTCAACTTAAATTCAAGTATTTCTCGAAGAGAAAAAGTTCTAATAATATAAAATGTTTTTTTTTTTTTTTTTTTTATCCACTACAAGTTAGCCCTTGACTGCGATCTCACCTGATGGTAAGTGATGATGCAGTCTAAGATGGTAACGGGCTAACCTGTTAGGGGCATGGCAGTTATATTAAACCCATACCCCTATTCGGTTTCTACACGGCATCGTACCGGAACGCTAAATCGCTTAGCGGCACGTCTTTGCCGGTAGGGTGGTAACTAGCCACGGCCGAAGCCTCCCACCAGGCCAGACCAGGGAAATTCAGAAATTATAAATTTCCAAACCCTGCCGGGGATCGAACCCGGGACCTCCGCACGTTAAGGCAACAGCGCTCAACACTGCGCCACGGAGGTCGTCATAAAATGTTTTATTCTAACATAATTTTTCACGACTTTTCTGGCGCCGCGGCCTACATTGAAGGTATACAGGGGTCACTTCCTGAATCGCTCATGTCTGTTCATATCAAATTATAATAGTTTAGTTCCAATTAACCGCTCTATCCATGACGTAGTTAAGTAAATCACATCGAAAATTTTAATCATTTTTTGCATAAAAAACGTACACGTGGTTCACAAACTCATTTGCATAGTAGTTTCCTGTTTCATAACAAAACGACAATAGACAATCAACTCTGTATAGAACGTATTTCCCCCTCGCAATTTTTTCTTTGAATCGGCTAAAGACTTGTGAAGCTGGAATGGGTTGGGCTGTGATGATAGCGTTTATGGGATGTACAGAATACCTACCTACTTGCTTTTTCTTATTAGCGAGCAAACGAGCAGGCGGTTCACCTGATGCTTAGTTTTAGTCGTCATTCCTGAACTCCAGCCCCCCTAGCATGGGACGAGACAATTTTCTCCCCGAGGAAAGGATACAAATATTATTCCTAAATAAATAAATAAAAACGCTAAATAACGGTGGATAAATAGTCCCCGGAGTCCCCGTGAAATGTCAAACGGGGATAAACTTCTCCTCTCCCCTGTTGCCGTGCTCTGAGAAGTGGATAAGTTAATTTTATCTCTTGTCAGTGGATAAAATCGGGGGATAATTTTTTTATCTCCGGCCCATGCTAGCCCTGCAGTAGTGTCAAAGAAACCATTATTGCATTACTATTTCTTTAGAAATTCATCATCTTTATCATCGACTAGTTGTTCACTGTACGGCGCGTTTGATGCTGCTTGCTTCAATCGCATTTTCAGTTGTTACTTAAAAATAATTTCCGTTCGACAGGTTTGGTATATTCTTTAAAACCTCTATGAAACCGATCAAACGTCCCAATGTCCCTTCACTTTGAAATTACGTGTTTACGTTACATTTATCGAAGTCATAAAATAGGTAACTGTCGTATGCCGTTCCTCCGCATTTTGTCTGCCATTGTGTTCAATCGTTCCGACAAACATTAAACCAAATTTACGAGCTCGCCAATTTTACAAAGCATTAAGAAACGTTATTAATGCCCATCTACTGAATTTCACTTTATTGCTAATAAGCTAATTTTTTGCCCTTTTCCTCTTTTGCATAATAAAAAGATAGATCTTTCACTAATCTTTCTGGCCATTTCCGAAGGGAAATTATTTATTAACACACATTTCATTTCTGTAACTAATACAGCCGGCTCAAACTTCTCCTATCTCCATGCTGTGTGATCACATTGTTGTCACCGTGATTGTCACAGCCCGTCTCCCTTCCCTCTATTTTTTTATCATTGGCCTCCTTGAAAGTCCGTACTATGTCCGGGCCCTTCCTTTACTTACAGCATTGAGACTATGAGACTCTCAACTCCTATTTTACGTCCCAACTCTCCCTCAAAGACTATGAACTGTTCCTATTGTGGTTCCTATGTACCCATAGCCTTCCCGCTTTTTGTTTTTAAATGAGGACTAAGGTTTTTCTCCTTAAAAAAGATACGGTAGTAGGTAAATATTCTAAATGATGAGAACTATGGGTTAAGTAGGGATTAAGTAGTAAGTAGTATGTAGTTGTAGTAGTAGTATGGGTTAAGTAGGGATAAGGTAGGTACCTTATGATAAATAAAAAAATTCAGTATTAAAAAATATATCACTTTCTAAAGACCTTAGGAACAGACAGCCATTAAAACTTTAGAAGGCCCTGACAATGCTTATTTTGAAGTTTGCACCTCGGGACCCATGTTATAACTTTTTTAATTTCCAACACTTTGTATCAATTTGCAAACCAATAATATTGTGGTAACGGGAATTTATGCAGACCATAATAATTCTAATTTATTATCTTAGTTACATAAATTGTTTGGGTTTTAATGAACGATGCTATGACGAAATGGTTAGTAAACTGAAATTTTGAACTGGCTTAGAAAGTACAGAAGACCTTGACCTTGAACATGAGGTATTAGATACCTTGTAAAACTGCGCTCAGCTATTCACCCACCGAGGGTTGATGTATCCCACCGTCTATGGATGGTCGGGTGGATGGTGGATGGGTGTGAACGCATTTTAAGAAAATCTACGCTTGGTATAAGCTAATTTTGACTATTGCCTAGTTGCCTATAGATAGTTGGACCAAGCCTAGGCAAAATGATTGTAGAGTATAATGTTAAGTATAAAGATGCTTTTGCGTCAATCCTTGAAAGAATATTATAATAGAAAAGTTTTCCAGTTTGGATCCGACATAGCTAAGATTATGTAGGATTTACGTCAAGATTATCTACTAAGGTTACTGCTAAAGATTCTATAGAATCACCTTCGAGACTTTGTAAAGATTATTAAATTGTATAAGATTGGTAAAGATACGAGAAATTGCTACATTTATCGGTACATATTACGTAGACGATAAAAATTGATTGCATGGATTTAGAGTCACGTCACTGGATACCTACATTGGCGAATCATGCCGGCAAAAAGTGTCGCTTTCCAAACGAAATCCGATAAGCAATAGATAGGCGGTAGGTTTTCGACCTAAAAAATAGTTTCGCTTGACGTACACCGTTTTCCACCGGAATTCGTATCTATTAGCTCGGAAAATGTTGCGCCCGCTTTTTAACTTTGAGCTTTTACTAGACACCGAAAAGGCCGTACCTAAAGTCCTGTTCAGTTCTTTTATAATACTCTATATTGATACAACATAAATAATTTTCTAAGAAATAGCATCTTTTTACAAAAGTGGTCTTATCGCTAAGTAGAGACTCCTGCCTCGGTAAACATTAGAATAAGGAATACATAAAAATATTTAAGTGTCAATATCCCTAGGTCATTTGTACCTACAGGTATAAAATAACTGTGAATATATCCAAAATAATATAGTTCTAGTTAGAAGCAAGTATCTACGTTTAAATGAAACCTTTACAAAACATTCAAATTAAAACTTTGTAAAAAAATATTTAAAACTTTTAATTGACGAGTGAGCTGCTACAGGCAAAGGTTTTGTTAGTAACGAGTTGGAATTGTTAAGTCTTATGAATACAGCTGCCAACTTGAATTGGGAGCTGGCCTAATCGAGATTTAATTTATTTTGACGGAGGGCAACCCATATTTAATCAACCTACCAACATTATGAATTATGACGGACGTGTTGCTTGGTTGTGAAAGCGCATAATATAAGTGATTTTTTCAATTGACAAATAGTCGATCTCTTGGCTGCAATAAAAGTTCAATCCTGTTCAGTTTTAGTTTAAACAAAACTATAAATAATATGTTATTAGATATTGCATTATTATCCCAAGAGAACTCCTACCATTATGTGATTAATGGACAGAGGTCACGACCCTCAGTAATGAGGAATACGACGCAAAGAGAGATAAATATGTTACACATATATCAAAATTAAATTGAGGTGAGGCAATCCTCTGGTTCGCCTACGAATCTCCTCATTTCTGATTTGATCACGCAGAGATACTCCGAGCATAGCTCTCTCCATCGCCCGCTGAGTGACTGGAGCCGTTGGAAACAAGCGGCACAAGACCGTGCTCTGTGGCGATCCATGCAGGAGAGCTTCGTCCAGCAGTGGACGTCTATAGGTTGAGACGACGACGACGGCGACGAGGCAATCCAATGAGGTGTAGTTTTACAATTTTTTGTACGTAACAATAATAAAACTCTAGTCGTATAGCGGCCGTACGTCCAATCGGCGCCGGCTCCACTATCGGACTATATCATTCAATAAATAACACGCACTAGCAAACACATGTTTGGACATAAATTGGGAAAGAGTAGATGCCATGCAAATAATATGATTCGAGTTATGAAAAGTCATGAATAACTTTGCTTGTGTCAGCTGTTTGTTATGCTGATAGGATCGCAAATATTATGGTGATTGTTTGGATATAAGTATTTTTTATCATCATCTTAGCCTATTACCGGTCGACTAGGTTCTGAGCACGGGTCTTCGCTCAGTATTAGAAGGCTTGGAAGATTAAAAAACTTTATGCATTATCGAAAAAAAAATATACTTTTTTATTACTTTAATAAGTCAAATCATTAAAAACATTTTTTAAAACAAGCTTTTATCATCCACCATACCATACCATATATTGAGTTTAGTGTGAAATCATTTTATTTTTCGTATATAATTCTCAGAATACCCTTTTCATTGTTATCCGTGGGGTAGCATAAAAATTAGTTAGTCCGCCATCTTTGGGAGTCCATCATATTGGATTTAGAGTGACGTCACTTAGCTAACCATGCTGTCATCCAAACTAAACGTGTACATGCAAAATTTCAGCTCAGTCGGTTGGGGATTACTGTTTTGAAATTCAGTTGCAAGATTTGACCTAAACAAACTCACAAACGTTGCAGGTTGAATAAAAGCTTGTAAAAATCCATCATAATATTTAAAGCTAGCTACCGCGACTTTAAAAGGCTTGGATTTGAAATTGCATCAACCGGAATTCGATTTAGCTCCCATTGATGCAATTGTTCCACTAAAAGTAGCATTGAAAGTCTACCCAATGCTGCGTACATAATAAAAATTGAATAGTTCAATTCTTCAGCGAGGAACGTGAACCATCAGGCGAACCTGCTCGACCGTCGAATCAATGAATCGCTGAATTGCCAGTTTGAGTGGAAATAATGAATGCATCGGAAAATAAAATTTTATAGTTTTCTAACTTATCTGTTGGAACGTACGAAATGTCGTATTATACCTGACCCAAAACTTGGATAGAAGCAGGCGTACTTTGCGGAAGTCCATGATATTGAAAAAACTAGAAGTTTAATTCGCTATAATCCGCCACAGAAGGTAAATCTATGTGGTACAGTGCGTATCTTGAACTGGCAGCCCGCGATATTCTCCACACCACATAAATCTTCCAAAATAACCTCAACGTACGTTTCACTCCGACACCGGAGCATCTTCAGGAGATGTTGACTCTACAATGCACGATTGTGAAGACACAATCGTGCATTGTAGAGTACGCAAAATACCACATAGATTTACCTTCTGTGGCGGATTATAGCGAATTAAACTTCTAGTTTTTTCAATGACCCAAAACTATTATTTTTTGTAGAGATCAGAAAAGCCCACCATTAGGGTGCAAACACTACGGACAGGACAAGACAAAACGTGCGCACGAAACGGTCGCATCGCATTGGTAACACGTTATTATTGCCAGACAAGGTTTTAGGCAAAATGTGTTTGCGCCCTTAGCTAATTATAGCTAAACAGGACACATAGGCACTATAATCTGATAAGGATCGGCAAAGCACTTCTGAAATTGACACCTTTAATTGTTTACAACTAAAAGTTTGTAGATTGGAGTATCTTTATGGCGCCCGTCAAACAGGATCTCATTTATCGCGGATCGCCAATCGCGACCATTATATTATAAATGCGAAAGTGTGTTTGTTTGTTGGTTTATTTGTTTTCCTTCAATCACGCAGCAACAAGGCAACGGATACGCGGAACGCATAGCTGAGGACCTGAGAGTGAAATATGCTACCTTTTATCTCGAAAAATCAAGTAGTTCCGGATCCTCATCCAAATGGATGAGGTCGCGGGCATCAGTCTAGTTGAAAAATAATTTCTTTGCATTTCGAAAATGGGAAACAAACAAAGATACGAGTACTAGCACAGAATACTCAATAGTATCTACCTGTATTATTTCTCTTAACTCTAAGAATACGATCCAAAGCTCAAAGTAAATTTTCTGAAAGGAAACTGTGTTTACTTCTAATCGGCCATGAATTTATTTTCTGTATTTCCTAGACTAACCTAGGAATTGGCTTTCACGGGTATTTGCGCTTGGTCCAGAACTCACTTAAAATGCAGGAACTTTATTGCTAAGTTAACTAATAATAAAAATATTGGAAGATGTGTTCATTACCTTATGGTTCTAGGTAGCTCGTCCGAATATTGTTTGAAACAAGTTTTTGCGATAAGACGTTATCCCCGGTCTCTCTGAAAATGGCTATCGTTCTAAACTAGAAGTTACGAGTATATTCTTTAAAATGTATTTTTAAGGAAGGTTTCTATAACGAAAATTCTACCAGTGACTGTTCGTGCACCTAAATTAATGTTTATATTGTAATAATTCCGTGACTAAGTCTCTGTGGATTTTGGTTTTACAAGTTCCTTAAGCACTCTTTGGTTATCTGGGACAACACTCGGTCACTTTCCAGGTCTTTTACTATATTATTATTATCTATGCAAAAAATCACGTCTAAACTGAACTGATTTTGCAACTACTACTTAGTAGAGGAAGACTGAATCAGAAACCAAATACCGCCAAATCGTTGGTATGCCCCAATATACATTAATAAGATAAATAAGAATAACTCATATTCATGATCGTTTAAAAACAGAAATGCACAAAGTGTACCTATATCATAATACAACCAACTTCAGATTAGTAGCAAAATCCTAACCAAGGCTTATTTAACGCGTCCGTAAACTAAGAACGTCAGCTTTGAGGAATTATAGCCGGAAGTAGACAAAAAAGTTCTGAGCTTTGCAAAAGCAGAATCCAGAATCCCTACAGTTTTATAATTATATTTTCATGTATTTATTTTATTTTAAGATTTTTTTATTACCGTGTTATTTTGTATGTTATATTATGTTTATGTTTCTATGGGCCTAGTTGCCTGATTTAAACAAATAGAGCTATTTTCAGTGTAGGTAAAACTCATCCATGTAAAATATAACTAAAATAAAATCGTATTAAGTGAATACGAAAGTCTTTTAAGCCTTTAAAACAGGTGCAAACTTTCGCACAACTGGAATTTCTGCAATATTTTTTATGCTTAAAACGCTTTACAAGGTGCATTTTTGCATTATTATTCAGCCCAAAATTATAAGTACTTAGGTACTAAACGGGACAAAATAAAACGTATGCGTGAAACGTCCATATTGGGAGATCGTGGTTTTGTCCAATCGCGTCATTGTGTGCGATTCCATATAAAAGTAAGTTACGCGGACTTTTTGTAGGTCTTTTATCCGTAGTGTATTTCTACTATTACTGCAAGCTTATAATGTTACGTAAGCGAATGTTCCAGTCATTATATCCATGAATAAACCCACTGATATTTATTGTGGAAATTTTAAGCCCTACCTACCTACCTAGTATCATTTTCAGACACTGTGGACGCGCGTTTGACCCATTTAGGTACGAACTTAATTAAAAAAAAGAAAAGCTTGCTACCCGTGTTATACTCGGTGTTTATATTGATAGAAAAACAACAATCTGATTTTTTGGACTGAAAACGAGCAAACAACGCGCTTTCGTGAAACGCGTTTTGCTTTTGCGTAGAAAATAAGCCGCGTTCATAGGCTCTAAATATTAGGTTGACATACTGTCGAAATTGTTAAGTCATAAGTATAGTCCCACAAACGTATCTGACCCGGTGGCCAAAATTAGAACTAATTTTTATGCCTGTTTAGTTTTTGTTTTTATTTTATTTTTCATAGATACTAGCACGATACTAGCGACGCTGTCACGGGTCAGATAAGTTTGTGGGACTATACGCTCAAGTACACGTATTAACTCGTGTGTCTGTCATCCGCACAAAGGACCGAATGAGAAATATCGTGTAAATAAATACCATCACGTTTTAAATTACTGTGATATCTGACAATGATATTACGAAGGTTATGCTCCAGATGGTAATTATCTTATCTATATGCTACCGCTTGATCCTTAATGGGTTGTGAAGGTAGATGGTCTTAATTTAGGACATTAACGTTCCGCCTCAGTTCTAGAGAGAGCATAGTATTAAGCGTGATAGATGACGGTGCATTAGTGCACAAATATCTCGCCAATGTGACGCAGATGTAGAATAAGGCTGGCCGCACATTTACTTAACATCGCAATATTTATCGATAACTGAAGGTGACTTGCTCGTCGAAGCGTTTTTGCTCGACGATTCTGATACGAACCGCTAGGGTGTGGAACACCCTCCTAGCGCACGTGTTTCCTGCCACATATAACTTAAGTACCTTCAAGGCAAGAGTGAATAGGCATCTTCTAGGCAAGCGCGTTCGAACCTAGACCTCATCATTGCTTTGCACTAATCATGATTGTCGTCAAGCTCAAGTCTATCACGCAATCAAAAAAAACCAGCATTGACTTGATTATTTATATTATGATTGGTTGAGAAAATGACCTTAGCCGACCGACACATTAGCTAAAATATAATATTTCAAGAATACCATAAACTCAGCATTTTCATCTGAAATAAAGCTCTGGGCATCTGGAAGAAATCCACATTTGTAGCGATAAGATGTCCTTGTACACGTCCTTTCTATATTTAAGTTTAGTTTTAATTTGTATTCTGTACAGAATAAATAAATAAATAAAATAAAGCTTACATATATTGGATGCTAACGCTTATGTAGTAATATTACACACCTGCTGGTAACATTGCACTAATGTACAAAGTAACTATTTCTAATACTACTTAAGTTACTTGTTATAAATTGATTTATAACAAGATTTATATCATGTACCTCTAGTTTTTTATATGTAAAAAAAACAATTAGTTATTCAAAAAATCAATCTGTACTGCCATGTGGTCGTACAAACAAATTTTGCATGCCCATCGTATGGCGGATTGTAGATGGTAAAAGCTGTAATTAAGACCTGTAATGTATGCAACCTGCAAATATGTACCTGCTTGTATGTACCTGCAATCAAGCAAATAAACTATTATGATTATGATTATGATTATGAACTTTGTAAGCCGTGAGTGAAGCCTAATAAGATCAAATAAAGCCAAAGCGATAGTAGCAGGTGTGCGGCCAGTATAATACAATATTAACATCCAGATTTGATAGCAAGGAGTAGCTAGGAGTACCTAACTTTTGTTCAGATGTTTGTTTGGCTAACAGCGAGTCGAACCCGATACCTCCCACCTAAAAGTCCATACTTAGCGCACTAAATTGCGCTAGAAAGATATTTTTCGTTTTTTCACTATTATTCAATAGGAAATTAATCCAATCTTTTATAGCCTAATATAATATTATACTAATATTATAAATGCAAAGGTGTATTTATTTGTTGGTTTGTCCCTCAATCGTGCAACGGATCGACGTGATTTTTGGCATGGGTAATGGGTATAGTTGAGGCTGTGACATAGGCTACTTTGTATCCCGGAAAATTAAGGAGTTTCCGCGAGAATTAAAAAAAACTTAAACCACGCGGGCGAAGTCGCGGGCATCAGCTAGTAATGTATAAAACAAAAAAACCGTTTCGGGAGTTTCAGCACAGAATAGGTACTGTAAGTACGTGTTTCAGTCAGTAAACCAATTAAATTTAATTATTTACATGGGCCTGAACATAATGACACTTAATGAAATGATTCCATTACTTATCACCCAACACGAAACTCGTTATGTAACATCGAAACCCTTTTCGATTAAAGTAATAGGTCAATTCATTTTAATGCGTTTGGAATTATTTATCGACATAGGCATTTAACAATAATGAGTATTTAAATAAATGATTCTTTATAACATTATCGTAACGAAAGTTTTCTATAATTTTGTCCAACGGTTTTTTTTACTTTTGGCATATGCACGTCTATGAAGTGTCATAATAATTATTGTCAGGTAAACATCGACAAAAAAATGCAATACTCCATAGACGCATAACATTTTTACCAATAGTGAAGCGACGTGCCCTTTTATCCGATATTTTGTAACTCGTATACTCATCTAGTAATTACAAGTACGACTTTCCTTTTCAAAATAGTCACGGAGCTTCAACACTAGCTTTCTTGATAGTCTTTTATGCACCATACATCTTTGGCGATGGATGGTTTCTATGACCTGACGGATTCAAGTACATTTACTGTACTGTTGTATATAAATGATTTATTTGAATACATACTTTAATATACAGTCATTTAAACGCTTGGTTAAGTTAATAAAACAATAAAAAAAATTTGAGCAAAGATAAATATCAAATGTGTCAAATCGATTAAAACTTCTTGAGCTAAAGAAATTCGATTGTTATCAAAAATCGAATCAGTAACGAATTAAAACATGATTGACTCCATCTGCCAAAAGTATACAAATGATTGGACAGAGCTTAAGCCTTTTCGCTCACTGACATTTCTCATTAACACTTTTTGCAAGGTTTTGTCTGCGACTTTGTTTGCGTGCATAGAGCGATAACACATTAGGTACACGATTTTTTTAATGTAGCGAATAAAAATCTCGCCTCATTTCATAGCTGCTGAATTAAATATTGCTGACTCCTTTTGGTAGAAACTGCTATTCGAACAGGAGTCTCGACTTATCAAGTGAATTAAATGTTCCTACATGACATTAAATATTTAATTTCATTCACTTTAATATGAATCGCGCAAACTACGCGACAAGACAAAACGCTGTTCCCCTCAGACGCGGCTGTTTCAAGGAGTTATTTTCTCCTATTTAGTCCATACGTACTAGTCATTTATTGTTCTTCCACATCAGTAACAATAGATAAAAAAAACCGGCCAAGTGCGAGTCGGACTCGCGCACCGAGGGTTCCGTACAAACCTGTAGTAAGTTTTAAATTATTAAAAAAAAACTACTTACTAGATCTCGTTCAAACCAATTTTCGGTAGAAGTTTGCATGATAATGTACATCATATATTTTTTTTAGTTTTATCATTCTCTTATTTTAGAAGTTACAGGGGGGGGACGACACACATTTTACCACTTTGGAAGTGTCTCTCGGGCAAACTATTCAGTTTAGAAAAAAATGATATTAAAAACCTCAATATCATTTTTGAAGACCTATCCATAGATAACCCCACTCGTATGGGTTTGATGAAAAAAAAATTTTTGAGTTTCAGTTCTAAGTATGGGGACCCCCAAAATTTATTGTTTTTTTCTAGTTTTGTGTGAAAATCTTAATGCGGTTCACAGAATACATCTACTTACCAAGTTTCAACAGTATAGTTCTTATAGTTTCGGAAAAAAGTGGCTGTGACATACGGACGGACACACAGACAGACAGACAGACAGACAGACAGACAGACAGACAGACAGACAGACAGACAGACATGACGAATCTATAAGGGTTCCGTTTTTGCCAAATTTGGCTACGGAACCCTAAAAACGTAGGTACCATTAATATGTGGAATGTGTAATTAATGTGATTCGTTTAAACTCGATTGATGGACACGTATGCGAAAGGATCTGACCGCAACGAGTATTGGGATAGTAATTACTATTATGTTTTCTTTTATTCCACTACAAGTTAGCCCTTGACTGCGATCTCACCTGATGATAAGTGATGATGCAGTCTAAGATGGTAGCGGGCTAACCTGTTAGGGGTACGGCAGTTATATTAAACCCATACCCCTAATCGGTTTCTACACTGAACGCTAAATCGCTTGGCGGTACTTCTTTGCCGACAGGGTGATTATTAACCGCGGCCGAAGCCGACCACCAGACCAGATCTGAGAAAATACAGAAATTGTAAATTCCCTGCCGGGAATCGAACCCGCGACCCCCCACTATAAGACCACTGCCTCAAGGAGGTCGTCAAGGTGGGATCTATTTGAATTTAAGGGAAATAAAAAAGGAAATAATGGTATAGTATATTTTAAAACCTGACGAAAAGCGGACAGCTGTTAATAAAATTAAGGTTTTGTGGACGTGACGACACGTCGACGATGATTTAATTTGAATATAAAATTAGTATCTAAGTGGGCGGGGGTTTTGAAAGAGGCGTAGGTACGTGAGGAAATTGTGAATTTCAGTTTGATCTTACAATATGGAAATTAATGACAATAGTTTATCAATTTTGAAGTTATTAATATTATGGACAGATGAGCTTGTATTGCTATTAAGTATATGCCAGGGAGAAGTTTTTCGGAACTTCGAATGTGGAATACATTTCTAATTTCTTAACGACACGTGATTAGAGCGGTAATCCGCCCCAATTATGTGATAAAATGAATGTGAAAAACCAAAGTTCACCAAAAAGTCCCCGGGCTCGAGCGCTTTTTTTGTCGAACTTTCAAAAAAAATTATTAGGTCTGCCGGGGAACCAAGACTTACTTTGTTCAAAGGATAAGTTTTAACATCCAAAAGGTAATTTTTTTGTTGTAGGTATTGGATGTAAATACTTTAATTATTTATTATTTCTAATCAAATAAATATTATAAATGCGAAAGTTTAGATGTATGGATGTATGTTTGTTACTCAATCACGCTCCAACGGATGAACGGATCTGGATGAAATTTGGCACAGAGATAGATTATAGTCTGGAATAGCACATAGGCTAATTTTTATCCCGGAAAATTAAAGAGTTCCCGCGGGAACCGAAAAACCTCAATCCACGCGGACGAAGTCGCGGGCATCAGCTAGTATCAAATAAAAACATAGCAATATTTCTCAAGATTCAAAAGGGCAATGTTTTATTTTTTATGTACAATATAATATAATATAGCAAATGAGCAGGTGAGTCACCTGATGTTAAGTGATGAACATTTGCAGCACCAGAGGAACCGCCAATGCATTGCCGGCTTTTGAGGAATTTGTTTATCCGCCCTTTGAAGAGCTCCATATTGTAATCATGAGGGAACACAGAAGATGGAAACTGGTTCCATTGGTACAGAGATAGTTTACATCCCGGGGAAAAACATAGGCTAGTTTTTATCCCGGAAAATTGAAGAGTGAGACAAGCGAACGAAGTCTCGGGCATCATCTAGTTAATATTAATTCCCAAATTTCCTTCAAGTGTTAGGAAACACTTTAATATAATATTATTAAATATTTTCATGTTAGGAAAATGCCTCGACTGGGCGGAGGAGACGCCGTCTGGTACATATATTATTAAACATTATCCATGATATTTCTGCGCCACACCGCATCGTCTTGACGGCATAACTTTGCCGTTGGTAACTATCTATGGTCGAAGTCACCAACCAGACAAAAAAGTTTTTTAATTTAATACTAAATGAGTTCGAGGGAGGGACGAGTGGCCTAGTTGTGACAAACCATATCAGTCGATTGCGATTGTTAAACAACGTTGACCCAAGTCGGTAACTATCTGGGTGACCGAATATGGAGGTTCAAATTTGGCCTTTTCGTGTCCTCCGTGCCTCGGAGAGCACGTTACGCCGTCGGTCCCGGTTATTATCACAAACATCTGATAATAACTTCTGATTACAAAAACCTAAGAGTTTAAATACCTATTACAAGTACCTAGTACCTAAGTACAATGTTTGAGGAGGGCGATCATCACTGCAACACAGTTCTTAACTTTTGCAGGATGATCGTTCATATATGTTTTAAGTCCTATGTTAACGTTTCAAAATAAAGTTTTTATTATTTATTTATTTACCTACTCTTAGTCGAGTCGTATGTGGAAGGACGTGGGAACCCACAACTTTAATATCCCAAGAAAACTCCTACCATTATTTTATTGATGGAAAGGGGTCACGACCCTCAGCTATGAGGAATACGACGCAGAGAGAGAAATGAGTTCGCGACTTGTTCCTCTAGTATTTAGATTTTCATAATTTCTTTGAAAACTCTTAGATTATCCGAAATAAAAGTAGCCCATGTTCTTTCCCGCGATGCAACCTGTATTAATTATTATACCTTTCGTCAAAATTGGTTGAACCGCTAATTGGGTAGCATAATAGACAGACGGACAGACACACTTTTGGATTTATTATAGATACCTCCGTGGCGCAGTGTGTAGCGCTGTTGTTTTAACGTGCAGGGCTGCCGGGGTTGATCCCCGGCAGGGCCAAATTGACCCTGATATTGATTGATAGTTTATAATTTCTGAATTTTCCCTGGTCTGGCCTGGTGGAAGGCTTCGGCCATGGCTAGTTACCGCCCCACCGGCAAATACCTGCCGCCATGCGATTTAGCGTTCCGGTACGATGCCGTGTCGAAACCGAATGAATCGGGGTATGGGTTTTAATATAACTGTTATGCCCCTAACAAGTTAGCCCGCTACCATTTTGGACTGCATCATCACTTACCATCAGGTGAGAACGCAGTCAAGGGCTCACTTGTAGTGGATAAAAAAAAATTGATATGGATTTTGGTATTCTCTCGCAGGACCACAATCGACCACCGCATTTAAACGCTCCCCGTTGAACAAAAAAAAATCATATAAGCCGTCCTGAATTTTGCCGAAATTCCTTTTCATATTTTTTGGTTAATAATGAAACCTATGCGAATAAATCAGGCCCTTTTTTGTGATAAGTAGCCTTGCCATATTATCAGACATAGGGTTCACAAAAACTTATAATATACAGCTTTCCCAAATTATCCGATCTGAAATCGTAGCACTTATATAAAATGGGCACCCTTTACATAAAATATATCAGATAAAAAACGTGTGGTGTCGTGGGACACCAGATAGGAACGAAGTTCCTTATTACATAAATTCCTTATTAATTTGAATTTCTAGTCGGACATGCTCGCGTTGTTACGAAGACAACCCTTTTATTAAATACTAGCTGATGCCCGCAACTTCGTCCGCGTGGATCGAGGTTTTTCAATTCCCGCGGGAACTCCTTATTTTTCCGGGATAAAAAGTAGCCTATGTGTTATTCCAGACTAAAATCTATCTCTGTGCCAAATTTCATCCAGATCCATTCAGCCGTTGGGGCGTGATTGAGTAACAAACATCCACACATCCATACATCCATACATCCATACATCCACATTTATAATATTTATTTGATAAATATACTGCATTCGAAATTAAACTTTAATGGATTAGTGTTAAGGTTTAATTTCGAATAAACTATAGGTACCTACATAAAAATCTTACTCCACGCATTTTCGTTACGGACGTTTTTTGCCGGCTAGGGTACCGCTCCGCATCGTCTCATATGGAACTTCTTTCCAAAAGTATTACATATTTTATGTAAGTGACTAACAAAAACTTTTAGATAGGTTACCTACTTAAAGTTCATAATGAACTGAAAATAATTATTAAAGTTCTTTTTAAATAATATCATAATAAGATAGACTTGGTCAGTTTTTGCAACTCAGCATTAATTTAAAATGCTCGACCAATTGCCTGATAGTGACATTCGTTTCCTCGCCTTTCAGAGTATTCCAGTCCAGGTTAAATGCCTGTCTTCGTTAAGCTAAATTAACGATAAGGGTTCATGGCAGCATTAGAGATAAAACGAGAAAAAAGGATTAAACGGTAAAGTTTTCATAATATTCATAAAATCCTTTAAAAAGAAGCGTCTTTTTACCCGGAGTCCTCTCGCAAGTTCAACAAGCAAATTTCATACTTCAATCACTAATGTAAAATAATGTCCTCCGAACCGAATTTCGGCCATGGCAGCTTATTGCAGAGAGATTGGCCATCTGCACGGGAGATATTATAGTGCAATACACAGGTGCACTCTCTGTTCCTTAACTCTCATAGCCCAATGGGACGGAAAATCCGACACGACCGGAGAGAGATCAGGCGCAGGACCGACGGCTTAACGTGCTCTCCGTGGCACGGGGCTGAAACACCGCCAACTTCCTAACTCCGGGCTAGTACTGAGAATTTCTTGATAGAAAAACCAAACACTTGTTAAAGCCCGAACCGGGACTCGAACCTGTACTCGAACTCAGGACCTCATCGGCCGCAGTCGAACACGCTAACCGCTAGATCAACGAGGCAGTCAAAACTAGTAATGTACGATACGCAAGCATGCTCGTAATAGGTAAATTTGTAAATAGTACTTGCCCGTGGTGACCTAGCGATTAAATCTTGAAAATAGTACTTAAGTCTGATGATAAAATTGTATTCAAATCGGTATAATAGAAAATTTATAAAGGTGGCAATTAATTATTTTAGCAATTAATTATCACACAGTTGGTGACATCTTAATAAAGGAGCCATAATTATGAATTAGACGTGAAATTATCTGTGAGTAACGAACATAAATTCTATTGTCAAAGATATTTGAATGTTATACGAGTACATTCAGACGGTTTTGAACATTACTTACCAAACTTTGGAACTTATTTCTTCGAACCTTCTGAATTCAGGAACCTGCAATAGCTAATGTAAAAAAATATCTACATTTTGATTTTAAACATTATCGTGTATTTTTCACCTTGAAATTAAAACGAGCAAATAGGTATAAATAATCTAACACTCACTTTATTAAATTTTAAAATTTTAAATTAAAAAATAAATTTCTCACGAAAAAATTAAAAGGATGCAAACCTTATGCGAGAAGTCGTGAAAAAATTCGCGTGATTTATTATAGCGAGCCTTCGCCTTATTTTGGGCCCGTTTAAATAAGCATTTTGACACACTTTGAAACACGAGCACAGTAATTATTATTATGGAGTATTAAATTAATTTTATTTTCCCTGGTGTTGCAGTTTCAGCTATTCATTTAATCCGATTATGGCTCCAAAGTTGCCGGTCGGATTTTAATAGGATTATTATATAACTTTTCAGGCTGATTATGTTTTAAATTATGTATTTACTTAACGCTGCTGTGTAAAATTAATTAGAAATTGGAGAGAATTGGAGAGAAAACTATAAAGTAAAGCCAATATAAGCGTAGACAAAATGTAAACAAACAAACGAGAGGTCGTTCGCCTAATGAAGGGGTAAACAACACTTTGGTCTTCTGTAAAAAATATTATATGATCAGATGCACCTATATGTAAGTATTGAAGTTCCGTCAAGGGCTACGTTTACGTATTAATATGTTTGAAGATGAAGCCCGGAATTTTTGATCTTAGAAAATAATCACTCGTAGCCGTTGCAATAGTTTAGTAAACACAAACAGTATTTTTCAGTCATTAGTTGCAGAATTCGGTTTAGTTTTGCTTACAGTCTGAACAACTGTGTGATTTGGAAAGTCGATAGATATGATTATTTTATTATATTTAATTCAAAGGCAAAGAAAATAAACAAATGAAGTAATTATTAATGTTTTTATTAATTTTTTTTTCACAGATTCTTAAGGTTCACATAGCAATTGTGTAATTATTCGCAACATTAATTATTGATCGTTGATTACTCGACTACTAAGTACATAATATACATATCTACATACGTTAGTACTAGTATAGTAACAAAAATAACAAAATATAACAACAGTAACAAAATATAACAACAGTAACAAACAAACAATAACTTCCACTATGAATAACGATATTAAATACAGTAGGTACATCCAGCGAGCGCGTTCCGAAATGGAATGAGTGAACGGCAAATGGCGGACCGACGCGTAAAATGTTACTTACCGCTATGTTTCGCCGGTGAGACGTCACGACTTTTATTATGAAATCCACTGTCGACCACGTAAGCGCGTCGCGCGTAAGTCTATCACTATGCGCGAAAGAGACAGTTATAGTTGTGGCGTAGTTAGTTGGTTTCGTGAGGGTTTCATAGTGAAGGTACGTCAATGAACTTTTGTCCACGCTTATATTGGCTTTACTTTAGAATGCTAACTGTCATATCGTAATAGCATCTGGTTATGATAGTATACTTCAAAATCTCCCTCATCTTTGGCCAGCCCCATGATTATGTAAGAAAATCGTAATCGTAATCGTTTGTCAAACGGATATTTTCGACCTGTTTAAGAAGTTCTTAGATCGTCGTCTTGCACTTTCTTGCACGTCAAAAATCAGGTATGAACTCCCTAAACAGTTCGATTATTACGTTTTAAGCTGTCAAATGATTACGATTTGCTTAGAAAATTGAGCCTCTGATTTATATCAAAATGAAAGAAACATAATTTACGATGAAAAATTACATAAAACAGCAACATATAACAAGGTCCAATCCGAAGTTTTTGTGTGTCGGTTTCTGGCGTCGCTAATTGAGCGTGTAAATTGCGGCAGAGGCTCAATATAATAACATAAAATTTCATATAATAATATGAAATGACAGTATGATTATAATAAATTCGAAGCGACACGTTGTATAAAATTAATGATTCCCTATATTATTACTTAAGGTTTTTTCTCTTGTAGGTATAGGTACAGGAAGTGAAGCAGCGATAACCTAGGTGAAAATCACCGCTTCACCTATAACTATAGGTGAAGCGGTGATTTTGTAAACTTAAAAAGCTTATCTTTTCCTCATGATCAACTACATGATGGCCGATCCACTGCTGAGATTGGTTCCCCACTATGGAGTTTTACGATATAATCATAGATTGCCTTAATCGACCACGCTGGCTTAGAGGACATCAATGGAGATGTCTCACGAATGCAGGTTCCCTTACGTTTTCCTTTACTATTATAGTAACTTAGTAAGTAATAGGTACCTTTTTATAGGCCCTTTTCCTGTACCATTATAGCAATTAGTGATATTTATAATTGCTTAAAACGCATTTACCTCCGAAAAGTAAAAGGAACCTGTCCGGGAATCACGATTAAGACGATGAAGTCTTAGAGACGATGAAGACGAAGAAGACGAAGAAAAGAATAGCTATCGCTTCTATTCTCTTTTCTTACAGGAACCTAAGTATAAGTATTAGCTAAGTGATGTCCACCTTTTTGAACGTGAAATACCTACACTAAATCACCACTATACTCCGCTCCCTTGTGTGTAATGCTTCAGAAAATATGCATATACTTAAATATAAGTTAAAATATTATAAGAAGCAACATGTAAGGCTAAAACAGTAATCATGACCACAGTAAAAAACCTGTTTCATGACAATTAAAAAAGAATAAAGTAAAAAAAAGCCGTATTAAGCTATATATAAAGTCTGCGATGACCATGTCGGAGGATTGCTAGCAAAACACACATAAAAAATGCTTTACAGAAGAAAAATGCCAGCTCGTTTAAAGCTATTTACCAAGTGAAATCCATCAAGCTGAGTTCGAAGCAACATTTGCCATTTCAACGATTAATATCCGCTGGGGGGATCGGCGATGCGAATGGCGCGGCTATACCGACCATTCCTATAAAGCCTCGCTTACACTCACATCACCTCTTGTACCTTGTGTATTCTAGTCGTTTTGCTGTATACTGTTGTTATAAAACCTATTCAGATTGCTATAATACGTGTCTCATAAATTGATCATGTGTTTTGCCGCAATGGAGCAATGTTTTTTTTTTTTGGTTGAGTATAATATAGTTAGAGCACTTGAGAGTGACATAGGCTATTTTTATCCCGGAAAATTGTAGTGTTTTTGAAAGATCTCTCAATCGACGTGGACGTGGACGTCGGTGGCGTCATTTTGTTTAGAGATAGTTAATGTAATAGAATAATTGGTAATGTAATGTGAAACTTTCATCGCGCAACTTCGTAGTGCAGAAAATTACAAAATGTTTTTGATTTTCTTTCTCGTCCTAATTACAGGTTGGTTCAACTAATTTTAAACTTCTCGTGTATTTTATAATTAATTAGCGTGTTTTTCTTATCTCACGATATCCGTTAGACGTGTTGTTCTAGCTTAGAGTTAAAAATTAAGTTATTATAGAGCTATTACAAAGAAAGAAAAGAAAAAAAACTATTTATTCTTACCATTGTGCCACACATTACAATACTACCATGGCGCCTCCAGTATTTGAGCATTAAGGACATGGTCAAATTGGTATTAATGTCGATAGATGTCCACAGCTGGACATATGTCTCTTACAAGGAGTTTTGATGACCTCCCTGGTGCAGTGTTGAGCGCTGTTGCCGTTGCGTGTTAACGTGGGAGGTCTCGGATTCGATTCCCGGCAGGGTCAATTCGGGAATTTATAATTTCTGAATTTTCTCTGGTCTGGTCTGGTGGGAGGCTTTGACCGTGGCTAGTTACTACCCTACCGGTAAAGGCGTACCACCAAGCGATTGAACGTTCCGGTACGATTCCGTGTAGAAACCGACTAGGGGTATGGGTTTAATAATATAACTCCCATACCCCTAAAAGGTTAGCCCGTTACCATCTTAGACTGCATCATCACTTACCATCAGGTGAGACCGCAGTCAAGGGCTAACTTGTAGTGGCATCCTTCAATCGCTATAAATCGTATTAATTTAAAATTGTTGACGTTTGTGTTTTAAAATTATTTTAGGGATGTGACGTAAAGCTGCCATTTTGAAATAATGCTGCAATAGGCGATGGTAGTAACCCTATGTAAGTAGATGGTACATGGGTACCTATTCTGTATCTATCTGTTGTCCCAAACAGTTTCAGCTTTATCCCAAACAGTTTCATTAAGGGTTAAAACAGTTTTCGTGATTTCGTTGGTAAATACCATTTGCCTTTAGAAGGATCGGAAGTGCGAATTGCGAGGCTACATAAAAGCTCTATTAAAGCTGAATATACATCTCCACTCAAAGCAAACAAGGGTTTTCAACGAAAACAACGTTTATATTTTAAAAGGCCGTTGCGCCGTTGTTGTTAAAATTTGGCCTGTAGCACAATAATCAAATTATTGCTGTGAAAAAATAAAACTTTAATTCGTTTCTAATTCCACTTAAATCGTATAAAACGTATACTAGAGCCTATTATATTATTATTGCACTGTAAAGGACATGTCATAGAAATATGATGGTGTCAAGAATAAAGTACCTACCGTTAATCCTTGAGAATCGTTAGTCCTTGGCTTCCGCCTTCCGTTATTTACCTTATTTATTCAAGGAGACAATTATTTATTATTATAATTATTAATTATTTATTTATTGCTTAATAGGTGACAAATGTTTGTAATTTTAAAGAGATTCAATAAAGCTAATTTAAAAAAAGTTTAGGGTAGGTACAGAAAAAATTAGTTGCAGAACTAGTCCTGGTCCTTGTTCTACGTTAGCTACAAACGCGACAACTTGACAACTCAATACGACGCGACGCGACAGTATCAAACAGTAGCTGACACTCCACGTGGCCTACGTTGTCGTTGTGTAACATAAAGTCATTTTATAGGGAGACGTATCGCGTCGAGTTGCATCGCGTCGCTTTCATTGCTCACCTAGGATAACGGATAAGCGCACATCACGTCTGTGTCACACCTAAGAACAAAATTTTATTGCGACTAACTTAGCCACTCGCAGATTTGTATTCTCGACACGTTAGTAATATCAGTGATGCTAATTTGTGAAGCTGCAGCCGACATTCAAGTACGTACCTATCATCTCGCTAACTAGGATTAAACTTTCAAATTCAATGAAAGCAAACTTGAATGTGGTTTTTTTCCTCATGTTTATACTATCATATCACAAGCATCGTAGCCAAATTCCACGGACGCATATTTCAGCCTCAGTCTATAAAATAAAAATAAATTAAATATTCCTATTACATTAGGGTTATAAGCGTTCTTTTGTAAAAAAATTTGGGTTTATTGAGCAGTACATAATCCGCTTAACGTACAGGAATTATTAGTGCAATTATAATAGTTAAAACATGCGCGCTGGAGATGATTAGATGATTAGAGATGCCAATTACAACGCATCAGGCTTTACCTGTAGATGGATACCTAAATGCCAATGCATAGGCTTGCATACGAATCAAGCCGGATGAGCTATTGAAACAAGCTGTGGAGTAGACAGTGCTTTACTACTTGTTTGGAGTATACCTAATATGGTTTATTTAGGCATCAAGAACGAATGGCAGAAATATTACGGCTTTTAAGCTTAACCTTTTTTGTTCTGCTTTTGATAACAATCCCCGCTTATATTATGTGAGAGTGCAGTCTAGGATGGAAAAAGGAAAGGTAAGTAGGTTTTATCAAAAGCATATTTCACATCATATTGTTAAATAGCTTCATGGTTCAAATTATCTTTAAAATGATATACCGCAACTCTATGTAACGCTGTAAAAAATATTTTACTTCGCATTCCCTTCTAAGCATTCATGGTTCAGCATTGCTCGTAGGTAGGTAACTAGTCATGGTAGTCCCAGACCAGACCAGAGTCGATTTCATATATATCATCAACCCATCGCCTGCCTGTAGTGAGTAGGCAATGGATTGCTACTTGCTAGATCAGGTCTCCTCTCATAATGAGAAGAGTAAGTATTTTGTATATGCTGGCAAAGTGGGCAGACTTCACACATCTTTGAGAACGTGGTTCTCTCAGGTTTCGTCACCATGTTTTCCTTCACCGTTATAGCAAGTGATATTTAATTGCATAAAACGTACACAACTACGAAAAATAAGAGGTGCGCCTGGGGTGTGGCCTGGGTGTCGAAAAGGTATCGAACCTCGGATCTCCAACTATGTTCGTTACCCATTTTACCCAATTTAGAAATATTTTTTTTCCGAATCGAGCCAGTCGGAAATTAAATCCGGGATCTTATAAATATAAGTCATACGTTATACGTTTCTACCGTTTCGTAATATCTATCATACGTTTCTGCTCCAGGAACGTACTTGAATTCAACCTTAAAGACGCCATTTACGATGGAGTGGAGAAGGTTTTACGGCTTCGCCATTATCTATGAACTTACCTTGTCTCTACCATCGGCTTGTCCTATAACCGTTTAGTTAACAAAGGTCAAAAGCAATCGATGTCTATAAAACAAGTATATCTTGAAATTAGCTTTAAATCGTCTTGAAGTTGAACAGTGGAAAGTGCTAATGATATTATAAGCTTTTATAAAATATGCTCATTCATTTTGCTAACCCTTCTCTTATGTCTCTTTAAAACCGCTTAAGCACCTTATTATGAATTCGGCCTAATTACACCCTTTCCGTGGGTGTAAACAGACCTTTTTAGTGTCAATGTAAGGAATTAAAATTTGCTTTTGGCTGTAAAACAAATTAATACATAAACAAGAAATTAATGCATATTATGAAAGATTTAAAACTTAATAAGTGTAACAATTTGTAAAATTATTGCGGGAAACCATTGCATTAATATCCCAAAACCAACCCCCCATCATTATTTAACTAAGTTACATATTATATAATTAACTAAATGATACCCACGACTTCGTCCATCTGTATTAAGGTTTTAAAAATCTCACGAAAACTCTCAAGAGATCTTTTTCCGTGTTTTAAAAGTAACCGTTTTCATCTCCGGGATGCAAATTTATCCATCAAAATCGGTTAAGCGGATAGGCCGTGGAATAGCAGAAAACAGATATACTTTTGCATTTATATTTATTTATTCTTGTTTTTTTTGTACTTTTGTTTGTGATTTTGTACGAAAAAAGCTTAATTCGGTGCATTTAGTCCTTTATGCGCCGGTTTTACCAACTCCGAATAATGTTTAACCTGAGAATTAATTTGAATTTTTGACAGAATTCGTATACTATCTAAAAAAATACTACTTCTATCAAAAAATCATATAGGTTTAACCACAGAACAGGTAATAGTACCTACAGCTGTAGTTAAACGTCATTCGGAGTAGATGAAATCGGCATTCAATGGGAAAGCTGAAACAAGTTGGGGCGAGTTAGCCAGTAGAATAAAATTTGGTGCTTTTAAGTTTTTAAACTGCTACTGCAAAATATAATTCCATTAAACAAATTACATTGTATAAATAATTCATAATATTTAGTCTTCAAAGGCTAAATATTATGAATTATTTATATTATATACCTTTTATGAAAATTAGGAGTAATTCTCGCCTAATGTTCTAAATGTTCGCGATTAACATAGTAAATAGCAACGAAATAACAAATTGGTACCTAACCTTAATGGCTACGCAAAAATTCATCCATATTTTTTAAATAAAATCATATTTGTGTAGTAGGTATATTGCGACATGTATCTAAGTATGTTGGATAACGAAAGGACCATATTAGGGATAGATTTGGTTATTTAGGGGTTTTGCATGTTTTTTATTACAATTAACTTTGATATTAATTCAATATGTGCTTTTTAGAATTTGTTACTTTTGGAAGTTATTTTGTTAAAAAAATATTTTTTTAATTCATTTTCATTTTCCAATTAAGTATTTCAATCTTGGGCTTAGTCAAAACTCATATGCTTGAGACTGCAGTTACTAATGTATCTCAATAATAATTGTACAAAAATAGGACAGTAATGAAGTACTTTACCCAACATTTCATTTCAGTTCATTTATTAAAATGTAATGTTACTTATTTGAATATCTTAAAATGGTAATAATTTTACATAATAGGAACAGTCTACTTCTAACTGGCATATATACGATATATTAAGCTTAGATCAGTTCAATTAATACAAACTCATAATATTAATATTCGACAACAATTATTAGTAATAACAAAATACATAAAAGTTAAGGTTCTCTTGCTATGTTTTCTGAGGTCTGAGACCTAAAACAACCCGGATCCCAAAAACGACAATAAAACCGATTTATCGGCGTACACTTAGGTACAAATAAAAAAGGGAATACACAATTCCACTGGTCTTCTTGTGCGAAAATAAGTCTGTCATAAAAATAAATTTATCGCAAGCAGTAAATAAAGCGTAACCTCTAACATTTAAGCGGGACGTCCACTGCAAAAGGGTAATGAGCGGGAAATGGCTAAGCGGAACGGAATCTCTGTAGACAGATAGACAGACTATTTACCCTTTCACTAACAAAGAATTTTGACAGTTGCCTTAATGACCGAGCTCATTTTGGCTCTTTTTTCGCTCAGTCCTTTCTGCTAGTTCTTCGTTACTGAAAGTGCGTGTATGCAGTATTCCTTTGCGAGTTAAGCGAGTGGTGGACACCCCGCTTTAGGGAAATAAACTCATGATTCTAAAGGCAAGTATAATAAATAACATTGGATATATTTTATAGAAGAATCTTATTTCTTTTGGCAAAGGCAAAAATAAAATAAATTATGATGGGAGACAAAAAAACTATAAAGTAGGTACTTAATCCATACTACGAGTATATATCCATACTAATCCATACTAATATTATAAATGCGAAAGTGTGTCTGTCTGTCTGTCTGTCTGTCTGCTACGCTTTCCCGGCCCACCTTTTCAACCGATTTTGCTGAAATTTGGTATAGAGGTAGGTTATATCCCGGAAAATTAAGGAGTTATCAAAAATCCTTAATCCACGCGGACGAAGTCGCGGGCATCATCTAGTATTATAAATGCGAAAGTGTGTCTGTCTGTCTGCTACGCTTTCACGGCCCATCTGTTTAACTGATTTTGATGAAATTTGGTACAGCGACAGATTGTATCCCGGGGAAGGACATAGGCTACTTTTTATCCCGGAAAATTAAAGAGTTCCCGCGGGAATAAAAAAACTTAATCCACGCGGACAAATTCGCGGGCATCATCTAGTTATTTATATGTACACACTTAATGCCAGCCAAATGGATTCAAAGGGTTGTTATAGGCAGCTCTGTTTTTCTTGTCCACTACAACTTACAAGTTAGCTCTTGACTGCTGTCTCACCTGGTGATAAGTGATGATGCAGTCTAAGATGGTAGCAGGCTAATCTGTTTGGAGTATTAAACCCACAGATAAAACCCCTGCCGATGCCGTGTAGAGACCGATGTCTCTACACGGCATCGTACAGGAACGCTAAATCGCTTGACCGCACGTCTATTCTGGTAGGGTGGTAACTAGCCATGGCCGAAGCCTTCCACCAGGCCAGAGCAGAGAAAATTCAGAAATTATAAATTCCCAAATTAAATCTGCCGGGGATCGAACCCGGAACGTCCCATGTTAAGACAACAGCACTCAATACTGCCCAGGGAGGTCGTCATAGTCTGTGACAAACAGTAGATTCCCTATTTAGTGTAGATAGGTAGCCTAAAATTTAACTCCAGTTCAAAATCTTTACTAAACGAAACCATTAAATCTTTAGTAGGTACTACGAGTAATAAATTGAAGGACCACTGTCTGGACTCCAGAGAATACCGGCCAATTTATTTATTCATTGCGATAGTCAGCGCAATAAAGTTAAATGTTCGACAAAAGTTACTAATAAAATTGGACCTTTAACTAAATAAATACATAGGATATTTCATCTCAACCTAATCTCAGTCAATTAGATCAGGAGACCAAGTCTTAACGAATGCATTTGTCGCCGCCGTCGTCTCAACCAATAGATGTCCGCGACTATATTAAAAAATTTTAACAGCAATCAACGGGACGACATAATAATTACTAATATTTTTTTACAGGAACGCATAGTAAGTATAGCTTATAACGTCTTTGAGACGTGATATCTAGTAAAAGGCCCATCCACATTCGTCAGTTTTTATGCTGTTTACATAGGTACTGCGCAAACTTTAATACTGTACGAGAATCAGCTTTTCTAATTATCGTTCATTTTTGGTAACAATAAACCGTCTTTGAACGGCCATATCTAGCGAAAGGCCCATCCACATGCAGGCAGACTGTAACTTTTGTGATCAGTGGAGCGCTCTTGAGGGGAAATATAGGCCACCTCGTAGCCTTTCTTGAGGCTATCACTTTATAAAGAATAAACGCGTGTTCACTGATAATTCGTATATTACTTCATATTACAACGTTAATAATAAAACTGGTAAATAAATAGAAAGGATGGAAAATCCGCTGCCGACTCGTAGTCACACCAGATTATCACACCAGTGTGACAAACAGGATTTTTTCTATGAAGCGCTCCTAGATGATTGGTGTGCATCATAATGACTGCCCAAAGTGATGGATCGGCGTAAAATTTTACCAGCATTTAGTACCTATTTAGTACTATTTAGTACCTTTGTTTAAATATTTTGTACCTAATTATTTACGAAGAAATTTTTTTTTTAACACTTTCGCTGCGTTACGGCAAGTATTTTGCCGTATTTGACGGTCAGCCAGTGCGGCAGCTCGTTTTCCTTATTTTGCGCACGGTGCGGGGGTGATCTAACTATGTTCCCGTACGTGTAGGAAAGAGACAGTGATTTTTTCAATATGGTTGCTTTTAATATAATGATATTGTATACTAATAATGTACGGCAAAATAGTTGCCGTAACGCACAGCAAGGTAAGTATTTTTATTCAGTGCGGTACGGCGACTATCTTGCCGTACCCCCCCAACCCCGCGCCTCACTGCATGCGTCCGCGCGGCCTCTCAGTTTGCATTAGTGTTGGCCGTAAGTGCTCGATATTTTTTATGCAAAAAAACTACGCGACGAGACTTTCACGTAAAAAACATGATATGAGTAAGGGAATTACCTAGTTTTTAAAATTTATTTTATTTCGTTAAAGTTCCTAACATTATCTCATCATAGATTAAAAATAAAAAGTAATTATAATAATTTGGTACCCTAATATGAATCAAATTTTAAAAAAACCTATTTGTATTTATTATTATTTATTTATTAATTAGTGTATTTGTACTAAGTACATGAGTGACTGCTTTTTATTTTAATTTTTTATATATTTAAATATATTTTTTAAAATTGGCGATAGGTACTTGTAAGAGTAATTATTATGTTGACTAATTATGAAGAATTATGTTGATTTATACACTGTTAAATTTGTTGTGTCTTTAATAAAGAATATCTTTAAAATATCGATTGTCATTTCAGAAGTAAACCCATCCCTAGCAATTTTTTCACTTCTATGCTATACGGCATATATATTGCCGTAAATGACTGATTTTGAAAAATCTCTGTATCTTTCGAAATATCATGGAGAACCCGGGGCTACCGCAGCTAGGTATACACGAGGAAGTAGCCTATCGATTTGTTCAAAAAAACCATTGATATGGTGAGTTTCCACGTCTCTATGGAGTTTGAAAGTCAGGTCCCGGTACGGCAAAATAGAGGTCGTAACGCATATCAGGAAATATAGATACGGGCAGTATTTGTCTCGTACCGCACGAGCCGTAGGTTTAGGATCCAATGCTGCCGCAGCGAATGTGTTAAGTGGGCAGTCATTCTGACGTCAAGATGGCTGCCCACATTTCAATTTCCGCATAAGGGTTCCGTATTTTGCATTTGTCTCTGCACAATAATTTAGTACCTATTTAGTACCTAGACATATATTTTTTCTAGAATTTTTAGGCGAAAGATAAAGATTTTATACAACTCTGAACATTTAAGAAGTCAAGTCCCGAACACTCGCTCACTGACTCATCAACGCCCAGCCCAAACCCTTGGACATATAGAGCTGAAATTTAGCACAGAAGTTCTCTTAGTGATGTAGACAAAGAATAAGGAAGGGATTTTCCCCAGGGGTCGGTAAAAAAGAGGATTTATCTGTTTGGTTTAAAGGTTATAATTTCCGGAACTATAATCATGAGAGACTTCAAAGGCATGCAAGTCGGCAATCACTAATTTAACTGTTTTTAGGATATTTCGAAATTTCCACGGTATAATAACGGATAACGGAATAAAGATAATTTATTTTCGCTGTGAAAATGACCTATTTCCGTTTGTTTACAACAAACGGAAAACAGTTAAAACCGTTAAATTAAAAAACACAAAACAAAAAAAAAACAAAAAAAACAGACAAGTTGTAAAAACAGTTAAATTAGTGATTGCCGACTTGCCTTTGAAGTCTCTCATGATTATAGTTCCGGAAATTATAACCTTTAAACCAAACAGATAAATCCTCTTTTTTACCGACCCCTGGGGAAAATCCCTTCCTTATTCTTTGTCTACATCACTAAGAGAACTTCTGTGCTAAATTTCAGCTCTATATGTCCAAGGGTTTGGGCTGGGCGTTGATGAGTCAGTGAGCGAGTGTTCGGGACTTGACTTCTTAAATGTTCAGAGTTGTATAAAATCTTTATCTTTCGCCTAAAAATTCTAGAAAAAATATATGTCTAGGTACTAAATAGGTACTAAATTATTGTGCAGAGACAAATGCAAAATACGGAACCCTTATGCGGAAATTGAAATGTGGGCAGCCATCTTGACGTCAGAATGACTGCCCACTTAAAAAAATATATTTCTTCGTAAATAATTAGGTACAAAATATTTAAACAAAGGTACTAAATAGTATTAAATAGGTACTAAATGCTGGTAAAATTTTACGCCGATCCATCACTTTGGGTAGTCATTATGATGCACACGATGATTGTGCTGAGATGACTTGTATATTAATAATGATGATGATGGCCTCTCCATTTCTGCGTGGCTGTTCTACGCATGCTTCGAAATTCGAACATTTTCAAATCGTAGTTTTCGAAGCGATGACCAGCCAGTGTTAAAGGAGTATGTACGCCACATCACCCCCCTGCGGAGAAAAAAAGAGAGAGAAAAAATTTCTACAGCTGTGGGGAAGAGGAGTATTAGATACAAGTGAGTCTGTACAGTACTCCAGTCATTGTAATGCTTGAGAAGAATCATTCCCAAAAGCGTTGAGTTGCTTGCGCTTGAGTTGTTAGCCTCGAAAGCGACAAAGCTTGAAAGTCCGAAAATAAAAACTAAGGCGTGCGTAAACCTGAGCGAACGGACATGTGCGTGTGTTGAATGCTGGAACATAGGGCCTAGGCTATCGCTAGTCCTATACGCTCACAGCAAGTTGCGTCGCTACATATATGGCCCCGGGCCATAGCTATGCGGACGCAACAGCGGTAATTAAAACAGCTACCGCCAGACTGCTTCCCTGTGTAGAAACAAACCCTCCGCAGTGAGGTTAATGGCGCTCGCTAACTTTAAACATAGCGTTTAGTTTTTCTCGACAAGAGGCATGTATGTTCATAATATATAACTGAAAATGATTAAATTATTACGCTGAAAATAAAATATTATTTACAAATTTGAAATCGTCCGTCAGTTATGTCACAACAATGAAACAAAATCTAAATTATTCTAATGTCCATAAAAACTCGTTGATTGTCGCACCAAATGTCAAATTGTTATTTACAACACAGATTTACAAACAGCTAAATCACTTGCTCGATGAAATATCTGCTGGATACCATGCTGCATGCCCTTTCCTTCTTCTTAGGGAATTTTTATTGAGGGCGTCCAGGAAACTTTACTTGGTTTCTATCAAAGCCGGGCGCAAATCCATTCGCACCACGCGGTGACGGCTGCTTTATATTATGCACTATTGTATGTATTCTGCAACGATTATTGAAGAATTATCTTGTTCACGTTCGAGGATCACGTCGGGGTCACCAATTGAGGTGGTTATATAATCCCATGATCACGTCGGGGTCACCAATTGAGGGGAAATATAGGCCACCTCGTAGCCTTTCTTGAGGCTATCACTTTATAAAGAATAAACGCGTGTTCACTGATAATTCGTATATTACTTCATATTACAACGTTAATAATAAAACTGGTAAATAAATAGAAAAGATGGAAAATCTATGAAGCGCTCCTAGATGATTGTGCTGAGATGACTTGTATATTAATAATGATGATGATGGCCTCTCCATTTCTGCGTGGCTGTTCTACGCATGCTTCGAAATTCGAACATTTTCAAATCGTAGTTTTCGAAGCGATGACCAGCCAGTGTTAAAGGAGTATGTACGCCACACTCTACATCCACCTAACACTGAATCAGCCTTTCTGGCGATGGTTACCAAAAGTGCAGTTATCTCTTAGCGAGCTAAACCCGTTAGCTGTATTCGATACAATTCGATTTGCTAATATTAATGATAAAAATTAATAAACATACAACATTGCAATCCATATTGGGTGACGATGCCATGACGAGTAATAATTAAACATAAATGGCTTAAGCACTTAATTAATTTTTCGCAAAATACTCCATTGTAGGTAGAACCGAATGCCTCATGTAAAAAACTCCATTCAGGATCATCCTTTTGTATCGCTTTTGAGTGATGGTAGAACAAATATTTGCAGTACGTTTTCATTAGAGGTAGATCCCATACAGGATTAATATAAAAAACGCTTAAAGTAATGTTTAAAAGGGCAACGTAGATACAACGTATATTTGCATTTTATTGGAGTCGACCTGATTTAGCATAACAAAAGATATTTTTCATTAATGCTAAAATCGATTGAACCAGAGCATACAGAGCGTTTATGTGCTGAATGGATTTGATTTGGAGAAACCCTTGAATAAGTAGACGAGATAGGAATACGTCCGGAATAGGAGAAACGAATTTTCATGAGAGCTACAACCTAAATGACAACCACTACCAGTCTGTCAAAACCTCGTAAATCCTAAATCATCATTAAAATGAGAAAATGATCTAGGGAACTTATCTATGATTTTATAAGACCTATTTATCGATATCCCACTTGCCATCGTTTTTTGACTTTCATTTTTAAATTTGTTACAATATGGCTTCTAGTGGGCGCCATTTTATTTTTTCTCAAATTCGGCTTTCACAGTGACACATCATTTACCACCAGGTGAGATCGATCCAACAGTCCAGGGCTAACTTGTAGTGGAATAAAATATATGCTGTCATACTTGAACTTGAAACTCACTCATATCAATAGGGATGATGCTTACGTCAAAAATTCACAGATAATCAGTTTTAAGTTTGTTATCCATTTTAAACTATAGATTAAAGTAAAAAATGCGCTAAAATTATAACTATGTATTTATACAAACTTCCATAGCGCAGACTAAACTGAATCTCAAACTAGTTTATTTCAGTTATATTTAGGTAACACGTTAACAAGGTAACTTACAGATTTCTCAAAATGTCTATTTTTAACTCTATCATCGATTTGCTAAGCAGATTCTACCGAGAAGAGCCGACAATAAACGCAGTTGCTAGTTTCAAAAAGCAAAATGTTGCATTAATTAGTAAGTATCAGTCCCACAGGATCAGTGTAAGTTATTATAATATCCTCTGGGGCGCTGGATGCAAAGTCGATTGCTTACACTAAACAATATCAAGCTCGGTGACCATCTAACGCCCCTTCAACACTTCTAAACCTTTCCTGAATTCTGTGAATCAACCCCGTTTTTGCTGGCTAGACGCTTAGGCGACGCGATTTCATCAAGGAGTCGTTCCCTCTGGTCGTGATCCGTGAAGCATTTTATTAGAATACGGATTATTTTGTTTTATTTGGATAAAATAGAGAGTTTGCTTGTAGGTACGATAGGTGTAACTCCATAATTTTCCGGGATAAAAAGTAGCATATTATGTCCTTCCCCGGGATACAACCTAGCCCTGTTCTAAATTTCATCAAAATCGGTTGAACAGGTGGGCCGTGAAATCGTAGCAGACAAACAGACAGACAGACAGACAGACACACTTTCGCATTTATATTATTAGTATGGATTTTCTTCTGAACCGCTTGTATAACATTACAAGTAAACTAACGGGACATTATTTCCCTATAAAATGTGAAAGAGTATTTGATGAAGTGAAACTTCTTTAGAATCGTTGTGATTTGGAAATTCAACGAAACGAAAAAATGAAACGAAAAAGCGACACCAAAAAGAGACAAACATAGATAGGATTTAGCCTGCGAGAGAATGAGATAGAATACAAGTTATATTTATCTCATTCTCTCGTAGGCTACTTTTCTGAAGTTTCACTTCTGCCGTGTGTGAATTGCACACACACTTTTTTTTGTTGGTGTGTCCTTCAATCACGCTGTAACGGACTACGGTGCATTGCGACGAATGGACGTGTCTTCTTGCATGGATGGATGGAAAGGCCTGGCGAGTAATATAGGCTACTTTTATTTATTTATTTTATTTTTATTATTTTTTTACAAAATATTGTCTTAAAACTAATAGAAAAAAGTGGACAAAGGTAAAGCTATCCGTGTAAATAAAATAATTTTAAATCGTGGTCTAGTGAGTTTGTATAGAAAGAAAAGTGTAAAAATATCTAGAATCATATCACTGAGCTGTTCAATACTTTTCTTTTCAATTCGATTCGTTACGGGGCCATAACAGCCTCATACCTACGTAACTTCTACGCAATGCGTGGAAAACGAAAATCGAGTTTTCCCCAAGGTGCGGAAGGCGTTACATTGGATTTAGCTGGAGTGAAAAATTACATTAGTGTGTTTATACTTCTATACTTATAATAAAACTGTAACTGGACGATTTCAGCACATTACTGTGAAGTTTTACTTGGAAGAAACTATACTATCGATACAGAGCCCAAAACATTTATTAAAATTTTTGTCTGTCTGTGACAGTATGACGCTGATCATCACTACTGGACTGGTTAAAATGCTATGCAACTAAGCACACTTATATCTGGGCTCTTTATCTTTATCTCGAAAAACAAAAGGCTTCCTTCGGGATTTAATAGTGGATTAAAAATGTTACGAGTTTAATAACTCTGTCAAATCCCAAGACGAAGCAGATTATGCTGACAGGTTGGTCTCATGGAAATTTCGTAAAGATCTGATGAATAGTTCGGACATGGTAGGCGGAACTCCTCAACTGGTATTCAGCCAATCAAGCGCGGTCAGGGTAATAGCTTAAGGCAAGGTGTGCTCACGGAATTAAAACAATGGAGCAGGTGCGGTGTGGGCGGAGGTGAAAATGTGCAAGCGCTTTTCGAAAAACAAAAAATAATATTCACTTTTTAATAAAAATTAATGATACAACGGATGTGATTTAGAATTTGAAATTTAATGTTAAATTTTAACAGGCTTTCTCCTCATTGGAAAAACTTCTCAATGGGGAGAAAACCTGCTGGAAATGAAAGGTGACTTAAGAGTTGAGTTGCTGGAGAGGTGGAAAGAGACCCGTGCAAATCCGGGTAGCGTCATGTAGGCTAAAACAAGTGCTGTTTGCAGACGATACTAAACTCAGGTTCGAACCGGTATTTGCTGGCTAGACGCAATAGGCCCCCCGAGATTACGCGGGAGAGTCGTGAAATCTTTTATTAGAACAACGTGATGTGCTCATAATATCGACCCTTTTGTTTTATTTGTATAAAAGAAAAGAAGGGTCTCTAAATCCTTTTCCTGTCTGGTGGTTTGGCAATATTCCTGGTGCAAAAGTATCTTAAACAGAGAGTGTCGATTTGTGGTATGGCACTTTAGTAAAACCATACTTTTTTTTTTATGACCTCCCTGGCACAGCGGTTACTGCTGTGGACTTATAGTGGGTGGTCCCGGGTTCAACTCCCGGCAGGGAATTAATTGGGCAATTTGGAAATTTAGTATTTCTAAATTTTATTAATTTCAATATTTAAATCTCTGGTCTGGTCTAATAAGAGGCTTCGGCCGTGGCTAGTTACCACCCAAGTGGCGAAAACGTACCGCCAAGCGATTTTAGCGTTCCGATACACGTGTAGAAACTGATTAAGGGTATGGGTATTGTTGATCATTGTTCATGTTGAATGCAAGAGTTAACATTTTGTTGTCTGTGAGAATTAGAATATTTTTAAACACTTTGTTATTCGTATCACGAGACTAAATAAGAATGGTAATTTTCAAGTGATAAGAAATTTCGAATATATTCGTCACTGTCTCATTAACATAGCCAATTTTCTTTGAGAGTCGTATCGTCTCTCAATGTGAATGGCTCTACCTGAGATGGGAATAAATTATTTAATTTTGGAAAATCCTTCACACGGAAGTACTTTTATATCATTTAGCCTGTGAGATATACGACAATGTAGAACGATATAGCACAGAATAGGTTGTAGGTTATACCCACCTTACCTGCGACTCGTTTGTTGTAGGCCATCCTTCCTACACGTCCTACACGTCGCCTACGAGTCATCGTCGTCATCGTCAAACGATAGAGGTCAACAAGTAAATAAATTAAATAAATAAATAATATTTTATCTCAAAAGTCTCTTCTTGTAGGGACCGAAGAATCCCTGAAACCTGTACGAAAATATCTGAAACTAGCGACCCGCCCCGGCTTCGCACGGGCAGACCTAATAATCCTAATAGTCCATACCAAATATCAGCCAGTAGGCAGTGGGCAACAAATCAGGATTTACATTTAGCACTGCGATATTATTAATCTTTATAATAATACTAGATGATGCCCGCGACTTCGTCCGCGTGGATTAAGGTTTTTGATTCCCGCGGGAACTCTTGAATTTTCCGGGATAAAAAGAGGCCTATGTCCTTTCCCGTGATACAACCTATCTGTACCTGTACCAAATTTCATCAAAATCGGTTGAACAGATGGGCCGTGAAAGCATAGCAGACAGACTGACAGACATACTTTCGTATTTATAATATTAATATGGATATCGTAAGCCGCGCCATTTTCAGTTGCACGTTACTTTATTTCTGTGATATCTTATAAGATATATTTGATATTTCTGTGATATATATATCTAAAATGGTGTAAAGGGCAATTTTTATCTTAATTAAATACTTGACATGACTAACCTATTTATTTTGATAAGCATTAACTATGTCGGTACTGTCAACCAAACCACGCAAACCGCAAGCTTTGTTATAGACGTAATTTGAAAATCTTAAAAATGGTTATTGTGAGTCAACCTTAAAGATAAAATATAAATATATGCTATCACGGATTTTTTTTTACTTTTTGAGAGGAAATTTTCCACCAAACATTGTTTTCGTGTAACTTTAACTATTTATGCAGCGCACGCCACGTAAGCTCTCAGATGAGACGATTTTTTCCGACTTAACACACATTATTGCAATTTATGCAAGGAACTCTATTTTACTGAAAATAAACTATAACCTGTGCTACTCACTGATAATGTGGCTCTCTATAGATGAAAGAATTTTTGAAATCAGTTGAGTAGTTTTTGAGTTTATCCATTACAATTAATCAAACAAACAAACAATCAAATCTTTTCTCTTTATTATAGTAGTTTAGATAATATATTCTCGAAATATAAAAAAGTTCTGGCTCAATTAATCGGGCACATTCAGAGAACTTTCAAAAGCCTTCGACAGATGCCGAGTCAAAAGTATCTGTGAAGTAATAAAACTTTTCGCGCCGGAATAAGGCAACATAGTTGTATAACAGTTTGACATTTTATAATTTTCTCTCCGTGTTTTGTATGGAAGAGGAAAAATATTTTGGTTCTTCAGATTTAAAGTTTTAAATGAAATATGGGAAGATAAGTATAATATAGAAGCTCGTAGCTTTAGTTTTAAGGTACCGGAATTGATTATCACCATCGTGTTTTATAAGTTTTGGACGTCCGTAAGTGTACAGTGTACCTATTATAAATATTGATTGATTGATATAAACAACGCACAGAGATAGTATTAACATTTAAGAAGAGGTTAAAAAAGAGGTTTGAAATCTAAGTTTATTTCAGTGAACTATTTTCTCACTACCATTTGCTAGTCGGCTTTTTAATAATATCTGTTTTTAGGTAGTTATTATGGGGGAAAATGATTTTCACTTAATATAAAATACTTGATACTAATATATTATTTAAACTAAATGCTTAATTAATAATTATACAAAGGGGAGCATGGATACTTTATACCGCAGACTTTAGAACACTTACCTACTCAGTTTAATAGCGAAATTCGAAGAAAAACACGTGAAAGTACTGTCAACGTAGCATTAACTATGAAATCTGTTAAACCAGTGCAAGTGACTACAGGGAAACAAAGCTAAATGAGATTTTTTCTTGAGATTATGCCCTGACTGAAATAATTTTATCTAATGCAGACATCCGCCCACATAAATTACTTCTGGTCACGATTTTCATCGTAAAATTAATCGTTCTCTCGCCTACTGCTATTCCAGCATTGTAGCCATGAGCTGAACTTTACGTATAGCTCATGCTGTCAAACTCATTCCATAGCATGTTCAGCGACTTGAAGTCAGTAAATAAAGTTTAAATTAGGCTAATTAATTAAAGCCTAACTTCATTTGGACCGGCTGGGCTTTTGGACTAATTAGTTTCCCTCACTAAACCCAATTTAGGTTAGACACTCGAAATTTTTGGGTCTCTAATTAGTACACCGAATTAAGCGTAACAGGCTAACTGCTGATTTCGAGGATCTCTTCCTCGAAATCAGCAGTTTCGAGGAAGTATAGACTACATATAAGACTAAGTAAAATATGTTGTTAAACTCTACTCCGTCAGTTTGTACTAACCTTTATAAGAACTAAAATAACACTCTTAGTATATAACTAACTCGGTAATATTACCTTTCGAAAAACTCCAGCTACCATCGATCAAACTAGAATACCCCAGGCAATAATTACAAAACAAATTATTGACACCTCAGCGAGCTTAGCCTATTTATTATAATAATATTATTAAATCTTTCTTTGCTAATATTACACGGCTCCCGAAGGAACTTTAACTTACAAAGGTTAGTGTTTATTTTTACGATCCAGTAAAATAGGTTATAATAATTGAATTATGGCTACACACTCTGGCCTTTTTGTTCTATAAGGTTATGCGATGGCGTCTAGGCGGATAAATAATTAATGGAATAATATTTTTAACATCATGTAACTTCTTCTCTCTACAAGTTTTTATATATACTTACCTACTGTACCTGATCTGATTGCAAATTGCAAATGGGTTGACTGCAAGTTTACCGACGTATTCTAGCCATTACATCGATATCTTGAATCTATACCTACAACCGAAATAGAAACCTATGTAGTGCATGCAACTCATGCTATTGGTTACTCATATCTACCTATTACTGAACTGTTAACAAAAATAAAATTTTCTTTTTATTTATTTTGTTTTATTTCTGACAAAGTAATAATTTTATGTTCTAAAATATCTAAGTAATTAAAACTAAACTATAAAATACATTAAAACTAAACATTATGCAATATCATCCAAACCGCTGCAATGAGGCAACGACATGTCCAGAAAGCTGGCTGCGTTACCCCGCTTTAGCTTACTAAAACTTTATTTAAATTTAACTAATTTTAACTGCTTGCAAACCCTTGACTGCATCTAAATGATCTAAGTTGGAAGCGAGTAACTTAAATTGAACTGGGAAGTGGTGAAAAAAGAAAAAGAGAAAAAAGGTGAATTCCCAAATTTCCTCTGCTAAGAATCGAACTTGAAACCGTTTTTTTATATTTTATTTTATCCACTACAAGTTAGCCCTTGACTGCGATCTCACCTGATGGTAAGTGATGATGCAGTCTAAGATGGTAGCAGGCTAACCTGTTAGGGGCATGGCAGTTGTAATAAACCCATACGTATCCCTATTGGGTTTCTACACGGCATCGTACCGGAACGCTAAGTCGCTTGACGACACGTCTTTGCCGGTAGGGTGGTAACTAGCCACGGCCGAAGCCTCCCACCAGGCCAGACCAGGGAAAATTCAGAAATTATAAATTCCCAAATTGACCCTGTCGGGGATAGAACCCGGGACCTCCGCACGTTAAGACAACAGCGCTACATACTGCGCCACGGAGGTCGTCAAACCTCCACAAAGTTCACCACTGGACTACGGAGGTCACTTTGGTCCGTTCAATGATCATTATAATCATTTCAATTATTTATTTAGGAAATTATGACAAAGGTATAATATTACGACTACATGGTAAAGATTATGATAACAATTAAGTTCCTTTTATGTATCCTAAATTGCGGAGATATCCTTCCATAAATATACACGGATACAACATCAATGTTAACAATGTCGTAACTTACAACCTATCTCCATAATTTGTGTGGCATGTTGATGGTTCGCCGCTGAAATATATTATGTGACTGGTTACATATGCAATATTGTGTGTGATTTACGATTTGAGAAGTCCGTCTTTTTCTTTGAAGATTACAACATTCCTTTCTTTATGTTCTTCGGAGATAAAGGACGGAACTTCTCAACGGGTATCAGCAAGAAATTATATGTTTAACCATGGTACATCTATACTTCTATACTAGTCTATACTAATATTAAAAATGCGAAAGTTTGGATGGATGTATGAATGGATGGATGTTTGTTACTCAATCACGCCAGAGCGGCTGAACGGATCTGGATGAAATTTGGCACAGAGATAGATTATAGTCTGGAATAGCACATAGGCTCTTTTTATCCCGGAAAATTAAGGAGTTCCCGCGGGAACCAAAAACCTAAATCTACGCGGACAAAGTTGTGGGCATCAGCTAGTCATACATAAGTCATGACTGTGTATTAGGTAAGCTGAGTCCACGTGCCCGAAGCCGGGGCTAGTTGTAAATGCGAAAGTGTGTCGGTCTGTCTGTCCGTCTGTCTTTCGGTCTGCTACACATTCACAATCACTTGAACAGATGGGCCATCCATCTGTTCAACTGATTTTGCCGGTAGAGATAGGTTGCATTGCATTGTCCGGGAAAGGACACTGGACATAGGCTTCTTTTTATCCTGGAAAATCAAAGAACTCCCACGGCACTTTTATTATAATCATACTAATATTATAAATGCGAAAGTTTGGATGGATGGATGGATGTTTGTTACTCAATCACGTCAGAACGGCTAAACGGATCTGGATGAAATTTGACACAGAGATAGATTATAGTCTGGAATAACACATAGGCTACTTTTTATACTGGAAAATGAAAGAGTTCCCGCGGGAACCTAAAAACCTCAATCCACGGGGACGAAGTCGCGGGCATCAAGTAGTTTTATAATACAAAAGTAATTGCAGATAAGTACAATGACTGTCCATAGTTGCCACTGGTCATACTTTTCATAACAGTCTACTAACCTGGATACTTAACAATCAAATTGGGTATTTGATAATTAATAGTCAAATCAGCAACTTTTTAGGGTTCCGTATAGCCAAATTTGGCAAAAACGGAACCCTTATAGATTCGTCATGTCTGTCTGTCTGTCTGTCTGTCTGTCTGTCTGTCTGTCTGTCCGTCCGTATGTCATAGCCACTTTTTTCCGAAACTATAAGAACTATACTGTTGAAACTTGGTAAGTAGATGTATTCTGTGAACCGCATTAAGATTTTCACACAAAAATAGAAAAAAAACAATAAATTTTGGGGGTTGAAAAAAATATGAATGAAAAAAAAATTTTTGAGTTTCAGTCCTAAGTATGGGGATACTTAGAACTGAAACTCAAAAATTTTTTTTTCATCGAACCCATACGTGTGGGGTATCTATGGATAGGTCTTCAAAAATGATATTGAGGTTTCTAATATCATTTTTTTCTAAACTGAATAGTTTGCGCGACAGACACTTCCAAAGTGGTAAAATGTGTGTCGTCGTCCCCCGTAACTTCTAAAATAAGAGAATGATAAAACTAAAAAAAATATATGATGTACATTACCATGCAAACTTCCACCGAAAATTGGTTTGAACGAGATCTAGTAAGTAGTTTTTTTTTAATAATTTAAAACTTACTACAGGTTTGTACGGAACCCTCGGTGCGCGAGTCCGACTCGCACTTGGCCGGTTTTTATTTCAAACGACAAAACGCGTCCTAAGTATGGGATTTATATGAAATTCTGAAATGTGATGTCATTAAAGTTCGACGCACTTTTTTACTTTAATAGATTGTTTAAAATGATTATTCAACATAAAACTATCAGGGGACGTGGATATTACGACTTTTGGGAATTCCTCTATTTAATAATCACTAAAAAATAAAATTTATTTTGAATAGTAGTCAAATACCAAATTCAACACATTATTCCATATTCGTAATAGAGCCTAGTATTTGTGCGTGTATAATGATGATTCGCCACTGAATTACATTATGGTGATGTCGGTGGTCACATTTGCAATGTTTAGGGAGAGTTGGGAATAAGCTATCGTTTATTAGACCATGTTAATTAAGTTGGCATTGTAACTGATTATAATGTGTTGTTCTTGTTACTGTATGAATATGTATGATTAATTGTTATAGGCCGATTTAATGGAATATCTGTTTTGATGGTTGTTGTTTGCCTTCACGCAACAATGACCGATTTGGCTGTGTAATGGAACTAGCTTATATATAACCTGAATTAACACATTTATCCTGGAAAAAGTATTACTTTCATTCGCAGATTTCAAACAAAGAAGAAGTTTTATTCTACTTGACTTTTTTTATTGTTAGCCTGTAGTAGGTACTGGTAACATAATCAAAGTTTCAGATTTCAGGATTTTGAATAACTATAACCAGTCAAATTAAAAAGTGGTGATCGGGCTCCAATAGGGATGATGTCTACATCAAAAATAAATTATTTCTAACTGATTATTAAATAGAGGGTCTTCCAATGGACCTCACATCCTCGGTTAATTTTAAGTTTGATAATCATTTTAAAATATAGATTAAAGAAAAAAAAGTGCGTTGAAATTTTATGACGTCACAACTGTGAATTTCATATAACTTCCATACTAGAAGCGCGTTTTTAAGTTTGATAAAGAGTTGCTGATTTGATTGAGTTGTCATCATCCCTATTCGGAGGGTCCGAGATTCGAATCCCAGTCAAGCACCTTTGCCTTTTTAAAGTTAGAAATTTAAAATTTTATGATTTTCTAAGTTCAAATCATACTAAGATACGATCTTGTTAGTCAATATAGCAGTATGAATGTATGGTATACGTAAGGTACATTCGCAATATTATATCTCATGTGAAATAATCAATATTTTGTTGACAACTTTCCGAATATATCGTCAACGTGAAAAGGAACGATATTCATCACTCATATGCTATAACTTATTCAATCAAGTCGATGCGTAACCCGAAAAATATTTTTCCGTCCCTAATCTAAAAATCTGACAAGTTTTGCTCGGGACACTTCAACCAAACTCAGCTAAAGTTTTGATTTTCTGTCGAAATAATTTATTATGAGCTTTGAAGCTTCTTCCCAAAATAGAATTTGCTTTTAAATCGATTCTGGTCTAGTTTAAGACGTAGGTCTTAAACTACACCAGTTAAACCTGCATTAACAAATAACTATAAGGTTTAAGTTATATTTATCTACTTACACTTTTAATATGATCCTTGTTAGTCGAAATATTTTTAATTAATTCTTTTTATTTAAGAGTTTATCCATACTAATATTATAAATGCGAAATTGTGTCTGAAATGAAATGAAATGAAATGAAATGAAATGAAATGAATGAAATGAAATGAAAATGAAATGAAAATTTATTTGTTATAAAGTACGTCATTTTACAATGTTTTTGGGGATCCTGAAGTAAGTTTATATAAAACCTGTATCCCAGGAACCCCGCTCTTCCTGTGTGTGTTCAATAATAGTAGGTACTTAACAGAAATAAATTTACAAATATAGTAATTAATTACTTACTACATAGTTAATAGATTGAATTGTGTGTGAGGTATGTAATTATGTATGAGAGAGTGTGCGCGGGCGCACGCGCCCGTATGTGTGTGTGTGCGTGTTGTGTCTGTCTGTCTGCTACGCTTTCACGGCTCATCTGTTCAACTGATTTTGATGAAATTTGGTACAGGGGTAGATTGTATCCCGGGGAAGGACATAGGCTACTTTTTATCCCGGAAAATTAAAGAGTTCCCGCGGCAATCAAAAAATCCTAATCCACGCGGGTGAAGTCGCGGGAATCATCTAGTAATAAATAATAATAATACAATAATCTTTTACAATAAAATTCATGTTTGTAACTTAAACATTTGCAATTTCAACTTTATTTTAGACTTAGAGGTTACTTTTTTATTAAAAAAACTCTTCAAAATATTACGCTCTCTTACAAACTAAGGAGTGCCTTGGATTGAAATCTCCTAGGCCAAAGCAAACATAGTGCCATACTTTTCTTGAGCAAGCAAACTTTCAGGCTTTACCTGGAATGAGATGAAGCCAGGCATCCGATCGACTTGAAAGTGACCAAACGCTCCTCGTTTGTGGTTTAAGCATGATTAACAATAGTACATTGTTACCCTAGGGATGAAAGTAACTTATTTAGTCCCGAGACGGGGTTTGGCGCCCGAGCGTAGCGAGGGGGCCTATAGTTCGAGGGACTAAATAAGTCTTTCATCCCGAGGTAAACACTGTGCTTTTCATTACGAATATATATAAGGAAAGTCAAAATAAAAAGTCTATGAATCAGTTGTCTTTACTTTATGAATAAAGTCTATCTTCTTTCTTCTTGTCTATGGATGCACTCGGGTATAAAAAAAAAAAAAAAAAAAAAAAAAAAAAAAAAAAAAAAAAAAAAAAATAAAAAAAAAAAAAAAGTCGTGTTTCATTTGAACTCCAATAAAAATTCTGTTGAAAACGATTCTCCCTAGGGCTGAAAAGTATTACTTTCAACCCGCTTCTCAGGCAACTTCAAACCTACTTTCCGTGTATGAGTAATGAAAAAGATTTTTTAATGACGGTGATGTAAAACACTTGTAATTTTTGAATCATCGTCAAAGCTTAAAGTTCCCTAAAAACCAAATTCTTAATAACAAAGTTCAAGTTAAGCTAAGTAAGCTAAAGCTGCTCCCTTTAAATCAATTTAATCGTTCCAAAGTACGCGACCATGACAGTTTGCACAAGAACAAAGTTTACTAAGCTCAAGATAGTGCGCCAGCCCTACAGAAGCTTACATAATGCAATTCACGAACCTTTGTGTTCCCTTAGCTAAGTCTTCTTGCCCTAGATCAATTTCAGTTACAGCTAACCGCGCCCACGTTTTACCACAATACAACTTTCATGAGATATGAGTACACTTATATGATTACAGTATATTATTATACAGAATATTAATATATAGTCATCAAATTATTATAATGTTTATTACTGGTTTTTCAACATACCTAATACTAGGTAACTTTGGTTGCAAAAATTGTCAATTTTTTTCCTGTTTTAAACTGAACACTCGATCGGTAATCAGTCCACCACCAACAGCGCGTCGCCTTGAGAAATAGAGCAGTCAATTTAAATATTTTGTTTTTGTATGACTTTTTAATTTTCCGGGATGTCCTTGCCACGGATACAACCTCTGTACCAAATGTCATCAAAATCGGTTGAAAAGATGGGCCGTGAAATCGTAGCAGACAGACAGACAGACGGACACACTTTCGCATTTATAATATTAGTATGGATTGGTAAACGTGTACCAAATGTTGTCCTGTATTACATACTTAAGTTAACTAGTATTTATAAATTAACCCTGTATATTATGGTTGTACTTAACACTGTTTTGTGTATTTCTAAGATTTTACCTAAGGTATTTATTTAGACAAGAACTTGACTTATCGGGCTTTTTCAACAATTATATAAGAATTATTATTATAATTATCATGCTTCCCTGAATGACATCATTCGTAGGTCTCTTGCCACCGCTAAAGTGCCTGCAGTTTTAGAACCCTAGTGGTTTGGCACGCAGTGATGGTAAGAGACCTGACGGAATGACTCTTGTTCCGTGGAAGAAAGGAAGGTTGTTTGGGATGCCACATGTATGGATACGCTGGCGTTGTCCCACATGCAGGCGAGCTACATGACGGCGGGGGCGGCAGCGACTAATGCAGAAAGAGCCAATAGGCGCAAGTATAAAATTATAGAAAATAATTTCATTTTTGTGCCTATTGGTGTTGAAACCCTGGGGTCGTGGGGCGAAGATGCTAGATTCTCTTTTAAGGATCTATCTTCTCGTCTCACAGAGTCCACAGGTGACCGGAGGGCTGGCAGTTACCTCGGCCAACATATAAGTTTGGCTATTCAGCGGGGTAACGCAGCCAGCGTTCTGGGCACATTGCCTCATTGCAGCGGCTAAGATGATATTTTTAATGTTTAGTTTTAGTTTTTAATTTAGATTTAATTTAGATTTTAATGTATTTTGTTTAACAAAATTTAAATTATATAATAATATATAATAATTTAAAGACCTACCTACCTCAAGCCTACGCCCTGGCCCTACGTCCTGTGATAGACAGATAGATAGCTATATGTTGAGGCTATAGTTATAGTTATATTATATCGTTTATTGTATAAATCAGCCGAGTCCAGAACTGACACATTTATCACTGTCAACGGAAATAAATGAAAGGTTTCGATGGGTCGGTGATAAGCCCGCCCTACGAAAGAAGTCCTTTAAAAGTACAAATAAATTGTATTTTATTTTGTTTACTAGCTGATGCCCGCGACTTCGTCCGTTTCAGTTTTTTTTTGTTTCCCGCGGGAAATCCTTAATTTCCCGGGATAAAGTAGCCTATATGTCACTCTCCAGGTCCTCAACTATACCCATGCCAATCACGTCCATCCGTTGCGGCGTGATTGAAGTACAAACCAACAAACAAACACACTTTCGCATTTATAGTATTATTAGTGTACATGATTTTAAATCCAATAATAAACAATACTATAGTTCAGCTTGGATCCATACTAATAATTTAAATGTGATTGGTGTGTCCGTTTGTCCAACCCTCTGTCTGGCCGTCTCTGTGTGTTTGTTTGTAACCTTTCCACGAATCCACCTTTTTAACCGATTTTTGTAAAAGGACATCATCAATTTTGGTCCAAAAGTAAAAAGTACCGGCCAAAAAAAATGTTTACTGTATTTCGCTAGAACTTGTCCACCTAAACATTTTTTATTATTACACCAAAACAAGAACAATCTGCCCTTGCTTTTATTTAAGTTTAAAAATCTATATTTTTTCGATTAAATGTGAAATGTTTCAAAGCCATTTTTTTTTCACATAAAACATAAACCCCAAAGAAGTAAAATTATGTCATAATAAAAAATAATCAAAAAATAAATAAAAAAAGAATTATAATAATAATAAAAAAGTTCTAACGAAATACAGCAAATAATTTTTTTGGCCGGCACTTTTACTTTTGGACCAAAAATGTATGAATCGTGGATGATGTCCTTTGGTACAGTGATAAGTGGCATCCCGGGAACGGACACACGGATTCACTCCGGAAAATCAAATAGTTCATACGGGAATTTCAAAAGTCCTTAATCGGTAATAATCGTAGGCTTCATACTTAAACCCAAGTCCCAACTCCTCAACTCTGATGCTGCAGGGTACTGCACTCCTAAGCCGTGCGCATTTAGAGTACACTAAAAAGTTAAAAATAAAAATTATTTCCATAAAAACCGACTTCCAAAGCCACTGTAAAGTAAAAAATAATTTTGATTTCTACACACTGTTGAAGTCGGGCGAGCCTGACGCGTCAACTTTGCCTATCTTTGTTATACTCGCCCGACTTCAACATAGTGTGTAGAAATCAAAATTATTTTTTACTTTACAGTGGCTTTGGAAGTCGGTTTTTTGGAAAGAATTTTTATCTCATATTTCGTAATCTCTATTATAGGGGGAAACTTCATCAAAATCTCTAGTTTCTAGGACCACTCGTTTGAAATACAGTATGGTTAGTCAGTCAAATATTTCCTTCTATGTATGTAAATCGTTTTCATAATTTTTCTTGTAGGGTGGTATGAGGTATCTAGCCACGGCTGAATCCTCACACCAAACCGGACTAGCCCAAAATGCCCGGTATCGAATCCTGGACGTCCCATACGCTCACCAATTTACCAGGGACGTCGTTAAAGGACTTAGGATAAAGAGATTAGGGAGATAGAGCTAACTAACTGCCAAGGGGGCTTGACCTCATGCCCCTTGTGGTCTGCTATCCTCCTAATATATTTTGCCTGACACACACTGTAGGGATTTTTGTTAAAGCCTACATCAAAGATAAACATATTCCGTATTGTTTACTTGTACACAAAAATAGGGCCAAGTTACAGCGTACGTTAACAGAATAAATGCTTTTATAGCATCAAAGCTAGAGGAACTTTGGTACAAATCCAAGAACAATAATAAAATAATCTTATGATACGTAGAAAGTCTGAGCCAAAAACTTTTACTTTACTTACCATAAATATATTGGATGTCGCTGCGGCAAACATTATATCATGTAAGTACATTCGATATTTCGTGTTTGATTTGTTAATGCGGTTTAGTATGTCCGTAAACACACTATAGGGACAAAAAAATTGTTTGGCGGAAATAAAACCACGTAACTCACTTTTATATCTAGCCGCACACACTAGCGCGACAGGAAAAAATGACATTCTCCACCAACGCGGTCATGTCCGTTCCGTTCACTAGTTAGTTAGTAGTCACACAGCAAAAGTGACGGTCTTATTCGTGTACCATCAAATGCCATCGAAACTCCTTTACTTTTTAACTTGCTTGTTTGAAAAACTATATCGGTAAGTGCTGGAAAATCCCTTCAATTTTGCTAGAAATTAACTAACTACTTATAAACATATTTTAAGCAGTGTTTCGACTTGCTTGACAAACATAATTAATTTTATTTAAATAATCTTAATATTAAATTATTAACTAATATTATAAGCTAATAAGCTAAGGCAGTTATTAGTATTGAATCACATTTCTGATTATGTATACCTACGTATACATAATATTATAAGCAAATAGAAAATTATGCACGTAAACGCAGTTCAATAGCTTATCATCAACGATAATATCCATAATTATCTTACGGTATATCATCCTAATATCAATATTAGGATGCATTAACCATCGTGACAAAACAAAACTAATGAATAACAGAACGGACGGAATATAATATTTGGGAAAAGAAGATGCATTACTAAAAGAAAATAAATCTTACCTAAATTCTGATTTCCGTAAATTCGCTCGCGTAAGTAAAGATTTAGGTATTAATTTTAGGTTTAGGGTATAAATTCCCGTGGGAATTTCAATATTTTTTAAGGATATAATAGTACATTGTTCACCGAGGGGAGAAAGTGACCGATTACTATCGAGGGTGTAGTTTGAGGCCCGAGGCGTAGCCGAAGGGCCGCAATACACGCGAGGTAGGAATCGTACTTTCTACCGAGTGATACATAGTGCTTTATACTACACCTGCGAGGAAAATAAGCGATAATTAGTGATTAAACGAACTTACAAAGGTTTAAAATAATAAATAAAATAAATATTTTTATTTCAGGCAATTTTACAAACCCATATTCAAAATACAGAAACATAAAAATAAAAACATAAAAATAAAAAAAAAGAAACAAAAAAAAAAGAAAAAAAAAAAAAAAAAAAAAAAAAAAAAAAGAAAAAAAAAAAAGAAAAAAAAAATTTAAAAAAAAATGACGTTCTATCATAACTATATGAGTCGCTACATTCGAAGCTTCACTATCACAACTAGACTACATTTTGAGGATTATTTCAATATAGATTTCGATATCGACAATCGACATCGATATCGACAATCGACATCGATATCGATATCGACTATCAATATCGGATATCGATATCGACTATCGATATCGATAATCGACGTCGATGTCGACAATCGACATTCACCATATTATTTGACTTTTCTAATTTCTATGTCAAATATGGTGAAGCTGCTTCTAATATTATATTTCCTTAAGGTAAGACATCCAAATTCTCAACGTCCATACCATATTTACTTAAAATTAAAAAACAACAGCGCGTTAGAAATGGATTTTCATACAGTTTTCTCCCCGCTTAGCACGTTAGAAATGAAATTTCATACATCTTTTCCTCCCGCTTAATTGGTTTGTAGCAATGACGTACTTTCTACCTCGTTTTGACAAAAGCAAGAGGGTACTTTCCGAGCGGGTGTAGTATAAAGAAATAAGCTAGCTCTGTCTCGATTTAGAACGCTTAGGCGTTTGAGCGTGGAAAGGTAACAGACAGATTAATGCAGATTCCTTCCAGTTACCTTATCCTCGCTATCCTATCTCTGTAAAATCAGCTTTTTTGTGCCCGGAAAAGCACTCGAGCAAAAGTTTAGATTCAAGCTGGCTCTTTTATTAACTAATATCTTCATAATAAAATCCAAAGACGTAGATATATATCTTCCGTAACAAATTCTGAACTTTATTCCCCTCGTATCTTAGTTACATAGGACGCTATCACTCAGTTTGACCCCGGAGCAATCCCCGGATAACCATAACAATTAATCTCAAGCCTATTCTGATTGAGGGCGGAACCCGCAACAATCGTAAAATTTCAAAATACAGTAGTTTAACTTTTTAACCGGGTTCTCAATTCGGCGCGTATGTTTTTTTTTTTTAATGTATGTCGGTACATATCTCCGTGGTTTCTAAACCGATTTGAAAATTTTCAGTAGTTAGAGGAAGCTCGCGAGGTGGTCCCATAAAAAATTCTGACTCCAAATCCTCAATCCTGATGCTGTAGGTGTACCGTACTACATGCAATCCTCAAAACTAGGGAGTTAGGAAATTTTGATGGTGAATTCATATAGTTACTATATGAATTCACCATCAAAATTTCCTATAATAAATACATTAATAAATACTATATTATAGTAGGTATCAAGTCACGTGTATACGATTCAACTCTGAGTCCCAACTCCTCAACCCTGACGCTGCAGGGTACAGAACTCCTTAATAATAGCGATTTAGAGTTTTTTTTATGGTGAATTCATATTGTAGGTGTCAAGCAACGACTTCATACTTAAACCCAAGTCCCAACTCCTCAACTCTGATGCTGCAGGGTACTGCACTCCTAAGCCGTGGGGATTTAAAGTACATTAGAGTAAATTATTTTTTACTTTACAGTGGCTTTGGAAGTCGGTTTTTTGGAAAGAATTTTTATTGAACTCTTGGCTACGAAGCTTAGAATTATATCAAACCGTTATTTGACCCTAATACCACTTCGAAATAACATGAGCGTTATTTTAATCCGATAATTCCACTTGTTTTAGAAGAGGGTAGTTCTACCCTCCATGAACCATGAACTATTTTGATGTTGGCCATATTGTATGTCAGTTGCTTTGATCAATAAAGTGTTCACATAGTTGGCGGTGGAGAGAGCTCCAAGTATAATTAATTTAAAATGATCAAACCAGAAGAGAGGAGATCCGTAGGAGAACCAGAGCCACCGACATAGTTCAAAGAGTCGCTCAGCTGAAGTTGCAATGGGCAAGTCACATAGTAATATTATTCGAAGAACCGATAATCATAGGGTTCCAAGTTGCTCGAGTGCAAAACCCGTGTCCTATGGAGATTCTTCCATGCAAGAGATGCTAGTTCAGTAGTGGTGTATCGGTTGAAACGACGATTACATTATTTTATGTAGTAAAATAAAATTTTGCTAAAGTATAAACGATTTTCGCTGCAATTTATCAATGTAGCCGAGAAATATGACGTGTACAATTTTTAAACTGGTGGGATTTAGTTTGCGCGTTTTTCCTGCAATATTTCACACTTGAACTGTGAAAACTGGGCGGCACTATTAATGTGTCATTTGAAGTAGCGGTCGACTTTTCTGCGGACAAAAAATTGCAAATGGCGCTTTACGTTCTAAAACTAAAACTGCGTTTTGTAGTTACAATATTCTCAGATGTTTACTTGTGACTGTGCATATGATTTTGTACGGTTTGAAGTAAATTGAGATCTAATTGTCGTTAAATTCAAAGCACTTCAAGACTTTCCTCGATAAAGCCTCGCTTTATTATTTCTCTTAAGAATTCAGACGAGAAATAGGTACATTGTTCGGAACGCAGACGAATTTACTAAAGATTTCGCGAAGGTATTCTGGACAAAGAAAAATTGGAGTTCATTCCAGTAGATGTTTATTAAATTTAACTTAACCCTTAAATCGATAACGGGAACCCTGGGATACGTTACTTTCTTTTTAAATCTGAGAATTATTTAATAACCTAAAAGATTTTTTTGCGCTATAGAAATATTTTTTATATATTTGAGATTTGATGAGATTAGTAGAAAAAATAATTAGAGCTCGTACAAATAAAATCAATCCGTCAAATTCAAAATAGAGTCAAGGCGACAGTATGTTGGAACAGCACGGTTGAGTTTTAATCGGATTTTTTAAATTTTTTGCTTTAACTAACTGTATTTTTCGCTATAAATTGAAAGAATAAATGTCACATAATAGATTGCAATATCATATTTAGATCATCAATCCACAATAATAAAATTGTAGGTTCATAAAAGTGTATGTGCCCCGTGGTTCCCGTTGCCGCTTTTGCCGATTACGAGTAACGGGTACCAGGAGATACGTTGCCAATTTCTTGGCAAATGGCAGCATACATTCAAACCTTTTAAAATCATTTTGTCAGTATTTTTTTGTGCTTTTTATATGTAGGTGTGGTTGCTTAAAGCATGTTTTCTTTATTTGCATAATTAATGCATGTTCTGATAATAAAAGTTTTACTTCTGACAATGAGACAATTTACAATCACATTCTTCTCCTGTTATTTAAAGCTCAGATCTACCTTCATCTACTTTCTTAAGATTCTTCTTACGAAATTGAAATTTTAGGATATGGTAGGGATTATAATGAGGTATTTATTCGATTGCATAATACATATTTAAAACTTCGAAAATGTGCCTCACACACTAATATTCGATGAAGTTTTCCCATCCCCTTCGACAAACAATTGAGAGGCTTACACCCACCCTGAATTCTATACCTACTGTCGTTTTTTTCCATCACTAGCTAAAAATTCGCTATTTAAAGGGCTTGCTAGGTTTAAACCAAAATATTAATAGCAAAAAAGATAAAAAAAATAAGTTAGTTCTCAATTATAACTGAACAAAAGCTGCATTCAGGCATAGAGCTGTGATAGATGGAGATTTACAGAAACTTCACAAAACACATTTGGCTACAGTTTTATATTATCTTTATTATTTTTTAATTGCTAGACGGTAGCTTATCGACCTGTAGACAGTATTAGTCTCCATTATATTGGTGATTTTCAGGAAATTCAAGAGTAAAATGCCCGACATCGCTATTGCAAAGAAGGAAAACCAAGGGTTTATTCTATAAAATGGAAATAAGTTTACGTTTTGTGATAAGCGAGCAAAAATCGCGAAACTCTCCGTCAATTCCAAAACAATAAAATGCTTTTTCTTCTAATTTTTTAGTTTTATTCTTAGATACTAAGTATTTCGTAGTCTACTCGGCAACGTACACTACGGTACCCGTAACGGAGTATCGTTCTTTCGTAGAGTAATCGGCATCGTATCCTGTGGGACCCGTTAATTTTCTCGAAAATGGAAAATCGTATATTTTTTTCAATATTTTTCCCTGAGTCCAGAGGTCATCATGAACCAAGAAAATCTATAAAACAAATGTTATGTGTATATTTTTAGTCTTGCCGATTTAAGGGTTAACTAGCTTTTGCCTGCGGCTTCGGATACGAAAAAGCACTCACAAGAAAATAAATAACAAAACATGGAAAAACAAATAAAGAGGAAGAATAATAAAAGGTGAACATAGTAGGCTCACTTGAATCAAAGTATTTTCTAAAACATGACAAAGAAATTAGGTAGATTTATTTACTGATACAAACCCACGCTACCCGCTGAATAGATTTGCTATTTTGAGTTATAGGGCAGCTAATTTGGTATGATTATTATTGTACATTATTGTACTTTACACCTACCTACATTCGCGTGCCAACGCTTTATGCCCATATTTTGTACTAAATACCTATTAGCACAGAATAGGTAATAGTAGTCTATTAGCGAGATCCATACAAATTGCAGCAGTATTGTGATACTTTTTTATGAATTTATCTTCTTCTCACTTTCTCTAAGCTAATTGGCAGACTTTTTCTTTTTTATTTTACATTTCAATATTATTTCTTAAGAAAATTGTAGGTGGTTTAGTTTTAGTTTTTTTCATGTATTTTCACTAATTTAGATAAATAGTTTTAAATTTTGATAGTTGACGGAAGAGCACGCAATTTAAACCTAAGTGGTTTTTCGCAGTGCTACCCACCAAAATTGTAACAATTTTGATAATAATTAAAAGATAAACTGAAAAAATCTTTCTCTTTAATAATTCATTCCCAATTAATTACAGGTATACATGACCGAGAATTTATCAATTTGCATTCCAGTTTCTATCAAAATTACTTAAACTCAGTACAAAAGACTGTCGCGCTAAATTGGTGTTATGAGTTGTCATACCTGTAGATGCTATAAATTTTGATCGCTCCGTAGAGAATGAAGGAGGTTTGGGAGGGGCGAATGGAGTGCCCTCATGTGAACGGGCAGCTCACGCCCCATGGAGCACGTTTCGTTTGATCTCACCGCTGCTCGCTAAACACTATTTATGTCTCGCGTCCCGAACCAAGGGCGTGGGACGGCGATATAAATGATTCACAGCCACTTTACAATAACCCAAAAGCCTCCACACTCTATTAATCTTATTTTGTAATATGAGCTATGGCACGCATCACTAATACCTATTTCTCTTTTCCATCCACTAAGCGAAGCTTGATAGTCATGTGATTAAGACGATTCTTGGGCAGTGGGCATGCGCTATGCACCTCATAAATTTTCTAAGTTATGAAATTACTTGCTTTAACGGTGCAGGAAAATATCGCTGAGTAAAACTGCATGCCTCAAATTCCGCATAATGTTTCTCAAAGGTTCTAGACTTATACCCTTTTCATAGTGAGAGGAGGATCGTGATCAGCAATGGGCTAGCGATGGGTTGATGAAGCGTAAAGCGTGAAGTTGAGATAGAACCAGACGACAATAGATCAACGGGTGATGCATAAATCGTACCTAAACCTTTTGGATTTGAGACCACTCTTCAGCTTTGTTGAGACTAATAACTTGGATAAACGGTTTTAACACAACTATGCAGACATTGATTCAAACAATAATGTATGGAGGCATAAAATAATTGCAACAAAAGCAAGTTTAATTAAACAAAAATTGACCAAAAAGTCACTGGTACGCCAGCGGCTACCGTTGACCTGCATAAACATTTGTAGCTAAGGGACATAAAGGGCTAAAAAATGCTATTTCCACACTTACGATACCCGGTCTTTTTTTTTTAATCCACTACAAGTTAGCCCTTTACTGCGATCTTTCCTGATGGTAAGTGATGATGCAGTCTAAGATGGTAGCGGGCTAACTTGTTAGGGGAATGGCAGTAATAATATTATTAAACCCGTATATACCCCTATTCGGTTTCTACACTGCATCGTACCGGAACGCTAAATCGCTTGGCGGCACGTCTTTGCCGGTAGGGTGGTAACTAGCCACGACCGAAGCCTGCCACCAGGCCAGACACCAGAGAAAATTCAGAAATTATAAATTCCCAAGTTGACACTGCCGGGGATCGAACCCGGGACCTCCGCACGATAGGACAACAGGTCGTCAAAACTTCAAAAGTCAAAACGGTCTTAATCTAAACCTACCTTAAATAATGTTTGGCAAACTTTCTTCAATGGATTAGGTCTATTCATGGTTATTTAGGGATTTCCTTCAAAGTATTCGAACTTCTCTTTGAAGTTAAACAATAACAAACAACTCGATACTTAGGCTTCTTTAATATACATGGCTTTTCAATGAAAAGCCGTATAACCTAATAAATATATACTATTTAAAACCACCAAACTTTCAATTATAACAAATAAACCTTTCATTGTTTCAGGGTACGTCATCTTACCGGCGAGTAACCAAAAACTATGCTAACTCAACATGTACCGGATACTGGAAATCGAAAACAGAATGCCTGCCAAGAATGTAATCTTTAAATGGTTGCGGGCAAAACAAGGCAAACACAAAGAATCACCATGGCGCTAGCGAGCGAGTAACCATCAGGAAAATATGAATGCGACCAGACCAGAAATACTTGTGGCAAGAAGCCAATCTGACATTTATCTTAAAGAACCCAATTTATTTTTCGAATCTGCAGCATTTCCTTTTAACACTGAATTGGAGTATAATATTAGTTTTGAGAATGGCACGTACAATTACACAGTTGATTTAGAAGAGCCGTGGAATGACTATATCAAAATTCTCCGTGACCGTGCAGTTCTGGTTGCCTTTTTGCTTCTCTTTTCCTTAACCACTGTATTTGGAAACATGCTGGTCATTCTCGCAGTTGTACGAGAGCGTTATCTACACACATCCACAAACTATTTTGTTACATCACTAGCAGTGGCCGATTGTCTCGTTGGTTTAGTGGTGATGCCATTTTCTGCACTTTACGAAGTTCTGGAGCATACTTGGTTTTTTGGCGTCGATTGGTGCGACGTCTGGAGATCCCTGGACGTTTTATTTAGTACAGCGTCAATTCTAAACTTGTGTGTGATATCATTGGACCGGTACTGGGCCATAACAGATCCCATTACATATCCGATGCGGATGAGTGGACGGAAAGCTGCATTTCTCATAGCAGCCGTGTGGGTGTGCTCGGGTGCTATATCATTTCCAGCCATCGCGTGGTGGCGTGCGGTGCGAATGGAAGAGGTCCCAGATTATAAGTGCCCGTTTACGGAAAACTTGGAGTACATTATATTCTCTTCCACGATATCATTTTATTTACCTCTATTTGTTATGGTGTTCACATATTATCGTATATATCGGGCTGCAACAATACAGACGAGATCTTTGAAAATCGGGACTAAACAAGTGATGAGACCGAGTGGCGAGTTAGAATTGACGTTGCGCATTCACAGAGGTGGAACAGTGCGTAAAAGAAACGAAGTGTGTCACGGTGCTTGCACTCCTGAGGAAGCTGATCAGGAACCTTTGACCGCATTGCAAAACAATGGACTGTCACGTTCCTCAACGCGCCTAACGAACATGGCGCATACCAAACATTTGCCAAAAAACTTTTCACTGTCGAGAAAGTTTGCTAAATTTGCCAAAGAAAAAAAGGCAGCTAAAACTCTTGGTATAGTCATGGGTGTGTTCATTGTGTGCTGGTTACCATTTTTTGTAGTTAATCTCCTATCGGGTATTTGTTCTTCGTGCATCACTCACGAGGAAATCGTCAACGTAGTGGTGACGTGGCTGGGATGGGTCAACTCCTCAATGAACCCAGTTATTTACGCCTGCTGGAGCAGAGATTTCAGAAGGTTAGTAGAATTTTTAAAACGTTTTTTAAACCTTGTAAAGGTCAGCTTTCTCACTTTTATATTGTACGAAAAGCTTAAAAATCCAATTTCCCTCTATGAAAACTGAATTTGAACTAGTCAGGAATTATGACGTCGGGTTACAAAAGCGGACAGCGAACAAATAAAATGCATGGCCACTCAACTCTTTTGAACGAAGCTCGCTATAACTTTTGTAGCCATTCATACCATTTTGTTAATGCTGGCTTCTATAATAGGTACCTATTCACTTGATATCCCAGTTTACAGTAATGCATATAATAAATCATTTTTAAAAGCAAACAGTGTGGGAAAGAAACTTATTTATTTAGATAATATCTTAATGATCGGAATTGCAAGAGTATAGTATACTGTTGTATTGTAATTGTGTGTATTTAATGGTCGGTTAGAAATTTTAATCAGCTGCCAAAAATATTGAGTGACTTTTGAACTACATACTCGTAACTACGACATAATTTGCCACAATGTGTTTGTAGCTTCGTCCATTCCATTACAAAAATCAGTTGCCGCTACACCGAGGTAGACCATATTATTAAATTTTGTAAAACAAATTCAGGTTCACCCTGAACGTAAAAAAAATCTTACTGTTTACGAAATAATAACCGCCAAAGTTAGCAACTAGTATGACAGCGGAACCTTATTACTGACACTCAGATAATGTTGCCGCATATTTTTATTGAACTATCTAGATGGACTTCGTCCTTGTTTTTAATTTTTCGGGATAAATAGTAGACTATGCCCGTCCCCGGGATGCAACCTATCCCTGTAACAAACTTTATCAAAAGGTTGAAAAGATGGGCCATGAAAGAATAGTAGACAGACAGAAAGACGGGCAGACACACTTTCGTATTTATAATTTTAAGTACTTAGGGATAAAAGAATTGCGCCCCCGCCCACGCGCTCTCCGAATTAAGACTTTTTAGATTTCGCTATGCTGTTGATAGGGTTTCATAGATAAACTAGCGACTTCGTCCACGTGGGTTGAGGATTTTTGGTTCGGGAACTTTTTAATTTTCCGGGATAAAATTAGCCTATGTGTTATTTCAGACTATAATCTATCTCAGTGCCAAATTTCATCCAGATCCGTTCGTGAGTAACATCCATCCATCCATACATCCAACCAAACTTTCGCATTTATAATATTAGTATAGATAGGTAGATACAGGTACGACGTGATAAGTTTATCTAAAATCACCGCGTCTGAAACAAAAATAAAGCCCAAAACGATTTAGTGAGGCTTTTAGGTAACATAATAAACGCAACTTGATTTACGGCGGTCAATGTTTCGGCGCTCACGAATCGATAAGCCGCCGCCGTAAGCCGATCGGATTTCTTGTAATTGGCGGCTTTTGTGATCCAATTTTTAAAAACCACTGGTTGCTTTGAAAAATTGCACTTTTAATTATTCACATGACGTACCTATGAGTAAAGTAGGGCCGAGATGCAATGCCTTTTTTATTACAACTCTACTGCTGAGTTGGTGTATTGTAAAAAGCGGCGATTTATAGACATCCGGCTTTCTATTCGAATGGTTAGGGGTTCATCCCCGGGCACGCATGCACCTCTCACTTTTCTAGTTTTAACATTGACTTACAATACCTTAGACGCACCATCGAAACGCAAAAAACGGCACGGTCAAATTGTGCACAAATAGATATTGTGAACAATTTTCGCCTCAGTCGCGCATGAGTACACTAGGCGACAAAATGTCGTATGTGTCGAATTGTTATTACAAAATTGAACCCTAAATATAAAGATATACGAGTATATGGTTGGTTTTTGTGAACCGTTTGTTGTCTCAGTCTATATTATCTATAGCTGTGTTTGTATAAGCGATTGTGGACGGTTTTTGAGTATTAATTTGTAGGTAATGTTGTATCCTTAGTTGGTAAATCGATGAGTTTTAAGAAATTAAATATCACTTGCTTCGGTGAAGGAAACCATCGTGAGAAAACCTACATGCCCTAGAGTTCGTCATAATGTGTGAAGTCTACCAATAGGAATGATGACAACTCAATCAAATCAGCAACTCTTTATCAAACTTAAAACCGCATCTTCTAGTATGTACGAGTAAGTTGTATGAAATTCACAGTTGAGACGTCATGAAATTTTAACGCAATTTTTTTCTTTAATCTATATTTTAAAACGGTTATCAAACTTAAAACTAACCGAGGATGTGAATTAAAGAGCTTTTGGTAGACCTTCTATTTAATAATCAGTTAGAAATAATTTATTTTTGATGTAGGCATCATCCCTATTCACACTTTTTTTTTTTTTTTTTTGGATTTATACAGCAGGGGAAATCCTCATGGACTACCACACGGGTAGTGCCGGACTCATACCGACTAAAACCCCTACTGTCTGCCTGTTGACCGTGTACCTGCCTTTCAGCCTACAACACGGCAACACTTGCGCCTTTTTCACGGCCTTTTTTGTCTACGTTTTTCTTCTTGCTCCTTTTCTTTGATTATTATTTCAACGTAGTTTGTTACTGCTGTCCAATTTTCCTCCTTTTCCAGCATTTTGTGCACTAATGTATCTACACATATACCCCCGATCTTTTGTACGAGTTCTTGTCTCTCTCTGTCCCATTTTTTACATATAAAGATCGTGTGCATAGCATCGTCGGTTTCAGTACAATACATACAACTCGCGTCTTCTCTTTTCCCAATGCCAGCAAGAAAGCACATGAATACTCCATGCCCCGTTAGGCATTGCGTTAGCCTGTAAGACATTCGACCATGTTGTCTGCCAGTCCAATGTTCTAGATTTGGGATAAGTCTGTGCGTCCAGCGGCCTTTGGAAGAGTTATCCCACTCTTTTTGCCAGCTTTCTAGCGTTTCCTTTTTGGCAGATCTTATACTTTCTGGGTCCTTTTTGTTCCTTAGTTTGGTCCTCTCTAGCGCTAGTAAATTGATGGGCGTTAAGTTAGCCAGTACCAGCGCTGCATCCGTGGAAACGGTTTTATAGGCTGAGCATACCCGCAGGGCTAACATGCGTTGAGCCTTAAGGACCCGACTCTTGTGCAGGGCAAATTTCATCGCAGGAGTCCAGATAGGTGCCGCATAGAGGATGATGGATTGATTTGCCAAAGCCAGTGTTCTTCTCTTACGATCACTAGGGCCCTTTGTATTAAGCAGTAGCTTACAGAGAGCTCCTGCAGTCCTGGATGCTTTGTCACAAACAAATTTTAGGTGTGGTCCAAACGTTAGACCCCAATCAAGCTTGACTCCAAGATATGTTACATTATGTGTTGGTGCTATAGCCGTTCCTCCACAGTCAAATACGCAGTCTGCCGTTTTTCTTCTATTAAAAACGATTGCTTCTGTTTTTTCCGGAGCGATCTCTAGTTTATTTTGGCGCATCCATAAATCCACGCTGTGCAACGTCTCGTTTGTTTTAACAATCATCTCGTGAGAGTCGTTTGCAGTTACTGAGATAGCTAGGTCATCCGCGTAACATACCAGTTTAACCCCGTCCGGAACTTGGATGTCCATCACATCATCGTAGAGGATGTTCCATAGGGTAGGGCCCAGTACTGAACCTTGTGGAACTCCTCCAGTTATTTCAGCACTAACTTTACTGTCCAATTTAATGGAGCGATTCGTAAAATAGTCCACAATTGCGTTTATCAGATGCTTATTGATGTTCCTACGTTTTAACTTGTTAATTATTAGGGGCCATGTGGCTGTGTTGAAAGCATTCCGGACATCAACTAATATGAGGGAATTCCACAGGTTTTTTATCTTGGCTTCTTTTGCCGCGCGGACTACTTCTTCGATAGCATCAACTGTTGTCCTGCCTGACCTGAAGCCATGCTGATTATTGTTTAGTCCCCCGTTTCTATCTATCTCCTGTGTTAGTCTGAGGTTTAAAAGTTTTTCATATGCTTTTGCTATGACATTTATGAGGCAGATAGGCCTATACTTAGTAACCTCGTTCTTACATTTTTTAGGCTTCTCTATTAGTACTAACTTTGCAGCCTTCCAGTTGTCCGGGAAACTGCCGTTTTTCAGCAGTTTGTTGAATAGACAAGTAAAGTATTCGACATTGTTACAGATAGCCGACTTTACTACATCTGGTGGTATCGCATCAGGACCGGGGGCCCTATTAGTTTTAATTTTTGCGCCACAATCTCTAATTTCATCCGGACTAAACGATATATGTTCAAAATCCGAACCCTCTGTCGTTTCCCCTTTTAGTGCTCCTGCGTGTCGTGAAGTTATAAATAGGCTATTGAAAACTTTTCTTTTTTGTTCTAGGGTTAGGCTAGATTTTGGGTAAGCTATTTGCAACTGGCTTTTTACAATTTTATATGCTTCGCCAAATATGTCGGACTCTAGGCCTGCACACAGGGCATCCCAAGCTTGTGCTTTTGATGCAGCTATGAGTTTTTTGAGCTCTCTTTTGGCAATTTTATATTCCTCATTCAGTCTCTCTCTCTCTGTTGGCTCTTTGCATTTCTGGAATTTTCTTCTTTTTTTCCTAGTCTCTTTAACCTTCTCTTGTACGGTCTCGTTCCACCAGTATGGGAGCTTGTAGTCAGTATCGCATTTTACACGACTTGTACTATTTCTATATGCCTTGCTAAGAGCCCTTCCACACTGTTCATAGTCAACTTCTTTGTTGTCTATCTCTTTCCTGAAGTAGTTATTAAAGTCTTCAAAATTTGTCTTGCCGTATATATACTTTGGTTTATTTTCACCTTCTTTGTTATAAATGCTCGTTACGATGAATTTATGATCGCTCAAAGACTCTTCGTCTAGAACAGTCCACGAGATATTTTCCTTAGACGTGACTCCACCTACGATGGTTACGTCGATGAAAGATTCTCCATTTTGTCGGACGCAGGTCGGCGACATACCGTCATTGAGTATTGTTAGGTTTAACCTGTGGACCCATTCTAGGAGTTCCTCGCCCTTCTTATTTGTGTGCATTCCACCCCAACAAGGATGTTTTGCATTTAGATCCCCTGTGATTATAATTTTCTTATTTCTACTTAGAGCCTCGAATACATCAATTTCGATGAAGTTAAGGTGGGTTTTAAAGTCTTCTAGCATACATTTGTTAGGACTCATATAGATGCTGTATAGTGCGGTATTCACTGTTTCTATGCACACATAACTCTCCGCGGCTCGGTACGCTACAACCATATATTTTTTGCTGAAATTGATGATCATGGTATCACCATTGTTATCACAGTAACTATTCTTTCCCTTGCGTTTGCACGTTGTTAAGTTTGGTTCGCTAATAGCAATGAAGTCACATTTTCTCTCTGCTGCGACTATTTTGGCCATATCGTGCGAACTTACACTTCTGTTTGTGTTTACTTGGAGGACTGTGAATTTTCGAATCTTTTTCTACGGCCCAAGTCTTTCCTTGCCATTTTAAGGGCTTTTTGGAAGACTCTACACACTTGGCCAGCCAGACTATGGCCAAACCCTTATCATTCTGGGAGTAGACTAGTTTTCAGTAGTGGGATGACAATGGACAATGGGCTTACAGCCAACCGTAATTTAACTTACGTTTTGTGGCACAGTCGATAAACCATGTGATACTAGCATCCAACCTATGTAACCTACGTGTGTAACAATTTATTGCTCTATCAGCTGACGCGAACTACGCAGATATTAATAGTTTTCATTAGGGGAATACGTGTTCTAAATGGACATGTATGTAATCCGTTAATTCAAAGATCTGAAGGAAATGTTTCAAATAAATTTTACTACATAATATATTTCCTAGGAATTATAATAAATATCCTACACCGCAATTTGTGGGTGCGTAAGTATTTCTGGGTAGTTAAAAAAAAGGGTGCGTGCAATTCACATACGGCAAAAGTGAAACTTAAGAAAAGTATTCTACGAGAGAATGAGATAAATATAACTTGTATTCTATCTCATTCTCGCGCAGGCTAAATCCTATATATGTTTGTCTCTATTTGGTGTCGCTTTTTCGTTTAATTTTTTCGTTTCGTTGAATTTTCAAAAAACAACGATTCTAAAGAAATTTCACTTCAAAAAGTGCCACAGCCAGCTCCTATTACGCCGCAGCCTCCTTTAACCTAACTCAACTTCAGTGGTTTGTATGGTGCAATTTTATGCATTTCCTAAAAATAAATCACTTACACAGTTCTTAATTTGACTCGACATTGTTGATTGCATGCATATATCCTAAGAAGTTTATCTATACTTTTCCGTTAACTTAACACTTTAACAGCCGACCGTTATAAAGGCGGCTTTCCCTGGTACGCCGGCGTTTTTTGCCGATATTCTATGACTCATAAAATAAAAACTATCTGTGATATGTCTATTATTCTTTTTTTATATGTACTATTGTTCTTTATATTTTTAGGGATGAAATAAAAAACATTTGTAATAAAAAATAATATTTATGAAAAAAAATTAAGAAAAGAGGTCTGCACACACTTTGCAAACTCTACTCTACTACTCTCACGTTAGTGGCGTGGGCGCACTGGCGACGCGCCGTGAAAGATCGCTTGTCCTGTCTCCACCCCGCACCTCCCGTCGGTGAATCATACATGTGTGCGTAGATAAAGAGTCATTCTACACCGGGGTTACACGCCATTCACGCACCGGGCACGTGGTATTTAAACAGACGATAGGAAAGTCAAAGCCGTACGGAGTACGTGATCGGCGTACCGAGTTGATCGACACTGCCCGTACACAGTACGTGATCGGCTGTTAAAGTGTTAAACACCGCTACAATCAATATCTGATTTGGCTTGTGGTTGGTAATGTACTTAAGTTGTGAACGTTTTCAAAATCAGGAAGCGATTACAAGCGATAAAGCAAGGTGTTCTCAATATCGCTTATGGAATATGGAGGGATTATCTCTAACCCATTCAGAAGCACTTTCGTGGGATTGGAATTTGAGCTAACGACCAAGGCAATATACTTAACCTGAATATGAGTATCTAAAGTTTATTTCTTTCAAACTTTTATACTTTTAGGCCAAAATCAGAACCAGACAGAACAAAACGACCATGCGGAACGCCCCTTTCTATGGAAACACGTTTCGTCCTGACGCAGTAGCTTGATCAGCTCCATATAAAAGTGCAGGGCATGCAGACTTTTGTACAAAAAAAATGTCCGTAGTGTATGTGTATGTATTTTCGATCTTAGTTTGCCTAATATACCCTGTTTCTTCAAGAAATTATCCAAACTCACGTTCGGATAAACGGACTAAATTGTGGGCAAAAGCTAGTTTACTTAAGCCCTTGAGGATTACTCGGTCCACTTGGATAATTTTGTACGGAACTCTTTGGCTTAACTTTCCATGTACGTAAAAGTCAAAATTTCTAGATCGAGAAAATTATAGAGAGAGCCGGATACGGAAAATTTTCAGAGTACCCCAGGGGTTCTCGAAAACTATCAGTCGGAGAGTCCTGAAAATTAAAAACCTTGGGCCATTGCATGGTGAACCGGTTTAAAAATATGGCGGTGATCGCTGTTTGATCGGCCTATATTGGATTTCATATTAGATGGCATGTCCAAACTTATTTTTCTTTCCAAAGTCTTATAATTCGATAATAAAGTTAGGAATTCAAAATTGTTGCAATTGGCGCCGATAAAATGCAAAAAAAAGAACGTCTTAGGTTGTGGAATTTTGTTATAGAATAGAATGCTCCCACGAACGGACCCACCTTTGGACTTTCTTGAGGCGGAGCTAGTTCTATATAGTACGTACTCTGTTATTTGTTCTTCGCTGTTCACTGATTACGTTTCACGGGCTTGTGAATATTGTTACTGACGCATGTCTCATAGACTTTATTGAAGCAGGCAAGAAGTTAACTTGTTTACTTTTACACAAGCCAGTACAGACTGACGCTTAATTGATTGGTTTCGATCTAACTAAAATGAGCAACATAACATAAACGAACAATCGCTAAGCTAAGTTATACAATGGCTTGTTATTAGAACAGTTATTTTTGGAACGAGACGTGAGGACCTAGCCTGGAGAAGCTCTGTTTCTCTACCTCTAGTATAGATGGAGAAAGACAGAGTACCTACCTTATTTTAGTAAGTGTTTAACATTTTGTATCTCGTTGTAGCTCAGTCGAAAAAAAGCCGCGCCATAAGCAAAAGTTGCAGACTTATCCCTTCATGCCATCCACTTACGGTATTTGCAAATTCGACTAAAAGAAATAATATATTTTTTCATAGAATTTACTACCTACTGGAGTAACCCGCTTGTTGCTGCTAATTATATCCGAGCCTGAACTGAAAAAACGTATAAAGAAGCTACACGTTCGCCTCCTCGACTATCCAGGGTCCATTCACACTGGCATTGAAGCTAATAGAAACGACAAACTAAAATTTTACATAGCATTTTGATCTCTATCTCCAGAAAAGAATGCACAAATTAGATTCAACTCTGTGTCAGTGTCAATCGATCCTAAGGCTCCTGAGACTTGAAAGCAACAAACTTGCCCACTTGCCTCCAAAATAACCCCGAGATGTTGAGTTGAGGCAGGTTATGAAAACGTCTTCACTTTGAATTGAAGCAAGTTTTCTCTGGTGGATACAAATCTCGGATTCAGCGGACTTATTACGTAAAAAATATTGCTAACTAGCTGATGTCCGCGACTTCGTCCACGTGGATTGAGGTTTTCCGTTCCCGCGGGAACTCTTTAATTTTCCAGAATAAAAATATCAGAATATTAATTATTCCTATGTGTTATTCCAGACTACAATCTATCTCTGTGCCAAATTTCATCCAGATCCGTTCAGCCGTTCTGGCGTGATTAACAATCATCCATCCATCCATCCATCCATCCAAACTTTCGGATTTATAATATTAGTAATTAGTATGGATGTGTAACGATTGCAATCACCTCTGATTATTAATTTACACTCTTCCACTAAAGCCCCAATTCCATTGTCGCAGCCTACATAAATTCAGACAATCACAACAATCAAGATTGTAACAATGATTAGTGCAGGTTTAACATAATAGCGCTAATGATCCTCTTATCATAACATATTTGATTACTAGCTGATGCCCGCGACTTTGTCCGCGTGGATTGAGGTTTTTCAGTTCTTGCGGGGACTCTTTAATTTTCCGGGATAAAAAGTAGCCTATGTTTTATTCCAGACTATAATCTATCTCTGTGCCAAATTTCATCCAGATCCGTTCAGCTGTGGGGCGTGATTGAGTAACAAACATCCATCCATACAGCCATCCATCCAAACTTTCGCATTTATAATATTAATTAGTATAGATAGCTCTACTAGGATAATGCCATCCTTTCCACATTCATATTTCATAGAAAAAAAGAATCTCAACTTATATTGTAAACGCGAAAGTGTTTCTGTCTGCCAATTTTTCACGGCCATGCCAGTTACACCGTTTTTTTACGAAAGTTTGCACACAGATAGCTTGCATCTCGGAACATAGGCCATTACCTAGGAAAATTAGATTGTTCCTACGAGTTTTTAAAAATCTGAAATTTGCCTAGGCATCATCCTAGTCACATATTTTGAAATCGGAAATAGCATACTATATAATGTCCGATTATGCACTGTTTAATCGATAATTTATGGATTTATCAGGATAAACTCCTGATGTTTTTTATCAGTTATCGTATTAGAAATGTTTTAGGTCCATACAATAAAGTCACGTACATCCATACAATAAAGTCCCACAAGGGGCTCCGGACTAAAATGGTTTACCCGTAGAGTATAGATTATGCTATTTGTGCCGTCCAGTCGAAGCCACAGGCTATTCATGTATTAATTAGGCCTGGGACTAAGCGGTTCACTGAAACTAATAGTCACTTACTGTTGCCTAAGCTCAAGGAGGCTTACATGGGTTGGGAAGGTCAGATAACAATCGTTTCATATAAAAACGGGTAGACTGATTGAATTCATAGTAGGGGTTGTCTCTTTTGGGATACCTGTGTCTAATGTCTCTATATGAATGAACCAGAAGCTTAATTCGCTATAATCCGACAAATCTATGTGGTGCAGTGCGTGTCTTCCACCAACAGCATGCGAACACCCACCACCCAGCAATTCGCACCGGCACAGCACCACACCACACAAATCCTCCAAATAACTCTCTACGTACATACATACATACGTACATAGATTTGTCTACTGTGGCGGATTATAGCGAATTAAGCTTCTGGTTCATTCATTATCATGGACTTCCGCAAAGTAACGCCTGCTTCGATTCAATATGTCTCTATATGTTAGGAATTCTTTATTGCACACCAAAAAAACACACACAAAAAGAAAAATTTACATTAAAAATACTTAATTTGTAGTACAATGGCGCTCTAATCGTAACGGAGATAGTGGACAGTGGAAGGTGGTGCATAAAATAAACTTAAATAGGTAGGTACTTATACCTATACCTATATCATATAATTATTATAGAAATCCCATTGGAACTCTTTGATTTTCTGAGATAAAATATCGGAATATGCCCTATCAAATAAGCCGACAGGCCCCAAAAAGGTGGTAGACATAACGACAGACAGAAAGATGACAGTCACACTTTTGCATGAAAGTATTCTTAAGTTTTTCACTGTATTGTAAGTACCTAACTACGAGTATAACTATATAGTTGAATCGTCGCGACTTCGCACCAGATTTTTAACTGCTCCTGTTAATTCAGAAAAGTAATTAAAAGTCTAATATAAAACACATCTATAAAGATTAATTTTTTGTAGCTGTGTTTATTTTACCAAAGTTCCTCGTCGAATGCAAAATTTTATACGAATTATGGTGAAAACCACAAAAAGATACACTCTGAGAAATTTTCAGACAAACACACCACAGAGTAACACAAACAAATGCAGACAATAAATTTGTTTTACTATTTAGATAATAAGAGATATAGGTACTCGTAGAGAAGTGAAGCACACCGGTCTCGTTTGTCTTTATTTAATCCTGCTCACCTCAAAACGCGTTCAGGGTGATTACTACCATCGCATAAAGAAAGTGTTATATTATAATGGCAGTTTTATGTCACGTAACTTGACGTCTCTAAAAAAACATACGCGCCGAATTGAGAACCTCCTCCTTTTTTGGAAGTCGGTTAAAAATAAGGATTATAATTCTAAAACACAAAGGTCAAAATATTGAAACAATACGGCTTCAAGCGATGTTATTATGCCCCCTTTACAACGATACGTATCTACTACTTTCACTTGTGGTAGTGTATATTGTCATCGTCGGATTTGGGTTTTTGTGCGTTATACGCAAATGACTTCAATGCAAATCATACTGACTTCTCTTCCTTCGCTCTAGTGTTTATGATAATATTTTTGTTTTTCAGTTTTTAATTTAGTTTATTTCCCAAATTGGTGCAAGGTTATTGAATAAAATTCAGACTAAAAGCATACACTAATTATTATTATTTTTTATTTTTTATATTATTTTTTAATTATTCACAACTAGATGATGCCCGCGACTTCAGCAGCGAGGATTAAGATTTTTGAAGCGAAAACTTCTTTAGCCTCTTTGAGCACTTTTTGGTAGGGGGTAAAATTGTAGATTCGCCGCGTCACCGGCATGCAAGTCGCCGACATGCTCGCGTTGTTACGAAGACAAAAGGTCTTGAATAAAAATATACTACATTAGAAATTAAAGTAGCCTTAGTGTTATGGTTTATATTTTAAGTTTTTTTTTATTTAAAAAAAAAACTTAAATATTCGTTTTCACTTCTAACGGCAATCCCTATGACTGCCAATTTTTTCTAATCTTGCGGGAACTCCGTAACTTTCCGGGGTAAAAGTAGCCTTTGTCCTTCCCCTGCTGCCTAACCCCATACCAAATTTCAATCAAAATCGGTTGATAAGATGGGTCATTAAAATGTAGCAGACACACAGACACACTTTCGCATGTATTATTATGGATTCATAAAAGGATGAAGTGACTTATTATGATGTAAAAAATTACCTTAATAGGATGGTGCGAGTACTTAATGGCACCTTATATAACAGTAGGGTGATAACACTTCGTTACAAAATTCCACTGTAAAAGAATCTAGAAAATGCAGTTCCATTAAATCCCCGCTCGGGTAACTTTGCTATTAGCTTTAAGGTGCTGTAAGCTCGCCTGATCGGTAATAGCATTTAACTTACACACGGTAATAGCCTCGATACAAACTTTTCTAAAACCTTTCTTTTCGATTTCTTTCAGCTGCCGTGGCGCAATAGTGTTAGCGAGGCCGATCAGGATTAGAAAATTACATAAGGACACATTTTGCTGCCCTTTTCCACATTAAAGTATTATGAAAGGGATTGTAATATATTTAGGACTAGCTGATGCCCGCGATTTCGTCCTCGTGGTTAAAGTATTTTTGATTCCGGCGGGAACTCCTCAATTTTCCGGGATAAAATAGCCTATGTCACTCTCCAGGTCCTCAACTATACCCATGCCGAAAATCACGACGATCCGTTGCTCGATTGCGGCGTGATTCAAGGACAAATCAACAAACCAATAAACCAACAAACAAACACACTTTCGCATTTATAATAGTATGAAATATGAAGTATGATATTATGATGGTCATCTTTGTTTGGTTTAGAAATTTCGTATTTCTGTGTCAACTTCGAAATTATAAATTGACGATGACCTTCCTGGCGCAGTGGTAAACCTTATCGTGGGAGAGCCCGGGTTCAATTCCCGGCGGGATCAATTTAGGAATTTTAATTTCTAAATTCTCTCTGGTCTGGTCTGGTGAGAGGCTGCGGCCGTGGTTAGTTACCACCCTACTGGTAAAGACGTACCGCCAAGCGATTAAGCGTTTCGTTACGATGCCGTGTAGAAACCCGATTCGGGGTATGGGTTTAGTACAACTGTCGAACCCTTAACAGCTGTCCATCTTAGTGGAATTAAAAAAATAACAAATTACCATAGACGGGCATTGTACTAAAAACAACCACACAAATGCAAATCCAGTGAGATAAGAACTTTTTATAAAAAAATGTTCTATTCTAAGCTTTAAAAAGAGATTAGATCAATTATAAATGGTCAGAGCCTTAGGACACGGAATAACTGTAAAATTATAATGCTTCTACGTGACTCCGTAGAACTTGCAAGAGCGTCGTAGACTTAAGCTACGTGTTAGCTACGCGGTTAGCCGAGACGACGTGATCGAGCCAATTTTATGTAGTTACACACGCAATTTAGTTAGTTTAATATCATAAAATAGGGTTAGTATGATATTTTTCATCTCGCCAACTTTGATGAAATTCTAACGTGAGAACGCAATATCATCAGTGTCGTTACAAGTTATTATAAACTCTACTTTAGCTGGAGATATTAAAATTAAAATTAATTGTTTAGTTCAAAAAAAAGTTTATTATATTTCATACTTACTTTCGACAATAATAATTATAAAGACAAACCGAGCATATTATATTTGTGGGTCCTCAAGCCCTTATTGAGACGCGGCAGAATTGTCCTGCACCGTTGCCGCCGCGCACTTATCGTCTATGCGAGGACACGCCTTATTACGTCTTGTTTAAGCTCTACCAGAAAGAAAATTCTACTGAGAAGAGCCGGCAAGAAACTCAACAGTTACTCTTTTCAAAAACAAAGAATTACAAAATTACATGTACAAAGTAACATGCTATATTACATTATTTTGTAAGCCGGTGGATAAATTCGTACTGGAAACCAGACAAATTGTGTATGTATAGGGCAGAAAACCGTTAATAAAATTACTATATTATTATGTTCAACCAATATCAATTTACACGTATGTTATTGAGTCATAAAATGGGTCACGCACAAATGGTAGTGCCACAGTCTAGGATGATTGTTTGTTTTTATTGTTACCTTTATGTGGGGATGACTTTGATTTTAACGCGCCACCTGTGTTACCTGCAGGCTTGTTTTAGAGTCAACGACTTTGGCGCGATAATTTATAATACAAACACAAATATAGATATATTCATTATGATAATACATTTTTCTGGTTTTAAATATTTCGACGTCGGTAATGATAAAATATGCAAGTGCTTTAAAATTAATCTAATAACATTTGCATAATGTCTGTACCATATTTTTACAAATTAATTCAGACAGAATATATAAAAAAAATATCGGAGATCAGACATTATGATAAAATCAGATCTAATCGAAAACCATGCCATACGAGTTTCGTGAAAAGAGTTAGCACTCCAATTTTTATAGAACCATCCGCTATTAAATTAAGCGGAAATACACTACGGACAAAAATTTTAGTTAGTCTAACACAATACAACGAAACGTGTTTCCCATACGATGCGGGCGCTTCACGTTCAGAACTTTCATTTCATGGCGCTAAACTGCGTGTCAACCAGTGCCACGGCCATAAACACAACGTAAACAAACTCGCAAAAAGGATATTGCAATTAGTGCTCATCGTATCGTTGTCGTTAGAGGAAATCGGCCATTTGCTAAATGTATGCAATAAAACCGGGTCACGAGAGCGTTATCACCGCTAATGGTGTTTCCGTTGCTTTAATCAATTAAGCGCAAACGTCATCATTAATCAAGATAGTCTATCAAAAGACTTGTTCGTGGAAGGCGTTTAATTGAAAAAAATAGGCGCCCCTTTTGTAGGAAAAACGAAGCATTGCGAGGCTATTGGTTATTCATGGAACGTCTTATTCAAAAACTCAATGCTCACTTCGCCTTAAGTTAACTTTTTAGCGTTTTCCTAAGATTTTTTTCTATTCACTATGGTTCTGAACTTTTTAATGAATAGATACAACCAGCAAAAGTAACGTCAAATTCGCAAAAGTTTCGTTAATTTGTCAGCAGATGCATACTGCCTTATTCTTAGGCGAATCCTACACTGCGACGCACCCCGCGATGGAGTGCGGAGCTGTACTACTGCGGAGTGCGGAATTACTAATTACAGGCGCGTAGAGGAGTTGCTTGTGTGTACTGCGCGTATTGTGTAAAAAAACCAACATACTTACGGCACACACTTGTCGCGGTACGCGTCGCAGTGTGGAATTCGCCTTATTCCCGACACCTTCCTGGTCGTCAGACTTGAAGACTGGAGCCTTGAAGGTCGCCCTAAGTTGCGCTTGGCGATGGGAGTAACTTGGCCACTCGAGTTGATGATTTTCCTTCAAAATATTATCGTCTTAAATCCTACACCATCTCTTGCCATGCATAATTCATTATTTAGGTAACAATAATAAATATTCATAACTTTGGAGAAAATATAAGGTTAACCATGCTCGAATTGTTTGTGTTATTTAAGTATTCATATTTAAGTGACCGTATACATTAGAATAAATTTTAATAAATCACTTATTACAATATTATTATTCGCAAAAGTTTAGAAAGAAACAGCGAGGATTAAAAAAAATATTCTTATAAACTACATTCATTTTATATTAAGAGCCTATTTCACAATCGAATACGAAACCTTTACGAATAAATTTAAAGTTTTTCAAACAGAATTTCTATTAAACATCCGTCAAAACACCAAATAGATCCGGCAGTTAAACCACATGTTAAACGTTACTCAAAGGCCCTTATCAATTTTAATTAAGAGGTTTATTCAACGTCAGGTAAACAGTGGTTTACTCCATTTTGGTGCGTTCAGTTAATTTTTTACATACATATTTACTTAATTCCCCCTCAATGTTGAGCGCTGTTGTCATAACGTGGCAGGTCCCGGGTTCGATTCCCGGCAGGGTCAATTTGGGAATTTATAATTTCTGAATTTTCTCTGGTCTGGTCTGGTCTGGTGGGAGCATCGACCATATAACTAATAGACTCCTCATATAGGGCGAACACTTTCAGACAACACATCAGACTTAATAGGTCTTATATAATTCCACGCCCTTGTAACAAAACCTAGCGAGTTATTTAAATATTAATTAGAGTATATCGATAATTAATTATCGATAAATAACTAGTGGTTCGCCCCGAACTGAGACCTCGCGGTATCCATAAACTTACAGAGCGCCATCTATGTGAAGTTCTGTTAAAAATAGTGAAGCTCATTAAAAATTAAATAATTTCGTTTCCTTAGAATATTTATCTAATTTTAGTATTTGTTGTTCAAGTACAGGATATAATTCAAATAAGTGATCAAGTTTCAGGCTCAGCCTTTTCTTTTTAAGCACAAACGAATAAGTTTGTACAGAGCGCCATCTATTGACAACATTGTGAAGTTTGTTCAAAATACGTAAGCTCATTAAAAATTAAATAACTTCGTTTCCTTATAATATTTATCTAATTTTAGTATTTGTTGTTCAAGTACAGGATATAATTCAAATAATTAATCAAGTTTCAGGCTCAGCCTTTCAGAAAATTGGGAGTTCTGAGGTCATCTTTGGACGTCAGAAAATCACCACTTTGAAAGCCCCCCTTCTATGAGAGCCCCCCTGAAATAAAGATTTTTATAACTTTTTAAGCCATATTCGGCGGGAGGCCATCGGTTTACACAGTATATTTAAATTTGAAGTAATTACGTTCAGTAATTCAGAAGTTATAAGGCTCTGACAGACGGACGGACGGACAAGTGCCAATTCACCCAAGTAGACTCAGAGACCTTCGCTTCGCTCGGTCAATTATTAGGAGTTAGGACCCCATCCCATTTGATTTATGATTTTTTTGACCTTGAGTAGACCAATCAGCGTTTAGTACCCCGCGCCCGCTTACTTGAGTCATTTGACTGAATTGTTTGCATTACGAAAGCATAGTAATTAGGCGTCTATTGGTTGTGTGGTCCATGGGTGGGAGGCTTTGGCCGTGGCTAGTTACCACCCTACCGGCAAAGACGTACCGCCGAGTAATTTAGCGTTCCGGAACGATGCCATGTAGAAACCGAGTAATAGTCCGGGAGGTAGCGTTGCAAATACAAAAGTCATAGTAATCCGGCTGATATTAACAACGATAGACTGTTGATCTTATATGACTAATAAGTGAAGCGACCGTCAGCTGCTCAAGTCGCGGTGGGTGCGGTTGTAGGAGGCTGCGAAAGAGGTAAAAAAATAAATAAAATAAGTAATAGTACGCAGGCTGAAACTGTTTCCAATAGTTGTTATCATACTGAGCTGAAAAAAAATCGTCAGCTGCATCGTGGAGGGGGGATTATGCGTCAGCTGCTCGCATAAACTTGTAAAAGAGTTTATGCGAGCACATAACACGTTATCCCGTTATGGACCAATAACGCGCTATCATATTGCGTTACGTGTTATATTAACCACCTCTAGCGCAGATGTTGCTTTGAAATATTGGGGGGAGAGGATTAGGTAGCCCGAAGGTCGTGTTATGGGTTCGAGCAAGGCCAGAATCTATCTCGAAATATGTGTTTAAAAGGAAACAGAATAATAGCAATGTTCCGATATTTTAAATCTTCACTGGGTCAGCTGACGGATTTTCCACTACTGTACAAGCAGCTGATTGTTGTTTTCGTACTCTTGATTATTTGAAGAATCACGTAGTTAAATTTCATTCGGCGTAATATAACTTTATTTTACGTTTTTTTTTACAAGTTTATGCGAGCAGCTGACGCATATTCCCCCCTCTACGATGCAGCTGACCAATTTTTTTTCAGCTCAGTATGATAACAACTATTTAGGGAAAAAGTATCAGCCGGCGTACTATCACTTAATTTTTTTTTTTTTACCACTTCCGCAACCTCCCAATTCCACACCCACCGCGGGTGCGCCAGCTGAGACGTGGTTCAGTTGTAAGTCATTCAAGATCTTTCGAAAAAGATGGCAAGCAATCGGCGTATAATCACTGCCCAAAATGCAACTACCTCCCGGACTATAAGGGTATGCGTCTATTATAATCTTGCTACCATCTTAGACTGCATCGTCACTTACCATTAGGTGGTCAAGGGCTAACTTGTAGTGGAACTTATACAAAAAAAAATGTCACCTCAGGATACTTAGTCGATTATCTAAATCTGACGATACCTTATTTATCGTTTATTAAATTTAAAAAAAAACGCTTTAAAAAAGCAGACAAAAGCCTGTAATGTAATAATCCGCAAATCCATGTAAAATATTGGATTCAATCGCATACAATTTGTAATAAGCTTTCCATCTACGTTTCAATTATATCGGAAAGAATTAATTTTCAATGGTCAACAATGTTATAAAATTTAAATTTCCATTTCTCTTTCGATATATTTTGTGAAATTTAGTAAGGACTATAGATAACTGTTGCTTGAATTCAGTGAATCAGGTTAATTTTCTCCTAAATGTATTTTTATAGAAATATTTTTTTTCATTTCGTTCGTAGTATTTCCCAGTAATACGAACATAACACTAAGACCAGTTATCTACTTTAAAGGCGATCCGTACTGATATAATAACTGTGAAAGTGTATTTTTTGTTAGTTTATTGGTTTGTTATTCAATCACGTCGAAACAGAGCAACGGATCGACGTAATTTTTTGCATAAGTATAGATAGTTGAGGAATGAGACTAGACTAGAGAATGACATAAGCTGCTTTTATCCAGAAAAATAAAAGAGTCCATCAGGAATTTTTAAAACCCAAATCGACGCGATTGAAGATATGGGTATTGATGTAATAAAACGAGAGTCAAAGTTGAATCCGAGGATCAAAATAATAGTCCAATGGATTATAAGATCAAACAAAATAGCCCGGTTCGGCTTTCAAGCCGATTACTACCAGGTCGTGTATGTTATGTGGTTTGTGCAAGAATCAAGTTAACTTTGAGTTCTGATACCTACGTGTGTATTTAACAGTATGTATTGTGTAACATGAACTGAGAATTACGATGAAGGGTGTAAATGAAGCAATTGTTTTGTACGATAGATTGATTTAGAATTGACTTACATTTTTTTTTTATCCTCTACAAGTTAGCCCTTGACTGCGATCAGACCTGATGGTAAGTGATAATGCAGTCTAAGATGGTAGCGGGCTAACCTGTTAGGGGCATGGCAGTTATATGAAACCCATACCCCTATTCGGTTTCTACACGGCATCGTACCGGAACGCTAAATCGCTTGGCGGCACGTCTTTGCCGGTAGGGTGGTAACTAGCCACGGCCGAAGCCTCCCACCAGGCCAGACCAGGGAAAATTCAGAAATTATAAATTCCCAAACTGACCCTACCGGGGATCGAACCCGGGACCTCCGCACGTTAAGGCAACAGCGCACACACTGCGCCGCGGAGGTCGTCTTACATGGCACTTTTAATCAAACCAATAGTATTTTCAAGATTAGTTCAACATGATTTTTAAAGAATCCCTTGCAATTAAACCTTTCTTATTGGGGGTATCTAATTATCTATGCAAGTGGTATGCGTTACATGTTAATGTTACGCGCCAAAAAAGGAGTTAAACTCTGTTAATATAGTTTTATTGAACAGAAATACTTCCAAGGGTGTCTTTGTAGCTCAGTCGGGAAAGGGCTGTATTGAAAAGTTGAAAACAGGTCTCGCAGGTTCGAATCGCAATCAATCAATATTTATTTATTCAAATTAGGTACACTTATTGGCATCCAATTACATACCTACTTTTTGGCATCCCATTAAAAAATCTGTTACGTTATCTTAAAACTAAAGCTACGAGGGTTCCAAACGCGCCCTGGTCTGAGAAGAGCCTTGTCATTTAAGTTATCCTTTACATGATAATAAGGTTTTTCAATGAGCTTACGTTTTACATTAACTAATTAAAACCCAAGATTATGTCAAAGTTCGTCTCCAATTCGGGGCTACCGCACTTGATCTCAAATGTTATTTAAGAATACGGGAAGTACAATTTGTGCGTCGAATGAAGGCGCCTGCCAGTAACCGCGTTTGCGCCTGTCGGTAACACGATAAACTCCGAAGCGACTGGAGACTCGTGCCCTTCCTAATAAAATATAAACAATCGCATTAGCCTGTAGGTTTTTCAATTTGGCTTATTCATGATTAAAATTAAAATTATACTTGGGTGCGATGCTACCAAAATCGTGTCCAGTACATATTGTGATTATAATGAGTAGAAAAACACTGCGACCATGTTTGCTTGTGCCAGTCCACCGAGAGAAACATTTACTTATGCCGCACACTATGCAGCACATTAGATACGGCTTAGTGCCGCTCACTGGTGGAATCGCACCATAACCACAGAATATGATTTGCTTTTTATCCCACTACGCAATGTCCGTGTCGGACAAAAGTCCCATAAAATTTAAGATTAAAAAAAACTCGATTCGTAATCCATACTAATATCACAGAATAGGTAATAGTTGCTAATATATTGTGCGAAAGTGTATCCATCTGCTACGTTTTCACGGAGCATCTTAAGTATTCAACCGACTTTGACGAGATTTATATACTATAGTATATATTTATTTTAAAATGTTTTCCACAAAGTTTAATAATATCAAGTTGAAGCAATCTTCGAGAGAAAAGCATAATAAGCTGCATGAAAGATTAATGACTTTGCTGTTTCTAAAGAGAAAAATAATCCTCGGATCGCTGTAATTTGATTTAAAATATAATTTTGTTCTTTCAGAATACTTATTATAAAAATTACAAAAATCTACTTAGAATAACTTTTACGCTTAGTTAAAATAAAATGCAAGTTCAAAAGTAGTCAAGAGGTTTTTTAATTATTTATTTTATGCAAAGTCAAGTGCAAAAAAACTGCTTAACTCAATGAAACCTTCAGAGTTATCTTTCCCTGCGGCTTCATTTTTCAGTGGGCAGCGGGCCGAAGCGGATCCACTACGCTCGCACCATACATTTTGTATGAAAGGTTTTCAGTGGCGAGCGGAAAACACGGCGGTTCCGCAAATGTCATCCGCGGCATCGCAAACAAGTAAGCGTTTTCCGCTCAGAGTAGTTGACATGGGCGGGTTGGCGCATTCCAATGCCTGTCACCGAAAACATAACTGCGGAACGCTTCGTATTTTTTCCCGGTTCCCCTCACCGCTGCCCACCGAAAATGCAAGCTTAGTTTCATCATTGTTTAGTTTTTGATTAACAACCTTAGCGTGCCCGTTCCCTGTGTGTTTTGCCCTTTAATATCCGCGGCTGCTTTTCTTTATATCGACTTAGGTATTATTTAATGAAAATAACATCTATTAGCTCTCATTATTTCTTATTTTTATATTGCACCGCTATAAGATGTTAAGTAGATTTTACTTTTATCTTTTACTAGCTGACGCCCGCGACTTCGTACTCGTGGAATAAGTTTTTTTATTCCTACGGAAACTCCTTAATTTTCCGGGATAAAAAGTAGCCTGTGTCACATTCCAGATTCTTAACTATATACACATGCAAAAAATCACGTCGATGCGTCGCGTTGCTCTGTTGCAGCGTGATTGAAGGACAAGCCAATAAATAAACTTTCAGATTTATTTATTAATATTCAGTATTATATTTTGTGATTTTTTATCATCGTTTTCCGATCTTTAAAGTATTTATTACGCACACCGTGTATTTTCACCCTATCTTACGTCAAGGCCGCCATTAAAAAAATAAGTATTTGATTGTGTTATGTGTAAGCTCTTATTAACAGCTGGTAACACAAACATTTTCTTCTGTTCAGAAGCGAAGTTGCGAGCAATAAATAATGTTCTCATATTTTTTCTTATAGCAAGTCTAATAAGTTTGCATCGTCGGTTCCAATCGAGTTGGGAACAACTTTAAATGGATTATGGGAAGCGTCGAATATTCGGTCTTCGCTACAATGAGATTATGATTAATAGAATTTGCTTGTTTCGCGTCGCCTTCAATAATTGGCCGGTGAGATTACAATGTTTTAATAAGATGAAAACCATTTGGACCGATATTTTTCAGTCATCATACTAATATTATAAATGCGAAAGTGTGTTTGTTTGTTGGTTCGTTGGTTTATTGATTTGTTGGTTTGTTGGTTTGTCCTTTCATCACGCCGCAACGGAGCAACGGATCGACGTGATTTTTGGTATGTGTATAGTTGAGGACCTGGAGAGTGACATAGGCTACTTTTTATCCCGGAAAATTAAGGAGTTCCCGCAGGAATCAAAAAAACTTAAACCACGCGCATGAAGTCGCGGGCATCAACTAGTAAAGTTATATACTGTTAACCAAAACTTTTAGAACATTGTTTCTTCTTCACTCCAGTTGCGAATTCTAAAAGCCTTAAAAAATACTTAAAACATATACATACAGAATCTTCTTCTACATACATATACATACAGAATACAAATAATTTTCACCGAAAATAATTAATAATTGTATTCTGCAGAATAATACCTATTGACGAAAAAACTGAACAGACGTTACTAACTGAACATTTTTTTAGCGAAAAGCCTTAAAAATGCGTGGCTCATGGTTGTGTTTAAGTCCTATAAACAAAATAAAATAAGAAATAAAATGTAGGCGTGTACGTGCTTGCGCGCGACTGACTCTTGGAGGCACGCATACTTACACTAACACGCGCGTATTCACGCGCGCGTGAATTGCAAGTGCTATATCTACCACTATATATCGCATGGTTCTTGTTCATTAATGACAATTATTTACATTTTATACAGCACTAGCTGATGCCCGCGACTTCGTCCGCGTGGTTTAATTATTTTTGATTCCCGCGGGAATTCCTTTATTTTCCGGGATAAAAAGTATCCTATGTCACTCTCCAGGTCCTCAACTATACCCATGCCGAAAATCACGTCAATCCGTTGCTCCGTTGCGGCGTGATTGAAGGACAAACCGACAAACCAATAAACCAACAAACAAACACACTTTCGCATTTATAATAGTAGATAGTATGATTTTTTTCCATAAAAATTCAAGTGATTCAAATAAGTCTAGAAGCTGGTGAAATGGCTGATGATTATACTTGGCATAAAATTGAAAATTTCATTCATTTCATAGAATTACAGCTGAAATTAACTCATAATCTCGTTCAAGTCGGTAGATATTTCCATCGTTTCCGATAATCTACTAGAAGTTGATCGAAAACTGATCTACTTTTGCACTGACGTTGCAAACTCATTGAATTGACTTTAAAGCAGAAAACAGTTCCGTTGGTAATTTTGTTGAAAAATATAAAATTCCAGAAAACTAGTGACTTACAATTTTAAAGCCTTTTAACTGTATTTTAATTGAACCTTCGTCTCTAAAGGATTACTTACAGTGCTTATGATTACTTTTGAAGCTCCATAAACAAATTATTCCTTTTCAAAACTGTTAATCCGGATCCATGTTCTCGCGACCACATCCTTGGAGGGCCCTTAGCGAACATCCACACATTTCCCCAACATCGTGCGAGGCGCCAATAATGTGAGGCGCCATCTGAATTCTGAGCCCCCAGAAGGCACCTTAGGGCTCGGTGAGATCGAACTGCAGCACAATAGGATTACATACTTATATATAGGGTAGAGATTATAGCTTAAAGGGTAAGGTAAGGGAGAATGAATTTAGGTAGACATTTTGCACTGGCTTCCGATTACGAGCAATAAGGACCTACGTAGTATTAACAATCCAAAAAATACTCTTCATTATCTCACTTTCTTTTACTCCGAGGAAAAATATTACACCAAGTGGAGATCACTAAGGGCACTGCGGCCACTATTTTGCACGTGTCATAATATTGCGTCGCCTCGTGGAGAGTGTGGGATGGGGTATTTTAATTCCATGGCTCGTGTATAACTTTTTGCACAAACAAAACTTGATCTATAGCATTTTCACTCTGTTGGAATTTTATCTACACATCCCACATAGCCGTAGAGAGAAGTAGACCAGCGTCTTTCTTGATAAAAAATCAAACTAAGCAAAACATATCTTCCTTGTTTGATTTTAGTAAACTAATTTCCTCTGTATCTCAAAGGCCGAGGCGCCGCTGGCGCGACGAACTCCATGCCTTTATGGAGGACTGGCCCTAAACATCTATGGACCGAGATAAATGGAAGGAGGAAAGGGAGGCCTTTGCCCGACAATGGGACACTACAGGCTACAAATAATAAATAATAATAATAATATCCCAAAGGACAAGATTCAGCTACAGTCTATATACGCATCGGACATCTAAAGACTTTTAAACTGGCAAGGAATCAGGATTTATCACAAAATTCAAAATTTAAATGTTTTTTATTCAAATAAACTTTTACAAGTGCTTTTGAATCGTCGAATCCATACTAATATTATAAAATGCGAAAGTGTGTCTGTCTGTCTATCTGTCTGTCTGTCTGCTACGCTTTCATGGCCCATCTTTTCAACCGATTTTGATGAAATTTGGTATATAGGCATGTGGTATCCCGGGGAAGGACATAGGCCGGAAAATAAAGGTGTTCCCGCGGGAATAAAAAAACTCAATCCACGCAAACAAAGTCGCGGGCATCATCATTATATTTAAATAAACAGTTTGAGAAAAATTTCTTTGTGCGAAGAGATGACGCTTTTAGAAATCCTCCTAGCATCTGGCCTCTAATCCGCAGTAGGTATAGGTACAATTAGATTAACTGTCGCAATTACAGTAGCAAGTGAGATGGAAAATTGTCCGTGTCCCCCTTACGGCTTCCGTCAAATTAAAAATGTCCATCCGGATCCTAACCGAAATCTATTTCATGGGGTACTCTGACCTCTATTACCCTTAATAGGGTTCACTGATGGGAGGTTTTTAACGTACAGTATACGGTCATATTTCTTTGATGTACATTTGCGAAAAGGGTGACGTTATTTTTTCAGATGTAGATTAACGATGGGATAAGATTGTAATATATTATGTATTCATTCCTCAAAATGAGGCTTCTTAATAGTTCTCTTAAAAGCTTTTTTAATACCTATACTAATATTATAAATGCGAAAGTTTGGATGGATGAAGTTTGGATTGGACGGACCGGCTGACCGGATCTGGATGAAAGGCACAGGGATCCGGGATAAAAGTAGCCTATGTGCTATTCCAGACTATAATCTACCTCTGTTTCAAATTTCACCCAGATCTGTTCAGCCGTTCCGGCGTGATTGAGTAACAAACATCCATCCATCCATACATCCATCCATCCGTCCATCCTCCATCCATCCATCCTCCATCCATCCAAACTTTCGCATATTATAATATTACTAGCTGATGCCCGCGACTTCGTCCGCGTGGATCGAGGTTTTTCGTTTCCCGCGGGAACTCCTTAATTTTCCGGGATAAAAAGTAGCCTATATGTTATTCCAGACTATAATCTATCTCTGTGCCAAATTTCATCCAGATCCGTTCAGCCGCTGGGGCGTGATTGAGTAACAAACATGCATCCATACATCCATCCAAACTTTAGCATTTATAATATTTATTTGATTAGTAAGTACCTATAGAAGATTGTTAAAACGTGCAATTTCAAATTTCCATTTATTTCATCGCATTCTACATTTTACTCACATTTCTCATATTTACTCTCTCATTCTTTAAGGTTTGTAGAAATTCTTCAGAAGATAAGAATATCTACATCCTACGTATGCCTCACGAGCATAAGACCTCTTCGGATAGAAGCGTCTATCTTTTGTCTCGCAAAAACTGTAGTGTTGTAAGCCTACAAGAACTATTGTTCAGCAAAAAGTAGATACTACATAGATCTTTGGATCTTCTCAAAGCCGTTCATTGTACTCAATACAGAATCCAGTTTCAGGTGGCATTAAATTGTAAGCAACGTATGCGATTTTGGTATACCAGATTGATATAATAAGCTAGTTATTTTGTCTATTACAATATCGATTGAGTTGAAAGACAATTGATTTCAGTCTCGTACTTAATTATTATAACTTAAAACTTTAAAAAATTATCACTTTTTTCATCAATAGTTTTCCAATTTTATATTAAGTGGATAAATGTACCTACAATAACGTAGCTAAGCTTAAAAACTATAAATTGACCTGCAAAACCTATTTACTGCTGATAATTTCTAGGAATAAAACTTGTAAATACAATATTTTTTATAATATACCTTATACTCGTATCTAAGTATCTCTTTTCATTTTTATATGCTTGTAAGTGTTAACAAAGTTTTTTTATGTACGTAATTATAAGAAGTTATTAGGTATAACCATTGACTTGTGTCGGTAAATCGATCAAACTGCTTAAACATTATTTTCTTGCAAATGTTAAGAGGTTGTTATTCAATCTTTTAATCACACATTCACATTTCATTTTCATTTCATTTCATTTCATATGGTAAACACGGTGGTCCACGGAACAAAACAGAATCGTTTATTTTCAGGAGAATAATTCTGTTTCGAGACAGAGGACATAAAAATATGTACCTACTGTTTAGCGTTTTCGTGACATTTGTCCCTCTGATCTCCAAAGTGAAAGACTTAACTAGGTACAATATGACTATAAGAAGGATACTTTTTAATTATTTAACAACACTTTGGTTACATAATATTTGTTCACTCGAACACTGGGTTTCATTCGTTATGGAATTAACTTTGCTAATACGGTATTGGAACTAGACTTCATAATTTTAGGTAAGTACTGGTATATAATAAATATCATCAGATTTTCTCAGTTATTCTAGATTTATCATTTCGGGAGCTATACTTGTTTGTCTATTTGACAGGCGAATATTCATTGTCATGCATGCAACACAGAGGGATAAACAAGTAATTTCGGTCGATTATTAAATACAATGTACAACCATGTATCTCAACTAGTACTTTTTATGGCTGCTTTTATTTTAACAGTTACTACTTTAAAATATTGCAACTCGTTGCGATCTTTAATACTTTAGAGGGGAATTTGGTATTTGAGATTGTATTTTTAATTTTGACTATTAAAGCTTCATTGTATTCAAACACACTATTGAAATTTATTTTTAATCTGGCCGACAAAACGTTATATGGACATGCAGAGGCTATCGCGACAGGACGAATCGTGCTTCTCATTCGACACGGAAGTTTTGTCTTGCCCTGTTTGTAGTGTTTTTTCGCCTTTACAAAATTCCTAATCATCTTTTTAAAAGATTTAAAAATCTATACACAGTAAGTAAACGGAATGCTTAAATAAGCCAACCACTAGTTCAAAGAGGCAGGTTACGGTACCAATTAACAAACGGTAAAGCGTTTCGTATAGCTTTATTTTTCTATCGTACCAGAGTTCGTTGAGTAGGTACCTGGAATAAATTAAGGCATGCAAACAGCCAGATTCATTACGCGCGTAACATAGACGCTGTTACGCCCATCGCCCGGTTTGATCTCCTCACCGGATTTGCTGCTGCATACTGTATAAAGGCTTTATGTAATTGGTGGGAACGAGAATTAAAATGCAGTCATCCAAACATGAAAAAGCGGTTACGCGGTGATGACCTAGGGGTTGAGACGCCAGGCTTCCTATTCGGGTGGTCAGCTTTATGGCATGTAACTTGATGTCCCTAAAATAAGGGTTATAATTCTAAAACACGAACGTCGACAATATTAAAACAATACGGCTATAAGCGATAATGGTATGCCCCCAGGTTCTCAAGTAGCGGTCAGTCTATATGCTTAAGACTGGGGTTAATACGGGACATTATTTCGTTCTTCTTAGGAAGCCTTTGATACCATATTGGACGAGTTTCGACGAAAATGTGTTTTCACGTTTCTCTTTCCAATATGGTTCGATACAGAGACAGACCCAGCCTACCTCAATTTTGACCTGGAAGCTTGCGAAATAATTTTAGTCGGTCCCGTTCTCTGGCTCTAAGAAAAGCTAATACAAGCTCAAAATGCTTTACGTTGAACATTTTGTGACGCCATTATAGCTTTGATACTGAAAGTTGTCAAATCAGAAAGATATTCAGGTGATGGAGCTAACATTGGAACAAGCATCAATACATAGACTCGCTTAATATAAAGTTAGTAGCAATAGGCCTTGACATGAAAATAACCCGAATACTTGAAAAGCTCGACTCAAGAAAGGCTCACCTTTTGTAAAATGAGAAGATGTATTTCTCAATGAAATAAAAGCTGAGTTTACTCCATCCAATAAACCTATTCCATTCAGCTCCTATTCTATTTTTAATCCATTGCTTTATTTAAGGAAAATTCCCTTTTCCCGATATTGCTGGAAACGTAGTTACTCCCACGTATAAAATCTGATGAAGTAATGCGGTTTTTTGGTTCGTATAAAATGATAAGATATTGGTGGAGACGTCTTTATTCCAAGGTGTCTTAATATCTACTCTTTAATAACTAACAGAAAGAATAACGAAACCTTACATGCTATTGTTATAATATTATTTCCTAATCTAACCTACTTACATTTTCAATGGACCTTTCTTCCAAATCGATGAGTATACAACCTACATCGATTTATTGAGGAGTTGCATCTTTATGTTCAACTGAGTACATATTACAACTCCCCCGAAAATCTATGCGGTTCACCCCTCTTCTTAAAGAAAAAAAAATGTTGAGCGGTACTCCGATTGGGAAAAAAGGTGATATACAAAAAAAAATTAACCCTAATGGAGAAAGAGAAACATTTTTTTTATGCTTGTGCTTGTGCAATTTATTTTACTACTTCGTATGGGCATCCGAACAATAATATGGAACAATAATAATAAAATAATAGCAAATAATAATTGTTCACACTTTACATTGTAAAGGGTTAATTCGTGGTTAATTCTCTGATATCATCTCTAATCTATGATCAACTTGCAATCGTGATCATCTCACTCCAAAGCCAAAGTACACACACGTAGCTTTAGTTTTAAGATACCGTAACAGATTATATTTCGTCGCTTCATTCTTCAGATATATACTATGTAGTTTCCTTAATTATACAACAACAATCGTACGATTTTTAGAGATGTTTTATTTTAGTTTATCGACAAAATTCTCGCGCTTGAGCCATCTCTAGTCTCTACCTGACTGCGTCATTCTTTTTTCGTACGTAGCAACGATCGGACGTTCCCACTTTCAACAAAGTTAATATTATTATTTTATATCTAAATAAAAAGAAACAGCCGCTGCCTCTTACAGGAAAACGGTGAGTCTTTAATCTGTCATTTTCAGCAATTTATTTCATGCCTGACACTTGACAGGCTTAAGAAATTATACTTATATTAATATTTCATGCAGTGTTAAATTACACTAAAGGTTTTTTGAGGGGTTACCCGAGAGGTATCAACAAAGGAGAATAAACCTTTCAGCATGACGCGCCTGAGGAATTATATTTTCATGCAGTGTCAAATTACACTATGTCATATGTGGTATGTGGGTACTTAAACAAAACAGTTCGGTCACTTTCATTGTGGCTCTCGCGTATTTATTGCATTAATAATTATAGTTACTTAGTACTTACACGAAGTACGTGTTAAAGTACGCTAATCTACTGGGAGGTTACTAGCGAAGTAACACGACGGAAATCAAACCTTCCAGCTAGACACTCCTAGCGATAGCAGGATAAGGAGAAATATTGGCGCCCGTTAGACTTGTCTGATGACGAGAACTTTGCAGGTTAGTCGAAAATTCTATGACTAAGTGTTAAAAAGTGTTTTTAACTCGGGATTGACTGCGAGTCAATTGCGAGATCATAATTGGCTGCGAGCCAATTATGAGTCATATTCTTATGACACTCATGCAGTGAATATGTGCCACCTTGACTAGATAATATGCACATTAACTGCAAGCTAAAAAAGGTGTTTTTAACTCGGGATTGACTGCGAGTCAATTGCGAGATCATAATTAGCTGCGAGCTAATTATGAGTCATATTCTTATGACAATCATGCAGTGAATATGTGTCACCTTGACTAGATATGCACATTAACTGCAAGCTAAAAAAGTGTTTTTAACTCGGGATTGACTGCGAGTCAATTGCGAGATCATAATTAGCTGCGAGCTAATTATGAGTCATATTCGTATGACACTCATGCAGTGAATATATATCACCTTGACTAGATATGCACATTAACTGCAAGTTTTTGTCCACGAGACAATATTAACGCAAAATGCGTAAATACATACTACCTCCATATTCGTCCGCTCACTTATTGTATTCTTTAGAGATCCAAAATATGAGGTTGAGCCCCATGCACAAGACGAATTCACCATTCTCTGAACAAGGGGGAAGTCGTGGAGGGTCAAAGACGTGCCGCCAAGCGATTTAGCGTTCCGGTACGATGCCGTGTAGAAACCTAATAGGGGTATGGGTTTAATATAACTGCCATGCCCCTAACAGGTTAGCCCGCTACCATCTTAGACTGCATCGTCACTTATCATAAGGTGAGTTCGCAGTCAAGGGCTAACTTGTACGACCAACTATATCAGATTCGTCACTAAGGACCGGCTTAGCAAGCCTAACACAAATTGATTTCGTTTCGTTCACAAATACTCGAGAAGTATCCGGAACACAGGTAAATTTATTATTTACCTACTTTTAAAGAAGGTTACTTTTTACTCTTATTATATTTTTTTCGTGCGAGGTAGCAAACGCACGTGCACTGTTTGTTAAAACTTTTAAATGTGAATATTTAAGTGAAATGCCGAAACGAAAACGCGAACAATAGAAACGTAATCGTCGAAGGATTATTATAAAATCCTCATCAGACTCCCGGTATGCATTCATAATTCAACCTACCCTCTCATAAAAATATTTTTTCACTATCATAATATTGCATTAAAATACAGCTAAATTCTATCGCTTTCAAAGCAGAAAACCGGCTTATTCGAACGTACAAACGCCTGGTGATTGACCAAGAGTTAAAACGATGGCCGTCTACCTTACTTTTAATCATACCTGTGTAAGAAAAACATATCTACGATTGCATTTTTCTCAAGAAATCACAAATCATTGTGTAACTGAACAACCTGGCGGTTCACAGAGTGTTAACACGAAGGTTTCATAGAGATAAAACCTTAGTCTCGTACCTACATTTTCAGACGGTAATATTATGTAACAGAACAACCTGGCGGTTAACCGAGAGTTAACACGAGGGTTTAAATACACGCTAAAAGTTTCGTCTTGTACGTTCCATACAACAATGGGGTGTAGGCGAACAACCTGGTGGTTAACCGAGAGTTAACACGAAGGTTCAATAAATACCTACTAAAAGTTTCGTTTTGTACGTTTCATAAGATAATGTTGTATTGCCGAACAACCTGGCGGTTAACCGAGAGTTATCACGAAGGTTTAACAGATGATAGAAGTTACGCCTTGTATGTTTCATACGATAATATTCTGTAACCGAAAAACCTGGCGGTTAACCGGGAGTTAACACGAAGATTTAATAGATGCTCTAAGATTGTCCAGAGCTCGATCCAGAGCTCCTCGGGGTACTCGGAGAAATGAATATTCCAAAATTTGGTGAAAAATATAATAAATGAATAGACCTGAAAGAAACGTAAATCATTCAGTGAATGAAATAGTCAAGATCTCAGGTTCAAAATTTCCAGATGTAATTGTTCACAATATAAAACCTCTCAGTATAAATATACATACACCGTCAGAGAGGTAACAAGAGGTCGGAGATAATGAATATATCCTTTTTATCAGTTATCTAGGTACTTTAGTGTTATATATATTCAATTTATTTACGAATACTGTAGATACAGAAAACGAAAATAAAAGCTGCTAGCATCTTGCCTCATAGTGGTGTGCAAAGAAAATTTGCAACGAAAATGTGTGGTAAAATTGCAAAAATTACCCACAAGTTTTATGTTTTTCCTACCCACATGTTCTTGGGCTCAAATCTCTAGTTTTATATCTCCATCGTGCTGGAAGCATAATTTATCATACATCCGGTGACGTGTAAGAATGGTTGACTAAACTCAGAAGACGGCAGAAAAACAAAAACCAAATTGAGAACCTTTTCCGTTTTGGAAGTCGGTTAAACGGCGAGTATTTTTACGACCGGAAGTAGACTTCGTATGATGTACCTATCTAACAATGTAAAATTTCTATCGTATTATTGTTTTTTAAAAAAAGATTTTTCGCGGGCTAGCGGGCAAGCATTTCTGCAAACTCGGGATAATGCTGCCCGAAGCGGGATCTTAACTTTAGTATCTATACATCGTCCATATATTGGAAACAATCTTTGAAAAACCGTCATAAAACTGTCGTTATTATAATACGTACATCGTTATCACTCGTGGAAAACATACAATTTACTCCGCCTTAACAACATACTCCATAATAACTTGCTTATTGCAAAATTAAAACACTTGGTTTTTTGTAAAAAGAGTAAAGAGTATAGATCCACGCTGTCAGCGCGTCTACCTTAATAATTGACGGAGGGAAATGATTTAACGCATTTATTCAAAAATAAGTAGGTACTTGTGTATATTAAATAATTTATAATGACTGATGACACATGTTTTTAGCGACATGAACAACTAGGTTGTCCATTGTTAAAAAAGTATAGTAGCCTGATATCTCACTTAATTAAAACTTCTTACGTCAGTGGGGTTTAAAGCCCAAACCGACCGATTTACACCTCCAAGTCAACATTATTACTACCTAGTAGTCTATCACAATATCGACCGAGTATATGCATCATTTTTCATTTATATTCTGCGGGGAACTTATACACAGATAGGAATTTGTCGTATTCCATAATCTTGAATAAGGCATAATTTTTTGACAAACATCTTAAAATGGTACCATTATTAATAATTTTATTAAATTATGTGCCTGTAGTAGACCTCTACAACAGGACCAGAATAACCCGTTCTTCTCCCGCCGCGTTTTGAAAAATAATAATTTTCTCCCCCCTTCTGGGTAGGTTTCCACACGTTCAAACGTCCCATTGGACGTCTGTTGTGTGTAAATAAAACCAAGTACATACTGACCCAGCTAATATACTTTTGATTAGATTATAAATCTTGCAGCATTAACATAAATAATTATTGGTTTGCATCCAATCTGTAAGCTTGTTACTCAGGAGCTGATGTAAAAAGCGCAACATTGTATTTCTAAAGTAAAATGAATACTTAAGAAAAATCTTAGACTCATCTTAGCTATACGTAGATGAGAATCTCAAGAAATCCGCACATGATTCCAACCTTAAGCATAAAGCTGCTTAAAACATTACGACTCAAATAAGAGATTGGGAAGAATAAAAAAAAAAAAAAAAAAAAATTATTGACAACAATAATTAGTATCTATTCAACGTGGATACAGTTCTTGCAAAAATAGATATTTTCTGTATCTCTAAACATCTACATAGTATATATCTGAAGAATGAAGCGACGAAATATAATAGATGATCAAACGAACTTCCTGAAGTGAAGTTCGATCATTATTATATGAGTCGCTTCATTCGAAGATATATAAATAAATTCCCAACCCACCCAACCCCAAAACATATTTTTGCAATAACATTAGGTATATATCTCTAAAAAGAATGACGCAGTCAGGTAGAGACTAGAGATGGCTCAAGCGCGAGAATTTTGTCGATAAACTAAAATAAAACATCTCTAAAAATCGTACGATTGTTGTTGTATAATTAAGGAAACTACATAGTATATATCTTCGAATGAAGCGACTCATATAATAATGATCGAACTTCACTTCAGGAAGTTCGTTTGATCATCTATTATCACCATCATATTTTTATGTAACTGGACGTCAATAAGTGTAGTGCATCTACCTAAATTGAATAAATATTTATGACTTATGACTTATGACTTATGAAATATTATAGGCGTATTTTGTCGAATCAAGGACCTACGCAATTCAAAATCACTACTTTATTCTGTCACAAAATATTCTCTGTACCATATTAGTTACTCCTATCTCTGTCATAATAAAAATATCGCCGTAGCATCGCTTCGAGCATTTAACTCAAAATAGCATCATCGTTTGACATGCTTGTCCATTAAAATAATACCTATGAGGTTTCCAAACCATCATGTAACGTCTTAGGTATTTATAATACCTGAATCGTCATAATATTTCATAATAAATCTTCGAGCCTCTAGTCTTCATCTTTCTTTGATATTTCTCTCTTGCATATCAACAAATAAATAAATTAACGCGGCGCGTACACTCCTAATTATAAAATATAATATCCTTTCAAATATTCTCCATAATTCATATATTCTTCATTATTAACATTCAACAAGGCTCTAGGTCTTTCACTAACACCAGCGCGGTAGATAATGATCAAGAGTCTAGACAAAATATACATCGTTGAATGAGGAGGTACTAAGTATGCGCAAAATATCGCGTTCGAATAATAATCATCTTCACATATAAACGTCTGTCTTAATCCGATTTAAATATTCGTCAATACCTATTTAAATATATGTAGCACTTCTACAGCCGAAGGGTGATCAAGCCTTGGGTTAGTAGAGTCCTAATTTGTCCTAGTCGGGTAAAGTCTCTACTTAATTGACTATAGCATGAAATTTCTGTGCTACAACAGAAAGAAAAAGAATTCTCCTTATTTCTTACTGATTTCCTTGTACTTGCAAATTGCATCTCGAGCAATATCATTGTCTCGTAATACAATGAATTTTTGGTACGCGTGTGTCGTTGACCACGCGATTACATCGTAATATTTCTTTGAATTATTATTTAACTTCTATATAAAGTAATCTAACATTGTAGGAAAAAAATTATGACATCTACTTGATTAAAATAATACCGTGAAAAATACGTACCTACCTACTAAATGCTAACTGAAGAAAAAAAATACCAAAACGAAAAATGCCAAAAATAATTATAATTATAAAAACTAATAATTTTAAACCTATTGCCCATAGCGAAGTAATAAATGCACTTACTTTATCGACGCATATCAATTTTTATTTATCTGGCCTGTGCTTCGTCGCCGTCACGTCGTCGTAGAATAACTGGAAGATGCAATGGTCTTCGGACAACAGCTTTGGGGTCTGGACCTTTTCATGCTGCATCTGGGTGGGCTGGGATAACCCTGGACTCCTCGAACTGGGCCGGGAATACCCTGGACACCTCCTAGTTGTGGCCGGGATAACCCTGGACGCACGGTGATGGTAGGCAAACGATGAAGCTTGCTGAGATGAGCTTGCGATTTAGATATCTTCTGAATTGTAGACTACTTATTGTGCTTTCTTCTTGGTATTTTTGAGCTTCTTTATTATAATTATCTTCTTTCTTAATCTTCATATTATAGGCTGGGTATATAATTAAAATCTTGAATCTTGATAACTAATAATTATCTTCTATATTATTCTTCTTGCTGGCCGCGTCTTGAGGCTTTGTGGTCATCTTCGTATTCGGTGCCCAGCCGGTGCACGCAGATAAGTAGCGCGCACCGACTGGCAGGGTCGCCATGAAGTAATGCGGTTTTTTGGTTCGTATAAAATGATAAGATATTGGTGGAGACGTCTTTATTCCAAGGTGTCTTAATATCAACTCTTTAATAACTAACAGAAAGAATAACGAAACCTTACATGCTATTGTTATAATATTATTTCCTAATCTAACCTACTTACATTTTCAATGGACCTTTCTTCCAAATCGATGAGTATACAACCTACATCGATTTATTGAGGAGTTGCATCTTTATGTTCAACTGAGTACATATTACACTGACATTAAAAAAATTAAAGACTATGTTTACTTGATCCGATCTTAAATTCCCTGTCCACTGAAGCGTAGGAGGGCACGAGTGTGTCGACCAATTGGATACTTACTGTTCATGGTACTTGATATAATGATATAATCTATACTAATATTATAAATGCGAAAGTTTGGATAGATGGATGGATAGATGGATGTATAGATGGATGTTTGTTACTCAATCACGTCCCAACGGCTGAACGGATCTGGATGAAATTTGGCACAGAGATAGATAATAGTCTGGAATAACACAGGCTACTTTTTATCTCGGAAAATTAAAGTGGTCCCGCGGGAACCAAAAAACCTCAATTCACGCGGACGAAGTCGCGGGCATTAGCTAGTATATGATATATACGAAACACTGTAGCTTTTCAAATTCACGCTATCATAACTTACCAATTCTGTTAAATTGTGTTGCCTTTACCAAACTCCAAAAAAACCTCATCTGATTTTTTTTTAAATCCACTACAAGTAAGCCCTTGACTGCGATCTCAGCTGATGGTAAGTGATGATGCAGTCTAAGTCTAAGTCTAAGATGGTAGCGGGCTAACCTGTTAGGGGCATGGCAGTTATATTAAACCTACTAGCTGATGCCCGCGACTACGTCCGCGTGGTTTGGCGGGACCCTCGAACCCGATTGCAGCGCCCCCTACCGGGTCCAATTGTGAATATAAACCATCCCGGGGTCCAGACAAACCCAACAAAAAAAGAATTAGCGAAATTGGTCCAGCCGTGTCCCGCCCTGAACCTCGAACCCGATTGCAGCGCCCCCTACCGGGTCCAATTGTGAATATAAACCATCCCGGCGTCCAGACAAACCCAAAAAAAAAAGAATTAGCGAAATTGGTCCAGCCGTTCACGCGTGATGCCGTGGCCAAGGGAAATAGGGATTCATTTTTATATTATATCCCTATTTCAACCCTTTGGGGGTGGAATTACGAAAAACTGTGAAATACGTATGTCTTCATTTTCAACCCGCAGCTCATATACCAAGTTTCATCGATATAATTTGAGAAATGACGGACTTTCATACAAACTTTCAACCCCTATTTCACCCCTTTGGGGGTAGAATTTCGGGATAAAAAGTATCCTATGTCCTACCTCGTAGTATGGGCTCAAATCGTGCCAAGTTTCGTTTGAATTCATTCAGTAGTTTCGGCGTGATGCGCGGCCAAGATACAGACAGACAGACAGACAGACAGACAGACAGACAGACAGACAGACAAAAATGAAAAAAATTACAGATTTGGCTTCAGTATCGAATAATGAGTGCCCTCCAAAAAAAATTTTCAAAATATCTTCAATGTACAGAATTGGACCTGTTACAGTTTTATTATAAGTATAGATACCCCTATTCGGTTTCTACGCGGCATCGTACCGGAACGCTAAATCGCTTGGCGGCACGTCTTTGCCGGTAGGGTGGTAACTAACCACGGCCGAAGCCTCCCACCAGTCCAGACCAGGGAAAATTCAGAAATTATCAATTCCCAAATTGACCATGCCGGGGATCGAACCTGGAACCTCCGCACGTCAAAACAACAGCGCTACACATTGCGCCACGGAGGTCGTCAAAAATAATACTAGGTACCCTTCTAACTCTCTTGATAATACCAAACGAAGAACAGAAATTCTTAATGAGTACGATGCTGAATTATTACGATGGTGCAAAAAGTCAGTGCTCGTAGGCATTTAGTGGATCATAATAAAATACCTACTTTCGTGGTATATAACGACGTCGATCAAGCTTACATTCATGAACATTTGTATTCTGAGTAGGTACGACTGGAAGGGAATGTTCGGTAGAGATAAGGCGGAAGTAGGTAAATACCACACAGTCATAATACCTTGGTGAGGTATTCCGAAACAATGTTTGCTTTCATACTTATCTTAATACAGCGAACATTTATTGTGACATTAGTAGTACTGTGTGCTTGAGTCGTCGACGTAATAAAAAAGCTCCCTTCCAAGATAAAGCGAGTTCCTTTGAAATAAATAAACTCGTAAAAGTGTCCCCCATTTTCTTGCAACAAACGGATTGTATTACACAGTGACATACACACATATATTACACGCTTTATGTCATGGAAATATACCTAATACCACAGGATGTTACTATGTTTAAAGAAATTCTAAAGTTCTATGATCTTACACAGAATCCCCATTAAAAAATCTACCCTAATTTAAAAATAATTTTAACGAATTTCTTTTCAAACGCGCATCTACCTAGGCTTCGGTGACAAAAAATCTTGTTTAATATCATTGATTTTTTATAAATTTACTACCGTTTAATATTAAGAGCCAATATGACGTGAAAATTCATAATTCATAATTCATTTATTTATTTGATGAAAAGATGGAAAGATGGAATGACAGATTGATATAATATATGGGTTCAAATGAGAAACTAAGAATTTTCTAAGCTATTGAAAGGTGTATCAAAATGAATTCATACGCGTTTAAACATACTTTCACATTATGTACCTATTTGTGTCTACCTGCCTCTGGTACAGATATAGGTTAAATTCTGAAAACATATCTACATACTCATCTCGCGCTACATAAAAGAAAATAAAGAGTTCTTACGGGATTTTTATAAAAACCCAAATTCACTCGAAGAAAATTGCGGGCATCAACTAGTTCGAGTAATAATTTAAAATCCTTTTATAATTAATGATGTAAATAAGAAAATCAAAATAGCACGACATCGATCGTTATATTATTATACGGGCTGATATATTATCACTGAACCGCGCGTGCGGAGTTCCTTAACAATTTGTGGTATTGTCGGCTGACAAAAAGCCGTCGTTTGCCCCGGGATCACTCCATTAGGCCCGGAAAACTCGCAAGACGTGTTTGCCCGAATTACGATACAAAGTGTAGAGCTATTTCTATTACTTATTTGTGCGGGCTTCGTGAATCGTGAGCAATATTGTTTTGAGAGTTGATTTATGATACCCTATGTATAGGCGTTTTCAGAATTTCGATCGTAATTTCGTATTTCTTCTCGATTTACCTATATAACTCCTAAGCGTTTCAGTACATTTCAATGCGTAAGTACTTCACCAATATTTAGAACTGGTAGATGATGCCCGCGGCTTTGGCCGCGTGGATTAAAGTTTTTTTGCTTTTCGCGGACACTTTAATTTTCTGGGATGAAAAGCCGCCTATGGGAATCTTCCCCGGGATACCACCTATCCCTGTACCAAAACAAATTAACTTTCACTTTTCAGATTTATTTTATTAGTTTTTATGCTTGCCTGATCCAGCGATACCTAATACATTAATTTTCCTAATGGGTATCCTAAGGTTTTTTAACAAAAGCAGGTTCCTCTCTCATCATATCTGATCTGATCTTTCCAATCCTATTAGGTTCGGAAGTTTTTGTGTTTAATTGTTCCTAACAGAAACAAAATTAATCTTGTGATTCATTAATTTATTTTTCAATCGTTTTCCCAAAAGCTTCCAATTCACGGTACATTAGCTGGAAACTTCTAGAATTAATTGGAGATCTAACTAAATTTCTAGATGGTCGCCACATCTCAAGAAATTAATGAATCTACCAAACTTTTTTCCACCTAATCATAAAGGCTGTGAAGTACTAAAATGAAACAACGACCTTTTGAACTTTAGTTCATTATAATTCCTAGAAAATCTCTTGAATGTCTTTATTAATTATTATTTTTGTTGTCTTTAATATTTGGAAAAGCAAAAATATAAAAGTTTTAACAAAATTAAGACAACCGTTGCTCTTCCAAAGGTCTTTAACCTGTGACAGACAGACAGGCGGACATTGAAATTCCGTAAACAAGTCTACCGAACAATCTGAAAGAAAATTTTATTGCGTACCATTAAAGGAGCTTCGGCCATTAATATTAATGACTTTGTCGTTGTAACCAAAAATTGGGTCGGACTTAGTCAATCGTTTGAAATGGTCAATGATCTTTTATATAATATGGGAATGGTTCTATGAATAATATTATATTAAATCTACGAGCCGTTTTAAATTTTAATCACGATTAAACCTTAATTATTTATTTTAAATTAGTTCCATCTGAAAAATAGCCCGCCGAACCCGCATTATTGGAGTAGCATGGTGGGTCGAAGCTCTAATTTCCTCTCTCCTATGAGAGTGGAGGTCTTTGCCCAGAAGTGGGACGTTAATGGGCTGTAGTGGTGGTGGGCAGTGGTGGAAAAATAAACAAGTTATAACGTTTCAAAAACCTGAAAGGCTGTCAGAATTGGTAGGTTACTGTTTTAAGATTTATTTTTTCTGGGGGCTATCTTATCAAAAGTTTAAATTTTAAAACTGTAGGTATCACTAACAATTTCCAACATCAGTAGGTAAGTTTTAAAAAAACCCAAAAGAGAAAAAAACAAATGTTCCTTTTAAAGCGAGATTAGCAATCGTACTTCTAATATCTCTAATCTAATATGCGGAAGGACGTGGGAGCCCACCGCATTATTATTCCAAGAAAACTCCTACCATTATTAATTGATCAATGGAAAGGGGTCACGACCTCAGTTATAAAGAATACGACGCAGAGAGAGGGACTTGATTTTTAAAGATTTATTTATATATATACAAACAAAAATAGTGTGAATAGTATGGCGTTATTGGAATCTACATACTCACTTTACATATTGTCTATCGTACCAATATTAACATGACAACACAAGTTGATTAAAAGCGAGCTGCAGATTCCAGCATCCTGTTGTTTCAGACTCTCCAAAATAGTTCGGCGAACTAAGATGGAATTTATGCTAATTCCTGGTTTGTTATGAGATTGTACTCCCCGAAGCTATAAGTTTAGTAAAACTTTACCATAAATTGGTTCTAGCATTGCGCTTTGTCCACTATATTCGCTGTCTTCTCTATTATTATCTGTAAAATTTTGTGCTTATATTATATAGTCCCACAAAGTTATCTGCTGGTGATAGCGTCGCTAGTATAGTATATTAAAAATAAAATAAAAACAAAAACGAAACAGTTTTAAAAATTTGTTCCAATTATGGCCACCGGGCTAGATAAGTTGGTGGGACTTTATACAATAATATTATGGTCACATTAAACCAATATTGGACTGATCGCTGTCGTCGTTTCAACTGAAAGACATCCGCTCACCGTTGTTGGACATGCATTTAGCAAGAAAAGTTTACAATTATTTTGCTATAATCCGCCAACAGAAAAAAATCTGTATGGTCAAAAATGCAGTTACAAGCGACGCACCGCTTACCTTCCCAAGCAAGAAAGCCAAGTTCCATAGCAAGCAATGCCACCACCACTCACATGCACCACCACACAAGACTTTTATACTACTCTCAACGCACGTTTCGCTCCGACACCGGACCATCTTCAGGAGATGTTGACTTTACAATGCAAGATTATCTAACATACATTTCTTGAAGGGTCCACCACGTTATGTGGCGCGTATCCAACAGCTCCCTACGACTAGTTTAATATCGTCTGTCGTCCTAATCGGAGTCTACCACTACTGCGCTTTACGTAAACTCGCTGCGGTGCGAGGTTTCCACTAAAACAACATATTGCATTTACATAGTGAAGATTAAAGCAAAGGATCTCATAAAAATGTACACCGCATATATTTACGTGCTTAATGAATGAAACGTAATTAATGAAATTCCCCAGATAGCAGTTCTAAAACAATAAAACATTATGATAATGTAATGAAAGCCTTATCGCTTTACAATAAAAATTGATTTGAAATACAAACAAGAAAACCGATATTTCGCAATCTTCGAAACGTCTTAAGACCTGAAAATGAAAGTATAATTGAATTTCCCAGCCCACAAAAAGACCAGCTCAGAAAAGGGCATTACAATGCTAATACAATCTAATTCAATGCCTCTCGATAAAAGTAATAGGGCTAATTCAGGCATGGGTAATCGCGCGGATTTGTGTCGTGCGATTTCAAGACGTGCACGTGAGCGTGCAAATTCAAATCTCATTTCACTTCTTATATACGCAGTTATAGCAAATCAAAAAAAACTTCAGGCTGGTCATAGATAGCACAGCATATTGCGACTATTTTTGGGCATTTGAAGAAAGTCTTTTGACCTGATAAACAAGAAAACTCGGGACAAAAAAGCGCAAGAACAAGAATACTCATAAGAAAGCTCAAGTTCATTCAGCGGGAGCATTCAGAGTTTCTTCACACGACCAATACTAACGAGAACTAATGTAAGCGATATAGCTCGACGTGTTTCGAAGCTGAAGCGAAAGAATAGTTGCTGGAATGTCTAGCTCACAATGGAATCCGCAGCTTTGGTAGACTCCGCCCTGGATCTGCGGTGGTGCAAAACCGTGGCATTTGAAAGTCCTTGCAAGAGGTGTATGGTATGTCAAACTGTGGACGTCTATCGGTTGACGACGCCAAATTTAAACAAGAACCGCACGAATGCCACCATGTCTGAGCTAGCCTTAAGGGTACATTGATGGAGGGAATTCTCGGAAGGACTGCATATCGTAACAGATATCTCAACCCCTAATCTAAGTGGAAGGCCTAATGTCGCCTACTAATCAGACGAAAAGCTTGCCTAGGATTTTTAAATACAAAAGTTTCGAGCTGTTCTTGTACCATGAAACCCTAAATATTCTAATAATGCTTTGAAATCGGAGACAAAATATTATTTAAAATGGATACGAGCACAGCAAGGTTTTCGAAACAAATACTCCAAAACAAAATATATAAGCGTTAACTTAATAAACTAGGTATTCCTTTCATGAAGTTTTTTAAAATTTGAAAGTACTGTACACAATGTATGTGAGTACGTTATACCACTGAGGTAATACACAAGACATTATCAAAATCCCCAATCTGTGTTAATTAAGAAACTTCATCCTTCCCTGACTTTCCACGCAAGCTTAATTAATCCCCCGAAAGGCAATCTTTGTCGCTGGAATAATTATTTTATCTGTAGTGGCGTTCAATCAGCACTTTATTTCGATTGGATTTAATTTTCCAAATTCTTGAATGTCTGCAAGCGGACTTTTATAAACTTAATAATTATAGTATTACAATTTACAGAAAGTGCTACATATTTTATCACTTTTAGTTTCACAATACTTCTGCTTGATGAAGTTTAAAGTTTAAATCCCGATCTTGAGTTCACTGTGCGCCCATAGACGGCACGACACGGCAGTGGATGTTTCCCGCGACGAATAGAAATTTAACTTAATAGTATGACGATAAAATAAAAATTTCAATGCCTATAAAGCATACCGCTAGTGCCTAAAGTGTTTTGTACCTACGATGCTTTTTTTTAATTTATAAATTAGCGCTTGGCTGCAATCAGACTTGCTGGCAAGTAGTGATGCAGCCTATGGTGGAGCGCTTGTCTAGAAGATGCCTATTCACTCTTGATTTGAAGACACCAACATTATAAGCAGAAGGAAAAACGGAAGCCAAGAAATTAATAATTGATAAAAATTTAATAATGTTTTTCTATTGTTTCAGGGCTTTCCTTAGAATAATATGTGTGTGCTGCCCGAGAAAGTTGCGTCGGAAATACCAACCACAACTCCGCTTCCAGCAATCTAAGGTAACATTCATAATTAAATTAAAATCGCCCTTATTGACAATGATAAAAATATATGCTGCTGAGTAGTACCAGCTTAGTAGATCAATATGTCGAACAGTTGGCCAAATTTCATAAAAGGCAATCTTCAAAAAATCTTTCTACTCTAACATGACTCTAACTAGTTATTTGTATTCGCGACTACGTCTGCGTGAAATTTTTTGTCTATTTTTCCGTGAGACGTGTGTTAAGCGGTATTCTTCTCAAGAATGTCATAGGCCATACTGCCAACGCTTTAAGCCATATTGTTTCATTATTGTTGACTTTCATGTTTTAAAATTATTATAATCATTATACTTAGACTTCGCCTGCGTGGATTAAGTTTTTTCAATTCCCGCGGGATCTCCTTAATTTTCCGGGATAAAAAGTGTCCTTCCCCGGGATACAACCTATCCCTGTATCAAATTTCATCAAAATCGGTTGAACAGATCATTTTTTTTATTTCCGTGGGAACTCTTGAATTTTCCGGGATTAAAAGTAGCCTATGTCCTTCCCCGCGATACAACCTATCCCTGTACCATTTCATCAAAATCGGTTGAACAGATGAGCCGTGAAAGCGTAGCAGACAGACAGACAGGCACACTTTCGCATTTATAATATTAGTATGGATATTAGTATGGATTTTAGTAGAACTTCAAGATACGTGACATCAAACTGTAATTTTGAGTAATATTGCTTAAGTATTGCTTTGGCAGTTGGCAGTATGGACCCAGATCTTAATCAAAATTTATGAAAATTGGTTCAGAGATGAATCAAAAAAAAATAGGTTACATACCTACACAGACACGTAGGCAAACACGCATTATATTTTTATCTCATTATGGGGCCTGTTTTAGTTTATTTATAGGCATTTCAGAAGTATGTCGTAAATTATAAAATTTGTATTGACGTTGTTTAATTTTTAGCTTAGTTTAAAAATTCTTTTACTTTCAGTGGCGAACGACCCGCCGTTATTACTCCTCCGGCGAACTTCAAGCTATGAGACAAAACTCGTGCGAGCAAACGTTCATATAGCGGACATATTGTAGCGGCCCAACTTTATTCTTCACCTCATTATCTCTTGTACTTCAAGTGCCTTCTCTAAAATAATATCTTCCTACAGTTTTTGTACTTTCATAAAATTCCCTGACTCAATTTTTCAACTCAAACTCGTAGCAAGATTTTGAAAATCTGTATTTGGTTTTAAAAGAGAGGTACGTGTGATTATACCACCTTTTGCACTGTATAAGTGACTTCGCCTTCCTTGGCATGTTTTATCTGTGAAACATTTACATGTATCCCGCACAACTCCAATGTTATTAATGTAATCATTTATAAAGCTTTCCGCGTTTATGTTCATAATAACCATGTCACTGTTTTAAATTGCTCCGCTCCAAAATGCATGTTTCTATTGATAGTCGTAAAACTGTGCTTCCATTTATACTGTGACCCGCTAGCTACATCGTCGCAACGAAACCTAAATGTTCACACGTTTCCTCTTTGCATGAAATAATCTGAATAACAAATGTGTGACTTTGCTTACAAAACACTTTTCATCCCAAATCCGTGTAGTTTCAACTCATATGCAAAGCTCACTGCACCCTACGAATTTTAAAGCGTACTTGTTTACTTCTTATGTCCTGCAATGCTATGTGATGTTATTTCTGGAATAAATGTGCAATTATTATGATCCCACAAAGTTCAACTATTCTAACAAAATCTTAGATTTTTATTAATGAAGCTGAAATGATAGAATAATTTAATCATTAGAGCAATTCCCAGAACTTCTGCCTGGGTCTGCTTATTATTCCGAGCCTATTTGACACACTGCAAAGTTATTAACAAAGATCTATAGAGCGACTCTGACCTCCGCAACCTTTTTCCTGCAATGTCTTCTTATAAATCGGGAACCTTAATCCATTAATTTAATATAAAAACTTTTACTTTTAAAATTCAACTGCAGATTCTGAATGGGTCCTTAGCATTGGTTTATATTTTGCAGTATCCAGTGACAACGATGATGTATTCATCGGTGTCGCAGCACGAGATGTGTCGGCTGTGACATCAGGCGCGTGCGGGGACCTGCCGCCCGACCCGCACGCGCTGCTCTTGATGTCGGGGCCGCCGCTCCCAGCGCAACGCCAGGAGAGATGGCAACACACCCTCCAACGACTACCCAATGAGGACGATAGAAGAACCAAATGCATACGACGAACCTATCCAATGCCTAGACCGTCACATTTGCACGGAGACTTCCTTTTGTGCAGATTCGGAATCAGTCAGCGAAATTAGCATAGAAAGCGATTCCAGAAATCCCTCTATCAAACGTAATCTTAGCAAAAAGAGAGTCACGTATCAAACCAAAGCTGAAATAAATTCAAATTAGGCGTTCAACATTATATTATTGTTTTAATCATGCAGTTGATAAAATTAAAATTAATTTCAGAATTGATTGATTTGTTAAATGCAACAATAGTAAAAAAAGACTAAGTACGAATGTTGTATATTGTATTAAGATATGCGTTAATAACTTTAGCTTTTTCATTGAGTTCAATAAACTTAAGAAATAGAAGTGTAATCTTATTCTAACCTCTAGAATTCTGACTTTAGACCATTAATCAAAAAAGGACGCAAGTAGCTTTTTCTCCTTGAAGACAACCCATAGTAAAAGCAATTAGATCTCCTATAATTATTGTATCGTACTCCTATATTGTTTGTACAAAAACATACTTAGTATAGAAGTCAAATTATGAAAATATCTAGTCACTTTAATTGTGAGATAAATGCGATCAGGAGCTGTGATTTACTAGCTGTGTATATATTATTAGCGTCTTTTTAACATAATATAATAATATCACATGAATATGCTTCAGATTGTAAGAATTAAGGATATTGTAATTTGTATATAAATAACATAAGGGAAGTAATGCGCTTCGAAACTGTAAATAATACTTAATTATTTGTTCAAACTTTAATGCTCCTAAATTCTTCTAATATTAGTTATCAAATAAATATTATAAATGCGAAAGTTTGGATGGATGTATGGATGTATGGATGTATGGATGTTTGTTACTCAATCACGCTCCAACGGCTGAATGGATCTGGATGAAATTTGGCACAGAGATATATTATAGTCTGGAATAGCACATATGCTACTTTTTATCCCAGAAAATTAAAGAGTTCCCGGAACCAAAAGACCTCAATCCACGCGGACGAAGTCGAGGGCATCAGCTAGTAAGTTATAATTGAAATTGTACTGTAAAGTCGCGTTTTTAAATCAAAAGAATTATTTGTAACAAAACCATAAAATATATGGATTTTCAAACTTAAACGGTAATGTTACAAAACGATTTTCATCAATGTTAGATATTTTTATTACATGTTATAGAAATTCGACTGTATTAGTTTCTATATATTGTAAAATATATAAATTATTATATTATATTCAATAAACATTCCATTTTATGTAATCTTCGTGGCATGTTACGGTGTTATGAGTTGAGCGATGACTATTATTATTGTGGTTAAGATTAGTAAAGAGTGATTTCCATAGAGATACTAAGACATTTTATCAATTATTAAAAGTTCAAAATAGAAAGTTGAAGATTTAAAACTTGGAAATGACCATAGAAAAAATGGCAGACATTTATTTACCGCCTTCATCTTCCAAAGAAATAAAATTTACGTTAAATGTAAATTGCATAAACAACACCAGCGTGCCTGTTTTCTTATTGTAAAATAATATTTAATTCAATTATAAAATAACCTATAATATTCACGGATCTATATGTTAAGCTGTTTTATATATCTAATATTAATTATGAAACAAATGCTAGTCAACAAACTGTGAATAATAAATGTAATTAATAGCTACTTACCTTGTAAAATGCGTCGTCGTAATATTTATATTAAAATATTTTTCCAATTTAATTGTTTTATTTTACTTGAAATTTTTAGTTAATATTTCTCTGCGTTGAATATTTCATCATACTAATATTATAAAATATGAGAAAGTGTGTTTGTTTGTTGGCTTGTTGGTTTGTCCGCCGCAACGGAGCAAGGGATCGACGTGATTTTTAGTATGAGTATAGTTGAGGACCTAGAGAGTTTTATCCCGAAAAATTAAGGAGTTCCCGCGGGAATAAAAAAAACTCAAACCACGCTTGCGTAGTCGCGGGCATCAGCTAGTACCTATTATATAAATGAGAGAGGAGTTAACAGAACGGACTGTCTAATACAAAGCTGGTTTAATATAAAGGAGCCTGCTTCATTGAGTAAGTAAGTATTCAGATTTATATAGTTTTTTTTATAAAAGATTCGTTAATACAGTTATTATTAATGTAGACTTTCTTAAAGTAAATGTAATATAATGTAACATAGCATAATAATCCGAGAGTTATAAAGTAATTTAAAACTTGAGTAACTTTTCCTGTCGATCTCTAGCAATATTCAGAAAGGTTCAAATTAATTTAAAACACGAACAATGTGATATCTCAATGCTACTTATAAAGTAACTCTAATTTATTCTCAGAATAAAACTCCTGAAAACTTAATATAAAGTGTATTGAAAATTCTCCTTTAATTTATACCATCAACTTTTACAAATCAAAATACCATGAAAACCTCAATCAAAAACCTCTTTGTATGATGTTTCCCCTACCTTCACAAAACTATTTTAATTTTCATAAATTCGTTATAAGCGTTGATTAATAATAATTATAATAATATGGTTGATCCTTTATAATATTAAGTTTTCATTTGTTAGGACCATAAACATATCTGTATTTTCAGGCCAGATGAAAAAGGTACATCGAAAAAAAAAGGTTTCAATGACCTTTTGGCTGGAGGATAATTTATATGGTTAGACATTTGGTGCTTTTTATTGGTCGTCTTTTGCGAAATGAGAGGGACGAAACAGCTGATGCCTAAATTGATTTTTTTCTAGTTTTCCACTTTTATTTTTGCCTTTGACAAATTTTAATAAATATTTAGGTAAGTACATAAATAATATGATACTGGTAAGTATGTGTATTGATTTTCATAGGAGTATACTTTTTATTAAATTTTATAAAATTAGAGCTCAAATCTAATTGTATAAAATGTAATATCTTTAAACTTACTCAAACATTAGATACTTTGTTTTTACGCTTAATTTTCAGTCTTTGGCATATCGCACTAACGTACATACGAATACACTCATACTCATAGGTTGCGTGCACTCCTTACGCTCGTTGCAGGTATCTTACTAACAAAAGTGATGTAGGTACATAATATTATTATGTCATACGTACATTAATTTAGCAACCATTTATAACGGCATAGAAGATTATAACCGCTGCATTATGTTCCAATAATTCCGTTACTTACCATTTATAAATTTAAAAATATTTAATTTAGGAAATTGCAAAAATCTCAGTAATCGCCAATCTGTTTTAAAAGAGAATCAAAAACACCGTGCAATTTTAATGGCACATAATTTCATATCTCTTGAAATCTCCTCGAAGTTAAATTGCAACCATATTTCGTATTAAAACGGAATCGGAATCTATACAATTTGCGGAATAGAAGAATCTTCGTGCTGAAGAGCTTTTGTTTTCAACTGCTAATTAAATAAAAACTTAAAACTGCTATTTAAAACTATTCTCAATAACACTCTTTCATCTCATCATATCCCTTCAGGCATTTTAACAAAATGGTAAGTATTTTTCTTATGATGATAATAATCAGGTGGGTGCTAGATACTTCCTTATATATGATTCTACTCTTCTAGAATAAGTATGATTTCAACTCTGATTTAATATAACGTGATTTTAGCAAGCAGAGATTTGAAGGCCAAATAAAGCCACTCCTTATTAAAGTAATAAGTCATTTAATTTTTGAAACAAGCATTCCAAACAGTAAAAGAGTTGAACCAATCAAGCAATGTCCAACATTATTATTAGAGTAATTCAGAACTTTGAGCTTAACTCATTTAACTTTGGTATTTCAACGCTTCCGATATAAAGTTGTGAAGTTGGCACTTTTGTAAAGACTACAATCGACAAACTTGGAGTGTAAGTTAAAGACCAAAACCAGGATTGTCATCAACTCACTTAAAGTTCCCAATTACAAGGCAACGCTATTTGGAGATCCCCACGTGATCAAACCAGAAATGAAGAGATCCGTAGGAGAACCGATATAGCCCGAAGACTTGCCAAGCTGAAGTGGCAATGAGCGGGGCACATAGTTTGGAGAACCGTTTGGGGTCCCAAGGTGCTGGAATGGCGACCCCGCAGTGTAGCGTCGGCAGACCCCCCACACGGTAGACGGACGACATCAAGAGAGTCGCAGGGAGTCGCTGGATCCAGGCGGCGCAAGACCGTGGCTTGTGGAGGATCCTACAGGAGACCTATGTCCAGCAGTGGACGTCCATCGGTTGACGGCGACGCTATTTGGTGTACAAGCTACCAATATGGTATGCAAATGGTATGCGAATGGTATTATATAGGTACGTCAACTAATACACATTTACAAAAATATTATATTCTCATTTACTTAAAATAAAGATGCTATTATTGAAAATACTTCCAAATACAATTTCATAACCTAATATTATTATAACATTTTTAAGAATATTGGATAGAAGCAGGCGTTACTTTGCGGAAGTCCATGACATTGAAAAAAACTAGAAGTTTAATTCGCTATAATCCGCCACAGAAGGTAAATATATGTGGTACAGTGCGTATCTTGAACTTGCGGCCCGCGATATTCTCCACACCACATAAATCTTCCAAAATACCCTCAACGTACGTTTCACTCCGACACTGGAGCATCCTCAGGAGATGTTGACTCTACAATGCACGATCGTGAAGTGACGATTTTGTCGCAAAATCTGTCTTTTATAACTTTTTTAGCATGACTCAAACTATATCCCCGCCCCATCCCCTCTACTACTATATAATTTGAGGAAAGGTGAATTTGACTTTAATTAAACTTATCAAATTCACCTTAACTCAAATTATATAGTTTTTTTCAATTTTTAAGAATGTTTCAGATAGTCTGATTATTTGTTTGTATTTGCGTGAAAAGGTAATAATATGGTTAAAGGTAATATGACGGGCATTTTGATCCAGTTCCGGTAGATTAACTAAACCATTAAAAAACACTTCCAGAAGTTTATTTGAATAAAAAACAATGATTTTGATTTTATTTTGATACAGGCAGAACTTATTGGTGGACCAGCATACATTTGCTTTCATAATACCTATTAAGTATGGATAGCCTGAACTCAACATCAATCCAATAACAGAAATAGTTCAGCAATTAAATGCTTAAGTTAAAAACAAATAAATGCAGCCATTTCCCGTGCCCTTAATCATACGCTTTGCTTTAAACACATTTATATCGCGCCATCAACATCGGCAGCCATTTTTTACGTGAAATTGGAAAGCCGTGTAAATATAGAACGAATGATTTATTTACGCTAATCGCACGTGAATGCAGATCTTAAAATAAAACATGATTACGACCTTTATGGGGGTGCCAAGGTTTCGCATGGAACTTGGAAGTAAGTAAAATGTATCGATTTGTTGCATGTGTCACGAAATTGTTAAAGACCTTTCAGAGACTGATTTGTATCGCTTTCATCGATAAAGAAAGTCGAGTTCCTGAACCAATTTTATTTTACCTTGTACATTTTTGAGTACTTCTATTTTAATTTTATTATGTAGACATTGTGGCTAATTATACTTTGCATCGCAAAATAATAATTTAAACTAGAATGTTTTATAAGGGTGTTATAGATAGACACTCGTGGCAGTCCAGATTACGTTTTCCCTTGCGTTACCCTTACATTTTTATTTCCACGCTAGAATAAAATCACTAAGTGTATACAGATCATATCACGTATTCCCACACCGTGTCAGAAGTTAAATAGAAATGGGGTCTTCGGTTTCTCACTAGATTGGGACTGATTTAATAATCCGCTCACTTGTGCGTGGAATTTTGAAGACAGTATTATAGAAATCGTATAATATTGTATTGAGCAAAAGTTTTAAAAATATTTTTATAGATATTTCTATATCTCCTTTCAGTTTAGAACAGTCTAGTTTCTTGCTAGATTTTCTCACTAGGTGGATTCACTTGACGATTCGAAAACACTCGTACTCCCTGGCGCTGATCACAAGCTAGGGCAATTTGGGAATTTATAATTTCTGAGCCCGCCAACCCGCATTGGAGCAGCGTGGTGGGTCTAATCTCTAATTCCCTCTCTCCTATGAGAGTGGAGGTCTGTGCCCAGCAATGATACGTTAATAAGCTGTAGTGGTGGAAATATTCTCTGGTCTGGGCACAGAATAGGTACCACCCTACCGACAATAACGTGCCGCCAAGCTTTTTACGGTCCCGCGGTAAGATGCCAACAAGATGAAAAAACTGATTAGGGCTGAGTTTGATATTATCTTCTTTACCCCTACCAAGTAAGCCTGCTAGCATCTTAGTCAGCATCATTACTTACCAGCAGTTGAGATCGCAGTTTGACTGCGATCTTGTAGTACTAAAAGTAGTTAAAGAAAAATAGTTTTAATCATTTTACGGGACACTAAATCCATATACCATGTTACGAGACACAGGTAAAAGGTTTGACAGTGACAGATTTCGGCAGTGGACTGCTACCTAGAGATAAGGGTCGATTTATTTATGTCATTAAGCACCTCGAGTTCGTATATACATATAGGATTCTGACTGATATGTTTAAAATTGAAATCTACAGGTGCCACTCTCCATACAATCTATCACCTTTAGGTTGCCTGTCAGTCCACTTGGAGTTATAAGGCCCGACCGCCTTTACACCCAAAAATGTGATAAATTATGACATATCATCACTATCACTATCACTACATATTATAAAAAAAAGTCTCCCTGCCGCGTCTGTGTGTCTGTCTGAACGCGATTAACTCAAATACTACTGAACCGATTTTCATACGGTTTTCACGGACGTTTAGTTTGGACGGTTTGCACAGAGTGATTCAAGAGAAAGGTTTATATGTGTATAATTCATTAATGTTTTATGTAAATTGTTTGAAATATGACGATTATTATTGAATGTGTCAAAAAAATCCTTCTGACTGGAAGCCTTCATTGAAAACGCTGCCTAATCCCTTTGAGATAATATAACAAAACAATGTATGTTGGAATTGTTCCTTTTTATAGGTCTACAGAAGGCATCAGCTAGTATCTGTATACTATTATGTGTATTAGGTATTTCTGTTTGTGTGTGTTAACAAAAAATTTAAGTGCTTTAACTTAAACTTTTTGTTTAAACTACTGTTAAAATTTCAACCCCAGCGGTTTTGTCTGTGTGACCATTAATAATTAGTCAGTCAGTCAGGACGCAAGTAAGTATTTTTATATAATTACCACATTATACACTATTATATATACACTCCGCCGATAGCTACCAATGTGCGCTGATCTATTGTTACATTCGACTGAAATGTAACAATAGATTTTGCAAATGATACATTGCCTGAAGTGCATGTTTAATGTTTACTATTAAACTGGGGGGTTACTACCATCGCTTATAGCAGTATTATTTTAAAATGACAGCTTATGTCACCTACCTTGACTTCCCTAAAATCATACTTCATGCTTTTTAATATTATAAATGCGAAAGTGTGTTTGTTTGTTGGTTTATATAATTGGTTTGTTGGTTTGTCCTTCAATCACGCCGCAACAGAGCAACGGATCGATGTGATTTTTTTGCATGAGTATAGTTGGGGACCTCGAGAGTGACATAGGCTACTTTTTATCCCGGAAAATAAAGGAGTTCCCGTGGAAATTAACAAAACTTACGCGTTTCGCATGGAGCGCGGACGAAGTCGCAGGCATCAGCTAGTAAGGATTATAATTCTAAAACACAAACGTCAACCATATTTAAACAATACGGCTATAAGCCATGGTAGTATAATATGGCTTTACAATGAAGCTATTCGTGACATGTCGTAATATCGCTCTACGTTACTATGTCTCACGTGAACAAGCATATTACGTCAATAAAGCGAGCATAAGCTTTATTGAACATATTTCAAGACTACAATGGATGTTATAACCAGATTTTACGTTAATTAACTACACATAAGCTTTATTCAAGATATCAATAGTTGTCTTGTTATTCGTCTTAAATTGTTGGGTAAGATAGCAAGATTGCTGAAATATTAAATTGAATTGCATTTCCGTAGATTGTGTTTCAATGCAAAACCAAGATAGGTAATACTCAAATAAAATATGAACCTTTTGTAAACCTTAATTAAGTATCTACTACATAATTAACTCGGAACTTAGCCAATCTAAGATATATCTTAACTAAGCAAATTAATATAACTATAGTAAAGTAACAAATTTCGCTTGCTTGTATTTAGAATTTGGAGCAAAATTCTGCACAAACTGGGAATCCTTAATTTTCACAGCATAAAGTAACCCAGATATGTCCATTTTAAACTAGTTAAGAATAGTTATGGAGATGAGATACGTATTATTAATTTTTGTGACCGAACTCTGATGTCATTAAAGGTGGCTATTTAGCTATAATTATTAAACTGTAACTACAATGTAACAAAAATTGGCAGTAATAGGGATTGCCGATTGAAGTTAAAACTAATATTTAACATTTTTTTAAAAATTATTTTAAAAACGAATATAATTAATAATAATTATTATTATAATATAAACCTTAAAACTAAGGCATTAAAGTTTAATTACGAATGTAGTATATTTATATTTATGACCTTTTGTCTTCGTAACAACGCGAGGTGTCGGTGTCGGTGACGCGAATCCACAAGTTTACCTCCTACCAAAAAGTGATCAACACGGCTAAAGAAGCTTTCACTTCACGTAATGTAAGTATTTATCTAACGTTGTATCATGACGTATGTATATAGCGGGTCTGTGCTTTTATATAATCAAAGGGGTCTGTGAGTAAAACACGAGACGCACCAAAGTTACATTACTATTTAAAGTAAGGTTCTAAAGCTATGATGCAATTTCACAAATTACCACCATTAAAATATATCAAACAGTTGAGTTATAGTTATTTATGCAACAGTTGTGTAATAAGGGGTATTAAAACACGAATGTGGGTTTATCACACGACGCGTAGCGGAGTGTGATAATAGTATCATATGAGTGTTTTAATACCTAATTATCAACTGTTGCATACAAGACTTTATCTACACTCATAATATGAATCCTCTATAATTATCAGATTCTGAAATAGTTAGCTTACTGCTAACATTAAAACATCCAGTCCTAGTAACCTAATATCATCAAAACTCAAAACTTGAATCGCTCATTTTTTTTTTTACTTTTTTTTTTAATTTGTAATTTTTTTTTTTTTTTTAATTTTTTTTTTTTTAATTTTTTTTTTTTTTAAATTTTTTTTTATAATTTTTTTTTGTTTGTTTTTTTTATTTTTATTATTTTTAATTTTTTTTTTTTTTTTTAATTCATACAGATACCACGCATCGAGCAGATGTGGCAGGGGTGTTGTAATGAAATCCAGTACAACATTACATCACCCGTTTGGATGATGTAATGGTTATTAGGACATTGGGTGTTTTAATGTTGGCAATTAGCTAACTGTTTCAGAACCTGTTATAGAGGATTTATAGCATGGGAGTAGATAATAACATTATACTGCAAGTTACGGCTTCCTACAGTCGCTTGACGCCTCTCTGTAAGTTTCTTAAAGTAATTAAATAGTTCTAACTCAACCTCGTAAGTCACACTCTCATACTTCTAACTTGCTGTAAAGAGCATAAGATGTGGCAGTTGGCGCCGTAGGTTTTCAGCGTTGACTTTATACTTTCAATTCAAAACTCAAAAAGTAAACTATACTTGCTCTAATAGGTCTTACACACACCTTACCTTAAAACTAGCTTCCCATATCCCATTACCTTTAGGTCATCATTCTAACCATGTTCTAACATTTAATAAGAATACAAAGGTTGTCTGAATAGCACTTACCGTAATCGCTATTCATGCATGAATATTTATCAGCGGTCATCGGTTCTGCGATAGACATAACCTAACCACTGCACTGTCTCAAATTCAACTCAACCCTTTACTGAGCACGGGTCTCCTCTCAGAATGAGATGGGTAAAAGCCATATCCACCACGTTGGTCAAGCGCTAATTAGTAGCCTAACCTTTGAACATTTAATCTTTGAGAACTTAATGGAGAAATCTCCGCCAGAAATCTAGGTTCCTCGCAAAGTCATTAACAAAGAAAAGATAGAGGTCCAAAATTTAATTTAAAAGAAATTAGATAAGTAGGTACTAGCTGATGCCCGCGACTCCGTCCGCGTGGTTTAAGTTTTTTTAATTCCCGCAGGAACTCCTTAATTTTCCGAGATAAAAGGTAGCCTATGTCACTCTCCAGGTCCTCAACTATACCCATGCTAAAAATCACGTCGATCCGTTGCTCTGGTGCGGCGTGATTGAAGGACAAACCAACAAACCAACAAACAAACACACTTTCGCATTTATAATATTATATTAGTATGATAATATAAACCGATGAAATCTCACGGCCCGACTGCACCACTAGAAGAAAAGGTCAATTTATTTCCGCCATCCCGCCTAATGGCTGTCCCGTTTATTTATTATGCAAGCACGATAATTTATAAATGCATTTTATCTGTGCTTTATAGATAGCCTATAACCATTTCCATTTTCAATCCATTTAAAAATAAAACCGTATTATATATTTTAAAATGCGTAATAGTTATTTGTTGGATCGACGAATTATTCAAAACATTTTTTTTAATAATAAATGTATAACATAGGTTTGATACATATTTGATATAGGTACATTTATTTCAATTAATAAAATATCAATTAAAAACGCAGCCAGCGTTTTGGGCACATTGCCTCAATGCATAGTTTAAAATTATAATAATTAATTAGAAATAGTTTTTTTTAATTCATCATTTCTTTATTGTTCACCTATATATAAATTTTAATGAATATAAATTATAGGTATAATTAATATAAATAAATGTATCAAGCATGCTTTCAGTAATGTTTAGTTTTTAATGTATTTCATAGTTTTTTGCATATGCACATTTTGAAAAAGCAACTTAAATATAATAAGTATCTTCATTAAATTTAAAATTATAAACTATATTATATTGTTACACGATTAATTACCTACCGTTGTGCTGAAAATCGAAATCCATAAAGCAAATGTCAACAATTTTTAGGTAACAAAATTTAGTTTTTAGAACAGGATTAATAACGCAATCGGATTAAAACTCACATTTTGTTTGTATTCCTAATACACTATACTAGCTTTTGCCCGCAGCTTCGCTCACGTTAAGTAAGATTTTCCTACAAATTTCCAACCTCTATTTTACCCCCTTAGGGGTTGAATTTTCAAAAATCGTTAAGAATGTTAACGAATGCTTAAGTCATAAAAGCTATATGTATGGAAAATTTCAGCCGGGTTTGAGTTGTGCGTTGATAGATCAGTCAGTCAGTCAATCAGTCACCTTTTCCTTTTAAATATTATTAAGATTGAGATACCATATTTGATACAATAAATTGTATGTATAATACTATAGAATAAGAATAAATACATTAATCATAGACGTAGTTGGATTAAGTACATATACTCAATTACTCAATCAAATAGTGATAAATGGGTAAATAGAGCTCGTAAATGCATATTAGCAGCTCAAGTATCGTATTGCAAATTGCTACTGGCGCCTTTAATTACGACTTGAATGTCAGCTGATAATTTTAACTTACGACTTTCTAAACTAAATCTCCTACCGATGTTTTTCTGTTTTCAATGAAAAGTTAGTCATTGGCAGTTAGCAGCAACGACTTTAATTTACATAGACGGGCCCTGTCAAACAAAGAATGTGAACTTATTTTACTAAAGCCTGAAAACCTGAAGCCTAAAGAGTCTGAAAAGCGGGACAGCGCTATAGCGGGGACAAGGACTGGCTTATACAGGTGTGGAGCGCGCTCTACAGGTCGGACGCCCAATTTTTGTAGAGCCCAAGGGCCCATCTAGTACCTACATATATATCGATGCTTGCAGCCAGCGATAGAAGGGGTATCGGCAGTTTATGATACTACCGGAATGCTCAACCGCTTGGTTGCATTGCATGGCTCTAGTGGGTTGTAAATATTTGGCTATTAAATTTGCTTTTTTATTTTAATTTAAAAAATCACGTGAACAGCGGCTTACAGGTTAAGTTTACCATATAAAGGTCACAAAGGTCACGTGGAAGTCCACAATCTTCTTCATCAAGCATTGCCTTCTTCCTTGAAACTCAAGACTTCCTTCAGTCTCTCGGGGCTTGGTATTTCAAGTTATCGACTAGGCTCGAAGTAAACTGTTAGTTAATTATAATGTATGTGAGAGCATTTATCTTTAAAAAGGTAAATAATTATAGTAATTCATAGCGTATAGTTTAGTGATGACTGAGGAATTCAAAGGTATACCCACTTACACTATCTACTAACATATGGTATACTTCTTACATGTATAACCCAAAGACCCCTCTTCTATTATGTGATAGACGAGTGACAACACAACACAAGCAAGGATACTAGGTACGACCACGACGTATAGAGGGACATTCTGTGAGAGCCTTGAAAACTTGTTAATTTATTCTTGAGGAAATTTAGGAAAATAGGATGCTGGCGTCAGACTTTGCCCTACATGTTGAAAGTCTAAATTAATGACTGAAGAAAAACCCCTGCCCTTGATAACTTAAACCCATTAAAACTTTTACTGGCGTACTACGCAACGCAATGTCTGATCATTAATTCCCGTCTCTGTCAATAAAACTATCTCCCTAGGGGAGGAAACTCTCATACCGAAATACCTATCTCAGCATCCAATATCTACATAACATCTATTCAAATACTGCTCAATTACAGTTCTCATGCAAATCTATGTAATCATCATACTAATACTATAAATGCGAAAGTGAGTTTGTTTGTTTGTTTGTCCTTCAATCACGCCGCAACGGAGCTACGGATCGATGTGATTTTTGCCACGGGTATAGTTGAGGACGTGGAGAGTGACATAGGCTACCCTAGAGTGGCATTTTTATCCCAGAAAATTAAGGAGTTCCCGCGGGAATCAAAAAAACTTAAACCACGCGGATAACGTCGCGGGCATCAGCTAGTTTTTACTAAAATATACTTACTGAAATATAGCGTGGATTTTACGATGACTCGTCATCATTACATCAACCCAATGCCAGCTCACTGGTAAGGACTATTCTCCTCTTAAAATGAGAAGGGAATGAGAAGGCCTTAGTCAAACACATTTGCCATGTGTGGATTGGCAGACTTTACAAACTTCGGCGTATCACAAAACCGCATTGTTTTGTAATTCCTTTATGTAATGCGACGGATTCTACGATTTGGCAGCGAAATCTCTTTGAGGTTTTCTTTTGGTTGAGAATCCCAGGGACAAATGTGATATGCGATGGTGAATTAATATCAAAAAGGTTCATGTAGCCGTATTTTCTACAGTAAGTACAAAGTTAACAAACGATCTTCTCAGAGAGTGACGTTTAATAACGATGTAGTTAACTCAAACTCTTTTATCTTGACACCGAACAAATGACGGTTATAACTTGAAACCGAATGACCGCGACTTTTCCTACATACAAGAGGACGTAAAAATGGACTCGAAGAATAAACCATTCTATATATCCCGAAAGTGCATAATATAAAATGGTTTATTAGATACATTATAATACATAAATAGAATGGTAGCATGTTAGATTACCTAACTTAGATAATATACTGGTAATAATAAAGTTCAACAGGTCAATTCAAACAGGCAAGCACGCCATCGTAGCTTACCCTCGAGCACCTCCCATACAAACAAAGTTTGAATCCTAATTAAATGTTGACCGATTGAACATAATCAAGTTTGATTTACGCGCCCAAAAATTGAAAATGATTTTCATGTAAATCTCTCTCTCTGCGTCGTATTCCTCATTACTGAGGGTCGTGACCCCTTTCCATTAATCAAATAATGGTAGGAGTTTTCTTGGGATAATAATGCGGTGGGTTCCCAGGTCCTTCCGCATACGACTCGACTAAGAGTGATTAAACTCTTAGGTTTTTGTAACGATTGCAGATGTTAGTAATAGTAACCGGGACTGACGGCTTAAGGTGCTCTCCGAGGCACGGAGGAAACGAAAAGGCCAATACCTCCAAATTCGGTCACCCATGGGTCATGTAAATCTAAAATAGCATCTATTTACTATGGTAAACACGTTACAGGCGATACAGGTTCCTTAGAGTGGAGACCAATGGAAAACAATACCTATTGTAGATACTTAAATCTTTTTGGCAATAAAGATATTTTTATTGTTATTGTTTCTAGGGCATGAAGTAATGGATAAACTTCACTGAGCCCAACGTTTGAAATAATAATCTTTTGTATGGGGTGCCTACACTTCTGAGTAAATAATTACTCAGAGGCCTAAACATACACTTTTTTATGGGACTATTGCGAATGTGACGGGACGCGTGCATACCTCCTCGCGGGCAATTTTACGTCGTAAAATATGCAAAATAAAGCTGTTTTTCTACCAGGAATAAATAGGATTATTACTTAAGTGAAAAATATACAGCCTAGAATCTAGTATTATAGCTGAACTGAAACATGCACGGACTTCATTTCCAGTGGCGGCGTTAGGCGTCAGAGACGTCGGCGACCGCCGAAGGCGTCGCGCTTAAGGGGACCTCGCAAAAATATTTTACAAGTTATTTTTACGTATTTGACTGGGAAATGAAAGGAGCCTCGCAAAGCTAATTTCGCCGACGTCCAAGTTTGGTCTAGCGCCGCCACTGTTCATTTCATTCCTATTAAAATTGTTTTGTATTTCTTACTCATTGGGGTTGGCTTACTTAATTAGGGCGTATTAAATGTACCAAGAAAGTTTTGTATCGAAACCCACGCAACGACCTCAATATTTACGAACAGCTTCAGCCACATATTGTGTACATTGTCAAGAGATTTCGACACTGTATGTGGTTGTTTTATATTATTTGCTTAGGTTGGTAGTGTTATCATTAACTTCGGGGTTGCTTGCTCTTTTCTAACAAGTGCTTAGGTAATATGCTAAAGTGTCTGTGTAATACATTATCATGGCCAAATTTGACGAAATTAGATCTGTATCTAATTTCGTTCTAATTTGAAAATGATTTGGATAGCTCGGAGACGGCAATTGGATACTTCTTATTCCGGAAAATCAGTGAGTTCCCAAAGACATCTTCGAAAACCAAAGTCCATATTGGTAATACGAAAATGTTTAAAACTCTAGCAAGTAAAATACAAAAATGCTGTAAAATAAAAAAAACATTTCTGAATCAAAGCAAATGTAAGCTCTCGCAATTAAATCCGATTCACTGAAATGAAAATTCCAATGGGATTTCAATATAATATTGTCTCGTCACATCCGTAAGCTTTTATATAATAGCCCGGAAGTACAAGCAGTGGCACGATGCAATGTAACAAATTGTGCAACTATCGAACGTAAATAATGAACTCAGAGGTGGTGGAAAATTTTATGAAGTTCCCCAACTTTCATTATATTACTCCCCAAATGTTTGTTTGTCGGTTTATCAATTTGTTTTCTGATGTACACTTGAATGAATAAAACTCGAACTCCGTAGTCCATTAAGTAATATGACCATTTATTTAAGAAATTTCGAAATATTCATAATTAGGGCACAAACTACGGAGTGACGGTAAAATGTGAAAGTACTTTTTGTTCGATTGTTACTTTTACAGCTTTTATACAATTTCACAGTATGTGATGGTGTCTAACGGGGCTGTTTATATTACAAACTAATTTATCTGAAAGGATGTGTGTCATGGCCGGTTATTCAAACAATATGATCATTGATCGGTTTCTACCACTGCCTCGTTGCTCTAGTGGTTGGCCTGTTTGACTGCGGCGGACAAGGTCCCGGGTTCGAGTCCCGGGTCGGGCCATAATTGAGTATCGGGTTTTTCTGACTAGAAATTCTCAGTACTAGCCAGGAGATAGGAAGTTAGCGGTGTTTCACCCCCGTGCCTCGGAGAGCGCGTTAAGCCGTCGGTCCCGGTTATTATCACTAACATGATGATAGTCGTCAAAGCCCGCCAACCCGCATTGGAAGCAGCGTGGTGGGTCTAAGCTCTAATTCCCTCTCTCCTATGAGAGTGGAGGCCTGTGCCCAGCAGTGGGACGTTAATGGGATATAGTGGTGGTTTCTACCAAGCATTGTATCATACTACTACTACCAACGACTACTACGCACTATGTCTTCATCGGTTGAGTACCTAATATTTTGCCGCAGTCACAGCTTTTAATTTATTTTTCCAAATTGGGACTGCAATAAATAAGCTGCTGCCTTCGTTAAAGCCACAGCTCACACCAATGCCCCAAGGGTGAAAGGAAAAAGGATTTACTGGACACTCGCCAAAACCATGCTTAGGTACTTTTCTTTTTTATCAAGCAAACAAGCTCGACAAAAGTTCCCACCAGCTTTTCAGCTATAACAACAATGGCAGGGAGAAGTCTGAATTTCCTTTCAAGATAAAGTGGTACGTGCTAGTTAACGCGCTTAGGGAATACATTGTGAAGCTAACTCCACCTATTTTACAGAGAACCTTTAGAATAGGAACCTATTTGACCTTTTCAACAAAGTTTTTGTTTTTTATATTTGTGTCGATTTGAAATTACGTCCGGAACAAAGCCCGAATTTAAAATTTCCCAATTTTAATTAGAGCATGCTGATACACGTTGAAAACGTTTTAAATGATACAAGGTGTTATTTATTTAAAGTTGTTTCTCGGGGTTTCAATTTACCAGCTTTAACTTCCATCATGAATTCATGAGGCTATTAATCAAAAAATATACAATGCTAGCTGATACCCGCCACTTTGTCCGCGTGGATTGAGGTTTTTTCGTTCCCGCGCGAACTCTTTAATTTTCCGGGATAAAAAGTAGCCTTTCTTAATCCAGAGTCCAGACTATAATCTATCTATGTGCCTTTATCCGGATTTGTTAAGCCGTTCTGACGTTATTGAGTAACAAACATCCATCCATCCATCCAAACTTTCGCATTTATAATATTAGTAAAGACTTTAATTGGTACAAGCTTTGGTAAAATTTATTGAAAACAATACAATAGAAACAACTTTTATATAAGTTCTACATTTATGATTAAAATAGTAACAATTTTCCGCTGCGTCAGCGTTGAATTCGTTCTTGGAAGAATACATAAAATTGGAGTAGGTAGTTGTTTATAATAATTTTCTCATATCGGATTTTTGTGGTACAGCGCACCTAAAGTTACAGTCCCGACGTTTCGAGCTAAAAAGCTATTTAAAGAGGAATAAACTTCCGTCTTTATTGTTGCTAGGGTCCTCTACCCTCATTAGGCTATGGGATTTTCTCTTTTATTACTTTGTTTATTTTTTCCGTACTTGGACAACGTACAATTACCTATTCTGGGCTTGAACTTTGCTCTGCAATTATAAAAGGAAACGAACCTACAACTATCTTTTGTTTTTATATTTGTCGAAACAAGTACCTATGTTTTGCGATTAACAACTTTAAATGTACGAAACGCAGCTATTACTTACCAACTTTACTTAAATAAGCTGAGATTCAAGAATTATTAAAGATGTATCTGAGAAAGGTCAAAAAAGTATTGGAAATCTTTGGTTAGGAAAATTTTCAAAGGAAATCCCGAAAAGAAATGTTATTTTCTTTTCGAAAATTGTTTTAAAAGTTTGCCGAACGCCGAGTTCTCCGAAGTAGAATAAAATGGAAGTGGCTTATCTCGTAAGGCACATTTGCGTAACCTTATTAGGTGCCTGAAATAATAGCAATTTTGACGCAAACATTCAATTTCCCCTCTTTTAGGTTTTTACACCTCTTTAGCGCGTGTTTAAGTTGAACACGAGAACGCGGGTACTGAAGCGGATATATTTGTATAGAAGGGCACGCAAACTCGGAGATTATGAATTTAATATACCTACATATTATTGTTATTTTTAACCGACTTAAAAAAGGAGGTGGGTTTCCATTCGACTGTATGTTTTTGAAGTAAAAACTTCTTTAGCCGCGTTGAGCACTTTTTGGTAGGGGGTAAACTTGTGGATTCGCGTCATCGTCACCGACGTATATTAAAAAAAATTTAAAAAAAAAATTTAAAATACTTATTCGTTTTCACTTCTATCGGCAGTCCCTATGACTGCCAATTTATTTTTTTGTATGTACGTTACGCGATCATTCCGCTAGTAAGGAATAAATTTTAATGATTATTTTTTTGTTTGGTAGATCATACTTCAGAGGTGGTCCCATATAAATTTTATCGAAATTGATTTATCTCGGATGGGCTTACTTTACGCAATACATTTACTTACCTATATATTGTACAGTATGGTTAAACATATGTGGCATATCTCATACCCAAGCTCATACCACATTATTTTTACCCTGCAAAAGAAATTAAACCATAGAAACAAGATAAATGCGTTGGCAAACGAAAACCATCTGTCAATTATGTAAGCGAGGTAATGTTTGTGCTTATTGTAACTTGTAACCGTTACGCGACAAGAAGTAATTTACTGATGCCAAAAACAACGCCGTTTTCCGTACTTAAGTACCGAAAAACATAACAAAGTCAAGAACAAATTAGGTAAATAGGGTAGGTTTGATGTACACTTTCGTTGGGTGTATTTGTCGACCAAGGACGATACTCCGGACGTGCACGGTATACCAAAACCAGTCGATTAGGAGCAATCGTAGCACGCTCATCAAACTAATATTATAAATGCGAAAGTGTGTTTATTTGTTGGTTTGTTGGTCTGTCCTTCAATCACGCCGCAACGGAGCAACGAATCGACGTGATTTTTGGCATGGGTATTAGAGGACCTGCAGAGTGACCTAAGCTTTTTATCCCGGAAAATTAAGGAGTTCCCGAGGGAATCAAAAAAACTTAAACCACGCGGACGAAGTCGCGGGCATTATCTAGTAATTATATACATAAGTGTTAAGAAATCAAAAACCGGCCAAGTGCGAGTCGGACTCGCGCACCGAGGGTTCCGTACAAACCGTTTTACGATTTATGACGTATTAAAAATAAAAATTACGTTTGTTGTATGGGAGCCCCCTTTTAATATTTACTTTATTGATATTTAATTATTTATTTTGAAAGGTAATATACAAGTTAATATTCTGTGAAAATTTGAACCGTCTACCTGTTACCGTTTTTAATATTGAGCAAAAAAATACGAAAAAAACACGTTTATTGTATGGGGACCCCCCTTAATATATATATTTTTTTAATTTTTAGTATTTGTTGTTATAGCGGCAACGGAAATACATCATTTGTGAAAATTTCAGCTTTCTAGCTATCACGGTTTATGAGATACAGCCTGGAGACAGACAGACAGACAGACAGACAGACAGACAGACAGACAGACAGACAGCGGAGTCTTAGTAATAGGGTCCCGTTTTTACCCTTTGGGTACGGAACCCTAAAAATAATAGAACATAGTTCTTTTTGACATGCAAAAACGCAGGAACATGGCCTGTAAAAATCGTCCATGACAAAAAAGCATTAAACTCTTGTCTCTGCCTCTAGTGTTTTTGTTTTTTATCCACTACAAGTTAGCCCTTGACTGTGATCTCACCTGATGGTAAGTGATGATGCAGTCTAAGATGGAATCGGGCTACCCTGTTAGAGGTATGGTATATTAAACCCATACCCCTAATTAGTTTCTACACGTCATCGTACTGGAATACTAAATTGCTTGGCGGCACGTCTTTGCCGGTAGGATTTACACGACCGAAGCCTCCCACCAGGCCAGTCCAGAGAAATTTTAGAAATTATAATTTCCCAAATTGAGCCTGCCGGGGATCGAACCAGGGACCTCCCATGTTATGATAACAGCGCTCAACATTGCGCCAAGGAGGTCGTTGTATATATAAGGAGAGAGACAGAGTACCTCTACATAATTATATTAGTTTCTGTTGAAAATTTTGACCACTGTCAAGTAGCTCTCAGCAGCTCAGTGAGAAAAGAGTCACGCCGTAAGCAAGATGTCGCAGGTTCGCATTCCGGTCTTACGAAAGTAACTATGTTCTTATAGTGTGTCCTACGACACCACACGGCTTGTTATTAGTATTTCATTAGTACAACGCATAAACAAGTGCAAATTACTTTTGCACTTGTTTATGCGTTGGTTGGTTGGTTAACCAACGTCACAGGCTTGGTAGAGTTGTTCCAACGCGTCACGTAATTTTCGCCCACGCTTTGCGCCCACGCTTTAGTGACGTAAATGGTGACGTCATGCTTAATTATTGAATAATATCCACCCACAGCTTTTTAGTTTGACGTCGAATAAAACTTAACACAGAAAAATAGTAATAAACGAGCGTGAGTATAATAACTAACATATTATTTGCTAACATTAAATATAAGGAACTCTATAAGGTGAAAGTTTGTGTTTAGAATTTTATAAACTAGATGATTTGTTATTATTTGATATGTTAGATTTGTTTTATGAGTTATAAATTATATTTGAAAATATTTAAATAAGATATCGATACTTCTAAACTAATAATATAAATGCGAAAGTTTGGATGAATGGATGGATGGATGTTTGTTACTCAATCGGCGTGATGAACGGCTAAACGGAGCTGGATGAAATTTGGCACAGAGATAAATTATAGTCTGGAATAACACATAGACTACTTTTTGACCCCGAAAATTAAAGAGTTCCCGCGGGAACTAAAAAACCTCAATTCACAATATATATCACGAAGCGTATCACATATGACGAAACTGCGTAATAAATGAATCCAGTAGACACAATTTGGGGTGAAACGTTATTCGATTATATGCATGGCTTACCGCGTAACAGCTCGCTTCATTAACTGCCCTTGTATTGTATTACGTTTCAAGGATCTTCATGATGAGATAATATATACCTAAACCAGATGACTATAATAATATGTTGCCCGCGAATTTGTCCACGCGTGTTTAAGTTTTAAAAATCTTAAGAGAACTTTTTGATTTTCAGAGAGAGTCTTAAGACCAGTCTTTTTTTTTCTATCCACTACAAGTTAGCCCTTGACTGCGACCTCACCTGATGGTAAGTGATGATGCAGTCTAAGATGGTAGCGGGCTAACCTGTTAGGGGCATTGTAAGGACGGGTATTTGGGTAAAATAAGACGTCTGCTCTTCTCGGTAGTTAAGTTTATTACTGCTGTATCATTTGGGTTAAGGTGCCTTATACGGATTTCATGATGTGTCATCCTTTTCCAGGTACACTTTAAAGAATCGGGAGTCACAGCTGTGGGGATGTCATGGTATCAAATTAAAGGTCATTTCTTCATCTCTCGTTTGACCTTATAAAAATGCACACTCCAATACAAATTTTCTGCATAAATACGTTTCTCCGAACGCAAGATCTGCTGAAAATGACGAAAAATGGGGTCCGGATAGGTACCCATAAAGCTAGATCCGCTGCATATTTTAACTTGAATATTAACAATAATAAGGTACGCTACCCTGCTCGACACACTTTCGACTTGTACAATGTTGTTAACGAGGGACTTGTGGACGATGAATCCGACACCACCCTGGGACTGTTGGTCGCCCTCCCGGTAGTAAAACAAGTTGCCGGAGTTCAGGATTATCGAGTCCTCCCCCTCTCTTCGGACTTCAGACAATCCTATAATGCCCCAGCGCAACTTGCTCACTGCTTCTTCCAGCTCGACAATCTTCTCGTCGGTCCTCAAAGTGCGTGCGTTATATGTTGCCAGGTCCAGTCGTAGGGGTTGGCAGCGGAATCTCTGCCGGAGATTCTTGACACCCCCTGCCCCACCGTTACCGTAGCCGCTGCCAGAGCTAGGAATAGTGGGACTGCCGGGGACTAGGGGCTGTTTGTTCTGTGACCTATCCATTAAGGGTTATGCCCAATAATCGCCACGCTGGGCATGCGGGTTGGCGATCGCAGGGCTAGATAGGCTTATATAGTCCTCTATCCATGGTCCATCACATTAAGCATACAAATAAATATGTTTATAGTTATTGTGGCAAAAAAAAATGTTTCATACATTTTTCTATGAAAAGAAGCCGAGCGCTAGGCGTTTGGCGCTCAGTACGCGCTGAGACGCGCTCGTGGACGGGTGGGTGTATCGCTTTTTTGCACGAAATTTATTACGACAAAATGAACACCGTGTTGTGTACTGCCATAGAGATATAATATTCTCTATGTGTACTGCGCTTAGAAAAACTTGATACCGACATCCACAAAGAAGGAAGTTCTCAAGTGTAGGCGTATTTTTTTTACCCGATTACGGCAAAGCCACAAGGAAAGGGTATGTTAGGAATATATATGTATGTATGCATGTATGTATGTATGTATTAAAAAAAAGTGAGCGCCATTTTGAAATTCTTTGTTATCGTACCGATTTCGTTCAAAATCGATATCTGGGGTTCTCTGGGATCACAAAACAGGAAACTGTTACCAAAATTTTAAAAAGTTCACTGCTGACTTTTTTTTGATTGACTGCTGTTTTGTGATCCCAGGGAACCCCAGATATCGATTTTGAACGAAATCGGTACGATAACAAAAAAATTCAAAATGGCGCTGACTTTTTTAAAATTTTGGTAACAGTTTCCTGTTTTGTGATCCCAGGGATTTACTGAATAGGGAAATCCCTGGGATTTCCCAGAAACTGCTATAGGGAATTACTGAACGGTATTCGCTGAAGGTTATACAGGTTTACGCACCGACCTCGGCACATCACGACGAGGAGGTAGAAGCTATGTATGAGGATATTTCGAAAGCCATGCATGCTTCGAACACCTATTACAGTGTTGTGATGGGGGATTTTAACGCAAGACTAGGCAAGAAAAGCGGCGCAGAGTTGAAAGTGGGTCAATTTGGGTTTGGGCAAAGGAACCACAGAGGCCAAATGTTGGCCGACTTCATGGAGAAGGAAGGCCACTTTATGATGAACTCCTTCTTTGAGAAGCGGCCGCATAGGAAATGGACATGGATGAGCCCTGACGGTTCTACGAGGAATGAGATCGACTTCATCATGTCGACCAAGCGGCACATATTCAGTGATGTCTCTGTGATCAACAGGGTGAAAACCGGTAGTGATCACCGTATGGTAAGAGGTACACTGAATATCAACGTAAAGCTGGAAAGGGCCCGACTGATGAAGTTTACGCTCCGACCTACTCATGCTCAAATCCAGAATCCCGAGAGCTTTCAACTCGAATTGCAGAACCGCTTCGCTTGCCTGGAGGATTGCGTTACGGTGGATGAATTAAACAACAGGCTGGTGGAAACTGTCCATACGGTAGGGTCGAAATTCTTCAAGACCCGCCGTACGAATAGACCGAAAAAGTTCTCAGACCACACCCTTAAGCTCATGGGGGAGAGACAGGAAATGAGACTGCAGTCTTCAGCGGATGCGTCTGCCTACCGGCAGATTAATAGACGGATTTCTAAATCACAGACACGTGATTTGCGACACTTTAATACCGAATATATTAAGGAGACCATAGAGCAGAATAAAGGCTCAAAAGTGTTCGCAAGAAATCTGGCTATTGGTCAAAGCCAGTTGACGCGGCTGAAGACCGACAGCGGTAGCCTCATTTCTTCTAAGCCTGAGTTATTGGGGGAGGTTGAGAAATTCTATGGACAGTTATACACCTCAACACAGAAGCCGGTTGAAAATTTGGCTAAAGATCCAAGAGCCAAATTGACCCGACACTATACCGAAGATATCCCGGACGTCAGCCTATACGAGATTAGTATGGCTCTCAAACAGCTTAAGAACAACAAAGCGCCGGGTGATGACGGAATCACCGCAGAACTCCTGAAAGCGGGTGGAAGACCAATACTTAAAGTCCTTCAGCGATTGTTCAATTCCGTCATTCACGAGGGTACAACGCCAGAAGCGTGGCACAGGAGCGTGGTGGTTCTCTTCTTCAAGAAGGGAGATAACACCTTATTGAAGAATTACAGACCCATCTCGCTTCTGAGTCACGTCTACAAGTTGTTTTCGAGAGTCATAACGAATCGTCTCGCTCGTAGGTTCGACGACTTCCAGCCTCCCGAACAAGCCGGGTTCCGAAAAGGTTTTAGTACCGTAGACCACATTCATACGCTGCGGCAGGTTATACAGAAGACAGAAGAGTATAACCAGCCACTTTGCTTGGCGTTTGTGGACTACGAGAAAGCCTTCGATTCGGTGGAAACTTGGGCAGTGTTGAGGTCTCTACAGAGATGCCAAATCGACTACCGGTACATCCAGGTGTTGAAGTGCTTGTACGAAAACGCCACTATGTCAGTCCGTATACAAGACCAGACTACGAGACCAATCCGATTGCAGCGAGGAGTGCGTCAGGGAGATGTTATCTCTCCGAAGCTGTTTACCGCTGCGTTGGAAGACGTCTTTAAGCTTCTGGAGTGGAACGGACTCGGCATCAACATCAATGGCGAGTACATCACACACCTGCGGTTTGCCGACGATATAGTCATTATGGCAGTAACTCTGGAAGACCTTAACACAATGCTCAACGACCTCAGCAGAGTCTCTCAACAGGTGGGCCTTAAAATGAATATGAGCAAGACGAAGATCATGTCCAATGCACATGTTCAGCCCCACCCAGTGTTAGTTGAGAACACTGCACTCGAAATTGTTGAGGAGTACATATACCTGGGACATACAGTCCAGTTAGGTAGGTCCAATTTCGAGAAAGAGGTAAACCGCCGAATCCAACTCGGATGGGCAGCGTTCGGGAAACTCCGCGACATCTTCTCGTCCAAAATCCCTCAGTGCCTGAAGACAAAAGTCTTCGAACAGTGCGTGTTGCCAGTGATGACTTACGGCTCCGAAACATGGTCGCTAACTATGGGCCTGATAAGAAGGCTCCGGGTCACTCAGCGGGCGATGGAGAGAGCTATGCTCGGAGTATCCCTGCGTGATCAAATCAGGAATGAGGAGATCCGTAGGCGAACCAGAGTAACCGACATAGCTCGAAGAGTCGCCAAGCTCAAGTGGCAATGGGCGGGGCACATAGTTCGTAGAACAGATAGGCGTTGGGGTCCCAAGGTGCTCGAATGGCGGCCTCGCACCGGGAAGCGCAGCGTTGGGCGACCCCCCACTAGGTGGACGGACGATCTCAAGCGTGCAGCTGGGAGCCGCTGGAAACAAGCGGCACAAGACCGTGCTCTGTGGCGATCCATGCAGGAGACCTTCGTCCAGCAGTGGACGTCTATAGGTTGAGACGACGACGACGATTAACAATAAAGTGGGGCTTATATAGTCCTCTATCCATGGTCCATCACATTAAGCATACAAATAAATATGTTTATAGTTATTGTGGCAAAAAAAAATGTTTCATACATTTTTCTATGAAAAGAAGCCGAGCGCTAGGCGTTTGGCGCTCAGTACGCGCTGAGACGCGCTCGTGGACGGGTGGGTGTATCGCTTTTTTGCACGAAATTTATTACGACAAAATGAACACCGTGTTGTGTACTGCCATAGAGATATAATATTCTCTATGTGTACTGCGCTTAGAAAAACTTGATACCGACATCCACAAAGAAGGAAGTTCTCAAGTGTAGGCGTATTTTTTTTACCCGATTACGGCAAAGCCACAAGGAAAGGGTATGTTAGGAATATATATGTATGTATGCATGTATGTATGTATGTATTAAAAAAAAGTGAGCGCCATTTTGAAATTCTTTGTTATCGTACCGATTTCGTTCAAAATCGATATCTGGGGTTCCCTGGGATCACAAAACAGGAAACTGTTACCAAAATTTTAAAAAAGTCAGCGCCATTTTGAATTTTTTTGTTATCGTACCGATTTCGTTCAAAATCGATATCTGGGGTTCCCTGGGATCACAAAACAGCAGTCAATCAAAAAAAAGTCAGCAGTGAACTTTTTAAAATTTTGGTAACAGTTTCCTGTTTTGTGATCCCAGAGAACCCCAGATATCGATTTTGAACGAAATCGGTATGATAACAAAGAATTTCAAAATGGCGCTGCCGTTTTTTAAATTTTGGTAACAGTTTCCTGTTTTGTGATCCCAGGGAACCCCAGATATCGATTTTGAACGAAATTTGTACGATAACAAAGAATTTCAAAATGGCGCTGACTTTTTTAAAATTTTGTTCATAGTTTCCTGTTTTGTGATCCCAGGGAACCCCAGATATCGATTTTGAACGAAATCGGTACGATAACAAAGAATTTCAAAATGGCGCTGACTTTTTTAAAATATTGGTAACAGTTTCCTATTTTGTGATCCTACGGAACCCCAGATATCGATTTTGAACGAAATCGGTAAGATAATCTTTTATACATTATTTTACAATCTCAAAAACTGAGTATTATTGTAGCCGCGAGTATTGTTTCGGCGCATAAATAGGTACATAATATTTACCGCGGCCAACAGCGTAAACAAGTACCTAGTAAATAAATAATCGTCTAATATTTTCAAGTAACAAAATTGGTTAGTTGGCAAAAAAATCGAGCGTCTCTACGCTCTATAGCTCTACGCTCTCGTAAAGCGTGCATATATATGCTGTAGTGTGACGAGTTTTATACCTATAGTTGAGTTTTTTACCTATAGTTGGTCGCGGGGTAAATGTTTAAAGGGCCTTAAAGTATTATATATTATCTAAACTTATATATCTACACCTCAGCATGGCAGTTACATTAAACCCATACCCCTATTCGGTTTCTACACGGCATCGTACCGGAACGCTAAATCGCTTGGCGGCACGTTTATGTATAAAAGATCATTGAATACTATATTTTTGAAATGGATAGAAGTCATTAAACTTGTCAATTTAAGTTTATTGTGTACGTAGCTACCAGAATTTACTACTTTTTCTGCTCATTTGTAAGCATGTTAAAATGTTAAATGCCATCTTAAATGCATACTTTTTCATTAAGTCGACTAGGTGGGCGGACGATCTCAAGCACAGTACATATGCTTAGTAATAAACAGATTCCTAGTTCCATGATCTCAAGCAAGTAGCAGGGAGCCGCTGGAAGCAAGCGGCACAAGACCGTGTTCTGTGGAGATTCCTGCAGTGTGCTTAGCATGCGCACCAACGAGTTTATCTCGCGACGAGAGAGAGAGATGTTGTCGTTGCCGGCTATTGTTTCGTTTACCCTACATGCATAAAATGCGGTATTTTACAAGAAAAAATTAGTCGGCATGTAAAGGTTCGTAGCGAAAAATACCACAGATAAGAAATATTACTCTTATCTTTACTTTTGACGTAACGAGACAAGTAACCATGTTAGCATCGGTAGACAAATAGAGATAACGGGTAGACATAATTTTACTCGTTGTGCGCATGCTAGCCCTACAGGAGACCTTTGTCCAGCAGTAGACGTCTATAGGTTGAGACGACGACGATTGAATAAAAATACCTAGTATAGGTATGGGCAAGAATTCCAATTTTCAGAAACCTGTCTAGACTGCCGAATAAACTTCGTAAAGGACCGGAAAAGTTCTCGAAATTTCCGTAGAACCTTGCTATCAATTATGCGAGGCCCCTGCGTGTAATCCGAGCTCCACGGAAGCTTAGCTCTGCAGCGGGCTTGTTAGACGCTCTCCATGCTACTCGAGAACGCTCCACAGCGTTTTCGGAAGAAAATAATTGATACGGTACGTAACTTATTATACTTCCTTACTTTGCATTTTGATTTGCAGCTGCCTGTTTTGTTAGATAAGTAAACGCTATAACGGAACAAACTATAAATATGGGATCGGATACACGCCTACTTGGCTGACACTTTTTCGCTTTTAACCAACATTCTTTGTCGCTGCAATAATACCATACTAAATTCTATCCATAACGATAGATATTGTAGAAAATAATCGATGCAGCATTTACGGGATACGGATATACATATATCCGTCTTTGTAAAGGAAGAAGACGTGAATTAATTATTAATATACAACCAAAACCTCTTGCTCTAGAAACTTCAGAGTTCGCATGACGCTGTCTTTCAGTATAACATAGGACCCTGGAAGTATCTAAGAGGTAGGAAATAATTTCTTGATAATGCTTAGGATATATTTCAAGGTAATTAGGAAACTATATGGGAAAAATCTAGTTTTCAAACTTACACAAACTGTAATCTTGTTTTGACTCCGGACTGCTATTATTAAAGAGTGTCAAATTAAGGCGTAGTTTGTAACAACTTTAAACTTAGGTACTTAGGTATTAGCACACTTAATGCCCTCAATAAACACAATATCCTTCAAGATAATAGAAAATGTCCGCTCGCAGCCAATGCACCGTGTAAAAATTTAAAATAACAAATTGCAGTTGCTAACTGCTTTGCTTTGAAAGTAGACGAGGAAAACTATTGTACAGTCATGAAGTAAAGTCGTTAACAACAACTCTAACTGCATTTTTAGGGTTCCGTACCAAAATGGTAAAAATGGAACCCTTATGGTGCGACTTTCTCCGTCCGTCCGTCCGTCCGTCTGTCACAGTATATTTTAGTAACTATTAAAGCTATCGACATGAAATTTGGAATAGTTGTGTATAATAGTGGCCTAACATCATTAAAATAAAAAAAAATCGAAAATTATTTTTAGTTTAATTAAAAAAGGGGGAAAATCGGGGGTTTGAAATTTCAAAGTATGATAACTATACTGAGTGGGATATCATATGAAAGGGCTATACTTCTACATTCTAAAACAGATTTTTATTTATTTTTATGTATAATAGTTTTTAAATTTATCGGGCAAAATGTCGATCAAAATACAGTCCCCCCCCCCCTTATCTCCGAAGTTTACCAATTGAAAAATCTGAGATAATTATGGTCAATAGAAGCTTATGTATATTTTACAGGAAAAATAAAACCAACGCTCTAACTAGCGTAGTTTTTTTGATATTAACAATAAACCTCTATAAACAAAGTTAGTTTTGCGGTTCATTAAATTCATTAATCGTAAAACTTACTACAGGTTTGTACGGAACCCTCGGTGCGCGAGTCCGACTCGCACTTGGCCGGTTTTATTTACTTATTGCACTGCGCTATTTTGGGCATACTGCTTCTAGTGGTGAACATTCATTCTTTCACTCGAGTAAATGCCACTGACTATGTCAGTGTTTTAGCACATTTTAGTGAATAATCACATTGCTGTGCTACGACAGCGCGAATACAAGTTGGTACCGTATGAATGCGTGAACATCGTCACGCGCAGTGGCTCGCCCCTTGTACCTAATATGCGAATTATAAAAGTATATTAGGTCACAACATCGGAGATGAGTAGTTGACGTGACAGTCTGACGGTGTTTTATCCATCTATAGTTCCGCGCGAGTTGAATGCAGAGCAAATGTATGGTGACACATACATTTACTCTGCATTCAACTGGCGCGCGAACTGTATTCTAATATTATAAATGTTCGCAAGTTCGGATGGATGTATGGATGGGTGGATAAATGTTTGTTACTTGAGTAACAAACATACATCCATCCATCCATCAGAACGGCTGAACGGATTTGGATGAAATTTGGCACAGAGATATTATATTATAATCTGGAATAGCACATAGGCTACTTTTTATCCCACAAAAACTCAATCCACGCAAACGAAGTCGCGGGCATCTGCTAGTATACTACTATTCAATCCTTCGCTCGCTCGAAATTCAAACTAGGCTATCTTAACAAAAACTAACTTTGCAATAACTATAAGTTATAACCTACAAATAACTATAACCTATACTTACCATTTCTAACCTGTCTAGAATCAAATCTCTGTAGGTAGTTTTCGTTATAGGCATCGGTATATTTTTATAGTCGGATTTGTATAGGATTTTCAGAGAAAGAATCAGATTTTTATGAAACTCTTACGAAACCAAATTAAATTCAGTATCTGAGGAACTCCCCACAGTATCTTAATAATTGCAAAAATCTCTTCACAGAAGCCGGTACTAGCAGGCCTAGCTCACTTGTCACGTGACCTGAGATATTTAACTACTGCTGCGTGGACGCTCGACGGCACTCGTATCAGTCGAGTGTTGCGCGCGGACCGTAGTTATACGTTTGACTTTTACTCAAGTTCTCGTTATGGATAAACAAAGAAAGATCAGTAAACGATATCGTATCACATTAGGTCGTTTAAACTCTAATTATTAAGACCTAACTTATCGCTCTTTGCACTTCCTAAGGACCCTGAAAGGTAAGTTTGTATTATTTGCCTATCTAGGTACATAGTACATACGTACCTACTTAGAGTTCTAAACAAAACTAATATTAATACATAATGTGGGTAGTTTTATATTTATATCCACACAAGATACAGTTTTAAACAAAAGTAAATATAAACCATAGGTAGTATCCAATATTATAGTGATAGCCTAATGGGTAGACTTCAGCCTCCAAGTCTGGGGTTCGATCCTGGGAACGCACCTCCAACTTAATTAATTAAAATATATCATTTACGGTGAACAAAAATCGTGTGTAAAGCTGAAAACATGCCTGAAGTTCTATAATCATTATAAAAAACTCTAATATGTCTGCCAACAAGAAATTGGCCAGTGTCGAGGAATATATGGCTTAAACCCTTCTCATTATGAGAAGAGCCTCGTAAGTCGTGCTTAGTAGTGGGACTAGTGGGCCGCCGATGAGTCGATGATGATTAATCCATAATGTGGGTGTATTATTTTGTCTCGTAAACTCTGGCATGGGCCCCCTTCCACCCCATATAAGTGTAAAATATTCATTGATATTTCACTACTTGTGGAATATATAACGACTTTTTTTTATCCACTACAAATTAGCCCTTGACTGCAATCTCACCTGATGGTAAGTGATGATGCAGTCTAAGATGGTAGCGGGCTAACCAGTTAGGGGCATGGCAGCATGTTAAACCCATCACCCTATTTGGTTTCTACAAAATCTATGAATAATAATAATATATCTTTTATCTATTTTTAAAGTAATTGTCCTCATCATTGCAACCGATTACCGACCCATAGTAATTATACCGATAGTAAGAATTTAGAAGTAGTCAACCCTAAGGCTACACGCGCCGCGTCTGAAGGGATAAGAGTTACACGATAGAAAGAGATATATAGAGGTAGGTATTTAATTATTTTCACTCGCAGCGCTGTGCGAGCTGAATTGCACTTTATTACGACGTAACCTGAGTCGCTGATGGTGAAAAGGTCTTCGCGGAGTAACTCTTCTGTTACTACTATTACCTATTCTGTGGTACTAGCGGCGAATGGAATTCAACTTTATTGCATTTCAAAGGATCGTGAGTCGAGACATTTCACATTACGATTCAAAAAATAAATCGCGGAAAATTGTAAAAGCTATTTTCCTTTTGTAAAGGGGCGACGATAATTTGACTTATGATATAATCAAAACAGTTCATACTCCAGAATCACATCAAATATGTTTTGTATTGATTTTCTACCCCGTTACACTTATTTTATAACCCAATCTATTTATAAACCCAATTTTTTTCGGTTTAAAGTGATGTAGTTTAAATATTCTCTCCATCGCTAGCTGTATGACTCCGTTATAGTTATAGTTCCTTGTAGTATATTTATTAATTATATTTTCTTCTCATAAAATGTGATACAATCTGAATCAGTGTAGGAAATTGGGGATATATGAATAGTCTAGATATTCATATAAGTATCTCCATACTATCATTTAAATACCTAGTCTTCAAGAAAAACTTATTTCATCACATCACTGCGATAGCCTTGACTGTAAAACCAGTCTATCTACCAGTGGCGTGCAGGTCATACCCACTAGCAAGCTGGTTAAGAGGGTCAACTGGGTCAAGTACCACTAAACTGCTGCCAAGCAGCGTTTTAATATTCTATATTATTTAATTAGCTAATCATACTAATATTATAAATGCGAAAGTTTGGATGGATGTATGGATGTATGGATGGATGTTTGTTACTCAATCACGCCCCAACGGCTCAACGGATCTGGATGAAATTTGGCACAGAGATAGATTATAGTCTGGAATAACACAAAGGCTACTTTTTATCCCGGAAAATTAAGGAGTTCCCGCGGGAACCGAAAAACCTCGATCCACGCGGACGAAGTCGCGGGCATCAGCTAGTTAGTCAATAAAGAGCTGTTTAACAGCAGTTTACCGGTACTGGACTCTCTTATACCAGCTTATGTGCTAGTTGGGTAGAGGCATGAAAGCACCCCATGTAACACGAGTTGAAATAGCTCAAAGCATTGAAACTACATAAGCTCTATGTTACAAACCTGTGCCAGTGAATAGTTACTTGCCTACCTCGTCTTTCAAAACAGGCCTCCGATTGTGTAAGGATATTGTATTCGAAGGAGTTCATAGATGCCTGCACGTCAAAACGCATGTATGAACTCCTCAAATAGTTCGAGTAATACGTTTTAGGCTGTTAAATTGATGGATTTGATGGATTTGCTTAGAAAAGTGGGCCTCTGTGCAAGCTATGGGTATCTACATAGTAATCTTCCTTAACTATTTCCTACAAAACACAAACAAAATAGGTCTGCTTGCTAGTAAGAGTAGCGTCGGTTATCCGATTTGCAGCCAATCCCCAATAAATAAGCGTTTACCTGTACGCTTACTCTAAGTTTTTACACTGCAAATTCGTTTGATCGTATTGAGCGTTCGATCACGTTTGTGTCAAAGTACAATGAATCTTAGTTTTATTAATTTAGAGCTCAATTTCGTGTATGCATTCACAGCCAGCGCTCCAAACGATACGTTTCGAAATTTAAATTGGTTGTACTGAATTTGTGGCTTTAAATCAAGAGTTTTTGGGTCCATTTTAGTTTGACGCTTATGTGATCGAACGCTCAATACGATCAATCGAATTTGCAATGTAAAACTTAGACTGAGCGTACCGATAAATTCGTTGCGAAATCGCTTGAAATCAATTGCCGGGATAATGACGCGGAATGATGGCAAGACATTATAGTACGGGAAACATCGAAGTGAATAAAATAGGATGTATTACGATTGATAAACGAAATGAAAACGTATGCGAAATTTTAGAACAAAAAGTTTTTCTGGAACAAAAAGAATTCTGTTTCTTGATGACCTCCTTGACGTAGTATACGTAAAACTCAAATAAATATTATAAATGCGAAAGTTTGGATGGATGTATGGATGTATGGATGGATGTTTGTTACTCAATCACGCTCTAACGGCTGGATGAAATTTGGCACAGAGATAGATTGTAGTCTGGAATAGCACATAGGCTACTTTTTATCCCGGAAAATTAAAGAGTTCCCGCGGGAATCGAAAAACCTTAATCCACGCTGACGCAGTCGTGGGCATCAGCTAGTAGGGAATAAAAGGAGGTGCCGGTTTGTTTCCCGGTAGGATGTTTGTAAGTTTGTGATATTCGATGTTTGTTACTCCGTCACGCCACAATTATTTGTTTATTTGTTTATTCACACCATCAACTTCCATCAAATAAATATTATAAATGCGAAAGTTTGGATGGATGTATGGATGTTTGTTACTCAATCACGCTCCAACAGCTGAACGGATCTAGATGAAATTTGGCACAGAAATAGATTATAGTCTGGAATAGCACATAGGCTACTTTTTATCCCGGAAAATTAAAGAGTTCCCGCGGGAACCGAAAAACCTCAATCCACGCGGATGAAGTCGCGGGCATCAGCTAGTAAGTTATAAATAAATAGAGAAGTAATACGTTATAAAAACCGTAGACTGGAATCAAAAAATGAACGAGTCCAGGATAAAAGTTCCGGGGGAATAAATTAGGATGTGATATGTAAGACAGAATAATAACCCTCAGCGGTTGAATAATGGTTTGTTAAAACCTTCCTTTGTCATCCCTTGTCATTCCGCCGAACTTCTGAGGTAACCGGCTGGAAACGGACGTGGGAACTGTCTTTGGACTTTTTATGGGATGAACAGACAAATCTCAGCGCATCAGAATCAGAATATTTTGGTATACCTACAATGTACACTTTTTGAACGTCAATAATTTAAATAATAAGACGTGTTTGTGATAATAAAGTAGGGTATCCTAAAACTAAACCTACGAGGGTTCCAAACGTTCCCTGGTCTGAGAAAAGCCCACAACAAACTCAGAAAACAAGTATTTACTTGGTTTCTGAGTTTGTTTAAGTGACCTATTTAGGCCACGTAGATAGTAAAAACTAGTTTCTCGTGCTGACTGACTGACTCATTGATCACCTCTCCTGTAAAATTTTGTATGAAAATATTTTTTATACTACACCCGCTCGGAAAGTACCCTCTTGCTTTTGTCAAAACGAGGTAGAAAGTACGTCATTGCTACAAACCAATTAAGCGGGAGGAAAAGATGTATGAAATTTCATTTCTAACGTGCTAAGCGGGGAGAAAACTGTATGAAAATCCATTTCTAACGCGCTGTTGTTTTTTAATTTTAAGTAAATATGGTATGGACGTTGAGAATTTGGATGTCTTACCTTATTAAGGAAATATAATATTAGAAGCAGCTTCACCATATTTGACATAGAAAAGTCAAATAATATGGTGAATGTCGATTGTCGACATCGACGTCGATTATCGATAGATATCGATAGTCGATATCGATATCCGATATTGATAGTCGATATCGATATCGATGTCGATTGTCGGTATCGATGTCGATTGTCGGTATCGATGTCGATTGTCGATATCGATGTCGATTGTCGATATCGAAATCTATATTGAAATAATCCTCAAAATGTAGTCTAGTTGTGATAGTGAAGCTTCGAATGAAGCGACTCATATAGTTATGATAGAACGTCATTTTTTTTTTTTAATTTTTTGAAAACAATACATTAGAAATTAAAGCTAGCTAGCCTAACCTAATTAAGGACTATTAACTATTATTAACTATTAACCTAAACCTTTTTTTTTTTTTTTTTTTTTTTTTCTTTTTTTTTTTTCTTTTTTTTTTTCTTTTTTTTTTTATGTTTCTGTATTTTGAATATGGGTTTGTAAAATTGCCTGAAATTAAAAATATTTATTTTATTTATTATTTTAAACCTTTGTAAGTTCGTTTAATCACTAATTATCGCTTATTTTCCTCGCAGGTGTAGTATAAAGCACTATGTATCACTCGGTAGAAAGTACGATTCCTACCTCGCGTGTATTGCGGCCCTTCGGCTACGCCTCGGGCCTCAAACTACACCCTCGATAGTAATCGGTCACTTTCTCCCCTCGGTGAACAATGTACTATTTTCACTCATCGTTTCGTATAAAAGACAAAAATTCATTCGGAGGAAAAATACGGAGAGAGCTGATGATTGAGGATTTCGAAGACGGATGAAGAGCACCAGCCAGGGTATCGAAGATAGGTGGGGGGTGCTCGACCAAATGTCACTCGAAACTTCATCCAATTGACAGTTAGCTGAAAAAAATTTCAAAATGGCGGATTTAAGATGGCCGCCATACAAATTTCGACGGTGTCTATCTCGGAGAGTATAAAAGATGGAAGAGTGATTTCTTGGCAAAAGATGATCAGGACATGAGGGTCTACTTGATGAACAGGAAAAAAATTCAAGATGGCGGAATTTATTTTTCCATAGAAAAGGGTATTGAAGATAGGTGGGGGGTGCTCGACCAAATGTCACTCGAAACTTCATCGAATTGACAGTGAGCTGAAAAAAATTCAAAATGGCGGATTTAAGATGGCCGCCATACAAATTTCGTCGGTGTCTATCTCGGAGAGTATAAAAGATGGAAGAGTGGTTTCGTGGCAAAAGATGATCGGAACATGAAGGTCTACTTGATGAACAGGAAAAAAATTCAAGATGGCGGATTTTCCATAGAAAATGTATGGCGAATATTGAAGAGGCTACAAGTGTAGAACTATGCAAGACTACGGTTCCTTTTCAAGATTTGTTTTTATGGAAGAAATCTCATTTTGACGAATGGTTCGGAGAAAAAAATATGGAGAGAGATGATGATCGAAGGTTCGGATGATGGGTGAGGAGCACGGTCAGGGTATTAAAGATAGGTACCTACTTAGGGGCTGCTCAAACAAAAAGGGAGGGGCGGGGGGTTGGTGGTCATTGTTTTTCCTTTATGAGAATTTTCTTTTACGTCGGACGCTTGGCGTGCTGGCGCTTCCACTGTGCTCACTAGCATAGCAGTGTGTTGTTCAGATCAGAACACGTAGACAGTAAACCAGCTGCCTGATTATGTAAGAATTGTCGATCAAATCGTAAAAGTTCGGCGTCAAAGTAAAATAAACCATAACAGCATTGAATTAGAGCTCAATTTCGTTTTTCGAAATTGAGCTCTAATTTAATGCTGTTATGGTTTATTTTACTTTGACGCCGAACTTTTACGATTTGATCGGCCATTCTTACATAATCGGGGGGCAGGATAGTAGGACAGCGAGTAAGTAGACAGTGGACCACGCGGTCCACTACGCGGTCCGCTGTAGCGGGCCGCGCAACCACGCGCCATACTAGTTTAGTATATACCTACCCTTGTTGTTGGCACTTGCGTGAAGGTTTCTGACATAATATTATCACAATGAAGCTTTTTCCTCGCCTTTCCTCACCTGACACGCTGGCCGCTTGGCCGCTTAGCCGCTCTCAGAAGAATCTACTTACTTTCCGAACCAATGGTAAGTCTTGGCTTGTCATAATTACCATGAGTTGGCCTCTTTAAAATAAATAGGTAAATTTTTATGCAAGCATTTTCATATTTTCTCATTTCAATCCATACTAATACTATAAATGCGAAAATGTGTTTGTCTGTCTGTCTGCTACGCTTTCACGGCCCATCTGCTCCACCGATTTTGATGAAATTTGGTACAGGGGTAGATTGTATCCCGAGGAAGGACATAGGCTACTTTTTATCCCGGAAAATTAAAGAGTTCCCGCGGGAATCAAAAAATCTTAATCCATGCGGACGAAGTCGCGGGAATCATCTAGTTTACAATAAGCTTACTTATCTCAATTTATACTGTAATCACAAACCAAGGCTTGGAAAAAATTAGGTCCATTTTATGCATGACTTGTTTTTGCCGAGATTATAAAATATTTAAGCCTTGGATAAATTTAGCGACAAAAACAGCGTGAATCTGGTATTCCGTTATAAAATGGGACCAAAATCTGAGCTCTTGAATTAAAATGTAGGTTAGACTAACAGATACCCGCTACTCCACCCTACTCAAACAGGATTAAGGAAGGTAGTGGTTATCAGCTGTCTGTTCAAACTGTATTTTTTGAGATGTTTACTACAATATAATACTTCTAATAAAATTTCTGTTTGACGAAGACCAACGTTTTTTGGTACAAATTTTTGTTAAAGATAATAATATGATGAGTATGTAAGAAATTGAAAATGGTATTCCACGACCAGTGCAATAATTTAATATAATATATTGGTATTTTTTTCGAACAAATATATCTAATGTACCTGTACCTATATAATCACGAGTTCGTACCGCGTAAATAGTAGGTGCTCGTTATTAAATAATAATAAGTACATAGTACAAATATCATTGAAATAAATCTGTAATCTAACAATTCAAAATTCAAATGATTTTTGTATTCAAATAAACTTTTACAAGTACTTTTGAAACGTCAAGTGAATCTACCACTGTCTATCTACAACAATTGGACTCTGCCCCACTGGTGGGGGCCCCTTGGTGGGGTTAAGTCGATGAACCCGAGGAAAACAAAGCTGTTCTGCATTTGTGTATCACACACGACTGATTTTATTTATACAGGAATGCCGGGATTCGGGGGCCGGGCAAAATCGAAGAGTTTCCATCGCATTGCTTCTAAGGACCTTTAAGGCCTGTGCAATGACCCGCCCAGTTATTTCCATTTAACCTTCCAAATTACAGCTTGGGAAATTGACTGATAAATATCTATTATAGGTATCACGCATTCGAGCTAAGGTAAGGGTGTTTCCAGACTTATTACAACCACACCATAAGACACCAACGTTCTTAATAAGCGTAAAAACTAGCTGAACAGTTTCATTTTACTCATAATATCAATTCTTATTCGACTTTTTATGCGGAATATATCATAACATAAATTGAGGCGCTGTATACAAAAAAAAAATTGACATGGCCGAAAACACGCTATGGACAGGATACAAAGTCCGCGCGAAGCGTTGGCGGCATATGAGAAATACGTTTCGTTATGTCGCGGTAGTCTGTGCACGCGAGGACTTTTTGTCAGACTATCGGTTTTGTCCGTAGTATGTTTTCGGCCTAAAAGCCGCTGGTAACAGGCGCCAAAAGAAATGGTGTGTGAAAGCCCTTACAAGAGACCTATGTCCACTGGACGTCTACCAATTGATAACAATAGCAATAAATCTTGGTTTACCTACATTGGTGAGATAAACCTGACATAAACATGTTTATCAAGAACTTACACCAATATAATATATTGATTAGGCTACTAGCCCTCAAAACTGGCGTAGCGCCAAAACTATAGGTAATATCCAGAAAAGTCTTATCATATTTAAGTGGATGTCTAGTGATATTATTATTTTCATAAAGAAAGAATATAGCTGTATCTTTTTAATTTCTCCCGTCTTACTAGAACATAAAAGTAACTTCCCTAACTAACTGAATCTAGTGGTTAATTTCATCTTAAAAAGTAATATTAGTTCAAAGCATCAAAATTATTATTATGTTCAAAAGGTTAAAAGTGAAGACAAATCGACGCCCCAGCCGAGTAAAGAAGTACGCATATTTTTTGCTAAAAAACAACGGTGCTAAAAACTTACCCCTTCTTTTTAGATCTCAACAACCACCAAAGAAAATGTAAATAAATGTTACTTCTTTCTTCGGCGGAAAATTCCTGTCCTTTCAACGCATATTCACCTTCATTTCTTACACTTTACTTCATTCAAAACATACCTACTTTAACTTTAAAACATTTGTTTTTTTTATTCATTACACCTTCGTTCTCGTAGTACTCTCTCGTGGCTAGGTATTATAACTTTATATGTATAACGGAACATCATCCCAATCAACTCTTGAAATCATGCCAGTTCTGCCAATACCTAATACTAGTCTGGGGACTTTCAAGGATTAGGGATTAACCCGCGCTTCAAAATTCAAAATTCAAAATTCAAAATGTTTTTTATTCAAATAAGCTTTTACAAGCGCTTTTGAATCGTTATAAGTAATATGAATCTACCGCTGGTTCGGAATGCCATTCCTACCGAGAAGAGCCAGCAAGAAACTCGGTGGTTGCTCTTTTCCATCAAAACTTACAATCATCATAATGATACAAGTAACTGCAGTCCCACGCATAGCTGGAGCGAATCAAATCCACGCTGTTTTTTTTTATCATTTACGTAATCTTCGATTGTATAGTAAGCTTTTTTCACGAGCATACAATATTCAATACACGCCAAGACTGGCAGACAGAGGCAGCCCCATTTCCGACGGTGGCACCCGTTCACGAGCATGACGCATGATCCAGCCATTGCTTCGCTCAACCATATTTGAGGGAACGTAACAACCCGCACCACACGACACGTAGTCTCGACACTTCGAGAACGTAGTTTCTATAATCATACTTTAATATTATAAATGCGAAAGTGTGTTTGTTTGTTGGTTTGTCCTTCAATCGCGCCGTAACGGAGCAACGGATCGACGTAATTATTGGTATGGGTATAGTTGAGGACCTGGAGAGTGACATAGGCTACTTTTTATCCCGGAAAATTAAGGAGTTCCCGCGGGAATCAAAAAAACTTAAACCACGCGGACGAAGTCGCGGCCATCAGCTAGTTTAGTATATTTCTGTGCGTTGCCGAGCTGATTTCCCTCGAAGAAATTGGTATTACTGCTACCGCGCTCTGTGATCGCGCGGTCTGGAAAAAACGCTCAAGGGAAGGGCTCAATGCCATCACTTAGTAATATTTTAATACTGTTGAGGTTCTTGTTTCAGAATTATAATCCTTAACTTTAATTTTAAAATAATCCCTACTGCTTTAAGCGATGATAAGTTGCTTCGACGCTGCTCTACATCGCTGTGGCATCGCGAAACACAGCAATACAATAATGTAGTTTTTGTGCCTTCAGTCGTGAAAAGGTAAACAGTTACATAGACATCTATAATATATATATAAATCTCGTGTCACAATGTTTGTCCTCAATGGACTTCTAAACCACTTAATCGATTATAATAAAATTCGCACACCATGTGCAGTTCGATCTAACTTGAGAGATAGGATAGTTTATCTTAATATATATAAATCTCGTGTCACAATGTTTGTCCTCAATGGACTTCTAAACCACTTAACCGATTATAATAAAATTCGCACACCATGTGCAGTTCGATCTAACTTGAGAGATAGGATAGTTTAATATTATATATTAGGATTATTAGTGCTACCCGTGCGAAGCCGGGGCGGATCGCTAGTATTATCACAGAATAGGTAATAGTAGTAAATTATATAGATTAGGATTATTAGTGCTACCCGTGCGAAGCCGGGGCGGATCGCTAGTAATATTATATAAATCAAGCTGTAAAAAAGTGCTGCGCGTTAAAAAAATCTACCTAAAGACGCAAAGAGGTATTACATATGATTATTGTTGGAAGAATTCAAGTCACACGTTCTAGGTAAGGGGACGGAATTAAGAGGTACAGACAAGTTTTTTACATATTCCTTATCAACACTCTCTTTTTTGGGAATTAAACAACTTTAGTCAAATCACGTCGGAGCTGAGCTCTGAAGGTCGCCACGATAAGGGAGTAACCGGAGTATGAATACTAAATACTAATCAATGAATAGGTATAAAGTTTGACTGCTTCCTATAATTTCTGTTCCTTTGCTCTTATTTCAATCATTGTAAATACGAACTGTATTATCAAAGCAGCGATGTATTAAAGTATTGGATTTATTTTGCACGTTTTCTATTTGATTGCGACATTTCAGAAAACCTGATAAATAGTGCTAATTCTATTAGGTATATGTAGGGATTTCGCTTAAGGTGATCGCACACGACAGAAGCAATTTGATTCCTCGTTTCTATGGCAGTTGGATTTCATAATTCATTCATATGGAATGCCCAACAACTCAGCTAGGTATTTTTACAATAAGTTAAGTTAAAAAAATTGGCAGTCATAGGGACTGCCGATAGAAGTGAAAACTTATAACAGAATTTTAGGATTAAAAATATATATATATATATATATATATATATATATATATATATATATAAATTACTTAAATATAAATATAATACATTCGTAATTAATGCCTTAGCATTAAAGTTTAAATACGAATGTAGTATATTTATATTTAAGACCTTTTGTCTTCGTAACAACGCGAGGTGTCGGTGACGGTGTCGGTGACGCGAATCCACAAGTATACCCCCTACCAAAGAGTGCTCAACGCGGCTAAAGAAGTTTTCACTTCAAAAATCTCAGTATAGAAAAACATTGCGCATGCCATTTCCGCCTCTAGCGTCGTATTTATCCCATTTCGTGGTATTCGATCACCTTTACTCAACATAGTTGGGACACAAAGAGTCGCAGACGTGACTGTTTTATATCGAGTCTCGTAAATAACAAACTAAACGTTTCTTGCCTAGGGCACGACAAAGTTCGTATCGAAAATACCTTCATTTATATCATGGGGATAAACCTAATGAAAACGTGGTAACTAAACTTACTTTATATACGTATTTCTTATTAGAAAAGCTTCTAGATCTATACAAATAAATGTATTTATAAAAAGAGAGTAATAATATTCATCGGCCTATTTTCGGCCATGGCCTTCCTCGACAATGATATTAATTATTATTATAACCATAGAAATCTAAATTGTCTATCAGAAAGTTTATCTAGGATAGTTTATCCGGGTCCATATAAAAAACAGATAAACTAATTTTGACGAGACCTTCGCATACAGATAAAGAACTATGAATCTATCTCCTACTATACCGGAAAACCGGAAGGGTTGTAATCTTACAACGGAATTTAAAAAAATATACGGAGGAAGTCACGGGTACAAGCTTGACACCTTACGGGACACCTTCCATGCACTTTTCATCTTACTGAGCTCATTGAAAAGTCAAACCATCCTCCATTGAATGCAATTGAAGAAAACATTTTATCCATTAGGTTATACAAGAGATCGAACTTTGCGTCTAAGCTTGACGCTTCGTACTAGACTTCCAACTTTCTAAAGTAAAGTTGACTGACAAACACTTCAACTTGCTAGGACTTGCCGTGCCGTCTCCGAGACAATAGAGACGGCGTTTATACTTGCGGCTTTATGACTTAGAGCATGGACAGAAATATCGCGGAACGGTAGCGATTCGCAATGAAAATGAGCCTACCGCAGCTCTTAATAGTTGCAACAAGCATATTTTTTTTTTATCCTCTACAAGTTAGCCCTTGACCGCGATCTCACCTGATGGTAAGTGACGATGTAGTCTAAGATGGTAGCGGGCTAACCTGTTAGGGGCATGGCAGTTATATTAAACCCATACCCCTATTCGGTTTCTATACGGCATCGTACCGGAACGCTAAATCGCTTGGCGGCACGTCTTTCCCGGTAGGGTGGTAACTAGCCACGGCCGAAGCCTCCCACCAGGCCAGACCAGGAAGAATTCAGAAATTATAAGTTCTTAAATTGACCCTGCCGGGGATCAAACCCGGGACCTCCGCACGTTAAGGCGACAGCGCTCAACACTGCGCCACGGACGTCGTCAAAAAGCTACTAGATGATGCCCGCAACTTCGTCCGCGTGGGTTAAGTTACTTTTCCGGGATAAAAAGTAGCCTATGTCCTTCCCCGAGATGCCACCTATCCCTGTACCAAATTTCATCAAAATCGGTTGAAAAGTGGGGCAGTGAAAGCGTAACAGACAGACAGACAGACAGACAGACATACACATTTTCGCCTTTATAATATTATTATGGATTATGGATATTATGGATTTTAGGCCGGTTATAAGTAAACTAGCTCGAAATGTAGGAACTATGAGGCCATAACTCTGCTGTCTCGCAACGCAGTCCGTAGTCTATTTGAACGTGCGGCGGAGCGCTCATTTGAGTCATTTAGGCATTATATAAAACAGTCCAAAGCCACAATGCCGAAATATCCCAATCATCTGACATGTCCAGAGCGGTAACTCCAAAGCTGAAACTTTAGCTTTTACCTAATGAATTTACTGGCTAATCTACAAGTGCCTCCAGTCTAAAACCGAATAAAGCACTAAGAAAAATGCTTACCTAATTAACTCCTTATATACTTTTCTGACCGCACACTGTTCGCCCCACCTTTATTGTTATACGACTGCCTGAAAAAAAGGAGTATATTGTTTTCAGGGTTCATGTATGTACATGTATGTATGTATGTATGTATGTATGTATGTACATATGTATTTATGTATGTGAGTTTGTATATTCCACCATAACTTCTATACACCTGAACCGATTTTGATAAATGAGGTATCGTTAGAATCCCTAGCTTATTCCGGGTGACATAGGAACAGAAATAGGACTAGGACTAGAATAGGACATAGAAACTTATCAATTATTTGAATTATGTTCACAATGATGTCAATAGATGGCGCTCTGTGATACCGCGAGGTCTCAGTTCGGGGCGAACCACTAGTATATATATACAGACTAACTAATAAAACTGTTTTCAACTTTTTAGTTCGTTTTTTGGCAGGGCAGTCGTGTTTTTTAATTTTTTTAATTATTTATTTTTTTGCTACATGAAACAGTTTCTGGTATCAATCATAGTGCGTTCATCAAGGCGTTTTCACTTTCCTCATGCGTTGCAGAATTCGCGCGTTGTCTGCCCAAGCCCTGATAGCTACTAATTTATGCGCGCAGTTTTGCGGTTGAATAAGGTAATTTCCATTGAAATTAGTACTTAAAGATCGTTGGTAATTTTAGCCGAGGCATCTTGGTGTAATACAGAATACGTCTTCTATTCACAAAGGACCAGACAAGAATTGATATTTGCAATTCATTAGCTATACTTATTTGAAGAAGCAACGTGAACCGGTATAAGGTCTCCGAAATAGTACTGTCAATTTCAGGGGGAATTCTAAGGGCGAAAACACACTACGGACAGGAAATAACTAAACGTCCGCGTCCCTCTGCGTCGTATTCCTTATTACTGAAGATTGTGACCCCATTCCATTAATCATATAATGGCAGGGGTTTTCTTGGGATAATAATGCGGTGGGTTCCCAGGTCCATCCGCATACGACTCGACTAAGAGTGCTATTTCAACTCTTAGGTTACTAACGATTATTATCAGACGTTAGTGATACTAACAGGGACCGACGGCTTAATGTGCTCTCCGAGGCACGGAGGAAACGAAAAGGCCAAATTCGGACCACCAAATTCGGGCACCCATCCAGTTAACGACTTGGGTCAACGTTGTTTAACAAGCGCAATCTACTGTTATTTGTTGTCGCAACTAGGCAACTCGTCCTTCGTGCTCAATAGGAAATTGCTAATAATTCCGACAGTTTTGATGGAAAAATAAAAAGAAAACTCTTTGAAGAGTTTTCAAATCTCGTCGGCTACCACACAAACAACTTTCTAGCTTGTTATTAAGGCAAGTTTCTTGTTCTATTTTTATTGAACCGACAACACAAAGATATTACGAGAAGCTGACAGCGATAGTTTAGCCTTCTTACTTTTAAACTAGAATAAAAATGTTAAGTAAAGTAGTAGGTATTTTTCGACGACTTTGTTTATTATACCGTTTCATACTGTGTTTTATTGTGATCACTAGTCATTTAATGACTATTTTCAATAACTTTACTTACCTATTTAAACTTTACAGCTGCTCTTATAGATTAATAGCTGATGCCCGCGACTTCGTCTAAATGGATTTAGGATTTTTGGTTCCCGCGGGAACTTTTTAATTTTCCAGGATAAAAAGTAGCCTATGTGTTATTCCAGATTATAATCTATCTCAGTGCCAAATTTCATCCAGATCCGTTCAGCCGTTCTAGCGTAATTGAATTACAAACATCCATCCATACATCCATCCATCCATACATCCATCCATCCATCCATCCATCCATCCATCCATCCATCCATCCATCCATCCATCCAAACTTTAGCATTTATAATATTAGTATAGAACAGATTATTAAAGTGATTGTGACAAAGAGATAATATACGGATTAATGGACAGAATATGGACCAGACGTCACAATGATTCCCTATAAACTATGAATCTACGGAACCCTAAAGATCACATTGCCACATTGCCATTATTGGCCACAACCATACAACCCATTACGAGCCATTTTAAGCCAAATACCTTTATTATCTCTTGTACATTTATTTTGACTGATAAATTTTCATTCTAATATAATAATTTCGTAAGCTGTATAATGCTGAAGATGTAATCACACGCCCATTATGTTCCGCCGTGGCATCGCAGCGGCTCGCGTGAATAGACTATAGAGATTACGAAACCTGAGTGTAATCTATGTTCCCCGTAATAATGACGATGAATGGTTTCGACAACGACTTTAGAAATTATGAAATATGACTTGGGCTGTTGTGTTTAGTTCATGTAGGTATTCGGAATAGTATTAAAACAAATTCGCAATCATCATTTGTATTAATTCAATATATTTTTAATAAATAATAATTTATTCATGAGAATGTAGGTGATATAAAGTTGATATAATTACAGTTTGAGAGCACTTACGTATACATTCTACCAATTAATGGTGTAGGTATGTTAAAGGAAACATCTGTACAAAATTTCAGCTTTCTAGATCAAAGCTCGGTGTTGATGAAATCTTTGCTTCGTAAAAACGTAATGTGAATGAAGCCAAAAAGCTAAAAATTAAAAGTTAATTTGATAAAATTGAGTTTCGGTTTTAAACTTTAGAGGGCACGCCTAGCATGGGCCAGGCTAGGCTCCTAGCCCGCTACCATCTTAAACTGCATCCCCACTTACCATCAGGTGAGATTTCAATTAAGGCTAACTTGTAGTACCTAGCGTAAAAAAAGTCCATGCCTCGAGTATCTTACTAGAAAAGTTTTACGCTTTGAAAGTTCACTTGCAGATACGACAAAGCGGCCATAACGTATCGAAAAATTCACTAATTACCCATCTTATCACGTCTTACTCGTATATCAACGTGATATTTATCTTCTTACTAGTTAATGCCCGTGACTTCGTCTGCGTGTATTGAGGTTTTCTTGGTCCCCGCAGGAACACTTTAGTTTTTCGGGATAAAATGAAGCCAGTGTTAGACTAGACTATAATCTATCTCTGTGCCAAATTTCAACCAGATTCGTTTAGCCGTTCTGGCGTGATTGAGTAACAAACATCCATCCATCTAAACTTTCGCATTTCTATTATTAGTATGGATATAGATTTTTTGCTAAGCAGTTGTTTTCTTGAAGCAGATAATATGAAGTGATATATCGTTACACGCATTACGGTATTCCTTTGCTTTTTACACATTCCCGTAAATCTCTGAGCGCATTACAGTGTTTTATAGGGCGGTTAAATAACGCGAAATATTTCAGCTTGTACCTTCTTAAATAAAGTACCTGAAACACTGCAAATTGTGTTCTGTACCGCAATTTTGGGGAGATCGTCTGTAATAATGTTAAACCAAGCCGAACATTTTTGCTGTTTTATTTTTTCCTTGTTTTCTTTTTTAGATCCGTTGAGACCAACAATCTCTACAGCGTGAATATATTATTACTAGATGATGCCCGCGACTTCATCCGCCGTTTTCGGGATCGAATATAGAATGTGTACTCCCCGGGACACAATCTATTTCTCTACCATTTTTTTTCAAAATCAGTTCAATAGATAGGCCGTGAAAGACAGACATACATATTGGACAGACAGACAGTCACACTTTCACAATTAGGTATAATGTTAGCACTTACGTATTTAGAAATAGGAATGTTTGATGAGATATAATTTTAACAAATAAAGTTAGCGCCACAGCAAGTTTATCAGAGTAAATTGTAACCGAGACTCGTTTACGAATACACTAAGCTTTTAAAGAATAGCTGTGGCAGGATGTATCTGTTTTGCCATACCAACCATTTTTACTGATGTTTTAATAATTTTAAGAAGCAGAGTTTTTAGTTATCAAAAAACATTAGAGTCTTGGTACCACGTCACACCAATAATAATGAAAATCATAAAAGAGCTTTGCGTTTGCATTGCATTGCCATAGCGTTCGTAGTCACGTAGCTCGTAGCTTCCATCGTAGAAGCTCTACGCACGCTGTAGGTCGTGACTACGAGATATTTACCGTAACCAACTATCATAATATTTTATCGTTCCACTTATCTGTGCTAAGGACGAAAACTGACTAGCGACCGTGCAGGAAAAAACTTCGGTGATGTCCTGTCGCGTCAGCCTGCGCAGCTCCATATAAAGTACCGGCGCGGACGTTTAAGACGTATTTTCTACGACGTACGAGTAGGTCACCACAGGTCTTAATTAATTTGCACATCAAAATTAGCTGTTTCTGACCACACTATAGAAATATTCTGCTTTTCTACATTTTAGAGAAGATAGAGGTATAAAACTTTACTACTTAAGTATTACTACTCTACGAAAAAAATCAATATTATTCTACGCAACGACGATTTCTTCTTTGAACAATATGACCCAATATTGCAAAAATTAAAAAAACTAAAATGTGATAATGCAACCAGGGGTCTTTTTGATTAGGGTTTTATTTTTATTGAAGTGAAAACTTCTTTAGCCGCGTTGAGCACTTTATGGTAGGGGGTAAACTTATGGATTCGCGTCACCGACACCGTCACCGATATGCTCGCGTTGTTACGAAGACAAAAGGTCATAAATATAAACATACCACATTCTTAATTAAACTTTAATGCCATAGTTTTAAGGTTAATATTTTTAAAAAAAAAATTAATTATTTTAAATATTTGTTTTCACTTCGATCGGCAGTCCTTGCCAATTTTTTTTATTGTTAGTAGTTATATGAGGATTTGTTTTAAATTTATTTTGTAGTTAGTTAAATATTTCGTTTTTAGCATTTTAATGTATTATATTATTTTAATTTGTTGTATTAAATAAATGAATTTTATAAAGTCTTATAAAAACTTGTATTAAAATGTGATATGATGATCGGATAAAATTAATTAGTAATTTATTTATTCATGAAAACACACATACACTGTTTTAAAATATAAAATAAAATAGAATATAGTACAATTAAACAATAGAAGTAGGTAGCAGTGGTAGCTATATCAAATTAAAAAGTAGTAGCTAAATTAGAACAAAGTTTCTTTTTGCACAGATTTTTATTGTTATTAGTTAACTTTATATTCCCTATATACTTTCTTTGAACTTGTATACATTTAATTAAAGTATCTTCCTAAGATAACAATACCTTTTGTCGTGGTAGAAGTTATTTACAATTAAAACTTTTGTTTTCTCTTTACGCTTCTTCCCTTTGTTATTTTTTGTCTTTGTAGTGCTTTCAAGAAATTAACAACTATGTCAAACTGGTTCAGAATAAATAGAGGGAATGCTAACTTAATCAATACATTTCCTGCCAAAAGCCTCTATTACCAGAAATGCGTTCCTCAGGCAGCTGATGGGGGGAGGCTCCAAGAGTTCGTTCATCTAAATACTTTACTTACTTCAAGAATAGGGATGATGACAACTCAATCAAATCAGCAACTCTTTATCCAACTTAAAAACGCACTTTTAGTATGGAAGTTGTATGAAATTCATAGTTGTGAAGTCATCAAATTTCAACGCACTTATTTTCTTTAATCTATGTTTTAAAATGGTTATCAAACTTAAAACTAACCGAGGATGTAAATTTAGGTATTTTGGTTAATAATCAGTTAGAAATAAATTATTTTTGATAGGTATAGGCATCATCCCTATTAAGGTCCAACCCCACTTGAGATGCAGAAAGCGGCGCGGCCGGTAACGGCAAATATTATTTGTATGAGATTGTACTTGGACTCGTCGCGTAGTGCAACTCCGTGCAACGTAGCGTAGGTGGACCCAGGTCCATACAACCTTGTACAAATAATACTTGCCGCTTCGTGCCGCGCCGCGCCGCGCTTTGTAGTGGGGCTAGACTTTTAAGATGCTGTCGGTCATCTAAACGTATCTGTATAAAAATATATTGTAATAGTATACATTTTTCCATTGATGAGATTTTGTTACTTGATATAAACTTGGTCTCTATGGTAAGTAAGTCGTCCAACAAATAGACGCCCACGCTCCACAGTTGGACGAAGGTCGCCTGTATGGATCTCCACAGTACACGGGCTTGTGCCGCTTGCTTTCAGCGGCTCCCATCTACTCGCTTGAGAGCATCCGTCCACCTAGTAGGAGATCGTCAGACGCTGCGCTTTCCAGTGCAAGGCCGCTATGCAACGCGAACATTTGGACCCGAACGCCTATCGGTTCTTCGAGCTATGTGCACCCATGAGCCATGTGTATGTGTGTGTGTGTGAGCTCACCCATTGCGACTTCAATTTAGATAGGCTAGCTAGCTTTAGTGTACGGGCACGAAACTAGTGGTAGCGGGGCGACGGCGGTAGCGGGGCGATGCGATTAGTCGGCGAGCTGGCGACGAATTTCAGGAACAATTTGAGAGAGGTCTGGTAACTTTATAACCGACAAAAAAGTCTGGGATTTTTTTTTTTTGAATTCTATAAGTATTAAATTTAAAGATAAAAAAATCAAGTTGCCAAAAAAGTGTTTTTTCCGATTTTTTTGCAAATGTTATATGCTGCGCAGTAGCGAAATAACCGCAAACGCTCTACCAGACTGGCAGAACTGGATTCGCCAATGAACGAAATTATATTTTTCCACAATTTCAGCTTGCCTAAAGGACCTTCCCGAAATTCGTCGCCAGCTCTCGGGTTCCATCGCCCCGCTGTCGCCGCCGCTCGGCTCGGTGTATTGTTTTCAATTTAAAAAAATGTTAATAAATTAACTTCGATACTTTTCGAGGTATTTTGGTTACTCTGTTTAGTCTTAGAAGTACTAAGTAGAAGAGCGATGTCTTGGTATACTCGTAACAAGGAAATGCATTGTGATCCCAGCTTGAAATATTAAGCTTAAAGTAAAGTAATAAATATTATCATGCAGAATACAAATTCTATAAGATGAAGTAATTTGTGGTCATAGAAATGTATAGCCTCGAAAACGTGCTTACGCATAATAAAATCGGAGCATAAAAGATTATTGCAGCGAGCTTAGGCTTTTGGCGTTCCACCAAATTCCATTCAGCCGAAGGTCAATGGCACAAATAATGAAACAAAATATTAGAGAAACAAGTAAAAACGTAATGTAGGGACTGCCGATAGAAGTAAAAACGAATATTTAAAATAATTTTTAAAAAAAATTTAAAAAAAAGTATTAACCTTAAAACTAAGGCATTAAAGTTTAATTACGAATGTAGTATATTTATATTTAAGACCTTTTGTCTTCGTAACAACGCGAGCATGGGGCAGCGAGGTGTCGGTGACGGTGACGGTGTCGGTGACGGTGTCGGTGACGGTGTCGGTGACGGTGTTGGTGACGGTGTCGGTGACGGTGTCGGTGACGGTGTCGGTGACGGTGTCGGTAACGCTAATCCACAAATTGACCCTCTATAAAAAAGTGCTCAACGCGGCTAATTATTTATTTTTATTTATTTTATATTAATAAGGATTCATATTTTACATAAATTGTCCGTTCTATCTTCGTGATAGAGCATTGGAGATGTTCGATTTTATGTAATTAACAAAGCAATTATAAGAGCCTTTAAGAGCCTTTAAGAGCGAAAACACTTACGCGTCAGAGGGGAACGGCGTTTTGTCGTTTCGCCTAGAATGCGCGCTCCATATACGTGGATCTTTGGTCCGCCAGACAATTTTAGTTGTCCGTAGTGTATTTTTGCTCAGTCTAAACCAATCGCAAAGAGGTACATTACAGAATTATATATGGACAAATTCGAGACTAAAAGCTTGTTTAAATAAAAGGGTAGCGCCCGACTTATCCCATCAAAACATGTGCGTAAAGCCATTATCTTCTGGAATAAAAGCAATTTCATCGGTCAACACGCGGCGTTGTGGCGTCGATACGTTAAGAGGTCCTTTTCAGGTAAATTAATTTCATTCTCTTTTAAATGCCTTGAACGAGTTTCGAAATGTAAGCGCGAAAACACACTATGGATAAATAAATATTCTCTTTAATCTAAAACAATAACCGGCTTCAAAACTTTACCTTTATGTACTCGTACCTATCAACTTATACAAAAAAGTAAAAAACATTATCTGGGTACATATTTTGTACTTTGTTGATTTTCTCAAAAAGCGCTAAATCAATTTCGATAAAATTTATTTGGGACCACCTCTGAAGTATGATCTACCAAAAAGAAAAAAAGAATCGTCAAAATTGATTCATAATTGGTGGAATGATCGCGTAACATACATACAAAAAAAAACATACAGTCGAATTGAGAACCTCTTTCTTTTTTGAAGTCGGTTAATAAAGAGCGTGTTTTTCACTACAGGTTAGCCCTTGACAGCGAAATCAACTGGGGCTGCCTAAATGAGGATGCAGTCTAAGATAGTAGCGGGCTGACCTGTTAGGGGAATGGTAGTTATATTAAGGTCATAGGTGCACTGCCAGTGGGCAGTCTAAGGCGTCAGACACGAAACTAGCGGTGGCGGGGCGACGGCGGCAACGGGGCGATGGCGACGGAGTCTTGTTAAATTTTGCCACGGACTTTGCCCCAATTTATTTATGTGGGGCAAATTACATCAACGTAAAACTCAAAGTTGAGGTATTTTTGTCTTTTTGTCACTTATTAATTATATAATTATATAATTATCCATTAGGTACTTAGTGGAAAATTATATAATTTTCTAATAAGTGGCAAAAATTGGTAAACTGCACTTTTGGTAACCATCGCCAGAAAGGCTGATTCAGTGTTAGGTGGATGTAGGGCTCTCCACTGATCACAAAAGTAACAGTCTGCCAGCATGTGGATGGGCCTTTCGCTAGATATGGCCGTTCAAAGACGGTTTATTGTTACCAAAAATGAACAATAACTAGAAAAAGCTGATTCTTGTACAGTATTAAAGTATGCGCTGTACCTATGTAAACAGTATAAAAACTGACGCATGTGGATGGGTCTTTTACTAGATATCACCTTTCAAAGACGTTATAAGCTATACTTACTATGCGTTCCTGTAAAAAAATATTAGCAATTATTATGTCGTCCATCCAAAAATAAAATAGAAAACAGTAGTATTAATTCTTTATGTGTTCAAATCATTATAAAATAGTGAAAAGGCTGACCTTTTATCTTACAGGAATAAAGAAAATTGTCATAAGCCGCTTCCAATATTAGGTAGGTTTATTTCGAGTCGAGACGCTTAGGAACTCTGCATTATGCAAGAGAATGGAGTGCGCTTCGCCGAAGTTCGAGTATTTCCATTCGTTTCTTCAAAATATGCAACTACTTGCCTATACGTTATTGGTTCACTTACAACCCCTTTCCTTCCCATCTTTTATCAAGGTAGATGTTTTTATCCCCTACCAGTCGGACTTTGCCTCTCCTGGTGGTAAGTGATGGTGCATAGATGCAAGATAATAGCGGACTAACCTGTTAGAGCTATGGCAGTTACGAGATATTATACCTACATCCCTAATGCCCATGACTTCGTCACATTGATTAGGCTTTTGAGAAGTTCCGTCGGAGCTCTTTCATTTTTTCAGGATAAAAATTGCAACTATCTTACTCATTAGTTGAGTTTGAATGAATTAATATACTTTTCATCCCACCATCTCGAAAAGAGTATTTTTATTCTTCGATATCTGATGGTAAAAGCCGTTATTATCCTCTAGAGGATAAAGTAAATTGAATTTAGAACATCGTGTGCACGTTAGTAAATATCACTCGTCTATGAAGTTTGTGAATTCAAAACATCATTAAAACCTATTTACTTGTACCTCAATGGTGCCGAATTTCCATACAATCGTTTTTAATTTGTTAAAAACTCACACTCGTAACCTTCTTGGTGTACTTTTTTAATTTGCTTTGCGCACCATTTTCTGTCATATTGTTTAAAATTAAAACCGATTAAAAACAAGAAAATTGAAAATAAGTGAAAAACCTAAAATGAGTGATTCTAGTGACGAAGATATTAACAGAATTGAATTTAATCTTGTGATTTTTTTTGCATTTAGTCATTTCCTCGCTGAGGTGGGATGAAAAGTTACCTTGTGATTTTTTTTGTATTTAGTCATTTCCTCGCTGAGGTGGGATGAAAAGTTACGTGTTGCACTCGAGTGAAAAGATTTTTCACCTCGTGCTCTTTTGATTCCCTCGCTGACGCTCAGGATTCTAATTTTTGAATCACTCGCTCCGCTCGTGATTCAATAATTTTAGAATCCTTCGCTTGCTCGGTCATCAAAATTGAGCACGCGGTTAAAAAACAACTTTTCACTCTTGTATAACAAATAACTATTATTGTACATCAAAATAGTTACAGAGAAGAAAAAAACATAGAAAATATCTAACACAAATCTATCAATAGGTGCAAAGGCGACCTTAACGCTGTGAGCAATCTCTTCCGGGCAACCTTTGACTAAAGAGGGAAAATTATTAAACAGGGTGAGTTTGTGAGTCATGACTCATGAATGAGAACCACAAGTATCTGCCAGCTATAATGCGGGGCAGCGTTGTGCAATTCATAGTCTCTGACGTCACTGACATTGACCCTACTCGACACGTAATCGTTAACCTTCGTCCTCGTTCCCGAGTGAATCTGTGACGTCATTAACTGAAAATATCCTGGAGAAACTACACTAACTACACTGGAAAAAGTACTGCAACTTTTCTAGCATGACGTAATCGTGCACCCACACAAAATGCTAAAGGTCTAGCCCCACTTGAGATGCACGGAGCGGCGCGGCACGTAGCGGCAAATAATATTTGTATGAGTTTGTACGGGGCCGCGTCGCGCAGTGCATCTCCATGCCGCGTCGCTTTTCAGTGGGCCCAGCTCCATAAAATCCCATACAAAGAATACTAATTGCCGCTATGCGCCGCGCCACGCCGCGCTTCTTTATAGACCGGGAGATGGTCGTAGGTGATAGTCTCCCATTTTCTACTGCATGCCTTTTTAAGAGTTGATAACTAACCCTAAAGTATGAAAGATAGAGGGGTTACTAGCCCTTGCGCGCTTGCACGTCATAAACAAAATGGCTTCTCTTTGTGACAGAATTTTAGTTTTTGCCGTGACATTCTACTGCATGCCTTTGTAATATAACGTAGTTGGAACAAATTTAAGCTATAATAATTGATGGCATGCAATTCGCAACGGCCGACGGGGCTCAAACGGTTACGTAGAAATGTAAAAAAAAATAGAACATTTCCGTGTTTACAAATTGCATGCCGTTGTAAAAAATTACTTTTTTTATCTCAAATATACTCTACGAAAATTGGCATGCACCCCTCGTATGACCAAGGGTGGAAAATATTAGGAAAATGTTGTGAAAATTCAATACAGCTTTTCCGTGATTTCAAACTACTTCTAATAAAGATAAACATTAATTTAATGACCAAATAATTCTGAAATACAAATGGCATGCATGTTGCTCATGATCATTATATTATAAATAATAACAAAAGTTGCAAAAATTTAATAAACATTTCCGTGTTTTTTATTTGCATGCCGTTTTGTATTTCATAAAAACGTATTATTTTAAGTATATACCGAAAATGGCATGCGTATTAAATAATACCATCATATTTTAAATAATAATGAAAGTTGCAAAAAATTTAATAAACATTCCGTGTTTTTAATTTGCATGCCGTTTTGTATTTCATAAAAACATATTATTTTAAGTATATACCGAAAATGGCATGCGTATTAAATAACGCCGTCATATTTTAAACTAGCTGATGCCCGCGACTTCGTCCGCGTGGTTGAGGTTTTTTTGATTCCCGCGGGAACTTCTTAATTTTCCGGGATAAAAAGTAGCCTATGTGCTATTCCAGACTATAATCTATCTCTGTGCCAAATTTCATCCAGATCCGTTCATCCGTTGGAGCGTGATTGAGTAACAAACATACATCCATACATACATACATCCATCCATCCAAACTTTCGCATTTATAATATTTATATGGATAATAACAAAAGTTGCAAAAATTTAATAAAAATTTCCGTGTTTTTAATTTGCATGCCGTTTTGCATTTCATAAAAACATATTATCAAATAAATATTATAAATGCGAAAGTTTGGATGTATGGATGTATGTTTGTTACTCAATCACGCTCCAACGGATGAACGGATCTGGATGAAATTTGGCATAGATATAGATTATAGTCTGGAATAACACATAGGCTACTTTTTATCCCGGAAAATTAAGGAGTTCCCGCGGGAACCGAAGAACGGAACCGAAAAACCTCGATCCACGCGGACGAAGTCGCGAGCGTCAGCTAGTTTTAAGTATATATCGAAAATGGCATGCGTATTAAATAACACCATCGTATTTTTAATAATAATGAAAGTTTCATAAAATATGTGAACCATTTCCAGTGTGAAACAGAGATCAGAGATTTGGATTTTGGCGCTAACCCATCACCTACCTAGCCACGTTTCCGCGGGAACTCCTTAATATTCAGGGATAAAAGTAGCCTTTATGCTATTCTATATACTTAGCAGACTATAATCTATATCTGTGCCAAATTTCATGCAGATCCGTTCAGCCGTGATTGAGTAACAAACATCCATCCATCCATCCATACATACATCCATCAAAACTTTCGCATTTATAATATAACTAGCTGATGCCCGCGACTTCGTCCGCGTGGATATACCAAGATTCATCGAAATAACTTGAGAAATGATGGACTTTTATACAAACTTTCAACCCCTATTTCACCCCATTGGGGGTGGAATTTTGAAAAACTGTGAAACACGTATGTTTTCATTTTTAACCCGCAGCTCATATACCAAGTTTCATGGATATAACTTGAGAAATGAAGGACTTTCATACAAACTTTCAACCCCTATTTCACCCCTTTGAGGGTAAAATTTTGAAAAACTGTGAATTATTTATTTCTTTATTTTTAACCGGTAGCTTGTATAGCAAGTTTAATCGATATCACTTGAGAAATGACGGACTTTCATACAAACTTTCACCCCCTATTTCACCCCCTTAGGGGTGGAATTTTGAAAAACTGTGACACACGTACTTCTTTATTTTTTACTGTCAGCCAAAATAAAAAGTTTCGTTGATATAACTTGGTAAACATCTTGAGAAACGAAGGATTTTCACACCAACTTTCATCCCCTATTTCACCCTTTTGGGGGTCGAATTTTCAAAAACTGTGAAACACATATGTCTCCATTTTCAACTCGCAGCTCATATATCAAGTTTCATGGCTATAACTTGAGAAATTAAGGACTTTCATACAAACTTTCAACCCCTATTTCACCCCTTCGGGGGTAGAATTTCGGAATAAAAAGTATCCTATGTCCTACCTCGTAGTATGGGCTCAAATGGGCGCAAAAAAAAACAGGGAAATGTTCTTTATTTTTAATTTTCGTTAAAAAACCTTTTTTTAATTTTATTTTTGCACATTTTTTATGTCAGGCTTGTGTAATATGCATGCCATTTTTTTTATCAACTTAAAATAATGTTTTTTAATGAAATATTGAATGGCATGCAAAATAAAGTCACGGAAATTATATCAGCGTTTTTTGCAATTTTCGTCATGCATGCCACTAATTTACAACTTTCTGTTGTGCATGCCAAATTTGCTAACGTCAAGTAATTATAAAAACTAAGTATTGTTCAAATGGCATGCAGTTTGAAATCACGGAAAAGCTGTATTGAATTTTCACAACATTTTCCTAATATTTTCCACCCTTGGTCATACGAGGGGTGCATGCCAATTTTCGTAGAGTATATTTGAGATAAAAAAAGTAATTTTTTACAACGGCATGCAATTTGTAAACACGGAAATGTTCTATTTTTTTTTACATTTCTACGTAACCGTTTGAGCCCCGTCGGCCGTTGCGAATTGCATGCCATCAATTATTATAGCTTAAATTTGTTCCAACTACGTTATATTACAAAGGCATGCAGTAGAATGTCACGGCAAAAACTAAAATTCTGTCACAAAGAGAAGCCATTTTGTTTATGACGTGCAAGCGCGCAAGGGCTAGTAACCCCTCTATCTTTCATACTTTAGGGTTAGTTATCAACTCTTAAAAAGGCATGCAGTAGAAAATGGGAGACTATCACCTACGACCATCTCCCGGTCTATTAGTAGGGCTAGATCTTAAAGCGTAGGTATTATAATAACAACAAAACATTTAAAAACATGTTGCATTTTGTTGGAATATGTTTCTATCCGCCATTGATTTTTTGCATGGGTATACATTGAAGACCTAGATAATCTAGATATCCTTAAAAAACAAATAATATGTAATAATTATTTAAGCCATATACATTCATATCTTGGACGAATCAGTCCGGCTGAATGCTAACTATTACCAAGTAACTATTATATTTTTATTTGTGCTATTACTGTCTACACGTACTATCCATCCTCTGTGCTAAAATTTGTGTTATTTTTTTCAGGGCTCTACCCGTGAACAATTTGACCTTTGGGATAAAAATATAGTTGGTATAATCCTTCTACACTTTCCCACCTACTTATCCTAGGCTTGAACATCCGATTTTGTCTGCGCTCACCTTAATAGAAGCGGCGATAAGAGAAAAATAGATAATTAGTTATATTTACCTTTATAAAATCTACGTATTTATATAGGACTAGCTGATGCCCGCGACTTCGTCCGCGTGGTTTAAGTTTTTTTGATTCCCGAGGGAACTCCTTAGTTTTATAAGGATAAAAAGTAGCTTATGTCACTCTCCGTCCTCAATTATACCCATGCCAAAAATCACGTCGATCGGTTGCTCCGTTGCGGCGTTATTGAAGGACAAACGAACAAACAAACTTTCGCATTTATAATATTAAAATGATATGTATTTATCTAGGATTTGGTGGTAGTCAAATTACACCGAGGAGTAATCTGGTCTGTGTAAAATAACAATTTACAAAATGTAGTTTAACTGTTCTTGTGCACAAAATAAAGCATTTTTAGGTTTAAAATTATCAAAATACGGCTGGAGTACGGATTTTAAATTTAGTAGTAACTAAGAAAACAATACGTTTTTAACGATTAGTAATTTTATATTATCTATTTGGGAATTATTATTGTATTCTTTATTGCACACAACACAAGACAAATAGAAACACGTAAGTACATAAAAAGAAACTTAATCTAACAGTAGAGCGTGCAAAGGCGGTCTTATCGCTAAGGCGATCTCTCTTATACAACCTATAGGAATTGCGAAATCACGGGTTGTGAGGCAAGCAATTTAGGTCCTGCAATTTAAAATAAGATAGACTACAAATACACTACATATTAATAATACACATAAAGATATACGAGTACATAGAAATTATGAGATTGTTTCCACAAAGTCTTGAATTTCCAGCTTTGCTCTACAAATCACGCAAGAGATCTTCAACTGTTTTAGGAACGTGGTCTTAACACCGCACGCCGCCTCCATAGTAGGTAAGAAAATGGGTTGTAATTTAGATTCAGCGAAGTCATCATGACGTCATTAACCTTTGATTAATCAATGGACAAAGGGTTCCTTAATGAGTGCCAAGGGCTTTATAGTCATCAGATGAAACTGCTGTCTCACTCACACATTCTAAGTTAGTGGTTTGGGTTGGGGGTTTCAGATTGGAGCGACCTATCTTCAAAACTGATAAATAAGGATAACAATGAAAAGGGCCAAGATTGGTTACTGTTTTAGCCATTTAAGTGGGTATCTACCTATCAGTCTTCGTAACGTCATTAAGCATATTTGTTATCCTACTATAATTTAAACCTACTATAAATGTGAAAGTTTGGATATTTGTATGTTTGTATGTTGGTAAGTTTGTTTGGATGTTTGTTACGCCTACACGCCACAGGGATTGAGGTAAATCGGTTGATTTGGCTGAAATTTGGAATGGAGATAGCTAGTAGATAGCTGAATTAACTCTTAAGCTACATTTTATCCCGGAAAATTAAAGAGTTCCCGGGGGATTCAAAAAAATTTAATCGATGCGGCAAATTCTTCCTCTTATTATTTTGTTTTATGGATTTTGCAGGCATTCTCTAGTTTACGTATAAAATGCAGTTACTTACTCGTAAAATAATGAATTTTACAATTCCATTTCACAATTCCTAAAAACACCTAACAAAATAAAGAAGTAAACACTATCACTCAATATTCATCCAATATTCTGTTCCACAATTTGATCAGACCAAACCAATTGATAAGGAAGAAGATTTTCAAGTTCATCAGCATTACCAGTTCAATATTTTTGCTTTCACGTGGGAGTTGAGATGTATTTATTCGGTATTCCAGGAGCAATACACTGATTGAATTGATTCGGTATCACAGAAGTTCTTTTGAACAAATATAAACATAGCTCGTTCAATATCTAGTGTATAGTTTCAATGTGGCATTCAAAAACGGTAATGTATATCAAACAATATATCTGCGATTTACATCATTTAGCTTAAACCTTGGAGATGGTGCTTGGTACAGAGAGATCTGTATTTTTATTGCCAACAGTCACGTGTGATGCTGTCAAATGACGGTACGTGATCTATCTCAGTAATTTATGGATTACGTGCTATAGATATTTGTCATCCTTTCCTCTTGGTATTTTCTTCGAGGACTACTTCAATTTACGGGAGCTTGCGCTTTATCTGGGATACTTCTTTTAGCTTTGATTGTTTACCAAGCCACGGAAAGGATAGTAAAATAGAAACGAATACCTACTAAGCAAAGGGGTTTGAATATTTTGTATAGAGCCTGGCCTACCTACCGTACCGCCATTTTGATTTTTTGAATATCGATTTATACAGGCCACTCATAAATCATGTAGGTATTAATCAATCAATACAGCAAGTATTTTATGAGACAAAATCTTGTGAAACGTCAGGTTTCCGAAATAAAAACTATAAACTATATCTTTGATAGCTCTTCCAAAGCCTCAGGTGACACTTTGGAATATTGTCTCATATTGATGCCACTTGCTTATATTGATGCCGGCTTTTGATTAATACAGCTTCAGGTGGCCGTAATTTCAATTTTATATAAATGGCGGGACGGTTAATGGCCCAAAATATTCAAACCCCTTAGATAGTAAGTACCTGACTCGCCCCAGCTACATACGAGTACCTTAACCTTGTCCTTATAGTCAACACGTCTTTTGATTGTCTTGGAGTATTCTATCTGTGATTCTATCTAATCTATCCACTCAATCAATCAATCAATTTATTTATTTTCCCAATTACATAGCATTACATATTTACATAAACAATATTGAAACAGTAACAATAAAGGGGCTGGTGCTTGAGCTAGGTAGGTATCCACTAGTTATAAACGAATCTATTGTGATGATTTTTCAAATAAATAAATGAAATGAAATGAAATATTAAAGAATATTTAGACGTACCTACAACATCCAAATATAAATAGAGCTAAAGCATTGAAATATTATTCTACCCTTCCTCAAACACTGAACTTCTCAGGAGACATTTCGTTATCTGGGAAATATTTGAAACTCCGAATTCCGAGTCAATTGAAGGTATTTTACGAAGCTTCGTGGAGACAAAAGTGTGCGATTACTATAGAGTATATACCTACGTATTAACAGTGCTAAGGCACTCTATAGGCCTAATTCCGAGTGAAGCATTATACTCAAAACCCACGGGCGAATTAGTGGAGTGCCGTCGAAGCGTGGCTTATCTGGTTTATCAACCTAAAACTCAGCTAATTTAATTCGGCATATGGTTGACACTGCTACACCTAAGAATTTGCACGGCGCGGCGGCCCGGTTAGCAGAAGGCATCAATACATGGCACGTTCATTTTTAGGCCTACTTACCTGGTGAGAAACTCTGCTGAAGTCGTTGAGCATTGTGTTAAGGTTTTCCAGAGTTCCTGCCATAATAGAGCAAGATCCCGCGACGATCAGACCTTCGTTATTTTATTAAAGCTGAAAATTTTTCTATGTAGGTATGTCTCTGTCAGACACCCTGTTGTTTTATAATTTAAGAGTGTCTGACAGGGGTTGCAATAGTACTATAAATAAGTGTCTGACAATGGACAACGTGGTTTCTAATATTATTCCAAAGAAAAATATAAAAAAACGGAGCTTAATATTTTGTCAAGAAACTCTACCGTACCTAGCAGCGCAGTTTAAAAAAAACCGACCAAGTGCGTGTCGCAGAGTAGGTATATCAATGAAGGTTCCGTAGTCCACAAGGAACCATTATAGTTTCGCCACGTTCGTCTGTCCGTCCGTCCGCGGCTTATCTCAGAGGCTTATAGTACTAGAAAGCTGTAATAAAATATAGAAAGTTATACAAATTAATCACGTCGACAAAGTGATAAAATAAAGTTTAAAAAAAAAAATTTAGGGTACCCTCCCCTACACGGAAAGTGGGCATGATTTTTTTTCTCGCCTACCGGGCAGATAGATAGGTCGGATAGGTTGGATAGGTCGTTCAAAACTATTATAGTTGTGGGAAAACCATTTTTCGGTTCGAATTATTATGAGAGTTCTCTGCAAGCTAAACGGTTGTTTTTGGATACGTGAAAAAAGTACCTGTTTTTTTAATTCCGGTTTTTTTGTTGGCCCAAAACACACGAGTATATTCAGTTCTCTGTGCCCAAAAGGTCCTAGGTATATATCTAGAAGATACTTACCTATTAACTTTCACTCGAGCGGGTTTAATTAAACACTATCTAAATAATAATATAATCTTAAGGCTTCCGGGTTCGGGAGAAACTCGAAGTTTCCATGGCATTGATTCCAAGAACACAAAAGCTTGTTCAATGACCCATCTGTTTATCCCGTCCCATCCCACGTTATAACTCGTGAAATTTCCTCCTAAATATACAATGTTCTGCGAATGGACGTTGTTTTGTACTTTAACCCTTTTATATTTGCAAAGGTTAACGTCTGAAATAAAACCTACACGAAATTTAGTAAGTACAACTCAAGCCTCCCACACAGGAAAGGCGAATGATCTCTTTTTTTTATTTATCTATTAAGTAGATAATGCCCGCGATTTCGTCCGTGTAGATAAAGGCGGTCTTAAGATTCCCGCATCCAAATTAAACACAAAATAACACACACACACACTCACACCACACACACACAAACACACATTCTACTCACAGGTTTTCCCATTAACTAACTTAACTATTATGTATTATGATGTATGGATGTATGGATGTGTGGATGTATGGATGTATGGATGTTTGTTACTCAATCACGCTCCAACGGATGAACGGATTTGGATGAAATTTGGCACAGAGATAGATTATAGACTGGAATAGCACATAGGCTACTTTTTATCCCGGAAAATTAAAGAGTTCCCGCGGGAACCAAAAAACCTAAATCCACGCGGACGAAGTCGCGGGCATCAGCTAGTCTTATAATATTACTAGCTAATGCCCGCGACTTCGTCCGCGTGGTTTAAGATTTTTTCCCCACAGGCACTCCTTAATTTTCTGGTTTAAAAAGTAGCCTGTCACTCTCCAGGTCCTCAACTATACTCATGCAATCACGTTGATCCGTTGCTCTGTTGCGGGGTGATTGAAGGACAAACTCTATACCTATTTAACGTCGTATTTAAGTACTTCTTCATATTTAACTGAAAGCTCAAATACCAAGTTTAATGGCTTTAACTTGAAAAATGAATGACTTTCATATCAACTTTCAACCCCTATTTTACCCGTTTGGGGGTGGAATTTTGAAAAACTGTGACATTCATCCTTCTTTAATTTTTAACGAAAGCCAAAATGCCAAGTTTCGTTGATATACCTTGAAAAGTATCTTGAGAAATGAAGGACTTTCATCCCCAATTTCACTCCTTGGGGGGTAGAAAACTGTGAAACACATATTTCTTAATTTTTTACCCGTAGCTTGTAAACCAAGTTTCATGGATATAACTTGAGAAATGACGGAGTTTCATACAAACTTTCAACCCCTATTTCACCCTCTTAGGGGGTGGAATTTTCAAAAATCCTTTCTTAGCGGATGCCTACGTTATAATAGCTATCTGAATGCAAAATTTCAGCCCGATCCGACCAGTGGTTAGAGCTGTGCGTTGATAGATCAGTCAGTCACAGTCACCTTTGCCTTTTATATATTTAGATTTATTTATTTTTAGTGAATGCAATAAAAACTACTCCTTGAATAAACATGTGCTTGTGCACATAATTTTGGTTAACGAGGGAGAGTGCTTGTTATCCTTCACACATGTCTAAAAAATCTAACTAGGATAGCCAGTTCTTTATCTTACATAGTGTTTATGTAATTTTTTATAGTAGTAAGCACAATAATTGTTAGATACTAATTAGTTAGAGAACAATAATCATGTAACCCTAAATAATAGAAAATAAACGATTTATTTTTTTATTCTTTAATAAACTGAATTTTTAAAAACAAAAAAAAAACTCCAGTCAATAGTAGCACTTGCTGATCCGTTCTTACTGAAACAACCTTTACGTACTCAATACTATCTCATGAGACACGTGGAATGCGTGTATCTAGTTAACTAAACTTCTAAATTACCTACTAAGTATGTCGAAGTGTTTACCGCTGCCGAAACTTTGAAAGGACTATGTTAAGTCTTAGCAAACAGCACCTCGAGCGAAGTGTAAATATGTCTCAACTAGCGCATAATAGACCAGGGTAGAAGCCTTTAAATATAATAAAAAGTGAAAAAAAATAATAGTAGGATGAAACCCATTAGAAAAGGAGGGGAATATTATAAAAATGAAAGGAAAAATAATTTACGGGCGATCTGAGGTCGGGAAGGGGATGGGGGGGGGGGGGTTTTAGGGGTAAAAAACGGTTTTTCTCGATTTCCGGCAAAACTAAAAGTCCTATCGAAAAAAGTCATATGGCAAAGTTGTAGGTAATAAAAAGATCTAAAACTTTTGTATTTACACTTTTTTCACATAACCTCAAAATTTATGTGAAAAATTCAAAAAACCAAGTATTTGATTTTTTATTTTTATCTTTTACAAATAATCTTTTTTTTTAACGAAATTTGGTGAAAACTTACCTTTTTATGTCCCAAATACGCTGTAATTTATTTGAGTAAAAATATTTATTTTTTCACCTTATTTTGAATTAATATCGAAAAAGCACCCTAATTTTCAATCGAAAATTCACCCGTCAAAATATCAGCTTTTTTCAAAAAGTTGGTATGTTTTCTGTTCGTTGAAATCTCTACTTTCCGATGGTGAAAAAAAATATATATGTTACTATAGTAAATCTTCTCAGAAAATGCAAAAATCGAAAATCGAAAAATCGAATTCGAAATTTTTTTTTTAATTATTATAAATCATTTTGAGCTATTTATTAAAATTTACACTTTAATTACTCGAAAAACGTTAGATTACATGTTAAATTGATAAAAAAAAAATTGCAAATCAAAATATACTACTATAATTAACAAACAAATAAGTTAATAAAATTAATATTTATGTAATCTAACGTTTTTCGAGTAATTAAAGTGTAAATTTTAATAAATAGCTCAAAATTATATATAATAATTTAAAAAAAAATTTCGAATTCGAGTTTTCGATTTTCGATTTTTGCATTTTCTGAGAAGATTTACTATAGTAACATATATATTTTTTTTCACCATCGGAAAGTAGAGATTTCAACGAACAGAAAACATACCAACTTTTTGAAAAAAGCTGATATTTTGACGGGTGAATTTTCGATTGAAAATTAGGGTGCTTTTTCGATATTTATTCAAAATAAGGTGAAAAAATAAATATTTTTACTCAAATAAATTACAGCGTATTTGGGACATAAAAAGGTAAGTTTTCACCAAATTTCGTTAAAAAAAAAGATTATTTGTAAAAGATAAAAATAAAAAATCAAAAACTTGATTTTTTGAATTTTTCACATAAATTTTGAGGTTATGTGAAAAAAGTGTAAATACAAAAGTTTTAGATCTTTTTATTACCTACAACTTTGCCATTTGACTTTTTTCGATAGGACTTTTAGTTTTGCAGAAAATCGAGAAAACCCGTTTTTTACCCTTAAAAGCCCCCCCCATCCCCTTCCCGACCTCGGATCGCCCGTAAATTATTTTTCCTTTCATTTTTATAATATTCCCCTCCTTTTCTAATGGGTTTCATCCTACTATTATTTTTTTTGGTTTTAAAAATTATCTACCCTGGTCTATAATGGCCATAACAAGAAGAACAGAAATGGCCTTAAGAAGAAATAAAAATTATAAATTACACTAAATACGTAAATAAATAAGTAAACACAGAAAAGCATTAATTATAATATAATGGTTACCGACTTTCTGGTATAATCTTTGGCTTTTAGCTAGCTTTTATCTCAACCTACAACTTCCCTTTACTGTCTCAATACACCTGTGTATACACATTTACTACTGTTCATTAGGCTTATCCTGGCTAAGTACCTTCGGTAGCACTTCATTACTGGCCTTTACTTTATAAGGCCATCTGCCTTATCCTCACAAAGCATTTTCGATATCGCTAAATGGGATCAATAGATCACACACGGCCACAAGGAGGCACAAAAGATTTTTTTTATTTTACTACAAGTTAGCCCTTGACTGCGATCTCACCTGGTAAGTGATGATGCAGTCTAATATGGTAGCGGGCTAACCTGTTCGCAGTAATGCAGTTATATTATACCCATACCCCTAATCGGTTTACACGACCGATGCCGCCACCAGACAAAAAAATCCGCAAGGCTTTAATAGATTTACCGTTCTTTTACTGCTGACGAGTGACGTGCCAATAATGCAAAAAAAATGCGAGTGAGATCCTCAGCATCATATCATAAGTAGCGGTCATACAGTTACTAGCGCTGACTTCGATTGATGATAATTTCTTGGATGATTTCGATGCGACCGAATCTAGCTTTGCTAACTTGCGGCTGGCGGCTTTTGAGCTTCGTGTACTAGCATGTACCTTCGCATAATATACGGATTACGTCGACTAATATCATCGATAGAGCCGACATTTAGTAGTCCCTTCGAGCAACACACAAAGCTTGCACGATTCATGTTACATGGACTGTCGTCCAGCTAATCCCACGACATAGCGAACCGAGCGACGATTGCAATGTAAGATGATAACCATAAATACATACTTTCCATACTAATATTATAAATGCGAAAGTGTGACTGTCTGTCTGTCTGTTACGCTTTTACGGTGCAACCGTTTAACCGAATTTGATGAAATATGGTACAGGGTTAGGTTGTATCTCGGGGAAGGACATAGGCTATCCACGCGGACGAAGTCGCGGGCATCATCCAGTTTTAATATTATTTACTTTGGATTATACTACGAGTTTATCAAGGTATACTGAATCTAAAGTCAATCTGACTATTTCCTTAATTGGTAATTTCCTTATTGGGAAAAGGTATTCACTCCTAAAATAAAGAAACTAACATAACTCTGAATTGTACAAAACATCAAAGTCGTAAGTTTATTTCCCGGAGTGGAGTCAAAACTTAGCACACTAAGGATAGGACATGACAAAATGTCAAAGCGAAACGTCGGCGCTTGCACTTTTTTGTTGGAGCTGCACAGAACTGCGTGAACGGACAAAACGTGTTTCCTACAGGACGCGGACCGGAAAATGCAGATGAGCCGCACCGCAGCCACTTGGGTTCATGTAGTTACATGAACCTTAAGGGTGCCCTTCCACCAGAGACGTACTGTGTTGCTAAGCTGTGTGTCAAACCCACCAATGGGAGTGATTGATCAAGGATCTAACGATCTATAATAAGCTATGAATATCAAACTATTGGTGGGTTTGACACAAATCTGTAGCTTAGCAAAGTGCTTACGTCTCTAGTGGGAACACCTTTTTTTTGTTGACGAGGGAAGGGGGAGATCTCCTTAAGAGGATCGTCTAGTTGTAAATTTTCATACAAAAAGCGATAACGTTTTTCTTTCCGTAAATGTTGTCAAATTTTCATAATTTTTAGAAATGTTAGAGATACAATGAAGAACTATGCTCGTACGTTTTAATTTTAAAGAAATATTGCTTATGTTAAAAGTTATTAGCGTCTAAATATCCATATTTTTGACCTAAGAGCTTTCTCGAGTATTTTAATTTTTTTTAATTTAACTAAACTAAAATACTAAAAAAATAAAACGTACGAGCCTAGATTAAGGTGTACTGAATCTAATGAGACCAAAATTGTCTAATTTCGTATACGTTTGGGGGGGTAAAGACGTTATCACCCGAAACAATATTTCAAGAATAAAATGTAGGCATATGCCTACTGGACTTGCAACTCTCTCTATCGCACGATACGGAGAAGGCAGCGAAGCGTTGTGAAACAGATAGCATTATTGAAAATACCTACTCGCGTCGCGTTTCGTCACTAGACGATAGTCTTAAGATATCCGACCTAGTGGAAACACCTAACGCTCTTGTCACGGTGCTCGTGTACTTGAAAACTTATACTAGGACCTCTGAATCTCAGAAGCACGTGACACGTAAATCTCAAATCACGTTAACGACATCACGTCGCCACACTTGTCGGCATCCTCACGTGCATGGCTAATACATTTTTCTGCAGTCAGGAAAAATTGCGTTACTAGGTACATCGACTTTTCAGTCCATTTGCATATTGATTTTGCGAAGTAAAAACCCGATTAAAGTTACAGACAGATCAACCGAATTTGAGAAATTTGATCGGTGTTTTTCATTTGAGTGTGAAACTCAATCAAAATATACTATCATGTAGACTTGGTATAACACTGATCATATCTCATGTGTTTTTATCTTTACTTTTTGCCTGGTGGGTGGCTTCAGCCGTGGCTATACCACCCTACCGGCAAAGACGTGCCGCCAAGCGATTTAGCGTTCCGGTACGATGCCATGTAGAAACCGATTAGGGGTATGGGTTTAATGTAACTGCCATATCCCTAACAGGTTAGCCCGCTACCATCTAAGACTGCATCATGACTTACCATCAGGTGAGATCGCAGCCAAGGGCTAACTTGTAGGTGATTAAAAAAACTTACATAAATGTTGTTAGCTAGCCCATCTTTCAGAGTCTAAAAAACCTTACATAAATGTTGTTAATTAGCCCATCTTTCAGAGTCTAAAAAAACTTACATTAATGTCGATGTTTTTATCTCACAAAACAAAAAAAGCTACACAATACATTTTGTTGTTTGTTTCACTGGAACGTAACGTTTTATCTCAATTTGTATTTGTTCAGATTGATTTTTATTTGAGAAATCTCAGCGATTTTTCTATTGAAAGTTTCACATTTTAATTTCAATTAATATTTGTTTTCATTTGTTTTGTCTGAGGAAATAAATGATAACAAACGTGGCTTTTTGCCTTGTGCCTTCAAAATCTAAACTTACCATGAAAAGTGATCGGAGTAGATTTTAGGTATAAATATTTTGATTTATTATTTAGTCGAATGAATAAATGATAGATGACATTCTGAACCAATGATATATTCACTTGACGATTCAAAAGCACTTGTAAAAGTTGACTAAAAAACATTTGAATTTGATGCAACCTATCTCTGTAACCTAACCTAATTTCGTCAAAATCGGTTGAGCGGAAGGGCCGTGAAAGGTTTCATACAGTACAACACACTTTCGTATTTAAATATGTTTGCTTATTGCACGTAGTAGAGAGGTAAAAACAAAATCCCCTTAAAATTAAGTAAATCGTCAAATTGGTTCAGTAAACAAAAAAAGGGAACAAGTAGGTAGCAAGCCTGACCTGACCTCCGTAATGAGGAAAGGTTCTCTTGAAATTATCTGACCAACAATAGCCGTGAGATGTCTGAAGACTCCCGGCAGAAGCGATGCTATTCTCCATCGCGTTCTACTGTACTCTATCACCTACATCAACAACAATACACGCTATTGTAAAGTTTGAATTATTTAAAATATATTATTTTGGAAAACAATTAATACAAAGTAACGCAGCCAGCGTTCTGGGCACATGGCCTCATTACAGCGGCATAGATGATATTTTTAATGTTTAGTTTTTAATTTAGATTTAATTTAGATTTTAATGTATTTTGTTTTAATATTATTTTGTTAAATTAGTTTAGAAACAAGCTGAATACAATTACGGTATGTTACAAACAAATACAAACTTTTATTTTACTATATCATTTTCTATCTCGTAAGTCGTACAGTAAGTACATAGATAGAAAACATCACAAGTTACATGTTCCCAATGAGCGTTTGTGATGCGTGACGATTTACTTCTTCCCATTAAGGTCCCCATCCGGTGTAAAGAAGCTTCGATTTAGTAAAAAACTGTGTAAAAGGATATAAAACGAAGCCCAAAGAACTTAGATGATTTCTGTAAAATATCTTTGATAAAAGAATAAATCTAAAAAGGAATATAATTTATGAAATCAGCACTATAGAGTTTGTAACGAATAGCAGATAGGATTATTGAAAAATGGTGGTGTAAGTGAAAGTGAGTGGTGAACACGTTAACTGGTGACGCCCGCTTTAAATGTAATGGAATTATTTTATCTAAGAGATAAACAACATAATAATCAAATAAGCTTGCTAGAACATAGCAATCCATGTAATATTCTGAATAATTTCTATGATTAGTCTTTTTATCCACTAACACATTCATATCACTAGCACGTTCCTCAGGATGGCCCTCATGGACTTCAACAATACGTGACAATACGTATCTACAGGGCCACTAACTTATCTATGAAGTGGCAAAAATTTAACAACAAATTGTGTCCAATAAAAGAGCTACTTGCTAAAATGTGTCCAATAAACGATTGGGAAAACGATGCCGACATTCTTTGGTTATTAGATAAATTGCACTGAGAAAAAAGACCTTCCGAAATACGGAAGGTATTACCGTCCCTTTTGACTCAGTAGGAAATTTACCTTTCAACTTGGAAGGATATTAATTACCGTCCAAAATTTCCTTCCAAACAATGTCTGCCTTCTATTTTGGTGGGTAATACGTACCTTCCGAATTTCGGTCGGAAATTCCTACTGAGTCAAAAGGGAAGGTAATTTTTGGAAGGAAAATAATTAATTTCCTTCTAAATTTGGACGACATATTTGATCGGTAAATATAAATAACCTTAAGGTAAAGGCATGATATTATCATCTAATTTATAAGGATACTCCTTGTGCTATTCCCTCCAAGTGTGATACATCTAATTTGGATTGTAATTCCTTCCAGCGAGCCTTTCTAATCCTTTCGGTTTTGATGGAAAAGTAATGTCATTTTATTTCCCACTAGATAAGAGGGTAAATATCCTTATTATAATTGATTTAGAAGGATATTATCATCTAATTTAGAAGGATATTCCTTGTCTTATTCCCTCCAAATGTGATCCATCTAATTTCCATGGTAGTTCCTTCCAGCGAGCCTTTCTAATCCTTTCTTTTTTGATGGAATAGTAATGTCAATTTATTTCCCACTAGTTAAGAGGGTAAATATCCTTCAATATCAGAAGGTTAGCTACGTTTTCCTTCCGACAACTTTGGATTTGAATTCAGAAGGACATTAACATCTAATTTGGAAGGATAAATTTGGGAGGAATTATTATAATGCATACTTATTTAGTAGGAATATTTAGCTGGAAGGAAATTCCTTCTTGGTTAATTCCTTCCAACAAATTTCCTTCCTTTATGTTCTTCCGTATTAGATGGATAAAATTCATTACCTTCTAAATATCGGTAGGAATTTGGCAGTTCCCCGATTTAGAAGGTAATCGGTGGAAGGAAAAGAACCAATTTTGGAAGGAATCGGTTTTAGAAGGTAAAAATCGGAAGGTAAACAAGGAAATTTTTCTCAGTGTGGTTCCACAGTACGTAAAACTCTTTAACCAGAAGAAGAACATAACTGTATTCAAAGGATAACAACTTTGTTGTCTAACTTCTATTGCTTAAATGAAACGAACATCTGCTTTATATAACGGAGCGATCAGTTGAATAACTATCAAAACCAAAAGTCGGGAAACTGTTCGAGCTTCATTAAATGACCCACGATAAGTTGTATGCAAATTAGTTCAAACTGTTACTTCAGTAACGGTAATATTATGATCAACTTGTCTTTTGTGATGCTCTAAAGTTGTTAAAACCACACTATATTTTAGTAAAATAGAAATTAATGGTTTTCGCCTCAATGACCGCATATTATTCTAATAAAATTTAAATACTTAGATATAAATAGTTCGATAAAAGAATGAAACTGTACGTCTTGATGACGCTTACAACTTCGTACGCGTGATTGAGGTTTTATGAAATTCCTGTAGGGCTAGGAACTCTTTTATTTTGCATGCAAAATAACAAATTTCTCCTCCATCCTTTCGCATTCATAATCTTAGTATGGATTTTAACTATAACTATAAGCATAGAAAAAAAATCTATTTATTTATAAGATGTACAATTTTTAATTCATTTTTTTTAGGCGCTAAATACTTTGTTTAGAAAGATAATTATTGTATTCAGCCGTGTTCCTCAAAGAACTGAACTTTAATTTATTTTTTCCTCAATTCCTCCTCCAATTTTTATTTCATCAATGTTCGAAAAATAGCTGGGTGAGGTAGTCAGGTGGGTTAGGTATTATGCAAATGCACCGTTCATTGCGGAGCCTTCCCGGCGATGGGAGCTTTATCGTACTGTCAACCACACGAACCAATCGTTTTCAATCATAACCCAAGGATTTGTAGTTAAACTTGTTGACTGTTGATTTTTTTATTTAATAGCCACTTAGCTCTTATCTGAGATTGCACCTAACGGTCACAGCACTAGTGTGTATAGTCAGGCCAGGAAGTTCCTTAAAAACCGTACTTTAGATAAAAATCTTTTTTAGGTAAGTAGTCTGAAATCACGTACAATATTAATAACGGAGATTTAATATTTACTTAATCCTATTTTTGAAGGCATAGCCCCTGACTCTTAAATACCTATGCTCTTGGTGTATCGAAAGAGATGAGACCTTGCTGTCTTGCTTATTGAGTGAAAACGAGCGCTTAAAGAAAATAGAAAAATCTTTTCGAACACAAAGTGCTTAAGTAGCGGCGGTAATCAGGGTGATAATAAATAATACCTTCTTAATGATACCCATATTATTTTCACAAACAGCCGACGATTTAAAAGCAACAATTTCGAGCTTTAGATCGAAAACACACTACACACCGGACAGGACAAAAAGTCCACGCGAAACGTCCGAGCCGGAGAGAAACAACGTTATTTTCGGTAGCCTTGTGTGCGCGATCCATAACAAAATAATTTTAGTACATAGTTTTTTATCCTTATTGAAAAGCATCTCTATTTCTCTACATTGATCGAACTTTTTAGTTGAAAATCGAGGCTGAATGAAAAATGGCCGAAATTGAATACGTACTATTGGTTTCTATTGGCTGGTCGTCTGTCTTCAAGAACAGTATAGCAGACAGTTTTAGGTTAACAGATTTGTAACCGCAATGAGTTAGCCGCTCCTTAGGAGAATTTATCAAATCTAATGGTCAATAAAAGGATATTACTTTAGATTTATTCCTCTCGATATACCGGCCATTCCACAAACACGATATCGTTTTATTTATAGTTAATTTAATTTAGTATGTTACTTTGTTTTTTCTTCCGCTTCGAACCCAGTTTTTGATTGCAAGTTTTAATGTTACTTTATCTTAAAGAGAAAAATGCATGTAAAAAAGTACGTATAGCTATGAGATCAATAGGTATATTTTGCATCGATGTGGCAAGAAAAAACGTTGATGTGGTTACGAAGACCTTTTGTCTTCGTAACAACGCGAGCATGTCGGTGTTCGCGAGCATGTCGCTGTTCGCGAGCATGTCGGAGCGAGGTGTCGGTGATGCGAATCCACAAGTTTACCCCCTACCAAAAAGTGCTCAACGCGGCTGAAGAAGTTTTCACTTCAAAAATCGCCATGCCAGCTGTACTATTCTGTACCTATTCTGAGGCCATACCTAAAAGAGACCGAGTGGTACACATATCTACTACCCTCGCTTAGTACCTACCTACCCCTGAAGGTACTAGTTTGTATCACTTGAAAAATCATAGTTATCACGTATAAGGGGATAAGGAGATCCCAGAGGGCAGATCTTGAAATAAATTACAATCATTTTCAGTTTTCAATAACGAAGCTACTCATCAAGTATGCATGACACGAACAAAATAATTATCATCCCTCAAATAGAATGTTTGTACTCTCCCGTCTTTTCGGTCTGAAAATGAAATCCAAATAGAATTCTTCGGCCCAATGAAGGGACGTTGGATTGCAATGCTAATTTTAAAAGTTTGCGCTTAATACCGTCTTTCAATTATTGTTTTGTGAACCATTCACAATTCCCACATTAGCACTAGCTTTTTTTTTACTTACAACAGAACTTAAAGCTAGCTAGCCTAACCTACCTAATCTTTCTTAATATATAAAATTTCCATGTCACAATGTTTGTTACCGTACTCCTCCGAAACGGCTAGACCGATTTTTACCAAATTTTTTATGCATATTCAGTAAGTATGAGAATCGGCTACTATCTATATTTCAAACCCCCACGCGGACGGAGTCGCGGGCATCAGCTAGTTACTATATAAATCATGCCCGCGTGGAATGGTGCAAGAATGCTGGCTGCATTTCCGCGCTGGGCAGCCAGGCATCACCTTTGCGCAAAAAATGAGCCAGCCCTTCTGTCACCAGATGAGGCAATTAATTAGCCACTAGCTACTATATTAAATTTTATTCATCATCATTATTAATATCTCAACATATTGCCAGCCTAATAGCCTAAAATTGGGCTGGATATCTTTTCTCATACTTAATAGGAAATGCTGGCACGTGACGGGTGACTTCATATACTTTTTTTTTTAATTTCTTTCCTAAACAAGTTAACAATTAGGCTTACAAAATAACTTTTATCCTACAAAACTGAAGAACATTATAGATATTTAATGGCTCAAACGCACGTAATTCCGAAGAGTTACAGGTCCAGGATTTGAAGCCTGGCCTCCCCGGAATGAGGGGCCGAACATTTAGCCACCAACCTATCACCAACCTACTTACGTATCGATTACTAAATGCAACTTCTTCATGGCATACTTAGTTACTATTATAATGGAACCGAGATATGATAATATTATGATCTGACACGATTCTCGAAAATGGATAAGTATGATATACCTGAGTTGAATGCAGAGCAAATGTATATATGGTGACACACTTTCCGGGTTCGAGTCCCGAGTCGGACCATAATTATGTACCTACCTATTGGGTTTTTCTGACTAGAAATTCTCAGTACTAGCCCGGAGTAAGGAAGTTGGCGGTGTTTCACCCCTGTGTCTCGGAGAGCACGTAAAGCCGTCGGTCCTGCGCCTGATCTCTCTCCGGTCGTGTCGGCTTTTCCGTCCCATCGGGCTATGAGAGTAAGGAACAGAGAGAGCACCTGTGTATGCGCACACACTTGTGCACTATAATATCTCCCGCGCAGATGGCTAATCTCTCTGGAGATAGGCCGCCGTGGCCTTAATTCGGTCGGGAGGACAATAAAATACAGTATCTAATAATAGTTAATCCCAGCCTTAATTTCCGACTAAGTTACATGTCGCCTTTCTGAAGTGGCAACTGCTAACTGCCAATATCAATAGCTAAATCCATATCCATATCCATACTATATACTATATACTAATACTATTACTATATATTACTAGATTACTATATTACTATATTTACTATATTTTACTATATAATAATAATAAATACACACTTTCGCATTTATAATAATAAATATTATAAATGCGAAAGTGTGTCTGTCTGTCTGTCTGTCTATCTGTCTGTCTGTCTGTCTGTCTACTACACTTTCACGGCCCACCTATTCAACCGAGTTTGATGAAATTTGGTACAGGGATTGTTTACATCCCGGGGAAGGACATAGGCTACTTTTTATCCCGGAAAATTAAGGAGTTCCCGCGGGAATCGAAAAAACTTGGTCCACGCGGACGAAGTCGTGGGAATCATCTAGTCCTTAGTAAGTACTAAAATGATTCTGCACTTATTATGGTACTAGCCATGATTATATTCCCGCAATAAGCCAAAGTAGGTATGTGTAATTATTGTAGCATTATTCCAGATCAAGTAGCGGGAATGATATAGTGGTGAGAACGTAATGTTCGACGGGTCAAAGGCTAGCCTATAAATATGGAGATGACTGCTTATTCGTAATTCTATAAAGGGTATAGGTAGTCATAGTCATAGTCATTGTCATAAATATTTATTCAATTTAGGTAGATGCACTACACTTATTGACGTCCAGTTACATAAAAATATGATGGTGATAATCTGTTACGGTATCTTAAAACTAAAGCTACGAGGGTTCCAAACGCGCCCAGGTCTGAGAAGAGCCCACAACAAACTCAGCTGGGGTTTTTTTTTTTTTTTTTCATTATCACCATCTCACAAATTATCTTAACTAAGGAACTATCAGAGCCATTAGAGCAAATTATTGCCAAGCTTCCTTGTCATTTAAGTAATCCTTCACATGGTAATAGGATTTTCCAAAGAGTTTACGTTTTACATTAACTTTGAACTTATTCAGAGACATCTTCAACATGTCTTCTGGGAGCTTATTGTAGGTACTCTTCCCTGTTTTGTATGAATCGGAATACTTAATAATGTGTAGGAAATTATATCATGATTTAGAAAGACTTGTTCTGGTGAGAGGCTTCGGCCGATTTAGCGTACCGGTACGATGCCGTGTAGAAACCGATTAGGTGTATAGGTTTAATATAACTGCCATACCCCTAAACAGGTTAGTCCGCTACCATCTTAGACTGCATCATCACTAATCATCAGGTGAGATTACAGTCTCAAATAAAATAAAATAAAAAAGTACGTATCATACTAATATTATAAATTCGAAAGTGTGTTTGTTTGTTGATTTGTTGGTTTGTTAGTTTGTTGGTTTGTTGGTTTGTCCTGCAATCACGCCGCAATGGAGCAACGGATCGACGTGATTTTTGGCATGGGTATAGCTGAGGACTTGGAGAATGACATAGGCTTTTTATCCCGGAAAATTAAGGAGTTCCCGTGGGAATTAAAAAAAACTTTTTCCACGCAGACGAAGTCGCGGGCATCAGCTAGTCAAACAATATTTTAACTGCTCTACCCCTACCCAGGTTAGCCCGCTACCATCTCAAAGTGCACCATCACTCATCGAAGTGAGATCGAGTCAAGAGATAAATTGTAATAAAACAAAGATAAAAACATCATCATTCTAATCATACTAATATTATAAATGCAAAAATGTGTTTGTTTGTTGGTTTGTCCTTCAATCACGCCGCAACGGAGCAACGGATCGACGTGATTTTTGGCATGGGTATAGTTGAGGACTTGGAGAGTGACATAGGCTACTTTTTATCCCGAAAATATCCGCGGGAATCGAAAAAACTTAAGGGACCGGCGACCGCCGCTCGCAACTTCTACTCGAACCGCAAATATAAATTTGCCGGTATATTGCTATCCCTATTTGGCTGAAGACACATGATCGCGTGCAAGCGCGATAGCAATATGAGCGTACAGAATTTGTTATACATTTAGTCTTGTTCCGTGAATACCAAAAATGATGAATGAAAAATTGTTGTGTTTTTAACTTCGTGTTGTTATTCTGTAACTTGACAATATAGGCTATGTTCCTGATCAATTAGTACGTGAGATATCGTTGGTTTTAATATAAAACAAATAAGGAGAAAACATGTCCTTTATGTCGCAAAAACATGCAAAACGCAATGTGCTTACATTTAATTTTGGCAAAGTATTTTGGAAAAATAATTATCCAGGGACCTAGATAAATACAAGTTCAATCTTAATAATCGCATAATATGGAGGAAATATGCTCGAATTACTAATTATTTTGGTATTACGTTTGTATGAGCAATTAGCCCTCCGCTGGCGCCTTAAACCACGCAGACGAAGTCGCGGGCATCGGTAAATAGTACCTAATATCTATACTAATATTATAAAAGCGAAAGTGTGTCTGTCTGTATTTCTGCTACGCTTTGACGGCCCATTTGTTCAACCGATTTGGATGAAATATTGTATAGTGATAGTTTGTATCCCGGGGAAGGCATAGGCTCATTTTTGTCCCGAAAAATTAAAGAGTTCCCGCGGGAACCAAAAACTTCAATCCACGCGGACGAAGTAAAGTACTTAGTGTTATTTTTTTCAAGTGTTATTTTTAGTCAAGTTAGCCCTTGACTGCCATCTCACCTGATGGTAAGTGATGATGCATAACCGGAATGCTAAATCGCCAAGCGGTACGCTTCCCGCGGGAATAAAAAAACCTTATCCACGCGGACGAAGTCGCTGGCTTCATCTAGTATATAATATAAAAGATCATTGCCTAATAGATTTTAAATAAATCTCTTTACTTCACAGGTATGAGTAAAGGACGGTGAAAAATCTTCTGGGGCTGTAGGATTTATTCAGATAAAATCATTTTGGGAAAACCAAGTTTCCGCAAGTTTGTAAATTCGTAGAATCCACCCCTTTACTCTGCAGAGATTAGCTAATTATTGCATCGGGTGCGGGAGTCAACCTAATTCCGCCTTAGCTGTGGCTTTTACCCTTCTGTGTATTAACGCTAAATATATTTTAAATATTTTCAAGGGATTAGTCATAAGACTCTTCTCTACTTTCAAAATAAAAAGTACTTCTATACTAATATTATAAATGCGAAAGTTTGGATGGAAGAATGAATGGATGGATTGATGTTTGTTACTCAATCATACCAGAACGGCTAAACGGATCTGGATGAAACGCACAGAGATAGATTATCTGTCTATAGTCTGGAATAACACATAAGCTACTTTTATCCCGGAAAATTAAAGAGTTCCAGCGGGAACCAAAAACCTCAATCCACGCGGACGAAGTTTCGGGCACCAGCTAGCTTTAAATAATAAACCTTGTAACTATTTGTAAGTAATGTTTAAAAACTCATTACTTAGTATTTACTGTCTAGCGGTTAGCATGTTCGACTGCGACCGACGAGGTCCCACTGCTGGGCACAGGCCTCCAAGGAGAGAGGAAATTAGAGCTTAGACCCACCACGCTGCTCGAATGCGGGTTGGCGGGCTTTAACGACTACTATCATGTTAGTGATAATAACCGGGACCGACGCGACGGCTTAACGTGCTCTCCGAGGCACGGGGGTGAAACACCGCCAACTTCCTAACTCCGGGCTAGTACTGAGAATTTCTAGTTAGAAAAACCCAATACTGACTTAATTATTATCCGAATAGTTGAACGCGCTAACCACTAGACCAACGAGGCAGTCACTTAATTAATGGATATAAATCTCAGTTGAGGTAAAAGCGATTTAAATTTAAACGTATGCGTAGCGAAAATTAACTGTTCTAGTGATTTCCCACTTTTGTTCGGCTGCGTTGCGGGTTTTCATCCGGATTTCCCAAATGAAAAATAAAATGTGCAAATTGTTATGGGGAGCGCTGCACACTGAGTAGGTACAAATTGGATGATTGTTTCAGTAGGTATACTCTTCCAGAACGTAATTTCCAATTAAATACCTACGTTTATAACTACGTCTGTAACTTTAAGTAGGTAGTAGGTATGTTTTAAATAATATGTCTCAAATAAATAAATAAATAAATAAATAAATAAATAAATAAGCCTTTTATTTTCCTTATCTTCACAACTATTACATTCATTATAAAATATACATATCTTCTTTGTCACAAATACTTAACATTTCTTATATTTACTTATGTTTACTATTACTCAATCATTTATTAATAAAAACAAATTACATTAACTAATAACTAATTTTACACTAATGTACATGTATTATTTAAAAACCTACAATATAGAAGAGTATATTTGGATAATTAGTTAATACAATTTATAATTTAATTTACCTTTTACTATTACTTACTAATTTCTTAATTCCTATTCTTTTATCCCTTCTATCTAGTGTGAAGATGAGAAACCCTCATGGGTGTAGGCCTCCTCCTCTTTTCCTGTTTTTAGCGGACTCCATCCAGTCTCTGCCTGCAACGGATATGATGTCATCTTCCCATCTAGAGTTGGGTCTACCACGTCTCCTTGTGCCTTGAGGTCCTGTCCACTTAGTGACCTTTTGGGTCCATCTCTCATCCTGCAGTCTAGCAATGTGTCCAGCCCATTTCCACTTTAATGATAGTGCGTGTTTTAGAAAGTCTATCATCTTTGTTTCTGTTCTTATATCTGATGCTTTAAATTTTTGAATTTTTTTAATACCTAAGAGACTGCGCTCCATAGCTCGTTGACACACTTTTATTCTGTTTTTTATATTCTTGGTAAAAACCCAGGTTTGGGCGCCGTACGTAAGGCACGGAAGCACACAAGAGTCCATGGCGATTTTTTTAAGAGTCACTGGTAATTGACTTTTAAAAATTTCTTTCAGCGACCAGTACCTATTCCAGGCCATTGTAATTCTTCTATCCACCTCTTCGGCATTACAATTTGGCTTAAAAGATATTTGTTTTCCAAGGTAGACATATTTTTCTACATACTCTAGGGTGTTTCCGCCGACGTAAATCGGGAAGGTGTGTGCATTTGTCATAAGTTTTGTTTTCCCTTCATTCATCTCTAATCCGAATTTTAGGCTGGCTTCATGTAGAGTATTTACCATGTATTGCATGTCCTTGTAATTTTCGGCAAAAAGCACCAGGTCATCTGCAAATCTTAAATGTGTTAGAAAAGAACCATTGATTTTAATGCCCAAATTTTCCCAGTGTAAAGTTTTGAAAACTGATTCCAATACTGCTATAAATATTTTTGGGGAGAGTGGATCACCTTGTTTTACTCCTCTGTTTATTTCAAATGGGGGTCCAATTGTTTCTAACTTTACTCTACTTTTACTTCTGTTGTATATGTCCTTTATTATATTTATGAAGTTATTATTTATTTCGCAGTCTTTCAGAGCATTCCATATGCATGTATGGAAAATTGTGTCGAATGCTTTTTTGTAATCAATGAACGCTACATATAGAGACGCCCTTTTTTCTTTGAATTTTTCCAATATTTGCTCTACTGTTTGTATGTGGTCCATTGTGGAAAATCCTTTCCGGAATCCAGCTTGTTCGATTGGTTGTTTTGAGTCTATTTTATTACTTATCTTACTGAGAAGACATGAAGAAAAAAGTTTGTAGAGGCAGCACATCAAGCTTATTGGACGGTAGTTTTGTACATCTTTTGGGTCTCCTTTTTTGTATAGTAGGGTAATATGTGATTCTACCCATTGTTGAGGAACTGACTCTTCCATTTCTATTAATTGAAATAGATTATGTAAAGGACTTATCAGGAGATCTGCAGCATATTTAATGGCCTCATTTGGTATATTGTCTGGACCTGTACTTTTTTCGATTTTCAGGCGTTTGATTGCAGTCAGTATATCAAGTTCATTCAGCTCCTCGCTTATTGTAATTTCAATATTTTCTGTGTTGGTGATGAAGCGAGTCTCTGTATTTTTTTTGTCATCATAAAGATTTTTATAAAATTGAGATGCTGTCTCTAGAATAGCTTGTCGGTTGGTGGAGATTTTTTGTTTCTCTTGCAAGCTAGGTATCCATGTTTTATAGATGACAAGTTCTCTATTGGCTCGCTTCATACCACGTTTCTCTCTAAGGGATTTTTCAATTAACGATAATCTGTAATTTTTATAATCTTCTTTGATTTTGTTATTTACTTTTTTATAAATTTCTGACAGTTCTTTTTTTATCTTAGGAGTTTTTGGTTGTGTGATTTGAAGCGCTAGGCGTTTTTCTATTAAGTTCTTTGTCTCTTCCGATAAAATATTTCTACCAGATATATTTTCTTTGTTATGTAAGGATTTTATGCCATTCTTAATGTAGTTTTCAATTTTGTTATAGTAACTTTGGACTGTGTCTTCATTTACGAGTGCGACATCTGTACTGTGCTCTTTAAGATACTTCCTATATGCCTCTATCTCTTCGTCATGTTTCAATACTTTTTTGTCATTTGAAAAGTGAGCTCTGCTTTTTTTGCAGGAGTCGAGGGAGACTGTTGCTCTAACTAGCCTGTGGTCTGAAGGATATGGTACTCGGTTTAGAATTTCGATATTGTGAATTATCTTTGGAATGTCCGTTAAGACAAAATCAATTTCGTTTAATGTTTTCCCATCAGGTGAACACCAAGTCCATCTGGAGTTAGATCTCATTTTATAAAAGGTGTTCATTATTGATAGATTATTTTCATGTGCATAGTTTATAAGAGTATCTCCCCTTTTGTTTCTTTTTCCTTGTCCATATTTACCCAGTATGCGTCGCTCCAGTTTGCTTGGTGTACCAATCTTAGAATTGAAGTCACCCATAATAATATATTTTTTCCCTGCCTCATGCTGTGCATTTTTTAGGGTAGTATAGAAAGTATCAACTTCCAGATCGTCTGCATCCGCCGTCGGTGCATATACTTGTATTAGTGAAATTAAGTTACTGTTCATTTTTAATTGCAGCATTGCCACTCTGTCAGAAAAACCCCGAAAACTAATTATATTTTGTTTATACTTCTTTTTTATCAAAAAACCCACCCCATATTGTCCTTTTGTTTCTCCTGAATAGCATAGTATGTGTTTGTCGTATTCTTCTATGGTGCAGCCCTGTCTTCTAGTTTCAGAGAGACCCAGTATATCAAATTTTATATTTTCGGTAGCATTTATTAATTCTAACAATTTTTCTGTGGATGCTAGAGTTCTAACGTTATAAGTGCATATGTATAAGTTATTTTTTTGTTTCTTCTGTTTTGGAGGGTTTTGGTCATTTTCTCCCTCGGTGACCAACCGTGGTGGGAGAGTGTGAGAGTTTCTCGTTTCTAACTGCTATTTTGTGTGTGTGGTATTATTTTGTTTTTGTCTTAAGTATTCCTGAAGCGATACTCTATTTTTTTTGTTGGCTGTCATTGGACTATTTATATTATCTTGGTATTGATGGGGTGGTGACCGAGAAAGGTTTCTTTTTCTGTTTGTGCTAGTATTTTCTTTCGAGTTGCCCGGTTTTGGTGGGCTCAATATAACCATTTTATCGTATTTAATTATTGCTCTATTTCCTTTCTGTTTTTCTTTTTCTACCTCTCAAATACCTAACTAAAAACTAGTTACTTGAAGTTTCCATCGTTACCATAAACGTAGGTAGACGTAAAAAAGCAACATCCGTACAAAAAATGTCGTTGTTAGTTTGTCTCAATTACGCCACAACATAGGAACGGACACACCTGTACCCTTACTCTGAGATTGATCGAATTTAAAATACGGTCTCACTAAGTGAGGTGAGTCACATTTGAGTCAAACTAAAATGGACCCAAAAACTCTTGATTTAAAGCCACAAATTCAGTGCAACCGATTCAAATTTCGAAACGTATCGTTTGGAGCGCTAGCTGTGAATGCATACACGAAATTGAGCTCTAAATTAATAAGATTAAGATTCATTTTAGTTTGATGCATATGTAATTCACCTCACTTAGTGAGACCGTATTTTAAATTCGATCAATCTCAGAGTAAGGATACTGGGATCTTTTGCATGGACTACAGTAAAGCACCTGAAGAATGGCGTAGACCGTATGAGTCGTTCACCACAGAATAGATAATAGTACAGGGTATCACGTACGTAAGGCCTCTGAGTTAGGCATTATAATATTTTAAAACTATTACGGAAAATTAAAAATATTTCCCGCGCAATTTTTCAAAAACTACGCAGATTAAGTTGCGGGCATCATTTTTGTAAGTTTGGTGTATCACGACTTCATCGATCTATCCGAAGATTGAAAGACCATCATCAAACAAATTATTTCAGTTTAAGACAGTAGTACAGGTTAGTACCTATTTAATAGTTACCTACTTTTTAGGGTTCCGTAGCCAAATTTGGCAAAAACGGAACCCTTATAGATTCGTCATGTCTGTCTGTCTGTCTGTCTGTCTGTCCGTCCGTATGTCACAGCCACTTTTCTCCGAAACTATAAGAACTATACTGTTGAAACTTGGTAAGTAGATGTATTCTGTGAACCGCATTAAGATTTTCACACAAAACTAGAAAAAAAACTATAAATTTTGGGGGTCCCCATACTTAGAACTGAAACTCAAAAAATTTTTTTTCATTAAACCCATACGTGTGGGGTATCTATGGATAGGTCTTCAAAAATGATATTGAGGTTTCTAATATCATTTTTTTCTAAACTGAATAGTTTGCGCGAGAGACACTTCCAAAGTGGTAAAATGTTGGTCCCCCCCCCCGTAACTTCTAAAATAAGAGAATAATAAAACTAAAAAAAATATATGATGTACATTACCATGCAAACTTCCACCGAAAATTGGTTTGAACGAGATCTAGTAAGTAGTTTTTTTTTAATAATTTAAAACTTACTACAGGTTTGTACGGAACCCTCGGTGCGCGAGTCCGACTCGCACTTGGCCGGTTTTTCTTTAATTAGATAAGTACTAGGTATGTCCATTATGTCCACTAGCTAGTACTTAACGTCTGTTTAATGACTTAACAGAACATGGAACAGTTTACATGGGTTAATTACAAAGTAATTGAAAAAAAAGTTTAAAGCAACACTGTGATGAAAGAATCATCGATGAATCAAACAAATGTGAGAAACAGTCCAACTGTTGAAAAGTACCTACTTTACAGCAATAATTAATGGTGTCGTAAGATTGCGATTTTAAATATTTTCTAAATTTTCTACTTTATTTTCTAGTGAACTGACTAAAGCCTCGATGACACGGGGCGAGTTTACGAGCTGCTAGTCGGCGAGTTTAAAAGCTAGCGAGTGAGCGAGTAAGCGAGTGTCGATGACACGCAAAACGTTCCACTCGCTCAGTAGCTAACTAGTACCCTATATACCATACTACTCTATGCTAACTAGCTAGCGAGTGTTGGTGTTGTTTTGCGTGGCGTGCTGTCTGCTTTATCGTTTATTTTTTTAAGCTGAAAAATAAAGTGGAACACTCATAGAGTTTCTCAACATCTATGGGCAGTACCCTATTTTATCATATTAGGTAATATTATAAATGCGAAAGTGTGTATGTTTGTTGGTTTGTTGGTTTGTCGTTCAATCACGCCGCAACGGAGCAACGGATCGATGTGATTTTTGGCATGGGACCAGTTGAGGACCTGGAGAGTGACAGGCTACTTTTTATCCCGGAAAATTGAGGACTTCCCGCGGGAATAAAAAAAACTTAGTCCACGCGGACGAAGTCGCGGGTATCAGCTAGTGGAATATAAATGACAAAGAGTATTCTAACACAAAAATAAAGGATGAAATTTTCAAAAATTAATTAATTAAAAAAATAATCAAATTTACATTGTAGCTTTAACTGCCAAAACGCAGATGCTCGCAACTAGTTCACTAGCAGCGATGATGACACATGGCTAATTATGTAGCTTTCAGGCCAACACGCCAGCGAATGGCGAGTAAATTAGCCCGGCTTTCTATTTTACAAGCAGCTTTTTTACAATCAGATAGTCAAAAGCAGATTGTAAAAAAGCTCAATGACACGGGGCGAGTTTACAAGCTACTAGCGAACTCGCTGGCTTGTAGCTTGTAAACTCGCCCCGTGTCATCGAGGCTTTAATGAACAGACTCTAATTGAATGGCCGAATTCAAGATATCCCTTTAAAGTCCGTTTTCTTAGGTTTCAGAAATGGCCGTTGCAAAGTTTTACTTTGTCTTTGAAATAACACTATAATACTTTATGGCATGAATCACGGTCAAAAAATATATCTTGGGTGTCTCTAAAACTTCAACGTTTTAAATTATAAATTTAATGAGTATTATTAGAGTAAAGCAATAAAAATGTTTTGGCCTAAGTCCCTTCGCTTTTGGACTTAGGGATTTTTAAGCCGGACTTAGGGTCTTAGGGACTTTAAACGACTGGGATACTACAAAAATGGTGTGACGGGACTAAGGGATAATACAAAGGGATTTGGACTTAGGGTGCATTAAAAACACTAATTTTAATATAATTATTAGTATAAAATAATCCAAAATAATTATTAATCTTCAATCAAAACTACGACCTTTTATTATTCGACCGTTCTCCTTACAAACTAAAATAATTATTAATATTAAAATAAAATATCTCTTATTAATAATAATTAAACAGGTGTTAGAGTTACGAGATAAAGTTATCGAATTTTCTTCTTATTCTCCTACGTATTCTTCCCCTTCCTCTACTTCATCTTCAGCCGCATGATCACCACATTCTTCACTAAGTATAATTATTAATAATACTGTCGTAAAACTGTCTGGCTTCCAATGGAATGTAGGTACTTTTAAGAGTTTTCATATGTCTCTGACTTGATATTCCCGGAACAGTAGCTTTAGGGTGCGTTCCGAAATACACTGAGAGCACTGGAAGTCCCCAGTAAAGAGCACTGCCAGTGCTCGCAGTGCTTATAACGGAACACACACTTAATAAAAATTTAATATTTGAAAAGGACGGTTTCTGTCAACGTCTTAGTGACATTATAGGAAAAAATTATGGACTTTTATGGACATAGGGACTTTTGGACGGCAATCACTGGACGTAAGTTAACGAGCTGAGCGAAAAAAATAAGGGACCACTCACAAATGTCTTAAATATACCAAACCATAGACAATGATCAGCTTATAGCGACAGTGTTGATAGTGCATAAAGCACAGGCATAAAGTCCCTAAGTGGATTAAGGGCACAGAGTTATAAAGAGAAGATTAAGGGACATCTTGAACTCGGCCATTCAATTAATAATCCACACGTTTTTCTTATTCCAAAGTTAGCCCTTGACAGCGGTCTCACCTATAATGCTGCCTAATCGATTTTCAATTAATCGATTCTACCAACTATACCGAGTCGATTTCTACCTTTAGTATTCACAGACATATTTTATAACTCTGTGTTAGTATTCTGTGCTGTATTCCAATGAATGTATATGTATGTAGTGTATGTATGTCAATGAAATCAGAGGCCTTTGTCAGAGGCTCAGAAGGGCTGGAACCCAGAGTCGTAAAGCCAGTTATAAAAACCCAAGGAAATTAGATAGTGACAAGTGACAGTGTCAGAACAAGGTGTCAGACGACAGACAGTGATCTCTTGTTTATGTGTGTGTTCCGTTATAAGCACTGCGAGCACTGGCAGTGCTCTTTACTGGGGACTTTCAGTGCTCTTGCCCGTTTGCACTAAACTTAGGAATCGCCTAATTTCCTGCCCAACTTGTTTAGGCTTATCCTAGCGTTTAAAAAGCTTGCACTAACCTTAGGCCATTCCTAAATCCACTTAGGAGATGCCTAACTTTATGAGCCCGATTAGTAAGCGCCCAAGCGTTAGGCGATACTTAAGTTGAATTTTTTGTAGTCTGTGGACCATTTTGATTGGTCTCACGGTTGATATGTACCTACTCTGTGGTTGATAGGTATCACAACCACAGAGTACCTACATTGTTATTGTGATTGTTATTTAGGTAGAACACTACACTGATCACAAGCAAAATGGCACAAGATTTATTAGATTCTTTCTCCTTCTTTCTCATTATGTCACCACTGGAATTGTGAATTTGGGTGATTTTTGCCCAAGCCTGTTCTTTCTCTTTATTTGATGCAGTATCGTGTGCAACCTTGGAAATAATGCACTGCCCCTCTTCGCACAACAACCGTACAAACCGCAACTTCTCCTCTGCCGTAAAATTGGCAGTTCTTTTTCATTTATTTATTTGTCTTTCCATTTTAATTGCTGATTTATAAAATCCCCTAAAATAAATAACCTTCAACTCCTCGTACATAATGTCACCTGTGCAATATATAAACCAATAAAATAAAATACACCAATGTTTTAGCTTTTGTCTCTATTCAACTCATGCCTGAGGTTATGACAAGATAAGGTAAAAAAATATTCTAGTGTTTACATTACTTTGCAAGATATATTTTTAAAAAAAAACCATAAACAATCATTCATTCCATTCGTTCCTAGAGATGCCTAACTAGGCAATGCTTAAGTTACGACACAGCAAGGACAAGACTGTCAGTGCAAACGAATTTTTTTGCTAGGCCGTTCTTAAGCCTAGGTGTATCTTAACTAGGACAAGCCTAACTTGAGTTTAGTGCAAACGGGCATCAGTGTATTTCGGAACGCACCCTATATAATTTATATTTTGTGTGTCGACCTAACCACTTTGCCCGTTTGCACTAAACTCAAGTTAGGCTTGTCCTAGTTAGGATACACCTAGGCTTAAGAACGGCCTAGCAAAAAAATTCGTTTGCACTGACAGTCTTGTCCTTGCTGTGTCGTAACTTAAGCATTGCCTAGCTAAGCATCTCTAGGAACGAATGGAATGAATGATTGTTTATGGTTTTTTTTTTTAAATATATCTTGCAAAGTAATGTAAACACTAGAATATTTTTTTACTTTATCTTGTCATAACCTCAGGCATGAGTTGAATAGAGACAAAAGCTAAAACATTGGTGTATTTTATTTTATTGGTTTATATATTGCACAGGTGACATTAAGTACGTGGAGTTGAAGGTTATTTATTTTAGGGGATTTTATAAATCAGCAATTAAAATGGAAAGACAAATAAATAAACGAAAAAGAACTGCCAATTTTATGGCAGAGGAGAAGTTGCGGTTTGTACGGTTGTTGTGCGAAGAGGGGCAGTGCATTATTTCCAAAGTAACAGCACACGATACTGCATCAAATAAAGAGAAAGAACAGGCTTGGGCAAAAATCACCCAAATTCACAATTCCAGTGGTGACATATTGAGAAAGAAGGAGAAAGAATCTAATAAATCTTGTGCCATTGTTGCTTGTGATCAGTGTAGTGTTCTACCTAATTAACAATCACAATAACAATGTAGGTACTCTGTGGTTGTGATACATAACAACCACAGAGTACATATCAACCGTGAGACCAATTAATGACAACAAAATGGTCCACAGACTACAAAAAATTCAACTTAAGTATCGCCTAACGCTTGGGCGCTTACTAATCGGGCTCATAAAGTTAGGCATCTCCTAAGTGGATTTAGGAATGGCCTAAGGTTAGTGCAAGCTTTTTTTTCGCTAGGATAAGCCTAAACAAGTTGGGCAGGGAGTTAGGCGATTCCTAAGTTTAGTGCAAACGGGCATAACAAAAATCGTGATTAATAAGTATTAAGTAACAAGATTTGTTTTTCAGGTATATTACTTTACTCTATGGATTTGTTATATAATTCTTGAGGGAAATGAATCTCATTTGTCAGGAATATATAAAATTAGTTATCAATAACATAGCGACGATATTGAAATTAGAAGAATGGACATACAGTAAACAAAATTTCGAAGACATTGCACAAAACTATTTTGGGGTCTTAATTCCGATTAATTTATGTGGCAAAAGTGGTGATAATGACACTGTAAATATCCCATTGGTATTAAAATTAGCACCGACGGACGAGAGGTATCGCGTCAGTGGAGCAGTAGCAATGTTTTTCGCCAAAGAAATATTTGTTTACACGAAGGTTCTTCACAAATACCACGATATACAGAAACGATTTCCACTGTCTTCACAATTTGTTATGCCGAAATGCTATTATGTGCGCAAGGATTACTGTAAAGAATTAATAGCATTACAAAATATGTGTGTAGATAAATATAAGCCATTTGTTAGCAGTATGTTCTTAGATATAAATCATATAAGAGAGGCTTTAATATCGCTAGCCAGGTTTCATGCTTTATCCTATATTTTGGAAAAACAAGACGTAAATTTTTTTGTTGAGGCTAAAGATATTTGTTTGCCACTAACAGAGGAAACAAACAAACGCTACATGGACATTTTAGTAGACAGGCTTAAAAAAGCTTTGGTAAAATTTGTTAACACTGATTATGTACCCCTGTTAGAAGCATTGGAACACAACTGTGTTGGTATAATTGAATCAGCTGCAAACTCTGTAAAAAGTGTATGCCTTTGTCATGGGGATATATGGAAGGAGAATATACTTTTTAAATATAAGGTAAATTTTTATTACAAAACTGTCAACCAAATTTGTACATACCTACATAATATGATAATTGTAAAAAAATCTTTTGTTATAGGACAACTTGCCTACCTCTGCTTGTATAATAGACTATCAAACAACAAGGATGGGCAGCCCTGCATTTGATGTGCTATATCTAATTATTACAAGCACTACTTCAAGCTTAAGGAAAAATCATTTCAGACATTTGTTGGATTTATATTATCAAACATTTAAACAAACTCTTCAGCATGCTAATTTGAACTCTGAAGAAATATATTCTAGAGAAATGTTAGATTATGATTTGAGAATAGTTGGCCCACCTACTCTCATAGTGGCCAATACAGCTATTTGGCTAGCAAGTGGACTACAGGAAGAAGGTCATGTAAAGAGTAAAATAGTTTTAACAACAGAAGCTGATAAGTCAAAGGCTGTGTCACAGTACAAAGATATTATAAGCAGCATAATAAATGACTTGTCAGATTATAATTATTTGAATACTATATAATATGATTTATCAAACATAACTACAGACACATCTAATAAAAATTTATGTTAAGTTTTCTGTTTGTATTTGTTAACTCTTAATTAAAAGACTGGATCCTCTGTTACATCCTTAACCACTAATGTATAATATATTGCTGACCAATGACCATTGATGTATAATTTTAACCCACTATTATAGATTAGATTAAATGCCTATAAAAGCAGATAATTAATACAAAGCAGTAAGTCGTTCTGGTAATTAGCCTGATTGCTGCCCATCTATGGACCTAGTTTCTGCCTGCCGGTCATGGATCAGCAACAATGCTAAGGTCCTGAGCATGTCGCCGAAAGATCCTTTGGAGGTCCTCGCGAGTCGCGATACAAAGTGATTTAAGTAGTAAACCAAAGTCAGTGTAATTTGTGAGAGCAATTATTATAAACTCAATAAACAATAGTTCCAGTACGCGTGCTGTTTTTTTTATGACCACCGACTGCGTGAGACTCAGCTCGTTACTCGCGACTGAGTTTTTCGTGGTTTCCGTATTTGCGTCTTAAAAATCCGTATGGTTATCACGGTTAGTGAAGAGCGGATAAAACTGCAGGTAAATTCTAGTCTAACCAAATTCAACCCAGCTTTAAAATCTTATAAGGTTAACAATGTGAATGTGGTAGATAACATTAATGGTGAGATTATACATTACAAACAAAGAGCGAGTAGGTACGTAACCAGTCTATTATTAGAATTTGACGAGCGTAGGCATTTCAACGGTTTTTTTCCAAGACAGGAAGTTTACGCGTATGTATTTTTTACTTATTGTACTTTGAACTTCGATTAATCATAAGATTATAATATTCATAAACTGAGAAACTGACGAACGAATTGCCATACCTACGTCTGCTCGTGCCACGTCTGGTTCTAGACGACTCAAAGAAAGACTTAAAAATTCCAGTCCCGATGGGTAAAACAGGGAAATGTTTTCATTCCTTTTTTAATATTTTTCATACAGTTTGAATGAAACTATGAAAATTATTAAAAAAAAGAAAACGCCAATATATAAAAATCTTGTTTGCGAGACCACCAGGTAATAATAGACCATGTTAGTTATCAAGGTTAGATAAAACAAAGGACAATTACAATTCAATTTTCAATTACAATAAGTACTTAAGTAGTTGTAAATTTTTAAGCTAAAACTAATTATATTTTATAATATTTCACAACAGGCATATCAAAGTCCAGAAGCTAATTAAAATGATTCCAGATGAAAAATTAAAATCTATTTTAGAAGAAGTTGCCCGGTATTTCAATTTTAAATCCTGGACTCACACTCAAAAGCAACTCAATGAAACAATTGAAAACTACTTCGGTGTCCTTATACCCATAACTATCAATGGAATTGGCCAAAACGGAGAAGAAAAAAGATCGGTTTTTGTTAAAATCCCGCCAATTGAACAACCAGACGCCCTAAAACCTGTTATCCGTCAACATTACGAGGTTGAAATATACACTTACTCGACTCTTGTACCGATATACCGAAGTATAACTACTGTGAACATGAGCAAATTGATACCAGAATGCTATCACGCAAGTTTGGAGAAAAATAATGAAGTTTTGGTTCTACAAGACATGAGATATAGTGGTTACAGAAAGCATGCTGGAGAAATGCTTTTTGATTTTGAACATGTGGTATTATCCATCAAAACTCTAGCCAAATTCCACTGCCTTTCAATGGTCTTAAAAGAAAAAGGTTTCGATTTTGACGTCGATGTAATGAAACCTTATACATCTTCACATCCGGAACTTTATTATACATATATCAAAAACACTCTAGAGAGAAATATGCACATATTCAAGAATAGTAAACACCAAGTTTATTTAAAAACGCTTATGGAAAATCTTGATTCTCACATTGAGAGCTCTATATCCGAGGCTTCATATTTGGTTTATAGCCATGGAGACTTTTGGAGGGAAAATATTTTATTTAAATACGAAGTAAGTAACTTGAATTATAAGGTATTTTCTACTAAATAACTAAGTATCTAGTTTGATACATAGACCTAGGTTTGATACTAATTGTCAAGTAGATACAAGCTTATCTCGTACCTATACTTAGTCCCACAAACTTATCCGGCCCGGTGGCCAAAATTGAAACTAATTTTTATGACTGTTACGTTTGTTTTAATTTTATTTTTAATATTTATTTACAACTTTACAAATTTCATCCTTTTCATTTCAATTTATTTTCATGCCTTGTCTTCTTCCGCCTCCCGTTCTTCCAGATCATTACTCCCACGTACCTACCTGCAAATTGTGGAACCAGCTTCCATCTTTTGTGTTCCCTCATGATTATAATATCGGGCTCTTCAAAGGGCGGATAAACAAAATATCTCACAAGCCAGCAACGCATTGGCGGTTCCTCTGGTGCTGGAAATGTTCATGGGCGGCGGTAATCGCATATCATCAGGTGACCCACCTGCTCGTTTGCTCGCTGTATACATATTTATGAAAAAACTTTAAATGTGATAACAGCGAAACTGAATTTTATGACTGTTTAGTTGCTGTTTATATTTTATTTTTAATATTTGTTAGCAACTGATAACAGCGACGCTGTCACCGCCACCAGTTCAGATGTAGTTTAAATGTGGGATTATTATTTAAAAAGTGTAACAAAATCGTTGGGACTGCAAAGACATAATTTATGGGGCTCGCCCATTATATTTACTCTCTGCAGTTTTTTTAGTTAATCAGAGAAACTGAATTGCTCTTTTTAAGTGTTTTTAAGACTAAAATCTTTAGAGAAAGTCGTAAAACATTTTTGTAAAACGCGTATTGGAATTTGTACAGAACTCCTTAAAGGTACTTAGGTAAACGCTGTGCCTGTGCTTTTACAAAAAACCGTGTGGTCACTCAGTCCTCACTCACACCTTTTTAAACCATCTTAACACACACGGATTCTTCTAATCTTCTATCTCTGTTTTAAACTAATGTATGTCTATTTCAGAACGACAAACCAATAGAAGCGTGTATAATAGATTTCCAAAAATCACGCATAATGTCGCCTGCTCAAGACATTCTGCTGTTTCTACTTGGTAACATTGAAGCCGCATTGAGCCGAAAACACCATCAATATTTCCTCGACGTCTACTTGTCGGAACTTCATCGTAACCTTGAAGAAAATGGTCTAAATAAAATTTATTTAATGCAAAATCTAGTTCAAGATATGAGGATAGGAGCGCCATACTCCATAGCAATTACAACTATGGCTTATTCGTTATGGTTGGGCCTCGAAGATGATGGCGTAGTGAAGAGCAAAAACGCTTGTGATGGCGATGACAGGAAACAAACAATGTTGCGTTTTAAAACCAAAGTTGTTGATATGTTGGAAGATCTTGTACATTTCGGTTACATAACATTATGATTTCTCAATAGCCGGCAACGCATTGACAGTTCGACTCTGGTGCTGCAAATGTTCATAGGCGGCGGTGATCGCTTAACATCAGGTGCTCGTTTGCTCGCTATATAATTTTTTTTTAAATTCGTAATTAGTCTATGTGAAGATACTGGATCAGGATAAAAAAGGTATTGTGCCTATAAGGATGTGTCAAGTGTCATCCCGTTTCGTGGAGTCCACAGGCGACTGGAGGCAGTATTTTTTTCTTGTTTTCTTACCTACTTCTATTTTTTTAAAGAAATTGAACTTGTCATACTGCATCTTATCAAACACGAACTTAATACTATATTATATTTTATCATTCATTAAAAAAGTTCCTTAGAAAATAATTAAGTACGTTGGCTTACAACTAAAACAGAACAAAGTTCAGTCAAAACAATAATTAGGTAGTAACAAACAAAACTATTTAACAGAACTCATTCAATTAAACCCAACCCTAATTGAAACGGAGGCGGAGGACAGGATATAAGAATAATATTATGTTTTTCTATAAGTAAGATAAAAAAAATACTCGAATTATCAACGTCGCCGAGTCCAGAATCTTGAGATTTTGCAGGATTCTGTAGATATTAGGTTCAGTGGTGGAAAGGATTTTGTGAATCTTCTTCTTCTTCGGGTGCCTCTCCGATCAACGAAGGTTGGCAGTCAGCTTGGTATATTCACTTCTGTCCTTCGCGAGGCGAAATAATTCAGCGGCACTTGCGATTCCGGTCCACTCCGGTATGGTGCGAAGCCCAGACTTTTCTGTGACCAACGCCTTTCTTTCCAGCCACTTTTCCCATCATGATGAGTTGTAGGAGTTCGTATCTTTCGTGTCTGAACACGTGCCCTAAATATACGATTTTGTGAATAAAAATCCTAAATCCACGCAGACAAAGCTGTTTAATATTAAAAGAATTATTAATTAACCTTATACCTAATAACCGTATAACCGTACCGTACCGTATAACCTTGCAGCCAAGGGCTAACTTGTAGTGGATTAAAAAAAACTTGTAGTGAATTAAAAAAACAAAATACTTACTTACTTACTTCTATTACCAGTGAGGTCAATAATATTGTCAAAATATTATTCACTACTAACAAGACGTATTATTCCATTTTATAATATCAATAACTCGTCACCAATCCCCCGAATCGGAGGCCGTACTTAGGCTGAACCACAATTTTGGCAATATGGAATTCAATTGGTTCGGGTCTGGTCTAGTAGGAGGCTTCGGTAAACTTGGCTAATAATCTGGGTTTAAATATAGGATTCGTTACTAAGGAAAGCAATGGAATTTCTTCTGGTTTTTTTTTTATCCACTACAAGTCAGCCCTTGACTGCAATCTCACCTAATGGTAAGTGACGATGCAGTCTAAGATTGTAGCGGGCTAACCTGATAGTCATGGCAGTTATATTAAACCCATACCCCTATTCGGTTTCTACACGGCATTGTACCGGAACGCTAAATCGCTTGGCGGCACGTTTTTACCGGTAGGGTGGTAACTAGCCACGACCGAAGCCTTCCACCAGGAAAGACCAGGGAAAGGAAGAGGGACCTCTGCACGTTAAGACAACAGCGCTCAACACTGCGCCACGCAGATCGTTCAATATCAATCGGTTATGGGATGGAACATATTAATATTTTGTAAAACGTGTTCGCATCTTAATTATTTATTTACTATCGATAATAGGACCCAGTTGCATGCTCCTCCCTAGGTGGACAGACGATCTCAAGCGAATAGCTGGGAGCCGCTGGAAGCAAGCGGCACAAAATCGTGTTTATTAGGGATCCATGCAGAAGACCTTCGTCGAGCAGTGGCGGTCTATTGGTTGAGACTTGAGACGACGAAGGAGGTGTAGAGTACTCGGAGAAAGGTATTTGCCCAGCTGACAATACGGGCTAAGAGCAAAGATATTTAAGTAAGACGTATACTTTTTAAGATAGGTAAAGGAAGCAAATGTATATTTTATATTATATACAAATTGTTACATTTTTCTGTTTTTGAAAAGAGCAACTGCTGAGTTTCTTGCCGGTTCTTCTCAGTAGAATGAGTTTTCCGAACCGGTGGTAGATTCTTACGACTTAGGTATCATTTAAGTGGCACAAGTTGTCCTACATGAAATAAATCATTTCAATTCATTTCAAAGCACCTCCCAACTCTGCATTACGCTAACTAAGTGCCAATTTAGATCGTACTCTAAACTTCTATAGATAAGTGTAGAAGGGGTGAACGGGCGACTAATACCGTTTAGCGATAGGCGTTTAAATCTAAATGGTTCGCGCCCTGAGATAGTTGGCTCGTTTATCGTTTAATCTCCTCACAGCTCCGCGGGGCATTTGAGAAGCGCGGAATCTAATTGACCTGCATCTTCCCGGGATGATCGATTATTGTCGTTTATGAAATAAATTAACAACAATCTCTGTAACGGACTTAAAGCTTTGGGTTCGTTGGTTTATCAGAACGCAATGCAGTGTTATTATCGCGTTACGCTGTGCATTTGTGGTCACGTAACAACCTGGAATAGGTACTGCTTTAAATAATATTATTCTTGAGACTCGATCTAAGCTGCAACAGATATCGTAAGTTGTGCCTCCCAAAGTCACAAGTTTGGGAAAGATTGTGATTCCCGGTTAGATCAATTTTGATTTACCTATTTGTAGAGGTACAGTCTTGCTACAGTCAACTTTTAGCGTTTATGCAAATCTATCATGGTTATCATTGATATTATTAAGTTCTAGACATATACCTAATTGCCTAGCCCGCCAACCCGCATTGGAGCAGCGTGGTGGGTCTTAGCTCTAAATCCCTCTCTCCTATGAGAGTGGAGGCCTGTGCCCAGCAGTGGGACGTTAATGAGCTGTAGTGGTGGATACTTAATTGGTTAACTGTTATTCCGGCACAAAAATATTAAGTTTGCAAGGAGGAAAAGCTCCATGATAAGACAACCTCTAATCTAGTTCTCTAGTCTCTATAACGCCTCTAAGTACTTATACTTACTACATAAATCATAATCATAGTAGGTACAGTTACTATCAGTTACTAACCGTTTTCATATTTAGGTATTGTTTTTATTTTAAATTTCACTGAACACATTAAACGGAATGTACACGACACACGAAAGTTCCACGTCGAAGGGGAACGTTTTGTCCGGTCGCCTAGTTTGGCCACTCCATACAAAAATAAATGACGTGAACTTTTCACGCGGACGTCATGCGGACGTATTATATTAACGAACTATATTATTGTCTTCTCAGGTCCATAGTCTGCTTTCGCCCTAATTCACACTACCGCTGTTAGCACAACGACGCATGTCACGAATGCCTGATACTTCATAGGCAGCTAGCATTAGTTTTATACCGTTAGTGTGCTAGCGGCGTACCTAACAAGAGATGTCTACTGTATATCATTCATCTAGGCCACTGGAAAACAGCGTTTTATTATCGGCCACCTCGCTTTATGACCCATAAAGATCTTCAGATGTTTGTCTGTACAAGTATCCTCTTTTTATTTACTGTCGGGCAGGTGTTCTATAAAACATCATATTTTATTACGTGAGTATATCACCACAATAAACTGTGGTTATCGCGAGCTTTATGTTCCCGCGAAGATATTGTAAAAACGTAAAACTACAAAGCAATCACTATAATTCATGATCATGACTGACAATGTCGTACTGATATAATTAATCAAATCTATGTACTTACCTAATTGTAGTTGCTAGTCACCCTTACTATAATGTGCGTGTAACTTACTATAAAAAGGTGCCTCCAATAACCGCATCGTATCGGAACGCTAATTCGTTTAGCGGTTCGTCTACCGGTACGGTGGTAACTGGCCACGGCAGAAGCCTCCAACCAGACCAGACCAGAAAAAATTCAGAAATTATAAATTCCCCAATTAATCCCTGGACCTCCCACTTGCAAGAACATAGTGGTCATCACTGCGCCAGGGAGGTCGCCAAATAACCTTGTGACTGTTAATATTCATACTTTTAATATTATCAGAGTTTGAGGAGTTGAAAGTTTGGAACCCGAAGTTTTATGTCACAGTCTAACGATTTAAATTTCTGTGATCTATTAGAGCTCATGGAGAGTAGGCGTCGATAGTACGGATATGTCGAAGAAGCGATTATCCAATAAAGAAAGTAGGACCTTAATATCCCTATAGATCTATCATAATTCACCGTAGTTAAACCCCTTAACATCACGCCAATGTTCCTGGCGCTTACGTACCAACAAGGAGGCCCGACCCCAAATGAAATGGGATGAGGGCAAGAGAAAGAAAGAAAGAAGAGAGGTCTATAAGAGCTGTTAAGTACGTGCAATTAACTGTCGTTGACTTGCAAAAGTTTCTCTATTTTTAACAACAAACTATTTTTTTCAACGGATTCAAATAAATAAGTAAGTATGACTGCATGAGTATTTTGTTCAAGTAAAAAAACAGGTTCTTTCTTACCCTTGTAAATGTAGAATCATACTGACGTATTTACGCTCATTAAATACGTTGCAGGAAAATGATCTGTTTGTTTGGTAGTAAAAACTTACAAATAAATAATAGAAAATTGTGTTTCAATCGCCTTCAAACTTACAAGGTCCCGGTAAAGGTTAAGAACGCTCTGAAAGTTTAATAGAGTCATTAAAGCGCTTACGTAGCTGCAATTACGTTGTCAGCTATGAAATATTACAGGTTTAGACTCAGTCAGGCATTATAACCATTTTCCCCTTACAATTCAGTTCATCCACTCGCTTTTCACTGCCCCTAATCAAAGGAGAGGCTCACAATAAGAAACCCCGAGAAATCAATCCTATTCATCCCAAATGTCTTTATTTACGACCAATGTTATGTACCCGACAAAATCTATACCTAATGGCTACGCAACCCAAATGTCGGAAAAGCCAAAGAACAAAATAATATTCCTCGATATCACGCCAGCTCGGACTCCGCACATGAAATCTCCATCAGCCAATTCTATACACCCATTGAGGAATAACCTAATTGACCCGCAGATTAGCCGAGACATTATCTATGAAAATATCAGGCCAGTGTTCTTTTTGTTGCGGGCTTTGGGCGTATTACCTTTATCGAGGCCATCACCGGGAGTAAATCAATTCCAGATCGCATCCCCTTCGATGCTTTATTCTTTCGCCTGCTACATCTGTCTCATCGGTTATGTGCTCTACCTTTCTTTACACAAAGTTCAGATTTTGCGCACGGCTGAAGGTAAATTCGAGGAGGCCGTTATTGAATACCTTTTTACCGTGTACCTTTTTCCCATGTTACTGGTCCCGATAATGTGGTACGAAACACGCAAGATCGCTGGAATTCTAAATGGGTGGGTCGAATTTGAGGTAAGTCGAACATAATATTTTCTCACTACTTTCCAATGATAGACGACCTCCCAGGCGCAGGTTTCTTTTTAAATTCTAGCTTCTGATTTCGATTCCTGACTTTTTCCTGACTTTCGTTTGGAAATTTATAATTTCTAGCTAGATTGTCTCAGGTCTGGTCTAGTCCGAGGCTTTACTGCTAAGCTACCTGCACTTTAGTATAGCAAAGCTGTACCGCCAAGTTATTAGTATCATAGTAGTATTATATTATTTACTAGATGATGCCCGCGACTTTGTCCGCGTGGATTAAGGTTATTAATTCCCGCGGGAACTCGTTATTCCGGAAAATTCCTTAATTTTCCGGAATTAAAAGTAGCCTAGTGATGCAAATTATTCCCTATATTTTCCTAGAAATTCTGACCTATATTCTGTATGTCTTTCCCGGGATGCCTCTGTACCTAATTATATCAAAATCGGTCAAAAAGATAGGCCTTTAAAGCGTAGCAGACAGGGAAAATTAGCCCATGTCCTTCCCGGAATAGGACCTCTTTACCTACCTAATTTCATCAACATGGGTTGAAAAGATGGGGGGTTAAAGCGTAGCAGACAGACATACACACTATTAGTATGGATAAGTCTTCGTTAGCGTGCTTCAAGAGCTAAGTTTTTATGGAAAAATAAGATAGAAAGTATTTAGAGAAAATCAAAAATGTTTGCAGGTATGCTATAAAAAGCTATCTGCAACGAGCGTACTTCCTGTGAAGCTGTATAAAAAAGCTCTAGCGATAGCTGTAGTAATCCCGATACTATCCACGAGCTCGGTCATCATCACACACGTCACTATGGTAGATTTCAAAGTGATGCAAGTAATTCCCTATATTTTCCTGGAAATTCTGACCTATATTCTTGGAGGGTATTGGTATCTCCTGTGTGAATCATTGAGCGTATGCGCCAGTGTGCTGGCTGAAGACTTTCAACGGGTATGTACCTACAGATCTGTGTTCTAATCTAAATATTAGCAAACTTACTACTATTAGGTACGGGCTATAATAATAATTAAGCGGTGGGTTTTCCTGGATAGAAATTCTCAGTACTAGCCCGGAGTTAGGAAGTTGGTGGGGTTTCACCCCCGTGCCTCGGAGAGCACGTTAAGCAGTCGGTACCGGTTATTATCACTAACATGATAGTCGTTAAAGCACGCCAACCGGCATTGGAGCAGCGTGGTGGGTCTAAGCTCTAATTCCCTCTCTCCTATGAGAGTGGAGGCCTGTGCCCAGTAGTGAGACGTTAATGGGCTATAGTGGAATAGTGAAAACTTACTATGGGCACTCGGAAGTATAATATAGAACTAAGTATTATAAATGCGAAAGTTTGTTTGTTTGTCTTTCAACACACGCCGCAACAAAGCTACGAATCAATGTGATTTTTTGAATGGGTATCATTGAGGAGCTGGAGAATAGAATAGAATAGAATAGAATAGAATAGAATAGAATAGAATAGAATAGAATAGAATAGAATAGAATAGAATATTTTTTATTTGCATGATTGTAAGTAAAGTAAGGTGTTAATAATATAATATGGTGAGCAAGTTACAATCAGCCATGCAATGGCGTGCAAAATACTTAAAATTATCAAATTAATAGCAAATTAAAGTTTAATATTGACACTTCTTAAGTTTTAAAATTTAAGAAGTCTTTTACATGGTAAAAATTACGAGCTACTAGCCATTTATATAACTTATTTTTAAATAATTTAATTGGTAATGCCTTAATATCTTTTGGCAGCTTATTGTAAATTTTTACACATAAGGCTGAGCAATTTTTCAAATAGAATTCCGTCCTCGGCCGACACTGCAACACAAGCCTGTCTGTGTTTCTAGTACACCGTGGGTAGATATCGCTAGCTTTAATAAATAAACTATGAGATTGGTTTAGGCTATGGAGATATGGCTATGGAGAGTGGTTTAGGCTGAATTTTGTATCCCGGAAAATCAAAGAATTCTTACAGGATTTTCAGAAAACATAAATCCACGTCGATAAAGTCGCGGGCATCATCAACTTATCTGATTATCTTATATTAAGAAATTGCCTAAAGTAGAGAATGTTAGCTAATAAAATAAAAAGCCAGCTGGGGCTAGGATAACAAAATTTAAGGCCTATGATGACAATCGAAATCACATCGGAGTTAAATGAAGTTACGAAGCTACAAGTGGAGCAGCTGTACGTTGAAATCACGGTCGCCTGTTATTAATTGTTCATACTTACCTATCCTTTGTTTTAGGCGCTCCGTAACATAGGACCCGCAGGAAAAGTGGCTGAATACCGCGCCTTATGGCTGCGATTAAGCAAACTAGCTCGAGACACCGGCATTGCACATTGCTACACGTTCACCTTTGTCAATCTTTACCTATTCCTCATAATCACATTATCTATTTACGGTCTCCTTAGCCAAATCTCTGAAGGCTTCGGTACCAAGGACATTGGGCTGGCGGTGACTGCTTGCTGCAGCATTTTTCTTCTGTTTTTCATCTGTGATGAGGCGCACTACGCTTCACAAAACGTTGGTATAATTTGAAACATACAATACATTGTTGGCTTGAAACATACTTTATTGTTTCCCCGCAAATAAAAGAATAGTAGTTTATGCAACTGTCATATAATGAAGGGTATTAAAACACGAGTGTGAGTTTATGAAACGAGCGCAGCGAGTTTCATAATAGTAACGAGTGTTTTAATACCCGTGTTATATGCAGTTGCATACACTACTTTATCTTCACTAATGCAATTTATCAAACAACAAGAGTAAAAGCTGACAATAGTTTATCGCGTACGTGTATTGTCACAGTGAACTTGCCGCCATTAATATCTAACCAATGAGAGCGCAGCTGCGCGCGCAGGGCCAATCAGGAGCGAGCGTGCGCTGTTCGTTTTTAGATCTTACCAAAGAGTTTTGTGTATGTAAGTTTAGTAGTTTCGACGAAGTTTTCACGTATAACCCAACTGTTTTCAAAAGCCAGCCTAATATCAAAATTTTATACAACTTGTATGAGGATTTTGACATAAGGCTCGCCAGGTTAATTGGTCGCGTTTTATTGATGTTATAATGAGATTTTACGATATCGATGTGGATATTATACCATCATGTGAAATTGCTTAAATTGAGTGTTTTGTTATCTGCGCTATAACAGTAGTAATTATAAGTCAAGTATTGGAAACATAAGTAGAATGTTATAACATTAGTGTAGATAAAACTATTTAATAAACAAGTCCCGGTCGAAATAGCAATTGACGGCCTCGTTTACATAAAAAGGTCTCGGCTAGCGCCTCATTCTTAAAAACACTTGAGAAATGACTTCACCTCGTCCTTCAAATATTACTCGGCCGTCAATTGCTGTATTAGTCAACAGCTTGAAGCTATCATTGATAACTGCTGTCAACCGCCAGAAGTAGTCGCAGCTGCTCGAGCGGTTCCATGTATGTGTGTAGTAGGAGACTGTAGTTCGCTATGCAGTCGCAGCTTGAAGCAGTCCATCCTGACTGCTTCAAGCTGTCCGTGTATCGCCGACTTAAGAGAGTAACTTTTCAGGTTCGAACAAATTTCCAAAAGAAACTGCTGATGGTGGAATTATCGTGGATGAACACGGATGCCCAGACCGAAGTGAACATGTTTCTGCGCGCTACCGAAATGAATCCTTCGCAGATCAGCTTGGGTGGATTCTTTGACGTCAACCGTAACCTATTTAAATCGGTAGGTTGCCTATAAATCCTATAATTTATCATCAGCCTTCTTGCATCTAATGCTAGGCAATATATTAACTACTAGATGATGCCCGCGAAAAACAAAAGGTCCAACCCAGGCTTTTTGAAAATCCATGCAGATTGCAGACTTTGCGAGCAAAAGCTTATTGAACATAGGTACCTATAATTTACACCTTCCTTCCCTACCTCAAGTTACGTCGAATTACCTACTACTACTACTACTACTACAGCCCATTATCGTCCCACTGTTGGGCCCAGGCCTCCACTCTCATAGGAGAGAGGGAATTAGAGCTTTGATCCACCACGCTGCTCCAATGCGGGTTGGCTGGCTTTAACGTCGAATTACCTATTTAACCTAAAAAGATCTAAGTATGTATTATTTTTCTACAGCTCCTAGCGACGATGGTGACTTATCTCGTCGTGCTACTGCAGTTCCAAATCAGTATCCCCGATGACACACACACAGACCAAATGGAAAATGAAGATAGACCATACGTTACCAATACATCGATGATTATTGAGACTACCAAAGCCACTACCACTTTAGCTACTACAATCCTGACAACAATATCAAGGAAGAAAAAGAAAAACTAGCGTAAAAATCTCGTAGCCGCGTATAAACATCTGAAATATTTATGATTAATAAATTGTTTTTTTTTTTTTATCCACTACAAGTTAGCCCTTGACTGCGATCTCACCTGATGGTAAGTGATGATGCAGTCTAAGATGGTAGCGGGCTAACCTGTTAGGGACATGGCAGTTATATTAAACCCATACCCCTATTCGGTTACTACACGGCATCGTACCGGAACGCTAAATCGCTTGGCGGCACGTCTTTGCCGGTAGGGTGGTAACTAGCCACGGCCGGAGCCTCCCACCAGGCCAGACCAGGGAAATTCAGAAATTATAACTTTCCAAACCCTGCCGGGGATCGAACCCGGGACCTCCGCACGTTAAGGCAACAGCGCTACACACTGCGCCACGGAGGTCGTCGAAAATTGTAGATAATAATTTAAGTATATTTTTTCTAATATTATATGTATGCCAATAAAAATGTCTAAATATATTGTTGTAAGGCATACTTTAGCTCCTATTATGTACTTCACATCGCCGCTTTGTTTCATTCATTTACGCATCAACGCTTTATTTTCAACTAGATGATGCCCGCGACTTTGTCCGCGTCTTTTTGATTCCCGGGGAACTCCTTAATTTTCCGAGATAAAAAGTGCTATGGATTTCCCCGGGATGAAATCTACCTGTATACCAAATGCCATCAAAATCGGTTAAGGGGCCGTTAAAGCATAGGTACCTAGCAGACAGACAGACAGGCACACTTTCGCATTTATAATATTAGATAGTATCGATTTCAAAAGTTAGCCCTGCAATCTCACCTTGCTTACCTGTTGAGAGTACCTACCTATAGTTAATATTATGTTCCCATATCGGTTTCTACACGGCATCGTACAGTAAAATCGCTTGGCTTTGCCGGTACGGTTCAATTCAATTCAATTCATTTATTTTTCATTTCGGTGGTAGGTCACTAGCCACGGCCGAAGCCTCCCACCAGACCAGACCAGAGATCAGTAGGTAATTACAAATGCCCAAATTGGCCCAGCCGGGGATCGAACCCGCGGGACCTCCGGCTCCCGCATAAAAGACATCGTTCACCAAAGAAAATTCATCGTTACCTACGTAGGTAGGTATCTAATAAAAACACTACGTGGCGTTCACCACTCGTCTTATTATGTATCTAGTAGATAGCAGAGTTAACGAGTATAGTAGGTACCTAGTCACGAAGCGGTTTTTAATAAAAATTGTTGTGTGGTGTATTGTAAATTATATTTTTAATAACTAAAATGATGTAAGAGTATAAATAGACTAAATTAAGAGAATACACAATAGGTACCGTACTTTTCAGATGTATTTTATCGACATTGCACTTGCAGCGCACTATTGCCCATCCCTATTTCTTACATGTCTATAAATATACTAATTAAAGTTCACTTGCCTACGCCGCGCACTAGGAGTGCGGTGCGATGTTACTCCTCTATACCTAATAATATATTATATCTCTATGGGTATGGTAACTCAAGAACAGCTGAACCGATTTGCCTGGAAATTTTTGGGGAAGTAGCTTAGAACCAGGAGACGGACATAGGATACTTTTTCCCGGAAAATTAAGGAGTTCCCGCAGGAATAAAAAAAACTTAAACCACGCGGACGAAGTCGCGGGCATCAGCTAGTAAGGTATGTTGGGGTAAGAGCGGACAAGGGGTAAGACCGTATACATCAAATTTCCCGCAAATGAGACCATATTTTTTAATGTTGGTATCATTATGTTCAACGCCATTTTGTTATGCGTCTACTTCAGTTCGCGCCAGTCACTCCCGATGGACCGTACGTGAGTTATGGTGAATTTAAAAAAACAAGGTAATTTTTGGCTTTTTTTCTTCTATCCGATCTTTCCCTTTCCCTTTTAGATTCATATTTTGGCGAAAATACAGCTTGTTTTGCTAATATTTCGCCTTAATACTAGGTTTTAAGTAGCATTAGCTAGGTAGATCTGATCAGAATACGCCTAGGATGTCTATTAGCAGATATCCGATGTTCCCCCTTTCGGGTAAAGATCGGATTAAAACCATCCGATCTTTACCTGTACAAAATGAGGCAGGGATTGTCAAACTTTTATAACAAGAATATTTTTCACCTTAAAATACAGTGTAAGGATTATTCTATTTTGATCTCGAGATTTTGATGGAAATGTGTTCAGAAGCGTACAGATATAGAAAAGAGCCCAATAACATTAAAATGTCTGTATATGTTCGTCTTATATCTTGGGAATCGTTTTTATTTTTTTATTTAAATCATTAATTTTTATTTGTCACTAGCTGATGCCCGCGACTTCGTCCGCGTGGATTGAGGTTTTTCGGTTCCCGCGAGAACTCTTTAATTTTCCGGGATAAAAAGTAGCCTATGTGCTATTCCAGACTATAATCTATCTCTGTGCCAAATTTCATCCAGATCCGTTCAGCCGTTGGAGCGTGATTGAGTAATAAACATCCATACATCCATCCAAACTTTCGCATTTATAATATTTATATTTGATTTATTTTACTATGTTATTTATTTATGTTTTTATATTTCTGTCTTTTATTTTTATTTATGTTAGGTATTTATAATGGATATAAAAAAATGATTTTCAGCAATTTCCATGCTTGGGATCAACGTTACAATTTTGAAAAACGGACAGATAGAATTTAAGATGTCTTTACTTTGGACATTGAAAACTTTTTCTGTCCCTTTTTCAAGGTTAAAATTAGCTATATTAATAACTAGCAAAAAATGTATTCATCCGATCTTTCCCGCGGATCTGGATAATTCATCTTATGATGAGAGCAAAGTTTGAGAATCACAAAATGTAAAAAATTTATCACTGGGGGTAAGGTCGGATGCCTTTAAGTAAAAAAAAAAAAAAATTTATTGGAACATTCATGTTTTTAATTACATAAACGTCATTTTTTTATATATTGTAATGCGTTTAAGATCAGATTTATTATTCTTACACACCTTGTTCTCAAAGCCATAGAAGCGGGTTTGAAAGTACGTCCTATCTTGCCCCCGAAGGACAATTTTTTAACCATATCCATAAATAAGTATGTCTTTGTTTTTACATGCGTATAAAGCAGAAACTGTTGAGTTTACAAAAATAAACAAAATTGAAACCTAAGCTACGTTTAATAATTAAACAAATGCACCATATTTTAGTAATTTATCTTCAACAAATATCGAGAAAATTGAGTTTTTACAAAACCTTTTCAATTGGTCTGAAATCCGTCCGTTCTTACCCCAACATACCTTATGTAATAAAAAAAGTAATGATTTTATTCATTGATATTGAATATTTAAAAGAAACGTTTTTTAATGGCTGCTGATCGTTCTATATGAAAAGGATAGCAATAAAAAAGAGCTGAGCTGACATTATAATAAAGATGGTGTACAACAGAATCATTTGTGTACACTACTTAGCTTCCGGTCCGGCGCCACACCGGCGCCACACCACCGCTAAAAGTCTATGGTTAAAACTACGAGGTGGTTAATATAACACGTAGCGCAATATCGATCGATCGCGCGCGGCGCCTCGTAGCACTTATAGCGGCACCCGCCTGCCTGTAACGCGCTGCCGCAGGCTGAGCCCGATGGTTAGTCTCGCCGACATGTGACGTGTTACGAAATTTAGCGCTCTACGAAATTTAGCGTGCTGCAAGACATGTCGCGCTTGCCGGCCACCCTCACGCTTTTTTATAACAAGTGCGTTATAACATAGCGTATTTAATAGTACGCTAAAAAATTATAGTTTATAGTCCGTAGCGTGCTCGGTGCTATGAATTTATAGCAGTTTTGAACAACTCTAGTTAAAAACACATGGAGGAAGGAATTACGACTGCCGTCTAAAAACACATCCTATGGGTGTTCCAATTTAAGCACTGCGAGCACTGTTCAGTGCTCTTACTAAAATAGGGACTTACCGTGCTCGCAGTGTATTTCGGAACACACTCCTATGTAGCTGCCAGAAAATTCGAGACAAACCGACAAACTGTCAAAGTCAAACTGACATTTGTTAAAAATACGCATTCTTGGCTGAACTAGAAAACGCCTAATCCTGCCGTTATAATAACATTTCATTGAAATTATTTTATTATTTACCAAAGCCGATAGAGATTATTAGCAGAAATGGTGGACTACAGCAAATGGAAGGATATCGAGGTAACTTTTGCATTCCTTTTAGGGGTTATTTGTAATGTCAACAACTGGTTTCCAACTCGGAAGCAAAGTTTCCCTACGTTCCAGTAATTTTTGTATAAATCTCCATCTGAAGATTACCAACCCATCCATCCTTCAAACTCACTTTTTCTTGTATAGATCTCGGATGATGAAGATGAAACTCATCCAAACATTGACACTCCATCGCTGTTCCGGTGGCGGCATCAAGCTCGCGTGGAACGTATGGAAGAAAGAAAACGCGAAAAAGAGGAACACGAACAGAGAAAAGCTGAGGTTATTAGAAAGCTCGCTGAAACTAAACAGAAAATAGCTATAGTCGAACCCAACAGTCCTGATTTGGAATCATTGAAAAAAGCTCTCGAAGAATTAGAAAAGGAAGAAAAAGAAATACAAAAAAAAGAAGGTGAACTGTGCCAAAAAGAGAAGAAAACTCCATGGAATGTTGACACTATAAGCGAGCCTGGTTTCACTAAAACCATCATAAACACAAAGGCACTACAATCCAAGGAGGAAAATTTAACTGAGGAGGAAAAAGAGGCCCGAATGAAAAAGTTTATAAATGATAACGAGAAGTTGCTGAAACAGTTTGGTATGCTGCGCAAGTATGACGACTCAAAACAGTTTCTGCAGCAACACAGTCAACTAGTGTGTGAAGAGACAGCCAACTATCTTGTCATTTGGTGTATAAACTTGGAAATGGAAGAGGTAAGCAACTAATATAATAATAAGTATTTTACTGTATTTAATCTAGAAATTTTTTTTTTCAATGTTTATATTAAACAGGTTTTCTGAAAAATCTATCATGTCATAAATTTTGTAGATATTTTAATATTAGATGTGTTAGTAAAATAATTTTATTACAGTGTAAACTAAGTTTTTTATAGACTTCTTCTCAAACCCAGAGGGGGGGTTTGAGAAGAACACCACACCACAACCACATTTCAATAAAAAATAAGTTCACTTTCAAGATGAGATTTATTAATTATTATTCTTTGACTTTAAAGTCCGTCAAAACATAAAGTGGCAACCTTGCGGGGCTGCTGCATGCACATTGCCATGCTGTTATTGGACGTCTGCCGCTCATTAATTCATGGGGATAGTCCTCATGTCCTTATTACATGGTTTACCACCCATTATATAATATAACTTTGTCCTTTTCAGAAACATGACCTGATGAACCATGTAGCTCACCAAACTATATGCATGCAGTACATTCTGGAGCTCTCTAAGCAGTTGGATGTGGATCCTAGAGCCTGTGTTGGATCATTCTTCTCCAGGTAAAGTCATTCAAATCTAAAGAGTGGACAACTTATTTTTATATAACACATGCTATGAAATAAAAAGATCTCCAATCTAATACTTACACAGAGAGTGATTTATTGCATGTATATAGGTTTTTAAAAATCCCATAGGAACTCTGTGATTATCTGTAGTAAAAACTAGCCTGTATATATACCTGGGATGCAAATATTACAATATCTCTGTACCACTTTCTGTCCAAATTCGTTGAATGGATGGGAATGTTCTTCAGACAGACAATGTTGAACCAGACAGACACACTTTTGCCTCTATAATAATAGTATAGAAGTACAAATTTAATGGCTTCTAGGGATAATATGCTGCTTCATATTTAAGTTTGTCAGTCAACCTGTCACTTTACTTTTTTTTCTCCACCTATTGGATAAAAAAAAAGTAAAGTGACAAGTTAGCCCTTGACTGCGATGTCACCTGTTGGTAAGTTGCAGTATAAGATGGTAGCGGGCTAACCTGTTAGGGGGATGGCAGTTATATTAAACCCATACCCCTATTCGGTTTCTACACGGCATCATACCGGAACGCTAAATTGCTTGGCGGCACGTCTTTGCCGGTAGGGTGGTAACTAGCCACGGCCGAAGCCTCCCACCAGGCCAGACCAGGGAAATTCAGAAATTATAAATTTCCAAACCCTGCCGGGGAATTCGGGACCTCCGCATGTTAAGGCAACAGCGCTCAACACTGCGCCACGGAGGTCGTCAGAACTTGCACTGGGGTACTTAAATTCAAGCAAATGCCTACCAATTCCCACAAACTTATCTGCCTGTTAAAAAAAAATTAACAAGCATAAAAATTGGTTGCAATTTTGGCCACCGGGTCAAATTTGACGGACTGTATATTATACTGTGTGTGTTTGGGTGGTCAGTGAGGAAAACTTAGTTCTTGTTTGAGTTTTTGAGATGGAGGAATTTGATCTGAGGTATCTATCTGGTGTTAATTTAAAAGAAACCAAGTAACCACAAATTAACAATGCCTGGTGACATCCTTGCACTTTGGTGTGGTTCATCTACATTCTACATAGATCCTTGTGTTATAAAAAACAACTAAGTAAAAATAGTACTAAAATGTTACAACTTTTTATACAGAATCCAAATAGCAGAGAAAACATACAAAGACTCGTTTGATGATGAACTAGAGCAGTTCAAGGCCAGAATCAAGAAGAGAGCAGCAGAGAAGATACAAGAGGCCATCCGAGAGCAGGAAGAAGAGGAAAGGAAGGCCAGGCTTGGACCCGGAGGGCTGGACCCTGTTGAAGTGTATGAGGAATTACCTGATGTAAGACGTACTTCTCTAATAATAAATAATAGGTGAATATAGAAACAAAAGAAAATAAAGACTTCTCCATGTATTGTTGAGTTGCAGGGCAGAGGGTTGACAAAAGACAATAATTGTAATTTGCCTGCTTCTAGGCTTAGTAAAACTAGCAATTCATTTGTTGGAAACAGTGCCCGCTTCTATAAGCTCCCAGAAGACGTTGAAATGATGTTGAAGATGTCTCTGAATAATTTTAAATTTAATGTAAAATGTCGTAATTTCATTGAAAATTAATCTTATTACCATGTAAAGAATTACTTAAATGACAAGGAAGCTTGACAATAATTTGCTGTAATGGCTCTGATAGTTCCTTAGTTTAAGATGATTTTTGACATCTCAAAAGTAAAAAAACCGGCTGAGTTTGGAACCCTCGTACTCGTAGCTTTAGTTTTAAGATACTGTTACTGACAGTGTACCTAATTTGCATAAATGAATATTGATGTGATTTGATTGATTTGATATCTTAAAGAGTTGATTAATATATAATATATCCCAGTCTGTTGCACAAGAGTAGATTAAGTTCTCCAGGTAGTGCTGAAACCTGTGCCATATTTCATTGAAATAAGTTGAGGCATAAGAAGTAAAAACACACACTCTTTCGATGATGTTTTAAGCCATACTTGGAAGCATTCAGCAGCAGTTAAAAAGAATGAGTGGGTGATCTATTCAATGGTACGACAATGAGGATTTCTGTCCTGCCGCGTCAGTAGTTTCGTCACTGTCTTTCGCAATTTTTTTTTATCCACTACAAGTTAGCCCTTGATTGCGATCTCACCTAACGGTAAGTGATGATGCAGTCTAAGATGGTAGCGGGCTAACCTGTTAGGGGCAAGGCAGTTATATTAAACCCATACCCCTATTCGGTTTCTACACGGCATCGTACCGGAACGCTAAATAGCTTGGCGGCACGTCTTTGCCGGTAGGTTGGTAACTAGCCACGGCCGAAGTCTCCCACCAGGCCAGACCAGGGAAAATTCAGAAATTATAAATTCCCAAATTGAACCTGCTGGGGATCGAACCCGGGACCTCCACACGTTAAGACAACAGCGCTCAACACTGCGTCACGGAGGTCGTCAAATTTATAATTAATAAATTACAATTATGTAAGTTATGTTAGTAGCTAGATTAGTAAATAAGTAACTTACATTTGCAATTATAACTACAGGAGCTGAAGAAATGTTTCGACGCCCAAGACGTCCCAATGCTGCAAGCGACCATTGCCAAAATGCCAGAACAGGAAGCTATCTACTACATGAAGAGATGCGTAGACTCGGGCCTATGGGTTCCTGGCAAGAACGATGAGGAACCGACGATGAAGGAAAACGCTACGCCCGAACAGAAGAAAGATACTCCTTCAGTTAGCACTGATGATTTAGACTGATCCATTTAATTATGCCTTTATTTTGTATAAGATATTCGTATAATTTTATATTAACATGTACCTGTTAACACCAATGTATTATAAGGGTCAGTTCAGACACGTGGAAAACGTCTTTAACCTTGACCAAATATACCTTGAGCATTGGATTTTCATCAGGTTGTCATCTGATTGCTCGTATACGCGCGGTTACCGCAAGGCAGTGTAGCTCACTAGCCACTACTGTCTAGACTAGGCAGATCAGTCTAATAGCAATTTTCCAGCCATCAAGTTCGATTCGTTTGTACAGAATTTGTGAACGAATAATATAAAGACCCATTATATTAATTATAGTAAACTAGCTGATGCCCGCGACTTCGTCCGCGTGGTTAGGTTTTTTTTGATTCCCGCGGGAACTCCTTAATTTTCCGGGATAAAAAGTAGCCTATGTCACTTTTCAGGTCCTCACAGGATCGACGTGATTTATGGCATGGGTCGTCGATCCGTTGCGGCATGATTGAAGGACAAACCAATAAACCGACAAACAAACACACTTTCGCATTTATAATATTAGTATGATCCACGTGTCTGTACTAGCCCGTATTACTGTTGTGCCTCAGATTTGAACAGAAAGTTCTAAGTTATAATTTTATTACTTTATAAAGTAGTATTTACAGGCTAGATGTTATGTTACTTTCTGTCAAACCGGTTATATTCCGGAGAATGAAATCAGCTTCCCAGTCACAATTATGTACATAAAACACCAATATTGAATGTGAGCAATAAATATAATGCCTTTATAATGTTGTTTTATTTTAAGAAACATAGTTCTACGTCAGCAAGCCGCACCAAACTCGGAGTCTAGTCTCGGAGGACGCATTTATTCCGCCATAAAGACTCGACTCGCCGCACTTTGGCACAAGGATGTTATTACTTCAGCAAGAGCGTTTCCAGATAATCCGATCCGATATCGGTATCGAACGCCGTTAGCCGATATCCTAAAGTCTAAACCCTACAATACCATTACGTATCCTCACAATGTTATTCTGATTATCTCTTTCCGATTCCGGCCATTCGTGCCGCCGCGTCATCTGTGACGCACATGCATAGAATAGAAACAGGCAATGGTAGATACACATATAGCACATACAAACATCGCCCGACAGCCCACGGGCGTCCGATGCGTCTGCCAACATATCGGTATCGGAGCGGACAGTCCGAAAGGCATTTTACTTGCCCCGATTAACTATCGGACCTATCCGTTATCTAATCTACTGTATTACCATCATTAACGTCCCACTGCTGGGCACAGGCCTCCACTCTCATAGGAGGGAATTAGAGCTTAGACCCACCTCGCTGCTCCAATACGGGTTGGCGGGCTTTAGCGACAATTATCAAGAAGAATAAAAACCGGGACCGATAGCTTAACGTGCTCTCCGACGCACGGGGCTACATGGGCTATTTTTTATCCCGGAAAATTGAGGAGTTTCCGCGAGATTAAAAAAAACTTAATCCACGCAGACTGAAGTCGTGGGCATCATCTAGTAGAAAATATGCAAAATGAAATATGTAGAATGCATTAGGGTTGATATTTATGTCTGCGGCATTCACAGTATGATGCGATAACCCAGCTCTAAAGGTTTGTATGATAATAGGAGTTACGAGTTGTGGAAACAGAAATCAATAAAAAGCGGGTAGTTTTAACTTGTACTTTTTATATAACAAAACTACAATAGGTGCGAGGCGCGGGCTGCTACGTGAGCACGTGCGGCGGCAGCTGCGGTCGGCCTTCTAGCTTGCTGTAGTCTAAGTGGAATTCTTTCGCCACCTAGAACAAACACGACGAACAAAATTATACTTGGCGTCATACAAAACATAGTGCATGATTAGTATGAGATTTGGCACTGCCAGCTCACCAACGCGTTGATAGAATTCGAGCATCGAAACAGAATAACGTAAAGTAAAATCGACCTAAAGTTGCTTGATTCAAAGTAAAAAAACTCAGTACCTACCACTAAAACCTGGACATGTACCCGAACTTGAATTTTAAGACAAGGCACGAAATGTCACGGCGGTTTTTCCATACAAACATATATTTTATCTGTTTTCTACGTGGATAATTACAATAGAAAAAATATTCTTGCACCATATAATCCATATCTTGTATCCGTGCCATGTCCCTATATTTACCTTTTTTCGATAAATCAATAGTTTTAAGAACATGGAACCTTCAAAAATTGCAAAATATGACCCAGTTTTCGCGCCATCATCAGACATCCCGCCAATAAATTTGACGAATATAATCAAAAAAAATAAAACATACAATCCTTCTTAAATTATTCTTGAATAAAAAAATTAAAATCGGTTGGTTTGGAGGAGAAAACAGGATAATACGAGAGTAAGAATTAGACTGTTTTTCATAGGTATAATCGGGCCAAGCTGCTGTTTGTTGTCCCTATCGGGTGTTATGCAACTCTATTCGAGGAGTAGCGCGACGGCCATATAATTGTTAACCGTTTTACTCTAACATCAATCACACATGTCGAAACATCATGGGCATCTCACGCTTACAAGATCTAGATTCTAGACCTTCTCCATGCGAGTTCTTCTCCACTCGCGGTTAATGCAACGGCAACAAGCGCTTACCTTTCTCCAATTGTGCGCGTCGAAGAAGTAGTAAGTGCCGCGCTCGTATGTTGACGTCTTCTCCACCATGGGCATGCCGGGCGCCTGAGAGATCCAGACTTTCTCCTCCATGTGATACCTCCATTCGCGGTTGTATCTACCGACAACAGGATAAAATCGTACTGTTATTATTTACGAGACAGATAAAAGAAAAATCACGTTTCCGATCGACCGGCACGTCGCCTACGCAACAACGGTTGACAAAATGCGTCGTAATTTCATCAACGCTCAGGGGGTCTACTCTCTTTCTCTCAAACGAAACTTCGCAAACGAACGTAATTAGTCTGTTATTAGACCCACTCAAAATCGTTCAATCCAATCGGTCACGAAAATTTTCTATGGATCCGTACTTCGTCTGCGTGTACGAAAACGAAATAGAGAGAAGCATAGAGATAATATTATGTAGGAGAGGAGTTATCGAAATTTCGTTCGTTTGTTTGCGAAGTTTCGTTTTAGAGAGAGTAGACCCCCAGGTCCTCTTTAAATATTGATGAGGTCGAACGGACCCCATAAGCAGTGGCGTGCAGTTCATCATACTAATATTATAAATGCGATAGTGTGTTTGTTTGTTGGTTTATTAGTTTGTTGGTTTGTCCTTCAATCACGCCGCAACGGAGCAACGGATCGACATGATTTTTGGCATCGGTATAGTTGAGGACCTGGAAAGTAACATAGGCTACTTTTTATCCCGGAAAAATAAGGAGTTCCCGCGGGAATCAAAAAAACTTTAACCACGCGGACGAAGTCGCGGGCATCAGCTAGTAAAAGAATAAAAACAGGTTCCCGATCGATCGGTACGTCGCCTACGAAACGGTTGACGTAATTTCATCAACTCTCAGGTCATGTCATCTTTAAATATTGATGAGGTCGGACCCCATAAGTTAAGGTCTGTCATAGTAGTAGAATGAAGAAAATAATAGGTCTTTCTTACATTGGCATATGTCGTACAGGCCTCATAAGTTAAATGTGAAACCTAGTTTTGCCGCTGCCGCGATCTGCAGCACATGACCTACGCAGTAGAAGTAAAAAAAACAACAAATCTGTCTTATTTCGGCGACGACGGTCAATATTGCTTTGCCGCAGCCGCTTTCTGCAGTAAATCGCTCACGAAGCAACAGTAAAACCCACGGGCGTATTTACCCTAGGGCCAAGGGGGCCATGGCCCAGGGCGGCAGGCTGCGAGGGGCGGCGAAGCCGCCCCTCTTGGCTTTCTCTGGGCGCCTTTTATTGTCAAGCTTAACTACAATAAATATTATATTTTAATTGACATTTCAATTAAAAACCATTTTTGTACCAATGCTTTCAAAACGCGCGCTTTCAAATGCACACAAACAGCGCAGCGCATGCGCGAGGCGCAGCGGCGCGGGCGGCGGGCGCGCGGGGTGACGAGAGTCGTGAAGTGACCTCACTAGTTTCAAATTAGCGCATCAAATTAACGAATTATTAAATATATTATGATTTAATTTGTCCCGGTGAAAACAGAAGACGTATCTACCGGTGCTTAGTTTTAGTTTAATGATTAGGAACTTTGCGGTTTGTGGTTGAATTTAGGTAGGTACTGTTATTTACTGAAATGGATGCGAATAGAAGAAAACTGAGCGGGCACGCATATCGAAGAAAAGCTTTAGAAAAAAAAGACAAGGAAGAGAAACTTGTCAAACAAACGCACAAAATCGATAGCTTTTTCAATAAAATAATGCCGAAGCATCAACTTCGAATTTAGCTAGTTTAGTAGAAGTCACGACAGAGGCGGTTTTTTTTTTCATTTATTATTTCACATCACATAGTAGGTTTTTTTAAAATGAATGGGGCGGCAAAGCTAGCTGGCCCGGGGCGCCAAATCTTTAAATACGCCTCTGGTAAAACCTACACGTTTTTCTTACAATATCAACGGGGTCGTTCAGACCCCCATAGGTTTAATAAACGACACCAGCTCTGCGGTGGACGCTGTCAGCAAATCGCTTACCAAACAATAGAAAGCAGCAACACGTTTTTATTTTATTTTTATCCACTACAAGTTACCCCTTGACTGCGATCTCACCTGATGGTAAGTGATGATGCAGTCTAAGATGGTAGCGGGCTAACCTGTTAGGGATATGGCAGTTAAATTAAACCCATGCCCATTGCTTGGCGGCACGCACGTCTTTGCCGGTAGTGTGGTAACTAGCCACGGCTGAAGCCTCCTACCAGGCCAGACCACAGAAAATACAGAAATTATAAATTCCCATATTGACTCTGCCGGGGATCGAACCCGGGACCTCCCACGTTAAGACAACAGCGACGAAGTGTGACATTGTGTGACAAGGGGTGGGAGGGGTCCTACGTTTCGTGACGTCACATTTCAAAATCTTATACATCTAAGTGTTAAAATGCCAAATTTAAACTATTAACGAAAAAGTTAAAAATATTTCCAACTCTATCTGTATCTGTAAGGTTTAAAACTAATTTCGGAAGTGCTGTTAGATGTAAAAATGCAAGATATATGTGACATCTCACATCACACTAGGGAGGTCTCACAAATGTGACCAACTGTGACAAGGACGGGGGAGGGGTAAAAAAATCACGAAATTAGTGTGGCGTACTTTATGGATGACTCCTTACATCGACAGGGTAGATTCAATAAGTGACACTTACAGCTCAGCCGCGGCCGCGATCTGCAGGACGTCGCCAACGAAGCAGTAGAAGAGGTAAAACAACAGGTCTTCCTTATATCGACTCAGTCGCAGCGGCGCCAGCTTTTCTCTGATCGACCCGTTTATCAGATACTCAGGTGGCACGTGGTAGTCCATATCTTGTGGCCTGTGACGTAATATAATACGGTTAAATTATACACAAACAAAACTATCGAATTGAAGCAGGCGTTACTTTGCGGAAGTGAAACGTACGTTGAGTGATTTGGAAGATTTGTGTGATGTGATGCTGCGCCGGTGCAAATTGCTGGGTGGCGGGGGTACGCATGCTATTGGTGAAAGACACGCACTGTACCACATAGATTTGTTTACTGTGGCGGATTATAGCGAATTAAACTTCTAGTTCATTCATTCATTTACAAACAAAACTGACGAGAGTCAAAGTGAGAATTACCCCGTACAGACAAGACAAGCCCTCGTAAACGCCGGACGTTGACGTTATTTTTTGAGATGCCACAATGGCATACATATGTCACCGTTTGATGGATACACTGCTTTAAAAAACTCCGTTATAATCGGTAAATTAGTTCGGTTTTTTTTTTTAATATATAGGCCAGCGCTTAGCAGCAATCAAACTTGCTTCTACACGAAGCTACATTATTATTATGTAATTACTAATTGATCAAACTATAAATTGGAGAAGACTGACGATTGATTCAAGGTGTTTCTAAAAAGTAGGAAGAATGCAGGATGACTGCAAGTCAATAGTCCAAGTATACCAAAGCAGTTATGGAAGTGGTGGAAGGTGCATGACATTTACTTGGTGTATAAACGTGAATAGTCTATATTTGCCTTACCTATACTGTAATAAGGTATTTACTACAATATTAATACATGCAGGTAATTTAGCAAAACGTCAATAGTCCACGTTTTACAAAATGGTAAGAATTCATTGTCATGCCAAGAAACAGAATTTAGGTTATTTAGGGCATTTATTTACTTGGTCTGAAGCTGAACGCCATTAGTTCAACTTTGCCGATCCAATCAGTTTTTGTCGACCTCCGTGGCGCAGTGTTGAGCGCTGTTGTATTAACGTGCGCAGGCCCCGGGTTCGATCCCCGGCAGGGTCAATTTGGGAATTTATAATTTCTGAATTTTTCCTGGTCTGGCCTGGTGGGAGGCTTCGGCCGTTACCACCCTACCAGCAAAGACGTGACGCCAAGCGATTTAGCGTTCCGGTACGATGCCGTGTAGAAACTGATTAGGAGTATGGGTTAAATATAATAATAATAATAATAATAATGTCCTCCCGACCGAATTTCGGCCACGGCGGCCAATCTCCAGAGAGATTAGCCATCTGCGCGGGAGATATTATAGTGCACAAGTGTGTGCGCATGCACAGGTGCACTCTCTGTTCCTTTACTCTCATAGCCCGATGGGACGGAAAATCCGACACGACCGGAGAGAGATCAGGCGCAGGACCGACGGCTTAACGTGCTCTCCGAGGCACGGGGGTGAAACACCGCCAACTTCCTAACTCCGGGCTAGTACTGAGAATTTCTTGTCAGAAAAACCCAATACTTATTAAGGTCCGACCCGGGACTCGAACCCGGGACCTCGTCGGCTGCAGTCGAACATACTAACCACTAGACCAACGAGGCAGTTAAATATAACTGCCATGCCCCTAACAGGTTAGCCCGCTACCAACTTAGACTGCATCATCACTTACCAGCACGTGAGATCGCGGTCAAGGGCTAACTTGTAGAGGATAAAAAATAAAAATAAAACAGTTAGTTACCTGCAGGGCGTATCCGCCCAAGGTCCAGCAAAGGTAAGGTACAAATTGTCCGGGGAATTTAAATTAAGGCCGAGCGCGGTGAGATCCTGGCCCAGCGCTAGTGAAACAAGGCTGGGGTCCGATTCCGCTGCCCGGATGAACGTCAATAGTCCGACTATGCCAAATTGGTTAGGAATCATTGTCTCTGGTATATTCGTCACTTTGCCTGTGAAATTTAAATGAAATTAATTACAATAAATCAAATGTAAAACTTTGGTATCATCCATACTAATATTATAAATGCGAAAGTGTGTTTGTTTGTTGGTTTATTAGTTTGTCCTTCAATCACGCCGCAACGGATCGACGTGATTTTTGGCATGGGTATAGTTGAGGACCTGGAGAGTGACATAGGCTACTTTTTATCCCGGAAAATTAGGGAGTTCCCGAGGGAATCAAAAAAACTTAAACCACGCGGGCATCAGCTAGTACATAATATTTTTGCCAAGCAAGACATCTTGAAATTGCATAAAATTTTCATCTGTATAAAAGCGTTACCATTACGAAATCGGTTCATTCGTTTTAGCTATTTACAAGTATTTAATTATTTTTTCAATAACAAAGGGTACAAATTTAAATTTGACTATTCGTTCACATTTTAAAGAATTAATTGAATTATGGTTTTTAGTAAAATTAAGATTTTTTTAAAATTCATGACAAAATTAAATAGTAAGTAAATAACATACTACAAACATCTATATACTTTAGCCTTAGAATAACTACATATAGAAGGTGTGTTTCCAAAAAACGCCTTCTCAAAACGCAAGCTACAAATTCGCTATTATTGCTGTGTTTACTTGCCTTGTCACGCACACAGACACAAACATAATGTTTCCAGTTTAAATGTTTTCCCCCTAAAAGTTGAGTAAGTAATTGGTTAGTTTGTTTGTAGCATTGTAGCTTCTAAAACTAAGTTAACCAGCTTTTCTCGGACTTGACGATGCCATTTATGGCACCAATTTAACGGCTTACATTTCGCGAGTGTACTTGGTTTCTATAGGTAGTTATTCTAAGACTTTAGCTTATTAAATATACACACCATAGTATTCCATATGAGCTCCTTGAGTGATAACTTTTGGGACAGAAAAAAATGACATTTTTATATTGCGTTCTAATCACATACTGAATATTATCATATTATATAATATACCTAATTAAATGAAACATTAGTACATATATATAACATTGTATTAATATGCTAGGAAAAGCTGGCTGGAAAGATGCTTATATTACAATGTTCAGCACATAAGAAGGCACAGCACGTAAAAAAAAACCCTTTTTAAAATTTTATTTGTAAAACCATTTACGTGCTGAACATTTTAGAAACATGCCGACTAAAGATGACTTTCAGTATCATATCATACACTATCATACTAATATTATAAATGCGAAAGTGTGTTTGTTTGTTGGTTTGTTCGTTTGTCCTTCAATCATGCCGCAACGGAGCAACGAATCGACGTGATTTTTGGCATGGGTATAGTTGAACTTGAAGAGCGACATTTTTATCCCGGAAAATTAAGGAGTTACTGCGGAAATCAAAAAAAGCGGACAGAGTCGCGGGCTTCAGCTAGTTCCAGATAAACCTTAGCAAATTAATAGTACAGTAGATAATATGATATAACAGTTGAAATTCTTAATTAAAGACACACACACAGAATATTAGCCCATATATAATTGAATAATAGCACAAAAGTTAAGGTTTAAATAGCTTTCATGAATATAGTCCCACAAACATAACTGACATGGTGGTCACTAGTATATATATCAAATAAATATTATAAATGCGAAAGTTTGGATGGATGTATGGATGGATGTTTGTTACTCAATCACGCCCCAACGGCTGAACGGATCTGGATGAAATTTGGCACAGAGATAGATTATAGTCTGGAATAGCACATAGGCTACTTTTTATCCCGGAAAATTAAGGAGTTCCCGCGGGAACCGAAAGACCTCGATCCACGCGGACGAAGTCGCGGGCATCAGCTAGTTAAAAATAAAACAAAAACTAAACAGGCATAAAATGAGTATCAATTTTGGCCACCGGGCCAGATAAGTTGGTGGGACTATAATTATTCATGATATTAATTATTTATGGTTGCTTTCTACAAACAATAGTGATGTTGCCAGCTAATCAAATTTGCAATTCTTTATCAAACATCAAAACGGGCAATTATTATGGAAGCTTGTATGAAATGTGACTTCATCAAGATCTTACCTGCTTTTTATACTTTAATGGATAATTTAAAATAATTATCTCATTTTTTTTAAATGATAAATAGGCAACATCCCTATCAGTTGGAAGTCAGTATATGCATAATATGTGTTATGATAGTTAGCGGGAAATATTATTTATGTACTTGTTTAGTTCGTTGGGCACAAAAGTACTCATGATACTCCAGTTCGTATCAGCAGTAAGAATACTCACCATCAGGCGAAGTCTCTATGCTCTTGCGCACGGGCTTGTCGAGCGCGTGCGTGTACTCGGTGGGTCAGTGGGGCACACATCGTGACGTGTATAACAGATACTCACCATCAGACGAAATTTGTATGCCCTTGCGCACGACTTGTCGGGCGCGTGCGTGTACTCGGTGGGTCAGTGGGACACACATCGTGACGTGTATAACAGATACTCACCATCAGACGAAGTTTGTATGCCCTTGCGCACGGGCTTGTCGGGCGCGTGCGTGTACTCGGTGGGTCAGTGGGACACACATCGTGACGTGTATAACAGATACTCACCATCAGGCGAAGTCTATATGCCCTTGCGCACGGGCTTGTCGGGCGCGTGCGTGTACTCGGTGGGCCAGTGGGGCACACATCGTGACGTGTATAACAGATACTCACCATCAGACGAAGTTTGTATGCCCTTGCGCACGGGCTTGTCGGGCGCGTGCGTGTACTCGGTGGGTCAGTGGGACACACATCGTGACGTGTATAACAGATACTCACCATCAGGCGAAGTCTGTATGCCCTTGCGCACGGGCTTATCGGGCGCGTGCGTGTACTCGGTGGGCCAGTGGGGCACACATCGTGACGTGTATAACAGATACTCACCATCAGGCGAAGTCTGAATGCCCTTGCGCACGGGCTTGTCGGCCACGTGCGTGTACTCGGTGGGTCAGTGGGGCACACATCGTGACGTGTATAACAGATACTCACCATCAGGCGAAGTCTGTATTCCCTTGCGCACGGGCTTGTCGGCCGCGTGCGTGTACTCGGTGGGTCAGTGGGGCACACATCGTGACGTGTATAACAGATACTCACTATCAGGCGAAGTCTGTATGCCCTTGCGCACGGGCTTGTCGGCCGCGTGCGTGTACTCGGTGGGTCAGTGGGGCACACATCGTGACGTGTATAACAGATACTCACCATCAGGCGAAGTCTGAATGCCCTTGCGCACGGGCTTGTCGGCCGCGTGCGAGTACTCGGTGGGTCAGTGGGGCACACATCGTGACGTGTATAACAGATACTCACCATCAGGCGAAGTCTGAATGCCCTTGCGCACGGGCTTGTCGGCCGCGTGCGAGTACTCGGTGGGTCAGTGGGGCACACATCGTGACGTGTATAACAGATACTCACCATCAGGCGAAGTCTGTATGCCCTTGCGCACGGGCTTGTCGGGCGCGTGCGTGTATTCGGCGGGTTTGTCGGGCACGTGCGTGCCCGCCGACGTGCCCGGCAGCGCGGGGAAGTCCTCTGAAGACATCGTGAACTCCGACTGCTCCGACGTTGGCTGCTTCACCATACCCACTGGAAACAAAGTGATCATATTTTGTCACTGTTTCCATAGCCATATGAATTTTTTTAAAAGTTACCTTTAAAATTAACTCTATTGTCAGAGTAAATTGGTTATCCGAAATTAGTACATTATTAATGTTGCCAGTGAGAACAGTAAACTTACTACACATAATACATATACATTACAATACATATTCTACGCCTGCTAACTACATATTGAATTTCTAAATATACAATACAGGAATAAGAAATATATAAGAGAATGCATATCCAAAAGCCATAGTATTGAAACTATGTCGCCTGGCAATCAAAATAAAATGGTGAACCTTTAACAGAGAGAACTTTTCGGTTCCCAACGTGGATCACAAACAACAAACACAGGGCTTGTCTCGTACCGTAAGGTTTAGAGCCGGGGGGCGGCGGCGCGGCGGCCGGCGCCTGGTCGCCGGCTCCGCGCGCTGTGAGTGAGGGGAACTCGCTGAGGTCCAGCAGCGGCGGCGTCGACGTGTCGCCGCCCTCGCCGAACACTGAGTGATAGTTGTTTCCCGTGTTGAATCGAGACAGATTCGCCATACTCGACTGAAAGAAAACACACAATAATCAATCAATGTACTTTATAGCATAACTACCCTCATTATGGGCTTCTGCCAGAGAGTAACGCTCAGAGTTTTTGTGTGGTAAAATCAAAAATGAATGGCGACCCCGCACCGGAATACGTTGGAGTAGGCGAACAACATCAAGCAAATAGAAGGTAGCCGCTGGATCCTGGCGGCGGCGTAAGACCGCGGCGCGTGGATATCCCCACAAGGGACTTATCTACAGCATATGAAGTCTATTGAATAGACTATAATAAGATTTTTATACAAATATACGATTGGTTGATGACGAAAACTTTGAATTTTGATGAAACAACATTTAGCATAACTACCCTCATTTCAAACACGGAACATGCACTCACCATAGAGTTAGAGTTGGCTTGTGACAGAGGCGTGGGCATAGGTACGCGGCGGTCTGCAAAGGCGCGCTGACCGAATAGCGTGGAACGAGACGCCATGGAGGGCGGCGCGCCACCGGGCATGGCCGTGGAGCGGCCGGGCGACAGCGCGCCGCCGAAAGTGGGCGTCACATGCCCCGACACACCGCCCACTAGCGCCGCGCCCACGCGCCCGCCCACGCCGCCCACCCCGCCGCTTGCTAGGCTTCTAGGAGCTTGTTGGAAATTCAAGTTTGCCATAACCTGCCGAACAGTCATTTGCATTACAACACGTTCAATATAACGGGGTTTTCTATATCAGCGACAAACGTGACAATACGACTCGAGTCAAGTACAAGTAGTAGTAGAGTAGCTGACATTTTATGTAGCCTATAGCTACGTTTTCGTCGCTTACATAGCGACGTTTTGACGTCACAGCTGGCAATACAGATCCAATATCTCGTCATGACGTTATTACTATACCTACCTAGAGTGTTTCTTGCTTTGTCCTTAAATCACATAGAATTGACGTGTTTTAACATGTGTGTCATAGTGGGCAGGTCCAGGACCTGCAGATCGTCATATGAGACTTTTTATTCCGGAAAATCAGAGTTCCCATAAATGTGAAATTGTGTCTTACTATCTGCTACATTTCCACAGCACAACAGAGTAAAATCAATATACATACTTCTTCTTAATTCTTAAAATGCCGTCTTCTTACAATGGTTGGCAATATGTTTTTGAAGCTTGTTGGAACTATAACCTTGCTATAACTTTGAAGTTTATGTTTATTTACATTATTGAACACCTGTCCAACTTTTCTTACTTACATATATGTTTCATTGATAAACGATAATAATATGTTTATTGCTACTTTATGATGATTTTGAATACAAAGAAAGAAAGGAAAAACAAAAATGAGTTTGTGACACAAATCTTGTGTTTAGTTTACTACAAAATTGGTCAAATAATGGATGTATTATGAAACTATTAGGTTTGACTCAATATGTAATGTATAATATCTATTGGAACATCTATTTGGATGGATGGACATATAGGCTACTTTTTATCATGGAATATTAAAGAGTTCCCACGGGAACCAAAATACCTCAACCCACATGAATGAATTTGCAGGTATCAGCTAGTTAATCTAAATATATAAAAGGAAAAGGTGACTGACTGACTGATCTATCAACACACAGCTCAAACCTCTGGACGAATCGGGCTGAAATTTGGCATGCAGATAGCTACTATGAGGTAGACATCCGCTAAGAAAGGATTTTTGAAAATCAACCCGTAAGGGGGTAAATTAGGGGTTTGAAACTTGTGTAGTCCACGCGGACGAAGTCGCGGGCATAAGCTAGTAATTAATAATACTAGAAGCCTACATTACTGCATTACATTGTAATGAGTTCAAAGGAAGGTTACAACAAACACAAGTTACTTTATAGTACTATTGTGTCTAATCACTCCTTTGTTCCAAAATTAAGACATCACTATAAAATTATGCATAATATCTTTAGAATAATGAAATTACTCCACATACTGTTTAAAAATGTCTTTGCAGGTATTGTAATATCACAATATTTGTTATTAATAGAAGCGTTTTTCCCCCGAAGGGTAAAAAACGTATATTTAGGTTTCAGCCGAAAGGCTTGACCCACTGTGAGATAACCCTTTAGAACATCAGCGCCATCTAGTAGTTGGTAACGAAACAATCCGAGCATTTGTCGGTAACGTTTCGGTGTTAGTGGAGGGGAGTCAGCGCACAGGCAGGTGGTGTCGGCCATTTTGATTTCAGTACCGATTCAAGAATCGAAGCGAGGCAAAAGCCGGTAAGGTATTCGATGGTGGGTCAAGCCTTTCGGCTGAAACCTAAATATACGTTTTTTACCCTTCGGGGGAAAAACGCTTCTATTTAGGTGTTCGAGCCTTTAGGCTTGACCCACTGTGAGATGTTTAATATCTGCCGGCGCTGACTATGCGTACTGTGACTATAATTATGTGATATGAATCACGTAGAGAATAATATACTTGATTTTGTGATATTTCTATATCACAATATTATTGTACTTCAATATGTTTTATTTAATGCCTTAAATATTATTTCCTTAGCGTTCAATATAATCTTTCATTACCTCATATAAAATAACTAAACACAATGATTGAGTTTCATTTGTACTTGTTAACATAAAATCACCTTTATGACTAATAACCGAATTATTAATCGTAGAAAAAATCGCCATAGAAAATATAAACGTCAGGCATTGCATGATTTATGACAGAATTTATTGTGTTAGCCTCTACTTCTTTAAAGAAGCGTTTAAAGAAAGTTGAACAGCTACGCCAACCACCTTTGCGTAGCACTTCATCAATATCAATGTTTTTATTGACCCAGTTATCTGAAGCAACAGCTGCTCTGAAACTGTCAGGAGACCCTTTGATTTTAGCATCTTTCAGAATGATCCTTAACCAGCCTGCTACTGCGGATCTAGATGCTGCTTTGACTCTGTTCCGACTCCGAGTGGTTATGAATAAGTTGTCAGAGTTGGGTGCGCTCTCCTTCGATGTTCTGATTTGTTTATCAGATTTGGTATCCACTAGCAAAGGTCAAAAATAATTTTATCACTATTTGATAAGTACCAGCCCGATTGTCGATAATTTGTTTTATCCGCTTTTTTCCAAAAGGCGGGCCAAAATTCGATTTGATCTCTTGAGATCTGACAATGCTCCGCATCTATGCGGGGCGTCATTTGTCATTTATCAGAAATGCCTGTTAACATGGTTAATGACCCCAAACTAAGACATTGTAGACGATGATGTAGACGGTTTATACCAAACCTTATTTCTACGCGGCTAGCTCTACAAGGCCTAAAAAACAACAACAACTCGCCAGGCAGTGACGGGATGCCGCGCGAGCTACTCAAACATGGTGACATTGATCTCTGTGAGCTATACGCAAACTTGCATAGAACGGCAGTCGTAATCCCTTCTTCCATGCAAACTTGTAATTAACATCTTGACTACAGAAAAAAAATGTCATAATAGTGGAATCTAGGTTGAATAATATGTCCTTTACATAAAAAAGGAGATGCGCTCAATGCTCTAATTATAGAGGTATAACAATAATAAATACTTGTTATAGAGTTATGTCCACAATTCTATTTATTAAGCTGCTACCTTATGCGGACAAAAGTGTAGGAGAGTACCAGTGTGGATTCCGCCCGAATGGGTCCACGATTGATCCAATCTTTTCGTTTCACCAGATTCTAGAAAAAATGCTTGAGTTTTTCATTGACTGTATTATTAAGCTGCCTATTACCAGACTGTTTTACCAGAGTTCAATTAATTGCGGCACTATATGAATTTGAAATCCCTGCTAAACTTGTAAGGCTCGTCAAGCGGGACGACATAGGCAAAGCGTATACGATAGTAAACGACCTCAGACATGGAGACGCATTTTCTTGTCAACTATTCAACCTTGCCTGTCCGTGACACCCGCGTGCAAAGTTTAAAAAGTTGTATATTTAGGAATATATATATACCAATTTTTTTTTTTTTTTTTTTGAGTATTCACAACTGTTGGGATACACTAACGATTGCGAGAAATCTAGACAAACTCAAGGACGAGTACGTAAGTATTCAAAACAGCGCTGAGGAGATGAACCTCAGCGTAAACTAACATAAAACAATGTATAAGCTTGTGAGTCTGAAGTAGATAGACCTGATGATAAAATTACAGTTGGTGATGCAAGTTTAAATAAGTGTTCGGAATTCGTCTACCTGGGCTCCCTGATTACAAAGAGCAATGATATAATATCAGCGGAAATTAAATGACGAATAGCTTCTATCTACAAAACATTCTATGGCCTGAAGAAAACGTACGATCGTGTCTCCTGACCAGACATATTAAAACAGCACTATGTAAGACCCTTATAAGACCAATATTGGCCTATGGTAGTGAATGCTGTACCATAAATAAACAAGACGAAAAAGCCCTTGCAGTTTTTGAAATAAAGGTAATGCGGACCGAATATATGGGGCGGTAGAAATGGACGGTTTGTGGTGTATCAGATACAATCATGAAATATACAACATGTTTGGTGGGCCTAATATTGTCCAACATGTCAAAATCTTAAGGCTTCAAAGAGCTGGACAGGTACAACATATGGACGACCATCGACAACCAAAAATATCATGACGTCATAGCCTGATGGGCAACGACATATCGGTAGGCGAAAGCCGCGCTGGATTGATGGAGTCGATCGAGATGCAAAAGCCATCGGATTGCCAAAATGAAGGATATATGCAAGAGGTAGAAAAAGATGGAGAAATCAACACCCCACAAAAGGCCACAAAAGGTGCCGATGATGAAGAGGATGTTTTAAGAAAATTTGCTTTCTATAATGCCTTTTCGGTTAATAAGTCAGAATTCGATTTATGAGCAAGAGATTGTCTATATAGACGATAACTCTGATTCCTTTTTCACGTTATGAGGATGCCACCCAATAAGTAGTTTTACTAAAAAATAGATAATGCACTTGATAATCCAAAAGGTAAGCAATTAATACTATATATATTGCCATCAAACACAAAAGATAATGGTGGTGTAATTCCTGAATAGGGATATGACAGTAGGCATTCGAGATGTCGATCTTCACCAAATAATCCCCCTGTTGCACGGTTTGCGCAACCTTTGATAAGCTTATAGGTCTGAACTTTGGTGGTTGAACGTAGGAGTTCAGGCGACGCAAGTTAAATTAAGTTTATGAGAACCGTTAGGTTTCTGCCTCAGGAAAATTGGCGATAAGTAACCTTCTTTAAAAGTGATAAGAGAAATCGCGCCCATATCCAGTATATTTTTGATTTGATTAGAATTTCTTCTGGCGTTTTAGGTTCATATAATTTAATATTACGAGTAGAGAAAACGGTATGAGGTGGTTTTTGACTGAAGGGTACCTATACGGTAACCTCTTATAACGTTCAGGATTGTCTCTGATGCTCGTAATGACTTTCATAGGCATAGATCCAGGTTTAAATTAAGTTGACCATCTTGAAATACCTGATAATTAGGATTTCTGTTGGTTTGAGCTGTCCTGGTCCTTTTAGTACCGGACATCGGACATGCCACCATCCTGTTTTTTCTTTATCCTTTAGGACCTTTCTTCCCGATCTTATTATTGGGACTGGTTTTCATCGGAAAACCCTTATGTGCCCCCCCCCCCCCCCCTGATCCTGAATTACTTCAGATAATTTTTCCAGTAAGAAGGTATAAAGTATCGGAATGCAGTATGTCATGTAAAATGCTGCTGCTGAGGACTTTGTTTGCTGGCTTATAGGTCTCTCTGCGTGCTTCAATGATTTCAGCTCTTCTACTGCAAGAGTACTGTATTAACCCTTCAGTTTTGAAAAGGCTATCTGCGCCGAGCATAACATTCAGGATTTCCATACGGATGTTGGGGCCCATTTTTTGGCAAGCTTCTTGGAGCTTTTCGCTGGAGCAGCAACCCATATATTATTATAGCACGCCAAGGTCATGCCTGCTTTTCCTAGTTGTGATGTTGGAGTCCAGTTAGATGCTATTGTTGCCAAGTGATTATTGACTTTAAGTGCGGAGGAAACTGGAGTGACGTGAAACATTTTTTGAACATCGGCGCAGCGTATGTTCTTCCAACCGTCTTCATCCAACCATTGACATTTTCGGCCCCTGGTCAGCAAGATTTGGGTCTGCTTTGGCCAATTTGGGCTCGACTTCCGTTGTGTGTGGTGCAAAGCGCAGTTGGGCATATTGTCGAGTAACAATTTTCCTTGGACTTGAATAATTTGTACAATGGCACAAATTGCGCTAATTAACTTTAAAATTAATTGGCGCTAATGAGCGCGGCTTCTTCGGACTCGACATTAAGCGGGGCGCAGAATAGTAAAGCGCCTTCCTAAGGCAGCGCATTCAAAGAGGGGAAGGCCTGAATTCTTCATCGGGTTCGGTAATTTCTGGAACCGATTCCAAAGACTCCTCCAACTCAGAAGCGCCTTGATCGGCTTCTAGGTGCAAGGGTTGCAACCTGATTTGCAACGCTTCTAATAGCCTGAGTTTGTTTCGTGAGTAGGCTCATCATTTTCTCCAAAAATAAATATGTTATCGAAGTCTCATTCGGTTCAAACGCTTCGTAGCGTAGTGTTATTACTTCGCGAGCTAGAAGATATAGAGGTCCTTTTCTGCAGTGTGCTGCAGCTCAACAAGGCTATATCTCGCGATGTTAGTCAGAGATTTGATAAATGTAGGTTTATACCCACTACAAATATATCACAAACAGCACATGACACATCCCTTTCGCATTTATAGTATTGCATATATACGCCAATACCCGTGACTTCGTCACTGTATTGATAAAGTCATCGTAGGATTTAACGTGGATTTTCTTCATTATGAGATTTTATTCTCCATTGTGAGAGTATAATAATGCTCTTCCGAAAGACATTTTGGTAGTTTCCTTTTGATGAAACCATGTTTCTTTTTGGAAAGAAACGCATCGCTAGGGCAATCGTTTTGCCTTCGGAACAGTCACACAGGTAAACCTGCTGAATGGTATTTTTTCCCCAAATAATTCTGGCTAGGTCTTGGGCCTCCCACAACCTCCATCCTTTGGGATAGTTATCGTCAACAATTTTTACGATTATAGCGAAAAATTATTTTTTGTTCTGATGAGACTGGTCTGACCTAGTTCTCACGTAGATTTGGACGCCATGATCTGAAAAAGGTCGCAAACACATCATATAGGATGAGTTGTGCCAACAGCTTGGCAAAGTATAAGGATGATACTAGCTGTTCTAGTATTCTGTTGATGCGACCAGGCGTCTCGATTGATACGACCGGACGCCTCACATGAGACGATCGGTCGCGTGGATCGTATCGCTTGGGAGTCTAATCGATGCGACCGGACGTCTGAGTCTATACGACCGACGTCTCAGCTGATACGACCTAACGTCTCAGTCTATACGACCCGACGTCTCAGCTGATACGACCCGACGTCTCAGTCTATACGACCCGACGTCTCAGCTGATACGATCGACAATGGAAATCTTTCCATGGTATCAAGACCTAAGATAGGTCAGATTCTGTCGTAACCTGAGAAGGTTTTCTGACAGTTTATCGTTCATTGCGAGACGACAAGATGCTTCATAATAATATTATGAAGTAGTTCGTAGCGTAAGCTACGAGGTTGTTATGTGTAGGTACAACATATTTTGTACCGGTTTACATGGGTGTTTTCCGTATCAAACTACGGACACCTATGTAAGATCTAATAAATAAATAAATAAATAACTTTATTACTGTGGAATTAATTTTTGTACTGACGACGCTGAGATTCAAAAGCGTACTGAAATCAAAATGGCCGACACCACCTGCCTGTGCGCTGACTCCCCTCCACTAACACCGAAACGTTACCGACAAATGCTCGGATTGTTTCGTTACCAACTACTAGATGGCGCTGATGTTCTAAAGGGTTATCTCACAGTGGGTCAAGCCTAAAGGCTCGAACACCTAAATATTAATGTTTTGATAACAACAAAGGTTAATTTTCTCAGTTATCTTGACATTTATACAAAATAGGTGTCACTTATTAATAGATTGATAAAGGGTTGATTATGATACTTAATACAAAAGTTGCAGATGGTGATTGCAATACTAACATTTCATACTGGAACTTGTAACTTTGATACTTCCAAGGTGTCATTAACATGTAAAATCTTTATTCTCATCTATTGAAATGAAAAAGTTGTTACATGAGTGTTTATTTTAACTTCAGGGATGAAAATAATAGTCTAGGTTTGAAAACCAATAAGATTAACAAAATAAAATTATCATATTTTAAGTTCACTCAAAGATGAACACAGTTCATACCTCATAGACCTCAATTTAGTATTAATATTGAGGGTTGAGAATAGTTTTGAGTTAACAATTTAGATAATGTGAGGGTACAGTGATCATCAATAATTTGATGTTTTTGAATAAAAACAGCTGTTTACTAAATCAGCATAATACGTACAGATCGAAGAGATACTTATAAAGGGATACTATACGAAAACATCTATTTTAGACAAACCTACGATTACGATAGTCAATAATAACAAATAACGTAGGTATAGGTACATCAAGATATTTATTCGCCTGTCAAACAATGGCGACTTTGAAACGTTCCAAATAAGTTCTTCAGCAAAATAAATAATATTTACCTAATGTTTAAGTCTGTTTCTGGTGCACTAATTTAGTAACCTTATGATTGGTTCATAATCAAGTCTCTTTCAAGAGATTAAAATAAATCCACTCGATGAAACAAACAAAAGTTTGTTGACTGTTCAATTTGTAAGGCAATTTCTCAGCATTCAGAATTTTATTCACCACCTTAAAGTATTTCTATTGCAGCTTTTCCATGAAACACTGCTATAAAACTCTTAAAACTTTATACATCTTTACGGAGCTAAAATAAATTAAAACAATTTCACTCAGATTTGTCGAACGCCACATTACCTAAACAACTGGCAGCCATATTGTTAAATGCGGAAATAAGCTATATATGTATAAATCGCTCACACAACCCACTTTTTCTAAATACATGGACTTATAATGTTTTCACACGTACAATTTTTCGTGAAAATAATATTTTTAATTATTGTTTTTTTATCACACTGTTTAATTTTTTTGGAATAATGACTTTTACATGATAGAAACTAGTTTGACTATATTTTGATCAGTGATCATTAATATTTAATATTCTGTGCTCATGATATCAGTGTTACCATATTATTAATAATAATTACTTTAATCTGTATACATTCTAGGCAATAGCTCCCTACTTCAAATTTTTCGAGTTAAAAAGTAGCTCGAAGTCTTTCCCGGGGACGCAAACTATCAGTGTGCCTTTATTCACTATTGTTTGAACAGACAGATAGACATACAGACGGGCAGATAGATTGTCACATATTTTATAACGCATATTATAATAATAGAAAATGGATTTGAATACATCACACAACACAAAAACACTACTAGGGCTAATTTTTCAATCGTCAGATAATAATAATATTAATCATTATATTTAAAATCTTAATAAACCGTGTGTTTGATAAAGTAACGTATTCCCAGTATTTTAATATAATATTATTATTAATTTTTACAATACTTTATTATATTGTGCAGATTTTTGTACAATTATACAGATGTCTATGATTGTCTATGATTTCAATGTGGAAACTGAAAATTTTATCATGGCAACACTAATGATCATATGATTGTTCAATGAAGAAGCACGTCTGATAGGCGTCGACATACTTTTTCTAGCCAGTATTTTAATTTCTGGCTCAATATAAGCCGTTTTTCTTAATAGTGGTGCTTAAAAATAACCATCAGCCATGGCGCTCAGCGACGCAGATGTTCAAAAACAGGTATACAATCAAAAATCTTGATGTTAAAACCATCAATTTTACATGTCGTTCACAGGGGTTTTGTCAAAATGATTGATCCGGGTGCTTGCTGATTTGCGATGAAGCTTTACCAACAAAATCACTTTAAAATGTGGTCAAATAAATGTTATATTTCTATTAGATAATTCATTCTAGATCAAGCATATGATGGCCTTCATCGAACAAGAGGCCAATGAAAAGGCTGAAGAAATCGATGCTAAGGCAGAGGAGGAGTTCAACATTGAGAAGGGTCGCCTGGTGCAACAACAGCGACTCAAGATCATGGAGTACTATGAAAAGAAGGAAAAACAAGTTGAACTCCAGAAAAAGATGTATGTTCTCCTTAAATTCTTGTATACCAACATAGACAGATTAAGTACAACAATTAGTTATCTATAGAGACTGTTCACCACCTGAGTTCTGAAAGAATTCTATTTTAAAACCCCACCTTTTTCAAAGAATTTGATTTTGCTTGTCTCTTTGGGCCCATTTTTCAAGTTAGCAATTAGCAAACTTAAAACAAATTCACTAAAATTAGTTAATTTGTTTTAGTTTGCTAATTGCTTGAAATTGTGTTATCTGAAATAAATAAATTGAAATTGAAAAGGACTAGGTGCTAGCCGAGACCTTTTTAAGTAAATGAGGCTATGAATTGCTACTTATTTCAGCCGAGACTTGTATAGTGTGTTTCTCTAATTTGTGAGGTATAAGCTTTTCTGCATTGCACACTAAAATCTTGTGCTGTAGGGGCAATTGGGTATCTGATAACTAGTCAAATCAGCAACTTTTTTTCAAACATCAAAACGCGTGCTTAGTGTATGAAATATTGCATAGTGACGTCATCAAAGTGCAACACACTTTTTTACTTTAATCTATAGTTTAAAATAGTTATTCAACACAAAACTAACAGGGGACATGGATATTACGATTTTTGGGAGATCCTCTATTTAATAATTACAAAAAAATAGTTGTCAAATATTGGCAAATATTGGCCTGAAAAGGCCAATGTACATATTGTTTTTTTGAAATAATGAAGCAAATGGGATAATAGTTATTTAGAACCTGTGGTTATTGCACCCTAGTACTTCATCTGTAATTATTTTATTTTTACTCAGTAAGATCACTAACCAAGGATTGGGTAGGTTTACCATGTGAGAAAAACAGCATGAATGTTAGTAAGATAGCCATATCTTCTTAACTTATCATAACAGATAAGAATTAAATCAAGTTGCACACATGTGAACATTTCATAGTAAGAGAATGTGAACAAACTGGCATGTCTGATGGTTATAAATAACATCATAATATTTTTAGATTATTAGATTAGCAAGAGTCTCCTCTCAGAATGATATGGGATAGGCCATAATCCACCACTCTTGCCAATTGCAGAATGGGAATCTTTTAAAAAATTATGGTGAACTCCGATCAGGTTACAGGTTTCCTCACAATGTTCCTTTACTGTTTCCTGGTTTCCTTTACCGTTTTATCAAATGATATTTTATTTCTTAAAATGCTCATACCGCTAGGCACCTCTTTTAATATAATTATTAAGTAAGGAGTATTATGATGCTGTTTAAGATGGAATGAGTAGCAACTAGTCATATACCTCTAATAAAAAGCATAGTACTGAATTTTAGATTAAAATCAATGTAGTCACAATGAAGACATGCGGCAAAGGCAGGCTGCTCTAATTTCACGCACCCATTCTGTTTTACGACAACGCCGCCAAGTCTCAGAGTTAGAAGATACAGATTATTATTCATCTCGAACCCAAGAAGACTCCGAAAGTGATATTCTGGGACACTGCCTATTTGACGGAGAAAAACATAACACACTCAAGCAATTAATATCCAAAGTGAGAGTTGCCTTAGCGTTCCGGTATGATGCCTTGTAGAATCGGATAAGGGGTATGTGTTTAATATATAACTGCCATACCCCAAAATGTTAGCCCACTACCATCTTAGACTGCATCATCACTTACAACCTGAACCAGGTGAGATTGTAAAGGCTAACTTGTAGTCATCGACCACAATGCTTGTAGTGGAATAATTATTATTTTTTCTCAGCCAATCATCAAACATGCTGAACCAAGCTCGTCTAAAGGTGCTCAAAGTACGTGAGGATCACGTACGCAATGTACTGGACGAGGCACGCAAGCGCCTGGCTGAGGTGCCCAAAGACACCAAGCTGTACTCTGACCTCCTTGTCACACTTATAGTCCAGGCTCTCTTCCAGGTAAGCTTTAGATTGGCCCCCATGTTTGATGTTTTTGGGGTAATTTTATGCAGTTATACCAGTATTATTATTAGTCAGTATCTGATGATACTAGTTACTTGGTTAGATTCTCTTTTGTTGTTGAGGATCCATCCACATTCCACACACTAACATAGATTGTAAAAAGCTTATGGTACTACTATTATTATAAAAATGTAATTTCACAAATTCATGACATGAAAGCTTGGCAACAGTTTGCACTTACAGCTCTTGATAGTTCTAAATAGTTTAAAATGATTTGTGGGATGCTTATAATGGAAAAAAAGCCAGGCTGAGTTAGTTGTGGGCTCTACTCAAACCCAAGCAAGTTAGGCTTATTTTTAATACCATCATTTATTGCCACCATCACATTATACAGTGGTGGTCATATAATTAAGAACGCTTATTTAAAGGGAAGACTTTTAAAAACTAACAGGTATAACTAATTGCATGTATTTTTTTGTATTTTTCTCGGTATTGCAAAACTTTTCCATACTAGCGGTACATTCGTAATTACACATGATTGGCTAAAAAATAAAACGATAAACTTTATACATTAGATCTAAACCTAACATTAAGGTTTATCTACTCATGTGACATTACTACTTACTGGCTGGTCACATAATTAAGAACGCTGAATAGTTTATTTTTTTATTCAAATTTAAATAAAGAACACTCTGTGGCTCTGTGGTTGTAGGTTACTATTCGTACAATTTTGGCGCCATTTAGTGCTGCAAAAGTCTTAAACGTGATTGCTTCATATGAAAACAATGGGGAAAAATAAAAGTTGTGATAAATCTACAAGGGAAGTAATAATAAAACTTCGCGAGAAGAATTGGTCGTATAAAAAGATAGCCGACCATCTGCAATGCTCAAAAACGATGGTTTTCCACGCTGTGAAGCATTTTGCCACGTATCAAACTACTTCAAATGTTCCGCGTGTACCTAAACAGAGAAAGTCATCTCGTCGAGATGATCGGAATATCGTTCGTTTGGCATAACAAAATCCTTTCAAAGGGTCTAATGAGCTGAGAAAAGAATATTTTGGTGAAAACAACCCTTCAGCAGTCTCGGCACGCACTATTCGAAGGCGTTTGATAGAAGAAAAGTTGCACGGAAGGATAGCAAGGAAGGTGCCCATGTTGAAACGGTGCCATAGGCAAGCCCGGCTTGCATTTGCAAGAAGGTATGAAAATTGGACAGTTAGACAATGGAAAAATGTTATTTTTTCTGACGAGACAAAAATAAACAGGGTATGTTCTGATGGAAAACGATATGTACGACGCCCTCCGAATAAAGCATTCGACCCTAAGTACACAAAAGTGACATTAAAGCATGGTGGGGGAAATGTGAAAATTTGGGGGTGCTTTTCTGGACATGGTGTTGGACCTGTTAAGCTGATAGAAGGAAACATGGAGCAATTCCAATACAAAAATATACTGGAAGAAACAATGTTACCTTATGCTGAAGACGTGCTTCCGGTTATTTGGACATTCCAGCACGACAATGATCCAAAGCATACTGCACGCACCGTTAAGGAATTTCTCATGTCGCAATCAGTTCCTGTCTTAGATTGGCCAGCTAATAGCCCAGATCTAAACCCAATAGAGCATCTTTGGTGCGAAGTCAAGAAAAAGGTTTCAAATCGACAGTGTGGCAATTTAAGAGAGCTGTACGACGTTTTCTTGCAAGAATGGAACTCTATCTCTCTTGCGAAATGTCAAAAATTAATAGTCAATGCCTCGCCGGTGTAAAGTAGTAATTAAAAGCCGTGGACATGCTACTAACTAATAATTTAAATTTAAAATGTAATATTGCTTTTTTACTTTACGCACTTCACATTAATGTAATTTATTCAATCTAAGTTTCATATAAAACAACTCTCGACAAGTTTAACAAATCGTTCTTAATTATTTGTCCAGCTTCATTACTTTTTGAATTTGTTACTATTGAGTATAAATAAAATTTGTGAAAAAAAATGTTAACGGTTTTATTCTATATTCCTAATCCCGTTTGCTGTATTCATGTGGCTATTTCATAACATAACTAGTTACTTCTAAGAAGGAACACATAACTATACTTACAAGACATGATTTAGATAAAAAAAATCGGGAACTTCAAATCGTTCTTAATTATATGGCCACAACTGTATATTTTATTGATGTTCTACAGTGAGGCCATTTCTGTATAACACAATCTCTAAACTAAGTGTGCGTTCCGTTATAAAAGCACTGCGAGCACTGGCAGTGCTCTTTACTGGGGACTTCCAGTGCTCTCAGTGTATTTCGGAACGCACCCTAAACTAAAATGACAGCTTTAAATCCAGATCTGTGCCTTTCCGCAGGGACTATTATGAAAGGGTTAGCAATATTTTAAATGCTGTCATTTTAGTTTAGTTTAGACTTTAGAGATTGTGTACAACAGAATCAGCGCCAGTGTATAAAAAGTCTACAGGGTACTAAATTTAAATAAAGAGATTTAAGCCCAAAACACACAGGGAGCGGGCGCGGGCCGGGTCGGGTGTCAGGCGGGTTGAATTCCTTGTATTTATTTGGACGACATCACACAGAACGCGGGCGCGGGTCGGGCGCGTGGCGGGTGACGCTGTGTGATGTCGTCCATATAAATACAAGGAATTCAACCCGCCTGACACCCGGCCCGGCCCGCGCCCGACCCGCGCCCGCTCCCTGTGTGTTTTGGGCTTTAATGTAACGATAATTTCAGCTCATGGAGCCAGCAGTGACAATCCGCGTGCGACAAGTGGATAAGGCCCTGGTGGAGTCTTTGCTGGGCCGCGCTGCACAGGACTACAAGGCTAAGATCAAGAAGGACGTGCAACTCAAGATTGATACTGAAAACTTCCTGCCCCCTGACACCTGCGGTGGAGTTGAGCTTATCGCTGCTAGGGGGCGCATCAAGGTATTTAATACAGATAAATAACATGGGTCAACACAAAATTTGACATTGATTTTAAAGCATAAAACTTCTATATTTTAGAATTAGACGAAAGAAAAAAAACGGAAAAAGTTTGCTTTTGTATTTAGATTTTGTATTTATCACTCGAGTGCCATCTAGCGGCACTATGTGAACGTAGAAACCCCACTCTGATCGAGCGGTATTTTTGAAAGTATTAAAATTAATTAGAATTTAGAAATTCAAAAATGAGTATTATTACTATAACTATCACAATAGCAAACTGTATACCAAAAAAATGTATTCTCTTTTCGTTTTTGTGCATAATTAACCGAAAAATTCATACTATCCATACTAATATTATAAATGCGAAATTGTGTCTGTCTGTCTGCTACGCTTTCCCGGCCCATCTTTTCAACTGATTTTGCTGAAATTTAGTATAGAGGTAGGTTATATCCCGGGTAAGGACATAGGCTACTTTTTATCCCAGAAAATTAAGGAGTTCCCGCGGGAATCAAAAAACCTTAATCCACGGACGGACGCGGACGAAGTCGCGGGCATCATCTAGTCATAAAATAAACTTAAGGGCAATAATCGAATTTTTTTTTGTAGAGATATAATCATACAGATAGGTAAGATCAAGAAGGACCTGCAACAATAGAATCAGTAACGCATTAGAACATCATTGAATTGAGCTGCCAAAAGTAAAATAAATGATTGGACAGAGATTAGCCATAGACAAGATCCATTGTTTCATAGACTAGAGATTAAGAGAAGTCTTTGAACTTTATTTTCTTGTTTTTAAATATGAATTTGTATCATTCCAGATTTCCAACACCCTCGAGTCTCGCATGGAGCTGATTGCAGCTCAGCTGTTGCCAGAAATCCGTACAGCCCTGTTCGGACGCAACCCTAACCGTAAATTCACCGACTAAGCTCCATGGTGAATATACACACACTTGTTATTACTAACAACTTATTTAAAATTAAAAAAATATATCTTAGAAACTAAAATAATGTTATAATAAGTGTTTTTCCTTTGCCTAATTAATTATATAATAATATTATAATGCGTACAATTTTATCGCCGTTTAGAATGTATCGTAAACGAAACAGTAAAGTCGCCAGAAAGTGTATTATGTGTCGTCATGTGATTATACTGATGCCTGGATTGTTTTGAAGTGAATGATTCTTTGCAAAGGACTGACCCGCTCTCCTGGTAAAGAATTCCGGATTTATGAACCCAAATATCCACAGACTAAATGATAAAGATAGACAGTTGCCACGAATAATTATATTTATTATATAATTTTTATTTGCTCTGTCCAACTTTTTTATTTAGTCTATGGTCCATTAACACATCTATATCACAGAGAAGACGGTACAATTTGAACTAGATTATATAAATATTTCTACTCGTAACTGTACATTAGTTTCGCCTATTAAGTATGTCTGTATGAGTATTTTAAAATGTGTTATTATTACAATTCATTCATAATATTATTATAGCCCGATTATCTATGTATTTAGAGGTAGTATAAAATAGGGTTTTGAAAACAAGTATATTAAAATAAGGAAATAATGTTTAATTGTATTCCGCCACATAACCTTAATATCCTATACCCATAGAACGTATGAAAATACAGATGTGTACACACCTTTATCCAAACAGTATTATAATAATAAAAGCACAAGTTACACCTCTTTGTAGTGTCAAAGTGACGTGTTTCATGTTCTTCTTCTTCTTTGCTTTTTGGCTTTTATTTATGCCAAGATAGCACAATTTACTTCGCCAATGACACGTTGCTTGGAGAAAACACAAAGGAGGATGACCGGTTGATTATTAAAATTGTATTATTCATGTTTGAATTGAATTTTCATATCTATGTTTTCAAGCTTCATGCGTGTTCTGAACTTAGAAGGAATAGGGATGATGACATGTCATTCAAATCAGCAACTCTTTAACAAACTTAAAAACGCACTTCTAGTATGGAAGTTGTATGAAATTCACAGTTGTGACGTCATAAAGTTTCAACACACTTTTCTTATTTAATCTATATTTTAAAATGGTTATCAAACTTAAAACTCACCGAGGATATGAATTTTAGGTCTTTTGGAAGACCCTCTATTTAATAATCAGTTAGAAATAATTTCTTTTTGATATAGGCATCATCCCCATTATTGAGAGCTGTAAGATTTTCGTTTGACAGCAGCATCCTATGTTGTGTTCACTTAAATCGAGGCAAAGATTTGACTGGTCGCAGTGTAGTGTCAAACTGAAACCTTGCAGTACCCCAATACATTACTTCTTTGTTTCTTATCTGCCTGGCAATTATGTTTGGACTTGCTTTTGAATACATATTGAGCACTGTAGCTCTGAATATTATTATATATGATTCCAATTATTGCACTGTTAAATTTCTTATGTAAATATATAGATGTGTTAAAAATCAATGTTTTATTTTAATACCTTCGTTTTACCTAACATTCGTACTAAAAGATTTAATAGTAGATTGACCTAAACACCCATTTAGGAACAAAGAGCGGTGACATAAAACCTGCACTAATGCGTGTGATTTATCCATTGTATTTGATTTTATGGATCTATAAAAGTTGCTCAGCGAGCTATAGAGGGATAGCCCTCTCTATTGCTCGCTGAGCTCGGTCCTTAAGAATTTCTATTCCATATGAAGAGATCTGCAGGAATACTAAGGACTACTACCTCCCTGGCGCAGTCTTGTGTTTCTGAATTTTCCCTGGTCTGACCTAGTGATAGGCTTCGGCCGTGGCTAGTTACCACCCTACCTTGGCGACAAAGACGTGCCGCCAAGCGATTTAGCATTCTAGTACGATACCGTGTAGAAACCCATTAGGGGTGAGGGTTTAATTATTTAACTGCTATGACCTAACAGGTTAGCCCGCTAACATCTTAGACTGCATCATCACTTTCCATCAGGTGAGATCGCAGTCAAGGGCTTGTAGTGGATAAAAATAAAGTCACTGACATAGCTCAAAGTTGAAGTGGCAGTGTGCAGGTCAAGTTTGTCGTTGGAGCCGGAAAGTACTCGAGACAAAGTGTTTCCTGTTTGTCCCCGAATCCAGTCCATTCACGGATTTATCTTCCTGTTTGTCCCCGAGCTTGAATTTGAAGACAAAAAGGAAGGAAAGGACAAAAGCGTAGCATAGGGCGCCCTCCATCACGATCGATCGACGGCGACATAAAGAGGGTGGCGGGAAGTGGCTGAATGAGGAAGGCTGAGGACCGGGTGTGGTGGCGCTCTTTGGGCAAGGCCTATGTTTAGGAATGGGCGTCCGCAGGCTGAAATGATGATTTGCTTCTGGTGGTACAAAGTAATAGGTGAGCGTACAGTAAGTACACTCACTAATTCAATTGTTACGAGGTTCTGCAAGAGATAGGTTCGTCCATAAACAGTAGAATAAGTCCTACTGAATGACTTAAAGTAAATTAATTAATTTGACTCTATCCACCACAGTTCTTTCTTTCTTTCCCATGCCCTCATCCCATTTCATTTGCGGTCGGGCCTCCTTGTACGTAGGCGCCAGGACTTTCTGTCCTGGGTTGACTTTATCCATAACAGTACAGCAGCAGCTGCTTATTAGCGTAGTTAGTACGCATGGGCGTTATGGTAGGTATAGTTCGCGCACGAGTTGAATGCAGAGCAAATGTATGGTGACGCATACATTTACTCTGCAATCAACTCGCGCGCGAACTGTAGTTAGGAAATAAAATAAAATTGTTTATAAAAATAAAGAGTTTATTCAGCCATTACAATGGTGCTGCTTATTCCAGTACAATAATATTTAATTTCATAAACACTATTTTCTAATTCTATTCACTTTTTTACTTTACAGTACAAAAAAGTAAGTACCTACTTAATTTATTCTTGGTTCTTAGTTATTGTAGGTATACCTACCTAAATGTCTTTTTAGGGTTCCGTACCAAAATGGTAAAAATGGAATCCTTATGGTGCGACTTTCTCCGTCCGTCCGTCTGTCGCAGTCGATAATTTCAGTAACTATTAAAGCTTTCGACATGAAATTTGGAATAGTTGTGTATAATAGTGGCCTAACTATACTGAGTGGGATATCATGAAAGGGCTTTACTTCTACATTCTAAAACAGATTTTTATTTATTTTTATGCATAATAGTTTTTGATTTATTGGGCAAAATGTCGAAAAAAATACCATTCCCCCCCCTTATCTCCGAAGTTTACCAATTGAAAAATCTGAAATAATTATGGTCAATAGAAGCTTATGTATATTTTACAGGAAAAATAAAATCAACGCTCTAACTAGCATAATTTTTTTGATATTAACAATAAACCTCTACAAACAAAGTTAGTTTTGCGGTTCATTTCGTCTTGTTTTTAATCCTTACTAATATTATAAATGGGAAAGTGAGTTTGTTTGTATGTTTGTTCCGCTTTCACGCCGTAACTACTGAACGGATCTGGATGAAATTTGGCACAGAGATAGATTATAGTCTGGAATAACACATAGGCTACTTTTTATCCCGGAAAATTAAGGAGTTCCCGCGGGAAACGAAAAACCTCGATCCACGCGGACGAAGTCGCGGGCATCAGCTAGTACGTCATAAATCGTAAAACTTACTACAGGTTTGTACGGAACCCTCAGTGCGCGAGTCCGACTCGCACTTGGCCGGTTTATTTGTATTTAACATTGGTTGCCATTGATTATCCCGCTGCCAATAGTTTCCTGTTTCCGTTCTTAGTTAGCATGTAATATGGTGGCGATTTAATAAACCCCAGATCCAGATGATAAAGAATTGTCTATTATAGTAATTTTTCAAAGTTTTAAATTTTGCAGTCGAATGTTAGTGATTCCATGATAAATTTGAAATTATCAAGAACTAAATTTTGTAGAAATTAAAATTATGACTGTGTACAACCAGTATAATAATCATTAGGTATAGTATGTACTTACAGGTATCGGAAACAGTGTCCGTTTCTATAATATAATAAGCTGAAAGCTCCCAGAAGACATGTTGGAGATGTCTCTCAATAAGTTCAAACATATTGCAAGTAAACTCATTGAAAAATCACTGGTAATGACAAATACTCAAGTAAACTAGTAACACATAATTTCGGTAGTTTGATGCTTGCAGTCCTGAATAATCTGCTGTTATATCCATATATCTGTGATATGCATTGTTTGTTGATATGATGTTTTTGTGGGTTCTTGTCCTGTACAGTGAAGCTTAATCAATATTTTATTTTTTCAGTAACTGAACATGAAAAAATTGGGCATTCTTGTCTTCTCTATTTCGAGCCGCATCTTTTAGCCTTGGATAGCTAAGCCCTGTCCAGTGTCCACCCCCTTGAGATTAATGTATAATTTGAATTCGCTCAAAATAGAGATTTTCTCATGATAACCGCCAAACTTGGGTTTGAAGAAGGCACGCGTTAATGATGATGATGACGATGTCTCGAATTGGTGTTTCGAGAGTCAGTGGATAATTGACAGTTCACTTGACTAGTTGACTTGTTTAGTGACAATGTCATTCACAACTTTTTTGGATATGTGTGTACTCACAGAGTACATTATTGTGTACTTATGTTCTGCTGTTAGTGGAGGTAACCTTTGTTCAGGAGTTTTTACGAATTTGATTGAGTGCTAGGAATTTCCTTATTGTCACTTATTTCATGATTCAATGATGCACTTGAACTGCTTTTCTTCGTCACTGCATCATTGCCTTATCCCGGTTCCATTTTCAGTTTAGATAATATCTAGTTTTGTGGCCTTCAATATAATATGAAATCTGTAGATTGGGAATTGATTATTCACATTATAACTGAATATGTTTGAATGGCCAATCATCTCAAAATAAGTCTAGTATAGTCATTGGGCTATATTTTATTGTAACAGTGTACATGAAAATATTGATTATATTGTACATTAAACTAGATGTAGTTTCACTACAAGTTTTATCACATTATTAGTACTCATATAAAAATTATTCAGGTTTTTAGTCTTCGAAAGGAGGTAACCCAAATAATACTGGTTCAAAATCCTCTAAGCTTTTTAAAACAATTGTAGCTTCTTCGGTCAAGCTTTTGTCGACTCTAGGATCCGGTACCATTACAACTTGCATGCCAGCTGCTCTTGCAGCCTTTACACCATTCACTGCATCTTCAAAAACTAGGCACTGAAAATTAAAATCAAGATTGAAAAAAGTTTTGCAGATCAAGTCACCATTTATGGGGGCTTATTTTTGTTGGCAGAAGATAAAACAGTAAAGATTGTTATATTGAAACGCTCACAGCATCTGTACAAAAAGTTGGTCAAAAACAAAATAGGCCAATTTGCTTGTCGGTGGAAAATTAAAGGAGTCGGTCATAAAGTCAGCGAAGTCAGCCTGATTATCGGACATACAAAAAGTCTGATGTGGGAGTAGTCCATAAATAATATTATATTCAATCTGTAAGGAACATTCAGTTGCTTAACATTATTAGTGTCTACCTGTTCAGGTTTTGGGTTATCAGGAAATTTTGCTGCTGCAACCAAAAATATATCTGGATGTGGTTTCCCGCATTTTACATTAGGATCTGAAGAACCAAATGTTTTGTAAGGAAACAAAGCAAATAACTCTTGATGGTTTTTATCTACTTTTAAATGGTAACTTTCTTCACTTGAGCTTGTTGCTAAACCTATTGGAACTCCTTTGTTATGTAAATGCTCTATCAGTCTTCTTGCACCTGAAGAAGATTTAAATCATCATTAGGTTTTTTTTTCTATTACATAATAATGTCCTCATGACCGAATTTCGGTCACGGCGGCCAATATCCAGAGAGATTAGCCATCTGCGCGGGAGATATTATAGTGCACAAACACAGGTGTACTCTATGTTCCTTTACTCTCATAGCCCGATGGGACGGAAAATCCGACACAACCGGAGAGAGATCAGGCGCAGGACCGACGGCTTAACGTGCTCTCCGAGGCACGGGGGTGAAACACCGCCAACTTCCTAACTCCGGGCTAGTACTGAGAATTTCTTGTCGGAAAAACCCATTACTTGTTGTAACCTGACCCGGGACTCGAACCCGGAACCTCGTCGGCCGCAGTCAAACATGCTAACCACTAGACCAATGAGGCAGTTAATACATACTAGTTATGATAGTTCTATTACATACTATGATACTATGATATGGTTTGCTTAGTTTTGTCCAGAGTGAATTTAATAGGCTTTATTTTTTGTTAATCTTGAAGGCTTTTTCTCCTTTGATCATAATATTATGTTCCTCCAGGTAGTTCAATTTGGTGCTAATTTTTTTGATTGAGGCATAAAGACACTAAATTTTTTTATACTACTCTTACAAGTGTCTGTGTTTGTTACCTTGCAGCTTAAACTTCATAATTCTTGATGAAAGTAGGCAAAGAAATACAATAGTTTGCATCTTAGAGACATCTAGGATAATTTTGATCATGAAAATCAAATAGCAGTCCATATTCTATCATAATTAGGATGGAATTAATAATTATCTTACCTGGCATAAGTTCTGTTTCTGGAAATAAGGCTTGAAATTGCTCTTTACTCTCTTTCATAAATTCATCAGGTGTCATTGGTAAATCTAGAGCACTAACTATTAATGTTGCAGTTTCTTGCGCCTGACAGCCCATGAGTTTTAGTTTTAAATCAAATGTGTAATCTTTGCCATAGCGGGATACAATATTTTGAAAGGCCACAGTGTACAAGTCTTCTGTATCTGAAATTAAAGGACAATAGGGATGATGCCTATATCAAAAATAAATTATTTCTAACTGATTATATTAAATAGAGGATCTTCCAAAAGACTTAAAAATCACATCCTCGGTTAGTTTTAAGTTATATAACCATTTTAAAATACAGATTAATGAAAACAAGTATGTTGAAGTATGATGACATCACAACTGTGAATTTCATAAACTTCCATACTAGAAGTGCGTTTTTAAGTTTGATAAAGAGTTGCTGATTTGATTACCCATTATTTCCTGCCCAATTACTGTTCCATGTTTTTGTTGTACACCTAAGTACTTTGAGTACAACTCAAGCCTGAGTTGAAGACCATAGATGACCAGAGTCAAGCTTATGACATTGCTTTAAACCCCTTGTAAAATGTTATAAATAATGGTGAAAAACAAAATGGAAAAAAAATATTGTTAAATTGTTAAACAAACAAATGGAAAATTATTTTATACTACCTTTATAGAAATACTAGCTGATGCCCGCGACTTCGTCCGCGTGGATTGAGGTTTTTCGGTTCCCGCGGGAACTCTTTAATTTTCCTGGATAAAAAGTAGCCTATGTGCTATTCCAGACTATAATCTATCTCTGTGCTAAATTTCATCCAGATCCGTTCATCCGTTGGAGCGTGATTGAGTAACAAACATACATCCATACATCCAAACTTTCGCATTTATAATATTTATTTGATATTTGATAATTTTTGAGCACTGTTGCCTTAACGTGCGGAGGTCCCGGGTTCGATCCCCGGCAGGGTTTGGAAATCTGTAATTTCTGAATTTTCCCTGGTGGGAGGCTTCGGCCGTGGCTAGTTACCCCCCTTCCGGCAAGGACGTGCCGCCATGCGATTTAGCGTTCCGGTACGATGCCGTATAGAAACCGAATAGGGGTATGGGTTTAATATAACTGCCATGCCCCTAACAGGTTAGCCCGTTACTATCTTAGACTGCATCATCACTTACCATCAGGTGAGATCGCAGTCAAGGGCTAACCTGTAGTGGATAAAAAAAAAACAGTGAATATTTTTTTAAATAACTTACTTAAGTACTTTGTAGTAAGTATAACAAGTTAACAAGTATGTAGAGGCTTGTATTATGAATAGGTAGAGGTAAGTACTTTTAAATTGTCGAAATTAACCTCACTTATGTAAATATTGTTATGATAACTTATGGAAGTACCTACTGTGCATAGTTTGAAGGGAGACAAAGTATGTTTGCAAGAAGTTTAACCCTGGGGATACCACTGGGGTAGAGTGTTAGCCGATACTTGACATAATATCAACAGCTATGTTCAACTTTAAACTTTTATTTACTTTTATACTTAGGTATTATTATTTTAAGATTTACTACATAATCTGAGTATCATACTGATATTACAGCATAATACTCAATTTATAGATACGGTTACTAAAGTATTAAACAAACCGTGGGCTTGTAGTTTCAAAACTTTAATTACAAATAATATGTAGATACTTACAAAAGTACATTATGGACAATAGTTAAGTAAAACTTACTTAGTATCAGCCCATCCATGTCAAAGAGAACGTGTGTTACGGGTTTAGCCATTAAAATTTTTTTCAATACACTTGCTCGAAAAATGCACTTACAGAGGCAGTAAACAGGGCTTGTAAGATAAATTTACTGCCCTCGTGCGGTAAATTTGCCGAATTTACTGCCCTCGTGCAGTAAATTTGCAGTTTTTTTTAATTTTTTTTAAAGTCTATTTCACTTCTAATTAAAAAGTTTTCTTGCAAGAAGGTTCATAATGATATTGACTTTGTAAGTAAAAAACCTAAAAAATAATAATATCTAGATGTAGATTGATGAAATCACTTCATGAAACTAATAATTATTGTACTTAATATAATTAAGTAATTAAAATTGTTTTTTAGTATTAAAAATCAAAAAAGTAAAGGCTGAATAGTCCAGGTTGGGAGTTAAGAGCTAGAACCTAGAGCCATGAAGCCAATTAAAAAAAAGCCATTACAACAACGCGCCGTAGATACTAAATCTTTAATCTGTGCGCGCTATTTTTAAAAGTTTTATTGAGTTTTTCTTAAACATTATTAAATAAATATGAGTGGTTTAAGTGTTCTGGAATAATAAAATTAAATCAACTATTAGGTATTTTAGATGTGAGAAAAAAATCGCGCTATTAATAGCCGCCAAAAATCTCGAAATAAGTACGGGCGTGAGAAACCATTTTCTAGTGAGTACTTTGTACCTACCTACTCGAGTTTTATTTTCAAGTTTTCTCACAAATGTATTGAAAAATATCGTGTGATACACGGGCGTTAAGGTTTTAACAAACTCGTGACGATGGTCAGCCCTCAGGTTATACAATACTTATCTATGGTCAGCCCTCGACTGCCGTCATCGGGCTGACATTAGTCAACTCGTATGTAAAAACCTATTTACCGCCCTTATATCACAAACTACTATGATCAGTCACAGTTTAGTTTTCTGTAAAAACTAGTAAGGCCTAAATGCCAAATGGGCTATATGGCAGCCTAGTTTCAGCTTTCGACGTGACATATCTGGTGTCAAAAGCAAAAGCTTATTCATTACTAATCTGTGGCAAAAGCTATTTATTTGTGGTACAACTACTTTACTTTCCAAGTTTCCAGACTTTCAAAGAGAATTTAATATAAACTAGCTGATGCCCGCGACTTCGTCCGCGTGGATTGAGGTTTTTCGGTTCCCGCGGGAACTCTTTAATTTTCCGGGATAAAAAGTAGCCTATGTGCTATTCCAGACTATAATCTATCTCTGTGCCAAATTTCATCCAGATCCGTTCATCCGTTGGAGCGTGATTGAGTAACAAACATACATCCATACATACATCCATCCATCCAAACTTTCGCATTTATAATATTTAATATTTATTTGATTTGATTACGTCCTACGTTTTTCAGACTTTAATGTTCTGTCATATATAGGTATTATCTATGGTTCTGTCAGTGGACACGGACAGTGGTCTCGAACGTCATAGAGCGAGATCGGTAGAGTTGCCAGCTAAAATCGGTAGGTATATTTGTAGGTACCCAAAATCGGTAGGTATTTCACAAAAAAAAATACAATATTCAATTAAATTCGTTTATTTATTGAAAAAACACTTACATAGGTACTAATTTATAACAATCATACTTAAGTATAATTATTTTTTATACCAATATTCTTTGGCCATAGCCGCGATCATCTTCGAATTAATTTCAAAATCTTAACAAATAACTGTACCTACTAAAGAGTCGTTTTGCATGTAATAGACCAGTGATTGATTCAGTAGACAGTAATATATTTCTTCTTACACTCGCACTTGTGCTTGTTGGCTCCTTGTCAGACGACATTTTAACTTAATCTTATTTTGTAGGCACTCTTTACGAAAGTTACTCTCTCTTCAAAGTTATTTTAGTTAATGAAAAAAATAAAACCGAATTCCTGTTTATATATTATAGACTAGACAGGTAAATTCCTGAGCGGGAAGCCAGAGTTGTAGGACACAAGGGTATTCCCCAATATTTAGGGAACATTCTGCACTAGGTCCATCCATACCTAAGTACTTACTATTGATTAAACGTACGAAGGCGCGTGGTACGTTTGCGCATGTGCAGGCCAAAATAAAAACCCTAGATGTATGGACTTTGGCCTGCGCATGCGCAAAATTGGTATTTTTTTTTATCTCAAATTTACAGGCAGCAGAGCGATCGGCTATAAATTGTCGCAATCATTAAAGGACTGCATCAATGTCAAAACATGGTTTTGACTTCACGTATCATTGAGACTGTCCGTAAAGGATCGTTGAGGACAAAAAATGTTTTGACATTGATGCAGTAACTATCGATAGAAATAATTGCTGAAAATTGGTATCACGTAAGACTTTTGAAGTAAGATGTCGTTTATGGACCATGACAAACGTCACGTCAAACTAGGGTTTCATTGATACATGGGTGGGGGGTGTTTTTAGCGGTGACATATTATGGTGTCCAATAATCGTTTTACGACTCTTTAATATCTAAAATAAATATAATATAAGGATTAAAAAGCTCGAATAGATAGTTTGTCAGGTAAAAATAGAAAATACTATTATTTCATGCAAGTAGGTAATGGCTTCAAAATGTTATTTAATTTAAGACAGTCTATTGACAATTATGTATTTACCCGTGTATACCTATGTCTAGCTAATAAAATATTCTCATTCGCAGTATTGCCAACTCACGCTAGGTATTAAAAAATATAAAAATTGTACGACCAAATACATACCAATGCTATTCATTAATAATAAGACGTAATAATATTACATCCATATTAATATTATAGATGCGAAAGTGTGTCTGTCTGCTACGCTTTCATGGTTCCTCTGTTCAACCAATTTTGGTGAAATTTGGTACAGGGGTAGGTTGTATCGGGGAAGGACATAGGCTAGTTTTACCAGGAAAATTAAAAAGTTCCCGCGGGAATCAAAAAATCTTTATCCACGCGGGCGAAGTCGCGGGAATCATCTAGTTATTTATAATTAAAATAAACGGTAAAAAAGAATTAAGTTATGTAGGTACCCAGTACATAGTACAACTTTATGTACTACTTTTTTTAAACCTTTATTGAAAACAATACAATAGAACATAAAGCTAGAAACATGCCCGCGTGGAATGGTGGCAAGAATGCTGGCTGCATTTCCTCGTTGGACACCCAGGCTGATCCTTTGCGCAATAAATTATTATAATCTGTGATTAAAATGAAAATATCCATAGACAATTTCGGTATCTTGAGATATCTCTAGCTTATGGTATCTTTGATTGCATCGTAAAAAGAAAATCTACTAACTTAGGCGCATCGCTTCTTATATTAAAGTATTTTGTATTATATTTATTAAAAAACAAAGCCAATTATTAAAATATAGAAAATCACAAGAAACCACAGACTCGAAAATATAACTTAGTTAAATAGGTAATGCAGTTAAATTTGGAAGACCGTTAAATCAACTTAAATTGCTAGATTACCACATGATTACCATAGACATTCAAATTAGTCGGATTATAAATAGGTCTGCACTACCAAAATATCGATATTCAGAGTTCGTGACTAGTAATCTGTGGTTAGCGACCCATTGCTACAATCCTGAAAAAGCTTACGTGAAGCCGGCTATAAGGACTGTAACAATGGATATCCTTTAGGACATTTTTGGATGTGATATTGCGACAATTTATAGCCGATCGCTCTGGGGTGGAGGGGGTGGAAAAAAGATGACAACTTGCCGATGTCAATAGATCATAGATTAGAAAAAAACGGTGTTGCATCAAAGAAAAACTATAAAGCAGTTCACACATATCCCGATCCGATCGAGACTAGTTATCACAGACTACAAGATAGAGGGCGTGGGAAACGAAACACATTGGTGCTAATCTTTAGATTTCATTGATCTTAATTTATTTACTCGTTGTTATTAGTTGGTGTTTTGAAGTACAGCTAAAGTCACATCACATTTTAAAACATAATCATAAATTACTAGTTATCATTAACTATAATGTGGAATGCGAATAATAAAACTGTACTACCCCTATATTCAATGTACTCTGTGAACTGTACAAAAGTTAGGGACATAAACTGTACATAGTAGGTACCTATATTATTATATAACCAACTAAAATACATAAATTCCTCATTAGACTAATAGTAGGTAAGTCATAACAGACTCTGCTGAATATACAAAACATGTTAAAAATTAAGATAAAACATGAATAATTATAATTTAATTTTAGCATATGTACCTACCTGTATTTTTCAAAATTATTTTGTAAGTACTTACTTATGTATTTTTTATGAACAGTTCATAACAACTAACTTGCTCTCAAGTTCATAAAATACTTACTCGCAGTGAGAACTAAATAAATGTTTTTGTTCGGTGTAAATAGTAGATTAGTAGCCAAGGGTTGTAAGGCATCAATTGCAGCCCGAGATATTTAGGCGCACGAGCGCAGGGAGGGCGCCTATAGTTCGAGGGTGCAATTGATGCTTACACCCGAGCTAACTACTCTGCTTTACATCTCGATTGTGAGGTAAAGTAGGTCCTTATTACCCCCAAATGGAGCTTGTAGGTGACCAATTAGCGCTCGAGGGTAATAATGTAGAGCTAGAAAAGCCCTAGGGCGGTAAGTAATTAAAAAAAAACTCTTCACTCTTTCAAAAAGTTCGCGTACATCTAACCATCATACTTTTTTTAATTACTTACCGCCCTAGGGCTTTTCTAGCTACATTATTACCCTAGAGCGCTAATTGGTCACCTACAAGCTCCATTTGGGGGTAATAAGGACCTACTTACCGAATATGAGAGGTGTAATAGTAGATTAGTAGCCAAGGGTTGTAAGGCATCAATTGCAGCCCGAGATATTTAGGCGCACGAGCGCAGGGAGGGCGCCTATAGTTCGAGGGTGCAATTGATGCTTACACCCAAGCTAACTACTCTGCTTTACATCTCGATTGTGAGGTAAAGTAGGTCCTTATTACCCCCAAATGGAGCTTGTAGGTGACCAATTAGCGCTCGAGGGTAATAATGTAGAGCTAGAAAAGCCCTAGGGCGGTAAGTAATTAAAAAAAAAACTCTTCACTCTTTCAAAAAGTTCGCGTACATCTAACCATCATACTTTTTTTAATTACTTACCGCCCTAGGGCTTTTCTAGCTACATTATTACCCTAGAGCGCTAATTGGTCACCTACAAGCTCCATTTGGGGGTAATAAGGACCTACTTACCGAATATGAGAGATGTAAATAATATTTACTTACTTACTAGTACAGCTTACTAGCCTTTGAATTAAAAATTTAAAACCAACTAGAAAATTATTAGGTAGGTACGTAATCAGAACTCGTACTTATGATAAAAATTGCATGACTAAGTACTTATTATAACATTTTAATCGGAATAATAATAATTCTTGAGCAAATATTGAGTTACTGGATGATTTTGATTTTGAAGATGGCATGACCACTTCTTGGATGAAGGAAGGTCGTCACAAATAAAACCTTGGGGAAGTCCTTACGTTGCCTTGCGGTACGATAGTGGAAAGATGTGCGAGGGAGACTTTCGTGGAACTATGTCAAGGCAGTAGATATGAGGGTAGTTACAGCTGCCGTCCTAAGTTCCACTTACTTAAATACGACAAAGCGCGCGCACTCATCATCTTTATAATACGTAGTTATTATATATGAACCTACTTGACGTAGGTAGGTATATAATTTTGCAGTTAATTATTAACATCTAAACAACAAGATGTGACACATCAGGTGTATACGCGGGCATGTAGCGCGGCACGCGTGGCTCGTCCCGGCGCCGTACACCTCTGTCCACAGCCAGACTGATACTTCCCGTTTCCTTCACCCCGTTCGACTTTGCGCGCCGCTGCGACGGCAAAATAGACGCCCGTAACGATTTCCGTTTCTGTAAAAATTCGTTAAATTAGATACAAAACAAATTATTAGTATTACAAAAACACATGTCTACTTACAACCACGACGATATTCCGGAAGGAGCAACTACGAAATTACGCATCTAAAATGAACGTGAAGTATATATTTATTTATATTATTAATATTGGTCTTTAACAATATTTTTATAAATGAATCAAAGGGGAGCGCGCGGGTCGTTTTACATTTTTGTCTCGGTTTGTTGTTTGATGTCGATGTGGTCCACGGCGTCTAGCTTTGCTCGGTTTACCTCAACAGCACCGCGCCATCTGTCAGCCGCGTGGCGTGCGATCTCCATCTTCTTCTGCTTTCGAATCTGGTGACGTTTGTACACCACTTCAATCACGATGAGGACAATACCCCCAATGATGCCAGCTAAGACCAGAATAAACACCCCTGCCATGTTTTTCAAGCCTAAAGTGTTCGGTGTTTTCTCGTTCTCCTCGCAATTCAGCATATTGTTACGAAGAATCCATTTATTATCCAATCCTTCCATTATTCCACCTGAAAAAAAAAATCGGTACTGTGTATAATATCATCCTCATAACACTAGATTAACATAATTGAAACTACGTTACGATAGATACTCACTTTCATGAAAATCTAATATAGCAAGCGTAACCAAATCAGACCATGGAGATCCTTTTTGTAGGCCAACGCCATATCCAGATCGACCAAAAAGTTCCCCTGCCGTTACTAACTCACAGTCCTGAGCTGCTTCAAACTCGAGTCTCGAAGAGTCCCAAATAAAAGCCATCAACTTCCTGCATTAAGATTTTGTAAGGTTTAAAACTTAAGTGTCTATCAGTCCATTGGTGTAATGCTTTTCAAATAATACATTTATTAGTGATATTACCCATTTTTAACATCCTGAATAGCTTGCTCAGCGTTGTCGTAGTTGTTAGCCTCCATTGTCCTATACATATTTGAAAGTTCAACTTGTCTCCGAAAATACATATCTACAGCAGATCCCTTAACCGTTGCACATGTTAGATTTTCCATCGTATTGCGAAGCTGGAACATCATTTTCACTTTTTTTTGGATATTCAAGTCATGAATTTAAAAAAAAAATTGCACACACAAATTACTATAACATACTAGATGATGCCCGCGACTTTGTCCGCGTGGATTAAGTTTTTTGATTCCCGGGGGAACTCCTTCATATTCCGGGATACAAAGTAGCCTATGCCCTTCCCCGGGATGTAATCTACCTCTATACCAAATTTCATCAAAATCGGTTGAAAAGATGAGCCGAGAAAGCAGACAGACAGACAGACACACTTTCGCATTTATAATATTAGTATGGATTGCAAATATAGACGCAAAACTTACCCTTGCATCATTGATGCCTGTAAGTTTTGTCTTCGGTCTCTCAAGAACCAAAAAGGCTGCCAGGTTGGCTGTGTATGAAGCTACAATAATCATTGCAAATCCAGCCCAAACCATCCCTAGCACACGGGCTGAAAAACTTCTAGGGGTACCTAAAATGAATATAAGATAATTGTTTACAAAATATAGGTAAGTAATCAAGGTATATAAACATGTTTTTATTACTCGATTGGGTAGGTAATCAAGGGTACGAAGTATGCCCACCAAGATTATAATATGGATAGAATTTTGAATGAACTAACTCTACGATAGAACAGAGAGGTAGACCAATTATCTATTTGTAATAATGAAATTGGCGCCCAAAGTGGGACGATCCCATATTGGGCGCCAATACAATTTTGAAACTAAACTGGTGTCCAATTTGGGATTGGTTCTTATTATTCCCTAATCACAGCCACATTCATTTTACAATTGGAAAAATAAGTCATCTAATAGGTATTTTATGAAATACCCGCGAATTCGTCAGCGTGGATTGAGGTTCCATCCATCCATCCAAACTTTCGCATTTATAATATTAGTATAGATTAACCTTCTCCAATTCCGCTGTTTAGTAGCACGCCCCATGCAAACCATATAGCGCTGGACAGATTCAAAGCATCTTCTTCAGTGCCATCGATATTAGCGAGCTTGAATCTTCCGAAGGGTGAGAATCGATCCAGAAGATATAATACTAGCGCCACCACATGAACAGACACCATCACCAATATCCACAATGTGTTGGAAAACGGTTGTAAGAACGATACTAGCGTTGAAGAACGAGATGGCTGTATAAAGCAGAAACAATTTCATTAGCCCCTTGTTAGGTTTTGTTATGGACTATTTAATTAATGACAATATTATGATTACCTTTTTCTCCAAAATTGTAATGCCTTGGTATTTAAAGGGCTTGCTAAAGTCGATAAATTCCGCTCGTTCCGGATTGATGGTCAATGGGGCTACAATCATATCAGCTCGTTCGTAAACCAACTCTCCTACAAAAAGATTCGAATATCTTTTTTATTTTCTATTAAGATATAGCAGTGATAGCCTAGTGGTTAACACTTCGGCCTCCTAGTTGGGTCCCGGGTTCGATCACCGGGCACGCACCTCTTAGGCTACGTTTGCCGCTCGCACTGCAAAAATCGCGTCACTAATGTTACTTTTCTGAGTTTGTTACATGTGCGTTTTAAATAATTAATATCACTTGCTATAGCGGCGAATGAAAGCATCGTGAGAAAACCTGCATGTCTGAAAGTTTTGCATAATGTTCTCAAAAGGGTATGAAGTCTGCCGATCCGGATTTGTGGCACTGTCCACTAGGATCCACTTTTTGGATCCACCAGTGGATCGAATAGGACTCTGGTGTCCACTAGGATCCACCCATGGTCTGGGTGGATCCTATAACACTTCCCTTCAATCCACTAGGATCCACTTTTTGGATCCACCAGTGGATCGAATAGGACTCTGGTGTCCACTAGGATCCACCAATGGGCTGAATGGATCCTATTACACTTCAACCATCCAGGGGGATGGTTTTTAATATGACTACCTTGCCCCTAACAGGTTAGCCCGCTACCATCTTAGACTGCATCATCACTTACCATCATATGAGATAGCAGTCAAGGAGTAACTTGTAGCTTGTAGCCTCTGCTCCTGCTCCAGGTTCACAGAGTAACTGTGTTCCAAAATACTAGCCTGCTATCTCTTACTTTTGGCATATAAGAGAAAAAGAAGCACTTGTGATTTTAGAACACCTAGTATTTCACACACAATCTGGTTGAACAAATAAATATCGTGAGTCGCCGTTGGTTCAGCGCTTAGTTGCCGCTGGTTCAGCGCTTATTCGCCGCTGCTTCAGCGCTGAGTCACATCTGGTTCAGCGCTGTTAGGGGCATGGCAGTTATATTAAACACCATCCCTCTGGATGGTTGAAGTGTTATAGGATCCACCCTGACCATTGGTGGATCCTAGTGGACACCAGAGTCCTATTCGATCCACTGGTGGATCCACAAAGTAGATCCTAGTGGATTGAGGGAAAGTGTTATAGGATCCACCCAGACCATGGATGGATCCTAGTGGACACCAGAGTCCTATTCGATCCACTGGTGGATCCAAAAAGTGGATCCTAGTGGATTGAGGGGGATTTGTACAGTATGAGAAGGGCTAGGTCATACATAGCTTAAAACTTCACATTCTGAGAGGATACTCGTGCTTAGTTGGGAGCTGGAAATGAATTGAAATGACTGTTGAATGAATAAAATTATTTAAATTTCTATCCACATAATATTTTCTTACCTATGAGTCCAGTCCATTCTTTCTTAGCACCCGGTTGCGACAAATTACGTATTATGTAATTTCCGAACTGCCCGTCCGGCGAAAGGGCTAACGAGTAAGTGAAGTTGATCGCTTTCGCTAATTCTTTTAAAAGATCCATACAAAAGCCTTTGCAACAGTACAATTGATCTGGAAATCATTGAAAGTAGATAATGATTTATCAATCCTGCGTAAAGTTGTACGCTACGATCAAAAATATCGTTCACCGGTCGAATGAAAATATCTAAGTATAGATACGTTTTGATGTCGGCTTTTTCCAGTTAGATAGGATTTTGCAACAAACAATGGCAACAAATTACAGTGTAATAATTCTATAAATATTGTAGGCTCCTACCGGCTTCGTCACTGGCGTTGTAATGTGGACACAAGATTTCTTCTGCCGCATTGCATTCAGTTTCCTCATCAACTTTGCGAGCATACACAAATGGCTTCTCTTCGATCGTTAAAACCTTGTTAGGAAAAAAATATTTTTACTCAAGAACATGACGTATCTAATTAAAGACAATTTGCTTTGAGTTGAAATATCAACAACGATACGTTCAGTAAGTAGTTTTCCAATGTTACCTTGAGATGAGTTGGTATCATGAAACCTTCAGGCTTTGAAGAGCTTCTTCCCATCCAAATGATTTCATGTTCTTTAAGTTCTAGGCGCATCTTTTGTGTTTCCTGTAAGTAACCATGATTAGTTTTTAATCAATCTGGAAAAGAAGAAGGTAGTTCGCCGTCAAATAGACAAAGAATAATGAAGAAAGTAGTACTAACTTTAGAATAAAAGTATTTCCCAACAGCAACATGTTCTCCCTGTGCCCTCACATTCACCATATCATATTCCGCATGCACTCTATCTCCATGATCATCAAACGCAACATGTCCTGTAGCTCCGTTTTCTAATTTCTGCTTGCGTATGTAGTCAAACAGAAGACGTCCAGTGGTCCAGATGGATCCTGAATTATCACAATCCGACGGTGGAGCGTAAATTTCCTCAGATGTGTTCATATCACGTATAGCAGATGCGAGGACGTAACTACAAAAACCAAAGTATTCTCACTATATTCGGTATCTGGTAAAATTTATTTGTAAAAGCATTCTAATTTGTATAAAAGGATATAATATTCTTCCATGCACTAAGTATTCCAATGCAAATGATATCACGTTAACCATGAACTACGTACATAGAGTCCTGAATATGAGCATGCTCGTTAGTGGCATTGACGAGTCGTAAACCAAGAAGACCTTCAGGAGCATTGGCAGGATCTAACGCTTGTTCTGTCACTATCCATACGTAGCCTGTTGTTGTCATGTTTAAGTAGGATGCATCGCGAAATATAATATCTGCATCGGTTGTGCTGTAACATTAAATAATTAATTAATAGTGTTAAGCGGATTCACATTTCTGTGCTTAACAATTATGCGTTGTTTTAATTGCTGATGGTAATTTTTAGGTACTTAGGTATGTATACCTAGGTATGTATGTATACTTAGGTATGTGGTAAACGCAATTTTTTTAACATACCTAGCATACATAAGAAAAACTCTTGCTTGCGCGGTTTTCATATCCATAAGTTTGTCAATGAAAGACTCCAAACCCGGTTCAAATTCAATCACCTGCTCAACCATCACCTTGCGGTCTACATCTTCGTCGATGCTTTGTGATGTAGTTTGAAACCTAAAATAACATAGTACTTGTAACTATGCGAAGATGTGTCCTAATTTATTTAATTCACATCATTAGTATTAATTGGGTCATAACATCCTTCCTTGCCATATTCCGTAACTCAGACGTCGACATGGCTACCCGTACCTGGATGTCTAGCAAACATAAATCATCGTTTTAAAGTAACATAAATAGTGGATAATGTAATTTCTGGATCCAAAATTAATTTCATCTAAGTAACTAAAGGTTACATTTTGTACCTTCCCAAAATGGCTCTACCGTCTGTATCAGAGCTGTGTATAACGATGACCTTCATATAGTTGAAGTGTCTTAGCACGTCCACCCAAACATCGGCCTGGTGTGAGTAAGGTGGAACAGTTCTCAAGAACGACACGTGAATATTCTTATCCGAGAAGGCAGAATCTCTGGAAGATATGCCAATAACTGGAATATGGTAAAATCCGCTGGTGTAAGATACCGCTGCCGGAGAAAGGTCCCCAGTAAGTGGATGTGATACCACTACAGCGTACACCTAAAATATTTAATTTGATTAACCAACCATTCAATTAATATTTACTAACTTGCAGATGAGGCAAAATTAATAAAAAAAACTTACTCTATGTCCAATTAGATCCTTGCATACATTCATCGCAGTCTTTATTGGATTCGGGTCCATCAATATTGAGTAGTCATGATACGTGACCCCTCGAGGTACGTATTTGTCTTTGAAGTTAAGATTCTAAAATACAATGAATAGTTTCTATAATAATTTCTCAATATAATGATTATATTGAAAACACATATTAGGTATGGTAATTATATGTCTGTTATCATGACACTATTATAATAATATCATTAAGTATAAGGTTTTTAAAAAAAATCTTACCTACCAAGTGTAGGTACGGTTTTTAGTTTTTACTTTCTACATTTACATGCAGCGAAAATTATACAATGACATAAGTATAAAATTGGAAGGTTAATGTTTAGTTACCGATATGGTGTCCTTGAAGAACGCAACAGACTCATTGCTGGATAGGACACCACCTACATTGTAATAAGTAGGATTGGTAACCCGTCGTCGGTCTGGTTCTGCCGATGAAGCTATGTGAAAGCAAATTCCTGGTACGAGCAGATGCACCCAAATCATGGTTTCTGTAAAAAAACCACTGATTCAATTTATAGTACTGATACATTTTTTTGGATTTAAGAAATGGGAATGATAACACTCCCATAATGATCTGCGTAATTTTGTTATACAACGTTGTGTCGGTAATTTATATAATTACTAGCTGATGCGCGCGACTTCGTCCGCGTGGAATAAGTTTTTGTAATTCCCACTGGAAATCCTTAATTTTCCAGGATAAAAAGTAGCCTATGTTACTCTACAGGTCATCAACTAACTATAGGTAGGTACCTATAGTTAGTTTATAGATACTCATGCAAAAATCACGTCGATCTGTTGTTCTATTGAGACGTGAATCGTGATTGAAAGAAAAACTAAAAAACAAACACACTTTTGCATATTTATTATTTAGAGTAAGTATTATGATATTGTTAGAGTACTCTTACCTACCTTGCATTTTACTATTTACTTAAATAATAACCAAATGAATACCTCAAATTAGATTCTTGGCTCTTGCAATAGAAATGTACAATGCATTCTGACTGAGCTACACCATCACTATCCACTTACAATTTTTTTAATAAATAATTACTATTTCTTTGTATAACTTTAAAAATATTTCGCGTCTATTTACCAGTTATTAAAAGTTAAAACATTGTTACGTAAGCACCTCGGAGGCTGTAACGACAGATGGAGCCTCATCTCGCGTTGTCAAGGTAACGGCGCAGACGTGATGACCACCAACCAATCAATCTTTACCCGACTGCGCAAAAGAGGAACAGGAATATTTTTAAGTTCCTTACTTACTTAGTTATTTTTTTAACTATTAATAAAGACTACATATTTACTAGTAGGTAAACTTATAACTATTTTTATTACCTGCACCACCACTAAAGCCCATTAACGTCCCACTGCTGGGCACAGGCCTCCACTCTTATAGGAGACAGGGAATTAGAGCTTAGACCCACCACGCTGCTCCAATGCAGGTTGGCGCTCTTTAAGGACTATTGTCATGTTAGTGATAATAGCCTGGACCGACAGCTTAACCCGCTCTCCGAGGCACAGCCCACGGGGGTGAAACACCGCCAACTTCCAAACTCCGGGCTAGTACTGAGAATTTCTAGTCAGAAAAACCCAATACTCAATTATTATGGCCCGACCCGGGACTCGAACCGGGGACCTCGTCAGCCGCAGTCGAACATGCCAACCACTAGACCAACGAGGCAGGCAGTTTTTATTACAAGGTTTTGAAAATACCTCAGGTCTTAGCTGTCCTATGGTTTTATCTGTAGAGGTTTTTAAAGGAAGTAAAAGTCTACGAGTAAACTGTAGGTCTAGTACTTTTGTTTGGGCTAAGTAATTGTCTTTCAATATTACGTACTTTCTGGACAATTAAATCATGTAACCCATCTCCTGTCGATACCTTTCTAGTTCTACATGGTGCCTTACTTACTAACTTCCGCACACAAAAGTATAAAACATGGCAGGCGATTCATCTAACATCATACAGTTGTCTGAAATCAAATACAGAACAAGTAAAAACAACACAAAAATGTCTTCAAAACTTTTGGTAAAGTTAATATTTTTTTACTTTTTTTAAGGGAGTGAGGTAAACCAAAACTTCTTAAGATGTTCTATTGATAAGTAGCAACGTGATTTATGCATAATTAAGTATTAGTTAGTTAGTACAAAAACAGGGATCAAAAGCATTTGGACCAGAATACTATAACTTCCATAGCTACTGGCAACTTCTCAAACTGTGGTTCAAACGTAGGTACCTATACTTACTTATAAGCAAGAAATAATTCATTCAGGCTCAAATATTTCTCTATTTCGGTTGTTGACTACGTATGATGCAGAAGATGTTTGCAAAAATAGCAAAGTCATTGTCGCCAATATTGAGAATTTTGTCGACTTTCAGTGTCTAACAAAGTTAATAGGTACTTATCTTCTAGACTCTTTGTGGCAACCGTAGTAGCTGTTGCAGCTGAAATTGTGGTTCAAACGTACTTACTTATAAGCAAGAAATAATTCATTCATGCTCAAATATTTCTCTATTTCGGTTGTTGACTACTTACGTATGATGCAGAAGATGATGGCAAAAATAGCAAAGTCATTGTCGCCAACATTGAGAATTTTGTCGACTTTCAGTATCTAACAAAGTTAATACTTATCTTCTAGGCTCTATTTGTGGCAACCGTAGTAGCTGTTGCAGCTGAAATCCAACCGGTGAAGAGAAGCGCTGGGGGATGGGATGTATCTGGGCTGATACCAGGCCTAATGCAGGTTACAGGTGTAACTGCTTCTCCAGGTAAATATACTGAGTAGAATTAGATTGCTGTGCCCATTTTGGATAAACTAAATGTTTACCAGTTGGAATAGTCACAGCACATACCTATTTGCTACAACTTGGCTGTGTGTATATGTGTGCTCTTAGACTCATGCCCATTAAACAAAGCTTCCCTCATGGAAGGTTAGTACTCAACAATACGTCCGCTATATTTAGAAACTTGAGATTTTGTATAGGTATACTCAAAGGCTCCCTAAGAAAAGATTTTGAGAAATTCCAGTACGATCCACATAAAAGCTAAATCATAACCATGAAATGCTACTTCTAGGAATGTATGTATGTACCAACTTATATCTATTTGGTCTTTAATAATCAAGTACAATGCTCAATGATAAGATAGGTATCAATAAAAATGACAACTTTATTTAGTAGGATGGTCATCAGACACCAGTTCGGATGTAGCCGGCGCAATAGCTGCAGCGAAAGCAGCTTCCTCCGCTGTGATGGCAGCTCAGAAGCAAGTAGCCGCTGTAAGACACACCGCGTTGGAGCAGCAAAGTGCTGCTAGTGCTAAAGAAGCTGAAGCCGCTATTGCTGCTCATAAGAGGTAAGAAAGAATCCCCGTAGTCTCAAATAAAAGTTAAAGATTATTTACGGTAGATACCTAACCCTGATGACTCAAGATTGATTGAGCACTAAAGACTGTTAAAACCCACAGACCATATTATAATTTTACGTGCTGTGTCCAATCCTCTACCAACTCCAGTGGGTTTTAAAGGACATTTGAATTTGATGAGCATGGTCCTTCGAGTCGGATTGGACCAAAAACATTTAGAAATGAGATTTCTATGGGTCGGGTTTCATGAACCTTGAGCCTTGAAAATATCTTCCACCTATTTCAGTCCACATCTAAACCGATGAACTATTGAAACCTTGATAGATTTAGTAAGTAAAATTTTATTTTTTGACAGTGAAGAGGCATCAAGAGCTGCTCGAGCGCATGCCCTCGAAGCTGCTCAAGCCGCAGTGCACGCTCAAGCTCAATTGGCTGCGGCTAAGGCCCGCGCCGCCGCTGCCCAGAGGATAGCCGCCGCTCGGGAAGCCGCTGCGGCCCGAGCGATCCAGCGCGCTGCTCAAAATCAAGCTGCGAAGTTGCAAAGCGCCGGTATTTAGTCCCCTTTTTCAAAATTACGACATTAGATTTTATTTACTTAATTATACATTGATTTTTGATAAAATATTATCCATGCAATTATTATAGAACCACGATAAATATTGATTGAAACATAAGTCTGATTTCGTCATAAAATCAATTTTTGTTGGAGAAGCTAATTTCGAACATACCTTAGGTACTTACTTATTTTCAGTGAAAACGTAAGTCATTGTTATTTCAGTAAGTAATCCAAAAAAGTTACGTTTTCATCTGAAATCACAGTCCGCGTAACAGTACCTACCTACCTATTGGAAATCCGACTATCAAAAATCATAAGTAGTTAACTAATATATCACAGTAGATCATAGATATAAGTAGATACCTGAAGCCTGATGATACCAATAACATATTATTATTATTACGTCGCAGTTCCTATTTTGCAGACGAAAATGCCTAAAAAACAATTTCATCATATTCTAGATCTAGAAGCATTGAAGCTGTCAGTAATCCAGAGCTCCGGAGCTGCTGGTGCGGCTGGAGCGGCACAGCACGCAGCAACCGCCGCCGCAGCAGCTCTACGTCCAGCTGGATGGACACCTACTTGGAAAACTACCTACACTCCTTCCGGACCCTGGGCATGGGCTTAAGCTCCTCAAAGTCCCTCGAAAGAAACAAAATTAACAGTTACGAATAATAATTTACTAGCAAAGATTTGTTACGTATAGGTTGAAACACCGGTGTTAATTTTAGTTTATGAATTCCTTATGGAAATTATTATAATCAATTATGAAATAAGTAGATATACTTACTGACTTACTGACATAAAGGTGAGGTAGGTTAGTTACAAATACATAATATACGTGGTGCATGTGGAACTCTTTGCAAGAGATCTAAGTTCATCAATCAGTGGACGTATACCTATCGGTTTAGTTGATAGTTTGAAAATTGATAACGACGACGACGACATAATATTACGAGTAAGTAGACAGTGGTCCACGCGGTCCACTACGTGGTCCGCTTTAGCGGGCCGCGCACCCACGCGCCATACTAGTAATATTATGCAACTGCCTACATACATTCACAAAACGCCGATGATCTCTTATTAATTTTATGTCTAAAATCTAAATAAATAACTTGCTTGTTTTAATTGTTTTTTAATTTACTTGTATCGTTAGGTAGATTTATTTTAAGTTGTTAGCTTACTTATTTTTTTAAGTTGTGAGCTTACTTAATTTTGTTATTCTGATTAACAAAAACGTACAGTAGGAAAAAGAAATACGCATGAAAATCCTTTTTTTTTTTCAATGTCAGTACCTACTGAATTAAGTACCTAGTTACCTTGAATTAGCGAACTTATGACTGAATAGTATACCTAATTATAACCGGTTTTGCGTGGCGGGCTGCGTGGGCGGTCATGAAATTATGTTAGTGCCCAACCCAATATAAGAACCAATGAAAACAAAGTAGGTACGTACATACATTGTTGTTTTCATCAGTATTTATTTTTAGTGCCAGTTGTCAACAACTGCGGCTTGGTAGGTAAACGAAAATAAATTAGATATAAATAGCGTACATGTATGAAAACATTACATTGTGCGTTAGTCATTACGTAGTTCCTAAGTAGGTAATCTGTGATCATTGCAAGGCCTTGGCCGTTATATAAATAATCAAATATCTTTGGCTGGTGAAAAGTCTATAATTTTTGATCTAAGTATTGACAATAATCAAATATAATATAAATATAAATATTATATACTTAAATATAATATAAATATAGGTAAATCAAATAAATATTATAAATGCGAAAGTTTGGATGGATGGATGTATGTATGTATGGATGTATGTTTGTTACTCAATCACGCTCCAACGGATGAACGGATCTGGATGAAATTTGGCACATAGATAGATTATAGTCTGGAATAGCACATAGGCTACTTTTTATCCCGGAAAATTAAAGAGTTCCCGCGGGAACCGAAAAAACTTAATCCACGCGGACGAAGTCGCGGGCATCAGCTAGTATTATATATAAATGCGAAAGTTTGGATGGATGTATGGATGTGTGGATGTTTGTTACTCAATCACGCCCCAACGGCTGAACGGATCTGGATGAAATTTGGCACAGAGATAGATTATAGTCTGGAATAACACATAGGCTACTTTTTATCCCGGAAAATTAAGGAGTTCCCGCGGGAACCGAAAAACCTCGATCCACGCGGACGAAGTCGCGGGCATCACCTAGTATTATATAAATGCGAAAGTTTGGATGGATGGATGGATGTATGGATGTGTAGATGTTTGTTACTCAATCACGCCCCAACGGCTGAACGGATCTGGATGAAATTTGGCACAGAGATAGATTATAGTCTGGAATAACACAGGCTACTTTTTATCCCGGAAAATTAAGGAGTTCCCGCGGGAACCGAAAAACCTCGATCCACGCGGACGAAGTCGCGCCTAGCTAGTATTTTAATAATAATATTTTCTTTAATTTTTTAAGTAGGTAAGTAGTTATTTATGCCTCTAAATTGACTTAAACCACGCGAAGTACAAAACTGAAATCAGCCAAATTTTGCTAAAACTTTTACCCCCATTTAATCGTTATAACAAATCAACTCGCTATGAATGCAGATTCCAAAAGGGGACCCTAGACGGTCATGCGGCATGACATGCGTTACGTGCTGTCATGCATGCATGACCGTTTACATGACATGATTGATGTGAACGACATGCAAATTTGCAAATTTGCATGCAAATTTGCATGTCATTCACATCAATCAACACAATTAAACGGTCATGCATGCATGACAGCACGTAACGCATGTCATGCCGCATGACCGTCTAGGGTCCCCTAAATACTTTAACACTTTGAATGTCAATCACTCTACGTCGCGTGATCGCGTTCCTTTTCAATTTGGCCCGTCACGCGACGTCAAGTGATGAGTTCATACTTTTTTGTTCATAGTAAGTACTTATATTAATCTGGCAAACGCAGATAGGTTTATTGGATAGGGGCCTCTAGGAAAAGGATGGATCTGTCGTGAAGGGGGCGTGGCTTTTAGTGTCACGTGTTTGTTTTTGCGTAATGTAATTAGTGGTTAGTAGTAAAACACCATTTGGCCTACTAGCCAATTTTTGCTTAACAATCGTGTTAAAACGACAATCGTTTTCGGATCGGATCAAGAAGAAAAATATGTGCGCCATGTTTAAGCAAACCATTTTAAGAATGGCAACACTTTTTCAGTGGCCAGTGGCAGTGACGTTTGACTTTGATTGTCAAAATAATTTTTGGAAAAGTTTTCATGTCTCCTGTGCATGTCTCAATCGATCGTGGTTTTAATGAATAATTTTAAATAGGTACCTACCTACTCAAAATTCGCCATGATATTTATGTAGAATAAAATTGTTTAGTGATAATAACTAGCCTGTGTAATAAAAAAGAAAAGGTACGTATATTGATATGGTTACGTAAATTGAAAATTAGTTTGAATTCGCGTTTCCATTAAATTTTTTGAGATGAATAGACCTATTATTGTATTGAATAAATAAATACTTTAGGTATTTACTTAAATATTTTAAATACTTAGTAGATCGTATTAAGTATTTCCTTTTAATTGCTTGAAGCAATTATGCACTGCTACGGTTAAAACGCCGGAGTTGCGCTATTAAGTTTATCAATTTTATTTAATACTTAAAGAGAAAAATTAATATTATAAGTACTCCTCATTAATGCCTCAGACCAGATTGCAGTAAATAATTTTAAAGTTCAACTTTTCTAATCAATAATTTTAATTAACTTTACAGATTGTATGTATAGGTTAATCAGAATTATTTTATTCTTATAGAAGACCAATAGTCACTTTTTTACAGGAAAATAAACATGAGTTCTAAGCAAAACCCACCACCAGCTCAGCAGTTCAAGTGAGTGGATTTATCTTTTATTTATTGTAAGCGTCATACTAATGAAGTAATTTGCTTACATTGTATTTAAATTGTGTCATCTTGGTATGTGAAGATTTTATGGATTTTTGTAAGGTGTTGGACCTTGTAGTTTTAATGCTCCTTTAATGATGTAGGTAAGAATACAAAGAAATTTTTGCCAGTCAAAAAATTTAATTGTTGTTTATGAAGTCCTTTTAATTTTAGAAAACTCAAAGGCTCCTAAACTTAATATGACAATCATTTCATAACTGAAGTTGCTATAAAGATAGGAGTTCTAGGGAGTCTGGTGATCCACATTAGCTACTTAAAATAAGTATTAATATTTAATCATTATATATTATTTAATCAATTAAATATTATACTTAGCAATAAGTAAATCAATTAAACTAACTGAAGAAATTAAATTTGTTTGATGTAATTTGAACTTTATATATCAACTAGCCGATGCCTGCAACTTCGTCCACATGAATGAATGAATGAATGAAAAATTATTTACTGTACACATGGATTGAGGTTTTTGGTTTCCGCAGGAACTGTTCAATTTTCAAGAATAAAAAGTAGCCTATGTGTTAGTCCAGACTATAATCTATCTCTGTGCCAAACATCCAGATCTGTTCAGCAGTTCTGGCGTGGCTGAGTAACAAACATCCATCCATCCAAACTTTCGCATTTATAATATTAGTGTAGATTATTATTATAGTCACTCCTTATTAATATTATTATAAACCCTTAAAAATTTATAGTGCATAGTATGTTGATGGTAATCAAATTTCACATTTTTTCTGTAATATTCTGGTTATAATTAAAACATCATTGTATCATTATTTTATAAAAAGGAAGTTTAGAGGCAAAGTTAAAAAAAAATGTTTACAACACATCCCCAAAATAATAGAATTAAGAAATGCACGAGCATACAGGTATAATATTATATACTTAATTGAGTACCTTTCCAGGAGTTTGGTACATGGCAATTTCAAAACATTACATTTAAGAATTTTTAATTTTATAGTTTTAAGATGAGTTTATGTATGTTATGTTATAACCAGTAACCACAACTGTGTCCTTCCTATGCAGTGGCTGGTCATTAACAGAGTTATTTTTAGCATAATTTACATGTTTGCAGTCCATGTAGTTGTCTGAAAATAAAAAATGGTTAAGCATAGCCATCTAGGCTAACAATAATAATGAACAAGTACCTATACACAGTGTAATATTACTACATTTAGGAACTGTGGATCAAAAGAAACCTTATTGTTTGTGTCAAAGATTAATTTTGCAACAAATTGTTGTATTATAATAATTTAAATGAATATGAATTAGGCATTTACGTTGTAGGGCTGTTGAGTTGTTTGTCCTCTAAATAGTTACCTCTGGTGCTTATGGCAATATAATATTACTTTCTGACCTGCCATTGGTATTTCACGAGTTCTCCTTTTTAAGCCTCAGATAACAAATTTCAAGATTAATTGCAATGGTAATGACTAAGATCATATTAGTATTATTGTGTAGTTTTTAGTGAGGTTTATGTACTAAGGATTAGAATTTTGGCTTAAACCCAACTGTGTACTCAGCAATACGTCTAGTCAATATCCCTACCTAATCAATAACTATTTGGTAAATTAATATAATACTATAATATCCATTCTAATATGATAAATGCGAAAGTGTGTCTGTCTGTCTGCTACGCTTTCACGGCCCACCTGTTCAACCGATTTTGATGAAATTTGGTACAGGGATTGTTTGTATTCCGGGGAAGGACATAGGTTTTATCTCGGAAAATTAAGGAGTTTCCGCGGGAATTGAAAAACTTAATACACGCGGACGAAGTCGCGGGCATCATCTAGTTAGTAAATAATATTTTGAAAAACTTAATACAAGCGGACGAAGCCGCGAGGATCATCTAGTTAGTAAATAATATTGATTTAGAGCATAGACTTTACATACGGGGAAAATGAACTTACTTTTTTTATTTAACTTCCATAATTATGGGGTCCAGGGCTTGGCTTTGGATGCTAGGCATGAACCTCTATGTTTATGTTTCAAGCAATTACCACTTGCTTGCTTGAGAGTAAAAAGTTCTCATGCTTAACTAGTGAGCAAGCAATAAATGAGATACATGAAGGAAAGAAGTAGTTAGAACCTATGACCCATCAGTCCATAAATAATATTTATACAGTAGAGCTATTAAGATTTAGGGCAAAAAATTTATTAAATGGAGAACTTGAAAGACTCCATAAAGCCTTTTCAATCAATAAGAACAAGGGGATATCAATAATAGTAGTAGGCACTGTTTCTATGTTAGTTATAGTTATTAGGTACATTGTCAATTTATGAGGCGCGAGACATTGTATTGTAATGCCAATGGCCTCGTTCGCGAGACATGGAAGTTAGCCAAAATCCATTAATCGACAATTCGCTGCGTCTATATAGTGTATGAATGGTGGAACTCCTTTAAATTCTACATCGTTCGCGTGGATTTAGATTTTAGAAAATTCCGTGGGAACTCTATGATTTTCCGGGATATGCAGACGAACAGACAGCTACACACTTTTCCTCTTAAGTATACTAATATTAGTATGGATGGATTCAAAGTCATTTTAATTTTTGTGATTTTGTCTGCGTGGATTTAAGTCTTTAAAAAAACTTGTATAGTGTACCTAGATTTTGCCGAGATAAATTGTTTCATATTCCTTTAGGTACCTGCTCGTACCTAAAAGTCCTCTCTAAAATATGCCGTTTCCAAAATTAGCCTGGACATTTTTAAAACATGAATGAGAAGCGTAGTGGGCGGCGAAATGTAGAAAAGCGGAACCAATCTAGGTGGGACAACGTGAGCTAGGTCGAAGAATAAAATGGAGATACCTTCACACTTAACTATTATATGCTATATCATGGAAATGCGCAAGCTGTATCTATAATTCTATACAAATACATACTATAAATGCGAAAGTTTGGATTGATGGATGTATTGGATTGATGGATGTTTGTTACTTAATCACGCACGAACGGCTGAACGGAACTGGATTAAATTTGGAACAGAGATAGATTATAGTCTGGAATAACACATGGCTACTTTTTATCCCGGAAAATTAAAGAGTTCCCGCGGGAACCAAAAAACCTCAATATACGCGGGCGAAGTCGCGGGCTTCAGTTAGTTATGTAATACGGGTCTCCTATAATTTTGAGCATTTTTCTACTGTAGGTTATTATACCAAGTAGATTTCTTCAAGTAGATTTCATGTGTGTAATAATTTAACTTTTCCAGCTTACTGCCGAAAATTATAAATGGCGGTATCGCCGGAATTATCGGTGTGTCCGTCGTGTTTCCGTTGGACTTGGTGAAGACTCGACTGCAGAATCAAACAGTGGGGCCTAATGGAGAGAAACAGTACAAAAACATGTTAGTACAGTGAACCTACTTTTGTATAAATCACTGTACATAATTATGTATTTCCATGCTATTAGGATCCACACCGGTAAACTGGGTAGCACAAGTGTACGGGCACGAAACTAGCGGTAGCGTGGCGATGCGATTAGTCGGAGAGCTGGAAACGAATTTCGGGAACAATTTGAAAGAGGTCTGGTCTTTATAACCGACAAAAACGTCTTGGATTTTTTTTTCGAATTCTGTAAGTTTAAAATTTAAAGATAAAAAAATCAAGTTGCCAAAAAATGATTTTTTTGTTGCAAATGTTATATGCTACGCAGTAGCGAAATAACCGCAAACGCTCTACCAGACTGGCAGAACTGGATTCGCCAGTGAACGAAATTATATTTTTCCACAATTTCAACTTGCCTAAAGGACCTTCCCGAAATTCGTTGCCAGATCGGATTCCATTGCCCCGCTGTCGCCGTCGCTTGGCCGTCACTAGTTTCGTGTCTGACGCCTAAGCTGTCAGTTGGGAAATTGGCATGGCAATTCGTGCCGACTGAGGGATCAGGTGCATGATCAGCGTTGTATAGGATACCTCGAGGCATGGTGGTCACGTGGCCTAAGGGCAATACTGACTACTTCGCACCTCCAGGCTGCTAGCCTGTTGCCTATTAAGTAATAAATTTTAGGTGCGGCTCAGAAGTCGGGCCCCCATGATCTGCACCTGACTAAACTAGACCTACTTACCTAAACTATGGAGAACTCCAACTGTATAATATTTTGTTTCAACCACAGAAAAATTCGCTTTTTATAAATTATTTGGTCTGCTATTCTAATTATTTTATTTTTAATAAAATATTTGTATTTTCCTCCTCCTCTATTAATGATGTACAAGACTACACCCGATATGAACCTTCTCTTTGTGCTTCTATATCTATACCAACAAAATGCAAAAATTGTACCTACTTCAAGTACTTGAAAGTGAGTAATAACTGCAATAAGTGTGTTTTTAAACCTTTATTTGTCCTAACACACTCTCATATTACCCAGGTTGGATTGTTTCAAACAAACCTACAGAGCTGAGGGCTACTTCGGTATGTACCGAGGGTCCGCGGTCAATATCATCCTCATTACGCCAGAGAAGGCCATCAAGCTCGCCGCTAACGATATGTTCCGGTACCACCTCACACTGCCCGATGGGTATGTATAACAACTATACATAATATAAAATCATTAACTGACCGTCTTGTCTGTCATAATCCGCCGTGAGATTTTCATTTATCTTTGCGCCGAGTCTGCAGAAATCTTAGATTTTGCATGTATATTCTCTAAACCTTCTATTATTATAGAGCTTCTACTAGGAAAGACAAATCATACTAATATTATAAATGCGAAAGCGTGTTTGTTTGTTGGTTTGGCCTTCAATCACGCCGCAACAGAGCAACGGATCGACGTGATTTTTGCATGGGTAATGGGTATAGTTGGGGACCTGGAGAGTGACAAAGGCTACTTTTTATCCCGGAAAATTAAGGAGTTCCCGTGGGAATTTAAAAACTTATTCCACTCGGACGAAGTCGCGGGCATCAGCTAGTCGTTTATAAATTACTAGCTGATGCCCGCGACTTCGTCCGCGTGGATTGAGGTTTTTCGGTTCCCGCGGGAACTCTTTAATTTTCCGGGATAAAAAGTAGCCTATGTGCTATTCCAGACTATAATCTATCTCTGTGCCAAATTTCATCCAGATCCGTTTATCCGTTGGAGCGTGATTGAGTAACAAACATACATCCATACATACATACATCCATCCATCCAAACTTTCGCATTTATAATATTTATATGGACTAGCTAGTAGTTGATGCCTGTGACTCCAACTGCGTGGATTGAGGTTTTCGGTACTCGCGGGAACTCTTTAATTTTATTTCAATTATTTCAAGACGGGGTCTGTTTCAGTTTTCATGGAGTTTCAGATAAAAATGCGCAGTACCTACTCATACATTACATACAACTGTGAAGCATGTGGCAATGCAGGTTTATCATGACTTATCTTTAGAATACATCAAGATGTAATCAACGACGATCACCTACCTGGTAACCTGCCGGCAATTGATAAGAAAGATCTATTTATAAATTGCATCATACTGATTGGTTACGCTTAGGTATATATTGTGTGCTTAGAGCTATATTATCAACTATCAAGATTAGGTTAATGTTTGATTTATTTCTCACAAGATGATGCGCGCGAATTTGTCCACATAGATTTACATTTTTGTTTTATTCTATGAGAATCTATTAATTTTTCTAGACAAAACGAATGTCATTCTTCAGAATGCAAGCTATCTTAGAAGAGGTACCCTAATTCTTTTCCATACATTTTAATATGCAGCCTCTGCCTTTGCGGTGACTAGTTTCTATAACTGCATAGCTATAAAAATCAAGACATAGTAATAAGTAGTTGATTTTTAAAATAGCTTTTTTTTTTGCTCAGATCACTGCCAGTGGTTCGTCAGATGGCCGCTGGTGGTATGGCGGGCGCGTGTCAGATCGTCATCACTACGCCCATGGAGCTTCTTAAGATCCAGATGCAGGACGCGGGCCGACAGGCTATGGAGGCTAAAAAAGGTAAACTCACTGTCCCGCTTGTAGCCAACTTGATCAAGAAACTAGATACCTATATCGAATATCGATGCTTGAATTGTTGATCTAATTTCTATCCACCTTGGTGTCTGACTGACAGACGCCAAGGTGGATTTTGAGAAAATGTTGAGACGACAACGACAAGTCGCGGGACAGCTAACGCGTGCGTGAACACAACCAAGATTGGTTGTGTTTACAATTCTTCATGATATTATCCAGCTACTACTTTTTGCTACGTAAATATTTTCGCCGATAAGTTTTCTTATATGAATCTGTTTCCACGTAAAAATAACTGACTAATTTATGTAAGTAGGACTTAGTTATCCTTTGAAACACGATTGCCGGACGCGATAGTCCAAAGCAAATTCTTACTGATGTGAACATAATATCTTGTTATTACAGCGGGCAAGAAATTCGAGCGCATTACGGCCATGCAATTAACTCGAAACCTGCTCAAAGAGCGCGGTATACTCGGGCTCTACAGGGGCGTGTCAGCCACGGCCGCGAGAGATATCTCCTTCAGTATCGTGTACTTCCCGATGTTTGCTATACTCAACGACCTTGGGCCTCGGGAACCCGGCGCTGCTAGTCCGCCATTCTGGTAAGTTACTGGTAATGGTAGACTGTTCAAAGAGCGCGGTATACTCGGGCTCTACAGGGGCGTGTCAGCCACGGCCGCGAGAGATATCTCCTTCAGTATCGTGTACTTCCCGATGTTTGCTATACTCAACGACCTTGGGCCTCGGGAACCCGGCGCTGCTAGTCCGCCATTCTGGTAAGTTACTGGTAATGGTAGACTGTTCAAAGAGCGCGGTATAGTCGGGCTATACAGGGGCGTGTTAGCCACGGCCGCGAGAGATATCTCCTTCAGTATCGTGTACTTCCCGATGTTTGCTATACTCAACGACCTTGGGCCTTGGGAATCCGACGCTGCTGGTCCGCCATTCTGGTAAGCTACTGGTAGTGGTAGACTGTTCAAAGAGCGCGGTAAACTGGGGCTATACACAGGCGTGTCTGCCACGGCCGCGAGAGATATCTCTTTAAGAGGATCTCGAACGCGACGCGAGTAGGTATTTTCAATAATGCTATCTGTTTCACAATGCTTCGCTGCCTTCTCCGTATCGTGCGATAGAGAGAGTTGCAAGTCCAGTAGGCATATGCCTACATTTTATTCTTGAAATATTGTTTCGAGTGATAACGTTTTTACCCCCCAAACGTTTACGAAATTAGACAATTTTGGTCTCATTAGATTCAGTACACCTTAATCTAGGCTCGTACGTTTTATTTTTATAGTATTTTAGTTTAGTTAAATTTTAAAAAATTAAAATCGTCAATTTCGTCAAGGAAAACATAGGGACATGGCACGGATACATATATTATGGATTTTATGGTGCAAGAATATTTTTTCTATTGTAATTATCCACGGAGGAAACAGATAAATACGTTTGTATGGAGAATCCGCCGTGGCATTAGGTACCTCTTAAGGCGTTACCAGACGATATAGTTTAACCGCTCGTGTATCGGTGCAGGTGGTCGTTCCTGTCGGGCTGCGCGGCGGGCTCGACGGCGGCGGTGGGCGTCAACCCCATGGACGTGATCAAAACGCGCATGCAGACCATCACAAAGGACGGCCGCCAGTACAACTCCATCATGGACTGTATCACGTGAGTTCACGTTGTGTTTGAATTCGTGGAGGCAATTAATTTATTTAAATTTTCGTGAAGGCAATGGAAAATTCCTGTACGGCATTCAACTTAATTTTAAAAAGTGCAAAATATTATGTATATTGCATTAAAGGCACACAAAATTTACTTACTATAGAGGCCAGTGTACGTAAAAACAATATATTTTAGTAATTTAAATACTTAATTTAAAAAATGGTCCGTCAATGTTCAGTAGGTACTACTTAATAAAAATATATTTATTTTGTAAAAATAATTATTATTTCTGTACATTAAATATATAATTACACATTTAAAAGACAATGCGCGTATAGGTTCATTCAATATCATCAAATCGGTAGTATTCAATTAAAATGTTTTTAAATCTACCACTAGAAACTCGGCGGTTGCTCTTTAGGTTTAGGTGGTCGTCTGTCATTCTTTTTTTTATAGACTAGTGCTTGGGGGAAATTTTGTGATGATGCAGAATAAGGTTGAGCGGACTTGCCTAGAAGATTCCTATTCACTCTTGATTTGAAGATAGCAATATTAAAAGTGGTGGGGAAAACAGAAGCCGAAACTTCGCTTTCACACACAACGTGTCTAAAATTAAATAATATGTCTGGTCCCTCAAATCTTGTAAATATTTTATTGATTGAATCTTACTCAACTTAGATTTATACATATATATGTAATTTACTATATTATATACATTTCACATATTTTATGAAAATTTCTGTGATTTCCAGAAAAACGTTTTCTCAGGAAGGCCCGACGGCTTTCTTCAAGGGAGGTGCGTGCCGTATGATCGTCATAGCGCCTCTATTCGGCATCGCACAAGCCATTTACTACATAGGCATAGCAGAAAACTATCTAGGTGTTAAATAAATTCACCAGTTTTAGAGAAATTGTCGCCGTATTTAATTTTATTATTTTAATTTATTGTGTTAAGTCTTTAGTGTGTTGGTCCATGGACCATCGCACGACGGGTCGTATATCGTAGGTGTATCGTGACCACAAGTCGTCGTGCAGTGTGTCGTGGAAATACGCGCGTAAATAATCACGTCGATTTTAAAGCGGTAAGTCACATTGTACCTCATTGTGAATTTATGTTGAGCATTTTTGAAAAAAAATCACTTATGTTGGCGACATATCAATTAACCGCGCGTTTTATTTTTCACGAAAAGTGTGAAGTGGCTTTTAAAGTTAACACTTTTTGCACCAATTGTTTAATTAAAAATTAAATATTTTTAATTAATGTTGCGAAACGTATATATTGCAGATTGATGTTTTAATTCTGAACAAAAATAAGTAAACGTTCGTTCATAATAATGATAAAAATTGTAAAAATAAGTATGTTTTACCTTTAAAAAGATGTCAATTATCTTGTTAGATCAGTTGCAAATACGTATACGTATTACTAACAGGATACAATCAAAATACATTTTTGTACATTTTTAAAATTATTCAGGCCAATCTGCAAAAGAAATAGTATGTTTGCAGGGTGGAGACACTACGGTCTGAAAGCCAGCTTTATTTCCATTAGCATATGGTTGAAAACAAAACAGAAAAAGCCATGCACCGCTTGCCACGTTTTATTTAAACCGTACTATAAAGTAAATAAAGATGACTTTTATATGCTATCAAAAAAGCCGCTCCACTCTGCGGGTAAAAGAAAATTAACTATGTATTTGTGTATTTATGTAGCTTATTATATTTTTAAGTAATTTTGGGTGAACTTTTCATTTATAACATGACAATGAAATTTATTGATATGGCCAAAAAGAAGGTAAAATACAAACGTAGATAAATATCGCAATAATCACAAAATAATAGTGCAAACTTTTCCCATTTTACTTTAAGACTAAATATCGTTAATGACAAATTTAAATGTTAAGATGTCTCAAATTAGGCCGTTGTTACAGCGCGTCGTCTGAAATGTAAGCCTTAAGGTAATATAAAAGTTACATGTGAAATTCATGATATTAATTTTCATAAATTTAATTTTTTGTCCATAATTTTTAAGTCATTGACCCACTGCACCGCACGCTTTGCACAAACAAGCTACTTAAGATATTATAATAAACCGACAGACTGGAAATACCTTCTTTTCTACTAGTCAGAGTTTTCTAGTGCGGGGGCAATACAACCAACAGGGGGATATCTTCAAGCTGGTAGAATTTTCGATACAAAATTCAGTCATTCTAGCACAAAATTATTGACTTAGGGGTAGATATACGAAGGTAGGTTTTGGTAGAGTAGATGAGGTTCTGCAATTTGTTAGGGTGTCAATCCACGATATGGATAATCATACTAATATTATAAATGCGAAAGTGTGTTAGTTTGTTGGTTTGTCCTTCAATCACGCCGCAACGGAGCAACGGATCGAGGTGATTTTTGGCATGGGTATAGTTGATGACCGGAAGAGTGACATAGGCTACTTTTTATCCCGAAAAATTAAGGTGTTCCCGCGAGAATCAAAAAACTTAAACCACGCGGACGAAGTCGCGGGCATCAGTTAGTATTATATATTCTCACTGTGCTACTACGTAAGAAAGCGACATTCATTCCCCCGCGAAGCGTAGTTCTTGTATCTATGTCTAATGTCTATCTATTCGAATACTTCGAATTCGAATTCTTCTTCTATGCGCTGCAGTGGGCAAGTGGCTTTATTTTTACCTACCATTATAATCTTAGAAACACGCTTATAACACGCCACACCAATCGTACTGAGTCGTGTCAATAATACTATTATGACAAAAATACTTTCAACACCTGACTCGACGCGTTATTGTAGACTTGGCGTGATACAAACACAGTAAACAGATACAACCAGTATGGAAACTACCTAGAAACGTTCGAAACAGCTCACTCACACAAACATGCGCATCGACGAGACCCCTAAGCACTCGTCGCAGTGCCGTCAGTACTGAGTGCCGCGTAATTACGTGTCGTGGTCCGTGGATGCGTGTTTGTGTGAGTGAGCTGTTTCGAACGTTTCTAGGTAGTTTCCATACTGGTTGTATCTGTTTACTGTGATACAAATGTGTCTGCAACTTAATTCAATTCAATATTTATTTATTCAATTTAGGTACAGTGTACTCTTTTTGACGTTCAAAAACCTTCAAAACATGATACTCTTTTAGTAATATTGCCGTGACTTCGAATATTGTAATGTTTGATATAGCTGCAGACTGCAGTTCCTAGTTTCATATTTAGAGTAACCGCAAACACATTGCTGTGCTGTTGTGTCGTGATGCGTCAGGCATTTTCTTACGTGAGCGACAAACGTGAATACGTGACTCGATACGACGCGACGCGACAATAGGGATGATGACAACTCAATCAAATCTGCAACTCTTTATCAAACTTAAAAACGCACTTCTAGTATGGAAGTTGTATGAAATTCACAGTTGTGACGTCATAAAATTTCATCGCACTTTTTTTCTTTACTCTTTATTTTAAAATGGTTATCAAACTTAAAACTAACCGAGGATGTGAATTTCAGGTCTTTTGGAAGACCCTCTATTTATTAATCAGTTAGAAATAATTTATTTTTGATATAGGCATCATCCCTATTTCAAACGGTACATAGCCTATGGTGTCGCGTGTCTATTATTTCCTATGGAAGCGTATCGTGTCGCGTTACAAAACAAGGGCAATTAATCGCTCATTAAGGGTCTGTGTAGACCTGCACACTTGCCGTGCCGCTCGGCATTGACGCTTGCGATGCGCTCTGATTGGTCCATCGTCGCGCCAGGTAGCGTTGCAGCACATCACAACAGTTATGTGTCAGTTACGTTAAATTAAGCTCAATTGTTTTTTATTTGTACAAGTATAGTGAGAGCTGTGAAAGTGATATTATTTTTAGCTGCTGCTACAATAATGTGTAATTGACCTAATTGACTATGTTTCGTATGTACCAAAGCTACAGTGGGCGTATTATAGCCATCGTTTGATATAATTAATATTATGTAAAGACATATAGAGAATGTGGCGCAATATCTGATGACAATTGGAAACTCAACTTTAATCATCAGGTGGATCACACTAATGAATTATTACAAGCGATATTTGACGATGACGATGAATGACGATATGTTAACGCGATTACAGTTTGCACAACTGTTGCAACTTGTAATCGCATCAACATATCGTCTTATGTAAGCTCGCTCTGTTGCATTAGCAGCCTATTATAAAGCATCTATTTAGCTGAAAACACGCTCTCAATTTTTATAAAGCTTTTAGAAATTTTATATCTTTTTTGTGTCATTTATTCCAATTATTGTTTAGTCAATAAAATGCCGTCAATATTTGACCCTTTTGTGATCCATGGAACATATTGCATTATTGTAGTTTACCAGCAGGTTTTGTTATCGTGTTTACGTTGTTCTTTTAGTGATTGTCTATTGAGTGTACTCAAAAAATTAGCTTTTAAATTTATTGTTGTTAAGTATATGATAGTTTCCTGCTAGCTTATTCTTATTAAGCATTTAATTTTGCAGGACTTTGAGTGACAGTTATATATTTATTGCGTTTGACGTTCGGGGTATGGATCAGGGCAGATAGAACTGCAAAAACTACTACGTAGATAAATATCGACTTTATCCCATGCGAATAGAGTTATAATTAGTTTACACATACAATTAACTCTTGCGCTTTTGTAATATAACTCAATTTGGAATGGATATGAATGATATTTAAATATCCGAAGAAAAATGTTGCAATTCTATCAGCGCTGGCCCTAAATGTAGATTAATTGATGAACTAACATCATTATTATAAAACTAATTACACAGAAGGCATGGTTAAAGAATATAAGTTCCTAGCGAAAATGGGATCGTTTCTCGCAATAAATAAATAGTCTAACAGCAATAATATAAGCTTAGCTAGATAAAAATGTTTAAAATATACAATGATGAAGTGTGGTAAAGAAGAATATAAGAATTAAAAGGCGATATTTTTTTCGTTTTTATTTTTATTTTATTTATACATTCTATGAATACTTTAGAGCTTGGATTAGAATGAAATAGAGCACTTTAATAAAATACACCAATTTTTTTTTACATTAGAAGTGTTTGACTCCTATTGGTGGTAGCCAGAAATTAAAAAGTATTGTGGTTTAAACTATGTATTGACATCAAAATATCTCTAATAACTACATTAAAGAATTTACTCCACTGAGTCATACTCATGACTCATGACAAATGTTAGCCAACCCTAAAAAAAAAAATAAGTTCCGATAGCTTCCAATATGGTGTGTATCTAATATTTTATCATCATATCATTATTGTCGTCTTGATGTGTAACTTGGAAGTTATTCTTGATATCGATGTTGTTCAACTATCGATTTGACAATAAACACATTTTATATCGAATGTAAAATCGTTGTTATAGTAGTTTTACTAGTAGGTACCTAATCTATATACTTAAATAGGTGCAACTCGAATAGGCAAATATAATCAATTGGAAACTCTTATGTTTTAGAGAAACTCTTAGTGGTAAGTGTTTATGTACCTATGTCGGTTTCCTAGAATGAAGATAACAGAATCAGTGTCAATTGTTCTAACTGTTCGTCGTAGGTGAAAAGTCGTGATGGGAAAGCGAAGCGTTGTGAAATTTATAGAAGTGACGAGTAAAAATGGTAATTAGGTTTATTCATTCTCATAATATCTGCGTTTTAGCTGCGACGTCATGCTACTCATAAAAATAAATAAAAATAAATAAAGAAATAGTAAATGTCATGTGATACTTAATCAAAAATTTTCAAGATTCCCCAACGCTTCTCTTTCGGTTCTCTTTTCGATGAGTCCCTTGGGTTATAGCGTATCTGTTAAAAACGTCTATTATGCATCCATCCAGTGTTTCAAAATACAATAATTATTTGTAAGAAATGTTTTTTTTTCTGTCCTAAGACATGACCATAGCTCTGAAAGCTGAAGCAAATTGTTAAAAGCTAGTCAATAGACTTATTGTTAACAAAAATATTATACTTATCGCTTGTAAAGTGTACAAAGTTGTTTTGTGTGTTTTGTGCTGTAAATCATATAACTTCCGAACATTCTTTTCTAATTTCTATTAATGTTTTATTGATTTGTACCTATCTCAAATTCGGTGTATTTCCATACAGACATTAGAGTTGAGGTTTACTAATGCTTTTTCTTATGTCCGAAAGACAAATAACTGTTATATTATTATTTTTATTTTAATATACCTAACATTACAAATCATGAATTATAAAATAAATTGATTTTATCCATGAAATTAATAAAAGTGTGTAAAATCTATGGTACACCTGCTGAAATTGCATTATAGTAAGGAATTGGATTTAGATGTTCCAAATAAATGAATGTAAAATGTTTCTATGAAATTTTATTTTATTAATAGGCCTGGGTCCCGCTGCAGAACTGAAACCGAGTGAATTAATTACTTAGTGGCACTGAATTAATAGTTTGTGACTAGTGGTTCGCCCCGAACTGAGACCTCGCGGTATCACAGAGCGCCATCTATTGACATCATTGTCAAGTTCTGTTAAAAGTACTGAAGCTCATTAAAAATTAAATAATTTCGTTTCCCTATTATTTTTATCTAATTTTAGTATTTGTTGTTCAAGTATAGGATATAATGCAAATGATTGATCCAGTTTCAGGCTCAGCGTTTGAGAAAATTGAGAGTTCTGAAATCTGAGGTTAACTTTGGACATTAGTCAATCTCCACTTTGAAAGCCCCCCATTTCGTCAATTTTAGGGGAAAAAATAAAAAAAAAATTTTTTTGGACTCTATTCCTAATTATCTAATACCTATCTTTAAAATGATATACCGCAACCCTATGTAACGCTATAAAAAATATTTTACTTAGGTACTTCGCATTCGCTTCTATGAGAGCCCCCCTGAAATAAAGATTTTTTTAACTTTTTAAGCCATATTCGGCGGGAGGCCATCGGTTTACATCATGGAATTTGGAATTACGGCTTACGGTTTACATATTAAAGGTATTTTTTGAAGTAATTACGTTCAGTAATTCAGAAGTTATAAGGCTCTGACAGACGGACAAGTGCCAATTCACTCGAGTAGACTCAGAGCGGTAGGTAAGTAGGTTTATTTATACAAACGAGTTGACCATCGTCACGAGTTTATAAAAACCTTAACGCATGTGTTACATCACACAAAGTTTTTCAATACAATATACTTAGCGAGAAAAGAAAATAAAACTCAAGTAACTATGTGGGTACTAGGAACTCACTACAAAATAATTTGTTTCGAGATTATTGGTGGCTACTAATGGAGAACACAAAATGGCAAAATATTATTATCAAATATACCTAAAATCGGAGCGTAGATCATGTATATTACATTAGTTTTTATTTCACTTGCAGCAGCAATACATGCAGTATTTCCGAAGTTATAACGACGAGAAGTTTCAGCCCTTTTTTGAATTTCCGAGATTACGCGCGCTCATAGTTTGACGTCACACCCACGGTTATGACTCATTTTTGGGTCTTCGGGCACTTTGGGGCACATATAGAAGAGTTTAACAGGTGTTATATCTGTTGAATTGAAGCACCAAAGCACAATACAGTATTTTTTCCATTTTTACCACAGAGAACTTTATAATTTTGATTTTTACTGCGCATCGACTAGGATTCTGACGTCATCGGCTTTTTAAAAACCTTCGGCCGGAAATACGCACTTTGATCGTAAATATCTCAGCCATTTTTTAAGATATGAAAAAAGTAAAAACACAGTTTTTCTCGTAATTTTTTGTAAATTTATTTGGCATGTAAAGCAAAAAACGTTTGTCAGACCCATTGCGCGATTTTTTTAGTTGATGTAATGTTATTATTCCACATCACATAAACAGCTCGCATTAATTGAATACTTCTAAAAACCAATAACTCAACCAAACCAACGAAATATAATTTGAAAACAACAACCAAATGAAACCTTGAATGAAACTTAAAAATGGCGCGTTTTTGTAATTGTGTTTTTTTAAATTGGTTTCATAGCTATGAAACCAATTTAAAGCTCTAGATTGTAGCGCTCTAGATTGTAGCGCTCAAATTCGAGCCTCGACACAGAGCCTCGACCTCCGCTACTCCTCTAGGAGCACAGGCTCATAGAATAATGAAGACTATAGAAGTAAGATTGTGTTTTTAGTTTGTCACTAGGTAGGATTTTCCTAGTGATGGGTGGCAGTCGTTTATATTATTGTATAACATACGTAATCTGTGAAATATAAATGATGATTTTTGTATAAAACAATCTTAAAATAGAGAATGCTTTAGTATCCTTAAAGAGCCTAAAACAGTATCCATACAGTTACTTTTTATTTTTGGCTGCCTGTTAGCCGATCACGTTCACGTTAGACGGCAGTCGTAATTCCTTCCTCCATGCACAGGCTAGGATGTCTGTGCTAGCGGCAGTCGTAATTCCTTCTTCCATGGCTAGGAGCAAAGGCTAGACGTTTAAAATTATGTTCTGTGGCCTCGACTATTCAGCGTTTACTTTTTGATTTAAATTCTGAAAAACAACAACAACAAGTCAGTCTAAAAATCTTTGATTAATAATAACTGTGAATAATCCACAGGAATAATCTTGACCTAGAAATACCACAGAGAGCTACCTACCTATAGATATCAAAGAAAATCAAAGATTTCTCCTCGACACCAAATCTTTCACATTTTCTTCGTTATCGCCTGGCAGATGGTAAACAGGGATTTATTAGGTACCTACAACCACAGATGTAGTACCAGATACCGCGCTCGGAACACGGCAGACGCGCCAACAAAGCGAATACAAAACGAAAAGCAAATACAATTCTCAGTTAGTAGGCTGTAGGATGCGACGCGTCGAGAAGTTTTGACGTGACGTGTGTGTAGACAAGTTTCTCAAAATAATGCCGTCTTGTGTCTTGAAACACTGTAAAAATTGTTACCAAAAATTAAAAAAGGAAGATGGTGTTTCGTTTCATAGGCAAAAATTTATATTTTCATTCTGTTAGATTTTTTTTCCATGATAATTAATTGCTGATGACTTGAAACACAAAACCTCAACGATATCTATCAATGTTGCTAATTTACGTTGAAATATTTTCCCTTAAATTAAAGGTGTAAATGGGCTGATAATAGATAGTTTTTTTTTGTGAAACAGCTACGCTGCCGGCTTATTTCGAAGTACGCCGATTAATTTATAGGTACGCCAGCTGCTTGGTACGCAGATGGTACGCAGGCTACTTTGGTGGTACGTAGGCTACTTTTAAGGTACGCCAGCTACTTTCGAGGTGCGCAGGCTACTCTGGTGGTACGTAGGGTACTTTGGTGGTACGCAGGCTACTTTTAAGGTACGCCAGCTACTTTCGAGGTACGCAGGCTACTTAGGTGGTACGTAGGGTACTTTTAAAGTACGCCAGCTACTTTGGAGGTACGTAGGCTACTTTGGTGGTACGCAGGCTACTTTTAAGGTACGCCAGCTACTTTAGAGGTACGCCGGCTACTTTAGAGGTACGCAGGCTTCTTTTAAGGTACGTAGGCTACTTTTAAGGTACGCCAGCTACTTTCGAGGTACGCAGGCTACTTTGGTGGTACGTAGGGTACTTTTAAGGTACGCCAGCTACTTTGGAGGTACGTAGGCTACTTTGGTGGTATGCAGGCTACTTTTAAGGTACGCCATTTAGAAGTACGCCGGCTGTTTTAGAGGTACGCAGGCTACTTTTAAGGTATGTAGGCTACTTTTAAGGTACGCCAGCTACTTTCGAGCTACGAAGAGCTGTACGAGGTACGTACGTACCTCTAAAGTAGCTGGCGTACTTTAAAAGTAGCCTACGTACCACCAAAGTAGCCTACGTACCTCGAAAGTAGCCGGCGTACCTCTAAAGTAGCTGGCGTTCCTTAAAAGTAGCCTGCGTACCACCAAAGTAGCCTACGTACCTCCAAAGTAGCCTGCGTACCTCTAAAGTAGCTGTCGTACCTTAAAAGTAGCCTACGTAACACCAAAGTAGTCTGCGTACCGCTAAAGTAGCTGGCGTACCTTAAAAGTAGTCTGCGTACCTCTAAAGTACTCGGCGTACCTCTAAAGTAGTCGGTCTACCTCTAAAGTAGTCGGCTGATATTACACTATCATATATTCATCATATATATATGATGTCATATCTGTCAAGTTCTATGATCATATTTATATGATGCAGTTCTTCATTTTTACATATTACACTATTGACCCACATATGATCATATAAACGTCATATACTATCAAGATGGTTAACGATATAGCCGTGTTTTCCGTTGCTATAAGTGCAATTATTTTATTAATTGCATTTAAAAAAAATGGTGAAAAATAAAACTAGAAATAAAAGACGAATTTGGGTTAGATCGTGTGGCGAAACGTCCCATATTATGTGTACTCATGTGGGGTCAATGGACGAGTCGTCAAGTATATATAACTGTGAATAATTGCTTATGTACTCACATGAATCCTGAATGTCTAGCTGCTTGTAGAGTATCATCGATCTGATCTGATCCGTCTATCTGCTTCGCTTTAGTATATCTGTTAGACTGGTCTCATACCTCCTAATTGACCCGTGCTTTCTGTAACCCAAAAGTTGAACCGGGCAGACGTTGTCGACGTGACAACGTCCGCCCGGCCAGCCCTATTCATACCCCCGCTGCCAGCGTTACAGTGTTGGCAACGGAGGTACTACGTCTAAACCTATCATCTCTAAGTGCCCTGATGACAACACACAGGAAGTCACCGCCTTTCGGTATTCTCAGTCCGAAAGGGAATATGTTAAACTGCGGTACCCCCGCTGCCAGCACCGTGATACTGGCACGGAGGTGGTGCGGTTTAACCTATCATTAAACTGTGGTATTACGCGGCGCAAAGTCTCCAGCCAGGTAGACGTAACCCTCAGCGATCCTGGGACCCACGCCGCGCGATTTTGCGGCATGGCGTCCCACACCGGGGCAGGGCTACGTCTTAGCATATCTGCTAGTTCATTCCATGAGAGTCACATCTCAGGCCGGGTAGACGCAACCCTCAGCTCACTGCTGTCGTTTAATGTTTATTGGGACCCACGCCGCGCAATTTTGCGGCATGGCGTCCCATGCCGGGGCAGGGTTGCGTCTCAGCATATCTGCTGTCTTTAGTGCTTTATGAGACCCCCGCCGCACCCATCATCATTCCTATCTAACAAACGCGTGGCCACGAGTTTGCTTCTTATAGAGTACACAATAGTACCCTCAAGCAAACTACATTTATATGATTATCTAGTAATTTCATTAGACACGTAATACAGTTTATCCACATGTAATTATTAGTGAATAGTCAATAATTGGCGTAAATAACTATATATCAAGCACTCACCAATGGGTTTAGCACGTGAAGCAAAGAGGCAGCGTTCCAAGATGTTCACCGGCGGCAGTGGTTGTGAAAATGGCCGCCTGATGTTATACAAGAATATTATTCGCATAAAGACCATAGACTAGGTATACTTGTGTCTTTGAAACAGACACAGATTTAAATTTTTACGGCTCTAGACTCTAATCATTTTGACCATTGAATATTTGACAAGTATAATAATTAAGCGTACATCTAATAATGTATTTAGTATTATATTCGTAGTTTATTTTACCTTCTTTCGCGATCGAACGTCGCGACAGATCGTGGGTAGCAAGGCGATCAGATTATTATATAAACACTTATTTTCCTCGTAGAGGCTAATTAGTCTTTTGTAGTTTCGATATTCCAGTCGAAATTCTTTGTTTTATTTGGAAGACGCCATCTTTTTTGGTTAGATGGATACACAGACTAAGTAGAGATTGCTGCGCATGACAGATATGATCCTACTTGTACGCAAGCTTTCAAATAGGATCCCATAACTATGATCATAGACAAATGTACATATTACACTATCATATTTTCTTCATATAAAAATGACTCATATATCTATGATCATATATATATGATAATGTAATATCAGCCTACGTACCACCAATTTAACTGGCATATCTTGGAAGTATCTTGGAAGTATTCGTCGTACCGCTAAAGTACTCAGCGTAGCTCCAAAGTAGCCAGCGTACCACCACAGTAATATGCGCATCTCCTTTTCCAGGATACAAGCTATTCTCCTACCATATGTTGAAATCGAAGGCCTAAAGAAAGAACCAACAAATAGATTTTCTTTCATTAATTTGGCACTTTTTCATTAATCTGGCAACATTTCACGCACACTGATGCATGTGTTCAGACAGTGCTGTCACGCACACTCGAATAAATTTTGGCCGCACTTCCATGTTCCGAGCGCGGACCGCGGTATCTGTTTACTACATATTTTGTGCCTACAACGTAGTGGTTATATTCTCTTGCGTACCTACTACCCAGTAGGTACGAGACTGGCGTGGTGTCCTCCAATTCTTTAAGCAGTGCAGGGCCCAGGGGCATGGGCCACTTGCGCCAAAATCAAAATACTTAGTGGCAATCCTTCAAGCATTGATTTCCTGTCTCTGTCGTAAATGAAAACTTTCTTCTACCTTCTACGTAAGTCGTAATTCCCACAGGTAATTCCTAATTCCATGACCTACTACCTTTGATTTTAGTAACCAGAGACAGTAACCAATGGTACCTAATCTGTGGATCTGTCATAGTCAAAAAACAAAAGTCAAAACTATTCAAAACTCAAGTATTGTCTAATGTCTATGGACTAATGCAAGTTTTGTGGTTTTGACGCTGAGATTTGCTTTTGCTTTCTTGTAATAAAATATCCAGTTTCTTATTTAAATAGTGCTAAATAAAAGTAAAGGACCTAAGCAGTGCTACATTATACGTTTCTAAAATGACAACTTTGGGCCCTAAGAAGGATGGTGGACCGAACATCGAGTTCTTTCAATCGCCGGAATCTCTGACACAATTCGACCAAATTCGTGTTTGGTTGCAGAAAAACTGCAAGAAGGTACCTAAATTATTTCTATGATTTAATCTAAAAATTCAAGCGGTTCATTTTATATGAGCTGTGTTTATCGATAATTCAGAGAAGCGTTCTTGCTAACGATGCCAAACATCGATGATGCCAAATTGCAGTTTACGTACAGCCTAACCTAATAATAGCTAATGAGAGAGATATTATGATAACCTGCATCTTTATATTGCATAGTCCGGCTTCAGGATTGGTGGTTGTCATGGTGTTTGTTTGAAACATTGAAAACAAAAATACTTTAAATGCTTTTACAATAATTATGTTTTCTCAAACATGCTTGGAAATTTGAGCATTATTTTGACAACCTTCTTCGAGATAAATCGAAATTGCTGTACTGGCCAAATACATGCGAGCAGCGGCCTTCTAAAGTTGTATGAAAATCCATATCTGTCGTGGTTTAGCGGCCAAATAAATTACATACTAAATTCATATCTGTCGTGTAGTTTAAAAGTGGAACGATCTTTTACTCCGAAACATGGCAACCAAGGAGGTAACTTATCAAAGGTTTTATTTAAATTTCGAACTAGCTTGCAAATAGAAAGCTGTTTATTGAAAAAAAAACAAATGAACACTTTGACGCGGGAATAGTACATTACACATCTAGGGCAGTAAAATAAGAAATGTCTCAGATCACATGTAATAATTGTTGTCCGAGGCGAAGCCGAGGTCAATAAACATGTGATCTGAGGCTTTCTTATTTACTGCCCGTGGTGTGTATACTATTTTTCTCCTCGACGGAGGCGGAAAGCGGCATTTTCGTTTAGCGCAGCGGGAGGAAAATTGACGCTTTCCGCCCGGGGGTGAGAAAAAATTATTGTTGTTTGTTGTTCGTCATTGATTTTGAAATGTTTTTGACAAAATGAGTTCAAGTGAAGACAATGAGTGTGATGAACACTTAGTTTTAATTTCCGCGCATTATTTGAGAAAAGCACTATACAAGCCTTGGCCACAACTAGGCATTGATGGACTTACGTATGTGTGCCTCGGCTTCGCCTCGGCCCACATTTACACGTTCGTCCTTCAATGCCTGTTTTGATGGCCGCTGCAGTAATGTACTAATTACTAGCAGTTTCCCGCAACTTTGTCCGTGTGGTTTGAGGTTTTGGTTCCTGCTGGAACTGCTTCATTTTCCGGGATAAATAGTAGCCTATGTGCTAATCCAGACTATAATCTATCTCTGTGCCAAATTTCATGCAGATCTGTTTAGTCGTTCTGGCGTGATTGAGTATCAAACATCCATACATCCATTGATCCATCCATCCATCCAAACTTTCGCATTTATAATATTAGTATAAATTTAAATGGGTAGGGATTGTTTATTCTTTATTGTTTATTGTTTATATGGTACACAAAACAGGAAATAACTACAACATTTCAGGTACCGGTAAGTATAAAATGATAGGATTGGTTCTAAGTTCTAACCCAAAACATGTGCACACAGCATGACTTATACACAAAATATATAACATAAATAGAAAAGAATAGTGAATGAATGAAGATGGAATGAAACAGATATCTTAGTGTATGAAGCTACAAATACAAATCAGAGAGATTATGCATAGAATTTATAAAATTGATTAGCAAAATATGAACAACAATGATTGATAATTTAAAGACAATAAAATACATTACAAATATTATTTAATACAATTAAAAATGTGTTTTTTGAATGTATTTTTTTTATTATTGAAAATGTCAATGTTAACATTGCGATCATTTTTGGCAAGATCGTTGTAAAGGCTACCTTGGTCACAAGGATTGACCTTGTGACTGCCCTAAATGTTAGTAAGAAAACTCATTACTTATTTATAGCGAAGGCCTGTGGTTTGCTACTTTTTTTGTTAGTGTTTATGTAAATTAAAAGGAAGAAATATTATAATTGGTTATACTTCTGTTTTAGCATGTCCAAACTGATCCACCTACTAAAGAAGGCCTGGCGCAACTTGTTATACAGCTCATACAGTATCAAGAAAACAAGCTAGGAAAGAATGCTGCTGACCCTCCTTTTATGAGGCTTCCAGTAAGTATAAAACGTTTATTTTACCTGTGACTGTCCATGTGGATGGTTTTTGAAACAATAGCAATGAAGACTTTGCACTCTTAATAAGTGAGGTATCCATAGCTAGCCAAACATATAGTATGGACTAAGGAGGAGGAGGTACCACTGATCCCAATCAGTGCTCCATACTTGGTGAAAACTCCAGTATTGGTATGCAAATATAATATACTGGCATAACAATAGACTGATTTGGTCTATAAGACACAGGGACCTGATGAGCTGTATAGCCACTCTCTCTGTGTTGTATTCCTCATTACTGAGGGTCGTGACCCCTTTCCATTAATCAAATAATGGTAGGAGTTTTCATGAGACAATAATGCAGTGGGGTCCCATGTCCTTCTGCACACAACTCGACTAAGAGTATCTGAACTCTTAGGTTTTTGTAACGATTATTATCAGATGTTAGTGATAATAACCAGGACCCGACGGCTTAACGTGCTCTCCGAGGCACGGGGGAAACGAAAAGGACAGATTTGAACCTCCCAGTTGGTCACCCTTCCAGTTGGGTCAGCGTTGCTTAACAATCGCAATCCAACAGGACTGATGCGTTGTCGCAACTAGGCCACTCGTCTCTCATAACTACAGAAAAACCTTTCATTAAATTGGTTTACCTTAAAAACCATAATATAATAGGTATTGGTACTCTCTCTCTACAATCCATTCAGGAGACCTTCGTCCAGGACGACAACAACGACTCTCTATAAATTCAAAAATTACTCCATTGGAATTATGTAGAAATTTATTATTATAATCAATGTTATTTTTTATGTAGTCAATAAGACAAAACAGTAAAATGAAATTGATATTTTTATTATCTTATTTTTAACATTTAACAATCATATGTTATGAAAAATTACATTTTTAACCAATAGTAAGTATGTGATTTACATTTCCTCAGTATTTATCAGCATTAGTGAATACTAGCTCATTTGAGGGATTTCCCCTTGATCCTGTAAACTCTATAGCAAAAAGCGAACCAGCTTCTGGTTCCTGAGTTTTCTGCAATGGGTTCAGTCCAAGATTACTAGTTGTTACATATAGGGTAGAGTAGTCGTATCCACCCCAAGTCACTGATGTCACCTTGCTTGCCGGTATTTTGTGATGTTCCATTAATTTGCTTGCCCTTGGATCTATTTTGATTACCTGTAAAATTTTGTAAGATGGATTTTCAATTAGTTAAGTGTAACGGCTGCCTTGTTGGTCTATTGGTTAGCATGTTCGACTGCCGCCGACGAGGTTCCGGGTTCGAGTCCCGGGTCGGGCCATAATTAAGTATTGGGTTTTTCTGACTAGAAATTCTCAGTACTAGCCCAGAGTTAGGAAGTTGGCGGTGTTTCACCCCTGTGGCTCGGAGCGCACGTTAAGCCGTCGGTCCCGGTTATTATCACTAACATGATAACAGTCGTTAAAGGCCGCCAACCCGCATTGGAGCAGCGTGGTGGGTCTAAGCTCTAATTCCCTCTCCTATGAGAGTGGAGGCCTGTGCCCAGCAGTGGGACGTTTATTATTTAACAAAACGGCAATGTTATGAATATTATTAGTTTTAGGAAATTTAATTTAATTGCAGGTTGTATAATTAATAGGGCCACTTGTAAATTGCTGAATAACTGATGGATAACTAGGTTAAAAGGTTTTGACAGATTTTGTAATGGAAATGTCCCAAAATATGTTCATTCTGATTCTTAGAGATAATTTGGCATGGAAAAAACTTAATTTAATATACATAAGGAAGAGCATAATATTTACCTTTCCTCCATCATAACATGCCACCCATAGGTTTCCGTCTCTATCAATAGTCATCCCATCTGGAACACCTGTGACATTGTTTGCTTGGAAACTGAATAGTACTCTCCGATTACCTGAAATTAAATAAGATATTTTGACAAGATATCTACCCAAAGTATACATAAATATCAATAGAGATGTTCATATCATATTAGTTTACAGAATATAGTAAGTAAATCATCCTTCCACTGGTAACAAGCAAAAAAATGACATTTAAACCTAGGAACGATTATTATTAGATAATTATTTTTTAACCAGAAAAAGACTCTCAAGTTCAATCTTGGTCAATCTATTTTAAAAACAGTAAAATCCCATGCATTTAATCGGCTAAACCAAAAACTTACGTATAGTTCCCGATTCAAGATCGAAATCGAACACATCGATATTTCTGGTAGGCGAGTCGATATAGAACATGAATTTGTTGTCTGGAGTCCATGCGATACCATTTGATATTGATACTGGGCGCACTTTCTCCTCAGGATGCTTATAGTTATGCTCTGATATCGAGTACAATGTGCCTTGGTCCTTATCTATCACTCCATTTACTTCATTACCCATTGTTCCTGTAAGAAGCATAATATAAATTGATAGGGGCTCGAAACTATGCAATGGTCTATACTCTATGAAATTCTTTAAGAATAATTTCAGAAGCAGTATGCTGGCCGATATAATCACATAATCCTTACCCACCATCTAAATATAATAAATAACCCTATCTACTTAATTAAAAAAAATATATATTGATACTGACGGGCAAAGACCGCTTAACCCAGTTAGACCGCTAACTACTTAAGACTTGAAATTTTGCACAGGTTTTCTTTTATAGCGGAGGAGAGCACTAAGAAAGGAGTTTTGAAAATTCCTCTCTTAGGGGGTAAAATAAAGGAAGAACTTATAAGGAACTCCTGTGCAATAAACAATCTGTTTCATTAATGATATTGACTTTCTTATATATTACTAGCTGATGCCCGCGACTTCGTCCGCGTGGATTGAAGTTTTTCGGTTCCCGCGGGAACTCTTTAATTTTCCGGGATAAAAAGTAGCCTATGTGCTATTCCAGACTATAATCTATCTCTGTGCCAAATTTCATCCAGATCCGTTTATGGTAGGGGAGCCCACGAGGCTAAATGGGGATTTACTCGAGCGTCGTAGAGACCTATTGGGATGCAAAGCTTAGATGATAAGAAGAAAAAAATGTTATATGATATATACCTTTACATCGGTGGGGGAAGCGGCTATAGATTTTTAAATATGTAAAAAAAAACTGTTGCATGGACATCCTCGAGCGCGTCAGATATTGATAACATCAATGTCCTACGTATTTTTAATAATGTACGTATGTTAATCTGATCGTTTGCATGATGAGGGTGGTTGTATTTAAGGGTTGAAAATGAAAAAAAAAAAAAATTAATCGAGCGCGTCAGATTTTCTAAGGGAGTGTTAAGTGCACCAAAAAAAAGCTCTCATTCACTAATCTGACGATTTCGATGGGACGCAAACTCGCGGCCATTTTCATAATGTGCAAAAAAAATTCGCCATTTTGAAATACTCAAGCGCGTCAGATTAAGATATATATGGTTCATCTTTATGTTCTAAACGTACTGTCTCATAATCTGACGATTATCTAGAGGGATTCGCCTGATCTGACAAAAAAAAATTAGAAAAACGGTTCACCTTAAAGGCCATCCCTGCAACTTCCCGCTAATTCCATTCCTGGGTGCTTAAAATTGTACTTATGACATTTTTGAGCTCAAAATATAATTTATGTGATATTTTGAGCTCGCTGAGTTCAAAGAAATAATATTTCTATGCATTTGAGCTCTCCCAGCTCGAAAGTCTGATAGAAGTTTCATAGAACACTATTTTTGGAATTTTCAAACCGCAATAACTTTTGAATGGATCAAGCAATTTTCACGCGGTTGGCGCAATTCGACGCAGTTTTATCATCCTCATAAGTAATTTTGCAATTTTAATTGATCGAGCCACAAATTTCGGAGTAATCCCGAAAAAACACTTTTTCGGGTTTCTTTCGTTCACGATATCTCTCGAACGAATCAACCGCTTTTGAACCAGAGTGGGGACGGAGTGAGAGAGTAATAGATAGAGAAAGAGTGAGAGAGGAATAGAAACGCGGAGAAGGAAATGTAGGCATCACGCAGCTGCACGCATTTAACTTTATCGACGAATTTTTGTTATTTCGGCTTGCGGAAATCGTCAGATTATATATTTTTCATTATTCTTGAATTATTTCCTTCAAAATAAAAAAAAATTTAGCTACGCTCGAGAATGTCGAGATGACGTTTTTTTTTACAACTTTGTTGCCCTCCCCTTTTTTTACGTCACTCTCAAATTGTCAGATTAGTGGAATATACACTTTTTAGGATGTAATTAACTCACCCTACCTTAATCTGACGCGCTCGAGAATTTCTGATGGTCAATTTTTTTTTACTAATCTGATCCTGTATCCTTCACGGGCGGCCTTATATATGGGCCTCATGTTTTGTGGAGGTACTTAACCGGGTACAAGGTATCCCCCTGTATATTAATCTGCCGCGCTTTAGTAAATCCCGAAATCCCCGCTTGGGCTCCCCTACTATTAGCCGTTGGAGCGTGATTGAGTAACAAACATACATCCATACATCCATCCAAACTTTCGCATTTATAATATTAGTATAGATTATATGTTGACAATTTACTATTGTATTTTTTCCTTTCAATTGGAAATTAATTATAGTTAGTAAAAATAATTAATGATTGGCTTACCAAACCATAGTCTTCCATTAGCGTCGACCTTGCCATCATTGACTCTATTGTTAGGCAAGCCTATATCTACAGCAGTAAGTAGTCTTAAAGCTTTATCACCACCGGGTGCATCCCACGGAAGGAAGTACAGTTCCGACCTTGCCGAGACAACGACCAATTTGGGATAATCTTTCACTCGTATAATCAGACTTACTGGACCATATTCTGAAATATAGGAAAACTAGTATGTATTAAAGAGGTATTTACTTAAGTTTGTAAGAGTATCACCATATCATAATTGTCAATTTCAAACAGTGCTTGTTTTCTTAAATTGTTATTGGAGGAAAGATTGTATTCTAGGAATTTTCGAGTTTATTGTTAACCGTTACAAACAGTAAACCAATACCGTTGGTGTTTGGAGTGCGAAAACCTTTACAAAACACTTATGTAGTATGTACCTGTACAAGAACTGTTCGATCTGGTTCCTCCGTCACCTTTTTATTATCGAACCGCAAGGCATCGACAAGGTCTGCACCCTTACGCAGTCGAAATTCCGCGGGCTCGTACGAAGCGATTTGCTTCCTCGTTTCTAATTCGAACTGCTAGGATATGGAATGCCCTTCCGGCTTCCGTTTTCCCCTCCTCTTTTAATATAGGTACCTTCAAATCAAGAGTGAATAGGCATCTTCTAGGCAAGCGCGCTCCACCTTAGGCTGCATCACCAAGTTTGCAAGCAAGTCTGATTGCAGCCAAGCGCTGGCCTATACATTTAAAAAAAAAAAAAAAAACCTACCAGCTTTGGACATCTAATTGGTTGACCGAGACAACAAAATTGTACACTTGGCCAAAACTCTGAATATTTACAGATTAAACACAATTATAGTGCTAGGCGAATAAAATTTGTGATTATTGTTTTATTAAATTCAGGGACTATAGCGTACTTAATATTGCAGCTAAGCGCTTTTCTTCAACGCGAGAAAAAATCTCACTACAGCCGTGTCCTTTTGTGCATGGATGACTTCATCATTTTGTTAGATAAATTAAATCGATTCAATGAAAGTATTAATCGGCTGATCTGACATCAAAGTTTGGTATAGTACGCGCGCGAGTTGAATGCAGTCGGGGCCGGAGGTGACACATTGGACCAAGATCCCGCGACGATCAGACCTACGTTATTTTATTAAAGCTGAAAGTTTTTCTATGTATGTCTCTAATCAAATAAATATTATAAATGCGAAAGTTTGGATGGATATACGGATGTATGGATGTTTGTTACTCAATCACGCCCCAACGGCTGAACGGATTTAAATGAAATTTGGCACAGAGATAGATTATAGTCTGGAATAGGCTACTTTTTATCCCGGAAAATTAAGGAGTTCCCGCGGGAACTGAAAAACCTCGATCCACGCGGACGAAGTCGCGGGCATCAGCTAGTAGAGGTATAAACGATCCCCGACTATGAAGTTTGGATGTAGTGTAAGTACCTCTATTAGAGACATACATAGAAAAAGTTTCAGCTTTAATAAAATAACGTAGGTCTGATCGTCGCGGGATCTTGCTCTACATACCTAAGCTCTGCATTCTACTCGCGCGCGAACTATAGATATTGTGATGATCACAATTACTTCAGATTTGCTGATAATTAGCTTAGTGAATTGCACAGGTGCAATTATTGTAGGTATACCAAACAAGATAAATTCAGACAATTTTACAAAATGAGAGTGTCGCAATTACCATAACATAGATACGTGCTAGCTATTCAGAAAACAGTCTCTGGTGGACCCAAAATATATATGAACAGATGCTTACCTATATATCTACTGGTTATATTCCCGGTATCTATGTCAAGTCTGTAAGCTTTCTGTTCGGATATATCCACCCAGTAAAGCGCGCTTTCATCTTTTGCGAAATGTGGCCCTTCCAAGTGTGTTCCATCGCGAAATACCTGCCAGGAATACCTAATGACATTAATAAGAAAGGATATGGCATTTTTAACCTTTATCATGAACTCCTTTCAGCCATGGATATAGCGCAGTATCTATGGTGTGGTTGGCTAGTAGGAGCTTACTCATACAATAATGTACCTACATAATATGTTGTCCATTAGGCTTCCTTAGGCGATATGTTTTGCGTCGATTAATCATGATTATTGAATGATTGATGGAGCACATAATTTATTTGTCATGTATTAATCTAGTATTCAATAGACGGTAGGTTAGCTATCAGTCATTGCTGTGACCAAAACTTATCGTCTAGGCCACATCATGTAAGTTCAGGCTGTGATGTTAGCAGATTAATAAAAATTATATTTACATCTCTCATATTCGGTAAGTAGGTCCTTATTACCCCCAAATGGAGCTTGTAGGTGACCAATTAGCGCTCTGGGGTAATAATGTAGCTAGAAAAGCCCTAGGGCGGTAAGTAATTAAAAAAAGTATGATGGTTAGATGTACGCGAACTTTTTGAAAGAGTGAAGAGTTTTTTTTTTAATTACTTACCGCCCTCGGGCTTTTCTAGCTACATTATTACCCTAGAGCGCTAATTGGTCACCTACAAGCTCCATTTGGGGGTAATAAGGACCTACTTTACCTCACAATCGAGATGTAAAGCAGAGTAGTTAGCTCGGGTGTAAGCATCAATTGCACCCTCGAACTATAGGCGCCCTCCCTGCGCTCGTGCGCCTAAATATCTCGGGCTGCAATTGATGCCTTACAACCCTTGGCTACTAATCTACTATTAGTCTTGATATTCGGATTTCGGCGTGAATCTGGTTAGTCAAAAGATTTGATTGAAAATGTATTGATCGTTTAATCGCAACCTACGTGACCTGCTTGCAGAAAAAAGAAAAACATACACAACCAAACGGACTTCTTTAGAAAGAACTTTAGAATAATTTATTTTCCAGAATGTGAGTTGCAAAAACAGGTTGGCGATAAATTATTTTATTCTGAGTCTTAATTTAAAAGTTGATTATACCAATTTAATCACAAGACTTCATACAAATTTTGTCTGACCTCGGAACTGAAAGCTAAATAAGAGTTTGAAGGTAAAAAGCTCAGAAAGATTTAAAACCATACCACGGTCTTACCACAAAAAGTTTAGGTGCTATCTATACCTATAAACTGACTTACTGACTATAACTAAACAATGACTGACTATAAACACATGCGTGGTTTGGGATACCTTTAAAACGGGTTTAACGTTTGCTAAAACTGCGCTCAAAGTTTGTCTCGTAAAAAAAAGTGGGAAATAAGAATTTCAGCCAGAATTTCAGGGTTCATAGCAACCCTATGTTTGGGCCAGAAACAGGGTTACCATGTTAATAATCATTGAGCTTAAAGCTATAAATTAGTTTTTACATAAACTTTATCATTATGAGGATAGAATAACGCCTTTAGTTACTTTATTAATAAACTTACATTTTTTATAAGCGGCGTTTGGGTCTGGTACGCACTAATACCGATTACGAGTGCCAACACAATCACACAAACACAAATCGATTTCATGTTTCTTGCAGCTTATTTCTATCTACACGTCTGCCTTCGATCTTGATTATTCGCTCAATGCTATTAAATCTGCCACTCGCCAGTATACTGCCGATCGGCGGCGTATATATTTTGGTTTCGTCATCACTCCGATCTAAATCTAAACGTGCACTACACAAAAAGTTTTACAAAACTACATACCGGTCAAAGAACTTTCTTGCGAAAATAATATAAAACCATAGCAGACCTACGCCTAAAAACTAATAGGTACTAGGTAGGTTCTTATGATGTAACAATCAAAGGTTTACCTAATACTTAATTAGAAAGAAAAATGGGGCAGTTAACTATGCCTAATATTTTCGTCCGTAGTACGTACAGTATTTCAAGCCGAGACCAAAATCTGCGTATAAAAGAAAAAAGGTTTGCTTGTCGTTACAGCAGTTGAGCATTTCAACAAAAACAAGAAGCCTTGTCAAAGTGCATTTATCTTTCGTATAATAAGCAGGTATGGGAAAATTCATGTTAAGGTGATCAAGTTAAAACAATAACGGATTTATTTAATAAACTAGCGAGTGTTCGCGAATTTGTTCGCATGATTCAAAATGAATCACCGATTCGGGATTAAAACCGGTTCTCATAAATATTAAATCTCGTTTTATTAACTTAAAATCCTTATTTTTTTAAAATTTTTTTGCAATGATGACATCCAAATCAGTGCACTATTGTACGATCTGCTTCAGCTCAGTAGTTTTTATATCCCCGACCGTAACCTTCCGACTGCGGAAGAAAAAACTTCTTTCAGTTCTGAAGAAGGTTAAAAGATACAAGTAAAGGCATTCGATTATTATAGCACGCTATATTTACGATAGTTGGGTCCATATCCAAGTAGATCTTATCGTTGTTGTGTACATAATATAATTCCCTAAAATGTATCGGTTAACCGAATACGACAAAATACGCTCCGAAGAGATCTCGGAACCTGATCTGATGCATTCCTAATGAAATCCTAATTCAGTGTCTTTCTGAACACACAGACACTTTTATAATATTAGTGACCTACTCTACGATCGTTCCATGCAATTATTTTGTATATATGATCATTACTTGCTAATATGGTCATGCATTATTTAACTCACTAACACAATGATGCCCATATGTAGAGTCGTTTTAAATGCTTCTATGCTTTAATAGCCTTGAACTTAGCCTTATTGGCGAATGGCGAATATAATGGACTCAATAAAAACAATACTAAATATCTGTACCTACCCTTTTTTGCAACTGTTGACAATACAATCCCAATACTTATTTTTATCGACATAGCACGTTGTGTTACCTTATAGGCTTATTCGGTCTTATTGTTCTCAAAAAATATGGAATAAACACCTAATAAAACGGAACATATGTGTTGTAAGTAGTCCCATTAGTATTTTTATATACCCCGCCCTGGGTTCGAGTGACGCCGATGCATGACTTCTCTTTTTTTAGGGTTCCGTACCCAAAGGGTAAAAACGGGACCCTATTACTAAGACTCCGCTGTCTGTCTGTCTGTCTGTCTGTCTGTCTCCAGGCTGTATCTCATAAACCGTGATAGCTAGAAAGCTGAAATTTTCACAAATGATGTATTTCCGTTGCCGCTATAACAACAAATACTAAAAATTAAAAAAATATATATATTAAGGGGGGTCCCCATACAATAAACGGTAACAGGTAGACGGTTCAAATTTTCACAGAATATTAACTTGTATATTACCTTTCAAAATAAATAATTAAATATCAATAAAGTAAATATTAAAGGGGGGCTCCCATACAACAAACGTAATTTTTATTTTTAATACGTCATAAATCGTAAAACTTACTACAGGTTTGTACGGAACCCTCGGTGCGCGAGTCCGACTCGCACTTGGCCGGTTTTTATTAACTTCTCGCCTATTCAATTTAGGTACTCTGTGGGTACACTTATTGACGTTAAAAATTACTTACTTATAAAACATGATGGTGATAATCAGTTACGGTATCTTAAAACTAAAGCTACTTTAACAAAAACAATAATAAATAAAAAGAAAGAAATGCATATTCTAAAACACCTAATTTAAAAACGCCCTTAAAAAACCTGGACAGGTATCCAGCAATTTCTATTGTTGCCGTGTTGGAAATTGCTGGCGTGCGGACAGAAAAGGGCCAATTGACGTACTGTTTTTTATAAAGTATTGAAGCAATTTCTGAGCAAGTGGGAGAAAATTCAAATATGGACCTATCTATTACACGACTATCCAAAAAAAGGAATGTAATGTTTTCATTCTTTCTTTATTTCACCGTAACATCTAAAATGCCTGAACAGATTTGGATGTAGATATGGGGTATCGTTAAGTTCTTCTCCTTACAATTACAATTTACACCCGAGTGACACTGGCTTTAAATTTTATGAAAAAACTAGATGATGTCTGCGACTTCGTCCGCGTGGACTGATGTTTTTTGATTCCCGCGGGAACTCTTAAATTTTCCGGGATAAAAAATGGCCTATGTCCTTCCCCGGGATGTAACCTCCCCGGGATCTCTGTACCAAACATCATAATCGGTTGAGTAATTGGGCTGTGAAAGCGTAGCAGACAGACAGACACACTTTCGCATTTATAATATTAGTATGGAAGAAAACAATATGGCAGGGCAGTCGTGTTTTTTAGTTTTTAAAATGATGTTCACTCGTGGGTGTAATGTGGCAATGTATTTGGTTGCAGATGAAAGTGTTCATGGACATGAAGCCGGGCGGCTCGCTGTGCACGCTGCTCGCCACCATGTTCCGCTTCAAGTCGGAGCAGCGGTGGCGCAAGTTCGACTTCCAGGTCGGTAAGGTATGCACCCGCACGCTGCCTCGCTCACCGCCCCGCCCCCAGCCCCAGCCTCGCGCCTCGCCCGACACCCGGCCAAGAGGCATAACAATGCATCTCCGGTGACACGCGTCTTGCGATACAATACTCTCTCTCTCTCTCGCTCTGCGTCGTATTCCTCATTAATGAGGGTCGTGAATCGTGACCCCTTTCCATTAATCAAATAATGGTAGGAGTTTTCTTGGGATAATAATGCGTCGGGTTCCCACGTCCTTCCGCATACGATTCGATTCGTATTTAAACTCAGGTTTTTGTAACGATTTTTATCAGATGTTAGTGATAATAACCGGGACCGACGGCTTAACGTGCTCTCCGAGGCACGGAGGAAACGAAAAGGCCAAATTTGAACCTCCAAATTAGGTCACCCATCCAGTCACCGACTCGAAATGATTTTGAACCGTCAAGTGAGTCTGTCGCTGGTTCGGAAATTCGGAATGTCATTCCTACCGAGAAGAGCCAGCATGAAACTCGGCGGTTGCTCTTTTTAAAAAAGAATCATAAATTACAATAATAATAATTATTAAAGTGGGGATACGTAAGTAACTGCAGTCCCAGGCATAGCCGGAGCGCTTATTTTATAACTCGCTGCTCGGGATCCCGGTTCTGGGAATGCCATCTGACATGATGGCCCCAAAATATTACTTCCAAAGGCCCTATAAGGTGGAAATTCCGGATAGGGATGACTGGTTAAACAACAGAATCACTTGGCCACCGGGTAGCCTCAATTGGTACACCGATGGTTCGAAGACGGGCAAGGACGTAGGATGTGGAATCTATGGAGAGAAACCCCGGGTTAAGATTTATCGTAATCTGGGTATCTATTCATCCATATTCCAAGCGGAGGTGTTCGCCATACTAATTTGTGCGGAAACTATCCTGCAGAAGAACTACGCCAACAAAACAATTTACATTCACTCAGACAGCCAGGCAGCTCTATTAGCCTTGTCTTCAGAGGTAATCACCTCAAGACTGGTTGACTGCTGCAGGGACACACTAACCACCATGGCCCGCTGTAACAGGGTGGTTCTTCGCTGGGTACCAGGGCATATGGGAATAGCCGGCAATGAGAATGCCAATATTCTGGCTAAAACGGGCGCAAAGGATAGGCAGATTGGACCAAAACCGGTCTGCGGCATACCTAAAAGCCTGGTGCAGCTCACCCTGCTAACCTACTGCTTCTATGAAACACTCACTCGTTGGAGAAACCTAAGTGGTCTGAACCACTCTAAGGCGCTGGTCAGAACCTTCAACAAGAAGGCCGCCTCCGAGGCACTAGCGCTCAGCAGGAAAAACCTACGCATTATAGCACGAGCTCTAACAGGCCACTGTGGTCTAAACAGACACATGTTTAACCTTAAGCTCAGGGACACGGATGTCTGCAGATTATGCCAGGAATCCACTGAGACTCCGCTGCATATTATCTGTTATTGTCCCGCTTTAATGCATAAACGAAGCATCCATCTGGGCAAACATATTATTGACCCAGAGGAGGCTTCCCGTATTCCAGTCAAGAAAACGCTGCTATTCCTGGCGGAAACAAGTATTGGCGAGGAAATTTGAATAAGAGGTGATCACAATAGATCGGAGACGGTCGCAGTGATAACAGGACATATGGAACTGGAGCCTTAAGAAGAAAGAAGAAGATAGCCGGAGCGAGTCAATTCGACAATCATAATATTATGAGCTATGATACGAGACATTAATTCTGCCGACCTTTTGTCGAAGCAATTGGTTGATGGTCAAACCATAATACGTTATGGTACCAAAAAAAAGCTACTGTACGCAGTAATAAAAAAACATAGTCACGTGCCGAATTAAAAACCTCTTCATTTTTGGAAGTCAATTAAAAATATAAATACTAACTTGGGCTGATTTGGTACTTACTGGAACTAAAATAATAAAATTTAGCACCCGGTGTGTAATAAGTAAGATTTCACGCGAAAACCTATTTCGGTAAAACGTATAGTACGACAATGTTAATGCTTCTTTCAATAATGTTAAATTGCGCGAGTATCGCAGCACGCGTGTCATTGCTAATCCAATCGCACGATAATGTGGGTATGATAAATTACACTAAATTAACAAGTACCAATTATATTTTCCAAATTATACACTCATAAAATACTTAGATAAATCATAGATTTTTTTTACTAAATATTTTGAAAATTGATCAGATTTAAAAAGTTTACATACAATTTAGCACTCCCCAAAGCACTTGAATGAGAAACTTCCTTATTACATTGAATTAATATGGTTACGGTCAGTTTTGGAGTTTCACCAGTAGATTCCAAGTATGTCGTCGTTGTCGCCAAGCGATATGGACAACATAAGTCTGGTTCAAACATCTTGCGCAGCCTGGATCCTTGGTAATGACTTAAGAAGTGATAGAGTCATTACTAAGGTAACTCTAGTATTAGTGATGACTCTATTATAATGTACCTGTGTTATAGAATGACTTCATCAGTTTTCATTCTACCTTCCATAAAATTGCGGCTAGGCGTCAAAAACATGGTGCCAGTTTATGAAAATATTTAGCATTGTAAAACAGTTGATACTCCAGAATTGACATGACTATATTTTTAAATTATCTCTTAATAGATTTCTTCTGCACACACTTGTACATAATGCGCATTAAACATTAAATCCATTTCCCATTCTCATTTCATGCAATGGTCCATAGTTTTTCTTATGGTATAACGGTTTATAAATGTGATTTCAAACATAAAAAGTTGTGGAATACAAAAATTGTGATACTTGTGTGTGTGTAACCTGTTAACATTTCGTTTTGTCTCTAATTTTGTAAATTGGGATTGTGACTCACATTCTGTTGCATGCGATTTTCTGATTATTTCTTATTTACAAAGTTTACAATACATAATTAAATTTATTTTAGTAAAATAAACAAAAGCATTAAAAATATACTTATTAAATGATTGTTTAATTGTTTTTGCTAATGTAATAGTGTAGTCTGTGGTGATAAACAAATTCTAAATTTTTGTTGATGTATCTATTTAAAAAGGAAACTACATAATATTGGACATAATGTATAATTTATTAGATTTGCAATCAGATATGTATAGCACTTACTCGTAAAAATGTTCCTATTTCACTTATTTGCTGATAATTTTTACAGTATTGTTGTTGCTAATGTTACTGTTACATTTGTTAATGTTACTGTTTTTGCCAATGATTTAGTCCTCAGTATTGTTTTACTAACACTGTAATCTCTCTTTCCCTCCCCCCTATCCCCCCCCCTTTGCAGAATCCGTCCCGCAAAGACCTGAACGTGCAAATGATGATGGACATCGAGACGTCTCTGATAACCGCCGAGATTATTCGCTCGCCGTGCATCTTCATACGACCAGACGTCGACAAACCCACGGCCAACAAAATCAAGGACATCATTGTTAATCATCAAGGAGAAATATGCGGTAAGCAATTAGCTATGTTACGACTTGCTTTGTGACAAACAAATCAAAAAATCAAAATTCTCATTGTCATCAAAACACAAATCATTCAACAACTCATTGTCAACGTCACTATCAAGTGATACCCTTCTTCTCTCCCTGTCCTCTCTCAACACAATAGGGATGGTGACTATATCAAAAATAAATTATTTCTAACTGATTATTAAATAGAGGGTCTTCCAAAACACCTAAAATTCACATCCTCGGTTAGTTTTAAGTCTGATAACCATTTTAAAATATAGATTAAAGAAAAAAAGTGCGTTGAAATTTTATGACGTCACAACTGTGAATTTCATACAACTTCTATACTAGAAGTGCGTTTTTAAGTTTGATGAAGAGTTGCTGATTTGATTGAGTTGTCATCCCTCCTATCACCCCTATTATCTATGTCATGCATATGGTATGTGCACTGTGCTTGCTCAATGATTTGGTTGGTAAAAATTCCGGACTTGACGTTTTCCACACCCCACTGATCCAGCTCACGAAAATGATAAAATTGTTATTAGAGAATAGGTAGTTTTAATTTCAGTTATATTGTGTATTTTTGTTATTGTTTGTTAATTTAATTTAAATTTAATAAATAGTGTGTTTTTTATTGTTTTGTATTTTTAGTATTTTTTTTAATGTATGTGTAATTTTAGTAATGTATATGTAATATTTTAGCCTGATAAGACGTATTGGGAAACTGTAATGTCTTATCGGGCATGTCCTATCCATAAAATAAATAAATAAAGAAAAATGTCACGACTTGCTTTATGGCAAACGAAACAAAATTTTCATAAAAAACTCATGTTCATTGTCATCGTCATCAAGTGATACCCTCCTTCTCCTCCTGTCCTCTGTCAACACAATTGTGTCATTCACGTAATATTATATTGATTGAGGGGAGAGTCCAGGTCTGATTTCATAAAGCCTAATGCTTTCTAAGGGCTAAGGCCCTGAGGGATTTCATAAGGCCCTATTAGAATTAATCTATTATTAATGAAATCTGCTTGCTTTAGCGTCTCAAGAGTTTCTTAGATAGGTAAATGTTTTACGGTCATAGTCCACAAGGGAGCTGCAATCGCAATTTTTATTTTTTACCATGTTACAATTTTTCTGAAAAACTACTATATAGGCTTTTATTGATACGGTTTTTTGATCGACCTTTTCTTGTCCACGTGTCCTGGGCCCATAACCTGTTGGTTGTTGAGGTCCGTGGACAGGTCGATAAAATTAAAAGAGAGCCTTATTTGAAGAAGTATTTATTAATATAATTAATAACTCACAAAGGATTAAGGAGACCGAGCATTGACCCGAGTTGGTTGACAGAAGGAAGAGAGCGCTGGCGGTATTGCCAGAGACAATTTATTATTCATAACATAGACATATAAAGCATAGCGCATATTGTTACATTATATAATTACACTTTTAAATATGCATAGCTTGTGTAGAAGGTTCTTAGATAATATTATGTTTTACGGCCATAGTCCCCTGCAATCGTGATGTTTATTTTTTAGTATGTATTTTATATATTGTATGTGTACTTTGACTTAGCTCTGACTAGACAGAGTTAAAACAGATTTATGACACTCATAAGTCCGTCCCGTTTTAATTCTGAGTAAAGCCTGAGTAAAGTCAAAGTACGATCTATAAATCTTAGAATTAGATGTTTTACGGCTATAGTATATAAGTGGGCGCTGCAATCGTGATGTTAACATTTTAGTATGTTACCATTCTTAGAAGACGAAGAGGATGCGACGCATATCGTGTACCCGTGTGTGGACCCGCTAGAGGAGGAATACGCGCGGCCGGTGTTCCGACGCGGGAACAGCGTGCTAGTACATTGGTACTACTTCCCCGATAGCCATGATACCTGGGCGCAGGCCGATTTACCGGTAAGTAGCAGACTAATGCTGAAACCTGTAGAGCGTAGGTACTTTGACTTTCCTTAAATAAATAAAATGAGGCTTTATTGCAGCGCTAGTACAGTTTTTAACTTAAAAATATAACACTTAAAATTATAACATTAATCTCTAATGATTTGCTCTGCGTGTCCTTCGATATAGGCCTCCTCTAAGTTTTCCAAGCGTTTCTATTTTTGGCTAACCTTGTCCACATACTGATCCTTGATCACAAAATTTGGATATAATGAACTATACAAAATGAACGTAAATTCTAATTATTAATCACTGTTGTAATCAGATTAACCAGTACTTTAAGGAATTTAAAAATTAAACTGCTATTTGCACAGACTAAGAAACTATTAAGTTTAGTGCTATTTATAGTACAATATAACGTACGCGTCAAGGCGGCACTAGTATGAGAGCGTGCGGGGTATGAAGCGACGGTAGGGCGCGGGGTGCACCCGCCCGCCACCTCAGCCCCCGATTCCTCAGGGCTGGCGCGCGGACTATACATCATGCAAATTAGAAAAATCGTAGTTTCACATAAGTTTACAATGTAAAGTTTACAATGTATCCGCTTTGACTTTTGTCTTTGACTTGTAGGTGGATGTACCGGAGAACGTGAGCTGGGATTGCAACCGCGCGGAACCTTGGCGCGTGTCGGCCACATGGGCTCTGGACTTGCCCCAGTACAACGAGTGGATGAATGAGGAGGACTATGAAGTAGACGTTAATGGCAAGAAGAAGGTATATTCCGTTTTTCCTTAACTCAAAAGTAGCTTCTCGATTAAACGCGGAAGAGACTTAAAACCTCGATGGTCCGCTAGGGGCGGAAAAGTCTGAAATTTTAATAGCGGTAAAGTACAAAGCAAATGACGTACCTACTGTAAATATGTACGGTATCTATACTAATATTATAAATGCGAAAGTTTGGATGGATGGATGTATGTTTGTTACTCAATTACGCCAGAAAGGCTGAACGGATCTGCAGGAAATTTGGCACAAAGATAGATTATAGTCTGGAATAGTACATAGGCTAGGCTTTTTTTTACTACTTTTTTCCCGGAAAATGAAAGAGTTCCCACGGGACCCAAAAAACCTCAATCCACGTGAACGAAGTCGCGGGCATCAGATGGTCAATCAATATATTTGTGTCATTTACAGTGACAATAATAGGGATGATGACAACTCAATCAAATCAGCAACTCTTTATCAAACTTAAAAATGCGCTTCAAGTATGGAAGTTGTATGAAATTCGCAGTTGTGACGTCATCAAATTTCAACGCACTTTTTTTCTTTAATCTATATTTTAAAATGGTTATCAAACTTAAAAATAACCGAGGATGTGAATTTTTAGGTCTTTTGGAAGACCCTCTATTTAATAATCAGGTAGAAGTATAATTTATGTTAAAGTTGTCCTTTCTAGATCTTTAAAAATCTAGAAAGGACAACAGCTACCGTTGATCTCATTACTAATTCTTCTATTTTCATCTAAATAATGCATCGTGTATTGTAATAGTAATATGTCTAACCACGTGAACAATGTATATATGCATGTATTTGAGAAATAAATTGAATTGAATTGAATTTTTGATATAGGTATCATCCCTATTCAAATTGACACTTTGGTCAGGTACACAAGCTGCGGCTGTCGGTGGAGGATCTCATTCCTGGCGCGGAGCCGTCGAGCAAAGGCAAGAAGAGCAAGAGGAGGCGCTCGCCCTCACCGCCTCCGCAGAAACACAGCAAAAGGAAGAGGTATGGAATAACCTGCTATTTCTCAATGAAAACTTTTGATTGTTTTGTTCAACTTATTTGTTTACTAGCTGATGCCCGCGACTTCGTCCGCGTGGATCGAGGTTTTTTGGTTCCCGCGGGAACTCCTTAATTTTCCGGGATAAAAAGTAGCCTATGTGTTATTCCAGACTATAATCTATCTCTGTGCCAAATTTCATCCAGATCCGTTCAGCCGTTGGGGCGTGATTGAGTAACAAACATCCATACATCCATACATCCATCCAAACTTTCGCATTTATAATATTTATTTGATAGTGCTTGGACTGATCTCAGATTACACTAAGAAAGAAAAATTACGACGACGACCACCGTGGCGCAGTGCTGAGCGCTGTTGCCTTAACGTGCGGAGGTCCCGGGTTCGATCCCCGGCAGGGTTTGGAAATTTATAATTTCTGAATTTTCCCTGGTCAGGCCTGGTGGGAGGCTTCGGCCGTGGCTAGTTACCACCCTACCGGCAAAGAGCGTGCCGCCAAGCGATTTGGCGTTCCGGTACGATGCCGTGTAGAAACCGAATGGGTATGGGTTTAATATAACTGCCATGCCCCTAACAGGTTAGCCCGCTACCATCTTAGACTGCATCATCACTTACCATCAGGTGAGATCGCAGTCAAGGGCTAACTTGTAGTGGATAAAAAAAAAATTGTGAAAAGGTTATAACATCGCAAAAAATCGACTTAGAAACTGGCATAAACTAGGAATGCTGCTATGTCGTCTGCGCAAAGTCTCATATTTCCTGGGGTCGAGTATTAAGCTTTAATAATATGGCTCCAAAAGATTTTTTAGACTTGCCGTCACACCAATTACAAACAATCGTAATAAAAACACTTGTTCAGTCAATTGGGTATTTGACTACTATTAAAATAAATTATTTTTTAGTGATTATTAAATAGATGATCACCCAAAAGTCGTAATATCCACGTACAATAAAAGTTTTATGTTGAATAACCATTTTAAACAATCGATTAAAGATTAAAGTTCGTCGAACTTTACGTGACGTCACGTTTTAAAATTTCATATAAATTCCATACATAGGACGCGTTTTGACATTTGAAAAAAAGTTGCTGATTTGATCTGGATTTGACTATTTGTCAAATACCCAATTGACAAATTTTGTATGGAATTGACTTTGCGTCCATAGCGGCGCGGCGCCCCACAGGGTAGTATAATAAATAAATAACTATGATTACACTACTATAATATAGTGTATATTGAATACCTACTTAATGTAACATTTTGCTGAGTGTTAATAAAATTCAGTGAACATGACATTATATTGTTTACTAGCTGATGCCCGCGACTTCGTCCGCGTGGATTGAGGTTTTTCGGTTCCCGCGGGAACTCCTTAATTTTCCGGGATAAAAAGTAGCCTATGTGCTATTCCAGACTATAATCTATCTCTGTGCCAAATTTCATCCAGATCCGTTCATCCGTTGGAGCGTGATTGAGTAACAAACATACATCCATACATACATCCATCCATCCAAACTTTCGCATTTATAATATTTATATGGATTTATTTCACGTAGGGCAACTTGTGCCACTTATGAAATGTTATGATTCTACCACCGGTTCGGAAAGAAGATTCTACTGAGAAAAAACGGCAAAAACTCGGCAGTTGATCTTTTTAAAAAGAAAAAAGAATTTTACATTAAGTAGCTAATAATTTAGGGAATTGAATCGAAGGAATATTGAATCAAAAAAAGTCAATCTATTCTGTTAATTTAAATATGCTTGAATTGCGGATAAACTCACGTGTTGTGTCGGAAATGCCCGATTAGTTTAGAACTCGTTCGAGGTCCTCATTCATGAGCCTGTTCGCGCGACGCGATCGCTGCTTGACTGCGGGCCGCGTACCGTACAGCTCTCTGCGAGGGCTATTCTGTTATTTTAGTTCTCTCTATTCTGTTATTTTAGTCGAGTGACAAAGCGTCGGGACAACGACGTAGAAGACGAAGAAGACAACGCGTCAAGAGATAACACGGACGTCGTCGCTCCCACGCCGGAAATCGAGCGCCCGGTTGAGGGTGTGTGTCATAATTAATTTTTTTGTCTTAAGGGTGTTCATTGATGGGGCCGTTTCCCAAGTTTAGGTATGTACCTAGAGTTTCCAGATCGGAAGGTCAAAATATCTAGACACAATTTGAAAATGACGGGGTTTTGTGGTTGTTGCCCGAAGATTTTTTTTTTTAAATTTATAGGCTAAACATTGTTGAGACGTAACTAATTCAACTATATATTATGTTACTGTAGAAGCCCGAACCACGGTAAATCCTAAGATTTTCCGGTAAAACCTAAGATTAACCAACAAACGGGCTTTTACAGTAACATATACACTTAATTTTTAGGTTGCCACATCGACTTTACTGAGTCCAATAATTTGGATCCTTTAGTTGTATTCAGAAAAAATTTAACGACAGTGGAGTGAACGTGAAAGCGGCAATTTAAAAGTATTATTTAGTATCGAACTTTGTTTGTCTGGAGATTTTGAGCTTTTTCGGGAGTCTTTGAAAGTTGAAAAAGTTGCTGATAAGACTAGTTGTCAAATAGGCAATTCTGTTTGCGCAGCGCCCGCGACTCCCGTGGCCACGAGCAGCGCGGCCGCGCCCGCGGCGGCGCCCGAGCCCCCGCCCGCGCCCGTCACCGAGGCGCCCGCCACGCCCGCGCCGGCCATGGACGCGCACGACGACTCGCAGGGCAAACACAGCGACTCCAACACACAGGTATTTTATACCGCAAACCACCACCTGCTGGGCACACGCCTCCACTCTCATAGGGGAGAGGGAATTAGAGCTTTGACCCACCACGCTGCTCCAATGCGGGTTGGCGGGCTAACACCGCAAACACAATTATACAAACTGTGATTTCACCTTTAGATAAGTGATGATGCTGTCTAAGAATGATTGTGGGCTAATCTGTTACCCTAGTTGTGTGTTGTGTCCTAGGTCGGAAATCTTAATCGGAACGCTAAGGATTGGCGGCATGTCTTTGCTAGTAGGGTGGTTACTAGCCACGACCAGTCAAAACACACAAAGACTTCGAACTTTGATGGCTTTAAACCAAGCGCTTTGGCCAATTCTGAAGATTATGCCTAGACCAATCGCGATGTGCCCTCATTTCGGCTTTGGACAATAACATATTATTGAAATAGCTATTCCGAAAGTTGTGAAACTTCAATATATCATATTATGGATATTATCAACCCCCTTGTGTTTTATGTGTAGTATATAGAGATCGTTGCCAGCTTAACCACCGCCTGCCCCCCTAGCATGGGCCGAGACAATTTTCTCCCCGAGGAAAGGATAAAAAAATTATTCCTAAATAAATAAATAAAAACGCTAAATAACGGTGGATAATTAATAGTCCCCCGAGTCCCCGTGAAATGTCAAACGGGGATAAACTTCTCTCCCCTGTTGCCGTGCTCTGAGAAGTGGATAAGTTAATTTTATCTCTTGTCAGTGGATAAAATCGGGGGATAAAATTCTTATCTCCGGCCCATGCTAGCCCTGCTGGTGAGATTTTAGTGGGCAATAGTGATGTGGTCTATTCGAATAGTTAGTTTCACTTTATTTAATTCAAGTACAGAATAACAGAACTAAAACTCTTATAGCAGTAGAGTCAGTACCTATAATAATATTCAATGTTTAGGAGATGCTGATCAAAGAAGAGCTAGAAGACAACGTGACGGATCAGACCCACCACATCGTAGTGCCGTCGTACTCTGCGTGGTTCGACTATAACTCTATACACACCATCGAGAAGCGTGCCTTGCCCGAATTCTTCAATAACAAGAACAAATCCAAGACGCCTGAGATCTATCTGGCTTACAGGTTAGTTGTTCTATAGAGAGATCCGCCAGTCTCTTGCATTCCACGCAACACTGGAGAGTAAATAGGGATGATGACAACTCAATCAAATCAGCAACTCTTTATCAAACTTAAAAACGCGCTTCTAGTATGGAAGTTGTATGAAATTCACAGTTGTGATGTCATCAAATTTCAACGCACTTTTTTTATTTAATCTGTATTTTAAAATAGTTATCAAACTTAAAACTAACCGAGGATGTGAATTTTAGGTTTTTCGGAAGACCCTGTATTTAATAATCAGTTAGAAATAATTTATTTTTGATATAGGCATCATCCCTATTGCCTATTTGACTAGTCTAACCAGGAAATTTTTTCAACTTCAAAACGCGCGCTTTGTATAGGATTTTGTATGAAATACGTCTTGTAACTTCATTAAGGGACCGGCGACCGCCGCTCGCAACTTCTACTCGAACCGCAAATATAAATTTGCCGGTATATTGCTATCCCTATTTGGCTGAAGACACATGATCGCGTGCAAGCGCGATAGCAATATGAGCGTACAGAATTTGTTATACATTTAGTCTTGTTCCGTGAATACCAAAAATGATGAATGAAAAATTGTTGTGTTTTTAACTTCGTGTTGTTATTCTGTAACGTGACAATATAGGCTATGTTCCTGATCAATTAGTACGCGAGATATCGTTGGGTTTAATATGAAACAAATAAGGAGAAAACATGTCGTTTATGTCGCAAAAACATGCAAAACGCAATGTGCTTACATTTAATTTTGGGAAAGTATTTTGGGAAAATAATTATCCAGGGACCTAGATAAATGCAAGTTCAGTCTTAATAATCGCATAATATGGAGGAAATATGCTCGAATTACTAATTATTTTGGTATTACGTTTGTATGAGCAATTCACCCTCCGCTGGCGCTTTAAAAGTCAACACACTTTTTTATCTCCACAATTAAATCTCTATAGTTTAATGCGTATCTAGTTTCAACTACTTAATTTTACATTTGACTAGTCGTGAGATGCGTGCATTTAGGTTTTCCTAAAAGATTTCTTTGGGGATTTCGAAATCCTTTATCAGTGCTGCAGGTCCACTTTAAGCGAATACAGTCGGCTTAAGAGGAATATCATTACTTTTGCATCAGTACATTATCATACTAATATTATAAATGCGTTTGTTTGTTGGTTTATTGGTTTGTTGGTTTGTCCTTCAATCACGCCGCAACGGAGCTACGGATCGGCGTGATTTTTGGCATGGGTATAGTTGAGGACCTGGGTAGTGACATAGACATACTTTTTATCCCGGATAATTAAGGAGTTCCCGTGGGAATAACAAAAATTTAAACCACGCGGACGGCTAGTACTGTACTTGCATACATTATCAGAACATTATTTTTTTGTTGTGTAACGACAGCAACTTTTTTTCTTTCAATGTAAGTAGATTAATTCTTTTTCTTTTAAAAAAGTGATAGAATCTTAAATTGTTTCAGAAACTTCATGATCGACACGTACCGATTGAATCCAACGGAGTATTTGACAAGTACGGCATGCCGAAGGAATTTAGCGGGCGACGTATGCGCCATTATGCGAGTGCACGGATTCCTCGAGCAGTGGGGACTCGTCAACTACCAGGTAATTAATTTTAAACTGGCGACCCACCCCCTTTTCGCGCGGGTAACACTGATCATCGTTTAGTTGCATGAGTTATTACAAGTTATAGTATAGTTAAGACAATCCTTCCTTCCATTGTGAAAACTGTTCTTATGAAAATCCAGACGTAGTTTCTGACTTTTTTTTTACAACTTTATTGCACAACCAGAACTGGCTGCTATGTACAATAAGCGGACTTACAGCTCGAGAGCCTTATCTCCCAGTTGACCTTTGAAAGGTGTGAATAAGAGTGTGGAAAATTTTTCGTCTCATTAGGAAAGTTGATCAACAACAACTTCTTAATTTTCCGGGATAAAAAGTAGCTTATGTCCTTCCCCGAGATACAAACTATCCATGTACCAAATTTCATCAAAATCGGTTGAACAGGTGGGCCGTGAAAGCGTAGCAGACAGGCAGACACACTTTCGCATTTATAATATTAGTATGGAAGTATGGATTTACAAAGTTGTGTGTTATATGGTTACTATTAGGTGCATACTTTTCAATTTTAAACCAACATATTTACATTCAAAGGTGTACTGCATTCTAAAGTTAATCATTATCAGAATAAATAAGAATGGGATGTATCTTCGTGGATTGAATTATTGCGTCACTACTAGCTGCCTTCAGTGAATATCGCTGTTGGCAGATTCCTTCGACGCGACAGCAAATCTGAATTATAAATCAAATGCGGCGTGCATCGTTACCTCGCATGAGTGGAATTTCAGGACATATTTATTAGTTTGCTATTTATTTATTCAAGCTTTGCTATTGTCAAGTTCTAAGGGACTTTAAACGTTAAAATTATAAAGGGACTCTACAACAATCTCTTTCGTTTGATCATAAATTATATCATAATCAAAGGGAAACTTAATAACATTTAAAGCCATCATCTACATCATTTACATCTAGGTTATAACAGCTAATATAGTAGAAAACAATCGAAATATTATTGAAATTATATTTAAAACAGTCGTTCGACAGAGGCGACAGAGCAACCCTGCGGGGTGACAGGGACGTGACAGAGGAATATAATTATCAATATAAAATACTGTCACTTTATTCTTTAATGTCAAAGGAGAAGGTTCATTTTGGGTGTAGTTCTTGTACACTTTATCATGAATAGATTAAAATACATAGATTTTATTAAAAATAAAATAAATTAGAATAACAAACTAAATAACGTGCAAAAAATAAAAATCTATTTCAAGTTTTTCGACATGCTTCCAAGATGGCGCCTTCAGCCATAGAGAAGTCAGTAGGCGCGAAATGTGTTAAATGTCATTTCTGACAAGTGACGTGAGTCACCGTGTTATTTTTCTTTCTTAATATTTGACATTTGACAGAAAACGTCAAAAATATGAATCCGCCCTTGTTATCTACTCATGTTTAGTGTTGCTAATCGTCGAGAGATTAAATAATTTCACCACTGAAATTAGGACGAATTCGTGGATTTAAACAATCAAAGCTGGTTTTATATTTTATTTTTTTTCTTTTCACTACTTGTACAAAGACCAGTCCCACGCTCCATACAAATCGGAACTATCTCCTTTGCATGCAGTTTCTTATCTCTCTCAACCATAGATGAGAGATACCGTATCTCGAGGTGCTACAACTGCATGGTAGCCGGGTCTGTCATTTGTATGGGCGTCGATCTAATGTATGAATATATGTATACATACGCTGTGGCTATAGCATCAACTTCTTTGTTATTTCTATTAAAAAAGTAATAAAAAGAATCTATTAACGGCACTGACAGGTAAGTGAACCGTGGCCTAGCGGTCAAAGGCATTCCGGGCGCGATTCCCAGAGAGACGCAGGTACAAATCTTGCCGGTTCCGTAATTTTTGATATGTATTTAAGTAAGTTTAGAAAAAAAATTGTTTTTTTTTAAATAGAGACATACTCTGATAAAATGGATCTGGCAGACCAGTTTAGCTTCTTCAAGCTGCGCATCTGATTTTATTCATTTGTTGGTAGGTGGAGACAGAATCTCGGCCGACGGCGATGGGTCCGCCGCCAACGTCACACTTCCACGTCCTGTCCGACACGCCGTCCGGACTACAGCCGCTGCAGGCTAGGCCTACGCAACCAAGACCTGGTACTATTTCTATATTCTTTCAGTGACTTCATATAATATATATGTATGATTGTTATACTTTTTCCAGAACTGTACTTAATAGATCAAGCCTTAACAAGACCAAAGTGTGAATGTTCATGTCTTTATGAAAATTCTTACGTGTACCGAGAGCAAGTAAAGCTAGTAAAGCGACCGCGTTGCCCGAACAGGCTCATGAATAAGGGCCCCGAACGGGTTCGAAACTAGTCGGGCATTTTTCGACATAACACGCGAGTTTATCCGGTAATTATGTATATTGAATTATGTAAAATGAATATCACTTACGATTAGAGAATGCAATCTCGATACGAGATCGCTAAGTCGAGATCTCGAGGGATCAGAAATTCGATCTCGACGAGATCTCGGCATTTTCGAGATCTGGAATGGATTTCGAAAAGTATTGTTTTAATTAGATAACTGAAACATGATTGAAACTGCTTAGTAGTTGTGATTATGATGCAAGTAAAATACAACATGAATTATTGAAAAAAGTATTTATTTTTATAATTTTTTACATATGTTATGTTAACGATCACAAAAATTCAGACCCGTAAAATCTCTTATAGAGAAAGTACTTATTTTAACAAAGATAATGATAGTGAAAACAAAAAATTGCAATTTCTAAAATCTCTCCTAAACTAGGAGTAATTACGAGTGATCACTCCTAAGTCTAACTAAATTAAGTTCAAACTAAGTTTAAACTATCGTAAGTTACGATAGAATAAATAATGTTGAAAGTTTTTTGTTTACTATTTAACATTTTGTCTCACAGCGGAGAACGCAGCAGTGCCGAAGGTGGAAGCTGGTCTGCCGAATGGAACAGAGGCTGGGCCACCCGTCAAGACCGAACCGCCTACAGTCAAGCCCGAGCCGCCCATTGAACTTGGTACCGCGCCTGGCCTTAAATTGGACCAGGTAATAAATGATTTCAATTAATTTTTAAATCCATGGCCCCTAATATTTATGTAGATTTCTTCCTTCTAATCCTCAGAAATAAACTAAGTTATTAGAATAGTTCGGTAGATTTATAATCATTCTTCTTAATCATTTCATTAGTGGCGGCCGAACAGTCACGATTAATAATTACGTCATAATCACGTTAGTATAGGAGGTGTAAAATCCGTATTCTAAGAATATTGATATTCCTTTATAAAATTGAATTATACCTATACAACTTAATCGCAATGAAAAATGCATTCTGCACATTTCTTTTTAATTTATGAAAATCAGTTCTTAATTTTCTTAGTTTTAAATCTTTTCAGGTTATGTTTCTTCTTTAATGTAATGTAATCTTCCACAAAGAAAATCAAGAATTAATTTTATTTATTTTTAAACTAGCTGATGCCCGTGAATTCGTCCGCGCGGATTGAGGGTTTTTTGGTTCCCGCAGGAACTCTTTAATTTTGCGGGATAAAAAGCCTATGTGGTATTCCAGACTATAATCTAACTCTGTGCCAAATTTCATCCAGGTGCGTTCAGTCGTTGTGGCGTGATTGAGTAACAAACATCCATCCATACATCCATCCATACATACATCCATCCAAACTTTCGCATTTATAATATTAGTATAGAAGAGCAACCACCGAGTTTCTTGCTGGTTCTTCTCACTAGGAATGGCATTCCAGTGGTAGATTCCAGCGACGATTCAAAAGCACTTGTAATAAGTTAATTTGAATAAAAAAATATGAGTTTGAGTTTGATAATCGTATTTCACAGTACCGTGGCGGTGCTCGCGGTCGCGAATGGACGGAACAAGAAACATTACTCCTGCTGGAAGCCTTGGAGCTTCATCGCGACGACTGGAACAGAGTCGCGGCGCACGTAGGGTCGAGGACCCACGACGAGTGTATCCTACACTTCCTACGACTTCCCATTGAGGATCCCTACTTGAATGACACTTCTGCCAGTGAGTAGCTTTTATTTTGTGCCCGTGTATTTTTCCACTATACTAGTTACCGTTACGGCTGTGTTCCTGTGGGAATTTAGTTTTTTTTTTTTTATTGCGAGATAGGCTTGCGCTTGACGACAATCATGCTTAATACAAAGCAATGATGAAGTCTAGGTTAGAGCGTGCCTAGAAGATGCCTATTCACTCCTGCCTTGAAGGTACTCTTGAAGGAAATCAACCACATAAGGATGCCACCACTGTCGATCTTATTCTTTGTCTATCTTATAAACAGAACCTCTGTTCTAAATTTCAGCTTTCTAGGTCCAATGGTTTGGGCTGGGCGTTAATGAGTGAGGTTGTTAGTTTTTGGTTAAAGTCTTTATTGCACATAAAAAATACAAAGGAGAACTTAAAAGCTAGAGGTATGCTCTTCCAGTTAACCTTTGATAGTGGGGACAGGTTTAAAAAACAGTGCATGTAGTATAAACAGAGAAGTTGGGGATAGAAAAAACATATCTAGGTAGTAGGTAGTGAGTGAGTGAATCAAGACTTTTCTCTTCATTATATGGAATAGCCTTCTCTTAGCTGCAATCACACCAATTAACAGATGATGCAGCCTAAGGTGAAACGCGTATGTCTAGAAAGTGCCTATTCACTCTTCTTATTATGGTACCAATATAAGAACTAACAGGGAAAACGTAAGCTGGAAGCCGATAATAGAATGGCACTGTGAAATATATCCTGTAGAAACCGACAGATCGAGCTATTTTGTGCCAATATACCTTATTTTGGCTATTCAAAAAACATTCTGTTAAAGTTTTTTAACTGCGCTGGTCAAATAATCTATACTATACTCGGATTTTTAATTGCGTGGAATTCTGACGTTTGTGACGTTCAGTTGTGACAAACATTTTTCTATGCCTTTTTTATTTCAAGACTCAGGTTTTTTAAGGTTAAAAATTACTGTATGAAGCAAATTGATCACATGCACCTATTACCTGAAATACATAGTTTATCATTTGTCACAAGCAAAATCCAAATAAGTAGGTACTTATTACTGACTAAAGACTGAATTAGTCCTTTATTAGAATTAATAACTTTGCTAAGAAAGGATAAAAGATAAAAGAAAGAAACAACAACCAATAATAATAAAGTTTATCCATACTTACTAATATTACAAACTAGATTCCGCGTGGATTAAGGATTTTTGATTCCCACTGGAACTTCTTAATTTTCCGGGATAGTGCCTATGCCCTTCCCCGGGATACAACCTACCTCTATACTAAATTTCGTCAAAATCGGTTGAAAAGATGGGCCGGGAAAGCGTAGCAGACAGATAGACAGACACACTTTCGCATTGATAAAATATTAGTATGGAAGTATGGATCCTTTTTTAAGGCAATGAACAAAACTTATTGCACGTGGATGAAGCCGCGAGCATCAGCTAGTTAATAATTAAGTATTGTAGTAGGGTAGAAGTAAAAGAAACGCCAATGACAGTAGCTCGTATGTATTGTACGGCTATCGATCTCCTAGCTTATAATAAGTAACGGAATCTAGCTAAATCCTAGGTTCCCTAGCTTTAGACGTGAGAATCAACTGCAGCGGCTTCTGATAGTATGGTCGCTAACTAGCAAATTGAGTTAATATCTTCGTCACGCTCGGGCTTATATAGGGCTCCGCCGCTTTGTTATTCGCAGAGACACGTTGGTCGAAGCGCTAAGAGCGAGAAGTTTAGTCGATTAAGCAGGAAAGTATTCGAGGCCGAGCCACGCGTGCAATGCTTGTTACAGTATTTAATAAAATCATCATGATCATCGTTGTCGTCGTCATCCTCATCGTCCACAGACACTGTCAATCAAATGGGTAATACGACATATTCTTTAATTACATGTTCTATGCACTCTAGCCATTTGTTTGAGGTGACGTTAGCTCCCTCAACCAAAAGCTCTTTCACTTCCACCATTTTGTTTTTTGCAACATCCAAATTGCAATCCAAGTTTGAGCCCAAATCAACTCAATTGGATTGAGCTCACAATGGTAAGGGGGTGATTGGAGTACCAACAGTAATCCCTTGTTCTGCTGCCAACTCGTCCACGACATTTCTATTACATTATTTTATGCTTTTCTTTGCTATGCCCAATAAATTTATCCACTTTAATTTATTTATCCACCTTAGGCTGCATCACCACTTGCAAGCAAGTCTGATTGCAGCCAAGCGCTAGCCAATATATATTTTTTAAAAAAAATTACCTTCAACTACAAATTGACTTAAAACTTAAGCAACATAAAAGTATCGAAAATAATAATTTCTAATTTTCAGTTAAAAAGGTTTGTTACTCATGCTGGTGTGACCAGTTGTTTTGATTTGTTCTCCCACATTAAGTGTTTCAATATTGATATTTAATAACATTTAACAGATCAGATCGGGCATCAGCTAGTAAAATATAAAAATTAGTAAAGGAGGGTAAATGAACGCAATTTGTATATTACTGAAAGCATACTTGATACATTTATTTATATTAATTATATAATTTATATTCATCAAATTACATTACATAGTCATGGAAACATAAACAAGTGTTACCATGGAAACATAAAGTCAATAACGTAACGGAGAAAGTTTGATTTTACTCCCCATTTTTCATACCCCGGGCTTATATATGAAAATCGATTCTAAAGGAGGTAAACTCAAAAAAAAGTTCTTTTTAAAAAAAAGTTTTTTTTAAGGCGTCTGTCGGCCGTCATCCTGATGATCATGTCATTCGACTTTCAGCTTGAATGTTCAAATGTGCTGTTGTTGCTACTTGCTATTGTCACTACGAAAAGTTGAACGAATACCAACAACCGGCTGGAAAAAGATTGATATTCAGGCATGGTTAACGTCAAAGAATTTAAATTATGATGAAACTATGTTGGAGGTGAACTTATTGGACATAGTTAGCAAAGAAAAGCATAAATATAATAAGTATGTTGTGGACTAGATGACAGCGGAACGAGGGATCACTGTGCTCCCATTACCCCCTTACCATTGAGAGCTCAATCCGATTGAGTTGGCTTGGGCTCAAGCCAAGGGGCATGTGGCAAAAAACAATAAAACTTATAAAATGGTGAAAGTGAAAGAGCTTTTGGTCGAGGGAGTGAACAATGTCACCCCAAACAAATGGCTAGAGTGCATAGCACATGTTATTAAAAAAAGAATACAAACTATGCCGTTTTGACCATTTGATTGACAGTGTCTGTGACACTTTCATTATAAATGTCAGTGACGATGACGAGGATGATGATTATTTTAATAATTCATTATAAAGTACTGTAAAATGTTTACTGTTATTAGTTGTTGGATTTTTCTATATCCTTTCATAGCAAAATTGTTCTTTCTAATTACTTTAAGACTTTTTCTTTTCACTCGTCAGTCGGTAATAAGTGTTTAATTTCTGCTCATGCATGTAATTACATGTGTGCACATTAAGTATGCAAATATAAAATGTTTGTAACGTTTGTCACTTGAAATTAAAATAGTGCTCTATTAATTAAGTAATTAACAATTTAATGTAAACTAACACTGTTATAAATTTAATCTTTAGAATCCATTAGCATTACTTATATTTTATTAGAATTTGTTACCCTTTTTTTGGGGAAAATGTTTTAACCAAGAAATGTCATGAAACGTCAGAATTCCACGCAATTAAAAATCAGAGTTTAATATTAGAAATGCGAAAGTTTGGATTGATGGATAGATGGATGGATATTTGTTACTCAATCACGCCAGAACGGCTGAACGGATCTGGATGAAATTTGGCATAGAAATAGATTATAGTCTGGAATAACACATAGGCTACTATTAATTATCCCTGAAACTCAAAGAGTTTCCGCGGGAACCAAAAAACCTCAAATGGATGTTTGTTACTCAATCACGCCACAACGGCTTAACAGATTTGGATGAAATTTGGCACTGAGATAGATTATATAGTTCGGAATAACACATATCCACGCGGACGAAATCGCGGGCATCATCTAGTAATTAATAATGTCAACATGTCTACGATAATTGACCATATTACATTGTAACATTTTCGCAGGCGGAGTGTTAGGTCCACTGGCGTACCAGCCGATACCATTTAGCAAAGTGGGCAACCCAGTGATGAGTACTGTCGCATTCCTCGCGTCAGTTGTGGACCCGCGGATCGCTTCCAAGGCCACCAGGGCTGCGATGGACGAGTTTGCAGCTATCAAGGTAAGTTTTTTTTATTCCACTACAAGTTAGCCCTTGACTGCGATCTCACCTGATGGTAAGTGATGATGCAGTCTAAGGTGGTAGCGGGCTAACCTGTTGGGGGTATGGCAGTTATATTAAACCCATCGGTTTCTAGTTTCTACATGGCATCGTACCGGTACACTAAATTGCTTGGTGGTACGTATTTGTCGGTAGGGTGGTAACTAGCCACGGCCGAAGCCTCCCACCAGGCCAGACCAGGGAAAATTCAGAAATTATGAATTCCCAATTTGACCCTGCCGGGGATCGAAATCGGGACCTCCGCACGTTAAGACAACAGCGCTCAACACTGCGCCACGGAGGTTGTCAGACCCCCTCCCCTAGGGTTCCCTAGAACACTGCGGCATTATACTGTCAGTCCATAACGGAACGAATTTCTCCCGAGCACTGAACAGTGTTCGCAGTGTATATCGGAACATACCCTAAGTAACCCCTGTGTGCAGGACGAGGTGCCGGCCGCGATGATGGAAGCGCACGTGAAAGCGGCGGGCGCGCACGGGCCGGCCGCGGCGCTCGCTGCCACTGGCATCGCCGGCACCGCGCCGCCGCCGCAGCCCGCGCCCGCGCCCGCACCCGCACCCGCACCCGGTAACTACACCTGTACCACTATTATACATGGAATCAATAAGATCATCAGTAGAGTTGTTCAAACCTGCTATAAATCCAAAGCACGCTACGGACTATAAACTATAAATTTTTAGCATGCTTTTAAATACGCTATGCTATAACGCGCTTGCTATAAGAAAGCGTGTGGGCGGCCGGCAGGCGCGATATGTCTTGCAGCACGCTAAGTTTCGTAGCGCGCTAAATTTCGTAACACGCAAAGATGACGTTTACTCACAACAGCGCGTTACGCGAGACTAACCGTACACTAAGCAGTACATCCTGACTGCTTCAAGCTGTCCGCAACTCACAAAAACATCCTAAAAGGTATATTTTTCAAGCACTCAATGTATTAACTCAAACCGGCTATAAAGTGACTTACTTAGTATTTAATTCGCTAACTCAGTATTTTTTCGCTAGCTTTAGTATTTTATTCAGTCATATAAAATTTTAATTGCTTGCTTAGATTAATAATTGTTGCTCTCTGTTTGTAGCGCACTATACTTGTTTTTGTGATTTATTATTGTTGCCAGTTGAATAAATTTTCGCCACTTAATTTTTTAGTCGTTTGATTAATAATTTCCCTTTCGAATTTCATGGTTATTTTTTGTTTTGTAGAAGTGAAAAAAGAAGATGGCGAAGCGAAACCAGAATCAATGGAAGTTGACGGCGAAGGAGGAGCTAAGGTCAAGGACGAACCTTCTGACGGGGCGCCCACAGAAGATATCAAGGAATCTAAGGATGACGCGACTCCACCACCAGGTTTGTTACTTAAATTTTTATGTTTTCTGTATAGATATGGCTGCAAGATACTCGTATGTATAAGGCATAAGTCATAAATATTTATTCAATTTAGGTAGATACACTACACTTATTGACGTCCAGTTACATAAAAATATGATGGTTAATCTGTTACGGTATCTTAAAACTAAAGCTACGAGGGTTCCAAACGCGCCCAGGTCTGAGAAGAGCCCACAACAGACTCAGCTGGGTTTTTTTTTTCATTATCACCATCTCACAAATCATCTTAACTAAGGAACTATCAGAGCCATTAGAGAAAATTATTGCCAAGCTTCCTTGTCATTTAAGTAATCTGTGACGTCTGTGATTGCCTGGAAGCAATGGAATGGAATGGAAGCAGGAATGTCAAAGCAATGCTTGTTAATTTAATGTTGTTTACATGTATTTCTCTTGTAGAAAGAATATTTCAGTCGTTCATTCTGTGTTTCCCCTTCAAACAACTTTCTTCTTTTCTTTACATTGCTCCGATTTCTGTATTGAACTTGAAAAAGGAGTAAGATCTTAATTGGGCTTTGTTTTCAGAAAAATCTAGGTGAGCACATAAATGATAAATAATTGCTTCTTATCCTCAATGTTTTTGGTAAATTTCATGTATTAATTTAGTACTATTAAGTTGACTACTTAATTTTTGTACACAGAAGCAGTAGTAGACGCGAAGCTGCAATCGGCGGCAGCAGCTTCTTTAGCAGCAGCAGCAGTGAAGGCCAAACATCTCGCGGGCGTCGAAGAGAGAAAAATCAAGTCACTCGTCGCTCTCCTGGTTGAGACGCAGATGAAGAAGTTGGAGATCAAGTTGAGGCATTTCGAAGAGTTGGAAGCTACAATGGAAAGGGAGAGAGAAGGTCAGTTTATTATCGTAAAATATCTGCAGCAATATCCTTAGCTCTGAAGGCCCAATATCTAGAAAGCGTTGAATAAAAGGAAATCTAGTCACTTTTAGTGCTCTTGGTCGAGATACAGATGAAAAAGTTAGATATCAAGTTGAGGCATTTCGAAGAGTTGGAAGCTACAGTGGTAAGGGAGAGAGGTAAGTTTATTATATATTTAGACTTGTGGTAAGGCTTGAGCTTATTCGAGCGTCGAAACGGCTTCAGGGTAAAATGAACACAAACGTAAGAGGTTTAAAGTTCCATATTCAGTACCACCGATTTTAATTTCGCAACGTATCCATTTGCCATTTGGACTGCTGACTGAGGATGGATGTATGGACGAACTTGAGTTCTAAAACAAGGCTGATAGGGTTTATTTTACTGTAATGTCAAAGTGTTCCGTGTTTACTTAAATCGAATGAGTATAATTAATTTCACAATAGTTTCATGTCTCGGTTTTTATTTTCTCGTTAATCATTAAATTAGATGAATAGCTAACATTTATTGTGACTTGCGAATAGATTTAAATCGAATCTAAGCTTGCAAACAGACCAATCTCATATCAATATCATAAAGCGCTAATACTCGTAGTTTCTGCTTTGATCACACACGCCTTTATTACTAATTCTACAGTATTTTTTATTAATAACTTTATAAATGATAATTTTAACTTGAACTAATATTTGATTTAATTTTTTTATTCCAGACACATTTTGAATTTAAATTTTATATTGTTATATTGTAGTCATTCTAAATAGTTTTAAATTTAGTGTAATATAATTTTGCACACTGTCTCTGGCGACTGTCTCAGTAGATTGTGTACAGGAAGTTTACTTATACAGCTGTTAATGTTATTACGAGTCGCATCGCTGATGCGCAGGGTGAGGGGGAGCACCAACGTCATCTTGAGGGTGTTAAGTAATAAGCCTGACTGCCCCATGCTGAGGCACTGGATACATACGCATGTCTATGTACCTAGTGCTCCAGTATGCAACGGCAGGTATTTAAATTAGTTATTTTAGATAAGGTTTTATTTTGAGTGTACTAACATAGTTTTTAAGTTAATTTTTGTACTAACATTAATATGGACTGGGTCTGAAATAAACAATTTTTTTTTATTACCCACAATAATTTATGATAACGTAAAAATTCAATTCAATCAGGTCTGGAGTACCAGCGGCAACAGTTGATACAAGAGCGGCAACAGTTCCACTTGGAACAATTGAAGGCAGCTGAGTTCCGCGCGAGAAACCATGCCATCCAAAGGTAAGATTTATTAAAAGCTAAATTCAACACTCAAACTTTTTAGAAGTTTGTTCTCCAGGATATTTGTTGTGTTATCTCCAAAAAAACTGATAATAGGAATCCTATTAATAGTATAAATACGTGGATGTTTGTAAGTTTGGATGTTTTTTACTCACATTTCACGCCACAGTGTGGCCAATTTGGTATAACACAATCTCTAAACTAAACTGACAGCTTTAAATTTAGTACTGTCCCTTTCCACAGAGAGTATTATGAAAGGGTTAGCAATATTTTTAATGCTGTCATTTTAGTTTAGTTTAGAGATTGTGCACTACAGAATCAGCCCCAATTTGGAATGGAGATTATTAGAGCTTATAAACTGAATTACCACATTATCATTTGCTACATTTTATCCTGGAAAATTTTAAGAGTTCCTATGAAAAAAAAACTTAAATCACGCGGGCGAAGTGGCGGACATCATTACTTGAATTTTAATATAGTAAAAAGGGGTGTATATTTATAAACTTCATCGCTTTGACTGTATGTTTGTATGTTTCCCTGTGGCATCACAGCTCCCTAACAGATGAGTGGATTTGAAAGCTGTGTATTTTAAAATTGAGATGGTTGTTATTGAGTTGTGTTTGATGCAAGTAATATGTTTATCATAACGACACTGCGGTTGCGGTAATGTGGTAACCCTGACCTGATTTTGCAACCAGGCTTGTCTGCACACTACCCAACTCCTAGACAATTTACAGGAAATTCACGTTTTGGCATATTTTTTTGTTTTAATATTATTATGCGTACCTACGTGTTTTCGTATAACGTATTTTCGGCGGTAATTGCAGGCACTCTATCAGATCAATAAATAATCTATCAGATCTATAATCACTGTCATTACAGATCTGAATCTGAAGAAATCTATTGATTAGTAAACATTTCTAAGTAACTACACGAATTACGATAACAGATACATGAACAATTTATTAATATCAGCCTTTGGTATACGTAAAAAAAGAAAAATACATACAATCAGTTGAATCGTACTTAATATTATAGATGCGATGCCTGTGGTTTGTTTGTTGGCTTGTTGGTTTATCACGCAGCAATAGGGCAACGGATCGAGGTGATTTGTTGCATGGGTATAGTTGAGGATCTGAAGAGTGGCATAGACTATTTTATATCGCGGAAAATCGAAGAGTTGCCCAGAATTTTAAAACCTAAAACTACGCACAAAATAACGGACATCCTCTAGTCTATACAAATAAAAATCAATTGCCATACGTTAAATCTCGCAAAAATTCGAAAATGACTGGACCTATTTTGATGATTTTTTATGTGTGTTTGAGTAGATCTCGTGATGGGTCGTCTCGTGAATATATTCACAATTGGACCCGGTAGGGGGCACTGCAATCGGGTTCTAGGTGCACGACATGACAAGGTCTGCAGGGCCCATAGTATTGTAATATAACCCTGTGCGTTCCGCAGTCGGGTAAAAAAAGACGCCCGTAAGCACGTCGCGTCGTAGCGAATTCCCATGTGACCGAAATGTTTTCTCCGCACATAGGTTACAAGCGGAGACAGGCGTGACAGTGCCAGGGCCGACCGTGGCGGGCCCCGGGGCGGCGGTGGCGGGCGCGGGGGCGGCGCCCGCGGGGGACGCGCCGCCGCCGGACGCCGCGCCGCCCGTCGTGCCGCCGCACCACGCTTAGATTAATAAACTAAACTAAACTAACTAAACTGTAGGTATGTTCCGATATACACTGCGAGCACTGTAAGGTGTGACGTCAATTTAGTATACTGCGAAGCCGTTCGTTAGTTAGCTATACTGGTTACTGTTTAAAACGGAACGCAGTCAGCACTGAGAGCACCTTACCTCGGAAACGCCAGTGCTCACAGTACAAAAATGGCGAAGATATATGACGTCATATATTTCCCTAGGTTACTGCGGCATTATACTGTCAGTCCACGACGGAACGAATTTCTCCCCAGTAAGACCACTGAACAGTGCTCGCAGTGTATATCGGAACATACCCTACTCGTATTATGCATAAGCTTTTTCTCTCTCGACACCATTAAAGGACGATTCACATATTAATGTGAATCGTCCTTTAATGGTCGCATCATCGAATCGCAGCGAATTGCAATATACATGAGGAAAGAAATTAAAGTCCTTTACCGCAAGATTTTATATCCCACTGACGTTGAGCGTATTCGAGCGTTGAAATACTTTGATATTAGAGTAAAATGGACCCAAACGACCTTGATTTATAGTCGCAAATTCGATACCACCGATTCTACTTTTGTAATGTTTCCGCCGTGGATGTGTGACGAGCTTGAGCTCTAAAACAAGGTTATTAAGGTTAATTTTACTTGAGTGTTTCGATGCTCGAATTCAGATTTCGAGGATTGGTTCAAGTGAACCTATATAAAGAATATTTTAGTGTTCAATTTTATATTTTCAGTGAAAAATGTTTTTTTACTAGCTATCAAAAAGTGTAACTATTTCAATCGCCTTCGCTCAGTTTTTTAATTAAGTCAGTGTTTATGCATTGTTTACGAATTATAATTAACTTTATCGCAAATATTGCGTGATAGTATGATAATATTATAGTGAACTGTGAGAAATGCATTTCATTAAGTTTCTATTGATAAGTTAATTAATAGACTGGAAATTATTTTTATGCTACCATAAGTCACGGAATTAATGAATATGCAATAAATTACATATTTTTGCGTCATGATACGAGCCTGGTGTTTGGCGAATTTTCAGCCAACATCTCAAATCATAAAACCTCTGCAACAAGGTTTAAGAACCGCCATGTTGGAAATTTTTAAGGTTCTATGAATCTTCTGATATCAATTATGTAATTATCCATACTTCCATACTTAATATTATAAATGCGAAAGTGTGTCTGTCTGTGTGCTACGCTTTAACGGTCCATCTTTTCAACTGATTTCGATGTTTGGTACAGAGATAGGTTGTATCCCGAGGAAGGACATATGCTATCTCGGAAAATTAAGGACTTCCCGCGGGAATAAAAACTACTCAGTCCACACGGACGAAGTCGCGGGCGTCATCTAGTTATTGGTTATTAATGAAACATGGTTTGTCCTAATTAATTGCTGTTTCTAGCATGAAATATGTAAGTTGAGAACGATTGTACTTCTATATAAAAGAATATGAAAACTTTTCCGTTTCATAATTCAACTCCGTAGAAGGAGCACGAGGAAGAACTGTTCGTCGTGCTCCCATCAATAGGACAAATTAATAGGAGCACGAGGAAACGCCCGATATGAGTGTAACAGATTTTTTCCAAGGTTATAAATTATAACAAAATGTAACGCTTCTCTACGTTATATTAATGAACTGAATGTACCATATATTATGTGTACTGTCTTTATATATTATGTAGTAGATAATACCTTTCGATGTTAATTCGGTTATTTGTAATTTCACAGGAATAGGGATGATGCCTATGTCAAAAAATATTATTTCTTATTGATTATTTTATTAAATAGTGAGTCTTCCAAAAGACCTAAAATTCACTTCGTCGTTTAGTTTTAATTTTGATAACCATTTTAAACTAATAATGAAACAAAAAAAAATGCGTTGAAATTTGATGATGTCACAACTATGTATTTCATACAAACTTCCATTCTAGAAGCGCGTTTTTAAATTTGATAAAGAGTTGCTGATTTGATTGAGTTGTCATCATCCCTATTAGTAACCCTAATTGTATAAGAAATAGTAACCTTTCTTGCAGAAAACGTTTAAAAAAGAACTGCACGACTACACTACGAGTATTTGTACTCCTATCGGCTTCGAATAATAATATTTTTACGTATAATTGAGGAAAATATCTATTTAGTTTTGTCTATTAGTTTGAGGTTTGAGTACAACCATATTAGCATCATTATTTACCTGATTAAAAATTAGCGTCATGTTATTTCTCAAAAATATTTGTCGTCATAATATCTTGTACTGAGAACCTGGGTTAATGAAGTTATTTAATTTGTCAGTCGAATAAATTTGGATAAAATTGTCGTGGTTGAAAACATAATTATAAATCAAAATCTGTGTAAGATTTCCATTTGAGTATTCCATGTTACTTTTGTAGAAATACAAAATATCCTTCGAAAATTATTATTTATGAATCTATACTGATGATGTTATTAAGGAAACTCTATTAAGTTTAATTCTAAGTAAATTAATCTAAAGTCTAGCGTAGAATTACCAGTACGTCATAAGTTCATATCTCGTGAAATAAAAGGTATGAAACCCGAATGTGTGTATTATTTCGTTTTGTCATTTTGCTGTGTTCATTCTGAGCGTTTATGGTTTGCCGATAGCGCTGATTTTTCTTTTTGCCTCAAGTTAAAAAGTTTGTAGGCGAACTAGTGAAAAGGATTTTTTTAATCTTTTTAGTAAAAAACTTAAGTCAATTGTTCACAGTCGTTTAGGTGTAATATGCAATTAGAGACTGATAAATAACTTTAAATTGATTTATTAATTTTTATTTCTTTTAAAAACTTTTAACAATGTTCAGAACACAGCCAATATTGTTTGTTTTAATTTATTGTGGTAGTGTTTTGACGGCGAAAAGTTCCTTGCGAAGTTTTAAAATTTCTATGGTAAATTATTTATCTATCCATTTCAAGTATTAAAATTATTTATTTTACTTATATATTTAGTAATTTTTAGTGATAGATTGTGGCCAATTAGAAATACATTGGGATTTAGAAATACATGCTAAATTAAACTAAAATGCCAGCTCTAAATCAAGTTCAAGAGAGTTGAAAACAAAGATTTATTTTATTATATTTATTCTCTATTGGTTGCAATATAAATGCTGTCATTTAAGTTTAGTTTATGTGTAGTAAAAATTTTATGTTTTACATTGTTTCATTTGTGTACTTGAAAAGCTTCACATAATTATGAATTCTTATAATACTACACTTGAATAAATTCAATAATAGGTACAAGTATAGGAAGCTAACTAAAACCAAACTATCTAAAATTGCATGAAAATTCATACTAACATTATAAATGCGAGAATTGCGCTGTCTGTCTGTTTGTTACTTTTTCATGGCTCTAAACGGATCCTGATTCCTGAAGAAATTTATTACAGAGATAACTTGCATCCCGTAGACAACTTTTTTGTGGCGCAAAATCAAAAATGTCCCACTTTCAGAAACAGAACTCAAAGAGACGAAGACAAATCACGTGCGGGAACGAGAATTTCACTTTGGCTGCGCCATAGAGTTAGGGTTCGTCTTAATGTTGATCTGTGCAGATATTGCGCCGCGCTCGCCTGTTGTTCACAGTAGATTAGATAATTCTTGCGATTTTGTTCGCGTAGATTTAGCTATTTGAACTCGTACTAGTTCTCGTACTTCCCGTAGGAACTCAGTTTCCAGGTAAAAAGTACCAAAAACTAAAAAGTAAAAGTAATCCTTCCCCGGGATGCAGCCTAACTCTGAGCTCTGTGCCAAATTTCGTCAAAATCTGTATTCTAGTAGCAGACAGATAGACAATCGTTCGCATGCATAATAATAGTATGGATTTGAGCGGGTTTGCGTTACACGCTTCCGGTCTTAATGAGAAATTGTATCAGGTTTCAGCAGGGAAATCGAATCAACCAGCGTTGTTCTTACACGCAGAGAGCCCAGTATGGGATTCGGAAACGCAATCGCTGTACTTCGTGGACGTGCACCTACAGAACGTTCATAGGCTGGATTATGCCACTGGAAAATTATCTACGAAGCCAATCGGTATGTATTCTAAGCATTTACGCCTTATTTTGAGTAAAGCCTGATGAAATTATTATGTAATTATTTCGTAGAGATCTACCACAATTTATCTTTAAATATTAATTATCATGTGCCATAAGGTAATCATTATGAGTGATTAGAGATCACAGATGAAAGATATTATACCTACTAACTAACTATCTAGGATATTATAATATCTAGCGATGATGGCGATAGTAAGCGATGGCTTAAGAGCGTTTCCAGATTATCCGATCCGATATCGGTATCGGACGCTGATACCGATATCGGGGCAATCATCATCAGCCTTCGCATCGTGGCCTTGCGTGACATAAATAAAAAAATAAATAAACCCTTTATTTCCAATTTTTATAGTCAATTACAATCATTTTACTAGAATAATTAATGCGTGACATAGGCCTCTTTCAAGTAGCGCCAACATGCTCTTTCCTCGGTTTTTCGCATCCAATCGATGCCAGCCACCCGCCAGATATCATCGCTCCACCTTGCTGAGGGGCGCCCTAAGCTCCGTTTACCAAGACGCGGTCTCCACTCGAGGACATTTCGACTACAATCCAATCGGGGCAACAAAATGTATGAATTACTTTCAAATTGTCCGCTCCGATATCGGATCATACATTTTACTTGCCCTGATAACATATCGTCGTCCGATATCGATATTGGTTCGGAAATCTAAAACGCTCTCTCTAACGACTGACGTATCTATGTACTTTACGAAGGACGGGGGAGATGAAAATGTTAAAATATTCGAATTTAGAATCAAAGTTGGTCGTAAGTAGGTATAGTTGCGAGTTGAATGCAGAGTAAATGTATGGTGACACATACATTTACTCTGCATTCAACTCGCGCGCGAACTGTATATCTAATTGTTCTAAGCAGTCAGCTCATTTGAATGATAATTTCATCATTTTGGACGTCCCATAAGCGGCAATCACAATCCTGGGTTCAATCCCCGGAAGGGTCATTTTGGGAATTTATAATTTTTGAATTTTCTCTGGTTTGGCCTGGCGGGAAATTTCGGCCGTGGCTAGTTACCATCCTACTGGCAGAGCCGTGAAGCCAAGAGATTTAGTGTTTCGGTACGATAACGTGTATATGACTGCCATACTCCTAACAGGATAGCGCGCTATAACCATCCTAGCCTGCATCATCATCATGCGGAGTAAAAAAAATGTGATAAAAAAAAATATTGATCATCACAAGGTTACGGTCAAGTCAACGTAGTATCGCTGGTGGCGGGTTCCAAGCGTTTCCTGGTAGCAGTGCGGTCCGCGCTGTTTCTTCTAGACTGGGACGTGGCGGGTGACCAGGCTCTGAGGCTGCTCACAACTGTGGACCATGGGCTACCTGATAATGTTATCAACGAGGGGAAACCGGACTCTGAGGGAAGGTTTTGGTTCGGTGAGTTGGAATACTTCACGTTCTGTTGACGAAAGTTCAAAAAGGGTTTGGTGTGATTCATCGTTAGATGAATCACACCAAACCTTATGTAAATAATGGAAAGTTATTTCCATTATTTACATAATACCTTTCTCGGAATCCAATTATTAACCGTGATATACTTATCTGTAACTGATAAATTGCCCATCTGTTGACATCGCCCAACGTCGCCCGACATGTGTAGGGACGTGTCGCGGGACATTTGTCCCCTAGTGAATACGAGGCTATAATCGTAGGAATCGTATAGTAAAATTATAATTTTTCATAAAATATCTCCGTATTTTTCAAATGAAGCTAATATTAAGTATTATCGTTAATTCTCCATAGGTACAAAGGGCCCTCACGCGGGAGATGATGTGCTACCAGACAAGGCTGCATTCTACAGCATTAGTCAAGAGAGCTTCACAAATCCGCGAGCTCATTTACGTCCGGTAACGATCTCCAACGGCCTGACATGGGCGCTCAACAACAGCGTCTTATATTATATCGACTCGCCGACGCAGAAGATAGAGGCTTTCGACTTTGATCCGGAAAACGGAGAAATGAGTAAGAGGATATTATATGATTTTGACATAACTTCTAAAACATTCGTGTTATATTAGTTCTCGGACTCCTTTAAGTAAGTCTTAGCATTTTTGCCGACGACATAGTACCTACATTCCTTACAGTATTCAGGTCCTGAGTTAGAGCGCGAAGGCACCTCGCCAGCAGCACACCTCCATTTACGCCTGTAAAGTGACGGCCTCGACATCTTTCGCGTTCCTCGATAAAATATAGTGCAATTTATTGTGCACGTTAGTGCACCTCTGATAATATGGTAGGTAAATGCTCCATAAAAATGAAAATAAGGTTATTTTACCAAATATAACTACTATGCATAATCGTTTTTGCAGTCTTTACCTGTAAAGGCCGCAAGACTTGGTCAATTTTTATACTTAGATGTTTATTAACGAATCTGTTGTTCCTTTTACCAGGCGGGAGGAGGACAATTCTTGATATATCACTGTACGGGTATGAAGACGCGATACCGGATGGCTTGACTATAGACAGCCGAGGACATCTGTGGGTGGCGCTTATGTTTGGGGGTTCAGTAAGTTTCCATTTCACTTGCCTAAACCGCATGGAAAGTTTTCTCTAGCAATAAAACTAAATTAAAATAATTTTTTTAAAGTAAATATTGTAGAATTTTATAATTTCAATACAATATATTATTTTTGCACCTAAACCACTTAACAATTTCACCGTACTCACTTTCAAGGAAGGCTGGAAGAGATTTCTTTTTAGAGATAAGCTTTACCTTTGTCCACTTTTTTTAGGGTTCCGTACCCAAAGGGTAAAAACGGGACCCTATTACTAAGACTCCGCTGTCTGTCTGTCTCCAGGCTGTATCTCATAAACCGTGATAGCTAGAAAGCTGAAATTTTCACAAATGATGTATTTCCGTTGCCGCTATAACAACAAATACTAAAAATTAAAAAAATATATATATTAAGGGGGGTCCCCATACAATAAACGTGTTTTTTTCGTATTTTTTTGCTCAATATTAAAAACGGTAACAGGTAGACGGTTCAAATTTTCACAGAATATTAACTTGTATGTTACCTTTCAAAATAAATAATTAAATATCAATAAAGTAAATATTAAAGGGGGGCTCCCATACAACAAACGTAATTTTTATTTTTAATACGTCATAAATCGTAAAACTTACTACAGGTTTGTACGGAACCCTCGGTGCGCGAGTCCGACTCGCACTTGGCCGGTTTCTATTAGTTTTAAGACAATATTTTGTACAAAAATAATAAAAATAAATAAATAAAACTATTAGAAGAAGAAGATTAGAAGTAATTCTGTATGAAATTGTGGAACAAAAAGCTTTGAAATTGATTTGCTATGGAATTGTGACTGACTTAGGTATTAGACAAGTATTAGAGCTAGTTTCTGCAAAATTGTTTTGCAATTGGATACTTGGCATTGTATATTATGGTAAGCAGTGTTGCGGTCTAGGTTAGAGCCATTTTGCCTGAAGGATGGCTATTAGAAAGCCTTCACATAATTGCTTCCTTTAAAGCGAAATACTTTCACTTGCCTTGAAAGCCTCTTTGCTTTTGTATTTAAATATTTAAAATAATAAAAAAAAAAAAAAAAAAAAAAAATTAGACCGGATTATCTATAATAATGCTGTATTTGCCTATAATTAAGTGAGACATGACTGTATTATTTTATTACCTATTATTAATTGTTGGAACAATACTTGTTGGCATTTCTATAAAAAAAAAAAAAAGCCTCCTCGTGATTTGAAATGAAATGAAATTTTACATACATTTCTGTATTATTGAAATCATTGCATTACTAGCTGATGCTCGCGACTTCGCCTGGATTGAGGTTTTTGGTACCCGCGGGAACTCTTTGATTTTTCGGAATAAAAAGTATAGCCTGTGTGCTATTCCAGACTATAATCTATCTCTGTGCCAAATTTCATCCTGCAGATCAATTCAGCCGTTCTGGCGTGATTGAGTAGGTAACCAACATCCACTAGTACCTAATATCAGTATTGTAAATACAACGAACCTGCTTATAGTCTGTCGACTGATTGCAGCTACCAAACCTTAAAAAAAATATATATATATCAGTATAGATTTCGTACCTAGTTACATGCCTACTGTTGTTTTACAGGTATTACACATAGATCCAGACAAGAGAGATATAGTATTCGGGTACAAACTCCCAGTCTCGCGAGTCACGTCCCTCTGCTGGGGCGGACCCAACTTGGACGAGCTCTTCGTGACGACCTCACGGCATCGGCTGCCAGACCACGAGCCGTTGGCTGGAGCTATATTCACTATACGAGGAACTGGCAGCCGCGGTGTGCCTAGTCACGCATTTAGATTCGATAATGCTGATAACTATTGATGTACCTACTCAGCAATTATGTATTTCAGCATGTTTTGATTAGTAGCAATAAAAATAATTTATAAATAAGTTCTATGTGGTATTATACATAATCTTACGTCTATGTGCTGTGACAGACAGCCACGAGCCGTTGGCTGGAGCTATATTCACTATACGAGGAACTGGCAGCCGCGGTGTACCTAGTCACGCATTTAGATTCGATAATGCTGATAACTATTGACGTACCTACTCAGCAATTATGTATTTCAGCATGTTTTGATTAGTAGCAATAAAAATAATTTATAAATAAGTTCTATGTGGTATGATACATAATCTTACGTCTATGTGCTGTGACAGACAGCCACGAGCCGTTGGCTGGAGCTATATTCACTATACGAGGAACTGGCAGCCGCGGTGTACCTAGTCACGCATTTAGATTCGATAATGCTGATAACTATTGATGTACCTATTCAGCAATTTTGTATTTCAGCATGTTTTGATTAGTAGCAATAAAAATAATTTATAAATAAGTTCTATGTGGTATTATACATAATCTTACGTCTATGTGCTGTGACAGACAGCCACGAGCCGTTGGCTGGAGCTATATTCACTATACGAGGAACTGGCAGCCGCGGTGTACCTAGTCACGCATTTAGATTCGATAATGCTGATAACTATTGACGTACCTACTCAGCAATTATGTATTTCAGCATGTTTTGATTAGTAGCAATAAAAATAATTTATAAATAAGTTCTATGTGGTATTATACATAATCTTACGTCTATGTGCTGTGACAGACAGCCACGAGCCGTTGGCTGGAGCTATATTCACTATACGAGGAACTGGCAGCCGCGGTGTACCTAGTCACGCATTTAGATTCGATAATGCTGATAACTATTGATGTACCTATTCAGCAATTTTGTATTTCAGCATGTTTTGATTAGTAGCAATAAAAATAATTTATAAATAAGTTCTATGTGGTATTATACATAATCTTACGTCTATGTGCTGTGACAGACAGCCACGAGCCGTTGGCTGGAGCTATATTCACTATACGAGGAACTGGCAGCCGCGGTGTACCTAGTCACGCATTTAGATTCGATAATGCTGATAACTATTGACGTATCTATTCATTATATTTAACTAATCACCATAGAACTTTTTTGTATTACTACTAGTAGTAGGTAATAACAAACTATCTAAAACAAACTATAACTACTAGTACCTATATAGATTTCGATTTAATTATAATGTAACTTTGGGATGTTACTGGGATGTGTGTAACGATGGGGATCGATGAGTTTTTTAATTCTATAGAATTAAAAAACTACTAGTAGTAATAAAAATAACAGTTATATGTGGTATTATACATATTACGTGCTATGACAGTAGACAGATCGTCGATAAATATTTATTACTCTGGGACAACTAATGATGCTAGTTAGCTTGTATTTTGGTCGGTAAAAGTTAAAATAAAACTATGTAAAGTAATGGCATGATGGCATTTACTTATCGCGTCTATCATTGTATTAGGTAAGTAAGTATTGCAGAGGAGATGATTCTGCGTTATTTAGCATTGAAGTTGATTCGGTTGTCCGCAATCTCTAAACTAAATATCTTGCTATCCCTTTCCGCAGAGAAATTTTAAAAGAGATAGCAAATTCAGACCAAAATTATTATACTATCTTTTGCTCGCAGCTTCGCTCACGTAAGGTTCAATTTTCATACAAATTTCAAAGCCCTGTTTTACCCGCTTAGGGGATGAATTATCAAAAATCCTTTAGCGGATGCCTTCGTCACAATAGCTATAGATAGTTCAATCCACGAAGACGCGCCCCACTCTTTTCCGCAATCGCTTACAGTGCAAGTGTGCAATGTAAACTACAAGAATGTGAGTTCTATTAATACGCAGCGAGTAACAATGTGGGCACACGCACACAAAGTTAAATAGCGAAAAATGTCATAATTAACTTGAAATATGCTCTACTTCATTTCACTTAATTTAAAAAATAAAATATAAGTTGTGATGGTCCTGCATAGAATGAATTAATTGTGATATTGGTTAATAATAATATTTTAATAACAAGAAATAATGTATCTAATAATTATTATCATAAAACACGACTTTATGGAAATAAAGTATTTATTAATAACATAAGTAAATCATTCAATTACACTTGGATATTACACATTAAAAAAATGATTGAGAAATCATCACACCTTACATTAGTCGGAATCGTCGTTTAATTCAGAAATATTTGATTCAGAGCTCGATGAATCACAGACATTGATGATAAAACTAAAATCTAAATCAAAGTATTTTAAATACTCTTCTTCTATTTTTCAAAATACCTACCTGGCTTTTAAGGACAATACGTTCCGTTTTTTTTGGACATAATAAAAATAATATTTTACAAAAAATTAAAGTAGAGCAACTTTCCGGTGGGTCACGACACGCAGCAAAGCAAACCAACTTAACCGTGTATACTGATAACTGAGCCGTGGTCGACTCGAGACTAATGTTCGGGCTGAACTCCCCGCACCCCGTTGTTTCCCCTCGCGATACATAGTGGGGCGCGTCTTCGTGGATTGCATGCCAAATTTCAGCCCGATCCCTCTAGTGGTTTAAGCTGTGCTTCGATAGATCAGTCAATCACCTTTTTCTTTAAAATATTTAGATTTGAGATAGTGGTGCCGATTCTGTATAACACAATCTCTAAACTAAACTAAAATGGCAGCTTTAAATCTAGTTCTGTCCCTTTCCGTAGGGAGTATTATGAAAGGGTTAGCAATATTTGTAATGCTCTAATTTTAGTTTAGTTTAGAGATTGTGCACTACAAAATCAGCCCCATTGTATATTAATAGTGCTGGTACCGTTCAACATGTGTACATAAAATGTTATAAGATAGTCAATAGATTAGCCGTTTTAATATCTCTGTAAATAGTGTAGTCAATTTTACACCTGAAAATGCAAAATTAAAATTTATTTATTTACAATAATTGATCTATTCTTTATTCGTGCAGTGCGTTCCTATACGTGCAGAATGGAAATAAAACATTTTGTTGATCCGAAATAATTTATTATAGAACGTGAATACTTTAACAAGAACATTTACAACATGTTAGGCCTATTGCGCATTATAAGAAAATGTCTTGTGTCTTATAAGTAATATCTAGTAACTATTATTTTAATTGCAATAATTGGTAGTTATAATAAAAATATGAAATTAAAACTATTAAAAACTAAATTAAATCTAAATTAAAAATTAAAAACTAAACATTAAAAATATCATCTATGCCGCTGCAATGAGGCAATGTGCCCAGAACGCTGGCTGCGTTACCCCGCTGAATAGCCTAACTTATAATATGTTGGCCGAGGTAACTGCCAGCCCTCCGGTCACCTGTGGACTCTGTGAGACGAGAAGATAGATCCTTAAAAAACCGGCCAAGTGCGAGTCGGACTCGCGCACCGAGGGTTCCGTACAAACCTGTAGTAAGTTTTACGATTTATGACGTATTAAAAACAAGACGAAATGAACCGCAAAACTAACTTTGTTTGTAGAGGTTTATTGTTAATATCAAAAAATTACGTTTGTTGTATGGGAGCCCCCCTTTAATATTTACTTTATTGATATTTAATTATTTATTTTGAAAGGTAATATACAAGTTAATATTCTGTGAAAATTTGAACCGTCTACCTGTTACCGTTTTTAATATTGAGCAAAAAAATACGAAAAAAACACGTTTATTGTATGGGGACCCCCCTTAATATATATATATTTTTAATTTTTAGTATTTGTTGTTATAGCGGCAACGGAAATACATCATTTGTGAAAATTTCAGCTTTCTAGCTATCACGGTTTATGAGATACAGCCTGGAGACAGACAGACAGATAGACAGACAGACAGACAGACAGACAGACAGACAGACAGACAGACAGACAGACAGACAGACAGCGGAGTAATAGGGTCCCGTTTTTACCCTTTGGGTACGGAACCCTAAAAATGATCTAGCAGTAATATCTTATATTTTTATGCGCGTGTCTGATCCAATAGGTACAAAAAAAAAATTGGCAGTCAATAGGGACTGCCGATAGAAGTGAAAACATAACTTCGAATTAAAATTTGAAAAAATAAAATATAAACCTTAAAACTAAGATTAATGTTTAATTACGAATGCAGTATATTTATATTTAAGACCTTTTGTCTTCCTAACAACGCGAGCATGTCGGTGTCGGTGTCGGTGACGCGAATCCACAAGTTAACCCCCTACCAAAAAGTGCTCAACGCGGCTAAAGAAGTTTTCACTTCAAAATATCTTGCAATATGTATGGTCTCATACTACAATCATTGCGACTGAATTTCTTAAAATACATTACTCATAAGACACGAGAAATTTTCTTATAATGCGCAATTGGCCTTAGACTCCATCAATGGATAACAAAAACACGTCACAACAGCGAAAGATGACTAGTAAAATTTTGTGAACAGTAATCACGATAACATTTAAATATGAAACGTAAAATAGACATAATATATAATATTCACAAGAGAAATTTTGCGAATTTTAATAATATGTATGTAGAATAGAATAAGAGCATTTCCATAATATCCAATCCATACTATCATTATAAGGTCCCAGCCAGTACCGCGATTAACTTTGGTTGATTGACTTCGCTCAGACCTACACCTATAAGGTTTTTTTTTAGTTAGTCAAAACGAATGTCTATATCATAAATCTGTCTCGTTTTACTTATAATTCAAGTCTGAGCAAAGTTGACACAAAGGGGTAGTTATGCCACGTGTCAACCAAATTTTGTAATTTAATTAAAAATAGTGATACACAAGATAATTAACAAAAAAAATATTCGATATTTTTGACTTGTGTTGATATTATCGAAACTTTATCGATATCAACCATCGCAACACGACTTAAATCTTTCTTCAGGTTGGCTCAGGGAAGTCACTCGAATGCGCAAAAGTGATGTAATTTTTTTATCAGATCGATATTATCGATATCAGATTGGATATAATATGGAAAATGCAGCAACGAATTTTTTCAAAGATAAGAATATCAATCACACATAATATTAAGATATAAAATCCTAAATACATCCACCAATAATTCACAATCAACATTTATTATTATTTTATCTGTAGGCACATTTTACCCTTAAACAAATTAAAAATTCAAAAGTCGCGTCCAGAGAACAGGGGCAAAAGATTTGTAAAACGAAGCTTCTAATAAAAATTTAGGTTGTAGGACAAGTCTCAAAGTGAACAATTGAGGCGATAAAATGCACTTCATTTGTCTGGGCCGCTAGATATGTTGTCCATGTTCCGAGTGAGCGAGACAGAACTAGATTTAAAAAAGTGTGCGTGTGTGAGCAATTCACACACGGCAGAAGTGAAACTTCAGAAAAGTAGCCTACGGGAGAATGAGATAAATATTACTTGTATTCTGTCTCTTATCTCGCAGGCTAAGTAGCCTACGAGAGAATGAGATAAATATTACTTGTATTCTATCTCATTCTCCTATTATGAATATGTACCTATGTCTCTTTTTTGCGTCGCTTTTTCGTTTCATAAAATTTTCAAATCACAACGATTCTAAAGAAGTTTCACTTCAAAAATACAATGCGTTAGAAGCTTAGTTTTTGTCGGATATCCCATGCCATTGCCAAAATTACAAGTTACTTAATTGTTTACCCATTAGTCCGGACGCGACCCTACAAATTTAATACAATAATATTAATAATAAAATCTGATAAGTACATAATTTTATTTTATAATAATTATTTATTAAATAAAGCTTAACTACGTACGTATCCATTTGATACTTACAATGATAATAATATGCGTTTTTTATTCCAATATAATATAACTATCTATCATCTTCTAGTATAGCAGTTTTATAATGCCATTTAACAAATTAAATACGATTACGAAAATAATATCACAACTCACAATGCTCTATGGCACTAATCCAAACCAAATGATATTATTTTAACGATTCAACCCCCTACTTTTAACCCCCAGAAACGAGCTAAAACTAACTACGAGAAAAGAGTGTATTTTTGCTATTACTTACATTAAATAAATTAATAGTAAAGATCCTCTATAAAATTAAAATCTAAATCCCATTCGTCCAAATAAAATTTCTACTTACGATAAAATAATTTTTAATATTTAATTAATTATAACTATATATAATACCTGGATAAACTCACGTGTTCTGTCGGAAAGATGCCCGACTAGTTTCGAACCCGTTTAATTACCTACCTAATTAGTCATTGGGGCTGATTCTGTGTAACACAATCTCTAAACTAAACTAAAATGGCAGCTTTAAATGTAGTTCTGTCCCTTTCCGTAGGGAGTATTATGCAAGGGTTAGCAATATTTGTAATGCTCTAATTTTAGTTTAGTTTAGAGATTGTGCACTACAGAATCAGCCCCAATAACGTTAGAATATCGCTAGATAATCTCCTTATATAAAGGAAATAATAATAAAGAGCTTGGAATACATATATGACTTTGTCACAAAACAAAGTTAAGAGTATAGTCCCACAAACTTATCTGACCCGTTGACCGCTAGTTTAAATGAAAAAAAAAACAAAAACTAAACAGTCATAAAAATTAGTTCCAATTTTGGCCAGCGGGTCAGAAAAGTTTGTGGGACTATACGAAGTATTTAATAAATAAATTGTCATTGTACTTATTTTTGCAAAATGTATTAAAATACGAAATATAAATCTAAGAGCGACTCAATTCAGTTATATTAAAGCCATTTTAGTCCAGGAAAATCAGTACTAAGTCATTCATACGTGTAATAATCTAATCAAATTTGCGGTACAAGAAACTCTGTATCAAATATAATCCAGTCTCATATCAATAGGATAAAGACGACGGAAGTCGTAATATTTTTGCATAAGAGCAAAACACGCAATACCTAAAGCGTCTAATCCCTGAAATTTTTGTAATTTTAATTCCACTACACGTTTTATATTCTATGACTAACTAAAACATACTAAAAATTAAGTCATAGAAACTTAGGGGGCGCGCACGAAACTAGCGACGGCCGAGCGACAGCGAGGCGATGGAATTCGTGAGCTGGCGACGAATTACGGGAAGGTGTTTTGTATGCAATCTGAAATTGTGGAAAAATATAATTTCGTTCATTGGCGAATCCAGTTCTGCCAGTCTGGTAGAGCGTTTGCGGTTATCGCTACTGCGCAGCATATAACATTTGCAAAAAAAACCGAAAAAACATGTTTTTGGCAACTTGATTTTTTAATCTTTAAATTATATACTTATAGAATTCGTAAAAATAAATCCCAGACGTTTTTGTCGGTTATAAAGTATTATCAGACCTTTTCAAATTGTTCCCGAAACTCGTCGCTAGCTCTCCGACTAATCGCTTCGCCCCGCTACCGCCGTCGCCCCGCTACCGCTAGTTTCGTGCCCGTTGTGTCGTATGGTGTGTTTCGCAATAATAGCCCAGATAATATTTATAACCTCATAGCAAAGCAATAAATCATAATTGTATACTGTTACCAATATCAATCATATAAACTTTCTATAGCTGTTATATTATGTTTAACCGTCGCGCGTCGTATTATTTTATTATATTATTTATTTATTTATTATTTATCCTCTTATACACGCTTTGTATAGGAGGATAAATTTCTGAATGTCAACAGCAACTAGGATATAATTTGAGAGCTGATTAACTGAGGTAGATGCTTAAACTATAGTGGCAACACCTTTGATAAACCCTTTAACCTATTTTTTTAACACCCAAACAGAGGGCTTTAAAAGTTAAGAAACATCTAAAACTTACTTTTTTAAGTACTTACATTGTAGTAATTTTGAATGTCTGCGATAAATTATTATTATTAGAATAATGTTAAACCGTTCATGTTATATAGTCTAGGAAAGGAAGCTAGTGGACCCCAACAGTAATTCCTCAGACGACGAAACTTTACAGTATGATAAAGTATCATAACGTAAAGGTATTTTATAAATATCCAACAAAAATTTTTACCAGAAGTTAGGTATTTTTACCTAAACTCTTTTATGTCTAATATCTTGGTCCGCAAAAATGATCCGTCAAAACTTTCTTCACTTGAAACATTCATGTAAAGGTATGGAAACTAAATAAGAAATATCCAACAAATACTCGAAGATGAAACAATCAAATTTTGAAAAAATATGTTTTTTTAATGTTACTTGCATCGGAAAATTTACTCATTGAAACTTTTCACTGGAATGTCCTTTTATTGCCGTTTAATACCTAAAAATTTAAAATCCAACAAATATACTATCAGTCTATATTTTTTTCAAAAGTTACCTTTTTATTCGTAGTGAAAAATTTCTCCGTTAATTTTTTTTATTGATACGATTACAATATTTTTTTTCCTATCAACTATGAAAATATCAAATATAATAAAATCAAACGCATTAAAAACTAAAATCATTTTCTAAAGAAATATTTTGTATTTAATCAATCGGGGGAAGCAGGAGCGTGGTGACGTCCTGAGACCGAGATAATATGCCTACGGCGACGCGAGCCTGTACTCGATAACCGACCGTATTTCGTTGATTCGACAGTTCAATTTTCAATCAAAAGCTTTTGCAAATGACAATCAGTATGACGATCAATGCTTTCTGAACCGTATTGCCTGAGCGTTAAAGTAACTGATTGCTCTAAAACTGGTTTGTGCAACGAAAACTGCTTTAAAATATAATGTTTCTAGCCTCACAGTGATGATTATGAAATTTGAATTACATTGTGTTCTCGATTGTATTTCCCTAGCCGTAAAGTAACAATTATATCGTCCCAACACAAAATGGTCTTTGAAATTGGTGTGTCTTCGCACTGTATCCAAGGGTATTCTCGCATTTGGTTGTTTAAGGGGTCATACAATTTTTTTGCGATCTTTGAAAGCTTTTTATTTGAAAACTATTATACATACTAATATTATGAAATCGAAAGTGTATCTGTCTGTCTGTCTGCTACGCTTTAACGGTCCATCTTTTCAACCAATTTTGATAAAATTTGGTACAGAGATAGGTTGTATTCCGGGAAGGTAATTTTGGAAAATTAAGGAGTTAAGTAAAAAACTCAATCCACGGAGACGAATTAGCTACAATTTTTTCGATATACTTACTTAACTATTTTCCAAAAAAAATATTGGTAAACCTGTTAAGAATTCTTCTGTACTTTTTTAAAATCAAGTAGATAACAAAAATTTACATAATATTATGTGAAAGTTAAATGTAAGTAACTTTAAGTACCTAGTTTATTAAATAAAATATAATATGATAATTTTCTCCCGTTGCGGCCAACATTGCTTTATTGCCATCTCTTTCCCGGGACATACAGTGCATTATATATATAGAAGACAACTCTATACGCACCGCGTTACCGAATATAATAAGAAGTTTTGTATGTTTAAAAGAAGTTTTGTAGTGTAAACGAGATTTTCATTTGTAATCGTCTGTTTGGAGCTGTTATTCTTTGCCTCAAAACGATGCAAAGAAAGTGAGAAAGATATTTTTTTTCTCATTAGTGTACCAGAATAGAGATGGCAATAAAGCGATGGTGGCCACAAAGCGAAAAAATCAAATTATAGCATTTACTACACTACAATTTAAATTACTTATGTGCATCTATGGTTATTTTAATAAATTTTTTATGCTAAGATAATAAATATTTCAATGATTCTAGGAGTAACCAAAAGTAATAAAATCGCAACTCAATAATTACGAAATCGGTTCCTGGCTAAGCAGAGCTTAATAAAGAGACCTCTAGGGATTTTCTAGACAAACCTAGGTTTAGCAGTATTTCGGTTTTTGACTTTGACAATTAAAATAGTCAAATTAAAGAGTAGTATTAGAGTTATTAATAAAAATAGGTCATTTTTTGTGTCGGCTGATTTATAAAAAGCTTAGATATAAAGGGCTTGGCGATCAATATTATTCTACTATCAAACGGAAGTTAGTAAATAGCTCTAACTACCTATGCACAGCATACAATTCTCTAACGACATTCTCAATTTTTTGAGACCATGGTTTTAATTGACATAAATACAAGTACCCAAATACCCCTTTCGCACACACTTACCCCCGTATTCACAATGATTGTACGTATTTACTATTTAAAAACCAATAATTGTATAAAAAGTTAAACAATTCCGTTATCACAACCAATATAATACCTAATATTTAAAATCCTCCCTACTCATTTTAAAATCCTATTAATTGCAGTCTCGAATGAATGAATGAATTTGTCACTAACAGTAATATGGCGCAATCACCTCTGATTGGCTGCCATTTTCTCATTATCAACTAAATTGCAGTTGCAACAATAATAAAAATATTTTCGCTATGTGCGCTACTACGCTGCCGCCCTAGCAAAGTCCCGCGTGCTGTCATCGTTTTTGAACACAAGCGTAAAAATAAGACATACACTTAATATATTATGAGTAAGTATGTCTCATTTTATATATATTATTTTTGTATATATACAACCTTGCAAAAGCCCATGTATATCCCGTGAGTCATGTATAATGACTTTGAATGAATAAGCCCCGCACGCTGTTATATAAGTCCCACGCGGGATTTATACACGGTAGAACGGCTGACCCCCAAAATGCGAGGACGTGCGAAAAGGGGATTTGTCAACATCAATATTTATACATTAAATTTTATAGATATCGGTACTAACCATATCCGATTTAAGAGCGCTGGCAGTGGTACGGCTGTCTCTTACTACGTGATATGATCTACTCGTATAAACAGTCTATAGACTACGATACTAGATTAGTGTGATCGATTTTTTTAAGTAGTAACTTAATGTTCACAAATAATTATTTGTTGGCGTTAAGGGTTTGCTGTTCTGCACTTGTGTGAAACGGCCACAGCCCATAACATCGCTCGACGGATCGTAACGATAAATTAATCTTGTCGTGTTCGAGCCCTTAACACCAACAAATCATTACGTGAGCACATTAAGTTACTACTTAAATAAAAAATCGTTACAATCTCCTTGTATATGGTGCCATATAAGGAGGTTAAATCAGATTACAGATAGAAGTAGGCTTTTACAGTAAGTACCAGACTCAGGGTCGAGACGGTAGCAATTGTTAATTCCATATTCTATGTAGTACACGTTTTGGACTAAGGCATATTACGAGTAAGATATGACGTTGCCAAGATACGCACAAACATTTTGTCGATTTGATCTTCACGCGGGACGGCTTATATCATTTCTCCTAAGATATTTTGCTATTATATAATATATTTAAATATTTTCACTGGACACTTTATGTCTAATTTAATATACGGACACGGAGTGGAAAACTGAAGCAGCATCTTTTTTGATAAAAACTCAAAATAAGCTTTTTCTTAGGCTAAGCGGAACGAAATTATTCAAATACATTTCAACTGAAAGTACGTCGAAAATTATCTAAAAAGACGTTGTGCTTCGACTTCGCTTGACTCTATGGGAAGTCCATAGAGTCAAGCAAAGTCGACAGCTGAATTAATATTCTGTAGTATGACATTTGTAATCTCACCAACGTCAAGATACAATTCAAGCGTGGAAACACAATCTCGTCAGATTAAAATTCACCTATCACTCCTTAAAGTCGAAATTACATCACCAGCGATTTTATTTCTCAAGGTTAGAAAAAAGTTGACGTGTGGACGAATTTGACCTTTACAACAAAGCAATTAAGGTCAATTTTAAAGTGTTTCGACCTTGAATAGGGCATTTGACAAATAGTCAAATCAGCAACTTTTTTTCAAACGACAAAACGCGTCCTAAGTATGGTATTTATATGAAATTCTGAAATGTGAAGTCATTAAAGTTCGACGCACTTTTTTACTTTAATCGATTGTTTAAAATGGTTATCCAACATAAAACTAACAGGGGATGTGGATATTACGACTTTCGGGAGATCCTCTATTTAAGGTGGACTACACGGGTCTGCCCGCGAAATTCAAATTTAATTTGGTTTTTCGCAATTTATAAACTAATACGACAAAGTAGGCTTATGGCATTCTAATTCCGCCAATGGCAGTATCATCTTCACAGGGTTATATAAAAATCTTTACTTGAAAGTGTCCAGTTTAAGAAATTAGTTAGACTATCGAGTCGGATGTGAGTTACTCACAAATTAGTCGATTATATGATTAATTACTTAAACTGGACACTTTCAAATAAAGATTTTTATATAACCCTGTGAAGATGATACTGCCATTGGCGGAATTAGAACCTACTTTGTCGTATTAGTTTATAAATTGCGAAAAACCAAATTAAATTTGAATTTCGCGGGCAGACCCGTGTAGTCCACCTTAATAATCACTAAAATAAAAATAATTTATTTGAATAGTAGTCAAATACCCAATTCTGCCCTTAGCAACATAGGCGAATGTAAAAGCTTAAACAAACCTATGGAGCATAGCTTATAGTTTAGGGGCAATAAGTCCGCTCATGATATCGAAGGTGTTTCCGTCGGGCGCGACGCGGATATCCCCGCTATGTGTCCTGACCAGCAGCCAGCCAGCAGAGTCCAGTCCTTTAATAGTGCCGTGTACGGGACTGTTGCCATCACTGCTTTGGACGCGAATTTCTTCGTCGCTAAAATACAAACATACCGACCAATATTTTACGTAAAGTTTACGTAAAATATTGGTACGTAAATATTGTTTACGTCGTAAACAGACAAGCAATGCTTTTTTAATAAAAAATAGTCTTAGGTCCTATAACTATTGCACGAAACTTTCTAAACTGATTCAGTTGCTGAAACTTGTCCAATTTAGATTTAGAAGTTTATTCCAGGGTTGACATGAAAAGGATAGATAGAAAATTTAACACATGAAATGTGTCTTTACGTGTAAGGGTACTTTGATGGGTGTGGTTATGTGTTCTTGAGCTCAGTCTTTTTGCATTATCTACATTCATTTCAAATTTGGAAAGTCATAAAAATGAGTGCTCAGTCAAATACACCATACACCCAAATACACCATGGTCATCGACATCACCAAAAACAAAAATTAAATTTCCCCTGAACATAAATAAACGAGCAAGTTTGCTTCCGTGGTAATTTAAAAATCCGGCCTTAGTAGGTACTTGTGCACATTTTGAAGGGAACCTTCGTGCAAAATTTCAGCTTTCTCTAGGTCTAGGTGAATGAGTGAGTTAGTACTTAATGTATTGTACAAACCTGTGAAGCCAATATTGGTAATACTGTTCGAGAAATGCACTGACGCCACCCTCAGTTTCCATATACTCCAATATTCGCTCTAACTGGGAACAATATCGGGCTAGGAACTTCTCTATAGATATAGATGCTAATGTTGTACCGTGCTTCTTGTTGTGGTCTGCTATTATATCGTTTACGCATGTTGTTGGGACGCTGTTCGAAATGTTAACACCAGTGCCTAAGAAAATTAGAAAATAATAATTAGCTACAAGTTTACGTTGTTAGTTAGATAGAGAAGTTTTTAATAGGCTTCCATCTTAGAAAAAAAAACTTTATAAGTTTTATACAAGAAAATATGCCCGCGGCTTCGTCTGCGTAGTTTGAGGTTTTTTTGGTTCACGCGGGAACTCTTTAATTCTCCGGGATAAAAAGCCCATGTGCTATTCCGGACTATAATCTATTTCTGTGCCAAATTTCAGCCAGATTGATCGGATCTGGCCGTTCTGGCGTGATTGAGTAGCAAACATCCATCCATCCATACATCCATCTATCCATCCAAACTCGCATTTTAGAAATTAATATAGATACGTACCTATATCGACAACGACATCGTCGCCTATACAGTTTGCTGTAGTGATCGTGCCACCTATTTTAGTATCGCGCCCAAAGTAAATGTCGTTAGGCCACTTTATCCTGGAAATTATTAACCTTATTAAAGTTTTCAAGTCATGATACCGAAACAGGTAATACCTACATTAATAATTGAGTAAAGTAAATAAAGTAGTTAAAGACACTTCAACTTAAATATGTGTGCGGAATAATGTTTGTCTTTGATTTGTGTTGTTCGGACGACGCGACGTCTAGTCCGCGTCACTGCCACACTGGCCCGCTTGCAGACACGCCGATTTACGTTAAACCGTTTTTAATACATTTGAAATGTTGACAGAAGTTTTATACGATTTCTGTCAAAGTAATATCTGGGTTTAATTTATCTGCCATGTCCCTAACAGGTTAGCCCGCTTACATCTTAGACTGCATCGTCACTTACCATCAGGTGAGATCGCAGTCAAGTGCTAACATGTAGTTGATAAAAAAAAAGATAAATACAGACCTTATATCGAGTTGATCGTAGGCCGGATCCGAGCGTACGGCACGCACGGCCGCTAGAGCTGCCGCGTGCTGCACTAACGGCAATGTTGGAGATATTTTCCGCCACACCTGATAACAATACGCGTATTTGGGGTCAGAAATTCAGGTACGAGTGGCCTAGTTGTGGCAACGCATATAAGTCAATTGCGATTGTCGACCGACCCAAGTCAAAAATAAAAAAAAATAAAAAATAAAAGTCGGTTACTGGATGGGTGACCGAATTTGGGGCCTTTGCGGAAGGACCTGGGAACCCACCGAATTATTATTCCAAGAAAACCCCTACCACTATGTGATTAATGTAAGGGGTCACGCCCCTCAGCAATGAGGAATACTATGCACAGAGAGAACAAAAATTTTGGGATATTTACTGAACCAAAAATTTTGGGTTTGTGGTGTGTTGATTGGTGTATTTGTGTGACACTCCTATTATTGAGTACCAGCGAGATACTCATGTAACTACGATCTAGCCTAATTGGCTAATGAGTAGTTTTATTTTAACCTAAACTTATTTATTTATATTACGTACTAAGAAATTGTCCATTGTCGCCTCTTAAGCCGATCGTCCACTGCCAGCTAAAGTAATTAGGAACTAAGCTCAGTGAACTAAGCTAAGCTAAACTAGGAAATAAGTCGTTCATCCACCGAAAAATAAGCTAAAACTACGTTTCACTGCCTGCGCACGATCACACACTACAAAACAACACTAGCGAAAGGCGCCAGAGGGGAGACGTGAGAGGGGCTTAGCTTAGTTCGCGTAGCTGCGGATAGGTTTACACAACTAAGTTAGTTTGACTTAGTTGGAATATTTTATTCTTTATTCTTTATTTGTGAAACATGCCTGGGGAGACATTACAGTTGCCCAATTCGTCTGCCCAGGCTACAAATACCTTAAAATTAAAAATACAAATAGACACAAAATAAAACAAACAAACTAAACTACTTAAAACTAGACTAATGTCTAAAAAAAACAAATAAAATATTTAAAAAAAAAAACATTAAAAACACTAAAATAAACTACATATCACTTACTTTCTAGCAAAGGTTTTATTTTATTTACGAGTTGGAACGGTGGGGTGTTAAAAAAGTCCAGTTCCCAATTCTTTTGCGCTAAATCATTGAGCAAGCGCAGTTTTAGTTAGCTTAGCTGGCATAGTTTGCAGTGGACGCACATGTATGAAAAACTGGCTCAACTATGCGAGCTAAACTAAACTAACTTGGTTTAGCCGGCGGTGGACGCTCGGCTGTAGACTTTCCTGACAAACTAAACACGTGTTCTTTTAGCACTTACACTACACTGTCACTTATCACTATGCAAGTTACTCAAAAGGTTTAGTCGTTTTTAGTTTTCTCACTAGTGTCGACATAGTAATAATGTCCAACGCATACCTGCAGGGACATAGCGGCCTGTCCCGGGGCGGTGATCCAGTGGTTCCCGCCCCGGCCCCGCGCCGCCGCCTGCCGCCGCGCCACGGCCCCCACGCCGTGCGCGAGCGGGCTGCTCATCACTGCCAGCGTGGTGGACACCACATCCGCGTATATTACTACTCGACCGAGGTGGGTCGACGTTAGGTTCTGCAGAATTTCACATTCAATGACTCTTTTAACAAATTTAACCAAAAAAATATTGTAATGTATAGCTATTGATGGTAGATCAAAATTTAGTGTCATTGACATCGATATATAAGTAGTTACCTACTAGATGAGCCCTTTCATAGAAAAAAATTGGGCGTCCGACCTGTGGAGCGCGCTCCACACCTGTATAAGCCTGTCTTTGTCCCCGCCATAGCGCTGTCCCGCTTTTCAGACTAGTGGGCGTTAGTAAAATAGGTCCACATTCTTTGTTTGACAGGGCCAGTCTATATAAATTGAGGTCGTTGGTCATTGTTGATTGTTAATGTCGTTTAGGTCATATTTACATTAAAGCTAGCTGTGTTTCCTTTGTTTTCCTTTTTAAGTGTGTTCCCGTGGGATCAGCGAGACACAGAAAACTGACTTATAACCTCTTAAAAATCTAAACATTTTGATCTGCATTTTTTTTTCGTGTAGATGAAAAGAGGTTCAATTTTATTATAAGGCCATTTCGTAAACCTCTTTCGACGTAATCCAAACTTACATTATAAATGCGAAGGTGTGACCGTCTGTCTGCTACGGTTTCACTGCACATGATCTGTTCAACCATCTGCCCTAAAAGTACCCTATGTAGGGTACTTTTCATCCCTTATCGCGGGCATCATCTAGTATAATAATATGTAACACTATATTGTCTAAATCAAAACATTTTACTCATTTAGTCTCTTGTGGTTGAGGTGAAAGAGAGACGACTACACGACTCACGTCCGAATACAAAGACTGCTTGCTCGTAATGCTTTAGTTTGATGAACACACGTTAAATACTTTTAAGATACAAATTTTACAAAACTCTTTACTAAAAAAGAATATTTTGGTTTGGACATGTACGGGAGCAGGTGATATGGCTCGACCGTAACAATAGGATGATCATCCTCCGAGCGGGTGTTGTGCTCGGGGACCACTGGTCCGACCGTTCATCTTTGGAGGTCGTATATATAGCGTAATTCAGAGAAAACTCGAAATCGTGAGTTGGGCTCTTCGTGTTCATCGTGCGCTACTAGAATCTAATGCCATCTATTGGATTACGTGCGGACTGCGATGACCGCCACAGACACTTCATAATCATAATATTCTACAGATACAAATATACTCACATCAAAGTATTCAACAGTAGAGAAATGTTCGGGACACTCGTACAAGTGGACAGGGAGGTAGGTTTCGGAGGGGGGCTGCGCGGGGGCCTCGTCCCGCATGCACCACTGTATTGTCAAGCCGGCGAGCCTCTGCACGCGCCGCCCGTCCGCCGGTTTGCACCACCCCTCCACTAGCGCCATCTTTTGCTACAAAAAAAAATTAAGTGACTGTAACACTCGGGCAGATTGGCGTCCTGGTCCAGACGGCCATACCCGCTTAGTGCGGGATGCGTAAATGCATTTTTCCAGCGATTAAAAAAAGGTTAAAAGACCATCACTGGGGAATAAAGTTCAGTCCGTCCCGCCCGGGTTAGAAGGCCATGCCTCGCGGCCTGTACCCTCGACTGGCCCTACATGCCATTCAGAGAAGACCCGCGCGCCGGAGAGATATATAAGATAAGAAAATATTTATACGAGTTCCTTGATTTTTATTTGAAATTTTTACCAAAATACTCCAATGGGTTGGGTTTGACCCCTAACCAAACTTTTGAGATGAAAAATCTTTACATTACTCCCCTACAGTTTACCTTTACAGTTTGTTTATCTTTACAGTTACTCCGCTCCCTAACTATTTATCTTGTGGCATATTGTCCAAAATTATATTGATTGATATTGCAGCTATTTTTATCTATAATTTTATCATCACTTATTATTGTTAACATAATTGGTATATATTTTAGAATTAAATTAAAAAATATGCTACAACGTATAATTTTATACACATATTCACACCTCTCATAAAATAGCTTTCTACCAATTTTACAAATTAGCAATAGTTACTTCAAAAGCCATCACAAAATATATGTTTTACTATACAAAAGGTACATAATATAATTATTACATAAGTGTAATATAATAATATATTTAATATAATATACTGCATAAATAATAATATGAAAAAGTTGCACTGTGCACAGTGAATGCAAGGCTAACACATTACAAAAAGAGCATGCATCCAAGCATTTCGCATCTGCATTTGTAAGCGTAATATGGATACAAAATTAAGAGATTTCAAGAAAATTTATTGTTTATTAATTGTGTAAATGTAATAACATTACATTATGTATTTAAATTGCTGTTAAAAATTTTTAATTTTAAATTGAGCTTATATGAAAAGCCAATGTCAAAAAAAACTCAGCATTTCTTATACTTATACATAAACAGCAATCTTGAAAAGGGTTACTCTAGGACTTAGGAGTCATGGAATCAAATGAGCTCAATCAACCAAGCAAGGGCAAGAATACTATTTTACAAGTTATGATGGATTACATTTTTTTTTAAACTTTACAAGTTTACGACCTTATAGAAATCAATTAATTTTATGCTTTTTAAATAAAAAGATCTTCACAATCTCGGACATATGAGACCTTAAGGAAGATAAGAGAAGGCTTACAGTTTTTTTCTTGAAATCCCTTATGCACAAGCGATACATTTAGCGAGCGTTCGCTCACCGGGCATCACACCGTCACGTGGCCCGGCCCGCCCGTCCGCACCGCCCATCCGCCCTAAACACACCCGCCCAATGTTAGTGCACACGCACTATGAATATTGTGACTTATGATTATGGAGACAAGGTTCATTTTACAAACAATAGGGGGATAAAATAAAATTATAATTTTCCACAACTCAGGGCTACTAATTATGCACCAAAGATATGGGAACATTGGATTATAATCCGGCTGTACACAATCTCGTAAACTTACAGTTCTAGTATCCGCATTCAATGCAAGTCACACGTAGCGTGTTTGGTGAACTATTCTGATCAACGACCTCAATTTACACAGACGGGCTCTGTCAAACAAAGAATGTGGGCGTATTTTACTAACGCCATCTAGTCTGAAAAGCGGGACAGCGCTATGGCGGGGACAAGGACAGGCTCATACAGGTGTGGAGCGCGCTCCACAGGTCGGCCGCCCAATTTTTTGAAAGGGCCCATCTAGTACCTACATATATATCGACTAGTATGGCGCTCCAGTACGCGGTCCGCTTTAGCGGGCCGCGTACTGGAGCGCGTGGTCCACTGTCTACTTACTCGCTGTCCTACTATCCTGCCCCCCGATTATGTAAGAATGGCCGATCAAATCGTCAAAGTTCGGCGTCAAAGTAAAATAAACCATAACAGCATTAAATTAGAGCTCAATTTCGAAACACGAAATTGAGCTCTAATTTAATGCTGTTATGGTTTATTTTACTTTGACGCCGAACTTTGACGATTTGATCGACAATTCTTACATAATCGGGCAGCTGGTTTACTGTCTACGTGTTCTGATCTTCACAACACACTGCTATGCTAGTGAGCACAGTGGAAGCGCCAGCACGCCAAGCGTCCGACGTAAAAGAAAATTCTCATAGAGGAAAAACATAAAACAAAGACCACCAACCCCCCGCCCCTCCCTTTTTGTTTGAACAGCCCCTAAGTAGGTACCTATCTTTAATACCCTGACCGTGCTCCTCACCCATCATCCGAACCTTCGATCATCATCTCTCTCCATATTTTTTTCTCCGAACCATTCGTCAAAATGAGATTTCTTCCACAAAAACAAATCTTGAAAAGGAACCGTAGCCTCTTCAATATTCGCCATACATTTTCTATGGAAAATAAATTCCGGCTTCTTGAATTTTTTTCCTGTTCATCAAGTAGACCTTCATGTTCTGATCATCTTTTGCCAAGAAACCACTCTTCCATCTTTTATACTCTCCGTGATAGACATCGACGAAATTTGTATGGCGGCCATCTTAAATCCGCCATTTTGAATTTTTTTTCAGCTCACTGTCAATTGGATGAAGTTTCGAGTGACATTTGGTCGAGCACCCCCCACCTATCTTCAATACCCTTTTCTATGGAAAAATAAATTCCGCCATCTTGAATTTTTTTCCTGTTCATCAAGAAGGCCCTCGTGTCCTGATCATCTTTTGCCAAGAAACCACTCTTCCATCTTTTATACTCTCCGAGATAGACACCGTCGAAATTTGTATGGCGGCCATCTTAAATCCGCCATTTTGAAAATTTTTTCAGCTCACTTTCAATTGAATGAAGTTTCGAGTGACATTTGGTCGAGCACCCCCCACCTATCTTCAATACCCATTTCTATGGAAAAATAAATTCCGCCATCTTGCATTTTTTTCCTATTCATCAAGTAGACCCTCATGTCCTGATCATCTTTTGCCGAGAACCCACTGTTCCATCTTTTATACTCTCCGAGATAGACACCGTCGAAACTTGTATGGCGGCCATCTTAAATCCGCCATTTTGAAATTTTTTTCAGCTAACTGTCAATCGGATGAAGTTTCGAGTGACATTTGGTCGAGCACCCCCCACCTATGTTCGATACCCTGGCTGGTGCTCTTCATCCGTCTTCGAAATCCTCAATCATCAGCTCTCTCCGTATTTTGCCTCTGAATGAATTTTTGTCTTCTATACGAAACGATGAGTGAAAAAAAATATTTTCATACAAAATTTTACAGGAGAGGTGATCAATGAGTGAATCAGCACGAGCAGCTATATATATATTAATGATTCTGATAGAAATTTTTAAGGTATGTCCTGGTTGGGCGATGAAAGTGATGCGATATACTCGACTCGTATCTTTCTTCTTGGGGATCGCCACCATCTAAAGTTCCTGGCCAATATTGCTTGGTGCTAGGAACACTGCAGCAAGCAATATGCTGACTCTATAGAAAATGACAAGCTTATCTACGCGACAACGTAGGCCACGCGAAGGGTCAGCTACTTTTTGATACTGTCGCGTCGCGTCGTATCGTCGCGGTTGTCGCTCACGTAGGACAATGCCTGAGACGCTTGTTCGGCGTCCGTGTTCCTGTACGTCCTCTATGTTTACCACGTATTGATCTTGAGTACTTTCAAGATAAGAGTGAATGGAATCTTCAAGGCAAGCAAGCACGCTCCAACATAGAATTCACCATTGTGTTCCATTAGGCAAAATTACCGTCATCACGGGAACATTCAAAGGGACAGCACCATATAATAAGAGCTGTTAGTTTGGAGATTGTGAACAGCTGGATTAGCAGTTAGCACCATTGTGATTTTATGAACATGGGAATATGATTACTGATTATATGTTTAACCAATGAACGCATGAAAAATATTCCTCAATTCCTTGCCCATTATACTATTTTCTACTTGATACATTTCCTAAATTACCTTCTCGAGACATCTTAATTTGGTGTAAGCAAACTGCAATGTTGTGGCGTGTCGCAATGTTCTATGGTGTGACGATTGGTGTTCTGGGAGAACCCCTCGAGCGAATAGTGTGTATGTCTTTATATATGCGATTATCAACAGCAAGTCGATTGGTGGTAATCGCATCGCATAGTATATAAAGACATGACTTTAAATTGATCGACAATGTATTCTTTTCGGCTGAAATACCTACATCAGCAAAGATACAACAATTTTAGCCAATCAGAACAATTGAGATTATAGCAATGGTAATCTCAATCGAGTGAGCGCATTTCACTGTGTCAATGTGATAGAAAAATATGGGATTTCATAGACGTGTATAGTTGTTCTATCTCACGAAGGCGGTTTGCCTATGTTTGTAGTAGTGCACACGTACACATCGTGCTAGTGTGCGTGGTCGAAAAATCGTTCCTGAGACACACTAGACCAATTTTTTAATTCGTACATGCACTACCACAAACATAACCAGCCTTCGTAAGATACAACTATACTTAAATAATAAATAGAAAATAGTATTATGGAATGGTTGAAAAATATAAGGGCTTGGGAATCGAATGGTTTACATACCTAAGTGAGTTTTATTCTCATACAATACATTTTCAGTGCTTTTTCTCGCAAATACCATATGACGGTGTTTTCTATAAGCGCCTAAATTATATTTAACAAAGGACTTAATAGTATTCAATATTACTTCTATTTTATACGCATGACACTATTTCAATTGATTTTTACCTTAATTTATTATGACGTTGTATTTTAATATCATAGTATAGCATAGGACGCTTTTCTAAATATTTTAAAATCATATACCTACTAGTGGTTCGCCCCGAACTGAGACCTCGCGGTATCCATAAACTTACAGAGCGCCATCTATGTGAAGTTCTGTTAAACATAGTGAAGCTCATTAAAAATTAAATAATTTCCTTTCCTTAGAATATTTATCTAATTTTAGTATTTGTTGTTCAAGTACAGGATATAATTCAAATAAGTGATCAAGTTTCAGGCTCAGCCTTTTCTTTTTAAGCACAAACGAATAAATTTGTACAGAGCGCCATCTATTGACAACATTGTGAAGTTTGTTAAAAATACGTGTGCTCATTAAAAATTAAATAATTTCGTTTCCTTATAATATTTATCTAATTTTAGTATTTGTTGTTCAAGTACAAGATATAATTCAAATAATTAATCAAGTTTCAGGCTCAGCCTTTCAGAAAATTGGGAGTTCTGAGGTCATCTTTGGACGTCAGAAAATCACCACTTTGAAAGCCCCCCTTCTATGAGAGCCCCCCTGAAATAAAGATTTTTATAACTTTTTAAGCCATATTCGGCGGGAGGCCATCGGTTTACACAGTATATTTAAATTTGAAGTAATTACGTTCAGTAATTCAGAAGTTATAAGGCTCTGACAGACGGACGGACGGACAAGTGCCAATTCACCCAAGTAGACTCAGAGACCTTCGCTTCGCTCGGTCAATTAAGAAATTTAAGTTTAACTTTAATACAAAGTTAAAATTTTATTGAAACACCCCAAAAATGTAAGAAACACTACTTATAAGAATATCAGTCGAGCATTTAACATAACTAGATATAAAAAATATTAAACAAGTATAATATGTATGCGGACATAACCTCAAATACGAGTACACTTAAGTATATATCTATTAGCAGTAGTGAATTATTAATATTATAATACAAACGTCATAATCCAGCAATAGCTACCATGACACAAAAATGGCGATGCGAAATGATTTCTAACAGCTATAAATATCTCTCTTACCACGTGGTTCCCAAGGAAGTAACCCCTGGTATACTCCAATTGTGTAAATTCTCGCGTATCTTTGACGTGCAGGCCTAGAATGTCACCTAAGATTTTGTGTAGGATCTCTAGCCTGGCTTCGTTGCTTCTGATACCCTCTTCGCCGAGGTAGTCGCAAGGATCTGCTTCGAGATGTATCTGGAAAATTATATAATAGGTACACTGTATGAACACCATGCTAATATTTGTTGAAGACACTTTTTTGTTGCCAGTCACAACTTTGTATCCCAACTTCTGGCAAGTAGGTACACCCCAGTTCAACGAAGTCGAGCACATTAAAATGTAAAAGACTTGACCAGCGCAACTATGGGAGCTTGCCTAGATATCAAAAATTAATGTGCAGCAATGAACTCTTTATTATTGTAATTTTTATATTTTATAGTTTTCAGATAAAAAAGTTTCAGGAGTCTGAAGGCTCTGAAAACTGAGAACATAAATAAAAGAAGTTTCACCAAAAAACTGCTTTCCCACACTAGATGGCACTAGTTGTTGTGGTGAGCGAGTATACAATAGTATATTGTGATACAAGGGTGGAAAGTAGCTTATTGCAAACGAGCTGTCATTAATAAGCCCGAGACGAAGGTGAGGGTTTTTAATGTCACGAGTTTGCAATAACCTTCACACCCGTGTATCACACGACGTTTTTCAATACAGTTGTGGGAAATAGTAATAAACAAATCAAAGAATTACCAGTTTATTTCAACATACATACGTACCTACATAGTAATTAATTCTGAAAATTGAGAGTAATACTTGAGCAATTACTAAAATTCAGTGAAATTTGCTGCTGTGCACGGGTTGAAGATCGCTCAAATCCAAATCGATCGCAAAATTCCATCTTGCGCAGTTTTCGCCTCAGATAAAATATCTGGTGGAGTTAATTCCATTTCATCATTAGTACTAGAACTCATATTAACAAAAATATAATCAATTTATCACTTATTATTAAGCCTTTATTTTCCTTATCAGGAATTATATATTATTAGGTATTTATCACTTAAAATATAAAACATTTCAGCAAATGGCGCGTATTTACACCTGGACATATTTTTTTTTTCAACGAAACTAGGCTACGGGTTCGTACCTACGCGTATACAGCCTATTCGATTTTTGTCAAATGTTGAAAATAATTAAATTAAAACTGGTAATTAAATATAATCAACAACCATTTAAAAGAATTATGGAAATTCAATGCTAAAACGTACGGATTCATTCATTTTTCCTCGTAAAAAGCCTATCCGATTATATTCTATGTATGAAAACTCCTTGCTACTAAACTTTTTTAATTGACTTGGAAAATTTAAAACTAAACTGCAAAAGTAAGTGTCGAGCTTGTAAAAGTAAGTCACGACCGTGTAAAAGTAAGATGCCTATGCGAAAGATTCAATTTTCGAATCATAACTACAGCCTCTGAAAGTGCGCCATGTTTGACAACTGTATTGAAAAAATATTTTAAGTTTAATATTTTAAATATTTTTAATTTCCCGGCAGGGTCAATTTGGGAATTTATAATTTCTGAATTTTCCCTGGTCTGGCCTGGTGGGAGGCTTCGGCCGTGGCTAGTTACCACCCTACCGGCAAAGACGTGCCGCCAAGCGATTTAGCGTTCCGGTACGATGCCGTGTAGAAACCGAATAGGGGTTTGGGTTTAATATAACTGCCATGCCCCTAACAGGTTAGCCCGCTAACACCTTAGACTGCATCATCACTTACCATCAGGTGAGATCGCAGTCAAGGGCTAACTTATAGTGGATTAAAAAAAAAAAAAAAAAAAGTATTGCTAACCACGTTTCTCAGGAAAATAATTAATCTTTGCATTATTTGGGCATGGATGAGGATAATACTGGAATAATAAAACTATCATTTGCAAGAATTATGTGTGTGTTCCGTTATAAGCACTGCGAGCACTGGCAGTGCTCTTTACTGGGGACTTTCAGTGCTCTCAGTGTATTTCGGAACGCACCCTATGTAATTCCTTTAAAAATCACGCTAAATTGTACTGCTGCCACACTAGATGGCGCTAGCGAGTCTTTTCAACTATTCGACAACAGATGGCGCTAAACGTTTTGGTTAGCGAGTTTGTTTAACTATTCGACCACAGATGGCAGACAGATGCAATGCCGGAGGGCGTTACGTTCCTTTAAACGCAGTGGTTATTTGAAAATGCTTTGTTCGTTTGAGGCTTGACAACTAACAAAAATAATAAAAACAAAACATACATTTCCTTTTCATTACTATTTAATTGATCAAAAATAAATCACTCATAATATAGTGACTAAGGTACTTATATGGTATTCAAGTAGGGTAACAAGATTATTATTAGGCATGGATAAAACGGAACGTCAAAATGGAGTAGTGCTTAAAGAGGAAACCGGACGCTCAAGATTTAAACAATAAACGTATTGTTTTTATAGACATTTTAACCTTGACCTTATTCGGAATAATAAATCCATAGTAATTTCGGTTTTAATTTTTAAACCTTACTGTAAAAACGGAAATCCTGCACATTGTCCCGAATCGGAGGGCAGTCATGTCCTTTTAAACTCTGTCTGTCTCTGTCTGTGTAGTCTGTCATGTCAACCGATAGGGACAACTGCAGCTTGGCCCAATTATACCTACGAAAAACAGTCGAATTCTTACTCTCGTATTCTCCTGTTTCCTCCTCCAAAACTGATTTAAATTTTTTTCAAGAACAATTTAAGAAGGAAGGGCTATATCGGTATTTTTTTCTTTTATTGATTATACTCGTCAAATTTATTTGCAGAACGTCTGATGATGACGCGAAAACTGGGCCATTTTTTGCAATTTTTGGAGGTTCCATGTTCTTAAAATTATCAATTTATCAAAAAAAAGAAAACATAGGGACGTGGATACATATGGGTTTTGTGGTGCAAGAATATTTTCTCTATTGTAATCATCCACGGAGAAAAAAGATGAATATTTTTGTATGGAGAAACCGCCGTGGCATTTCGTATTAAGCCTAAGTACCTGCGAGAATATCGCGACACCATTGTTGGTAAGGTCGGTAGCCTGCAGCAAGGACGGGGTGCGCCACGTCTCTTCAGAGGCTAAGACCTGGATGTCAAGCTCGTGACCCGGATGCCCAGTGTATTTTGATGGCCTGGAAACCAATACACATTACACACATCAATTATACCCGAGACATAGGTAGTTTGATGACTATCCTCATGAAATTTTGAGTGTGAATAGTTTTTACTACGGGCAGGCAATAATACTAAAAAGGTTATTTCAATTATGTTTTGATCATCAAATAATTAATAAATTTTACTAATTTATCCTTAAAAACTACAACATCTAATACTATTAAACTGAGCGAATGCACATCTAAATTGTCAATAGCAGTTATTGTATCTTTCGATAAAATAAACCATTTACAATAAAATTAGTAACAAAATATTGAAGTAAAAATCACAGATTTGCACATGCCAATTATATGATTATTGCTATAATTAAAAAGTAAACTGAGCAATACTACATTCTAAAACTAGATACTTCGTAGCCATATAATTTCTTTGTCTACATAACAATTATCCCTTTGTCAAACAGAAGGCGAGGCGAAGCGTTTTATTTTGAAATTAACAGTGTCGCTTGAACCTTGTGACATAGAAATTTGATTCGCTTTCACATTTACATAAGACAATATTTACGCGACACTTCGCTACGCATTAGTTTCGCCTTGTGTTTGACAAGGGCTTTATTTTCTAAATAAAAGTCATTCAAATCAATAATAATATACGATATGCTGCATATAAGATTATATATAGACCAACCATATATATCAAAGATCCACCCATAGTAATTATGTGGGTGGGAAAAAGTGAAAGATTTCGAAGGTGTTTCAAAGATATACAGAATATGAAAAACTGGCAGAGTTAGCACTAAACATCAAGGAAACGATACGCTTTATAGCGACATTTTAGGCAAAATAATAAGCCAGTGCCCTTACTCGATATAGGGTGTAAAGTTTTCGTACCAACACATATTAGCGTCCTGACTGGCTCTGGAAAACCAATCAATATCAATATTACTTATCTAATTACAATTTGGCTAAGAAAAAAGACTGTACAGAAATCTGTTTTGAAGAGGTACGCGACACCAAAGTGGAAACACATACGGCTTAACCACAAAAACTTAAACGGTGAGGCGCGTGTTTTAAACTTGACAGATATTCCATACAAAAATACATTGCGAAGAAAACTTTTAATAGAAAAAAGCACACTCAGAGATTCAGAAATTCCTCAAAGAAATTCGACATTTATCTGAAAGATAGAACATTAATTAATAGGATACTGATATAGATATATGTACTTACTGTCTATCACTCTCTGTGGAAAACTGTTTCTTAGCAGGCGATGCTTGGTAGCAGAAGATATGGTGCTTCATCTTTACTGACTTCCACTTGTCATAGGTGAATTGCACTACTTCATTTTCTCTAATCTGTAACGTTACGTACATAATTTCAAACATGGCATTTTACATTTCTTTTAATGGCGTGGTTCATGCGGCTCCATTGGGTCCGCGTTGAATTGGTCTGAGTGAGCCAGGAAGTGAAATAAAAAGTTGAATTCTTTGGCTTCATTTAAAGTGTGCCTGGTTGAAGTACCAAAGAACTGGTCGTCGCCCAAGATCGTCGTCGTCGTCGGTTTTCTATGAGACTTTTGCTTTATTTTATTTTATTGTAAGATAGGTTTGCGCTTTACGACAATCATGCTTAGTGCACAGCAATGATGAGGTCTAGGTTGGAACGCGCTTGCCTAGAAGATGCCTATTCACTCTTGCCTTGAAGGTACCTAAGTAGCCTGGGACCCTAGCGGTTCGGATCAGAAACGTCGAGCAAAAACGTTTCGTGCGAGCAGATTGGACGTCAACCACATAAGGATGCCAACGCTGACGGTTTCTCGCTGTTCTGTAGAACGGAGAAGGAGGAACACGGTTGTGAAGTTCCTACTTATGTACTCGTATAAACGTTGGAGTAATGGGATGGTTGGATATTCTATGTCCCTCTGCCACGGACACAAGCGCGGCCCGGCCTGGCCACGCGCCGCGTCACACTGTACCTATACCTTTTTTTTGTAATTTATTAACCACAATAAACATTAAGGTACAAACTTCTCTACATTACTCCGTCAAACTGCATGGCAGTTTGTTGACGGATCACGGGATCATACACCTACCTCAGCAGTCTTGTAATGCGGCAACACAGTGTGCAGCAGGTCGGAGCAGAGCGCCAGGAGCCGTCCTCCGTCTAGCAGGTGCGCCAGCAGCAGCGGTGCGGCCCGCCCCGCGCACCCCGCCACGGCCACCAGCGCTGCCCGGCCTCGCCACGCGCCTGCGCACAGCGTCTCCGGCGTTACACTATATACCGTGTACCTGAAAGGTAACACCTTTGAACCCCTCAATCCACTAGGATCCACTTTTTGGATCCACCAGTGGATCGAATAGGACTCTGGTGTCCACTAGGATCCACCCATGGTCTGGGTGGATCCTATAACACTTCCCCTCAATCCACTAGGATCCACTTTTTGGATCCACTAGTGGATCGAATTGGACTCTGGTGTCCACTAGGATCCACCAATGGTCTGGGTGGATCCTATAACACTTCAACCATCCAGAGGGATGGTGTTTAATATAACTGCCATGCCCCTAACAGCGCTGAACCAGATGTGACTCAGCGCTGAACCAGCGGCGAATAAGCGCTGAACCAGCGGCAACTAAGCGCTGAACTAACGGCGACTCAGCGCTGATGATATTTATTTGTTCAACCAGATTGAGTGTGAAATACTAGGTGTTTTAAAATCACAAGTGCTTCTTTTTCTCTTGTACCATAGAAGTAAGAGATAGCAGGCTAGTATTTTGGAACACAGTTACTCTGTGAACCTGGAGCAGGAGCAGGGGCTACAAGCTACAAGTTACTCCTTGACTGCTATCTCACATGATGGTAAGTGATGATGCAGTCTAAGATGGTAGCGGGCTAACATGTTAGGGGCAAGGCAGTCATATTAAAAACCACCCCCCTGGATGGTTGAAGTGTTATAGGATCCATTCAGCCCATTGGTGGATCCTAGTGGACATCAGAGTCCTATTCGATCCACTGGTGGATCCAAAAAGTGGATCCTAGTGTATTGAGGGGAAGTGTTATAGGATCCACCCAGAGCATTAGTGGATCCTAGTGGACACCAGAGTCCTATTCGATCCACTGGTGGATCCAAAAAGTGGATCCTAGTGGACAGTGCCCTTTGAACAAAAGAACTACCACCACCAAGCCACCAGTAACCAAAAACTGGGCATAAGAGTAACGGCGGAAAATCAACCCAAGCATTCCTACTCTTTCGTACTCACGCAACTCCACTGTGCCATTAGATTAGGTTCGCGAATAGTTTGCAGAAGTTATAAGTGCTTTAAACCTTAGGTGCAATAATATTGTTTTTAATCAACAAAAACCAAGTTTGAACTTACCTATCGCAATCTAATACTTTTTTCAACGATGCTTCTAAATTATCTCTAGCCACTATACTATCTGAATATATTAATACATTTGGTGATTTAGTATTCACTAATGGACGGGAACTTTTCGTGGACTTTGGCGTCATTTGAGAAGGCGAGCTTTTAGGCGTTTCCTCTTTTATTTGCGTAGTCATCTCCATTTGACTTTGAGGCCTTTTTGGAGCGGTCGTACTGACTACCCTTTTATGAGTTGTTATCGATTTTATTTGACTCGATATATTGAGCAACGAAGAAGACAGTTGACTCGTTCCCTTCTTCAAATCTAATTTTAGACTAGATTTCTTTGGTGTTATATTGTGTTGGATTTCGACAGTAACATTTTCGACGACTAATTCTTCACCTTCGGGAACTATAAGTTTTCTTTCTGGTGATTTGCCTAGAACTTTCTCGGGAGATTTCCCATGTTTCTTTTCCGGTGATTTACGTATTGTACTTGTACTTCCTGTGATGGTTTCTGTAATTTTGACAGGAGACTGTTTCGGGAGTTTCACCTCAACCTGTGCAACTGGTTGGGAACTTTCTGGTTCTTTCTGGTTTGGTGGTTCATCTTGATCATCTGTAAGGGACTTGGTTGTGATTGTACCAACATCAGTGAGGGTAATATTTCTTCTTCCTACAGATGTTGTATCAAGTTGGTCACTTCCGCCATTCATTTCAACGCCATTTCTTCTATCAGACTTAATGTCAACCACTTTGGACAACTTTCTTAAGAGAGCAGCGTGTAATGACCATTGGAACTGCTCATGAGATTGTTTCAAACCAGCTTGGATTTCACTTCGAAGGCCTCTCATTGAGAGGTCTGTTGCTTTATTTGGTTCTCCAGATATTTGAACAGCTAAAATACAAAAATAATTAACTGCTTACATCTAATAAATAACTTTTTCAGCTTATAGAATAAACATTACAAAGATATTGTATTAATTTAGTTAGTGCAATGAAGTCATTTTGAAGAATAATGTCATTTTGCTGCATTGCAGTTACATTACATTAATGTAAGTATATTTGTAATCAAAGTACACAAACAATCATATTGAACTTGCTAGTACTGGACTTGTGCCAGCACTCATACAATCTTGCTTAAATAATCAAAACAACACGTTCAACAATATTTTCATGTATATACTTAACATATAAATTAGCAGCAAATTTATTGGATTGAGAATGAAAAACAAAAATAAAAAGGAACACATTTCTTCAGTAAACTTTTAGTTAATTTAAAGTTTTGATACATACTTTGAATTCTAACAACTGGTAATTTGTGATCTATAATAAACTCTCCACCAACAAAATGGAAACCAACAACGCTTAGATTTTCAATATTTGTCTTCAAAACAATTGCCAGGTGTGATCCTGCTTTCCATGCTACAGGCTGACCCATAGATTCCAGCTAGAACAAAGAAGGTAAGGATTGTAAAGTATTTTGATGAATCTTTTCAGAGTTTGACACACATACCTTCTTCAAAAGTGCAAAATGGTGTTTATCTGATTTACAATAGTAAAGTATAGTCAGTAATAATTCAAAATGTACTAACATTATAAATAAGAAAGTTTGGATGGATGGATTGATGGGTGGATGGATGTTTGTTACTCAATCATGCCTCAAGGGCTGAACAGATCTGGATAAACTTTGGCACAGAGATAGATTATAGTGTGGAATAACACATACACTACTTTTTATTCTTGAAAATTAAAGTTTTCCCGCCAAGGGAACCAAAAAACCCCGATCCACGCGGACGAAGTCGAAGGCATCAGCTAGTAATAAATAGCAGAGATGTTACCGTCACAATTCATTCAAAATTACATAATCAGGGATTAAAATAAACCCACTGATTGAATGAAGTGAAGCCATGACAAGATTAATATAATTAAATGCAAATAGAATACCTATGGTTTTAAAATAGAATAGTAGGTACCTTGGTTTTATTTCTACAAATGAGTGAAAGAAAAATATGAGTATATCATAAATGCTTTCACCTAGTATATCTTTTCAACCGACTTTGGTGTTTGGTACAGACATAGGTTGTGTCCTGGGGAAGGACATAGGCTAGGCTTTTGACCCAGTAAATTGGGTATATGACAACGATTCAAATAAATTATTTTTTAGTGATTATTAAATAGAGAATCTCCCAAAAGTCATAATATCCACGTCTCTTGTTAGTTTTATGTTGAATAGGTATTTTAAACTATCGATTATAGTAAAAAAGTGAGTCGAACTTTGATGACATTACTATGTAATATTTCATACAAAAACCCATAATAAGCACGCTTTTTGACGTTTGAAAAAAAGATGCTGATTTGACTAGTTATCAAATACCCAATTATGTAGTTCCTGCACCAATTTTAAAAACTTAACCCATGCAGATGAAGTTGCAAGCATCAGCTGGTTGTAGTATAAAAAAATGTCAATTAAAACTTTATTGTTTTAAATCTACTGAAATTCCCAGAGTGCCATAGTAATGTGGAAAGGATTCTGTATGGTATGCACTGGTTTTCCACACTACCACAACAATGTCTAGCAGATGCAGAATTAAGTATGGCACTAATTACAGTAGAATCTCACTAATCCGGCACTATTAAAAACCAGAGGATACCGGATTATTGGAATGTTCGGATTATTGGATTATTAAAAAAAAATTATAATATTAAGTATGTAAATAAAATAAAGAATTTCATAAAGAGAATATGATATATTTGTATTAATGTTCTAAACGTCTTTTTTATAACTGTAACATATCTCACAACAAAAAATTTACATAGTTTTAAAATAATCCTTGATTAAGGTCTGTTTTTGGGCGAGGGAGGCGTGGGCAGAGGGTGCCGGATTATTGGACGTATCGGTCTATTGAAGTGCCGGATTAGTGAGATTCTACTGTAATTATTTAGTGCAGCTGAATTTTTTACTAATCTCACAGAACCAAAGCAAACTTTCCACCTGGGCGATTACTTGAGCTGTGTACTGATAGACTTCCACTGTCTATATGCTAAGTTTCCATTACAATTTTCCCTAGCTTATTTGGGTTGAATATCAACAATGTACCTAAAAATTACTACTTTTAAAAGGTACCAAGAAAGATCAATTTTTCTTACTGTAACAATATCATAGTAAGAGCTCGCTTCATGCGGGTCCATTTCACACTCAAATAATACTTCAACGTTGAGGTCAGACTCCGCTGCAGCTTCCCCAGAGCCCAATGGCAAACCGCCAGCGCAAGACACCCAGTCAGTGACTTCAATACATTGAGTGGGCTTCATACTGCATATCCTAGATGCATTTGTGTAGTCAAGGAGATCACACAAGTATGCATTCTTTGGATTTATACATAGTTTTGAACTGAGCGTTGGGGTTTCTGAAAAGTGAAAGGATTATTCCTATAATGCAGTCCTAAAGTTTACCTATTATATTATGTAATCTATATATTTTTTATGTTGGTTGATCCCAATGCTTAGGTGTAGAAAATTGTGCAAAAATATTAAGTATAGTGTTATATTGTGTGTTGACTATGAAATCAATTACTTATCATAAATTTTTCTTATATTAAAGTCTTATGAAAAATAACATAAGGATGAATATTTGAATAATATTTATTCTAGCCAACAGTAGTAGGTTACTATCTTGACTTCGGTAGTAAAAAAAAATAACTAAAATATTCAGTAAGTGAGTAAGTATCTAAATTTTATAAAGTTAGAACAATAAGGTGGACTAAGACATAGAGACACTAGACCTCTTATTATAGGTCTAGAAACTGGAGTCTTATACTTAGTATGAGTAAAATAGGTCATGAAAATTATAAATACATAGAAATACACTCACCTGCTGCATTTTCAGGTACTTTGCAAAACGCGACACTTGTATTACCACTTAGAAATTCCAAAAGACGAGCTCTAAAAGAGCGAATACGCCAGGTCTTTATGAAAGTCATTGCGATGTAAATCGGCGTAAAAAGCATAATTACTGTTTCCCTTCACACTGACGTCCACTAAACAGAATTCTTTCTCATTGTAACAAGTTTGTTCAATATTAAATCCAATAAAAATCCAAGCCCTCTTGCTATTCAGTTATTGATTCCATAGTACACGCTATTCGCACATGATATAATCCAATAACCGATGATAAAAAGGAAAATGGAATTACTGCCTAAGAATTTAAAACCTATTCATTTAATTTCTATCACTAACACGTTAATATCTACTATTATTTTCTCAAGAAAAATTATATTAGAAAAATCCAAAAGCCTCGTTAATTTCCCACTTTCCCAGTCGCGTTCTGCCGAGCGATCGCGTAACTTCTGCATCAATCATTGTTACAGTATCAATTGTTGTAATTGGCTGAATTTATGGCATTCTAGCTGCGTCAATGGATTATGTCCAATAGTGGAAGAGTGTTAACCAATCAGAGGTGATTGCGATGTATCAATGATTGATGCAGAAGTTACGCGATCGCCCGGCTGATTCCAAAATGAAATGCCAATTGTCAATGTCAAACTCAAAACAAATGTCACGATGACGTTAATTTGTCTAACGGTTAGACAAATTAACGTCATCGTTGGTTAGACTCTAACCAACGTTCCATTTCTCATATTTTCTCTGATTGGATTTTTAAAGTGCCACCAACTTTTATATGGGTACTTATGTCCCGATATTATACACTGCGAGCACTGTTCAGTGCTCTTACAAATTAAAGAGTTCCCGCGGGAATCAAAATGCCTTAGTCCATGCGAACGAAGTCGCGGTTATCATCTTGTCTTAGATACTAATATTATAATTTATGCGAAAGCTTGGATGGATGATTGGATGAATTACGCCAGAATGGCTGAACGGATCTGGATGTTTTGCACACAGATAGATTCTTGTCTGGAATACTACATAAGCTACTTTTTAACCCGGAAAATTAAATAGTTCCCGCGGGAACCAAAAATCCTCAATCCACGCATAGGTACTAATATTATAAATGCGAAAGTGTGTTTGTTTGTTGGTTTGTCCTTCAATCACGCCGCAACGGAGCAACGGATCGACGTGATTTTTGGTATGTATATACTTAGTTGAGGACCCTGGAGAGTGACATAGGCTAGGTACTTTTTATCCCGGAAAATTAAGGAGTTCCCGCGGGAATAAAAAAACTTAAACCACGCGGACGAAGTCGCGGGCATCAGCTAGTATATCATAATAGTGGTTCGCCCCGAACTGAGACCTCGCGGTATCCATAAACTTGTACAGAGCGCCATCTATTGACATAATTGTGAAGTTCTGTTAACCTTTAAGTACTGCAGGCCTATTCACTATCTCAGTGGCTATTAAAATCATGGAGGAAGGAATTACGACTGCCGTCTAAGGAGGTAGGACTAAAATAAAAACTAAGAATACTATATTTTATCCAATTTCTGTTTATTACCATCACGTAAGTGTGAGTGAAACAAAATATCGCTGTTTTTGTCTATTCGATTAGCAACTGGTCACAAGGTTCAGATTGTCAAATTATATCTTTTATCTTTTAATACTGTCAAATTCAAAATACCCTATTCTTGTACGAATAATACGGGTCGTTAACTGTACACATAATTTTGTTGCTTAGTATTTGTTTGTTTACATTCGAGGTTACAGAAAAGATTTTTAAGAATTTCTTTATTTAAAGTAAATTTCTAAGGTGCATAAAGCTCTAAAATCAAAGCCAAGTGTCCACAAAAAATGTATTGTGCCTTTGAGGGACGTAAATCCAATAGTTTAAGAAAATAAAATGATACAGAATCTGTCGGGTTTCATCGGTGAGTTTTGGCAATGGTTCTTGTTTAAGACTAAGGATTTTACTAGTAAATAGGTAAGCAAAGGTAAGAAAAAGTAAATAAATATGTTTAAGTACTCAATTACATACTTATTTAATAATAATAATGATATTTCGCCAAAACGCTTTTAGGTTACTAGTGCTGTGAAATAGATTATTGATAATTATTGCACTAGTACGTACATACGAGTATTATGTACTCTCTAATCTCTATGTTGTAGATTTCCTTAAAAATGAACTAATAAAAAGGAAATGGATAGAAATGATAAAAAGACCTAATAGGATACCGCGGCATAACAGTCGTATTTGCTCAAAACATTTCACAGAAGACTCATTTTGCCAAACGAATACACCAAATGTAGGCGACTGAAATCAAATGCTATACCCACTATAAATTTACCCCAAGAAATAGGCGTTATCACGACAAGAAAGTTTAATATTTATAAATTAACTAGCTGACCCGGTGAACTTCGTACCGCCAACTTATCTATAAGAATAAAACAAATAAACTATCCTATCTTTTAAGTTAGACCAAATTACAGATAGTTACGAAGTTTGATCAAAATCGGTTCAGTAGTTTCAGGGTTTATCCCGAACATACCTACATCGTGACACGAGATTTTTATATACTTATATAAGATCGGATATTATATTGTACCAATTTTTACCCGACTACGACAAAGCCCAAAGGAAGGGTTCTGGAGTATGATTTTAGCTGTCGATGGTATTTAGCTATTTACGAATGTTCCTCCGTTACACCTTCATGAAGCAATCATAATCAAATAATTATGAAAGTTGGTGGTATTCTCTAAAATTGATTTGGTGTAACGATCGCAATGGCTTCCACTCTCCCGCTAAAGGTTAAAATGCATTAATACACCAAGAACGCCGTAAGTGCAGCCAATCAGAGGTCATCACGATTGTTACACTGATGCAATAATTTTTAGATAATACGAGTTTTTCTAATTAGAATTCTTTTTCTAATTTTTTTCTAAAACATTAGATATTTGCGGTATTATACTGTCATCATTTCATTTTGAAATGGGATATTTGGAAGACGATAATATTTTGGGCAAATTATATTCTTTGTACATGTAGTATGTAAATAAAATAAAATATATTGAAACTTACTAACTAAACTGCATTTTAATCAATAACCCCGTGCGTAATTAGTATAAGGAGTGTGGTGCCAACCACGTAAAGATTTTTTTTAGTTTTAATTAATTTAGTAACTAGTAATATAGTTAAAATTTTACCTTCTTTTATAAATTATTTAGTTGCTATTTGGGTTTAAATAAGGTTATTTATTATTATTTTTAGTATTAAATAAATAAATAACAAGAAATTTGTAATCAATAAATGTACTACTTTGATTTCAGTAAAGTAGTTAATTATTAAAACTAATCTGTCGTACTATGCGGGCTAGTTCGGGTTGCTAGATTCAAGAAAATTTTGCGACAGTGGCGCCCCTATTTATTTCACGACTTTTTTGCCAAGCTATAGTACCTATGGCTTGTATATTTTTATAATTATTGTTAAAATCTGTCATCACCTATCCCGAAGGAACCCTATAATTTTTGGGATAAAAATATTCTCTAAGTTAGGTATCCCAGGGCAGAAAAGTATGTCAAGTTGCAATCAATCCATATTGCAACTTGATAGTAAGTATTTACTGGTTTGAACGTGATCGGCTAACAGGCAGCCAAAAATAAAAAGTAACTGTATGGATACTGTTTTAGGCTCTTTATGGATACTAAAGCATTCTCTATTTTAAGATTGTTTTATACAAAAATCATCATTTATATTTCACAGATTACGTATGTTAGACAATAAAATAAACGACTGCCACCCATCACTAGGAAAATCCTACCTAGTGACAAACTAAAAACACAATCTTACTTCTATAGTCTTCATTATTCTATGATTAAAATTTAATGGACACTGGTTCGTCTGTTAGAATCTAAAGCTGTCAAAATCAAATTTTGTATTCTGTATCTCAGTTGACAAGAGGTTGATATTCGAAATGACGTCATTAGTGACTATTAAGGGGTGATGGCCACGCATAGTGTTGGGATAGCCACTGGAAACGCATTTTGCCTTATATTCTCCTATCGACAACTATAATTTCGTATTCGCTAAGCAGTATGACAGGGCATTGTTGACAACTTATTGAGACGAGTGCCTATTACTTTAGCAACTAGTAGAGAGCAGTGTTTATGAACATCAACAATAGTAACTATCGTATGATAAAGAAAATTTAAACTATTTCCAAAGAATTTAGGCTCACAGCAGTAATAGAAGTGTAATAGCGCGTCCATTTATATAATTATAGGTACAATAAACAACAGCCAAGCAAACGACAATGGCTCGCGCAATTTTAAATGTGCATTTAATCAATGTACTCTTTGATGTGCATGCTGAAGAACTGCGTAAAGAGAAAGCTTTACGCGTTCATAGGCATAGGCTGCGGGACTGTTACGATCCTATGGAGCTGCCAGAGAGAGAGTTCATTGCGAACTTTCGATTGAGCAAGGTTGGGTACCTGCAGGTTCTTGAAGATCTCGGGGATCATCTCCCAGAAGGACAGCTGTTCGCAATGAAATAAAAGTAAGTCCTCATGTCTGCATAATATCTCTAAATTAAATGCCCGAGAGGTGCTCCAACAGTTCATAAAGTTTCCAGCTTCCCAAAGAGGAAGGGAAACCATCATGCAGGGGTAAGCTATATTTTTATATTAATAACATATTACATATTAAACAAATGTGAAAGTTTAGATGTTTGTTACTCTTTCAAAACGCAACAATTGAACTGATTTGGTTGAAATTTGGAATGGAGATAGCTTATAACCTGACTTAACATATATTTTATCCTGGAAAATTAAAGTTCCCATGGGAATCAAAAACCTTAATCCACGCAGATGAAGTTGCAGGTATCATCTAGTCAATAATAGTTTGTAGAAGGTACTTACCTATCTTTTTATTATACCTAATATGTATGCTATTCTTTCCAGCCAATCTACCTATTCAGATAAGTCGGCTTTGACTAGAAGGTTTTCACTGTATGAAATCCAAAGTTTCTGTTAGCTTTATCTGTTATGTACGTACTTTAATAATTGTTTTCAGCTTTATGGACAAGTTTGGATTCCCAGACATTTTAGGATGCATCTATGCCGGCACCCACATAGCCATAGTGCAGCCTATTGAACACAAGGAGACATTCCTCAACAGGAAGTTTTACCACTCCCTTAATGTAATGATAGTATGTTAAAAAAAGCATGGTAATTAAAAGTGCAAATATTACTTTTATTTAAATAATAAACTAACTTAATAGTATTCTCTTTTCATTTCAGATTTGTGATGCAACCTTAAAAATTATTGGGGGTGCTTCTCATGACTCATTCGTATGGAACCAAAGTGGAGTGTGAGGTGTTGTAGAAGGCCTGGCAAATAGTGAGCGCTGCTGGTTATTAGGTATACCTTACTAGAAGTAGTAAGTGTAGTAGTGTAGTAGTGAAGTGGTCTTCATTTATGTTAGACCATTCCTTTTTTAAATTAAAAATTTATTAATGTGTTATTTCTAGTTTCTAGGTGATTCTGGGTATGCACAGCATCCATGGATGATGACTCCTATCCTAGGCGCTGCTGCTGGATCGCTAGAAGAATACTACACACAACTTCATTGTTGTGTCAGGAACACAGTGGAGCGATGCATCGGAGTACTGAAAGCACGTTGGTGGTGTTTGTTATATCCAGCAGCCCCAACAGACTGAACCAGTTTCTGCACTCGACTCCACTAGGGCAATGCTGGTGAGAAGATTATGGGATGCAAGACCACGAAGATAGGTGGGTATCCATAACTTTACAAACTGTATATTTTCACAGTAGTAGTCAACTAGTAGTAGTTGTTTAGTTAACATAGATACTGTTTTCAGGTATGAAGAGCCACTATTGGAGTATCCCTATGAGACCACTGATCATCATATAGAAAATCAGAGGAGAAACAATAAAAAAGCAGTTAATTTAATAATCATTTAAAGTATGTATTTATTAAACTGAAAGAAAACTATAAAGTCATTAAAATAATACTCAGTATGTACTATAATAACTTAATTGTGATAATATACTTAGTTGCAGTCTTCTCTTACATTAAAATAATTACTTAATAAGTTTTACTTCGTTTTCTTTTATATCCTTTGTACTAATAATAATAAATTTAAAATAACTAGTAGCAGTTACAACAATATCATACTAATATTATAAATGCGAAAGTGTGTTTGTTGGTTTATTGGTTTGTCCTTCAATCACGCCGCAACGGATCGACGTGTTTATCCCGGAAAATTAAGGAGTTCCCACGGGAATCAGAAAAACTTAAACCACGCGGACGAAGTCGCGGGCATCAGCTAGTAATTAATAAAAGAGGCATTTCTTGTGCATTAAAATATTAACGGAATATGATATTATATTAATGGAACAGTCTTATTAGGAATTTGGGTTTCGTAATATTTGCGTAAGAGCGTCAGCATGCTGACCCTCGACCTCTAGACGTCTGACTTTGAGCTGGTACGGCTGGGCACATTTGCATCCTGACGAACTGAAATGAAAATTATGATAATTAGATAATAATCTTATATTTTACAGGATAAATAATTACAAATATTATGTACCTACTTATTTTGTTGTTTAAAAATAATTTGATTTAAGAAATGCCAATCCACACTTGGAGTGTTGTGGACTATGGCCTAAATCCTTCTGATTCTTAGAGGAAAAGTAACTCTTTCAGTAAATACACAATTAACTAATTCAGTTAATTCTCCCGTATTGATTGCACTAAAGGTCTACCTTTGGACTCTAGTGCAAGGGTAGACTTACTTACTTTACACACTTTGTAAAACAAAAGCTATGGCAGCTACAAACAAAAATAATAGTCAGACCCTTTTTGGGCATGGTGATTTTTCGCTCTACAGGGCCGATTTTTCGTTGTAATGCATTAAATACTTACTTTGCCTTAACCTATGTTTCAAGTGATTAATTGTTTTGCAAATATAATATGAATAAACTCGGTTTCATAAAACTGTCTTTTTCTAATGCTCCTATATTCTTATGCCTACACCTTGTCCTATAGCTCTAACTAAAAGATGTGTATCTGACATAACACTTACTATTTTCTCTAGTTTGAGACACTAGGCTTTTGCTGCCTCTGCCTGCTCCAAATTGGAGTGGCTAGATCCACCAATATTTGGAGTTTCAGATAGTTCAGCTGTTGGTTCTGCCTCAAATCTGTAGATGTGGAAGCAGTAGCCTGCAAAATAATAATTGAAATCTATTTACTATTTCTCAAATAAAATAACAATGAAACATTTAAAACAAAAAGGATTAATTTGCCAGACTTCTATCTAGAAAGTAGGTACATATGTACATATTTTCAAATTGGAGGGTTCAAAGATTTGTATGCTATACTAATATACAAAGCTGAAGAGTTTGTTTAATTGCTTGTACGCGCTAATCTCATGAACTACTAGTCCGATTTGAAAAAATTCTTTCAGTGTTAGATAGCCCATTTATCGAGGAAGGCTATATATAGGCTATAATATACCATCACGATAAGACAGGAGCGAAGCAGCAAATCTATTCATAGCGACATCCCGATGGGTCTCTGCAAAATCAATTAAAATTTCTAGCTGCCTATCGGATACCCTACGTAAGGGACCCATCTATAAAAGAAAAAAGGCAATGACTTACCTGCCTACATCCGAATTGTATGCTGAAGAAGTCTTTCTTCAGCATGGAATTATGCCAACACGTCTTGTTAGACACTCACAAATCGCACGATTCTTTACTCATAGTTTTCATACCTACTTACTTTTGTACGCAGTAGGTACGACAAAACTTTCGTAATTCGTTTTTTTTTTCTATAAAGTACCTAAAAACTTTTAAACAGAATTGAGAAATAAATTATCGCTCAAACTTGAAAATAAAAACACAGAGAAAAACATAAACATCGCAAATCGTAATGGCTACCTTCCACAGAGTAATGAACTCTATATATAATGAGTATTAGTCGTACAAATTAAAAAGTCTGACATTTGCTCCTACAACATTTCTCAGACGGGGTATGTTTAATTTGACCACATAAAGTCGATAAAATTAGCAGTGACCAATGTACTCTGTGGCAGTGACTATCAAGCAATTTGATAGCAACTTAGAGCAGTTGACATTAAAGTATTTTACTGAATACGAAACATGTGACGTAAGCGTTATCAACCATTAACGAGTTTCCAACAATAGAGCGTTGGTAACTGGTTGTCAAATATTTAGCGAATAGGCCTGCTGCAGGCCTATTCGCTAAATATTTGACAACCAGTTACCAACGCTCTATTGTTGGAAACTCGTTAATGGTTGATAACGCTTACGTCACATGTTTCGTATTCAGTAAAATACTTTAATGTCAACTGCTATAAGTTGCTATCAAATTGCTTGATAGTCACTGCCACAGAGTACATTGGTCACTGCTAATTTTATCGACTTTATGTGGTCAAATTAAACATACCCCGTCTGAGAAATGTTGTAGGAGCAAATGTCAGACTTTTTAATTTGTACGACTAATACTCATTATATATAGAGTTCATTACTCTGTGGAAGGTAGCCATTACGATTTGCGATGTTTATGTTTTTCTCTGTGTTTTTATTTTCAAGCGGTGTTTTCAAGTTTGAGCGTTAGTTTATTTCTCAATTCTGTTTAAAAGTTTTTAGGTACTCTAATTAGAAGAAAAAAAAAACGAATTACGAAAGTTTTGTCGTACCTACTGCGTACAAAAGTAAGTAGGTATGAAAACTATGAGTAAAGAATCGTGCGATTTGTGAGTGTCTAACAAGACGTGTTTGCATAATTCCATGCTGAAGAAAGACTTCTTCAGCATACAATTCGGATGTAGGCAGGTAAGTCATTGCCTTTTTTCTTTTATAGATGGGTCCCTTACGTAGGGTATCCGATAGGCAGCTAGAAATTTTAATTGATTTTGCAGAGACCCATCGGGATGTCGCTATGAATAGATTTGCTGCTTCGCTCCTGTCTTATCGTGATGGTATATTATAGCCTATATATAGCCTTCCTCGATAAATGGGCTATCTAACACTGAAAGAATTTTTTCAAATCGGACTAGTAGTTCATGAGATTAGCGCGTACAAGCAATTAAACAAACTCTTCAGCTTTGTATATTAGTATAGATAAGCATACAAATCTTTGAACCCTTCAATTTGAAAATATGTACATATGTACCTACTTTCTAGATAGAAGTCTGGCAAATTAATCCTTTTTGTTTTAAATGTTTCATTGTTATTTTATTTGAGAAATAGTAAATAGATTTCAATTATTATTTTGCAGGCTACTGCTTCCACATCTACAGATTTGAGGCAGAACCAACAGCTGAACTATCTGAAACTCCAAATATTGGTGGATCTAGCCACTCCAATTTGGAGCAGGCAGAGGCAGCAAAAGCCTAGTGTCTCAAACTAGAGAAAATAGTAAGTGTTATGTCAGATACACATCTTTTAGTTAGAGCTATAGGACAAGGTGTAGGCATAAGAATATAGGAGCATTAGAAAAAGACAGTTTTATGAAACCGAGTTTATTCATATTATATTTGCAAAACAATTGATTACTTGAAACATAGGTTAAGGCAAAGTAAGTATTTAATGCATTACAACGAAAAATCGGCCCTGTAGAGCGAAAAATCACCATGCCCAAAAAGGGTCTGACTATTATTTTTGTTTGTAGCTGCCATAGCTTTTGTTTTACAAAGTGTGTAAAGTAAGTAAGTCTACCCTTGCACTAGAGTCCAAAGGTAGACCTTTAGTGCAATCAATACGGGAGAATTAACTGAATTAGTTAATTGTGTATTTACTGAAAGAGTTACTTTTCCTCTAAGAATCAGAAGGATTTAGGCCATAGTCCACAACACTCCAAGTGTGGATTGGCATTTCTTAAATCAAATTATTTTTAAACAACAAAATAAGTAGGTACATAATATTTGTAATTATTTATCCTGTAAAATATAAGATTATTATCTAATTATCATAATTTTCATTTCAGTTCGTCAGGATGCAAATGTGCCCAGCCGTACCAGCTCAAAGTCAGACGTCTAGAGGTCGAGGGTCAGCATGCTGACGCTCTTACGCAAATATTACGAAACCGAAATTCCTAATAAGACTGTTCCATTAATATAATATCATATTCCGTTAATATTTTAATGCACAAGAAATGCCTCTTTTATTAATTACTAGCTGATGCCCGCGACTTCGTCCGCGTGGTTTAAGTTTTTCTGATTCCCGTGGGAACTCCTTAATTTTCCGGGATAAACACGTCGATCCGTTGCGGCGTGATTGAAGGACAAACCAATAAACCAACAAACACACTTTCGCATTTATAATATTAGTATGATATTGTTGTAACTGCTACTAGTTATTTTAAATTTATTATTATTAGTACAAAGGATATAAAAGAAAACGAAGTAAAACTTATTAAGTAATTATTTTAATGTAAGAGAAGACTGCAACTAAGTATATTATCACAATTAAGTTATTATAGTACATACTGAGTATTATTTTAATGACTTTATAGTTTTCTTTCAGTTTAATAAATACATACTTTAAATGATTATTAAATTAACTGCTTTTTTATTGTTTCTCCTCTGATTTTCTATATGATGATCAGTGGTCTCATAGGGATACTCCAATAGTGGCTCTTCATACCTGAAAACAGTATCTATGTTAACTAAACAACTACTACTAGTTGACTACTACTGTGAAAATATACAGTTTGTAAAGTTATGGATACCCACCTATCTTCGTGGTCTTGCATCCCATAATCTTCTCACCAGCATTGCCCTAGTGGAGTCGAGTGCAGAAACTGGTTCAGTCTGTTGGGGCTGCTGGATATAACAAACACCACCAACGTGCTTTCAGTACTCCGATGCATCGCTCCACTGTGTTCCTGACACAACAATGAAGTTGTGTGTAGTATTCTTCTAGCGATCCAGCAGCAGCGCCTAGGATAGGAGTCATCATCCATGGATGCTGTGCATACCCAGAATCACCTAGAAACTAGAAATAACACATTAATAAATTTTTAATTTAAAAAAGGAATGGTCTAACATAAATGAAGACCACTTCACTACTACACTACTACACTTACTACTTCTAGTAAGGTATACCTAATAACCAGCAGCGCTCACTATTTGCCAGGCCTTCTACAACACCTCACACTCCACTTTGGTTCCATACGAATGAGTCATGAGAAGCACCCCCAATAATTTTTAAGGTTGCATCACAAATCTGAAATGAAAAGAGAATACTATTAAGTTAGTTTATTATTTAAATAAAAGTAATATTTGCACTTTTAATTACCATGCTTTTTTTAACATACTATCATTACATTAAGGGAGTGGTAAAACTTCCTGTTGAGGAATGTCTCCTTGTGTTCAATAGGCTGCACTATGGCTATGTGGGTGCCGGCATAGATGCATCCTAAAATGTCTGGGAATCCAAACTTGTCCATAAAGCTGAAAACAATTATTAAAGTACGTACATAACAGATAAAGCTAACAGAAACTTTGGATTTCATACAGTGAAAACCTTCTAGTCAAAGCCGACTTATCTGAATAGGTAGATTGGCTGGAAAGAATAGCATACATATTAGGTATAATAAAAAGATAGGTAAGTACCTTCTACAAACTATTATTGACTAGATGATACCTGCAACTTCATCTGCGTGGATTAAGGTTTTTGATTCCCATGGGAACTTTAATTTTCCAGGATAAAATATATGTTAAGTCAGGTTATAAGCTATCTCCATTCCAAATTTCAACCAAATCAGTTCAATTGTTGCGTTTTGAAAGAGTAACAAACATCTAAACTTTCACATTTGTTTAATATGTAATATGTTATTAATATAAAAATATAGCTTACCCCTGCATGATGGTTTCCCTTCCTCTTTGGGAAGCTGGAAACTTTATGAACTGTTGGAGCACCTCTCGGGCATTTAATTTAGAGATATTATGCAGACATGAGGACTTACTTTTATTTCATTGCGAACAGCTGTCCTTCTGGGAGATGATCCCCGAGATCTTCAAGAACCTGCAGGTACCCAACCTTGCTCAATCGAAAGTTCGCAATGAACTCTCTCTCTGGCAGCTCCATAGGATCGTAACAGTCCCGCAGCCTATGCCTATGAACGCGTAAAGCTTTCTCTTTACGCAGTTCTTCAGCATGCACATCAAAGAGTACATTGAATATATGCACATTTAAAATTGCGCGAGCCATTGTCGTTTGCTTGGCTGTTGTTTATTGTACCTATAATTATATAAATGGACGCGCTATTACACTTCTATTACTGCTGTGAGCCTAAATTCTTTGGAAATAGTTTAAATTTTCTTTATCATACGATAGTTACTATTGTTGATGTTCATAAACACTGCTCTCTACTAGTTGCTAAAGTTATAGGCACTCGTCTCATTAAGTTGTCAACAATGCCCTGTCATACTGCTTAGCGAATACGAAATTTATAGTTGTCGATAGGAGAATTTAAGGCAAAATGCGTTTCCAGTGGCTATCCCAACACTATGCGTGGCCATCACCCCTTAATAGTCACTAATGACGTCATTTCGAATATCAACCTCTTGTCAACTGAGATACAGAATACAAAATTTGATTTTGACAGCTTTAGATTCTAACAGACGAACCAGTGTCCATTAAATTTTAATAGCCACTGAGATAGTGAATAGGCCTGCAGGTCATAGATGCTGATGTGACGTCTCTCAGACGGCTATGGAAATAATCAATTTTTTTATAGATATGTACCAAAAAAACGGCATTATTGATTTAAAATATGTTTCGACTGTTAATTATCTGATTAAATGTTAAAAAAATAACATTTTTTTATGGAATCAATATATATTTGGCACTTTATAAAAGGCATACATTTTTTATACAATGATTAGACATGCTATAGGAACTAGCTTTACTATAGCCATTTGTGTAATTTTTTGGCATAACTGTGCTACCAAACAATCAATCTTTACTAAAATACTAATGTAGTATTCAAACTTTGTCCTAGTTTTCGTAAATATCTAAGAATGAATTACTTATTGTCAACACATTCGATGCATGTTTTTTTCGAACATCTGAGACAGATAGGCTTGCAACACTCAACACAACTGTACTTAGTATGTCTTTTAGGTCTAGATAGACATACATTACAGATTTTGTACTGTCTCAGTACCTGGAGGGGCCGGTCTCTTAGGTTCCAGGGGCAAATCACTGCCAAGAACACGCGTCATACTCAATCGCAGCTCTCTTGGTAATCAATCATTGTACACTCGTCGTTTCAGGTGTGGTAATACCAACTTTCGAGCAAGATTCGAGAAGGAGAATTCGAGGAACGAGAGATTCGTGCTCTAGGAATATAATCAGGCACATCAGTAGTTTAGTATCATGTCTTTTATAAAGCACATACGAGTACGTATTGACTTCACTCAAATCGAGGACTCTGAGAAAAATTGCGAGAAGCCATCGACATTGGTCAACATCTTGAGACCCGGTGGGTGGTCTATTTTGTAACTGACTCTAATTTTCTTTATCTCTTTCATCTTCCGACTGTTCTGATTCCGTTTTGTGATCATTTTGCAAGAAAAGAAGTCAGCGTCTGTTTCTTCATCAGTTACCTTCTAATTCTTGGTCTAATCGTGTTTGCAGAGTATCTTCGAAGTTTCTACTATTACTAGCCACCGCCATTCTTCTTTTGTGACTGATTTTTGATGAATTTGATTGATCTATCTAAAAAATACTAATTTAGTATTGAGGTGACGTCTCGTAGACACTTAGAAAAATATACAGCAATATTGACCTGACGTCCAACAGATCACGAACATTAATACTGACTTTACGTCTCAGAGACACTTTCAAGCAGTACAGCCAAAAGTGTAACAGCACCGCATGCGAGCTTTTGGCTGATCAATCAACTCGTGAAATCCCGAAGGTAACGGGGAGGGCGGGACCGTATCTTTAAAGTTGCCAACACAAAACTCAAATTTGTTCACCCGCCGTTTGTGAGACACCCACGTCAGTACTTATAGGTTAATAATACTGAAGACCAGACCTAGGAGCCCGTAGCCTACAAGGCAGGCCCTAGCCGGTTTACTCGGCTTTAAGATTTCACCGGGGCACAATGTTGCCCCGCGCCCCACCCGGGTAAGGAGGCCTAGCCTCGAGGCCCGTACCCCCGCTTGGCCCTCACGGGCCAACCGGAGAAGACCCACTCGCGCACATTAAAAATTAAATAATTTCGTTTCCTTATAATATTTATCTAATTTTAGTATTTGTTGTTCAAGTACAGGATATAATTCAAATAATTAATCAAGTTTCAGGCTTGAGAGTTCAGAAAATTGAGAGTTCTGAGGTCAACTTTGGACGTTAGAAAATCGCCACTTTGAAAGCCCCCCATTTCGTCAATTTTAGGGGAAAATAAAAAAAAAAATATTTTTGGACTCGATTCCTAAATAACCTCAACCATAGAGGTATTGACCGCAACCTTAAGTAAGCTATAAAAAATATTTTACTTCGCATTCGCTTAGCTATGAGAGCCCCCCTGAAATAAAGATTTTTGTAACTTTTTAAGCCATATTCGGCGGGAGGCCATCGGTTTACATATTATATTTAAACGTTCAGCAATTCAGAAGTTATAAGGCTCTGACAGACGGACGGACGAACAAGTGCCAATTCACCCAAGTAGACTCAGAGACCTTCGCTTCGCTTGGTCAAATAGCTGTTTAGGGATTGGTAAGGTGTTATAAATACATAATAGGGCTACAGCGAAATCTTTATCACGACCGTTTGACCTCACAATTAGGTAGTTAGTTACTTAGCCATGTACAACGATTAGTCTTAACAGTTTCTGTGCAATATTACATACCAACTAAATTAGGTATGTTCAGTGATGATTGTTTCTGCATAATAACACATCAGATAACGGTTATTTATTGAACTAGTGCAATGTCCTGACTATTCTGGAATTAACGATGTTTATTGAACTTAGTTAAATGTTTGTTATGAATCAAAACTTTCCGATATCCGTTATTCAAAATCTATAATTTTCGAACTTTTTAGGTAGGCATAGATACTAACGTCTTTATAATACGAAGTAGGTATCTACTAAGGTCGGAGCCGATGGTCGGAGCCCACCTATCCATCATAATAATTTTGGAGGGAAAATGGAAATGTGACATATTAAGCCAGTTAGGCCTCTAGGGGCCTAAGTGGGTACTTATAATTTAAAATCCCTAGTTCAATATAAGTTATAATTTATAGTCACTCAGAGAGCTATGGTGACTGGTGAGGCCTATGCTAGGAGTTTCTCTTGCAGATAGTATTCGAAACCAAGAGATCCGCAGGAGAACCATGGTCACTGGCATAGCCCAAGGGCAAATCATGCTTGTTGAAGTAGCGATGGCCGATGGTGACCGCGTACAAGTACCTAAGCGTAGTAGGGGGCGCCTTCTAGCACCGATGATATAAAAAGGAGGCAAGGATTGGCTGGATGAGGAAGGCTAAGGGCCAGATGGGGTGGCACTCTTAGGGAAAGCCCTATGTTTAGCATTGGACGTCTGCAGGCTGGTATGATGATGAATACTTTCTTGGTTATTACTATACTTACCTACCAATATGATTGATGAATTAGATGCCTATCTACTTAGCTATAATTTATGGTGACTATTAACACTTGATCCCGTCAACATCATTCTAATATTATAAATTCGAAAGCGTGTTTGTTTGTTGGTTTGTCCTTCAATCACGCCGTAACGGAGCAACGGATCGATGTGATTTTTTGCACGGGTATATAGTTAGTCGAGGACCTGGAGAGTGGCATAGGCTTCTTTTTATCCCGGAAAATTAAGGAGTTAACTACCGTGGGAATTGAAAAATACTTAAGTATTTCACGAGGACGACGTTTCGGACATCAGGTAATCCATGAATATATCTACCTAACTAATAGGTAAGAATTAGATGCCTATCTAAGTACTTAACCATAAATTATGGTGACTATTAACATTTGATCCTGTCATTTTTTATAACAATCGCGCAACTCAGCTAGCCCACTGCCCAATACGAATAGAAAAACATCACAAAAAAAGCTTCCCTACCTGCATTTGCAAGAATGAATGAGAGGGTGCGTCGCCGTCGCTTATAGTAATCTCAGAGTAGGTGATTAGCTCCGGCTGTTTACAGCGTGGTTCACAGCCGCATGATAACTAAATATTAAAATCAAGCCGCAGTTATTTACTTTGCGTAGTCGAGCTTCGGAGAGCGCGAAAGACACGTCATGTGTTAATTGTAAATCATTATCAATCGTTTGTTGAGAATACGCGAACTGTGAACACGCCCGGTGAAAGTTAACTAACAAAATGGAGTTGAATTTTATTACCACCCTTATAAAACACGATGTGAACCACAATGTTAAACAGTGCTTCAAAAATAAAAAACCATTCGGTAAGTTGTTTTTATTTTTACAATGTTTAAAAATTTGTTAATTATTAGGTTTGTTCTATTACCACTACCGGTAAATACTTAAGTATTTGCGTAGGTACCTAAGTACTTATGAGAATTTTCTAATAAAGGTTAGTAGATAATAACAGCAATTTACCGGTAGATAAATAAGACGACAGTTTTTCTGTTTTAAAAATATAACAAACTTAGCTTAGGTTGGTATACAAGAATAGCTATTAAGAATATTATAACATATAATTTTCGCAAAATATACCCATTTAAATTCTAAGTAGTTAATTAAATGCGAAATGTCTAATTGGTAATAAGCATTTATGCCATAGGTTCAAGATTTACAGATTTTTTAAAAATACTTCTTATAATTTTTAGAATAGCTATGTTCGGTCTTCTTAACGGAATGTACCTATGTAATTAAGTACGTGTTAAGTGCACTATTAGTATACCTAATGAATTAATTATTTAATTTACTTATATTATGTAGTATACAGACATAGGTGCCTACTTATTACTTAAGCCTATACCTAGGTATAGTTATATTACACCAAGAAAGCATTTATTGCCCTAACGAGTTGTTGTTGTATTGATAAGCTTAAGTTAAATAATATTAATATTCAATACAACAAAGTAATAAAGATATCTATATCGCTGGAATATAAACATAGGTAAGTATACAGAATATTGACCCGAAGTACTTAAGTATAATATGTACCTTGTTTTGATTTTATGGATCTTATACCTACGATTCATAGTCTCGAAACCCTAACTTTTAACAAGGGTAACTAAGTACTAAAAAGTATTTTTAAAGTTGAGAGTTAGAAAAGTTTTGAAGAACCTTAAATTAAGGTCCTTAATAAACTAAGCATAAATTATTGGCTGTGATATATAAATCAACTAATATCAAAACAGACATTTAATAATTTATCTATTGAGAAGCTGGGTACTTACTACTTATCTAGTTACTTAGGTACCTACTTGTTTGATAAATAATTAGGTACCTACTTAATTTATTAGGTTGTATATTAAGGTCCCTTAAATCTGCTCTTGTTTAAGTTTTAATAATCCTATATTTTATACTTATATTTTTTACAATATTACCTCTGTTTATTCATTTGGTTATTGACTAGTATCAATATAATGTACTTAGCGTACCTACCTAGTTGGTAATAAATTCACGATTGAGATGGTCTGCAGTAGGCCTAGGTACCTACCTAGTTCATTGAACTTTAGTGCGTATTATAATTTGTTGCTATTAAACTAGGATTAAATATTTGCACACCTTGTTATCGATTTACGTAGTAACTAATTAGTAATTACTTAATTATTAATCTTACTGGCGTGCGCGAACTACTAATAGACTTTTGTGTCTTTTGCAAAGGCACAAAAGCCTATAGGTAAGTCTAGTTGGCACCCTACCTTACACATGGACTTAGATAAATGGTCTATGCTTACACACTAATTACATTCACACATAGGTAAACACATTATAGAAATGTTACAAATAAGTATGACATGTTGAATAGGTATACATAAAATATTATTATATTTATGCTATACATGGCTATACATTACAAACATGATTGTCTCTATGACTACCTACAAATTTTTAGGTTTGGACTCTAAATTATAGGTCCTACTTACTGAAAATATTTCCTCTCTATTTTTACGCACGAATCACGAAAGTCCCTAGTGTAAACCAACGCGCCGTCAAGGAATGTGAAAAGCTATCTTTGTTCCGGAATTTCCGGTTTTAGAGACTAGTTTAATAAGTCCCACTTAAGTACAGTTTAAGGGAAAATGCCCCGTTATTTGGGTTTAGTGTTAGATGGTTGGGATACTGGCTCAAAAGCCGAAATATTTGCCGCATCTTGACTCAATGTTTTTCTAGGTCTCAATAATGGCCGGGTAAAGTGGGCCTAAATCATATTTTTTATAGGCAAGCGCGCTCCAACCAAGACTTCATCACTGCTCTTTCTATAGTCATCAAGCGCAAGACTAGGTATTCTGCAATAAAAAAAATCACAAGCTAAATTTTGTCTAACAATATTAACGGTCAGTCATTCCAGTGTCTAGACTCTAGAGAATCTAAGCTCGAAACTCCGTTCTAATAAATGGGTAGGGAAATCGGCCTGTTCCACTAGTCCCTACGATAGGGATGAGTGGAAGAAATATTTACACTTATCCCTACCGAGTGATTTTAGTATTTTTAGAGTGTAGAAAAGAAAAATACTTAATTGCTATTATGGAAAGCATTTCTATAGAATACAATAAAATTAATATACTCTGTTCTTTAATTTGAGATAATTTAACATTTCAAATGTTGCATGATTTTCCATGGCGTGCCTCGTGACTTCTCTAGCAACACGTGTTGCAGAACATTTGTCCCCTAGTGATCGCAGCTTCATATTGCTGTATCGCTTGAACCGTTATAGGAAGATATTACTTATATTAAATTTTCAAAGAGTGAGTTGTACTATAGCTGCTTAACCAACAAAATATAATGAAAATAAAATAAAGTGATACTTAAATCAAATTAGTTATACAATAAAATTGTATTTGAAAGTATTTACATAATCTTAAAATTTTGTATGATGGTACACCCTTCGTGTGCAAGTCCGACTCGCACTTGACGGAATTATTTTATTATTAGCACTGAGTAAAAGGCAAAGTGTTAAAAAAATATTGTGATAATATTTTTGAACGTCTTCACATTTATAATAAGTTTAAGTGATTTAAAATTCGACAATGTACAGACATGTACTTGTTAACAAAAACGGCCCACGTTCAATTCGGTAGGGATAAGTATAAATATTTTTTCCACTCGTCCCTACCGTAGGTATAGGTGGAAAAAAAATCCACTCTTCCCCCCCAGGGGGGATACGTTGGTAGGGACTAGTGGAACAGGCCGGGAAATCTATCATGGATAGGTACCACCCAGCCCCCTTAGCATGGGCCGAGACAATTTTCTCCCCGAGGAAAGGATACATTTTTTATTCCTAAATAAAGAAAAACGCTAAATAACGATAAATAGTCCCCCGAGTCCCCGTGAAATGTCAAACGGGGATAAACTTCTCCTCTCCCCTGTTGCCGTGCTCTGAGAAGTGGATTTGGATAAGTTAATTTTATCTCTTGTCAGTGGATAAAATCGGGGGATAAACCAGTAGTAGAAGTAACCAGTCGTATGTTTTGGCGTTACGTAAATTGGCGATGGATCTACCTTTTTACTGTCTGGAAAAAAAACATATAAGTATAAGAGCATAGGTACCGAAGTAGGTAACTATATTACATTATATTTATTTTAATTACATTATTTCTGTGTAAGTAGGTATACTGAGGCAGGGCCGTTATTTTTCGTCCTACTTAATGAGGTCTGCATCTCTATGGTCTTAAACTCGATGTATCGAAAATCATGCATCTACGTGACTCGGAGCACATGATTTTTTTGGAATGGCGGACGCCGCGCCGCTGCTAAACAAATACAAATAATGATATTTACCGGTTTTCTTGACGATAATAGTCAAACATTAATCATTTTAGTTTACGGTCTATCTTTTAATTCGTTTCATAATGCTAATTGCTAATTATTCTGTATGAGCCCGACTGCAACAACGTCTAAACTTAGGCCACGATTAGGTACCTACTCTTGTAAGTTTTTACGTAAGTAGGACACGTAAATAACTTACATAACTAACATTCGCAAAACTTTCAAATGAAATCGTAGCTTATATCTAATTATGCTGTGCTCAAGGGCTAACTTGTTGTTAGTGGAAGGAATAAAAATAAACCGGCCAAGTGCGAGTCGGACTCGTGCACCGAGGGTTCCGTACAAGCCTGTAGTAAGTTTTACGATTTATGACGTACTAGACGTGCCCGCGACTTCGTCCGCGTGGATTGAGGTTTTTCGGTTCCCGCGGGAACTCTTTAATTTTCCGGGATAAAAAGTAGCCTATGTACTATTCCAGACTATAATCTATCTCTGTGCCAAATTTCATCCAGATCCGTTCATCCGTTGGAGCGTGATTGAGTAACAAACATACATCCATACATCCAAACTTTCGCATTTATTATATTTATTTGATTAAAAACAACGGCAAAACTAACTTTGTTTGTAGAGGTTTATTGATAATATCAAAAAAACTATGCTAGTTAGAGCGTTGGTTTTATTTTTCCTGTAAAATATACATAAGCTTGTATTGACCATAATTATTTCAGATTTTTCAATTGGTAAACTTCGGAGATAAGGGGGGAACGGTATTTTTTTCGACATTTTGCCCGATAAATCAAAAACTATTATGCATAAAAATAAATAAAAATCTGTCTTAGAATGTAGAAGTATAGCCCTTTCATATGATATCCCACTCAGTATAGCTGTTATCATACTTTGAAATTTCAAACCCCCGATTTTCCCCCTTTTTTTAATTAAACTAAAAATAATTTTCGATTTTTTTTATTTTAATGATGTTAGGCCACTATTATACACAACTATTCCAAATTTCATATCGATAGCTTTAATAGTTACTGAAATAATCGACTGTGACAGACGGACGGACGGAGAAAGTCGCACCATAAGGGTTCCATTTTTACCATTTTGGTACGGAACCCTAAAAATATTAGAGGTATAATACTGTAGTCTTTTATCTTGTCGTAATATACCAAAATATAGTTAGTTAAGTAGTCTAGTCAAATAAGATCTGAGATCAAAATTTTTGCACTACTTTGCATTTTTGATATCCTAGGTAATGTAGTTTTAATGATACAAAAACAATGTGTAAAGGTTTTCGTGCCTGCAACTCCCGGCAAGGGTTGAAAAAAAAATGTCAAAAGTGTTTTTTCGCAATTACTCGGAAACGGTAAAAATTAGACAAAAAAGTTCTAGTAGGTAAGCATATGTATAGCTTAAAATTGTAGGTACATAAAAATGCTCCCGAAAACCTAAAAATGCAAAGTTGTGTCAAAATTTTGATTTTAGATCTTAATTGACTGGACTATAAGTAGTAAGTACCTACCAAGTAATTAAAGATGAATCGGAGGAGGAACGGCATTCCGAACCCAGTGGTAGGTAGATTCATTCGACTATTCATTCATAAGCACTTGTAAAAAGTCTATTTGAATAAAAAGCTTTTGAATTTGATTTTGAATCTTAGTAAACAAATGGTGAGGAGTTATCGTAGATAAAGAAATTCAATGTGTTCAAGGTATGGTAGGTACCTATACCAAGGTAAGTCTCCCTACACAATAAAGGCTTTAAATATGCCTATGTAGGTATCAAGTATCAACGCGGCATGATAGAATAAAAAGCGATCATAGTCATTCGTTTTTATGTATGGTAGGCTTCAAAGGAGTATCTAAAATTTATATTAGCCTTAGTAAAGTTATTAATATCTATACACGATGGAAAAGCAGGTACTAAATAATCAATCTACAATATAACTAAATATATAGAAAATAAGAATATATATAAATAAGTAGGTGGGTATCAACCTAAGTCGAAAGAATGTGAATACCTACGTGATTATGTAAATGCACCCTTCACAATCGCTCGAAAGAAAAAAGAATTCGGAGTAGCGCGATGTCACGTTTCATATTATGTGACTGGGGAATAGACGGCTAGGGCCTAAGTTCAATAACCTCTGCAATGCATTTCTTAAAATAAAACGAGGTTGGTCTAAGTAGTTTGGATTTCGAGCATTTCAGAACTGAAATATCGTAGTTTTTTTGTGTTAAAATGAAATAAAGCATTGCAAAACTCATAGCTATTCCTATAGTTTATACCTATTGGCTATCACATACCTATTACACTTAATAAGTAACTTCATTAGGTATGAACTATGAGCATAGATTTAGGAATGGTCTTCAGAGACCAATCCTTAGGTAATCTATGGGTATGAGTTAGGTAGATACCTAGTACCTACTGATTTCTGAGGCAGTAATTCAGTTTGGGCATCATTTGTACATATGTATTTTGTTAAAATCTGAAGCCAATCGCCTCTAAAAATCGATAAATATCGATGAAAAAGATGATGATAAGACTAAGTTATGTAACGTTTGTTTTTTTGCAGTCACTAGAAAAGAAGAGGTCATGGCGATCAAAAGTAAATTTCCAAACAAAATACCGGTAAGTTAAATCACGATAAATTGCCATTTAAATACACGTTCTACAAGGGGTCAATTTAGGTACATTGTGTTGCAATTTCGGGAGTGAAAAGTAACGAAATTTGTGAACAAAAATTTTAAACTGTATTTTGAACTTCATCTCGATTACAGCTCTATGTAATAATGTTCAAATTGTAATAAGACTTGAAAGAAACCAATTTAACCAATAGCAGGTAGCTCACCCTCCCTAAATTTCCAAATATTCTCGAGAATTCCCGCAAATAAAACCGGGATCTAATTTGTATGTTACTCAAACCAGATAAAGTTCAGAATTGCATACATTCAACTCCAAATTTAGCTTTCCTTTCATTCCGTCGCCAATGAATATGGACTCTTGCTCCCATTATTATAAAATCGAAAACACATTTGCAATACCTCAAGCAAGTGTGGTATGTAGCAAGTGTGCTCGGGCCATAGAAATATACCGCCTGAAAAAATGTAAGGGTGAGCTAATAAACCGATTTGATTTACAGCTCATCGTAGAAAGATACCACAAGGAGAGAAATCTACCTACACTGGACAAAACGAAATTTCTAGTCCCTGAAGACATCACAATGTCGCAATTCCTAGTGATTATACGTAACAAAATTAGGATTAAGCCAAATCAAGTAAGTGCATAGGTACCTACCATTTTTATTGGCTCTTAAAATGACTAAGTATGTAATTATTCCACTCTTAAGTTCAGCAGTCAGCACATACTGGTTATTATCGCCCGAGCGTCTAATTTTACGAGCAGCCATGGAGCCAAAGACAATCATTCCTACGAAAAGCTCAAATGCTTACGCTCAGTAACACAGCCCCCATCGCCAAATCTCATAGAAATTAGGTGATCTAAGGTGATCTATGTCTGTACCTATTCAGCTACTGAAAAAATGCGGTGCGATGGAAGCCAATGCGCATCTAGCCTTCAACAAATTGGGCCCATCATCGATGAAAACCATTTTTTGGCGAAACTAGACTAATAAGTCTGTGGTTAAGACTAAATGGTTTTCAACCAACTATTGTTGATACTTGATACTTTAGTACGAGTACAATTATCAAAAATGATAAATACATATAATAATGATATTTTACATACAGTAGGTAAAATGATAAATGGAATATTCCCTACCGATAGGCGCTCAGACTATGAATCCGTTTTCTACAAATAAATTTTATGACTATTCGATAATCTAAATATATAAAAGGCAAAGGTGACTGAGTGACTGACTGACTGACTGACTGACTGACTGACTGACTGACTGACTGACTGACTGATCTATCAACCCACAGCTCTAACCACTGGTCGGATCGGGCTGAAATTTTGCACTCAGATAGCTATTATAACGTAGGCATCCGCTAAGAAAGGATTTTTGTAAAATTCCACCCCTAAGAGGGTGAAATAGGGGGTGGAAAGTTTGTATGAAACTCCGTCATTTCTCAAGTTAAAGCCATGAAACTTGGTATTTGAGCTTTCAGTTAAATATGAAGAAGTACGTGTTTCACCATTTTTGAAAATTCCCCAAGGACGTTAAATATAGAGTTTGTCCTTCAATCACGCCGCAACAGAGCAACGGATTAACGTAATTGCATGAGTACCTATAGTTGAGGACCTGGAGAGTGACAGGCTACTTTTTAAACCAGAAAATTAAGGAGTGCCTGTGGGGAAAAAAACTTAAACCACGCGGACGAAGTCGCGGGCATTAGCTAGTGGATTATATTATTGAAAGTAGACAAGAAATCAATAGGTCAACTCTGTGATAAGTTAACCAGCTAATTAGTACCTGAAAGTCTTGTGATAGCTGACGCATGCGGGGCGCATAGATGATAATAATTGTAACTCTTATCTCAGAAGCTAATCATTCAACATTATAAACATGGCATCAGGCGACCAAACAATTAAGATTTATAAATGCTAATTGCCACTGCCCATTGATTACTGCTTAGATGCTTACGAATGAAATTTTTAATGACGATAAAAAGTTAAAGTGTTGTATTTATTAATCAATTCATTAGATATAATATGATTGAATAGTGAATTACATACAAATGCTCGTCTTTTGTTGTTAATAACTGTTAAATCAAGCTTAAGTGCACGGAATTATTTGTGTCGATCAAGTTTACTCATTAAGACCACAGTTATACACATGAAATCGATAATTTGAGTCTGGTATAATATGATGACAGAGAGTTGTCGAATATCCGGCTCGAAGGACCCAAAGAAACGTTGATTAATAACTTCCCAAAGATTATTCGTTCCGTAAGCAGACTATATGAAGAGTATGCTCGACGAATATCTGACTGCGGATCAAGAGATGTTCATACTTCGTTGAAACACTTTAAAATGTGTCTACAAATGAAGACAAAATGGACATTTCGTTTAATCCTTCAACTTCTCGCAAAATTCAAACGCCCCCCGGTTTCAGAACGGAAAGCTGTCGATTTAGAATGAATAGGCATCTTCTAGGCAAGCGCGTTTTAGCCTAGACCGTGCTAGACCTCATTATTGCTTTGCACTAAGCATGATTGTCGTCAAGCGCAAACCTATCACAAAAAAAAAGTTTTATCAGAGCCCAGATAATTTGAAAAAAATAATGTTTTTCTCTCTTTGAACAGGCTCTCTATCTAATAATCAACAACAGATCGATGCTAAGCATGAGCCTAACGATGTCGCAAGCCTACGACCTCTATGGAGATGAAGATGGCTTCCTCTACATCACATACGCTTCTCAAGAAGTTTTCGGTTATCAAGACGGTTAGTATTATTTCTACTCTACGATTTTATAGATATAACAGTTTGTTTGTAAGCGCATCACACAAAACAACTGGACCGATTGAAAAAAACGTTCATACTTCAAAAGCTGTTCCAACGTTGATAATAATTGGTTCATAAATCTGCATCAGTTTAACTAGTATATTTAACAAGGGCAAAGTAGATGTCAAAATTTTAAATCAAATATAGTGCGGAACTCCGAGATGTTCTATTTGATTTGTCAATATTAGAAGATTAGAATATTTCTAGAAAAATTACTGACATTAGAATGAAGTAGGTTAGTAACTAGTTCTTAAAGTAGGTACAGTCTAATGGCAATATATTACATTAATTGAATACAACTTTGTAACAGATATGACGGGGTCAAACAAAGAGGTGCAAGTAATCAGAGATAGATTCCCCAACAAAATTCCGGTAAGCGCAATATTTGTAATAATATTTGTAACTAAACATTTATCTGTGTTCTTTACAAATCTATCTAAGTAACTATATATAATATTAAAACAAATACTTATAAATAAATAATAAAAATATATATTGTGCTAAATAGGGTGCAATTTATAAGATTAAAATTAAAATATGATTTAAAAGATATAACATCTTACAAAGCTATGAATTTAGTTGACCAACTTTAAAAGCTCAGATTATAGTAAAATGATTGAAATATTTTGAATAGTCCTTTAGTCTAGATAAGGTAAAGGGTAGGTAGGTACATGAATTCAATTTCATACATAATAATTCATAACCTTGCATAAATTATATTTTTATAATGTGTGATATTTTATCAGTAGGCTACCCTTAATTTGGGAAAACAAACATGAATGTTTAAAAATAGCACATGCATGACTTCAATAATTATATCAAATTAGCGCTGTGGTCGACTGACAAATAACATATTTTCAACTTGTTTGCAACTGCAAATCTATACTAATATTATAAAGAGGTAAAGTTTGTGAGGTTGTAGGGGGTAATCTCTGGATCTACTGAACCGATTTTGAAAATTCTGGTACCAATGGAAAGCCACGTTATTTGTGAGTGTCATATAGACTATATACTAACCCGAAAAATTAGGGAGTTCCCGTAGGAATTTAAAAAACTTATTTCACGCGGACGAAGTCGCGGGCATCTGTTAGTGTGAAAATAAAAACAGAATACAGGATTATCTGTGGTAAACTATCAACCCTTGTCAATCACGTAAAGTTTGCCTACAAATTATGATTGATAGTTTGCAGCTTGGTCAAACAAAACTGCCGTAAATTTTAAATATCCCTGTTATTCCATCGCGTTTGCAGAAGATAGTAAATGTACAACTGTAGGTGCCTTAATATTGTATCTATAAGATAAGAGCTTTATTGTTACACAGTTTATATGTAACCAATAAATAAATTAAACAAGCCTTATAAACCTAACCTAATACAGTTTGCCTATGTGACAAACATTTATGCTATACAACTTTGTCAAAATTTGCTGGTATAATTTTGATTATCTATCCTATCCATCCAACTCCACGAGTTTGATAAGGTGATCTCTTACCGGCACCTTCAAATGTTATTTTCGCAATTTGAATATAAGTCGGTTTATTTTCTAGTTGTACGTAGAAAGGTACGCCAGAGAAAGAGAAGTTCCGGTTTTGGGCAGAAACAAATTTTTGGTCCCTCAAGAACTCACCATGTCCCAGTTCCTCTACATCATACGGACCAAGATGAAACTCAGAGATTCCCAGGTAGATAACTATGTTTATTGCAAATATTAATTAGTTTAATGATTTATGTAATTAATTTGATTAAGTCATCGGTACGTCTCGTTACTTTGTTGGAAATTTAATGACTCATTTGCTACCCTAAAAAGCACACACGTTCGGCCATCGTGTACCAATAAATACTCATTAATGGTCAAGATATTCCAAGGAGTTATTTATAAATTGGTCTAACTGCACCGTCCAACAAGTCGGCCCAATAATGGCCTTGTGTCGACCGCATGGCCAAAGCCTTAAGCCTTAGGATTTGAATAGCGATGATGAATTTCATAGAATTTTGCGACGACTAGTGGACAAGTTGTGCAGGAATAGACCAATCAGTTTCTTGATACATAATTTCTCAAAAATCTGATTGCTGTGTTGAGCATTCACTTGCTTTACCGTCTCTCGACCTCTGTGGAAACACATCCTTATTGGAAGTGCAATAGAGATCATTTCTCGCATAGCAATAGCATTTTGCATACTTATGGGGTGTTCTAACTTCATGTTTTGTTTCTCAGGCGTTGTACCTACTAGTAAACGACAAGGTGCTTGTGAGCCATAGTATGACGATGGCTCAAGCGTACGAACAGTTCCGTGGCGCCGATGGCTTTCTGCATATCACGTATGCCGCACAACAAGTTTTCGGCTGAAAATACTGGTAAGTTAGATAATGATTTGTCCTAAAATTAAATTGTCATTAAATAAAACAACTAGTGGGAACCCACTGCATTATTATCCCAAGTCCTACCATTATGTGATTAATGGAAAGGGGTCACGACTCTTAGTAACTAGTGGTTCGCCCCGAACTGAGACCTCGCGGTATCCATAAACTTGTACAGAGCGCCTTCTATTGACATCATTGTGAAGTTCTGTTAAAATACTGGAGCTCATTACAAATTAAATAATTTCGTTTCCTTATTATATTTATCCAATTTTAGTATTTGTTGTTCAAGTACAGGATATAACTCAAATAATTGATAAGTTTCAGGCTCAGCCTTTCAGAAAATTGAGAGTTCCGACGTCAACTTTGGACGTTAGAAAATCTCCACTTTTAAAGCCCGCCATTTCGTCAATTTTAGGGGAAAAATTAAAAAAAAATATTCTTGGACTCTATTTCTAATTATCTTTAAAATGATATACCGCAACCCTATGTAACGCTATAAAAAATATTTTACTTAGCATTCGCTTCTCATTCGCATTCGAGCCCCCCTGAAATAAAGATTTTTATAACTTTTTAAACCATATTCGGCGGGAGGCCATCGGTTTACATATTATATTTAAATTTGAAGTAATTACGTTCAGTAATTCAGAAGTTATAAGGCTCTGACAGGCGGACGGACGGACGGACGGACAAGTGCCAATTCACTCAAGTAGACCCAGAGACCTTCGCTTCGCTCGGTCAATGAGGAATACGGCGCAGAGAGAGGAAACACTTAGTAAAGTGTGTGTCACGACAGGCGTAACCTAGTGTTCCGTAGCCACTAGCCATGCCAGCTACTAAAAACTTTAGCGATTATCTTTTAAATTAGTTAATGAAAAAACTGTCTAAAAATCTCATACATTTTAAATACATATTCAACGAAGTATCTATCACACTAGGTGGTATTATTACCTAAATTTTTCTTCGGATCCCGTTTTTCATATTTATATTCAGGAGATATCTTGAAAATTGATTATTATTTACGAAAAAGCGACAAACATATTCGTAATAAGATTTAGCCTGCGAGAGAATGAGATAGAATACAAGTTATATTAGTCTCATTCTCTCGTAGGTTAGCTAGATTTTCTGAAGTTTCACTTCTGCCGTGTGTGAATTACACATACACACACACACTTTTTTTTATCTAAATTGTGTAGCCGTAACAGGTTGCTATACTTAACTGTACTACATTTCAACTATACAGGGTGTTAAGACCGGCTGCCTAGCGTGGACGTGCACATGCACTTAATGTAATGTATATGGAACTGGTTGAGACTTGGTACGTACAACGCCTGTATGACGTGCGCCAGCACATAAGTAGATGTAAAAGCAGTGTGCCATTTCTCATACAGATCCATACATAACAACGCAGTGGTACGTGCACGTGCAGTGTGCACGTCCTTGCGTACGCAGCCAAGGTACGCACTACGCAGCCAGTATGTTTGAGCCTGTATCATAGCAGTATGTACAATCGATTTTTTTAAATGGTTGTGACACACAAAGTAACGAACTGGATTATAGTACATATATGGGTTTCTCGTTTTAATACACGTACGTTACGTTAACGTTATAAGATAACACTACTTTGCAATTTTTGTACCTAGAACCGAATTAGGACATTTATCTTGTAGGACTATTAAACAAGGAAAACCCCCAAAATTTGCACTCACTATGCACTCGAAGATTCTAATTGATATGTCAACAACATCTGCTAACAAAGGTCAGCCAAAGTCCTTGTGCTTATCTAAATTGCGGATATTTTTCTAAAAATAAAAACAAACCAGGCCGCCTGTTTGTACAAAAATAAATTCACCTTGATAGATAGAGATGGAGGACAGGAAACTACATACTTCATGAGTGATAAAACAATTAGAGGCTGATTTAAAATTCGGCAACATTCTCCTACTAATTTAACTATTTGGGAAACAAAGCGTAAATTTTAGCGTTTAAACTATTGTAGCTGAACATCGAAAATCGGGTTCTAAACAAGTCTGGCATTTTTCGACAAAACATGTGAGTTAAAACCGGTTACATATACCTCATATAGTTATTAATAAAGCGAAAATTTTAAAATTCATAAAGATTTGGGGGTAATACGAAACGTACTTCAACATTTAGTGTTAAAAAAGTCCCAAATAAATTAAGATAAAAAAACATTTAATATCCTAGAGCCTAGCTGTGATTCAACTAAGTATTTATGGAAATACATATAGTGAAAATAACTCAGAAACTACTGTACTGATTTTCATACGGTTTCCAAAAAGAAATACAACAGTTTCCCAAGATAGGAACAGGCAGGTAAACCTAAGCCTTTAGGTAAATTGAAGCAATGTATTATGGTTCCTCTCCCATAAAAAATGTGCTACACGTCAAGACAGATTGCTAATAGGTGAACATAATATATGTACTTATTATGTATTACAAATATAAATGTAGTGAAAATAAACAAGAATGAATGTAGAAAGGACTTCCGTTTGAGGAGATAGCGATGTTTACATTTTACTCCATATTCCATAATATGTACTTAATACGACCCATATTCACCCAATCTATCGACTAGAAATATTTTAACAAATATAATTTTCCACTATGGTCGCTTGTTTACTATTAGAAGTTGTACAAGGAATTATTTAATGTAGGTGTTTGTATGGGTACTGAGATAGTAGCTTCTATCCCGGAAAATCTAAAGACTACCCTCCTCCCCGCGGGATTTTTACAAAACCACGCGTAGTCACGTCATAGCGTTGTAGGGCATCATAAAGTAGATTAAGGGCGCTGGCTGATCTCAAACACACGGCTATCTTATTAACCAACTACGAGTATAAAGCTCTGCAGGGCGATCGGCTAAAAATGACAGCTACAGTGTAATGATCGCAATCACCTCTGATTGGTTACCACTATTGGACAAAATCCCTTGACGCAGCAAGAATACCATAAATTGAGCCAATCACAACATTTTTGTGAAACCGATTACAATAATAAGGGTAGCTGACGCTACGGTGATTAAAAACCACAAAAACTCTTTTGATTCGAAGCATCATTATTCTAAATTATTCTGAGGCTATATTTTCGGTGGGCAACGGGGCGGGAGCGGATTCGAGGTTGCGATACGCTCGCGCCATGTTTTCGGTGGCGAGCGGAAAACGCGGCGGCCGGCGGATCTGCAAGTGTCATTAGCGGGTCACTATTTGTTTATAATCGTTAGCGTTTATCGCTCATGTAGGGTAGTTGACATAATACGCGGTCGGCGTATTCCGCTACCGGTCACCGAAAATAGCTGCGGAACGCTGCGTATTTTATTTCGCTTCCGCTCACCGCTGCCCACCGAAAATTCGGTCATTCTATGTAGGAATCACTGTTTCAACACCACGTTTCTGCCACTAATTAGCCGCCTGCGTCTAAAGAAAGCCTAAAACACTAAAACACGTTGTGAATCTACTTAACAAAACACCAGTATCTATTTAATCCATACTAATATTATAAATGCGAAAGTGTGTCTGCCTGTCTGTCTGTCTGTCTGCTACGCTTTCCCGGCCCATATTTTCAACCGATTAGATTGCTGAAATTCGGTATAGAGGTAGGTTATATCCCGGGGAAGGACATAGGCTACTTTTTATCCCGGAAAATCAAGGAGTTCCCGCGGGAATCAAAAACCTTAATCCACACGGACGAAGTCGCGGGCATAATCTAGTAAATCAATAATGATTAATTTTTAAATACTGATTCTTTATCAGACTATGGTTTGGTATCCTGTATGGTCTGATATCGAATTTAGGACCTCTTGTAGCAGAAGTAAACTTTACTATGCCCTTTCGAACAGAAAATGACAGAAACATATACAATTTTGATTAATTACTTTGTTGATTCTGTTATCGACATACAATGTTGGTAGGTAGGTATGGAAGAAAACATACGTGCTATCTCATGAATATAGACTTGCAGAACCTACGTCAAGTCATTAAATGATAAAAACTATTACTTACAGTAACATGTGTTTATATGATATTGCGAAGTCATATATTCACATGCAAAAATCAAAAATTTAAAATCAAATAAATCCACACTAATATTATAATATATGCGAAAGTGTGTCTGTCTGTCTGTCTGCTACGCTTTCACGGCCCACCTGTTCAACAGATTTTGATGAAATTTGGTACAGGGATAGGTTGTATCCCGGGGAAGGACATAGGGTACTTTTTATCCCAGAAAACTAAGGAGTTCCGGCGGGAATTGAAAAAACTTAATCCAGGCGGACGAAGTCACGGGCATAATGTAGTAAATAAATAAGAGAACATTTAAATTGCTATCTAATCTGTGTCTACTTTTAAAATATTATATACTTAACTTAATATTTTGCATGAAAACATCAATCTTTAAAACCGCATCCTGTATCCAAATGACATGATTATGATACCACAGAGCTTCCCGCAAAAAATAGCATGTTGCCATGGAAATAAACCAAAACGATTTCAACTTCCACTATCATATCCCTTTTACAACTTGTTATCATCAAAGGGTGATTGCCCCCCACTGCGACATAGCAACCGGAAAAATAAAGTAACATTATCCTATCGCGTAACAATAGGAGACCTATAATATTTTTGTAACAGCACTGTTTTACTGTTTCCATTATAACTTAGTGCGGAAACTGATACGGCGTCTGTTGACCTCTTTGGTCTGGGATGGATACAACCTTGAATTGCTGCAGTGTAACTTTCCTATTGAAAACATCCTTTTTAGGCTACGTGATAGATTAGTTTGTATAGCAACAGATAGCACAGAAATTTTGAATCCAGACTCACTGACTCACAGAATGACAACAACGCACAGCTGAAACCCTTAAACTAGAAAGCTGAAGTTATGGACAAGGGTTCCCACGAGAACGAAGCTGCGGGAGGTCGCTAATCATACTAATATTATAAATGCGAAGGTGTGTTTGTTGGTTTGTTAGTTTGTCCTTCAATCACGCTGCAACGGACCAACGGATCGACGTGATTTTTGGCATGGGTAATGTTGAGGACCTGGAGAGTGACATAGGCTACTTTTTATCCCGGAAAATTAAGAAGTTCCGAGGATACGAGGACGAAGTCGCGGGCATCAGCTAGTGAAGTTATAAGTGCCAGAAATTCTCAGTACTAGCACAGAATAGGTAATAGTACGCGGAATTAGGAAATTGGTGGTGCTGCACCCTCGTGCCTCGAAGAGGACGTTAAGCCGTCGGTCCTGCGCCTAGTCTCTCTCCGGTCGTGTCAGATTTTCCGTCCCATCGGGATATGAGAGTAAAGGAACAGAGAGTGCACCCGTGTATGCGCACACACTTGGGCACTATAATATCTCCCGCGCAGATGGCTAATCTCTCTGGAGATAGGCCGCCGTGGCCGATATTCGGAGGACGTTAAGTGTCAGAAAATAAGAAAAAAAAAATGTTTAAACAAATGCTTAATACAGCTAAAATTTATCACTAAAATTTAATACCAACAATGTTATTTAATTTAAAAATTAAAGTAAAAAAAGTTATACATATAAATTTTCTTAGCTTGGGAGTAAGTGATGAAAGATACCTAATAACAAGAGTCTAACTTCCTCTAATTATCTGCAAACTTGTAGGGAACCATATTATACGTGGAGATAATTATTAATAACAATAATTATTTATCTACATGCATATTATTGCAGTAGATTTCTTATAAAAGTTAATTTGTTTGACTAACCCCTCCCTCCCATCCCGGCTTTGATCGAATAAATTTTTAAAACAGTGTGGGAGTGATATTTTCAAAACACTATTTTAATACCTAAAATTTATTGTTTCGAATATTTATTCAAAATATTTTTTTTTTCTGAAACACTTATTTCTTCATGGTTTGTATGCGTTTTTATTTTCGCGTTTCTTTACTTATGCGTTCGTGTTGACTTTGTGCAAATTTCACTCGCGTGAACGTTTTTCAGTCAGCTCCTTCAACGTTACCAGACAAAGCAACCAGCTATCGAAGTAAAAAAAAAATTGGCAGTCATAGTAGTACATTTATAATTATTTAAGACCTCGTAACAACCTTCTTCTTACCTCCTTCTTAGAGAAGTCTTCGTAACAACGCGAGCATGTCGGTGACGCGAATCCACAAGTTTACCACCTACCAAAAAGTGATCAACGCGGCTAAAGAAGTTTTCACTTCAAAAAGTGTGTGTATGCAATTCACACGCACCAGAAGTGAAACTTCAGAAAAGTAGCCAACGAGAGAATGAGATAAATATAACTTGTATTCTATCTCATTCTCTCGCAGGCTAAATCCTATTATGAATGTGTTTATCTCTTTTTAGTGTCGCTTTTTCGTTTCATCGAATTTTCAAATCACAACGATTTTAAAGAAGTTTCACTTCAATAATCCTTTACCAAATACCACAACGTCATGGTAACCCTATTCCAGGGTAATATTCCACAGCGGGTCGATATTTTAATAATTTATGTCACAATAATAACTTTATCTTGCTCCGAGCACAAACAATGTGTCGAGGAGCGGGGCGTATTGATAAAAGTAGATTTATGTCCTTTTCTTACTATCTATCACCCCCCAAGGACTTGATGTCTTGGTAATTTATTAGTTTTTGGATAGTTACAGAACGTTCCTTTATCACAAACTAGATGATTCCCGCGACTTCGTCCGCGTGGACTAAGTTTTTTCGATTCCCACGGGAACTCCTTAATTTTCCGGGATAAAAAGTATGTCCTTCCCCGGGATATAACCTACCTCTATACCAAATTTCAGCAAAATCGGTTGAAAAGATGGGCCGGGAAAGCGTAGCAGACAGACAGACAGACAGACAGACACACTTTCGCATTTATAATATTAGTATGGATGAAACAACGGTCGTAGCTCAAAGCTTTACGTATTGAATACTGGTATTTATTTGTAAGTACGTATATTTTATATCCACAATACCAAATAACAACAAACGCTTACAAATCTGTGTCTATTCGGTTGTTTACAAAACTGAAACAGACGGGTCAAGGTATCGTTTTCTGCAGAGAAAATTGTGAGCAATACAAAATTTACAAAACCTATAAGTAATCAATAGCTAGCAATACAAGCAAGTACTTATTATACGAGATAAAATCCGGTTAAATTATATGAGGTTTCCGAGATGTAACTAAGCGATCAAAGACATCATTGAGTAGATTATAACTTTGATAGATTATATCTCGGTAACTTGACGCTTTAGAAAATTTTGTCTTATATAATACTTGCTTGTGTTAATGCCAGCTATTTAATAATACAAGTTTTATGCGTTGCGGCTATTTCGAGAGAAAAGGAACAGTTTGTAGGCCAAAATACTCAAACCCGTTTTTGCCATAGTCGGGCTACAGTTTTTAATTAATACTTACTTACTGCTTTTTCTAGTAGTATAAAGTCCTTCAGGTGTTGGCTGAGAATTGCTTTTGAGGGCGTGTCAATATAAAGAGCCGTGTAGTGTCAATATAAAATCATACTAATATTATAAATGCGAAAGTGTGTTTATTTGTCCTTCAATCACGCCGCAACGTACGAGTAGCAACGGATCGACGTGATCTTTGGCATGGATATAGTTGAGGACCTGGAGAGTGGCATAGGCTTTCTATGCCGGAAAATTAAGCAGTTCCCGCGGGAATCAAAAAGCTTAAACCACGCGGACGACGCGGGCATCAGCTAGTGCGGAATAAACCGGGATTTGCAGATCCGAATCCAAGACAAGTCCGATCCAGAAAACTCGGATCGAATCCGGATGTCGGTTTCTAGCTGCATTCGTTTCGATGTTGCTTACGTATTCTTGATCGGATTCGGATCGGACGCAGTGTGCAATACAAGTAATATAGTGGTTAATTCGGCCCGTGAACAACGCTCCGAATTGGAGATACTTTCGGATTCGGTAAACGAAGTTCGGATCTAGTGCGCAAGTCAAAGCCTAAGGTGACTGGGTAGAGAATGGTGCTGATTCTGTATAACACAATCTCTGAACTAAACTAAAATGGCAGCTTTAAATCTAGTTCTGTCCCTTTCCGTAGGGAGTATTATGAAAGGGTAAGCAATATTTGTAAAACTCTAATTTTAGTTTAGTTTAGAGATTGTGCACTACAGAATCAGCCCCATTATAGCGCTAATTCGATTGTACGGAAAAACTAATCTGTCATGTAATGTTATCGAAGTAATTGTGATTTTTTTTCTTTACAGGTACATCTGCTTGTGCATGAGAAACTGGCATTTAATGAAATGAAAGAAATGTAAAGACTGATAGTATTATACATTATGTGATAAATTCTAGTTTAGGATTTTTTTATTATAAAACAGTTCAGTTTGGCTTCCCTTGGTAATTAAATATTGTTTTAGGCCGGTTCAAAATTATTATATAGTTTAATGACATTATTATTATTAAATTGATTAATATTTTATGTAATAGATTTATGAATTACTGTTATTATTGATTTCAAAAATTTAGGTGTTGATTCTTAACAAAGTTCTAAGGACATTTTATAATGATCTCAAAAATCATAAAAATCTTATCCTTTGATTAATTATAAGGTGTTTAAATGTAATAGGTAGGTACTTTGGAAATATTATTAATATTTAAAATGTTATCGTTTAAGATAGATTTTTATTAAAAATGGAAATGTAAGTCGAGTTGGTATAGAAATGTTAATAATAATGAAAATCTCTTGTAAACGTATAACGCTTTAATGATTTAGCTTATAATTATTAGGCTTAATTAGTACGGATAATAAATTTTAATAAATGATTTACCGCATAATGGGTTGTTTCACTTGTCTATGGTCACTCAGCGGGCGATATGTTCTGCGCGGCTGCGACGAGGGTGTCGTGAATGTCCTTGGCGTATGAGATCTGAAGTCTGACGGTGTTCAAGTATTGTGGGTAGCTGAGCGTTGTCTCCTGAAAGCATGCAACACTGGATGTTATTATACACATACTAAAATTTCTCTCCACGAATACAAGACTCTTAGCGATATCTTTCGTTTAAAAGATGCAAAATAATCTATATCCATACCTACTAATATTATAAACTAGACGATGCCCGCGACTTCGTCCGCGTGGATTAAGGTTTTTGATTCCCGCGGGAGCTCAATTTTCCGGGATAAAAAGTAGCCATGTCCTTCCCCGGGATTCAAACTATCCCTATACCTTTCATCAAAATCTGTTGAATAGATGGGCCATGAAAGTTTAGCAGACAGACACACTTTCGCATTTATAATATTATTAGTATAATTAGTATATTAGTATGGATGCGAATGTGTATCTGGTACGCTACGCTTTGAAGGCCCATCTGTTCAACCAATTTCGATGAAATTTGGCACCGTTTATTTCAATTTCATTCGTACCTACGAATGGCTGTTACGATTTCATTTGTGTCACGAGTCATCGTGAGGAGACACATTTTCTCATTATGAGAAGAATTTCCAAACACCTTTTAGAACATTATGAAGAACTCTCGGGCATGCACAGGTTTTCTCGCGATATTTTCCTTCACTGTTAGTGCAAGCACTAACATTGCTTAAACTGCATATAACTAGCTCCGATCAGTTAGAAGTGCGTGCTCGGTGATAAATAACTGTATTAAATCAGGAAATTAATAAAATCCAACGTCATCATACTACAATATAGGTAATAATATTATAAATGCGAAAGTTTGGATGGACGTTTGTTACTCAATGACGCCAGAACAGCTAAACGGATCTTGATGAAATTTAGCACAGAGATAGATTATAGTCTGGAATAACACATCTTGGATACTTTTTATCCCGTAAAATTAAAAAGTTCCCGCGGGAACGAAAATACCTCGATCTACGCGGACGAAGTCGCGGGCATCAGGTAGTATTTTCTAATACGTAACTACAACAAGGTATAGAACAGACTAGGCTAAGGTAGTTACGTACTCCTACGACATCATGGCAAAAATCACTTTCGTTGCAAGATCGCCAACTTGCACTGCCAGCGTATGACCGTGGTACCAGTGGAATTGCATCACGTCGGAAGGAACGTGACTTCAGACATCACTTGGATTTTAGTAGGTACAAAGATATAACATATTTTTAAAAGCTAATGAAATAATGAGAAGACCGCTCATTAATTCTGTCGTCACATATTGACGCAGCATAGGGTTGATTAGGTTAGCTTTAGATCGTTTTAATGTAAAATCCTGCGTCTACTATTGACGCAGACGTTAGGTTAGGGTTTTTTTTTAAATATATAGGCTTGGCTGCAATCAGACTTGCTTGCAAGTGGTGATGCAGCCTAAGGTGGAGCGCGCTTGCCTAGAAGATGCCTATTCACTCTTGATTTGAAGATATATTAAAAAACCGGCCAAGTGCGAGTCGGACTCGCGCACCGAGGGTTCCGTACAAACCTGTAGTAAGTTTTAAATTATTAAAAAAAAACTACTTACTAGATCTCGTTCAAACCAATTTTCGGTGGAAGTTTGCATGGTAATGTACATCATATATTTTTTTTAGTTTTATCATTCTCTTATTTTAGAAGTTACGGGGGGGGGACCAACATTTTACCACTTTGGAAGTGTCTCTCGCGCAAACTATTCAGTTTAGAAAAAAATGATATTAGAAACCTCAATATCATTTTTGAAGACCTATCCATAGATACCACACACGTATGGGTTTGATGAAAAAAAAATTTTTGAGTTTCAGTTCTAAGTATGGGGACCCCCAAAATTTATTGTTTTTTTTCTATTTTTGTGTGAAAATCTTAATGCGGTTCACAGAATACATCTACTTACCAAGTTTCAACAGTATAGTTCTTATAGTTTCGGAAAAAAGTGGCTGTGACATACGGACGGACAGACAGACAGACAGACAGACATGACGAATCTATAAGGGTTCCGTTTTTGCCAAATTTGGCTACGGAACCCTAAAAAGGAGGGGAAAACGGAAGCCGGAAGGGCATTCCATATCCTAGCTGTTCGAATTAGAAACGAGGAAGCAAATCGCTTCGTACGAGCCTGCGGAATTTCGACTACGTTAGGGTGCAGACCTTGTCGATGCCTTGCGGTTCGATGAAGGTCATAATGTAAGGATTAATAATAATCAATAAAAGAAGTTATTTCATCTTCGTTTCCTTCTGTGATCCTTCTGGCTGCCGCTAACGTAACTGGCCGCTGGCGTCATATAGATAAACAATCAGACCTGAACAGACTTCAAGGGATCGCACTGACCGCCCTAACTTTTCACGCAATTCGAAAACAATCCATAAAAGCCTTGAAATGCGAGATAACATTTAACATAACATTTTATTGCAATATTTTATAAACAGCTCCTTACTTTGTATCAGAACTATATATTATTTTAGTATGCATGTAATTGTTTTTTAATTTGACCCTAATTAAATTCAAATAAACTTTTATAATAGTGTTTGTGAATTAGCAAGTCTTTTTCGGGTCTCGCTGTTCATTTTTAAAAGGTAACTACCCTGAACATTAACTATACTACAGCTGTGCAGCTCTTACATTTTTGAACTGGCTGTTACACACAGAAGGCGGACTGGACGCATACATTATAAGGGTTTTACTACGGAACCCTAAAAAGCATAGTTATTTTTTTTATTGCGAGATAGGCATACGCTTGACGACAATCACGCTTAATACAAAGCAATGATGAGGTCTAGGTTGGAGCGCGCTTGACTTGAAGGTACTTAAGTTATATGTGGCAGGGAATACATGCGCTGGAAGGGTATTCCACTCCACATCCTGGCGGTTCGAATCAGGAACGTAGAGCAGAACCGTTTCGTTTCCAGTGAGTGAATTGATGGTGATACTCTAACTCTAACTATGGTAACTCTAACATGATAGAAATCATTTAATTACCTGTGTAGAGGAACCAGAGTCCAATCTTGATGGAATAACTGTGAGGGGCAAATAATGTGCCGCAGATTGTGCTTGCTGTATGCAGGTTATTGCTGTCCTCTGTAAAACAATAATATAAATTAAATTAAACCGGGATTTTCAATAAACTGCCTTTAACCATTTCCATACGGAATCTTATTTTCAATGTCGCCGTTTCTATATGGAGGACTTTTTATGAGTCAGTTCTCCAGTATGATGGGCGAGATATTTAAATCCTAACAAAGATGCTCCTAAGTCCTACTGTGCGAAGGGCGTATAAGGTATTATGTCTAATCAATCGCTGTTACTAGGTAGGTACGGATGGCGTATTAACAACGATCTCAATTTACATAGCCCGTCTATATAAATTGAGATACAATGGGGCTGATTCTGTAGTGCACAATCTCTAAACTAAACTAAAATTAGAGCATTACAAATATTGCTAACCCTTTCTTAACACTCCCTACGGAAAGGGACAGAACTAGATTTAAAGCTGCCATTTTAGTTTAGTTTAGAGATTGTGTTATACAGAATCGGCCACATTGTCAAACAAAGAATGTGGGCGTATTTAATCTGAGGTGGGCGTATTTTACTAACGACATCTAGTCTGAAAAAGCGGGACAGCGCTATAGCGGGGACAAAGACAGGCTTATACAGGGGTGGAGCGCGCTCCACAAGTCGGACGTCCAATTTTTTTTTATGAAAGGGCCCATCTAGTACCTACGTATATATCGACGCGTATTAATATCCAAAATTATATAAAAATGAATATTTGGACTCCTCCTCCGTTTCACAAATGGTAGTTGTGTTCTATTCCTCTCATATAGCTGGGAGGCTTCTTTCTCATTGATTCTACCACGTCTAGCATCCAGCCATTTCTGGTTTATTATTTTACATATTTAGTTCCATGAAGTTCTTCATTACAATCTTTTCCTCCTTATTGAATCGAAGCAGGCGTTACTTTGCGAAAGTCCATGATAATGAATGAACGAGAAGTTTAATTCGCTATAATCCGCCACAATCGTGCATTGTCGAGTCAACATCTTCTGAAGATGCTCCGGTTTCGGAGTAAAACGTACGTTGAGTGATTTGGAAGATTTGTGTGGTGTGGTGCTGTGCCGGTGCGAATTGCTGGGTGGTGGGTGTTCGCATGCTATTGGTGAAGGACACGCACTGTACCACATAAATTTGTCTACTGTAGCGGATTACAGCGAATTAAACTTCTCGTTCATTCATTTTCCTCCTTAGTTACCTAAGGAAACTGTTATGTTCTTCAAATTATATGCTGTTTACTTAATGTTATAATGTGTACACAAATGTATCAATCGAGGAATAAATAAAGCAGAAAAACGCATATACGCAATTGTACGACTTGTCACGACACAATATATGGAGGATATAAAGTCAGTGGTACACATGGGGTCATCTTAACTCTTTAACCGACTTCCAAAAAGGAGAAGGTTCTCATTTCGGCGCGTATGTTTTTTTTAACATAAAATTGGTCATGAGACTTGACAGCATTCGTTTTTTTTTTACTTTATATTCTTGACTGTTGAGTAATTGAAGTGTTTAGATGAATCCTGTATGATCAAAATAAATATAATACGTCTTTTGTTTTTAAGCGGGTCTATGATGTCTTATTGAAATCAATATTGAGTAAGACTATGAAAAAAATTATATACCTACCCAAGTCTTATAAATCTCCCGGACGAGTTTGTTGTGGACTCTACTTTTCTTGGGCTTGGAATTCTCGTAGTTTTAGTTTTAAAAACTGTCATTAATTATTATCACCATCACGTTTTATATTCATACTAGCTGATGCCCGCGACTTCGTCCGCGTGGTTTAAGTTTTTTTTATTCCTGCGGAAAATCCTTAATTTTCCGGGATAAAAAGTAGCCTCTCCAGGTCCTCAACTATACCCATGCCAAAAATCACGTCGATCCGTTGCTCCGTAGCGGCGTGATTGAAGGACAAACCAATAAACCAATAAACCAACAATCAAACACTTTCGCAAATTTATAATACTTACCTACTAAGTATAAAGTATGAATTGTTTTATTTTATATAAGACCATGGTCTTCTTTTACAGAAGTATGATCGTTGAAAAAATTCCAAATTTCATCAAAATCCGTGATGTGTAACTCTACTTCAAGTCCCTTTACGTGTTCGATAGCTACAGATCTCTAGCGCGACGTAACTGTTCAGTGCTGCCATCTATTGAGCCGTGTCGTATTGACGGTTATTATATACAACTAATGAGTAACTATATGGTTTCTTTCTCATGTGATGATGCCCACACTTTTATATTTTTAATATAAGAATGGATGTCTTTAGTAAATAAATGTAGATAATATGTATTATTGTGATGAGATCAATTATATATTTCTTTCAAACCTATTTAAAAAAATAATCAAGAGATGGACTTTATACTTTTGATGATATCCCGCCAACCCGCATTGGAGCAGCGTGGTGGGTCTAAGCTCTAATTCCCTCTCTCCTATGAGAGTGGAGGCCTGTGCCCAGCAGTGGGACATTATGAGGATCGTCTAGTGACGAATCTCGACGCGAGTAGGTATTTTCAATAATGCTATCTGTTTCACAACGCTTCGCTGCCTTCTCCGTATCGTGCGATAGAGAGAGTTGTAAGTCCAGAAGCATATGCCTACATTTTATTCTTTTAGTATTTTATTTTTTTAGTATTTAAGTTTAGTTAAATTTAAAAAAATTAAAATACTCGAGGAAGTTTTTAGGTCAAAAATATGGATATTTAGACGCTAATAACTTTTAAAATAAGCAATATTTCTTTAAAATTAAAACGTACGAGCATAGTTCTTCATTGTATCTGCAACATTTCTAAAAATTATGAAAATTTACGGGAAGAAAAACATTATCGCTTTTTGTATGGAGATTTACAACTAAACGATCCTTTAATGGGCTGTAGTGGATACTCATCTAGTGGTAGGGGAGGCAATGATGCTATATGTGGATTTACTCGAGCGTCGTGGAGACCTAATGGATTTTGAAGATTAGATAGTAGAAAGAAAAAAAGGTTATAATATGATGGACCTTTCACCGGTGGAGGGAACATCTACAGGTTTTTTTTTTCTAATCATCAGATTAAGAAAATTCCTCGAGATAATCGTCAGATTAAGGGTCAACACGTTTGGGACATGAAGCTGAACCGTCTGTATGATAATCTGACGCGCTCGAGTATTTCAAAATGGCAGTTTTCTTTGCATTTTCAAAAAACCACAGTGGCTTTGCGTTACGTCAGAATCGTCAGTCTTTTGAATAGGAGCTTCCTTTGGGTCCACTTAACATCTCCTCTGAATATCTGACGCGTTCGATTTTTTTTTACCAATATTTTTACTTCCGTACGGCCAACCCCACCATGCAAACCGGCAGACAAACATACCATTCGATAACATAGACACTTGGGGCGTATACGCTAGCAATATCTGACGCGCTGGAGTAAATCCAAAAAATTCCCTCTTGGGCTACTCTACTATACAAGTACGACTTTCCTTTTCAAAATAGTCACGGAGTTGCAACACTAGCTTTCTTGATAGTGCTTTAAGCACCATACATCTTTGGCGATTAATCCTCGTAGACGAAGTCACAGGTATCAGCTAGCATCCGCGTTTATGGCATACTAGCTGATACCCGCGACTTCGTCCGCGTGGATTAAGGTTTTTTGGTTCCCGCGGGAACTCTTTAATTTTCCGGGATAAAAAGTAGCCTATGTGCTATTCCTGACTATAATCTATCTCTGTGCCAAATTTCATCCAGATTCGTTCAGCCGTCCGGGCGTGATTGAGTAACAAACATCCATACATCCATACGTCCATACATCCATCTAAACTTTCGCATTTATAATATTTATTTGATTATATTTGACTAGCTTATGCCCGCGACTTCCGTCCGCGTGGACTACACAAATTTCGAACACCTATTTTACCCCCTTAGGAGGAGAATTTTCAAAAATCCTTTCTTAGCGAATATCTACGTCACATGTAGCTATTTGCATGCAAAATTTCAGCCCGATCCGTCCAGTGGTTTGAGCTGTGCATTGATAGATCAGTCAGTCAGTCAGTCAGTCAGTCAGTCAGTCAGTCAGTCAGTCAGTCAGTCAGTCAGTCACCTTTTCCTTTTATATATTTAGATAATTGATGTCCAAAAAGTGTACAGTGTACCTAATTTGAAAATAAAAATTGAATCTTGAATCATCACTGCCAATGAGTAAAATACAAATAAAATCACAATTAAAGATACATTTACTAGAAACATTACCAACTCACTGGCATAGCTGCTTTAAAGTAGAAAAGCCCACTGCCTAGCCAAAAAATCTACTGAATGTAACTAGTCTAGGTGTAACCCAAGCTTTACCATTACTTGTACATTGCTTGTTGTTGCTCACGGTTTGATAAGGAGTCATGCAAAGACATCAGAGATAAGGCAGCCTATAACTTATTTTATTGGTTGCCAGGTCAATAAGTTAATTGTTGCTCATAGATGCATTCACGTAGAGATGTTTACTGGCTAAGCGTTACAAAGTTGTAGTAGGTAGTACAGTAGGTATTTAGAACGATTAGGGGTCATCCATAAACTACATAAGATTTTTTCCTTTTCTATCGCAGGTTGTTTGACTTCTCTACCTCTGTACTGTCTTTCAAAAAGATTTGACCATTTCATGTATGTATCTTTTATCAGGATATGATGCTATTTGAAATTGACTTAAAGCAGTTTAGATTAAAAATGCAGCAAACTTATAGATAGAGGCGGAAGCTCCACACTGTATTGTAAAAAAACCGGCCAAGTGCGAGTCGGACTCGCGCACCGAGGGTTCCGTACAAACCTGTAGTAAGTTTTACGATTTATGACGTATTAAAAATAAAAATTACGTTTGTTGTATGGGAGCCCCCCTTTAATATTTACTTATTTATTTTGAAAGGTAATATACAAGTTGTGAAAATTTGAACCGTCTACCTGTTACCGTTTTTAATATTGAGCAAAAAAATACGAAAAAAACACGTTTAGTGTATGGGGACCCCCCTTAATATATATATTTTTTTAATTTTTAGTATTTGTTGTTATAGCGGCAACGGAAATACATCATTTGTGAAAATTTCAGCTTTCTAGCTATCACGGTTTATGAGATAGGTACAGCCTGGAGACAGACAGACAGACAGACAGACAGACAGCGGAGTCTTAGTAATAGGGTCCCGTTTTTACCCTTTGGGTACGGAACCCTAAAACCAAGACTGTTAAAAAATCGTTAATAGATACTGTATACTGTATCATATCGTGATGTATCGATGGATTCGAAATTAGCGAATCAATTAGATATTCGAATAGATTCGAGGGTATTATAGTATAGATGATTTTCTCGATGACAAAGTTGCATGGAAGCAACCGGCTTCGCATCCAGCAACCCACAAGTCAGTGTAATACCTACTTGTAACGTAGCGTATGCATTTTATATTAAGTATGTATATACAAATTGTTACATTTTTCTGATTTTGAAAAGAGCAACTGCTGAGTTTCTTGCCGGTTCTTCTCAGTAGAATCAGCTTTCCGAACCGGTGGTAGATTCTTACGACTTATCATAAGTGACACTAGTGGTCCTACATGAAATAAATCATTTTCATTTTCATTTTCATTTGATTCAAAGTACTAAGTACACTCAAAACCCATAGGGCAAACCCTGGTAGTCCTGCAATTATTACATGCATCTAAAACTGAATTTGCATCATACATTTAACTCAATTCGACTGCAAAACAACTACATTTTGGTAGGCGGCTTGCATTCCAAATAAATTAAATACTTAAGTGAAATTCAATTAGTGAGTTTCATAATATGAATATTGTAAGTAATATTATTATTGTCTGCTGGATCATTGCTTGTTTACCCGATTGTTGAAATAAAGTTTTGCGTGATTTTGTTTCTACTCAGAATGTTTGAAACAGTAACTAACTTGTTGCTTATTTGAATAAACATTTGTTATAATATAAACAAATACTTAAATAGATGATACCAATGCCAAACAATAAAAAAAAATATTTATCCCTGCAAGAACTCTTCTCCGGGATTCAGTACAGAGGATCTCTATACTAAAGTTTACTAAAATCAGTTGAAAAGATGGGCCATGAAAGTATAGCATACAGACAGACAGATAGCAAGACAGACACACTTTCACATTTTTATAATATTATGTAATATGAATAAGGACTTATGTAACTACATTTTTTATATGTGGTACAACTTTAAAGAAATAATATTTGTGTTTACTTTAATCTAAATCCTAAGTAGAAAGTATAATATATAAAATTGATGTGTATTTTAAAAAAAATGAACTTACAAGGTGTAGCTCCATTTGATCACAAAGTGAGAAAAATTCCTCTAAATTCTTGTCAAATCTTGGTACAGGATTATCCATGCCTTTCCTGGAATAAAAAGCATTATTGACATCATATTAAATATATATTATTAAATAACATAATTTATTAGTCAAATATTTCTTGGTAATAAAGGTATTTTAATTTTATCTATCAGTATCTATCATATAACAAATTATACATACTGGGTATTTGAATCCACATTGTAGTTTTGATGTAAAATTTGAGCTGCTGACTTCAGTGTCATCTGGAATACATTTAATTACTTAATAAATATAAATAAATCTTAACAGCATTTGCATCCTGGATACATCTGGGCTACTTTAATTTTGTGTCAGAAGAATAGTTTCATGTGAAAATAGAAAAACAGATGTTCTAGCAGGAATTAAGTACTTGTGAAATTAATAGGGTTTGACTTTGGCCATAGTCAACCACACTGGCCAAGAGTAGATTGGTAGACTTCACACACTTTTGAGAACATTATGAAGAACTCTCGGACATGCAGATAGCAGTTTTTTTGTCACATTCATATTTAATTTAATTGTTTAGAACACATCATTCAGAAAAGTTAGAAGTGAGTGTCCAAGATCAGTACCCCTGACCAACTTTACTGGAGGCCAAACAATATAGCATAATAATCCAACATTACCGGGGGAAGATCAGGTACAGGAGTAGTAGCTTTGTGCTGTCCGAGGAACAGTAATGTAACTTTCCAACCTTAAGTTCCATCTATGAATTTGTTAACAGAACACCCAATAAATTTTTGGTCAAATCTGAGATTGGAAGCCTCATAATCCGCAAACAAATAAGCTGGCTACTACGCCCAAGGAGGTACCTAAGTACTTATTACTTACTATACAAGCGAGGATAAGTTTTATAAGTACTTACAGGCAATGATTCGCGTAAGGAACCCATTAATGTCTTAACTTTGGATATATTATCCATTTTATCCTGTTGTGTCTGTTGCGGCATAGCTTGTTGTACTTGCATTTGTTGTGGCGATGGCACGGGCACTAGGGATACCGACATAGGCATACCAACGTTTGGATTGGCCCCTACGGGGTTCATTGGTACGTGCATGTTCATTTGGTTCATATTTGGTTTAACTTTAGGGAATCCGGTCTAGGATAGGAATTAGGAAAATATTGATTCCACCAATTTCTCAAATTGAAATAATCCTTCTTTCGAATCAAATCAAATCAACAAAAACAATGATCTATGGTCATGTCACATTTTGACGTTAAGTGAGTGGTGCCACCCTTTAGGTGCCACCCTTTGTGCCACCATACAAGAAAAAACATTAGCTTACCTGTGGCTTACTTTTACTCTATGGCTTTCTCTAAGTTTTTTTTTATTAACTTGGGCTTTACAGCTCTGGGTTGCAAACCTCTGAGCCTGTATTTTGAGTTAAGCCGATAGCCCACAGACTACAGTGTATAAAGGGAGAAATAGCCGTTTTGGATAGCCGGGACCCGTAGACTAAGTAAGATATATAGACGCCGCCATAACTCCTTTTGACTCCCACATGAAAGAGATGCAGTGTTGGGATGTTACACAAGATATAATGAGAAAAAAATATGTGTTTTTCTCTCCCTTTCTGCGTGTCACGGGTTTTGTGCCTATTGCACTTATTGTGCCACATATTGTGCCAGCAAATTATGACGATTGTATGACGTTTGGGAGGTGTTTTACCCATGTAAAACCCATGTTGTACACATAGTATTACCCATGGAACTAATAAGTACTATGTACTTAGTACATAATAGTTCCATGGTATTACCTATCCCTTTCGGTTACACGCTGACCGACGTTAGTCTACTAGTGACTGGGGTATAGAATCAGCAGAGCGATCGGACCGTAAAGGATCGTTGAGGACAAAAAAATGTTTTGACATTGATGCAGTAACTATCGATAGAATTAATTGCTGAAAATTGGTATCACGTAAGACTTTTGAAGTAAGATGTCGTTTACGGACCATGACAAACGTGACGTCAAACTAGGCTTTCATTGATACATGGTGGGAGGTGTTTTTAGCGGTGACATAAGGTGTCCAATTATCGTTTTACTACTTTATTATCTAAAATAAATATAATATAAGGATTAAAAAGCTCGAATAGATTGTTTGTTAGGTAAAAATAGAAAATACTATTATTTCAAGCAAGTAGGTAATTAAGCTACCTATATTGGAATGCTTCAAAATGTTATTTAATTTATGACATTCTATTGACATTATATAACCTTTTAGTATACCGTACCTATGTCTAGGTAATAAAATATTCTCATTCGCAGTATTGCCAACTCACGCTATAAAATACAAAAATTGTACGACCAAATACATAGGTACCTATGCTATTCATTAATAATAATTAAGTAATAATATTACATCCGTACTAATATTATAAAATATGCGAGTGTGTCTGTCTGCCTGTCTGTCTGCTACGTTTTCATGGTTCGTCTGTTCAACCAATTTTGGTGAAATTTGGTACAGGGGTAGGTTGCATCCCGGGGAAGGACATTAGGCTAGTTTTACCCGGAAAATTAAAAAGTTCCCGCGGGAATCAAAAAATCTTAATCCACGCGGGCGAAGTCGCGGGAATCATCTAGTTATTTATAATTAAAATTAACGGTAAAAAAGAATTAAGTTATGTAGGTACCTAGTACCTACATAGTACAACTTTATGTAGGTACTACTTTTTTTAAACCTTTATTGAAAACAATACAATAGAACTTAAAGCTAGAAACATGCCCGCGTGGAATGGTGGCAAGAATGCTGGCTGCATTTCCTCGTTGGACACCCAGGCTGATCCTTTGCGCAATAAATTATAATCTGTGATTAAAATGAAAATATCCATAGACAATTTCGGTATCTTGAGATAGCTCTAGCATAAGGTATCTTTGATTGCATCGTAAAAAGAAAATCTACTAACTTAGGCGCATCGCTTCTTATATTAAAGTATTTTGTATTATATTTATTAATAAACAAAGCCAATTATTAAATAGAAAATCACAAGAAACCACAGACTTGAAAATATAACTTAGTTAATTAAGTAATGCAGTTAAATTTGGAAGACTGTTATATCTACTTAAATTGCTAGATTACCACATGATTACCATAGACATTCAAATTAGTCGGATTATAAATAGGTCTGCACTACCAAAATATCGATATTCAGAATTCGTGACTAGTAATCTGTGGTTTGCGACCCATTGCTACAATCACAGAGGCTACAATCCTGAAAAAGCTTACGTGAAGCCGGCTTTAAGGACTGTAACAATGGATATCCTTTATGACATTTTTGGATGTGATATTGCGACAATTTATAGCCGATCGCTCTGCAGGAGCTTATGACATTGTTAATGTCAAAAATCATGGCGGGAATCTTTTGTTTCTGGTCGGTGGCGGGCGGCGGCAAAGGCAAACCTGAAATCATAGAATAATGGTTGGGCTTTAGTATACATACCGCGAGGGGGGGGGGGAGAGGGGGGGGCGAGGGGGAGGGGGGGGAGGGTGTCTACTCCCCCTCCAAGCCAAACTTGTAGGAACCTAATAGTTTTCGAGATATTAATTTTTTTTAATTTTGAGGTTAGGTTCTCAAATTTCCTGCCTAACACTGCATACATAGTTATGACGGAGATTGGGTAAAAGTAGCTTGGAGGGTGGGAGGGAGGGAGAAGGAGGGGGTATTACCTTTATATCTTGTAATTACACCTACTTTAACCTACCCTTATATCTTTTGTTTTAGGTAGTGGAAAAGGTTAATTTCTGAAATGGAATGGGCTACGCCAGAAGACTCGCTTCGTCGCCCCTGAATGAAGCTTCGCCTACTCGACCTTCGTTTCGCTGCGGAGGTCGCCGGCTCGCTTCGCTCGCCACCTCCCCCCTTCGCTCCACTCGGCCTCGTAGGCTCGCTTCATTCAGGACCTCCTACGCGAGCTTCTGGCTTCGCGCTTACAAAAAACACTCTAGGGGCAGGGCAGACAAGACTGCGTGGAGTCGGGGCGTGCCGATTCGGTTTTGTGATCAAAAGTACCTAAATAAACATTTAATAACCTACCTTTATACCTTTTTATTTAATTTTATAACCTTGAAACTCTGTGTTTTATTCATGGAATTAGGAATTACCATAGAAATAGGAAGATAATTCCATGGGAATTACGACTATAGTCTTCCTATTTCTATGGTTTTATTCGAATGATTAGAAAAAAACGTCAAATAACGTCCATGGAACGGATTTTAATCACAGATTAGGTACTCAAACGCCAACGAGTCTTTAGTCTATGGTACAATCTACGGCAAATGTCGTAAGAAATAGCGAAAAGTGGTGAAGATTGCGAATTTTCAAAAAATTATTTCTCGAAAAGTATTAGTTTCCGACGTAAAATATTTAGTTTCCGACATAAAATATTTTAGTGCAAGGCTTACCACATCAGAATTTTTCTGTAAAAAAATATGTGAACGTCCAAACTCCGCGGTATGTATTCTAAAGCTGAGCCCCTGTGAATACAATGAGTTATACGATGTTTAATGCGACTGAACTCTGGCAGGTAAATATATAAGTAGGTAGGTAACATATTATATTTTAGAACCTATTTTAAATAGGTTTTTAGCAGGTCTATCAATTTTACTTGGTCTTTACCGACGCTTTACCATTTTTCATCCATACTAATATTATAAACTAGCTGATGCCCGCGACTTCGTCCGCGTGGATTGAGGTTTTTTGGTTCCCGCGGGAACTCCTTAATTTTCCGGGATAAAAAGAAGCCTATGTGTTATTCCAGACTATAATCTATCTCTGTGCCAAATTTCATCCAGATCCGTTCAGCCGTTGGGGCGTGATTGAGTAACAAACATCCATCCATACATCCATCCAAACTTTCGCATTTATAATATTAATATGGATGCGAAAGTGTATCTGTCTGCTACACGGCCCATCTGTTCAACCAATTTTGATGAAATTTGATATAGAGATAGGTTGCATCCTGGGGAAGGACTACTTTATTTCCGGGAAAATTAAAGAGTTCCTGCGGGAATTAAAAAAGAGAATCCACGCGGACGAAGTCGTGGGCATGATCTAATATTAATATAGGTAGGTACCTCTAATGTGTCTTTTGACTTATTACTCGGAGAAATTAAATATTAAAGAATATCTGATTGAAAGTACTTAAGTACCTATGTTATCCTGGAAAATTGAAGAGTTTCCACTGAAATCAAAAAATGAACATCAATCCGTGCAGACGAAGTTGCTGGCATCATATTTTTAATACACCTTTTTAAAATATAAGTAGTAGAGATTAGTTGAAAATACCAGTTATCTAATAAATTTTTTTTTTATTTATAGGTTGAAACAAGTTTACCTTCGATACCCACCTTTAGCCAAAGCCTTGACAAAGTTATTGGCAATGATGGACTGCAATTAGGATCACTCATGGAGTTATTAGGCTTACCGGGAACTGGAAAAACTCAGCTATGGTCTGTAAAATTATATATTGATGCTTTTAAGCTGTTTGAATCATCTTTATTTATAATCAAATAAATCAAATGTAATATGTATGTTTAATAATGTACGTTTGTTACTCAATCACGCCTGAACAGCTGAACGGATCTGGACGAAATTTGGCACAGAGATAGATTATACTCTGGAATAACACATAGGCTACTTTTTATCCCAGAAATCTAAGGAGTTCCCGCAGGAACCCAAAAAACTCAATCCACACGGACGTAGTTGCAGGCATCAGCTAGTCGCTTATATAAAGCTTAGCCTTATAATATATAAGGCTAAACTTTATATAAGCAACTAGCTGATTGCTGTATAATTTTGATATACTTTCTAAGCCCATTGAAACATATTTTTATTTAAAACATAGATTGATAATGTAAGGTTGCTTATAGCTATACTATACACCCACTGAACACTTTTCATCATTACAAGTCAGCAAACCTTTCAAGTTTCATCATTTTTATGATCAATTATCACATACCTATTGTTCTATGGGTGTTTTATACATTGCAAAACAAATTAGCAGTAGAAAACCAAATTGTTTACTTTACTGTGTTATCGTATGGATACTTTTGCTGTTTCTTATAGTCATCATCATCTCAACAAACCGCCATTATCAATATTGGTCCTACATGACAACCTTGTGACACTCCACCTCCAGATACATTATTGTTATTAATTTAAATTTTTTAATACATTTTTTATTAATATACTTTGCCTTTAGTTTACAGCTCTGTTGCTCAATCCAAATACCGAAAGTATTAGGAGGTTTATATTCTGAAGCTCTTTATGTAGACACTAATACAAACTTTACAATAAGTAGATTTAAAGGTAAGTGTATATTTATCCATGTACACACTGTAACAGATGTACTTCCTCTTTTTTATGTTTTAATATCAGTGATGTACTTATAATAGAGAATAGAGCCATGTTCTTAAGATATGTTTAGTCTATGAATTACTTTAATAACTATTGCTATATTTAGCTCATAGATTTAGGATTCAGGACAAGCGCAGCGGAGACCAATCCTAAATCTATGGTTCAGCTTTCTAAAAGATCACTTTTGAAGAATAGTGACAAGGTCACCTTTGCTCTTAAGCACAGTTTTCTTGATAAGGTTTCTTTAATTTGTTGACATCTACACTATCTACATACATATTATGTTACCTACGTTTTTTGGCTTGCAGTATCAGATTCTAATTATGATGTTCTGTATGTTATAGAAATTCTATTTGCAACGTTAGCAAAATGTCAAAGACTGCTGGAAACATCCATATCAATTAATGAGGAGGAAGCTCTAAAGAAATTACACTATGTTAATGCATTTGGGCTTGAAAAGTTTTGTGCATTTTTATATCAACTACCTAACTTTATGAAAAGTAGACCAAATGTAATAGTTTGTATAATAATACTTTACATATACTTTACTTACTTTGTTAACTATGGATTGGTATTTGGTAGTTTCGAAAGTATGTAAGTAAATATATTTGTTTTCAGATCAAACTTATAGTGATTGATTCGATAGCTTTCCCATTTAAAGAGGGTATATCATTGAAACAAAGAACAGGATTACTATACAGACTGATGGCAGATTTAAACAAATTAGCAGTAGAGAACCAAATTGCGGTATCAACTTTACTATGCTATCCTATACCTAGCTAGCTTTTTCTCATAATCGTCATCATCATCTCAAGTCTCAACACATCACCATTACACATAACTAGCTATAAGTTGATATAAAGAACCATTATCAAAAATATTGGTCCTTTAAGACAACCTTGTGACACTCCACTTCCAGATACGCTATTATTAACATATTTTTTAAATTTATAAGTTTTAATTGTCGAGTAGATACTAGTTACTGACTTTATGGAGCTTAAAAATTTATTTATTTTATAAGCATGAATTGCTATTTTATTATTAAGGAGAACAAAAGCTTAACTCAAATCTACTCTTATCCAAACTAATCAAAATGTGACTAAATAACACCACCCGCTGCGTCTTTCTTTTAGGTAGTTATCACTAATGAAATGACTACAAGAATAGGTTTGTCATCTGGTGCTATAGTTGGGGCACTCGGCGATGCTTGGGCGCATCGATGTAATAAACGTCTGCTGCTAACTGCGCCTAATCCACTCGAAAATATAAGACTAGCTGTGTTGCTTAAAAGCAATAATGCTCCAGAAACTATTGGCAAATTCCAGGTAACTAATCGATAATTACATTTCCCTATGAAATTCGCTCATTAATTTTAAATTAAGTAGGTAAGTAGGTATTTAGTTTGTTGTGTCTCACTCCGCGATCCAGGGTATTATCGCGTAATAGTGACCCATTGTAATTAGTGATACGGCTTATTAGCTTTTAGGGCGCCTTCAAATTTGCCGCAAAGTGCCGCGCGGAAGCAGCGCGGCTGCAGCGCTGCGGTCGCGCTGCTTTGTAAATCCATATAAATTAAAAACACGCGACTGCAGCGCTGCACCCGCGCTGCAGCCGCGCATCAGTTCATCGATCGACTAGTGACGGGACTGCGCACGTATTTTTGTTCAAGTCTAAACATGAACGAAAATCAGGTAGAAAAATTTATCGATGAGGTTGAGAGTCGTCCAGCAATATGGGATTCGAAGTCCGACAAGTACAGCAACAAAATCGAAAAGAAAAAGGCTTGGGAAGAAATATGCATTAAATTTATTAACAATTTCACAAACAAGACTCCAAGCTTAGAATCAAATAAATATTATAAATGCGAAAGTTTGGATGGATGGATGTATGGATGTATGTTTGTTACTCAATCACGCTCCAACGGATGAACGGATCTGGATGAAATTTGGCACAGAGATAGATTATAGTCTGGAATAGCACATAGGCTACTTTTTATCCCGGAAAATTAAAGAGTTCCCGCGGGAACCGAAAAACCTCAATCCACGCGGACTAAGTCGCGGGCATCAGCTAGTAACTACTTAAAGAAGGTATGTTTCCAAACAACGCCTTCTCAAAACGCAAGCTACGAATTCGCTATGTGTGCTGTGTTTACTTGCCTCGTAAACGCAAACATAATGTTGCCAGTTTAAATGTTTTCCACCTAAAAGTTGGGTAAGTAATTGGTTAGTTTGTTTGTAGCATTGTAGCTTCTAAAACTAAGTTAACCAGCTTCTGCGCGAGCGTCGTACGATGCCATTTATGGCACCAATTGAACGGCTTACATTTCGCGAGTGTACTAGGTAGGTAGTTATTCTAAGACTCCAAGTGAAAAAAAAAACAAGCATATTATGTATTGTTAACACAACTACTTTATATTTTCGTTGTTTAGTATTAAGTAATAGTAACACAGAGCAGTGTTTCTTCGTCAGAGTCCATCGTGAAAATAAATATAGGTACAACCCTATGATGTTCGAACCTCGCGACAGGAGCGCGGCCGCAGCGCTGCAGCCGCGCTGCAGCCGCGCTACGCTTTGCGGCAAATTTGAAGGCGCCCTTAGTCGTCGTGTTGGTGGTATATATCCTGCGCCTTACTCATAATAGTTTTCCTCATAAAGATACCAAAACCTTACGAATTAACTGTTAAGTAATAATTAGTTTCCAATAATTTCCAATAGGTAATAAAAAAATATGAATATTTTGATAAAAATTTAATGAATTTCCAGATAGCACATGAAGGTATTCGGGATATTGATTAAAAAGCTACTGGAACATACATAGTTTTATTAATAATGTATTCAAATATATATAATACATCGTAAACAAAACTACAGCACCAATAAATATCTCATTTTCACAAAAATATCAAGCTTTTATTTCTAAAACATCTCAACAGTTATATTATTATAAAGGCAGTTTCATATCGGAACTTAGCTTTGCAAGGGCAATACAAACATTCATTCATTTTGAAGTCTTATTATGCGTTTTCTTAAGAAACAATAGCGAGTAACACCCGTTTGTAGTCTCCTTTCGTATCATCCTGCAAAATATTACATTCATATCTGTAATAGTACTATATATTAACATGCATTGGCTTAGTAATATATAAAAAAATATTTTATTCGCAAACAATAATAAATTATTTTGCAGGACTTAAGCACAAAGTGTGACTAATACTCTCTTGAAGTCACCATCTAGGTCGTCCTGTAAAGATATCGAAAACCAACACTGTAGCGGTTGCAAAAGTAACAAACAAAAAAGATCGAAACTGGCCCATAATTTCTATTGATACAACACCGCGTGCAATCGAGATTAGCATGAGATTACAATTCATATATTCAATCATCGTGTATTAATTTAATTAATATAACTTAAACAATAAACGTTTTAAAATGCAACAGTAAGTAAATCGTACCATATAAAAATCTAATTAGGGTAGGTACATATTTTAAAATCACACCACACAGGTTATACAAGGTAGCATGGCGCGTGTGAATTGTGTCTTTTAGGTCTGTAGTAGGCTTTAGTAAGCCATGGCAGACAGGAGTCGACCGAGTGAACCATCAACCTCCTCCTGAAAAATGGCAACAACTACTTGTAAAAAAAAGCATCCTCCTCACGAGGTATATACCAGCCACCATGCGCTCACGTCTAAAAGCTGTTATCTACTGTGCAAAGAAAATTACATGACAATGAAAAAATAGGAAGCAAAATATACAGATCTTTGTGGAATAAAATTTACACCCGACTTGGATAGCCCAAAGTATGGCACACTGAACACAAAATTGTGTAATGATCGTGATGAATTGGAGAGTTTTACCTGTATTTGACGCATTGATATTTTAAGAAACCAAGATATAACTACAACAAATAAAAATTTAGCTTTCATTAACATTTCTTCATTTTCGTCTAAAATTTTCTTACAATTCGCGAAGATACTTGTAATTCGTTAAGTACTTATAATTATTATGAATATGCATTTAGTTTGGTCATTAGTTTTAACATCTTGTTAAAACTATTGACCAAACGAAATATGTGTGTTATAGGTATTTTACTGTAGCAATTTTTGAACTGTAAATCTTGGTTTTTAATTTATCAATGCCATTCAAGGCTTATTTTGTTTTCAGTGCTCGTGTGCCCTAGCACTTAAGAGCCTAACAATTGACAAAAATAATTGAGAACAATAAAAACTAGGTGATTCGTTGCGTTCCTGATCATCCGTGACATAATCTACTCAACAAGCGTCAGTAACGCCTTCTTGTAATCTCCGGAAGTGTCGCCCTGAAAGCAAAATGTTTCGGTGTTCTAAAACGCTGTTCGTTTGTAACATTTTGTTATTTAAAGTCTGTATGTTAAACGAGTATTTTACAATATTGGTTAGGTATGTTGTAAGCGAGATTGCCAAAAAGGTGATGTAAAATTTGATTAGGTAGTACCCGTTTTCAAACCGAAAACGGTTTAGAATCATTTGTGCTGTGGGTTTCTTATAGTTTTCACAGATTCAAACTGCTTCTTATTTGAATTTCGAGTTCGACTGTAATTTTGTGTTAAGTACTAACTAGTTACTAATACATTTTAACAAAGTATGGATATTATAATGTTACAAATATCTAGAGAAATAAAAAGATGATATTAACAGCATTCTAAAAAGTGTATAGTAAGGACTTGCTTGCTGTGAAAACAGAAGTAGTTTTCATCTACGTTGCTTGCTTACAAGAGATCAAGATAAAGCACGAGTTGATTCATTTTAAGGACCGATTTTCTTTACTTATGAATATACTAAAATTGATAAAGTATAAAAATTGATAGGTATATCTATTTACATATCTAAAGTAATAAAAAGTTTTGATTGAACAAAACATATTTACTTACAGCAGTTTGATTAGGTACAAGTAACTAAGTGATTTACAAATCAGGGGTTAAATTTAAAAAAAAACACGCTTATATACAAATTATTGACAAAATAATATGAACTAAAACGTAAGTATTAGGAAGGTTCACAAATTAATGCACTTTAAATCCAACGCCACCCTGGTTTTACTTTCACTTTACAGAAAACCTTCATAAGTATATACATAGATCTGTATACATTTTATTTGCCTTTGAGAAAAAGATACGTGAAGTACAAGTAAAGTAAATAATTAATTAGGTATGATGGACAAAAGAAACTGCTTTATAAATGGAAATGTTTTCTCATGCTGATTAAAATATTGAAGCCAAAGTAGGTATTGTTATTTGTTACGAATTGTTGTCTAGTTTATATCATAGAAAGTATGGGTCAGCGTTTATATAATTTCACTTTTAAAATGTAGGTAGGTACGGTACGTTTTCCATGCTGTTAGTTACGGCACTACAAACTAGAAATAGGTACACATATGGTTTATCGTTCTAAATTGACACATACTTAATAATAGTCAATGTTAGTATGTCGAGATAAATATGAAAAATACTTCGATATTGATTATAATATGCGTGAATAGTTTGAGAACTTTGTGATAATAATACAATAATAATTATTAATGGTTAGTTTCCCCAGGTAATCTTTTATTAAATTATATAGACATAGGTATGAAATATGAATCGAACGAGTGAGATTTTCGGCGCATGCTAATCCGGCCCTTGAACATAAAAATATATGATGTAAAAAAAAATATTTTTTTTCTACGACAGTATCAATTACAAATATTTATGTTCGACAGGACCTAGAGCAGCATACGCCACGCAACATTTACTTTGACAATTCGGTAGTTAACTAGAACTCGTTAACCGAATCTTGAAAGTTAATAATAGAAATATAGACAGTAGGTAGTGAATTACCGAATTGTTATATTCATAAGCATCAAATATACTATCAAGTTCCAACAAATACCAGCAAACACAAAATACTCACAGCGATCCATTCCTCCAAGGGTTTGCCGTATTTGTCGAGGAATGCCTGTTTGATATCTCCAAGGTCGATCTCTGAGCGACTGACCACGATTCTGATGAGGGTCTTATCGGTTGTGCCCATTCCTTTCATGGAGTAGTAGAGCCGCTCCGCGAAAAATCCAACTTTGCTCTTCACACATTTAACTATTAGAAAGAAAGTAAATTAATTTAAATGGTAGGTTTCACTTTATTGATAAGAAGCCGCTCAAAATTCTACGGTTGATTTCGAGTTCATTTTAAATATCACTAGCTGATGTCCGCGACTTCGTCCGCATGGAATAAGTTTTTTTAATTCCCACGGAAACTCCTCAATTTTCCGGGATAAAAGTAGTCTATATGTCACTCTCCAGGTCCAACTATACCCATGCAAAAAAAAAAATCACGTCGATCCGTTTCTCCGTAGCAGCGTGATTGAAGGACAAATCAACAAACAAACACACTTTCGCATTTATAATATTAGTATTAGTACGATTTACTCGTAAAAATGTACCTACTATATTCTAAATACTTTGGTTTTTTTCATGTGTTATAACAACGTGAGGAAACGTATGATTAATTTTTAGTCACTACTGTTCCTGTTATATAATAAATGGTTTTCGGAGGTTATAACTCCTAAATAATTGGTATTTTCGTTTCAAAATATAATTACGTTACGTTATTATCAAGATCATTATTCATTACACATTATAATTAGGTACCTACTGAAATAGGTTTTAGTTGTGCATAATTTTATTTTCCCACTATTAAAACAACAAACAAAATAACTAGTTCCTTAGATTAAAATATTGACAAAACAAGATAAAGCATAATATAATATTCCGTGACGGTGCATGACTCAGCCCGAGGCCAAACTGGACTTCCTATTCTAGTTATATCTGACCTTGTGACGTTGCTAATGATTCAAACCTTAGAATCACTCACTACGTGTTCTTTATAATTCAATGAAATTAACGTCTTATATTCCAGTAATGCCGGTTTTACTCAAAACATTCTAGGGTTCCGTAGTCAACAAGAAACCTTGTAGTTGTTAGTCGGCCGAGCAAGCTAAACGGTTGTTTTGGATACGTGACAAAATAATAGTATAGTACAGTAGTTTATATTATAACGAAGTTAAAAGGAAGCAAGGCTTTACAAGTTTACGAGTAATAGTCGACCAACTTATAAAATGACCGCATATTGTGACGGGCAACTACGGAACCCTACACTGCGCGTGCCTCGACACGCACTTGGCCGGTTTTATTTATCACTTGCGTTGCATAGTCCGATAATATTTTGACCGAGAATTTTACTCGATCATATGTTTTTTTTTCTATATTTCAAACGTTTTACAAACGTATCATGATATTTAAAAATCTTACCAATAGCAAGCATTCCCTTCTCTACGCTTCCAGAGAATTCCTTCTTAATTGATTCCTCGATGTCTTTGCCTGTTAACGCTTCAAATTCAGCGAACACCTGTAACGAATTGAAGACATTGTGTCACATTTTAATTGTATTAGACATGAATAATGAATGTCGTAGACGTCTGCGGCTATAATTAACTTTTTATGCCTTAAAGAATTATTGTATGGCTTCAGTCTGACTCATGAGATCGGGCTGACGTCACGTTAACTTGTAAAAAACATTAAAAGCTCTTGTTTAGTTCTAGATAAACGTCTTTAATCCATCCATAATTATTGGGTATTTGACTACTATTCTAATAAATAATTTTTTAGTGATTATTAAATAGGATCTCCCAAAAGTCGTAATATCCACGTCCCCTGATAGTTGTATGTGGGATAACCATTTTAAACAATCGATTAAAGTAAATACGGAACCCTAAAAAGTGCGTCGAACTTTAATGACGTTACATTTAAGAATATCATCCCATACTTAGGACGCGTTTTGACGTTGGAAACAATGTTGCTCATTTTCAACTACATATTTGTAAAATAAGGAGCTTAGTTATTTTACATTATAAATAAAACCTATGGATCAAATTTACTACCCTCTGATATTTACGATCAAAATATTGAAGCCAAACATGTGTGATGTAATGTAAGCATTAGCACGTAGCCATATCGATTAATCGACACTCGTTGAAAAGTTGCTCAAGGTAGGTAAATTAATACTAACTTATAGTTCGCGTGCGAGCATAGATAAGCTCTACATTCAACTCGCGCGCGAACTATAGGTTCCCTCGGCATTTACCATTAAAAAACCTCGACTGTTTAATGTTTTTTTTATAACAAGCATTAGAAACAAGGTCTTAATACATCTATGCATTAATCAAACAAATACTTTTTTTTAAATTTTGTACGTCATCATACGTGCTCATAAATCTGGGTGGGTATTTATTAAACTTGGTTTCTTTTGTCTCACCTGTCTTAACTGTTGGTAAGAGCGTGTGATAAGGATGGAATTGAAGACGGATTCTTCGGTGCCCCACTGGCCTTCCCCCGCTGCTGCCAAGGCCTCAGCGTCAGCTTTGGCGGCTCCCTCGTCGACACCCGCGTTCTCGTCACGGTTGGCCATGCATAGCGATACGCAGAGACGTTTGAAGTGGCCTGATGTGTCACCCTTGAGGTCTGATTCTAGGCTTTTGCCGTATACTGTGACAGACAGAAATATTACTGATTAGTACATGCCAACCTTAAAAACGTAATTTTAGGATAGTTTTGAAACTTAATTCCGTTTTTTAGGGTTCCGTAGCCAAATTTGGCAAAAACGGAACCCTTATAGATTCGTCATGTCTGTCTGTCTGTCTGTCTGTCTGTCTGTCCGTCCGTATGTCACAGCCACTTTTTTCCGAAACTATAAGAACTATACTGTTGAAACTTGGTAAGTAGATGTATTCTGTGAACCGCATTAAGATTTTCACACAAAAATAGAAAAAAAACAATAAATTTTGGGGGTCCCCTTACTTAGAACTGAAACTCAAAAATTTTTTTTTCATCAAACCCATACGTGTGGGGTATCTATGGATAGGTCTTCAAAAATGATATTGAGGTTTCTAATATCATTTTTTTCAAAACTGAATAGCTTGCGCGAGAGACACTTCCAAAGTGGTAAAATGTTGGTCCCCCCCCCCCCTCGTAACTTCTAAAATAAGAGAATAATAAAACTAAAAAAAATATATGATGTACATTACCATGCAAACTTCCACCGAAAATTGGTTTGAACGAGATCTAGTAAGTAGTTTTTTTTAATAATTTAAAACTTACTACAGGTTTGTACGGAACCCTCGGTGCGCGAGTCCGACTCGCACTTGGCCGGTTTTTATTGTAATTAAGCTCTATTATGTTCTCTCAATTGAATCAATGTCCATAATAACGGACGGAAATAATTCCCATCCATACCGTATCCGGACAATTAAAATTGTCACTCGTTAGCTTCATGCTAAGATGGATGGAACAATTAATACTAAATTAATTTTAAAAAAGTTTTATGTAAATATTAAAAATTCGTTAGCTTTTTTATGCTAGTTTCATAAGTTTTTATAAGGTTCGTGTCTGGCAAATGAACGATGCATTCTCATTGAAACCATGAATACTAATGGAGAATGACGTAGTTGCATTACAACGTGACCTAATAACTCATGGCCGGTGTCGATTCATAAGAAATACATACAAATGTAAAAGCGTATCAGCAAAACTAACCTCCTACAACCTACATTGAAGACACGTATCAGTTATAATTCTTTTTTACAATAACTGTACCCATACCTACCTAATTACCTGGGGGTCTACTCTCTTTCTCTAAAACGAAACTTCGCAAACAAACGAACGAAATTTCGTTAACTCCTCTCCTACATAATATTATCTCTATGCTCCTCTCTATTTCGTTTTCGTACACGCAGACGAAGTACGGATCCATAGAAAATTTTCGTGACCGATTGGATTGAACGATTTTGTGTGGGTCTAATAACCGACTAATTACGTTCGTTTGCGAAGTTTCGTTTAAGAGAAAGAGAGTAGACCCCCTGTTCTAAAGTTGTACTTTCTCATTGAATAATATTAGGTATATGAAATCGATAAACTATTTTGCATATATATTGAAGTAGGTATGTAGGTAGATGCATGCCGTAGACCATGCAATCGCATGATAGAAACATTACTCACATGCTCACAAATACTCATATAGGTACATTGCCCAGGCACAGAATACGAACTATTACTACGTAAGTAAGTAAGTAAGTAAGTAACCATGGTATATTTATCAACATAAAATGTTATTTGCTGCAGCATCTAAAAATATAGCATAAAAATTCGTACTCTTTGCTAAATCAGTAAAACATTTCAATGCAGAAGCCTCCTCAGAATGTGTTGTCTCTCGTCCATTTAATTTTTTGCGCAATGAGTCCATTCAACCACCGAGGCCAAATTAGTATTCAAACTAGCGACACCAACTGTTTCGAATCACGCAGGATAATATCCTAACTGCTTAAATATTTCCAAAACTCTACTCTCTTTTTACTTGACTGTTTTGCAATGGCTTTAACCATTCGAATAACTAATAATCATACAGTAGGCAAACCAGACATTAATTACAAGTCAAACTGAGCAATAAAACTTGCATTTCTCGATACGATGTATGATGTATAAATGTTAGGTATGAGGGCTGAGATATGAAAGTATAAAAATACAAACGGCCGCTATTTCTCGACGTTACTTTATCGCAGCATTATGAACCGATATTTTTACAGCCACTCATTTATTACTTTACAGATAAAAGTTACATTTAGCGGGTGTTTAGTGCGTAACTAGTACCTACATATACCTATATTATGAAAGTTCATGATCATAACCTCAGTGTACAAGTTTATGGTTATTTCGATTCAGATGACTTATTGACGAAACTTCTTGGACTGATAAATGCGTTAGTCATTTTGCCAAAATCTTCTACCTACTCGACAAAGTTTATTATAGGGTTTAGAACCCCATGTGCGTTTTGAATCCTCATAGCTTTTAAGTTGACGAAACAATTATCAGCACCAACAAGGTAACATACGTAAAAATAAAAACAAGGATTGCAACGCAGTTTGGTAGACTTATGGCCTTAAAACATATCTAAGAACCTTCTCAGAAGCTATACATATCTAATGCAAAAAACCGCATCATAATCGATCCAATAGTTTTCCAGGAAAGTGGTAACAAAAAGTGCACAAACAAACGCACAACCTCTTAGGGCAAACACATACAGTCTCCGTGCCGTCGTGGGTAAAGAGAGAAGAAAATACTCACATTGCTCGTAGAAAGCTGAAATGGTGCGGATGCCATAGTTGGATAGGGTGCATAGGATCTCAATGATGGCTTCTTCATCAGTGCCGAGTCCGGAGACCGCGTCGTGCAACTCCTTGGCGTAGAAGTGAGGTAGAGGGGTCATAAGAGCTACAATGACGTTCTCGAGGTTGCCGGTGAGTTCACTTTTCAGTTCGCTGATGAGGTCCTGTTAGGAAAATTTAGTTTTTTAGTACCTAGGTATTTAGTTGTAGGTATTTATTATGATACTAGCTGATGCCCGCGACTTCGTCCGCGTGGATTTAAGTTTTTTTGATTCCCGCGGGAACTCTTTTAATTTTCCGGGATAAAAAGTAGCCTTCCCCGGGATACAATCTATCCCTGTACTGTACCAAATTTCATCGAAATCGGTTGAGTAGATGGGCCGTGAAAGCGTTGCAGACAGACTTTCGCATTTATAATATTAGTATGGATGTATGTAATGTATCAGGCTTTCAATCATTCCTCGCTGACACATGACCGTATGAATATGATTTTCAATGCCAAATAGGTATGACGTCTCGAATAAATAGCTACACAATGAGTAAACTGCTCATGCACTGTATCAGACATGAGAACATTATTAATTTTTTTAGTTTCAAAAAGGATTCGTCCTCTGCTATGTCAAGTATGTAACCCACAACTGTGATGTAACCGAATAGCGGTACCGGGTACGTAATACTTCTTCTTATCCAAGTTACAGTTAATATATGTCATTTAGTCTACACAATGAGTAAACTGCTCATGCACTGTATCAGACATGAGAACATTATTAATTTTTAGTTTCAAAAAGGATTCGTCCTCTGCTATGTCAAGTATGTAACCCACAACTGTGATGTAACCGAATAGCGGTACCGGGTACGTAATACTTCTTCTTATCCAAGTTACAGTTAATATTTGTCATTTAGTTTTTATAACTTCATCATTCAAGCGCTGTTGCTCATACAAAAACCTAAGATCCGGGTTTATCTTGCATTTCGGAACGAATCTACAGCGATATCTACCTGTCTATTGCGATTTGCGAACTTGAATAACGCTGCTAAACTTGCGAATTGTTGGTATATTCCTTATCATAATCAATTGAGTAAGGACCATGAAGGATTAACGATATCGTTCAACACTTTCTTGGCTGCTATTTTTTAGGTACCGAGTAGGTAGGTACCCACTCTATAACACTCAGGTACCTAGGTATTTACCACCCCAACTTCTATAACCACGCTTAAAAATGTAAAAAAAGAAAAACTTTTAATCGTAATATTCTATTCTAAGTAACTGGGTATTTACCACCCCAACTTCTATAACCACGCTTAAAAATGTAAAAAAAGAAAAACTTTTAATCGTAATATTCTATTCTAAGTAGGTAACTGGTTGTGTTTATGATTTGCTGACTACTGGCTGGGTCAAATTAGCTAATTGTTAGCAGAACAAAAATCTTTTATTAGTACCAGTGCAGTCTACTCTCACTTCTCAGGTATCGGTTTCGGGGGTTTTAGGATTTTATTTTTCCTTCTACGCTTAGATACTACCTACCTATGCCTATATTTAGTTGTTTTATAAACTTGCTTTGTTTGCATAGAAGCTTGTGCGCGAAGTGATTGAAAAACTATCGAATCGCTAAAAATAAATGATGCGATCATAAGGTGAAACCACCGAATAGGTAAATATGGTAACTACAAAACTTTCTACAAAATAGGAACTAGGATACTTTACAGAATAAACTATTTTTTTTAATGTAAGCCTAAACGTCTATAAAGTATTTTTGAAATTTTTATCGCTTAAAAACAATGCGATAACTTATTGAAAATGATCAAGTAGGATAAGGTGCCATGCGAGAGTGCAGACATCTTAATAAATTAATGTATTAAGTAAGTGGGTATTTAGCATAGATTTATCATCCGCTGCGAGCGCCAGCGAGACCAAATTAAATCTATGGTATTTACCATAAAAAATTCTATGTCTATGGTATTTACTTAGGTATTTAAGAAAGATGTCACAACAACACGTAATGACTTACCTACTACATACCTAGGCGCTAAACTGGGGGTCTACTCTCTTTCTCTCAAACGAAACTTCGCAAACGAACGTAATTAGTCTGTTATTAGACCCACTCAAAATCGTTCAATCCAATCGGTCACGAAAATTTTCTATGGATTCATACTTCGTCTGCGTGTACGAAAATAGAGCATAGAGATAATAATATTATGTAGGAGAGGAGTTAACGAAATTTCGTTTGAAATTCGTTTGTTTGCAAAGTTTCGTTTTAGAGAAAGAGAGTAATCCCCTGGTAGCGCCTGATACAAAAACAATATTTCGTTGCCTCAACAAAGGCTAAGTCTGTTTAGTAAAAACTGTTATTGTATGGTCATAAGGATCTTTAATAAATTACCGAATAAACTAAAAGAACTAAATCTACCCTTATTTAAAAAAGGACTTTTTGAATATCTTCTGGATCATTGTTTTTATTCAATACAAGAATTCTTGAATTCTTAAGTAAAGATATCATATTCGTTTTAAAGATATTTATTTCTGTTATCAAGAGATTGAAACTTATGTTTAGTAGTTAATTACACAGAAGCTTGTATTGTATAGCTAATATTATTATAATTAATTCAATATTTGGACGTCGGTAACTATAAAATATGCTTGTACGTAATAACGTTATAACATCTTGTCTGTACCATATTTTACCAAATAAATATTTACTTTAAAACTTTACTTTACTTTACTTTACTTTAGACGAATTCGGCGGGGAATTATGAGGACGGAACCCTAATTAACGATTTTTGGATTTTTGTCCTGTACTTGTGCTGTGAGACCTTGCCAAATTTCATGATTATAGGTCAACGGGAAGTAAACCCTATAGGTTTTGATTTATTGGCGAGCGTGAAAATATGCGAAATATTGGGCATACTAAATGGCCGTATCTTTTGAAGATTTGAAGAACTTGATTTTTTATGCAGCTCCAAGGGATTCGATATTAATTTCAACCTGATACCCTCCACGCGTTCCCGAGAAAAAGGTGGTTGACAGACCCACAGACAGACGGACAACGAAGTGATCCTATACGGGTTCCTTTTTTCCTCTTGTGGTACGGAACCCTAAAAAGACGATTTCAGCCATTTCTACACCTTGATGTCAATAACCATAAGTAGGTACAAAATATACTTGGATAAATAGTTCTTGTTGCATGCATGCAGAAAATTGCGATATATGACGAACAAGTGGGTAAACAAATGATAAGATAAGGGGCACCGGGCGAAGAAAACATTGACGTTTTCTAGGTGCGAATTATGTTTATGATCCTAGGTAGGTAGACCTACATGATGCTTGGATTTACACAATTGATTTTAGTGAACTTTTTCATAGGTAAGTAAGTATCTATTCCGTTTCTAGTGTTTGCAATTTAAGTATTTGTATGCAAAAATAAATAAGTAGGTACCTACATAATAATTAATAGTATTTTCTTGCACTGTAATTATCAGACTTGTACAAAAGTTAATTGAAGATATATTTATATCTACATATATACCTATAGATATAAGTAAAAGAAAGTCGTGTTAGTTACACTATTTATAACTCAAGAACAGCTGAGCCGATTTGGCTGAAAATTTGTGGGGAAGTAGCTTAGAACCAGGAGACGGGCATAGGATACTTTTTATCTCGGAAAATTAAGGAGTTCCCGCGGGAATAAAAAAAAACTTAAACCACGCAGACGAAGGGCATCAGCTAGTCTAAAATAAAATCGAGTTATATAGGACAGGCACCTACGAGTACCTACTTAGTATACGTAAAAGGTTTTAATTAGGTATCAAGTTCAAAAATGTATATATCTAGTGGTGCACGATTCAGCTAAAATAAAATCGAGTTTTAATGCATACCAAAAACACTTATAGGACACTGGACAGGTACCTACTATAGGTAAAAGGTTTTAATTATAAAGTTCAAAAACTAATGTTGCATGGTTCACGGTATCGATCGAAGCCTTCATAGAACAATATACCTACTAGCAGTTATTTCCCTATTATCGTAACTACAGCGCTGACTCAGTTGTTATGAGCTAAATTGTTGGTAAAATGATGGAAGACGCTCGGTAAGTACTAAGTACCTATTTACCTACTTGCATACCTACTACATTTTACATTGCATCAAATCCTACCGAATATAGGACACTAGATGATGCAATTTAAAGGATTTTTTGATTTCCCTCTCTCTCTTCAATTTTCCGGAATAAAAAGTAGCCTATGACTTTCCCCGGGATTCAACTTATCCCTGCCCCCCTAGCATGGGCCGAGACAATTTTGCTCCCCGAGGAAAGGATAAAATTTTTATTCCTAAATAAATAAATAAAAATGCTAAATAACGGTGGATAAATAGTCCCCCGAGTCCCCGTGAAATGTCAAACGGGGATAAACTTCTCCTTTCCCCTGTTGCCGTGCTCTGAGAAGTGGATAAGTTAATTTTATCTCTTGTCAGTGGATAAAATCGGGGGATAAAATTTTTATCTCCAGCCCATGCTAGGAGGGCAGTAAGTACCTACCAAATTTAGTTAAAATCGGTTTGAGCAGATGTTCCGGGAAAGCGTAACAGGCAGACACACACTTTTGCATATTTTATATTATTATAGTACGGATATTTATTTTATTTTATTTAAAAGGTACAAAAAACAGTTTGCAACCAAAACATCGACAAAATATAATAGCAAAATATGCAACATTAGATAAACAATTCAATATAAAATTACCTACATAAATCAATTCAAGAAAAATCCAACGTGCCCATACTTTTGCATTTGAGCACGTAACAGTAGGTAGGTACGCCATATGCATGCTGGCAGTAGACGCATTGACATTATTCATTTTGTGATTCACCAACTTAAACTGTGCCACGAAATTGACTCAATTGTGTTCTTATAAAAGTCTAGAATTGCCGCCAAGGTAGTTTTTACAATGATGGAGCTTAATACTTTAACGAATTTGAGGTGCCACCTTTTCTGCCTATACCTTCCAAAGCAACCGCGATCCAAACCACACGAGTATATATTATATAGTACTCTGTGTCCAAACTTCATAGTCGGGGCTCGTTTATACCTCTATTAGAGACAGGTACATAGAAAAACTTTCAGCTTTAATAAAATAACTAAGGTCTGATCGTCGCGGGATCTTGCTCTATTAGATAGGTGTTTCAACCTTTCAAAGTACCTATCGAATGACCACCGCACTTGCAGGCATGCAGACATTTAATTTAACTAAGGTTACAACTTTCTATGTACCTAGGTCCTAAGAGTTCGTTGACTCGTCGTGAGTTGTGACACTACATGTTTGGCGTGAATTATTCCAGTACTAAGCAGAAATTAACTGCTGGCTTTTGTATAAATTCATATCAGCCATCATACTAATATTATTATGACTAGGCCTCGTTGGTCTCGTGGTTAGCATGTTCGACTGCATGTAACATGTACCTAATACTCTGTGGTTCGAGCCCCGGATCGACCCATGACAAGCATGTATTGGGTTTTTCAGGCAAGAAATTCTCAGTACTATAGGAAGTTTTACCCCCGTGCCTCGGAGAGCACGAAAAGCCGTCGGTCCTGCGCCTGAGCTCTCTCCGGTCGTGTCGGATTTTCCGTCCCATCGGGCGATCAGAGTAAAGGGACAGAGAGTGCACCTGTGTTTGCGCACACAATTGTGCACTATAATTTCTCCCGCTCAGATGGTTAATCTAGCTCTGGAGATTGGCCGCCGTGGCCGAAATTCGGTCAGAAGGACATTTTTATAAATGCGAAAGTGTGTTTGATTGTTGGTTTATTGGTTGTGGTTGGTGTTACTATTATGTAAATGAAATCATAAAAATAATGTGTGCTAATGAATAGGTACCGAGTACCGACTGATAAAATTATCGGCAGTAGGTAACGGACGGGTTATTGCACTAATAGTAAAAATAATATGAAGGTCATATACCTAATAAAGTACCTATTTAAAAGAGTTCCACGAGCTGAAATTAGGCAGCCAAACTTATATAAGGAAATACCTCCGGCATAAACAATTTTGGTTGGATTAAATTATCCAATAATTTAATGTGCAAAATATCTTTAAAATTGCATAGGTATTTCTCTTGATCCTCTGCCTACGTTGCAAGAACTAAAAGCCCAAACTTTTGCATTTAATTTAACGGGAGGATAAACTTTTATGTATAAAAATTTAATTTGGTAAGTAAATTCACTTGAGTAATTATCTAAGTAAGTAGGTACATACATACTTACATATGTAATTAAAAAAACTTTATTGCGGTTTCCGAATAAACCTAAAAATATCAAGATTTTGGAAATTCCTATTAGAAATGTAAATTGTAATTTGTTACCAATCGTGTTTCTCTCACATTATCATATAAGACAAAGAATACATAGGTAGCTAAGTACTTAGTACTTACTTATAAACTACACTCTTCAGTATAGGTAGGTACCTACCTAAATCTTCAATTAACTATTATGATTATCGCATTGTGATACAGGTACTTACGCTTAGTAAATATAATTTAAAAAAATCGCATTGTGATTTGTGATACAGGTACGCTTAGTAAATATAATTTAAAAAAAAACTTATTCTAACTTAGGTAGAACTACCTTTCCATAGTTGGTCTTGAAGGTTTCAGCGATTTCGAGACGCTGAACAATTCCACGACGGCAGAGGACGTCGATGATGGCCTTCTCATCGGTGCCGAACCCTTTCATAGCCTTACGAAGGGTCTCGGCATCCGCGGCCGGTTCGAAGGGGTCCGCGGGATACACCGTTGGGGTGCACTGTCGAGAGAAAATTTAAATTAAATCTTTATGAAGGCGGTTATAGGTATTTTGCCCAAGGCAATAACTACCAGCTTGAACCCCTAAAGGGCCTAAAGGTACGTTTAAAATACGTCTTTCCAAACTCCAAGACTTTCCTTGGAAAGTCTTTAGGCAATTTGATCGTACCTAGGTTAGCGTTATTAAGTACCTTTATCTTATAAAATACCTTAGCGTTTTTGTGAGTCAACTTACGATCTATTTTTTTAGACCTGCAGCCATTGATGTAGAATTTTAGTACCTGCAGCGCTTGACTGCAGTTATTAAACCATATTATTAGGGGCATTGGTTGGAAACTTGGAGCCCGCTTGTGTAGAAAATTCCTGTACACTTTATAGGTACCTACCAGCTGTACTTAACATCAAACGTAAAGAGAAACCGGAAGGCGTAAGGGCATTCCATTATCCTTAGCGGTTCGAATATCAGAAAAAAATATAATTTCTATTCAAAACGGTATTTTTTGGAGTTCTTCTTAGGTAAATACTTAATTAATAGATTCTGCAGCATATTTAATCCGTTAAATTAGACTGTAATAAGTACCTACTTTTTCTCAAAACAACAGCTTCACGCTTTACTTGGAGGGGAAAGCGGAAAAGTGTATTCTACCGAATCGCTCCCATATCCCTATAAATAATATTATAGTGATATACCTACCTACCTACTTAGGTTACATGAGTAGGTATACCTATTAATAGTTTCCAGTAACTGGAAAGGGAGGGGCCCTTGCGTGCAGCATGACACAGTCCGGCTAAACTCCAGTCACCAATTACTTATCTTTTAAGTTTTGGAGAAAAGGGCCTATTTTGAAATAAATAAACCTCAATGAGGAAAATGAGGAAAAAGTAGTTTTCTCATTTATTTTTTTTTGCTTTTGCTTGACCTGCTGTATCGCAATTTGTGTGGTGTGCTATACCTACGTAGGTACCTACCTATTCAGTTCAAAGGAAGTTTTTGAGAGTTTGGAACCTCAATAATAATTATTATAATCTAGATTCCAATATATTTTTAAAACAAAAACGAGCTTGTGAATCATGATTCATTAAAGACTTTGACTAAGCTTTAAGTATTTTAAATAGGTAGGTACTTAATAATTAAACATTTTTAAAAACAACCGCAAAAATTTGACCTCTGTGGCGCAGTGTGCTGTCGTCTTAACGTGCGGAGGCCCCGGGTTCGATCCCCGGCAGGGTCAATTTGGGAATTTATAATTTCTGAATTTTCCCTGGCTGGTCTGGCCTGGTGGGAGGCTTCGTCCGTGGCTAGTTACCACCCTACCGGCAAAGACGTGCCGCCAAGCGATTTAGCGTTCCGGTACGATGCCGTGTAGAAACCGAAAAGGGGTATGGGTTTAATATAACTGCCATGCCCCTAACAGGTTAGCCCGCTACCATCAGACTGCATCATCACTTACCATCAGGTGAGATCCCAGTCAAGGGCTAACTTGTAGTGGATAAGAAAAAACATACCTAACGCATTTTACTCTGATAAAGTAGGTGCCTAATTTTTAACCTGTTTATGCATTATCTACATCTGTTTGTAAAACTCGCTATAGCAGTAACCTTGCCCGGAAAAGATGACATCATCTCGTGAGAATCGATACAGCTAGGTGTATGTAGCTAGGTACAATACTAAGGTAGGAGGAAAACTCACTTTGTAGGGGTAGTACTGCTGTCCGGACATGATGAATCCTACAACAAAAGACAAAAAGGTGTAAGAACTTGTAAATCAAACACTGGAACGCCTATCCGACTAAAAATAAACTACAATCACGCGAACCGGCTTTTTGAATGCAAACACTAGTGCCGCGCTACTTACAAAAAGGTTAAATCACGTGCTGTACGGAAAATATCTTCGTAAATATTAAACAATCACTATTCCACAACAACACGTTGTTCATTATAATGATTAATGTATGGGAAATTGATAGAAAATACGTACTTTTATTTTCTTCTTGCTGACACACCCAAAGCACTATGGGACGAATTCCGAAATAAACACGACTAGCGTACTCGGTGAGGTCGGTTGGATTCGTGGCGTTTTTGTTTGCCCTCTCACTCACAGCGTCAGATTAGAGCTTGCCAACCTTTGGTTAAAATTTTAAGGCACCTTTGTACCCACCTATTTTCTTGAATTGATGATAAGTATAATGGCAAAGTCCTTGATCACGAACAGAATACAAATCACAATCATACATGGAAATTCTAAACCAAAATGCCACGTGGGAAAAGCTATGAGCTACGTCATTGTACAGGTATTTTGTTTTAGATGCCTAACCACTAATTAATATTTAAGTGAAAACTTATTTAGCCGCATTGAGAACTTTTTGGTAGGGGGTAAACTTGTGGATTCGCGTCACCGACATGCTCGCGTTGTTACGAAGACTAAAGGTCTTACTTATAGATATACTACATTCGTAATTAAACTTTAATGCCTTAGTTTTAAGGTTTATATGTATTTTTTTTTTTAATTTAAAAAAAAATTAAAATAATTAAAAAAAATTTAATATTCATTTTCACTTCTATCGGCAGTCCCTATGACTGCCAATATATATTTTTTAATTCATTGCATAACCGTGCAGACAGACGTAGTCGAACCTGTATATGTTTCACTCAACCTTCAGAAGCCTGAGACACTTGCGAAAGCATTTATTTATTTGCTGGACGATGCCTGCTACTTCGTTCGCGTGAATTAAGTTTTTTCATTCCCACGGGAATTGTTTAATTTTCCGGGATAAAAAGTAGCCAATGTTGCGTACCTCATAATGCATTCAATAAAAAGGAGACGTACGGTACCTAGATAAAAACATTAGTAAATTTTTTTGTAAAGGCAGGACATGGCCTAAAATTGGATTCCAATACTTTTGTTAGAGAGGCAAAATTGTTGTGCACCCCTGGTCCACGTAATCGCGGTGATGTCACCGAGCGGCGTCGCTACGGCCCTCGGAGCCGGTGGCGGTCCGCGGTGGCGCGGTGCCGGCATTACGCGCGGGCGGTAATAATACTTCACCATTGGTATTACACCCAAAACCGGCCTAGATCGGTAATAGGAAAATGAACCAAATATGAATTTTATGAAACTGAAGGATGGAAATTGGTTAGGGTTCGACAATCAGTCGCGAGCCAGGTACCCGAACTACTTAAATCCAGCCTCAATGAGTCTCTCAACCTGCCAGTACATTAGTAACATGCCAGTATTGTGCTAAATTGCACATAAATAGTTACTTAGTTACATGAATAATTAATTAAATTAATAGTGTTAATATTATCCACAAACACGCTGTTGACGACAAACTGGCCTAAATCAACCCGCTAACTTCAGAAGCTTCAGCCATTAAGAACTAGAATAGAAAATTGGATTACATAAGTAAGTAGGTCCCTACTTACTTTACTATAGATGTAGACCGAGCAGGGACACATAATATTTTGATGGATGACTTTAATGCGGCTATTAGATAAATAATTGCTAGGGTTGGTTTGGAAGTTTTTTTAGGTTGACTTGATGGAACCACGGGTAATTTTATTTACCATGGCACTAGGGATTACAAATTCTATTAAAAAAACTGATATAGGTAGGTACCTCAAAATATTAGCTTGGGCCAATGTTTGAAATGTTGAAGGTTTTACTTTTGATCAGGTAAGTACTTACCTACCTACCGTACCTACCTACCTAAATACTTTATCTACCACCTTTACCTTTAGGTCTTAGTCCTAATTAGAATAAGAAACAACAGTGAACAGGTTGCCTGTGTCACATTTCAACAGGTTCGGCTTGTTATTGGAAAATAATTAAAATTGATTTGTTTATGAGATACGATTACTTACTACATAAACGATATTTAGGTTTCTACCAAGGACTAAGGAGCTCTCAAATCACAATCTCAACCTCAAATAACTAAACCTAAGTATTACTTAGAGTTAGTTAAAGTTTTTTCTATATAGCCGAGTGCCCATTGAGTTTCTAACCTGGTAGGTAACCTGCTTTTTCCAAAATTATGGTCCTTGGCGGCGTATATAAAACCTGACTGACCGACAATGCACAGCCAGCCGGTGGGTTTGTAAGCTTAAATGTTGTACAGGAGTATCATAAATTAAAATGGTGAGTAGTTACTAAAGGTTTTTTCCATTCCATCAGTTTGTATGCGTCCACTGCTGGACATAGGCCTTTTTAAGAGCGCGTCACCACACGGTCTTCCACCTTCCTCATTCAACCACTTCCCGCCAACGACTTTTTAATATCGTAGCTTCAGGCCACGTTCTTTAGTTCATCGTTCCAGCTGCAGCGTGCTTGGAGGTTGTCCTATTATATCTACTTACTACGAGCTTACCGGTACGCGATCTCCACAGCAAGCAAAGATAATCCTACTAATGTATAGGTACCCAGGGGATGAAAGTTTTCTACAGAAGTCCGTTACTTTTGAAGTGTCTTGTAACTTTAAACTCTAGTGGTAAGTTTTAAAAATGACACATTTACGTGACGATACCTATGTAACTTTAAGCACCATAAACATTGGTGGCGCAATGCACCTTAGGTGCTAAAAATAACCCTAGCATAATTCGTAGGACAAGCGTATTGAGCGTCATTGATCTTATTCACGATCATTAGATCATCATCGTTAGACGGAACCTGAACGGAAAGGTGATTCACAACGTAAACTGTTGTTTATCAATAAAATCGCACGACGCGACGTAATGTTCGGAAACTAATAAGATTTTTTATTTATGTCGTAAAGGTAGACTCAGGTTAGATTCCCGTGGAAGCAATTTGAGGTTATTGTTAACATTTTCTTTCATCTCAACTGGTAAATTAGTTTAGGTCTGGAGTTAGACATTTGTACTTCTAGTTTTTATTAAATTAAAAAAGATCGGCCTGTTCCACTAGTCCCCTACCAACGTATCTCCCCTCAATAAAACGCAGAAGACGAGCGTCATTTAAAAATCCCTTTTAAAATCCCCCTTTGATTTTCAGGTCCTGTTTATTTGCAGGGACCTCCGCTTTATCTTTTTGTTATAGCGGATGCCCCAGGACAAGGTTACAAACAAGTACAGGATACAAAAGGTTATGTACAGAATATTTTAAATGCGAAAGTGTGTCTGTCTACTAAGCTTTCGCAGTCCATCTTTTCAACAATTTTGACGTTTAGCATTATGACGAAGGACTCTGCTACTTCTACGACCGGGAAAATGAAAGAGATCGCGGGATTTTTGAAACACGTAAATCCACGCGAACTGAGTCGCGGGCGTCTTCTAGTTTATAATATTTAGTATGGAAAAAATTGGTAATAGTTATTAAGCTGTAGGTAGTTTAAATGTAGTGATTAAAAACGAAATACATTGTATAAAACCGATTTATTACAGTAATACCATACATATTTTAATTGGAAATGGAAATACAAGTCATCAGCATAGTGACAGAACAGCTGTTATACAATATTATATTATACATATATCTTAATATACATAGGTGGCGAATGTTTTTACAATAGCGTCTAGTCCTCCAGGAAGAAATACTGACCAGCCCTTTTTTGTTCTATATCCTGTAACAAAAAAAAAAAAAATGAATAACTGATGCTTACTTAAGTATTTCATCTTCTTATATTTATATAAAACTAGATGATGCCCGCGACTTCGTCCGCGTTGATTAGGATTTATTGATTTCCGCGGGAACTCTTAGCCTATGTCCTTCCCCGGGATACAACCTACCAGTGTACCAAATTTCATCAAAATCGGTTGAACGCATGAGCTGTGAAAGCGTAGCAGACAAACAGACCGACACACTTTCGCATTTATAAGATTAGTATGGATTAGTATGGATATGTTCACTGTTTAATATTTAATCAACATTTCAATATTTTAGAGATTAGCACTATAATATGACCTCTACAATGAAAAAAAGTGATATCAGATTTGTTATCTATAACAGTGAAAAAATATGGGCATGGCTAAAGAATATTGCTGTTTGTACCTCAACTTATTTGTACTGAGAAGTTATTTAGGTGGAGTTTGCACTCTTAATACCTATTTAAAGCAAACACCTTTTTATTCCACTACAAGCGCTTGATTGAGATCTTGCCTGGTGGTAATTGATGATACAGTCTAAGATGGTAGCAGGCTAACCTATTAGGGGTATGGCAGTTATATTAAGCCCATACCCCTAATCGGCTTCCACACGCCATAGTACGAATACTAAATTGCTTGGCAGTACATACCTCTTTACCGGCAGGGTGGTAACTAGCCATGGCTGAAGACTCCCACCAGACCAGACAAGAGAAAATTCAGAAATTATAAATTCCCAAATTGACCTGGGACCTCCCACACAACACATTTTTTTATTTTTTATTTATTGACCGAGCGAAGCGAAGGTCTCTGAGTCTACTTGAGTGAATTGGCACTTGTCTGTCCGTCCGTCCGTCTGTCAGAGCCTTATAACTTCTGAATTACTGAACGTAATTACTTCAAATTTAAATATAATATGTAAACCGATGGCCTCCCTCCGAATATGGCTTAAAATCTTTATTTCAGGGGGGTTCTCATAGAAGCGAATGCGAAGAAAAATATTTTTTATAGCGTTACATTGGGTTGCGGTATATCATTTTAAAGATAATTAGGAATAGAGTCCAAAAATATTTTTTTTTTAATTTTTCCCTTAAAATTGACGAAATGGGGGGCTTTCAAAGTGGCGATTTTCTAACGTCCAAAGTTAACCTTAGAACTCTCAATTTTCTGAAAGGCTGAGCCTGAAACTTATCAATTATTTGAATGATATCCTGTACCTACATGAACAACAAATACTAAAATTAGTTAAATATTATAAGGAAACGAAATTATTTAATTTTTAATGTGCTTCAGTATTATTAACAGAACTTCTACAGATACTGCGAGGTCTCAGTTCGGGGCGAACCACTAGTTTATATATCCACTACAAGTTAGCCCTTGACTGCGATCTCATTAGCAATAGGATAGCGTTTAGTTGACGTTTGGTAGAGCCCCTCTTTCTAATCAGGTAGATGAAGAAATAGGGGTTTCCTTCAAATAGCTATAATAGGAAGAAATAGGTATTTTCTTCAAATAGCTATTAGAAGTGCTCAAACGAACTTTATCAAACATTCATCAAATAAATATTATAAATGCGAAAGTTTGGATGGATGGATGTATGGATGTATGTTTGTTACTCAATCACGCTCCAACGGATGAACGGATCTGGATGGAATTGGCACAGAGATAGATTATAGTCTGGAATAGCACATAGGCTACTTTTTATCCCGGAAAATTAAAGAGTTCCCGCGGGAACCGAAAAACCTCAATCCACGCGGACGAAGTCGCGGGCATCAGCTAGTGTTTTATATTACTATCCTAAAGCTAAGCTACTTCACACCAAACAGATCGATAAATCGCCCACTGCACAGGTAATAATATGATGAACCTACCTTAACAGAGGAGTGTTTGTTGATCCTGGGCCGGAAGTTGTTGGGATCTCTCCGGAAGGTGATGCCGAGCTGTTCCAGGAACTTGTTCATGCCGTTGAGCAGCGATTGGGGCGCGTGCGCAGTCGCGCTCGAGGACGGCGTTCCCTCGAACACTATGACGCGGTCCGCGAGATATGTCGCCATTATGAAGTCGTGCTCCACTACGAAGCCTGTGCGCTTTGCGTGGAGGATGAATCTGGAACAAACATTTTATGTTGTAACCCGCTGTCCTACATGAGCGAAAAATGCGACTCGATACGACGCGACACGACAGTATGTACTCCCGACCGAATTCCGGCCCCGGCGGCCTATGTACAGAGAGATTTGTCATCTGCGCGGGAGATGTTATAGTGCACAAGTGTGTGCACTATAATATGCAAAACACAGGTGCACTCTGTTCCTTAGCCCGGGTACACTTACTCACATACCCTGATGGGACAAAAAATCCAACACAACCGGAGAGAGATCAGGCGTAGGACCGACGGCTTTACGTGCTCTCCGAGGCACAGGGGTGAATCACCGCCAACTTTCTAACTCCAGGCTAGTACTGAGAATTTTTAGTCAGAAAAATCCAATACTTAAATATGGCCCGACCCGGGGACTCGAACCCGGGACCTAGTCGGCCGCAGTCACAGAAAAGTGTTATGTTCAAGGAAGTGTCTGTAACTCTTGTACTGTACACACCACAAGCATTCTAATTGTCACTGGTATATTAGTTCCGTGGTACAGGCCTCCGCTCTCATAGGAGAGGGAATTAGAGCTTAGACCCACCACGCTGCTCCAATGCGGGTTGGCGGGCTTTAACGACTATTATCATGTTAGTGATAATAACCGGGACCGACGGCTTAACGTGCTCTCCGAGGCACGGGGGTGAAACACCGCCAACTTCCTAACTCCGGGCTAGTACTGAGAATTTCTAGTCAGTAAACCCCAATACTCAATTATGACCCAACCCAGGACTCGAACCCGGGACCTCGTCGGCCGCAGTCGAACATGCCAACCACTAGACCAACGAGGCAGTCCGGTGTCGGTTATAACCTCTACAATTCCCTAACTGTGGTACTTCAAGAAATTGTAAATAACAATATAAAAACTTTTTACTAACTAAAACTATGAGGTAAATCTCTTTTATTATTAATATAAGTCTATAAAAAGTAGAGTTCCTATCAGAATACATGCTTTATCTGTGCTTAATTTTAACCAAGATTGATACATGCATGCATGGATGTATTTCTGCATTTATATGCATTTCAGACAATTTACAAGTGAGGACAATTATTGTGGATGTAACATAAACTAATTAATTCGATTGACTTACCGTTTAATAACTTTAGCAGCAACCAGACGTTGCTCGGAATCAAGGTAGGCTGAAGGCTCATCAATGAGGTAGACTTCAGCAGGTTTTCCCAGACACAGCACCAGCGCAACCCGCTGCAGCTCACCTCCAGACAGGTTCTGAACCTCCTGGTCCATTATCTCCTCTATCTTCATTGGCTTCATCACATCTGTGATAAACTGAAATTCAAGAGTGTTTTTAGGGTTTTGTACCTCAAAAGGAACTCTTATAGGATAACTTTGTTATCTGTCTGTCAACCACTTTTTGCTCAGGAATGTGTGAAGGTATCAAGTTGAAATTAATATCAAATCGAGTCTCGACTCATACTTGACCGGTTTTTAGCAATCAGATTGTGTAGGTTACAGATGCATTTAGCACTTTCAAGGGACTAAATTTTTTATTTAGTTACAGTCAAGTTATATACAAAAAATAAAAAACAAAAAAAGATATATACAAAAAATATTAGCAAAACATTGTGACCTCCTTTATGAACAGGAAACAAAAACAAGTCTGTTCAAATGACATTAAATTAAACATACCCTTCCCCCCACAAATGCAGAGATGTTATCCTGTCCAGTTGGAAAACATGTTAGCATGTTTTTGAGGCCTAACAGGTAAATCACACCCTATTTGGTAATAATAACCTGTTGGGGCCAAGTTGAGAGAAGTAAGATAATCATACATTTGACATTTCAGTCCATGAAATGACATTTCAGTGCATGTTGTATTGAAAATTCTGCCAGTATCCTGTCATGTCCCTGTCACCCCACAGCATTGCTCTGTCTAGACGCCTCCATTGAGCAACTGGTGCGGAAGAATTAGATGATCTGATGATGATGATGTCATTGATAAAAATTAAAAATAAGATGCATAATATCCTGGACGGTTTACCTGCGGATGTGTGTAAGCATCTCTTATCTTGTCATGCAGCAAGTTGCGAACCTGCCCCTGCGACTTTGGGGAGATTTTCTGTGGCTTATAACTAATGTGTAGCTGCGGCAGTTGGTTTGGACCTGTGAATACACAAGGTGTTATTACACAATCCCATTAGTTGTTGAAAGCTTGGTGTTTGGGCGCCTTCAAATTTGCCGCAAAGTGCCGCGCGGAAGCAGCGCGGCTGCAGCGCTGCGGTCGCGCTGCTTTGTAAATCCATATAAATAAAAAACACGCGACTGCAGCGCTGCAGCCGCGCTGCGGCCGCGCATCAGTTCATCGATCGACTAGTGACGGGACTGCGCACGTATTTTTGTTCAAGTCTAAACATGAACGAAAATCAGGTAGAAGAATTTGAATTATGGGATTCGAAGTCCGACAAGTACAGCAATAAAATCGAAAAGAAAAAGGCTTGGGAAGAAATATGCATTAAATTTATTGACAATTTCACAAACAAGACTCCAAGTGAAAAAAAATGAAGCATGTAAGTATAATATTATGTATTGTTAACACAACTACTTTATATTTTCGTTGTTTCGTATTAAGTAATAGTAACACAGAGCAGTGTTTTTTTTTTTTTTTTTTTTTTTTTTAAATGTATAGGCCATCTTCGTCAGAGTCCATCGTTCCAGGTAGGTTACTCTATGCCATCGTGAAAATAAATATAGGTACAACCCTATGATGTTCGAACCTCGCGACAGGAGCGTGGCCGCAGCGCTGCAGCCGCGCTGCGGCCGCGCTACGCTTTGCGGCAAATTTGAAGGCGCCCTTTGATGAACCAACACGCATGATGCAATAATGGACTTATTGCTAAGGTAGTATGCAAACCACACAAGTGCAGGAGTCCTTCAGTTTGTCGATGACTGACAGTGAGAAAGCCGTAAACTGCAATCACCTGTTTATACACTCTAGCTGTTTGCTAAAGTTCACAGATAAAGGAAAAATACCATAAATTCTGGCAATGATTATCATAACTTTCTGGCTAAAGGTAGCGACTCCATCTATAGAGATTTTGGTTGTAAAAATCCAGGAGAAATTCCTTGATTTTCCTTTAAACCAAACATGGGACTATTGCTTTGCTGAGTAAATTTAATTCTAGCATCATTATCCTCATTATGTACTATTCATTATATTATTTATTACTGTACTTATTTTATCATTGTATTACTTCAAGTGCTGTGTAACATTTAAATTAATTCTGTAATATAAAGGCCAACTTCTTTTCTAAGGTACATTCCAGGTTTTTAAAATACTTTACTAGTACCAAATAATTTTAAAATCAGTTAAATTATTCACAGTAGGTATACAATACATTTATTTAAAAATCTATTGATTACTTAGAAGTAGGTCACAGGCATATTCTCGTATTTAGGATGCATTTTTCATTTAAATAACTGAGTGAATTGAACCTAAAATCAAGTTCACTGTCTATATCATCATAACGAACAGAATCGTACACTAGTTATGTTAATTATTATTTACTATCAATACTTTACCATCTGAAGGCAATGTTGATTCTGCATGTCTTAAACACTTTTGGAATACAGGATGAAAAAACAAATCAAATAATTCAGTCCGAGCCATTGTAAAGGCCTAATATAGCCGTTTTATTCATTAAATTAAACTTAAATTTAGTACTAGTCTATAACCTCAATAATTCGGCGTCATTAACATTTTTATAACGAAATCTATGAAATCAGTTTTCGCTGTTGCTAGTTTACACATGAATTATGCTGTAATTACACAAATTTAACGATAGAATACGATATTTTCCAATTTTCACGGATAATAAAATTCAACGCGTTTGACAAGTTTCACAAATCTGACAAGTGACAGTTATGACAGGGCCCTTATTTTGTTGTCACATTGACGTATCGCACGATCGGATACACGTGTACTAGGTACCTATAAAAATGAATTTCACGTTGCACCGGTTTTTTGTTACGGTTTTTCGTAACTTATGGTAATTTTGTAATATTGTTTACAAAAATAATTGTTTTTAAAGTTATGTAAAATTTTTCCATACCTTCATCAGGTTCCAGATTGCCAGCCAACATTCTGATGAATGTTGTTTTGCCAGTACCGTTCTCACCAAGTAGTACTAAGATTTCAGAGTCTGAGAACTCTCCTTGTTCGACTTGCAGGTGGAAATCACCCATACTTTTGCTCATCTCTGGATAATCATAGTGGTTCATTCTTTTTATCTGTAGGTACCAAATTTTACTCACATAAAACTTAAAATATGAAAGTAAGAAAAATTTAATGCAAAACTTGGAAAATGATTTTATATAAACCATTCATCATCATCAACCGACAGACGTCCACTGCTGGACATAGGTCTCTTGCAAGGATTTCCACACGTCGCGGTCTTGCGCCGCCTGGATCCAGCGACTCCCTGCGACTCCTCTGATGTCGTCCGTCCACCGAGTATAACATAAACCATTATTTAAACAAAAATTACCTCTTCTTCTGTGGCAGATTCTGCTACTTTGAATACTAGGGATTCGGTTCTGAATCTCATATTTTCAGTGGGCACAAACCCATCTAAGAAAATGTTTATACCTGAAAAATTTATATGTTTAAACACAAATGCAGAAAACGGGAGCAAGCGACATTCAGTGGTTCAAACATTCTAAGCTCACTTTCGCCTTCGAAAATGTCGATTTAATACTGTTTAACATTGATAGAATTTTGATTGTATGAAAGGAAACTAGAGAGAAAAAACATCAATGGCATGCTCAATGTTCATATGCAGATTAGCATCTTGACTACGCTAAACATGCTTAGCATGCCCCTCTTTGTGCTCCTCCATCACCTTATGATAAGAAGTGGAATATTTTATGTTTAGGACTAACCTTCTCGAACGGAGAAAGGCATAGTAACTACACCATAAGCCCCAGGAACACCATACAGACAGCAAATAAAGTCGGATAGATAGTCCAACACAGATAAATCGTGCTCCACCACTATAATAAACCTAGAAAGAATAAAAACTTTATAATTAGAATTACTGTTTTTCAGTTTCTACTTATAAATACCTATACTTATAAATATCAAGGATGCATGTGACTTCAAGTCTTCATTGATTTTAAAATTTATTTAATTAAAGCTTGAACTACTCCTATGCTGATGGTGCCATGCCAAAGGTATTATTATCACATCTTAATATATTATGTTATGCAGTTTATACTATTTGCTTTGCATGTGAGCCATTGTGAACATCAACTAGAAGGTATTCAGGACTTAAATGCAGCATGAATATTAGAATCTTACTTATCAGGATCTATGAGCGAGCGTATAGTCCGCGCAGCATTAAGACGCTGCTTTACATCTAGATACGAAGACGGCTCATCAAACATGAAGATGTCACCGTTTTGTATGCACACCATTGCACACGCGAAACGTTGCAATTCTCCTCCGGAGAGCGCCCCGATTTCACGATCACGAATATGTGACAGATCTAGAATATAACAATATTATAAAAACATAGAACAATAATAAGAACTCTATCAAAAAAAAACGTGTGGTGTCATGGGACACCAGATAGGAACGAAGTTCCTTGTTACATAAATATTAATTTCAAGTTCTAGTCGAAGTAAAAAGAAAATAATTATTTAGGTATAATTTTTTTATTATGACTTTGTTATTGATAAAAATCAAAAACTACTTTACAAAATTATCTTAACACTTAAAATAAAAGAATAATAATTTGACACTGTATAGCGAACATACATAAACTATACATAAAAAATTGACAATAGAAGTAAAAAAAATTTTATAACGTTAACACTAAGGCATTAAAGTTTAATTTTGAATGTAGTATATTTATATTTAAGATCTTTTGTCTTCGTAACAACGCGAGCATGTCGATGACGCGGCGAATCCACAATTTTACCCCCTACCAAAAATGCTCAACATGGCTAAAGAAGTTTTCACTTCAAAATCGTACGAATTTCCGTTACGGACGTTTTCTAGTGTACCCGTCCCCATTGTCCCTTATGGAACTTCGTTCCAAAAAAAACAAGGTAAATTGCTTGCTATAAAAACAACTGCTTTTGTCAATCACTTCATTTCTTGTGTGTGTATTTTAAGTTTTATATAAATCCCCTGTGAATCTTTTGTCTTCATATTGTGACAATGATATTCCTGTTCTGGAGAACTGAAGCCATCTCATACTTCATAACCAAATATTAAGATTGGACTAACTTTGATACCTACTAAGCAATAGCAAGCTATTTTAGGTTCTAGTACAAATGGATTAGCAGTTACTATAGATAGTAGTCATTATTTTAGATAATAATATAGATATGAGATTCAACGATTGTTAACTTACCAAGCATTTTACATATTTCATCTTGGTTTTTCCTTTCATTTTTTTTATCAAGCAACTGTCCAACAGTTCCTTTCACAGCCTTAGGGATTTGATCCACATACTGCGGTTTGATAAGTGCTTTGAGGTCGTCCTCAAGGATTTTAGTGAAATAATTCTGTAGCTCTGAGCCACGGAAATGAGATAGGATCTCTTGCCAGTCTGGAGGATCCTATTAGGGTGAGAATGTAATAATCATTAACTAGATATTCACAACGGAAATGTCACCTCATAGAGAATATTTATTATTTACATTCTTCAATAGTCTAAAGATTAAACACTGTTTCATAGTAAAAATGGATATTTTTTTGATGTTATAATACTTTAGGCTATTTATTTACAACTTGTTGACTTAGCATTGCTCTAGTAGGTGGAGTTGTTTTCTGATATATTCTATCCCAAGTTGGGTGATCTTGAGCATCAGATTTTTCAATTCTGCAATAATTCTATGTGGCATGCTAGTGTGTTAACAGCACATAAAAGTCCTATCTATGTAAAGTATTGGCTTCCAAAAATATTAATGTTGCTAATAAATGCATAAATATCCCAAGATTTTGGATCCAGCAGTTTTAGCTTTGTTGGATATGTCACTGACTAGTTTCTATAGTTATGTGGTAGGTATACAGTTTTAAAAATATCATGTTTAGGAACTTACAGCAAATCTACCCAAGTTGGGCTTCTGTTTTCCAGCAAGGATCTTCAATGCAGTGGACTTGCCAATACCGTTCTGTCCAACAAGACCAAGCACTTCACCAGGACGAGGTATTGGCAGCCGATGGAGCTTGAATGAATTCTTGGAGTAACGATGGGTTGTGTGTTTCTCCAAGTTTGATGGTATATTGATGATTGTTATAGCATCAAACGGACATTTCTGTAATCAAATTCAGCGTGACCAGACAGACCCTAGGAAATCCCATATGGTATCTGCTAAACTACCTTGTCTTTTTAGTACATACCTACATACTTTAAACTTGGTAGTTTTGAATAATTTACTCAAATAACTAGTAAAATATATTTCATAGTCTGATTTTGAGGATTACCAAGTCATAATTTTTGGGCTTAGTAGGGTAAAAGTTGTATAATAGTAAAATCTTACAAACCTTGACACAGATACCACAACCAATACAAAGCTCCTCGGAAATCGTGGCGATCTTGTCATTGGGAGTCACCTCAATGCAGAGCTTGCCCATACGCACCACTGGACAGCTCTTTTTACACTCCTGCCTACATCTTTTAGGCTTGCAACGATCAGCGTTCACGATTGCAATACGAGTAAGTTTGTCCGTTTCTTCATTGCCTTTTTTCCGTGACATCACTGCCAAAACAACAAATAGTACTTGTAACAAAGTTGTAAAACGTAATTTGTAATTTTAATACACCTTTCTTTCGATGTGGCACTCATAAAAGCTCACGAATATAACCTCAACAATTATCATATGGTAAAGGCAAATTATTATCAATAACACTTTAAATTGAATTTTAACTTAACCTAAGAACTAGCACTTTCTTTTTGATATATTTTCAGTTTATAACAGTCAAAATACCTATTAAAAAGAAGCGAACGTCGTTTTAGCGTTCGCGTGTCTCAAGTTTGGAGACGTCAAAAGGAACATTTGTGAAAAATGTCACACTGACTCAGTGACATAAGTAAGACGTTCGGATACTTCATAGAAGACGGCAGTCGTAATTCCTTCTTCCATGGGATACTTTTTGTAGGTATCTCAGATTAATCCGAGTTTCGTATTAGGCTTTCCCTTCGAGCATTATTGGTTTAAAATTAAATGTCAAAGACCTGGCCTTCTAAGAGATATAGACCTAACCTAGACCTAGGGCGTCAGCCTAACAAATTCACAACAAATTAGGCCGAGATCAATCAAAGTGAGACTGTGACAAATGGGATCTGCTTCAAACAGGTATTAAGATTTTAGAGTGCGCACTCCATCTACTTTATACCACGGATTTACATACAACTTCGTACAGGTTCATGCTTTATACCACGGATTTACATACAACTTCGTGTAAACTCATGCTTTATACACCTTCGTGGGTGCCACCGACCAGAAACAAAAGGGTGGGTGCAACCACCACAGGCAACCACCGACTATTAAGAGACTGCTCAGTAACCTACTGTCACAGCCTTTGATTTTGATGTCGTGGATTTTGTCACAGACATATTAATAGAAGCAGACTCAACAATGTCTGTGACTCAACATAAATTTCACACCCACATAGACAAGTGTATGTGAATTTTGTATAGTCACAGCATGGAATTAGGAATTACAAGTGTCACAAGTACTTCCTTCGACATTGGTCACATATCTCAACTTATTTATGGTACATAACTCAACTTATGGTATGTTCCGAAATACACTGCGAGCACTGTAAGGTGTGACGTCAATTTAGTACATTGCGAAGCCGTTCCTTTATAGTTACGTATACTGGTAACTGCTTAAAATGGAACGCAGTCAGCACTGAGAGCACTTTAGTCTTAACTCGAAAACGCCAGTGCTCACAGTACAAAAATGGCGACGATTTATGATGTCATATATTTCCCTAGGATACTGCGTCAGTTTACTGTCAGTCCATAACGGAACGAATTTCTCCACAGTAAGAGCACTGAACAGTGCTCGCAGTGTATTTCGGAACGCACCCTTATTGTACTCAGCAGAGCGATCGGCTATAAATTGTCGCAATATCACATCCAAAAATGTCCTAAAGGATATCCATTGTTACAGTCCTTATAGCCGGCTTCACGTAAGCTTTTTCAGGATTGTAGCAATGGGTCGCAAACCACAGATTACTAGTCACGAATTCTGAATATCGATATTTTGGTAGTGCAGACCTATTTATAATCCGACTAATTTGAATGTCTTTGGTAATCATGTGGTAATCTAGCAATATAAGTAGACATACCAGTTTTCCAAATTTAACTGCGTTACCTATTTAACTAAGTAATATTTTAGAGTCTGTGGTTTCTTGTGATTTTCTATTTATTAATTGGCTTTGTTTTATAATAAATATAATATAAGAATAAATATAAGAAGCGATGCGCTTAAGTTAGTAGATTTTCTTTTTACGATGCAATCAAAGATACCATAGGCTAGAGATATCTCGAGATACCGAAATTGTCTATGGATATTTTCATTTTAATCACAGCTGATTCAAATTTAATGCGCAAAGGATCAGCCCGGCTGTCCAACGAGGAAATGCAGCCAGCATTCTTGCCACCATTCCACGCGGGCATGTTTCTAGCTTTAAGTTCTATTGTATTGTTTTCAATAAAGGTTTAAAAAAAAGTAGTAGGTACCTACATAAAGTTGCACTATAGGTACCTACTTAACGTAATTATTTTTTACCGTTAATTTTAATTATAAATAACTAGATCATTCCCGCGACTTCGCCCGCGTGGATCAAGATTAATTGTTGATTTCCGCGGGAACTTTTTAATTTTCCGGGTAAAACTAGCCTATGTCCTTCCCCGGGACTACCCCTGTACTAAATTTCACCAAAAATGGTTAAACAGACGAACCATGAAAGCGTAGCAGACAGACAGGCAGACAGACACACTTTCGCATTTATAATATTAATAAGGATGTAATATTATTACTTATTTTCTTAGCATTGGTATGTCGTACAATTTTTATATTTTTTCAATAGCGTGAGTTGGCAATACTGCGAATGAGAATATTTTATTTAATAAAATATACCGGTAAATGGTCAATAGAATGTCTTAAATTAAATAACATTTTGAAGCCATACCTATAAAGCATACCTGCTTGCTTGAAATAATAGTATTTTCTATTTTTACCTAACAAACAATCTATTCGAGCTTTTTAATCCTTATATTATATTTATTTTGGATAATAAAGAGTCGTAAAACGATTATTGGACACCTTATGTCATCGCTAAAAACACCTCCCACCATGTATCAATGAAAGCCTAGTTTGACGTGACGTTTGTCATGGTCCGTAAACGACATCTTACTTCAAAAGTCTTACGTGATACCAATTTTCAGCAATTAATTCTATCGATAGTTACTGCATCAATGTCAAAACATTTTTTTGTCCTCAACGATCCTTTACGGACAGTCTCAGTGATACGTGAAGCCAAAACCATGTTTTGACATTGATGCAGTCCTTTAATGATTGCGACAATTTATAGCCGATCGCTCTGCTGTACAAGTGACAACTGACAAAGCAAGCGCGGTAAAAGTTAAAAGTTTATGGTGGTTCTAATTATTATATCACAAATAATAAAACACGAATAACCGAAAATAAGTAACTATAAAGCGGTCGAAAATGATAGAAGTTTGTATCGACAGCTTAGAATCAGCTCACAACGCGATAAAGGGTGGTGCAAATGAGCTGGAGTTATGTAGTTCCCTGATAGAGGGCGGTCTTACTCCGTCACCAGGGCTAGTAATAGAAATCATGAAATTGGTTTGTAAGATTGGGTGCCTTGTGTGAGATTTATTTGCGCATTGCTTTGCTTATTTAATGTCTTAATTCTTAGCATATTTGTTATTAAATCATTGCCAAAGGGTTGCATACCTACAAAAATGCTATGCACTAAGTACCTATACTTAACATTTGGGTTAGGTATACTTGAGCCTATTACATATTTAAAAAAATCACTACTTTAAAAGCGATCTTAAGATGTATATTCTTGCAGGTAAAAAATGATGGTCCCCCAATAGCTAAGGTAAAGTAAGTACGTTACATTCTTCACTAAGTATAATATCTGATATTTAAGTAGGTATGGTGTACCTACGAATAACAGATCTTTAAACAAAACTAAAATGACAGCTTTAAATCTAGTTCTGTCCCTTTCTGCAGGGAATAATTTGAATGGGATTGCAATATATTTTTAATGCTGTCATTGAAGTTTAGTTTAGAGATTGTCGACAACAGAATCAGCCCCAATATCTGATATTTATACTATTCATACAATTGAAAATACACAAACAACATAGGGACTTTTTATATTATAATTGGTATTTTAAAATTACTATGCTTACCTACTTGGAATTACAAGTTTCTCAGTTTATTACTGAAAAACTGGCCCCATTTAGATGAGAATTTTGCTATTTCAATGTAGCCGTGCTAAGTTCTAAGCTAAGATCAAAATCTATACTTAATATGAGATACAACTTATAGAATATACCTATAGGTTGACTGGAAGAGATTACTTTTAGTGATAAGGCCGCCTTTTACACTGTAACAAGTTGTAAATTTTAGCACAATTCATGTTACCTCTGTTCTGTACCTAATTGTTTTTACTTACTTACAACTTGACCCAAACTTGATGCTGATGGCAAGGGATGGTGTCTAAGAAAAAGTTTTATTACAGCCAAAAGTGAACGTGATGATAAGATGCAGAGGAGGTTCCGACTTCTGTTACTCAGACCAAGAAATGGACACCATGCTTGCTGATGTTGAAGTCTACAAAAGCTTTGGTGTGGACAGATTTGTCTTTGGAGCTCTTACAGATAAACAGGAAATAGATGAAACAAACTGCAGAAGAATAATAGATGCAGCGCATCCCCTACCGGTGACGTTTCACAGATCTTTTGATTTGTGTATGGACCCAAAAAAAGCTATTGAAAATGTAATAGCACTTGGATTTACAAGACTCTTAACTAGTGGACAACAAAATTTAGCTGATAATGTTAAGGCAATTGAGCTTCTTACCTTTCTTTTCGAAAATTACAGTAAAAAGATAGAGATTATGCCAGGTGCTGGTATTAATTGTGATAATGCACACAAATTTATTGATATTGGATTCAAAATTATTCACAGTTCTTGTAAAAGAACTAGACTTCTACCTGAAGTTGGTAATTTGTGTATGGGAAGTAATGTAATCTATGTAACCGATGAAATCATAGTACAAGAGATGAAGAAAATTATGAAGTCCAATTGAAATTAAATACCTAGGTACATAATTTGAAGGTAAATATATTTTTTTATTTTTTCCTCAATACCTATGATCCTACATAGCAAAAGTAAATGGCCAATTGGCCACATGTGAGTCAGGCTTGCACACCACTATTTATTTGGTTGAATTACATAGGTACAAACCTTGACACAAAGAGAATATAACCACTACGTCCTTGACATACAAACAGACAGATAGGCAGCTACAACAAAGTGATCCTAAAAGAGTTCCATATATCCTATTGGATAGAAGCAGGCGTTACTTTGCGGAAGTCCATGATATTGAAAAAACTAGAAGTTTAATTCGCTATAATCCGCCACAGAAGGTAAATCTATGTGGTACAGTGCGTATCTTGAACTGGCAGCCCGCGATATTCTCCACACCACATAAATCTTCCAAAATAACCTCAACGTACGTTTCACTCCGACACCGGAGCATCTTCAGGAGATGTTGACTCTACAATGCAAGTTTATTTGTTCATTCAGCAGCTCAAATCCAATAATAAAGGATTTGAGCTGCTGAATGAACAAATAACACATTCACCTTTACTCAATTTACATAGTATAGTAGAGGGGATGGGGCGGGGCTATAGTTTGACTCATGCTAAAATAGGTATATAAAAGACAGATTTTGCGACAAAATCGTCACTTCACAATCGTGCATTGTAGAGTCAACATCTCCTGAAGATGCTCCGGCCTCCGGTGTCGGAGTGAAACGTACGTTGAGGTTATTTTGGAAGATTTATGTGGTGTGGAGAATATCGCGGGCTGTCAGTTCAAGATACGCACTGTACCACATAGATTTACCTTCTGTGGCGGATTATAGCGAATTAAACTTCTAGTTTTTTCAATTCCATATATCCATTAATTACTAGCTGACGCCCGCGACTTCGTCCACTTAGTAAACACCATAATTTTCAGAGATAAAAAGTAGTCTTTCCCTGCCCCCCTAGCATGGGCCGAGGCAATTTTCTCCCCGAGGAAAGGATAAAATTTTTATTCCTAAATAAATAAATAAAAACGCTAAATAACGGTGGATAATTAATAGTCCCCAAAGTCCCCGTGAAATATCAAACGGGGATAAACTTCTCCTCTCCCCTGTTGCCGTGCTCTGAGAAGTGGATAAGTCAATTTTATCTCTTGTCAGTGGATAAAATCGGGGGATAAAATTTTTATCTCCGGCCCATGCTAGCCCTGCCCCCCTAGCATGGGCCGGAGATAAAAATTTTATCCCCCGATTTTATCCACTGACAAGAGATAAAATTAACTTATCCACCTCTCAGAGCACGGCAACAGGGGAGAGGAGAAGTTTATCCCCGTTTGACATTTCACGGGGACTCGGGGGACTATTTACCCACCGTTATTAAGCGTTTTTATTTATTTATTTAGGAATCAATTTTTTATCCTTTCCTCGGGGAGAAAATCGTCTTGGCCCATGCTAGGGGGGCTGCAGGTACAAACTAGGTATGTCTGTAACTACGACATTTCATCTAAATCGTTTTAAAAGATGGGTTGTCAATATGTAACAAACAAGGTCACTTTAGTCGCTCACCTGTTGTCCTAGGTGGGCGACGAAAGCAACGCGATACAACGCGACGCGTTACGACTCCATAGACAACCTCCGACCTCCGTGGCGCAGTGTTGAGCGCTGTTGCCTTAACGTGCGGAGGTCCCGGGTTCGATCCCCGGCAGGGTTTGGAAATTTATAATTTCTGAATTTTCCCTGGTCTGGCCGTGGGAGGCTTCAGTCGTGGCTAGTTACTACCCTACCGGTAAAGACGTGCCGCCAAGCGATTTAGCGTTCCGGTACGATGCCGTGTAGAAACCGAATGGGTGTATGGGTTTAATATACTTAACTCCCATGCCCCTAACAGGTTAGCCCACTATCATCTTAGACTGCATCATCACCCTCCATCAGGTGAAATCGCAGTCAAGGGCTAACATGTAGTGGTTAAAAAAAAAAAGGCTAACTTATTTACGCGACAACGTAGGCTACGTGGAGGGTCAGCTACCGTTTGTTCCTGTCGCATGGAGTCGCGTCGCTTCGTATTACCGCGTTTGTCGTTCACCTAAGGAAACGGATCAGGCGTTAAATCGTTCAACGGCTCAAGGAAAATTTAGAAAACACATGAGCAAAAAAAAAAATGTGTGTGTGCAATTCACACACTGCAGAAGTGAAACTTCAGAAAAGTAGCCTACGAGAGAGAGTAACCTACCTATAATATGTCTTGTATTCTATCTCATTCTCTCGCAGGCTAAATCCTATTATGAATATGTTTGTCTCTTTTTAGTGTCGCTTTTTCGTTTCATTGAATTTTCAAATCACAACGATTCTAAAGAAGTTTTACTTCAACAATTTGTTTTTAAGAAATTTCTACAAAACCTCAATTTAACGTGTTTGAAGTGCGAATAACGAACTTGTCGCTAAAATGGTCAGAAAAGATGTTACTATTTTGCGTAATTTATTAAAGGTATAGGCATATTTCGAGAAAAATATCCGAGCTCCCTTTAATGGCGCCATTATTACGCAGAGGGAAACAATATCAGGCGTGGGTCAAAGTCGAAACGACTTTGTTACTGCGACCTTCTCTCCATTAAGAATAATTACCTGCCTACCGTGAAGAGCGTAATGCGTTAGTGAGAGTCTCATTTTGAGTATACATTTATTTTGAACTAGCGCACGCCCGCGATTTCGTTCGCGTGGTATAAGTTTTTGATTCCCACAGGCACTCCTTAATTTTCCGGGATAAATAGAAGCCTATCACCTATGTCACTCTCAAAGTCCTCAACTATACCTACCCATGCAAAAAATCACGTTGATCCGTTTCTCTATTTCGGCGTGATTGAAGGATAAACTCTCTATTTGACGTTCTTGGTGATAGAATTTTCAAAAACTGTGAATCACGTATTTTTTCATTTCAAACCGAAATCTCAAACACCAAGTTTCATGGCTACAGCTTGAAAAATGACGGACTTTCCTACAAACTTTCTACCCCTGTTTCAGCCCTATGGGGGTAGAATTTTCAAAAATGGCGAAACACGTAATATTTCTGCATTTTGAACCGGTATCGGCAGCTCAAATACCAAGTTTCATGGATATAACTTGAAAAATGACGGACTTTCATACAAACTTTACTATTTCCCTATTTTACCCCTTTGGGTGTGGAATTTCGAAAAATCCTTTCTTATTGGATACCTACTCTTCACAAAGAACACACCCTCCAAATTTCATGTCTCTAGGACCAGCGGTTTAGGCTGTGCGTTGATATATAAGTCAGTCAGTCAGTCAGTCAGGACTTTGAATTTTACATATAGGTAGGTACTTAGATCACAAATTCGTACCATATTCCTGGGTAAATTCTTCGCATAAGTACGACAGAGCTATCAGAAATTGTAAGGGTTTTTACGATGGTCATCGCGTCTGTCGGTGGCGTTTGAGATGCACCACACTGCAATGTTAGAACCGATAACATTGTAGGAGGTCGTCCCGCATTGCGTTTTTACCGGTACGCGGTCTCCACTCCAGAACGCGTCTGCCCCAACGGCCATCGGTTCTGCGACAGATATGGCCTGCCCATTGCCACTTCAGCTTACTAATTCCCTGGGATATGTCAGTTAGGTACCTTAGTTTTTTTTTTAATCTGATTTATTTGGGGGCTTTTCTTCACAAAACAATGAACGTCAGCCCCATCGTTCCCTGTGACAAACTTATACCTAACTATAACTAACTAGTTCGATTAATTATCTTAATTTAAAATCAAAAAGCATTCTGGCTGCCTCTGAATCAGGGTCAGCCAGTATGCTTTGAAACACCCCCCACATCATTTGTCTTAAAATCAAACTAACAAATAATTCGCGCCTCTTTATTGCGATACGGACACATTCACCCAACAAGTGTTGGGTATCTTCTTCAACATTGCATAAATCACACTTAGGAGAGTTTACTTTTTTCATCATGAACCCAAACTTGTTGAGAGGAACGTGTCCAGAACGGAGTCTTAGAGCCATAACCATTTGTTGCCGTGTCAATCTCACATCGCAAAACCACGGGACACGAGGAGGTTCGCATTGTATACCTACTCTTATACCAAATTCCCTTGCTTTTTGATCTTTCATCAAAATGCACTTTCCAATTTTTGTAACATTCTTTCATATACTTTCCTAATATTTCGGAATAATTTGGTTTAATTTCTTTTTCAGTACCTTCGGATAATGCTCTTTTTGCCAAATCATCGGCTTTCTCGTTTCCCGTTAGCCCGATGTGAGTGCCACTGCAATTTTAAAGTTACATCACTGGATTGTAAACTATTTATAACATTTAATATCCCATAAGCCACTGATGTACCTCTTTTTCCTTTTACACTACTCATCAAGTGAAGTATTGCACTTTTACTGTCCGTGTAAATTACAATATTTTTAACCCTAAGACTTACAGCATAGCATATTTTCTCCGGCGGATTTCCTCGTTACCCCAAGCTTAAAGACAAAAGTCTTTAACGAGTGCGTCCTACCTGTGAGGCTGTGATCATATTTATATACTAGCTGATGCCCGCGACTTCGTCCGCGTGGACTAAGTTTATTCGATTCCCGCGGGAACTCATTAATTTTCCGGGATAAAAAGTAGCCTATGTATGTATGTATATACGTATATTCTTTATAGCTGATGCCCGCGACTTCGTCCGCGTGGAATAAGTTTTTCAGTTAATTTTCCAGGATAAAAAGTAGCCTATATTACTATCCCACGGTATAATCCCCCTGTAATGGTGAAACACGTACTTCTTCATATTTTAACGAAAGCCCAAATGCTGTTTCATGGCTATAACTTGAGAAATTAAGGATTTTTATACAAACTCTCAACCCCTATTTCACCCCTTCGGGGGTGGAATTTTGAAAAACTGTGAAACACATGTTTTCATTTTCAACCCGCAGCTCATATATCAAGTTTCATGGCTATAACTTGAGAAATTAAGGACTTTCATACAAACTCTCAACCCCTATTTCACCCCTTCGGGGGTGGAATTTTGAAAAACTGTGAAACACATACTATGTTTTTATTTTCAATCCGCAGCTCATATATCAAGTTTCATGGCTATAACTTGAGAAATTAAGGATTTTCATACAAACTCTCAACCCCTATTTCACCCTTTCGGGGGTGGAATTTTGAAAAACTGTGAAACACATATGTTTTCATTTTCAACTCGCAGCTCATATATCAAGTTTCATGGCTATAACTTGAGATATTAAGGATTTTCATACAAACTCTCAACCCCTATTTCACCCCTTCGGGGGTGGAATTTTGAAAAACTGTGAAACAAATATGTTTTATTTTCAACCCGCAGCTCATATATCAAGTTTCATGGCTATAACTTGAGAAATTAAGGACTTTCTTACAAACTCTCAATCCCTATTTCACCCCTTCGGGGGTGGAATTTCGAAAAACTGTGAAACACATATGTTTTCATTTTCAACTCGCAGCTCATATATCAAGTTTGATGGCTATAACTTGAGAAATTAAGGATGTTCATACAAACTCTCAACCCTATTTCACCCCTTCGGGGGTGGAATTTTGAAAAACTGTGAAACACATATGTTTTCATTTTCAACTCGCAGCTCATATATCAAGTTTCATGGCTATAACTTGAGAAATTAAGGACTTTCATACAAACTTTCAACCCCTATTTAACCCCTTCGGGGGTAGAATTTCGGGATAAAAAGTATCCTATGTCCTACCTCGTAGTATGGGCTCAAATCGTGCCAAGTTTCGTTTGAATTCATTCACTAGTTTCGGCGTGATGCGCGGCCAAGATACAGACAGACAGACAGACAGACAGACAGACAGACAGACAGACAAAAATGAAAAAAATACAGATTTGGCTTCAGTATCGAATAATGAGTGCCCTCCAAAAAAAATTTTCAAAATATCTTAAATGTATAGAATTGGACCTTTTACAGTTTTATTATAAGTATAGAAGTAGGTATGTGTAATTTATTTCGAGTTAACAACTAATTAGTACCAGTACCACAACGAGGTAGGTACTGTTTTCTTTTTCTTTGTGCTGTTACCAAAAAGTAGATTCACAACTTGTTTACATTTGCAATAATCATATAGGTTTTGTTGATAGGCAAAGGAAGCCCTTAATGGCGTCTGAAACAGATCTGAAAAGCTGGGCCGATGTCATTAATTTTCATGCCTTTTATTCCGGTGTACCTACATTCAGAAATGCGCTGCGAAGAAAATTTTAAAAGCAGCGTTGTTAATGATTCCTAACACCAAGGTATAATTTGTCTGCTGTTGGCTGGGTTATTTTGATTTAGAATGATTGATGCTGGGTCCCGGGCGTATTTTTTAAAGGTCTACCGAAGCGTGTTTTTAAGTTAAGACCGTATCACTCAATCTTTACCCCACCATCAATCATTTACCTAAAACAAACTACCTAGCATATTTTTTTTTTTTAAACTTTTTCAGTTTGCATTGAAATTTAACGCTGAATAAATTCGATAGAGCTACTTGTGTTAACTTTTTATGCACATTAAAATAAGTTGTAGGTACCTACCTAATATATAGCTACTCGTATTTTCAATGGTACATACCTACCTACTACATAGCAAATACATTAATATATATATAGCTGCTCGTGCTGACTGACATATTGATCACCTCTCCTGTAAAATTTTGTATGAAAACTTTTTTTTTCACTCATCGTTTCGTATAGAAGACAAAAATTCATGGGGAGGAAAAATACGAAGAGAGCTGATGATTGAGGATTTCGAAGACGGATGAAGAGCACCAGCCAGGGTATCGAAGATAGGTGGGGGGTGCTCGACCAAATGTCACTCGAAACTTCATCCAATTGACAGTGAGCTGAAAAAAAATTCAAAATGGCGGATTTAAGATGGCCGCCATACAAATTTCTTCGGTGTCTATCTCGGAGAGTATAAAAGATGGAAGAGTGGTTTCTTGGCAAAAGATGATCAGGACATGAGGGTCTACTTGATGAACAGGAAAAAAATTCAAGATGGCGGAATTTATTTTTCCATAGAAAATGTATGGCGAATATTGACGGTTCCTTTTCAAAATTTGTTTTTATGGAAGAATTCTCATTTTGACGAATGGTTTGAAGAAAAAATATGGAGAGAGATGAAGATCGAAGGTTCGGATGATGGGTGAGGAGCACGGTCAGGGTATTAAAGATAGGTAGGGGCTGCTAAAACAAAAAATACTCGAAACTTCATCCAATTGACAGTGAGCTGAAAAAAAATTTCAAAATGGCAGATTTAAGATGGCCGCCATACAAATTCCGTCGGTGTCTATCTCGGAGAGTATAAAAGATGGAAGAGTGGTTTCAAGAAACCAAGCAAGGCAAAAGATGATCAGAACATGAAGGTCTACTTGATGAACAGGAAAAAAATTCAAGATGGCGGAATTTATTTTTCGATAGAAAATATATAGCGAATATTGAAGAGGCTACAAGTGTAGAACTATGCAAGACTACGGTTCCTTTTCAAGATTTGTTTTTGTGGAAGAAATCTCATTTTGACGAATGGTTCGGAGAAAAAAATATGGAGAGAGATGATGATCGAAGGTTCGGATGATGGGTGAGGAGCACGGTCAGGGTATTAAAGATAGGTACCTACTTAGGGGCTGCTCAAACAAAAAGGGAGGGGCGGGGGGTTGATGGTCTTTGTTTTATGTTTTTCCTTTATGAGAATTTTCTTTTACGTCAGACGCTTGGCGTGCTGGCGCTTCCACTGTGCTCACTAGCATAGCAGTGTGTTGTTAAGATCAGAACACGTAGACAGTAAACCAGCTGCCCGATTATGTAAGAATTGTCGATCAAATCGTCAAAGTTCGGCGTCAAAGTAAAATAAACCATAACAGCATTGAATTAGAGCTCAATTTCGTGTTTCGAAATTGAGCTCTAATTTAATGCTGTTATGGTTTATTTTACTTTGACGCCGAACTTTGACGATTTGATCGGCCATTCTTACATAATCGGGGGGCAGGATAGTAGGACAGCGAGTAAGTAGACAGTGGACCACGCGCTCCAGTACGCGGTCCGCTTTAGCGGGCCGCGCAGCCACGCGCCATACTAGTTAATATATATATAGCTGCTCGTGCTGACTCATTGATCACCTCTCCTGTAAAATTTTGTATGAAAAAATTTTTTTTTACTCTACGTTTCGTATAGAAGGCAAAAATTCATTCGGAGGAAAAATACGTAGAGAGCTGATGATTGAGGATTTCGAAGACGGATGAAGAGCACCAGCCAGGTTATCGAAGATAGGTGGGGGGTGCTCGACCAAATGTCACTCGAAACTTCATCCAATTGACAGTTAGCTGAAAAAAATTTCAAAATGGCGGATTTAAGATGGCCGCCATACAAATTTCGACGGTGTCTATCTCGGAGAGTATAAAAGATGGAAGAGTGGTTTCTTGGCAAAAGATGATCAGGACACGAGGGTCTACTTGATGAACAGGAAAAAAATTCAAGATGGCGGAATTTATTTTTCCATAGAAAAGGGTATTGAAGATAGGTGGGGGGTGCTCGACCAAATGTCACTCGAAATTTCATCCAATTGACAGTGAGCTGAAAAAAATTTCAAAATGGCGGATTTAAGATGGCCGCCATACAAATTTCGTCGGTGTCTATCTCGGAGAGTATAAAAGATTGAAGAGTGGTTTCTTGGCAAAAGATGATCAGAACATGAAGGTCTACTTGATGAACAGGAAAAAAATTCAAGATGGCGGAATTTATTTTCCATAGAAAATGTATGGCGAATATTGAAGAGGCTACAAGTGTAGAACTATGCAAGACTACGGTTCCTTTTCAAGATTTGTTTGTATGGAAGAAATCTCATTTTGACGAATGGTTCGGAGAAAAAAATATGGAGAGAGATGATGATCGAAGGTTCGGATGATGGGTGAGGAGCACGGTCAGGGTATTAAAGATAGGTACCTACTTAGGGGCTGCTCAAACAAAAAGGGAGGGGCGGGGGGTTGGTGGTCTTTGTTTTATGTTTTTCCTTTATGAGAATTTTCTTTTACGTCGGACGCTTGGTGTGCTGGCGCTTCCACTGTGCTCACTAGCATAGCAGTGTGTTGTTCAGATCAGAACACGTAGACAGTAAACCAGCTGCCCGATTATGTAAGAATTGTCGATCAAATCGTAAAAGTTCGGCGTCAAAGTAAAATAAACCATAACAGCATTGAATTAGAGCTCAATTTCGTGTTTCGAAATTGAGCTCTAATTTAATGCTGTTATGGTTTATTTTACTTTGACGCCGAACTTTGACGATTTGATCGGCCATTCTTACATAATCGGGGGGCAGGATAGTAGGACAGCGAGTAAGTAGACAGTGGACCACGCGCTCCACTACGCGGTCCGCTTTAGCGGGCCGCGCAGCCACGCGCCATACTAGTTAATATATATATAGCTGCTCGTGCTGACTGACTGACTCATTGATCACCTCTCCTGTAAAATTCTGTATGAAAAATTTTTTTTTCACTCATCGTTTCGTATAAAAGACAAAAATTCATTCGGAGGAAAAATACGGAGAGAGGTGATGATTGAGGATTTCGAAGACGGATGAAGAGCACCAGCCAGGGTATCGAAGATAGGTGGGGGGTGCTCGACCAAATGTCACTCGAAACTTCATCCGATTGACAGTTAGCTGAAAAAAATTTCAAAATGGCGGATTTAAGATGGCCGCCATACAAATTTCGACGGTGTCTATCTCGGAGATTATAAAAGATGGAAGAGTGGTTTCTTGGCAAAAGATGATCAGGACATGAGGGTCTACTTGATGAACAGGAAAAAAAATGCAAGATGGCGGAATTTATTTTTCCGTAGAAAAGGGTATTGAAGATAGGTGGGGGATGCTCGACCAAATGTCACTCGAAATTTCATCCAATTGAAAGTGAGCTGAAAAAATTTTCAAAATGGCGGATTTAAGATGGCCGCCATACAAATTTCGTCGGTGTCTATCACGGAGAGTATAATAGATGGAAGAGTGGTTTCTTGGCAAAAGATGATCAGAACGATGGTTGAGCGAAGCAATGGCTGGATCATGCGTCATGCTCGTGAACGGGTGCCACCGTCGGAAATGGGGCTGCCTCTGTCTGCCAGTCTTGGCGTGTATTGAATATTGTAGGTATGCTCGTGAAAAAAGCTTACTATACAATCGAAGATTACGTAAATGATAAAAAAAACAGCGTGGATTTGATTCGCTCCAGCTATGCGTGGGACTGCAGTTACTTGTATCATTATGATGATTGTAAGTTTTGATGGAAAAGAGCAACCACCGAGTTTCTTGCTGGCTCTTCTCGGTAGGAATGGCATTCCGAACCAGCGGTAGATTCATATTATAACGATTCAAAAGCGCTTGTAAAAGCTTATTTGAATAAAAAACATTTTGAATTTTGAATTTTGAATTTTAGAACATGAAGGTCTACTTGATGAACAGGAAAAAAAATTCAAGATGGCGGAATTTATTTTCCATAGAAAATGTATGGCGAATATTGAAGAGGCTACAAGTGTAGAACTATGCAAGACTACGGTTTCTTTTCAAGATTTGGTTTTATGGAAGAATTCTCATTTTGACGAGTGGATCGGAGAAAAAATATGGAGATGATCGAAGGTTCGGATGATGGGTGAGGAGCACGGTCAGGGTATTAAAGATAGGTAGGGGCTGCTCAAACAAAAAATACTCGAAACTTCATACAATTGGCAGTGAGCTGAAAAAAAATCCGAAATGGCGGATTCAAGATGGCGGCCATCTCAGAGAGTATTTAAAATATGGAAGAGTGGTTTTTGGGTAGAAAATTATCAGGGCCTGAAAGTCTACTTGATGAGCAAAAAATTAAGATGGCAGAAAACCACAATCTACGAACACTGAAGAGAGTAGAAGAAGTTAGGAAATATGCATGATTTTTAAATGGTTTTTTTACAAGATTTGTTCTTTATGGAAGAATAATTATTGTCGGTTCACCATTACGAAAGCCAGGTTGCCGAAGTTCGATGGCACCCAAAGGTATACAAAGGGGTGAGGGGCGGGGGGTTGGTGGTCTTTGTTTTATGTTTTTTCCTTTATGAGAATTTTCTTTTACGTCGGACGCTTGGCGTGCTGGCGCTTCCACTGTGCTCACTAGCATAGCAGTGTGTTGTTCAGTTCAGAACACGTAGACAGTAAACCAGGATAGTAGGACAGCGAGTAAGTAGACAGTGGACCGAGCGGTCCACTACGCGGTCCGCTTTAGCGGGCCGCGCAGCCACGCGCCATACTAGTTAATATATATATAGCTGCTTGTGCTGACTGACTGACTCATTGATCACCTCTCCTGTAAAATTTTGTATGAAAAATTTTTTTTTCACTCATCGTTTCGTATAAAAGACAAAAATTCATTCGGAGGAAAAATACGGAGAGAGCTGATGATTGAGGATTTCGAAGACGGATGAAGAGCACCAGCCAGGGTATCGAAGATAGGTGCGGGGTGCTCGACCAAATGTCACTCGAAACTTCATCCAATTGACAGTTAGCTGAAAAAAATTTCAAAATGGCGGATTTAAGATGGCCGCCATACAAATTTCGACGGTGTCTATCTCGGAGAGTATAAAAGATGGAAGAGTGGTTTCTTGGCAAAAGATGATCAGGACATGAGGGTCTACTTGATGAACACGAAAAAAATTCAAGATGGCGGAATTTATTTTTCCATAGAAGAGGGTATTGATGATAGGTTTTGGGTGCTCGAACAAATGTTACTCGAAACTTCATCCAATTATTGACAGTGAGCTGAAAAAAAAATTCAAAATGGCGGGTTTAAGATGGCCGCCATACAAATTTCGTCGGTGTCTATCTCGGAGAGTATAAAAGATGGAAGAGTGGTTTCTTGGCAAAAGATGATCAGGACATGAAGGTCTACTTGATGAACAGGAAAAAAATTCAAGATGGCGGAATTTATTTTTCAATAGAAAATGTATGGAGAATATAGAACTATGCAAGACTACGGTTCCTTTTCAAGATTTGTTTTTATGGAAGAATTCTCATTTTGACGAATGGTTCGGAGAACAAATATGGAGAGAGATGATGATCGAAGGTTCGGATGATGGGTGAGGAGCACGGTCAGGGTATTAAAGATAGGTAGGGGCTGCTCAAACAAAAAGGGAGGGGCGGGGGGTTGGTGGTTTTTGTTTTAATGATTTTCCTTTATGAGAATTTTCTTTTACTTCGGACGCTTGGCGTGCTGGCGCTTCCACTGTGCTCACTAGCATAGCAGTGTGTTGTTCAGATCAGAACACGTAGACAGTAAACCAGCTGCCCGATTATGTAAGAATTGTCGATCAAATCGTAAAAGTTCGGCGCCAAAGTAAAATAAACCATAACAGCATTGAATTTGAGCTCAATTTCGTGTGTCGAAATTGAGCTCTAATTTAATGCTGTTATGGTTTATTTTACTTTGACGCCAAACTTTGACGATTTGATCGGCCATTCTTACATAATCGGGGGCCAGGATAGTAGGACAGCGAGTAAGTAGACAGTGGACCACGCGGTCCACTACGCGGTCCGCTAGCGGGCCGCGCACCCACGCGCCATACTAGTTAATATATATATAGCTGCTCGTGCTGACTGACTGACTGATTGATCACCTCTCCTGTAAAATTTTGTATGAAAAATTTTTTTTTCACTCATCGTTTCGTAAAAAAGACAAAAATTCATTCGGAGGAAAAATACGGAGAGAGCTGATGATTGAGGATTTCGAAGACGGATGGAGAGCAACAGCCAGGGTATCGAAGATAGGTGGGGGGTGCTCGACCAAATGTCACTCGAAACTTCATCCAATTGACAGTGAGCTGAAAAAAAATTCAAAATGGCGGATTTAAGATGGCCGCCATACAAATTTCGTCGGTGTCTATCTCGGAGAGTATAAAAGATGGAAGAGTGGTTTCTCGGCAAAAGATGATCAGGACATGAAGGTCTACTTGATGAATAGGAAAAAAATTCAAGATGGCGGAATTTATTTTTCCATTGAAAAGGGTATTGAAGATAGGTGGGGGGTGCTCGACCAAATGTCACTCGAAACTTCATCCAATTGACAGTGAGCTGAAAAAAAATCCAATATGGCGGATTTAAGATGGCCGCCATACAAATTCCGTCGGTGTCTATCTCGGAGAGTATAAAAGATGGAAGAGTGGTTACTTGGCAAAAGATGATCGGGACATGAAGGTCTACTTGATGAACAGGAAAAAAATTCAAGATGGCGGAATTTATTTTTCCATAGAAAATGTATGGCGAATATTGAAGAGGCTACGCCTACAAGTGTAGAACTATGCAAGACTACGGTTCCTTTTCAAGATTTGTTTTTATGGAAGAATTCTCATTTTGACGAATGGTTCGGAGAAAAAATATGGAGAGAGATGTTGATCGATGGTTCGGATGATGGGTGAGGAGCACGGTCAGGGTATTAAAGATAGGTACCTACTTAGGGGCTGCTCAAACAAAAAGGGAGGGGCGGGGGGTTAGTGGTCTTTGTTTTATGTTTTTCCTTTATGAGAATTTACTTTTACGTCGGACGTTTGGCGTGCTGGCGCTTCCACTGTGCTCTGCACTAGCATAGCAGTGTGTTGTTCAGATCAGAACACGTAGACAGTAAACCAGCTGCCCGATTATGTAAGAATGGCCGATCAAATCGTAAAAGTTCGGCGTCAAAGTAAAATAAACCATAACAGCATTAAATTAGAGCTCAATTTCGTTTCGAAATTGAGGGGGGGGGCAGGATAGTAGGACAGCGAGTAAGTAGACAGTGGACCACGCGGTCCACTACGCGGTCCGCTGTAGCGGGCCGCGCAACCACGCGCCATACTAGTTATATATATATAGCTGCTCGTGCTGATTCACTCATTGATCACCTCTCCTGTAAAATTTTGTATGAACATTTTTTTTTTCACTCATCGTTCCGTATAGAAGACAAAAATTCATTCGGAGGCAAAATACGGAGAGAGCTGATGATTGAGGACTTCGAAGACGGATGAAGAGCACCAGCCAGAGTATCGAAGATAGGTGGGGGGTGTTCGACCAAATGTCACTCGAAACTTCATCCAATTGACAGTGAGCTGAAAAAAAATTAAAAATGGCGGATTTAAGATGGCCGCCATACAAATTTCGTCGGTGTCTATCTCGGAGAGTATAAAAGATGGAAGAGTGGTTTCGTGGCAAAAGACGATCAGGACATGAAGGTCTACTTGATGAACAGGAAAAAAATTCAAGATGGCGGAATTTATTTTTCCATAGAAGAGGGTATTGAAGATAGGTGGGGGGTGCTCGACCAAATGTCACTCGAAACTTCATCCAATTGACAGTGAGCTGAAAAAAAATTCAAAATGGCGGATTTAAGATGGCCGCCATACATATTTCGTCATGTCTATCACGGAGAGTATAAAAGATGGAAGAGTGGTTTCTTGGCAAAAGATGATCAGGACATGAGGGTCTACTTGATGAACAGGAAAAAAATTCAAGATGGCGGAATTTATTTTTCCATAGAAAATTTAGGTATGGCGAATATTGAAGAGGCTACAAGTGTACGGTTCCTTTTAAAAATTTGTTTTTATGGAAGAATTCTCATTTTGACGAATGGTACGAAGAAAAAAATATGGAGAGAGATGATAATCGAAGGTTCGGATGATAAGTGAGGAGCACGGTCAGGGTATTAAAGATAGATAGGGGCTGCTCAACCAAAAAATACTCGAATATTCATACAATTGGCAGTGAGCTGAAAAAAAAATCCAAAATGGCGGATTCAAGATGGCGGCCATCTCAGACAGTATTTAAAAGATGGAAGAGTGGTTTTTGGGTAGAAAATTATCAGGGCCTGAAAGTCTACTTGATGAGCAGAAAAAATTAAGATGGCAGATTCTGCCATCTTAATTTTTTGCTCATCAAGTAGACTTTCAGGCCCTGATAATTTTCCACCCGAAAACCACAATCTACGAACATTGAAGAGAGTAGAAGAAGTGAAATATGCATGATTTTGAAATGGGTTTTTACTAGATTTGTTCTTTATGGAAGAATAATTATTGTCGGTTCGCCATTACGAAAGCCAAGTTGCCGAAGTTCGATGGCACCCAAAGGTATACAAGGGGGTGAGGGGCGGGGGGTTGGTGGTCTTTGTTTTATGTTTTTTTCCTTTATGAGAATTTTCTTTTACGTCGGACGCTTGGCGTGCTGGCGCTTCCACTGTGCTCACTAGCATAGCAGTGTGTTGTTCAGTTCTAAACACGTAGACAGTAAACCAGGATAGTATGACAGCGAGTAAGTAGACAGTGGACCGAGCGGTCCACTACGCGGTCCGCTTTAGCGGGCCGCGCAGCCACGCGCCATACTAGTTATTAATATATATATAGCTGCTCGTGCTGACTGACTCATTGATCACCTCTCCTGTAAAATTTAGTATGAACATTTTTTTTTTCACTCATCGTTTCGTATAGAAGACAAAAATTCATTAAGAGGAAAAATACAGAGAGAGTTGATGATTGAGGATTTCGAAGACGGATGAAGAGCACCAGCCAGGGTACCGAAGATAGGTGGGGGGTGCTCGACCAAATGTCACTCGAAACCTCATCCAATTGGCGGTAGTTGAAAAAAAAATTCAAAATGGCGGATTTAAGATGGCCGCCATACAAATTTCGACGGTGTCTATCTCGGAGAGTATAAAAGATGGAAGAGTGGTTTCTTGGCAAGAGATGATCAGGACATGAGGGTCTACTTGATGAACAGGAAAAAAATGCAAGATGGCGGAATTTATTTTTCCATAGAAAAGGGTATTGAAGATAGGTGGGGGGTGCTCGACCAAATGTCACTCGAAACTTCATCGAATTGAAAGTGAGCTGAAAAAATTTTCAAAATGGCGGATTTAAGATGGCCGCCATACAAATTTCGTCGGTGTCTATCACGGAGAGTATAAAAGATGGAAGAGTGGTTTCGTGGCAAAAGATGATCGGGACATGAAGGTCTACTTGATGAACAGGAAAGAAAATTCAAGATGGCGGAATTTATTTTTCCATAGAAAATGTATGGCGAATATTGAAGAGGCTACAAGTGTACGGTTCCTTTTAAAAATTTGTTTTTATGGAAGAATTCTCATTTTGACGAATGGTACGGAGAAAAAAATATGGAGAGAGATGATAATCGAAGGTTCGGATGATAAGTGAGGAGCACGGTCAGGGTATTAAAGATAGATAGGGGCTGCTCAAACAAAAAATACTCGAAACTTCATACAATTGGCAGTGAGCTGAAAAAAAACCAAAATGGCGGATTCAAGATGGCGGCTATCTCAGGCAGTATTAATAAAAGATGGAAGAGTGGTTTGTTCATGGCGGAATTTATTTTCCATAGAAAATGTATGGCGAATATTGAAGAGGCTACAAGTGTAGAACTATGCAAGACTACGGTTCCTTTTCAAGATTTGTTTTTATGGAAGAAATCTCATTTTGACGAATGGTTCGGAGAAAAAAATATGGAGAGAGATGATGATCGAAGGTTCGGATGATGGGTGAGGAGCACGCGGTTAGGGTGTTAAAGATAGGTACCTACTTAGGGGCTGCTCAAACAAAAAGGGAGGGGCGGGGGGTTGGTGGTCTTTGTTTTATGTTTTTCCTTTATGAGAATTTTCTTTTACGTCGGACGCTTGGCGTGCTGGCGCTTCCACTGTACTCACTAACATAGCAGTGTGTTGTTCAGATCAGAACACGTAGACAGTAAACCAGCTGCCCGATTATGTAAGAATTTTCGACCAAATCGTAAAAGTTCGCATTGAATTAGCATTGAATTAGAGCTCAATTTCGTGTTTCGAAATTGAGCTCTAATTTAATGCTGTTATGGTTTATTTTACTTTGACGCCGAACTTTGACGATTTGATCGGCAATTCTTACATAATCGGGGGGCAGGATAGTAGGACAGCGAGTAAGTAGACAGTGGACCACGCGGTCCAGTACGCGGTCCGCTAGCGGGCCGCGCAGCCACGCGCCATACTAGTATAATATGTATCTACTAATAATATAACGAAAGTGTGTTTGTTTGTTGGATGGTACATAGCGCCGCAACATAATAACGTACCTAATGATATTTAAATAACTACATTACTAGAAAAACGGATCAACGTTATTTTTTTCAAGCTTAACTAAGTATATAGAAAGCTTATAACCTGGATAGTGACATAGACATTTCAGGATTTTTATTCCGGAAATTCAAAATAATTAGAGAGCTGAATATTTTAAATTGTAATACTTACCACAATCCAAGTGGATTATCAAAGCCCCGGGTATTATCTGGATAAAATACGTCAGTCTTCATATTATATTCTGTCTCATGAAAGCGAGAGATGTCAGAAAGGCTTTATCCAGTCTAATAAGTAGGTACCTAATGGGGGAAGAGGAATGAAAAAGAAAAAGGCTATTAAAAAGATTTCATTTATTTAGGTGGATTCAAGTGAACAGTTATAATTGTTTCTCTAATTCAATAATTATACCTAAATTAGTTAGTCTAAGGTATAAAATAAGGCTGTATGTGAAATGTGAAGACGCTTACTCTAAGGCAGTTCTTGCTTACCGTGTCGTGCAACAGATGCCTTGTAGTGTAACTTGTTGTTCTATTACTTAACTTGATATAATTGTTCGGAAATTCTTTAGATCTTAAAAATTTTTTTTTAACGGACAATGGAGAGAGCTATGCTTGCAGTATCCCTGCGTGATCAAATCAGAAATGAAGTGTCGTAAATAGGTACCTAATTGCTTTTATAATAATTTATGAGAGTGATAAAAAATACATATAGAGCCTAGAGATCTACTTAGATCCTTTTAATATAAAAAGAACTTTTCGTACCACTTGCTCAAAAAAGTGACATTCTATGCCACAAAAAGCGAACATAACAATAGTCATTGTTAATCTGTTAAAAACAGGGAAAGAAAATTGTACTGAATTTCATTCATCCTCTAGGGGGAGAATGTGATTTAAATTTGGAATACTTACCGAAATTTATACTGAACTACATCTGTGTTTACACCATTGAGTTTGTATATATAAAGCATTAGGTATACATCTTTTTGAAAGAGGAATACGCATTTATTATGCAGTTATGATTATTAAATAAAATGACGAAAACCGACGAGGCCGTATGAGCTTGATGCCTTTGCTTTTCCGACAAAAAATATTAGTCTAGGAATTTGCCGCGTTATTGTTTTCTTTAAATACATACATAAACGTTAAGTTTATTTTAATTTATTTTTATAAATAAGTTAATGTTCTAAAAATACGTTACGATGTTAAATCAAAGCGACAGTGAGAGTGAATTGTCGAACAAAAATGTAAGTCTCTCTATCAATAATTGGACCAATGTTTCGAATTTTAACTTTTACTTTTAATTGTCATTATCCATACTATCCATACTAATATTATAAATGCGAAAGTGTGTTTGTCTGTCTGTCTGTCGGTCTGTCTGTCTGTCTGTCTGTCTGTCTGTCTGTCTGTCTGTCTGCTACGCTTTCCCGGCCCATCTTTTCAACCGATTTTGCGGAAATTTGGTATAGAGGTAGGTTATATCCCGGGGAAGGACATAGGCTACTTTTTATCCCGGAAAATTAAGGAGTTCCCACGGGAATCGAAAAAACTTAGTCCACGCAGACGAAGTCGCGGGAATCATCTAGTTTTTAATAAATGTCTCATATTATTATTGTGTTAATTTTTTCGCAAATGGTACGAAAAGTAGAGTATTTTCCTCGGTGATAAAGCTGTCTTAGTCTTGGGTGAACTTAAATCCCTCGCTACACTCAGGACTCGTCTTAAATCCCTCGCTTCGCTCGTGATTTAATCGTTCTTAACACCCTCGCTACGCTCGGGAGTAAATCTCGAGTACTTCGTTACGCTCGCGATTTAAATCGTCACCCGCGACAGAAGACACTGCTTTATCCCCTTGGTTAATAATCTACTATTAAATTGCTCTATTTTACAAGTTGAATTTGTGCTACGTGTGTTTCATTTCAAAGTTACACTTTAAGGCTTAATGTTTTAAAATATAATTTATTATTTACATCGTAACATTACAAAAGAAGCTCCTATTACCTAAATATCATAGTAATTGGTCAAATTGCACAAGTTTAGGGTAGGTAAAGCGTTTCATTTCCATATGCAAGCTAATTTTTCATCTGAAGTAGGTACCTACCGAGGTAGGTACTTAGTATATCTATCTTAAATTTTAATGTCTAACAATCTTTTACTTTTTTTCATTATTTGTGCATATTAACCGATTCGGTGTTAGTTTTTCGGATACTTAATCAGAACAAGATCTGTTATCAACTTATCTGGTAACAAGTAGGACATTTAGGTAAATCTTCGTCTTTGAATGTAGTTTATCGAACATAAGAAATAGCTGTGTTAAAAAACCTTTATTTTATAAAGGTTGGATTGTTCGTATTCCAAACTAGTAGACTCAAGTAAAATATCATTGGTCTAAAAAAACAACGCAATAATTGTCTTTATTTTTTTTTGTATTTAGGTAGGTAAGTACCTACTAGGTACGTGAAAAATGTCAACAATTATTATGAAATATGCTTTACATAATATTAATAAAAAGCTTTTTATAGAAAATGTAGTTTCTTATCAGATAATTAAGAACTATAGGTATTAAGGACTGTTAAATTTGAAGTGTTCTACTACTTATGGTTCTACTCAATTGGGTATTTGACTACTTACTAGTGAAATAAATTATTTTTTAGTGATTATTAAATAAAGGATCTCCCAAAAGTCGTTATATCCACGTCCCCTGAAAGTTTTATGTTGATTGAAACTATCGATTAAAGTAAAAAAGAGCGTCGAACTTTGATGATGTTACAATTCAAAATTTCATACTAAATCCCATAATAAGCAAGCGCTTTAACGTTTGAAAAAAAGTTGCTGATTTGACTAATTGTCAAATACTCAATTATTCTAAGAGTAGGTACCTACTTTATACACTATAGGGTCTAACTTTCGAAGTAGGTATCACAGTAGCTGCCATCTACGTAAAGCAGGTAGGTACTTACTAACTCAGCGACTACGCCGTCAGCAGGAACCTAAAATAGTAGTTTATGCAACTGTCATATAATGAAGGGTATTAAAACACGAGTGTGAGTTTATGAAACGAGCGCAGCGAGTTTCATAATAGTAACGAGTGTTTTAATACCCGTGTTATATGCAGTTGCATACACTACTTTATCTTCACTGATGCAATTTATCAAACAACAAGAGTAAAAGCTGACAATAGTTTATGTATATACGTGTATTGTCACAGTGAACTTGCCGCCATTAAAATCTAACCAATGAGAGCGCAGCTGCGCGCGCAGGGCCAATCAGAAGCGAGCGCGCGCTGTTCGTTTTTTATTTAATTGGCACAAGATCTTACCAAAGAGTTTTGTGTATGTAAGTTTAGTAGTTTCGACGAAGTTTTCACGTATAACCCAACTGTTTTCAAAAGCCAGCCTAATATCAAAATTTTATACAACTTGTATGAGGATTTTGACATAAGGCTCGCCAGGTTAATTGGTCGCGTTTTATTGATGTTATAATGAGATTTTACGATATCGATGTGGATATTATACCATCATGTGAAATTGCTTAAATTGAGTGTTTTGTTATCTGCGCTATAACAGTAGTAATTATAAGTCAAGTATTGGAAACATAAGTAGAATGTTATAACATTAGTGTAGATAAAGCACATAACATATCTTTGTACTGCAAGGTTAATTTAGGACACTAAAGATCGGGCTATGTGGCTATATCCACATAAATGTACCTATAGTTTACGTATAAGTAGGTATATGTTGTTATTCGCTAAATACCTTTAATACGTTTATAATGTAAATTATTAACATATTTTGTATAAGTATGCGAAATTCCGTCCTAATTATTGACATGATACAATGAAACAGTTCGGTTTGTCTTATAATGTCGTAAGTGTTTTTTTTTTTCATTGGCTTGTATAACAGGTAGGTACTGTGAGTTTAACTAGATGTGTAATGAATCATTCAAACAAACATTCAAATATTCAGCAGATTCCACCTCATACATTCCACTGCTACCTACTTTGTTTATTACTCTTTAGCCTATACTATGACAGAATGTCTATTAGTCTTTTTGTCTGGCGCATAGGGTTCAAGTTTAGCTGGTTCTGTATTCAAAGCGCTGTAGTCTACGGGGAATGGCGGTTGTGGTAGGGAATCCTTTGGTGGTACCAGCACCCACTGTCCAGGTCCGTTCGGGTTCTTTCCCATTAGCCAGTTGGTGAAGCAATGTACGAACGTCCCGTAGTCTAGAATGAGGTAGCTATTCTGAAAAAAAATAAAAAATATATTGTTAGTTACTGGCTAGGCAGGCATATAGTCTTTTAAACCTAAATTGTCGTATATCTAATTATTACGAGAGGATGTTTTTAGGGTTCCGTACCCAAAGGGTAAAAACGGGACCCTATTACTAAGACTCCGCTGTCTGTCTGTCTGTCTGTCTGTCTGTCTGTCTGTCTGTCTGTCTGTCTGTCTGTCTGTCTGTCTGTCTGTCTGTCTGTCTGTCTGTCTGTCTGTCTCCAGGCTGTATCTCATAAACCGTGATAGCTAGAAAGCTGAAATTTTCACAAATGATGTATTTCCGTTGCCGCTATAACAACAAATACTAAAAATTAAAAAAATATATATATTAAGGGGGGTCCCCATACAATAAACGTGTTTTTTTCGTATTTTTTTGCTCAATATTAAAAACGGTAACAGGTAGACGGTTCAAATTTTCACAGAATATTAACTTGTATATTACCTTTCAAAATAAATAATTAAATATCAATAAAGTAAATATTAAAGGGGGGCTCCCATACAACAAACGTAATTTTTAAGCAATTTTTTTTAATAATTTAAAACTTACTACAGGTTTGTACGGAACCCTCGGTGCGCGAGTCCGACTCGCACTTGGCCGGTTTTTTTTCTTTCTAGAGAGCGAGAAAATTCACCGAAATCTGCTACCTAGCATTAATGGGGTCAAATTCTGTACCTATCGGGTATTGACGGTAAATACGGGAAGGTAAACATGCCTCAGCTTAGTTCCGCGCCTGATCTTGATTACTTTGTATAGGTACCTACATATAATATACCTATTTCAATCATATTAAATCACAGAATAACGATGATTAGGTACGATATAAACGGCAGCGCCGAGACGACAAATCCCGTCACGTAGATCTACACAAAAACATGATAAAACCATGTACCTATACTTACGCTCGTCATCCTGTCGTAGGCTGTATCGATAATCTCTTCGACTCGCTTAGCAGATAGCCCGATTACTGAGCGGTAAAAAGCTGCCAGGGCCGGCTTTCTTATTTCCCCCGTACCTGGCAATTATGATGTTACAATTTTTATTTTACAAATAATTACCTAATAATCAAATTCCTATCATATACTTACGGTCTACTATGAAATGGTGGATTATTGTACTCAATTTTTATTAAGTATTAATTTACATATACTTAGTAAGTAGGTACATACGACCTCACATTGGGCGCCAATACAGAAATAGCGTCCAACATGGTACCGTTATAATAAGTTAAATAAGTTTGGATGTATAATACACTCCTTCAGGCTGCAATGACTGAACCGATTTGGCTGACAGTTGGAATGAAGATAGCTCGCAACTCATATACCATTTTTGCTCGGAAAAGCAAAGGGTTCCCACGGGGAACTATTAGCGGGCATCTAGGATTACCTACATATTTTATACTTAACTGAAACAAAATGTGTCTATTGCTATAAAATTTAATCGTAGTTATGTAACCTACTTGTATGATAAAGAATGGTTAAAATAAGTAATAATAGACTTGTATAGCTGGGTATTGTTTTTGTGTTGCACTTACGTACTACGTCTAATCAACTGTAGTGCACTTGGAGAGGAGTAAGTCGGTTAAATGAAACGTGTTTAATTAATTAAAAGAGGACTATGCTTTCGCAAACATAACGTGAGGTCAGAATTTTTGTAGAACTTAACACCCATTTTACTCCAACATCCTTTTCTGTTATTAGGTATTTTGTTAGCTTATCCTAGGAAATAAAATAAAATCCTATTAATCAACAAGAAAGAAGTTCCGAGCATCAGCTCCGCAGGCAGATCTTTATAATCTTTGTAATAACGGCAGATCCTTTTGTTTCATTTAGGTATGAATACCGACCGAAAGTTCAAACAAAGAAGTGCCAGATTATTACCTACAATAAGAATTAAAAGGAAACGTGCATCAGAGCTACAAAAATTGTTCCTATTGTATGAAGAGTTGAGTTTTTGCTTGAATGCTTAATTCAGAAACGAAGTGTTTCAAGTAAGCTGTAAAAACGATAGTGGCAAAAAAAGTATCTACAGCTACTTATACCTATATCCTATACTAATATTATAAACAGGTAAAGTCACAGAGTTATAAATTATGTCTGTGGGTAAAGTTTGTGAGGTTGTACTTAGTAGGGGGTAATCTCTGGATCTACTGAACCGAACTACCAATATATTTTAGCTATAAAATGTCTGGTGGAAATTTGTTTTCGATATTATGTTATTTTGTTTGTGGTATGCTTAAAATTCAAAGGAATTTTCAGAGACAGCTCAGAATAAGCTCATATTAGCAACGTAGGTATTCTGTGCTCATAGTAAGAATAGATTGGTATTATGGAATATATTATATAGGTACTATATTATAAATCGTTTTAGAGCGTGTTATAAATCTCGTAAATATAGGGCCGTAGGCAAGGACTGGCTTAAATGGTTGGGCTGAAGCACCCTCGTCTGAACAAGTAATATTGTTCATAAATTACTTGGTAGGTACTTGTTTGAACAATAATTTATTAACCAACAGTGTGCTTTTCCTACGACCGGTGACACGGGTAAACGCTCAGAATGGATAGTAATTTATCACCTAATTATTGAGTCGACTATTTTATACAGGATGGTCAAAATAGAGACGTCAAAAGGTAAAAAATTGATTAATTGTACCTAGACCTATCAGATGTATAGGTACTCCATACCTACAGCGATTTTTGGTAATTTTCGAGTTAATTTTTATTTTAGTTTTATCGTGAGTTAACTTGAGGTTTTTCTGAGCATTTATTTTGTGAACATACGTGTTATGAAGTGTTACGTAATGCATAAAATACTTAATTGTATTAACACAAGTCGGAAATTTTTTGGTTGGAAGTGAAAAATTTACGTTTGACAGGGGTAAAGTCGAATTTTCAACTTTATATTAAAAAGAAAAGCAATAAATACTTACTGTCTCTGTCGATTACATTAAACATAATCTTGCAAAGGTACTGCAGGTAAAGCGGTAAATCAACGAAACGTTTCATTTCTGTGAGTTGTAACGCCCATCTTGCCAACCAGCCTTCGAGGGTAGTTCTTCCAGCCATTCCACCGGCTTCGGGTCCACAAACTCTTCTATAATATGGCAACTCTGCAAACCTGGTAAATAAAATTAGAGACTTGATTTAATTAATTTAGGACTTTAAAAAGGCCAGTTAATTGATCAAGCTGCAGTAATTATTTAATCAATAACATATGGGAAATTATGAACACGTACCTACCTAAGTAAAAAAAACTCATTGAAGAAAATTACCCTTTAATAGGTAGGTACCGATTTTGTTAAATATTTTTTTTCGCAGACCAATATAATTTCTAGCTGTCACTTAAACTGGCCGGTCAATATGTTCGAGTACTTAGATAAGTCCACTTACTTTGTAGGCAGTGGGTTAATAAAATGCTCGATAAATTCTCCTTTGACTTCCAACATCATGTGAAACTCTGACGAATTGCTCGACCAGTCTGCGAAGTGCGCCAGCTTCTGTAAGTTTGCCGCTAAATTAATGCAATTGGTCTAATTCTTAGACTTAGTTTTAACAAAGCGATTAAGACTATTTTGTTCTCCCGCGTTTTGTCACGTTTTCGATTGTAATTAATTGTTTTCAAACGAGAATATCTCTTGGAAAATACTGGTACTTAGTACTTACCTTTTTAAGTAGTTAAAATTTTCATAAGGAGCTTTTAGAAGAAAGAGAAAATAGTCTATTTCACTAAAATTCTTTATCTTGAGATTAAGGTGGATAAGAGGCCGGAGCGCTATGGCGGGCAAAACACATTTCTCTTTGCAGGAAACTCCGTTTCAGGGATTATTATGAACTCAATCTTTGAAATGACGCACGGGAAAATAAGTAGGTTTTACCAACTGTTAGAATTTCAGAGGCTCAGAGCGTGTGATTTATACCTAAGCATCTCTATCTATAGGTACTTATCTACCTAATATTATAAATGTGAAAGGATGGATGGATGCATGGATGTTTGTTACCTACTCAATCACGCAAGAATGGATCTGGATGAAATTTGGCACTGAGTTAGAATACCTATAGACTGTAATAACACATTGGCTACTTTTTATCCCTGAAAATTAAAGAGTCCCCGCGGAAAACAAAAAACCTTAATCTACGCGGACAAAGTCGCGGGCATCAGCCAGTCTTTCATAAGTAGACATTCATTATATTTTGTCTGGTGGGAGGCTTCGGCCGTGGCTAGTTACCACCCTACCGGTAAAGACGTAACGCCAAGCGATTTTAAGCGTTGGGGTAAGATGCCATGTAGAAACCGACTAGGGGTATGGGTTTTATAATATAACTGTCATACCCCTAACAGGTTAGCCCGCTACCATCTTAGACTGCATCATCACTTATACCTACTAGGTGAGATTGCATTCAAGGGCTAGTTTGTAGTGGAATAAAAAAAAGAAAACAAATTTCACTCATCACAAAGTTTAACTTTGCTAAACCTAGATTTTATTGTTTTTATTATCATGCTTAAAGGTACCTCGAAAAAGTTATCAAAATCCTGGTCACAGATGACGTCATCTCGATCGTGGTCCAGAAGCTCGGTGAAGAAAAGCGTCATCTTGTCTGTTTGTATGGAGCTCAGTTGTGCTAACGGCTGCTCCTCCTCCAGGTCTAAGCATTCCAGATCTTGACTGCATCGGTTGACCCATGTCGCTGATATATAATAAAAAAACCTTGCTTAAAACTCAATTCCAACCTAGTGTAATAAGCAGTCATAGCCCATAGGTAGATATATTATCTACTCGTTGGATTCTTGACGTAATTCGCAGTCAGTGGTAACTATACTCGTTGGATTCTTGACGTAATTCGATTCTTCTAGTAAAGAGGGATTAAACGTGCCCCCTTGCTAAATTCCTGGCTGAGATCGAGCTTTGTGGGATTCCACAAAAATAATCATATGTGTAAACTGTCTCCTCATCTCATTCACCCACATTCTCTCAGTATCATTCGCGCTAGTGACTATAATAGATTGCTTAAAAGAAGACGTTAGAAAGCTATAAAAGAAGGCGTTAGAAAGGTATAGGTATTCTGGCATCGAGCTTTGCGGGATTTCACGAAAATAATGTGTGTAAACTGTCTCCTGTTTCGCCCACATTCGCATCATGTTTTTTTTTTTAAAATCCTCTACCAGATAAGTGCACTAGTGACTATAATAGATTGCCTAAAAGAAGGCATTAGAAAGGTAAAGGATAGGTATTCAGGCCCAATGCGAGTTACAGTTGCGTCGGGCGAGGTTATATTCATTCATCGTTAGGTACGTTTAATATCGGTGGTGAATTTTCTTTCCGTAACCAAGTACCTATTTACATGTAGTAGATACTTCGATTTGATCGTATCTGTTGATGGGAAAGTTGAAACGGCTGCTTGCATTATTTATACTGTGGCTAGGGTCGTTGTGAAGATATCGTTACGCCGAAATGAAAAGGCATCGCATCCATACCAAGCTTGATATAACACCGCACTGCGGAACTTATTGTGTTGAAGTTAAATTGGACATGTGTTTATTTGAAAACTGTAACAGGAAAGTTTGTTATCTATTGTGCGAATGCTTTTTAACTTGATAAAGTAGTTAGTAGGCTATTTTCATGTTCTATTGAAATTAATTCAGAGTCCTAAAGTGAATAAAGTTAAGAGTAGTGCCTAGGCATTTTGGACAAACTAGGCAAAAATTTTAACTTTGTAGTTTAATAAATGTATCATTCTCTCTTACAGAGGATGTTGCCAAACAGAGGAGTAAAAGTGATGACACAACAACAGAGACGACCCAAAGGAAGACCTCGAAAAAGATGGATGCATTGTGTAGAAGAAGATCTGCAGAAACATGGAAAGCTCCCTTCATGGAAGAAGGAGGCCAAGGATAGAGCCAGGTGGAGAGAAAATGTGGAGGAGGCCACACAGGCAATATCCACAAACGGTTGTAGCGCCGAAGGAAGTAAATAGGTAGGTACCTAAGTAATTTAATAAAATATGTGATCGTCGAAAATAGTCATTCGTATAGATTTTTTATAACGCCAAAGTGAATAAAATAAAAATCATTTATTATTTTTAAATTTTAATACATTAAATTAATCGTTGAACAACATCATGAACTAATTTTATTATTCAGGTATCTAATCCAGTACTTAAGTACATAGCTTAAAATCTATCTATTAGGTACTTTAAAAGTTAAAAGAATATATCTTATGATAATATCATTAATATTGTTATGAGGATTGCCTATTCGTTTCTTTGATTATAAACTTATGGCAAGGGAAATTATATAGCCTACCCCATACCGGCAAGCGAAGCGGGTTATAAGTTTAACAAAACATAAGTGTTTAAAGTCATCATAATTCTATTCTATTATAATTAGGTACAACTTAATTACATCACGATTGATCAAAATGATTCAATAACCTCAATTGTCTCAGGAACAGCAAAATCTGTATCATCAAATTCACAAGTTTTTGGCATAGCTTCACTGAGTTTGACACTAAAAGGTACCACCACTTTTAACACTCTATTCACTATGTACCATTCGGCTCGTTTCACATCTACCATCATAGGTAACATCCTCACATCGACAAAAGGATCTAGATTGCTTGTCTGTTCAATAATCGTGAACAACACTCTATTTTGGATTTTCACATCAAGGGTAGATTCGTTTAATCCATCAAGGTCATATGAAATCGTATAACCATTGTTTGTATAGGTCTCCGTAATCCAATTTTTGTTATCCTCACAAGTAATCTTCAGAAGGCTGTCCAGTCTGCGGGCGTACCTCAAGACAGTTTCAAAATACTCTGAACGTGTCAAATACTTTTTTGTGCTTTTGCTCTTTTTTGAAGAGCGGGATTCAGCAAAGCTGTTGAGAACTAGAACGGTACACAAAAGTGGTGACCAGTTCATTTTTAATCTGGACGAGTCCTTTAACTTTGAAGACTGAGCTAAGAATGAGTAAATACAAGCATCGATGAATACTAAACAATTATCGGCATACCTATTAGTCACACATGTGGTTTCAGTAAAATTTACTATATAGCAGGAAAATCCTATTTTGATTAAACCATGATGGGAAAAAATAACAAATTCCTAATAATTACAATAACATCAGCTTCGCTCTTAATGTACCTGAATCCTTTTGCAATTTGCATGACTAAGAACGGCAATGTTGTAAATTCTTTACATGGACAGCCCAGATGGCCCCAGTGTCCATGAATCGTAAGATTTTGTGTTTGATCACCCTTTGTTATACAATACCTACTGCCTGTTTTAAAATTTATAGACTAGTGCTTGGCTGCAATCAAATTGCTGGCAAGTAGTGATGCATACTAAGGTGGAGCGGGCTTACCTAGTAGATGGTTATTAATTCTTAAATTGCTTGGTGTAGTTAGTTGCTCTTATGAAAAGAAAAGGGGAAACCGGAAGCTGGTAAAGCTGTTCGAATTAGAAACGAGGCAGCAACTTACTTTACGTTACTTTGCACAATTTGGCTTTCGAGTAGGTATCGAAATTCTTGGGCAATTTGTCAATTTCTAATAATAAACGTGTACCCACCGTATATTTTGCGGTGGCTATTATTCCAACACATAAAATGAACCTACGAGGCTACGTGTCATAAATTCCGCACTCTTGACAGCGGTTTTCAATAAACTTTCCCCAGAGTACTTTTTACTCCAGCGTTTGATGAACACTTCATCTTCATAAATTTAAGGATATTATGTTACGAATTCAGATTTTCCAAGATGTTTATAAAAGCTCAATAGAAAGGCAATAATTATTATAATTGCATGTAGGTAGCCGATCTTAAAGAAATGTGATAGAGTAACCTTATAACCATCTCTCTAATTCTAGTCTAATTTTAATTTAGTTTTCAAAGCTATCCTCGTTACGATTAGCGCATAGGTAAGCATATGAGAAATATGTTCTTGTAATTCGTAGGTATTCATTTATCGTACTTAATAATTTATCTGAAACGTTGAATTCACTATATTCAGAACAATCCAATTTGCAACTAGATTAAACTGCAACGGATTCCCTACAAGCTATGTCGAGAAGCTATATAATCAATCTTGAAACTCAGTGCAATTTCACAAGATTGTAATTTAGCTTGTAAGGAATAAATTGATAGCTACATACAGAATCATAAAATCTAGGAAACATTTTTAATCTTCAAAATATCACATTATGGGAAATGGCTCCCTATATTTACTTTGAAATATGTATGTGAGATATAAGATGCTTCAGATGCGTTGCAGCTCTTTAAATAATTCATGAGAAGACAAACGAATCAAACGTTAGTTTATTTCAAATACCTTATTCCTTTGTTCAGTGCAACTGGAGAGGACAGGATAAAAGACTAAAATAAACATATACTCCATCTGAAATGTACTGACATATATTTTTAACCTACTATGCAGCACGAAGGGAAAGTAATGAAATTATTATTTTCGTATTTCGCATACGATTTTGGAGAGGCGCTTGGGGTATGCAAAATTTCTTTCAGCTGTTTAAAATTTAAATAATTTTGCAACATTTTAAAATGTTTTCTGGAGTCAATTAATACTAGAACATAAATGAATGTTTATTTTAATATATTAACTAGATAAATTAATGGATAATTGTTCAAGAATTGTACATATTTCAATTCTCTCATAGCGAACGCTTGTCGTTTGATGATTTCTTAGTTTTAACTGCTTTCTTTATCTTTTTCGCTTTCCCTATCGCCGTAGCTGCACCTTGCTGGTTCACGTTCCTTATCACCATATTTTTGAATGTGTAAAACCCTCTCTCTTTCAAGTTGGCTGCTCTTGGTGATCTTTTCGGATTATCATTGGCCTTTATGTCCGATGTTACATTTGTATCGCTTACATTTGGATTTACATCCTTTTTGGTTTTATTTTGAGGTTTTTCTTTATCGTGTTCCCTTTTCTTTATTACTTTAGACATTTTTTATAGCAGTAGGAACCACATATAGAAAATTTTGAAATACCGAGCCCACAGGATTTTTATTTTTCTATTAGCTAGTAGCTACTGTCAGTGTCTGGTGTCACTAGTCTTCATCTTGGTTATAATAAACTCAAACTTTTTTCATAATAGTGGAGGTCAAAGACATAGCAGTCGTAATTCCTTCTTCCATGGTCAAAGATTTCATAATAGTGGAGTACAGTGGCGGATTCCAATTTCTGTGATTTTTTTGTTACTACATGTACCTACCTAGTAAGACCAAAGAAGTTAGGATGTACCTATACGTAGTAAAACTTATTGTGACACAGGCGAATGATTTATTATTTCTAAATCCATACATCATCAGTAAAATAGGTAACTATCTGAACTTTCTAAATTAGTGGTTCGCCCCGAACTGAGACCTCGCGGTATCCATAAGATAGTTTTAACTATCTTTTCAATACACTTGCTCGAAAAATGCACTTACAGAGGCAGTAAACAGTGCTTGTAAGTTAAATTTACTGCCCTCGTGCGTTTTTTTTACAGAATTTACTGCCCTCGTGCAGTAAATTTGCAGTTTTTTTAAATTTTTCTAAGACCACTTTATTTCTAAATAAAAAGTTTTCTCGCAAGAAGGTTCATAATGATATTGACTTTGTATATAAAAAACCTAAAAAATAATAACATTTAGATGTGAATTGATGAAATTAATTCATGAAATAAAAAATTGTCTTTAATATAATTAATTAAATTTGTTTTAAGTTTTATGAATCAAAAAATTAAAGGCTGAATAGTCCAGGCTGGGAGTTAAAAGCTAGAACCTGGAGCCATGAAGCCAATTAAAAAAAACGCAATTACAACAACATCGTAATTCCTTCCTCCATGTACAACACAGAGTTATAAGTGATGTACAACAACGCGCCGTAGATACTAAATCTTTAATCTGTGCGCTTTTTTTTAAAAGTTTCATTGCGTTTTTCTTATAAATTATTAAATAATATGAGTGGTTTATGTGATGTGGAATAATAAAATTAAATCAACAATTAGGTATTTTAGATGAAAGAAAAAAATCGTGCTATTAATAACCGCCAAAAATCTCGAAATAAGTACGGGCGTGAGAAACCATTTTCTAGTGAGTACCTTGTACCTACCTACTCGAGTTTTATTTTCAAGTTTTCTCACAAATGTATTGAAAAATATTGTGTGATACACGGGCGTTAAGGTTTTAACTAACTCGTGACGATGGTCAGCCCTCGACTGGCGTCATCGGGCTGACATTAGTCAACTCGTATGTAAAAACCTATTTACCGCCCATATATCACAAACTACTATTACGTTCATAGACATCAGTGCTATCAGTAGACAATTTTTTTATTCCACGTAAGATGGTCCTAATGCCCGGGATACACGAGGCTAGTTTTTCAAGCTATGGATAGCAAGCTAGTGTCAGTAAGCTAGCAAGCTAGTACTTCTGGCTTCGTGTAGACAAAACTAGCTTCATTTCTGAGCTAGTAAGCTAGTAAGCTAGTTTACAAGCCAGGATAGTTTTTAATAGGATGGAGTTCTATTTTTTAGGATAGTAGCGCCCCCCACCACTGATTTTACTATCCTGGCTTGTGTACTAGCTTCATGTAGCCGGCGAAGCTAGTTTTCAGTTGGCTAGTAAGCAGGAACCACGCGTTTTGTTTATTTTTTGGCGTTAGAAGACTCAACAGAATATCAAACAAATCAGGCGTCATTCGCAAAATACTCTTATATTCGTCTAAATCTTCATTGCGAAATTCTTCCAATAGTAAAGCAGATGATCCACGATCATCTCTTCTTAAAATCCACGGTCATGTCCACACCCGTTTTTGTAACTCTTCTTCTAGTTCGTCTAGTGCGAATTGGCACAGTTTTCGAAGTAACTCCTTCAGTCGAATAGTGTTTTTTTTTCGCATGCAGCTCATTTTGGACGTGTGGTCACCTCAGTCACTGCAATAGTACTAGCTTAAAATAATCCTAGCCTCATGTCAACAGAACTAGCATGTTCCAAGCCAGGTCAGCAAGCCAGGACAGTACTAGCTTGCTAGCCTAGCTTGAAAAACTAGCCTCGTGTATCCCGGGCATAACGTCTATTATTTGTGAGCACAAACGAATAAACTTTTACAGAGCGCCATCTATTGACATCATTGTGAAGTTCTGTTAAAAATACTGAAGCTCATTAAAAATTAAATAATTTCGTTTCCTTATAATATTTGTCTAATTTTAGTATAAATTTGTTGTTCAAGTAGGTACAAGATATAATTCACACAATTGATCAAGTTTCAGGCTCAGCCTTTCAGAAAATTCAGAGTTCTGAGGTCAACTTTCGACGTTAGAAAATCTCCACTTTGAAAGCCCCCCATTTCGTCAATTTTAGGGGAAAAATTAAAAAAAAATATGTTTGGACTCTATTCCCAATTATCTTTAAAATGATATACCGCAACCCTATGTAACGCTATAAAAAATATTTTACTTCGCATTCGCTTCTATGAGAGCCCCCCTGAATTAAAGATTTTTATAACTTTTTAAGCCCTTTTCGGTGGAGGCCATCGGTTTACATATTAATTTAAATTTGAAGTAATTACGTTCAGTAATTCAGAAGTTTTATAGCTCTGACAGACGGACGGACGGACGGACGAACGGACAAGTGCAAATTCACTCAAGTAGACTCAGAGACCTTCGCTTCGCTCGGTCAACTATCAAATCAATAAAGAAACATATTCTAGTAACTAATCAAGTACAATAGGTAGACCTTATACTTACTCCAAACATGGACACTCCATCCATGATTTTTCTCGTCTTCGCTATGCTCCGTCTCTTGCATTGGAGTTCCAGGAACTTCCGATTCTGGTAGCGTCCTCCACCGTTTTAACAATTCCTTTGTTTTATCCTTCGTCTTATCGCATGCCTGTCGCCAATTGGTGAAGTATTTGCGGGATACCTTCGGACTCAGTGTGGTCGATTTTGAGTCTTGCCTGCAAAAGTATTTTTTGAATAAGAATTTGAGATGAACCTAATCGTTGTACGGTAGGTAGGTTATGTCTAGTTTGAAAAACTCGACGCTGAAAGAAGTCGAGGATTTAAGAGTGAGATCAAACATTATTTACATACTTGGTAAAGTAAAAGTAAAATCCATACTAATATTATAAATGCGAAAGTGTGTCTGTCTGTCTGTCTGCTACGCTTTCAGGGCCCATCTGTTCAACCAATTTTGATGAAATTTGGTATAGGGATGGTTTGTATCTCGGGGAAGGGCATAGGCTACTTACTTTTTATCCCGGAAAATTAAAGAGTTCCCGTGGGAATCAAAAAATCGTAGTCCACGCGGCCGAAGTCGCGGGCATCATCTAGTATACTTTAATTATGATTTTAGTTACATAATGTATGACTTTTAATAGGTAGATTTTAATTATGCAACTGTTACTTTAATGTACACCAAAACAGAGAGAACAAATCAATAATTTGCACAAGCTGCAACAATAGCGATCTCTTCCAGGCAACCTTTATGGTAGAGAACGCAATAATAACAAGGTTTAAAATAAATGTTGCAAAGTCATCTTAAAACAAAAATACGGTAAAGTGGTAGCCGTAGCTTCTGCAAAGCTTGTTACAATATAAGCCAGCTTTTAGAAAACTTGGCAGAATGTATGTCGTAAAATTTTCTACGCGTGCGATTTCTTTAAAATTAGATACATACCGTACCCTGTTAATACGAAGATATAATTTCTATTTATTGTGCTTTTTTAAAAAATTGTTATGTTTTTAAATGTTCCTATATTGTTCTTCTTTGAACCACAGGAACTTGAACAATACGTAACTAACGTATTGTTCAAGTTCGTTTAACTAACTACGTACTGCAGTTCGCGCGCGAGTTGAATGCAGAGTAAATGTATGTGTCACCATACATTTGCTCTGCATTCAACTCGTGCGCGAACTATAGTTATAATTCAATGAAATACTAATAGAAACAGAATACTAAAATATTTTCATGTGGGGAAAATCTATACCTACTTTTATACTAATATTATAAATGCGAAAGTTTGGATGGATGGATGGATGGATGGGTAGATGGATGGATGGTGGGCAACAAAATTAACAGATCTAAAATTACTGCAATCAATACGGAAGTGTAAGTATCTGTCTGTCTGTAATTATGTATGCTACGGTTTCACAGTCCATCCGTTCAACCGATTTTGACGAAATTTGGTACAGATTGGAGGCTGCATTCCAGTGAAGGATATAGTATAGGCTTGAAAATCAAAGAATTCCAACAGGATTTTTCAAAAACCTACATTCACGAGAACGAAGTTCCGGGCACCTCGCTTAGTTTAGAGATTTGTTTGTACCTACCTCAAGTGGCCTAGTTGCGACAATGCATAGCCTTCGTTTGCGATTGTGGAACCAAGTCGGTAACTGGATGGGTGACCGAATTTGCAAGTCCTAATTTTGTCTTCTCGTGTCCTCTGTGCCTCGGAGAATACATTAAGCCGTCGGTCCCGGTTATTATCACTAACATCTGATAATAATGGTTAGTAATCTAAGAGTTGAAATAGTACTCTTAGTAGAGTCGTATGCGGAAGGACCCGGGACATTATATGATTAACTAGCTGATGCCCGCGACTTCGTACACGTGGATAGAGGTTTTCTGGTTCCCGCGGGAACTCTTTAATTTTCCGGGATAAAAAGCAGCCTATGAGCTATTCCAGACTATAATCTATCTCTGTGCCAAATTTCATCCAGATCCGTTTAGCCGTTGGGGCGTGATTGAGTAACAAACATCCATACATCCATCCAAACTTTCGCATTTATAATATTAAGTATAGATGCAATGGGGTCACGACTCACGACCCTCACCAATGATGAATATGATGCAGAGAAAGAGTGTACCTACAACAGAGAATAGTATATTTTATACATTGATTTTATACCTCTAATACCGTTAATTAAGTAAGTACGTATAAAGCAATTAATTTGATTGCATCGTCAGTTTCAAAGAATGTTTTAATGTTTATACAAAGCGCACAGAGCTTAATCAACGCTCTGCGAACTAAAATGTAAAAGCTTGATTAAAATTTCGGATGAAGAGCTACTGTGCTTTACACACTTCCTAAAATTACTCAATAGCTACACAATTTGGAACAGAAGACTATTATTATATACTAGATGATGCCCGCGACTTCGTCCACGTGGATTAAGGTTTTTTGATTCCCGCGGGAACTCTTTGATTTTCCAGGATAAAAAGTAGCCTTTGTCCTTCCTCGGGAAACAGACTATCCCCATACCAAATATCATCAAAATCGGTTGAACAGATGGGCCGTGAGAGCGTAGCAGACAGACAGACAGACAGACAGACAGACAGGCAGACGGACAGACAGACAGACAGACACACTTTTGCATTTGTAATATTACTATGGATTTACTAACCGGAAGTGTCGTACTCAACATAGATGTATCTATTATTTATTTATTTATTTAGATAATATCTTTATTGCACACATAAATATACAGTAAGTACTTACTTATACAGTTAAGAAGAAGTAGTAAAACTACATAGAATCGTGCAAAGGTGGTCTTCTTGCTAAAGCAATCTCTTAGACAACCATTGGTGATAGGATTAATAAACCGGAGCGCGGGATGGTGCAGTATTTAAAAATAAATAAATTATAAATATTTATTGCATACATGATAAAATACATATATTTAAACCAATAAATAAATATAAATAATGTTAATTTATATATAAAAAAATATATCTTTATCATATTTAGTAAACATAAAAGTTCTCTTCTATATCGATGTATCGTGTCACTAAATGAAAATACTGTTCATCATAACGATAGTGATATTCTTGACGTTAGACAAAGATGGCTTTCTACCAAAAATGTGGGTAGCTGTGGAGCAAATTATGAGGAATTCTATAGTCTAACTGTACTCTAATATTATGTTGTCATACATAATTGAAAAATAAGGCTGATACGTTCCCTATATGGAAGAACAAATATCGACGGCTTCATCAGTCATTGTAATTTGTAGCTCATCGATCATCCAACGGCTGGGAAACTACGGTATGAATTGAGTATGAACTATTAATGCTTCGTTAGGTAAATGTTATGTTTACCGAATAAATGCTTGCTAAAATTCTATCATAGAATAACAAGTACCCCATACCGCATAGGCACAGACATACGTATTACGGAGCTCATCAATAATGATCATGGTTTGCTTTGGAGATTGTTGTGCTTATTGGGTAAATGTTTACTCAAGGACTTTAGAACATGTCTGTAACTACTAAACTTGCTAAGCCAGTTTGTGGAATTCGACTACTTCGAAGTAGAGAACAGGAACATATTTCGCATACTTACCTACTCGCAGGAATATATTTTGGGAATTTGTAGAAATTAGGTGTCCTATCATTATTTTTCTATTTTTCCCTTTATCTGTTCCCTTAAAAAAAAGAATTCCCTTATTTTCTGTTAGCTGCTCTATGGCAAAAAGCTGCTTAGCCATCTTAGCCATCCGATCGGCTTTATGTACAACCTTAGTAGGCATCTCTCATTCAATCAACAAATTGTTTCTTCCTTCGATCGTGCCATTTGTTTGACGGAAAATGTTACATAGTGCAGGAATCGGCATTATATACCTCTATCGATCACTGACCTACAATATCTAATAGCTAATAGTTCGTACCTCGTTCACTCAGGCCAAGGTTCAAGTTATTTACTGACTACGACAGCTGTTAATAACTGATGTTAGTAAGGGCCGGAAAATCTTAGGTAACCCGTTGTCCTAGGTGAGCGACAAACGAAGCAACGCGACAGTATCAAACAGCAGCAGCCCTTCACGTGGACGTCTGTAATTTTTTATGGCGTCGTATCCCGTCGCGTCGCTTCTGTCGCTCCCCTAGGACAACGGGTGTAATACACGGCGTCTCAACATCGTAATATAGTGCGGCGAAATGGGAGCTGTTTCTGTTTGGTTATGGACCGCACGTAAGTGATGGTGATACGAGTATGTACGCGAATCGTGCTACGGTACATATCAACAAAGAAAGTGCTTCTATTTCTTCCTATGCATCTATAGCTGTACATTTTCCACCAACATGATACGACACTACGACGATACTATGACCGAGATGTGTCCCGGATCTATGATTTATGACTGTAATATATTGCTAATTATACAATGTTTGGCTGTTATCTTAGTACCTAATTACAAGGCTTATCAATTCCGTATATCATCCATTGTCAGCTGATAGATTAATGTTCGTTACGTAGATGATGGATTATTATTTAGGTATGTGGAAAATAGCTTATTTCACGACTTTTGTTGTGCACTCAGACGAATCCGCAGGCTAATGTTAGTAATAATATAGGTTATAGCCGTATAATAAGCTCGTACTATTAAATTGAAGCATTTGGAATATGTAATTGGGTCAAAAAGTACTCCGAAACTTTTCAAATAAATAGATGCGAGATAAGTTTTAATTGTAGAGCGTCTGAGTAGGGTTCCCAATTATACTTTTCTCGTTGACCCCAGGAACATAATCTGACCGTAGGTATGTAATGGGTCTTGACGATATAAGATGGGTAAATCTAGATAATAACTCTAAACAGTAATTTACTCAAAGATGATTTTAATTTTATTGATTTACTCGTCATTAAGACGTAGCAATTTTGCCAAAAATCAGCAGTTTTTTTGCAAAAATAGGTCACCTCTAGAACAATTGACAACCCTGATTGCGAGGCACTTTAAATGAAAACTGAAAAGATAAGTTGTATGCTTTAAGCAAACAACTTCCGTAGAGAACGGTCATAACGGTATAAAACTTTGCGGAAATTAATTGAGTCCTATTGATATTCCATAACCAATTTTATTAGCTTTTCTAGTTATTATTAGGTGGGTACTGTTAATAAAATATTACATATTAACATTAAGGCAACGTAAAAAACTAGCACGACTATTTAGGAACCAATTCGGAACTTTACTATCTACCTATGTATATAATTTTTTGGTACTATAATATTACGAGTATGTTCAGCAATTGGTAGTATCATAATATGGTCATCAATTTTATCATTCGTGGTATTGTAATTATTAATTTTATAGAAGGGAGTGACAATATTAAAACTATATTTTAAGTGTGTTGCTTTTAATTTCATAGCAATTTACAAAGTGCAGGAAAAGAAGCGTTGAACGTGGATTCGTTTACCTGTCAAAAGTGTCTCTGGAACTCTCACTGGCCCTTGACAGTCGTCTCTCTGCTCTTCTCAAGCCCTCTTCGCTCGGAGACTTGTCATGAACTCTTAGCTCCTTCTCTGACTTACTGCTCGACCTGGAGGTCTTGCCTTCTTCTTCCTTTTTGTTAGCCGGGTTCATGGGCGACAGGTTGCCCGGCTTTTCATGACGTTTCATCTCCATATTTCAGCGTGGGTGATCATCGTCGCGGCTCGTCTGTAGAAGAACATATCATATTACAAACTCAAATGTTACAGCAATTATTTAATGGATGTACTTTGGATAAAATGTAGTTTTGTATACAGGTAAGTAATGATGATTTTGACATGACATGATGAGAGAGACGTTGGCTTTTCATTAGTTTTTTTACTTTCTTTGAGTAAATAAGAGAGAACTGAGCTCAAAAAAATTATCGTGTCCTGTAATTTCTTAAAATAAATCATTTTATTTAATTACAACTAGGACAATAAACAAACTATAAATGTAATTTCTTCTATTCTCGGTATGGTTGTGTGTAAGGCAGTTGTTAATTAATGAAAATATGATGATGATGAGAGATTGTCATAATAGTATACGTAGAAAAATGGGGAAAGCCATTGGGATATTCAATAATTGACAAAATAAAGCTGATGTTGACATGATCAATGTGATTCTAAGATGGTTTCTACCATGAAAAGCTGTAGGAACAGGTATTAAAGTAAAAAATACCTACCCAACTGTCTTCTAGATAAAAAGTACATACCTACGCTATAGGGCAATATAGGTACTATTACTTATTCTGTGATATATTACCACAGAATAGGTAATAGTAGTAACAGAAGAGTTACTCCGCGAAGACCTTTTAACCATCAGCGACTCAGGTTACGTCGTAATAAAGTGCAATTCAGCTCGCACAGCGCTGCGAGTGAAAATAATTAAATACCTACCTCTATATATCTCTTTCTATCGCGTAACTCTTATCCCTTCAGACGCGGCGCGTGTAGCCTTAGGGTTGACTACTTCTAAATTCTTACTATCGGTATCATTACTATGGGTCGATAATCGGTTGCAATGATGACGACAATTACTTTAAAAATAGATAAAAGATATATTATTATTATTCATAGATTTTGTAGAAACCAAATAGGGATATGGGTTTAACATGCTGCCATGCCCCTAACTGGTTAGCCCGCTACCATCTTACACTGCATCATCACTTACCATCAGGTGCAGTCAAGGGCTAACTTGTAGTGGATAAAAAAAAGTCGTTATATATTCCACAAGTAGTGAAATATCAATGAATATTTTACACTTATATGGGGTGGAAGGGGGCCCATGCCAGAGTTTACGAGACAAAATAATATACCCACATTATGGATTAATCATCATCGACTCATCGGCGGCCCACTAGTCCCACTACTAAGCACGACTCACGAGGCTCTTCTCAGAATGAGAAGGGTTTAAGCCATATATTCCTCCACACTGGCCAATTTCTTGTTGGCAGACATATTAGAGTTTTTTATAATGATTATAGAACTTCAGGCATGTTTTCAGCTTTACACACGATTTTTGTTCACCGTAATTAATGATATATTTTAATTAATTAAGTTGGAGGTGCGTTCCCAGGATCGAACCCCAGACTTGGAGGCTGAAGTCTACCCATTAGGCTATCACTATAATATTGGATACTACCTATGGTTTATTTTTACTTTTGTTTAAAACTGTATCTTGTGTGGATATAAATATAAAACTACCCACATTATGTATTAATATTAGTTTTGTTTAGAACTCTAAGTAGGTACGTATGTACTATGTACCTAGATAGGCAAATAATACAAACTTACCTTTCAGGGTCCTTAGGAAGTGCAAAGAGCGATAATTTAGGTCTTAATAATTAGAGTTTAAACGACCTAATGTGATACGATATCGTTTACTGATCTTTCTTTGTTTATCCATAACGAGAACTTGAGTAAAAGTCAAACGTATAACTACGGTCCGCGCGCAACACTCGACTGATACGAGTGCCGTCGAGCGTCCACGCAGCAGTAGTTAAATATCTCAGGTCACGTGACAAGTGAGCCAGGCCTGATATTACTCAGGCAGGAATTCCCACGAAACGATTTTAACACCACAAGCAGAGATTTTCATTTAGTGCAACTAATTGATACCTACCTACCTACCTACTGAAGGTTAAGTTAATAATTATTAACTTATTAGATTATAATTTATGTTTGTTAAATCAATCTCGCAATCAAGATGCTCGTAAAACCTGTTGATGCGTTAGATGATCTTACTTAGATCGATGTCCCTGCGCAAACTTAAGCGCCAGGCTTTGTCCCGTAAGAGTACACATGGTAATACTTAGAGTTATGTCGAATAAAGTAGAAACTTAAAGGATTAATTCTTCTATTTCAATTTGCTAACAAAAGCAAACAAAAGATAATAGCATCGTCCTAATCTATACTTATAATAAAACTGTAACAGGTCCAATTCTGTACATTGAAGATATTTTGAAAATTTTTTTGGAGGGCACCCATTATTCGATACTGAAGCCAAATCTGTAATTTTATTCATTTTTGTCTGTCTGTCTGTCTGTCTGTCTGTCTGTCTGTATCTTGGCCGCGCATCACGCCGAAACTACTGAATGAATTCAAACGAAACTTGGCAAGATATGAGCCCAAACTACGAGGTAGGACATAGGATACTTTTTATCCCGAAATTCTACCCCCGAAGGGGTGAAATAGGGGTTGAAAGTTTGTATGAAAGTCCTTTATTTCTCAAGTTATAGCCATGAAACTTGATATATGAGCTGCGGGTTGAAAATGAAAACATATGTGTTTCACAGTTTTTCAAGATTCCACCCCCGAAGGGGTGAAATAGGGGTGGAGAGTTTGTATGAAAATCCTTAATTTCTCAAGTTATAGCCATGAAACTTGATATATGAGCTGCGGGTTAAAAATGAAAACATATGTGTTTCACAGTTTTTCAAAATTCCACCCCCGAAGGGGTGAAATAGGGGTTGAGAGTTTGTATGAAAATCCTTAATTTCTCAAGTTATAGCCATGAAACAGCATTTGGGCTTTCGTTAAAATATGAAGAAGTACGTGTTTCACCATTATAGGGGGATTATACCGTGGGATAGTAAGATAGGCTACTTTTTATCCTGGAAAATTAACTGAAAAACTTATACCACGCGGACGAAGTCGCGGGCATCAGCTATAAAGAATATACATACATACATACATACATAGGCTACTTTTTATCCCGGAAAATTAATGAATTCCCGCGGGAATCGAAAAAACTTAGTCCACGCGGACGAAGTCGCGGGCATCAGCTAGTCCTTAATACAAACAATGGCGGTTCAGAATCAGACAGATACCCAGAGGAAGGCTCTTCTAATCGGTTTATACGCTGTAGGTTTAAACCCTTTCATAAATTCGGTTTTCATATTTGTCATTGAGTGTTTACCTAAGTTGGCTCTTATGGTTTTTCCTTTTCTTTTTAACTTGATAAACGTAGAATTTCAAGCTCTGAGAAATTCTTTTCCCGCAGCCATGTGGGCTCTTGTTGTAGTTTGACATGTTTGAGGCAAGGAAGTATTACAGACAATCCGCAACACGAAGCGAGATGAAGAAGAAGAAAGATGTCTCGAGATAATAATTTTTATGCTATTTCTCCCTATTGGTCGTATAACTTTACAGATGGGCGTTTCCACTTCTTCTCTTATGTCTGGTCAATGTCTCGATCGCAGTCCACAGGGTGTCTTCCCTACTTACATCTTATCTTTGTTATGCCATAATATAACGTCACCGTGTATCTTTTCCGGGACATAAAAATCTACGTAGTTATGTACCTACCTACCAAAACGCTTCGCATATTGTAAATTCCTTTCCTGTTTTGTGTTACGCATTGTCAGCGAACAGTGAGGTAAAAATAAAATCTATTTATACGTGCCGTGGGGATTTCACTGCGTTGAAATGCATGAAATATGTATTTCATTTTAGCATAGGTAGGCTTTCAATGGATCTTTATAATATCTGAAATATGTATGTACAGATATACTACAGATATACAGATATACCTAGCGAACTAGTGAGCATAGCAGTAATCCTCAGGCAATGAAGTGAATTTTTCATTTTCCACGGTCGTATACAAAAATTTTTAGAGGAAAATACTCGGACTCTGTTTGCACAACCCAATCTGAATTTACAAAAACTTTTTTAGAAACTTTTTAGTTTTTTTATTTGTTTGTATTATATACCTGATAGTGTCTGAGTAACGGTGGAAAAAAATTGGTGTTGTGCATTTTACATGAACGTGACGTGTGAAAGTTACTCGTCTATCTTTCAAGCTCAAAAAAGCTTTCAAGAGTCTCAAGTTGCACCATAATAGAAATAGAAATAGAAATAGAAATCTTTATTATCAAATTAACTTAATACAAAAATACAGTTAATTCCTGACCCCTAAACTAGGAGGACCCGTATCTTAGGGGCCAGTTCATTCCCAAACGTTTATTAAAAATAAATTTTATTTCTCAAAATGAAAGTTGATAATTATCCTTAATAAGTATTTCAATAATCAAGCAGATGTTATAGAATTGTTGTTGTGTGTATGAACAATAGTTGTTGTATGTGTCTTCAACCGATAGACTTTCATTGGACGCAGGACATTACGTAGGGCTCTTGTTGCGACTTCCGCAGACGCTACGGACTTGCGCCGCCTGAATAAAGCGGATAGATGGAATCATCGACATAGCTGAACGTGTTGCGCGGTTAGTTGCAGTGGTTATGGGCTGATAGAATAAACGGCGAAGAACTGATAGATGTTGGGGTTTCATGGTGCTTGGACACGTACAAAATATGCATTCAGTTGGTTGGATACGCTGAATGCTCTTGTAATTTATTCCAAGACATTCTGCAATATGCTGAGCTGATGCCTTTTCCAGGTTGTGAATACACACGACAAGCGTTATCATGGTGCTTCTATGATTTGATCATGAGTCTCATGCTCAGGTACTGGAGGCGCTATGGTAACATTAACCAGGTTGTTCTGTGTGGCACAATGCTGTGAATAAATGTTTTTCTTTACCTTCCTAATTATGAGCTCATATAATTTAGAAGGCAAATTGGGTATACCCAGCCCATACCCTAATTTAATATCAGGGCCTCCGGCTGCAAACTTCTGAACAATTTGAAGTGTACAATCAATAACAGAAACTTAGAAGTGAAGTTTCATTAGGAACAAACTTCGCCACGTTACCGTTGGGGACAGTTGCTGATCGATTGAAAAATTTATCTCCAGAGGAATACAATCTTTAATAATAAAGCTGTAAGTTTGAATTTGTAATAGATAGCCTTAAGCTTTCGGGACTAGGTAGGTACTTATCGAAAAGGAACTTTTCTAAAATATTGCTATAAGCGGACCCTTCAAAGATTTAATTCGTTTAGTATAGAGGGACGAGTGGCCTAGTTGTGACAACGCATAATATCAGTCGATTGCGCATGTTACGATGACCCAAGTCGGTAAGTGGATGGGTGACCGAGTTTGGAGGTTCAAATTTGGCCTTTTTTTTTCTCCGTCTCGGAGAGCATGTTAAGCCGTCGGTCCCGGTTATTTTCACCAACATCTGATAATAATCGTTACAAAAACCTAAGAGCTTAAATACTCTTAGTCGAGTCGTATGCGGAAGGACGTGGGAACCCACCGCATTATTATCCCAAGAAAACTTCTACCATTATTTGATTAATGGAAAGGGGTCACGACTCTTAGTAATGAGGAATACGGCGCAGAGAGAGAGTGTAAAACCAGACACTGAATAATTGAGAACCTCCTCCACATTAATGATAACGTGTTGTCCTCTATCGGAGAGTTCTTAAAGTTTAGGTTATAGGTACGAGCATGTACTAATAATAAACACTAACATCTACTTTGCTAAATATTATAACAATAGATATTTTTTTATTCCACTACAAGTTAGCTCTTGACTGCGATCTCACCTGATGGTAAGTGACGATGCAGTCTAAGATGGTAGCGGGCTAACCGGTTAGGGGCATGGCAGTTATATTAAACCCATACCCCTATTCGGCTTCTACACGGCATCGTACCGGAACGCTTAATCGCTTGGCGGCACGTCTTTGCCGGTAGGATGGTAGGTAACTAGCCACGGCCGAAACCTCCCGCCAGGCCAGACCAGGGAAAATTCAGAAATTATAAATTTCCAAACCCTGCCGTGGATCGAACCCGGGACCTCTTCATGTTCAACGCAACAGCGCTCAACACTGCGCTACGGAGGTCGTCACATATTTATAAGGAGCAATTGATTATTAAACTGATTAGACAAAAAAGTTTTCACTGGATTCATGCCAAATTTTTGCATTGGTTTTGTACCCGAGTACGGCAAAGCAAAAAGGAAAACTACTGAACCGATTTTGATGAATGAGGTTACAATCGAGTCTTTATTATAAAGCCCGGGTAATAAAGGCTTCATTTTATATTAACAAAATCGACACAACGGATGTTACATGCAAAAAAGTGGGGATCTCTAAAATTATGTTGGCTAATGTGGCTACCTATCGAGTGGATATCAAATGAATGAGGAGAAAATTCTGAATATATGAGTTACAGTACAAATTTTAAAATAAATTCAAGCCACAGAAAAACAATTTTGCAATATTATCTCCGTAGACGGGTTGAAGTTTTTTAAACCTTCTTACTTATCTTGTTCCAGAAATTCCTCTCGAGCGAAGCTGGGGTGGGTCAACTAATAAGAAGTTAGATACATACGGCTGCCTCGTTGGTCTAGCACTAGACTCTAGTGGTTAATATGTTCGACTGCGGCTGACGAGGTCCCGGGTTTGACTTGAATCCCGGGTCGGGCCATAATTAAGCATTGGGTTTTTCCGACAAGAAATTCTCAGTACCAGCTCGGTGTTAGGAAGTTGGCATTGTTTCACCCCTGTGCCTCGGAGAGCACGTAAAGCCGTCGGTCTTGCGCCTGATCTCTCTCCGGTCGTGTCGGATTTTCCGTCCCATCGGACTATGAGAGTAAAGGAACAGAGAGTGCCCCTGTGTTTGCGCACACATTTGTGCACTATAATATCTCCCGCGCAGATGGCTTGTCTCTCTGAAGATTGGCCGCCGTGGCCGAAATGCGGTCGGGAGGACATTTTTTTTTTTAGATAAGTTGTCGAATACTATCCTGTTTAAAATCCACTACGCTAAGCAAAAGCTTTTAAAGATATTGCAGCGGCGGCGATCGCGTTAAAACGATGTCAGATATTACAGGCTGCAGGCAGGATGCAGCTAGTTGATTAATCCATTTACTAGTCTAGGCGGCGCGGCGGTTCGTTGTATGGAGACCCCCGCATTAAATCCTCAGTCATACTACAACCCTGCCAAGTTTCAACTTGGCAGGGTTGTAGTATGGTATGAACCAAAACTTATACAAAAATATCCAAAAAAAATACATGCGGAAAACTTATACCTACCTAAAACTTAATATTTATGACTGAATATTTTCTCGATTTCTTTTGAAAATAAGTAATAGTAGGTAGTATATATTTTACACTCAAAACCAAAATATCAAACGAAATAATCATGCAGAACGGAGGGTGTGTTCTTTGTGAACAGGAGGTACCTATCCATTAAGAAAGGGTTTTTCGAAATTCTACCCCCAAAGGGGTAAAATAGGTGTTGAAGTTTGTATGAAAGTCCGTCGTTTTTAAAGTCATAGCCATGAAACTTGATATTTGGGCTACCGGTTTAAAATGAAGAAATACGTGTTTCGCCATTTTTGAAGATTCTACCCCCAAAGGGCTGAAACCGGGAATGAAAGTTTGTATGAAAGTTCTTTATTTTACAAGATATTTTTGAAGTTTTGTCTATGAAACTTGATATCTTGGCTTTCGGTAAAAAATAAAGAAGCATGTGTGTCACAATTTTTAAAAATTCCATCCAAAAAGGGATTAAATAGGGGTTGAAAGTTTGTATGAAATTCCGTCGTTTTTCAAGTATAACCATGAAACTTGGTATTTAGGCTTCCGTTTCAAAATTATGATATTAGGTATATATGTATTTCACAGTTTTTGAAATTTCTATCCTTAAGGACTTTAAATAGAGAATTAGTGCTTCAATCACGCCGCAACAGAGCAACGAATCGACGTGATTTTTTGCATGGGTAGGTAGATGAGGATCTGGAGTGACATAGGCTTTTTTATCCCGGAAAATTAAGGAGTGCCTGTGGGAATTAAAAAACTTATGCCACGCGAACGAAGTCGTGGGCGTCCGCTAGTATCATTGATGTAGAATTTTAGTATCAATGGCTAGTATATAAAATAATGGAGACGGCCTTGTTTGTTAGGAAAAATATGCATCTTTATAAAATTTTCGAAAGTACAATACCTCAAGGAGACCCACGCAGAAAAAAGAAATTGGTTGAACCTTATTCAACCTAATAACATTATCTCGAATTAGCCCATATTTTAGATCAGTAATAAGTTATAATAAACCACCAAATTTGGTAACAGATGAGACAAAAGAAGTAACATTCAAAAGAAAATTAAAAGACTGGCTCATACAAAAATGTTTTTACAATGTAAAAGATTTTTTGAGTGAGTAGACCTTAATAAGTTCTTGATTAGCGTTGTATGCATTGAAATAGAGTATAGGTACTAAAATTCTACATCAATGGTTGTATGTTAAGTTAAATTAATAATTGTAATTTTGACATAATTATATTATTTTTGACATTATTATTTTAATTATGTGCGGACAGGACGCAATAATAATGATATATACACTCGTAATAAGTATAATTATGTTAGCAACGCCCTGACAGGGTCTCATGTCCATATACCTACTTAATGATTAATGGGTATAGAGGTGGTATAAAGGAGCGAGCTTTGCGTCGCAAACAATAAGTAGGTACGCGTTATAGGAATGTACAGCCGTATTTGTTTAGTGTTAGATACAGCATGGATAATTTAGCTTTCAAATATCTATTGAATAGTTTAGAAATTTCACTATTCTAGCATTGAAAGGGTTGCCTCGATTAATTTCGAGCTTACCTACCCATCCCTATATTTTGAGACTTTGGTATAATGGGGTGTGATGGGTCAGTGGGGATAAAGTTATTTAAATACTTATTTAAGTATTTTAGTAAGTAAAATATAAATACTAGGTAATGGCCGCGACTTCGTCGGCGTAGATTGAGTTTTCCTGATTCCTGTGGGAACCTTTAAGTTTTCAGGAATAAATTAATGGAGCCTATGGGTTAATTCGAAAACGAAACTTCTTCCATCCTGGGCACTATCACGCACGATGTTCATGGCTAACACTTGAATAGTGTTTTTTTGTAAATATTTGTACTTAAATCACTTATAATATAGGGTTTTTTATAGATTGCCTACGTTTTTTTTATCAACTAAGTACATTCTACAAGTTAGCCCGTCTAAGATGGTAGCGGGCTAACCTGTTAAGGGTATGGCAGTTATATTAATCCCATACCCCTCTGTCGGTTTCTACACGGAATCGTACCGGAAACGCTAAATCGCTTGGCGGTACAGACCAGAGAAAACAGAAATTATAAATTCCCAAATTGACCTAGCCGGGGATCGAACCCGGGACCTCCCACGTTAAGGCAACAGCGCTCAACACTACGCCAGGGAGGTCCTCTTGGGCACTATCACGCGAGTCCATGGGTAACACTTAGATAGTGATTTTTTTTGCAAATATTTGTAAATAATATAAATAGATTTTTTATAGATTATTTACCTACGTGTTTATAAATAGGCTCTACAATAATATTAATTGCCAAATAAAAGTCCCACACAGTAGATAGGTTTCAAATTGATTTGATGTTTGTGCAGAGGTGTTCACTGAACCGTAAACGTAATATAACGTAGTAGGTACAAGTAGGTATCAGAAAGCACGCCCACCACATTGCCACCACATTATTCACAATGAGATTCGATGGAAGCAGGATTTCGGCCCAACATTTGCGTATTTTTAATTGGGAAAAGATAATAATATTTTATTATTTATTTATTTTGTTGAAAAGCCATTATCCGAATCCGAATTTCATTGCTAACAAGAATTGTAATTTAATTCGTCGAATCGCCTGCTATTAGTGAAATGTATTGGAAAACAATATTTTTTCAAAATATAAAAATTTGATGTTTTAAAGTAATTGAATATTTTTTATTATTAGAATACTTTTATGGGGATACGTTTATATCGAATATATCTAAGCACTTTCTTTTGCCAGGCTCAGAGTTAAAAAAAAATCCCTGCCCTGCCCTGAAAGTCCTTATAGATTCTATACTTATAATAAAACTGTAACAGGTCCATTTCTGTACATTGAAGATATTTTGAAAATTTTTATTGGAGGGCACTCATTATTCGATACTGAAGCCAAATCTGTAATTTTTTTCATTTTTGTCTGTCTGTCTGTCTGTCTGTCTGTCTGTATCTTGGCCGCGCATCACGCCGAAACTACTGAATGAATTCAAACGAAACTTGGCACGATTTGAGCCCATACTACGAGGTAGGACATAGGATACTTTTTATCCCGAAATTCTACCCCTAGGGGTGAAATAGGGGTTGAAAGTGTGTATGAAAGTCCTTAATTTCTGAAGTTATACCTAGCCATGAAACTTGATATATGAGCTGCGGGTTGAAAATGGAGACATACGTGTTTCACAGTTTTTGAAAATTCGACCCCCAAAAGGGTGAAATAGGGGTTGAATGTTTGTATGAAAGTCCTTCATTTCTCAAGTTATATCCATGAAACTTGATATATGAGCTGCGGGTTAAAAATGAAAACATACGTGTTTCACAGTTTATCAAAATTCCACCCCCAAAGGGGTGAAATAGGGGTTGAAAGTTTGTATAAAAGTCGGTAATTTCTCAAGTTATTTCGATGAAACTTGGTATATCCACGCGGACGAAGTCGCGGGCATCAGCTAGTAAGCAATAATTATAAACCTCGTCATAGGTCATCAAACGGAAAATATACAATTTAACTTCGGTTGAAAATATCTTTACTACTCCAAGAGCTCCGTTTATTGCGAAGAATCGAAGACAACGTTATGTAAGTTATCTTGAGGTGATATTCAATACGTGACCTTTTTCAGGAAGTTTCCCATTTCAAGTATCGTTACACTTGGAAAGGTATAAAGGATACCGTTCCAAGTTTTTGGAACATGTTTTTAGATAATAATGTGTAAGTATCTTACAATTTGAAAGTCCTTAGCTTTGTCAGGATCTACCGTCTACATATAGAGAGAAAATCGCAAATTTCTATACAGCAAAGAGCTCACTCTTTGTGTAGGTGTAGCAACTATTAATAGGCTACTCAGTCAGCTCTTACTTCAAGGTAAACACATCATGTAAGAGTCTAGGAAAACGGAATCACGGCACACCCCAGTTTATGTAGACAGATTAGATGGGCAGATGACAGCAAACGATTTGCAGGCAGTGTCGAAATCCCCACAACAGACCTATGTTCTGCAGTGGAATATATAGATTGAGATGACGAGACGACGCGATGGTTGAACGACAAAAATATTCTCATCATACTTCATATCATACTAATATTATAAATGCGAAAGTGTGTTTGTTTGTTGGTTTGTCCTTCAATCATGCCGCAACGGAGCAACGGATCGACGTGACGTTGAGGACCTGGAGAGTGACATATGCTACTTTTTATCCCGGAAAATTAAGTAGTTCCCGCGGGAATCAAAATACCTTATTCCACGCGGACGAAGTCGCGGGCATCAGCTAGTCAAATAAATATTATAAATGCGAAAGTTTGGATGGATGGATGTATGTATGGATGTATGTTTGTTACTCAATCACGCTCCAACGGATGAACGGATCTGGATGAAATTTGGCACAGAGATAGATTATAGTCTGGAATAGCACATAGGCTACTTTTTATCCCGGAAAATTAAAGAGTTCCCGCGGGAACCGAAAAACCTCAATCCACGCGGACGAAGTCGCGGGCATCAGCTAGTAAGTAATACGATCAAAACTCATCCATCTTCACCTTCATTTCGCGCTAAATTTAACTTAGACGTGTTTGTCTAAACGTCTTTTTTCTTTGTTCGTGATGCTAAAGTGCCACACTCCAACGATCCAAGCACACTCCAGTGTCCTGGCAAGTCAATGAAGTTGCAAAGCACTCCCTGACTTCAAGCTGAAGATACATTGAGTCCGTGTTCATCAGTAGTATGTTATTCGCCGGTTCTGCCCCACTCGCCTGCCCTCCCCCACCCACACCTCCCCGCTACGGTTTTGCGTACTGCTTGCCGCTAAAAAAAAAAAAAAAAAAAAAAAGGTTTAGCCCCCCATTTGAATCGTTTGCGCGCACTCTCGTACTCGTATGTAGCATAGTTTCGGAGATAGCTTTTTGCAGCGGTGCTCGTTGTTCGTTAATGACATGGGTAATTAGATAACGAACTCGGACGCTACGCTTAATCACCTGTCCATTCACAATGGCCTCGAAGTAACTCCAACTTGCTAATCCATACTAATATTATAAATGCGAAAGTGTGTCTGTCTGTCTGACTGTCTGTCTGTCTGCTACGCTTTCCCGGCCCATCTTTTTAACCGATTTTGCTGAAATTTGGTATAGAGGTCCACGCGGACGGAGTCGCGGGAATCATCTAGTGACTAATATGCAAGGTTCAATGAAAGGAAACATTCTTTTACGGTTTTATTTCATACTAGCGATCCGGCCCGGCTTCGTTCGGGCAGCACTAATAATCCTAATCTATATATTTTATAAAATTCAAAGTCCTGACTGACTGACTGACTGACTGACTTATATATCAACGCATAGCCTAAACCGCTGGGGTAAGAAATACGTGTTTCACAGTTTTTGAAAATTCTACCCCCGAAGGGTTGAAATAGGGGGTGAAAATCCTTCATTTCTCAAGATATTTGTCAAGTTATATCAACGAAACTTGGTATTTTGGCTTTCAGTAATAATTAAAGAAGAATGTATGGCACAGTTTTTCAAAATTTCACCCCCAAACGGGAATAATAGGGGTTGAAAATTGATACGTAAGTCCTTCATTTCTCAAGTTATAGCCATGAAACTTAGCATTTGGGCTTCAGGTTAAATATAAAGAAGTACGTGTTTCACCATTTTTTGAAAATTCGATCCCCAAGGACGTTAAATAGAGAGTTTGTCCTTCAATCACGCCGCAAAAGAGCAACGGATCACGTGATTTTTTGCATGAGTATAGTTGAGGACCTGGAGAGTGACATAGACTATTTTTAAAACCGGAAAACTAAGGAGTGCCTGTGGGGAAAAAAACTTAAACCACACGGACGAAGTCGCGTGCTTAGTGAGCTAATCACTGACTCACTGACTAATCCCGATATCTCAGGAACTATAAAACATACAGACTTGAAATTTGGAAGGTAGATTCCTTCTATAGTGTAGACGTCAGCAAAGAAACGGTTTTGAGAAAATTCACCCCTAAGGGGTTGAAATGGGGGTTGGAAGTTTGTATGAAAGTCCTTTGTTTTTGAAGTTAGACACATGAAAATTGTCATTTAAGTTATTAGTTTGAAATAATAAAAATCTGTATAAGCAATTTTTCGAAAATCTACCCCAAAGAGGGTGAAATGTTGGTTGGAAGTTTGTATGAAATTTCTATGTTTTTGAAGTTAGAGACTTGCAAATCGGGATTTAGGTTATAAGTTTTAAGTAATAATAAACACCTGCATAAGCTATATAAAGCCTCTTTAGATAGACTTTTTGCAGCAGGAAAATTTCATAATCTCATAGGAAATCAAAAATTGTACGCGGACGAAGTCGCGGGCGACCTCTAGTAGTCTATACCTATTATACCCAGTGGGCAGGTTTTACATTTCAATATTACATTGTAAGAGTACGCCCTTTCCTCACCACAGCCGCCAGCCCTCAGATTATTATATTCCATTTTCCCTTACACGTTACATTATTTCTATGATATCTCATAAGATATTCATCTAAATTAAATGATGTAAAAGACAATTTTTATCTTAATTAGATACTTGAGATGAATAACATATTTATTTTGATAAGGATTCATACTATGTCGGTAAAAACACCTTCGCAAGTAAAGCATTGGTTTAGACCAAATTTGAAAATCACAGAAATGGTTATTGTGAGTCAACATTAAAAGATAGATACACGCTGTCGCGGACTTTTTTTTAGAACTTTTTGAGAGGAACAATTTCCCGCTACATTGTTTTCGTGTAACTTTAACTATTTACGCAGCGCACGCCACGTAAGCTCTCAAAAGAGACGATTTTTTCAGACTTGGTTCACATTATTGCAATTCTCGTAAGGATCTCTAATTTTTTTTGAAAATAAAATATAGCCTATGTTACTCGCTGATAATGTAGCTGTCTATAGGTGAAAGAATTTTTAAAATCGGTTGAATAGTTTTTGAGTTTATCCATTACAAACAAACAAACAAACAAATCTTTCCTCTTTATAATATTAGTTTAGATTTATTTCTCTTTAAATAGTTTTTTAAATAATCTATCCACTAACATATCATTCTCTAGCGTGTTATTATTGAATACATTTAAAAAATCCTGAGTTCTATAACCCAAATACATGTAATACAAATAGGTAATACAATATTGACCACATACTAAAGTGAAGTCGTTTTGTATTCTTCTCGTACTGTACCGCCATCCCCTGGAATTTCTTTTCAGAAACTGTCAATGATATTTAGTCGGTGCTCGCCCATATGAATCAAAATACTGACCAAGAATCAAAATGCTTATTATATAACTCGGGGTTGAAACATAAATTGGTAATCGGTTCGCAGCATATGCATTGTGTTCAATACTTGGATGGATTTTGCTTAGATACGACTTTATCTCTAAGGTATTCATGTTACCTACGTGACAGATACAGATATCTTAACGCTGCAATGGATCATACATGAATGTGGATATAGAATGTACTTTATCTTATAACTTAATATAAAAATAAAAGATATATTCATTTTACAAGTGTTTTATTACATATAAATCTTATAATTAAAAAAAAAATACAAGTTTTGACTTAACTTATTTGCAATATAGTGTATCTTAACTGCTATAGTCAACTGTTACATTACGATTTCTATCAATTTCAATGACATTATCAAACTCTGCATGAACTATACAGTTGATAGCCTTTTGCATATTGTTCCCTAGATATTCCGTTCCCTTCATTAAAAAAATGGATTCCCGTTCCTGAGAAATATGTATGATAGGCTGAACTGAAAGTATTATTACTGAATGATGGTTGCAAAGCTTTTGAAGGTATTTGTTGACCATCAATATACAAACTAAATGTATTCATCTGATAATTTTCAAAGTTGAATGGATTTTTTGTAAGAGTTCCATTAAATGCTGCATTACTAACAAATCCGACAATACATCTTTTAGGAACTTGACCAAGAAAAATATTATCGAGTGTTTTACCCTGAAACCCTGAAGGAATTGTTAAAACTTTAACTTCCGCTCGAGTTATTGGATATTTTGCAGTAGCAGATGCTAAAACTTTTTGATGTGCAAGCAATACAGTTGGATTTATCCGCGCGCGCCGAACTATAAGTCACATCGACGGTTACAAACAGCATTTCGTAAAAACGTTCCTTGAATGATTAACTAATTGCTCTTTGTTAAGCTACTCGCTGCTGTATTGGAGTGCATGGAAACTTCTTATGCGTTATAAATACAATTTATTATTTTTCAAATATTGACCGTGATAGTACTCACCATACTACTATTTTTTTCTAAAATTGAGAAATTAGAAAACCACCAACAAAATGATTGCAGTCATGTTATTACAGAATTACCAAACAATGAACTTACTAAAATATTCTTGTATTGAATTATCACATTCTTTACAGAAACTACTTTTGAAACTTCGTATCTCTCATGGGTACAATTTATTCTCTTTCAAATGTTGACTTCAATAAACTACTCAGCAACAATCATCCTCTGCTGTATTACTATTCAATTAATAAAAAAAAATCACAACTTCTGTAACCTCTAAACTTTATATTATATTGTCCACAAACTGAAGTATAAAAATTTTGTATCCTTCTTCTATTGAAATACCACATTATTTACAGAAACTGCTTTTGAAACTTCGTATCTCTCATGGCTACAATTTACTTTCTTTTAAATGTTGACTTAAATAAACTACTCAACAACATATCATTCTCTACTGTATTACTATTAAATGAATAAAAAAATCACAACTTCTGTAACCTCTAAACATAAAATACATTATACTATATTGTCCACAAACTGAAGTGTAATAATTTTGTATCATTCTTCTATTGAGATACCACATTCTTATCTGAAACTGCTTATGAAACTTTGTATCTATCAAATCAATTTGTCTCTTTCAAATGTTGACTTCAATAAACTTCTCAACAGCAATCATTCTCTACTGTATTACTATTCAATTAATAAAAAAATCACAACTTCTGTAACCTCTAAACATTATACTATATTGTCCATTGTTTTCCGTGGAAACGATCTAAATATTTTCCTGAATTCAATATGTGATACTTTTACAAATAAAATTAGTTCTTTTGAGACAAAATATTGTGGTTGGAGCTTAACAACATAAAATGCTTATTAAATTTCGCGATAGTACTCACCATACTACTACATTTTTCTCAAATTGAGAAATAAGAAAACCACCAACAAAATGATTGCATTCATGTTATTACAGAATTACCAAAACAATGAACTCACTAAAAAAAATTTGTTCAGGCCGCCATCAAACGATAAAATAAAATTTGATAAGTTTAATAAAAAGTTGAGAATACCATTTGTAATATATGCCGATTTCGAAGCCTTTTTAAAACCAATAAATTCATGTTCAAATGATTCTAAACCTTTTACTGAGAATATTCAGAATCATGAAGTATATAGTTTCGGATATTATATTAAATGTTCATATGATAGCCTTTCAAAATATGAAACGTACACCGGTCCGGATTGTACTAAAGTATTTATGGAACGACTCCATAAAGACGTGAAACTAATATGATTTATAGAAACTGCTTTTGAAACTTCGTATCTCTCATGGCTACAATTTACTTTCTTTTAAATGTTGACTTAAATAAACTACTCAACAACAATCATTCTCTACTGTATTACTATTAAATTAATCAAAACGTTGTTCATTCATTGAATTTTATGGAAGGTGAAATCGAAGTATAAGTTCACTAATGTTTCATAAAAAACGTTTATCAAATGATCATTTCACAAAAAAACGTTTCAAAACTATTCAGGTGACAATCAACATATTTCGAAAAATATCATTTTACTTATAAAAAGTCATTTGGCAAATACTCAATTCACAAATATTTTACATTGCAAATTTGTTGAATATTAAAATTATCATTTACAAAGGTATTATTTCAACAAGTTAAAACTTGTCAAAAAAAGTATTGTCAAAAAAAAATAATTATAGAACCAATTGTTTGTTTAAAGATCAATCAATCAATCAATCGTTTATTTGCAAGAAACATTGTACAATAAAAGATGACAAACTAATATTAAAGAGCAAACATGTTTCGTCATTGCTGCTGTCAAAGATGAATTTTTGATTCATAATTTTGCCAAACGTTGGTTGTGAAATGAAAATTTGTTATTTGTTTTGTAGGAAATGATAGATAGGATACCCGAAGTATTACCTCAAAATAAGGAAAGATATATTTCGTTTTCAAAAAATTGACAAATACTCAATTCACAAAATAAGGTTTTACGTTGCAAATTTGTTGAATGTTAAATTATCATTTACAAATGTATTATTTCAACAAATTAAAACGTGTAAAAAAAAAATTTTTTTTAAAAAAAAAATTATAAAATAATTTATAGAACCAATTGTTTGTTTTTAGATGAATTTTTGATTTATATTTTGCCAAACGTTGGTTGTGAAATGAAAATTTGTTATTTGTTTTGTAGGAAATGATAGATAGGATACCCGAAGTATTACCTCAAAATAAGGAAAGATATATTTCGTTTTCAAAAAATTGACAAATACTCAATTCACAAAATAAGGTTTTACGTTGCAAATTTGTTGAATGTTAAATTATCATTTACAAATGTATTATTTCAACAAATTAAAACGTGTAAAAAAAAAAAAAAATTTTTAAAAAAAAAATTATAAAATAATTTATAGAACCAATTGTTTGTTTTTAGATGAATTTTTGATTTATATTTTGCCAAACGTTGGTTGTGAAATGAAAATTTGTTATTTGTTTTGTAGGAAATGATAGATAGGATACCCGAAGTATTACCTCAAAATAAGGAAAGATATATTTCGTTTTCAAAAAATTGACAAATACTCAATTCACAAAATAAGGTTTTACGTTGCAAATTTGTTGAATGTTAAATTATCATTTAAATTATCATTTTTTGAAAACGAAATATTATATCTTTCCTTATTTTGAGGTAATACTTCGGGTATCCTATCTATCATTTCCTACAAAACAAATAACAAATTTTCATTTCACAACCAACGTTTGGCAAAATATAAATCAAAAATTCATCTAAAAACAAACAATAATTGGTTCTATAAATTATTTTATAATTTTTTTTTTTTTTAAATTTTTTTTTTTTTTACACGTTTTAATTTGTTGAAATAATACATTTGTAAATGATAATTTAACATAGCAGAACCGGCGAATAACATACTACTTTCATCTGCTAGCTACGCCGTAAAGGCTTCGTAAATACGAATTAATTAATTCACAACGCTATTTTCATAACTGAACTATACGAACAATTAGTAAGAAATAATTTTTCATCCCATGTATTCGAAAAGGACGACTTGGTTCGCCTTTATGTGCGCCCAAAGGTGGTGTTTTCTATAAGAAACTTTTAGCGGACAGTAATGAGTTTTTAATCCTCTTTATACTCGTAAGTGCGCCGCAATTATCTTTGCCGCGCACTTATTGAATTTGGAACATCTTAGTGTTCAGCGCCAACGCAAATTGACGACCTCCGTGGCGCAGTGTTGCGAGCGCTGCTGTCTTAACGTGCGGAGGTCCAGGGTTCGATCCCCGGCAGGGTCAATTTAGGAATTTATAATTTCTGAATTTTAACTAACGAAAGGGCTATATGGATATATATATTTTAAAAAAAAATAAAAAAAATAAAAAAAAATAATTAAATAAATATTATTATAAAGGCGAAAGTTTGGATGGATATGTGGATGTATGGTGGTATGGATGTGTGTTACTTAATTACGCCCGAACGGCTGAACGGATCTGGATAAAATTTGGCACAGAGATAGATTTAAAAAAAAAAAAAAAGATCATAGTCTGGAATTAGCACATATGCTTTTTATCCCGGGAAATTAAAGAGTTCCTGCGGGAACCAAATTTTCTCATACAGGGTGATGAAAAGTTGAGTGTATCATTCGGGCGCAAATATATTTTTGGCTCGGGCGACGTACTTTGAATCCCTCGCTACGTTCAGGATTCTACCACAGAATAGGTAATAGTAGTAACAGAAGAGTTACTCCGCGAAGACCTTTTAACCATCAGCGACTCAGGTTACGTCGTAATAAAGTGCAATTCAGCTCGCACAGCGCTGCGAGTGAAAATAATTAAATACCTACCTCTATATATCTCTTTCTATCGCGTAACTCTTATCCCTTCAGACGCGGCGCGTGTAGCCTTAGGGTTGACTACTTCTAAATTCTTGTATCGGTATCATTACTATGGGTCGGTAATCGGTTGCAATGATGACGACAATTACTTTAAAAATAGATAGAAGATATATTATTATTATTCATAGATTTTGTAGAAACCAAATAGGGATATGGGTTTAACATGCTGCCATGCCCCTAACTGGTTAGCCCGCTACCATCTTAGACTGCATCATCACTTACCATCAGGTGAGATTGCAGTCAAGGGCTAACTTGTAGTGGATAAAAAAAAGTCGTTATATATTCCACAAGTAGTGAAATATCAATGAATATTTTAAATATATGGGGTGGAAGGGGGCCCATGCCAGAGTTTACGAGACAAAATAATATACCCACATTATGGATTATCATCATCGACTCATCGGCGGCCCACTAGTCCCACTACTAAGCACGACTCACGAGGCTCTTCTCAGAATGAGAAGGGTTTAAGCCATATATTCCTCCACACTGGCCAATTTCTTGTTGGCAGACATATTAGAGTTTTTTATAATGATTATAGAACTTCAGGCATGTTTTCAGCTTTACACACGATTTTTGTTCACCGTAAATGATATATTTTAATTAATTAAGTTGGAGGTGCGTTCCCAGGATCGAACCCCAGACTTGGAGGAAGTCTACCCATTAGGCTATCACTATAATATTGGATACTACCTATGGTTTATATTTACTTTTGTTTAAAACTGTATCTTGTGTGGATATAAAAATAAAACTACCCACATTATGTATTAATATTAGTTTTGTTTAGAACTCTAAGTAGGTACGTATGTACTATGTACCTAGATAGGCAAATAATACAAACTTACCTTTCAGGGTCCTTAGGAAGTGCAAAGAGCGATAAGTTAGGTCTTAATAATTAGAGTTTAAACGACCTAATGTGATACGATATCGTTTACTGATCTTTCTTTGTTTATCCATAACGAGAACTTGAGTAAAAGTCAAACGTATAACTACGGTCCGCGCGTAACACTCGACTGATACGAGTGCCGTCGAGCGTCCACGCAGCAGTAGTTAAATATCTCAGGTCACGTGACAAGTGAGCCAGGCCTGATTCTACTAAAGAATCCCTCGCTACGCTCAGGATTCTACTCTAGAATCCCTCACTTCGTTCTGGATTCAAAAAAAGCGCCCTCGCCGTAATAGTATATTACACATCTAGGGCAGTAAAATAAGAAATGTCTCAGATCACATGTAATTGTTGTCCGAGGCGAAGCCGAGGTCAATAAACATGTGATCTGAGGCTTTCTTATTTACTGCCCGTGGTGTGTATACTATTTTTCTCCTCGACGGAGGCGGAAAGCGGCATTTTCGTTTAGCGCAGCGGGAGGAAAATTGACGCTTTCCGCCCGGAGGTGAGAAAAAATATTATTTTGCTCCCTTATAATACATTAATCTACCTACAATTTAACAACTGTTAATTCGGCATTCGCGAAGTATTCGTGACTTGAATGTTTTTAGGGAGGTTTATTTTCGCGAGGGGGAAGCAAAATATTTCGTTCGTGTTTCCTTCACAAGTTTGGCATGGAGCTCGTAGAAATTCTATGCCAATAGGTATATACTGCCCTATGTTACACGTCAGTGGATTTTTGTTTCATTTTAGGGTTCTGTACCAAAATGGTACTTACAAAAGAAACGGTTATAATGGTGCAACCGGTAATATAGGCCCACAAACTTATTTGACCCGGCGACAGCGTATAATAGATAGGTATGAAAAATAAAAAAAAGCTTAACGCCAAATCCAAATCCCAAAATCCCGTCGATCCGTGACTCCGTTGAGGCGTGATTGAAGGAAAACCCAATAAACCAACAAACAAACACACTTTCGCATTTATAATATTAGTATGAAGTATGATATTCCTACTTATAAGTTAATGTTATAAACCAGATCCTAACGTTTCTAACGCTGCCTATTTAAATAAATCCTAAGTAACTATATAGTTATTTAAAATCTTTACTCCCTTTTATGTAAAGTATAATTAGGTATAAATGAGCACAAGTGGTAGTGCATGATGGGCGTATTGATTTAACTTTACCACGTTGCATGAAGATTGTATGAGTAATCAGTGAATTGGTGTAATCTGATAAAAAACTACATGGAATATTTTAAATCAGCCCCCAGTGCAATAACTTCTGAGTAGTTCTTATACCTAGGTACTACCAGGTTTGCGCATGACGAAAATCATGTTTATGGTAAGCAATGATGAGGTCTAGGTTCGAGAACACTTGCCTAGACGGGGCCTATCACTTCACCTTGTCTTTTTCACGTTTGCCTTGAAGACTTATGAAGGGCGTGTCATATCTACATCAGCAGATCCTATCTGAAATTTAGAATAAAATCGCTTCGTGCGAGTCAATTTGCATCCTCAGCCTGTGGAAGTCCGCGCTGTAGGACGGTCATTCCCATTTGTCACCCCCGGCTTCATTCCCAGGGATGACAAATGGACCTTCCTCATCCTGCCATTTCCCAAAACCCTCTTTAGATCGTCGATCCCTCTTGCTGAAAGGCGCCCGAAACCTACGCTTAGGTAGTTCTTCGTGGTCTCCACTCTAGACTCTTTACGCCAGCGACCACCATTGCTATGAGAAGGTTACTGCTCACTAGCCTTTGTTCTACTTCTTCTTCTTCTTGGTCGTATCGCTCTTGTCAGAGCGGTTGTGGTCGTCACTTTGGTGTTGTTTGTTCTACTGCGTATGTCTAAATTATTTCACCACATCCATCTCCATAGCACTATTCCATAGTACATTTTCAAAACGATACGATCTCGTTTATTTTCCAGCCCTCATTACGGAGATCAAAGACAGTGTGTCGCTGAAGAGTTTGGCACGTGACCTCCTTCACAAAGTTTCAAGTGTCATCTACATGCTACCCTTATGCCTCTAGAGTTCTCGTGGATAAAATCCGCAACTTATTTAGGTAATGATACTTCATATCACTTCAGAAGAGCAATTAAAAAAAATCAGAATTATTGACCGAGCGAAGCGAAGGTCTCTGAGTCTACTTGGGTGAATTGGCACTTGTCCGTCCGTCCGTCCGTCCGTCTGTCAGAGCCTTATAACTTCTGAATTTCTGAACGTAATTACTTCAAATTTAAATATAATATGTAAACTGATGGCCTCCCGCCGAATATTGCTTAAAAAGTTATAAAAATCTTTATTTCTCATAGAAGCGAATGCGAAGTAAAATATTTTTTATAGCGTTACATAGGGTTGCAGTATATCATTTTAAAGATAATTAGGAATAGAGTCCAAAAATATCTTTTTTTGAATTTTTCCCCTAAAATTGACGAAATGGGGGGCTTTCAAAGTGGCGATTTTCTAACGTCCAAAGCTGACCTTAGAACTCTCAATTTTCTGAACTCTCAAGCCTGAAACTTGATCATTTATTTGAATTATATCCTGTACTTGAACAACAAATACTAAAATTAGATAAATATTATAAGGAAACGAAATTATTTAATTTTTAATGATGATGATATTTTTAACAGAACTTCACACTGATGTCAATAGATGGCGCTCTGTGAAACCGCGAGGTCTCAGTTCGGGGCGAACCACTAGTTTAATTTGTAACGCCATCGCAGGTCAATTATTAATTATTGCACGATTGATTATGGTTAATGTTATGATATTTGGCCATAAAAAAGTTAGCAAAATCCATGGCACAAGTCTGGTGAAAAACAGAATGACCCTGAATTTTGCAACTCAATGAGGCTTTTTAGGTAGTCAAAATATGTAACCTTAACAATAACCAGCTGTGGTACAATCGAACCTTGTAGATGATATTTAATATGCCTGAGACGCACAGACGCACAGTCGGACTGGACGTTACTATGACGTTATGGGTTCCTTGTTTTACTACGGAACTGTAGTAAAAATGTACCTCCGTACTAATAATAATAAGTAATACCTACTTGCTATAACCTTGTTGAGACCCAAAGAATTTTCCATAAAACCAGACTATTATATGGAAAAATTTACAAAAACAACTAGGTACCTAGGCCACTTTTCTACACGCCACGGCGGTTTTTATAGGGTGTATTTAAAAAGCAATTTTACTTCCCATTTCAGGGCACATGTAACTTGATTGGTGGGGAAGGGGTTAACTGTATGCCTAGAAAGAGTTTATGTATAAAGCTTTCATAATACCAAGTGCCCTTAAATAACAATGAATTTAATAATATTAAAAATTATCAAGGCGCAGTCGCATTACGCTTAGCAATGTTGAGTCGGTATTGGACGTGCGACTGTGCCTTGATAACTCAACCAAAATGAGGTCAGCGATTATAATAAAATTACAAAAATCAAATTGGTAATCTATTTCGAGAACTGTCTAGTGGTTCCTTTAAAGTTTCGCCTTTGAGCTGAGGTTACAACAAAATTAGCCGATCTGATCAGCAGATCCGTAATCGAATACTTTGCAATTTTATTAGGTACTACTTAGATGATTCCCGCGACATCGTCCGTGTGGATTAAGATTTTTGATTCCCGCGGGAACTCTTTTGGGATAAGCCTATGTCCTTCCCCGGGATACAATCTACCTCTTTACCAAATTTCATCAAAATCGGTTGAACAGATGGGCCGTGAAAGCATAGCAGACAAGACAGACAGACAGACAGACAGACAGACAGACAGACAGACGGACAGACAGACGGACAGACAGACAGACAGACAGACAGACAGACAGACAGACAGACAGACAGACAGACAGACAGACAGACAGACAGACGGACAGACAGACAGACAGACAGACACACTTTCGCATTTATAATATTAGTATGGATGTCACTGGGCAATGTTACTGCACGCTTCCCTGTTGTCTGTTGGCGCCTTACCGTTGCGCCCTACAGTTATAACTGAACAATCTTTTTACCATCTATTTTACGACCAACTACCTACAGCCTCTAGTTAGTAAAGTATACCTAATATGTGAATACGTTTCTAGTTAAGTATGTATAGTATAGGGTGGTTACTGGTTAGTTTTATTGGAGTAAAGGGTAGATTGCTATATAGGTCAAGTATGCACGAGTGGGCACGAGAGGGCCGGTGGTGCATAATATATGTATTGATTTATTAAATTACTTGGTACGTCTATGTTTCTTATAAATCAATTTTATGGATGGTTAAGTAAACCTTCTAACTTTTGCTTTTCTTTGTAAGTATCTATACTATAATTTATTGCGTCTTCACTTGTGATATCACAGTAAAGGGCTAATTATTTATTCAAATTAATATTCAAAAGTTTTTTTTTATTCAAATAGACTTTTAAAAGTGCTTATGAATAGTCGAATGCATCTAAGTACCACGTACCGTATTTGTTGTAAGTTTATATTTTAAAAAAATGTGTGTGTCAGCCCCTACGAACAACTGGAGTTTACTCATTACGAGCGAAAAGTGTTACCATGGAAACATAAACATAACGTAACGTAACGCATAAAGTTTGATTTTACTCCCCATAAATTTTCATACCCCGGAGTTATATATGAAAATCGATTCTTAATATATCGGAATATAATCGGAGGTAAACTCCAACAATAAATAAAACCTTGTAGGGAGGGCCAAGTATCGAGTGCGACGTATAAACAAGTTAATCATAAAAATATCGAGATCACAAAGTCTTTGTCTGTACATTCTGTTAGCGCAAATAAAGGAAATAGCATAACGCGAGAGCACAGCGAGAATGCTTTTTGCCATTGCAATAAAAATAGTGGGGTTTTCAGAGCTGAGTATTGGATTTCGTACATCGAAGCATCGGCGAGTGTTATTTAGCTCTCAGTGTATTTTCATTCTTATTTCTTTTGGCATACATTTCCTCTTTTCATGTTTTGCTATACAAGCATTGAACCATCCAGTGCGCCAGGAAAAGTTTTATTACAACCACAGTCTAAATATTCCAATACAGTCGGCCAACGGATAGGTATGACTATAATTACTGTCTACAACCGTGCGGGGTGTGAAGGGTAAGGGTGCATACACCTTGACGTCGTTATGGCAAGTACAGTAACAAATCAATGTGCTACCAAAAAATTAAATACTCCCCTATACTCTAAAAAAATATTTTATCACTTTGTCCTATGCACTCTTTTCCAGGTCCATGGTATACCCATGCCAAATTACAGCTTTCTAGTACTAACAGCCTCTGAGCTAAGCCGCGGACGGACGGATGGAAGACATAGCGAAACTATAAGGGTTCCCTGTTGACCACGGGACCCTAGAAACGATTGATTATTAGCTGCACGATTCTACTGTACCTATAACAACTAATTATTGATCTTCGTCTGTTTGCGTAGTTAGTGTAGGTTTTAACGTAATTTCTACCACGCAGCTTATACCATGCAAATTGTAGAAACAGCTTTCACGTTCCCTCAAAATTACCATGATATGGATTATTCAAGGGATGGAAAAAATTATGTATAAGTCAGCAACGCATTTCTCTGTTGCCGCAGATATTTTGGGCGGCAGTGATAACTTTAACGTCACATATTTTTTGTCATATTTTAAACTAGCTGATGCCCGCGACTTCGTCCGCGTGGTTAAACCAAGTTTCATCGAAATAACTTGAGAAATGACGGACTTTATACAAACTTTCAACCTCTATTTCACCCCTTTGGGGGTGGAATTTTGAAAAACTGTGAAACACGTATGTTTTTATTTATAACCCGCTGCTCATATACCAAGTTTCATGGATATAACTTGAGAAATGAAGGACTTTCATACAAACTTTCAACCCCTATTTCACCCCTTCGGGGGTAAAATTTACGAAAACTGTGAAACACGTATTTCTTCATTTTTAACCGGTAGCTTGTATACCAAGTTTCATCGATATAACTTGAGAAATGAAGGACTTTCATACAAACTTTCAACCCCTATTTCACCCCTTTGAGGGTGAAATTTTGAAAAACTGTAAAACACGTATGTCTTCATTTTTAACCCGCAGCTCATATACCAACTTTCATGGCTATAACTTGAGAAATGAAGGACTTTCATACAAACTTTCAACCCCTATTTCACCCCTTCGGGGGTAAAATTTACAAAAACTGTGAAACAATTATTTCTTCATTTTCAACCAGTAGCTTGTACACCAAGTTTAATCGATATAACTTGAGAAATAACGGACTTTCATACAAACTTTCACCCCCTATTTCACCCCCTTAGGGGTGGAATTTTGAAAAACTGTGACACACGTACTTCTTTATTTTTTACCGTAAGCCAAAATAAAAAGTTTCGTTGGTTCTTGTAAAACATCTTGAGAAACGAAGGACTTTCATACCAACTTTCATCCCCTATTTCACCCTTTTGGGGGTCGAATTTTCAAAAACTGTGAAACACGTATGTCTCCATTTTCAACCCGCAGCTCATATATCAAGTTTCATGGCTATAACTTGAGAAATTAAGGACTTTCATACAAACTTTCAACCCCTATTTCACCCCTTCGGGGATAGAATTTCGGGATAAAAAGTATCCTATGTCCTACCTCGCAGTATAGGCGCATATCGTGCCAAGTTTGGTTTGAATTCATTCAGTAGTTTCGGCGTGATGCGCGGCCAAGATACAGACAGACAGACAGACAGACAGACAGACAGACAGACAAAAATGAAAAAAATTACAGATTTGGCTTCAGTATCGAATAATGAGTGCCCTCCAAAAAAATTTTCAAAATATCTTCAATGTACAGAATTGGACCTGTTACAGTTTACCTTAGACCTTTACCCTTGGGTAAATTGTGATACCGATATAGAATCGTAGAGAGGGTTACGAGTGTCCTAAAGCTTTTTCAATTTGGAATTTAATAAGGAGCAAAAATAGGGTAGGTATACTTACCTCTGAAATCGTCTCGTAGAAATATACTCGTAGAGTTCGTTGAGTTGAACTGTTTTTAAAAGCGTAGAAAGGAATTTACGATGAAAAATAAATCTTTTCACGTTCCTCATATAAATAGTTTTTTTAGATGTTTTGATTTCGTGAGTAAGTACATTACGAGCTTCATAAAGTTAAGAGGATGGTGAATAACATGTATTGATAAACATGAAAAGGCACGCAAAATGCTTTTTTTTACATCGATGATTTTTATAAGTATTGTAGCGATTTTAAAAACAAAATACTGCTCGACTTATTTTTGCAACCTTTGAACTGTTATATACTTAGACCTGAAGTATTATTTGAGCTGCCTAAATAAATTATTTTCGTAAATAGTGACTCTAAATTATTCTAAAACGACTGCATACAGACGGTTCAGCCTCGATCGATTTAAAGATAAGCTTTTGATCTATTATTACGCTCGCTTTTAGTCCCTATACATATACCTAGAGTTGGTTATTTTAAGTGTTTTATTATAGTAATACTAGCTTTTGCCCGCGACTTCGTCCGCGTGCACTACACAAATTTCAAACCCCTATTATTTGTACCCCTTTAGTTGAGGTTATTAGGGTTGAATTTTGAAAAATATTTTCTTAACAGATTTCTACGTCGCAATAGCTATCTGTACCCTTACTCTGAGATTGATCGAATTTAAAATACGGTCTCACTAAGTGAGGTGAATTACATATGCATCAAACTAAAATGAATCTTAATTTTATTAATTTAGAGCTCAATTTCGTGTATGCATTCACAGCTAGCGCTCCAAAGATACGTTTCGAAATTTGAATCGGTTGCACTGAATTTGTGGCTTTAAATCAAGAGTTTTTGGGTCCATTTTAGTTTGACTCAAATGTGATTCACCTCACTTAGTGAGACCGTATTTTAAATTCGATCAATCTCAGAGTAAGGGTACAGTATGCCAAATTTCAGCCCGATTCGTCCTGTGGCTTGAGCTGTGCGTTGATAGATCAGTCAGTCAGTCACTCACCTTTTCCTTCTATATACCTATTTATAGACTAGTCTAATCGTTTTGGTATTTCAGGTAACTACTTAAGCATCGATCGTAATTATTCATCAATGAAAAGTTTTATAATTGGTAGTCTGTATTTTGTACACGAGTACCTAGATACTTATCTATATCTATACTAATATTATAAATGCGAAAGTTTGGATGGATGGGTGTATGGATGTTGGATGATGTACTCAAGTCCCAACGGCTGAACGGATCTGGATGAAATTTGGCACAGAGATAGATTATAGTCTGGAATAACACATAGGCTACTTTTTATGCCGGAAAATTAAAGAGTTCCCGTGGGAACCTAGTAGTCCAAGTCCAATTTAGCTACTAATTCCATAAACAAAAGTTTGATATTAACTAAAGTTCGGGCTAATTAATGGTAGGTATCAAGTGAAGCGAGCGTCAAATTGAATTGGTGCTATCTCATCCTAATAGGTAGATACCTACTTTATTGAAAGCTTGTGCGGATTTCATATTACGGATTCTGAAATAAAGTAGTCTATTAATGCTCCATTAAAAGCAAAGGCTTTAATCACGTAAATTGCATTACAGTCTGATTCGTAGCTCCAAAGTAATTTGTAATTTTACGTGGGCCGTTGTCATCATATTAATATAATAAATGCATCATATTAATGTAAGAAACTGTGTTTGTTTGTTGGTTTATTGGTTTGTCCTTCAATCACGCCGCAACGGAGCAACGGATCGACATGATTTTTGACATGCTTATAGATGAGGACCTGGAGAGTGACATAGGCATACTTTTTATCCCGGAGAATTTGGCATTTCCCGCAGGAATAAAAAAAACTTAAACTACGCGTTACGCTTATAACTATACATTGTCCTAGCATCATCACTTTATTAGTCAATGAACCATAATTTTCTAAGTCCACTGCCATCATCATCATTTCATTTGCCGATGGACTTCTACCTACTTCTGGACTCAGTCCTTCCTCGGCTCACAACCTTCATTCAGATGTTCCATCATTTTCACATCTCTCAACTTGCTTACATCGGCACTCCATGCTAATATTCCCACTTTACGAACCTCCAAGGTTCTAGTATACCAATCACTATTAGAGATAGATTTTCCACATTAGTACCTAATGTCCACTGAGTAAAATTACGTAGGTATATCGCTCACACTTTACCTACTTGTAGCTAGGTGGTAGGTACGTTCTATGACTCTGTGGAAAACTCTTCAGCTCATAAAACTTTATAAAACCTAAAAATATTCCATCCATTAATGACATCAGTGCCATCAGTAAAGCTAACGGGAGCTCACACACCAGCGAATTATCGGTGTCTGGTTTCGTTCTCTCAAGCGGCAAATTAAATCGATGCAATCAAGAGCTGATCTGATTTCCACCAAATATTCCTACTTCGCCATGTTACGCAAATCCTTGTATATCTATCTCCTTATCATTTGCATGTAATTTTCTTTGTACCTATGGTCACAGATCTCGCGACGATCAGACCTTCGACTATTTTATTAAAGCTGAAAGCTTTTCTATGTATGTCTCTAATAAGGGTATAAACGATCCCCGACTATGAAGTTTGGATCGCGGTTGCTTTGGAAGGTATCAGGTAGAAAAGGTGGCACTTCAAATTCGTTAAAGTATTAAGCTCCGTTTTTAGGGTTCCGTAGCCAAATTTGGCAAAAACGGAACCCTTATAGATTCGCCATGTCTGTCTGTCTGTCTGTCTGTCTGTCTGTCTGTGTGTCCGTCCGTATGTCACAGCCACTTTTTTCCGAAACTATAAGAACTATACTGTTGAAACTTGGTAAGTAGATGTATTCTGTGAACCGCATTAAGATTTTCACACAAAACTAGAAAAAAAACAATAAATTTTGGGGGTCCCCATACTTAGAACTGAAACTCAAAAAAATTTTTTTCATCAAACCCATACGTGTGGGATATCTATGGATAGGTCTTCAAAAATGATATTGAGGTTTCTAATATCATTTTTTTCTAAACTGAATAGTTTGCACGAGAGACACTTCCAAAGTGGTAAAATGTGTGTCCCCCCCCCCTGTAACTTCTAAAATAAGAGAATAATAAAACTAAAAAAAATACAGGGTTAATTGTAAAATACCAACAACCTTCTACAGGCAAGTTCTATGCACCAAAGTAAATAACTTTTGTTCCACGACTTTTTAAAATTCCTAAAAATAAAAAAATAAAATTTTCTTACAAAAATAAAAATATTTATTTTTCTGTTCTAAAATTTTAATAACTCTACGCGGTGCGTACCTATCAAAGGGAATCGCGGTGGGCGGCACGGCGCGTCAAAGGCGCAGGTCAATTCAGTCGCTTTCAGTCGGTCGCACGCGCCGTTATTCGCATAGGTACTGTGTTTGCATAGAATCTGTTCTGTGCCTACTGCCTAGTGCTTAAAGGATGGCTTATCGATATTCTAACATCGAATACACTGAAATGGTTCGAGTGCTCGCGATATGTGGTGATAACGTTTCGGAAGCTTGCCGCGAGTTTGCAAGGCGATTCCCTAACGTAAATAGGTAGGCCAAGCCGCGTGACGATGCTGGCTGCCACACAGCGATTAAGGGATCACGGACAATTCCATCCTAGATCTAGGGATCGTGGTCGACCACCGAGGCGCACAGTGCGTGAAGAGGAAAACATTAAGGTCAGGGGGAGTAAGTGAAACATACTTTACTGTTTTTTCTATAAAATGACCTGTAAGTCAGTAAAATGTTTGTCAATTTGAATAACGATTAATGATATATACTCTTCATTAAATCGGCTTTCATAAGACATGATCTTCAAGCTTTCTAATCGTGCAAATAACGATGAAATTACTAATTAAAAGTAGACTATGGTTTTGTTTCACTTACCCCCGAAATGGGGTAAGTGAAACTATGATTAGAACTCGGTAAATATGAGGCCTATAGATCTATTTCAACAAATAAAATGGCATCTTTAATTGCCTCAATCGATTACGAGTCTCAGTGAATGGCTATATGGTCTAATTTCTTAAATAAATGGAAAAAACTGAAAATGGGGTAAGTGAAACATAGTCGCCAAGTCAGGGGTAGTAAAACCAAAACAAAAATTGAGTATGTTCTAAATTTTTATTAATTTTTTAGTTCAATAAAATAGCTAACACCATGTTTACAGTATTTGTAAGTCTTCTTCTATTCACCAATAAATATTCATAATTTATCTACTGATTACTATTTTACCTCTATATGGGTTGTTTTCGAAAATCCTTTCTTTGCGGATGCCTACGTCATAATATTTATCGGTATGCCAAATTTCAGCCCGATCCGTACAGTGGTTTGAGCTGTGCGTTGATAGATCAGTCAGTCAGTCAGCCACTTTTTCTTTTTATATATTTAATATATTAACACTTTTATAGCTAGTAGCTCCCTCAAATGTTATCATAATAATTATGGGAATAAAATTAAATAATATACTATGACTCCTAATAAAAAACATATTCTATATAACGAATATGTGTGATAAGTTTTATCAAAATCAGTACAGTTGTTTTTGAATGACGCTTGAACAAACAGACTACTAACAATAGTTTTATAATTTCTAATAATTAATAAGTTTGGTGTGGCAGACACAAGATGACCTATAATCAAATAGGTACATAGTAGTTTTTTTTAAATAAGATATAATTAAAAGAAGGTTGGTAATCTCTGAAATGAGGGAAGTGAAACATATGTTTCTCTTACCCCGCTCATCTCTGTTTCACTTTCCCACTCGGAACTTTTAGTGACTAGAATCTTTACCATGTCTTAAATTAATAAACTAAACTGTTTTAGACAGAAAAAACAATTGGAACATTAAATCTATACATTATTCTAAGTACTTACAGCAAAACACTGTTGAAAACTCTATGAATTCACTTTAAAACAAGCAATAAATAAAAGCATGTCTAACTCGTGTTTTGAGTTTTGAAAAATGACAAATTTCTTTCTTTAATATAATCTTGTAGAATTATCGCAGAGACATCTATGTTAAAAAATTTAAACCACTTCGTCAATACTGTTGTACCGACTGAGAGCAAATATCGTTAAACTACATAGTTTGTTAGTTATGGCTTTGTGTTTCTCTTACCCCACCGTTTCTCTTACTCCCCTTGACCTTATACAATTTTTTGAAGAAATTCCAGCAGCAAGTACCAACGATGCAGCCCGAAGGTTTAATGTGTCGCAGTACTTTTCTTGGAGCGTCATCCACAATGAGGGGAAATACCCTTTTCACCTGCATCGGGTCCAAGAACTCACCGATCCCGATAAACCAGCGCGGGTTGCTTTTTGTAAATTGCTGCTAGCAGAGAGGCCCACAGTTTTATGGACCGATGAAGCTACATTTGGTAGAGTTGGACTCTTCAACACTAGAAATAAACATTTATGGTCGTTTGAAAACCCCCACCAACCTAGAGAGCATAGTTTTCAACACCGTTTTAGTGTTAATGTGTAGGCAGGAATTTTAAATTTCACATTACTGGGCCAGTGAATAATAATTAATTTAGGTACCTAAGCAAAATTTCCATTTTAATTCAGTAGAATGTTTTATTCAATAATTGCTAATTCCACTTTTTAAATAGGTAAGTACGCCTGCATTAAAAAAAAATAACTAGCCAAGTGAATCTTAAGTTTCGATTTCCATAAACTAACATTGGAAAAACCTACTAAGTTGAATTTGATTCTGGATTCCTTTTTTTTTCAATACATCGAACTCTAAAATGAGTAGGTATAATAATTTATCGCAATAATTTTTTATTCAAATTATCACTTATTTTAAGAAGTAGGTAAGTAGTAAGTACCTAATCAGTTTTGCTACACGCGTTCGTTTGTTGGCTATAACGGCATAACTCATAAACCTGGAAAGTAGGTAGGTACCGTAACAATTATGAAGAATTGTGGCATCAGACCATTCCAATTAACGACTTTAACTCCCAGCTTAAACTCTTAATAGGTAGGACTAGGTAGTAGGTACATAACTAGTAACTACCTACCTAAATACCTAACTTCACTTTTTATGAAATAAATTGATACATTTTTGTTTAATTTCAATTGACTGTAGATACCTAGTTAAGTAGCCTCTCATTACGTAGTACGTAAAGTCTGTTCGTTTTCATACGGTCGCCTTTGACCGCACCGCCGCCGTGCCGCCGGGGCACGTGCCTCATTTTGTCAAAGGCACCGCCATGACATCAAGCTCACCGCTTTCCGCCGTACAGGTACAGGAGAATTTCGCATATTACATCGAGCCGCCGCGCCGCGGTGAAAGGTGGTTTTTATTGACTCTGCTATCTGCTATATATATACCTATTGTTTATGTATAGGTACTTTTTACCTTTTTCATTAAAATTCTTTTTTCTACCTAACTTGTGTTTATTATTAATTATATTCGTATTTTATTACAATAACCATCAGAATAAACAAAATAGTATTCTTTTTTTATTCTTAGAATAGAAAAACATTTAGTTAACAAACACAGTACACAAAAGCAGAATAATAAAATAAAAGCAAAATAATAAGTGCCTGCAGCCCCTGCGGGTGTACCGACACTATGATACCGAACGCACTATACGTATTGGAATAAATTATGCGGCGGGAATCAATGAAATGATAAATTCCAAGTAGGTACCTACCTATACTACTCGGGCGCAAACTTTCTGCGCACGGAACAAACATTTCTCGTATTTTCATTAAGGTGAACGCACACTTATCCGAGCCGAACTAAACGAATTTTAGAATTCTGTATACGAAATCTCATGAAACCTCGCATACTTCTCCGCGTCGAATCGTCCGAATCTGCAAGAACCCCAGTAATCCTAGACAAATTCGGATGACGTCATCAGATTCTCGGCGCGGTTTATGCGGTCGACTCAACCACAGAACATATTATAATAAGAGGTTAGAAAGGCGATGTGGGCGGGTCACGCGCGCCACTATATTGAGCGAACGCTCAAACGTACCAAAAACACACCTCAGTCGGCCGCGGACTGTCTTGGGAAGTTTTACGCGCAAAAAAGTGTTTATAATGCCTTCTTGCGCGGTAATAACCTGCAGAGCTAGAAGCCAAAATGTCAATGTGACTAATGGCAAGATATATTTTCATCGGTAAGTATATTAAACCTTGATTTTAAATGATTTAATTGAAAATACTAAAGACATTATGTTTTCCTTCACTAGTGTGACTGGATCGCAAATTTGTATGTACATCGCTGGTGCGAACAACGCGGTCCAACAGAGTCATGTACGCGAGCGGCAATGTAAAGCGTAGTGCGTATGAACGATCAACTCCACTTGTTACCTGGTATTACCCAATAAGAGTAACTTGTCGATAGGGCTGAGTAGCATTTTTCCACCGTATCGATAAATAGTTTATTTGTTTCTGAGTTTATTATTATGAACTTTTAATGATAGTTACAGATTTAGATTTTAATCATAAATGTTTGAAATATTGTTATAGTATTTTGTGTTTGTTGGTTTTGTTGTATAGTGTGTTTTAAATATTGTTGATGTATTCAAATAAAAACCATTTGTAAACCATAGTTATTTTTTTATTTTATTTATTTCTTATAAAGAAACAGTAGTTATAAGCAAAAGAAATATCATTATGTCTCCATACATTTTTTAATCTATACTTATAATAAAACTGTAACAGGTCCAATTCTGTACATTGAAGATATTTTGAAAATTTTTTTTAGAGGTCACTCATTATTCGATACTGAAGCCAAATCTGTAATTTTTTTCATTTTTATCTGTCTGTCTGTCTGTATCTTGGCCGCGCATCACGCCGAAACTACTGAATGAATTCAAACTTGGCATGATTTGAGCCCATACTACGAGGTAGGACATAGGATACTTTTTATCCCGAAATTCTACCCCCGAAGGGGTGAAATAGGGGTTGAAAGTTTGTATGAAAGTCCTTAATTTCTCAAGTTATAGCCATGAAACTTGGTACTTGCGGGTTGAAAATGAAAACATATGTGTTTCACAGTTTTTCAAAATTCCACTCCCGAGGGGGTGAAATAGGAATTTGAGAGTTTGTATGAAAATCCTTAATTTCTCAAGTTATAGCCATGAAACAGCATTTGGACTTTCGTTAAAATATGAAGAAGTACGTGTTTCACCATTATAGGGGGATTATACCGTGGGATAGTAATATAGGATACTTTTTATCCTGGAAAATTAACTGAAAAACTTATTCCACGCGGACGAAGTCGCGGGTATCAGCTATAAGGAATATACATACATACTTTTTATCGCGGAAAATTAATGAGTTCCCGCGGCAATCGAAAAAACTTAGTCCACGCGGACGAAGTCGCGGGCATCAGCTAGTTTAAAATAAAATAGTAAAATCTCCAGACATAGAGTCCAACTTAAGTTAACAATATGAATATTGACATGCTGTCGACCGTACGAAAAATAAACATCGATAAAAAATATTTTAGTCAATCCCTAGCGTATGTTGCTGTTTTACACGACAACACGCGCAAGTTTAAAGTTTCACTAGTGTGCGTAGCTTCGCCAATCGCAGCGCTTTTTTCTGCCTCACGCACACATGGGAACTCTCGTGTGTATTCGTTTAGATTAGTAGTAGTGAAGAATGGTGGGATCAAAACGGCGACAGCGGTTTCCGTACAAAATTTGCACTAGGGCCTTTCTAACCTCTATTAAATGTTCTGTGGACTCAACCGATGCGCTCGCATTCTATCAGTTGCCTATGACAGAGCAACGCGAGAGTACTATTTCTTCATTGTTTTGTGTCGATTCTTTCGGCGCGGTTGATTCTTCTGGTGCGGAGTGTGCGAGGCTTTCTTGACTTCGATTCGTTCGACGCGTTCGGCTCGGATAAGTGTGCGTTCACCTTTAGAGGCCGGACGGCGCGGCGCGGCGGCCTTTGAATTCGATCTTGTTTGTGTCACTCGCCGCCGCGTACCGCTCGAAGTCTCAATTCTGAATAGTAGGTAAGTAACAATTCGCATATCAGCTGATTCTGCTGGTTGTCACGTTGATTCGGACTAAACCGGGCTTGGAGGTCCGTTTAAAGACCTACCTACCTATTTTTGTTTCTTCGATGACTCGGATATCAAATCAAACTTAGCCCTGATTTTTATCACTAACATCTGATCTGTAAAATCGCTAATAAATCGGCATTACTTAGGTAGGTAATTACCTATGTAGGTACACTTTGTTGAGCCGTATGGGAAAGTACCTATTTGGAAGTGGAAACTGGGAACTCGCCGCATTATGATCCTTAAAGAAAGCGTTTCGATTAATGAAATGGTTCACGACCCTCAGCAATGAGGAATACGACACATACAGAGATGCTCAAATTCAAGTCTCGAACAGATACTTACCTACTTAGGTGTTAGGTTTGTAGGTAAGTCAGGTGGTAAATAGGTACTAGGTAGTTAGGTGACGCGTTAGGTAGGTAGGTTAAATGTTAGATACGCAGGTTATGTGTGTATTTTATGTGTTGGTTAGATTGGTAGGTATCTGAGGCATTAGGTAGCCTGTTCGTGTTGACTGTTGAAGGTTTTGTAGGTACCTAGCTAGGTTAGGTGTGAAGAATGTAGGTACGTAGGTGAATAAACTAATAAGGGTTAATAAGGATTAATAAGGGATAGGTGGTAATTTTGCCCTTCCGTAAAAAGCGCGGGAAATTGCCAAGTAAACAACATGCTTATCATGTGCGCGTATGGTAGGTACTTAATGACTGTCCGATACTTACGTCTGTCGCCGCGAGAAGTTTTTTTGGTGTTCACGACAAACGCTAGTGTAGGAAGAAATTAGTGTAGGAGGAAAACCTGCAGACGATAGCTCAGCCCCCCTAGCATGGGCCGAGACAATTTTCTCCCCGAGGAAAGGATACAATTTTTATTCCTAAATAAATAAATAAAAACACTAAATAACGGTGGATAAATAGTCCCCTTGAAAAGTCAAACGGTGATAAACTTCTCCTCTCCCCTGTTGCCGTGCTCTGAGAAGGGGTTAAGTTAATTTTATCTCTTGTCAGTGGATAAAATCGGGGGATAAAATTTTTATCTCCGGCCCATGCTAGCCCTGCAGCCCGATGTTAGTAATTTACGTCCAAAGCGTTTGTAAATACGACAGAGAAGTGATAACTTCGGACGTTGATTGTTGCGCGGTTAGTAGTCGACGCTTCATCACGCAGGTGTGGAAAAGGCATTACATAAATTGACCATAGAGTTAAAAAACTGACAGACTTTTCAACAAAAACTTAGATTTTTTTTTTGGTTAATTTATTGAGTTATGTGAAAAGTCGTTGAACAAATGTTGTTCAGTATCATGTATAGAAGTTATATCTCAGAGGTTGTTGGTAAATTACAATTAACCCTGTATATGATGTACATTATCATGCAAACTTCCACCGAAAATTGGTATGAACGAGATCTAGTAAGTAGTTTTTTTTTTAATAATTTAAAACTTACTACAGGTTTGTACGGAACCCTCAGTGCGCGAGACCGACTCGCACTTGGCCGGTTTTTTTTATATTTTTCTTTGGAATAATATTAGAAACCACGTTGTCCATTGTCAGACATTTCGTACGATTGCAACCCCCTGTCAGACACCCTGTTGCTTTATAATTTAAGAGTGTATCTAAAACAAACAAAACCCTCTCTGGAGGCAATTTCTCATTACCTAAAAGTTTTCCATAATCACACATGCAAAAGTACCTACCAACTTTCAGCTGTTATCAAACATCATCTCATATCGCCTACGGGCTCTCGGTCCACATAGAATTATAATTATTTAAGGTAGCAACATTAAAGCTGACGTCAAATATTAAGCGCTGGCGCGTAAATAAATAAGGCCAAATGTTTACAAAATATTCAGCGAAATATTATCATAGGCGCCTCAAGCATGCAAAAACCGTCTACAATTTTCTTCACTCCTTTATCGTTCCCTTGTTATTTTTGGGCACGGCAGTTTAAATTTGCCCTGACAAAGGGGGAGATGGGTAAATTTTCCACGAAGAGTATTTTAGGTAAAATTTGTCAGTATATATATTTGAAGACTTTTAACGTTTATTAAATAAATTAAATAAACGCGAGGCGACGACGTGAAGAAATGTTAAAGGGGTTGTTTCAAATTTATATGGAGCCTGGGCCAGGTATTTGTACGGTATTTCAAAATGTTCGGGGTCATAAAATAGTAACATTTTTTTCTTTATTTCTTACTAAAAAGTTCAATTTACGAGGTACAATGCGAAATTACTTTGCAAAATAAAAGCGCAACAACATGCGTCCATTTTGACATTGACGTATATTACGTGTCATGATGACATTTGACATCAAATTACCTGGGAAATGTGAATTAACCTTAAAATATCCAACAGCAGTAAGATTGATGGATGGATGCGCTGCGAGAGTTGCTATTCTACAAATGTACCTAATTAAACATTTTATTTTTGTACCTCTTAATCACTGTAAAACTGCCAAAAAGCATATTTTGTTTTGTTTTCTATGATTTTATACTATTTTTTGGAATACTGTACAAGTACCTGGCCCAAGATGAAACAACCCCTTTAGAGCGACGTAATTCAAAACGTCTTGGTTGTACCTACCTCGGTGGATTGGTGATGTGGAGAGGGGCATATGGGTTTTGGGAGTTAGGATTAAGTACCAAGCTGCTTATAATCGTCTACGATGGAGAAAGCTTTGACTAAGGCTGCTTTTACACCAGGGAGTTGCTACTCGGAGCTACGGAGCGAGTCGTTGTGCAAAACTCCTAAGCTAAGGACACATAAAATAATAATTAATTCATCGTAAGGTATGCTTTTATACAAGGCAGATTCTACTCGAGGATGCAAAGCGAGGGATACCTATGTGCCAAACTCTTCTTCAGGTATTACAACGTTTTCTAAGACGTGAAAGTAAAAAAAAAAATTGGGTTTTACCTTCGCTACGTATTTCCCGTACATTATCCCTGGCAGATTTACTTGACTTCAAAAGCACTTAAGTTTATTCGATTAAAAACCATTTGAAATTTGAATCCTTCCAAGGCTGTACAATATTGATGATGACGGAGTATTTAATAAGCAAACATCAGTCGTTACCGTTTCCAATCGTCCATTTATAGATATCTAAACAATATCGATCGTCAAGTGACAAAGGCATAGCTCTGAGTCAGGGCAATGACTTGAATTTGTGGTCAGCGAAAGCAAACCACAGTTCGATCGATTTGCATCGTTCTGTTGTAGGTAGATAATAATATCTCTGATTGTATTGTGGCATGTGGGTCTAATCATTGAGTGCTACAGATTTTGTGCGTTAACCTACAACCCATCATTCACTTTTGTAAGCAGGACGCATAGGTACTAGGCGACAGGAGAAAACGTCGTTCTCCTTAGATACGAAAATTGTGGATATTTTGTGCAGTTGTCCGATCTGTAGTGTGTTTTCACCCTGACGGTACTGCCAGTGTTTTAGGCCAAGGAAAATAACGCGCGGAATTTGGCTGTAATTGATTGATTGATGAGAATTTCCGTGCGGAATGCAACTCATGATTATTATCGAGCACCGGACCTCGCACAGATAGATAGCAGTTCATAGACGCATGGACGTCAAAAAGTATGTATGAACTCTTTAAACAGTTCGAGTAATACGTTTTAATCTATCAAATGGTTACCGTTTGCTTTGCCCATTGGGCCTCTGGTCCATACTAATATTATAAATGCGAAAGTGTGTCTGTCTGCTACGCTTTCACGGCCCAACTGCTCAACCGATTTTGATGAAATTTGGTACAGAATTAAGTTAAATCCCGGGAAAGGACATAGGCTACTTTTTATCCCGGAATATTGAAGAGTTCCCGCGGGAATAAAAAAAACCAATCCACGCGGACGATGTCGCGGGCATCATCTAGTCTACAATAATTGGCTAACATTATGACTACAATAGGTCACTCTTTACATTTATTTGAGGTTAGTATCTGATTGTACGTCTACACTCTACACCAGCTAAGTATGCCATTAAAATTACATGAACGTGCAACTAGGCCACCACTTAACCCTGCCTCGTTCAACATTTAAGCTCAAAACACACAGGGAACGGGCGCGGGTCGGGCGCGGGCCGGGTCGGGTGCGCGGCGGGTTGAATTCCTTGTATTTAAATGGACGACATCACACAGCGTCACCCGCAACGCGTCCGACCCGCACGCGCGTTCTGTGTGTTGTCGTCCATTTATATACAAGGAATTCAACCCGCCGCGCACCCGACCCGGCCCGCGCCCGACCCGTGCCCGCGTCCTGTGTGTTTTGCGCTTTATGCTTATTGTTCTACCCGTAGGTTCAGTGTGCGACGTCGTTACACTGAGGGTCGATTGCACCATTGATGGTTATAGTTTACGTTAAATTTCACCACCAAAAAGCTAGCACCATAGTCATACTGACTTGGGACGCAGGTAAATACATGACGAATTTTGAAAAAAAATAGAAAAACGCTACATTTTGCAACCCAAAAAAACATTTTGGGCGGCTAGAGTATGATGAGCTTTGCTGCTTTTAAAGACAATTGACTTTTAACCTTGATAATAATTATTATAGGTGAAAGATACTGACTTATGCCACTCACTGTGCTAGCAATTTGACGTTAACTATAACTATGGTGCAATTGAACCTAAGAAACTTATGATTTACATGCATTTAGTGGCCCGTACTTATTCATAAGGTTTGATAAGGTACACTGAACATTTGCAGCCAACATGTTTTTAGTGACCGCTGACGCAAGGACACAGTATAGTTTCTCTTTTTCAATTTGCAGGCAGTATCGGTTACGTCACCCATTTACATGGATAAATCGGGATATTGGGATGGGGTGCTGACAAATGTATTAAATCCCAAATAACGGTGCTCATTCCTTGAAAAAATTTTTACCTTACTGAGGATAATCGTTCTTTATAGTATAACTACTCACTGAAAAATATACTACAGGAAATAGTTATATTTTGTTCAACAAGATTGCAAAGTTCATTTTTGTTGCGAGTCGCGAGTGCCTTGTTTTAATCCCGAGCGACTGAAGGATTAATAATTAGGATTAAAAATCTTTTAATTAGTAATCCTTTAGAAGGATTAGGATAAAATAGACGAAGACTAGAATAAACGAAGACTTTGGCTTAGAGTTTAGACAGTTTATGTTACAGCAACACAATGAACACGATTTTGAAATGAATCAAGAATCGACGATCGGCTTAAAATTAAAGTATCTTAAAATAGTGAAAACATGATTGTTAATAGGGACTGATGGAGGTCAGAGTCGAAAGGTCTTTGAGTGGCTTATGTTCAATAGTGAATGCATTATGACTGATGATGATGATGAAAAGACAGATTTGATGGCGACACGATGAGCCTGCACTACCTGAGAAACTCTAAAGAAGAAAGACAGTATTTATCAAAAGAGGATGTTATGATAAGACTTGTAGCTGCTTGTAGTACTATAGGTTCACGTATGCTCAGGTAGAGCAAACATTTGCACAACTCTCAAAATGCTGGATCCAAATGTCCTAATTGGCACAAAACTTAAAGCATTTAATAATTCTGCTGTTCATTACAATCCTTACATATTATATCTAATAACAGAAATATAAGTTGGTCTGAAAATTCGTAGACTTCTGAATAATAATTTTCCAGAAAATAGAGTCTGCATTTCTAGTGCCAAAACCAGTTTGGCTGATCAAATTAGATGACCTAAATTGAAATAGTCGAAAGCAACCTTATATAACCTAAGTAACTGGGCAGGCAATATTTTTGTTAGATATCGTTTATATAACTCTCATATTCTATCACTACCATCCCAGAACTAATTATATTATTATTTATCGGATATTTATCGGTTGTATTTTTGCCGAATATTTCGTCTCGTCGCGCAATGAGAGTAAAGGAACAGAGTGTGCACCTGTGTATGTGCACACACTTGTGCACTATAATATTTCTAGCGCAGACGGCTAATCTCTCTGCAGGAGGTAGGTCGCCGTGGCCAGAATTCGGTCGGGACTTATTATATTATTATTAAGTCTTTGATCACATATCCAAGAGACATACTCGTACTAATACTAATACCTAGTAGGAGGAACGCTTACTATAAGCTACTGCTTACATAATATTATCACTATTTGCATACCTAGCCTAAGTAGATAGAATATGTACTTAAGTACTGCGCTATTTAATCTACATTACATACTTGAAATGGATTTGTCATGTCATACATTAATCATTGCTCAAATCTTGGTGGCTTTCTGTTTGTCTTAAATGAGAACAATAAAATTAATCTATTGTGAGGTAGATTAATAATCCATCTCATAATAATTAAAAGACAATTAATATTCAGAAATGATGTTAAACAAATACCAACATTTAGTATTATTATTTAAAAGAAAAATGTTTATTAAGTATAATATTCTGGTGTGATTCCCGGTTGATTCAAAAAGGTAGGTACTAGGTACGATAGTATTAAAATAATAATTGTTGGTTGAGTTATGGTAGTAAAATTACTTTGTCACGCTAAGACTCTACCTATATCCTATATCTAATACAGAGTGAAAGTCTCACGTTGTAATTATTATTAAAAAAATGGATATTTTCGTAGGTAGGTACATAAAATACGTTCTAAAATAAAAACTGAATGCACTTGCTACATTTATACATCTGTACGTTCGGTTGTGGCGTATGGTCTCTTTTACGCTTTTTTGGGAACGTAACGTGAAAAACAAGTATATTTTTTCGGAGCTAAAAGCACTGTGCATAACAAACTCTAAACTCTAATGGAAGTTTAGATAATAATAACGTGCGAGTTGGTTACATCCATTTGTATGGAAAATATAGATGTGGAATCACTTACTTTCGGCCTATTATGTCGGTGTAATGCCCGTCAAGTGACGGAGCCATCCGAAAATATGAGCTCGAAACCAGCTGGACAAATTCAGGCTGTGATTACAGTCTATTTAAACTTTCTAGCATTTAATTTGACTGTAGCGCTGAATTGAGATCCTCCTCCTTTTTTTGGGGTCAGTTAAAATTCAATTTTGGATTACAAGATTGGTTTTTGTACCCCGTGAGTTTGGACCCCTTTTTATTATACTGCTACTTAGGTACCTAACAAATAATAGCGTGCCATAATAGCGCAGCTCGCATTTCTTTCTTTAGATTGTAGGATATATCTCCTAAGCGTCTACATATTAAAATAATGGCCCATAAATCTTTAAAAGTACACGAAATGGGTTAACGCAATATCTTCAAGGTGTGCGAAAATATTTGAAGATACCTTTGCTCTGCCGTTAAGTGCTGGGTCATTTACGTTACTTTTACGCTCCAGTCAGTTTGCGTAAATAACGAAGCTCGGGACCCGTAACCCTTAGCTTAGAGTAGAGGGATAAATTTCAACATCTCATTATTATGCCGTGTAACTTTTGTGAAATACAAGGTTGCGGGGCTTTACAAAATTAATCTTGTAAAATTCCTATTATTAGGAAGGTAAGTATAGAATAGAATAGAATAGAATAGAATAGAATAATCTTTATTTGCATAATGTGTGTTACATAAGATGTTATGTCTAATATAACAGAGTCCAGCACATTAGCCGTATCGGCGCACAAATACATTATAAAATAGGCAATTGAGCTTAAATTCATTATAGTTACTATTACAATTATAATATTACCATTTTGATAAAAAAAGACAAAAATCCTAATATCAATATTAACCTAACAGGTTAGCCCGCTACCATCTTAGACTGCATCATCACTTACCATCAGGTGAGATCGCAGTCAAGGGCTAACTTGTAGAGGATAAAAAAAATCGTTTAAATTGCAAAACAATTGCTTACTTTGCTTTTGAAAAATACTTCCCAATTCGTTTCCGTGATCTGAGTGTGATACTTACTACATTGCCAAAGGAAACCCGGTTACTACGAGTACGTGTGAAGGAAATATTATGTGCTCAGAGTAGACATTTATTTACCTTTGTTTTACTGTTTTATTTTTGAAGTCCAACCTGCAAGATTAAATTAAAATACTGATAATGAGAGCCAGAATTTTTTTTTATGTATGTAGAATAAGCTCGAGAATAAGTTATGATAGGTTTCAGAAACATAATATTTTGCCATGACGACTCCAAAATTTTTTTGATAGATGAAATAATGCACAGAATGATTTTAACTATGTTATCACGAGAGTCTTCTGCAATATTCGTATAGAAGACCTCAAGGGCTTGATATTTATATAAACTCCTTACCGTTTGATTTACGTAAACGGCGAATATGGACCCTTTGGGCCAGGAGATAAATTTCAGTGCTACGTTATTTTGCTGCGTAATGTTGTGTGTGTAGCCTCATTTAATAACCGCGCCTAACCAAATGAACTCTATGCCAAGGTTAAGCATATGATATTTAAAAAAATACAAAAAAGTGTGTGTGTGCCATTCACTCACGGCAGAAGTGAAACTTCAGAAAAGAAAGCCTAACTTGCACTTGCTTAAACTTGTAGTCACATTCTCTCGCATGCTAAATCCTAATACGAATATGTTTGTCTCTATTTAGTGTCACTTTTTCGTTGAATATTTTCGTTTCGTTGAAATTTTAAATCACGTAACGATTCTAAAGAAGTTTCACTTCAAAAAACAAAAACGTTGTCCTGACTGACGTTCGTTCGAGCGCCAGCCTGTCGCTGGGGTGAGAACTTGGAAATTCTACCCCCCAAAAGGATTTAAAAACAGGAGATAGATGTTTACTATCAAAGTCCGTAAAATTATTTTCAGTAAAGTAAAAATTTATGAACACGTAGGTATTTCAGGATTTTCGACAGTTATACCTCCCGAAGAATTTTTATAAATCCACTCGAGCGAAGCTGGGCCGGTTCAGCTATTTTCATAATAGTTACTATAATATTACTAGGTACTCATACTTATAAATTTTTCATCTCATATATTTTTAGTATTATGTAGTTCGTTTGTAAGTATTAACCTATAGATATCTACAGATGGACTATACCTACTTGAAATTAATTCAAAGATCTGGGTCTTGAAAAGCGTCAAATGACTTGTTCAAGAATTTGTGATGACCAATGGGATGACCCATTGTGATTGAACCCTCGTGAAGTGACCGCTTTACCTTTCAAGGCGACAATAGTCAAGTGTGACATGATAATTTATATACGAGTACTTAAACACTGAAACATAAAGTTATGGTAAACATCTGCCGTTTTCCCTGAAATATGGCATCACTAAATCATTACTTGTGAAGTAGGTAAAATGTACTCGTACCTTAAATGATACCTTTAGGGATAGCATGTTTCTGTTTTTTTTTTCAATTTAGGTTTTTATTTCTGTATGGAAATGGTACCTATTTTTCAATTGTTTGATTGACACAGAATATTAAAAGATCAGTACGATACTTATTTGAATTAGAAATTGTGCTTAAAAAAACTGCGACCATTGTAAAACCTGCTCTGCTGCCTTTTGTGCCTTGCCTGAAATATATAGTGCCTTTTTGAAAAGCGGTTAAAAATCTGTTTGAATGAAAACGTTTTAAACGTATCTTAATAAATATTTATCTACACAGTTATATTATAACGAAATGATCACGAAAAGCATAAAGATCCCACTGAGAATGACTAGTAAAGGCGATTCAATAAAAATGTTAATTTACCGCCATGGATCTGATATCTACCCAGTTTTACAGAGTTTTTAGTCTCCGAGTTCTCGTTAAAGGATATTCAATTTTCTTTTGACCAAAATTGCCTCAATTTCGTATGAAAACCTCTTTCATTTCCTACTCTTGCTTTTAAATTGATCCCGGCAGGCAATTGTGTGCGAGACTTTTAATCAAGTAGACATAATGCAGAGCCATTTAATTAAATTTCGATATGAGGAGTCATGATACCTTTCCATTCTGTAGTAATTATACATACTAAATTATGCAATTAAGGCAAATTAAATCGCATTTTATCAGGCGATATTACAATCAATGGGCATTCATCACACTTTGTGAATTTATGAATTTCATACCCATTTTTTACAATACTATTAAATCCATACTAATATCCATACTTCCATACTAATATTATAAATGCGAAAGTGTGTCTGTCTGTCTGTCTGTCTGCTACGCTTTCCCGGCCCATCTTTTCAACCGATTTTGCTGAAATTTGGTATAGAGGTAGGTTATATCCCAGGGAAGGACATAGGCCTACTTTACTAGGACTAATTTTTATCCCGGAAAATTAAGGAGTTCCCGCGGGAATCAAAAAACCTTAATCCACGCAGACGAAGTCGCGGGCATCATCTAGTAAAAAATATTCACTAAAACTCATCCTTTAGTGCCTGAAGACGAAAAGTCCTCGAACAGTGCGTGTTGCCAGTGATGACTTACAACTCCGTAACATGATCGCTTACTTTGGGCCTGATATGAATGATCAGGATCAGCGCGCGATGGAGAGGGCTATTGCCCTGCGTGATCAAATAATTAGAGATGATGAGATCCGTAGGGGAACCAGTTTAACCTACATAGCTCTAAGATTCGCTACTCGCTAGGCCGAAGTGGCCCATAGTTCGAATAACTTTGGCTTGCTTGAATGCCGGCCTCACACCGGAAAGGCTTGGACGACCCCCCACTAGGTAAACAAGTCTAGGTGGGCGGCAGTCTCAAGCGAGTCGCTGGGAGTAGCTGGAAACAAGCGGCACCAGCCCGTGTCCACTGTCCAGTCTAGATCGATGCAGGAGGACGAAGGTCGTCCAGAAGTGGACGCCTATCGGTTGAAACGATGATTCAAAACTCATAACCCTACCTATAAAGTAGCCTTAAAGTAAAGCCATTTTCTTATATTGCATATCGAAGTCATGTACCAAGCTATCTCACAAAGTAAAAAAAATTGAGCCAAAGTTAACTGAAAAACTTGAAATTGAAAGCGAATGCCACCTTTGTTGGCCGGACCTTCCATTTCATTTCGCAGGCACTCGTGACATGAATTTTTAAGGGGCTTAGGATGTTGCCCGACTCGAAACAGGGTAAAAAAGTATTACGAAAAGGTTTTGAAGTGATGTGGACTCGGATATTATGTAACGCTGAAAGTTAAATTTTGGCTTTGCTGAACGAATTACTTTGTTTGTTCTTTACGTTTTGAAGGTCTCTTTGAAGTAAGGCAGTGGTCAAGCGTGGTTTTTTAACAACTTTTTGAAGTTATTCAAATGTAAGAGCTATTGAAGTAGATCTCCTGTTATGTACGTTAAAAGTTCTTATATTTTACAAACTACTCTTTAATAATCTAATTGCATCATTGATGTAGAATTTTAGTATGAATTGCATCGACCTCAATTTACATAGACGGGCCCTGTCAAACAAAAAATGTGGACTTATTTTACTAACGCCATCAAGTCTGAAAAGCGGGACAGCGCTTATACAGGTGAGGGGCATGCCCTAGGTACAAGTCGGACGCCCAACTTTTTTCTATGAAAGGGCACATCTAGTACCTACATATATATCGATGTCTAATAATTGTATCTTGTTTCACGGCACATTTGATTTAACTTTCTTTTTGTTAGAGAGTAAAAACGGTTTCTATAAACCATAAGAACAGAAATGGTATTATAACTAAACAGAAAAATATGACAAGCAAACACGTTCCTAACAAGAGATCAAACCTAAATTTTAAAAAAACACGACTGCCCTGCCATATTCCTATCATTCCATCATGCCTACTCTCGTGGTCTCATCATGTGCCTCGGAAATAATGAAAAGCCATCCTTCCTGCGCCTGATCTCTCCCCGATCACGTGGGATTGCCGTCTCATCGGACTACGGCAATCAGAGATAAGGTAAGAAATACAAGCACCTCTCACTTTACTTATCTCTGATGAGAATAAATATTGCACCCAGGGGCACAATAATATCTCCCGGTAGAATATTAACTATAATGTCTATTATGATCAAGGGTGAGCTCGTAAAAGCGACAAAATATTCGTTAACGTAGTCCCAAGTAGTAATTTACAAACGAATGAATTTCAAAAAATGAAGAGCAAAGGAATTTTCTGTGAGTAAGTAAGAACCTACTTCAAGTTTTTTTGATTCTTAAAGTTTACGACAGATCTTTTTGTATACGGACTGTATTTACAATCTTACAGATGCCAGAAACTTGCGCAAAATTCACTTGACCTGTTTACTTGCTGGTAATTACTAGCAAGTTGTGTTGCAGTGGTAGTCCGCATTTGCGTATAAGATGCATGTTTAGGTACTCTTGATTCGAAAATACCAATAGGGGAAAACGGAAGCCGGAAGGGCATTTCATCAAAGCAGTTTGATTAAGAAACGAGGAAGCAAATCGCTTTAAGTATACGCATTCGAAGAATTTCGACTGACCGGTGATTACATAATATTAAGAGTCCTATGTTTCTTCATTCAACTGTTGAGTTTCTTGCTGGCTCTTCTCAGTAGAGTCAAACATGACGATACATTGAGCATTGAGTCATTACCATCCAGTCGAAATTATGTTGACTTAACACCAGCAATGGTAGATTTTTTGGGATATTTATGCGGTGGGCTTTAATTTTGTCTATCTGCATTCAATTCATCTTCTATTTGAGTTTAATCTGTAACGTCCAATTCGAGGCAGAAGAGAGGCCAAAAAAATAAAATACCACTTAATCACACATCAATCTGAGAGATGTACAATTCCATAAAATACTTACTTGAAATAATAATATGAAAATACTAGCTTCTTCTGCAAAAATAATTGCAGAGCTTTCAAGTTGAAACGTTAGCAAGCCTTTGAGCTTGCGCAGGTACTTAAGTGCATTGATTTGAGATTTAATAAATTCTGAATTTTAAATGATTGTGAAAATCAACCCAGGGTTTCTTGAACATGCTGACACTTTCATGAAATATCTTAGTAGGTAGGCCGATATGTTAATAATTAATATCTACTACTTAGGGTTCATTCACACAGCGCCGTTTTTCAGGTCCACCACTGCCACTACAGCCTATTAGCGTCCCACTGCTGGGCACAGGCCTCCACTCTCAAAGGAGAGAGGGAGTGGAGCTTAGACCCACCACGCTGCTCCAATGCGGGTTGACGGGCTTTAACGACTATTATCATGTTAGTGATAATAACCGGGACCGACGGCTTAACGTGCTCTCCGAGGCGCGGGGGTGAAACAACGCCAACTTCCTAACTCCGGGCAAGTTTTGTCGTAAACGACTTTTTTGGCCATGGCGTATGTATAGCTATATCTTGTATGGCGGTTGGTCCTGTAAGTAAATACTGTGTGAACATAACCTCCAGTAGTGACGGATCCGTTAAAAACGAACGATACGTGTACCTTCTGTAACTAATGAGCATAGGTAGATTGTAATTTGTAAACGTAGTAGGTATGTTTGTAGGTAGGTATACAAAATTTAAGATTTATAATGAAATAGATGTTCAACATCATAATCGGTTGAAAAGATGGGCCATGAAAGCGAAGCAGACAGACTTTCGCATTTAAGTATAATACTTACTAATGCCCGCGACTTAGTTTGCGTGGGATATGTTTTTTTGTTTCCTAACGGGAACTGCTTTTAATACCTATTTCGTGATAAAAAGTAGCCTATGTCACTCGGCAGGTCCCATGCCAAAAATCACGTCGATCCGTTGCACTGTTGCAGCGTGATTAAAGAACAAACAAACACACTTTAGCATTTATAATATTAAGTAGGTACCTATGATGATTAGTATGGAAATTTGGATATAGATTACCTCTTAGAAAATTAGCTCCAGATCAATAAAGCTGTCTAGGTATGTTTAATTTATAGACATTTTTCTGTTTACTTCATTCTCTGACTTCATTAAATTGGTAACATTAATTTTGCTTGAGCACTTAAGTAATTTTATAACGAGTCCTTTGCACATAATCTCTTTATTTTTCTTTTAAAAACTTCCATGAGACGCATTAAATTCATTTTATCTTCATTCCTTTGATTTAGTCCAAGCTTTTAAAAAATTATGATGTCTAAGTAGGTGCTTACACTTTAACATAAGGCAAAGTAAGTCGATAAATATAATATGAAATAGCTATTTCAACCTCATTTACGTTTTACGAGTAGAGACTCGATAGTTATTTGAAAATCGTTTTTCTCATGGATGTTGGTAGAACAGGTTGGTTGGAATTTCTTGCTGGTTCATCTTGGTAAGTTCTTCTTCTTTGTGACATTCCGAACCAGTGGTAGATTCACTCGACGATTCAAAAGCACTTGTAATAAGTTTATTTGAATAAAAAATATGAGCTTGACTTTGAATTTCAAACATTATATTGGTAAGCCCTGTTATATTACGTGAAAAATAAGCTTTAATCGTGTCATTTAAGTTAAACCTGCTTAAATTCAGGAGCATAAACGTGAAATTGCGTGCCCCTTTCCCCCGCACCTATTTGTTCGTGCTCTCTCCAATAAAATAAAATATATAACTAAGCTTTGTGGATTGAGGTTATATAAGCACGTTTTTAAATAAACACGGTACGATCTAAAGGTCAAGACGGATATTTTTTTAATATTCTACACTAGCTGATGCCCGCGACTTCGTCCACGTGGATCGAGGTTTTTAGTTCCCGCGGGAACTCCTTAATTTTCCAGGATAAAAAGTAGCCTATGTGTTATTCCAGACTATAATCTATCTGTGCCAAATTTCATCCAGATCCGTTAAGCAGTTGGGGCGTGATTGAGTAACATACATCCACACATCCATACCGGGAAAGATGTACCGCTAAGCGATTTAGCGTTCCGGTACGATGATGAGTAGAAATCAATTACCTATAGGTTTAATATAATTGCCGTATCCCTAACAGGTTAGCCCGCTACCATCTTAGACTGCATCATTTTAGAAGCATGTACCATTTCCCATCCTTGTTGAAAGTCGGCCTTTTGAAAGATGAAAACCATTTTTCGTCGTTGTGTCATTGTTACAGGCAAGCTTTATATCTCTTTTGAGTAAGAAAAAAAGTACAGTCGTTAGAGCTTACATTTAAAAAAAAACTCCAATCACAATTTTTTGGTGTGTCAAATGTGTGCAATTTTTTTTGGTTTAAACAAAAACTTGCAGCAATGCATATTACTTACATACATAATTCTATACACAATGAGACAATATTCAATTAGTTAGAAGACTAATAAATCATTAATGGTTTAGAGTTAAGACCGTATGTCTGTGTAGTAGTAAACGCGGTTGTAGTTACTAGGTACAATAAGTTGTGACGTAAAAGTTAGATCAATATTATGCCGGTTATAGGAGGGCCAGTGACCGGGTGACGGGCGGTCGATATAATGCCACCACTGGGACAATGTTATTAGTATGAAATAATCATGTTTTGATTTAAATAAAAACACGCTTTTAAGGCAATGTTGACAAAAATAACATGTCGGTTTTGTGGTCCCGTCGTCCCTGCACGACTCATGCGACTGGGTCGAAATATCGACGATCAAATGAATCGTCATATTTTTCGTACCTAGCTACTCGTTTTTAGATTATGTACGTAAATCCATACAAATATTATAAATGCAAAAGTGTCTTTGTTTGTCTATCTGCTTACTGCTACGCTTTAACGGACCATCAGCTGTTCAACTGATGGGCCGTGAAAGCAGATCAGAAATAAACATCCTAATCCCGGAAAATCAAAGAGTTTGCGAGGTATTTTTCAAAACCGACTAAATCACGGGCATCAAATAATAAGTTAGAAAGTTAAAGTAAAAAGTTAAATACAATTATTTTTGTAACAATACGTCAAATCGCAATGTTTTTCCAACCTTTCAATACAAATATTCCAATCTCCACTACCAGTTCCCTTAATTCCTCGCCAACAGAAGCCTATAAACTTCTCAGTAGTAATGTCTCTGAGTGCAGTGTTAAGTTTAAGTTTCAGTACGTGACCCCCTATGATATTATAAAAACATTCAAATCTTTACAATGCAAAAAAACGGGAGATCTATGGGGGATATCAGTGAAAATTATCTGCAATGTTATTGATGTTATTGCGCCATATCTTGCTCAAATTTTTAATGAGTCTGTGGATTTGGGATCTTTTCCTGGCCTCATGAAATTTAGTAAATTGATTCCTCTTTTTAAATCAGGTAGCAAAAGTGATCCAAATAACTACAGACCAATTTCAATTTTGCCAACCCTTAGCAAGATATTTGAAAAAATTATGCTTAACCAACTGCTCCAACATTTTAATTTAAATAAATTACTTCACTCCGAGCAGTATGGATTTACGAAAGGTCGATCAACAGTCGATGCGGGCGCGGCGCTGTTAAAACATATATTTGATGCCTGGGAGAACTCACAGAATGCTATTGGTATTTTCTGTGATTTGTCTAAGGCATTCGACTGTGTTGAGCATGAGACACTGTTGACCAAATTAAGCCACTATGGAATCAAAGACACTGCACTTAGCCTCATTGCGTCATATCTTAGTGACCGTATTCAGACGGTATGCGTAAATGATGTGAAATCACTGCTGGACGGTGAACGGTAGAGTGTTTCTGCGAAAAGCCGAAGGTCTCCCTCCTATTACCATCACCAGTGAAACTCAACTGGATGGCCTTAAGCAAAAAAACTTATGAAGTTCGGTGCCCTGAGAAGAAAATTTTCAATGATTAGAGTAGTTTTAGTAGTTTTAATGATAAATGGATTTATATATATTCTGTGGTATTCATCATATCTGAGGAAGTACACATTTATGTCACACTTCTACATCCATCTCTCACTATTGATACACTCTCACAACTTTCATGAAACATACATTTACGAGTATTATACTCTCTTACCTAGTAGCTTCACCAAACTACACACTATCATGACACATAGACCATCCAATTTAACATTCTATAGAGGTTTAACTTGTCTTCAGTTTTCGCGTTTATTTTCAAGCCAATTCCAATCAGTAAATACTTTGAGAATCCTTAAACTTTTATGCTACAATTATGGATAAAGCTCAACAAAATAACTTATACCATTTCATAGATGATCTTTCAGTCGCCTCAGCACAAATATGTGATCCAGAAACATGCCAGTCACTAATTACTTGTAACAATAATGCGGTTAATATACTTACTATGAATATTAGGAGTGTGAACAGTAATATCGCGCCCTTTGAGCTGTTGCTGCAAAGAATTGGCTTCCAATGTGACATTTTAATTTTGACTGAATGTTGGATTGATAATGACAAGCCATTTCCAGTCTTAAGTAACTACAACTCAGCCTATACTAGAAATTGTATCAACAAAAATGGTGGGATTATTGTATACAGTAAAAGTCACCTTAGTATTGGAATAGAGGAACCCGAATGTCAAGATGCTAACTGCCTCTTAATTAAACTGGGTAATAATATAGTTATAATAGCTATTTATCGCTCTCCTTCCTTCTATAACACTGATCAGTTCTCACACTCGCTAGATAATATCTTAACACTTTAACAGCCGATCACGTACTGTGTACGGGCAGTGTCGATCAACTCGGTACGCCGATCACGTACTCCGTACGGCTTTGACTTTCCTATCGTCTGTTTAAATACCACGTGCCCGGTGCGTGAATGGCGTGTAACCCCGGTGTAGAATGACTCTTTATCTACGCACACATGTATGATTCACCGACGGGAGGTGCGGGGTGGAGACAGGACAAGCGATCTTTCACGGCGCGTCGCCAGTGCGCCCACGCCACTAACGTGAGAGTAGTAGAGTAGAGTTTGCAAAGTGTGTGCAGACCTCTTTTCTTAATTTTTTTTCATAAATATTATTTTTTATTACAAATGTTTTTTATTTCATCCCTAAAAATATAAAGAACAATAGTACATATAAAAAAAGAATAATAGACATATCACAGATAGTTTTTATTTTATGAGTCATAGAATATCGGCAAAAAACGCCGGCGTACCAGGGAAAGCCGCCTTTATAACGGTCGGCTGTTAAAGTGTTAAGCTCTTGCAAAGCATATAAAAATATAATGCTACTTGGTGACTTAAATATAGACATACACCCTAACAATACAGATAAAAATTCTGCTAATTACTTAGAATTAACAGCGAGTCATGGTCTCCTACCTAGTCACCACTTCGGGACTAGAGGAGATAGATGCCTGGATCATATTATGTTAAAAAGTAATCTTAAATGTAAAACAATAGTCCTAAATACATATATTACCGATCACCGACCAATTCTAATAAATATTGAAACTAAAACCAAAGCTTTTAGTAAGGCAAAAATAGTAAATAAATTAGACTACCCCAAAATAGCCCACCAAATTAAATCGCTAAATTTTGAAGACATACTGAAAACACTTGATGCTAATCTTGCAGCCACAATTTTAACAAATAAATTAGTTGAAGTCATAAAATCCAACACTAGAATTTTTAAAGTTCCACTCAGACAGCGTTTTATTAAACCGTGGATCACATTAGGCGTTCTGCGATGTATGAAAAATAGAGACAGGATGCATATGCGTTTAAAAGCAACACCTGACAATAAGATCTTAGAAATTACTTATAAAAGGTATCGAAATTTTTGCACCAATTTGCTAAAAAACTTGAAGTTAGAATATTACAAAACAGAGCTTAACAGAAACAAAAATAATATAAAGAAATCTTGGCAGACTCTGAGGCAGATCACGAATGCTGAAAAATCTAAAACTAATAATGAAAATATATTAATAAATCTAAAACAAACTCCTTATGATTCTGTAAATCACATTAATAAATATTTTGCAGGTGTGGGAAAAACAATATGTGAAGGTATAAAAGATCAATTACCAACAACTAATCCTGGTAGGTCCGGAAACGAATCCGTACCAAGTCAAGTTAACACTATTGGCCTTCTGGACACAAATGTATATGAGGTTCTTGACCTAATAAGAGGTTTAAAAAATGAGTGTGCTGCTGGTATTGATGGAATTACATCAAAAGTCCTCAAACAGTCGGAAGCGATTCTAGCTCCAATTATAACTCATGTCTGTAACATTAGCCTCATGTCTGGAAAGTTTCCAACTGTCTTTAAAAAGTCTTACATCATACCTGTTCATAAAGGTGGCCCCAAAAACTGTGTCGAAAATTATAGACCAATCTCCATTCTTCCAATTCTGTCTAAATTACTAGAGAAAATAATCAACCGAAGACTAACTTCCTTCTTAGAAAAATATGGTATTCTAGCAACAACTCAATACGGTTTCCGAGAAGCTCGGTCTACTGAGCAGGCAGTATTAGATCTTACCAGTTTTATAGTTGACGAACTTGATAGGAAGAATAAGGTTATTGGGGTTTTTCTGGACTTAGCCAAGGCTTTCGATACAGTTTCGATTCCATGTCTAGTGACAAAGCTGGAAAAAGTTGGAATTCGGGGCAAAACGTTATGTCTACTTGAGGACTATTTAAAAGGAAGAACCCAGAAAACAAAAGTAGGGAATATTTTTAGTGGGGAAGAGTCAATTACTTACGGCGTTCCGCAGGGCAGTGTTCTTGGGCCTACTCTGTTCTTAGTCTATGTTAATGACCTATGCAATCTAAAATTAAATGGGGGAAAAATATTTTCGTATGCGGATGATACAGCGCTTATATTTAGTGGTACAGACTGGAACGAAGTTAGATCTCGTGCTGAGCAGGGTCTTGGCATTGTTACACAATGGTTACGTCGTAATTTATTGAGCCTTAACGTAGGTAAAACAAAATATATCGCCTTCACCGGCTCACGTGGGAAAAAACCGGATATAGTTATTAGAGCACATTCAAGTTGCAGTTCAGTCAATTGCAGCTGCCCTATCCTACAGTCGGTTTTAAACCTTAGATACCTTGGTGTCATGATAGATAATAGATTAAATTGGAAGGCCCACATAGAATCACTCTGTTCAAGGGTTAGAAAACTAATTTACATATTTAAAAATCTACGTGATGTGACCAATTATGAAACAGTGCTCAATGTGTATAATGCACTTTGTAGATCAATTTTGACATACTGCATTTCAAGTTGGGGTGGCGCAGGTAAAACTCATATGTTGGCCTTGGAGCGCGCGCAGCGTGCAGTCCTAAAAGTAGCCACATATAGGCCTTTCAGATATCCAACTACTGATCTATACAAAGAATGTAAGGTACTTACTGTACGAAAGCTATATATTCTGAACTCAATCATGGCTCAACACGGTAAAGTAACTCAATTAGTTGAAACTAATCCAGTACCCAAGCGACGACAAGAAAAATGTTTTGACATCCCGAGGGTAAAAACTAGCTTAGCTCAACATCACTCAAAGTATCTTTGTCCGTTTATTTACAACAAAGTTAGTAAATACATCAAAAATTTCAAATCGCTTACAAATAGAGAATTCAAGGTCGCAGTTACGGATTTTTTAAAAACATTAAGTTACGAGGAAACTGAGAAGCTACTAAAAAGTATATACTAAATTCACAAACACACACTCACACCAACACACACACACACACACACACACACACACACACACACACACACACACACACACACACACACACACTCATACACACTCATTCACGCACACCTCACCTACCTACACATTTTTACACACACACTTCCTTCAGTTCATGCTAAATATTACAAGTAGGTATTATAATAGATTTTGTAATTGTAATTTGTAAATTTTTGGCTAAACTTGATCCACCGAAGGGTATGCAGACTTCTGCAATACAAGTTTATCTTAGTGCAGAGTCTGCGCATCAATCTGTATATGTTTATTTATACAAGCCATTGATTACCACTTTGTTGTGCCCTTAGTTAATAAGACACACTTGTATGTTTGAGAAATAAATTATTTATTTATTATTTATTATCATCCGGATCAGCCTCGTTAATGGGTGTCCCTCAAGGCTCTATTCTGGGTCCCTTCATGTTCTTGGTATATATAAATGGTTTACCATATTTCGTCCAGGATACTTGCGATATTGTGCTATTTGCTGATGATACGTCTTTAATTTTTAAAGTCGATAGAAATAAGGAAGATTTTGACGACGTAAATAGTGCCATTTCTCAGGTCACTCACTGGTTTACTGTAAACAACTTACTTTTAAATGCAAAAAAAACTAAGTGTATTGAGTTCGCACTGCCCAATACCAAGAATACACGTAACATTAATCTAGTGGTAAACAATGATATGTTAAAAATAGAAGAGGCCGCCGTGTTCTTGGGAGTGACCTTAGATGCTAAGCTTCAATGGGGCACCCATATATCAAATCTAGCTGGTAAACTCAGTTCTGCTGCTTACGCTGTCAGAAAGATTCGGCAATTAACAGACGTTGAAACTGCAAAGATTGTATATTTTGCTTATTTTCATAGTATTATGTCTTATGGAATCTTGCTGTGGGGTAAAGCGGCAGATATTCAAAAAATTTTTGTATTACAAAAAAGGGCAGTACGTGCAATATATAATTTAAAACCACGTGAATCCCTTAGAGAGAAATTCAAGGAAATAGGCATTCTTACAGTAGCTTCGCAATATATTTACAGTAATTTAATCTTTGTAAAACAGCATATTCAGAATTACAAAAGAATATGCGATTTGCACGATAGGCCAACTAGAAACCGCCATAGGCTCGTGACTCCATCGCTCCGCCTCAAGAAAGTCCGAAGGTCGTTCGTGGGAATGAGCATTCTATTCTATAACAAAATTCCACAACCTATTTTAAACTTGCCTTTACACAAGTTTAAAAAGTCCATTAAAAGTATGCTTCTGAAAAAAGCTTATTATACTGTTGAAGATTACGTAAATGACAAAGGAGCATGGAATTGAATCGCTCCAGCAATGCTAAGGACAGCGGTTACTTATGTAATTACAAATTAATGAAATTGTAATTTATTTATTTTTTTCAAAAGAGCAACCGCCGAGTTTCTTGCTGGTTCTTCTCGGTAGGAATGGCATTCCGAACCAGTGGTAGATTCATTCGACTATTCATAAGCACTTGTAAAAAGTCTATTTGAATAAAAAACTTTTGAATTTTGATTTTTTTTTTTTGAAAGATTTTCCAATACAATACACATAGATTTACGCACAGTTTATACTAGTCTCTGGGCTCAGGTTGATAAACTTGCACTAAATAAAAGTGTATTTCTTTGTTACCACTAAGTTAGAGAACGTATTGTAGAGTAATCTTAAGTGCAAATACACGTTTGTGCTGAAAATCAATAGCACGCTCGAGTGCACGCCCGCTGTTAAGTTCTAGCCCCACTACAGAAGCACGGCGCGGCGCGGCACGCAGCGGCAAATTCTTTGCATGAGTTAGTATGGAGCTGGTCCCACTTAAGCGACGCGGCACAGAGATGCACTGCGACATAATATATGCGGCAATATAGGATGATGCCTATATCGAAAATGAATTATTTTTAACTGATTATTAGAGGGTCTTCCAAAAGACCTAAAATTCACATCCTCGGTTAGTTTTAATTTTGATAACCATTTTAAAATATAGATCAAAGAAACAAAGTGCGTTGAAATTTTATGACGTTACAACTGTGAATTTCATACAACTTCCATACTCAAAGTGCGTATTTAAGTTTGATAAAGAGTTGCTGATTTGATTGAGTTGTCATCAGCCGAGCGATCGCGTAACTTCTGCATCAATCATTGATACATCGCAATCACCTCTGATTGGTTAACACTCTTCCACTATTGGACATAATCCATTGACGCAGCAAGAATGCCATAAATTCAGCCAATTACAACAATTGATACTGTAACAATGATTGATGCAGAAGTTACGCGATCGCTCGGCAGTGTCATCATCCCTATTGTACAAGGAATACTTGCCGCTACGCTTGCGTCTCTGTAGTGGAGCTAGAACTTCAACCGCTTTCTTGCAATTAACCATTTATTGCAGTGAACAGTTACTTGCTAATTCATTTATTTTTTATTATGATTACCTTTTTAATTTTTTTACTAAACTAGGCCTGATGCCCGCGACTTGGTCCGCGTGGAATAAGTTTTTTTAATTCCCACGGAAACTAATTAATTTCCGGGATAAAAAGTAGCCTATGCACAACAGGCCCAACTATATGCCCATGCATACTCGCAAATCACGTCGATCCGTTGCTCTGTTGCGGTGTGATTGAAGGACAATACAACAAACCAACAAACAAACACTTTCGCATTTAAATTATATTATTAAGTATGGAATATGATTAAAATTAAAAAAAGAAAACTGAGAACTTGAGGATATAATTTTCTTATTAAAGATAAAATGCCTTTATGACTTTATACTAATATAATAGTCCTAAACAAAGATCAAAGTAGACAAAGATCCCGTTGAAAGTGCTGAAAATACTTTCAACGTTACAGAAATAGCTCACAAGTAAATCTTAAGTTTTTAGACCCAACGAATTAAGCTGTTCTTGCGTCGATACGTCAGTCTAGCCTTTCTCCATTTATATTAATAAGTATGCATACCTCCTGAGGACGAGTGGACTAGTTGCGAGAACGCATATCAGTCCATTGCGATTGTTAAGCAACGTTGACCCAAGTCGGTAACTGGATAGGTGATCAATTTTGGAAGTCTGAATTTGGCCTTTCCGTTTCCTCCATGTGTTGGAGAGCACGTTAAGCCGTCGGTCCCGGTTATTTGATAATAACCGCGACCGACGGCTGCTAATAATCGCATCTGATAATAATCGTTAGTAAGCGAAGAGTTGAAATAATACTCTTGTCTCTTAGTCGAGTCGTATGCGGAAGGACCTGGGAACCCACCGCATTATTATCCCAAGAAAACTCCTGCCATTATGCGATTAATGGAAGGGGGTCACGACCCTCAGGAAAGAGGAATACCACGCAGAGAGAGACCTCCTGAGAAAAAACCTGATAACAAATCTTATCGTCTTTATAAATTCAAACATTCTTTTTTTTCTTCTTTCATTTTTCTAATCACTTGTTCGAGCACTCCCACAACACGCCTTTTCACACCTTCCAAAGGTCGACTCTGTATTGTACATAGAGCAGCTAGTTCTGGTTGTGGAATAAAGTAAAAAAAAAACAAACATGAACCTTATAAAAATGTACACCATGTAAGCCTTAAATACAAATTGGTCGTAAAACCTCCCGTTGAAACGGTAAAAAAACAAGCGCATCGTTCCCTAAATTCGGATACGGAAATACGAGTATTCACAGCCCGACGAATCCCCGAACAAGCATTTTGTGGAGACATGTTCATATATTTTCTGAATCGAAATACTGCCTTAAGCTGAGCGCCCACGGACTACTGTCTCCAGTCACTTCTGCAGCTGAGTGTCTAATTTTTGACAGCTTATTCTGGGGCGACTTGGGTGTCATTTACGTAAGTATAACGCAAATAAGTATTTACACCGCCACCACCACTACAGCCCATTAGCGCCCCACTGCTGGGCATAGGCCTCCACTCTTATAGGAGAGAGGGAATTGGAGCTTAGAGCCACCACGCTGCTCCAATGCGGGTTGTCGCGCTAAATAAACAAAATAAAATAAATAAATAAGTGTAATTTCACAATTGATTATTTCAAGGAATTTTTATGTAGGTATCTAGAACGAGGTATTATCACGTAGATCGAATGGCCGTTAAAAAGCTATACTAGTCTATCGAAAATAATAATCCTAATTTAAGTACCTGTAATTTGTTGACAATAAATGATATTATATTAAGCAACTTTGGTAGGTATAATAGGTATTTGACAAAAATTGACTGTCTTTATTTACACATAATATTACAACGTTGCATATTAATTAATCGACAGACAGATTGAATTAATTAATGTCCAGTCGGTCTTACATTTTTGACTAGTCTGTGGAGTTTTGACTTTTCTTTGAACCACGTATTGGAACGTCTAGCAGCTACAGATATAGAGCTAGTGTACGCCCAGCTTTCTTACGGGAGAAATAGCTTTGTATAAATTCTTCCCATATTATACCAAAACAAGGATCCACAATGTTTCCGTAGCGAAATTATTTGCGTTGCGACATGAATTTTTTTTTGCGTATAGGTACCTACATGGTAACTTTATTTGTAATACTTTAAGTTTAGGCTGTAGGCTGTTTAGAGATTTACAAATTATAATTTTTCTCATATTAAATATATCTCCGTGGACCAGTGTATAGCGAACGCGAGTAGGTATATTACGAACCTATAGGTAGGTACCCTTACTTAGGCTTAGGGGTTCAAAGTAAATTATGAAGCCAGTGGCGTGCACAGGGCTTGAAGCTAGGGTAGGCATTAGTTAGTCAGCATACCTATTTACTGATTGTTATAATAAAAAATAAGCATTGACCTATTTCCATTAAGGTAAGCAGTGCTTTTATGCCTCTACTAGCTGCACGCCACTGTATGAAGCATCACTTACTTTTACCCCTAAGTGTGATTGAGATCAAGGTCTTATTTGGATAGCCGATAGATACCTAATACATTATACAAAATCTTCGATTGCATCATCACTCAGCATTGCTTTACCTATTTCTCTTAGAAATTGACTTTAATGTACGCCGGTGTATATCCATTACGAGATTGTAAGCAGAAATGAGATATACTTAGGTATTACATATTTTCTCTTTATCTCAATATATATGTAGTTGCAATAAATATAGCTTTTCTATGTTTGTATGATACCTACACTTGGTCACATGGCCATGTGGTTGTGGTGGTGGTTTAGTTTTATGTAAAACGTTTTCTGACGTACTTAGGTCCCAATTATGTAATTTTATTTTAAAGGAATAGGCGATTAATTTATGTTTATCTAATAATTTATTTATTTAGGTAGATATTAAAAATAAATGATAAGTAAATAGGTACTCTATCATCGGTTCCGAACATAGACTCTACTTACTGAGCCGACAAGTGATTTATCTTTTCTGATATGCATGTGTGTACCCGACTTCCATTTTCTCGTCCACGGTCCACCTACGATATTTATTCTTCAATTTTACAATTTTAGAGAGAGGTATCTTCAGAAAATGCGCTCCTCGCCTCAGCATAAGCCGCGTCAGCATTTTTTATGTGTGATAGCAGCCAAGCGCCCGAGTTCAGCTAGGCGAATGCTTGACTAGTTTTAGACCCATCTAGAATCCTCCTTTCAGCACGAAGCGAACTTTAGTCGATCTCTTTTTCAAAATGCCCATAAGTAGTTGGTTGTAATTTTTACTTATATGTTAATTATTTAGAAAATGTTCACAATTTTTCAGCAACCATGTTTTAGTGCAACAAATGTTTAAATTGTCCAAAAACTAATTACTTTTAAGTAGGTCAGGCTCTGTCTTCGCAGGTCAAGCCGTAGCTGGTGGAATAAAGTCGACTTTGGTGATAATGTTTATAATTCTTACCTTGTATATCTATATCTATTTAAATATTGATCTACGACCATCCTGCATTGTGATTTGTGACCAATGGAGTGAAGAGTAGTGCAGTGAGTATTTTCCTGACGTTCCTACTATATTTTCGTCATATTTAAATCTATTAATGGAAGATCATTTCCTTTTCGGAATTTAGTAGGAATTATGCAGTTCTCCAATTGCGTAGGTAATAGGTAAATGTCTTTTTTATCTTTCCAAAAGGAAAAAAAAATCACGAAAAAATTTATCTCAGTGTATCTGATTTAGATCCATCCATAGTGGCTAAAACTGGTGCTAATTCGATTGTACACGAACTTAAAACTTAGCTCAATTGATTGGTCTGAAAGTAGGGTCAAGGCGTATTGACAAAGTGTTGAAGTGTCGAGTCTTTACTCTAAAAATATTATAAATGCGAAAGTGTGTCTGGTTGTCTGTCAGTCTGCTACGCTTTAACGGCCCATCTTTTCAACCGATTTTTGATAAAATTTGGTATAGAGATAGGTTGCATCCCAGGGAAGGACATATAGGCTAATTAAGGTTATATTACCATCAAATTCACGATTCCCTGCGGAAGAAGCCCTACTTTTTATCTAGTATAGAGCAGCTTTTAAGATTTTGTGTTGTCTAAAGTAATTAGCACTCTCGGGATATGACACTTTTGCTACCAGTTATTGTAGTCCAAAACCCTGGCAGGCCGCCCACGATACCTAGGAACATTAATAATGCAGGGTTGAGCGCATATGCGGCACTGAAATAATTAATTTTGTTAAGCGCGACCCTGCAATTATACGTGACCACTGCAGCTTTCAGTCAGCAACACATAATCCATACTAATATTATAAATGCGAAAGTGTGTCTGTCTGTCTGCTACGCTTTCCCGGACAAACTACTCAACCGATTTTGATTAAATTTGGTACTTACAGAGATAGTTTACATCCCGGGGAAGGACATAGGCTAGGCTTTTTATCCCGGAAAATTTAAAGGGTCCCGCGGGAATCATAAAACCATGATCCACGCAGACGAAGTCGCGGGCATCATCTAGTTCAGAATAAGAATCTATTAATAAACAGAAATCAGTTAAGAACAGTCAACAGGTTCATAAGTATCAGCCCATCTATAGGACCGATATTGAGAAAATTGTCTTAGGTGATGTCGGTTTAATTATATTTATTTAATACGGTCCTTATAGGGAAACATCAGTGCGTGCTATTGTAAAATAGACTACAATGTACAATTAAATTACGATCTTTGTCATCTAAAGCATAGATACATTTGTGTGCGGCTGTGAGCATAATTGTAGGTAGGTATATTATAATAATTAGTTACTAGCGGACCGCCAATTCGTTAGCGTCTTTAATTCCCACAGGCGCCACTACCTAATTTTCCGGGATAAAAAGTAATGGCATTCTCTCAACTATACCCACACATGCAATAATAAATCACGTCGATCCGTTGGTCTGTTGCGGCGTGATTGAGGAACAAACTCTCTATTTAACGTACTTGGGGATAGAATTTTCAAAAACGGTGAATCACATATTTCTTCATTTCAAACCGAAATCCAAAACACCAAGTTTAATGTCTACAACCTGAAAAATGACAGACTTTCATACAAACTTTCAACCCCTATTTACTTAACTCCTTTGGGGGTGGAATAAAAAAAATGAAACATTTACTTCTATATTTTTAATCGAAAGCCAAATACCAAGCTTCGTCGAAAAATTTGGAAAATACTTTGAAAAATGAAGGACTTTCATACAAAGCAGACGGTTCATTTTGGGTGTGGTCTTGTAAAAACGTACAACTTAGTTTACTAGGCTAACTCTGAGTTTCTCGAAACTATTTTAAAAATTTAATTGTTAATTAAACTAATTTAATCACAAGACTCCATACGATTCTTGCGATTAAACTAGTCTAAGTACCTACCACTTAAAGGAGAACGGTGAAATTGGACCCACATAATTTAAAAATTATGGAAGCATCGTTCAAGTACAAGTTTATATTAATTATAATCACAAGTTCATACGATGTTTATATAAAAAATATTATGGCTCTCAGACATAGGAGTCAAAAGAAAGAAATTATTAAAAAAATAAATCATCTTGCACTAACGGAACGTTATGCGCAATAATTGACATATGTGGTATATGTCAATTATAGACATTTTGTTGACATGACAGCACTTGTCATTATTTTTATAGGGATTTTCCATGGAAGAAGGAATTACGACTGCCGTCTAAGGATTTTCCCATAGAAATAGGAAGACTATAGTCGTAATTCCTAATGAGGAACTTTCCAGCCTACGTTCCTTAGAAACATCATAGGTGGCGCTCTCTAACAAACTAAGGATAAGTGTGCAATGAGGTGATACTTGTACCATAGTCGTAATAGTGATGCTCTATGGCCTGATGTCTGAAAAAGTTTTTACGAAGAAAACTAAGGCCAGTCCCTCACTGTTTCGTTTTGCGATACGGTTGCGTGATTTGGTTGAATCCATTTAATTTTTTCGTCTGCATCGAATTTGGACTCCGACTACCACTGTATATGAAGACCTGCCTACGATATTTGGATACCGATTCTCCTGCATATTGAAGACCAAGGAAGTTTCCAATTTTTTATTAAAAACTTAAAAACATATTAAAGCTAAGCTTGCAATGAAACCAGTGTGCTTAGCATGCGCACCACGAGATTATCTCGCCACGAGAGAGAGAGATGTTGTCGTTACCGGCTAATTTTTCGTTTACCCTAACATGCACAAAACGCGGTATATTACAAGAAAAAAATTGTCGGCATGTAAAGGTTCGTAGAGAACAACAGATAAGAAATATTACTTTTGTCTCTACTTTTGACATAACGAGACAAGTAACCATGTTAGCGTCGGTAGACAAATAGAGATAATGGGTAGGTACATAATTTTACTTGTTGTGCGCATGCTACCCATACTGGTGGTTTTTTTTAATTTTCTTCACAAATGACGAAGTTATGACATATAACTATATATTTTTCATAACTTCGATATATTTTCCCTTGCGTTTCCAAATTGTCCGGCACGTGGCCGGTCGTCACAGCCGTGACGTCACCCAGTCGATTCTAACTAGCCGACGCGGGTGATATCGGTCAGTTTATATGGGTATAGTAAGCTATCCTTAAAAGTTAGTCATATGCCATCGCCTACTTTTATGTCGACCTGTAAAAGAGGAACAATTCCACGATACATTGTTTTGTTTTATCTCCAAGGGATAAGGCAGCGATTTCGATGAAAACTTCCAATCGGCTTGATTTTTTCCGACATCTTCAACAATTATCCTCATAATTCAACCAATTTATACAAATCATTAATGAATTATACATATAAACCTTTCCTTTGAATAACGCCATCGATTGGTGAAAACCGTATGAAAATTGGTTTGGTAGTTTTTGAGTTTATTGCGTTCAGACAGACAGACGCGGCAGGGGGACTTTGTTTTATAATGTAATAATAATATCACAGGTAAGCAAAATGAGTAGGCATAAGTATATACGCTAATGCCGAGGAGTGACAGAGCGAGAAAATATTATCTTGTCCTGCTCAGCGTATCACTTTTTTTTTGTTTGACCTATCCGACAGTTTAGGTCAGACAATCCTGTGTCGTTTTTGTTATTCGCCCATATTCGTAATTCGTAATCGGAATTGGTCGAAGTGGTAACTATGCTCGTAGCTTACGAAAAAAGTGGTTTAACTTATAGACGATGGTGTATTGCTTGTTAGGCTGCAAAAGCCAAACTGAACGTAAATACGAAAACATAACCTAATACGTAAATTTGGAAACTTCCTTGGTCTTCAATAGGCAGGAGAATCGGTATCCAAATTTCGTAGGCAGGTCTTCATATACAGTGGTAATCAGAGTCCAAATTCGATACAAAGACGAAAAAATTAAATGAATTCAACCAAATTACGCAACCGTATCGCAAAACGAAATAGTGAGTGACTGGCCTTAGTTTTCTTCGTAAAAACTTTTTCAGGCAAATTTGGCCATAGAGATTACTATTACGACTATGCACAGATATGGTACAAATCTGTGGGTACAATACACAAGTATCACCTCATTGCAATCTTATATCCTTGGTGTGTTAGAGAGCGCCACCTATGATGTTTCTAAGGAACGTAGGCTGGAAAGTTCCTCATTCCATGGATGTTCCGACACCATAGAATTAGGAATTACGACTGCTTCCTATTTCTATGTCCGACACCATCGAATGATCGATACCACATCGATACCTACTCAAATGACTAAATGAGTGGTATTCACGTTATTATCGGCTTTTGATAGTAGGTAACACGAGTAACAATAGCCCTTACGTAGGTAGATCGTTTTTGATTAATAATTTTTAGGTTATATTTACTTTTAGGTAGGTCAAATCTTTTTTCTCCCACTTTTTTAGACTTACTTACTATTTGCTTTTTTCTTAGTTTTGTTAAGTTCTACAATTATTAATAAGTTTCCATGATGCACGCTATCCCTTTCAGTGGGTCCCAAAATACATGCATTCTTGCCATCCTCCTTTTTGTATTTGTTTCGTGCAACTCAGCGTAAGTTAGATTTCCATTCAAAATATTTAGAAGCATCCTCTACCCGGAACTTCCATAGTATGTATGATTAGTAAATTACTTAATAAATGATCCCTTTACCCTTTACTCCCGTATTTTAGGTAAAACGGGAAAACATTGTAAAAACTGACTGCTTTTTACTCGTTCAAACTGAATCCAATTTGTATGCACCCTTGAATCGTATAGCTACTAAGTTCCGTATTTAATTTATTTAAAAATTATATAGTATTTTTTTATATAGGTAGTTTTAATTTAGATTTTATTGTACTTATTTCATAGTTTTAATTTGATATTTATATCATTTATTGCTGATTTTAAAAATTTATTCTCCACCCCGTATATACTCATACAGCAAGTGAAACAATAACTCGATGATATTGAAGCGGCAAACGATGTTAGCGAGGGAATTTCAAGAAGAAAGAAGAACATTTCAGGAATTTAAATTTTCTCAATACAAAATACAAGGCTATAAAAGTTCCTTGCAAAATATTTAAAAGCTGTCCTAAACTCTCTTAATAGGTAGTATATGAGTAGACTACTCAATAAATGGTTTTACCATTTGCTCTCGTATTTTAAAACGGGGAAACATTGTAAAAGCTGACTGCTTTATACTCGTTCAAACTGAATCCAATTTGTATGCACCCTTGATCCGTAGAGCTAGTTCCGTAAACCTATTCCCCGGCGTAGAGAGAATAGACTCGTACAGCGAGTGAAACAATAACTCGATGATACTGAAGAGTCGAGCGATTTAAGTGAGGAATTCATTGATGTAGAATTTTAGTACAATGGAGGAATTTCAAACAGAAATAAGAGCAATTTCAGGAATAGAACGCCTAATTTTTTTAAATTTCAGTTAGACTTTCTTTCAAAATATTTAGAAGCTGTCCTAAACTCTCATAGAGCGATGTTAGCCTGGAATGTCAACACGGAAATTCATATTATGAATCATCATGTCATATTATAATATTAACTGCCTCGTCGGTCGAGTATGTTCGACTGCGGCCGACGAGGTCCCGGGATCGAGTCCCGGTCCAGGCCATAATTAAGTATTGGATTTTTCTGACTACAGATTCTCAGTACTAGCCCGGAGTTAGGAATTGGCGATGTTTCACCCCCGTGCCCCGGAGAGCACGTTAAGCCGTCGGTCCCGGTTATTATCACTAACATGATAATACTCGTTAAAGCCCGCCAACCCGCATTGGAGCAGCGTGGTGGGGCGAAGCTCTAATTCCCTCTCTCCTATGAGATTTAAGGCCTGTGCCCAGCAGTGGGACGTTAATGGGCTGTAGTGGTTATATCTTGTCGTATCAGCTACGATAATGCTCGCAAAGTCTATATGTTTAGTACTAAATCTGTGATAGGTGCTATAAATGATTGAAAGGTTTTATACCCTCATCCCTCATTCTCTCGAGGATTTTACCTGACTGAGTTTGTGAATTTTTCTTATTCATAATTAAACGATTTTAGTCTCCGAACCATAATAATATTATGCTAATATGTCACTATTATTATAGATGTAAAAGTGTGATTATTGGTTTGTCCTTCAATCACGCCGCAGCACGATTTCTTGCATAGGTGACCGGACGTAGGTGTGGTCCACAAGGCGTAATGATATGAAATGTGCACATTTCATACCCTGTAAATGAGTTCAAAAGTTAAACTTACCGGCCTAGGCCAGTAAAGAATGTATGTATTTTCATTACATATCATAAGTTTGAATTTGGAATCTTTCTTCCTGAATATCTTGTAACTTGTTATAATGTACTTTGGTCTAAATAGTTTAAATTTGGAACTCTACCGTATTACGCGTTCAGCACTCACAGCGCAAAAAAAAAATATATTTCTTAAGTAGGTTGCTTTTTTATTTACTTTCTTTTAATTACATAATATAATATATTAAAAAAAAGTCACTTGTTTCATTTTTTAGAAAAGCACTATGCACACCTCGACCGGGAGAGCATTTCTGGTCTCGTATAATATAGCCGGCCTCGCGTAGCTCTACGCGTAGTCTAACTAACACTCGACCAGAAAACGCGTACTTCCCGGTCTCGGGATGTAATGTACTATATTGTAGGCCTCGTGATCATAATAAAGCAGCGCGCGTGAAAACGTGAGTGCAGCAGCACAAGTTTATTAGCCACGTCGTAAATATGCTAAATCAGAGGTCTTATCTACGACATCTGCTTTCATCATAAATCTTCTAATACCTAGTCCCGTTGTTTCGATGTATGTGTGTTTCGATGCGCCAGGTTTTGCTGACGTCACACGATTTTAGGCAGGCCTCTGAAGGCTCTATACAGATTGTGTGCTTCTCGTCACGGACCTGCGAATTATCCTCTTGTAGCAGTAGTTCGATTATAAGTTATATTACACCTAAGTCTAGTTGGCCGAAGTAATGCAATTTTTCAGAGGCCGATTGATAAACAGCAACGAACTATAATTGCTGCCCTTTTGGCCTTTAGTATTATACCAAGTGTCCATTTTAGTAATAAATCTTGTACAAATCAGGGCTGAAAAGTCTGAAAGTCTTTTCCACTATACGTAAACACTCGCAGTTAGTTTCTGAAAGTTTTCCGTAGGAGAGTAAATTTGCAAGTTTTATTGCTAGGACACTTGGTGCTATGCAGGCCAACTGTTCGTAATCCAAATTGACTTGTTTTAAAATGAAATATTTATAATATAACTAGCTGATGCCCGCGACTTCGTCCGTGTAAATTGAGGTTATTTGGTTCCCGCGGGAACTCTTTAATTTTCCGGGATAAAAAGTAGCCTATGTGTTATTCCAGACTATAATCTATCTATTTGCCATCCATCCGTACATCCATCCATCCAAACTTTCGCATTTATAATATTAGTGTAGATATAGATATAATGAACAGTATTTTCCGAAGACCGCGCAAAACATCTGTTCTTATTAGGTATTCTCCCAATTAATTTAGGGTTTGTTAGAAATTGAGATAGCAAAATAATACTTTTTGTCTTTTATATTTTACTAATAATATGGCTTTAATATTTTATCTGCCCATTTAAAAGAAAATGTTGCCGTATATTTTGTTACAAGCAAAAATTTCAATTAAATCTGACTGTATACATTCACAAAAGCTCTGTAAATGTAAACAAAAAGAACAATTTACTCGGTACCTTATCCTAAATGCTCTTTGCACGTCCCGCCAGGTCTTAAAGTTTGTTTAAAATTACTTTCAATTTTTTGCCGCATAATATACGCTTTCTTGTACATAATTTCTTTGTTTATCAATAGGGCCCTACTGATTTTTGTTTAGATTTTTCAAAGCTAAGAACAATAAAATCAAAACGATAATAAGAAAAGAAAGCATAGATAAAGCCAATTAAAAGTTTTTGCTGTTTACAGAAATAAGGTGAAAAGCTCAAATACAACAAATGCTTTAACTTTTAACTAATTAATGCAGTGGAAATTAAAGATTGAATTCGTACCTCTAAAGTCGAACAAATACCGACTTAGATCAAACAGCAAAATCCACTGTTTCGCAATACTGCAGCTAGGTCACACGACGGTCTATCCAAACTTTATTTTAGGAATAAATGCGGAAGTGTGTCTCTGTGCAGCTCTGTGCGATGGTTGAGGTGGGGGTGAGTCGTGCAGCTCGCACAGAGCTGCACGACATACGAATCGCAGCAGTCGAGTAGCGGCCGCGTCGCGCGATCAGGCTCATGAATAAGGGCCCCGAACGGGTTCGAAACTAGTCGGGTATCCACGCTGCTCCAATGCGGGTTGGCGGGCTTTAACGACTATTATCATGTTAGTGATAATAACCGAGACCGACGGCTTAACGTGCTCTCCGAGGCACGGGGGTGAAATACCGCCAACTTCCTCAACTGCCTCAAGAACTCTGGGCTAGTACTGAGAATTTCTTGTCAGGAAACCCAATACATAATTATTTATGGTCCGACTAGGGACTCAAACCCGGGATCTCGTAGGCCGCAGTCGAACGTGCTAACCACTAGATCAACGAGGCAGTTTTAAGCACGCAACCCTAAAGACAATAAAAAAACAGTAGAAGTCGAAGGATTCCTTTCATTATTGGTTAACCAATATGGTGTTTCGAGTTGTGCGGTGTTTTCCCGACACCCCCCAGTTCCGCAAATTTCCCGAGTCCCGACGTATCGCAATAATAAATCAAGTGTGGGAAAACCTGAAACGTACCATTCAGCTGTGTTCGTGTTTCCTCCGATATAGCATATTATTGTTAGAATACGGGTCATAGAACAAACATTCGGTACAATATTATTTTCAACTAGATGATTCCCACTACTTCGTCCGCGTGGATTATTTGGGTTTACAATTGATTTTATGCCATAAAAAGTAGCCTGTTTCACTCTCTAGGTCCTCAACTACCTATATATTGATTTCATGCCATAAAAAACATTTAGCCCATTTCACTCTCTAGGACCTAGGTCTTACTATACACATTCAGAGTTCTCGGCTTTCCAGCCGGGGTAATTTAAGAATTTATTATTTCTAAAATTCTAGGACTGGTGGAAATCCGTCGTGGCTACAGTTACCACCCTACCAGCAAAAACGTATCCTAGAATTAATTGAACTCCCATAACCCATTAGAAACCTTTTCGCCACTGTTTGTCTACAATTATAACACCTTATAACCATTTTTTTTGTAAGTAATGACTGTTTGTTGCAAAAAAAGCCCTTCCAAATTAACCCGCTTACATTTTTGACTGCGTAGTCCGGTACCATCTTATGAGATCGCAATGAAAGGCAATAATAGTTATCTATATCATTTGTAATGGGGCTAGACCAGCTAGACCTCTAAAAAATCTACTATCGTAAACCGCGAGGCAAAATACATTAACTATAATATACAACTCTCTTGGCGTTTTGGTTTATTATATAGTTACTTTATAACACAGTTTTATGACGTTTCGCTGTCGTTCGTGTCTCGCATCCGTAAGTGACGGCAAGTCATACCTACCAGTGGCGATTCCTGGTGGTCAATCTGGGGTTTGCGCAAGCTGATGGTTAGGTATTTTCTCAATAAAACACATTCACCTCATATATCACTGATTAGGGGTATAGGTTTAATATAACTGATAGGTATATCCTTAACAGGTTTGCCCGCCATCTTAGAGTAGGTACTTACATCATCACCCACCACCTGGTGACATTGCAGTCAAGGGCTAACTTGTACTTACGAGTACTAGAATAAAGAATACTATTTTTATTTATCTTACACTAGCAGATACCCGCGACTTCATCCGCGTGAAATAAGTTTTTTAAATTACCACGGGACCTCCCTAATTTTTCGGGTTAATCTCGGTTCTCGTACCAAGCCTATGACACTCACATATAATGTGGCTTTCTGTTGGTACCAGAATTTTCAAAATCGGTTCAGTAGATCCAGAGATTACCCCCTACAACCTCACAAACTTTACCTCTTTATAATATTAGTAGGTATAGTGCGCGTTACATTATCACTATGATATCTTCTAAGATATTAATCTGAATTAAATGGTGTAAGGGCGAATTTGATCTATATTAAATACTTGAGATGAACAACCATTTTATTTTGATAAGGATTAATACTATGTTGGTAAAAACACCTTCGCGAGTAATGCATTGTTTTAGACCAAATTTGAAAATCATAATCACGGTTATTGTGAGACGACCTTCAAACATAGTTATATGCTGTCGCGGACTTTTTTTTTGAACTTTTTGAGAGGAACAATTCCACCATACATTGTTTTCGTGTAACTTTTACCATTTACGCAGCGCACGCCACGGAAGCTCTCAGATGAGACAATTTTTTCCGACTTCATTCACATTATTGCAATATTCGTAAGGATCTTTAATGTTTTTGAAAATAAAATACAGCCTATGTTACTCGCCGAGAATGTAGCTTTCTATAGATGAAAGAATTTTTAAAATCGGTTGAGTAGTTTTTGAGTTTCGAAAATAATACTACACAGCACATGCGCAACTCATAGTGCACGCCTTCGGCCCGTAGTGAGAGGGAGTAAGCGGGCCGACGGAGTTCAAGATTCTCGCAGTACGACGCACGTCACAAGTCACAACTCACAACCAAGGTGCGAGGTGGTCATGGAGCGTGCGTGATTTTAAATAATTATCGATTAACGCAATCATTTAATTGATAAACTTATATGATTTGTGAACGGTAGGTAGGTTCATGTTATAAAATAAGTATTAGTTTATCACTTAAATATAGATCTAGAATAATTGGTAAGTAACTTACTCATAATTACCTATTGGTATTGCGGCGCAAGCTGCGCAATCTTAGAGGAATCGCCACTGATACCTACTTCTACGAGGGTTGTGTAGAACAGGAGACTTACGTATTTGGTGCGAGAGTAATTGAGAGTTTCCAACTCCTACTTACTCTGTGTCTCTATATATACTACAACATAGTATTTATTTTTACTATGCTACTTCGCTATAAAAATAATACATACTTAAAGCTTCAGAAAAATTCGTTCAGTTACAGTACAAAAAAGAACCTGCTACACACCGTCCAAATGATCATTGCAAGGATAAGCCGTTGGGCTAAATAAGCACCAATTCTTGGGTCACCAGTAGTGTGTGATGTTTTAGAAAATTGGTTTTAGAAAATTCCTTTGAACCACTTTTAATTTTGAGCTATATTCGATAACAAGAAGTTGCAATGGAGTCTAAATTGAAATGTGGTTTAACTTGGTAGGAGTTGGTGGTTAAATACCATACAAATACCCTTACTTGGCCGTTAAAAGCTACAAAGCCTACTTGATCTAAATTGAATTTTCGAAATTTGTAACCCTTGGGAATCAAACCTGGGGCCTTGACCACACCGCTTACCTTACCGCAAAGGAGATGCGGTCGTAAGAAGATAATGGGGCTGATTCTGTATAACACAATCCCTAAACTAAACTAAAATGGCAGCTTTAAATCTAGTTCTGTCCCTTTCCGTAGGGAGTATTGTGAAAGGGTTAGCAATATTTGTAATGCTCTAATTTTAGTTTAGTTTAGAGATTGTGCACTACAGAATCAGCCCCACTGTATACTTAATGTTTCACGATAAGTGGCGTAAGGTGGACTCGAGTAGATCGATGGGCGATCTGAAATTCCCTACTCGTCATTAAATATTCAACATTACATACAACAGGGCTCGAGATCGGGTGAGCTACTCGTAACTTTGGACCTTAATTTTATTTAACTTTGCAAACATGATGCCCGTATATTTCGCCAACATCCTTGGATCGGCCGGGTGTGGACTAGCTAATATTTTTACAGGTATTTACTTCTCAAATCAGCAAGCCAGCAAACCGAGGGTGCTAAGATTCCATACAAATTGTTTCTCTTATAAAATTATTTACTAATTAAACTAAAAGGGTCTGTAGTCATTATTTTTTCTACACGGGACGCATTTTCTAATAATATGTTTCTATTCAGAAGCTTGAAGTGCTTTTCAGAAGCTTTCAATCCGCATATTTACGAAAACGAAAGCTTTATGTAACTACTTACTTATTAATTGTTTCTTATAATTAAGTACATTAAGCTAAATTATATGGATTACATTTAGTTGCATTGTCTTTGGATTCTATTTATTTTTTTTCAATAATTTTTCAGGTTTCATGAAAACATAAGCAATCAGATTTCATCACAGCAATTTTATACATGTTACCATCGATTGTTACCGACTACCCCTAAAAAGAAAGCTTTAAAAATTGATATTAACTTATATTTGCTCATAATAAATAGGGAGGAATATTATTATGTACGATGTATGTACGAAATATTGTGGGGTACGTGGAGGGTGGTGGCGGTCAGAAATTCGAGTGGCTTGCCTAAATATTTAACCTAGTGGGTTTCTAACAAAAGGAAACGCTGCGAGCTGAGTATCGTGTCGGCTAAAACTGGACCGGAATTCAGTATTACGTAAGTACCTACTCATTAAATCTTAAACATTAAGTTTTGTGTACTGAGTATAAGGGTGTGGTCTAATTAGGTGTAGTTTCGCGGTTATTTTTTCTGTGTAGGGACACAGACTTGACGCGGCGATGCGCGGTCAAGCCGAGAAAGATTTAGATGCATTTAACTACCTACTACCTTGGTAGTCTTACAAAACGAGAACTATTTTCTCGTAGCTAGAATTTAGCAATTAGCAAACAGTCTGTTGATACATAATTTTATTTGTTATTGTGCTGCAATCAAAGATTATTTTTCGCTATGGGCAGTGCAGTGCCAAACAAAGCTTTGTATTATAGTTATTTTATGTATAAAATATCATCGATACCTTCAGCGATGATTAATAAAGTTGTATGTAATTATTATTTTTTGGCCAATGCATATTTAGTAGTTTATACTTAATTCGTCGAGAGAAACTTGGAGACCTAAAAGCGGCTCTGATTTGCGCTGCGAAAAAAGAGTTCGACCTTACTCTTTTTTCGCGGCGCAAACTCTATCAGAGAGTGTCTATTACGCGCATACTGTTTACAACGCACTGTTGTTGGGGGGTCACTTATATGTTGTAGGATCGTTTAGGCAGTACAGCATTCGGGCAAGGCATTTTCTGCCGTCTCGTTAATATATATATAGCTGCTCGTGCTGACTGACTGACTGATTGATCACCTCTCCTGTAAAATTTTGTATGAAAAATTTTTTTTTCACTCATCGTTTCGTATAAAAGACAAAAATTCATTCGGAGGAAAAATACGGAGAGAGCTGATGATTGAGGATTTCGAAGACGGATGAAGAGCACCAGCCAGGGTATCGAAGATAGGTGGGGGGTGCTCGACCAAATGTCACTCGAAACTTCATCCAATTGACAGTTAGCTGAAAAAAATTTCAAAATGGCGGATTTAAGATGGCCGCCATACAAATTTCGACGGTGTCTATCTCGGAGAGTATAAAAGATGGAAGAGTGGTTTCTTGGCAAAATATGATCAGGACATGAGGGTCTACTTGATGAACAGGAAAAAAATTCAAGATGGCGGAATTTATTTTTCCATAGAAAAGGGTATTGAAGATAGGCGGGGGGTGCTCGACCAAATGTCACTCGAAACATCATCCAATTGACAGTTAGCTGAAAAAAATTTCAAAATTGCGGATTTAAGATGGCCGCCATACAAATTTCGACGGTGTCTATCTCGGAGAGTATAAAAGATGGAAGAGTGGTTTCTTGGCAAAAGATGATCAGGACATGAGGGTCTACTGATGAACAGGAAAAAAATTCAAGATGGCGGAATTTATTTTTCCATAGTTAATGTATGGCGAATATTGAAGAGGCTACAAGTGTAGAACTATGCGAGACTACGGTTCCTTTTCAAGATTTGTTTTTATGGAAGAATTCTCATTTTGACGAGTGGTTCGGAGAAAAAATATGGAGAGAGATGATGATCGATGGTTCGGATGATGGGTGAGGAGCACGGTCAGGGTATTAAAGACAGGTACCTACTTAGGGGCTGCTCAAACAAAAAGGGAGGGGCGGGGGGTTGGTGGTCTTTGTTTTATGTTTTTCCTTTATGAGAATTTTCTTTTACGTCGGACGCTTGGCGTGCTGGCGCTTCCACTGTGCTCACTAGCATAGCAGTGTGTTGTTCAGATCAGAACACGTAGACAGTAAACCAGCTGCCCGATTATGTAAGAATTGTCGATCAAATCGTAAAAGTTCGAAGTCAAAGTAAAATAAACCATAACAGCATTGAATTAGAGCCCAATTTCGTTTTTCGAAATTGAGCTCTAATTTAATGCTGTTATGGTTTATTTTACTTTGACGCCGAACTTTGACGATTTGATCGGCCATTCTTACATAATCGGGGGGCAGGATAGTAGGACAGCGAGTAAGTATACAGTGGACCACGCGGTCCACTACGCGGTCCGCTGTAGCGGGCCGCGCAACCACGCGCCATACTAGTTAATATATATATAGCTGCTCGTGCTGACTGACTCATTGATCACCTCTCCTGTAAAATTTTGTATGAACATTTTTTTTTTCACTCATCGTTTCGTATAGAAGACAAAAATTCATTAAGAGGAAAAATACGGAGAGAGCTGATGATTGAGGATTTCGAAGACGGATGAAGAGCACAAGCCAGGGTATCGAAGATAGGTGGGGGGTGCTCGACCAAATGTCACTCGAAACTTCATCCGATTGACAGTTAGCTGAAAAAAATTTCAAAATGGCGGATTTAAGATGGCCGCCATACAAATTTCGACGGTGTCTATCTCGGAGAGTATAAAAGATGGAAGAGTGGTTTCTTGGCAAAAGATGATCAGGACATGAGGGTCTACTTGATGAACAGGAAAAAAATTCAAGATGGCGGAATTTATTTTTCCATAGAAAATATATGGCGGATAATATATCCTTTTCAAAGTTTGTTTTAATAGAAGAATTCTCATTTTGACGAATGGTTCGGAGAAAAAAATATGGAGAGAGATGATGGTCGAAGGTTCGGATGATGTGTGAGGAGCACGGTCAGGGTATTAAAGATAGGTAGGGGCTGCTCAAACAAAAAATACTCAAAACTTCATACAATTGGCAGTGAGCTGAAAAAAAAATCCAAAATGGCGAATTCAAGATAGCGGCTGTCTCAGACATTATTTTAAAGATGGAAGAGAGGTTTTTGTGTAGAAAATTATCAGGGCCAGAAAGTCTACTTGATGAGCAGAAAAAATTAAAATGGCAGAATCTACGAACAAGAATCTACGAAGAAGAGAGTACAAGAAGTTAGGAAATATGCATGATTTTGATATGGTTTTTTTACAAGATTTGTTCTTTATTTTTTATGGAAGAATTATTGTCGGTTTGCCATTAGGAAAGCCAGCTTTGTTTTATGTTTTTTCCTTTATGAGAATTTTCTTTTACGTCGGACGCTTGGCGTGCTGACGCTTCCACTGTGCTCACTAGCATAGCAGTGTTGTTCAGTTTTTTTTTATCCACTACCCTCTGCCCTTGACTGCGATCTCACCTGATGGTAAGTGATGATGCAGTCTAAGACGGTAGCGGGCTAACCTGTTAGGGGCATTGCAGTTTTATTAAACCCGCATACCCCTATTCGGTTTCTACACGGCATCGTACCGGAACGCTAAATCGCTTGGCGGCACGTCTTTGCCGGTAAGGTGGTGACTAGCCATGGCCGAAGCCTCCCACCAGGCCAGACCAGGGAAATTCAGAAATTATACATTTTCCAAACCCTGCCGGGGATCGACCCCGGGACCTCCGCACGTTAATTCAACAGCGCTCAACACTGCGCCACGGAGGTCGTCAAACACGTAGACAGTAAACCAGGATAGTAGGACAGCGAGTAAGTAGACAGTGGATCACAGTGGGCCACGCGGTCCACTACGCGGTCCGCTAGCGGGCCGCGCACCCACGCGCCATACTAGTCGATATATATAGCTGACTAGTAACTTCTGACCAGTTCAATTAAATTTAAATTCAAATTGTTTTTTATTCAAATAAACTTTTACAAGTACTTAAATTGAATCGTCAAGTGAATCTACCACTGGTTCGGAATGCCATTCCTACCGAGAAGAACCAGCAAGAAACTCGGTGGTTGCTCTTTTTAAATAATTCATTTACAATTATTATATCAATGTGTACATTAGTAACCGCTGTCCTTATAGCCTAGTCCTAGTCCTGACTGCCTCGTTGGTCTAGTGGTTGGCATGTTCGACTGCGGCCGGCGAGGTCCCGGGTTCGAGTCCCGGGTCGGGCCATAATTGAGTATTGAGTTTTTCTGACTAGAAATTATCAGTACCTACTAGCCCGGAGTTAGGAAGTTGGCGGTGTTTCACCCCCGTGCCTCGGAGAGCACGTTAAGCCGTCGGTCCCGGTTATTATCACTAACATGATAATAGTCGTTAAAGCCCGCCAACCCGCATTGGAGCAGCGTGGTGGGTCTAAGCTCTAATTCCCCTCTCTCCTATGAGAGTGGAGGCCTGTGCCCAGCAGTGGGATGTTAATGGGCTGTAGTGGTGGTGGTGGTCCTTATAGCATTGCTGGAGCGATCAAATCCATGCTCCTCTATCATTAACATAATCTTCAATAGTATAATACTAAAGCTTTTTTCAGGTTAACCGCCGAGGCCTATACCCCTGGTGTGATCGCGCCCTTAGTGAAAGACTTACTTGGATTATAAAGCGGATTATTCATGTGTGGGTTACTTTAGAAATGTTTCGAAATGTAAATTGAATTATGTAACACGCTTGCTGCTTAATTCTGTATTTGATTAATACGCTACCTAGCAGCAATAAATGTTACCTATTATAGATTATAGAGATTAGAGAAATAGAGAATCAAATAAATATTATAAACTAGCTGATGCCCGCGACTTCGTCCGCGTGGATATACCAAGTTTCATCGAAATAACTTGAGAAATGACCGACTTTTATGCAAACTTTCAACCCCTATTTCACCCCTTTGGGGGTCGAATTTTCAAAAACTGTGAAACACGTATGTCTCCATTTTCAACCCGCAGCTCATATATCAAGTTTCATGGCTATAACTTGAGAAATTAAGGACTTTCATACACACTTTCAACCCCTATTTCACCCCTTCAGGGGTAGAATTTCGGGATAAAAAGTATCCTATGTCCTACCTCGTAGTATGGGCTCAAATCGTGCCAAGTTTCGTTTGAATTCATTCAGTAGTTTCGGCGTGATGCGCGGCCAAGATACAGACAGACAGACAGACAGACAGACAGACAGACAGACAAAAATGAATAAAATTACAGATTTGGCTTCAGTATCGAATAATGAGTGCCCTCCAATAAAAATTTTCAAAATATCTTCAATGTACAGAATTGGACCTGTTACAGTTTTATTATAAGTAAAGTATAGATAGATAGATGCGAAAGTTTGGATGGTTGTATGGATGTATGGATATATGGATGTATGGATGTTTGTTACTCAATCACGCCCCAACGACTGAATGGATCTGGATGAAATTTGGCACAGTGATAGATTATTTATAGTCTGGAATAACGTTGCACATAGGCTACTTTTTATCCCGATAAATTAAAGAGTTCCCGCGGGAACCGAAAAACCTTAATCCACGCGGACGAAGTCGCGGCCATCATCTAGTAAATAATATATTATACTAGCTGATGCCCACGAATTCGTCCGCGTGGATTGAGGTTTTTAATTCCCGCGGGAACTCTTCAATTTTCCGGGATAAAAAGTAGCTGTAAACAATCTCTGTACCAAATTTCATCAAAATCGGTTGAGTAGGTAGTTGGGCCTTGAAAGCGTAGCAGACAGACAGACACTTTCGCATTTATAATATTAGTATGGATATTAGTATGAATAGTATGGATTTAGTGTTTTGTAGTAGGAAATGCTATATATTATATGCTAGTTATATACCACGTTATACCAACCTATAAAGGATTTAATAAAATGTATTCTCAGTGAAATAATACAACATAACAAAAAAACTGAGCTATTCCTGTATTTCAAGCCATTAAAAATTTAATAAAAAAAAGAGATAAAACTCCGTTGTAAAACATTAATGGCGTGTCTACGAATTATTATATTGAAGGTTCAACTTTATGCAGAAGTGTAGCAGCACGTTAATTATATCTACCACATTTCGTATTCATAACAGAATAGAGTAGTAGGCTTAATTAAAAACATACAAGCTTATAACAGAGGTTTGCATGCAGAATGTGTAGGTTTACCTACCTACGTAATAGCAACGTACTACCACAGAATAGGTAATAGTAGGTACTACATTAACCAAAAGAAGAAGAAGAAGCAACGTACTATTACCTCCACCACCACCACTACAGCCCATTATCGTCCCACTGCTGGGCACAGGCCTCCACTCTCATAGGAGAGAGGGAATTAGAGCTTAGACCCACCACGCTGCTCCAATGCGGGTTGGCGGGCTTTAACGACTATTATCATGTTAGTGATAATAACCGGGATCGACGGTTTAACGTGCTCTCCGAGGCACGGGGGTGAAACACCTCCAACTTTCTAACTCCGGGCTAGTAATGAGAATTTCTAGTCAGAAAAACCCAATAGGTACTCAATTATGGCCCGACCCGGGACTTGAACCCGGGACCTCGTCGGCCGCAGTTGAACATGTCATCTACTAGACCAACGAGGGAATACTATTACCTATTCTGTGCTATAATAGCCTCAAATATTGCATTCAAATTAGAAAGAAAGAAAGAAAGAAAAATCATTTATTCACCTTGTGCCTCGTACATAAAATCAAACTTTAAAATTAAGCTATGGCTTTTGCACCCACATGGCACAAGATGAAAAGGCCCCCGACTCAGCATTAATGCTGCAGGTTTTGAGAGCAAAACCTGAGCGCTGGTATTCTGCCGGAGCCCAAACGAGTGACACGCACGAGCTCGACAGTCTTCGCAACGGGATGAGTGATCTTCCCTTGAGAATAAAATGGAGTAAAATAAAATATGTAATTTGTGCAGTGAGTGTACCTAGTGTGTATAACTAAATATTACAGATAGCGATTTAAAAGATAATAATAAAATATAAATAGATTAATATGTATAATAAAATATAATAGGCATATTATGTGAGTACATATAGCAGCTTCAAACCACCAAGCTAAATAACCTGGAACTAGTTGTAGTTTGTTGTTTTTGATCGTTTAAAAGTTTCTTTTTTAATGTGCTCTTAAACGCAGGAACTGAGCTTAAATTCCTCAGCGGAGGAGGGATATTATTCCAGCATTTAGTAGCCAGATATCGAAAACTTCCACGAAAAGCTGCTGATTTATGACGTGGCCAAGTCAGCCTATTTAGTGGCCCTCGAGTATTAAAAGCAGGCGTATGCCAAGATAACCTATTATAAAGATAATCCGGCGTTTTGTTCTTGATAACACCAAACAATAGTGTGCTGAAATGCAGTTTAATACGCGACTTCATATTGAGTATATTGGCATCATTTAAATAGGGAGTCACATGGGTACGGGGAGGAATATAGTAGCAGAATCTAGCACACGCGTTCTGGACTCTTTGAATAAGTCGCATGGAACGTTGAAGTAAGCATGGACCATAAACACTAATGCAATAATTCAACTTGGATAATATAAGTGCCTCGCACAACTTAGTTCTCAGATCGGTATCGATATAATTTCTTATGTTGTATAAAATCCTAAGTCGATAGAAACAGTTACGGGCCACTTCTTGTACATAATTTTCAAAATGAAGTTTCGCATCTATAGTAAGTCCCAAATTTCGTGCTTCATAAACTCGTTCTATGGGAGCTCCATTTATATTTATTTTGACCGTATCAAAGCCAACGTCTAACACTTGCTTTTTGGTTCCCAGAATCAGAAATTTCGACTTTGAAGGATTTAAAACTAATGAGTTTTTCGATGACCATTGACTAATTTGCTCTAAGTCATTGTTAATTAATTCTAAAGCACAGTTAACATCCTTAGGCAAAAAAGACGTATAGATTTGTAGATCATCGGCGTAAAGATGATATTTACAATTTTTTATATTTTTGACTATGTCGGCCGAATAAAGAATAAAAAGAAGTGGTCCTAAAATAGAGCCCTGAGGCAATCCTCTATCAACTGGCTGAACCATAGAATCAAGGTATGAGCCATCCGCTTGCCGCAAAGAAACTAGTTGTTGTCTATTAGTTAGATAACTATGGAACCAGCTTACACTATTTATATCAAACCCATAATAAGAAAGCTTGGATAGGAGAAGTGTGATGTTTATTGAATCGAATGCTCTAGAGAAGTCTAAAAGAGTTATAATAGTGGCCATACCAGAGTCTTGGGCAGCTATAATGTTGTCAAAAACATCAAGCAAGGCAGTCGTAGTGCTGCGACCCTTCCTAAAACCGGATTGTAGGGACGGTAAAATTTGGTGAAATTCTAAGTATTTTTGAACTTGCATATAGACAACCTTTTCTAGTACTTTCGATAAGAATGGCAGTAGACTAATTGGTCGCAACTGTTTGACTTCAGTCGGATTACATACTTTAGGAATAGGGCGCACAACGGCTGTCTTCCATGATTCGGGAAAAACACCTGTAGAAATAGACTTATTAATAAAAGATGTAATACTTTTTAGTGATTGGGGTAGTGTTAATAAAACCATGTCCCTTGATATTTGATCATTCCCGAGTGCATTAGATTTTATGTCAAGAATGATCTTACCAACCTCAGTTTCACTAACGGTAGATAATTAAAAGGTACAGTCACTAAATCTATGGAATTCAAAATAGGTGAGGTGAGACATGGTTGTATTAGTGGTGCCGGGAACATTTAGAAAGTGTGTATTTATGCTATCAGGATCATTAAAGTCGTTAGGTAATTCTTTAGCTTTGTTTAAACTAACGGTTTTTTTAAGATTGTTCCAAAGGTAAAATGAGTTTTTTGCATGAATATTTATAAAGAATTTAAAATAGGCACACTTTCCATAATATAGACTGACGTTAACAAGGTGTTTTAGGGACTTATACTTATTTATGTTGTCTTCCGTGTTGCTTGTCTTACGATTGTCTGATGCTTGATTGCGTAGAAGCATCATGTAACGGACATTGCTCGTAAGCCAAGGCTGAAAATTTTCCTTGATAGATGCTCTTTTCAGCGGTGCAAAAACGTCGTATAAGTCAACAAATATAGTGCTCAAAGTATCAACCATATCATCAACAGATTCCTTCTCACAGATGCCGTTCCAGTCAATTATTTCAAGGCAGCCATTAAAATTGTTTAAATCTATATTTTTTAATGGTCTGTACAAAAAGTGTTGAGTTTTGGGCTTGTTTTTTTTAACTTTTATCTCGCCGTATAACATTGCATGTCCCCCAAGGTCAGGAATATGATCGACAACAACCCAAAATAAATTATAACCTTAAATAGCCTTAAATTTTCAGCGTACTAGCAATTTGAAGTAGTTAATTCTCGAATTATTTAAATCTCGTAAGTTTTAAGTGATGTTGGTGCAAGTTTGCTTTGAATGAGTAGTTAATTTTTGAATTTTAACTCACGTTTAATTTAATTATAGCTAGGGAATAATGAAAAGGAATTAAGTGCAAAACAGGGACGCGGAAATCCGCTCAAGTTATGTTATGAAATTACGCTACTTTACACGTGCTTGCTTTATTGGCTATTCTGTAAGCTACTAGCGTAAGTACAGATGTAAATTGCGGCCCTATATGTATACCAAGGAAGGCAGGAAAGGGAAAAATGGGAAAAGGGAAAAAACATCCGCTGAAGGAATTTTAAGCTTGTAAAGTTAAAAAACTATGGGCCGAATAATAATGTAGTTTTATGAAACCGAGCATTGGGTATACCTATATGTATAGGTTTGGTTCTTACGTCAGAGGTCCAATTATTGTCTTAGCAAATCTTAGGGTGTGTTCCGAAATACACTGCGAGCACTGTAAGTCCCCAGTAAGAGCACTGAACAGTGCTCGCAGTGCATAAATCGGATCACTCACTTAATCATTTGCCAGCATAAAACGTATTATTCGAACTGTTTATGGAGTTCATCATGTTTTTGACGTGCAGGCATCTATGAACTCCTTAAACAGGTCGGATTATCCGTTTCACAAATGATTACCTACGATTTCCTTACACAATCGGGGGCAGATGAAAGTTTAGTTAAATGTGAATGTGCTTCAGTCTGCCACTAAAATGAACATGTGAGCCGATATATTTATCATGCGGTGTCAAAGCGCAGTTTGGCGTAGCGCCAGAACTTCGGACGAGTCTCGTTAATGCTAATATGTAACCGAAAATTGTGACTGCGCTTTAGATTTGATTCATTTTATATCAGAAACGCACTGAAAAACTACATCTGTAGAACTCCGAGTCTATTAAACTTAGTATTTATGTCATCTTCAGAATAATTCAGTCTGCCTCGATATTACAGTCATACCTATATAAGTTAGGCACTAGGTCTCAGTGTAAGAGTATAGGTACTCGTACTATATTAACTCTATGGTAGTATTGTATTCGAAGTAAGTTTGCAGAGTTGAAGGCTTCGCAGCGGATTTAAAAAGTTAAAGAAGAGTGGAGCTTCCAATATTATTCTGAAAATGATAGCTGTCAGAAGGGACAGTGCGTCTACAAAGTTGGTACCTTTTTTTTTTGTATTTTGGTATATAAAAATTTTCGTCTCTACCTCCTCCATGATTAGGTTAGCAGTTAGCACTTATAAAGAAAGTAGGTAGGTATCGTATATTGTTTTTTTAAAACGTTACAACAAAACTTGAATATTAATACTGAGTATGTACCAGGAACGCCTTTTTCTTGTGATTTATGGCTTGGCTCCAGGTGTTCGTAAAAACTGTCACAGTAGTTTTAATGATTTATATATTGAGCAAACTATGCATAAAAAGTAATTTACACCTTTGATACTTTAATCTAAGGAAAGTCAAGGAAGTAATCTGTGCCAGGAAGGATAATTACCTAGTTCTTGTGTGCACTAGGTACCTACTTTTAGCAACAATTCGTTTTCTAGCGTGCTTTGTAAGCTGATAGCACATTGCCGACTTACGTTCCTATAATAGAGTGCCAATAAGAACTGTAAATAACAGTGAAAAAGCCAGCAGTGCCAGAAATTTAAACCCGTATTTGGTAAGATAGGAATCTATACTTACTAATATTATAAATGCGAAAGTTTGGATAGATGGATGTATGTTTCCTGGTGGGAGGCTTCGGCCGTGGCTAGTTACCACCCTACCGGCAAAGACGTGCCGCCAAGCGATTTAGCGTTTCGTTATGCCGTGTAGAAACCTAATAGGGGTAGGTATGGGTTTAATATAACTGCCATGCCCCTAACAGGTTAGCCCGCTACCATCTTAGACTGCATCATCACTTACCATCAGGTGAGATCGCAGTCAAGGGCTAACTTGTAGTAGATTAAAAAAAAATGTTTGTTACTCAATCACGCCAGAACGACTGAATTTGACACGGATGAAATTTGACACGGAGATAGATTATATAGTCTGGAATAGCACATAATATGCAGCTTCTTTTTATCCCGGAAAATAAAAGAGTTCCCGCGGGAACCAAAAAACCTCAATCCACGCGGAAGAAGTCGCGGGCATCAGCTAGTATTAAGATAAAAATAATAGAAGCAATAGAGATTAGGTACATAAATATATCAAATCATCGTATATAATAATAATTGGTGGTAGATACATTTTTAACATTGTATAAACCTTTGAAAATATGGTTCTTGACCATGGCTTGATAAAATTATACTTAAGGTTTATTTTACAATCATTACAATATAAACCTGAGAGAGGAATAAAAGCAAGTTTTCCAACAATAGCTTAAAGTCGTACTCGTAAGATTGTTGTAACGAATAAAAGCTCTATTCAAAACCTGGCGACAAATATGCTCTATATTATATTAAACAGGCGAATATCTTGATCCAAGATATCTTCAAACACTTGCCAATTTAGAATAAACCCTATCATGAAAGCTACAAAAGCTAGGTTGCTGTAAAGTTTATTAATACAATGGCTTATATCGATTGTAAGTAAATGCACGCCAGCCGAAAATATTCGCGAATGCAATGTGAAAGGAAAATTGAGTTTGCTTTTTACTGCTTCGATGAATCTCTTGTTTTAACTTTTATGATTTTCATATAAATTGTTATTGTTAATGTCAATAATTATAATTTTTGTTGCAAGTTCAAAAGATTTTCAAAAGGTACCAAAAAACATTTGCACGATTAATATGCTGTATGCTATGCTATATGCTATGCTATATGCTATACTATATGCTATGCTATAAGCTATGCTATAAGCTATGCTATATGCTAACAAAACTAGCTTCTTTAAGAGACGTTCTCACAGAGGAATGAAAACTGTTACCGCGAACTTCCGATAACCGATGAAAAACGAGTGAAAATCCTAACTCTAGAACATCTAAGCGCCGGGAAAAGCGTTTCGCTTACGTGTTTCGCTAAGGTTTATGCGATTTGTTTACCTCTTCTATACTTTAATGAAAGCTATTAGGTAGCTTCACCTATTTGGGCTGCAGAAATACAGAAATACAGTCTGTGATCTTGAAGTAAAACAGTAAACAGACAAGATTGCGTCTTGTGAGAAACTTGTATGGGTGTATTGCCTTTGTGCCTTTATTGTGGGTAAGCACGCTAATGAACCTAGGGGATATAACGATGAGACAAAGGTGTTCGTAGATAACATACCTACAATTATTAAGCTAAGTATGTATTGAATCGAAGCAGGCGTTACTTTGCGGAAGTCGATGATAATGAATGAACGAGAAGTTTAATTCATCGATGACTTTACAATCGTGCATTGTCGAGTCAACATCTCCTGAAGATGCTCCGGTTTCGGAGTCAAACGTACGTTGAGAGTGATTTGGAAGATTTGTGTGGCGTGGTGCGGTGCCGTTTGGCTTTATATGAATAATTTTTTAATACGTCATAAATCGTAAAACTTACTACAGGTTTGTACGGAACCCTCGGTGCGCGAGTCCGACTCGCACTTGGCCGGTTTTTTTAGTATTTGTTGTTATAGCGGCAACGGAAATACATCATTTGTGAAAATTTCAGCTTTCTAGCTATCACGGTTTATGAGATACAGCCTGGAGACAGACAGACAGACAGACAGACAGACAGACAGACAGACAGACAGACAGACAGACAGACAGACAGACAGACAGACAGACAGACAGACAGCGGAGTCTTAGTAATAGGGTCCCGTTTTTACCCTTTGGGTACGGAACCCTAAAAATTAAAAAAATATATATATTAAGGGGGGTCCCCATACAATAAACGTGTTTTTTTCGTATTTTTTTGCTCAATATTAAAAACGGTAACAGGTAGACGGTTCAAATTTTCACAGAATATTAACTTGTATATTACCTTTCAAAATAAATAATTAAATATCAATAAAGTAAATATTAAAGGGGGGCTCCCATACAACAAACGTAATTTTTAAGCAATTTTTTTTAATTAGTCATAAATCGTAAAACTTACTACAGGCACAGAATAGGTAATAGTAGCTACAGGTTTGTACGGAACCCTCGGTGCGCGAGTCCGACTCGCACTTGTTTTTATTCATATTATTATTCATGTAGGTACACTACACTGAACTTTTTGAGGTTTTTTTTTCAAGTTAATATTAAATACTAGCTGATGCCCGCGGTTTCGTCCGCGTGGGTTGTGGTTTTTTGGTGGTCACGGGAACTCTTTAATTTTCCGGGATAAAAAGTAGTCTTGTATACAATAAAAAAACAGCTGTCTGCTAAATTCATATTCATCAAACGCGCGAATTGTCAAACGCGCGAAGTTAATATGGTCGTTAAGTTTTCTTAAAATTTCTAATGTTCCGCGCAACATTCTTAGTTTTTTCTTTCATAAGAACCTTCTCCTTACAATAACAAACACAACAAAAAAAAACCGGCCAAGTGCGAGTCGGACTCGCGCACCGAGGGTTCCGTACAAACCTGTAGTAAAAAAATTAAAAAATTATTAAAAAAAAAACTACCTACTTACTAGATCTCGTTCAAACCAATTTTCGGTGGAACTTTGCATGATAATGTACATCATATATTTTTTTTAGTTTTATCATTCTCTTATTTTAGAAGTTACAGGGGGGGGGGGGGGGGGGCACACACATTTTACCACTTTGGAAGTGTCTCTCGTGCAAACTATGCAGTTTAGAAAAAAATGATATTAGAAACCTCAATATCATTTTTGAAGACCTATCCATAGATACCCCACACGTATGGGTTTGATGAAAAAAAATTTTTTGAGTTTCAGTTCTAAGTATGGGGACCCCCAAAATTTATTGTTTTTTTTCTAGTTTTGTGTGAAAATCTTAATGCGGTTCACAGAATACATCTACTTACCAAGTTTCAACAGTATAGTTCTTATAGTTTCGGAAAAAAGTGGCTGTGACATACGGACGGACACACAGACAGACCGACAGACAGACAGACATGACGAATCTATAAGGGTTCCGTTTTTGCCAAATTTGGCTACGGAACCCTAAAAAGAATTAGCGAAATTGGTCCAGCCGTTCACGCGTGATGCCGTGACATAGTAAAATAGGAATTCATTTTTATATATAAAAAATATTATATATATATATTATAGTTGCTGTCTTTTGCCCTCAAATCACATTGCTGTTGGTTAGCAGTAATAATGAAATCAATATTATGCCGGCAATGTTTGCCTGTGACCGGGTGGTGAGGGATCGATATTATACTTAAAGGCTTTGACAGACAAACCGCGCGGCGGCAGCGACGTGCGGTGCATTGCCGTTTTAAGGCTGGCGTCCACAAAGCGCGGCGAGCCGAGGCGAATCGAATCGCAATAATTCGCCACGTATATTTTTACTATGAAAATGCGTCAATCAGCAGCGCGCCGAAAGTGAGACTGTTCACAAACAGAAGAAATGCGACTCGATTCAATTCAACGCGATTTGTCTGTAGTCAAATCCAGGCTTTAATCGCAGTATGTGTATGCACTGTAGTCCTGTAATAAAGTGGGCAATACCGGGGTCAATTCCAGACCAGAGCTACTTGTTTTAAATTGAAATATTTGTTATCGTCGCGCCTGGCACTACGCAGGTAGGTTAAGCTTCGTAAATATATTATTTTGTTGATATTTTGCTATAGGTATTTTCTATAGATTTCATGTAATATGTTGAAAATAATTTTTACGTAAGCCAAGTATTTTTCTTGAAAACCGAAAATTTTATGTAACAATTGACAGATATAGGGTTGTCCGCTATATTTTTTCTGAAGCTGTCGCGACGCATTTTATGTGTACAAGCCTTTACAGTGGAATGGTTTTGTTGAATATATTTCTAAGCCAGCCCGATTTTATTTAGAGAGGCAACAAATAAATATGGGGTACCTATACGGGCTTAAATATGACCTAGTTGCGATATACGAGTAGCATAGGTACTTATAATATGATGTATCTATTAACACTTTAACAGCCGATCACGTACTGTGTACGGGCAGTGTCGATCAACTCGGTACGCCGATCACGTACTCCGTACGGCTTTGACTTTCCTATCGTCTGTTTAAATACCACGTGCCCGGTGCGTGAATGGCGTGTAACCCCGGTGTAGAATGACTCTTTATCTACGCACACATGTATGATTCACCGACGGGAGGTGCGGGGTGGAGACAGGACAAGCGATCTTTCACGGCGCGCCAGTGCGCCCACGCCACTAACGTGAGAGTACGTCGTTTTTTTCGATTTTAGACCTCTTTTCTTAATTTTTTTTCATAAATATTATTTTTTATTACAAATGTTTTTTATTTCATCCCTAAAAATATAAAGAACAATAGTACATATAAAAAAAGAATAATAGACATATCACAGATAGTTTTTATTTTATGAGTCATAGAATATCGGCAAAAAACGCCGGCGTACCAGGGAAAGCCGCCTTTATAACGGTCGGCTGTTAAAGTGTTAAGTGTCAGACATACTTTTGCCTGCAGTTCTGCCTACATTAATGTGTTCAATGTGTATCGAAATGAGTAAATTTTAGGTAAATATACCTACCTGCAATAGGTAATAAGAAACTTAAAAAATTTAATAGAGGTTCTTCATTTTGTCAGAAAAAGCTTAAGTGGAGCTAACTGTAAAATGCGTGCTTTGATGTTACAAGGTAGGTATATCCATACTAATATTATAAATGTGAAAGTGTGTCTGTCTGTCTGTCTGCTACGCTTTCACGGCCCATCTATTCAGCCGATTCTGATGAAATTTGGTATAGCGATAGGTTACATCCCTGGGAAGGACATAGGCCTTTTTATTCCGGATAAAATTAAGGAGTTTCCCCGGGAATCAAAAAAACTTAATCCACGCGGACGAAGTCGCGGGCATCATCTAGTCTGGCTATAAAGGAAAGTGTAAAGTAATAATATTTAAAGAAAACCATTATAATTAGTTTATTTACAACAGACCACTTCATCGTAAACATTATGACAGAAATGATAACGTCCTGCAGTTACCTCCTGGCTCCTTCATACACAGAAAGCTATAATAAACTTTGAGCAGAACCATTCAAATGCAACTTACTCAACTAAATCTGGGTTAATTCCTCCAGGGCCCGTCACATTCAAGGTATTCCACAGATTATCATTACGGAAAAGAATAAAACAAAGCACCACTAAAACTGTGCACTCCTAAACTATCTTTTATTCACACGAAACATCGCGATTTTTTTTTATACGTGACACGTGATACAACTATTTTGTTGTTACGTATTTTAGTTCAGCAAAGTTGGGAGCAACGTGGTCGTAATATAGGGGATGAAGACGCGTGCATCCACCCCCGTGGTTCGTTAGCAACTGTCGTTAGGCACTATTTTCGTGCTGAAAATTGAAAGAAGCTTCTGAGGCTTGAACGCCTTCGAACGGCTTTGTGGTGATTATTGCAGTGCTTTTGCTTTGGAATGGAAACTATGCGCTGAAGGTTGCCGTGTTGTTCTTTAGCATTCGTTATGAGCTTCGGTTTTCATAATTTACTCGTAGTTTTTATGCTTTTTAAGTTCATAATAATTATGTAACATTAGCGAATGCCTCAGATTTCAATTAAATTACTTCATTATTCTTAGATGGTTTTAGACTCTGACGTACCTATTCATAGTAAGTACTTAACCGACTTCCAAAAAGGAATTCTCTTTTTTTTTTTTAGAACAAGCCCATATATAGAGTTATATTAGTTACCACACACACACTCACACCACTCACACACTTACTCACTTACTCACACACACACACACACACACACACACACACACACACACACACACACACACACACACACACACACACACACACACACTTGCACGACACAGGTATTTTTAATGCTTAACAGAAGGCCACAGCCACAATTATTTGTTTATAATGTACTTATCTTGAAATAAATCATTTTTCATTTTCATTTTCATTTTCAATTATGCTCGTTTTCATTATCAACGCCTTACTTTTAGGGAACATTAAATAAGACCAATAATATTATGTTACCGTTTTCACGTAGGTAGGTACAATTCCCGAAAATCTAAAATATAGGCATTGCTGGTAAAAAACGGTCATGAATCGTAGATCGAGTAAGACAGTTTCGATTTTGAATTTATAAGATGAAATCTCTACCTTATTCTTTCGGGTAAAAGGTTTAAGAATCTACGTCGCGTAGGTATAAGGTAATTTTACTACAATTGCTAGCGAACAGAGATTAAAAATAATCTGTAAACGTATTAAACATTTACCACTCATTTTAAAACTCTTACCGTGACATAATAATATGTTCTATGCAATTTCCATAAAAGCTTATAGGCGCTGCCTATATTTTCACTTTAATAGTTCAATTTATTAAGAAGTCTTCTCAATCTGGGACTTAAATTACCTATCTTCCGACTTAGATGAAGCGAAACTGTGATACTTTGGTTCCTCCTCAGTAGCTTTACGTTAATTTTTTTTTAGTAATTTACGCTGTTACATTTTATGATGTTTCTAATATATTTAAAACACCTTTTGCCTTCGACTTGGATTAGGGTTAGGGTTTAATTAGAGTGCTTTCTGTCGGTTATCCCACAGAACATATAATAGAGGTTAGAAAGGCCCTAGTGCAAATTTTGTACGGAAACCGCTGTCGCCGTTTTGATCCCACCATTCTTCACTACTACTAATCTAAACGAATACACACGAGAGTTCCCATGTGTGCGTGAGGCAGAAAAAAGCGCTGCGATTGGCGAAGCTACGCACACTAGTGAAACTTTAAACTTGCGCGTGTTGTCGTGTAAAACAGCAACATACGCTAGGGATTGACTAAAATATTTTTTATCGATGTTTATTTTTCGTACGGTCGACAGCATGTCAATATTCATATTGTTAACTTAAGTTGGACTCTATGTCTGGAGATTTTACTATTTTATTTTAAACTAGCTGATGCCCGCGACTTCGTCCGCGTGGACTAAGTTTTTTCGATTGCCGCGGGAACTCATTAATTTTCCGCGATAAAAAGTATGTAGGTATGTATATTCTTTATAGCTGATGCCCGCGACTTCGTCCGCATGGAATAAGTTTTTCAGTTAATTTTCCAGGATAAAAAGTATCCTATATTACTATCCCACGGTATAATCCCCCTATAATGGTGAAACACGTACTTCTTCATATTTTAACGAAAGTCCAAATGCTGTTTCATGGCTATAACTTGAGAAATTAAGGATTTTCATACAAACTCTCAAATTCCTATTTCACCCCTTGGGGAGTGGAATTTTGAAAAAACTGTGAAACACATATGTTTTCATTTTCAACCCGCAAGTACCAAGTTTCATGGCTATAACTTGAGAAATTAAGGACTTTCATACAAACTTTCAACCCCTATTTCACCCCTTCGGGGGTAGAATTTCGGGATAAAAAGTATCCTATGTCCTACCTCGTAGTATGGGCTCAAATCGTGCCAAGTTTGAATTCATTCAGTAGTTTCGGCGTGATGCGCGGCCAAGATACAGACAGACAGACAGATAAAAATGAAAAAAATTACAGATTTGGCTTCAGTATCGAATAATGAGTGACCTCTAAAAAAAATTTTAAAAATATCTTCAATGTACAGAATTGGACCTGTTACAGTTTTATTATAAGTATAGATTAAAAAATGTATGGAGACAATGATATTTCTTTTGCTTATAACTACTGTTTCTTTATAAGAAATAAATAAAATAAAAAAATAACTATGGTTTACAAATGGTTTTTATTTGAATACATCAACAATATTTAAAACACACTATACAACAAAACCAACAAACACAAAATACTATAACAATATTTCAAACATTTATGATTAAAATCTAAATCTGTAACTATCATTAAAAGTTCATAATAATAAACTCAGAAACAAATAAACTATTTATCGATACGGTGGAAAAATGCTACTCAGCCCTATCGACAAGTTACTCTTATTGGGTAATACCAGGTAACAAGTGGAGTTGATCGTTCATACGCACTACGCTTTACATTGCCGCTCGCGTACATGACTGTTGGAGCGCGTTGTTCGCACCAGCGATGTACATACAAATTTGCGATCCAGTCACACTAGTGAAGGAAAACATAATGTCTTTAGTATTTTCAATTAAATCATTTAAAATCAAGGTTTAGTGTACTTACCGATGAAAAGATATCTTGCCATTAGTCACATTGACATTTTGGCTTCTAGCTCTGCAGGTTATTACCGCGCAAGAAGGCATTATAAACACTTTTTTGCGCGTAAAACTTCCCAAGACAGTCCGCGGCCGACTGAGGTGTGTTTTTGGTACGTTTGAGCGTTCGCTCAATATAGTGGCGCGCGTGACCCGCCCACATCGCCTTTCTAACCTCTTATTATATGTTCTGTGGGTTATCCATTCATTTACTGACTTAGATCAGCCTTGCTTCACCTTCGCAATCGACTGATATTATGATGTGTTATGCCAACCAGAATAAATAGGTAATCTATTTCTATACTAATATTAAAAATTCGACCGTTTGGATGGATGGATGTTTGTTACTCAATCACGCCAGAACAGCTGAACGGATCTGGATGAAATTTGGTACGGAGATAGATTATAGTCTCGAATAAAACATAGGCTAATTGTTATGCCGGAAAATTAAAGAGTTCCCGCCGGAACCAAAAAACCTCAATCCACGTGAACGAAGTCGCCGCGCTGGCTAGCTGATGCTAGTCCTCATATATTACTCTACTATGTTTAAATAATACGCCCTAACAATTAGCAACACTCGCTCCAAAGGTTTGTATGCAAATTCAGCGAAATGCAAATTCTGAGAGCTGGACACTGAGGAATTGGCTCACGGTATAATCCATAAAATCCCTGTAACTGAAATATTAATGGCCACATTTTAATTCAAAAGGGAATTACGAACGACGGGAATCTTTTTCTCATTGAATTTATACCTTTTTGGACAGTATCGTCAGCGACAGTATCGACATTTTTCGTCTGGTGGGAGGCTTCGGCCGTGGCTAGTTACCACCCTACCGGCAAACACGTACCGCCAAGCGATTTAGCGTTCTGGTACGATGCCGTGTAGAAACCGACTAGGGGTATGGGTTTATTATATCTGCCATACCTCTAACAGGTTAGCCCGCTACCATCTTAGTCTGCATCGTCACTTACCATCAGGTGATATCGCAGTCAAGGGCTAACTTGTAGTGGAATAAAAAAAAGACCCGGACAGTCCTTATCAAATTATAGGAATTCAAAAACAGAAAACAGTGTACTGTGTGTATATAATGTGGGATAGACAAGGGCCATAACTCCCAACGCATAAAGCCAAAATGTTTCAATGATGTTGACTTTCGTGTTTTCTGAATTATAATCTTTATTTTAGGAACGTCAAGGTACGTGACATCGAACCGTCATTTAGGGAAATATTTCATATGTATTGCTTTAACCGTTGGCAGTATAGCCCAAGAGAGACTACAACGAGGCGTCAGAGAGTTTGGCAATTTACAATGTAGAATGTCGGAACTTAGGGAAAAAGCTTATTTCCGTCAGTTTTTTTAACGTTTTTCTCACATAAAACCTTTGTTAGGATCAAAGTCAACAAAACAAAAATATCGCATTAGCGTTTTTTATTTTACTAGGCAACAGTTAGTCACAAAAAGTAGTTAAGCAATGTCTATCATTGCTATAATATATGCGACACTTCGCATAAACTCTACCACAATGTGTTTTGAATGAAAGTTATTTGCTGCCTAAACATAGCGAGTGTCTCAGCTTATACCACCGTAACATCAGGTGATAAGTGTTATTCTAAACAAGGGGCTATGTCCTACAGTTAGCTAAACGACGCAATAAGTAAGTACCTAGGTAGGTAAGTACAAAGAAGGTCAACGGTGAAGGTTCGAAAGTCGACACCTTCAGATATGAAGTAATTGACACAGAAAATTAAGTACTCAGATTTAAAAGCATAATATCTCGCGTATTAATATTTAATGTAAGAGAGTCAGATAAATTTAATTTCAATTCTGCAGCCGAGGTAAATTGCTCGTATTTTTGTTTGAGGTATTATTTTATACGTGAGACATGAGAGTGAAAAAAATGTTCATAGAATAAATCTTTTCACTCCGAGAATATCTTTTCATTTCATTCGTTTTATTTAAGTTTTGATGAAAACTGAGAGCTAAGATCCATCTCATGATTACTTCATACGTTCACGTTATATTATGGCATCAGCTTTTAAATGCTTTTATTAGAGTTGCTACTTTTTCTTCGTATGATATACCTAACCTACTAAATGATGGCCATGACTTTGCTCGCGTGGTTTAAGGTTTTTTGGCTCCCGCGGGAACTCTTTAATTTTCCGCGATAAGTAAAAGTAGGCTATGCCCTTCCTCGGAAAGTAAACTATCTCTGTAACAAATTTCATCATAATCGGTTGAACAGATAGACCGTTAAAGCGTAACAGTCAGACAAACAGACACACTCATTTCTAATATTAACTATGGACTAAATAATTATAATTTAACTAAGTACTACATTATGAACAACATAATTTACATTACAGCCTTCACTTGTAAGTATAGAAGATGATGTCTGGGAATTTGTACGCGTGGATTTAGGTTTTCGGAAAATCTGTGACCTACCCCGGATAACCTACTAGATACCTAGATAGTAGAGAAGATAAAAAGGTCCATACTAATATTATAAATGCGAAAATGTGGCTGTCTATCTGCTACGCTTTCCCGGCCCATCTTTTCAACCGATTTGGACGAAATTTGGTACAGAGGTAAGTTATATCGGGTAGGGACCTAGGTAACTGGGTAACGATATAGGCTACTTTTTATCCCGGAAAATTGAAGAGTTCCCGCGGGAATCAACACCTTAATCCACGCGGACGAAGTTGCGGGTATTATCTAGTAATTTATAAAACCCTAGAACATGGAAAAAGCTGTGTATGAAGTAGGCACGTAACATATTTATTATTAGTATCTACTTACTTGTTTTCCATTAATTAACTTGTGTTCGTTATGTATGACAACACTCAGGGGAAGAATAAAATTATAGAGTTAATACAATTAAATTTGACAAAGTAATTCATTATTTTTATAATTAAAAGCAATCTAAACTACTTCCGCAATTTTTAGAATAATCAGGTAGAGGCTTAAATTATTATGTTCTTTGGTAGAGGCTTCATATACCTACCTACCTACATGTGTAAACCGAGAATAGGTAATTATTAGGTAATAGTCTTGTTAGTAAATTGACACGGGGCGGCTTAGTAATATTATGTTAGGAATTGGTTTGGTGACACATTTGGAATTTTTACACCAATTTACACAAAATAAAATGGAGGAAGAGTTTTGAATATTTTGATGGAAGGGAGGCAAAACACTTACTCCTGTTTTCTTAACCTGTTCATGTTATAATTTGTTTAGTTATGGCCTCTTAATCAGTAATCATGTTAAAAGCATCAGCTGGTGTTCTTGACTGAGAGATTGAACATCTCTATCTTATTGTGCGGTTGCGTTTATTACATAAGTCATTATGGTTTACGCTTATTTCCTTCCTCAGTAAACAAATAAGGAAAATGAGATTTATCAGTTTACGGAAAATATTAATTAACTTCATCTATAGCCCGCACAACTCAAAAGTTCATAATAATTATATGTTCGTCTGTACAGTTAGTACCACTATTCGTTCCACCATTTTAATTTGTTTTCGAAAATGCGGCCACTAGCTAACTAATAAAACCTGCTGACATTAATACAAGCAAGTATTAGTATATGAGACAAAAACTTCTTAAGTGTCTCGTAAGAATCTTTTATATTATTACGAATATTAATTCATAACTTAATATTCCCAATTCAGCCGAATATCTTGTATTCTTGCCAAAAAAGCAAAAGAGTTGGCAGCTGGCAGTAAAACAAATCTTATATTGCAAATAAGAAATCTTTGACCGGATTGAATGGGTTTACCTTCCGGATTCATATTTTTTTTCCCCACAACTATAGGTAGATCAAGCAGCGTAATATTATGCTGTACCTATGCTATACTAGCTGATATATATCCCGCGACTTTGTCCGCATGGTTTAAGTTTATTTTGATTCCTGCGTATACTCAAGGACAAAAGTAGTCACTCTCCAGGTCCTCGACTATACCCATGCAAAAAATCAAGTCGATCCGTGGCTCTGTTGCAGCGTCATTGAAGGACAAACCAATAAACAAACACATTTTTCGCATTTATATAATACTAGCTGATGCCCGCGACAACGTCCGCGTGATTTAAGTTTTTTGATTCCCGCGGGAACTCCTTCATTTTCCGGGATAAAAATAGTCACGCTCCCTAGGTCCTCGACTATCATGCAAAAAATCAAGTCGATCCGTTGCTCTGTTGCAGCGTGATTGAAGGACAAACCAACAAATAAACACATCTTTCGCATTTAAAATCTATACTTATTTCTTATAATAAAACTGTAACAGGTCCAATTCTGTACATTGAAGATATTTTGAAAATTTTTTTTGGAGGGCACTCATTATTCGATACTGAAGCCAAATGTGTAATTTTTTTCATTTTTGTCTGTCTGTCTGTCTGTCTGTCTGTCTATCTATCTGTCTGTCTGTCTGTATCTTGGCCGCGCATCACGCCGAAACTACTGAATGAATTCAAACGAAACTTGGCACGATTTGAGCCCATACTACGAGGTAGGACATAGGATACTTTTTATCCCGAAACTCTACCCCCGAAGGGGTGAAATAGGGATTGAAAGTTTGTATGAAAGTCCTTAATTTCTCAAGTTATACCCATGAAACTTGATATATGAGCTGCGGGTTGAAAATGAATACATATATGTTTCACAGTTTTTCAAAATTCACCCCCGAAGGGGTGAAATAGGGGTTGAGAGTTTGTATGAAAATCCTTAATTTCTCAAGTTATAGCCATGAAACTTGATATATGAGCTGCGGGTTGAAAATGAAAACATGTGTTTCACAGTCTTTCAAAATTCCACCCCCGAAGGGGTGAAATACCTAGGGGTTGAGAGTTTGTATGAAAGTCCTTAATTTCTCAAGTTATAGCCATGAAACAGCATTTGGGCTTTCGTTAAAATATGAAGAAGTACGTGTTTCACCATTATAGGGGGATTATACTGTGGGATAGTAATTATAGGCTACTTTTTATCCTGGAAAATTAATGAGTTCCCGCGGGAATCGAAAAATCTTAGTCCACGCGGACGAAGTCGCGGGCATCAGCTAGTATATTATTAAGTATGATGTAGCTCAGTTCCTGTAGGTTATTGCAAATAAATATTGAGTTTATGTATGCCTAAATTTTGATCGACTAACGAGTTATAAAAAGTAACAAAAGTCAAGTTTTTTGCCGCGGGCACCGGCAGCCAATCTGCTCCGAGCAATCACTCTGTGTAACGGTCCTCAGTTCTCACGCAACACTTTTTGCTGTGTGCAGTGACTGTAACAAATTGGTAACATTCACTTGCTGAACACCAATCAGATACCAGGGCCTGAATCGCACTATTAAAGTTTTTTGATCGGTAGAGTATATAAGACGATGAGGTGTTAGTTATTTCGGGGAGTCCGATGCTGTCGGGAAGACCGGCCTTGGCGAGGGGCCGGACCTTATCCTCGCCTATTCCACATTCAAAAACAGTAGAGCGGCCTCTGCTTCGTGTATGAGCTTGTTAATGTTAATCTCTTGTAGTTAAGTTAACCGTATGTATGCGTTAAGATTAGGGACCCCTCTTCTTCACCGTAACCGGTCGACAGCATGTTTGACTTCCTTTTGCTGAAAGATTTTTTGATCTTGACCTTCTAGTTTCTGACCATTCCATATTTTTGTAGAATCTGTATCATTTTCGATAGCAGCAAGAAATTATACGTCAGATGATCAGAATTGAGGCTATGCGTAGTTTAACGAGATCAACCGGCATTGCTCTAGTGACCATGGGCAGGGAGCATAGCTGATAGAACCGATAAAGGTTGCGTCTCAATACAAGATGCTCAAATGACGACCCACAGTACCAAGTAGCATTCGAAGGCCTCCCAACTAGATAGAAGGACGATCTCTAGCTAAGTAAGTGTAGGTAGAACTGCTGGGAGACGCTGAATATAAGCCTCCTAACAATTTGAAAGTCAAGATCACAACGCTACAACGTTTCATTTCTAAATCAACCCCATAATATATAGACGAATAAATGATTTAATAGGGTTGAACCACAGATCAGAGAAGGTTGAACTATACCTGCCTACTTAAATAAAGCAAATTTTTAATTTCTACTATAATAGTAATAAGTATGTGGTATTCTGTGCTATAAAGTCAGTCTAAAATAGATACAGCGAAAAGTTTGTTCATTTTATCGGAATCGAAATTTAGTAGACTTGAGTACCAACTACCTACCAACTTCACTGAACGTAGAGTTTTGTTCCGCAACTGATTGCTAGTTTAGTGAACTCGCAAGTTGTCTGAGATGTCAGATGTGCATAGTGCATACGCATACGTTTCGCAAGTAGGGCGTGCAAAAATGCAAGCCTCTACAGAGAGTAGGTACAACTGTTACTGTGGTAAAACTACCATGTTTATTTCCAGTGCCGCGTTTATTGTCTACTTTCTTGGCAAAGTACTTTAGTTACAGCTTCCTATTTGAATAGCATGTTCTATTGTTGTAGCAGAGTTAAAAAAACATGTCCAATTTTATTATGGTCTTGCATGAAACATAAGCTCTTATAATCATTTCTTATTACTGCTATTTAATTTACAACCCATGGTTGACACTAGGTGCTGAAGAGGCCGATTAAGATCTTGAGGCTAGAGTATTGACGGAGTGGAGAAAGACGTTAATGTTTTGAGAGTTCGGAGGTGGCTGCTGATACTGACCGCCATATCAATGCAGAAGTTTCCTGGATTAAGCAAAGGCTGATGATGATGATATATTTATGCTAATTGCTAAAAGTTAACCCACATCTTCGGTAAAGGGGAAAGGAAATCTGTGTTCAACACTGAAACATAAATATCTTGAACAATATTCCTAAGCTACGAATAAAACCTATTTACCTATTACCGTCGGAAAAGACGAAAAAGTTAGAAATACCAATTTTCAGCGTACGGAAGTACGGAATTTTTTATCCAAGCCCTTTTGATGCAGGCGTACCTATAGACGACGCGACGTGACTAGCCGTAGTCGATTCAGCCCCATGCAAACAATGAATGTTTCAAAAAACTACGGGCCGTGACGTGCGACCTAATTTTTATCGTTACGTACCACGTATTACGACAATCACGTAATACACGCAATCGATGTGGGGCGGTCGTATAAAATCCATACTAATATTATAAGTGCGAAAGTGTGCCTGTCTGTCTATTTTTCACGACCCATCTGTTCAACTTATTCTGAGTTTTGACTAAACTAAGGAGATAGCTATGCTATACTTTTTATCACGGATAATAAAAAGCGTTTTTCCAAAATTCCAAAAAAAGATGATTTTTTTCAAAACCTAAATCCACGTGGAAGATGTTGCATCTACTTATTAGGTATAGTAATGTCTATTCCTCGGCTCGGAGTGCGTTACTACTATTCTATGACTTCGACTGTCTCTTATACTTCGACTGTTTTATGGAGTTACAATGAGCTACAAAGTCAAAGAGGATGCTTCTATGGCAGACCGATTTATTTTATAAGGGAATATGTGTGTTTAGAACTAACGGTATAGTCCATTCATTTTAGATTTTTTCGCGGCAAAATTTATAATTTTTTGAAACCACTGTGGTTTTATACCTATGAGTGAGTACATTAAAAAACACAACTCTCCCCCCCCCCTCCGGTGGTGGCTTCCCCCCTCCCCGCCTTGAAAAGTGTGCCATTTTGCAGATTTCCTAGATTTTCAAGAAAACTATACAAGCTAGGACAAAACCGTCAAAAAGAACATTGTTCCTTAATAAATTACCTACAAATAAGTTCATAACATTTATTATGATAGGAGTTATAGTTTACAAGCTATGGTGCGTTAAAGTTGACTAAAAATCGCAGCTCAGTAAAATAAGCCAATTTTCAACATTTTATATGTATTCTGTAATCTCTAGAAAACTATTAGAGTTAGGCAAAAACTGTCAGGAGTAAAAATAAACACCATTTAATGACATATAAAAAAATATTTAGTTCATAAAGATAGGACTAATAATTTCGCATATATATCCACGTAATGTATACGAAGAAAAATAAAAAAATTGTTAGAATCCTGTGTTATTGTCAATTTGCACAAAAACTATTAGAGCTAGGAAAAATCCTTCGAAGAGCAAATAATTTCATTAAATTACCTACAAAAAAATGTTATGGTTTATTTAGATAGGACCAATAGTTCGAAAAATATGACTACCTTTATTCCATGATTTTTTTTTTTTCAAAAACCATGTATATATTTTCTAATTTTCACAGAAACTATTAGAACTAGGAAAAAAAATATCAGAAGCAAAAATGAACTTCATTAAATTACCTCCAAAATAGTTTTTAGTTTATTTTGACAGAACTAATAATTTCGGAAATATGGCTGTCTAACTTGCATAAAAAAAGAAACCCTTGTAAAATCCGTGAATGTTTTTTGTAATTTCAAGAAGAAGTATTAGAGCTAGGAAAAAAGCTGTCAGGACTTAGGACAAAGATAATTAATTTACCTATAAAATAGTGTTTAGTTTATTTTGATAGGACAAATAGTTTTTGAAATATACCTTGCTATTATGTAAGAACCGGTGGTAGTCATGTTGACTTAGCATAATAGTATGGAATGAATATAAATTAACCCCTAAATAAATAACGTTTTTTTTTATTTTAGGCCCAAATGATGCCCTCCTTCCTCTAAAATGTGTGTGCCCCCCCCCCCCCTCCCCCTGTAACTTCTAAAATAAGAGAATGATAAAACTAAAAAAATATATGCAAACTTCTACCGAAAATTTGTTTGAACGAGATCTAGTAAGTAGTTTTTTTAATAATTTAAAACTTACTTCAGGTTTTTACGGAACCCTCGGTGCGCGAGTCCGACTCGCAAATGGCCGGTTTTTTAATGCTAAAATGACAACTACAAGTGCAACAATGGCGAGGAAATGTGTTGAGTCTAGAAAACTGGGACTGGAAAAAAAACAACTTTTTTCGCCCATACATACTACAAAGTCACCAGCTCCAGCGTCGAGCTGATCTGATGATGGAACCAGGAGGTGGATAGGGGAACTCTTCAATGATTATCAGTAAGCCCCTCGAGCATGGGCTCAATTGGTTTGTTTTAAAGATTCCAAGCGTGTTTTTGAACTAATTTAAGGCTTATTTTACTGAGCTGCGAATTTTAGTCAACTTTAACGCACCATAGCTTGAAAACTATAACTCCTATCATAATAAATGTTATGAACTTATTTGTAGGTAGTTTATTAAGGAACAATACTCTCTTTAACAGTTTTGTCCTAGCTTGCATAGTTTTCTTAAAAATATAGGAAATCTGCAAAATGGCACACTTTTCAAGGCGGGGAGGGGGGAAGCCACCACCGGAGAGGGGGGGAGAGTTGTGTTTTTAATGTACTCACTCAAAGGTATAAAACAACAGTAGTTTCAAACAATTATTAATTTTGCCGTTTTCCCCATACATTGAAATCTAGAATGAATGGACTAGTAACGTAGGTACGTATCATGGTACGTATTACGAGGATCATGGAGGTATGAAATCAGTAGGTACCTACTTTATCAATTACACTATGTCTAAGTAGGTAGTTCGTATTGGTGACGGTGGAGGTACGGTCGTTGCAGTCTGTCAATTTTATTTCTACTGAAATTACTGGAATTTAATATTTGATTGGTATTTGATTAAAATAAAGCTGGTTGAGCGTGATTTTCTCTCGGTCATTGAATATCGGTTTCTCTATGCATGCTTTTTTGTCGGTGACATATTATTTGCATTTCCAGATTTAATCAAGCGTTATAAATAATTTGCCTATGTAGGTATTCATGTTAGTCGGGTGTGAGCTGTTTATGTATTACGTATTAAGTATCACCAAGCGTGAAAATGTACTAATTACTGTACTAGGTGCTAACTGATAAGTGGTATACGATGTAAGAGTGATAAATGCCAGTTGAAAGGGCCAAGAGATTCCTTGACGAATATAGAACTGTCACAACGGATCAATGTAATCCATTTATCCATAGTGAGAAAGCCCATTTTCAATTACAACCATTTCCATTTCCATCCATTCAAATCCATTTCACAGCCCATTCGTTCGATTGTGACAATTTTTTTAAATTCAAATAAACTTGTTAAAAGTCCTTTTGTATACTGAGATGGCTTGCAAATTGCAACCCGGAAACGGATATAATATAGAGTTCTCACGGGACTAAAAAACTGAAATCCATGCGGACGATAAGTGGCATAAAAAGCTTTTCCGCGACAGTAAGGTCCTTATTATTAAGGATACCTTAGTGTCGCGCCTAGATTCGCATAATCATTACTTTAGGAACTCCTTATAGTATAGAATTCAATACATAATCTATACTAAAGAGTTCCTTAAGTAATATTTAAGCCACTCGGAAAGCGGCGGCTAGTTTATTATCTGATTGTTATTGGTGCAACATTTACCTGAGTTAAATTTCAAAGAAAAGAAGGGCAATAGATACATAATATTATAAGCAAAGTAAGAGCCGTTAACTTTAAATAAGTACGAGTAAGGAAGTTTTTTTCGATAAGCTGAAAAGCTTTAGATTTTCACTGATGGCCTTATCGAAGGATTTTATAAATTCACAAACTTTACTTGTTACATTAGCAGAAAAACTTTTTAAATTCCCAAAGTTCCTCAATAGAAATAGCCTGGCATCAGGAAAGTACCGGCTATTGAATCCATTTTTAATCAGACGTAATCAGGTCAAAGTAGTTAAAGAACGATTATTTCCCTCCGCCCACTGCTACGTCCATTTTTAGGGTTCCGTACCAAAATGGTAAAAATGGAACCCTTATGGTGCGACTTTCTCCGTCTGTCTGTCTGTCTGTCTGTCTGTCTGTCCGTCCGTCACACTCGATTATTTCAGAAACTACCGAAGCTATCGACATGAAATTTGGAATAGTTGTGTATATTAGTGGCCCAAAGACACTGGAATTAAAAAAAATTGGAAATTATTTTTGTTCTTATTTAAAAAGGGGGGAAAATCGGAGGGTTGAAATTTAAAAGTGAGATAACTGTACTGTGTGGGGTATCATATGAAAGGGTTTACTTTGTACATTCTAAAACAGATTTTAAATTATTTTTAGGCCGGCCTCACACAGCCGGAATGCCTCTCTGAATTCAGAATCTTAATTCAGAATCTGAATTCCGGTACTGTGTGAGGCAATATACCGCAATTCAGATTATGAATTTGTCGATTGATCACTTGTAACGTTATTCTCGGCTCAGGCGGATGTCTTTGAATATGGAAGAGGAATTATTGATACGCTTCTTTTTCATTTTTATAATAAAAAGAAATACAAACGAATACACTGGATTCATCCAATTAATGTAAACAGATTAAGGGAGAGCCAGTACCATATATTACGGCGAGAAAATTGCGTCAGTATCCTGACAGATTCTAAACTACTGAACCGATTTAGATCAAACTTCGTAACTATCTGTAATTTGGTCCAACTTAAAAGATAGTCCATAGTTTTTATCTTAATTATTGACATCAATATATTTTGTTTTTGCAAATTAAAATATGTTAATTACACGATAATCATAAATATTATACAGTTCGAGACTTAGGTCGCTCGGCAACTTAGCAGTAGCAAGCTAAATCTCGAACTATGTTAGATTGCGGTTGTCTAGATCATACTAATATAATAAATGCGGAAGTGTGTGTTGTTGGTTTGTCCTTCAATCACGCCGCAATAGAGGTACGAATCGACATGATTTTTTGCATGGGTATAGTTGAGGATCTGGAGAGTGACAAAGGCTACTTTATATCCCTAGGGAGGGAATTTAGTGTTTCGCATCCACTGCTTAGAAAAACAATGACATTAAATTTTCCTTGTCACACATCACGACGGGTCGCAAGTCGCAACACGTCTATACGGTACCAGGTTGCAGTGACGACTGAAGTAATTCAGAATCTGAATTCAGAGTGTGTGTTCGCTCTATAGAAATGTATGGAAAGATGTGCGTTCTGAATTCAGAATCTGAAATTTTCAGATCCGGAATTAAGAACGCTCGTCAGACACATTTTGTCAGATCGATCTGAAAAATTAAGAATCTGAAAAAATCAGAATGTGTGTGGGGAACAGTGAAATCGTATGCATTTTTGTGCTTTCTGAATTCAGATTCTGAATTAAGATTCTGAATTCAGAGAGGCATTCCGGCTGTGTGAGGCCGGCCTTAGTCATGATAGTTTTTGATTTATCGGGGAAAAAGTCAAAAAAATACCGTTCCCCCCCCCTTATCTCCGGAGTTTACCAATCGAAAAATCTGAAATAATTATGGTCAATAGGAATTTATGTATATTTTACAGGAAAACTATAGCCAATGCTCTAACTAGCATAGTTTTTTTGATATTAACAGAAAACCTCTACAAACAAAGTTAGTTTTGCGGTTCATTAAATTCATTAATCGTAAAACTTGCTACAGGTTTGTACGGAACCCTCGGTGCGCGAGTCCGACTCGCACTTTGCCGGTTTTTATTAACTTTTTCTTTTGTTTTATTAAGCAGGATTGATTTTGTTAGCATTGTTTTTTGTGGTAACTATTTATAATAAGTATTTATAGCATGCCCATATGACAAAATAGATAATCCCATATGCATCCTCTATTGTATTACAACTTTATTTATAAGTATTGTCTCTAATCTCTATAATTACATCTCTACATTAATAACGCATACAGACAAAGTGGAATAGAGCAGATTTCTTTATATAAAGAACTCAGCTTTTTGCACTATATATTATATAAGAACTAGCTGAAGCCCGCGACTTCGTCCGCCTGGATTGAGGATGTTTTAAACTTAATCATGCCAGAACGGCTGAACGGATCTGGATGAAAGGCACAGAGATAGATTATAGTATGGAATTACAGTGTTCTCATTTATTTATTTATTGACTATACTATGATGCTCGCGACTTCGATCTATGACTTCCCCGAGATGTAATCTATCTCTATATCATATTTCATCAAAATCGGTCGAAGAGATGGGCCGTTAAAGCCTAGCAGACAGACAGACAGACTTTTGCATTTATTATGTTACCTAGATAGTATGGATTCCTAAAAAGTAAACAGGTATTTATCAATTGCATGAAGCAATTTCATTGTGTCGTAAATTAAACGACCATAAGGCTAGGACAAACACAATCTTCGACGGAAACGTGTCCAACGTAACCCAGAAGTGGTTCAATATATGGAACTGGAGGAAATATTATTTTAATACTAGCTGATGCCCGCGACTTCATCCGCGTGGTTTTAGTTTTTTTTATTCCCGCGGGAACTTCTTAATTTTCCGGGATAAAAAGTAGCCTATGTCACTCTCCAGATCCTCAACTATACCCATGCCAAAAATCACGTCGATCCGTTGCTCCGTTGCGGCGTGATTGAAAGACAAACCAAGAAACCAACAAACAAACACACTTTCAAATTTATAATATTAGTAAGTATTTAGTTAGTATAGTAAGTATTGTTGACGCTCTTGTTTCAGAAATATAATCCTTATTTTAGGGACGTCAAGGTACTTATGTCATATAAAACTACAATGTTAAAATAATACTGCTAGTAAGTCCACTGTATGGTACCTATTTACACTGTGGAGCACGTTTGGGAGCCGCACAGCAGCTATCGCGTTTCGCAGTGTTAGGTCAATGATCATTATTACTTACCATAACTGTTATAATTAGTTTACTCTAGCAGTTCGCTTATTTTCCGAGATTTTGGTAAGGTGCAGTGCAGTTCCATCAAGGTGCTGCATTCACGCGTCGGCGTCGCAGCCCATACGCCCGTGACGCGTTGTATCTGACCAATACTTTACAGGTTTACAGGTTTTTTGCTGTTCAAGTAGATAGGTATATGCACCATTACTGGATTAATTAAGTATTTCTTACAAAATCACCATTTGCAGTAATCTCACAGTTATTGCGTGTGGCAACATGAAATGGTCCATTCGGTACAGATATTTATTTCGTAAGAGCATCTTTACACCATCCGATACGATATCAGCTTCGGACTTCGACATGATCGAAATGATGTTTGTCATCAATTTAGTTCCTTATAATCACTTCTACCTGTGGAATGCGGTTGTAGTTTTCCAGTTTACAAGTTTACCATTTGTGTTCTCATTATCCTTTGTTTCGGATTAGTTAAATTCTGAAACTGGTTAATTTGATAATTACTCATACACAGGCTCTACAGGGCATGAGCCAAAATATGGTGTTAAGTATAACAGTAGCAGTAGTAATGTCGAGAAAAGAGACATTGAAAATTTTTACTTACTGAATTAACCACCTACCTACCTACTTGGTAAGTAAGTAAGTACGTAAGTAGTAAGTAAGTACTACTTACGTACCTCTCGTAATCTCTCGTAATCTCTCGTAATCTCTCTCCGGTCGTGTCGGATTTTCCGTCCCATCGGGCTATGAGAGTAAAGGAACAGAGAGTGCACCTGTGTTTGCGCACACACTTGTGCACTATAATATCTTCCGCGCAGATGGCTAATCTCTCTGGAGATTGGCCGCCGTGGCCGAAATTCGGTCGGGAGGACATTAGTAAGTAAGTAGTAGGTACTTACTTACCTATGCTATGAGTAATATAGCCTTTTAGATGGATGGATGTAAAATACCTACCTACAAAATATCATGTGGATTATGTAAGTACGTACCTAATCGGATAGTGTTAAAAACCTTTTGCGCGTTTATAATTTTGCATTTGTCTGTTCAATTCACTAGGTGAGAAGTTTCTAACTGAGTGGCAGTGTAAAGAGATTAATTCGATAAAGAGATTAGTATAAAAATGTCGTTGAAAAGTTTAGTTATTTTTATGATTGTGTGCGTTTGCATTAAGTCGAGCTTACAAGGTAGGTTAAACCTAATGTTTTTTTTTTGTTTTCATTTTTATCTTTTAATAGAATTGTAATGGATTATTTTAATTATTATTGCATAAATGATTAAAACATTTAGTGACTTTTTTAAAAATGTGGTTTACAGTGTATAAGCACCTTTATATTTATTTAATTGGATCGAAATTAAATGAAATGATTATATGGACCGTTTATTTGAAGAAAAAATATATTTAAGTAAGTGTTTCAAAATTTGAACCAATTTGTCATCGGCCCTGTGGCGCAACGGATAACGCGTCTGACTACGGATCAGAAGATTCCAGGTTCGAATCCTGGCAGGGTCGCTTAATCCACTTTTGCTTTTTAAATTTTTACTAACAATATTTTGATGTTTTTCACTTTACTATATGCATTTTAAAGTTTTTTTTTTTACATTTTTAATATTTTTTCTAAGTTGATTTGTTTTTGTGACCTATACCTCTTAGCTCCTAGTAAAATACTGCCAAGGCCCTCTGCCCCATTTTACTATGCCAAGCTGCACATTTGCACCACGCCCGGTTCCCATGTCCTATCCTATCCTCGCGACCTCCACCAGAACTGTACGCACCGCCAAGATCTTTCAATGTTGGTTCTTTCAGAATACCTGATTACTTAATAGAAAGCGTGTTTGCTCGACGTTTCTGATACGAACCGCTAGGAGGCTAACACCGCCGCTAAACAGGGTGTGGAACACCCTCCCAGCGCACGTGTTTCCTACCACATAATATAACATATTAAGTACCTTCAAGGCAAGAGTGAATAGGCATCTTCTAGGCAAGCGCGTTCCAACCTAGACCTCATCATTGCTTTGCACTAAGCATGATTGTCGTCAAGCGCAAGCCTATCACGCAATAAAAATAAAAAAACCTAATAAAGAATCTTCAAACTACGATATCGTCAGTCCACGATAGGCACTTACCTATAAAATATAGCTGCAATAAAAACCAAGGTACATTTTCGAAATAGCAAGATTCCGTAATAGCATGACTACGAAGTACGAAAGCGCTGATTTGCATAAAATCCCTCCCAGGCGGCCAGAGTGGTAATATGAAATACTGTAAGAGAAATGTCACACCTTCCACAAAAATATCTTACTCCCTTGGGTTATTTAGGGTGAAATATTTTCTACCTTATTTTAAACAAAACCTACTTGCTTTAAAAGGTTGTTGCAAATTACTTAGAAAACAAAAAATATTAGTATTATCTACATAATAATATATCTATCTGTACTAATATTATAAATGCGAAAGTTTGGATGTATGGATAAATGGATGTTTGTTACTCAATTACGCCAGAACGGCTGAATGGATCTGGATGAAATTTGGCACAGAGATAGATTATGATCTGGAATAACACATAGTTATGCTACTTTTTATCCCGGATTACCCGCGAGAACCAAAAAACCTCAATACACGCGGACGAAGTCGCGGGCATCAGCTAGTAGTCTATATATTTATATTTTAATCGTCAATCGACCAATAAGTCGGAATTCGGTCGGGAGGACATTAAAGTAGGTAGAGGGATTGTTAAGAAATATCTTTATATTAATAACTAGATGATGCCCGCGACTTCGTTTTTTGACCCCGCGGGAACTCTTGAATTATCCGGGATAAAAAGTAGCCTAATATGTCCTTCCCCAGGATACATCATACAACTCTTCCCTGTACCAAAATCGGTTGAACAGGTGGGCCGTGAAAGCGTAGCAGACAGACAGACAGATGGACAGACAGACACACTTTCGCATATTTATAATATTAGTATCTATAGATAATGTATTTGATAAGCCATTTCAAAGAAACCCTTGACAGACTGACAGTCTACGTCAATTGTAAAATAGATTGTGTCTATATACAGTATCTCCTTTGTCTTGTCAGGAATCAAAGACCTTTGTCTCCAGGTAACCCCAATTTGCGAAATTGCCTTTGGCAATTAAGTTTGCTCGCGTGTATTATGTTCGAGCTTGCATGTCTCATGACGATTTATGAATGGCCTAGGTAAGAATTGTACATAATTTGTAACTAAGGTAACAGGTGTAGCTCTGCCATTCTCCAGTAGTAATTCTCTAAGTATTATATTATTTTGACCTCCGTGGCGCAGTGTTGAGCGCTGTTGTCTTAACGTGCGGAGGTCCCGGGATCGATCCCGGCTGGGTCCATTTGGGAATTTATAATTTCTGAATTTTCCCTGGTCTGGACTGGTGGGAGGCTGCGGCCGTGGATAGTTACCACCCTACCGGCAAAGACGTGCCGCCAAGCGATTAAGCGTTCCTGTACGATGCCGTGTAGAAACCGAATAGGGGTATGGGTTTAGTAGGTATAACGTGGTATAACTGCCATGCCTCTAACAGGTTAGCCCGCTACCTACTATCTTAGACTGCATCATCACTTACCATCAGGTGAGATCGCAGTCAAGAGCTAACTTGTAGTTGATAAAAAAAAAACTCCAAGGTGTGTGACGTCTATCAATCCGCACTCAAGGGTGGAAAGCCCCTTTTTTCATTCTGAGATGAGACAATGTACTTACTCAGTAATGGTTTGGCAATAATGGTCTACATTCCACTACTAACCTGTTTTAAGTACGTTATTATATACTAATCTATACCAATATTATAAAAGCGAAAGTTTGGATGGATGGTTGAATGTATGGATGGATGGATGCATTGATGGATGTTTGATACTCAATCACGCCAGAACGGCCGAGCGGATCTGGATGTTGGCACAGAGATAGATTATATAGTCTGGAATAGCACATAGGCTACTTTTTGCCGGAAAATTAAAGAGTTCCCGCGGGGACCAAAAAACCTTAATCCACGCGGACGAAGTCGTGGGCATCAGCTAGTACCTAAGTTATAACCCTAACTTATAGGTAGGTAGATAGGCACCTACTTACATTACGGACTACGAAAAGTTAAAGGACTGCATTAAATTATTAATTTTAATTATTATAGGGTGCGTTCCGAAATACACTGAGAGCACTGGAAGTCTTCAGTAAAGAGCACTGCCAGTGCTCGCAGTGCTTATAACGGAACACACACCTAGTTTTGTTTTTATTGTGGTGATAGCCTTGAATAGGATAACCCATGTCGTAATAAATATAAGTTCGTAGGCTTTTTATGTTTCCATCTCTGTGTACTGTAAACTTTACCGAAAATTACAGTAACTATTCTTAAAAGCGGGGTATTTCGAACCTATAATATTTCATACAAGAACGACTCTTGATGATGTACATCCCCAGAGAATCGTTCGCTTGAAGTGCAGTTTCGATCTTTACCGTGCAGATATTACACAAATTGACATAAATTTTCCGCTATATTGATTCTTTTTATGGAAAGAGTGTCCGCTTTTACAATAAGCTCCCAGAAGACATGTTGAAGATGTCTCTGAATAAGTTCAAAGTTAATGTAAAACGTAAACTCATTGAAAAATCCTATTATCTACCGTGTGAAGGATTACTTAAATGACAAGGAAGCTTGGCAATAATTGGCTCTAATGGCTCTGATAGTTCCTTAGTTAAGATGATTTGTGAGATGGTGATAATGAAAAAAAAACCCAGCTGAGTTTGTTGTGGGCTCTTCTCAGACCTGGGCGCGTTTGGAACCCTCGTAGCTTTAGTTTTAAGCTCGTATCTACCTAAATTGAATAAATATTTATGACTTATAGTCATACCTTTAATATTCATGAAAGCTCTCGAAGTGTGCTGTGTGGAACATTACGCTACTGCTTCATATTTGGGTACTATAGGTACTTACATCTATGTAATTACGAACCTATATATTGCAAAAAACAATCAATTAAGTAAGGTACTTATTTTTGACTCCACGCAGACGTGAACTGTGGGTTATGAGTATGACGCAGAGTTTTGTCTGCCGAACCCTTTCATTTTTTTACATCTTAAAAGCAAAATAACTGCCAAACGTACCTATGTATACTAATATTATAAAGAGGAAAGATTTGTTTGTTTGTTTGTTTGTTTGTAATGGATAAACTCAAAAACTACTCAACCGATTTTAAAAATTCTTTCACCCATAGAAACATTACGTAGCATAAGAGACACCTGTATGTCTTAAGTACTTATATGAAATACAAAAATCGAGTACTGGAGTACTTTTGTTTCGGTTAAAGTTAGTTTTGGTGTTCTGACTGTAACAAATTAAGGATCAGTATTAAGGATCAGTTTAAAAAGGAAATGGATTACAAAGTTGAGGTCAATAACATTTAAAGGGACACAATTACTAGGACTGTTTTTTGCTTTTCAACTTAAATGCGGCAAGGTTTTTGTAACATTCAAAGTTTTTTTGTTTCGGTTTCCTACGACATGAGTACATTTTGTTTACATCAAGGACTCTATCGGTTTTTTTCATTAACATTCAACACTTGCGTACCTCGAAGCTGCGTAAGCGTTTGCTTTTATATCAGACTAATGATATATTTACTCACACCAGTCAAGTTTTCACTTTTATATATAAACTAGCTGATGCCCGCGACTTCGTCCGCGTGGATCGAGGTTTTTCGTTTCCCGCGGGAACTCCTTAATTTTCCGGGATAAAAAGTAGCCTATGTGTTATTCCAGACTATAATCTATCTCTGTGCCAAATTTCATCCAGATCCGTTCAGCCGTTGGGGCGTGATTGAGTAACAAACATCCATCCATACATCCATACATCCATCCAAACTTTCGCATTTATAATATTTATTTGATTACCTACTGTTTACTTCTCACTTTAGGTTAGGTTAGCTAAGGACGCGAGAGTATTACGTGACTAATGTTTTTACATTTAGTGATTGGTTCATGTTAAAAATCCAAGGAATGTTCTAGCGATATTACTTAACCGTTGACACAACTCGCCCTGATGACCAAAACGGGTAGCATTATCGATACGGTGATTTAGTAATGTAGTTAAATGATTACAACACCCTAACCTAACTAGACTGAGTTAGACACGGTCAGTTTTAATAAGATATCCAGCTAAGGTCGTCGTGTATTAGGAACGGATTAGATAGGTACGCGGTTCCAACCCTGAATTTAACGTAATTTTTTTTTATAAATTTTATAGAGCGTTCTGTATGAGTGTACAAAAATTTGCCAAGTGTTATAGTGATTAATTTTCAAAAGCGTTCTGGAGGAGTGAATGAAAATATTATTGTGAAGTGAAAAAAGTGTAAAAATGAAACTTATAAAAATCTGCTATGCCTGGATTGTTCTTTCGTTCGTTGTACTGCAAAGTGTGATAGTAGGAAGTGAACAAAGCTCGTTTGAGCTTCCGGTGCAATTGTTTGGTTTCCCTTTCATTATAATGGCGGTTAGGATCACCAACTTCATTAAAAAACTTTCTTATGCTTTGAATCCAGGTAATAATTTTATTTTGTAATTATTTCTCACTATCAGTGTAATATTATATATAATATTATATATAATATTATATATTATATTATATTATGTAATTTGAAGACGTGTAGCGCAAAAATCCCTGAATTATTTTACATTAAGTACCTAAGTAAACGATGTGTATGTAGTTAATCTAATTACAAAGATAAAGTTTGTACTTAATTGTAGTTGCATTTTTTATGTTCGATTACTTAAATTTTACACGCAAAAACCGCAATTTATTTTAAACTAGCTGATGCCCGCGACTTCGTCCGCGTGGTTTAAGTTTTTTGATTCCCGCGGGAAATCCTTAATTTTCCGGGATAAAAAGTATATATGTATCCTCACTATATCACTCTCCAGGTCCTCAACTATACCCATACAAAAAATCACGTCGATCCGTTGCTCCGTTGCGGCGTGATCGAAGGACAAACCAACAAACCAATAAACCAACAAACAAACACACTTTCGCATTTATAATATTAGTATGATTATTTATTCATAGTAAATGTTGTTGTAGTGATATGGCAATAATATTGTGGCCCGCTGACCCTGAGCCATATTTGGCTCAATATACATAAATACATAAATATTTGGAAAGGCATTTTTAAACTTCGGACTGCCGCGGCCTCGTCGCGCTTTTGCCTCTTATCAATGTAATTTATTTTTTTACTTGGATGGCGCCTACTAGGTAAATTATCAATTTAAATTATCAATCCGTGACCTTGTGTTAGCGAGAGACGCTGAAAGTAAAAAAAGTACCTTTCCATTATATTATACTTTCATTTCATTTCATTTCATTTATTTGCATTCCAATACTTCTTATAGTTATTTACATATAATGTCAAGAAAGTTCTTATATACAATATTGGAACCCCGGTGGGGCACAGCAAAAATCAGTGGTAGTAGTGAGTACTAGATGGATTGACCTGGTTTCGCACGGCTGGACTTACCTAAAGTCCTACCAAAAACGTGAAAAAAACTTCTTTTCACTAAGCCATTTCACTGATCGCGATTGATTTGTTGTTACCAGTTGGGGAGTTCCGCCCTCACTTATCAGATCTTCACGAAATTCACATAAGACTAACCTGACAGCATCTAGATTGAAGTGGTAGTGTCGGAGCTATCATACGAGTAAAATATAATTAGTCCCTACATCCTTAATCAACTCCTAAGCCTCTCGTTTGCGTTCCGGGTAAACTATCAATTTTTTTTAAAATTAAAAGTATATTCCAAGCCCTTAAACAAACAAAGTTTGTATAGTATTACACACACACGCACACACACACTCACACACACAGACAAGCAGATGCACTTGTGCACTATTTATTTATTTATCTTGTATAATGTTCCGTAACTGCTAGCAACTACGAGTACATTTGTATCATAGAGGGAAGTTTCTACTTTCCAAGATACAAAAAAAAAAAAAAACCGAGTATTATGTAGTGACTTAGTTCAAGTTTGCGAACTTTTGATCTTTTTAATTAATTATTCATTAGGTATTGTTATTTTGGTGGAAGTATGCAGTTAATCTGATATGCTAGTTCTCGATAACCTACTTCCAGGTGACCGCATGACATAACAACCGTATTGACTAACAATCTGAAGCGGGGACGGACAATATTTCCGAGCAGTCCAAACACAGCCTTACTCTCACTAGCACTTACTAAACGTGCAAATCTCTATAGTATTTTGTACCAAAAATACTCATATTAGTATTCACATAGTCATCATAACAGTGCTAATGAATATTCATAGTTTGCGAAATGTTTCACTATAAATATCTGTAAAAGTGTTTAGTTGTGTGATGTTTATATTTCACTATTTTTAATATTAATAACTTGCTAATTAATATTTTTACTTCAGATTTTTTGTCTTTCAATATCTGTAAAAGTGATAGAAAAGTTACAATGAAGTGGTGCTTTGTTGTTGTTTCATTATTTTTAATTGTTTCCGTTGATTTTAATAATGTGAGTGGTCAGGAGGCGCCTTTTGAGTTACCAGTGCAGTTAGTCGGTTTTCCTTTTATCGTAGGAACTGTAAAATTGACTAACTTTTTCAAAAAGTTGTCATATTCACTGAGCCCTGGTGAGTTGAAATTACATTACGACAACATTATTTTTATTCAATTAGATTATGCATTTTGATCCTATTCATCTCTTTCCGAAATTTTAGAATAAGTACTGCAATTTAATATACTCAGTATACCTACCTTTTTAGTAAAACTAACTGAAAATTTAAGATAACCATGAATAAAAAGCAATTATTATGAAAAAAATAATTAATATACCTACTCATCCCTCAATATTCAACCCCGAAAGGTGGAAATTCACTTTTACATAACCACGTAGGCTTTGTTACATAAAGCGTAATTCAAGTATTAAAAAAATAATGTAAGTGCAATGGACCATCGTAAAACAATACGTTTGGTAAGCTTTTATGGCCGTTTCGCAATTATAGGCTGTAAAATAGATATGTGAAAATGTGCACTGATGTGTCCCAATCATTTATCTACCGCGACAGCCTGAAATAACCGTTGAATACATAAATAACCAGTGCCTGTTGGCATATTCGCTTATCATACGAAATGGATTTTATATTGCTCTGGCTCTACTGATATGATAATTTTTCAATATTTGCTGCGTTTTTATTGCGATGCGATTCATTATTTAATGGATTTGAACACATTGATTTTATTCTGTTGGTCCTGCCGATAAATTATTTTTATATTCAATACTAGATGATACCCGCGACTTCGTCCACGTGGATTAAAGTTTTTTGATTCCCGCAGTTACTCCTTAATTTTCCGGGATGAAAAGCCTACCTACCTCTATACCAAATTTCAGCAAAATCGGTTGAAAAGATGGGCCGGGAAAGCGTAGCAGACAGACAGACAGACGGACAGACAGAAACACTTTCGCATTTTTAATATTAGTATGGATATGGATTGATTGCCTAGCTAACTAGTTTTAATTCTGTAAACCAAATGCTTAGGTGTGAGTGCTAAATCCATTCGATAACATAGTATATAAACATTCCCTTTATTGCAAATAGAGCAGATAAGGGTAATTATTATACTATATATAGCTCGATTACCACTGACTGACTGACTGACTCACTCATTGACATAATTGTTCTCCTAGAAAGAGACAGAAAACGATATAATGATGTAGGGGAGATGTGTTCGGGTGCGGGATTCGAGTGGGGAAAAATTATGACATTTCGGAAAATCAAGATGGCGGCCGACGTGATTCTTGTAACTCTTTTGTTTTCCAACCGATTTCGTTACAACTCGCAATTATTGAAGAAATTAGGAAACGATCAATAGAAAAAGTGGAAAAAATTGGAAAAACAAGATGGCGGCCGAGCTGTAGTGCTTTAAAATTTTTGATTTTTCGAACCCGAACCGCGGCGCCGCAGATCCGAAACGGCGTGGTCGAGCATGATAATTTTTTCTTTTTTCGACTACAATTATCCTGTATTTTGACAGAATGGGAGTGGTTTTTAAAAATTCAAGATGGCGGCTGTCGCGGCGGCCTTTTTGTTTGAGGTACGAAAAAACGCAATTTTAAAATTCATTTTTCTCACAGTCGGCAACGTCGGAGCGTTTCGACTTGTACGGTGCGATTGTGTGTACAGACTCGAGGTATGGATTGGGGAAAAAAATTACCCCATTTTTCGGGAAATTTTCAAGATTTACCCCAAAAATAAAAAAATCGAAATACGGACTTTTTGCAAAATTTGAGTACGAGCAACCACGTGTCTCACTTGTGCGAATGACATTTGGGTATTTTCGTCGCCGAGGTCTGGCAACACTGGAATTTATCAAAGTAAAAGTGATTTTCGACATGGTCTTTTTTCAGGGGCGATCATTTCGGCTGGGTGCGAGCGAGATGAAAAATTTAAACGTCATCAGGAGCGGTATATCCTGTAGTTTACGGGAAAATTATGAAACTATAAAAAATGTATCTGTGCAACGAGGTGGCGGCCATTTTGTATTCCTTTTGTGTTTTTCAAAATTTCGATCACGTTTTTGAGGCAGTTGGCAACATTTGGGAAAGTTGACATGTATGGATCGATTATGTAACTCGACTGGCAGTATCGAGATATCTAAACAGTGTTGCCACATTTGGGGTAGTTTTCGAGATTTTCCCAAAAATGTCCTCCTGTAAAATTTCGTTTGAAAAATTTTTTTTTCACTGATGGCTTCGTACACACCTCAGCACATTAAACTTGAACAAAAATTTGGAGACCGCTGATGATTGAGGATTTTGGAGACGGGCAAAGAGCACGGCCAAGGTATGGATGATAGGTGGGGGGTGCTCGACCAAATGTCATTAGAAACTTCATCCAATTGACAGTGAGCTGAAAAAAATTTCAAAATGGCGGATTTAAGATGGCCGCCATACAAATTTATTTGGTGTCTATCTCAAAAAGTATAAAAGATGGAAGAGTGGTTTCTTGGCAAAAGATGATCAGAACGAGGAGGTCTATGTAGCGAAATGAAAAAAAATTCAAGATGGCGGAATATTTTTTTTCATACCAAATTATATGGCGATTAGGACTCATTAGCATAATTTATTGTTCTCCAAGAAAGAGACAGAAAACGATACAATGATATATGGGAGATGTGTTCGGGTGCAGGATGGGAGTAGGGAAAAAATATGATACTTCGGAAAAACAAGATGGCGGCCGTAGTGCTTTTGGTAACTTGTTTGTTTTTCAACCGATTTCGTTACAACTCGCAATTATTGAAGAACTTAGTAAACGATTAATAGAAAAAGTAGAAAAAATTGGAGAAACAAGATGGCGGCCGAGCTGTAGTGTTTTCAAATTTTTGATTTTTCGACCCCGAACCGCGGCGCCACAGATCCGAAACGGCGTGGTCAAGCATGACATTTTTTTCTTTTTTCGCCTACAATTATCCTGTATTTTGACAGAATGAGAGTGGTTTTTAAAAATTCAAGATGGCGGCTGTTGCGGCGGCCGTTCGGTTTGAGGTACGAAAAAACGCAATTTTAAAATTCAAATTTCTCACAGTTGGCAACGTCGAAGCGTTTCGACTTTTATGGGGCGATTGTGTGTACGGACTCGAGGTATGGATTGGAGAAAAAAAATTACCCCATTTCTCGGGAAAATTTTAAGATTTACCCCAAAAATAAAAAAATCTAAATACGGACTTTTTGCAAACTTCGAGTACGAGCAACCATGTGTCCCACTTGTACGAATGACATTTGGGTATTTTCGTCGCCGAGGTCTGGCAACACTGGAATTTATCAAAGTAAAAGTGATTTTTGACATGGTCTTTTTTCAGGGGCGATCATTTCGGCTGGGTGCGAGCGAGATGAAAAATTTAAACGTCATCAGGAGCGGTATATCCTGTAGTTTACGGGAAAATTATAAAACTATGTAAAATGTTTCTGGGGAACGAGGTGGCGGCCATTTTGTATTCCTTTTGTGTTTTTCAAAATTTCGATCACGTTTTTGAGGCAGTTGGCAACATTTGGGAAAGTTGACATGTATGGATCGATTGTGTAACTCGACCGGCAGTATCGAGATATCTAAACAGTGTTGCTACATTTGGGGTAGTTTTCGAGATTTTCCCAAAAATGTCCTCCTGTAAAATTTTGTATAAATTTTTTTTTTTTCACTGATGGCTTCGTGTACAAGTCAGAAAATCAAACTTGAAGAAAATATGGAGACAGCTGATGATTGAGGATTTCGGAGACGGGTAAAGAGCACGGTCCAGGTATTGAAGATAGGTGGGGGGTGCTCGACCAAATGTCATTCGAAACTTCATCCAATTGACAGTGAGCTGAAAAAAATTTCAAAATGACGGATTTAAGATGGCCGCCATACAAATTTATTTCGTGTCTATCTCGGAGAGTTTAAAAGATGGAAGAGTGGTTTCTTGGCAAAAGATGATCAGGACGAGGACGTCTTTTTAGCGAAATGAAAAAAATTCAAGATGGCGGAATATTTTTTTTCATACCAAATTATATGGCGATAAGGACTCATTGACATAATTTATTGTTCTCCAAGAAAGACAGAAAACGATGCAATGATGTAAAGGAGATGTGTTCGGGTGTGGGATTCGAGTAGGGAAAAATTATGACATTTCGGAAAAACAAGATGACGGCCGACGTGATTCTTGCAACTCTTTTGTTTTCCAACCGATTTCGTTACAACTCGCAATTATTAAAGAAATTAGTAAACGATCAATAGAAAAAGTGGAAAAAATTGGAAGAACAATATGGCGGCCGAGCTGTAATGTTTTCAAATTTTTGATTTTTCGACCCTGAACCGTTGCGCCACAGATCCGAAACGGGGTAGTTTATATATAGGAGATATGTTCGGGTGCGGGATGGGAGTATGGAAAAATTATGACATTTCGGAAAAACAAGATGGCGGCCAATTTGCCGAAATGAACCGATCGAAGCATTGAAGATAGTTGGGAAGTGCTAGAACAAATGTCATTCGAAACTACATCCCATAGACAATGAACTGAAAAAAAATTCAAAATGGCGGATTTAAGATGGCTGCCATACAAATTTATTTCGTGTCTATCTCAGAAAGTATAAAAGATGGAAGAGTGGTTTCTTGGCAAACTTGATGATCAGGAAAAAAATTCAAGATGGCGGAGTTAATTTCTCCATAGAAAATATATGGCGAATATTGAAGAGACTAAAGTGCGTTCGGTAACAGTGTCGGTACACCTTACGTAGTAACTAATACCTGATTTGTGGGTACACTCGCAGGGGTTGCAGACACTTATTGTTTTGCTTTTATTTTATTATTCTGCTTTTGTGTACTGTCTTTGTTAACTAAATGTTTTTCTATTCTAAGAATAAAAAAAAGCATACTATTTTATTTATTCTGATGGTTATTGTAATAAAATTCGAATATAAATAATAAACACAAGTTAGGTAGTTATTTGTTAATTGACCGATTTCGTTCAAAATCGATATTTCGGACTTCCTGGGATTACAAAACAGGACACTGCTACCAAAGTTTTAAAAAATCAGCGCCATTTTGAAATTCTTTGTTAATTGACCGATTTCGTTCAAAATCGATATTTAGGACTCCCTGGGATTACAAAACAGGAAACTGATACCAAAGTTTTAAAAAATCAGCGACATTTTGAAATTCTTTGTTAATTGAGCGATTTCGTTCAACATCGATATTTAGGGCTCCCTGGGATTACAAAACAGGAAACTGGTACCAAAATTTTAAAAAACTGCGCGATTTTAAACTTCTTTGTTAATTTACTGATTTCGTTCAAAAACGATATTTAGGGCTCCCCGGGATTACAAAACAGGAAACTGATACCAAAGTTTTAAAAAATCAGCGCGAGTTTGAAATTCTTTGTTAATTGACCGATTTCGTTCAACATCGATATTTAGGGCTCCCTGGGATTACAAAACAGGAAACTGATACGAAAGTTTTAAAAAATCAGCGCCAATCTGAAATTCTTTGTTAACTGACAGATTTCGTTCAAAATCGATATTAGGGCTCCCTGGGATTACAAAACAGGAAACTGTTACAAAGATTTAAAAAAATCTGCGCCCTTTTTGAAATTCTTTGTTAATTGACCGATTTCGTTCAAAATCGATATTTAGGACTCCCTGGGATCACAAAACAGGAAACTGATGCCAAAGTTTTAAAAAATCAGCGCCATTTTGAAATTATTTGTTAATTGGCCGATTTCGTTCAAAATCGATATTTAGTACTCCCTAGGATCACAAAACAGGAAACTGATACCATAGTTTTAAAAAATCAGCGCCATTTTGAAATTCTTTGTTATTGACCGATTTCGTTCAAAATCGATATTTAGGGCTCCCTGGGATCACAAAACAGGAAACTGATACCAAAGTTTTAAATAATCAGCGCCATTTTGAAATTCTTTGTTAATTGACCGATTTCGTTCAAAATCGATATTTAGGACTCCCTGGGATCACAAAACAGGAAACTGATACCAAAGTTTAAAAAAAACAGCGCCAATCTGAAATTCTTTGTTAATTGACCGATTTCGTTCAAAATAGATATTTAGGACTCCCTAGGATCACAAAACAGGAAACTGATACCATAGTTTTAAAAAATCAGCGCCATTTTGAAATTCTTTGTTATTGACCGATTTCGTTCAAAATCGATATTTAGGGCTCCCTGGGATCACAAAACAGGAAACTGATACCAAAGTTTTAAATAATCAGCGCCATTTTGAAATTCTTTGTTAATTGACCGATTTCGTTCAAAATCGATATTTAGGACTCCCTGGGATCACAAAACAGGAAACTGATACCAAAGTTTAAAAAAAACAGCGCCAATCTGAAATTCTTTGTTAATTGACCGATTTCGTTCAAAATAGATATTTAGGACTCCCTGGAGTTACAAAACAGGAAACTGTTACCAAAATTAAAAAAAAACCGCGCAAGTTTGAAATTATTTGTTAATTGACCGATTTCGTTCAAAATCGATATTTAGTACTCCGTGGGATCACAAAACAGGAAACTGATACCAAAGTTTTAAAAAATCAGCGCCAATCTGAAATTCTTTGTTAATTGACCGATTTCGTTCAAAATCGATATTAGGGCTCCCTGGGATTACAAAACAGTGATGCTAAAGTTTTAAAAAATCAGCGCCATTTTTAAAATCTTTCTACTTAAAGGTGAATTGTGTATCTAAGTAAATAAATTCGGTTTAATACAATAAAGACGTCAAGTCTGTACTACTTAGTACTAACGTCTAACCACATCTCGTGAGCTGCTTTAGCAGCTCGCGCACAGAGCGAAACACTAGTTATTATACTATATATAGCTCGATTACCACTCACTGACTGACTGACTGACTCACTCATTGACATAATTGTTCTCCTAGAAAGAGACAGAAAACGATATAATGATGTAGGGGAGATGTGTTCGGGTGCGGGATTCGAGTGGGGAAAAATTATGACATTTCGGAAAAACAAGATGGCGGCCGACGTGATTCTCGCAACTCTTTTGTTTTCCAACCGATTTCGTTACAACTCGCAATTATTGAAGAAATTAGAAAACGATCAATAGAAAATGTGGAACAAATTGAAAAAACAAGATGGCGGCCGAGCTGTAGTGTTTTCAAATTTTTGATTTTTCGACCCCGAACCGCGGCGCCACATATCCGAAACGGCGTGGTCGAGCATGATAATTTTTTCTTTTTTCGACTACAATTATCCTGTATTTTGACAGAATGGAAGTGGTTTTTAAAAATTCAAGATGGCGGCTGTCGCGGCGGCCTTTTTGTTTGAGGTACGAAAAAACGCAATTTTAAAATTCTATTTTCTCACAGTTGGCAACGTCGGAGCGTTTCCACTTCTACGGGGCGATTGTGTGTACAGACTCGAGGTATGGATTGGGGAAAAAAAATTACCCCATTTCTCGGGAAATTTTCAAGATTTACCCCAAAAAATAAAAAATCGAAATACGCACTTTTTGCAAAATTCGAGTATGAGCAACCACGTGTCTCACTTGTACAAATGACATTTGGGTGTTTTCGTCGCCGAGGTCTGGCAACACTGGAATTTATCAAAGTAAAAGTGATTTTCGACATGGTCTTTTTTCAGGAGCGATCATTTCGGTTGGGTGCGAGCGAGATGAAAAATTGAAACGTCATCAGGAGCGGTATATCCTGTAGTTTACGGGAAAATTATGAAACTATGTAAAATGTTTCTGTGAAACGAGGTGGCGGCCATTTTGTATTCTTTTTGTGTTTTTCAAAATTTCGATCACATTTTTGAGGCAGTTGGCAACATTTGGGAAAGTTGACATGTATGGGTCGATTGTCTAACTGGACCGGCAGTATCGAGATATCTAAACAGTGTTGCCACATTTGGGGTAGTTTTCGAGATTTTCCCCAAAATATCCTACTGTAAAATTTTGTATGAAAAATTTTTTTTTCACTGATGGCTTCGTTTACATGTCAGAAAATTAAACTTGAAGAAAAATATGGAGACAGCTGATGATTGAGGATTTCGGAGACGGGTAAAGAGCACGGCCTAGGTATTGAAGATAGGTGGGGGGTGCTCGACCAAATGTCATTCGAAACTTTATCCAAAAGACAATGAGCTGAAAAAAAATTCAAAATGGCGGATTTAAGATGGCCGCCATACAAATTTATTTGGTGTCCATCTCAGAAAGTATAAAAGATGAAAGAGTGGTTTCTCGGCCAAAGATGATCAGGACGAGAAGATCTATTAAGCGAAAAGAAAAAAAATTCAAGATGGCGGAATATTTTTTTTCATACCAAATTATATGGCGATTAGGACTCATTGACATAATTTATTGTTCTCCTAGAAAAAGACAGAAAACGATACAATGATGTACGGGAGATGTGTTCGGGTGCGGGATTCGAGTGGGGAAAAATTATGACATTTCGGAAAAACAAGATGGCGGCCGACGTGATTCTTGTAACTCTTTTGTTTTCCAACCGATTTCGTTAAAACTCGCAAAGATTGAAGAAATTAAGAAATGATCAATAGAAAAAGTGGAAAAAATTGGAAAAACAAGATGGCGGCCAAGCTGTAGTGTTTTCAAATTTTTGATTTTTCGACCCCGAACCGCGGCGCCACAGATCCGAAACGGCGTGGTCGAGCATGATATTTTTTTCTTTTTTCGCTTACAATTATCCTGTGTTTTGACAGAATGGGAGTGGTTTTTAAAAATTCAAGATGGCGGCTGTCGCGGCGGCCTTTTTGTTTGAGGTACGAAAAAACGCAATTTTAAAATTCAAATTTCTCACAGTTGGCAACGTCGGAGCGTTTCGACTTCTAGGGGGCGATTGTGTGTACAGCCTCGAGGTATGGATTGGGGAAAAAAAATTACCCCATTTCTCGGGAAATTTTCAAGATTTACCCCAAAAATAAAAAAATCGAAATACGGACTTTTTGCAAAATTTGAGTACGAGCAACCACGTGTCTCACTTGTGTGAATGACATTTTTTGTATTTTCGTCGCCGAGGTCTGGCAACACTGGAATTTATCAAAGTAAAAGTGATTTTCGAGATGGTCTTCTTTCAGAGGCGATCATTTCGTCTGGGTGCGAGCGAGATGAAAAATTTAAACGTCATCAGGAGCAGTATGACCTGTAGTTTACGGGAAAATTATGAAACTATGTAAAATGTTTCTGTGCAACGAGGTGGCGGCCATTTTGTATTCTTTTTGTGTTTTTGAAAATTTCGAACACGTTTTTGAGGCAGTTGGCAACATTTGGGAAAGTTGACATGTATAAATCGATAGTGTAACTCAACCAATCGAGATATCTAAACAGTGTTGCCACATTTGGGGTAGTTTTCGAGATTTTCCCAAAAATGTCCTCCTGTAAAATTTTGTATGAAAAATTTTTTTTTCACTGATGGCTTCGTATACACGTCAGAAAATTAAACTTGAACAAAAATAAGGAGACACCTGATGATTGAGGATTTCGGAGACGGGTAAAGAGCACGGCCGAGGTATTGAAGATAGGGGGGGGTGCTCGACCAAATGTCATTCGAAACTTCATCCAAAAGACAATGAGCTGAAAAAAAATTCAAAATGGCGGATTTAAGATGGCCGCCATACAAATTTATTTGGTGTCCATCTCAGAAAGTATAAAAGATGAAAGAGTGGTTTCTCGGCCAAATATGATCAGGACGAGAAGATCTATTTAGTGAAAAGAAAAAAAATTCAAGATGGCGGAATATTTTTTTTCATACCAAATTATATGGCGATTAGGACTCATTGACATCATTTATTGTTCTCCTAGAAAGAGACAGAAAATGATACAATGATGTATGGGAGATGTGTTCGGGTGCGGGATCCGAGTAGGGAAAAATTATGAAATTTCGGAAAAACAAGATGGCGGCCGACGTGATTCTTGCAACTCTTTTGTTTTCTAACCGATTTCGTTACAACTCGCAATTATTGAAGAAATTAGTAAACGATAAATAGAAAAAGTATAAAAAATTGGAAAAACAAGATGGCGGCCGAGCTGTAGTATTTTCAAATTTTTGATTTTTCGACCCCGAATCGCGGCGCCACAGATCCGAAACGGTGTAGTTCATGTTCAGGCTGCCATACAAATTTATATTTTGGTGTCTGTCTATCTCAGAAAGTAAGATGGATGAGTGGTTTCTTGGCAAAAGATGATGGACCTGAAGGTCTAATTGATGAACAGGAAAAAATTCAAGATAGCGGAATTTACTTTTCCAAGATTTTTCAAGATTTTGATACGGTTCAGTTTTACCCACGACGACGGGGCTCCTTGAGAGTACAAAACAGGAAACTGATACCAAAGTTTTAAAAAATCAGCGCCATTTTGAAATTATTTGTTAATTCACCGATTTCGTTCAAAACCGATATCTGAGGATCCCTGGGATTACAAAACAGGAAACTGATACCAAAGCTTAAAAAAATCTGCGCCATTTTGAAATCCTTTGTTTATTGACCGATTTCGTTTAAAATCGATATTTAGGGCTCCCTGGGATTACAAAACAGGAAACTGGTACCAAAATTTTAAAAAATCAGCGCCTTTTTGAAATTATTTGTTAATTTACCGATTTCGTTCAAAATCGATATTAAGGGCTTTCTTGGATCACGATACAGGAAACTGATACCAAAGTTTTAAAAAATCAGCGCCATTTTGAAATTATTTGTTAATTCACCGATTTCGTTCAAAACCGATATCTGAGGATCCCTGGGATTACAAAACAGGAAACTGATACCAAAGCTTAAAAAAATCTGCGCCATTTTGAAATCCTTTGTTTATTGACCGATTTCGTTTAAAATCGATATTTAGGGCTCCCTGGGATTACAAAACAGGAAACTGGTACCAAAATTTTAAAAAATCAGCGCCTTTTTGAAATTATTTGTTAATTTACCGATTTCGTTCAAAATCGATATTAAGGGCTTTCTTGGATCACGATACAGGAAACTGATACCAAAGTTTTAAAAAATCAGAGTCATTTTGAAATTATTTATCAATTGACCGATTTCGTTCAAAGTCGATATCTGAGGATCCCTGGGATAACAATACAGGAAACTGATACCAGAATTATAAAAAAATCAGCGCCATTTTGAAATTCTTGGTTAATTTACCGATTTCGTTCAAAAGCGATATTGAGGACTCCCTGAGATCACAAAACAGGAACCTGATACCAAAGTTTTAAACAATCAGCGCCATTTTGAAATTCTTTGTTAATTGACCGATTTCGTTCAAAATCGATATTAAGGGCTAACCACATCTCGTGAGCTGCTTTAGCAGCTCGCGCACAGAGCGAAACACTAGTTTTATTGTATAATTAATTTAATTTAAGTATCACTTTATTTTATTTTCATTATATATTTTGTTGGTTCAGCAACTATAGTATAACTCACTCTTTGAAAAACGACTATATTTTATTCTATAAAAATGCTTGCCTTAATAGCAATTAAGTATTTTTCTTTTTTACCCGACTGCGGAACGCACAGGGTTATGTGTTCATCAGTCTATATATGTATATTTCCTTTGTGTCGCACTACAGACCAAACGGCTGACCCGATTTTGATGATACTTGCACCACTAGATTTGTCTTAATCTTCCGAGTGTCATAACGGAAGCCGAATTTGAGAAAAAACAAAATGGCGCCCACTAGAAGCCATATTGTAATAAATTTAAAAATGAAAGTCAATAAACTATGGCAAGTGGGGTATCGATTAATAGGTCTTGTAAAATCATAGTTAGGTTCCCTAGACCATTTTCTCATTTTAACGATCATTTAGGATTTACGAGGTTTCAAAGCTTCATTTTTAGTGTATTCCTTTGTGTCGCACTACAGACAGAACGGCTGAACCGATTTTGATGATACTTGCACCACTAGATTTGTCTTAATCATCCGAGTGTCATAACGGAAGCCGAATTTGAGAAAAAACAAAATGGCGCCCACTAGAAGCCATATTGTAACAAATTTAAAAATGAAAGTCAATAAACTATGGCAAGTGGGGCATCGATTAATAGGTCTTGTAAAATCATAGTTAGGTTCCCTAGACCATTTTCTCATTTTAACGATCATTTAGGATTTACGAGGTTTCAAAGCTTCATTTTTAGTGTATTCCTTTGTGTCGCACTACAGACAGAACGGCTGAACCGATTTTGATGATACTTGCCCCACTAGATTTGTCTTAATCATCCGATTGTCATAACGGAAGCCGAATTTGAGAAAAAACAAAATGGCGCCCACTAGAAGCCATATTGTAATAAATTTAAAAATGAAAGTCAATAAACTATGGCAAGTGGGGTATCGATTAATAGGTCTTGTAAAATCATAGTTAGGTTCCCTAGACCATTTTCTCATTTTAACGATCATTTAGGATTTACGAGGTTTCAAAGCTTCATTTTTAGTGTATTCCTTTGTGTCGCACTACAGACAGAACGGCTGAACCGATTTTGATGATACTTGCACCCCTAGATTTGTCTTAATTTTCCGAGTGTCATAACGGAAGCCGAATTTGAGAAAAAACAAAATGGCGCCCACTGGAAGCCATATTGTAACAAATTTAAAAATGAAAGTCAATAAACTATGGCAAGTGGGGTATCGATGAATAGGTCTTGTAAAATCATAGTTAGGTTCCCTTGAACATTATTTCATTTTAACGATCATTTAGGATTTACGAGGTTTCAAAGGTTGTATTCCTTTGTGTCGCACTACAGAAAAAACGGCTGAACCAATTTTGATAGTACTTGCACTACTAGATTTGTTTTAATCTTCCGAGTGTCACTATGGAGGCCGAATTTGATTTGGTGCAACTTCGGGTCGATAAAACGTCGCCTGTTTACAATAAATACTTACTGAACTAAAAAGTTTGAAATAAAAAAGTAATTTAATAAAACAAAAAACCCGACTGCTGGGATATCAAAAAGTATAAAACAAGACATGAATTGAAGTATTTCATTATTATCAATTTACATCGTATAATATTAATAAAATTTATCAAGGCGCAGTCGCACGTTAAGGTTAAGGTTAGCTATTGGACGTGCGACTGCGCCTTGATCAATTTTATTAATATTATACGATGTAAATTGATAATAATGAAATACTTCAATTCATGTCTTGTTTTATACTTTTTGATATCCCAGCAGTCGGGTTTTTTGTTTTATTAAATTACTTTTTTTTACACTCTAAAAATACCTACTAAAATCACTCGGTAGGGATATGTTTAAATATTTTTTCCACTCAAAAAAAATATTCCACTCTTCTCCCCAGGGGGGATATGTTGGGAGGGACTAGTGGAACAGGCCGCTTAGAAAAATACGAATACGAACTTTTATCGATACTATAAAAGTATCGAGTAAAGTAGAGATCTATGTGTCTCTAATAGTACGTTTTGTTTTGACTCTACCACTTGCTAGATGCAGATGACCACGATGGTCGCATGAATTATTTTATTACCAAGTTTAGAAAAAAGCAGTCGTCTTAAGTCGTTTTAGACGGTTTAAGGTGGCCTTTTGATAACTAATAGCATGGTCACAGATTAAAAGTTCTACCGTTCTAACGATATTAACATAATATTAATTAGAAATAGTAAGCATTCTAATTCTTAAGTATGAAGTAAACATAAAATGGACTCGCAGTTTACATAATACTTACAAAGTTGCCTAATAATTATCCACCGTAATGATTTTTCGTTTCGCTAAATATTATTATACTATCCTGATTGATGAGTTAAGTGTATGCCTGTCACATTAATTTGTATGCTGAAAACAAGTTTCGCCGTTCCATTTATTTGAACACGAAAACGATTATTTCGCTCTTGAATTTATTGCTTGAAAGCTATTCATGCAAGAAAAACATTACAACATAGGCAATTTTTTACATAATTATTCTTTGACCTAGTATATAAGCAATAAGGCCGCCTTTGCATACCTAGTTTTTAGTTTACTTTACTTTGTATTCTTTCATGTGTGCAATAAAGTATTCATCTATCTATTTCCCCTATGCTTCGAGTTTTATGTCAGAATATTTATAGTTTTACAGCTACGGACCGTACAGCTATACAGCTAACTACAGCTATAGTAAGTATATCATGAAAAAGATGAATATGCTTAGGTTCTTCTAATCATCGTTGTTAATGACCTATGTTCATTGCTGGACATAGGCCTCTTGTAGGGAATTACACAAGCCACGGTCTTGCGTTGCCTGTACCCTTACTCTGAGATTGATCGAATTTAAAATACGGTCTCACTAAGTGAGGTGAATTACATTTGAGTCAAACTAAAATGGACCCAAAAACTCTTGATTTAAAGCCACAAATTCAGTGCAACCGATTCAAATTTCGAAACGTATCGTTTGGAGCGCTAGCTGTGAATGCATACACGAAATTGAGCTCTAAATTAATAATATTAAGATTCATTTTAGTTTGATGCATATGTAATTCACCTCACTTAGTGAGACCGTATTTTAAATTCAATCAATCTCAGAGTAAGGGTACTGGACCCAGCCGCTCCTTGCGTCTCCCTTGATATTTTCCGTCAAGGGTCTCTCAACGCAACGCTTTTCAGTGCGGGGTCGCTATTCTAACACCTTGGGACCCCAACGTCTTCGAACCTCCGAAGGGGCTCTGGTAGTTCACTCATAGGTACCTAATCATTTTTACAGTGACATCGTGTCGGTCTGGATCGCTAAATCGCTTACTGAATAGCTTTGCTCCTTGTAATCTCCTTAGTCACGGATAAAGTCTCCTACTTGCAGATCTTAGTAAATAGGGAAACCCAAGTCCCAATAAACATTTATTGAAAACAATTTAATAGAACTTAAAGCTAGCTAGCTTAACCTAATTACTATATAAATCATGCCTGCGTGGAATGGTGGCAAGAATGCTGGCTGCATTTCCGCGTTGTACAGCCAGGCTGATCCTTTGCGCAAAAAATGAGCCAGCCCTTCTGTCACCAGATGAGGCAATTAACCGCGGTGAAATATGAAGTCCCAATCCAACCAAACCATCAAGCAAAAACTCTTTTCGCAACACCTAATCATTCTTTATTTTAAATAATTGGCAAATCTCTAAATTTTTCGTTTCGTTAGATAGGTATAAAAAAAAATCCATACTAATATTATAAATGCGAAAGTGTGTCTGTCTGTCTGTCTGCTACGCTTTCACGGCTTATCCGTTCAACCGATTTTGATGAAATATTAATTGTACAGGGGTAGGTTGTATCCCGGGGAAGAACATAGGCTACTTTTTATCCCGGAAAATTAAAAAGTTCACGCGGGAATCAAAAAAATCTAATGCACGCGTACGAAGTCGCGGGAATCATCTAAGTAGTTGTGAATATGTGTAACTTAATATTAATAATTTAGTTTAGTTTCTGTAACCATTGTTTTAGATCTAACCTGAAACACGGTACAATGTTTGAGGAGGGCGATTATCACTGCAACGCAGATTTTAACTTTTTCAGGATTATCGGTCATACTAGCTGATGCCCGCGACTTCGTCCGCGTGGTTTTTGTTTTTTTGATTCCCATGGGAACTCCTTAGTTTTAAGTCCTTGGTCAATTTTTCTAAATAAAGTTTTATTTTATTTATTTTTTTATTCTTTTTCTAATTAATCTCTCTTTCTAATTCCAGCTACATATCGCTCGAGAAGTCGCCGAGAGTTGTCATTTGCGAGTGACTCTGAGCCGTTTGATTCGCAAGAGGTGGAGAAGTACATCATCGGAGAATTCGGCGCGCGAGCCTGCGTGTTCGAGCGTGTTTGCGCGCACTATGCGACCCGAGCGCGAACGCAGCCTAAACCTCAAATGGACTGGTCTGATGTTTTCAGGTAACTACCTACGTATTGTTAATAATTATTTAATATATTTTGACTGCCTCGTTGGGCTGCATGTTCCCGGGTCGAGCCATAACAAGTATTGGATTTTTCTGACAAGAAATTCTCAGTACCTACTCGCTCGGAGTTAGGAAGTTAGCGGTGTTACACCCCCGTGCCTCGGAGAGCACGTAAAGCCGTCGGTCCTGCGCCTGATCTCTCTCTGGTCGTGTCGGATTTTCCGTCCCATCGGGCTATGGCCTATGAGAGTAAAGGAACAGAGTGTGCACCTGTGTATGCGCACACACTTGTGCACTATATCCCGTGCAGATGGCTAATTTCTCTGGAGATAGGTCGCTGTGGCCGAAATTCGGTCGGGAAGGCATTTAAATAAATTTATAGTTAGGTTGTTTTTTTGACAAAAGCTGTTGTTTCGCTAGATAAGATCAGGTCACAATCCAAAATTTAGAAAAACAGGCTGCATTTCCACTGAAGCTGAGCGGAGTAGGTACAGATGTGTATAATAGACCAATCAGGTTATCGTCAGATGACATGATGATTTCATCACATAATTTTTATTAGTCTAATTGGTCGAGCGCACACGTCTGCGCTCCATTTCGCTCGTCTCTACACCCTTGTAAAAGTTGTTGCGCGCAGCAGATTAAAAACCTTTAAGAGTATTTCTTAAAACTGTCGTAAATTGTTGAGCTAAGTATACGTCTTTGTTTCATCACCAATAAATAGTATTTCCCCCTTCGGGGCAGAGGATAAAATACTATACTTTTTCAACCCGATCCATTGGACATTTCAACTCACGTCAATTTTTTGCCTCAATCGCAATTAATTGCAAAATGATGTAAAAATCAACTATTTAAACTAGTTGTAATTTGGATTACAGTAGTTTGGATTACAATCCACAAGGTCGAAGAAAGTGGGTCATACTTGTCGGGTACTCGACCGATCTGAAAGACTTTGTGATCTACAGGTTGTTCTAGACGTAGGATTCTTCCACAGATTTTTGGTAGACCTCATTGCCTATTAAAGTCCATGACTTAACTACAATAAAACTACTCATAATTGGTCAATGGTATGAATATGAATGAAGCCAGTAGGCAGTAAGGTCAGAGATCAGGAGAAATCTCTTGTAATCTGATTAGTTGTAGAGCCTCAGCGTGTATTTCCTAAAAAAAAAGACAAAAAACTGTAAAAAAGTTCGTTAACCCATCTTTCACTTAGAACTCGTCACAATAGGCAGCCTTGACCCGGCTGGCCATCCGAAACGATGGGTTTCTCTTGCAAAACCAATTCAAATGCATCATTTCAAGGACACGCAAACTGGCTCACGCAATAGTCGATAGTGGCAACGATTCGTTAAGCTGGTTCTACACATTGATGTGACGTAACTATTTATGTTTATGCGGGGTATATAAATAAACATCCTGGGGGCTAGCACGGATGATGGGGATTATCTCTATTTGTGTAATCGACTGAACTTATGGTAACTTGCTGCAATTAGCAACCGTTTATTTAAGCCAAAATGAGAGAGTTTTAATCGAACGTGATTGCAATCTTGTTGATTGTTAACCTATGCTGCCAAGTCGGCTGTTAATGAAGGACTTTCTGACGGTGTGATTTGGTTAAATATTACAAACTAACTGGTACAGTTACGGGTTTATTTGTGATGCAGTTGTTTTTAAAACCTACAAAGTGTACGCTTAACCACAAGCTTAACTGTGGCCGTAAGCATGTAGGAATTCTTAAAATAGGCTATACTTACTTGTCAAAATATCTTACATGAATATATCAGAGTTTCCAAGGCATGAAATCTTAATTGCTAGCAAGCAGATACGCTTGGTCAGTATATAACAAAAGTTTGAGCGTTCCCGAAAGGAACTGCGAAATCATATTTTGTATGTAGTTTTGCAAGGGAATATTGGTATTCAAATATGTGTAAAAAATAATACATCTAAGTCATGATAAAAATTAATTATAATATTTTCTTAGCCGTATGTATGTTTTACTAGCTGATGCCCGCGACTTCGTCCGCGCGGAATAAGTTTTTAAATTCCAACGGGAAATCCTTACTTTTCTGGAAATACTTACCTACTTAAAAATTAGCCTATGTTAGGTACTCTCCAAGTCCTCAACTAAGTATACGCATGCAAAAAATCTGTTCCATCCGTCGATCCGTTTCTCTATTGCGACGTGATTGAAGGACAAACCAACAAACAAACACACTTTCGCATTTATAATATTAGTATGATGTACCTACGTAAATTTTGTGCTAGGATTAGGTATGACGATAGTCCAAAGGGCGGAATGACCTACGATGGTCGGGATTTGAGCCCACCGTTGCGCCGTCGAAGCTGTCATAATGACATATAAATCGGATTACGTGTTGTGACTCATAATGCTAGGTGTTGTCTGCGCTAGGCTTTACGTGGTGAGCATGTAGGACAGTGATGTAACGACTACGCAACCGGTCCGTGTAGTGTCGTGTGGTTGTCGGACGCGGCACGTAGACGTGTTAATAATACGTAGGTATGTAGTATGTAAAATATTGTCACCTATGTGATAAGAGTTAGTCAATTAGTTGGGGCCATACTGCCGCACAGACAGATTTACGCACAGTTAGTAGGTGTTTTGAAAAGTTTGTGTCTCCTAAACTTATGAAGTATAAAATCTCAGCCAGCCAGCTTTGCTCAGCGATTATTTCTGAAAAGACGTAATACACAAAGCCATTTTTTTTTGTAATTTGGTTTAATGATGCTTCTTGCATTTTATTATTTTGATTTAATCCCTACATAAATATATGCGGAACATTGCATTGATAGCTCTTTATGACTATAAAAACCGCAAAGAAGATGTTATTTAAAACACTCAAAAACAAACCTTATTGTTATTGTATTGGAAAATATAATTATTATTCTACAAATTAACTGCGTTTCACACCAAATATAGTTTTAAAGTTTTATAAATAAAGCCCATTTTTGTTCAATAATTTTAATTAATAGTGAAAGTTTTGTGTGGTCTTGCATAATAGCTGTTCACCTCGGACGTAAAACCTAGAACTACTTTATAATAATCCACCATGTTGTAGATGGGATTAGTTATTTAAAAAAATAATTAAAACCTAGCTAAACAATATTATTCCACCCATATCTTCGATTCATAATCAAGGAGACATCCTCGGGTCCACACGGTTTGATAAAATTCATGAATAACAATGAATTATCAAACCTTTGATCTTTTGAACCCGAGGATTACTGAAATTTTCTGCAGTTTTCTCCGGGTAACGACTTAGGCTACTTTTTATCCCGGAAAATTAAAGAGTTCCATCTAGTACTTATTATAAATCGTTGTTGATTTTCCTATGATAAGTTAAAAAATGCCTACGCACAATAAGCTATGGTTTTACCTAAATTGTAGAGCAGAGCATACTTTATATTCAGGATATTCAGGATAAATATTATACCTACAAATGATTCGTCATGGACCTTTCATTCAACAAATAAAAATGGCACATATCTCTAGACTTAGTGCTTTTTAAATTAACTCTAGGAGTTTATAATGAAAATCAAAAATCGTAGAAAAAAGCATTGATAGATAGATAGATAGATATACTCTTTATTGCTACGCAAGACATAAAAGTACATTGAACAGAAAACAAAACAAAACAAAGTGCGCAAGGGCGATCTTATCACTAAAAGCGATCTCCTCCAGACAACCCACTAATTAAGAACCTTTATGTTCTTATCACAGAAGCGGGATAGTGCAACAATATAGACTGCTATACAATATACTACATACACTTTACATACCAATAATACATAAATCATTTTATAAATACCCACCACCACCACCACTATAGCCCATTAACGTCCCACTGCTGGGCACAGGCCTCCACTCTCATAGGAGAGAGGGAATTCGAGCTTAGACCCACCACGCTGCTCCAATGCGGGTTGGTGGGCTATAAATACATATAAACATAAATATATACCTATAAACCTACATATGCAATACATATAATATGTACATTGAATTATAAATACAAAGATGTTTGTATAGGATCGATTATATTCAGGTTCTAACATCTTGCAATGTTCCTCTTGCTTTCTCTTTGATTTCAAAGAATATTTTAATCTTGTTTCCAGACAGTACAAGCGGTCACCAGACCAGGCCAAGGAGTTATACCTACTCAGCGTGTTCCTCGGAGACATCGTGGGGTCACCCCAGCTCTGTCACCAGCTAGGCAAGAGGAGAGGATGTGATGCCACCCTTCTGGAAAATACTAATTAGCATTTAGGAATTAGAAGAATATTACAAAGTAGCATATTACTAGAAAATCTTTTTCGAGTGCCTATGTGACTAGCGAAGGTTGGATTCGTAAAGGTAGTTTAATATAATAATGAAATCTCTTTACGAAAGTTTAATTCGCGTCATTTATGAACTAGTTGGCCAACAGATCTAATTAATGTCTAAATAACCAGGGAATGAACCACCTATGAAAGAAACAAAAAATTTATTGGTAATAGAACTACCTAATAGATTACGTGAAGACTATACCTACTGGAAGAAAAGGAATATCTTTTATATCTTTGAATAAAGTGGAATCCTAAGTTTTTAAACTTAGGATTCCACTAGCCACTAACTAGATTCCACTAACTAGATTAAGCCTTCAATATTAAACTTATAACTATACGATTTAAATATAATTTTCTTCGAAACATAAAATAAATAATATATAATATTATATCCTGTGGTCATACTTTCATATACCCTCTGAACGCGACGGTTATTGATAATAAAAGACAAATGACATTAAATGACATTAGATGGCACTGTTAACTCAAATTACGATTTTAACTGACACTCCTTGTTTTTTTACGTCCAATTTGTGTGTATTACCAACATTGCCTGTGAGCTTAAACACATTGGATGTACTCGTATACTACGGTACGCAGGACTTTTTCTGTCATAGTAGAGACAATTTTTAGATGCTATTGTAAGCTTTAATTAAGATGTAGAAAATGTAAGGGCCGGGTTCCATGAAATTCAAAATATTGCAAAAACATGTCAAACATCAGGTTTAGGTTTGAATTAAATACTTATGGGAATACGTATTTTTTAAACCAAGGGTTACTTATGAATGAACTAAATATTTAGAGTCGGTTAAGTAATTGTGGTGAAAATTAGGAGATCATATTATGAGATCTTTCATCTTAATCTGCAATTAGTAAAGAAAAAAAATGTACGTAACTCATTTAGAAATATAGCAGTACAAAAGCGTTAAGTTTTCGTAGCATTGTATTTAAATAATAAATTATCGGTATTGTACCAACAAAAGATTTCAACGCGCTTGTGATTTTAAAGAGGTTAAAATTAGACTTCTTCAAATATGAAAATTAAATTAAAAGATGGACGTTTATGCAAGTCATGACGCTTGGCTTCGAACGATAAAACTTGTAGGGATTTACGCTTCGGAAAGAAGCTGATACTGAGAAGAGCCTAGCAATAATTGACTGGAGTTTTGATGAAATGTATTGTTTTTTCTTTAAATTCAAATTACAAAGATGTTGATGCCAGCGTTGCGTTTCACCGTAATTGGTAAATGGTTGTACAAGTATTGCTCAATTTTTAATGTAGATACCTAGTTACTTGTAATAGTGTAAGCGATTCTTTAGTAGATATGTTAAGTGTAACATAGTTTTGGGTTTTTAATTTTATTTTAAATGTTATTTTAGAAAAAGTTACCACATCAAGAAAGTGATGAATACCTAGTAGATAAGTAAGTTTTATATGCACTTGTTGGATATAACAATTTGTTACCCATGTGTTGTTTTTAAGTCACTATTTTCGGCCGAGCACCTACTTAATGTCCCTGCTGAAACGTTACTAAATAAAGGGAAATGTTTCATTTTGTTGATATAATTAATCTTCACAATTAAGGTACGAGTTCGTAACCGACTACAGACAGCAACAGCAGGCGACGTGTCGCTGCGACACAACTGGTTTCTATGTTTTCTATGGCAGGCGACGCGATGTGTCGCTAGCTTCGGAAGGTATTTCATAAAAATACATAGAAACCAGTGGTGTTGCGGCGACACCTCGCCTGCTGCTGCTGTCTGTAGTCGGCTATGAATGACTATTATTGAAATTTAAAGATAACCTCAAAAATAGTAATCTCACTGTAGTTATACCGTTGCTACCATATATACCATATATGCTATATTATAATATTTACCTGCCCATTTTATTTTGACAAGAAAAAGTCTTGTTTATGCATTTCTTATGGGATAGGGGGGTAGGTTGGCAAGTTAGGTAGGTACAAAAGTATACGTACATAATAATTTTACCTACGTATACAGCGGTGTGCTTACCAGAGGTTACCTAATCTGTGATTCTTACAAAAAAGTTATCAATTATTGATTAATGTTGGAACAATTACCCTAGTTGATCTAGCATTTATTAATCACATCGCTTTAATCACTTCGATTTAATTTAATTAATTATAAATAAACAACTTGACTAAAACGAATTTTAGAATAGATACCTACTTACTTAGTTTTTATTTTATATAAGTACTTACCAACTTTAAATATTATGTAAATAATATAAAAAGATTTAATGTAGTAAAGTAATAACGAACTATAATTTTATTAGTAATGATAAAATTTTTCATCTTTGATTACTATCTCTAAAAATAAAATTACTTATAATAATTTGGTACCGTGAATTTCTCCACTAAGATGCCACATGATAATGCATATGAAAAATTAAAACAAATTCTATAGTTAATTTTTAATTCAAATCCAATAAATTCCGTGTAAAATTATCCTTTGTTTTATTTTATTAACCCTATAGAATTTCCGAATAGTAGATTGTCAAGCGAGGGGTATAGCAATAGGTACAGATATAAGAAAAATCTTAAATATTTGATTTAAATGCATCAGTTAAATGTTTACATGGTTTACGTACATAGTTTGAGAAGTATTTTCTTAGTGAATGGTTTGAATGAGACCATTCACTAAGAAAAATAGAAGAATGCGCCATTTTCGGGCTTTTCCGAGTTATAAATGATCGGAACATGATAATTATAAAAAATCCATTCTTACCCACCACCACCACCACCAGCACCAATAAAATATCATAATCTACCAGCGTTAAAAAGAAAACAAAGTACCAAAGTACAAAAAAAGCTTCGGTTTTAGGACCCAGCTATTTAGTCTGTTGTTACGTAGCTATGTTAGTTAACTTATCCTTATATACCTATATATTATACGGTATCTATAGACTAGAAAATATGTAGGAAATACTACTATAGGTACCAATTACTACCAGTAACTGAAACGCCATCATCTTAATTTTACTTTGCTGTAATTTGATAAAAAGCTCAAAGATAAGGCATTGAGCATCGTTTATCTCATGTTACCTATGCTTAATTTCCATGTGTGACTTTTCCTGGTTTACCCATATAAAAAAGCGCCAGCAATTTTCTTATAAGTGGTTACAAAAATAGCGAAAGAGCGACCCCTTTTCCGGTAGAACTAACACGGCGTAACTTCCGGAGGAAGGGATTAAAACCTGATGGTTGTGAAATATTAATTTATGCAGGTGCACATTTTTTTTTTTTTCGGTGTGCTTTTTCTACTAGATTTATAATTTTGCATGACAACGCCATCTGTTTCCATTTTAAAGAACTTCATCATGAATTTTAGTGAAAGGTCTACTGCTACATAACTTTCACGTGAGTGAACTACCTATCTAGTTTGCCTATATAAACACAGATGTCATTGTTCACGTAAATAGTATGGTAAATAGTAATTAATATTATATGCAGTAATTTTTTCTTATAAATAGGCCCTTCGTACTCAAATTTATTTCGTTACAAAATATGATAAATGGGCAACTCAGTAGATAGTTTCTGTAGATTACGCGGAAAATAATAAATATAATTATTATATACCTACTTAAGGGCCCATAGTGAAAATATTACGATTTTTGTCAGCTTTTTATTCCATATTCTTTGATGTTCTTAAGCGTATCAACATCTTGAACTACGCCCTCGTCAGACAATTGGTGACCGATTTTTTGTCGCCAAAAAATGAAACATTGCAGATTGCAATATGAAATGCATAGGTACGTCCTACATAAAGTCGATCAAAAACAATCGACCGACAACTTCTGACGTTTAGTCGGTCAGGTCACAAAGTCGGCGATGTAATCGGCCCGATTATCGGACAGGACAAAAAGTCTGACGTGGACAGAGGCCAGAGACCCTTATTACTCCAAATATTCTGAATTAAGTTAAGTATAATATTATTATTTGTTCTTAAGATTTTTTAAATAAATAATACATAAGTGATTATTTCGCCTACAATTTCTAAAAACGTAATATACTTGTTATGTTTTGTTGTTATTTTGAGCCTTACTGTCACCTCTTACTCCTGTTCTCTTAACCTGTTCATGTTATAATTTGTTTCGTTATGGCCTCATAACCAGTAATTATGCTAAAAGCATCAGCTGGTGTTCTTGACTGAGAGACTGAACATCTCTGTCTTATTGTGCGGTTGCGTTTATTACATAAGTCATTATGGTTTACGCTTATTTCCTTCCTCAGTAAACAAATAAGGAAAATGAGATTTATCAGTTTACGGAAAATATTAATAACTTTAACTTCATTTAAAGCCCGCACAACTCAAAAGTTCTTAATATGTTCGTCTGTACGGTTAGTACCACTACTCCACCACCAGTTTTCAGAGTAGATCTCTCAGAGAGCAGTTCAAGAACATATTTAAGAATCAGCTTACAGAGTCCAAAAGAAGCTCAAAAATACTTACTTACTTAACAAGTTAGTAAAACATCTTTTTGATAGCAAAATCTTATTGCAATTTTAATTTCTCCTGAAATGAAAGATTCGCTTGCATGAGGAGGACTCAGACGAACCCACCAGATAGTGTGTTTGCGCTCTAAATAAAGGAAAATGTTTTCCGCTACAAGTATAATAAACCACTACTCGCATGACGTGTGCCAGATGCAATAATTTTAAAGATTTGCAAAATTCCGCCATTCAACCAGGCTGAGACAAACGCGGAAAAACGTGCGGCCGATGTATTGTCCGCCCAAATATGACTCTGGTGACGACGTAGCGAAATTCCGCTCACGGAATTCCGCTAGATTGTCCTTGACCTAAAATATACAGTTCAAAATAGTCTCTCTACATTGTTAACGAAATAATAGATCATTACAAAGTATATATAACTATTTCGCCACTAGTGGTCTCGGACAACCAGCCTTAATTAAGCTAACTATCCACCTAACGATGTGAGGGTGGTATCATTAGAACGTATGTACCTTGGGAATAAGTTGCACCATTGTTCTTATTAATAACAAGATGATGCCCGCGACTTCGTACGCGTGGATTGATGTTTTTCAATTGCCGCGGGAACTCTTGAATTTTCCGGGATAAAAGTAGCCTATGTCCTTTCCCGGGATGAAAACTATCTCTGTACCAAGTTTCATCAAAATCGGTTGAGTAGTTGGGCCGTGAAAGCGTAGCAGACAGACAGAAAGACAGACGGACTTCGCTATTATAATATCAGTATGGATGTAGGTGTCTATTTATTTTGATATAAATAAGTAGCGATGCTTGCGACTTCGTCAGCGAGGATTTAGGGTTTTGTAAAATTTCGTGGGTACTTTTCGATTTTCCGGTATTAAAAGTAGCAGCTTCCTTTCCCGAGATACAATTTACTTCTGTTAATTGTATATGTTGTTGTATCTATCCAATTTCGTCAAAATCGGTTGAACAGAGTGGCTGTAAAAACATTTTTTTTAAATTTACTACAAGCTAGCCCTTGACTGCGGTCTCACCTGATGGTAAGTGACGGTAGCGGGCTTAACCTGTTAGTGGTATGGCAGTTATTTTAAACCCATAACCCTAATCGGTTTCTACACGGCATCGTACCGGGACGCTAAATTTCCGACCTCCCTGGCACAGTGTTGAAATGAAATGAAATGAAATGAATTTTATTTTGCTAAATGTGAGTAGGTATTACAAGGTGGAGAATGAATATTTTAAAGTGCTAACACATTTTGCCAAATGTTTGGCGTGTAAAACTGGCAGTACAGTACTGCTCAAAATACATAATTGTGATATTATACAAAGTCAAAATAGATAGATAAAGTTACTTTACAAAAATTAGATTAAAATGTCATCATATCTTACACCTAGTTAAAAATTCATTTATATTATAAAAACATTCGTCAATCAAATACGTAAACAATTTTTTCTTAAATTTAGATATCGGCAAACTTTTTGTGCTGTCAGTGAGTTCATTATATAAGGTTACAGTCATACAATATGAATTACGGGAACATAGAGCTAATCTGCGCTGGGGTATCTCTAATTTGAGTTTTTGTCGCCGGTTTCGGTTATCAGGCTTCATCTCAAATAGGTAATTGTGTTTTTTTACAAATAAACAAGTTTCAAATATATATAAACATGGCATGTTAAGCGTTGTTGTCTTAGCGTTGGAGGTCCCGGGTTCGATCCCCGGCATAGTCAGTTTGGGAATTTATAATTTCAGAATTTTCTCTGGTCTGGCTTGGTGGCTTCGACCGTGGCTATAGTTACCATCCTGCCGGCAAAGGCGTGCCGTCCCGCCGAGCGAGTCAAGCCGTGATTCAAGGGCTTACGTGTAGTGGATAAAAAAGGTGTATGAGTACATGTACCTAGGTCAAACTTGGAGTATATTCACGACCTATTCAAGACGCTCTCTTGTAAACCATCACATGCGGGAGTCATTACTCATCTGCGTGTGACACAATATTGGTAATACGTCTTAGCTGTTAAAGCCATTTTTCATCTGCACGAAGACAGCAGAATGCGAGCTACGGCGTGGGAAAACTACATGAGATTATAACTTAGTATTCTGGCTTGGAAAGGATCCAGCAAAGCCGCTTTTTGTAAAAAAATATAATCTTATTATTAAAGTACCTATAACTTGATTGTTTTAAGAACTAGCTGCTGATTGATCCGCGTGGTTTTAGTTTTTTTTTCATTCCCACGGAAACTCCGTAACGTTTCGGGAAAAAAGTAGCCTATGTCCTTTCTAGTCTAGGTACTCAACTATACCCATCCAAAAATCACGTCGATCCGTTGCTCTGTTGCGGCGGGATTGACGAACAACCTAAAAAACCAATGAACCAACAAACAAACACACTTTCGCATTTATAATATTAGTATGACAAGAATGATGATGCGATAAGGCAGCGCAAAGTTCAAATAATTAAGTGATATCTGGACCTAGAAAAATATTACTAAATTACTGTCCGGGCCGGCGCGGCGCGGCAAGAAATCACTGAAAAAGTGCGAAACACTAGTGAAAATCTACTATCCCCGTAAGTACAGCTTAAATATAAAGAGTATATAAAATTGACACTTTAAATGTATGTTTGCTCTATAACGTAGGGTAGGTATACGTTTCCACCAAAGTGAAGGCGTGCGTGGGATTAATTAAATAAAATGTTTAACTCTATCAATATTCTAAAATAGTGTACTGCGCAACTAAAGTTACCTAGCCCAATGTCTACGTACAGCTATTACTTATCTTATTTTAATAATTTATAGAATACATATCGAAAGTAAGATTATCAAATTGCTTTATAAATAGGTACCTATCATCAATTGCATGCAATTAGTTCCCATTGCCCAACGCTGAATGGTATTTATTCAAAGAACTAGCTGATGCCCGCGACTTCGTCCGCGTGGTTTAAGTTTTTTGATTCCCAGGGGAACTCCTTAATTTTCCGGGATAAAAAGTAGCCTATGCCACTCTCCAGGTCTTCAACTATACCCATGCCAAAAATCACGTCTATCCGTTGCTCCGTTGCGGCGTTATTACAGGACAAACCTACAAACCAATAAAATAGCAAACCAACAAACAAACACACTTTCGCATTTATTATATTAGTATGATAGTCCAAATTCGCCTTTCTTATCTCAAGGTTGAACAGTGACTGTGTGATGAATCAAACGTGTCGGCAAATGATAGTAAATTACATAGGAAAGCTACCGTTAAAGATGTCGTTATTTTGCGCTTATAATATTGTTGTTGCGATAGAGGTATCTTGGTAACTGCCTCGTTGGTCTAGTGGTTAGCATGTTCGACTGCAGCCGACGAGGTCCCGGGTTCAAATCCCGGGTCGGACCATAATGTATTGGGTTTTTCTGCCAAGAAATTCTCAGTACTAGCTCGGAGTTAGGAAGTTGGCGGAGTTTACACCCCCGTGTCTCGGAGAGCACGTAAAGCCGTCGGTCCTGCGCCTGATCTCTCTCTGGTCGTGTCGGATTTTTCATCCCATCGGGCTATGAGAGTAAAGGAACAGAGAGTGCAACTGTGTATGCGCACACACTTGTGCACTATTATATCTCCCGCGCAGATGGCTAATCTCTTTAGAGATTGGCCGCCGTGGCCGAAATTCGGTCGGGAGGACGTTATTATTATCTTGATAAAATGCCAATACTTTGGCAGGTAGGTACGTACCTACTTAAGTTTAATACTTTTTTACTGCCTACAGCTGGGGCTAAGAGCTTTTCTATTGAAATATGCCCTATAAAATATTAAAAAGATACTAAGGTTGAATTTACGTGAAGCCATAGACAGAGGCCTCTACAGGTTTCTCAGGGTAATGCCTGTGGGTAACAACGTATAAGTAATTGTATACCAACCTATTGTATCTATCGTACTAAATGGTAGGGGTCGTCTAATCTAAGAATGCACACGCCATCAATGTGTTCAACGCGCATATAGAAGCATAGCAAGACGATAATTATTAGTAGTACTTGTTCTGTAGCAACACACATATAAATTGGACAGCGTCATATTTTGTCGTTCAATCACGACTATTTATGAATTTGGACGGCCTGATTTGTTGGCCAATTAGTAGGTACATAAATGACGCAAAGGTTTAGTGAGGCGCGTTCATTTTTACATTAGACATTCTGGAAGAAAATCATATTTTTTTTAAAAACTGCGATATTTTTTGTAACATGTATGTTTTGAAAAATGACTTCTAACCTCACAGTCTAAACTAAATTTTACCAATAAATAATTGACTATTGACAATTGACTATTAGACATCCATGGTAGGTACCTAATAACATGTAAGTATTCGACTATTTAAAAGTATTTACACTACATAGCAAATGCTGAGTGGAGTCCATTTTGGGATCACACAACTCATATTTTTGTCTCATGTCTCTCTACTATAATTATTGTATTGTGGTTCCAAATAAACGCTTTTTCTTTCTTTCTTTTACATGCTATAATTATGACCTTTTACGTAGGTACACTAACTAGCAACCAGAAGTTTGTGTTCTGTAAAGGTTCTATAACTGTGAGCAACATCAAATCACGAAGTCCTTGGATCACCAGCACTTACGAACGGAAAGCAAAGAAAATTTACCGGTCTATTTGGGCCCATTAATGTCACATAAAATTCCATTCCAATCGTAAAGACGTCAGAAAGGACACGGCACGTAACTGTTCCTGTTTTTATTGGTTTGTTTGTTCACTTACTTTAGGCGATAGCTTTAATCTAAGACTAGCGGACTTGCCCCGGCTTCGCACGGGTTGGCTAACCTTTAAATACTGAATACTTAAATAAATAAATAAAATAGTTTAAAGCAAGGGTATTTTTTTAAGTAGCTTTAATTTCTTATAACGCGCAACACCTAAAAGTTAGAGATGCGTGCCCGGGGATCGAACCCCCCACCAGCTGAATCAGAGGCCGAGATTATCACCGTTCTACTATCATCTTCAAGTTTAATAACAATATTTTTGCTGTTAGTCTTTATGTCAAATGTGCACAGTTTTGCAAGTAACTGTAACATCATAACTACGAGTAAAAGCGAGAGAGCTTTTACTTTAGCCTGTTCTGCATAATGTGTAGGTAGTTTATGAACAGTGACACAGCTTTTCTTCTGAAATAAACATTTTCTTAGTTCTTTTAGAGAATATCTTACTCACAGACCTTTTAACATGAAAATAGTAAATTTTTAGAAAATAGTATTTTTAGGGTTGGATAAAACTCGGAAACAAGAACTGGAAAAATCGCACGTGACAACAAGCGTGCAACCGGCTAAGACGTGCCGCCAAGCGTTACCATCGTACACAGCATCATCACTTACAATCAGGTGAGATTGCAGTCAAGGGATAACTTGTAGTGGATAAAAAAAGCGTTAAATTCTGTCTCTCTCCCTCTAGTATAGATGGAGGAGATAGAGTACCTTCCTATCTACTGTCTATACCTACTATCTATATCTACTAATATTATATTATGCGGAAATTTGGATCGATAGATCTTGAAATGGATTATTGTCAGGAATAACACATAGGAAAATTTAAAGAGTCCCGGAAAATTAAAAGAGATCGCGCGGAACCTAAAAACCTCAATCCACGCAACAGCTCTTTTTGTTTTCAGTAGGTAAACTTAGTTGGCGAAGAAAAATACGAAATAGAACACAGTTCTCGAAAGATCTAAGACAGGAAATGTAGTCCTAACTACAATTCGTAGATCAATAATATTTAATATGTGCGATTGATACTTTATTCCACGTCCCCTCATAGGAATAAATCCGTCGAGATCTGTGGTACGTGATGGGAATACTGTGCCACCGGGATCTATCTTCAAAGTATAAATCTGCTGAAACAATTCATTAAAGACCAAACGGTATATTATCGTTGTGATAATATATTGCAAACTTGAATAAGTACTAAGTAAATGAAAAGTTTATTGTATCTCAAGTATAGAACTAACAAAATGAACCATATTGTAAATTGATAAACTAAAATCTAAATATTGAACTAACTACAATAGTAGGTACATTATGGTACAAGTGGGTAATCATCAATACACACGTGTATCATACGACGTTTTTCAACACACTTGTAAAGAAAATAATACTAAAAAATATTTTTTCCTTGGAGATTTCAGGTACTTAGTAAACTTTCCATAACGTTAAGGGCTTCACATCTTATATCGGGCGGTGTACAACATAAATCATTTTCTTCATAATCAGTACTTATAGACATTTTAATAATTAATAAATAACTGTAAGTAATTTAAACAGTGAACACGAGTTGTGAAAAATTTTTCGCAATGGGGGGAAAATTTAACCAGTTTTCCTATGCGTGCGCATCTTACAATGGCGATCTGCCATAGACTAAAAGAATCAGGTTTCTTTTTTTTGGCTTTTCGCGGATAGCGTTTTAGCCACGTACAAAATGGGGAATTTCAAGTTTTCTTAATTACAGAAAAAACAAAAGTTATATTTGAGTGAAAGTTTTATTTATTAAACACGTACAAGTTGAAATTATCTATTTAAATACGAAGTTGCATTAAATGAGCAAGCAATAGGTACATTAATTTATTTGTACTATTGAACACGATCTTTTTTGTATCGAAACTTTTTTTAAGAACAAAGCAACTCAACCAATAAAATTAAAAAAAAACTCACTTGTGAATAATAGCAATGAAAAAGTCACAGTTTGATTATAGGTGTCATTATGTGCCTAATAGTCCATTCATTCTAGATTTCAATGTATGGGCAAAACGGCAAAATTTATAACTCTTTGAAACCACTGTGGTTTTATACCTATGAGTGAGTACATTAAAAAAAACAACAAAAATCTAAAATGAATGGACTATAACTAGTGTGAACTTAGAGCCACTTTATGAGCAAGTGTGTTGAAAAATAAATAAAAATAGATTTTCATTGTAAGATATTAAATATAATTGATTTGAATCAACGTGAATCTGAATATTCATCTAATACGTATTCAGCTTTTTGTTATTCAAAGTTGTATTTTGCTCAAATATGGGTACAAAAAAAGATATAAATACTTTACCTTTTTTGTTCCAACGTATATTTTTAAATGTTGGCGTGCAAATAGGTACTTACCGTAACCACGTTACATATTTAAGCGTTCAAACTATCGTGAGTCGTTATTATTATTTTAACATGATAGTATTATTATTTTTAACAATTTTCTACCCTTCCGTACGGCCACACCCACCATGCAAACCGCCAGATTAACATATTACATCCGATAACAGAGTCCAGTGGGGCATAATAAACGCTATCAATATCTGATGCGCTCGAGTATATCAATGCGACCGTTTTTTTTCATTTTTGCCGCCCCCCCCCCCCCCCCACCTGTGAAAGAGTGAAGGGAGCGTATAACATATAGGTAACCTTTTTTTCTTTCTACCGACTAATGTTCAAAATCCATCAGGTGTCCACGACGCTCGAGTAAATCCACATTTTAGCATCATGGTACTACCATGAGTAAAAGTATGTTTTTTAACATGTACTGCTCACATACTTTGACGTTTCGAATCCGTGAGGGGTCCTAATTAATTAAGAGTTTTCAACCGTGTCCGCCCACCAACCTGCATTGGAGCAGCGTGGTGGGTCTAAGCTCTAATTCCCTCTCTCGTATGAGAGTGGAAGCCTGTGCCCAGCAGTGACGCTAATGGGCTGTAGTGGTTTCAACCGTGTTACATGTATGTATGTATGTATATATGTTTAAGCATCTATATCAGTGGGTGCCTTTGTACTTACTCATTTTGAAACCTCGAGACGAAAATGCTTACCTTGAAGGTTTGAATAATAATCATAAACACACCTAAACAATTAAAACATCAAGTTATTGTTTTTGTTTGTGTTGAGTTTGCGAAATCCACCACTACTTCCTCTCGTCCCACTGCTGGGCATGGCTCTGGAATCATAGGCTACTTTTATCCCGGAAGTTCCTGTCGAAATTTAAAAACTTATTCCACACAGACGAAGTCGCGGACACTAGTATTATTATCATTTCATAATGTTTTGCAACAATCTCAATAACTTGCTGAAACAGATGCCGCAAACCAGTTGACAATAAAAGAAAATCGAAAGCTTAAGTAGGTTTAAGATCAATCATCATTGTAATAATGTCATCACACTATGTAATATAACGACTGTGTTGGTCACGTTTTTGAACCGTTATTATCTTAAGAAGTTACGAGTAAAAGTACTGGATATTTATTTCGTAAACAAATACTTTCCGGTATTATCGACACGCATTTCGCTACTGCCTCGTTGGTCTAGATGGTGGTGGTCTAGCATGTTCGACTGGGCCGACGAGGTCCCGGGTTCAAGTCTCGGATCGGGACATAATTAAGTGTTGGGTTTTTCTGACTAGAAATTCTCAGTACTAGCCCTGACTTAGGAAGTTGGCGGTGTCTCACCACCGTGCCTCGGAGAGCACGTTAAGCCGTCCCGGTTAACGTGCTCTCCGATAACCGGGACGGCATGATAATGGTCGTTAAAGCCCGCCAACCCGCATTGGAGTAGCGCGGCGTGGTGGGCCCTCTCCTATGAGAGTCGACGCCTGTGCAACTCTCACCTATGGAGAGGTAGGAAACTGCATACAGATTTAGGGTGACCGAAGTTTGTATTGAAAATATGCCAGTTTCCTCGTTACGTTCCTGTCACCCCGCAGCGTTGCTATCGTATAAAATATAACGTAGCTCCATATACTGTGCTATTACACCGTAGTATATAATAAATCTAATATATTATGATTAAACCCGTGTTCAGTAGTAGGTTCAGTTTTGGACGACCTCCGTGGCGCAGTGTTGAGCGCTGTTGACGTGCGGAGGTCCCGGGTTCGATCCTCGGCAGGGTCAATTTGGGAATGTATAATTTCTGAATTTTGCCTGGTCTGGCCTGGTGGGGGGCTATGGCCGTGGCTAATTACCACCCTACCGGCAAAAACGTGCCGCCAAGCGATTTAGCGTTCCGGTACGATGCCGTGTTGAAACCGAATAGGGGCAATGGGTTCATATGGGTTTAATATAACTGCCATGCCCCTGACAGGTTAGCCCGCTACCATCTTAGACTGCATCATCACTTAGCATCAGGTGAGATCGCAGTCAAGGGCTAACTTGTGGTGGATAAAAAAAAAAGTAGGCCGGCAATGGATTGTCAAGATGATGATGACAGTGAATGCGTATCCGCCACAATTTATATTACTTGTGAGACTCAATCAAACAAATAGCCGTATCGAACTATGGACAATGTCGATTTCTATCAAAGCGTACATGATTGATAAACTAATATCGTGTGAGGCCCCGTTAATTACTGAATTAACCGATTATAAATGGTCGTGCAACCCAGTGTCAACAAACCCTCGGCTTCCCGGTCCTCTCCTGGACTGCCCCACTACCAGAACAGTCATAGAAAGTGAATGCGCCTGCGCATAGCATCTGGTACCGCTCATACAAGCGGCTTGGCGGTCACGCGCGTCGTACGCCGCCGTAAAAAAAACAATTTTCCAATCTCAAAGTCTCGAACTGACTTCCCCTTATATACTTCATAGAACTTTCAGGCGTATTTTGTGTTAGTGCTTCCGCTTAAACGAGAAAAATGAAGACTATTTTTCTGCTTCTCGGTAAGTAATACGAATAAGGATCATTTATTTCCTGTAAAATAAGGATGGTTATTATTTATTTTGACGGTGGTAATGTTTCCTTCTTATTTTCTGAAAAATCTTACTGAAACCTTCATTAAATTTAAGGCTATTTAATATTATAAGATTTCCTACTCAATATATTTTTTGGGTAAGTACATGACGTCATACTTATTTCGAAAAAAATGGTAAAAGTATTGTGATTCAATAATTAAGAAGATCTTCAGCATCTGTACGTAATATACTCATATTTTGTTTTTTGGTTTTAATAACTATAAGCATTATTATTTTTTTAAACTAAGTTGATTTCTTTTCCACATATTTGTGCCTTTTAACTACACGCACGTGAAACTTTACGCTTAACGTAAAAGTAATTTAAAAAAAACTAAATATTTTTTTGTTACTTGAGCTATTATTTAATGTGCGTTTACTTTACACTTTACAAGAAACACTTGCACCTATCCGGTATTTTTTTAGTGTTGAAATTATACTTTATATTCTTATAGTTATAAATAAATTAATCATTACTATTATAAATAAATAAAAAATTAGAAACACGTTAACACGTGTAAATAATAAATATACTACACTATTTATTGAACGCGTGCCTAGTCAACGGAAAATGCGCGGGAAAGTGTTACGAGGCGCTGAAAGAATTTTTTATCTGTGACTATTATCTTGTTCATTATAACGCTCATACCACGTTTACATCAAGGCGTGATTGAAGGACCGATCAAAAAAACAAACTCTCGCATTTATTATGAGGGATGTATGGTACAAAAACACCTGATTCAGTTCCCGACTGAGGTGGTCAAGCTTTTTGTTGGTGGTAGGCTGTAGCCGTGACTAGTTATCACCCTACTAATTTAACCAAGCGATATACAGTCCTGAGCCCCAATCATGTAAGAATTGTCCATCAAACGTTAAAGATTTTCGTCAAAGTAAAATAAACCATAACTGCATTGGTTTAGAGCTCAATTTCGTCTGCCCATTCTTATACGTTTAGGTAGTACGATACCCTAAACGTATAAGAATGGGCAGACGAAATTGAGCTCTAATTCAATGCTGTCATTGTTTATTTTACTTTGACGAAAATCTTTAACGTTTGATGGACAATTCTTACGTAATCGGGGGGCTGGTTCGATGTTGCGTAGAAACCGATAGGAGTATGGTTTTAATATTTACCAGCCTTACGGTTATCCCGCTATATATACGACTGCCAGATGAGAATACATTCAAAGATAACCTTTCCATTGAACAAAATAAAACAAATGTAGGTCAACTGGGCAAAAGCTTAAATAGGTTAGAACGTGCCTTTTTATCAATTTCATTAAATAAATCTTTAACTGTTAGCATGAACGTGCACGCTAGTCGTTTTTTGAGGCGTTTTCTCATTTTCCTTTGCACTATTAATGACTGTGATCTAGGACACGTTTTATGACGCAATTTACGGCAGCTGGAACTATCGTAAAAGATCTTCACAAGCAATTCGTTCGCTGAAACTGGAGTTTTACTTCTCTAATCTTATTTGGGACTTTAAAGCTAGTGGTCAGAATTTCAATTATGTGGGTCACAAAGTCAACAGATTAAGGTCAACTCAGTCGATTGTATTGGGTAAATCGATGATATTTCAGTGTTTTTAAAAAAAAATTCAAAAAAATAAATAAAAACCGACTTCAAAAACCAATTAGCCGCATGAACTGTCTACCTACTCTTCATTATTGTTGACGTGACTCCACATTGGCACCGACTCCAAAGAATGTTATTATAGAACTAAATTAACTCGTGTATACATGATAAATTAAATTATTTTTTACTTTTTAGTGTTTGTGGTTTTTGAAGTCGGTTTTTATTTTTTTTTTGAAATTTTTTTATTTCACAATTTTTAGTGGCCCCACTGTTTTAAAATACAGGATGTAACCAGAACGAGATATGCTATGCATGGTTAAAACATACTGTTTACAAGACTATCACACTGATCGCGAGCAATTTACTCTTATCCATGAGGAGTTCCGTTCTCCATCTCCGGAGATATTCATCAGATCTTCACCAAACTGAATTGGGATACAGTTATGTTGATTCCATAATATTAATGCAGCTTCTCAAAAGAAGCAGAAAATAAATGAAATGTTTTCTGTTTATGGTATTTCATCTAGGATAACTAGTGTCACTCGTGATTTGGCAGGATTCTACCACCGGTTCGGGAAGAAGTTCTATTGAGAAGAACCACCATACAATTTGAACTTCCGGATCCATAAATAATGACTGTAAATCCGAAAGTGCGCTAGGTTGTTTTCGGCAAAGAAAACTATAAGAATTGTTCATTGTGGAAAACAAAGAGATCTGTCTTAATACAAGTAGATACGCGGCTAAAGTCACGGGTAGAGCTAGTTATACACAAAACCAATAAACACTTTAGCTTTTCAGCTCTATTGCGCAAATAACATTAAATTAAGGCGGGTTCAGATTTGAATACTTATAAGCGTTTTGAATATTCATGGAGTTTAATCAATTTATTTTACGCCGCAATATATTCATTGACGGAATATACCAATATGTAAATAACTAATAATAATTAATCAGAGATCATACTAAATTAATTAATTATTTATTTGGTGATTTACGGTATTAATATATTTATTATTTACTATTACTATTTTACGCATTATATCTTATAAGATGAGAAAGTTAATTTATTATAAAAATACTCGATTTATCCTTCTTTGAATAGATTTTCGTGTATTATTAAATATATAATATAATACAGCGTTGCCTTAACGCTTACAGCCCTGTTACATTATCGTTGACTTTCGTGTTTAAGAATTATAATCCTTATTTTAGGAACGTCAAGGTACGTGACATGAAACTGTCATTTTGAGTAATATTGCTTAAGTATTGCTTTATGCGTTGGCAGTAGGTATGGCCCAAGTACGCTTTCTCTCCAATGGATCTTGAAATTGGGGTGCATGACTGTGAGTTTTCTTAACTAAGTAATTGCGCTTAAATATATACTCGTACATCCTAATATGGGACCAATTAAAGTCAACAATAAATAGTTCAAACATATATCAATATATACTTAGTCATTAGTCTTTAGTAGTAGGTATTCATTACATTTTCTTTTTGAAAGACTAGAAATTCATTTCATTATCACGGTACGTTACACTATCAGTTGTGACAAAATAAAGGCGTTTTTTAACAGAAGTGATCTTATTATAAAGTATTTAATATAAAAAATATAAGATAATGTAGCGTAACTAATCTAACTTTATGTCTACGAAAATTAAAAGTCATAACTACTTTCCATTAAATAATAAAACCGGCCAAGTGCGAGTCGGACTCGCGCACCGAGGGTTCCGTACAATCCTCTAGTAAGTTTTACGATTAATGAATTAAATGAACCGCAAAACTAACTTTGTTTGTAGAAGTTTATTGTTAATATCAAAAAACTATGCTAGTTTTAGCGTTGGTTTTATTTTTCCTGTAAAATATACATTAGCTTCTATTGACCATAATTATTTCAGATTTTTCAATTGGTAAACTTCGGAGATAAGGGGGGGGAACGGATTTTTTTTATTTTAATGATGTTAGGCCACTATTAATACACAACTATTCCAAATTTCATGTCGATAGCTTCGGTAGTTACTGAAATAATCGAGTGTGACGGACGGACAGACAGACAGACGGAGAAAGTCGCACCATAAGGGTTCCATTTTGGTACGGAACCCTAAAAACCTGACTATACATCATCTCTATTGATACGGCCTTCTGTATCCGACCTTTGATCGAGCGGGCAAGAGCCTCTTGAGAAGCTGGTCGAGTCAGCTTTGGAGTTTAGACCGTCGAAGGAAAGCTATACGGCCTTATTACTTTGAGGTAACGAATTGAGGTTAATTTAAGTGCTTTGCATAGACCTACGTAATTATTTTCATATATATAGTCATAAAATGTACTAATAGCTATTATAATATTAACTATAGGTAATACTGAACCTTTGTTTATGGTAATTATTATAGTACAAGGGTCTACTCGTAACGAATGTCCTTTCATTTTAACCCTGGAATTAATTTGTAGTCGGTCTAGCGGTTACCGTGGTACCTGCGTTTGACGTGGTCCAGGGTTCGTTTCCCGGTTCGGACCATAAATATATATTGAGTTTTTCTGATAAGAAATTTTCGCATCTGGCGCGCTTCGCCACTCGCCCCTCGCCACTCGCCCCTCGCCACTTCTGTTTGTCCCACCGCTAAGATCATCATACTTCATATCATACCAATATTATAAACTAGCTGATGCCTGCGACTTAATTTCCGTCTTTAATTTTCCGAAATAAAAAGGAGCCTATGTGTTATTCTAGACTATTATTATCTATCTCTTTGCCAAATTTCATCCAGATCCGTTCCGCCGTTCTGGCGCGATTGAGTAACAAACATCCATCCATCTATCTAAACTTTCGCATTGATAATAATATATATAGTATATAGTAATATATATAGTATATAGTATAGAAAGTGTGTTTGTTTGTTGGTGTATTAGACAAACGAAACGAAACGAAGAGTGATTGAAGGACAAACGTCCTTCAATCACGCTGCAACGGAGCAACGGATCGACGTGATATTGACATGGGTATAGTTGAGGACCTGGAGAGTGACATAGGCATAACTTTTATCCCGGAAAATAAAGGAGTTCTCGCGGGAAAAAACTTAAACCACGCGGAAGAAGTCGTGGGCATCAGGTTAGTTAGATATGTAGGATGAACAGATCATTATTAGTCATCATAAATCTGTCTAGAGATTAGCCGATTGTGGCCAAAATCCTGGGGGTCTACTCTCTTTCTCTCAAACGAAACTTCGCAAACGAACGTAATTAGTCTATTATTAGACCCACTCAAAATCGTTCAATTCAATCGGTCACGAAAATTTTCTATGGATCCGTACTTCGTCTGCGTGTACGAAAACGAAATAGAGAGGAGCATAGAGATAATATTATGTAAAAGAGGAGTTAACGAAATTTCGTTCGTTTGTTTGCGAAGTTTCGTTTTAGAGAAAGAGAGTAGACCCCCTGGTCGGGGTGATATATGAAGCCTCTCATGCGGCTCTACACAAATATATCAACAGTAGAAATATGAAAATAGAAACACCATACTCGAAACACGCGTAACAATACTCAACATACCCATACTTCCCATCCACAAGCGTTGTAGCGAACAATGGCTGACCGGCGAGATTTCTTGCTTGACACCACCCCGACTCTTACTGTGTGCTAATACCTACACCTATGTTCATTATATTATTTGTAAACAATACTGAATGCTGTGACCTTCGTGGCGCAGCGTTAGGCGCTGTTGCCTTAACGTGCGGAGGTCCCGGGTTCGATCCCCGGCAGGGTTTGGAAATTTATAATTTCTGAATTTTCCCTGGTCTGGCCTGGTGGGAGGCTTCGGCCATGGCTAGTTACCACCCTACCGGTAAAGACGTGCCGCCAAGCGATTTAGCGTTCCGGTACGATGCCGTGTAGAAACCGAATAGGGGTATGGGTTTAATATAACTGCCATGCCCCTAAAAGGTTAGCCCGCTATCATCTTAGACTGCATCATTGTAGTGGAAGAAAAAGGTAGCTTGCAAAAATTAGTAGCTATTCGCTAGGCACACTTTAAACAGATTATATTTTCTCAGCCAGCGGCGGTTAACGGCAGCAAAATAACTTAGAAAATTGTCGATCAAATAGTTCTGTCCAGGCAAATCGTGTACTACAATCGAGAGAAATGCAAAGGAATACATTCATTCGATAAAATTCATTCTGTTCGGTGTTCGTTCGCAAATTGCCGCTTCAGGCATTTAAGAAGTTATGTACAGTCGACTTCAAAAGTCAATCCTACTAATATTATAAATGTAATCAAATATCAAATAAATATTATAAATGCGAAAGTTTGGATGGATGTATTGATGGATGTTTGTTATTCAATCACGCACGAACGGCTGAACGGATCTGGATGAAATTTGGCACAGAGATAGATTATAATCTGGACTAACTGACTGGCTACTTTTTATCCTGGAAAACTAAGGAGTTCCCGCGGGAACTAAAAAACCTCTATACACGCGGACGTAGTCGCGGGCATCAGCTAGTAAATAATCCATACTTCCATACTAATATTATAAATGCGAAAGTGTGTCTGTCTTTCTGTCTGTCCGTCTGTCTGTCTGTCTGCTACGCTTTCACGCCCCATCTGTTCAACCGATTTTGCTGAAATTTATTACAGGGATAGGTTGGATCCCAGGGAAGGACATAGGCTACTTTTTAGCCCGGAAAATTAAGGAGCTCCCGCGGGAATCGGAAAAACTTTGTCCACGCAGACGAAGTCGCGGGCATCATCTAGTAAATAATAATTTGATACAGTTCATTAGAATGTAGGTGATATAAAGTTGACATAATTACAGTTTGAGAGCCTTATATATTCTACCACTTAATGGTGTATGACTATTTGGTATACATCACCAAAATTGCATAACAGTTAAAAAAATAGTAAATTAAATTAATAGAAAGTCATGTAAAAGTTTGGATGTTTGTTACTCCATATTTGGCTGAATTAAAACGAAGGCCACATATTATTTTATTACCTTTTACCTACATTTTTAACCACGTGGACGAAGTAGTTGTATATAAATTATTCATCCCACGCAGTAAATGAGCACAGATATAAATAGATAGCAATCTAGACTGGAAATCATCATTCGTAGGAAATAACGTATTTGTCAAAGGGAAATTGGGACGCAAATGTGAAATGTTTCGAGGCAGATAAACGGATGGTATGCAATATGAAATGAGATCTGATAATAGAAATACGAAATTATTTGAATATTCAAATGTATGGGTAGGTACTTAGTTTGTATGGTATATTTACTAAATTGTGAAATTTGGTTTAAGTTTTTCTACGTTTTAAATTAATAATAACGAGGTAAAAAATAGCGCCAGTGTTTTGGGCACCATGTCCATTAACGATCACTTGGACGGCGTAAATTTTTTGTAAATATAATTAGTAATAGTTTTTTCTTAATTTATCATTTCTTTATTTATTTTTTTGTATCCTAATTATATTTTATTATTTATTTTGTATCTTATTCTACAAAAACTAAATTTATTGCCACACAACCCCTGTTTTCGCCTTTCCTGGGAAAGATCGGAAAGAAAGAAAAGTTGTCTGGGAGAGATCGCTTTAGCGAGACCGCCTTTGCACGCTTCACTAAGATTATGCTTCTTTTTTTTGTATTTATATGTTTCTATGTCTCTTGTGTGCAATAAAGAACACAATAATAATAATATATTAATAAATAATAGGAAATAATAAATAAATGTCATAAGATAAGTAAATAGGTAAAGCAAAGTAAATAAATAAATATAGTAAAGTTGTTTGAAAATGGCATAGGTTAGTTTTGTAATATAAAACGGAGAAGAAAATCAAGATACAAATATAAATGTCATAGGTAACGATTTTATTGAAACACATCATTCACTTTACACTTACCTATACTCACAGTTTCATGTTCCTAAGTATTATTTAATCTGTGGTATCGGTGTTGTACTGTCTCTCATCCACTCAGACAGTGGTGGAAAATGGACTAAGGAAGTGACCGAGTGGTATCCGAGGAATGGGAAAAGGTGAAAAGGAAGGCAAAGGAAAAGATGGGAAGATGATTTAAGAGTGGTGGCTGGTGCTACATGGCGCCGAACAACACAGGAGAGGAAGATCTGTAAGGCTCTGGAGGAGGCCTATGTCGCAGGACACACTGATGTTCAATAATAAATTTTGTAAATAAAAAAACTACATAACATTGTAAAATATTTATTCAGCAATAAAGGCTATGATTATGATTATGATTATGATTATCGGTGTTGTAAGAGCATGAACAATTTTAAGTTCTTAATGTTTTGTTAGCGATAGGTTAGTCATAGTAGCAAAAGCATATTTGCCGCACCGTGCATCTGCAGTGGGGCTACACCTTAACAGGCTGTGGATAGTTACAGTTCGCGCGCGAGTTGAATGCAGAGTAAATGGTGACACATACATTTACTCTGCATTCAACTCGCGTGCGAACTATAGATAAAATGCGGTGATAGCCTAGCGGTTTAGAACTTTATACTCCCAGTTTTCTATTCGGGTATTCGAGCCCCGTGCCGGAGGCGTAACTCCGTACTCTAACTTTTCGGAGTTATGTGCGTTTTAAGAAATGAAATATATAGCAATAATATTTTATATTTTATTTATTTTTCTATTTGTTTATTTCTATTCGATCAAGTTGGTGTCTACTGTTTGACTTGATACCTGCTGTTGCAATATACCGACTTTCTTGCTGGTTCTTCTCGGTAGGATAGATTCACTCGACGATTCAAAAGCACTGATCAAAGTCTACTTGAACAAAAAAGATTTGAGTTTGAGTTGAGTTTGAGTTTGATGAAATTCCCAGTTTGGATTTAGTTATCTATTTAAAATATTATGTTTTGCAGTTAAGTTCAAACACTTTTTTAACCAAGTGCGCTTTCGCTCTTACGCTCGTAGTAGCTGTCGGGGCTCTACAAAAATAAATATGTACATCAACATTAAACCAAAAATATTATATTTGTTCATGTTGCGACGGTATAGAACGACGACTCTATAACGTCGATATGGAACAGCCGTAGGCGACTATAATAAGATTGCCCAAATGTTAATCAGTATGAAATTATACAAAATAATTTCATTTTTGTGCCTTTGGGTGTTGAAACCCTGGGGTCGTGGGGCAAAGATGCTAGATTCTGTTTTAAGGATCTATCTTCTCGTCTCACAGAGTCCACAGGTGACCGGAGGGCTGACAGTTACCTCGGCCAACATTTAAGTTTGGCTATTCAGTGGGGTAACGCAGCCAGCGTTCTGGGCACATTGCCTCAATGCAGCGGCTTAGATGATCATATTTTTAATGTTTAGTTAAAATTTAGATTTAAATGTATTTCATAGTTTTAGTTTGAATTAAATAAAATTAATTAATTTATCAGTTTTCCTTCTAAAAAAAGTTACACTCAATGCTCAGATTTCCACGAATATTGCGAGGTTATCCGCGGAAGCAAACTTTTATATCGCATTGTAAAATATAATTTTCCACACACGATATTTCCGCAACAATTTAGTGAGAACAATAAACCCAGAGACACAGTGGAACAATTATTTGATATTGATCACATTCCCACAGCGGGCCTTGTGCATTGTTATAGAAACTCTATCAGTTCGTACATCGCTAAGATTCCTCGTTTTTGCTAGCGAAACCTATGGTTAGATATAGTTGTTTTATGAAATTAATATTATTCTTTCCTCATACGCAGACATTTTACACTTGTTTTAAAATGAATAGGGTCGCAGTGGCTTGATAATTACTGGTAATTTGGTGCGGATGCGTGCCTGCAATACAAATTAAGGCCCTCCATAATTCCGTACACTACAGCCTTCTTATATTCTATGTATTCCTAAAAATAGTAATTCAGTTCAAGGTATATCATTATATTATGTGAGAAACTTATTACGCATAAGATCTCTTAATTCCGGGAAAAAATACGGGCCTATATCCGTCGCTGGGATACTAGGTAGGTAGGTATCTACCTTTCGCCAAAATCGTCTTGCAGCAATACGTAACGTTTCAAATAATTAACGTTCAACAATAATGATTTCCTATTTCCTATTAATGCAACGTTAATTATTTGTACATAATAATATTGAATTTATTTTATAGATGAATGTTATCAAGACATATATCACGAACCGAACTTATTGCTCAGTAATCCAATATGAAATAATATACCTACAATTCTGCGGCCAAGTATTATGAAACAGCTAATGTAAAATCATTTTTCTCTCAAGAAATTTCTAGTTGTAAGAGAAAATACACTACGGACCGAATAGGACAAAATGCGAAACTTCTATGCCTTACCTAGGCAAATGACGTGTTGTCTTTTCACGCTAGTGTTCGTGCCAAATAAAAGTAAAGAACGCGGAGTTTATGTCCATAGAACAATTTTTTCCCCTAAATTGTGTTTTTACTGTAAGGGTATGCTGTCCAAAAGTGTTTAAGAATTATTATCCTTATTTTAAGTACGCTTTCGTACGTGACATACAACTGTCATTTTTAAATAATAGTGGTTTATGCGATAGTAGTAACCCACCAGCAAGTTTCAATTTTTAATTAATACTGTTTTATGCGATGCTAGTAAGTAACCCCCTAACAAGTTTCAACGTCAGTCTGGAAAGGTTTTTTTTCTCGAGAAGTTGGATTAATTTGGTCTATGGTTTTCTTAAGTTTTTCATTACTGTGTTGTTCGTTCGTTTGCTATTCGTAAACTCGAAAAATCACAAAAAATGTTCCAAAGTTCCAACCGTTTTAATATGGAACGTTTACAATATTTTCTCCTTGAGATGACGATATCTATCAATGTAAGGTATTTTCATTTGTGTCATGTAGTAGGTTTTTAATGTGTAGCCAAATATAATATATATTATGCATATCGAATTGGAATGTGAATGAAACTCGATATAGGAATACGGAGAAAAGTTTAGCAAAATGCTGCAAATATATCGGCAAACATTTCACGTTCAGATATCCCGTCTATGTGACATGATGGAATTCCATTCGAATTATATATTTCGATGGAGAGAAATTCACATGAACCTTTTTATTACCTACCGACTCTATATTATGACTTTTATTAACGTCTGAGCCGCGAAATTTATTTTTTCGTGCTAGGATTGGAGTTAAGTAAAAAATATAAATTAACTAATAAAACTGTTTTTTTAATATAAGTATATAATTTTAAGAATTTAAAAAAAGGCTTAGAGCGAAAGCACACCCATGGACTAGACAAGACAAAAAGTCGGAGTTACGTCATCGGAGGGGAACCTATCCATGTCCTGTCTCGTTAGTATGTGTGGCCCCCGTATAAAACGGTGTACCTACGCGCAATTTTCTGTACGCCAAAAATAAATTTGCCAGGAGTGTTTTCGCTCGCATAATATGACCATTGAATAGTTAAATAATACCTATTCAGTACATATTACTGACGTAATATAGTGTGTAATATGTTTATTTTTATTAAAAACATCATCCTTTCTAGAGTTTTTGTGGCCTTGAACTGCCTATTTAAATAGGTAACTCTACCGAGCGGTACTAACTGTATTAACTAAACCCATTTTAAAACGATTGAAATTTAAACACTCACCGCCTTAAACAGAATTAAATTGTCCTTAGCTATTTCATAATTTGTGCCTTACTCAATAGTCTAACAAGTTTCTGCCTAGATGCGTCTAAAGTACAGACAGGTTACCAATAATATCCTGTACAACTTGTACCGGCTGGGGCACTAAGGGCAAAATCACACTACGGTCAGGGCAGGACTAAACGTCAGAGCGTATCGTCGGCGCACTTATTACAAGCTTTTATTGAAGTGAAAACTTCTTTAGCCGCGTTGAGCACTTTTTGGTAGGGGGTAAGTTTGTGGATTCGCGTCACCGACATGCTCCGCGTCGACATGCTCGCGTTGTTACGAAGACAAAATGTCTTAAATATAAATATACCACATTCGTTATTAAACTTTAAAGTCATAGATTTAAGGTTTATATTTAAATAATAAATAAGATTAATTTTTTTTTAAGTTTTCACTTATATCGGCAGTCCCTACGACTGCCATTTTTTTTAGTTTCATCTGTCCCGGTGTCTGTCTGTAATCAAATCTTGCAAGTTAAATTTCACTTCCCCGTTTCCGATTGAGCTGAAATTTTGCATTCACGTTTTGTTTGGATGACAATACATGGTCATCTAAGTGACGTCATTCTAAAACCAATATGGCGGACATCCAAAGATGGAGGACTAGCTATTCTTTTCACGCGGACGTTTTTTCATGTCCAGCGTCCCTAGTCGCAGCTTTTTTTACCTATTCGAACGCGTTAAAGTTAACTGTAATGTATGGAATTGAACGAGCGCCATCTGTCATCAAGCGCTTGACAAATCCATACAAACTTAAACGCGATCGAATCTGTAGAAAATCTCACACTTGTCCTCCTGTCCGTAGTGTGTTTTCGCCCTAAAGACAACTTCCTTTCAATACTGGACACCGGCGCGGAGTTTAGAAATTAACTCTGCTTACCTCGGTTATTATGAAACGTTATTTAATCGTTTTACCAATGCATAATTTCTTCCCCATTCCTTCGCGTGTTAGCATATAAAAATGCTAAGCAGATACTGTAATAATTATGTATTAGCAACTGGCATCGTTGCAGTTCAATGTTGAAACTCGGGGAAATTATAACTTCCTCATGTGAACAAAATTTATGCATAACTAGCTGATGTCCGCGACTTCGTCCGCGTGGTTTAAGTTTTTTTGATTCCAGCGGGAACTCCTTAAATTTCCGGAATAAAAAGCCTATGTCACTCTCCAGTTCCTCAACTATACCCATGCCAAAAATCACGTGATTCCGTTGCTCCGTTGCGACGTGATTGAAGGACAAACCATCAAACCAACGAACCAATAAACCAACAAACAAACACACCTTCGCATTTATAATATTAAGTATGATATGATAGGCAATCATTATATGGTGACACATACATTTACTCTGCACTCATCTCGCGCGCGAACTGTAGATGCCAAGTGCGGTTTGGCAGACTTCATACACCTTTCAGAACATTATGAAAAACTCTCGGGCTTGCAGGTTTCCTCACAATGTTTTCCTTCACCGTTTAAAGCAAGGAGGTACTAATTTTTTTTTTTTTTTTAAACGCACTAACTACGGAATGTTATAGAGGTGCGTCCCGGAAATTGAATCCCTGACCACCCAAATAGGAAGCCGAACGTCTAAACCTATCTGCACCGCCTTGCCTAAAAATCCAAATTACAATCATACTAATACCTATTATGATTGTAATCCTTTTTTATTGTTTAAAACTAAACTTTACATTAATACTTACGTTGGCCCCCAGGAGCACACCAGACACAATTAAAATAATTAAAAATCACAGTGTCAAGAAGGGTTAAATTGCATCAAACATACCTTTTCAAAGTCGTGAGTATTCGTTAGTCTATACTTATAATAAAACTGTAACAGGTCCAATTCTGTACATTGAAGATATTTTGAAAATTTTTTTTGGAGGGCACTCATTATTCGATACTGAAGCCAAATCTGTATTTTTTTTCATTTTTGTCTGTCTGTCTGTCTGTCTGTCTGTCTGTCTGTATCTTGGCCGCGCATCACGCCGAAACTACTGAATGAATTCAAACGAAACTTGGCACGATTTGAGCCCATACTACGAGGTAGGACATAGGATACTTTTTATCCCGAAATTCCACCCCTAAAGGGGTGAAATAGGGGGTGAAAATTTGTATGGAAGTCCGTCATTTCTCAAGTTATATCGATTAAACTTGGTATATAAGCTACTGGTTGAAAATGAAGAAATACCTGTTTCACAGTTTTTGCAAATTTTACCCCCGAAGGGGTGAAACAGGGGTTGAAAGTTTGTATGAAAGTCCTTCATTTCTCAAGTTATAGCCATGAAACTTGATATATGAGCTGCATGTTAAAAATGAAGACATACCTGTTTCACAGTTTTTCAAAATTTCACCCTCAAAGGGGTGAAATAGGGGTTGAAAGTTTGTATGAAAGTCCTTCATTTCTCAAGTTATATCAATGAAACTTGGTATACAAGCTACCGGTTAAAAATGAAGAAATACGTGTTTCACAGTTTTCGTAAATTTTACCCCCGAAGGGATGAAATAGGGGTTGAAAGTTTGTATGAAAGTCCTTCATTTCTCAAGTTATATCCATGAAACTTGGTATATGAGCTGCGGGTTAAAAACGAAAACATACGTGTTTCACAGTTTTTCAAAATTCCACCCCCAAAGGGGTGAAATAGGGGTTGAAAGTTTGTATAAAAGTCCGTCATTTCTCAAGTTATTTCGATGAAACTTGGTATATCCACGCGGACGAAGTCGCGGGCATCAGCTAGTAGGAAATAATTTGCTAAGAAATTTCATATCAATATTCATGTGGCCAATTTGATTCGAAGAATTCCTTTCCTTAATAATATTGTAGTGTTTTAAAATTCAAATATTGCTGTTATTCAACTAATAACTGTCATAAAGAAATTAATACAATTTAAAACCAAATCAATATATTTTTTCAACAATATGTCGTAAAAGCTTGCTCTTTTTTTTTTTTTTTTTTTTTTATCCACTACAAGTTAGCCCTTGACTGCGATCTCACCTGATGGTAAGTGATGATGCAGTCTAAGATGGTAGCGGGCTAACCTGTTAGGGGCATGGCAGTTATATTAAACCATACCCCTATATACGGTTTCTACACGGCATCGTACCGGAACGCTAAATCGCTTGGCGGCACGTCTTTGCCGGTAGGGTGGTAACTAGCCACGGCCGAAGCCTCCCACCAGGCCAGACCCGGGACCTCCGCACGTTAAGGCAACAGCGCTCAACACTGCGCCACGGAGGTCGTCAAATTATTATTATGGAGATACGAGTATTTATTACAATTTTGGTATTAAATTATAATCGAATACATTTTTATGGAACATAAACGTCATTTATATTACACATTTAAATGTATTATGATATCGATTTATCAATGTAATTTTTCTGATTTCTCCTAACGCTATGCGAGATGATGTAGTCTTACGTATGTTTATACAGAAGTGTTAAGGCGTTGTGACTCGAACGCGGACGCTTTGATATTCTTCATATTTTGTGTTAAGTTTTTAACCTCGACGCTACATGGCAGAACTTTTGCTTATCACCCATTAGTAAAGTCTTTATCACTAACTTCCTCTAGATCTCCTTTTTCCGTTACCACCACGGTCTCCACCACTCTCAGGTGGAACTTGACTTCCAAAGACGTTACAGATTAGGAGACAGCGTGGCTAATTCTGTTATACACAATCTCATGAACAATACTAAAATGAAAGGTCTAAATTGCTACCCTTTCATGATGCTCCCTGCGGAAAAGGGTACCTATCGCTCACAACACAGATTCTATTAAATGTAATCACTAGAAAAACAATTGGACCAGTCAATCTATACTACTCGTAATATTATAAATGCGAAAGTTTGGATGGATGGATGTTTGTTACTCAATCACGCCGGAACGGCTGAACGGACCTGGATGAAATTTGGCACAGGGATAGATTATAGTCAGGAATAGCACATATAGGCTACTTTTTAGCCCGCAAAAAATAAAGAGTTCCCGCGCGAACCAAAAAAATTTGATCCACTCGGACGAAGTCGCGGGCATCACACATCAGCTAGTTTAGTATAGTGTAGAGCCTGGTGTACTACAAATTTATCTACACAGTTAACATAGATAGGTAGGTATATCCAGGGGCGTGCACGACATAGAGGCATAACAGCATTGCTTACCCTTCTTAAAAAGCTCAATGCTTATTTTTTACCAAGACCTGCTTGAAAATTGGTATCTACTTTACCAATGCCTGCCCTGGCTTCGAATACTGTGCACGCCACTGGGTATATCTACATAGTTAACATAGATAGGTATATCTGGTCCACCAGTCATGAGACTGACCTTCAAAATTCGGCCAATTAATCGTGGGAGCTTCTAACAATCGGAACCGGTGGTAATGCGCCGTGTGACCTCACCTTATTGTTTTAAATATTTCGTTCTCATTTCTTGAGATTGAATGAATGGATAGGCAAGTTTGTGGGAATTACAGTAGGTACGGTTTAATTGGGTTAAGGTTGGGTTGTATCAGTACATACATTCTTAGGGAAGTTTTTATTAGGGTTCCGTACCCAAAGGGTAAAAACGGGACCCTATTACTAAGACTCCGCTGTCTGTCTGTCTGTGTCTGTCTGTCTGTCTGTCTCCAGGCTGTATCTCATAAACCGTGATAGCTAGAAAGCTGAAATTTTCACAAATGATGTATTTCCGTTGCCGCTATAACAACAAATACTAAAAATTTAAAAAATATATATATATTAAGGGGGGTCCCCATACAATCAACGTGTTTTTTTCGTATTTTTTTGCTCAATATTAAAAACGGTAACAGGTAGACGGTTCAAATTTTCACAGAATATTAACTTGTATATTACCTTTCAAAATAAATAATTAAATATCAATAAAGTAAATATTAAAGGGGGGCTCCCATACAACAAACGTAATTTTTATTTTTAATACGTCATAAATCGTAAAACTAACTACAGGTTTGTACGGAACCCTCGGTGCGCGAGTCCGACTCGCACTGTTTTTTTTTATTTATTTACTATTACAAAACTTATATCTATCCTTAAAGGTAACCTGATGCGATAGGTAAGCTTACTTTATATTTCAATAAAAATAATATATACTTACCAAGTGATTTAGCGTTCCGGTACGATGCTGTGAAGAAACCGGATAGGGGTACGGGTTTAATATAAAGCTGCCATGCCCCTAACAGGTTAGCCCGCTACCATCAGACTGCATCATCACTTACCATCAGGTGAGATCACAGTCAAGAGCTAACTTGTAGTGGATAAAAAAAAAATTAAAGGTTTACCTCATTAAGTAACTACAATAGTACGTCCAATGCTTAATAAAAATCTAGATCCAATGAACAGCTGAAGAGGTCCCTCTGTTCAGCCACCGCGTTGTCCACGTCCACCAGTTTTACCAATGGACCCAGAGAACCAAAGCATATAGATGAGCTAATTAAAGCTAATAAATTGACTAGACTAGCCATGTTCTTAAATTATCACCTAAAATGCATTTTGTAATAACATCGAATTTGATTTCTCTTTATAATAAATGCTGCGCTGCCCGCGACTTTGGTTGGATTTTGGTTTTTCACAACTACCAAGGGAACTGAATCGGACGGATTTTCCGGGATAAATAGTAGCTTTTGTCAGTCTCGTTTTCTATTAAAAAATCCAGTCAGCACGGCTGCGGCGTGATTGAAGGACTATTAAGCAAATTATGGGCCTCTATATCTTCTTCTTATTTTATTTTATGGATTTTACTAGCTGATGCCCGCGACTTCGTCCGCGTGGATTGAGGTTTTTCGGTTCCCGCGGGAACTCTTTAATTTTCCGGGATAAAAAGTATCCTATGTGCTATTCCAGACTATAATCTATCTCTGTGCCAAATTTCATCCAGATCCGTTCAGCCGTTGGAGCGTGATTGAGTAACAAACATCCATCCATACATCCATCCAAACTTTCGCATTTATAATATTTATTTGATTAGTGCCACGCCAGCACCCTCTATATCTTGTTAGCTAATCTAAAGTACCTACCGACCTTAAGTCGCTTAAGTTGTCACGAATAAGCCATCATCCATTCGTCTCCAGTAAGTCTCCACAGTGCCTCATGTTCCAAGTACTCTTCTCACGAATCCCAATCTGCTGTAGTTTCCGTATACATTTATACGCAATACATCAGCGAGCTAGGTTCTCGGGAAGGCAAAATAAAGTTAGATTGATGTTTGCAGTGCCAGGCAAACGACTCTAATTTATTGAGAAGATTCTTTTTAAATATGCTCTTTGCGATTGCGACACGACTCCGACTGTAAAGTGTGTAACCTTTCTCACTGCCAAGGGTCACTGGTAGAGATCTCTTATAGAGATAAGTGTTTCCTTGTCCACTATGTTTCTGTTTTTCTACGTATTGTATAACTTTTTGGTACAAAAAAAAAAAAAAAATCGCTTCTTAGTTTACTGCCTAAAATCATCACCATTCATCTTAATTTCAACCCATAGCCGGCTCACTACTGAGCACGAGTCTCCTTTTGACAACCTCCCTGGCGCAGTGTAGATCGCTGTTGCCCTAACTTGGGAGGTCCCGGGTTCGATTACCGCTAGAGTCAATTTGGCAATTTATAATTTCAGAATTTTCTCTGATTTGGTCTAGTAGGAGGCTTCGGCCGTGGCTAGTTACCACCCCTTTTTTTCCAATCCTACCGGAAAAGACGTAATGCCAAGCGATTTAGCGTTCCAGTACGATGCTGTGTAGAAACTGACTAGGGGTATGGGTTTAATATAACTGCCATACCCCTAACAGGTTAGCCGCTACCATCTTAGATTGCATCATCACTTGGATACCATCAGGTGGGATCTCACCTGATGGTAACACTAACATTACCCCACCACCACACATACCCCGTGAAGGGCAAACTTGTAGTGGAATTAAAAATTTTTTTTTGAGTTTAGCCTTTCTAGAATTATTTTCATAGAATACAACCACGAAAGATTGAAAGAAAAGAGGAAACTAATTAGCAACATTTTAAAACTAGCTGTTTCTTTTCGAGATAAGATTATAGCACAGTGACGGTAGATCCCTATATGTAGACTATATACCAGAAGACAACAGACGAGGAACCGCTCGCCACAAGCTGCACCAAACCGCATGGATAGCACAAAAAATCATCATGTGACACTACCTTTAAACAGAAGCTCGGCGCGACGGACGGCCAGTCGAAGAAAAAATTTTCATGGTCATGCGCTACTTTCTTTATTTCCGTGTAGGAACCTGTGTCGAGTCCACTGAAACATCTTCCTACCTTATGCCATCCAACCACATCCTTTCGGTAGTCCAGGTGCCTTTTCCCGGCTATCTTGCTTTCGAAAAACATTGCAGTGTTCCAGCTGAGACTCCAGCTGTGATTAACCCCACAGAAGCAGGGAAACAGCTTATGACACTAACGATACAGGAACAAAAGATTGCCTTGCCATCGTATCGGATCCTGTCCGATGCTTATCACTGCAAAAAAACGAATCAATTTGTTTGCAGGGCGCCAATTGCGCTTAATCACTTAAGACTCGCCCACTTTGCTTATACTAAATTTATTCAACCAGAAACAGGTCGACGTTTATTTAGCTTTCTGGATGAGATACGAATATTTGAATAAACAGCAGTTTTGCTTCAGTGATTTTTTTGTAAAAACGAGGTTGAAACGGTAAGGGATAAGGGCCACTGGTTGTACGCTTGTGTCTACACAAAGTTTTATACTGAATTGACTCGAAATGGTCTACACAATTCTTTCAAACCTGTTCTCCTTTTCGGAAAGGAAATACTTACCTACACGGGTAGGTTAATTAAGTCCTGTTACTGTATAATTCATGTTATTGTGAATACCGAAGTCACAATCGTGCATTGTAGAGTCAACATCTCCTGAGAATGCTCCGGTGTCGGAGTGAAACGTACGTTGCGGGTATTTTGAATGATTTATGTGGTGTGGAGAATATATCGCGGGCCGCAAGTTCAAGATACGCACTGTACCACATAGATTTACCATCTGTGGCGGATTATAGCAAATTAAACTTCCGCAAAGCAACGCCTGCTTCTATCCAATACCGAAGTGATTAAAAATAACTAGTCAAAATTTTGGTCAACCCAGCTCTTAGCTAACTAAGAGGTGTCAAGGATGCTAGAGGTGTAATGGGGTAATCTCTTCTCGCTAGTATGTACACGTATAGATGATTAAGTTGTACCCGTTCAGTTTCATAACCTTCAACTCATAGTAGGTACATAGAGATCTTTTCTATATTATCTCTCTGAGTGAAATATGTGCAAGGGTAATCCTATTAAGAACAAAAGAAGCGCGTATTCATTGCGCATATTAAAATAAATTATACAAAAAGTTCGTTGATTAAAAGCGGAATATTCAAATGACCACGAAAAAATAATTTACAAGTAAAATTTAAACAATGCCATGGATTCACGGCCGGGTAAACATTAAACAACAAGAGGCTGCAATGTGAGGTTTCGCGTATAACTACACAACACTCGTGCTCTATACGGCTTACACAACATACTCGAAGTTTTTATTTATGTATTTTATATTAATATTTTTACCGCTGAACGGAATGGTGAAGGACTATAAAATATCCATAATATATATAGGTATAACTCATTCATACAACCTCGTAGCTAAAATGCCTAATGCGTTTTGGGTAAGAGGTTGTGCGTTAGCTTATTACCATTTCCTTAAATACTATCACATTAAATTTGACTTGCTGTGGATTTTTTTCTCAGGACTCTCAGGCCATACTGTCTTCACGGCAGCTATATAGCCACCCGGGCTATTTCTTTCTGTTCTAAGCATGGTTGTTTCAAATTCTTAGCAGCTTCCTTCAATTCTGACATGTCTCCAGCTATCCTGTGGATATTCGGACACACCGGAATTTATTCCATAGGTATCCGGATTCATATGGGTTGATGATAGTATATTTTGATTGATGTAGTGATCTCGCTTCATACGGCTTATGCATCATTACTTTCTACTGCGTATTCCTTTTGCTGTGGTTTTTTGCGTACACGCAATACCTGCGGCTTTGTAACAACTTATTTTTAATTAGATTAGAATAGGAAAAGAATAGAATTGATTTAAATAAAAATATATTATGTACTTAATACATTATTTTAAATCAAAAGAAAATGTAAGAACTATGAAAAGTTAGTTACGGAAATTTAAATTTATTTATTTAATATTTTTAGAAACACATTTAAAATTCTATGCATATTAATTGTTTAAATCAATACGCAAGCTAATCGTAAAAGTTAATTACTATGTTTATTTTGATGATTCTGTCACGACTCACGACCAAGGTAAGGTCTATTGGTACCAGTAATGCTTTACTAACCAAATCTGCTGGATGGGAATTATTCGAATAAAAAAAAGAAGGAAATAAGACATCAAGGGGTATTGCTACTAAAAGATCCCATAACAGCATCCCATTTCCAATCGTTAATTCAATAAGTTTCCTAATGTAATTGATCTTCCATTGTGTCTACTGATAAAATACATTATCACAAAAAACATAACACAAAGAAAGTTTGCTTGTAAATAAATAACGCAATGTTGTCGAGTTTTTACCCTGTTATTTTCGCTACTAAATTTAAACGCACATTAAAATGCTTTCACTGTTCACCGCGCAATAATCCGCGGTTTGAAAACGACAAATATTATAATATTCACAAGCTTGTTGTAGACATAATTGCGATGCTTGAGGAGTTTTAGAGGTGAAATTCCTCAAGCGTAAGTTTGATATTGAATAATATTGTGATTCATGTTAATATGTTTGTCACCAAGTTTGCGTGTTTAATTTATATACAACGTAGGTATATATTACCGACTGTATGTTTATGGAAAAAATGCTTGTGAAAAGGTGATTTTCATAAGGCGTACAGGTCGATTCCATTTTGTAGCCATGAAAAATGTACCAGGTTATCCAGGAAAGCAAAATTCTAAATCTATTTGTATAGATAGGTACCTATACTTTTACAAAGCTGTCTTGTCCTGAATCCTGATCTATCAACGCAGCTTAGACCGCTGAGGTTAGGAACTTGATTATTGGAAATTTCACCTCAAAGGGAATAAAAAGGGGATGTAAATTCATACCTACTTGGTTAAAAATGTAGGGATAAGTACCTAAGTGGTTTAGGAATTTTTGGATACACATTCCATCCTCAAAGGAATTTAACAAGTTCAAAGCGAGCAAAGGAGGGACGGGATAAAGCGCAAAACACACAGGAAGCCGGTTGCGGGTCGGGTCGGGATCCTTGCATGAGACGCGCTGCTCGTTGTCTTCCAACACAATGCGGGCGCGGGTTGATGGCGGGTCGGGCGCGGGCGTACCTTCAAGCTTGCCAGCGGCAGTGCAAGGTGATGCAAGTGCATATTGATTGAAATTTGAAATCAATCCGCTGCCATATTCTTGCTTTCAAAACAATATTTTTTATAGTAAGTATAAAACAAATAAATCCACTCCCGCCACGCGCCAGACCCGCGCCCGCGTTTTGTGTGTTTTGCGCTTAAGGGTGAAAGCACACTTAGGACTGGAAAGTTCAAAATGTCCTCGAGAGTCGCAATAGTCTATGACGTCCATGGAAACATGTTTTGTTCTGTCGCGCTAGTTTGTGCATTTCCAAGTGCAATCACGCGTAATATAGTCCCCGGTCCATAGCGTGTTTTCGCACAAAATGACAAAATTTAACATAGTAACTGCATCCTACGGCATACCTATAGTCCGCACGCGAGCTCTGCGGAATCCTATGGAATGTTAAAGTAATGAGCTAGAGTTGTTTAAAGTACAAAATAATACTGCTATCGCAAAATTACTCGCGTCAAGCTCGTAACTAGTGCTGGGAGCGAGCTGGATATGGAGCGACGATCGGGGGTGGCGTACAGCCGTCTCATTCCTCGGAGCTCGTGCGCGGACTATACTTGTTAAGCATAGCTGGTATTAGTTTGTATCATGTTATATAAACGGAATTAACATCCGTGGACCATGACAGTGTTGTTACGCCTAAGATTAAATTTCTAAACCACATTGACACTTTCACTGTCCTATCCCATTATAATCTGCGAGGTCACAAAATAATAACAGCACAATGGTTTCCAGTTACGACGTATTTTATACCCAGGATGAACCTGGCGTGGCTAGTATAGTTTCTTATCCATTGAGGATTTCAGACGAAAGTTCATAAATGGTTTAGAATAAAATAGTCATTGTATATAAAACAAATTTGTATTTAAAAGGATACCTGTCTTAGGCCCGCTTGCGTAACATCCTTAAATCGTATTTAAAATCGTCCTAAACGCATTTATACGGTTAAATACAATTAGCGTCTTGCACAACGTAAATTTTTCTGCTAAGTACAATCACAGAATAGGTAATAGTAGTAAGTACAATTAGCGAACTGTCAAATTTAAACATCCCAGAATGGCTATTTAACGGCGCTAAACGTATTTAAGCTGTTGTCATTGCTGTCAGTTGTGTTATGAATTTAATAACAAATAAAAAAATGTATTTCTCTGTAAAGCGTAAAGAGTGGACCAATTTGACGAATATTATTGAGCACACAATGGATTTTTTCGAACTACATTCTGACGACAACGAAGAAATCATAGAATATTATTATAAGTAGACCTCGACTATTCCTAGCACGAACTGATCTGTTCAACAGTTTTCCAGAAGACTGTGAGAATATTTTCGCCTGGATGCAGAGATCGGTAGAAATAGAAAAGGCTACTTTTCTATAATACTCAGTGTGTAGCTGCTGCTAACCTACCTATCAGTTCTAATTGTTGTGGCTAGATAGCACGTATCAGCACATGATTCAAATATATGGGACAACTGTAAAATAAAACGCATCATAAAAGTCATACAGAAGTATATCCCGCATGAAATAAACGTGTTTGAGTTTAAAGAAAGCACGGGAAAGTGTAGCGCTAGCCATCGACCCCCCTAGGTAGATGGGCCGAGTCGCAGGGAGCCGCTGCATCCGTGACACAAGACTGCGGCGTGTGGATGTCCTACAATAAACCTATGTACCGATCTTGATGAAAATTTGCAGAGATAGCTTACATCCTAGGCATAAACATAGGACACTTGATATCCAAGAAAATTAAAGGGTTAAAAAAGAAAGAGAGATTGAAGTTAATTGAAAACAAAATAAATAATAATATTTCTTTTTTGTTCGTCTGCTTGTTTTATTGCATCAGCTTTTTTACATTCTATGATGGAAGAATTAGTTCTATCGTCCTAAACATTACTTTATTTGTTCCACGCTTTACTAAAATTGGGTCCCCCGACACCTGCTTTGTTGCGTTAAATCCAATTCAGATTATTTTAAGCCAATATTTACTAAATTAATTTTATTATGGCTGTTCCAAAGTCATTGGGATGTTTTGGACTTTGAAGTTTGAATTGCGTTTTGAAAAAAAATTACGTTTCATTTCATGCGTAGTTGTAATGCAAACACAATTTCCTGTCAATCCATCACAAATGGTATGAAATGGAACGCAATTACTGCTTTACCGACTCGCTAAACCGATTTAGTTAAATGACATCCAAAAGAGCCTCGTGCAAGACGATCATAAATGCGATTAGGATAAACATGTTTACACAATTAAATACATTTAACTAATTTTATTTAGGAGATATTTAAATCAAACGTTACGCAAGTGGGCCTTAGAGTTTGTCATGCATTGATGAAGCGGAATTTAAAGCATGCTTGAGGTTGTTATTGTGGGTTGTTATGATAAATATGTTGTCTTCTATATAATATGTTGTCTTCTTGCGGCGGAAGAAAGTTTCCATCATAGTGTCGTTGTATTTTGTAGTTATATTACCATAAACAATACAGAATCTGAGGCAATAGTGCCTACTAGTAGTAGTACTGCTACTAGTAGTAGTACTAGTAGTACTGCTAGTAGGTACTGTTATATTATGTATCTATAGAGATAGCTACCGTACCGTAACGAATGAAATTAATATCAAAGTGTAAGACTACTTATCAAATCTTGATCAGAATCAGTGGAGAGTCTAAATGGTAATGTGGTGGTAATGGTGTGATTTTCTGTTGAACACACACTCAAAGCTAAACTTAATTAAATAAGAGGTCTAAATGCATTGCTATCCCCTTTTATTTAAAGAAACCCAGTATATTATCATGACCCGTTTATTTATTCGCACGTCTGATAATCCGATTGTCCATGTGCCCATAGCATAGCAACTTACCGAAGTTCCTATACAAAGCTGAAGCGGCCGACGCCTCCAAAGCGTGGTAAATTTTGTTAAGTATATATGAAAGGCACTAAGGTGAGACCATTGGAGTAGATACACATCATTGGGTGAGACTAAGACAATGCAAAAACTCACTAGGGACAAAAAAAGCTGTCAAAAAGTCTAAATATGTAACTTATTTTTACATGATAATAAAACAAGACATGCTGGGGCAAAACTTCGTTCGCCTCTGACGCAGACGTTTTGTGTTTTCGCTCTCTCCTTCTTCTTTCGTCTAGCTTTTTCCCATTAGGTACTTGGGGTCGGCTCTCCTCGTCTTTTTGCGCCTAGGCATTCTGTCTTGGGTTGTCTCCTCCGATGCTGTGAAGCTAGCCGAAGACATGGGCACCTGGACGACCGAAAGGAAGTGATTCGATGGTATAAGGTAGTGGACTCGAAAGTTCGAAACAAGTACCTACTTGAAATAAACCTCCTTTCCTTTTTGACGACCTCCGTGGCGCAGCGTTGAGCGCTGTAGTCTTAACGTGCGGAGGTCCCGGGTTCGATCCCCGGCAGGGTCAATTTGGAAATTTATAATTTCTGAATTTTGCCTGGTCTGGCCTGGTGGGAGGCTATGGCCGTGGCTAATTACCACCCTACCGGCAAAACGTGCTGCCAAGCGATATAGCGTTCCGGTACGATACCGTGTAGAAACCGAATAGGGGTATGGGTTTAATATGACTGCCATGCCCCTAATAGGTTGGCCTATTAGGCCTAATAGGTTGACTATCTTAGACAGAATCGTCACTTACCATCAGGTGAGATCGCAGTCAAGGGCTAACTTGAAGTGGATTAAAAAAAAACTAAAACTTACAAAAAAAAAAGAGTAAAAAGAAAGACAAATAAAAGTTTGTTTAATGAAATTGTCAGTTCTGCTTCATAAAAGTCAATTCCCTGGCAAAAACACCTGGTCGTACAATAAAACGTCGGTAAAGACCTCGTTATATGCATGAGCGGGCTCGCGTGCCGTCTGTCTCGTTTCCATTTTATTTCTATCTAGCTTTTGCGCCGGTCTACTCACATGGAAATTGAAAGTTTTCATTTATACTTGCTTAAATTTTCCAGCATTTGTGACCTTTTTTGTTCTTTTTTTAGGGTTCCGTAGCCAAATTTGGCAAAAACGGAACCCTTATAGATTCGTCATGTCTGTCTGTCTGTCTGTCTGTGTGTCCGTCCGTATGTCACAGCCACTTTTTTCCGAAAGATTTTCACACAAAACTAGAAAAAAAACAATAAATTTTGGGGGTCCCCATACTTAGAACTGAAACTCAAAAATTTTTTTTTCATCAAATACGTGTGGGGTATTTATGGATAGGTCTTCAAAAATGATATTGAGGTTTCTAATATCATTTTTTTCTAAACTGAATAGTTTGCACGAGAGACACTTCCAAAGTGGTAAAATGTGTGTCCCCCCCCTGTAACTTCTAAAATAAGAGAATGATAAAACTAAAAAAAATATATGATGTACATTATCATGCAAACTTCCACCGAAAATTGGTTTGAACTAGATCTAGTAAGTAGTTTTTTTTTAATAATTTAAAACTTACTACAGGTTTGTACGGAACCCTCGGTGCGCGAGTCCAACTCGCACTTGGCCGGTTTTTATTCCACTACAAATTAGCCCTTGACTGCGGTCTCATCTGATTACGTTACAAGTATTACACCTACTGACTTGTGGGTCACTGGATGTGAGACCGGTTGCTTCCGGTTGCTGATTAAGTGATGATGCAGTCAAAGATGGTAGCGGGCTAACCTGTTAGGGGTATGGCAGTTATATTAAACCCATACCCCTAGTCGGTTTTTACGCGGCATCGTATACCGATCGTTTGGTAAGTCTTTTCCGGTAGGGTGGTAACTAGTTACGGCCGAAGCCTCCCACCAGACCAGACCAGAGAAAATTATAAATTCCCAAATTGACCCTGCCAGGAATCGAACCCGGGACGTTGAGACAACAGCGCTTAACACTGCGCCAGGGAGGTCGTCAAGCTAAAGTTTTATACCTTCATCCTGTCACTATTTACTGACCTTGCACAATCAAAAACCTTTTAAACAATAAAAAAAAAAAGTCGTGACGCACTCACTCACTCAGTGACTCATTCACGCCTAAGCTCTTTATAAAACAAGACTAGATACTATTACCTATTCTGTGCTAGAAAGGTGAAATTTCGCGCAGGGGTCCTCTTTATGATGTAGATAAGTACGGCCGGTTCTCTTGAAATCAGCGACTAAAAGCAAGGCTAGTTTGAGTGGTCCTCGGGCCTAATATTAATAACCGTTTATACATATTTACTCAAAGAAATAGGTGGGTCAAGGTGAAGGCGTTACCTGGTGATGATAGTCCATCATATAAAAATACTAGCCGAGGCTCGCGACTTCGTTTGCGTGGATTGAGGTTTTTGGTTCCCGCGGGTACTCTTTAATTTTCCGGGATAAAAAGTAGCCTATGTGTTATTCCAGACTATCTATGTCTGTGCCAAATTTCATCCAGATCCGTTCAGCCGTTGGGGCGTTATTGAGTAACAAACATCCATCCATACATATACCTACGTATACATCCATTCATCCATCCACCCATCCATCCATTCATCCAAACTTTCGAATTTATAATATAATACCGAAGTATAGATGAAATAGAAGGTATGAACATGCCGATGGAGAAAATTCCATTTCTTAAAAAGTAGAGTATTTCGTCCTATTCTTTTTATTTGTGTGTAGGTATTTCAAGTTAAAAACAAACAATTTTAAAACAGCAAAATCCTTTCAAGTTTGCTTGTTTGAAATTTAATAACTCAAACATAAATAAAAATGAATCTTCGGACCTTTGTTATAAAAGAAAAAGATTCTATTTTCGTCGAGGGATGAGCCTGGAACTTTTTCTCCCCTGCGGTTATACCTATGTAATCAGAGGGGATGTTTTCTCATCTTCCATCTAAAATTACATTAAGCGAAACAATAATATGATTTAGAAGATATAACTCAAAATGAAATTGGCTTTTGGGCAACATTTATGTTACATAGTAACAATTAAAAGTGACCCCATGATATTTTTCTTTAATATTTATTCAATGAGGTTTAAAAATTTGGGGTTTAAAGTAGTGCCCTTTGAGAACATTATGTAGAACTCTTGGGCATGTACGTTTCCTCATGATGAATTCCATCCCTTTTAAAACAAGGGATACTTATTTAATTTTTTAAACGTTAGGAGGAGGAAAAGTTAGAGGTAACTAGCGCGTACCCGGGAATCGAAGCCCCAAATCGGAAGCCGGACGTCTAAACCACTAGTCTATCACCGCTTTTTTTTACAGAAGTTTATAAATTACCTGTGGAATGAAGTGAGTAAACATACGTCTTGTATTATTAATGGCCACTGGGCACTGATATGCTTTGTATAGCAGGTCAGACCATAGAGAGAGGTATATTTGATTATGACTGTGGTTTCTAGAACAGGCACAATTGGGTATTTGATAACAGTTCAAATAAAATATTTTTGAGTGATTACTAAAAAGAGGATCTCTGCCAAAGGTCGTAATATCCACGTCCGCTGTTAGTTTTATCTTTGAAAACCATTTTGAACACGCGATTGAAGTAAAAAAGTGCGTCGAGTTTTGACGACGTCACAGTTCAGTATTTCATACGACAAGCGCACGTTTTGATGATTTGACTTGCATTAAAAATTTAAATTGGTCATACAAAGCTAAGAAAGTAAGCTAAGTACAAATTGTAGTAAGTTCTTTCAAAAGACTCGTCTCATGAATTTTTTTTTCCTTTCTTTCGATAAGCTGAACCCTTTTAAATGTTATAATTAAAGCTCACTGTGAAAAGTCCACAGTTAAATGCCGGGCTTTTAGTTTTGTTGAAAAATATGTGACCATATTGAACATTCAAATAAAAACCCGTTACATAAAAGCTCTTACATTATCTAACACATAACTCATTTAGTCGTGGCTTACCACGAAAAATTCGCGTTTTTTGTGTGGCTAGGTATGACATAATATTTACTTATAGGAAGTTGGCAGGATTGGATAAACAATGCATGTACGGTACTACATATTCTATGGCATGTACGTATTAGATGACGCCCGCGATTTCCATCGGGTGGATTTATAGGTTTTTAGAAAATGCCTTGGAAACTACTTACTTAATTTTCCGGGATAAAGCCTATGTCCTTTCACGAAATGCAATCCATCTGTCACATCTTAAAATTGAAAATATGTATGTGTGTCTGTCTGTCTGTCTGCTACCATTTCTCGACCCATCTATAAATGGGTAAACAGACACATGCACACATTTTCAATATTAATATGGACATCTATTATGGAGGTAGGGTTATTAATGGGAACAGCTGGGTTTAGAATGGATTTTTATGTATCTTGTTGATGATGTATCTACAATGTAGTTAATGAGTTATTATTGGTAATAATTAGTAGAAATGAGTTTGAGCGATTGGTTCATTTAATTTAAGATCCATTAAACCTAGACCAACGCGAACATAATAAGTATTAATTACATAAAGACAATGTTTAAGATATAGAAATGTTAATGTACACCGCGTAGAACGGTTTATGCTCTTAACTGCGCTCTAGAACTTTATGCCGTAACTTCCATGTCTAATTAAGTTTATTTTTAACTGGGGCAATCTTATCGGAGCACATGTCATTAGTTCTTGGATATCACAACTTACAATCAAGTTATTGAATTAGCAGATAATATAACGGTCCCATGCTGTATAGAACTATATATTTCAATTTCAATTTCATTTATTTGATCAAAAACATACAATCTACATGATGCACAGTTATCAAAAAGTAATACAATACGACAAAGTTTTATATAATAACTTAAGGTTTTTCTTTAATTTAACACTAAATTAGTCTTAGATACATCATTTAAAACAAAGCATTTTGTTACTGCTGCGCTAGGGAACCTGTATGACAGCAGTACAATATATGTATATACTATAATGTATATACTCGTAGATATACTTAGGTCTATTGGGCTATACCTTCAGACGCGTTAACAACCATTCTTTTGTGGTGTCTTCTCAACAGACCAAAGCCTGTCGAGATGTTGGTATCGAGGCGGCTCGACCTTCTTCAGCTTCTTCCAAGTCTCTGTTGCATCAGATCAGATTGCAATCAAGAGCTAAGCTTAATAGCTTAGCTCTATTGAGCTATAATAAGCTGTTATCGAAAATAATTATTGACTTCCTAAGACAGTGGCATAGAAACTTGAGATTTTTCAAGGTTTTTTAGAGATCCTCTAGAAAGATCCTCTAAGAATTTTTAGAAATCTCATTTAAAAATAACTTCAAAATTCCATCCCGAGCTGTTACACCAGGTTCAGACAGCTATTTATCGAAAAAATCTATAAGCGAAATGATTGAACGCGATCAAAATTTAGCGCGAAATTAAGTAATTGCATACATCAAAATGTTAATCTGAAGTGCGTTAACATGACGTGATTATCCATACATGATAGATGCCTTCTAATTCTAGAAGGTTGGTACTCGTAATCAGATATGCTGTCGTAATAACAGCACTGGCTAACGACTTCATTCAACGCTGTCCAGTGTTTGATGAAAGGTTTGATGAAATCAAACTAGGGCTGTTTATTACAAACTCGGGTAACATTCCGGGATCAGTTGTCATCGTTACGCGTGTTTCTGTACACAATTGGTGATAATACAAATAATAATCTGATACCGTTGACCACCAATAGTGGCAGTGTGATGTTTTGACTCGGGTGTAATAAGGGACGAGTGGCCTAGTTGTGACAACGTATATCAGTCGATTGCGAATGTTAAGCAACGTTGACCCAAATCGGTAACTAGATTGGTGACCGAATTTAGAGGTTCAAATTTGGCCTTTTAGTTTCCTCCGTGCCTCAGAGAGCACGTTAAGCCGTCGCTCCTGTTTTTATCACTAAACTCTGATAATAATCGTTACAAAAAACCTAAGAGTTTAAATACTCTTAATCGAGTCATATGCAGAAGGAAGTGGGAACTGGGAACCCACCGTATTATTATCCGAAGAAAACTCCTACCATTATTTAATTAATGGAATGGGGCCACGATCCTAAGTAATGAGGAATACGACGCAGAGAGAGAGAGTATATATATACGAGGATGTATGCTTGTTCGCGATTTTCACGGAAAATAATGAACAATTTTTTTTATTTCTTTATTACTTAGCTTATCATACAAATACTTAGTATATTATAATACACCTAGCTATATAATTCCTACGAAGTAATGTACATTTATTGTAAGCACTTGCTTGGAGCAGGCCTCCATAATGATGTTGAGCGATTAGCCGCCACCTATGGATCAGGCGCCACTCGAATAGCTAGGTACCTTAAGGCAACATCGCATGAGTTTCAATGTTCTTGCAACTTCATTGGCTGGAAAATCTTTATTCGTAAGAATGAGACATTATTTTTGAAAATGTCCCCCCTTCGTGCTTTCCTAAAGTCTTTATGCTTCATCTAAACGGTATAACCAGTGAAAAACTATAAATAAATAGACATTCTGATACATTTTTTATAATTATATGTAAGTTCTTTCTTTTCTCTCTGGGTAGGAGGAAAATCCTCATTGGATACCTCAGGAGTTTTGTAGGCATGCCCGAATCCATTGGAGATGAAATGAAACCCAGAAGCCTACTGACTAAAAACCGCCTCTCTCTTCTCCGCTCAATCTTTCAGGTACAGTACTTGTGTTTGGTGCCTGCGGTCTACATTTGCATATTATAACAATGTATGCAGCATAGGATCCATCGTGGATATAAACTTGGCGAGGTAATTTGATATGCATTAGATTGACCTACTCACAAAGGCTCAAAGGCCAACAGCCAATGTATATAGACCACAGTTTATAATATCTAAACTGCCGCCAAAGTTTCCTGTTATGTCTTGAATTAATACGTCAATATCGAGTATTGTAATTAGTAGTACGTATTTACGTTAGTACTACGTATTTTTTTTGCTGACAATACAATAAATACGTCAAGCTAGCCTTTTCTAATTAGTATGGGATTTCGGATGAAATATTGAATAGTGACGTCATCAAAGTTCGACGCACTTTTTTTACTTTAATCGATAGTTTAAAATAGTTATTCAAAAAATAAACTAACAACTAACTTTTATTCATCACTAAAAAAGTTTTTTTTTGAATACCTAGTTGTCAAATACCCAATTATTACTTTACAAAATATAATGCTCATGTGAAATGGTGGCAAGAAATTCCCTGCATATCCGTGCTAAAGATATCACAACAAGTATCTTAAATATCAAGAGACCAATTCAATTCAATTAGGTATTCAATTTAGGTACACTGTAGGTACACATGATGACGTCAGTTTCTTACATAAAAAAACATGATGGTGATAATCAGTTACGGTATCTTAAAACTAAAGCTACGATGGTTCCAAACGGTTTTTTTTTATTATCACCATCTCACAAATCATCATAGTTATGAGAGGAACTATCAGAGCCATTAGAGCAAATTATTGCCAAGCTTCCTTGTCATAAAAGTAATCCTTTACATTATAATAAGATTTTTCAATGAGTTTACGTTTTACATTAACTTTGAACTTATCTTATCTTCAACATGTCTTCTGGGAGCTTATTGTAGAAGCGGACACTGCGGTCCTAAGTACTAAAATTCTTGTTACATCTTTGCCCTTTACGCTTTCACCTACAAGTGACTTTCTTGGGAAGCTTAGCCTCGAGACATACATTTCTATTTAGTGTTATGGGATTTGGTTTGCGAAATATAAAATAAAGTTTAATTGATGCAGATCAAATAATGATAAATCATTATAGTGTATGATGACGGAAATAATAGTAATTAATATTAAATGCAACCGTATTCAAAGAAAATAGAGCACGCACGATAAAATGTTGAAAAATCCCCATTATTTAACTTCCTAAGAAAATCATGCTCAAAAAAAAAAAAGACTAAGATTGTGACTTATATAGCTGTAATTTTTTTTTTGGAAAATTTCATTTCTGTTTCGCATGGAAAGCGAATGAACACATTTCATGCGATAATATCGCGCTTGCTTTCTACGGAGTCATTTATACGGGTGATAAAACACTGTGTTAAATAGATATCACACCTGATTTATTAATGATTTGATTATTTAATTTAGAAAATCAGTGTCCCGAATCATGACGGCCTCCCTGACGCAGTGTTGAGATTTTCTTAATTTATTTTGTACCAAAAAGTTATACAATATGTAGAAAAACAGAAACATAGTGGACAAGGAAACACTTTAAATCTCTATAAGAGATCTCTACCAGTGACCCTTGGCAGTGAGAAAGGTTGTGAAGGAAGAATAGGTACTTATGGTATTGTAAGGAAAACGAATTATTCAAAATTCCATCTTGCTTCGCCCAGTTAGAATTTCTAAAAAGGCTTAAACCAGGGCTTGTTGACCAGGCAGAATAAAGGTCCAATACACTAACGATAATTAAGATGTAATTTGATAACCACTACAAGAAACCTTCGTTATCTAAGATTTAATCTAGCGAGGCTTTGTTTTTTCGTCCAATTACAAGATAAATCCCCTGTAATTGCAGGAAAAATAGAGCTCCTAAATGTTAAGGTCCGATCCCACTACCGGAGGTAATATTTTGTTTTTTGGTACCTAACCAGCGTTACCGGCTAAACTCCATTATGATAATCCGATGGACCTATTTGTAAAACAATTCGCCGACTAAGACCCGAATGTAGGCAGCGGGGATTATTTCATTTCCAACGTTTTAGGCCTCAATCCCAATGCTCACGGCTTCAGTTCTGAATATGAGTTCTGCGTATTTGCTGTGATCTCTATGCAGAAAAGTTGATGACCGCGACGATCAAATAAAATATAATCATACTGTTTCCTTCAATTACGGTGCAACAGTCAACAGAGCAACGGATCGACGTGATTTTTTGCATGTATTTTTTGTATAATTGAGGACCTGCAGAGTAACATAGATATCCCAGAAAATTAAAGTCTTCCCCAAGTGTTTTTAAACCTAGATCTACGCCGATAAAGGTGCGTCCTACTTATATTATCATAATGTGTATATCATCTAATTTTACATATTGAGTTGTGTGATTAGTTTTGACCGCGGAACGCAAAACTCTGAACTTAGAATCCGCACAGACAGAAAAAGTTCAGCAGCTGAGTTCTGCGATTCGCGTTCTTTGTAACGTTTGTTACTATATAGCGCAACGCAGACTGCAGGCAGACCGCTAAAAAGTTAGAAACGTTAAACAGAACGCGAAACGCAGAACAAAACTCAGAACGGCTGAACTCTTTCTGTCTACGCGGGCTCTTAATCGCCGGGCATTAAATAACCTTGATTGTCTTATCCCGGCTAAATCTTTTAGTCGCAATTGGATGCCCAAATCTTTATGGAATTTATTTTGCATGACGGACTGTTCTTTGGTCTTCTTATAGAAATAATAAGTACATTTCCACAGACTCCAACAGATAATAAGTACATTTGATTCAATATGGAGATAAGATTTTAATCATAATGTTGTTAACGTACTTACTCGTACCTATTTGTATTTCATTAAAATATATTTCTGTCATTCATAAATATTAATAAAAAGGATGCATTAATTATTATTAATTCGTCTTCAGTACTACTCAACGAAACAGAAAGAGAAACAGAACAGAGTAGTTCCCGTGGGAATTAAAAAAACTTATTCCACGCGTACGAAGTCGCGGGCATCAGCTAGTTATTGATATAATGAATCAAATATGTGACTTAAGCGTTTGCTAAGCTATACAATAGTCACGTAAACGATATGCTCTATTAATCTCGCTGGATATCGCATCGCTGATGGCTGATGAGCCGATTAGATCTCATTACACTAATTGATTCTGTAAAACGAATTGATGTTTATCGTATTACCTACAACTTATGTTTGCTAATTGATTCTGGAGCCATACCACAGAATAGGTAATAGTACGTTGTAGCCATACTGCCAACGCATAAAGCCATTGTTTCATTATTGTTGACTTTCGTGTTTTAGAATTGTAATACTTCTTTTAGGAAGGTCAAGGTAGTGTGACATCAAATTATCATTTTGAGTAATGCTGCTTTAGTAAGGCTCCTGTCATGTAAGAACTAATGGTAGACACTTGGGGCGTATACGCTATCAATATCTGACGCGCTGGAGTAAATCCAAAAAATCCCCTCTTGGGCTCCCCTACTATAAAGAGCATACGAATTAACGAGATGAAATTAAATGAATTGTGTCTTAGTGCCAAAAATATTTTTTATTTACACCGCGCCGCGGTTAATTGGCTCATCTGATGACTGAAAGGTTGGCTCTTTTTTTGCGCAAAGGATCAGCCTGGCTTACCAGTGAGGAAACGCAGCCAGCATTCTAGTAACTCCATTGTATTGTTTTTAATAGTAAAAATAAAATAAATAAAAAATATTTTATGTAGGCCGACTTGTGCTACTATCATTGTGATACTAACATTATCAATATATAAATGTCGGGAGTCAGGACTCTACCACCGGTTTAGAAACAGCTTTTACTGAAAAGAACCGGCAAGAAACTCAGCAGTTGCTTTTTTATAAACGAAAACATATTACGATATTAAATATGAAAATATGTTCTAGATAATAACGACTGTACCCTTACTCTGAGATTGATCGAATTTAAAATACGGTCTCACTAGGTGAGGTGAATCACATTTGAGTCAAACTAAAATGGACCCAAAAACTCTTGATTTAAAGCCACAAATTCAGTGCAACCGATTCAAATTTCGAAACGTATCGTTTGGAGCGCTAGCTGTGAATGCATACACGAAATTGTGCTCTAAATTAATAAGATTAAGATTCATTTTAGTTTGATGCATATGTAATTCACCTCACTTAGTGAGACCGTATTTTAAATTCGATCAATCTCAGAGTAAGGGTACTGACCCCGTCTTTAATTTTCCGGGATAAAAAGTAGCGTATGCCACTCTCCAGGGCATTTTTAACTTAGAGGGCAAACGCACAAGTGTGACCGCATAAGACAAAACTAGGCGAAACCTCCGCGTCGGAGCGGTACGACGATTAGTCCTGTCGCGATAGTGTGTGCGGTTCTATATTAGTAGATCTCTATTCTCTATGTTCATATCAGATTTACATAGTATTTTCTTGAGCTTCTACGTAACTATTGCAAAAATCCAATTTATTGGGTTTAATATCCATACTTTTTATTCCTGAGAGGGATTCATCCATCACTGTACTAGGAATATCGAAATTAGAATCTAGAATCTACTTTAGAATCTAGGTTACCTATAATATCATGCAAAGCGCTACAAGTAGGTACAAGCTCATCGTTGAAGCTTGAATCAAATTATGTTCCTGAGATCACGTTTTGATCGGGTTAGTCATAATAATTACTTAAAAGGATTTCAATCAAAATGTTGAAGTCATTTCTGGTAGATTACATTCTGAGAAAGCTGTTAACCTACCTCTAAGGATTTCATACATTTCCTTATTATACTAGATGACTCATACTAGATATCAGTCTGAGACATATAACTTTGGGTCAAAACCCTAAGCTATAACTCACATATCCAGATGGTGTTTTCTTGGGATATTAATGCTGTCATAATATTTATACTAATATGTACTATCATATACTTACTTAATAAATGCGAAAGTGTGTCTCCTAACTCAAATACCATACCCCTAACAGGTTAGCCCGCGACCATCTTAGATTGCATCATCACTTACCATCAGGTGAGATCGCAGTCAAGGGCTAAGTTGTAGTTGATAAAAAAAAACATAAATCCACGAAATCGCGGGCATCATCGAGTAATCTTATACGCGTTATATATACAACATCACATAAAAAGGAAAAGTCACTTGACACTTCCGCAATACATTTACCAGAGTCCTAATTTTGCTCTTTTATTACAAAGATCCTTTTATCTCTCTGATGTTTTTGTTAAAGGAAAATCTATTATAAGTAACGAATAGTTAGAAAACAGCAAGTCATCGACCCAATTCTGATGTTTAACCCGGCAGGAGGTGGGCCCCCATTTATAATAGGTACAACTGGGTTAACGATACCCATACTATATTATAGATAGATATGTTTATAGAATGATGTAAGAGATTTAAAGAAGGAATTCATTATGCAAAAGAGAACATAATTAGATCCCAGTCCAAGAGCTTCCTTGTGAAGGCTATAAGAAAGATCTATTTTTTTAAATATTTTTAACCGTTTGAAAATCAACACACATTTAATATAGGCATTACCGAATTTGAAATTATTTATTTATTTCACGTAGGACAACTTGTGCCACTTATGATAAGAATCTACCACCGGTTCGGAAGCTGATTCTACTGAGAAGAACCGGCAAGAAACTCAGTAAAATAAAATCATTTTTGTGTCGGAATTCCATAACTTTTCAATGTCCATAATAATGATTCACACAAGGAGAAGGTGAAGCTTCTATAAGATTTGAAAAATACATTATTTTGAGAAAGATGAACTTGATGATATTAACAACTCTGGTATTTTTTACCCGATAGCTCTATTTGCCGGGTTAATCCAACATAACAACACACCAATGATTGCTTTCCTAAGCGATGCCAATAACCTCAAGATTGATGTATAGCTCCGAACTACGAGTCACCGCTAACCGAATTTCTTATTACATTACGCGAAATTAAGAGTAAGGCCAAACTTAATGAGATCGACCGCTTTTTTATGTTACAAAGGAAAGGGTTATAAGAGATACTGTTCTCTTGGGGTTTAGTTATTTGTATTTCGAAATTTCTTGTACAACGGACCTTGGGGACAAAGGTCCTGGTTACGAATTCCATTTGGAGCAATTTGAAAACGGATCTTTTCTGAGTATTTTAATCTTACGGGTCCCAAATGTAATTGCAATTTTCGGACTTGTTTAAACCCTACTCAACGATGCTATCCCTCGTTGCGTAGAAACTGGAAGTATTAATAACTAAATCACGCCCGCGACTCTGTCCGCGTGAATTCAGGTTCTTAAAACTTCCGTGGGAACCCTTTAATTTTCCGGGGCACAAAGTAGCATTTTTTTGCCATTGCGTCAGGTCTTTGTCTATATCCATGCAATATATCCATGCCCCTAACAGGTTAGCCCGCTACCATCCTAGACTACATCATCACTTACCATCAGGTGAGATCGCAGTCAAGGGCAGTCAGTTGTAGTGGATAAAAAAAAAATATATCAAGTCAATCAAATTCAAATTTAATTGTTTTTTATTCAAATAAACTTTTACAAGTGCTTTTGAATCGTCGAGTGAATCTACCACTGGATCCGTTGCTTTTTGCAGGCTAAACATACACACACATAAAAACTTTCGCCTTTATAATATTAATGTGATTAGTGTGATGGGATGTGAAGTAGGGTCTACCTGTGCTTACCAGGTCGTGTCAGATTTGTATGTTATCATACACTAACACTGAACTTTCGTAACTACTTATCCAGCTACTTAATGCTAATGTAGTATAGAGATTTGAGAAGTCTCTAAAATTTCAAGTAAGTTCGACAAAGAATCTTATAAGTCGTGATCGCATCTTCACTCTTCAGTCTCTTTACTCATCATCTAAGTGAAATAACTTGACCTTCAAAACTGACACAGTGTACTAAATACACTCACGTGACTAAGTGATTTAATTGCCTATTGTAATAAAAGAGTCAAGTTTTTATACTACGCGATAAGATCTTACGACACGATGTTAGATTTTAGAACAGACAGTACTACAAAACCAAGACACCTAATTGCAAGTTGGACTTGCATAATCAGGGTCCCGCAATAAAAAAAACTCCACTAACTTTGAACGTAGAAACAAAGATTTTTCTTGCGGTTTTTTAAGAAGCTTTCTTAGTAGGTCACTTAAAGTATTAGTGTAGTATAAACCTTCGATAATTAATCGCAAGTTTTCGTTCTCATTTCACGCTATGAGGTTAGTGTAATTTAGTAGTTATTGGGGGGCACGCGAAAAAATCATCTTCGTTGAGCGAAGATAAAGAGCAATATTTCGAAAATAAACACTTCTGTGAGAAATTTTCTGAAATTACTTTACTCAGGTACTTAATCAAACCTGTGTTCATAAGAAAACTCCTGCCACATTCCGACTTCGTCCGCGTTGATATAGGGTTTTTAGTGGTATTATGTGATTTTTGATACGCTTCTCTAGTTTGTTTATTGGAAAAATCTAATCAAATCTCTATCGGATAGGCCGTAAAAAGGTAACATGACGTCACTCAGACATGCTTTTCCATTTGTAATAATATTAGTATGGATATAGTAGCGGATTAGTCGTATAGCGTAAAAATGTTCATTGGTTTAGGAAGTTTACTTTTACTGGATAGGAACGCGAAGACGCACGCAACACTTTCTACCTGTTGTGTGGTCACGGCATGATAGTTTTATCCGTGGATTCTCTATTGATCTAAAGCTTTTATAAAATACTAGTATAAATACATTGCATCATTTGAACAATAAAAAGCCTACGATATTTTAAAAAAGGTGTATCCTCGTCTAAATAGAAGACTTCAAAAAGACGTCTCGTCCAGTTGATTCGTCTACAAAAGTAATTGTTTGCATTGGAAACGGATTTCATGCGCCATATTATATGTTAAAAAACGTAAATATTGAGATTCTCCTTTTTGGAAGTCGGTCAAAAAGGGCAATTGATGTCATCGTCTCCTCTGATAAAACTAAAAAAAATATATGATGTACATTATTATGCAAACTTCCACCGAAAATTGGTTTGAACGAGATCTAGTAAGTAGTTTTTTTTTAATAATTTAAAACTTACTACAGGCACAGAATAGGTTGCTACAGGTTTGTACGGAACCCTCGGTGCGCGAGTCCGACTCGCACTTGGCCGGTTTTTTTTTAAGATCGTAAACATACTAGATGTCGGAGAGGACAAACGTCCGCCCGAAGCGTCCGTGTCGGAGGGGGAGGACGTTATGCGACGTGACCACATAATGGTAATCACACGTTAATCACATTATGGTAGGAGTTTTCTTGAGATAATAATGCAGTGGTTTCCCAAGCCCTTCCCATACGACGAGTGTTTGTAACAATTATTATCAGATGAACAGGACCGACAGCTTGACGTGCTCTCCCAGGCACGGAGGATACGAGAAGGCCAAATTTGGACATTCAAATTCGGTCGCCCATCTATGTTACCGACTTGGATCGACGTGGCTTAACAATCGCAATCGATCCAGTGTAACAACTGGGCCACTCCACTCGCCTTAAATTTATAGCGACAGAAAGTGGCTGGATGATGGACCGTGACAGGTGGAGCACCCCATAAAAGGCTTATGCCCCATCAAGGCTGATAGATGGACGGGTAGAGCTTATAATTAAAAACCGTAAATAAAACTGCTACTGCATTTCCATAAAAAATATAAAAACAGTTGTTTGGCATGATGAGATTCAAAGGCGAATAGAGTTTACTGATTGCGCGGACGGAAAGCAATCCAATTATGAAGTCATAACTGAGTTGAGTGTCCCTGAGCACTTTTAATGCACTTTATTTGCAACTTGCAACCTTTGACTTTATATTGGTACAGCGCCTCGCTTGGATGGCAATCGTAAATGACATTTGAAATCGTTATAAGCTCGCTACTACGACATCAAAGGAGGGGAATTTCGATTGATTCCACGCGTAACTTTTTACTTACATTTCCATTTTGAAACAGATATCGTTAAATTTTTCTATTATGTGTAATTTTTCAATTTGAATAGTGGAAACACCATTTTATAATCTGATGGATATCTATAGAAGAAGAAGTAGAGAAAGAGTTTCTTGGAGATTACGTCGGTAGGTAGAGCAGAGAGGCAGGGAATAGTATCAGTTTAAAAATGAAATCTGAATTTGTTTACCGTTTACTTTCATGTGTCTTTGTGCATTACTCTCATATAAGGAAAACACTTTATTGCACACACTTATACAATGAAAATGCAATAAAAGAAGCTTTATACAGAGGGCGCAAAGGTCTTATTGCTAAAGCAGTTACGTATCATCAACGAATTACGAAGTATATTGGAATAGCCCAATAATTACTCTAACAAAACAGTAAGATCCTAAAATAACCTTTACTTTATTTAAGTAAGGTTCATAATTTTATTTAATAGCCACTGACAGTACTTATACACTTAAGAGGATCGTCTAGTTGTAAATTTTCATACAAAAAGCGATAACGTTTTTCTTCCCGTAAATGTTGTCCAATTTTCATAATTTTTAGAAATGTTGCAAATACAATAAAGAACTATGCTCGTACGTTTTAATTTTAAAGAAATATTGCTTATGTTAAAAGTTATTAGCGTCTAAATATCCATATTTTTGACCTAAAAACTTTCTCGTGTATTTTAATTTTTTTTAATTTAACTAAACTAAAATTCAAAAAAAGTAAAGCTTACGAGCCTAGATTAAGGTGTACTGAATCTAATGAGACCAAAATTGTCTAATTTCGTAAACATTTGGGGGGGTAAAAACGTCATCACCCGAAACAATATTTCAAGAATAAAATGTAGGCATATGCCTACTGGACTTGCAACTCTCTCTATCGCACGATACGGAGAAGGCAGCGAAGCGTTGTGAAACAGATAGCATTATTGAAAATACCTACTCGCGTCGTGTTTCGTCACTAGACGATCCTCTATGTACTTTCCTGTTTTTGAATAACGTTTCCATTGAAATTGGCAATAGTATTACTAATGGTGGGAATTAGATAAATTGTAATTATTTCTATCCATGAGTGATTGCTCAGTAAAATGTCCTACAAGTAGATACTGTATTGTACAGAATGAATTAGGAAATAAACAATTTTGGTCAACTATCTCTTATAATATTGAGGAAACAACTAAGCTTTTTATCGTTTTCCTATAGTGAAATATAATACGATGAAATATGTATCAAAAAAGGCGACAATAATTAAAAAAAAATTGCTCCTGAACTATACCTTAGCATGATTTCAAAAACACAATTTTTTTTTCGCAAGCAATTAAACGTACCGTAACGTAACATAAAAAAATAGCCAGTTCCGATTTATAGGTATATCGCCAAATAATAATTTATGTTTAAAATTCGTCATTCAATAGGTGTATTGGACGATTAAAAAATATGTTCTTTAAATAAAGTAAATTGAAAAGCGAATGGTAAAAGCTTCTGCGTTAGAAGTGGCGATAGTCTCGGTAAAACAACATAGCCTTGGTCTCAGGAAACACATCATTAGCATTCTATGCAGCACTCCTAACTCTATTAAACAGCTGTCCAATCCCTTTTAAGTGCAGATAGTGTTCGGTTCTCAATTCCAAAGGTCATCCGAATAATCACAGCAAAGCTTCGGAAAATGGGAACGAGCTTATCTAAGCTAGATTGCTGTTTGAATGAAAATCATTCTGTCAATGCAGATGGTCAGATGCAGACGGCTTTGAAAATAACAACTATAAGATTTTATTAAACAACAATCATGGAAAACATTATAGTATTGCATTAATCTTACTTACTAATATTATAAATGCGAAAGTGTGTTTGTTTGTTGGCTTATTGGTTTGTGCTTCAATCACGCCGCAACGGAGAAACGGATCGACGTGACTTTTGGCATGGAGGCTACTTTTTATCCCGGAAAATTGAGGAGTTCTTAAAATATTTAAACCACGCAGACGAAGTCACGGGCATCAGCTAGTCATATCTAAACCTTGGATTACCTGACATTTGGGCTAAGGAAGGCTATCATCGTTCACAATCTTCACATTAGCTATCATATTATTATGAAACTCATGGAACCTTTGCTGCATCGACACCCACAAATACGGCAGGTCCACAAATACTTCTTCCTGCAATAGGGATGATGCCTATGTCAAAATTAAATTATTTCTTAGTACTTATTAAATAGAGGGTCTTCCAATACCTAAAATTCACATCATAGATTAGTATTAAAGTTTGATAACTATTTTAAACTATAGATTAAAGAAAAAAAATGTTTAAATTTGACGACACAACTAGTTATACTTATATTTCATACAAACTTTCATAATAGATGATAAACCGTTGCTGATTTGATTGAGTTGTCATCAATCATCATCCCTATTGAATTTATTCTACGAGGCCCGCAGATGATTTTATTTTATGTTTACCCATGATTATTGTGTTTTTCTAGAGAACCTAAATGTGTCGTCAGTAAGGTCACGACGCGAGCAAAGTCGTGCGACGCCAAGTTGCTCAACATACTCTTATTGGCTAGTCGAGGATCTACTTATACCTACCCAGCACAAAATGGATAAACTAAAATCGTCTACAAAAACTCAAGTCGATCCGTTTTTCTGTTGAGACGTGATTGATGGACAAACCAACGAATAAACTTACCTACTTTCGCATTTATAGTATTTCATTTGGCAACATTACAAATAAAATGGGCCTTTTTCAGGCCTAGTAAGTGCTTATAAATTCGTTATAAACAGTGGTGTGTACAGGGTATGAAACTAGGGTAAGCATTAGTTAGTCAGAATACCTATAATACACACATACATGACACATACATTTACTCTGCATTCAACTCGCGCGCGAACTGTAGGTACATATTTATTATTTACTGACTGTCATGATGAAAAATGAGCATTGGCGTATTTTTAGTTGGATAAGCGGTGCCTTTACGCCTCTATGAACTGCACGCCACTGGTTATAAGATCACTTAATTATGGTTCTGGGAAACCGCTATTTGCTTCTTGGGTTGTCAATCTACGAGACCACACAGGACACATAAATAGCATTAGCGCGTCTAAATGCATGTAGGCGGCAACAGATTAGGTTTCTCAGTCTTTATAGAAGGTCTAAGGTTAGGCTTCTTCAACAGGTTTACTGAACTTTAAACCTTTGAATACTGCGTCGATAGAAAATAAATTGATGATATTATCTCAATGTTTATTTGTAATCTAAGTAAACATCGAAACGTAATTTTAAACCTTAGTACATATCAAAATATGTACTAATAGGTAGGTATTTAACTATCTGTCCAAAAGGTCCAACCATAAGTCAATGGCAACCATCGACAAATAAATGCAATACTCGATATAGACGCATATCGTTTTTTAAAGCGTTTTTTAGAATAGTGAAGCGACGTGCCCTTTTATGCGATATTTCGTAACTCGTATACTCATCTAGTAATTAACTACAAGTACGACTTTCCTTTTCAAAATAGTCACGGAGCTGCAACACCACTTAACTGTAAAGTAAAGTAATTGCATACTTATACATTTTTGCAGGTCACAAATTAATGTTTTGAAATCAACTCTATTATTATATTTTCTGTATCAACATATCTGTGTTTTGTTTTTGATAAATAATTAATAACTTGCTTCTAAATTATTCATAGTCTAGTGTTAGTAGGGTAAGTTTATTAAAATATTTATGTAAATTATTGAGGTCGTTGGTGTTTACATAACTAAATAGTCATTTTCTAACTTTGTATTTATCTTGTTTCGGAAAATCCGTGACTTGTCTACGCAAAATTATTGGTAGACAAGCGTAAACAATGTTATCTACATATCAGTTAAAGACAAATATACTATACGAGTATCAAAACAAGTGCTTCAAGTAAAGGGAAATAATATAATCCATTATGTTGTTACAGCCCTCGCCCTCTGTGCTCGCTCCGAAGACGCAAACAAGACCAGCCAGCCCGTGGAAACTCAAAACAAGGACAAAAGACAGACTCAGGAAGGCACTCAACAACTTGTTTATAGAACAGCAAGAAAACAGGTAACATTATTTCCATAATATTGCTACTCACTTTTCTTATTTACTCCTCGTCACTATCATTCACTATTAATACCTTTAGTAATATTATAACTGCGAAAGTTTGGATGGATGGATGGATGGATGGATGTATATAATATTTATTTATTCATTTGACTCAGTACACCCATCCTGCTTTCTTTTAAAAGTTTCCTCTGCCCTAAGGTTGCCTGGAAGAGAAGGCCGCCTGTTGTGTCATATCCATTATTTCGATTGTTTTTGTCTTTTTATTTATTTTTATGATAAACAATAAAGTATAATATTTTACTTTTACTTTTAATATTAAAACTTTTTTTGGAAAACAAATCAAATCAAGAAGTAATGGTCACTTTAAAAGCAAATCTGTATTACAGAAAACATGGGTATAGTTTAGGAATACTCTGAATATATTTAGCCAATCTTAATTTATTATAGTATGATTAGGTATATGGTGTTAGCGGTCTAAAAATCTTATGGCAGTTACAAGGAAGAGCTTTTTAAGCCTTCTTTCAGTTACATAAAGTTAGATAGTGGTCAAATTAGGTCAAAAAATAGTACCCACTTAAACTTAATGGTAATAAATTTATAGCTCATTTGCATCTTAAGACCATCAGCTAAATGCTTAGGCTCTTTAACATGCGATTAGCTTATCAGTAAGAGGGATCGCTGTACATTAAATTTTAACTGGCATATTGTTTGTGTAGTAAATGAGCGAACTGCGGCTGTTTTTTGCAATTTATTATGACTGAGTTACATAAAAGTAATTAAAAACACTACTTTTGCTTTAATTTGACTGTACATGTTACCTAGTGTGTAACAAGTACAACAATATTGTGTAATGCTACTTATTACCTCCGTGGTAAGATCGTAAGTTCTTCTAGTCATCTTCTATCGGAGGTTGGCCTGGTTGGTATGCACTACTACAACAATAATAACATTAATAATTTAAATATTAAGTGATATGTAAATTATTAGATTAACATTTAAATAACTGTAGATTATCTCTGTATAATTTCGCAGAGATTAGCCATCTGCGCGGGTGATATTAAAAAAAGCACAAATATGTGCTCAAAGACCAGAACACTCTCTGTTCCATTACTCTTAAAGCCCGGTGAGATGGAAAATCCGAAAATATGTGCTCAAAGACCAGATCACTCTCTGTTCCCTTACTCTCATACCCAGTGAAACAGAAAAACGGAGAAAGATCAGCTTGTGTTCTACGTGTGCTCTCCAAGGCACGGGGATGGAAGACCTCCAGCTTTATACACCGAGCTAATACTGTGAATTTATAAGCAGTTATCAATTCAACCACCTATCAGGTGATATGTAAATCATGCTACTTCTGTCAGATCTGGTTTTTCGTATCCATTGCCTTATTTGTCGATTTTACTAAGTGTAACTCGTAGCTGGCTATCTTTAAAATACCTATTTACTGTACCTATAGGTACCTAGCAAAGTGCGGGTCACCAATCTATACTTCTATACTAATATTATAAAGAGGTAAAGTTTGTGAGTTTGTGAGGTTGTAGGGGGTAATCTCTGGATCTACCGAATCAATTTTGAAAATTCTGGGACCACTAGAAAGCCACATTATTTGTGAGTGTCATAGGCTATATATTAACCTGAAAAATTAAGGAGTTCCCGTGGGAATTTAAAAAACTCATTTCACGCGGACGAAGTCGCGGGCATCTGCTTGTATTACATAAACATTTGTTACTAGTTACCACTCGGTTACCTATTTCTAGGCCGTTATCTTCTTAGTGAGTCGCAAAAGTTGTCGCCGTGTATATTGTCCTATCCCTTTCACTATGGCCTAGATTGCAACACCGTTCCTTTGACCGTTCGTAGGTACAAAGCCAATGATCGGACGTATTTTCCTGTGCCTCTAGTCACATAGTTTTCGTGACAAGCACCTCACGAGTCACGAACTGACTATCACGAAGAGATATCTTACTAGCTTCATAAGAAGATATATTAAGTACTTAGAAAACTCCACAAGCAATTTAAAAAATACCTACATTTCAAATTTTGCAATGTATTTATTTCATCAAATAAATATTATAAATGCGAAAGTTTGGATGGATGTATGGATGTATGGATGGATGTTAGTTACTCAATCACGCCCGAACGGCTAAACGGATCTGGATGAAATTTGACACAGAGATAGAGTATAGTCTGGAATAACACATAGGCTACTTTTTATCCCGGAAAACTAAGGAGTTCCCGCGGGAACCAAAAATCCTTAATCCACGCGGACGAAGTCGCGGGCATCAGCTAGTTTCAAATAAGTGTTCTGTCTTTTGTATATACATTACTGTCGACAACTTAGAGTCAACAATTTAGATTTAAAAATCCCTCGAGAACTCTTTGACTATCCGCGATATAGTTAGTCTGTCCTTCCCCGGCATGCATCTCTGTAGTTTATTTTTTGTAGTGTGTCTGCAATTTGCTCAGACAGACAGACAAACAGACGGACAGACAGACACACTTACGCATTCAAGTCTTTTCAATTTCAAAGAAAAATTGAAAACGATTTTCTAAATTTTAGACGGGTCAGCTCGTTAAACCACTCACTAGCCATATTATAAATGTGATAGTGTGTTTGTTTGTTATTTTATTGGTGTAGACACAGAGTGACATATACTACTTTTCCCGGAAAATCAAAGAATTCCTCGAGGATGAAGTCGCGGGCATCATCTAGTATAAGCCATTAGACTCGCACTGGGTGCTTACTATCATCGCTAAACGCAGTATTATTTTAACATTTTTGTCGCTCTTGTTTCGGAAATATAATCCTTATTTTAGGGACGTCAAGGTACATCATATGAGTCTGACATTTTGAAATAATACTGCTTAATGCGACGGTAGTATGGCACATGTAATGTGCTATCAGCAACTATTATTTCGTTATAAGCACCCATTCTTGAACCGACAATTGCTAGTTAAGAGTTTGAGCAATTAAAGATTTGAGGCCAGCGCGGTCCAAATGGTTTTGAATTCCTCGACAAACAAAGACTTTCACTAGAATGACACTCTCCATTTAATAACTAAAGAAAGTAACAAATAAATGGTAATGGCTGTGAAATTAGGGAGAATTGGGCACTTATACATAACTATATTATTATATTTATTTACTTATAAATTAGATTAAGTATATACCTACTACAAATTTTTTTTTATCCACACACAAGTTAGATTGCGATCTCATCTGATCGTAAGTGATGTACATTCTAAGATGGTAGCGGGCTAACCTGTTAGGGGCATGGCAGGTATATTGAACCCATACTCTATATTCGGTTTCTACATGACATCGTACCGGAACGCTAAATCGCTTGGCAGCACGTCTTTTGATGGTAGGGCAAACTAGCTAGGTACGGCCGAAGCCTCCCACCAGGCCAGAAATTAAAAATTCCCAAGTTGACCCTGCCGGGGATCGAACCCGGGACCTCCGCACGTTAAGACAACAGCGCTTAACACTGCGCCAGGGAGGTCGTCAAGATGAAGCCCGTGACTTCGTACGCGTGGATTAAGCTTTTTTTTAATTCCCGTGGGCACTCCTTAATTTTCCGGGACAAATAGTAGCCTATGTATGTATACTCGTGCGTCAAGTTATTGTGAATTGGAGCATAGGAAGAGCAGATTACAAACAAACAAATTGCCTTTGGTAAATAAAATGATACCTTTGTTCGAATCGTAACGGAAACGCTGAGAAACGCCCCTATTTCCAAATGTCCATTTTATTTTTCCTTCCTTTCACTAGCGCGCCGCATGTAAGACATAATTATAGTGTTGAGACACGTCGCCATTAATTTGTTACTGCGACAATTCTGGTACAAATGACGGAAATTTTGTAAGGCGTTCGCGGATTACAATCAAAGAAACTATGCGGTTCTTACACTTACTTCTTACTACTCGTATGTTGTGGTGTGGTATGTGGTAAAAATAGGTACTAAAATGCTACATCAATGGGTAAAAACTAAGTATATTAGGTTCTTTTTCATGTACCTTATGTAATGTATTTTTTCTTGTTTTATTTCAGGAACAAGTCGCACCTGTTGAGGAAAATCACCAAGAAGATGACAAAGGACAAAGGTAATAATGTTATAAAGGTATATGCAGATATTAAAACACATTTTCACAAAAAACAATGTTCTATTTACCATGTTGGCTAGCTTTTCCCCACGACTGTTTCCTTAATCCACAAGGATTAAGGATTCAAAAGACTTTTCTTTCCCGGAATAAAAAGTATCCTAGAACACTTCACTTAGGATACTGTTAGGTTCAGTTACGTCAGTATGTAGGAACTTGAAATTTAATTTGCTATAATCCGCAATAATAGGCAAATATATGTGGTACAGTGTATCTTGCACTTGCAGCTTGCAATATTCATTACACCACATAAATCTTCCAAATTATTCTCAACGTACGTTTCACTGCGACACCGGAGCATCTTCAGGAGATGTTGACACGACAATGCACGATTGTAAAGTCGACTTTACAATCGTGCATTGTCGAGTCGAGAAAAATTTCAAGTTCCTTCATAATCATGGACTTCCGCAAAGTAACGCCTGCTTCTATCCAATATACGTCAGTATGATTATCTACTAGCTGATGCTCGTGACTTCGTCCCGTTTTTATAACTCCCGCGGGAATTTTCCGGGACAAATTACTAGTAGCCTATGTAACTTTCCAAGTCCTCTATTCTCATGCAAAAATCATTGCTCTGTTGCGGCGTGATTGAGGACAAACATTTATTTCATAATCGCATAATATGGGTAACCTAACAACATTTTAAAGCCTTACATCTAGGATTTATCTAATGTAGTAGAATAACATACAAAATATGATTGTGCACCTGTTTTCCGAACTAGTTAGAAATGTGCCTCACGAGATGTAGATGAAGATTTTATCTCCTCTTTTATTTTGGACGAGGCCATTGTGTGTGGGACCCTCGTGCAAAATATAATATAAGTACATACTTGCCATTTGAAATGGCCTGTGATCTTTTTTGGTTATATGCTTGAAGTGAAGTCAACTATAAGTATATTAATTCATATTATCGCTACCCTTGAATTACTCTTCTTATTATAAAAGAAAGTTGCCTAAGTAGCTGTTGGGATTTTCATTGGGTTTGCACCAACAGAATGGCTAATCCAGCAAAGTGCGTTTTTTTCCAAATCTTATTTTACCACTTTATCTACGTGATTAATATGTAAACCCATGCCAAAAACCAGCTTTCCAGTACTTAGGGTCTCTGGGATAATATGCGAACTGACAGACAGACAGATGGACGGACGGACCGGGCGAAACTATAAGGCCTATTATACCTTGTTGACCACGGGACCCTAAAAAGTTTTGTATTATACCTAAGCCGCTTTTTTATGGCGATAGCCCGAAACAGTGGTTTTGGTTGTTCGGGGAATATGTAAAATAAAATCTGGGAATGATCTTGCGAAAGACGAAGCGGGTCGCTATTTACAAAAGATACGTAGAATAGAACACAAAATAACGTACAATACAAGAAATCACTAGCTCCATTACACAGACTACCACGTAAGCCCGTGTTATAATGAAAAGGAATTTGTGTGGGAAACATCAATTAATTTCACTCATGAAATAAGCGAACCTTTCTCTAACAACCGAACCGAAACAGAATAGCGTGATATACATACCTCTACTACTCAGAACTACATGATTAATTTTCCGTTGTACATATACTTATTAGGAATGTTTCCTTTGGAAAATGATTCATTTTTAGCTATAAATCAATCTAGGTAATCCGTACCTAATTTGTGGCATAACTTATTGAATAATAGGTAGGTACGTGATAATATTATTAATTACCGCTTGGGTATAATTTCATTCTTACATTATAAAAAATCTGGATTTTATCGAATATTTCATTCATTTCATTGTTACATACTTAATTAATGAAAAATTCAATAAAATCCAGAATAGTATGTAGGTATAGCATTTTAAAAACCAATAATTTTAATCGCCTTAGGGCATGAAACTGCAAATATGTTAAATCATAGGATATAGACTGACTGATGTATCTGTAGACTTAGGGCGAATTTTTTTACATATTTAATCTTAGCTATCTGCTAAGATTCGTAAGGAATTGAATATTTGGTCGCGAAGCTAAATTGAAAATGGGCATTTCTATTATCTATTGGGAACCCTGGGAACGTTTGGATCCCAGGGTGCTTAATAGTGACCAGGAAGCGCAGCGGTGGGAGACCATCTCTCACTGGGATAGCCGATATGGACATCAATGTTCTATGGCGATCTCAGCAAGAGATCTAGGTTCAGCCATCCGCGTTTATTGGTTGATACGACGACGAGTCTAGAAAAAAGATGAATAAAGAAAGAACTAACTTTTTAATAAGACCTGTGCCACACATATACCTAAGGGTATACACGCCATTGACAAAAATACACGAACGCTCTTTTATATGGAGCTGCATAGACTACCGCGATAAAACGTGTTCTCCTAAGAAGTAAATAAGTTTGGCCTGTCCTATACGTAGTTTGTTTTTCAGACATCTGTGTGTACGTGTGTACACGATTTGAGTTCTGTATTCTGTTTGTTTCTATTTAAAGAGGTGGATCCGAAGAGTATCGACCTGGCCAGGTGTACTCCCTCAACGTGCAAGAGCTATTAGAACTGCAGCCGGAGAGAAAAGCACCGCTTGGAAGCAGTCAGCAGTTGCAGCAGTTGTACTCCAATCCTCAACAGGAGCACAGGCAGGATCTGCAACAGTTTTACTATCTGGAGCCGCAATTGAGTCGACAGGTAAATACTACTTAAAATTTTATAGCTAATGTTTTATGCTTCAAATAGCGATCGTCCGTGGTTTCATTTCCATGAGAATTTCGAAAATCTCTTCATTAAAAAGGAGAATTCTGTGCAAAATTTCAGCTTTCCAAGGGTTTGGTCGTTGACGAGTCACTATATGAGCGAGTCAGGACTATTCTGTTATATACAAGTATATAATATACAAGTTAAGGTTCACCGTTTAACGTAGTACCTAGTAGAGGTCACCTGTCCTCGCCTCTAATGTGTTTAAGCTCATAATATTATGTAAAGTAGGTATAGAAGGTAAGTAGGTTTTGTTATACAAAACACACAAACATCGTCAGTCGTTCAGTCACGGGCATTTATATTATACATTATGATTTAATGGTCAGGATTCTTCTTAGACGTAAATTCAACAGCCGAATCTGTTAACTAACTAGGGTCTAATGACGCAAATGTTAATTGAGGCGCGTTCGTTCTTAAATTAAACGATCTCTACGGTTGCACTACTTTCGTATGTTTTGCTACTAAGAAAGAAAGAAAAGGCTGACATACAGAAACGTATCTAAGCCTTTAAATAAAAGATTAAGAAAAAAAGAAGCACCTCCACTAACATTGAAAATACTTACTATAAACTTCTGCGCGAAATATCCGCATCAGAAGGAAACAACGTTTTGTCTATAACGCTACTTCGCGTCATAAAAAAGTGAATAACGTGATCTAATAATTGTTTGCCAGACAACAAGTGTGTTTTCATTCGTTGTCGCTTTTAGAAAGGATTTTCAGATATTTCAGTTAGTCATAAATTTCTAGCTAATGCCCGCGATTTCGTCCGCGTGGATTGAGGTTTTTTGGTTTCCGGGGGAACTCTTTAATTTTCCGGGATAAAAAGTAGCCTATGTGTTATTCCAGACTATACTCTATCTCTATGCCAAATTGTATCCAGACCCGTTCAGCCGTTCTGACGTGAGTAACAAACATCCATCCAAACATCCATCCATCCAAACTTTCGCAATTAGGTATAATATTAGTATAGATATATCTTGTCTATTGCAGTTCTCTCTTCAACCATCATCACGCACTGTGATCGCACGTCCACACTACTCGTCTAACGGCGGTGAAGCATCAGTCGGTGCAGCTCTATCGGTCAGTGACGCGGCAAGTTCCTCTGAAGCCTTGGACCAGGAGCTCCTAGCTCTCCTCAGGCAGCAAATAAGACAGGAGGACACCCGCGCTCAGACGTTCACTCAGACCCAACAAACACCTCAATTGCAACAAGCACAAAGCGTCGCCGGTCAATATCAGCCGGTATGTTTCTTCTTTTATTACCTACTAGCTGATGCCCGCGACTTCGTCCGCGTGGTTTAAGTTTGTATGATTCCCGCGGGAACTCCTTAATTTTCCGGGGTAAAAAGTAGCCTATGTCACTCTCCAGGTCCTCAACCCTCCATGACAAAAATTACTAACATACTGTCGCATTTATAATATTAGTATGATTCATTTTTCTTCTTTTTCTTTTTTTTATCAAAGAGATTGTCTGTGATCAAATGATAGTTTCATTACGGTACCAGAAAAAATGAAAACGTGTTATCCATGTAGGGGGTTAACGCACTAAGACTTCTGCCTGCGTTGCTTACCAGATTGAAACCAAATTATAAATTGTGAATTTCCAAATGAACCGCTGGAAGCGTCTACAGATCGAGATAACAAAGTATCCCAATAATTCCAGCTGAAAATTCTATTCATGACTAAGAGGCCACTGCACACGCTGTGATTGTCAGATAAGTCCTCAGACTTTATCCGCAGAGTGTACTTTTTAGAATTAAACAAAAATTATTTTACTTTTACAGGTGGACGTTCCCTATGTTCAAAAACCATTAAAGAAGCCATTGAAACTGCGCTCTAAAGTTCAAACCGCTTCAACGCCAACATCAGCACCACAACAATACTTGATAGAGACAACAAACGTTCAACAGCAACAGCAGCAGCAGCACCATCAGCAACAACAATTACAATTCCGCCCAATCCCACAAAACCAGAGAGTACCACAGACTCTCCGCTACGTCCCAATCCAATCTGCTCAAGCAGCGGTTCAGCAACCTTTGTACGAAAGGCCAGAATCCCAAGGTCTCAAAGTTGTTCCCGCACCACAATTGCAACAGCTCAATCCCCAATACAACTACAGAATTCAATATCAGCAAGAAGCGGCTCCAAAACAATACCGACTCATCGACACTCCTAGAGCTCACTCAGCGAGACAGGAGCAATCCCGTGTATTATCCAACGAAAGACCAGTCACATATCTAAAACGCTTCCATGAGCCTGAGAAGCAACGAGTAGTTCCAACTGAACAAAGTGTTCACGAAGGGTTATCTTCAGTCCAACGGCCTGTTCAAGTCACTGATCAGTACTACTTACGTCCCGTTTACAGACAAAATGATCAACGAGCTCGGTATGAATTACCATCTGCTACACTTAGACCGGTGGAGCAATCAAGAAGCTTTGACACAGTTAAAACGCCACTCTCATCTATCTATGTAAGCAAAAACATTGCACCCAAGAAGGTTGCAAGACCCGTTGTTAGATACGAACAAGTCCCCAAGTTAGAGCAACCTTATAGAGAACAAGCCAGCACAGATCAAGTGAGTATTGAACAGCACTCCCAAAATATTGAGGAACAAAGAGCACATTTGCCTCCTCCCAGAAATAACAAGGCATATACTCCCGAGGAATTCGCGGCCTTGGTAGCCGCCGGATATTCTGTAACACCTGTACCTGTAACTCAATCAGGCAGTCAAGTGGCCCAATCCAGATCATCATCAGAACCCATAACAGTTCAACAGCGCAGGCTTTACAGCAGACGCCATCAGTATCTGCCTTTGAGAGGAGATGATGCACCATGAATAACAAAAACATTATATGTACATAGTTTTAGGCTTAACTTTATAGATATTAAAATTGATAAATACAAAATAATAAAGAACTTGTTTTATTTGGAATAATGAAAAATTTATAATTTTATCATACTAAAGATTATTTTAAAAGACAGATTCCTTTTCATTTTTTTTTAACAAATATGAACCTGGATTCAGGGTATTGTGAATCATATTGTGAATACCCATCATACGATGAATTCAGTACCTATATGAGCAGAGGATATTAGTTCGCTTTACAAGGAATGACATAAATCAAAGAAATAAATTGGACATCGGACACATGTCGTCCCTGAAAATATGTACACATGGATAAGCGAAGGAAAAATTTATATCAACGTTCATCCTACGAAGGTTTATCGGAAAATTCTTTGGTATAAGAAGTTATATTATATTGAGAGAACCAATAATTGAAGTAGACGTATAAAAAGATCGGCAAATTAGATTCGCGGATCTCTGATGGGTTGGATTTCATTGAAGCCGTAAGACAACGTGGTTTAAAGCTCATTTAAAACTACTTAAAAATATAAAATTATGTACATGTCTACCATACAAATTAGAAATAGAAAAAATGCGAATGCCATTGAGCTGGGCTATCTCTACAGGCAATTTCAAAAATCGTAAACATAGATTGTTGAGATCTTAAAAGGTCTGATAGACCAGGGTCGATAGATGTCTCATTAAATATTAGTTTTATTAGGTAACTTATTTGTTTGTTAATTATAGTAGTATATTTTGATTTGCAATTTTTATTTTCGAATTCGAGTTTTTTTCGATTTTTGCATTTTCTGAGAAGATTTACTATTGTAACATATATTTTTTTTTTCACCATCGGAAAGTAGAGATTTCAACGAATAGAAAACATACCAACTTTTTGAAAAAAGCTGATATTATTCGGCATGTGATGATGCACAGCATCTGTGAGAGTGCGTCATACTTCCTTTTTGTTTTCTCGACCAATCACAGCCGTCCTTCTTGAAACTGTCATCTCGTCGTCCAATCAGAATTAAGTTTGTTCCGGAAGGCGGTCAACGGTCGGCGGCGCCAGCCGCGCTTTTCTCATAGCGTCGTTACTTCCCGGTTTAATAACACGTTTCTAAGGAAAAATTTTGTTTTACAAAGTGATAATTTTTTTGTGATTGCTGCAAATATTGGTGTTTTGTTATACTTTAATCAATTGTGCATTTAATAATCTTTCGATTTGGTGATAAAATCTTTAAATTGATCTTAAAAATGGACAACAACGAGTTGAATAATGCGTCTTCGGAGTCCATCGGTCCCGATGAAGGGACAACGAATAACGCAGACCACACCACTGTCGAGGCCCAGGGCGGGGCTAGCGGAAAGCGGCGTCATCAAGAGGACTCATCCGACGATTCTAGCTCTGGTTCAGGTGGCAGTTCGACTAGGTCGAGTGAGGTAAAAAGAAGAAAACCAGGTGAGTCTTCTAAAGACATTTATATCCAGAGCTTAGTGAGTCAGGTCAATACATTGACTGATATTTTAAGAAGCGCAGCGCAGTCGGCGCCGCCGCATTTGTTTCATTTCAATGCTCAAGATTTCCAATCACTACCCTCACATGTGATCGCGTCGGATGTGACAATACCTATTTCTAACGGTGCCGCGCGCCCTATGCCGCCACCAACAACTTCTAGTGATTTGCACCGAGTGCACTCGATACCCGCACACGCTCCACTGACGTCGCAAGCCACGCCAGTGTTCACTGCTTCTGTGGCTGCGCCGGCGCAGATACAACCCGCTGCACCTAAGTTCCGGTGATTTTCTAACACGGCCTAGTAACATCGATGAACCTACTGGAATGTTTCGTTTAGATTTAGGTCATATTAATACTTCATTAAAAGACCCGAAGGTGCCACGTGCTGATTCGGAACGTTTGAGTCGACTCTCAGATTTGCAAAAATTTGGCGATCAATCGTGGAAAGACATTCGGTATGCGGATGCGTTAAAAATTCACAACGCTTGGCCCGGCTTCGTTGAGCTCGATGTTAATGATGAACTCAGGCAGTTTATCAAGGGTAAAGATTACATCGCCGGGTCCGAGCGTGCCATGGCGGCTGTATGTAATGCCATACTAGGACAACGGGCTCTATTAAAGCAAAATCTACAACAGTTTGTAGACTGGTCAGCGGCTCCTGATACAGTGCTCAACGCAGCTAACGTTTTCGATAAAATATCTGATCTTTTCCAATCTTCTTCGAAATTTCACAAAACCAGTGAGGAGATGATGCAAATAGTGTGTGGCAAGCGAGCGGAATATATAGAAACACGCCGTGACCGCATATTGAATGAATTACCAAACAAAAACTTGCGAGAGGGTCTGCGTAAGATACCTCCAAGTTCCAAATATCTTTTCGATGAAGACCAGCTGCGTGTGTATATACAAAATACAGGGGGCATGGACAAGTGGGTCCGGCCTTGGTTTGCACTCGATAAGGATGGGGAGAAAGGCCACAAGCAGTCTTCAAAATCGAGCGGACGTGACGAATCTTCCTCAAATCAGTCCTTTCGATCAAAAGATAATCACACAAAAGGAAAACGTGGCAAATTCAGCTCTAACGCAGCCACTTCCTCCAAGCAGGACTCGTTCAAAGCGAGAAAGCCCTTTAAGAAGGACAGGCAAACCAACAAGAGGCAGTTGGACAAATGACTCGCGGCCACCCCAGCCCGGGTTTTATGGAGGCTGCCTTCGAGCGTATCGAAAGCAGTGGCAGTTGTTTCGGGCTCCGAAGGCCCTTCTCAAAATGATTATGGGAATGCGACTGCCATTTACCTCCAAACCTATTCTTGTTCCATCATGTCCCCAAATTCTGCATCGCTTCAAAACCCCGGAATCTCCACAGATGACGGAACAAATAGAGACTCTCTTAGGACAGGGTGTTCTGGAGATACCGGATCAGAACAAGTTGGGTCCCAGCTTCTTTTCGACCATGTTTCTCACCAAGAAAAGCGATGGTTCGAACAGACCCATTTTCAATCTCAAGCGTCTCAACCAGCACATAGTACCAAAGTCCTTCAAGCTGATCTCTCATCATCAGGTACCGAATTTCCTTCAGAAAAACGATTGGATGGTGAAGCTGGACCTATCGTCAGCATATTTTCATCTGAGTATAGCAAAGTCTCATCGGAGATTCCTCCGAATGATTTACAAGGGTCAAGTCATACAAATGACAAGCTTACCTTTCGGGCTGTCATGCGCTCCGAAGAACTTCGCGAACCTGACCAACTGGGTCGTACAAGTACTAAGGGACAGGGGCCTGAGAGCAATTGTGTACTTGGACGATTTTCTTCTGGTCAACCAGTCGAAAAGTCACCTTCAAGAACAGGTTGGGACAGCCGTCAGCGTTCTAGAATCATTAGGGTGGACAATAAACTACGCGAAATCCGTTCTCCAGCCGACTCAAGAGATAGAATATTTGGGCATAGTATGGAACACGAGCCTCAATTTCAAGTGCTTACCTCCAAAGAAGATCCAATCGCTCAAGCTCAGTATAAGTCAAGCCTTGGCCAAGAGGGAATTGTCTCAAAAAGATACTCAAATTATTTTGGGTATGATGAATTTTGCCAACTTCGTCATTCCCAGGGGGCGCTTACACTGCCGCCAGCTACAAAGACATGTACGTGGCTTGAACCACTATCCTCCCTGCAAGCCAGCAAGTGTACCGCCACCAGCAATCACGGATCTTCAATGGTGGAAGGACACGTTGGAGGGCCCTCAGGTGAAGAACACCTTACACCCAGAGCTGATAGCCCATTTTCTGACTACGGATGCAGCCAATTTCGGATGGGGTGCTCAGATGGACGATTCCACGACGACAGGCAAGTGGCGGCCAGATCAGCGCAATTGGCATTGCAATCGAAAAGAAATGTTCGCACTCATAGCAGCGGTAAGTCGATTCAAGCGTCGATTGCAAGGTCAACATCTAATATTTCAGACAGACAATCGGACCGTTGTATCTTACATCAGGAAGGAAGGTGGAACACGATCGGTAGCCCTCCTCAATCTTACTTACCAGTTAATGACAATCCTAGACCGGTGGAGCATAACAATCTCTGCCGAATACCTACCAGGCAAATTCAACGACATCGCCGACGGACTATCTCGTGGCAGGAAGGCATCGGAGTGGCACCTGAAGCAGCCGGCGTTGAACAAAATATTCAAGAAGTTCGGAAAGCCGCAGATCGACCTATTTGCCAGCTATCAGACGCGAGTGGTGAAGGACTATGTCAGCAAGGATTGTACGGACACAACGGCTATCTATTGCAACGCTTTCAGCCAGGTATGGAATTATCAGCTGGCGTGGGTGTTTCCGCCTCCGAGCTTGATACCGAGGGTACTTCATCATCTAAACTCTGCACAAGGAACATACCTTGTCGTGGCTCCGATGTGGAACAGAGCGTTCTGGCTACCAGACCTCCGCCGACGGGCGTTGTGCAAACCAATGAAGATCAAAGACCTGGAACAAGTCTTGATAGATCAGATAACCGGTCTCCCCCCACCTCGAGTGCGGGAAATGCAACTTTTTGTATGGAAAATTGGAGCTGGGGACAAGAAATTAAAAACTGGTCAGAATCTGAAAGAAACCTATTAAAACTAAGTTGGAGAGAATCCACTTTAAAAACTTACAAACCAGCTTGGATACGTTGGGTTAAATGGTGCACATGCAATAATTTAGATTACAGGTATCCTAGCGGAAATGTACTAGCTAAATTCTTAGCTTTCTTGTATCTTGAAGAGAGATTAGCTTATCCTACGATCTTATTGCACAAATCCGTGGTGACGACCTTTTGCCAATCCAAGAATGAGGAAAACTTAAGTTCTCACTTCCTAGTTAAACACATACTAAAAGCAATCTCTCTTCAGAACCCAAAAGCAGAGAAATCTCCGATTTGGAATCCCAACGACTTGATTGCCTGGTTACAGAATAATATTCCAAATAGGGTAACGTTATTTGAAGCATCACGTAGACTTGCCTGCATATTATTACTGGCGTCCGGCAGACGCGTTCATGATCTAACACTTCTAAAGACTTCTCTAAATCATTATATTGACGGCGGTGACCATGTTATATTCTATCCCGAGTTTGGTTCAAAAACTGATACCGCAACTTACAGGCAATCAGGTTGGAAACTCTCACAGCATCCTAACGAAAATATATGTCCTGTTTATTGGTCTAAAAAGTTGTTAGAGTTGAGCGAGCACAGACGCGTAGCTCATGGTTTAGATTATTTGTTTATTACAATAAAAGGGCAAGCTCGAGTAGCATCTAAAACAGTAATCGGCAACTGGATAAAGTCAGTATTTAAGGAGGCCAATATTCGGGCTTCACCCGGAAGCTTACGTTCGGCCGTAGCGTCTTTAAGTTGGTACGAAAATCTACCTATAGAAGATATTCTCTCTCGGGCCAACTGGCAAAAGGAGAATACATTTGCTAAATTTTATTGTAAACAAATTATTGGCCTATCCAATCCTAGCCAATCTTCTAATCTAGTTACAATATTCGAACCTGTTTGATTTAAATACGGTTTAATGTTTGTTTGTGTTTACGGATAATAATACGAAAATACGGTTTCAGTTAGTTACTGATAATAGTTAAGAATGTTTTTGTTCCTTGCTTGATTACTATATTGTACCTATTTTTGATTTATTTAAATTATTTGGAAAATCAATTTATGTTCTCTTGACCCCAGTGTGATTGTTATTATATAACATATAATTTGTTAAATCGTACAATTCTATCATTTGTTATCACATAGCGTCGTTTGGCGGTCACCAGGAGATAATAAACACGTCTCTCACAGATGCTGTGCATCATCACATGCCGAATAATAGTACAAGTTTTACATAACAATAAAACTTGTATTATTGGAGCAGAGATGATGCACAGCATCCTAGTAAGGTCTCCTGGTGAGAGACTTCTATGAGAAAAGCGCGGCTGGCGCCGCCGACCGTTGACCGCCTTCCGGAACAAACTTAATTCTGATTGGACGACGAGATGACAGTTTCAAGAAGGACGGCTGTGATTGGTCGAGAAAACAAAAAGGAAGTATGACGCACTCTCACAGATGCTGTGCATCATCTCTGCTCCAATAATACAAGTTTTATTGTTATGTAAAACTTGTACTATTTTGACGGGTGATTTTTCGATTGAAAATTAGGGTGCTTTTTCGATATTAATTCAAAATAAGGTGAAAAAATAAATATTTTTAATCAAATAAATTACAGCGTATTTGGGACATAAAAAGGTAAGTTTTCACCAAATTTCGTTAAAAAAAACAAATTTTTGTAAAAGATAAAAAAAAAAATCAAAAACTTGGTTTTTTGAATTTTTCACATAAATTTTGAGGTTATGTGAAAAAAGTGTAAATACAAAAGTTTTAGATCTTTTTATTACCTACAACTTTGCCATTTGTTTTTTTCGGTAGGACTTTTAGTTTTGCCGGAAATCGAGAAAATTCCCCTCCTTTTCTAATGGGTTTCATCCTACTATTATTTTTTTTCACTTTTTATTATTTTTAAAGGCTTCTACCCTGGTCTATGATTTTTACAGTGAAATTTTAAACTATTATTTACTGATGTTACAACTTTTTGGTGTCCTTATGAATAAATTAGATGGATAGATCTATCCGTTTCCCTTGAGTGATTGTAATCATAAGAGGAAAATAAATTTAAAACCTTTTTTAATTGTTATCCTAATAGCATCTGAATTGGTTATGCTATAAAAAGACAAAATCAATTACAGATATTATTGCTATTACTGTCAGTATTTAGTACATAATATTATATCAACAAAAACCACAATTATGATAAACGCGCAAAATACCGCACACATAACAATGCATAACAATGACCGCACAAAATAAAATAATACCTATTAAGTTTTATGCATAATATGCATGCATGCAAGCCGTGATACCTTAAACGGCTTATCACGGCTTGCATGACCTTTACGCAAACTTTATTGATTTATTACTTTGCTTTTAGCATAATAACATCTTCTAAATATATATATTTTTTTTTTCATTTCTGTTTTCTCTCGAATATGCGTCTAACAATATAAAGCCAGTCTTAAATCATTGAAAACAATAATGAACAAGATTTTATCTTCCGCCATATTGATTTTAGTGTGATATCATAACCAACCTTAAACTTATAAATTATCTTATAAACTTGCTATTCTAATTGAAGCACAATTGAAGACAGTTCCTGAGTTTTTAAGGCAGCACTTACGCTACACTGTCACTTTCGACCTGACCTTCTTTCGTTAGACCAAAATTATGTGTCGTTATTATCTAAGCTAGCGAAATAATGGTTCAAAACGGGATGCAATTCACTTTGTGTGTTCAATTAACTCGCAATAATTGTTAATGTGGGCCCATAGAGGCTGCTATTACCTTTCTAGTGAACGTTAACCTTAATAACGGCACTGCAGGTAACAACTTCCTAATGGATCCCCATTACTTCATGAAACTGCATCATATAATAACCTTCTACTCTAGCACTCGTACTAGAGGTAAATTCATACTTTAAATTAAAACATCCAGTTAGTATGAAAAGCTTATAACAAGTCTTTGATACTTTGAATACATAAAATGATTTCGTATAGAAAGCAAACGCGGCATTTAAAATATACCAGAAAATAGACAGGAAGGTACATTTGAATACTACGAGTAAATAATATTTATGATAGCTGATACCCGCGACTTCGTCCGCGTGGACTAAGTTTTTTCGATTCCCGCGGGAACTCATTAATTTTCCGGGATAAAAAGTAGCCTATGCCCTATAATGGTGAAACACGTACTTCTTCATATTTTAACGAAAGCCCAAATGCTGTTTCATGGCTATAACTTGAGAAATTAAGGATTTTCATACAAACTCTCAACCCCTATTTCACCCCTTCGGGGGTGGAATTTTGAAAAACTGTGAAACACATATGTTTTCATTTTCAACCCGCAGCTCATATCTCAAGTTTCATGGCTATAACTTGAGAAATTAAGGACTTCATACCAACTCTCAACCCCTATTTCACCCCTTCGGGGGTGGAATTTTGAAAAACTGTGAAACACACATATGTTTTCATTTTCAACCCGCAGCTCATATCAAGTTTCATGGCTATAACTTGGGAAATTAAGGATTTTCATACAAACTCTCAACCCCTATTTCACCCCTTCGGGGGTGGAATTTTGAAAAACTGTGAAACACATATGTTTTCATTTTCAACCCGCAGCTCATATATCAAGTTTCATGGCTATAAATTGAGAAATTAAGGACTTTCATACAAACTCTCAACCCCTATTTCGAAACCTGTGTGTATTGGAATTTTCAAAAACTGTGAAACACAAATGTTTTCATTTTCAACCCGCAGCTCATATATCAAATTTCATGGCTATAACTTGAGAAATTAAGGATTTTCATACAAACTCTCAACCCCTATTTCACCCCTTCGGGGGTGGAATTTTGAAAAACTGTGAAACACATATGTTTTCATTTTCAACCCGCAGCTCATATATCAAGTTTCATGGCTATAACTTGAGAAATTAAGGACTTTCATACAAACTTTCAACCCCTATTTCACCCCTTCGGGGGTAGAATTTCGGGATAAAAAGTATCCTATGTCCTACCTCGTAGTATGGGCTCAAATCGTGCCAAGTTTCGTTTGAATTCATTCAGTAGTTTCGGCGTGATGCGCGGCCAAGATACAGACAGACAAACAGACAGACAGACAGACAGACAAAAATGAAAAAAATGACAGATTTGGCTTCAGTATCGAATAATGAGTGCCCTCCAAAAAAATTTTCAAAATATCTTCAATGTACAGAATTGGACCTGTTACAATTTTATTATAAGTATAGATAGATGGTATTTCATGAGTACAGCAGCTGCAATGAGTGAGTGCAGAGAGGTAGGCTGCCGTGGTCGAAATTTGTTTGGGAGGACATTATATTTGCGAGTAAAGATCTCTAAACTGACATTAAAAATTACACCCGAAACCATGGACTTAAAAATGCCCGAAACTCAAACCGAAGGTACCTATAAGTCTACAACTTAAAACGAGTATCACGCAAACGAATATAGAGTCTCGAATAAGTTTGTAACATTCTTTGAATAGTTAAAAGCAAGTAGTATTTTAATACTTAGTTAAAAGCAAGTACGAGTAGTAGAGAGGAGAGTATGAAGCAATCTAATCAAGGCTGGGAAAATTTAAGTGGCTACATACAGTAAGTACAGCACACACGGAGAGTTAAAAGGCTTCCTACGTTTATTGCAGTGGACCGCCATCGCCATTAGCATTCCATTACCTTCATACTGTTAGAGACAATTAGAAGTCAAGTCGAAGAGGTTTTTTTTTATTCAATACAAGTTAGCCCTTGACTGCGATCTCACCTGATGGTAAGTGATGATGCAGTGTATGATGGTAGCGGGCTAACCTGTTAGGGGCATGGCAGTTATATTAAACCCATACCCCTATTCGGTTTCTACACGGCATCGTACCGGAACGCTAAATCGCTTGGCGGCACGTCTTTGCCGGTAGGGTGGTAACTAACCACGGCCGAAGCCCGGCCAGACCAGGGAAAATTCAGAAATTCGATTCGAAAAAAAAAAGGGATCGAACCCGGGACCTCCGCATGTTAAGGCAACAGCGCTCAACACTGCGACACGGAGGTCGTCCAGGTTTCTGTCAACTTAACTCTATTTCAGTTCCGTCAAATTCGAGCAGATGGTCATAATTCGACGACCTCCCTGGCGCAGTGTTAAGCGCTGGTTGTCTTATAAGCGGGGCAGGAGGGCCGTGGCTAGTTAAACCCTACCAGCATAGACGTGCTGCCAAGTGATTTAGCGTTCCGGTACGATGCCGTGTGGAAACGGATATGAGGTATGGGCTTAATATAACCCCTAACAGGTTAACCCGCTACTTATAATATTCATTATACTTATTCATTTTAATATTGCTGCTTCATATTGCTTTGAAATCGCAGTCGAAGTTTATAAGGAACGTTATAGTGGAATAAAAAAAGTCTGGAATCATCATAATAAATTACTATTTTTACTAATATTATTTGATATATGGATAGATTGTATACCGAGGAAGAACATAGGCTAGGCATAGGCTTTTTATCCCGGAAAATTAAGGAGTTCCCTAGTAAGGGAATAAAAAAACTTAGTCCACGCGGATGAAGTCGCGGGCATCATACAGTAATTTATAATGGTATGGAATTAACAGAAACGTCTGCTCTAACGTCTCCTGGGGCATGTTTTGAAGAGCAGACCGCGTACCGGCAGAAAGACGATGGTGAAAATTGGGTGGTAGAGAAAGCAGGTTGACTGAGGTGGTGTGCTTTTGGGAAGATCCATGTGCAGCAGCGCGGTGCAAATGGGCTAAGTTTTTAGATCCGCTAGACGCGGAAGACCGCGATGGCCACAAATATTATTTCTTAGTACTTAAGTAATCGAAATGGAAATGCAGCCAGCTTGCCTGCCACGATTGCACGCGGTCCTGATTTGTAAAGTAATTAGTCAGTTTTATTGTAACATAGCTTAGAAAATGAAAAAAAAAATTATTTCGTAATTTGTATTGAAAATTCATTGAAATTCTCGAAGTAGGTACGTAGTTGAGTAAAATATTTGGTTAGATAAGTACTCGATTTCGTAATGAAAATTCTCTAAACACTGCGGTGCGTATGTAAATATTATCACAGAACTCAGAACTCAAATGACGTCCTTGAGAAACTTGAAACAACAATTTTGTTCGGTTTTCAAAGTTATAAGGAACTATCTTGAAAGTTCAACAAGTATTGACAATAATTTGATAGTCTTTATATACCTACCGATTAGGATCGACGACCTTAAAATGGTGGCGGAAAATGGATGAATGTGGAAGACGGAGGAGCGCGTTTGATAGTGCTTAACAAAGGCGCCCAGCATACATAGTACTAGTATAGTACAAGCGACATACTAGTATAGTAGCATAATGGCTACATGCAAAGGCTGATAGGGTAGCTGGATGAATAGTACCAGAGAACAAAGTAGGGGGCAAAATTCTACACGATATATAAAAGGGGACCATATAATGTTTGGACGAAAATTAAGTAATGTGAAAATTCTTATAGCAAAGCTTATAGCTCTTATGATAGCAAAAAGTATCAAAGAAGGGGTTAATTAATTAGTAATAAATTCAGGATTTAAATAAAACATCACGTCTTTGTTCACACGCTCTCTAATCGGATCTGTTCTCTTGACTTAGGGGCACATTACATCTTTTGGTCGATCAACAAAGGACTTATGTCTAGCTTACACATTTACTTAGCTTAATTACGTCCTTATTTCCTATGGTCTTATGGTTAACTAACTATGTCTAATCGAATGTCGGAGGTACGCAGTGGCTGTACGGCAAATGAAACAAAATACAAAACGACGATGCCTAGGTAACACTATTAATAAAGACAAAATAAAATACCTTTAGTAATACTTTATTAATTTCTTTGTTACTGAAGACGGCGAAGTTTTCAATTTAACGAGAAAACTTTGACATATTTCGGCAGGGAGCTTTAGTAGGTATAAATTCTTTCAGTCAATAAATAGGTATACGAAAACAAAATGGAACTGTGTGGAATGTGAAATAAGTAAAGCTACATAATAGTTAATAGCACTCACCCAAAGTGTATCCAAGTTCCTTCCAGCATTGTAAAGTACATAACAGGGTGTCGCTTACAGTGACGGACTCAATTTGCCTGCGTAGTTTACACAAAACCTCTACAAGTTTGGAACTGGAGCAGCTACATTTCTCAATCCGATTTGAAACTTGAACTCATTGCATTAAAAGCTATATTACCACATCTTTATAAAAGCAATAACGCACTGATATGGGACTTATATTATGAATGGGTTTGTGATAAATGGTACACAACGTAAAAGCTTTTTAGGGCTACTTGGTTAATATAATATGTAGTAACAAGTCTAGATCTATCCTTGACTTGACGGGTACCTATCATCAGTGGCGTGCAGTTCATAGAGGCATAAAATCACTGCTTACCCAAATGGAAATACGTCAATGTTCATTTTTCATCAAAACTAGTAAATAGGTATTCTGACTAACTAATGCCTACCCTAGCTTCAAAACCCATGCACGCCTCTGCCTATCATAATGCTTTATATCGCTGGTATAGGATCAAAAATCATCACGTCGCAAATCGCAATAATATCCAAACAGGTCAGACAGGACCAGAGAGAGAGGAGGAGAGAGGAGGGCGCGATTCCCAGAGAGACGCAGGTTCAAATCCTGCCGGTTCCGAAAATTTTTGATATGTATGTAAGTTTAGAAACTTTCCTCGTGTGTGAAGTACCTACTGTAATAAAATTATAAAATATCCAAACAAATCTATATACTTATCACTGCAACTGATCTCAAATTCCACTGACAAAACTGAGTTAGCAAATACGAAGACAAAGAGTTAGCAAAGTTAATATGTAAGAATAATTTGGTGTATGGAAAATCCAGGGAAAAAGACCCTCACTAGGTGGAAGAATGATTTCAAGGGAGTTTATGGAGGCTGCTGCATACAAGCGGCACAAGACCCCAGGTGGAAAATCCTTGCATGAGATATTGGAAGCCTTGAACCCTTGGAAGACAGGACAGTACAAAACTTCCGCGTGAATATGCCTCGTAGTATGGGAAACGCGTTTCGTCGTGTCTCCGTGGACTGTGTAGCCGTACGCACGCGGACTTTTTGTTAGTCAAAAGCTTTTTTTTTTCAGATTTCAGATTCTGTTCGTAGTTTTTTTTCGCTATAAACCACAAAAACATTAGCCGATACGATTAAGTTTGCTGCATTAATCTATACTCTATACTAATATTATAAATGCGAAAGTTTGCATGGATGTTTGTTAGGTAGGTACTCAATCACGCCAAAACGGCTGAACGGATCTGGATGAAATTTGGTACAGAGATAGATTATGGTCTGGAATAACACAGCTACCTACTTTATATCTTTGAAAATTAAAGAGTTCCCGCCGGAATCAAAAAACTTAATAAACGCGTTTGAAGTCGTGGGCATCAGCTAGTGTGTAATAAAAATTCAATATCCAATTTCAATCCAGATTCATCCCAGAATCATAAAAATTGAATAACGCTGGTCAAAAGGGAATCTGGGTCGAGATCTGTCGGATTTGTCAGAGGCGACCCGGTTTAATACTCTCAGCGTGACGAGATAGACGGTCGTCACTCGATTTCAGACAGTTTGAAAGTAGGATAAGGGATGACGATGACGTTGATTTAGGTACAGTATCAAAGAGACGTGAGCCATGGTCCCGGTAACAAAACTCTAAAATAGCCAGTTATATAGGTTGCCAGACTTTCGCACGTGAAAGTAGGTACCTACTAAGTTACGATAAGGTTAAGTTAGATACGAAGCTAGAACTTATAAATATTAGTTTCATGCATTTGTTAAAATCTTAAACTAAAACCTGACCGCTAAAATATGCCAGGAAGGCACTGTTTTCCTAAGAAACCTTGTTTATTTTCCGTTTCAAAGTTCAAACAGGCACAGGTTATTGTTTGTAAATATTTTAATATCAAATAAATACCTACATTTTTTTATGGCACAGGTGGATAAATACATATAATCATCCGCAAATGTCATGGAAGTTGAACCAGTAGTCAAAAGTCCGGGGAAAGGTTATTCAAGCAGGAAATCGTAATGACGGAATTATTTCAGGTCTGGAAATATTTTGAGAAGGTGAGCAATCACGACCCGTAGCATTGAGGATTGCGACGCAAAAAGTTATACCTACCTACACTTTTAAAATCTATACTATAATATTATAAGTTTGGATGGATGGATGTTTGTTACTCAATCACGCCAGAACGGCTGAACGGATCCGGATGACATTTGGCACAGAGATAGATTATAGATTATAGTCTGGTATAACACTTAGGCTACTTTTTATCCCGGAAAATTAAAGAGTTCCCGCGGTAACCAAAAAAACCTTAATCATCGCGGACGAAGTCGCGGGCATCAGCTCTGAAAGAAGAGAAAAAGAGAAATATTCGTCCGAATCGGAAAATCTGCTTAAAAACTAAATCTGCTGCATCCATCAAATCGACTACTGTCGTTATTATTCCTTGCGATAACCTTCATAACTTTTCAACAAAACAGTTGTTGAAATCAGAGTAGGTACAATAAGAAAAATAGAATAAGTTATAATAATGAAGATTGATACTGAAAAACATATTTTCGTAAGAGAAAATGCTTGTAACGTTTGATAAACAGGGCACTGGTAATTTTCACAGAAAATTCCTCTAGATTTCTAGGAATCTCTAGAAAACAATGCCAGATAAAAATAAAAATATTCGAAAAACTTTGATAAAAAGGTTTTCGAGTGATGAATTCTCCACTCCAAAGTAACAAAATTATAATTAAAACAGTTAAATCTACCATAGATTGTTTGTTTTAAAAAGAAATTGCTCACTTTACTTATTTACTGGGTATGGAAGGAAAGAAAAAAATCAGGGCCCCAATCATGTAAGAATGTCCGATCAATCGTTTAAGATTTTTGTCAAAGTAAAATAAACCATAAATGCATTGAATTAGAGCTCAATTTCGTCTGCCCATTCTTATACGTTTAGGCTATCGTACATACCTAAACGTATAAGAATGGGCAGACGAAATTGAGCTCTAATTCAATGCAGATATGGTTTATTTTACTTTGACAAAAATCTTAAACGATTGATCGAACATTCTTACATGATTGGGGGGCAGTTAAGGAACTAAAAATGTGTAATTTTTATGTTTATGTTTTTACTTTGAAAAAACAACAATAGCATTAAAAATGTACAAAAATAAATGGTGATGATGTTGATGGTGTCGGTGTCGGTGGTGTTACAAGGATCTGTCCCAAAACCGAATCAGCATAGCATAGATTCGGTCTTCCTTGTCTGCCCAACCCCTAGAGTTTTCTTGTAAAGCGCGAAGCGAGTCTTCTGGCGTAGCCCATCCTTTTTTACATCTAAGTACATTTATATGGACACTCTACATTTATTTATTTATTTGAACTAACAACAGAATTAGATGTAGAAGGTATACAAAATGTTAAATGGCTTAGGCACTAGGTAGGTACATACGCAATTCAATTTACAGGTAGTCACATCATGCAATTAAGAAAAGTCGTACACACGTTTGTTCATAATACTAGGTGAGCATTCTTGATGAAAACTATGATCATTCAATAATATACTTGATTATTTCATGAGATTATTTTATTTGAAATTTATTTGAAAATAGTAAAGCCCGGATTATTTTCGATACAATAGAATTCGGGGCGAGTGTTGTTTATAATTTATTATTACAAGCCTGGTTCCTTTGAAGGTTGAAAATTTACTTTGTATAGCTGCTAATGTTATTTGAATAGAAAATTGAGCGGTTGACTGTAGAATTGAAATGTACCTATTGCATAAAGGTTAAATTATATAAATTATAGCTGATGCCCGCGACTTCGTCCGCGTGGATATACCAAGTTTCATCGAAATAACTTGAGAAATGACGGACTTTTATGCAAACTTTCAACCTCTATTTCACCCCTTTGGGGGTGGAATTTTGAAAAACTGTGAAACACGTCTGTTTTCATTTCTAACCCGCTGCTCATATACCAAGTTTCATGGATATAACTTGAGAAATGAAGGACTTTCATACAAACTTTCAACCCCTATTTCACCCCTTCGGAGGTAATATTTACAAAAACTGTGAAACACTTATTTCTTCATTTTCAACCAGTAGCTTGTATACCAAGTTTAATCGATATAACTTGGGAAATGACGGTTTTTCATACAAACTTTCACCTCCTATTTCACCCCCTTAGGGGTGGAATTTTGAAAAACTGTGACACACGTACTTCTTTATTTTTTACCGTAAAAAGTTCCTTTGATATAACTTGTAAAACATCTTGAGAAACGAAAGACTTTCATACCAACTTTCATCCCCTATTTCACCCTTTTGGGGGTCGAATTTTCAAAAACTGTGAAACACGTATGTCTTTATTTTCAACCCGCAGCTCATATATCAAGTTTCATGGCTATAACTTGAGAAATTAAGAACTTTCATACAAACTTTCAACCCCTATTTCACCCCTTCGGGGGTAGAATTTCGGGATAAAAAGTATCCTTTGTCCTACCTCGTAGTATAGGCTCAAATCGTGCCAAGTTTCGTTTGAATTCATTCAGTAGTTTCGGCGTGATGCGCGGCCAAGATACAGACAGACAGACAGACAGACAGACAGACAGACAAAAATGAAAAAAATTACAGATTTGGCTTCAGTATCGAATAATGAGTGCCCTCCAAAGAAAATTTTCAAAATATCTTCAATGTACAGAATTGGACCTGTTACAGTTTTATTATAAGTAGGTATAGATGTAGTAACTAAATTCAACTAACAGGTAGGCTCAATATGGAAAAACAATTATTTTTTAAAAAAGCAGCTGCGGAGTTTCTTGCTGGTTCTTCTCGGTAGATATATCATTCCGAACCAGTGGTAGATTAGACGAGCGAAGCCGAGGGCATAAGCTAGTAGATAAATAAGAGGTTTCTAAACTTACTTTGAGCCATTACTTTGGCTCAAAGCGAAAAAGGGGTAGACAAAGGAAACGCTGGGTTGACGACATAAAGCAGACGGCTGGGGCACTATGCACAAGAGAAGCTCAAAACCGAACTAACTGGAAACACCTAGAGGAGGCCTATGCGCCAGAGGGCGCGGTGATCGCAACGGACGCTAAAGTGCTAAGTTTTTAGACGAATCTTATAATATAATGTGTATTGTAAAAATGGATCAGCAATAGGTAAAGGTAAATAATAATAATAATAGATTACCAAATATATAGCGCTTAGTTTGCCCACCTACCATATCTATTTTTAGTTTCATATCTACAACCACCGGTGACAAACCGGAGCCGCCTTTCTAAGAGTAGGTCTACCTAAACATAAATAACATCCAACTAATAATATGTTAAAAGGGTTCTACTTACTTGTTACACTGCATCAGACCGCGTTATCGCCATGATTTGAGCGTTTCCATTAAGATTATTGTTATAGCTCTCAGAATGGACCATTCTAGAAAGTGGCTTTTGTTAAGTTTGCCGCTATTATCCCTTCAGTCCTTTCAACTCAATGAAAAGTTGGAAAAAAATCGACTCAAAAGAGGTACGTAGTTGAAGGTTGAATATATTATCCGAAGGTTAGGCTTGCGACCTTTTTCCAAACGATGCCACTTTAGATAAGGCACCTAAGTACGTAAAGGTACTATACGACTAACTACAAAATCTCCCGTTATCTTACTATATGTAGTTGGTTTTCCTTGAATAAAGGGTAAATAAGGTGCTTCTCGCTGAAAGGCGTAAGAGCCGCGATTTGCACGGCGCGGCGCATAGGACGTTGTTTCCGCGAACTATGGACGAAATCGTGATACGAGTGAAAAACATAACTAGAAAACATTTTTTTTATTCCGCTACAACGTCTGCGTCTGCGTTTCGCTATGATGGTAACTGTGATTTGTTTTCATTTTCTATACTAAGTACTATAGTCTATACTATTAATTGCCTCGTTGGTCTAGTGGTTAGCATGTTCGACTGCTGCGACGAGGTCCGGGGTTCGAGTCCCGGGTCGGGCCATAATTAAGTGTTGGGGTTTTCTGATTAAAAATTCTCTTAAAAATTAAATAAAACACTAGTCCGGAGTTAGGACGTTGGCGGTGTTCCACCCCCGTGCCTCGGAGAGCACGTTAAGACGTCGCGTCGGTCCCCGTTATTATCACTAACATGATAATAGTCGTTAAAGCCCGCCAACCCGCATTTGAGCAGCGTGGTGGGTCAAAGCTCTAATTCTCTCTCTCCTATGAGAGTGGAGACCTGTGCCCAGGGCTGGGCTGTTCAGCCCAGTCCTGGGCTAATGGGTTAATGGGCTGTAGTGGGAATGAAAACTAGACAATAGACGAGTGACGACCCGTAAAAGCGGCAAAAGCTGCAGTGAAGCATTTTTACCGCACTCCTGCCGAATTCTGTTTGGCTTTTCAGTACCTACTGAGAACTGCGCATTTTTGTGCCTTCTGCTGCTCCTGCAAGTACCTGTGGCCGCGTGCAACGGATTTGATTTTGGTTTACATTAGTAATGTAATCCAAAATCAAATCCGTTGCACACGGCCAATACCAATAGTATTGATGTCCAAGGCATGGTGTTGAGCGAAGGTGTTGATGGCATTATATTTTTATGCACAAAAAGTAAATTCATAAGTACATACTTTAGTATTTTATAAAATACTAGCTGACGCCCGCGACTTCGTCCGCGTGGTTTAAGTTTTCTTATCCCCGCGGGAACTCTTTAATTTTCCGGGATAAGAAGCCTATGTCACTCTCCTAGTCCTCAACTATACCCATGCCAAAAATCACGTCTATCCGTTGCTCCGTTGCGGCGTGATTGAAGCACAAACCAACAAATAAACACACTTTTGCATAATAATTAAGCAAAAGTGTGTTTATTTGTTGGTTGGTTGGTTATTATAATATTAGTATGATGTGTATCTGTCCGTCAGTCTATTTTTCTGTCTATCTGTTACTTTTTCACCATCCGATTATACAATTTCGGCGGAATTTCAACACTCAATACTCAATTTATTTATTCCATGTAGGACATACAAGTGTCTTTTATGTTACGTCATATTTTGACTCTACCACCGGATCGGAAAAGATATTCTACTGAGAAGAACTGGGAAGAAACTCGGCAGTTGCCCTTTTTTCCATTTGGTCCATAGTTATTGGTTTCAACTTGCATTCAAGAGGCAATTAACGCTACTTTTTACGGTGGAAAATGCCAAAACGCAAATCAACAATGGAATATGTATCACTTTATAAAATGTGATACAACAAGAATATATTTATTTTTATTAAAAGACAAAACAAAGAACAAAAAGTACCAATAAACACCATAGCTAATTAACTAGAGAAGTATTATTGGCACAGTAAATCTTCCCACATCTTAGAAATAAACAACCTGAGAGAGAACGGCCTTGTTTTTCTGAAACTCAATGTTTTTATTTATCGGAAATGGGATAAGTCATTTTTATACAATCTTGTACTTAAAAGAAAATACTCGCTACTTAGCTCGCTTTTTAGTTTACTACCATTGAATGATACTAAACTAAAAAGTAATCTGAGCTAAAATATTATTGTCTGTAATGCGGAAGGACCTGGGAACCCACCGCATTATTATCCCAAGAAAACCCCTGCTATTATGTGATAAATGGAAAGGGGTCACGACCCTCAGCAATGAGGAATACGACGCGCAGAGAGAGAGAGAGAGATGTCTGTAAAGTATACATATAAAGGTATTATTAATTGTTAATTTGTGGTTTTACTTTGCACGCCTAAAAAACCTTAATCATTCAGTGCAACCCTGTAAGATTATGATAAGATAATACGAGTATAAGTAAAGACTTTAGGTTATATAGCAGTATTTATTATAATATGTTTTGGTTGCTAAATAAAATAAATAAATACAATAATAACAAGTTATATATTATAAGGTGTAAATTTAAAAAGCTTGCGTTGGCCGATAAATAGAAATCCAACACCTTGCTATAGCAATATGGTGAAACATTTCGTGTCCATAGAGCAGCTCTACGACTCAAGATACTGATAAAATAGGAACAGAAAACTTGTGCCTACCACTGTAAAAATGTACAGAGGTTAACCCGCTACCATATTAGACAGCATCATCTAAATCTAAGATCCAATTGAGATCGATCTTACCTGTAGTAGAATAAAAAAAAGTGTGTGTGTGCAATTCATACACGGCAGAAGTAAAACTTCAGAAAAGTAGCCTACGAGAGAATGAGATAAATATAACTTGTATTCTATCATCTTCTATCATCTTCATTCTCTCGCAGGCTAAATCGTACTCGTATCTATGTTTGTCTCTTTTTGGTGTCGCTTTTTCGTTTCATTGAATTTTCAAATCACAAAGATTCTAAAGAAAACTAAGAACTAAGACTTCAAAAAGTAATAAAAACCGTGTTACAGATATGATCTATGGATAAAGCCTAGATATCCATTTCTCTTGATAATAATGTATTGATATTATATTACACATTACAGTCAGTGGAGCTATTGAGATAATGTATTTGAGATACTGCGTTTGTCGGCAATTTAATTTTATAATGCCCTAAGTCATACAAAAAGGCGTACCTAAGTATTTTATGATTTGTTGTACCGTACTCATAGGCAATTTATGCCCGCGACTTTTCTGAATTCCCGGGGAAACTCCTTATTTTACGGGATAAAATGTAGCCTATGTCCTTCCCGGGGATGTGTCATGTGACCTACCTCTATACTAAAATTTATCAAAATCGGTTGAAAATATGAGCCGTTAAAGCGTAGCAGACAGATAGACACACTTTCGCATTTATTATATTCACCTAAAATAAGTATTGTAGGTTTGCAGTCCTACAGTTTTACAGTAACATCATTTCATTCTAAACCTTATTATCACATACAGTAAGGGTGAAAAAACACTAAGGACAGGACAGCACAATACGTCGCGTCGCGTCGCGCGAAAGTCCCGCGTCGTATGGAAATACGTATTATAGTCGTGTCGCGCAGGTCTTTGCAGCTCCATATACAAGTTTTACCCTGTCCTTTCCGTAGAGTATTTTCACCCTAAACTCTACCACTAATAATAATATTAGAGAGCCGTAGCTACTCTGTAACCCCAGTGACGTCATGAATCTGCAATGTCGTCATACAAGTTTAACCTACCAGTGGCGGTCTCTTACCCTCTCACACTCATGTAAATGCTTTGATAAAACTTTTATCGGTTGCTAGATTTTATCCGTTTTTATGAATATATACTGTCCATAAACAATGTATAGTTAAATTACAGATATTATGATTTAAATAAATGGGTACCCAAAGCCTTTATCCATTTCTCTTGCAGATAATAATATCTTAGAATATTAGTCAGCTGTGGAGCTATTAAGTTAATGAATTTGAGATACTGCGTTAGTCGGCACTTTAATTTTTTTTTAAATGCCTTAAGTAATACTTACAAAATGGCGTAGGTACTTACCTATATTTTATGATTTGTTGTACCGTACTTTTAGGCAACTACTGAAATGCTAGATGATACAAGCGACTTCGTCCGCGTGGAATATTTTTTTTAAATCCCGGGGAAACTCTTTGATTTTCCAGGATAGAAAGTAGTCTATGTGTTATTCCAAACTAAAGTCTTATCTCTGTGCCAAATTTCATCCAGATCCGTTCAGCCGTTCTGGCGTGATTGAGTAACAAACCTCCATCCATACATCTAAACTTTCGCATTTAATAGATTAGGATATCTTTTATTGATTTATGTAAACAGTGAAGAAAGATTCATTCATTAGACTACGAAACAAGCTGAGTTTTCATAATAATATGCGTTGAGAAAGAAAATAAAATAGATATATGATATTACAAACGTTGAATACGTGGAATAGACTAAATTATAATAGCTATACTCTCAAGTTATTCCTAAAGAAATTTTACTTGTACTTAGCGTGTACATACTTGCTAAGTACCTACCTAGTTAAGTTTGTGTGAGCCTAAACGCACGGTGAGTACCAATGTTTTATTCCCTCGGGCCCTTATGTTTAGGCCGCAAAAGATCATTCCACAGTTTATGTTTACGTTTACACCCCACTTTGTATATTCAATAGTGCTACAGCCTACATACCTTATAAGGTACAGTATTCACTTTGTTACTGGTAAAACGTCACGCTCCTTGGTCATGTTATGCTATAAAAGAGCCCCTTGGAGGACCATGTTTATAACTTATAATATGACCTTTTCGAACTGCAAAGGGATCGTGATCGGGATTTTCCTTTTACTACTTTGAACGTATAATAATCCATACTAATATTATAAATGCTGTCTGTCTGCTACGCTTTCACGGCTCATCTGCTCTACCGGTTTTGATGAAATTTGGTACAAGGGTAGGTTGTATCCCGGGGAAGAACATAGGCTACTTTTTATCCCGGAAAATTAAAGGATTCCCGCGGGGACCAAAAAATCTTAATCCACGCGGACGAAGTCGCGGGCATCAATTCCCGCGGGAACTCGTTAGCTTTCCGACAGACAGACAGACACACTTTAGCATTTATAATATTTAGTATGGATTCTTAGGCCACGATTACACTAATGGAAGTAAGTTTTTACAAAAGTCGCTTATATGAGTTACTTACGATGTCTTTTACGTGACGTATTGTATGCAAATGTTAGTTATGTATGTAACTACTTACGGACGCTACTTACGTAAAACTTACTAGTGAAATCGTGGCGTTAGAGTGCGTAGTCTAGACTCTAGATTTCAATACTAATTAGTGGTTAAATTAATTGTAACAAAGTTCGGTGAGCTTCATAAATCATTATAGCTAAGCGATATTTGGGAGCGGTCCAAGAATCGTTATACCTACTCGTAGATTGAAGTTATCTCCACCCTTCCTATCAAGTATTAGGTAATAAATTGATTTATTACAAAACTTGCAGACCATACTTCAAACTTGTAGATGTTATTGTCAAATATTTAATTTGAAATGAAAGGTTTACTGTCTAGTCGGTCTAGAGGTTAGCATGTTTGACTGCGGCCAACGAAGTCCCGGGTTCGAGCCCGGGTCGGGTCATAATTAAGTGTTGAGTTTTTCTGACTAGAAATTCTCAGTACTAGAACGTACTATTACCTATTCTTTGTTACTAGCCCGGAATTAGGAACTGGGCGGTGTTTCACCCCCGTGTCTCGGAGAGCACGTTAAGCCGTCGATCCCGGTAATTATCACTAGCTTATTAATAGTCGTTAAAGCCCGCCAACCCGCATTGGAGCAGCGTGGTGGGTCTAAGGTCTAATTCCCTCTCTCCTATGAGAGTGGAGGCCTGTGCCCAGATGTGGGACGTTAATGGGCTGTAGGTACACTGGCTTATACATTAAGCGGTTCGCAATCCTATAGTGTTAACTGTATAGGATGATCATTGTATTTTTTGATAAATAAATAAATAATTATTTAAGTAAGTAAATATAGGGTGCCTATAGCCATAGGTATTTTTAATTGCAACATTTAGGTATGTACATTGCACATAGTGGGGCTGATTATGTAGTGCACAATCTCTAAACTAAACTAAAATTAGAGCATTACAAATATTGCTAACCCTTTCATAATACTTCCTACGGAAAGGGACAGAACTAGATTTAAAGCTGCCATTTTAGTTTAGTTAAGCGATTGTGTTATACGGAATCAGCCCCAATATCAATGGTGTTAACTGTATAGACTATAGGATGATCATTGTGTTAAATTAATAATGAAATATTTAAGTGGGTAATTAAAGGGTTCCTATAGGTTTTTCTTCTACGTCCTATAATATATGTCGTGTAGAAACTGATTAGGGTTAGGTACAATGATATTTTATTTTAGGAACATCCATCCATCCATCAGCCTGCATTCGTCCACTGATGGACATAGGCCTTTTGGAGAGCGCGCCACCACACACAGTCCTCCGCTTTTCTCATCCACCCGCCTCCCGCTACCTTTATAAGGTCGTCGGTCCAGCGGGCTGGGTCGTCCCACACTGCGTTTATCGGTAGGTACTATTTTATTACACTGCGTTTACCGGTATTTTAGGTACATAAAGGCATAATATGAGTACCCTGTGCCATAAGCTCTAACAAGCTAGCCCGCTACCATCTCAGACTTAAAATCATCATATAAAATCGGTGAGATCACAAACCTAACTTGTAGTGGAAAAAAAAAAATGGTAGCAACAAAACAGACGAAAACAATGATTTTGAAGTAAGTATTTTATTTCCAAGTTCTTCTGTTTAAATATCTCTTAAATTAAAACTCATAGATGTTATCAAAAATATTTATTTAACATGAAGATAAAACCGCAATCTCTAAAACTTGGACAATTTATTATTTTTCGTTGACGAAACAACAAAGTTTTCAATTTAACGAGAAAACTTCGATTCCCCTCGACCGTAACTTTTAACGGCTGTCGAATTCAGTGCACGAAATAAAATAATAATATTTTACTTGGTACGAGTAAACTAGAAAACTCCTTCAGCCTAGTAACTAACTGATATTAATACTATATTGTATCGCTAGACTATAGCATTCTGGTACCGGATACGTCCCGGATATTTAAATATACTGGTACTAGCTGATGCCGAACTCCTAAATTTTCCGGGATAAAAAGTAGCCTATCTGCTATTACAGACTCTCTGCTATTACAGATTATCTATCTCTGTGCTAAATTTCATCCAGATTCATTCTTTCGCATTTATATAATATTAGTATAGATATAGATAGATGTATGGTATATATATATAGGTATATGTATTGTGTAATTGTGTCATATTAACAAGTATTTCCATTTAATATCGTTTCGGTAATTCGGTTTCAGCATTATAATGCTGAATAAGTATACTTATTCAACAAATAATTTGTTTCTAACCTTGTGAAATTTTTTGTTGAATAAGTATACTTAATACTAATAAGTATACTTATTCAACAAATAATTTGTTTCTAACCTTGTCAAATTTTAGGAGTTCAAAGTTTTGGACTCACTAGAATGGTCTGCCGCTGAAGCATCAATATTGTTAACTTGTGATTGAATGACAAACCAACAAACGAACACACTTTCGCATTTAGGTATAATAAGTATACTCTTGAAGAATAAAGTCCTTTTATTTTAGGTACTTTAAATCCAGTTCAATTGTAGGTATCTATTGATTATAAATGTGAATCCATACTAATATTATAAATGCGAAAGTGTGTCTGTCTGTCTGTCTGCTACGCTTTCACGGCCCACCTGTTCAACCGATTTTGATGAAATTTATTATAGAGGTAGGTTACATCCCGGGGAAGGACAAAGGCTACTTTATATCCCGGAAAATTAAAAAGTTTCCGCGCGAATCAAAAGGTCTGCGGGAATCAAAAAGTCGTGGGCCTCATCTTATCATCTAGTAGGTACATTAAATAATAGAAGCAACAACTAAATAAAATCCAATCTTCTTTTTTCTGAATTAACTAGTAAGTACAACTGTAGGTACAACCTCGTGTAAATTGAAAATGCGACGATATCTAAGCTAAATTTTAAGGCTCCCAAGTTGATAATAAAAGTCGGTCGAACTTAACTTGAATAAATGTTATAGGTTTGGCAGGTTCTTATTTTACCCAAGAGATTCTTATAAAAATTCAAGAAATTTATTCAGCCCTAAGTTACGACAACACAATTTTTCTTTAAAAAAAACTTAATTACAGCCATATAAAGGGACATCGTAAGTTTATAAAATGGCAAAGTTTGTTTGTTGGTTTGCAAGCAGTTCGGTCATTCAGAACAAGGTCGATGTACAAATCTTATGAATGTATTATTCGAATAAAAGATCGCTGAAAGAAAATCGTTATACTTTGTATGTTAATTGATTATAATAAAAGGAACAACACGAAAAAGGACGTCTTTTTCGAAAGAATTTTCATACAACATACTAAAATAAATCTTGCGAACTGTGAATGATATATGAACCGAGCTCAGAAAAATGACATTTAGGTTCGTTGAAATTGGAGCGACATTTCAGGTTATTGGATTTCATTTTGAACACTGCTCCAACATTCATAAACTTTCGTATGCCCGAAAAGTACTATTTTTCGATCTAAAAAATGTTTCTTTTATGGCTAAAAGGTAAAATTTATCATAGACATACAAAGATTATAGAGCTACGAGTGTATGCGCCTGTGTGTGTAGTGTGTGTGTACTGAGTGTAGTACTTACCGCGGAATACTTATAACAGTACCTACCTTACAGAAGAATTACTCCGCAAAAAGTTTGTATAAATAGCGACTCTTGATTCGCCGTAATAAAGTGCAATTCAGCTCTCAAAGCGCTGCGAGCGAATTTTTTTATATACCTACCTACAGATTTTTTTATTTGTCTTACTGACAGAGCGCGGTGTACGGCGCGTGTAGCGAACTTCTTTCTACTTTTTCTAGTAATGAAAACGTCCTTAGATTGATAAATACGTTTTAATATTTTTATTAGAGCTTAAACAACCAAGTATAATTATCGCTTAGAAACTACAATGACTTTCTTCGTTCTTCCGTGAGTAGCGAGAACAGTCAAAAGTTATTTCACCGTGCGCGCGTGGCACTCTTGGTGCCGTCGCGTCGGCGGATTGCAGCGCCGCCGTAGGTATATATCTTGGGTCACGTAACCGAGAGAGTAAGTGACAGAGCCCTGATAGTTAAGTAACTACTTAACTAAGCATGCCAGCTTACTTAGAGAATCAGCTTAGCTATTCGGCGCGGTATTAGACTCAGTATCACATCGTTACCTGCGCCGCTCGCGCCGTCCTCGTCATCAAAAGAACCATTTTCTATCTCGTCCAGCGATGCCACTGCATTTTGCGGCCTGATTTTGCAACCGTCATGATGTGTCTCGGCCCTCAGTGCTGCCTCCAAGCGTGTATTCCAATCTCCGTTTATATCTTTTTCCATTTAAGGCGCTGATTCACATAAACTGTGGCCTATTTTCGTTTATTCTATTATGGAAGGGAGAAATTACTCGCGGTAATGCTAAAATGAATAAAATCTATCAATTTCTATAAAATATAGGAAAGGAATTAATCGTAAATCATATACAAATATATTTAGGTACCATATAACGTTTTAGACTCAAATCTGGAGTCAAATCCGCAGTTGAAAAGTCAAGAACCTAGACTAGTGAAGCATTCAAATCGTACCTTTATTTCGCATTAACTGGATGTCTGGTTTTTTTTTTCACCTCTCGCTATTCCAGTTATTTTCTGCCACGTACCTGAAAATTTTGGAACCAGGTTTGCTGTACCTGCTGTGTTCCCTATTTGTGTAAAATAAAAATATGGGGCTATATCCAAGGGGCGGTTAGACTAATTCCTCAGAGGCCGGCAACCCATTTTCTATCCTACTTTTTATATCCTTGCAAATAAAATTATTCTATTCTATTCTATTCTACTGGTGCTGCAAATATCATGGGCTGCGGTAAGTAATAACATCAGGTGATCCACCTACTAGTTTGTCCGCTATTTAATATATAAAAAAACTACGTAGCATATGTATATTATGTCTGCATTATAAGAAAAATTAAACAGCGCGCAGGCACCAACCACAGCTAAATAGTATCCTAGCGTAGGTAATCCTTGTTGAGAATGGAGATATTCGCCGGCGATTACGCCATCCAGCCATTAATGGCTCCTCAGTCATCCCCCATTGCTCTAATGTGCCTGTTTATGGGCCATTTAAGGGTAATTTAATTCTATGCAATTACTTTAATTTCATAAAATGTCGAATAAAATTACTTATCGGTTTTATTGCGAGCGGTATTTCAAGCCTGAAATTAACTGTGTTAGTGGTACTTAATGGATCATAATGAAATTTCGTGCTAAAAGGCCAGTTTGACCTTCTCCATGATGGAATAAATTAATTTGAACCATGAAGATATTAACCTGAATAAATGAAACATCAACGCTTATTAGGTTCATGCATCAACTTTACTGTTGGCTTATTCTATATTTATCTCAATTTGATACTTGTACTACGAGCAGTTAGAAACTAAAATATCGTTGTTAGCGACGAGGTCGTGAGGTACCGTATTTGGCCACTGCATAAAATGACTATCATATTCGCTAATCATAATCATTAATAATATAATCATAATAGTCATTGCGATTTTTGTCGACTTTATGTGGTCAAGTTATGACAGATGACTGCAAGCGTGAATTTATTCTAATAGAGCAAGGTCCCGCGACGATCAGACCTACGTTATTTTATTAAAGCTGAAAGTTTTTGTATGTATGTCTCTAATAGAGGTATAAACGATCCCCGTATATAACGAACTAAGTGTCTGACAATGGACAACGTGATTCCTAATATTATTCCAAAGAAAAATATAAAAAATCGGAGCTTAATACTTTAACGAATTTGAGGTGCCACCTTTTTTACCTGATACCTTCCAAAGCAACCGCGATCCAAATTTCATGGTCGGGGATCGTTTATACCTCTATTAGAGACATACATACAAAAAAAAACAGCTTTAATAAAATAAAGTAGGTCTGATCGTCGCGGGATCTTGGAAAATAATCATGTAACCATCAAAATTAGAAAAATACTATTTAGGACCAGGTTTTGGTATAATCCACTCTCTCATTCTTAACGCATTACCACAGTTCACGACATTACTGTACGACCGCGACATGAATACACATAAAATTTAAACGTAAAAGTTTCTCGCAGTTATACATCGAGAAAGCATTGGCTGCACTAACTGTAATTGTTCTGTACGTCCAAGCCAATTAATTGCATGACAAAAGCACGACTTGTGAACTTGTACTAAATCAATGTTAGTAAGTACTAAATGTTGTGTATTGTGTGCTTGTACATTTGTCAGATTGGTTCCATTTGAAGGGACATAATATGACTGCACTTTTATCGTCGTCGTCGTCGTCGTCAAATGATTGACGTTCTCTGCTGAACATTGGTCTCTTGCAATGCCTTCATACGCTGAGGTCTTGCACCACCGCGCTTGATACCAGCGGCTTCCTGCGGCTGGTTTGATGCAGTGCGTCCACCTAGAGGTGGGGCTACCAATGCTGCGCTTTCCAGTGCGGGGTCGCCATTCTAGCACTTTGGCAACTCGAAGTCAATCAAGAACTATGTTGCACTTTTATAATGCAACTATATCATTACAAGCTAAACAGAAGAAAACACAAATGCTTGAAACATTTATTTACCCACATATTGTATTTATGATTTGACAGATTGTTTCTAATACAAGGAACTTGAAATTATTACACATATTATAATAATAAATTAAAATAAATGAGTCACAGTTCTTATAAAAATCTTGTACTACTTAACAACGTTATCACAATTAAACACCTACGACTACTTCGACTAGAATCTTTGAAACCCTTAACTGAAATGGTAATAATATTACCAATATTCTATTTAATTTAACAAATAACAGCAATAAATACTCTAATAAAGTAAAATAATAAAATATAATTATATAATATTTTAAGAATAGGTGAAAGGCAAGTCGAGGAATATACAATGTGAACCAAGAAAAAAAAATCACCCGTGTATGCAATAATTTGTTAAATATGTACACAAGACTTAAAAAGGTACGGAAGTACAAAACGTTAGTAAAAATACTACAGGGACTAGTGTAAAATACAATAGTTATCTGAAATCTTCTATATGCACACAAATTCTCACTACTGCTTTCGGTTTTGTCGCTTAAATGCGTCGTTTTACAATTAGTATATTAACGTAATAATATTACTATATTTAATAAATTTTATCTCATCTACATCATAATATTCTCTATTATAAGCTATACTTACTCTAAAATTCGGAGTAGGTTCTTTATTTACCCACAATCAAATACTACAGCTAACATTATTGTAAAGACTTATCTTAATATACGAAAAATTCTTAAACGATTGACTAGTCCGTTACTTTACGTGCTTTGCACTACATTTTAATACTACTTTGAATACACATTAAAAATATATATTTTTAATAAATAATATAACTATAGTGATTGAGATCATTTTAACTCCTCTTCGAAAACATTGAGACCATTCGTAGATTTTAACGTTTCAGTCTTCACTTTTTACAAGTTTCGCCTTTGGTATTCTTTATAGCTTCATTCGTGTTAGTCATAGTATTGTTTAACCTGTTAACGACGTCTCGCACTTTTCCTTTATTTATCACAAGCCCTTTATCATACGTAGGAGTAATTTGGCCTTTAGCATTACCATTACAGACTGGTTTATAGCTATTTAGTACTGCAGCCATAGTTGCACTTTGAGATAATCTAAACTCCCTAACAGCATTATCTATATTATTGATGAGATCTTTTGCTACAAATGTCGCTATTTCATGTTTTATGCGTTCTCTTTCTGTTAATATATCTTGTGTTTTATTGTTAACATTGTCATTAGTACCATTTCTCTCAGGGCTTTGGCTGTATTTCAATGAATGGGATGCTGGACTATCAGGCCCTTGAAAAGTGATGCTTGGGTTGCTTGTAATGGTACTTTCATTGTGATGGATCTCGTTCGAGGTTTTATTATCATTTGGGCCTGGTTTTTCACCTAGTAACCAATATGTCGTCATCATTCCCTTTCCCTGTTGACAAATATATTTTTTAAGCTGAATATAAAAGTAAGAACAACATCAAAGAGACACTTAAATAAGAAGATTGATTAAATGCGGTTGAAATATGAAACAGAAGTGGCTACTTGAAATGAAATCTGGCAAATTATACCTTCATTGTAATCTCCCCCCGGCACTCAAGTTCAAAGCAATCGTAAAGGTCAAGAACTTCTTTCGTTTTCGGGCTAACATGAATTTTTAGTGCTTCTCCGTGAGACTCCATTCTTGATGCCGTGTTAACTGTATCACCAAACAGGCAATAACGAGGCATCTTCAACCCGACGACTCCAGCCACACATGGACCTGTTGTCACAACACAATTTCTATAAATACAAATGGAAAAAATTGTTAATCGTCTGAAATTGGGTACGAATAAATAAATTGTTCTGGGTTAGATAAATATTAAACACGTTTGTACTGTATAAGATCTTATTTTATTGTTCTATTTTTATTTTTATTTTTAATCTATTCATTTATTTTACTGTCGCGTCACGGTTCTGGGTCTAGACCCAGTTTTTGCGATAACTGGACAATATAAAAGATTTTTAGAAATTCCACCAGAGCAAAACTTTGATATTTTAGATTTTTCTTTATTTTAAGTTAATACTTAATAATACGTTATTACAAAAATGTTAAAATAGCGTTATTTTTTCAAAAGAATAATGTCAAGCAAACTACAAATTAGATTAAATTAAATTAAGTTAACGAGGCACGATCCTGCTCAAGTTCATTAAAATTTGTTTTTGACTACTGACACAAACAAATTAGCATTCTGAACAAGTCCGTGACATTGATATGGGTCATTCCATGTTAAATTAACTATCACTAAATAAAAATAGAAAACGTTTATTTTCACCGTGTGTGTTTTCTGGTAACCGTCCCACACGTCAGAACTACAAAACACACACCACACACTTGTGTGCATGAATTACCCCGGCGCATCTGCTACTTGAGCTTTTCAAGCTCGAATAATAGAAGTGCCTTAAAAAGCTTGTCATATTGTAGCGCAGCTTAAAAAATGTTTCAGTTTAGTATAATAAGCCTCGGAATAAATTCAAGAGCATACAGTGGAGACATAAGCAGTGAGGACCCTCATCCAGATGATCTAATATTATCTCCAAACATTTAACTTTAACGGACTGCAAAATCAATGAATGCAAAATTCAGTTGAAGAAAGCTAACGCCTAACAGTGACAGCTATGTAACTTTTTCCTCCTCACCATAGATGGCGAGGGGATAATGAACACCGCCCCTAGCGGATCCTTTGGCCAGTTTCAATTTGCCGTACAAATTGACAGGTTAATTATGTATTTCTCTAGTGACGTGTTAGCGTTTATTGAAAAACTAATACTCAATTAAGGTGCAAATTTATATCTGTGGTGCGTTGTACGCTAGGGAAAATTACTCTCTAGTGATTTTTCAAAGATCCGTTCAGCGGTTGAGCAGTAAAAATAAAAAACCCAAAAGGTACACTACAAACGTCCTTTTCTACGGAAGTGATTATGAAATGTACGGTACTTATTGCATTACTTACCTTAAATTACTATTATATTATGTGACATAGTACTATGTCACATAATATTATTATATAATTATATATATAGCACAGTAGTTAGTTAGCAACTCAAAGAAACACATACCTGAATGCATTCCGATTCTAAGGAGTAATCTCTCTCCAGGCCTGTGTGGTACTGTCTTAACCCGTACCGCTCGTAGCAGGGCAAGGGACATCCGAGCTATTTCAGCTGCATGACGGTTACCGTTGCGCATTGGTAGACCAGATACCACCATGTATGCGTCACCGATTGTCTCCACCTAACGGCAACACAATTAACATATTTTTTTAACCACTACAAGTTAGCCCTTGACTGCGATTTCACCTGATGGTAAGTGATGATGCAGTCTAAGATCGTAGTGGGCTAACCTGTTAGGGGCATGGTAGTTATACTAAACCCATACCCCTATTTGGTTTCTACACGGCATAGTACCGAAACGCTAAATTGCTTGGCGGCACGTCTTTACCGGTAGGGTAGTACCAGCCGCGGCCGAAGCCTCCCACTAGACTAGACCAGAGAATATTCATAAATTATAAATTCCGAAATTGACCCTTCCTGAGATCGAATCCGGACCTTCCACTTATAAGACAACAGCACACTGCACGGAAGTTGTCAATAAGCAAACAAAGCTAAAGAGCACCAGGGGTCATTCTGGCAACGCTTAAATCCATATGGTTTCATTATTGTTGACTTTCCTGTTTTAGAATTATAATCCTTATTGTAGGAACGTCATGGAACGTGACATAAAACTGTCATTTTGAGTAATATTACTTAAGTATTCCTTTAATCATCGGCAGTATGGCCCCTTATAATACCTACATACAATTTATCAACTCACCTTATAAACATCGAAGTTTTCAATGATGGAGTCGAAACTAGTGTACAAGTCGTTGAGCAAGTCCACAACTTCGAGAGGAGTAGATTCTGCTGAGAGCTGGGTGAAGCCGATGATATCGCTGAAGTAGATGGTCACTTGGTCATACGTCTCCGCCATGACCGGTTGACCCATTATTAGTTGTGAGGCCACGGATCTGACAGAAAACAATTAATTATAACTTATAAAGTAAGTTCCTAAGTAAAAACACTTTATTGCACACAAACAAATAACAGAACAGAGGTAACACGAATCGTGACAAATTTTACAACTTATTACGGTGTAAAGACGGCCTTATCAGTACGAGTATATGAAAGGAGATAGGTTGCATAATGACACACGTGTAAATTACTAAAATAGTAGTTTATGCAACTGTCATATAATGAAGGGTATTAAAACACGAGTGTGAGTTTATGAAACGAGCGCAGCGAGTTTCATAATAGTAACGAGTGTTTTAATACCCGTGTTATATGCAGTTGCATACACTACTTTATCTTCACTAATGCAATTTATCAAACAACAAGAGTAAAAGCTGACAATAGTTTATCGCGTACGTGTATTGTCACAGTGAACTTGCCGCCATTAAAATCTAACCAATGAGAGCGCAGCTGCGCGCGCAGGGCCAATCAGGAGCGAGCGCGCGCTGTTCGTTTTTTATTTAATTGGCACAAGATCTTACCAAAGAGTTTTGTGTATGTAAGTTTAGTAGTTTCGACGAAGTTTTCACGTATAACCCAACTGTTTTCAAAAGCCAGCCTAATATCAAAATTTTATACAACTTGTATGAGGATTTTGACATAAGGCTCGCCAGGTTAATTGGTCGCGTTTTATTGATGTTATAATGAGATTTTACGATATCGATGTGGATATTATACCATCATGTGAAATTGCTTAAATTGAGTGTTTTGTTATCTGCGCTATAACAGTAGTAATTATAAGTTAAGTATTGGAAACATAAGTAGAATGTTATAACATTAGTGTAGATAAAAGCATTTACGATATAAAAAAATATCTGTGCTAATCCTTTCGACAAGATTACTTTAATTTTTATACTTAGTTCATAAATTTAACTAAAACATATTATTTTTCGTAGAAGACGAAAAAATTATATTTCAGTATAGTATTATATTATTCGTCTTCCACGAATCAAATAAGAAATCGTTATTATAATTTACGTTTTCCTTCGTAAATTATTTTCTGTATTCTGATCAAATCAAAATGCTCGCGTAGGCAATATTCTACTTCCACCACCCACCCACCACTACAGCCCATTAACGTCCCACTGCTGGGCACAAGCCTCCACTCTCATAGGAAAGTGGGAATTCTACTTCACTAACTCTAAATTATTAACAGTGAAATCACGTTGTAATAAAAAGAAAATTAGCAAACATTAATAGAATTATTCACGAGAACTTACTTAGGCAGTAACTGGTACAACAATTCTTCGCATTTTCGTTTCTCCTCCAAATAGTCTGACGTCCGTTCCTCCACTAGAGCCTCCAGATTGTTCGCGTATTGCTCCACTTGTGTCAGTAACATGTCCAGGCGTGTTGATGTTTCGCAGTCCCTTTAAATTTCAAAATCATCTAATATCATCATGTGACTCTAATTTAAAGATTACAATTTGATGAAGATCTTCAGAGCTAAAGGATGTTACTCCTCAATGGACAACTGGTAGCAAATCACTCATATTCAATAAAGCTTGTATAGTTATACAAACAGTTTACATCCACGATCAGTAAATTGTCTTTTCATAACAGTTTAAAGAGTCAATAACTTACTTGTTAATCCTATGTATGTTCTCCTTCAAAGCGGAGAAGTCCGGTCGATCGTCATCCGGCAATGTCCAAGGTGGCTCCCCGGTGAGAGACTGCCGTGGTGACACGGATAGTGGTGACGTGCCCCGATTACGCATGTCTGCACTACCTGTTAATAGTCAAAATTATTTTAAGAGTATCCCTTATACAACATCTAACTTTACGCGCGACTGTGAAACTTCTTGAGGCCACGGTCAGTTCGTTCGTCAATATAATCTGTCGCTGATATCGACGATCTATGGATCATCGTCATCTCAGCCTATCGAGAGCTCATTACTGAGCACGACACAAGCAAGCAAGTGCAGATTGGCCGGCTTTAGACAACTTTGAGAATCGAAGAACAGAGGGTACAGAACAAGAAAAGTATTTGTACAATTAATAATTGTAAAGTGACTTTTCAATTTACTGTGCAACTAGATGATGCCCGCGACTTCGTCCGCGTTGGTTTAATGATTCCCGCGGGAACATGATAATAGGTACGAGCTTGTAAGACCTTGTCAAGTTACTTCGGCTAAGGTTTAACTTACGAATACCTAGTGTTTTGGCATGGGTATAGTTGAAGAGCTGGAGAGTTACGTTGAGAGTAGAAGATTTATATAGTGTGGTGGTTATGACGGTACATATCGCATACTTCACGTTGTACCACTTAGATTGACTTGGTCCCATCTGCCCCGCTGGCTCTGCCCCGCTAATAATGCCATAGGCCCCGCTAGCCTCGGCGTAGTCGCTTAACGGGGCAGATGAAACTTTTTCACGCATATTTTGTGTCTTGTATGATGTAGCGGATTATAGCGAATTACGATTCTTTTTCGCGTGTGATTTCCGCAAAGAAACGCCTGCTTCTATCCAACTTTTGAGATTTTATGGAGAACTCTCAGGCATATAATCCTCACGACGTTTTCCTTCACCGTTAAAGCGAGTGACATAAATTAATTATTATTACCTTAAAACGCACATAAATCCTAAAGTTAGAAGTATGCACTTCTAACTTTTAGTTTTTATAGCACCCAGGATTCGAGCTCTTGAACCTACGAATAATATAACAACTACTCTATCACCACATTGATGGTAACGACAGTGATAATATTATGCACGAATAGGGTCACGTTGATGTTGACGTTGATGTAGAAGCAAAACATAAATATACAAACACAATATGAAGACTAGGTCTTTAGATTGTGTTTGTATATTATGTTCAATAAAGAGGCATAATAAAAACTGCTCATAACAATACAAACATCGTCTTTTCACCAACAGACACGCATAGGAATAGCAGAAGTGTGGACGAGTGCTTACAATGAACACAGGCTTTCATTTTGCAATAATTAATGTTCCTGAGGCGTCCCACGATGAGATGTTTTGTTAATGTAAACACAAAAGGTGCTGGGGTTTTACGAAATTAATGGAATACTTTTACAGTGTGATTTTTCGCTGAATAATTTTGGGTTAATTGTTGAGGTTAGTAAGGCCTAGACAAACATATTAATATGTTTATTAAACATATTATTAATATAAATATGTTTGTCTAGGCTTTATACTAGGCCCAGAACAACGCACGCAACGTCAGCAATACCACAGCCATCTTCTTAGACCTCATTATTTATCATTATTAACTGGTGTTCAGCATTAACATAGGTCATAGAGTATCAATAGTAATTTGCGCGATTGAGCCCTTAGTCACTTTAGTGGGTGTCTGACTAATGTCACACGCTGGCAAGATGTGTGTAATAATGATACGCACAGATGATGCTTCGTATAGCATAATTCCATGTTTACGTCTTATTTTATGCGTTTGATACTCGTAACATAAATTAGTTAGCCCAGAATACTTTTATTCATTATATTTATTGAATCCAAATTAAAGTCAAATGAGCTCATCCACCACTACCACTATAGCCCATTAACGTCCCACTGCTGGGCACAGGCCTCCACTCTCATAGGAGAGAGGGAATTAGAGCTTAGACCCACCACGCTGCTCCAATGCGGGTTGGCGGGCCTTAACGATTATTATCAGGTTATAGTGATAACAACCGGGACCGACTGCTTAACGTGCTCTCCGAGGCACGGGGGTGAAACACCGCCAACTTCCTAACTCCGGGCAAGTACCTACCTACTGAGAATTTCTAGTCAGAAAACCCCAATACTTAATTATGACCCGACCCGGGACTCGAACCCGGGACCTCGTCGGCCGCAGTCAAACATGCTAACCACTAGACCAACGAGGCAGTTTAATAAATGAAACAAATGAGCTCATCACAACACTAGTTTAACACTTTAATGCTAACACTAGTTTCTAATAATCGAAGCAAAAATTCCAAAGCATGTCATGTTTAAAATAACAACACAAAACGTAATACGGAAAATGAAATAACGATGAGGTTTACAATATAAATTACCTATATTATGAACTCTATAGGCTGAATTGTTATAAAAACATATTTACAGGGCGATAGCCTTTTATCCTGAATAAAACGCTTAAGATTTATGGTCTAGATAATGTACATATCTCACGAGACCGAAAGATGTTATTCAAATATTTTATCCTGGATACAATAAAGAGACCCATAAAAGAAAAGTTGGAAGCTTTTGCAAATAATGTTTATAGATGTTATGTACTATGTGCCTATATTATCTATACTAATATTATATGCGAAAGTTTGGATGGATGGATGGATGTATGGATGAATGGATGTTTGTTACTCAATCACGCCCCAACGGCTGAACGATGAAATTTGGCACAGAGATATATTATAGTCACTAGAATAACACATAGGCTACTTTTTATCCCGGAAAATTAAAGAGTTCCCGCGGGAACCAAAAAACCTCAATTCATGCGGACGAAGTCGCGGGCATTAGCTAGTGTTTTATATGAAACTAGATATTGCACCCGAATTCATCTGGATATTCTAATGTACTATTGTTTTTTCAATTTTTTTACAGCCATTCCCATATCGTTTATTCAGTTTTCTCTTTTGTACTGAGAAAACGGAGACAAAATCTCTTGTCTTATAAATGACGTGATAAATTTCATTATCATGGATACATTTTATTTACGTAAACCAACCGTTTTCTACCGCCAAAATGCAAAAAGCTTTTTCTGAAAGTGTCACTTATCTCTTTTGGCAACGTTGCACTTTGTAAACTGCAAAATACTTTCCAACCGATAAGGTTGTTTTATATAACCTTTATTCAAAATGTTTTGAGTCGCCCATTTTCCCAAAGTGACCCAGACGGAGGAATTGATAATTTGATGTCTATAATCTACAATCTTCATAATGCAGAAAGCACGTAAAATACAAAGTGATAAAATTCTAATACGTACATGTACCTACCTAGAATTGACGACCAAGTAAGATTTAATATTAAGTGTTGTAACTTATCACTTAGTAAAGAAATAAACTTCTTCAACATATAGAGACTTCTTAGTATGTATAGAGACATTCTTCGATCGGGGATGCTTTTATGACAAGATACAAGGTCTACTAAAACATAGTTGAGTTTTATTGGATCTCCTTTAAACCTTTTTGAAATTCCTCCGACTATACATTTTCCTAGTCCACTTATAGCATTACAGTTAGTAACTACCTCCTGCGGGATTCAAGCTAATCAGTGGGCAGATGGAAATTCAATCAACTCGCCCTGGTTTGTAATTTATAAATGTTTGTTATACAGGTTTGCCACTCGGTGGTAATTGCTAAAAAAATTTCAATGATACATTACAATAATACATTACATCTAAATTTGTCTTCCAATATGGCCGCTCATTAGTCACACGCCAACTTGCTTTGAGGCCTGCGGGACTTGAGCAGGGGACTGACGCCGTGGCGTGGACTGGGCGTAACATTGCTCTCCGTACCTATATACATAATATGTGAAGGCATTTACAAACACATATCTGCATAATATTATTATAAAGTTGTATATTTTTATTGATACATACGTCTAAACTTGTCTTCCAAGATGGCGGCGCAGTAGTCACATCCTAACGTGCAGTGAGGTCTGCGGGACTCGAGCAGGGGACTGACGGCGCGGCGTGGACTTGGCGTATCATTGCCGCTTCGTAGTACTTAATATGTGTAAGCATTTATAATTATATCTTCGCAATAGTTTTATGAAGTTGCATACTTTTAAAGATACATACGTCTAAACTTGTCTTCCAAGATGAGAGCGCAGTAGTCACATGCTAACGTGCAAAGAGGCCTGCCTGAGCTTGTGGGGACTGACGGCGCGGCGTGGACTGGGTGTATCTTTGCTGCTCCGTAGTACATAATATGTGTATCTATATACAAACACATATCTGCATAATATTATTATGAAGTTGTATTCTTTTATTGATACATACGTCTAAACTTGTCTTCCAAGATGGCGGCGCAGTAGTCACATGCTAACGTGCAGTGAGGCCTGCGGGACTCGAGCAGGGGACTGACGGCGCGGCGTGGACTGGGTGAGTCTCCGCCACCCGGTGGTACCAATGACATTCTGTGAACAAAAGAAGAATAAATTAAACATTTAAAAGTATTTGAAATTTATAGTTCAAATGTTTATGTATATAAGAAACTGATCCAATTTAACACAAAACTTGGAAAACTTTCAAGTGTTTCACAGCTAGGTATTTAAGAATACGCGTATAGCTTTAATTATACACACGAACATCATGCACTTGAAATGTAGCACAAAAAGGTCTGTCCAGCGCGGAAATGCAGCCAGCATTCTTGCCACCATTCCACGCGGGCATGATTTGTTAGTAAGTAATTAGGTTAGGCTAGCTAGTTTTGTTTTATAATTAGGTACGTTTTGGACGTACGAGTATGTTGGTAGTTGGTAAAAGCCTGCTCCTAACACCGCTGTAGGTATAATAATAATATTATTTCGCCGAGCGATTCCTTTAACAAAAGCTTGTCGTTATTCGTTTTCGTAGTGTTTTCTCATAAAATTTACGAGGGTGTTTCTCATAAACCACAGACAGACATTCGTAGACTGTAATAGTTTAATGGTCAGGCACTATGCTTGTTCTTTTGTTATATTTTGTGAATAACGTCGTATGTGATACAAGCATCGATAGATATGTAGGTACTAGATGGGCCCTCTCATAGAAAAAAATTGGGGGTCCGACCTGTAGAGCGCGCTCCACACCTGTCATAAGCCGTCATAAGCCTGTCTTTGTCCCCGAGGTAGCGCTGTCCCGCTTTTCAGACTAGATGGCGTTAGTAAAATAAGTCCACATTCTTTGATTGACAGGGCCCGTCTATGTAAATTGAGGTCGTTGGATACGAGTTATTCGCAATACGGAGGTACCCCTACTTTTTTAAATGTTGTATTTGTGAAAGTGTAGTGTACGAGTAAGTGCTGCCTCCAAGAACACATGAACGTGTCTTAAATTAGAATAAAGAAAGACTAAGATGCGTCAGTGCACTACTTCTTAATAATTTATAAGTATAGGTTATAGTTAAATATTTATATTGATACCGGACTGAGTACTGCAGCCTATTAACGTCCCACTGCTGGGCACGGACCTCCACTCTCATAGGAGAGAGGTAATTAGAGCTTAGACCTACCACGCTGCTCCTATGCGGGTTGGCGGGCTTTAAACGATTATTATCATGTTAGTGATAATAACCGGGACCGACGGCTTAACGTGCTCTCCCAGGCACGGGGGTGAAACACCGCCAAGTTAATAACTCCGGGATAGTACCGAGAATTTCTAGTCAGAAACACCCAACACTTAATTTATGGCCCGACCCGGGACTCGAACCCGGGACCTCATCGGCCGCAATCGAACATGCTAACCACTAGACCAACGAGGCAGTTACCGGACTAAGTGCAGTTAATAATACACTAGATCCCTGTTCACAATCGTTTAGAGCTTTTATTACTGAGCCTCCCTTTTATTTCAGAAGGTCTATAAAACATTGTTTTATGATGATTTAATGTCGAGGAAAGACTGCGAGACCCGAGCGGCCAAGCAGGGCTTAAATCTGGGATTAGGGTTGAAATGGGGCCAAGCTTTATTTGGGAAACACCGCTTGTTTAAACAATAAACATAATCTTTCAAAATCGCGTGCGCGTTATATATCTTTAAACTATGGAGTAAAACTTTATCTGCCGGATAAAATGCTTTTTATAATCCCCTATAAGGTTAGCTCTTGACTTCGATCTCGCCTGGTACATACAGTCCCATCAAGTTATCTGGCCCGGTGGCTAAAATAAAACGAGTTCATATGTCTGTTTAGCTTTTGTTTTTATTTTATTTTTAATATTTACAAGCGACCGGATCAGATAAGTTTGTGGAACTATATAGTAAGTGGTGATGCAGTCTCAAATGGTAGTTAAGGGTATGGTAGTTATATTATAAACCCACACTCCTAATTTATTGGTCTTTAGCAGGAAAAGCACTATGATTCAAAATGTACAGAACCTGTATATTTGTATCTTGGCGTACGATCGCGATATAAAAGGCAGGTGCAATTTTCTTGCACATTTTCAGTGCTCTCGTGTCGGAGCGATAAAAACAGAACAAGCAGTTGCAAAGAAGCTTGTATTCGTTCAAAAGTTGCAAGCAACTTGATATTCCAACGTAGAACACAGTTTATCCTGTTGTAGGAACTTGTTAGGGCGAAATCACGGACATCTGCGGACAGTAGGTACAGGAAAAATCCTCCGCACGAAACTTCAGCGTTGTATGGGAAATTTTCAACCCGCAGCTCATATATCAAGTTTCATGGCTATAACTTGAAAAATTAAAGATTTTCATACAAACACTCCACCGCTATTTCACCCCTTCGGGGGTGGAATTTTAAAAAACTGTGAAACACATATGTTTTCATTTTCAACCCGCAACTCATTATATCAAGTTTCATGGCTATAACTCGAGAAATTAAGGACTTTCATACAAACTTTCAACCCCTATTCCCCTAACCCCCTTCGGGGGTAGAATTTCGGAATAAAAAGTATCCTATGTCCTACCTCGTAGTATGGGCTCAAATCGTGCCAAGTTTCGTTTGAATTCATTCAGTAGTTTCGGCGTGATGCGCGGCCAAGATACAGACAGACAGACAGACAGACAGACAGACAGACAGACAGACAGACAAAAATGAAAAAAATTACAGATTTTGCTTCAGTATCGAATAATGAGTGCCCTCCAAAAAAAATTTTCAAAATATCTTCAATGTACAGAATTGGACCTGTTACAGTTTTATTATAAGTATAGATAGATAGACGTAGTTTTAGGAGCTATTCAAGTCATATAGACTTATGAAGAAAATTCATAAGTCTATATTTTATAGTCTAGTTTTCTTTAGGATAAGATAGAAAAGCTAAAAAATAGCAGAAACTCTCTTGATGAAACGCGAAGTGAAGAACTTTGCCCTTAGCTTTGATAGACGACGCGATAATTTTATCGAGTCACCAGGGGAGATACTACCAAAGCTTGAAGTCATATTGTTTCATTAATGTTGACTTTCGTGTTTTATAGAGTAAGATCCTAGAGCGATCAGACATAACTTAGCTTCACATAGATGAAACCTTAGGTTCTCAGTAGCGTCTCATGTTCTTTGAATACCTGCGGGATTGTGGAGCTCTCCTTGTGACACCTGGGCAGGTACCAGGTAAGAAACGTAACTAAAAATAAGTGTTACATAACTTATTTACATGGCTGATTTTTATATATATATTGTAGAATATTATTCTAAAATAGTACCATGTGTCAGACACCATGGGCCAAAACTTTAGAAGCTCCACAAAAATAAAATATGAACTTTACTTATTTTAACATGTCTGCTTTTTAACCGACTTTCAAAAAAGGAGGAGGTTAACAGTCCGGCGAGTTTTTTTTTTTTAATGTATTGTCGATGTATATCTCCATGGTTTCTAAACCGATTTGAATTTTTTTTTTCAGTGGTTAGAGGAAGCTCGCGATGTGGTCCCATAATAAATTCTGACTCCAAGTCCTCAAGGTGTCAAGCAACGACTTCTTACTTAAACTCAAGTCCCAGCTTCTCAACCCTGATGCTGCAGGGTACTGCACTCAGCACTAGGGTACTGCAGGATGCTGCAGGGATTAATAAATCTAATTATCTATATTCATATAATTTCTGTCAATTTGTGTGACATGATTATTTAGGGACAGGTTTAGTTGCAGACGGCTCAAATTGTTCTGAATTTCAAGATAACAATGCCCTATTACAGCGAACGTCCTGGCTGTGACAGGTGAAATGTATTCAAGGTTTCTACATTAAAATATTTGGTTTTGGGAACTGTAGTTGTTTCCTAAGTACCTACCTATAGTCTAAACTATCTATAGAATAGTTTAAGTTTAAACGTTAAATTACCTATAGGTAGTCAGTTCCAATAGTTGATTTGAATTATATTGCCGTCGCGCTGCTCCTCGAATATAATTCCATAGCACCTGATAGGGACAACTGCAGCTTGGACCGATAATACCTATGAAAAACAGTCGAATTCATACTCTTGTATTTTTCTGTTTCCTCCTCCAAAACAGAACCGATTTTAATTCTTTTTTTACGAATAATTTAAGAAGGACTCTGGCTATGCCGGTATGTTTTTCTTTTTTTGATTATATCCGTCAAATTTATTTGCAGGATGTCTGATGATGGCGCGAAAACTGGGCCATTTTTGCAATTTTTGAAGGTTCCTTTAAAATTATTAATTTATTGAAAAAAGCAAAACATAGGGGCATGGCACGGATACATGTGGATTTTATGGAGCAACAATATTTTCTCTATTGTAATTATCCACGGAGGAAACAGACAAATGTTTTTGTATGGAGAAATCGCCGGGAGAATTCCTCTTGTAATCTGTCCTTACGTTAAGCTACTAAATGAGATATTCATCTTTTTTCCCAAACATAATCAAGGATCCAGCTCAATAGCTGTCAACGGTATAGTAGGATTTTTATTTATTTAGTTACCATTGGAAAGGGCAGAGCCAAGTAAAGTTTATAGCTTTTATAAATGGGTAAAGTCAGCTATCTTACTCGTTTAGAGGTCGAATAAGTAAGTATACGTATAGTATATAAGGTAAGTATAATTGTTGATACTTAAGTAATCCTTAATAATAATTGTTTAGGGAAATTGGGATTGAGATTATAATTATTATAAATATTAATTTTTAAGTGAATATTGCTAAACAGAATTCGATGCAATGATCAAACTGAAAGCTTTAATTCTAGCTTAAAAACTATTTTATCTTTTTTGTTTGTAATTAATATCTTTGTTTTCAAACCGAAGGCTTAAATTGTTTAGAAATTGTGAGGTACCTATTAGGTAGGTATATTACTATAGTCTGTACCTGTATATCATTTCAAGTTTTGTGTTACTTCCACCAACTTTGAATTGATATCGAAATACGAGTAGATATGTAGGTATATATCTATACGAAAACTGTAACTAGAACATTCCTGTACAATAAATATTTTTTGGAAATTTTAATAAAAGGAAGCTATAGGTATTATTAGTATAGATGCAGAACCGATTATTTTTTCTCTGTTAAGTAAGCCGTCGCACTAAAACTGCTGGATGGAAAGGAACAACAAAAACTAGGACGAACATTTGCAGATTAGACGAAACTATAAATTACCTTTATATTTCGGAAACATTGGTTTTTATTCGATAAAAAATTATAGCCCTTGACTGCGATCCCTCCAGTTTGTAACTGGTAATGGCATATTTGTTGATGTTGCGTGCTAGCATAGTAGGGTGGTGAACACAGCCATAGCAGAGTGAAAGCCTAAGTTTAGCTAAAATAAAATAAGTGAATAAATTATTGATCAACCTTCACCAAACTTGATTTCAATATCGAACAAAGAAAATCGATTGACTATGTACTTGATATTGGCATTTATAAATAATAGCTAACCTAATGAAAGCAGGGTGAACGAAGGCACTTATCTATCACTGTACCTACGTGACGCAACGTGGGTTGTTATAGTGATGAGTAATAAATAGCTGGTATTTCGACTGAAATAGCAAAATTTTGTATTTTTTTTTCTATTTCTTGTGTTCCCACAGCAAAAAATATAATGTAGAATTTAAATTACAAATGTTAATATTTTAATGCAATTGAAGCGCTATCGAATAAAAAAACGTACGTTTTCGCTTTCAATCAATCAATCAATTTTATTTCGCTAATTATCGCTACGATTTCTGTATCATTTAATCCTCAACTAAAAAAACGTATACCTACTGTCGATTTTCTACACCACTTCTACGGTAACTTTAAATGCGATTTTTATAAAGAAATTTATTTAGGTAATTGTTTTACTTTCTTAGCTCATCAAGAAACTCAGGTGTCAACCATGAGTATCCCGCAGGAATTCAGGAATAACGCCAATCAAACAAAAGATGCCGACTGCCGAGCGAAGCTCGTTCGCACCCAGATACTATTGTATTATGCAACGAAACAATATATCCCGTCATGTTCTACAAAAGCTTCACAACCACAATAAACAGTATATTCGTAGCACAAAACATAGCTTTTAGTATATTAACTGAGTCATAAATTGACTTCCTGTATACAGGAATTGATTAATGGAAATGCAAACATTCGCGTTTTATTGTGCGAAACTTTAGCTCTTTTATGCTTTGATAGCCAAGTCTCTTTTGATTAGATTTTTCCATGGCTTCTATAATCTTCCCACAATTTGTTCAACGCGAATCATGATTGGCTTTTTTATTCTTTGTAATTTTGTCGTAAATTGCGACGAGAAAAACGCCGTCGAGACATTATGACGGGTTGTCTGGAGTATTCTGTTATCAAAAGTACAAATGTATGTATAAGGCCTTGAGAAACATTCATGTAGGTACATATTTAATCCAATTGATAGCAAAATTATTCATACATACAAGGTCTTTCCTATATTAGGCCCGGCCACGAATTTTCCGCTTTGAACATCTGCAAGCGATAGATTAGCGCAGTGTAGTGTGTAGTATAAATCACAAATCACAAATACAAAGCTATGTAGTCGATTTTTTTTTCTGATTGAGTATACTGCGTAGGCCCCACTGGCCGCTGCAGCAGTCGCCGACGCCAGGCGTCACCGAGAAATGAGCCCTAGGGATCGAAAACATAGGGGGGGGGGGGCAACGTCTTCCTAAGGGCGCCTCCTATGTGTTTCGAACCTCGGCTTAGGATAACGTTGGAACGAATGGGAGGTCGGTTGGACTAGACTAGTCCGTCGTAGAGGTCGTGGGTTTAGACTACGTCGGTGACGTAAGATATCAGGGTCCTTGTCTTCGCCGGCGAAGACGCTGTGTTTGACTGGTGTTTGTGTGTGGCCCTACAATTATATAGGGAGCATTGTCGGTAGTGATTTGGCCATCGGGGTCGTTAAGGACGTGTTTGGGACGTCGTTTATCTGGTTGGTCATTTAGAAACGTTACTCCATACTCGCCCACATATTATTTATATTATTTACAACGTCAACACGTACACTAGTTTTATATTTACAACTGTAATATAATAAAAAGTTTTCATCTGACAACGGTGGAGTTGGTGTAGTTAATAAACTGCATAAACCAGCAGGTTCTGCCAGTTCATCTGCTCAGCAGGATATTATAAACTTCATTAGTAAGTTGTGCATTGTTTATTCCATCCAATATCAACATGTGTACGTACCTACTTAGTTATTTATCCAGGACTAGTTGTACATGAACTTTGCACAACCCTGACATTATTATCTAGTTTATGCCTTTGCTTGCAAAATTATCTGGAGCGAATTTAGGAAGTTAGTTTAGTATTAAGAGCATTTTCACACTTTTAGCACACACGTATTCTCACACAGTATGCCTTTGTCATGGGTCTTAATCCTATAACCTGTAGGTCCTGCGTTCCTGCGGCCTGGTAGGAAATTTCGGCCGAGTGTAATTAGTAGTTAGACTTGGAATTAGAATTGGTAAAAACATTTTGCCATGCGATTGAGCGTTAATATAATACGTTGCCGTGCAATGGTGCAGAAAGCGAATGGACTTAATAGACTTTATAAAATCTCATACCCCGTCCTTTTAGCCACTAGTGCTGGTCAGCAATTAAAATATGCTTGAATTTGACTCAGCTATTTAAAAATATTTTAATACAAACAACATGACTTACCTTATATATTGAGAAACTGGAAATAGGTATCTATATTGGTATATTTCATGAGAGTTGCTTAGACCACGGAATAAGTAATAGTACAACTGAAGACTGCCTCTTAGGTTTATCTAGGACTAGCTGATGCCCGCGACTTCGTCGTGTGGATTGAGGTTTTTCGGTTCCCGCGGGAACTCGTTAATTTTCCGGGATAAAAAGTAGCCTATGTGTTATTCCAGACTATAATCTATTTCTGTGCTAAATATCGTCCAGATCCGTTCAGCCGTTGGGGCGTGATTGAGTAACAAACATCCATCCATACATCCATACATCCATCCAAACTTTCACATTTATAATATTTATTTGATTATGAATATAATATTTCATTCATATAGTATAACCTACCAATACATCTTAACTTCTCAGCATTTTCAAGCTAAGAATTTCTCGCGTAAACTCAGGCAACAAAGAATTTCCTGGAAAGCAGGAATTCTGTGAAGGTTGACACTCGTATTTCTACTTAGCATTTCCTTTCAATTGGCATTCCTTTTTCACAGAAAGGGGAAACAGAAGGGAAAACATTATTTTGCTTGATAGCCTGATAATAATTATGACGTGTTTCTCTATAGTATTATATTACACAACGCCTACTTCTATACAATGAAATCCCCAAGAGCGTGGGAAGCACTGACGAAGCTGCTGGCAACTTTTGTGAATCTGATTAAAATAATCTGCTTTTAGATGATAAATAATTAATTTTACAAAGAATACCTATCCCAGAACTTCGTAAATATTTTTGATGAACTCTTTTCAGCATAACAAATGAACTGCGTAGGCTTTACAACACAAATTTGTTTTCTTTATCCAATAATAAATAATTCATTTCGGTATGATCATGACAGCCTCGACTTGCGACCACGGTTCGCGACTTTTGCATTGACAAAGCATATCGAACGTAGTAATGCGTTGTCGCACTGATTGTGCTTGGGCTGTATCTAATTTGTATTATTGATCTACGAGTATGAACTCTATAAACAGGTCGAATTATACGTTTGACAAACGATTACGATAACGATTTACTTACACAATCGGGGGAGCTTTTTGAAACCAGTAGGTAGATAAACGTATAGTTCGCGCGCGAGTTGAATGCAGAGCTTATGTATGGTGACACATACATAAGCTCTGCATTCAACTCGCGCGCGTACTATAGATAAGTCAATAAGTACCTAGACATATAAATCAACCATTTAAGCAATAAAACTAAGCTAGATAAAACTAGATTAGCGATGATCAAATACTGGCTTGGCCTTTGATTTGATTCCCTCCTTCACAATGCGACGCGACGCGTTGACTCGAGAAAATGTTCTCGAATAAAAAAAAACCTTTTGTATCTTACTTTCTCTTTAAAGTGCTATTTGTTCCGGAGACAGGGAAATAAGCATCGGAATAACGATAAGCGCACGGTTTACCCCTTTATGTTTTTCTATTATTACGGATATGGACTTGCACAAATACCACTTTCATGGATCTTTTACAGAATCAGGACAGATTCTGTAAAAGTTTATCACAGATCTTACGGTCTTGCTGTGTAAACAAAATAATAAAGGGATAATCAGACGCTGGAAAATGTATTGGGCCTTTTCATGCTCCAGAGCCTAGAGTCTCGTCGCTCTTTAGCCGAAAACGAAACCACTCTACGGACAAGACGGGGTAAAACGACCACACGAAACACCCGCATCCTATGGAAAAAACGTTTCGCCCTGTCGCAGTAGTCTGTGCAGCACCATATATAAATGCGTTCGTGGACTAATAAATACTTGTACTTACTTTAAATTTAGCCAATAACAAAAACCGCGATTATTTTTATGATAATAGGTCACAACTTTTGTGCTAATCTCTAAAAAAATAAGTAGCTAGGTTCTAGATTCTCTCGCTGTAAACAATAGGTACTTGTGAAAGTATTTTTGCGGCTTTCAGATTCAAGCGTTCAAATCGCGATAAGCTCACGTTTTATATCCGCCAGAGTCTAGACAAACGGATCTAGAAATAAACAACTCTATCCCAACCTCCCTTTATTCTACTGGAATTTAAACGATTACTTTCAAATGAAATGGAAATTATTGAAGTCTATTGAATGGAATTGTATTATGAACTAGCTGATGCCCGCGATTTCGTCGCGTGGATTGAGGTTTTTTGGTTCCCGCGGGAACTCGTTAATTTTCCGGGATAAAAAGTAGCCTATGTGTTATTCCAGACTATAATCTATTTCTGTGCCAAATTTCGTCCAGATCCGTTCAGCCGTTGGGGCGTGATTGAGTAACAAACATCCATCCATACATCCGACATCCATCCAAACTTTCACATTTATAATATTTATTTGATTATTTGATGGAATTGTTGCACAATACTTCTAATTCTTATGAATACTTTTACCGTTTGTAACAAGTCTTGAAACAAGATAAAATTGAAAATTTAAAGTCCGAAGTTTTAAGTAAGTAGGTACTTTGAATAATTTAATTATTAAATATGGAACGGCTAGCCGTTTTAAGGTCTACTCCTACTACAGAGGCGCGAGGCGCGAGGCGAGGAGGAGGTGGTGGTAGTGGGGTAATAACCGAGGATGTTAATTTTAGGTCTTTTGGAAGACTATCTATTTAACAACCAGTAAGAAATAATATATTTTTGACATAGGCATTATCCCTATTACCTTTTCTGTGGTATGAAGTTGTATGGAGCTGGGCCCACTTAAGCGACGCGGCGCGGAGATGCACTCGCGACGCGTCCACGTACAAAGTTATACAAATAATATTTGCCGCTACGTGCCGCGCCGCTCCATGCATCTCAAGTGGGGCTAGATCTTTAAATAACGGTGCCGTTTTCCCTGGGTTTCTTGGAATACTTCGAAGTTTAACGACTCTAGGATAATCAAAATCAATTAACTAATGTTGGTCATAAACAGGAACTGAAGTTGTCTCTAGGAGACTATAAGCGGAAACAAAGGACAAATTCGAATCGTCGATATGTCGTTCGTCGTCGAATTCTGATCTTTCAACCAGTTACCGAATTGGGTCAATGTTGACACAAACCACACGACACTAACGAACACTCTGGCAGACACCAGTTTCCACTATATATGTATAGACCGATGACATCAGTCGAGTCATAGTGAGCCACTGGTTTCAGGTGGCGTCGGACCGTGGCGTGTGGAAGTCCCTACAAGAGACCTACGGCTAGTAGGATGTCTAGATGAGATGATGTCGACGACTAACGAACGGATTCACGTGCATTTTCTCTGCATGCGATTTTCCATTAGATCTGTCCATGGCCTTAGACGGCGCATTTTATTTCACTTAAATTTTCTCCCATTCTTTGCCTAGTTTTATGTGCACGTAAAGGTAATGCGGATTATGTAAATAATGAACTAGTTAAAATTCTACTTAAATAATTTTAAAACGCTTTGCGAGCTTTCTTGGCAATGATGAATAATTACGGCACTCTGTACGATATTTTATTTTTTCTCAATAAAAGTGTTCTACTTATAACGTTTTGTACTTCATTAAGTTTAAAAAAAGAGCAACCGATGAGTTAACATTCCGAAGCAGTGATAGCTTTGCTTGACGATTCAAAAGAACTTGTAAATGTTTATTTGAATTTCCAACCTATTTATTATACTTATTATGTACGATAAGTTTTATTTTATAAAAAGCCTGATTTCAGTCAGGTCAAGTTGGTACTTTCTCGTAGATTGCGACTAAATAACTTCCCTTCCGACAACACTTTTATCGCTAAAGAAGTTTACTGGATACTGTTTTCACACTGACCCAGGAAAATTTACGACTGCAGCGCCCTTTTGTGACCTTTGATTTATTTTTTAATTTGCAAGAACTTCCGAGCATTTAACCGACAAATGAGAAGGTGATAACCTCTTCTAAAATTATTTCCACGAGTATTGAATTTGCGCATAAAAAGGGTTGACATCCAGACAAACCAATGCCCACATAATTTCTTACACCCTGACATAGTACGTTCCATCCGCATTTGCTTCCGTTACGACGTGGTAGAGAGCACGTTTCGTAGGTAAAACGTACCTTCGCTCGTAATACCCATACACTCTTTATACCGATATATATACTCTGAGCATAATAAACCTACACCTACCTTTTTACTACCTTTTAGAAAGCAGCAAGATAAAAGCAAGAATCACTTGAAAATACCCAATAAATTCTTCAGTGCCTCCAAATTTCAAAGAATCATAAAATATATCTTTTCGTTCTTTGATATTCTTCATTCTACTCGAGAGTCGAACCTCAGAATTTTCACTCGAGTGAAAATTTGATCTCGACCGCATTCCAACGGAAGAAGGGAAATACGTGAAGAGTGTTATTTATTTTGGCTTAGCTACTCGCTTTACTTCGCAATAAAAATAAAACCTATTACAACAATAGGTACTCTGAACTTTTGTCATGGTTCTCTTACATATTTATAACAAAAATAAAAATAAAGTAAGTAAAATTATTTTTCTCACCTCCGGGCGGAAAGCGTTAATTTTCCTCCCGCTGCGCTAAACGAAAATGCCGCTTTCCGCCTCCGTCGAGGAGAAAAATAGTATACACACCACGGGCAGTAAATAAGAAAGCCTCAGATCACATGTTTATTGACCTCGGCTTCGCCTCGGACAACAATTACATGTGATCTGAGACATTTCTTATTTTACTGCCCTAGATGCGTAATATACTATATCACACCACGATTGACGAGTTCTAACTTCTCTTAAAGAGTCCCGGAAAATCGGAACTTTTAGATCACTTTGGTGTCCATCTATCAAGACCTTTACTATTTTCAGAAACGACTTGAGGTATTCATTAGTGTACCGTAAAAAGTAGATTTTTTAAATTTCAGGCAGGTACCTAATATCACAGAATAGGTAATAGTAGGTACGTTGGCACTACAGTCTTATTAGCCAATAGATTTTAGGTAAGTTCTTCCAAAAAACAAATAACTAGTTTTACGCAAGTTTCTTGCGAATCAAGCGGATTTTCGCACTAACAGTGGTTTTTAAAGAATGGTACTGAATGTTTTTATGCGTTTGTATGTACAGGTATAACATGAGACTTCCTACAGCCTGTAGCCTATAAATGAATGACGCCACAAGAAATAACAGTATTACCTGCTCCGATAGTTCTTCTGAAATGGGAATTTATAAGCATGATTTTTTTACACTATGCAAAGTATGCATGCTCCTTTTTTACCATTCAATCCCGCTCCATATTAAATTATGCAAAATTCTGCCTTTGAAAATCTAATAGAATCCAAGCCCCGCAAAAACGCGAGAATAAGGCAGAAATTAAAACAAGGTGAAAAGAAAATAATTATTTAGTCGACATTTTCATTTAAAAAGAGGTTTTAACATGTTCGCAGTTGCAATTAGGGCATACTTTTAATATATTTAAGCAAATTTTTGATAAGTATTGCATTTTAACATCGTATATGCAAAACTAGGTGATGCCCGCAACTTCACCTACGTGGACTAAGGTTATGATATAAAAACCCGAGGGAATTGTTTCGTTATCTGAATAAATAATATGCTGTAGTATCTCTTTTAGCGGTCGAGTAAAAAAATATAACATTTGATCTGTCAAAAATATAAGAGTTTATAGAATGCCTACTTACCTATATTAGTAATATTTTTAGATCATTAATTATATCACTACTAGGTAAACGATAGAATTATTATTATAATTGAAATAAGTAAATAATGTTTTACTTCCCAATATTACGTTCAACCTTCCAATCAAGTAACGACAGCCTTTCATTAACATCCGACATATATTTTCAGTCCACGTTTTTATTTGCCTAACTCGATCTGGATGAATATACCTACGTCGAGAGTTTTTTAAAAATTCGAATATACCTATTTGCAATATAAATACCCATACCCCTACCTATATGTTGGGGCTGTCTGACGAATACAAGGGCAGGTTTCAAACGTTTTGCCATTTTTTTTTTATTCGTAAAACATTCACTCTACCATATTATATTCATATTTTTATTTTATATAAATGTCGAATGCTTGAAATGCTAAACACAACCGTGAAAATCAAATGTCAACAGCCCGATCACAACAAGAGTAACAGAATCTATATATTTAATCAAAGCAGAATCTATACAAATATTATGCGAAAGTTTGGATGGATGTTTGTTAATCATTCACGCCAGAACGGTTGAACGGATCTGGATGAAATTTAGCACAGAGATAGATTATAGTCAGGAATAACACATAGGCTACTTTTTATTCCGGAACATATATGAGTTCCCACGAAAACCAAATCACGCCGACAAAGTCGTGGGCATTTTTTTTTTTTTTTAATTCACTACAAGTTAGCCCTTGACTGCGATCTCACCTGATGGTAAGTGATGATGCAGTCTAAGATGGTAGCGGGCTAACCTGTTAGGGGCATGGCAGTTACATTAAACCCATACCCCTATTCGGTTTCTACACAGCATCGTACCGGAACGCTTAATCGCTTGGCGGCACGTCTTTGCCGGTAGGGTGGTAACTAGCCACGGCCGAAGCCTCCCATAAGGCCAGACCAGGGAAAATTCAGAAATTATAAATTCCCAAATTGACCCTGCCGGGGATCGAACCCGGGACCTCCCGGGACCGGAGGTCGTCAAAAGCATCAGCTAGTATTATATCTACTTTCACAATGTTTTTAGAATTAAGTAAATACCCGCCACAAAGAATAATTAGTAGAATAATTTGTTCATATAATGAAAAGTAGCACTGATAGTGATTGCGGGCTGCTGATACTCCATATCGATAAACAAAGTAAACAAACCAACAGTTTACAAGAAACAAGCTTTGCATGCCCCATGGCTATTCGAAGGAAACCAAGTGACACTGAAACTACAGTAATTTCTCCCTGGATCTTCAACAGGGGAAAAAACATGGCTCCTTCTGGAAAGAGATAATATCAGAGAGGCCTAAGGCCACCTCAATATTTCAACTGTTTGAGGGCGGAGATAAGGGTGGAAGAGTTTGATCCAAAATATCAAACTGCAACTGCAACTGGCTTATCAATGTACCCTATAACATTACATATGTACATTGCTGTTGGTGGTGGTGATGGAGGCGCCGGGGTAGCATACCTTTAAGGTAAGGGCATGTGTGGCAGAATTGGAAAATAAATGTTTTTTCTTTCTTTCTTTCTTTCTTTCTTTTCTATAAATTATAATGTAAGGATAGAGCTGTAGGTAAGGGCGATGGGAAAAGACTTGAGCGTATTTGGTTTCCGATTCCCATAGACCGTTATAAACTTAGCTGCGGTGATTTGCGTCATTGCAAATCTTGGCATCTATTGGATAACAATAACAACATCATTCATACAATGTGGGGTGGGCGTGGGTGTGGGTTAGGCTATGACACAATCCAAACTAATAATAATATCATAAATGCGAAAGTGTGTCCGTCTTTTTGGCTGTTTGTTACTTTTCGGGCCCAAGTTGACTGAATTTGACGAACTTTGGTACAGAATTTGGTTAAATCCCGGGTTAGGACGTAGACTGCTTTTAATCCCGGAAAAATAAAGAGTACCTACGCAAGAGATTTTTCAAAAAAACTTAATACAAACTTAGACTTCATTTACACGGCAAGATAAAGGGCAAACGAAAGACACCCTGGAAAGGGCAAATATCCGAGCATTCGCCAGTGGTATAACATGAGCATGAGTGGAACAACGTACAAATTAATTGTTGCTGCTATCTGGTAATTAAGATCTCCGATAAGAACTGGCACTAGAAGAACAATAGGTACTATCTCATACTCTTCTTTTGTACAGAGAAATCACTACTGAGTACTGTTCTCTATATAGTCCAAGATATAAAATTGACAATTGATTCAACCAAGAGTGACATGATAAGTTGACGACTTTACTAACGCAGTGTAATTTCTTAATATAAATTCCCTAATCGAATATTTGAATTTTCTCTGGTTTGGTCTGGTGGGAGACTTCCGTCGTTGCTATTTACAACTAGGGGAGGTGGTTGCAGTTATGGACTAACTTGTAGTGGAATAAAAATAAAAAATACCCTAAATTGTTCAAGTAGGTACTAATTAAACAAGTTTTATAGCTTTAAGAAAATTAACTGTACACTTTTCATCACTTTAATACTCGTGCGTACTATAAAGAGATTTGGTAATAGTAGTTTATGCAACTGTCATATAATGAAGGGTATTAAAACACGAGTGTGAGTTTATGAAACGAGCGCAGCGAGTTTCATAATAGTAACGAGTGTTTTAATACCCGTGTTATATGCAGTTGCATACACTACTTTATCTTCACTAATGCAATTTATCAAACAACAAGAGTAAAAGCTGACAATAGTTTACCGCGTACGTGTATTGTCACAGTGAACTTGCCGCCATTAAAATCTAACCAATGAGAGCGCAGCTGCGCGCGCAGGGCCAATCAGGAGCGAGCGCGCGCTGTTCGTTTTTTATTTAATTGGCACAAGATCTGACCAAAGAGTTTTGTGTATGTAAGTTTAGTAGTTTCGACGAAGTTTTCACGTATAACCCAACTGTTTTCAAAAGCCAGCCTAATATCAAAATTTTATACAACTTGTATGAGGATTTTGACATAAGGCTCGCCAGGTTAATTGGTCGCGTTTTATTGATGTTATAATGAGATTTTACGATATCGATGTGGATATTATACCATCATGTGAAATTGCTTAAATTGAGTGTTTTGTTATCTGCGCTATAACAGTAGTAATTATAAGTCAAGTATTGGAAACATAAGTAGAATGTTATAACATTAGTGTAGATAAATTACTTTTCGACACTTCACCTTCGAGAGATTTATATCTATCACCCGCCCCACATTTCCAAATGATAAATGTCTATCACTGTCTGGTAATAATCTCGATTTCAGGATGATAGAAGGTTATATTTTTCGTTTCATGTAATTTCATATAAGGTTATAGGTACCTCTACTAAGTCCACGCAGTAAGATGCTTAATTTTTTTACTATCTACAAGGATATTTGAAGACTACACGGGAAAAAAAAGGTATGTCAATAAAATCCTAATTTGAGTTACAGTGCCATCTAATGGCATTTGAGTATACCTTTCATGAACTCAAACTTATATTTTTGTATTCAAATAAACTTATTAGAAGTGCTTTTGAATCGTCTAGAAAATCTACCACTGGTTCGGAATGCAATTCCTATCAAGAAGAACCAGCAAGAAACTCGGTGGTTCCTCTTTTAAAAAAAACATTTACAATTACATCAATGTGTAGATAAATAAGTAACTAAAGTAAAGTGTCCTTAGCATTACTGGACCAAGTCAAATCCATGCTCTTTTATAATTTACATAATCTTCAACAGTATAAAAACCTTTTTTCAGGAGGATACCCTGCCAATAAAGTATTATCAATAACCGTCGCGGTCAGAGGCTATGAAGGTTTAATTATGACTGTGCCTTCTTATATTTCGAAGAAAATTATATTTTAGTTGTACAATTTGTACAAGTTGTGCGGTCTTCATTTAGGAACTAAGAAGTTTTTTTTGCAGTATATTCTACAGCATAGTGATCAAAATATATAGAACATCATCGACTGAGACACATGTTTGATGTTTTCTCGCATGACTGTCGATCGTGTGTGCTATCTTCAAAAGTTCCGTTTAATTCACATTTCTTTTCTTCTATTTTATTTTGATCACGTAGATATTTATCTTGGTAAGTAGAGATAACAGGGAGATAAAAGAATATTCCATCAAAGCGAAGTATTCAGGCCCAAAAATACAATAAACTACTTGAAACTCTGGACATGGTACACCTTCTAATTACCAACCTCAAGATCAATCCGCGCAACCAGCCAATTAACAGCAACCTTCTTTTTACCGCAAGTTTAGTCATCAAGTGCCCAACAGTGATTTTCCCTCAAGACAAGAAATATTTTACCTCACTCAATTACCTTCTTTGTCGATAAAATAACTGAATTGTCCAAAAATTTCAGTTCTTAAATTCACTGGAAAATAAATTGCTTCGAACACAGTGCAGGGTCTCATTGCTACGCTAGTTTTTTAAAAATAGAATAAAATCTCTTTGGTCCCAAGAAAACATTGAATTATTCATACGCTCAGATATTCTGCAGAAAGCTTTTAACCGCAGAAGTAATCTAAAACAAACGTTAGATGTTAAAAATACAATAGTTCTGGAAATAGATTCGTATACGGTCCAGTCGTTGAACTTACGAAAATAAATGATTTTTCTCCTACTTGCTCGGAAATTGCTTCATTATTTAAAAAAACAAAACGTACATTGGCTCCTTTCTGGCACCTTGTCCGTTTAAAATCACTTGGGATGTCCTTGGTTTCGCCTCGTCCTTCTAATATTACTCAGCCGTGAATTGCTATATTTCCGGCCTGTGCAGTAATTTACTACCTATTGCTCAATTTTTTTATTCTCCTTGCCGAGAATACTTCTCTTTCTAATAAATGCCTATTTTAGTTCTTCCATCTGCCCTAGAAAGAGAATTAAGTACAATATCAAGTGGAATAAGTTTAATCCTGCCCTGAAAACCTGATCTTTTTTACTTCGGAAAGACCTCACAAAAGGCTGATATAATAATATATTTCGCAAAACTTCAATGATTACTTAGCTGCGCTTGACAATCTTAAAGATATTCGTAAAGCTAATTCGCTTGACACCTTCCAATAGCTTTAGCAAGCTGTTAGGAAATAGTGATTTTAGAGTAATTTTGCTGAATAGGTATAAATTCGTATCTCAATAGAAATTAGAAATATAGTGCACACCCTACCTCAACAGAAGTTCTTGTTATTAAATATTTATTGGATTTTCTAGCCCAGAAAATATTGCTTCTCAGAGATAAGTCTGCCTGCACAGTTTTTTTGTCTAACCTTGTATTTTTAATTATTTTTTTTGTTTATTTGGTGATCAAGAAAATGTAATTAAGTATTCTCCTTTGCGTCTTAACGCGGCGGCGGTAATCACTTAACATCAGGCGACCCGCCTGCTCGTTTGCTCGTTATATCCATACTAATATTATAAATGCCAAAGTGTGTCTGTCTGCTACGCTTTATCGGCCCATCTTTTCAACCGTTTTTGTTGAAATTTGGTATAGAAGTTTGGTTTTTATCCCGGAAAATATCCCGTTTTTATATCAAAAAATCCACTTTTGATCCACGCGGATGAAGTCGCGGGCATCATCTAGTAAGTATATATATATAAAAAAAGATTTATATGGAAGAAGGGCGAATGATAGAAAGGGCATGGCAGTTCATTATTTTTCAACCTTTATTTTTATAAAGCTACGCAATATCAAATGGGTCTCGGTGCGTCATACTGGCGTATCCATTGATAGAAAATCTCTTACACAAATAAAATCGAGACCGATATCAATATCACCCGATGTGAATGCTGGGCGGATGTTATTTGATTGTGAAGCTAAAATATTGTGACACATTCATACATATTTTTTTCATGTCTATGATTGGTTTTTGCCTTGTTTTTGCTCGAGGGTGCGCTATGGAACTCAGTTGCCTGGTCAGGCTTGGCAATAGGTACATAATCTAAAACCTATATTTTATATTAATTTGTTTCTAACCTATTTTCTAATCCTGTTTTTTTAATATTACTAATAGTATGAATGTGAAAGTTTGTGTTTGGATGAATCTCTCTTTGGTAAGGATATACTTATACCCTGAATAACACATAGGCTATATTTTATCCCGGAAAATTAAACAGTTGAGGATAAAACGAAAACGAAATGAGGGATCCAAGATTTTCGACGAGCGAAAGTGTGTTTTACTATACCTACTTTTAATAATATTCTTTCTTGTGTGCAATAAAGTAATTAATGTATCTATAATTCTATCTATGAATAAAATAGTTGAAGTCTTAAAAATGTAGCTTATACAAAAAAATTACTGCAAACGAGATAACTTTTTCATTCTCCAAATAAAAAGCAAAACAAACAACAAAGTGGGAAGTTGGAAAGGTCTTTTTCATCCCATGTATTCGAAAAGGACGACTTGGTTCGCCTTTATGTGCGCCCAAAGGTGGTGTTTTCTATAAGAAACTCTTAGCGGGCAGTAATGAGTTTTTAATCCTCTTTATACTCGTAAGTGCGCCGCAATTATCTTTGCCGCGCACTTATTGAATTTGTTTTCTATAAGAAACTCTTAGCGGGCAGTAATGAGTTTTTAATCCTCTTTATACTCGTAAGTGCGCCGCAATTATCTTTGCCGCGCACTTATTGAATTTGGAACATCATCTTAGTGTTCAGCGCCAACGCAAATTGACGACCTCCGTTGCGCAGTGTTGAGCGCTGCCGTCTTAACGTGCGGAGGTCCAGGGTTCGATCCCCGGCAGGGTCAATTTAGGAATTTATAATTTCTGAATTTTAACTAACGAAAGGGCTATATGGATATACATATTAAAAAAAAAAAAAAAAAAAAATATTTATATATATATTATAATATATATGTATAAATCTCGTGTCACAATGTTTGTCCTCAATGGACTTCTAAACCACTTAACCGATTATAATAAAATTCGCACATTATGTGCAGTTCGATCTAACTTGAGAGATAGGATAGTTTTTATTAGTGCTACCCATTGAGGTATTATGTACTAACGTGTGCTACCCGTGCGAAGCCGGGGCGGATCGCTAGTATATATATATATATATTATACTTAATTAAATAAATATTATTATAAAGGCGAAAGTTTGGATGGATGTGTGGATGTATGGTGGTATGGATGTGTGTTACTCAATTACGCCCGAACGGCTGAACGGATCTGGATAAAATTTGGCACAGAGATAGATTTAAAAAAAAAAAAGATTATAGTCTGGAAATAGCACATATGCTTTTTATCCCGGGAAATTAAAGAGTTCCCGCGGGAACCAAATTTTCTCATACAGGGTGATGAAAAGTAGAGTGTATCATTCGGGCGCAAATATATTTTTGGCTCGGGCGACGTACTTTGAATCCCTCGCTACGTTCAGGATTCTACTAAAGAATCCCTCGCTACGCTCAGGATTCTACTCTAGAATCCCTCACTTCGTTCTGGATTCAAAAAAGCGCCCTCGCCGTAAAAATATTATTTTGCTCCCTTATAATACAATCTACTATTGATGCACACAAAAGTCGGCCGCGAAAAAGTTTAAAATATAACTATTTATATCCATATCCATACTAATATTATAAATGCGAAAGTGTGTCTGTCTGTCTGTCTGCTACGCTTTCCCGGCCCATCTTTTCAACCGATTTTGCTGAAATTTTGTATATAGAGGTAGGTTATATCCCGGGGAAGGACATAGGCATATATATTTTTTATCCCGGAAAATTGAGGAGTTCCCGCGGGAATTGAAAAAGCTTCGCGCACAAATTCGCGGGCATTTGCTAGTTTTATATAATTACTAGATGATTCCCGCGACTTCGTCCGCGTGGAATAATATTTTTTTATTCCCGCGGGAACTCTTTAATTTTCCGGGATAAAAAGTAGCCTATGTCCTTCCTCGGGATACAATCTACCCCTGTACCAAATTTCATCAAAATCGGTTGAGCAGATGGGTCGTGAAAGCGTAGCAGACAGACAGACGGACAGACACACTTTCGCATTTATGTTATGGATTATTTAGGCATTACTTAGTATGGATCATTCTCGTTCTGTAAGGAGGTTCGTGCTCATTAATGGGCCGGCGACTTATTGAAATGATGACGATGAGGATATCAGCTTGTAAACGGATGTTTCAACTTCACGGCCATACAAATTTTCCAATTTTCTACCGAGCGACGGGAGGTAGACCGCAAATTACACAACTCATTATGCGAAATTAATTAAACTTCGTACAAAATAAACAGCGGTTAGTTATATATTTTAACGTATAATCCATCATACTGCATACTAATATTATTAATGCAAAAGTTTGTCTGTCTGTCCGTCTGCTACGCTTTCACGACCCTACATGGGTCGGTTCAACCGATTTTGATGAAATTTGGTATAGAGGTAGGTAACATCCCGGGGAAGGACATAGACATACTTTTTATCCCTAAACCTAAAAAACCCTAATCCACGCGGACGAAATCGCGGGCATCATCTAGTAATAGTAGATTAGTAGCCAAGGGTTGTAAGGCATCAATTGCAGCCCGAGATATTTAGGCGCACGACCGCAGGGAGGGCGCCTATAGTTCGAGGGTGCAATTGATGCTTACACCCGAGCTAACTACTCTGCTTTACATCTCGATTGTGAGGTAAAGTAGGTCCTTATTACCCCCAAATGGAGCTTGTAGGTGACCAATAATTAGCGCTCTAGGTTAATAATGTAGCTAGAAAAGCCCTAGGGCGGTAAGTAATTAAAAAAAACCTCTTCACTCTTTCAAAAAGTTCGCGTACATCACACTTTTTTTAATTACTTACCGCCCTAGGGCTTTTCTAGCTACATTATTACCCCAGAGCGCTAATTGGTCACCTACAAGCTCCATTTGGGGGTAATAAGGACCTACTTACCGAATATGAGAGATGTAAAATATATTAGGAGGTTTAACTTTGCTAACACTAGATTTTCGTCTCGACTTCGTCCTCAGGGATTAAAGGCGTTCAAAAATTCTGCGTCAATTCTTTGTTTTCGAGGCATGAAAAAAATAGCTGAAATCCTTCGTTGCTGTCTTTTTTTAATGTAAAGAGTATTGACGATTTTTTGATTGAGGTTAGGTGAAGATATTTAAATGACGGAAGAGGGTCAATTTGGGAATTTATTATTTCTGTATTTTCTCTGGTCTAGCCTGGTGGAAGGCTTCGGCCGTAGTTAGTTACCACCCTACCGGCAAAGACGTGCTTCAGGTGAGAGAGCAAGGGTTAACTTGTAGTGGATAAAATAAAATAATCCATACTAATATTATAAATGCGAAAGTGTGTCTGTCTGTCTGTCTGTCTGCTACGCTTTCACGGCTCATCCGTTCAACCGATTTTGATGAAATTTGGTACAGGGGTAGATTGTATCCCGGGGGAGGACATAGGCTACATTTTATCCCGGAAAATTAAAGAGTTCCCGCGGGAATCAAAAAAAATCTAATGCACGCGTACGAAGTCGCGGGAATCATCTAGTACTAAATATTTCTAAACCACTCTGAATATTGAACAAACAATTTATTATGCCTAGGAATTCATGAGTGAGCCAAATGTCAGTTAGGTCATCAACTATTCACTTTACCCACAAAGTTGCCTTCATGGCATAAATCACTGTGACCCGTCAAAACCGCAACTGAATATTTTAGCTATCCCGAGTTCTCCTCGAAATTCTATACGTAGACCAAATATTCGACCCTTGCCTTTGAAAATTTCTAGGCTTATTTGTCAAGCCCATAAGCAGGACGTTTAGCCTAAAATTAACAGTCAGCCATTAAATTATCCTACGTATTCATTAGGTTTCTACAGGATTTTTAAAAACCAAATAAACTTACTTGAATCAAAATCATCACCATTTGAACTAATTACCGACTCACTACTGAGAATGAGCTCTTTACTCGGAATGAGAAAGGTTTGGCCATAGTCCACCAGGCTGGCCAAGTGTGGATTGACAGACTTCATATTCTGTGAAGACAGATAGTGTGTTTGTTTGTTGGTTGGTCATTCAATCACGCCGCAACGGAGCAACGTATCGACGTGATTTTTGGTATGGGTAAGTTGAGGACCTGGAGAGTGACATAGGCTCCATTTTATCCCGGAAAATTAAGGAGTTCCCGAGGCAATAAAAAACAACCATGCAAACAAAGTGGCGGGCATCAGCTAGTAATAAACCTAATACTTTAATCAGTTCAAATCCATTCCACTGCTAAATTAAAAAAAACAAATCGAGAAAGTGATTTAAATAAACCGCCCGGTCTTTTAAAGTTATTCAGCTTGAACAAATTGACTTCCTTCCTATCTTTTAACTTTTTAACCGAGATATCGGAGAAGTCTTTTTATCAGTGGCGTAAAAAATGCAAAACTAAAATGCATTTTTCATTTAGAATATTTTTGCCTTGTCACGTTCGCTTTATATCTCCAGAAGCTATGTACTGAATGGATAATCCTCACACATTGTTACATAATCCTCCAAATAATAGGTAAATAGGTAGGTAGGTAGGATTAATAGGTATGTCCAGCAGTAGATGTCTACTAGGGATGTTATGTATATTATATTTCGGATCTGGATACGGATATGGATATAGGAATAAAATTATATCGGTTTCGGATACGGTTACGGATATGTAATTATTTCGGATTATCCGTTAGTTTCGGATAGTTTCGGTTACGGATATCTATACTAACTTGATAAAAAAATGTCCAAATTAAACTCGACTGTGGTCGCATTTTGTCTTTAGAAATCCATTTAATACTTAACACAAGACTTTCTTAAATTAAGTATCAACTCTTAAATAAAAAACTAACTAATTAAGAAAGAGATTATGTTATGACCAGAAATAACAAACAAACTGCAAGATTCACGTGACGCGCAAGCGGTGAAACAAAAACCTGTCGAAACATGTCGTTTTATTTAGACTCCGCCCTTATACGAAACTATCCGAAACTTGTGAAACGGATACGGCTACGGTTACGGATATATTTTTATTTCGGATATCCGATAGTTTCGATTACGGTTACGGAGCTCCATAACATCCCTGATGTCTACTGCTGGACATACCTATTTATCCTACCTACCTACATAGTTATCTTGTAAGGATTTCCACGGGTGCACCGTCGTACTCTTACTTACTTGGTTGATATCATTCGTCCAAAACATTCAATGGATAAAAAAACATAATTATATCAGTGAAGATGGATTAATTTATTCCCTTCGGTTTCCTAAACCTATTGAAGTTGACTTAATTGTCTCTTATAAATCTTCTTACTGAGACATCGAGAAAGTATTCATCATCTCAAACTCTATTATGTTTTATCAGTGCCGGATGCAGCAAAAGCTACAGGCCCCGCGCCTTAGGGGGGCCCGCGCCTGTGCCTAAAAAAACTTTAAAAAAAATATAAGCCACCCACTAAGCCGCACACCTAGTACCTATGCTCAAAGTGCATTGTTTACAGGTAAAATCCCCTAATATCCCCCGATTCGAATGACGAGACTTGTAATTTCTGAATGTGACCACATTAAATTACAAAAAGCCTTTTTGCTAATGTTTTGTTTTATTTACAACCTAAATTTTAATAGATAATGCAATTCAAGGGCCCCCTGTTCACATTTGCTACGGGTCCCGCGCCGCCTTTATCCGGCACTGTGTTTTAATCAAATATATACGAGTACTTTGCAGTATCTTTTGTCAAAGGTCTCTGGTAAAGGAATTAAATATTAATTCATTTCCTCGGATCGTAGTTTTATTGAGTACTAGTTGATGCCCGCGACTTCACCCGCGTGGGATGCAATCGAATCGGTAATACCAAATATTGTAAAAACCGATTTGGATGGATTGCAAAAAGCAACGAACAGACAGACACACTTTTGCATTAATAATAATAATCTTGGAAACACGTGCTGCTCGAGTGCAGCGGTGTTTCCACCCAACGAGAAGCATACATTGGCTCCCCAGCAACACTACCGGATGTCCTCGCCGACCTGGGTGGCCTGCTTGGATTCTGGAGTGAGCTCGGCTGGCTGGAGTGATCCAGAGGGGAGTCGCACCAGTGGTTTCACGCACAGCGGACGACTGCGCCCAAGTGCGGATAAAAAATCCCAGGATAATGAAGAAGAAGAAGAAGAAGAATAATCTTAGGCCCTTTTCAACGCATGGTTTACGTATTAACGGTGACCTTTTTACACGTACAGGGTTGCTGTTGCCTTCTTACATCACTCACTGCCTCATTGGTCTAGTCGTTAGAGCATGTTCGACTACGGCCGTGAAGGTCCCGGGTTCGAGTCACCGGTCGGGCAATAACAAGTATTGGATTTTTCTGACAATAAATTATCTATGAGAGTAAAGGAACAGAGAGTGCACCTGTGTATGCGCACACACTTGTGAGTTGTGCACTATAATATCTCCCGCGCAGATGGCTATTCTCTCTGGAGATCGGCCGCCGTGGCCGAAATTCGGTTGGGAGGACATTATTACATCACTCAACCGTTACGGTACTGTTAGTACCAATTATGTTCTACCTATAATAAATCGGACACCGTTTGCGAGGATCATTGATTTTCTAGGTACCTACGCATAAATGCATCAAAATTCACATGACAGTAAACTGTCAATCTTTCTCTATTGAAAGTGGATAATGAAGTGCACGAGTGGAAAATCCAATAAATCAATTCGTGAAATTAATGACTAGCAAAGCCCCGGATGAGTCGAACTCAATCTATCTCAATCCCGAATTCCCGTATTTAGGACAAATCGTGATTGAGCAGTGGAAATGGAAAACTAAACCCCTTTGGGTACTTATAGTCCCTATAGGTATACTTGTAGTTTAAACATATCGAGAAAGTCAACTGTTCAAAACTATTTAATATAGCAAACAAAAAAAAAGTTTGCTAAAAACAAGTGAAAAAGAAGTTTAAAAATCCAACGTTAAATTGTTTTTTTATACTCTAGTTTGTTTATATGGTCTTTTGATTTAATCCACCAATTTATACATGTACCTAACTCTGGAACACGTACCTCAGTTAATAACCTCAAGGTAAATTTTTCAATTAACCTTGGTTGTAGTATTACAAAAGAAATGTAAAGAACGTTATTCATTTCACTAATAACGATAATATTAATTTGAATACGTAACGTTACGCAATCTAAAGCACGTTATTTGAATATTGTACTCATAGAAATTTTGTTCGAAGAACTTCCGTATAAAGCTAGCGTGACTTCGTTACAAGACTGTATTGTATTGACCTTCACAATGCGACACGTTAATATCGGGTTCGACAGTTATATTAAACCCATACCCCTAATCGGTTTCTACATAGCTTCGTAACGGAACGCTTATAATTCGCTTTGTGTTTTTGTTTTTTTACTTTGTGTGCACCCTCATTCAAATTTTTCTGTTATTATTTCCTTTTCTAGGTTGCCTGGAAGAGATCGCTTCTTAGCGATAAGGCCGCCTATTGTACAGTTTTTCACAATTTCTTGTATTTGTTTAAATGTGTCCTGTGTAAGGTGTAGGTACAATAAAGTATATTTTCATTTCATTTCATCTTTGCCGGTAGGGTTATTACTAGCCACGGCTGAAGTCTCCCACCAGGCCAGACCAGGGAAAATTCAGATATTATAAATTCCCAAATTGACCCTGCCGGGGATCGAACCCGGGACCTTCGCACGTTAAGACAACAGCGCTCAACACTGCGCCACGGAGGTCGTCAACATATCTCAAGAATAGCAGCTACACATAACGCTATTGTTGGTTTAAGTTGTAAAGGAGGTTTCCTAGGAGAGCGATGCCGCCACCATGCCGCCGCAATGTATCGTCGAGTGTCACTAAAACCGTCTATAGACGTAACGGTATTATATCCTGCTTTGTATGAACATTTATACCGTCTAGTAGTAAGAGTTAGTATTCTGTGATACTGTCTTGGTTCTATAGACTAGTTTTCAGCTCTTAAAGAATGAATTCAGGCCTTACCAGATATAAATTAACTTACAGGGGACATGCTGCCAACGCTTAAAGCCATATATATCATACTAATATTATAAATGCGAAATTGTGTTTGTTTGTTGGTTTGTCCTTCAATCACGCCGCAACGGAGCAACGGATCAACGTGATTTTTGGCATGGGGATAGTTGAGGACCTGGAGAACGACATAGGCTACTTTTTATCCCGGAAAATTAGGGAGTTCCCGAGAGAATCAAAAAAAACTTAAACTACGCCGACGAAGTCGCGGGCATCAGCTAGTTGTTTCATAATTGTTGACTTTAGAATTATAACCCTTAATTTAGGAACGTAAGGTACGTGACATCTAACTGTCATTTTTAGTAATATTGCTTAAGTATTGCTTTAGGCGTTGGCAGTATGGCCCCAGGCCAAGTAAAGCGGATAAATGACAAGTGACAAAATTACTAGTCTTTTAGGGAGATAGTGATACAAAAACAAGACAAAATGCAATTCAGCAGAAACATTTATCCGACAGCGAGTTCCCAATAAACATGATCGGAAGCGAATAAAAGTCAGAAACAGTTGGTCGCATGCCAAATAAAGATACAGCCATAGTGAGTAGGAGTCTACCTTTACTTATCTTATAAAAAACGTCTTATAGAAAGTCTTGAAATTAGCTCGCTGCAAACTATAAATAATATTGTCTAATTAGACCCACGAATAGTAGGTTAATTATCATAATTATTAGGTAATTCCAGTGGTGTCATACCTACCGAAGTAATTATATTTTATGACAGGGGCGAATATGACATACGATAGGCGTATGTGGCAATAAATGTATGTATGTGGAGGAATAGTACATTACATCGCGAGACCGGGAAGTATGCGTTTTCTGGTCGAGTGTTAGTACTATATTATACGAGACCAGAAATGCTCTCCCGGTCGAGGTGTGTATAGTGCTTTTCTAAAAAATGAAACAAGTGACTTTTTTTTTAATATATTATATTATGTAATTAAAAGAAAGTACCTAAATAAAAAAGCAACCTACTTAAGAAATATAATTTTTTTTTTGCGCTGTGAGTGCTGAACGCGTAAATTAGGCCAAAGAACATTATAAGAAGTTACAAGATATTCAGGAAGAAAGATTCCAAATTCAAACTTATGATATGTAATGCAAATACATACATTCTTTACTGGCCTAGGCCGGGAAGTTTAACTTTCGAACTCCATTTCATATCATTTTTTAGAAAAATTTATATTGTGTCTAAACAAATTTAGTGCTAATACATATTTCAAGAATGTTGACTCTACCACACTGGTCCAGTACAAGCGCTTTGTCATAACACAAGTCTTTAGTTTCATTTGGAAAAGTAAAAATGTTTCTGATCTTATGAACTGATCTTAGTACCCAGGAGGGCCAACTTGTCATACATATAAAACAAATTTATTTGTAGAACTCATACCAGCACATATCAAATCCATACTAAGTAATATTATTTACGGTACGGTTACGGAGAAGGTGCGTCTGTCTATTTGTCCGTCCGTCTGTCCGTCTGTCTCTCTGCTGCGGTTAGCGGCCAATCTTTTTAACCGATTTTACTGCCAAATGGTACAGAGATAGGTGGTAACACGGGCTAGGACATAAGCTATTAATTTTTATCTCGGAAATTTAAAGAGTTCCCGCTGGAATACAAAAAACGGGCATCATCTAGGTTGTACATATTTCTATGTACCTAGCAACTAATAAATATATTATTGACTTGGATTCCTGTTTTACGATTGTCTCGTAAATGTTTTCGCGGCTCATTTGTAGTCAGCCGGCGCGCGGCGTGCCTTTGTTCGAAGCTTTCCTCTTGCGTTGTGATGACCTTCACGCTCCGACACCCCATAAAAGTAACCATACTTTATGTCACGCCATCATTGACTCAAAATGCTGACACGTCGTTTAATCATAATTTCATCATTAACTTTGAAGAATAATCGTAGGTACTGAATATGGTTAACACTAAAGTGTGTTTGTTTATTGGTTTGGCTTTCATTCTCACCGCAATAGTGCCACAGATCAATGTTATGTATTTCACGTCAGTGCACGTGGTTAAATCCTAAAAAATAGTGAAACTTGGCACGGTATTTAAAAAAACTTGAATGTGAACGAAGCCGTGGGAATCGTCTAGTAAAAATTAATTATTGTCCTTTGTTATGCACCGTAAATCTTTTCGTTAATATAATTATGTGTCTATCTTCTCGTCTCACAGAGTCCACAGGTGACCGGAGGGCTGGCAGTTACCTCGGCCAACATATTATAAGTTTGGCTATTCAGAGGGGTAACGCAGCCAGCGTTCTGGGCACATTGCCTCATTGCAGTGGCTTAGATGATATTTTTAATGTTTAGTTTTTAATTTAGTTTTCATTTAGATTTTAATGTATTATGTGCACACGCGATTTTAACTTTATTCTATATTTGTTACTTTCTCAAAGTGGTTTTTTTTCTTAATTTATAGACTGGCGTTTGACTGCAATCAAACTTGCAGGCAAGTAGTGATGCAGCCTAAGGTGGAGCGCGTTGTCCTAGAAGATGCCTGTTTACTCTTAATTTGAAGATACTAATAAGTGATAAGTGGAGGGAAAAACGGTTCTAATAAGAAACGAAGGAGCAAATCGCTTTATCCGCGTCTGTGGAATTTGGACTCGGATGCAGACCCTGACGATGTCTGAACGACTTACAATTTTAGTGACAAAATGTAACAATAATTTATTCCTACATTATGGTATAGGTTATAAGTTAAGCTTATAAATTCGAAGCTAAAATCATGCAAAGATATAAATAAATCAGATAATATTAGGATATAGGATAATATTATAAACAATACAGTAAAGAAACTGTAACCCAGCGTAACCAAAGGAGACCACAAAGACAAAATGAACTTTTATCTACACTTATTTTTAGGGTTCCGTACCCAAAGGGTAAAAACGGGACTCTATTACTAAGACTCCGCTGTCTGTCTGTCTGTCTGTCTGTCTCCAGGCTGTATCTCATAAACCGTGATAGCTAGAAAGATGAAATTTTCACAAATGATGTATTTCCGTTGCCGCTATAACAACAAATACTAAAAATTAAAAAAATATATTTATTAAGGGGGGTCCCCATACAATAAACGTGTTTTTTTCGTATTTTTTTGCTCAATATTAAAAACGGTAACAGGTAGACGGTTCAAATTTTCACAGAATATTAACTTGTATATTACCTTTCAAAATAAATAATTAAATATCAATAAAGTAAATATTAAAGGGAGGCTCCCATACAACAAACGTAATTTTTATTTTTAATACGTCATAAATCGTAAAACTTAGGTACTACAGGTTTGTACGGAACCCTCGGTGCGCGAGTCCGACTCGCACTTGGCCGGTTTTAATAATTTTTAAATTCCCTTATGAATAAATAATCTTATATGCAACAAATAACACTAAGTATAACAAAATCGAAGAGTTCATCGAACGCATTAAAATTTAATGTTTGCTGCTGCTACGAAACCAATTTCTATTCTAGTCTGAAAGCTGGGGCTTGTTTTATGTGTAAGTCTATCTAAATAGCATTTGTCTAGATTGGATTACCTGCTTACTTCATTTTTGTTAAGTTAGAACCATTGTTTAGATTAACTCCGCGAAGGTTTTTGCGAAAACATTTTTATGTTGTGTTTTAAATCAATACTAATAATCTACCTGTCTGTTTATTAACTTTGCACAGCCCATGAGTTTAACTAATTTTGACGAAAATTGATAGGTTAGGGATAGGCACCCCACATAAGGGACAAATGCTACGCTCTATCCCGAAAGATCAAAGAGTATTCACGGGACTATTAAAAATCCTTTTTTTTATCCACTACAAGTTAGCCCTTACTGCAATCTCACCTGATAGTAAGTGATGATGCAGTCTAAGATGGTAGGAGGCTAACCTGTTAGGGGCATGGCATACCTCTATTCGGTTTCTACACGGCATCGTACCGGAACGCTAAATCGCTTGGCGGCACGTCTTTGCCGGTAGGGTAGTAACTAGCCACGGCCGAAGCCTCCCACCAGGCCACACCAGGGAAAATTCAGAAATTATAAATTCTCAAATTGACCCTGCCGGTGATCGAACCCGGGACCTCCACACGTTAAGACAACAGCGCTCAACACTGCGCCACGGAGGTCGTCAAATGAGTCAATCCTAAGTCCACAGGACGAAGTCGTAGGCATCGCCAGCGGTAGATTCATATTATATTTCGTCGCTTCATTCTTCAGATATAATTTTTACATAGTAGTTTCCTCAATCATGCAGCAACAATCGCACGATTTTTAGAGATGTTTTATTTTAGTATAATGATAAAATTCTCCCGCTTAAGGCATCCCTACCTGGTTACACATTCAATATTTGTTCGTCATTCTTTTTTCGTGCGTAGCAACGATCGGACGTTCCCACTTTCAACAAAGTTAATATTATTATTTTATATCTAAATAAAAAATATTGAAAAAGAAACAGCCGCTGCTTCTTACAGGAAAACGGTGAGTCTTTAATCTTTCAATTTCAGCAATTTATTTCATGCCTGACAGGCTTAAGAAATTATACTTAAATTATATTTTCATGCAGTGTCAAATTACACTATGTTGTATGTGGGTACTTAAACAAAACAGTTTCGTCACTTTTATTGTGGCTCTTGCGTATTTATTACATTAATAATTAAAATATCTAACTCACTAAAGGTTTTCCTAGGGTTTACCCGAGAGGTAACAACGAAGGAGAGTAAACTTTTCAGCACAAAACACGCTTATGAAATTATTCTTTTATGCAGCGTTTAATTATTCTAAATGTCCATCCGGCGGGTTGCCCAAGAGGCACCATGAAGAAGGTTAAGCCCTTCAGCATGGCTCGCCTAAGTAATTATAGTTACTTAGTACTTACACGAAGTACGTGTTAAAGTACGCTAATCCACTGGGAGGTTACTAGCGAAGTAACACGACGCAAATCAAACCTTCCAGCTAGACACTCCTAGCGACAGCAGGATAAGGAGAAATATTGGCGCCCGTTAGACTCGTCTGATGACGAGAACTTTGCAGGTTAGTCGAAAATTCTATTACTAAGTGTTAAAAAGTGTTTTTAACTCGGGATTGACTGCGAGTCAATTGCGAGATCATAATTGGCTGCGAGCCAATTATGAGTCATATTCTTATGACACTCATGCAGTGAATATGTGCCACCTGGACTAGATAATATGCACATTAACTGCAAACTAAAAAAGTGTTTTTAACTCGGGATTGACTGCGAGTCAATTGCGAGATCATAATTAGCTGCGAGCTAATTATGAGTCATATTCTTATGACACTCATGCAGTGAATATATACTTATCACCTTGACTAGATATGCACATTAACTGCAAGCTTTTGTCCGCGAGACAAAATTAACGCAAAATGCGTACATACTCGTACATACTACCTCCATATTCGTCCGCTCACTTATTGTATTCTTTAGAGATACAAATGAGGTTGAGCACCATGCACAAGACGAATTCACCATTCTCTGAACAAGGGGGAAGTCGTGAAGAGTCAAAGACGACCAAGACTATATCAGATTCGTCACTAAGGACCGGCTTAGCAAGCCTAACACAAATTGATTTCGTTTCGTTCACAAATACTCGAGAAGTATCCGGAACACAGGTAAATTAATTATTTACCTACTTATAAAGAAGATTACTTTTTACTCTTATTATATTTTTTTTCGTGCGACGTAGCAAACGCACGTGCACTGTTTGTTAAAACTTTTAAAAGTGAATATTTAAGTGAAATGCCGAAACGAAAACGCGAACAACAGAAACGTAATCGTCGGAGGATTATTATAGAATCCACATCAGACACCCGGTATGCATTCATAATTCAACCTACCCTCGCATAAAAATAATTTTTCACTATCATAATATTGCATTAAAATACAGCTAAATTATATCGCTTTCAAAGCAGAAAACCGGCTTATTCGAACGTACAAACGCCTGATGGTTGACCAAGAGTTAAAACGATGGCCGTCTACCTTACTTTTCATCATACCTGTGTAAGAAAAACATACAACAAACATTTTTCTCTAGAAATCACAAATCATTGTGTAACTGAACAACCTGGCGATTCACAGAGTGTTAACACAAAGGTTTCACAGAGACTAAAACTTTATAGTCTCGTACCTACATTTTCAGACTGTAATATTATGTAACAGAACAACATGGCGGTTAACCGAGAGTTAACACGAGGGTTTAAATACACGCTAAAAGTTTCGTCTTGTACGTTCCATACAACAATGGGGTGTAGGCGAACAACCTGGTGGTTAACCGAGAGTTATCACGAAGGTTTAACAGAGGCTAGAAGTTACGCCTTGTATATTTCATACGATAATATTATGTAACCGAAAAACCTGGCGGTTAACCGGGGGTTAACACGCAGATTTAATAGATGCTCTAAGTTTGTCCAGAGCTCGATCCAGAACTCCTCGGGGTACTCGGAGATAGAAGAGACAGGAAATGATCCAAAATTTGGTGAAAAATATAATAAATGAATAGACCTGAAAGAAATGTAAATCATTCAGTGAATGAAATAGTCAAGATCTCAGGTTCAAAATTTCCAGATGTAATTGTTCACAATATAAAACCTCTCAGTATCAAACGTACATACACCGTCAGAGAGGTAACAAAAGGTCTGAGATAATGAATATATCCTTTTTATCAGTTATCTAGGTACTTTAGCGTTATATAAATTCAATTTATTTACGAATACTGTAGATACAGAAAACGAAAATAAAAGCGGCTAGTATCTTGCCTCATAGTGGTGTGCAAAGAAAATTTGCAACAAAAATGTGTGGTAAAATTGCAAAAATTACCCACAAGTTTTACGTTTTTCCTACCCACATGTTCTTGGGCTCAAATCTCTAGTTTTATATCTCCATCGTGCTGGAAGCATAATATATCATACATCCGATGACGCGTAAGAATGGTTGACTAAACTTAGAAGACGGCAGAAAAATAAAAACCTAATTGAGAACCTTTTCCGTTTTGGAAGTCGGTTAAACGGCGAGTATTTTTACGACCGGAAGTAGACTTCGTATGATGTACCTAACAATGTAAAATTTTATCGTATTATTGTTTTTTTAAAAAAGATTTTTCGCGGGCTAGCGGGCAAGCACTACTGCAAACTCGGGATAATGCATAGTTCATGCTGCCCGAAGCGGGATCTTAACTTTAGTATCTATGCATCGTCCATATATCGGAAACAATCTTTGAAAAACCGTGATGACACTGTCGTTATTATAATACCTACATCGTTATCACTCGTGGAAAACATACAATTTACTCCGCCTTAACATACTCCATAATAACTTGCTTAATGCAAAATTAAAATACTTTGTTTTTTGTAAAAAGAGTAAAGAGTATAGATCCACGCTCTCAGCGCGTCTACCTTAATAATTGACGGAGGGAAATGATTTAACGCATTCATTCAAAAATAAGTAGGTACTTATGAATATTAAATAATTTATAATGACTGATGACACATGTTTTTATCGACATGAACAACTAGGTTGTCCATTGTTAAAAAAGTATAGTAGCCTGATATCTCACTTAATTTAAAGCTTCTAACGTCAGTGGGGTTTAAAGCCCAAACCGACCGACTTACACCTCCAAGTCGACATTAGTACTACCTAGTAGTCAGTGGCGTAACTATACCATCTGAGGCCCGTGGCAAATTTTTCGGATGGGGCCCTCCGGCGTCCCAGTAAAAATAGTCACGTTAGAATTTAATTTTAATAAACCACTGATGTTATTTCTGAGCTCGTGGCCTCTTGGGCCGGGGCCCTCTTTGGTCGGGGGCCCGTGGCATTTTGCCAGTCCTGCCACCCTATAGTTACGCCACTGCTAGTAGTCTATCACAATATCGACCGAGTATATTCATCATTTTTCATTTATATTCTGCGGGGAACTTATACACAAATAGGTATTTGTCGTATTCCATAATCTTGATTATGGCATAATTTTTTGACAAACATCATAAAATGGTACCATTATTAATAATTTTATTAAATATGTGCCTGTTACTACAGGCACATAATTTACCTCTACAACAATAAAGGACCTCTACTTACAACAGGACCGGAATAACCCGTTCCTTTCCCGCCGCGTTTTGAAAAATAATAATTTTCTCCCTCCTTCTGGGTAGGTTTCCAAACGTTCAAACGTCCCATTGGACGTCTGTTGTGTGTAAATACAACCAAGTACTGGGCCGGCTAATATACTTTTGATTAGATTATAAATCTTGCAGCATTAACATCAATAATTATTGGTTTCATTTGCTTGCATCCAACCTGTAAGCTTGTTACTCAGGCGCTGATGTAAAAAGCGCAACATTGTATTTCTAAAGTAAAATGAATACTTAAGAAAAATCTTAGACTCATGAACTATACATATGATATAACTATACGTAGATGAGAATATCAAGAAATCCGCACATGATTCCAACCTTAAGCATAAAGCTGCTTAAAACATTACGACTCAAATAAGAGATTGAAAAAAAAAAATATTGACAACAATAATTAGTATCTATTCAACATGGATACAGTTCTTGCAAAAATAGATATTTTCTGTATCTCTAAACATCTACTATGTAAAAATTATATCTGAAGAATGAAGCGACGAAATATAATAGATGATCAAACGAACTTCCTGAAGTGAAGTTCGATCATTATTATGTGAGTCGCTTCATTCGAAGATATATAAATAAATTCCCAACCCACCCAACCCGAAATATATTTTTGCAATAACATTAGGTACTTATATATCTCTAAAAAGAATGACGAACAAATATTGAATGTGTAACCAGGTAGGGATGCCTTAAGCGGGAGAATTTTATCATTATACTAAAATAAAACATCTCTAAAAATCGTGCGATTGTTGCTGCATGATTGAGGAAACTACTATGTAAAAATTATATCTTCGAATGAAGCGACTCACATAATAATGATCGAACTTCACTTCAGGAAGTTCGTTTGATCATCTATTATAACGATTCAAAAGCGCTTGTAAAAGCTTATTTGAATAAAAAACATTTGAATTTTGCAATGGAATTTTGAATTTTTTTTTGAATCATCTAGTTGACTAAAGGTAAAAAAAAAAAAAATTAATACTGCCTAAGGTTTTCCAAGCTATAATTTCAATTCAGAGCTTTGTATGCTCTCTAAAAAACTACCTATGTTAACATTTTTATTTTACCACGAAGAAATAAAAGTAATATGATTCGTGGTAGTTATTTTTCAATAACAACTGAAGTAGGTATGCTAGAGCGGCTATATTTTATCGTGGAAATCAACAATAATTTTCGAAGCATGAAATTAAGTTTTAACGACCGCTTGACATAAAACCTCTCACTGAGAATTATAAAACAGCCGATGGCAGCTTTTCGTGAAATTTGTTACATTGTGCTAAGATCAATTTATAGCCTTCAATAACTATAAAAGATTTTTATACCTTCATCAATGGCAAAAGAAAGCTCTTGTTCGCAGACATTTAATAGTCCAGTGAAATTATATGGTGTAGCAAACTATAAAGTAATAGGTACTCTTTAAATTCATAAATTTAGATTTTATATCGTTTTGTGGAATACTAAAATCTAAATATATAAAAGGCAAAGGTGACTGACTGACTGACTGACTGACTGACTGACTGACTGACTGATCTATCAACGCACAGCTCGAACCACTGGTCGGATCGGGCTGAAATTTTGCACTCAGATAGCTATTATAACTTACGCATCCGCTAAGAAAGGATTTTTGAAAATTCCAACCCCAAAAGGGTTAAATGGGGGTTGAAAGTTTGTATAAAAGTTCGTCATTTATCAAGTTGTTTTTCAAGTTATATCGATGAAACTTTGATTTTGAGCTTTCGGTTAAAAATAATCAAATAAAATATTATAAATGCGAAAGTTTGGATGGATGTATGGATGTATGGATGTGTGTTACTCAATGGCGCTCCAACGGCTGAACGGATCTGGATGATATTTGGCACAGAGATAAATTATAGTCTGGAATAGCACATAGGCTACTTTTTATCTCGGAAAATTAAAGAGTTCCCGCGGGGACCGAAAAACCTCAATCCACGCAGACGAAGTCGCGGGCATCAGCTAGTATATCAATAAAATTTAAAATGTCACGCTGTTACTAACCTCTCTACATAAAAAGAATACATTATGATGGTGCCTATATAGCTATCACGAACATTTAAAGAATTGGCTTGTGAAGAACGTAGAACCACGTAGAACCTCGATGTTTTTCCAGTTAGTAAGATGTTACGTGATGTTAAGGTTATTAACTAAATATAACTACGTTTAAAGTTGACGACCTCCGTGGCGCTGTTTTGAACGCTGTTGTCATAACGTGCGGAGGTCCCTGGTTCGATCCCCGGCAGGGTCAATTTGGGAATTTATAATTTCTCTGGTTTAGCCCGGTGGGAGGCTTCGGCCGTGGCTAGTTACCATCCTACCGGCAAAGACATGCCACCAAGCGTTCCGGTACGATGCCGTGAAATGAAATGAAATGAAATGAAATGAAATGAAATGATGATTTATTTCATGTAGGACAACCTGTGCCACTTATGATAAGTCGTAAGAATCTACCACCGGTTCGGAAAGCTGATTCTACTGAGAAGAACCGGCAAGAAACTCAGCAGTTGCTCTTTTCAAAACAGAAAAATGTGACAATTTGTATATAATATAAAATACATACTCTACGTAACAAGTAGGTATTACACTGACTTGTGGGTTGCTGGATGCGAAGCCGGTTGCTTCCATGCAACTTTGTCAGCGAGAAAATCATCTATACTATAATAAGCTCGACTTAACAGATGCTGTTTAACACAGTCTTTAAATTTATGTAATGGCAACTCCAGAAACTCTTTTGGTACCATGTTATAAAAGCGTATACTCGACCCCACAAAAGATTTCTGCACCTTGCGCACTCTATATGACGTTGTTACAAGTTTATGGCGGTTTCTAGTACATCGATTGTGAGTATCACTTATTTGTTTATAAAGATTAATGTTTTTCCTGACAAAGACTATATTATCGTAAATGTCGTAGAAACCGAATAGGGTTATGGGTTTAATACGTATAACTGCCATGCCCCTAACAGGTTAGCCCGCTACCATCTTAGATTGCATCATCACTTACCATCAGGTGAGATCGCAGTCAAGGGCTAACATGTACAGGATAAAAAAAAAGTAGCTTATTGCGTGAATGATTATTATTATATTATTATAATAATTATAACGCAGATAACTCGCAAGCAAAAGCTCTAGTATATATTTTTATAGAGCTATTTACCAGTTAATACCTTTCGTTGGCACAGCTGTCCATAAAGTTTTATATAACTCCGCATTTTACTAATCCTAAAGCGGTTCTACTTTTCGTACTCTAATCTTATTAGGCAAAATTATTTCTGCTTCACAGGCCCGTAATCATCTTTTCAATACATTTCCGGCTCATAACTGAGCAAGAGTCTCCTCTCAGAAATGAGAAGGGTTCAGTCCATCCATGAAGGCCATAGTCCATCACGTTGACCAAGTGCAGATCAGCAGACTTCACATACCTCTGAGAACATTAAACGGAGAAATCTCGGGCATTTTTTTTATTTTTTTATTTTATGAAATGCACAAACGTATACAAAATTTTGTTTCTCGCCAAACTACACACGTAGTTTGTTGGCGAGTTCGCGCTCAACTTATACTCGTACTATGCCGTGCACTTAATATTTAGATTATACCTAGTTGTTATATAATATTTATTTAGAATAGAATAGAAGAATAGAATATGTTTTATTTGTTGAACCAACACATAGTAAACACAAAATACAAAAATTACTAAAAATCTAACTTAACATAATTATAGTCTTTAATGTGTCGTGCCAACAAAAGGGTCCTAACTCAGCTAAATGTTGTGGGTACAAAATGTAACCACAACGCTGATATTCTGTTAGGACCAAAACGAGGGGAGTTCGGGTGTTAGTGACTGCAATATACAGTTATACAAAGAGTTATACAAAAGAACAAAAAAAAAACTTAAAAATAATAAGAATTAGTAAGACAATCAAAAAATAAGAGAAAAAAAAAATAAAAAATAAAATAATCTTGTACAATCTTAATTTTTCCTACCTGTGAACAATACAAATTATTGAGATTAGTATAACTCATATAATAGAATTTAATGCCACGAGCTAGTTTACTGACTTTTGAGTGTCAAGTAAATACGCACGATATAATTTTTTAAAAGCAAATTTTGATCCAACGTCGCGAAAAGGTGGCGGAATGTCGTTCCAGCATTTCGTGGCAAGATATTTAAAACTACCACGAAATGCTGCAGACCTATGACGTGGCATCGAAAGCGGGGGCATCATCGTCCTAGCTCCAACTCTTGGCTTCCGCCAAACTAGCTTTTTGTACAAATACTCCGGCTGTTTCGATTTGATAACGCCGTACAATAATAATACAATATTTACTTATAGTATGTTATACTCAATCAGAGAAGGACTCGTTAACGAAAACTTCCTTTAGCTTTTCCTTAAGGACTCCTTCACTGACTTTTTACCTACTCTTAACCATTCTATGCTATTAAATATCTTAGGTACTAAGTTACTATTTAATCTCCTACCATAATAATTATTTACTCTATTTACTTACTTCGCAAGCATATATTTCTTCACTATATTATGTTCCTTCACTTCTTTAATTTCTTAAAACATAACTACGGAAATAGTATATTACACATCTAGGGCAGTAAAATAAGAAATGTCTCAGATCACATGTAATTGTTGTCCGAGGCGAAGCCGAGGTCAATAAACATGTGATCTGAGGCTTTCTTATTTACTGCCCGTGGTGTGTATACTATTTTTCTCCTCGACGGAGGCGGAAAGCGGCATTTTCGTTTAGCGCAGCGGGAGGAAAATTGACGCTTTCCGCCCGGAGGTGAGAAAAATAGGTTACCGGGGATCTAACCCCCGACCAACTGAAACGAGGCCGGATGTCTCAACTACAAGGCTATCATCATTGTTAAGCCGTAATATTTCTACTATAATATTGAACTTAACTGGTGACAGAAGGGCTGGCTCATTTTTGGCGCAAAGGATCAGCCTGGTTGTCCAACGCAGAAGTGCAGCTCCATTCTCGCCACTAATCCACGCGGGCATGATTTATATAGTAATTAGGTTAGGCTAGCTAGCTTTAAGTTCTATTATTGTATTGTTTTCAATAAAATAAAATAAAAAGCTTAACCTTATAAGCTGATATATTTGTTATAACGTATGAATGATTTGATTATATATTTTAATTTTAATAGTGCTTGTCCTTAAAACTATTGTGTTAAGTTACTTAAAATTACTTGGAAATAAAGGCTTTATTTATTTATTTTCATAAACCGATAGAGTAAACATTAAACACTTACCCAAAAACCGACGTAGCACTTTTGCAAATTTCAGATAAATGGTCCTAATCCTATCAATGAAAATGGTCAGTACTTGAAATATCATATATCATATCATACTAATATTATAAATGCGAAAGTGTGTTTGTTTGTTGGTTTGTTGGTTTATTGGTTTGTTGGTTTGTCCTTCAATCACGCCGCAACGGAGCAACGGATCGACGTGATTTTTGACATGGGTATAGTTGAGGACCTGGAGAGTGACGTAGGCTACTATTTATCCCGGAAAATTAAGGAGTTCCCGCGGGAATCAAAAAACTTAAACCACGCGGACGAAGTCGCGGGCATCAGCTAGTTAAAAGATAAACTTTTGAGATTTTGTCGGTATATTATTAAAGTAAGTAAACAAGTACGCGTATATATAAAAGTTCAATTTTAAAATAAAACCAAATTGTCAATTTATTTATCGAAATAAATTGACAATTTATTTATCGAAATAAAAACAGTTATCATCATTATAAACAAAAACAATTATTGTGTAATTGTATCATTATTATTAAAAAAACAAAGACAACTTTATACACAGAAATAAAAAAAAACACCTTAAAACTACGAACGTCCAGGCTAATTACAAAGCAATTAAAATAATGACATGTCCACGTTCCGTACACGTACCAGAGTGCGGATAAATAAAAACAACACATATCGACTACAACTTACGTTGTGACTTCCACGGTTACACAAAAAGTCACTTTACACACAAAAACACTTTATACACTTGTAAAATACTTGAGTTCGGGTACTATATTTATTTCGTGTAGCGTGTAGTTCTTTGCTACGGAAACAGCTACGAGCGTAGCGCGCTACGGGCGTAGCGAGACTGTCGTAGACGCGCTCGGCCTACGAAGGCTCGCAAGGAACTCTGATCAATGAGGCCTCACGCCTCGGTCGGAGGTACTGTTTATGGTCCCATGATTTACTCGCGTTATGGCGTATTTATGATGTGTTTGGAGACGTTACTTTACACCGATATCCCCATCGGTCTTCGTTCCGTGTCAAATTATTTTTCATTGTGTTTGAACTTTTCGTTCTTTGTGTGAAATTGTCACAGGAAATTGTTTATTGTGTACCCTTTCGTGCCTTTTATCAATCTTTAGGACGAGGGTTGAGTTATTAAACGAAGATGTAATTATTTTGTTAAATGCATAGCGAAAGTTAGGGACAAAGACAAATCCCGCTCATTTGACTTTATCACTTTGCACTTCGGCATAATACGAGTATGTGCGTAGAGTGTGTTTAAATAGATTGTGTGTTTTTCATGCTTTTCTTGCATGGGTATTGCCATGAGGATAGGTGGAGCATGGGTCATGACGTATGAGCGAATTATAGTGTACAATAAACTATATTTCACTTTTACTTTATAATGTATGAAACGATTGGTTCCTAGTTTATAATGGACAATTGATTTATCAAACATTGAATGTTAAAAAGTGGTGGTGGTGGTTTATGTGGTCATGGACCGAGTACCGAGTTGAGGAAATGGAATCCAGAATTTGCCCAATACAAAAATTCATCATTTAGAATCCGTTTCAAAACTCGCAATAAAAATATAAAAAGGAAGACAAATAAGACTGTACGAGTATAAAATGCCTTACGTACTAAAAAATCGAAAAGAGAAAACAGAAAGTTATTTTAATTTTGCCTTTTGTCGCTGAAAATTCTTGAGACATTTCATTTGAAAGTAAAAGAAAAGAAGCTTTTGTAATTCATGTTGGGAACATTATTGCAATTTTCTTTTCCACTTGGAGAAGGCTCGGTAGCGTGTCTGATGGAATAGAATTTATGCCGAGCTGGTAGTGACATTTTCGTTGCGTTTAAAGACAAACAGACGTCCTTGACATTATAAAAAACTCAATATTCTTGTCCATGGGCATCTAAAATTCTACATCAATGTCCATGGGTGTGAGTAGCAGGTAAATACAATGGTTACATATTTGAGTGCTTTATAATATAAATTACCAGAGGACTCACTCGAATTCATCCGCGTACTTTTTAAATATCCCCTGGAAATTCTTTGAATAAATATTAACCAATGTCCTTCTCCGGGTTTCAACCTATCTCTGTACCAAATTTTGTCTAAATCGGTTTAAGATGAACCGTGAAAGCATAGCAGACAGATAGACACATTTTTGCATACGTACTTCCATATCCATCCATACTAATATTATAAATGAGAAAGTGTGTCTGTCTGTCTGTCTGTTTGTCTGTCTGTTTGTCTGTCTGTCTGTCTGCTACGCTTTCCCGGCCCATCTTTTCAACCGATTTTGCTGAAATTTGTTATAGAGGTAGGTTATATCCCAGAAAATTAAGGAGTTCCCGCGGGAATCAAAAAACCTTGATCCACGCGGACGAAGTCGCGGGCATCATCTAGTTCCTAATATTAGTATGGAATTAGAATTATTATTATGCCCCTACTGTCGAATTTCATGTTAATAAGTACCTACCTAAGTAGGTATAAAGATTATTAACTGAAATGATTATAAAAATTATTAATACACAACCTCATAAAGTACTTAGATAAGTCTCTCTTAATACTTTCCTACGACGTCATTATTTTACCTCACACTAGATATTCGTAAGTTTAACCTTAGCCGAAGTAGCTTAACAAGGTCTTACAAGCTCGTATTATAATGTTTGCTGTGGGGGAGACATCATATTATGACAGAATTTCATAATTAACTATCTATTCTACCCATTCATAACGTTTTAATCAAACCAGATTAATAAGCTCACATACAAGATTAAAATCTGAAAGGTCACGAAGCCAATATCTAGGAGGTCTTGCGTATCTACACGACCGCCTAGACCTAGAATAAATGACAGTAATCACTGACTAGGCCACTTGGAACTACGTGTTCCCAATAAATAGAGAAGCTGAAAAGGAATTAAGTTTCCCTACTCTGACCCGGTGGCCAAAATTGGAACTAATTTTTATGCCTGTTTAGTTTTGTTTTTTTTTTAACTTTATAATTTCATATATACGAGTACTAGCGACGATGTCACCGGGTCAGAGTTTGTTTGTCTTAAACAATATTTTCTTGTCGCTCTTCCTTTCGTCAAATTCGGCCATGAAAAAGACACTTTCGTATATTACTGATTTTTAAGAAACCCACAGGAATAAATGCGGACAAACATGCGAGTATCTGCTAGTTTTATATAAAAAATCGAGTTTTGAGTACAATAGACTCAAGGAAGTGGAAGCGGATAAGGCTGTAAGTGGTTCAAATTCCAAATTCGGCAAAGCCCTGCTTGAAAGCGGCTATTACCGAACGAGCCCCTGTAATGTAATTTGTCACGCACATTTTTCCCATTATGCCGATTAAATCAACACTGAATATTTGCATTATAGATACTATTAATTTATACAATGAATATCTCTTGAATAATCTTTTTTTGCTGTGGAGTGGAAAGTGGAATAAATTGCCAGCTCTGTCCCAAATTTCTTCAAAATTGGTTAAGCGGATAAGCCATGAAACGTACTTAACTTACATACTTATCCGAATTAATTTTTGCTTTTACCAATTTAAACATACCGGTAGCAATGAATTGATGTTATAATCATGGAAGAGCCACAAATACATAGGCATTTCTACTTGAAATAAGTATTTTAAATGAATAATTATTTTTATCAATATTATTAAGAAAGTCTTAATAATATTGATAAAAATAATTATTCACCCGTATAGATTTTAAGAATTCTAGGAGTTACGAAACATTATTAATTTATGAGTACAGAGCTATAGAAACTGTTTCGTATTTGGCTGTAATATCTTTTGGCAGTTTGACTTTATCTGTAGAGTAGTAGCGGCTGCAATCAAAGCCTCCAAATCCTAGTCTCCGAATTACATTACGTAAGTTCAGATAAGCGGGTACCTATCTTAACTTGTTTGACTGGGAATTTGGGAACTCGAGCATCGCTAATGTTGATGTTAACGGCCACAGAACTACAAATATGTATTAAGATAAATATAACTGGTATCTGTAGTGTTAAGTACGGGGCTCGCGTCTCGCTGATTTTGAGCAACAATCGCTTGTACAAATAAATAAAATTACCTAAATATTGTACATAAACGTATGAAAAAAATATATCAAAAGATCATTATGTCTAGCATCCAAATCAACTTAAACTAAGCTGTAAAGCAAGCAAGCTAATAAAGTGCTATGATGGGTAACTGCCGGTGCCCATCGGTTCCTTTGACACTTCTACTCTTATTCTGTTTTCTGTGGTTTAAACAGATACAAAGCGTAATGGGTATAGAGAAATTGCAAACCTACCATTCATACTGAACTCGAAATGTCTGATCTTTTACAGTTTTGACATCATAAAAATTTATGGCGATATGACCGCCGAAATAAGAAATGGATGATAAGTTTTCGCCAATAAAATGGTTATATAAGTATTAAACGATTTCTCTGGCCTACAGGTAAATGGAATGTAGACCCACTGGGTCACTGTAAATGCTGAAAATATTATGCAATTTGATAGGTAGGTAAGAATAATATTGTTAAATACCTATTATCGTTTTACACGCGCATAATATAATAAGATAGTTTCCAGGTCCCCGTTCCTTAATTTAGGTATAACTGCCGTTTGGGGTCTTTGAACCTGCAAAGTTCACATCGAGCGAGTCCTGGCTGGGTGCCAAGCAACTGTGACCCCGCGTGAGGTAGAAAAAAACGTGCCAAGTAACAATAAGTTCGTATGACATGTAAAATAAAGGCTTAAAAGGCTTTTTTCTTTATTAGATGCAAAATAATGGGCCCTTGTCGGCGATTTTACCTGGAGGTAATTATGTTGTCTAAGATGCAAGCGGAGTTTCCTGGTAAGGGTACCCTTTGTAAATAAGAACGGCTTAATTGCTTGAAGGCACGGTCTTGCCCATTAGTTTGAAATTGTAACTAGTAACTACTAAATCTTTCCTCCAGACCAGGGGCCATACTGCCAACGCTTAAATCCATATTGTTTCATTATTGATGACTTTCTTGTTTTAGAATTATAATCCTTATTTTAGGAACGTCAAGGTACATGACATCAAACTATGATTTTGAGCAATATTGCTTATGTATTGCATTAAGCGTTGGCAGTATAGCCCCTCACCTCTTTTACAAACTTCGTTTTGTACTTTTTTTATTCCACTAGGTACAAGTAAGCTCTTGTCTGTGGTCTCACCGGATGGTAAAGGAAGATGCGGTCTTACCTGCCGCAGATAAAGCCTTGTACTTCCCCACCAATAAAACCACTGTGCTCACAATTGCGCTAGTGTGGTCGTCACACACTATAATAATATGTAAAATTAATAATTTGAGGTGATATAATATTCTTGCGTTCTATGGAATCTGCATAGTTTGTACTTAGTACAGCTCTACGCAGCTCTATTACTGTCTCCTACATTTCCCACGCGTCTTGTTATTAACCTCAAGGTATACATCTTAAAATAATAGGCGAACAGTAAGCGAACTTTCAACGTTAACCTGAATTGTGCTTATATTTAATTCCTATCGTATTTTGATTCGAGTCCCAACAGAGTAAGAATATGTTAAGTTTACCAGTTAACACAGTTATTTATCTACAACTTTACATCAAATGGTTCGTGTACCTTGGGTACCTTAATACTCACTATTTTTTTCATTTATTGGTTAGAGAAACGATTAAAGCGTCATTCCTTTTAAGATTTTCATCTTCCTTAGCGCACCTCCGAGCCTCACATTCTTGCCCGTTGCGTACAATAAAATTGAAGCAATAAATGACTTGCATTGTCTAAACTCTAACACCACGTAGCCCCCCGATGATTTCGAGCTCACTTCTAATTTATAGGCGATGCTTCGCGTTGTTGCGGCCAGTATAGGGCCTACAGACTAATCAGCATACCCACTCGACAGTCTGAAAAAAGTTTTCATTTTACTTTTCATTTTTTTCACTTGATTATAGCTATTATATTAAGGCTAGCTAGCTTTAAGTTCTATTGTATTATTTTCAATTAATGTTTACCCAAAATAAAGTCATTCTTGATTATACAAACTAGATAATGCCCACGTCTTCGTTCGCATGAATTAAAGTTTTAAGAATTCCGGAGGAACTATAATATGATTTTCCGAAATGAAAAACAGCCTATGTCACTCTCCGGGTCCTCAACCATACCTACTCATGCAAAAAAAGTATGGATATTCATTTTTTTACAACCTATTTTTAACCGACTTCCAAAAAAGGAGGAGGCTCTCAATTCGGTGCGTATGTTTTTTTTCTATCTATCCATTTTCTTTTAGGTAAAGTGCAGAAAAATTGCAATAACAATATAAACTCGACGCAGACGAAGTCTTGGGTACCTAACCTAATTATAACTTCCCCCTCAACTTTAGCACAAGGCCACGACTTTTGGCTTCGCGAAATAGGTATAGCGGGTCGACAAGCGGCGCGGCGTTGCAACAAAATCGAAACGTATGAATGCTTTCAAAACTCCACAATCTCACCTGAATAGTAAGGCAATAAAGCTAGTGGACCCCATCAATAATTGCTCAGGCGACGAAACTTTACAGTAAGTATGATAAAGTATCATGAGTTAAACGTTAAAGGTATATTATAAATATCCAATAAAAAAATCAGTAAGGAAGTAAGGTTTTTTATGCTATACCCAATTGTTAAAGCAGGAAGGTACATTATCGCGTAAACGCAGTTTAGGTTTGATAATAAAATCGGTTTAAATATCGATGTTCTGCATGATTATTTCGTTTTTGAGTGTAAATATACTACCTACTATTGTTTTAAAAAGAAATCGAGAAAATATCCTTACTATTATAAATGGGAAAGTGAGTTTGTTTGTATGTTTGTTCCGCTTTAACGCCGTAACTACTGAACCGATTGCTTTGAAATTTTGCAGACGTAAAGTTAGAAGTGCGGATTAAATAATAGGGTACTTTTTATCCCGGAAAATTAAGGAGTTCCCGCGGGAAACGAAAAACCTCGATCCACGCGGACGAAGTCGCGGGCATCAGCTAGTTCAGTCATAAATATTAAGTTTTATTTTTGTATAAAGTTTTGGTTCATTCCATACTACAACCCTGCCAAGTTCCAACGACTGAGGATTTAATGCGGGGGTCTCCATACAACGAACCGCCCCGTTGCCTAGACTATTATTAGACTATGAAGTTAATTTGTGACATAGACTAACGTAAGTAGAAGTGACGTCGCAAGTTAAAACCATAACTACTAATAATTCGTAACTATTTCTTCGCAGTATTAGGTGTTGTGGATCGCTAATCCACTTGGTTGCACGTCCTAGAGCCACCCTAAATAGGTACGTCACCTCAGCCAATTTTGAAAAACAAATTGAACAACGAAAATGGAACATCCAAAAGGCCACTTAAAGCTAAAGCTTACTCTAAAAAGAAATCTCTTCCAGCCTTATTCGAAAACTGCCCTAAGTTAGTATATTATATTTTTTATTTTCGCCTTTCGTACTACAAATCGCTGGTAAGACAAAGTTATGGTCGCTCGGTTACACAGAGATCGTTCACCCGCTAAACTGCAGGTTGAAAATATAATTATCGCTCCTGGAATTAACAACTAAAAGTTATTATCTGTAATGAGTTTCGTGTTCAATAGAAAAAAATCATTCATTTAAAGGGCAGACACTTTAAGACTTTCTTTTAAAGTTGTTAGGTTGAACTTATAAGAATGGCAGCGGAATTTAATTAAACTTGATATTTTTAGATGATGCTTCGTCTAAAAATATATATTTTTAGTTTCGTCTACGAGTATCTACGTACATATTTTTACGAGGGGAGCTAAAGAGCTAGTGGCCAAATCCAAAACTTGCTTTGAAACCTATGTCGGTATACAGTACCTGTATAGCAATAGGAACTGCCTCATTAGTCTAGCTAGTGGTTAGCATGTTCGTCTGCATATGACGAGGTCCTGGGTTCAATTCCTAGTACAGGCTAACTAGAGTGTTGGGTTTCTCTGTCAAGTTCAGTACGAGCCTGGAGTTAGGCAGTTGATGGTGTCTCACCTCCGTGCCTCAGAGAGCACGTAAAGCCGTCGGTCCTGCACTTGATCTCTCTCCGGTCCTGTCGGATTTACCTTCCCTTCGGGCTATGGCAATTGAGAGTGCACCCGTCTTTGCGCACACACTTGTAAACTATACTTGACTAAATAAGAATAGAATAGAATAGAATAGAATAATTTATTTGCAAGAATGTGGTACAATTATTAGGTCTTAAAATTATTTAGCGCTGACACATTCAACTATTTCATTAGTGTGCAAATTATTATAGGTAATACATCACTGCATAATATTACATCCGATTTACAATTAATAATTAATTCAACAAAATAATAATGTCAATAGTTATGTCATATATTCATTCACACTAAGGCCTGCAACTTCGTGCGCATGATATATTTTTTAAGTAGTTCCCGGTGGAACTCCTTAATTTTGCGAGATAAAAAGTAGCCTTTAATTATGTCCATCCCTGAGATCTCTATACTAAATTTCATCAAAATAGGTTGAAAAGGCGGGCCGTTAATGCGTAGCGGACAGACAGACTTTCACTTTCGCATTTATAATATTAGTATATATTATGCATATGGATTGTTTCAGTTGCAACATCAAATAAATTCCAATACATCTATATTAGATATCGGTAGGTAGTCATGACATAGCTGACCGTTAAAGCTATTTGCCGAATGCTTTTCCAATACGAGTAAGTATTATAGTAAGTAGTATAATATTATAGTCTAATGGAAGTGTGACCTACATTGTGCCTAGGTACATTTAGGACATAAAAGTACTTACAACCTATCTAGAATATCTAGTAGTAAATATCTATGACTCTATCTATACTATTTTATGTAAATGAGATACAGTACATATCCAAACTACGCATAGGTACCTACTTCTCTGGCGCAGTGGTAAGCGCTGTGGTCTTATAAACTGAAGGTCCCGGGTTCGATCCCCGGCAGGGTCAATTAGGGAATATATAATTTCAGAATTTTCTTTCATCTGGTCTGGTGGGAGGCTTCGGCCGTGGCTAGTAACCACCCTACCAGCATAGATGTGCCGCCAAGCTATTTAGCATTTCGTTACGAAGCCGCGTAGAAACCTATTAGGGGTATGGATTTAATATAACTGCCAAACCCGGTTAACGGTAAACAGGATAGCCCGCTACCATCTTAGACTGCATTATCAATGATCACCAAGTAAGATGATAGTGGAGGTACGACTGGCCTAGTTGTGACAATACATATCAGTCGATTGCGAATGTTAAGCAACGTTGACTCACGTCGGTAACAGGATGGGTGACCGAATTTGCAGGTTCAAATTTGGCCTTTTCGTTTCCTCCGTGTCTTGGAAAGCACGTTAAGCCGTCGGTCCCGGTCACTAACATCTGATAATAATCGTTTCAAAAACCAAGAGTTTAATATGCGGAAGGACGTGGGAACCCACCGCATTATTATCCCAAGAAAACTCTTACCATTTTTTGATTAATAGAAAGAGGTCACGACCCTCAGTAATGAGAAATACGACGCAGAGAGAGAGAGAGAGATGATCTTGAAGAGCTACAAAAAAAACTTTATAAGGCACGTACCTATAGGTAAGATCATTAAATTAAAGTAGGTTACATAAAACTAACACGTAGCAAGTTGTATCCCCAGCGGAACACTTAGCGTAACTCCGCTTTGTGAACTCAACTTAGGGGACCTTTTCACGCGAACGTAATGTGACCGCTTTTGTCGCTTTCTTCTTACTCGAGAATGTCCAAGTAACGTTTAAAACCCTTTGAAGTAACTTTTCGAAACTTTTTATTTTGTCCGCACATACGCTTTTAAAAAACCGGTCAAGTGAGAGTCAGACACGCGTACGCGGTTCCTTACCACTACACAATATAAATTCTTTTAGTAAATAATGAAAAAGATGTCGTAACACCGTACCGTAGACCTAATTGTTTGATATTAATTTCAACTTGATACCTCCACGCGTTCCCGAGAAAAAGAGCGTTGACAGACAGACGGACAGTGAACTGATATAAGGGTTCCTTTTTTCCTTTTGAGAATTCAATTCAATTTCAATTCAATTCAATTTTCAATTTGATAATTCAATTTCCCGATAAAAAGCAGTTTATGTCCTTTCCCGGGATGTTACCTATCTCTGTACCAAATTTCATCAAAATTAGTTGAGTAGTTGGGCCGTGAAAGCGTAGCAGACAGACAGACAGAGACACTTTCGCATTTATAATATTATAATATATTAATTAATTAAGTAGGTATAATAAGTATTAGGTAAGTATGGCATCAAAATCGGTTGGCAAGATGGGCCGGGAAAGCGTAGCAGACATGCAGACAGACACTTTCGAATTTATAATATTAACTAGATGATGCCCGCGACTACGTCCGCGTGGATTAATGTTTTTTAATTCCCGCGGGAAATCTTCAATTTTCCATCAAAATCGGTTGAGTAGTTGGGTCGTGAAAGCGTAGCAGACAGACAGACAGATAGACAGACAGACACACTTTCGCATTTATAATATTAGTATGGAAGTATGGATATGGATTCTTAGCTAACATTCTTTCACCACTTTATTCTTTCGCGTAGGTTCTTTCGTTCTAAGCTGTACTATTGCCTATTTTGTGGCGCAGGTAGGTACTATAGGTATCTACTTTTTTGGTTGTATACACATCGACAAAATTTACGGGACTCATTATGACGAAACTTTTGCAGTTTCATTTCTTATTTGATGCGTTTTCATGAGACTGTTTAATCTTTTTAGGTGACTCACCTTAGCTAAGTTTGTAATTAACTGCGGCTGCTAAATAGGTTCTCAGCGGTGTAAAACAAACTCTGCATACCTAGGTCCTAGATGCCTAGAGCGCAAAATTAACAAAATTAATTTAAAGAAACGCAATTAAACTTTGGTAATTGCATTTCAGATAGACTAATTACCCGAAACCGCTCAGTAAGATCAAGGTAGTTGGTACTATTACCTATTCTGTGGTAATAATCGGATATATACTCCTGTGGTAGTACTAAAGGATGGGCTACGTACCAAAGGATTTTTGAATCTACATAAATAAATTAGACCTAAAAACCAGTAGGTATCTATGATCTGCTTTTCAACTTGTTGACCCTTTTTTAGGGTTCCGTACCCAAAGGGTAAAAACGGGACCCTATTACTAAGACTCCGCTGTCTGTCTGTCTGTCTGTCTGTCTGTCTCCAGGCTGTATCTCATAAACCGTGATAGCTAGAAAGCTGAAATTTTCACAAATGATGTATTTCCGTTGCCGCTATAACAACAAATACTAAAAATTAAAAAAATATATATATTAAGGGGGGTCCCCATACAATAAACGTGTTTTTTTCGTATTTTTTTGCTCAATATTAAAAACGGTAACAGGTAAGTAGACGGTTCAAATTTTCACAGAATATTAACTTGTATATTACCTTTCAAAATAAATAATTAAATATCAATAAAGTAAATATTAAAGGGGGGCTCCCATACAACAAACGTAATTTTTATTTTTAATACGTCATAAATCGTAAAACTTACTACAGGTTTGTACGGAACCCTCGGTGCGCGAGTCCGACTCGCACTTGGCCGGTTTTTTTAACCACTACAAGTTAGCCCTTGACCTGATGGTAAGTGATGATGCAGTCTAAGATGGTAGCGGGCTAACCTGTTAGGGGCATGGCAGTTATATTAAACCCATAACCCTATTCGGTTTCTACACGGCATCGTACCGGAACGCTAAATCGATTGGCGGACAGGCGGCGGAGGCGGCGGAGGCCAGACCATAAAAATTTAGAAATTCAGAAATTATAAATTCCCAAATTGACCCTGCCGGGAATCGAAACCGCGACCTCCGCACGTTAAGACAACAGCGCTCAACACTGCGCCACGGAGGTCGTCAAAACCAGTTGTCAAAGGTAAAGGTAAGGTAATAGAAAATGCGAAGTTATCTACGCGACAACGTAGCCTACGTGAAGGGTCAGCTACTTACTGTTTGTTATTACTATGGCGTCGCATCGTATCGAGTTGTGTTGACACGTTTGTCGCTGGTTTAGGACCTTTGCATTAAGCCATAATATCCACGTATCATTTTGAATGTCCAAAATAATGGGACTGTGATTAGTGCGAAGTAGGTATTTCATGTGTCTTGTTTCAATAATGCTTTGGGGATAGCCCGCCAACCCCCATTGGAGCAGCGTCTTAGCTCTAATTCCCTCTCTTATGAGAGTGGAAGCCTGTGCCCAGCAGTGGGACGTTAATGGGCTGTAGTGGTGGAGATGCTGACTTTGGGGATACCAGCTTTGGGTGCTTTAGGTAAATATGGAAAGCGGTATAAACCGCCTGCTCGTTTAAAATATACGCTTGGTTTGAAGGGAAAACGGAACGGAATAATATGAAGAAACCTGCATAATTAAAAAAAACCCTTTGACTTGCCTTGGAATATGGATGAACACCAGTCAACTATGTACTAAATCTAAGATCTTACAGTAAAAATCTAACTTTTTTCTTTGAATTTCATGACTTTTTGCTTGTTCAACAGTAGGTATATTTCTACACTTTGTTTGTTTTCGTGAGAGAAATGTTTACTTCGTCAAACGTGACTAACCTAGTGATTAATTTTAAATCATGTAATCATCAGCAAACAAAACTATCCCATGATAATCCTTAACTAGATAAAACAAACTAAAAACAGCAAATGTCTTAAAATACGATCGCTTTCCATTGACCCTATACGGGTCATTCTCAAACGGCTCAAAAAAGCGTGTCCGGGTCGAAAACCTGTATGAAATAGATTGCTAGCCACTTGATAATTTTATGTATGGTAGATATGATCAAAATATTAGGGGGGGCCTATGTCCTTTTTTAGGTAAACATTATGTAAGTTAAGTTAAAAAAAGAAAACCGCGGAAATATTGACCTCGGTGCCGTGTCCCGCACCACATATTGCGTTGAAAATGATTTTTTTTCTTTTTTTCTATAAAATATGCCACTATTTTGCAGGTGTTTACAAGAAACTAGTTAGTTACTAGCTCAAATTATAATATTTATAATCAATAATAGGCCTTAGTTGAGAACTTACAACAAATTGTTTTCGCGTCCGACGTTTAGAATTGATACCGGTGGCACGCTCCAATTCTCTTATATCTTCTGTACTTTAATAACTGCGAGAATAGTAGTAAGAGTAAGACAAACTATCCGTCGCGCCGCATCGGTGGTTAAAGGCAACACGTCTGTGCCTCTCTGTGCGTACCTTTTATTAAGGTAAGTAATCGCTTTCGGTGGCTTGGTATACCCATAAACTTGATTTCGGTGGAACTGTTCTATCCATATCTATTTAAACTACTATTATTTAATTTATACAAACGTATATCGTATGAGTGCTAGATTGCAATTAAGGAGGTTATTATTATAAATTTAGGATACTTTTGTAAAAATCTGGGATATTGCTCATTATTTTGATTTCAGTGGGATTGATCTCAGTGTTTTCGGTGGAAATAGATTAACATTTAGTAAAAAAAAGATGGTTGCAAAATTCATTTTTTGATTTTTCCAATTTTTGAGCATGTTTCTAAATGGGGGTTGTACTTTTTTATTATTTCACAAGAAAGTATAACTCAAAACGAAAAAATTGCGACCTAAAAGAAGTCTCTACGACAATTTTCCAAAGGAGAATTTTAATTTGAAAAATATTTTTTTGGGCCGAACAACGTGATTATCTCGGAAGTCTCTTAACATTTTTATCTGAAAAAATTTGTGAATATTTTAGATACAAAAATGTATACTTTCACCAAGTTTGGTCAAAATAAAATTATTTTTGTGTAAATGAAAAATAAAAAACCATAAAAGCGGTTTTTCGCATTTTACTCGGAGATTTTGAGGTTATGTGAAAAAACCATTCATACAAAAGTGGTAGATCTTTTTATGATCTACAACTTTTCTATTGTACACTTTTCTCTCCGAAGTCAACTTTCGCCGGAAACCACAATAATCCAAAATTCCACCCCTTTTCATCCCCCTAATATAGCTGGAAAAACCCCTGCTCACGAATTTTTTTTTACGTTTATTATATGCCACTTTACCATTTCCAGCTGTTCCCATCCTGTTAACAATTTTGTTTTTTTTTCGCTTCAAAATAAGCGACTGGACTATGTGTGTTATGATAGATCTAAATAGAGACTGTTATATGTTCCTACTTTGTTATGGTTACTATTTTTAATTTCATTTAGTATGTCATTTATTTAAAATTTAATAACATAAGTACAAAGTTGATTTTCGTAAATTTTCCTAAATCTAAGTAGTTAAAGTAGGTATATGTTATGTTGTAAGTAAATATGTTGATAAAATAAAATATTTTATCGTAAAATTAACCTGAAATCCTTTACGTTTAGTCTTCAAAATATTAAATACCTCCATAAATAATTTTATTTTGATTTCGGTGACTAAAATATTGATTTCGGTGGACACCATTTTTTGAAAATCGAATTACGATGTAACCACTGGGCCGATAAAGTTCCCTTTACTACCATTATTAACTAAATTAAATCTAGATTTGATATTTCCTGCTAGTATGTCTCAAATACAAAAAAAAAATTGTGCCACCGAAGTCAATCAAATAATGAGGTGCCTGAGAAGTACCCATACATAATATAGTATTTTTTGGAACTCTTATTCTCGAGTGCTACATCCCTTATTCCATAGCGTAACGTTTGCAGTTAGAAACCATACTTATAAAGATATGGATCTATAAATGGTTTCTAACTGCAAAACATTGTGAAAGTGACGTAGAAGCAGACACACTGGTTGTGTCTGGACTGTAAGTTCTACAGAGTAGGAGGTAGGAAGGTACTTAATAAAAAATTCCTTCCTAATTTAATTCTGAAAACATGAATGAAATAAAAATGCTCCACGATATAATATCCCCTCAATTTGCTCGTACCTACGCCATGTTTACCTACACAAGCGCACCGCGTCGCATGAATGATTTTCACTTTGCAGGGGGAACTTTGCATTAATATTAACGACTTACTTACGGACGAAATTAATAATCAATCTGTATATGCGGCCGAAATTAATAAATAATTAATTTACGTATCTAGTGTTTATTCTGTCAACAGTTGTACTGCCGAGCGATCGGCTAAAAATGACAGCTACAGTGTAACGATCGCAATCACCTCTGATTGGTTAACACTCTTCCACTATTGGGCATAATCCATTGACGCAGCAAGAATGCCATAAATTCAGCCAATTATAACAATTGATACTGTAACAATGATTGATGCAGAAGTTACGCGATCGCTCGGCTGTAGTAGGTAGGTATTTATTATGCGAATGGACACAGCCCCGGTTATCTACGATTTTTTCGATCCGGGGCAGAAACTTGATAATAGCGCCCCATCTCTCCAGAGTAACTATCAGTTAATCTAACTGATTATATAACTCACAAAATATATAGGCACAGGGAGACATTAAATGCGACACATCCCTTGCAGGGGGTTAACACACACACATCTATGCACATCAATATCTATGGGGGGCACATTTGAAGCTAATTTAATCTGAATAATATGATACGATAATATCCGTAGGTAGTAGGTACCTACCTACTTCTACCTACTTATATCATACTAATATTATAAAAGCGAAAGTGTGTTTGTTTGTTGGTTTGTCCTTCAATCACGCCGCAACAGAGCAACGGATCGACGTGATTTTTGGCATGAGTATAGTTGATGGAAAACGACATAGGCTACTTCTTATCTAAAATTAAGAAGTTCCCGCGGGAATAAAAAAAAACTTAAATCACGCGGACGAAGTCGCGGGCATAAGCTAGTTACCTATTTTTCGTATAGGTTATATCCTAAGTGTCAGGTTATAAGCTATCTCCATTCCAAATTTCAGCCAAATCGGTTCAATCGTTGCGGCGTGAAGGAATAACAAACATACAAACTTTCACATTTATTATTAGTAGGAACTTAAAGCAGCAGTAATTTTTTAAACTTTAATGTTTGAATGGGAGCACTTGGTTTAAAATTGAGCACTTAAAAGCAGACAAAGACCCGCTACAAACGCTTCAGTTTGTTTGTTTTGAGCATAGAGTTGAGACAATGGAGCGTTACCTATACCTACCTATCAAGCGTCACAAAATCGCTTTTACATAATACCTATACAGTTCGCGCGCGAGTTGAATGCAGAGTAAATGTATGTGTCACCATACATTTGCTCTGCATTCAACTCGTGCGCGAACTATAGGTACTTGCCCTCTAGCCAAGTTACATACCTTTCGTTTCTATAATCGTTAACGCTTTAGCGAAAATTATTAGGTAAAAACGCTAACCATGGACCATTCACTTATTATTTTTCTCTCTCCGCTAAAGCGTAAACGATCATAGAAAGGGAATAGACACAAAACATGTATGTAACTTGGCTAGGGGGGGGCTGCCTAGGTACCTACTTTCTGTGGCTGTGGTGTGTTGTGACGCGGCAGAAGGCGATCAGATTCACACATTTCAATTTAATTTGTATTTATTTGATCAGCTTCAATCATGCTTTAGCATCAGAGGCCCAAATCCTAATTATTTGGCAGCCTGAAACGTATTACTCGAACAGTTTAAAGAGCTCATACATGCTTTATGACGTGCAGGCATCTATGAACTCCTTAAACAGGTCGCATTATACGTTTGACAAGCGATTACGATTACGATTTCCTTACATACTTAATAGGGGGCCAGATCTCAATGATGAGATTGGTCCGCCAAATCATATTTTAAATCTCCGTAGTCCGCACCGCTCCGCTTCAGTCGACAGGCATCCAGCAGATGGCGCGTTTAGGTCACATGAGCTATAAGATTATCGTTGACTTGTGTAAATCGATTATGTAAGTCACGCTTAGCATCATGTGAGAAAGATAACCATAGCCCATTAATAAATTTTCCTCCAGCAGCTCCAACGTCAATTTATTTAATTTTGCGGAATATTGCTGCTCTAGTACCTAAGCTTAATAACAGCTCTCGTCTTATATAGAGTATAAATGTATTTGTTTCATTAATGGCCGTCGTCGCTTTGCGCTAATGCTCCGTGCTGTGAGAAAACTTGAAAGCTTTAAGAACCGTCTTGGGGAGCCCAATTTCGATATTACAACTTAGGAGTTAAGTAGGTTGGGTGGTTCCTAAATAATATTTGCGCATTCAAAAGCGTACTCAAACTGACCCGTAAAGAATAAACTTGAGAAAGGATACTTGAAAACTAGTGATGAATGCAGACTTGAAAATCAGCGAAAAATCTGGTGGGGAAACTATGATTTTCCGGGACGAAAATATCTTAATACAAATTTCGTCCAAATCGGTTGGACCGTGAAAATGTAGCAGACAGACAAACACAAATTCGCATTTTTTTCGCTTCTATTCGCTGACAATGTCATTCGATCCTAGGATTAGATGTCCGAATACATTGTTACCTGCTCCATGAATAAATCTTTATATTGAGACGTGCATGATAGTCTAGTCGTGACTCCCCTTACAAGTTGATTCATAGGTATAATAAGTGATTATCACCATGACATAGGAGTTAAGTTTTACCTTCAGGAAATATAATAGAACAAAAAATATTTCTGACAGTCTTTATTGTCAAGTAGTTAGCTCAATAACAATGTACAGCGTCTAAAATCAACATTCGTATAGCATAGAAGGGAATGAAAAACAATAAAGAATTGTATATATCGAAATAACAATCACAAGTAATATAATCTCTAACGCTTAGAATCGGTGAGTTTTTGATGAGAAAGCCTCATAGGAATACCTATAGAACCATACAAAAAATCCATTCAAAATTGTATACAAAATAGTTAAGGCGGCATCAGACTCGAAACGTTTTATTGCATGACTGGTATAAAAAAATATCTGTTTCTACTTATCTAAATTTAAAAAAAATCTGTAGTACAAAATCTTGATAATGCAGACTCATGCTATGTGGTACGTAAGAATACAAATACGCTTCGTAGTCTGACAGGCCATTAACAACATATTTTCAACATTGCAATTCAATGCAAAACATTTTCCTATCGTGTTCATATTACGCTCAACGCATTGCATGCATGCATGCAATGGGTGAAGCATTCCGTAATCACTGAACATTAAGAGCCACAGAAATAATTATGCAAACAGATATTCCACTTTAATTGATATGTCTTGTTTTGTACCTACGTTTTGCCATAGCACTCAACGTATGATTGCATGAACTTAAAATATTTAATTGATAAAGTAGGAGATGTAGAATCCATTTAATGAACCGTTACGATTGTAACTGGCTTGAAATTTAGATGAATTCTTGATTTATGACTATTACGTAAGTCATTTACGCAGATCATTTTCGCGTATATAGTTTAGAGAAGTCATGGCAAGAGATATTAATATTACAACATACGTTCAAAGAAGTCGGAATTCTAGTTGCTTTATTATTCCATGGCATAAAGATTGATAATTTTCAGGACAGAACCCAAACACACTACACTAGGTACATTCTCACTTATTTTGCTTACGTATGTATATCGAAAACTATGGAAGATATGTATTAAAATATTAATTATAGATATAAGTTACAACAATCTGTGCTATCACTTAATACTTCTTTTTAGAATTACAATTAACAATATAAAAATACAAAATGCTATTATTCTACACAATAACAATAATTTCGACTCAACATGAGCCAAGCTATAATGTTGAAATTGATTCAACAATTATAAAAAAATATAAATCGCATTATAAATCATTGTAGAAATAATTGATTTTTTTATACATAAAATATTAATATTACATATTTCGCCAAGGCATCCACATTTGTACTGGTATACTTAGTAAATACACATAGAATATGAAAAGCACTATTATTTATTTTGTAAAATAATTCATCTATTCTTATTTACATGGCACATACTTTGATTAACTTTCATCAACGAACAATATTCTTCAATAAAATACATTCAAATGGATATTTATATTATTATAAAAATCTAAAATACTACTTTTTACAATGTTTTAACCATGGCACTGGATTCTTCAACTATACCTACATTGGGAAAAAATTGCGTTAAGTAGTTTAAACTAAAGCCTTACCCAGGGAGGGATCCATGCATTAGGCAATAACAAGACCAAAAGTTCTCTGATCTATGGTGATATTTACCCAGGACCAGTATACGAGTCAAAAGAACCACATTCTTATGGTTGAATTCACACTGAGTTTGTGAACTAACTAACTTAAGACTTTCGTAGGTGGTAACCCTAAATTAATTATAATATAAACTGACCAAAATTTATGATATGAGTTAGTAATCAGCTATTTGTAACCAATCGTTTTTAAGTTCTGGAAATGCGTCGTAAATATTTCTAAATCGCCTCATCCATTTAAAGTAATGTGTTACCAGCATTATTTAGTTATAAAGTACTTAACGTCATTTAAAGATTAGAAATCAAAACAAAATATTTCAATTATACTATCACAATAATACTTTTTTTAGTATTACAAATACCCCTTATTATATAGGCGTCAAATACTAAATAGTACATAAAGCCATAAACATACACAACGCGCGACGACAGCTGGTAATCGATTCATTGAACACAGTAATGGCGTTTTCCTCTGTCATTGGCAACCATCTATCAACATATTTTGAAGATCTTTTGTAGTTGACTAGCTGATGCCCGCGACTTCGTCCGCGTGGATTAAGTTTTTTGATCCCCGCGGGAACTCCTTGATTTTCCGGGATAAAAAGTAGCCTATGTCCTTCCCCGGGATACAACCTATCCCTGTACGAAACATTTCATCAAAATGGGTTGAGCGGTTGGGCCGTGACCGCAGCAGACATACAGAGCAACAGTAGGTATAATTGAATATTTTCTGTGTAGCGCCATCTATGAAAACAATTGTAAAGATTGGAAAAAGGATAACGTGTTCTAGGAAAAACTGTTTATTTCATTTCTGTTTGATAATCGACTGATATTAGTATTTAGCATTTAACTTCAGGATATGCCTGACCTTATATGTAATTAACAGTTTTTGATGTAAAGTTATACCAAAAACAACTTTGGTAGCCCCACAAATCGTTAAATTGTAGTTAAAATTTATAAACATAAATCGTTTATTTGCTTTATAAAAAATATTTTAATAGTCAGAAACACTACTCAAACAAGCCTAGGTAAACCAAAAAAAATTACTTCCCATTTGCTTCTATAAGCGTTACTCCTCAAATAAGGATTTTTTAGAACTTACGAGTATTATGTAATTTTCGGCTTTAGGCCATCGATTTACATATCATTTGTGAGTTCGAAGTTATTTATTAAATTCATTAATTCAGACTGTGTTACTTACAACTATTAAAACTTCTGGAAACCGCTTTGGAGTCGCTCACGTAGCGCGTTGTGTATTACCAGGGCTCAAACAAAACAAGCTCATTCCCAACAATGAGCATCAAATGTTTCAATTCGATTGAAACAAAAATAAACGAGACAAAAGGAATAAACAAGCTCGTGAAGGAAAATTCTCAGAGAATTTCTGGCGTAAACGGTTTTATTTTATCAGATGAAAACAAGACTAACATTTTTCTCAAATTAGCAATGCTTTGGGAAACATGGTTATATCTATTATTTGAACACGCCTTAATTGAAATCGTTGGTTACTTCCAAATTGTACTTAATCGTATCGTTTTTGTACTTAATTTTGTATCAACGCACGTTATAGAACGTTTTCGTAAATCTACAAGCTGATGCAATTTTTTTTTAAATTAAAGGATAGGTTTCCGCCTGACGAGAATCATGCCTTAAGTAAAACAATGATGAAATCTCGGTTAGAGCACGCTTGCCTAGAAGATGCATTTTTGCGCTAGGACTGAACACAAATACGATACAGTATTTCGTAGCCCGAAGCTTCGGTCAAAAGGGGAAGAATTCCACACAGAATGCGGAAAGAGATTAAGTACTCGCGTAGATTGTGTCAACGAACTTGTTCATTTGGTGCAATTCCGTCCGTCCGTGTGACCTATGCTCAACTCATTTTAATTAAAGGGGTTTTCAAACAATCCTCGCAAAGAAAATACGGCACGTGTATTTTTTTGTATACAATCCTAAATTAACACACAGACAAAGGGGAAATCTACATAGATCTTTGCGCCATGCATATTAATGTAAGTGGAGATTAGCGAATAAAGTGGGCTGGAATTGAATTCAGAGGTATTGTTTTAGGGTCAATACTCCCTAGAGAACAGAGATTTTATACAAAGGGTAACAACTAGAGGACTTCGTACAACCTGAATTAATATATTTTTTATATTGCAAAGATAAAAAGGCGCTAGTCAAATGAAAGATAGTAAATACTACTCATAAGCCTGTCATTCATAAATTAATAAGACAAACACCGCTGCCACATCCCACACGTGCGGGTAACACGAAGGTGAGTGTTGAAGGATCCCCCGCCTAACCTTTGATGCACGCAACTCTATATGTGAGGGGGTTTTTTGCTGGAGAGAAACGAATGAGTTGCGGGCATATAAATATTTGGAGAGAATGGACGACTAACAATCGGGTTGCCTTCGCTTTCCTGGCGAGTGGACCTTCAGAAGGCGTGCTCGCAAACTTGTGTCAATCCCGATTGATTATCTTAATTCCCTAACCACAGCGTTGACTACTTTAAAAATATTACAGTGTAGCTTCTACTTCCTACAAACTCACACAGTAACCAAAGTTCTACGCAAAAGATATCGTTCTATTTTATTCTTCGGGGAAGCGTGTACGAACTTAAGCAATTAATCGTTCCAGTCTAACTATTAGGTCAATCTCGCGATTTACCCCCTGAGGATTATTAATGATGAAAACTTTGTAAACACAGTAGGATAATAAAGAACAAAGTTAGTCTTTGTTTTGGTGAAAAATATCATGAACTCATACTCATAATGAATAATAATGGTTCAAAGAAACATTGACGTACTTTACGGTTTTCGATTACACATCGGGGTACGTAATATCATCTCATAAAATAAAGAGAAAAATCGCGCCGTACTCACTCACTGACCCATGGACATACAGCATTATATTGAGCTGGGCCGTTTCTTAGGTTGTGATGCTGAGCTGGGGCCGTTTTTCAAGTGGTACCACACGTGACACAGTTCAAGAAACCAGATAACGTGGAAATGCTCTAAGTTTAAGGAATATTTACCCAAACTTTAAGACCGACGGTTACGGTAATAGGATCAATAACGAAACTTTCCTAATATAATTATATTGGACAGAAAGAATTTATCTTATCAGAAAGTACGAAGTTCAATGTCCCTTCAATAATAATTTATACGCCACGAACTTGGGCTACGAATAAAGATCTATTTCCTGGATGTATCTCACGGGAAATAGGCATGATTTATTTTCACATCCGGGTAATTTTTAATATTTTTCGCCGAGACGGGTCATCTACCTGACGTTGGTCTTTACACAATGTTGTATACTATCTTTAAACTAAACTAAATTGACCGGCCTAAATCTAGCGCTGTCCCTGTCATTATGAAATGGTCTGGACAGCATTAAAATAAAAGTTTAATGTCCATTGATGTAGAATTTTAGTACCTATATTGTGTCCTTTAATTTAGTATTGAGATTATGTACAACATTGTCATACTCACGTCATACAAATTATTTACCGCAACATGACGCCAATGTACACCATCTCTAAACCATAGATTTATTACATATTTACTAACTGCTCTAAACTAAACTAAAATGGCAGCTCTATTTATATCGATATCCGTTCCAGAATACTAATAGGGGGAAAGGAGTATCACTAGATTGAGCTGTCATCTTAGTTTAGTTATGAGATTGTGTTTAACAGTATTGGCCACATATCTGTAAATGAATCCATCTCAATTCGCAAGTCGTGCCTATCCGAATTTTTTTTTGTTTACCTATAAATCAGGTATTTTTTTGTTTTGGCAACAAAATCTTGACAATCCCATTAACTTAAATTACGGTTTAAATATCTACTATTAAGTACAAAGACCCAAATCTATATATCGTGTTCATTGCAACAGCTGTGTCGCGGTCACTTTACATCTGACTAAGTAGCGGACTAAGGGTCCGCGGAAGGCTCGGGCCAAGAGTCTAGGGGGCCTAAACATTTAAAAATCTTCATTGGTCAAACTCCAAACATTGCCAATAATAAAAAACCAAACTTGTAATAATTGAAAGCCCCCAAACGATTGTTTCTGTGAAATAGAGGTTCCTTCACTTCCGTTTATAGTTTTCGAAACTAGGAAGGATGTTTTACAAAACCTATAAACAACTGTATAACTCCTATTTGCTTTCATTAATCTATCTCTTTGCACAAAAACACCATAAAAGAACCCGAAAGCTTCGTTTGAGATTCCATCTCGGAACTCCAACGGTCCTCAGTCCGTCACTGATCTGACGCACTTACAATGAACTTACATGGTCTTATGAAGTCAATATCACCTAAAGTTTAGGTTAGGTTAGGTTAGTCCTAGTGGTCCTAAACAATGAACTTGCATGCAGATTACAGCTTATACAATATGTAGGTACTGCCCGCAATACGCCTTGTCATTAAACAAGGTATGTCTTTATATCAAGGCTACGTATTTTTCATGATAGCCTAATCATAATGGCTTCTGTCAAACAGACCGTCTTTTTTCTGGATGAAGAGTATAGACTCTTTTACAGCTAACATAAATGGGTATGTATAAGTATACATAATTTTGACCCAAGAAAATTATAGTATTACACGCTAACTTCAATAAAATTCACCTTATTCGGTTTAAGTCATTTGGCTGGATGGAATGTCTTTGTACCGCGCCCATACAGTCTTATTTATCCCCGATACCCAAAAACAGAAATCATGACGATAAAAAATATTGTATACACTGGGCAATTTGAAAATAACATCTCAATAATATACATTTTGTACAATGCCTGTAGTAAAACAGGCTGGCCTTTTCGGGATGTAGAGTATATGAACTCTTTATGAGTGAATATACATAAAAACCTATACATGACAATTTTTTAAACTAAGTTTCAATAAAATGTACTTCTTTTATGTCAAGATTCCCCTCGTTTGAAAAGTCTTTTTTAACTTGTCCATAAAGAGTAATAGAGTTTGATATCAATATCAAGTATGCACTGGGTATTATACTCTTTGAGAGCCAAAAGGAATTTGCCTAACAATTTTTACCACTTAACACACAACATAGCTTTAATAAAACTTGTCCTCCTCAATATCAAGGTTGGTTTTGTTGTTTGGCTGGTTGGAATGTCTCCTCAACGTGCCCATAGAGTCGTATTCATTCGCGATCGCCTTGGGGTAATGTATCGGAGTGGTCGACGGGTTGTTAGGTTTGCATTGGAGAGGAATTTCAAGTATACACAGGGCAATACTCTTTGAGAGCCAAAAGGAATTTGCCCGATAATTTTTACAATATAACACACAACTTAGCTTCAATAAAACTTGTCCTCCTCAATATCAAGGTTGGTTTTGTTGTTCGGCTGGTTGGAATGTCTCCTCAGCGTGCCCATAGAGTCGTATTCATTCGCGATCGCCTTGGGGTACAGTTTCGGTGTTGTCATCGGGTTGTTATGGTTTGCGTTGGAAAGGTTATTGCTCTTTGACAGGAGAATACCACTGGTGTTCGCGATGCCCGAGAATGATGGCTGGCGTTTCGCTTTTCGAGGCTAAGGAATAACAATAATAATTTTAAACTCAATAATAATTATGATTAGCAGCGGTGATGGACCGGTGGTTTAGACGCCCGGCTCCTTATCTGGTGGTCGGGGGATTGATTCCCGGGCACGAAACTTTATCTTTTCGGTGTTATGTGCGTTTAAAAAAATTAAATATTGCTTCAAGCAGAAATATTGCGAAATCAAAATCGGTGGTACCGAATTTTTACTTTGAATCAAATATCTTTATGTCCATCTTTTAGGATCTATTTTTCTGTGACATTGTTGGGTTTCGTTCAAACTTCGTGAAATATCATATCTATCATACTCAATCATACTAACTCTACAGGTTAATAATGACGTCACATTTAATTCAATATGGCCGAAATTTCAAAATGGCGGTAAATATATACTTAGATACTGAAACATTACATTTGTACAGTATCCGGCAGTAAAGCGTCGTAGAGCGTCGTATACGTTGGTAGGGACTAGTGGAACAGGCCGTCTCTGTCACTCCTACCTATGTGACATTTAGTCACTGTTAGTCTGAGCGACAGAGACGACACTCTATAAAGCCGAATCAACCTATTATTTATTTCTAAAGCTCAATGCGCAATCTTTACTGCCGGGTACTGTAACAGGTTTTTACTTACCACTTCCTTCAAAGGTACAGTGACGTAACTGTTCTGCTTAGCAGTCATATAGTGCGGGCTGGAAGGAACGCGCGGCTGGCGGTTCCACGGTAGAGGACCCCGTCGTTGGCAGAAGATAACCGCCGCCAGACACACCAGACAACCTACGTAAATAAAGTAGTACTTACAGAAAAGTTACTAAAAAAAGTTTTCGAAAACCCGACTTCGGTTCGAATTTCATTATATATTGCGATTTAGTGTTCCGGAACGATGCCGAGTAGAAACTAATTAGGGGTATGGGTTTTAATAACTGCCAAGCTTTTAACAGTTAGCGCATTATGCGTCTTAGACTGCACCATCACTTGCCACCAGGTGAGATCACCGTCAATGGCTACTTTGGTGAAAAAAATACACGAATCTGCAAGTAAGGTGTTACTTACCCACAACAAACGCAGCTACGACACAGCCGATAATAGCGCCAATGCTCAGCGATTCGTGGCCAGACATGGTGACGAACGATGCCATTTCCACATTCTGAGTGTAAGCCGGCATCGCGTGTAACTCTGCAACAAAATTAATACTATTGGATAGAAGCAGGCGTCCATGATTATGAAGGAACTAGAAATTTAATTTGCTATAATCCGCAACAGTAGGCAAATATATGTGGTACAGTGTATCTTGCACTTGCAGCTTATCTTGCACTACAATCGTGCATTGTCGAGGAGATGTTGCTCCTGAAGATGCTCCGGTGTCGGAGTGAAACGTACGTTGAGAATAATTTGGAAGATTTATGTGGTGTGGTGAATATTGCAAGCTGCAAGTGCAAGATAAGTTGCAAGTGCAAGATAAGCTGCAAGTGCACTCAGGGAATGGCCCCCAGCCCACTTCAGTTACTGTATCTTACCGTTGTCCATCTCGCCGTCATCGGTCGCGCATATAGCCACTTGTAGCTGCGCGCCGACACACGCGCCCGCCTCGCAACTGCGCCGTCTAACCCTCTCCCCGCCCTCGCATTCACCCCACTCGCCCCATGGCCCCCAGCCCACTTCGGTTTCTAAATGAAAACAAAAATGTTATGTACAATAACAATTCATATGTAAAAATCAAAAATGTGTAGTTAGTTAGAACTTAGAATACCTAATTACTGTATTGTAAATAAGCTTATTATTTATTTTTAGTAAAGACGTAAAATGCATTTATTGGATTTTTTTCTGGACATTGAATTATTTATTATTTATCAATTAATAAGCGATTCAACTATAGCGAGTGGTATTATGGCAATTCTGTTGTACCCAGTCTCTACACTAAACAAAACTAACAATGCTACAAGGAAGGTAGTAGTAGTGCCGTACATAGTCATGACAATTTAGTAAAGTATAAAGATCGAGTTCAACAGAATTAGCGATAATTGTCTTTAAACAAAAATAGCCTGTGAAAATAAATATGAAATTTATATTAACGTAATAGTTGGGTATATAGGTTTTAGGCAATAATATATATACCTGCCTAAAACCTATAACTGTTTCGACTCATTGACATGCGTTACCTGCGCAAGAGTTCACGCAGATGCGTCTCTCGAGCGCCGCTCCAGCGTCCGCGCATCCCTCTGGCGACAGACACATGCGCGTGCGAGAGCGGTGGCCGGTGGAGGCGTCCTCGCAGCCGCCGCTACACTCGCCCCACTCGCTCCAGCACGACCACTCGCCTGGCACAACCAAAACTACTTTTAAACTAGGTTGCACTTTGTGGTCAATTCTGTATACCACAATCTCTAAACTAAAATGACAGCTCTAAGTTTAGTTTATGAAAGGAGTATTTTCTTTACGATACTCAAGCAATTTTTTTTAATTTTTTATTTTTTTTATTATCATAGGAAAATCAACAGCGATTCTTATAAACACTAAAAAACAGGATTAATATGGCCAATTACAGATTTTCTCAAAAAGACAAATTGCAATTAGTGAGAGTGAGTTTCCATAAAAACATGAAATAATGTAGAAGAATTAGAAACGACGTCGACGTCGACGACCTCCGTGGCGCAGTGTTGAGCGCAGTTGTCTTAACGTGCGGAGGTCCCGGGTTCAATCCCCAGCAGGGTCAATTTGGGAATTCATAATTTCTGAATTTTCCCTGGTCTTCGGTCGTGGCTAGTTACCACCCTACCGGCAAAGACGTGCCGCCAAGCGATTTAGCGTTCCGGTACGATGCCGTGTCGAAATCGAATAGGGGTATGGGTTAAATATAACTGTCATGCCCCTAACAGGTTAGCCCGCTACCATCTTAGACTGCATCATCACTTACCATTAGGTGAGATCGCAGTCAAGGGCTAACTTGTAGAGGATAAAAAAAAATTAAACAAGTCAAGTTAAATATTACATTATGTCATACTAACAATTTCCCAACAGCCATTTATCAATAAGGCGAAGTAATAGCTTAATTCGATAAAATATAATAATCTAAAGTATGAACGCATGCCATGCCTATTTACTCGTATATACGGTACCCTTATATCGTTTCTACTTCGGGTCTTTTTCAAATACGGAACACACAAACTACGGGCCCCCATGGCACCCCACGTGAAGGCCAGCCTCTCACGTGGAACAACACCACGTGCGTACTTGTTGGCCCCCAGTCCCCACCCCACGCGGCTGTTCAAGCCCCTAAGACCCCACGGCTCCGAGGCCGCTTCAACCTCAATGAGTGTACTGAAGTCCCCATTGCATTGAAACCATCGATATATATATGTAGGTACTAGATGGGCCCTTTCATGGAAAAAAGTTGGGCGTTCGACTTGTGGTGCATGCCCCACACCTGTATAAGCCTGTCCTTGTCCCCGCCATAGCGCTGTCCCGCTTTTCAGACCAGATGGCGTTTATAAAATAGTCCACATTCTTTGTTTGACAGGTCCCGTCTATGTAAATAATTGAGGTCGTTGATTGAAACTAAATAACTTTAGGTGTCTACTCACCAACGCACGCGTGCGTATTGCAAGCCCGCAACATATCCGCAGACCCCTCACAAGGGGGCCTTCGACAGCGTCGCATGCGAGATTGTTGGCCCCCACCGCAATTAGCTGAGCAGGCCCCCCAAGGCCCCCACGGCTCCCAGGCTGCATCTTCCTCAGGGGGCGTACTGCTACAGGTCCCCCTTGCATTGCAATACCTTTCTTCCTCTCTTGCCAACGACAACTGGATGCAAACATTCCAAATTAAAATCAATAAATACAATAAGTGTACTGAAGTAAAGTCAAAGCGCATACTGAATTACAGTTGCGCCATACACGCTTCATCCTTAATAGTAGTAGAAAAGTAGGAGGGAAGAGGAATGATAGACACGTTTTATAATACCACATATCTCTTACTTCTATTTTAAATACAAATTTTAAGTGTTACTCAAATTTTGGGAAATATTCCTGCCTTAATTTTCTCTATGTAAATAAAAATCAATTGCCGAGTGTATGTCAGCGATTTGCTTCATAATTATACCCGGTAGGTTGCGCTGCAATCGGGTTCAAGGTTCAGGGCAGTACCCTTACTCTGAGATTGATCGAATTTAAAATACGGTCTCACTAAGTGAGGTGAATCACATTTGAGTCAAACTAAAATGGACCCAAAAACTCTTGATTTAAAGCCACAAATTCAGTGCAACCGATTCAAATTTCGAAACGTATCGTTTGGAGCGCTAGCTGTGAATGCATACACGAAATTGAGCTCTAAATTAATAAAATTAAGATTCATTTTAGTTTGATGCATATGTAATTCACCTCACTTAGTGAGACCGTATTTTAAATTCGATCAATCTCAGAGTAAGGGTACAGGACAACGTCTGCCAGAGTTTACTATAAAACTCACCCTAATTTGTTCCGGTGTTGGCGCTTTACACAAAAACTTGAATCTCTTTTCCATGTAGCTTCCATCTGAAGAATTACCTGAAAGAAAAATAAATTTATTCAGAAACATTACCACAAGGACTTAAAAACATAAACAATCAATAAATAATCCTACAAAAGTTAAAAACTGTGTTGCAGTGTTAAACAAGAAATAGATTTTTTAGTTTGGGGAAAGTGATCATTCTAAAGATAGAGCCCTATTAATTAATGATATGGCGTGACAAGAATCCGAAACTTCGTAAGGGCGTTTAGGCACTTTAGGGCTGCCACAAATTGGCTTTTTCTCTTGCATTTAATTAGGTATTTGACAACCATTCAAATAAATTATTTTTTAGTGATTATTAAATAGAGGATCTCCCAAAAGTCGTAATATCCACGTCCCCTGTTAGTTTTTTATGTTGAATAACTATTTTAAACTATCGATTAAAGTATAAAAGTGTGTCGAACTTTGATGATGTCACTATTTAATATTTCATACAAAATCGGGTGAAAATCCCATACTAAGCACGCGTTTTGACGTTTGAAAAAAAGTTGTTTTTACTAGTGTTGTCAAATACCTAATTAATTATTATTCTAATGGTTAAATGACTAAACTCACTTGGTATCTGCACCCAAGGCGTCCAAGCAGTGGCCTTCCTCAGCTCGCACGGCCGCAAGTCGCAGGGTTGTCGCTCCGACCTCGGCCCGTCACAGTCCGCCCCGCCGTGTTTGGGCGCAGGGCTGCCACACACACGCCGCCTCTCTCTCATCCCTGCGCCGACGCCACAGCCCGAGCCAATGCACGAGGACCAAGCGCCCCAGGGGGACCACGATCCGTCTACTGGCGCTAACGCTGGATCTGTAATACAAGCTTACGTTAGCCATTAAGATTTTCTAGATGCAGGGTGGACATAGTTCAGTTAAGAGACAGAACGTCGAGCACATGGTACGTTCTACCAGAATGCACCACTTCCGTGTGCTGATTTGGAAATTGCACGGAATAAAATAATTTAGTCCATGCAAGCCGTATATAATGCCCCAGGCAAGATATAAAGATCTCTTTCGGATTTCTTTGTGGTTATATAATATGTCAAATCAACATTACTTCGCTGTCGAATCTCCATGCTTATGGTAAGTTCAGCTTCAGAGATCTATTACAAGTTAGTATTAAAAGGAAATACTGCTTATCGACTTAATTATACTTGAATTTAGAAAATTAACTCAAACAAAGCTGCCAAATACAACTGTTTTTTTGTTAATCCATCCATTTCCAATAAACGTACCGGGACAAGGCGGCAGATTGGCGCAGTACATGTCCTGGACATCGAAGCCAACGCAAACACGGCCACCGAACTTAGGTTCCGGTGACGTGCAGGACCGGCGCCGCGATTTGACGGCGATGCCACACGACGCCGAGCATTCCGACCATCCTGACCACGCCGACCAGCCACCATGGATCGTACAGTTGGCCACTGCTATGCCTGCGCCTGAAAATTTAAGAGAAGTTAGACTTCTTTTTTTTATTTTTTGAAGTGAAACTTCTTTAGCATCGTTGTAATTTGAAAACGAAACAAGTAAACGGAAAAGCGACACTAAAATGAGACAAACATTTTCGTAATAGTCTACTTTTCTGAAGTTTTCTTTTGCCGTGTGTGAATTGCACACACACACTTTTTGAAGTGAAACTTCTTTAGAATCGTTGTGATTTGAAAATTCGATGAAACGAAAAAGCCACTCCAAAAAGAAACAAACATATATGGGATTTAGCCTGCGAGAGAATGAGATAGAATACACGTTATATTTATTTCATTCTCTCATTGGCTACTTTTCTGAAGTTTCACTTTTGCCGTGTGTGAATTGCACACTCACACTTTTTGAAGTGAAACTTCTTTAGAATCGTGATTTGAAAATTCGATGAAACGAAAAAGCGACACCAAAAAGAGACAAACATAATTATATGGGATTTAGTCTGCGAGATAATGAGATAGAATACAAGCTATATCTAGTTCATTCTCTCGTAGGCTACATTTCTGAAGTTTCACTTCTGCCGTGTGTGAATAGCAGGATCCTAGGTCCTAATTATTTATTTATTTCACAAGTAAAATGTACATAATTATATTTTTTGGTTTCTTCGTGCTCGTAACCGCTTGACGGCTTAAATCAAAGTAATTTTGGACAAGTAAAATATGCTTAATTTTATTTTGGATGGGTAGTACTTTGCAGTATTCAAATATTGCATCGTCGTTTTGAACAAATTCATCTTTGACTTTTGTTATTATATAACACGGCGAGATGCTTAGTTGCTTTTTCCTTCGTCGGATCTGATTATTGCCTCAATTTTTTAATGCAAAGTTTTAAGCCTTACTTGATTCAATACTGAGTACTCAATTCAATTCAATTTATTTATTGCATGTAGGATATACAGGAGTCTCTTATGTTACGTTATGTTTTGATTCTACCACCAGTTCGGAAAAGAGATTCTATTAAGAATCTGCTTTCTGCTTGTGGTGGAAGAAAACAGATATTATTAAGAGCCGGCAAGACACTCAGCAATTCCTCTTTTTTAACAAATTTTTGATTAACTATAAGAAATATACTAATAATAATTAATATAGTGTGATCCTCCATAAAGTGCACATATGCAACTGGATGAAGGAAGGCCCATTGACATTGACAGAAAAAAATATTGAAAACATTTAAATCGTAATACTAATACCCTCACTATAAATTAAAGAGAAATTATATTAATATTTTGCTTGGACTTGTATGTTATAAACTAATTTAACTTAATCCTGTATGCTTAAAATGCTAAATCTTGTTCACATTAAGTATTTTATGTTAGCTTGCAAGATTTTTTTTTTTGTTTCTTACCGTAAAGTCCCATTACAATACATAATGGCAACTTTATTGTGTATTACCAGATAGCCCATGGGCTAATAAGTAATATTAATTTAGCTTGAACTTCTACTTAAAATTAATTTCTACATCTAATTTACAGTCCAATAACTGTCCTTTATGTTTACTGTAGTTTATTCTAATTAAATGTAATGCTTGTGAGTTTGTGAAACAATAAAAATCTTAAACCAGAAATATCGAACAGTATAACTACCTTGACAGTTCTGCCCTCCGTTCGCAGGTGTAGGGTTGTCACAGCGGCGCGTTCTGCACATGCACATATCAGGTTTGTCGTCACCATACACCGCATGCGGGGTGCCGTCCTGCATACATTGCTCCCACTCAGACCACGACGACCATCCGCCATCGACTGCAACAAAAAGTTCATCTATACTAATATTGTAAATGCGAAAGTTTGGATGGATGTATGGATGGATGTTTGTTACTTAGTCACGGCTGAACGGGTCTGGATGAAATTTGGCATAGAGATAGATTATAGTCTCGAATAACACATAGGCTACTTTTTATCCCGGAATATATCCCGGCCAGCTAGCAGTGGCCTGCACGAAGTATGCTTCGTGTATATTAGCGGCCGCTCTCACGCAGAGCACGCGCACGTCGTCCCAGCCGCAGTGAGGGTCCACCGCGCCCACACAACTCGACCTTCTATAGAGTATCACTCACCAGGGGTGCTAACAGTGGGGCAGCTAGCAGTGGCCTGCACGAAGTATGCTTCGTGTATATTAGCGGCCGCTCTCACGCAGAGCACGCGCACGTCGTCCCAGCCGCAGTGAGGGTCCACCGCGCCCACACAACTCGACCTTCTATAGAGTATCACTCACCAGGCGTGCTAACAGTGGGGCAGCTAGCAGTGGCCTGCACGAAGTAAGCCTCGTGTATATTAGCGGCCGCTCTCACGCAGACCTCGCGCGCGTCGTCCCAGCCGCAGTGAGGGTCCACCGCGCCCACACAACTCGACCTCGACTTGTATCGGGAACATCTTTCACTGCCTATCCTCATAACGCCTTTATCGCTGCCTATGTAGATGGACATCTGCAGGGACGAGGAAGATTTTAGTTTGGATTTATAACTTGTAAATCAGTATAATATTTCAAATCCTAGTCTGCATGCTCAATTAGTTACAAACTACCCCTATTATGCTCCAAGATATTCATTCTGGAAACCCCGTATATTAGGGCTAAGAGCTCTACAGAAGATAAACAATTTTTTTTATCTGTGTAACTCAATACGCGCTGCCCAGCCAATCAGGTGCTTTTATCGACGAATTCGTTCGTTTCACTTTTTTGTGAGCAAGATTCCAAACATCTTTAAAAATCTGCCCCCCGATTGTGCAAGGAAATCGTAATCGTAATCGTTTGTCAAATGTATAATTCGACCTGTTTAAGGAGCAGTAATGCCTGCACGACAAAAAGCATGTCTGAACTGCTAAAACAGTTCGAGTAATACGTTTTAAGCTGTCAAATGATAACGATTTGGTTAGACAATATGGGCCCTCTGATTAATTAAAAAAATTACGTTGAGATTTAAACGAAACACTTGCGTCACAAGCCTCAAAAGACACTATGATCTAAAGACATTCCAGCTAATTCAGAACAAATATACTCACAGTATCCTTAACAAACTGAATGGTCTGTATATTGAATCCCTCCTTCCCATCTCTCAATCTCCAAGTCTCCACGACACAGGCGCCTTCATACCTCGGCAGTATTGCCAACTTCTTAATATCATGGTTCTGTGTTGCCACAAATACTACCAGTTGCTTGGCCACGTTTTTAGTGTTGGTAACATCGACGGTCACGTGCGTGAAACGTTCAAGTGTGGCTTTGTATACGGGTTCACCCGATATGGGTTGAATTGATTCGTACATAAGGTGGTAGCTATGGTATTCGATGGTTTCATGAGCTCTGAAAATAAGAATAATCTTTTACTGTTGACATAATAATATGTGCTTTACCCTTTACTATGATGTATTACATTATTGAATATTCGTACCTAACGCTTAATATCTAAGTCTTAACTCAACAAAAGGAGAAATTAATTTTTAAATAGATTATGCAAAGATTTAATTTAAGTGGCATTGCATTGGTATTGTTCAAAGAACTATAACGATTTCCAATATCCCTGAAGTTTGATCCCTTCTCCTTTTTTAAAGCCGGCTAATAAGAATACTGGCACCGCTGTTGCATCTAAATTCTAAAGTGTTCCTTGCCTTGGAGCGAAGGAGAAGGACGGTCAGAAGTGAAAATTGGGGAAGTCCTGCACTTTGTATGAGCCTTCGGGGTTCCCACTGAAGTTTTATCCCTTTTTCTGGCCCCGTCTATTTTGCTCGCCCTTTTAAAGCCAAGGCCAAGGTGAGCGGATACTCATCATTGTCTCACTATTGCATCTGAAGTGTTCCCTAGCTTGTCCCAGCTCTGCTTGTAGCAGCTCCCTTGTAACGGCAAGGGAGGCCCCTAAGTGGACATCGGCGAACCACGTGTTTTGTATGAGTTGTTCCCGCTGGAAGTTTGACCCTTTTCTGCCCCTTTATCTATTTTTAAAGCCGACTAAAAAGTGAGACCCCTAAATGGACATGGGGAGTCCTGCACTTTGTATGAGCATTTTGGTTATCCGCTGAAGATTTGACCCTTTTTCTGCCAATACATCTCTTTTTTCCTTTTTAAAGCCAGCAAAAAAATTGTACCAACCTGGTATCATTGTTGCTGGTATTGCATCTAAAGTGTTCCCTAGCTTGTCGCGACGGCGAGCGAGGCTCCCAAGTTGACATGGGGGAGTCCTGCACTTTGTAAGGGCCTTCGAACGCCATGTGGATGTCAGACATATTGTAGATGCATACTGCACTGCCGGCTATGCTGTTGCTGTTGAGAATATAAATTAAGCATTAACTAACGAAATATTAAATTTAAAATTGGTAGTTTATTTTTCATATGTATCTGGACATAGAATTTTACAAGACTTACGTGGGCGTCGTAAAGACAGCGACCAGTATCTTCTCCTGGGCGAGATACTCGACGCTCTGTACTTCGTCGTAGTAAAACGGTAAATCCCCGGGCACGGGGCATTTGAGGCGAGCCTTGAGGAATGTGCTCCAGTTGTGTTTCATCACCAGGTGACCACCTGAGTCGTTCTTGCAGACGCGTGCTATACGCGAGTATATTGTCTAGAAAATAAAATCATACTTATTCAAAGAAGAGCTTACACCATAGAGAGTAGGTTCACCGAAGAAAAAATACGTGCTGAATTAAGAACCACCTCCTTGCTTGAATCAAAATCATCGTGCGGCAAGGTAGGTAGCAGTTAATCATACTTATATTATAAATGCGAAAGTGTGCTTGTTTGTTGGTTTATTGGTTTGTACTTCAATCACGCAGCAAGGGAGCAACGGATCGACGTGATTTTTGGCATGGGTATAGTTGAGGACCTGGAGAGTGACATTTGATCCCGGAAAATTAAGGAGTTCACGCGGGAATCAAAAAAACTTAAACCAAGCGGACAAAGTCACGGGCATCAGCTAGTATTCAATACATACTTTATGTCATTTATTACATACAGGGGGCTTACTATTACCGCTTAAGGCTTTTAATATTGATGACGTTCTTGTTTCTGAATTATAATCCTTATTTTAGGGACGTCAAGGCATTGAAACTGATGTTTTAAAAGAATACTGCTTTAAGCGATGGTAGATGCCCACAGGTGTCTCTTATTATATGTCCTGTTTTAACCCTACCACTGGTCCAGAAAATAGATTCCACTGAGAAAAACCGGGAAGAAAATCAGCAGTTAGTCTTTTCAAAAAGCAAAATATTACATAAAGTAGGTAGGTATATTTTTATTATACGTTAGATATAATTAGGTAAATGTTATCACATTATTCATTAGTTGCTATCGTAGACCTCTACTCTGATTTTGTACCTACCGCAGATGTTAATGGGTGTCGAAAATCTAATAAAATCTTGACCCAGACACTTATCACCGAATTTAAAAAAATGTTTGTAGATATTCGTGTTAATTAAAATAATTAAGCGGTTCTTTTTCTTGTTAATTAGTAGGTAAGTATCACGTATATAATATCATGAGCACATGGAATGGTACCAAGAATGCTGACTACATATCAGCGCTAAAACTGACACTGGGTTCGTGCGAAAAAACTAGCCATTACATTACTGGAACTTGACTCTGACATCAACGATTATAATATTGCGTATTGCGTAATTTAACGACCAGGGAGAATGCCTTTCTCTCTTTCCCACGGATATTCATTATCATGTTTATCTATTTTAATAGTGTGAAAACTATTTCTTTAAAAACTTAACTTCTTTAAATTACTACGACCCGCTTTCGCACGGGTAACAGTATTTATATAACTGAAATAGCTAATGCCCGCGACGACTTCGTCCACGTGGAATAAGTTTCTTTTAAATCCCGCGGGAACTCCTTAATTTTCTTGGATAAAAAGTAGCCTATGTCACTCTCCAGGGGGTCTACTCTCTTTCTCTAAAACGAAACTTCGCAAACAAACGAACGAAATTTCGTTAACTCCTCTCCTACATAATATTATCACTATGCTCCTCTCTATTTCGTTTTCGTACACGCAGACGAAGTACGGATCCATAGACAATTTTCGTGACCGATTGGATTGAACGATTTTGTGTGGGTCTATTAACCGACTAATTACGTTCGTTTGCGAAGTTTCGTTTGAGAGAAAGAGAGTAGACCCCCAGGTTCGCAAATATATTCGCACCCGTGTACAAAATCACGTCGATACCGTTGCTCTGTTTCGGCGTGATTGAAGGATAAACAAACACAACTTTCGCATTTATAATATTAGTATGATGTTTAATTAGATGATGCCCGCGGCTTTGCCCGCATTGATTTACGGTTTTTGTCCTGTGGGAACTCTAATTTTCCGGAATAAAAATACCTAGTCTATGTTATTTATTTACTCTCCAGATCTTTAACTAAATCCCTGCAAAAAATCACGTCGATCCGTTTCGACACTAAGACAAGCCAACATAAAAACACACTTTCGCTACGATTATATTTTTGGTTTGGTAGAAGAAAGAAACAAAGCATCGAACATTTTTTATTCTTTTTTTTTTCCTAGTAAAAAAGTCGCTAGTAAACCTATACAAAATATAATCAGAATCTACGCTTACCTTTCCACAGTTCAAGTACTCCACGGCGATTTCTCTGAAGACGAAGTATATAAAGCTTTCATCTTCGAAACTGCCCACGAACTGCGGTTCATTCAACCAGTTGAAGTCGTACTGCGTCGTGCGAAGCATCTCCGACTTGCGAGGAGATGCACCGCGGCTCCTAGAAAAATAGCCCGATTAAAAGACATTTCGATTGTGCAATAGGGCTTGCGTTTTAGGGGGTTTAGTCAAGATAGGCAATTAACAACTCCCTCTGATTCAGTAAGCGTAGAAGTGAAATGAATTCAACCTAACACTGAACACCAGGACCAGGGGTTCTCTGTGATCTGTCATCGCAAGGTTAATTTCCAGGATTTAGATTGCAGCTGATAACTATACATAATGCATATGAATCACCACATAACGCTCAGCTATACACCCATCCTGGGTCACAGACGAATATGTTGCATTTGTACCTGTTTGTCTGTAACACCATTGGTGAATAAACTGGTTTTATTTAATGTGTACCTTGGATTGGTATCAAACGATAGGGAAATGTAAAAAGAAGGATAGGTACATTTGCCTCTACCTCAAAGGTACCTAATGTTACACGGGAAATTAAAACGAGCTTGTACAATGCATTACTGCTTCTATGGTCCTCGAGTCTAGACTTGGCAACACTGGTCGGGGACGCTACAATATGTCTATGATTATGGCGGTATTTTGTGTGAATCATACTAATATTATAAATGCGAAAGTGTGTTTGTTTGTTGGTTTATTGTTTATGAATTATTATGTATTATTGTTAATATTATTGGTTTGTTGGTTTGTCCTTCAATCACTCCGTAACGGAGCAACGGATCGACGTGATTTTTGGTATGGGTATAGCTGTTGAGGACCTGGAGAGTGGCATGGGCTACTTTTTATCCCGGAAAATTAAGGAGTTCCCGCGGGAATCAAAAATACTTAAACCACGCGGACGAAGTCGCGGGGTTAAAAAATTTTTGTTAATCAAGTATAGTATGTTAAATACACGTGTTCCGTATAATAGGTATTAGGTACCTACTACCTAACATTCTAAAATTCTACATCAATGCTACCTAATCATCAAAAACTATGTCCCCCTATTGCCCGTGAAGATTGCACGCCATTATGGACCTATCCATTTATGTTTAGAACTCAGTTTATCTTGCAACGGTGTATATGACTAAATTCTCTACTAACCTGCATATAGCAGTGTCTGAACTGGAGAAATCCGTCGGGGTCCCGGCGTAGTACTCCCCACTGCTCGCAAATATAGCAGTCACATTCGAGAGCGGGTTGTGTGGGCAGTTCGCGACGCCCGACACCCATTCCGACACCAAACTCAGGGACTCGATCTAAAAAAAAGTGTAGAAAAATACTTAGCTCATGTAACACCATGTAGGAAAAATTGTCATTCATACTATACACTTCCATAATAGGTAATACATAAATTCGATTAAGTGAGTCTAGACAGACAGACAGACAGAGGTCTGCTACGCTTTCGCGGCCCATTTTTTTATAACCGATTATGATGAAATGTGGTACGAAGATAGGTACGAAGATAGGCATCCCGGGAAAAGACATAGACTACTTTTATCTTGGAAAATTAAAGAGTTCCCGCGGAAGTCGCGGTCATCATCTATGATCTAATCTAGTCTGGTATTTTATAAATGTGAAATTGTGTACGTCTCTGCTATAGGCTTTCAAGGCCCATCCTTTAAACCGATTTTGATGAAATACGGTAAGTACAGAGATAGCTGGTGTATCCCGGGGAAGGGCATAGGCTACCATTTAAAACGCAAAATTAAGGAGTTCCCGCGGGAATAAAAAAAACTTAATCCAGACAGACAAAGTCGCGGGCATCATCTAGTAGGTACCTATATGATAAATCACAAAAGCGGTGTGATGTTTTTAAGCTTTTAATAAATGAGGTAAGTTATCTAAGTTCATACCTAATCTATTACCTACGCATACTCATTATAATCATATTCCACTGATTGCTTTAAATCGCCAAAGGCGGAAATTGGTTCTAAATCAAATCATTAATCATCCCATTGTATCAGCGATTATAATATAATGCTGAGTGATCTACGAGTTGTTTATCTACATAATTACTTATATTGGTACGTTGCAAGTGCAAAAGAATTGCGAGCAGTTTATATAATAGTCTAGCTGATACCCGCGACTTCGTCCGCGTGGTTATAGTTTTTTTTTTATTCCCACGGGGGGATTCTTAGCTTTCCGGGATAAAAGTAGCCTATGTCACTCTCCAGGTCCTCAAGTATACACATGTCAAAAAACATGTCAATCCGTTGCTCCATAGCGGCGTGATTGAAGGACAAACCAACAAACAAACAAACACACATTCGCATTTATAATATTAGTAAGTATAATTAAAACTATACCTAGTGTACCTATCGCATGAGACTTGCAACAATTTTTTTTCTTGACGGGATTTTTTTTCTTGTATTTAATTTTATTGATTTTTAATTTGTAGTTATCACTCTATCTATCTATAGTTCAAGGCAGGTACAATATTCAAGTACATAAGTATTATATTTTAATTAACTTGTATTACTTTTAAAACTCTTTACTTATTTATCGAAAGAGCAGCAGCTCCTTTATCGATAAATTACCCGTAACCTGAATTCTTTAACGCGCTTGTTGTTTAATTAAGGTTAATTAACTGGTCACACTAATTGTTTCGATACCTACGTAACGTGAAGCCAGTTTTCCCAATCGAACTTCTGTATAAACGTGGTATAAACCTATAATATTCTCTAAATGTACGTGACAGCTTGGATGTCTTGGAACTTCCCATATCCCACTTTACAAAGTTACAAAGGATCTCTATGACTTAAAACCGTGTCACACTCATAGCTGATTTGTGATCACAAAAGCAATTTGCAAATGTTTTATCTTCTGGTCTAATCGAGTCCATTGCTTTTATAATATAAGCAATCATGACCTAGGAAAGTGCACAGAATTAACTGTCTCATGAAGTAAAAATTTATAACAATCTGCTACAGTAAAAATCTATGTGGTACAGTGTGTATCTTCCGATATTCACCACAATTTCGATTGTTTAGTCCATAAGTCCTCCTCCAAAACTCTAACCTTAACTGAAAGGGCATCGGTTAACTTTTTAAATGGGCTGAAAACAATTTTAGTACCTCTCTCCAGCTGCAAATAGGACTAAAGGCATTAGTCCCGCATGCAAACAGCTTGTGTCCGTAAGCGAGCAGGACTTTGATATAGTTGTGACAGTCTTCCTCGGTCTGGCCCTTGTCTTGGCATAGCTTCGCCTTTTCGGGGGGAGCAGGCCAGTCCGCGCGCTCCAACGGCCTGAGGCCACGAAGTGAGAGCCGGTATAGGGCGTCCCTGAAACAAAATAGTGGTTAGAGTGGGATAAACTCATGTAATACTCCTATTACTACTACTTATTGTTGTTTTCTTGTTTGTAACATGTTTCTTTTGTATAGCTGTTGTGGTGTACAATAAAGTATATAGATATATACATACATAGTACATACATACATAATTTCCCTATTCAGACTTTTCAAGTGGAAATGTCCAAATGGGTCCACGAAAAAGAGCAATAAGTAATTTGAACCAGAAACAGAACTTTCTTATGGTATCCTAATATACAAATATTGCTACTGCTAGAAAAGCACACAAATTGAGCACAAATCTCTGTATTTGTCTCAATATATGGACTTGTCACATATTAGTTTTTAGACATGGGTCTTACTCTAGGTCTAATAAAATTAAAAGTTATGACTCAGAAGCTCAAATCAGTGCGTATGAAACCTTCATAAAAAAAAGAGAGAAGAAGAGACCAAACGACTAAAAGCCTATCACCGCTTATCATCAAAGTTATCACATCTGTTAATAATGTGGCTCTATTTAGTATTATTTATTCACGTCTTGCTCTCGCCCCAGTTCCGCTCCCTTATAACAACACATCTGGATGTGACATATCGTCAACCAAATCGCTCCGTTAGTAACAATAGTTACGCTTTACTGACACCAATCAGCACACCTGTTTCTCGTTATACATATATAAAGTAAATAGTAATACATCTGCAACACGTATTACGTTCATAGCGAAACGCACACATGCCTGAAATCATCGACCATACAACCTACAACTCTATTACAAGCTATACAAATATATATATAAAGCTTTACGTTTTGCATATTGCAAACAAACCAGTATCGCCTTACTTGCTCCTACTAGCTCAAGTAAACGTAACTATAATGTCCATAAATTTAAATTTTCTAGGATTTGTAACTGGAAAATATGTAATTACACACGAATGATCACATATAGTATTCATTCATCAAAGTTAAAAACAATAGAGTCACGTAGACATGTCACATATTATACCTACTTATGAGTTTCTATACTTAGATACAATATAATATCGGATAATATAATCAAAATATTACCTATTTCACGTAGACCTACTCAATATGTATCTTAAAAGCTGGCAGAAATAATATTGAAATCGTAAAAGTTTCTTGCATAAGACATGCTATTTTATTTAAACGAGTGCCAAACAAGAAGATTGCCATTGACATTTATTTTTCCCAGATAATCCAATGGTTGATTGGCCCACTCTATTAAAGCCTTGGTCCAACAGGACGCGCGACCGCCACGACGCGTAATGGACTTTACATAATGTTGAAAAAGGGAACAAGCGCGTAAAATTCATGATTTACTACCTTTTAAACCTGCCCACTACTTTCAGTCATCCTTATAAGGATTTTTAATCGTCCTTATACGGAATCGCACTTACATATTGAGACATCTTTACACAACATAGCCCGTTCGGTCTCAAATGGAAAAAACATTTATCATCCATCGTAAACATGAAATATTTTTTAACTAAAATTGAAATAAAATTAATTAAAATTTAATTTAAAACAAAAATTACCTACTCTATGGTAGTATTCCTATATAATCCATAGATATATTATATTTACTACCGTATAGGTATAATCCTACTGAATGAATGCCAACGAATGTAACTATTACTGTTTACTAAACTATATATTGCAATAGTTGCGAGTTCTCGATCTCCGAAATCGTTATTACATCATCATCATCACTATCATCCCATCACCGGTTGCTATAAATGTAAAATAAATATCGCAGGGCTAAACATAAACAGCTTTATGGAATGGTAGGATGGTTCACCATATAATGTTCTCAAAGGTGTGTGCAGTGTGAAGTTTGCCAATCCGTATTTGGCCAGCGTGGTGGACTATGGCCTAACTCTTTCTCATTCTAAGAGGATCTTGATTACATCCTTCGCTCCATTAGCGATCAGCTCCATTTAGAATAACACAGGTATATTTTTTTAGAAAAGATTCATCAAAATCGATTCCGTTTTAACAAAATATGAAATCACACACGACTCACGAGTCACGACTACAAACACTAAATCAAAAGATTTTTGACTTCAGATACTGAAACAGTCCATCGTAAACAAAATTAATGGCCAACGTAAATATAATCAACTTATTATAACGAAACAATATTATGTTCTCAAGTGTGATTATTCTCTTGTTACATCCACACTTAACAAACATGAAACCGTAAGATGCGTGTGTTATCCGCAATTTGAATAATAGGTACCTCACATTATTATACGTAAGTATCATTGCATTTAGGCGGCTATTAGACGATCAATCTGGCATCTAAAAAATGTTTGACCACATTATGTACCTAGTGCTTGATGCGGAAGGTGGCCAGTGGCCACATAGTGTAGGTAGGTATCACTGATCACACTTGATTCTGTGATCTGTGGTAGGTATCTACTGTAATTGCAAGAGAATGGCGGAGTCGACTAGACTGCTATAGAGCGAGCTAAGAGGATAAGTTACAAAAAGGAGATAAGGCACGGGCACTGCTACATTAAGATCTTGGATAAAGATTAACGGCTCATATGAAATTTTTTGCGATTTTTGGAAGCTTTTTATTTAAAAACTATTAGTACGATAATACTGATATTTTTATATGTTCTTTTTGCCGGGTTGGCTTCAATTTTCTTTGTTTCCTCTTATCAATGCCCCTCGCCACTGCAGATGGATAGTGTAATGGCCGCTTTAGTCGCGTGTAATTTAACTAATGGATAAATTGTGGCAAAAACTAACTAAACCTAAAAGATATTATTATCATAATAATTTATGTTGCTTCTGAATATACCAAGGAACTTTTTAAAGTTTTTTAAACTTGTGGAAAGGAGACGCATTGTCAGTACTCAGTAGGTATGGCGTGTTTCAGGGGAGTAACGACTTACTACCGTAGCATAAAGCAGTCTTATTTCAAAATGTCAGTTTTATGTCGCATACCTTGACGTCCCTAAAATAAGGATTATAATTCTACAGTACGAACGTCAACAATACGACTTTAAGTGATGGTAGTTTACCCCCAGCTTTGTGTTTACTATCGCGCGTTGATTGTTTAGGTCTTTATCATGGTTTGGTTTTTTTAAATGTTATTTTTTACGCATTATTATTATTAAACTCTTTATTTGCACCACACAAGAAAATACAAAAACAATGACAAAAGACAAATAATGAAAAAGGACAGGTACAAAAGGCGGCCTTATCGCTAAATAGCGATTTCTTCCAGGCAACCTTAAGATTAGGAAAACGCTAGGAAAATAGAAAGCAGGTGGCTCAAAATTATGCTACATAACAATACATAAACACCAATACACACAAATACATACACATACTATAATACATACATATACTACACATAATATAATACATAAATATTATACTCAAACTTAAATATATATATATATCTAAATAAGTACAAATAAATAATATATACATACGCATACATACGATAGAATTATATAAAATAAAATAAAGTCGTCTTCAATTTGAAAGAAAATATGTCTTTAGAGCATTTTTGAATGCGCCCAGCGATTTCGACTGTCTAATACTCAGAGGAAGTGCATTCCACAGTTCAATTGCCTGTACAGTAAAAGAATTTCTGTAAAATTTTGTTTTGTGTGTAGGCATTTTCAAGGTAAGAGTTCGACAAGACCTTATGTCTGATTGCACCCCAAGAAATTGAAACTTCTCCTTAAGGTAAGAAGGAGTTTTTAGGTGAAATAAAACACAGTACAGAAGAGAAAGAACATGCATATCCCGGCATTATTAATACTCATTTTATATTGAAGAATAATATTTGTTTTTTATATTGTATTGCGCGATAAAAAATAATAAAAGAACAACAAGAAAGCAAGGACATTGCAAAATGTCAGCGCTACTCGCTAAATAAAATTGTCACAGTACTGACGGCATTATAAAATTAATAAACATTTCAATAAAATCAACTCCATTTTTTAAACTTTTAAAGCGTTAACTTATTTAATTCAGTCTCAATATGTCACCAATCTCCACATCGGATTTACGGGCTTGCTAAAATGTTTAAAAGGCGTAAGAAAAAACGAACGAAAAAACTCGTCAATTGATTGAGAACTGAGAAGCCCTTGAAGTCTGTTAACAAAATATGAGAGGCATCTAATATTCAATCAATATAAACAAGCTTTCTCGGAACCATTTCCTTTAACTATACCGCATGCATAGAGCTAGTTTAGTTGCCTACAACAGGAAGCTAAATAACAATATTTTCAAAATCCTTTTCCTGTGTTTTTAAGACGCCTAGATGAAGGTTACACTGGTGACCTGGTGACTGGTGCTGATAAGAATTCAATAGCGAAAACATCAAAAATGTTCAGATGTATTGAAATTTTCCGCAGAAATCTGACATGGTATAATTATTAGGTACTTAATAATAATATGAGACTGTACTTACCTAACGCCTACCGCAGATTTCACATTTTGTGGTTCACCACTAGCCCTAACTCTTGCAAAATCAGGACTTCGCAAGCCCGCTCTAATCTAGCTCGGTATGTAATAACATCTCGTGTACTAAGTGATATCACATTTCAGTGCGATACGGAGTAACTGTATAGTCCTAGGAAACTATCAATCCGTTATACTCGGACCAGAGGCTGTCAATGTGCGGGCCGCGCATTAAATTCAGCCAGCAAATGTGCTTTATGCTGAATGAAACCTACCTCTATTTGGCTAACACTCTTTTGCTTTTGACCAAAAGCCTTTGTTGCTGCTGGAATATCATAAACAAAGCCAATCACAACAATTGAGCACTGGTTGGCTACTTTACCGTAATAGGGGAGCAGATAATGAGTTGTGACAGTGTGCAGACTGCAGATTGAGATTTTATCGGCGCTTTTTCTAACAATATTTGCAAACATTCGTAAGTCATTGTTCTTATTCTGCAAACGGCAGTCTAGCAAAGACTGTCTATTGACATGCATGAATGCTAATCGACTGCCTATCGAAATAAAAGAAGCATCCTATCTCAAGCTTGCCTAATTCTTCTTCTGGCCTCATCAAGTTCAAGCTCATCGTCTGGGCTGTGTCTCGCTTGACAATCCGCCTCTACTCCTCCTTGACGGTTGCCTTAGCATGTCTACTTATATTTAAGTCTTTGTTAGGGGTGTTCATCTCGGGAGCTACCTGTGGCATGCTTTGTTTTCTTTCGACTCTCCCTTGGGGGGACACCTTCACGTCTTGACACATTCAGACTGAACTAGTAAAAATGCGTGACGAGCGAAACATAGAGGCAGTGAGATGGTAATCTTAAAATGGCACAAGAGATCGTGGAAATAGGTCGTTAGCAACGATGCTGCGGTGTTCATAGCGAAAACTTTGGAAACTCCTGCATTATAGGTATTGTATAAGGGCAAGAAGGTCAGCCTTTGTGTAAATCGTATTGTACCAAGTTAGTTTCATAATACAAGCGGAATTACAATTGCTCGACCGTAATAACTATTTTAACTTTATTGAGTAGATAATCGATTTCGATTAAAAGGATATACAGAAATCTACAAATCGATTGGTTTTATTGGCTTGCCAGATATAACTGCAATTTGATTGTAATTTGGTTTTGTACAACATTATAATTTATTTAGAAATATACAGATAAGACACTTCATTAGTATAATCAGTATATTACATCTGGCATTTAAAACCAATTATATTTAAATTAAACAAATGAATAAAGTTGAAGATTCGGTCTGTGATTATGAAATAATTTGCATGTAATAAAAACCCATAATTACCCACGAGTCACGACGGAACGGAGACGGTGCATGTGTTTGCCCAAGAGTTGTACAACTTGTTTGTTTGTGTGTTTGTGCACTTTTTTGTTTTGGGTAAAGCTTTTGTCAGTCTATACTCGAGTGAGGCATAGACTTATTATTTCACCGGGCTAATAGAATTGATTCAACTGTTTTTACAGAACATTCAAAGGAAGGAAGTGAAAACTTCTTTAGCCGCGTTGAGCACTTTTTGGTAGGGGGTAAACTTGTGGATTCGCGTCACCAACATGCTCGTAATTAAACTTTAATGTCTTAGTTTTAAGGTTTATATTTTTTTTTTATTTTTTTATTCTGAGTTATAAGTTTTCGCTTCTATCGGCAGTCTCTATAACTGCCAATGTTGTACCTTTTATTTTTTTTAAGAATCTTACTTAATAGCGATCCGCAAAAATGATGTTGTGTTCAAGCGCAATCGGTTAACTACTTACTGTACCTGAGGCGGTACGAATATATTGAGTAGGATTAAGGATTTCACCTCTACTTGTATGTTAATAAATTAAGATTATCCTAAGAAGAGGATGATAAACGACAGCATTATATCAAGCAAGGGCCAGTCATACGTTAGGTTGCATTGCGAAACCGGATTGGACAACTAGCTCATATATCTTCCGCGTTAAGATAACTTGGTGAAGCCTGTGCTAAAATGTTGACTGGATCCAATTTTACTGTTGGGTTTGTAAAAGTAGGTAGGTAGGTACTTACCTAAATAAATATTATTCTTCTTTTTCCAAAAACTATTCATAGCTTTCTTTCAAAATTTCCGCAACTTCACCGCATTGGTCCGTTTCCTATCAAGAACCCTTTCTTTTTTCGGAAAAAAAATTAATTTTCTTAATGTTAGCGCCAGATTATCTTGTATATTAATTAAAATATTATTTGTTACTTGGTGCATTCCTCTGTCCACTTTCCTTTACCCAAAATGCAGCATTTACACTACGCATAGACATTAGCGCCGTCAAGGACAGTGCTGTGACATTGGGACATAAATTAGTTAAAACTATAAGTCAGTGACGTTTCGCCGCTCGCAGGATTAGCTGCGTAATTAATGGCAGTTTGATTCGAACAACATAAAAACATAATGTACCTTGGATAGCTTCAGTGAGATCTATACAAGAATAATTATCTACTGATTGTGCTCGTGCTTTCAATTAACTTTATAAATGGTGTTAAGAAGTGGAAACGACAACCAGGACCCTTTCGCTGACCGGCCGGACCTTGTGCGACGCTCCAGGTTCTTCCATTCAAGTAAGTGCTGTTCCTCTCGATTTCCTTTCCTTCTCTTTTTATATTGAGCACCATTTATTTATAAATCCAAATACAGTCCGCTTTCTCTCTTTAATAAAATTGATATAAAATAACCTAATACAACATAACTTGGCGCGAGCATCATCATATGGTTCCTTCTTCGACGGATATTTCCAGCTTATTTCATTTGTTAGAATACGTTATAGGATCTAATAAGTGGGATATTATAATATTTACATATAATATTCATTGCGAATATATGTATTTCAATAATTATAAAGAAAAACGTGACATTGCGTCATCATTTTTCAGTGTCTAAATACTGGCATAAACGGCATGTAGCATTGAGCTAGCTAATTCCCCAGTTAGGCATACTAATAATTTACACATATTTATGTATATTTTGATAAATATTGTAGTATATTCATATAATATTAACAATTAAAATAAATCTTAAATATCTCATAATACCTTCGTATTTAACGATACTTCAAAAAGTTACATAACTCTTAAGTTCTAACGCATAAGTTCGAGATTCGTTTGAATAGGACTCGGGGTCGATCACGCGATCGATAGTTATAACCCGACCGCGTTAACACTGGGCGCTTGCTATACGCTCGCTTACCGATTACGTAACCTACTCAATTCATCTGACTTTGTTTGACTATTATTTTGCGCATTTGATTACCTATTCGTTTTTGTGATTTTGTTAACTTGTTAATTACCTACCTGTTATCAAAATGCCGCCTAAAGTAGATTCTAAATCTAACGAAGGTGATAAAGATGTGCAAGATTCTAGACTGTCTATCTTAATTGCTAAACGTGAAGCTATATTTAGAATTATGCAAAGTATCTACGAATTAACTCGTGAAACCGACATTCATACTAATGTCGAAAAAAGGGAACATTTTCTCGATGAATCTTCACAGATTGACTCGCTACGCAAAAAATACGAATCAGTCGTTGATGATTATAATTCTCGTTTGTTGCAATTAGATTCTGATGCAACTCCTGATTACAACTGTCTGTACGCTTTTGAGACGTTGTATAGTAGGGTCAAACGAATTCAAGCAAAATGCTCAACTTCCGATTCGACACCGGAAATACATAACGCGACTCCTGCGCTGCTGAAAGCCAAGCCAAAGCTGGCTCCCATATCCATTCTAGATTTCGATGATGACATAAAATCTTTTCAGATGTTCTATACGACTTTTAAATCAGTAATTGATGATAATCCATTACTTAGCGATGCTGAAAAACTATTTTATCTATTACCGAAACTGAAAGGGAAGGCGAAGAGCGCGATTGCAGGAATTTCTCCATGTGCTGAAAATTACCAGTTAATTTTACAAACACTTATCAATCGGTTCGACGATAAACGGATGTTGACTTCCGCATATTTAAACGAATTATTTCGCTATAAAGGTTTTCAAACCCCCTCTGCGGCTAACTTTGAATCATTCATAGACCAGTTCGCAGGCGCAGTGAGCGCTTTAAAAAATTTAAAATTAGATAATTTAGCTGATCTTATCATATTACATATAGCTACACAGAAGATAGACTCTGAAACAATACGCGCGTTTGAAATTAAGTGTGGTAAGAAATTACCTAATTTCAATGATTTTGTGGAATTTATCACAACTCGTGCGAAAGTATTCGAGCGTACTAATAAAAATACAACAAACGCTTCGGATACACGTCAAAGTAAAAATATAAAACAGACAAACAGCGGATCTTCCGGCAATGCGCCGAAGTATCAGGCTTATGTAAGCACAGTTGGTAAGCCTACTTCGTCTAAATGTCTATGTAAAAATATATCGCATACATTTTTATATAAGTGTGCCGATTTTAATAAATTATTAACACCTCAGGAACGTTTTAAATGCGTCAAAGAGAAAAACGCCTGTGTGAACTGTTTATCTGTCCTTCACAGAGTAGGTCAGTGCGGGGCTCCCCCCCATTGCTTTTGTGGACAGAAACATTTCCAAAAACTGCATTTCGATCAACGCGAAGAACAGACCCGCGCGCCACAGCTAGATAATGCCGTGACGTCACCGCAGGTACCTAAACCTACCGCGTCGTCGCCCGTAGCGAGTGAACGAACCGACGTAGCACTGTGCGCTACGAACGTAGGCGCTCCTACTAGTGCTACGCATTCATATAGCAGTCAACTGTCGAATCTTATCGGAGATAAGCGACCTACTGTCTTGCTAGCTACGGCTCAAATTGCTGTGTACGATGTCCATGGTAAACGCCAAATAATTCGCGTATTATTAGATTCTGCATCACAAGCTGATTTTCTCTCGCGAGAATGTTGTAATCGTCTAGGTTTACAATGCGTGAACACAGAACGTACTGTTGTAAAGGGGTTCGGTGGAATCGAAAAGATTGTACAATCCAATTCGGTTAATCTAAAGTTTTATTCTCGTTTCAACGACAACATTAGCTTCAATATTTCGCCACTTGTTGTTGATAAAGTAACAGATAAATTACCTACGGCTGTGGTAGATACGTCTATCCTATCACACCTGAAGGGTATTCCGCTTGCTGACGAAAGTTTCGGCGTACCTGGTAAAATTGATGCTTTAATAGGAGCTTCCCTATTCCCGCACTTGCTTCTGCCCGACGACGTCCATACGTCACGTCGCGACCCGTCGATGCCAGTTGCATTGCGCACGGTCTTAGGTCTCGTGTTCATGGGCAATGCGCCTACGATACCTACCGTGAATACTCACACGGTCTTGACATGTTGTTTCGTTCAAGAGCCTCCTCCCGCTATTGACTCGTTAGTCAGGCGTTTCTGGGAACTCGAAGAGCTTCCTACCGCTTCCGTTCAACATCCCGACGATGCTGAATGCGAAGATTTCTATACATCGACTACTATCCGTGATCCTGTCACTGGCAGATACGTTGTCGGCCTGCCATTTAAAGAGGATGTATATTCCCTAGGGAATTCTATGGATGTAGCTAAAAAACGTTTTGCTTGCCTCGAAAGAAAACTCGAAGCTTCACCTAAACTGAGATCGGCATATGATGACGTCATAAGAAATTATCTTGCGAAAGATTATATTTCTCCCGCGCCCTCATATGATTCTAAAGATCCTGATCCCATCTATGTGATGCCACATACGGGAATTTTACGGGAAGACAAATCTACGAAATTGAGATTGGTCGTAGATGCTTCGTGTCGTACCAGCTCCGGTCAGGCACTGAACCATTTGCTACATTCCGGCCCTAACTTACAGGGAGATCTATTAAAAATAATTTTAAATTTCCGTCTGCATGCGATAGCAATGACAGCTGATTGCCGCGAGCAATTTTTACAAATAATTATGCGCGAAGCTGATCGTCGCTATCAATGCTTCTTATATCGCTTTAACCCACAAGACCCTCTCGTGCTATATCAGTTCAATCGTGTCTGCTTCGGTCTCACGTCGAGTCCATACCATGCACTGCGCACGGTTCGACAACTCGTGGAAGACGACGGCGCGAAATATCCACAAGCGTGTAGCATTGTGCTACCTGCGCTGTACATGGATGACGTTGCGTTCTCGCTTCCTAGCGAACGTGAAGCGATCACCGCGTCGCAGCAAATGATTGATCTCTTTAAAGGCGCACAGTGGGATTTGATTAAGTGGAATAGCAATTCTCGTGAAGTTTTAGATAACCTTCCGGCATCACACAAACTTCCTACTGAAGTGGAGTTTGATAAAACCATGCACCATAAGATACTTGGTTTGCATTGGTCTACTGAAGATGACTCGTTCTACTTTAAAATTTCCGTACCCGACGATGTGACATGCACTAAGCGCTCCATCTTGTCGACTGTTGCCCGCCTGTGGGACATAATGGGCTTCGTTGCTCCCACAGTCGTGTATGCCAAAATATTAATTCAAATGCTTTGGCAATTAAACCTTGATTGGGACACTGTAGCTCCGCCACACATCATTAAAATGTGGAGACAGTTTTGCGATGAATTACCAGCTCTAAACAGGCTACGCATACCACGTCATGTGGGCGTAACTGAAGACTGTGAGGTCACCCTCCTGGGACTGTCAGATGCCAGTCTCGCAGCCTACGGTGCCGTAGTCTACTTACACGTGAGCTCTCCTTCTGGTAATACTGTGCGTCTCGTTTGCGCGAAAAGTAAAGTTTCGCCGACAAAACCACATTCGATCGCGCGTCTCGAGCTACTAGGTGGTGTCTTACTGTCGAAATTGCTTCGCACGGTTCATGACAACTACGCTGAGTGCATCCCAATTAAAGCTACATATGCTTTTCTCGACTCTAAAGTTGCTTTATACTGGATAAAAAGCTCTCCACATAGATGGCAGACTTTTGTCGCGAATCGCGTTGTTAAAATAACCGAAAATATTTCACCTGATAATTTTTATCACTGCGCTGGCACTGAGAACTCTGCTGATATTTTATCCAGAGGTGTTACTCCTGAGAAACTCGTCTCACACCCTCTGTGGCTCCATGGTCCACCCTGGGCCTCGTTGCATCCCTCTCAGTGGCCGCTCAAAACCCTAGATGGGCAATGTATTGATGACATTCCCGAACAAAAGATTTTGACACACCCTGTGTGTACGCCTGTAAAGCAGTGCGCTTTATATGACCTCGCTCTCCGTACTTCTTCGTGGAGCAAACTTCTACGTATAATCGTGTACATTTATAGATGTTTAAAGTTACTGCCACGTCGCAGTACTTCAGCAATAACAGCTGAGGATTTAAAATTTGCAGAAAATAAAATGCTTCGCATTCTGCAAAATCAATATTTTGCTAACGAATATTCTAATATTCAAAATAATGTACCATGCTCACCGGCATTTAATCGCCTGCGTCCATTTATCGACAATGGGTTGATCCGCGTCGGTGGTCGTCTTGTCAACTCGGGACTTGACTTTGAAAAAATACACCCGGTCATATTGCCTCGCAGTGACCATGTGGTAAATATAATCATCGATTATTACCACGTTAAACATCTGCATGCTGGACCAGAACTTTTAATGGCTTTGCTTCGGCAGAGGTATTGGATTTTGTCTGCACGACGCATTATTAGACAAAGAGTTCATAAGTGCAATACTTGTTTTCGTCATAAGCCGCGTCCGACATATCCTCTGATGGCCGATCTGCCTGATATTCGTACTCGTCCAGCGTTAAAGGCCTTTAGTTATACAGGCTGTGATTATGCAGGTCCTATACCATACGTTCCAGTACGTCGCCGTGGCGTACACAGCGAAAAGGCATATATAGTGCTATTCACATGTCTCACTACGAGATCTACGCATATTGAGGTTGCTACCTCACTCAGCACTCCTAGCTTTCTTGCTGCATTTAAAAAATTTCTCTCGAGACGTGGGCCAGTTCAAGTGCTCTATAGTGACAGAGGTACAAATTTCCAAGGCGCTGCTTCTTACCTACGCGATCTTAACAAATTTCTTAGAGACGAATATTATCCGAAATTAGAGCAAGAATGCGCCGAGAGCCGTATAACTTGGAAGTTCATTTGTTCGAATTCCCCGCATTTCGGAGGTGCGTGGGAAAGTATGATAAAAATATCAAAATCGATCTTGTTTAAGGTCATAGGACAGCAACTCCTTTCCTATGAGGAACTGTATACTGTCCTCACACAAGTCGAATGTCTACTTAACTCGCGTCCGCTGACTGTACTCAGCTCCGACCCCGCGGAGCCTTCAGCTCTTACGCCGAGTCACTTTCTACATACTGCGCCTCTTTTCTCCTTGCCTGCGCCTGATGTCAGTTCAGACAATGTCAATTTATTAGACAGGCACTCGCTAATGGATAAAATGGTTCAATCCTTCTGGAATCGTTGGAGGATGGAGTATCTACATAGCCTACAAGTTAGGCAAAAATGGAATACGCCTTCCGTACCTATCACTCCGGGAACTGTCGTTGTAGTGATAAACGACAACGTACCGCCTCTGGCTTGGCCTTTAGCAGTAGTAGAGAAAGTGCATCCCTCTAAAGATGGTATTATTCGCGTAGCAACTGTAAAAATCTCTGGGAGAACTTACCTCCGACCAGTTGTTCGTTTATGCCCTCTTCCAACGCAGTAAGCTTTAAATATAACTTCAACGTTTGAATAGTAAATAGCTTATAAGTTTATACTATATTCTATGTTTATTATTTGTTTAATAATTTATTCTTACTATATCATATCTCTTAAACTAACTTAAATACGTAATATTATGCGTTCCTTCAGAGTCCTATTTGCTCTACACCTTATGAGAATTGTCTTAAAGGTGACCCTTTAAGGGCGGGTGGATGTTAGCGCCAGATTATCTTGTATATTAATTAAAATATTATTTGTTACTTGGTGCATTCCTCTGTCCACTTTCCTTTACCCAAAATGCAGCATTTACACTACGCATAGACATTAGCGCCGTCAAGGACAGTGCTGTGACATTGGGACATAAATTAGTTAAAACTATAAGTCAGTGACGTTTCGCCGCTCGCAGGATTAGCTGCGTAATTAATGGCAGTTTGATTCGAACAACATAAAAACATAATGTACCTTGGATAGCTTCAGTGAGATCTATACAAGAATAATTATCTACTGATTGTGCTCGTGCTTTCAATTAACTTTATAAATGGTGTTAAGAAGTGGAAACGACAACCAGGACCCTTTCGCTGACCGGCCGGACCTTGTGCGACGCTCCAGGTTCTTCCATTCAAGTAAGTGCTGTTCCTCTCGATTTCCTTTCCTTCTCTTTTTATATTGAGCACCATTTATTTATAAATCCAAATACAGTCCGCTTTCTCTCTTTAATAAAATTGATATAAAATAACCTAATACAACATAACTTGGCGCGAGCATCATCACTTAAATTTCTGAACTCTTCCAAGGACAAAAAGGTTAAAGATAACTGACAGACTCATTTTTGGATTTACTAGGTAGGTACATGAAAAGTGTAACAAAATCCATGACTAACTGTATGCACTTTGCAACTAAGATTTGAAAAGAGGCTAAACAAGAAAACTTAATAAAGCCAAGGAAGATATTGATCTTTTGATGGTTATTACTTATATCTAGCGAATAGCAACGACAATCCCTACAAGCAATCCAAGACGAAGACGATGATACCACTAGCACTATAAGTTATAACAGGTCCTATTATATTGAGATTTCAGACACACTTTATATTTTATCTGTATACATATTCCAGTACAACCTCTCATTTATAACAATGCAGTAAAAACTTCCAACGCAAAAGTTGTGTACCTAAGTATTAACAATTCAAAGTCTAGCGTCAAAAGTTCAAAATAAAAGGCAATATTATTGTGGTGAGATGAACACAACTCTTTACTTCTTGTGTGACAAAATTCGATACACTTTCTAAATAATCACAAAAGACATTCTAAATAATCACAAAAGACATTTTATAGAAATCAGTAGATCAGTAGTAATGGAATCACACAAAAACTTGTAAGGGAACAGTTAAAGGTATAGCTCTCACAATAATTGCTTTCTTGGCTTGGATACTACGAAAAGAAAACGATCTAAAGTGGAACTTTTTCTGTACAACCCTTTTTTGGGTTTATGGTATAGCAAGTAGAAAAACCAGGCTTCTACCGTACTGATCGTGTCGATCTTCGCCAAATAAATATGGCAATACATCGATAGTTAGCACTAAGAATGGTCTGAATTGTTTTTGCTGACCAAATATAATAAAGCAGTGTTCTTTTAAAAAAGCAATTCATGGGAAACAGGCAACAGCCGCGCCATCTCAATATTTTCACCATAGAGCTAGGATACGGTTTACTGAAACTTTTATTTAGTCTGATGAAAATGATAGTAGGTATGATTTTTTTGTCACGAAGTTAACTAAATCCATACTTCTAAACCATTACAAATGCGAAAGTATGTCTGTCTGTCATTGCTACTCTTTCAAGTCCCATCTGTCCAACTAATTCTGACGAAATTTGATTCAAGGATAGGTTGCGTCCGTTGTAGGACATAAGTATGTGAGAAAATCAAAGTTCCCAAAGGATTCTTCAAAAACCAAAATAGGACGTGGACGAAGTCGCGGGCATCATTTAGTAAGCCTATACAGTCGTCTTCCACGGCACAATAGACGTCCTTTTATGCTTAGAGGTCACAAATAGCGGACGAAGGATAAAATAATACAAAAACAAACCACGAAACTTGTTCACAAAAACAATGGCGGATCGAAATATAAAACCTAGGTAGGAATGCATATAGGTAGATTTATGTACCTACGGTGGAAACTTGCATTTATCTATTGTTCAGGTGTGATAACCTACATGTTTGGTTGCAAAGCTTGATGCAGTACATCAGCCAGCGCAAGCACAACATATGACAGCTTTCTCGCTGCTTTTGCGTCCATAAAGCGTTGTTGAGTGTCATGTAGTACTGATCAAATGCAGCAAAACTGATACGCCGCGTTGCGGCAGCAAATCAGAATTGTAATACAGAGAATTTTATGTCATTGTATTCTTTTACCCAGTTTACTGTACAGTTTAATATTACCATGCGTATTGCGTACCTTAGAGTCGATGGTTTTACAGTAGTTGTTTATTCCGTAAACTCCGTGTCGTAACATCGACAGGCTAATACGAAGATGTGGATTCATTACAATTTACATGTACCAGATAGATTTAGGTACCGTATGTAAATAAAAGTAATAACCGGCAATTTAAAAATTGTAAAACATAACGATAACAAACGAATTATAGGTCAGAGGTCTTGTCTATTCTCGTTAAAGAATTACCAAAATAAACGAGGCATGCGAGGTATACATAAATGAGCCTTTTAATGTGGAACCGGGTGGCAGTTGAACAAACACCGTGTTTTAATAGCTGCTTATATGTTCCGTACAGGTTACACAGTAAATTGTACATGATATGGACAACAGACATTACGTTCCTTTGATGATTGCCGCCTATTTACTCAGAATTTCGTACAAGATTTAAGGCTTCTTTAAGGCTTCGTAAGTGCACATTAGGACAGTGGTATCAGTAACGTTTTGACGACCTCCCTGGCGCAGTGTTGAGCGCTGCTGTCTTAATCCCGGGTTCGAACCCCGGCAGAGTCAATTTGGGAATTTATAATTTCTGAATTTTCTCTGGTCTGGCCTGGTGAGGCTTCGACCGTGGCTAGTTACCACCCTACCGGCAAAGACGTGCCGCCAAGCCATTTAGCGTTCCTGTACGATGCCGTGTAGAAACCGATTAGGAGTATGGGTTTAATATACCTAACTGCCATACCCCTAACAGGTTAGCCCGCTACCATCTTAGAATGCATCATCACTTACCACCATCAGGTGTGATCGCAGTCAAGGGCTAACTTGTAGTTGATAAAAAAAACGCGGTAGTTGTTGTACAGGTGTAGAGTATTTTATTTCATTATAGAATTAAGGATTATGATTTCAAATCCTTTAAAAGTTAAATATTTAAGAAAGCTACAAAATAGAAATAGACATGATAATAATATTTTGATATATCTTAAGAAAGATTTTAAATTATTAAAAATCGTTTAGAAATTTACGAGTAAGATTTATATATAAGCAGCTTTTTATACCTAACTATATAAGAAACAGATTTTATAAGAAAAGAGATGTTTTAAATAACCATTGGCAACTGGTCGACTCTATAAAATTACATTTTATAGTCACTTGGGCTGATTCTGTATAACACAATCTCTAAACTAAACTAAAATGGCAGCTTTAAATCTAGTTCTGTCCCATTCCGTAGGGAGTAACGAGAAGGAACGAGAACGAGTAAGAGTAACGTAAGTTATGAAAGGGTTAGCAATATTTGTAATGCTCTAATTTTAGTTTAGTTTAGAGATTGTGCACTACAGAATCAGCCCCATTATAGACTGCTTTTGGTAAGCTATTAAAACATCAAGAAAAAATCGTGGGCTTCAAAATACATCATTGCGTAACTCCTTGCATAATCAATCTACCTTACCTTTACAGCCGCCTCCGTAAAAACCTTAAAAACGCCTTAAACGCTATTTTATTTACCAACTAATTTAACTATCCAGTAACATCGAAGTTAAAAAATATGTCTTAATTACTTGGAAAGGTATTTCTTGTTTTGTTGTTATTTAAAAGTCAATGATACCATATTTGCAAACAAATTCGCAAGAATCTACATATTTGTGATAACATATGGATTACTACAATTTATCCGTAAGCATACCAACTTAACCTCGATTTGGCTATGCTATGCAATAATAATATTATGTATATTTTATTAGCATCTGGTTATATGGTCAACAATACGTAGAAAAGGTCAACAAGCTGTATCAACAACTATCAAGGCCCATTCACACTCACAAATCACAATCTACATCGATTATGCATTTTTAACAGCCTTCAAAAAGGAGGTTCTATCGACCCGTGTGTATGTATGTATGTATAAAATAAAAACTAAAACGCTGCCTTCAAAAACTACCTACAATATGACTTGTGACTTTTTGTTTATTGGCTAAGTTTATTGGATGAAAGTAATCAAAAATTGATTTAATGCTTTTCGCTTACCTTCCTTTGTAGATCAGCCTCTAATGTATTTAAGATAATTAGCGTTAGCTTAGTAACTACTCTGGCGTTTCCGACTTTATGAGATACAAAACTAAATCAGAGTAAGTTAGTAATAAAATGTATGGCTTTATCTACAAAAGTCTATAACACCGCTACCACAGCCTTACATACAAGAGTAGCTTGTGAAAAAGACTCTATTTTATAGACAAACAATGAAAAATAGAGACTAACAAGTTTAGGTAATAGGTCTTTTCTCTAGTCTTCCATTATACTATGATTTCACGGAGTGTGTCAAACTTGTTCGTCGAGCAGACAAGCATATATTTAGCGTGGGGACCATGGTCTATAGGTATAGGTACCTGTATTAAAGCGTTGTATTTGTATATTAACATTGCATATTAAATCAGGTTTCGTAACACATTACACAAAGATAACATTAGCGCCCACGGATTAGCATAGCCAACTGGTTTTTAAAATATAATAATTAATCATAATCATTGAGATAGGTAAAATTGAACATTTGGTTAAGTCGACGTGATCATATTATAATAACGTGTTAACCGCAATACGCATATTATCATAATATACCTACAGACACAGGATTGTTGGTAGAAAAATGTCTGTAAGATCATTCATCTAAATTAGTATCACACATGTTCTATTCTAGCTAAGTAGGTAGCTAGTAACTACGAGCTGTTCTATTTTTGTCTAAAATGACTGGTCACAATCTGAACACATAGGTAGGTAATAGGTATCACATAAAAAGGAGTTCTGCAGTGCACTGTCAAAATTGCAGGTCATGGACTTGAAATATAAAATACCCTAATATACTAGGTGCCTGAGTACTTGAGTAGCGAGTCTAGCTCTGAACTAAAGCAGTGCATTTCGATACTCTTTGTCTAAAATCATTAAGACCAAAGCGTTATCAGCTAAAAGTTACAGAAAAATTCTGGATTTAGGTTTTTGAAATATTTTTAAATTTTTTGAGATAAAAGGAGCCTACGACCTGGCCCAGGATGTAACTTATCTCTGTAGTTACCAAAAACCGCGGGAAGCAGACAGCCAGATACGCTTCCGCAATTATAATATTATTATATTATATAGGATTTTTAAAGTCCGAATCGAACATGAATTTGTCTAAAACGTATAACTACATAAGTACCTACTAAGTTAACTTTGTGTCCGCTAAATCTTTAGTGATTACATATTATAATGATTTAATTAGCGAGCTAATCTCGTGAAAGTTGGCTCGTGATTGAATTCAAAGCAGGCGTTTTACACAGCTCTCCTTAGGTTACCTAACAAGTGGTGCTATTAGAATACTTAGCATCTCTTTAGCTACTTGTTACACAGGAAATAACCAACTCACTATAATGTCTAAAATCATGTAATTATAAATTTTTTATCAAACCTCAATAAAAACTTGAGTATAAAACGAAGTTGAATGTTTATAAAATTAATTTCGATAATTCAAAAGAAAAATATTATCATAGTTGCTTCGAATTTTCGTTAAGTAAAAATGGTTTTGAATTCCTTTTTAAAATCGAGGGTCAACTCATCTAGTTTCAACATAAAGATAGCGATCTTGTTGGTCTTTTGGACAAAAAAGCTCAGGCTTCTAGTTGCTCCTAGTCTCAAGGCCTTCGAACAAATTGTATGCTCCAAGCCCAGGCCCTCACTATACAATAGTAATAGTATACACTCGGGATAGTATAATAGTTACAAATTATGCTCTGACATTTAGAGCAAAATGGACATTGATTCCCTTTTAATAAACTAACGTTTTAAATATTATTATTAGGGTCGCTCGCAAATTTTTGAGGAAATTCAACATCGAATTCTGTTTCAGAAATCTATGACAAACCCATACTACTAGATTCTAGCTAGAGGTACAGAACATGGCGCAAATAGATATCCTTCACAGTAAGAACATTTTAAACTACTCCACAGTTACAGCATAGATGCATAGGTGCAATTCGCAGTAGGTAACCGCACTAATTAAGCAACGTTCACACCATACGAAACAAGATGGCAACCGCTGATTCAATTCTTGCAAGTGGTTAGTATGCATTAGTGCTAACAGATCCCGTTATGCCGAGCTTTGTGCCGATTAGCTCCGGAGACTGTTTACCTAAGATTTCTCGGGTCACAAGATTTCTTGTAGGGCCTCCACAGGCTCCATAATTATGCCATTTCGACCCATCCATAATATGTCTCATAATATAAACGACGAAAAGTGTAGAGTGTAGAGTCTTGTAGACTGTGTCTTGCATTGAACAATAACATTACTTTGGATGTCACTCTTTGGACTCTGCATACTATCAAGTTCAATATATAAGTAAGATGGTCACTCATGACTTCACAAAAATGACTCGAAGGACCATCGCGGTGTACAGAACTCTAAATAAATAGGTAATCGAAATTATATATACGGGAACTGAGTGTTTTAAACTGCAATATAAAATGTACGTAACTATTTGAAAGAACGAAACACTGCATTTAAAGTGGTACTTACTACATAAAGTACCTAAACTCTGGTATAAAATTTATAAAACTTCTCAGTCTAATCAAACGCTTTACACACAAAGAAGGTTAGATAAGTATTAAACATTAGTGTACGCAGGTCCCGTTTCACGTACGTTAGTACATAATACCTCAATGGTTTCACGCAAGTTCGTTCTAAATAACCCGAAAATTCGAAAATAGTTAACAAAAGTCGAAACCTTTACCAGCTGTATAACCTACTTCTCGGAATACAGAAACAGAGAAAGTTAGGCGTGGGACTTACCTATTGATAAATAGAAATATAGGCTTGCTAGATATTGCGCGCGACTTCGACTGCATGGATAAAGATCCAGGTCTCCGGTTTAGCTACGAGATCTATCCAGTAGAAACCGGATAAAAAAGTTGTGCTTAGTTGCACTTTGCTTTTACAAATTCATTAAGTGCTTTATACTAAAGTACCTATTTATAGATAAATAACACGTGTGTTTGTATAATTGCATAACATAGCATAAAAACAAACAAAAATAACGATAACTTGTTTACACACTAACATATCAATCGATGAAATACGATTCTCAAACAGACATTTATTTTATTGTTTTATAACTAAAATAGACCGATACTGATATTGAATGGATACGAGTGCAGTATGTAGGCGCTATTTGATATAAAATCTGCCCACAACTTTATGATAGCTTTCACTACTCAATGCGAGTCCCTCTTATATAGAATGGTAAGTAATATCTATACTAATATTACTAGCTGATGCCCGCGACTTCGTCCGCGTGGATCGAGATTTTTTGGTTCCGACTACCACGAAAAAGTCTTTTCATCTTTTATATGAAAGTTTATTTTTATTTTATTTTATTTAATAGTAAGCCAACGGTAATACAATGGTCAATGTCTTATTCTATTACAACTTAGTTATTTAATCTTATGACTACCATTGATTACACACTTAGACACTCATCAGTTCACTCGCTCTCACTCATCTGGAGATCTGATCTGAGATGCTGAGAGCGATCTGAGAAGATCAGTTCATCTCATTGATTACACAGTTAGACATAATATATTGTCGCTGACTTTTTTGTAGGCATTATCAAGCTCTACAACTTTTCTTTAGAACTCAATCATATAATATCTCTCATCGTTAAGGTAGCGTTCGTAAGAAACGTTTTCGTTCGACCGTTTTTTCTCCGACTTACTTTGCAAATCCGACTACCACGAAAAAGTCTTTTCATTTTCCGGGTTAATATATAACCTATGACTCACAAATAATGTGGATTTCTATTGGTACCAGAATTTTCAAAATCGGTTCAGTAGATCCAGAGATTACTCCCTACAACGTTACAACACTCACAAACTTTACCTCTTTATAATATAAAGTATAGAGTATAGATAAATGCGAAAGTTTGGATGGATGGATGGATGGATAGGTATTTGTTACTCAACCACGCCTGCAGAACAGCTAAACGGATCTGGATGAAAATTGGCACAGAGATAGATCATAGACTGAAATAATATACATAGGCTTCTTTTTATCCCGGAAAATTAAGGAGTTCCCGCGGGAACCAAAAAACCTCAATCCACGCAGACGAAGTCGCGGGCATCAGCTAGTAAAAACATAAGCGTTGATGTTTTCGGGTCAGTAATAATAATAATTTTTTCCTTAATTTACTTGCAAGTTACAACTCAAACAAACGTCAATTTTAAAAATATTGTTTCCTCGAAGAAACTCTTCTGTTATTCTTTTTAACGCATGCTTGGTCACCAAAAGGTACCGTAACTTTTTAATTAAAATTCTTTTATATTATGTTTTAATGTGATGACTTCTCTCTCTCTCTCTCTGGGCTTTTCCGCACTTAAGCACGAGGTGTCCGTTGTGATGTGATGACTTATATGAGCGTCAGATTTATTGCCAGGTCCAGATTTTAATGAGCTATGGGATGGAGACTCGGAGTGGTATACCTAAGTTTAAATACGAATCATGTTCCACGTTACCCGTTGTCCTAGGTGAGCGACACAAGCGACACCACGCAACGCGACGCGATACGATGCCGTAGAAAATGACAGACGTATATATCTACGCGACAACATAAACGTAACTTCATTTTCTATGGCGTCGCATCGCGTCACGTCGCGTGGCGTCGCTTCTGTCACTCACCTAGGACAACAACACGGACTTGCTGTAGCCTGTACTCTCTTTTTTTTTCGTTTTCACTCTGGTGTTAAATCCTGAATGGCTTCAAACAATTACTAAATATTGCCCGCGACTTTATCCGCGTGGATTTCAGTTTTTGAAAATCCTGTAGGAAATCTCTCATTTTGCGGTATAAAAAAGTGGCCTACAGTAGTGGCGTAGTGGTCAGTCCCCGAAATGCAAGCTGTCTCTGTGCCAAATTTCGTCGAAATCGGTCGAACAATTGGGCCGTGATAACTTGGCAAACAGACACACTTTCACATATTTTATGATATATGAAATTAGAACGGATAAACACAGTCAGTGTTGCTGTCGAGCGTTGTGTTTGACCAAGCCTTTAAGTACCGAATGGAATGAATCCGTTATGAACCTGTTCCACTGATAAGAAACCCTATCTTATATCAACCTGACAAACAGGTGAACGACTCAAAAAAACGTTTTATTTCCCTTTTAATCTGTTAGGGTAAGCTCGGAGCAAACAGAATTATCGAAGGACTTTATCTGGCCCACATAACATCATTTTAATTTATTTGTACTACGATTACCTTACCAACACATGCTCCAAGTAAGTAATGTAAATTATGATGGATTCGATTACCTAAAATGTTATCAATCTCATATGAGAAATTAGCAGATCCATAGAAGAGCTAAAGTAACCGATGGCGGTTAGCTCAACGGTTTACGAACAAGGGGCGTTCGGAAAACTGAATGACAGTGGGGTCCTAAGGTACTGAATCCAGCAATCACAGCGGCGACGTTTGGACCGTGGAAGTCTCCACAAGAGAACCATCTCTAGCAGAGGACATCTATTGGATGACGCGCGACATCTGTTCCTGATTTTTTTCCACCGAGAAAGAATTATGCGCACTTGTTAGGCAACATCATGAGATCATAAAACGGATGCCAATTACACGAAAAACGTTTATAATACTGTCTTCTTTTGTCCAGCCTTAGTTTTATAAAGAACAATCACTTAACACATACAAAACATGGGAATTATCCCCAAACCGTTATGACTTATGATCAAGTAACACGGTCGCAAGTCAGCCAAATGACAATTCATTGAGAAAGAGAGCATTCCTCTCATCAGATTCCTCCTTGTACCGTATGCTTCCAGATAACGACTAACGATGTCGTGAGAAGTAAGGCAGATTCACAATAGGTGAACTTTTGTTAGTTCGATGAGGAGATCATCACAGATGGCAAGTACCGTAGTAGTCTTGGAAGCGCGCTAACCTGAAAGAATGTGTGGGTACGGCAGTTGATGAAACCTGTAGGCGGTATCATTAATGAGTTTTATCTATACTTCTATACTAATATTTAAAATGCGAAAGTTTGGATGGATGGATGGATTGATGTGTGTTACTCAATCACACCAGAACGGCTGAACGGATCTGGATGAAATTTGGTACATACATAGATTATAGTCTGGAATAACGCATAGGCTACTTTTTATCCCGGAAAATTAATGAGGTCCGAAAACCGAAAAACCTCAATCCACAAGGATGAAGTCGCGGGCATCAGCTAGTGCGGCATAAAAATGGAAATTCGCGTAGTGGCAGCGGCTTTGTAGGTTGCCAGAACCTTTACTAAGAGAATTTAGACTTCCAAATTTACCCAGTTGGGTATCGAACGCACGAATCCCACACACAAAACCACAGCTGCTGCGCCATAGAGATCGTCAATATAATCGATTTAGGATTGAGATGTTTCCCTTCCATAAACCATCCATGAGGTTGTAAAAAAAAAGAATTTATCTTCGGTTGTAAAAGTCACTTGAAGTTAAAACAAGTAAGTAATATTCTGTGGTATAAATTTAATTCATCTCATACCCGTAAGAATGTGTAAAATTACAAGACGACCTTTCGACGTTTTATACCAGACTCCGTAATAAAAAGTAAAAATCATCAAGTCGCATCAAATAAAAATCGCTTTATTATAAACGACGGAAGATTCGCAATTTTCTTCAACGAGTGAAAGTATAAAAATTTGAAGACACAATCAACTGGCGACGTGATAAACACTACATTATACGAAAGTAATTGCCAACAACTTATACGTAAACCGTTTTACCGCAATCAAATTATTTCTTTGAGATCTTCGAATTAATTTTAAAGTCTTGACCCTAAAGTCACCTTGTTACTGACACGGATACTGGTCCCTTAGTACCAGTCTTGACATTTCGAAAACTTTGATGGTTTTTCGAATTTTGTTATTATTAATTTCGTAATTTGTTTTATTTTTATTTCAGAGCCTGAAACAGGCTGACACCTTCTTTTTGTTTCTTCTGTACTGGCACCGATTTTAATTTCACAAATTATTTGCTAAATATTATACTGGCTATTTAGATTATTTTCTAGACGTTCCGCTTTTTTGCAAAGCGTCGACTGATCAAATGATAATGCGTTTTACTACGCTACTGTTTCCGGGAATTTAAGAAACAAGTTCAAAACAAAAGTAAACTTGAGGAGAGTTGGAACACAATGTTAGATCTTTGGATAAGCATTGGTGGCAAAAGATAACATAATGTAAACTAAGGCAGGCAGTTGTAATCTGGGAGAAAAAGCCCGATGGGCTGACGATATCACGATTCACGACTGAAACTGGAGTAAACTTGAAACAAACGGTAAGTTATGTTCGACAAGATTAGGAAAGACTAATTGTAGCCAACATTGGACAAATAGATGCAAATTCCGATGAAAACCCTGTTCTACATTTCTCCAACTCTAAAATCTTTAGCTCTTCAAATTGATAAATTAAAAGACGCAGTTTGATTTCAATCTTAAAAATTTTTTAAACTTAAAAAGTTTATTAAAAAGTAGAGTGGAAATCATTTTTGTTTGTAATCCACGATCAAATAAATTAATCAAATAATAAACACAGAAATGATGAACTGTGTACAATTAGTTAAATACTAGGCGAACATGAGGCTATAGGAATAGCATCATGAATAAAATATTTAATCTGTAGTCTTTACTTACCTTGCGCCCACTATCACCTGGTCCCTCGCCACGTCAAACAGCAGTTGCGAAAATGATTTGCCGTCCTTATCTTCAAAGATATCGCTATCTGACGCCAACAGGTCTGCAAAGTACGAGATAACGCATTATATTCATACACTGAAATACATTTTATGAAAAAACTACGGCTATAAAGTACGTGCGCGATTCACTTCATACTGATACTGTGAATGGTGCATCCACACCAGACTCAAAGATATCAACGATATAATTCGATGTTTGGTAACCAAAGTTTAATGGCATCCATAGATCCAATGAAAAAACAAATAATCCGAATTCATTTCTCTATTTTTATTCGTGGTATTTCTATTAGACCGTTATTGAATTATAGATTTAATTAAATTAAGATGTTTTGTGAAATGGTGATAAAAAATACGGCTGAGTTTGATGTGGGCTGTTCTCAGACCAGGGCACGTTTGGAACCCTTGTAGATTTAGTTTTAAGACATATCGTCGTTAATTATTACATCACGTCTTATACTTTGTAAAATCAACGTTTACTGTATAGGTACCAATTTTGGATAAATATACTTTGACTTGAAAGGCAACAAGTTATAAACCATAAGAATTCAAAATTATGCAGGGACGACAAACGTCGTAAGTAAGTGTTTCATTGTATACGTCGCGTCGTGTCCAACGATAGACGTTGCATGCAAAGCAACAGACGACAAGAAAACCCTGAGGTTCTGTTGTTTGGGCCGATGTATACGGAGCTTAAGCAGAATGTAGATACAGGTTCTGATATGGAATCCTGCAGATATTCAATAAGGAATTGAGATTGCCATCTGACATCTGCACTACTTTAGAAATAAAGTAATTCTGCACTCAGGATTAATGATTACCCACTTTTTCCTTGAAGGTTCTAGATAAGAAATACTAGAGATAACAAATAACGGGCACCGGTACCCGTAGGATGAGTTTGCACATCTCCACAACTTAGAAACATTTTGAGTGTCGCAATACGGTGACGAAACTATCAAATGGAAAGTATCGAGTTCTCCTTATTTTTCGGCTAGTGCCCCTACCAGATAGCCATTTTGTAAATAAACCGTAGTAAGTTAGAATGTACGACTGTAAAACAATGGGGTTTAGGTCCAGTTTCTACCTGATCTAATCTAAATCGACCAACGTTGTCGAAACGTGCCCACTCATACTAAGGGCACACACAATATGATAATCAATTTATTTATCTGGAGACCATTACGTGTACCTAGTATAAAATGTAGAGTTATTTCTAACTTAGGGCTAATTTTTCAATTATCGGAGGAATAAATTTGACGTTTTGGCAGATTTTCAATACAAAACCTGTCAAAACGTCAAATTTATTCCTCCGATAAACTTTATCTGACGATTGAAAAATCAGCCCTTAGTTTAATTACAAGCGAAATCGTAAGATAATTATTTTATAAATCAAGCCTGCATGGAAACCAAGAATGTGTAGAGCAACATTTCCGTGCAAATGGCTTAGATTACTGCGCGTAAAAACTGAGCCTGCAGGCACCTAAAGAGGCTATTTAGCAGAGAGCCTGATGTTATACGAAATAAATTACTTTATTACACGATAGTAATATAAACTATAATTACTAGTTTATAACTTCCTATGCTTGGATTTGGGTTAATTTTTAAAACCCGTGGGAACATTCTGCCCTAAAAGTAACCTCACCAACCAAAAGTTTGATAACCATTTTAAAATATTTTTATGACGTCACAACTGTGAATTTCATACAACTTTCACACTAGAAGCGCGTTTTTAAGTTTGATAAAGAGTTGCTGATTTGACTGAGTTGTCATCATCCCTATTGTCTCTAAAATTTAAGTGTACGTCTTCGGGATACGAGCTAGCTATCTCTGTACCAAATTTCATCAGAGTCGGTTAAACGGATGTGCCATGAACAGATAGCAGACAGACAGGTAGACGGACAGACAGAAACAGACAGACATACTATCGCATTTTAAATAAATATATGGATTTTAGTTAGACCTAGACTAGAGAGCTTAGATAGTCTTTTATTTAGATGATGACAAAATATAAAAGGAACAAGTTAGCGTTGGTAGCTGGTCCAGGATCAGTTTATGAGGTCTCGCATGATGGAAACAAGTTGTAATGAAGTGTATTTATAACCGTTGTAGATATGGCCGGTCTAGTATGTAGGTGTTGCAAGTTCCACAAACGACATCCTGCAATACATTCGCGAGGTCCCTCAACTTCCTCACGCAGATACTTACTTAGGTACCTACTAAGTAGTATGTAACGTTAACTCTTCTTGAACTCAATTTATTCCACTACTAGAGGATGCTCGCGACATCGCGTGGATATGAAAATCTGTCTGTCTGTAACGGATCGACGTGATTTTTTGCATGGATATAGAATATAGATGTTGAGGGCCCGAAGAGGGACATAAAACCCACTTCTTATCCCGGAAATATTCATTTCATTTAATAATTAGTATTCTCTTCGAGTTAACCTTAGTGTAGCGGGGACAGGGGGAGTGACGTACCTATTAGTTACTTTTTATCTCGAGAAATAAGATCCCACAGAATTTTGAGAAAACTACGCGGACGAACCGTGTTTCTATATAAAACGGCACAATCAATATTATTTCGCAAGACCACCGGTATAGAGACGTAATTTTCAATAATGTTTAAGACTCGAGAGATTTCTCAAATGCTCTTAAGATTCTTGTCATAATCACTAACCGCGCTTTACTAGTTTTATCGAGGTCGTTCCAGCATTTAGAAGATTATAAATAAGACCTAACGTAGACTGCTAGTTTTCTCTACAAACTGACAATGAGTCGGTGAGAAGCGGCATGGACAAAATATACGTATAATTATTCGTTGAGAGCGTAGAATTAGATTGTACGCTATCAAAGGATATTTTGTACCTCTTCTTTGGATAAATTTATCGGTGTAGCTACTTGCTGTAAGTCATATACTACTTTACGACCGATTTTGTGGTAAATCCAAATCCGTGTTAAAGTAGTGCTCAGACAAAATTTGATAGCGGCAAGCACAAGATCGCAATTTCTGATTGGCTGACACTTTGATTACTCAGGTCACAATTGTCTGCGATGCAAAGTTGCAGCAAGAAATTAATTCAGCCAAATACAATATTTGCGATGTTCGCAATGTGATAGGTAATCATTATCTTGCTAGCTCGCCTATTTTATACCTACTCGGAACTTCTATCCTAGTACCGAGTACCGACTAGTTATTATCGGTCGTCTGCGATAGTCATAAGACCTGCTAAGCATTAAATATTTGCCAATCAAATTAGCTTACAATATTTGCTGTTCATTTAGTTGTATTTAGAACATATATTTGCTTTTACAACTTTGCCGTTATACGCATATTACTTATTAGATGATGCACGCGACTTAGTCCGCGTGGGTTAAGTTTTTTTATTTCCCAGGAAAAAACTCTTTAATTTTCCGGGAAAAAAGTTGTCTATGTCCTTCCCCGGGATGTAACCTACCTCTATACCAAATTTAATCAAAATCGGTTGAAGAGGCGGGCCGTTAAAGCGTAGCAGACAGACAGACACACGCTTTCGTATTTGTAATATTAGTATGGATTTGGGATTTTAACATTTTTAGTAAGATAATGAAACATTTGCCAAAGATTCGATTTGGTTTGCGTTGTTACTCGTAATTGCAAATTAATTACGAGGAAACCCAAACCCAAAACCCATTAATAATTATTTTTTTATTAAAAAGAAACTTCTAGTAGGTAGGTATTCCGCTATGACACACTATATAGGCGAATAGAATCACGCATTTTTATCCGATAGATAAAATTTCTTATTGCACTGACATTATAAAAAAGTTCATGTCCGAATGCCGATAGTACCGTTTGGATACAAAATGTTCTAATATAAAAAGCTTCATTTATCACTAAGCTTGACCGTCGAGAATCGTTTAGACACGCAGCATTATATTTCCCAATTCTGTCCCGCCGAAAAGTTATAAGGCTTCGATATACAGAGCGCGCGAAGGCTACGCGTCTAACCCTCCTCGCTTTCTTGACGACTCAGATCTGTACTTATCAGCAAACAATTATATCATTATGGATGGAGATTTTGTTCGATTCCTAACATGGAAAAAAATCGTTTTTAGGGACTGGCAATTTTACATTTCTAAGGTATGATCGTTTAACAAACTCAGGAACCCAGCTTTGCTGGACTCATGTTTTCAGATACAAATCACGCAAGCGAACTTCAACTTTCGGACATTATGAAAGCGTTGATATTGACTGTTCTACGCGCGTTCCCATTTTCCTTATCTTTTTCAAACAGTCTTCTGTATTACAAATCACATTCGCTACACATGTTCTTTTTGACGTCAAATGGAGGCAGTTGCCAACGCGCTTCTAGTGTGTCCGAACCTTTAGGGTTTAAGCTTCAAAGCACAAATCATTCAAAAGACAGACATTAAATTCATGAGCGATCGAAGACCAAGTATTATGCAACGCATACTTAAAGTTCTAAGACCTAATATTTGGTACTAAGATATAATGCTCAGATTATAATATTATATGTTATGCATAACATAATGTGAAAGTTGTATGTATAAAAAATAGATAGCGACTTAATTGACACTCTCTTTTATAACAACTAGATTGGCTAAATAGCTAGCAGAGTGTAGTAGACCGTTCGAAATATGAAAACTTTGCTAGCTATCTAAGTAGGTATCTCTTAGACTCGAGACTCGAGACTCTAGACTCTAGATCTCTTACTTATTAATATTAATGTATAATGCAAATTAAATTACGTTTTACTTTACGTTGGTTAGGTAGGTACGTATTAACTTAATTAATAGAATCTATAATTTACTAACCTAAAACGCGATCACAGCCTGTCTAAAAACATAGGTACTTTATATAGGTATTGGAGCTATAAAATATAATGCCTGAAGAGAATTTACATAATATAAGCCTTGCTCATGGTGATTTGTTACATATTAGCTATATCTTTGGGTACAATTGGGTTTTTGAACTCTCTACTTTTTATCCAAGCAGTGTGTGTTTGTTTGTTTGCCTTCAATGAAGCCGCAAAGTAACAACGGATCAATGACATTTTTAAATGCATAGAAATAAAGACTGTCAAGTGTTAAAAAGATCCCACGTGACTTTTCAAAATCTAAATTTACGCGGACGATGCAATGGTGGAAATCATCCATGCTAATAGTATAAATGCGAAAGTGTCTGTCTGCCTGGACGCACCCTGAGGAAAGACAAGGACACTCTACGCAACTGTTAATCCCGTAGAATCAAATACTTCCCGCACGATTTTCAGAATGTTCGTTCATGAATGTTGTTGTTGAACACAAAAACCCAAAAACCAGGTGGATGAAGTCGCAGGTATCGTCTAGTCATAAATAAAATTCTATATTTTGCTGGTCGAGCAATGAATGCTAGGTAGTTAGGTACCTACCTACTCCTTTTTTTTAATTTTGGTAAATGACATGCTAAAATATTTTGTGTAACGCTCAAGCAAACATCGATAACGATCGTCTGTCAACAAAAAATGCTGTAGACGTGCTTCCTTTACAAAGATTTTAGGGTTCAGTAATAACAAGTCCCGAGATCATTAGTGAAACCCCGAAATATTCCCTGAGTGAAACCGTCTAGTCTAGGCTCTCGTTTTTTATAAAGAGTCGAGAATAATTTCGCGACATCAAAAATTAAAGGATTGAGAGGAGAGCCAGGGCCCCAATCATGTAAGAATTGTTCATCAAACGTTAAAGATTTTTGTCAAAGTAAAATAAACAATGAAAGCATTGAATTAGAGCTCAATTTCGTCTGCCCATTCTTATACGTTTAGGGCATCGTACATACCTAAACGTATAAGAATGGGCAGACGAAATTGAGCTCTAATTCAATGATGTCATTGTTTATTTTACTTTGACAAAAATCTTTAACGTTTGATGAACAATTCTTACATGAATGGGGGGCAGGTCTCGTTTGAAATCTAGTTAATGACCTGCATAGATATTCATTTTTTGATTTAATATAACAGACAGGCAGATTAACTACAGCATTAAGAAATTAAGGTATGGTTATATATTTTGTTATTCTTATACCTCTAGATATACGTATTAGTTTTTTAGTACAGCCCAGTTCCGGCTACGTTATATTGAGATTTAATGACTCCAATCACTGAGCAAAAACTACATAATATAAAAGCTGGCCAACTGCACACAAAAACTAAAACCAGTTTCAGTTTTCTGAATCGGTAGTTAGCTTCCTATACCTATACCTAGAGTAGCCAAGAAAGGTTCATAGTTTTTTGTAATAGTACATATTGTACAGCCATGGAATTGAATCAGCCCATTGTAAATGACATTTTAAATAAGAGAAGATTACTTAGTGTATATATATATATTATTGGTAGTAATATATATCTACAGTTACTTTGGGATTTCCTTTAGGTAAAATAATCTTTGGATGTACAAAACATTCCATGAAGATGAGGGAAGACAAGTGTAGACAATTACTACTTTTGGGAGATCCTCTATTTAGTAATCACTAAAAAACAATTTATTTAAATAGTTGTACCCATACCATACAATACCCATCTAGACTAAAAATCTGTAAGGGTCTTACCTTGTCTGTTGATTATCCTGAAGTCATCTTCGGGGAGTTCTCCCTTGCTGAGTGCGCCGAGGAATATGATCGCTGCAACTTTGTATATCCCGAACATCCTGCTTGACGGCTATGTACTCTGCAACAAAGAAAATTGCAATTAAAACAATGCCCCTCGTCTTTTATAGACGCCACTGCCAACCTGATAATCAAATAGCAAAAATAAAATAAAATAGAGATGGTTTGCTTTAGTTTTAAGATACCGTGATTGATTATCATCATCACGTTTTATAAGTTTCGGACGTCAATAAGTGTACAGTGTACCTAAATTGAATAAATAAATATTGATTGATTGCTATTATCCAGTCTAGAATAGTTATAAGAGTGCACCAAATTGGGAAAAGCAGTTCTGCACACCACCCCGCATTTGCAGAACTCAACTGTTATCACCTATGACAACGACATCCGCAGGGCAGCCTATAGCAGCAATAGCCGTTGATTATCACAATGCAACAATCTTCTTTGTTGCGATTGGCCATGATATTTTTGCAACAACTATTATTTTAGCCAAAGTTGATGGAGTGTCTAGTAATCATGGTAATTGCGTCCGTCGCGCCTCTGCCAAACTACGATGGTACGTAGGTATACCTCCTGATTACGAGTAAAATGAGAAAGCTGGGGATCCCACTTAGTGACTAACTTTACAGCGTAGGTAAATATTCACTACATAAGTGAGCATTTAGTCTTCTGCCTTAGCTAAAACTTCAAATTCCACGAAGAAAAGAAAACGTTTAAGTAAACTGTTGTTCCCATGTTATCATGCCACTGTCAATCTTCGCGTCCATTTGCCTATCTATCTACCGTGGCTTTATCTGTACATACTTAAACTATACTTTAAGTAAAAATGATGTTTTAATTCAACATTTTAAACCCCGATAACATTACGCGCGGCTGTCCCTTTTTAAGTTTTTACAAAAAGTTCTGTCGGGATCCGTTGACAGCTAGTTAATGATCTTCATCGCCTTATCTTTTTTCTTTCCCTATTTGCTTTATCTTTACTTTAGGTAAGTATGTCTGTATCTTACTGATGCAAATTTAATTGTGTTATACTAGCAGATGCCCACGTCCGCGTGAAATAAGTTTTTCCACGGGAACTCCCTAATTTTTCGGGTTAATATATATATAGCCTATGACACTCACAAATAATGTGGCTTTCTATTTGTACCAGAATTTTCAAAATCGGTTCAGTTGATCCAGAGATTACCTACCCCCTACAACCTCACAAACTCACAAACTTTACCTCTTTATAATACTAGTATAGATAGAACTAATAGTCCTGTGTTCTGCAAAAAGTGAAAAAATAAAAGTAATTAAGTAGTAGTCAAAGTAGTTTGTGAATTGTGTTGACTTTGGACCTCGGACTCCACAGATATTGTATTAGTATATTGCTGTATGTCGTGTGACTTGTGAAAACTAAAAGAGACGATATTTTGCTTGGCCGTAGAGCAAGGCCGGAGGTCAAGATCCTCAGCGAAATAAGGCCGATCTATGGTCTCCTTAGTCTTCCACAAGCCACGGTCTGACACCGCTAGGCTGAAAAACGCAGCCGCAAGCGCGCTGCTGGGGTTTTCCGTCTACGTATATCTAAATAACTACCTATATACTTTGGTATCGACGAGGTGAAGGAGGAGAGGTCCAGGCCATGGCCAAGTTTTAGTGGACCAGAAAGTGACCTGTGATTTACTCCTCCAATAACGTGTTAAAAAACATATCCTTACTCTTTCCATCCACCAGGCGTGATTGCCTATCGATATTTAGGCCTACTAACTTTATGAAAATTAAAAATATACCAGTAAGTTACTACAGCATTTAAAGTAAGATAATCTAGAAAAAGTAGATTTCAAACTTTTTGATGTCGTATAAGTAATTACTTATGGCAGTGTGGTCTGATATTATTAGCGTTTGATATTACGACCGAAATCATGTTTTTTTTTCTGGCGCAAAAAAACCAATCACCTGGTAACTGTAACTTGCTAACTAGTGATGCGAAAGATTCGAGAAGTCCATCAAGTTTAATCCTACTACAACATATCATTCTAAGTATTCACTATTCACTCATTGAATAGGTAACTTACCTATTCAAATTATTTTTCGGCATGTCATAGAGGCTTTATTTGATGTTATTTTTTATACAACGGTTCTGCTCCTAACTATAAAATTAACTAAGTAAGTAATACTGTTATGTAAGACGTAATTATGTAAACAATTTATACACATTAAAGACCCTTCCTTTGGGATAGAATCCGCAATCAGCACACACTACACAGTATCACATCTTATCTTCAATCGAATAAAACATTTCATCACTACTTACTAAAATATTCAATAAGTAACTGACTGTAAAAACAAATCTAATCATTAATCGAATGAAACATTTTTCACATCATTATAAAACATAGCAATCAATAGAGACGACAAATTCCGACTGTGTGATTGAATGTTATGGCCACGACAAATTAATACGACTTAATCGCTCCTTTTAATGAAGTGGAGAAATGTTTCTTCATAATTTATAGCGTTTATTTATCATTCACAAGCATCACTGAGGATTTTGACTTTCTAAGGGTTTTAAGAGCTACTCTTGATTAATTGTGCTGTCTGTGTCTCAGGGTCTAGACTCTAGTGTATCTGTGCATCGTCATTGTCAACGCTAGGGATCAAGACTCTAGGCTATTCAGAGTGCCCAGTGGGAGATTTTCTTCCGATTCGATGGCGTGTCAAGTTACTTATAGCTATACTAATATTATAAATGCGAAAGTTTGGATAGATGGATGGATGTTTGTTATTCAATCGCGCCAAAACGGCTGAACGGATCTGGATTTTTGGCACAGAGATATGTTATAGTCTGGAATAGCACATAGGCTGCTTCTTATTCCGAAAAATTTAAGAGTTCCCGCGGGAACCAAAAATCCTCAATCCACACCGACGAAGTCGCGGGTATCAGCTAGTTCCATATAAATGGTAGTTAACGTTCTCATAACTGGCGCGGTCGAATACGTAAAAAACATCCACTCGGCCTGCAGACGAACAGCAGTTGGCATGCAGACCCAGTAAATACCTACGTACCTACTGCATACTGCATCAGTGTGAACTGCACGCGGACAGTCGGTTGGCAGTTGCTTAGGTACCTATGTACACTGCATCCCAATAGGGATGATGACAACTCAATAGAATCAGCAACTCTTTATCAAACTTAAAAACGCACTTCTTAAAAACGAATTTCATACAACTTCCGTTGTATGAAATTCGCAGTTGTGACACCATAAATTTTCAAAGCACTTTTTTAGGGTTCCGTAGCCAAATTTGGCAAAAACGGAACCCTTATAGATTCGTCATGTCTGTCTGTCTGTCTGTCTGTCTGTCCGTCCGTATGTCACATCCACTTTTTTCCGAAACTATAAGAACTATACTGTTGAAACTTGGTAAGTAGATGTATTCTGTGAACCGCATTAAGATTTTTACACAAAAATAGAAAAAAAATAATAAATTTTGGGGGTCCCCATACTTAGAACTGAAACTCAAAAATTTTTTTTTCATCAAACCCATACGTGTGGGGTATCTATGGATAGGTCATCAAAAATGATATTGAGGTTTCTAATATCATTTTTTTCTAAACTGAATAGTTTGCGCGAGAGACACTTCCAAAGTGGTAAAATGTTGGTCCCCCCCCCCGTAACTTCTAAAATAAGAGAATAATAAAACTAAAAAAAATATATGATGTACATTACCATGCAAACTTCCACCGAAAATTGGTTTGAACGAGATCTGGTAAGTAGTTTTTTTTTAATAATTTAAAACTTACTACAAGTTTGTACGGAACCCTCGGTGCGCGAGTCCGACTCGCACTTGGCCGGTTTTTTTCTATAATTAATTTAATCTATATTTTAAAATGGTTATCAAACTTAAAACTAACCGAGGATGTGAATTTTAAGTCTATAGAAAGATCCTCTATTTACTTAATTAAGTGCAGGTAGAAATAATTTATTTTTGATATAGGCATCATCCGTATTCCCAACAACAAAAAGTAGCCCGAGAGCTTTTTAGTTATCTGCTTAAAACTTGAAATAAAATGCTTTGTAGCAAAACATCTTGTGCTATTCTGGTACGCAGGAGTACGTGAGGTTACAGGCATCTGCAAGGCCCTACAGTTCAATTCCTACAGTTTCACTTGTGAAGTTGTGATGTGATTGATTGTTATGATCTCTGTGTAACGGATATATGGACCCGCCCGCGTGGTGGTAGTTAGAAATAAAATGATGTTTCTCACGACTCTTGATAAATTATGATCATTGTTGAGTAGGTAGCATTCAACGCTCAACCTACTTCAAAAGAATAATACTTAATATCATGGTAATGCAGCGGCCAAGTAGACATTTAACTACCTTTTGTACTACTGCACTTCCAACTTGTAATACAAACCCGCATACTAGATGATGCCCGCGACTTCGTCCGCGTGGACTAAGTTTTTTCGATTCCCGCGGGAACTCCTTAGTTTTAGCTTATGTCTTTTCCCGGGACTCAACCTATCCTTGTACCAAATTTCATCAAAATCAGTTAAACAGATAAGCCGTAAAAGCGTAGCAGACAGACAGACAGACACACTTTCGCATATTTATAATATTAGTATGGATGCGAAATTGTGTATGTCGGTCTGTTTGCTACGCTTCAGGGCCTATATTCAACCTATTTTGGAGATAGATTACATCGCGGGAAAGGACATTTTTATCCCTGGAAATTAAAAGAGTTCCCGCCGGAATAACCTTATACCTATTAAGTACCTACTCAATACTCTTTATGATTTCATGTCTCATGATAACCAATCATGATGTAAGTATTTAAATAAATAAGTTTATAAATAAACACTTGTTAGGAAGGTAACTATGATTATAAATTCGCCTGCGCATTACATTATAACTCAAGTACTCTTAATAGGTTTGCTCTACATATCGAGCACTCACTGATTTAGATACACATCGAGGCAGCCATTTTAATGTGTAGATAAATAAATCTTTATTACTCAACGCGCGATAGAGTTTTTGCTTTGATGCAGTGAACATAACAGGTTAGGTACAGGATCCTGGGCCTGATCTAACTACTTACGTAATGCTAATTTCCACCTATGATATTTAAAACATATAGATGCGTTCCCCGCGCTTTATTTTGGCAAGAATTTAAGAAGGCACTTGCCCTCACTTGCGTACATTGCAGTTAACAACAGTGCAACTCAGAATCTATATTCATCACTTTCTAACAACAGGTATAGAGTATGTTAACCTTTATGTTCTTTCCCTTTCTCCGCGTACGTTTCACTACGTAATATTTGCGCCGTTTTTTAGTGCAATGATGTTCGCGTATGCCGCGTCTATTTGTAATAAGTCGTTGATTTCCACCGACAATCTTAAGCCGAAACTTCGATGAAAGTGTGTAAGCAGTCATCTCCCAAAAATTTAAGGATTATCGTTGAAAACGGGCATAAGATAACTCAGCTCTAGTAGAGAGCCACGCTCACGGTATCTGTAAATAGTTAAATTATACGTAATCAAAATATCAGGAATAAGAAGAACCAGAAACGACAGCCACCACCTCAACGAATTATAACTAATAAACTATTGTGTCAATGAGCGGGTCTGAGTCAGGACTGCAGATACCTCAAAGAACGGATTCACGAAGGGAACTCTAATGAAATTACCGGGACGGGAACGGAAATTCCCGGACACTGCTAGACAAAGGCGGCACAAGACCGGACTCTGAAATCACTGAGTAGGGGATCACTGTGTAGTGGAAATCCTACAGGAGTCGAATGTCCAGCTGTGGACGCGCCAACATGAGACCTGGCGAAGTATCGACCTATCGTCGCAGGTCGTCATCATATCATCAAAGTACCAGCAAAACGACTGGATCTAGAAACAAGTGTAAAACTCTACCACCGAACCCGCGGTGGTAGAGGCTTGACTTATCATAAGTGGCACAAGGTGTCCTAAATCCACAGACCATACTTACTACTCGGTGCCTAAATCAAATCATTTCATTTCAAGATTTTACATTTATTAGGTTTATCTGTGAGTTTTTTAAATTGTTTTTATTGCACCCAAGCGAAGCCGGGGTTAAGCCAGCTACACATTAAATATTCATAAGATGTGTATAAATAATAGCGCGTCCGCAAATCCAGTTTAACATTCAAGTAGCTACAGGTGTGTCGGGTTCGGAAGCTTTATTGATATTGCCGATAGCGTGATCTATTTCGATACTGCGGGCTGATTGCCTAAGATTATTTACCCGTGTAACGACGCTGAGTATTTACAGAGATAAAGTGCTTTTTAACCTAATTGCGTATGAAAACCTTTGGAGCCACTGAGCCAGGGTAGACACTTCTTAGGCCGCGACGAGGTTTCTTTAGTGAACCAAAGAGTTCGCTTGGTTTGATTAATTCAAATTAACTAAATAATCAACTACTATTACTTACTTAGTACTTACAATAACTATATGTATCAATTAATTATTAATTAGGTACTTAATGAATAAAGTTGTTGATCATTCATAATTCGTTTATTGAGTAGAACTTTACCAATTCTACTGTGATTCTAGACATTTCGTGATAATTTTAGAATTCTTCGTTTATCATTCTCAAAACTATAATAGGTACCGTAAATCTTAACTAGTAAGTTATATATCTTAAAGCCTCCGACTTTCTATTTCAAACAGGCAAAGTGGTCACAGGCCACAGCCCTGAGTATAATCATCGCGATGTCATTGCCACCTCTAGAATATGTAACTTGATCGCGCTAAAATATCTGGCTACTTAAGGCTTTACACAGTAGGTACAGTATTCAGTAAATGTGGCATTTTGAAGGACTGACTGTTTTGGGGAGTTAATTGCAATGATCAGAAATAAAATAATGAAGTAACTAATCATTTTGTTTTCTTTTACAAAAAAAATCCATTACAGACTTACGGTGTAATTTAAAGTAAACGCCATGTATGATGTAACGGATTGTTGACAGCCCTGTGCTTAATCGTGATGAGCCCGTCTAAAGAAAAATTTTACATTGTAGATATTTACCTATGTCATACGTAAAGATTGTCCTATGTCGGAAAATGAATAATTATTAAATTTATATTAGGTACTCATCTCATACGAGAAGGCAGTTTTAAAAAACGTGTTACCTTGCCTATTTATTTAATTGAATGTCATTGACCTTTAGGAAAATGTTAGCTTATCTTGTCGAAATAATCTACCACTTTCGACTTTACGGCAGCTATGGCATGGAAATTATTAAGTATACTATTAATGAATGCGTATCCTGTCGTCATGTGTGTTTAGTAATCTAACACATTAATCTGGGATTAAACTCAACACTAACTATTTAGTTAAACCAAGAGCCTTATCTTTGACGTTATCTGCCTATAGTGCATAAAATACATTTATCTTATACTAGATGATTCCCGCGACTTCGTACGCGTGGATTTAGTGTTTTTTTATTCCCGCGGGAACTCTTCAATTTTCCGGGATAAAAACTAGCCCGGGATACAACCTACCCCTGTACCAAATATCATCAAAATCGGTTGAATGGATGAGCCGTGAAAGCGTAGCAGACAGACAGACATACAGACACACTTTCGCATTTATAATATTAGTATGGAATATGGATTAATTCTCAGTCCCTTATAGATGAAATTTTTGTAAGAATAGGGAACCTCAATTCAATCATCATAATATATTCTTACTTATTATCTCTAGAGGTGGGCTAAACTGTTATAACTAATTTTTCAATGAAATATACTGTTATAATATACTTTTCTAGCTGCTGTTTTAAAGTGTTTCTTACTTATCTGATATCTCTACGTATTATTGCAAAAAATCGATGTGCGTGTAAAGTACTTACTACTTTCATACTAATTTTAAATGCGGCTCCTTCAAATGCAACTTCACGGCCCCTTTGCACCGGATTTGCAATTGTGATTGAACAAGACGTGACTGACGACGTTTGAAGATTTGTTACATCTGAATAAATCGTTCTTTTCCCCGAGGGATTTTTAAAAACCCTCGGACGAAGAGTATCAAAGGGTAGGGAAGTTGTGAACGCATTCAGATCTGTGAAACCGTGTAAAAACCTCTACTTAGATCAGATTTAGAAATCTTATAGCTCACAGATACTATTTTAATTTTAGTAGAGCGTGTAAAAAGTTCATTGACTATGGTATGCTTCGTATAGAGTCAAACTTCATGTGTATGAGGCGCGCTCGAAGGGCACTCCTGTTAAACTATCTTGCGTTTTTAGGTTGGGTAAAAAAGAACACCATAATTATGCTTTAATACAAATATTTCCGAAGCACTTACAACTGATAACTAAGTCGCATCAAGCCGATTGACCTGTATTGATAAGGAATAAGTACCTACCTATGTTTACTCAAATGGTAGTAAAACTCCTTTAACAGATAAGCTGATATAACCACTCGTACGTAATTACACGCTACAGGCGAGAATAAAATACAGTAAAATAAAATGTGCACCTATTTACTGAGATACTTACATACTATCTATACTAATTTACTATTACTATTACCTCTTTATTATAATACCTAATAGTATAGATTATAAAGAGGTAAAGCTTGTGAGTTTGTGAGGTTGTAAGGGGTAATCTCTGGATCTACTGAACCGATTTTGAAATTTCTGGTACCAATAGAAAGCCACATTATTTGTGAGTGTCATAGGCTATACATATATTAACCCGAAAAATTAGGGAGTTGCGGTGGGAATTTAAATTTAAAATAATTGCATCTGCTAGTATTAAGTAATTACTTAGTTACTTGCCTAGGCGCTAGAGATAGTTGAGTCGGCTAGCTTTCCATTTAGGTCTAGGTTGGTCGGCCCACGGCGACTATTTATTTTGTCGCATGTGCAAAGTCAGGGGATAAGAGAGCCTCTTTTCAGAATACGACACATCCATTTTCCATGCAGCTCAGGTTTATTGACGAATCACGTTTTTTTTTATCCACTACAAGTAAGCCCTTGACTGCGATCTCACCTGATGGTAAGTGATGATGCAGTGAGTGAGTAAGTGATGGTTAGTAATGGCGGCACGCCTTTGCCGGTAGGGTGGTAACTAGCCACGGCCGAAGCCTCCCACCAGGTCAGACCAGGGAAAATTCAAAAATTATAAATTCCCAAATTGAGCCTACCGGGGATCGACCCCGGGACCCCCGCACGTCTCACACGTCGCGGGTCGGGAACGTCTGTTATGCCTAAGTAGGATCAAAATATGAATAAAGGATTCAACACAACTAAACCCTACTTTAGTCTCTCTTTTTTACATGGGAAGTTATGTTAACTAAGTATAAACATTACATCAGACTACAGACACGAAATTAAAACCTTAATTAAAAAAATATATCAATTAAAAACAATCGCGGCCAGTCTGTCCGCCCGCAGTGCTTTCAAAAAGTTAATTACCGCGAACGCGCACCACTTATGGTGGTGATATCACAATACGCTGTTAACACAATAAACCCGTATATCATTTTTGATTTTTTTTTTATTGCTGAAGACGGCATCGGCATTGTATAAGGCTATAAGACACTAGCTTTAATCTGGAGTCCCGACACAAAGAATATACAAAAAAAATACTAAGCGTCTCCATAGTGCATAAATAACTGAACGCCCTCACTTTTAGCAGTTTATTTTTAACTTTACTAAAAAATAACACGTTAAGTAGTCACACGTTAGCCTATGAGAGTCACTGGTTGTTTGGGCGTGCTTTTTTTCTCTTTTTTTTTATTTTAAAGAATTACCTATTCAAATTAAAACAATGAAATTATCTATACATTAAAATCTAAATTAAAACTAAATTGAAACCTAAACATTATAAAAAATATCATCTAAGCCGCTGCAATGAGGCAATGTGCCCAGAACGCTGGCTGCGTTACCCTGCTGAATAGCCAAACTTATTATTTTTTATTATAGTTAGCGGCAATAGAAATACGCACTCTGTGAAAATTTCAACTGTCTACCTATTATACTTACCGCTAACAGACAGACGGACGGACGGAGGGACAGCGGAGGGTTAGTAATTGAGTCCCGTTGGCACCCTTTGCGTACGGAGCCCTATAAAGGACTCACTAGCTAAATTATGTAGTTACTAGTCAAATAAATATTATAAATGCGAAAGTTTGGATAGATGTATGGATGTATGGATGGATGTTTGTTACTCAATCACGCCCCAACGGCTGAACGGATCTGGATGAAATTTGGCACAGAGATAAGTAGATTATAGTCTGGAATAACATATAGGCTACTTTTTATCCCTGAAAATTAAGGAGTTCCCGCGGGAAACGAAAAACCTCGATCCACGCGGACGAAGTCGCGGGCATCAGCTAGTTACTATATATAAATATTATAATAGATACTATTGAGAAAGCTCATACATAGAGGCTAGAATATTCACTACCACTACAGCCCATTAACGTCCCACGCACTGCTGGGCACAGGCCTCCACTCTCATAGGAAAGTGGGAATTAGAGCTATGACCCACCACGCTGCTCCAATGCGGGTAGGCGGGCTTTAACGACCATTATCATGTTAGTGATAATTACCGGGACCGACGGCTTAAGGCCCCCCGCTACTCCAGCCGAAATTTCATTTTGAGAGACGGGTAACAGGTATCTCACTCCAACGTCTGTTACCTGCTGCGAATGGCCACAGTATAGAATAATAATAAAACGCACCGCTTTTGCATAAATTCTTAACTTCGTAGTTAGTTCCATAATCCATTCAAGTTTGCTCTGTTAGTTTGCGCGAACTTAATAATTATGTTTATTAATCTTAATACCTTATGTACGATATCGATTACCTTAAATCTATAATCATACTATAATCCTAACCTAACCTAAAATGAATATAAGTTTGATAAAAATATATCCATACTTCCATACTAATATTATAAAAAGAAAGTGTGTCTGTCTGTCTGTCTGCTACGCTTTCCCGGCCTATCTTATCAACCGATTTTGCTGAAATTTGGTATAGAGGTAGGATATATCCCGGGAAAGGACATAGGCATAGGCATACTTTTAATCCTGGAAAATTAAGGAGTTCCCGCGGGAATCAAAAAATCTTGATCTACACGGACGAAGTCGCGGGCATCAGTTAGTTACCTATATATTTCTTATTAAAGTAATATTCATAGTAAGTAAGTAGTATATCATTATACTTTTTTTTCATTCATTTAATACAAGTAAACAAACTGTGATCTTAGTTGTTAGTAGGTGTAGTCTAAGATTGAAACAAATTTTCTTATTGAATTCTACGCGGTATCAACTCAGTACGCTAAATTGAAAAAGTAAAAATAAAATGAAAATATAATATGTACTAGAATTAGCATCGTATTAAATAATCATTACTTTCCAAGCATTCTAAATTTTTTATTCTTACCATGAGTATCTCGTTTAGTTCGTATAAGAAGGTATGAAAATATATAACCTTCAATCAAATGAAAAAATATAACAAAAATAATGTTGATACAATTCAATTTATACTTTAAAGTTAACTAAATAAGGTAAATTTTAAAACAAATATTTTACAACAGTAACTAATTCTTTGAGTGCGAGGCGAGCTAAAGGCGAGTCATAAAGCTTATGTTGTATTGTTTCTATTGTATTGTATTGTTTGTATTTCTGGCGAACAGAACAAGTTTTTATAACACAACTGCTAACTGTCATCCCAATAGCATTTGGATACATGATAGTACTACTTATTATGTTTCATTATAATTTGTATGTCATAGGAAAGTGTGACAGCTGATATTTACTTGTATCCTATTGATACTTTATCAAGTGCAAGGTGCTAGAAACCCAATAAAAACGACTAGATAAGGAATTATTATATCTTTTATTATTTTTAACACATATTTCACAAAGAAGGTATAAACAAATAACAACATTTATATAATAAAATAAAGCACGGATTGACGTGATTTTTGGCACGAAAATTAAGGAGTTCCCACGGGAACCAAAAAACCTCAATCCACGCGGACGAAGTCACGGGCATCAGCTAGTTTCAGAATAAATACTAAAAATAAATACTACTAAATAGAATAAATACTAAATAAATGATTTATAGGAACACTAAATTAGATATAAATTAAATATAAATATACCTAAAGTAACATTAAAATATCAAATAAATTAATCGAAAAGTCATGTAAACCCACATTTAGAATAAAGCCAGACAAAGAAATACTTAATAAATACAGATTTTTAGATAGGGTCCAAACACCACCAAAGAGATTTGGAGATTATAAAAATTACACACAAGATTCACCTCGCAAAAAAGCACAACGAAGGATTACCAATCTGATCAAGAATGAAAAGATAAGTGATGCAACTAACATTGACACGTGGTTGAGAACAATCACCTTATCAACTATCCCCTCCTCTAAGACAGCGGTTAGCCATGACCGATATTTATTATGCATCAATAAATATAAGTCCTTCCGTTGCGCTACACAAACAACAAAAGATTTTACAACCCCGCTTAGTATAGAACACAGGTGTGCAAAAACATCTGATAAGGATTGTTTTTATTTCAACGCACCTGCAAAATCAAACGAATGATTGTGTTTTGTTCATAAGTTATAATCCTTGTTATTGTATGTGCGATGTCTTTAAAAAAACATCTCAAGCGTGCATATGTTTCAGATGTTTTTTTTAATCGTACTAAATAATACCGAAAAAGATAAGATTAAGATGCGTAATAATAAAAAGAGTCATGAAGCCTATTTGGATAATAGGTTAAACTTAATTTACCTAAAAACCCCACATTTTCAAATTTCAATACATTTTTTCTAAATCAAGCAACTAATCGAAAGTAAATACTACGGCTACAATGTAGTAATAACTCGAATCAATTTGTATCATTATTTTAATAACATAAATATACAGCATATTGACTCATTTTAATAGGTATAAAATATTTTATCATTACCTACTTTGTCATTTTCTTATAAGATACCATACTGAATTCGTTACACTATGGCAATTTTTGGCATCGTAATAAGCCCAAGGCGCTTGGGCAACCTGACACAGGTCCATCTGCGCTGAAGCGTCGAGAGTTACTGACAAGATAACGTAACTACGGCCCATAACTCTCAAGCAATAGGGTCGACAATTCTTTGTACTCGCTTTCCATGTGATTTGAACATTTCATGGAGACATGCGAGAATTAAAGTAATCAAGAATATAATTTGAAATACGATACCTACGGCAAAATTAAGAGATCCAATTCTTAATTTGATTGTTTTACACCTATACTGAAAGTTTCGTACTTATAGGCCGAGCCATTTAAGAGAAAAAGCCTTTTTGCTCTTTTATTCTTCATGACTTTGGAATTTTTTTCTATCGAGAAAATTTCGTCCAATCATGTTTTCAACTGATCCAAGACTTTAAAATATAATGAATTATAGTATATATTAATTTCAAATTTTTCGATCCACGCGTTTCATACTTATATCGATTTTAGAATCGACGAAAACGGAGAACGCGGCGTTAACCTGCTCTCCGAGGCACGGGGCTGCAACACCGCCAACTTCCTAACTCCGGGCTAGTACTGAGAATTCCTAGTAAGAAAAACCCAATACTTAATTATGGCCCGACCCGGGACTCGAACCCGAGACCTCGTCGGCCGCAGTCGAACATGCTAACCACTAGACCAACGAGGCAGTTTATTACAGGACTAGCTAGGCTAGAATATACAGAAGTCAATTGCTAACAACTTAAGGACCACAACACAAAAGCCTCAATACCGCTTTGTGGCTTTCGAAGACTGTTCAATCAACATTGAATGTTTCCATTCTATGGAGAGCTGTACACAATTTGACAAATACTGTTAGCACCGCATACTTATTTATATTTATCGCTTAGGTTTATTACTAAACACACAAGAACTACGTAGAAATCCTAGAATCATGTAGGAATATGAGAAAATTATAGGGTAAAACTAAACAAGTAGACGCGAACGTGATGATACAAAAGCGTTAAACGCTTCTTCAAGTTATGAAAGCCTGGTACCATGGTACCTAGATACTTAAATGCCTAGTTACTATTTACTAAATTAAACTTAGGATAAACATGTTTATACAATTAAATCCATTTACTTACTTACATATTATGTGAATTTATTTAGGAGACATGTTACGCATGCGGGCCTAAGTAAAGTAAAGTCTATAGATCAGCGAATAATGTTTGAAAATACGATATGGGTGTTGGGAGTTGGGACGTACCTACTGGATCCGAACTGTCGATGCACATAAAACGTAAGGAAGGAATCGCTATAAATATAGGACAGTTATGACATAGAATTGGCAGGAATTCTAAAATTGAGTTTGCATTTTTCAAACACTGATGTTTTTCAAGACTAATATTTTTAGAGACGCTGCTCTCGGTGGAGGGACTTGTATCCTTATTCGTATCTGCCACACTGCAGTGATGCCAGTGTGGTAGGGACTAGTGGAACAGGCCGATTGAACGAGGACCTATCGGTTTGGTACCTATTTGATACCGATATCTAGTGACTAGTATCGATATCGTTGTTATTGTCGCATAATGTGAGAACTAGTTATTTATTTAACATTTTTTCACATCACTGTACAAAACAAACGCTACGTGCCTGCCAGCATGTCGGTCACAATGAGCGCACATATCGCCTGAAAACAACTATTACCTATAGTGGACGGAACAATGGACTCTTAGAACTAAGCCAACAACGAGCTACTGTGCTCAGAATAGGTACCTACGATACGTTGAACCTAGCGATCAAAGCTGGTCTGGATAAGATCATGGGCGCAATCAAAGTTTATAACGCGAGCAATAAAATGAGATGGTATTATACATACAGTCCACGCCTGTACCGCTATAAATACTCCCAATAAGACTTCAACCTGTTATAAAACTGTCGGGTATAGGAGTCTTTACTAGCAGAAGTTTTAGAAGGGTCATTCGTACCGAACACTAGCAATTGAGCGGCACTTCGCCGTATAGGCCCACTAGCAAGACTCAACAATGCATCAAAAATTAACTAGCTAATAGCTAGTGTTATAGTTACTGAAACTGGCATATTAAGTAAGCAATTTACTTAGTTTTAAGTCGGTACCAGAGACGACATTTAATAATCTCAAATTGACTCAGAGCAGAGTATCGAACCCGGGACCACTCACTAATAAGATCACAGCACCACTGTGCTGGGGAGGTCATCAAAAATCTGATATCATTCGAGCTGTACTACCTACCTAGTTATCTACTAGTATACACTGCCCAGTCTGAGGGCAGGTATAAAAAGGCTGTTATCAATTTTTATAAGATTTATAAGATTTTTATAAAATTTTTAAATAGTAGTTTATGCAACTGTCATATAATGAAGGGTATTAAAACACGAGTGTGAGTTTATGAAACGAGCGCAGCGAGTTTCATAATAGTAACGAGTGTTTTAATACCCGTGTTATATGCAGTTGCATACACTACTTTATCTTCACTAATGCAATTTATCAAACAACAAGAGTAAAAGCTGACAATAGTTTATCGCGTACGTGTATTGTCACAGTGAACTTGCCGCCATTAAAATCTAACCAATGAGAGCGCAGCTGCGCGCGCAGGGCCAATCAGGAGCGAGCGCGTGCTGTTCGTTTTTTATTTAATTGGCACAAGATCTTACCAAAGAGTTTTGTGTATGTAAGTTTAGTAGTTTCGACGAAGTTTTCACGTATAACCCAACTGTTTTCAAAAGCCAGCCTAATATCAAAATTTTATACAACTTGTATGAGGATTTTGACATAAGGCTCGCCAGGTTAATTGGTCGCGTTTTATTGATGTTATAATGAGATTTTACGATATCGATGTGGATATTATACCATCATGTGAAATTGCTTAAATTGAGTGTTTTGTTATCTGCGCTATAACAGTAGTAATTATAAGTCAAGTATTGGAAACATAAGTAGAATGTTATAACATTAGTGTAGATAAAGGTTTTTTATATGGTTTTTATATTGTGTAAGTACATTGGACTTTAATAGACCAAGAAGTTGTAACCATCTATGTATCTTACCTCATCTTTAATACTTATTTTTGTTTTGTTTATTGTTAGTAGTAAATTTAACTTTTGGTGTAATATTTTAGCATATCTAAATAACTCAGATTAATTTAATTCATGTACATTGTGTCGCCTTCATTTTTTAAAATTTTAAATTGTTAACCCGTGGATGGTGTGGTGGATTACACATTTGTTAATATTTTATATTAGTTGTGATAATTAGATTTAATGTGTAATTGTTAATCATCCCCAATAAATAAAAATTAAAAAAAAAAATTAAAAATTATAGTTAAGTAATTATCAATAAACAATTTATTGTTTAGATATCAACAGGAACTGATAAAACTTTATACCTAGTTAGTTACTTAGTTGTGTTTTATTTACATATCTTTAGACTGAAAGTACTTACTTAAGTACTTACCTATTATACAAATTAGTATATAAGTATCAAATTAGTATATAATTAGTATATAAGGGGCATCAAAGTCAAAGTAAAAATAATATTTTTATTCAAAACTAGATGAGCCCCGCGACTTCATCCATGTGGATTAAGGTTTTCCAATTCCCACGGGAACTCCTTAATTTTCCGGGATAAAAAGGAGCATATGTCCTTCCCTGGGATACAAACTATCCCTGTACCAAATTTCATCAAAATCGGTTGAACAGGGGGGCCGTGAAAGAGTAGCAGTGGTCTGAGAAGAGCCCACAACAAACTCATCAGTTTTTATTATTATCACTATCTCACAAAAACCTTATTAATATTATACTGCGACAGTAGACAACAGCTATAAAAAATGTACATATATGTAGTTACCTGGTTACTGTGAAATTAACATATTTCATTGAAACTGTAGACAGGCAGACTGTTAATTACATTATCATCATTTCATTAGTCAATGAAATCATTATCATTTTTATACCTTTAATCATTGAAACTAAAATTCTACATCAATGCCTTTAATAATAAAAAAATAGGTTGTCAATGAATACAAACTTCAACAACAGCTAAGTAAGTACCACCAACTAGTTTGTTTAAATGTGTGGGTAAGGTAAGTTAAGTAAATAGGAATTTAACTTAAATAGATAGTTACCAGTTACCACTTATTATTACTTCAATACCTTGGTATTTATTTACTGCCTCGTTGGTGTAGTGGTTAGCATGTTCGACTGTGGCCGACGAGGTCTCGGGTTCGAGTCCCGGGTCGGGCCGTAACATGTATTGGGTTTTTCTGACAGGAAATCCTCAGTACTAGCCCGGAGTTAGGAAGTTGGCGGTGTTTCACCCCCGTGCCTCGGAGAGCACGTTAATCCGTCGGTCCTGCGCCTGATCTCTCTCCGGTCGTGTCGGATTTTCCGTCCCATCGGGCTATAAGAGTAAAGGAACAGAGAGTGCACCTGTGTTTGCGCACACACTTGTGCACTATAATATCTCCCGCGCAGATGGCTAATCTTTCTGGAGATTGGCCGCCGTGGCCGAAATTGGGTCGGGAGGACATTATTTATTTATTTTGTTTTCTATTAAACATTGTACCCATTTGGACCAAGTACCTTCATGATTGTACTTAATTACTTTACATAACTGAAGATTTATAAGTAAGTACTACCTACCACAGAATACTTAAGTTAATACTTAGTACATTTCAGGTACAGAGGAATAACTTAAGTACATACTAAAAAAAATAAAAACTACTGTAAGTTACTTTTGCTTACTGTACTTGTACTACTTTTACTTTTTTATGGTGTAAAGTAAAGTAAATATTTATTTGGAAATATATGATACAGACAAAATGTTATTAGGTTATTATGTACAAGCATATGTTATCGTTACCGATGTCCAAAAATTTAATTACTTAGTGCATGCAAACATTAAAATAATTAAGTAAGTACTTATTTACTGTAGAAGTACTAAACTAAAATTAAAATTAAGATAACTAATCAAACCAAAAATTTACACTTCCACAACTGCATTTCCATAACCCATACACAAAATCAGACCATTGAAAATTTTTATAATGAGCTGCGCAGCTAATTTAGCAAGTCACTTACTTGGAATAACCCATAACCATCTGTGCAAGTTATAAATAAAGACAAAAGCACACAGAGCATCAGTACAATAATGTCTTCATTTAACAATACAATAGCATGTTAGGATAGTTCCCTGCAACTCACAAGCAAATGGTTCAAACACATGCAAATTGCCAGCAATGAATACAATACAGAGTCATTACCAGGCCACGCTGCAATTTAGATGAGGCCAAACTAATGATTGAGACTCTCTGATTGTAAATGGGTTGTCTTGTGTGAGTAATATTGATGTGGAAGTGTAGAATAATAAGTAGTGTGATAGTTAAATAGGGATTGATATCCACATTACTCTTGCGCCTTGACCTTCCTTATTCATAAGAAAAATTGAGATTATTCTTGTTGAATAGTTTGAGAGATCGAAAACCTATGCTAGATGGCTATTTTAAAATTAACACGAAATTAAGTAGGTACCTATATATGTTAGCTAGTAAGATAAGTAAAATCTTAGATATTTCAATTACAATTTCTTTATGGAATGTTACCAAGATTACTAGACGCATTTCCATTTTCCACACTGTTTTCTCTTTTTTTTTGTCAACTACAAGTCAGCCCTTGACTGCGATCTCACTTGATGGTAAGTGATGATGCAGCCTAGGATGGTAGCGGGCTAACCTGTATGCGGGTATGGCAGATATATTAAACCCATCCCCTAATAGGTTTCTACACGGCATCGTACTGGAACGCTAAATGATGTAAAGATGATTACTTAGTTTATGGATTGCCTTTCATTTATCTACCTACATAAGTACATTGCTGTATAATAAGAACTAGGTAGGACCTAACTACTTTAATATTACCCTACCTTACCTACAAATGCTGAGTGATTCAAAGCGAAGCCAATTCAAAAAAATTGGGGCTAAACTACCTAATTTAATGTCAACAGCAATGGATATGGATTCTGGTGAGTTTAATCACTGCTAATTTTTAATAACTCAACTCAGCATTACCAATACCAGCAGCAGCATTCTATCAGCAGCGGCAGCAAAGCAGATTTTTTCTATCCATTTCTATTGGTCTCTATGCTATCGGGTGCGTTCCGAAATACACTGAGAGCACTGAAAGTCCCCAGTAAAGAGCACTGCCAGTGCTCGCAGTGCTTATAACGGAACACACACATCATTTCTAAGATTTCTATTTTGAAGTATCCACATAAATATTCTATTTAAAAAGATGTGAGTATAATTTATGTAGTAACTAAGTATTTAATTTGGTAACAATAATGTTAGAAGTAGAATATGTTAGTTGAAGTGACTTGCTGTGGAACGTAGACCCTATCCTATACACAGTAAGTACAAAGGGCTATAAATCAAAGAAACGAACCTCACAAGTTGGGTGCGTGGGTTCCCTGCTTACCGTAGTTTCGCAAACCACAACCTGCTTGCAATAACATTTAAATAGGTACAACCCAAGCCAGTAATACGATACAACGTAAAAATAAACGGATGCATCGCTAGGTACTAAAACAAAAAAACTTAACGAGTACCGTCTCGCGAAAAAGTTGGATGTTACGAAACAAAACACGAAACTTTTTGCTTACCATAAACGATATGTGGGTGAAGCTGAAGTAGAAACTCTCGGATTGATAATAATCACGTTCCTATACTGAACGAAGCCCATTCTCGTCCAGGATTACCAGTTTAGATCATTGTTTAATTCATCACAATACTTTTTGTTAGGAAGCAGCAACTTGTAACCACTGTTTATTTTATTTTGTTGACACTAAACGAGGTTATTGCCGCTCGTTAAAACATCTGGAGTTTCGGAGGTTTCACTTCGCGATTCAAACTTTACAAAAGTTATTTACACTGAACCAGAGGATTGAAAACATGAAACAGATTCATTGTAAATCATAAGCACGCGCAGTAAAAGACGACCGAGCAAGTGGTTGCCTCGCTGAGAAGTTGAAAAAAAAACAAAGTTGAGCGGACCGCGCCAGCCCGCGAGCAGCACATCAACACACTTCGAATTACGCAGCCGTGTGCGTGAATGAAAATGCGCATTGCGCGCAAGAAGAGCCGTGCGGATAGTGTTGCTAGCGTCTCGTGAATAGATTCCACTGATAAAATGATAACGTAATCTTATCTTTATAATATTGAAAAAGTGAAATTCTGGATGTGTGGATCTTAGTTACTTCTTCACGCAAAAATTATTGAACCGATTTGGCTGAATTGGAATGCAGATAACTTATAACCTAGAATCTAGATTAACCATGGGCATTGGCGTATCTAGGGTTATTTTCCAGGGGGGGCCTGGGCCCCTACTACTACAAAAAAAATCTAAAGACAGACTGGAAGTTCTGCCGAGCGATCGCGTAACTTCTGCATCAATCATTGTTACAGTATCAATTGTTGTAATTGGCTGAATTTATTGCATTCTTGCTGCGTCAATGGATTATGTCCAATAGTGGAAGAGTGTTAACCAATCAGAGGTGATTGCGATGTATCAATGATTGATGCAGAAGTTACGCGATCGCTCGGCTGTTTCGTATTTTGACATTTATCCTACGGAGGTTATGTCAAAACATGAAACAAATGGTGCAGATTCGTCATCTTGCCGTAAGGCCCTGGTTCCTAAAATGCCATGGTCAATGATCACAAGGCAGAGTCGCAAGAGAGACAGTTATTTAACTCTGAAGCCTACTGAACCTAAGATTTTGAAAACATCCAAAAAATGATTTCTTAAAGATTACAGAAAAAATTTTAACTCAAAAGTCTATGGTCTTAAAGTAACATGATAAATTTCTCAGCAGGTATTGTTCGCATAAATTTACTTTTGCAGTTAGAATTTATAGGAGAGCACAAGTCAAATTTATTACCTAGGTACACTGTTAAATTTGTTTTTGGAATAAACTGTTGTTAAGTAGGTAGTTATAAATTTACTGTCACACTGCACCACATTAAAAAAAACAACAGCTCGTTAATCATGTTTATTGATTAGCTAATTATTTAGACCAACTTTAATTTATGTTTCTTCTCTGCAAAAAAATTTAAAACTTTTTCCGGTGTAACGTATTTTTTATCATACTCATTTTCTATATTAAGAAGAGTAGTGCTTCAGAGCAAGAGAGGTTCTCTTCACCCATAGTAGATCTCAGCCACTTCTTAATTCTCCGCATTGCTGAAAAGCTGCGCTCGCATCCGGCTGAACTGACTGGGATCACAATTCCAGCTTGAATTAATTTAAAAAGATTTGGGAACGTTTACCAACCATTTTTACCATTTTGGTACGGAACCCTAAAAAAAAAAAGATATGCTATGCATGGTTAAGGCTGTGTTCCGTTATAGACTGCGAGCACTGTTCAGTGCTCTTTACTGTGGAGAAATTCGTTCCGTTATAACTGACAGTAAACTGCTGCAGTATCCTAGGGAAATATATGACGTCATTAATCGACGCCATTTTTGTACTTTGAGCACTGGCGTTTTCGAGGTAAGGTGCTCTCAGTGTTTGTCTCAGTGCTGACAGCGTTCCGTTTTAAGCAGTACCCAGTATACCCAACTATAAAGGAACGGCTTCGCAGTGTACTAAAGTGACGTCACACCTTACAGTGCTCGCAGTGTATTTCGGAACACAGCCTTAAACATACTGTTTACAAAACTATCACACTGATCGCGAGCAATTTACTCTTATCCATTGAGAAGTTCCGTTCTCCATCTCCGGAGATATTCATCAGATCTTCACCAAATTAAAATGGGACCACCTCTGAAGTATGGCCTACCAAAAAAAAAAGAATTATCAAAATCGGTTCATAATTGGCGGAGAAATCGCGTAACAAACTTACAAAAAAAACATACAGTCGAATTGAGAACCTCCTCCTTTTTTTGAAGTCGGTTAAAAACAACTTAATTGCGACAACATCCGAATGGATTAAGTTCTTTTAAAAATATCGTTGGCATCCATTCCCGGGATATAACGTCGTATCCTTATATACGCAGCTTAATAAAAATTACATTAAGTACTTAAATTAGATTAAACCAGGCAGAACTTTTTAGACTATTAAACAACATCAAATCCCAGAGTCAGTCCCCGCCAAACCACAAAAGCTTACGAGATACACGCACGTACATAGTACTATGTACGTGCTATTGCTTTTGTACGTAGTATTGAACTTAATTCTAAGTACTTTTAAAAATATTGTTGGTTCCATTCCCGGAATAAAACGTATCCTTATATACGCAGCTTAATAAAAATAACATTACTTAGATTAGATTAAATCGGGCAAAACTTCTTAGACTAGCAACATTAAGTCAATCCCCGCCAAACCACAAGCTTACGAGATGCACGCACACTACAAAACTAAGTTTGAAGTTTGAACGTAGGTACCGCCCGCGCACCAACGTCCTTGCGGCCACCGACCGCTTGCTTACCTCCGTCAACACCCTTAAACACGAACTTTATGTAAATGAATACACGTAGTGATTCAAAGTACATTGCCTCGTAACGTGGGATCTTTAATGATAGATTGCTAATGCAGTATTCAGTGGATACTGAAATAACTTTGTATATTTAAAACCAAAATATGTAAGTATTTATTTACATAATATTAATTAATATACAAAAAACAGTAGGCTTCTGTCTGAATGGTATCTTACGAAATAAATAAGTATGTAATTTGAGTCGAGGTTGGTGATGTTCAACTCCGTGCTAGGAAATAAGGCGATTTTATGAGTTTTGTTGATTGCAGATCTGATGCAGGACAGGGAACCGGGTTCGATTCCATATCAGGATAGTAGCAACTAGCAGGCTATACCGGAAAATACAACTTGGCGCAGTAGGTACATGATTTGTAATTTGTATGTATTTGGTAGTAGTGAGGCTTGACGGCTGGGAACCAACAAGTCAACCTTGTCTTACCGGAATAGTTACTAAAAACAAAAGTAAAACAAATCCTAAAATTGTCTACCTGCCCCCCTAGCATGGGCCGAGACAATTTTCTCCCCGAGGAAAGGATAAAAAATTTATTCCTAAATAAATCAATAAAAACGCTAAATAACGGTGGGTAAATAGTCCCGCGAGTCCCCGTGAAATGTCTAAAGGGGATAAACTTCTCCTCTCCCCTGTTGCCGTGCTCTGAGAGGTGGATAAGTTAATTTTATCCCTTGTCAGTGGATAAAATCGGGGGATAAATTTTTTATCTCCGGCCCATGCTAGGGGGGCAGCTGATTAAATCCATAAAATCAAATCATGTAGGTAATTAGGTAACATGCGCTTAAAACAGTTTCATTTTATGTAAGTAAGTAGATACCTATTAGATACCATTTACCAATCAGTCGTATTTAAACTAGCTACAACAGCAGCAGCAGCAGCGGGAACTTCTTCATTTTCCGGGATAAAATGTACCCTATGTCACCCTCCAGCCCACAGAACATTATAATATGTTCTGTGCTCCAGCCCTTATAGCATGGGCCGAGACAATTTTCTCCCCGAGGAAAGGATAAAATTTTTATTCCTAAATAAATAAATAAAAACGCTAACGGTGGATAAATAGTCCCCCGAGTCCCCGTGAAATGTCAAACGGGGATAAACTTCTCCTCTCCCCTGCCCCCCTAGCATGGGCCGAGACAATTTTCTCCCCAAGGAAAGGATAAAAATGTCCAAAATCGTATTACAGTTTTAAACATTTTCTTTTTTTCCGTATTCGGGCTATAGTTTTCAAACTTTTATTTTTATCAAACTTAGAGATAAGACATCTACCTATTCAAATTAAGCGCCCTCTGAAATCAGTATAAATTCGTAAAAGATTGTTGTTCGAATAACATTTGGTACCTACCTATTGCGTAATATTGTATTATTATTTGAATTCAGTAAGTCAGTCGCCTTAGTGCGTAAGTAGGTCTAGACTCTAGGTATCCCTTATTCATATTGGGGTCAGTCATGAAAACTCGCCTCTTGTCTTACCTTATTAGTAAATGCATTGAACACCAACAGCTGTACGTAGGTAGGTACTTGTTCTTTATTATTATTTAAAACTAGCTGATCACGCGACTTCGTCCGCGTGGTTTAAGTTTTTTTGATTCCCGCGGGAACTCCTTAATTTTCCGGGATAAAAATAACCCTATGTCACTCTCCAGGTTTTCAACTATACCTACCCATGCAAAAAATCACGTCGATCCGTTGCTCTGCTGCGACGTGATTGAAGGACAAACCAACCAACAAACAAACACACTTTCGCATTTATAATACTTATTAGTATGATTTTTTATTTAGTCTCTACGAACAATAGCGCCTCTAGAATTATTTAAACAATTTAACTTATTTTTCAGGCTGTTTAAAAATTCATAATTATACCTACCTACTCTGCCGTGTTGGTGTGTTTTTTTTTTTTAAATTTGATGATTAGAAGATAGCGGGTGGAATTCCTCAATGCGTAATAGCAAAATACACAGCACAGCAGTAGGTACAGCTTATTCAAAGTAAATTTTTGTTTTAGGTAGTAGGTACCGTAGTAGGTACCTACTAGTAAAGGTAAGTCCATCCATACAAAGCCGGGTCGAATCAGCTAGTAAAAAATTTGTTTTAGCGGTTAGAGGTCAAATTATTCTTCAAGCGCTAAACGCTTTAACAAGTAAACTTGATAGATAAAGCACAAAACAACAGAATTTAGGTCAAGTCTGATATGAGTGTTACCGATAAACGAGCCGCGTCTAGGAAAGGCTATCGAAACTTACTTCTCATTACTGAATAATGTACGCATAATTTCTATGGATCCGTACTTCGTCTGCGTGTACGAAAACGAAATAGGTAGAGAGGAGCATAGAGATAATATTATGTAGGAGAGGAGTTAACGAAATTTCGTTCGTTTGTTTGCGAAGTTTAGTTTTAGAGAAAGAGAGTAGACCCCCTGTCTAATAATTCGTATTTTTTTAATACTAGAACATTTTTTTCATTTCAAAGCTGACCTCAGAACTCTCAATTTTCTGAAAGGCTGAGCCTGAAACTTGATTAATTATTTGAATTATATTATCCTGTACTTGAACAACAAATACTAAAATTAGATAAATATAAGAAGGAAACGAAATTATTTAATTTTTAATGTGCTTCAGTACTTTTAACAGAACTTCACAATGATGTCAATATATGGCGCTCTGTGATACCGCGAGGTCTCAGCTGTGGTCTCAGTTCGGGGCATCGACCACACAACCAACCAATAATACCTATAGCTACCTACGATCCAACCTAGAGCATGCAATTACTTAGTTTTGGTAGACTAGGCACTTAGTCAGTCCTATCCTATCTCTTAGTCTTATCACGCCTATCAAAATAACGTCCAACAAGAAGATAATAATATGAGATTATAACTAGGTACTGGGTATTCGTTTCTTTAAATATGTACAATTTGATAACGTGAAATTCGTAATTATTATATTAAATATCCTGTAATTAGCTTTATCTAGTTTATTCGTACCTATATTTTGTACTGATAGCTGATAGCATAATCTCAGAATGCTACGACAAATTCCCACACTTTGTGGAGTTAAAGACATGCATGTCTTTAACATGCACAACTGAAATAAAAAGCTCTACTTAGGTACATTGATAATATAAATATCTACAGAGAGATTAGCCATCTGCGCGGGAGATAGTATTAGCACAGAATAGGTAATAGTACGTTGCTATTAATGCATAAGTGCACACGCAGTTCCTTTACTCTCAGAGCCCGATGGGACGGAAAATCCGGAACAACCGGAGAGAGATCAGTCGCAGGACCACAGATAATTAATCTGTGCGTAGGACCGACGGCTTTACGTGCTCTCCGAAGCACGGGCGGGAAACACAGCCAACTTTCGAACTCCGGGCTAGTATTGAGATTTTCTTGCCATAAAAGCCCAATGCTTAGGTAATTAGGGCCTGACTCGGATTTCAACCCGGGACCGGTCAGCCGCAGTCGAACATGCTAACTTCTGGACCAACGAGGCAGTTACATAGAGCGGAGATAAATTCAAATTCAAAATTATTTATTTGCAGAAACATTTTTTACAATGAGATGTTGTTTGTTAGTTTTCCAGTAGGTATATAAATGTTTCACCTTATAATCAGGCGAGCAAAATAATATTAACGGATGCTTCTTCGAAATGTGGTAAAAACGATGTCCCAAGCTGGAGAACGTAGGTTAAAACTAACTCTGTCTTATGTAATTTTTTTTGTAGACACTAGACAATGTCCTCTACACCCTCCATCAAGAAAAAGAACATAAAAGAGGTGAGATCCATCTAAAAAAAAATTTTAAACCTCCAATATCTAACCTCCATGACTGTCCCACTGCTCATGTCGCAGATAACAAACCAATTTATTTAAAGTATATAGTGGATTAAAAATTCTCAAAAAAATATATTTAAATAATGAATAATTAATGTTTTAAATAACAACAGCAGCGTGAGACTACGTCTTTGAATTATTTTTTTACTAGTGACTAAAGTCTGTCCCACGACTTTTTAATCATTCATGTGATCTTATACAAACACTAACGTAACTACCCACATATCCTAAAATCCGCATCGTCGTCGCGTCTTACGAACAAATTCAGTAGCCTTGAGCAATTCGTGTAGAACGGAGGTGTCTTCGTCGTTGGGTTACGAAAATATTTCGCATTGTCCAACGGAAATTTCATTTTGTCAACTTTAAACCCTCATTCATAGAACTCTCACTATACCGTAAGTAGTTATCACCTTTACATATTTGTATTTTTTTTATATTTTAAGTATGTTTTACTTTCTAACAAAGCACATTTTAAAAAAATACTATGCTTACTTATCAAGTAAAAATTTAAATACTAACCAATCCTAATTACCGTGATTCTAATTACCATTATTACCATGACCATTTTACGTACATGGTAATTAGGCATTCGCTAGGTAATTAGATTAGTGCTTGAATGTATGGGAACTTCTAGGTTTTGACGACCTCCCTGGCGCTCCTGTGGTGAGTACTTCGGTCTCAAAAACAGGAGTTACTGGGTTCGATTCCCGACAGGGGCAATTTTGGCATTTTATAATCTTTAAAATGGTCTCCGGTCTGATCTGGCGGTAAGCATTGGCCGAGGCTGGTTACCACCCACCACTCTACCGGCGAAGACGTACCGTGCCATGTGATTTAGCGTTCCGGTACGATGTAGCGTAGAAACTGATAACAGATTTAAGTTTAATACTACCTTACTACTCTGTAAGAGTATGGGGCGCATCTTAAATATGAAGCTCTTGGCGTACCTAGAGTCTAATGATCTACTTTCAGTCCGCCAATACGGGTTTCGTAAAAAACGGTCTGCCGGTAATCTACTCATGTACGCCACCCAAATTTGGGGTGAAGCCATAGAGAGACATGGAGAGGCGCTTGCTATATCTCTCGATATCTCTAAGGCTTTCGACCGGGTTCACCCTTCTTTGCAAGCTTCCAGCATTCGGTCTCCCGCCGAGCTTGTGTCTGGATATCTGATTTCTTGAGTGAAATATCCTTCAGAGTAGTCATTGATGGCTGCGTGTCAGATCTTATGGCTATTATTGCCGGTGTTCCTCAAGGGTCTATTCTCTCCGCTACACTATTTCTGTTGCACATCAATGATCTGTTGCAACCCGGTATCCTTGGGTACATAGACGACAGCACTATAATGGAGAGATACATATCCAGTTCACGCTCAAGTAGTTCAGATACCAATGAACTCAGAGAGGCGATGGTTCAGCGGTTGAACTCTACCCTGAAATTCGTTTTAAATTGGGGTGTTCCGTTTCGCTCACAGCAAAACGGAGTCCATTTATCTTGACTCCCACTTTTCGAGATATATCCTTGCCGTCTGCCGATTGCCAATATCCTAGGCCTCGACATCATGGCCAAGATCAACTTCGGGAACGAAAGCCATGACAGCCACCAAAAAACTTGGTATACTTAACAAGGTCAAGCAGTACTTCACGCCACGCCAACTCTTGATGCCGCTAGGAGGTTGATTGGCGAAGATTCACCTCTTCTGGCGAAACTTCAAACTCTGGATCACCGCCGTAATGTAGCTGGCGTACCAGTATTCTATGGGATATATTTCTATTATAGGAGATAACTGCACTTTTGGTAACCATCGCCAGAAAAGCTGATTCAGTGTTAGGTGGATGTAGAGCTCTCCACTGATCACAAAAGTTGCAGTCTGCCTGCATTTGGATGGCCCTTTCGCTAAATATGGCCGTTCAAAGACGGTTTATTGTTACCAAAAATGAACGATAATTAGAAAAGCTGATTCTTGTACAGTATTAAAGTATGCGCAGTACCTATGTAAACAGCCGAAAAACTGACGCATTTGGATGGGACTTTTTCTAGATATCAGCTTTTAAAGACGTTATAACCTATACTTACTATGCGTTCCTGTAAAAAAATATTAGCAATTATTATGTCGTCCCGTTGATTGCTGTTAATAATTTTTAATAGTGATCAACGGCGACAAAGTTATTGCTAATATTGTTTTACAGGAACGCATAGTAAGTATAGGTTATAACGTCTTTGAAAGCTGATATTTAGAAAAAGTCCCATCCAAATGCGTCAGTTTTTACGCTGTTTACATAGGTACTGCGCATACTTTAATACTGTACAAGAATCAGCTTTTCTAATTATCGTTCATTTTTGGTAACAATAAACCGTCTTTGAACGGCCATATTTAGCGAAAGGGCCATCCAAATGCAGGCAGACTGCCACTTTTGAGATCAGTGGAGAGCTCTACATCCATCTAACACTGAATCAGCCTTTCTGGCGATGGTTACCAAAATTGCAGTTATCTCTTAGTCTATTCGGCGAGTGTACTCACTTCACCTTTCTACCACCGTGCTGCAAGGCGCCATGCGAGTTTCCACCCCTATGTCGTAGACGTTCCATCCACATGTCCGAAGCGCTTTGTGACTTTATTCCTTCACTGACATCTGTTATTTTTTTTAATTAGTTCAGAGTTATTTTGGTGCTAGTCAACACTGAGATACTAGTTTATTTAATTTTTCAAAAACTTTGTTGTTCTATTTTTTAAGTGGTCAAGAAGACTGGCGTTTGTTTTAAATTTTTATATGATCATGTCACTGAAGCATGTTATTTTAAGTTGTGTGTGTAAGAGAGTTTCAGTTCAGAGTATTATTTTAATACTATTTATTATATACTTATACCTACTCTACACAATTATTAATTTTATGAGAACTTTGCTGAATCGGTTGATTTCGTCAACGAGATCGACTTTTTTTTACCACTACAAGTTAGCACTTGACTGCGATCTCACCTGATGGTAAGTGATGATGCAGTCTAAGATGGTAACGAGCTAACCTGTTAGGGGCATGGCAGTTATATTAAACCCATACCCCTATTCGGTTTCTACACGACATCGTGCCGGAACGCTAAATCGCTTGGCGGCACGTCTTTGTCGGTAGGGTGGTAACTAGCCTCCCACCAGGAGGTGGGAGGCTTAGGCTATTTTTATTGCTGAAGCGATCTATGTTAAAATGATTTTTCAATGAGACTGACTTTTGCTTATAATTTTTTTTAACATAATGTTGGTAACTAAAGCATGTTTTTTTAAATAACTTTGAGCGCAGTGAGCTTCTTTTGGTACTATGTATTTATAGTATACTTAGAGTGAGCTTCTTTTGATACTATGTATTTATAGTATACTTAGACGCTTACGACGATGATTACGCGGTAAATCTAAGTGGGTTTGTTAAGAAGATTACTTAATATATTGATTAAGTTAACGAGACTGTTTTTTTTGTAAAATTTTGTATGAGTATGTTTGACATGCCGTTTTAAAAAGATTTTGTGTACAAAGAGTTATTTTGATAATATTCTAATAGACGCTTACTTTACGCTTACTATCTATTTGTTAAGAAGTTTACTGAATTTATTGATCTCGTGGACAAGACTGACTTTTGCTTATTAAATTTCGTACAAGTAATTAAATTTCTTTCACAATTTTAAAAAGATTTTGTGAAAATAGGGTTATTTTGATAATATTCATAATATACTTAGACGTTTACTCTAGCTAACTATATATTTGATAAGAAGATTTCTGAATCTATTTATGTTGTCATCGTGACTGACTTATATAGATAATATAATTGTTCTTTCAGTTTATTTCTATATTTTTCCACATTTTCTTCTAGATTTTTATAACACAAACATTTATGTTTTATTCATATTACTCATCACCATTATCATTACCAAATTACCATATGCATATTCTAATCACCATATCCCGGACCTCATTACCATGTCACAATTTTTCATTACCATGACCACAATAATTACCAAACACCTTATATCTCCAAGAGAATCAGATCCTGGTGAGAGGCCTTCCTCATCACTGTGATAAATGAAGGTACCCCTTTGTCAAGGTCAACTTAAAAAAAACAATAACGCAAAAAAAAAAAAATTTTTTACACCGGTCGATATTGACATGAAATCGAAGAAGTGCCCTATATTAACCTATTATTTTAAATTTAATAATTCATCTATTGTGTAAGAAGCACCTTTCCGTAAGCCACCTTTTAAGTCTTGACTTAAATAGATTGAATGTGAATTCTCTAATTGCTTTCGGAATTTTATTGTATACTAGCTGATGCCCGCGACTTCGTCCGCGTGGTCTAAGTTTTTTCGATTACCGCGGGAACTCATTAATTTTCCGGGATAAAAAGTAGCCTATGTATGTATGTATATTCTTTATAGCTGATGCCCGCGACTTCGTACGCGTGGAATAAGTTTTTCAGTTAATTTTCCAGGATAAAAAGTAGCCTATATTACTATCCCACGGTATAATCTCCCTATAATGGTGAAACACGTACTTCTTCATATTTTAACGAAAGCCCAAATGCTGTTTCATGGCTATAACTTGAGAAATTAAGGATTTTCATACAAACTCTCAACCCCTATTTCACCTCTTCGGGGGTGGAATTTTGAAATACTGTGAAACACATTTGTGTTTTCATTTTCAACCCGCAGCTCATATATCAAGTTTCATGGCTATAACTTGAGAAATTAAGGACTTTCATACAAACTCTCAACCCGTATTTCACCCCTACGGGGGTGGAATTTTGAAAAACTGTGAAACACATATGTTTTCATTTTCAACCCGCAGCTCATATATCAAGTTTCATGGCGATAACTTGAGAAATTAAGGACTTTCATACAAACTTTCAACCCCTATTTCACCCCTTCGGGGGTAGAATTTCGGGATAAAAAGTATCCTATGCCCTACCTCGTAGTATGGGCTCAAATCGTGCCAAGTTTCGTTTGAATTCATTCAGTAGTTTCGGCGTGATGCGCGGCCAAGATACAGACAGACAGACAGACAAAAATGAAAAAAAATACAGATTTGGCTTCAGTATCGAATAATGAGTGCCCTCCAAAAAAAATTTTCAAAATATCTTCAATGTACAGAATTGGACATAATAGATTTTACTGCGCAGTTTCTTACTAGAATGGCACTTCTACATCCTGGCATTCTTTTTTTGCGGGATCTCTAAGTACTAACCTTGCTTTAGACTTCTAAATTTTCAAAAAGTTGCGGACTCTTTTTCACAAAAATTCCTACTTCTAAAATAAACAGACATGGTAATGTAGCTTTCAACTTTTAAAAAATGGTTTACATGATTGGAGAGGTCCTATATAGCCTTAATAACTACAGTCTACACATATTATAGTTAGGTAGGTACAAAATTCCACAAAACCTCTTATCTCGTTAGGCACGCCGCTTATCAAAGTATCTCGCTTATCACTCCCTCAAATCAGTAATCTAGCATAAGAGCATATCAGATAAACTGCCTACCGTGTTTGGTGAGGCCGGTGTCACAGCCTGTGATATTGATACCTAAATGAGGTAGCACCGTAGGATAATATTACCGTGCCGTAGGCGTCGGCACTACTTTAGACTAAAAAAAAAGATTCCGACGAATTGAGAACCTCCTCCTTTTTTTGAAGTCGGTTAATAAGTAGGCTAGGCTACTTTAGACCACAGAATAGGTACCACTACATCCCATTACGTCCCACTGCTGGGCACAGGCCTCCACTCTCATAGGAGAGAGGGAATTAGAGCTTAGATCCACCACGCTGCTCCAATGCGGGTTGGCGGGCTTTAACGACTATTATCATGTTAGTGATAATAACCGAGACCGACGGCTTAACGTGCTCTCCGAGGCACGGGGGTCAAACACTGCCAACTTCCTAACTCCGGGCTAGGACTGACAATTTCTAGTCAGAAAAACCCAATACTTTATGGACCGACCCGGGACTCGAACCCGGGACCTCGTCGGCCGCAGTTGAACGTGCTAACCACTAGACCAACGAGGCAGTTAATTACCAACTAGGTAGACTAAAATAGGTAGGGATTTATTTACAATTATTTTCTTAGATCGCTTACATAAACAAAAAATTCACGACCTGGATTTTATCTCCGAAGCAATCGAAAGAGCACTTCTTCAGTGTCTTATGTTATATTATCTACTTGGACAACAGTACTTTTCGTCAGTGGCCAAGAGTACATAATAGGGCAATACGAATTTTAGAAGAGGTCTTCTAGAAAAGCTGATTTTTGTAATCACAAAAACCGACTACAGTAGCAATACCGGCCGAGTTACTTACCCTTTTCAATTGTTTAAATTTTTTTGAATTACCATAGAAAGTAATTTCATAATAATGACAAATTTGGTATTTGACAACTAAGTAGGTACCTACATATAAGTGAAAGTAAAATAGTAGAAATGATTAACTATTAATAGGCAACATCCCAATTGTAAGGAAAAAGGTAGTATGATATGCACAACAAACGCTTAGTAGGTAGGTACCTACCTAATAAGCAGATTCCTATTTCTGTGGGTATACATAGGTAACTACTGCTTAAATCTTATATACCTAATACCAGGTACTAAAATTCTACATCAAGCCTATACCAGCCCCCCTAGCATGGGCCGAGATAATTTTCTCCCCGAGGAAAGGATAAAAAATTTATTCCTAAATAGAGAAATAAAAACGCTAAATAACGGTGGATAAATAGCCCGTGAAATGTCAAACGGGGATAAACTTCTCCTCTCCCCTGTTGGCGTGGTGGTTAATTAAATTTTATCTCTTGTCAGTGGATAAAATCGGGGGATAAAATTTTTATCTCCGGCCCATGCTAGCCCTGCTTATACATAATATTTAGAGTAGGTACCTACAATCTACATACTGTCATAGTGTTTGTTAAAGACTTAACATGGATCATGAGATATTAACTGATGACGCAAATATATATACCAGAGTGCATAATATACTTATTACGTCATAGTAAATAAGTACCTACCTTATCTGCCTGGGTATTTAGATAACAGGTAACAAAAAGAAAAACATAAGATTTAAATAGGTAGTTTTAGGTGGTTTTAGCTCAGAATACAATAATATATTCTTGCCTAAAGCACCTACAGACCAATAAAACGTGCGCCAGAGGCTAACAGAAGTGAGGAGAAACTAACAAGGCACCAGCAAACCCTGATCTCTCAAGGTGTCGCTGGTTGTAACAAAAAATAACCTGAACCTAATATAGTTTTGTAGTTCCGGTTGAGAACGTGGCTCTTGATAAACTGGCGACGCATAGAAAGTTGTGAGCTTACCATATCGAGTGGGCCGTCAAGACTCAAGACTGCAATGATTTTAAATATCATATTTTAATAGCATTAGCAGTTTATATTAAAATTTTGATATAGAAGCAAAAAGGATTTCATGTTTATGTTTTAATCTCTAAGCCGGTTTAAAAGCTCATGAATATTGCTATTAAGAGCCATTTCCGAGGCGTCTACGAGACCATTAATTAGTAAAAAAATAAGGGGGTCTACTCTCTTTCTCTCAAACGAAACTTCGCAAACGAACGTAATTAGTCGGTTATTAGACCCACACAAAATCGTTCAATCCAATCGGTCACGAAAATTTTCTATGGATCCGTACTTCGTCTGCGAGTACGAAAACAAAATAGAGAGGAGCATAGAGATAATATTATGTAGGAGAGGAGTTAACGAAATTTCGTTCGTTTGTTTGAGAAGTTTCGTTTTAGAGAAAGAGAGTAGACCCCAAGGTTACTTTCTAGGTTGTATTGCCAATTATTGTAGATACGAATTTAAATCTTAACTGGATATGATGTCCGCGACTACGCTCGCATTGATTGAGGCTTTTGAAAAATCCGGTCACTATGATATTATTTGTAATAATGATGCCCACGACTTCGTCCGCGTGGATAATATAGGTTTATGAATATCCCGTAGGAACTCATTGATTTTCCTTTGATGAAAAATCTTGCCCGTCTCCGGGATACCTACCGGATGAAAGCTGTCTCTATATAAAATGCCATTAAAATCCGTTAAACGGATGCGCTGTAAAAAGGTACCAGACAGACAGACTTCTCACATCTACGAGTATATTACTAGTAGGCAGGTAAGAGCCGCAGCAGAAAAGGCTGAAACCGGCAAACGGCGGAAGCAGGTATGCCCCTCTTATAGAGAGTTACATATTTGTTCCGTTTGCCGTGGAGACCCTGGGGCCGTGGAGTCTTAGTGGCAAAAATTTTTTGCGAGATATTTCACCGCGGTTGATTGCCTCATCTGGTGACAGAAGGGCTGGCTCATTTTTTGCGCAAAGGATCAGTCTGGCTGTCCAGCGCGGAAATGCAGCCAGTATTCTCGCCACCATTCCACGCGGGCATGATTTATATGTATAGTAATTAGGTTAGGCTAGCTAGCTTTAATTTCTATTGTATTGTTTTCAATAAAGGCAGGTACATACATCAATTTCAACGTGGGAAATCACGGAAACTGCCAATGATCAGGCGTGGAAAATCACGGAAACTTCAAACTACTAATGAACCATCAATTTGAAAATGCTTTTTAAACCGGAAAAGTTGACAAGTAGGTATCTACTTACACTCGATAAGTAGTTAATGCTTGAAGCCCTACGGAGTGGCGTATTCCTTATGGAACAAACTCCAAAAATTAAGATTAAAAAAAAAAACCGGCCAAGTGCGAGTCGGACTCGCGCACCGAGGGTTCCGTACAAACCTGTAGTAAGTTTTACGATTTATGACTTATTAAAAAAAATTGCTTAAAATTACGTTTGTTGTATGGGAGCCCCCCTTTAATATTTACTTTATTGATATTTAATTATTTATTTTGAAAGGTAATATACAAGTTAATATTCTGTGAAAATTTGAACCGTCTACCTGTTACCGTTTTTAATATTGAGCAAAAAAATACGAAAAAAACACGTTTATTGTATGGGGACCCCCCTTAATATATATATTTTTTTTAATTTTTAGTATTTGTTGTTATAGCGGCAACGGAAATACATCATTTGTGAAAATTTCAGCTTTCTAGCTATCACGGTTTATGAGATACAGCCTGGAGACAGACAGACAGCGGAGTCTTAGTAATAGGGTCCCGTTTTGACCCTTTGGGTACGGAACCCTAAAAAAGTAGTTAATGCTATAAGCTTTTCTAGTATAGTGGACTAACTACTCAGTTGCATTAAGCAAATGGAAGAACTTAATATGTTAATAGGTAAACTGCGCTCCGTGACCGTAAGCTTTGTAGTTAGTACTACTGTTATAGGTACCTTAAGTAAGTACCTACAGCTCGTCATTACCATGTAGCGGTAATCCAACCCAAGCTGAGCATTAGTTGACTTCAAAGACATATAAGAATAGTATATTGCAGTCATTAAGTTCGTCCGTGACTTCACCAATTTTAAGGTTTCCACTGAAAACCAGCGCTGCAGCCTGCTGTAGCATGATGCTGAGCTGGATACCTGTATTTGGTCACACAACTTTATTGATATACCTATCTAATTTAATAGTTTCTTAAACAAAATATTGTGATCAAATAAAAACGTTTTCTTTCTTTCTAAAGAGCATCTGAGCTTATGGTCTTGAGGAGATCCCGAGAATAATAGCCGGTGCACCTTTGAGGAATTATAATTCAATGCGGTGCACTTGGAATTTTCGTGGTTTGCTTTTTATTATTTTTATTTTTACGAATGAATATGATGGTGAGTGAGGTAACTTTGAGCCAGGCATAATCCAAGGTAGGTATACCATTTATATATCTAACTACCTCGATTTTATTATTGGGCCTTATCCCACTACAAAATCACGCAAAAGTCAAAGGGGCATTTAATTAATTTTTCGGAATTGGCAAATGTATCTTGTCTGGAGACTGGAAGGTAGGGTTGCCAGGGTTTTGTCAGAATTTCAATCAAAATTCGTCAGTTGATTGTTACTTAAGTACCTCGGAGATTGATAAATACGTCCTGAGGAAGAAAGGTACAAAGGAGTGAAACGAAATATTGTGACCTCGAGTCTCGCTAAATGCGGTAAATAAATCAATAAATAATAATTAGGTGTAATAAATTAAACAAATAGTAAGAAATTTATGTTTTCCGGGTATATTAAAAATTCCACGCGTAGTTTATAAAGCTTACATAAACCGACACTCACGGTTTAGTGTTCGTGTAAGAAAACTTATTTAAACTTGTTACTCGTATAAGGAAGTGAGGGGATAGCGTGCGGCCGTGATCTCGGTGCATATCCGTAGGCTGATGTGTTAATTACTACATTTATTTAGAGGTCTCCAGCCATCACGATAAACCATGTCTCACTAAATACGGGTTTGGACATGGTTTTAATATCAGCAGGAGGTATTGGACTGAATTAAAAGTGGAAAACGTAGTTTTGTTTTGTCAATCCATTCTACAGTCGAAATCAAAGGAATTATTTCACATTTCATTCATTCATTCATTTAGCACACTGACAAACTGCATGCAATTGAGATTTGCGACGGTGTATTAGTACCTAATTATATTATAGCTTGGAGTGCAGTTAAAATTCAAACTTGGCAACCCTAGAATACATAGCTAATCAAGAAGCTGCCTCACAAGGAACAAGCTTGTAAAGCATAACTAATATTTCTCTTTAACCTCATATTAACCGCGAAGGCCTTACAAGTGGGCACGACAATGGCCGAGGTCGGGATACAAACCTATGAACCTAGGGTCGCGATTCGCGGTCTCTGATCTTATACCGAGGAGCTGATATCTTGAAATTAAAACGATTAAAATTATATTATCTGTGTGAATATTATAAATTCGAAAGCTTGGATGGATGTATGGGTGGATGTTTGTTACTCGATCACGCCAGAACGGCTGAGCGGATCTGGATGAAATTTGGCACTGAAATAGATTACAGTCTGGAATAGCACATAGGCTACGTTTTATCAGGGAAATGTCGACAGCGCGTTTCTGTAGATTGCCTTTTTTTGAGAGATAGTCGTCGTCAACCATAATATTATTATTATTCTAATGTTATCAACCCATTAACTATACCTACGTAGGTTAGTTAATGGTAGGTACAAGCATGTGCTTGTACCGCAATCCACAAGCCGCTATCTTGCACCTCGGTTGTAACCCGGTAAAACACTACCGGTAAACGTAAACGGTAGATGTCGCTGTTGGAGAAAGCTAATGACATCTAAAAATGAAATTTATTTAAATCCAATTTATTAATTGTTTTACCGGGTTACACGGTGGATCCAGCGACTCCCTGCGACTCGCTTGATGTCGTTCGTCCACTTTTTTTTTATCCACTACAAGTTAGCCCTTTACTGCGATCTCACCTGATGGTAAGTGATGATGCAGTCTAAGATGGTAGCTGGCTAACCTAGGTTAGGGGCATAACCCATACCCCTATTCGGTTTCTACACGGCATCGTACCGGAAGGCTAAATCGCTTGGCGGCACGTCTTTGCCGGTAGGGCGGTAACTAGCCTCCCACCAGGCCAGACCAGGGAAAATTCAGAAATTATAAAATCCCAAATTGACCCTGCCGCGGATCGAACCCGGGACCTTCGCACGTTAAGACAGCAGCGCTCAACACTGCGCCACGGAGGTCGTCAAAAACTATCCTAGGGAGCTATCTGCTACAATAGCTGCATCAATCATTGTTATAAGTGCAATCTCAATAATTATCATCGTGATTGGCTGAATTAAGGATAGGTAAGTACTCTTATTTCGTGCTATGATAGTAGATTTCCGTCAGTGCGATCGTTATACTGTAGCAATCATAAAAAATATAAACTTAATAAAGACCATGGTGCGAGGTCGCCATTCCCACTGTCACGGGACACTCCTATCGGTTCTTCGAACTAGGTAGGTATGTGCCCCACATTGCACTTTCAAACACAAGCTCAATTCGTTAAACTTACGGAACCATCAGAATTCATGCACTACTCTACCTTACATTTTATTACTTAAAAAACTTTTGAAAGGAAATAAATTAAACGAAAAGTGTTAAACGACTGATTATTTTATTTTTATCGTTGTTTTAACATCCAGCCTAATTTCGATTGGAAATCGAGTAAAATCATAATATTATGTTAGCGAAAATCATCCTATTATTTTATGTTGGATAAAAATCGACATAAGTCAAGGAATCTCGACGCAGCGGGAAACGGATGTCTCGCTCATTATTATAATGTTAGGATCACAGAACATAATATGTGGTTAGGATCATCCTTAGCATTTGCAAAGGTTAAGCAAGTAGATTGCTATCGATTCACGATACTAAAATCTAAATTAAAACAGGTAGGTACATCACCTTTAAATCTTTTTAATTTGGTTCAGGCTTGACCTATAGATGCTTTGTTGTACCTGTCTGGTTGGTAGGTATTATAAGATCAATCATCAAGAAGCTGTCCTTCCTACTTCACAATTTTTTTTTATCCACTACAAGTTAGCCCTTGACTGCGATCTCACCTGATGGTAAGTGATGATGCAGTCTAAGATGGTAGCGGGCTAACCTGTTATAGGTAGGTTTTACACGCCATCGTACCGGAACGCTAAAACGCTTGGCGGCACGTCTTTTCCGGCAGGGTGTTCAAAATCCAGAAATTATAAATTCCCAAATTGTCTCTCCCGGGGATCGAACAGCGCTAAACACTGCGCCAGCGAGGTCGTCAAAAATATTCTCAATAGGCCCCTTTATTAGGGTTCCGTAGCCAAATTTGGCAAAAACGGAACCCTTATAGATTCGTCATATCTGTCTGTCTGTCTGTCTGTCTGTCTGTCTGTCTGTTTGTATCATTTTTTTCTAAACTGAATAGTTTGCACGAGAGACACTTCCAAAGTGGTAAAATGTGTGTCCCCCCCCCCTGTAACTTCTAAAATAAGACATTGATAAAACTAAAAAAAAATATATGATGTACATTATCATGCAAACTTCCACCGAAAATTGGTTTGAACGAGATCTAGTAAGTAGTTTTTTTTTTTAATAATTTAAAAATTAAAACTTACTACAGGTTTGTACGGAACCCTCGGTGCGCGAGTCTGACTCGCACTTGGCCGGTTTTCTAAGCTATAGATGTTAGCTTAGATAAGGGACTAACTATTATTACTTATCTACCTCTGACAACGTTGTTCTGGTGCTTTGTATATTTACGTACCTACTCTGAGTAGTTACTTATTCAGAAAAGGTAGGTTAGTCCATCGGGTAAGATTTGAACCTGGATCTTTTAAAATTCAGTCCACCCTTGTAAATCGCGGAGCTATATTGAGGGTTCCACTTTTTCAGGCCCATATATTTTGCATAAGCTGCTTCATAATACTAAAGTACCTATGATAATTTGTGGATGGGCTAATTTTAAAGTAGGTTAAATAATAACTTCTTAGAATATCTGGCCTCCTGGAGGAATGATCATTGAGCTCACTACGTACCTCTAGCGGTCTAGCTACTTTTCGGCCAAAGTTGCCTGACAAAAAATTAAAAATATCAATGAAGTTGAAAAAAGATCAAAAATCTTTGCAAAGCGATAAATCATTCATCCACACCAAATGCGATTACCTATATTAACTTTCAAAATCTTATAAAAGCTTCCAATATTAGCGTTGACACAATCTGGTAAGCGGCATCAAGTGACACGGCTAAAAGTAGACCAGCGCAGCTTTAATTTTCTACAAAGCACACCATAAAACAGAACTAGGAGAGAAGGTACTCGTATGTCCTTCTACAGCGTGTGAATAACTAAGTTTTAATTTTAAGAGAGGCAGCCTAGTGGCTTAACGTCTGGCCTCCTATTCGGGGATTCGATCTCCGGGCGTGCACCTCGAACTTTTAGGAATTGTGCGTGTTATAAGCAATCAAACATCACTTGCTTTAACGGTGGAGGAAAACATCGTGAGGAAACATGTACGCCTAAGGAAATCTAGATTTACACATATCTGAGTAGGTATATTCTGTCATCAATTAGAACTTGAACCAATTTATAGGCACTTCGATTACCTACATACATATCTGCATATTTTTAGACCTAATGGTCCACTTTAGCAGACGGGCATCGTTGTATTATCATCTCCCCATCGTCGGAAGGAGAGACTGTTGCTTTTCACTGGCTGGCAGGCAATAAATCTTAAGATTAACTCACGGCGCCTACGTAGGTTATCGTTACATTTAACTGGAATACAGTAATTAATGGCTAATATTACTCACTTGGCTATAGGTAAAGCTATAAAGTCACACCTTAGGTGGCCACACATGTTCTTAGAAATTTGTAATATCCAATAGATTTGCGAAAACTCAGACTATAAAATTGATGCCGGAAATACCCCTGTATATTAATATCGGCTCTACTTTTTTGGTTAAGTAGAGTGTGCTGAGTAGTTGTATGCTTTTATTTGAAGGTATATTGTATTTTAAGGGCGCTGAAAAAGAGCAACAGCATTATTAGCAGCAACAACATAACCATTTTTAAAATAAAGCCATTCTACTCTATTCTATATCATTCCTCGCTCTCGCTCGGGAGGCTAAACATCTGACATCTCGTATGAAATGGCTCGTTTTAGTCCCATGTTGATCAATCTACTATTTTGATTGACTCTCAAAGCAGGGTTCTACTGGTTAAATTCTGCTGGAAGATCGCCTTATATGTTTAAATAAAATTTTAAATCAATATCCCTAGGTGTAATTGCTAAGAAACGTGATTCTGTCTATAATCGCCTTCATATCGTATATACTTCGAAGTACGGTCCCATATTATTATGGAAGACGTGCTTAAAATTCAACAGACGCGAAATTAAATTCGTGGCCCTGCAAAACAATAGGTATCTGCCTACCTACTCAGCAGTTTATTGTGATGTGAATACATTTTATCAATGAAATAATGTTGTTTTCAATACAGTTGTCAAACATGGCGCACTTTCAGAGGCTGTAGTTATGATTCGAAAATTGAATCTTTCGCATAGGCATCTTACTTTTACACGGTCGTGACTTACTTTTACAAGCTCGACACTTACTTTTGCAGTTTAGTTTTAAATTTACCAAGTCAATTAAAAAAGTTTAGTAGCAAGGAGTTTTCATACATAGAATGTAATCGGATAGGCTTTTTACGAGGAAAAATGAATGAATCCGTACGTTTTAGCATTGAATTTCCAAAATTCTTTTAAATGGTTGTTGATTATATTTAATTACCAGTTTTAATTTAATTATTTTCAACATTTGACAAAAATCGAATAGGCTGTATACGCGTAGGTATGAAGCCGTAGCCTAGTTTCGTTGAAAAAAAAAAATATGTCCAGGTGTAAATACGCGCCATTTGCTGAAATTTTTTATTGTTTATGTGATAAATTGATTATATTTTTGTTAATATGAGTTCTAGTACTAATGATGAAATGGAATTAACTCCACTAGATATTTTATCTGAGGCGAAAACTGCGCAAGATGGAATTTTGCCCCCAACATCTCGAGAAAGATATATGATGGCTTACAATAATTTTATTTCATGGAAAAAACATAAAAAAACTAAGTCATTTTCAGAAAATGTTTTGTTAGCTTATTTTCATTAATTGAGTGGAAAATATAAACCATCTACATTGTGGTCAAGTTATTCCATGTTAAAAACTATCTCAATTTTCAGAATTAATTACTATGTACGTATGTATGTTGAAATAAACTTGTAATTCTTTGATTTGTTTATTACTATTTCCCACAACTGTATTGAAAAACGTCGTGTGATACACGGGTGTGAAGGTTATTGCAAACTCGTGACATTAAAAACCCTCACCTTCGGCTCGGGCTTATTAATGACAGCTCGTTTACAATAACCTACTTTCCACCCTTGTATCACAATATACTATTCTTACGCCCAAACGTCGGTTTGTCTGGCTGACTTCGAAGGTAAAAGTTCTGCTTTTTAAACCAAAATTAAACCAATATTTCTAATAAAAGTCGCGTGTTAAAGCCAGTTTAAGTAAGTGTACCTATCTATTACTATATCTATATCTATACTTATAATAAAACTGTAACATGTCCAATTCTGTACATTGAAGATATTTTGAAAATTTTTTTTGGAGGGCCCTCATTATTCGATACTGAAGCCAAATCTGTAATTTTTTTTATTTTTGTCTGTCTGTCTGTCTGTCTGTCTGTCTGTCTGTCTGTCTGTCTGTCTGTATCTTGGCCGCGCATCACGCCGAAACTACTGAATGAATTCAAACGAAACTTGGCACGATTTGAGCCCATACTACGAGGTAGGACATGGGATACTTTTTATCCCGAAATTCCACCCCCGAAGGGGTGAAATAGGGGTTGAAAGTTTGTATGAAAGTCCTTAATTTCTCAAGTTATAGCCATGAAACTTGATATATGAGCTGCGGGTAGAAAATGAAAACATATGTGTCTCACAGTTTTTCAAAATTCCACCCCCGAAGGGGTGAAATAGGGGTATAATATAAAAATGAATCCCTATTTCCCTTGGTTACGGCATCACGCGTGAACGGCTGGACCAATTTCGCTAATTCTTTTTTTGTTAGGTTTGTCTGGACGCCGGGATGGTTTATATTCACAATTGGACCCGGCAGGGGGCGCTGCAATCGGGTTCGAGGTTCAGAGCGGGACACGGCTGGACCAATTTCGCTAATTCTTTTTTTGTTGGGTTTGTTTGAACCCCGGGATGGTTTATATTCACGATTGGACCCGATAGGGGGCGCGGGTTCAATCGGGTTCGAGGGTCCCGCCAAACCACGCGGACGAAGTCGCGGGCATCAGCTAGTCTTCTATATCTATACTAAAACTGTAACAGGTCCAATTCTGTACATTGAAGATATTTTGAAAATTTTTTTTGGAGGGCACTCATTATTCGATACTGAAGCCAAATCTGTAATTTTTTTCATTTTTGTCTGTCTGTCTGTCTGTCTGTCTGTCTGTCTGTCTGTCTGTCTGTCTGTATCTTGGCCGCGCATCACGCCGAAACTACTGAATGAATTCAAACGAAACTTGGCACGATTTGAGCCCATACTACGAGGTAGGACATAGAATACTTTTTATCCCGAAATTCTACCCCCGAAGGGGTGAAATAGGGGTTGAAAGTTTGTATGAAAGTCCTTAATTTCTCAAGTTAGAGCCATGAAACTTGACATATGAGCTGCGGGTTGAAAATGGAGACATACGTGTTTCACAGTTTTTGAAAAGTCGACCCCCAAAAGGGTGAAATAGGGGATGAAAGTTGGTATGAAAGTCCTTCGTTTCTCAAGATGTTTTACAAGTTATATCAACGAAACTTTTTATTTTGGCTTACGGTAAAAAATAAAGAAGTACGTGTGTCACAGTTTTTCAAAATTCCACCCCTAAGGGGGTGAAATAGGGGGTGAAAGTTTGTATGAAAGTCCGTGATTTCTCAAGTTATATCGATTAAACTTGGTATACAAGCTACCGGTTGAAAATGAAGAAATAAGTGTATAACAGTTTTTGTAAATTTTACCCCCGAAGGGGTGAAATAGGGGTTGAATGTTTGTATGAAAGTCCTTCATTTCTTAAGTTATAGCCATGAAACTTGGTATATGAGCTGCGGGTTAAAAATGAAGACATACGTGTTTCACAGTTTTTCAAAATTTCACCCTCAAAGGGGTGAAATAGGGGTTGAAAGTTTGTATGAAAGTCCTTCATTTCTCAAGTTATATCCATGAAACTTGGTATATGAGCTGCGGGTTAAAAATGAAAACATACGTGTTTCACAGTTTTTCAAAATTCCACCCCCAAAGGGGTGAAATAGGGGTTGAAAGTTTGTATGAAAGTCCTTCATTTCTCAAGTTGCATAAATCGATGAAACTTGGTATACAAGCTACCGGTTAAAAATGAAGAAATACGTGTTTCACAGTTTTCGTAAATTTTACCCCCGAAGGGGTGAAATAGGGGTTGAAAGTTTGTATGAAAGTCCTTCATTTCTCAAGTTATATCCATGAAACTTGGTATATGAGCTGCGGGTTAAAAATGAAAACATACGTGTTTCACAGTTTTTCAAAATTCCACCCCCAAAGGGGTGAAATAGGGGTTGAAAGTTTGTATAAAAGTCCGTCATTTCTCAAGTTATTTCGATGAAACTTGGTATATCCACGCGGACGAAGTCGCGGGCATCAGCTAGTTCATAATATCCACTCAATAAATATCCCATCATGAGGTATTCGAGTTTAGAATAATAAAACCTTTCTTTCATAAGCACTTGTAAAAGTATATTTGAATAAAAAACTTTTGAATTTTGAATTTTTCAGAGATCCTAATCGTACGGAGACCAAGCAGCAAAAAATCTAATTTACAATGACTTTAAAATATAATAAATCAATTACGTAGTATGCGATAGAGTTGAAAATAAAATAAACAGGATATCTACCCGTTTGCCATTACATGTCTACCTTATTGACAGTTCCAATTAAAATAAATATTATTAATACTAATCAACGTCACACTCACTTACTGTCTCACGAGTCACGACTGAGCACGAGCCTCAGATTGAGAAGGGTCCAATGAAGTTCAGGGAGTCACTGCAAATCTAAACAAGCCGAAATCCCAAAACAAATTTCAAAAAAAAAATAAAAACCGACTTCAAAAACCACAAACACTAAAAAGTAAAAAATAATTTAATTTATTATGTATAAAAGAGTTAATTTAGTTCTATAATAACATTTTTTGGAGTCGGTACCAATTAGCCGCATGAACCGTCTACCTACTCTTCATTATTGTTGACGTGGCTCCACATTGGCACCGACTCCAAAGAATGATTATAGAACTAAATTAACTCTTGTATACATAATAAATTAAATTATTTTTTACTTTTTAGTGTTTGTGGTTTTTGAAGTCGGTTTTTATTTTTTTTTTGAAAATTTTTTATTTCACAATTTTTAGTGACCCCACTGTTTTAAAATACAGGATGTAACCAGAACGAGATATGCTATGCATGGTTAAAACATACTGTTTACAAGACTATCACACTGATCGCGAGCAATTTACTCTTATCCATGAGGAGTTCCGTTCTCCATCTCCGGAGATATTCATCAGATCTCCACCAAATTAAAATGGGACCACCTCTAAGTATGACCTACCAAACAAAAAAGAATTATCAAAATCGGTTCATAATTGGCGGAGAAATCGCGTAACAAACATACAAAAAAACATACAGTCGAATTGAGAACCTCCTCCTTTTTTTGAAGTCGGTTATAAATAGGAGGTTTCCACCCAGAGAGCCACTATCCAGAGGGAGCCACGATCCTCAAAGCTGATCAGATCAGCAGACTACGATCCTCAGAGCAGCGGTCTATGTCCATATAAGTTGACATTCATCAGTTGAAACACTGAAGACTAGCTGACCCGCCCCAACCTCGCTTTGATGGATTTGCTGTATGCTATAATGCGCGTCTACATTTAAGGAAAATCTGAAAATCTTTTCTTTTAAGACCGGTTTTAATAATAGATTAACCGATACTTTAGAACGTGTTGTTAGCTGATGTTGGTTTATTAATATAATACCTATATCGATCAATATGTACTTACCTGATCTCCAGGCGATTTGAAATGTACCTACGTTACTGGTTACAGTCAGCTTATCTTTCTGGATAATGCACTAAGGGTACAGTAGTTCAGAATAGTTGTAACAGAATAGTTTTGACACTGCAATTTTGCAGTTAAAAGGGAAGCGAGTCAATTTATCCGTAGGAATCTACCGGAACACATAATTTATTAATTCATTGCTCCCATTCCCCATAATATTATCTTTATAAGTAACATTATGTATGTACCTATCCGCTATGTATACCTATCCGCTTTCCAATTTCGAATTAGACATAGGTAAGTAGATACATGAGTCTTGTGAATGTATTTAAGAAAAAAATAACTAGTCGTAACTCGTTCATTAACGATTCGAGGCAAAACTTCAAGAGCTGGTGAACTATTAGTGCTATTTTATATAACAATGTGTTATAAACAGTGCTAGCGCGTATTGTCACGACTAATTTTATTTTATTAACTTGGCCGTGATGCCGAACGATCATGTCCAACCATACCTTTTTACTGTTATTTATATTATGATGCGAAAGTGTGTTTGTTTTTCCTTCAACGCCGCGACAGCGCAACTGATCGACGTGTTTTTTTTTAACTAAGGGGCCTATCGCTAGCCTACTTAAGTACATACCTATTTATAACAATTCAAAGTATAAAAAGTACTTATCAGGTCCTTTTAATAAAACATTTGCTTTATAATAATAATAGTAACAAGTCAAGCAAAAGTGTTTTAACAAAATCCAAGAGTTTAAGAGATGAAAGGTCGCTTACCTACACCGTAATTTTAAAATAGGACCTAGATAAAATCTTTTATCAAGCCGTTCATCGGCTCTCAGCCTAAGAAAAATGTTAAGTTGAATCGAGTATTTCTATCATTGTAAATCATTCTTAGCAATAACTTGACTGCGGAATTGTAAAATCGTAATTGCTTTCGACTATTAAAATATAAAACTGTTAATTGGTGTTCGGGTGACCTGTCGATATGGAGTGAGTAATGACTAATGGTAATGACATTTCTCGGTATTTCGTATTTATCTTTTCTGATTAGAACTGGTTTGCGCTGGACTAGGTACTATCTCGCTTAATGTTCAGTGAAGAAGTCACGAAGGATTTCATTATAGGCAGCTAAAGAAGAATAACCGTCGGAAATTATGCTGTCCGCAGCCATGACCCGTTGTCCTAGATTACCCGTTGTTCTACAGAAGCGACGCGAAGACAGAAAACAGAAGAAGACAAACTTGTCTACGCGACAATTTAGACCACATGAAGGCTCAGCTCACTGAGGAACAATGCTCAGCTACTGTTTCATGTTTGATACTATCGCGTCGCGTCGTATCGAGTCGCGGTGTCACGTTTGTTGCTCGCGTAGGACAACGGGTGAGCGAGGAATGCGGCTCGATACAAATTACAACTCAATAAAAAATTACAAACTTATCTACGCGACAAGCTAGGCCACATGAAAGTTCAGCTTTTATGCTTTTTGAATGTCGCATCGCGTCGTATAGAGATTGCCTCAGATGGCCTCAAGTTGCTACGATTTACGAAGTTGGGAATGAGGAGAGCTAATAACGTCCTGCGGAATTTGTGTGTTGTCCTTCTTGATCTCTCTACATTAAAGAATAGTCCTCATTTCAAGTATTTCATCATAAGCGAAGTATTACCTACCATTTACTTAAAAATAATATACTATGGGCTAACTAGATAACTTATTACTTATTATATATAGGTACAAATCTACTTCCACGCTAGTTTACTTTGAGCGGAAAGGAACATAAAAAATACATGTCCGAGCCTAATATCCCTCTATAAAAACTTTTCAAGCTCGAACCAATAACTCATTATCCACTGGAGTGTGCAACTTAGTACAATTGATGTAATGAGGGTTTCTTGAACTCCTTAATGGTCCGCGTCCGCATGTCACAGGAGGAGCGCGCGCCGCTGCTTAAACCAACAGCACACGTACCGGTCTCCCTACTGATTTCTCTTACTACGAGAAGTAAGTAGGTATCCAGGGCTCTTTCCTAATAACTCAAAACTGCAACTCAATATTTAACATATAGAGCTGAAAACAGACTGATTACCTACGCACGACGCGCGACGTTGACGTTAGTTAATGTAAAGCTCTTTTAAATGATGTATTTAAAAGCTCTGGCTTTTATTTTACGGTGTAAGCTATTTTAAAGAATCCTAACCTGCTATATAATACCGCCATGACCGGGGCCTGGTATAAGTTGTGTTTCATGAAGGAAAGTTTACCTACGTCGTTAAAAACATCTGCGACTTTTACGTTGGTTTGTGTAATAAGCTATTTTAAAGGATACAAATATGTTTTTATTTTATTGCTATTGACTATGTTTTATCGGTTGACCAGAATTCTAACCAGCTTTATAATACCGCCATGATCAAGGCCTGGTACCTATATAAGCTGTGGTCGGCAGTTTTATGAAGGAAAGTTTACGTCGTTAAAAACAACTGCTCTGAAACTGATCTGAAAAGCGACAGGTTTCACAGATCGACAGGGTTTAACGGTACGTCTGTAGCCGCTCTTATTGCGCCAATACGCGCAGGAACTCTCAATGAGTCGAGTTGCACATCGTTACCGCTGAAAAAGGGCAAGACGGGAACGCTAACCACGCACTGAATTCTCTAGTATGTATCCGATTGATAAGGAAAAGTTTACAGTATGACAGTAAGGCAACGCGTGTGGCCGTATAGAATCTACTAGTGAGCTTGTAAACGTCTTCTAGGATTTACCGCAACTCTGTCTTGCTTTAAGCTTCTTGGCATTCTTTATTGAATTGAATTGCCCCATATTTCATGTGGGATAAAGGCAATATTCTAGTCTAGTCTTTCTAGCTATAAGTAGTTGTACCTAAGCTAAGTAACCAATTTATTTTAGCCAATAAGTAAGGAGAAATGCTATTTTGTGGCATGTCACTGCTTCGAACTAATTCGACATCTGACGATTCGTGGATATTTAATAGTACAGTTCCACAAACTTATCTGACGGTGACAGCGTCGCTAGTATGTATATATATGTATGTGTATGTAGTATGTGTTTTATGTAGGCACGTAGGTATGTAAAATGAAATAAAAACAAAACTAAACAGGCATAAAAATTTGTTCCAATTTTTGCCACTGGGCCAATAAGTTTGTGGAACTATAATTTAAATAAAATAGAAAGTCTATTTCAAATAAATAAAAGATTATTTGAAAAGTAGTACAATTCTTCCGGTTCCCATCTGCATTGAAGACAAAGCAAAACTTGCAAAAAACTTATTTTGCGATTCTCTTTTCATGTCATGTCAACACCTACTTAGTTACAAAAAATCCGATATATCTGAACCCGGATTTCCTTGTTAGTAAGTAGGTCCATGTAACCAACAATTCGCGAAGTAAAATACGATAAAGTATAGAATTTATTGGAGTTACAATGTACAATGGAATTAAAGATTGCAGATTAACTTTGACCTTATCAACGCGACGCGAATTCAAAAGGCGTGTCTGTTTAGCTAGAACAAACTAGAAAGCAGGCGGTTGACCGCAGTAAAGCGTAAAGACTACCTTATCAGACTAGAGACTTTTTGTTTCCAAATCTTTTCTCCTGACGGCTGACGCTATACTTGAACTTACATAGTCTACGCATGTTTCGGAGACTATAATATTAATTAAAAACCAGTCAAAGGCCAATCCTAAAATTTCGAATCCTTCGTCGCATTCAGTGGCGTCAAAAAATTAACAAAATATTATTAATATTTTAAAATACATTAATAAAACCGTGTTCCAACCTCGTAGAGCTTTGGAACACGATGCGCGCTTTCACTCGAGTTTTGGCTCGGGCTTTCTTCAGCGATCACATTTCCAATGTCTCTAGTTTTTGTGATGTTTACTGCGGTGTATTGTCTTAAACTGTGTAAGTCTCACAATTGGTTTGATTTGCATCATAAATTCTTTTTACTAAAATGCTTTTCATTTGATGACTTGTCGAATGTATTATAAGTAACTAAATGATGCCCGTGTCTTCGTCCGCGTGGATTAAAGTTTTTTAATTTCCGCGGGAACTCTTTAATTTTCCGGGATAAAAAGTTGTTGCCTATGTTGTTCCCCGGGATACAAACTATCCCTATACCAATTTTCATCAAAATCGGTTGAACAGATGGGTCGTGAAAGAGTAGCAGACAGATAGACGACAGACGGACAGACAGACAGACACACTTTCGCATTTATAATAGAAAGTATGAATTCGATCCGTTTACATTAAAAATGAAGTAAGTAAAGCGGCTTTTTACCACACGTCATGTCGCAAGTATGATCTTCCAGCAAGGCGTACCGTCACCGGCACAATATTGACGCATTCCTCCGACGGGACGGGTCTCCTTGTAAGGAAGGCGCCCTGGACGCACTAACTGTAAACCAGCTTAGTAAAAAGACGTCTAATTGCCAACAATCCTGAGCTCTACCGCTACGTGCTTATTCCGGCTACTTATATGGTTTTTCTGTTGACGACAGGTTTGCGATTGACTGCAGGGTTCTGATTCTTACCCGCTGCTAAGAGCTGATGCATTCCAAGATGATTATCGCTAATAATTAACGTGGATTAAGGAAGTAGTGCTTAACGACAGAGCTATGCAGGTTTATCAGCAAATTCCTATCACAAAAAATATGACACGAAATGATAAGGTATTTTAATATTATTTTGGCATCGTTCCCTGCTACATTATGGCAGGGTTTTGGCTGTGCAAAGTCGTTTTGCCAAGCTACCGTTCTGAAACGGTGACATAGTAAATTACCTACCTAACCAGTGCCCGTCTATAATAGATTATAGAAACAAAAGATAGGTAATTACCCTACCTAATTGAAACTCTCTGAATAGGTACCTACTTCTTCCGATATAGGCCGCAACTATCCTAGATTACATGCATAGTCAATAAAATTAAGACTTTCTTAGTCTAGAATTTAAGTAAAGTCTTAGGTGTCTAAATTGAAGATAATCCTACTGCTTTAGGTACTTAAGCGACTTAAGGGCACCTAAAAATTATTGGACTGTTACAAGATACCTTTATCTAGATGCAATAGGAATCTGTAGACTGTAACCCGACTCGACAACCTCACTTTAGGTACCTAACCAAGTACATGTATCTACTTTATTGATTATTTTATAGCTGGGTTAGTTAAGCAGTATGCTTACATATTGTCAGCAAAATAGTAAAACCAAGATGTACCTACCTATTTATAGCCCCTGGCGTTGTACAAAAACTGCGAAATAGCGCTTTGATTTCGACGTTCGTAGTCTAATGAAAGCGTCAACAAGTTCCGGTGCTATTATTTAACACGCATTAGAATAAATAATACCGACAGCTCTCACGTCTGATTGATCGTGTAATAACCTATTATACATTCTAAAAGCTTATCGTGTGTAACTTCTGACTCGGTCATAGTTATGTCTGTTTCTAATCTCTAGAATTGAGCACAAGATAGGTATGCAAATATGCATAAAACATGCAAATAACAGTGTAGACGTATGTAAAGCTTGTACACATATATTGTTATGTAGGTATAAATACCTAATTCTATTCGTTATATATTTCTTTAAATATATTAATATGTTAGAAGGATGTAAAGCATTGGTATATACTTAAAACTTCGTCTGGAATATTATATTATTGCCACTACAAAATTACAATATTAACTAGCGAGGATCCCGAGTGTCGTTATGTTATCCAACGTTTTTATGGTTTCGTAACCATAGGTTGCTGAACGGGACCCTTTTATTAAGTCTTGCTCACTGTTTACCCCTGTAAATTATGCATTTTCGAACTGCAAGTAGGCACGCCTGTAGTGTACCTAATAAAAAGATGATGCCCGCGACATCACCCTATTTAGTTTTTTTTCTTCATATGTCTTGGGACGTTAGTAATTGATTTCCGGGATAAAAATTACCTAGCCTTTATTTCTCATGCAATGTGCGCATGATTTAGATCTAGACCATCTAGAATGTAGTGTAAGATTTTCTTTTTAGGCTGACGAACTTTCAAAAACCCAAATATAGCTACGTATCCACCCAAGTCCATACATAAGTTTAGTAATTACACAGAAGCTTGCATTATTTAATATTATAATTAATTCAATATTTGGACGTCGGTCACGATAAAACATGCTTGTACATAATAACCTTTTAACATCTTGTCTGTAGCATATTTTACCAAATAAATATTTACTTTACTTTACTTTACTTTACAAGGTACGGAACCCTCGGTGTGCGAGTCTGACTCGCTTTTGGCCGGTTTTTTACCACGATCGTGATTCGCACAATAATGTCTCATTAGGAGCACAAAACCAGCAGATAAAGAGTCACTGAGCCAACAGACCAATTGAAATTCGGGAATTTAAATGGACGAGACGAGACGCGAAACGTACAAAATACAAATACGGCCATCCGCGCCATCCATTGAATGAAAGATACAGGATGCTACTTTTTACAACCCCTATCGAGAATCAGTAATTCTTGAATCGCAAACCAAAAGGGACCTTTTCTTTTAATATCGTTTCTAAAGCGAAACTTTTTGCATGAAACCTCGCTCTCTATAGTTCGCGTATAACTCATTTTATCTATACTTCTATACTATTATTAAGTACTAGCTGATGCCCGCGACTTCGTCCGCGTGGTCTAAATTTTTTTGATTCCTGCGGGATCTCCTTTATGTTCCGGGATAAAAAGTAGCCTGTGTCACTCTCCAGGTCCTCAACTATACCCATGCCAAAAATCACGTCGATTCGTTGCTCCGTTGCGGCGTGATTGAAGGACAAACCAACAAACAAACACATTTTCGCATTTATAATATTAGTATGATGGGAATGGATGTTTGTTAATCACGTCAGAACGGCTGAACGGATCTCTGATGAAATTTGGCACAGAGATCAAATAAATATTATAAATGCGAAAGTTTGGATGGATGGATGTATGGATGTATGTTTGTTACTCAATCACGCTCCAACGGATGAACGGATCTGGATGAAATTTGGCACAGAGATAGATAGATATAGTCTGGAATAGCACATAGGCTACTTTTTATCCCGGAAAATTAAAGAGTTCCCGCGGGAACCGAAAAACCTCAATCCACGCGGACGAAGTCGCGGGCATCAGCTAGTAGATTATAGTCTGGAATAACACAAAGGCTACTTTTTATCCCGGAAAATTAAAGAGTTCCGCGGGAACCAAAAAAACCTCAATCCACGCGGACGAGGTTGCGGGCTTCAGCTCATACATACATATGTCATACAATGTTTAAAGATAGATTAATTATCAGGTGATCATCAAGTCATTATTCAAAGCAGTAGCTCAATCCATGTAAGACCGTTAACAAATGTCCTAAACTATGTAAAAGCTAAGTCACGCGCAAAAGCACTGAGAGTGGGTCAAAAATAATACTTTCTCAGCTAAAAAAAGGCATAACATGTTTTTCTTCTCACGCAAATGTAATTTTCTGCAGGTGGAAAAAAGATGGAGTATTATATTCAAAGTAAACTGAACGATGAGTGATAATGATTGAACGCTAACGAGACTAATGGTGAAGCAAAACACTGCACTTACCGCTACGAACTATCAACTAGCTAACCATACTTGGTACTTACTACTTACAGAATAACTTGTACATGTACCTACCTACTCGTATGGTCACCTTTCTATGTGAAAAATGTGTTCAATTCAGACTAATAGATATACCTACCTAGTTATATACTTACAGTCCTCTTATCCTTACGCAGTCTATACTTAAATGGGAAAGTGTGGATGAAAGTTTTGATCGATTTTACTGTTTTTGACAAATCATTTTCATTATAAAGTTCATATTGTCACCGGTCACGTTGCATTGGTCCCATGTCAATTTCGTGGTGATCAGATGAGTAGTTCGGAGAAGGAGGAAGGTACTTAACAAGAGGTAACAGCAAATCAATTGCTATTGATCAGTACGGTTCTTTGATTTAGTAAAAGGTAGATAGATTTTTAACGTTTTAAGTACTTACATAAGGTAAGCCCACCTGTGCGAAGCCGGGTCGGGTCGTCTCGTTAATTATATACCTAACTAGCGTATTCAGAATTGAAGACAAAAAGCTTAAATATAATACGAAGTCATGAAGCTGATTGAAACGATGCAGACACTCGTTATTTCCCTTTCATAGTTCATACGAGCGTATGTCAGCTTGAAATCCAATGCAATGGCTAGGTAAATCTAGATTGTGTGGATACTAGGGTCTAACTCTAAGGTTTAGGGATCAAGCGAGGTCACGGGTGTGGTCAGACGTGATTGGACCTCGTGGGTCGTATTTGGAAAACGTGATGAACTACATTTCCTTATGAGCCATCCATTGTTTTGAATGTTACATTTCCTTATGAGCCATCCATTGTTTTGAATGTTATTAAAATGATGTTGATAAGCTTTAAAGTCTGTCATTAGGAAAGCTGTTTAAGTTAAACATGAAAGTGAAGTTGAATTGACGCGTGATCCTACTATTACCTATTCTGTGGTTATACTTCTATACTTACTAATAATAATATAATAAATGCGAAAGTTTAGATGGATGGATGGATGTTTGTTACTCAATGAAATTTGGCACATAGATAGATTCATGTCTGGAATAATACACAGGCTACTTTTTATCCCGGAGAACTAATATAAAGAGTTTCCGCGGGAACCAAGAAACCTCGATCCACGCGGACGTAGTCGCGGGAATCAAGCTAGTAAATTATAGTTTTCTAAGAAGCTCAGGGCCACTCGGCACTTTGCTTGGAGTTTCTTTACGCGATCAGGATTTGAAGACATTCGTTGAAGAACTAAAGTAACCGGCAAAGCTCCTTGTGTTGCGGAGCTGGAGTGGCAATGGGCAGGGCACATGGTTCGAAGAACCGATAGATGTTGGGGTCCCAAAGTGCTGAAATGCCAACCTCGCACTGGAAATCACAGCGTGCGCATGCCCCCCATAAATTAAATGTTTTAATCTCCAAATTTTCCAAATTCTGAAAAGATGTGGCAGTTTATGCACCTAAGTACGCAAATAATTATAACAATAAAATTCATGTTTTATTGGAAGAACCGGGAGAAGCGGGTAGCCTGCGTTTACAACGTTTACGGCGTTGTAGATATGCTTAAACTCCTTAAAAAGGTTATCCCGAGTTTTTAAGATCCGAGAAACATGGTGCGTAGTGCGTACCTACATTATTTTACATAGGTACCCTTGTACCAACACAATATACCTACTTATATGGCTTATCTTTAATTTTCAAAACTAATGGCAATTTATTTAATAGGTAGATACTCGTACCTTATTATCCCTAAAGTAATTGCAACCCAATATTCAATTACATTTGACGAATGATCGCAGTAGAACTTCAATATATTATCAGCTGCCATCAGTTATTGCCAAAAAGCAACACGGCCCTTCGCGCCAATTGGGAGATGCTTTATGCCTCTCCTATCTCCTGAAGAATTTGACCCTGGGGTCAAAACATATATCATAGAGATGTAGGTAGGTAGGTACCGTGTACATTCATTGAAAATAGAACAACAAATAAATATTAAGAAATGTACTTGCACGTACCTACTGAGGATATTTGCATCTTCAAAGGATAAAGATCCTAGCTTACCTACGACTAACCAATTTAACACCCTTGTTTAGTTTCGACGCTGGGGCATCGATAAATATTGCACGGTTAGTTCTGTTTTCATTTTTCAGGGTTCTACAGAAGCATGACGCTATAAATAATATTCTGAAACAAACTCTGCGTATTTTTTTGCCCTCAGGTGATTATGCGTCTGCACAATGCATAACCGATGCAAAGGTCACATTAATTAAGGATGCATTTCCAGACTAATGCTTGCTTCAACTTCAACGTGTTCATTACGTCAAACTTACCATGGCACACCGGCTACAAACGTGGACTTTACTGAGAAAAAACCGCCAAGTAACTCACTAGTTAGCAGGTAGTAACGACCTATTTACTTGTGAGTTTCTTGGCGGTTTCTTATTCTTTGTCATGTCTCACCTGGCATGTCAGATGCCCCGCGTGTCGCTTGATGAGAGATATTGCAATTCACCCGCTGAATGCAATCGAGACGGCCTACGCGCTCCCTTCACTGCGTACAACTTGTAACCTACTGTTCCCACCAAGGACGGCCACTTGTTGCTCACGAAAACCGTTTTATTCCATCATTATCACTAACATCTATTGAAATAAGTATTAAACGTGATTTTAATACTTACTAGCTGATGCCCGCGACTTCGTCCGCGTGGATTGAGGTTTTTCGGTTCCCGCGGGAACTCTTTAGTTTTCCGGGATAAAAAGTAGCCTATGTGCTATTCCAGACTATAATCTATCTCTGTGCCAAATTTCATCCAGATCCGTTCAGCCGTTGGAGCGTGATTGAGTAACAAACATCCATACATCCATAGGTACATCTATCTATACATCCATACATCTATACATCCATCCATACATCCATCCAAACTTTCGCATTTATAATATTTATTTTATAGGTACGTGAGCGAAACATCGAGGGCCGAGATAGAATTTTCTGCGTGGAAACTAGAAACTCGTTTCGAGACAAATTACTAATCAAGATAAATATAAACACTGGTTATTAAACCAGCAATTTATCTATAGAAATTTAACTTTGTAAAATAGCCAAATTTCAGTGTTTTTTTAAATATTAGACAATAATTACCTACTAATTGAGAAACTTATTTAAGAACTTACCTACCTTATTACTTAATTAAATTAATACCTAATTTATCTTATCCAAAAAAAAAATGTAATTGTGTATTGAAGTCGATGCGAATTTTCATCTTACTTACCATTTAAAGTACCTTGGGTACCTTCCTAATATATTAAAACTTATATTAGTTTACTAGATTTACTTAGAAGATATAGGTAAGTAGTGGGCACATTAGAATAATGGGGCCCCTATGTAAAGGCAATACCTGTGCTTGTTTCAACAAAATAGTCCTCTGTCTATTTTGTTAAAACGTGCTTAAAGAGTAGAGAAGCAATATTCTAGATTGATTGAACTGTTACTTTAAAAACGGTTAAGTACATACTTTTAAAAAAAACTTCAAGATGAATTTAAAATCTGAATACTTAACTTACTATTGAGGTAGGTACATAAGTATATTTTGAACGCAATATAAGTGTATAGTTATCGTTAATGAATATCCATCGGTTGGTGACCTGGCATTAACTAGTTAGGGGGCTCGGGGCCCCATCGATCGCGAGGCTCTGGGCACTAGCCCAGAGTGCCTGTAAGTGGGAAAGGGAACTTGATTTCCACAAGTCTGAGTAGAGCATATTGGATTTTAGCAAAATCATAGTCATTGAACTGCAATCGCTATGCAAATATCAAGTGGATTGTGTACAGAATGCAGGTTGTAGATTACGCCGGCGCGGGCGGCGTCTAGGGCTTGCCTAATGACTGATATGTGCTGCCTTTGAACTACTTGCTCAGCCGGAATAGTACTCTATGATGAAATTTGAGAGTACATATAATATTTATCATTAATTAGAATTTAAACTTGTCGTTATAGAAATAAGGTAAGTAGGTACCTACTTACCAGGACCTCACGTTCTATGAATTCGAGTCAACCATCGCTGTAGTCACATCTACCCTTTCATCTACCAACATCCTTGTGGAAAATAGTTTTAGCAGACAAAAATCATGCAGGGGTATACCGTGTTCTTCATCTCGTAGGGAAAGATTATGCTTGACTTATGTTAGTATTATAATTTTATAAAAAAAAGGGTACATAATTCAATTCATATAGGTACCTATTTAGTCCATTTTTATCACTGACTCCAATAATACTCAAACACTTGCCAACTTCCACAGAAAGTAGATACGCTTCTTCGCTATCTTACTTGCACGTTCAAATGGGGCTACAGGTTTAAAAAATGATGTTTGCTGTCGCTTATTATTTTATTACGGCCTGTCTATTAATTAAATAATCATCACAATATGTTAAATGATCCCTTAACATTCATTTTATTACAGGCTACTAATGACCTTAATTAATTAAATTAAACTAACCAGAATGGCAAGTGTTAACATTGATTGACTAGATTTAGGAATTGGTAGACCAATCTATGAATATTATGTTCAGTTAAGTCACAAATGCGAAACTTTTTTTAAACTTATAGTTAACTAGCTGATGCCCGCGACTACGTCCGCGTGTATTGAGGTTTTATGGTTCCCGCGGGAACTCCTTAGTTTTCCGGGATAAAAAGTAGCCTTCTAAGTGTTATTCCAGGCGTGATTGAGTAACAAACATCCATCCATACATCCATCCAAACTTTCGCATTTATAATATTTAGTTAATATAGGTACCATCTTCTAAGTAAATCTAGTAAACTAATATAAGTTTTAATATATTAGGAAGGTACCCAAGGTACTTTAAATGGTAAGTAAGATGAAAATTCGCATCGACTTCAATACACAATTACATTTTTTTTTTGGATAAGATTAATTAGGTATTATTTTAATTAAGTAATAAGGTAGGTAAGTTCTTAAATAAGTTTCTCAATTAGTAGGTAATTATTGTCTAATATTTAAAAAATCACTGAAATTTGGCTATTTTACAAAGTTAAATTTCTATAGATAAATTGCTGGTTTAATAACCAGTGTTTATTTATCTCGATTAGTAATTTGTCTCGAAACGAGTTTCTAGTTTCCACGCAGAAAATTCTATCTCGGCCCTCGGTGTTTCGCTCACGTACCTATAAAATAAATATTATAAATGCGAAAGTTTGGATGGATGTATGGATGGATGTATAGATGTATGGATGTATAGATAGATGTACCTATGGATGTATGGATGTTTGTTACTCAATCACGCTCCAACGGCTGAACGGATCTGGATGAAATTTGGCATACATCCATCCAAACTTTCGCATTTATAATATTTAGTTAATATAGGTACTTACTAGGGCTTCCAATACCGGGATCCCGGTATTGGCTAATACCGGGATCCCGGACTTTTTTCGCTTGTTTTCAATACCGGTATTGAAATGTCTAATACCGGGATACCGGTATTGGTGACACTATAAACGAAACAGTAACTATTGCATATATTTCTTGGTAGATGCCACTGTTTTTATTCGGCTAAGTTTAAAACTTGTATCTTAAGCATATATACGCTCAAAAAGAGCACCTTTATTGCTTAAAACCAGTGAAGAAAAGACGTTTTCGTTCACTCAGAGGAAAAAAATATTGTTTGAATTTAGATCCCTGTGGCTTGGCATTTCTATTTCATTGTCTCTCAAAACGTTCAGAAATCTGATTTATAACTAATGCATATTTAATTATGATATATTTTCTTTTAAATAATAACTATAGAATTTTAGATTAATTTGTGTTTTGACAAAATTATCGTTTTCTTCGACTTCGATCGACTTCTTACAAAAATATCGTTTATTACTCATTTAGTAGTTCCTCAACAGGTGGGCCTATAAATGAATATGAGCAAGATAAAGATGATTTCTAATGCACACGTTCAGCCCCAACCTGTGTTAGTTGAGAATTCTGCACTCGAAATTGTTGATATATACCTAGGACATACAGTCCAGTTAGGTAGGTCCAATTTCGAGAAAGAGGTCAACCGCCGAATCCAACTCGGCTGAGCAGGGTTCGGGAAACTCCGCGAGATCTTCTCGTCCAAAATTCCTCAGTGCCTGAAGACGAAAGTTTTCGAACAGTGCGTGTTGCCAGTGATGACTTACGGCTCCGAAAAATGGTCTCTAACTTTGGGTCTGATAAGAAGACTCATGGTCACTCAGCGGGCAATGGAGAGAGCTATGCTTGAAGTATCCCTGCGTGATCAAATCAGAAATGAGGTGATCCGTAGGCGAACCAAAGTAACCGACATAGCTCGAAGAGTCCAAGCTTTAAGTGGCAATGGGCGGGGCACATAGTTGGTAGAACCGATAGGCGTTGGGTCCCAAAGTGCTTGAATGGCGTCCTCACACCGGGAAGCGCAGTGTTGGACGACCCCCCACTAGGTGGACGGACGATCTCAAGTGCAGCTGGGAGCCGCTGGAAACAAGGGGCACAAGACCGTGCTCTGTCGCGATCCATGCAGGACCTACGTCCTACGTCCAGGATGTCTATAGGTTGAGACGTCGACGACGATAGTAGTTTATCATTAATTACAATCTTCGACACTAATTTCTCTAATTATTTGAAATTCCCTGCCATATTTATTTAATTTTGTGTGTACGTTGAGAAAGTGCGTCACAAATATACTTTATATTAAAAGAATTCATCCCAAAATAGTCCTGTTTTAAAAATCATACAGTTGATATTCTAATTGATATGAATAAGAAATTGATTATTTGATAATAATATAAGTATTAGGTACTTAATAAGATTGTATTTTAAAATGATGTGATGGAGTTTCAGAACGTTACGTGGTCCGTAATTTTCACCTTTTAGTTACATGAAACAAACGATAGTTTCGTAAGAATTAAGTCAACGCGTAAATAATTATCTCAATAATTAAAAATACAAATAAATCTAAAAATCAATACTTGGTGATTTTTTTAAAGAAAATACAATTTCATAAAATATTGCATGATATAAAATAGAGTGATGGAGTTACTTAACGTTTCGTGAGACAGTGAAATAGATAATCAACCACAGCGTTATAAATAAAAAAAAACGGCTTTTCTTCACTGAATTTATGCAGAAAAGGCACTTTTTTGAGTTAATTTGGTGAAAAATTTTTTTTATGAAAAAACTGTTTTTTATGGTGTCGTTTGCTTCAGAAAAGACTAATTTTAAGTTAAACAACATCTACCACATTTTAAATTTTTTCCAATACCGGGATCCCGGGATCCCGGTATTGAAAAAAATCTTTCCGGTATTAATACCGGTATTGAGAAAAACCGGTATTCGAAAGCCCTAGTGCCCAGGGCCTCCAATAGTTTAAAGACGGCCCTGGGTACTTAGGTAGGTATTGCACCATTTGCGTTAGTAAATGGTGTAAGATCTATCTGAATATATAGTGCGCGCACAAGTTGAATGCAGAGCAAATGTATGGTGACACGTGGGTGACATACATTTACTCTGCATTCAACTCGTGCGCGAAGTGTAGATACCTTCAAATCAAAAATGAATCGGTGCCTTCTAGGCATCGCCGCATTGCTTAATATGTGTAACTTTTTTTAATAAGCGTCGTCACTTGTTGGCTGAGTTGGTTGTGGACTTCTTCTTAGACTAGAGCGCGTTAATTATGTTTCAAAACGGAACATCATTAATTACTCATTATGTAGCATTTAGTAAAGAGCAACAGGCATTATTAGAAGACACTGTTCATAAAGCTCCTGAGGCGTGAGTAGGTACCTATCCAAAATAGCAAAGTAGGAATCGTGGTAGAGTATATTATAATATACCAATTTCATGCAGTTAATCCATCTCTTATAATCAAAGATCCATCTATACTATCAAATAAATATTATAAATGCGGAAGTTTGGATGGATGTATGGATGGATGTTTGTTACTCAATCACGCTCTAACGGCTGAACGGATCTGGATGAAATTTGGCACAGAGATAGATTGTAGTCTGGAATAGCACATAGGCTACTTTTTATCCCGGAAAATTAAAGAGTTCCCGCGGGAATCAAAAAACCTTAATCCACGCGGACGAAGTCGCGGGCATCAGCTAGTCCTTATACTATTATAAATGGGAAAGTGAGTTTGTTTGTATGTTTGTTCCGCTTTCACGCCGTAACTACTGAACCGATCTGGATGAAAGAGCAACGGCGAATTCCCACACATCAATATTATTGAGAAAAAATATTTATGTACACGAGTGAAAAAAAAATATGTTTTTATAAGCGTCGAATATAAAGCTCAGAGCAGCTAGAATTATTTTTTTATGAGCCTAGAAAAAAAAATATTTCGTTTTAAAGTTTTGTAGGTTATGTGGTAATGTCACTTCTAAAAATGACAACCGGAAGAAAGGCACAAAAACAAAGACAGATGACAACCACAGACGTAAAACATTCGGCACAACCACAGACAATCAGCATCAGTGCTGCCATAATATTCTTTCAATTATTACCATTCTGTTAGAGATTATTAAATAATGTATGCAAGAAAATTCACTTAAATAATATAAAATACACTAAAAAATAGAGCAATACTATTAATTATGCTAACAATAATCAGACGAAATAATTACAATTTTTAAAACGATACAAAATAATCTACTAATTCAGATTTATTCTAGCTACTAGCACAGAATAGGTGCTACTAGGTAGATTATACATAAAGTGGTAACACTAAACTGTGAAACGGGAACTAAATAATCAAAAAAGATTCCCTAAATATTTAATTTTTTTACCTAGGTTCAATTAATTAAGGTGAATACTTGATAAAATTTAAAAAAATAAGCAAATTAGTTTCGTCTTTACCATACTTGTGTACAATCAAGATTTAGTAAATGTGGTCAATAATAATTTCGCCGTTGCTCTTTGGCACAGAGATAGATTATAGTCTGGAATAACACATAGGCTACTTTTTATCCCGGAAAATTAAGGAGTTCCCGCGGGAACCGAAAAACCTAAATCCACGCGGACGAAGTCGCGGGCATCAGCTAGTAATATTATAAATGCCAAAGTTTGGATGGATGGATGGATGTTTGTTACTCAATCACGCCGGAACGGCTGAACGGATCTGGATGAAATTTGGCACAGAGATAGACTATAGTCTGGAATAGCATATAGGCGGCTTTTTACCCCGGAAAATTAAGAAGTTCCCGCGGGAACCAAAACATCCTCGATCCACGCGGACGAAGTCGCGGGCATCCGCTATTAAAGTATATATGGTTGTGTATATATTCACATGTTTAGGTATATTATAATAATTATTTTATTAAGCTTTAGTAAACGATAGGCGATGCAAGCCTACGAGTTACCTAACAGAGGAATTTAACAACAACCCGATCGCAAGTAGGTAACGGCTGCTTGTTATGAGAAAATTTCCCATTATCTTTAACATTTGTACAAATAACTCCCACACGTCAGTACCAATCGCACCTAACCAGTAGGCCGGCTATCATAATAAAATCTTATTACTTACTATTGAAATATGTAATAATATTTTAAAATAGATACAGTCAGTGTAGTTACGAAACATTTTGATTCATGCCTCGCCATATTTTTTGACGCATGGAATTTTTTGTATTTTTGAAGTGAAAACTTCTTTAGCCGCGTTGAGCACTTTTTGGTAGGGGAAAATCTTATGGGTTCGCGACACCGACATGCTGTGACGTTTTTTTTTTTTAATTATTTTAAATATTCGTATTTAAGTTATTAGTTTTCACTTCTATCGGCAGTCCCTCTGACTGCCAAAATTTTTTTTATTGTGAGATAGGCTTGCGCTTGACGACAATCATGCATAATACAAAGCAATTTGATGAGATACCTAGGCTGGAGCGCGCTGGCTCAGAAGTTTTTTTTTTGGTAAGTATTCCTATAAGGTCTCTAAAATGGCAGATGTCCGATTTCATCGCCAAATCCTAAAGACCACCTATGCACATATAGGTGACAGTCAGCAACATGAAAACTGTCACCTATTAGGATTTTTCTTTGGAAGATTATTCGACCAAGGAATGTTCCCTAAAATTTAGGGAAATTGGATCTTTCTGCAGTGCAAAATGTAACTACTAAGAGTTGTGTGCATTTTTTTAAAGAGTTGTGTTGTGAACAGCTATGAATATGCTATAGAGTATACTTTTATTGTTAGCGTTTCCAATAGACACCAAATCCTTGATGGCTTCCAAATGATAGCATCGTGAAGGTTGCGTCATGAGTCGTGACCAGTTCCTTGCTATATGATGATTTCATTATCTTTTATTTGCGAGGAAGATTCCTTTGAATAATTATTATTATCTGGAAAATTTAAAGGAGTAGGTAATTTAAATCTTACTTTGCTTTGTATTCGTTTCTATGGTTACTTATAATTTGTATCATTGAGAAATTATTCCTAGACGACCACTAAGCATCGTAAAATACATCTGACAATCCATCCCTGATAATTTAGCATGCCAATATAATATTATGTTGATAAACATAATATGGCTATAATATAAAAGAGATCGGGCGTCGTCTGAGGGAAAGGGGCTGTGACCCACGTTCTGGTTCCTACCTGGTTCAAAGGTTGTCCATCGCCATTCAGCGTGGCAATGCTGCAAGCTTGATGGGTACCTTTGGCCCAGGGGCAACCAGGGGTGGTCTTTTTGATTAGGGGTTTATTTTTATTTTTATTTTATTGTTAGTAGGTATTATATAAGGATTTGTTTTAAATTCATTTTATAGTTAGTTTAATATTTAGTTTTTAGCATTTTAATATTGTATCCTGTAATATACTACATTCGTAATATGGCTATTACCTACTGAAAAGTTCTAGCAAAGCACTAAGGACTAGGTATAGTACATTACACATCTAGGGCAGTAAAATAAGAAATGTCTCAGATCACATGTAATTGTTGTCCGAGGCGAAGCCGAGGTCAATAAACATGTGATCTGAGGCTTTCTTATTTACTGCCCGTGGTGTGTATACTATTTTTCTCCTCGACGGAGGCGGAAAGCGGCATTTTCGTTTAGCGCAGCGGGAGGAAAATTGACGCTTTCCGCCCGGAGGTGAGAAAAAATTATTATTGTAGATTTATATAAACCTTGATTAGTTTTGGTACTAATTAGGTACTGGGCCTTTCTAATTGCTATACCTACCTATCTGAAACCGAGACCTGTGGCACCTTGTGTTCTATTTATAGAACTTAGTGCAACAGAATTTATTCTCAGCTTGTTATTACTTATTACGTGCACAACATCGAACACAATCAAAAACCTGGTGTCAAAACCGTCGCACCAATTTACGCTTTAAGAAAAACACGATAAAGCCCATATTCAAATGAGATATTTGTGGCAGAAATTATTTAATTTGATGCGGTATTTGAATGGGCGTATAAGATATTCAAATAATGCAGTAGGTACCTACCGATGTCGTAGCCAAAACAATTGCCCTTAGGAATGTCAACGTAGGTAATATTTCAACACCCGGCCTACCCCACCACAGGTGGGATTGGGATGCTGCTTAATTTAAGTCAAAGAAGGCTTTTCCAATTCCAGGTTTATTTTTATTGTAGAGCGGCTATTAGAGGCTCAAAAGCTCAAGCATCTTCGTAGTTTTTTTAAAACTACAAGTTAGCCCTTGATTGCGATCTCACCTGATGGTACTGTGATGATGCAGTCTAAGATGGTAGCGGGCTAACCTGTTAGGGGTATGGCAGTTACATTAAACCCATACCCCTAATCGGTTTCTACACGGCATCGTACCGGAACGCTAAATCGCTTGGCGGCACGTCTTTGCCGGTAGGGTGGTAACTGGTAGTTACAAGTGGCCAGTGGTGGGAGGCTTTGGCCGTGGCTAGACCAGAGAAAATTCAGAAATAATAAATTCCCAATTGACTCTGCCGGGGATCGAACCCGGGACCTCCCACGTTAAGACAACAGCGTTCAACGCTGCGCCAGGGTTGTCGTCAAAAAAATAAAAACCGGCCAAGTGCGAGTCGGACTCGCGCACCGAGGGTTCCGTACAAACCTGTAGTAAGTTTTACGATTTATGACGTATTAAAAACAAGACGAAATGAACCGCAAAACTAACTTTGTTCGTAGAGGTTTACTGTTAATATCAAAAAAACTATGCTAGTTAGAGCATTGGCTATAGATTTCCTGTAAAATATACATAAATTCCTATTGACCATAATTATTTCAGATTTTTCGATTGGTAAACTCCGGAGATAAGTGGGGGGGAACGGTATTGTTTTCGACATTTTGCCCGATAAATCAAAAACTATCATGACTAAAAATAATTAAAAATCTGTTTTAGAATGTACAAAGTAAACCCTTTCATATGATACCCCACACAGTACAGTTATCTCACTTTTAAATTTCAACCCTCCGATTTTCCCCCCTTTTTAAATAAGAACAAAAATAATTTCCAATTTTTTTTAATTCCAGTGTCTTTGGGCCACTAATATACACAACTATTCCAAATTTCATCTCGATAGCTTCGGTAGTTACTGAAATAATCGAGTGTGACGGACGGACAGACAGACAGACAGACGGAGAAAGTCGCACCATAAGGGTTCCATTTTACCATTTTGGTACGGAACCCTAAAAAGATGCTCTGGCTATCGCTATGGATGCGAGTCTCACAGGAGAAAGTAGCTAATGTGTGCCCAGCCTAAGTCTGGATCATCACTTAATTTTGGTTGATCTTATCAACTCAAAGAATGCGTACCTACTTACAGTAGGTATGTCACTAATAATCTATATATATATAAATCTCGTGTCACAATGTTTGTCCTCAATGGACTTCTAAACCACATAACCGATTATAATAAAATTCGCACACCATGTGCAGTTCGATCTAACTTGAGAGATAGGATAGTTTATATTATATAGATTAGGATTATTAGTGCTACCCGTGCGAAGCCGGGGCGGATCGCTAGTAATATATAGGTAGCATGAGTAATATATAGGTAGCATGAGCATCTAAAGTAGTAAGTAGTAACCTAGGTCCTTTGATTAAATAGGTCGCAGCTACATCAATAGGAAACAAATATTTCAAGGATTTTGAAGATCGCCCACGATAAAAATAAGTACATACATAATTAATTAATTATTATTAGATACTAATACTGAATAGGCACATATTGTATGTAATGTATGTATGTATGTATACATTACATACAATATGTGCCTATTCAGTATTAGTATATCTACATATTGTACCTATTGAATGCAAAGGCGGGTTAGAATTTGCTTAGTGGAACAGGTTGCTATATTCTTGGAACAACTGCAATAATTTTAAATCAAAGACTGGTTTATAAATAAGTTATCACTATTCCCATTGACCACATACCTAGTTCTTGAATTAGTTTATTCTCAGACTAGGCGCCTAGGTATATACTTATATAGTATGTGTACTAGGTAGGTACATAATTATTGTGAAATATACCGGAGACCGTAAGTAAGTAGTACCTAAGTAACTACTTTTATTTTTATTTTTATATCCACTACCTACAAGTTAGCCCTTGACTGCGATCTCACCTGATGGTAAGTGATGAGTAATTATACTCAGTATGTAGGTGAGTAATTATATTCAGGTAGGTACTCATTTATTAATAGTGGCAATTATAAAATACCTATTATTATTTTTTCGCTAATTTATACACTTTGCAAAGAAATAACTTTAGTTTTTTTTACCCGGTATCTTCTTGATACACTCTACTTTCCAAATCGGAGAGACTATAGACACTACAGTGAACAAAGATCTACTTAATACATACGTTTCACTTAAGTAGGCCTTGTTGGTCCTTTTAATTGAAATATAGTAGTTTCTAACTTTCTACAGCTGCCTCGTTGGTCTAGTGGTTAGTGGTTATCACGGTCGAATGCGGCCGACGAGGCCCCGGGTTCGAGTCCCGGGTCGAGCTATAATTAAGTGTTGGGTTTTTCTGACTAGAAAATCTCAGTACTAGCCCGGAGTTAGGAAGTTGGCGGTGTTTCACCCCCGTGCCTCGGAGAGCACGTTAAGCCGTCGGTCCCGGTTATTATGACTAACATGATAACAGGAGCAGCGTGGTGGGTCTAAGCTTTAATACACTAAGCTCCTATGAGTGCGGAGGCCTGTGCCCAGCAGTGGGACATTAATGGGCTGTAGTGGTGGTGTTTTCCTACATATAAATCGCCCTTTTTATTTACAATATTTAAAGAACTTGATGACAGCTAATAAAGTAAGTATCCTACATAACTCATGCTTTTAAAATATGTGTATTTAACTAGTATACAAACCGTCACCTACCCATTATACCTAACGGGTTTTCTGTACCTAGTCAATTTTGCACATTGGCTATCAAACCAACATCCTGCGGATTATGCTATATATTTTTTATAGTTTTATCAATGTTATCAACATCCTGTGTCCTAAAAGCCCCGTATCATTTAGTAGCGGGAAGGACACCAGCCATGTTGCGTCTCGTTCTAATTTTTGTTATTACTACAAGTTTTTGTGATGGAAAAAATTACAAAAGTGAGTAATAAAGTACCTACTTACCTTTTAATAATTTATTTAAATTATTTGAAACACATTAAAAAATGTATTTAATAAAAATATCACATCATATTGCTTTATAGGTCATAAATTTTTTGAAGTGAAACTTCTTTAGAGTCATGATTTGAAAATTCGATGAACCGAAAAAGCGACACCAAACACAGACAAACATATTCATAAAATAATAAGATTTAGCCTGCGAGAGAATGAGATAGAATAAATTATACTTACCACTGGTTCCGAATGCCATACCTACCTAATGTTTTCTTCCTCATAATCTACGTGCTCAGCTTTCCATCTATGAGTCAAACCCCCTTTCTAAAATGTTTTTAATGGCGTTACACTAAATATGTTCAAACTTTAAAAGGTGAGGTTTACCAGTTTATTGCCAAGAAACCGCCAAGAAATCATTGTCCATTTAGCAATTACACTGATTTGCCAAAATTTTCATGTCTTTAACAGCGGATTTGCTGGATCCAGAGTGGCAGGAAGTGGTGTCAGCGGGAGGCATGCACATCGGCCACGGGCGCACCAAGAGATTCGTAGAGCTCAATGAGAATCAGGTTCACACCATTATTTTAATTTTAATTTTGGAGATATTCAACTTAGAAATACTTACCTTGGTAAGTAACAGAGGGATCGGTCCCGTTCCCAAGAATCTTATTCCTATTTTACTGACTGTGCCTAATACTTAAATTCCACCTAATCCTCCGCCCGTAACAAATATGTGACGTTGTACGTAAGTAAGGTTTTAGTAAGTTTATTATATTATTTATATTTGGCCATTATATGTATTTATTTTGTACACGGGCGTGAGAGTATAATAAAAAGTGAATATATTATAGTCTCACGTCCGAGAGTCATTTCCAAGTCGATACTTAAAAGAGTAATTGTTGCACCGAAGAATTAGGATCCGCAACTCAAAACTTAGATAAATTCTCCCAATTCAAGCTTCAACGTGATAAACTTAAATCCCGTGAGAGCACACAGTCACACATCAATAGAAACAAAACCTTTTATTACAGAAACATAAAGGAGACGACAAAAGGCAGCTAAACATTTTCCAAACCACAAATGCAGCACTAAAACTCTATCGCTCGTAAATGATGATCGTCCATTGACCGTAGCTTCATCACACTTAACCGATGTGCGAAAGACATTTGAATGATTGTCGCATTCAAATTGGAGAGAGTTTACAAATTCAATTATGAGTTGTGACCATTCCAATTTAGCGGAACGACGCGTGGCGCCTGCTAGTCGCGCCCACGCTAACTCTTGGCTCTTACTTAATCCATACTATTCCACACTAAATATTATCAATGCGAAAGTGTGTCTATCTATCTGTCTGTCTGTCTGCTACGCTTTCATGGCCCATCTGTTCAGCCGAAAAGGTATAGGGATAGTTTGTAAATTGTATCCCGGGGAAGGATTTTAAGGAAGTACTTTTTATCCCGGAAAATTAAAGAGTGCCCGCGGGAATCAAAAAACCATGATGATGTTGATTGCTAATTCCACAGGCTAATTCCTACGTATACCATATTTAAACTAAATGACAGCTTGCATCCGGAGACAAACCCCGGAGTTTTAAAACCCACGCGGATGAAGTTAGTGCGTTAAGTTTCAACCACTGAATAGGTAAAGTCTAAGTCTAAGTAGGCTGAATGGTAGTTTCAACTCATGCATGCGAGTCTGATTGCAGCCAAGCGCTAATATAAAGGCTAATATAAAATCTATTTTTTTTTTAAATCGTCATTTTTCCACCGTGCCAGCCTTACCTTTACAAACCTGCTCAAAGATCTTTACAAAGATGAGGTCGATGAGGATGAGGATCAAAATACCGTTTTTTTCCAGCCAAACATAGCTTATCAGGCCTGTCTCCTTCCCAACGGCGCCAGCGGGCACTGTCGTCATCTGCATTACTGCATCCAGGATGATTTCAAGAAGGATTTCATGAAGTTCATGGATTACCTATGTATCATCAGCCACTCGTAAGTGTCCCCAATGTAATTTACTAAACAAAGCAAACTTAAAAGTACAATTTAGTTAATTTAATTAAGAACTTTAAATTTTTCCATCGGCTCAGTTAACGTAACCAATGCTTCGTTAAAGCTGTAGCGCAAAGCGATGTAGCCGTTTAGGAAAATTCCTCGAATAGAAACTGATAAGGGAAGTAGGTAAACATATGACTACTAATTGTACCATTCCATCACAGACATAATAATTCTTGTCACTTGAAATGGCGAGATCAAAGTCAGACTCTAAATAAAACAAGAATATTATTAGCACGATCTGAAAATACTAGGAATTTTTCTTGATTTCTAATGAATGTAACGTGTCCATTGTCATAGAGCTATCGGGGTGTGCTGCCCTGACAGCAGAGGTGACGGCAACCCTGACGCTGTAGCGGGAGACCTACCTGCCACTGCGCCAAGAGAGGAAAACGACCTGTCGCTCAAGATAGATCGCGCTGAGAACAGAGGTCTGTAATGTTTTGATTAAAACGCATTATAAATTTGAACAGTTGTTTTATTTGAACACCCAATACTTATAAAATATGTAAAGTTTAAAAAATCGTTATCATATTTTAAGTTAAATAAGCTACGAGTATAAAAAATGTTCTCGACAATTTTGTAATAGGACTCAGATTTAGAGAATCGCAGTGTGGCTGATGACAGGATATCGTCATCCTGTTATTCAAACGGATCTGAAACATACAGGAGCTAAAATTTTAAAATAATTATGATACAAATAAAACAACTGGTGACCTCAAATATAATGATCAAATTTAAAATAATATTTAATAAGCTATAATTTATGAAGTAAAATGATGATGATAAGAACAAAATATTGGATAGAAGCAGGCGTTACTTTGCGGAAGTCCATGATAATGAACGAACTAGAAGTTTAATTCGCTATAATCCGCGACAATAGGTAACTAAATCTATGTGATATCGGAGTGTAACGTACGTTGAGAATAATTTGGAAGATTTCTGTGGTGTGGTCAGTGGTGAATATCGTGGGCTATTTAAAATGCGGGATACACACTGTACCACATAGATTTAACTATTGTCGCGGATTATAGCAAATCTTTTTTACTGATTATAGTTAAGTTTTGAGTAATAATTGTGATATTGTGTGGTTTTAGGTTATTGATTTGTTAAGTAATTTTTATATATTTGTTTATGAGGAATGTGCAATGTCCAGATAAACTCACGAGAGTTTCAGGACATGAAGATGTAATTGTAAAAACATTTTATTGTTGAATAAGAAATAAAATAAAAATAAAAAAATAAATAAAACTTCTAGTTCCTTCGATTACAACAACACACAGATCTTCCATGAAGGAAAAGAGTAAGTTTAAGAGTTCTTAATTTTGCCCTTAGGGCCAAGTTCGCGAAGCGACGTTGCATCGTCAAATATTGAAAATCGTACTTCATCAGTAACTTATCTAACTTGTTAGAAGGTCTCGTGAATTGCAGGTTGCGGTCTGAGCACCCGAAACCAAGGCAGGATAACTGGTGCTCAGCAGGCGAATCCTCGCGAATGGCCCTGGATGGCCTCCATCACCCCTGATGGCTTCGAGCAGTACTGTGGCGGAGCACTCATCACCGACAGACATGTGCTCACCGCTGCCCACTGCGTTATTAGGTAAAGTAGCTCATATTACTGATATACCAAAGGCTAATTTATATTGTTTGGAACTAAAATTAGCCAATGTCATTTTAACATTTAAACTATCGTGAGTGATATTCATTATAACTATACATAATATCCGGATAAACTCACGTGTTCCGTCGGAAAAATGCCCGACTAGTTTCGAACCCGTTCGGGGCCCTTATTCATGAGCCTGTTCGCGCGACGCGGCCGCTACTCGACTGCTGCGTTTCGCATGTCGAGCAGCTCGGTGCGATGGTTGAGGTGGGGGGGGAGGTGGTAATGTGTCTTCTCCCGACGACTCCTGCTGATCGTCTTCACTGGCGTCGTCATCGTGCTGTAGGCAAGCCGAGCTGACCGTGTCCGGTTCCAAATTTGTAGAATGTACCGTACTAGTGTTAAAGAGCGGTTTCCACGCTGGGGGCAGCATCCAACCACCATCACGGTTAAAATTATTTTTAACCGTGGGCATTTTTCCGACGGAACACGTGAGTTTATCCGGATATTATGTATAGTTTAGCCAATGTCCATTTTCAGGATGTAAACTATCTCTATCTCCTATAATTTCTTATAAGGTAACAGACACAAACTTACAACTGTCGATAATAGTTAATATTCTGTGCTTTCAGCACAATCGGCAAAATAATTATAGTTGAGACTGGTAAACCAGATGTATGTAAGCGCATCACTTCAGAACGGCTCGACTGATTTTGATGGAATTTTTTGTGTGTGTTTGTGAGGACCCCGCGATGGTTTATATTCCCAATTGGACCCGGTAGGGAGTGCTGCAATCGGGTTCTAGGTTCAGGGCAGGACAAAGTCTGCCGGGCCCACTAGTAGTATTTAATTTCGGAAAGCACCTCAGTTTATTTTATAATATTAATATTCAATCAAAGTATCATTTTCTCGATGTTAATCTCCCTTTTTAAAATATCAACAGATGGACGGCCGAAGAACTGTTCGTACGTCTTGGCGAGTACGACTTTAAGCGCAACAACGATTCCCGCTCCTACAATTTCAGGGTTATTTCCATCCGTCGTCATGAATTGTTCGACAAATCCAACTACCACCATGATATCGCCATACTGAAATTACACAGGCCAGCCGTGTTCAACACCTATGTCTGGCCTATTTGCTTACCACCTCGCGGTTTGCAGATGGATGGCGAAGTTGCTACCGTTACTGGTAAGCTGGTAATCCCTCTTTTGCGTGATTTAATTTTGAATTGCCTGGATGCTATTCAGTGCAAGAAACAAGAACAAACAACTAGAACTAAGAAGTGTTAACAAGAAATTTAATCGCTATATTATACATATAACTTGCATGCACATGAATGTATTTTATTTCTTTTGTTGTCTGGTGTAGTATGAGAAGACTGTAAGGGGATTTAGCACTGGCCTATAACACCTATAAATGTAATATTTTTTCTGGACAATAAATGATTTATTTATTTATTATTTATTTATTTAGCTACTTTTCTTTGTTTTACAAGGATGGGGTACACAATGGTATGGTGGTCCTCACAGCAACATCTTAATGGAGGTAGCCGTGCCGATTTGGAACAAGGAAAGCTGTATAAAGTCCTTTACTGACTCAGTTTTCAATGAAACAATATGCGCCGGTGGCAAGGAAGGAGGGAAGGATGCTTGTCAGGTTAGTGCGATTATACTCGTAGGTAGATATCACTGAGTCGTAAAATAAAGTAAATATAGAATATATTATGTATCTAAATATTATAAGCCTTTCCGTAAAAAAGGTCATTAATTATATGACAATCAGTAGAATTAAATTTTGATACAAGATACAGGGAGCCACGTTGAATAAAATTTAAATGATGTAGGTAGTACATCAAAAAACCTACGTATGCTAGAGAAGCTGTAAAAACCAGGAATGTCATAGGTGTAAGAGAAAAATATAGGAATCTTATAAGTGTAATTGCTAGTAGGTATAATTTGTGAAGACAAGACTCAAATGCGAGAAAAAACTAAATCTGTTCTTGAAGGATCTAGTTGTCCATTGGTTTTGTGGTTCTTTCTTTTTATAATGGGTCGATGTATTTAAAAGTGGGACATACCTAAGTACATAAACACAAACAAATAAAAGTCAATTGGTAAGCTACCGCAGAATCACCGTCAATGAAGAAAACTATCTCGATCCGAAGAAGACCGTGAATCGTGATTTTTAACCGACTTCCAAAAAAGGAGGAGGTTCTCCATTCGGCGCGTATGTTTTTTTTATTTTTTTATTACCTACTTACGAAGTTACGAACGATTTTATACACCAATTCAATATAGTTTTCTCTATTTGCGTCGTGAGCCCCTTCCATTAATCGCTTAAGGGTTTTCTTGGGATAATAATGCGGTTCCGGTCCTTCCGCATACGACTCGACTATAAGGTACTATTTCAACTCTTAGGTTTCTAATGATCATTATCAGATATATTAGTAATAATAACCGGGACCGACTGCTTAACGTGCTCTCCGAGGCACGGAGGAAACGAAAAGGCCTAATTCGGACTACCAAATTCGGTCACCCATCCAGTTACCGACTTGGTTCAACGTTGCTTAGCAATCGCAATCGACTGATATGCGTTGTGACCACTCGTACCTCAATATACGTAGTTATCATGGCTTAATTTTTTCAGGGTGACAGCGGCGGTCCCCTGATGTACCAGATGTCTTCGGGGCGCTGGGCGGTGATAGGGGTGGTGTCGTGGGGCATACGCTGCGGAGAGCCCAACCACCCCGGCCTTTACACGCGTGTTGACCAATACCTCGAGTGGATTCTCCAGAATTCTATATTCTAAATATTTCTTTAATTTTAAAATTTTGGGATGTGTGACATAATATTCATATTTGAATTCGACCTTTACAAGATCCACTATTGTTCACAGATACATTAGAGCAATAAATCATTAAAAAATATTAGTAGATATTCTTATTTTAACTGAACCCCGTTATTTACAACCACCCTCGCAGTTAGTCGAACAAAACCTCGAGTGGATATTGCACAATAATTAGATTAGGTACTTTATTTATTTTGTTTTGAAAAATCTCACTCAGTCCAACAGGATTTTTGATACTAATAATTAGGTTCTACTTCTTCTTCTAAGTACACAAGTAAAACAATTGGAGTAAATAATGAAAGGGATATGGAAGAACTACATAATAGGTATAGTTCGCGCACGAGTTGATCACATTGATATTGATGAATCATAATTACGAGTACATTTATCCGAATATTATGTATAGTTAATGAATATCACTAAAATTACATTTTCATTACCTACCTACTATACTATTACTATTCCTATAGCAATGCCATGCCATTCACGAGTAAAATCTCATAGCTAAATAAATGTTGGAGCTTTCCACATAGCATTGCCATCATTCACAAGTAAATTATCCCTGAACTATTACAAAATGACAATGCGGTCACAAAATATCCATAGTGACAATTTCTCCACACTCCTCGATAGCTTGCAATATATCGAGCACCTGCTTCTTCTCGACAACCGGGTGGAAGGTGAACGCTAGCCGGAAGAAGTTCTTGCGTTGTCGTAAGGGGGAGTAGGCTACCATAGCTCGGGAATTGAGCGTCAACTGTTCTTTAATCTTTGGGGTGATCTGAAAGAAATTAATCTTTTTTTTATTCAACTACAAGCCAGCCCTTGTCTGCGATCTCACCTTATGGTAAGTGATGATGCTGTCTAAGATGGTAGCGGACTAACCTGTTACGGGTATGGCAGTTATATTAAACCCATATCCCTAGTCGGTCTCTACACCGCATCGTACCGGAACGCTAAATTGCTTGGCGGTACGACTTTGCCGGTAGGGTGGTAACTAGCCACGGCCGAAGCCTTCCACCAGGCCAGACTAGGGAAAATTCAGAAATTATAAATTCCCAAATTGACCCTACCGGGAATCAAACCCGGGACCTACCACGTCAAGGCAACAGCGCTCAACGCTGCGGGAGGTCGTCAAATCAGGTAAAAAAAGGAGAAACTTCGCGCTATAAACTAATATTTTTTCGATAAATTAATAGTAAAAACTAAAACAGACGTCGTCGTCTTACGATATTGCGTTGTAGAAATAGGATATGTGGATACTATCATACTAATATTATAAATGCGAAAGTGTGTTTGTTTGTTGGTTTATTGGTTTGTTGGTTTGTTGGTTTGTCCTTCAATCACGCCGCAACGGAGCAACGGATCGACGTGATTTTTGGTATGGGTATAGTTGAAGACCTGGAGAGTGACAAAGGCTAATTTTTATCCCGGAAAATTAAGGAGTTCCCGCGGGAATCAAAAAACTTAAACCACGCGGATGAAGTCGCGGGCATTAGCTAGTATATTAATAAACACCTATGTAAATATGTTGCATGTACCATATTCTGGGAAAAGAAATAAATGATTATGATAAAAAAACGCACTCTTCAGCCACAGACTCTTCAGTCTAAATAAATTGTAGCAATTTCGGTCTAAATAAATTCACTACTCAGGTGTATGTGGAATGTTAGGTGTAGTATCTATCACCATACCCACCTAGTCTAAATAATTACCAGTAAAAAAATGGCTTCGATCATGCTGTAACACTTATTAAAATGGTTGTACCTTATGCATAATGTCCCACCAGTCCTGATTTTCCTTTTGCTTTCTCATAAAAGATGGGATGTACCAGAAGCAAACGTTAGGGCACTGTATAGGCTTTGATACGAGTCTGAAACCATCTTTAGAAGCAACAGTTTGTATGCAGAACTCTGCTATTTCCATGACGTGGTCTGTGAGAAGATTGAGACCGATATCCCCGCGTACTTTCCATATCATCCACAGTTTGAACGCATCGATCTGTAAAAAAAACGCTATTTAAGACCTCAGGTAAATATTTTTTAGATGCAGCACCGCATCCTTTATAGCCAAGAAAGACGATATTATAATAATATCTCCGGTAGGTACTATCTTTAACTTTAGCATCTTTACTATTTTTATCTTTAACATCTTTACTATCTTTATCTTAGTTACTATCAGCAGCAATATAAATAGTAAGTATATATACCTACCAAGTACCAGCTTCATAAAGAAAAAACCTAGCTGATCTACCGGCTCAGCTCGAGAAATCCTTTCATACTGAGAATCTTGTTTATAGAGAACACCTCTGTACGAAATCTTAGGTTTTCAGTTAGGTACGGTAATATACCATGCCATTCATTCATGACAGTCAGTTTATCCTTACGTACAGAACTGATATCTTTACCTTTCTTCCACACTGGATGCTCTTATCCCCGGTGTCATAGCTGACGTCATAAAACTTATCTTGTTGGAATAAGTACTGCGCCGCGGCTGCGTTTGCCTCATGCAATAATCCCTTTTCTCGAAGAAGAAACACTGAACATTGCAAGGGCGCTCCCATCATTTTGTGTGGATTCCAGGATATTGAATTGGCACTGAAATAATATTTTACCTGTAGGTATCTATTTATGAATTAATCATGGTATGAGCAGATGCTTGTGCACTTAGTAAATGGCTGCCGCGTAGTATTAAAAGGTACGAGTGGCATAGTTGTGACAATTGTCGATTGCGATTGTTAAGCAATGTTGACCCAAGTCGGTAACTGGATGGGTGACCGAATTAGGAGGTTCTTTGGCTTTTTAGTTTCCTCCGTGCCCCGGAAAGCACGTTAAGCCGTCGGTCCCGGTTATTATCACTAACATCTTATAATAATCGTTACAAAACCTAAGAGTTTAAATACTCTTAGTCGAGTCGTATGCGGAAAGACGTGCGAACCCACCCACCCATTGCTATCCCAAGAAAACTCCTACCATTAATTGACTAATAGGAAGGGGTCACGACCCTCAGCAATGAGGTATACGACGCAGAGTATCAACAAAAGATCATTAGTTATTCAGCTAACTATAAGGAATATGAATTTAAAAGAAAAACATTTCACTAACCGTTCTATTCCTCGTAGCTTGTCTCGAAACTTCTTTGACAGCATCAAACTTCCACCCCAACACGCCTTAAAAATTGATTACAATATTTTTTAAGCATATTTTGGCTACTTATTGCAGTGATCGTCATGAAAGAACGATTTTAAGGTCAAAACAACCTATTAGGAGAGCCTCGACAATAGCTGAAAGTTCAGGAAGATGACTAAAATCAGAAGGATTTGATTCTTTTGTTTCTAACTTTCTTTACTTACATCGACATGCATCCATACACCATATTTTTCGCATATCACAGCAACAGTTTCTAGGTCGTCTATAGCTCCCAGTACCGTGGTACCTGCGGTTGCATTCACCATTACAGGATGCTTCCCAAGCGCCACCTCTTGCTGGAGAGCTGACTCAAGTTCTGATGTTAACATCTGACCTCGGTCGTTCGTCTTAACTACTTTAACGTTCTCAGTACCAAAACCAAGCCAATGTGCTGCTTTCATTATGGAGTAATGGCTCTGAAAGAGATAAAAAAGTAAGTGACTTTATTTGGGTAATCAAACTTTTTTATTTTGAAGACCTCCGTGGCGCAGTGTTGAGCGCTGTTGCTTTAACGTGCGGAGGTCCCGGGTTCGATCCCCGGCAGGGTTTGGAAATTTATAATTTCTGAATTTTCCCTGATCTGGCCTGGTGGGAGGCTTCGGCCGTGGCTAGTTACCACCCCACCGGTAAAGACGTGCCGCCAAGCGATTTAGCGTTCCGGTACGATGCCGTGTAGAAACCGAATAGGGGTATGGGTTTAATATAACTGATATGCCCCTAACAGGTTGGCCGCTACCAAATTAGACTGCATCATCACTTACCATCAGGTGAGATCGCAGACAAGGGCTAACTTGTAGTGGAAAAAAAAATGTTGACGAGTTATAATTAGCGTTGACCACGATATCTCCTGGTTGATAATTAATTAATTGACGTCCCATTTTAAGGCTTTATGTCTCGTGTACAGACCGTATTTTTACTGTGCTTCGACTTGATAATGGGATCTGTATAAAAGTCTGAAGTGCTTACGGAAAGGTAGGAGTGTAGGTATAGGAATAAAATTAAGGCTCTTTATAGAAGTTTCATTACGCAAGGTCGTACCGGAACGTCGAAAGCGCGAGGCATAATGATTATACATAGTATAGTTCGCGCACGAGTTGAATGCAGAGCAAATGTATGGTGACACATACATTTACTCTACATTCAACTCGCGCGCGAACTGTAGATTGTTTGACGACCTCCCTGGCGCAGTGTTGAGCGCTGTTGTCTTAACGTGCGGAGGTCCCGGGTTCGATCCCCGGCAGGGTCAATTTGGGAATTTAAAATATCTGAATTTTCTCTGGTCTGAACTGGTGGGAGGCTTCGGCCATGGCTAGTTACCACCCTACCGGCAAAGACATGCCGCCAAGCGATTTATCGTTCCGATACGATGCCGTGTAGTAATCGAATAGGGGTATAGGTTTAATATAACGGCCATGCCCCTAACAGGTTAGCCCGCTACCATCTTAGACTGCATCATCACTTACCATCAGGTGAGATCGCAGTCAAGGGCTAACTTGTAGTGAATAAAAAAAAAATTAAGAAAATTCTTACATCTTCAGAAGTAAAAATGACCATTTCAGGCAAACCACGCATACCCTTCCTCTTTATTTCAGGAAAAGCTTTAAACCGGGCAGCGACGAGTGCGTATAGCATCGATATGCTTCCACCAGGGCTGAAGATACCATCTCCATTAGGAATACGAAAAAGCTTGAGGACATGATCAAGTACTTTCAGTTCTATGAGGGTGAAAACTGGCGCAACTTCAAATGTGTATCTGGAATTGGAAAATAAACCTGTAAACAACTAGCTAATGCCCGCGACTTCGTCCGCGTGGATTGAGGTTTTCAGTTCCCGCGGGAACTCTTTAATTTTCCGGTATAAAAAGTAGCCTATGTGTTATCCCAGACTATAATCTATCTCTGTGCCAAATTTCATCCACATCCGTTCAGCTGTTGGGGCGTGATTGAGTAACAAACATCCATCCATACATCCATCCAAACTTTCGCATTTATAATATTAGTATAGATTATAGAAGTTCTAGCATTTCAACGTAGGCGAAGGCGAAAATTTGAATGTGTGTGGGTGTATGTTTGTTACTCTTTCAAGCATAAACTACTGGACGGATTTGGCTGAAATTTGGAATGGAGATAGATTATAGTCTGCTAACACATTACTTTTTAACCCGGAAAAATAAAGAGTTCCCGCGGGAACTGAGAAACCGCAATCCACGCGGTCAATGTCGCGGGCTTCAGCTAGTATTATATAATAAAATAGGTCTAAAAAAGCTACTCTTTTCCGTGCGGGTCGTTATGCTAGCACATTGGGAACCCAACGTTTGTCGGTCATTCGAACTAGGTATATTATATTTCGCAACTTGTCGAGCTTTATTTCGGTGCCTCTGCATGGTCTTTTTTACCATATCCATATTTCTGATCGCTAAATATGGTCCTGATAAGAGGGTTCCCTCACCCTCAGGGTCATTTAATTGGAATGAGCTATGCTCGGAGTATCCATGTAATCGAAGAAGCCAAAATTGTTGACGTTTGTGTTGTGGAATTATACTTAATCCTTATTTTAAGGATATCAAGGAGCGCGACATAAAACTGTCATTTAAAAGTAATACTGCGTAAGTAGCGATGGTAGTAACGTGGTAGTAAACCTGCGTGATCAAATCAATCACCGCAGTACTCCCTTTGACGACCTCCGTGGCGCAGTGTTGAGCGCTGTTGTCTTAACGTGCGCAGATCCCGGGTTCGATCCCCGGCAGGGTCAATTTGGGAATGTACGCCCGTGGCTAGTTACCTCCCTATCGGCAAAGACTTGCCGCCAAGCGATTTAACGTTCCGGTACGATGGCATGTATAAGCCGAATTGGGTATGTGTGTAATACAACTGCCATACCCCTAACAGGTTAGCCCGCTACCATCTTAGACTGCATCATCACTTACCATCAGGTGAGATCCCAGTCAAGGGCTAACTTGTAGTGGATAAAAAAAGTACTTACTGGCTAGTATTAAAAGCTTCTGCAATCCAAGCTCCAGCGAGGCCATATGGGTCCGTCCCGCCGTACAGTTGATTTCTGAACGTTGGCTTGTTGGTCTTGACACTGTATTGCAGCACTCTACGCACGGCTTTCTCAAGCTCCCGGTCATTTAGCTGCTTCGATATATCCAGATCTTCGCGTAATATTTCCTGTGAAAAATATGAGAAGCCCGTAAATAATCGAATAAAAGAAGTGATTTCGAACCTGCATGCATCATATCAGATGGGGAACGTTGTGAAGCTAACGATTGTTTTAAAACGACATTCGTGAGCTTCCATACTGTATCCGGTGTCTCGTAACCCTAGTTAAGTAAGTCAGTTCGTCATCATTCACCATTACAATCAAGCCATCACCCGGCCTCCTCCTCCTTGCGTCGTATTCCCCATTACTGAGGGTCGTGACCGCTTCCACCAGTAATTATTCTTCTATGGACGATGTCGCGCCATTTTGCTCATGTCGGACGTGCCACAACGCGTTGAGATCGAATAGCATGTAAGCCACGACACGAATTTCGCTATTTGGTCTTTCTTTGATTGCCACAACGCGTCGTGCGCGTTTTCATTAGAGCCATAACACGAATTTCGCTATGTGGATGTTTTACTGTGACCACATCGCGTTGTGAGCTATTTTTCCGCTCAATGAGCGTTTTCGATCTTTGAGCGTAACATATACATAAATTAAATTATTTTTTACTTTTTAGTGTTTGTGGCTTTTAAAAATAAAAAAAAACATACAGTCGAATTGAGAACCTCCTTTTTTTGATGTCGGTTAAAAAATTAAAAGCTATCAACAGCTAGGTACCTAAGTTCCTAACCTAAGAAATAACGGGATAAAATCGGCACGTACGAGTAGGTAGGTACCACGGACTAACCAGGTCAAAATGATTTATTAGCTATAATAATTACAATATAATTACTCTGATAAGTATATACCTAATAAATAAATAAATAAACAATATTATTATAATTATTGCATTGCTTTTATCAACCCGGTAGTGCACGTAACCCTACGAGCCATAATCTATACTTATAATAAAACTGTAACAGGTCCAATTCTGTACATTGAAGATATTTTGAAATTTTTTTTTGTGGAGGGCACTCATTATTCGATACTGAAGCCAAATCTGTAATTTTTTTCATTTTTGTCTGTCTGTCTGTCTGTCTGTATCTTGGCCGCGCATCACGCCGAAACTAATGAATGAATTCAAACAAAACTTGGCACGATTTGAGCCCATACTACGAGGTAGGACATAGGATACTTTTTATCCCGAAATTCTACCCCCGAAGGGGTGAAATAGGGGTTGAAAGTTTGTATGAAAGTCCTTAATTCCTCAAGTTATAGCCATGAAACTTGATATATGAGCTGCGGGTTGAAAATGAAAACATATGTGTTTCACAGTTTTTCAAAATTCCACCCCCGAAGGGGTGAAATAGGGGTTGAGAGTTTGTATGAAAGTCCTTAATTTCTCAAGTTTTAGCCATGAAACTTGATATATGAGCTGCGGGTTGAAAATGAAAACATATGTGTTTCACAGTTCTTAAAATTCCACCCCCGAAGGGGTAAAATAGGGGTTGAGAGTTTGTATGAATATCCTTAATTTCTCAAGTTATAGCCATGAAACAGCATTTGGGCTTTCGTATATGAAGAAGTACGTGTTTCACCATTATAGGGGGATTATACCGTGGGATAGTAATATAGGCTACTTTTTATCCTGGAAAATTAACTGAAAAACTTATTCCACGCGGACGAAGTCGCGGGCATCAGCTATAAAGAATATACATACATACATACATAGGCTACTTTTTATCCCGGAAAATTAATGAGTTCCCGCGGGAATTGAAAAAACTTAGTCCACGCGGACGAAGTCGCGGGCATCAGCTAGTATAGCAATAAATGTAATGTAAACAATTTTTCAGAAACATTCTTATCGCATTCTTATTGCAAGCTCCTTTTCCTTGGTCGTTGCCGAAGTTCTTTCGGTACGTAAAAAGTTACCGCGTAAAAATAACAAAGTGGTTCATTTCTTACCATTTTGGCACGCAATCCTAAACGGACCATTCCAGCAGGGCTAGCATGCGCACAACGAGATATCTCGCGACGAAAGAGAGATGTTGTCGTTGCCGGCAAATTTTTCGTTTACCCTAACATGCACAAAATGCGGTAAGTATATTACAAGAAAAAAATAGTCTGCATGTAAGGGTTTTAGAGAAAAATACCACAGATAAGAAATTACTTTTATCTCTACTTTTTAGTTTTGACGTAACGAGACAAGTCATAAGTATGTGTAACCAAGTTAGCTTCGGTAGACAAATAGAGATAATGGGTAGACATAATTTTACTCGTGCGCATGCTAGCCCTACAGGTTACTACACTTCCCTCTCGGACTGCGTAGTTACTTACCACCAGGTGAGATAGATCACATTCAAGGGTTCGCCTTGTCATAAATATAGGGGTAAAAAATTCTACCGCGAGTACAATCTGATTCTATGTAACACAATCTCTAAACTAAATTAAAAAGGCAGCTTTAAATCTAGTTCCGTCCCTTTCCGTAGGGAGTATTATGAAAGGGTTAGCAATATTGGTAATGCTCTAATTTTAGTTTAGTTTAGAGATTGTGCACTACAGAATCAGCCCCATTATATTTACCTCTAACTCCTTTGGATGCTTGAACTGGATAAGAGAAGTCTCTTGGCCTGCCTCTTCTTTCACGATACCCAAAACTTTGTCCAAAAACGTGTGTCCGTTTGTCTCCATCGTGCAATATTTACGCAGGTCAACGCACTGTCTCGGTAAGTTATAGTTAACTTAACTGTAATTTATTACTTAACCAGGTTCAATGAATAAGTAAACAAGGAAATGTTTAGGATTCAAACGTGTGCGGTGGTCAGAGAGCCGGTCGTGACTGCAGTGTTAAAGAGATGGAGTCGGAAAAGCTCTATATTATGATAGACAATAATATATTATTACCTAATTGACATCGTTTGTTGCAATCACAGATGTAGTAACAGATACCGCGCTCGGAACACGGCAGACGCGCCAACAAAGCGAATACAAAACGAAAAGCAAATACAATTCTCAGTTAGTTGGATGCGACGCGTCGAGAAGTTTTGACGTGACGTGTGTGTAGACAAGTTTCTCAAAATAATGCCGTCTTGTGTCTTGAAACACTGTCAAAATTGTTACCAAAAATTAAAAAAGGAAGATGATGTTTCGTTTCATAGGCAAAAATTTATATTTTCATTCTGTTAGATTTTTTTTCCATGATAATTAATTGCTGATGACTTTGAAACACAAAACCTCAACGATATCTATCAGTGTTGCTAATTTACGTTGAAATATTTTCCCTTAAATTAAAGGTGTAAATGTGCTGTTAGTAGATAGTTTTTTTTTGTGAAACAGCCGGCTTATTTCGAAGTACGCCGATTAATTTATAGGTACGCCAGCTGCTGCTTGGTACGCAGATGGTACGCAGGCTACTTTGGTGGTACGTAGGCTACTTTTAAGGTACGCCAGCTACTTTCGAGGTACGCAGGCTACTTTAGAGGTACGCAGGCTACTTTTAAGGTTCGTAGGCTACTTTTAAGGTACGCCAGCTACTTTCGAGGTACGCAGGCTACTTTGGTGGTACGTAGGGTACTTTTAGGGTACGCCAGCTACTTTGGAGGTACGTAGGCTACTTTGGTGGTACGCAGGCTACTTTTAAGGTACGCCAGCTACTTTAGAGGTACGCCGGCTACTTTAGAGGTACGCAGGCTACTTTTAAGGTACGTAGGCTACTTTTAAGGTACGCCAGCTACTTTCGAGGTACGCAGGCAACTTTGGTGGTACGTAGGGTACTTTTAGGGTACGCCAGCTACTTTGGAGGTACGTAGGCTACTTTGGTGGTACGCAGGCTATTTTTAAGGTACGCCAGCTACTTTAGAGGTACGCCGGCTACTTTAGAGGTACGCAGGCTACTTTTAAGGTACGTAGGCTACTTTTAAGGTACGCCAGCTACTTTCGAGGTACGCAGGCTACTTTGGTGGTACGTAGGGTACTTTTAAAGTACGCCAGCTACTTTGGAGGTACGCCGGCTACTTTGGTGGTACGCAGGCTACTTTTAAGGTACGCCAGCTACTTTAGAGGTCCGCCGGGTGTTTTAGAGGTACGCAGGCTACTTTTAAGGTATGTAGGCTACTTTTAAGGTACTCCAGCTACTTTCGAGGTACGAAGAGCTGTACGAGGTACGTACGTACCTCTTGAAATGAAATGAAATGAAATTTATTTATTTTGTACACTGTAACAAAAATTATGCATCTTATTTCTAAAGAACGATGACGGCTAAAAAAGTATAAACTGCGTTTCAGCCGTCAACGCCCGCCTCCGAAACAGTAATACAGTAATCCTATATACAGTAAGCCAATACTATTTTCTTATATTAATAGTTTATAGTAGGTAGTTAGAAAAATTTACATTAAAATAAAACTAAAAGCAACATGCAAGACTTGGCACGTGTGTGTGTGTGTGTGTGTGTGTGTGTGTGTGTGTGTGTGTGTGTGTGTGTGTGTGTGTGTGTGTGTGTGTGTGTGTGTGTGTGTGTTTGTTTAATTATTTGACTATTTTTAAAAGTTTTTCTGTCTCATCGTAGGAGAGTGATTGAAGCCATCTGGAACACTTGGATTTACAGGAAAATGTTGTGAGGGGGTAGATATTTAATAATTTATTGACTCTGTTGTACAATAAACAACTTAAGAAAGGGTAATGGCGTCTCGAGATTGCTGTCCGAGTCGAAACCATTGCACATACTGAGTGAGGTCTACGTTTTGTGTAAATTTTTGGATCGTAGTGAAGTTGTGGATGTTTACGGAGAATCGTACATAAAATAAACAGTTGTCTCACTGTTAGGACCTTCGTATGTGCATATAGCTCAATCGTGGGAAAATAAATGGGTTTATTACACATAACCTTTAGCACTGCTCTCTGGGCCCTTTCAAGTCTCAACATAGACGTTACGCCTGAGCCACCCCAACAGGTTATGCAGTATGACAAAATCGATTGAGCCAGGGAAAAGTAAATGGTTTTCAAGCAGCCCAAGTCCACCACATTCCTCAGCCGCTTAAAAACAAAGATAAGTTTTCTGAGTCGTGACACCAAAGAGTCGATCTGTTGGTTCCATGTCATAGAACCGTCCATAGTTACACCTAAATATTTGGTGCTTAGTGAGCGCTCCAAGGGGGGGCAATCACAACTACTAACATTATCATTATTAAGGCAGCTGTGGGCTTGGATTGTGAAGGATGAAGGCGCTTGGGATGGTGAAGAAGAAGCGAAAGTAATGAATTTAGTTTTGGCAACGTTAAGGGTGAGCAGATTCTGTTTAAGCCATCTCAAGACAAGTCTTAAAGCGGATTCGGAGAATTTTTTGGCTTCAAGCCAGTTTTTTCCGTGGATAAGAAGTACAGTGTCGTCTGCGTAGGTAACAATCTTGCAGTTAGGCAGTGACATGCCACATAACTCGTTTATGTAAATAAGGAAAAGAGTAGGGCCCAGGACGCTACCCTGAGGGACACCGTATTCAATTGGGGCCTCTTTACTTTGGAAGTTATTTATCTTAACGTATTGGGTACGATCTGTCAGATAACTTTTAAAAATGTTAAAAGCCATGCCTCTAACACCTATTTGTTCAAGTTTATTTAGTAAATTGGGGACAGAGACAGTGTCAAAAGCTTTGGAAAGGTCAAGGAAAATTGCGACAGATTTTAATTTATTATCAATATTTTGTAAAATGCTATTAGACAGTTTTAATACTGCGTCTTCGGTAGACTTTCCACTACGGAATCCGAACTGGTTTTCTGATAAGATATCATTGTGGTCGATGTAACTTAAAAGCCTCTTGTTCAAAATTTTTTCAAATATCTTTGAAAGGGTTGTTAATACTGAAATTGGCCTATAGTTTGTAACACTGCCTCTGTCTCCATTTTTATAAATAGGATGCACAACTGCTCTTTTAAAAGCACGGGGAAAGACGCCTAGAGATATGCTGAGATTGAATATATATTGTAATATAGGGATAAGAATATGTGCACTAGCTTTAATAAGTGATGAAGGAATGCCATCCCAGCCCACAGCGCATTTCTCTTTGAGATTACAAATTGCATCTTCTATTTCGGTGGATTCAATCGTAAGTAAGGCCATGGCATTTAGGCCATTACGGTTCGAGGTACAGACTACATTGGCTAGATCAGTTGAAAGAATTATATTTTCTGCAAGATTTTTACCTACACTGGAGAAAAAGCCGTTAACTGCATCCAGAGAATCAACTGGGTAAGTACAAAGATTCAGCAACTCGGACGGACTCGGATCCTTTTGTTTAAGATTAGTAGCTTTCTTGATTAATTTCCAGGTTTTACCAGGATTATTCCGGACCTTCTGAAACTCATTCCGCTCATATTCTTGCTTTACTTTTTTGAGGAGATTGTTACAGTAATTACGATAGCGAATGAAAATGGCTTTAAGGATTAGATTATCTTTATGTTTTTTTGACTTTCTGTACAGATTGTCTCTATGTCGAATGCATTTCAGGAGGCCAGGAGTAATCCAAGGTTTAATGATTCTATTTTTATTAGGAATAATTACTGTACGACTATTGACCTTTATAGCGTCTGTAAGGGTATTAATGAGTAAATTGGCTGCTTTTTCAGGATCTGAGGAACTAAGGATAGGGGAGAAATCAACTTGTTCCAGATAACTAACTGCGCCTTGGATGTCTAATTTCTGTGATTTATGATTAAATGCTTGTGCTCTAATATTAACATCACAATAGAAAAGAATAGGTGAATGATCAGTGATGTATGAGTCTAGAACCAAGGTGGTTACAGGATTTGTAGATTTAAACATGATATGGTCTAGACAGTTCTTGAGTCTAGTGGGTAAACTATGCGCGGGAAGCATTCCGTGTGCAGCGAGCATATTCAAATAGTCGTCAGCGTTTGAATCGAGATTATCAGGCAATATGTTGATGTTTAGGTCTCCAACTATTATTACATTCCTAAAAGAATTGTAAACCTTTAGCATTGAATCCAGGCTATTGATGAACGGCTTGGGGTTTTTATAAGATGGAGATCTGTATATGCTCACCACAACAAGAGAGTTTGAGAATTTAATGACTAGACTGTTTGCATCAATAATATCGGTAGATTCTATTGTGTAATTATTATGGATCTCGGACCGTATGTAAACTACTATTCCTTCATTTTGGTTATTATACGATGATGCATGGGCAATGAAGCCATCCAATTGAGGAATAAGTGGGGATTTACTTAGCCAACATTCGGATAAAACTATTAAGTCAAGTCTTAAGTAGCTGGCGTACTTTAAAAGTAGCCTACGTACCACCAAAGTAGCCTACGTACCTCGAAAGTAGCTGGCGTACCTTAAAAGTAGCCTGCGTACCTCTAAAGTAGCTGGCGTACCTTAAAAGTAGCCTGCGTACCACCAAAGTAGCCTACGTACCTCCAAAGTAGCTGGCGTACCTTAAAAGTAGCCTACGTACCTTAAAAGTAGCCTGCGTACCTCTAAAGTAGCCGGCGTACCTCTGAAGTAGCTGGCATACCTTAAAAGTAGCCTGCGTACCACCAAAGTAGCCTACGTACCTCCAAAGTAGCTGGCGTACCTTAAAAGTAGCCTACGTACCTTAAAAGTAGCCTGCGTACCTCTAAAGTAGCCGGCGTACCTCTGAAGTAGCTGGCGTACCTTAAAAGTAGCCTGCGTACCACCAAAGTAGCCTACGTACCTCCAAAGTAGCCTGCGTACCTCTAAAGTAGCTGGCGTACCTTAAAAGTAGCCTACGTAACACCAAAGTAGTCTGCGTACCTCTAAAGTAGCTGGCGTACCTTAAAAGTAGCCTGCGTACCACCAAAGTAGCCTACGTACCTCCAAAGTAGCTGGCGTACATTAAAAGTAGCCTACGTACCTTAAAAGTAGCCTGCGTACCTCTAAAGTAGCCGGCGTACCTCTGAAGTAGCTGGCGTACCTTAAAAGTAGCCTGCGTACCACCAAAGTAGCCTACGTACCTCCAAAGTAGCCTGCGTACCTCTAAAGTAGCTGGCGTACCTTAAAAGTAGCCTACGTAACACCAAAGTAGTCTGCGTACCTCTAAAGTATCTGGCGTACCTTAAAAGTAGCCTGCGTACCACCAAAGTAGCCTACGTACCTCCAAAGTAGCCTGCGTACGTCTAAAGTAGCTGGCGTACCTTAAAAGTAGCCTACGTAACACCAAAGTAGTCTGCGTACCGCTAAAGTAGCTGGCGTACCTTAAAAGTAGTCTGCGTACCTCTAAAGTAGTCGGCGTACCTCTAAAGTAGTCGGCCTACCTCTAAAGTAGTCTACGTACCACCAATTTAACTGGCATATCTTGGAAGTATTCGTCGTACCGCTAAAGTACTCAGCGTAGCTCCAAAGTAGCCAGCGTACCACCACAGTAATATGCGCATCTCCTTTTCCAGGATACAAGCTATTCTCCTACCATAAGTCGTTGAAATCGAAGGCCTAAAGAAAGAACCAACAAATAGATTTTTCGTACCACTTGCTCAAAAAAGTGACATTCTATGCCACAAAAAGCGAACATAACAATAGTCATTTTTAATCTGTTAAAAACAGGGAAAGAAAATTGTACTGAATTTCATTCATCCTCTAGGGGGAGAATGTGATTTAAATTTGGAATACTTACCTACCGAAAGAAGAACGGCAGAACCAGTGTCGCACAATTTAAGAAGCGACAATGAATGAAACTATAGTTATTTTAAAGAACGATTAAAGTACTTTATTTTAATAGCTTTAATTTTTTTTTATTTAATGGGATAAGGAAATTAAATGGTTTTTAAATATTTTGTGTAATCCTAAACAAGTAGCATTAACAAAACGAAAAATAGACCATATTCAATAGCAAACTACCAATTAGTAGAATATTGGCATAGACTTTGATCTGAAACTCGCTTTTATTTTTTTGAAAGTTCCAAAATCATTTTTATTTTATTATATAAAACAATAGCAGAATATTATTTTAATTCCGACTTGTTAATTATATCAAACAACTAGATTTATATATTTAATTTCAAAAATATATTATATTATAATGGTATGTTTGTAGAGATTGTAGCTGGCAACATTCAAATGAATTGACTATTGTCAGTTGTCACCGTATTGTCACTGTCACTTGTCACTGTCAAGTGTCAATACAAGGTGAAGGAGGGACTGAGAAGCTGCTGCATCTTGATTCTTGATACGTTATGGTTCTAATGAAGCGATTTATATTATTTCTCGTTGCTGTTATTATGCTAGCACTTCACGCTGGGACGAGGCGCTCGGGCGCGGCACTCGGCGAGTGCTGCCGAGGCGAGAGGTACCTCTCCACACGCTCGGGTACCTCATTTGCCGGCAAACCGTCGAAGATGCAGGTTGACACTGAAAAAGTCGCTGCTGCAACAGCTTTGTGCGCGCTTACTCATTATAAATTATAATTATGTGCGTACCTATTGCACAAAAAAAAATTGAAATACATATACTTCTTCATATCTAACTGAAAGCCCAAATGCTAAGTTTCCTGGCTATAACTTGAGAAATGAATGACTTTCGTACAAAATTTCAACCCCTATTTTACCCCTTTGGGGGTAGAATTTTGAAAAACTGTGACACACGTATTTCTTTATTTTTTACTTTAAGCCAAAATACCAAGTTTCGTTGATATAATATCTTGAGAAATTATGGACTTTCATACAATCTTTCATCCCCTATTACACCCCTTCGGGAGTAGAATTTTCAATAACTGTGAAACACGTATTTCTTTATTTTTAACTGGTAGCTCGTATACCAAGTTTCATGGATATAACTTGAGAAATGACTGACTTTTATACAAACTTGAACCCCCTATTTCACCCCCTTAGGGGTGGAATTTTGCAAAATCCTTCCTTATTGAGCGCCTACGTCACAAAAGGAACCTACTGTCATAATTTCAAGTTTCTAACCCCAGCGGTTTAGCCTGTGCGTTGATATATAAGTCAGTCAGTCAGTCAGGACTTTGAATTTTGTCCGTGCGCACTCAATTGGTTTGCTCTGAACACTGACGACACGAGCGTATGGAAGGGCCGCTCGCGCTGGCCACTCGTCACTTTGATCTTTCGTCGAAAAACCGCCCATCAAAGCGAGCGGCGGCGAGGCGAGGCGAGAGCGCACGAGACGACCCGAGCGGGCCTTCTTCACACTGGCGCTCGCCGCCGCTCGCCTACACTCGCCCAACGTGAAGAGCCGGCATTAGTTTTTCTTGTAATCCGCGTTAAGTTGAGCTTTCCTTTGGAGTTTGAGAGTTCCCTGCGCGTGCGGTTGACGCGCACGCGTCGTCGAATTTCTGACCAAAATGAAGACCTTGTATAGGCTATGGACATATCCAGGTTTGTAACACATTCAATAATCATACAAACTACCTACCTACTTAATATATATTCAAGTTCTTGTCAAAACAATATATTTTATTGGCCCATATTCCTGAAGGCAGTACCTACCTAAATAGGTAATTACTGTTATTCAATAATGTAGTTAGTGGCTGAGATAATCCAAAATAACTAGAATTACTACTGCTGCAATTCGATTTTGGGTAATAGTTTCATTTTAGATTGATTTGAATCACATTGATTATGTATTCAGTAGTACAATATTATACTTTCTTTATTGGTGCAGGTATTTATCACTCAGATATTTATTATTGTGTTTCTTGCAGATAACTGATACTAACTTGGTATGCCAGGCTTGTTGGGACCTAGCAAATCATGCAAACTCAAGTAGTTGCACTGGAAAGACAAGTTGACCATCAACATGTTTGTGTTGGTTGTGGACGCCATTTTGAGAAGCAGAAGTTGCAACATGGGGAAATTGAAGATTCCTGGGAACTTGCTAATCACCAGGTTGTGTTCAGACTCGAATTGAGAGCAGATTGTAGAGCAGTGCAGCAAGAGGCAAACCATGAAGTACCACTGCAACGGTATAATATTACACTGCCAGACATAGGCGAGCTGCTGACACAAGACTACACTGCATGTTGGTTGCAGGAATCTTGAACGATACCATATTCCTGATGTTGTGTAACACTAACGAGTGACTGCAACTTTTATATACCGAGGGAACTTTTATGTACTCACATACTATGCAGTTACCATATGGGAAGAAAGATACTTATTTAATGATCTTTGCACATCTTAAAACCGTTTGAGTCACTCTAATACTCATCATTTTGAAGATATGTGTTAATGTCCTATGCCCCCCCCGTGGGGCAGAGGGTGTTTACAGTGTTGCGCCATCTCGAGCGGTTAGAAGCTACACCCTTGACCTCATCCCACATCATTCCTATCCTCACGACCTCTGCCAGAACCGTATGCCGCCAAGTTTGTTTGGGTCAACCACTTTCTTTTTCCCTGAGGATTCCAGTCGACAGCTTGCCTCGCGATATTGCCTGGCTATATTGAAGATATGATGTATATATTTTTTTATAATATTGTAAAATAAATAATTTTTAATTACATACTAGAACGTACTTTCATTTTACTCCTTTGATACATATTTATATAGGTATATATTTTATAACTATATATTTATTCTATTCTGTGCCTATGAGAACATTAAGCAGTAAGTAGGCACTCATGGGCATGCAGGGTTCTCACGATGATTACCTTCACTACTAATCCACCAATCCGATACAGCCCATTAACGTCCCACTGCTGGGCACAGGTCTCCACTCTCACTTCCTGGGAGAGAGGGAATTAGAGGTTAGACCCACCACGCTGCTCCAATGCGGATTGGCGGGCCTCACTGTTAAAGCCAGTAATATTTACTCAATTGCTTATACCACAGAATAGGTACCTACCTAATAGTATAACGCAAATCGAAAAATCAGGTGTACTGTGTGCCTTTGGATTCGAACTCTGAACCCCTTGTAGGCCTTGAAGGCGAAAGTCTTATAACATTATACTAAACGCACATATTCCAGATTGAGCTCCCTAGCTCACTACTTGCATTAGAAATGCTTAGTAGGAAAGTATATACCTAACCTAACCTACAATGTGGGTCTTTGACTTCGATTTTCATAAAAATCCCATTTTAAAAAAATATGCTGTAATTAACTTTTCTTTTAGTAATCCTAAGATCTATTATTTCCAAGTATTTGTATTAATGTACGCGAAGTCTAAGTGCGACACTGAAAACACATGGAGTCTTGCCGTTCTTCTTTATACTGAACTACATCTGTGTTTACACCATTGAGTTTGTATACCTATAAAGCATTATACATCTTTTTGAAAAAGGAATACGCATTTATTATGCAGTTATTAAGATTATTAATTGCTTTTCCGACAAAAAATATTAGTTTTTTGCCGGAATTTGCCGCGTTTTTGTTTTCTTCAAATACATAAACGTTAAGTTTATTTTAATTTATTTTTATAAATAAGTTAATGTTCTAAAAATACGTTACGATGTTAAATCAAAGCGACAGTGACAGTGAATTCTCGGATTCCATCAGTGCAAATGCTGCCGCAATCTATATACTTATAATAAAACTGTAACAGGTCCAATTCTGTACATTGAAGATATTTTGAAAATTTTTTTTGGAGGGCACTCATTATTCGATACTGAAGCCAAATCTGTAATTTTTTTCATTTTTGTCTGTCTGTCTGTCTGTCTGTATCTTGGCCGCGCATCACGCCGAAACTACTGAATGAATTCAAACGAAACTTGGCACGATTTGAGCCCATACTACGAGGTAGGACATAGGATACTTTTTATCCCGAAATTCTACCCCCGAAGGGGTGAAATAGGGGTTGAAAGTTTGTATGAAAGTCCTTAATTTCTCAAGTTATAGCCATGAAACTTGATATATGAGCTACCGGTTAAAAATGAAGAAATACGTGTTTCACAGTTTTCGTAAATTTTACCCCCGAAGGGGTGAAATAGGGGTTGAAAGTTTGTATGAAAGTCTTTCATTTCTCAAGTTATATCGATGAAACTTGGTATATGAGCTGCGGGTTAAAAATGAAAACATACGTATTTCTCAGTTTTTCAAAATTCCACCCCCAAAGGGGTGAAATAGGGGTTGAAAGTTTGTATAAAAGTCCGTCATTTCTCAAGTTATTTCGATGAAACTTGGTATATCCACGCGGACGAAGTCGCGGGCATCAGCTAGTTATAAATAATTTGCTTCCAACAAAATCCAAGGAAAATTATTTAAAGACTTATGAAGAATTTTCAACGTGGAGAAGTGCGAAAGGCCTATCAATTTCAGAATCAGTACTTCTTGTCTATTTTGATTATTTATCCAAGACAAAGAATCCGAATACACTTTGGTGCATATACTCAAAACTGAAAGCTACAATAAATGTACCAAACAAAAATGTAACTCTCTCTATCAATAATTGGACCAACGTTTCGAATGTTAACTTTTACTTTTAATTGTCATTATTTTTAATAAATGCTTATCTCATATTATTATTGTGTTATTTTTTTCGCAAATGGTACGAAAAGTAGAGTATTTTCCTCGGTGATAAAGCTGTCTTAGTCTTGGGTGAACTTAAATCCCTCGCTACACTCAGGACTCGTCTTAAATCCCTCGCTTCGCTCGTGATTTAAGTTTTTAACACCCTCGCTACGCTCGGGAGTAAACCTCGAGTCCTTCGTTACGCTCGCGATTTAAATCGTCACCCGCGACAGAAGACACTGCTTTATCCCCTTGGTTAATAATCTACTATTCTTTCATTAATTTGGCACTTTCTCATTAATCTGGCAACATTTCACGCACACTGATGCGTGTGTTCAGACAGTGCTGTCACGCACACTCGAATAAATTTTGGCCGCACTTCCATGTTTCGAGCGCGGTATCTGTTTACTACATCTGTGGTTGCAATTATTTACTCATATTGCAACTGGATGATTGCCTGCGACTTCGTCCAAGTGGATTTTGGTTTTTGAAAAATCCAGTGGGGATTCGAATTTTGTTCTTTTCTAACCGGGGACGACGGATCTTCAGTAATAAGGAATACGACGTAGAGTGTAACGATAGAGAGAGTACCGGGAATGCAATTAATTCCGTACCAAATACGATTTTTTTTTAACAAATGGTCGGCTGGGCTTTTATAATTTTGCACACAGACACACTTTCCTACTTTATACCTAATAATATTTGTATGGATGTGTAACGCTTTATATCTGCAGTTATAAAGCTATGTATAGGTATCTACCTATATATCACATTCTACTCGTACCTACTACCTACCTAAGTATGTAAGTTTGTCTGCATTGGTTGCTAATGACTAGCTTTAACACTTTCGCTGCGTTACGGCAAGTATTTTGCCGTATTTGACGGTCAGCCAGTGCGGCAGCTCGTTTTCCTTGTTTTGCGCACGGTGCGGGGGTGATCTAACTATGTTCCCGTACGTGTAGGAAAGAGACAGTGATTTTTTCAATATGGTTGCTTTTAATATAATGATATTGTATACTTATAATGTACGGCAAAATAGTTGCCGTAACGCACAGCAAGGTAAGTATTTTTATTCAGTGCGGTACGGCGACTATCTTGCCGTACCCCCCCAACCCCGCGCCTCACTGCATGCGTCCGCGCGGCCTCTCAGTTTGCATTAGTGTTGGCCGTAAGTGCTCGATATTTTTTATGCAAAAAACTACGCGACGAGACTTTCACGTAAAAAACATGATATGAGTAAGGGAATTACCTAGTTTTTAAAATTTATTTTATTTCGTTAAAGTTCCTAATATTATCTCATCATAGATTTAAAATAAAAAGTAATTATAATAATTTGGTACCCTAATATGAATCAAAATTTAAAAAACATATTTGTATTTATTATTATTTATTTATTAATTAGTGTATTTGTACTAAGTACATGAGTGACTGCTTTTTATTTTAATTTTCGAAATATCATAAAGAACCCGGGGCTACCGCAGCTAGGTATACACGAGGATGTAGCCTATCGATTTGTTCAAAAAAAACATTGATATGGTGAGTTTCCACGTCTCCATGGACTTTGAAAGTCAGGTCCCGGTACGGCAAAATAGAGGTCGTAACGCATATCAGGAAATATAGATACGGGCAGTATTTGTCTCGTACCGCACGAGCCGTAGGTTTAGGATCCAATGCTGCCGCAGCGAATGTGTTAAATTCACTTGCGCATCATATTCTCAGGACTCGATTAAAAATAAAAAAATATTGGGGTTTTCTATCGTGAAATTCTCATTAGCAGTACGGGAAAGTTCCTTGGTACAAAAGTCCTGCGTGGGTTAGACACACGTTGGAAGGGCTTTCGTAGCATTTTGTGAAATCAGGGTGTTCCCAGAGGTTCTTGAAGTTTTAAATACTAAAAAAATAAAATAGTCGTAGATTTTTTAATCGGACTTCTAAGCTATGACAAAGGCCAATAGGACAATTTTGTTGAGTGCAAACGAAAAACGCTGTCTTTACAAGTGATTGATTTGTATAAATTTTACATTGAGCCATCGACCACAATGTTTGACACTTTGTAAAAAAAACCCGGCTAAGTTTGTTGTGGGCTTTGCTCAGACCAGGGCGCGTTTGGAACCCTCGTAGCCGGTAGTTGGTTTTAGGATGCCGTAACTGATTATTTACGATTTATAATTAAAATATTATATTGATTGATTGATCATACTTTTTGTCCCGAGTATTTTTCATTAAAAATCTGGTAGCACTGGAAACGTCAAAAAATATTGTGTTATCCATATATATAAAATTCAAAGTTCTGACTGACTGATTGACTGACTGACTTATATATCAACGCACAGCCTAAACCGCTGGGGTTAGAAACTTGAAATTTTGATAGTAGGCTCCTTTTGTGACGTAGGCGCTCACTAAGGAAGGATTTTTCAAAATTCCACCCCTAAAGGGGTGAAATAGGGGGTGGAAGTTTGTATGAAAGTCCGTCATTTCTCAAGTTATATAAGATATGAAACTTGGTATTTGAGCTTCTGGTTTAAAATAAAGAAACAAGTGTTTCACAGTTTTTGGAAATTCTACCCCTAAAATAGGGGTTGAAAGTTTGTATGAAAGTCCTTCATTTTTCAAGTTATAAAACCATGAAAGTTGGTATTTGGGCTTCTGGTTTAAAATAAAGAAATACGTTTTTGAAAATTTTATCCCCAAGGACTTTAAATAGAGAGTTTGTCCTTCAATCACGCCGCAACAGAGCAACGGATCAACGTGATTTTTTGCATGGGTATAGTTGAGGACCTGGAGAGTGATATAAAGGATTCATCCCGGAAAATTAAGGAGTGCCTGTGGGAATTAAAAAAACTTTTGCCACGCGAACGAATAAGTAATTAGTACGATAAGTAATTAATTTGTAAAGTGGTTAATAAACGTTTATTTATTTATTTATATTATATATTACTAGCTGATGCCCGCGACTTCGTCTGCGTGGATCGAGGTTTTTCGGTTCCCGCGGGAACTCCTTAATTTTCCGGGATAAAAAATAGCCTACCTATGTGTTATTCCAGACTATACCTAATCTATCTCTGTGCCAAATTTCATCCAGATCCGTTCAGCCGTTGGGGCGTGATTGAGTAACAAACATCCATACATCCATCCAAACTTTCGCATTTATAATATTTATTTGATGAGATATAAAAGTTAAAACGTCTATAAAAAAAGCATGTGATTTGTCTTTAGGATGATAATTTTGCCAGATGCCATTAGCATTGTGCTGCTTCAGTCTGTCTCACTCTTGTCCCTCACTATTGCTATACACTTCTCATCCACTCTCATCTGTCAAAATTATCATCCTAAATTAGACAAAAAATAAAAACTGTTGCACGTGGTATAATATATTCTAATATATTATATAAATATTATTAATTATATTGTAGATTGCGTAAATGTGATTTTAAAAGCATGATCCATGCACGACCATATCGATTTTACTCCATAGGTTAAGTTATAGTGATTGTTCTATTTGGTTTTTGTAAGATAAATTTTAAGTAAGCGTAAAAATGATGAATTTCCGAAGATCGCGCGCTCGGTCGCACCGAAACTCAATGAATATAATGGTCACTACCGAAAAGTGGCGAAATTATGGAAGAAGACTGTCCCGAAAACGTAATGAATGTCTCAATGAAGACTCCGAAGAAGAAATGCCTAGAGCAAGTGAACTTAAAGACTGGGTCGATGAATTTTTTGTCCGCAAGAGCACAGCCTCCAATCAATCCGATCAAGATGTTGAAGTCAAACTAACAAAAAAACAAACTTTAGTTTTGGCCACTTTGGTACCAGATGAAATACTTCTCATGGAAAAGTAATTTATGAAATCAATTGAGTTATCATAAAAATATCAATATCAATTCAATCTATCACTTAATCGAAATTTAATTTAATTTAAATTGCAGTTTCCAAACATTCGAGACAAAACGTTTTGTAGGGGTATTAATGATGGCAGACGTGTCTGGATATACAGCTTTGTCAGAAAGATACAACAATACAGGAAAAGGGGGCACATATCGCTTGACAGTAACATTAAATACTTATCTTGGATCTCTCATAGAAGTCATATACAGTCATGGTGGTGACATAATAAAATTCGCTGGTGACGCATTTTTAGCTCTGTGGAAGACAGATAAAAGAACTTTCTTATGCCATACAATTCACACAGCGATCGCGTGCGCACTCATAATACAACACTCTTTTGGTTCATATGAAACTGATGTTAAAGTAAACCTTAAAGTAAAGCTTGCTATTTCAGCAGGTAACCTAATTTTTGCTCCAATCGGTTCTGGGATTGACATGAATTACATTATATTCGGCTTACCTGTAATAGAAGCTAAAATTGCTGAGAGCCTCTGTGATTCCGGAGAAGTAAAGTTAACTCCTACAGCGTGGGGGCATTGTTACTCAAGAAATTATGATCATGTTATCAGTGACGATGGTCATGTTACGATAAAAGCAATTCTTTATGATCCACGTGAAAAGGATGTAAGTAAACCATTTCTTGGCTTTGGAACGATGATCCGTCAAATTAATAAATCATTCGCCGCTTTAGAAAACCTACCAGATTTCCTTTTAGATGATTCGGAAAAAATAAACACTATAGACATGTTAAAGCAAAATGAGGTGCTTAATTTACGTAAAACTATTTTTAATGCTGAGGAGAGAAATATTGGTTCAGAAATAAGAAAATTTATGATCAGGCCTGTTTTAACTCAAATCGATGCTCATCAGCCTTTGGAATATCTGACGGAAATGAGACAAGTCTCCATTCTATTTGTTACCCTTAAACCCAAAGACTGTCCATTGCCGCAGCTTATAACAATTGTAAATAAATCATACCAAATAACTTGCGATATTGTTTATAAATCAATGGGTTGCGTAAACAAAATTATTCTGTTTGACAAAGACGTTATGATTTTGGTTGTTTTTGGGCTGCGAGGTTTCAAACATGAATCAGAAGCTCAAGCGGCTTTAAAATGTGCTTACAGTATTAAAAAAAGCGTTTCAGCCCTAGATGGCGTTCTGGATGTGTCTATTGGTGTCACTACTGGGCAGGTATATTGTGGAGTGGTTGGTCATCCTTTGCGAAGAGAGTTCACAGTTATTGGTGCGATTGTTAATAAAGCTGCAAGATTCATGTGCAATTTTCGCAATAAAATTACTTGCGATGAGGCCACTTACGTAAAAAGCAAAATGTCTAGCAATGGTTTTACTTTACAACCACCAACACAACTCAAAGGAATCATCCAACCTGGCAAGATTTATGAATATACGGAAGAGATTAGAATTAAGGAATTGTTTAGTATCCCATTAATGCCACCACTGTTGAACCGCTGCGACGAAATGGAATATTTTGAAAAGTGGCTTGATGAATTTCATTTATCTTATAGAGATTTTGATGCTTTATTACTTATTGGTGAAGGTCGCATTGGCAAAACAAGACTATTGGAATGGATGGCACGTTATGCTAGAAACAAGGATCTCAAAGTGTGCTATTTAAGTTTAACATCAATACATTCTGCAACACCATATTTAGCTCTAAGTCAAATTATTGAACAAATTATTGATATCAAAGAGCCAATAATTGGATTCGCGAAGGAAGAAAAAATTGTTCAGCTTTTACAAAGGTATAATACAGATTTGTGCTATTTAAATAATATAATCAAGGTTCGATTTGCTTATCATGAAGATGTCTATTCCCAAAACGAAGAGGTTCGTAAGGCAAAAGCAAAAAAAATGTTTAAAAAATTGATTTTGTCTATACCTGATACCCATGTTATATTTCTAGATGATTTACAAAATTTAGATGCTTCATCATGGGAATTTATGAGGATATTAATTGAAGTAATGAAAATGTATACCGTTTTAACGGTAACTCGAGGTAAGTTCAGCTCAGTACACAGCTGGCTTTATGCAGTGTTTTTAGAACATAATATACGAAAAATCCATTTAAGCTATTTACACAGTGATTGGATTGCACCATTAGCATGTCAAATATTAGACGTAGAAGCTGTGCCATACGATTTATGTAACGCCCTTATGAAAAAATGTAATGGAATGCCCGGTCTAGTTGAAAGTTTTATTGTCTATTTATTTTCGAGCGGCGCTTTAGAACTGAAAAATATCCACAAAAGTGAGCTAGATGATTGGATAGAGGAAGATTTACAGTTTCCGGATTCAATTTTTCTACGCCCAACAGCTCTAAATGCAAATAATCAATCAACTTTGGACCAACTAATAAAAGAAAATTCAACAGAAGAAATCCCAATATGTTTAGTAACAAATAAGGGCGAGCTTGAAACCGACTTAAATATGCAAAATGTTGATGCTTTAATCATGATTCAAATGGATTCATTAACTCCATATCAACAGCTCCTTTTAAAAATAGCTTCAGTTATAGGAAACATACTTTCGAGAGATCTATTAGAAAATATAATGTATGATAATAACCCTTTAACTACAGCAAAGGCAATCAAGAGACTGTTTGCAATGCGTATATTGTCTTGTGCTAATAACAAAAGAAACACTTCGCTAGGAACTATTTGTTCTAATTATTCTGACGGTTATTTAACTTGCGAATGTTCATTTGACTATGATCCGGACAATTGTGATAATTTACCAAAGTATGCCTTTTGCAAGGTAATGAAATTTCGCAATAAAAATTCAAGAAAATCTTTTTATGAACTATTGCCTTTAAATCAGAAGAAAGAATTCCATTCGCGTATCGTTAAATATTTTGAGAATAATAAGCAAAAATGCCCAGAATGTGGCGGTATGATCATGGTTGTTCAATCAACAACATTGAATTTACCTCCTCAAACTGATGATTATAAAGGTTTCACAAATGAGAAACTTATAGAAGAAGAAGATAGTGATCGTGAGTCTGAAATAACCGATATAGATATGACACAATATACCTCGACACATGAAAAGCAAGAAGCTGTTGATGTCCAAAGATCTAGGTCAGACGCTTATTCTAAAACACATACAAGAAAATCTTACGAAACTTCGGTAAAAAGTGAAATAATTCATAAAACTACGCCAATTTTAAAAATTAAGCCAAATGATGATGACGATGACACTGATACGCGTAGAAGATCCACTAAAAGAGTAACAATGACAAACATGGTTTTCAGAAAAAAAAGTTCCGAAGTAGTAAGCAATCCAACGATATTTAATATGTTAAGGGCTGTTACCGAAGCAAACCAAATAAGTCAATGGCATGATTTAGGTGTTATAGATAGTGAAGATAATGTGAAAACTAATAAAATTGAAACAGAAATTAAATCGTTTTGTATTCATATCGATAAGGGCGTGTCTCAAACAAACTTTAATCGATGTACATGTGCAGAGCTTAATGTCATGATACATGAGCAGCTTATTTACCACTCGAAAGAAGCTGATCTTAAAACCAAAATGGTGGAATTCTTAATAAAATTTAGTTATTTAAATATCCTAGCAAATAACTGTGATGCAGCAATGCCCAAACTTGAAGAAGCTGAAAAAACCTGCCAAGAAAAGCCCAACACTGCCATCACAAATTTTGACAGAGAGCGATTTTTAGGCAAAATCTACTCTTTAAGAGCTGCTGCATTTTTAATGAGCGGTAGACTAGCGGCTGCTAAATTAAATGTACTGAAAGCTGCAAAAATCTATCGTATCAATTTAAATAGGATATCAGATATTTTTCAAATAAGAGGTTTTAAAAGTGTCATTAATCTAAAACGTGAAAAGCGTCGCATTCATAATACGCGTATGAAAACAGATTCTGTTTTTTTCTTAAATGTTGCAACAGTATTATATTCCACATTAGATGACGATCAAACGTCTAGAATAGCAGCACTTCGTTCTATTCACCTAGCACAAAGAGTTGAATGCAATGTTACAGACGTGTGTGATGCATTCACTAACGCTATTCAGATGGAGCTAGATAGAGGTATGCCCGAAGCTACTTTGGATTTGGAAAAAAGTGCTATCAATACTCTACGAAATATGCAACGACCTATACAAGCAGATGAACTATTTGCTTTCGGCAAGATATTTATGACCATCTTTCGTGCTCGATTTGCACGTGGACAACTTGCAGCTTCTATCCGATCAGGTTTTCGAACGCTAGTTGTTAGTCGTTTTCTAAATGCTCATAATATATCGATGGATATTATACCAGATTTATTTTACTTGTTATTGTCAAGATGCCGCATTGAAGAAGCGGTTGATGTCGCTAAATTATTGATGCAATTAAATGAAAACCAAGTGACTCTTGAGAATGAAACCTGGTATTATGCGCTTTGTATTGATTTCATATTAGACGCTGGAATGCAATTGGAATCACCAAATGAAATCAGTCACTACGCAGAATATTCTATACACAAAGGAACAACAGCAGGAGAAAGTCGTCGCAGATTGGTCGTAGGACTATGGACTTATTGGTTAAGAGCCGATTGCGAGCGCAGGGCAAAAAAATTTGAAACGGAAGCATTAATTTGGTCAAATCGCAATGAAGAGGATGGTACCCTGAAAACTATGATAAGTGCAATAAGACTAGCGGAAGGAATGTTAGAGAGTTTAGCCAGGAAAATGGACGATTTACGAAAGGTAGGTAAACTTAACTCACTCCTACCAAGGACCCAGTGCTTTAACATTCTGGAACCTTCTGAGTATAAAATAGGATAAATTTTATCTTGGAAAACAAAAGATTAATAATAGCCTAAACCTACGCGCCGACGATGTGCGAGGTTGACCTTTACACCAATGTTTTAATTTTAATTCGTTTTCGAAGGTAGTTGATCTAATGGAGTTACGTTCTTTGGCCGAGCGAGAGTTTACAAGGCTAGAGAAGGATGCCCGCGACTTACGCGCCGTCTATCCACGCTGCATTCTGCTAAAAGCCAACTTACTCAATATATCCGGTCGACAGTCAACAGCAATGTCACTTTTTAACCAGGTACGATGTATTTAAGTGTGTACTTAATTTATTATTCTTGAAATATTCGGGTGTTTTATCAGTTCCAGTCAAGAAAAAATAATAGGTATTCTGCCAATTTATAGATGCAGCTTTATAGATTTCGGCCACTCAATCATGACACACAATCTCAATTATTACGACCAGCAAATTGCACTGAAGATAATATAAATATAGTGAACAAGACGTGTGTAATCTACAAACACAGTTGCACTGACGTCTATTCCCGCACTATCATAAAACGATGGAACGGCAATCCATGACAATCGGAAAGAGGTCAGGCGCGGGACGAACGTTGCGTTGCATTACAAAGACCCTCAGGGAGTGGTTCTTGCACCTACTGCCTTTTTATGTAGGTAACTATTTATATATTTTAGGCGTTAGAACAGTCTCGTCGCATTCACAACCGTTTAGAAGAATCCTTAGCCTTAGCCGCTCTATGTAACTTTCGCGTCTGGATACATAGTGCACGAAGCGGTCACTTCATACATTGGAGAGACGGCGCCGAACAAGCACGAACATCATGGCATGATCTTCTGTATAAAATAACGACTAATCGTCAATAGCATTTCATAAGTAGATACCGGTGCTTACAATAAAATATAATATGTAAATACCCGTGGTAAATATAAATACTTACTTACCTTATAACATCTCTTTTTAATTTCCATCATCATCATCATTCATCGCCGGCATGAGTCTCCTCTTAAAATAAGAAGGGCTTTGGCCATAGTGCATAGGGATAGGCAAATTTGCAGATTGGCAGACTTTACATACCTTTAAAAAAATTAGGGAGAACTCACGAACGCGCGTTTTCTCACCTTTCTTAAAAAGCACTATAACTCCGAAAAGTACCGGAGATCGGATCCTCGGTGGTCTGAAGCTGATGTTTCCTCACGATGTTTTCCTTCACGGTTTGAAGCAAGAGATATTTTATATTTCTTAAAACGCACATAACTTCGTGTGGTGAATTCTAACTGGCCGTTTTACGAAGAAAACGGGGAATCTTTGTGATATTTTGTTATGTTGTCACATATCGACATTTGTCATACCTATGTAAAATTTTTAGCAGAATAAAGCCAAATTATATTATAAAGGTAATTGTTATTTCATAACAATTTATTCTGCTAAAATAAAGGTATCTCAAGCTATAACGATGTGCAAGTAACTAATTACGATTATGAATAAATATCTCCGACCAGTCGTGTTAGACCTCTATCCGACGTCACCAACTGCTGCTCAAGAATGGAATCACTGGTTTTTTACATTCAAGAACTTCCTAGCAGCCAACAAAGATGGAGACAAGGACATTTCAGATAAGTTACAGACGCAACTGCTTATTCTTTATTCTTTATTCTTTATTTGTGAAACATGCCTGGGGAGACATTACAGTTGCCCAATTCGTCTGCCCAGGCTACAAATACCTTAAAATTAAAAATAAAAATAGACACAAACTAAACTAACACTAGACATTAAAAAACTCAAATAAAAAATTTCAAAAACAACATTAAAAACACTAAAATAAACTACATATCACTTACTTTCTAGCAAAGGTTTTATTTTATTTACAAGTTGGAGCGGTGGGGTGTTAAAAAAGTCCAGTTCCCAATTCTTTTGCGCTAAATCATTGAGCAAGCGCAGTGCACGAGCCAGTGGAGCTTGCCCAGCCATTACTGTTCTGCAGTACGGTAATGCAAATAATTTGCGACGACGCGCAGTTACGTAGTCATCTGGTACATGGAGGTTTACAGAACTCAATATAGCTGAATTACAATTGTTGCCCTGTAGCAGGTTAACCACGTATAGAAGTAGAGCTATGTTACGTCTCACTTCCAACCTATCGTATCCTATCATTCCAAGGAGGAAGAGACTTGGATATATAGTAGGATAACCCACTGAATAGCCATACTGTTTCCTGTATAACCATCTAATAAACTTTTTCTGTATTTTTTCGAGCATATCTATATATTTGGCTTCATATGGATTCCAAATAATAGCATTGCTCTCGAGTTTACTTCTGACGTAAGCGTTGTAGAGCAGTTTAATAGCAGCAATCGATTTAAAATGCTGCGCCTGACGGAGCACAAACCCTAAAATTCTATATGCTTTAGAACAGATATCTTGTATGTGTCCACGGAATGTCAGATCTTCTGACAAATTCGTACCTAAATCCCTTATCGTATTCACGCGCGATATAATTGATCCGGATAGCCAATAATTCGCAACTATCGGTGCTGCTTTCCCAGTAAAGGTGATAACAGCGCATTTCTCATTATTAAAAAACAACCTGTTCTCGTTACACCACTGCAAAACATTATCAATGTCACTCTGAAGGATCTGGGCGTCAGAAGAGTTTTCAATCTTATAAAACAGTTTTAGATCATCTGCAAATAATAAGCAATTAGCTCGGGTAATTACATTTGGTAAATCATTAATTAAAATTAAAAATTCCAAAGGACCTAAATTGCTACCTTGACTAACTCCGGAATATGTATAGTAGGGTTCCGAACGATACCCTTCATATTGTACGTACTGCTTCCGGTTTGCCAGGTAATTAGAAAAAAACTTGAGTAGAGACGGAGTAAAACCGACAGATGCAAACTTACTAAGAAGAACGTCATTATCAACTGCATCGAACGCTTTTTGAAAATCGAAGTAAGTCGCATCCACCTGCGCACCGCCATCTACAGCTCCAGTGACATAAGTCCAGAAAGCTAACAAATTAGTGGTCGTGGAGCGTCCCGCTCGGAACCCATGCTGAGCTTCGGAAAGTTTGTATTCAAATTGTCTTCTTATACGGCACTCTATTATAGACTCAAACAACTTTCCAAACACTGATAGAACAGCTATAGGCCTGAAATCACTCATTTCTGAACTAGATTGCTTCTTAGGAACAGGCACTACTCTGGATGTTTTCCAAACTTCTGGATAGTAAGAGTTCCTAAAGCAGACATCGAAAATATACCGCAATGGTGCCAGAAATACGCTGCTACAATCTTTGATTATGTATGGTGGAATGCCATCTGGGCCAGCAGAACGTTTTGGTTTAAGTTTATTAAGTGCTCTACTTACATCGCCGCAATGTATAGACTCGATGTGTATCCGCTCGCTACCCCCATCATAAGCCCTCAACGCATCATTGACACACAGTTGGGGTGGTACTGGTGCGTAAACAGAACTAAAGTACTCAGCAAATAATCCTGCGCACTTTTCCCGTGGAACCAATTCCCCATTTTTTAATACTTTCTTTTTAATAATGGCGCGCTTTGAGGTAACAAAATTCCAAAAAACTTTTGGATCACGCTTTATGTTACGCTCCATATTCGATTTGTAGAACTCAAAGTCCTCATCAATATTAGTCTTAACTAGCAACCGATAATCAGAAAATAATTTCCGATACCATTGATTTTTCGTGGCTTTAAACAATCTGTGATACTTTGCTTTAGACTCTATATTCCGCTTTGTATTGCTAGAGTACCACGCGGGGTAAACGTATCTCAGCTCTACCATTCGGTGTTGCTTAAGAGGTACGCAATCGAGAAAGCACGATTCAAGAATTGAATAAAACAGTTCAACAGCTTTCTGAGGCTTTTCAGTTTCGTACAAAGGTGACCAATCTACTCTAGCTAAACGTTCATACAATATTTGGAAATCAGCTTTTTTAAAATTCCATTCCGTTCCCATGCTACACGGAGAGTACCTATTTTGCTTCCAGTCAAAGTTACAGTCAAAACTAACCTCAAGCGGAGGATGGTAGCTGTCGGGAGGAACAACTGACTCCTCGGCTCTGTGCACCGAAACTTGACTCAATGATTCACTTACAAGTACAAGATCTAACAATTGCCCGCTTTCGTTAACTATTTGATTCTTTTGCTTTAGCTCACAAAATGCTATAATAAATTCAAAATGGGATTTCGCATTTAAAGAAGCAGAATTAAAATTGAAATCGCCACAAATTAATACGTTTTGCTGGCTGTAAGTACCACAAACTGTCTCAATACACTCGTATATCATTAAATATTCATCATCACTAGATTTTGGAGGTATATAAACACAAATTAGTACACATATTAAATTATTACCGCAATATAGTCCGCCACAAATGACTTCACTATTCAGCGTTTCATTAAAAGGTATTCTTATAAATTGCAGATTATATTTGGAGTGCGCTATAATAGCTACTCCTCCGCCACGGCGATTATTGCGTCTATCACACCTAAGCATGCAAAATCCATTTGGAATTACTTCAGAATCATTTATGCTCTCAGTAAGCCAAGTTTCACTGACAAGATAGATATCTGCAGGAGAGGCGGTAATTGACGAACTAAATTCTTGTAGTTTTGTGCGAAGGCCTCTTACATTTTGGTAATAAAGTAACAGTTAGTAACAGTTAGTTAGTATACAGTTATTAACCATGTATCATCGAAGGTTTTCCAATACATCAGCGAGAGTCAAAGTTATGAAACCGCTATAGAAACGCTCACTAACATTTTCGTTAAACCGAAAAATGAGATCTATGCTCGGCACGTGCTCGCCACTAGGAAGCAACAAAGCAACGAATGTGTAAATCAGTATCTACAACAACTACAATTACTGTTAAGTAAGGACTGTCAGTTTAAAAAGGTCGACGCTGAGAGTAATAAAAATGAATATATCAGAGATGCGTTTATATCGGGTATCACTTCTGATAAGATCCGACAAAGGTTGCTAGAATGCTTGAAATTAGATTTAGATGAAGCCTTTAATCTAGAACAAACTATGGAGACAGCAGAAAAAAACGCTCAGTCTTATAAGTTAAACTACGATGCTGACCAATCCTCTTCTTTTGCAGTAGCACTACCAAAATCGAACAAAAGTAATACAGACATGAGCAAATGTTTCTTTTGTGGAGAGAAAATTCATAAACGGCAAAATTGCACAGCGCTGAATGCTAATTGCCAGATCTGTCATAAAAAAAGGCCATTTCGCAAATGTTTGCAGGAGCAAGAAGCCCAATGTCAACGCCGCCGCTACTAATGAACCTGTTGAAACTACTGAGAACGATTTAAAAAGTGCTTACCATCAAGTACCAATTTTAGAAGCTGAAAAACTATATACAGCATTTGAAGCTTGTGGTAAGTTATACCAATTTACCAGAATTCCATTCGGAGTGACTAATGGAGTAAGTTGCTTTCAAAGAGTAATGGACTGGTTAATAACTAAAGAGAAACTGAGAGATACCTATGCATATCTCGACGACGTCACAATCTGCGGAAAAGACAAGGAGGAGCATGACCGTAATCTGAAGAGATTCATGGATACTGTTAATACATATAAGCTGACTGTTATTAAAGATAAATCACAGTTTTCCATAGACACTATTAACATTCTCGGATATAGAATTTCAAAGAAGTCTATCACGCCAGATCCTAATCGACTTCAACCTCTGATCAATTTGCCCATGCCCACTGACAATTCCTCATTGAAAAAAGCTCTTGGAATGTTTTCTCATTATTCGATTAAGATTTTCGGAGAAAATTCAGCGTCTTGTGAATTCAAGTTTCCCTTTGTGTGTGGAACCAAGATCAGATTTTGAAGACATAAAGAACTGTATAGCAAAATCTACAATCTTTGCGATAGATGAGAACAAGATCTTTACGGTAGAGACTGACGCATCTGATAACGCCATAGCTGCTACACTGTCACAAGAGGGACGTCCGGTGGCTTTGTTTTCACGAACTCTGTCCGTGATAGAGAAACGACATCCATCTATTGAAAAAGAAGCTTATGCTATAGTCGAGGCCCTACGAAAGTGGCGCCATTACTTAATCGGAAGGCATTTTCGACTTATTACTGACCAGAGATCAGTATCTTTTATGATTGACGCATACGAGCAAGATTAAAAACGAAAAGATTGAGAGATGGCGCTTAGAACTGTCTTGTTTCAGATATGACATCATCTATCGACCCGGCAAAGAGAATAATGCAGCTGATACACTATCACGCGTATGTGCCAGTATTCACACAGAATCAAAACTTAAAGAAATACATAACGATTTATGTCATCCAGGCACAACACGTATGTTTCACTGGGTTCGAAGTAAAAACCTACCATATTCGATGGATCAAGTGAAGAAAATCACGAATGATTGCTCCGTCTGTGCGTTTGTAAAACCAAGATTCTTTAGAAATAACAGCGTTCTCATAAAGGCAACGTCACCATTTGAAAGACTGAACGTCGACTTCAAAGGTCCAGTACCGACTTCAACATCCAATAGATACATCTTGACTATTATCGACGAATATTCACGATTTCCATTTGCATTTCCATGTCAAGATATCTCTGCTGCGACTGTAATCAAACACTTAACTACACTTTTCAGTACTTTCGGGATGCTAGCGTATATTCATTCTGATCGTAGATCAGCTTTTATGTCACAAGAAGTTAAGACATATTTGCATAGCAGAGGAATAGCCACAAGTCGAACTACGCCTTATAACCCACAGGGAAATGGCCAAATAGAGCGTGCAAATGGAACTATTTGGAAAACTGTCCAGTTAGCTCTCAAATCTCGTGGATTAGACATTAAGGATTGGGAAAAGGTGCTCAACCAGGCTCTACACTCCATAAGATCATTGCTATGTACTCCGACAAATCAAACGCCTCATGAGAGGATGTTTATGCATAACCGGAAATCTAACAATGGCCACTCTGTACCTACCTGGCTCCTATCTCCGGGCCCTATTCTGTTGAAGAAACATAACCGAAGTAACAAGTACTGTCCTATGGTGGAAGAAGCAGAGCTGATAGAGTCTAACCCTGATTACTCATTCGTGAGATTAAGCGATGGCCGAGAGACGACGGTATCGAACCGACATTTAGCCCCTATAGGGAGAGATGACGAATCTGAGTCTGAGCTTGAAGAAAACTATGAAACTAGTTCTGGAGAAGATAATGAGATTAGCGACTCCACACCCGCCACCGTCGCACCTACGCGACAGAGCAGTCGTACTCGAAGGCTACCTGCTCATTTAGAAGACTACGACTTGTCTCACTAGAGCGGGGGAGAATGTGGTGAATTCTAACTGGCCGTTTTACGAAGAAAACGGCGAATCTTTGTGATATTTTGTTAAGTTGTCACATATCGACATTTGTCATACCTATGTAAAATTTTTAGCAGAATAAAGCCAAATTATATTATAAAGGTAATTGTTATATTTTCATAACACTTCGAAAATATGGAGTTGGGTGCGCGGGGTCGAATCCGAGACCCCGTACAGGAGATCGGCTGTCATAACCGCTATATGTCTCTAAATTGCCAGTTTGACTTTTCAGTACTTGGCCAGTACCGTGGAGGGCTGCAAGCTGAAAAACAGAGGGAGTCTAGTAACACGTTGGTAAAGAGGTTGGCCCACATTGAGCCTTGGCCACAAGTGGAACAGCACCCCTATTCTCTAACTCAGTGGCTATCAAAAAATGAAAGCAACTGACATTTTTTTTCCATTGAAGGTTTGCTACGAAATAAAAAATAACATTTCTTATTAAACCTTCAATGGATAAAAAATATATGTCAGTGGCTTTCATTTTTTGATAGCCACTGAGTTATAGAATATGGGCCTATTCGCTAAATATCTGACCCATATTCTATATCTCAGTGGCTATCAAAAATGAAAGCCACCATCAGTCGTAATTCCTTCCTCCATGAAAGCCACTGACATATATTTTTATTTTTTTATCCATTGAAGGTTTATTATGAAATGTTATTTTTTATTTCGTAGCAAACCTTCATTGGAAAAAAAATATATGTCAGTTGCTTTCATTTTTTGATAGCCACTGAGTTAGAAAATAGGGGTGCTGGTCTCCAAATCATTAAACGTTTCTGAACGGCAAAAAAATACTTGTCAATGTCAGTTGTCAATGTCAATAAACAATGTCATTTTTGACAACTTCACAGCTGCAAGTGTTTGACAACAAAATAATTCAAATGCTATCATGATTATTTTACAAAATTAGCTTTACTTATTATCTTTAGGCAATTTAACATTATCACAAAAGTCAAAATGTTAATATAAATAATGTAACTTTGAACGCAGCCCGTTATTTATATTTGACTCCGCTGTATGGCCGTAAGTCATAACCTTGCAAAATATATTTCAAGACAAGCTTTAATACAACGTCGAATATAATTTGAATCTTGTTAGCCTTGTCCTTTTTCATATTGAAAATGTATAAATCTTCCATTAAGAACAGTAAATTCGTCATCGTGGGCGATATTATCTCGCCAATTTCATTGAAAGAGGTACAGTGCTTTGAAGGATACATACAAGTTGAAAATGGAAAGGTGAGCTTCTTTTTACTTCTTCCTTCTATACTTCAGTGCCTTCTTTTTGTTTTAATACTACTTATTCTACTAGCTGCTGCCCGCAACTTCAGTAGTTAGTTAAATACTTACATATACCCTAAATACTTATAGTATTGCCTCTGCCTCATTGGTCTAGTGGTTGGCATGTTCGACTGTGGCCAACGAGGTCCCGGGTTCGAGTCCCGGGTCAGGCCATAACAAGTATTGGGGCTCAGCTATAGTATACTCGCTGTGGAGTTAGACGTTCATATTTTTTTTACAGAAAGACCTTGATGTGGTAAGCCTTGCTCTAAAATATTTTATTGTGAATTCTAATACTTTTCGAGAAAAAATTTTTTGAAAATTCGAAAATACACCACTTTTCCCTATTTCTTACGACATTTGCCATAGTTTACAGACTCATTGACGTTTAGTTGGCGTTTCAGATCAGAGGTTGGCGTATTAGTTTCGTTTTACGTAGGTATTAAAAACCGTTCCATTGACGTTACGTGGGCGTTTTTTATAATCATTCAAATAAAACATCTTGTTTCATGTGTACCAATTACCGTTCAACGGAACGTGTGCGTTGGCGCCAAATTCAAATATTTAAGTCATCGTTTTACGCGATGAGCGAGTGAAGCGAGCTCGAGACTGGGGGCACTCCGACTCGGATAATTTAGGTGACGAAGAGGATGGCGGCGTCTTTCAGACATCATCCTCTGTGTGGTTATTTCCTTTTTATACCACCCAGAATAAGGAGCCCGTCGACTGGGCCTACCTAACCTCAAAATTTAAAAAAATTAATATCTCGAAAACTATTGAGTTCCGCACTTTTTCCCTTGGAGGGGGAGTAGACACCCTCCCCCTCCCCCCCTCCCCTTCCCTCCCCCTCGCGGCGAGTATACTATAGTCCAACCAGTATTGGGTTTTTCTGATTAGAAATTCTCAGTACTAGTCCGGAGTTAGGAAGTTGGCGGTGTTTCACCCCAGTGCCTCGGAGAGCATGTTAAGCCGTCGGTCCCGGTTATTGTCACTAACATGATAATAGTTGTTAAAGCCCGCCAACCCGCATTGGAGCAGCGTGGTGAGTCTTAGCTCTAATTCCCTCTCTCATATGAGAGTGGAGGCCTATGCCCAGCAGTGGGACGTTAATGGGATGTAGTGGACCTAAATACTTACCCATAGTTTTATACATTTTATTTATACTTATAACATCAATATTTAGTACCACATTAATATTAAGTAACTTTAAATATATTTCAGATAACAGAAATAGGCACCAAAGAAAAGTTTACTCAAAATAAAGATGCTGGACATTATAAGGATATTGGAGTTGGCCAGTTGTCACGAGGCCAATTCTTACTGCCAGGTTTTGTGGACTGCCACACACATGCACCACAGTTCCCCAACATTGGGCTGGGGCTTGATCGCCCACTGTTGGAGTGGCTTGACAAATACACATTCCCTTTAGAAAATAAGTATGGAGATAGACAGTTTGCTGCAAATGTTTATAAAAAAGTTGTGGTTAGTATCATCTCTGTCATACTTACTTAGTATCATTGTATTTTAAGTCAATAAACTATTTAAAAATGGCTATACTCAATGCCATAGAGTAGAAAAAAAAGAAGAATAAGTCATTTTAAAGACTAGTTTAATGTGCCCTCTAGTAAAATTAAACCAATATGTCTCATTTAACAGGTTCAGATTGTCACATTTTAATTTCGACAGGTTTAGGAGGGGTTCCAGATTATCCTCCAATATCGGAACCAATAATGTGAACCAATGATGAATACAAATATCGAATCTGATAATCTGGAAGTGCTCTTAGTGTATCTTTAAGCCTCCCTTAAAGATTTTTTAACAAGGTAGTCTATAGTTGGACCAGAAAAAGTTTTTCTTGTAGAGTGTGCTATTTATGTTGGTGTAATATTTTTTAGGCTTAGGTACAATGTAATTTTGTGAAATTTTTCAGGAAAGACTCTTAAAAAATGGTACAACAACCGCCTGCTATTTTGGATCACTCCACTTGGAAGGCACCTTAGAACTTGTGAAGAGTGTCATAGCTCAAAAGCAGAGGGCGCTGGTGGGTAAAGTGAGCATGAACATAGAGAATGACGCCGGATACTTTAACAAGACTGAGGATGAATTGAGAGATGTTGAAACATTTGTAAAAAATGTGTATGCATATAAGGTTTGTACCAATAATAATAATTATTAGTTCTTAATTAATTATAATTAGTTCTTTATTAGTCACCTATTTATTAACAGAGAGTGCACCTGTGTTTGCGCACACACACGGCACTATAATATATCCCGCGCAGATGGCTCATCTCCCTAGAGGTTGGCCGACGTGGCCGATATTCGATCAGGAGGACATTATTCACCTATTAAAAGTTAAAAATGGTAGTATTTGTAGTCTAATAATGGTCGACCATTATTTTGTTACCAAAAGATTCTGGGTTACTTTGGTCACATTACCTACCTAGTAATCTGGACAAGCTCATAGTCGTGGGAAGGGTGGAGGGCAAAAGACCGCGCGGCCGATCACCTAGCTGCTGGTATGACCAGGTCAAGTCGCTCACGGGCCTCCCGCTTACTACTGCAATGCGGAAATCCAAAGACAGGACGGAGTGGAGGGCTATCGTGTCGCGCGTCACGAGGTCACTTCAATGCGGACACGACCTTCGGCAGTGAAGTATGCGACCGAGAAGAGAATGGTAGTATGTATTTAGTTTGTAATCATGTATTGTCAACGAAACCACTGGCGTATCGTTTTTTTTTACCATATCAGTGAAGTGAAAATTATTCACAGCATGCAGTTGAAAATCAAATACACAGATTGCTCATCTGTAAGGTCATGTCATAATCTTACACATGATAATAATTAATAATGATATTGAATATCATTGCTGTTTAATATTCTTGTAGAACTTCACTCTCGTATTACCAAAAAATGTTTGTAAACAACACTCCAGTGATATTGTTCACAATACATGTATGTAGTGGCAGATGTAGTTAGTTTACTGCAACAAAGTACAGAAAGTGAACACTTATACAGTATACTTATTAATTATGTAAGTGACATGGAATGATAAAATCCAAAATTGCTGGCTTCAAAATTAAAGCATCAGAATGAAATTGATGTGAAATAATTTGTTTCAAAATCTATGCTTTATTCTGATTAGTTCTTCAAACATTATTAAAAAAAAATCTATGAGTAGTTATTATTTGTTTTGGTTTCAGAATGATCTTGTTGAACCTATAATAACTCCAAGGTTCGCAATAAGTTGTGACAGCGAGCTTATGAGTGGATTATCACAGATAGCAAAAAAATATCAATGTGCCACACAGGTATTTAATAGCCATTCCAATATATTGCTAGAATCCATACTTAAAATCATAAATGCGAAAGTGTGTTTGTTTTTAGGTTTGTCCTTCAATAACACATCTTGGACAAAGCTTTGAATCAAGTTGATTCATTGCAGGGTATAGTTGAGGACATGGAAAGTTGTAGAAGCTACTTTTATCTTGGAATCTCGTCATCTAGAAGGCAATAATCCATACTAATATTAGAAATGCGAAAGTCGGTCTGTCTGTCTGCTACGCTTTCACGGCTCCATGTTTAACCGATTTTGATGAAATTTGATAGGTTAGGATAGGTCCCGAGAAAGGACATAAGCTATACTTTTTATCCTGGAAAATTAAAGAGTTCCCACGGAAATGAACAAAACTTATCTTACGCGGACTATGGCGGGGGCATCATCTAGTGCACAGATAAGAATAATGAGGGAGATTAAAAAATATAGTCATTTACCATAATAAAATGAAAAATCGTAAATTACCTACATCTTGAAAATAAAAGGTTTTCTTTTTAATATTAATTTATTAACGTTACCAACTTTCAGAGTCATATATCGGAGAACAAAGAAGAAATAGACTATGTTTTAAAAACAAATCCAGTCTGTTCGAACTATGCAGAAGTTTACGATCGATGCGAGATCTTGAGTAACAGGGTAATGTTAAGAATGTTTTATTGCGATTAAAACATTGCGATAATCGCAATTAATGTGATTTCATGTAGCCCTTATTTGTCAAGGCTGCATCAATCTTTGTCTCAATCTCAATTATTGTTGTGATTGACTGAATTTATAGTATTCTTGCTGCAAGAATGGATTTTGGTCAATAGCGAAATAGTATACTGCATAATAAGGTCTATGATATTAAGTCTGTGTCAATGGTTAGTTAGCTGACGTTGTGGAAAATGATCTTAGGAAGACAGTAAGTCTCCATTCAAGCATAATATTGGAACTTACGGGCTTTAGTAACAAACTAATGGTAAAGCAATACCTATGAACGCACCGCTCCTCAATGCTTACTCCCCAAATATATCAATAATAATTAACCATTTAATCACATTTATTTATTTGACTGCCTCGTTGGTCTAGCGGTTAGCATGGTTGACTGCGGATCACGGAGTCGTGGGTTCGATTCCCGGTCGGGCATAAAATTTTTTTGGTAATTGGTGGGTTTTTTAGTTAAGAAATTCTCAGTGCCAGCCCGGAGTTGGAAGTTGGCGGTGAGTCACTCCCGTGCCTCGGAGAGCACGTTAAGCCGTCGGTCCCAGTTATTATCACTTACATGATAATAGTCGTTAAAGCCCGCCAACACGCATTGGAGCAGAGTGGTGGCTTACCTCTAATTCCCTCTCTCCTACGAGAGTGGAGGCCTGTGCCCAGCTGTGAGACGTTAATGGGATGATGTGGGTGGTGGTGGTTGACCATTTATAGTTTTTTTCTTGTGAGCAGTGCATAATGGCCCACGCGGTATACTTGAGCGAACCAGAGATGTCTTGTTTCGCTCGCAAGGGCGTCTCCGTGGCGCACTGCCCCGCTTCTAACACACGGCTTAAGTCAGGGCTCTGCCCCGTCAGGAGACTCCTGGACCACAATGTATGCGTCGGTCTCGGAACAGGTCAGTTTCAAGGAGTCTAAGGATATTGAGTTTTATATTAAACAATTCTTAGTGTGCGGGCACGAAATGAGCGACGGCCGAGCGACGGCGACAGCGGGGCGATGGAATTCGAGAGCTGGCGACGAATTTCGGGAAGGTCTTTTTAGGCAATCTGAAATTGTGGAAAAATATAATTTCGTTCATTGGCGAATCCAGTTCTGCCAGTCTGGTAGAGCGTTTGCGTTTATTTCGCTACTGCGCAGCATATAAAATTTTCAAAAAAAAATCCGAAAAAACATTTTTTTGGCAACTTGATCTTTTTATCTTTAAATTTTATATTTAAAGAATTCGAAAAAATAAATCACAGACGTTTTTGTCGGTTAAAAAGTATTACCAGACCTCTTTCAAATTGTTTCCGAACTTCGTCGCCAACTCTCCGACTAGTCGCATCGCCCCGCTACCGCCGTCGCCCCGCTACCGCTAGTTTCGTGCCCGTACACTTAAATACATATCAAAAATTGCGGAATCGGCCGGATTTGAACCTGCGTCTCTCTGGAATAATGATGTCTCCCAGATAATGTTTTTTACTTTTTAGTTTAAGTTGGTACTTTTAGGTATAGCTTTGAAGTCGGTTTTTGTTTAGATGAAAGCGAATAATTATTGGGTATTTGACAAATATTAAAATAAATTATTTTTTAGTAGTTATTAAATAGAGCATCTCCCAAAAGTCGTAATATCCACGTCCCCTGTCAGTTTTATGTTCAATAGGTAACCATTTTAAACAATAGATTAAAGTAAAAAAGTGCGTCGAAATTTAATGACGTCACATTGCCGAATTTTATATAAATCCCATACTCAGGACGCGTTTTGACTTTTAAAAAAAAGTAGCTGATTTGACTATTTGTCAAATACCCAATTATAGTTCAAAATTCAAAATTCAAATGTTTTTTATTCAAATAAACTTTTACAAGTACTTTTGAATCGTGAAGTGAATCTATTTTTTTTTTATTTTTTTTTATTATTTTTGTACAAAATATTGTCTTAAAACTAACAGAAAAAAAAGTGGACAAAGGTAAAGCTTATCTCTAAAAAGAAATCTCTTCCAGCCTTCCTTGAAAGTGAGTAAGGTGAAATTGTTAAGTGGTATAGGTACAAAAATAATATATTGTATTGAAATTATAAAATTATACAATATTTATTTTAAAAAATTGATATACTGTACTATTACTTAAATAAAAACGATATACTACTTACACAAACGAATTACATATATACAATACACAAACATATAAATATACTTACAATACATAAATTGATATAATACATATATTATATACTATATACTTAATACATACTATATAATTCTATTTATAAAGAAAGTTTAATGATAAATATGTAAACTATAACATTGAAAGATAATGCTGTTTAACTCTGAATTTAAATATATGTACAGACTGACTTTCCCTGATTTGTTCAGGAAGGGAGTTCCAAAGACGAGTAGCTTCTGCTGTGAAAGATCTTTTATAGAAGATAGTGTTATAAGGAGGAATTTCAAGAGATTTTTTAGAGACACATGTTCGCAGGGGTCTTGTAGATGGAAGGGACAATGTAAAACGCTCTCTTAAATATTCAGGAGAAGAGTTTTTGAGGACATTAAAAAGGATGGTTAAAATATGCATGTTCCGGCGAAAGCGGATCGGGAGCCACTTTAATTGACGGCGGAAATCGGAGACGTGGTCGAATTTGCGCAGTCCGTATATAAAGCGTATGCACAAATTCTGAAGTCGCTCGAGTTTGTCAAGTAGCTCTTCAGTGGCATCCAAGTAGCAGGCGTCAGCGTAATCGAGGATAGGAAGCAACAACGATTGTGCAAGCATAATTTTAGTACGTAGCGGAAGGAAATTCTGCAGCCTCCTCAAGGAATGAATCGAATAATGCAATCTTTTACTGACTTGATTTATTTGGGCTGACCAAGTCAGGTTGCCATCTAAAGTCAATCCTAAGTTTTTAGCGGTATTGGTGTATTCTATGGGAATACCGTTGTAGAGAATACGAGGAAGATTGTTAAATTGTATGCGGTTCCTTAGTGGTCTGCTGCCAATAATCATAGCCTGCGATTTGTTTGGGTTGACAACCAGCCCGTAGGCTTCAGCCCAGTCTTGAATAGCAGCAAGATCCGCGTTGGTTGCAACGATCGCAGAGTCCAAATCCGATAATTCAGCATGCCTATAGAGTTGCAAATCATCTGCGTAAAGATGGTAGCGAGAAGAAAGATTTTTTGTAACTTCGTTAATGAATATAGAGAAGAGAAGAGGGGAAAGAACGCCGCCTTGAGGTACACCAGCAGAAAGGTTAGCCCAGTCTGAGTGAGTCTCATCTGTGCGGATTCTCTGCTGACGACCATGAAGATAAGAGTGGAACCAGTCAATCGCAGAAGAAGATATGTTAAGGGAGCATAGGATACCAAGTAGAACCTCAAAGTTCACTGAATTAAAGGCGTTACTAAAATCCAATAAGACAAGAATAGTGAGCTGTTTGTGGTCCATTGCGTAACGAACGTCATCCGTGACTTTGAGTAAGGCTGTGACGGTGCTATGCGATGGACGAAAACCAGATTGAAACGAGCTTAAAAGTTTATTATTATAAAGAAAAGAAGACAATTGTTTAAATACTGCATTTTCTATAATTTTGGAAAGGATAGGTAAGATGGAAATAGGACGGAACTGTGAAAAAGAATTAGGATTGGAGGATTTAGGTAGAGGGATTACATGAGCCGTTTTCCACAGTGTAGGGAAGACCTTATTTGCCAGGGAAAAGTTTAAGATGTGAGTAATTATAGGCACTATAAGATCTATCACCAGTACTAACATGTCCCGGCTCAAGCCATCACTACCAATAGCCTTTGTTGTGATGGAAAGGATGTCCTTCTTAACATCTGCCTCTGCGATTTCCTGGAAAGAGAAGGGTTCGCACAAAGGTGGGGTGGCATTCGCTAATTTCTGAAGAGTTTGAGATTTTATAGAATTAGAGAGAATGACAGGGGGAGTGGAAAAATGAGTGTTAAGTGCATCTAAGTCAGATATATTTAAAGAAGTATCAAGAAACTTACCCACACCTAAGGACTTAAGAAATCTCCATTTTTCAGGAGTAGAGGAGTTGTCAATTGAAGAGTGGATATAGCGACGCTTAGCTTTCCTACACATCCTGATACAGAGATTACGCAACTTCTTATAGGCAGCAACATTCTCGTTGGTTGGGAATTTTTTGCATTTAGTCTTGGCTTTGTTTCTTTTAACCATTACTCGTTTAATTGTGTCAGTGAGCCAGGGTGCTGGAGGATGTTTAATCCGGACAGGTCTGATAGGAGCATGTGTATCATATAACTTGGTAACAATAGTGTTAAATAAACTAACTTTTTCATCAATACATGATGCATCTAACAGCCCCGTCCAATCAATGTTCAATGCATCGTCAGTAAGACGCTCCACATTAATATTCTTGAGATTCCGCTGCAGAATAACCTTATGCTTACGTTTATGAGCGCGCGCTTTATAGCGCGAATCTACCACTGGTTCGGAAGCCATTCCTACCGAGAAGAACCAGCAAGAAACTCGGTGGTTGCTCTTTTTAAATAGTTGTTATGTTTGTCGCAGACGTGTCGGGAGGAGACAGTGCCAGCCTACTGGACGCGATGCGGCGCGCTATGGACGTGTCGGATCACCTGCTCATGACGGGAGGCAGCGGACCCGCGCTCGGCTGGACGGAGGTCCTCTATCTGGCCACTGTCGGCGGCGCCAGAGGTGATGCCCTCCCGACATTTTATTCTTTTGAGCGCGTTGAGCACTTTTTGGTAGGGGGTAAACTTGTGGATTCGCGTGACCGACATGCTCGCGAACGTTACGTAGACAAAAGGTCTTAAATTTTTCTCGTTTTAAGGTTTATATTTTGATTTTTAAAAAAAACTACTATCTAAAAATCGGCAGTCCCTATGACTGCCAATTTTTTTTTCTCTATTTGCAATAAGTATCATGCGATCAGTCTTCTGACTGACTATGAGTAGAAGTGTTGAAGGTTTTGACTTTTTCCCATTGAAAGTCATATATATAGACTGAGTCTGGATTGAGGACCCTCCCGACAATAATAATTTATCTATCCAGTTCCTAGCTTGGACGAATTAACTACGGGACGCGTGATATCGGCCATATTCGCCTTACCCCTCTACCCGCGAACTGGGCAGTTTCGCCATTAATTATGATCATAGTGTGTGACTGCCTCGTTGGTTTAGTGGTTAGCATGTTCGACTGCGGCCGATGAGGTACCGGGTTCGAGTCCCAGATCGGGCCATTATAAAGTATGTATTGGGTTTTTCTGACTTGAAATTCTCAGTACTAGCCCGAAGTTAGTAAGTTGGCGGTGTTTCAACCCCGTGCCTCGGAGATCACGTTAAGCCGTCGGTACCGGTTATTATCACTAACATGATAATAGTTGTCAAAGCCCGCCAACCCGCGTTGGAGCAGCGTGGTGGGTCTAAGCTCTAACTCCCTCTCTCCTACGAGAGAGGAGGCCTGTGCCCAGCTGTGGGACGTTAATGGGCTTTAATGATAATTTGTCTATCCGGTTCATAGCCTACTATGTCTTACGCACTCAATGAGGCCAACTCTGTTGTACCCATAATCTCTAAACTAAAGGCTGTCCTTGTTTAGGTATTGTTAAAGGGATTGCAATATTTTATTTTACTTTAGGGAGTATTGTGAAAGGGATAGTAACACATTAAGGTCCACTTGCACAAGGTCTCATAAATTGATTTAGTTAAATATTTTCATGCTGTCCCTTTTTGGCAACTACAATATGCATTTGCCAAAAAGGGACAGCATTACAAAATTTAACTAAATCATTTTAAATGTCCTTGTGCAAGCGGGCCTTAGAGGTGTCTTAGTTTAGTTTGGAGAATGTGTATAATAGAATTAGCCATATTGACCATCAAACACCATTTCAGCTTTGGGCCTCCAGGACAAGATCGGTACTTTCGAAGTGGGCAAATCATTTGACGCCCTGATCATAGACGTGGCCGACCCGCGCGGGCCAATAGACACCTTTAAAGGATCCTCAGCTGGAACTGAAGCTATCGTGGAAAAGGCACAGAAGTTCGTATATTGCGGCGATGACAGAAACATTGTACTAGTGTACGTCAATGGCGAGCAAGTTAAAGTTATACCACCCCTTGATACGCCAGCGCATTCGTTTTCATTTTTGCAATACGAATGCGAATAACTACCTAATGCCCGCGACTTGTTTTCGGAAATTATTTGATTTTTCAAAGTTAAGCTATAAATATAATAGCTTGCCGTTTCAAGTCAGGAGCAAATTTATACTAATATTATAAATGCGAAAGTTTGGATGGCTCTATGGATGGATATTTGTTACTCAATCACGCCAGAACGGCTGAACGGATCTGGATGAATTGTAGTGTAGCAGTAAGTAAAGAGATACATTATAATCTGGAATAACACAGGCTGCATTTTATCCCGGAAAATTAAAGAGTTCCCGCGGGAACCAATAAAACCTCAATCCACGCAGACGAAGTCGCGGGTATCAGCTGGTCGGCTTTATACATTTATTAAGGTTAGAGAGAAACACTACACAACGCATCACGACTCACGACACGACACTTCTAGGTATAGTCACAGTAGGTACAGTATTCCCAAATTAATAATGCGCATAGAAATCTTCGTCACTGTTCGGCAACGGTCGTATTCCCCGAGCATCGGAAGACGATATGTATATAGAGTGGTTAAGTGCATTTTCTTCATGCATAATTTAGTAGAATTATGTGTTTTGTGCTAAAAGAGATAAATATTGACTTATCAGTAACAAAATTTGATTCGATAATTCCATGTAAGTAAATAGCGAAGAAAACCACACGATTACGAATATGCTACAATCTTTGTAGAATTGATTTGAATTGATTGAAGGGTGTGTAATAGCAGCTCCATATAATTCCACACAGAGAGAACACGTGCAGTCACCACCAATATAAAAAGACGACTGATTTACCATTGACTGACCGGCGACCGCCGCCGACAGCCCGAATTGTTTTCGATTGTTTACACATGATATTGACTCATGTGCATTATTAATTTGGGAATACTGTATAGTGTCTTATCATAAGTACTATTTATGAAACGACGACGAAACGCTAGTATATTATAAGCTTACCCGTTGTCCTAGGTGAGCGACAAACGCGGCAACGCGACTGGATGCGACAATATAAAACAGTAGCCGACCCTTCAAGTTGCCTAGGTTGTCGCGTAGATAAGTTTGTCATTTTCTATGGTGTCGTATCTTCTGTCGTTCACCTTAAGGCAACGTGGTAGTCTCGAGGTTGCAAGTATAAAATTTTTATCAAGATGGCTCAGCAGATGAGCAATAAAGACAGAATGCTATACTTTTTCATTTAGAACTATAGAATGTTTTTACTTAAATGGCATTTTATTTTACTATCAATTATTAAGACATTCCGATACCCAATTTAATACCAGTAGCTTATCTTGGTAGGTCTTACGAGTACAGTTGTTGTGATAATAGATAATGTGACATAGTTGTAAAAATATATTATTTTTATATTATGAACTATACTAAAATACTTACTGTTCCTTATTATGTTATGAAGATTTATATTATGTTGAAGTTCTAGATAATAATTAATTAAAATATTACGTAAGAATATTATATATTTTTGAATATATTTATCTGTTAATGTACCTACTATTGTACACATTTTTATCTTATTACATATCGCTATTGCTGTTTTTAACTACTTAAAATATTTAACCATATTTTTGCTTACGTATTGTTATATTTATTTAATGTAATGAATAATAATTAATATTATGAATTCCAATTATTAAGTAAGCCTGATAAGCTTTAAGGGCTATTATTTTCGTATTAAATGTTAAATAAAAATAGGAAACGTTGACTTGTATAGAATCAAACAATAACTATTAAATGGGACCTGGTAAACAAACGTAAATAAAAGTCATAAAATATACTTTCATATTCTTTTATTATTGTGTAATTCTTTATAATTTGTATAGAAAAATGTGCAAATATAATGTGACAATCTATAAAAACTTAATACACAAAAGCGAATACCATAATACAATACTTTAAAAATAAATTAAATCTAATAGATACTATTTTTCCGACATAAATCATAAAGAACTTCTCCGAATCTACAACATAACTAAGTTCTTATCAATTATTATTAGTGTAACGAAACAACTTGAACTATACACCATATAGTCAATTATTGTAACATGACAGTTCAATTTATCTAATTAACTCAATCAATTTTGTTCTATTAACTAAAAACTAGTCTGTCTAGATACTGTTAAAAAGCTTCGAGATCTACACTTCGTTCCGATCCACATTTTGATCACGCAACTCTTAAAACTATAAATTTAATAAAAACTGACATCTCCTCGAACCCCAAAAAGATCTTTGATGTTTTTTTTCTGGAATCTGTCTGAACTACTACGCAAACGACAGTTTAGTAAATTTTACGACAACTTTTTGTAATATTAAAATTGGATCGGAACAAATATTGCAATTAATATTAATAATTATACTTAATACTCAAAGCATTTGATTTTGTTCAATACTCAAGTCGGTGGAATGATATTCTAGGAGCTGTCAATTTTATAAAACGCATCCGACACCGGCAAGGCGATTATGTAAAACCTGCATCAATCATTTAGTTTCATTTGTTTTGATTGGCTGAATTTATGGTATTTTTGCTGCGTCAATGGATTTTGGCTAATAGTGGAAGAATGTTAACCAATCAGAGGCGATTGCGATCGTTACATTGTAGCTGTCATTTTTAGACAATCGCCCTGCCGCGCAAAGCGATTGACAAATCGTAATCGCCGGCTAATGTATGATCGCTGTTTGCGGATTACACAAAGACCCTTGGATGTTTGCATTCACCTACATTAGCAAGTAGCAGACGATCAGTCCGGAAGAGGGCCAACGCTGGACGAATGCGACGAGTATAGATAACTAACGCGCCAAGTGCATTCGCCTAGCACGTTCACCACGTATACAAAAGCCTATAATAGGTTATGGCGAAAACACACTACGGACAAAAATATTGCCTGACGGACTTATAGTCCGCGTCATTTACTTTTATATGGAGCGCGCATACTAGGCGACAGAACAAAACGTCGTTTTACGAGAATGTTTTTCCGGTCCGCAGTGTTATCGTTCTTAATTAGGACTTGTGCGATAAATGTGTAATTCCTTAGGCCGGGTCTCCACGCAATAAAATATGGTGGCATGGTGTATGACGTCGCGGCCATATACCTATTCAATTTAAAACGAACCTAAAACGCCGAACATTGTCTTACTTGGAGACCGTTATTCGAGTGTTATTATTTTAAAAAAGACACGCAATAATTAAACAGTCTTATGCAAAAATCTTATTTCTTATTGTACATATCATAGTATTTATATCAAATAAAATATATTGTTTTCCAGATGCAAAAACTCAAAATGTCATTGTACGTCTTAATAATTTATTGCCGAGATCTATAGCGTACTTCGACTTTGCTCGAACTTAAAAAACGACAATTAAGAGCAACGGAAGCAAAATTAAATCTGATCCAAGCAACAACAAAAACAAATTGAAAATTCAATGTCGATAATACAATTTTATATCTATTGCACCAGTTTTAAATCAGGTCAATACATGCCAAATTGGTTTAATAAGGATTGTAAAAGTGCGCAAACGCGACGGGTGCTATGCGTCATTTACAAAGAACAGCAACTTTTTCATAAACTAGAAATTAACTATTACTCTATACATAAATTGATTTAACTATCCAAATCCTATATTATATCTAATCAATGAACACAGGAACTTGGATACCATATTAAAAATATCCAAGAAAACTTTTTCTAACTAAATAGGGTGGGAATTGACCCACGGCTAAAGCCTTGTACAAATACAACGCATGACGATAAACGTGTTACGGCAGCAAGTAGTTTTTTAAAAGTAGTAGGAGGGCAGACTCATTGGAACAGCGAGCGCTGCGGTACATGAGTAAAGAAGAACACCCGGAGGAGTCGTGGGCTTATTCTCAGACACGGGCGCGTTTGGAACCCTCGTAGCTTTAGTTTTTAGTATAAAGTCACAAGTGTACAGTGTACCAGAATAAACCTTTTTTGGCTTTGACTTTGAAGGAACAGATCTGCCCACGAATTTGAACGTGGCATGCCGCAACTTGTACCATGGTACCTACCTACTTTCTTTCGAGAAATACTTTTTATATGACTTTTCCAAATCAGGTCATCCCCACCTCAAAATATATTCATTTAATGAATGCCGTAGCCACAAGCATTCCTAAAAGCTTAAATCATACCCAACGCACCACGGATGTTCAAGCCAATCTCAACGGAGACCAGCCATTAGCCAAATACGCAGTGATAAAAAATAATCAGAAGGTCCCTTCATCGGATAGGACGGCGAATCATCATAATCGAAAAATATTACAAGAGGGAACAACGGGCTTACGTGCTTTCCGGGGCACGAGGTTGCACACCGCCATCTTCCCAACTCCAAATTACTACTGGGGAATGTTTTGATAGAAAAACTCAATAAATTTTTTGTCCGACAATTTTACATAACTGCAAAGCATCAATCAGTAAGGCAGCACCTACGCACTTTGCTGTAAGCTATGCTGTCATACTAATGAGTCGCAGACCGCGTTACGTGTGTTTCAAGCTTTATTTGCTTAAATACTAATAAGAATGATTGGTTATCCTATAATATTATGGCCACCAAAAGCCTAACGCGTAGCTGCTACACCACAACCACAAGGAATTCATAAATACATTGAGCTGTCTTTCGCGTGACAAAATTAAACTAAGTAACTATAACATCGAACTAAGAAATATTAATATAGACACTAGAATATGTAAGCTATACAAGTGTAATGTAAAGTATAATAATATGAGACCCTTCAAGCGAGCTCAAGCGATCTAAAGCTAGGGATAAATCTAGTGAAAATATCGCGAGCTGAATTCCGCCACGTGATAAATTTGAGGAGCTATTTCTCTTCGGGTCTTTGACTTTGGAATAGGTGACAGTTGCTCTAAGAAAAGTAAGTCAATTTTATTAGTACGCAAGCAGAATCACTTAATCGTTATTTCAGCTAGATTTTTCCCTGGCTTTATAAACAAAACCAGCTGAACCTCCTAATAATAGTTACTCTCATACTGAGCCACAAATTGCATACAACAACAAGCTTAGGATGAGAGTAAATTTAGAAGTAATTTTTATTTACACGACCGTATCAATCTCATAAAATTATTTGACTAAAATGTGTAAAAACAAATTTTCTTCTAAAAAGTTTATGTAAGTTTGCAAATACAATGAAAATATTTACACAAAACAAAGGTGTCGAGAGCCTGCTTTAGCACTCCTGCTTTAAAAATCAATTTTTTATCCGTCCATAAATCTAAGCGACTATAATCCGAAGCGATAAACAGGCTTTTTTATAAGAAATTTATCTCTAAAATTTTATCAAATAATTACATATTAATAATATAGAAATAGAGCTTATAATAATAATAGTATTTTAGGTAAGGGCCTGTTTCACAATCGCCAAGTATACCATAACTTATATATAACAAATAATTCTGAAATCTTGACAGCATTCCTATACAACATCTTTCAAAACATAAAGTTTATTCGTCAGATAAGTTTTACTTGGCGATTGTGAAACAGGCCCTTAATCTGATGAATGTATCGATAAAATTAAAGTTTTCTTTAATAATTATGTACCTATGTAATTTATTTATAAGAGATTTCACAATCAACTAGCACCTATAAATTATGTTATCAGAAAGTTGACACTGTTATCTCAAGCTGGGCATCCACTCAGTTCTCTTCCCCCCGATTGTGCAAGGAAATCGTAATCGTTTGTCAAACGGATAATTCGACCTGCCCCCCCCGATTGTCTAAAAGTTGCCGATCAAATCGTTAAAGTTCGGCGTCAAAGTAAAATAAACCATAACAGCATTGAATTAGAGCTCAATCTCGTGTATCCATTCTCATACGTTTAGGTATGTACGATACCCTAAATTCTTACACTGTTTAAGGAGTTCATAGATGCCTGCACGACAAAGAGCATATATGAACTCCTTAAACAGTTCGAGTAATAAATACATTTTAATCTGTCAAATGATTACGATTTGGTTAGACAATTGGACCTCTTGTCTGCGAATTTATGTTTGTTTTCCCAAACATAGTAGATATACAGCTCTAAGAGTGCCTTTCATTTTCGAACATGTAGATAATCTTAATTTGTACTATACTTTAATAGACGGCAAACTGCAAATTCCCGAATTTAAACAGGCTTCAGAAATTGAGTAATTATTCTAAGATGAAATTAAATTCGTAAATATTCAGAGAATAATATTATTTTTCATAAATAATTTTCAGTCTTTCATATGTGGCCTAATTTTAAAAGAAATATTGTGAACCTACGGTTTGATGTATGATGTTCAAAATATGTTAATGTTGTATTACTAGCGACACCTCAACAATATTAGACAGTCAAATAGTTTAAAATTTTAAGACTTTGGTGTTTCTTCATTATTGCTATAAGAATATTCTTAAAAAATTCAAATTAATTTTTTATATGTCTACATAAGAGAAGAAGAAAAACAGCTATTCGTTTACTTGGTGGGTTTTCAAACACGACAAGACCCTTGCAAAATCGCCAATAGGGATGATGACTATGTCAAAAATAAATTATTTCTTATTGATTATTAATTTTAGGGTCTTCCAAAAGACCAAAATTCACATATTCTGTTAGTTTTAAGTTTAAAGAAAATCGTTCGATTTATCTATCGATTATAGAAAAAGTGTGTTGGATGACGTCACAACTATGTATTTCATACAAACTTCCACATTAGAAGTTTAAGTTTGATAAAGAGTTGCTGATTTGATTGAGTTGTCATCATCGCTTTTTTGTTGGGCTTTGTTTTAATTTGGTATAATAATCAAGGAAATTATAGTTACATGAGGTAGTCTGAAATGCAGCGTTGTATATAAATACGATTAGTTAGTAAACCTTACATAAATATTCTCGCAGTCGTCTAAAATACTTTCAATTACAAATAAACTAACTAGATAAATATACAGGAATGTTTTATATCAATAGTCCAAAAGTTCTTATAGGTAATTTAGAAGTTCAGAAACTTAATGTAATTTTGACATTAGGTATATCGTTACAAATCAATTAGATGTCGATTTAGGATTTTTTAATCCGTTTGATGCAGTCATAGTTTATTTATTATATATTTATTAAATAAAGTGTCTTTATATAAGGGCGAATATGAAAAAAAAAATCTATTAGAAATGGGCGGCTGTAAAAATAAGTCTGACTGTACTTTATTCCAAATGTCAGAGTTTAAAATCTCCTTGTTGCTAATGTTTAAACCCGTAAAACAGGTTTATTTGTATTTGAATAGTAATTTTTATCAATTAGGTACAGTTCTAGTCTAATAACTAAAAACTAAGCACACACATACACAAAAAATATATTTAGAGATCGGCAATTTAGATTTTTATACCGAAAAGATAAGTTGCCAAAATGTACCATAAATCAGAATTAATAATATAAAAAGGAATATATTTGCTTGTATTGAAACAGAAATCCGTACAGCAATGAAATTATTTTTTATTGAACGTATTTTTGGTTACAATCATTGATATAAAAATTATGACATTAAACTTTGACCTGCAAGTTGTTTTTAAGAAGTCTGTTTACTTAGATTTTACTGTGCTGGCCCAATAGTTTGAAACGTTTGAGGCTGAAAGCATCCTCTGTCAGGCAGGTCGTGTTTCCATACTCAATTTATAAGTAATATGTGTTAAAGTGAATGGTTTAATTATCCAAACGTTCCACTTTTACATAACTTGCCAGCTTTGTAACAAATTCAAATCTGTACCTTAAAGGACACGCAATTTAGATAAACACTACACATACAACTGCCGAACTCTTAATTTATTACAGAGTAACTGATGGTGAACAAATAAGTTGACGTCATAGGGACTTAATTCCTGTTGTAAAAACCGAAACGCTTGGACAACGCAGTTACCTGGGCATAGTAGAGTACAACTAAGGGTGTGTTCCGGTATACACTGCGAGCACTGTTCAGTGCTCTTACTGTGGAGAAATTCGTCCCGTTATGGACTGACAGTAAACTGCCGCAGTATCCTATATGACGTCATAAATCGTCGCCATTTTTGTACTGTGAGCACTGGCGTTTTCGAGGTAAGGTGCTCTCAGTGCAGACTGCGTTCCTTTTTAAGCAGTAATCAGTATACCTAACTATAAAGGAACGGCTTCGCAGTATTCTAAATTGACGTCACACCTTACAGTGCTCGCAGTGTATTTCGGAACATACCCTAAATCACATATCCACACTAGTAAAACACGGGCATGACATGGCATTAAGTTGATATCCCCGAGTGAGGCCTATTGCGCATTATAAGAAAATTTCTTGTGTCTTATGAGTAAGTACCATGTGAACAATGTTTGTGATATTGTATTGTTTGCTGACGACACATCGCTTATTTTTAAAGTTGATAGGAGTAAGGACAATTTTGACGATGTAAACAATGCAATATCACACGTATCACACTGGTTTACTGTCAATAATTTGTTACTGAATGCAAAGAAAACCAAGTGCTTAGAGTTTGTTTTACCTAATGTAAAGAATATCGATAAATCAATAATGTTAAATGGGGAAACACTAAAAATGGAGAACTCCACAGTTTTCTTGGGGGTGACCTTGGATAATAAGCTTCAATGGAGCGCTCATATAGAGACACTAGCGGGAAAACTTAGCTCGGCTGCTTTTGCTGTCAGGAAAATTAGACAGTTTACCGATATTGAAACGGCTAGGCTTGTCTACTTTGCCTACTTCCACAGTGTCATGTCGTATGGCATTTTATTGTGGGGCAGAGCAGCTGATATCCAAACAATTTTTATATTACAGAAAAGAGCTATCCGTTCTATTTATAAACTCGGATCACGCGAATCACTTCGTGACAAATTTAAAGAGATTGGTATACTTACGGTGCCTTCACAATACATTTACAATAATATAGTCTTTGTCAGGAAAAACATTAATCTTTATAAGCAAATAAGTGATACTCACAATCGATGTACTAGAAACCGCCATAAACTTGTAACAGCGTCATATCGTGTGCGCAAGGTGCAGAAATCCTTTGTGGGGTCGAGTATTCGCTTTTATAACATGGTACCAAAAGAGTTTCTGGAGTTGCCATTACATAAATTTAAAGACTGTGTTAAACAGCATCTGTTAAGTCGAGGGTATTATAGAATAGATGATTTTCTCGATGACAAAGTTGCATGGAAGCAACCGGCTTCGCATCCAGCAACCCACAAGTCAGTGTGATACCTACTTGTTACGTAGCGTATGCATTTTATATTATATACAAATTGTGACATTTTTCTGTTTTTAAAAAGAGCAACTGCTGAGTTTCTTGCCGGCTCTTCTCAGTAGAATCAGCTTTCCGAACCGGTGGTAGATTCTTACGACTTATCATAAGTGGCACAAGTTGTCCTACATGAAATAAATCATTTCTATTTCTATTTCTAGTAATGTCTTATATTTTGTATGCGCGTGTCTGATCCGACACAAGAAAAAAATATCTTGTAATATGTAAATGGTCTCATACAACAACCATTGCGACTAGTATCAGAGGTGTTTCGGTAGTTTATGCAGTGCTGGTGCTACTATAGATGAACCGACTAGTATGGTTGTTGATTTGAGGTTACAATGGGTGCCATCGCACATTGGCCTCTTTAGCTAATTATGCGTGCAAAGAAGGTAAAGATATTAAAGTTAAGATGAATTATTCTGAATCATTACCAAAATATAGACAGTTATGTTACAAAGAATGGAAGGAATACTTCGACAGAACGTCTGTAGAAAAAGGTATATGGTATAGAACGCTGCAGTGTGAATCTCCTCATATACCTTGGAGCAGTTATACTCGGCTGAAAAGGAACGATACGGCTGACATGCAGCTATATAATGTAAAAGCCTTTAAATAAAAGATTAAAAAACGAAAACTGAATTTCTTATAAGACATTATTCATAAGGCACAACAAAATTTTCTTATAAGGCGCAAAAGGCCTGATAGTGTCATCTAGTGTGATGCGTATGACGATGATATCGTCTCGTGTGACGTATGACGGTGCAGTGCGGTTACCGGTTGCGGACGTGCAGAGGTCGGGGTCAGGGTCAGGCGGTCACTTGACGAGGCTGGAGAGCGAGCGGGACCTCAGTGTCGGAGTGCGTGAGGGCGCGGCACACGCGCGCGCGCCGAGAGCGACGCCGCGAGCCGCCTGCACACACGGACGCGCGCGTTAACACGATGCCATCTGACGCGTCCATTGCACACGGGGACGGTACGCGTAAGATCACATTATTGTTGGTAAATTCCCGACTTTTAACCAAGCTGCAATTATCAGAAATGTATGTCAGAAAAAATCGTGCCTGAAGGCACCCAGTTATTTTGTACTAGACTCGGCAAACACGCAGACTGTCAGAATGTTGCTGGATCATACGCAACTCTAACTTAGACAACAAGATTTTTTCTGACATAAACTTTTGATAATATGCGGCGATGCTCAATCTGCCAGTAACAAAAAAAAAGAGGTTTTCCCCAAACGACGTTGATGTACCTAATTTTAAAAAATTATAATTTACATCATCGCCCATATCACGTTAGCTAGCTTGTAAAAATCACTCCCTGCGTCTGCTATGTCTCGTGAAGAGTTTGAAGCCCACATTAACCAAAAGGGCATCCAGTTTTGTAAAAATATATTAATGCGATCTTACGCTGAGTGCAGTAGGCAGAACAATAATGTGCATGCAGTGTTTGAATTTACACCTATTCGGTAGATTTTCTGACTTTGCAACACAAAGGATGTCTATCTGCCCACAGAGCTCTAGCCCAATGTGCAATCGACTGCTCATTTTATACCAAAGATTACACAAAATTACTACACACAACAGAAATAGAGCTGTACATATTACGTCACACAACATAAGAGTTTCTAGATAGGCCCTTTAGAACCCTTGTCTCACAGTCACTATAAATTGTCATAAATTCAAAATTGTTATTCCTTTTTCTGTAAGGATGTGGTTTTTATTTTTTTTAAGATTAATATGACGTAATAAGTGATAAATAAGCTCTTAAGCACAATGTCCGATTGAGAGACATAAGCAAAGGCTTCATGGCTCAAGGGAATAAGGGCGAAATCACACAACGAACAAACAAATAAAATTGTCTAGCGGGCAAAAATTCCGCGCGCGCACTTTCAAATGGAGCTGCACAGAGTTGCTAAGGCTAGGTTGGAGGACAATAAATAGTGTTTCTCCTGTGGCGCGGGCGTTTCGTACTGGGATTTTGTCCTGACCTATCCGTAGTGTATTTTCGCTCTTAATTACTGATTTGAATCTCAATCCATCAGACAAGACATGGCTCGAATGAAAACATACTCAAACATGACAGTATATCGCAATTTTATACAATTACGTTTAGTACAGGCTTGACACCAACAATAACAAAAAATAGTGAGACACACCAAAAATTATATAAATAAAATAATGAATGATAATAAGTGGTAAAATCGCGATATTGATTTTAAGATGATCAGGCTATATTGTGCCTTTATACACGACGACATTTTCAGGCGCAGTTAAGTGCAGCAGACAGTTGCTGCGCGCTATCAGACCGAAATTATCGTCGCGTGTAAAGACTCTCTTCACATTATAACTAGCGCACCAAACAGTCGTAATAATGTTCATGTAATGTCTGTAATAGTTCTATTTAAATGTATATCGGATTGGCCATGATGCAAACCATGCTACGTGGTTGAACAAAGATGTGTTATATTATTTAGCCCTATTTAATTCAAAAACAATTTAAATTATAGGATCACGTATAATTTTACAAAATTTTATTTTTTTATGCCGCTTGTCTAAGCTAAATATCTTAACTTCTACCTAAGCAAAACAGAAAAATATTATGAAAAAAAACAGGAAATAATCTTAAAAGTAACTACACAACAAAAACGCGTTTTAATTGTTATAATAAAAAGCTAAAGTTTGCTACTAGAATATACAAGAATCAAGTGAAAATTCAAGAGGTCCGCTTTGTAAAGAATTTTATGTCAGTAATACCATAATGTATGAGAAACGCCAATGATATAATTATTATAAAAGAAGGTATAGTAATGGTTTGTATAAACAGTTGTGAACGTATAAAAAGTAAGTATGCCAATTTTGTTTTACCACTAAGACTCCAAACGTGCAAAAAACGTGCGTCACTTATAGCAACACAGCATGCAGAAGCTGAATTAGGAATAGCAACCACCTTCGCCCACTTATTGTGTTAATGTAGCGTAAGAGACGCCTCTGTTTCGACTCAAAAATAAACCAAAAGACGTAATGCACGCAATAGTATCTATATGCAAAACTATGACTATTCCACCACAACCGAAGTAGATCCGGAACCAATATTTTGATACTGGTAGCTATATAATTATTATTCTACATCACATAATTGTTATTTACTCAAATATTTATTTTGAAAGCCTATGAAATAATACATAGATATTACGTCGATTTTACCCCATAAACAGAACCATTTGACAAAATATACGTGTTGTATAAAAATGTACATAATATAGTATATTTATACCAACGGGAAAAATCGCTCTATACGTAAAATTAATTTCAATTGGACTCTACCCCACTGGTGGGGGCGCCTTGGTGGGGTAGAGTCGACGAACCCATTAATAGAACTATACATATATTTATTTAGTCCGCCTCAATCAACAGCCAAAACTTTCCATTTCAGCACGTATTTAAAAAAATAACCAATAAGCGCAAATAATGCTTCAAAAGAGATCGCACACGTCCGCATGACTCGGGCGCACAAATGCTAAATTTTTCAGGACTGAAAATCAAAAACACAACGTCAGCACCGTATTTTTATACGTGAGGTCTCATCAGCACTCAGCAAACTGTGCTGAAGTCACACATTTTAAGTACTGAAAAGTTTCCTTGATTCTCTCGAGTCTTGCGGCTTTCACCTTAACCCTCTCAAAACAAACAAAAACAAAGCGTCCGAAAGAGAAGCGTCCCGACAGTTAGTCCTCAAGCGTAACACATGATCTCAGTACCGGTGGCACGAGGCATCCGATCTCAAAACAAAAACTCAAGGCAGGCGACGAGCACGTAGAGAGCGGTGCTCTCGTTGCGCTCAGCGCACGCGGCGCGCGGGCGCGGCTGGGGGCGCGGCGGGCGCGGCGGGGGCGGGGGCGAGGGCGAGGGCGGGAGGAGCGGGGGCGTACTTGCGCGCGCGCGGGCCGCGTCCAGCGAGGCGGCGGGCTGCAGGAACCACTCGGAGCGCGTCCGCATCCGCTCCTGCTGCCGCTCGTACACCTACGCACCGGCCGCCCGGGGACCGCCCTACCGTTACCGCTATCCGCTTGTCGCTTTACCCACACCCGCTCGCGGCGATTATATAAACAACCACTATGGGATTGAATTTTACTTATTTTTACTAGCTAATTTTGTTGTTTAATTTTTTTTTACTTTAAGTACAGTGCCAAATCAACATAATCTCAAAAACTACTCCTTTTTTCACGGAATTTTAACGATACACAAAATTCCCCTTTGCTCAATATAAAAGTAAAGTAAAAGCTTGCTGGCGAAATTACGTCAAGTGCCAAAAACATGTAGCACGTCGTTTGCAAACCAACAGTAACCTTTCTCACACCAAAGGGTCACTGGTAGAGATTTCATAAAGAGATAAGTGCATCCTTGTCCACTATGTTTCTGTTTTTCTTCCTACTTTCTAACATTTTGGTACAAAAAAAAATTAAAAAAAAAAGTATTGCCAATTAGTAAAAAAAATTTTCGCCCTGCATGAAAATCCATACTTTTAAAATATTATGGTAAGCGCATCAACTGAATATTTTACCGTCTCTATTAATTCCTTAAGCCACACTTGAAGGATGTTTATATAATCGGGCGAGCTTTATTTACAGATAATTCTAATTTGCTTATTTACTGATTGCTTTGTACATGACACCGAATCAATATAAGCGACATTATATTTCGGTGTCTTAAACCTAATTTAGCTTTCTTAATTAATTAATAAGGATCTTATTTTAGAAATCCTTTCATAATAATAATTATTTCTAAATAATTATTTTATATTATTGTATAACATCAATATATTTTATCATTATTTTGATTCATCTCAAAAGATCAATTTTTATTTTAATCTACCCACCTTACTTAATAATTAGGAACTACAATAGAACTGCACTATTGTAGTTCATAATTTAGTATGTTAAAATTAAACTTAATGTTAGAAACATTAGTTAGTAATATTAGAGAACTGAAAATGACAGGTTAGGTTACCGACAGCAAAAAGTACTACCACTACCAATTAAAATGTTAACACAATTGTTAATATGTACTATTATTTGATGATTTTATAAGAGACACAACCACAAATTGACATTAATTTTGGAATAATAATTCAAAAAAACCGATCACAATTTTTGTTTAAAGATTCAATACAATAAGATATTATGTAAAAGTACTCGTCGTAATATAATACACATATAAAAGCACTTCTATAGCAATTGCTATGGATCCAATCTACACACGTGGATCTAAAGGACAGCCAGATCACCCTAAATACATGAAGAGTTGACAGATATTTACATGCATTCCTGAGTATGAACCATAGTATGAGAATACCCTAGCAAAATCGCAATAGGATTAAATTTACCGTACCATATGTTATCTGTGTGACAATTTTTTTTCTTTATTCAGGAAAAACTAAACTTGTTAAATTTTATTATCTGCTAGAGTCACAGATGTAGGCTAGAGTGATATAAATCACCACTTTAAACCATAGTTTGTGATCAAGTGCAAAAAATACTAGTAACATAAATTACTATGTTCTCAAACGAAACAAAAAATAAAAAAATATGAATCACATTATAAAAATTATATTATTGCTGAAATTCACTTATGGTTCATACACAGAAATAGTGAATACAAGAAATAAACAGAGTTCGCTATTAATTGTCAAATTATCAGTTTCTACAGGAGTTTACAGGTCAAAATCTCATCACCATTTCTTTAAGAAAAACCAATCCTTTCGTGTGCGCTAGAAGTCAAACATATCATAAATGTAAAATGCCCGTAGATATTTAGTAGTAAAAATGGGAAATTTAAAAAAAACTTAATTTTTGAGAAATCACTAGAAAGCTTTAAAACTGTAAACTGAATCCTAACAATAAGGATAGAACCGTTCAACTCTACATTTAGTAAAGGCATCATAATAAGAGTAGCGATAGGAGTTCAAAGTTTAAATAAAGGGAAATTTCAAACATTAAATAACACTTACCTAATGAGATCATCGGATGCAACAAAATGAAAGTTGCTAGCTAGAAAATGAAGTTATTTTTCGAAGTTTAATGATGTTCCTGAATCTCCACGATTTAGGAGGACCCTGGAGCATCAGAATTGAGGAGTTGGGAATTGGAGTTCAATAATTAAGTCTGTGCTCGTCCCCAACAATATTATTTCACCAACGTAAAGTACTTTACTAAATTGAGAGCCTTTTCCCTTATGGAAGACTTAAAAGTTAATCCAGGAATGCATTCTCATGCGCAGGGAGGATTCCCTATTTTGCAACTTACGTTTGCTCAAGTATTATGTTAAGCAGTGCGTTAGTACGTACTAATAGTATTTTTCAAGGGTATTTGAATTATTCGATGCATGTATGCGCTGAGATGATGAGATGTGTATAGATGTTCCCCAAATTGCCTTCAAAGCAGAAGTAGGCTATTATTCGAGTCACAATTAATTCACAAATCTGCAGAACACAGTTTATTGTTTGTTTTGGTTGTGTTTGTACTGCTGTATGTTTTTTGGGATCGGCCCAAAAACTTCCTGTACGTGCTTTCAAATGCACCACGGAACTCCTAAATTAAAATTCTCGAATTTTGTCGCATCCGATGATCGTTGCATTTAGTTGTAGCTCTAGGGAGCACATGACTGTCGAGGTTACAGGAGCAGCTTGAAGACGCTCGTTACCTGCGTAGGTAAGGTAGATCGTAGGTATGAGAGACTAGCGCAAAACACACGGGGCGGGCGCGGGTCTCGCGTGAGACGCGCTGCTCGTTGTCTTCACACAAAACGCGGGCGCGGATTGATGGCGGGTCGGGCGCAGGCGTACCTTCAACCTTGCCAGCGGCAGCGCAAATGCATATTGATTGAAATTTAAAGTCAATCAATTCATCAATCCATTGTTATAGTTTATAACAAATAAATATACCTATTAAGGAACATTCTATAATTTTTCCGTTCAAATCAATTTTCAAAACGAACTATGTTTTCTAAATAAATACAAAACCAACTACCGACACGCGCCGCGCACGACCCGCGTACGCGTCAGTGTGGATGCCTATCGGAGAATACGTGTATTACGACGCATTCGCCCGCTCGCTACCCGCACAACCCGCGCGCTGTCTATGCTGGCGGGCGACGGGCGCGGGCCCCGCGCGTCACCTGCCACGCGCCCGCGTTCTGTATGCTGTCGTCCATATAAATACAAGGAATTCAATCCGCCGCGCACCCGACCAGGCCCGCGCGCGACCCGCGCCCGTTCCCTGTGTGTTTTGCCCTTTAAGGTGCTTTCCGTGTGCTTGTTGAAGCCCGCAGCTGAGATGCTGCGCGACGACTAGGATGATGAGCCATTTATAACTCTACTGTCGACGAGGTCACAGGAGCAGCATGGAGACGCTCGTTACCTGTGTAGGTAATGTAGGTCGTAGGTAAGAGAGGCTCTTGTTGCTCTCCGTGTGCTTGTTGACGGCCCTCACTTGGAGTTGCTGCGCGATGACTGGGATGATGAGCTAGTTGTAACTCTACTGACGAGGAGGTCACAGGAGCAACTTGGAGACGCTCGTTACCTGCGGCAAAAATGTGAGGCTCTTGGTACTCTCCGCGTACTTGTTGACGACGCGCAGTTCCTCCTGCGTCATGTGCGGGCTAGAGTTGCTGCGCGACGACTGGGACGATGAGCTCACGGATATCTGAAAAGTGTGTTAAGTGTGATTTTATACCACGATATCTTCTGGAATACGACAGAGAACCAATCTCGGACGCTACGTCTTTCGTGCTTACGATCCATGCCGATACGAGTACTTGTAACATTTTCAAACCCATAGGCCAGCCAATCATAGGTATCGAAATGAAATCTATTGTCGATGTTTCATCGTTAGGTCATTACAGCTGGCGCCAATCATTTAGTCGCCTCAGAAGTTGCAAGACGCAGCATAATAGCACATTTTCGCGCGTAGTATGTACGTTGACTTCGACAGTTTTTGTGACAGCTGCGCAAACAAGCACTTGCACCTCAGCTCAGACACGACAATTTGATTGGCGCTAACTATACTACAAAGGAACAATATCTGGACAAATCTGAATTCAAGAGATGTTGATTTTAAGCAAATTAACAGTGTACAATCAAGTATCAACTGATATTTCTGGCGAAAATCTTGGCTTACCTTGAAAATGCTCTCCTCGAGTGATATGGAGAGGCGCGTGCAGGAGTCCAGCAGACTGTGTTCAGGGATGATCCCGAGCCCCGCGCCCGCACCCGTGCCGCCCACGGCACCCATCAACGCAGGCATTGACTGACACTCTTCCGATTTTGACAACCCTGACCGAAATATAATGATCCTTAAAAATCTCAGCACTATTGTTTTGACACTAGATACCATTTTGCCGAAACATAGCTTCGAAAGGTACTAATTTAATGTAGGTTAACATGTGAACAATGTTGGCAAGAGTGAATAGGCATTTTCTAGGCAAGCGCGCTCCACCTTAGGCTGCATCACCACTTGCAAGCAAGTCTGATTGCAGCCAAGCGCTAGCCTATATATTTTTAAAATACCGCAAGCAAAACATTCTTCAGTATTGGAATTGCATGCTTATTAAGACGTCGTCTACAAAATTTCTGTTATGTGCGTTTAGCAATAACAATGAATTTGGTCTTGTTAATTTAAAGTGCAGGTACTCGAAATACTGGAAAACGGTGCAGTACATATACATACTGATCCTGACATCAGTGAATTGTTACAGTACAATAGTACTAATAATTAGTAGTAGTAATTGTGGAACCAGCTTCATTGTGGATTCATTTATAGTCTATATATAATCAACAAAGATTGAGAAATACTAGTAGAAATTTGATTTTTAACCATGGTGACAAGAATACAATTTCGTCGATGTCAATACGGTAAGAAACGAATACATTAAACTGCACATTTGAACGTGAACTTAAATACATAATATATAATATGACTATCATTACTAAAAAAGTGTAGGTACTTAATAAAAAATGGTGCTTAATTTGTGAAATGTTAAATATCCAATGTTATTAGTAATACAGATCCTGACGGATACCAATGTTACTTTATGTTTTCACTAACCAATGAACACAAATTATAGAGTGCTACCATTTTCCACGCCCAGTTAATAATGAAACTATGTGAAAAATTACATTATATGCAATGCAAGTACAAAATTGCGAAATGATAACGTAAACTTCTAAACTCACCAAATTTTTTATTACTATACGAAAACTTAACAAAACTTGCATTGTTTAACTTAAAACGTGGACTATTGTGGGTTTGGATTGTCGCGACCTGTGAAAATTACGATTTTGAAATCTTAAACGCCAATTAAATTATGTTTGTGCTATAGGAAAATGTTTACACAACTCTTCATAATGATGATGAAAGTTTGTAAAATGCCTTATTTTTATGGTATTCCCTTTTCTTTCGACTAAAGGTTCGACAACAGCTATTGCCATACAGAGGGTCACTTTGTAGAGTGGAAGGGGAAGTTGGATCAAGAGGAATTACTCTTCCAGTAGGGCTAGAATGCACACAACGAGTAAAATTATGTGTACCCGTTATCTCTATTTGTCTACCGAAGCTAACATGGTTACACATATTATAACTTATCTCGTTACATCAAAAGAAGAGATAAAAGTAATATATCTTATCTGTGTATTTTTCGCACGAACCCTTACATGCCGACTATTTTTTCTTGTAATATACCGTAATTTGTGGATGTTAGGGTAAACGAGAAACTAGCCGGCATCGACAACATCTCTCTCTTTCTTCACGAGATATCTCGTTGTGCGCATGCTAAGCCTACTGAATACGTTTATCCACAATCCGCCCTGACAAAGCTGCCACGCAAAGCAAAGCCTTACGTAGCTGATATGCTTAGTGTTGACGCTTAACGTTATTTTTAGTACATTCTAAGAAGCATTCTTAAAATACTCAAAAGATGTTCTTAAAAACAGCAATACAACTTTAAATTGTGGTGTTGGCAAAAAGGGCATAAGATACACGCTACGGACGCTATATTCAGCGATAATATATCGTGACGCAGTGCGTTTGCGTTTAATAAAAACTCTATAGTAGGTACCTATTCGACTTCTGTATTTATTTCCACTTTCAACGCAACGTGCACGGGTTTATACGCACTAAGGACTATCTCTATCGTATGAGGTACTTAAGAATTTTTATTCAATAAGATGCATCGTGGTGTCATAATATTGGCTTACTGCGCCCGCCTTGGACTGTAGTAATATATTGGATTTTATGGTTTCCTTACCTTCTAAATTAAACTTGTTGCCCCAACGATCGCATTCGCACTGAAGCCATGTTTTCTCCGCTTCTAATGATAACTGTCCTGTAACAATGGAAAATTGAAAATAAATTATAGACACCCAAAAATTCAAACTAGACCACCACAAACGAGCAGTTATTATTTTCAATTTTGAAATGCAATGAGACCTTTTATTACTACTACTAAACTAATCCCAACCAAACCAAACCCAACCAAATAACAAATTATCCGTTCGAAGTTAGGATCTAGCTAGGACCACGATCTTCAGTTATGAAGGAACAACCGAAAAGAGAGAGAGAAACTAATCCCTAACATATAGTAATCATTCATACTATTGTTCATCATGTTATATTCGACATGACGTCATCCAATCACATGTTTCACATAGGAACCCTGAAGAAGCCAACGACGCTTCACTTACCTAAAGTCAGAAGTGGATGGAGCTAATTTATAGCTTATAAATAATAAGCTAATAGTTTTAGTAAGAATTCCTGTAAAACACAACCGTATTAACAGCAATATAAGAATTCCATTCAAAAATAAAGTTTATTTACCACTCACAAAGACTAATAGAGATTAAAAACAATAATGAGTGTATTACAAAGCCATTCCTTGAAAAAATAACCAGCAACCTTGCCCACTTTACGGTTATTCAAAAAAAAATAGTGAAATAAAAAATTGTAACGCTCAAATAATTATCTCGTAACAAAAAGATCAAGGTTGCGACGAAATCTTTATGCTCCTGTAGATACAAACAAACATAAGATTAGATAAAACGAATACATATCAAGTAAAATCCAGAAGAGTACCTTTACAAGAAAAGCATCACCTTGAATAATTTTTTTCTTCTCTCTCTCTGAAACCCCCCATATTTATTTTTCGGGGTCCTTGTGTACTTGAGTGATATTATAAGCATAGATTTAGGATTGGTCGCCGATGCGCTTCGACCAATCCTAAATCTATAATAATAGATTTAGGAAAACCTAGTAAACTAGCGATCACTTGTGAGCATTTCGAAAATTCCGGCCTTATTGGTTGTAATTATACATTTATCATGTAACCTCTGAGCAAATTTTCAGCTTTAACGGTCCAAAGGGCTGGGCGTCGTTGGTGAGTCAGTGGGTGAGTGATCGAGTCAGAACTTTTCGTTTTATTGTATGAGAAGATTATTTTGATATTAGGTAGGCACACAAATAAAATAATTTCCAAGTTACCAACTTTCCTCTTGTTTCTCTGGTTATTTTCCTAAAATTCATTTTAAGAAGCAAAAATTTGATTTCGTGTCTTCTATTTAAAAGCAACCGTTTTAATTGGTATTGTGAACCGTTTTGTTTTGTTTTGAAGAAGATTTCTTGTGTTATGGGACTAAAACGTCTGCATGTTTGATGAAAACACAGAAATGTTATCATTCTTTCCAAGAAGCATCAACAGTTTCACATGAAAATTGCACCAAGTGTCTGAATCAATTAATCCAAAGCAATTGCGACAACAGGATTTGATCTCGCCGGCTATTAACTCGTTAATTGTGATGGCCCAGAATCTTTTTACGACTGTACCGAATAACCCTTTGTCCAACCGGAACATTGTGAAAATGACACCACTATTTAAAGCTCCATAATCCATTAGCACCGTTGTGTTATACACATTGTTTTAAAAGTACTCCTTTGTTTTTTAAAGAAATAAACATTTCACAAGAAAATTACTTAAGTGTCGTGCCTAATTAATCCGACGCACTTTCAACAACTGGATTCGATGATTGGGGCAATTAACTACTTAATTGATGTCCCAGAATGTTTTAATACGATACTCGAAAGTACAAAGCCAATATTTACTGGCTTATGCACATATTTACGGGACTCCTATAAAGAAATTCACGTGACTTGTGACGATACTTGCATTTTAGACCTCGTCACACTCGCAGATGATCGAAAATAATATCAGACATAGTATGACACTCGACTAGCGATCGCACGTGCCTCGGTTCTGTGGGATTTTCGAAAATCCGGCCATAAGTCTACTTTATAAAGGGAATCTATGTGCAAAATTTAAGATTTGTAGATCCAAGGGTTTTAGCTGAGAGTAAATGAGTCAGTTAGTGAGTGAGTGAGTGAGTGAGTGAGTCAAGACTTTTCTTTTATTGTGAGATTATAATAATGGAGTCAACCAGATTTTGTGTAACGGTCAAATTATTATCTCTGATTGATTACCTTCCTCTTCCACTATTTGCCAAAATGCATTATCGCAGCAAGAATAGCATAAATTCAGCCAATCACAACAATTGAGAAACTTACAATGATTGATGCCAGAGACGTGCACAGGGCTTGAAGCTAGGGTAGGCATTAGTTAGTCAGAAAGTCTATTTACTGACTGTTATAATGAAATGAGCATTGACGTATTTCCATTTGGGTAAGCAGTGCTTTTATGCCTCTACGATGATCGATGCAGCTTTTTCGCTAGTAGTTACTCTCAGAGTTACTCTCAAGTGGTAGGTACCTAAAGAAGTATTACTTACTAGCATAAGCCTCCTGGTCGCGATGGTGGCGCGGCGGCGGCGGGTCGCGGAACGAGCAGATCCACTCGTCCCGCACGCGCAGTATACGGCCCGTCACGCGCGCGTAGTACTCATAGTTGTTTCTTCCGAATAGATCCCCAGCGCTGAACTGCTCGATGAGTTGCCGCATTATGCGAGTCGCCACCTGGTATCAATTGGACTGCTGTTACCCGCACATTTTTGAAATTGTTAACCATTAAGGTGCAAACTGCCTCGATGGTCTAGTTGTTAGCATGTTCGATTGCGGCCAACGAGGTCCCGGGTTTGAGGTCACAATTAAGTATTGGGGTTTTCTGACTAGAAATTCTCAGTACCAGCCCGGAGATAGGAAGTTGGCAGTGTTTCACCCTCGTGCCTCGGAGAGCACGTTAAGCCGTCGGTCCCGGTTATTATCACTAACACGATAATAGTCGTTAAAGCCCGCCAGCCCGCATTCGAGCTGCGTGGTGGGTCTAATCTCTAATTCCGTCTCTCCTATGAGAGTGGAGGCATGTCCAAGCAGTGGGACGATAATGGGCTGTAGTGGAAAGTGCAAACAAACATCTAGGTATGTCATGCATGGCTTGTCATGATGCAACAGAAGACCATCGCTTTTTACAATGGACTTCATTGCACAGCACATTAAAATAATAAATACATAATTAGTCTATATTATAATCCGTCGTAACCCGCTCTAGCGCGCTTCCATTAGTCGATCGTGTTGCCGTTGTAACGATATACTACGACACGGCAATTTGCTTGCATCATTCAAAATACTTCGAACATTTATTTTACCTTACCTATATCAACTAGTAGTTACTACGATTATTGTATAGTTATTCTAGTTAACTACAGTGAGCATAATACTTAGTAAAACAAGAAAAACTAGAGTTAAAGGAAACCGTGATCAACATAAACAAAAACTTAACAAGGAAATTTCATTTAGCGGAAGAGAGTCAGCAGCTACTCGTACAAATTGAATACGGATAGATTAAACAATTTCAAGTTCGTTTTTGTACAAGGCCAATTGGTCTAATTACAGTACACGCAACGCAAATTAGAAACTATCACTAACTAAAAATATCATTTTCAAAACTAATTAGCATAAAAAAAAAATTATTTTTTTAATCCACTACAAGTTAGCCCTTGACTGCGATCTCACCTGATGGTAAGTGATGATGCAGTCTAAGATGGTAGCGGGCTAACCTGTTAGGGGCATGGCACTGGCAGTTATATTAAACCCATACCCCTATTCGGTTACTACACGGCATCGTACCGGAACGCTTAATCGCTTAGCGGCACGTCTTTGCTGGTAGGGTGGTAACTAGCCACGGCCGAAGCCTCCCACCAGGCGAATTGTTCATTAACTTACGACAGCAAACTAAAAAAATTAACCATTATTAATAAAATAGTCCATACTAATAATATTAATGTGAAAGTGTGTCTGTATGTCTGTCTGCTACGCTTTCACGGCCCATCCGTTCAACCAATTTTGATGAAATTCGGTACAGGGATAGTTTGTATCCCGGGGAAGGACATAGGTAGTGTACTTTTTATCCCCGAAAATTAAGGAGCTCTCGCGGGAATCAAAGAAACTTAATCCACGCAGGCAAAGTCGCGGGCATAATCTAGTACCTTATAAAATCGTTTAAAAAGGCTATATTGCCCATAAAAATTTATGCAATGATAAAATCACTCTATCCAGTGGCCGAGATTAAATCTACCGAGCCAGATGACTCAGGGTGAGATGGGAAATGAGTAACTGATTCAATTTGTGAATCAAGCGCTTATCTACACTACACACTACAGAATGTTGCAACTTAAAAATCGTGATCCAAGAAAAGCGAACCGTGACTAAGCTTGGTGTTTAACGTACAGATAGCTTCATGCTATTTTCATCACCATAATATTTTTAAAGTTACATAAAAATTTTCAACATCAAAGAATAAATAAAGAAGTAAAATAAAATAAAGCATTTCCTATAATGTTTGGTTCCACTCAAAGCGCAACAGCAGAACATTTAATCAAGGACCTTAAATCCACTTTACTTTGATGTTATTGTGTTACGACACGTACGAATTCTGCAAAATCTACTAAACCTACATATAATATCCATATTATGGTTTACAGAATACACGTTTCCGTCGCGATTAGCATCGATTTAGCGATGTGACCAAGCCTTTATTCATGACTTTGAAATTATCTAAAGTATCATTGCCGATTTCAAGAACATCTATACGTAATAAAACTAATGGTATACATAAAACTTTAATCCTATGAAGGTGTATGTAGTGCGTATTGTTGTACTTACAGAGACTTCAGCCTTTAGCAGCATAATTTAAATATATTAGTAAGCAAAACTGTGTAAAGCTATTTACATATAAAACGTAGTACTTATTTGATAGGATACAATTTTGCATGTCGTCGTATTTAATGCATTTTTCTTTCAAGCAATTAAACTTAATAAGAAAAAAAATTACAGAATAAAATATCTTATATCCTTTTCCACACGAAACTATGTGAAAAATATAACACTGCTTTTAGACGTGTCTATATATTTTGGGTTAGGTTAGAGGTTCGTGCATAAACTAATTAGTTTACATCACTACACATTAAAAAAAACTCTATTTTAGTTGTAAAAACTCCAAAGTTACACATCAAATGCGACAACATTAATCATTAATATAATTTATCACACACAAATAAAATCAAACAAAGTATTGCAGTATGTCTGATTTTTACAGCCATATATCAATTATATCGTATTATTTTACAGGCATACCATACAATATAATGTTTTCGTACATTTATTTTGATAGATAATATTCAAGTTTCTATTGAATTGCTTATTTGCAATGATTTTCGTACGAAGATACGCAAGAGATGTGTGTAAAGCCCACCAATAAGATCGCTACATTTTCATGGCTTAGCTCATCTTAGCTCTATTGAACTAGGCTTAATTGACAAAACATGAGAGTGAAACATATCGGTGGATTTAACACCCTCCCTCGATACACTACCACACAAATCATTGGTGATAAGTAGTAACTCATGTAACGGTATCCAATTAGGTAATTAACGATGTATTTGGAAAGGGGAAAAGTTATGCTATATCTTTTGGATTCCATACAAAGCCAATCGTAGTCATTTATAATCCTAATAATTATTTTAACTTTTTCCAAATGTAAAAAAAACATATATGCTGAAAACTGGTTAAGATTACAGTTATCAGATTACCTCAAGCATTAGAACCATTAACTTCGCACTTTAAATTGAATTGTGCTGTCTGATAACAAAACGGTATGATCTCAACTGTACTGATAAGGGAACTGAAATAACGACTTTTTTAGTGACACAGTAAGGTTAAACTATAAGGATTTTTTTGAGAATTTGCGAAGACAATAGAGATGGCGAAGATAATATTTGCGTTTGTTTAAATTTAATTGCGTCAAAGAATTTTATGAGTTTTATTGTCAAATGTTTGGTGTTACTCATTGCTGACTAAACGATTAGGGGAGGTCAGCTCAAAGCGGCCATAGGAGGCAAAGCGGCCACTCTTCATTTTTCGGTTATTTGAAATGATTTATGCGACGTTGCCGTTTTGTCGCTTAAGGAACCTCCCGCCCCGCGCCGGGCAGTCATTCGGTAGCGGTAGGAACGATCGCGTGGCTACAGTGTCGAAAATATTATTTTTACATGTTTTGTTAAAAAAATGCAAGGTAAGTTCATCCTGTTTTGATCATACCGCTTTATATTTAAATTCTTTTATAATACGTGTATTGTTTCTTATCTATTTGGCTTGATTTGTGCAAAATTTGCTCAATCGTAAATGTATAAAAGTGTGAGCAGCCGAATTTTTAAATAATATGGCCGAATAGGGCAAAGCGGCCCGGGCAAAGCGGCCAACTGACCGCTTTGCCCTTATTAAAAAATATTAGGATTAGATAGATAATGCTTAATTATTTTGTTTAGATGGTGAACAATTATAAGAGAAAAACCAACCAGGGATCATGGGATGAAAATCTTATGGCACGGGCGATCAAAGAGATAAAAGATAAACGTGACTCTTTTAAGTCTATCGCACTTAAATGTAGGTAATATGATAATATCCCTCGCACTACTCTAAGAAGACACATTGCGACAGGATCTGCGAAAAAGAAACTTGGGAGATACCTATAAAGAAGTTTTTACTCCAAAGCAAGAAGAAGAAAAGAATAACGAAAGGCTACTTTTAAGAATTATTATGATTAAAATAATGCAAGGTACCTTCTAATTAAATCTCAACTCGGACTGAGAAAATATAAATAATTAGATTTTTATAAAAATATTATTTATTACCTAGTAATAAAAACAAAACATTGATATTTTAATTACATTGAGTGCGAGGATATTTTTATAATAATTCTTTATGTAAAATAATGATAATTACTCAAAACTGTATCTGGTTAAATTTAAACTTATTTAGAAACTGAGAACTAGAAACTGAATTGAACTAGAAATTGAGTAGGTATAATACGGGTAAAATTAATACTAAATGTTTCTTTAATATATAATGTTCTTTTATATTTTTTGGTCATTTTTATTTCGTCAAGCATGTTAAATTTAAAAAAAAAACAATTATACGCAGTAACGTTGGGGCTGGCCACGTTGCCCTTGGCCCCCTGGCCGCTTTAGGCGGCCGCTCGGGCAAAGCGGTTTTTTTACAAGTTTCCGTAATTTAGACATCATATGCATATTATTTCAATTTCGAGATCTTAAATTTCACAAATCATAAATTTAATAAACTTCTTTCCCATCAGTATAAAATTCTTGTGGAAAATCAATCGTTTGATAGGTTTTTTCTTTACTCAAAGTTAAGGTGGCCGCTTTGAGCTGACCTCCCCTATACATTTTTATCTAACGGCGAATTTCCATGGTAAATTGAAAAACACTTCCGCTCATTACAGAGCCTGCATTTTTTATTGTTTGCCAAAACTTGCGAAATTCCATGGTCAATGCTTAATGGGACTAGTGCTCGTTTATTCTGTTATACAATATGTTTATTATAATCTGTGTAAATCTGTGTGTGATAAAGTGTGTGTGTGTGTGTGTGTGTGTGTGTGTGTGTGTGTGTGTGTGTGTGTTTGTGTGTGTGTGTGTGTGTAAATTTTAATCTAGTTCTGTAGTCTTCGAATGATTTCGTTTATACCGGGGACCAACGGGGCATAATTTTAAGAAATTAAGCATAGTATGAAGTTGGTAATTCATTAAATATACCGCGTTCTTACTCCTAATTTATTGATAGTTGAAAACTATATGAACTAAATCAGGCCTTCTGTTAACACTATCGACCTCTAGGTAACTTACTAGACTTATCCGCGTATCTGGCTACATTTCCTACAGTTGGTGTCAAGCAAAATGAGCACTGGAAGACAATGGAAGTTGGACTTTTCTTTCACACTACCTAAGATTGACTGACAAACCGATCACCCACAGCGCAGCTTCAAGGTCAGCTGTCTTTTTAAGGACGCCAACATTCCGACCCTATCAATACAGCCAGTCACACGGGAACGTCGCATTATCCACTTAACGAGTCAATAGTTGCAGCGGGCCGCGAGATACTCTGCATCAGAGCGATATTGAGTTGCATCGGAACAATCAACTGACCTTGAATCTCTGCACATCCTCCATTGTGGCGGTCTTGCCGTCCGACACGCACGAGTGGAAGAACGACGGCGCTACCGACACGCCCAGGGCCTCTGATGTCATGCCGGTGCCTATAAAGCATTGGAAATGGGTTAGTGATGCGTTGCGTAACTTTGTCTCTTGGTTTGTATTACAATACTAGCAACTGCTACGCGATGCGTGTTTGTTTTACCTCCCTGGCATAGGGCTTAAAACTGGGACGTTCTAGGATAATCTGGGAAAGGTATACTTTCTAATTTCTCAGGTCTACAGCAAAAACTCGTGGGCAAGCGTCGCCAGTCTCAACCCCAACATTATAATTAGAAGCACCAAAACTTGGTCTTGTTTTCTCTTACTACATTAGTTTTTTTTATGTTTTTTTTTTTTATAATTTTATTCATACACGAGGAAAGTTTCTAAACTTACTTACATATCAAAAATTTTCGGAACCGGCAGGATTTGAACCTGCGTCTCTCTGGGAATCGCGCCCTGAGCGCCTGGACCACTCGGCCACGAGTACATTAGTTTTTTATTTTGTCAGTGTGACTTTTCGTACAGTGTGTCATTTTTTTCTATTTAACCGTGGGATTGAAACATTTCTACGGGATACAGAGTATAGTCTGGAAGTAATGTACCTTTATGCCAAATTCTGCAATGTAACAATCATGATCGAGCTCTGAAAAGACACACACTTTTTTACATTCATCTGAAGTTTTGGCACCGTAAAGCTCCACCAGAATTCAGGTGTGTAAAGAGCAATAATTTTAAATGCAACTTGAAAGAACCAACGCGAACATCAGTGAAATTGCAAGTAATTTGGCCACTTACGTAAACCTAACCATATTATGCAGTAAGAATGATTGTTATTTATTAATTCTTCGTATGAGGGAAATCCATAAACATTCTCGCGTGACCGCGGCTTCGCGTGTGAAGAACTGAATTGTTGGTATAATACTTTTCTTGTTCCTGCTGTCTTGATTTTTGTTTTGATGCATTTTTCAGAAAGTGGATTGTATTTGTTAGCAAAAAGTACATACGTAATCTCTATGAAATCGACTAGTTTAATTTAATTTTTTATCTACTACAAGTTAGCCCTTGACTGCGATGAGTAAGTGAAGATGCAGACTGCACCTGATGGTAAGTGAAGATGCAGTCTAAGATGGTAGCGGGCTAACCTTTTAGGGGCATGGCAGTTGTATTAAACCCATACCCCTATTCGGTTTCTACACGGCATCGTACCGGAACGCTAAATCGCTTGGCGACACATCTTTGCCGGTAGGGTGGTAACTAGCCACGGCCGAAGCCTCCCACCGGGCCAGATCAGGGAAAATTCAGAAATTATAAGTTCCCAAATTGACAATGCCGGGGATCGAACCTGGGACCTACACACGTTAAGACAACAGCGCTCAACACTGCGTCAGGAAGGTCGTCAAACCAAGATCAATTATTCAGAAGAGAATTATTATACTTTAGAGAGGTTCGAAGAGGGTTGGGTTACACTGTAACCATGCAGGCAGTACATAACAATCGGATGTCGTGTTATGTAAGTTGTGTAAGGCTACAAAAGCCCATAGTATTTTCACACTTGATAACTCCGCTGTGTAGCGGCACGCTCCATTAACTGTGTCATTCTATCCCCTTTTACTCGATCACCATTGGGTGGTGGCATTCCGTTGAAATGTCACCCAATGGTTCAATCAACTGAGAAAAATTCAATCAATCAAGTTATTGAATTTAAAGCATCAATGTATAATATGTATCGATCGACCTATTCAATATACTTATCGTCCACAAAAATTACTTACTAGTTAGGTACTACAGAATATAGTTAAAGTTCTTAACTCACACGACTGAATTAGATGAGTAGTCGTGTGTGGCAGAGTTGCCAAGAGTGATGGGAAGTATGAGAAGAAATAGAAAATATGAAATATAATCCATACCTACTGATATTATAAATGCGAAAGTGTTTCTGTCTGTTTGTCTGCCACGCTTTCACGGTCCACCTGTTCAACCGATTTTAATGAAATTTAGTACAGGGATAGTTTGTATCTCGGGGAAGGCATAGGCTACTTTTTACTCCGGAAAATTAGGGAGTTCCCGCGGGAATTGTAAAATCTTTATCCACGCGGACGAAGTCGCGGACATCATCTAGTATGCTTATAAAATGACAAAACTACGACACAGGCATTGAAATGGATTTGAAACAAGATCACATCCGAAGAGATTTGTTATAATGAATACATAGCATATCGTCTGACCGTGACATACTAAATTTGACGCATACGAAAATAGTTTTTCCGAGAGCCACTCAGCATATCCGCTATTGATAATAACCGTCTAAATTAACTTTAATAACATCCGGTACATTAAATAGTTTACAGCAATACAAAATAGTAGTTTATGCAACTGTCATATAATGAAGGGTATTAAAACACGAGTGTGAGTTTATGAAACGAGCGCAGCGAGTTTCATAATAGTAACGAGTGTTTTAATACCCGTGTTATATGCAGTTGCATACACTACTTTATCTTCACTAATGCAATTTATCAAACAACAAGAGTAAAAGCTGACAATAGTTCACGCGTACGTGTATTGTCACAGTGAACTTGCCGCCATTAAAATCTAACCAATGAGAGCGCAGCTGCGCGCGCAGGGCCAATCAGGAGCGAGCGCGCGCTGTTCGTTTTTTATTTAATTGGCACAAGATCTTACCAAAGAGTTTTGTTTATGTAAGTTTAGTAGTTTCGACGAAGTTTTCACGTATAACCCAACTGTTTTTAAAAGCCAGCCTAATATCAAAATTTTATACAACTTGTATGAGGATTTTGACATAAGGCTCGCCAGGTTAATTGGTCGCGTTTTATTGATGTTATAATGAGATTTTACGATATCGATGTGGATATTATACCATCATGTGAAATTGCTTAAATTGAGTGTTTTGTTATCTGCGCTATAACAGTAGTAATTATAAGTCAAGTATTGGAAACATAAGTAGAATGTTATAACATTAGTGTAGATAAAAAAAATTATACACTTTATTTTCAGTTTAGGATTTAGCGGCTTCCCCGCTCAAGGCAGGTATAACACACAAAAATACCAAAGTCAAAACTACCTACCACTTATGAATTTAGGATGATACTCCAACCATTATCGTACGACATCGAAAGGTTGTATCAATCTCGGAAAAGAGGCTATGATACTGAGGTTGAATCAATGGATCACTTACCCAACAAGACAACAGCGATCAAATCTGCTCAATATCTCAAGGATTAAATACAGAAATCCAATCACAGCAATCCACATCCATAAGATTCATATAATGGAACTAGCTTATGCCCGCGACTTCGTCCGCGTGGACTACACAAGTTTCAAACCCCTATTTTACCCCCTAAGGGGTTGAATTTTCAAAAATCCTTTCTTAGCGGACGTCTACATCATAGTAGCTATCTGCATGCCAAATTTCAGCCCGATTCGTCTAGTGGTTTGAGCTGTGCGTTGATAGATCACTCAGTCAGTCACCTTTTCCTTTTATATATTTAGATGGACGGCTTGCTTGCACTGCAGCGTCCAAGTGTAGAGGATAATACTAGTCTTCGCTGGAGTTTGCTGAAATTGCACCACAAACCTTGGAACCTAATGTGTATGCACTAAGATTACCATATCCAACTGAATAATAAGCTCCGATCGCTCGACAAGCCAAATTGGTCTTAGGCTGCATCACCACTTGCAAGCAGGTCGGATTGCAGCCAAGAGCTAGCCTATATATTAAAAAAAAATGCACCCTGATTCTCAACCACCACAATTTAAGAGACGCCAAGGCCTAATTGTAATAAATAAAAGATTGCAACTGCCTTGCAAAGATCAAGTTCATCTAAAACCAAACGCTCCAAGCGGGAACTTTGGGAAATTAAGATCGGTAAGACTCTTTGAAAACTCCTACTATGTTCCGCTGTTCGAATTCTCTCAACGTCGTTGCACAGACGTAAAATCTCGTACTGTTCAAAAAATTTATAATTAGAAGTGAAATTGAACCCGAGATTGTACCGCCAATTAGTGACAAAAACCGGATGTTCTTACATTTTTATGGGTCAAGCCACTTGATGCTCCATTGCCAAACGAAATATTTTAATTAGTTCACCTCAGTTCATCTATTGCGTGGGTATACCACAATTGTTTTTTCATACCACCCGTTACTTTTTGTGGTTCAATTCCATATTAATTAGGTATTCGTTTCTTTACCTATTTAGTTCCTATTGTCTTTTTTGTGTTAGTGTCATTGTATCTAGTTAGGTAAACTAGCCCGCTATGAACTTCACGGAGCATATAGGTAGGTTTATTTTTGAAGAATTGTTGGCATTTCGTTCCAGCGTTAAACGTTAAGCGCAAAAACACTCTAGGGACAAAAAATACCGTCTAGCGAAAGTAAAGTTCACGTAACTCTCTTGTGGAACAGCACATACTAGCAAGACAGGACAAAACGACATTGCCTTCGGACGCGACGTCGGCGTTACACGCAGACGGTTTGGTCATGTACGATCCCTATTGTGTTTTCGCTCTATGCATAGGTTCACAACTTTGGTAGGAGTTTTTTAGGCTTTTACCTAAACGGAGCTGCTGTCGCTTTTAGATAAATGAGCTATTGTGGTTTCACATAAACTGTGCTATAATAAAATTATTAGAAGATTTACACGGACTTGATTCTGCCCCCCGATTATGTAAGAATTGTCGATTTAAATCGTAAAAGTTCGGCGTCAAAGTAAAATAAACCATAACAGCATTGAATTAGAGCTCAATTTCGTGTACCCATTCTTATACGTTCGTATGTACGATACCCTAAACGTATGAGAATGGATACACGAAATTGAGCTCTAATTTAATGCTGTTATGGTTTATTTTACTTTGACTCCGAACTTTGACGTTTTGATCGGCCATTCTTACATAATCGGGGGGGCTGATCCAAAATTATAAGATTGTACAAACGTATAGTAATCCATTTATTATCTTGACTTAAAATCGTATGAGGAAGTGGCAATATAGCAAAAACGAAAACAAACATTACAGGAGGCCTAATGGTCCGAAATAGGTCAAGAGGGGCATTAAGAACCAACCGACTCGCAACTAAAGAGATTATTTAATTGCACAACGCATGCTTAGTGTAACGACACACTAGGGTGATACGCGACTTTAGTTAAGGAATTCTAGATTGTTTATATAATTTTCCGCTAAGCGTACATTAGCTGAAATCGCCCAAGCGTCTAGTTTCTCTCGCATCAATAGCTTAGAAGAAGCTCAAAGAAAGCTCAAGAATGGCTAAGCCAATGCCAAGCCCTTCGATGGAATGTCAATCTGATCTTTTAAACTACACGTTAGTGATCTCACTGGGATGCTAAGCGATGATGCAGTCCAAGACGGTAGCGGACTAACCTGGTAGGGGTATGGCATTCATAAATAAAACCCACGACTGAAGTCTCCCATAAGACAAAAATCTGCAAAAAAAATTGACTCTCAGCTGCTGAAGAAGACATTATCCTTTAGTATAATATAAGGCGTCAAGATCTTCACTACACATTATTAGATCATTGTGGTTCGATAAGTGAGCGATAAAATGATAAAGGCAACTACCCATTTAGCATTGTATGTCAAAGGTCTGTCCAATTCTAATGATAATAATTGAATCTAACAAGTTAACATCCACTTGGAACATCCGCAACTTGGTTGTTAGTCTTTAAAAAGATTTACATATTATCTTAATATTTTGAGGATAATACTTTAAAGGTTTAACGAAGGTGAATTCTTGAAACGAATCGCCCGCGTTAATTTTATGCATCGACGAACTTGTATTTGCGTTCAAAGTAAGAATGCCACTGAAAATAATTACGGTTTGCAAGGAAAATACTTTGCCATTGTAACGATTCTTTTCTCCGTTACTTCAATAAAACGCTTTTTATGCGCCTCAATTTGACCAAAGCTTCTGAAGGTTCACAATTTATGTGAAAAGACAATCATATCTAGAAAATCAGTCGCGAATCTTACTTCTGGTGTGTCGTTACACTTATCCCGTACAATTGCATAATTTAGCTATTCTACACCAAACCGGGTTAATTGGCAAAATTAGTCGTATTATTTTCACGTTCAATGAACTCACGGAATGCATCGTTTTTTGTCCGCGTGTACCTACCTATGGCACGCGAAATAAATTGAGCGGTGCGCGGCGCGAGAAAATTATAGACATATCACTTCTTTTTCATAGATTTTACCACTGATAAATGATTTATTTATTTCACGTAGAACAACTTGTGTCACTTATGATACGTGAAGACTCTACCACCGGTTCGGAAAAATAATTCTACTGAGAAGAGCCGGCAAGAAACTCAGCAGTTGCTCTTTTCTTAAAAAGAAAAATGTTACAATAAGTTAACAATACAACGCATACGTTACGTTACAAGTATTACACTGACTTGTGGGCCACTGGATGCGAGGCCGGTTGCTTCCATGCAACTTTGTCACTAACGATGAATTATTATTAAAATAGTTTTGCTTGACAAGAATTCCAATTGGAGAAGAATTTGATTGAGAAGAAGAAGATGATACTTCTAACCCGGTTCTTATTTTTACTATGGCAAATTTACGCTTAAATGAGTTTGATGTTAAAGCCTCGCCTAGATTCACTAGGGGACAAATGTGTCGCTAGAAATGTCGGGCGACATCGCTCGTCTTCGTTCGACAAGTCTGACAACAGGTAACAACTTGAAAATAGTCACAAGACAAGTTGTCTGGCGACGTCTGTCTACATCGCCCAACGTTGTCCGACATACGAGTATCTGAGGACACATGCCAACCCGCAGCGTAGCTCGGTCTAGATTATAGACGCTTCCGTCCAACGACTGGTAGGAAAGAATGTATCTCCTTAGACCGTGACACTATGGAGCGCGAAATCAACAGCTCGGTTCGTACACGTCTGCCGTTTTGTACAACTTACCAGCTTTGTCAGCATTGGACGCCATCACCCGAAACGTACCGAAGAGCAGCACCAATAGCTTCTGCGTACACACTGGCAACGCCATGAGGAGCCTGCGAACAATACGTTGTATTTCATTTCATTGCGATCGCAAATATTCGAAACCTACCTAAATATACCTAAATATTCGATTGTGAAACAATCATGCATTGTAGAGTCAACATCTCCTAAAGATGCTCCGGTATCGGAGTGAAACGTACGTTGAGGGTATTTTTGAAGATTTATGTGGTGTGGAGAATATCGCGGGCTGCAAGTTCAAGATACGCACTGTACCACATAGATTTACCTTCTGTGGCGGATTATAGCGAATTAAACTTCTAGTTTTTTCATTGTCAATTCTATCCAATGATTTTTTGGGCTTTGTTGGCATCGTAATGGCTATAAAGTTAACTTGTTTTGAAGTTTCATTAATTGTAACTTATTCATAGCAGAGTAGCCTATATAGAATTTCAGATATTTTTAGTTTTAAAGATAATTTTCAGATATTTTTGGATCTGAAATATTTTCTATTTTATTTTGAAATAGTATTTACTCTAGACATTCTTCTGAATTGATTTATTTTCACGTGCTTAATAATGTACATAATGTAATTAATAGTAGTAATTTAATCCATGCTTGTCTACACTATAGTCTATATATAGTCAACGATCCTGCATTAAATTCTCTAGAAATCCAGAATCTGGATTACTGTGTAAGAGCACAGTGCTCCATATAACTATATTGTTTACAATAAGTACTTTAGGACAAAATCAGCTCAAAGGCGGTAAAATATCTATCGTTAAAATGTCTATCGTACCTAACGACCTAATTTATAGGGAAAATTAAAATATGGACACAATATATACATGGGAGCGACGACTTGACGCCATCAGAGACCCACACAAAATTACGTTAGATGAGTCGAAATAACATTATAATTGGATAATGGAGTGGTAGGTAATCTCAAATCTACGACGCCGCAACTGCAAAAATAAAAATCCACAAGAAAAAATATAAGAATTTACATTGAAGTTCATTATTCTCATTAAAAAATTACTAATTAAAAATGAATAATTAATGTTTAAGATTAATTCATAACGAAATGGATTTTCATTAATTACTCTTTGCTTCATTTCAAAAGTTTAGTATTTAGATTATATTAGCCTGTGAGCGGTTGGCTTATTTAGATACTTAAATTGATAGTTTAGGTTGTAAGTTAATATACTAGGTACATATTTCTCTTTCTATTTGACAAAGATAATATAGTAGCCAACGACCTCAATTTACATAGACGGGCCCTGTCAAACAAATAATGTGGACCTATTTTACTAACACCAGCTAGTCTGAAAAGCGGGACAGCGCTATGGCAGAGACAAGGACAGGCTTATACAGGTGTTTGGTCAGGTCGGACGCCCAACTTTTTTCTGTGAAAGGGCCCATCTAGTACCTATATACAGGGTGGCCCAAATAGTGACGTCCAAAGAAAAAATTTAGATTCCTCGTACCTAGACCTATCAGTAAATACCCCATGTATGTTCAGCGATTTTTGGTAGTTTAGGAGTTATAATTTTTTTAAGTTTTCTCTTGAGATTTCTGAGGCAGTGAGTGTTAAATTTTTTTTCTTTTTATTTAGTGCTGTAAGATGCGGAGCTTGATGTGCAAGGTCGGGTCGAGGTAAAACACGAAACTTTGGTGAACACGTTTTATTTACTGAGCACTTTGATATACAATAATAGTAAGTCGAGTCCCTTGTTGACGTCCCACGCAGTGGAAGCGACAAACAGGAAGCACAACCCTAAAAGTTAAAACAGGTTACTACTTGACTATAGTGTCCGGCGAGTGTCTCCTAGTGGAAAGCACTCCGCCGAAGCGCTACAGTAAGCGTGGTGATTGAATGTCGAAGGCTGGCCGAGGTGGCCGTCTTATACCTACGGATAGTGTAAAACGCTAGCGCGAGGTAATGTACTGGTGGCGCCATCTATTATTTGGCCAGGTGAAACGCATATGTCCGGTGCTTAATTAAGTACGTGATGTTACAGTCTCCCCCTCAGTTTCTGAAGGCGTCCCGACGAGGAAACTGGATATATCAGGAGGCGACTCGTATATTCCATACGAGTGTTCATCCTCTCCCTCCCCCTGGACCAGAACAGCTCCTAAAGCGTAACTACTTGCGTCTGTTTTAATTATAAAAGGTTTGGTTTCATCGGCTTGTCTTAAGATCGGGGCAGTGGTGAGACGACGTTTTAACTCATCGTATGCTCTCTGCTGTGCTGATGTCCAAGCCCACTGGGCACTCTTCTTTGTAAGCTTAGTTAGGGGTTCGGCTATAGCCGAAAAATTTTCAATAAATCTACGGTACCACGAGCAAGTCTGTAGGAAAGTAACCAAGTGCCGTAGGTTGCTTGGAGTAGGAAGGTTTGCTATAGCTGCTGTTTTCTCAGGATCCACTTTCAGTCCAAATGGGGTGATGTAGTGGCCCAAATATTTTATGGTTGAGCAACAGAATCTGCACTTCTTCGGGTTGGCAGTGAGGTTAAGTTCTCTCATTTTGGCAAGGATCTTGGCCAGATCTACGAGGTGAGCATCGAACGACGTAGAAAATACGATTAGGTCGTCCAAATATGCCAGAATTTTCACATCAATTAGAGACACCCGAAATCTGTCAATTAACCTTTGAAAAGTGGCGGGTGCGTTTCGCAGCCCGAATGGCATGCGTTTGAAAACGTAAATTCCGAATGGGGTGATGAATCCTGTTTTGTCTATGTCATCTTTGTTGACCTCGACTTGCCAATATCCCGCTTTAAGGTCAAGGCTAGACATGAAGGATGTAGGCTTTGCTTCATGAAGTAAATCATCAATTCTCGGGATTGGGTAAGAGTCGGGTACTGTTATGGAGTTAAGGCGGCGATAATCAATACAGACTCGTATTTCTCCGTTCTTCTTTGGGACGAGCACTACAGGTGCAGCCCAAGGGGTAATACGAGGCTCAATAATTCCATCTTTTGTCATTTTGTCGATCTCTTTGCGTAGAATATCACGGCGTGGTGGAGACAAGCGATAAGGTGGAACCGAGATAGGTCCCTTGCCTGCTGTATTAATAATATGTTGGACGTGTTTGGCTGGTTCGCCATTTGGTGTAAACACGTCATCGTAACTCGAAAACAGGCTCCGTAATTGGTTTTGACGATCTGTGGTTAATTCGTCATTGGAAGGCAGTTCGATGTCCACCGTGTTAATACCGATTTCTGACGTGTCTGGAAATAACGCCAGTGAATGAGGTGATAACTCCACTTCCTGTCTTTGAACACTCATTTGGGCATCTCGGTACATATAATTTAATCTAGGCGAATATCCATCGAAAAGCGTCTTGGCATGTTTAGGAGTACCGAAAGTTATCTCTTTGAGTTCATATTTTCTTTTCGTCTGTGCACTATTATCCGGAAGACTCGCATCGTCCCTTGGCTCAGGAATGAAAACTAAACTGTCAGCGCCGGACGATATGCTGGGAGTGGTACTCATTGCGTGAACGGGTACGTTTGTTTTATGTGGCATCATTGTTTGCCGTTGCGCGTTCTTTTGAGAAAATGCTTTATCATTAAATCTCACAAAATCCTCTGTGAAAAGCTCGTGTATTTCATCAGGATTATCAATGAAGTGCCATGTAAATTGTGGTAGATTTAGGACCATCATGGCTTTTGTAAGGAACCCTATACCCAGTAGAGTTTTATTTTTCTTGGATTCCGGTAATACCATGAAACTGGTAGGAAACACCCTTCCAAAGACCTCGACATCTACCCGGACTGTTAGGACTGTGCAGCTTTTAGCGACTCCATCAGCTAAGGTAAGTTCTACCTTCTCTTCTTTAAAGCCATAACCTTGTTCTAGGAGTCGGCAATACAGTGAGTAAGAGGCGACATTTGTTTTCGCGCACGTGTCGACGTAAGGGTATCCTTTTATTCCTCCTATTGTCGCCGGTATGACCGGTCGTGGTCTTGTCTCGTGCCGAATGCTCAGGGAGCAAAACCCAATCTCTTCTTTAATGAGTTTTGACGACTTCTGGTGGGAACAGGTAGGGCAGTTTGTGCGTACCACATTTGGAGCACCGCAGCCGTAACACGAGAATTTCGGCTGAGTCGGCGATGAGGCCTGGGTTTTGGCCTGATCTTTAGAGGTATGTCTGTGCTCATCTCGGGATTCAATTATTTTCTTCTTACGGCATTCTGCAACTGCATGTCCGGGGTTCTTACAAAAAGAACACCGAATCTTTGTATTACGTGGGAGCGAAGGGGCAGTTGGGTGGCTTGTCTTCTTCTCTTTGTTTATCTGCTCTATGCCTCCCGCAGATTCCAGCAACTGATTATAAGTGGTGAAAGACGCTCTCGGAGCTTTATCTCTTATGTCCAATCGCAATAGGTGGTAAATCATATCTAGTTGTTGTGGTTCAGGATGTTTTGGCTCCGGTAATAATGAAAAAAGCATTCTTTTGTTTGTGATAAAATTCTCAGTTGTTTCAGAGGCACTTTGTGAAATGGTCAACAATTCCTGATAAAGAAGATGAGGGAGTTTCAATGGTGAAAACTTCTCTCTCAAGCGCGATTCGAAATCCGCCACGGTCGTTATTTCTTCTTTGACGCCTTGCCACCAAGTACCGGCGTCCTTATGCAGCACCAATGGTAAACCTTGGATGAAGTCTTCGTCCGAAATTCTTTCTAGGTTTCTGAAGAGGTGAATAGCAGACAGGAACGACTCCACTTTTTCGGTTTCCTTCTCGCCGTTGAAGAAACATTTGCACTTTGTCATGTTCCCGCTTTTCTGTTTCGTTAAAGCGGCAATGAGGGATTGCTGCTGTTGATGGTTTTGTTCCAGCAGCTTTTGAAATTGCTCCGCCGTCAGCGCCATATTTGATTTCTTCCTTTGGCGCAGTGTCGATGTCCGACCCGATCTTGTTACGTGAAATTTTGGGCCTGTGGTGTTCAATTTGCCGACGTTGTCCGCCAGATTGGGAAAATGGCGGCTCCACGTTGCGCGCCAGTTGTAAGATGCGGAGCTTGATGTGCAAGGTCGGGTCGAGGTAAAACACGAAACTTTGGTGAACACGTTTTATTTACTGAGCACTTTGATATACAATAATAGTAAGTCGAGTCCCTTGTTGACGTCCCACGCAGTGGAAGCGACAAACAGGAAGCACAACCCTAAAAGTTAAAACAGGTTACTACTTGACTATAGTGTCCGGCGAGTGTCTCCTAGTGGAAAGCACTCCGCCGAAGCGCTACAGTAAGCGTGGTGATTGAATGTCGAAGGCTGGCCGAGGTGGCCGTCTTATACCTACGGATAGTGTAAAACGCTAGCGCGAGGTAATGTACTGGTGGCGCCATCTATTATTTGGCCAGGTGAAACGCATATGTCCGGTGCTTAATTAAGTACGTGATGTTACAGTGCTTTTTTCCGAACTTTTTTTTTGTGAACATACTTGCTATGAAGTGTGCTACTATGCATAAAATAATTACCATCATAACATTATCCCAAGTTGGAAAATTTTTGGTCGAAAGTGAAAAGTTTACGTACGACAAAAGTAGAGACGAATTTTCAACTTAAGATTAAAAATACTTAAACCTGCCTACGTCACTTCCGGCTAATTTCAAAAACTTTTGGAGTGCCTAAGCTTCCCTTATTAGTTAAAAAATTTGGTACTTTATGGGGCATTATTGTGAGAAATCGGACTTCAAATGTGGTAAGGCGGTAATTTCTGAACTTAAAATTTGATTCTTGTTTTGCCTATTTTTGTCAATTTTATGGCTAATTGCAGTAGGAAATTTTTGCATTTAAGTATTTTCTACAAAAATAATCGATATTTTTCGATTAAGTGACATCAAGGTTACGTAAAAGTTATTTGGATTTTTTTAGTTTTTTACAGTCAGTATGACGAAAAAACCGAATTGCACTCGGATAAGTACTAAAATAGCTTTATCTTATTCTGTCAATAAAGTATTGCTTTTCCGCACCTACAAGCTTTTTTTCCTGTTTTTGTCGGCAGCATTGTAAAGTATTGCTGGCAAAAACAGGTAAACAAACTTATCCCGGGAAAGGACATAGGCTACTTTTTATCCCGGAAAATTAAAGAGTTCTCGGGGTAATCCAAAACATTAATCCACGCGGACGAAGTCGCGGGCATCATCTAGTAATAAATATGAAATTAAAAAATAAAGTAACGTGATTTTTTCGGCATTTTTGCCGTATCTCTGGTATCGTAATAGATATACACATTAAATTCTCAAAGAAAATTAGCGGTGCTACAACAAATAATGAAAATAAAATAAAGTTAATACGTTTATTACACAACTTATAGATGTCACCCTAAGACTTTCCTGACGAGTTTCTTGCTGGTTCTTCTCGGTAGGAATGGAATTCTGAACCAGTGGTAGATTCACTCGACGATTCAAAGCACTTTTACAATAAGTTTATTTGAATAAAAATATATGAGTTGGAGTTTGAACTAAGATTGAAATGAAATGAAGTGAAAATATTTATTCAGCTTAACTGTAACTTACATAGATCATATAATACCTTTTTACCGACCGAATAGGGGTATGGGTTTAATATAACTGCCAAGCCCCTAACAGGTTAGCCCGCTACCATCTTAGACTGCGTCATCACTTACCATCAGGTGAGATCGCAATCAAGGGGTAACTTGTAGTGGATAAAAAAAAAAAGACATACATCTTACACCTAATGATTCTTTACACCTAATACAGATTTCAAAATTTTGCAAACTTGTATTCCCTGTACGAGTACACGGAATAAATAAGAGAATCATGATTGCTATCGTTATCAACTTGCACATATTAATATCAGCTAAAACAATGGGCGATCTTATCAAATCGGTAATTTTATTGCAAGCAGGTATGAAAATATAGTAGGGCTGTTATTTTTTTGTTAAAGGCCAAGTTGGAAGAAGATTGTACAACATAGCAACAAACTCTTAATGGATTTGTTATTGGATCTTTTAAAGCTGTTTTTATCGGATCTCATCGACAAGCAGATCAAATTTTCTTCAAGAAAATTAAACCTGCTCCTTAAAAGGAACAGAAGAGTCAACTGAAGAGTGAGAGAGAGAGAGTGGAGGATTAATTGAAGTGAAAACTTCTTTAGCCGCGTTGAGCACTTTTTGGTAGGGTGTAAACTTGTGGATTCGCGTTACCGTCACGATACGCGCGTTGTTACGAAGACAAAAGGTCTTAAATATAAATATATGTACTACATTCGTAATTAAACTTTAAAGCCTTAGTTTTAAGGTTTATAATTTAATTATTTTAAATACCTATTATTATTATTTTCAAATTGCAATACTAAAATTCTAAGTTATAAGTTTCCACTTCTATCGGCAGTCCCTATATATGACTAACAATTTTTTTTTTCAGCCCGGTTGCCTATTAGTTCCAAGATACAGTCTATACTAGTTTGGAAAGTGGGAGATCATAAAATTAACACATAATAATTGTTAGCACACCACTAGTTGTAACACCTTTAAATTAATTATTAACGCATTTAGTTAATTCATTGTAACACCTTTTAGTTTGTTTAGTTTGTAAAAGTTTTATAAAGAACCAGGTAAACCTGCCGAGCCATCGCGTAACTTCTGCATCAATCATTGTTACAGTATCAATTGTTGTAATTGGCTGAATTTATGGCATTCTTGCTGCGTCAATGGATTGTGTCCAATAGTGGAAGAGTGTTAACCAATCAGAGGTGATTGCGATGTATCAATGATTGATGCAGAAGTTACGCGATCGCTCGGCTGGTTTTGACATTGTCTAAAACGTTGTCTAAATATTACTAATTAACTAAAAGCTTACAACCCTACAGTAAAGTGATCAAAATTCAAGTAGGTAAACATGCATTGTTCTGCCCTAACACTGCGTGGATATGACGTCCAAAACCATCTCCCATTGTGGCACACAATGACCCGAGCGCCATTGATGCATGCATAGTAAGCTTACGCAAAATAATAGCATAGTAAGTAGTAGTTCAAATATCACTGGCTATAACGGTGAACGGAACATCGTGAGGAAACCTGCTAGCCTAAAAGTTCTCCATACTCTATGTTCTCTAGGTGTGAGAAGTCTGCCAATCCGCAGTTGGCCGGCGCGGCGTGGCCTAAACCCCTCATTCTGAGACTTTCTTTTGACGACCTCCGTGGCGCAGTGTTGAGCGCTGTTGTCTTAACGTGCGGAGGTCCCGGGTTCGATCCCCGGCAAGGTCAATTTGGGAATTTATAATTTCTGAATTTTCCCTGGTCTGGCCTGGTGGGAGGCTTCGGCCGTGGCTAGTTACCACCCTACCGGCAAAGACGTGCCGCCAAGCGATTTAGCGTTCCGGTACGATGCCGTGTAGAAACCGAGTAGGGGTTTGGGTTAAATATAACTGCCATGCTCCTAACAGGTTAGCCCGCTACCATCTTAGACTGCATCTTCACTTACCATCAGGTGAGGTCGCAGTCAAGGGCTAACTTGTATAAAAAAAGTCTGCTAATCCGCACTTGGCCGGCGTGGCTTAAACCCTTCTCATTCTGAGACAAGACTAGCATTTTAGTGGTTGGGCCATTGGTTAAAATGATAATGATGATTTTATTTAATTCACTACAATTTACTTACAATTACAATTTATTTACAACCCTAGACTGCGATCTCACCTGGTGCTAAGTGATGATGCAGTCTAAGATGATAACGGACTAAACCTGTAAGGTTATGGCAGTTATATTAAACCCATACTTACATATTACATACCCCTTTTTAGGGTTCCGTAGCCAAATTTGGCAAAAACGGAACCCTTATAGATTCGTCATGTCTGTCTGTCTGTCTGTCTGTCTGTGTGTCCGTCCGTATGTCACAGCCACTTTTTTCCGAAACTATAAGAGCTTTACCTACTGTTGAAACTTGGTAAGTAGATGTATTCAGTGAACCGCATTAAGATTTTCACACAAAACTAGAAAAAAAACAATAAATTTTGGGGGTCCCCATACTTAGAACTGAAACTCAAAAATTTTTTTTTCATCAAACCCACACGTGTGGGGTATCTATGGATAGGTCTTCAAAAATGATATTGAGGTTTCTAATATCATTTTTTTCTAAACTGAATAGTTTGCACGAGAGACACTTCCAAAGTGGTAAAATGTGTGTCCACCCCCCCCTGTAACTTCTAAAATAAGAGAATGATAAAACTAAAAAAAATACATGATGTACATTATCATGCAAACTTCCACCGAAAATTGGTTTGAACGAGATCTAGTAAGTAGTTTTTTTTAATAATTTAAAACTTACTACAGGTTTGTACGGAACCCTCGGTGCGCGAGTCCGACTCGCACTTGGCCGGTTTTTTGGTTTCTACGCGGCATCGTACCGCTACATCGTTTGACGGCACGTCTTTGCCGGTAGGGTGGTTGCCACTAGACATAAATAAAATACCGGCATCGTACCGGAACGCTAAATCATTTGGCCATACGTTTAGCCAGTTCAGTGGTTAGTACCCTGAATTACTTACCACATAGGCTACATTTTATCCCGGAACATTAAGAGTTTTCGCGGGAATAAAAAAACCTTAATACAGGACAAAATCGCGGGTATCATCAAATCAAAGTTTATTTATTCAAAATTGGTACCTACACAGTACACTTTGAACATCGATTATACAAAGTATAATACGTGATTGTGATAATTAACAACAATATCTTAAAACTAAAGCTAGGAGGAGTTTAAGTATAATTTTTATATGGATTCTATGTATATTGTCATAATTTAAATGAACCTATCACCTAACCACTATACTAGCGGCACGCTATGATGGCCGGTTGGACAAACGTTCCGTATTAATTGATAACGACTTTGAAGGAAATAATTGTATTACTTTATTGACGATAGCTATGACGATAGTGATGTGCAGAGATTCATAAATTTAAAAAAACTTAATAGTTTTTTGTTCGAGAATAAATTGACCTATTGTAATGTGTCAACCGGCCATCATAGCGTGCCGCTAGTGTAATCTAGATTTCTCCTAAAAATAAGATATTTGGGGAAAATATTAAAAGATAACATCACATCATACTTAGTAATATTATAAATGCGAAAGTGTTTTTGTTTGTTGGTTTTTCCTTCAATGACGTCGCAACAGAGCAACGGAACAACGTGATTTTTTGCATGCGTATAGTTGATGACCTGCAGAGTGACATAGGCTACTTTTAACCATGGAAAATTAAGAATTTCCACTTAACAAAAACTTAAACCATGCAGACAAAGTTTTGGGCAACAGCTAGTGTTGAATAAAAGGTGTTTGCACTAACCTTCTGATAGCATCAACTTGCTGATCAGCCGGTAACTCCACAACAGCAAACAGTTCCATCTCACCTTCTCTCCCAAACACACCTCCAGGTATTTTCCTACAATACAATATTTGTGTGACCGAAAACTCATAGCAAATCACTACCCATCTATTGTTGCAAAATCAAAATTTGGCATCATCCCAGTCCATACTAATTTTATAAATACAAAAGTGTGTCCAACTGTATGATTTAGCTATACTTTCTCTATTCAACCAAATTAGACAAAATTTTGTCGAGATAGGATACATCCCAGGGAAGGATGTAGGCTAATTTTTATCTTGGAAAATCAAAGTGATCCCATTGAATTTATCAAAAACCTTAATCTACACATAGTACAAAGTAGTGATCAAGTAGTGTCATTATACCCAATAACAATGGATAATCCTAACTTTGGTGCGAAAGGAGCTGATAAATCTGTTAATAATTATTATCATCATACAATTCATGTAAATACTGGCTAAGCCTAGATAATCTAAGACATGTTAATCTTTGATTACAAATAATCCTTGTTTATTGGCCATTACACATATTATTATTAGATTTATTTCAATATGTGACAGTGTGTTTGTTTGTCCTTTAATCATACCTCAACAGAGCAACAGCTCAATGGGATTTTTTGCATGGATTTAGTTAAAGAATGACATTGGCTAGGTTTTATCCCAGAAAATCAAAGTAATCCTATAAGAATTTTAAAAACCTAAATAAATGTGGATGCAGTTGCAGCTTAGTTATAACATATTTCGACATAAATGCTTTCAGATAAGTCAACTAAGCATTATACTAATATTATAAATGCTAAAGTGTGTTTGTTTGTTGGTTTATTGGTTTGTTGATTTGTCCTTCAATCACGGCGCAACAGACCAACGGATCGACGTGATTTTTGGCATGGGTATAGTTGAGGACCTGGCGAGTGACATAAGCTACTATTTATCCCGGAAAATTAAGGAGTTCCCGCGGGAATCAGAAAACTTAAACCATGTGGACGAAGTCGCGGGCATCAGCTAGTAGGTATACTATAATATTACTTTGAAAAAGTAAGTAGGTACTTTGAGATAGATTCTTTCTGTGTTTAAGGCTGATTATATTTCAATGTTTGTTATTCAAAATGGATATGATATTTACAATATACTTACCAAATATATGAAAACTGCAAACATGGTACGATTTAATGCTATGGAAACACAGGAGATATCTTCTTACTTATCAGAATAAAATGAAAAGGTAGATATTAAAAAGATGACAATCTTACCTCAAGAACTTTTTGAGCACACTAGCAATAGTGTAAACAGAATAATTATCAACATTGACTAGCCGGCCAGTTTGCAGGAAGTGAATCAACTTCTTCATGGCCCCCTGGTGTCCGGGGGCCCGGAAAACATCACGGCGGAGAGGTGCCTCCTTATTTAACTTTAAAATCAGCACCTGCACATTACAATCTTCTTTAAAGTAGTTTTAAGTCTTTCTAAGTGAATAACTCAGTATAGTATGATTTAAGTAGTTTTCCACTACAGCCACTGCTGGGCACAGGACTCTACTCTCATAGGAGGGAATTAGAGTTTGACCCACCACATTGCTCCAATGCGGGTTGGCGGGCTTTAAGTAGTTTAATAGATATTAATTCAAGATGTAGCCCCTGAACTTCTTATATAAATTAAATTATTACTAAATTGTATTATCCAGGCTATGTAATTAATAACTGAAGAAAATACTAACAAGCAAGGGGCCCGGTAAGTCATCCTTACAAACTTCATGGAGCGGGACACCAAACTTTACTTTTTCAAGCCTTCGTGGATACGGCAGCGAATTCGGATGACCGCAAGATGTGACTACATTGCTCAATGTAGCCGCACGCCGGTGCATGCGCCTCGCCCAGTTGCTCATCTTACTTTAAGAAGTATTTATCCTTCGTACTGGAACGATGAATCCGTTTTATTGTGTAGACTTGATTGCAAGCATTTTCTGAATACATAGCTTCACAAGCAATACACTAGCCATTGCCGTTATACACACTATATTCACAGATATTCACTATTGAAAGGAATTTAAAGTTTATGTTTTAAATCCACCTTCATTTTTGTTAATAACTAATACACTTTCTATTCAAAAAAACAACACGCTCGATCAAAAGAACAATGTAATTTGAAATCAGAGTTTGAAATGTTGCTTGAAACACTGAAAACGAATCAAAAAGCCTATGTGCCATATGTGGCCCTATCCCGAAATCGCTGAATCTAACATTGTTACACTGAAATTGTAGTGATATCTTGCTATGTCTACAAGTGATTGGCTGAAATTATGATATTCTTGCTGCAACAATTGATTTTGGCGAATAGCGGAAGAGAATTAACCAATCTTAAGTGATTGCGATCGACTGTAACAATCATTTATATTTTTTTACGTAATAGAGCCCTTCTGTTACTGTCTAGTGTCAAGTGTCATGCCGTGATGTCTTCATATGTCTGTGGATGTACCTATAGGTATTTTAGGCTGTGTTCCGAAATACACTGCGAGCACTGTAAGGTGTGACGTCACTTTAGTACACTGCGAAGCCGTTCCTTTATAGTTAGGTATACTGGGTACTGCTTAAAACGGAACGCTGTCAGCACCATGGTATGTCGTCTTCGAACAAATATGCTGGTTCCAAAAAACTAGCGCCATCCAGTGGACGTGGTAGAGATGATTACACAGTGTTGCTATAACTAAAAAACTTGTTCAAATATTATTGAGAGTTGCCACAATTTACTCTTGTGCCGATTCGATTATGCGAATAAAGGTTATCGATTTGGTTCGATTATTAGTTCGAAATTAGAATACAAATTGTCTTACGAAATTAGTTACAAATTGTCTGTACGAAATTAGTTGCAAATTGTCTTATCTGCATAATATTATAAAAATGAAACATTAAAAATATTTAAGTTACACTTCAAACAGTCATCAATTTCCAATCAGTGTCCAGTTAGCATTAAAAAAGTTATGTAATCGAGATGCTTTGACAGTTGTCCCTCCTTAAAGACAACTGACCTGCTTTGGGGAAAGCCCCCCTCCAAGCCAAACTTGTCGGAACCTAATAGTTTTCGAGATATTAATTTTTTTTAATTTTGAGGTTAGGTTCTCAAATTGGGTAAAATTTAGTATCGTTTGGCAGGAGGGGGGTGGGGGGGGTTTTGGGGGAGGAGGGGGGTGCCCCTACCCCTCGACACTACTCCCATTACAAGGTAATGCACCGTTTTTTTCTATGAATTTTTAAAAATCTCATTTGGAGGTTATGTTTTTGTATATTTTTTTGATATCATGAACCTCATTTATGGAGAGGGGAAAGGGGTAGGGGGGGAGGGGTAGGAAGGGAGGGGGTGAACCCCCCCCTCCAAAGGAAAAAGTACTTTAGAGGGGGAGGGGGAGTTAGACTTCACCCTCTCCCTCTCACCCCCTCCAAGGCTGGTCGACGGAGCCCCGCCTCGCGGGGCTCCTTATTCTGGGACGTAAACAAAGTAAATAACCACAGAAGAGGATGGCGGGGTCTTAGAGACTCCGCCATCCTCTTCTTAACCTAACCTATCCGAGTCGGAGTGCCCCCAAATCCCGAGCTCGCTTCGCTCGCTCTTGATAGTGGGAGCGGAGGAAGAAAAAGTACCACCGCTATGCTGTCAGCAAAGCAAGGAGAAAGTGGGGACGCTAGGAAAACTCCTTAGACTTCACCCTCTCCCTCTCACCCCCTCCAAGGCCGGTCGACGGAGCCCCGCTCCGCGGGGCTCCTTATTCTGGGACGTAAACAAAGTAAATAACCACAGAAGAGGATGGCGGGGTCTTACAGACCCCGCCATCCTCTTCTTAACCTAACCTATCCGAGTCGGAGTGCCCACAAGTCCCGGGCTCGCTTCGCTCGCTCTTGATAGTGGGAGCAGAAGAGGAAAGAGTACCACCGCTATGCTGTCAGCAAGGCATTTCTGGGTGGTTTTAACTATTCAGAAAAAAAAATGTGATTAAATTAAATATACATAATAACATATGTACCTTTGTACCTTTTTAGTTAATTATAATGTCATTTATCAATTTAGCGCAAAAATTTTTGGCGCGTTCCGTTTTTGGTACACATAAAACTCTGTGTTTTATTCGAAAACGTCAAAAAAAAAAGGGATTTTAATCACATATTAAGTACTTTAGGTACTAGTTTACGTAAAACGAATCCTATCACGCCAACTAAACGTCAATGAGTCTGTAATCTATGGCAAATGTCGTACGAAATAGTGAAAAGTGGTGAAGAATTGCGAATTTTCAAAAAATTATTTCTCGAAAAGTATTAGTTTCCGACAAAAAACATTTTAGTGCAAGGCTTACCACATCAGAGTCTTTCTGTAAAAAAAAATGTGAACGTCTAATTCCGCGACCACTATACTAAAGCTGAGCCCATTTTCTTTTTGCTGTGATTGTGGTTATTTGCGTATTAAGTTTTACTTAGTTAGTTACAAAAGTTACAAAAGTTTTCAGTGCTGAGATGTGATGTGTGATTTTGGACTTTGAACGAATACTACATCTACATAACCTAAGTTATTTTTGTTACTTATTTAAATAAAAATTATAAAATTCATCTACCTACTGTTTTTATTATTAATTGTCCTTGATCCATAATTTCAGTATTATAATTGTACTAAATACATCCTAGGTATTTAGTACAATAATAATACTGAATAATAATATTGAGTGGTAAACAAATGAATATAGGTATATAAAGGTATATATACCTACAATATCGTTTGCCGAGTTTAAACTATGACCACTTGATGGCGCTGTTTTCGAGGAACCAAAATCTGACGTGAGATGGACATCTATTTCAGGTTAAACAATACTTATCTATGGTCAGCACTGAGACAAACACTGAGAGCACCTTACCTCGAAAGCGCCAGTGCTCACAGTACAAAGATGGCGTCGATTAATGACGTCATATATTTCCCTAGGATACAGCAGCAGTTTACTGTCAGTTATAACGGAACGAATTTCTCCACAGTAAAGAGCACTGAACAGTGCTCGCAGTCTATAACGGAACACAGCCTTAATTCCTTTCTGTTGGGGTCAAAGTCAAACAGACGGAAGTCGTAATTCCTAATTCCATGGGGTCAAAATATTATAACGAAATATTAATATGTCTGTGACTATATTTATAGGAGCTATGTTTGCTTGTTACTCTTTGTTACTTACCTTTGCTCACAGCTTTGCTTAAGTATATATAGGAGAGGATATGAAATATGAAATTTAATTTGAAGCTTCCGGTGAACTAAAAATGGCGTATGGGCGGGGTTGTATTGTATTGTATTGTATATTCTTTATTGTACACCACAAAAACAAAAACGAAACAGATAACAAATATGAAAACTTAAGACGTAGGTACAATAAGGCGGTCTTATCGCTAAGTAGCGATCTCTTCCAGACAACCTTATCGATACGGAGAAAATGAACAAGTGGACAGTGGGAGGTGGTGCATAAAAATAAACTTAAATACTAATAGATACATAAACTAACCAATATCATAAAATAATAACGTATTAATACACTAATATGTACAAAATAAATAAAATAGACATACGTAAGATTAAATACATAAATAAATACACATATAAATAACGGACAAATTAAACGTGCCAGCTGTGGACTAAATTCTTAAGAAAGTCATTCACTGCAATACGGGTACAATATAATGATGCGTTTAGAATTATAATGGGTTATCCACGGTATTGCAGTGCTTCCACCATGTTTGCGGAATCGGGGGTGCCCGACTTTTATTGCATTGTTAGAGCTCGCGTGGCATCCTTTTGGGAAAGACTTCGGAGCTCAAACAATGCAATACTCAAGGTCGTCTCTGAGGGGATGCCTAGTTCCATTTTTGACCATTGGCTGTCTGTGCATCGGGAAAGAAATAAAAAATAGATTAAGTACCTGTGACCTGTGTGCTATGACATCTGAAAAGTGTTTATTAACCTTTTCAGTTAGCTTTAAGTTTTAATGTATATTTCATGTATATTTAGTATGTAGTTTTGATGGGTTTAATGCCTCTAATAAAAAACTTTATTATTATTATTATAAACATGTCGCTATTGATGATAACAGAGAGACATGTAATGATTTTTTACGTCAATTTTAAACTTATTAAGAGTTTTAGCTCGATGAATGTGCGAGGGCAGTTCATTCCACAAGCTAATGGCCTTGAATATAAATGAATTTTTGAAAAATGTTGTCCGATATGTAGGCGATTCAAGAACGAGTTTTCCGGCCGACCGAAGAACTCTTTCTGGTCTGTCATGACCAAGATATTTAAAGTTTTCCTTTAAATAACTTGGAGTCATAGGATTGAACAATACACAGTACAGAAGGGAAACGAAATGTAGATTCCGGCGAAAGCGAATGGGTAACCACTTGAGCTTTAAACGAAATTCAGAGACATGGTCATATTTGCGCAAACCAAATATGAACCTAATAGCTAAATTTTGAATTCGCTCAAGTTTATTAAGCTGGTCCTCAGTTAAATCAAGATAGCTTGCGTCCGCATAATCGAGAATGGAGAGAAGTAGAGATTGTGCTAACATAATCTTAGTAGGAATAGGGAGAAAAGAACGCAGACGCCTAAGTGAACCCATAGCAGCAAAAATCTTTCTACTAACTTCTTTTAATTGATTAGACCACGAGAGAGTATTATCAAAGTAGACACCAAGATTTTTAACGGTAGTACTGTAAGGTATTTTAACGCTATTTAATGTAACAGGCGGAAGATTATCCCAGTCAACTCTTGAAATCAAACCAGAGCTACCAATAATAATAGCCTGGGACTTACAAGGATTAACCTTAAGTCCATAACACTTACTCCATTGACTGATAGCCTCCAGGTCGCAATTAATATTAGAAACAGCAGTGTGCAAATCTTCAAGAGTTGACTGCGAGTAAATTTGGAGATCATCTGCATACATGTGATAGAGAGAAGTAATATTCTGGGAAATTGAATTGATGAAGATGGCAAAGAGTAAAGGAGACAACACACCACCTTGAGGTACGCCGGCTGATATTTCACACCAAGATGAAAACTCATCTTCAATGCGAATACGCTGCCGTCGACCTTTGAGATAACTCTGAAACCATCCAACCACTGATGGAGATATGTTAAAAGAACGCAACAGACTCAACAAGATGTCAAAATCAACGGAATTGAAGGCATTGCTAAAGTCTAACAATACCAGGACGGTGAGCTGTTTCTTATCCATTCCTCGTCTAACGTCGTCAGTAACCTTAACCAGCGCTGTAGTCGTACTATGACCTGCCCGGAAACCAGACTGAAGAGGATTCAGAAGGCAATTTCTGTTAAGGAAGAGATTCAATTGATGGAACACTAGTTTTTCTAATACTTTGGACAGAAATGGAAGAATGGAGATAGGGCGAAATTCGGAAAAGTGTAAAGCGTGAGCCTTTTTTGGGAGAGGAATTATATTAGCACTTTTCCAAGCTTCAGGAAATATAGACGTAGAGATCGATACATTAAAGATATGGGTTAGGATAGGAGTAACTACTTCAAGGATTGGTAAGATCATACTACGACTAACACTGTCATCACCCACGGCGTTAGACGAGACTGATAATATGTTCTTTTTAACATCACAGTCAGTGAAAGGAGTGAAATTAAACGGTTGGAAACCAGGAGTTGGCATAGAAGAAAGAATTCTCAGCGTGCAATCTTTCTCTGAGCTGTTTATTGTACTCGAAGAAGTAAAATGTTGATTAAGGAGTTCAATATCAATATTCTGTTGAAGCGAACGTTGGGATGATTTATCAACTCCAAGAGTTTCGAGAAATTTCCAAACTTTGGCGGGGTTATGTTATTCTATGGCGGAGCCTAAGCGAGCATTAGGGCTGGGGTATCGATATTTAAATAATCGATAATATAAAATTGTCACAAATATTATACATAATAATTAATTACTCAAACATAATATTCTGAAAAACAATAGTATTTGAATTTAATAATGAACTAGCTGATGCCCGCGACTCCGTCCACGTGACTTGAGGTTTGTTGGTTCCCGCGGTAACTCTTGAATTTTCCCCAATGAAAACTAGCCTGTGTTAATCCAGACTATTATCTATCTCTGTCCCAAATGTCATACAGATCTTCTGTTCAAACTGTTTCATAATATTAGTTGGAATACCTAGATAATAAGGAAAATGTTACTGAATGTGATATTATAATGAATAATAAAAAGTAGACTGATTTTAAAAATGATTTATTTCTAAAATTGATAGATAAATAAAAGCAATTGATAATATTACATTATATATAAAACTACTTGCGTTTTCGGATTGAGCTATTTCTAATTATACAAGTAATAAAATTAAAAAACACATTACTACTACTGTACAATGCCTTACCAAATGAAGTTTTTAACGAAAAATGTTTTATTAAATTCAAAAAAAAATTACTCAAACATTTTCAAAATGAAGTTTAAATAATAAGATTAATTTGTAGATAGAAATTAGTTTAAGGTCACCTTATTATAAGCATAGTTTAAGTATTATTATTGTTCTCATATAAGTGAACTTTGTTCTTGCTTGAGAAATAAATATCTTTAAACCTAAAAAAATTGAAAAACCTGCGCGAACTTGTAGCGCTCCTTTGTGCCCATAAATTTGAAACATAAATTAGAACTTCTCAGAAGTATGCATATCTAAAACCAACAACAGCAGCTCTGTCGGCCCAGTAGTTTTTCAGAAAAATGGTAACACGATCGGAGGGCCTCTTGTTGGCAAGCGTAGTGGCTCAGTAATGGGTGCTGGCTGGGTGAAATGATAAGTATAAATATAATCATGATGCAACGCCCTCGTGTTGGCCACCTTGATGGACTATGGCCAAACCGTTTTCATTCCGAGAGGAGACTCTTGCTTAAGTGAGCCTGCAATGGGTTGAAGTATTCTGTATTCTGTTTTGGGAAAGATCATTAATAGTTTCTGGACACAAATTGAGGTTCAATTCTTGCAAGGGTTGCCTTGCCTGTTGCCCAGGTGGTAAATTCTGCAATAAGAAAGAAATATTAAAATTTTATTATTTGGCTTAGAGAAAGGCATTACTGAGAAGTTTACATAATTGTTTTTATTATTCATCACAAACAAGAATATTGAGTAAAGATTCTTACTGGTATATTATGTAGAAATGGGCAGGCATCATCTTTGAGACGCTGGCGGTTTAGAGTGTAATTAATGTCATTCCCACTGAAATTATGACTACATATTCTGCTTCCTTTGGTAGACTTGGACTCAGGTCTGTATAAAGAATTTAGCCAACTCAGCCTTAATTCATGATTTGGGAATCTGAAACAATTGTAAAACATTAGCTAAGTGATACACAATAACTGCAATGAAGGGACCAAAAACCACTTAATTATTATACAATATAATTTTCGAATACGCGACACCATACCGGAGATCGGGTGTCTTACTCACTAGGTTATCATCGCTAAATGAGTTTGGCAATGTTATAAGTAGAAGCTGACTGTTTAATTTCATCTCTCTACTTACCCCTCAGAGTGAGAAACAGTAAGAGTGATATGAAGTTTTAATTTTATCGATATTTAATTTATTTGAAAAAATACAATCCCCCACACTATATATAAACTCAAACAAAAAGTAATGAAATAATCAAAAAGGACTTGTCCAAGATTGGGCCTTGAACATGAACCAAGATGATTCTAATACACGTGAATAGAGATCCTAAAATATGGCTTTTAGAATTATTTACACATTTTTAAAGGACCCCAATTTGGAGAAAAATATATTTTTATTTGTGGCTTTTTTAGATCTTTGTCTGAATTTTATCAACAGTAAAAAAAAACTTTATTTTTTTTGTCGTCATTGGGTGATTGTCAAAATATGTCACTGTCAGTTTTGTTTATCCTATTTTATTGATGGCGTTTAATGTTATATTTTTTTCTCTTTCACGTGATGGCAGTTTGGTTCTGGTTCATTGACACTCAGAATAAAAAACCACCCTCCATACTGAACTGGGACATGTCCTTTTGGGGACAGCGCAAAAATTGACGTGGACGACTTTGTTACTCACCTATGAAATGAAATCATTGGGCGTTTTACATTTTTATTATTGACATCCCACCACTGAGCACTTCACCATAATTGATCACATAAAACTACAGCAAAAGACATGAATTTTTTCATAAAAAAGGTAATTATTAGTCACAACGGTTACTGCCTACTGGTCTCTGGTCACAACCGAAACACCGGAAGCACAACAGACGCCATTATTGGTAACAAAAAATTGGCTTCAATAGCTAAATGTGACACGGATACCCCTGAAAGATCTTTCTCTACCTTAAAGAGGTTAAAAACTTACCTAAGAAATAAAATGGGCGATGAAAGACTTACTGGTCTGGCTTTAATGAGCGTACACCGAGATCTGGCGGTGCAACTTGATTCCGAAGAAATTATTAATCAGTTAGCAATAAAACGTAAAAGTCTAAATTTATTACTTTAAAGTATCAACTTTCTTACTTTTCAATAAATATATATTGCAATACATACATTAAGTACATATAAATTTTATTTAAAGGCACCTACTTAGAGTAACTAAATATAAATAAATATTATAGATTACCCGCGACAATACAGGCAATAACACCTGTCTCGTTCTAATAACGAAGCTTTCATTATGGCAGAAAAGTCAAAACATAGTTTTACATGTTTTAATGAAAATGCACCGTAAAACTATAGTTGAGTAGAATGCAAGATATCCTCTCCTATATACACAATCGAAGTTACTTACTTGCCTCTGGTTACTGACTTATGTTATTGTCTCTGATCTCTGCTCCATGCACAAACCACAGACATATATATAGAAGCAGACACAACATAAATTTCACACCCACATAGACAAGTGTATGCGAATCAGTGTGACTTAGTGTGACCGTGTCCCTGCAAGCAAAAATGTGTATGTATTAATTTGCTGCAACACTGTGCTACACCAACGCACACATTGACAAAAATTCAATGCGTGGCAGTCATTATAAGACATTTATGAGACCTATGGCGTTTGTTTACATTGTGTTGTCTTGGGTGTCATAAGTTTTTTGTGAAATTTGGAGATTTATATGAATATTTACTGAAATAAAATGGTGAAGTGGTGTGTCCCCCTGTGTTACAACGCTTCGTACAGGAAAACCCCAGAAGTAACGTTCCATCGGTAAGTAAAATTCATGCTATCATGTAGCTTTGGAATGTTTTCGTATCGCATCGTATCAAGGCTAAGATATCTAATATTTTATAGTTGTTATGACGAAATATGTAGCCATGCATATATTAAAACTATAATATTATGGTTTTCTGTAGAAATACATGCTTTAAGTTGTTGAATAATCTTTTTTGACATTTTGAGAACTTTAACAAATTACAGGGCCGGACTCGACGACTCTTTTATTTTAAGTATATAACTTCGACTTTTAATTTCAGGTTTCCAAAGGATGAATACCTGAGAGACCTATGCATAAAAATATTAATAGAAAAGACTGGCAGACCAACTCATGGAGTGCTATATGCTCCAAGCATTTTACAGATAATCTAAGAACGTAATATATTCCGTACAATTCTATCTCCTGGTGCAATACCGACCATTTTCAAAGAAAAGTTAGTTGAGGTCTTATACTAAGTAGGTACCAATTTACCTTATCTTCCATTAGGTGGATGAATTTCATTAATTTTTATTGAAAACCTCAATACAGATTCTAAAGCACTAATTGTAAAGTTTATTTGAATAAAAAACATGTGAGTTTAAAACACCTGTTGTAATTTTTTATTTAACCTCTTTTTGGAATAACGATTCGATTCGATTGTTTAACAACATTTATTTGGCTTACTGCCAAGAAATTATTGTCAATAGGAACTTTGAGCTAAAATCTGGCGGTATTTACACGATATCCGTTGGTACTGTTCTTCTAAATAATATCCCCATCACCTGCGCGTCGACGCAGAGCGAGAACGACGCGAGAACCACTGGCCATGATACTGACGGAGTCCTCAGGATTTGAGTTGTAACAGGAGTTATAACTCCGCGCGCGACGGTGACGATATCACACGCAGCGCGGAGCTCACATCTATATTCACCACATTGACTAGGGTCCCGCACGTGGTGATGATTACCATTACTAGTGTTACTATATTGCAGTTGTGATCGCTTGTGATGAGGAAATTATAAAAGTACCAATAATAATTATTTTTAAAATCCTTACAAATTTTAGCTTCCAAATGATAGGTGTCTTTAGGTCAATTTTTTTCACGCAACCTAACCCTACATATTAATATAATGTTTTATGCAGCAACAAGGTTCGGCCCTGAGTTTTGTGTATGTGTGCGTAATGTTTTCGTGTGTTTGTAATTGCCACGCTATTTTGTACGTTATCTTGCCTCTGCTTCTCTTTATAACTCTGTGGCACAAACAGCATCAGAGATCAGAGACAATAACTTAAGATGTGTTTGGGTTACTAGTCTCTGGTGTTTGTGTTTGGCTTTGGCTGCCGGCTGGTGTTTACCAGGTGTTTACTGTTTGGGTGTTTGGCTGAGGCTCATTGGTATTTGGTCATTGCATAAAACTGCATTGCATCTTCACAAAATTAAAAATCCCGAGATTTACAAAGAGTCTTTTATGATAGTTTGTAGTTTAAACAATTATCGTTGATTTCAATTAGTGAAAGTTTTATTACCAACTCCAAATCAATAGAGATTGATAAAACATGGCGGACTGGGAAGATGATTGGGAAGAGAGCGCGCCTGTAACCGTAGCACCGGCACCGGCTACTTACAGTCACAATACCCGCGTGTATAATAGTTCAGGGCGTGGAAGAGGCAGAGGCAGTGGAAGAGGCCAGAGTAATGAAACAAACTGGAGAGCACGTGGAGGAGATGAAGGTCAAAACCGGCGTAATTTTCGTCAAGACCATGGTAACAAAAAGGTTATATCCATTCCTTCTAATAAAGTTGGCCGGGTCATTGGTAAGGGCGGATCTAAAATACGTGATCTCGAATATGAATCTGAAGCTAAAATTAAGATTGGAGATTCGAATGGTAACGACACAGAAGTTACACTTACTGGTACAGATGATGCGGTATCTAAAGTCGAAGGTATGATTGATGAGCTCATGCAAGATCGCAAGCCACCTCCACCGAAGGACACGTCTGATGCAAGCCGCAATGATGGTGCGAGTGGCACTAACTTTTTGATGCTTAATGAAGATGGTGTTGAAGTAATTGATTGGGGCAGGTTGAATGCTGAATATGATCGGAATCAAAAAGAAAGATGGAGTAAGCTGCCAAAAATTGTAAAAGATTTTTATGTAGAAGATCCAGAAGTGAGTAAAATGTCTGCAGCTGATGTAAAACGCTGGCGTTTAGCAAACCATGACATACAAGTCAAAAGAACTTTTGATGACAAGCCGGGCTTGAGACCTTTACCTAACCCAGTATTAACATTTGAACAAGCATTTCAGCATTACCCAGAAATCTTAGATGAAATCTACAAACAGGGTTTCAAACAGCCATCCCCTATTCAGAGTCAAGCCTGGCCAATTCTTTTAAGAGGAGATGACATGATTGGCATTGCCCAAACCGGTACTGGTAAAACTTTAGCCTTTTTGCTACCTGCCCTAATACATATTGATGGCCAACCCACACCTAGAGAAGAGAGAGAGGGTCCCACTGTTCTTATTTTGGCACCCACTAGAGAACTTGCACTGCAGATTGATAAAGAAGCTTCTAAGTATCAATATAGAGGGATAAAATCTGTATGTGTTTATGGTGGAGGTGATAGAAAAGAACAAATCAAAGTTGTAGCTAAAGGTGTAGACATAGTTATTGCCACACCAGGAAGATTTAATGATCTTGTGATGGCAAGACATTTGAGTGCAATAAACTTCTCTTATATTGTACTAGATGAAGCTGATCGAATGTTGGATATGGGTTTTGAGCCACAGATAAGAAAGTCTCTATTTGATGTAAGACCAGATAGACAGACTGTGATGACGTCAGCTACATGGCCATCTGGTGTCCGCCGTCTTGCAGAGACTTACATGAAGGACCCCATTCAAGTTAATGTAGGATCTTTAGATCTTGCCGCAGTCCACACAGTAACACAGAACATTATTTTTGTTGAAGAGGAAGAGAAAGAAGCTGTACTGTTTGATTTTATTAAAAACATGGAAGAGAATGATAAGATTATTATATTTTGTGGCAAAAAGGCAACAGCTTCACATATCTCCACTGAACTATGTGTGAATGGAATAAACTGTCAATCCTTACATGGAGACCGGGACCAGAGTGATCGCGAAGCTGCTCTGGATGATATGGTTGAGGGTACCGTTAACATACTGGTTGCAACAGATGTTGCATCGAGAGGTATTGATATAAAAGACTTGACACATGTTATAAACTTTGACTTCCCACGTCAAATTGAAGAATATGTTCATAGAGTAGGTAGAACTGGGAGGGCTGGCAAAACAGGTATATCCTTGTCATTTGTCACAAGACAGGATTGGGCGCATGCCCGAGAACTTATAAAGATATTGGAAGAAGCGAATCAAGAAGTACCTGATGAGTTACTGTCAATGGCTGAAAGGTTTGAAGCTATGAAAATCCGTAGAGACAGGGATGGCGGGGGCGGCAGAGGTGGGAGGGGGCGCGGTGGCAGAGGGAGAAGAGATTATTATTAGTGTTGACATTTTATGTATTCATTTTGCATTTAAATAGCAGTTAATTGGCATTCTTGTAAGATTATTTAGGTTTACTAGGCAATACAATTGCCTATATTTATTATAGTCTTCTTAAATAACTTGCTCACAAGCAACTTCTCTCCACAATGGTTTTATACATTGCAAGACTTAAAGTGTACAAATTTAGGCTGTGCGAGTATTTATGATGAACCCTAGACATGTGAGAGAAAACTTTCATAAACAATATTGCTTGTGTATTTCATGTATTTATTAAAATAAATAAATAAAGCCTTTATTCAGACATTTTACATTTCTTAATCTTAACTATTATTATCCTGCACTGCCTTGACAACCCCGTCTGTTTGCCTGATGGCAAAGGCCTCCTCAGGCATCCTAATCTTTTTACAATTCTGGAAAGCTGAACCAATTACTTTAATGGGCCTTCTTCAAAGGATCTTATTAAATTCAAATACCTGATTTTGATTGTGATATAGCAATATGTACAAATATTTTTGACGGAGCGAAGCGAAGGTCTCTGAGTCTACTTGAGTGAATTGGCACTTGTCCGTCCGTCCGTCCGTCTGTCAGAGTCTGTCTGTTATAACTTCTGAATTACTGAACGTAATTACATACTTCAAATTTAAATATAATATGTAAACCGATGGCCTCCCGCCGAATATGACTTAAAAAGTTATAAAAATCTTTATTTCAGGGGGGCTGTCTTAAAAGCGAATGCGAAGTAAAATATTTTTTATAGGATTTCGTTTACTACATCTGTGGGATTGCGGTATATCATCTAAAAGATAATTAGGAATAAAGTCCAAAACTTTTTTTTTTTTAATTTTTCCCCTAAAATTGACGAAATGGGCCCCTTTCAAAGTGGCGATATCCTAACGTCCAAAGTTGACCTCAGAACTCTCAATTTTCTGAAAGGCTGAGCCTGAAACTTATCAATTATTTGAATGATATCCTGTACATGAACAACAAATACTAAAATTAGATAAATATTTTAAGGAAACGAAATTATTTAATTTTTAATGTGCTTCAGTATTATTAACAGAACTTCACAATTATGTCAATAGATGGCGCTCTGTACAAGTTTATGGATACAGTTTGTTTATGTTTATGGTTTATGGGACAGTTCGGGGCGAACCACTAGTTAGTACAATTATTCATTGCAAGATTTCATTCAATTCTTGTGATAGTTTAATCTCTTATTTTTAGGGTTCCGTACCCAAAGGGTAAAAACGGGACCCTATTACTAAGACTCCGCTGTCTGTCTGTCTATCGGTCTGTCTGTCTGTCTCCAGGCTGTATCTCATAAACCGTGATAGCTAGAAAGCTGAAATTTTCACAAATGATGTATTTCCGTTGCCGCTATAACAACAAATACTAAAAATTAAAAAAATATATAGGTATATTAAGGGGGGTCCCCATACAATAAACGCGTTTTTTTCGTATTTTTTTGCTCAATATTAAAAAACCGGCCAAGTGCGAGTCGGACTCGCGCACCGAGGGTTCCGTACAAACCTGTAGTAAGTTTTACGATTTATGACGTATTAAAAATAAAAATTACGTTTGTTGTATGGGAGCCCCCCTTTAATATTTACTTTATTGATATTTAATTATTTATTTTGAAAAGTAATATACAAGTTAATATTCTGTGAAAATTTGAACCGTCTACCTGTTACCGTTTTTTACCCCCTTAATATATTATATATTTTTTTAATTTTTAGTATTTGTTGTTATAGCGGCAACGGAAATACATCATTTGTGAAAATTTCAGCTTTCTAGCTATCACGGTTTATGAGATACAGCCTGGAGACAGACAGACAGCGGAGTCTTAGTAATAGGGTCTCGTTTTTACCCTTTGGGTACGGAACCCTAAAAACGGTAACAGGTAGACGGTTCAAATTTTCACAGAATATTAGCTTGTATATTACCTTTCAAAATAAATAATTAAATATCAATAAAGTAAATATTAAAGGGGGGCTCCCATACAACAAACGTAATTTTTATTTTTAATACGTCATAAATCGTAAAACTTACTACAGGTTTGTACGGAACCCTCGGTGCGCGAGTCCGACTCGCACTTGGCCGGTTTTTTTTATTTCTTTTGAAGTTTTGAACAACTCAACACTAGTCTATTAGAATTCAAATTTATATTGTTGTAGCTGATGCCCGTGACTTCGACCGCGAGGTTTAAGTTTTTTTTATTCCCGCGGGAACTCCATTTTCCGGGATAAAAAGTCTGTGTCTAAGTCCTCAATAGGGTTGTAACTGAACCTCGCCTCTGCCTCCGTAAGTGCGGAACTTTCGCAAGAAATCATACCTCCGCTTCCGCATCCGCCTCCGCCGTGTTTTCGCGGAGTTGTAACGGAGGTTTATTAACGTTGACTTATAATGCGAGAGGTACAAATCGAAGCAGTTGACGTCAGTTACACAGAGTTACACCATTACAAAAAACAAAAAGGCAACTGTCCTTAGAAAAATCCTCGAAAAAAATCAAATGTGTGATTCATCGCATCCTAAAGCACAGAAAATGGACGATGTGATCGGAGAAATCCACCTCCGCCTCCACCTCCGTAATCCTCCGCGGAGGCAAAGCCCTTTCAACTCCGCATCCGCCTCTGCTTCCGCAAAGAAGGCCTCCGTTACAACTCTAGTCCTCAACTATACCCATGCCAAAAAATCGTACCTACATAATACCTCAAAGAAAAAATAACGTCGATCGGTAACTCCGTTGCGGCGTGATTGAAGGACAAGCCAACTAACAAACACACTTTCGCATTTATAATATAAGTATTATTTAATAAGTATTATAATGAATCGTGTCACCATTTTAATGTTCAATTTATGAACTTATGGAAGGTCTACGAATAGTTTCATCTTTTTCTTTAGTAAACACTGCGAAAAGAACCATTATTTTAGTAACAACTAGTTAAAACTGTCAACAGCCAACTTAATCAAGCCATAATAATATTAGGTATATGTTTTCATATTTATAAGTTCTTTAGTTACCTACTTCCTTATTTTTCCTCCCAAGTGTAATTAACACAGTGTAGGTACCTATATAAATGATTGAATATCAATAATTCCAACTGAATAGAGGTTTAAGTTTTTATCTTCAATAAAACCATAATCTTTGATAATTTGTTTTTATTATTTCACATCAATAGTTTTAAACAGGTCTTAATAGGCTCTATGCATGATTAGAATATACACAATATATTTAAAAATACAAGTTCAAGCATCCCCTACAATCCATATTGTATGGTAACTTAACATAGGAGTGGATATTTTATCAGATTATTTATCACTTATAATATTACAATTGAGTGCTTGTTATTAGGTATACCGTGTGCTATAAAACGAGATTTTGAACACAAACAAAAAAAAATTGTCCGAGTATTATCATGGGCGTAACCAGGCAGAGCACCCAAAAATTAGTTTTGTAAGACAATAATACAATGATGGCAGTTTATAGCACCTATAAGTTTTGCGTGTGCTTGAGGGTCATCCATAAAGTACGTCACACTAATTTCGTGATTTTTTGACCCCTCCCCCGTCCTTGTCACAGTTGGTCACATTTGGCATTAGATGACAAGATTTTGAAATGTGACGTCACAAAACTTAGTACCCCTCCCACCCCTTGTCACACAATGTCACACTTCGTCGACCTACCCCCTACCCCCCCTTAACGTGTGACGTACTTTATGGATGACCCCTAATGCGTCTCGTTTCTTTCCAAAAAAGACCGACATTTTTCCAAAATATACATTTTTGAACATGATAAGTTCTTTATAAGAACACTCAATAAAACATTCCGACTACGCCCATGACTTACACATTAGTGTCACATTCTCCCATCGTACATCTATCCTCACAGCTCCATCTTTACTCGCAGACTGAAACAATGGTCGATAATAAATAAATTTCTGTATTAATTACTAAGAGTCTATACAAATTAAATGGACAGAGCGTGCACAACTGTATAGTGTATACTTTATTCGCGGAATTAGACAATTTCTAATCGTTTCATTTCCTTGAATAGTTCAACGCCCATTTTGGCGGGTGAGCGTGTGACGATAACGTTGGCTCTCTCGAGCGCCTTGATTTTGTCCATGGCGCCTCCTTTGCCACCGGAGATGATGGCGCCTGCGTGGCCCATCCGCCGGCCCGGTGGCGCCGTGAGGCCCGCGATGAACGAAACCACAGGCTTGGCCTTTTGTCCCTGTAAATAATGGGTACACGTGACAAGAATGTTCATTCGTGTGATTCGTCGATATTACCAACCATTCACTAAACCAATCTCGTGAGGTATTTGGATGCCATTCAACTAAGAATATGAGAGGTTTTTATTATTAATCAATGACAAGGTCAAACACGATCAAATGGTCACTGACAATGCAGTCTTAAGAAGGGCCACTTTTAAGCTTTAAAATATCTAGTTTCAACTTTTGCTTGGGTTGCGCAGTGTGTTGATTTGTCAAAATCATTATAAATCCTGTGAATATGCAGTGAGTATAAGTGAGGTGTATCCAACAATTTGTAAAAGTTCCTAATATGCTTTATGGAAATGTCGGGTCTAAAACATGACATCATACGATTAACTTTCATGATAATAGGAGATAAGGAAGCTCGATCATGCCGCGCGCTGGTAGAATAGTTTATTGGCATACCTTTTATTTACTTACAGGTTTGTTAGATTGGATGTAATGAAAAATACAATGCTGCCAATTTAATGGCTGACTTGTTCATAATGTACTATATTTTTTACTGTTTAAATACTGTTTTGTTATATTACACCTACTTAAAACATATCTTACACCTACTAAATCATCTACTCTGGTACAATGCTGTTAGGTTGACGATTCATTCATTTTGATATGCCAACATTCAAATGATAATATTTAGGTACATACAACTATTAAATGATGTTCAAATTCACACCTAAACTTGTACTAATCTACTTAAATGGTTACTATGTATTTTATTACGAACGAAATAAGGATGTAATTGCAAAATAAAAAAACTCTCAAATAAAACCTTTCGCTCCGAGCAATTTCCTTCTTACCTTGCTCTGTTAAAAGAAAAAAATAAGTATATTAAAATCTTAGGATTGCAAATGGAAATAATATTTATTTTAGGCTTATTGCGTAACTCAGTGGACAACTTATTCCTACACTATGTACAGACAAATCATCATCTTTGAAAAAAAAAAAAAGATACACGCCAAATTGAGACCTTTAGAGATTACCTCCTCCTTTTTTGGAAGTCGGTTAAAACAGATCGGTCTTACCACAAAAAAATAAAACGAACGATAATAAACGGTTGAACAAACAAAAAAAAAACATAAATGTAGTAGCTTCTGTATGGCAAATCAGTCAAGTTTAAGATAAACCCTGCTCAATGCTTTAAGTTTTTTGTGGCAAGGCCAATTACAAATTATAATTAAAATGCTTGCAACTTACAGTATTATTCTGAATCAGGTATTCAGAGGCAAGTTCCTCAGCGTTCCCTCCAATCTCTCCGATGAGAATAATTCCCTTTGTCTCTGGATCATTCAGGAACACTTCCAGGCAGTCAATAAAGTCTGTACCGTTGAAGGGGTCACCACCGATACCCACGCAGAGTGTTTGACCCAGACCAGTCTGAAAAGAAAAACGCCAAAGATTAAACAATTTTTTTTAACTACTAAAAGTTAGCCCTTGGCTGCGATCTCACCTGATGGTAAGTGACGATGCAGTCTAAGATCGTAGTGGGCTAACCTGTTAGGGGCATAGCAGTTATATTAAACCCATACCCCTATTTGGTTTCTACATAGTATGTGTTTTCTGTTTGGTTGAGTTAAAGTTGTCAGAAAGTGCTAAACTAGTGGTTCGCCCCGAACTTAGACCTCGCGGTATCCATAAGATAGTTTTAACTATCTTTACGTTCATAGACATCAGTACTATCAGTAGACTATTTTTTTATTCCACGTAAGATGGTGCTAACGTCTATTATTTGTAAGCAAAAACGAATAAACTTTTACAGGGCGCCATCTATTGACATCATTGTGAAGTTCTGTTTAAAATACTGAAGCTCATTAAAAATAAAATAATTTCGTTTCCTTCTTCGGAAGGGACTTCTTGAGGATGTAATATGAAGGATACTTACTATAGTAGTTTGATGGCAAGCTTCGTACGTTAATGTACCAGATCGGGAGACAACTCCGATGCAACCTTTTTTGTGGACAGCAGCTGGCATGATACCGATTTTACATTTTTCCGGTGCAATGATTCCTGGGCAGTTGGGGCCCACCAGCCTGGATTTTGTCTGACGTAACAGCGCATGTTTTACACGCACCATGTCCTGAAAAATATTGTTTAATTTTCTATTTAAAAAAACTGTTTATATGGTTATCAGTACAATACACGTAATGCTACTTGCTAAAACAGAATTACATGTAGAAGGTATACAAAATGTTAAATAGATTAGACACTAGGTACACACGCAATTCAACTTATAGGTAGTTACATGCAATTAAGAAAATTCGTACATAAGTTTACATTGAAAACACAGATTCTTACAGTACTTCAAAGTTCAAACTGTACAGATTCAAAATTTTTGTCTTGACAACTATATAACAGTGCGTAAACATTGTGTATTATGAGAATAGGAATTACTAAACATTAGAGCTGCTTTTGTAAATGGCAGGTAACAAGATTATATGTTTCAAATACAATAACATCAAGCCAGTTGCAGGGAACTGCTGGATCCAAGCGGCGCAAGACGGCATGCAGCATATGGAAGACCCAACAAGAGACCAAAGTCCAACAGTGGACGTCTTCGCGAGACATTTTCTAACTTCTATCTTTATTGTTTCGACAAAACAAACATTCAGCCTTGCCAAAATCAATAATGAACCAATTAAGAGCAGCCAATTGATCAATTGGCTGACAATTTCTAAGTATTACGTAGTTCAGCTATATGCAGTTCAATTTATAACAACTAAAGTCTCTATAATATGTATATGGTAATAGTGACATGGTATTATTGAAAGCTAAAAAAATTTGCCCGTTTTGTTTGGCTGGAATTTCTAAAAATCCTTTCCTAACTGAATAATCTGGGGTCTTATCTAGACTTGGATCTTCTTTCTTACATGCAAAATTTCAAGTTTCTAGCTATTTAAAACACTCACATAATATATGTACATAAGCAAACCTTTAAGTTTATGCTATGAATTATGAAACTTTACAAGTTTGTAAGTGGTTGGTCAACATTTTTTTATAAATAAACTTTTACCAGTGCTTTTACCACTTTCTCAAAGTTTCACAATTTTCATAGGTGATAAATATAACACAGTAGAGTGGCTTAGTGGGCTGACATGATCACAGGTCATTTAATAAAGTTCCATAAAAGAGTAAGAATAAAATAAACCACTCACATGCTGTGGCACTCCCTCAGTGATGCACACAATTAGAGGCACTTCAGCTTCAATCGCTTCTAAGATGGCAGCCGCTGCTGCAGGTGGAGGCACATAGATAACGCTTGCTTCTGCCCCAGTCTGTTCCTTCGCTTCCTTTACAGTCGCAAACACTGGTTTACCCAGATGTTCAGTGCCAGCCTTCTTTGGAGATACACCACCAACAATCTTAGTTCCATAATCGAGAGCTTGTTGGCTATGGAAAGTTCCCTGTTTGCCAGTGAAGCCCTGCACCATGACTTTGGTCTCACTTGTAAGTGCCAAGTTTTTCCGAGTCTGAGTGTATGGTACATTACTTGAATATCTTATGTTGCCAAGCTTTAAGCCATCTGGAAAAAATGAATTAAAATATAAACTTTATTAAGTACTATAATATTATGATGTCTGTGAATATTTATCACATAAACCCAGTGAGAGCTCTTCAAGTTGCTGCAGTGCATAGGATAATTAAAAAGTGGAAACTGTCTAGAACATTAGCTAAATCCTTTCTTTTATACTTCTATAACTACTAATACTAGTGGTTCACCCCAAACTGAGACCTCGAGGTAACCATAAACTATTACAGAGTACCATCTATTGACATCATTGTGAAGTTCTGTTAAAAAGACTGAAGCTCATTAAAAATTAAATAATTTCATTTCCTTATAATATTTATCTAATTTTAGTATTTGTTGTTCCAGTACAGGATATAATTCAAATAATTGATCAAGTTTCAGACTCAGCCTTTCAGAAAATTGAGAGTTCTGAGGTCAACTTTGGACGTTAGAAAATCTCCACTTTGAAAGCCCCTCATTTCATCAATTTTAGTGGAAAAATTTAAAAAAAAATATTTTTGGACTCTATTCCTAATTATCTTTAAAATGATATACCACAACCCTATGTAACGCTATAAAAAATATTTTACTTCACATTCGCTTCTATGAGAGCCCTCCTGAAATAAAGATTTTTATAACTTTTTAAGCCATATGTGGCTGGAGGCCATCGGTTTACATATTATATTTAAATTTGAAGTAATTACGTTCAGTAATTCAGAAGTTATAAGGCTCTGACAGATGGACGGACGGACGGACAAGTGCAAATTCACTCAAGTAGACTCAGAGACCTTCGCTTCGCTCGGACAATTATAAATGCAGAAGCCTGGATGGATGGATGTTTGTTACTCAATCAAGCCAGAACGGCTGAATGGATCTGGATGAAATTTGGCAAGGAAATAAAATTATAGTCTGGGATAACACTTCTTCTAGCTTCTTTTTATCAAACCAAATTTTGTCAAAATTGGTTTAAGGTATGAGCCACAGAAAGGTAACACACTTTTGTATTTATAATATTAGTATGGATTTAGCTGATTTAATTATGAGTTGGTTTAGTATAGAATAGTGGTGTACCGTGTAACAATACCCACATCCCACATTTGGGAATGTGTACATTCAAGTGGAACATTCGCAAATGTGCCTTTGTCCGTGTGGATTAAGGTTTTTGATTCCCGCAGGAACTCCCCTCCCATCCCCCTACCCGACGTCTTTTAAAACAATATCTAATAACAATACTATAAAGTATGTTCTTATATTGTTATTGTCCAAAGGTCAACATATTGATCCACTAATCAATACATTGCATAGCAAGACCTGCTCTACTGCTACAGGAAACTGTAATAACATCAAGATTTATCCCTCACATATAGTACTAAAAGTTATCTAATATATTCATCAAATAGATTATATTTTTAGACGAAGGTTAAACCCTAATAAGAATGACATTGATGTCATAAAATTTAGCAACATAATTGCTGTATTAAATGTTGTATCAATTATTGAATAAATTAGTTTAAATAGACTGCTACAATATAAACTAATCAATCATAATACAAGGTTTCTATCACGGTGTTACGGTCCTACAAAAAAAATATCGAAACATAGGCAATGGAGCAAAAGTGATGATACGTTCTTCTATCGAAATCTTGCTATGTTGAGTAATATATTGGCAAATTGAGGATAAAAATTAATAAACAACATTTACCTTTGCAACGAGTTATAATCCGAACCGGTAAAGCCATTGTATAAAATTTATAGAGGATTTTAGAGAAAGGTTTTAGTGACACTGACAAACTACCTACCAAGCCATTACGTAATGTCACAAACTGACAAAAAATGACATTTCTATTTTACCATTGATTTTACCAAAATGCCAAATCTTGTTAGATCGACGGCAGTCGTAATTCCTTCTTCCATGGTTAGATCAGAAACCACAGACTCGAAAATATAACTTAGTTAAATAGGTAATGCAGTTTTTGGAAGACTGATAAATCTACTTAAATTGCTAGATTACCACATGATTACCATAGACATTCAAATTAGTCGGATTATAAATAGGTCTGCACTACCAAAATATCGATATTCAGAGTTCGTGACTAGTAATCTGTGGTTAGCGACCCATTGCTACAATCCTGAAAAAGCCTAGGTGAAGCCGGCTATAAAGACTGTAACAATGGATATCCTTTAGGACATTTTTGGATGTGATATTGCGACAATTTATAGCCGATCGCTCTGCTGGCAACCTTGCAAAATAGATAAAAAGGCAAGAACCTAGAGCTCAAAATAATGCACTTTCAAAAAAATCGAATGACATTGACTTTGCATTGACTTCTTTGCTGACGTATCAAAAGTGGCAGTATTACAACACTTGTATGCGGATTGCGATCAATTCGACAATCGTAATCGCCATCACTCGCCCGCCCACACTGTTACTAAAAAGTAAAAACAAAGCATAAAATTCTACACCTACGAGCACTAGGCCTAAAGACAGAGACGCCTAACTCGACTGTTGAATGGTGAGACTGTGATAAGCGGGATTTAATCAACAAAATAAGAATTCATTCAACCATTAACAACGATTGCAATTATCACAATGCACTATCACAAGTTTCGTAATACAGTCACTGATAAATTGTTTCCTTGAATTCCATCATCAACTTGAGCTCAATTTGAATTTTGAACTAGGTATTCTTTGTATTTTTATTACGTTAATAATTGCCAAAAAGACGCCACGTAAGCTAATGTAAGAGAATAATTTACGAAGTGGTTTGCAAAGTTCGTAAAACTTCAAGGAGGTCTTGGTTAATTGTAACATTCAACAATAAACATGTGCGGTTCTGATAAGAAACTGGGGGATATACGGGCTCTCATACTCGTTGGCGGGTATGGTACCCGCCTTAGGCCCTTAACGTTGAGTAGACCTAAGCCGCTTGTGGAGTTTGCCAATAAACCTATTCTATTGCATCAGATAGAGGCGTTAGTGGATGCTGGAGTAACACAAGTAAGTTTACAAACACTATTTTGCCGGTTTTACAATCACATAAGTACCATATTAATAAAAATGAATAGTTTGTTGGTTTTGTTGTTATCACGCTGCACTGGCCAACAGATTGAGGTGATTTTTTGAATGGATATACTTATTACCATGATGAGTGACGAAGGTTATTTTTTATCTGGGAAAATCAAATAGTTCCCACGGGTTTAGACTTTGGAAAACCTAAATTCATATGAAGTATATGCAGGCACATCTTGGTTGAGATAAAAAGGTACAGGTACAGCGTTATGCTTGTGTCACAGTTGTTTCAACCATAGATGTTCACTGACGAAGTTCTCTTGCAAGGATCTCGATAGAACAGTTTGGTGCTGCTTGTGACCAGCAGCTTCCAGCAATTGTGTAGCACTTGGCACTTAGAGGGATAGTTGTGCTTTCTTGATACCAATTACCAATCTTCCTGGGAAGTGCGCAATTTGGACAAAACCTTAAAATATAGTACTTAAGAAATATAAATTTATTGCTTTGATTAAGAAATAATATGCATAACTGAAGGCATGAGAAAGTAAACATATTTTGTAAAGGGCCTCTGCCCATGTCAGTCTTTTTGTAGGTCCGATAATCAGACCTATAATTATTTAGCTGAGTTTTGCCACTGATTTTGTAACCGACTCAGTGTCCTTTATTTTCACCTGACTTTGTGTTTGAATTAAGTATTTGTGTGTGCATTTCAATATTGCAATCTGTATGTTTAATTTTTTGCCGACACAAAATTGGTCACTGATTGTCTGACGTGGGCAGAACGCTACCAAACTAGTGTCTAAGTAGTGCCAGATATTAATTAATCAAATACAGTAAAAGCTCCTTATTCGCTCTTGCTACATTCGCGTTTTCACTATTCGCGGATTAAAAAATTGCGACCCAATGCCTATATTTGCGGCTTAAGATTTCTTTATTCACGGATCCAACCCAATATATTTGTGAACGCGCCGTCAAATGGACAAATAAAAAAGTAAAATACATAGAACTTATTACAACTACGCCTGAAGTTGCTAATGCCACTGCTGAGTATCAGTCTGAATTGAAGAAGCTTTTAAAAACTGCCAATCAAGAAAATGTTACAAAATTCTTTAAACCCATTGCCTAAGCCTGAAGATAATAATAATTAATCAATATGGTCAAAAACTTCAATTAAATTGATTTTTTTATATATTTGTTTTTTATTTTGTCACCTAGGAACGTATCCCCTATAATCCATACTAATATTACAAATGCGAAAGTGTGTCTGTCTGTCTGTCTGTCTGTCTGCTACGCTTTCACGGCCCATCTTTTCAACCGATTTTGATGGAATTTGGTATAGGGATAGTTTGTATCCCCGGGAAGGCTATCGGCTACTTTTTATCCCGGAAAATTGAGGAGTTCCCACGGGAATGAAAAAACTTAATTAACGCGGACGGAGTCGCGGGCATCATCTAGTCCCATATAAATTACCATTCCATATTCACGGTTTCTGTATTCGCGGCATATTTACGGAACGTATACCCAGTGAATAACGAGCTTTTACTGTATAAAGTAACTTAACCAGGTCCACTAGTACAGTTCTTGTTACTTAAAAGCTTCTACATCCTTTCGTTGAAGACCTCCCTGGCGCAGTGTTGAGCGCTGTTGTCTAAACGTAGGAGGTCCCAGGTTCGATTCCTGGCATTGTCAATTTGAGAATTTATAATTTCTGAATTCTCTGGTCTGGTCCGGTGGGAGGCTTCGGCCGTGGCTTGTCACCAGTCACCACCTTATTGGCAAAGACACCTTACTGCCAGGCGATTTAGCGTTCGGGTACCATGCCATGTAGAAACCGATTAGGAGTATGGGTTTAATATAACCCTGCCCTTAGACTGCGTCACCACTTATCATCAAGTGAGATGGCAGTCAAGGGCTAACTTTTAGTGGAATAAAAAACAAGATGAGCTCACACTCTGATCATGTTGTAAAATTTTTATTGTTTGAAATGTATTTTGAGTGAAATAAGTAGTTTTAATCTTATCATAATTTACCAATCCATATTATTCTGTAGAATAAAGTTAAGTAAATAACAAGGTCTGATTTCAATCCACTTTAATCATTACCTATTGATAAATAAATGACAATATGAGTCAATCGAGTTTACTAAGATGCCCTTGAGTCATCGGGGTGCTAGTAGAGTAGTAATCATTTTCATTTTCAACTGGATGACTATACTGATGTTTTTCTGTTATATTTCCAGGTTATTCTAGCAGTGTCCTACAGAGCAGAGGATATGGAGAAAGAGTTAACAGAGCAAGTGTCTAAACTTGGTGTCACTCTCACATTTTCCCATGAGACAGAACCTCTGGGAACCGCAGGGCCTTTGGCCTTAGCTCGTGAATTGCTAAGTGCAAGCCCGGAGCCATTTTTTGTACTGAACTCTGATGTTATATGCGAATTTCCATTCAAAGAGCTAGCTAGATTCCATAGGAGTCATGGAAAGGTATTCCTGTTTTGTTTGTAATTCTTAAACTTAAAACTGTCTGTCTGTCTGATGATCCGATTTTGATGAAATTTGGTACAGGGATAGGTTGTATCCCGGGGAAGGACATGGCCACTTTTTATTCCGGAAAATTAAGGAGTTCCTGTGGGAAACGAAAAAACTTAGTCCACGCGGACAAAGTCGCGGGCATTATCTAGTAATCTAATAATTATCAGCTTGCAATATCTACTCTCATCGTTTTTTACAGTATTATTGTAAAAAACAATTTTATAATTATTGTAAACAATAAACTACATATTATATCAAACATAATAATATTATTGAATATATAAATATGACATTAATGAAATAGTAAAGTTTGATATAAAATAATAACAGTAATGGTTGACATGTCATGTGTAAGCTAGGTCTATTATTTAAAAATCATGAATTATTGATCATGATTTTTAAATTCATTAGTTGATAAATATGTATTGTCATTATAATTATTGATAACTTGTACAAAACTTTTTCTGTTACAAAAATTCTTAATTATTAAATAGCAATATTTTAAACATACTAACATCATACTTAAATGCGAAAGTGTGTTTCTTTGTCCTTCAATCACGCCGCAACAGATCAACGTGATTTTTTACGTTTTTTTACAGGTGTAGTTGAGAAACTGGAGACTGACATTTAAAGCTACTTTTTACACTGGAAAATTGTAGAATTCCCGTGGGAGTAAAAAAACTTATTCCGTGCGGATAGAGTCGCGGGAATCAGCTAGTTTTTAACGAAAGTCATAAAAAACATATTTTTTGTTGCAAGGAAGGGACCATAGTAGTGACAAAAGTAGAAGAACCGTCCAAGTATGGCGTGGTAGTGTACAAAGAGGATGGTGAAATCAAACAGTTTATTGAGAAACCACAAGAGTTTATATCTAACAAAATTAATGCAGGTATTTAAAGGAGTAATTTGTAAAAAAATTATCAATATACATAAGTAGATATCACTACATATTGTAAAAAAAAAGTTAAAATCACTATAAATGCCAATAAAACACATATTTTGTCTAATATAAAAAATAATGTTTTTCTGTTTGATACGAGTACTATGCATTTGAGAATCGTTTGAAACTTTATACATTGCTATCAGCACTTACTCGAAAGTCGAAGGTCGTCACATCTACGTGCGTCAAATAGTCATATAATGCTATACTTATGTAGTAATTAGTAGTCACATTATAGAAGTGATTTTCGATTTTATTTCAGGCATATACATACTTAACCCGTCAGTGCTGGATAGAATACAGTTGCAACCAACTTCAATAGAAAAAGAAGTGTTTCCGTTTATGGCTAAAGATGGCCAGCTTTATGCTATGGAGTTGCAAGGGTTCTGGATGGATGTTGGACAGCCAAAGGATTTCTTAACAGGTGCGTATTTTAATTCAAATAAATCTCAAACTAATAATAAAAATATTTTATTGCACACAAAAACAGGAAATGGGTTACAAGAAATAAACATAGTCAAAGCTTTGCATGCAAAGGCGGTCTTATCGCTTAGAGTGATCTCTCACAGACAACCTTTGGTGATAGGAGCAAAGAGAAAGAACAACATGGTGCAAAATCTTAAAATAGACATACTAATACTACATAATAACATAATATATACTCGTACGTATGGCTAAAATAAATATGACTATAAAACAAATAATAAATAATATAAACAGAAACTACATACAATTCTACTTAGATAATAACTAGGTGATGCCCACAACTTTGCATGGATTGAGGTTTTGTTGCTTCCCGCGGGAACTCTACTTTTCCGGGATACAAAGTATCCTATGTGTTTATCTATCTCTGTGCCAAATTTCGTCCAGATCCAATCAGCCATTCTGGTGTGATTCAGTAACAAACATCCATTCATACATCCATCCAAACTTTCGCATAAAATTTGTAATACTAAATAGATTAATTATTCAAACAACTGAAACTATGTGATGTGATATCAACTACAAATATAAATTTTACAGGCATGTGTCTATATCTAAACAGTCTACGACAGAAGGATTCAGACATGTTACACGAAGGGGGCGGTGTGGTGGGCAACGTGATAATTGACCCCACTGCCATCATCGGCAAAGGCTGTCGGATAGGCCCCAATGTGACCATAGGACCCAATGTGGTTGTTGAAGACGGTAAGAAAAGTTAAATTTACCAAGCACTTCTTTTTTATGTAACAAAACGCCAAATAAATTGGACTACAAAAAAAAACACACCAATACGCAAGTGATTTAGAGGTTTGAAAAGTACATGCAGTATACGTATTATTTGCACAACATTGCACAATGGCGATGGCAGAGTCTTCGTTATGTGGAGGTCTTTAAACAGAGTCTAATATGTATTACAACTTCTTGGAGCCATAGTCATGTTATCAAACACTAGATGATGCCCGCGACTTCGTCCGCGTGAATTAAGTTTTTTTGATTCCCGCGGGAACTTCTTAATTTTCCGGGATAAAAAGCCTATGTCCTTCCCCGTGATGTTACCTACCTCTGTACCAAATTTCATCAAAATCGGTTGAAAAGATGGGCCGGGAAAGCGTAGAAGACAGACGGTCAGACATTCACATCAACTGCACATTATCGAAATATTTTATTTCCAGGTGCGTGTATAAAGCGCAGTACAATACTCAGAGGTGCATGCGTGCGTCAACACGCTTGGCTCGATAGCTGCATCGTTGGCTGGAGATCCGTCGTAGGCCGCTGGGTCCGAATGGAAAACTGCACAGTACTGGGTGAAGACGTCATAGTGAAGGATGAACTCTATATCAACGGGGGACAGGTCCTTCCGCACAAGTCGATCGCGTTATCTGTGCCCGAACCACAGATTATAATGTAGGAATGACTGATGTGCTACATTTATCATTAAGCTAATTTTATGACAGATTGTGATTTATTATAACAATCTGTCACAAAATTAAAAAAGTGTGTGTCTGCAATTTACACACGGCAGAAGTGAAACTTCAGAAAAGTAGACTACGAGAGAATGACATAAATATAACTTGTATTCTATCTCATTCTCTCGCAGGCTAAATCCTGTTATGAATATGTTTGTCTCTTTTAAGAGTCGCTTTTTCGTTTCATCGTATTTTCAAATCACAACGATTCTAAAGAAGTTTCACTTCAAAAACATTCAGTGAAGTTGAGTATACCTACGTGATTCATAACTTTATCTAATATTAAAAATGCGATAAACATCGTGATTGGACAGAATCGGGTCTATAGTCCTTTCACAGTTATTTTACCTCTCGCTGGTTGTCTAACCTGAGTATCCCAGTTTTCACTTGAGTTTATTCTGCAGTCCAATCATTTAATCCATTAGAATTTCTATTATGACTAAATAAATAAAGTACACTTTTGTAGGTTCTTTAAATAAGAACTTTGAACTGCAAAATCTTTGATTTTGTATATAGGAGCTTACTCCTATAAACAATCAAAGTGCAAAATAAACTCATATACACTCAGGTTAGCCAACCTTAGAGCGAGAGGACAGTTATGGATTTTAGCCACAGATTTTAGCTTTTACAAAATAAGCTGTACAAGGCAACTTTTATCCCTTTACCGCATGGAATTTTTAATTTAGCTTAAATTAATTTAGGAGATATAAAACACTATAATAATAAAATAAAAATTGGATAATCCAAAAAAACCCGATAGTGTCATATTTGGAACAATATGCAGCCGCGTGCATTTATAATACCGTGCCATATTTGGAACAGCATGCACTTCGAGGTATAGATATCTGAATATATATATTATATATATGTATATTAAATTAATTATATTTTCATTAGACATATTTTAGATACATGTCTCTAATAATGTCTATTTACTCGGAACAGATAAACCGTGCATAATAATATGTGCAGTTATAATGTGGGATTTATTTCTTTATTCAATTAAACGAAATCATACAATTATTGTAATGTTAATGAATGAAATGATTGAAAACAGTTGCGGTCTTTATTTATTTATTTATTAAATCTTTATTGCACACAAGAACACGAAAATAAACAAGACATTAAAACAACGAACTAGGACTACACAGTATGCAAAGGCGGTCTTATCGCCTAAGGCGATCTCTTCCAGACAACCTTTGGTGACAGGATACGAGAATACAAACGGGATGGTGCGCAAACTTTAAGTATAAAGGTACATACATATTAACTACAAACAATATTACCTACATATATACATTCATAAATAAATATTATACTATATAATATAATAAATATGAATAAATAAATACTATACTAGGTAAGTATATATAATAAATATGAATAAATAAATATAATACTATATATATAATAAACATGAATAAATAAATATTAACATAGAATGACTCACTATATAACTACTGAGATAGATAAAAATCCTTCAAACGACTTTTAAAAATATTAAGTGATTTGGATTGTCGGATATCTGCAGGAAGAGAGTTCCAGAGCTTGGCGCAGCTTACCGTGAACGAGTTGCCATAAAACTCCGTTCGACTGAGGGGTATTTCAAGCTTATTATCCACACTGGAGCGCAGTAAAAACGCACTATTCGCTCCAAGAAAGTGACAACGTTCTTTTAAGTAGACTGGAGTTTGTGCATGATACAGTATACCGTAGAGAAGCGATAGAAGGTGTAAGTTTCTCCGCTGGCCGACTGACAGCCATTTTAGTTGATTTCGGTACTGAGATACGTGATCATACTTTCTTAAATTGAAAATGAAGCGAATGCACATATTCTGCAGCCTCTCGAGTTTGTTTAGAAGCTCCTGAGTTAGATCCGGGTAACAAACGTCTCCATAGTCTAATAATGGTAGTAGCAAGGTATTTGCTAGGGCAATTTTAGTTTTGATGGGCAGAAGGTACTTCCACCGCCTAAGATAGCCAATTGTAGCAAAAACCTTGCGACTTACTTCAGCCACTTGCGGCTTCCAAGAGAGCGAACTGTCTAAAACTAGGCCCAGATCCTTAACAGTGTCACTAAGCGGTAGCAGCACCCCATCGAAACTAATAGCAGGTAAATTATTTAACCTAGATATCAATTTGGGGTTGCCCAAAATAATGGCTTGAGATTTAATGTCTTTTTGATGGTAAAGTATATTCTTCGTCATCTGACGTGTTTTCGTCTTCACTGTCTTCAGGAATTAATGTAGTAATAGCACGACGCTTGCGGTGATTCATTGCATCTGTAGGTAAATAAAATATTCTAATTATAATTTTATAAAGTTATATCCAATTATTATTCTATTGACAAAACTACATAACACCACATTTTTAAAATATACATTTGGCTAGTAAAACAATATTTAAAAATAATGTACAATATGATTACTATTCCATAATTAGTAATAACCGTTATTGCATAATGTTCCATATTTGGTTACAACCGTTATTGCATAATGTTCCATATTTGTCAAGGCCTTACAACCTTTAGTGCATGGAGTTCCATATAAGGAACAATGTTTTACACTAATTTTCATTATAATGTGGCTGATTTTACTTACGTGTTTTACCATAGAATCTTTACAGATCCATTTTTCTTGCGTTAAAACCATAAAACGAATTTTTAGAACCCAAAATACGGGTGAAATTAGTCTTTCAACCACTCTAAGCTCGCTCACCACAATTAATGGCCGAATTTCAAGTTCTGTCATCAAAATATAGAACCATCGACAACTCAGATGATCAGCCATTTAAGTTTTACGTTCGGATACACGCATCAAACTTATGGTTGTATGAATCATAGAGCAAACATGCCGCAATTTCTATATTTAAATTTGGAACACTACCTATTTTACATGCGGTAAAGGGTTATGTCCAGTGACAATATTAATCGGGTTTCTAAAGTTACCCAATTTCACGATTATTTTTTATTCCTACATTATATTTAATTTATTCCAGAATATTAACATTTGCAATTTATTTTAATTATTTAATTTGATAATTTTAATTAATTTAGTCTACTATATTTGGGGTTGTTTCAAATTTATATGGAGCCTGGGCCAGGTATTTGTACGGTATTTCAAAATGTTCGGGGTCATAAAATAGTAACATTTTTTTCTTTATTTCTTACTAAAAAGTTCAATTTACGAGGTACAATGCGAAATTATTTTGCAAAATAAAAGCGCAACAACATACGTCCATTTTGACATTGACGTATACTCGTATTACACGTGTCATAAAATTACCTACCGTAAAGTCAGATTGATGGATGGATGCGCTGCGAGAGTTGCTATTCTACAAATGTACTTAATTAAACATTTTATTTTTGTACCTGTTAATCACTGTAAAACTGCCAAAAAGCATATTTTATTTTGTTTTCTATGATTTTATACTATTTTTTGGAATACTGTACAAGTACCTGGCCCAAGATGAAACAACCCCTTTGATAAATATGTATCTACTTTGTTACTTAGTATTAATTCTTAATAAACAAAATATTATTTTATCATCACATATTTTAAGAGTTTTAGTTTTATTAGTACCTATGCATCTTGGGTATATAATATATTTCTTATAAGAAATTTAGTTATTTTTACTTAGCTTAATATATTAATAAATAATAATAGGTAGGTACAATCAAATATTCTTCAATGAGACTTTTTGTGACATGTACAAACAAGATATAAAACATTCCATACATTTATACAAATAAACTATTGAACTTGACCATGGTACAATAAATAATAAAATTGTAAAGTATAACGTTCTTGCTGCCAGTTTCCAAAGAAAATGTAATTTTGTAATATTAAAAATAAGCTCCAAAATGACATTGCATTGCGGTGTTATAATGGCAATGATGGCAATAAATGGCATGAAATACTACCTTTATATTATTATATCTTTTAGCTTTTAGTACTATGATTCCTCATTCTATTATACTTGTTACCTTGTAAGAGTATGTAATACACTAGAAACATATTTTATCGCAGCCTTAAAAATATGGAATTCTGTCAGATAATGTTCATTAGAAATTAGAATACTAGGTGATGCCCGCGACTTCGCCCACGTGGATGTCCGGCACCCTGATTACGTAAAATTTGCAGTAGCGACAGCAGTAGCAATGCGACAGCAATCACTACGCGATCGGTCGCAAAACGTCACTAGAATTCGTATTACGCAAGCCGATCGCACGTCTATTGCTCGCCTGTCGCAGAATGCACTTTTCATGCACTTTTGCTATCGATAGCCGCTGTTACGTAATACAAAATGGCCGTTTGACAGCAGCGATCGCGAGATTTACGCCTGTCGCAAGCCTGTCGCGAGATACGTAATCAGCCCGCGGGTCCTGCCCCCCGATTATGTAAGAATTGTCGATCAAATCGTAAAAGTTCGGCGTCAAAGTAAAATAAACCATAGTAGGTACCGATTCTCATACGTTTAGGTATGTACGATACCCTAAACGTATGAGAATGGATCACGAACTTGAGCTCTAATTTAATTCTTAGGGTTATTTTACTTTGACGCCGAACTTAGACGTTTGGATCGGCCATTCTTACATTATCGGGGGGTTGTTCTGGGATAAAGAGTAGCCTATGTCCGTCCCTGAGATGCCACTTATATCTGCACGAAATTTCATCAGAATCAGTTGAACAGATAGGCCGTGAAAGCGTAGCAGATCAACAATTTACTACTTGAAGCCCGCGAATTCGACCGCGTGGGTCACAGAGTAGGTACTTTGTCTTTAGGCATGGCCGCATGGGTTAACCTTTTTAAGAATCCCATGGGAAGTCTCAAGTCTGATTTTCCGAGACAAAAAGCAGCTTATGTTATTGTCGTTAAATTAATTTGTGGACCCCATATACATTGTTTTATTTTGCTGGCAAGGATTCTTTAGCGAGACATACTAATGAGTGAGAAGAGTAAAATTGCTTTTTAAGTTTTCGTTAACTAGCCTTTGACTAAATGTAAAAGTCTGTTCGTTTTCATACGGTCGCCTTTGACCGCACCGCCGCGGCACGTGCCGCATTTTGTCAAAGGCACCGCCATGACATCAAGCTCACCGCTTTCCGCCGTACAGGTACAGGAGAATTTCGCATATTACTTATTTATTATTTAATTTTATTTCGCATATTTGAATTTATAATTTCTGAATTATCCCTGGTCTGGCCTACCCTACCGGCAAAGACGTGCCGCCAAGCGATTTAGCGTTCCGGTACGATGCCGTCTAGAAACCGAATGGGGGTATGTTTAATATAACTGCCATGCCCCTAACAGGTTAGCCCGCTACCATCTTAAACTGCATCATCACTTACCATCAGGTGAGATCGCAGTCAAAGGCAAACTTGTAGAGATTTTAAAAAAAATATTACATCGAGCCGCCGAGCCGCGGTGAAAGGTGGTTTTTATTGACTCTGCTATCTGCTATATATATATCTACCTATTGTTTATGTATACTTTTTACCTTTTTTCTACCTAACTTGTGTTTATTATTTACTAGCTGATGCCCGCGACTTCGTCCGCGTGGATCGAGGTTTTTCGGTTCCCGCGGGAACTCCTTAATTTTCCGGGATAAAAAGTAGCCTATGTGCTATTCCAGACTATAATCTATCTCTGTGCCAAATTTCATCCTGATCCGTTCAGACGTTGGGGCGTGATTGAGTAACAAACATCCATCCATACATCCATCCAAACTTTCGCATTTATAATATTTATTATTTGATTTGATATTCGTATTTTATTACAATAACCATCAGAATAAATAACATAGTATTCTTTTTTTTATTCTTAGAATAGAAAAACATTTAGTTAACAAACACAGTACACAAAAGCAGAATAATAAAATAAAAGCAAAATAATAAGTGTCTGCAGCCCCTGCGGGTGTACCGACACTATGATAGCGAACGCACTATATATAGTCAAAGGTTAAAGTCACAGGAGTAGACTGTAAAAGATCAGAACCCAGAGCCGTAAAGGCAGAAAAAAAAAATCTGTGACAACTGACAAGTGACAGCTGACAAATGACAATTGGTGGCGCCAAAATCAGCGAGTAGGTAATTATTGTTCATGTTGTTTTGTTTGGTGCTAAATAATTATTTATATAATATATAATATTGGTTTTGTTTGTGATAATTATTATATTATCTTTGAAGAAATATGTCTAAACGTAATAGCAGTGCAGCTTCGAATACATTGTTTAATTATTTCACCAAAACACCGCCTAGTAATAAGAAAGCAAAGCTGAATGGCGATGCCGATAATTCAATCAAGTTTGTAAGCAGCAAAGAGAAGATAGCTGAAAGTAAGTGTGTGTACTGAAATAGATTTAAACATTACCAACTGCTCTGTACGGTATTACATTTATTCACCTAGGTAATCGTTTTCTACGCGATATATCCATCCTACCTTAATCGCTTAGCAGTACTTAAGTACATCTTTACCGGCAGGGTGGTAGCTAACCACGCTGAAAGCAGCTCCCACCAGAGTATGCCTAAGCTAAATTGCTTTAGCTGGGAAATCCACTATCTACTACTTAAAATACCATAAAAGTCACCACATGTTAGATCATCAACAATTATTTATGTTTGCCTTGCAGATAAGAAACGTGAAAGGACACCCACTATATCACCAGAGGTAAATGAGAATAGTAGTGACAGTGAAGAAGAGGCACCCATATCTAACAAGAAAAGGAAAAGGATTAGACTTAATCCTGTGGATTCTGATGATTCAGATGTTGAAAATAAAAGTGAGACGAGTTATGATTTAAATTAAAGGAAAAATATTGCTTTTGTGTTGGCTAAGTTATGGAACTTATGACAATTGATATAACAGTTCAGAAACCATGATTCTACTGAAAAAAGCTAGCATCAAGCTCAGCAGTTATCCATTATGTTATTACAAATACAACAGTGTGTTTGTTTGCCCTACAAATTACAATACTTCTGTAGATCAATGGATCAATGTTACATACATTGATCCATTGATTGCAAGTATATTGTTGAGGACCTGGAAAGTGATGTAGGTTTCTTCTTCCTGAAAAATCAAAGAGTTTCCCGTGGGTATAAGACCTAAATCCACCTAGTTATTAATAATTTTATGAAACTTTTTGTTTAAAGTTAACGCCACATCTTAATCAAGTTCTCTTCACTGTTATTTTCCAGTTGATTAAAACAGTTTCACATTATTTCAGCAGATAATAAAATCGAGTCATCAGAGGAGAAAGTATCCCTTGGAAAGAAATTGCAAGAAAGTTTCAGATATGATCCTGGAGACTCCCCAAAGGGCAATAAAACCAAGAGAGTTATTACTAATGATGTGTGAGTTATAAATCCTTTCCTTTTTAATTTACCATGGATCTCTTTGAAACAGAGGATTTTGGCCATATTCAGAACACATTGGCCAAGTTTAAATTTGTTATTTTAACACATATTTATGAATCATTAACAACTACACAGGTTTTCTCAATGTTTTCCATTGTTTTTGTTTGTTAAATTGAGTGATATCTAATTGTGTTAAGTAAATAGGATTGAAATCTCTAACCCCTTAATATGAGGCAGTCATCTGAATAACTAGACTATCCCTGCTAATATACCCACCTAGTAGTTACCCACTTGTTACTGCTATTTCAAGGTCTTTTCCCCTTAAAAATTTGGGTCTATTTTGAATTCAAGTTCTCAATAAACATTTGATAATTTCAGACCTCAAATAAAAACGGAACCTCAGGACACACCGGCTGGACAATCATTAGCAGACGAAGGCAGCTGGGTACACTGTAAGCTAGATTGGTTGAAGCCAGAGAAGATAAGAGATGCCCACAAACGTAAACCTGATCATCCTGACTATGATCCCTCAACGTTATACGTACCTCCAGACTTTATGAAGACTCAGACACCAGTGTGTACCTAAATGCTATCTATTTCTCTCTTTGCATTGATTCTTCCAATAATGGTAGACATCTTTTAGGATAATAAATAATTAATTAATATGTGTTATACTAGTGTAGATTTTACAGGCAACACCAAGTGAAATTAAACTCGCGACATCTCTCTACTCTTTATCTATTAGTAGAGATTGCTTCTAAGCAATTAGTAGACAAGTAGAAATTGCTTCTAAGTTATTAGTAGACAAGCCTCAGCGACATACTTGAAAAAAAAGGGGTGTAAATGGGGGAGACTAGGGATTAGAGATAGTAGAGTCAATACAAGCCTCAGGTTGTCTTTAAAACATCACTTTAGTGAAAAAGCGGCCTTTGCGCATTACCATGGTGTCCTGTCTTTTGTTTTGTATGCATAATTTTGTATGTGTTAAGATGCAATAAAGACTTAGGTATACTACTACTACAAGACATGAAATTAAAAAAATTTGAAAATAGATTCCTTGTTCCTCCTTTACGTTCTACCACAGAACAGCAAGACACCGTCAGTGTTGGCATCCTTATGTGGTTGACGTTCAGTCAGCTCGAACGACACGGTTCTGCTCTACGTGTATGATTCGGACCGCCAGTATGTGGAATACCAATTGAGTGCATGTATTCCCTGCCATGTATAACTTAAGTACCTTCAAGGCAAGAGTGAATAGGCACCTTCTAGGCAAGCGCGCTTCAACCTAGACCTCATCATTGTTTTGTATTAAGCATGATTGTCGTCAAGCATAAGCCTATTCTTTGATTATAAAAAAAAAAGATCTTGCTCCGTTTCTAAAGTACCCTTGGGCCGAGCCTGACGGTAATGTTTGTCATTCCAGGCGCACAAGCAATGGTGGGAGATGAAGTCTGAACACTATGACTGTGTGTTGTTCTTCAAAGTGGGCAAGTTCTATGAGCTATACCACATGGACGCAGCCGTTGGTGTTAATGAACTCGGCTTTTCTTATATGAAGGTAGGAATATTTACTACTGACTAAATAGGATAGAATAGGAAAATCTTTATTGGCAGCTATAAACACAAAATGTACGAAATAAAAAAATTAAAAACTATACTAAATATTTAATAACTACCTACCTACTTAGGTTAAAAAGCTTAATGTTGTGTATTCAACAACATTAATCTTTTTTACTGGTTAATCGTTTTTAACTTTTCCTTTTTGTACTTTTTCTCAAGATGAGTGTACTTCTAGACAAGGGTTTTCTCTGAGAACAAGAAAAGTTTTGGTCACACAACATAGTCCACCACACTGGCCAAGCGCAGATTGGTAGACTTCACATAGCTATGAGAACATTATGGGAAACTTTCTGGTATGCAGGATTCCTCACAAGTTCCTTGACAGTTATAGCAAGTGATATTTAATTATTGCTTCATATACACATGAATCTGAACATTTAGAGGCCCAGGATCGCCAAAATGAAAGAACGACCTACCTCGCCTTTGGTAGAAAACTGCATATCTACCTAAAAATTTGAAATTGGAGTGACATAGTTTTGTAGTGAAAATTCTGCCATTTTCCTCCGTTACTTCCCGGTCACCCCGCAGGGATGGTCTCTAGACGCCTCCGTCGAACGACTGGTAGCAAAGAACGTATTAGTAAGGTCCAAAAGTTTCCCACCTACCCACATTGCATTAATCAGAGCTACGAAACTTTCATGTCATTCAATTACTGGACTTTTTATTACCTACTGACAAAAAAATTATAAAATTATTTCATGTAGTTCCAGTGATATAGAATATCTTATAAAATCCACGTAAACACAAGGAATTCAAACCGCCGCGCACCCGACCAGGCCCGCGCCCGACCCGCGCCCGCTCCCTGTGTGTTTTGGCCTTAAGCAAAGTCTGAGCCAAGTCAAAGTACGCTCTGTAGATCTCAGCATTAGACTGCTATTAGTGTTCTTGGATTCTGGAGCGATTATTTTATTTTAGGGTGATTTCGCGCACTCCGGTTTCCCCGAAAGCGCGTACGCGCGTATGGTGTCCACACTTGTGTCCAAGGGATATAAGGTTGCGCGCGTGGAACAGACCGAAACTCCTGATATGATGCAGGAGAGATGCAAAAAATGTGAGTGACAGTTTAATGTGATTGAATTAACAATGTTTTATTTTTTCTACTAGAAGATGCTCGTGACTTCTTCAGTGGATTAAGGTTTTTGATTCCTGCGGAAACTCTTATTATCCGGGATAAAGTGTATGTAGCCTGTGTGCTAATTCAGGCTATAGGCTAACTCTATTCCAAATTTCAGCCAAATCAGTTCAGTCATTGTGGCGTGGAGCAGTAACAAACATCCAAAGTACAAACATACTAACAATAGTAAACTGTAAAACTATAGTAAATTGTTAAGGAGTGTTTGTTAAAAATGGTTAATAAGTACGAGTAGGTATGTTACCTTCAAACAAAAGATTCGTACATGCTATCATACATACAATATTATCAAATCGGAAATGAGGAAATCTATAGTATAACTAAAGTAATCAACATATTATCTCGAGTTGTTGAAACTGAAGTGGCAATGGGCGGGGCTTATAGTTCGACGAACCGATAGACGTTGTCGTTGGGTCCCAGTGCTGGAATGATGAACTCGCACTGGAAAGCGCAACATTAGTAGACTCGGTGGACGAACGACATCAAACGAGTCACAAATCGTGGCAGGTGGAAATCCATACAAGAGACCTCTTTTTTTTTAAAAAACTATTGCACACAAGTACACGCAAATAAAGAAGACAATAAAACTATGAATAGGACAATACAGTATGCAAAGGCGATCTTATTGCCTAAGGCAATTCAGACAACCTTTGGAGACAGGAGAAGAGAAAACAAACGGGATACCTATTTCAAGCAGTGGACGTCTTTCGGTTGACGTCAACGACAAACTAAATAATTTTATTGATCCGTGTAATTTTCAGATGGTCTAACCAGCAAATATGACAAAGTGGTGCGTCGAGAAATCTGCCAAGTGAGCCTCCGGGGCGCTCAGGCTTTAGGACTCCAGGACAGTGGGCCCGCGCAGGCGGCTTCCGAACATATGCTTGCGATCGCTGAAGAGGTACTTTTTACACTTTCCAATCCTTCTAGAAGCTTCTAGAAATAGAAAGTCTTAGGCAATGGCGTGCTCAGAAATAAATTATAGGCCAGGTCTGGTAGATATTTATCTCAATCTTGTTTATATACGAGTAGATAGGGATAAAGATGCTCTTATTTCATAATTCCCCAAAATTATAAAAAAAAATATAAAAAAATACTTCTAAGGTATTTTCGTCGTTTTTTTTGCTTTAATACGGTTCTTACTTCCCACCACCACCTCATACAATAATTGATCTATTTACTTATATGAAATAATAATTAACCTATTTACTTATTGGAAATTGGCTCCATATTCATTTATGTTTTGCGAGGCTATTTTTGCTTTTCAGGAAAATAATGGTCGCAGCACATACGGCGTTTGCTTTATAGATACCACGATAGGGCAGTTCCACATGGGACAGTTCACTGATGACAAACATTCTTCGCGACTGCTCACTACGCTCGCGCATTACCCGCCAGCTTTGGTATGACTTATTATTTAAAATAATACACTGAAAAAAATATCTTAACAAGCTGATGCCCGCGTCTTCGTCCTTGTTGTTTAATTCTCGCGGGAACCCTGTAATTCGAAACTCACATTCGTATTTATAATATTAAGTTAGGATTATCTCTTGGGCTGTAAAATTGATAAAAATTTCATTTCTACATATTATCATCATGACATTTCTATGTAGTCTTACTACTGCTTTTTAACTTATAGTGTATACTGTATATTTTGTGTGTGCAATAAAGTTATCTAAATTAAAAAAAATGTAGTTTGCGCACCATCCCGTTTGTATTCTCTTCTCCTGGTCTCCAAAGGTTGTCTGGTAGAGATAGCCTTAGGCGATAAGACCGCCTTTGCATACTGTATAGTTCTATTCGTAGTTTCAATGTCTTCTTTATTTCCGTGTACTTGTGTGCAATAAAGATTTAAATAAATAAATAAATAAAAATCTATTATTAAGTATTCTTTCTAGATCATCTTCGATCGTAAACACACAACCGCGCGGACCAGCAAACTACTAAGCACGCATTGTCACAACGCACGTAGGGAGTCCGCCAATATGTGGGCGCCGGAGAAGACGCTCAAAACACTCGCCGAGAAGTATTACAAGACAGACGCGGATGGCGACTGGCCGGAGGGGATCAGGCCGTTTTTGCATGAAGGTAATATTTTTTCGGGTGGTCGCGGGATCAAACTAAAATTGTTCAAAACTGCTATAAATCCATAGCACGTTACGGACTATAAACTATAAATCTTTAGCGTACCTACTATTAAATACGCTATGTTATAACGCGCTTGTTATAAGCGTGCGGGCCGCCGGCCGGCGCGATATGTCTTGCAGCACGCTAAATTTCGTAGCGCGCTAAATTTTGTAACACGTTACATGTCAGCGAGACTAACCATCGGGCTCGGCCAGCGGCAGCGCGCTACCGGAAGGCGGGCCCCGCTACAAGTGCAAGTGCTACGGGGCGCCGCGCGCAATCTAACGATATTCTTGGCGCCGTAGCGTCATGGCGGCTCCTCACATAGCACGCTATCCGCGTTATGGAAAGATAGAGCGCTATGATATTGCGCTACGTGCTATATTATATAGACCAAACCTCTAACATTTCGGAGTTATTAAAAAACTAGACGATGCCCGCGACTTCGTCCGCTTGGATTAGGGTTTGTTGATTTCCGCGGGAACTCTTTCCGCGGTATAAAAAGTAGCCCTAGTCCTTCCCCGGGATACAATCTACCCCTGTACCAAATTTCATCAAAATCGGTTGAGCAGTTGGGCCGCGAAATCGTAGCAAACAGATTCACTTTCGCATTTATAATATTAGTATCATCGATATATATGTTGGTACTAGATGGGCCCTTTCATAGAAAAAAGTTGGGCGTCCGACTTGTAGGGCATGCCCCTCACCTGTATAAGCCTGTCCTTGTCCCCGCCATAGCGCTGTCCCGCTTTTCAGACTATGTAGATGTTGTTAGTGAAATAGGTCCACATTCTTTGTTTGTCAGGGCCCGTCTATGTAAATTGAGGTCGTTGATTAGTATGGATTACATATCATGCCCAAATGAAAACTGCATTCCCAAAAGTTCTTCCAAGTGTGTGGGTTGTAAAAATTAAAATTGATACTATATTAAAGAAACGTCCTTTTTATAACCCTGCAATGTAAACTATGCACGGCAACATCTGTATTTAGTTTTGTAATTTTTTAATTTTTTAATTTTTTTTATTTGAACCACCAACAGAATTACAAGTAGTATAGATATACAAAATATTAGATGGCTTAGGCAATAAGTAAACATGCAATTCAATTTATAGGTAGTTACATCATGCAAATAAGACAGTCGTACATAATTAACACAAGTTTACAAATATTATTAATAAATAATATTATTAGTAATAATGTGGATGAAACACTACACAATGTACACACTGCAGTTATCATACTTAATATTATAAACTAGCTGATGCCCGCGACTTCGTCAGCGTGGATTGAGGTTTTTCGGTTCCCGCGGGAACCCTTTAATTTTCCGGGATAAAAAGTAGCCTATATGTTATTCCAGACTGTTATCCATCTCTGTGCCAAATTACATCCAGATCCAATCAGCCGTTCTGGCGTGAAAGAGTAACAAACATCCATACATCCAGACTTTCGCATTATTTATAAATATTAGTATCGATGCGAAAGTGTGTTTGTTTGTTGGTTTGTCCTTCAATCACGCCGCAACGAGGCAACGGATCGACGTGATTTTCGGCATGGGTATAGTTGAGGACCTGGAGAGTGACATAGGCTACTTTTTATCCCGGAAACGATTCCCTCGGGAATCAAAAAACTTTAACCACCCGAACGAAGTCGCGGGCATCAGCTAGTTACTTATATTACAGGCGATGCATTAGGTCTGACTCCAGCCGCTAACTGCTACCTAGCAATCAAAGCACTAGGTGGCTGTGTGTCCTACCTCACAGACTGTCTCCTAGACCTACAAATCCTAGGCATGGCACAGTTTGAGCAATATTCACCCCCCGACGTGCTAAACACGACCTTAGCACCTGAAGATAAGGTTGAGGATCAATGGAGAGGCGGTAATACGATGGTGTTAGATGCTATTACGTTGAGGAACTTGAGGATAGTCCAAGATGAAGGATGTCTGTATGATAAATTGAATTTCTGCTCCACACCAATGGGTAAAAGGTGAGTACTATATATTTAAGAATACACACCATTTTTGTGCTCTCATGATCTAAAATGAACTGTCAGTGATTTCGACATACGTGCCCTTTATTGAACTTATGGTTGTTTTCGCGCTCAAAACCATTTCTACATCCAGTCTGCCTCCAGTCTGCCAGTCTGATTTTCACTGTACTTTTGCAGATGAATATAGTATACTATGAATATAGTAGGTCTGTATTTTAGGCTACTTTTTATCTTGGAAAAAAAGGGTTCCTTTGGGATTATAAAAATCCATATGTGCAATATTTTTTTGTAGTGTAGTGTATCATAAAATTGTTTATCTACACTAATGTTATAACATTCTACTTATGTTTCCAATACTTGACTTATAATTACTACTGTTATAGCGCAGATAACAAAACACTAAATTTAAGCAATTTCACATGATGGTATAATATCCACATCGATATCGTAAAATCTCATTATAACATCAATAAAACGCGACCAATTAACCTGGCGAGCCTTATGTCAAAATCCTCATACAAGTTGTATAAAATTTGATATTAGGATATTAGGCTGGCTTTTGAAAACAGTTGGGTTATACGTGAAAACTTCGTCGAAACTACTAAACTTACATACACAAAACTCTTTGGTAAGATCTTGTGCCAATTAAATAAAAAACGAACAGCGCGCGCTCGCTCCTGATTGGCCCTGCGCGCGCAGCTGCGCTCTCATTGGTTAGATTTTAATGGCGGCAAGTTCACTGTGACAATACACGTACGCGTGAACTATTGTCAGCTTTTACTCTTGTTGTTTGATAAATTGCATTAGTGAAGATAAAGTAGTGTATGCAACTGCATATAACACGGGTATTAAAACACTCGTTACTATTATGAAACTCGCTGCGCTCGTTTCATAAACTCACACTCGTGTTTTAATACCCTTCATTATATGACAGTTGCATAAACTACTATTTTGGATTCTAATTTCGGTTTTGATGCTTAATTTCCATAATATACAATGTATGTTTATCTGTCTGTTACCTTTTCATGGCCTAACAGCAAGTCCACTAATAACGAAATTTATCCCTACAAACCAGAGATGGGCATGCATGTTGCATGGGCACAAATTCAATAAAATAGTACTTGGTCCTACAGAAACTTAACTTTCATTAAACAAAGGGCTAGTTTTTTTTCTATTAATTAGTAATTACCAATGACTATTTCCAGGTTGCTTTACCAATGGGTTTGTTCGCCCAGTTGCAACTTATCAGTGATCAAGGAGAGACAGGAGGCAATAAAGGCGTTATTCGAAAACCAGGAACTATGTCAGGACGCTAAGAATATATTGACTACTTTGCCTGACTTGGATAGACTTTTGGCCAAGTTAGTGACCATTTTCTTTTGTATAATTTATTTTAAAAAAACTTAAATTAATGTTAATTTAAAATGAGAAAATAATTTTAAAAACTTAATTACAGTAGATTTCGGGTATAACGACGATTAAGGGACCGCTCTATTTTCGTCGTTATATCCGGAAGTCGTTACAGGCAAGGTAAAGAGATACAGACACGTACACATGTATAGTTTATATTCATTTATTATTGAAAATATTTGCAAACATAATTATTAACTGGTACTTTTAAAAAAATGTGTAATATTAGTTTGCTTCAATTTACCTCCGAAACGTACGCGCTTCCCTACCTACTTAGCTGATATCTATAAACAAAAGGTAAAGGTCTCCCATTGAATTATTATCTATAATTCCTCAAAGAGGTCTCCACACTTGCTGACCATCTGTGTGGATGTTAACAAAAAATATGAAATGTTTGTGAAAGAAAGAAATCTTTTGTGTCTTTGGCGGCCGACTCCGGTCGCAATATCTGCATGGGATTTCTAGGAATTTGTTACAAATGATTCATTAAAAACAGTCTCTACACCCGAACTCGGCGTTACATCCAAAGTCGCTATAGCCACATGAATTTTGTACTAAAGTATGCTTTAAATTCAAGGGACTTAGATTTAACGTCGCTATAGGTAAATGGTCGCTACAACCAAGGTCGTAATAAATGAAATCCACTGTAATTATAAATGAGAGTCAACTGTGTGAATTAAATATTACAATATTTGACATTTTGTAACTCTCAACTGCTTAAGTGTACCTATGTAACGTAACTGCTTTGTGTAACCCTGCAGAAGGATTTTAGTACGATTTCTGTAAGACTAACGGCGATCGTTTAGATTAGATCGTGCTAATTTTCTTCAACAACTACCTACAGACAAGGGTTAGGTAATATGTTTGTGTGGGATTCTTTATTCAAATTCTCTCATATGGCTCATAGTGTTACAATAAGTAGTAAAAAATTTTTTTGGTACCCTTATGGAGTCGTACCGTATGATAGAGATATTCAACACAAGGATTTAAGATTTATGCATAAAAATCCTTTTTTCCATACTTAGATTATACATGCGAATGGGTGTCTGTCTGTCTGCTACTCTTTCACGGCCGATCTTTTTAACCGATTTTGATAAAATTTGATACAAATATAGGTTGTATCACGGGGAAGGATAGGCCTTTTGTCCCGGAAAATTAAGGAGTTCCCGAACGAATACAAAAAAATCCACGCGAACGAAGTCGCGAGCCCATGATATAAGACGTTAAAATATAAAAAAATAGATAAAGATAAGTTTTATTTGCTTGAATATGGGTACACTTGAGTATGGGTACGTTTGAGTTTATTGCAATAGAAGATTTAGAGGCTTCTGGTTAAACTTCAAATGGTTTTAGAATACACGCTCTGGGAAACCTTAACAAGTCAAAACACCATCCTGACTCGCGAGCAATATTCTACGAAGAGAAAACGTATTCTAAGCGAAAAGTACTAGACTTCATATCTGTGCTCAACGGTTTCACCGCAGCTCTGAAACTGGCAGAGCTATTCAGCGATACAGATTCTGATATGTTGAAGAGAATAACTCAATTCAGCCCGGATGGAAGGTTTCCTGATTATAGGGATACTTTGAAGTTCTTTAAGGTAAGGCAATGTTTGAATTGAAGGGAATTAAAGAAATGTAACATGTTTATTTCTTTTGAGTTCTGTCAGTAAAAAGAGATGTGATAGCTATTATGCTTAATATAACACATAAACAAATGTGGTTTGTCAAACCTAAGCTACTTCACCATTTTTATATTTTATTAATTTTCGCCGAAATACTGCTTGGTCTGCTGAATCGCATAGATAATAATATGGTTGTACTCTTCTTACCTATAGGACAGAATGCTTAAAAGTACCATAAAAGTTACAGAAGAATTACTCCACAAAGACGTTTAAATGAAAAGCGGGTTTTGATACCACGTAATAAAATGCAATTCAGCTCAAACAGCTTTGCAAACGAAATTCTTTAAGTATCTACATATCCCATATTTTTCTATCGCGGAGCTCGAACAGCTTCCTTCTGACGCGACGCGTCTAGCGTTAGGGTTGCCTTCTAACGTCTTGTAATGAATAAGGTCTTCAGAGTGATACGTCCGTAATATCTTTATTAGAGTTGAAATAAACAAAAATTAATTATTAAATATCTATATATCTATACTAATATTATAAAGGGGTAAAGTTTGTGAGGTTGTAGGGGGTAATGATCTGGATCTACGGAACCGATTTTGAAAGTTCTGGTACCGATAGAAAGCCACATTATTTGTGAGTGTCATATGCTATATATTAACCCGCAAAATTACGGAGTTCCCGTGGGAATTTAAAAAAATTATTTCACGCGGACGAAGTCGCGGGCATCTGCTAGTATCTAATAAAATTATTATTTATAACTAGCTGATGCCCGCGACTTCGTCCGCGTGGATTGAGGTTTTTCGGTTCCCGCGGGAACTCTTTAATTTTCCGGGATAAAAAGTAGCCTATGTGCTATTCCAGACTATAATCTATCTCTGTGCCAAATTTCATCCAGATCCGTTCATCCGTTGGAGCGTGATTGAGTAACAAACATACATCCATACATCCATCCATCCAAACTTTCGCATTTATAATATTTATATTTGATAATGAGTAATAGTAACGAAAACGTGTAAAGTCAAATGTATTTCACAATGCGCGCGCGACACTCGACTGACCCGAGTGCCGTAGACGGATCGCGCCGCCGCGCGTGCTGTAGGTACCTATATATCTCACGTAGTTCACACGTGGCAAATGAGCCAGGCCGCACGTTTACTTGATGAATCAATGCGGGCCTGCTTTGACCCCCACGTCACGTCACTACAGTACTGTACTGTACAATGTATAATGCATTCTGATAGATTATTTCATTTAGAGAGAGATTTTTCCATAGGAAGCTTTCAACCAAAAAGAGGCGGAGAAAGAAGGACGCATATTGCCCGGAGCGGGGGTAGACCAGGAATACGATAGCACGCTACAAACTATCAAGGAGATTGAGGACGACTTGAAGGAGTACCTCGCTGAACAAGAGAGGTACTTTAGATGTAGGGTAAGTGTTGACATCAAACTCAAACTATTCAAATAAACTTATTAAAAGTGCTTTCGAATTGTCGAGTGAATCTACCACTCGTTCGGAATGCCTTCCGAGAAGCAAGCCAGAAAGAACCTCTGTGGTTGCTGTTTTAAAAAAATATATAAATTCATTTACAATTACATCAATATGTAGATACATAAGTAACCGCAGTCCTAAGCACTGCTGGAGCGAATCAAATCCATGCCCTTTTTAACCGACTACCAAAAAAGGAGTAGGCGCGTATGTTTTTTTTTCTTTTTTTTAAATGTATGTCGGTTCATATCTCCGTGGTTTCTAAACCGATTTGAAATTTTTTTTTTTCAGTGGTTAAAGGAAGCTCGCGAGGTGGTCCCATAAAAAATTCTGACACCAAATCCTTAATCCTGATGCTGTAAGTGTACCGTACTACATGAAATCCTCAAAACTAGGGATTTAGGAAATTTTGATGGTGAATTCATGTAGTAGGTATCAAGTCACGGGTATACGATTCAACTGAGTCCCAACTCCTCAACCCTGATGCTGCAGGGTACAGAACTCCTTAAAAAAGCGATTTAGGATTTTTTTATGGTGAATTCATATTGTAGGTGTCAAGCAACGACTTCATACTTAAACCCAAGTCCCAACTCCTCAACCCTGATGCTGCAGGGTACAGAACTCCTTAAAAAAGCGATTTAGGATTTTTTTTATGGTGAATTCATATTGTAGGTGTCAAGCAACGACTTCATACTTAAACCCAAGTCCCAACTCCTCAACCCTGATGCTGCAGGGTACAGAACTCCTTAAACATAGCGATTTAGGATTTTTGTGGTGAATTCATATTGTAGGTGTCAAGCAACGACTTCATACTTAAACCCAACTCCCAACTCCTCAACCCTGATGCTGCAGGGTACAGAACTCCTTAAACATAGCGATTTAGGATTTTTGTGGTGAATTCATATTGTAGGTGTCAAGCAACGACTTCATACTTAAACCCAACTCCCAACTCCTCAACCCTGATGCTGCAGGGTACAGAACTCCTTAAACATAGCGATTTAGGATTTTTGTGGTGAATTCATATTGTAGGTGTCAAGCAACGACTTCATACTTAAACCCAAGTCCCAAGTCCTCAACCCTGATGCTGCAGGGTACAGAACTCCTTAAACATAGCGATTTAGGATTTTTGTGGTGAATTCATATTGTAGGTGTCAAGCAACGACTTCATACTTAAACCCAAGTCCCAACTCCTCAACTCTGATGATGCAGGGTAGGTACAGCACTCCTACGCCGCGCCGTGGGGATTTAGAGTACACTAAAAAGTTTAAAATAAAAATTCTTTACAAAAACCGACTTCCAAAGCCACTGTAAAGTAAAAAAAAAACATACGTGCCGAATTGAGAACCTCCTCCTTTTTTGGAAGTTGGTTAAAAATAATTTTGATTTCTACACACTATGTTGAAGTCGGGCGAGTATTACAAAGATAAGCAAAGTTGACGCGTCCGTCAAAATTATCCCTTATGGTGCTACTTTCTCCGTCCGTCCGTCCGTCCGTCTGTCCGTCCGTCCGTCCGTCTGTCCGTCCGTCCGTCTGTCACAGTCGATTATTTCAGTAACTATTAAAGCTATCGACATGAAATTTGGAATAGTTGTGTATAATAGTGGCCTAACATCATTAAAATAAAAAAAAATCGAAAATTATTTTTAGTTTAATTAAAAAAGGGGGAAAATCGGGGGTTTGAAATTTCAAAGTATGATAACTATACTAAGTGGGATATCATATGAAAGGGCTATACTTCTACATTCACATATACATAGAGGGAGGGAATTAGAGCTTAGACCTACCACACTAACCAATGCGGGTTGGCGGGCTATTTTTGTGCATACTTGATGCTTATTGAATGCATGATAGGTAGTTTCTATTAAATTGGTATTAAGTTGCGTTTCTTGTGCATCCTTTTACTTATGCATATGTATTTTAAGAAGTGAATTTTTTTTAGCTTCATTACGTGGGTACGGATAAGAAGCGTTACCAGATCGAAGTGCCACAGAACGCGGCGTCGAGAGCCGGCTCAGAATATCACTTGGAAGGTGCTAGGAAAGGGTTTAAGAAGTTTTCTACCTCTGAGACTAAGGTGAGATGCGTTTAGCCCTAAACACTCACACACACACAACATTTTAAATTATTGTCTACTAGCTGATGCCCGCGGCTTCCTCCGCTTGGAATATTTTGTTTTAATTCCCGCGAAAACTCCTTAATTTTCCGGGATAAAAAGTAGCCTATGCCACTCTCCAGGTCCTCAACTATACCCATACAAAAAATCACGTCGATGCGTTGCTCTGTTGCGACATGATTGAAGGACAACCCAACAAACAAACACACTTTCGCATTTATAATATTAGTATGATGGTCGGGTCTGGTGGGAGGCTTCGGTCGTGGCTAGTTACCCTACTGGTAGCCTGCACAGATGTGCCTTGCCTTACATAGCCGACGCCGTTTAGAAACCAATTGGGGTTTCATTAAATTCACACACTCTTAATTGGGTATTTGACAACTATTCAAATAAATTATTTTTTAATTGATATGGATCCATATCCATACTAATATTATAAATGCGAAAGTGTGTCTGTCTGTCCGTCTGTCTGTCTGTCTGCTACGCTTTCACGGCCCACAATCATCTTGTGATTAATAAATAGAGGATCTCCCAAATTCATAATATATTCATAATATCCATGTCCCATGCTGGATAACTATTTTAAACTATCGATTAAAATACAAAAGTGCGTCGGACTTTGATGACGTCACTGTTCAATATTTCCTACAAAATCCCCCATACTAAGCAAGCGTTTTGACGTTTGAAATAATGTTGCTGATTTGACTAGTAGTCAAATGCCCAGATAAAGCATTTCTGACATTAGGTAAATATAAATTATTAACTAAAAAGTATAGTTGCAAAATATGATTATATGTAAGTATGTCATCGGTTCATACATCATAGGTCAAGTGAGTAGAAGAATGAAAGGTTCATAAGAAATAAGTGTAAATAAATTAATATCTATTCTCTTATTTTAATCAGGAATTTCTAGCACGAATGATCGCAGCAGAGGAACAAAAAACTAATGTATTAAAAGACTTGAGTCGTCGAATATTCGAGAAGTTCTCATCGAGTTATAGCCAGTGGGAGAGCGCCATAAGGTGTATAGCCACGTTGGATATATTGTTATCCTTTACCGAGTTCGCGAGGCAGCAAAGTGGGGATGTGTGTTTACCGGACGTTACGTTTGAAAAGGGGAAAAAGGTCAGTTGATTTTGTTTACTTAAAAGATTTATGTTTTCCTATTTCTTTGCATGGTAGAGGAAAGTTATATTATTCATTGTTGAAGTGAAAAGTTCTTTAGCCGCGTTGAGCACTTTTTGGTAGGGGGTAAACTTGTATATTCGCGTCACCGTCACTGACATGCTCGCGTTTTTACGAAGACAAAAGGTCTTAAATATAAATATACTACATTCGGAATTAAACTTTAATGCCTTCGTTTAAAGGTTTATAAAAAATAATATTTAAAATAATTAAAACAAAAAATTATATTCTTTTTCACTTCTATCAGCAGTCCCTATCTATGACTGTCAATTTATTTTAATAATTATTTTTATTATTAAAAAAATAAAATTTAGAAAACTGAAACCAAAGGAGATAAAGGGAAACTGTCTTAGGGACCTTTAGGTTTTTTGCATACTGTAATATTTTCAGTCAAGCGTGAGTTGTCCCTAAAAATCAATAAAATCATCAACTTTTTTATGCTGATCGACTCCGTTTTTTACGTAAGATCATTTCATTGTATCTGAAGAAATAATTTATACGCAACATACAAAAATTTAAAAAACAATTGTAAAATTTTATACTAAACAAAGTCTTTCTATTTCTTTTCGCCACTGATGAAATGCTGATGCATATGATCTAATACTGTATTTGAAAAACAATTATTGAAAGTTATTTTTGCAGCCATACGTCGATATAGTGGAAGGCAGACATCCTTGCATTCCGATAGTGAACGATTTCATTCCGAACGACACTCAGCTAGGAGTGCATAATGCAAGATTACTGCTCCTCACGGGGCCGAACATGGGCGGTAAATCCACTCTTATGAGGCAAGTGGGGCTACTCACTGTTTTGGCGCATTTGGTAAGTTTAATTAGATTTCAAATAATAATATCCAAATCCAAATTTGCAGTTACATTCTACTGTGTGTCTGAGATCCATACTAATATTCCACTAGGAATGTCATTCTGAACCAGTGGTAGATTCACTCAACGATTCGAAAGCACTTTTAGTAAGTTTATTTGAATAAAAAAACATTTGAATTTTGAATATTTGAACCCTGGTGGGGCACAGCAAATCAGTGGTAGTAGAGAGACTTACTTAGTCAAAGTCAAAATATATATTTTATTCAATTTAGGTACAATGTAGGTACACTTATTGACGTCCAGTCAGGTCGTTATAAAATATGATGGTGATAATCAGTTACGGTAGGTATCTTAAAACTAAAGCTTCGAGGGTGCAAAACGCGCCCTGGTCTGAGAAGAGCCCACAAAAACTCAGCCGGTTTTTTTAAAACCATCCATCTTCTGTGTTCCCTAATGATTATTATATTTCGTCGCTTCATTCTTCAGATATAATTTTTACATTGTAGTTTCCTCAATCATGCCGCAACAATCGCACGATTTTTAGAGATGTTTTATTTTAGTATAATGATAAAATTCTCCCGCTTAAGGCATCCCTACCTGGTTACACATTCAATATTTGTTCGTCATTCTTTTTTCGTGCGTAGCAACGATCGGACGTTCCCACTTTCAACAAAGTTAATATTATTATTTTATATCTAAATAAAAAATATTGAAAAAGAAACAGCCGCTGCTTCTTACAGGAAAACGGTGAGTCTTTAATCTTTCAATTTCAGCAATTTATTTCATGCCTGACAGGCTTAAGAAATTATACTTAAATTATATTTTCATGCAGTGTCAAATTACACTATGTTGTATGTGGGTACTTAAACAAAACAGTTCTGTCACTTTTATTGTGGCTCTTGCGTATTTATTACATTAATAATTATAATATCTAACTCACTAAAGGTTTTCCTAGGGTTTACCCGAGAGGTAACAACGAAGGAGAGTAAACTTTTCAGCATAAAACACGCTTATGAAATTATTCTTTTATGCAGCGTTTAATTATTCTAAATGTCCATCCGGCGGGTTGCCCAAGAGGCACCATGAAGAAGGTTAAGCCCTTCAGCATGGCTCGCCTAAGTAATTATAGTTACTTAGTACTTACACGAAGTACGTGTTAAAGTACGCTAATCCACTGGGAGGTTACTAGCGAAGTAACACGACGCAAATCAAACCTTCCAGCTAGACACTCCTAGCGACAGCAGGATAAGGAGAAATATTGGCGCCCGTTAGTTCTCGTCTGATGACGAGAACTTTGCAGGTTAGTCGAAAATTCTATTACTAAGTGTTAAAAAGTGTTTTTAACTCGGGATTGACTGCGAGTCAATTGCGAGATCATAATTGGCTGCGAGCCAATTATGAGTCATATTCTTATGACACTCATGCAGTGAATATGTGCCACCTTGACTAGATAATATGCACATTAACTGCAAACTAAAAAAGTGTTTTTAACTCGGGATTGACTGCGAGTCAATTGCGAGATCATAATTAGCTGCGAGCTAATTATGAGTCATATTCTTATGACACTCATGCAGTGAATATATACTTATCACCTTGACTAGATATGCACATTAACTGCAAGCTTTTGTCCGCGAGACAAAATTAACGCAAAATGCGTAGGTACATACTCGTACATACTACCTCCATATTCGTCCGCTCACTTATTGTATTCTTTAGAGATACAAATGAGGTTGAGCACCATGCACAAGACGAATTCACCATTCTCTGAACAAGGGGGAAGTCGTGAAGAGTCAAAGACGACCAACTATATCAGATTCGTCACTAAGGACCGGCTTAGCAAGCCTAACACAAATTGATTTCGTTTCGTTCACAAATACTCGAGAAGTATCCGGAACACAGGTAAATTAATTATTTACCTACTTATAAAGAAGGTTACTTTTTACTCTTATTATATTTTTTTCGTGCGACGTAGCAAACGCACGTGCACTGTTTGTTAAAACTTTTAAAAGTGAATATTTAAGTGAAATGCCGAAACGAAAACGCGAACAACAGAAACGTAATCGTCGAAGGATTATTATAGAATCCTCATCAGACTCCCGGTATGCATTCATAATTCAACCTACCCTCGCATAAAAATAATTTTTCACTATCATAATATTGCATTAAAATACAGCAAAATTATATCGCTTTCAAAGCAGAAAACCGGCTTATTCGAACGTACAAACGCCTGATGGTTGACCAAGAGTTAAAACGATGGCCGTCTACCTTACTTTTCATCATACCTGTGTAAGAAAAACATACAACAAACATTTTTCTCTAGAAATCACAAATCATTGTGTAACTGAACAACCTGGCGATTCACAGAGTGTTAACACAAAGGTTTCACAGAGACTAAAACTTTATAGTCTCGTACCTACATTTTCAGACTGTAATATTATGTAACAGAACAACATGGCGGTTAACCGAGAGTTAACACGAGGGTTTAAATACACGCTAAAAGTTTCGTCTTGTACGTTCCATACAACAATGGGGTGTAGGCGAACAACCTGGTGGTTAACCGAGAGTTATCACGAAGGTTTAACAGAGGCTAGAAGTTACGCCTTGTATATTTCATACGATAATATTATGTAACCGAAAAACCTGGCGGTTAATCGGGGGTTAACACGCAGATTTAATAGATTCTCTAAGTTTGTCCAGAGCTCGATCCAGAACTCCTCGGGGTACTCGGAGATAGAAGAGACAGGAAATGATCCAAAATTTGGTGAAAAATATAATAAATGAATAGACCTGAAAGAAATGTAAATCATTCAGTGAATGAAATAGTCAAGATCTCAGGTTCAAAATTTCCAGATGTAATTGTTCACAATATAAAACCTCTCAGTATCAAACGTACATACACCGTCAGAGAGGTAACAAAAGGTCTGAGATAATGAATATATCCTTTTTATCAGTTATCTAGGTACTTTAGCGTTATATAAATTCAATTTATTTACGAATACTGTAGATACAGAAAACGAAAATAAAAGCGGCTAGTATCTTGCCTCATAGTGGTGTGCAAAGAAAATTTGCAACAAAAATGTGTTGTAAAATTGCAAAAATTACCCACAAGTTTTACGTTTTTCCTACCCACATGTTCTTGGGCTCAAATCTCTAGTTTTATATCTCCATCGTGCTGGAAGCATAATATATCATACATCCGATGACGCGTAAGAATGGTTGACTAAACTTAGAAGACGGCAGAAAAATAAAAACCTAATTGAGAACCTTTTCCGTTTTGGAAGTCGGTTAAACGGCGAGTATTTTTACGACCGGAAGTAGACTTCGTATGATGTACCTAACAATGTAAAATTTTATCGTATTATTGTTTTTTTAAAAAAGATTTTTCGCGGGCTAGCGGCAAGCATTACTGCAAACTCGGGATAATGCATAGTTCATGCTGCCCGAAGCGGGATCTTAACTTTAGTATCTATGCATCGTCCATATATTGGAAACAATCTTTGAAAAACCGTCATGACACTGTCGTTATTATAATACCTACATCGTTATCACTCGTGGAAAACATACAATTTACTCCGCCTTAACATACTTCATAATAACTTGCTTAATGCAAAATTAAAATACTTTGTTTTTTGTAAAAAGAGTAAAGAGTATAGATCCACGCTCTCAGCGCGTCTACCTTAATAATTGACGGAGGGAAATGATTTAACGCATTCATTCAAAAATAAGTAGGTACTTATGAATATTAAATAATTTATAATGACTGATGACACATGTTTTTAGCGACATGAACAACTAGGTTGTCCATTGTTAAAAAAGTATAGTAGCCTGATATCTCACTTAATTTAAAGCTTCTAACGTCAGTGGGGTTTAAATCCCAAACCGACCGACTTACACCTCCAAGTCGACATTAGTACTACCTAGTAGTCAGTGGCGTAACTATACCATCTGAGGCCCGTGGCAAATTTTTCGGATGGGGCCCTCCGGCGTCCCAGTAAAAATAGTCACGTTAGAATTTAATTTTAATAAACCACTGATGTTATTTCTGAGCTCGTGGCCTCTTGGGCCGGGGCCCTCTTTGGTCGGGGGCCCGTGGCATTTTGCCAGTCCTGCCACCCTATAGTTACGCCACTGCTAGTAGTCTATCACAATATCGACCGAGTATATTCATCATTTTTCATTTATATTCTGCGGGGAACTTATACACAAATAGGTATTTGTCGTATTCCATAATCTTGATTATGGCATAATTTTTTGACAAACATCATAAAATGGTACCATTATTAATAATTTTATTAAATATGTGCCTGTTACTACAGGCACATAATTTACCTCTACAACAATAAAGGACCTCTACAACAGGACCGGAATAACCCGTTCCTTTCCCGCCGCGTTTTGAAAAATAATAATTTTCTCCCCCCTTCTGGGTAGGTTTCCAAACGTTCAAACGTCCCATTGGACGTCTGTTGTGTGTAAATACAACCAAGTACTGGGCCGGCTAATATACTTTTGATTAGATTATAAATCTTGCAGCATTAACATCAATAATTATTGGTTTCATTTGCTTGCATCCAACATGTAAGCTTGTTACTCAGGCGCTGATGTAAAAAGCGCAACATTGTATTTCTAAAGTAAAATGAATACTTAAGAAAAATCTTAGACTCATGAACTATACATATGATATAACTATACGTAGATGAGAATATCAAGAAATCCGCACATGATTCCAACCTTAAGCATAAAGCTGCTTAAAACATTACGACTCAAATAAGAGATTGAAAAAAAAAATATATATTGACAACAATAATTAGTATCTATTCAACATGGATACAGTTCTTGCAAAAATAGATATTTTCTGTATCTCTAAACATCTACAATGTAAAAATTATATCTGAAGAATGAAGCGACGAAATATAATAGATGATCAAACGAACTTCCTGAAGTGAAGTTCGATCATTATTATATGAGTCGCTTCATTCGAAGATATATAAATAAATTCCCAACCCACCCAACCCGAAATATATTTTTGCAATAACATTAGGTACTTATATATCTCTAAAAAGAATGACGAACAAATATTGAATGTGTAACCAGGTAGGGATGCCTTAAGCGGGAGAATTTTATCATTATACTAAAATAAAACATCTCTAAAAATCGTGCGATTGTTGCGGCATGATTGAGGAAACTACAATGTAAAAATTATATCTTCGAATGAAGCGACTCATATAATAATGATCGAACTTCACTTCAGGAAGTTCGTTTGATCATCTATAATATGGGGCTCTTCAAATGGCGGATAAACAAATTACTCAAAAGCCAGCAACGCATTGGCGGTTCCTCTGGTGCTGCAGATGTTCATGGGCGGCGGTAATCACTTACCATCAGGTGACCCGCCTGCTCGTTAGCTCGCTATATATATATAAAACTAAAAAATAATAATTATAAACTGTCATTGACATTGTCACTTCCAGGGCAGCTACGTGCCCGCTCAGGAGTGCCGCCTCAGCTTGGTGGACCGCATCTTTACCCGGCTGGGCGCGTCCGACGACATCCTGTCGGGACAGTCCACTTTCCTCGTGGAGATGAACGAGACGGCTGCCATCGTCAAACACGCTACCTTACACTCGCTTGTGTTGCTCGATGAGCTGGGTATGTATTCACTTTTTAAACGGACTACCTTTTTTTTAAAACGGAGGGAGGAGGAAGGTAAACAATTACCTTCAGCTTTTAGCTACACCTGTAACTATTTTCTGAGGTTCTTTAGCTTGTACTACTGTTGTTACTGTTGTTACTGGATACACCCAATCATACATTATACTCATTTTACCCAAATAAAGATAAATTTTTATTTTATTTTATTTCATTGATAAGACATTACAGTTTCCCAATACGTCTTATCAGGCTACAATATTACATAATATGAATTATTAAAATTACACATACATCACAAAAAAAAAAACAAAAATACAAAACAATAAAAAGCACACTATTAATTAAATTTAGATTAAATGACCAAACAATAACAAAAATATACAAATTAGAACTACCTCTTCTCTAATAACAATTTGATCATGCTCAGATTAATCTAAGATACGAGTAGATCATGATTAGGTTTGCTTAGATAAGTCATATGACCTAATTCAAATGACTTACGCCATTATTATTGCACATCATTTCACCACGATCACCACGAAAGTTCCGCGGGTTGATGCCAAGGCGTAATCTTATGTTATGTGATGCCACATTTCTTGAAGCTATGGATTATAGTGGACAACGCGCCAATATATTTTGGCTTACAATTTTAACACTCACGATCAAATTTTGGTTTTAATGGATTTACATAGTGTCATAGTCTTCCATCATCAGCTAAAATCCATACATTTTTTAGGGTTCCGTACCTCAAGAGGAAAAAGGAACCCTTATAGGATCATTTCGTTATCCGTCTGTCAACCACCTTTTTCACGGGAACGCGTGCAGGTACGCAAGTATTTGCGTCTACGTTCCGTTGGAGCTGTAAGAAAATCAAGCTTCTAAATCAACGCAATCAAAAGATACGGCCTTTTATGCCGCATATTTTGACACTCGCCAAAACCTATAGGGTACTTCCCGTTGACCTAGAATCATGAGATTTGGCAAGAAGCAAGGTCTCACAGCTCAAGTATAGGAAATTAGGGTTCCATACTCATAGGGTGTCGAATTGTTTGCCAGGCGCTATCAGTTTAGCGCCATATGTAAGTCAGTTATTTCACAGATGCAGAGCGATCGGCTATAAATTGTCGCAATATCACATCCAAAAATGTCCTAAAGGATATCCATTGTTACAGTCCTTATAGCCGGCTTCACGTAAGCTTATTCAGGATTGTAGCAATGGGTCGCTAACCACAGATTACTAGTCACGAACTCTGAATATCGATATTTTGGTAGTGCAGACTTATTTATAATCCGACTAATTTGAATGTCTATGGTAATCATGTGGTAATCTAGCAATTTATGTAGATTTAGCAGTCTTCCAAATTTAACTGCATTACCTATTTAACTAAGTTATATTTTCGAGTCTGTGGTTTCTTGTGGATTTTCTATTTAATAATTGGCTTTGTTTTCTAATAAATATAATACAAAATACTTTAATTTATGAAGCGATGCGCTTATGTTAGTAGATTTTCTTTTTACGATGCAATCAAAGATACCATAAGCTAGAGCTATCTCAAGATACCGAAATTGTCTATGGATATTTTCATTTTAATCACAGATTAGATTTAGAAGTTATCGCGCAAAGGATCAGCCTGGGTGTCCAACGAGGAAATGCAGCCAGCATTCTTGCCACCATTCCACGCGGGCATGTTTCTAGCTTTAAGTTCTATTGTATTGTTTTCAATAAAGGTTTAAAAAAAGTAGTACCTACATAAAGTTGTACTATGTAGGTACTAGGTACCTACATAACTTAATTCTTTTTTACCGTTAATTTTAATTATAAATAACTACATGATTCCCGCGACTTCGCCCGCTTGGATTAAGATTTTTTGATTCCCGCGGGAACTTTATAATTTTCCGGGTAAAACTAGCCTATGTCCTTCCCCGGGAGACAACCTACCCCTGTACCAAATTTCACCAAAATTGGTTGAACAGACGAACTATGAAAGCGTAGCAGACAGACAGGCAGACAGACACACTTTCGCATATTTTATACATTTATGACATTGATGAAGTCCTTTAATGATTGCGACAATTTATAGCCGATCTTTCTGATGATTACGTGGTGTCATGACATCTTATATTTACTAAAAGAATTTATATTGTGTGGTGGTACGGAACCCTTTGTGCGCGATTCTTTTTTTTTTATTGAGAGATATGCTTGCGCTTGACGACAATCATGCTTAGTGTAAAGCAATGATGAGGTCTATAGGTTGGACGCGCTTGCCTAGAAGATGCCTATTTACTCTTCAAGCTACCTAAGTTATACGTGGCAGGAAACACTGGGAGGGTGTCCCACGCCCTAGCGATTCGGATCAGAGACGTCGAGCAAAAAGTAGACTGGGTGTCAACCACATAAGGGTGCCAACGCTGACGGTTTCTCGCTGTTCTGTGGTAGAACGGAGGAGGAACAAGGTTGTCAAGTTGAGCACACTCCTTGGTATATTCGATAAAAACCGATAAGCAGGCGACATTGCGTCGGTGTTGTAAACTGAGCAATTTCGCCTGCGTAAGTGATTGATCGCCTTATCCCTCGGGCCCGGCGATCTATCGCCAATTGGGTATTTGACAACTATTCAAATAAATTATTTTTAAGTGATGATTAAATAGAGGATCTCCCAAAAGACGTAATATCCACGTCCCCTGTTTTGTAGTGAATAACTATTTTTAACTATCGATTAAAGTAAAAAAAGTGCGTCGAACTTTGATGACGTCACTATGCAATATTTCATGCAAAATCCCATACTAAGCACGCGTTTTGACGTTTGAAAAAAAGATGCTCATTTGACTAGTTGTCAAATACCCAATTATCCTTTGGGATCGATCGATCGAGTCTGACACGTACTTGACCGGTTTTTGTCAACATTTGCCCAGGTCGCGGCACATCGACGTACGACGGCACGGCCATAGCGTCGGGGGTCTGCGTAGAGCTCGCCGGTAGAAGCTGTCGCTGCGTGTTCTCTACGCACTACCACTCGCTGGTACACCATCTGGCTTCGCATCCCGGAGTGCAGTTAGGGCATATGGTAAGCTTTACCCCATCTATAGTAATATTATAAATGCGAAAGTTTGGATGGATTGATGCATGGATGGGTGGATGTTTGTTACTCAATCACGCCCGCGTGGCTGAACGGATCTGGATTAAATTTGGCACTGGAATAACATATATGCTACGGAAAATTGGGTAGTTCTAGCGGGAATAAAAAAAACTTAATCCATGCGGACGAAGTTGCTTAGCTAGTTTATGCATAAAAAACGCTTTTCAAGCGTGTCTAACTTCTATATTCCAGTATGAAATATTATTCCAACAGGCCTGCATGGTAGAAACAGACGAGACAACACCCGACAACGAAGACAACATTCCAGAGGAAACCATCACCTTCCTCTACAAGCTGTCCCCGGGAGCTTGTCCCAAGTCCTACGGATTCAACGCGGCGCGGCTGGCGGGGATCCCCCGGGACATAACGGCGCGCGCACACCACGTGTCGCGTAACCTGGAGAAAGAGGCCACGTGTGTGCGCGCCTTTAGGGACATCCTCAGGAATAATAATGCTGCAGAGATACGGAAGATGTTGTCGGGTTTAAGCATTTGATTTGTATTTTCCTTTAAATAAAAACGGGAGTTTCTGATTTCTATATGTACTTTTTACTTAGCGCTTCCTTGGTGTGTATTTATAGTGCCACCAACTTATCCGGACCTGGAAAATTGGAATTTTTTTGCCTTTTTAGTTTTTTTTTTTAAATATATGTATTTTTAATATTTACTAGCGACGCTGTCACCGGGTCAGTGGGACTTTGTGGGACTATACGTGTTGTGCCCATATCGCAGAATTGAAAATTTCATGAAACAGTCAACTATATCATTGAATAATCAACGTTTTCATTACGAACGGATCATTGACCATATCAATAATATAGGGTTTCCATTAAAATTAAGATGTAAAAAGGATGTGTGACGCCAGAAGACTTTAAAAAACATTCTAGGCTCTTTGGTTCTACTATTTGGGCACGACATACGCAACATACGTACGTAGACAGTGCGTACGTACCAAACAACCCGGGAAGATATTTCAATAGTTGTGTGCGTTGTGTGCGTTGCGCGTTGTTCATTGGTCATACGCAACAAGGAACTCTGATGCTGAGATCTACAGAGCGTACTTTGACTTGGCTCAGACTTTACTTAGAGTTAAAACGAGATGGACTTATGTGAGTTACATAAATCTGTCTCGTTTTAACCATGTCTTAAGTCTAAGCAAAGTCAAAGTTCGCTCTATACTTACACAGTCTTACCTTTGTTGATTAGTTATATCGTGCTATATTTTTTGATCGTTTTACTTAATGCAGTAAAATGCCTTCACAATTATTGATTTCTCGAGTAAAATTGTTATATATTGCCCCCCGATTATGTAAGAATGGCCGATCAAAACGTCAAAGTTCGGCGTCAAAGTAAAATAAACCATAACATCATTAAATTAGAGCTCAATTTCGTGTCTCCATTCTCATACGTTTAGGGTATCGTACATACCTAAACGTATAAGAATGGGTTATGGTTTATGCAATGCTGATATGGTTTATTTTACTTTGACGCCGAACTTTTACGATTTGATCGACAATTCTTACATAATCGGGGGGTTGATTCATATAAGCTTTCAATTTTTTCAATCCCACCAAATTTTTGACTTCTATTTTTTAAGTTTCGTATGTTATGCTGTTGTTTAGAATAAAATTCATCGTTAAAATAAGTATTACCTCACCAACAAAACCTGTGATTTTAAATGATAGGTAATTGTCTAGACCGGCAAAAATATTTCAATACTGTGATTATGCAATTTAATTGAATGACGTTAATGTAATCTTTAATTATTTCAATAAATATTTTACAAAAAGTACAGACTTTTTTTCAAATCGAGAAATTAAACCATAAACAATTTATTTTTTCTCATTGTTTATTACTAAAATCACATAAATTTTATACACACTTTAATGATGAGCTTATAATATGGTGTTCTTTCCAGTTTTTCTTTTTATTAAAATGGAAATATTTTAGATAGTATCTATTTTAAGTAAACGGATCTAAGTGGGTTGTAATCTAAATTCAATATTTCCTTGTTATCGAGACTGAATTAAAAGTGCAAAACTGTATTTGTCTGTTACCTTTTTTTGTCACTAAGGATGAACCAAGCTTGGAGATAAACTGAGATGAATTGCATCCTGAGGATGCTTATGGATAGGTATATGTCTTAGTTCTAGACCCTTCTTTGGCCCGAGACTGACCTTACCCTGTTAACTAATTCAGTTTAGAACCCACTTTAGAAATAGAATAGAATAATACCAACTATAATATTATTATATCATGATAATTATTTCCTAAACTTATTAATATTTAAAATAAACAAACGTCTGTATAAAAAACCTTATCTATATTTTATTATAACGTATCAGCTATAAATTAATTTGTAACAATGATTGACTAGGTACATTAATATGTAAATTCATATTTTCTATAAAATCAACATTAAACATCAGGGATTCTGTTTTTTGTAAATGATAAACAACAACATGCCTCATAATAGCTAATCAATATGTTGATACATAATACAGATCACATAATTTTTGAGGAATGTTTTCAAACGAATTGTGAGATATTCTATTTCAAGAAGTATGTGTAGTGCATACGAACACATTGTTTAATGCTGAGATCTATAGAGGGTACTTTGACTTGGCTCAGACTTTACTTAGAGTTAAAACGAGATGGACTTATGTGAGTAACATAAATCTGTCTCGTTTTAACCATGTCTTAAGTCTAAGCAAAGTCAAAGTTCGCTCTATAGATCTCACACTTATGCTGAGATCTATAGAGCGTAATTTGACTTGGCTCAGACTTTACTTAGAGTTAAAACGAGATGGACTTATGTGAGTAACAAATCTGTCTCGTTTTAACCATGTCTTAAGTCTAAGCAAAGTCAAAGTTCGCTCTATCGATCTCACACTTATGCTGAGATCTATAGAACGTAATTTGACTTGGCTCAGACTTTACTTAGAGTTAAAACGAGATGGACTTATGTGAGTAACATAAATCTGTCTCGTTTTAACCATGTCTTAAGTCTAAGCAAAGTCAAAGTTCGCTCTATAGATCTCACACTTATGCTGAGATCTATAGAGCGTAATTTGACTTGGCTCAGACTTTACTTAGAGTTAAAACGAGATGGACTTATGTGAGTAACAAATCTGTCTCGTTTTAACCATGTCCTACGTCTAAGTAAAGTCAAAGTTCGCTCTATAGATCTGACACGTGTCGACACGGAGCGCTCCTGAGCTTACGCATAGAACAATTATGAGAGGTACATGCACTATATACAGCCAAACGGACATCGTGAAATAGAACATATAACAAATCTCTCATACCGCGTTGACACTGCACTGATACTATAATAAATGTTTTTAAAATAACGTTTTCATTGTTTGATACCAGCAGATGTTAGATAATTGTTTCAAACTGCATTAAAATCCACTTACTACGATAAGAAGTTTGTTTTAATACTCAAATATTAATAATTAAATATATATTAGATGACTGATCACTGAAGTATTAAAACTAAGGGTAGCAATGTCAACACGGTAACATGATCTATAAAAATTCCACAACTGACTTTCCCTTCACTTAGGCCTTAGGGTATTAATATTTGCAAGGAATGAATATGTACTATATTTTTTTCTATATATTTTAGCTAAAATGCTCATAAGGCACCAAAAATCCGATAATGCATAAGCCCGAGACAGGCACATTCTAGTAAATCCAAAATCATACTAATATTATAAATGCGAAAGTGTGTTTGTTTGTTGGTTTGTCCTTCAATCACGCTGCAACGGGGCAACGGATCGACGTGATAGGCTGGAGAGTGCCATGGGCTACTTTTTATGCCGGAAAATTATTAAGGAGTTCCCGTGGGAATCAAAAAACTTAAACCACGCGGACAGTCGCGGGCATCAGCTAGTATTTTATTAATTCGAAAGTGTATCTGTCTGTTACAGAGATAAGGAAGGAAAAGTTTCCACTGGATTTTCAAAAAAACAATCCAAGCGGACGAAGTCGCAGGCATCGTCTGTAAGGCGAATCCTACACTGCGACAGATCGCGGGCGTTGAGTTGACCGCAAGTCGTAAGTATATTAGTTTGTATAGAAAATACGCGCAATACCACATTAACGCCTTTCCGCGCGTGGAATTGGGTATTTGACTACTATTCAAATAAATTATTTTTTAGTGATTATTAAATAGAGGATCTCCCAAAAGTAATTTCCACCGCCCCCTGATAGTTTTATGTTGAATAACCATTTTAAACAATCGATTAAAGTAAAATAGTGCGTCGAATTTTAATGGCGTCACATTTCAGAATTAAATCCCATACTTAGGACGCGTGTTAGTGTCGCTCTTTCGTTATATCGAATTTTCAAATCACAACGATTCTTATGAAGTTTCCTTTCAAAAAAGTGCGTCGAACTTCGATGACGTCACAGTTCAGTATTTCATACAAAATCACAAACTAAGCACGCGTTTTGACGTTTGAAAAAAAGTTGCTGATTTGACTATTGTTCTAATACCCATTAGACCCCCGGACCCCCGAAACCCAGGATTTGCCGCGTACACGTCGCAGTGTGGGATTCGCCTAAGTATTCAATAATCTAGAAGTCGCCTTGATACAAAATATGAAGGGTTAATTAAAAAAACCCATTATAGTTCTAAAATAATACAAACTTTCACTTGTCTTTTAGGTACTTAATGAAGGTATAAAATAACTAGTATTTCGCTCCGAACTGAGACCTCGCGGTATCACAGAGCGCCATCTATTGACATCATTGTGAAGTTCTGTTAAAAATTCTGAAGCTCATTAAAAATTAAATTATTTCGTTTCCTTATAATATTTATCTAATTTTAGTATTTGTTGTTCAAGTACAGGATATAATTCAAATAATTGATAAGTTTCAGGCTCAGCCTTTCAGAAAATTGAGAGTTCTGAGGTCAACTTTGGACGTTAGAAAAACTCTACTTTGAAAGACCCCCATTTCGTCAATTTTAGGGGAAAAATTAAAAAAAAAATATTTTTGGACTCTATTGCTAATTATCTTTAAAATGATATACCGCAACCCTATGTAACGCTATAAAAAATATTTTACTTCGCATTCGCTTCTATGAGAGCCCCCCTGAAATAAAGATTTTTATAACTTTTTAAGCCACATTCGGCGGGAGGCCATCGGTTTACATATTATATTTAAATTTGAAGTAATTACGTTCAGTAATTCAGAAGTTATAAGGCTCTGATAGACGGACGGACGGACGGACAAGTGCAAATTCACTCAAGTAGACTCAGAGACCTTCGCTTCGCTCGGTCAATACTAGTGGTTCGCCCCGAACTGAGACCTCGCGGTTTCACAGAGCGCCATCTATTGACATCAGTGTGAAGTTCTGTTAAAAATATCATCATCATTAAAAATTAAATAATTTCGTTTCCTTAAAATATTTATCTAATTTTAGTATTTGTTGTTCAAGTACAGGATATAATTCAAATAATTGATCAAGTTTCAGGCTTGAGAGTTCAGAAAATTAAGAGTTCTGAGGTCAACTTTGGACGTTAGAAAATCGCCACTTTGAAAGCCCCCCATTTCGTCAATTTTAGGGGAAAAATTCAAAAAAAAATATTTTTGGACTCTATTCCTAATTATCTTTAAAATGATATACTGCAACCCTATGTAACGCTATAAAAAATATTTTACTTCTCATTCGCTTCTATGAGAGCCCCCCTGAAATAAAGATTTTTATAACTTTTTAAGGCATATTCGGCGGGAGGCCATCGATTTACATATTATATTTAAATTTGAAGTAATTACGTTCAGCAATTCAGAAGTTATAAGGCTCTGACAGACGGACGGACGGACGGACGGACGGACAAGTGCCAATTCACCCAAGTAGACTCAGAGACCTTCGCTTCGCTCGGTCAAATATACCTACATACCTATATATTCATATCTGACGAAATAATTGATGAAAAATTAGCTTTTTAATTTATTTTACACCAAATCAGCAAATGACGAATTATATACAAAAAAATTGGCAACTCACACTTAAACTAGTTACCCTTTTAGATGATTTTAAAACCAAACCTAATGTTAAGCACACTTTGCTTGTTAAAACTAATAAGTACCTACGCGATTTAACGTAAATAAATGCTATTAAAAAAACTGGATTGCTTAATATTTGTGTGGAACAAAATTTACAGTAAAAACTTACTCGACTCGAAAAAGTCTCAAAACATTCATTCGATTTATTTTGTGAAGGTATATTTAATTAAATATGAAATTATTAGGTATTTTTAAAAGTCACATTAAAATTATTAGAACCTAACTTCACATTGCATTGCCTTAGCAGTCTTATTAAACACGTTAAGCACTTATTAATTTTATAATAATATTATGTAAATTACGTCATATGCAATAATTATATTTTACATCTCTCATATTCGGTAAGTAGGTCCTTATTACCCCCAAATGGAGCTTGTAGGTGACCAATTAGCGCTCTAGGGTAATAATGTAGCTAGAAAAGCCCTAGGGCGGTAAGTAATTAATAAAAGTATGATGGTTAGATGTTCGCGAACTTTTTGAAAGAGTGAAGAGTTTTTTTTTTTTTTACTTACCGCCCTAGGGCTTTTCTAGCTACATTATTACCCTGGAGCGCTAATTGGTCACCTTCAAGCTCCATTTGGGGGTAATAAGGACCTACTTACCTCACAATCGAGATGTAAAGCAGAGTAGTTAGCTCGGGTGTAAGCATCAATTACACCCTCGAACTATAGGCGCCCTCGCTGTGCTCGTGCGCCTAAATATCTCGGGCTGCAATTGATGCCTTACAACCCTTGGCTACTAATCTACTATATCTGACGTCCCTAAAATCACTAAATATTAGGAATGCAAATACAAACTTGTAAAGCACTATCTAAGAAATGCTTTATGAATGTAAAATCAAACTATTCTTATTTATTACCCTAAAAACAATTTATATCTATAAATTCATTATCTTTATTCGTTACTGTAGCATTTCTACATACATACCTAAGCTGTTAACAAATACGCGAGATGGTAACGAGGACCAACACTGCTCCAAAGATGTTATGTATTATGTCACCGTAAAATTGTAAATACCGTTAGATTACAATTTACGAGTATCCTTCTTATCTTTCATACTGCTTACAATTTAACGCATTATTTTTCGGTAGATTATAATCTATTAGGTATATTAACCCGATAGAACCGTGCCTAAGATCAAGAAAACGTAAATACAATAAAATATATTTCAAAAATTGATACTCAGAACATTGAACGGTTCACAATCTTTCGACAGTTCACAATCTCGCGAAGACAGATTATAATCTAACGATAAAATGAAAAAAAAAAAAAAAACCCCCAGCTGAGTTTGTTGTGGGCTCTTCTCAGACCTGGGCGCGTTTGGAACCCTCGTAGCTTTAGTTTTAAGATACCGTAACAGATTATCACCATCATATTTTTATTTTTATGTAACTGGACGTCAATAAGTGCAGTGTACCTACCTAAATTGAATAAATATTTATGACTTATGATATTTACAATTTTACGGTAACATGTACAATACAAGGAACTACACTATTATACGGCTCACAGGTACACACTACAAAGCGCGCGCTGTTGTAATAACACACTGTGGTTTGGTTGCGTTATAGATCTACACGCTACATATTATGGAACACGCGTACATACGCGCGGTTAGTGTGGCACTTCGCGCGTTCGCGTTTTGTTTGTAGGTATTTCTGGCTTCATATAATGGAAAACCATTTGAGTAAGCCCCTTTCCATCGAGCGCTTTTTTACGCCGGACGTCGACGTTTTTTTCCTCAATGAAAAAAAATAACGTCAACGTCCTGCGTAAAAAAGAGCTTGTCTGAACGGGGGCTTACCTACAAGATGCTTTGCGGAACTGATTATGGTGAAATAGCTACAGCAAGAATACTTAATACTACACCTGATTCTGGTAGGAAACGTATTTCCTCCGTCTTTTTTCTCTAAATAATCATTATAATATGAACAGCACCAGTAAACCTATTTTTTATAAAACTATCACACCTTAAAGGGACCATCTATTTATTACGTTTCTCTACGGGGTGAACAGGGCAAAAGTGGAAAAATGCGGTCGAAAAATTACTAATTTTTTTCCTTGCCAGAAAAAACTAAGCTTACAAAAGCAAGACAGATATAGTATGACAATCATTATCAGTTGCATTTGGCCTTGAACACTAATTGCAAGTGCAATTGTTTATGATGTAAATTGATGATAAACAGTTCGGGTAACCGTACATTTTAAGCCGCCAAATGATTACGATTGTCTTACACAATGACACTAGATTTATAGTAATTTAATTAAAAAGGACACAACATAGAGGAAATGGTTCAAAACTAGGAAGAGAAGATAAAATGCGTAAGGCGCAAATAATAGAAGATCCCTACTTGGTATTTATATAACTATCGGCCACATATTTACAATACAGGCTTGCCATAATACAAAAACTACTCGATAGAAAAAAAAATGGAATAGGGATTTCGTAATAATAAAGAGATCGCCGCTAGACTCACATAAACATAGACAGAAATAAATTGCTATCCCTTACCTTACATAATGCTTGCGAAAGGGACATCACTAGATTTAGTACTGTCCATTTAGTCTAACACGTCTAATTCTTGTGCTATCCTTATTCTTAGGGAGCATTAAGAAAGGCTAGCGACATATTTGGATCTGTCATTTTGGTTTAGCTCATAGATTGTGTAACATATAGCCACATTAGCTTTAAACAATCTTAGTCATACCAGATAATACAAATACGAGTACATTTTTCAGAGTCACACACGCTGTATCTTATTCAGTAAATATCTACTTAACAAAACAGTAGTATACAAACAACTAAGCTAGTAGGTAGGTATCAACAGAAAAATATTACCTCGATTCTGCCTCACCCGATGCCCTAGTGAGCGACAGGACCGACGCCATAGAAAATTACAGACGTATCTACGCTACAACCTATACGTAACGTGGACAGAGAGAACGTTCTATCCCTTTCTGCGTGTCAAGGTTTTAGTTCGTTTTGTGCTTAATGCACATTATTGTGCTAGACAAATTATGACGTTTGGGAGGTGTTTCAAAGTTATTACCTATCCCTTTCGGTTACAGGCTGGCCTTCTAGAATCATAAGGTTAATTTTATGATACGTAACGTCATTTTCTATGGAGTCGCGTGGCGTCGCTTCTGTCGCCACCTAGGACGACGGGTCAATGTGGCTAAAGGCGAGCCTAGAGGAAATCGTTGTAAAGTAAGTAAAGTATTTTTAAAAAAAAGTCCTAAAGCGTTAATACATTAAATAATTTTCCTAAAATTTAATTTTATGATAAACAAGAATAAAGTAACATAAAGTTAATTACTTAATATGTGTCTACTATTGCTTTTCTACATGAGAATGGTTACAGTGAGTACATATAATATAACATGATAAAACTCTATACCACGTCATATCTATTGTTTGAAACTGATTATACATATATTATACATAAGTTTTAACTTGTATTATAGTATGGACGCAATGGGGACTATCGCGTGTGAATTTGCCACTAGAGGCGCTAGTGTCGCGTGAGGTCCAATAACAGTCACTTTTCACTGGTTTTGGCGGGCTTCGTGACAAATTATTTTAATTTCTATATTTTACCTGTTGAAAAGTGATCTCCTTCGTGAAATTATCGCAAATATGGATTATTTGGCGATGAATGTGAACGCTTTGAAAGCAGAAAAAGAAAAAGAGGCGCAAAAATAAGCGGCCTCAAAGAGCTGCTAATTCAGAGGTTAGTTTGTTTACTGTATTACAAACTTATTTTTTCCAGAAGTATGCTTGTTTGCCGAGGTAACAGCTATGTTTTTTTCTTTTTACATATATTTACCTAATATATGTATATTTACCTAATATGACTTCTGCATGAAAGGTTAAATGGGTTTCATGCTCATCAAGGACACACTTTTACTATATGATATTGATGAACATCGATGTTTGCTCTAGGCATGCTCTAGGTCTCTGCCCTCTGGTACTATTTATGTATCTGGTTATGTACCCACAGTATCTCTAACGAGAACACAACCTATCTTGGGATCAGATTAGGTACTATGTGTGAGATGACTAGAATTTAATAATATTTCTCTTTATTAATATTAGATGTTTCATTTCAGGTTTCTCCAGAAGGATTAATTGGAGAACTAACAGTATTGGAAGAGAAATGTCCTTTCTCTATAAAAGATGAGCTTATCAGTGTGGATAATCATAAGCAAATAGGAATGATCAATAATGAATATCGCTTGAATGAAAGTAGCCCCTACTATTTTCAAATTCAAAAACTTGTTAGGTACTAAAAGAAAGTATTGTGATTTTTTTGTTTGGACAAATAAAGATGAAAAGAGAATTTATGTAAATAGAAATGATAAGCTTATTTCAGAAGTTTTATAACTTAATCTAATATCTAGTTACCATTGTTTAGTAGTTTCAACTACCATCTTTCAGTATCATATCCATTGTATGGATTTACAATGTTTAATAAGTATTTATTTGTATAGCAGTGTGTTTTAAAGGGAAAGGGAAGGATAAATAAAAGTTTAATAAGTAATTAATTTCTTTTTTATTTTATTTATTTAGTGCCTAACTATATAATTCCTCAGAATCCTGCGAATTCCTGCGAATCGCAACTAGCCACTGTTTTAGAACAGTTTTATCTTTTGGAAACATGTGTCCTCCTTTTTTCCGAACAAAACGGAATTGCACAACATTGCGGCATTGCTACTCGATATGATGATAGCTGTTATAAATTAATAAACTTAATGAGAATCAAGATTTAAAACTTTGTTTCGGCACCGATCTTATAAAGTCGTCTTTGACAGCTATACCTCTGCACCTTAGTCAACAGTGGCGCCAACTGGTGAGCAAAGAAACGATAGTCCCCATTATAGAAATCATAATATAAATAACAGAGCATACGAAGGATATTAAAAACATCGGCCAACTGTAGGTATACTAATTATTTATCTGTTAAAAGAATCCAGACGAAATAAAAAAGTCTAAAAAAAGGCTTTTCACCATTTTTATTTTTTAAGGCCATGGATTCAAGTATTTTATGGCCTATTTCGTACCAGGAAATCATAGATCACAGAGCAAAAGCCTGCATCGTGTGGCCACCTACACTCATAGCTCGTCGAAGGAAGAACTCTCGCGTTCGTCGAACGGTCTCGCGCGTTCGCCCCATCGGTCCCATCGCTCCGAACTGAGCAAGGACTCCGTGTCTTCGTCTTGTGTGGGTAAGGGATAGATGATGCCGTCGCCGCAGCTATATTTCAAGTAGTATTTCAAATTAGGTAACGATACAGTTTACACTGGTAAAAGAAAAATTATATGTTCTGATCTACTCGTAAAATTTTAGAAGCATCAAAAAAGTATATTTTATAGTACTAGAATGAAAGTTTTTATCATATAATATATAAAATATATTAGAGTATGTCTAGTGAACGCTGAGAGTCAGATAATATTAAACGTTTAGATACTGGCAACAGCCAAACAAAACTCAAGGCAACAAAGAAAAGTATATTGTGGGATACCCAACCTATTATTTTTCAATTAATTTGCAATCTCAGCCTTCACTAGACACTCTATCTTGTATTTCAATAGCAAGGTTCATTATAAATTGTAGGATCTTGCCTCAATCGAAATGCATCTGTCATCGGCCGTGCTGCTGCTGCTATAAAAAGCAATAATCCCGAGGCAACCACTATGGTTAGTATGAACCACGAAGCTATTACCCGTTGTCCTAGGTGAGCGACAGAAGCGAAACGACGCGACGTATCTACATACATAGAAAATGACAGGCGTATCTACGCGACAACGTAGGCCACGTGAAAGGTCAGCTACTGTTTGATACTGTCGCATTGCCGCGTTTGTTGCTCACCTTTTCTTTTATTTGCTGGAAAAATGCATTTACGCATCCCGCACAAGGCGGGTATGTGACTCACAGATGAAGCAGAATACCCACTAAAAAACCAGCAGCACAGTCCGCGTCTAGAAAAAGAAGTCTCAGGGTCCCAAGACGTATTGGATGCAACTGAGACGTCTCGACGGTAAACCGACAATAGGGTCCTAAACACCTATACCAAGGCGGGAGAAGGAGAGCAAAGCGTCGCTTTCTTCCCCCCTGTCGTATTCTGCGGATCAGTGGAGCGTCAGGACAACGGGTAAGTAAAGACTGGAGTGCTTAGGTACTCATAAATCATAATATGTACCTATGTGCTTACTTGAAGCAAATATTTCAAATAAGTATTTAGAGTGCGCACTCCATCTACTTTATATACCTTCGTGGTATGAACCCTGCTAATGATAATATATTTTAAGACGTGTTATCGATAAAATGATACTAACTCTAACTGGTGCTTTAAGCAGTTGTCATGATTCTTCTTACAGTACGCAGGTGGTGACACATTACACAATGCAACATCAGGAAGTTTGAATTTTGGGTCAACAACAAACGAATTTTGAACAAACTTACCTGCTGCATTGGTTACTGAGAAATATTAAAATAAATTATTATTTTAACCACTTTGGCTACCTAGTGCATTTGTTAAGTAATTCAATGGTTATCAGCGTTTACTGCAATTGCTGCCTGATTTTCTACTACACTAGCGGCACGCTATGATGGCCGGTTGGACAAACGTTCCGTATTAATTGATAACGACTTTGAAGGAAATAATTGTATTACTTTATTGACGATAGTGATGTGCAGAGATTCATAAATTTAAAAAAACTTAATTGTTTTTTGTTCGAGAATAAATTGACATTCCACATAACTATTGTAATGTGTCAAACCGGCCATCATAGCGTGCCGCTAGTGTAGTGCTAATGAATCTACTCGACTACAGTCTACAGTGCGGGCCACTTCCACAAAAATAACTAAGGTGGGTAATGATTTCAAACAGTAACAAGTAAAGTACTTTTGCTTCGTATTTTAGTTCAAACAAAATGCATTAAAATGCCCAAACCATGTGCATGTGTTTCATACATTTAACACTGCTGAATCGAGCTAAATAAGTCGTTGATTATGTCATCAGATTGAATGACTTTTTTGAAGACAAATAAGGCAGCCGTCTCTCTACTACCATTGATTTGCTGTGCCCCCACCGGGGTTCCAATATTGTAATAAGACCTATAATATTCTAAATGACATTATGTAAATTACTATAAAAATAATTGTATTGAAATGTAAAATAAATGAATGAATGAATGAAAAGGTCATTAAATCATTGACTAACTGATGTTGACTAGTGAGCTGACTATTATTATCAGAAATAGTTCCAACGCACACCTCAACACCCTTCTCCTACATTTTGTTTGAGTCACGAGCTTTCAATGCAAATTGCGAAAGAGCTATGATATTTAATAATACATGAAAAATGTATGAAGCAATCACTTCAACTCAATGAAAAAATACTATATGGCGTGGCTCGCATAGCGTTAGGGACTCGATTTTTCTGATATTGTGGCTAATTCTATTGCACACAATCTGAAAATAATCTTATTAGCAGCTGTTATTTAAGTTTCGAGATTGTGTAAAGGAGAATTAGCCACGTTGAAAAACTAATTTACACGCACTATCAGATACTAGCTCTTGGCTCAGCTATACAAAAACTGGGAACATACTTAAAATACCCTACGTATTCCAACGCCACGCATCGAGCCAAATCAAATATATACTACATTTGACTATCCGCATGACGTCAATTCTATGCGGGAAAAGTGGGAGATTATTTACTCGAATACGTTAATGTTAACTGCGATTTGTGAGGGATAAGGTGACGAGCGCCATTCGTCATCAAGCGCTTGAGACTTCCAGACAAATCATAGTTAAGCGATCAAATAGATAAAAAATTCTCCCACTAGGCCCCTAGTTCCATATCTAGCGGAAAGTAGTCATTGGAATTCCGCACACACAACTATTCGACACATTTACCTAAGCGAAATTTCGCAAGCGTTTTTCCGCTAGATATAGCAGAGGGCATTATAAGAATGTTTCCGGTGGAATGAATGCATTCGCTAAACAATATTAGCATGCAAAAGGACACGGGTCTTATGTTTAAAAACAAAAACAAATCTCAACCGAGTACGACAAAAGAAGTGAATGACGTTACTGGAAAAAAATTTTGGTTCTCGGATGTCTGCCAATGAATGAAAAGCATGTTTGTTCGTTTGTATGGTTTTATTTAAATATACTGTTGTAAAAATATTGTGAATAGAAGAATTAATTAATAATTAAATATATATGAAAAATGAATTTTCCTTATACTATTTGCGGGACGGTCCGGCCCCTTCTGGGGCAAAGTCTCCATCTCTCACTCTCGTGTGCCATCTCCACGCTAAAATAGTAAAAAGCCCATTCGAAATTTAACTTTATTGGTACCGTGCTTAAAGTATTTATTAGAATAAATTTGGAAAAGAAAATATAGTCTCAGGGTGCTTCCTTAATTGTCGAAATACTTGTGTGCGCTGTATTGTCGTGTCACTGCCACGTGTATAAAAACATACATCTATATCATAATAGCGTAAGTTTTTATGTGTCTTACTGATTACTTCTCGCTCGAACACCATAAGATCCAACTCACAGTGTGAGTGTGAGAAAGGGATAAAAATATACGTGTCAGCGAACGAAATTCTTTTATTTGTGCACGTGCTTTGCATTACAGAGTTGGCTATTCAGTTGAACACAAATCTCTGATCTAAATTTAGTTTACGGGTTTTAAAAGTGGTGTTGTTATCTTTACCCGTTGCAAATATTCTGCAAAGGATAACAATACTTTTAAACCTTTTATTAAGTTTAGAAATTTGTGTGCGACCGAATTAGCATCAATGTCTAAAATGTGTTAAAAAGAAGCACCTTAAGATGTAGAAGATGAAAGAAAGTAGAAGAGTGAGAGAGAATGAGAAAAAGTATGGAAAAATTGTTGTTTTTTTGTCGGCAACTTTTGCTCTTAATCGGCTGCTGGTGCCACAAAGCTAATACTTAAAAAGTTAATTACTTGCAAAGTAAACTTAGGCATAAAGCATTTACTAAATACTCATAAAAAGCGTTGAGAAAAGGTATAAATACTCCTCAAATAAAGATAACATATTTTTAAAAGCTTCATAATTATGCAGTGCTTAAGCATACTATTGCGTTTCTATTTAACTTAATACTAATTATTTAAACAAATGTTATTTTATAAATATTAAATAACATAATTATCACAGTTTTTTTCATCAGACTTAAGTTTAAAAGTTAAGTTAAGCTTAGTTAAAGTCATTGTGAGAGTTTTTGAATAAAATAATTTGTACAATCCAAACTTAGCAGATGTTTAATAATGGCTTCGGTTTTACACAACATCTGCTATACCTAGAGCTATCCCTTTCCACGTGGGTCACTGTGAAGGTATAGTAGGTACTACACTTAAACCTGTAATTCTAGTTTAGAGATTGTGTACATTCAAACAACCTTATTTAAAGTTTAAATTGTAGCAGCCGACTAAGAGCAAAGTAAATCATTGTGCTTATACATCACACAGACCGCAGATATAAGGTTAGCCAAATATGGTATCCATTTGCGTGCTAACTTGTGTGTACTGAGATAGTTTTATCTATGTGTATGAATGGGCGTAGCCAGGTTTCCCAAAACACTCCAAATAACACTAAACAGATTAAAAATAATAATATTCAAGACACGGAGAATGAACTAATTATTTAATTTTCAAACATTGCTCTCTTAAACACGTATTTATTGTGGTTCATTAATTGATAATTGAAAAAAAAAAGTTTTGTTGTCATCAAATATAATTTCAATCATATTCAGTACCTATCAGTAATAAATAGAGTTTCACCGTTTAAACCACTTCGAATCCACTGTGCAGGTGTGCCCTGACGGTAAGACTTTTATATAAATGTATACATTTACAAGAGGAAAATAAATATTTTAAAGCATTATTTTAGTATAGTCGATGGAGATTTAGACCCTTCTTAGAATATAACAAGCTACGCCCACGAGTTCTTGTGAAAAGACTAATAATTAAAATAAAATAAAAGAACCCAAAATAAACAACAAAACAAGTTTATTGTGCACAAATACAAACTTATAAAATACAAACAGAATTCTTTCTAACTCCATCAGTCTTGTGTGTTGTATAATAGCTCCAAAAATAAATGCGTTTAATAAGCAATCTGCATATTATTATAATAATAGAGGATATAAATTCAATATAAATTATTTATTGTAGTTAAAAAAATGTGAGCACCTCTCCCAACACATACTTGAGCCATACCAGAGAAATGAATGTCAAAAATAAACTTTCGGATTTTTAATTTAAGAAATTCTGATATTTATTATACTTGGAAATTCATAACATTCATACTACGGATACAACACATTAGTCACATAATAATTCGAATATAATAATTAACTTTTCTAAACTGGAGTTCGTACCATTACATAGGTACTGTAAAGCTGATTTTCCTCAATAAATTTACGATACAAAACGTGATACGCCTTACTTATTATCCTAATTTACTAATTTAATTGAGAATATACAAATATTCGAAATCTTTCACTCCACGGTGCTAACTCGGCTGTACAAAAGCTAACTAAACCAAATCGATAGGTCCAAAGAAACTTTATTTTTAAAGCTATCATTCAGTTTAGTTTGGAGATTGTGTTCAACCTAAATAGACACTAAAACTAACAAAAATATTTTAAGTAGGTTGAATGGACGTAAGTTTACCTATAATATAAAAAATCTATGTTTGGCACGGGAAGGCAAGTTAAATCTACTTAACATACCTATTTTATCCAGTTTATTTTTTTTAGTCTGGTCTCATTACTAAAAAACATGAAGACTATTAAAGACTTCGAAAATATTGCAGTGTTTTTTTCTTATTTGTGACATGAATACCATAATATTATTATGGTCTAATTCATTTATACGCACCAATTTAATTTAAAATCAATTTTACTAAAGTATTTATTGTCATATTTCTATACATATTTCATTAATACTATATAAAGATTATTATTAAAGTTACGCGTCCACGGATTTAGAAAATTCTGAATAATAGTATAGTACTAAACCATTAAAACACCACTCTTTCTTTTAAAAAAACTTAGCGTCATACAGTTTAAAGATACGCGTCCACGGATTTAGAAAATTCTAAATAACAGTAAGTATAGTAAGTTATTGGGTGCTGAACAACTGAAATACCACTCTTTCTTTTTAAACTTATCGTTAAACAGTGTCTTTTTAATAACGCAATGCTTAATCCAACAGATAACCAGTGGACAGCATGATTTTTAGGGTGTTTTTGTAAATATATTTTAAAAAAATAATTAAAATCTTAAAACGGAATGCCAGACTGCGCCAATCTACATTTTAGTAAAATTACGCTATAACTATTTATTTGAAATTCGACAAAAAATATATATTTTGAACATTGCAAATAGCTTTAAGTAATAAAACTATGCCAAATAAGACAAAATGGACTTCTTCAATCTTTGACTATCCTAAAATATAGTGAAAGAAAGTTCTGAGCAAACGTGATATTGTTTCCTGGATTGTCGATACGGTATCGGTACGCTTATGTGGAACTGAAAGCTTACCGAGCGCCTACATATTTTATATGAGCGCTTCTCGATTGAAAGTTCGAGTTGTCACCGTAAAAATGCTCAAAAGAGTTCTCTAAAAATAAAATTCTGGTAGAGCTACGATGAATCCGAAACGTTTCGAAATATTTTATTTTTCAAATTGCGAACAATTTACGGCAAACGATATAAACATAAAGTTAATTTTTTTTTTAAATAAAAAAAACCGTTGAACGCTACGCGCTATCGTTTCGGTAACTGAGAATACCGATTATGTGATGCTATAACATTATATTATAATAAACCCGGTGGAGATGATTGAGCAAAGAGGTAGAACGGGTATATAGGTCAAGGTATGTGTTTGGAGGGAGCTAACGGCGCTAACGGCGCTAGCGGCGGCGTGTCGCCGGGCTCTGACCTGGCGCGCGTGGTGCCCATGGCGTCGTAGCCGTGGTCGGGCGGCGCGAAGGGCTGCAGCTGGTGCTCGCGCCGCACGGGGTACTCGCACCCGTCCCCCGCGCTACGGACACCACACCCGGTTACCATCAGGGGAGTGGCGCGGAATAAACTTAGTGCATTGGGTACTTGACAACTAGTCAAATCAGCAACTATTTTTTAGTTTGGGATTTTGTATGCAATACTGAACTGTGACGTCATCAAAGTTCGACGCACTTTTTGAAGGGAAAATTCGATGAAACGAAAAAGCGACACTAAAAAGAGACAAACATATTCATAATAGGATTTAGCATGCGAGAGAATGAGATAGAACACAAGTTATATTTATCTCATTCTCTCGCAGGCTACTTTTCTACAGTTTCACTTCTGAATTGTACACACACTTTATTTTTTAAATTAATAGTTGCAATGGCTATTTAACATAAAATTAACGACTTTTGGGAGATCCTCTATGTAATAATCACTAAAAAATAATTTATTTGACTAGTTGTCAAATACCCAATTCACCCAAAACAGGGATTTTTTAAAAGTCGAACGGAGGCACTTGTAAAATCGATTATACAGATTAGGTAAGTTATGTGCCGATGCACAGTAAGCTGAGTCCAGTATTTCAAACGAGTACTCGGCGTCAAAGGCATCCTGGAGTTTAAAGCTTGTATTTTAAAATGGTTCCGGACACTTCGTATTTTAAAATGGTGTTTTTGGGGTTACTTACAGATATTTGTTTCAAATTTTAACTTCGACTCTTATTCTGATACTATTATAATCGCAAAATCTAAGAATCGCTCGAATTGTGAAATTGTGGATGGCAATTTACAAGACTTTGTTCTCGAACAAATCCTAATTCCTAATGCTTCGTAGGCATTTTTTAAATAAACCGGAAGAATTATAATTAATTGATATTCAGGCCAATTCTGTTGTACACCATCTCTAAACTAAACTAAAATGACAGCTCTATTTTTTTTTTATCCACTACAAGTTAGCCATTGACTGCGATCTCACCTAATGGTAAGTGATGATGCAGTCTAAGATGGTAGTGGGCTAACCTGTTAGGGGTAAGGCAGTTATATTATTTAAACCCATACCCCTATTCGGTTTCTACACGGCATCGTACCGGAACGCTAAATCGCTTGGCGGCACGTCTTTGCCGGTAGGGTGGTAACTAGCCACGGCAGAAGCCTCCCACCAGGCCAGACCATGGAAAATTCAGAAATTATAAATTCCCAAATTGACTCGAACCCTGGACCTCCGCACGTTAACAGCGCTACACACTGCGCCACGGAGGTCGTCAAAAATATTTCGGTATATTATTAAATAAATAAATAAAAAGACGTTTCCATCCATAATTTGTTAGTAGGTATGTTAGTAACAATTTTTCCTTAATTACTAAGTTAGTACCTATTGTTATTTTATTAATTCAGGTAGGTACAAATTATTTTGATCGCCTCCACACAGTGGCGTAGTATGGGACAGTCGGGTCTGGCAGCAAATATCTTCAGGATGCCGTTGTCATATTTCATAATACTCCCTGCAGAAAGAGGGCAGCACTAGATTTAGAGCTGTGATTTTAGTTTAGTTTAGAGATGGTGCTAAACAGAATTGGCCACATAGGCGGGAAAAATACCTATAAGTTTTTACGTTAGCTTTAACTTCTCCATTTCGTGATTTGTTTAAATTTATTACACGCCACTCCTTTCCATTTTTTATGGCCACACAGGCGGGAAAAATACCTATAAGTTTTTACGTTGGCATACTTCTCCATTTCGTGATTTGTTTAAATTTATTACACGCCACTCCTTTCCATTTTTTATCTTCTAATGTACTTAGCAGTTAAATGTACTCTATTATAATATATGTGATAGAATGCTAGAACACTGATAAACTATATTAACAGTGAGTAATAGTTATATCCGCTTAATACAAATTGCGTTATTGTTTGCAGATAGCGTGAATCATGATTGAGTTGCTATGAACTAATGATAAAACCTATTCATATGGCATGATAACAAAACACTCCTTTATACCAGCACCCATATTCTCTAACTCAGTGACTATCAAATAATGAAAGCCACTAACATATATTTTTATTCAAGGTTTCCTTATTCCATCTGTAGGGGCAACATGATAAATATGATAATAGATGGCGCTGTTAGATCTACGACGTAAACACAGCGCAGCCTGAACAAAGTACTAACGTTAGCCAATCACGTGCCGCCCCCTGAATCACGATAATGAAGTTCTTCCAGAATTGAACTATTGCTACAACAAGAACCGAAGCTACAACAGTGGCTTTCATTTTTGATAGCCAGTGAGTAAGAGAATAGGGGGGGCAGAACTATGATCAGTTTAATGCCAATACACTCTTCAGAACACCAGAAATTAGTTGAAGGCAAACCATTCATTAGCACTTATAACTACCCATATTAGAAATTGATGAAAATGATGAAAATGCCAAAATACTATTTAGAACAGCAGAAATTTATAAAAAAAAAATCGAATGCATTCATTATTAAACACTCCTTTATGACTATGAATTAATTTACTTTGTTCACAATCCAAACATAACATTATTGTATTATCTCCGCCCACTGCATAGCACCGTTTTTTAAAGAGATCATTAATCATTTATTTAACACTCTTAAAGATGCTCACAATACATTTTGTTATATGTGATCTACCAGGTCTACTTTAGTACGGAATTCCAATAAGGGTCACCCTTGACCTCCTGTTAACCAAGTGAAGTTTTTTTTACCAATCATGATACAAAAACGAACATACCCCTAATGAATGAAAGCACCTTAATTAAAGTTTTATCACTAACTATACCTATGTTTTCAAAAACAATCAAGAGCATGAGGCATAGGGAATGAGGCATGAAATTAGCAAGAGCGTGGGTTGTCGCGCTTTTAAATTTTTTAAGCTTTGTTGAATATAAAACACTTGGTTAACTGATGGATGAAAGACAACCCTAAGCCTGATCTCCAACCAAGTTATTCAACATCCACGTTGCATGAGAGACTATTAATATGAATGAGTGAAACACGATGAATGAATGAGAACATATTTAAATTGCAAATGCAATGGGTGACTTGGAATTATACAATCTCTCATTGAACAGACAAAACATGTGAATTGTGAATGACATAGGCGTTTAATGTGCTGTGCCAAATAAAACCATTTTAGTATTCTGGCCGAATACTGCCACCACATATAAAGCTGATCTCAAATATATAAGTGACGTTGTCGACAGATCGTTGGCCGAAATGGCAAAATTGTACTAATTAAAATTTGAAGTGCACTTTTATTTTAATTGGCTCAGCTATGTGTATATGTATTTCATGTGTTCTATCTTCATCTTTAGTAGGTACTTCTGTAAACATCTACATTCTACATGTTAGCGATAATAGTAGTAGACACAGTTGTTATTTTATTTTACCTAATACATCTAATAATAAGGTTCCCTTAGTTAATAAGGTGTCTTTGTAATATTTTTATGAATAAATTAATAATTTAGACAGAAAAAGCCAGACAAAATTCTGCCGAAAAGAGATTAAAAAAAATCATAAAATAAAATAATTTTTTGTCAGCCCTAGGTAGTGGGCGGAAACACTTCAACCATCACTTTTAATACAAATCCAAAGTCCCAATTGCGTATAATTCAGACATATCCAGAGTTAGTATTGCCATCGCATCCTCAAAACCTAGAACTAAAACTATAAAAACGAGTTGGTTAGGATATGTCATTCACTTCTTTTCTCATACATTTGGACATGCATATTGCATAGCACACAAAATGTTGTACACGCACACAAATCCGTTAGACACACATGCACGTGTTTTACATGCGTTAATGTATTCTTCGTGTTAACTTGTTAAACTATGAATAACACTCAAATATTGATTTTCGAAACCTAAAACGCTTAATATAACCTAACATTAACAAAATAGAGAAAATAAGTAGAATTTTATATGTAAAAATATAACATAAATACACATATTTATTTATTTCCAAACCCAACGTCCGAAAACACAATTTGGATTGTTTATGAAGTCAATATGAAACAAGCAAAGTTGTTTATGAGCAATATTTATGGACATGGCTATCGATTTTGATGAAATGGTTGAAAGTATGGGGTTTGTCAATTCCAAATAATGTAAGCGGCGCTACTAAATATTTCTCCGTAGCAATATAACCCATACTAATATTATTTATTATAATATCAACTCGATTAGCCGGACCATTTATGACATGACGATTTCTAAACGTGGTATTGGCCACGTTTTGAATCTCAAGAAAATTGATTATTTTTTATAGAACACGAAATACAACGTTTACAATAAAAGAGAAGTAACTTTCCTTGTAAGTAAGAAAGTCTAATTTGTATTTTATCAAGGTCTATTTTCAACATTCTGAAGACCCTGAAGAGTGTGAAGACCCACGATAGCAAAAAAGTGTGTGCTTTAGTGTGTGTGTGTTTGGTTGAACTAAAACTGAACATGCGCAAGATTTCTTTATTTGAAAATGAGTCCGCAAAAGGTTTTTTATTCATAGCATGTACTTTGTCATTAAAATTATCATAATATATTCTATGAACTAAACTAAGGAACTTATTAATTGATACTTTGAAACATCTCAATAAAAGATGGCGGCAACAGTTGTGTTGGCGACCTGTTACGACAAAAGTGACGTATTATCTTCCACCCTAAAACTATCTCAATTACTTTAAGTCGCGCCTAATAATGTTTTGCTTCAATGCGTCCGTATGATCGAGTTATTGCTATAGTATAAAAACAGTTATAAATCTTGTAGCAATGATATAATAACACACATGTAAATGATATAAAGTAATGATAAATAGTTTACCTGGTAAATACAGGTACTATCCAGAGTTTTGGACTGACGCCGAATACTTCCTTGAAGTTATTGTAGGCGCCCAATGAAAAGCCGTTCTTATCTGCGCCGCCACGGAACATCGGCGCTCGGAACGCTTCTGAAAAGTTAAGGTAACATAAAAAGTTTCTTGCAAGTAAGTTTGGAGCCAATCAACGAAAGGGTGGAGGAATATCATTTCAGCACTTGGAAGCACATATTTAACACTTCACGAAATGCTGCAGTCCTAAGTTTAAAACTTGGCTCGCGCCACTTGGTATAGTCAAAACATGACGTAACATAAGAGACACCTGTATGTCCTACATGTTTTAAATAAATGAATTGAATTGCGCCATACCGAATACTTGTACTCTGGTTATATTTTTTTTGTATATAATACAAAATAATAATGGGCCCAGATCTATTTTTCATTTAGCATATTGTTATAGGAAAAATAAATGTTAACCATAATACGTATATAAATCTGGAGCATTTCTAAAATGACCTCGTTCTATACTCACCATCTGCTTGAATCAGAAATAATGACATTACTATTACTTCTACCAGTAGTAGTACATTAATATACCTTAAACTAATATATAATACCCCTACATAATACAATAAACACATTTAAAAATACAATAACCTACATATTTTATACCTACCAGTATATTAACATATCTACAAAAACGTTAAACCCCAAAATACCCTGACTACAACTTGGTAAAGTGATTGCAATTACCATTGAACATGGTTTTAAGCATAGTGTTTATAATCTGACCGGTGGGGCTGCCCTCCCGGCGGTATATTAGCAGCATATCTGAAAAACAAACTCGCATTATAGCCGTTGACTTTTTTTTAATACCTTTTTAATTAATAATGAGCAAACAAACACCCTCTGTTACAGGACACCCAATGCTGATGAGGCATAAATCGGGCTCTAAACCATTCTAAAGGTGTGTCTACGCCCTGGAATGCCACCCTGTTATTGGACGTCTGCGGCGCATATTATATTCGTGGGTATAGTCCTCAATTCCTTACTAGAAGTAGTTTAAAAGTTACATTTTCTAAATATTACCGACCTCCATCCGCTTTCTTTTAATTTAAATTGCCGGATACAAAGTACTACCAGTTTGATAGTACAACTCCAATCCAGGAATGGATACAGAAAATCATATACAGTAGATACATTTAAGATACATGATTATGCTAACTCGATGCAGGTATGGTGATTGCAGTCACTTTACCACTTATTAATAGCTTACTTAGCATCTATATTTCACTAAACGCTTCCCGACTAAAGGATTCTGTGGGAGCGCAGTTTAAACACGGCATAATCCCAGCAGGGCTAGCATGTGCCGGAGATAAAAAATTTATCCCCCGATTTTATCCACTGACAAGAGATAAAATTAACTTATCCACCCCTCAGAGCACGGCAACAGGGGAGAGAAGTTTATCCCCGTTTGACATTTCACGGGGACTCGGGGGACTATTTATCCACCGTTATTTAGCGTTTGTATTTATTGATTTAGGAATAAAAATGTTATCCTTTCCTCGGGGAGAAAATCGTCTCGGCCCATTGTAGGGGGGCTGTAAGAAGTTCTCTCGAAGCGAATATACGTAGACCCTTATAATAAAAATATCTTGCAGTGATGGTATGTGCGAAAATAAAAATAAAATGTCCAGATAAGTGTGGGGAGATAGAATGCGAAATGTATATGTTACTCTATGTACTCGTATGTATGAGACCAGGCGTGACAAACGCCGATGCAACGTTTTGGTTCGCACACTTTGGTGTCCGTATGAAATATACGTTTTGGCTGTCCATTTGATTCTGACGTCTTACGCGTAGGGTCGATCTACGGACACATGTAGTAGATCCTGTCATCATTACAATCGCGAATGTTGTTTACATGGGACCAGTCTGTCTTTACTCTTTTATTAACCGACTTCCAAAAAAGGAGGAGGTTCTCAATTTGGCGCGTATCTTTTTTTAAAATGTATATTATTAAGCAAAACCTACCCAAAGTGGTTCTATTGTGTGCGACGAGGTAGCAATGGTAGCCGAAGAGCGAGCCAAGCGATATCGCGAACATGAGTGCCACGAAGAACGCGAACACTATGTGGTAGCGCCCGGCGCTGCCTGAGATGCCGAAGTCGCCCTGTGTGCCAATAAAAATGTTCCTTATTCACAGAGTATAAGCAAGTATTCCAGAATTCCAGAAGAAATTATTCCGATGTTCCAGAATCGAATCGCAATTCCGGAACTGGAATATTTGCTTGACATGAAATCAGTAACGGAACATTAATAATTAATAATTACCAAAAAATCCATACTATTCATCCATAAATCTCTTCGGCCCACCGCTTCACCTATTTTGACGAAACTTGGCATTGAGGTAGGTTGCATAACGGGAAAAGTAATAGGCTATTTTTAACCCGGAAAAACAAAGATAACCCACGGAAATTTCCAAAAACAAAAATCCAAAGGCACGAAGTCGCGAGCATCGTCTAGTGGGAAATAATATATTCGTCGCTAAATCTACTGACTATTACAATGCATTTCAATTATGTTGAATAATGTACGTAAGAGTTTTAATTAAGTTATTATCTATTCATAGGAAGATAGTAATCGGTTTAATACCGATAATCTAATTAGAATTTTTAAATAGTTTTTAACACATTAGTGAAAAGATTTTACTATCTTTACATGAACAGAACATAGTATGTTTTCCACACTGTTTAAATTTTGAGTAAATACAGTGATATATCTAAAAAAAAAAAACAAAAAATTTATGTTAGCATCCCCACTGCGACGGCCATAATTCAAACAATGTGGATAATAAAAAAATGGATTTACTATACCTATAGATGATACCTAGCTAATGCCCGCGACTTTGTCCGCGTGGTTTAAGTTTTTTTTCCCCACAGGCACTCCTTAATATTCTGGTTTAAAAAGTAGCCTGTCACCCTCCAGGTCCTCAACTAAACTCATGCAATGACGTTGATCCGTTGCTCTGTTGCGGCGTGATTGAAGGACAAACTCTATATTTCACCCCTTTGGGGTTCGAATTTTCAAAAATGGTGAAACATACTCTTGCATATCGAACTGAAAGCCCAAATGCTAAGTTTCATGGTTATAACTTGAGAAATGAAGGACTTTCATACAAACTTTCAACCCCTATTTTACCCTGTGGGGGTGGAATTTTGAAACTGTGACACACATACTTCTTTATTTATTACTGTAAGCCAAATTTACCAAGTTTCGTTGATATAACTTGAGAAATGAAGGACTTTCATACAAACTTTCATCCCCTATTTCACTCCTTCGGGGGTAGAAATTTCAAAAACTGTGAAACACATATTTCTTAATTTTTTACCCGTAGCTTGTAAACCAAGTTTCATGGATATAACTTGAGAAATGATGGAGTTTCATACAAACTTTCAACCTCTATTTACCCCTCTTAGGGGTGCAATTTTCAAAAATCCTCTCTTTTTATTATTTATTTATTATTTATTCTCTCTTAGCGGATGCCTACGTTATAATAGCTATCTGAGTGCAAAATTTCAGCCCGATCCGACCAGTGCAGTGGTTAGAGCTGTGCGTTGATAGATCAGTCAGTCAGTCAGTCAGTCAGTCACCTTTGCCTTTTTATTATGATATAAGTAATAATTTGTTCTGGTGGTAATGATAACGTAATAACTCTTACTCTAAGTACTTTATTATTATTATTAAGCTATAATATTCGTACTTTGATATCAGGGAAGCTAAACTATCTACGGTGGTTATAGGTGACCTAGTGAACCTAAATATTTACTACTTTATGACTGCAGAGCTGGTGTGAAATTTTGAGTAGATGCTTGATAAAAGCTGAAAGTTCTTGTACTTTGTATTGCAAAATAGTTCTCCTATTTACTTGAGTGTGGAAGCCAAACTTAAAACTGTCATAGATCAGCTAGTTTACCAGTTTTATTTTTAGGTTAACTTGCCAGGTAATTCACATCAACTAATTAAACATCTTAATTGGGACGAAGAGCAAGATTAGACCGCTAAATTGTCTTACTATTTACCATTTCCTATTTACCATTTCATATTTATGTATGTATTTTTTAAAATATAAATGAATATTTCGCCCTTTTTACAAGTTTTTCATTAAATCATACTAACCCATCACTCACGATACTCTTATCCTAGATCGTAAGTAAGATATCGTCACGAACTTTAATCATTCATCAAAGCACCTCCTCGAAAATTCCCACAAGCTCTAGAGCGAATATGAAATGTTAACTAAGCTAAATAAACGTTAGTAGGAAGAGTTACACTGATTATGTCCATGCATTGTTTAGAATATGTGCGGGCGTCAATCATAAGATCGCAGTGGGCTTGCTGGTATGCCTTATACATCTGTAAGGATACCATCAAAGTTGTATCTAAATATGTCTAGACATTTGCCAACCAGGTAGCTAGATGTAGGAAAATCGAAATTGGCTCCTTTGCTTTGGTATGGAGATATTTATTGAGACTTCCATGTTTTTATAACATGTAGGTATAGTTATCTAAACATACGCACAGATTTTAACGGGAAATTTAACTACTCTTCCTCAAGAGATGGTCCATCTTGAGCGCGAGAGGCTATAATCTCTAGCACATTAGGGCCGGTATTAAAGAACCAACATAAGATAAAATTGAAGGTTCTCAAGTATCAATGAATCTATGCTCCAGAGTTCTTAGCTGATGTCGGTTTAATAATACGGGCCTAGGACAGACAAACTTAGCTAAAGTACACCCATAAGTATAAAAAGATCAAAGAAGAAAAAAATAGCTACCTTCCAGAACCTGATGAAGTAAGGCAGACACGTGGACATAATGAAGAGACAGTAGAGCAGCGCGTAGCCCAGGAAGAGCATAAAGAACTTGTAGTTGTGGAAGCAGACACAGTTGTTAACCCAGGGGCAGTGGTGATCCATTTTGAGTACGCAACGCGAGCATATGCTACAATGGTGCGCGCGGTCTGGCTTCACGAGCACGCAGCGGTTGCAATAGCGCACCGAGCCCGACATTGTCCTGGAAACGGACGTCACAGATAGCATTACATAGTTTCTTTTTTTTTCTTAGAATTCACACAATCAATAGGAATGATGCCTGTGTCAAAAATAAATTATTTCTTACTGATTATTAAATAGAGGGTCTTCAAAAATACCTAAATGATTTACCTACCTTTTATGACGTCACATCTATAACTTTCATACAACTCCCATACTAGAAGCGCGTTTTTAAGTTTTTTTTTTTTTTATCCTCTACAAGTTAGCCATTGACTGCGATCTCACCTGATGGTAAGTGATGATGCAGTCTAAGATGGTAGCGGGCCAACCTGTTAGGGGCAGTTGTATTAAACCCATACCCCTATTCGGTTTCTACACGACATCGTACCGAAACGCTAAATCGCTTGGCGGCACGTCTTTGCCGGTAGGGTGGTAACTAGCCACGGCCGAAGCCTCCCACCAGGCCAGACCAGGGAAAATTCAGAAATTATAAATTCCCAAATTGACCCTGCCGGGGATCAAACCCGGGACCTCCGCACGTTAAGACAACAGCGCTACACACTGCGCCACGGAGGTCGTCAAAAATAATAAAGAGTTACTGATTTGACTGAGTTGTCGTCATACCTATTATTAAGCGTGGGATAAGGGCAGGCTGAAGAAGGACAAGAAGGTATATATTAAAAACTGTTACCCACCTAAATAAAAAAATCAGAAACATTTTTGCTATGCTTTTACGGCCCATCTTTTCAACAGATTTTGATGACATTTGCTGTAGAGATAGGTTGCATCCTGGGCAAGTACACGGGCATTTTATCCCAGAAAATAAAAAACGGTATCAATGCAGATAAAGTCGCGGGCATCTAGTTTAAAATAAATAAATAATACACAACATAAAAGCAGAAATTCTAGAGTTGTTATACTACTTAAAAATATTATTATACACAAATTATTATAATAATATATAGGATTTGAAAACATGTAAATACTCATAATGTAGTGAAAATGCACCTAAGTATATAAAAATTATACAGCATTTTTAAATCTTCAATAGAATATTATTTTTTTATATTACAATGAATGCTAATATAGGCATTAGGCACGGATATATAGGTAAATTGTGTTATGAATATGTTAGCAGTTTTCTCAATTCTAGCTACAGAAACATTAAACAAACCTGGTTAAAACCGGGATAGAGTTAGCAAAATTTTCTAAAATTTCTTTTTTCGTTTCCATCTTAAAGAAACGCTGGCTGTATTTTCTTATTGTTAGTTTGAGTCTAGGATTGAGAAAAGTTATCAAAATAAATAGTTTTGCAATTATTATAATTAACGTTAAAATGCATTTGATCACTTGTTTCTCATAATAACTGATAAGTCTTATAACAAGAGTTACAAAGAGTATGGCATGTGGAATTTTATCCAAATTTTCTACTGTATGTTGATCCCTTATTATCTTTTCCAATCTTATACCTTTAAACGAGCAATTCTTGTATATCTATATATATAAAAGAAAGTCGTGTTAGTTACACTATTTATAACTCAAGAACAGCTGGACCGATTTGGCTGAAAATTTGTGAGGAAGTAGCTTAGAACCAGGAGACGGACATAGGATACTTTTTATCCCAGGAAATTAAGGAGTTCCCGCGGGAATCAAAAAAAAATTAAACCACGCGCTCGAAGTCGCGGGGATTTGCTAGTATATATATAATCTGAATCTCGGAAACGGCTCCAACGATTTTCATGAAATTTGGTATGCGGGGGTTTCGGAGGCGAAAAATCGATCTAGCTAGGATTCATTTTCAGAAAATGTCGTTTTGTGCTTTCAGGCAATGAAAAACTGCTAGAATATCATTAGAATACGAAGGTAAATTTCGCCACTATCCACAAAGATGAAATAGCTCAGGTGGGAAACAGGCTGGTTATGAATACAGAAGACCCCGGTTCGAGTCCAGTGTCCTCCGGGCTGATTATTTTTTTCCCTTTTTTTAAAATATAATATAATATATTATTTAAAAAAATTAAATATAATTTCCAAAAAACACGATTTACCAAAAAAAAAATACCGAGCAAAGCTATTATGAACACTTAAGTATAAAACTGGGTAGTGTACTATCAACTATTTTCGAAAACCTATTTCTCACTTCATTCAACCTCAATGTCTACCAAAGTAAAGATACTAAAATATGTTGAAATACTTAGATCGTACAAGTGTTTTCACTATCCTACTCAATATCTATTTTTTCTGCAAATGGTGAAGCATGTGGTCCGTGTCCAGATCAGAACAAAGGGTTCTGTACCACAACACAATATAATTCTTTTTGTAAATAACAAGAAAGATGTCATAACAACACATAATCAGCTGCAATAAATGGCTTGCCTATGGCGCTAAGCTGGTAACACCTGACAAACAATTCAAAGTCCTATAAGTATGGAACCCTAATTAACGATTTTCGGATTTTTTCCTATACTAGTGCTGTGACCTTGCTTCTTGGCAAGTTATATGATTCTCGGAATTTAGCATAAACTAAGATAAGTCAATGGACCAATTCTTAGATATAATTTTATAGTATAAGTTTAGGTTCAAATAATGTTACTCATTAGCTTTATTTACTCATAGGCTAGATTGTAACTTTAATAGGGTATTAACTGTTGTTAGTACTTTATGATAGGTACCCTATAGGTTTATAAACGGCTGTATCTTTTAACTGTGTTGACTTAGAAGCTTGATTTTTTTAAAGCTCCAAGGGACAATAGACCTAAGTATTTTATATTAATTTTTAACTTGATACCTCCACACTTTCCCAAGAAAAAGTTGGTTCACAGTAAAACAGACAGATAGACAACGAAGTGATCCTATAAGGGTTTCTTTTTTCCTCTTGAGTTACAGAAGCTTTAAAACGAATGATTTCAAAAGACAACAGACAACATTTCGAAAGACTTCACGTTTTTTAACTACTGTTAAATAATTTTAATATTTAGTGTGTATTTATATAGTGTATACATAACCGGTATGGTTATTATTTGATAATATAACATAATATAATGTTTAAGTAGTTCAGGAGAGATGGTCTAAAAGTTCATGAAGGTAGTGGATACGCAGCTTATGTAGTATAAAACAATCAAGTTTTACCTAGTAACTATGGAGAGATCTTTTGCAAAGTTCTCTAAAATTGTCCTTTGAGCATCCTCTGTTTCTGCACTAAGTAACTTTTCCAACTCTGCCTCTGGTAATTTGTACTGAAAAAAAAACTCTTCTTTAGTAAAATTTGATAAATCATCATTAAAGTAGTATTGAGATCTCTAAAATTTTATTAGAAAAAAATTAAATTATTAAAGTCTTTTTGATTTGATACTCTGGATATGAGGCCACAAAGAAAATTTGGTGGTGTTTAACCCCTGTGCCTCAGAGAGCACGCTAAGCCGTCGGTCCCGGTCACTAACATGATAATAGCCGTTAAAGCCTTCCAACTTGCATTGGAGCAGCGTGGTGGGTCTAAGCTCTAACTCCCTCTCTCCTATGAGAGTGGAGGCCTGTGCCCAGCAGTGGGACGTTAATGGGCTGTAGTGGTGGGTGGCTGGTAGAGACAAACACTACTTTCTATCCCAGAAATCACAGAGTTCCCACAAGGTTTTGAAAATAGCTAAGCCCACATGGACGAAAGTTATCAGAGTCACCCATATTTAAAGAAAATAGAAATATCTTTATTTGTTTTTACAGGGTTCATAAACAATATGTTTATGACAGTCCTATCGTATGTTATTAAATATACTTATCCTAATCAACGAGTAATTAATTATCAACTCAATTATCAACTCGTTAGAAATAAGTATGGGGTCAAGAATTAGATGGGCACTTAGCTTTCTAATACCAATAAGGCATACAGCTAAATTGTGTGTCCTTAATTATGCAAGTGAGCTCATTCTTACAACTTTCCTTTTTCTATGCTATTGTAATGGTACAAGACCTAATACCATGAATAATGAAATGCAATTTTGGAGGCACCATCATGTCACTTAATATGTACTCTTAGCAATTGAAACATTAGTCACTGTAGTAACGATAACCTGGTTTGTTGTCAATATTTACACAATAGGTGGTATAAGGAAACCTGATAGCAGGTAATCTGTAACATTGGAGATATTGTTTCATGCTCAAACAGGAAACTCAATCATAAGATCAGTAATTCGGAACAAAGGTGGGATAGTCTAGTACAGTCTTACCTTGTCTGGAATTGGTTTGATATCAGCAAAAATTGTTCGCCAATACGACCACGCAAACATTATCAGCATTATATGATAAAGAAACAGATATATACATTGCTGTACTGTACTCTCAATGGTACCTGTGAAAATGTATTTTTAATATAGTTAAACTTCAAACAATATGATCTAAACGAATGATTCAGTTACTTACAAAAGCACAACTGGTAAACGTAGGCATAGTACGACCATGTCACTATAGCCACTATTAACAGTACTGGGAGCCATTTAAAAGCCCTCCAGCACCACATATTGCAAGTTCTGCAACACACACAAAATCCCGGAGGTGACACTCTATTATTTTGCATTGAAGAAGCCATGAGCCATTTATTGTTAAAGCGCTAGTGAAAATATCCATCCATCAACTTGCCAGTTGCCAGAGACTTGACCATAGAATAATATATGGCCTGGACTTGACTTCAAGGAATATACCTACTACTCTCTACCGAGCAGTGTTGCCGCTGGTCATTTGTAGGGTTGCCGTACGCAAGAGATGAAATTGCCGTATTTAAACAAAAATTACCGTACATTTTTTTATTTAGATGAAAAAGAAAAATATACATAGACATAAAACACAAGTCAAACAAATCAAAAACCTTCTGTTTATAAAAAAATGTCAATGAACCTATAGATTTGATAGAAAAAGGAATTGAAAGAAATAGATCACTCCTTTCCTCTCATCGAATCCACATCACCTAATTAGCCATGTTCAGTGATATTCTTTTCATATTCAGACGGTTTTTTTATTTTCGTTATCATTTCGGGAGTTGGCTTGAACCTTGTACAATGTGAATGTTGTCTAGAAACTGGGCATCAGTTTGGCTAATAATGTTGCATTTATATTATAGAGTAGATGTTAAGAGGCGGTTTCTTTGTTTTGTTTTAATTATTTATTAATTTTTGGTAAGGTCTATTAACATTATAAAATGTCCTATGAAATTCCATAATCAAGCTACGATTGCCTGATTACCGTATTTTAGCGTACGGCAATAACCACTCTGCCGTATACCGTACAATTCGTCATAAAAGAGCCTGAATGCCGTACGATACGGTAATTGCAAAGAGTATAATGATATACAGGGAAGGTAATTGCCGTACAAACGGCAAAGCTGCTACCGAGAGCTTGACTTGCTTGCTTGCTTGCCATGACCATAGATACCAGTGAGTACCGACCAGAAACAAAAGATACCTGGTGATAGATCACAGAAAACATAATATAGGTACCCCTAGCTTAGTGATATGTCTGTGTATATCTGTCACAGATCTATGGATAGGTCCATTATGGATAGGTCACAGAGTCTGTGGGATAGATACGGATACGACAGAGAGACGAGTTCATAAAGTTGTAGACCTATCTGTCTGAAGTATCTACTACACAGACAATAGGATCAACCACAGTCAACAAGTTAAATCATGGAGGTAGGAAAGAGGAAATGCTGCCCTTATGCTCGAGACTCCGCCCATATGCCATTTTTAGGTCACCGGAAGCTTCAAATTAAATTTTATATTTCATACAAAGATTTCATATTATCCTCTCATAAAAGTAACATAATCATAGGCTACGTCTATATTCTTTTCTCTGTCTACGCAGAATATTTTGTTTGATTGAGAACAGAGAATGAAAGAGAGAATGTTACTTGTCTCTGGACATGTTTGAGATCTTGAGATCTGAATAATATATACTTGTCTCTGGAATCTGGATCTTGCTGGTTGCTGGATCTTTTGTTTCTGGTCGGTTGATTTGAGAATTGAGATCCTGCATTAGCGTCAAATTTTGCTGTTTATATTTTCAAGTATTCTAAAACACTCAAGATAATTACAGGTAAACAATGGAGGTGAAGGAGTGTAACGATTTGACCGAAGAAGTAAGTTAACAATGAATTACAATTATTACTTTTCATCAGAGAGACATCGATTGCTATTAATCCGACTTGACGTGTTTCAGAATCAATTCATTGTAGACGATGTGAGTAAAATTATTAAAGAGGCGATCGAAAATTCCATTGGAGGAACTGCATATCAGCATAATAAAGTAAATCAATGGACTTCAGCTGTCGTGGAATCTTGTCTATGTCAACTCACAAAGTTGCAAAAACCTTACAAATACATTGGTAAGTAGCACAATATTTCGAAGGCAGTTTGCCGGTAGATATCGTAACTTTAATGTTATTCGTCCGAAACCACCATTGCCTTTCATGAAAAGTTCTGAAAATGAAAGTTTTTTTGGAACCAATTATTTATATTGAGCTCTCTATTTTATACTTACCCACATATGGTAACTATCTTGAAGAGTAGTCACGCATGAAATGGAATATTAAAATTACATAAAATACATTTTTTTTGTGAGTTTTGATACAAAATATTTTGATTAATCCTTCTAACGGGTGGTATACTGTGTCCCCAGGTAATTATAAATAAAAAAATATTAAATAGGCCCCAGTGGCCTTGCCAAAGTTACTACATTAAAAAATATATATATATATATATATATATATATATATATATATATATAGCGAGCCAACAAGCAGGCTGGTCACCAGATGTTAAGTGATTACCCCCGCCCATGAACATTTGCAGCACCAGAGAAACCGAATTTGGTTCCGATATAACCACTGCTGTAACATCTCTAAATCCAACACATCCTGAAAGAAAGATCAGGCATAGGACCATAGGCTTTAATGTGCTTTCTGAGACATGGGGGTAAATTACTTTGTGAAAGTGCTAAGAATTCTTTGTCAGAAAACTCAATACCTAATTATTATGGATGTTTTATTCCAGTGACATGCACTATAATGCAGAAGAATGGGGCAGGTCTACATACGGCATCATCCTGCTTCTGGGACAACAACACTGACGGCTCCTGCACAGTTCGCTGGGAGAACAAAACCATGTACTGCATCGTCTCTGTCTTTGGCCTAGGCATTTAATACATACATAAATCCTTCTCAAATTATTTTTACCTTCATTCAAAAATTGTCTATGCACACCATACAAATTATTAAGTTTTCAAACCTTATGGCTATTAAGTTTTCAAACCTTATGGCGTTTGCTTCTAAATGCATAAATCTTCATTTTGTTTTAGTCAAATTAAAAAAAATTGAGCCTTTGATTTCAAATAGCTTGTATTTTAAAATAATTGCAGTAGTAATATTACTATTATAATGTACTTTAAACCACAATGATTTTTTTATTATTAAATGAACAAGAAACACTTCCAGTTTTTGTTGAAAGTTGACCATGTATACAAAAATCTTACTTTATTAACAATCGAAATTAAGTATAATAGTCATTACTTAATTTTAAGTAAGTAGGATATATTTTCGTACACAATAAATATAATTATGAAAACCCTGTTGTATGTTTTCTTTTTTTTTCTATCAATACCAAGAAATAAATTAGAAGTATAATTAAAGTTTTCATTTTTTGTATCAATAATTATTCAAATGGCTCATGGCTGAACTTTTTGGCGAAACTTTCACAGACAGGTAGGTTCAGGGACAAAATTTATTTTGATGAAGTTGCAGAAAAAGGTAGTCTTTGTTAAGAAAATGTGGGGGATACACATGATACAATTGTCTTTTACCCTTGAATAAATGAATATCGTTTTATCGCACACCAACAGATTTTTACAAAAGCATGATTATACACATAATGAAGAAAGCATACAATTTGGCGTTCTTATGGTTAGGTAGCGATCTCTTCCAGGCAACCAATGGTGTAAAAGAACACGGTTACAGATACATGCAGTAGATGGTGCTAGTAAATCCATAAGTACTTAATATTATAAATGCGAAAGTGTGTGTCTGTCTGTCTGTCGTTCTGCTACGCTTTCACGGTCCATCTTTTCAACCGATTTTGATGAAATTTGGTATTAGAGATAGTTAGCAACCCCGGAGAAGGACATGGGCTACTTTTTATCCCAGAGAATTAAGGAGTTCCCGCGGGAATACAAAAACTTAATTCACGCGGACGATGTCGCGGGCATCTTCTTGTACTATATAATGTCAAAAATAAATATAGATATTACCTAAATAAAATATAGTATATAAATACTATGTATATATATAATACTAGCAGATGCCCGCGACTTGAGGTTTTTCGGTTCCCGCGGGAACTCTTTAATTTTCCGGGATAAAAAGTAGCCTCTGTGCTATTCCAGACTATCATCTATCTCTGTGCCAAATTTCATCCAGATCCATTCAGCCGTTGGAGCGTGATGGAGTAACAAACATCCATACATCCACACATCCATACATCCATCCAAACTTTCGCATTTATAATATTTATTAATTGATACTAGCGGGCCCGGCAGACGTCCTGCCTTGAAGCTAGAACCCGATTGCAGCGCCCCCTATCAGGTCCAATTGTAAATATAAACCATCCCGGGACCCACACAAACACACTCAAAAAATTCCATCTAAATCGGCCTAGCCGTTCTCGAGTTTTAGCGAGACGAACAGCAATTGACTTTTATATTTTCTAGGAGAATCAATTATTTTAGAAATTACTAATGACAGCCCTTCAAGTTGATTAAAAATTCACAAGAACTACACTATAATGATAAAATGATAATTAATGATTAAACGAACTTACCTGTAAGTGAAGTTCGATCATAATTATACGAGTATTCGTCCGAAGAGATTAGCATGATATACTTGTAGTACCGTGTACGTACGGCCACTTTCACACGTTAGTTGAGGTAGCTGGAAATAAAAACAAACGCTCCCTCTTACCGGCCGATAGCAGGCCGCTATATATAGGCCCCACTCCTGCACAACTAGTCATTTAGTTCGGAGCTTGACCTTTTTTTTTTTTTTTTTTTACACTTTCATAAACACATACTTATATATTACAAATTTAACCTTGAATTTGAAATTTGACCTTTTCATGACACTGGGGTAACCCGTGGGAGGGTGGGATGCTAATCTCTTCGGACGAATACTCGTATAATTATGATCGAACTTCACTTACAGGTAAGTTCGTTTAATCATTAATTACACTTCGTATTCGTCCTCCGAGATTAGCATGATATACTTGTAGATATTGAGAGACTTGTCATGAAAACAGGTCTTACTGTTAGAATATTCTATGTAGTCTGTGACATTTGTGTTTTTATGTTTACTCCCTAGTCTGTGGGATTGGTACTTTTTCGTAATGGCGTAATGAATGTAAAAGATGTGATAGAAAAATATGATTAAAGTAAATTAAAGATTAACCAGTGTTTCAATGTTATCAATATATTAGTGAGTTGCGTGGGGGCCTAACAGCCTTAATATGTGTTAAATGATAGTTTTCTCACATCCACGGACCTCTGATTTGTTTTATGTGCGAAAAGTAATTGAACAAAATGGCTACCAGTAGTGATCACGTACTATATCCACAACTCAACGAAAAGAGTTCATTTAGCAACTGGAAATTCAGAATAAGTCTGTTATTCGAAGAAAAAGGTATAGATTATGTGTTAGAATCCACCAAAGACGAAAATATTAAGAAAGAAACATTCAAAAAAGATGACGCACGAGGTAGGTCACTAATTATAAATTGCCTAAGTGACAAGTACTTGGAAATTGTGAAACCCGCATCATGTGCACTGGAAATGATAAACCTGCTAAGTTCAGCATTTGAACGGAAAAGTACCTACAATAAGGTTCAATTAAAAAGGAAATTAATTAATATGAAACATAATTTTTGTGATAAACTTCAAGATCACCTAATAAAATTTGAAAATATAATTAATGAGCTAGAAAATAGCGGAAGTAAAATTGAGGACATTGACAAGTGTGAGTACCTATATATAACCTTACCAAAGGAATATGACAACATAATTAACACATTGGAAACTGTACACAAAGAACTAAAGTTTGAGTTTGTAAAGAGTAGATTACTGGATATTGAAATGAAACTAAAAGAAAATTATAATAATGAAACTTCTGATAATAATATGTATGTAACAAACTCAGACATTGTATGTTATCGGTGTAATTCAAAGGGACATAAATCGTTCCAATGCAAAAGTAATTCTGCAAATCAACGTGGTAATAATCATAATAATACAAGAGGAGGCCGATACCAACCTGGACGTGGCTACAACCTTAATAATAATTTTACAAATGAAAGAAGGGACAGTAATACTTATTACACAGGACGAGGTTACAATCATAATATAAACCAAGGAGGTCGTAATAATTCTCAATATGGAAGAGGCCATAACAATTATCAATTTGGAAGAGGTTATAACAACTATCAATATGGAAGAGGTTTTAATAATAACAGTAGAGGTTTTAACCCAAGGAATAATAGCCGGGGAAAGGCACACAATATGCAGGACTTAAATAATTTATCAGAATCGAACAATCTATCAGAAGAGAAAAATAATACATTTGTGGCATTAACCTCAGAAAGTGAACTCGCAGACAAAGATAGCGTTCTGTTTATCATCGACTCAGGCGCATCCCATCATTTTATCCAGGAGAAATACGAGGAATTTATGTATGAGGTAGAACCATTAGAAAGCACAATGAAAATCAGAGTAGCTAACGGACATTTCCTAGAAGCAAATAAGAGGGGTAAACTGCGAGGAAATTATAAGAATAGTATAATTACCGTAGAAGGAATTATTGTACCAGGACTTTCACATAATTTAATATCGGTTAGTAAATTAATCGAAAGAGGCATGACTTTATTAATCAACAATGATCAAATGATAATATATACTAATGATAAAAATAATAATACATATTATATATACAAAGAAGGAAGATTATTTACAATGAGAATGGGAATAAAACAGGATGACCAATGTAATCAAGCTATCGACAAAGATGATATATGGCATAAAAGACTTGGACATTTAAACAGAAGGGGATTGCAATTACTGGACTTACAGTATAGCACTAGAAAGTGCAACGAGTGCATGCTAAATAAAAGTACAAGGAAGCCTTTTTATACAATATCAAGACCGCAGTCACAAGCTATAGGTGACTTGATACATTCAGATATAGCTGGACCAATGAAAACCACCACTAATGAAGGCGAAAGATATTATCAAACTATCATAGATGATTACTCACATTTTACCATAACACATTTATTGAAAAATAAATCTGAAGCTGCGCAAAATTTAATTGAGTACATAAAAATACTAAAAACCGAAAAAGGAATAAGAGTGAAAAGAATACGATGTGACAATGGTGGTGAGTACACTTCGGACTATCTAAGAAATTATTGTAAAGATAAAGGAATACAAATAGAAAGTTTGCCGTATAGCCCACAAATGAACGGCAAATCAGAAAGGATGAATCGCACCATCTTAGACAAAGCGAGAACAATTATGAGTGAATCCAATTTGCCCAAACATTTATGGGGCCAAGCAGTTTTGACAGCAACATTCCTAATTAACCGATCACCATCAAAAGCAATATTTGATGATATACCTGCAAGAAGGTTTGGAAGTGATATGATGCTTGATAAAATAAAAATATTTGGATGCAAAGCATGGGCGATAATTTTACCAAGACCGAATAAACTAGAGAATAGAGCCATAGCAACAAGAATGGTTGGATATGCAAGAAATGGATGGAAACTGTGGAATCCGGTCACCGATGAAATAATAGTATCAAGAGATGTTACATTTGATGAATCTGATATTAGATATTATGTAGAAGAGGTGGACACAAAGGATAAAGAAAATGATGATAATTATAAGATAATTAGAAATGAAGAAGAAAATGAAGAACAGAATAACAATCAACAAGAAACAATACCAGAGAGAAAGGAAATAGATACACTAACACCAATGTCAAATACGAGAAGTGGTAGACAAATTAACCTCCCTGAACATCTTAATGATTACCATCTTAATTTTCAGGCATATTGTTTGGTCAGCGAAGACGATCCAGTGACATATAATGAGGCTACAGCCTCATTATATGTCACTGGATCGTATCTACAGATAAAGGTTGGTCATCATCAATAAATGCAGAACTAGATGCACTGAAAAGAATGAATACATGGACTGAAACTAAATTACCCAAGGGCAAACAAGCGATAGAAGCAAAATGGATATTCAAAACAAAAGAAAACGGTATAAAGAAGGCAAGGTTAGTAGCGAAGGGATTTCAGGTAAAGAAAAATGATGAGATTGGAAACAACGATTATACCCCAGTAGCAAGAATATCAACGGTGAGATTTACTCTAGCCCAAGCAGTACAAAATTCATGGACAGTAAGATAATTGGATATACCAACAGCATACTTGAATGGAACTTTAGAATCAGATATATATCTCAAGCCACCAGAAGGTGTAAAATTTGTTGAAGGAAATGTATTAAAGTTAAATAGAGGATTGTATGGACTGAGAGAGAGCGGGAAATGCTGGAACAAAAGACTGAACGACTACCTAGAAGAGAAAGGGTTTGAGCGATCGAGAAATGATTTTTGCTTATATAAAAATATTATGAAAAACATCTGGCTAGTACTTTATGTAGACGACATATTAATAACTGGTGATAGAAATAAAATGGAAGAAATTATAATAGATCTACAAAAAGAATTCAAAGCTAAAGATATGGGAGAAATTGAATTATTTTTAGGCATGGAAATATCAAGAACAAATGACATATTAAAAATTACTCAAACAAGGCAAATAGATAAAATGCTCAAAAAATTCGGAATGGAAGATTGTAATCCAGTCACTACACCCATGGCAAAGGGATACCAAATAAATAAAGATGAAGAAATTGAATATGACATACCATATAGACAAATAATTGGAGGACTTATGTTTATAGCTACAACGTCAAGACCTGATATAGCCTATGCAACTTCTTTCTTGTCACAATACTTAGAAAAACCTACAAAAAGCTTATGGATACAAGCAAAAAGAATATTACGCTATCTCAAGGGTACAAGGACACATGGACTAACATACTATAAAAATAATGACAAATGTATAGAGACTTACTCAGATGCAGACTGGGCCGGAAATAAAGATGATAGAAAGAGTGTTAGTGGGTCAATTACATTATACAATGGCAATATTATATCATGGATATCAAGAAAACAAAATTGTGTAGCTCTATCCACAGCGGAAGCAGAGTACATAGCCGCAACAGTGAGTGTATGTGATTTACTTCATACAAAGGGAATGTATAAAAATTTCAATAGTGAACAAAACAGTGAAGTGCAAAGTGTTTTATATATCGACAATATAGGAGCTATAGAACTATCCAAATCATACGAGAACAGTAAGCGAGCAAAACATATTGACATCAAAATTCACTTTATAAAAGACCTTTACAACAAGGGGGAGTTCAAAATAAAATATATACCTTCTCAGCGAAATTATGCAGATTTATTTACCAAAAGTTTGTGTAAAGATACTTTTAATTGTTTGTGCACAATGCTTAACATTAATTGTTAAATTCATACTTTAATGTTTAGAGTTTGCTATTATATCATAGTATTATCATTTTAAGAATTAATAATTGTAAAACCTTATTTTGTTATGAAGAATAATAACCTGGTTCATTTATTGCATAGACATAGATGTAGAAATAATATTTTGTTTTGTAAAATCGTAATTTTGTATGATGTTATATTGGTGCGACTTTCATTAATTTTAGTCAAGCTAAATTTAATAAAAATCGAGGGAGAGTGTTAGAATATTCTATGTAGTCTGTGACATTTGTGTTTTTATGTTTACTCCCTAGTCTGTGGGATTGGTACTTTTTCGTAATGGCGTAATGAATGTAAAAGATGTGATAGAAAAATATGATTAAAGTAAATTAAAGATTAACCAGTGTTTCAATGTTATCAATATATTAGTGAGTTGCGTGGGGGCCTAACAGCCTTAATATGTGTTAAATGATAGTTTTCTCACACTTACTCGTAGTTATTATGCGAAAAACGCACTTTAACCATCATATATATTTAATACATAATAATGATTATGTTCTTATTTAATGAACAATTTTATTTATTTTGATAGATATTTACGAGGTACTGTATAACTTTGTTTTTTATAATGCTCGATTTTATTATTACAGGATCATAGTATTTGTAAGAAATGAGTCAACTCAACAATCTGAATTTTCGATAAGGAAAATTATAATTTCAAAAGTATTCGAGCAACTACTTAGTGTCGTGTACTTTGGGCAAAAACAAGGACCAGTCTGTGGATATGCCAAGTGACTGCAACTAAAATATTCTTGTGGATATGGCGGGCTCTTGAGGCCGCGCTGTATTGAGGAATTGTGTCGAAGGTGTTTAATTTTGTCAAGATAACTATTGAGGGTTACACTTACGATAATGTAAAAATTGTATTATATACGGAAGAAACCTGTTCAGAAAGTTTTAATTAAAAATTAAAAATTTTGATTGACGAGAAATTTCGAAGGAAAGTTCTATGTTATATATTATTATTATTACAATTTTGAAAAACTTTTGCATTCTATGTAATGTTCTTGAAGCTCATAAAATTATTTAATGCTTCAAAAGTTCTTTTATAGTTGAAATTTCATCAGATCATTTGATTGAGAAAAAACAAAACACAAAAAAAAATTAATGCATTTCAAGGATCTCAAGTGATGTTACATTTTAGCATAGAAAGTCAGTATGAATTTGAAAAAAAAAATTTAGAAAATCTATTTATAGTACCTATGTTCAATTTTTTCAATGAAACTGCATATTATACTTAGAGATCACTTATCTCTAATATTACGAGATCTACAACTATTGGTAAAGTTGTGATAAATTTCAACAACTCAAATTCAATTGAATTAATGCTTGCTGAAGACATCCATGGAAGAGATGTCTATAGTATTGATTGCCGAATTGAAACAACTTAATTGATCAACTATCGTGTTGTTTAAATGAATTTACAGAAGGACAGAAATAAAACTGACTGAAAGGTATTCATCATTTCTATAGATGAGAGTGGGAAATCTCTTATCAATAAAGACTACCGGCGAGCAGCCAGCAGTAGTTCCAACCAGGGTATGTGAGGTGTAATTTGCGGCTGCAGGAACGAGAGAGAAAGAAAAAAAAAAAAAAAAAAAAATATATATATACTTATGTATATATATAACCACGTCAGATGGTTCAAAGACCAGTGGACCAGTGGGTCCGAAGACAAATTACAGCAAGTAAACCATTAAATATGCGATATGATGGTAGGCTATAAAGGAACAAAAATTATGAACTTTACTTGTGTTTTCTTGATAATACCGAAGAGTGGAAACCCAAGAGATTGAAACCCATGAACGCATTAATGGCGTACGCATCTGAGTCATTCTTACACGAAATATATTAATTTTTATAATTGGTATAACATTGGGACGCAAAAAGGAGAATTTTCGAATTATTTGGACAGTTCCCACTAAATACCTTTGAACGGATTCGTCTTGATTCTCTAATAGCTTTAGTATCGTGACTAGAGCGTTTATATGTAATACAAACATCTTTGTAATCGCATCTATTCAATATATATCTCGTGGGCTCATCTCAAGAGGGGAAGTACCTACCAGCCATGCAGGTTATGAAACCAACTGCAATGGTATTGGCGATCTTGAAAAGATTTTGAAAAAATGTGTAAGTATTCAACAAATACTTGAAACCGAAGTAAGCTGGCAGAATTTCCAACTGGTTAATGTGAAATGCCTCATTTCGTTGGGTGCTAGCAGTTTCCTCACCACAAGCGGCCCCCAAACCCGCAGTTGAGAATCCTATGACAATTTGTACATCATTTCAATTTTGTTAACAGAATTAAGCCGCTCAAAATCTGAAGGACAACAGGATATAGATGCGTTGTTTCTTAATTACCATTTTTTAAATTTAAAACATTTACACCTTCTAAAACTTGGTTGTTTTAGCCGGCCACGATGAAGTAATAAGGCCAACTAATGTAGCAAAGTTCAAAAAAAATATTATTATGTATATAAGAATAAATTACGTATTCCAAAAAATAAAGTTGCAGGAGCTCGGTGGCAACTTATTGTTTCTTTTCATTGAAATATTATGTTATATAGACGTTCGTTTTGTGATTTCTTTTTAAAAAGAGAATCAATCATCATTGAACAATAACTATAGGTAGTGTCGGAACTCCTTATACGGAAGTTATTTACTTGTTTTAAATTTAATTATAAAATAAAACTGTTAAGTTGCCAAACTGTAAAGATTATTAAAGAATTATTATGATTAAAAGGAGTAACATTAATTTCTTAGCCTCGAGGAAATTTTTAGAAAAAAATATTGCAGTTTGGTTTAAATAAACCAAATAACTGTGGAACGTATATTTGGAAAACTATATTCAAACAAAAGCGCAATTAATTTAGTTGCCTTTCTGGTCTGCATGTATTAGGACCGAAGACTAAGCATCTTTTTGATTGGTTGTGGTCATATAGCAGTTCTCACTAATACAATTATTGTTCTAAATTCTTCAAATAAAGAAAAAAATATTGAAATGTTTTTCATTGTTTTATATTAAAGTAAATATGTTCTTGCCGTATGACTCGGAAAAAGAGTACTGCAGTCAAAAATTAATGTACTGCAGGTTCACTTTGTGATATAGCTCCTATAGCTAAGGGACCATCGACTGCCTTTTGAATGAATTTCGAGGCAAAACAAGAAACACTTAAAATAGGAATACTATAGGAAAAAACAACTAACCACTGTAGGGTCATCGGTTATGGATGACCACTGCTTTTTTAAAAATTTTGACAAATTTTTTAAAAAAAAATTACCAGTGTTCCTAATCTCGGACAACGATGGCTGCGATGAGAAGTCCTTAGCCGAAATGCTCGCATAACAGGTCTGTTGATTTAAAACTTCCTTTGCGGTTTGGGCTTGAGGCTGTTTCGACTCTGCGCTCTATTTAATTATCGCCTTAGCATATTTGTAAGTTTCTGAAGGATTCTTGCTAAATAATAAGAATTAGTTTTAATATGCAATAACTAATCCTGAGGACAATTAAACGTCTTGTTAAAGAATCGCTGTATGTCGTAATTAAAGCGTCGTGCGTCCATTAATAGATGCTGTATCCGACGATCCGTATCGTTTTATAAAGCTCTGCTGTAGTAGCTATGCTCAAAACATCATAACAAAAAAACTCGAAGGCGTCTTGCTGTCGGGATTCGGGAGTGAAGGCGGGACTTGCGCCTGCGTCATCATGACTTCTCCCAGGGCAGGTAAGATCGTTGGTCTTCATGACATTAGTCATTCATTATTGTTCATTAGAACGCAGTCCCAATAGTGAAGCATATTATGGCAACATGAATGCTTGGATAAGTTTTCGCACCTGATCGAAGATGCTTTGAGATTCAAGCACGTGCGCGCGCACTTTCGTCGTACGAAAAAAGGTGTGCCAATAAAGTGTGTAAAAGGACGCACTTCTCAAAAATAGATTTTGCAATAGTTAGTTCAAACAATCAACGCAATACAGGCATAATTTCATAATATATAATCGTGTACGAAAAAAAAAAACACTTCAAAATTGAACAACGCCTGAGAGCCCCCGCTCATGACCCATTGCCAGTCCATTACTTTGTAGGCATGAGATTGCACGCGAAAATATACTTCAAAATTGAGCAATGCCTGAGGGCTTTCGCCCACGACTCATTGTAAGTCTATTACTTTGTAGGCATGTGATTGCACGCGAAAACGTACTCCAAATTGAAACGTACTTCAAATTTGAGAAATGCCTGAGGGCTTTCGCCCACGACTCATTGCAAGTCTATTACTTTGAAGGCATGAGATTGCACGCGAAAACGTACTCCAAATTGAAACGTACTTCAAATTGAGCAATGCCTGAGGGCCCCCGCCAACGACTCATTGTAAGTCTATCATTTTGTAGGCATGAGTTTGCACGCGAAAACGTACTCCGACTTATTGTACGTCTATTAGGCATGAGATTGCACGCGAAAACGTACTTCAAATTGAGCAATGCCTGAGGGCTTTCGCCCACGACTCATTGTAAGTCTATCATTTTGTAGGCATGAGATTGCACGCGAAAACGTACTTCAAATTGAGCAATGCCTGAGGGCTTTCGCCCACGACTTATTGTAAGTCTATCATTTTGTAGGCATGAGATTGCACGCGAAAACGTACTTCAAATTGAGCAATGCCTGAGGACTTTCGCCCACGACTTATTGTAAGTCTATTATTTTGTAGGCATTAAATTGCACGCGAAAACGTACTTCAAATTTGAGCAATGCCTGGGGGGCCTCGCCTACGAGTTATTGTAAGTCTATTATTTTGTAGGCAAGAGATTGCATGCGAAAACACACTTCAATAGGTAGCCATAGGCAATCCGATTTGCTAAGATTTCATAATATCCACGTCTAGACAGGTAGATTTTAACAGACTTTCTTGCTGATTCTTTTCTGTAGGAATGTTATTCCGAACCAGTGAAAGATTCCACTCGACGACTCAAAAAGGACTTGTAAAAGTCTATTTGAGTAAGAAACATTAATTGAATTTCGGTTTGAGTTTAGGTATATATCTAAAAAAAAATCCTATGCGCAAACACACATTATTAGAAAGTTGGCTGACGAGCAATGTTGCGACTCGATGGTGGCAGTGTTGGCGATTGCAGTGACTCCAAAGAACTCGATGACAAGCAGTGTAGAAGACTTCAAAAACAAAAGCTCGATGGTGTAGAAGACTCCAAAAAACTCGATGACAAACTTATTCGGTGATAACGTTTACGTGATCGGTTTAATTTCAAATTTCCGAAATCACTTTTATGTTTTTATCACAAAAATAAATAATAATAAAAATATTAATTTTTAATTTAATAATTTTAAAAATAACATAAAAACTCACCGAATTTGCGGACGTGCGAAGTGGCTGAGCACGAAAACACGAATGACTAGTTGTGCAGGAGTGGGGCCTATATATAGCGGCCTGCTATCGGCCGGTAAGAGGGAGCGTTTGTTTTTATTTCCAGCTACCTCAACTAACGTGTGAAAGTGGCCGTACGTACACGGTACTACAAGTATATCATGCTAATCTCGGAGGACGAATACGAAGTGTAATTGTAAACGTCACTACTGCGATCGATGTACAAACAATAAAGCCCAAAACACACAGGGAGCTCCCTGTGTGTTTTGGGCTTTATAATGGCTGAAATCCCAAAAACTAGCAAGTTCCGTCGACTGCAATTTTTTAAATACATTTTAGAAGTAAACATTACAAAGACATTATAAATTTCTTTAACATTTATTTAAAAAAAAGAATTTATTATATAATTGATTAAATTATATTTTTCATAAATATTAAAGACCTTTGTTCCATCCAACCTAAATAATATTCATGAAAAATTAATTATATATATTTTTTTCATTAATAACTTATAAGCAATATATACTTTGCGCTCGACGAAACTTGCTATTATGCTGCTCCCAAGCGGAGGAGTTTGGAAAAATGGAACCCCATTGATCAGCTATCGACCAGGGTTGAAAAATATAAAATGCTGCCAAAACATAATGGTCCGTGGAAGGAGGGTAAAAATTTTGGACTAAATGTATTTTTCAATTCTAAACCATAAAAAAATAACAAAAAAAAATTTCTACGAAAAAAAAAAAAAAATTTGGGGTGAACCACCCTTAACACTTAGGGGTGTAAAAATTAGTTATAAACCTATTCTCATACCTACTGAATATACATATGAAATTTCGATATGAAAAATCGGTCAAGCCGTTTAGGACACTAAAACTGTGACACAAGAATTTTATATATTAGAAGATTAAACTAATTGTCACATTGCTAATAAATCCAATAAATAAAAGTAATCCTCATAAAAATAATGTATCTACTCAAAAGTACATATAGTCCAGTCGAATTAGCTTATTTTGAAGCGAAAAAAAACAAAATTGTTAACAGGATGGGTACAGTTGGAAATGGTAAAGTGGTGTATAATAAACGTTAAAAAAATAAATGCGTGAGATATATTTGGGGGAGGAAAAGGGGTGGAATTTTGGATTATTCAGATTTCCGGCGAAAGTTGACGTCGGAGAGAAAAGTGTACAATAAAAAAGTCGTAGATCATAAAAAGATCTACAACTTTTGTATGAATGATTTTTTCACATAACCTCAAAATCTCCGAGTAAAATGGGAAAAACAGCTTTTATCGTTTTTTATTTTTCATTTACACAAAAATAATTTTATTTTGACGAAACTTGGTGAAGGTATACATTTTTGTATCTGAAATATACACAATTTTTTTCAGATAAAAATATTAAACGACTTCCGAGATAATCACGTTTTTCGGCCCAAAAAAATATTATTAAAATTCTCCTTAGGAAAATTGTCGTAGAGACTCCTTTCAGGTCGCAATTTTTTCGTTTTAAGTTATACTTTCTTGTGAATAAAAAAATACAGTCCCCATTTAGAAACATGCTCAAAAATTGGAAAAATCAAAAAATGAATTTTGCAACCATCCTTTTTTTACTAAATGTTAATAATTTGTTTAAATTTTCAAATAATTTTTAAAAACTAATTGCACTATTCAATTGTACGGAAAAAAATACAAAAGATTCTTTGTTTCATTATTTAATTAGATATTTCAATTTTTAACAGTATTACTATGAACATATAAATCGAATAATGATTTTTCATTTAAATCTCCCGCAGCCCGTGTTTAGTATAATAGATTCCATACAGGAACCGCTGTCATCTCATCCTAGTGCCCCGTCTCTCTTTCAGCTATATAGAACAGCTGGTCCGGTCCCAGGGTATCCAAGGAGGGGGTCGGTCTGCCTCACAGTGTACGCATCACTTCACAAGCCAGCTGGAGACGCAAAAGACGCCATTATTCCCAAATCCCAATACGGCATTTCATTGATACAACAAGGCATTTTATTGATACAAGCATACAAATTTGGAGTACCAGGTATAATAAATAAAATTATTATTTGAATTAAATACTTTACAAGCCAGCTGGAGACGCAGAAGATGTCATTATTCCCAATATGGCATTTTATTGATACAACAAGGCATTTTATTGATACAAGCATACAAATTTGGAGTACCAAGTAGGTATGATAATAGTTATTTGTTAGACAAGAGTGAAAAGTTGTTTTTTAACCGCGTGCTCAATTTTGATGACCGAGCAAGCGAAGGATTCTAAAATTGTATCACGAGCGGAGCGAGTGATTCAAAAATTAGAAACCTGAGCGTCAGCGAGGGAATCAAAAGAGCACGAGGTGAAAAATCTTTTCACTCGAGTGCAACACGTAACTTTTCATCCCACCTCAGCGAGGAAGTGACTAAATGCAAAAAAAATCACAAGGTAACTTTTCATCCCACCTCAGCGAGGAAATGACTAAATGCAAAAAAATCACAAGATTAAATTCAATTCTGTTAATTTCTTCGTCACTAGAATCACTCATTTTAGGTTTTTCACTTATTTTCAATTTTCTTGTTTTTTATCGGTTTTAGTTAATTTTAAACAATATGACGTGAAAGAAAATGGTGCGCGCAAAGCAAATTAAAAAAGTACACCAAGAAGATAGATAGATAGATAGATGAATACTTTATTGCACACATAAAAGAATACAAAGTAAAGTTTACTAAAAAGTAGGTAGGTATGCAAAGGCGGCCTTATTGCTTACTGAGCAATCTCTACCAGGCAACCTTTGGTGAGAGGATTGAACAGGTTGTGTAGGGTAGTGTGGTACAATATAATACACGTTATTATTAATAGTAGGAAAGCACATAGTAGATGTATTATATATTTATACAATACATATAAGTAAAATAAATAAATATAGATAACAATATATATTATACATATACATACATAAATAATACATACATAAGGCATACATAAATTACACATTTAGTTATTCAATATATAAATATTATAAATGCGAAAGTTTGGATGGATGTATGGATGGATGTTTGTTACTCAATCACGCTCCAACGGCTGAACGGATCTGGATGAAATTTGGCACAGAGGTAAATTATAGCCTGGAATAGCACATAGGCTACTTTTTATCCCGGAAAATTAAAGAGTTCCCGCGGGAACCGAAAAACCTCAATCCACGCGGACGAAGTCGCGGGCATCAGCTAGTATTACATAAACATATTAACAAATTACGATAGAGATATTAGGTAACTATTTAGTTATTATGGCATGGCGTAGTTGAGAAAATATTCTTTGAGACTATTTTTAAAAATAGGTAAGGATTTGGAGTCTCTGATATGTTTGGGTAGATAATTCCATTATGAAGAAAAAGGTTACGAGTGTGAGTTTTTAACAAATTATAAACGATTGTATGGAAATTCGGCACCATAGAGGTACAAGTAAATAGGTTTTAATGATGTTTAGAATTCACAAACTTCATAGACGAGTGATATTTACTAACGTGCACACGATGTTCTAAATTCAATTTACTTTATCCTCTAGAGGATAATAACGGCTTTTACCTTCAGATATCGAAGAGTAAAAATACTCTTTCCGAGATGGTGGGATGAAAATAAAATTATTATTTGAATTAAATAACTCAACGCCCGCGCCTCTTGTAGCGTCTTCACAGTCAATATAAGCTTTGTTATTGCGACACTTTATTATATTATATACTATTTTGTTTTTGTTGTAGTAGACATTTTATATACTTTATATATACTTGATATAGGTACTCATGTACAGAAATTGTAAAGTATTGTATTTACTAGCTACTTCGCGCGTTCTTGTCATGTATTCTCAAATTTTACTTTTGTAGGTTAGGAATTCATAAATGTAAAGATTTTGCACGAAAAGAAGCAGTCATTCGCAGTGCAGTATATATTATTATTATAGTTAGTTATTACGTTATGTCCCCCTTAAATGTTTTTTAAAAGGAAAGGAGCAGCCGGGCCTTTGCTTAATCACTGAAAATCAATTATCAGAAGAATCCTCAGGTTATCCGAGCGACATTGAAGAAGAAGAAGATAATGAAATTATAAACAGAAGCGATATTGAAGAAAGAGATGATCAATTTACAAATGTATTAAAAATACCTCGATTAATGTAGTTTCATTCATTTACTAATTGTTAATGTAAATATAAAGTAAAGTTTTTTATCAAATAATAAAACTAAGGATCTTTTGTATTTCTTTTGTACAATTGAACAGTGCAATTAGTTTTTAAGAATTATTTGAAAATTTAAACAAATTATTAACATTTAGTAAAAAAAAGATGGTTGCAAAATTCATTTTTTGATTTTTCCAATTTTTGAGCATGTTTCTAAATGGGGACTGTATTTTTTTATTCTTTCACAAGAAAGTATAACTCAAAACGGACAGATTGCGACCTGAAAGAAGTCTCTACGACAATTTTCCTAAGGGGAATTTTAATTTGAAAAATATGTTTTTGGTCCGAAAAACGTGATTATCTCGGAAGTCTCTTAATATTTTTATTTGAAAAAATTTGTGGATATTTCAGATACAAAAAGGTATACTTTCACCAAGTTTCGTCAAAATAAAATTATTTTTGTGTAAATGAAAAATAAAAAACGATAAAAGTGGTTTTTCGCATTTTACTCGGAGATTTTGAGGTTATGTGAAAAAATCATTCATACAAAAGTTGTAGATTTTTGTATGATCTACAACTTTTTTATAGTACACTTTTCTCTCCGACGTCAACTTTCGCCGGAAATCGCAATATTCCAAAATTCCACCCCTTTTCATCCCCTAAATATAAATCTGGAAACACGCCTGCGTTTATTATACGCCACTTTAACATTACCAACTGTTCCCATCCTGTTAATAATTTTTTCTTTGTAAAAGTGTAATTTGACTGGTCTAATATTGTTAAATTCAATGTGACAATTCTTAGCAAGTCTCTTGAAGACAGATCGAGTCTTTCTGATGTCAGAGGCAAATCATTCCACAGCATATTAGCTTGAACTTCTTCTTCTTTTGCTTAGTGGCTGTAAATGATTTGTGTTCTTCTTCGTCTTCTTATTTTATTTTATGGCGTTTATTAGTGAAAGCAATTATTTATACATTAATAGAAAACAGAATTGGGTATTTGACAAATAGTCAAATCAGCACCTTTTTTTAAACGTCAAAACGCGTCCATAAAGAAGAAGAAGGGATTTAAATATGAAATTCTAAAATGTGACGTCATTAAAGTTTGACGCACTTTTTTACTTTATTCGTTTGTTTAAAATGGTTATTCAACATAAAACTATCAGGGGACGTGCAGGATATTACAACTTTTGGGAGATCCTCTATTTAAAAATCACAAAAAAATAATTTATTTGAATAGTACATACTCAGTTAGTCAAATACCCAAGTGTTCTTATAACTAACTTCCTTGTAGCACGGAGAACTTCATCAGGACGACCTACGAATTCGCATTTTTAGATGGGTTATTTAACACAGTACCGAAAAGAAAGGATAATATGCAAGTTCCGGCAAAGTCGTACCTTTTTGTACATAATACTGGTTTACTGTGCTAAATGTGTGTTTAAACAATCTCTTTTTGCCGGTGGTAAAAACAGAAGCGGTAATAATCTAGTGGTTTAAACCATTCGCCACCCGCTTCCTATACGGGATCGTGGATTTGATCCCCGTCGCACCTCTGAGTTTTCGGAGATACCTATGTGCGTTATTAAATACCTATCACTTGTTTCAAACGACGAAGGAACACATCGTGAGCACTATAATACCTCTATGATCGTGAGGCTGTCAATCCGCATTTGGCCAGTGTAGTGGAGTATGGACTTGTCCGTGGCACTGCCGTGGCAATGCCCAAAAGGTTGTAATTATGATGCTGATTAATCCTCAATTCCTAATAGAGTACAATTATTGTACTCTAATTACTTTAGCGTATCCTAGGTGTATTGACTGATGAGGAGTATCCATACATTATCCCCATATAAATAGGAATCTTGCGTAAGAATATTTACTGCATTCCACAAAACACCTACAGAAACTGAAACAAACGAAACAAAGCAATACAAGTATTTGAAAATCGCGGGGCGTAAGCACCGCGACGTATTTATGTCACGTGACCGTCATCGATCCAATGGTTGAGCGCGTCTCGGGTCCATTCAACTCTGTTTCGGGCAGTGCCGGGGAGGGACACTTCACAACACCGATTCTATTCATACATAGGAAATATTTATGTATTTCTATCTCCCTCACTCGTATTGAGAAATAATTAAATGAATGGTGACTGAGCGAAATAGGAATATGTACTAGTGGAAATTATTATGGGACAGGCCAGGCCAGTCGCCATGTAGAATCTTTAGTGTGGGTGTTTTGTCTCGAATTGTCAAACGCTGCAATGCAATGATTTATTTTCAAGTGGACATGTTAATCGATGCAAAACGCTTTAATTTACCTATTCTAATCGTGGTGTTTCTCAATTTTTGGTGCAAGTGAACAAAATTCGTGGTGGTAAACGATTGTGCAGTGAAGGCTGATAATAAATTGGTGGGGGGCTGCTGAAATACTACGATAGGATAGGATAGTAACAACGTTTTACAACTACAGAGGTGTCGTTTGGAGTTCGGGTTCGAGTTGCTCATTAAATTTCTCATCTCAGTGCGGGCGAGGCGGACATCCATTTTGTTTTATTATGTGGTTTGGTTGTTTACACTGTGCGTCGTGCTCACGACAATGGAAAGCGACGGTGAGTTCAGAGTTGATTCGAGGGAGTAGCACCAGTAGAACATATAGCGAGACGTTGTGCGCATGTAGGCCGCACACGACTATAATCTTGCATCAGTGAATAAGTAATGGTATTCGATTTTGTGCATCGTGTAGCGCAGTCGTGGTTTGCAGTGCTCTATCCACTGTAGGAAGGGCCAGGGCGACAGCATCACGGCAATCGCCATGCTGCACGTTTATCATTAGTCATAGTGTGTAGCCGCAAGGTGCAAGCGCCAACTCGACGTAGCCGCGTCGAGAGTGCGGGCCGGGCAAAATTGATTTCGCCTAGAATCCAAGCATGCGCCTACCGTATGCACCCTACCGTACGTCGCTCGCGGCCTGCCGTCATATCGCGCTTATCAGCTGATTACACTACAAAATGCACTGGCAGCCTTGCTACATGAAATGTTTATAAATAATCATGCACTTGCTGTGGAGTTGGAGTCTGCCCCTATACTGTAAGTGCAATACTTTCTTGCTGTTGTGGTGTTGCTCGAACCATGCAATCATAAAAACAATACTATAAAAGCAATACAATTATTCATAAGTAATATTTATATGTACCTAAGTAGTATTTGTAGATACATAATTGATAATATTATGTTCATATAAACAGCTACAAATAATGACTTGCTAACTATTTTCTCCTATGTAGATTAAAGTCATAATAAATATATTTCGGTCATATTGTAATTCTAATCTAAGTAAGTAGGTAAATCATATGTACCTACATAAAACTGGGGGATGCAATATTTTTGTGTGCTGTGAAATTAAATTGGGGCCCCAGGATCACTTCGCAGCCCTCCCTTTATCCTTATTTTAATGAAATTAAGGCTCACATATTCTATAGCGCACCATAAATGATTAATAAAAAATAAGTCATTTATAAAAGGATTAAGTAAATTTACTTAATCCTTTTATAAATGACTTATTTTATTTATTTATTTATTTTATTTTATTTATTTTATGACAAAGTGATGTTTTCTTAATGAAGGACAAAGTGATGTTTTCTTAATGTAGTCATTTTCAATAGAATCCAAAAAAACTAAATCTATGCACTGAATGTTGCTCGCAACAGCCATTAACTATTACGTAGTCTATCATAGTAGCGGGAGTTGTATAAATAAATGCACTTCCACATGAAATATGCCTGTACCTACTTTATTTAATTCCTTAGATTATTTTTAAACTTATTCTTTAAAAGTTGTAGTTATTTATTGTATTTGCTTAATTAAGTTATTCACCTTTGTGTTAAGTAGTTAAGTAATATACCATGCCATAAATACCAAACATACTTAACTATATTATATATAGGTACCAGCTTAGCTCTTTCCATCTGCACTATTATTTTAAGCTCTTTAATACAATCTTTTAGTGGACTTTATCCACATTTAATGCTCTTATCCATGCACATTCCCTGTAGAAAAGCAACTTTATGCTGGGTCATCAACTCATCACATGCATCTATGATTGTTGTTTTAAAATTCCATCAGTTCTTAATCCATAATTCAAGTAAACTGCAATGTGTGGATGAAACATTAAGATCTATTTAGATAATTTTTATAGGTAGATAGCTGAATGTAATGGATTTGGGTTGGCCACTGCCCAATGGGGAGCTAGCTTAGAGTAAAGCTGTGGTCAAACAAGACATATTATGATGACGTATGATGCTCACGGGAACTCCTTCATTTTCGGGGAAAATTAGCCTGTCACTCTCCAGCATGCAAAAAATCACGTTGATCCATGGTGTGATTAAAGAACAAACCAACAAACAAACACACTTCTGCATTTATAATATTAAGTAAGTAGTGTGGTATACCATATTTTATTATTTTTATTTAAGGCGCCAGCGGAGAGTGAATTGCTCATACAAACGTAATACCAAAATAATTAGTAATTCGAGCATATTTCCTCCATATTATGCGATTATTAAGATTGAACTTGTATTTATCTAGGTCCCTGGATAATTATTTTTCCAAAATACTTTCCCAAAATTAAATGTAAGCACATTGCGTTTTGCATGTTTTTGCGACATAAACGACATGTTTTCTCCTTATTTGTTTCATATTAAAACCAACGATATCTCACGTACTAATTGATCAGGAACACAGCCTATATTGTCAAGTTACAGATAACAACACGAAGTTAAAAACACAACAATTTTTCATTCATCATTTTTGGTATTCACGGAACAAGACTAAATGTATAACAAATTCTGTACGCTCATATTGCTATCGCGCTTGCACGCGATCATCTGTCTTCAGCCAAATAGGGATAGCAATATACCGACAAATTTATATTTGCGGTTCGAGTAGAAGTTGCGAGCGGTGGTCGCCGGTCCCTTAACTGTAGGCATGCACTGGTATTTGGGCTTTCAGGAAATAAAGAAATACATACTTATTAGTTGCGTATGTGTTCCAAGATTTTCAAAATTCTAGAAAGCTTCAAAGCTGGAAAGGTAGACATAACTAGTTTAATTATAGGTACCTAATCAAGTTCTTACTAAGTATATTATTAGCTGCTATGTCAGCTACAGTTTCTCAGTATACTAACCGTCCGGAAGTGACTTAGCTTCTAGGAATGCTCTCTGAATATTCTTTAGCATAATGATTATTATTGTGAGGTGGTATTTTTTTATGCACGACAACTTGCGTCATTCTATACGTTAGCTCAAAGATAGGCCATAAACCAAATCTTTTAATCCTGATATCCACCTTAAAAGTTGTTATTCTATCTTTTACCTTTACCTTTAGTAATTAAGTAAGTAAGTATTACTTAAATGGCTACTTAGTAATTTATTTATGCTGTGAAATTTTGAATTTATGAAGTTTGGTCATAAGATATTGCAGAAACTTGGATGGATTAAACACAGAAACCATACTGCTTATATTTTTCCTTGAAATTTAAAGCAGTGTGCTAATTCAGTATATCTACCTAACCGAAATTTCGTATTAGTTATATCCTTTTCCCTTTAATTTCACTGACCAATTAAAAGCAAATCCATAGTAATATAGTATAGTTTGTCAGTTTCCTGTTCATGGCCGATCTGTTAACCGATTTTAACAGAATTTGTTACAAAGATAGGTTGCATCCTGAGGAAGGACAGACCACTTTTTACTCTGGTAAATCATACAGTCAGTGGCGGCCTTAGGGGGTGGCAAGCAGGGCAGCTGCCCGGGGCCTCGCTCTTGCAGGGCCCTCGCGCCCTCGCGCTATAGGTAGCCCATGTAGAAAAAGCCAATGTGGAGTCACGTCAACAATAATGAAGAGTAGGTAGACGGTTCATGCGGCTAATTGGTACCGACTCCAAAAAATGTTATTATAGAACTAAATTAACTCTTGTATACATAATAAATTAAATTATTTTTTACTTTTTAGTGTTTGTGGTTTTTGAAGTCGGTTTATATTTTTTTTTTGAAAATTTTTTCAAAATTCCACAGGGGGTTAAATAGGGGTTGAAAGTTTGTATGAAAGTCCGTCATTTCTCAAGTTATATCCATGAAACTTGGTATACAAACTACCGGTAAAAAATTAAGAAATACGTGTTTCACAGTTTTATGAAAATCCACCCCAAAAAGGGTGAAATGGGGGTTGGAAGTTTGTTTGAAAGTCCTATGTTTTTCGAAATTAGATACTAGAAAATCGGGATTTAGGTTATCAGTTTTAAATAATAATAACCTAAATAAGCAATTTTTCAAAAATCTACCCCAAAGAGGGTGAAATGGGGGTTGGAAGTTTGTATGAAAGTTCTATGTTTTTGAAGTTAGAGACTTGAAAATCGGGATTTAGGTTATAAGTTTTAGATAATGAACACCTGCATAAGCTATATAAAAAGCCTCTTTAGATAGACTTTTTGCAGCGGGAAAATTTCATAATCTCATAGGAAATCAAAAATTGTACGCGGATGAAGTCGCGGGCGACCTCTTCAAACCCTGTGCACGCCATTGTCCATGGGTATGAACTATGAAGTCGCGATATTTACCTACTAGCGGTAGGACTTTTGTGGATAGGCGTCTTGCAGCGGGACGATTTCATAATCTTATAGGAAGTCAGGAATTGTACGCGGACGAAGTCGCGGGCGTCCGCTAGTCAATCTATATAGATATGCCCATCTAATCTATATTATTTGTCCATCTGATCTTCCAATTAAATGCCAATTTTAAAAACTAGTTTGTTTGGTTTGGTATGTTTTTTTTTTTATTTTTTTTTTGTTCAGAAAACTTACAGCTATAACTGCTATTACAGCTATATTAAAAAGTGAAGTAGAAAAGACTGCTCCAGTGAAGCAGCTCTACCATAGTTAATCAATAATCACAGTCAGTTTTACTTTACAATTTTAAGTATTTAACTACTAGGTACTTGCATTATACACATCAGCTCACTAATTATACAGGTGTTCTGCTGTATTCTGTTGTTAGAACTTAGAAGCGTAGTGCTTTAACAGTGTAACAGTGATTATATTGTCTGAGTCATTCAGTCTTGTCATTTTTCTCAAGCCCTTAGACTCGTAACAGTAAATAATAACAAATCATTACTTACTGAAGGAGAATACGAATTATGAGTTTTTTTCTAATAGGCTGACGTTCGCACTTCGCACTTGTCCTTCCTCTGTGTTGCTGAGATATCGGTTCAGCTTTCCACGTTCACTTCAGAAAGCGAACAGCTCGTCAGGGTTGCCAAAGACTCCTCTCCAGAAAATCTATACTTGCTGAAGACCCAGATAGATTTCGCATCGGTTTGTTAGGCCGCCCTTGCATGCCAGCAGCTCACGTTATTATTTAGTTGCTTTACTTTCCTTTTCAGCCGTCTACATTCATCATCAAGATCGGTCGGTTTTAGGATCAGTCATCTGAGCTAGATTTCTCGTTGGTCTACGTAACGTACTACGTAAGTGCAGCACCCCGTAACATCCCCATTATTATCCATGCAGGCTCTGCATGGAAAGTTTTCAGGTTGTCAAGTCAGTGCCTTGTTAGTTAGGTATTATGACCTAGTAGTTTTATTGTTATTGGTCGTAACTCTTTGCTCCATTCGCATACGCTACCAAAAATTATTTATGGTACAACCCATTTTTATTTATGCAGGCTCTGCATAGAAAGTTTTCAGGCTGTCAAGTCAGTGTCTACAACGCACGATTGTACAACATGCATGTGATTGTCGAGTCAACATCTCCTGAAGATGCTCCGGTTTTGGAGTGAAACGTACGTTGAGAGTGATTTGGAAGATTTGTGTGGTGTGGTGCGGTGCCGGTGCGAATTGCTGGGTGGTGGGTGTTCGCATGCTATTGGTGAAGGACACGCACTGTACCACATAGATTTGTCTGCTGTGGCGGATTATAGCGAATTAAACTTCTCGTTCATTCATTATCATGGACTTCCGCAAAGTAACGCCTGCTTCGATTCAATATGCCTTCATAAGTATCAGCTACTTTTGGTACCTTTAGGCTTACAGGTACCCTTGATTTTGGGTTTTTTTCAAATTAAAATGACTTGACTACCTACTATAACTGTACCTACTTACAGTGTCTCTATTTCCCTGGCTAGGAGAACCTTTAACCCTATTAAAATCACAAAGTCAATGTTTTTAATTGATCACTTGTAAAGTTTTAAGTTGGGGCATCGTTAGGCTTGAAAATAGAAAATAAAAAACTCATTTTTTCAAAACGCTACGAAGCGCGAGTTCCTTTAAAATTCTTTTCAGGTCTTTTTAATTCAGAAAATTTAAGTATTTTGAGATAAATTAAGTACCTACTTAAATGAAATGAAAATATACTTTGTTGTACACCATTAAACAAAACACATTTAGACAAAAACAAGAATTAAAAAAAACTACAATACCTAGGTGGCCATATCGCTAAGAAGCGATCTCTTCCAGGCAACCTAGAAAAGGGAAACCTACAGAAAATTTGAACTGAGATGAACTGTGGCGGGTCTAATATTAGGGCTATCCTTTTCCTCAAAGAACAACATGAATAGGATAACACGCCATTTAGACCACACCCTATCGATTTAGTTTATAGGTATTAGGTATACAACTAATACAAGCACCATAGTTTTATATACATACATAACTATAAGTAGAGTTTTCCTAGTGTAGTTCCTAAACCTGGTAGGTAAATTGGAATAGTATTTTGGAAAATGCTATGACGCTGGTTGGTTGTTTAGGTTTTGGCCGCATCTGTTTACTTACCACCTGAGCGGCATATTCGTATCGATAAGCGAATAATAAAATCAATTTGAAACGATGCTGTGTAGAAACCAATTAGCCTAATGGGTATTATGCAATGCATGCAATTGAACTCAATTCTAGCTGAATATATAGATGAATATAGGTATATAGGTACTCTAGAAGTCTAGAGCATGTGGTACCATGTATCTATTCGAAACCCCGATGGTCCACGACTCACGCGAGGGACGCTGAGAGTGTGGATTCTGGGTGGTGCTGGTAGGTATGTAGTGTACCCTTTTGAACGGAGACTTTGAGGCCATATTATGGCAACTCTTTGGAATAAGTACCTATACAATTTTGTTCATCGCAGTTCACTGCAATGTAACAATGAAGAAATGTTGAAGAAAACGAGCTTCTGCTCCAAATTTTACGCTAGTTTCATCCTTAGCCTAAACCCTAGGTAATTTATTAGTCATTAATACGATTTAAGTAAGTAATATATAAGTAATTATGTTGCTGCAACCATGTTGAGTCAAATTATAGCTGCCATATGTTTGCCGTTTCGGGTTTCCCGGATTTGAGCATCGTTGTTATTTGTAAGGCTTCGTGTTCTTTAGTCGACCGTTCATTCAAGCTTTATTAAGTATGTTTTACGGTCAATAACTTCAATGAGGATTTTAGTCTGACATAATTTAGGTCTACTTAATTAGGTTCTTACTATCTTGAAAGCATATTAAGTATTACATTATTCATTTATCATCATAGAGGACACAAGAAGTGTCTTGATATTTCTGTCCGAAATTTTAGAACGTAAGTAAGTAGGTAAGTAAGTAACTAAACTGCACGAATCTAGGGAAGTCGTTTTATACTCTACTAGCCATTAACCTCTGCAATTGACTGTATAGGTATTTCCTTTATGTAAATACCGTCTGTCCTTTCCTCGTCTGATGGATTTGGGAGGTGGGAACGTCTATCAGAGCAATAGTCGGTTGTAGGAAAACAGCTAATGAAAAGTTCTACATCCTGGTATGGCTATTAAAAGTAGGTACCTATTCGCATAATTTTAGATAGGTAGGTAGGAAAACGGTATTAAAATACAAAGATGCTTGTCCGAGACTTTCCAACAAGAACGGTAATAACAATTAAAAAACGATAAATATTTTTTGCCACCGTCATAAAGCCGCAAACCAATATTTACAATGCGTTTGTTATCTAATATCTCGTAAATAATCCTCCACCATGACTAAGTGTAGATATAAACAAGCTAGCACAATATCAAGGCCTTTTCAACTTGGATTAGGTATATGTGTAGGCTAACCAAGCATTGTTGTGTGGTCAGGTTTTTCCTACTTCAGAAAATAATCTTGTCCAGGTTGTAGGTATGTCGCTATCCCTGTTAACTTCTTACCTACTATACTACTATTTTATTGTTTTGTCTGCGAGCTCGCCAAGCTGAGATCTTCTAAAATCTTAATGATCTTTCATCTAAGGTGTTAGAAAATGTAGTAGGTACCTGTTTACCTTGTATTTAAATATGTACTAAGTTTCAGGCCCGAAGCTTCGCTATTTAAACGCTTGCACTTCACCTTTGTTTAATAATTGGTGTGGTGAATGTTGTGATTTGTTGCTCAAAAAAGGTGTTGCTGTTGCATGAAATTACTACTTTCGCTAACATGCCTATGGCCCTATACCAATCGGACGCAGTCTGACTTGAATCATCTACACATTTCTCTTTTCGTTATGCTACGTCACTTCATGTTTGGGTTTGCTTTCGATCCTATATTTTCTCAAATATTCGGTTTTTATTACGCTGTTTTGCGTTTTCCTTACAGTTAAAATAAATTAAGAATTCTATTGAAACGATCTTTCACAAAATGGTATCGTCAGTTTTCTCGATTTAGTCTCGATTTTTATTTCAAAATTATGGTCAGTTTACACTGTAATAGACATGTCGGAACTTGCTCTTCGAACTACTATTCTAACTCAACCGTTGAACTCAACGACTTTCTAACTGGCTAGTTCGCGGTTTCCATTGTGAAATAAGTAAATCCCTTAAATCTTTATCTATCTTGTACTTAGGTACCTATTGTTTACAATATTTTATTTCAAAATTGCATCATCATTAATAGTAATGTACTTAACAGTTTTTGAGCTTTGTCGTTTAACGTGTCCTCTTTTTGGTGAGAAACTAGAAGGATCTTATCAAATTTCTAGTAAGTAAGTAAAGCTACACTCTATCTAAAGTAAACTTCTCTAGTTGAGGTGGAAGCTACGTCTTATCTTGGAGAAATTCAAAAATCAAAATCAAATCAAAAATATTTATTTCAGTAAAACAATTTCACATAGTGCTTAGAAATTGGGACCATCCCAGTTTATAAGAACTATGTGAAATTGTTTTTAGAATTTGTAATTAGATTGGACTTTTCTATTAAGTAAGTAATTAAGCATAACTCTAGTAATTTTATGTTTAATTGATAAGTAAGTATGCCTTTACCCTCAGTAACTTATGTAGTAGGATAGGTGCTGCAGTTTTAAATATTGGGAATGTGGATCAATTTAATGACTATTGTACTGGGCTTGTTGTTTTTAAATACGTTCTACCGTAGGCAGGTGAAACGTGTGTAATAATTGTTGAGTATAGGGAATAACAGTTAATTTTTTAATAGCCAATAACGGAATCTTTTCTATAGAAATAGCACGCGTAATTCTATATCGATTAGATTACCATTAGACATACCTACAAGAAAGCTCCAGTCTCAGCCGCCCCTCTTCGAAAAAAGATGCAAAAAACCACAAAAGAACGGTTCCACCCTTTCCGTTGCTAAGCAAGGTAAGGCGTAGATACGGTTCGTGTTGCATAAAAATAAATTACTAGAGCTCCCAGTAACTACCTAGTTACTAGCTCGTAAAAGTCAACGCTCACATTCAAAGTAATCACACCTTGATTGGTGTTTAATATTTTTGCTACGCGGCATTTTGTACGCTAGGTTATACGGATTTTTCAATGTTGATGATTCTTTGTGTTCGTCTTATCTGAACAAATGGCAATTTGAATGAAATTCGCTCTATTTTTCCTTTCTCTTGTTACCTTCTATGTTCTATCACCCGTCAATAGATTTCAGATGACACGATACTATTATACAAATAGATGAACGTTCTTATTCAAATAGACTTTTTACAAGTGCAATAGTCGAATGAATCTACCACTGATTCGGAATGCCTACGAGAAGAACCAGCAAAAACTCGGCGGTTGCTCTTTTGAAAAAAAAAAAAATTTAACAATTTCATTAATTTGTAATAAGGTACTTACTTAAGTAACCGCTGTCCTTAGCATTGCTGGAGCGAGTCAAATCCATGCTCCTTTGTCAATTACGTAATCTTAATAAGCTTTTTTCAGAAGCATACTTTTAATGGACTTTTTAAACTTGTGTAAAGGAAAGTTTAAAATAGGTTGTGGAATTTTGTTATATATAGAATAGAATAAGAACTTAACACCAGATGCATTACATTTTTTAATTTTATCCATTTGGTTACTGCCAATTGGCATCCATGCATCCTTATTCCTTACGAGTTAAAAGTGAACTTTTCTTTACCTAAACTTTCATGTCTATTTCATATTCTACTGCAGTGACGATTATAGTAGACTTTAATAATACTACGCCTTTTCCAACATTTATTAATTATTTATTATAGTATACTTTGCATAGTTACAACTAGTATGTACTTAATAGGTGTTCATCTTCATAATACTTACTCAAATCACCATTAATTACGTGTGGCCAAGAATGTCATTCTTGTTCAGAAGGGCCATCCGCTCATCCCAGGTTATTGATCCAGACTAAATCTATTTCGAATTAAACCAAAATAGCTAACTCACGTCTAAGAGCTGGAAAATTTTCATACATTATTTAAACGCTAATGGGAGTAATGTTTTGTATTTTGATGTGAATCTGAATACTGAACTAAGTAGTTAGGTATTTACGTTTGTAAATTCGTACCTGATAAGCGTCATTCAGAAAGGTGCCAAATTGTTTTGATAAGATTTTAATATAGGATAACATCGCTTGATATGACGTACCTAGTGGTAAAATAATAATTTGATTTGATGTCGCCAATCATTCTGTTGTTGTACTTTTTTTATAGTAGTCGTAGGTACAAGTAAGAGTTAGCTGTTAGGGATGTGTGAAATATTATACTCGTAAACTCATCTAACTATCATTTTTCGAAGGTATAACTCATCGAAAAATTTTACTTCTGAGGCGGCAGACTTAATAATATAAAGATTTTTTTTCAGGTTATAATTCGCGAGCAATGAGCGACCCGTGGTAGCGGCAGGGTGATGCAGCGGGCACACGCGGGCGGCGCTTTGCAGCCGCAGCCGACCGCCCCTCGGCCGCTCTACCGCTCGCAACACCTCTACCCGGACATTGATGAGCAGGTACTGTGAACATTGATGCTATACCTCGCGAGCAATGAGCGATCCGTGGTAGCGGTAGGGTGATGCAGCGGGCACAAGCGGCCGGTGCCTTGCAGCCGCAGCCGACCGCCCCTCGGCCGCTCTACCGCTCGCAACACCTCTACCCGGACATTGATGAGCTGCAGGTACTGTGAACATTGATGCTATACCTCGCGAGCGATGAGCGATCCGTGGTAGCGGCAGGGTGATGCAGCGTGAAATGAATCAGACAGTTCTTTCCTCTTTTTCTTTGGAGCCTTGTAGGTGTAGGTATAATATTATCATGACCATATTATGACATTGTGCGCGGAAATCCGCTAGATTTGCCCCTCTGGCTATATGGGTCAGCTATTAGGCTTTTTTTAGAAATATTTATTGGTTACTTAGAGTAATTTACTTATTGAGTTCTTGCATTTTAATGATACAAGCCCTGTTGATTTAGGTTTTTTTTATCCTATGTGCTGTTTGTGGTTCCGGAATAAAATAAAAAGCTCCGGGATGCAATCATGCAATTTATCTCGATAGATATTTACCTACTAAATTTCGTCAAAATCCGTTGAGCACATGGGTCGTAAAAACGTAGCGGATAGACAGAGAAACAGACATACACTTTCGTTTTTGTAATATTATTAGTATTAGCAGCAACCTACGGCGGTGGTCCGACCATGCTATTGCTGACTAAGCGTCAAGAGTCATGTTGCACTATGCATGTGTCCATACAAGTAATTCTACCAAGTTACTAGGTTGATAAATTTTTGAAGTGAAAACTTCTTTAACCGCGTTGAGCACTTTTTGGTAGGGGGTAAACTTGTGGATTCGCGTGACCGACATGCTCGCGTTGTTACGAAGACAAAAGGTCTTAAATATCAATATACTACATTCGTAATTAAACTTTAATGCCTTAGTGTTATGGTTTATATTTTAATTATTTAAAAAAAAGTTTAAGTATTTAAATATTCGTTTTCACTTCTATCGGCAGTCCCTATGACTGCCAATTTTTTTTATTCTTCGTGAATGACATAGTTAGCGGTGCCATTAATGCTAAGTAATGCATCGATTTTCATAAAGTGTTAATGCTGCACAAGTGCACACCTTCGCCAAGGACTCGATGGGTTTTCTTATCGATTTGGCAGACGAGCAGGCATACTTAGTCATAGTCTGCATCAACTAGCCCATTACGCCGGCCATCGAAGGTTACCCACGACGTACGTTGGCGGTATACCTATGCATCTTTAGGGTTGTAACTTGTAAGGCTGAGCGTTAATTTTACTGAAAAACTATTGCTGGGCTGTTTAAAAACTTTATAGGTACATGTAGGACATACTTGTGTCGTTGGTAATTAGTGTTGTCTTGACTCTACCACCTGGTCGGAAGCTCAATGTAACGTTAATTATATTTATGCAACATGTATGTAAACTAATAATAATAAATGCTTAATTTAAAAAAAAAAACAAAATCACAGGTAGGATCACACTAGAGCAGGTTTTTAGATAAATGTGTAGAATACCAGAGGCGCTGCAGTTAGTCGTGGGTTTCTTTTTAATTTTACGCCTAGTTCTGTACCAAAGAGTACACTCTTAATTATTGCAAGTATCAGAAACTCGGAAGTACATTTTTTAACGAATTCGGTATTTTTTTGGCTAATTAATTTTTTCTCTATTTTTAGATACCAGCGTCTGTAATCAGCAGTGTCGGGACGGTGAGCTTGTCACAATCCACGACAAATCCGACGCCAAACATAGCCATGGCCAATCCAACCAACCTAGGGAACGCGAGCAGCAACAACAGCCAAGCGCAACAGACATCCGCGCAGGCTCCCGTGCGGAATCTGCCCAAGAAACGAAAGTTCAACCCCTCTGACTTGGAGGAAATAGAGCGGAACTGCATGACCAGTATACCCGAGAGAACTTGCATTACTGTCTCCGTATCAGCGCCCCCGCCGATGGAGTACACGCCGCCGACGTACCAAGCGACGGTACTCCAACCATCGCCAATAGTCCAACATTCTTCGCCGCTCGATTTCCACTACCCAAACATCGATCTATCCGAATGGCGGGACCATCGGATCTTGGCTAAACAGCGTGGGCTATACATACCAGGTGTGATACGCCAAGCTGACGGCTGCAAAGTGGTTGTGGAACTGGATGGACAGGAGCACGAACCGATCGAGTACAGTGATATATTTGGTGGGAACAAGTATGATGTGATCAGTGACGCGAGCCCTCAGCTCAGCCATTTGTTGATAGGGTCCCCTTGTGTTGTGAGGACTACGGACCTGAGCCGGGAAAGTGTGCAAAATGTGTTTGTTGAGGGACTTGTGTTTGAAGTGCTCAGTTCGCCCATTAGGATCAGAGTTAAGGTGAGTTTGTTAAATAATGTGGCTAATTGTTCTGTAGCTCTATTCTCTAACTCAGTCGCTATCAAATTAAATTATAATTATTATACACTATAATTAAAGTCACTGACATAATATATTTTTTATCCATTGAATGTTTGCTATGAAATAAGAATAACGTGTTCCTAGCAATGCTTCAGTGGATAAAAAATACCTATATTATGTCAGTAGCTTTAATTTTTTGATAGCTACTGAGTAAGAGAATAGGGGGGCCTGTACCCAATCTCTAAATTTAACCTTTTCTGTCTAATCTAATAAGTTCTGATGGATAAGCAATTCTCTGGTATGGTATGGTAGATGTGCATTGTTGTAAGTAACACAATTATATCTATTTATAAGGATTTCAAAGATTCAACTTAGATATTTCCAATCCATTAGGAATTCATGTCGTCAATGATGAAGTCCTTCGGCTGGGACGACCATGTCGTGTTAGGTATTGGTTACAAAATTATTTATTACTTAGCAGAATATAGGTTGTTGCTTAGTGTGAATTCTGACGCGACTGCAATGATACCAAAATATGCTCAATTATCTCTAAAGCCGTCATACAACGTAAACAAGTTTTTATTAGCGGAAAGTAAAACGGTCAGTTAGGTCACCCAGGGCCTTATTATGTTAAAATGACAGCTACAGTGTAGCGATCGCAATCACCTCTGATTGGTTAACCTTAACACTCTTCCGCTATTCGCCAAAATCCATTGACGCAACAAGAATACCATAAATTCAGCCAATCACAACAATTGAGACTGTAACAATGATTGATGCAGTTTTTACATAATAAGGCTACACTGAGAAAAAAGACCTTCCGAAATACGGAAGGTATTACCGTCCCTTTTGACTCAGTAGGAAATTTACCTTTCAACTTGGAAGGATATTATTACCGTCCAAAATTTCCTTCCAAACAATGTCTGCCTTCTATTTTGGTGGGTAATACGTACCTTCCAAATTTCGGTCGGAAATTCCTACTGAGTCAAAAGGGAAGGTAATTTTTGGAAGGAAAATAAATGACGGTAAATACATACTTGGTCATATTTGTTCGGTAAATATAAATAACCTTCCAAATCTAGAAGGTAAAGACATTATATTACCTACCTAAGGCGAAGGCGAATACGGAGCGGGCTTTTGCATTCCCCCCACCCCCCTAAAATATAGGCTTTCAAAACGCCCTGTCCCAGCAAGGGTGGAAGCAGGGGTCCGTATACCACCTATGATTTACCTATGCTCTACTATGCGCTTTCAATGAATGTCCCAACTAGGTGGAAGCACCATTTGCCACGATGCAGGTACCGATACAAGCGGACTTGGCGATATATATGTTTGACCGGCGCCACCCTATACCGCGAGCCAATATACGCGTAGCGACATCTAGTGGTCGGGTCGGGTACTACATTTGGTGTTACAATTTCTATTTAATAAAACTTATTCGTTTTCCTTCCGATACCGAAATATTCCAATTTGTTTGGAGAGATATTATCATCTAATTTAGAAAGATGTTCCTTGTGTTATTTTCTCCAAATGTGATCCATCTAATTTGGATGGTAATTCCTTCCAGCGAGCCTTTCTAATCCCTTCGTTTTTGATGGAATAGTAATGTCACTTCATTTCCTACTAAATAAGAGGGTAAATATCCTTCAATTTCGGAGGGTAAATATGCGTTTTCCTTCCGACACTGTTCCTACCGAAAAATTATAATTGATTTAGAAGGATATTATCATCTAATTTAGAAGGATACTCCTTGTGTTATTCCCTCCAAGTGTGATCCATCTAATTTGGATGGTAGTTCCTTCCAGCGAGCCTTTCTAATCCTTTCTTTTTTGATGGAATAGTAATGTAAATTTATTTCCCACTAGTTAAGAGGGTAAATATCCTTCAATATCAGAAGGTTAGCTGCGTTTTCCTTCCGAAAACTTTGGATTTGAATTCAGAAGGACATTAACATCTAATTTGGAAGGATGAATTTGGGAGGAATTATCATAATGCATCCTTATTTAGTAGGAATATTTAGCTGGAAGGAAATTCCTTCTTGGTTAATTCCTTCCAACAAATTTCCTTCCTTTATGTTCTTCCGTATTAGACGGATAAAATTCATTACCTTCTAAATATCGGTAGGAATTTGGCAGTTCCCCGATTCAGAAGGTAATCGGTGGAAGGAAAAGACCCAATTTTGGAAGGAATCGGTTTTAGAAGGTAAAAATCGGAAGGTAAACAAGGAAATTTTTCTCAGTGTACTGTTGCCTTTCAATCTTAGACTGATAACGATGAAAATCATGTTTACGTTTTTATGTTTTCCGTGTTTATGTTTTTTTATGTTAATAACACTGCCAGCTTTTCAACTCTGAACTTCGCTAGAATATATTCGCAGTAAATTCCAATAACTTTTTGGTCCGGGTTTCGGGTACTCTAACCAGAGCATCCATGATTTGCAGACGCCGACGGCAGATCAAAGGCCAAAACACACAGGGAGCGGGCGCGGGTCGGGCGCGGGCCGGGTCGGGTGCGCGGCGGTTTGAATTGTGTTTACATGGACGACATCACATAAAATGCGGGCGTGGGTCGGGCGCGTAGCGGGTGACGCTGTGTGATGTCGTCCATTTAATACAAGGAATTCAACCCGCCGCGCACCCGACCCGGCCCGCGCCCGACCCGCGCCCGCTCCCTGTGTGTTTTGAGATCATCATAACTATTGTATTGAATAGACCAACGTTGCTAGATGTATGTACAATGAATACTAAAGAGTAAAATAATTTTTGTCGAAATAGTAAATAATTTAGGTCTAGATCGATATGGTTAATTTAGTTGATGCTGAAAAACGTCACCCAATACGTCTAGGTGAAAACTGAGTCTTAGGCGCTTAGCCGAAACGCATCACAGATTGTTTGTACAAATGACCTTGTAATGAGCAAAAAGTAGAGCTGAGAGTAATCATTCCGCCTTCTACATTTTGAAAGGTTTTATTTGTTCCAATTCGCGAGGCATTCTTTTAGGAAATATAGTTGCCTCGATTCAAATTTCTAGTTGATAGATGATTTATTAAAAAAAACTTAATTTTATATTTAATCTTAAGCTTATTGCACGCAAGATGCAATGTCCAATTTACGGCCTTTATCCATGGAGGCAGAAATGGTTATCCTGGGAACCAACGTTCAACATTACTTATAGATAGCACAGACAGAAAAGAATGCCAGGCATAGACACAATGAGTCTCTGCTTGGGATTTTGAACAGTCTTCACTTGTGGATTGGGACACGAAAGCACTTTATGATACATGTACTTCACCTATGGGGAGAGCCAGGCAATATCGCGAGGCAAGCTCTTGGACTGGAATCCTCAGGGAAAAAGAAAGCGTGGTCGACCCACACAAACTTGGCGCCGTACGGTTCTGGCGGAGGTCGCGAAGATAGGGATGACGTAGGATGAGGTCAAGGGTGTAGCTTCTAACCGCTCGAGATGGCGCAACACTGGAAACGCCCTCTGCCCCACTGGGGCAGAGGGCGATAGGAGAGGGAGGATATAAGGACATTAACACACTTCACCTATGGAATCTTAAAGCTTTTTCTCATACAATTTACTTAAATCCGTAATCAGTATTAATTATTTTTGTAATATTAGGACTTTAACATAAAACCTACCATCGCAAGCAGGTGACAGACGGCGAAAACATTTGCAAGGAGATGGTGGAAGTAAAACGGGCGGACATCCGCCTGTTACAACCGCCGTGGGCGGACGAGCTTGAGGACGCTGGGTCGCACGCTTCGCCCGCGCTGATGACGCAGCACAACATGAGGGTGCATCATGTGTCTTCCGTGTCGGTAAGCTATTGCAACAACTGTAACAATATTACAATTTCATTTATTTAATCAAAAACATACGATCGACATGATGCACAGTAATCAAAAAGTAATACGATAGGTACAGTTTTATTACTCAACTCAAAGTTTTTCATTAATACTACACTTAATTATTAGTCTCTACATCATTTTAAACAAAGCTTTAGTTACTGCTGCGCTAGGGAACCTGTATGACAGCAGCAACGTCTTTCTCCAGGATCTCACTGAGTACACAATATTATTATGAATCGTATTACGTTATGAAAATTGGAACATCTGCGTAAAAAGCAGGTTTGCGTAGTATTGTTTTCGAGATGGTAGAAGTGCAGATGAAGCAGGAGCAACTGAAGATGAGTGGGACCACCTAGTCAAACTCCTACCACAGATTAAATAACTAAGAATTAAAACATCTGGCAGGACCCGGATGTGAATTTGCTCAATGCGGATTGAGTATGCTCTCAGGTCAAGTCCATTGCCAAAGAGGTGTTGGTTTTATGGGCTTTGTTCCCTGGTAAAATAATATTAATATGATATTCAAACTTAAGGGCACCTTATATTGAAAAAACTGTATGTCTGGGCAGCCAATATGAGCGAGTGAGAAGGACTACAGCCTCGCTTTTGTTATAGACTCACGGATGGACGAATGGACCTTCTTTCCAAAATTCACTAGAACATAACGTTTCAGTACACGCTGGGCGGGGACCACTTTGTGACGTCATCGCCGATGCCGAGCTCACAGATGGTGACTGTGGGCGCGCTGTCCAACGGCTCGCGGCCGTTCGACGACTACGGCGAGAGCGATGACGACCTGCCCAGTGAAAACATTATGTTTCCCACTGACTCGTCGCATATGGGTTAGTTTACTGTTTATGACAACCACCTCTATGAAAAACCAGTAAGCAAATTAAAACAACTCATGTTTGTCAGCTCTTTCAAATAGGTTTATAATATCAGAGCTTAGATTACGTAGATTATACTTTATTCCACTTAAATCCTTAACTATGAAAAATAAAATAAAAACAAAAACTAAACAGGTATAAAAATTAGTTCCCTGTTCCTATTTTGGCAACCGAGTCAGATAAGCTTGTGGGACTATAGATATATTATCTACCTTATGATTGCTAGAAGAAAAACGATGGCTCTCGGGCGTGTGACGTGAGACGTCTAAAACTGACTTCGAGCGGATAAACACACTTTGATCTTTATTATCTCAGTCATTTTAAGATATTATAATAAAAAAAACACAAGTTTTCTTGCAATTTTTCCAAGTCTTATCTTAACTAAAATTGATGTCTACCAGACCAGGCTCTTATCTGTGATTTGTGACCACAGATTGCAGTAACAGCAAGCGAAGTAGTCTGCAAAGTCGAGGCAGTACGTCCAGTCTCATTGAAGGCAGCCTCACACCACGATCTCAACCCCCTACTCCTAGGTAAGCGATCAAATCAAATCTATAAAATCTATCTATCTATAATGTATGATATACTCGTAAAATGATGAGTCTAATGACAAAATTGATGATGAACACAGGTGAAGATGGTTTTAAAATAAGATAAAACCCTCCTTTTCAATTCTCTGATGTTACTGGGGACGAAATAAAAAAACATGTGCTTTCTATCAGATCTGATGCAATTGGGAGTGATGGAATCAGTCGTAGGATGATACTGTTGGTCCTTGACAATATCCTTCCTATCTTGTGTCACATATTCAACTTTTCGCTCTCCTCCAGTACATTTCCAGATATGTGGCGCACAGCTTTTGTAATTCCTATTCCTAAAACATCTAATCCACAGACTCCTTCTCACTTTCGACCTATCTCGATTCTTCCGTTTCTTTCTAAAGTCCTGGAGCGCATTGTTAATAAGCAACTCAGTCTATTCCTTTACAAACATAATGTATTGTCTCCATTTCAATCTGGTTTTAGACTGGGTCACAGTACAGCCACTGCACTTATTAAAGTCTGTGACGATGTCCGACTAGGCTTGGATAATAAATTGGTTACAGTGCTTGTGCTCCTTGACTTTAGCAATGCGTTTAACACCGTTGATTTTGACTTACTCCTTGCTATCCTTAAATCTTACAATGTTTCTCCAGGTGTCGTTGACTGGATTCGCACATACCTGTGTGGAAGGCAGCAACGTGTCCGGTTCGATAATAAGTGCTCTGCACTCTCCTTTCTCTCTGCCGGTGTTCCACAGGGTGGTGTCCTTTCACCCCTCCTTTTCTCCATCTTCATTAACTCCATCACTTCTGTAATTTTTTCCTCCTATCACTTCTATGCCGATGATCTACAAATATATATTTCTGCCTCTGTTGATAATATCGCTGCTGCTATTGCCACTTTGAACTCAGACTTAGGGCGAATCTGTGAATGGTGTAAATCGTATGGCCTCTCAGTTAACCCCATTAAATCTCAAGCCATTATTTTGGGCAACCCCAAATTGATATCTAGGTTAAATAATTTACCTGCTATTAGTTTCGATGGGGTGCTGCTACCGCTTAGTGACACTGTTAAGGATCTGGGCCTAGTTTTAGACAGTTCGCTCTCTTGGAAGCCGCAAGTGGCTGAAGTAAGTCGCAAGGTTTTTGCTACAATTGGCTATCTTAGGCGGTGGAAGTACCTTCTGCCCATCAAAACTAAAATTGCCCTAGCAAATACCTTGCTACTACCATTATTAGACTATGGAGACGTTTGTTACCCGGATCTAACTCAGGAGCTTCTAAACAAACTCGAGAGGCTGCAGAATATGTGCATTCGCTTCATTTTCAATTTAAGAAAGTATGATCACGTATCTCAGTACCGAAATCAACTAAAATGGCTGTCAGTCGGCCAGCGGAGAAACTTACACCTTCTATCGCTTCTCTACGGTATACTGTATCATGCACAAACTCCAGTCTACTTAAAAGAACGTTTTCACTTTCTTGGAGCGAATAGTGCGTTTTTACTGCGCTCCAGTGTGGATAATAAGCTTGAAATACCCCTCAGTCGAACGGAGTTTTATGGCAACTCGTTCACGGTAAGCTGCGCCAAGCTCTGGAACTCTCTTCCTGCAGATATCCGACAATCCAAATCACTTAATATTTTTAAAAGTCGTTTGAAGGATTTTTATCTATCTCAGTAGTTATATAGTGAGTCATTCTATGTTAATATTTATTTATTCATGTTTATTATATATATAGTATTATATTTATTTATTCATATTTATTATATATACTTACCTAGTATAGTATTTATTTATTCATATTTATTATATTATATAGTATAATATTTATTTATGAATGTATATATGTAGGTAATATTGTTTGTAGTTAATATGTATGTACCTTTATACTTAAAGTTTGCGCACCATCCCGTTTGTATTCTCGTATCCTGTCACCAAAGGTTGTCTGGAAGAGATCGCCTTAGGCGATAAGACCGCCTTTGCATACTGTGTAGTCCTAGTTCGTTGTTTTAATGTCTTGTTTATTTTCGTGTTCTTGTGTGCAATAAAGATTTAATAAATAAAAAATAAAATAAATAAAAGCACATATTGCACTTTTCAGCCGATTTTGACGAAATTTGGTATTGATATTGGTTGCATGCCGGGAAAGGGCATAGGCTACTTTTTATCCCGGAAACTTCCAAAAAAAAAAGGAGTTTCAGCGGAAATCAATAAACTACAATCCACGCGGACGAAGTCGTGAGGGCATCATCTAGAATACTTTATCAGAATCAACATTGAATGATTTTAGATCTCAAGCGGCGACGCCGCACAAATACAAGAAAGGTGACGTAGTTTCAACGCCTACCGGTATCAGGAAGAAGTTTAACGGCAAGCAATGGCGAAGGCTGTGCTCAAAAGACGGGTGTACGAAAGAGAGCCAGAGGAGAGGATTTTGTTCAAGACATCTTTCTTTGAGAGGCGTCACAAGGTCTTCTAATACACCATTGGCTCAAGGGTCTAATCATACGCCACAACAAAGGTAAGCTAGAAATAAAGCGTTACTAACTAATTTTTAGGCCTCCTTAACCAGTTTTTTTAAAACATTCTTGAACTTTTTTTTTTTTAAACTTTTCGTTAAGCCCCCTAACACATGATGACACCGCTCCAACTTGTAAATAATAATAAATGTAAATAAAACCTTTGCTAGAAAGTAAGTGATATGTAGTTTATTTTAGTGTTTTTAATGTTGTTTTTTAAATTTTTTATTTGAGTTTTTAATGTCTAGTGTTAGTTTAGTTTGTGTCTATTTTTATTTTTAATTTTAAGGTATTTGTAGCCTGGGCAGACGAATTGGGCAACTGTAATGTCTCCCCAGGCATGTTTCACAAATAAAGAATAAAGAATGATTTTAAGTCATGTAGTTGCAAATTGTACAATTATTAAGTGTTTCAAATCTCAGAAAAGGCTTCATTTTGAAGCAGGTTTGAATAATTTATACTCAATATTATCAAAGTGTTTTTTTAACAAAGCACTACAATAATAAACCAAGGCTAGTGTTTAAAATCTAAAGCCAAAATAGACCATTGTCTGTATTAGAGTTGAGAAAAATGATTGACCTAATAAGTGATTTGAGATCCTGATTCTTTTATTTAAAAACACTAACTACTCATACCTACTAAACTCTACGTTGCCGACCCTGGTGGGGCAGATTCCACTATGAGTTTATCTTAGACGTAATCTGCCCCACTAAAATGAAAAAAGTAAAAGTAAAAGTCTATGGTGAGATTTTAACAACTTCCTCGTTGGTCTAGTCACTCTAGTGGTTAGCAAGTTCGACTGCGTCCGTCGAGGTCCCGGGTCGGGCCATAATTAATTATTGGATTTTCTGACTAGAAATTCTCAGTAATTAGGAAGTTGGTGGTGTTTCACCCTCGTGCCTCGGACAGCACGTTAAGCCGTCGGTCCCGGTTATTATCACTAACATGATAATGGTCGTTAAAGCCTGCCAACCCGCAATGGAGCAGCGTGGTGGGTCTAAGCTCTAATTTCCTCTCTCCTATGACAATGTAGGCCTGTGCCCAGCAGTGGGAAGTTAATGGGCTTTAGTGGTGGTGGTGGGGCAGAATACACGGATTCCTTAAAACAACAAAATATAGGTATACAAGCTGTATGTATTGTTTCGCCAATTGTAACCGCATTTGTTCCAGAAGCAGCAGCAAGTCACTGTCATCGAGCGGCACGGGCGTAGAAGGGGACGAGACATCGCGCGAGTCTGACACCACGCCGCCCAACTATCGGGTCACGGGCAGGTTCGACCCCGATGAGACGGAGGCTGCCAATATGCTAGGTGAGAACTCCTTTATCATCCTGTGTTATATCCTCTATCCATACTTCCATACTAATATAGTATATATATACTAATATTATATACTTAATAATATATACTAATATTATAAATGCGAAAGTGTGTCTGTCTGTCTGTCTGTCTGGTACGCTTTCACGGCCCATCTACTCTACCGATTTTGATAAAATTTCGTACAGGGATAGGTTGTCTCCCGGGGAAGGACATTTTTCTCATGATGCCATGGCAATTACTTTTGATAATCTAACTGCCGCAATCGGAGTCGCAATTATTGAATCCATATGCTATTTGAGAGCTGCTGAGAGCACCTTAAATTATAAGGTCTTTTAAGATGAAAGAGATTGATTTTATTATTATTAGGAACTAGATGATGCCCGCGACTTCGTCCGCGTTGACTAAGTTTTTTCGATTCCCGCGAGAACTCCTGAATTTTCCGGGATAAAAAGTAGCCTATATGTGTTATTCCAGACTAAAATCTATTTCTGTGCCAAATTTTACTCAGATCCGTTCAGCCGTTCTGGCGTGATTGAGAAACAAATATCCATCCATCCATACATCCATCCATCCAAACTTTTAAATCCATCCATCCATCCATTCAAACTCACATTTATAATATTAGTATCTAATTAAAATAAAAACAAAAACTAAACAGGCAAAAATATAAGTTCCAATATCGGCCACCGGGTCAGATAAGTTGACGGAATATAATATTTGTGCATGTATGTGCAGTGTCGCTGGGAAGCTCGCGGTCGGGCAGCCCGGGCGCGTCTCCGGTGGGCGGCTCCCCGGTGCTGCGCGGGAACGTATTCGTGCCCATCTCTTCGCCGCAGCCGCCTCACGCGCCCACTTACCATCACCTTATAAGGTAATAACAATTTTTTTTTTTATTTTGATATGTACACTTGCAATACATAGGTACATTGCATGATTATAATATGGGGCTCTTCAAAGCTCTTTGTTTATCCGCCGATAAACAAATACCTCTAAAGCCGGCAACGCATAAGAGGTTCCTCTCGTGCTGCATGGGCGGCGGTAATCACTTAACATCAGGTAACCCGCCTGCTCGTTTGCTCGCTATACATATATAAAAAAACACCATATGAGATTCTCACTAAAACAATATATTATTAAGCAGCATAATATGCATAGTATGCAGTGTAATATTAAAATAAACCCCGCTAAAAGCACACCACCGGCACTTCATACAATTCTAGTACTACTGGTAAGGTAAAATAACAATAAAATAAAATACAAATAAAATAAAATACAATTCTAGTACTACTGGTAAGGTAAGGTAAAATAGCATTGCGCGCACTTACACATACACAAACACACACATACACACACGCACAGACACGCTCAGTTTTTCACACCGTAAGTAAGTAATTAGTTTTTAGTAATATTGTCCTGTATCACTGGAAGGAACTACCCTCTGCAATACAGGTTATCCTAGCGTAGAGGGTAGGGACCGCTATATAAGTTTGTCACTCTCTTTTATGAAAATAAATATTATTCTTATACATAAATATGGTATATACACATACATGGTGTATAAACAGGGCACGACGACGACGACGACGACAAGTTTAATAAGATATGTACCAAGAAGATCAATTGTATAGCTTAATTATTTCTGTATAGAGTTTGTATATTCCAATGCCAACAGCATTGGCATTGGAATATACAAACTCTATTATGGTTGCTTTCTTTTAAAACTAAATCTAAATTAACAGGTCTAAATGTAGTGTTATCCTTCTCACAAACAACTTCTTTTCATTTTCCACATAGGCCGGAATTAGTGCGACCGGATAGAGTCCGGTCACCGGTGGGTGGCGTCGCCACCAGCGTCATTAGAGTGTCACCCGCGCCGACGTACCACTATCAGGTATTTATCACCGAAAACACCGATACACCACAAATCTATATATAGGGTTTTACGCTAAATTGTGAATATAGAGGTATATTCATTTGCTGTTTTTATTTCTCGAGAAGATCAATTGCAATGATTTAGTAGAAAGACAGAAACTTTTTTGAATATCTTTAACTAGATGATGCCCGCGACTTCGTTCGCGTGGATTAAGTTTTTTCGATTCCCGCGGGAACTCCTCAATTTTCCGGGATGAAAGTAGCCTATGTCCTTCCCTGGGATACAATCAGTCCCTGTACCAAATTTCATCAAAATCGGTTGAACAGGTGGGCCGTGAAAGCGTATCAGACAGACAGACACACTTTCGCATTTATAATATTAGTATGGAAGTATGGATATTATATCTGGTTCTTCGTCGATGCGTACCGCAAATGATAAATGATTTATTTATTTCACGTAGTGTCGACAACTTGTGTCACTTATGGTTATGATACGTCAAGACTCTACCACCGGTTCGGAAAGATTATGCTACTGAGAAGTGTCGGCAAGAAACTGAAGAAAAGGAGTTGCTCTTTTCTCAAAAAGAAAAATTTTACTTTAAGTAAACAATACAAAATAGAAATAAATATATGTAAATTACTCTATCATTTCATTTCAAACGGTCAAGCGCTTACAAGCATGAAGGGACTAGTTTTTTTTAATAATCTTATAAAAATTAAATAAACAACTAGTACCTACTACCTACCAAGCCAATCCAGAGTCTTAATTTATTGGGGAAACGGAAAACCAGACTTCAGTAACAGCCGAGTTATATCCCACAAGTGAGTATAGAATAACAGCCAGAAGTAACCTCCGTTTGCAGGTAGACAACCGCAACGGACCGTCCGGGCTACAATCAACCCAGCCGAGCTCGATAGGCCTCCAACCGTCTATCAACATTCAGAGTACGATACAGAGCAATCTGAACGCACCAACATCCATACAATCATCTCTAAACCTACCATCCAGCATCTCAATCATCAACAATATCAACAGCCAAAGCCTACAAACCAGCATAGCGTCCATACGCACTAAAATAGACGACATCCCCCATAACCTAGTCGTGCATCGTATGCCGACTACGAACGGCATCGACTTAGACCACATCTACAGAAGTCCGTTGCGAAGAAACGGTATACAAGACCAGTACAGACGTGAATCAGATTCGTCGCCGTTGAACAACCATGAAAATTTTGTGAATAGACGGGTCTCGGAGTATGAGGAAGAGGAACATTCGGCGCCTCAGACTGACCACATCGGCCGTGATCCGCGGTCTTTAGAACTCTCCGAGGCTCGCTTGCAGGAAGATAAAAGGATCATCAAGCCCGCGCCGATACAGGCTCGGTTCGTCTCGCTCGTGGACCCCGATATGAAGGAACCGATGAAGAGGTTCTACGTGCTCCCGTCGAACAGTCTCGATAAGAAAATCGTATTTATAAAGAACGAACCGTCTGAAGCAATCCAAGTGAGTTCAAAGTTTTTCTTCATTCATTTGTTGTGGTGATGGGCCTTAGTTTTGTTTGTTATTATAAACTCAAACTCAAAACATTTATTCAAAATATACCTACCTACAAAGTACATCTTTTGAACGTCATGCTTAGAATTATTGGGAGTAACTATATACTTATTGGGAGTTACGTTACTGATACTTTAGTTGTTTTTTAAGTTTTAAGAGTGAACACTGCTAGAGGACTATCTAATGAAAGCTGACAGTCAATTTTAAGATACTGGCATTTTCAGATAAAACTCAAGATTAAAATGTAGTACATTTAGGGATAACCGAGCTATTATAATCTTTTTTATTAAATTTCCCAGCATTTTGCACTGTCAGCTTTCGATTCGATTCTTGCAGACAGACTAAACTAACCACCTTGAGTGAATGACTTTTAATTTTTTGAAAATTTTAAATGGCACACACATTAGGGCAATGGGATTTCAATCGATTTAATTGTAAACTTGCGATGTTGGAATCATGTTCTCATGCGATACCATTTCTATTTTTGACAACAATCTACTTTATTTTCGAAGAAGTTTTAATTGATTCGACACATTGATATTTTAGTTATGCTCAACATTTTTTTACTGAATTTTTTAATTAAATTTAATTATTATTATGGAACTTCATAGGCGTGCTTATGTCAAAAGTAAAATAAATCATTGGACGGAGTATAATAATCGTTATTTCCTTTTTACGAAAAGATCTAATTCTGATCCTTAGATTGAGCACAAACAACACCAGATGTCTCAACAGTTTAACAACAATGAACCTGAGCCCGAACTACGCACCATGGATAACGGCGATCATGTATGATATTTTATCTCAAATCTCTCAAAAAAATTTTTTGAATTTTGTTTAACTTTTGACGACCACTCTGGCGCAGTGTTGAGCGCTGTTGTTTTAACGTGAGAGGTCCCGTGTTCGATTCCTTGCAGGTTTAATTTGGGAATTTACAATTTCTGAATTTTCTCTGGTCTGGCCTGGTGAAAGGCTTTGGCCGTGGCTAGTTACCACACTACCGGCAAAGACGTACCGCCAAGCGACTTAGCGTTCCGGTACGATGCCGTGTAGAAACGGATTAGGGGTATGGGTTTAATATAACTGCCATACCCCTAACAGGTTAGCCCGCTACCATCTTACACTGCATCATTACTTACCATCATGACATCGCAATCAAAAGCTAACTTGTAGATGGGAATAAAATAAAATAAAAACTTTAGTCAATTAAAAGCTACATCCTAATTTTTAACAGACAAAAGTGAGTTTAAAATCAATTGTAGGTATTTTTTAAACATACTGTGTTCTCTATCAGGTAAATAATGTAAACAGCAGTGCAGTGATTGTACATCCAAGCAAATTACTGCCAGTGTTGCCTCCGCCTACTTCCCACACAGCCATTATTGGTGAGTTCCTAGACCTGTGTTTCTTACCAATTATGGCTGTGTTCCGAAATACACTGCGAGCACTGTAAGGTGTGACGTCACTTTAGTACACTGCGAAGCCGTTCCTTTATAGTTAGGTATACTGGGTACTGCTTAAAACGGAACGCTGTCAGCACTGAGACAAGCACTGAGAGCACCTTACCTCGAAAACTCCAGTGCTCACAGTACAAAGATGGCGTCGATTAATGACGTCATATATTTCCCTAGGATACTGCAGCAGTTTACTGTCAGTTATAACGGAACGAATTTCTCCACAGTAAAGAGCACTGAACAGTGCTCGCAGTCTATAACGGAACACAGCCTATAATCCGAGTATCTTTATAACCAGAGTGTATAGACTATACCTTCTAGGAAATGCGTCCTATCTTAAGCCACATCATGACTTCCCACCAGGTGTTACAAACTTTTTAGGTGAACAAAATGCGAAAGTGTGTTTATTTGTTGGTTTGTCCTTCAATCACGCCTGAACAAAGCAACGGATCGACGTGATTTGCATGGGTATAGCAGATGACCTGGAGAGTGAGGTAGGCTATTTTTATACTGTAAAATTAAGGAGTTCCCGTGGGAATTAAAAAACTTATTCCACACGGATGAAGTCGCGGGCATCAGCCTGTATTGATTTAAACGTATACCTTGAAAAAATTGCGATCAATAGAAATTATATAGAATAAATATGTAGAAATACTTCTGATTTCTTTGTAGTTTTGATGTAAAAGATGGCGTTGGTTATCAAATAAGGAGCTCATACTCCTATAGCAAAAACAAGGAGGATTTACGTTATCCCTTACCACTCGCTGTTTAACTATTATCTCGTGCAATAGACTTTATGATATTCCAGAATATACCACTGGTTCGGAATGTCATTCGGATTAGTTGGATAACTCAAAATAATGTAAATAGATAATCTCATAAACACAAATAGACATTATGACATTTTGTATATTTTTAAATTATTTGATCCTGTTTATTTTATAATCTTATTGACATTGGTTCTTCTCTATACAAGCCAAAATCGAAAATAAATGAATTTAATTCCGAACCAGTTGCAGTGGTAAATTCACTCGCCGATTCAAAAGCATTTTTAAAAGTTTATTTGAATAAAAAAAAAACACGAGTGTGAGATTATGTTATTAAGTTAAACTCGACGGTCCAGTGTCAACAAGCGGCGTGCCCAACGTGTTTCCGTGGCAGTCTCTCGTGCCGCTGTTCCGCGCGAGCTCGCCGCCCGCGGCGCCTGCCCCGGCGCCGCCCTCGCCCCGCACGCCGCGCACGCCTCACACGCCGCACACGCCTCACACGCCTCACACGCCACACACGCCGCACATCAAGAGCGAGGACCTGATCAAGACTGAAGGTGAGAGCAATAGAGACGATGACAACTCACTCTTTGTTAAACTTAAAAACGCCCTTCTATTACGGCAGTTTGTATGAAACACATAGTTGTGACGTCATCAAATATTAACGCACTTTTTTCTTTAATCTATAGTTTAAAATGGTTATCGAACTTAAAACAAACCGAGGATTTCAGGTCTTTTGGAAGACCCTCTATTTAATAATCTGTAAGAAATAATTTATTTTTGACATAGGCATCATCCCCCCATCCCTGTAAAACAAAATTGTATCCGGAGTTTGTAATTTTTTCTTAATTTTACAGATGGTGTTACGTCAATGTGCACGGATGAGGACGACGAAGTATTCGAGTGCGAAGACAGTGGCGGCACTAACGGCGATAACAACAACCGCCGGTCGCAGAGCCTTTCCTCCCTCAACCAGCAAGCAGCTGGCCAAGAGAAGGTAGTAATCACTCTTGAGACTAAACCTAAATACATATTAAAAATTACGGAACCGGCAGGATTTGAACTAGGGTTGTAACGGAACCTCGCCTCCGCCTCTGCGGAACTTTCGCAAGAAATCGTACCTCCGCTTCCGCAGATAGTTTAAGTTATTATGATACTTTCTGGTTTGTACGATAATATAATCACATTTTTGGCATTATGGTGGTATTTTTACGTGACTTGGATCACGTAATAAAAGTTCCTGTATTGTTTTTGTTGATTGAAATAACATGGTTTCCCTGTTCCGCAGAAGGAGCGTCGCATAAGGCGTCCTATGAACGCGTTCATGATATTCTCGAAGCGGCACCGGCAAATGGTGCATCAGCAATACCCCAACCAAGACAACCGCACCGTGAGCAAGATACTGGGCGAGTGGTGGTACTCCCTCAAACCCGAGGAGAAGCAGCAGTACAACGAATTGGCCAGTGAGGTGAGATATGATTAAGAATCTATATGAAAAATCTATGAAATATGAAAAATCCTATTGCAATGTAAATTATTATTTATAATATGATAAAAGAGCATGGAATGATAAGAGATCGCTTCTTAGCGATAAGGCCGCCTATTGTACAGCTTCTTCCCTTTGTGTATGTGTCTATGTTCTTGTGTTTTGTATCTAGTTTGGTGTACAATAAAGTGTAATTTCATTTCATTTCATTTCATGGTAACAAATGTTCCAGCGTTCTAATTAATCAAATTGTTAATATAGTTCTATGAAAATAAACATTGTGAGATGGTGCTAATAAAAAAAAACCCGTTTGAGTTTGACGCTCGTAGCTTCAGTTTTAAGATATCGTAATTGATTATCACCATCATTTTTTTTCTTTAGAGGCTATTGTCCCTGTGGATACGATTATTACCACCATGTTTTATAAGTTTCGGACGTCAATAAATGTACCACGTATTTGAAATGAATAAATAAATATTGATTGGTTGATAAGAGGGTACGAAACTGCATACAAATTTTGTGTTGAAGTCTGCCAGTTTCCGTCGTCACGTCCCTGTCACTTCTCAGCGTTGCTCTCTCTAGACGGCTGAATCGAACGACTGGTAGGACACTGGTAGTAAGTGGAACCGTGGCAACTTGTTTTAACAGGCGTCATTCCCAGTGAGATTAAAATACCGTTGGTTTCGCAAATTTTCAAATTGGTTTCGCAAATTCCTTAAAGTGTTGATAAACACTTCAAATTTATAGATTAGTAGCTTATGCCCTCGACTTCGTCCGCGTTGACTAAGTTTTTTTAATTCACACGGGAACTCCTCAATGTTCAGATATATAAAGCAGCCTATATCACTCTCCAGGTCCTAAACTGTACCCATGCAAAAAATCACGTTGATCCGTTGCTCTGTTGCGGCGTGATTGAAGGATAACTCAACAAACACACTTTCGCATTTATAATATTAGTATGATACAGTGTATATTTTTTTATATCGACAGGTCAAAGAAGCTCACTTCAAAGCGCATCCAGAATGGAAATGGTGTAATAAAGATAGACGCAAATCTTCTAGTAGTCGAGATACTACCGGTTCAATGCCACAGGTAAGTGTAAGACAAATTGGCTTATTACTGAAGTTTTCTTTTAATTTTTGCTATAGTTTGTAATTTTCCTAAATGTGTATGACGTCATTAACTCGCATTTACAGTACTAAAAATTTGGATATTGGCGAACTAGCTTATGCCCGCTTTTACCTCTTTAGGGGTTGAATTTTCAAAAATTCTTAGCAGATGTCTACGTCATAATAGCTATCTGCATGCCTAAATTCAGCCCGATTCGCCCAGTGTTTTGAGCTGTGCGTTGATAGATCACTCAGCCAGTCACCTTTTCCTTTTAAATATGTACATATTTAGTTATGCTTTCAGCTTATTAATTGTCGGAAAGACAATTTTTTAGGGTTCATCTATGGAGTATTGCATTTTCTTGTTGATGGTTGCCTGTCAATAATTATGACACTTCACAGGCGTGCTTATGTCAAAAGTAAAATAAATGGTTGGACAAAATATAGGGTTCCATGCCCAAAGGGTTGCCAGGTTTTTATTGTCATAAACTTTAATTTCAGAGTCCCCGCACACCTTCGGAAGGGCCGAAGCCGTGTGTTCCCACGAGTGGGGCGGAGATGTCTGTTGGTACACCGCAGTACAACCACGTCGGGTCGCCGCAGCTTAGCGACGATGAACCTATGGTATGCACATAATATTTGACCGAGCGAAGCGAAGGTCTCTGAGTCTACTTGACAGAGACAGTAGACAGACAGAGAGAGTAGTATAGTAGTTTCTTGTCATTAAAAAGAAGCAGATCTCAATAAGATAATCTATCAGCAAGGAACTGCCTAAAAATATATTTGTACTATTATAGCATTATGTGTATTTAGCTTAAATACTATTACATCTACCAAATAACAAGTTTGAATCATACTCTTAAAACTTTGGAGATATATATCAAATGGCCTTTACAGCCAAACTAATTATAATTATGTCACTTGTAACTTGATGACATATTTCTTTTAATATTTGCAGCAAATAAGTCGCACAATATATATATCAAATGGCCTTTACAGCCAAATTAATTATAATTATGTCACTTGTTACTTAGTGACATATTTCTTTTAATATTTGCAGCAAATAAGTCGCACAATATATATATCAAATGGCCTTTACAGCCAAATTAATTATAATTATGTCACTTGTTACTTAGTGACATATTTCTTTAAATATTTGCAGCAAATAAGTCACACAATAGAAGAGCCGCTTGCCCCGGTCCAGAACATCGAGATCGATCTGAAATGCGGCGAGAAAGTCACGGACTCAGACTCGGAGGGTCTGGACACGCGCGATTATCTGCCGCACCACGACCATACGAGGCGGCCTAAGGCCATCAAAGCGAGGTATGTGATTATATTAAACTAGCTGATGCGCGTGACTTCGACCGCGTGGAATAAGTTTATTAATTTGCCGCGGAAACTTATTTTTACTTATTTTTCCGGGATAAAAAGTAGCCTATGTCACTCTCCAGGTCCTGAACTATATCCATGCAAAAAATTACGTCGATCTGCTGCTGCAGTTGCAGTTGAGCAACGGACAAACAAACAAACACACTTACGCATTTATAGTTTCATATTAGTATGAAGTATGATGTCCAAAGTAATTTATTCGACGAAAAAATAAACTGCTGGATAGTTATAATAAAAACTAGCGTCCCGCCCCCGCTTCGCGCGGGTATCAGCAATAAATTATAGCCTATGTTACTCGCTGATAAAGTAGCTTTCTATAGGTGAAATAATTTTTAAAATCGGTTAAGTAGTTTTTGAGTTTATCTATTACAAACAAACAAATCTTTCCTCTTTTTAATACTCGTATTATATATTAAAAACTCTCTCATTTTCTGGGAATAAAAAGTACTAAGATAAAATAATAGAAGAGGTGTTAATTCAGGGTATAAGGTATTTCCATTCCAAATTTCAGCCAAATCGGTTTAGCCATTATGGTGTGAAGAACTAACAAACATCCAAACATCAACAACCTTATTAAATGCAGTTGCAGTTATGCCAACTGCAAAAAAAAAACAGCTTCAAAACTGCAATTTTGCAGTCGGCGTGCAGTCCTAGTATAGTATGTCTGTCTAGACACTTTTAGATATAATAACATTACCAATTGGGTATTTGACTACTATTCAAATAAATTATTTTTTAGCGATTATTAAGGATCTCCCAAAAGTCAGTCGTAATATCCACGTACCCTGATAGTTTTATGTTATGTAACACATCGCCTGTCATCGCCAATCAGAGCGTGCCGCTCACGCCGGCCAACAGACAAGCCTGCCTGTTGCCACCACTCTTCCTACCGGTAGCCACCGGTAGAGGGCGGTAATGCCATGCCTAGCCGATAAAGTGCTACGCGAGCCTCAGTTTGTGTTGGTGTCATAGAGTAAAGTAATATACCTGGTTGGTGTAATCGCCGTTGATCACATTGTAAGACAAAACGCTGTCTAATTGTGTGCAGATAATAAATGAGCGTGATTATGCAGTTTTGTATCTTTTATTTACGCCCACTGTTTCAGTTAGTTTAAACAATCGATGTATGTAGTTATTTTAAACAATCGATTAAAGTAAAAAAGTGCATCGAACTTTAATGACAACACATTTCAGAATTTCATATAAATCCCATACTTAGGACGCGTTTTGACGTTTGAATAAAAGTTGCTGATTTGACTATTTGTCAAATACTCAATTATGGTTTATTTTGTTTTATAGAGCTGGGTCATCCGATAATCTACTTGGAGGCATCACAGCGTCGAGTCCTGGCGGTTCTAAAGTATTCCAGCCTACTGGTGGTGCTTTCAAATCCACGCATGCTGATAATGGTAAGTTCTTATTGAACAGTTTTTGTCACTACATAATAATATAAAGTGAAAAGTCCTGACTCACTCACACACTGATTTACTCATCAACAAATGTAGAGTAATTTAGTATTTGACTCTAGTCAATTTTTTTTTTTTGATCTTAAATAGTGGATCTCCCAAAAGTCGACCCCTGTTAGTTTTATGTTGAATAACCATTCTAAACTATCGATTAAAGTAAAAACAATGCATTGAACTTGGATGACGTCACAATGCAGTATTTCATACAAAATCCCATACTGAGCACGACGTTCTGATGTTTGAAAAAAGTTGCTGATTTGACTATTTGTCAAATACCCAATTGTATAGATTGTAAAAATTATTTATTTTCGTCAACAGGTGATAACCACAGACAATGGACAGCGTTCACGTCGATAAACAAGCCAAACATGAACCACGTGCCAAGTTCGCCCCATCTGTCGCAAGCGCTAACAACAAACACTCAAAGTATCACCAACAGCGTCCAAGGGATATCGCTTAGCACACCCAATCTAGCCAACCAGACAGCACTAGACAATGCCATCGCATCGATAATGAGCCCCACCACTAGTGGTGTGCAAGTGTTCACGAATTCGTTGTCGATACCCAGTGCATCGATGACGAGTGCCCCGACGACCACTTCACTGAATAACACGCTGCTGAAAAGCGTCACATTGGTCAAGAGGAATATTGGGGACAATGCCACAGGTTAGTATTGTTTCTTTACATTATTATCGAATATCGATAATATGGACGTTGTTTACGAATTTTCTGTCGATACTCAACGCATCGATGTTGAGGACCCCAACATCTGCTTTACTAAATAACACGCTAATGATATGGATCTCATTGATCTATTATTAAAGTATTTTCCTTGTAAACAGTAATTTCGTGTGATGTCGATGTTATAGGGTTCGGAGTAGCAGAATAACAACACAACCACTGGTTTTAAATTATACTTTATAATAACGATAATATATTGAATACATTGGCTTAAATAGTAAGACATGTATAAGGCTATAAAACTAACACCACAACAGACAATACTCCCTTATGCTCTTAGGCCTCAAGTACATTTGGTGGTAGATTCTTAAGACTTAACATAAGTTTCAAAAGTTGTCCTACGTGAAATACATCATTTCATTTTCATTTGGTATCCTTAGGCCCAATAACCCTGTCAGTGGACGCGTCGGGCAACCTCGTGATAAAGACGAGCCAGCCCGACAGCCAGCCCGGCGACCAGCCGCTTCACTGCGTGCAGCTGCAGCGGCTCTACGTACCTTTTGCCACGGGTCAGTAGGCTCAACACGTTCAATGCGAAACTTTCCACACGATCGTCTACCACTGGTTTGGAATGCCATTCCAACCAAATAGAATCAGCAAGAAGCAACTGAAAAATATACTATAATATTACTACCTAACTAGATAATGCCGATCGTCCGCGTGGATTAAGATTTTTTGACTCCTGCGGAAACTCCTTACTAATTTTTTTGGAATAAAAACTATCCTATGTCCTTCCCAGGGATGCAAGCTATTTTTATTCGAAATTTCATAACAATCAATTAAATAGATGGGCCGTTAAAGCGTAGCAGACAGACGGACACACTTACGCATTTATAATATTAGCATGGATTATTACTGTGTCGGTAAATAAGCAACTCCATTCCCACATATAGCTTAAGTGGTTAAAATCCACGCGCTTTTATCATTTACATAATCTTCAACACTGCAGTTGCTTATTTTCCGTGCGTTCCGTTATAGACTGAGAGCACTGTTCAGTGCTCTTACTGTGGAGAAATTCGTTCCGTTATGACTGACAGTAAACTGCCGCAGTATCCTAGGGAAATATATGACGTCATTAATCGACGCCATTTTTGTACTGTGAGCACTGGCGGTTTCGAGGTAAGGTGCTCTCAGTGTTTGTCTCAGTGCTGACTGCGTTCCGTTTTAAGCAGTACCCAGTATACCTAACTATAAAGGAACGGCTTCGCAGTGTACTGAATTGACGTCACACCTTACAGTGCTCGCAGTGTATTTCGGAACACACCCTTTATCACATAGACACCGTAGCCATTTTGACATTACACACGGATCTGCCGCCAAGCGCCTCAAATCGTGATGTCACTGTCAAGAGCCATAAAGACAGTGAGACCATGGATTTTATCTGTTAATGTCAGTCTAACGATAGTAATATCTCCCATCACATTAATGGAGTGTAGTCAACCTTATTGACAATGGTTTTCTGATGAAGATTTTCCTTACAGAGGCGGATATAAATAAGAACCAGAATCAGAACATACAATGTGGTCAATCTGTGATAGTCTCGCAAAGTAATAACAACACTGTGCCGAAGACTAATACGTGAGTACCACATCCATCCTTTACCCTTTAGCAAAATTTTCAATACAAAACTCTATTGTCATGCAGTTTCCTACCTCTCTCAACCACGGTAATGTTATCAACGACCTCAATTTACATAGACGGGCCCTGCCAAACAAAGAATGTGGGCGTATTTTTATTAACGCCATCTAGTCTGAAAAGCTGGACAGCGCTATGGCGGGGACAAGGACAGGCTTATATAGGTGTGGCGCGCGCTGCACAGGTCGGTCGCCCAATTTTTTTCTATGAAAAGGCCCATCTAGTACCTTCATGTTTATCGATGAATGTTATAGATAACATTACCGTGTCTCAACCGTTGGTGAGAGTACCGTGCTAGTGCTACAACTGTCATGGTTGCCGGGCCAGTCATTTATATGGGCGTCGAGTCACTGTATAAATATTATAATTTATTTAATAAATACTTACTATGTGGCTGTACTATGTTTTTTGCTGTTCAAAGGCGACCATGAAACTATATATCTGCTCGGGAGTACCACTGTTGCATTTCTCTAAGTCATAGAAAATTAGTTCCTTTTTGCCCCGCAACATGGCGAGGTTTTTGTATGTACCGCTACTAATAAAGGTCTGTCAGGCTATTAATAAAAGTAATTCAACAAAATCAATGAATATCCATCCAGTTACGTCTTCGCCGTAAGAACTGCAGCCATATTTGTATTTGCGCAGGCAATGGGATGCTCCAATCGAAGAGGCCCGTCCGTTCCCACTCGCGCCCACTCCCGCGCAGCTTGGAAGAGCACCTTTACAGAAGAGGCTCAGTCGAGGTATGACGATGTTGGTTAAAATAGTCGATATAAAAAGATTAAACTAAATATGTGGCAAAAATGTATTGATGCCGAGACCAATAAATAAATGCTTACCTATAAAGCATTTTACTGACATTTTTCATAGTACAATGGACATCATGGCTTCAACTGTTGAAGAAGATTCACAGAATAGCAACCAAATAGTTCTTTACTTTTTCATTTTTGTCAAATGTATCAAGCTGCTATCAATAATGTCTTGATGCCTTATAAAATTGACATATTAAAGCATAGATTTTGAACATAATTTTATTTTTGTTATTATTTTTTCAATGATTTCTTACAATATTCAATCAATATCTGCTTAGCTGCATATAAAAAATACTGGATCTTGATAATATAACGAATTTGTCAATGAAGTTTGGAGGTACAAAACAGTATGAATTAATTATACTATTTAATAATTTCACTACCTCAATATTAGCCAATAATCTTGGATTGCATATTATCATCAGTAGAAATAAAATAAAATAAAAATGTTTACCTCCCAAAATTTACAAAAGTCTACAATACAATGTATGGTCGGTCTCTGCAGCCTAATGCAGGATACCCTGTGGTTTACGCAAAAAAAAAAATGACACGTCCATTATACAGGTACATCAACTGGCTCAACCGGTACTTGTGAAGCCAACATCCCGCGTTCAGAGAGCGGGCCCACCACTCCCCATGAGATCGTGGAGCCGCTGCAATCTCCCATGAAGATGGAAAACCTGCCCAGCCCCTCGTCAAAGAAGTGCCTTTTCAAAAAAGGCAATGAGGATGGACGGGATAAGTAAGCAACATTCAAATTGATTCCATGTTAAATCGTTTCCAAAGCATTATCAAATTTTCATTAACGTATAGCATCAAGATTCTATAAACTAAAGGGTGCCATTTGATTATCTTCGACTAAAACTGAGGGGTTTTTCGCCTTTAGCCCCACTGGCACCAAGAGTGTTAGTTTCTTCCTTTTCATGTCCACCCTGAAATTTTCTTCCTTTTCATGTCCACCCTGAAATAAACTTGTCAAAAAGTGACAGCATCACAAAATTTCACTATTCAAATACCCCGGAACCCCACAACAATAAAATATTTTTACATAACAACTAAAATTAGATATTGGATAGGATCAGGCGTTACTTTGCGGAAGGTTCATGATTTAGCAAAACTGCTAAAACTGCTTCCTAAAACTAAAATTAGTTTTATCTTTGTAGACAAAAGGGGGTAAAGTGGGTAGAAATCACACTCATAGTACAATAAAGGGCCACCAGGTTGCATAGTTTGGGCACCTTTGCAACCTGGCAAAGAATCTCAAACATCTCACCCAAGTTTAAGTTTTGTCAAATTGCCAATCAACCATTTTTATGTCTGTTCTTGTCAGGGTGCTAGAGACAGTGAACTTCGAGCAGAAGTTCAGTACGCTGCCTCAGTTCAAGCCCGAGGCGTGCAGCCCTAGCGCTTGCGTGGTGCCGCGAAGTCCACAGCTCTACGTGCGCAAGAAACACAAGAGCTCATTAGGTAAGTCGACTATGATGGAAGGATATCCTAGCGATTCAAAAACGAAAACTTTCTTTTGGCTGCTACTTAATTAGATGTCATGCAAATCTATTATTTATTATATAAATAAAAATCAATTGCCAAATGTATGTAAGTGCATCACTTCAGAACGGCTGGACCGATTCGAATTTTTTGTGCGTGTCCGAGTGGGTCCCGGGATGGTTTATATTCACAATTGAGCCTGCCTGAAAGGTGCTGCAATTACCTATAGAAACTACCTATAGAAACCTAGTACACTCGCGAAATGTAAGCCGTTTAATTGGTGCCATAAATGGCATCGTACGACGCTCGCGCAGTCCGAAAAAAGCTGGTTAACTTAGTTTTAGAAGCTACAATGCTACAAACAAACTAACCAATTACTTACCCAACTATTAGGGAGAAAACATTTAAACTGGCAACATTATGTTTGCGTTTACGAGGCAAGTAAACACAGCACACATAGCGAATTTGTAGCTTACGTTTTGAGAAGGCGTTGTTTGGAAACATACCTTCTATAGGTAGTTTATTCTAAGGATACTAATATAAAATAAATTATACATGAGAACTTTTAAAAAATACCTGAGAATTTAATTTAAGCCCTTTTTTCCACTACAATCCTTGACTATAATCTCGCCTGTTGATAAGTGATGATAGCGGGCTAACTTCTTAGGGGTATGGCAGTTATATTAAACCCATATAAACCGATTAGGGGAATCGGTTTCTACACGGCATCTTACCGGAACGCTAAATCGCTTGGCGGCACGTCTTTGCCGGTAGGGTGGTTACCTCCTACCAGACCAAAACCCACCTTTTTATAAACGAAACATTTTTTGTCATGTCATTCTATTCTTTTTTTTTTTGAGTAGAACTTCTAATTCAATGTTGTTTTACGTTTTAACAGATGAAGAACCAACGGTAGTAACACCGCAGATCGAAGCGGAAATGATCAACGGCAACGGAATGCCGACGCCGCACTCGTACGGAACCCCGCACAAGCTGGTCGGAAACACTTTCTTCGGACCGGACTTCAATATCGACAGCTTTAGAGGTGAGTTTTATATTTATCTGTAGCAAAGTTTCTTACCTCATGTTGCTTGTCAACTCACAAGTGAATTTAACAAATTCGGCGATGAAATATAAGTTATTGGCTGGGCAGCGCATCCATATGAATGATCTTTAATTTTTAAATGTGTCGAGGGTTGGGAGAAGACTACTCCATTAAGAAACTCTTCTTATAACGTTTTCAGTGGCTGTGTTGATAGTCGATAATCAATTATGACTGATTGCAGATAGCATAGGAATAACAAAAAGTTAATTTCAATCATATTATGGCAGTGCGTCCATAATTTGATTGAGCTTTTTGTTTTGGGATGTAGATCTAACTCACAGAAAGTGAAACGAACGATCAAATTTGGCCATGAAATGCATCTTATTGCATTAGCAGTGCGTCCTTAAGCGTGCTCCTAGTACGTGAAAGCAAATGGAAGCACGCGTCAATTTAACGCCTTTCGGTCCAAATCTATGTGAACGAGACAGTTCACGCGGCGCGGCGAAAAGCACTGCGTATTGCACGGGTGCCAAGACGCGGCTTAGGATGCGGAATAGGTGGCTCCTCTAAGTCTCCCGATGGTTCCTGCTGGCTTTCATTCACATCGATTACCACAGAGGTGTTCGACACTAGTGGAGCATACTCAGACTTGTGTTGAACAGTTTTTATTGTTTTTACTAGCGATCCGCCCCGGCTTCGCACGGGTAGCACTAATAATCCTAATCTATATAATATAAACTATCCTATCTCTCAAGTTAGATCGAACTGCACATGGTGTGCGAATTTTATTATAATCGGTTAAGTGGTTTAGAAGTCCATTGAGGACAAACATTGTGACACGAGATTTATATATATTAAGATAATCACCCACGACAATGGAAACGCTAAAATTTTCAACATTATTTTATCCTTTGTCATGATTTTTGCTCTCCGGGCTTGTTTGTGCGAAGTTTTACTCGAAATACGAAGCCTTCCTAATGTTTGCAAATAGTTTTACTTGAAAAATATGACCATAACGGTATTTATCAAAGTCCATTCCCCCTACGGTGCCCGCAGCGGCTGAGAGCATGGAGGACATGTCGCCGCGCACGCCGTGCTCGGGCGCGGGCGGCGCGGGCGCGCGGGGCGAGGCGGGGCACCGGCGCGTGCTCGAGCAGCGCCGCCACCTGGTCATGAAGCTGTTCCACGAGCACGGCATGTTTCCCACCACGCAGGCCACCACGCACTTCCAGGTAACACCCTGTCACATACTCAGTACACTTCCGTTTCCCCCTCTGTATTTAATATTGGTATCTTCGAATCAAAAGCGAATAGGCATTTTCTATAGGCAAGCGTGCTAGATTTACAAAATAGGGATGATTACTGATCTTGTGACGGAAAATATAGTTGCATTTTTTAAATCAACAGGCCGCTCATACAGACATATTCCCGACAAAGACGTCTCTGCAACTCAAGATACGCGAGGTCCGACAAAAGTTAATGGCTCAGTCCAATCTCACGCCGCACTCCGAGGTCAACACGCCTACCAGTGAGTAATAATTTCAAATAGTACTTTACTCACATCCTAAAAAACTTCAAACATCTATCTTTTTTGATTAAAGTAAACTTTTACAAGTGATTTTGAATCACTAAGTGAATCTACTGCTGGTTCGGAATGACATCCTGCCGAGAAGAGTCAGCAAGAAACTCTGCTAACTAAATTAATTAAGATATTTAACAGTTGCAACAAATCAAACAACAGATTAGCTGCTGCTTTTACCTCAGTTGCTGCAAACTAAAAAAAAACATTTTAAATACAAACATAAACTGTACTATATCAACATCATATACGTGCTAATTCAGTAATTATGACACCCTTTTCGGCATATTACATTGTGAAAAGGATGTGTCGAGTTAGTTTAGTAATTTTGTTCAGCCGGATCACAATCAAGTTCCAACAAATAACAGTAAGTGTACGGGCACGAAATTAGAGGTAGCGGGGCGACGGCGGCAGCGGGGCGATGCGATTAGTCGGAGAGCTGGCGACGAATTTCGGGAACAATTTGAAAGAGGTCTGGTAATATTTTATAACCGACAAAAATGTCTGGGATTTATTTTTTCGAATTTTAGTTTAAAATTTAAAGATAATAATCAAGTTGCCAAAGAAATGTTTTATGGATTTTTTTTTATTATATTTATTTGCAATGTTATATGCTGCGCAGTAGCGAAATAACCGCAAACGCTCTAACAGACTGACAGAACTGGATTCGCCATTAAACGAAATTATATTTAAATCAAGTTGCCAAAGAAAGGTTTTTTCGGTTTTTTTTAAAAATAATATTTATTTGCAATGTTATATGCTGCGCAGTTGCGAAATAACCGCAAACGCTCTAACAGACTGACAGAACTGGATTCGCCAATGAACGAAATTATATTTTTCTACAATTTCAGCTTGCCTAAAGGACCTTCCCGAAATTCGTCGCCAGCTCTCGCTCGGATCCCATCGCCCCGCTGTCGCCGTCGTCGGCCGTCGCTAGTTTCGTGTCTGACGCCTAACTGAGAAATGACATCATAAACACTGAATCTCGGTGATAGGTACTGGATAGGGATGATAATATGCGCTCAGTAACGCCCTTATTTGTTGGGCACTTTTTAGTATATAGAAAAGACCAGTAGAGAGGGCCTGTTAAAAATTCTAAATTAAAATTCTGATTTTAATTGACAGATGTGAATTCTCCAATCGTGTCCGCCGCTTTGCAGCCAACTTCAACGGCCAGTTAGCGATGCGGATACACCATCTCCATTGTGGTACGCGAGTAGACTGCTGAGGCACGTCACCGATTTTATAATCGGCCGTTTCAGAAATCGGCTTGTACCAGAAATCGGCCCGTTTAACAAATCGGTATGTTTCGTCAGTGAAAGTGGAGATTGGATACGTGCAATAGAACAAGAGTTTTGGACACTTACACAAAAACGGATTACTTTTTCATATTCATGGATTCGATAATTCAAGTGCAATTATAAATGTTTCAGTCACAATTTCGATTAATAATGTGGACCTAAATATGTGGACTAAAGCAAATCTAAATTCTAAATTAGTATCTCTAATGTCCAATAGAATAACGTTCAATATTTTGCCGATAATAATATGACTGCCATCGTTTTAGCAGTCTGCGTATTTAAAATTAGACAATGGAGTTGTGAATTTACGAATTCTAAATATTTTTGTTATGTATTACATCAAGAGCTGTTGAACGCAACGTTAAGGCGCAAACAGATTACTGTGTTGTGAACCGACAAAAGGCGATTTGAGTCGTACATTTTATAAGACGTTTATGTGTCGTCGCGTCAACTTACGTTGCCACACGCCATCACACAGTGATGTGTCTGTAACTTTACAGACATTGCTCATTAGCTCATATACAAACTTATGTGAGATTTTAATGTGAAAAATGCCTAGATGCATTTAAGTATAGCGTTTTATTAAGGCGCCAATTGGTTATAATGTTATATATTAACACAAAATACATTTAAGAAATATAAAACGAGAAAAATAAATAAAAATAGATGGAATATGTGCAGAATGTGTTTGCGATGTGAGATCGACTTTGAACGTGCGACCGATTTTATAAATAACCGATTTAGAAATCGGTTTCTTATGGAATTACAAATGTATGAGAGTATTGCCGGCCACATACTTTCCTAACAATCTGATTTCTAAATGAGTCTTCCAAATTCGGTTCTACGCACTGAAGCTTGTATGGCTTTCATATTTTATACATAATATAATAATATTCACATTATATATTTGAAATGACACATTTTATGTTTGGTAGTTGTAATCCGCGTTTAAGATTTTACTGGATTTATCATTGGGGGCTAATAGTCAGTCAAAAACACGTACAGATTTATTTCGAGGGAGGGTATTTTGACGTTTTTGTCGCGTGACAAGATGCATCAACTATCTTACCAAATTTCATGCACGAGTGCTGTTAGAATATTTTCAATAAGAAGGGGGATTCACAAAAGTTTAAATTCGAAAAGATATAGATTTTACTCATTCTCTTTCTTCAATATAGCAAGCACATTATTCATATGGGCACGATCTCAGTACATTTAATGGTATGTAATTTTTATAGTCGATATATAAGATTTTCATTTTAGTATTTACGTGTATGGATGGATTATTTCATTGAATATTTTATTATTTGCTCTCAGTAATAAATATTCATTACATTTGTGAGATTTTTCGATTGGGAAGCCTTTCATTTTGCTATAGAGATTTCAACCTTAAACCATTGCATTTACAGTACCAAATGCTAAAGCAATAACATTACGTGCTGTTTTTATATACTTTAAGATGGGGTTTGCAATACGAAACAAAATTTATTTTCCTTATTTTTTTTTAAAATAAAGCTTTTCAAAATTAAAGCAATATCGCGGTCGATTAAAGATCATAAAATGTAAGTTATGTGATCATAACTTTGGTGCAGACATATTGATTATATTTTTTTAAGTCATAAAATTGTATCGTTTTTCTATTTATGTTGTGATGTTGGTCTTCCACATGTTTTAAAAGAAACATTTTTATAAATGGATATCTACTTATTTAATTTAAAAATCTTATTGTGTACAGTGATTTAAGTTAAGTGGAGTGGTATGAGTTGTTAGATGCCAAGTCTGTTCGTATAGGTACTAGGTAGTAGTCGGACTGACGGACTTAGATAGGAATTTATAGGCTTGCAGATTTTTTGTGCGGTTACGTTTGTGAAGCGTTACTGACTAAACAAATAGACTTTTGACGTGGAATGAAGGTGCACACAGACGACTTTGTGGTGGCGATTTCGGAGTCACACATTTTTTATGAAGACGTGCACGTCAATGTATCGTGGCCCTAAAGGTGCAACCCGATTGGTTGAGTGTTGCAAAATACCACAACACAGCAGTTGGTCTGCAACTTAACCTACCAGTCCTTAAATGCTAAGCGAAATCTGTCAGTCCAAAAAATACTTTATTGTATGACGAACTTAGGAAAGGGTACGTAGTTTGTTAGTAAATTCAGAGCCTTAATACATCTTTTCTTACTGTAAGTAGTGTAGTGATCTTTCGTCTTTTTCAAACTTATTACAATCCACACCTGCAAGATATAACAATGTTACTCTTTGCAGGTGTCGATATATCAACCGATCGCGGTTAACGGAAATCAGCTCAAATCATTTACATTAGATAAATCAATATTTATAAATTAACAATCTCAATGTAAATAATAATATTAGAGTTTATCTGTAGATGTAAGTGTTCCTGGCTCTCAAAGTAATTAGGTTTTATTTTATCGAGACAATGCTAATTGTAGACGGAAATGTTGCATTTTGTGCAAGTACTCGTCCAAGTTTCGGCCAATACAAATATTTATATGTATATGTACAGTGATGTTTATTTATCTGCGAAAGTATGAGGATACTAAGTATAACCAGTTAGAAAGACTAAAGCATAGGCCTACTCCGACCAGGTGTTTCCAGTTAATTCTGTTTTGCCCTTCCATTGTCCATAGTGCCCCAGCCGTCTGCTTTATATCGTTAACCCAGCGTTAAAGTTTCCTTTACCTTCCTCTTTGCGTTGAATTCCAAGCGCAGTAAAAACAGTAGTCCTTTTAAAAGGTTGAGTACCTATACATTTGGGCAGATTCGAGTGCCCCTTTATATTTATGAGTTTCCACATATTCTCCATAATAAATAAAACATGCTGTATATCAAAATTGTATTTTTTAAATGATCTCTTTTTGGCGTACTTTTATTATAATATTGTTACGTATAGGTAATTAATTGCTTTAGGAGTCCGGAAGTCAAGAGAATTTATTAATAAAAATAAAATAATAATATTAATAATACCTAAAACGTAAGAGATATTTTCGCACTGTTAAATCTATCTTTGATAATGTAGTTTGATACTGACAAAGCAAAATTGATATGATTTTCAGATATTTTTTTGGATCTTTCGGCGTGTATCTGTAATCTGTATCATTAATAGTGGTGTTGATTCGGGAATTCAAACATAATACCCAATCTAGGATCAGTAAATCATCTTAGCTCATATAGCACCCCTTATCAAGTTAGTTATGTCAATTTAAGTGAAATAACTTGTCTTTCTGTAATTACTTAATTATATAAGCGCAGCAAGTAATGAAGAAATAGAGATACCAAATATATTTAACTTTTTGGTTTATCCATTTGGAAAGCCTGAATTGACACCAATATTAATCAATTAGTCAATTATTATTGTTTATTGTTGTTTTATTAGATGCTAAATCATTACTGGCACATATTAAACCCCTAAATAATATTGTTACCATAGTATAGATAATTAATTATCATATGCAGTTCAATACATGCAAAGTTCTGATTATGAAGCTGCTAGGTTAACGCTGTTGTATCTCTCTATCGCTCATGCAAACGGCTCTCCGCTCTGGGCAAGTGAGAGGGGAGGTACCTCTAAGGAATGTTAAAATAGTTACCTAAAAATCAGGACTTAGGGCGCAAATTGAGTCATTTCAAATCGTTGTTGACTACCACAACCGTACCACTAAAGCCTCGTCGCGTTGCTTGTTAAAAGTATGCTTCCGTAAAGTAGGTATACTCTAGTTTCTTTTATTAACTCTCATTTTATTTGTGTCTCGTGGAGTCATGTTTTGCTCTTACCTGTTTGAGGAATAGCGATATTTTCATACGAGTATATTTCGATTCGAGCGAACTTAGAAGTGTACATCGAACGAACTTTTTTATTAGGAAAAAATAAAATATAACGATAATTCTGAATAATTATTACGGTCTGCGAGATTTTAAATTACGTCGTACTGACTTTTGGTAGCTTTTTTCAAAAGTTTTATTTATTGTACTAGATAGCCGAAATCCTACTAATATTATAAATTAAGTTTAGATGTTTGTTACTCCTTCACGCCGCAAAGACTGAACCAATTTGGCTGATATGATATTGGAATGGAGGTAACTTACAACCTGAATTAACACTTTTGCTACATTTTATGCCAAAAAATTAAAAAGTTCCCGCGAGACATTCATTCGATCCACGCGGACGCCGCGCTGTCGCGGGCATTATCATAAATAAGGGCCATTGGATTGATTCTGCGAAATATATTATGTTGAAAATTTTCTTTATTTTGTAACATTCACCTAATATTTAATTTTGTTGTAGGCATTTCGGCTCTTTAGTACTAGTAATTTTATTTCAATATTATTATTCAAATCAGTCATGGCTCATGATTCTAATATAGGTAAAATAAGTTTTAATTTTCATTAATGATAAACACATCTAGTAATCTGAATTATCTGATTTATGTTTACAAAATGCACAACTATTAAGTATAATAATATTATAATGATGGATTTTGTTCTGTTAATTTTATTTGATTATTGAATCAAATTTAAATGTGTTAGCTTTTTATGCATAAACTTACAATTCAATGTTTTGACATGGATATAAATTCATATTTTGCATGTGATTGTTTGTAGTGATGTTTCAATTTGCTTTATTATTGTCCATACGTTTAAGTTTGTCTCTTGTTAGTATGCTATGTGGTGATATGTTAAATTGAATGGATGTCTTTCATGTGTTAGCATAATAACAAATATGAAAACCTTATCTGCATATTACTAGTGCCTTATTGACTTTCAGAACTTAGTGTTAGAACTGTACAATATGGTGTCAGTGTCACTGTACTAAGGTGTAGGTCTAGGCTTTGTCAGTCAATAAACAGTGTGTAATAGGCAGTTTCTTTTAGACTGAATTAACTTTGTTGCTTTAAAGTTACAATGTTGTATTTTAAGAATATTAGCAATTATTTCAAAAGGACATTTTAAATAGAGCATTTCATATTCGTTATTTATTTCCTTCTAAATAAGGCATTAGTCTAATTGTTTAGTCAAATGGCGTACATGTAAATATCTTGTTTAGACATTTTATTTAGATTTAAGTGTTCAATTTTAATGTATACTAGAATGAATTAGACAAAATGACCTGAGAAATATCTGAAACGGTGATCACTCATAATTGACATAGGGGATGTTTTTTTAAACGTTTATGAATCCAACTCAATGGACCAATAAATAGCAATTTAGTGATTGTAATCAAAGACACCGAGAATACGCTCACCTTATGCATGTAGACAACCGACCCATAGAAATGTGGACAGATTGTTCAAGCATATTGGATCATTGTACGAACTTATGTTAAAACATAAAAACCTCGAAAACATTGCTGTTTTTCATTTCTTATCATAATATTTATATATTTGTATATTTTGTGTCTGATCCGACGCAAGAAAAAATATAATGGTCTCATACAACAACCATTGCGACTTACGAAGACACAAGAAATTTTCTTATAAAGTGCAATAGGCCTTAGTAAGGGTAAGCCTTATTACTTAGGTACTTGGTTTAAGATCTCACCAGCACTACAGCGTTAAAATAAAATGAACTGTAACTTCCTTGATTTAAAACTAAGTTCATCCAACATCTACAGTTAGTGCTCCAACATATTGTAAAATTGGTGATTCTAGATTTTCGTCTCTAAATCAATCAGTTTTAGGTTAATTTCATTGGATGTTATTGTGTTTGGACACTTGAATTGAAAAACATGAAAATGATGGTAATGGTTATCGACCAACCACTTTGTGTTACAAAAGTCAGGGTTATACCGACTTAAAATCTTAATTCATTGAGGATGTAAGAATACTGACTGGTGCCACTTTGGTGAGCAAATTTATTGATAACTGTACCTAACCATCGATGGTGCAATTTATCCTTAGTTTCTATACCTTGAGTAAAAATGTACTCGTTCTTGACCGTCGGCGCAGCAGCAGGGCGTGAAAGGTAAGGGCATAGCATGCCTGCTGATAATGTACTTTCTGGACAATCCTCCTCCAATAATGAAAATTAAGTATCTTATTATTGTTTGTAGATACATACTTAATATTATAAATGAGGAATTATGTAGGTTACATTTTATGGCCCATTCCATTTAGATATTATGATACTTCCTGGATGTGGGTACCTATATAATTTTATTCAGCCAAAGTTATCAAAAAACCTAAATCATGGGCAACATCATCTAGTCTTACGTAAGACATCATACCTCTATTGAGACCAAAGAGTATAGTAATTTTAGATTGAGATTTACATATTATGGGCCAATGGTCCAAACTATAAAAGTTGAATCACTGCCCCTTCTGAAGTCCACGTTCTAACTGGCTGGACGCAGTTGCTAGACAACAACCCCTGAATGTACTCTAAAACAGAGCTAGAATACATAAGACTCCTGACTCAGTATGATCTTCAACAAGTAGGATGAAATAAAATAATTCAAACATTTTCTATAATAAATTTACTATTTTTATAATCATTTTTTTTATATTTACAATTCTTAAATCAAGACTAAAGACTAATCTAAAGCACTACATACTTGTAAATTACGGCCCTTCCTTTAAAACATTATCTCCAGTATCAGCATTGATCAGTAAGCTAGGCCTTTCTTGCTCAAGGATAGACAAAGCAGCTTGAAGCTCAACATTTTCACCAGGATCACTGATTTTCAAGAACTTAAGAGCTTGCATCCTCGCAATAGCGTGTACACCACCTGGACACAATTTGCAGCCTTCAATATTTAAATATTCCAAGCTATTCCCATTCTGTCCAGCTATTCTATCTAAGCACCACACATCAACATGTTTATTGTCCTTCAGGCATAACCATTTGAGGAAACTTAACCCTGACAAGTTTTGTAGTCCCTCATATCTGATTCCATTGTGGTGAAATTTAGTGCAATCTATAGCTTCAACAAAATAACCATCTCTGTATGTATCAGGGAGGTTTAATGTTGTAATGTCACCTACAATCCATTCTGTTTGACCTTTGATCCTGCAAAACAACAATTATTATTATTTCATACTTTTAGTTAGGTAAGTATTACTCACCTGTTTCTATACAGTGTGATGATGAAGCGCAAGGCTCTGGTTTAGTATATGTGCCGCGCAGAAAAGTAACAGAAGTACCTGACTGCACAGTGCCGATATGTAAAAAAGTGAACTGCTGCCAAATTTGAACCCAAAGCGGCTACTCTTTCTGGTAAAAATTTCTGGTTTTCAATTTCCTGTATAATTTTCATCTGTCCCCACCATTCTTTAATATCTTGAACAGTTATTGTAGGTATTTTTTGCATTGCGTTTAGGACATGCATGTTAGGACTTTTTTCTACAAAGACGGATAATTTGCTGCTGAATTCTCCGTCACGTTTTATCCAGGGTCTTCGCCAATCAGGGTATAATTTCCCGTGAACTTTACGTGGCTGGGGGCCTGCTTCATCGCGTTCGTAAATCGATTTGTATTCGCAATAACTACGACAGGTCGGGTATAGTGATCGAAGGTAGCGCGGTTTTAAGTTTAGAGTCATGGTTGACTTAATTATTGAGCGATATCGTTGATGATGACTGTCTGTTTATCACATGTTTCAGTATGTTTCAGAAACAATTCTTTACTTAATTATTGAATCGTATTTTTAAAAATAAAGATTTTAGGTATAAACAGCTGACATTTTGACAGCTGTATGTGTCTATTCATCATTAGTCTATTCTTATTATGGTTCGACTACACGACAGTCGACACCTTGCTCCTGAAATCGGACCACGACCGGTTTTCCAAAGTTACCTAAACTAATTTTTGAGTTCGCTAATTTTAGTTTTTTTATGTCGGATCGCTAAGCTGACGTTTAACATTATACAGAAACAAAAATTGCACTAAGTTGTCTTTGTTTTTTTGCACATTAATCGTAGTTAATAATATATACTTTTTGCGACTTTTAATGTTGGTTCCTGCTTATTTTGAACAATATAAATCGGTCAATAACAAAGAATTTCAAAATGGCGCTGACTTTTTTAAATTTTGGTACCAGTTTCCTGTTTTGTGATCCTAGGGATCCTCAAATATCGATTTTGAACGAAATCGGTTCAATAACAAAGGATTTCAAAATGGCGCTGACTTTTTTAAATTTTGGTACCAGTTTCCTGTTTTGTGATCCTAGGGATCCTCAGATATCGATTTTGAACGAAATCGGTTCAATAACAAAGAATTTCAAAATGGCGATGACTTTTTTAAATTTTGATACCAGTTTCCTGTTTTGTGATCCTAGGGATCCTCAGATATCGATTTTGAACGAAATCGGTTCAATAACAAAGAATTTCAAAATGGCGCTGACTTTTTAATATTTTGGTAGGTAACAGTTTCCTGTTTTGTGATCCCAGGGAGCCCCAAATATCGAAACTCAATAAACACTTGGTTACATTCAACACTAATCGTAAGCACACACCAACCGCTATTCGTCTTTTCGAGTCACCTAAAGGATTCTTTCAAAAGCCTCTTAGATGCGTCATCTCACTCATCTGACATTTCGTTTCTTCTCTCTCTACCAACTTACGTTCCACATACTTACTACATTCGAAATTTAATGCTTTAATGTTATGGTTTAATTTCGAATAAACTATACATAGAACCCACTCAATGCATTTTCGGAGACATTTTTACGAAGACAAAAGTTCTTAAATATGAATATACTACATTCGAAATTAAACTTTAATTCTTTAATGTTCAGGTTTAATTTCGAATACATTATAAATAAAAATCTTATTCTCGGTACGGACGTTTTTTGCCGTCAAACTTCCCATCCGCATCGTCCCACAAGGAACTAACGTTCCAATAACGTTCCTATAACGTTCCAAAAAGGACTTCTTTAGTGACACGGACTATACCGCTGGATGGTTGTAGCTTTTGGCACGGTGATTAGGTACATTGAGTCAGATCTTCACTATTCAAATTCTGTGCAAGTGTACTTTCTGCTTAACGTCCATAAGCAACCAAGTCAGCAAGCTGCGGTGGCAGTGGCCAGTGCTTCAGGCTTCTCGCCTACGACAATGCAATGCAACCAATGCGAGCAATGTCCGCTGAAACCAAAACCCTGCGTAGCCTGGAGGCGACCTCCGTCCATATAATAGGGAATAGGGATGTGGGGATGATGCTTAAATCAAAATGCCTATATCTAACTGATTATTTTCATAATAGAGTGTCTTCCAAAAGACCTTAAATTCACATCCTCGGTTAGTTTTAAGTTCGATAACCATTTTAAAATTTAGAATAAAGAAAAAAAGTGCGTTGAAATTTTATGACGTCACAACTCACAACTGTGAATTTCAAACAACTTCCATACTAGAAGTGCGTTTTTAAGTTTGATAAAGAGTCGCTGATTTGATTGAGTTGTCATCATCCCTATAGCAAGAAGTGACGCCGATGAGGACAGGCTGTGGTGGCGCTCACTACTATTATGTTTAATAGTGGACGTCCGTAGGCTGTTATGATGATGATAATGATGAAATAAAAAGTATTGTCAGTACCTTCACGAGTAAGCCGCACTGTGGTAGAGTGAAGAATGAGGTAGGTAACCTAATATTATAGGTCCATGGTAGGTAAGTGTAAAGTAAGTAAGTACCCATACGCTTTATTCTACTTCTCTAAAAGCTCAGTGTCACTATACCTAACAACTAACAATACAAGACTTCGCTTTAATCCTGTTCAGATTAACACCAACGTCGTTTCCTAATGTAATCCAGCAGAGCAGTTACAGTCGTCTACGTAATTCCGACATCGCACGGAACGACGTCGGACAGTTTGTCGTTAATTTTGCTCTTAAAAGTACGGAGTGGGACAGGGCTGATCCAAACGACGTTAAATCAAGATTGGATTGAGAATATGCGACCGTAATTGAGATGTTAATTTGATTGGGCTCCCGGGAGTTACGGGTTCCGTCGGATTGAGTGAGTGGGTAAATGGTTAACTCCTAATGCGATATATCTGGCATCCACGTGGTAGAATAACGGATAGTTCTAATGTATTTAATACTAGCAGATGCCCGCGACTTCGTCCGCGTGAATTAATTTTTTTTATATTCCCGAGGGAACTCCCTAATTTTTCGGGTTAATATTATAATATAGCCTATGACACTCACAAATAATGTGGCTTTCCATTGATACCAGAATTTTCAAAATCGGTTCAGTAGATCCAGAGATTACCCCCTACAACCTCAAAAACTCACAAACATTACCTCTTTATAATACCTATATTAGAGAATACTCAGGGATAAATAAGAAATTAGGTTATTTTTTAAGTATAGTAATATTTTTGCAATATCTGCATTTTAAGACTGCATCTTCACTTACCACCAGATAAAATCGAAAAGTTTTATCGATTAGCTATGAATATATACCTAAGTACCCATGTACTTAATATGGTATTATTCAAAGAAGAAAATGTACAGCGGAATGTAGAACAACGAAATGGATAAGATTTAGAAGAAACAAACGAATACCCCGGTATAATAATTTTGATTTTTATTTCAATAATAAAATGAAATGGATAATTTTCATATTTCCGGGAGTTTCCGGTAGCTTTGGCAGAAGATACACGGTTGTTACTGTAACGAGCATTATTATGTGCACAGAGTACCTAATATTATGTGGAGCCGCATGCGGTATCTTCCCTGCTCACCTAGATTTAAATATACCTACCTACCTAAGTAATTTTATTTATTTTAGTCTATTTTTAACACAGACATATTTAATTTTGGCGTAACGCAGCCAGCGTTCTGGGCTCATTTTTGATGGGCTCATTTTTCGTTTAGATGATTTTTTAATGGTTAGTTTTTAATTTAGATTTGAATGTATTTCGTGTAGCTGTTTTAATTCGATATTTTTGTTATTAGGTCTAATTTTATACTACGTGTCTAACAACAACTGTCCTCCAAGTTTTAGTATTAAGCCCAATTATTTACGACCAAGTGAGACCATAGTCAACAACTATATTTTTGTAGTGGAATAAAAAAAAAAGAACTAGAACGTAGAATAGAGAAGGGCACCTGTGATTGCGCACATAAGCGCTACAATAATAAATCTTCTGCGTTGGTTAGCCTCCGTCGAAATTCCAGCTGCCAAAACTTTTTAAGATAATATATCATTGTTATACTATCACCATCATCATCATCATTTCAACCCATCGACGGCCCACTGATCACGAGTCTCTTCTGAGAATGCGAAGGGTTTATTTAAGGGTCATAGTCCTTCGCGCTGGCCAAGTATGGAATGGCAGACTTCCCGTTTACACACCTTTAAATTGGGACCACGTAAAATTGGAGAACATTATTGCGAACTCTCATTTACCTATGCAGGTTTCCTCACAATATTTTCCTCTACCTCTGTCGAACGTCCGGTATCTTTGGGTACGCTGATGACAGCACTGTTGTGAAAAGATACATGTCCAGTTCTCGAGCCAGTGCTTCTGAGACACTTGAGCAAAGAGAGGCCATGGTGGATCGCGTTAACTTGACTCTTAAGGAGGTGTCCGAATGGGGTAACGCCAATCTAGTCCAGTTTAACGCCACCAAAACACAAGCGTGTTTATTCACCGCTAAGAGGAACCCTTTCAACTTAGCTCCTACTTTCCAGGGTATATCCGTACCGATAAGTGATCACATTGAGCTCTTGGGAATTGACATCTCTCCCAACCTCAATTTCGGGAAATGTATCGAGTCAAAGGCCAAAACAGCTGCCAAAAAACTTGGCATCCTGAACAAGGTGAAGCGATACTTCACGCCAAAACAGCGCCTCGTGCTCTATCAGGCACAAGTCAGATCTGGCATGGAGTATTGCTGCCACCTTTGGGACGGATCCGCCAAGTACCAACTCGACACATTAGACTCGATAAATCGCCGGGCCCGAAGGATAATTTAATTGGCAATCAATCACTTACGCAGGCGAAATTGCTCTGTCTACAACACCGACGCAGTGTCGCCTGCTTATCGGTTTTTTACCGGATATACCATGGAGAGTGTGCTCAGGAACTCCACAACCTTGTTCCTCCTTCCCCGTTCTACCACAGAACAGCGAGAAACCGTCAGCGTTGGCATCCTTATGTGGTTGAGGTCCAATCTGCCCGCACGAAACGTTTTAGCTCAACGTTTCTGATCCGAACCGCTAGAGTGTGTAACACCCTCCCAGCGCACGTGTTTCCTGCCACGTATAACTTAGGTACCTTCAAGGCAAGAGTGAATAGGCATCTTCTAGGCAAGCGCGCTCCAACCTAGACCTCATTATTGCTTTGCACTAAGCATGATTGTCGTCAAGCGCAAGCCTATCTCACAATAAAAAAAAAAAAAAAATGTAAACTTTTCACTTACGACCAAACATTTTCCGACTTGTGTTAATGTTAAGATGGTAAGTATTTTATGCGAAGTAGTACACTTCATAGCAAGCATGTTAACAAAAAAAAGTTGGGAAAAAAACACTAGGTAAATAAAAAGAAAAAAAATTTAACACTCACTCCCTCAGAAATCCCACGACAAAACATAAAAAAATTATGTCTCGAAAACTACAAAAATCGCTGAACATACATGGGGCATGTCCTGATAGGTCTCGGTACGAGGAATCAAATTACTTTCTTTGAACGTCACTATTTGGGCCAACCTGTACATATACATATCAAAAGCAAACTTTTACAAAACGAGTGTGGGATACTCCATATTCAGACAGGAGCATTATTTCTAGTTGGATGGCCGCCAGCACCACGACGTATCCTCACGTTTTCTTCCGAGCAATTAATCATAATTCAATGAGTACGCTCGCTTTTGGCATAGATCTTACGATTTGATTTACGTTGCCCGCTAAGTTACATTTCATTTGTGATCGAGAATTGACTGTAATGCCTTTGCCTACTTATTTATAGAGCACTTTGCTGATACAAGAGATCTATTGTAAAAATGTTATTTGTTGCTGTTAGATAAGTATTATAATATAAGGTGAGGATGTTCAACAAATATTAGTTTACTAGCTGATGCCCGCGACTTCGTCCGCGTGGATTGAGGTTATTTGGTTCCCGCGGGAACTCTTTAATTTTTCGAGATAAAAAGTGATATTCCAGGCTATAATCTATCCTTGTGCTTAATTATATCCAGATCCGTTCAGCCGTTCTGGCGTGATTGAGTAACAAATATCCATCCATACATCCATCCAAACTTTCGCATTTATAATATTAGTAGGTATAGATGTAGATTATGATAAAAACCATGATAGCTGGCGGTTTAGACGCCCGGCTTTCTATTCGGGTGATCTGCAGTTTTACACCCGTAACATCCACACACCTGACGTTTCACACAATTGCGATATATATAACAAATTAGCTCGTTACCATCCTATACTGCATCATCACTAGGTGAGATAGCAGTCAAGAGTGCAAAACAGTTATCTATTTACGATGAGGTAGACAAATACTCCAACTTATACATTAAAGTAGGTATTATACCTATTACCTACTAGTATTAATCTCACTTTATTGTGCAAGTAAATATACCTAACTGATCTCGAAGAAATAGCTAGAGTTATGAGTACTATAGAGTACCTATACGAGCGCATGCAAGAGCGGAGAGAATCTCGCAAAAGTTACAAAATTGCATGCCACGTTTCAACACATAGACATTGTTCCGCCGGAGTTGATTAATTCCTAGTGTAGTGTTAATTCCGAAGTTTGTTCGAACGTCAAGTCGCGGTTAGCGGGGGGTGGAACGTGCGGTAAGCTTTAGTAGTTTTGTTCGGTTTATGGAACTTCCTGACAGTTCTGAGATTGTCTCGGTATTGTTATGGTATAGGATTGTGTATTAATAAATTAATAGCAATTAGATGGCAGGAACTTAGAAACTGATACAGGGGCGACGTTGCACCTACGAAGAGGAGTGAAACAGAGGCTCAAAGCTCAGCTTTATTTATTTGCAGTCCAGTTCAGTTACTGTACCTATAATTAGTGTTGCGCCTAAGATGGATTAATTTATTGCAATAAATAGTATTTACACTTTAGATAAATCTGGGTATTATTTTGTAGGTACCTACCTATTACCTGCTGAAAATGTAGGTATGATGCAAACTTCCGAATTATTTGCTTTGTACGAATATTCCTGTTGAAATAGTGCGATCAAATCAAACTCCGAATTCTGATGTTTTTTCTAATAGGTAAGTAACTATGGACTCTATCTAATTTGCTATTTTGGTACTGCTGTGATGCAAGAGCATGCATCATACTATAATGTTATAAATGTGAAAGTGTGTTTGTTTTTTGGTTTGTTGGTTTATTGGTTTGTTGGTTTGTCCTTCAATCACGCCCCAACGGGGCAACGGATCGACGTGATTTTTGGCATGGGTATAGTTAAGGACTGGAGAGTGACACAGGCTACTTTTTATCCCGGAAAATTGAAGATTTACCGCGAGAATTAAAAAAAATAATCCATGCGGACGATGTCGCATCATCTAGAAGTACCTACAATAAAAAGACCAACAGAGAATGCATTGCAACCACTGATATCCACCACCACTACAGCCCATTAACGTCCCACTGCTGGGCACAGGCGTTCATTTTCAAAGAACTAAGGAGTTCCCGCGGGAATCAAAAATCTTAATCCACGCGGACGAAGTCGCGGGCATCATCTAGTAATACATAAATAATTAGCTAATTAATTCCATGCATCATCCACCGATGGCTATGACATGCCATTATGAAACCGCGGCCTGTCAGTCCTGTCACACTGCAGCGCTTGCGGTTCAACGCGTGTGTAGGAGCCCTTACGAAGTAGGTATAGTTCGCGCACGAGTTGAATGCAGAGCAAATGTATGGTGACACATACATTTGCTCTGCTTTCAACTCGCGCGCGAACTGTAGGTATCCACCACCACCACCACCAGTACCGCCCATTAACGTCCCACAGCTGGGCACAGGCCTCCACTCTCATAGGAGAGAGGGAATTAGAGCTTAGACCCACCACGCTGCTCCAATGCGGGTTGGCGGGCTTTAACGACTATTATCATGTTAGTGATAGGTATTATTACCGGGACCGAACGGCTTAACGTGCTCTCCGAGGCACGGGGGTGAAACACCGCCAACTTCCTAACTCCGGGCTAGTACTGAGAATTTCTAATCAGAAAAACTCAACACTTAATTATGGCCCGACCCGGGACTCGAACCCGGGACATCGTCAGCCGCAGTCGAACATGATAAGCACTAGACCAACGAGGTAGTAGGTAGGTATTATACTTACTTAATTTAAAGTTGCTCAAAGTTATGATTGTCTGGAATTGATTAACTTTTAGCGTCGCAGTTGAACCGGAAGTTTGTCCCCGCTTCGTTAGCTTCTAGTAGGTACCTAACTGTGCCTAGGTACCTACTCTATGGGTTGTAGGAGGCTTTGGCCGTGGCTAGTGGTTAGTTAGTAGTTACCTGCACCCTCACGGCAAGACGTGCCGGTATTTAGCGTTTCGGTACAATACCGTGTAGAAACCGATAATGGGTAATGGGTGTAATCCAACCGTCATACCCCTAACAGGTTAGCCCGCTACCGTCGAAAACTTCATCATAACTTAACCACCAGTTGACATCGCAGTCAATGGTTTACTTGTAGTGCAAATATAAAACACACATACCTATACTACAGATCGCACAGAAAAAAAATTGCTGAAGTGACAATAAGTATGGGCGGGAAATATAGCTCGAAGAAGTAAATAGAACAAAGAAAAGCTATGTGAAATATACCTAGAAGTTGTAGCCTAGTAACTAGCTCTTACGAGTATTTACTGTAAGTAACTCTCATCAACTTCAAAGATGTTGGTCCAAATATTTCTTGCGCTACGATATCCTGGTTCTAGGACCTACGGCTTATTTGTAAGTAGCTGATGCCCGCGGGAACTCTTTAATTTTCCGGGATAAAAAGTAGCCTATGTGTTATTCCAGACAATAATCTATCTCTGTGCCAAATTTTAACCAGATCCGTTAAGCCGTTGGGGCGTGATTGAGTAACAAACATCCATCCATCCATACATCCATCCAAACTTTCGCATTTATAATATTAAGTACTAGCTGATGCCCGCGACTTCGTACGCGTGAATTGAGGTTTTTTGGTTCCCGCGGGAACTCTTTAATTTTCCGGGATAAAAAGTAGCCTATGTGCTATTCGAGACTATAATCTATGTCGGTGCCAAATTTCATCCAGATCCGTTCAGCCGTTGTGGCGTGATTGAGTAACAAACATCCATCCATACATCCATCCAAACTTTCGCATTTATAATATTAGTATGATTAAGTATAGATTCCACAGAGAGAGTCGACGTTAGGATAGTAAGATTAGAGTAGCTAAAGAGTAAGTGTAAAGACTTGGGAATATATAACGCGCGGCCGCAGCGTCGTCGACGTCTACGTGCAGGTCTCTACTAGTCGGTGGATTTTTACTCTAGTTTTGCCTTTGCCACACTCTAATCAATCCATTACAACTATTTGGATAATTTTCTCTGCTACTTCATTAATTTATCAGTGATTAAGGCTTCTAGAAGTTGTATGAATGTACAGCAAAGTACTTAAAATGTAACCATAAATTAAACAAGCAGCTTTATCGCCTAGAAGCGAATCTCTACAAGGCAACCAACCACAGGATATAAAGACCACTGAGATAGTTGTTACTGTTATCTAGAGTCTAGACATGTTATATCGTAAATAAGAGCGGCACTCATCCTCCACAAAAATTGACACCCGCAATCCTTGAAAAAGTATCTATCTCCATAAGCATACTATATATTATATCTCTATGTATAATATATTATATCTCTATGCCCATAAGTCTTTAGACTGTGGTAGGTACCCAGATGGATAAATCAACTGTAGCAGGCCTTGAGGGTTTATTTATTTAATTCATTGTCCTTGTTCCTATCGACCTACGGAAATCTTTGTCCGAGTAGGTACTAAATTAAATCAGTTGAACTTATGTGTAGTTCTAAAATCTAAAGGTTTGTGCCGTTGCGCTGTTCGTTTGTTCAAGCCTTACTCACAAAAGAGTTCAAAAGACTAACGGTTAGCATCTACATTACGTTACACCGCCTCTGGAGGACAGTCAAGTTCGAGCGGGCAATTTCAAAACAATTTCTGTTAAAGATTTCCCAGCTGGCACGCAGAGCTGTTCGCGAAAATAGCTCATATAACGTATGAAAATTCAATTCGTGAAGAATTGCAGGTAACTTTAAAGTTATTACATTTTTGTATACTTAATATTACGATCATAAAATATGAATAAAATTTTGGTTAGTAAAAAAACTTAAGTACCTATATGACGTTTTAATATCATATATGATTAAAATTGGTGGAAAACTAATTTTCAGTTCTAGATTACATTTTTGATATCTCTGGTACAATGGTGACTGGTGATGCGATATGGTCATGTAAGTTGGTAGGTTTTTGGTTCGATTCCCGACAGGTACAATTTACAATTTATAGTAACCAAAAAAGGGGTTATATAAGGGGGTAAAACGTACGCCCATCTAGGTAAGCATGTTTCCATCTTAGACGGCATTACTTTTTATACTGATATGACTGGTTAGGTCGCAGGGTTGGCTTGTATACGAATAAAAAAGGCATATGTATAGAATATAGGTTTATGCATATTTTGTAAGTAGATGGAATATACTAAAAGTTGGCGCTCGATACGCGAAATCGGATGGGTGATTATTTTGATTGTGATTGTCGCAATAAAGCTCGATGGCTGCCAATAAAGCTGTTTGAGCGTACACTGCTATTACGACCAGCATTTTATTGAAAAAGTTCGCATGCCTTTTTAATATTGTAGTTAATGCTGCAGCCAGACAAGTGTCAGAACCAACCCGAGTAAAAAGTTGAAAGATTGAAAGTTAAAGTTCAATCGGCCTACCTAAATCAAAGTATGTTTGAAAAGTTTCTGAGGATTAAAATATTTTAGTACTTTATTATTATGAGGTCAAAAACTGCGAGCTCATACGCCCAATAAATAGTTTTTTTAAACAAATGCTAGTCTGTTACTCAATTGTAATTAACGAAAGTATTACCTATACTTTATTAAAGTTCCTTAATTTTCACTTAAAAAATTCCCGACTTTACCTCACGGACTCCATGTCCAAAAGGTCTTTTTGGTGGTTGGGTTCGGGTGATTGATAGCTTTGTTGCTGGCAGGCAAAAACCGGGTCCGTAACTGGGTAGCAATAATTCTCATAACGACAACTTTTCAAAGTAAAGTAAAAGTAAAAAAAATTGGCATTCATAGGGACGGCCGAAAGAAGTGAAAAGGAATATAAACTTTTTTATTTAATCATCATATAAATATTATAAATGCGAAAGTTTGGATGGATGGATGTATGTTTGTTACTCAATCACGCTCCAACGGATGAACGGATCTGGATGAAATTTGGCACAGAGATAGATTATAGTCTGGAATAGCACATAGGCTACTTTTTATCCCGGAAAATTAAAGAGTTCCCGCGGGAACCGAAAAACCTAAATCCACGCGGACGAAGTCGCGGGCATCAGCTAGTTTTAAATAATTTTTTTTTTATTTAAAAAAAAATTTAAATAAATTAAAATATAAACCTTAAAACTAAGGAATTCAATATACTTATACCTATTTATATTTAATACCCTTGGTCTTCGTAACAACGCGAGCATGTCGTTGTTCGCGAGCATGTCGGAGCGAGCATGTCGGTGACGGTGACGCGAATCCACAAGTTTACCCCCTACCAAAAAAAGAAGTTTTCACTTCAAAAAAAATTCTTGATTAATTTAGGTCGAATTGTAAATTTTTTGATATATTGTGGTCTGGTCGAGGTATTATTTTTATACACCTAAAACAACAATAAGTAGTCTACTATCAGACATTTCTGCATCTGCGTGCAATGTGCAACTGGAACTTTTTTACTGATACTAAACCCGTGTTTATTGCTCGCTTAAAGCGGAAAGCGCTGCTAATCGTCCGGTGCTTTTTAATCCATTCGCTGTAAGTGGATTTTAAAGCTAGATCGTAATAGCTAACTATATGATTTTAATGCAGAACGACGCGATCATCTATACAGATACAGAACCATAGATTTATATCCATAGGTATAGGTTACATTTTTTTTATCCACTACAAGTTAGCCCTTGACTGCGATCTCACCAGATGGTAATTGAAGATGCAGTCTAAGATGGTAGCGGGCTAACCTGTTAAAGGCATGGCAGTTATATTAAACCCATACCCTACCCCTAATCGGTTTCTACACGGCATTGTACCGGAACGCTAAATCGCTTGGCGGTACGTCTTTGCCGGTAGGGTGGAAACTAGCCACAGCCGAAGCCTGACCAGGGACAATTCAGAAATTATAAATTCCCAAATTGACCCTGCCGGGGATCGAACCCGGAACCTCCGCACGTTAAGACATGAGCGCTCAACACCACGCCAGGGAGGTCGTCATTGAGGTCGTCATCAATCTTGTGTAAATAATGTCTACCGCTGCAAATCCAATGTAAGCGCAGTTCTCAACAACATTGCTCTACAGTACAAGCTGTGGGTAGTCTTACAAAGGTAACCGGTGTGAGACATCACAGGTTATTTATTAGACAGCTGTAATATCATTCAGATTTACAACGGGGCCCGGCTCAGCTATAAATCAACTGAATAATTCGCCAATTACTAACGGCACGATTCGACCATTATTCATTTGCGGATTAATAATAACAATAACAAATGATTGTGTTTGTCGCGACGCTTAGGAGGTCCGATTGCTATGTCAATTGGTACATTGTTTGATTGCTTTGTCTAATCGGCATTGAATCCATACTATGTAAATGTGAAAGTTTGGATGTTTTAATAATTAAGTATTGGAATTGGTTTCTGACAAGAAATTCTCAGTACTAGCCCGGAGTTAGGAAGTTGGCGGTGCTTCATCCCCGTGCCTCGGAGAGCACGTTAAGCCGTCGGCCCCGCGTTATTATCACTAACATGATAATAGTCGTTAAAGCCCGCCAACCCGCACTGGAGCAGCGTGGTGCTGGTGGGTCTAAGCTCGAATTCCCTCTCTCCTATAAGAGTGGAGGCCTGTGCCCAGCGGTGGGACGTTAATCGGCTGTAGTGGTGGTAGTGGTGGTGGATGTTTGTAGGTGTATTTGTATGCTTGTTACTCTTTCACGTCACAATTAATGCACCGATTTGGCTGAAATTTGAAATAGAGATAGCTCAATAACATAAACTAACACATAGGCTACATTTTATCCCGGTGACTACTAATTCTATTATAATTGACCATTATTTGGATGACAATGATAGTGATAAAATCTTTTTTTGTTCCAAAAAACATCGTATACTTAAAGTTCCCGGAAAATTAAACTCCCACTGAATTTAGAAAAAAAATCTAAATCCATGCGGACGCATTCGCGGGAATCGTCTAGAGTGTAGACAATAAAGGATGGTATAAGTTAGGTAATTCTCTAGTAAATACGAACATGTTCTCTTTATTTAAAAATAAAGACGCATATTAGACAAGTAAATAGTAAAGTATTTACTTGTCTAATATGCGTTCGTTCTGTCCCGAGAGGCGGTTTTTACGTAATCGTATTTACGTTCTGCTAGCCCTGCGTCTAGACCAATTTGCTTTTACCTTTGTTGTGTGAGGTTACTTAGATTTAGAGCCAATGGACTTATTTTGGACATGAATTAGGGTGGGTAGAGAATATCACAAAATAAGTAGATATTCACAATGGGGCTGATTCTGTAGTGCACAATCTCTAAACTAAACTAAAATTAGAGCATTACAAATATTGCTAACCCTTTCATAATACTCCCTACGGAAAGGGACGGAACTAGTTTTAAAGCTGCCATTTTAGTTTAGTTTAGAGATTGTGTTATACAGAATCAGCCCCAATCGAAGGAATTCGTATCTTCAGTAATGGATCAGGTATGTAAGCTTTTAGGTATAAATAAATTGACATCTACATCGTATCGCCATCAATCCATTGGTGCACTTGAAAATGCACACAAGAATTTAGGTGCGTTCTTACGAATACAGTGTAATGGTCAAAAAGATACATGGAGTCAATGGCTACCATTTTGGTGTTATAGCTTTAACAATACTGTTCATACTGAAACAAAATACACACCGTTCGAACTAGTATTTGGAAGACCTAGTGTAATACCATCTAGAGTAAGTCAATATATAGAACCATTATATAATCCAGAAAATTATCCTTTAGATCTTAAGTATAGGTTACAAGTAGCACATCAGGATGCACGTAACAATTTACTTTTAAGCAAACATAATCGTAAACAATCTTATGATAAGTATAAAAATAATATTTCATATAATAATGGACAATTGATATTAGTTAAGAATGAAACAGCTAGTAAGTTAGATCCACAATGGGATGGACCATATGTCGTTTCTGAAGATTTAGGAGTTAATGTTAAAATTTTAAAAAATAATAAAGATTATTTAGTGCATAAGAATAGAACAAAGCCATGTATAACTTAAATAATATTATCTTGCAAAAAAAAAAAAAAAAACAGAAATGTATTGTTTTTTTTTTCACTCGCCCCTGAGGTGAGGTGTAGTAACTATGACGTAGGTTAGATTATTATATAAGATGTATATCTTAGATCGTAAGTGATTAGTAATAAAAGGTATTCAGCAATGATCAGTCGTTTGCCATAACATCCCAACTTCCCCTCATCCATCTATACTAATATTATAAATGCGAAATTATGAATGGATGGATGGATGGATATTTGTTACTGAATCACTCTAGAACGGCTGAACGGATCTGGCTGAAATTTGGAACAGACAAAGATTATAGTCTGGAATAACACAGGCTACTTTTTATCCTGGAAAGTAAGTAAGTAAAAACACTTTATTACACACAAACAGAGGTAACACTAATCGTGACAAATTTACAACTTGTACTTAAAGGGGAAATTATATCTGTCTGTCTGCTACGTATTCACGGCCTATCTCATAAAACCTATTTAACCTTTATTTGAACCTGAAAACCTACGCTACCCTACAGCTACGCTATGCTACGCTAGCGTAGCAATCTCTGTAGCCGCGTAGAGTTCTCGCGAAAACATTATTAGATCGTAAACATAAGACGACCGCGATATAAAACCGTGTATCTTTTTTTATATTAATTTTGATTATATATAAATATACCTTGACTGCGATTTCATCTGCCCCCCTAGCATGGGCCGAGACAATTTTCTCCCCGAGGAAAGAATAAAAATTTTATTCCTAAATAAATAAAAGCGCTAAATAACGGTGGATAAATAGTCCCCCGAGTCCCCGTGAAATGTCAAACGGGGATAAACTTATTCTCTCCCCTGTTGCCGTGCTCTGAGAAGTGGATAAGTTAATTTTATCTCTTGTCAGTGGATAAAATCGGGGGATAAAAATTTTATCTCCGGCCCATGCTGCTGGTGGGGATGATGCGACTGTTATTATCACTTAGCCCGTAGTATGATAGCGGGTGTGATAGAATATTTAACTCCTCAAAACAATAAATATTCATACTCTGACATCATACTTAATATTATAAATGCGAAAGTGTGTTTGTTTGTTGGTTTGTTGATTTGTTGGTTTATTGGTTTGTTGGTTTGTCCTTCAATCACGCCGCAATCAGAGCAACGGATCGACGTGATTTTTTGCATGGGTATAGTTGGGGACGCGCATGCTAGGCACGCTGGAGAGTGACATAGGCTACTTTTTATCTCGTAAAATTAAGGAGTTCCCGTGGGAATTAAAAAAACTTATTCCACGCGGACGAAGTCGCGGACATCATCTAGTTAAATTATAAATTCGAAATGTCTGTCCTTTGAGATAAATTTTAACTATTATCTTGAGAAGAACGTAGGATTCTTTTAATACCAGAAAAACGAAAGGTTACTACGAGATTCATAAATACATATCCTCGGACGAAGTTGCGGTCAAATGTTAAGTACTTATAAATTAATTTGGGAAAAAAGATTTTCAGTAAGTATATGTAGCGAACGAATTTCAGTCACAAATCATAAAAAAAGTTCAATTTTCCGTATGTCGTATATATCCAAGGCAGCGCCTGTATACGTCGGACTTAGAAAATTTACAACTCTATATCTTTGCGCTCCAAATTTATAAAGTGGAACGGAATAAATCTTAAAATAAACCAACTTGAAGTACTAAGACGTAGTTCCAATAAAATCCATAGTACTAATATTATAAATGCGAAAGTGTGTTTATCTGTCTGTCTGTTTGTCTGTTACGCTTTCCCGGCCCATCTTTTCAACCGATTTTGCTGAGGTATAGAGGTAGGTTATATCCCGGAAAATTCCTGGATAAGGAGTTCCCGCTGGAATCAAAAAGCCTTGATCCACGCGGACGAAGTCGCGGGCATCATCTTTTGACGACCTCCGTGGCGCAGTGTTGAGCGCTGTTGCCTTAACGTGCGGAGGTCCCGGTTCTATCCCCGGCAGGGTTTGGAAATTTATAATTTCTGAATTTTCCCTGGTCTGGTCTGGTGGGAGGCTTCTGCCGTGGCTAGTTACCACCGTACCGGCAAAGAGATGTACGATGCCGTGTAGAAACCGAATAGGAAACCGAAATTAAACCCATACCGGGTTTAATTAACTGCCATGCCTCTAACAGGTTAGCCCGCTACCATCTTAGACTGCATCATCACTTACCATCAGGTGAGATCGCAGTCAAGGGCTAACTTGTAGTGGATTAAAAAAAAACATCTAGTTTTACCCATGCCATGCCATTCACAATATGCCATATTATACCTAGACCTCATTCATTGCTTTACACTAAGCATGATTGTCGTCAAGCGCAAGCCTATCTCACAATAAAAAAAAGAAAAAATATATATTCACTATCATCACCACCACATCGCCGGCAATCTACTAAGCACGGCTCCCCTCACAGAGTGTGAGGTATAAAGATCATAAGTTCACCACGCTGGCGAAGTGCGGATTGGCAGACTGCGATCCATGATCATTTTTGAGAACACTATGGAGAATTCTTTGGTTTCCTCACGATGTTTTCCTTCAATATATTATAAATCCGAAAGTGTATATGTTTGTTTTTTCTTTACGCCTCAATTACTAAAATATTTGCTTTCAATGAAAAAAAATAAACATTCGAAACAAAATTGTGTTCATTCATTTACATACAAAGCAACCAATATGAATATTATTAAGTTTTTTTTATTTAAATAAAATTTAAATTGCTAAAAAGTTAATCTGGATTTGTTCACTGAACTCGATGCGTGAAAGTTTTTAACTATTTAGTAATTAAAAGGATATATTTTCTACTCTTTGGTTTTTGATTCATACCTAATAAATTGTTAAATCTACTCTTTATTTGTTTAATTTTGCACCGCTGATATGATGTTCACATTTTCTTTCATCTTTTTTGTTAGCTCATTACAGGTGTTCATTTTTGAAACAAAATGACGAAAAACTCTACTATGCCTAAATGCTAGATTACCAATGTGCTGAGTCAAAGGCGACGAGTACAAACTAGACTGTCCGTTCCTAGGATGCAACTTATCTCTGTACTAATTTTCGTCAAAATCGGTTTAACAGGCGGACCGTAGAAAGGTTACAATCAGATGGACACACATTAAAAATATTAGTAGTAATATGGATTAGGATAAATACTCTAGCAAAACTATTTTAATACTGTTTTAACCCCACAAAAGATACCTTTATATCTTTTCTTTGTTTGTTTGAATTTGTAATATTCAACTTAAAGGATACTGTTACATCCATCATTGTTCTAAAATTCACTTTGAAATAATAAAATAATATCCAGTACAGCTGTTCGAAACAAAGTCTCAGAATTGTTACAACTCGATTTACAATGTCTGATTCAGCACTATTCGCCGCCAAAACGAATTTGCAATATTTTCTTCTCCGGCATCAAATCCGTAGAATCGAATCAAAGTAGCGGCAAAAGTCTACCTCTGGGGATTCAACTCCGAGTTTGGTAGACCGAAAAGTATCGTTATAAATACAATAAAACAGAAAGTTTTAAAGATCTGCAGGCCGAGTGTGAGTTATACTACGCATACGTAATATTCGATCGCAACAAAGTTAAATTGATTGAGCGCCAGCTGTCAAGCGCTTTACAATTCCATTGAAATCGTAGTTAAAATTGTCGGTATTGAAAATGGGAAGAAAATCTGTCACTAGGCACTCTGTCGTCCCGGTGTCATTATTATGGCTTTGCGAATTTTGTGTAGGATTTAGTGGGAATTTAGAAAAATCTGGCCCTATATTATAATGGGAATCTCTGGCAAAATTTCGGCTTTCTAGGTCCAACATGTTCGAATAACGAATTATAACTAAACTTATTCAGCTCTATGGACTCCGAACTAACCCTTAGGACTCAGCTGTCCAAGTTGCTAATGAAACTGCCTAATTTACTGTGGGGTTACTATAATCGCTTATAGCAGTATTATTTCAAAATGTCAGTTCTAAGTCACGTACCTTGACGTCCCTTAAATCATACTAATATTATACTCGTAAATGCGAAAGTGTGTTTGTTTGTTGGTGTGTTGGTTTGTCCTTCAATCACGCCGCAACGGAGCAACGGATCGACGTGATTTTTGGCATGGGTATAGTTGAGGACCTGGAGAGTGACATAGGCTACTTTTTATCCCGGAAAATTAAGAAGTTCCCGAGGGAATCAAAAAAACTTAAACCACGCGGACGAAGTTGCTGGCATCAACAATACTGCTTTAAGCGATGCTAGTTTGCCCCTCTAAGCTGCTAATTGCGGATACAAAATCAACCTTTCTACATAAAAGCTAAGGGGCGTACAAAAGTACAATTTACAAAACACTAGCAATGCACCTATTTCCTGCAGTACAGACTACAGAGACAGTAGATTCGCGCGCTCTAACGAACGGTAATAGTTTAAATCCACAAGTGTGAGACAAACACGCCTTGCAACTTCCTATTTACATATGTAATTGCTATTTCTTTTGCTAGTACGTGTACCTACCTAGAACATCGCGATACTTTTGGTCTCTTTGGAGTTACTCCTAATTTCCTTTGTTTTTGTAGCAACTACAATGTGGAGGTATCATTTTGTTTAGAAACATTAGAACTAGAAACAAAATAATAGTTTTTAGAGTTCGTTGTGTTAGAGTTAACTATAGAGTTTTGGTAGCCGTGTTGTTATTAGTTTTAAACAGCGTTTAAGTGTCCGAGACCTTTAATCTGAAAACTCAATGTTGTTTTTCGTATAAAGAATATGAAACTACTGCGGTAAGTTAGTTATTTATGTCTACAAGCATGTATACAAAAGCTTTACAAAAGTGGAAAGCGGTGGACACGTGGCATGGATTCATATTTTCATCAAACCGTGATGGATCATGGCCTACCACCCTTCTCATTTGGAGATTACACCCGTGGGCCGGCATTGAGTTATCACGTCTACCACTAATTTTGATACAGATTCCACTCCGGGTTAATAGTTACAGTCCCACAAACTTATCTGACCCGGAGACAGCGTCGCTAGTTGATACGAAAAATAAAATAAAAATAAAATAAAAATAAAAACTAGAGAGCGTGGGTCTTCTCCGTTTGGCCCGTGAGGGCCAAGCGGGGGTACGGGCCTCCTTACCCGGGCGGGGCGCGGGGCAACGCTGTGCCTCGGTGAATGGTGCCTCAGCTTGGGCCTGCCTGGAAGGCTACGTTTGGTGTAATATGGGTCCGCACTGCAGGCGACGTCATCGAAAAACTAAACAGGTATAAAAATTAGTTCCAATTTTGACCACCGGGTCAGATAAGTTTGTCGCTTGTTTGTCGGACTATACGTAGGCTATGTATTATTACTCTTAACTCTATGGTGCATAATGCATAGCTTATATATAATGCATTCATAGACATTGTCCCGAAATTTCACTTCACGGACAAAAGCCAGTAATTCCCAAAGGGCGCGGCGCGTCTTGCAGCGGCCAGCGACGGCCGACGGGTATTTATGAATATAAAGTTTTAAATTACGAAGCAGAATTTTGTGTTTAAATTTTCCAATTTAAATACAGAAGATTAGAAAGACAAATATCAGCCAACTATTTGCTTTATTTATTGGCTATGAATTGGTAGTTTCCGTAGGTACACATATAAAAAATGTGTATCTGCTGGGAATGTGACTTAAATCAGAGCTAAGCCAGAAAGTTCGCTATTTCTGTGGGCCAAACACAATCAGTGCGACAATTGACATTTCGCGGCTGTTTCATCGACAAAAACGACACCTGTGAGAAAGATGTATCAAATTGATTGTGCTAGAGGTGCTGGTTTTAAATGTGTACTCACCCCCAGATAATCGCCATCAAATAGGTACGGCGGCGCTTAGTTTGTTTATAGTTTGATAGGTTTAGGCAAATTATAGAAGTTTAACAAACTTTCTAGCTACTTCATCGCTGAGCCTTCATCGTCATTAGGTATGCATCTAGTTAAATATGTTGGTATTTTTGATCAAAAATCGTGAAGCTGTCAAGTTTAATTTTACACTGGCCATCAAATTGTAAGCATACGCAAACAGCCAGCAACTTTTTTGCTCGGAATGGCAGTACAAAGAGATAGTTGCCTTTCTGTTAGGTGTGGGTATTTCTCGGTTCCACTGGCACCGCACCTCATCCGAGGTCAGTGTTGGATTAGTCGTTATTACGTGTGAATATAACATCACAGGGCGTGAGCTGTCAGATCAAAAATCCGAATGGCCGCCGCTGGCAGGTGACCCGCAATTCCACGCTCCAATCCGTGTCACGCAATGTAATCTACACCCATTGGGCGTCGTCACATTATCCGGCAACGGAACGGAGACGATACGGGCCGTGACACATCAGCACAACACGACATTGTTGCCGTAACGCGACGCAGAGTCTTCGCCGGCAGATTCGGTCATCAAGATCTTTCTAGTTAGTGAATGCAATTGTGCAAGTATATCGTAATCGTAATTCGAGCTATTTTAATGTGTTCATACCTAAATAATATATTATATTGATATTAAAGCTTTTTGATTAGAAAGTATATTAGGTATGCTTTTACATCAAAAATCTTCTATGAATGCCTTTAATGGCCGGTGATGTATTGTTACCCACTACGTATCATGCACTTGGTTATAAACGGGTGTTCCGGCCAAGTGCGCTAAGCGTAGTGCGTAAAATCCCTAACAACCTAACAAAATAAAACAAACCTAACAACCTAACAAGCGGTACAATGCACAGACTAGAACCTGACCGCACATGCGTGTTGTAGAGAGTTGCAGACCACAGTGCCTTATTCATATTTTATGGTGCCTGGTGAGTGGTGGGGTCCATATTATGTAGGAAGAATGTACCGTAAATCTGCCAGTTCCGTCAATTGTGAAAACGCGTTCATAATACATACTATATTTCCATAGAGTTCTTTTCGCTGTCGTCGTCGTGCCGATGGCAGTGTCGTGCCGTCGTCGGTCGTGTGAAAGCGCCCAGTGTAACGGAACACAAGGATTTCGGTGCACCACAAAAAAGGTTTGTTTTTTTCCAGCGGCATTACTAATTTTGTCAAACTTTAATGTTTTAGATTAACTTCAGATTAGAAATTAATCGCGGGTTTTCAGCCTTGAATCCTGGGCTTGCTTGTGAAAGTCCCGTCAATATTTAACAGTTCAGCCGTTCGAGGATTAGTCCAGACAAATTGATAGACATACAAAAATGCCTCAATAAAGACAAACGTTATTGTTGTAATTATTTAGTGAGGTTCCGGTAAAGCTACAGGTTTTTATGATTATAGTGAACCATGCCAAAATTTGCCGGCTGAAAAAATAATTAATTAAACACTTGTGCTTACGCTGTCATTTTATTTAGGTCGCATCAAATTCTAATATTTTAATGATTTTATATTTACAGCTTCCAATTTCCAACTTCGACATATTTTAAAGCCGGACTTCACTATTCCGTAAGAAACTTTTTAAATTTTCTCAACCAAATTCCAAGAATCAAATGAATTTGCCGCAAAAGTCGCCCCCTCGGGATATTACCGTGTTTGCGGAACTGGGATTTATCTTTTCACATCCAAAATATTGTGTGTTTACGATTTTATGAAGGCTGCCTTTAAATTTTCTGGTCTCAAAGTCGGTTGTGAATGTATTGAATTTAATATGAGCTTAAAAATAATCTCAGACGTGGATTTCTGTAACGTTTCATTTGGGATATTGCTTGACATATTTTGTGGACCGAATTGAGAATTCATTTTGGGCATTCCATATTTTTAACTGCAATACAAACGTCTATTTTTATAACAAAGTGAACGCGCGCTACATTTGGGTTTACTTTCCTTATGCCAGTTCTTTGCGTATTTTGAATTCTGTGATAATATATGAATACACCACCACTACATCCACTACAGCCCCTTAACGTCCCACTGCTGGGCACAGGCCTCCACTCTCATAGGAGAGAGGGAATTAGAGCTTAGACCCACCACGCTGCTCCAATGCGGGTTGGCGGGCTTTAACGACTATTATCATGTTAGTGATAATAACCGGGACCGATGTCTTAACGTGCTCTCCGAGGCACGGGGGTGAAATACCGCCAACTTCCTAACTCCGGGCTAGTACAGAGAATTTCTAGACAGAAAAACCCAATACTCAACTATGGCCCGACCCGGTACTCGAACCCGGGACCTCGTCGGCCGCAGTCGAACATGCCAACCACTAGACCAACGAGGCAGTTAGTGAATACACCATAAGAATCAAATCTGAGGAGTGTTGTATTACTGTGTAGGTACGGCTCGGGATTCCTGAGGCGTGTTTGAGAGATCGAAATGTTATTTTCACATGCGAAAAACTTTATGTTTACGTCCTTTAAATTTGCCACCCTCAAGACTGTTTGAACTTTGAAGTCGGTCGCAAAATATTGAGTTTTATACGAGTGAGTATATACTTGAAAAGAACCACAACATGACTTCTGTCACGTTTCAATTGTTTGTTGCGTAACTTTACATTTTGCGATTTGGGCTAATTCCTTCTGGATTCTATTTCAGACACGTTCCAATAAAGCTACCAATGTTTTTTGAAGATCTCTGTGGCACAACACTGAACGCTGCCTGTAAAAGGGGGTTCGCAGGTTTGACTCCCGGCCGGGGGAAATTTGGGACATTATAATTTCTATATTGTCTTTGGTTTTGTCAGATTAAGGTAGGCTTTGGCTGTGTTTTTACCTTCACATCGGCAAATACGTGCCTTCAATCTATGAAGTATGGTTTTTAAGGAAATCTGCTGATTTCAAAAACGTTTTTCAGCTCATCAGTAGCAAAGAGACTGAAAATAATTTCCACTTCAGTATTTTGGTGGTAGGTAAATTATGTAATAGTGTAATCTATACTTTATTAATATAATAAATGCGAAAGTTTGGATGGATGGATGTATGGATGGATGGATGTTTCTTACTCAATCACGCCAGAACGGCTGAACGGATCTGGATGAAATTTGGCTCAGATATAGATTATAGTCTAGAACACATTTACAGATTATAGGCTACTTTTTGTCCCGGAAAAATGTACGGTTCCCGTGGAATAGTTTTGTTTTTCACAGAGCAAGGGATCGAAATGATTTTTTGCATAGTGGTAGTTTAGGGGTCAGAGAATGACACAGCCTACTTTTTATTCCAAAAAATTAAAGAGTTCCCGCGGGAACCAAAAGCCCTCAATCCGCGAGGACGAAGTCGCGGGCATCAGCTAGTCTATAATATTTTGCCATGTTGCACAACTCACCCAATTGTAATTTATCGGAAATGCAGTCCATTCAAATTCGCTGATAAAATATCCGAAAGCGCTGAACCGAATCAACTGGATCCTATCATTGGTATAATGAACCAGAGAGATGTTAAGCATATATACTAGAGCGTGTGGTTAACCATAAACAACAGCCTGAGAAATCTTATCACTTACTTATCAGTTGTGTTAGTGGTTGTGTGTTATTCGAAACCTTTTCCACGAGGTGTTAACGCGGTGAAAAGACGTCGGCCTTTTATTCGGGTGGTCGCTGCATGGTTCGAATCTCGGTTCGTTATGTAGTGGGCCCGCAATGGGTTGATTATTCATCGAGGTAAAGGTGGAGTGGATAAGAAACCAAAAATTTTTTTTCGGCTCTCGCTTTTTCATACTCAAGAGGTACCTACTCTGATTTTCAAGACTTATATATGTCCGTGTTGCAGAAACAGGTTTCTGTAACTGTGCTAAATTTTAACTATACAACTCTTATAGTTGATTTAAAAAGAGCTGTGACACACAGGCAGACGGACAGAACGAAACGAGGATTCGTTGTTTTATGTCGGAACCCTATTTAAAAATGCTCATTAATAATATTTTTTTTTTTATATAGATAAGTTATAAGCTTCTTTCTTGTCACCTGTTATGTGATGGTTTGCCACTCCATAGAGTTCATCTCAATGTAATGAACGCTTAAAATACCTATCTGCATTTCGTTTCAATAGCTCCTGATTTGTAATTTTATGTTCCACTTTTGTGAACGTGCAGCCTTCGGATTTGTAAATACACGGTACACCATACACGAATGTAGTGTTTTGTAGTATATTAATCATGTATATGAAAAGTCTACTAATATTATGAAAACCAAAGTTTTGTGAGGATGTATGGATTGAGTTTTGTTATTTTCACGTAAATACTACTGAACGGATTTTGATGAAATTTAGTATCTCGGTGGAAAGGCAGCCCTAAGCAGCTTTTAAAACAATCAATATTTTCTTATAGTGATAGTAGGTAAGAGGTATCGTTACTCCAATACCAAAAACCAAAAACACCAAGTACAAAAGTTAAAGCCTTTTTTCAGCTTCTTGATTTCCGTCAATAGACTATGTTTTAAGATAAGGTTAGAGTCTTAGAGTATACTTTTATTAATATTATTAGCTTTAGGCTGCCATTTAAATATTGCAGAAATTAGCTGGTATTAAATAACTTTTACATCTCTCATATTCGGTAAGTAGGCCCTTATTACCCCCAAATGGAGCTTGTAGGTGACCAATTAGCGCTCTAGGGTAATAATGTAGCTAGAAAAGCCCTAGGGCGGTAAGTAATTAAAAAAAGTATGATGGTTAGATGTACGCGAACTTTTTGAAAGAGTGAAGAGTTTTTTTTTTAATTACTTACCGCCCTAGGGCTTTTCTAGCTCTACATTATTACCCTAGAGCGCTAATTGGTCACCTACAAGCTCCATTTGGGGGTAATAAGGACCTACTTTACCTCACAATCGAGATGTAAAGCAGAGTAGTTAGCTCGGGTGTAAGCATCAATTGCACCCTCGAACTATAGGCGCCCTCCCTGCGCTCGTGCGCCTAAATATCTCGGGCTGCAATTGATGCCTTACAGCCCTTGGCTACTAATCTACTATTAATGGTCTGAACGGGCATGACATTCAAAAGCAATGGTACTTTTATAGGACAAAGAGCTAGCTGAAGGTTACAATAATTATTATAATTCCAGGCGGTAATAGCAGCTCTGAATGTGTGCCCGACGACATTCGACTAATCGAGAATAATATTTTGATACCCCATTTAACATAATCGTTACAGACGCTTTAATCCCATTTGAAAGTACCAGATGAAATTTTAGAAGATGAAAGTGGAAGCGTCGACAGTTTTCTTTAATACTAATGAGATTCGTTTTTCTTTATTATTTTTTCTTTCATAATGTCGCGTAGATTGTGGAAAGCTATTAAATTAAGTGTTTTTATAATTCGGTTGTAAAGCGTAAGGGTTTATAATATTTTTATTAAACTAAGTAATTTAATTCAATTTATTCTACTAAGTTAGCCCTCGACTGCGATTTCACCTGGATGGTTAGTGATGTAGTCTATTGATATCTTTTTGGTGCGTTGAAGAAATCTCAAAGCCGGGTAGAAATGGGGGTGTTGCCTATGTCAAAAATAAATTATTTCTTAGAGATTATTAATTTGTGGGGCTTCCAAAAGACGTAAAACTCTGTTTTACGTTTTAGAAGTAATCTGTTTCAAGTTTTAGAAACTATCGATTGACGTAAAAAAATGCGTCGAAAGATGACGTCACAAAAGTATTCCATACAAACGCGTGTTTTGACTTTTGATAAAGAGTTGCTGATGGCATTTTTCCTACTTATTCTATGCTATCCAATGCCCCAAGAAGCCAGGTATCTTTTAAAAAACTGTTTATGAAACTGTTTGTGTTTAATGTTTAGTTTTTAGTTTTTAATTTAGATTTAATTTAGTTTTTAATATTTTTAATTTTGTTATTTAAGGCTTATTTTACTGAGCTGCAATTTTTAGTCAAGTTTACGAAACTCAAACTCAAAGTGTATTTATTCAAAATAGGTACCTACAAAGTACACCTTCTGAAAGTCACGTTTACAAAGTATAAGACGTGATGGTGACAATTAACTACGATATGTTAAAACTAAAGCTACGAGGGTTCCAAATGCGCCCGTCTGAGAAGACCACACACACACAACAAACTCAGCTGGGTTTTTTTTTATTATCTCCATATCACAAATATCTCAATACTTAATTAGATTTATAATTATAACAATTGTTTAATTAGCGCGCTGGAACAATGTATACTAAAAAGTATTTATCTAATTTAAAAAAAACAAAAATTCGAAAAGTATACTGTAGGTACGAATCACTGCGGCAGTGATACCATCAAAAATTACTGTGCCATTAGTCTTCGTTTCTGTTTTTTTCATTGTTTTCAGTATTTTCAGGCTTGTCAACGTTTTTTCAATCCGCAATTTGATTTCCCTCGGGCACGTTAGTTGGTAATGTTCATTTGGAATGGAAACATCGAAATAGCGTGTTCAAAAATATCTGAAGTTTATTATAATACCTAGTATCTATTATATATTTTATAGCCGCCAGGTTACTATATGGTCTCTCAATTTTGGAGAGGCATATGCAAAAGAGGTAGATACCTTACGTAAATAAGATGATATACCTACCAAACAATTAAATAACTAGATGATGCCATGAACAGGAAGATTGTTAACTCAAACCCTAAAATACTGTGAAGTTTTCATGAAGAAACTTTCGAGCTTTTCTGAAAGTTTCCTTGTTATGCAATAAAATGCACAATTACAAGTCCCTCGCACAATTAATTAGAGATGCATATATTAAACTAAGTAGATGTCGCCCGCGTCAATTTCTGATTTCCTATGAGATTATAAAATTTTTCCGCTACAAAATTTAATTTAAAGCCAAAGAGAGTTTTAAAATGCACGCTAATCTTAGAAGAAGCCCACAATAAAGTCTGATATATATTATACTAGCTGATGTCCGCGAATTCATCCGCGTGGAATAAGTTAGTTAATCCCCACGGGAACTCTATAATTTTCCGGGATAAAAAGTAGCCTGACACACTCGCCAGGTCCTCGACTGTACCCATGCAAAAAATCACGATCCTTTGCTTTGTTGCGACTTGATTGAAGGACAAAAAAACACACTTTCGCATTTATAATAATGATTATAACTTATCGCTGATATTGCTGGATCTGAGATCTTACCACGGAGAAATAAAATCAGGTAAGATCACAGGTATTGGTCAGGGAGTCATTACAATAATTAGAGTACACTTTAGAGTCGTAATCGTGTCTATAACGACAAAGTGGAAATCTCCATATAAATTGTGCGAGTGTCAGAGAGAGGTCTGCATAGAGGGAATAGATTAACAGCAGATGTGGAGCCATTTAGTGCTAAACGTTTTAGGCAAGGTTGTAAGTAAGTAACCTTTGTTTAGGTAAAACTGGTAAGTATTACTTATTAGTTATGGTCAGTTTTTATTATCCTTTAGATTAGTCGTTAGCCAAGGAAGACTTTTTTTATTTTATTGAATAGCGATCGCTCGCGGCTCCGTTCCCGTATAAAACATTTCTGGAATTGGATATTTCTTGTCTACATTATAAAATATACCTATTAATACCGAGAATTTACAGATGAAGAGGTCATTTTGTTACTATTGCTGCTTAGAAACTATTCAATTATTGTGCTAAAAGGGTTAGAAAGTGGTAGATGGTGTAGATTGAGATAAACGCTCACTTTATAGTGTTCCTAACCCAGCATTGCAAAGAGTGTAAAACCGCTTGCAGATCGATTAAATCTGCATATAAATCGCGGTAGCTGGCAGCGAGAGGCGACAGGATCGAATTGGAAGTAGATTGGCACCAGATGTGGAGCGTTTCATCGCTAAAGTTGCAACATGCGCGATGTGTACCCGTTAAGTGTCGACTGATGTGAATCACTCATTAAAGGTTTTCGTGGATTGAAATTTGATCGGTTGAGGATGAGAAAAATTTATGACATATAATAGATATAACATCTATACTAATATTATAAATGCGAAAGTTTGGATGGATGGATGGATGGATGGATGTTTGTTACTGCATGAAATTAGGCACAGAGATTGATTATAGTCTGTAATAGCACATAGGCTACTTTTTATCTAGTAGTTTATATACAGATATGGTTACCGCTTGCCATACTGTGAATCTGCATATAAATCGTGGGACTGTCGGCAGGGGCGACATGCGCGAATTGAAAGTGTATTGGCAGCGGGCGAGGAGCAGTCCATTCACTGACTGACTGACTGACTGAGCGGGTTTTGCGGTAGAGATGTGTGGACACATGCAAATCACTTACTACTCAATGTGGTTTCGACAAAGAGCCAGGAAGGACGGCATAGCGTAGCAAATAATATCCATATCCATACTAATATTATAAATGCGAAAGTGCGTCTGTCTGTCTGTCTGTCTATCTGTCTGTCTGTCTGTCTGCTACGCTTTTCCGGCCCATCTTTTCAACCAATTTTGCTGAAATTTGTTATAGAGGTAGGTTATATCCCGGGGAAGGACATAGGCTACTTTTTATCCCGGAAAATTAAGTTCCCGCGGGAATCGAAAAAACTTAGTCCACGCGCACGAAGTCGCGGGAAACATCTAGTGATTATATATAGTACTGAATGCTACTCGTGATTAGTTGATTTTGTAAAATAAAAAGTAACCTATTTCCGACTTCAGGATTATTGAACTACTAGCTGATGCCCGCGACTTCGTCCGCGTGGATTGAAGTATTTTTGGTTCCCGCTGGAACTGTTCAATTTTCCGGGATAAAATCTAGCCTTAGTAATTCAGCTGTCTTCATTCCAAATTTCAGCCAAATCGGTTCAGTCGTTGCGGCGTGAAGGAGTAACAAACGTACACACTTACTTTACAAACATCATACTAATGCGAAAGTGTATTAGTAGAATAAAATAAGCGTTTAATTTTTTAAACTAAAATAAACTTTCTTCTCTAAAATAACTTTATCACCGCGCAATTAGAATCGAGTTTTAGTGTTTCACGATTTGCGTGATTGCAGGAATTTTTTATATTATTTTGATGCCAGTTCATCAAGCACGTATCATGATTTCCCCGTGGTGCATGTAATGATTCTCGTATTTTAGCGAAATGGCTGGCAATTTTTACACGTATATTTTTTTAATAGCAATGCTAAATTACGGAATGTGAAAAATATGTACATTGGCTCTCTTTTCCAAATAGATTTTTGAATAAATGCGTATTAAGTAAATTGTGAATGCAGCCTGTTTTTCATGGTCCATGTGATCAACCGATTTAGACGCAATTAGGCTTAGAGATAATTTCCCGGAATGTTTTTATCCCGGAAAATGTTTCGTTTTCATGGGATTTTTAAAAACCTAAATCTACGTGGATGAAGCCAACGGCATCAACTATAAGGCCTATTTTCCCAACGACCAACGAGTGAGCAGGTGTTATATTGGAATTTATCCATCAAATTATTAAATCCAATGCGTTGCGATTATTATTGGGTTAGAGCGCGAATCACGCGAGCTTTAGAAGATCATTTTTTATAGAAAAAGCCAAGGACACTTTATTTGTCCAATATATTTTATTTCTCAAAACATCTGTCGTAATTACATAGTTTGGGAGTTATAAGAGAACATATTTGCCGTAAGTTGGATAAAATGGTTATTTTATTAGTAGTTTTCTAACAACGATTTATCAAATAAAGTTTAGCGTTTAGACTTTAGCTAAAAGGTTCAATATATTCTGTAGCTGTAGTTACGGTCGGCCAAAACGTTTATGAATGCATTGAAGCACCCATAAATCCAGCTGTCATCTAAGCAAACCATTTGAATACTGTTTGAAAACACCACGCGTGCACTATTGTTATAAGTAGGATTACCATCTCTATAGTACCGTTTTAGATTTGTCCTGTCATATTATTTAAATACCACTTCTTGATCCAAAATATCTATACCAGTACAATTAATAAGACGTTATTATGTAATATATCGTAAATAAGACAGGTATATTATGAAAACTTAGGGCGCAACCTCGCTTTCCACGGAACGGTCGCACCGTCGCGTGCGCTTAGAAAAACGAAAAACGAGCACTTGATAGTTGTGAATAACTGAATTGATCACATTGATAGTCTAACTTATCTAGTCTGCATTTAAATAAAAAAAGGCGCGCGAAATCTTGATGTTCTAAAAAAAATTATAAGTTATTTGATATATAATATAATAATAGGTCCCACAGTATTTTCGTTTAGCTTATTTACGACGGCGGCGGTTGTAATAAAACAAAACGCTGTGATCGACCTCCATTTTGAGACTGACCGTTTTTCGCCGCGTTCCTTCGCGCCTCATAAACATCACGTGACGTACCGTGCATAAATCTTTTTCCGCAGAGAGAATTATGAAAAGTATATTTATGATAAACGTTTAGACCTGTAATTTCAGTTAAGTTAAGATATCATACTAATATTATAAAAGTGTGTTTGTTTGTTGGTTTATTGGTTTGTTGGTTTGTCCTTCAATCACGCCGCAACGGAGCACTTTTCATCCCGGAAAATTAAGGAGTTCCCGCGGGAATCAAAAAAACTTAAACCACGCGGATGAAGTCGTGGGCATCGGCTATTTAGAGATATAATTATTTTTCGCTTTAATTTTATGAATATGACAACAATTTACCCCTTTAATTTTATGAATATGATCATGGTAACCCTAGCAGGCTGCCCCAGTGCTAGCCGGCCACTCCAAGCGCGTAAGCAATTATGTTTTCGAGTGTACCCTCTATAAACGGCCTTTGTCTCGTAGATAAATACAGTTTTATTCTGGCGTACGGTAATTCACTTAAGGACAAGTTAACATTCTGCAAGACGAGTTTTTAGCGCAACGTATATTGCTTAGTAATATTATGTTTAATTTTCTTTCAGTTCAAAAAACAAAATCCATATCCATACTAATATTATAAAGTGTATAAGTGTGTATAAGTGTATATGCGAAAGTGTGTGCCTGTCTGCCTGTCTATCTGCTACGCTTTCACGGCTCATCTGTTCAACCGATTTTGATGAAATTTGGTACAGGGGTAGGTTGTATCCCGGGGAAGGACATAGGCTACTTTTTATCCCGGAAAATAAAAGAGTTCCCGCGGGAATCAAAAACCTAACCCACGCGTACGAAGTCGCGGGAATCATCTAGTATTATATAATATTTTAAATCTATGTAAGTATATAAAAGTAAAAATCGGTTGACTAATTTCAACTTAAAATCTTAAAACGTTGGGCTTAGAATGAGACGTTTTGTATGTTTGCATGTTTTTTGATTTTTCGTGGTTCATTATTTTTGTAACGATTAGTAACAAAGACCAATACCTATTATCTTTTTCTTACGTAGGTATTTCAAATGAGCCCCCGCAGCTCCGCTTCCGTGGAATTTTCCTAAACACAATATTCTTATATTTCGTAGACTATTTGTATTTAAATGCTATTTCGATTGTACAAGTTTTACAGTAGTGTTTGCGTGAAAGAATAACAAACATTCATTCTCACAAACTTTCGTGTTTATAATATTGTTACGCTGTCAGAGACAGCGCATAGCTATTAGCGAGCCTGCTTCACTTCGGTCACACAGTACCATTGCGGTTACAAGAAAACACCCGTTGGAATCCGCTGACTAGTTGTAATCCAAGTAAACGCGAAATGCCGCACCGCGGGTTCGATACCATCGTTCAATAAAATTAGGGTTGTAACGGAACCTCGTCCCCGCTTCCGTAAGTGCGGAACTTTCGCAAGAAATCGTACCTCCGCTTCCGCATCCGCCTCTGCCGTTTTTTTGCGGAGTTATAACGGAGGTTTATTTATGTTGACTTACAATGCGAGAGGTACAAATCGAAGCAGGTGACGTCAGTTACACCATTACAACAAGCGAAAAGGAAACTGCCCATAGAAGAATCCTCTAGAAAAAATCAAACGTGGGATTCATCGCATCCTAAAGCGCAGAAAATGGACGATGTGATCGGAGAAATCCACCTTCGCCTCCGCCTCCGTTAACCTCCGCATCCGCATTCCACTTCACCTGCTTCCGCTAAGAACGCCTCCGTTACAACCCTAGATAAAATGGTGTAGAATATAATAGATTTTGGAGTTTTCTTGAAAGTATGGATTATTATTGGTGACAGCACGCGAGAAATCGATGTTTAACAGACTATATTCACTAACAAGTAACATATTTATTAGGCCCGTTAATGTTTCATGAGAGCTGAAACTAAGCTCAGATTGAAATGTAAATTCGAAATTAACGTCATACTGGAAGTCAAATCATAGCACAAATGCAAATGGATCAAAACAGTAACGATCGTGCATCAATTCTTATTTTTGTATGATTTCGTAGCAATTGTAGACTGCAGTGCTACGCAGCTACGAAGAGTTACGCAGCTATGTATATCTACGCATCTTCGAAAATCTACGGAGTTACAAATAGGTCTACAAAATTCAAAATTCAAATGTTTTTTATTCAAGTAAACTTTTACAAGTGCGTTTGATCGTCTAGTGAAGCTACCACTGGTTCGGAATTCCATTCCTACCGAGAAGAGCCAGCAAGAAACTCTGCGGTTGCTCTTTTGAAAAAAATAATTTACAATTTCATTCATGTGAGACATATTAAGTGACCGCTGTCCTTAGCATTGCTGGAGCGAGTCAAATGCTCTTTTGTCATTTACGTAATCTTCAACAGTATAATAAGCTTTTTTCAGAAGCATACTTTTAATGGATTTCTTAAACTTGTGTAAAGGCTAGTTGGCTAAAATGGGTTGTGGATTTTTTTATAAAATGGAATGCTCATTCCCACGAACGACCTTCGTATAATATATACGTATAAATGTCTCTCGCGTTTTATTCCTCATTACTGAGAGTCGAGACCTTTTTTAATAATGACATAATGGTAGGATTTTTCTTGAAATTATGATATAATGTATGTATTGTATATGTTTCGCTCCCAGATTTCTCGTCGTTTAACAGATCAGTTAAAACCACGGGACAAGTCAACACAACGGGCCAGAACTTACTCGAGGATGGGAAAAGTCCTTTCGGCCTTCCAATGTCGGTCACCCATCCAGTTACGGGCTTTGGTCAGATTTGCTCACTAGCCCAATCGAATTATATGCGCTATCACCATATTATGGTTTAAGAAGGCTCGATAGGGTAGCTCAAGTGGAGTTTTGTTTTTGTCTGGTCAGCTTCGGCCGTGGCTAGTTACAACTCTACCGACCAAGTGATTTAGCATGGCCCGATGCCGTGTAGAAACCGCTTAGATATAACTGCCATACTTCTACCAGGCTAGCCAGCTACCATAGAATGCATCATCACTTACCACCAGGTGAGACCACAGTCAAGGGCTAACTTATAGTGGATAAAAAAAGTACAGAACTCCTTTAGGGCAAAAGTCCTTCTTGCTCTTGACCGCTTTATATTTTTTTGTAATTTAAAGAACTGAACAGTATTAATGTATTCGCAACACTACCTATGTATGCATGTATATGATTAACATTCCATTATAGAACTGGGTATTCGATGAATTACATTACACAGTGGAATTGGTATGAAACCGCACGTTTAGATTCTAAAATAATATAAACATTGGTCCTTGCAATAACGAGATCCACTGAATATTAATTAATTTCGCCCATTCGATATACCTACCGGACTTGTTTAAACAAGTAGAAATAACATTTTGCGAAAACAGCTATGACAAATGTTGAATAAAGGACATGTTAAATATAGGATATTTTGTTTACATAATAATGAATTTAAAGGTGTATTTATAAGAGAAAAATGTTTATTGAGCGAATGTACAGATAAATTAATTTATAATTTACATTTACATAATTTACATGTTCGTTGTAAAATCGCTCTTAGGTACTTCACCGCTATTATATACTTAATATTATAAATTGAAAAGTTTGGATGGATGTTTGTTAGTCAATCACACCAGAACGGCTGAACGGATCTGGATGAAATTTTGCACCGAGATAGATTTTAGTCTGGAATGACAAATAGGCTACTTATTATCCCGGAAAATTTAAGAGTTCCCGCGGGAAGCAAATCCTCAATCCACGTGGACGAATCGTAGGCATCGGCTAGAAATATTAAAAAAAAAGACTTTTTCCACCCTTGGGCAATTAAAATACTCGCATAATAAATCGTACGATACTTAATATAATTGCCGCCATATTAAACTACAACTGTAAGGTATGCCTTGACTCTTGAGTGTAATTTTCATTATGCTCCACTTGTAGAATAAATAACTATTATAATCATACCATATAGTAGAATCTCGATGCTCAAATAGACTTTTTTCCTGTTAGTTAGGGCATTATGCGGAGACGTAATCTAATATACTTACTCCATAAAAAGCTGACGGGATTGGCTGTCCACCATATCAACAATCTACAATGCTACCATTTGTAGGCTAAACCGATGGGATGGCATTAAGTTTAAAAAGCACTATTAAAATTTAATTTGAATAAAATACACTTTCTATTATATTCTGCAAGCAGAGTCTAAATTTATATGAGTAAGGCAGTACATTTAATTTTGTGCACCTGTTGTAACAATAAAGGTAATAATATTAGAACTTACGTTACATGTGCGATTTGTAATCTATACTAATATTATAAAGAGGTAAAGTTTGTGAGTTTGTGAGGTTGTAGGGGGTAATTTCTGGATCTACTGAACCGATTTTGAAAATTCTGGTACCAGTAGAAAGCGAAATTGTTTGTGAGTGTCATAGGCTATATATTAACCCAAAAAATTAGGGAGTTCCCGTGGGAATTTAAAAAACTTATTTCACGCGGACGAAGTCGCGGGCATCTGCTACTAGCGACATAAATTACACTAAAATCTAGAGTACCTACAGAATGTACAGTCCTGGCCGTGCTAGTTTAATCAAATAATTCAACGGAACAGAATTCATTAGTAAAATATTATTTTCATCATACCTATTCGAAAAACGCATATTGCCTTCAGAGGATAGCGGGAGCAAAGTGTAACTTGTAGGCCCATGGGACTTTTCATTTCTCTCTTCTGATTGGTCCGAAGTCACGTCATCAATTTGTTGATCGAATATACGACTTTGCATTTCTCTGTTCTGATTGGTCCGAAGTCACGTGATCAATTTGTTGATCGGATATACGTCTTTACATTTTATTTAAACTTTAAATATACGTCTAAATATTGTCTATACAATTACATAGAAGGTTGATAGGAGTATCTTCTGATTGGTGCTTAAACGTATAGGTAATGTCCATACATAGTAGGTTGATACTCCTAGCTTTTTTCATACGTAATGATGAAAAATAGTGTGTGTCACTCGGGGCCAAATTTTTTGTTCTCGGGCGGCGTATATTGAATTCCTCGCTACGTTCAGGATTCTACTTTAGAACCCCTCGCTACGCTCGGGATTCTACTATAGAATCCTTCACTTCGCTCTGAATTCAAAATAGCGCCCTCGGGGAACAAAAATTTTCTTTGGCCCCATGTAACACAAATAACTATATCATATTCGGAAAGCGTTTTATTAGCCGCCGGTTATACTTTGATGAAAATTTAATGTCCCTCCCCGGGAACTGAATTGAAGCCGAGGTAATATTCAGAGGAAGATTTTAATTAAACCCGTTCTTCAGCAATAAAAATAAAATTAAGATTCAGTATTTCGATTTTTGTTAAAGCTTCAAGATTTGAAAATTAATTTTCAAAGGACTCCTTTTGAAAAGAGCACGAAATGTAAATTGTGGCGGCTACGGGTTTGCTGTTATGGTTTAATTAACCGACTATGAAAAAGGAGCAGGCAATTTGAATGTCGATGATTTTTCTACCATGTCTACTATAGTACGTGAGTTTTTGTCATTTTTGTAAGCGATAAAACCCTGAGGCATGTCCAGATCGATTGAATACCCACTACTTAACACGAGAATGGCGTTATAGAATTTAGAATGGGTAGAAGCATCTTGAATGTGTTTGTGTTACTTAAGTAAGTAGCATTGGTTAGTGAATAAATTAGGGCTTGATATATTTTTTATATTTGAATGGTTAACCGGCACTGAGCAAGTCTTTTGTACGTAGGATCTAATCCACTCTTCCTGGTCTTGATCGCTTTGAGATGATCTATAAGTTTTTACTTACGTCCAAAACCTTTTCTTAATAATAAAAAAAATAACATACGCGCCGAGTTGAGAACCTCCTCCGGTTCGGTTCAACAAGAAGATTTGTTCGTTTATAAACTTTATATGCTTCAATAGGTATTATAAATGCGAAAGTGTGTCTGTCTGCCTGTCATTCTATCTGCTACGCTTTCATGGACCATCTGTTCAACTAATTTTGTCGAAATTTCGTACACCCGATCCATTAGGATTTTTCAAAAACTTAATTCCACGCGGACGAAGTCAAGGGTCATCATCAGCTGGTTACCCATAAAAATGTGTTAGCATTTCATCGAGCAACGAAGTCGGATTTAATTATTCATATCGTGTATCCTTTGGTTTTAACCCTGAAATTTTTATTAAAGGCCATTTCATTAAGCAACCCTTGACCGCCGTGTGTGCTATTTACGTGGACATTTCGACCGACTGTTTTTAAAAACAATCGTTTACAATAATCGTACGAGTGTAGTGTTATCCTAAAATACTTGGTTTCTTTTTTGATTGATGGCTTGTTTGCCCTTGTTTAATGATTAATTATCGACTAGAAGTTAAAGCCCTTCAAGCGGCGATGGCCTAGCCCTAGTGGTTAAAGGCTAGCCCCACTTGAGATGTAGAGCGCGGCGCGGCATGTAACGGCAAACATTATTAGTATGAGTTTCATAGGTTTACAATAATTGGTCTCCGCTGCGCTCCAATCAATCAACGCGCAGCGGAAACCAATCCTAAATCTATGATGAGTTTGTATGGGGCCGCATCGTGCAGTGCATCTGCTTGCCGCGTCGCTCAAGTGGGCCTAGCCCCATACAAAAAATACGTGCCGCGCCGCTTCGTGCATGTCAAGTGGGGCTAGACCTTCAGACTTCAGCCTCCTATATTTCGATGTCTATTAAATAATAAATAATAATTTATTCATGAGAATGCAAGCGATAGGTATAAAGTTAACATAATTACAGTTTGAGAGCCAAAAATTCTACCAATTAATGGTGTATGAATATTAATTTTGATATTTTATCAATAGTATTCAAAGTAGTGTAAGTAGTAGGTACGTCAAATAAGAATAAATCGTCAAAATTATATTATAACAGTAAAAAAATAAGTAAATTAAATTAATAAAAAGTCATACAAAATTACAATTAATAAAGAAAATTGTACTATTGAAATCCTTTTATCCAGTCTCCTCTAATCCAGCATGCTAGGTATAATCTAAATATATAAAAGGAAAAGGTGACTGACTGACTGATCTCTCAACGCACAGCTCAAACTAGTGGACTGATCAGACTGAAATTTGGCATACGGAAAGATTTTATGACGTAGGCATCCGCTAAGAAAGGATTTTTGAAAATTCAACCCCTAAAGGGGTAAAATAGGGGTTGGAAATTTGTATGAGAATCGAATTTAACGTGAACGCAGCTGCGGTTAAAAGCAAATATAGATGTAACATGTTAATAATTATTGTGGAGTCAAATTTTTAGGTAGTCACTTTTAAAGTTTAAATTCATTTTATATGCATACTAAATAAAATGAAAAATTCCATATCCTGATGAAATTTTAAACTTGCTTGAAAGTTCTATAACTTTTACGTCAGCGCTAATCATGTTACCTTTTTCCGGCTTAAATTATCCGAAGTAGGTATATTATGAGCAAAGACTAAAGGGAAAAATTGATAGGAAATGGAATGTAAAATATGATAATAAACAGAACCACTACAGCCCATTAACGTCCCACAGCTGGGCACAGGCCTCCACTCTCATAGGAGAGAGGGAATTAGAGCTTAGACCCATCCAATCCGGGTTGTCGGGTTTTAACGACTGTTATCAGTTAGTGATAATAACCGGGACCGACGGCTTAACGTGCTCTCCGAGGCACGGGGGTGAAACACCACTAAATCCTCCGGGCTAGAACTGAGAATTTCTAGTCAGAAAAACCCAATACTTAATTATGGCCCTACCCGGGACTCGACCCCCGGACCTCGTCGGCCGCAGTCGAACATGCTAACCACTAGACCAACGAGCCAGTTGTAAATAAATCTAAATAGTACAGAGAAAGTAGTTTTTTTCTCATTGCAAAGAACCCAATATTGGCCTATGTACTTTATACTAGCGCAATATGTGAGCAGGAGCTAATTTCTCTATTACCGCAGTATGTAATAAGCACTCAGTTCGAAGTTTGAACGTAACATTTTCATGTTAACTGCAGTATAAAGATGCAACTCCTCAATAAATCGATGTAGGTTGTGTACTCATCGATTTGGAAGAAAGGTGCATTGAAATTGTAAGTAGGTTAGATTAAGAAATAAACAATAGCATGTGTAAGTTTTCGTTGTAAGTTCTTTTAGTTCGTAAGAGCAAGTATTAAGGCTTCACTGAATAAAGACGTCTTCAACAATATCTCCTTCATATAATACGAACCACACCGAAACGACATAACTTCAAGTATCTAACCATCTAGCTCCATAAATAAGTAGAGAGCAGACGGGTCACCTAATCTGAAGTGATTACCGCTGCCCATTAAAGTTTGCATCCAATATCAAAGCTAAGTTGGAACAACGCCGTAGAGCATGGTTCTACGTTATTTTAGTATATTCATAATCATTGAATAATGTTGCATTGAAGAACTTCGAATTTATTACCAAAGAAGAACTGCACAATACTACTTGAGTTACTCAGATTGCGCGCGTACGCGTGAACGATTTGTAATACAAGTGCAACAAGACGTGTACAATACCTATTCTGTGGTACAACTTCTTCACATTATAATGCAGTGTACAACTTCTAGACACCACGTTGGACATAGCCATCGCTCGTCATTAATTAAGAGGTTTTTGAATCCAAGAATGAACAGTCCTACAATAGGCCACCACGTATCTCGGTCAATTTTTTGTCTAAAATACCTATCTCAGTCCAAAAAAAAGAGACAGGCGAAAAAGCAAAAAAATCAAAAAAAAAAATCGAAATTTTTGCTTTTTTTTTCAACTTTATTTCGACTGTTTTAGCATGGTATTTTTTTTTCAATATTTAAAAAATGCTATTCCGATGGGAAATTTGATTTTGTACAAAAAGTTTTATATACAATATATCGAAATTTTGCTTAGTTTAGGAGATATATTGAAAAACCCAAAAATGGTGCTTATTCGCCCCTATCTTCAATTTCCACCCTCTAATTTAAAAACCCGTGAACGTCTTAGTTCCTTTCTTAATGTTATAATCAATGGCCTACAATGTGTTTTAACATGCAGAGTAGGTAGTGGTACATAAAACCACAAATTGAACGTGATCATTAGTCGTTCAATCATCGGCTCTATTTTTTAATTTTTTTTTAATCCACTACAAGTTAGCCCTTGACTGCGATCTCACCTAATGGGCTAACCTGTTATATTAAACCCATACCCCTATTCGGTTTCGTCTTTGCCGGTAGGTTAACTAGCCACGGCCGAAACCAGGCCAGACCAGGGAAAATTCTGTAATTATAAATTCCCAAATTGGGTCAATTCCCAAATTGACCCAAGCCGGGGATCGAACCCGGGACCTCCGCACATTAAGACAACAGCGCTCAACACTGCGCCACGGAGGTCGTCAATTATACATGAATTCTAAGGTCGGCCGCATAATATATGTTGGCTAACTAGTGCATTAATGACACGAATTTTTAGTAAAGTAACGATTATTTTAGACTAGCTGATGCCCGCGACTTCGTCCGCGTGGTTTAAGTATTTTGATTTCGGCGGGAACTCCTTAATTTTCCGGGATAAAAAGCCTATGACACTCTCCAGGTCCTCAACTACACCCATGCCAAAAATCACGTCGATCCGTTGCTCCGTTGCGGCGTGATTGAAGGACAAACCAACAAACCAACAAACCAACACACAAAAACACTTTTGCATTTATAATATTAGTATGATGATTAGACGATGTTTGTCAACTTTTCACTCAGTTTTTCACACAAGTCTGCGATCGGGTGATGAAATTCGTGTGTTGTGCCGTGAAGGCAAATCCTTTCGACCCGTCAATCAGCCGCTGTGACAGTGGTCGCCCCGGGGAAATACACTAAGTGCTTTCACAGTTCGCACATACTATCTCGTGCCGCGTCCCTACGGGCGAGTTAGCTGGCGTTAGAGCACCGTCTAAAAGCTTAGCCATGGAATTTCTTGCCCGATTAAAACCATTAATGTGCATTTGCTAAGCAAGTTTGTACACTTGAGATCTGCCGTCCACTTAATGGTATTCTAGTGTTGCGTTTTACTGGTGCAGGGTTACCACTGCCATACCTTTAACCCTTCATTAATTGATTCTTGGAGCTATGCAGCCCTAGATTAATAGCCACTTCAGTTTTCGTGATTCAAAGTCACGGTTTCGTAAGTCGGGTCGGTTGGGAATTTTCAAATTTTTCGGGTTGATATATAACCTATGACACTAACAAATAATGTGGCTTTCTATTAGTACCAGATATTTCAAAATTGGTTCAGTAGATCCAGAGATTACCCCCCACAACCTCACAAACTCACAATAACAGGTTTTCACAACGAGATACTAAAAAAACAGGGATTTTAGTAGATTTTATGTCAAATAAAATATCTTCGTGAGAGAGCAAATAAATCCACGTTAGTAGAGGTATGTGATGATTACAACCATGAGATGATGTTCATAACTGGAATAAACCCATGCTTCAAAGATTATACTATGAAAAAAAACCCAGATCAATTCAAAGGCAGCACAGATGTTATCAGTCTCATCATTGGCTGAAATGTATTCGCGCCAAAGTGTCAGTCAACCCGCACTCTGTTATACCTACTCTGTAAGTGTATCATAACAAGTTTCTTGGTTATTTTATTTTATTTTATTGTATTTGTTAAGGAAAACCAACAGCCTATTGTTCTAGATAGTCTTAAAATTAGGTAACATAAAGCTAATGACAGGTTTTCACAACTAGACACTAAAAAAAACAGGGGTACCTGTTGATACACAAAAACAGTTGTTGAGGAAAACACCAGTTGTTAATTAATTAAGGAGTTGCACTTGACTGTATCAATACATTGGTTAGATTTCGACGTACACTACCACATATTACTAGTGTAAAAAGTGTATAAGTGCTGTGTCAGTGACTGGTGCTTGTGCTACTTATCTAGGTCACAAAAACGTAGTGAACACAGTATATTAGAACAAACTAAGGACAGTTAATGAACTGTAAATTAGACGTAGAAATTAATTATAAGTAGAAGTTTAAGCTAAATTAAAATTACTTATTAGCCCATAGGCTAGATGGTAGTAGTCAAAAAAGTTGCCATTATATAAATTGTAATGGAACTTTATGGCAAGGGAAAAAAAAAAACTACACATATTGCCACAAAATTTAAGTCCTCTAAGTAATAAGTAATAAGTAAGTAAGGTTATGATTGCTTCATCATTATTATTATTATTATTACTCTTTATTTGTACACCACAACACAAAAATATAAAAAACACAACAGAAAAGACTAAGAAAGAAGTAGAATACAAAAAGGCGGCCTTATCGCTTAGTAGCGATCTCTGCCAGGCAACCTTTGGATTAGGAGAAGTTAAGAGGAATTCTCCCGGCGATTTCTCCATACAAACACATTTGTCTGTTTCCTCCGTGGATAATTACAATAGAGAAAATATTCTTGCTCCATAAAATCCATATTTGTCCGTGCGATGCTCCTATGTTTTGCTTTTTTCAATAAATTAATTATTTTAAGAACAAGGAACCTTCAAAAATGGCAAAAAATGGCCCAGTTTTCGTGCCATCATCAGAGATCCTGCAAATAAATTTGACGGATATAATCAAAAAAAGAAAAACATACCGGCATAGCCCGAGTCCTTCTTAAATTATTCGTAAAAAAAGAATTAAAATCGGTTATGTTTTGGAGGAGGAAACAGAAAAATACGAGAGTAAGAATTCGACTGTTTTTCATAGGTATTATCGGTCCAAGCTGCAGTTGTCCCTATCGGGTGTTATGGAATTCTATTCAAAGAGCAGCGCGACGGCAGTATAACTGTTCAATACCTATTCTCAAAGTTTCCCGTTCATGCCATATCCTCTTAAGGAGATTAATTTGCGGGTGGTGTATAAAATATATAAACATACAAACAAATACCTACATACTAATACATAAACAGTTACACAAATAATATAACGCTTATAATAAATATAGGAAAACAAACTAATATATATTATGTATTTAATAAACTAATATATATTACATAAACTAATAATAAAAAATTAAAACTAGTCGTCTGTATTATGGTGATAAATAGAAATTCTTGACAGATTTCATCATCATCATCCATCATTTCGAGTTTCAACAGCCTATACTACTAAGCAGAAGCCGCCTCTCAGAATGAAAAGGGTGTAGCTTTTTTCCACCACGCTGGCCAAGTGCGGATTTGAAGACTTCACACACCTTTGAGAACACCATGAAGAACTCTCGGGCATGCAAGTTTCCTCACGATGTTTTCCTTTGCCGTGAAAGCGATATTTAATTGCTTGAAAACGCACTTTCTTTTTTTTTATCCACTACAAGTTAGACCTTGACTGAGATCTCACCTGATGGTAAGTGATGATGCAGTCGAAGATGGTAGCGGGCTAGCCTGTTAGGGGACGGGGACTTAACTACGAATAGTGCGCTTCTCTAACCGTATAGAAGGCTGGGCATATAAACCAGCACGCAATCACCGCTATGATTGTAGTAAGTAAATAATGGGTTTAAAATAACTGTCATACCCCTAAAAGGTTAGACCGCTACCATCTTAGACTGCAACGTCACTTACCATAAGGTGAGATCTCAGTCAAGGGCTAACTTGTAGTGGATAAAAAAAAAGAAAGGTTAAGGTGAGATCTCTTATTTTCTTCTTATTAACTTGAAATAAAAAAAGGAGAACCCTAGTAATGTGAAAGCCCGATCGATTGAAAAGTAGACGCATTACGCTGCACAAAGAAATTGTGGGAAATGATACTGTAAAATGGTTTCAGCTTTAAAAGTACCAAGTCCCACTCGATACAGCTGCAGCCTGAACGTTTCGCAGAACTGCACATTAATTTTTCAGCGTCGCCCGCCGGAAGCTGTCGGTACGCGGCAAGATAAATTGATACATCATGGCCGGTAGATAACATCTCGACAACGGTTAAGCTTGTAGCTATAGGAAGTAATAGCCGGTTTACACGGTCCGGCGAATCTCGCATTTGAACTTCCCCGCCCCGGAAACAAGAAAGGAAGAAGAAATTGTAAAAGTGTATCCGATCTTGTGTAAAGGAATTGTTAAATGGAATTCAAAGTAAATAGTTCTTATCTTTAGGTCTGTTTAAAACTTAAGCTTTAAAGAATTCCTTTCTACTTTTATGTACCTATTTGAATGTACCCAATGTTTTTTTGTATTGCAATTTGTATTAGTAAAACTAAGTAAAGTACGCCAATAAAGTAAATAATTTACGGAATAAGTAAACTTTATGGAATAGTTTAAACTCATACTCTCTAATTTTTTTTTGAAAATCAGTACCTAATATATATTTATGTTTTATAGTGTTTAAGTATTTTATAATTATTGTTCTAGATCGCTGTTGATTTTGCTAAAACAATAAAAATATAATTTCAAATAATGAAAATCAAAAAATTATAATAGTTTTGTATGCTAAATTTAATAGTATATTTTTTAGGTATCTAAGGGATGCACGTTTAATACTCGTAGTTTATTTGAGTAAACTGCAATAAAGTGATTTCAACATTTACGTGCTAAATTATAAATATCTACGTGCGAAAAATTGAAAATGTATATCTCAAGCGCTTGCTGGCCAGAAACATACCTACATTAAATCCGTACCGTGTAGAGTGGCTATTAGGTTTTATTCTAACTTTGTGTGCGATAAAAATGCAAGCCTTTTTAAAGTGAAGATTTACCGTTATTTTCTGTTTGTTGTTTGCGGTTCATTATAGCAATTTATGCTGTGTTAACAGACTTTTTTAAAAAACTACGCTACATTACTTAGAAACTATTAGAAGAACCTACTTAGGTTGGACGTTTTGTTAAACAAGGTTGTTACTCTTGTAACTTTTTGTAGAGTCAGAGCCCGCGCGCACGGGCAACTAAAAGTTGCCCGGCTTTTTTTACACGGGCAACCTAAAGTCGTCGGGATATCAATTCCATGGACGTTGCACTCCGACAGAAAGTTGCCGTCAAACTTGCAATATGGGAATGAAGCAAACTTTTAAGACATGGAAAAATATAACACGCAACGGCCACAAATTATCGATGCTTTTAGTAAATTGAATAATGTTTTAATCTACGAATAATAATATCTGTATTATTCGTAGCTTTTAATTTTAGGAATCGACGTTTGAGGGCATTGACACTCTTCGACCATAAATAAGTTAACACTGACTGACATAGGTATATTAGTTCCTAGATGATGCCCGCGACTTCGTCCGCGTGGATTAAGGGTTTTTGATTTCCGCGGGAACTCCCTAATTTTCCGGGATAAAAAGCCTGTGTCCTTCCCCGGGATATAACCTCCCTCTATACCAAATTTCAGCTAAATAGGTTGAAAAGATGGGCCGGGAAAGCGTAGCAGACAGACAGACAGACACACTTTCTCATTTATAATATTAGTATGGAAGTATGGATATGGATAACTGAGCGCGACTTCTCTCTTCAATGTGACATACTCTATGTTTGTAAAATCGGTTCATCTGTTTGGGAAGTTACGATGCCACATACAGATACACACGTTAAAACTATAAGACCCTCTGCGTCGGAAGTTAAAACCTAGTACCTACCTATTCCTGCGTATCTACGATTATACCAGAATGTGATCAAAATAAATAATCACTTTACACACACACGATTTATGTTCCCCTTCACAAAAGCTATGACCCCTTGCCTAACATATCCCTTTAGGCTGTAAACCGAAATCTGTATGTTGAAAAGGCCGACCCGTGTGATAAAGTGGCACAATTGGGGCGAGCCTGAAAAATGTTGCTAGATTTATAAACGCTGCCTGTATCGCTTGATTGATGTCTGCAGGTAAGTTGTGTAAATAAACCAAGAAAGTATCTTAATTACTTATTACATGAGTATTAGTGTTTATAGTACATTGTTACCCTAGGGATGAAAGTAACTTATTTAGTCCCGAGACGGGGTTTGGCGCCCGAGCGTAGCGAGGGGGCCTATAGTTCGAGGGACTAAATAAGTCTTTCATCCCGAGGTAAACACTGTGCTTTTCATTACGAATATAAGGAAAGTCAAAATAAAAAGTCTATGAATCAGTTGTCTTTACTTTATGAATAAAGTCTATCTTTCTTCTTGTCTATGGATGCACTCGGGTATAAAAAAAAAAAAAAAAAAAAAAAAAAAAAAGTCGTGTTACATTTGAACTCAAAATTCAGTTGAAAACGATTCTCCCTAGGGCTGAAAAGTATTACTTTCAACCCGCTTCTCAGGCAACTTCAAACCTACTTTCCGTGTATGAGTAACGAAAATTACTTTTTTGTATTCGTTGTTTGAAGCGGTGATAGTCATTCACTCACCCATATTAGGAAGTGATATAGTCTTTGACCATTTTGAAGCGAGAGAGTGTTTGTATCGGTTGAAAAGTTCAATCCATCTACAATTTCATGAATTGGATGTCATGTTACGACGCAAACAGAGGGGTGTTATAAGTTTAACGCATGTGTTTGTGTATTTATGTACGAGTATGACTCAAGAAATCCTATTCAGCCGTTTGAAAATCATCAACTCTTTTCTAGTTAATAAAGGGATCTTTGGTAGGGGTAAACTTGTGGATTCGCGTCACCGACATGCTCGCGTTGTTACAGAGACAAGAGGTCTTAATTTTTTTTAAACTTTAATACTAAAATTCTAATTTATAAGTTTTCACTTCTATCGACCCAGTCCCTATGACTGCCAATTTTTTTTTAAATATTTAAATTACACTTGTTAAATAAAAAATTAGGAGTTACTGAGAGCAGTCCAAAATCCAGATTTAAAAAGGAGGCCAAAGTAACATCGCCAAAAAATATGGTTAGTTGAGAACCTCCTCCTTTTTTATCAGTTAAAAATGTACACAAATTAATGCGTATAAAATACACACGCATATCAAATTTACATATATTTAAGCTGTAAAGTGCCATCTGTATGTTGAAAGGGCGGGTCGCAGTGATAAAGTGGCCTGATCTCGGCGAGTCTGAAAAATATCCGTGATTTATGGCCGTTGTGCCCGCTGGACTGGTATTTCAGCCTTGATTGAGATTATTATATTTCTGGATTGATATTTTAATCATGATTGAGATAGTATCTACGTATATGAAAAGGTAATCTGTAGTAGTCTGTTCCGTTTTGCATCATGCAGCTTTTGCATCAATTACTTATTGTCAATCCCAATTGTTGCCACTGGCTAAATTTATTGTATTCTTGTTCCTAGCTCTATGGTTTGTTATGGTTGTTGTTATTGTCGGTTGTGCTATTAACCCTATATTACTCTTTAAAAATTACTATTATAGAACTCGGTGGACGCAAGAACGCGACATGTGAAAGTCCCTGCAAGACACCTAAGATGTTCAGCAGTGTTACGTGTAGTATTATTATATCTGTGGCAGTGTTCAAAAGCACTTATTAAAGTCGACTTGATTGAAAAAAGATTTGAGTTATAAAAACGACGACGACGACGACTAACTTTATTTCCAATATGGCCGCGTGACTCCAACTCTAAAACAAACTGAGTTTTTGAAAAGCCTCTGTTGGGGTTCTTCGTTAGTTATAGAGAGAACCCATACCTATGTAAAACCCTAGATCAACAAATCAAAACAGTTATCAAAAATCTGATTTTATTAGGTACACGCTGACAACCTGAACCTTGAATGCGATCTCACCGGGGGTATATGAGGATGTATTTTAAGGTTAAAGCGGGCTAACCTGTACGGGGTATGGACTATGGATGCATACCTACTTATTCCTAAACGGCTCCTACGTGGTATCCTAGCCGAACGCTAAATCTGAATCTGAAAATCTTAAACTAGGTACCTGTCCTACCTGTATCTACCTGTGTACCTAGACACCTGTCGTCCAGACAAATTAGTGTGAAATTCCAGTGCTGGGAATTGAACTCGGGACATTCCGCTTAGGTATAGAACCACAATATTCAACAGAACGGCAGAGAGGACGTAAGGTCGTATGTAAAATATACCCATAAAGTTATACACGACCATCTGCATATCCAAAGGCGTCTGGCGTGCCTGAGTGATAAACCGATGTAATTGAAGGTAGCGTGAAAAACGTAGCGGCTCACGACGGTCACAATAGCCCCGTGTATCACCTCCACTAGTACACTGAAAAAAATAATTAGTAAAACTAATTGCTTTTTCGGTAATATACATTGCTTTGGCCAGTAAAAATGGAGCCTATTGTCCAAACAAGTTCAAGTAACCGAAAAAAAAACATTTGAGTTATAACAGTAGATTTTACCGGTTGACTATTCTTACTGTTTGTAAGACAGTAAGTAAGAAAGTAATACTTAGTATGAACTGTTTATTTCAGTAAACTTTAAAGTTCAAACAATTAAAATAGCTGTTTAGCTCCTAACTATATTCTAAAAAAACTGTTCTGAAGCAGTAAAAATAACTGCTACAATATCAGTAAAGCTCTGAAAACGGCAATACTTAAAAAGAACCTTTTGCTTCAGTAAACATTAATGTACAAACAATTGAAACAACTGATTAGCTTCTTACTGTTTTTTGCCCATTTCAACGAACTGTCAGTAATCAATTACTTTTACAAAAAATCAGTTTTTTTAACCGAATTAAATTTTACTGTGCCAAAACAGTAAAAAGTCTCGTGCTATTTTTTTCAGTGTAGATTGATTATACTGGGGGCTTACTACCATCGCTTATCGCAGTACATATTTTATTGAATTGTTAGTTTTATGTTACGTACCTTGACGTCCCTAAAACCATAGTAATATTATAAAAGCGAGTGTGTTTGTTTGTCGTGTACAGTGTTTTTTACGCTAGCGTGGTAGGCCGAGACTACGATGGCGTGATGAATTAGACAAATTTCTAGTTGAGTGGCCCATCGAAGCGCAACATAGGGAGATGTGGAAAAATCGGAGTGAGGCCTTTGCCCAGTCGTGGGACAGTACAGACTAGATTAGATTAGATTAGATAGATTAGTGTTTGTTTGTTGGTTGGTTTGTCCTTCAATCACGTAACAGACCGACAAACTTTTGCATTTATAATATTAAGTAAGTATGATCTTGATATTTTGATTTTGTTCCCCCTTCACCTTTCTACTATCGTACCGCAAGGCATCGTCAGGGCCTGCATCCGTATATAGTTGAAATTCCACGGACGCGTACGAAGCGATTTGCTTCTTCGTTTCTAATTCGAACCGCTAGGATATGGAACGCCCTACTTGCTTCCGTTTTTCCATCCGCTTATAATATTGGTATCTTCAAATCAAGAGTGAAACTAAAAAGGCTTCTTCTAGACAAGTGCGCTCTACCTTAGGCTGCATCGCTACTTCCAGCAAGTGTGAATAAATTAAAAAAAATATATGGATTTTTCATTACAACTATCATAGTCTACCTATCTACTTATTGTTCAGAGAATGATATTCAATACAAACCATCTAGGTTTGACCAGACCACCATATATCCGTTTTATAAAACAAATAATTTACAGGTTTGGCTCCGTTTTAAAATACAAATAACTACCGCATTTATTTTGTGGAAATAAAAATGTTTACGGTAATTGGCGATACTCTACGTCACAGATGTGGGTTCCACCACATTGAATTTAAGTCTGTTTCACATTAAGTACCTTTAACAAATTAAACTTTTCAACAGATACGTATTTACCCGTGAAATTCAGTGAACTACATTTTTACATGGGAATCCTTTGAAGCGATTTGATTAAAAATAAACGCATTTTCCTAAACACGCTTCTCCAACCTAACGTGTATTATCTGTGCTTTCAACAACTTATTTATGAGCATAAAGTAGGTAGTTACTTAATACTTATTTAATTCTGCGTCTTAATAATGCGTCTGCATTAATTAAAAAGAAAATGACTTTAAAAAGAGATAATGAAATTAATACTACATCGTAAATAGATTGCAAAAAAAAAATGGCACTTGCATTAGCTGTTATTACTGCAATTGTTGTGAATAGTTGATTGCGATCGTCACGTTTTCCTACCTGTCAAACTACGATGATAGGCTCATCTATAATTTAGGGTGTGTTCCGAAATACACTGCGAGCACTGTAAGTCCCCAGTAAAGAGCACTGACAGTGCTCGCAGTGCTTATATCGGAACACCCACTTAATCAGCAGGGCGATTGTGTAAAACCGGCATCAATCATTGTTACAATCTTAATTGTTTTGATTGGTAGAATTTGTGTTATTTTGGCTGCGCCAATGGATTTTGGCCAATAGTGGAAAAACGTTAACCAATCAGAGGTGATTGCGATCGTTACACTGTAGCTCTGTCATTTTTAGCCAATCGCCCTGCTGTATTGATAGGCATTGATAACATAATTAAAATATTAAATTTTATTACAATTTGTTTGTAGTCTCTAGCTATTATTAACAACCTATTATAAAACACATATATATATTATAATATATAATAACAATTATTATAAAATTCTTTAGTTTTCAACCACACAGTCGTCTCGCATGCCCGTTCCGCGTACTATTGTTGATTGTGATTTGATTGTATTTCCTTGCAGTGTGCACAGAGCTTTACATTCTGTAGTTGTGGAAATGTTGAATTTTATTTAAATGAAAGCTTGCGGCTGTTCCAGTTTCATGATTAATTGCTTCCTTGTTAACGTGTGGCTATTGTGCTTTAATTTATCAGTTTCATGCTTAAAAGCGTACTGTTAACGATACCGTTGATTTTTCGAAGGTTTTTCATTCCTTACCTTTTAATTAATAAATTTTGAAGTTACAAGTATTATAATAACAGTTATAATCACCTCAACCTATTGCCGGCCCAATACGGAGTACGGGTCTCCTATCGAAAGGTATAGACGTGGTATAATACCAGTATATAGTGGTATAGTACCAGTATATAAATTAGTACTATTACCTATTCTGTTATAATACTACTAACTTTAGCAAGTTTAGCAAGTTTAGCAAGTGTAGAATTTTAGTTACTCATTCTATTTCAATGACCACAGTAGTAGGTACAGATTGGCAGACTTCTCAGAAAATTACAAAACATTTGTGAGTATACACAGTAAAAAATGAAAAATTGGCTGTTTCCATGATGATTATTAGGCAACTATAGTCCGTGAAACTCGAAATCTGACCCGGTGGCCAAAATTGGAACTAATTTGTATGCCTGTTAAGTTTTTGTTTTTATTTAGTTTTTAATAGATACTAGCGGCGCTGACACCCGGTCAGATAAGTTAACAATACGAGTAATATTAACATACGCGCTCGAGATTACATTCTTGAAAATGTAACAAAATATCACTAAGAAAAAGAGTTTTAAATAAACTAACAAAATCGTAAATACTAACTCCTCGATAAAGATGGTGGAATCGAAACAGCTTTGGTTTGTATCATTTATGGCAGCCATTACATTACCGCACGAGAGCAAAAATGAATAACACTTTTTTAGTAGTTTAAGTTTTAAATAGCGGTAAAGCAAGAGCCACTTACAAGCAAATGCTACTATATAATCCGTAAAACATAACTGACCCGCTGGCCAAAATTGGAACTTTCTCCGTTGAGTTATTTACTTTATGTATCCATGGTAACACTTTTCGTTCGTAAGGAGTAAACTCCAGTCGTGCGTCGGAGCTGTCACACATTTTTTTGTTTTTATTATCTTTTTAATAGATACTAGCGACGCTGACATCGGGTCAGATAAGTTTGACGGAGTACATAACAATGAGTAATAATACTTTTTTAGTACTTAGTTTAAGTTTTAATAGCGGTAAAGCAAGAGCCACTTTGCCAGCAAATGCAACGTACCTACTCACGAATTTATGGCGTAGTGTACAATGATGATTATAAACTTATTTACGTTCACGTAGGTACAGGCAGGTACGAGCCAGTGCGTGTGTGACGTGTAATTAGGGAGATTGCCCGCGCGCCCAGGGACTGCAGCTGATATTAGTCATTTGACTGACTGCTTCAGCCTTTTGGGAGGCGACTGCCGACTGAAATAGTGTTCACGCACCTTTCGGTTGTACTCATGTTCATAACATTGTCGCACAACTGAAATCACGGGACAAAATGTTCGGAGATTGTCAGGGACCAGTAGGGCTAGCATGCGCACAACGAGTAAAATAATTATGTCTACCCGTTATCTCTATTTGTCTACCGAAGCTAACATGGTTACTTGTCTCGTTACGTCAAAAGTAGAGATAAAAGTAATATTTCTTATCTGTGGTATTTTTCTCTACGAACCCTTGCATGCCGACTATTTTTTTCTTGTAATATACCACATTTTGTGCATGTTAGGGTAAACGAAAAATTAGCTGGCATCTCTCTCTCTCGTTGCGAGATATCTCGTTGCGCGTATGCTAGGCCTGCTGCAGTGAAAAAATTTTATTTTTCATAACATGATGCCCGCGATTTCGTCTTTGAAAAATCTTTCTTCCTTTCTTTGATTTGGGTTTTTGAAAATACTTTTGAGACTTTTTGGGACATGTCTACACGTCGTGAACAATAGCCTTCCCCGGGATGCAAACTATGCCATGGACAAAATTTCGTAAAATCGGTTAAAAAGATAGACCATGAAAGCGTAGCAGAGACAAACAGACGGATCGGTGAGATAGACTCACTTTCGCATTTAGAAAGTGTATCTGTTTGTCCAGGCGTTCGACTGGGCGATTCTGTTATCGAACCGACCCGGTTGGTTCGACCGGCAATTAGATCGTACGTAGTTGATTTGATGAATTAAAATAATTTAATTGTTTTCGGGGTTCTTAAAAATCGATCGGACGGACCCAATGAAAAAATACTAACTAATCATACCTGCGTCACTTTGGTTAAAATTGTCTATTTAGTCACTAATAAAATAAAATATCATCATCATTAAGAAGCGGAGTGCTTAATTTTTAAATAGTATTTAAATAGTTTTTAAATAATAAAAAAAGCTTAATATACTTTTGAAGATTACCTACGTAAATGAAAAGAGTATTTGACGCGCTCTAGCAATGCTAAGGACAGCGGTTACATATGTATAGTACTTATACATTAATGAAATTGTAAATTAATTTTTTCAAAAGAGCAAACGCCGAGTTTTTTGTGGTTCTTCTCGGTAGGAATGGCATTCCGAACCAGTGGTAGATTCACTCGACGATTCAAAAGTACTTGTAAAAGTTTATTTGAATAAAAAACATAATATGAACTTTGAATTTTGAATTTTTGGAATATATTATAAACTAGCTGATGCCCGCAACTTCGTCCGCGTGGATTGAGGTTTTTCGGTTCCCGCGGGAACTCTTTAATTTTCCGGGATAAAAAGTAGCCTATGTGCTATTCCAGACTATAATCTATCTCTGTGCCAAATTTCATCCAGATCCGTTCAGCCGTTGGAGCGTGATTGAGTAACAAACATCCATACATCCATACATCCACACATCCATACATCCATACATCCATCCAAACTTTCGCATTTATAATATTTATTTGATAAGCTACTTGATTCAGAAGTTGGTACACTGTACATAATACAGTATGATTAATATAATTAGCGTAGCACTATGCGGGCTTATTGTGAAGCGTTGGCAACAATGCATACGGAACCCCGTCTTTGTTCAATTTGTAAACAACGGAGGAGTTCGCCTCCCCAGAGTAAGCGAATTATTATACTTACCTACTTTGAGTTACATATTACAAGAACATTGTGTGTATTCCGAAATACCTACTTACTGCTACTACTGGATTTAGAAATGGCGACACTGGCGCTGTGGTGAGTGGTCCTGGGTTCGATCCCCGATAGGTACAGTTTAGGAATTTATAATTTCTGAATTTTCTCTGGTCAAGTCTGGTGAGGTTACCGGTAAAGACGTGCCGGCAAGCGACTAAGCGTTCCGGTTGGTTGCCGTGTAGAAACGGCTGTGGGTTTAAAATATAACTGCCGTACCCATATCAGGCAAGATTGCAGTCAAGGGCTAACTTATAATGGAATAATAATAAAAAAGAGGCATCGCGTGGAACAGCAGGCCTTATAGCAATTTGTGGTCCCAACCGTGCCTATCGCGTGTAGTCTAGTCCTTGAGATGCACGGAGCGGCGAGGCACGTATTATTTTGTATAAGTTCGTTGAGCATCTCCTTGCCGCGTCGCTTTAGTGGACCCAGCTCCATAGTCATACAACCTCACACAAAGAATACTTGCCGCTACGTGCCGCGCCGCGCCGCGCCTCTGTAGATATACAATATACATATTAGCATTTGACCACGTAACGTTGCGCAATGCTTTGCATCGTCCTGAACGAGCGGTAGGGCTAAATAAGCGCCAGCTCTTGACTTGAGCAACAAGTTGTGTCTAACCGCCAATGCTTCGCAATAACATACTCTTTAGTAGTACAATTGAATAAAGACGGTTCAGCGCGCATTGTTCCAAGTGAGGCTACAATAGGGTATTTGACTGTATTAAAAATATCGTTTCTGCTGTTGCCATCCTAATAGATTATTATTTTTAAGTAATATTCCATTTGACCGAACTAAAAAATAATGTATTGTTTTTCTATAAAACATGAAATAAATTAATTAATTTTCGATCTATGTTCACGTGATCGTAAACGCTCTATGATTGGTTGAATCGTTAGTGACGTAACTATCTAGTAAAATCTAACTGTGGTGTAGTAAATTCGAACAATTACGAGTGTTTTTCCGTTTTTCTTTATGTTTCTGTGCTTTTTATTGTTTCAATTAGTCATTACCAACCATACTTTTCCTAATTAATAGTTTAGGAACCCAATTATTTTAAAGCAGATAGTGGAAACCTCTCAAAAGATGATGCATTTATAATTGGACATTTTTCAAAAATAACCCTGATTTCTATGCTGCAGAACTAAAAAATGACAAAACTGCCTTGTAAGTATACTAGGAATATATTTCTTAAACAAAGCAATTTATTGTATTAATACCTTTTCGTCCAAGAATAAAACCTAACATTCGCAGAATTAAGTACTTACTAGGTTATATTATTTACTAACATAGATCGTGATATTAAGTTTTGGTTTCTTTCTTTATAGAGCTTCGAGAGTCTTATCGCTGTTGGTTATGTCCAGCTACATCGCGAATCTGTCATTTGTACACTCAAATGCAAGATATGTCCCAAGCACAAAGTGAGAGCAAAATCATATTCTGTAACTATGATAGTAGATGAAGACAAAACTCAATTTATAAGTTGTGAGTGCTATGATTGTGCTGCATCCACTGGAGGCTGCAAGCATGCTGTTGCCTTTTTGATGTGGACTCACCAGCGTAGTGAACAACCTTCATGTAGGTACCTCTCTTGAGTGCTACGGAAAAGAAATTACTTTATCCAGAGTAGGCACTACCATGAAATTTATTACAGTGGAGCAATTATCTAAAAAACACACTCAACATTCTTCAACATCATCTTTTAGCAGTAATGAACTCCTATCAGTTTCTTCTTAAATTATGTAATATGTGGATAGGTATAATAAAAATCATATTTCTATTTCATTGTTTTATTTATCAAACTCACTCGAACTCAAATGTTTTTTTTTTCAAATAAACTTTTACAAGCGCTTTTGAATTGTCAAGTTAATCTACCCTTGGTTTGGAATACCATTCATACCGAGTATATCTTTTGTCACATTCATAGGTTGTACTGCCTTGTTTCTGTGACGCATCTTTAAATAATCTATTTGGACAGATTTGTCAGCAGTTGCGATTGGTTGAGTGTTTATTCCTTTATCGTGATGTGTTTGTGGTTTCTGAAAAGACAAAATATTCATTAAAATTAATTTTCTATACTACAGAAACAGTACCTTAACTTACTGACAATCAATGCAAATTGCACAGCCACCTGGTGGATCTACAAACATACTAAAATTATACATCAATGTCTACAAACTTGGAATTTTGTATGTAGGTTGTCTCTCGGTGAAGAAAGGATTTTCTGGAATTCCAAAAAAAAACCTAAATCCATACTGATTAAGTCAAAAAATCAAATCAAAATCTGAGAACCCTGTGATTATCGGGAACAATAAGTACCCTATGTCCTTCCCGGGATGCAAGCTATCTGTGTACCAAATTTCACAGATGTGTGAGCTGTGAAGAGATAGCAAAACAACTAATACAAACGGACATGTCTAACCTCAAACAGAACAGGTGAAGTAGGTACACATTTTTAGACCATTATATAATTATATTTAGTAATAGTTTGTTAGATAGATAGTGTAAAACTCACATCAAAGCGATCCTCGCAAAAATAAACACTTAAAGTGACCCTCAATGACCACTATGGGGTCTCTTCGAGCAAGTTGCAACCACTTCTTCCGTAACTTGGCTTTCTTTGGAACACTTCTAAACAGTTTACTCTGGAGTTTTTGTAGACTTGTTTGTACATTGCAGTAGTATGCACACCACACACCATTGGTAAACCATAGTTTTATAAAAACAATCTCTAAAACAAAGTTTTTATCAAGGGAAACTGAAATATCACACACTTTGTTTACGTTTTTACTATATAGTTACGTCATAGAAGTCATGTCACCCAAATGTTGTCAAAGGGAGCGTTTACGCGGCAATTTATTTTTTGAATTTATTTTTGAGATTTCTATATAAAATACTGAAAATTAAGACGAAATAAATATATTGTTAGCTATAATAAAGCATTATTAACAATATGCGACTATTTTCTAAAAGCAGTCAAATACCCTATGAGCCCGCATAACGCGAGATAATTGAGTTAATCGCGTCCGAGTTACGAGAGCTCAAAACCTAACAATAATATTATTTATTATTTTTTGTTTACTCATTATTTTTTTGACAGAAATAACAATTTCTGTTAAGTGTAAAGTTTATTTAAAAAAAACTAGACGATGCCCTTTCGTTAACTTCGTCCGCGTTAGTTAAGTTTTTGGATTCCCGCGGGAACTCTTTAATTTTCCGGGATATAAAGTAACCTATGGCCTTCCCCGGCACCGAGTAGTTCTGTGTTCCCCGGGATACAACCTATCCCTGTACCAAATTTCATCAAAATCGGTTGACCAGATGGGCCGTCAAAGCGTAGCAGACAGACAGACAGACACACTTTCGCATTTATAATATTAGTATATTATGGATGTATTTATGACTCCATTCCATGACTCCGTTGAATACGTTCGGCGAGTGATGGTTATCTTTTGATGTTAAATATGAAAACCCAGAAAATTCGACATTAATAAATCCGTAGGTAGGTACTAACTAATAATATAGATGTGAAAGTTTGACTTTCTGTCTGCCACGCTTTGACAGCCCATTTGTTCAAATGATTTCGACCTTGGAACAGCGATAGGTTATATCTGCTGTGATCTAGGCTACAATCTAGGCTAGGATCGAGCTTGTTTTGGACTTTAATGACATCCTTCTGTGAAAGCGTCATCGCACTAAAGGAAGCTGCGGAGCGGGAACGTGAGCTGGACGATAATGCTCCACCGATCCGCAGAAGAACACAGGGTGGAAGAAGGCGACGATATGCTCACCTTCTCCCGCCATAGTGTAGGTGTTAGGTGTCAATGACCCTATGCCGGTTAACGTCGAGCCTGTGGTCGAGCCGTCTCAGTCGTATCCAACATTTGGGACCCTGGCACGGTTCATTCTAGACGCGCACTGTGCCGCTGGTTTTTTAGTGGGTATTATGATCTGTGAGTCCCACATAACCGCTTAGTGCGGTATGCGTAAAAGCATTTATCCAGCGATAAAAAAAAAGGCTAGGATCGAGCTACAAGGAATGCTGCTTTTTATCAAAACAAACTTTACAAATCGTACACAATTTATGCGCGCGCTCAGTGTGTTTCAGGTATTAAATACAGCCTAAAGAAAAAAGCGCCATTTTTCAAACCGACTTGACGAAGGCCGTTGGTTCCCGATTCCGCTTTATTTGTAGGTACATTATTAAACATTCCTTTGTTCTTCAGTACTTGATCGACCTAAAAAGTATCCTTTGAATAAATTATTGCAAACGCTTAACTTTAATTATTTTTTGTTGTATGAATTTCGATTCTTTTCTCGTAAAAGTCTTTGAAGTTGTTGGGAAAACACTTCCGTGACTATGCTCTCTTCTCTCAATCGTATATTTTACTTCAAAAGTTAAAATCAGTGTTCAAGTACTTCCTTACATCATGTTCAGGGAATTCCTTCTCATTTCAACGCATCGCCGACCTACTGAGCACGGGTCTCCTGTCAGAATGAGAAGCGTTTGGACATAGTCCACCACGCCAACCAAGTACGGATTGGCCGACGTTACACACGTTTGAGAACATTAATGAAGAACTCTTGGGCATGCAGATTTCCCCACTATATTTTCCTTCACTGTTTAGCAAGTGATGCTTAGAGTAAATGAAAAAAGTAGTAGTATATACCTAGTAGTGACTGATTCTTTTATACTTAAACAAAATGATGCCCGCAAATAATTCCGCGTGGATTTAAGTTTCAAAAATCCCGGGGGAACTGTAGTATTATTTCCTTCCTCCTTAAAATAGGATCTTCGCCCCACGATCCCAGGGTTTCAACACCAAAAGGCACAAAAATTAACTGTTAAATTTTTCAGGATAGAAGGAAGCCTACGAGTATGTTAACCCAAAGGCTCTATGCAAATAAAATTCCGACTGAGTTTATTGTGAGTTCTTCTCAGACCAGGGCGCGTTTGGAACCTCGTAGCTTAAGTACCGCCATCACGTCTCATACGATATTTTATTGACGTTCAAAAAGTGTACTGTGTAAGTCGGTATACCAAATTCTTAGAATCCGCGTCGTTCTATAGCAGCGTGATTGAAGAACAAACCAAGAAATCTACAACCAAAAACATTATTATGTACTTATTTAATATAATGTACATGAAGGGAGGAAAGAGAAGTAAACGGAAGCAGCTACGTGGCGCTTGCGATTCGCTCCAATACATTATAATCCCGAATGATTTATATAGAGCAATAAATATCTCCTCTCTAATTCATGCTGCGCTCGTATAATTCATACCGAATGTGAATACTAATAAAGACGTTGCCTTTGTACTCGAATGTAGCGGGTAATGTGCGCAGAGTTTATAAAGTTAGGGTTGCCCGGGAAGTACCCACCGAATTAGCACAATTTTTTAGGATATAGATTGTCCGTGTGGCGCCTTCTTCAGGAGACTTAAAGTTAGACACTAAATCAAATTTTAGTGTTGTACGCTACAACCTTTTGAATTCGCAATTCAATTTTCCGTAATAAAAAGTGATTGACCGTATGCGTATGGTATGCGTAGTGTAAGCTATCTTCTTGTGTCTTTCAGGCTTTCACTATAAGATCTCTTTATTGTTTGAGTTGTGGTAGGCATAACTGAACTGACCTTATATTATGTACTAGCTGATGCCCGCGACTTCGTCCGCGTGGATCAAGGTTTTTTGGTTCCAGCGGGAACTCCTTAATTTTCCGGAATAAAAAGTAGCCTGTGTGTTATTCCAGACTATAATCTAAAATATAAAAAGTAGGTTGTGTCATTCTCTGACCCCTAAACTACCACTATGCAAAAAATCATGTCGATCCCTTGCTCTGTGAAAAACAGAACTATTCCACGGGAACCGTAAATTTTTCCGGGATAAAAAGTAGCCTATAATCTGTAAATGTGTTCTAGACTATAATCTATTTTTGTGCCAAATTTCATCCAGATTCGTTCAGCCGTTGGGGCGTGATTCAGTAACAATCATCCATACATCCATACATCTATACATCCATACATCCATCCAAACTTTCGCATTTATAATATTTATATGTATTTGATTATGTGATTTATACATAAGTATGGATTGAAAGTAATGTCCATAAATCATGAAAGCATCTAGCAAATATTTCTTACATATATATACTTTACTGTTTTACTAATATTCGCCAATCGACAAAGTAAAAAGGTTTAGGTTTTATAAAATGATGAAGGGCAGAATTAAACTGCGTTGCGTTTCGAATTCTGGCCAAAAGATCATACAAAGATAATCTACCCATACTGCCCGGGTAATCCTAACAGTGCCCGATATGTTAACTTTAACCGCAGCAGAAAACTGACGTAATTGAGGATGTATACCATGTCTTGGTCGAATGTGTCCGAAACGAGTTGGAAAGATTTAATTTTAAGACTAGATTTAATATTGATTTGCGGGATTTGTCTGTATGTAACAGTGTCCTGGCTTACCCCTTATCAGAGGAGGCCAGGGTTCTGTACGAGATGTATAAAACATATGTTAAGCGTAGGCAGTGAAATAATGATTTTGTTCCTATGAGGGTGGCGTGTTCAATATTGAACAAACCCTCTTTAATAAATAAAGATATTAAAAAAAAAAAAAAATGTTATAAGATTTTCTTTTCTCCGTTCCAGAAGATCATACAAAGATAATTTACCCATACTGTCCGGGTAATCTTAACATTGCCTAATATGTAATTTTAACCGTAGCAGAAAACATAATTGTTATAAGATTTTCTTTTCTCCGTTCCAGAAGATCATACAAAGATAATTTACCCATACTGTCCGGGTAATCTTAACATTGCCTAATATGTTAACTTTAACCGTAGCAGAAAACATAATTGTTATAAGATTTTCTTTTCTCCGTTCCATCAGTTTGTAACGCAATCGTAAAGCGATACATTTTTGGGGACTATATCGTTATTGCCCCAATATCGATAAATTTCATCCCTACCTATGCTCCCTTTATTCCTATGATAGATGCGCTGAACTTTCATTTTTGGGGAAATCCCGTCATTTCTTCGCCGTGATATATCGCTGTAATATAGAGTTGACTGTTTTGGACATTTTTATTGAACATCTTTTATTTTATGATGTTTCTATTATTTTCTTCTTCAGCGGCGATAGCCTAGTGACTAGTGGTTAATACTTTGGCCTTTTAGTCGGTGATCTAAGGTTTGATGCCCTGGCACGCACCAATAATATTTCGAAGTTAGTAGTAGGTACCTATGCTCGTTTCAAGCAATTGAATAGCAACTAACTATGACTACGTATTAATAAAATATATTTTTTTATTCAAGGAGTAAATTTTTACAAGTGCTTATGAATAGTCGGATGAATCTACCACTAGTAATAGTTAGTATTCTGTGTTATAATGGTGAAAGAAAACATCGAAGCGTCATTGTAAAATTTCTTTTTTTTTTTTTTTTTTTATCCACTACAAGTTAGCCCTTGACTGCGATCTCACCTGATGGTAAGTGATGATACAGTCTAAGATGGTAGCGGGCTAACCTGTTAGGGGCATGGCAGTTATATTAAACCCATACTCCTATTCGGTTTCTACACGGCATCGTACCGGAACGCTAAATCGCTTGGCGGCACGTCTTTACCGGTAGGTATTATAGGTAGGTAGGTATATATTGTAGGTAGGTAGGTATTTTCTTAGTACCTTTTTAAGAAAATATTCGGTTTAAATATATAACTAATTGGCTAGATCTAAATATAAGTACACAAATAGTACCTACCAACTGCTAAAAATAAAATCGTTAAAAAACAACGTACAAGTTAGCAAATCTAGTCTAGCCTGTACTGTCCCACGACTGGGCAAAGGCCTCCCTCCGATTTTTCACATCATCCTATGTTGTGCTTCGATGGGCCAATCAACTAAGAATTTGTCTAATTCATCGCGCCATCGTAGCCTCGGCCTACCCACGCTGGCGTTGATGATTTTGGGGGGTCCAGAAGGAAGCTGATTTAGTTAGCAAAACAGAACTTTAAATGAAAAATAAATAATCCAGTAGGTACTTTTGAATAATTAACATGATATTAATAATTAAGTATCATGTCATACATTATCTGTGTGTAATTAATTATTCCGGTGTTAGAGATTCCCAATAGAATATTTATGTGCATAACTTAGTTGAATGATATTAGTCGCTCATAATTACATTCATTACAGCTGATATAATACATAAGTGTATGAATAGTGTCCAGGTATTTCAGGGTTCAATTTTAAGATTGGGCCGTTAACAAACAGACACACATTTATAATATGACTAGCTGATGCCCGCGACTTCAAGTTATTTGATTCCCGGGGGAATTCTTCAATTTTCCAGGATAAAAAGTAGCCTATGTCCTTCGCCGGGATTTTACCTAGCTCTGTACCAAATTATAGAAAAATCGGTTGTACAGTTTGGCCGTGAAAGCGTAGCAGACAGACAGACACACTTTCGTATTTATAATATTAGTGTTTATTAATTAATAATAATAATTAATGCAATATTAGTATTCATTTATGGATTATCATTTGAGAAGAAAAACACCAAAGTTATCTGAAATTTTAATGTCAATACGAAGAACCTCTCTACATTATACTTCACAGGTCCATATTTAAGTACAAAAGTTACTGTCTGTGTTACTAAAAAGGCAATAAAATATTTAGCGAGGAAAGAAATCTTACCTTCCCGAATAATCCGAGCCTTTTAATTTGCATGTTTAAATGCCTGTACCAAAACCCATCTTTAAGGAGGTTGCAGACCAAAAGCTGAGCTATGCCGCCGCTGAGTGACAGCTTAGCTATAATATAAACAACATAGCTTAGCTCGCGAAGCTTCGGATCAGCAAACGTACTCGTAACTAATTTAGCTTCACATATTTCAGTTAGTTTACATAGATAGGCCGTCTAGCACTGCTTAAACTTTGATTTAGTTTTCATGATGCTGTCACTTTATAATAAATCTTTTTAGGGGGTTGCCATAAAAGACAAACCTATAGAAAATTTAACTTATAGCCCCTTGTGCAAGTGGGCCTTAGTTTACATAGTTGGTGGTCTGCACGCAAGTGTGAAAAAGTACCTATGCTATGCGAGCTAATTTAGCTAATATATATGTATTTAGCTAAACTAATTTAGCTTAGCTCTAGGCGGTGCTACCGACTGTACGTTCAGGCGGAATTTGTGCGGCGTTAGCGAAAACACACTAGAGAAAAATCCGCGTAAGTCACTTTTATAACGCAATGTCTTTACTTGCTTGTGCTTTTCGGTGTTTGCGCTCTTACAGTACTACGGTTTAGTTATGCGCCTTGGCAACTTCGTCTATCTTCGGAAATCCAGACATCTTAACTGAAAGGTACTAAATGTACTCTGTGTTTTTAACGATAAAAACTAAAACTGGTATGGTGGTAACTAGCCGGCTGAAGCCTCCCACCAGACCAGGGAATATTCAGAAATTATAAAGTACCAATCCTGTCGCGGATCGACACCGGGACCTCCCACTTGAAAGACCGCAGCGCTGACCACTGAGCCAGGGAGGTCGCCAAAAATACCAATCATCAACATAGACAAAAAAGTCGGAAGTACGTATATAGGTACCTACAAGCTATATCGTAAGTGGAGAAACGTATTGAAATCCATGCTTTTCCGTTTCCAATAAAAGCTCATATTGCTGCTATTTGCTCGGCATTGAGTAGCTTTGTTTGGTGCACTCACAGCGGAGTGCCGTGACAAAGTTGGGCAATTTAGCCTTTGACGAATAGAATAGCCGTCTTTGATGTACATTGTTTGGCATACCTAGGTACCTATTGGCTATTGGGCGTTTTATGGTTTTGCTATACGGCGTACTTAGAAACCGAGCTAGCTTAATGGTTATGGAGTGTATCGAGTTTTTTGATGGAAGAAGAGAGAAAGTTTGGATTGAATGGATCTGGATGAAATTTGTATAAAACATACATTATATAAGCACGCCTATTTTTTTTTTTATCCACTACAAGTTAGCCCTTGATTGCGGTCTCACCTGATGGTAAGTGATGATGCTGTCTAAGAAGAGTCTTAATTTTTGACAGGCTGATTTTTTTTTATAATAGGGAAGCGACGTCTCCTATTATCCGATATTTCGTAAATCTTAAACTCATATAATAGTAATTACCAGTACAAATTTCCTTTTCAAAATAGTCACGAACCTGCATCGCATGCTCTCTTGATTGTCCTTTACACACATCACTGACATTTACTGTCTGTTTTACATAAATGATTTATTTTAATACATGTAATTAATACACTTTTAAACGCTTAGGTATGTTTATAAAACAATAAAAAATGTTAATTAGCAAAGACAAATATCATTGTGACCAATCAATTAAAACTTCTTCATAAAGAAAGTCGATTGTTATCAAAAATCGAATCAGTAACGCATTAGAACATCATTGACTCGAGCTGCCAAAAGTAATGATGATTGGACAGAGTCATAAGAATAGATGTTGATACCTCAAAATCCTGTACGGTAAATGTTATATTTAACGATGCAAGGACACCAGAGATATGATATTATTAAGTAGGCGCCTATAAGTTAGTTAGGCGGGACCGGCGTCGCCCTTTAACCTCATTATTGAGGGAAACTCGATAGCTGGCTTAAACGTCGCCTTGAGTTATTGTTCTGGATAAACTTTACTATGGTACTATATACTATTTACTATGGTATGGTATGGTAGATTCATTCGACTATTCGAAAGCACTTGTAAAAGTTTATTTGAATAAAAAACATTTGAATTTTGAATTTTGAATTATGCTTTACAGTATACTCGTACATGTCCCTATTACGTACAAAATCCTATTTCCTACTATAAAACCATAGATTTATTAAATATTTACTTTATTGATAAAAACATACTAATATTATAATTACTAAAGTGTGTCTGCTATACGCTTTAATATTCCGCTGAAATATTGTACTTAGATAGCTCGTATCCCAGGGGAGGATATTATTTGATAAGGGGACTTTCTATCTCGGAAAATCAAAGTTCCAACGGGATTTTTCAAAAACCTAAATCCACGAGGACGAAGTCGCAGGAATACTCTAGTCTACGGCTGAACAGATCTGGATGAAATCTGTGCCGAAACGATGCAACGGATGGACTTCTTTGGATGTTTGTAAGTTTGGATGTTTGTTACTCCTTCACGCCGCAACGATTGAACCGATTTGGCTGAAATTTGGATTAGTGACAGCTTCTAACCTGACTTAACAGAAAGGCTACACTTTTATCCCGGAAAATTAAGGAGTTCCCGCGGGAATATAAAAAACCTTGATCTACGCGTCGCAGGCATCAAGTTCATAATAAATCAAAAACAATATCATACATATTTATATTCCTTCTAAATGGCTAGCGTTCTGGCGGCTTTTTCCTGTACAACTCAATTTAGATGTTAATCTTTTTCATTTTAATGTCCCTGCAGGGAGTGGCCTTCGTCAAAACATCTGTGACAAGATAGGTACCTTTTGTGTTTCTTTTTGTTTTGAATTCACGATAATTCTGTTTTAATTTTCAGGTCTAATTTTAACCACGATGGAACGGAGACGGTGTAGCGTTCTTCCTTAGACCAAATGAACATTCAACCTGTATATGTGTTTGTTTGTTCGATCGGCCGTCCGTCTGTTCATTCGTTTGTCCTTCGTTCGTTACTTTGTTTGTGCAGAATTTTTATGGTAAAACGTTAGCCTCGTACATGTTTTTGTTGGAATTCAAAAACTCACATTACTGTATAAAGGTTAATTTCGAAAGAGTTGTTAGATTTTCCATTGCTTAAAAAATACAACATCTTCTAAGAAATTTATGCTGCTTACCCTCGACACAAATTCTGTTCCAAATTTCATCAAAATCCGTTGAAAAGATAGGCAGTGAAAGCGTAACAAACAAACATTTATCATGCTCTTATTCGCATTTATAATATGACTTAGGATGTCACTCACGATAGGAAAACTTAATGGGGCAACAGAAATAGTATTCACTTTGCTAACAAACTGCATACCTACCCGTCCTTAACAATGCTAAGGTATTAGATGGTATCATCTTGCATCCCTTTGTACCAGCGACAAAGGGCTGATTATAGAAGGAACTATATTATCCCACTCCTCAAGTAAATTTGCATCCAATTCACACAAGCAGAGTCGGAGTAAGGTCTTCGCACATTACACAGACGACGTGACGTGACGACCTCCGTGGCGCAGTGTGTAGCGCTGTTGTCTTAACGTCCGGAGGTCCCGGGTTCGATTCCCGGCAGGGTCAATTTGGGAATTTATAATTTCTGAATTTTCCCTGGTCTGGCCTGGTGGGAGGCTTTGGCCGTGGCTAGTTACCACCCTATACCGGCAAAGACGTGCCGCCAAGCTATTTAGCGTTCCAGAACGATGCCGTGTAGAAACCAAATAGGGGTATGGGTTTAATATAACTGCCATACCCCTAACAGGTTAGCCCGCTACCATCTTAGACTGCATCATCACTTACCATCAGGTGAGATCGCAGTCAAGGGCTAACTTGTAGTGGATAAAAAAAAAAAAAGACTCCACTTTGACTCAAATCACAGTAAATCATGGAAATGTGAGCTTTATAACGTGTTCCTTTACGGTGGAATTTTCAACATTTGATTGAAAGATGTGGTCCACGTGTCTTATGGCCAAATCCGACTCGTTTTTTCTTATGTTAAACATTCAAAATAAGGACCACAAAATAAAGTTTACATTTCCTTGCTTTACTATGAATGGAGTCGGAGTGGAGTCCGTGTCGAGTCTGTATAATGTGAGACGACCTGTATTCCTTAAATTAGATAAGATATAGCTTGAGTGCTAATTCCTCAGGTTAGTTTCAGTTTAGATTACGCAGTGCGCAATGGAGTTTGCACTTACAGCTTATATCGCAATTAGCAGTTCGTTACCGGTGTTTGAATAATACAGCGTGCCTATCGCTCTCACTGTTAATTGGAGATCAAGTTTGTTATTAATGAATGACTTAATTATAAGGCCGTAATTACACTTTAACTGTAAAACTTACAGATCTAGTTACGTATATTCGTAGAAATGCACTGTACATGTAGAATACTATAAATCTCAATACTGCTCAATACTTATACTAGCGAAATTCGGTCGGGAGAGCATCATTACTTCCATGCTATAAGAATTTGTAAGGATAACATCAAAAGAGAGCGTTCTTAAAAATATAAAAGGTAGGTCTTACTGAATTAAATAATCAGAAGCTTCACATCGAAGTTAAGAGGTCAACGATACCAGATTAAGTGTCGTAACTTTCACAAGGAAAACACACCATTTTCATTCGATACTTGCAGACCAAGTTTTAGTGAGCAATATAGTAGCAGAATACCTACCGTATCCTAGGAAACTGTCCCATCTATAACTTTTCTAAGCGAAACTGGATAAATAAGCATAATATAATATTCCTGCCGGCTCTTTTCTGTAGAATCTGCTTTCCGATCGGTGGTAGAGTCAAAACAAGATGTAAGTATCATAAGAGAGACCTAATTAACAAAGAATGTAAGTAATATTTTATTTAATCTGTGCTACTATGCATTTCAACTTATATAAGACAATATCCATTTTAAGAACTCGGCTTTGAACCAAGAATTTAGGCATTACTAAATTGACCTGTTTAGACTTAGAACTAAGCTCTGAGGTCATTTCTGAGAAATGCCTATCGGAGGAATGCCTATTACAATAGGGATATATTGATGCCTAGATATCAAATATAAATTATTTCTTAGTGATTATTAGATAAAAATAATTCTTCCAAAATACCTAAAATTTACCTCCTCGGTTTGTTTTAAGTTTGATAACCATTTTAAACTATAGATTAAAGAAAAAAAATGCGTTGAAATGGATGACCTCACAACTCTATTATGAATTTCATACAAACTTCCATACTAGAAGCGCGTTTTTATGTTTGATAAAGAGTTTCTGATTTGATTGAGTTATCATCATCCATATTACTGCAATGTGCTGGCGTTTCAGCACTGGCTTCTGAAGTATTTCTAAGAGAATCTGAATCTATCTAAAATCTGTCGAATAATAATTACCTACCAAGGTATGGATCCCTCGGTGCACGATTCCGACTCGCACTTGTCCGGTTTTTTATTATTATTCTGGAAAATCAAACAATCCCCGTAAGATTTTCAAAAATAAATCCACGCGGACAAGACATCTAATAAAACGTAAATAACAGCTACCATATTTTATCAATATCCTCAGCCCCGATGGAATTATTTCTCGGTCGATCTTTATAAAGAACAAAAGAATGTTTAATGAAGTATGTCGTAAAGTTAATCTCTTGGGAATGATCTCAATTTCGATCTTGTGATACAAACCAATATTTTGATGCCGCTTCATAATTTAATCGCAGATTTTCAGCAGTTCTCGCAGCCTTTTATTTTATTTCAGGTCTTTGCAGAACAGGCAGGTTGACTGGTCTTATATTAGTATTATAGGTACCTACTATTGATGAAATCTAATCTTCCGTGATAAAACACACTTTTGCATTCTGTACTTTCGGTAGGTATATAATATTAGTTCTGCCAGCGTTGGCTCTTTCTCGTGACATATTGGATCTAGTAAAGCTTTGCTAGTTTAAATGAACCGCAAATCTTCCGACGGCGGCGTAGTGCATCGCATCGTTGTCTCTAATTAGTTGTAAACGCTGCCAGAATAATGATATCCTTCACTCAGTTTCATTAGCGATACATCCGTCTGAGAGACTACGATATCTTACTAATATTATAAACGCGAAAGTTTGTTAGTATAGATGTATGGATGTTTGTTACTCTTTCACGCCAGAACGGCTGAACGGATCTAGATGATCTTTGGCACAGATATAGATTATAGTCTGGAAAAAAACATAGGCTACTTTTTTTCCCGAAAAATAAAACAGTTCCTGCGGGAACCAAAAAACCTCGAATGCATGTTTGTTACTCAATCACGCCAGAACAGCTGAAAATTGAAATTGACAGAGATTATACTTCCTGTTTAATGAGATATAATGACAAATAGCAATAATGCTTACATACGTTTCATCGAATTTTCAAATTACAACGATTCTAAAGAAGTTTCACTTCAAAAGTTTCGCCGAGCCGATCGAACCAGGAGTCCCCAGCAGTGGATGTCTATCGGTTGATGACGACGACAACATCCAAGGTGCAAGAATGGCAACCCAGTAAAGAAAAGCGCAGCGCAGTTGAAGTGCAGCGCAACCTCCCAATAGGTGGATAGGTGGACTTGTTTGATGCCGTTTGATTGCCGTTTGTTTGGTTATTGATGATGTTTGTCTGTCTGTCTAGATCCAGATCCAGGCGCCGCGCCGCAAAACATCGAAGAGACTTTGTCCCTATGTCCAGCTATATGGATATATGGGCACTTCTTCGATTTCATGTCATTATCGACCGGTGTAAAAAATTTTTTTTTTTTTTGAGTTATTGTTTTTTTAAGTTGACCTTGCCAAAGGGGTACCTTCATTTATCACAGTGATGAGGAAGGCCTCTCACCAGGATCTGATTCTCTTGGAGATATAAGGTGTTTGGTAATTATTGTGGTCATGGTAATGAAAAATTGTGACATGGTAATGAGGTCCGGGATATGGTGATTAGAATATGCATATGGTAATTTGGTAATGATAATGGTGATGAGTAATATGAATAAAACATAAGTGTTTGTGTTATAAAAATCTATAAGAAAATGTGGAAAAATACAGAAATAAAACTGAAAGAACAATTATATTATCTTAATATCTAAAAAAAAGTATAAATGAGTCAATCGCGATTCGCAAAATTCAAAAGTCAGTCACGAGGACAACATAAATAGATTCAGTAATCTTCTTATCAAATATACAGGGTGGCCCAAATAGTGACGTCCAAAGAAAAAATTTAGATTCCTCGTACCTGGACCTATCAGAAAATACCCTATGTATGTTCAGCGATTTTTGGTAGTTTAGGAGTTATAATTTTTTTAAGTTTTTTCTTGAGATTTCTGAGGCAGTGAGTGTTAAATTTTTTTTCTTTTTATTTAGTGCTTTTTTCCGAACTTTTTTTTCGTGAACATACTTGCTATGAAGTGTGCTACTATGCATAAAATAATTACCATCATAACATTAACCCAAGTTGGAAAATTTTTGGTCGAAAGTGAAAAGTTTACGTACGACAAAAGTAGAGACAAATTTTCAACTTAAGATTAAAAATACTTAAACCTGCCTACGTCACTTCCGGCTAGTTTCAAAAACTTTTGGAGTGCCTACGCTTCCCTTATTAGTTAAAAAATTTGGTACTTTAGGGGGCATTATTGTGAGATCCCGGCCTTCAAATGTGGTAAGGCGGTAATTTCTGAACTTAAAATTTGATTCTTAAATTTGAGTTTTGGCTATTTTTGACAATTTTATGGCTAATTGCAGCGGGAAATTTTTGCATTTAAGTATTTTCTACAAAAATAACCGATATTTTTCGATTTTAGTGACATCAAGGTTACGTAAAAGTTATTTGGATTTTTTTAGTTTTTTACAGTCAGTATGACGAAAAAACCGAATTGCACTCGGTTAGGTACTAAAATAGCTTTATCTTATTATCCTTCTGTCAATAAAGTATAGCTTTTTCGCACCTTCAAGCTTTTTTTCTTGTTTTTGTCGGCAGCATTGTAAAGTATTGCTGGCAAAAACAGGTAAACAAACTTATTGGTGTGGAAAAGCTATACTTTATTGACAGAAGGGTAATAAGATAAAGATATTTTAGTACCTAACCGAGTGCAATTCGGTTTTTTCGTCCTACCTAAATCCAAATAACTTTTACGTAACCTTGATGTCACTTAATCGAAAAATATCGATTATTTTTGTAGAAAATACTTAAATGCAAAAATTTCCCGCTGCAATTAGCCATAAAATTGTCAAAAATAGCCAAAACTCAAATTTAAGAATCAAATTTTAAGTTCAGAAATTACCGCCTTACCACATTTGAAGGCCGGGATCTCACAATAATGCCCCCTAAAGTACCAAATTTTTTAACTAATAATCCCTTTCAAAAACTTTTGGAGTGCCTAAGCTTCCCAGCTTAGGCACTCCAAAAGTTTTTGAAACTAGCCGGAAGTGACGTAGGCAGGTTTAAGTATTTTTAATCTTAAGTTGAAAATTCGTCTCTACTTTTGTCGTACGTAAACTTTTCGCTTTCGACCAAAAATTTTCCAACTTGGGTTAATGTTATGATGGTAATTATTGTATGCATAGTAGCACACTTCATAGCAAGTATGTTCACGAAAAAAAAGTTCGGAAAAAAGCACTAAATAAAAAGAAAAAAAATTTAACACTCACTGCCTCAGAAATCTCAAGAAAAAACTTAAAAAAATTATAACTCCTAAACTACCAAAAATCGCTGAACATACATAGGGTATTTTCTGATAGGTCTAGGTACGAGGAATCTAAATTTTTTCTTTGGACGTCACTATTTGGGCCACCCTGTATAGTTAGCTAGAGTAAACGTCTAAGTATATTATGAATATTATCAAAATAACTCTATATTCACAAAATCTTTTTAAAATTGTGAAAGAAATTTAATTACTTGTACGAAATTTAATAAGCAAAAGTCAGTCTTGTCCACGAGATCAATAAATTCAGTAGACTTCTTATCAAATAGATAGTAAGCGTAAAGTAAGCGTCTATTAGAATATTATCAAAATAACTCTTTGTACACAAAATATTTTTAAAACGGCATGTCAAACATACTCATACAAAATTTGACAAAAAAAATCAGTCTTGTTAACGTGATCAATATATTAAGTAATCTTCTTAACAAACCTACTAAGATTTACCGCGTAATCATCGTCGTAAGCGTCTAAGTATACTATAAATACATTGTATCAAAAGAAGCTCACTGCGCTCAAAGTTATTTAAAAAAACATGCTTTAGTTACCAACATAATGTTAAAAAAATTATAAGCAAAAGTCAGTCTCATTGAAAAATCATTTTAACATAGATCGCTTCAGCAATAAAAATAAGACTAAAAATAGCCTAAGCCTCCCACCTCCTGGTGGGAGGCTTCGGCCGTGGCTAGTTACCAGCCTACCGACAAAGATTTAGCGTTCCGGCACGATGCCGTGTAGAAACCGAATAGGGGTATGCCGTATGGGTTTAATATAACTGCCATGCCCCTAACAGGTTAGCCCGTTACTATCTTAGACTGCATCATCACTTACCATCAGGTGAGATCGCAGTCAAGGGCTAACTTGTAGTGGTAAAAAAAGTCGATCTCGTTGACGAAATCAACCGATTCAGCAAAGTTCTCATAAAATTAATAGTTGTTTATAGTAGGTATAAGTATATAATAAATAGTATTAAAATAATACTCTGAACTGAAACTCTCTTACACACAACTTAAAATAACATGCTTCAGTGACATGATCATATAAAAATTTAAAAACAAACGCCAGTCTTCTTGACCACTTAAAAGATAGAACAACAAAGTTTTTGAAAAATTAAGTAAACTAGTATCTCAGTGTTGTTGCACCAAAATGACCAAAATGACTCTGAACTAATTAAAAAAAAAAAAACAGATTTCAGTGAAGGAATAAAGACACAAAGCGCTTCGGACGTGTGGATGGAATGTCTACGACATAGGGGTGGAAACTCGCATGGCGCCTTGGTACGCGCACGGTGGTAGAAAGGTGAAGTGAGCACACTCTCCGAAATATATCCCATAAAATACCGGTACACCGGCTACATTACGGCGGTGATCCAGAGTTTGAAGTTTCGCCAGAAGAGGGGAATCTTCGACAATCAACCTCCTAGCTCGACGATCTATGGCATCAAGAGCCGCCAGCTGATACTTAGCAGAGCCATCTTAAAGGTGACTGCAGTACTCCATGCATGACCTAACTTGGGCTTGATATAGGGTAACCAGTTGGCGTGGCGTGAAGTACTGCTTGACCTTGTTAAGTATACCAAGTTTTTTGTCTGTCTTGGCTTTCGCTCCCGAAGTTGATCTTAGCCATGATGTGGAGGCCTAGGATATTGGCAATCGGCAGACGGCAAGGGTATATCTCGAAAAGTGGGAGTCAAGATGAATGGACTCCGGATTGCTGTGCGCAAACATGCCTGCGTTTTGGTTGCGTTAAACTCCACCAAATTGGCAACACCCCAATTTGAAACGAATTTCAGGGTAGAGTTCAACCGCTGAACCATCGCCTGTCTGAGTTCATTGGTACCTGAACTACTTGCGCGTGAACTGGATATGTATCTCTCCATTATAGGGATGTCGTCTATGTACCCAAGGATACCGGGTTGCAACAGATCATTGATGTGCAACAGAAATAGTGTAGCGGAGAGAACAGACCCTTGAGGAACACCGGCAATAATAGCCATAAGATCTGACACGCAGCCATCAATGCCTACTCTGAAGGATATTTCACTCAAGAAATCAGATATCCAGTCACACAAGCTCGGCGGGAGACCGAATGCTGGAAGCTTGTAAAGAAGGGTGAACCCGGTCGAAAGCCTTAGAGATATCGAGAGATATAGCAAGCACCTCTCCATGTTTCTCTATGGCTTCACCCCATATATGGGTGGCGTTCACGAGTAGATCACCGGCAGACCGTTTTTTTACGAAACCCGTATTGGCGGTCTGAAAGTAGATCATTAGACTCTAGGTATGCCAAGAGCTTCGTATTTAAGATGCGCCCCATACTCTTACAGAGTAGTAAGGTAGTATTAAACTTAAATCTGTCATCAGTTTCTACGCTACATCGTACCGGAACGCTAAATCACATAGCATCGTACGTCTTCGCCGGTACAGTGGTGGGTGGTAACCAGCCTCGGCCAATGCTTACCGCCAGATCAGTCCGGAGACCATTTTAAAGATTATAAAATGCCAAAATTGCCCCTGTCGGGGATCGAACCCAAGAACTCCTGTTTTTGAGACCGAAGCACTCACCCCAGGAGCGCCAGGGAGGTCGTCAAAACCTAGAAGTTCCCATACATTCAAGCACTAATCTAATTACCTAGCCAATGCCTAATTACCATGTACGTAAAATGGTCATGGTAATAATGGTAATTAGAATCATGGTAATTAGGATTGGTTAGTATTTAAATTTTTACTTGATAAGTAAGCATAGTATTTTTTTAAAATGTGCTTTGTTAGAAAGTAAAACATACTTAAAATATAAAAAAAATACAAATATGTAAAGGTGATAACTACTTACGGTATAGTGAGAGTTCTATGAATGAGGGTTTAAAGTTGACAAAATGAAATTTCCGTTGGAGAATGCGAAATATTTTCGTAACCCAACGACGAAGACACCTCCGTTCTACACGAATTGCTCAAGGCTACTGAATTTGTTCGTACAACGCGACGACGATGCAGATTTTATGGATATGTGGGTAGTTACGTTAGTGTTTGTATAAGTTCACATGAATGATTAAAAAGTCGTGGGACAGACTTTAGTCACTAGTAAAAAAATAATTCAAAGACGTAGTCTCACGCTGCTGTTGTTATTTAAAACATTAATTATTCGTTATTGAAATATATTTTTTTGAGAATTTTTAATCCAGTATATACTTTAAATAAATAGGTTTGTTATCTTCGACATGAGCAGTGGGACAGTCATGGAGGTTATAAATTGGAGGTTTAAAATTTTTTTTTAGATGGATTATCCTCTTTTATGTTCTTTTTCTTGATGGAGGGTGTAGAGGACACTGTCTAGTGTCTACAAAAAAAATTACATAAGCCAGAGTTAGTTTTAAGCTACGTTCTCCAGCTTGGGACATGCTTTTTACCACATTTCGAAGAAGCATCCATATCGGTGAGGTCTATCGGTTAAATACGACCAATAAGTTTAAATTCGGCAAAGGAATCCATATGGCGTGACTGAGTCCGTTGTTAGTTGTCTGTCTGTCTGTCTGTCTGTCACTCTTGTGTAATGCATATATATTTCATACTATTAATATCATTGACTATTTATTGTCACTTCTAGCTCCCAGAAGACATGTTGAAGATGTCTCTGAATAAGTTCAAAGTTAATGTAAAACGTAAACTCATTGGAAAATCCTATTACCATGTGAAGGATTACTTAAATGACAAGGAAGCTTGGCAATAATTTGCTCTACTGGCTCTGATAGTTCCTTAGTTAAGATGATTTATGAGATGGTGATGAAAAAAAATAAAAAACCCCAGCTGAGTTTGTTGTGGGCTCTTCTCAGACCTGGGCGCGTTTGGAACCCTCGTAGCTTTAGTTTTAAGATACCGTAACAGATTATCACCATCATATTTTTATTTTTATGTAACTGGACGTCAATAAGTGACTACCTACTTAAATTGAATAAATATTTATGACTTATGACTAATAGTCAAACTGACATATTATAAACGACTAGACGATGGCCGCGACTTCGTCCGCGTACCTAAGAACTCTTTGATTATCCGGGATAAACCTGCGGAAACCACCGAGGGCTATACATAATGTTCCCATAGATTTGTGAAGTCTCCCAATCAGAACTAAATTAGGAGTTATTAATGTGTTGCTTAGAATATGTCGTGAGTACAATATAACCTCATCAAAACTGCTTTCATTGATGCAGTATCATAGAGCCTTAGAATAACTACCTACAGAAGGTATGTTTCCAAACAACGCCTTCTCAAAACGTAAGCTACAAATTCGCTATGTGTGCTGTGTTTACTTGCCTCGTAAACGCAAACATAATGTTGCCAGTTTAAATGTTTTCTCCCTAATAGTTGGGTAAGTAATTGGTTAGTTTGTTTGTAGCATTGTAGCTTCTAAAACTAAGTTAACCAGCTTTTTTCGGACTGCGCGAGCGTCGTACGATGCCATTTATGGCACCAATTAAACGGCTTACATTTTGCGAGTGTACTAGGTTTCTATAGGTAGTTATTCTAAGCATAGAGCTTATTATATATATATTATATATATAGCTTATTGTCTAATTTTGTAATATTTTTTGTGTTTTTTTAATATTGTTAAATATTCTGCCTATTATGCTTAAGTTTAACGCTAGTTGTTAATAAACTGGTAACCCCGCACTTGCGATATCAGATAAACGCAAGCCGGCTTGCCAGTAATTGGGTGTACCTACACTCAAAATTGTTTTCAATGTGTTTGTTATTTTTTATTGTGATTGTGTATTATCTGTTGGCAAACCATTAAATAAAATAAAATAAAAAATAAAATAAATCTGCACTTGGCCAACGTGGCCAATTGGTCAAACCCTTTTCATTCTGATCTGAGACATCGCTCGTGCTCAGCAGGGCTACGGCGATGGGTAGAAATGACGATGATGAATGCAAATGATGTCGTATTGCCGTAAGCAAATAGCATTCTCCGCCACAATGATCAACCCGCACTTGCTAATTAGTTTCACAGAGCCGATGCATTATGAATTTACATATACCTGATACGACCTGTTAGTCTAATTACCGTGCCCATTTATGTGTAATAACTTGTGGCCTGGGTTTACTTAATCCAGCTAAAGTAAATAATATCCATATACTAATTCCATACTAATATTACAAATGCGAAAGTGTGTCTGTCTGTCTGCTACGCTTTCACGGCCTATCTGTTCTACCGATTTGATGAAATTTGGTATAAGGATAGTTTGTATACCGGGGAAGGACATAGGCTTCTTTTTATCCCGAAAAATTTAAGAGATCCCGCGTGAGTCAAAAACCTTAATCCACGCGGACCGCGGCAAACTTTACTTCTAAAAACAAGTGACTGAGCTGAACTGAACACACATTTTTATTATTTATTATATATTATTTATACATCTAAGATTTTGAAATGTGACGTCACGAAACTTAGGACCCCTCCCACTCCCTTGTCACACAATGTCACACTTCGTCAACCCCCTCCCCCCTCCCCTTAACGTGTGACGTACTTTATGGATGACCCCTTACCTACCTATTTGTTTTTAGAGTTTGCGGAGATAAATAACCTTAATCCACGCGGACGGAGTCACGGGCATCACCTAGTTTATTATTAACCGAGGAAGTATCAATATTGACCATTTGATAAAGTTTCTGATGTATCTATTTTATCCCTCCTGTCGATTTATGCACTATAATAGAGTCTACGCGCTACACTAATTTTGTCAGAACGTTCAGAAAAAATACCTGCTGCAATTAATTGAATAGTCACGGATATTTTTGGAAGACAGCTTTAATAGTTAGTTTATTCCGTAGAGTAAGTATCTTGCTTAGGGCTCCGGGTGGTCACGCGGGGAAAAATACATAAATTGACACATTTTTCTCTACAGATAACAAGATATACAGCCGATAATAAGAAATTATATACATTATTTTAGAGGAAACGCCCTCCAAGAAGACTGTATATTGTTGTTATGATACCTTCTACATTGTAAAGTTTTTCTCATTTCTTCCAATATGTATAGAAGAAAGCATCATTTTCGTGTTTTACATACCTACCTCGCCCAGTCTACATTTCCTTTTAAGCGAATATAAGGGAAACAATAGAGCTTAGGACCACATAGAAATAATATGTAGTGAAATATAAATGAACCGCAAAACCGCTGCAAGCGCCGTGCTTAATAAATTCAGCCGCTTTATCGCGCTGCGCCTAATTGGCTACAAGGCGACTGATTAATTCAGGTGGCGTTTGATATTCGGTGGTTTATAGTTGATACTCTTACTTAGAGACGAATCTAAATTCTAATACTTAGTAACGGTATTATATTACGGTTATTCCGTAGAGTAAGTATCTTGCTTAGGGCTCCGGGTGGTCACGCGGGGAAAAATACATAAATTGACACATTTTTCTCTACAGATAACAAGATATACAGCCGATAATAAGAAAACAAAAAAAATAATGTATATAATACATTATTTTAGAGGAAACGCCCTCCAAGAAGACTGTCTATTGTTGTTATGATACCTTCTACATTGTAAAGTTTTTCTCATTTCTTCCAATATGTATAGAAGAAAGCATCATTTTCGTGTTTTACATACCTACGTCGCCCAGTCTATATTTCCTTTTAAGCGAATATAAGGGAAACAATAGAGCTTAGGACCACATAGAAATAATATGTAGTGAAATATAAATGAACCGCAAAACCGCTGCAAGCGCCGTGCTTAATAAATTCAGCCGCTTTATCGCGCTGCGTCTAATTGGCTACAAGGGGACTGATTAATTCAGGTGGCGTTTGATATTCGGTGGTTTATAGTTGATAATATTCTTACTCAGAGACGAATCTAATACTCAGTTGCGGGATTAGCTTGGCTCTCGTCTGTATTTTGCATACACTTCAAGCGGCTATTCGGGGAACTCTGGGAGAACTAGTAAATTTTCATTGAGGCTACACGAGTTTATACAGAAGACTTCTTAATAAAGATTAAGGACAAATATACGATTGTACCCTTACCTGGGAAGCCTTCCTTGTGTTGATGCCTGTGAAAGAAGATTTGCCCGGAATCCCGCATTCTCTTTAACAAGTTAATTAAAAGAAAAGTAAACTAGTTTTATTTTCGGTTTTGGTATTTTTTTTGCAAAAAGCTATTATTATTAAATTATATTTTACATTTAATAATATTTCTTTTATTTTATGATACAGCAATGTATTATTATGCTGGGATAATAATTTGTTTAAGTTTAAGACCAAATTTTTTTACGAAACACTATTTCATGCCTAGATATTAGCATGAAATAGTGTTTCTAGAATTTTAAAATGTACCAACTTACTTTAACCTATTTCACGATATGGCGTTAGGACGAAAACACTACGGATCAAAATATGCGCGCAGACTACCGCGACACGAATAAACGTGTTTTCTATAATATGACGTGGGCATTTCGTGCAAATGTTTTATGCAGTCCTATCTGTATTGTTTTTTCGCCCTTAGAATATAATTCGGGCATTAAAAAATATATTAATAGAAAGTCGTTGTATTTGAAGGGATTTTTCACACCCTCAAATTAAATGCGAAATTTTTAGTGACGCCTCAGTGACGCAGAAATTGCCGCCATGACGTGACGTCAGAGATGTCACTCTTCATAAAACGGTGCATTTTTGATAGCCACGTAATTTTAAGTTGCGGCTATATGATATCATAAAATATTTGATGGTTCCGAAATATTATATAAAGTGATATATTTTGGTGGCATTGAAATTTATTTAAACTAGCTGGTGCCCGCGACTTAGTCGGCGTGGTTTAAGTTTTTTTTATTCCCGCAGGAACTCCTTAATTTTCCGGAATAAAAAGCAGCCTATGTTACTCGCTGATGAACTAGCTTTCTATAAGTGAAAGAATTTTTAAAATCGGTTGAGTGGTTTTTGAGTTTATCCATTACAAACAAACAAACAAATCTTTCCTCTTTATAATATTGGCTTAGATTTAGATTATTACTCAGCTTTGAGCAGTCATCGTATTTTCTTAATACTATAATTATTATTTTCTATAATTAGAAGGTAAGTTTACGTTTCGAGGAATGTCGCAGTGCTTAGATAAGCCGACAAGTGCTTAAAAGGATCTAGAAACCAATAATTATTGTTTGTATTTTTTAAATAAATAAATTAAAGTGTCCTCTATTGCAGGTATTATAAATTCTGATTAAAACGCCTATTGCAGACGATTGTAAAATAATAGTAGATCCGAAAATCGACAAAAATAGAACACAATTGAATCGAACAATCGTAACGGGATTGTGGACAAAAGCAGCTTAGCACGCCTAATAAAAACCGGCCAAGTGCGAGTTGGACTCGCGCACCGAGGGTTCCGTACAAACCTGTAGTAAGTTTTAAATTATTAAAAAAAAACTACTTACTAGATCTCGTTCAAACCAATTTTCGGTGGAAGTTTGCATGGTAATGTACATCATATATTTTTTTTAGTTTTATCATTCTCTTATTTTAGAAGTTACAGGGGGGGGACACACATTTTACCACTTTGGAAGTGTCTCTCGCGCAAACTATTCAGTTTAGAAAAAAATAATATTAAAAACCTCAATATCATTTTTGAAGACCTATCCATAGATACCACACACGTATGGGTTTGATGAAAAAAAAAATTTTGAGTTTCAGTTCTAAGTATGGGGGACCCCCAAAATTTATTATTTTTTTTCTATTTTTGTGTAAAAAGCTTAATGCGGTTCACTGAATACATCCACTTACCAAGTTTCAACAGTATAGTTCTTATAGTTTCGGAAAAAAGTGGCTGTGACATACGGACGGACAGACAGACAGACAGACATGACGAATCTATAAGGGTTCCGTTTTTGCCAAATTTGGCTACGGAACCCTAAAAATGCTCTATAATATTTTTTTCTGGGAACGATTATCAATACGAACTTATGTAATTAATCTGTGGTCTTAAAATATACTTACCTAATCAATATATTGCGTACACCGATATATTTATTATGTAGACCGTACTAGATGGGTCATTTCATATAAATAAGTTGGGCGTCCGACTACGTGCCCCTCACCTGTATAACCCTGTCCTTGTCTCCGCCATACCGCTGTCCCGCTTATTAGACTAGATGGCGTTAGTAAAATAAGGTCACATTCTTTGTTTGACAAGGCCCGTCTATGTAACTTGAGGTCGTTGATTGCGTATCAAAAAATTGGTTATAAATATTTGACGACCTCCGTGGCGCAGTATGTAGCGCTGTTGTCTTAACGTGCGGAGGTCCCGGGTTCGATCCCCGGCAGGGTCAATTTGGGAATTTATAATTTCTGAATTTTCCCTGGTCTGGCCAGGTGGGAGGCTTCGGCCGTGGCTAGTTACCACCCTACCGGCAAAGACGTGCCGCCAAGCGATTTAGCGTTCCGGTACGATGCCGTGTAGAAAGTTAGAAATCGAATAGGGGCATGGGTTTAATATAACTGCCATGCCTCTAACAGGTCAGCCCGCTACCATCTTAGACTGCATCATCACTTACCATCAGGTGAGATCGCAGTCAAGGGCTAACTTGTAGTGGAATAAAAAAAAAAACGACCGCAATAAATTTCCATAGATTCTATTTATTACTATTGTGTGCCATGACATAAATTATTTGTATGATTTCATTGATTACTAATAGAATGGATGCAGTTTGAAACGAATGGAAATATTTAAATTTGAATGGACCGCAAACCGCGGCTGGATCGTACGTTAGTTAATAAATTCAACCGCTCTAACGCACTGGCGCTTCGTCTACTTTGATACAACAGAATTAATGGCAGTTAGGTATAAATTTATGTTTAGATAGTGATGATACAATGAAATCAACTGGTATTGATCCATCTCCCTTTAATCCAGGTGTTTTCTGCTGCGTACCTAGTACCTACTCGTAAACTGCGGACCCAAATTGCACCTGCTGTATTCCCTCAAAACCTGGGCCTGGCCTATGGCCTATATGGCATATATGACTAGGGCCTATATCAAATATTAATTCTTTCTGAATGACTAATAGATACAAAAGACTTAAAATCCTCCGTTAGTTTTAACCAAATTATAAGATTAAGTTTAGATGAAAAAAAAACTCGACAATTAATGTTGAAGAGTAAGCTTGTTTGAAATACTGATAGGTACTATTTCAAACTAGCTACATCAATATAATTCGTTTTGAAGTTTGATTCGTTAGCAACGTCCCTCTAATACTGTTCAAGTATAAGACCGTTCAAGGACCGAAGAATCAAGCAATTCGTTGAAAGGCGTAAAGGAGTATGGTTCTGGTTCTGGTTTCAATTAAAATTGGTTTTCCATCAGACATGATTTATTCAGAGTAGAATTTTTGTCACTTCAATTTCGTAATACATTAATTATTTAGCTACAAAATAATTTAACTTAAAAGCTGTTGGTAAGCCATTAATCCCCGGCATGATGGGCGCCAGAGGCGTCACTGTATGCATATTATTGTGATGCATTTTTAATATATTGCCGCGAACCGTGTATGTAATCGTTCCCGAAAATATTGATTAAATATTTTTTTTAAAGTTTTTTTAATAAACGGTAAGTGTGTGAAATGTTAAAATGGACACATGTCTACGTCAAGTGCGAATTCGTAGTTTCAATTGCAAAATGCAAAAGTTGAGCAATCGGTCCAGACGAAAATAACTAAAACTTAAAACCATCCGAGTGCAAAAATTTCAACTATTGAAACTACTACAAATCTTTCCAGTAGATATTTTTTCTTGTAACGTAAATATTCTTTCCCGATTTCATCTCAATTCCATCCGGGTCCGATCTCAATAAGACAAAACTATCTTCTTTGTAAGTTAGTCAGCTATATTTTTTAATTTCGTCATTTATATCAACACGTACGTACAAACAACGGTTTAAAATTAAGTTAATACTGGAGATAGAGAAATAATAATTATTTTTAAACTTGTTTTTACGTTTGAGGTTTCATCAAAAGGAGAGTGCAGTTAAAACACTCAACGAATAACTTATTATTCCAATATTTTTCTTATACGGACTATTGGTATTACGTCAGCTTTTAAAAGAAAGGATTGCCTTTACCCGAGTCAGGTCTGAGAAATTAATTAAGTTAGACTCACTCCTCGTTTTTGCGATGCTCAAGACGCCCGGTTCACCATTAGCAACTACTTTTTGCCTTTCACTTACACAGTCTAACAGATGATTTAAAATGAGAGTATAACTCTGGGTAATTGTATCACTTAGATTCAACTTGCTTTTGTTAAGTGAACATCGTTTTAGGAGCTACTGATTTATTCTGATACTTTTTCGAGACCGTTAAGTTCTCTATATCTTATCAACCCATTTCCGGCTCACTACTGAGCATGAGTCTCCTCTCGAAATGAGAAGGCAATAGTCCACCACGCTGGCCAAGTGCGAATTGGCAGACTTCACACACCTTCGAGAACATTATAAAGAGCTCTCGGGCATCTTTCCTCACGATGTTTTCCTTTACCGTTTGAAGCAAGTGATATTTAATTTCTTAAAACGAACATAACTTCGAAAATTTCGAGGTGCGTGCCCGGGGATCGAACCCGCGACCCCTTACAGGGGATCGGGTACCTATTTTAATCACTAGGCTATCATCTAGGTAATACCTTTTACTACTACTAATTTTATTACACGTGGTAAATACATACTATCCTTACTATTATTATAAATGCGAAAATATGTATGTCTGCTTCCTTTCACCTACTATTACCTATTCTGTGCTTTCACGGCCCATTTGTTGCACGTCTACGTACGAGGTCCTACATAATATATCGATTTGAGGATAAGATAATACTTCATTACATTTTTTATCGGTCTTTCTTGAAGAAATACGCCTTAATAGCCTTTGCCCTGGATATGGCTGCATCGTTCTAAATTCAAGCAGACGCGAATTTTAGCAGAATTAACATATGCACATAATTTGCGATATTAATGTACGTTTTCGTTATATTCCTAGGTTACGATACGACAAATAGATCATGCCATTTTGTCATTCGCTTTTTTTTGACATATCAAGTTTGCAAATCATTGAAAATTATCGCGTATTAATTATTATTTTAAACTTATCATAGGTGAAAGTTCAAGTGAAAGGCTTATTATAATATTACACAACCACATCTAACAAAGGTACCTACTAAAATTCTACATCAATGCATCTGACCTTTCATGTTCAGCATTATGGTAAAGAAAGAAATGTAAAACAGAAAACCTTTTTATCTTCTAGTAAGTACATAAAGTAACTAAATCTAGAATCTAGCGGATCTAATCGTAAGCGGATTCATATTTCGTTCAGACGTCGTTTTATATGTCTTTGATTCTACGCGAACCAACAAGCTTAGTTTCGTATAATCCGCAGGACTCTTTCCAACGGATTATAGTGAATTCTAAACGGCAGGAACCAATCTTTGCTGCGTCGCAAATCTTTGTGATTGTTTCTTGTATTTAAATCATAAATTAATATAGAGATAGGTATATACCAACTAGATGCTGTCCATCCGTCCTATGATTGAAATACGACGGTCTGCATAAAATAGTTTTTGACGATGCATTTTTATGACTTAATTATGCTTAAATATAATCTGCCATACCTCGCTATCTAGCTATCATCTTGGACTGCTATGTCATTGTCATCCACAGGAGATTGCAGTCAACGCTAGTAGACCGGTACTTTTTTTAAAATTGTACTGCTACTAGCAAAAAAAACGTGTGGTGTCGTAAGACACCATATAGGAACACTAAGGCATTGAGGTACATTTGGAATGTAGTATATTTATGTTTAAGACCTTTTGTCTTCGTTAAAAAAATCTTACTCCACGCATTTACGGACGGACGCGTTACGGACGTTTTTTGCCGGCTAGGGTACCCCGTCGTCCCATAAGGAACTTTGTTCCAAAAAGATTAACATACAAAATATACCTATAATAATTATGTAATTTGCTATTTTGCCACGATTTTGTCTGATTGTTACAATGCGAACAGTATTATGCGCCCTAAGTCGCGGAGTGGCGGTAATGTTGAGCAATAAATAACAACTGAACAGGATCCGTATATTGCAGCGAAATGCCATACGAATAACGGAATTAGAACTAGAGTGTTATTACCAATGGACTGAGCCCCTAACTAATTTTGGTTAATGTTAATTTGCATATTTATGGTAATGAGGCGGGAAATATTAGAGATTATATAGATTATTGGGATACTTATATATTTGACGTAGGTATTATGATACTTATATATTTGTGGCCGAATCATGCTACCTCCCTGGCTCCGTGATATAAGCGCTGTGAGACCTACTCATAAGTGGAAGGTCTCAGGTTCGATCCCCAAATTAAAAAAGGCACCCAAACATGACAGGCTGATTGATGGGTGGTTTATGTAAGTATATGAATAATTGAAATCGTTTCAAGTCGAGAAGTTCGTTAAAACTGTTAAGTAAGTCGGCAAACATCGGACTTTATCGTATAAAAGTTGCGGTAAAAAATCGGAGCGATCAAACTTTTCCAATACCAATAAAAGTTTGCGAGGCTGTGAGTTAAGACGGATCGGTTTTATTTACATTATGGAGGCAAATATTGTCTAACAACGGCTTTGTATGGATCTTATTTCCTGGATCATAGGGTTCACTACGCTATGATAGTTATTTTATACGGTTTTATTCATGGAAAACATGTTTAAAGGTGTCAACGCAAAAAAATGATCTTTTTTTCTTTTGTAAATAAGTTATGCTTGAGTCATGCATATAATTATTTATTTATTTATTTATTTATTCTGTACAAAATACAAATTAAAACTAAACTTAAATATAGAAAGGACGTGTACAAGGACATCTTATCGCTACAAATGTGGATTTCTTCCAGATGCCCTAGGTGTGAGAACAATTGATGTCTAGAGATGCATAGCAGGTACAGAAACGACAAGAGACTATATACAAAACTAAATAATATACATAATTTAAAAGCATATACATATATAATCATATATCAAATATCATAATCATATCATATCATAAATATAATCATATATCATAAAATAAATTAAATTAAATTAGACATATTATATTCTTGTATCATATTTTGTAATAAACTAGTCGTGACTAGGTTTAGTAAGTGACTAGGTTTTCCTTTGACTGTTTTTTTTGTGATTGATAATAAAATATAATTTGTGAATTTGTACCTAATCTAATTTATAAAAGTTTAAAATGTAATATGTATATCATGACCGATGCTTTGAATAATTTTTTTTTATTTTTCGAAAAGATTGACATACCTACTTCAATGTAAATAATTAGGTTTATAAAAATTCTATGTTATCAGTCCAATTTAGTATTTATTATAGGTATATGCATGTTGTGGTAGCCTATAATAGGTTGTACATTTATCATATATTTGTATGCGTATAATCAATAATATAATGTATTTAGTGTAACAACTGTTGGCTATCCTAATAAATAAATAAATAAATAAATATAAATATGTATATATATATATATATATATATAAATACAAAAATATAATTTAAAAAATAATACATATACTCAATATTACATACAAATATAACATATATATGAATATATATTTATAATATAGGTACATTTACAATATACAAATAAATAGAAATGAAGAACTAAACATTATTATCTGAAGAAGAAAGATAGTGCTGTTTAAGTCTTGACCTGAAAACTCCAAGGGATGGGTTGTCCCGGAGCATATTCTCCGGAAGAGCATTCCAGAGACGCGCAGCCTGGACAGCAAAGGATTTAGAGGCAAAGATTGTATTGTATTGAGGAAGATCGAGAGCTCTCAGTGTTACACAGGAACGCATTGGTCGAGCTCTGGGAGGAGCTACCTGGAAGCGTTCCCGTATGTAAGGAGGGGTGGAAGATTGGAAAATTTTGAAAAGCAAGGTTAGGATGTGAACATTCCGGCGAAGGCGAATAGGGAGCCACTTCAGTTGACGTCGGAAATCGGAAATGTGATCGAATTTGCGCAGTCCGAATATAAAACGGATGCACAGATTCTGAAGCCGAAGCTAATTTGTCGAGTAGCTCCTCTGTCGCATCTAAGTAGCATACGTCAGCATAGTCGATGAGAGGTAGGAGAAGAGATTGTGCAAGCATTATCCTAGCATTATTATTATTATAATCTTATATTTGACTGCCTGTCGTAATTATAAACTAGACAGACAGACAGATTGACAGACAGACATACTTCCGCATTTATAATATTAGTATGGATGACGCTCGCTTGGTGTTTTGACAATCCTGCGTCAATTCTTTGGTATTGCGAAATAAAAATTAGTTAAAAAAAATTAGATTAAAATTAATTAATTAGATGTCCTTCCTCGGAATGCAACCTATCTTTACTAACTAAATTTCGCCCCAATCGGTTGAACAGATAGGCCATAACGTAGCAGACAGACAGACAAGTGGACCAATAGACAAACAGACAGGCACACTTTTACATAAATAATATTGAGTATCGGTTTGAATTTTCCAATGACTTCTATGCAAAGATATTTTATATATAAATTCTTCTTTGCTTCTAAGCTAGAGATGGACCAAGTATTGATCTTGTTAAGCTATAGAATTTCTAATTACTCGTACTCGGCCGAATAACTCGTTTCAAATGCCAAGTAAGCGATTAATAAAGTCAGAAAAGGTTCAGTGTACAAAGTTAACAGCCTTCCTATTTATTTACAGTGTTTAAATGAAACTATAATAAATTGGATATCATTGTTTGCCCACCAATAGATGTTATTTTAAGGTATTGATACATATGAATTTAAAGTATATTTTTAATTTAATTAACTAATCAAGATACTATGTTATTAATCGGTTTAATTTTTTTTAACTTCTAAAATAATGTATTGAAGTGTAATAATTGGGCCTAATTTGCCAAAATAAAGATTTTATTTATTTCTAATAGTCTGATACACTTTCGCATTTATAAAAATATGGTCAAGTACCAAATTCCGCGAAAACAAAACAACAATTTAAAGAGAATTTGTTAAGAACAGTGGGAATGGAATAAAATACACTCGTACAGGTTTGGTAGAGCAATTTCGTTGCGCCATCCAGTATGCTCGCTATTGTTTCACAAAAATTGTTGTTCTGAATTCATTCTTGCATATTAAAACGACCAAAAAGCATAAGCGTTGTTTGCGAGCGGCCTAACAAAATGTTTGGACTCTTGTTTGGACTACGTCTGCCATGTCATATTTTCGCTTGCCAATGTGTCTAAGCCACATATTTTTTGGTAGACTAACATGCAAAGTGGTTAAAAACTTTGGCGTTCCATTCGGGGGTACGGAGTTTGACTAACAGGCAAACACAGACTTTTCAGAGCTATTTTTATTTCAAGTTAAGTGGCAGTAAAGACAATCGTCGTGAGGAGACCTGCTTAGGCTGATGTTTTGTTCTTATCAATTTTACGAGCTGATGCCCGCAACTTCGTCCACGTGAAATAAGTTTTATCAATTCCCACGTTAACTCCTTAATTTTCCGGGATAAAAAGTAGCTTATATCACTCTCCAGGTCCTCGGCTATAAAAAAAACCCATGCAAAAAATCACGTCGATCCGTCGCTCCGTTGCGGCGTGATTGAAGGACAAACTAACAAACAAACACACTATCGCATTTATAATATTAGTATGATACTCTCAAAGGTGTGTCGAGTCTGCCACTCCGCATTTGGCCAGCGTGTTAGACAATGGAATAACCCTTCTCATTCTGCTGATGATGATGCTGATGCTTGAGATGAAGATGATATGCATGAGCATTAAGCGTTGTTTGCGAGCGGCCTTATACCATATTTGTTCGACGACTATACACCAACCATCTATCATATTCCACCTGTCAACGTAACGGAATATTTTTGATAGAAACACATTTTGTGACTTATGACCTCCCTAGCGCAGCGGTATATATATAGTTCTTGTGAGTGGCGGTCTTGGTTTCGATTTCCGGTTGGACCAATTCTAAAACGGTTCTGGTTTAGTTTTTGGAAGGCTTCACGCGCTAATCTCAGAAAATAACAAAAAAAATTGTCAATGGATACACGGATTCTTAGAGATACTTGAATTATATAGCTAAAACGATAATTATATAAATGGTCGGTGAAAATAACGCAACTTCTCAATTTTACCGACTTTATTGGTGATCGTGGCTGCAGGTCCAATCACTATTCTGGCAAAGCTAATAAAACGATTCATTCTGAAGCAATGTAGCGCAGAAAGGACTATGGACTTAGCATATTTTGAGCGTTGAAAATTCTTAGCAATGCTAATGTATTTTAATGTTTGAACGTTACGTTACGCTAAGGGTATATGACGACCTCCGTGTCGGAGTGAAACGTACGTTGAGAATAAATTTGGAGGATTTGTTGTAGTGAATATCGCAAGGTACACACTGTACCTACCACATAGATTAACTGACTGTGGCGGATTATAGGGAATTAAATTTCTAGTTCCTTCATTGCATCATCACTTACCATCAGGTGAGATAGCAGTCAAGGGCTTACTTGTAGTGGTTAAAAAAAATTGTACAGAAAAGAATTCGTCCATTTCGCGGCACATCAACAGTTTTTCTACAGATCGGCCCTCCTAATTGTGTCGATCAACCTAAACATCTTTCTAATGGTATATCATTTACTCTCACTCAGCTATTCATTTCCCAGAAAGAAAATATTGGATATCAAGATTATTATACCGAAAAAGCCCATGTGACATGTAATTATTGGAATGGGAAACGAGGGAATGAAAAAGTGATCAATATCTAATGAAAATAATAACCAATAAAATAATAACCAAATAATAACCACCTCATTATGACCTTTATTAAGAGTAACAATAATACCAAATCTCGTAAAATGTAATGTAAAGTCTCTCAACTTATTACGTTCATAAGCCCATTGCTTGGTCCAACGTATTAAGGAACTTAAGGGTGCGTATTATTGTAGATATACCCCGTTACCCAGCACTTACTTGATGGTATGATATTAGAAATAATAACCCTCTGTAGGGCGTCGATTACCCAATATTCAGCAGAGAGTTTTTGCTAAGCGATATTATTCTGTAGAACTGATACGGTCGTCGCTGAGATCGCTGATGTTAATTAGTTATTATCGTTAGCATTTTTTACACTAAATTGATGGATGATCTCAACTGTGTAGCTAGTAGCGGCTGGAAGCAAGCAGCACGAGACCTAAGTAGTTCCATGCAGGAAGGTTTCCTATTTTCAGTCGTTTTATACAGCAGTGGACGTTAATATCGGTTGAGACGACAACGTCTACTAAACATAAGGTAATTGCGAGAACCACTTTCCTTATCTACTCACTTTTCACCAATACAAAAAGGTGTCATATTATTTCATCTTACATTTTGTTTAATCCTATCCATTGGGACATATCAGTAACTTTTAATCTCCCCCTGATTTAATTTTTGAATGCAGATTTTACCAGTAGCCACATTATTTTAAGAATGTTTTCGTCGTAAAATTGAGACACCTCACAACAATAATAAAGCCTTTAATCTCGTGAGAATCTTTTTTTATAGCTTTGGCTACAGCCCAAAACTTAGATGACCAGACGTGTCATATATAAATTATAAAGCATTAGGAAAAGCTAGTGCTATTTAGAAAAAGCTGATAAACTTTTAATAAGGTTGCGTGGCGTCGCTGCATCAGCATTGAAACTTTGAAAGTTATACAGTAGACTTAGAGAATAGTTGATCTGATAATAATGGTCGCCCGATGGCAGCCTTTATCGCGTGCTTTTTGCGAAATGATCATAATTACACTTCCAAGTGCTTTTTATGGACAGAAGATTTAAGTATTTTAGTTTATATTTTTTAGAATGGATCCCAGATTGTTTTTTTTTCAACAGAAATTTATACATACTTACGAGTACTTATACATTTGAGTATTATTTGTTTTATTATGGATTCGGGGGTCGTGGTCCTACCCGTCAAGACCAAACCAATCAGAAAAACTAGATGGACCTACGCATTTTAATAGGTCCTGTGAACATCTTCCTAGTTCCTGCTTCATTTAAGTACTCAAAATAAATCAGTAAGACCACGGATGTAATTTGATGGTCCGACTAAAATAATGATTGGATCACCACCCCTACCGAAGGACTGGTTGGACAGAGTAGTTGGACCATGAATGTTATTTTATTACCAGGACTACATAACTTGTGCACCTACAAATTATACAACCAACACGGAATAGTGAAGCGGACTTGTTCACGACTTAATTATTAAAACGTCCACACTCATCCTGAAAGCATGCAGAATGAGAGCGGTGAGCGGTTTCGGGAATTTAAAATTCGGTAGCTGTAAACAGGAATATCCTCAAAGAGGGATAGTAGATTTCGCGTTATCAAGCGCTTTTTTATCTATAATTAAAAAAATATTATATATTGAAAATAATTTTCAGGAACGTAGTAAAAGATTTTAGGGACGTCAAGATACCTCCGTATTAATAAAGCAACATCAGCCAAGTTTCAGATACTTAATAACGTGTTCTTAATTGATGTCGGTTTATTAATAAGTTACGAGTATAAGAACCATTAAACGTCGTCGATTTTAAAATAACACTGCTATAAATGATGATAGTAGATACGAGTAAGTCCCCTAGGTGGTAGTGACAAACCGACTTTGCGAGTATTTATTTTAGTTCTTAAATAACGTTCTATTACCACTTACCAGGACTACATAACCTCAGCACCGACTCATAATACGACCAACACGGAATAGTGGAACGGTTTTAGCGTTCGGCTTAATTAATTATTTACACGTCCACACGTCCACGTTTAAACTCTTTTACTGTTACTGCTATACGGCTTTGGAATTCTCTCCCCTTGGATATTATATTATCTCAATCACTTCCTATCTTCAAAACTAAGTTGAAACAGCTTTATTTATCCTCTTAATATATTTATCTATTTGTCGTCTATAACTTTCATTATTACAATTTTTTATTATTTTTATTTCTATTATATCTATTTAGATACTTATAATTATATTTTTATATGACTCATTTCTGTACCTTTTTTATATTACTTAATTTCTTATCTTTTAGTTACACCCCTTCCGCTTTCTATTTTAATGTGTCCTTTGCCCTAAGGTTGCCTGGAAGAGATCGCTATTTAAGCGATAAGGCCGCCTGTTGTGCCATGTCCATTATATTATTATTGTTGTATTTATTTTTAAGGTGTACAATAAAGTATATTTTACTTTTACTTTACTTTACTCATTCTGAAAAGTACGCGTATCGCTATTCCGCTCGTAATTCAACAAACGATGAGCAATGGACGTGCGTTGGGGATTGAGAATTTGCTAGCTGTATACACAGGAGTAGCTTTAAATGGCATTAAATAGTTCAAATGTCTGGGTTCGTCTCTCACCTCTGACTTAGTTGAGAAAATGAGCTTACTGTTTACATAAATATTATGAGAATACCTATGATATTTAAAACATTAGATACGTTCCCCGCGCTTTATTTTGGCAAGAATATAAGAAGGCACTTGCCGTCACTTGCGGCCATTGCAGTTAACAACAGTGTAACTCAGAATCTATATTCATCTCTTTCTAATAACAGGTATAGCGTAGGTATGTTGACCTTTATACTCTTTCCCTTTCTCCAAGTACGTAATATTTACGCCGTTTTTTAGTGCAATGATGTTTTCGTATGCCGCATCTATCCTTACTAATCCTTACTAATATTATAAATGGGAAAGTGAGTTTGTTTGTATGTTTGTTCCGCTTTCACGCCGTAACTACTGAACGGATCTGGATGAAATTTGGCATATAGATAGATTATAGCCTGGAATAACACATAGGCTACTTTTTATACCGGAAAATTAAGGAGTTCCCGCGGGAAACGAAAAACCTCGATCCACGCGGACGAAGTCGCGGGCATCAGCTAGTTAGTAATAAGTCTTTGGAGAATACATGTTTTTTTATAAATAAGATTAAAAAGGTTATTCGGGTCGAAGGTTCGACATACCTGGGCTCTAACCTTTCTCTATCACTCGCTTTAGTAGTGATGGAAACCTGCACGCCCGAGAGTTCTCCATAATGTCTGCCAATTCTTATTTGGCCAGCGTGATGGTCTATGGCTAAACCCTTCTCACTGTGGGAGGAAAATCGTGTCAGCTGTAATGAGCCGAAAATAGGCTGAAGTGAGTGAGGGAGGTTGAAGACTTTTTCAAGCAAGATGCAAGGAAGGCATAAGGTGTAGTAGCTCGTAGCTTTAGTTTTAAGATACCGTAACTGATTATCACCATCATGTTTTATAAGTAAGTAATTTTTAACGTCAATAAGTGTACCCACAGTGTACCTACATTGAATAAATGAATTGAATCTTGAATCTTGAAAAGTACCTATATGTAAGTAAGTGTCAATTTGGGAATTTATAATTTCTGATTTTTTTCTGGTCTGGTCTGGTCTGGTGGGAGGGTTCGGCCGTGGCTAGTTAACACCCTACCGGCACAGACGTACCTCCAAGCGATTTAGCGTTCCATTACGATGCCGTGTAGAAATCAACTAGGGGTATATAACTGCCATACCCCTAACAGGTTAGCCCGCTACCATCTTAGACTGCATCATCGCTAACCATCAGGTGAGATCGCAGTCAAGGGCTAACTTGTACTTGGAATAAAAAAAATCGGTTGACGATACACAGACGAAACGAGAGCCAGTATTTTTTAGAGTGTATTGCTTTCAAACATACTGGAATGTCGAGCTGACTTTACTTTATAATGTAAAATAATTTAAAATTTAATTTCATATGTTCACCATTTTCATTAAAGCAGTTTGAAATAAAAATTCTATTTGGTACAAAAATTTGAATAGCCAATTTCATAATGTTTTTCACGTCTATTGTTCAGAAACCTTTGTCTGAGTCCGTTAAAGAGCGCCGAGCGTACAGCCATTGTAATAGTGACTGCAATTGATCCCGTAGACGGGGAAGCCGAGAAATGCAATATTGACCCTTGCTCAGACAGGTATTCTTTTAAGTGCATTTTTAACCAGCGGGATTTTGCAACAACATTCGGCAGCACATTCGGTAGGTACAATATTACGACGGACTAGTGGCCTAGCTGTGGCAACGCATATCAGTCGATTGATCATGTCGATCATATCAACGTTGACCCAAGTCGGTAACTGGATGGGTGACCGAATTTGTATGTCCAAATTTGGTCTTTTCGTTTCCTCCGTGCCTCGGGAACACGTTAAGCCGTCGGGCCCCGGTTATTATCACTAACATCTGACCATAATCGTTAAAAAAACCTGAGTTTAAATACGCTTAGTCGAGTCGTGAGCGGAAGGACATGGGAACTGGGAACCCAACGCATTATTATCCCAAGAAAACTCCTACCATTATGCGATTAATGGATAGGGGTCGTGACCCTCAGGAATGAGGAATGCGACGCAGAGAGAGATACTATTAAGGTAGGTTTTTAAGGAAACTCGATTATCCATTTAATTATGATGTTATTAAGCAATTCACCTAAACACTGACCAACGCGGCCGCGTCGCCATCTTGACCCTCTATCCTAGAGTTAAGACCATTGTTGTCACTCTCGAGAACCATAAAAGCAGCAAGGTTTTGTACATATGTATTTTTAATAAGATCATTTTCAGTACATGTCTGTATACATCGATATGTATACCTATGTTCATCATCAGTTCAACCAATTGCCAGCTTGCTATTGAGCACGAGACTCTTCACAGGATCAGAAGGGTTTGGTCATAGTCCACCACGCTAGCCAAGTGCGGATTGGCAGATCACAACTTTGAGAACATTCTGAAGAACTCTGTGGTATGCAGGTTTACTCGAGATGTTTTCCTTCACCGTTGCAAGCACTTGATGTTTAAATTCACTTTATCACAGTTTTGTTTAATTTTTAAGCATATAAAAACCTTATTATCTTTTTCTATTTCATTATTGGGAGCAATTTTTCAACAAATAAAAAAGTGTGTGTGTGCAATTCACACACGGCAGAAGTGAAACTTCAGAAAAGTAGCCTACGAGATAATGAGATAAATATAACTTGTATTCTATCTCATTCTCTCGCATATGTTTGTCCATATATGTTTGTCTCGTTTTGTTGTCGCTTTTTCGTTTCATTGAATTTTCAAGTCACAACGATTCTAAAGAAGTTTCCCTTCAAAAATCTTAATACAAAAATGAAACCTGTAACCAAAAACGAATAAGTATGTCGCATCTCAATTTCATCGCATATAAACTGCAGTTACGGATAGTTAATGGAAACCAGTCCGAGAGTCAATCAAACGACGTATCACCGGCGTACGGCGGATCCCATTTCCATTATTTCATTAGCTCCGGCTCACGTGGCAAAGCTAATGCAAATACACCTCTATCGCAAACAATAAACACCTCAACCTGATCTCATTGCCTCAAATAATATACAGGTATAATGTAGCTAAGCGTTTGACTGTGTGTTAATAATATACAGGTACAATGTGACTAAACGTTTGACGTGTGTGTTAATAATATACAGGTATCAACGACTATGTTTTAAAGATCATAGACAGGTATAATGTAGCTAAACGTTTGATGTGTGTGTTAATAATATACAGGTTTAATGTAGCTAAACGTTTGACGTACGAGTATGTGTTAATCATTAAAGTTACGCGAAGCTTACAGACGGAATACTTAGTGCTTCAACTTAAAATACTTGCTCGTTTACTTGATTCTTAATATCTACTCGCGTGCTTCGGAGATCCCCTAAAACCGTCAGTAGGTACTGCGCCTGATCTCTTTCCGGTTGTGTCGGATTTTCCGTCCTATCGGGCTATTATAGTTGGGGAACAGTGTTTAACTATTTGCAATCAACTCTGATTAGTTAATACTCTTCCAATACTGGCCAAAATGTATTTGGCCAATATTGGAAGAGTTGCGGCAAGAATAATATAAACTTCAGGCAATCACAAAAATAGATTGTAACATAGAAAGAGATTTTATAATATAATAGAGCTACAGCTACAGATACCTTATTACGTGATAATGTACATCATATATTTTTTTTAGTTTTATCATTCTCTTATTTTAGAAGTTACAGGGGGGGGGACACACATTTTACCACTTTGGAAGTGTCTCTCGCGGAAACTATTCAGTTTAGAAAAAAATGATATTAGAAACCTCAATATCATTTTTGAAGACCTATCCATAGATACACCAAACGTATGGGTTTGATGAAAAAAAATTTGTGTAAGAATGCGGACCCCCAAAATTTTTTGTTTTTTTTCTAGTTTTGTGTGAAAATCTTATTGCGGTTCACAGAATACATCTACTTACCAAGTTTCAACAGTATAGTTCTTATAGTTTCGGAAAAAAGTGGCTGTGACATACGGACGGACACACAGACAGACAGACAGACAGACAGACAGACAGACAGACATGACGAATCTATAAGGGTTCCGTTTTTGCCAAATTTGGCTACGGAACCCTAAAAACCGCTATTTTTATTATGTTTATAACATTCTTTCATTATTATGATTTCACTAAGATATTAAAGTTAAGATACAAAAAAGCAAAATATGCCACCGTTACAATAGTTAAATTTATATTTTTAATCTCAGCAAACTTAATCCCGGTAAATGAGATTGTAGCGCTTACCTCAAGTCCTCAGCGGGTATTGCAAAGTTAATGGGAGGGCTTAAGAAACGGTCGAGCTTGTAGTTTGCCTCTTTCCAAACTTTTCCATCAGAGCGATCGCTTGTTTGTTGTGTCTTGATGTTTTTATGAAAGTAATTTCAATTTTTTCAATTTCAATTTATTTATTATTATCCATTTTTTTTTTTTATCCACTACAAGTTAGCCCTTGACTGCGATTTCACCTGATGGTAAGTGATGATGCAGTCTAAGATGGTAGCGGGCTAACCTGTTAGGGGCATGGCAGTTATATTAAACCCATACCCCTATTCGGTTTCTACACGGCATCGTACCGGAACGCTAAATCGCTTGGCGGCACGTCTTTGCCGGTAGGGTGGTAACTAGCCACGGCCGAAGCCTCCCACCAGGCCAGACCAGGGAAAATTCAGAAATTATAAATTCCCAAATTGACCCTGCCGGGGATCGAACCCGGGACCTCCGCACGTTAAGACAACAGCACTACACACTGCGCCACGGAGGTCGTCAAAACTTCCATACTTCCATACTAATATTATAATGCGAAAGTGCGTCTGTCTGTCTGTCTGTCTATCCGTCTGTCTACTACCCTTTCACGGCCCATCTATCTAACCGATTTTAATGAAATTTGGTATAGGGATAGTTTGTATCCCGTGAAAGGACATTTTACTACTAGGTACTTTTTACCGCGTAAAATTCAAGAGCTCCCGCGGGAATCAAAAAATTATCTGTTCAACCGATTTTGATGAAATTTGGTACAGGTATCTCGGGGCTGCTTTTTATTCCATAAAATTAAAGAGTTCCCGCGGGAATCAAAAAAACTTTAATCCACGCGGACGAAGTCGCGGGCATCATCAAGTACAAATGTATGTAGAAAATCAATATACCTACTCCTTAAAAACTAGACAAAGTAATTATGACAATGACTACCTTATGTAGCTCATGAAGAGGAAAAGTTTCCCAAAGTAGGAGGGCGAAGCGGTAGTGCTTTCGATGACCACACCCTAGTATACCCTGGCACAGTGGTCAGCGCTGTGGTCTTATAAGTGGGAGGTCGCGGGATTGAACCCCGGTAGGGGTACATAAGACGATACGGGAGGGCGGTTTCCCCATACAATCGTATTAGTCTGTTTTCTCCGTGCATAATTACATTAAAGAAAATGTTTTTCCACCATAAAATCTATGTGTCCGTGCTTTTTTACAAAAAATTTCTTTGGCCCCATGTAACACAAATAACTATTGTGTTACATGGGGCCAAAGACAATTTTTGTTCCCCGAGGGCGCTATTTTGAATTCAGAGCGAAGTGAAGGATTCTATAGTAGAATCCCGAGCGTAGCGAGGGGTTCTAAAGTAGAATCCTGAACGTAGCGAGGAATTCAATATACCTACGCCGCCCGAGAACAAAAAATTTGGCCCCGAGTGACACACACTATTTTTCATCATTACGTATGAGAAAAAGCTAGGAGTATCAACCTACTATGTATGGACCTTACCTATACGTTTAAGCACCAATCAGAAGATACTCCTATATATCAACCTTCTATGTAATTGTATAGACATTATTTAGACGTATATTTAAAGTTTAAATAAAATGTAAAGATGTATATTTAAAGTTTAAATATAATGTAAAGACGTATATCCGATCAACAAATTGAACACGTGACTTCGGACCAATCAGAACAGAGAAATGCAAAGTCATATATTCGATCAACAAATTGATGACGTGACTTCGGACCAATCAGAAGAGAGAAATGAAAAGTCCCATGGGCCTACAAGTTACACTTTGCTCCCGCTATCCTCTGAAGCCAATATGCGTTTTTCGAATAGGTATGATGAAAATAACTATTTCATCATACCTATTCGAATAGGTATGATGAAAATAACTATTTCATCATACCTATTCGAAAAACGCATATTGCCTTCAGAGGATAGCGGGAGCAAAGTGTAACTTGTAGGCCCATGGGACTTTTCATTTCTCTCTTCTGATTGGTCCGAAGTCACGTCATCAATTTGTTGATCGAATATACGACTTTGCATTTCTCTGTTCTGATTGGTCCGAAGTCACGTGTTCAATTTGTTGATCGGATATACGTACGTCTTTACATTTTATTTAAACTTTAAATATACGTCTAAGGGCTAATTTTTCAATCGTCAGATAAATTATATCGGAGGAATAAATTTGACGTTTTGGCAGATTTTCAATACAAAACCTGTCAAAACGTCAAATTTATTCCTCCGATAAACTTTATCTGACGATTGAAAAATCAGCCCTAAATAATGTATATACAATTACATAGAAGGTTGATAGGAGTATCTTCTGATTGGTGCTTAAACGTATAGGTAATGTCCATACATAGTAGGTTGATACTCCTAGCTTTTTCTCATACGTAATGATGAAAAATAGTGTGTGTCACTCGGGGCCAAATTTTTTGTTCTCGGGCGGCGTATATTGAATTCCTCGCTACGTTCAGGATTCTACTTTAGAACCCCTCGCTACGCTCGGGATTCTACTATAGAATCCTTCACTTCGCTCTGAATTCAAAATAGCGCCCTCGGGGAACAAAAATTTTCTTTGGCCCCATGTAACACAAATAACTATTATGTTACATGGGGCCTAAGACAATTTTTGTTCCCCGAGGGCGCTATTTTGAATTCAGAGCGAAGTGAAGGATTCTATAGTAGAATCCCGAGCGTAGCGAGGGGTTCTAAAGTAGAATCCTGAACGTAGCGAGGAATTCAATATACCTACGCCGCCCGAGAACAAAAAATTTGGCCCCGAGTGACACACACTATTTATCATCATTACGTATGAGAAAAAGCTAGGAGTATCAACCTACTATGTATGGACCTTACCTATACGTTTAAGCACCAATCAGAAGATACTCCTATATATCAACCTTCTATGTAATTGTATAGACATTATTTAGACGTATATTTAAAGTTTAAATAAAATGTAAAGATGTATATTTAAAGTTTAAATAAAATGTAAAGACGTATATCCGATCAACAAATTGAACACGTGACTTCGGACCAATCAGAACAGAGAAATGCAAAGTCGTATATTCGATCAACAAATTGATGACGTGACATCGGACCAATCAGAAGAGAGAAATGAAAAGTCCCATGGGCCTACAAGTTACACTTTGCTCCCGCTATCCTCTGAAGGCAATATGCGTTTTTCGAATAGGTATGATGAAATAGTTATTTTCGTTCTGATTGGTCCGAAGTCACGTGTTCAATTTGTTGATCGGATATACGTACGTCTTTACATTTTATTTAAACTTTAAATATACGTCTAAATAATGTATATACAATTACATAGAAGGTTGATAGGAGTATCTTCTGATTGGTGCTTAAACGTATAGGTAATGTCCATACATAGTAGGTTGATACTCCTAGCTTTTTCTCATACGTAATGATGAAAAATAGTGTGTGTCACTCGGGGCCAAATTTTTTGTTCTCGGGCGGCGTATATTGAATTCCTCGCTACGTTCAGGATTCTACTTTAGAACCCCTCGCTACGCTCGGGATTCTACTATAGAATCCTTCACTTCGCTCTGAATTCAAAATAGCGCCCTCGGGGAACAAAAATTTTCTTTGGCCCCATGTAACACAAATAACTATTAATTATCAGTCCAAGCTGCAGTTTTCCCTATCGGGTGTTATGTGCCCAGTGGGGTGCCATGTAGAAACCGATAAGGGGTATGGACTTAATTTAACTGCCACACCTCTATTGGGCTACTCTACGGTCGCAGTCAAGGGCTATGTTGTAGTGGAATTAAAGTCAAAGTCAAAGTCAAAATATGTTTATTAATAGTTAGTACATACACAGTACACTTTATGAGCGTCAAGTATACAAATTATAAAACGTGATGGTGATAATTAACGACGGTATCTTAAAAGTAGCTACGAGGGTTCCAAACGCGCCTTGCTGGACGGAGTCCACAAAAACTCAGTCAAAAGACAAATAATTATATTGCAGTTACCGTTCTTTTTATACAATTTGTATACTTAAAGCTTAAAATTGACAACGAGTTTAGTCTGCACTCGTATCTGAAGCCAACGAGTCATAAATAAAAAATAAAAAGCTCTTCAGATGTAAATGCGCTTGTACAATTTATGTTTTCTCCAGGTTAGACAGTTAAGTGGGTTTACCTAGTTTAATATACATTTTTTGCCTTTAAAGTGCAAACAAACCGAATGCTAAGTTTAATGTTTAAACAGTACATTTTTAGGGTTCCGTAGCCAAATTTGGCAAAAACGGAACCCTTATAGATTCGTCATGTCTGTCTGTCTGTCTGTCTGTCTGTCTGTCTGTCTGTCTGTCTGTCTGTCTGTGTGTCCGTCCGTATGTCACAGCCACTTTTTTCCGAAACTATAAGAGCTATACTGTTGAAACTTGGTAAGTAGATGTATTCTGTGAACCGCATTAAGATTTTCACACAAAACTAGAAAAAAAACAATAAATTTTGGGGGTCCCCATACTTAGAACTGAAACTCAAAAAATTTTTTTTCATCACACCCATACGTGTGGGGTATCTATGGATAGGTCTTCAAAAATGATATTGAGGTTTCAAATATCATTTTTTTCTAAACTGAATAGTTTGCACGAGAGACACTTCCAAAGTGGTAAAATGTGTGTCCCCCCCCCCCCTGTAACTTCTAAAATAAGAGAATGATAAAACTAAAAAAAATATATGATGTACATTATCATGCAAACTTCCACCGAAAATTGGTTTGAACGAGATCTAGAAAGTAGTTTTTTTTAATAATTTAAAACTTACTACAGGTTTGTACGGAACCCTCGGTGCGCGAGTCCGACTCGCACTTGGCCGGTTTTATTGCTAAATTAGGAGTGCAGCTAAAAGAAAATCGTAGGTACAACGTAGTCGTATGCAGAATTTGTTTTAACTAGCTTAGTTACGATTAGTCCTGTTACAATTTATAGAAGTATTCATAATGCTAACGTACCTAGTAAGTTCAAGTTTAAGTTTATATTCGAATAGACTTACTTATTAAAGACCTCAATGTAACTTTTGAAGAAAATGAGGTTCTTTTGTAACTGAAAACTTAATCTATTGTGATAAAGTTTAACAACGCCCTACATAAAGTTTGCAGCCAAAATCCCTTAGAAATTTTAATTGGACTATTTAAGTAAATGTTCATTTTAGAGCTGATAATTTAAATTAACAAACTTTTGCTCACGGCTTCTCTCGGATCAAGCTTTAGATTTTGATTATAATTACGAAGCGCGAAGAATATATAGTTAACTACATGATTCCCGCGACTTCGACCGCATGGATTAAGATTTTTTTGACTCCCGCGGGAACTCTTTAATTTTCCGGGATAAAAAGTAGCCTATGTCCTTCCCTGGAATACAATCTACCCCTGTAAAAAATTTCATATAAATCGGTTGAGCAGATGGGCCGTGAAAGCGTAGCAGACAGACAGACACATTTCCGCATTTTAATATTAGTATGGATTAGTATGGAATGTGGATACTGCCTGTTTAACTACCTTACCTGCGACTGCGCAGCGGATTGACGTGATTTTTTGTATAGGTATAGTTGAGGACTTGGGGCAATCCCACAGACTTCTATGACCCGGTGACAGCCTCGCTATGTGTTGCTCATAAATAATTTATTAATAACTAGCTGACCCGACAGACGCTGTCCTGTCTTAACTATGAATATTGAAAAGGTTAAAAAAAGGTTATATTAAGGTTAGAAAAGTTAATATGATCATCAAGTTTTCTGATAAAATAAAAACAAAAACTAAACAATTATAAAAATTAGTTCCAATTTATGCCACCGGGCCAGATAAGTTTGTGAGCCTATAGACTACTTTTTATCCCGAAAAAGCAAAAAGAGATTCCTTGCATTTTGAAAACCTAAAGTTTGCCTTGCTGAGTTTCTTGCCGGCTCTTCTCAGTGTAAACAGCTTTCCGAATCGGTGGTAGAGTCTTCGTATCATAAGTGACACAAGTTGTCCTATGTGAAATAAATCATTTCATTTCAAAAACCACGCTGACAAACCACGCTGCCACGCTGTCGCGGGCATCATCTCATGCGAAAGTTTGGATGGATGGATGGATGTTTGTTACTCAATCACGCCCCAACGGCTGAACAGATCTGGATGAAATTTGGCACAGAGATAGATTATAGTCTGGAATAACACATAGGCTACTTTTTATCCCGGAAAATTAAAGAGTTCCCGCGGGAACCAAACAACCTCAATTCACGCGGACGAAGTCGCGGGCATCAGCTAGTGTTTCATAATTTATGAGAGCCTCTCGACTGGCAAACGCAGTTACTTAGACTGTCGGCAACTTTTACAACCGTCAGCTGGCATCGACAGTCTAAAGGCCGCGCGCGACCGCACGGCATCTGGCACCGACACCTAGACTGTCGATTTTACTGTGGCCATACTTCCTTGTCCAGCTTGGTATTGGCGTGTGTATAGCCTTCTTAAATACAATCCGAACATAATCTATGGCAACTTTCAATCTCTACATCGATTTTATGTATCATTCTACGGCGTTTAAAAAACGAGTCTACTGTCTCTGTATTTTTCGTATCTGTGTAACCACTATTGAAGAGCACTGTAAAACAATATGAGGCTCGATTTTTGATCTTATTCCAATGAGGTTAAGGATCTGGTGTTTTTAACGAGCACATAGTGTACCAGTGGTTTTATTTTCAAACAATGACGACGACAACGACAAGAGAAACTCGTCATACTTTCAAGGGCATTCTTTGACTTAATTGCCTTATACTGAAGTAATTGAAATAGATAGGTACTGACAAGTATAGATATAATTATAGCTTATTTCATAACGATTCTATCGATACTTAGTTAATATGTAGGAGTCCAAGGATTTTAGAGAAATCAGTTTTAATAGCTCGCGGCGATTTGACCTTGACCACCTGCGGCGGCCCCCCGCTTATTGTGACAGTTAAATGTAAACAGGGAAAGTCAAGAGGCTCAAATTTCAAAATGGCGGCGCCAGCTGAGAGGGATACAGTTTATATAACTTTTAATGAACAATACATATTCGGGCAGTATCAAAGGCTTGTCTAATTAATTTGTATAGACGCAGCGCAGCAACATCGGAGCTACTAAAGCGTTGAATTATAACGAAACCCCGATTAAAAGTGTCTCCATTCTGAGTTTTCTGCTTTATGACACAAATCGTGGCGGGAAGAATTGTATTTTCCTCTATGGAATACGTAATTTTGTAGTCATCAGGCAATTCCAAAAGCACCCTTTTCTGGCGCAGTCAGTAAAAAAACATTTTACAATACACCGAAATTAGAACTATAAAGTACTTTTCCAACCCTTAAGCGATAAAAATGTACAATCATAGTTAAGAGCCCACAAATGAGTGCGATAATATAGTGCCCACACAAAACCACACTGTTTCTTTGACGCCATCAATACTAACCGTTGCAACGACTCTCGGTGCTATTTTGCGCCGTAATTTTCATCATACTGCACTAGTAGCATAAATAACTGCTTATAACAGCCCCCCAATCATGTAAGAATGGCCGATCAAAACGGTAAGTTCGTCGTTTCGTCAAAGTAAAATAAACCATAACTGCATTGAATTAGTGCTCAATTTCGTGTATCCATTCTTATACGTTTAGGTATGTACGGTTTATAAACTTTGACGACGAACTTTAACGTTTTGATCGGTCATTCTTACATGATCGGGGGGCAGGCGCACAGAGTAGAAAAATAATAAAAGGTCATGTCACTTTTGTTTAATAAGTGCGGTATAAGCGCATAGAAAATTGCAAAAGTTGTTTAAATTTCTTATGACTGTCTTGTAACTGCATTCATTTATCTGGTACCGTGGCTGCAACGGAAATTAAATATAAACCACGACGAGATTCCTTCATTTATTTTGAACTTTTCTTTTAAATAGATTGGTTAGTCTTTTAACCACTTAATTAAATGAAAAGAACAATCTGTAAAAGTCGTAGCTTTTATTTTCCATTAGATGAAGCACGCGACTTTGTCCGCATAAAAACCTAAACTATCGATTAGAGAAAAAAAGTGAGTTAAAAGATGACGTCATTTTCATACAAACTTCCATACTGGTAGTTAGGTAAAGAGTTGTTGATTGATTGAGTTGTCATCAGATTTTTCGAGATCCGTAGCCTGATGTCCGTCTACGAGATGCAAGATAATATTTTTGAACCAAATTTCGTCGAAATTGGTAGAATAAATGGGCCGTAAAAAATTAACAGACAGACTGCACTGCATACGCTTTAACATTTATGATATTATTCCAGACTATAATCTATCTCTGTGCCAAATTTCATCCTAATCCGTTCAGCCGTTCTGGCGTGATTGAGTAACAAACATCCATCCATCCATAGATCTATCCATCCATCCATCCATCCAAACTTTCGCATTTATAATATTAGTTTAGAAGTTGTAGCGATTATAGAATACCGAAGTATGCATTACTGCAAATGGATTATAAACGTAAATTGATGTCATTTCTGCAAGACTTATTAACCGACTTCTAAAAAAGGAGGAGGTTCTCAATTCGTCGCGTATTTAAATCTTAAAACTAATATTATTAGTAAGAATTTTTAGAAGTAAAATATAAGGGACACTGGTAGGATTTACTCAGATTTTACTTGTGTAATTAATTCGCAAAGATGTGCCTGGCGGCACTTACGTGGCGCCTAAAGCTCGGCATTATAACGAAACCCTAATTAAATATGTCACGAACGCTTCTCAGCTCCCTTTACGTAACAAACGGGGGGAAAATTATATTTTCTGGCAGATTATTTACTGTTTTTTTCGAAAACAAACAATCAGTTTCAAAACAATTAATTTCTTGATGTTCATGTTATGTTCTTGCGCTTGTTTCATCACTGCAAGTATATACCGGCAGCCAGCATATATATTTTTTTTATCCACTTATAAGTTAGATCTTGACTGCGATCTCACCTGATGGTAAGTAATGATGAAGTCTAAGATGGTAGCGGGCTAACCTGTTAGGGGCACGGCAGTTATATTAAACCGCTTGGCGGCACGTCTTTGCCGGTAGGGCGGTAAATAGCCACGGCCGACGGCTCCCACCAGGCCAGACCAGGGATAATTCAGAAATTGTAAATTCCGTATTGACTCTGCCGGGAATCGAACCCGGGACCTCCGCACGTTAAGACAACCAGCGCACTACAGTGTGGCAAGGAGTTCGTCAAACTTCTATAGTATCTTCTATAGTATCTTCTATAGTATCTTCTTATAGTAGGTACTTCACGATATCATCTAGACTCTAGAGCTATCTGGAAAGAGTTTTTTTGTGCAATTATTAATTTTCCAACATATAACCCAACTACTTAATATAAATTGACCTGACCTAAAGATCTAACCTGAAATAAAGGCTTTAAGTATATTGTTTTCTTTATATTATATTAAAGGTGACTAAATCTTTTAACAGACATTGTATGTACTTAATTAGTTAAATGTAAATTGCTATGTTTTGTAAGTAAATAAGTACTTTATTTAAAAGAAAAACGCTACCTCGCCTTTAATTCATTATCCACAAATAATCAAGAGAATTCTATAATAGCATTATCCATATCCATGCTAATATTATAAATGCAAAAGTGTGTCTGTCTGTCTGCTACGCTTTCACGGCCGAACTACTCAACCGATTTTGATGAAATTTGGTACAGAAATAGGTTATCCCGGAAAATTGAAGAGTTCCCGCGGGAATCAAAAACATTAATCCACGCGGACGAAGTCGCGGGCATCAGCTAGTATGTAAATAAATTATTTCACATACACATTTCTTTTCATAGTAGGTATTTTAATAAAATCTGTCCCATGTAGGGACGGTCAAAGAAGCAATTAAAATAACGCTTCCACAAATTGTGCCTCGTATTTCTTCCACGGAAAATATAATTGGTAGCGCGCGCTACGTTTCATGCATATAAAGACAATGATTTAATACATTAGGTACGTTGTTTTGCATAAAGGATATACCCAAAACAACTTACTAAAGTGTCTTCTGTAGGTATACTTACCTAAGGACAATAAGGTATAATGTATAGGTAAGTAAGAAAAGTAAGTTTTTTATCCTCTAGACTGCCACGTTCAGTTTTTGAGCCGCGAAGAGAAAGACAGACCTAACAAAAGTGTGTGTGTGCAATTCAAAGCAGTGTGTGAAGAGTAGAATGGAAAAATATAACTTGTATTCTATCTCATTCTCTCGCAGGCTAAATCCTATTATGAATATGCTTGTCTCTTTTTAGTGTCGCTTTTTCGTTTCATCGAATTTTCAAATCACAAGGATTCTAAAAAAGTTTCACTTCAATAACTATCTATACTAAAAATGCGAACATTGGTGTTGCTCTGTCTGTGTGTTACATTTTCACCGCTCAACATGTGAACCGATCTTTACTTTTAATACAGAGATAGACATCGGATAGGTTCCTTTTTACCCCGAAAAATCAGTCTAATTTTAAAATCTTAAATTCACGCCGACGAAGTTATTTGGTTCATCATATTACTCGTAGTATGGACGCAGAATACTAACTAAGCTTTGTATAAATTATTTTATTACATTTTTGCATACGAAGAAGTATGTACTGATACCCGCTACTTGATACTGTAGCTGATGCCTGTGCTTTTGTCCGCATGGATTGACGTTTTATTCCCACGGGAACTCTTCAATTTTCCGAGATAAAAAGTAGGCTAATTGTTTTTCAGACTATAATCTATCTCTGTGACAAATTCTATCCAGATCCGTTGAGCCGTTCTGGCGTGATTGAGTAACAAACATCCGTTCATCCAAACTTTCGCATTTATAATATTAGTATAGATTTTCTTATCCATACTGTACAGTATAGGTAATGCAAAACACAAATTAATATTGCGCCGTGAACAGATTTCGCCGATTCACGTTTAAATCGCTTCTTTATAAATCTCCACAAAAACGCTTGACAATATTAGCTTTGTGAGAGTCTTTGTGAACAGGACAGCTATAAAGCGCGAGGACGCTATTGTGCCGGACTCTATGAAAAATCCAGTAAAAAAACATCTCGATAAGATATGCCTACAAAGGGAAGATAAGTATTTACGCTTAAGCTTTTTCAATTTCAGTCTCTTGTATACAGCTACCGTTTATTATTAACTAAGGATACCTTGCATAATCGTGCCTTTATTATAAATTAGTGTTTTATCTCAGATCTTCTTCGTAGACATATTATTACGCTCTGCTATTTTTACGGAGTTTTATACCCATCTGCGTGGGTGATATTACTACTGAGTAATCTGAGGTAATATCACCCACATAGATAAGTGGATTCCGCTTTAATTAACTGTAATAAAAGCTGAATCTCGGGTAATGTAGATAATATCTCAATAATTTTATGGGTTCATTTGATCGCTAAGTTTTGGAAGTATCTATTTCTATGGTGGTTTTTCTTTTCGAAAACAATAAATGAATAAGCAACGTGTACCGATTTCAAAAACAAAATTTGATATAGTGCAAAACTATTCTAAAATCAAGTAAATAAATTTAAATTAAAGTACGCGCGCGAGTTGAATGCAGTCGGGGCCTGAGGTGACACATACATAAGCTATGCATTAAACTATGTCACCAAATAAGCTCACCATATTAAGTAAGTGAAGATAATGAGATTGATTACGCCAGAAATACTTACAAATAGGATCACCCGAATATTATAAACGCGAAAGTGTGTCTGTACGGAGAAAATACGTCCATTTGGTACAGAGATAGGTGACGCCCTGAAGGCGGACGTCGTCGGCTTCTGGAAAATTCAAGGGTTGTCACAGGATTTTAAAAAAAAACCGTAAACGGAGCCGGGGTAGGATTCCCTTGTGGTAAGGTAATGTGTAGCAGAAGTAGTAAATAAATGTTTTTTCTTTCTTTCTTTCAATTATTTGTTTAGATGTGTATTGGATCCAAAATCGAGTTGAGGTACCAATCATACAATTTAAAGTTATTAAAGGTACCTACTCATTTATCTTAGCCTAACACTCAAAAAAGTGGTCCTCACAGGGTATCCCAACCTACAGCAGGTTATACCATCGTCCTCTATTTGTTCGGTGGCTCATAAAACTTGACTTAGAGTACTCCTTGAGCCATATTGCGCCGTTTATTGAAAATCCCAGTTATATGCAGCCCTCGATATTTGAGATCCACTTCAAGTCGCCCGTATGAGATCCAAATTGAAATGCTCTATGAGAGAACTTTCAATAAACTTTTAAAACATCCTTTTTTAGGGGTCCTTACCGAAACGGGACCTTAATACTAAGCCCGTCCGTCCTACATAGCAAACATCAAAAAATTCAAATACCTATTTTTAAATATTTTTTATTCGTATTAGTTGCAAATTAAAATAATGACTACTTTAGGAGGCAATACAATGCATCAATCATTATTTCTCATTTTTGTGGATTCTTTTATAACATAAATAAACATTTACTGGATTAAAAAAATAAATAACTTAAATCAGTTTTCTCGGAATTTTCAAACGGACTAAGTTGCGGGTATCGTATTCGTATCCAGGGAGGTAATCAAAGGTAGTCGAAAATAAACGTTACAAATTATTCTTCCACTGTTCGAACTATTATTTCGAAACCATGTTTGCGGACGTGGTCCGTATTTTTGATTCCATTGTCAATTGATACCGCGCATCGAGTTTTTAAAAAAACAAACATAGAGATAAAAAGATCATAGATCTAAATTCAGCTGAATTTATATCAGGTTGAATAAAAACATTCGTTTCTAGTTTTTATTGTCGGGATAAAGGCTGAGACAAACAGAACGCGCAAGAACGTGGTCTCCAGTCTCCATTCTCCAACACAGAGCAAACGAGAACAAAGAGCTGCTGTACGATTATGTAAAAGCTCCAACAATCATCGTTACAATCTCAATTGTTGTCATTGGCTGAATATATGGTACTCTTGCTGCGAGTTGCGACTATGGATTTTTAGCGAAAGAGTCAATCAGAAATGACTGCAATTGTTACACTGTAGCAAACATGTTTACACAATAGGGCGTCTGGATGCATTAACGTACTGCTCGATACATCCATCGCCGCGCTACTCCGAGAAGTAGCAGTGAAGAATGAATTTGGACTTTTTGCGATTAAATTATTTAAGGGAAGCTTGTTATCGGCATTTCTAGAAAATGTCTGGGGCTTTGAGATTTCAGCGTTCAAACTGGCAGATCGGACTCAAATTAATACACGCAGGTCCTAGAACTTATAATTTAAAAGTAATCTATCTAAAGACGTTCAAGGCGCACGTTTTATGTACAGTAACAATCGCACAGAGCTGTCGTCAGTCGTCACGCGTAGTATGTGGATCAAGCTCAAAATGCAACGGTGTTTCATGTGGATACAAACAACTTCATCAAAGTGAGCATTTTCGCTGAACTGAACCCAAACATGTTTCCATTATTTTACCTAATGACGTCTTTGCTTTACATATATACCTACTATACTGGAATTCTTTAACATGTGCACCTTCAGACAATATAACGGATTGGCAGAGGCAAGGCTGCCCTTCACATAATCATTTCTTTTTTACAAAAAGTTAAATTAATTGCGTCCATCTCACATTGGGCAAAGAAAACCTCTCCCCAATGACTTGCAAGTCCTTATCTTATGTAAATACGATACGTTTTATTGTCATACAAAATGGTCATTTCGCAGATTTTTAGGTTTAGAAATATTGTTAGGTTATCTATGTGTGTATTAACACACATAGATAACCTAACAATACTTTTAAAAAAAATCTCTACTTCTATAGTAATCTATAGTAGGTAATATTATTTAAGCGAAAGTTTGGATGGATGATGTTACTTCGTGCTGATGTTTGTTACTTCAATCACGTCAGTACGGATCTGGATGAAATTTGGTACAGAGATATAATATACTCTGGAATAACCCATAGGCTACTTTTTATCCCGGAAAATTAACGATTTCCCGCGGGAACGAAAAACCTCAATCCACGCGGACGAAGTCGCGGGCATCAGCTAGTATATTATAACTTTATAAGTACAAGATTGTTTTTCACAACCGTGTGAATGTTATGTTATATTCGCAACGTTCATATATTTTGCAGACGATGCACGCTAGTTTGATGTTTTGTCATTTCCTCAGAGATACGAGTATGCTAATGTCCTTTGAAGAAATCGCTTGATATGCAGACATGCAGTTTGATTTATTAACGTTGTTGTTATATGCATAGAGGAATCATTTGCTTTCAAGACGTAGGTACATACAGTTTTAACGACCTCTCTATTATAAATCGCAATGTATTCTTGCTGCAGTATCGTCCACGCGGGTTCTAATACCGAAGATAATACCTGAAAATTGGAAAGTAAAGAGTATTGGTTTCCATGGGCTGGGCACATAGTTCGTAGAACGGAGAACCGATAGGCGTCGGGGTCCCAAAGTGCCCCCAATGGCGGCCTCGCACCGGAAAGCACAGCGTTGGACGACCCCCCACTATAGGTGGATGGACGATCTCAAGCGTGTAGCTGGGAGCCGCTGGAGACAAGCGGTGCAGACCGTGCTCTGTGGTGATCCATGCAGAAGACCTTCGTCCAGCAGTGGACGTCTATAGGTTGAGACGACAATGACGATATTTTTTTAAATATTCTGTTTTCATTCTAAAATGAAATAGCCACATTGGCGGACCTACATTAGTCGTGTAAAAACGCCACCTTTGCATTGTAAATGTCGATACAACCTGCACAAAAAACCTGGCATTCCGGGCCGTACAAACATTTGAATCCTAAGAGATTTACCTGATATTCAGAGCGGCTAAAATAAACTATTTTCGTACCAACTTAATGTTCTCTCTCAACTCTCATACTCAGTAAAATTGCAGTTTCAATTTGCTTAATTTAGTGGTTAGAAATAGGGAAAGTTTAGTTAGGGAATTGGGTAAAGATGATTGATTATTGCGCGCTAAGATTCTGCCTACTAATAGTTATATGCAAGGGCAGTTATAGTCCGTCAAACTTATTTGCCAAAATTGGAACGAATTTGTATGCCTGTTAAGTTTTTGTTTTTATTTTATTAATAATAGATACTAGCGACGCTGTCACCGGGTCAGGTAAGTTTGTCGGACTGTAATACTGATTCGAAATCTAAGGTTATTTAGATTTTAGATATTTATTACTTCGGATTTCGGAAGTTCAATACATTCACAGAGATTACAATTAAAACTTGTCAGCCTTACTATAAACAAAATAAAACAACTTTAAATTTTTGGAATACAAGTTAAATGTTTTTATTTTATTTTTATTTGATTTTATTTTATGTTAATCATAGAGCAACCAGTTGGCCAGTTTTTCAGGACTTCGTCAATCTGGTTTATCTATTACTAATGTAACGTTCAAATATCTCTGTTTCCGCCACTTTCCACGACGGGGTGCAAAAAAAGAAAACATGGTATGGAAAACAGGCACTCCTGGAGATCGCTTTACATTTACCGCGAAGTGTGAATGCCGGACTTTTTTGCGATAAAAATGATTTTTAACGAGGGAAGCTTGCTATAATCAGTACTAGAAAATGTCCGGGTCTTCTTTTGAAGGAAAAGAAGAGTCAGTTTTATAAAATAATATTATCCTAATGACGTTTCTTTATTAGTATTTATTTAAACTCGTTCCCTAATTAGCCTCGTCAAACTCAAACTGAAATGTTTTTTACTCAAATCAACTTTTACAAGTGCTTTTGAATGGTGGCGTGAATCTACCACATGGTAATAATGCCATTCCTACCGAGAATAATAAAATAATAATTAATGTTAGTATCTAGTATCTACTTACCTACTTATTTGAAAATTTTAATGTCATCAAAATAAATCATATTAGGTAACATTGAATGAATATTAAGCCGGCAACAAAGCGAATATGGAAAAGAATTTTCAGTAAAGAATTAACCTGTTTGCCCATTACACCCGCAGCGCACACGCCGCAAAAGCGAAACAAATGCGAGTGATTTCAGCTGTAAACCTTAATGTAGTGGCATTGAGTGTGCAGTGGAGTCTGGCGATCGTGAAGGAGTAATCATAGCTGTCGTCATTAGAGTTTTCTATCCGGAGAGCTTGTTCTTGACTCAAGTTTACGCTTGGTATCGGTGATAGCTCTTTAAAGGTATTTAAGCATTGCCGTTGCTACTGTTGCCGCTATCCGCATTATTTATGTGCCTCACTAGCGCTTATTTCAATTCAATGTTTGCATATTTTCATTAATTACGTGCGGCTCTTGTGGTTTCTCTGTTTCATGTTCTGCCCATTTTTATTCTTCATAAGTGCGTATTATAATCTTATGCGGCGCAGCTTTAAAAGGGCTCAGTACGCACGACCGAAGTTGAGACGAGACAAATCGAAATAATACTTAGTTTTGAAGGTACAATATCAATTAATGTAGTAAATTACGAGTTTACGTTTGTATGCAGAAGGTACCGGCTGGAGTCCCTTTAAGCCTCTGGGAAGCGAATTAAATTACTTGCAGTTCACACAGTTCCTTGTATCAATCTCACTAGGGCAATCAAGCGTACGGATATTGCAGCAAGTGCGACTCGCCTCTTCTATGCAACCAGTATTAAGCCGCTGGCAAGCGAATATGAAAAGAATTTTCCAGTGAAGAATTAAACGTATTTTAGGTGCTTTACGACGGCGCCGGTATGAATAGTCGATGGAAGCCATTGTTGCAATGTTACATGCGATGGTATATTTTTGGCTTCAAAAAAAGAGATTTTCTTCAACTATGTAAACTTTTCGTGATAGAATATATTTGAGTATCTTGAGGCGTTTGAAAAGATTTTTCGTTCGATGGTTCTTCATAAAATGTTTAAAAAAATACTAAAATAAAAGGAAAATTTTCTATATCTTTTTCCTAAATAAATACGTACCACTACTATCCCAGTTTAAATTAGGGCGAAAACAGTGGGTAGTTGTTTTTCGAATGGAAGCTTGGAGTTGGGCCGTGTCTACTGTCTAGTTACCAAAGTCATGCTGCCAAGCGTTCCAGTGCGATACGGCGCCGAAACCGATAAGGGTATGGGTATGTTTAGAAAGGCGATGTGGGCGGGTCACGCGCGCCACTATGTTGAGCGAACGCTCATCTATGGTTCAAACGTACCAAAAACACACCTCAGTCGGCCGCGGACTATCTTGGGAAGTTTTACGCACAAGAAAGTGTTTAAAATGCCTTCTTGCGCGCTAATAACCTGCAGAGCTAGATGTGTTCTGTGGGTATAACGATACTTCCTTAAAGTTAACCCGCCTTCGTCTTAAATGGTCATTCATCACTTACAGTTCGCGCGCAAGTTGAATGCAGAGCTTAGGTATGTGTCAACTCAGGCCCCGACTGCATTCAACTCGCGCGCGTACTCTAGATAAGAACCACCCGGTGAGATCGCATAACTTGTAATTGATTAAGAGAATTGTTTTACAAGAAACACAAGTTTTCTACATAATATTTCGAAACTGAAAAGTTTTTAGTAAGTTATCGATAGAGATATGGTCATCGCTCTCTATTTGTTCGGTAGCTCATAAACTTGACTTAGAGCGGCGGCACTCCAGATATATTGCGTCGTTTATTGGAAATCTCAGTTATATGCACCACTCCATATTTAGAAACCACTCGATTCTACTTGAAATTTTCAAATATAGTTTTACAAGATATTTAATCCATACTCGAATTCGAATTTCGACGACCTCCCTGCCCCCTGGCGCAGTGTTGAGTGCTGTTGTCTTAACGTGCGGAGGTCCCGGGTTCGATCCCCGGCAGGGTCAATTTGAAAATTTATAATTTCGTAATTTTACTTGGTCTGGCCTTATGGGAGGTTTCGGCCATGGCTCGTTACCACCCTACCGGCATAGACGTTCCGGAAAGCGATTAGGCGTTCCGGTACGATGCCGTGTAGAAACCGATTAGGGGTATGTGTTTAATTTAACTGCCATGCCCCTAACAGGTTATTTCGCTAACATCAGATGAGATCGCAGTCAAGGGATAACTTGTAGTTATAAAAAAAAAACTAATATTATAATGCAAAAGTGTATCTCTCATATATTCCCTATTATTTATCCAGCTGTTTAACATTTCATACCGAAATGTCGTGAGTCGTAAGTGTAGCAGGTGTAGAAAACCTATTGACCATTTAGTAAAAATGGGGTTGTTAAGTATGTTTCCACCACCACCAGCCTCAACTCTCATAGGAGAGAGGGAATTAGAGCTTAGACCCACCACGCTGCTCCAATGCAGGTTGGCGGCTTTTACGGCTATTATCATGTTAGTGATAATGACTGGAACCGACGGCTTAATGTGCTCTCCGAGGCACGGGGATGAAAAACCGCCATCTTCCAAACTCCGGGCTAGTACTGAGAATTTCTAGTTAGAAAACCCCAACAATTAATTATGGCCCGAACCGGGACTCGAACCCGGGACCTCGTCGGCCGTAGTCGAAAATACTAACCACTAGACCAACGAGGTAGTGGATTTATTGTTTAGTATTGCTTTGATTTTACCTAGCTACTCAACTACTCAAAACACCTGAATTGACCCGGATTACTTTGCAGTTAACTTGCAGAGAATATAACTTAATAAGTAGACCATAAAATATTTGGAACAGTTTTAGGACCGAATTAAAAGTGAACAAATAAAGGTCAGCTATAGTAGAGTATCTACTATCTAGGTTAATATAGAACAATGATGTATAATTTATGAAAACAAAAGAATAGCAATATATCTTTACCTCAAACGGGAGCGCAAAGTTCTGTTTTCCGATAGAATTATGACAATATTATTTTACCGAATGAACTGCTAGAGCTACTAAATTTTGGAACACCAAAGTAAGTCTGAATAAATTTAGGAAAGTTGGATAACGAATAGGTAAGTACGTATTTGTTACCTAACTTGGTTCTGTTTGAACAAATAGTCGAATAAAGTTATGCGTTTAAGTATAATCGTGCGAAGTTTAGACAGCGAGCAGAGATTCTGGAAACCAGTGCAAAAGTCATATTCAGAGAAACATTTTTTTAGGCATAGGTATGCAATAAAGTATGCAGGGTGACTGGGGCGTCACAAGGGAAGGTCTCAACCGCGCTGGCAGAATTTTCAGTACATAATCCTGTCATTCTAATGTAGTAGGTACAAAATTAGTATGAAGCTTGGAGTTTTATACGAAAATGTATGTGTGATCTCTGGTCTACAATTTGTATTGGATGTCCGTCATATGAACATATTACTTAACTAGCTGATTCCCGCGACTTCGTCCGCGTGGTTTAAGTTTTTTTGATTCCCGCGTGAACTCCTTAATTTTCCGGGATAATAAATAAGTAGCCTACTGCCTATGTCACTCTCCAGGTCCTCAACTATACCCATGGCAAAAATCACGTCGATCCGTTGCTCCGTTGCGGCGTGATTGAAGGACAAACCAACAAACCAACAAACAAACACACTTTCGGCATTTATAATATTAAGTATGACATAATATACTTACGCTGTTGTCGGAGGTCTAGTAAGATTTGTATTCTAGCACATTCTGTCCATCAATACGGAGATGAGTGTTGAAGACAGTCTGCTAAACAATACATCATACTCGCAGCGAGCATATTGCAGTTCTGGAATCACGACGTAGCTGTAAATTGGCCATCCCACAGCAATATGGAACGCGAATAAATCATGCGTCTGGTCACATAAAGCTCGTTACTCTAAATATATTGTGTTGGTTCCATTTTTCTGGTCAACTGTTTATATGTCAGCCATTTTAACTGTTTGTTTCTCTAGCATTCCATGCGGCAACGCTGTTAATATTTACTCATTCAGAGTTGGTATAAGCAAAGTATTCAAAGTGAACCAAATTTGTAATACCATACTTGAGATTATATTATGACTAGCTGATGCCCGCGACTTCGTCCGCGTGGATTAAGTTTTTTGATTCCCTCGGCAACTCCTTGATTTTTCGGGATAAAAAGCATAGCCTATGTCCTTTCCCGGAATACAACCTATTCCTGTACCAAATTTTATCAAAATCGGTTGAACGGTTGGGCCGTGAAAGCGTAGCAGACAAACAGACAGACACACTTTCGCATTTATAATATTAGTACGGATATGGATTATAGAACATACAGTCAGTCAATCTGCACTTGGCCAGCTTGGTGGAGCATGACCAAACCCTTCTCATTTTGAGAGGAAACTTGTGCTCAAGTGGGCCGGCGCGATGGGTTAAAATGATGAATGATAATGTAGGTAGCCAAAACCCTGAAAATATAACAGTCACGCCTTACTACAGAAAACAACCACGCGTTTGCATTTATACCTACCTTTGGAATGAACATTCCTGCACAGATAGGTAAAACGTAAGTACCAAAATTTCAATTTGCCTACCTTGACTATAAACCGTGCTCAACAGCGGAAGTGAACAGGTGGTAGTATATAACATCTATTACGTATTTCAAAGCCTCATTCCGAAACAGAGCAACGCATTTAGAGTTGCCCCGTAATTAAGTTTACCCCAGAACACAAATTCCACGAACCTATGTCAGTACCACACGTCACCCAGCTTTTGTTCAACGCGTGATCTACTCACACAAACTAACATAACTTACAAACTTATAAAGGGTAATTGCATAGGTGTAATTAAGTCAAAAACTTTCTCAACTGGTCTTGCCTTTCTTAGCTTTATTACTTCATGTAAACTTGTAAAGATGTACTTATATATTATGTGGATATTGAAGACAAGAACCAGGTTCGTAGGTATTTAGTACTACCTAAATAAAATAATTACTTAGTAAGGGCTGATTTTCCCATACCTTTTGACGACATCCGTGGCGAAGGTCCGGGTTCGATCCCCGGCAGGGTCAATTTGGGAATTTATAATTTCTGAATTTTCCCTGGTCTGGCCTGGTGGGAGGCTTCGCCCGTGGCTAGTTACCATCCTACAGGCAAAGACGTGCCGCCAAGCGATTTAGCTTTCCGGGACGATGCTGTGTAGAAACCGAATAGGGGTATGGGTTTAATATAACTGCCATGCCCCTAACAGGTTAGCCCGCTACCATCTTAGACTACATCATCACTTACAATCAGGTGAGATCGCAGTCAAGGGCTGACTTGTAGTGGATTTAAAAAAAACCTTAGATTCCTCATCATCTTCTTAACCTATCGCCGACCCACTATTAAGCAAGATTATCCTGTCGGAATGTTAAGGGTTTATTTAGGTCATAGTCCACCTTCCAGGCCAAGAGCGGATTGGTATGCTAACACCTTCGGAAGCATTTATAGAAAACTCTCAAACACGCAATTTCCTTAAGATTTTTTTCAGAGCAAGCGATATCATTAATTGGTTAAAATGCACTAATTAACTCCGTAAAGTAAGAGGTGTATGCCCGGCATTAGAACCCCGTACCTTCCGAATAGGGGATCGAAGTACCTCTCAGTAAACCTGGTATTTGATTTAAAAAGACATCATATATATTATATCATACATCATACTCTTGCTTTTTAACCCCAAAATATTCGACTTTTTGTCTTTAATTAACTTTAATCCACAGTAGCCGGCGGTCGTTTAAGTGAACGAAAAACAATTTTTAATTACTTTTTTAACACTATAATCCAACAGGCAGAGGAAAGTGTCAATTTACAGGAATTAGCCGGCGAGAAACACGACGGACGCGATCCGGACGCTTTGATAATTATAGACAACCGACAGTAATTATTGAGTAATTGACATCAAACCCTCCTACTCCTAAATTTCGTGAACGGAATGCTAATAAAAAGTTTACACTTTCTTATTACAAGATTTATTTTTGGTTGTTTATAAATAATTTTATAATGGAATCCATATAAATATTATAAATGCGAAAGTTTGGATGGATGGATGTATGGATGTATGTTTGTTACTCAATCACGCTCCAACGGATGAACGGATCTGGATGAAATTTGGCACAGAGATAGATTATAGTCTGGAATAGCACATAGGCTACTTTTTATCCCGGAAATTAAAGAGTTCCCGCGGGAACCGAAAAACCTCAATCCACGGGGACGAAGTCGCGGGCATCAGCTAGTATGTAATAAACAAATGATTTCTTACAAGACGCACGACGTGGCTTCTAAACGTTCAGGCGAAATGGCCGTCATATAATATATTCTATCCAACCACTTATTTTACTTTTGACATAGGCACGCCTATGAAGTTTCATAATTCATAAATTTCATAACAGGCAACCGTCGACAAAAAAAGGCAATACTTTATAGACGCAGATATTTTTTACAATAGTGAAGCTACGTTACCTTTTATCCGATGTTTCGTAACTCGTTTAGGTACTCATCTTGTAACCAGTATGAATTTCCTTTCCAAAATAGTCCCGAAGTTGCAACGCAAGCTCTCTTGATTGTCTTTGGCAATGGAAGGTTTATATGACCTGATTGATTCATGTACATTTACTGTGCTTACTGTTTCATATCAATGATTTATTTTAATACATACATTATTATACTTAGTCGTTTAAAAACGCTTGGGTATGTTTATAAAACAAAAAAAAATGTTGAGCAAAGATTTTTTTTTTTAAATTTATTTATCAACCTACAAATCTTACAAAACACACATAGTTTAGTATACACTGAAAAAACCACAGAGGTTTGCCCTCAATGTATGTCTGCGCCTTGTGGTAAAATACAGGCTTCTTAGATTAAAAAAAAACATTAACTAAATAAATAAAATACAAATAAATTAAAAATCTAAATCCCACAATATAAGTAATGAAAGTAAAGATAACATAAACACAATTATTTAAATACCTACTAATTAATTCATCCCTGCAGAAACCAAAGATAAGAAATATCAATGTGTCAAATCGATTAAAACTTCTTCATAAAAAAAGTCGATTGTTATTAAAAATCGAATCAGTAACGCATTAGGACTTCGACTTCATTGACTCGAGCTGCCAAAAGTAAAATAAATGATTGGACAGAGTTATCTTGCTCAGAGTACGCAGTCTTTAATTCGACTGGAAACACGTATGCCCTGTCGGTTCTATGACAGAGATGGTTTGACCTACTGCCACTTCAGCTTACAATCCTTTGAGCTACTCGTATATATCGGTTTCAGTATCTCTCTACTAGACTTTGTAAAATCAGTAATTCATTTGTCGGTAGCAGTATACGTTTTTATAATAAACTCCCAGAAGACATATTGGAGATGTCTCTCAACAAGTTCAAAGTTTTTGTAAAACGGAAACTAATTGAAAAGTCTTATTATAGTGTAAAAGATTATTTGAATGACAGGCAGATGGGTATGAATTTTTCCAGCGGCTAAAAATTATGTTATATTATAAAAATAATTTAGTAATTTCCTATATTTGTGAGATGGTGATAATAAAAAAAAAACCCCCGGCTGAGTTTGTTGTGGGCTCTTCTCAGACCAGGGCGCGTTTGGAACCCTCGTAGCTTTAGTCTTAAGATACCGTTGTTAATTATCACCATCAACTCTTATTCTTTATAAACATGACGTTCAGAAGGTGTACTTTGTAGGTACCAATTTTGAATAAAGATGATTTGAGTTTGAGTTTTTGAGTTTGAGTAGCACTCCCATTAATTTCCTCATTACTAAATTTTCCCTGAGGGTTCACTTAATTGATGATAATAAATGCACAAACCGTCCATATGGGATAAGCATAACACAATCGCGGCAAATTAATACTCAATATGTTACGAATTAAATTGATTTCTGTTTTGTTGGCGTTAATAAATACTGGTATTACGGATTTAAGTAATCATTACAATGACAACGGTTTTGTTTTACGGATTAATTTTGCGGTCACGGACAATATTTGATTATTTGCGGTAATCGCCTGTATGCAATGCAGGCGAAGGCATTCTGAGAGAACGCATATGATTTAAATGTATTTTTCATCCCACCATCTCGGAAAGAGTATTTTTACTCTTCGATATCTGATTGCAAAAGCCGTTATTATCCTCTAGAGGATAAAGTAAATTGAATTTAGAACATCGTGTGCACGTTAGTAAATTATCACTCGTCTATGAAGTTTGTGAATTCAAAACATCATTAAAACCTATTTGCTTCTACCTCTATGGTGCCGAATTTCCATACAACCGTTTTAAATTTGTTAAAAACTCACACTCGTAACCTTCTTGGTGTACTTTTTTAATTTGCTTTGCGAGCACCATTTTCTTTCACGTCATATTGTTTAAAATTCGATTATATAAATTCGATAACCTTCGATTAAAAACAAGAAAATTGAAAATAAGTGAAAAACCTAAAATGAGTGATTCTAGTGACGAAGAAGTTAATTTGACGCCAACAGAATTATCTTGTGATTTTTTTTGTATTTAGTCATTTCCTCGCTGAGGTGGGATGAAAAGTTACGTGTTGCACTCGAGTGAAAAGATTTTTCACCTCGTGCTCTTTTGATTCCCTCGCTGACGCTCAGGATTCTAATTTTTGAATCCTTCGCTTGCTCTGTCATCAAAATTGAGCACGCGGTTAAAAAACAACTTTTCACTCTTGTATAACAAATAACTATTTTAATAATACTTCGTCCGCGAGAATTAAGATTTTTTGATTCCCGCGAGCACTCTTTAATTTTCCGGGATAAAAGTTGCCTATGTCCTTTCCCTGGATACAACCTATTCCTCTACCAAATTTCATCAAAATCGGTTGAACAGATGGGCCGTGAAAGCGTAGCAGACAGACAGACACACTTTCGCATTTATAATATTAGTATGGAAGTATGGATTATATCTACTTTATTCTTCATTCTCTAGAATTTTCCGGATGATCCTGGGCTCAATCATGCGCGAAGATTGTGCCTGGAGGCAAATGAAGATTCAGATTGGTCAAGAAACTTTATATGTCTTATTTTAAACTAGACAACCCGACCGGGCATCGCGTGGGCAGACCTAATTTTCTACCTAAAACCTTAAAAATCTACTTATTATAAACAATTACACTGATCGCAATTGTTTTGCTGTTACCTATAGAGGAGTCACGCCGAACTACCGAGATTAACAAGGGCCCAACCTGGCAGCATAAACTTAGTAGAAAAAAAATAAAATGAGTTACTGAGTAAATTCGACCAAAACTTTATTTTGTCCGTCCGTCCATTCGTCCGCCTTTACAACCAGAACCTACAAACTAGTTTAGACATATAAACACTGTACCTATAATATAATCAGACTAACAACATTTTAAGGTTATACGAGTAGATGATAGGATTAATATTTACACTCATTCTATTACCACTGTTCCAAACTTCTAAATTCTCGTAACATCTGGTACCATTTATTGGTTGAAAATATTAATCTATCTATCAAATAAAGTTTACTTCGATATAGAGATTTTACTTTCCTGTTACTAGTTGCTTAGTAAACATTATCTTTTTCAGGAAACTCAACCCGTAAAGCACGAGACAAAGAGAAGCTCGGGACAACAACACCCACCCTTTGTGTCAAAGCCAATTTGAGGTGTCGTGTTGCTGATAATTGGAGGACAAACGAAATGTCCCGCTTGGAACATTACAGCTTCATTATAGGTCGGACTCCGGTGACTGGTTGTTTATGCTGTTGTTAACTTTAGTAGTTCATTTAGGTGATTAGTTTACTCGTTTTTTTTAGGGTTCTGTACCTCAAGAGGAAAAAAAGAACCCTTTTAGTATCACTTCGTTGCCCGTCTGTCTGTCTGTCTGTCTGTCAACCACCTTTTCTCGAGAACACATATCAAGTTGAAATCATACTAATATTATAAATGCGAAAGTGTGTTTGTTTGTTCACTGAGAAAAAAGACCTTCCGAAATACGGAAGGTATTACCGTCCCTTTTGACTCAGTAGGAAATTTACCTTTCAACTTGGAAGGATATTATTACCGTCCAAATATTTCCTTCCAAACAATGTCTGCCTTCTATTTTGGTGGGTAATACGTACCTTCCAATTTCGGTCGGAAATTCCTACTGAGTCAAAAGGGAAGGTAAGTTATGGAAGGAAAATAAAGGACGGTAAATATAAATAACCTTCCAAACCTACCTAAGGCGAAGGAAAACGGAGCGGGCTTTTGCATTCCCCCCCCCCCCCCATTTCAGCAGGTAAATACCGAAGGTAATATTAAAACCTACCTACGACGAAGGAAAAAAGGAAAAAGCGGTGGATATTTTAGCATTATCCTTCCAATTTAGAAGTATTTACCTTCTGAGAATCTCAGTAATCCCCCCAATCTAGAAAGTAAATACCGAAGGTAATCGGATAGGTATAATAGGAAGGTAATTTCAAAATTTTCCGTAGTTGTCGTATATTATAAATTATAGGCTTTCAAAACGCCCTGTCCCAGCAAGGGTGGAAGCAGGGGTCCGTATACCATAGAGATGAGGCGTATATACTAGAACAGATACAGGGACTAGGTATTTATCGATACTAGGTCGCACCTGTTGGCAACTTTTAAAATACTCGATCCACCTAGTCCCAGAGAGGCTAATACACAGGGCTAATATGTTCCGTGGGCTAGGTAGTACTTGTGGTCTGTGGTACTTATGACGCGGCACCCGTGGCCCATTCGAAACGTGTCATTTGAATTTAAACCATATTTCGATACATAAATAACACGACGCGCACTCTTTTTACCTTGAAATATGGTTCAAATTCAAATGACTGACACAAGAATTATTTAGGCAAACACGAGTGCGTGTCGCGTTAGTTTTAATCTTATTGAAATATGGTTCAAATTCAAATGGCACTGTTCGAGCGGGCTGAGTGCAAAAATATACTGTCCTTTTTTAACTATACGACTCCGCAGTCTTTCTATCTTTGTCTGTCACTTGTCTTCTTTGTCACTAGTCGGGACTTTACCAAATACTAAATAGTATGCACTAGTCGGGACTTTACCAAATACTAAATAGTATCCACTAGTCTCTAGTTTTGTGATCAAGAGTATCAAGTACGGTATGGACTCGTGCAAGCCGCGCTCGCCCGTATCGATACCTACTCGACGACGTCGTAATCTGTTACGCGCATCGGACTTATTAATCGGTTTTCAACTTTTCATAAAGTTTTGTAAAGTGGTTAAAGAACTTTGTTAATAAGACATTAAAGTGTTTATTGTTTTAAAAAATGGCTCCCAAAGGAAGCAGTGTTGCATGGGATCATTTTACTGAAAAAGGTGAACAAAAGGCCGAATGTAACATTTGTAAAATACAGTTGAGTTTTAAAAGTTCTGTATCAAATCTTACAAAACACTTAAAACGAAAACACCCATTTGTAAGTTTAGTTAGAAGAAACGACGTTTCAGCTTCAGTGATAGCAGCCCAGACTACCCAGCATCCGCAATCATCAGACCAGGCGCAATCGCTATCTGGGGTTCAACCTGCTGGAATAGTTCAACAACCTGAAGGTGAACAACGGCCTTCCACTAATTTGGTGCGCTTAGTACAACCAGGTTCCAGAACTATAGCTTCATATATATATAAAAAAAATGCTGATAAATGTAAATCTGATATAGATAAACTAATAATGGACTTGTTTATTATGGACTTTCAACCATTCCGTATTGTGGAAGACAAAGGTTTTAGACAATTAATTCAGTCTGCTTTTCCTTTTTATGTTATTCCAAACCGTAAATACTTTGCAAATAATTTATTGCCAAGTCGCTATGAAAGTTTGCGAATTTCAAAAATGACGGAAATCGCAAATGATGTTGAATCGATTTCCATCACAGCGGATATATGGGCATCAAGTACAAACGATTCGTACATGGGTATTACTGGTCATTATATCAATAAAAATGACTGCACCCTGAAATCCGTCTTGTTAGAGTGTGTACTTTTACAGGGATCACATACCAGTGCCAACTTAGCTATGGCGCTGTTACGAATAACAGAGGAATGGAAAGTGTCAGGAAAAATCTTGTTAGCAGTGTCAGATAACGGTGCCAATATTAAAAAAGCCATGATAGATTTAGGCTGGAAGCATTTTGCTTGCTACGCACACACGCTAAATTTAGCCGTCCAACAAGATGGATTGTCTGGGACACAACAATTAGTCGATTTAATTAATAAAGTAAAAACTGTTGTTGCTTTCTTCAAAAGATCCGCTCAAGCTTGGGAAAAATTAAAAAAATACCAGGAGCAGGCAGGAAAAACTCCTAAAAGACCTCTGCAATGTGTAAGCATGAGATGGAATTCCACATTCTACATGTTGCAGAGGATTGTAGAATTAAAAGAAGAGGTGAATAGTGCGCTCTCTAACTTAAACGCCAACACTATATCGTTAACTGCAGCTGATTGGGAACTTTGTGAACAAATTTGCAACCTTTTAAAGCCCTGTGAAGAAGTTACAAAAGAAGTAAGTGCTCAGAAATATGTCACAGGAAGCATAGTAATACCTATAACAACAGGTTTAGTCAAATCATTGGAAAATATTAACACTAATGCATACCTCGATACCGCCCAAAAATTTAAACAAGACTTGCTGGCAGCTATAAAAAATAGATTTGCGAACTTAGATAAAAGCGGCACATTTACCACCTGTATGTTCCTGGATCCGAGATTCAAACTTTATTTCGAAGATCAATATGTAGCTGAAAACACAAAAAAAAGAGTCATAGAACTCATTACTACTATTATAAATAAAGAGGATCGAAATTGTAGTCCCCAAATTCAAAATGAAGAGCAGCAGTTATCTGATCAAGAAGCAATTCCTCAAATTAATTCAGTATGGCAGCACTATGCCGAAAAAATGAAAAATATTCAACCCAAGGGTACGGCAACTTCTCGAGCGATTTTAGAAGTACAAAGATATTTGGACGATAAAGTTGTGTTGCCGGGTGAGAATATATCATCACTAGAGTGGTGGAAAAAGAGGAAAGATGTATACCCGCATTTGTATGCTCTGGCACTCACCAAGTTGAATGCAATGGCCACGAGTGTCCCTTGTGAAAGATTATTTTCGTCCTGTGGATTATTACTTAATGACCGGAGGACGAGGCTGGGGCCCCGAAAAGTCCAACAATTAATGTTTTTAAATCAAAATTCTTAAGGCCGATTTTCTACGAAGCAATGATTCTATTGTAGATATAAGATAAAAAAAAATAAAAAAATTAATAAAAAATCTGATTATACAGAAAACAAAGAAAAAATACCACAAAAATAAAATAAAATAAAATACGAAAAAAAATCTGATTACTTCGAAAAATGAATTGTAATCTTATAAATACGCCAACAATGTCGATAAATCTTCACGTTGACAGTCCTAAGCCTGTGTAAAGTATGAAGGGAAGATTCCAATTCATTACTAGTGCGTACGTACGTATCTACACGTTACTACTACCTACACGTACTATGTACTTTAAATACACGTACTTTATGGACTAGGTGGAACAGGTAGGTGGAACAGGTATTTGGATCGAGTATTTCTACGGAATTGGACTAGGTGCACCTAGTACAAAATTTACCTAGTACGACTCATCTCTCAGAGCATAAATCATAGGTGGTATACTATACCACCTATGATTTATGCTCTGCTATGTGCTTTCAATGAATGTCCCAACTAGGTGGAAGCACCATTTGGCACTATGCAGGTATGGAATACCGATACAAGCGGATGCGGCGATATATATGTGTTTGACCGGCGCCACCCTATACCGCGAGCCAATATACGCGTAGCGACATCTAGTGGTCGGGTCGGGTACCAATTTCTATTTAATAAAACTTAGAAAGATTAATATTCGTTTTCCTTCCGATACCGAAATATTCCAATTTGTTTGGAGAGATATTATCATCTAATTTAGAAAGATGTTGTGTTATTTTCTCCAAATGTGATCCATCTTATTTGGATGGTAATTCCTTCCAGCGAGCCTTTCTAATCCCTTCGTTTTTGATAGAATAGTAATGTCACTTCATTTCCCACTAAATAAGAGGGTAAATATGCGTTTTCCTTCCGACACTGTTCCTACCGAAAAATTATAATTGATTTAGAAGGATATTAACATCTAATTTAGAAGGATATTCCTTGTGTTATTCCCTCCAAGTGTGATCCATCTAATTTGGATGGTAATTCCTTCCAGCGAGTCTTTCTAATCCTTTCGTTTTTGATGGAATAGTAATGTCACTTTATTTCCCACTAGATAAGAGAGTAAATATCCTTCAATTTCGAAGGGTAAATATGCGTCTTCCTTCTGACACTGTTCCTACCGAAAAATTATAATTGATTTAGAAGGATATTATCATCTAATTTAGAAGGATGTTCCTTGTATTATTTCCACCAAATGTGATCCATCTAATTTGGATGGTAATTCCTTCCAGCGAGCTTTTCTAATCCCTTCGTTTTTGATAGAATAGTCACTTTATTTAGTCACTTTAGATAGTCACTTTATTTCCCACTAGTTATGAGGGTAAATATCCTTCAATGTCGGGAGGTTAGCTGCGTTTTCCTTCTTACACTGTTCCTACCGAAAAATCTTAATTGATTTAGAAGGATATTATCATCTAATTTAGAAAGATATTCCTTGCGTTATTCCCTCCAAATGTGATCCATCTAATTTGGATGGTAGTTCCTTCCAGCGAGCCTTTCTAATCCTTTCTTTTTTGATGGAATAGTAATGTCAATTTATTTCCCACTAGTTAAGAGGGTAAATATCCTTCAATATCAGAAGGTTTGCTGCGTTTTCCTTCCGACAACTTTGGATTTGAATTCAGAAGGACATTAACATCTAATTTGGAAGGATAAATTTGGGAGGAATTATTATAATGCATCCTTATTTAGTAGGAATATTTAGCTGGAAGGAAATTCCCTCTTGGTTAATTCCTTCCAACAAATTTCCTTCCTTTATGTTCTTCCGTATTAGACGGATAAAATTCATTTCCTTCTAAATATCGGTAGGAATTTGGCAGTTCCCCGATTCAGAAGGTAATCGGTGGAAGGAAAAGACCCAATTTTGGAAGGAATCGGTTTTAGAAGGTAAAAATCGGAAGGTAAACAAGGAAATTTTTCTCAGTGTTGGTTTGTCCTTTCATCACGACGCAACGGAGCAACGGATCGACGTGATTTTTGGCATGGGTATAGTTGAGGACCTGGAGAGTGACATAGGCTACTTTTTATCCCTGAAAATTAAGGAGTTCCCGTGGGAATAAAAAAAACCTAAACTATGCAGACGAAGTCGCGGGCATCAGCTAGTTAAATAATAAATATTTAGGTCTTGAGTCAGCGCAACGTTTTTTCACTCGCCAAAAAATCTAAACCTATCAAAATCGATAATTAGGGTTCCGTATTCATAGGGTGTAGAATTGATTGTCAGGCGCAGGCAGTTTAGCGCCATATTAAGTAAAAGCCAGTTATTTCACTGCTGATTACTTGTTGTTATGATATATTTCTTGTTATTTACTAAAATAATTTATATTGTATGGTGGTACGGAACGACTTAATAATTACAGGTTACATACATGACAAATTATACCTCCTCCTTTTGGAAGTGTGTATGTTAAAACACTAATCCTCGGCCTGATTATTATTTAACCAAAGTTCAGTACAAGAAAATAAGATTATGAAGAAAAATTTCCAGGCAATATTTTTTAAACAAGATCCCCAAGCGGAGACTCAGTTTAACGAGGAATTTTTAATTTATCGTCAGCGTTATACAGACGCGGGATTAAGGATTTTTACATCACGGAAACGATATGGCGGCGAACTTGAGAAATATTTTATGAAACTCTGCTTAAGACGATACGGGAGGGCGGTTTCCCCCATACAATCGTATTAGTCTGTTTTCTCCGTGAATAATTACAATAGAGAAAATATTTTTGCACCATAAAATTTATACGAGTCCGTGCCATGTCCCTATGTTTTGCTTTTTTCAATAAATTAATAATTTTAAGAATTTGGAACCTTCAAAAACTGCGAAAAATGGCCCAGTTTTTGCGTCATCATCAGATATCCCGCATATAAATTTGACGAATAAAATCAAAAAAAGAAAAACATACCGACATAGCCTGAGTCCTTCTTAAATTGTTCTTGAAAAAAAAATTAAAATCGGTTCTGTTTTGGAGGAGGAAACAGAAAAATACGAGAGTAAGAATTCGACTGTTTTTCATAGGTATTATCGGTCCAAGTTGCAGTTGTCCCTATCGGGTGTTACGGAATTCTATTCGAGGAGCAGCGCGACGGCAATATAATTGTTCAATACCTATTCTCAAAGTTTCCCGTTCATCCCATATCCTCTTAATTCATGATCTATGCTTTGCATTCGGATGTTTTTGGTCACATATCCAGAAATGGCTAATAATGGAGCGTTATGTATTTACGATGTCCTGTAAAGGTACCTAGCAGGTTAGCCCGCTACCATCTTAAACTGCATTATCATAACCAATAGTCGAAAAAAATGTGGTAAGTACAGTCTCAAAGCCAGGTGAAAGGAAATCAAGCCAGAGGACAACAGCCCTATTCTTTAACTCTGTGGCTATCAAACAATTTAACTTGTTAGCTATGAAAATGTTATTTTTACTTCAAAGCAAATCTATAAAAAAAAATACAAAAATAGATCTAATAAAACAGTTACCAAGACAATTAATGAGATGGTGTGACCGATGCGACCCAAATTTAAAAAACACCGATGATGACTAAAGCATTCCTGCAAAATCCCAGTAGCCACGTACTGCCAGTTATGTAGACTCTTTCTCTTTTATTCTCTTTCGCCCTAGTTGTTCGTATTTCTCTAGAAGTGTTGTTCCTGTCCGTTTATTATCGAAATATGTAAGGAATTCCTGGAGTATGGACAGTATAGAAGAATATATTAAATCCGCTTACGAATACAAGTAACGGTCTGTTTTCGAGCATTGACCGACATCACAGACAGATAGACATAATTTTAGATAGAAGGCACTTGAAACCACAGAAATAGAGTTCGTTTTAGTAGCTAAAATAAACATAAGTATTTGTGTTTCGTGAGTCCAATGGTTATTTTTGTAAGTGGGTGGAATTGAGATATTAAAATACACTTTATGTTATAATATCTGTGGAAAAACACGTTTAATATTTCCAGCATTGAAATTTTACTGAAGGTAAATAACGCTGAAGAATACATCAAAGTGAAAACGGAAACTTGTAATTATTATAAAAAAAGAAGTGGAAAAGAAAGGTCAAATAGCAGCGAGTTAATTAAACGTCCCATTGGGCGCCGATGGAAATTAGAAAGTTGGATGTTTTTGAGACGGACTTCTTCATAAATTAATAGCTTAATTTAAAATGTGTATGTTTGTTACGTATTTTGTAAGTATCCGTTTTAAGGGCTGCGTACCCAAAGGATGCCAAACGGCACCCTGTACTTCCTTCCGCTAGTACACAACTTAGCACCTGTAGTATTTACCTGTGTAGAAGAACAAGTAAATTAAATAACTTGATCTGATTGATTTTAATTTTTTAAATTTTCAAACTATGCAAATACGTGTACCTATTTAAATCTCGCGACAAGCTTTTATATCATATTATAAATTGTGTTAATGACTCTTTAAGTTGATAATAAAAGTTTTAAAGGAAAAGTTTATAATACTCTTTTTAGCGCATTTAAATAAAAGCTTGTTTTTAAAAAAGTTTTTTTACTTTTGATTTATTTGTTCTTAGATTTTACGTAAGCAGATTCACTGTTTCATGGATTTTACTAAGTGTCCATAATATTAAGCTGTAAATTAATTTGAACAACGGCTAATAAGCCTTGATGGACACATCCGAAAATTAACTTTCTTTGTTAAAACGCAAAATTAATTCAATTTCGCGTAAGGTTGCTTAAATTGGGTCCGCGATCGCCGAATGAAACTTCACCGACGTCTTTTCGGCTTTCGGCAAATTAGATTTTATAAAATGAGGTTAATTTAAAAATTATTTAATCGATCTCCCTTCTTATTGTTCTTAATTTGGTTCTAGGTAAGTATTGATTTAATTGAAACTTGAATAATAATTATTATAACGTTAATCTTTAATTATTAAACATTAACGCCTACAAAGCCCCTTTATACAGCTTCACCTACTCAACGTTCGTAGGCTTGTTTATTCAGAACCTTCTTCACGAGTTACTGCCAGAAACTTTCTGGCTTCGCGTTTTACAAAATCACTCTAGTGACAAGACTGCGTGGGGTCAGGGTGCCCATATTTGTACTGTCGCTCTGTGTGATTTCATCTCACGCTGTTTTACGAAACGGGGCGCGTGGTTCATGTTCCGCCTACAATACGGTTCGCCGCATTGGAGAACGCAAAGCGCTTATTCATTGGGGTGGACGTTCTTTCAAATGAATAAATCATTTTATTTTTCATATATATTCCAAACGTTAGATCGCTTGACCGATGCATTACAAAATGACGCCGTTTTATACAAATACTGCGGTTTATACAATCCGGCTGCAACAAATAGATATGAATATCCCAAATTAATTATTAGATTAAAATACGTATAGTTAATTTACAAAAATCAAATTAACAACAAAAACAAATGTAATATTTTACCTTCCATTCAGGATTATATTAGGTATTTTATAAACCAGACGAGCATCAGTGCTGCCTCTTAACATAATAAGTGGTAAGCTAAACAGGGGATCCATCAATTAACGTCGCGTCGCATTTGATGAATGCTCTCCAACAATTTCATTCATTAACATAAATTAAGAACACAAGTACTCGTACGTTCTTTGGTGACTAATTCTAATAATAATAATGTCCTCCCGACCGGATTTCGGCCACGGCGCGGCGGCCTACTTATCTCCAGAGAGATAATCCATCTGGGCGGGAGATATTATAGTGAACAAGTATGTGCGCAAACACAGGTGCACTCTCTGTTCCTTTACTCTCATAGCCCGATGGGACGGAAAATCCAACACGACCGGAGAGAGATCAGGCGCAGGACCGACGGCTTTCCGAGGCACGGGGGTGAAACACCGCCAAATTTCTAACCCCGGGCTAGTACTGAGAATTTCTTGTCAGAAAAACCTAATACTTGTTATAGCCCGACCCAGGACTCGAACCCGGGACCTCGTTGGCCGCAATTAATTAATCTACATGCTAACCACTAGAGTTAGACCAACGAGGCAGAGGTGAGATCATACTTCATTTTATAAATGCGAAAGTGTGTTTGTTTGTTGGTTTGTCCTTCAATCACGCCGCAACGGAGCAACCGATCGACGTGATTGACAGGGGTATAGTTGAGGACCTGGAGAGTGACATTGGCTACTTTTTATCCCGGAAAATTAAGGAGTTCCCGCGGGAATCAAAAAACTTAAACCACGCGGACGAAGTCGCGGGCATCAGCTAGAATTATAATTATTACTGTTTAAAGATACTCGTTGCTTCACTCCTGACTATCAGGAACTGATTTCGGTAAAGGTATTTTAAAAAAATTACTTCTGAATTTCTTTTTTTCTTTAATCTGATTTATTTGGGTAAATTCTGAATTTCTTGCCAGTCATTCTCAATGGAATCTACTTTCTGAACAGGGAGTAGAGTCTGGACATGCCCTAGCCCTAGATAAAACCACAAGTTAATCAAATTCAAAACATTTATTTAGTGTACGGGCACGAAATGAGCGACGGCCGAGCGACGGCGACAGCGGGGCGATGGAAACCGAGAGCTGGTGACAAATTTCGGGAAGGTCCTTTAGGCGAGCTGAAATTGTGGAAAAATATAATTTCGTTCATTGGCGAATCCAGTTCTGCCAGTTTGGTAGAGCGTTTGCGGTAATTTCGCTACTGCGCAGCATATAAAATTTTCAAAAAAAAACGGAAAAAACATTTTTTTGGCAACTAGTTTTTTTTATATTTAAATTTTATACATATAGAATTTGAAAAAATAAATCCCAGACATTTTTGTCGGTTATAAAGTATTACCAGACCTCTACTAGTCGCATCGCCCCGCTACCGCCGTCGCCCCGCCACCGCTAGTTTCGTGCCCGTACTAATGTAAACCACATTAAATAATTTTTTTTTAATTTGATAATTACGTAAAAGGAACGTATTATAGGTACTTAGGTATGGTAAGTACATAATTTACGATGCGGTTGATTAGCATAAATAACTTATTTTTATTTAAATCTTCTTCGTAAAAAAATATTATTTTTATTTATTTAGTATTTTTTATCATACTAATATTATAAATGCGAAAGTGTGTTTGTTTGTTGGTTTATTGGTTTGTCCTTCAATCAGGCTCAACGGAGCAACGGATCGACGTGATTTTTGGCATGGGTATAGCTGAGAACCTGGAGAGTTACAGCTACTTTTTATCCCGGAAAATTAAGGAGTTCCCGTGAGAATCAAAAAACTTAAACCACGCTTCAGCGTCAGGCATCAGCTAGTAAATAAATATTGACTGATTGATTGAAACTATATAAATAGTATATTCAAGTGTAGTGTCTCATTGCAGGATTAAATTCCATGTGCATTGTGACAGTATAGTTTGCGTTGTCCTAGTGCGAACTGTTTCAATATGAAACGTGACTTGGGGTACCAATAAATATTGTATTATCCTTTCGCGACATAATAATGATGTCAGATTATTCAAGTTCTTCTTTAAGCCTTTTTAATATTGAGTCTCAGTAATTAAAAAATAACTACTATGTACTTATAGATTCGTAGTTTATAATATAGTTAATTTATTTGACACCGTACACTTTATATTGCGTTAGTTTCTTTTCACGGCATGATAGCTCATTTTTAACTTTAAGATTTAGCAATTTTCTGTTCTACATTTCTAATTCGCACTACTAGAATATTATGGAAAGCACTTCCAGCTTCCATTTTCAATCAACTAATCATAATATTTGTACCTTGAAAAGAAGAGTGAGTAAGCATTTTCTAGACAGGCGCGCTCCATCTTAGCATCATCCCCTTTTTATTGGTGTGATTGCACTGAACAATATTTTATTTAAAATAAAGAAAATAGGAACGACGTACCCAATTTTGATAGGAGGCGAAAACTTAGGGACGAAAGGCCAAAACGTTCTGTGATGTGTGGATGCATTCTAGTTTAAAGTTTTGGAACTTCGTAAACATGTTTTCAAGTTGAAGCTACCTATACAAGAAGTTTGTAATAGAATCGCAGACATTGTTGTAAAGACTATTTAGAAATATCGGATCTTATAATAATAATAATGAAATAAAATTAAATTTAGTCAAATAAAATAAACAAGTAATTATTGCAAATCAATGTCCAGTTTTTCCAACCACGAGACGGCCCGCGCAGGGTAGAGACTTATTAAAGGAATAAAACTGTCAAATTATTGGATGTATCAACTGCGCATCCCATATTATGCGAAAGTTGGTTTGTCCTTCAATCACGTCACGCAGTTCGTATAAATCTCAGTAGCGAGCTTGCGATAGGTGACATGATGATTGTAATGTTCTATCGTCTATCAAGATTCCTTCAAACTATTTGAATTCATGAATCTTTGGAAGAACTCGACGTCATGTCTTTCTCTTTACACCGATTGCTTTGGGGCATGGACCCCTTTCAATTTATTTCACATAGTGTAAGAAGTTTCCTTAGGATACGAGTAATAATGATTCGTGCATGTTTGTATGATCATACTAAGGCCTATATTTATTATTTAATCTGTGCCACTATGGAATAACGACTCGAAAATATAGTAAGTAGGTGCTAAGCTATCACAACCTAAAATACTATGAAATTATTTATACATATAATTTTAAAAAAGGTTCGGGAGGTTGCTTATAACAACGGATATCTCCGGTCAGATTCCTTAAGCCGGGTAAAATAGGAAAAAGGTGTTGGCATCTGTATTATAATTCCGAACGAATTCTCCTCGTGTTTTTAAAGATATCTTGTTTGTTTTCTTATGAAAATGTGCCTCAAAAAGGATTTCAAAGGAAACCCCAGTTCGGGTTTTCAGTACCTTATGAATTATGCCTTATAATTTAAAGGCAGTCCATAGACCATACCAATGTAATATTATTACATATAATGTTTATTGGTTTATCCTTGAATCACGGAGTAACGGATCGACGTGATTTTTTGCATGGATAGGTACACCGAGTTTCCCGGAGAGTGACACAGGCATATAAACGACTAGCTGCCCGCGACTTCGTCCGCGTGGTTTAAGTTTTTTTGATTCCCGCGGGAACTCCTCAATTTTCCGGGATAAAAAGTAGCCTATGTCACTCTCCAGGTCCTCAACAATACCCATGCAAAAAATCACTTCGATCCGTTGCTCCGTTGCGGCGTGATTGAAGAACAAACCAACAAACCAACAAACAAACACACTTTCGCATTAATTATAATATTAAGTATGATGCCTACTTTCCAGCCAACCAGGAAAATCAAAGAGTTCCTATGGGATTTGTAAAAACCTTAATCCAAGCAAACAAAGCCGCGAATAATATTATATAGTCATTGCTAAAGTACCTATTAGACAACAAATAAGTACAGTCAAACAGTGTTAGTTTTGGAATTTTGAATTGGATTGTGATAAAAAAATTATTATAATCCAAGTCAAAATTTCAAAACTACCTACCTAACAAAATAATACCAATTTTTAACAAATCTTTGGGTAGGTACTTAATAATTATAATTACCGTCAAATGGGGTTTCATGAGACAGTGGTCTTGACACGTCTTCAAACTTTTGACAGCAACAGACTAAAATCAAATTTCATTACGTTGACATAGAATTAATGAAAAAATGCTTTCTCAAGTTAGACCACTGTCTCATGTTACCCTGTTTGACTGTAAATATTTTGAAACTATTCTTTAGTATTTTCACGAATATAAAACAGATTATGTAAATCTTTTTCTAGATTTCCTTTTAAACTTGGATATTTAAAACTCGAAGGTACCTATATAAATAAAGTGGGGCTGAACAGGCTCATTTAATACTCGCGTAAATATAAAAGCTTATCTTTATTGTCAAATTTTAGGACAGCTCTATAAGAGGATCGTCTAGTTGTAAATCTCCATACAAAAAGCGATAACGTTTTTCTTCCCGTAAATGTTGTCCAATTTTCATAATTTTTAGAAATGTTGCAGATACAGTGAAGAACTATGCTCGTACGTTTTAATTTTAAAGAAATATTGCTTATGTTAAAAGTTATTAGCGTCTAAATATCCATATTTTTGACCTAAAAACTTCCTCGATAATTTTAATTTTTTAAAATTTAACTAAACTAAAATACTAAAAAAATAAAACGTACGAGCCTAGATTATGGTGTACTGAATCTAATGAGACAAAATTGTCTAATTTCGTAAACGTTTGGGGGGGTAAAAACGTTATCACCCGAAACAATATTTCAAGAATAAAATGTAGGCATATGACTACTGGACTTGCAACTCTCTCTATCGCACGATACGGAGAAGGCAGCGAAGCGTCGAGTTGTGAAACAGATAGCATTACTGAAAATACCTACTCGCGTCGCGTTTCGTCACTAGACGATCCTCTTAATGTTTAGGTATCGAGCTCTAGGTTGCCATGCGACGCAGTAGAAAATTTAGTATTTCGTCAGACATCATAAAATGTTAATATTTATGTTAAGTATTGAATAAAAATGTAATGGACAACTTAGTTAGTGACGTTCAAGAAAGTGATATTTATTGTCAATCTCTTATGTGCCTGGGGATCGAACCCCCGACCCCCAAACAGGGGGCCACTAGGCTATGTATTTAATTGTTTCACAGTTTAGAACCACGGAATTTATTTATTTTTTCTATGGGTAATACTAGGACCGAGCGTATATATGACTTTAAGAGTAGATAGGTAAGCACTTACATACACATACTCACACACGCACACACACACTATCACATATACGCGCTAATACATACTTAAACACACACAAAATAATAACAACATCTATATTTTTATAAGTAATACAGGACTTAGTTTATACTTCATAACTACTCGTATTTTTACGACATCCAATGCAATGATTTCAGCACCGTTTGCGTTCGACTATGTGATAGTAATCATAGTTCGCTACATTCGCTACATTCGCTAAGTCGTCGAAAGTCTCATTCAAAGTTATGATTTCCCCCACTTTATGTCATCGCCTCGTCAATGTTGCCGCTTCAGTAATTTTATTTCCTTACATTTTTATTGAGTGGAAGGCTAAAAATCCTTTTTTATTATGTAGTGATGGTGTGTTCTACGCTATAAAGAGGTGAGCAGCTATACTATACAGTGGTGTGCACGGATGTCCACGACATAGAGGCATAAAAGCATTGCTTACCTCAGTTAAAATAGCTCAATGTTTATTTTTCATGATGCTCTGCCTGAAAATAAGTATCTATCTAACCAATGCCAACCCTGGGTCCGAATACTGTGCACGCCACTGATACTCGTATATTGCGTAGGTTGAAATCTCTGTTGGTTAGTTTTTTCTTTAATGTGATAACTAGATGATGCCTACGAGTTCTACCGCGTCGATGAAGGTTTTTTTTTTTAACAAATACCCCTAATCGGATTCTACACGGCATTGTACCGGAACGCTAAATCGCTTGGTGTCTTTGCCGGTAGGGTAGCTTTTAGAAATATAATATCATCGTTGGTACTTTTCTTTAGTAGGTAACGTAGAAAATCGAACGTTTTCCGTAAACAATAATATCTGCGTAATCCAAGGAAATAAGTATCGGAAAAGTTTAAAACAGGAGTTAATGCAGCGCTGTCCCGTACCCGGCCCGCGCTATCTGTCGAGTTATTGCTTTAGTGAAATCTGCTATACTGCGATACTGTGTTCTAGATCCAGACAAACAGCAATACTATCGGCTAATATAACATTATTTAGTTTTACTTAGAGCTTATTCAGACGTGACAGCTCACGCGCTGTATACAATTATTATTGCCTTTAGCAAAATCTGCTACACTGCGATACTGTGTTCTAGATCCAGACAAACAGCAATACTATCGACTAATATAACATTATTAGTTTTACTAAGTGCTTATTCAGACGTGCCATAACGCACGCACGGTATAACATTATTCCCTTTAGTAAAAACTGCTACACTGCGAAACTGTGTTCTTGATCCAGACAAACAGCAATACTATCGGCTAATATAACATTATTTAGTTTTACTAAGTGCCTATTCAGACGTGCCATAGCGCACGCGCGGTGTGAATTTTTTGCCTTTAATCAAATCTGCTACACTGCGAAACTGTGTTCTAGATCCAGACAGCAATACTATCGTCTATCGGCTTATATAACATTATTTAGTTTTACTAAGTGCCTATTCAGACGTGCCATAGCGCACGCGCGGAATAACATTATTGACTTTAGTAAAATCTGCTACACTGTGAAACTGAGTTTCGCAGTGCTGCTACACTGCGAAACTGAAGCTAATTAAATAATTTCGTTTCCTCATAATATTTATCTAATTTTAGTATTTATTGTTCAAGTACAGGGTATAATTCAAATAATTGATCAAGTTTCAGGCTCAGCCTTTCAGAAAATTGAGAGTTCTGAGGTCAACTTTGGACGTTGGAAAATCTCCACTTTGAAAGCCTCCCATTTCGTCAATTTTAGGGAAAAAATTAAAAAAAAATAAATTTTTGTTCTCTATTCCTAATTATCTTTAAAATGATATACCGCAACCCTATATAACGCTATAAAAAATATTTTACTTCGAATTCGCTTCTATGAGAGCCCCCCTGAAATAAAGATTTTTATAACTTTTTAAGCCATATTCGGCTGGAGGACATCGGTTTACATATTATATTTAAGTTTCAAGTAATTACGTTCAGTAATTCAGAAGTTTATAAGGATCTGACAGACGGACGGACGGACGGACGGACAAGTGCAAATTCACTCAAGTAGACTCAGAGACCTTCGCTTCGCTCGGTCAACTATCGGCTAATATAACATTATTTAGTTTTACTAAGTGCCTATTCAGACGTGCCATATACGCGCGCGCGCGCAGAATAGGTTAAGTCATTGCTCCCGGTTTATAGCATTGGAGCAGCGTGGTGGGTCTAAGTATTCCCTCTCTTCTATGAGAGTGGAGGCCTGTGCCCAGCAGTGGGACGTTAATGGGTGGTGGACCACGTCGCAACCATCGTATCATTCATTCTTAGTAACTGTTAAACTGCAACTTGGCTGCAACTTTAAACAACTGCAACACAACTTCAAGCAGCGAGACTGCGAGATTAATATAACACGAAAACTGGCTGGCGATGCTATTTCCGCGTTCCATCTGAATAGTCCCTTACAGTTAAATTGTACCTATCGATAAGCTACATTTCTCATTTGTATGGTGTCTTCTGTTATGTCATAAGAAAGTTTAGATCCTACTTGCAGAACGTAATACTTTTTCCCCCATCACAATCTCGAAAACGTCGAACTATTTAACTAAAACTATAAGCTGAATAGTTGTCGAATCTGTCATTTTTAGTGACCAAATAATCTAGTAAGTATTTAGATAAATATTCAACTATAGTAGCCACAGAGAAAATATATCGTAGCACCTTTGAATTGAAGGCAAATAACGTCCAAGGAGAAATCGCCTTCGCCCTTTAAAATTTTATCAGATAATTACCAGCACTTACTACTCTCTATAAGAATATTCTTAAACAGTCTACTATCTTACTACTTAAAAACCCACCTGCGATAGACGCAAGGAAACTTAAAAGCTATTTTTATTTAAAACCAGTAAAAGGAAACTATAAAGATGCATAAAGTAAAGAATAGATGACCCTACCGGATTCGACGTAAAGTATAATACTTTTCTGTTTGACCTCAATGAGACTGGAAACTAGGTGACATCACATCACATCTATTGAATTAAAATATGTATATAAATATATAATTTTCCTATAAAATAGCAAATATTATATTTGCTAATTTTTTTCCCGGAAAATTAAGGAGCTCCCAAAGGACTTAAATCACGCGGACGAAGTCGCGGGAATCATCTAGTATTTTATATGTGCCATTTTCAATAATGGAAAATGCGTTGCGTGTTCCACTTGAGGCTGCAACACCTACGAGTCCAAGCATATTTAGGTGAAACTGCTATACCTACTGCATTCCAAGAACACTATATATGAGGAACTGTAACTTTAGGGAAACTCACTCTCACGTCTATTATAATTTGTCTTTTTTGAGAAAATCGGTAATTGGCCATATTAATCCTGTTTTAAGTGTTTCAGTATTATTGTTTACTGGACTCGATGTTGATTCTCCTAGGATAATAAAAAAAACATTTCATATGAGGCTTAAAATTATGTAGTGTAGGATACAACAAACATGAGAATTTTATCCAAACTAATTTATGAATATAACAATTTTATACCTAAGCTTTCAAGCTAAAACTTTCATGAGCATAATGAATTCAAATTAAAATATTATAGCTACTCTACAATCTACCTATTCTAGTTTTGTTAGTTTTAAAAATTACTCAGAGCGAATATTTATACGGAAAACAATTTTATTTTATTTTAAGTGGAAGCTAAGAAGAATCTTAGGAGTATCTTAAGAGTCATCTTTTGATCCTATTAGTATTTACCTACTACCTGTGTTATAAAAAAATTAAACAATAACCTGCTAAACAACATTTCCTGCAAACAAACGGAAACAAAATACATTTTCGCTCATAAATCTAAACCATCGAACATAAATAATGCTAATATATGTACAGGAATATGAATAATTTGCGGTCATTTGGTCAGCCACCACATGTTTATTTGGCCAACCAAATAGAGATTGGTAGACCGCCGTTCACCTGTGTTTATTCATCAGAACACAATTCAAAACAAAATGACGTCGTCTATTTGACTACTACATTTAGATACAGAAATGATTTACTCCTCTTACACTAGGAATACGACGCAGGGAGCTGCGTCGTATTCCTCATTGCTAAGGGTCGTGACCCCATTCCAATAGCATAACATAATGGTGGGGTTTTCTTGGGATAATAATGCGGTGGGTTCCCAGGTCCTTCCGCATAATTCATCATTTACTCTAACTAAACGAAAACGCAATAGTACAATTTCCTTTTAGAAATGGAGCATGTAGAAATACTAGATGATGTCCGCAACTTAGTCCGCGTGCAACTCCTTAATTTTCCGGGATAAAAAGCCTAGCCTATCTCGGTAGGTACCACATTGCATCAAAATCGGTGGAAAATATAGGCCATGAAAGCTTTCGCATTTAGGTATATGTACTTAATAATATTTATAGTATGGATATGGCAAGTTCATTGCAATGCCATTCATTAATCCTTAGTCGTTACTCGTTACATTGCAAAAGGTGTTAATGATTGTATGATAAAAAAAATGGGCGTTAATTTACTTAAGGATAAAAATAGTTGCTAACTTTCATTCATTCAGCGTTCAACGAAAGCGTAGGTATAAGCTCTACTAATCTTAAATTAAATTGTATATGATACTAGAGGATGCTCGCGACTTCGTTCGCATGGCATAAGTTTTTTTAATTCCCACAGGCACTCCTTAATTTTCCGGGATAAAAATAAGCCTATGTCACTATCCAAGTCCTCAACTAAGTATACCCATGCAAAAAATCACGTTGATCCGTTGCTCTATTTCGGCGTGATTGCAGGATAAACTCTCTATTTGACGCCCTTGGGGATACAATTTTCAGAAACTGTGAATCTCGTATTTTTTCATTTCAGACCGAAATCCCAAACACCAAGTTTCATAGGCCTGTTCCACTAGTCCCTACCAACGTATCCCCCCTGGGGGGGAAGAGTGGAATTTTTTTCCACCTATCCCTACTATTTATATTTATATTTATTTGAGTGATTTTAATATTTTTAGAGTTTAGAGGAGAAAAATACTTTATTGCTATATAATGGCAAGCAATTATATAGAACTAGATGATGCCCGCGCCTTCGTCCGCGTTGACTAAGTTTTTTTCGATTCCCGCGGGAACTCTATAATTTTCCAGGATAAAATGTAACCTATGTCCTTCCCCGGGATATAACCTATCCCTGTACCAAATTTCATCAAAATTGGTTGAACTGGTGGGCCGTGAAATTATAATATACGCATCCAAAAAAAATTTTTATTTACTACTAGCTGATGCCCGCGACTTCGTCCGCGTGGATTGAGGTTTTTTGGTTCCCGCGGGAACTCTTTAATTTTCCGGGATAAAAAGTAGCCTATGTGCTATTCCAGACTATAATCTATCTCTTTGCCAAATTTCATCCAGATCCGTTCAGCCGTTGGAGCGTGATTGAGTAACAAACATCATACATCCATCCATCCAAACTTTCGCATTTATAATATTTATTTGATTGTTATTACTAAGTAGGTTCATAATTCATATTTACCTGGAAACAAAGGTTAGATACTTATGTACATACATGTAATTGTTAACAAAAACGGCCCACATTCAATTCGGTAGGTATAAGTGTAAATATTTTTTCCACTCATCCCTACCGTAGGGATAGGTGGAAAAAAAATCCACTCTTCCCCCCCAGGGGGGATACGTTGGTAGGGACTAGTGGAACAGGCCGTTTCATAGCTACAGCTTGAAAAATGACGGACTTTCCTACAAACTTTCAACCCCTGTTTCAGCCCTATGGGGGTAGAATTTTCAAAAATGGCGATACACGTATTTCTTCATTTTGAACTGATAGCTCAAATACCAAGTTTCATGGATATAACTTGAGAAATGACGGACTTTTATACAAACTTTCAACCCCTATTTTACCCCTTTGGGGGTGGAATTTCGAAAAATCCTTTCTTAGTGGATACTTACTCTTCACAAAGAACACACCCTCCAAATTTCATGTCTCTAGGACCAGCGGTTCGGGCTGTGCGTTGATATATAAGTCAGTCAGTCAGGACTTTGAATTTTATATATATAGATAACTAGCTGATGCCCGCGACTTCGTCCGCGTGGATTGAGGTTTTTCGGTTCCCGCGGGAACTCTTTAATTTTCCGGGATAAAAAGTAGCCTATGTGCTATTCCAGACTGTAATCTATCTCTGTGCCAAATTTCATCCAGATCCGTTCATCCGTTGGAGCGTGATTGAGTAACAAACATACATCCATACATCCAAACTTTCGCATTTATAATATTTATATTTGATAAATCAATAGTATGTTTTCTATAATTTCAGTCCAAACCATACAGTGGTAGTCGCGGTCAACCATAATGTCTTACATGAATAGCATATTATGACTGGGCGAAAAACAACAATACATTATAAAATATCCTTATTTTGTGGGTAAAATAGACACGTTCACATTTTGGTGACAATAATTTCGTATTCATCCGCTGGATGTGGTCTCATGTTTTCCATTGCAAATCGCGTATGGTTTTAGCGTAGGGTTTTACACATCGTTTAGCGTTGAATTATATATATCAATTTTGCTCATTTGTTTGCTGACTATTAATTAATAAGTACAGGCTAATATAACTGAAGTATTAATGTGTTAACATATGACAGCTGTTATTTACAATCTAATGAACTAAAGATTTAATTGTTTATTTTGTTGGAAAATTTTAATAATATTGTGGCTATAATTATATTGTACTAGCTGACGCCCGCGACTTTCCGCGTGGATTGAGATTTTTGATTCCTACGGGAACTCTTCTATTTTCCGGGATAAAAAGTAGCCTATATCCTTCTCCGGGATACAACCCAACCTATCCCTGTACCAATTTTCATCAAAATCGGTTGAACAGACGGGCCGTGAAATCGTAGCAGACAGACAGACAGACAGACAGACTGACAGACAGAAACACTTTCGCATTTATAATATTAGTATGGAAGTATGGATATGGATTAAATATCACGTCTTGCTAGTTGCTAAAACGGTGAAGGAAAACATCACTTGAAAGTTCTCCATATAATGTTCTCCAAGGTGTTGTTAGTCTGCCAATCTGCACTTGACCAGCTTGGTGAACAATGGGCTTACCCTCCTCATTCTGAGATTAGACTCGTGCTCAGCTGTAGTGAGTGTGATGGGTTCACATAAGTGATGATGATCATGATGGGTGATAGGCTAGGTAGATAGTTTGACGACCTCCCTGGCGCAGTGTGGAGCGCTGTTGTCTTAACGTGGGAGGCCCCGGGTTCTATTCCCGGCAGGGTCAATTTGGGAATTTATAATTTCTGAATTTTCTCTGGTCTGGTCTGTCGGGAGGATAGTTACCACCCTACCGGCAAAGACGTACCGCCAAGCAATTTAGCGTTCTGGTACGATGCCGTGTAGTAGCCGCTAACAGGGCTACCCGTTACCATCTTAGACTGCATCGTCACTTACCATCGGGTGAGATCGTATTCAAGGGCTAACTTGTAGTGGGAAAAAATAGGCTTTCCTTTCTGGCGGCAAATTCAGTCGTGAAGGACTAACGGTAAGGTGTATATTTATAGGTATATAGGAATATATTTTTGTTCATTCTCAATGTCTGCGTAGGATTATGCGGCCCAGGTCATGCGTATAAAGAGTAAGAGCGATCCTATTTGAATGTGAATACAAAATCGCTGAAGTACTTGATGCCGGCTGGATGCTAGATTCCTTTTGAGATTGCTCGAAGGAATTCGTTGTCATGGGAACAAGAAACCTGAGTGTAGAATGTATCAGTAGGTATGCAAGCAGATTAATAATATGTTCTTACTTTGACCTGAACAAAATATAACCGACCGTATATGTAAAAAACATTTACAATTCAAATGCCAATGAGAAAAATCCAGGAAGAAACTATTATATACTTATTACAGTCGGTATCGCGGCCTATTTTTCGCTAATCGGCCTATTTTTTCAACCGATTTCGATGAAATTCGGTAAAAAGTTAGAAAAGAGAGATGAAGTTTCATAGTTTGCATCTCAGGGAAGGACCATAGTCTACTTTTTATTCCGAAGGAGTTTTCGCGGACAAAAAAGCTTAAGTAATCAACACAGACGAAGTCGCGTCATCTAGTACAATATAATATCTTGGCAAAATTCTATAATATACAACAAGGAAGGGCATGTTCCTACCTATAAATAAGAACAGAGATGTTTATCATTTATCAATCGGTAATTTATTATGATAACGTCACCCCAATGAACACGTGCCTGTCTGTAATAACCTTTCAAATGAACCGATTCTCATCAATAATGAATACTCCGATATTTTCGTTTTTCCCATTAAGTGTGAATTAAGTGTAACTAGTAACTACCCACCTATATTACGTACAAGAACTTCATAATATAAGACTAGATGATCTCTACGACTCTCTACTCTCTCTCGACTCGCTCGTGGATTGAGGTTTTTTGTTTTCTTTAATTTTCCGGGCTAAAACGTAGCCTAGGTTAGTATATATTTAGGCTATAAGCTATCTTAATTTCCAGCCAAATCTTAGTAGGATAATAGAAAAGCTAAGACTTTATGAAAATAAAATTGTCACGTTCAAACTATTTAAAAAAAATTATCCTACAACTAGCTGATGCACGCGACTTCGTCCGCGTGGTTCAAGTTTTTTTGATTCCCGCGGGAACTCCTTAATTTTCCACGATAAAAAGTAGTCACTCTCCAGGTCCTCAACTATATCCATGCCAAAAAACACGTCGATCTGTTGCTCCGTTGCGGCGTGTCGCGTGATTTGTTGACAAACCAACAAACAAACACACTTTTGCATTTATAATATTAAGTATGATTGTGAGGATCCATAATGTTCTTATTGATGTGTGAAATCCGCCAATCAGCACTTATCATATGGTAACCTAAGCCCTTTTAATTCTGAGGCCCGCACTACTGAGTAGTTTGGGCATAGTCTACCACGCTGGCCAAATGCGGATTAGCAGACGCGGAACAGAATAGGTTGCAACCAAAGGAAGGACATGAGCTAGTTCCGTCGGGATTTTTCTAACGCTGAGCCCTTAACCCCCGTAGACGAAGTCGTGGGCATCATCTAGTATGAAATGAAAAAAATGAATTTGACTTTGAGTGATTCCGTGTAGGAAACCTACCGAAAGAGGTCGGACACATACTTATAAGATTTATTTATTGGGCAACCTGATGGAAATTAAGGGTGATAGTTACTATTTTGTATTCGGCGTGGCAAATAAAATGATCCGCAAGCAATAGATTATATCCTTGATTCCGCTCGTGTGGGCTTTCGGATAGGATACTCGTATCTTGCCCAATTATTTCATGTCCAGTGCTTATACATCCAAGCAGTTATTTCTTTTTTTCTTAAAAAATACTTACATATACGATAGTTTTATAATATTTTTCTGGGTTTTTTTAACCGACTTCCATAAAAAGGAGGAGGTTCTCAATTCGGCGCGTATGTTTTTTTTTTTAATGTATGTCGGTGCATATCTCCGTGGTTTCTAAACCGATTTGAAAAAATTTTTTTTCATTGGTTAGAGGAAGCTCCCGAGGTGGTCCCATAAAAAATTCTGACTCCAAATCCTCAATCCTGATGCTGTATGTGTACCATACTACATGAAATCCTTAAAACTAGGGAGTTAGGAAATTTCGATGGTGAATTCATATAGTAGGTATGAAGTCACGTGTATACGATTCAACTTTGAGTCCCAACTCCTCAACCCTGATGCTTGAGGGTACAGAACTCCAGAAAAATAACGATTTAGGATTTTTTATGTTGAATTCATATTGTAGGTGTCAAGCAACGACTTCATACTTAAACCCAAGTCCCAACTCCTCAACTCTGATGCTGCAGGGTACTGCACTCCTAAGCCGTGCGGATTTATAGTACACTAAAAAATTAAAAATAAAAATTCTTTCCAAAAAACCGACTTCCAAAGCCACTGTAAAGTAAAAAGTAATTTTGATTTCTACACACTATGTTGAAGTCGGGCGAGCCTGACGCGTCAACTTTGCCTATCTTTGTTATACTCGCCCGACTTCAACATAGTGTGTAGAAATCAAAATTATTTTTTACTTTACAGTGGCTTTGGAAGTCGGTTTTTTGGAAAGAATTTTTTTATCCCCCCTACAACTGTAACTTCTTCTTCTTCTAACTAAGTTTCTAAGTTCTTCTTGTAACTTGTAACTATCTTGTGATAGTTCTTGACTGTGATCTCATCTGGAGGTAAACTATGAAGCAGTCTTAGATATATCATAGGTTCTGAAGTGCCTGAGGACCTACGGCTGACTGACATACGGCTTTAGGACAGGGTCCTGTTAAGAAAGCTCAGAATCACTCGGCAGGCGATGGAAAAAGCTATAATTTTAAATAACATATCACTCAACGATTATTCGCAATGAGTCTCTGGGAACTCACCAAAGGCATGGAATAGGAAGGCCTGAGGCTACATTATATTCTACTATAGAATCATCAAATTCTAGTAGAGCCGTAAGCCGTGAGTTCCCACGTGAGGTGAGGAAGAGTCACGGGTATCAACCCGTGACTTCATCCGCGTGGCTTTAGGCAGTGTTTCCCATTGGTCAGATTGGTGGTTAGACTAATCTATAATGGTTGAAAATCCCCGTGAGGTTTACGAAAAATCTACTAGGAACTCTTATATTTTCCGGGACAAAAAGAAGCTTATGTCCTTACTAGCTGATTCCCGCGACTTCGTCCGCATGGTTTAAGTTTTTTTTTATTCCCGCGGGAACTCCTTAATTTTCCGGGATAGAAAGTAGCCTATGTCACTCTCCAGGTCCTCAACTATACCCAAGCCAAAAATCACGTGAATCCATTGCTCCGTTGCGGCGTGATTGAAGGACAAACCAACAAACAAACACACTTTCGCATTTATAATATTAGTATGATGCGCCGACACACAGACACTTTCGCATATTATAATATTGGTATAGATTTTATCAATTCACAATGAAAGTTCTGCGAATTAGGTTACATTTTTTACCTTCCGTTCTCTTTGCTATAGATCTAAAAATCGAGTATCAGTGCTCTACCAAAAAGAAAAAACAAGCTATGCGATGTTGTTCCCACAGATTTATTCGCCGATGGGATTTTGATGGGATTCATAGTAATATAATGCCGGAATCCGTTACGGCAACATGATTACAATTTGAGATAGAGTGCTAACAGATTCCATATTAAATATGCATTCACAATTATAGTACCGTTAATGCATTCCGGGAGTTAATTTCAGAAGCTTCATGCATTATTAGATGCTAAAGCTTTGTGCACACTGCGATATTTTAGGTTGCCATTTACAGTGACGCCTACCGCAAGGGACACTACTGATTCCTATACATTTTCTTTAACTATGTATAAAATATATAAAAATATTAATTTATAATATTAAGAGTAGGTCCTAGAATCGAGCCTGAATCCGCACACTAGAAGTTTTATACTCATTTTTAAAGCTAAGGAGACAAAAAAAGCATGTAAAATATGATTTTAATCTTCCCTTTATCACTTTGGTTATGGAATAAAACTCTCGGGATTTAGGTTATAACAATTAGAGAAGTTGAAACACTATTTCATGTGGTATTTTCACAATGACGGTAAAAAATGTGAAGAAAATAAATCAATCTTCAGCGGTTTCTGGTGCTTTTTCTGAATACTTTAAAGATTTTTATCTACACTAATGTTATAACATTCTACTTATGTTTCCAATACTTGACTTATAATTACTACTGTTATAGCGCAGATAACAAAACACTCAATTTAAGCAATTTCACATGATGGTATAATATCCACATCGATATCGTAAAATCTCATTATAACATCAATAAAACGCGACCAATTAACCTGGCGAGCCTTATGTCAAAATCCTCATACAAGTTGTATAAAATTTTGATATTAGGCTGGCTTTTGAAAACAGTTGGGTTATACGTGAAAACTTCGTCGAAACTACTAAACTTACATACACAAAACTCTTTGGTAAGATCTTGTGCCAATTAAATAAAAAACGAACAGCACGCGCTCGCTCCTGATTGGCCCTGCGCGCGCAGCTGCGCTCTCATTGGTTAGATTTTAATGGCGGCAAGTTCACTGTGACAATACACGTACGCGATAAACTATTGTCAGCTTTTAATCTTGTTGTTTGATAAATTGCATTAGTGAAGATAAAGTAGTGTATGCAACTGCATATAACACGGGTATTAAAACACTCGTTACTATTATGAAACTCGCTGCGCTCGTTTCATAAACTCACACTCGTGTTTTAATACCCTTCATTATATGACAGTTGCATAAACTACTATTATTAAAATATCAGGAAATCAATTTACTATTATAACTTAAGTGTATTCTAGGAATGTATTTTATTAAAGCATTGTTATATCTGTACAGCGGTTTATTGCAACTCTAAAGTCGAAAAGGGTCGTATTATATATTGTATTTATGTAACGTTTTGAGTTATCTTCTTTATCTTACCTATTTCCTTCAGAAATAAGAAAAAACCATTTGCCTTTGAATCTTACTACCTATAGGTAATAATATAAATGTGAAAGTATGGATTTTTGTATGTTTGTTAATTTGTACAATATGATGTTGTTAATTAACATGGATGTTTTTATTAGGGTTCCGTACCCAAAGGGTAAAAACGGGACCCTATTACTAAGACTGCGCTGTCTGTCTGTCTGTCTGTCTGTCTCCAGGCTGTATTTCATAAACCGTGATAGCTAGAAAGCTGAAATTTTCACAAATGATGTATTTCCGTTGCCGCTATAACAACAAATACTAAAAATTAAAAAAATATATATATTAAGGGGGGTCCCCATACAATAAACGTGTTTTTTTTCGTATTTTTTTGCTCAATATTAAAAACGGTAACAGGTAGACGGTTCAAATTTTCACAGAATATTAACTTGTATATTACCTTTCAAAATAAATAATTAAATATCAATAAAGTAAATATTAAAAGGGGGCTCCCATACAACAAACGTAATTTTTTGATATTAACAATAAACCTCTACAAACAAAGTTAGTTTTGCGGTTCATTTCGTCTTGTTTTTAATACGTCATAAATCGTAAAACTTACTACAGGTTTGTACGGAACCCTCGGTGCGCGAGTCCGACTCGCACTTGGCCGGTTTTTTCACTTGTTCACATTTTTTCAGGAATGAACCGATTCGACTGTAATTTGGACTGAATTAGGCAACACATACGCTAAATTGTATCCTGTTAAATTAAAAAGTTCCTGCGGGAATCAAATTGCTTAATCCACTCGAACGTAGTCGTGCCCTAATAGGTATAACGAATGACGACGACGAGGTCCCGGGTTCGAGTCCCGGGTCGGGTCACAACAAGTACTGGGTTTTTCTGACAAGAAATTCTCAGTACTAGCCCGGAGTTAGGAAGTTGGCGGTGTTTCACCCCCGTGCCTCGGAGAGCACGTTAAGCCGTCGGTCCTGCGCCTGATCTCTCTCCGGTCGTGTCGGATTTTCCGTCCCATCGGGCTATGAGAGTAAAGGAACAGAGAGTGCACCTGTGTTTGCGCGCACACTTGTGCACTATAATATCTCCCGCGCAGATGGCTAATCTCTCTGGAGATTGGCCGCCGTGGCCGAAATTCGGTCGGGAGGACATTATTATTATTATTATAACGAATGAGCTTTATTTTGATTCCGTCCAATGTGAAGCGTGTCTTATTCTTTTCTGGAGCGGACCAACTTGGCATCCATCCAAACGGACGTTCCTTCGTATTCAACGAACACAGTTTAGTTGACGCTAGGTTAACCTAATAGATTCTGCCGAAATCAATCTGCACATTCTAGTACCTAAGTTTGCACTAACGTGTTCATATTTGAGGATTCCATTAAAATTTTTGGACACAGAAAGTATTTGTGTGCTATATTTTGTGATTTAAATCATAAACCTCTGTTTAATTATTTATTCTGTTTACAAAACACGACCGTAGACAAATACCATGTGAGTACTATACATTAATAAAACTTTCCTCTATAACTAAATGCACGCAACACATTTTAAAAGTACTTTTTTTAAGCTAATTTTTACGGGCTTTTACCTATTTGTGAGCTTGTTTAGGTCAAATCCTGGAACTGAATTTTAAAACCAGCTGATTATAGTTCAAGGCATCTGCTAGGTATTTAGGTAGGAACATTTTAATGCTGGTTTCTACTTGAACAGATAATTGTAATCGAAACAACCACACAAACAATAATTAGTAATTAATAGATAGATACAGATTGTAAATGAATATTACCTGCATGTTTAAATACAATGAATGGGCTCAGTGTTCTGTATTATTTCTAGTTACTATTGCACTGTTATCCTAATTAGAAATCTAAAATACAAGCCTGTAGACTAGTGGACTTTGCTAACAACACTAATTATATTTTATAACAGGAAATTAAACCTCTATTTTGTTGTTACGTAAAATTGCTATTAATAAAAAGCAGGCGCTTGTTTTTTTAGAATTTTAATTTGCATGATGTATCTAAAACGATTAATTATTTCGTTCTTCATACTTTCTTTGTTCACCATTCAATTCTATTATATTTATAAACTCGTCTTTTTTAAAAATAAACAAATGATTTTAGTTTTTGTGCTGGCCAAATCTAGCGAAATTTCGCACCATGAATTCCTGTCACGGCAATAATACTAAAAAAATATTAGACAAGCTCCATAATCTACGCGGAAAAAATGTCGATGGGAAATTTTCGTGTGTGATTTTCCGCTAGATGTGTCCCTGAACTTTACGAGTATCTGCCTTCAAGATTATTTTCCCTATTATGCAGGTACATAAAGCTCATCATAATTTTGCTGTTCAGCATATCTTTGATATCGGGGCTGCCAGGAGTCTGCGACCACACTCCGCGACAAGCGAAAGTGTTTACGCCGAGCGAAAATAATGGTTATTACCGTATAACTATCGACACAAAGAATTCGAGCATATATGGAGTGGGCCAAACCTACGTTAGTAAGTATCTCCCTGTTGACAGCCTCCCTGGCGCAGTGTTGAGCGCTATTGTCCCGGGTTCGATCCCGTCCCGAGAGTCAATTTCGGAATTTTCTCTGGTTTGGCCTGGTTCGTTGGATCCGGCTTCGGCCCTGGCTAGTTACCACCCTACCGGCAGAGACGTGCCGCCATGCGATTTAGCGTTCCGCTACGATGCCGTGTAAAAACTGATAAGGGGTATGTGTTTAATATTACTGCCATATCCCTAACAGGTTAGCCCGCTACCATCTTAGACTGCATCAACTATTACCACCAGGTGAGATTGCAGTCAAGGGCTGCCTTGTAGTGGCGTAGAAAATTAAAAATAAACTAGAGAGCAAACAAAACCAATTCTTTATTCTTCAAATATTTTGGCCGTGAAAAGTAAAGGGAGATCAAAAATATGACATAATTGCTTGCTATGTCCTATAAATGTAACCAAACAAATGCTGATGGTATCTTTTTCTGCCACCTTCATGCTTTAATCGCGTTGCTCAGGATTTCTGTAAACATGTAAACATAATTAAGATTTGAATGTTAATAACACCTTGATTACTGATTAAAAAACGATAGCAAGTCTTAAACTAGATAGCCATCGCTAATCCCAAATGAGTTTCTAATAGAGATAATTACTGTGCAAGAAGATACCAAGCTAACAAGACGATGAATTACAGTAATCCTGGAATCTATTGACCGAAAACGTCCGTTCAGATGGTTCATGATCACGGTCGAGGATGCGTCTTTAGATAACAACACCTTCGCCTTTGAGCATCAGCCAATTGACGTGGGTAGCCTTAAGACCCTGGACACCAACAGTCAGGCTAGGTACAGTGAACGGTGTTACAACACTATTGAAAACTCGGATAATTCTGAAAAGTATCGAGTGGAGGTAAGTATCTAATTTTTTTTACATTATAAGGTTTCAGTTTAATGAACGACCTATTTGTTCGGATAGTCATAAGACTCATAACTTTCGGAAGAATTTCCCAAATCAGCAGTAGATTCTGGTCCGACTTCTTACGGTTGCAGAGCTCGAAAGCTTGAAAGCTGAATAAATATAACGTCATACGTGCTTTTATACTTGTATAGATTTATATATATACAAGCCAATAATAGGCTAATGAAAAAGCCAATAAAAAAATATAAGAGCCAGAAATAAAAGTAAAAAGTGGCTATGCAATACAGATATACTGCTCCTGACGATGAAGCCTAAAATATATTGGAATTTTTTCAGCTCCACTGGGTGTCGCCCAAGGAAAATCTTCGGAACAGAGATCAGACGGTCCGTCTTCGTGCAATGGTAGCTGAAAATGAGGAAGTATGGTACACTGGAGACAACTTGACATTAGTGCTGAAGAAGGATGATAGCAAACCCTCGGATCAGTTGCCAACAACGCCGACAGAATACTGCGGTTTGTGCAGCGAAGCACGATATGAGGTTAATACTATCACAAGTTATAGTAAAAAGCTTGAATTCAAAAATGATCATAATTAATATGTGTTCCAAAAACGGCAAAATCACACCAAATTTAGGTAGTTAAAAACGGAGTCTAACTTGTAAAAATGGTGGAACTGACTTCCTAACATGTGTTCAAAAATCAGGCTCAACAATTTTTGAAATTTTAGGTGGATATCTAGTTACAACTCTTATCTTGCGATTTGGTATTTCTGTTTCAAAAGATTTGAACTTAAAATTATTGCTCTTTCATTAACATTTCTTCCATCCTCTTGCACTAATTAAGATTTCGTCGATTTTTAAATGAATGTTTTCTAATTAATGTGTGATTTTAGGTTATATTTAAAGGCCAATGGTCTAGAATGCTACACCCTCAACAATATCCGACCAAGCCAGATGAAAATGAGTACAGCAATTTAATTGGCGCTTCTCACGCTTTTGGTTTTACTCTGTGGCAGCCAGGTGACAACGCAAGTCCTGGTTTAAAAATGTTAGCAGAGATGGCAAATGTCTCATCGTTGGAACGCGAAATCATCGATGCGGTAACGTGACTAGTATTTTTTCTGTTCCGTTTGCTATTCTGTGTATTGTATGTGAGGAAATACAGTAGGTACGTTTACTTTCTAGATACCATTGGGTTTGATGGTTGATTCTAGATCAATTATAAATATTATAAATGCGAAAGTTTGGATGGATGTATGGATGTATGGATGTATGGATGTTTGTTACTCAATCACGCCCCAACGGCTGAACGGATCTGGATGAAATTTGGCACAGAGATAGATTATAGTCTGGAATAACACATAGGCTACTTTTTATCCCGGAAAATTAAGGAATTCCCGCAGGAACCGAAAAACCTTGATCCACGCGGACGAAGTCGCGGGCATCAGCGGGTCTTAAATAAAACACTTATTATTATCTTGGTGTAGGTCCCGTGACACGACCGTGAACGCATCGGTGTTCAGCTAGCGAGCGAGGGGAACGGGCGGGCCCCATAATATGTCACCTCCTTGTTTATTTAAAACTGTGACTGCCTCGTTGGTCTAGTGGTTGGCATGTTCGACTGCGGCCGACGAGGTCCCGGGTTGGGTTTTTCTGACTAGAAATTCTCAGTACTACCCCGGAATTAGGAAGTTGGCGGTGTTCCACCCCCGTGCCTCGGAGAGCACGTTAAGCCGTCGGTCCTGCGCCTGATCTCTCTCTGGTCGTGTCGGATTTTCCGTCCCATCGGGCTATGAGAGTAAAGGAACAGAGAGTGCACCTGTGCTTGTGCGCACACACTTGTGCACTATAATATCTCCCGCGCAGATGGCTAATCTCTCTGGAGATTGGCCGCCGTGGCCGAAATTCGGTCGGGAGGACATTATTTAAAACTGTATACATCACGAAATATTTACCTAATGTCTGTTTTTCAGATGTCCACAGAAAACGGTACAAGGACCCTAATAAGGGGTAAAAGACATCGTCACCCATACATGTCGGAGCCATCAGACTCAATTTTCAGAGTTGATAGAATCCATCATCTAGTCTCAGTGGTGGTAGCCATAAAGCCATCCCCAGATTGGTTCTTGGGTGTTACGAGATTTGAACTCTGTACCAAATTAGGTTGGCTTGAAGACAGTACTATACCGCTATACCCTTGGGATGCAGGAGTAAGGGATGGTATATCGTATGAGGTAATATATTGTAATTCAACAAACATTTTAATCATAAAAGCTATTGCTGTAAAATTGTATTATTAATTTAAGAGTTTTCTACGTAGAAATCTCTACCTAGATTACTCTACTAACTCTACCTACTCTACTGGGATTATAAAACACACAACATTGTGGTATTCCTAGTACTTCTTATATTCGAAGCTTCTGGTCATTATAGGTAATATTGTACACTCTTTAGAAGGGCAGATATCAGAAACATATTTATGATAATGGAAAAAATCTTTTTGTAGTCTCCAACATCAATCACAACCCCAGTGGATCCGGTGAGCAGAGTGGCGTTCGGCTCATTTGACAAACAGTCGCCATTTTATCAGATGAACCTTAACGATTTGAAGGCGTTCGCCTATCTCCACGTGAGGAGACTTGACGTGTATCCATTGAAGTATAATTGTGAGGAAGGTAAGAAAATTCCGTTGGAAGTCCTAGGCCATCAGCAATGCATATTGGAGCTAAGCAAAAGAGAGGAAGTGGTTAGCGATGGGGCTAAGGGGTCTAACACTAACCACGATTTTCTTTGAGTTACGTAGCCAGCGATGCACCTGAATGCCGAAGGAACACTAATCTGTAAGTCAAAGCTCTATCTACTATACCACATCATCATCACCTCCCGCATATCGAAACGAACATCGCGCGAAAATCTTATCTATTTCAAGCCATATTTTTTAATTCAGGGGACCTAAGAAGCCCGTATATTGAGCAATCACTTAGGTCTTGCAATCCTTTCTTCCAACACTAATCTTGGAGCATTGATTATTATTTAGCACAACAATATTTTTGGTTCAATGATTGGCGGAAACCAAGTCAGTAAGACCGCTATGTGTTAACAGCAATTACCCAAAAAACTAGCGATGAATAATTAGAAATGACCAAATTTTAATGGATGTACACACAGAGATGTACAGTTTAAATTTCTTCACATTATCGCCCCGTTAACATTCCCAAGTATTTAGATGTCGCTTCAAGCTTTGTAATGCCATTAGCTAAAACCCCGTGTATCAATAGGGAGACCGCACAATCTTATCTCCGTACAACATCAGCTAAACTAAAGAGCCAAAAAGGTTTTATTCAACAGATCGATTCGACAGATTAAAACATTTCCGATCTTTTGCAGAGGAGGGTACAAATACGGAGGGCGATCAGGAACAAGAGGATCAAGCTGGAAACCTCAAGTAAGTATTACATTTATTCATTAGACTTATCTTTAATCTCATTATACTGAAGGGTAACACTTCAAACATGAAGAAACCCACGTAGATTTTAGACATGTTTTCTGAGTTAGCAAGATTTTTAAATTAACCGACTTCTAAAAGGAGGTTCTGTATTCGACCAGTATGTATGTTTGTTTGTTTATTAAAGATTTTCTCAGAAACCAATGAACCGATTTTAATGTTTTTTTTACTATTGTAATGAACGTACTTTTAGGAAGGTTCTAGTAGGTATAAAGTAGACCAAGATATATTTCTTATGTACGATGTTATATACATGAATGTTCAGTCATGTCACCTTTTTTCTTTAATTTTAAACTTTTGTACCGAAAAAGGGGACTAAGTAACATTATAATATTTACATACAAATCAATGTAGGCGAAACGCATTAATTTGAACTGTCGTTGTGTCTGGGCTTATGAACCAACCGATGACCTCTTATTCCGTTTTACGAAATAAGTAGGTAGGTATCGTACAATTTTCCTCTAAAAACGGATTTCAAAAATTATGTATCTCAATTGAGCAATTTGATCAATTTTAATATTATGACGATACGGGAGGGCGGTTTTCCCATACAATCGTATTAGTCTGTTTTCTCCGTGGATAATTTTAGAATAGAGAAATTATATTTTCACACCATAAAATCCATATATGTGTCCGTGCAATAAATTTGGAACCTTCAAAAATTGCAAAAAATGGCCCAATTCCGTAAATAACTTGACTAAAATTTGACGAGTATAATCAAAAAAAGAAAAACATACCGTAATAGCCTGAGTCCTTAGATTATTCTTGAAAAAAAAAATTAAAATCGGTTCAGTTTTGGAGGAGGAAACAGAAAAATACTAGAGTAAGAAAACGACTGGTTTTCATACCTAATAACGGTCCAAGCTGCAGTTGTCCCTATCGGGTGTTATGGGATTCTATTCGAGGAGCAGCGCGACGGCAATATAATTGTTCAATACCTATTTTCAAAGTTTCCCGTTTAGTTACATAGAGTTTAAATAGAATAAAAGTTTCCAATAATTTTATTCCACGAACATTATAATAATTGGCTGCTTCAATTTTGGAGTGCGCAATAAGAACACAGAACACTTTGTTATATTATAGGGAGTACTTTGAAGAGCCATTTCTACAGCCATTGAAAGACAGAACAAGGATTGACTGCGCGATCGGTGAATGGACCGAATGGTCAGAATGTGTGCCTGACGCTGGTGCTTGCGGCCCTGGTACTCAAATAAGGACGAGGGACTTGGTAAAGAAGGTGAGTCTTCTTTATTCTTCCAGCATACTATACCCGAAATGTATACAGTATAACCACAACATGTTCATTATTCTAAGGGTCTGTGGGCATGCCCCTCGAATCTACACTTTACTTAATTATATAAATGCGAAAGTTTGGATGGATGTATGGATGGATGGATGGATGGATGGATGTATGTTTGTTACTCAATCGCGTCAGTAGGTACGGCTGAACGGATCTAGATGAAATTTGGCATAGAGATAGATTGAAGCCTGGAATAACACATTGGCTACGTTTTATCCCGGAAAATTAAAGCGTTCCCGCGGGAACCACAAACCCTCAATCCACGCGGACGAAGTCGCGAGCATCAGCTAGTAGGTATTATAGTATATTTCAATGATTTCGGATTTAGGTTTTAAAAATCCCGGTGTAACTCTTTAATTTTCCGAAATAAGGCCACGATTGTAACATTTTACGTAAATTAACTTGAGTAACTTAGTTACATGTAACTACGAGTAACATTATTGCATACGATACGCGACTTTCAATACTTACTAATAAACGCGACTTACGTGAGTAAAACTCACAATTAATGTAATCGTAGCCTAACGTAGCCACGCATTGGAGCAGCGTGGTGGGTCTAAGCTCTAACTCCCTCTCTCCTATGAGATTGGAGGCCTGTGCCCAGCAGGGGGACGTTAATGGGCTGTAGTGGTGGTGGTGGTGTGATGAATGATGATGATATTAGTGGGTTAAACGGGCAAAATGCAAGATGATTTCTTATATTACCGCACCTCTGTACCAAATTTCGTCAAAATTGGTTAACAGGTGGCCTATAAAAGGTAGCAGACAGGCAGACGCATTTTCGCATTAATAATATTAGTATGGGTTTCTACAACTAGGTATTAGCACAGTATTCATAGTATCTTTCAGGTAGTAGTAAAGATTTTTATTATGTTTAATTACCTACTTTTTAGGGTTCCGTAGCCAAATTTGGCAAAAACGGAACCCTTATAGATTCGTCATGTCTGTCTGTCTGTCTGTCTGTCTGTCTGTCTGTCTGTCCGTCCGTATGTCACAGCCACTTTTTTCCGAAACTATAAGAACAATACTGTTGAAACTTGGTAAGTAGATGTATTCTGTGAACCGCATTAAGATTTTCACACAAAAATAGAAAAAAAACAATAAATTTTGGGGGTCCCCATACTTAGAACTGAAACTCAAAAATTTTTTTTTCATCAAACCCATACGTGTGGGCTATCTATGGATAGGTCTTCAAAAATGATATTGAGGTTTCTAATATCATTTTTTTCTAGACTGAATAGTTTGCGCGAGAGACACTTCCAAAGTGGTAAAATGTTGGTCCCCCCCCCCGTAACTTCTAAAATAAGAGAACGATAAAACTAAAAAAAATATATGATGTACATTACCATGCAAACTTCCACCGAAAATTGGTTTGAACGAGATCTAGTAATTAGTTTTTTTTTAATAATTTAAAACTTACTACAGGTTTGTACGGAACCCTCGGTGCGCGAGTCCGACTCGCACTTGGCCGGTTTTTAAATAAAGGTGGTGTACTTCAGCCTTCAGGTAGTTCTGGTATGCTGTATATAGATGGGTAATATTAAAGAGACACTAAACTAAAACTTTAAGTAATTACATAAAATAAACAATTAAAAATCAATACTTAGGCACACTAAGGGCTCATAAAATATTATTCACTTCAAGGTGATGAACTCCTAAGTCCTAACAACATTAAAAAGTCAACTGTATCGGGTAAAATGTCAATTATTGGAAAACTGAAGAATCAGGTTGAAAGCGAAATCGTGTTAGAATTAAGAATTAAATGACAATAAAAGTCTGCGAAGGTTCTTGAAAATAAAGCCCTTTATCTTGGTGAAATTGATCTTCGTATCTTATTGACCAACTAATTTTCATCAATTTTTATTTGGAATTCTATCAGAAAAAGGTTTCAATTGGCTTAAAATAGGTACCTAATCCATCAATGCTAATATTATGAATGCAAAGGTGTGTCTGTCTGTCTGTTATCTTTTCTAGGCCCATCAGTAGGTACAGTGTTAAGTATAATATTTAAGTAATGTCTTTGCCATCAGTTTAACCGATTTGACGATATTAATAAGTAGGTATAGGTAACTTAGGTAGTGAGGTTCTTCGATTTTTTAATGTCTGATGTTTTCGATTACTAATTTATTGAAAGATCACCAGTGTGCTTAGCATGCGCACAACGAGATTATCTCGACGAGAGATGGAGATGTTGTCGTTGCCGGCAAATTTTTCATTTACCCTACATGTACAAAATGCGGTATCTAGTACAAGAAAAAAATAGTCGACATGTAAAGGTTCGTAGAGAAAAATAGCACAGATAAGAAATACCTATTACTTTTATCTCTACTTTAGACGTAACGAGACAAGTAACAATGTTAGCTTCGGTAGACAGATAGAGATAACGGGTAGAGTGGTAGACATAATTTTACTCGTAGTGCGCATGCTAGCCATACCGGATAGTTTCCTGATCCTAAATTTAACCCATCACCATTCGGCATTCACCCACTGCTGAGCACGAGACTCCTCTCAAGATTAGAATTGGGTTTAGGCCATAGACCACCGTCCACCACGCTATGTGATGATTGGCAGGCTTTACACGCCTTTGAGCACTATGATACCTATTTTTTGAGGAAACTCTCATGTGCGTTTCCTCATGATGTTTTCCTTCACCGTTTAAAAGCAAGTGATACTTACAACAACTAACTAACTTACAAGATAGGTAAATGCACATGATAGATAAAGTCGAAAAGATAAATAGGTACCTACGCGTGGCCGGGAATCATTCACTCATTCGTTCATTCCTTAAGGATATAAACCTACCTGGACGTAAGGCGTATGAATATAATCGTAAAGAGCTAAGGGAGTTTGTATGCACCTGTTTACATTTTGGAACTTTATTTTCAGAACTTATATTCACAAGTCGATGTGGAGGCAAGTCCAGAAGTTTGCCGACAAAGTTACAATGGCGGTCTGACCGAGTTCCAAGAGTGTTTCCTAAATTGTGTTTGAATACTTACAGTTACCTACTTAAATATATTTATTGAATTTAAGGTAATGATAAAATAAATTTATTCAGTTTCATATTTTTATTTTTCACAGAAGTTTATAATCTTATACTTACCTACTTATATGTACTTAGGTTCACATGTAAGTACCTACCTAAACCTACATCAAATTACTTACAGATTAGGTACAAAGCATCAAAGCACCATTCCTAATTTCCTAAATTTATTACCAATACCTATCCAGTATCCATATTCCATACATGGGTTCTTCAAGCACCTACTACCTAGGCTAGATATAGTGGGAGTGGAACCAGGTTCGCAGCGGGTAGCTGGAGAGACCCCGACTTCTTGTTTTTTTGCGCGAAAAATACCGGTTCCAAAGTTTTGCCGGTCGACGCTCGGTGAGGGGGAAGACGCGGCAAAATCAACTTTGTATTGCACGAGTCGACTATGAACATAGAAGCGGATGGCGCATGCTCCAACGAAAACGGCCCGCCTCGCGACCGCGAGCGAGCGCAACTTGTTGATTGTTCGCTCACTTCACGCCAGTCTGCCGCGAACGATGCGTTGGGCGGTCGTGTTTCGTGTCACGCCCGTAATCGTTCCCAACTTCGAAATTGTTTTACGAAAATATGTAAAGTTTCCAAACATAAAATTGTGCAGAACTGCCGCGTTGTACTAAATGCGTAGTGTTTAATTGACTAGGAACAACATAAATAAGTAGTTTTAAACTTTTAAGTTATTGTAACTTAATAGGCTTACTCGTTTTACCTGCATGCTTCGTCCCACGAGTCGTGCGAAGCGGTTACCTTTATCGGATAAAACGAACATTTTTCAAATGGATGTGCGTTCTTATAATGTGATAGTGTGCGTGATTTGTGTGAATACAAGACTCCGTGTGTGCTCGTTTGCTTGTGACGAGTTTTTACTCTAGTGACGTGCTCAAAATCGTAATTCTTCGAGTTGAATTGAGAAAATGGTGCGAGGGGGAGAGCGGGGCTTACTCGCTGCGATCTTGGTTGCCGTGGCGTCGGCGCAGTATACGAAAGGTGGGCAAAAACGGCTATGGAGTCGATGCTTTCTTTACCTGTGCCCGCGCAACCACGGCAGCGGTTGTGTGGTGCGCTTTGTTCTATAGCCTATTGTTCGCCGTCGCTTCTCGGAAACTAGAAATTTTTAACCATTCATTGTATCATGACGTCATATTTTTAGGATTGTGATTAATTTAGTTATACCTACTTTATCGTGGTATTTACCAGGTAGTATACCTATATACTTGTAGGTGCAATCTAAGTCTCCATAGTTATTAGTTATCATAATTTATCAATGACGAGGATAAGAAATGTTATCTACACCTGTACCTACCAGTACTAAGTACCTACCTACCGTAAAATAAAATACCTATTGTACCTACTAAGATATTTTTATGTAGATAGTAGGCAAGTAGGTACCATTGTATTATTGTACTTATTTGATTTTAATGACCCCAAGAAGCAAAAGATTCTTACTGACGGCTTAGTTACCTACTTAGAGTAGGTACTTACTACTTACCTACTGGAAGGTAGAACACTAGTTATGTAGGGAGTAGGGACTAGGGGTAGGGACCTACTACGTAATTTAAGTTTTATCAATTGGAAGTTAGGTATAAATAACAGACTCATGATAACAGCCGTAGAAAGAGAGTTATACCTATTTATAAATTAGTTATAGTAAGTAAGTACTAAGTACTGTAGGTACCTAACTGACAGTGACCAGTGACCGAGCTGCTAGGCTCAGAAGGGCTGGAGCCTGGAACCCAGAGCCATTAAGCCAGTTAATATTAAACAAACTGATCTATTAATTTTGAAAGGCTAGGTCTAATTAGGGTAGGCTAGGTTATAATACTAGGTAAACAAATTGAAGAAAGAACTAAGAGCTAGGTACCTAAGAACCAACAACCTAGCTAAACTTAGTAGGTAAGTAAAGTTGCATAGACTGTAGGTAATAGGTATCTAATTACTGTCAGAAACTCAATTAATCAACTAGATAGGTAGGTACTAGGCACTACTAGGTACTAGGTAGGTATTTACTTTTATACCTATTACCTATTAACTTACCTAGGAAGTACAGGTACCTACCAGTCCTACCACCAGTTGTCAGTTCCAGCTGTTCAAGCAACGGGCTAAATTAACTCAAAAGCCTAAAAGATAGGTAGGTAGGTACCTACTAGTTACTACCTACCTACAATATTTTTTCTTGTCTGCAGTGGATAATGCTCGGTAGATACTAGATACTAGTTAAGTAGGTACAGTACCTAGTGGCTAGTAGCCTAGTGGCTAGTACCTACTACCTACCTGCCTAGTAGGTAAATTGCTACTACTTACTACTTAGTTACAAGAAAAAATCATACGTAAGTAAGTAGGTACCTAGACCTACCTAGTTCCGAAGTAGAAACTAGCTAAAAATAAAAATCCTATCTAGGTAAGGTACTTCTAGGCAGGCAGGGCTGGGTGTAATAATTTCGATTTAAATCGTGATTTGCTTAGTTAAGTAGGTAAATCAAAATAGATAAATTTAAAGGTCCCTGACTACTTAGGTACCTACCCAATTTAGGTACAGCCATCTGTCATAGGTAATGTAAGTAAGTACTAAGTAGGTACTTAACTTACATAGGTAAATTGATTCGGTAAACATTGATAGAATTTAATAACTAGTAGGTAGGTAAGTAGGTACCTGGGTTTAATAATTTTGATTTATTAAATCAAAATAAATTAGGTCCGTAACTAGTAACTACCTACTTAAGTACCTAAGTCATAGCTAGTATTATGTGCTCAGGTAGGAAAACTAAGTTATAGCCATCTGCCATAGGTAGGTAAGTAAATTGTCTTTGTAAACAATGATTCAGTATATAATAATTACTAGTTTAATAGGTATGTAGGTACTAGGTACTTCTCTAAGTACCTACATAACGTAAGTAAGTTGACGCCTGCGACTTCGTCCGGGTGGATTGGTTTTTGAAAATCGATTGGAATTTGAAACTGCGGATGATGGAAACTTTGATGTTCCGGAATCCTACCTATAAAAGATAGGTAGGATACCTATACCTACTTTATAAAACCCAAAAATTGTTTCTTCCTATGTCCGTTATAGACTTTAAAACTATACAAGTTCCAACCGATGTGCCCCCAATCGATTTCATTATAAAGGCAATAATGCGAGATGTTTTTTTTTTTTCGTTTTTTAGCGTAGTAGCAGGCTGCTGTGTGGACGCTCGACGGCACTCGTATCAGTCGAATGTTGCGCGCGGACCGTAGTTATACGTTTGACTTTTACTCAAGTTCTCGTTATGGATAAACAAAGAAAGATCAGTAAACGATATCGTATCACATTAGGTCGTTTATACTCTAATTATTAAGAACTCTATGCACTTCCTTAAGGATCCTGAAAGGTAAGTTTGTATTATTTGCCTATCTAGGTACATACGTATTACGTACCTACTTAGAGTTCTAAACAAAACTAATATTAATACATAATGTGGGTAGTTTTATTTTTATATCCAGACAAGACACAGTTTTAAACAAAAGTAAATATAAACCATAGGTATGTTACTATGTATCCAATATTATAGTGATAGCCTAATGGGTAGACTTCAGCCTCCAAGTATGGGGTTCGATCCCGGGAACGCACCTCCATTAATTAATTATAAATTCAGTGGCGTGCAGTTCATAGAGGCATAAAAGCACTGCTTACCCTAATGGATAGGTAAATGTTCATTTTTCATTATAACAGTCTGTAAATAGTTATTCTGACTAACTAATGCCTACCCTAGCTTCAAGCCCTGTGCACGCCACTGATTATAATATATCATTTACGGTGAACAAAAATCGTGTGGAAAGCTGAAACCATGCCTGAGAGTTCTGCCAACAAGAAATTGGCCAGCGTGGAGGAATATATGGCTTAAACCCTTCTCATTCTGAGAAGAGCCTCGTGAGTCGTGCTTAGTAGTGGGACTAGTGGGTCGCCGATGAGTCGATGATGATTAATCCATAATGTGGGTATATTATTTTGTCTCGTAATCTCTTGCATAGGCCCCCTTCCGCCCCACACACGTGTAAAATATTCATTGATATTTCACTACATGTGGTTTTATAACGACTTTTTTTTATCCACTACAAGTTAGCCCTTGACTGCAATCTCACCTGATGGTAAGTGATGATGCAGTCTAAGATGGTAGCGGGCTAACCTGTTAGGGGCATGGCAGCATATTAGACCCATATCCCTATTCGGTTTCTACAAAATCTATTAATAATAATATATCTTTTATCTATTTTTAAGTAATTGTCGTCATCATTGCAACCGATTACCGACCCATAGTAATGATACCGATACAAGAATTTAGAAGTAGTCAACCCTAATAGTAGTAATACATGCTCGGATTTGGTACGGCGGACCAAATCCGCCGTACCAAATCCGTTCTCGCTACAGACGACCGGACCGGACAGTTGCTTCACGTACGCCTTCAAGTGCACACCGTTGTGGGAAATAGTAGGGAAATTATACGTCTATAGTTTTACATTTCATTTCATCACAATATTATTAATTTAATTTATTTTTTTAATTTTATTAACAATATAGCTGATGCCCGCGACTTCGTCCGCGTGGAATAAGTTTTTCAGTTAATTTTCCAGAATAAAAAGTAGCCTATGTTACTCTCCACAAGTCCACAAATATACTCATGCAAAAAACTACGGCAATCCGTTGCTCTGTTGCTGCGTGATTGAAGAACAAACCTGCCTGGTGGGAGGCTTCGGCCGTGGCTAGTTACCACCCTACCGGCAAAGACGTGCCGCCAAGCGATTTAGCGTTCCGGTACGATGCCGTGTAGAAACCAAATAGGGGTATGGGTTTAATTAACTGCCATGCCTCTAACAGGTTAGCCCGCTACCATCTTAGACTGCATCATCACTTACCATCAGGTGAGATCGCAGTCAAGGGCTAACTTGTAGTGGATTAAAAAAAAAAAAAAACAAACAAACACATTTTCGCATTAATTATAATATTAGTATTATATGATGATATGAGGTAGTAGGTACTGTGTATAATGATCGTTTTGATGTGACGTCTGTAATTTCTAAGCTACAAAACCAATGACCATGAAATTTTGACGAGTAAATCATTAAAAAGTACCTACGTCCTTTCTAATAAAAAAGGAATGAATAAAATCGGACTACGCGGTACTGAATTACAACTACATACATATTTTGTTACATATATATTTTATTTCATATTTTTCTGGTACATATTTTGACTTTCATCCCCTCTCCCAAGGAAACCGTGCTGAATTTCGGAATAAAAAGTATCCTATGTATGTCCTACCTCGTAGTATGGGCACAGAATAGGTAATAGTAGTAACAGAAGAGTTACTCCGCGAAGACCTTTTAACCATCAGCGACTCAGGTTACGTCGTAATAAAGTGCAATTCAGCTCGCACAGCGCTGCGAGTGAAAATAATTAAATACCTACCTCTATATATCTCTTTCTATCGCGTAACTCTTATCCCTTCAGACGCGGCGCGTGTAGCCTAAGGGTTGACTACTTCTAAATTCTTACTATCGGTATAATTACTATGGGTCGGTAATCGGTTGCAATGATGACGACAATTGCTTTAAAAATAGGTAAAAGATATATTATTATTATTCATAGATTTTGTAGAAACCAAATAGGGTGATGGGTTTAACATGCTGCCATGCCCCTAACTGGTTAGCCCGCTACCATCTTAGACTGCATCATCACTTACCATCAGGTGAGATTGCAGTCAAGGGCTAACTTGTAGTGGATAAAAAAAAGTCGTTATATATTCCACAAGTAGTGAAATATCAATGAATATTTTACACTTATATGGGGTGGAAGGGGGCCCATGCCAGAGTTTACGAGACAAAATAATATACCCACATTATGGATTAATCATCATCGACTCATCGGCAGCCCACTAGTCCCACTACTAAGCACGACTTACGAGGCTCTTCTCATAATGAGAAGGGTTTAAGCCATATATTCCTCGACACTGGCCAATTTCTTGTTGGCAGACATATTAGAGTTTTTTATAATGATTATAGAACTTCAGGCATGTTTTCAGCTTTACACACGATTTTTGTTCACCATAAATGATAATATATTTTAATTAATTAAGTTGGAGGTGCGTTCCCAGGATCGAACCCCAGACTTGGAGGCTGAAGTCTACCCATTAGGCTATCACTATAATATTGGATACTACCTATGGTTTATATTTACTTTTGTTTAAAACTGTATCTTGTGTGGATATAAATATAAAACTACCCACATTATGTATTAATATTAGTTTTGTTTAGAACTCTAAGTAGGTACGTATGTACTATGTACCTAGATAGGCAAATAATACAAACTTACCTTTCAGGGTCCTTAGGAAGTGCAAAGAGCGATAAGTTAGGTCTTAATAATTAGAGTTTAAACGACCTAATGTGATACGATATCGTTTACTGATCTTTCTTTGTTTATCCATAACGAGAACTTGAGTAAAAGCACAGAATAGGTAATAGTAGTAACAGAAAAGTTACTCCGCGAAGACCTTTTAACCATCAGCGACTCAGTTTACTTCGTAATAAAGTGCAATTCAGCTCGCACAGCGCTGCGAGTGAAAATGATTAAATACCTACCTCTATATATCTCTTTCTATCGCGTAACTCTTATCCCTTCAGACGCGGCGCGTGTAGCCTTAGGGTTCACTACTTCTAAATTCTTGTATCGGTATCATTACTATGGGTCGGTAATCGGTTGCAATGATGACGACAATTACTTAAAAATAGATAAAAGATATATTATTATTAATAGATTTTGTAGAAACCGAATAGGGATATGGGTCTAATTTGCTGCCATGCCCCTAACAGGTTAGCCCGCTACCATCTTAGACTGCATCATCACTTACCATCAGGTGAGATTGCAGTCAAGGGCTAACTTGTAGTGGATAAAAAAAAGTCGTTATAAAACCACATGTAGTGAAATATCAATGAATATTTTACACTTGTGTGGGGCGGAAGGGGGCCCATGCAAGAGATTACGAGACAAAATAATATACCCACATTATGGATTAATCATCATCGACTCATCGGCGACCCACTAGTCCCACTACTATAAGCACGACTCACGAGGCTCTTCTCAGAATGAGAAGGGTTTAAGCCATATATTCCTCCACGCTGGCCAATTTCTTGTTGGCAGACATATTAGAGTTTTTTATAATGATTATAGAACTCTCAGGCATGGTTTCAGCTTTCCACACGATTTTTGTTCACCGTAAATGATATATTTTAATTAATTAATGGAGGTGCGTTCCCGGGATCGAACCCCATACTTGGAGGCTGAAGTCTACCCATTAGGCTATCACTATAATATTGGATACATACCTATGATTTATATTTACTTTTGTTTAAAACTGTGTCTTGTCTGGATATAAAAATAAAACTACCCACATTATGTATTAATATTAGTTTTGTTTAGAACTCTAAGTAGGTACGTATGTACCTAGATAGGCAAATAATACAAACTTACCTTTCAGGATCCTTAGGAAGTGCATAGAGTTCTTAATAATTAGAGTTTAAACGACCTAATGTGATACGATATCGTTTACTGATCTTTCTTTGTTTATCCATAACGAGAACTTGAGTAAAAGTCAAACGTATAACTACGGTCCGCGCGCAACACTCGACTGATACGAGTGCCGTCGAGCGTCCACGCAGCAGTAGTTAAATATCTCAGGTCACGTGACAAGTGAGCCAGGCCTGGTATGGGCTCAAAGAGTGCCTGCAAGTTTCGTTTGAATTCATTCAGTAGTTTCGGCGTGATGCGCGGCCAAGATACAGACAGACAGACAAAAATGAAAAAATTACAGATTTGGCTTCAGTATCGAATAATGAGTGCCCTCCAAAAAAAATTCAAAATATCTTCAAAGTACAGAATTGGACCTGTTACAGTTTTATTATAAGTATGTATATCTATATATAGATAAGAAATCCTGAAATACTAAATATCCTATTTTAAAGACCAAGAAAAAAACAGAGAATAAAACTACCTATTGTTAAGGTTTTAAAATGCTATATGCTTGCTTTCGAGCATCCCGGTTACAATAAAGTTCATGGGATGTATCCCACAAACACGAAAAGTCCTTATACAATTGTATAATTATTATTAGCACATCGCGTTCGGTTATCACTTCCTCCATGTTTATCACAAAATGAGCGCACGAGTGGTCAAAGAGGCGTTCCGAACACGACTAGTCATAGTTTGTCCGGCCCGACCGTCCACACGGTCGGATTTGGTATGGAGCAGACCAAATCCGCTGTGCAAACCAGCGGACCGCGGCGGACTCAATTAATAATAATTATGTCCGCCGGACTACTCTACAGACGGTCAGATATGGTTCGGAAGCGAACCAAATCCGTGGTCCGCTCGAACCAAATCCGAGCGTGTATTAGTACTTTAAGGCTACATGCGCCGCGTCTGAAGGGATAAGAGTTACGCGATAGAAAGAGATATATAGAGGTAGGTATTTAATTATTTTCACTCGCAGCGCTGTGCGAGCTGAATTGCACTTTATTACGAAGAAACCTGAGTCGCTGATGGTTAAAAGGTCTTCGCGGAGTAACTTTTCTGTTACTACTATTACCTATTCTGTGGTAGTAGCCACTAGCCACGCACAGCACACGCCAGGTACCTAAAAACTAAAAAGTATGCTTTGCCCTTCCCAATGATGCATCCTGAATCTGTCTCCAATTTTGTCCAAATTGGTTGAACAGTGTGGTCGTGAAAGCGTAAAGACTTGAGACAGACAGTCGACACTTTCGCATCATGGATTTATTAACTACCAGCTGATGCCCACGATTTCGTCCGCGTGGAATAATATTTGTGTGATTAACTGACTACTATGTCACTCTCCAGGTCCTCAACTATACCCATGCCAAAAATCACGTCGATCCGTTGCTCCGTTGCGGCGTGGTTGAATAACAAATCAACAAACAAACACACTTTCGCATTTATAATATTAGTATCAATATGATGATGACTCATTTACGAGTCATTTGTATATGTATACATATATATTAAGTATATGTAGATTGTAGGTAGAGTAAGTAACTTGAATGCAGTTATGCAAACATCTTGATCCTATTGTATTGCATTGCAAGATTAAAATAATGCAGTTCCCATTTCTAGGTAGAAATGTATGTCAAGGAATTATAATATTATTATGTAATAATTGTAAAGCTTTATAGTACTTATGTATATATATAATACTTATGTAGTTATTGTATTGGTTGTCAAAAAATAATTTTAACGGTTTCAGTAACTAGTTACTTAAATTGCATTTACGGTTACTTTAGAGGTTATATTATACTAGATGATGCCCGCGACTTCGTCCGCGTGGATTAAGGTTTTTTGATTCAAGCGGGAACTCCTTAATTTTCTGGGATAAAGTAGCCTATGTCCTTCCCCGGGATTTAACCTACCTCTATACCAAATTTCAGCGAAATCGGTTGAAAAGGTGGGCCGGGAAAGCGTAGCAGACAGACAGACAGACAGACAGACAGACAGACACACTTTCGCATTTATAATATTAGTATGGATTGAGTATGTGGTCGAAGTTTTTAAGTCTGACGTACGGGTACCTAACCGCATGTCATGCAACTGCTCCCGAGCAGCCAAATCTTACGTGTCCAAGGATCCAAGCCATGACATGAGAACATACAATTTTTTAAACTAATTAAGTATTATTCAAATTAAGGATTATGACTACAAAATAAACGGGATCCCTACGCACATGTCTACCCTTATAGTGTAACGTGTAGGCGTTTACATTAACTTTTTTAGCCTTTGGATAGGGTTGTCACTCGCTGGGGGACTTTTAATCGCCTAATCTTGAATATTAGGTGTAACATTGCCGCAGAGATTTGCTTGAACTTAATATGTTAGCACTTAGCAGCTGCCTCTGTGAAGTAGTCACCTCTTCGCCTTATTTACCTAAATACCTAATTCGCTTAAGCTTTTAGCTTAAAAGCGAATTAGGTATTTACTATTTACGTAATTATAGCCAGCATATATACCTAACTATGTAGTTATTTATGACAGACTATATTGACTAATATATGTATTTAGTTACAATTTTCGGAATACTTATCTGGTTAGAAGGTATTTTCTAATTTACTAATTTCTAGATGTAAAATTGCAAGATATGTGACGTCACACAAGGGAGGGGGGGTCTCACAAATGTGACCAACTGTGATACGGACGGGGGAGGGGTAAAAAATCACTAAAATTAGTGTGACGTACTTTATGGATGACCTCCTACCCCTACCCTAAGTAGGTAAAAGGCTTGCATAGTTTGTTCGCCTTTACTATAACCCGCTGTCGGCTCTCGCCTCTCACTGAGCTTCCCCTCAGAATGAGAAAAGTTTGGCAATAGTCTACAACGCTAGCCAACTGCAGATTGACAGACTTACAAACTCACCTGATAATCCCACAAGTTGGTAAATGGTAACCCTAACCTTACCCCGCCAGCATCCTACAAATTCTACAAGTGTGCACGAAGCTGATAAAAAGCTTAAAGGTATCGGGTCTTGTTAGCTTAGGTACTTTTACTTACTGAAACATGCAATTTTGAGTACCTAAGCAAGCAATTAATTTTTTTTTATCCACTACAAGTTAGCCCTTGGCTGCGATCTCACCTGATGGTAAGTGATGATGCAGTCTAAGATGGTAGCGGCCAGCGGGCTAACCTGGGAGGCGGGGGGATTGGCAGTTATATTCAACCCATTCCCCTATTCGGTTTCTACACGGCATCGTACCGGAACGCTTAATCGCTTGGCGGCACGTCTTTGCCGTTAGGGTTGTAACTAGCCACGGCCAAAGCCTCCCACCAGGCCAGACCAGTGAAAATTCAGAAATTATAAATTCCCAAATTGACCCTGCCGGGGATCGAACCCGGGTCCTCCGCACGACACCAACGCTCAACAGTCAACACTGCGCCACGGAGGTCGTCAAAAGTTTCAGTCACTTTGTTATTTAAAAATGCAAGATCATTACACGCACCATTGAAACCAAAATAACATGAAAACCACATTAAATTTGCTGATTCAGAATAAATAATAACCGTTGCATGTCACACGTTTTTAATACGTTTAATATTACTCACAATAACGACCCATTCAATAGTCGAAAGATTACGTAACGTAACCCAGAACCACACTTTATTTCTTTGAATACTTACTTACCTACTTATTAACACATACGAAGAATGTAAGAGCATTATTTTTAATACAGCACCCTTAGCATGAGGTTGCACGTCTCGATAACTTTTGAAAATTTCGAGTATCGAAACAACACTGAGGCTCACTTGCACAAGGCCGGCCGTTAAATGTGTTTAAAGTTAAATTTTCTATACCTGTCCTTCTCATGTATACCCCGGAATAAAGTTATCAAAAAGTGACAACATCAAAATCCATGCTAATATCCACACTTCCATACTAATATTATAACTGTGAAAGTGTGTCTGTCTGTCTGTCTGATACGCTTTCACGGCCCACCTGTTAAACCGATTTTGATGAAATTTGGTACAGGGATAGTTTGTATTCCGGGGAAGGACATAGGCTACTTTTTATCCCGGAGAGTTAAGTCGCGGGCATCATCTAGTATTTAACTAAATCAGTACAAAGGCAGTGTCGCGCAAGCAGGTCTTTGTAGTTGACTAGTTGAATAAGGAATAATAACGTCAGTAAGTAAAATGTAGGTATTAAGGCTCGGTTTAAAAAAAAACATTAGGACGTTGCCTGCGGATTAATGCAGGGGTTTTTCGAATGATCTTTTATTTGGGAGTTAGATGGATTTTACTTTAAAAAGGAAAGAAAAACAGAACCTGTAATAGTGCCAAATATGACAATACCTACCTAGGCTTAGGGTTTAACCGGCCCCGTACGCTTTGACGATAAAGTCCAATTCTTTAACGTTTTCGAAAACTATGCAGTCGTAATAAGTCTCTTTACGTGTACGTGTACGGTGTAACTCGACCGGTCCAATAATAATTTCCTGTCCCTCACACAATAAGTCATTCATTAGCCTTAATTTATTCTCCTTGCACTCACCTCCACTGCAGATAATGTAAAAATGTAACTACCTCTGGTTCATTACTATAGCCCGGTGTACAATACGCTTTTTACTTCATGAGAGCTTAAACGGCGGTAAATTGAAGTGGCAATGTATGGTGCATTGTGCTAAAGTTCATTTGCCTGCGCGGGCGATTGCTATGGCTTCTGTAATACGGCTACCAATGCGGTGACGTCACGCGACAGCGACCGCGGTCGCGGCGAAGCCATGCGGTTACTAAACTTGCGAATATGAAATTCCTCAGTCGACTTCTGCATTTGTAAATAATTAAGGTATGCAAGGCCAATTAGGTACGCACTACGCAGTTATGAGCGCTGTAAAAATTGCCGATATAAGTAAAAACTATTTTTTTTTTTACTTAAAACTACTTAAAAACGTATTTAAGGCATTACACTTTAATTACGAATGTAGTATATTTATATTTAAGACCTTTTGTCTTCCTAACAACGCGAGCATGTCGGTGACGGTAACGGGAATCCACAAGTTTACCCCGTACCAAAAAGTGCTCAACGCGGCTAAAGAAGTTTTCACTTCAGAACGTTATAGTAGAATAATGTGGGCACGCGGCAGTTGTAGAAATACTTGAGAAGTAAGGAGCTTTCGCGCAGCCAATAACGATGAGCAGTCGGTCGGGCGCTTGTTATCGATAAAATGATAACAGAAGTAGCGCAACGATTGTGCATGCTATAGGTAGCTAGGGTAGACCTGATTTGACTTCCCTTAGGACTGTCCTAGTCGAGATTTTTAATTTTTTTAAGTCCTGGACCCTTAGTATGAGCTTATAAATCTCTACGTTTAAATAGATTTGAAGCATCGTTACAACACTTAAGTACTATTTAAACGCCAAGGTCTTGGTGACTAGGTTTCGTAAGTACTTTACCTTTTGTCTTTTTAATGTAACACTGACTGGTTTTCAGACTAGTCATTAGGGATCATCCATAAAGTACGTCACAAGTTAAGGGAGGGGAGGGGGTCGACGAAGTGTGACATTGTGTGATCACAAATATGACCAAAAATCACGAAATTAGTGTGACGTACTTTATGGATGACCCCAGGCCTGGCCGCTATTAATTTGAACCTCACTAAAGTGTTTCATTTTAACGCTCCAAATCTATCATCGTTTTCGAGTTGTGGTACTTTTAAATCTTTACCAATTTTGGGACGTTGTGTGGACTTACAATTTTGATTTAGGTAAGTACTTAAGTACTTGTAAGTAAACGGAAATAATTTTATACCCCGAAGTAACGAGTTAGTTCACAGTTCAAACTCACATTTTCAATTTTATTTAAGTATAAGTAATTTATGTAAGTAATAATACAGTAAGAAAATAATAATTAATTAGGATAAAGGTACTTAGTAAGTAAGTTTACTAAGTAGGTACTTGATTAAAGCGTGGATGTGCCGAGTAAGTACTTTAGTGCTACAAAAATGGTTACACTACATCTAACATCAACAATGGTTTCGTGATTACAGACACGCTAGCTTGTCCAATTTTGATGAATTTCGAATTCGGCCAGTTTAATTTTGGCAGTAATTATCCATTTGATGATCAAGCCCAATAATTAGGCCCGTTTACGTAATTTAGTTCGATCGAAATTGGACCTATTGATTGGCCTAGGGCCATAGCAAATAACGTTTAAAATAACACTGCAGTGCAATGACAGTTAAGTCGTTAATCGAAATAACAAGACTCATTTGTTATAACTAGCTGTAGATGAAAGTGTCAGTTCTGGTCATTGTACAATGTTCTAATGATTAGTTAGTTTAACTATTTCTCCGCAATCTACTGTATAATAGGTATAGCCTATTGAGACTATACTTACGCCATCCACCAGTAGAAAATGAGGCCAATTCTGTTGTACACAATTACTTAAAATGACAGCTCTATTTATATAGCCATCTCTTTAATAATAACACATATATAGGTAATACTCCCCGCGGAAATGAGCACCACAATATTTAGAGCTGTCATTTTAGTTTAGTTTAGAGATCGTGTTGAACAGAATTTACCACGCTCTACCTAACAAATATTAGGCGTGGACATACAAATTACAAATATAAACTTCACCGTTAAAATAGGTACTAAAATTCTACATCAATGCTGTTAAAGTAAGTGACATTCAATTTCTTATAACCCACATTAACTCCGAAAAGTTAAGAGGTGCGTGCCCCCGAGGTCCGTCCTCCAGGCTCCCGAATAGGGATGATATGCCTATATCAAAAATAAATTATTTCGAACTGATTATTAAATAGAGGGTCTTCCAAAAGACCTAAAATTCACATCCTTCGTTATTTTTAAGTTTGATAACCATTTTAATATATACGAGTACCTACTTACTTAGATTAAAGAAAAAAGTGCGTTGAAATTTGAGGACGTCACAAGTGAATTTCATACAATTTCCATACTAGAAGTGCGTTTTTAAGTTTGATAAAGAGTTGATGATTTGATTGAGTTGTCATTATCCCTATTGTAAGTCGGGCGTCTCAACGACTTAGACAGGCTATCCCCACTAATGAACCTATAGGTGTTTTCATTTTAAGTAAGTGTATATATCATTTCAAGTTTCCTTTTAGAAGATCATGTTTCAAACACTAGGAAATTCAAGAGGAAAGTTGTGACAAAGGCACTTGCGCGTAAATCGTGTACATTCAGTTCCTTATGTCTAGTGGCTTGTGTTTTTCTTGCTTTCAACGACCTCAACGCCATGAAATGTAATAGGATACCGAGTGAACGGGAAAATCTAATAGTTTGTAAGATGATATTTTTAACATTGTTCCTGTGATGGCAGTAGGTAATAATGTTAAAAGACGACATTGCACTGCATATTACCATACAACAGTTGACTCTTGCCTTAATCCTGTAATAGTTAATGACTATTACTGCCTTAACTAGTGCTTCGATTTTTCGCAAATCCTAGTCCTTGACTGCGATGTCACCTGGTGGTAAGTGATGATGCAGACTAAGTTGGTAACGGGCTTACCTGTTAGGGGTACGGCAGTTATATTAAACCCATACCTACTCTTAATCGGTTTCTACACGGTATCGTACCGGAACGCTAAATTCCTTGGCGGTACGTCTTTGCCGATGGGGTGGTAACTAGCAACGGCCGAAACCACCCTGTCCATTCAACTGAATCGCCATCACAAATCAATACCATTTCCTCCTAATTCTAAAAAAACACATAGAATACCTGCATTACCCTCCGACATCAGAGCACCCTCAGAAAATATTGACTATAATGCCGGATTGGAAAAAACAGTAGGTACTGTTAGGTAAGTAAGTAGGTACTTACTTAACTTCTATTTTTTACATCAATAATAAAAGGGACACACAATAACTACTTTTGTGAGGTTGGTAAATATATTGTGGAAGAGGTTTCTAGATTTAAGTTTTCTTTAAAAAAATAGGGTCATCAATAATTAAGAAGTGAGGTGAAAGATAGCGTTTCTCTAACTACGTAATAGATTAAAATAGAGCTTCTTATCTGAAAGAATCGTCTCTGTGACCGCTCATCTCCTGTCTACTCACAAAGCTACTTATGATTTCCAATAAATGCCCTTCTTAGCTTGACAGCGCCTGTCATAATGCTGGCGTGATCAAATTACCTAAATTATGTCTTTTGATTTGTAAAGTATTCTTTGACGGCTAAAACTTGTGTCAGAGAATAATGAGGTAACAAGTAACAACTGAGTTTTTCACCAAACGTTTATATTCTAAAGTGTTAAGTGAATAAAGTAAGTAACAGTTTACATCTTACTTTTACTTAAGTTAAGTCAACATAAAAAACTAACGGTCTTATCCAGTAAGTAATATAATAATATCTATGATCTTATCACAAAAAGATTAAACTTGATAGCGAGCGGTTGAAAGCGTGTTTATTTTAAACCTGACAGATTTCCCATACAAAAGCTGCCATAACGTCAATTTAGGTAAGTTTAAACTCGTTTTTTTGTGGTAAGGCGGTAAGTTGTCAGGATGAAACAGGAAGTCACCGATTTAGTAAATAACGGTCTTCATTTCAAGGACTCGATAAGCGGTGTCGCCTTAAATTGACGCATAACTTTGCTGGTTTTTAGTCCTACTTTACTTTTAATGCGAAGGCCGTCGACCCGAATAAAGCGACCTTTCATGAACCATTCATTCATTCATCAAATTGATGCGTTTGAATATTTTATGACGAAAATCACATTAGAATATTTCAGTATTGTATCAAGAATTTTATATCGACGAGTTCTAGGCTGTCACAAAAACTTACTAAAATCGATTCCTAAATATATTATTAGTATCTTAGTTTCCAGGTAGACACAGAATTGCGATTTCCGATTAATTAATTGTTAATCAGAGTTATCAGGAGTGCAGTAAGTAATTTTGAAGATAATTTTTGTTAAAGCAGTAAGCTGGTTCTCATCCATTTAAGTAACTGGACTGCGGGTAATTTTAGTCATTGGATGTCAACTCGTTTTGTATACATTTCTATTCATACATTTTCTCAAGGGACATGATCTAAGTCAATAAATGCAGTAACTAACGCAAGTTGTGGCAAAAATATATTAGCCATTGGAAACTAAAGCTTTTCCGCATCTATGCTCTCGTAAATAGAAGTAATTAACACTGAATAGGGCAATAGATCCCAATTACAATTACATAGCAATGCGCCCCCAGGGTCCCACTGGACTGGGTAATAAACTCACTATAGTGATGGACTGTTGAAGTTTTATTGACAAAATATTTCCTGTTTGCCTCAGAATATGTGTGGGATTTTACGGAATTGTGAGCACAGAGGGATATGTAGATTTGAGATCTAGACTAAGATGTTCTAGTGTAGGATGGAAAGTTAAAGACCCTCGAGCAGAAAGCCTAAAGAATAAGCAATTTGCCTCGCAAAGATCGCCCATATACTTAGTTAGGCCACAGGGTAGATAAACCTGGCGTCCGCGGTCCGCGTCATCAATTAAGTTTTTATACACAACTGAGAATCGCCTGAGAATCCGGGATTTAAACCAAGACTCTTGCTTATGTCAAGCGCTCTACAACTGTTAGTTCTGGAAAATGTCACACTGGTAACAACTGCAGGATAGAACTTACGATACTTAAATCCCAATAACAATTAGGTTATACCCAGTGGCGTGCACAGCTTTTTTCAACAGGGTAAGCAGTAGGCAAGCACTGATTCCTGAACCAGTATAAAATTAGGTAGGTAGGGCCGCAGTCAAAAGAAAATGTAAATTATTTATTAATTAACTCCTAAATCTATGCTACTATGTGTTATTATTAGCTTTGAATCAGTTACTTATCAGTTAACATTATTAAGTAGGTAGGTACTTACCTAGATTACAAAAAGTTTTGTGTAATAACAACTAAGTACTCTGTAAAAATGCGCCTGGAACTTTTAATTATCACCGTTTTTCATGTATGTTTTCGAATAAATTCATATTTTGACAATAATAAGGGCTTTCTTCTAGTGCATTTACAATGATTAACAATCTATGTTTAAAACAAACACTCCAAGTATTGTTGCACGGCAATTTTTACATAATATAGTAGGTATGTAGGTGCTATCCCATTTCACATCAAATGGTTTACAAATTCACTAGCACAAAACTAATTTTCGTGAGTTTTATATCGATTTGTTATAATTTTAACTTAGAACATCGATAATTATGGGTAAATTATTCAAAACAAACAACATTCAAATGACAAGTGACAAGCGCCAGTCTGACACTGACAATGATGATTGTTGACATTTGTTGCATTTGACATTGGCATTCACCGCACAGACTAAAGAGCGACGTTCTAAGAGCCCTATTGGCTAATATTTTTTCTCGACGCTTGACTGATTGGCTAATTTTATAATAACTGCAGAAAGGCACTGCCTTTGTGCAGTCAATGTTACACTATGATGATACAGACTCACACATGCAAAATGCTTCACACACCTTCTTTATGTTAGGTTTATAATGCGTCTGTGTATGGTAATACGTATGTGTGAACTCGCAAAAAAAGCTGAAGCGATCGCTGCCTATCGTTAGCGGGCCGATACTTTACAGAGCTTAGTACGAGTTACGCAACTGATGGCGTTGATATTTTTCTAAAGAGCTTAGTACGAGTTACGCGACCAATTGCTTAAATTCATTAGATATTTCAAACATTCGTGCGTACTTATGAATTACTTAATTAAAGCGTACTACTTAACCTATTTTAGTATGACGCTATTTAGGATTTTGTACTTATATTTTTCATGAATAAAATCTTTTTAATTATAAAAATCTCTTGGATACATTGGGGTAAGCAGTGCTTTTTTGCCTCTATGGACAGCACGCCACTGGTTATACCGTTGTTGAATTGAAATCCATTGTATACAAAGGGAGATGTAAATGACAACTGCTAAATGTCCCGTCAAAGTAATCTTATAGAAATTAATCTCTATAATTTTCAAGCCTTGAATCAAATTCAGGGCTCCAAGGCATCGTTACAACGCGAACGTTGAAATTTAATTAAACACAAGAAATGAAACTCTGACAAACAAGTTCGTAGTTTTCCATTTATTTGTTGCCGCCTGGTTACAATTCGTACTAATATTATGCGAAAGTCTGTTTGTTTGGGGGGTTTTCCGTCAATCACGCCGCAATAGAGTAACGGATCAACGTGGTTTTTTTGGATGGGTAGTTTTTTCAATTTAACCTGGACCACTTTTATCTCGGAAAATCAAAGAGTTCTCCCGGAATTTTAAAACCAAACGCATGTAAAAAAAAATAACATTTATTATTGTATACCTAAATACAAAACTGCAGTCTGTTTAGTTCCCAATTAACTAGTTTGGGTTTTCAAAATCCCAAGGAAAGCCTTTGATTTTCCAGTATGAATACTAGCCTATGTCACTCTTGTGGTCCTCGAGGAACTAAGTAAGTACTTAGTTAATATTTTAATAAGACAACCAAAAAGTTTAAAAATCTAGCATCTGATCATTATATTTTCAAAACCATTGTCAGATTTATTTGTTCCCCTATTTTCAAGCTGCAATTGGTTGTTATTTAAATAATTGATAAGGAAACTATGATACGGAAAGTCAGTCGAGTCAGTTGCAATTATGTGACTGAAGACAAAATAGAGTTTATTTTTAAATCAAGCAACCGTACGCTTTGTGGGGAACGACGCCCTGGGGAGACATGCGGACGATATTCGCCTTAATAGGGATCTATTGTGCGGTCTCTGCCATTTAATTGCAAATATTTACAGTTGGAGAAAGTAGATTAGGGACCCGACAGTCTCGAGGAGGGACGAGAGTTCACTGCTAGCTTGCTTGAGGAGTCGCTACTTTTATATTCTTTTTGTAGTTCCTATCAAGCTCTTGCGCTCGCCTTAGCCCATTAGAAAATATTTCTCGGGTTCTCAAGGATAGATATTGGTCAAAGTTAAAGGGGCGCGTTTGGAACCGTCGTAGCTTTAGTTTTAAGATACCGTGGTTAATTATCACCATCACGTCTTATACTTTATAAACGTGACGCTCAGAAGGTGTACTTTCCTATTTTGAATAATTATATGTAGTTTGAGTTTGAGCAGTAGGTACTTAACTATTTCAATCAAAGACTAAATTATTAAGGCGTTGCTAAGACGATCAAGTATGATAATAAGTTAATAACTTATAAAACATGATGGCGATAATCAGTTAAGTACAGTATCTTAAAACTAAAGCTACGAGGGGTAATAATAAGTCATTCCTTATATTTTTCATGTTTATTACCGTTTTTGATACAATGTGTATCTTCATAATAGTTATTCGGATTACTTAACAAAATGAAGACTAGATAGGAGGAAAAGTGTAATTTCACATGAAAATGGGTAAGTCAGTGTCGATTGAATGTCCGATCTCAAGACACGTTGGAACGCCTCTCGACGATTTCCGATTGCTCTCGTTACAATGGGTCTTCACGTCAATAACTGAATGTAGGAAAACGAATGTTACTGACTTTGTGAAGATAGTTTTTCTGGTAAGTCAAGTGCTTACACTAGCTGTTAGTAGCATTATTATTGTTTATTTTTTGTAAGTAAGTACTTACTTAATTTGTAAAAAGGTTATTCTCTTCATGATTTCACTTCATCATCAAGCCATGGCCGTCCCCACTTTTGAGCGCAAGTCCTCCCAAAATGTCCTCCCATTGTAGACTTATTGACGTCCAATTACGTATGAAACATGATGGTGATAATCAGATCCGGTTTCTTAAAACTAAAGTTACTCTCTTCTAAAAGAAGAGATGATCATATCAGACAAGACAAAAATAATATCCCTTAATTAAGTAAGTACTTACAAGTAAAAGTTAAGCATTATCTATCGGCTTAGATTAATTTTGCTAATATTTTCCATTTTTACTTAAAGCTTTCGTGTTTTTCTGATCAGAAACTAATTAAGTAAAGTTGTCTTAACTTTTAGCACAATTAAGTAGCTCTATGTTAACTTAAGATCCCTACAAAAAATATTTCGCGGAGTAAACAGTTCATTAACAACTTTCCTTCGGCAATATTCCTTCTTGTTACCTATGTATATACTAAGCCATAGGAAAAAAAATAAAGAGCTAAGTAAGTACTTTTAAAAAAATATTTACTTACTGAAAAGCTTTTTTACTTAACGAAAATTATTTTTCTTAAAAAAACAATATGCTTTCTTAGATGTTAGCAAAAATGATAAGAAAGATAATGAAAAAATAAAACAAATCAGTGAAGTTGATTTGGTTATTGAAACAATCAAATTGCGCAAAAAACGCAAAAAACGCACGTCACAAAATCGTAAGCACGATTTTGTGACGTGTTTGGGCGATTTTTAACAGAGTAGAACAAGTACTTTATTAGATCGCGACTCAGCGATTTTATTGTTATATAGTGGTCGTCCAAATTACATTGTCGGTTTTCGGAAACAACTTATGTACTTACAAATTTGTTTTTTGAAGGGGAAAATAGTAATGTTTCGACCATTCCTTTTGTTTAAAGTTTTAAGAAGACAAAGGATAAACCCTCCGGGGCCGTATCAGAAAACGAGAAAAGTGTCTTCACACTCACAGAATCCCGAGCAAAATCAGCGTGTATCTCGGAGCCTTGTTTTAAACGTACTCGTACATGTAGAGTCATATTTTTATAGTTAACTATAGATGATTCCCGCGACTTCGTCCGCGTGGTTTAAGTTTTTTGAATCCCGCGGGAACTCCTTAATTTTCCGGGATAAAAAGTAGCCTATGCCACTCTCAAGTTCTTCAACTATCCCCATGCCAAAAATCACGTCGATCCGTTGCTCCGTTGCGACGTGATTGAAGGACAAACCAACAAACCACAAAAACAAACACACTTTCGCATTTATAATATTAGTATGATGTGAAGTATGATATTATATGCAAGAATTGCTCGTTTAAAGGTACATATTAGATAATGAGAAAGGATAGGAGACCCGTACTTAGTAGTGGGTCCGCGATGGGTTGAGATAATCATGATGAAGCATAATGCGACAACGCTTTCTCGCTACGCTTCATCGACAAGGCTTTTGCAAAAGTCTTAAGAGTTATGATAATTAATTTTAAAAAACCCGGCCGAGTTTGTTGTCTGCTCTTCCCAGACCAGGGCGCGTTTGGAACCCTCGTAGCTTAAGTTTTAAGATACCGTAGTTAATTATCACCATCACGTCTTATACTTGGTTCAGAAGGTGTACTTTGTAGGTACCTATTTTGACTTATATACTTTGAGTTTGAGTATGCGTCGCGCTGATGATGTAGGGATGGTGTTTCAACGTATATGGTATGCGATGCGCAGGCCGAGGTAAAGGCTAGCGTGACTTTCCCTTCAGGGCGTTGGAAACGGTCGACTGGCAAGTCATCACGGGTCGTCGTAAAATTAAGCGCAGCTCGCGCACCCAGGATTAGCACTAAACCAAATGATTGCTTATTGTTGCCCGCGACAATGCCCAATCAACGTTCATTCGTCATTCCAACCCGAGATTTCGCGCCGTAGAGTGTCGAGTCCGTTGAAATGACGAACTAAACACGTTTTCAGCTGAATTGAATTTTATCTTCGATGAATAGTTAATACGTTTTGAGTGGCTGTTCAATAATTGATTTATTCAAAGCCGTTTATAGAAACTGATAATGAATATTTCCAGATTTAAGGCGCGTCGTATCTCCGTAAGTTGACCTTGTGCCAAGCTCTATCTCTGGACTATGGGATTAGGGATGGGTCACGCTCGACGTACACTGATAGAAATTAAATTACCTGACTAACATATATATATATATATATATATATATATATATTTATATAGCTTATATATATATATATAAGCTATATATATAGCTTTTTTCGCATGGGACATGGGCGCTAGAAATTAAATTACTTAAATTACTTACTAGGTATATAGTTTCTTTCGCACGGGACATGGGCGCTACACGGCCTAACTAATAATGCTATCTATGTCCAGGCCCGGGCCTTGAAACGACCACTGCACGATCAAACATTAATCCATCCTAACTTGATTCTAGTTGTGCCCTGATGGTCTTGCTTCTGTTTCGTATGCATTTGTAACTTCGATAATTTTTAATTTATTTTAGGCGAACAAAATTAGCTTCCCTAAAGTGAAGAATAACTTAATAAGTAAATGATTTATTCCTCTCACGAGTGTTTCCATTAACCAGAATTCCTCGTTCGTCCTTTATAAGTTTATACCTTACCCCCATTTCCCATACATGGTTCATTTAAAAGCTAAGACCGGCTCGGAAGCTTACTAAAATCTATCGCAGACAACCGACTACACTTATTCAAACTACTTACTTACTTAACATATATTTATAAAAATAGGTAACAAATAATTTACTTAATAAGATTACAACGCAGAATTCCTGCTTTTAAAATGGAAAAAGGCCAGGGCAAAATCTAGGTGAAATCTGATGTCCGGAAGGCAAATGCTTCGTCTCGTTACAAATATTGCAGCCGTATTCCACTAATTACCGCCAGTTTTTTTCCTGTATAACTTTGAGTTCTGACTAACTAGTTATCTCGTTGATGGGATCCGCTTGTTGTCATAGAAATTACAATACTATAAAGTTACATACTGACTTAATTTAAGTTAAGTAGGTACTATATATTGTAAGTTAAACATACTTTTTTTCTCACCAACTATAAGACTACAAACTAAAATTTACTTCATAACTAAAATTTAAATTAAAAAAAATCCGGTTTCATGATAAAAGCAGCTGTTTGCGCTTGCCCTTACTTGAATATACTTTGCACGAATGCGCAAATTGATATAGAATTCTTGGCTTCACGGTGTCTGCCTCGCTTGCCAAGTTACAGGTTTTTCTCTAGAAGTTATTAAAGATTTCTTATCTCACGAAAGTGTAGGGAACTTTTGGTGGGAGAGTAATTTTCTGACTTAGTCCCTAAGTACTAAAACTAGACATTTTGCTCGTTCTGTTATTCCGTTCATGGGATAATTACATTTTTTTACTTAACTGTGTAGTGTGTAAAACTTTTTGGTTAACAATATTACTTAGTTAAGTACCTACTTACTCTAATATGTACATTTCTGCATGCTTACATGAATAGTTCTACCTAATTAGTCTTTTGTGTAAATAGTTAAACTTAAGTAATTATCTGTAAATTATTTATGATAGATAAACTTCCCGCGACTTAGTCCGCGTGAATTAAGTTTTTTTAATTCCTGGGCGAACTGCTTAATTTTCTGGGATAAAAAGTAGCCTCTGTCCTTTCCCGGGATGTAACCTATATACCCTGGGTATTCACCAACCACCCTACATACCAAATTTCATCATAACGGCCCATCTTTTAAAATGATTATGATAAAATTTGGTTTTGGTACGGTTACCTACTTACTTAAGTTACTCTTTTTTTTTCAGGTAAAATATCAACATTTGTCTCGGCCACCTTGTCTCTGACCGTCAACCTGCGCAATGGATAATTTCTGGTAAGAAAGAGGCGACACCGTTGAGGTCTCTATTATTATACTCTATACCGCCGCGCATTGATTTGCAATAAACTTTTTTTGGGTTAGTAAATAAATAAACACTCTTTATTCGGAGCAACTAGGGCTCAATTTGGTAGTACAATAATTTGCAATTTAAATCGTTAAAAATTAATGTTAGTACTTAAGTACTTAACTTCACAATAGATTTTTTTTTAACATTACAATTGTGGCCTCATCAACACCTTGTGAGTCCACCTTACTCGCAAACATATTTTTAAACTTAAACTTAGGTACAACTTATTCTTACCAGTTGCCACACACAGCTTCAAACACAAAGATCCGTAGCTAGTTACTTACTAATACCAAGAACTATTCGATCTGGTTCCTCCGTCACCTTTTTATTATCGAACGGCAAGGCATCGACATGGTCTGCACCCTTTCGCAGTCGAAATTCCGCGGGCTCGTACGAAGCGATTTGCTTCCTCGTTTCTAATTCGAGCCGCTATGATATGGAATGCCCTTCTGGCTTCCGTTTTCCCCTCCTCTTTTAATATAGGTACCTTCAAAACAAGAGTGAATACCTAGGCATCTTCTAGACAAGCGCGCTCCACCTTAGGCTGCATCACCACTTGCAAGCAAGTCTGATTGCAGCCAAGCGCTAGCCTATAGTATATTAAAAAAAAAAAAAAGCGAGATTGTGTTTGTTTGCTGCTTATTTATTTATTTGTTTAAATCAGGCAACTAGGCCGATAGAAATATATAGTTACATAGCTATGACCAACGTACTGGTGAACCCAGAGTATCCGCAAATGCCTACCGGTACTTAGTTCTAAGTGGATTTTTTTCCAATTATCCCTATCAGTATATCTTGGGATAGGTGTAGATTATAATATGTATGTAGATAGTCGATTTTTAGTGTGGGTATAGTTAGTTAGAAAAGCTAAATAAAAGCAATGGAGAGACTCGTACATACAGGGTTTTATATTCCTGAAAATTACTTAAGGAGTTCCCCCGGTATTCTTAAAACCTAAATTCAGCAGACAAACTTCAGCTTCGTGGGCTTCAGCTACAACATAAATCTGAATAACTTTCTTCTCAATTACACATGTTCGTACTTACATAAGAACTTGTCACATAACTCATCCCTTTAGTAGTTTTTGAACGATCCCTAATCGAGTAGGGGAGCATATGGTGTTGCCATAAAAAGGTTTTTATTTTCAGTCAGTTTTTCTAATGACACGAGTGACGTGTTTGTTCACGCGTGTCCGACACATGTTTGGTTAGTTTATCAGTCCAAGAGCATTGACTTAGCCCAAGAGCTGGAGATTTGTTTAATGGCCAAGTCAATGGTTTTATAGTTAACTGGGTGGAATGATTAGATATCGTCAGGGCTTGGGGACGGGATCTCTAAGGTAACCTTATTCTAAAAGCATCCCACTTCCGTGGAATACGACCTATCTCTGTACCAAACTTTGTCGAAATCGGTCGAACAGATGCATCGTGAAATCATAGCAGACTGATTGACAGACACACTTTCGCATTTTTGTTATTAAGTACTTACTTATTATGTTCTTAGCTTCTTAGGTATTGTTATTTGGTACTAAAGTTAAGTGCATTGTTTTATACTATTAACAGAGAAGGACGTGTTTATTTGTTACTAGCGGTTCTCTACGATTTCGTCCGCGTGGTTTAAGTTTTCTTAATTCCCGCGAGAACTCCTACATTTGCCGGGATAAAAAGTAGCCTATGTCACTCTCCCGGTACTCAGCTATACCCATGCAAATCATGTCGATCCGGTGCTCTGTTGCGGCCTGATTGAAGGACAAACAAACCCACTTTCGCATTCATAATATTACATGTAAGTAGTATGATTTTAAAGTTCTGAGAAGTTACTCTTGCCATAAAGCATAATGCCTCAAAAAAATAAGGTTGCTGACCGTAGGTAGGTAAACTTTGACTATTGTTTTTTGTGCTAAATAGCCTAGAATAAACGCTTAAAACAAATAATAATTTTACATCTCTTAGCCTAACCATTAAGATATTTGGACGGGAAATACCACGGTTCCGTTCGAGGGTCCTGCCGGCACCTATAGAGAGTCCCCGCTGAGTAACAACGAGTTCTGGTTGTGACAACCCTATTTCATATAGAAATTGTCCACCGTTTGTCACCGTTCTGTGACAGCTTTTTCACCATTATTTATCCCGATTCCTGAATTCCTGACTAGCTTTTGCTAGTGACACCGCCTGCTGGGGTATTCTGTATCTTTTTTGAAATTTCAACTCATATTTTGAATGAGGTGATTGCAAAAATTTGATCTTTGTATGAAACTACACGTTACGACTGAAATGCTAAATTACACTGGCACTGAATAAAGTCAAAAAGTTACAAATAGTCGAGTGTAACTTTTTTCTATTTTTGCTTAAGCTCAGTGCGTGGGATTTTTTTCTATAGTTATATTTTGGGGGTCCATTAGGTACATTAATTCCCTCTACTCTCTAGTTGATTGGAAAAGTTATTGGTTCATTTCTAGAGGCTGTACTGCAGCAGCTGTAGGTACTTACTAGTTCTCAATCTAAAAGAAAAGAATTTACTTACTTAGTAAGATCATAAATTGAGCAACTTGTGCTTTTATGCTCGGTTGTAAGTTAATGTCATTACTGGTTTTCAAAGCTGTGTTCATGCAACATAATACAAAAATCTTTAACGTTCGAATACTAGTTGGGACTTTATATCGTTTGCGGGCTAAATACTTAAATAGTTATAAATACTTACTTACTCATTATTAAAAAAAAAAATGGCAGTCATAGGGACTGCCGATAGAAGTGAAAACGAATATGTAAGTATAAAAAATTAAAAAAAAAAAAAAAAATTTATTAAGTAATCTAAATATAAACCTTAAAACTAAGGCATTAAAGCTTAATTACGAATGTAGTACTTAAGTATATTTATGACCTTTTGTCTTCGTAACAACGCGAGGGGTCAGTGACGCGAATCCACAAGTTTACCCCCTACCAAAAAGTGTTCAACGCGGCTAAAGAAGTTTTCACTTCAAAAATTGAACGGTCATTGGACACTTTCTTTGAAACAGTCCAACAACGCAACCATGCGACAATTTCAATCTTTCAGACACATTTTGACATGCGACCGACGACCGTACAATAAAATAATATCATTTGCGCACTTTAGTAAAGTTGTTTCGAGGTCACTTCTCACTTTCACGTTTGTTCTCTACATGAGTCATAATTCCAATAATACAAGTTGCAATACTGGTATGCATCAAATAAATATTATAAATGCGAAAGTTTGGATGGATGTATGGATGTATGGATGTATGGATGTATGGATGTGTGGATGTATGGATGTTTGTTACTCAATCACGCTCCAACGGCTGAACGGATCTGGATGAAATTTGGCACAGAGATAGATTATAGTCTGGAATAGCACATAGGCTACTTTTTATCCCGGAAAATTTAAGAGTTCCCGCGGGAACCGAAAAACCTCAATCCACGCGGACGAAGTCGCGGGCATCAGCTAGTATCTCCTAAAAATGTGGAGTAATGTCGCTATTTACTGGCATATCTATTATCTAGATTCTTGACACACCTCGACTGTTATCAGAATCGATAATGATTGTACAAATGAAAGGGGTAGATAACGTGATAAATTTCGTTCACTAACGTATTTTTTAGGGTTCCGTACCCAAAGGGTAAAAACGGGACCCTATTACTAAGACTCCGCTGTCTGTCTGTCTGTCTGTCTGTCTGTCTGTCTGTCTGTCTGTCTGTCTGTCTGTCTGTCTGTCTGTCTGTCTCCAGGCTGTATCTCATAAACCGTGATAGCTAGAAAGCTGAAATTTTCACAAATGATGTATTTCCGTTGCCGCTATAACAACAAATACTAAAAATTAAAAAAATATATATATTAAGGGGGGTCCCCATACAATAAACGTGTTTTTTTCGTATTTTTTTGCTCAATATTAAAAACGGTAACAGGTAGACGGTTCAAATTTTCACAGAATATTAACTTGTATATTACCTTTCAAAATAAATAATTAAATATCAATAAAGTAAATATTAAAGGGGGGCTCCCATACAACAAACGTAATTTTTTGATATTAACAATAAACCTCTACAAACAAAGTTAGTTTTGCGGTTCATTTCGTCTTGTTTTTAATACGTCATAAATCGTAAAACTTACTACAGGTTTGTACGGAACCCTCGGTGCGCGAGTCCGACTCGCACTTGGCCGGTTTTTTTATTAACGTCCAGGATTTTACATGTTGCTTCCTATAGTATTTCGTATGTTAAACGAAAGAGATACATTTTACTCTATAATTTTTATATCTATGTAAGTAAGTACTTAGTAGGTAGTGAATAAGTAAGGAGCGTAAGGAAAAATTTATCTGATTGTTATGATACATGTTTGAGGTATGGATAAGTAGGTCTATAGTATATACTTACTTGAATTTATTAAAATACTTACTAACTTCCGATCAGTACTTAGTTTAGGTATCATGAAGTGCGATAGTCTAATCTAATACTTCATAGCCCGTTTCTATGCTACAATTTTAATTTTTTTTTCTGTCAAAATTTCAAATTTATTCGTAGGAACAAATTAATTTAATAAAATAATATTATACAAGATACATTAAAATCTAAATTAAAAACTTAACATGAAAAATATCATCTGTGCCGCTGCAATGAGGCAATGTGCCCAGAACTAATTAATTGCTACAATTAACTTGCCATAAGATAAGATATTATATTTATAAGAATGTGTGATATATATTTCAAGAGAAGTTTTACAATTATTGATATAACTCTATGATTCACTCTAACATTACCATATAATAAATGTGATTCATCTATCCTTGATTCACAGGTCACATTTTGATTTAGGTTTTACATCATTACTTATTAAGTACATTGTAAGTTCTGCCATTAAGGCTGTCTCGTCAGTGTAGTGGCTATTGTTTATTCGGGTCATGAGGTCCCGGGTCGGTCCAGAAAAAGTTATTGGGTTTATCGGATGTAGGTTGTAGCCCAAAAGTTGGAAAGTTTGCAGTGTTACCACGGAGAGTCCGTAAATCCGTTATCTCTCTCCAGTCGTATCGCATTGCCGTCCATCAGCAGTTTTGCATCATTACTTATTAAGTACATTGTAAGTTCTGCCATTAAGGCTGTCTCGTCAGTGTAGTGGCTATTGTTTATTCGGGTCATGAGGTTCCGGGTCGGTCCAGAAAAAGTTATTGGGTTTATGGGATGTAGGTTGTAGCCCAAAAGTTGGGAAGTTTGCAGTGTTACCACGGAGAGTCCGTAAATCCGTTATCTCTCTCCAGTCGTATCGCATTGCCGTCCATCAGCAGTTTAACATCATTACTTATTAAGTACATTGTAAGTTCTGCCATTAAGGCTGTCTCGTCAGTGTAGTGGCTATTGTTTATTCGGGTCATGAGGTCCCGGGTCGGTCCAGAAAAAGTTATTGGGTTTATCGGATGTAGGTTGTAGCCCAAAAGTTGGGAAGTTTGCAGTGTTACCACGGAGAGTCCGTAAATCCGTTATCTCTCTCCAGTCGTATCGCATTGCCGTCCATCAGCAGTTTAACATCATTACTTATTAAGTACATTGTAAGTTCTGCCATTAAGGCTGTCTCGTCAGTGTAGTGGCTATTGTTTATTCGGGTCATGAGGTCCCGGGTCGGTCCAGAAAAAGTTATTGGGTTTATCGGATGTAGGTTGTAGCCCAAAAGTTGGGAAGTTTGCAGTGTTACCACGGAGAGTCCGTAAATCCGTTATCTCTCTCCAGTCGTATCGCATTGCCGTCCATCAGCAGTTTTGCATCATTACTTATTAAGTACATTGTAAGTTCTGCCATTAAGGCTGTCTCGTCAGTGTAGTGGCTATTGTTTATTCGGGTCATGAGGTCCCGGGTCGGTCCAGAAAAAGTTATTGGGTTTATCGGATGTAGGCTGTAGCCTAAAAGTTGGAAAGTTTGCAGTGTTACCACGGAGAGCCCGTAAATCCGTTACCTCTCTCCAGTCGTATCGCATTGCCGTCCATCAGCATATTAGACTGATGGAAAAGAGACTATATGGATACTAATGCATATTCTACCGGTACATTCTACTTGACCCAAAAATGGTGGCCTCCAAACCGCTTGAAGCAGTTCGTCGCAGATCGCATTACGAGCCAAAAGAACTTACACTCGGTTTCTTTGCAAATGTATGAATGCTTTGTGATTCAGAGTGGCATTTGCTACAGGAAATCGATAGCACTTCTACTTGGAGCTGGATATTTATAGTTGGAGCTAAGATAGTTTATAACTACATCTAGATTCTAGTAATTTCTTTCTTTTGATGAAAAAGTACTTTTTTTTACGCCACTATAAGTAAGCAACTCACTGCAATCTCACCTGATGGTAATTGATGATGCAGTCTGAGATGGTAGCGGGCTAACCTGTTAGGGGTATGGCAGTTATATTAAACCCATACCCTTCTACCCGGCATCGTACCGGAACGCTAAATTGCTTGGCGGTACGTCTTTGGCGGTAAGGCGGTAACTAGCCACGGCCGAAGCCTCCCACCAGACAAAAATAAAGTATGTACTTACCTATATACTGGTGTCACAAAAACACGGCTGTTCTTAGGCTTGCGCAGTGCTCAATCTTTTTTAGTGATACGAAGTAATGGATGAACGGCGGAAGAGTCTATTGACAAGGTACTAGCTGATGCCCGCGACTTCATCCGCGTGAATCGAGGTTTCCCGCGGGAACTCCTTAATTTACCGGGACTAAAAGCCTTTAGCCTATGTGTTATTCCAGACTATAATCTATCTCTGTGCCAAATTTCATCCAGATCCGTTCAGCCGTTGGGGCGTGATTGAGTAACAAACATCCATACATCCATACATCCATCCAAACTTTCGCATTTATAATATTTATATATTTGATTACCTCTCACATGTCAAACTCTACTAGGTATATAAAGGACACAATAAACTATTAATTAGCATTTAACATCTGCTAAAGTCAGAATTTCTTCGATAACTATATATATAGCTTATGCTGTATAATTAGGGTAGGTATGGTAGAGTCTCGACAAATCGGTGGCACAAGTTGTGATACATGAAATAAACGTATTATCACTTTATATGTAGCACTTGCTACGAACTTCACATAAACCCTAATTTTCAAACACCGTTTCAAGGCCAAGTCTGCTAGCTTTTATATGTTATGTTTATAAACTGGCCGCCTGTTTAATATGTATTAGAAATGCAAGGTCTTAGACGAAAGACGATGGCTTTCCCATAGAAGGCGCTTGAAATATGCATATTATTAAACCACTTATGACAATATATTTGCATAAATTTGCTGTTCGTTATGGAGGAACAATATAACTATTAGTTTTCACACATTCTAGGGCTGCTGGAAGCACTCTCTTCAAGAGATAAGTTGTCCTTGTACATGTCCTAAATCCTGTCCTAAAATCTGTTTAGTTTTTAAGTTTGGCACTAAATATAATAAATAAATAAGAGTCTACTGTCTAATGTAATATTAAAAGGCCACATGTGAAATAGGATTAAAAAAAACTGTTATCACGAATCCTTAAATAGTATTACAGAAAATACTACAGAAATGTATGGCAATGCGTTATTAATAAGTAGGTAATGACTCAACTATGCACTCTACGAAATCTACACAGATAACGGAACCTTGTTTCTGTTATCTAGGGAAATCTACCATACGTATGCACTAGTCATTGTAAGAAAGTACTATTAAGTAATAACTACTTAAGATCTCAAATTCTGATGTTAAGACAAGTTAAATAAAACTCGGTAGCTCTGTTGAAACGTCTTTATCCTCATGAAATACACTAAAAATATCTTATAGTGCCGAATTTGCACTCATATTCAAATAAATTCCCACATTGTTGAAATCTAATTAGTTAGCTAGTGGCCACCAGTCTACTGGAACGCAGAGTGGAATTCTATTAAAGTCCTCTCAAGAAAGTTCGAGACATCTTAACAAGTTTCAAGGATTACTTAGCAAGAGGCATTTTATAACACACACATACTTTATCCCACTTTAGTAACCGAGTATACTTCAAGAATTACTTCAGCTTATATTATGAAGTCTGAGTCATACGCTTCCATAAGATAAACGAAAACCCCATTTTGCAACTTCAAAATATCATACTAATATTATATTTGCGAAAGTTGTTTGTTGGTTTGTCCTTCAATCACGCCGCAACTAAGCAACGGATCTACTTGATTTTTCGCATAGAAATAATTGAGAGGTGACATACTTTTTGTCCCGGAAAATTAAGGAGTTCCCGTGGGAATAAAAAACCGTAATCCTCGCGGACGAAATCGCGAGCATCAGCTAGTCAACAATAAAGTCTGCAGTGAACTGAAAAACACCCCACTTCAAGAAAAAAAATTATCACAGGAATAATCACTATGGAATTCAAAATTCAAAATTGTTTTATTCAAATAGACTTTTTACAAGTGCTTGTGAATAGTCGAATGAATCTACCAATGAATGAATGATGGCTTATGGCGTGTTATGGGTTATAGCCATAAGTTCATAACTATCACTGAAAACTGGCTCAAACATGGAGTAAAGTAGTAATTCATGATAGTCAGCTTTATATTATTTTTAGCGAGAATCATTGTGTAATTTTGATGTTTGTTATTAACAAAAAAGAAATTGGTTTTTAATTCGTCATTCCAATTTATTTATTTTCTCACCAAGGTAACTGAATCGCGCAAAGTGTGAACAAGGTAACTGTATGATCATACTGGTAGCGACGCGACGTATCGAGCGATAATAAGTTGTTGTCTTGCCTGCTCTAGTGCATTTTCCTTGGAAACATTGAACTGTGCTATGTGCAGTTCTACCAAAATACATACAATAATGACATGAGGCGGTGGTCAGGGCATTGCAATTAGTTACATAAGCTAACAATCTAATCTATTGTTATAAGTAAATAACAAAATTACTTAACAATTTCAGTAAGACTACTTTAAATTCATTACATTTCAATATATATATGTCTACTAATTTATGTAATCAAAATTCATTAAACATAATGTCAAATTGTCAACCTCACAAATTTTTTTGAATTAAATATTACTTTGTAATTTTTAACTTACATATTATACATTAAAGATACATTTTAATAGGTATGGTTTTGTAGGTGGTCATACCTATTAAAATTTATAATCATAATATCCTGTCATGTTATGTTGTTAATCTATAATATCCTGTCGCCCGTGATAAACATATATATCCCTTTTAAAATTATATAGCAGTTGCCTGTAACTTTGTCTGCTTGGTAAGTAAGTATAATCGGTTTTCTCGTATGCTTTTCACCTTTGAGCGCCCAATTTCACTATCTTCGTCAAATTTCTCTGTTGCCGCGTTCCTACACTATATAAAGGAACCTACCTACTACTAATACTACCAAATTTCGAGTTTGTAGGGATCCAGTTCCTGAGAATTCGTTGTAAGTCTTTGGTGGTATTTCAGTTTACGATTTGTCTCAATCATGGAAGGAATGGAAACGGTGTCAAACATTTCGAAACAAAAACTCCCCAGTATGATCTGATTCAGTTTAAATTGAATCTTGAAGTTTCGCAAGTTTATTGCTCGATTACGCAGTGAGTCATTGCACGAGATCGTTTACGTATCGAACGGTCAAACTTTCCACCTTTTATTGCCTCTAGAAGCCTTAGAAGTTGCATTAGGTAAGTTGGTGCACGCATTCTTTTGTTACACGTTGCATAAGTCCAAAGACGCTATTTTGTTTTTATTTGACCGACTTTTTTGACTCAGCTAAGATTCCAGCCTTTCCAGGAAAATGTTCTGGGATTTAGCTTCGTAGTCTAGAAGACGAAAGAAATCTCAGTCGTTGAAACTTGACAGGGTTCTAGTAAGGTAGTCTAGTAACCAAAACTTATACAAAAAGATCCAAAAAGAGTCCATGTGGTATGGGGAATAATCTTCAAGAGTAAACTTGTCACCAGCAAAAGAATTGACTCCTAATTTAGGTACTCTGTGCATATCTATAACTGTGCATGGTACGGTAGTTTTTGAGACATTCCTTTCTGGCCAATTATTATTGTTTTTGTGAAGAAACGCATTATGGGTTATTGTATGTCCTTGAAAATATACGGCGCCTGCGGCCACCTGCTGTTCGACGCAGCAGTTGAAAAAAAGGGGACGATATTTTGACGCCCTACGGTTTGTTCGGTAGCGAGGGACCATTTGGATGGTAATGTTATTGTTCTTTGTGACACATGTTGTATGTATTTTTGGACAACTTATGCGGGATGTGCAAGATTTTTCTGTGTAATTTTCTTGCTGGCCTTTATTTTCAGAGTTTTTTTATTCAATTATTTACTTCAGAAGCACGGATTATGCCACTGTATAACGCAGTATACATATAATATACGCGTTGAACAAAGCAGCTTTAGGATTTGTGAAATGTTGCATGATGAAGTTATTATTGTTTTTTATTCTCATGTGCTTTAAAAGTTAATACGCGATGCATAGTGCATGCCGTTACACCCTCATATTGATTTTCCATATATTCTTCGGATAATAAAAAACGTTGTTTCTCGTCTTGTCCTAAACGTGAAAGTTTAACGAACTCCGATTCCTGCATATTATTAAGTGTTATTAAAATTTCTCTTGTAGAGCTTCTTGACTGCGAATATGTGGCGAAATTGCTACCTTTAGCGACGGATGATGACAATTTGTCCATTGAAAATACGTGACTCAGCACGCAAAGGGCGTATGACACGAGTAATTTTATTAAAAAAAGGATAAAGCATACACTCTGATGAAAATGATATAGAAAGGGATTGTCTCCACCATTTGTTATAATATGTGGATGTGCTTGTCAGGATTTTTTTATTGTAATACCCTACTCCCACAGCCTACGGTCCAGAGTTAAGAATTCGTTCTTCAATTCGCATTCACTTTATAGTTAGTTATCTTTGCCATGGATATGGTTAAGCGCGGTGATCCAATCCAATAACCAAAATAAACCGGGAATCACAGAACTCAGAATTTTCTTAGATAAAAGGCAATGACGCGTTTTGCATTGCATTACTTAGTTTCGTAGTCTTGACTCTGTAGCTACTCATTACGGTCATACCTAACTCTAAAGTTGAGGACGTTTACCAGTCCATACGCAATACTACATGAATCTCATTTATTACAGTAACGCTTTTGTCCTGTTAGCTTATTTAAAAAGTTACTAGGGTTCCTGACCGCATTAGGCATCTGAATAAAGAATGCGAAAGCAGGCCTCTTGACCGCATGCGACCTAGCTGCGAATTCCCACAGAACTCTAGAGTCTAGACCGTTAGCTGTGAATACGTTGACTAATATCCTACATTTTTCATAACATTCACTTTCGAAATTAAAATGTATAATATATATACCTACATATGTATATACCTCCATAATGAAATCTCTTGTGGGATTGATACCGCTGAGAGTCTTAATTTTAAGAATTACGTTGGCATTTTTTTCTTCTCATTTTCATTCGCCTTTTAGAACTTTGCTACTAAATTTTATTTCTTCAAAATTGTGCTAGCTGTGATTTATAGTATTATGAGATCCAAATAAGGTCGGACGTTTAACTACTAGCCGGACTTCGAAAGGATCTGGGAGTAGGTACCTGAAAAAAAACTATCAAGAAAACCATAAAACACGGAAAACCCGTACCATTATATTACGTATTGTCGTCGGTGGAAAGGCATCACGAAAAATGTGGAATACGGTGTAAAAAAGAGAGAAAAAAATAGTAAGGTATTTCAATTGAATAGCTTTCGCCATCTAAGAGTAGCATCTGTACTGTGTTGTATAATTGGTACAGTTCTGTCTATACAGTATACAGTTGTATAATTAAAGCGCGTCAAGAAATCAAATTGTACTCACCAAGTTAGTATTCAACAGGAATGAGGCCGGCGTTCTACTTTCCGGTTAAAAACAGGTTTTAGTTGCTGGGAATACTCTTACCGCTACTCGTTACCGACGGTCTTGCAGTAATTATTATTTATAGAAATATAATTTTAATAATATACCTACGCTCCTCGAGTGCACTGTGGAATGCGACGTTATTTTTTAAAATTTAATCTAGTTTCTCACGGGCACAATTTTTTTATTAATTAAGGAATTAGAAGTTTAATTTGCTATAAACCGCCAAAGCAGAAAAATCTTCCTCAATAACGCCTATATTTAATAAAGTGTATAAGTACCGTAATTTCTTGTTATAAACTATAAAGTGTAGTAAATTTTTTCGGAACTATTTTCGGTAGGTACTAGGCAGCTATGTACAATTAGGTATATTGGGAACTCGGTGAGGGGTTTTAATTTGAGTATATACTTTATCACTACCCAATGGGTAGTGGGACTGGGGAGTGCTAGTGGGTACACTCTTTCACATTTTTACCCATATAAGTACTTATAAAAAATGCGAAAGAGTGGTTGTTTGTTGGTTAGTCTACAATCACGTAGCAACGGATGGACGTGATTTTTTGCATGTAAGTATAAATAGTTTAAAGACAGACAGCGAGCGACATAGGCTAATTTCATTTCGGAAAATCAAAGAATTCCCTCGGTATTTTGAAAAACAAATCCACGTTAACGAAGTCGCGGGCATCATAGTAAGTACTTTATCAAAACTACTTGAATCTTGCAGAACTATTCTGTCTATTTCCATTTTCCACCTATTGCTCAAAACAGGGTAACTATACTCCGTTCGCGCTAGTTTTCCGCTGACGCGGACGGGAGGGGGCGCGCATACGATGCGACGTGGCAATAAACCTAGCGCGAACGGTACTTCAGTCGTTTCTGAGATTAGCGCTTGCAGACGGATAAACTCGGCGTATGGAGTTATTTAAATTGTTTGGTTAATATGAGTTAATGACTTTGTTTTTCAAATGTTTTAATGGCATTTAAATCAGTAATTGGGCACATTTAAGTAATACAGTTTTTTAAATATGTATTTTGTTGGCAAGTCTATGTTTGTTGGTAACTATTTTGATATGAATTGACTGATCGCAGGTGATAATATAGCGTTAACGCGTAACACATACTCTTATCTCCTACTTAATTAACGCAGTTCAATTCGAATAAATAACTAATTTGAAGTAACTATTTACTTATTGTAGAACTAAGTAAGTAATTACTGCGACCAGTAGGTCAAATAATTAATTTATTAAGTTATAGTATTATTATTCAAGAACATGATTATACTTAAGTCATAAGGTACTTAATATGCATTCGCAAAAAGTATAAAAATTAACTAAACCGGCCTAAAATGTAGTATTAAGGCAAACATAACACGCAAACATGGTGTTTGGGAATCGATATCTCCATTTGTTTGTTATCTAATGGTGTCAGAGAGCCATCACTACAAACACGCAGTAATTTCAGCTACCGTTATATTGGTGATTCATTTTTAGGGTTGTCCCAAGCGAACTAAGTTTACAAGAATACAATGCCGCAAAGTTTGTAGTATTAAGTATTTTACTATCTTTTCAATTTCGAAATTCACGCTAAGCTACTAATTAGTACGCTCAGGAGATAAGTATATATTCTAATTATATACTTAACTTTATTTTTAACGAGATGAAGCCAGCAACTTTGTCCGCGTGGACAGTAGAAAGCCGACAAATAGACACACGGACTGACACTTTCTCATTTTTAATAGAAGTAAGTTAGTGCAAGTTAGTGCTAGACTGATAGCAGACAAATTACGATGTAGTCTGTAATCAAAATGAGAAAAAATAAATGGAAACGCGTGGCAGCCCTATTCATTGTCATTTTTATCGACTCAGTGGGAATCAACTTTGTGAATGCTTATAGTTCTTGTGTGAAATGATCCTCTCTCATAATTGTTACAGTATTGCATTAAGAATTATTATTTATAAATTACTTTAAATAATATGATTATTTCACAGCATTACAAAGTATATATATGTACAAAGTATATATTATATAATATATATATACTTTGTACATCATACTTTTAGCGCCAGTGTTTTGGGCACCATGCCCATTAACGATCACTTGGACGGTGTGTATTTTTTGTAAATATAATTAGTTTTTAATTTAGATTTTAATTTATTTCTTAGTTTTGCAATTCACATTATCATTTTAGTCCTGTATTTTTATTTAAATAAATTAAGCTAATATATTACACCACACTGTGGTAGACTATATATATATATATATATATATATATATATATGTTTCCCACTGATTTGCTGTACGACAGTTGCCATATTAGGTACATTTAAATCAATGTAGGAAGATAAACATTCGGATCGGTGATCACTGATCAGTTTATTCGTGAAAATGAGGAAAACCAATTGTGATTGCGAGTGCGATGCGTAATTAACCCCCTCTGATCGCAGTTAAAATGAGGATAATTATATCAAGCTTGCAAATGGACCATGTCAATGAGGTTTACTAATTTGATTTTATATTTAAAACAGATAAAGTGCGTGTCAGAACACGCATAGAATAGGGTTCTTTAGTCATTGCTATTTGCTAAGTTATAGTTTTGGACTGAGCGCTTTGGAATACTTCGGCTAAAATTTCGGCTTTGGACTATAACATGACATGCATGAGTATGCCAAGTAAAACACCAAGTGGTGTACATTGCTTTCCGTAATTAGGTAGTAACTCTGTCGATAGGTAGAAAACTACGTTAAGCCGACGCGACGCCACATTATTTATTATTCTAGTAGGCGTTAGTTATTTCAATGTCATATGATATGGTTATAGCTAAGTACAGTTTCTCCATACTTGTTTTATTTTCCTCCATATTATTATTTTATAACAGAACCGGCTTTTATTCACACAAACGGGTTTTAATTCATAATGTTGGAAAACGCTTCATATAATATGTTTGCGACTTTCACATGGCGGAATAATATGTCAGACATACTCGTATGCTGAGTGGCAGTTGGTGTGACCAAATAAAGTTAAGAAGAATTAGGATTAGTCTCATCCTAATATCCGCATAGGTGACGACCTCACTGGCGCAGTGTTGAGCGGTGGTGTCTTAACGTGCGGAGGTCCTGGGTTCGATCCCCAGCAGGGTCAATTTGGGAATTTATAATTTCTGAATTTTCCCTGGTCTGGCCTGGTGGGAGGCTTCGTCCGTGGCTAGTTACCACCGTAATGGCAAAAACGTAACGCCAAGCGATTTAGCGTTCCGGTACGATGCCGTGTAGAAACCGATTAGGGGTATGAGTTTAATATAACTGGCATGCCCTTGACTGGTTAGCCTGCTACCATCTTAGACTGCATCATCACTTACCATCAAGTGAGATCACAGTCAAGGGCTAACTTGTGGTGGTTAAAAAAAATTGAATATCCGAATCTAATATGCTAGGAAAAATGTGTTTATACCTATTTATATGATTCAAATACAGGACTCAGGTTAAACATTCAGATGAACTTCTGTAATTTATAGATCATAGCTTCCAATATTCACAAAATCCTAACTCTGTCCTATTGATAGGCATAAAGGGTATAATGGGACAAACGTACATATCTGCAGTAAATTATCATTTATCGAGTAATTTGCTGCGATTAATGAAATTGTAAATTTTAACGAGAAATTTAAAAGCAATTAAACATATCAACAAGATTTAATTAAGCAATGCACACAAGTTAATGAACGTTATAACTTATAACTTTGATACAGTTTATGAGAATTACGATATGATTGATTGCAATCTAATTCGATTTTCGAATTTATATAGTAACCAATTAAGTACTTAATGCTGACAAGAATAATTAGTTCTTGGTGTCAATGTCACGTAACGTCTGAATTAACTAGTTAATTACTTGTCTGCGAAATCAGGAATGGGTTAAAAAATTTAGACTTCTGGTCACACCACACAATATTATACAAGCTGAAACATTTTTATGATAAATTTTATTATTGCAAATACTTAATGTAGGTCGTTAGTATTTCTTGGAAATATAAATTGTTGAAATTTCTCATTTGGGCTTAGAATTTTTAATATTATGGCTTCCACAAAAATACTTTGGCTTCTAATTGTTGAGGAGGGTTAGGTTGTTCAAATGTAATTTTTATTCGGTGTAACTGTATTCTTCATTGGGTGTATTTTGCGTATAATAACGTTGTAGATTGGTATAGTCTACATACCAATAACTATTGGAATGTAGACTCGTTATAAGAGCGTTTTCACATCATCCGATTGGATATCCGTTGCACGAAAATAGGTATGCAATGTGAATCCGATATCTCCGCGGAAAATGTGGCATATAACTAGTAGGTACATTATTCGCTCACCTGGGGCCACACTGCCAACGCTTAAAGCAATACTTAAGCAATATTACTCACATTGACAGTTTGATGTCACGTCACGTACCTTGACGTCCTTAAAATAAGGATTATAATAATTCTAAAACACGAAAGTCAATTGAATGAAACAATATGAATTTAATCGTTGGCAGTGTGGCCCCTTATAGTTTTAATAAGGTATTGTATATGGGTTACTCTAAAAAAGATACCTATTACTTAACTAATCAAAATATTAAAAAGAAATTAAGGGCCGGTACATTACCCTAAGTTCTCTACACGGATCATAAAGCCCACAATCGCAAATTTCCGTCTAATTTCATCCGGATGTTTCCTTTTCATCTTGCGTTGTTTTCCTCCCTAACCTCGATAAACGGTTCCGCAGATAATCCCGTCTTTAATAATATTTACATTAATTAATTACCACGTATTGTTCGTGAAGTTGCCTTACCCTGACAATTAATTTGGGCAAAAGATTATCGTTATTTTCTTTGGGGTACGTGTCATATATGTATCCAATTTTATATGCTTCAATTACAATTGGAGGATTAGGTTAAGGTACTTAATGCAGTTTTGAATTAGTTATTACGTGATTCATTATTATTAGAATTATCTTGAGTCGACTAGACTGACAAAATAGACCTATAACTATAACAAGACTGGTTTTTCCTGGCAAGAAATGCATATCTTAACCTTTCAGAAAATAATGGAATAGTTTCTTACGTTTTGTGGCATTTCTGATATCTAAGTGAGTAGTTATTTAAATACTTACTTAATACAAAATAGGTATGTACTGCGAATTAATACGTGAATTGGTATCAAAGGGTGGGAATTCAATCATTAAAAGGAACAAGACATAAGGTCCAGAGAAGAAAAGGCTACCAATACAGTCCAATCCATTTTTTTAAATTTGTGAAAGATGGAAGAACCAAGAACTAATATATACTAGCTGATGCCCGCGACTTCGTCCGCGTGGATTGAGGTTTTTCGGTTCCCACGGGAACTCTTTAATTTTCCGGGATAAAAAGTAGCCTATGTGCTATTCCAGACTATAATCTATCTCTGTGCCAAATTTCATCCAGATCCGTTCATCCGTTGGAGCGTGATTGAGTAACAAACATACATCCATACATCCAAACTTTCGCATTTATAATATTTATTTGATTATATAAATGCAAAAGTTTGGATGGGCAGATGGATGGACAGATGGATGGATGGATGAATGTTTGTTACTCAACCACGCCAGAACGGCTGAACGGATCCGGATGCAATTTGGCACAGAGATAGATTATAGCCTGGAATAGCACATATTATGCTACTTTTTATCTCGGAAAATTAAAGAGATCCCGCGGGAACCAAAAACCATATCAGCTCGTTATGAATATATATGGAAACGTTCACTATAATTATGTAATGTTTTCCTGTTGTTACAAAAAGCTTATTGACCCATTTCGAACACCCTTAAAGGTGACAAAGTCGCGGTTGCTAGACAGTAAATTATAAATGCTCCCGCTCCGTGTTCACCCCCGCTTCATCAACAGGTGTAATCATGTTATCTCAAAGTGTTACATTGTAATTATTCATAAGTGCTGATGAGACCATCAAGACTCCAAACAAATCAACATCGGTGTACGTAGTAATGTGTGGCTTGAATGTCTTGACCTAGATAGTAGATGCTTAGATTTTGCGGATGCATTACTTGAGCTTGCTAAGATTTAGGTAAACAAAGGTCGCAATAACTAGATTCTATGGTAGGAATTTATCTAACTGAAAATTCTTAAGGTTAAAAACAAATACCTACGTAATGAATTGTGAACCTCTTCCTATTCGAATGCCATCACTTTTCACAGCCCTGTGAAAATGTGCTATAACCCAATATCGCCCAATAATATCGGCGTTAATAGTAGATTAGTAGCCAAGGGTTGTAAGGCATCAATTGCAGCCCGAGATATTTAGGCGCACGAGCGCAGGGAGGGCGCCTATAGTTCGAGGGTGCAATTGATGCTTACACCCGAGCTAACTACTCTGCTTTACATCTCGATTGTGAGGTAAAGTAGGTCCTTATTACCCCCAAATGGAGCTTGTAGGTGACCAATTAGCGCTCGAGGGTAATAATGTAGAGCTAGAAAAGCCCTAGGGCGGTAAGTAATTAAAAAAAAAACTCTTCACTCTTTCAAAAAGTTCGCGTACATCTAACCATCATACTTTTTTTAATTACTTACCGCCCTAGGGCTTTTCTAGCTACATTATTACCCTAGAGCGCTAATTGGTCACCTACAAGCTCCATTTGGGGGTAATAAGGACCTACTTACCGAATATGAGAGATGTAAAGTATATTTTTACTCCTTTACCTGATGAAATCGTCTTCGATACTTAATACTTACGTATACCGTATTACTTATCGTACTTATACTCGTAGTTACGCATTTCACTTACTTATTCTTTTTTTTTTTTTTTTTAATATATAGGCTAGCGCTTGGCTGCAATCAGACTTGCTAGCAAGTGGTGATGCAGCCTAAGGTGGAGCGCGCTTGCCTAGAAGATGCCTATTCACTCTTGATTTGAAGGTACCTATATTAAAAGAGGAGGGGAATTCGTCGAATTTTACGCTGTCAGCCATACTTGGCTACCGTAAGTGTCTCTAAAAAGTCGGGCCGTCACATAAATTACGCTTATTGATCATGTTTACGGGGAGTAAACATCTTTACTATGGTGAGTTTAGTACGTGTGGATGCGTTTCCGTTGTACCGTCCTTTCTTATATTTTTATAATTGAAACCGTTACACTAAAACTTACAGCTAGCCAGCCTTATCTCATTAACAACATATCACGCCCACGGGGAATGGTGGCAAGAATGCTGACTGCATTTCCGCGCTGGATCTTTGCGCAAAAAATGAGACAACCCTTAATTCTACAATCCGGCAGCGACATATACCTACTTATGTAGTATGGATCTGTTATTTGTTCCAAACTATAGCTTTTAAATCACAAATTCGACCAAGCCAAATTATATCTAAACTATTTTTGTAAGCCCTACCGCGAAATGTAATGCCAAGCCAATGTGATATTACTTAGTCAGTCGCTGTAAATAGAAGTTTATCAGCTGTTGATAAAATTGTTGCAAGTATCGGATACGTCCTTAATAAGCCTGAATACGTCATTGAAAACGCGCTTGTAGGTAAGACGATAAAACTGAGACCGGCTTATCTTCAGTTTTTATGGTGCGTTGCGCTGGGAGACCACGTCAGCGTAGGGTGTGCTGTGAATTGTGCTAGCCACACCAAGGACGTTCTTGAACCATGTATGTATTTACGTCCACTGCTGGACATAGATCTAATGTATAGACATCCACACATCGCAGTTCTTGTCCTTCAAACATTCGTTTGATGCATAGAGTTAAGAACGTCTTACTGATGTTTTGATGTCGTTTCTCCATTTAATGGGCGGTCTGCCAACACTGCTCTTTCCGGTGCGAAGTCGCCATTCCTGCATTTCCAACGACTATCGGTTCGTCAAACTACATTACCAAATGCAATGTGCCTCGACCAATACAATTCTGAATTCACCTTCGCAACCCTACTTAAGCATGCCCCAAAAATCTAGTACTTAGGTACAAGGACCCTGAGGTCTTCGACTTAGTTACACACAAACAAGATATTTTGTATATTGCTTTCTCCTGCTTTTCTAAATCTACGTGTGGAGTTGTGGACGTGTGGATTAAAATAATCAATTTATAAGGCTTATTATCCCAGACCAATTACTTATCGCCAACCGATAATAACATATATAGACGTCATAAGGATTCGACATACGCGATGAGTAGGACATACGTTTCTTGTAGGGATTCTACTCGCCGGGGTCTTGCCCTTGTGCTTGTGCCGCCTGGATCCAGCGGATCCCTGTAACTTGCTTCATGCTAACTAGTATGTAGTAGTAGGTTCGCCCCGAACTGCGACCTCGCGGTATCCATAAACTTGTACAGAGCGCCATCTATTGACATCATTGTGAAGTTCTGTTAAAAATACAGAAGCTCATTAAAAATTAAATAATTTCGTTTCCTTATAATATTTATCTAATTCTAGTATTTGTTGTTCAGGTACAAGATATAATTCAAGTAATTGATAAGTTTCAGGCTCAGCCTTTCAGAAAATTGAGTTCTGAGGTCAACTTTGGACGTTAGAAAATCTCCACTTTGAAAGCCCCCCATTTCGTCAATTTTAGGGGATAAATTAAAAAAAATATATTTTTGGACTCTATTCCTAATTATCTTTAAAATGATATACCGCAACCCTATATAAAAAATATTTTACTTCGCATTCGCTTCTATGAGAGCTCCCCTGAAATAAAGATTTTTATAACTTTTTAAGCCATATTCGGCTGGAAGCCATCGGTTTACATATTATATTTAAGTTTCAAGTAATTACGTTCAGTAATTCAGAAGTTATAAGGCTCTGACAGACGGACGGACGGACGGACGGACGGACGGACAAGTGCAAATTCACTCAAGTAGACTCAGAGACCTTCGCTTCGCTCGGTCAATTAGTATTCAATTAACCCTCTGCTGGGCACAGGCCTCCACTCTAATAGGAGAGTGGGAATTGGAACTTAGACCCACCACGCTGCTCCAATGAGTGTTGGCGGGCTTTAACGATAGTCACAATAACCGTATTCAATACTCATTGCGTATTAATATGGTCATCACAGTTCACAAAACAAACAAATATTGTAATTTAAGTAAATAACTCTATTTACACGATTTAATGTAGTTTAGTCAGATGTTGGTCTGCAAGCTTTGAAACAAACAAGAAAAGCTACCTTATACCTTAACTTGTTACCTAGTAATTTTGTAAGTATGTATTTTGGTCCCTAACCTGTGAGGCCGTAATAGTAGGGGAGGCAATGATGCTAAATGTGGATTTACTCGAGCGTCGTGGAGACCTAATGGATTTTGAAAATAGATGGTAGAAAGAAAAAAGGTAAGGTATATGATGTCATAACCTTTCACCGGTGGGGGGAAAATCTACAGGCGTGTCTACACGTGTCTAGTTATAGTTTTTTTGAAAAACTATAACTAGACACGTGGGGCGTATGTATACCTACGCTATCACTATCTGACGCACTGGAGTAAATCCAAAAATCCCCTCTTGGGGTCCCCTACTATATAACGTCTATCTGTAGGCTGTAGCCTAGGTTTAAAACTAACATTATTAGACGTAGTTCTATGAGAATAACTGTACGTTTGTACAGTTATCTGCCGTATCGGCGGAAGTTAATACTTAGTTACCTGAGGTTATAGCAAAACATATCAATGCATCAACCTGTCATCGAATAGAAGTGTAAACAAATAATACACTTTCCTCGCGAATAGTTCGCAAAATTATAGATAAAGAAAACAATACAATGCTTGTGAATCATTGGTTTGTCGAGACAAAGGCTGCATTGTCAATCGCCGATGAAGTCAACGAGGCATGAAGGGGGTCGGATTAGCGGTTCTTATGCGTTGAATGACTAAATAGGCGTCGTTTTGTCATTCACATAAATTGAATTGCTTTGGATTTTTTTGCACCTTAACTTTAGGGATTTACTTCTATAAAGCTGCTTAGCTTATTGTAATGGGCTAATTTCGACCATGGCATCTAATATCAAGGGCAACAAACCAAATACGCAGGAGATAAGTAATATTATGGTGCTCAAGTGTATTTCAAGTACGTCATAAAGGTATGCTCTCAATTCCCTTATTCTCATAGACCGATTGTTCGGCCCGATCAGCAATCTGACTCAACTGTAGAGATTAGGCGCAGGATCAATGGCTTTTCATGCCCTCCGAGGCCCGGGCTGTAGTTTCGCCAACACCAGCCGCTACTGAGAATTTCGTTTCATTCCATCAGCCTCTATGCGTCCACTGCTGGGCATAGGCCTTTTCGAGAGAGCGCTACCAGACACGGTCCTTCTCCTTCCTAATCCACCCGCTTCCCGCCACATTACCCTATCCTTATCCAACCTATCCTTTGACTGACTAACTGATTTATAAACGAAACTGATTTGTAAAGCCCTGAAGTCTGGATGTAGCAATTTTCGTAGCGTTCTTAATTAATTTAGTGAAATGTAGAATACAGACTGTATTATAGGAGATAGAGACTGCCTAGAGGCATCATCATCCGATAGGCTGTGGTACCACAAAGCTTATAGCAGAATATTTTGTGTTCGTAAAAGATCGCAGTATCAAGGAATTTCCCACGCTAAATGCGGCACGTATTGCTGATTGCGGTAGTTTATTTCTTTTCATACCGCTTCGGTGCCGGATCGCGCGGAAATTCCCTGTATAATCCTGTTCATGGAAAACTACGGAAAGATTTTATTTTTCTAGGATTAAATATCAGAAGGTATAAGGTCTGGTTAAAGAACGAGACTCTATTACATGCTGTAGCGATGCATATTAATCATTTATCACACAACTCTTTTTTTAAATTATTTTACAAAATATACCCTATTGAATTCTGTCTTGCTCTATAGTTTCCATTTTCACACATTTAGAATTATTTCAGATGACAGGTCGTCCAATTTTTTTTTTGCGGTTATCCCGTTAACTATCTTATTTTGTGTCACTTTTTTTTTTTTTTTTTTTTTTTTAATCCACTACAAGTTAGCCCTTGACTGCGATCTCACCTGATGGTAAGTGATGATGCAGTCTAAGATGGTAGCGGGCTAACCTGTTAGAGGCATGGCAGTTAATTAAACCCATACCCCTATTTGGTTTCTACACGGCATCGTACCGGAACGCTAAATCGCTTGGCGGCACGTCTTTGCCGGTAGCGTGGTAACTAGCCACGGCCGAAGCCTCCCACCAGGCAAAAACTAAACTTAGACATTATTTATATGCTATAAACCACCATACAGGCTTGGTCGAAGCGTTTGGTTTCTATAATAGTGAAAAGAATAATATGAATAGAATAGAACGCAGAAATATTTTTTTGACGTCAAGTGAGAGCCTTTTTAGGGTTCCGTACCCAAAGGGTAAAAACGGGACCCTATTACTAAGACTCCGCTGTCTGTCTGTCTGTCTGTCTGTCTGTCTGTCTGTCTGTCTGTCTGTCTGTCTGTCTGTCTGTCTGTCTGTCTGTCTGTCTGTCTGTCTGTCTGTCTGTCTCCAGGCTGTATCTCATAAACCGTGATAGCTAGAAAGATGAAATTTTCACAAATGATGTATTTCCGTTGCCGCTATAACAACAAATACTAAAAATTAAAAAAATATATATATTAAGGGGGGTCCCCATACAATAAACGTGTTTTTTTCGTATTTTTTTGCTCAATATTAAAAACGGTAACAGGTAGACGGTTCAAATTTTCACAGAATATTAACTTGTATATTACATTTCAAAATAAATAATTAAATATCAATAAAGTAAATATTAAAGGGGGGCTCCCATACAAGAAACGTAATTTTTTGATATTAACAATAAACCTCTACAAACTAAGTTAGTTTTGCGGTTCATTTCGTCTTGTTTTTAATACGTCATAAATCGTAAAACTTACTACAGGTTTACACGGAACCCTCGGTGCGCGAGTCCGACTCGCACTTGGCCGGTTTTTTTTACTTACCTTGTCCTAAATTAAGAAAGTGCGCCAATTGCATTTAGAGTAACCGATGTCTAAAAAATCTATAAGATCTATCATCTGAGTGTACATAATCCTGTAGCTCAGAGACTTATAATAATACATTGTTCACTAAGGGAAGAAATATTTTTTTCTTTGTAACTGTGCCAGTTTTTCTCGTATATTGTGTGACAACGTGTCGATGGGGGATCCCTTTATGAATTGTTGGTGTCTGCTGCGCCCCAACATTGTTAACACGTTTTATTGGGTCGAAGCCGCGAAAGGCAAATGTTTGCGATGTGTCCCCAGCAGTGTCATGCATGTTCCTCGCTGATAACTTCTGATGGAATATCGATTTTGTGTGTATTATGGCCGAGATGAGTTTTATAAATTTTGACAACAGGTCGCTGATGTGATAGAAGGAAAGCAGAGCACAGAATTGTAGCTTATAGTTATTAATAATTTTGAATCACTGGTTCTTACTTTTTTAACGTAAACCTAAAGTCAACATCGCGGCGTTTTAAGAGTAATTTTATTTCAAAAAGTTGATTCAATTTGATATGCCATTCTATATTTTTGAAAGGCTTTAATGATCAGAGGTGAAATGCGATGCTTCTGGCAATTAGAAAAATTAAATAAACCTAATTGGTTGGTTTCAAACGGATTTGCTTTAGCGGCGTGAATATCCTCTCCGTATCATTCAGGTGTGGGCCCTTCATTTAAGACCCATAGAGGTTTATTACGTAAAAGTTGAGTGTAATTACTATATCTGGATGTTAATTTGTATTTTTGCTTATTAAGTACCAACATCAACGTTATATTAAGTATGTAAAAGATTTAGATAATTTAAGATTTTTTTTTTACTGGTAGGATATTACTTACTACTTACTTACCTTTTCCAAATTAAGACTGCGGGTCCAATTTTGTTTATTTAAGTACTTATCCTTTTTCAATTTTTTATAACTTTGGTAATAGAAAGATTACCATGTCCTGACTAACTTTACCATTATTATTTCTAAAAAGCATCAAGTTTTAGAAAACCTTTTCATCCCCTTTTAAAAGATTAACCTATTCGGTTGAACGAACTAAGCACTAAATATGATGTAAGTTTATGAGCGTAACGGAATTTACAAAGTTATTTAGTGGGCTGCTTTTAGCCCAAAAATATAATTCTACGCGTGTTCCTTCCAGATAGGTAGTGTTTTCTTTAAGTTATACTTAGACTCGTTGTGTTTTTGGATATTGTAGGACGTAGGTACAAAATTATATGACTATCGCTGAGTTGCACGAAACAAATACAAAAATTTAAGTGGTACTTAGACTAATTTAATCGCAAGAATCGTATGGAGTCTTGTGATTAAATTAGTTTAATCAACACTTAAATTTTTAAAATAGTTTCGTGCAACTCAGCGTATAACGCCTGTCTGTAAGTAGCATACATCCGGAAAGTTATAAATCATACATCCGTTAAGTTATAAGGTAAGGCAGATCATCACAAAACCTATTTGCTACCCACTATAGCATCGTTATACTCTCCTGTATGAAAAATCAAATAACGGCTAACTTGTAGTCAGTAGAATAACAAAACAGAAGGTTTACTCATAATATTATAATGATCTAAAGCAGGTAAACTCGGAACAAATGTCGGTTCCGACCAGACATTCGAGTCGTTAAACTTATTTCAGAGTATTAAAATTTTTGTGAAAATGTCCCTGTTACTTACTTAAGTAGTTGTTATTTAATTTAAAACCTTTGGTACATTACCGTCTCGACCTCGATGGGACAAATGTGCGCGCGAAAAATTTTGGGTGCGCCGCTATTAAATTGGGCGGAAAGGAGCTATGTTAAATAGGTAAAAACTACGAAAATTGTTGCCTAGCTTCATTTTAATATAACCTCAACAGTGTTATGTGCTTTTATGTTATCATATGTAGTTAAGTCAAATTAAATAGAGCTTTTAATTAATCCTATTAGCGGTTTGGATGGCAACTACGAGTAGAGGTACCTACTACTGAAAAGAGACAGTTTTTGTTTTAATAAATAGTTACTTATACTATACAAATGTTGGCACACCATTAGTGAATAACATAAAAACTGCATCCAAGAAAACATTTTAAATCAACGCCAACGTGATTCAATCAGAAATGCATTTGCTCCATCTTTGCACAATCTCAGTCACGGTCAGCACTCAACTAGTTTAGAAAACCTGTTTTAGGTACTTATTTTAAATACCTAACAACTTAACTTATCTATAATATGTAACTTCTATATACCTACTTACTATACATAATATTATAAATGATTTACTTATACTGTAAGATTAGATGCGAAAGTTTGGATTTATGGATGAATGTTTGTTGCTCAATTACGCCAGAACGCCAGAACTGATGAGTCAGTCAGTGAGTGAGTGAGTGAATGAGTCAGGAACTTTCTATATCTTCGTAAATATAAATCTAGTAACTGCCTTATTGGTCTAGTCACTAGTGGCTAACTTAGTCGGCTGCTGATAATAACCCAGAATGGGTTCGAGTCCTGTCGGGCCAGAAAAAGTCGATAGCATCCCAGATTCGTGATGTTGGCGATGTTTTACTCCCTGCTGTCAGTCCTGCGCCTAATTTATATCCGACCGTGTCGGATTTTTGACCCTTCGGACTGTGAGGATGAGGCAATGAATATTGCCTATTATAGGTACCTACTCGTATTGGCAAACGAAGATGCACCTGCATCTTTGTTTGCGCATACAATTCTGCATTATCATATCTTCTGCCCTGCGCAGACGATTAGTTTCCGTTGAGATTGGCCGAGGTGGCTATTCGAAAGGAAAACATTACCACCTCATACCGTATAATTTTGCACCGTTGTTATATTATGAACGTATATACACACGCCATACACGGACTGCTCGAGCAGTTAGCCAGTTATATCAGCATACACGAGTCAACAGCTTGAAGCTATCATTGATAACTGCTGCCAACCGCCCAAAGCAGTCGCAACTGCTCGAGCGGTTCCATGTTGGTGTATACGTAGAAGACTGTAGTTCACAATGCAGTCGCAGCTTGAAGCAGTTTATCCTGACTGCTTTAAGCTGTCCGTGTATGTAATGAACCGATATGAAATATGCGTTTATCAATAGTTTGCCAGCGTTTGCCAATACCGCTATTTATTAAGCAACCTACTGCCCTTCAAGATCGGTTATACTGTCGCAAGACAAAGTGATTGTCCAGATAGTATCTCGGGCAGAAATTAACGATTTCTGGTTGTGTTTAATTTATGGCCGTAAATAAATTGTGTATGCCGTACACGCGTGAGGTCACAAGTTATGATAAATTGCTTGTACCCGGAAAATGGTAATGAGATTAACATCGTTACAAGAAACGATTTATTTGTTTTGGCTGAAATCTAAACCAAATATTCAGACTATATGATCAGTTTTTATTGCTGAAGGTAGAAGTCGTTTTACCTCGTAGCTTTAGTTTTAAGTTTACGATTATCAACATTACTGACCTATTTGACTTTTAAAAAAGTGTAAGAGGATACAATACTTTGAAAATTAAATATGTAATTTGATTTTAATGTTTAGGTATAACTAGCCCTAAGGCTGCTAATTTCTAGGGAGCAGAGACATTCTTTCGGCTTATTTTATCGTAGCTATAGGATGAATCCCTACGGATCTCTGTGACCTGGCTAAACTGCACTTTGCACTGAACACTTTTCTTTTTTTTCATTAAGATGAGTATATAGTAGAAAGTGCACTGAACACTGACTAAAACAATCTTCCCCCGAGTTTCAGATCGGCTTGGAACCACACGTTAGTTTTTCACGCTTTATTTTCTTCAAAATACCTATAAATAATATTACTTACTTAAGTATGTGTAATATACCGCGACGTCTGCCCATATTTCTGCCATAAATATATTATATCTAATCATTGTCTCAGACTAAGGTGATAACTATTACAGTTGGTATTAATTCTATTCGTTAATAAGTAAATGGAGGCCGAGTAAATGTAAAGGTGCCAAAATAACTCCAGTGTAAGGTGAAGTGTTGATTTCAGACATGAATTCACCTCATTAAAGGTTGCCTAATTTGAAGCAGAAAATGAAACACGTATCCAGTTACGATCTGAGTTACTCAAGTACTTCCAAGGGAGGGATGAACTTCCTTAAATAATGACTCAAACATATATATTGATCTGCTGATCAAGTCCTCAAACTTAACTTAACTTACTAAGTAATTATAATTAATAAGCCTTGTTATTGCGACTGGACCCTTAAAAAGGGGACCCTATGAGGCGCTGCACAAAACAGTAGTACTGGTAGATGCTCAAATATGCAGTGGCGTGCATAGGATTTGAAGCTGGGGTAGGCATTAGTTGGGCAGAATACATATTTACTAGCTGTTTTGATGAAAAATGAGCATTGATGTATTTCCATTTGGGTAAGCATTGCTTTTATGCCTCTATGAACTGCACGCCACTGCAAATAGGTGCTTAATGTAAAACGATTCGCAGACAACCGCGAACAACAAATTGACTAGCACTAACTAAAGAGTGTAGAAATCACGACGAACGAGAGACATCTATATGTGCATTTCTGGCCCCTTATTGTCTATCTCAGTGGGTATCAAAAAATAAAAGCCACTCATATATTTTTCATCCATCCAAGAAAGCGAAAGCGTTTTTATTTGTTTGTTTGTCTGTCGTTCAATCACGCCGCAGAAAAGAGACGGATCGACGTGATTTTATCCATTGGTTGACCTGGAGGGTGACGTTTTTAAAACAGGTTAGCCCGCTACCATCTTAGACTGCATCATCACTTACCATCAGGTGAGATCGCAGTCAAGGGCTAACTTGTAGTGGAATAAAAAAATAAAAAAAATCTTTAGTTGGTAATAACTAAATCTTTACTTAAATTATAAATTTCTGATGATAATTGAACCCAGGTCCTCTTACTAACACTGCGGCAGGAAGGTCGGTGGTTTGCATTATGACTTTCAACAGAAGAATTAGTTTAAAAGTTTCTTACTTCTCATTATAATTTTTAAGTATTGAGCCATTCTTAAAGTATGTCCTCTAGATTCTGTTAGTAGGCAAGACGAACTCGGGTCTTAAGTGCACTTCAAGCTCCTAATTGGCATGGATAGATCACGATCTACAGTAATGACGTATCTTGAAAGATAAAGCGAATGCTTTGGACTTCTTAATGAAAAGTTGAAAATATAATTAGTAATTTCCTACTGTTTCGGTATAAAAATCTAAAGCATTTTTTGGAACGAAGTTCCTCCTAATATAAACTTATATAACCGTTAAAATAGCACTGTTTATCATTACTGGATGATGTAGGTACCTACCCGTCATTGTGTCCCACGGGAATTCTTTAATTTTTTTGGGATAAAAGTATCCTAGATATTACTCTCCAGGTCCTCATTTATATCCTTGCAAAATTCACGTCGATCTGTTGCGGCTTGATGGAAGGACAAATACACTTTCGCATTTAATTATTACGACCTTCCTTCAAGCTTTAATTATTAATCTGTAAAGTCTAAATAGGTAAGAGCTAATGGGCTCATTAGCTCTAACAAGAGATGTACACGGACTTCGAAGTTTTTAAGCAATAAATATCTCTTGCCGTAACGCTGAAGGAAAATATCGTATAGAAACCTGTAACTATGCCTGAGACTTCTCCATAATCAGCTAGTCTATACTAATATTATAAATGCGAAAGTTTGGACGGATGGATGGATGGATGTATGGATGGACGGGATGTTATCCCGGAAAATTAAAGAGTTCCCGCGGGAGCCAAAAACCTCAAGCCACGCGGACAAAGTCGCAGGCATCAGCTAGTATTTCATATAATTAGCTCACCATACCTAGATTTCAAACAGATTTTAATTCCCCCTCTAAAATACGAGTATAGAAAATATCATACAAAGCTATCCTTTAATAAGCATCAGCAAACAAGGCTGGAGTGCGGTTCGACGGCAGTTTCCCGTACTTATTCAGCTTCCAGTCAGGTTGGGTTAAATCAGCCGCAAATATTGACTTGCACATTTGAATAGCTTCGTGGTTAGCCAACTTGAATATATAGTTTTCCTTTGTGGATGTTTTATTCTTTAGTAAAAATATTTCCTTATTTCATAACATAAATATTTGAGAATTCTTCATATTGTGGGTAGTAAGTACCCAATACGTTGATTTTTATTTAACGTTTGAAATAACTTTAATATGATAAATCCGTAAATGTCTGGTTCAATTATTAGTAAACTTGCATGGTTAGTTAGTACGTAAAAAGAGCAGTGCAGGGTGACAGTGGTGAGGATGTGAACTGTGAAGGAGCAAAGGTTTTGTCTTCTCATAACTTCTGCGCATTAAACAACAGGTTCTTTTATTATTATTATTTAATATTTACAGAGCCATTTCGTTTTGGTGTAAATATAACTCGATTGAGTTTTACCATACACCCAATGCCATGACCAATGCCAGGTTGGCTAAGACTTCAATAGAAACAGAAGCGTTCTCATATCACCGTCACGTGGGTCGTGGATTTCATACCACAGCCTCAGGGGCGTACGAACTAGTTTAGTCCAACCACCCAACCACCCATCCACCCCAGTCATATGGTGACATAGCTCTGTATTAGCGATTAAAGTGGTATACCTAGGATCATCTAGCTGACAAGTACAGGTTACAAAGATCACTATACTTTAAAACCTAGATTAATTTCACAATTTGTATAGAGAATACTGAAATCCAAAACAGTGCTGGAAAACCAGAAAGACGGAACTGTACAATATTTCACGTCAAAACGCGGTTCAAAGAATTATCTAATTCAGTTGATCGTCGATCGCGTGTTCCAGTGGCAACGATTTGTTTTGATTACAGCTGGGGCAAAGAGAAACAAGCTATAAATTAAATGCAAAGACTTAATTAGCCACCCTGTTTCCAATACCATTAGTGGTTCACGATGACAGCCATCGGGTTCGTATACAAAATTGATGGTGTATTTGCGAAGGCGTTCCCGGCGTTAATGGAGCGAAAATTAGCGAGTTCGAAAAAAAATATTGCCTGCATTTTTCATTTGATATCATAAGTATAATATTAGCTACTGTTTAATTTTCCCGTGATCGGAGGAAAGAGACCTCGAAGACGTAGCCTGATACATTTGTCAGAACAGAGGCCCAATTGTCTAAGCAAATCGTAATCATTATTACTCGGACTGTTTAGGGAGTTCACACATGCTTTTTGACGTGCAGGCATCTATGAACTCCTTAAACAGGTCGAATTATCCGTTTGACAAACGATTACGATTACAATTTCCTTACACAATCAGGGGGGCAGATAAAAGAAACAATTTGCATTAATGCCATTTACCAGGCTACCAACAGGAAGAATTGGCGCTAGTAGTAAATGCAATATCAGAAAATACTGGTACGCCAGAATCTAAACCTGAAAATGCTTCTCTGAATATCGCTTTCAGGGTATTGGTATTAGAAGTTGTAAAGACCTTACTTGGCTTCCCCAAAGTATTGTTCCCCTAAGTCCATTGTCGATATGATTGATAAATAATAATTCTACTAACTCACTTTTGGGTATTCATATTTAATTAAGTACCTAATATACAAAAATGAGCCAATTAGGAAGATATTGTTTCTAAATTCAAAGAACGAGCTAAGGAAATCCAGTCGGTGTTCTAAAAATAAGTAATATAAACTGAAAATACAACTATATATTGAAAAATCGATGTACAAGAAAAATGCTTTATAGTTTTTCGTTCGAGGCATTAGTTCGCCATTCCATTTGCTTTATATTATGCTTTGAAATTCTACTTACTTAAGTAATTAAAATGCATACATTCACTATGCAAGTATTACATGATGTTGAAATGTTATTAAAATAACTAAACTTGGATTAGTACAAGTAAATAGGACACGAGCACAGTTCTGCTATTGTTTAATTTAGGATTTCTACTTTGGGTGCACGAAATTGTTTGTTGAAACCAATTCTGGTAGAGCTACTGTCGTAAAGTGAGACTGTGACGTAATATTTGACAAAAAATTATACTTTTTAGGAAGGTGCACATTTCTAATTAGGAATAACCAACGATCTGTATGTACGGGCATATTAAGTACTTATCTGTACAGGATATCTCCGCAAAAAAATTAATATCATGTTTTGTATACTTAAAACAATACCAACTTTAATTAAAAGCGCGCTTTAAAAGATTTGATTTGAATAAACGGAATCCCGAGCTTAACCTTTTGGGATAATTTGAAAATGTTTATCACGCTATCTTGAGGTCGAAATTATGCGACCGTAGAAGGAATTTCATTGCGTGAAACAGTCCTTGAACACGCAAGATTTTATTAAGTGTTGCCTTAATTGCACTTTTGTGCTCAAAACTGGGTATTGTGAGGTTGTATACGTTCCCCAGTAAATTTAAACCGCGATAAGCGAAATGAACTGTAAATTGCTCCACCGGAAAATCTAAAATTGGGAAATTTTGGACGTAGAATTTAGGTATTAGAACGCTGCTTGTTTTTTTTCTATAGTAAGCATGAGTATTATGACTTATTACATTGCCATTTTAAACCTTTCGATTAAATAAAATCGCTCGTGGATTTTCCTTTAAAATAATAGCGCTTACCTGCTATCAGACCTGCTTGCAAGGGGTGATGCAGCCTGAGGTAAATCACGCTTGTCTTGAAGATGCATATAATTCACTTTTGAATCGAATATGCATCTTCATTCAATGGAAAGTCATTCCATATCCTAGCGATTCGAATCGGAAACGAGAATGCAAATCGCTTCATGTTAATTAAAGTAAATCAATATTCGTTATGTTCGTTTACTATACTCAATCCATACTAATATTATAAATGCGAAAGTGTGTCTGTCTGTCTGTCTGTCTGTCTGTCTGTCTGTCTGTCTGCTACGCTTTCCCGGCCCATCTTTTCAACCGATTTTGCAGAAATTTGGTATAGAGGTAGGTTATATCCCGGGGAAGGACATAGGCTATTTTTTATCCCGGAAAATTAGGGAGTTCCCGAGGGAATTGAAAAAACTTAATCTACGCGGACGAAGTCGCGGGCATCATCTAGTCTTTTATATTTAAAAAAAACGCCTGCTATCAAATAACAACCAACTTTTGTAGTTGTAGGTACCCACATTCAATTTCAAAAACGCAAGTCAACAATACTGGTACGCTTTCGGGCAGTCAAGATAAGGCTCCATGCAGTGTTTTATTTATGAATGTTGGTTTAATTTCGGCACTCCCGTTCACTATATATGCCATTCAGCCCGAACTTAATTGGATTTCGTGTAAGGAATACAACCGTGCGGTGAGTAAATAAAAACTTTTTAAAACCCCTACGTGTATGGCAAGGCTTGAAACGAAGGTGACGGAGCGCTGCTTCTTGATATGAGTGAAAACACATTAAGAACCGAACTGGACAAAATGAATCATCCGCATCACAGGAGTGGTTTTGTCCATATTTGATTGATCGCATAATATTTGTTCCGCTCTTGCAATACTTACTATCTATCGTTTCCATTATCTGTGGTTCAGACTGATCTTTGTATTTTTCTGGGATTCTTGTCGCAGTCGCAGTCTGAAATGTGTCGTGGTCTCCATTCAATTTCTTGCATGATAAATCGCACGCGTTAAAACTTGCAATAGTGTGCAGAGCCCTATACGAAGTTCTGCCATGCTGAAGCCTCGCGCTTTTAATACTGCAGACCTTAACACGCTATGATGTTCATATATGAACTCTATTTTGTGAAAAAAAAAACATTTTAAGTACTTGGTTCTTTTAAAATTTCATTTAAGTAGGTAGATTTTTGACATCCCTGAATCATATTATATTTGCTTTAATGAACGAATTTGCATCTGTTTTTTTTGTTTAAAGTGCTGGCTTCTGAACGTGAGGTGAAGTTTGTTTTTTAGTCATTAATGGGAGTAGGTAACAAACGAGGAGTGTGTGCGATATTGAAATATCAGATAGATGAGTCGCACTTGAGTCCGACAGCAGGAATAATGAGCAAACTCCGATAAAATCCATGTACTACTCGTATATTATATAAACCTTTATAATAACTACAATAAAATCTTAATAAAATAGATGCGCACAAAAATTTATTAAGTACATTCAGTAACTATTAACTATTAGGACATTTAACACAACCAATTATAATGAAATATTCTGTGTATGAGCAGAAAATAAGGATTCAACCTAAAAGCCAATCAAAGCTGTGGGTCCGAACCCTGAAGCTATAACACCGTTGTCGGTTTTCTATCACTTATTGGATAGAAGCAAGCGTTACTTTGCGGAATTCTATGACAGTGAAAAAACTAGAAGTTTGATTCGCTATAATCCGCCATAGAAGGCAAATCCATGTCAGAGCGTATCTCGAACCTGCCGCCCGCAATATTCACCACATCACATACTACTTAATTAAATCTTCCACAAATACTCTCAACGTACGTTTCACTCGGATACCGGAGCATCTTCAGGAGAGGTTGACTCTACAATAAGAAAACTTCGTAGAGTACCTAAGTGATAGAAAGCCGACGGAATCTTTGCAACAATGTAAAGCCGCCATCTTTGAATTTTGATTACCTGAAACCTAGATAGCAGATAGCTTACTACAAAGTAATCAACAGTTCATAACGTAAATGAATTCAAATAAATGCTACTCATCGTATTTTACGTTAAAGTACTTCGCAGAAGTCGGCAATAAAAGTTACAAGAAAAAGTCGTAATACACGAGTAAGTAGTCAAACTTTCTGCTATAAAACAGCAGTTAAAGCAGTCTCCTACACATTTTTATAAACTTTGCATATGTGTTCCAATTTCATATAACGCAACAAAATATAAGCTAAACAATACACCAAAATGTGGGTTGTGGGCGTTACGCATTACATTATAATAACTACATAACTTTTTCTCGACCTACACCCAGATACAAAACAGAATCTGTTACTTATAACTGGTTAATGTAGGTCAATATCATAGTTTATATTCAATATAGATATGTATATGAATTTTGTATTTAATATTGCGTGTTATATAGTGGTAAGTGGTAACCACGTGTCGTACGGATAAACCAAACGTAGGTCAATATTAGCCCGATGGACCTTAATTAGGTGGTGGAACTGGGAGGTGTCAAGTGACAGGAAAGGACGCACTCGAAAAGTATCTTCGGTAGTACGTTTTTTTATTGCACTACAAGTTAGCCCTTGACTGTAATCTCACCTGATGGTAAGTGATGATGCAGTCTAAGATGTTAGCGGGTCGATTCTACACGGCATCGTACCGGCACACTTTGCCGGTGTAGGGTGGCAACTAGTCACGGCCGAAGCCTCCCACCAGACCAGACCAGAGAAAACACAGAAATTATAAATTCCCAAATTGACCCTGCGGGGATCGAGCCCGGGACCTTCCACGTTAAGGCAACAGTGCTCAACACTGCGCCAATAATTAATAGATCATTAATTTGTGTATGCTAGCTTTTACTTTACCTACTCTATCTCTATTTATTGCCGTACCTTTATCTGCAGTTTATTTCTTATTTAGTTAGTTTTTTAAAACATTTTATAGCTAAATGTGTACATTGAGATATGAATACGTATGAAATTATGTGTAACTAGCTGATGCCCGCGACTTCGTCCTCGTGGTTTAAGTTTTTTGTTATTCCCGCGGGAACTCCTTAATTTTCCGGGATAAAAAGTAGCCTATGTGCTATTCCAGACTATAATCTATCTCTGTGCCAAATATCATGATCCGTTCAGCCGTTCTGGCGTGATTGAGTAACAAACATCCATCCATACATCCATACATCTATCCAAACTTTCGCATTTATAATATTATAAGTAGTCTAGATTTGAATTGGATGCATTAAGTAATATTGCAAGGTTTAAAATTATTATTTCTTTAATACTTTTATGTTTGTAGTTCTAGTATAGTTATAGGGCCAAGTAACGGTATTACTACATCTCTTGACTGCATTCCATTCTTGTGAATCAAGAACACGGTTGAAGATATAATATTATCTATCACAGTGTACACACAATGTACCGTGTAAGAAATACCTACTTTTATACAATTACAGCTTATTGTCACAATTCTTTGGAACCGCAGGGCACGAATTGAAATAGAACTTACAATAAAACTTAAAGCTTGATTAATCTAATTACTTACTGTACAAATAAAGCCCGAGTCGAAAGCTGGCTAGAATACTGGCTGAATTTCCGTACCAAACAGCCAGGCTAATCCTTTGCGCAAAAAAGTCAATTTCACTAGATAAGGCAATAATTAAGGTGAAATGTCCCGTGAGTTTTTCTTGCACTAAGACTCCAGTCTCCACGACAAACTAAACAACTAATAACTAATAATAACTGTCGATGAGAGCGGCATATGTAACTTAACTTACTAATGTACCTAACTTACTAATTGCGTTGCTTACTGGTTTCAGCCATTTCTAGTACGGCTTCGGGTATTGATGCGAGATATTAGAATAAACAGAAAAGTATAATCCTGTTCAAAGTTCTAGATTTTTAATGTAACTTTACTGAATTGAATTTGAACAATAAAATCTATATCGACATCTAAGAGATCTTGATGAAGTTGGGAAGATGAATTAAAAAATCTCTCAATCATGCAATGAAAACGAAATGATATGAATAAAAGAGAGCCCTTGGCAATATTATTGGTTCATAAAGTAAACATTAAGTAAACATTTATCTATTGAGTTTTAAAAGCTAGGTATAATAATTAACAAAGTCAACAGTTACCTACAATTAAAAATAATCTGATCTCTAAACAACGTATGCGTTGTGCGTTATTGTTCTGTGAACATTTCTCAGTATTGGTGACAAGGTAGTTTTACAATTTTTTCCTCGTGCTCGGGTATACTCCAGCTATTATCTTTACGAGGGTTGAAAGCTCTCACTTTTTGCTATTGGTATTTTTTTATACTTTTCCATCTTGCCGGGTAGTAAGTAAACTCTTAAACCGAGGTCAAGGGTCGGTACGAAACAAAGTTGATATTCGTTAGGACTCGCACAAATCTAAATTATTTATGGCAGTTCATAAATTTCTCTTTACAGCTTTTGAGTGCGTTACGAATCGTAATTGGTTTTATTTTTGTTGAGTGCTATATATCGTTTTTTTTTGATTGACGCTATGTGGACTTTTGATGGGTTTTAGGATATCAATGTTTTAGGGTATTCACACGACTACGTAGCTATAAACATCGATATAAAAAAAACCGGCCAAGTGCGAGTCGGACTCGCGCACCGAGGGTTCCGTACAAACCTGTAGTAAGTTTTACGATTTATGACGTATTAAAAATAAAAATTACGTTTGTTGTATGGGAGCCCCCCTTTAATATTTACTTTATTGATATTTAATTATTTATTTTGAAAGGTAATATACAAGTAAATATTCTGTGAAAATTTGAACCGTCTACCTGTTACCGTTTTTAATATTGAGCAAAAAAATACGAAAAAAACACGTTTATTGTATGGGGACCCCCCTTAATATATATATTTTTTTAATTTTTAGTATTTGTTGTTATAGCGGCAACGGAAATACATCATTTGTGAAAATTTCAGCTTTCTAGCTATCACGGTCTATGAGATACAGCCTGGAGACAGACAGACAGACAGACAGACAGACAGACAGACAGACAGACAGACAGCGGAGTCTTAGTAATAGGGTCCCGTTTTTACCCTTTGGGTACGGAACCCTAAAAATGGAATCCATATGCTAGCTTATTGCTTAGCTTGTGAGCAAGTTATCTAATCTCAGATGTTGTCTCTGACTTCTGAACTTATTACTTACAGACAACTTGCTTTAATCCATTTTCGTACTAATACATATTATAAATGCGAAAGTGTGTCTGCCTGTCTGCTACGCTTTCACGGCCCAACTACTCAACCGATCTTGATGAAATTTGGTATAGAAATAGTTTACATCCCGGGGAAGGAGAAAGGCTACTTTTTATCACGTAAAATTGAAGAGTTCCCGCGGGAATTAAAAAAAACATTAATCCACGTGGACGAAGTCGCGGACATCATCTAGTAGTTAATAAAGTTTAACGTGTAAAATTTAAACTGTCTAAAGGCTACCGTATCTTTTAAACAGGCGCGTGTTCCGTCATCTCGAAATACTTGAAATATATATATATAAGTTACTTACTACATTTTTATTATTCTCTTTACCGCGTAATATGATAAGGTCTCGAGACTTTTCATTTTGTTTATTTCATTAATACAAAGTAGCGTCTTCACCTCCTTACTTGTCTGATGAGTAATTATACAATTAACTCAACAAGGCGCCTTATTATATAAAAGGTCGAGGGGAAACTTTGTTTTTGTGTGAAATAAGAAACAACTCTCATTGTTTCTGTTTGTTTGTTCCAAATTTCCTTCATCGCCGCACTTGGGCCAACTGCTGTTTGCAAGTCTACCGTACTTAAGAGCAAATCTTCATATAAATTGTTTTTATCGATTTACTGTACTCAAGCCGGTTGGGAATACATTGGGAGAACGGCGTTGTGTTTAATTAATTATTTTAACTTTGTTAAATGGTAATAATTTTGCTTCGGATTTATTTTTTGTCAAACTACTAACCTTACTTAATAAAAGAAAATTCCGAGTTGTGACATGGTTTGATTCGCGGTCGAAAATCATACTAATATTATAAATGCGAAAGTGTGTTTGTTTGTTGGTTTGTCCTTCAATCACGCCGCAACTGAGCAACGGATTGACGTGATTTTTGGCATGGGTACCTATAGTTGAGAACCTGGAGAGTGACATAGGGTACTTTTTATCCCGGAAAATCAAAAAAACTTAAACCACGCGGACGAAGTCGTGGGCATCAGCTATCAGTATCTAATAAAAATTCTAATTACTGAAGTATTTTTTGGATTTATTTTATATCTAATGGAAGCACTTTAAACAAACCTTTTGTGGAGATTGAAGTGGGAGCACTACACAAAGTACTTGCCACGTAGAATAATAAATTTTGCTCATCTTCACCGCAAAAGTTACTTGAGTAACTTAATCAATTTATTCCGTTAAAAGTGTTGGGTATTTTTACAGGCACCAACGTGTACCAACTTTCTAGACTAAACAGAAGTTATATTAGCGGGAGAATTATTCTCAGAGCATTCGAAACGTGACCAAATATGGTTAAAAAATAATACCGAAATAGGTGGCTGAAAAACCTCGACAAGCTATAAAAATAATACTAGAGCTCCGATCAATTGACTCCGGTGCAATAAAATTTATATCGGCTATGAATTTTCAAACATACTTTGGCAATTGGCTGACGATAACGGCGAGAGTTTTTGCCCCCAATATTTTTTGCGCTATGCACAACTATGGCAGGTCCTCAGAAATGTTCCCTCAATTTTTGATTGCTTGTTATAAAAGTTATTGTCTATCTGTGATTCGTGTTCTATTTTTATGTCATGGTAGATTATCATATAGACAACTAGCTGATGCCCGCGACTTCGTCCGCGTGGTTTAAGTTTTTTTGATTCCCACGGGAACTCCTTAATTTTTCGGGATAAAAAGTGACCTATGTCACTCTCCAGGTCCTCAACTATACCCATTACCCATGCCAAAAATCACGTCGATCCGTTGCTCCGTTGCGGCGTGATTGAAGGACAAAGCAACAAACAAACAAACACACTTTCGCATTTATAATATTAGTATGATATGATGAATTAGACAGCAAGATTATATTATAGACCTATCACGCACATAGTTATTATATATAGACAATATTTAGTCCCAACCGAATTAAACGAAATTCTATACGCTTCCAGTAAATTATGATGATCGTAATAGGTATCAGGGGACTGAAATAATTGAAGTTGTTTATCTGAGAAGGCTGACACCTGAGGCGCGATAATAATAAAAGTTATGCGGCATCGAAATTACTTATTTCTTTTTTAATTCTCAATATTTTTGTCTACATAAACCCCAATTAGAATTCTTAATGAAGGCATAAAAGCGATGATGAAGAATTAAAAGCGCTCTTTTATTTCTAATCCCTCAATAATTTGTAGATTGCTTTTCATTCGCTTTATAAATACAAGGAAAATTTTCTTTAAGAGCTCACAGAACAAAGAATAAGCTTTTGTCGAAAATGACTTGAGATGAAAAGGAAAACAATTAATTTAAGTATTCGTTCATTTATTAAAGCTGATAAATGCTATCAAAATGTTACTTAACTACACTCGGCGTCAAAAAAATCGCACCTTTCAAAAAATCGACTTCAAACAACTGTAAACCTTATTTGACATCAATAATAAGGGTCATGTTGGATATCATTTGAAAGGTGATGAAATGGAGAGCACAAAAACAATTCAATTTATTATTTTTCTTTTATTGGAAAAGCACAAAAAAAATAAGTATATAAAACAGTAAAAGTCCTTAATTAAGCCTTAATTTAAAACAGATTAATTACACAAAAAAGAATACAAAAATGATCTTAAAACTAATCTAAAATCTAGTGTTACCCCCCCTTGCCCTGATGACGGCTTCCATACGATCCCTCATGGATCTTACCAATTTTAAAATTTCTTCTTGAGGGATAGTGTCCCATTCCTCAATAACGGCATCTTTGAGTTCCTGGAGAGTCGTAGGAGCGGGATCACGAGACCGAACCTTGCGTTTTAAATGGTCCCATAGGTGCTCAATCGGGTTCAGGTCTGGACTTCTCGCTGGCCACTGCATGACAGAGATCCCAACCTCTTGAAGGTAGTCGCGCACAATAATTGCAGTGTGAGCGCGAGCGTTGTCATGCATCAACGTGAACCCCTCGCCAACAAAACTGGCATAGGGGACCACATGGTCTTCCAGGATCTCTGTGATGTACCGGTGAGCAGTCAGCGACCCTTGCCCGCGAGCACCTCGAGCCCGGGAGACGCAAACAAGGTCGGTTTTGCCGTCGGCCGACATGCCGCCCCAGAACATACAAGAACCGCCTCCATATTCCACCGTCTCCTGGATGCAGGCTTGGGCGAAACGTTCACCCTGTCTTCTGTACACTCTTTTGCGTCTGTCGTTGCAGAAAAGGCACACTCTCGTCTCGTCTGAGAAGAGAACAGCTTTCCATTGTTCGAGGGTCCAATTGACGTGTTCGCGAGCGAATTGCAAGCGGGCTCGCCGATGCTCTGCGGTCAATTTTGGACCTGTAGCAGCTCTTCGCGCCGCTATTTTCCTCTCCCCCAGTCTTCGTCTAACCGTAGACACACTCACGGTTCTTCTGTTAGCTGTCTGGAGCTGCTGTCGCAACTCAACAGCATTTAAGAAGCGATTTCTCAAAGACGTCGACACGATGAATCGGTCGTCTCTCTCCGAGGTGCAGCGACGTCTACCAGACCCATGTCTTCGGACGAACCCACCGGTCTCCAGGAAACGCTGGTACACTCTTCGAACCGAAAAACGGCTCAAGTTGAGTTGCCGAGCGACATCACACTGCCGCATGCCTGATTGCAGTAGTACAATCACTTGAGCGGCCTCATCGACAGTGGTATCCATTTTCAAGGGTGTTTTTCTTGGGAATGAGCTTCTCGTGTGTCCACTTCAACGGTTGGATAGCGAATGATCCCGATTGAACCTGTATTGACCCTTTTATACCTACAAAAGGTAGCGCAACTAGCGGCTGTTTTAAGGAGCAAAATTGTAGGTGTTTTCTTCTTCTTTTTTTGTGCTCTTCCAGTAAAAGAAAAATAATCAATTGAATTGTTTTTGTACTCTCCATTTCATCGCCTTTCAAATGATATCCAAAATGAACCTCATTATTGATGTCAAATAAGGTCTAAAGTTGTTTGAAGTAGATTTTTTGAAAGGTGCGATTTTTTTGACGCCGAGTGTATAACGATAGAATTTTAAGTCTCTGTTTTCTCTGTAATTAAATCTTTTGTATCCTCGAACAGACGCGTGGTCCATGCACTAGGTACATTGTAATGTGCTTGGTCTAGCATAATCCTGTCCTGTGTAAACTAGCTAGATACTCCTGAGCCTCACATAGATCCCACGTTATATGAGCAATCTTTGTAAAATCATCGATGTAAAAAGATAATCCCTCAAAGATATAAACCGCGCTCACGAAATCAATCCGATATGCAAAATTAAATCTATCTAGTCGACAGACGGATAAGTTTTGTTGAAGTTTTTAATCATGGATCTAGGGATCGTGTTTTTAATAATGCCGAACCAATGTCGCGTGTAGTTAAATATTGTAAAAAAACTTTCGATAAAACATATAAAAGAAAAGGATACGAGACGGATTTTTCAATAAACAAGTGCTTTATCGTGGTCTTATTTATTAGGAATTTGTAAGACTTCTCTACCTAGATAGCTATCGATGATACAAAATATGCTTGACGTTGCTCCCACGCCTACATCCACCACCACCACCACTACAGCCCATTAACGTCCCACTGCTGGGCACAGGCCTCCACTCTCTGCATAGGAGAGAGGGAATTGGAGCTTAGACCCACCACGCTGCTCCAATGCGGGTTGGCGGGCTTTAACGACTAATAACATGTTATTGATAATAACCGGGACCGACGGCTTAACGTGCTCTCCGAGGCACGGGGGTGACACACCACAAACTTCCTAACTCCGGGCTAGTACTGAGAATTTCCCACACCTACATACAGGCATAGTAATCAAATTACGTTCAGATATTTTGTTTAAAATGCTTGCAGAATTCCAATCAGTGCCAGTTCCTAATCTTCTGGGATTAGAGAGTGCAATATATTTCCCTACTACATAAATAAGATTATCACTCCAGGACACTTTTCTTGCATCACGTGCCGGTCATCTTGGGAAAAGTAATCCAGTTGGACCCTTGTAATGTGTGACCATAACATCCTTATAATGGTATTGGTCCGTTCACGACAATTTCGGCTGTCCGAAATCTATTAGGTCCAAGGGTTCAACAATTTTTGGCTTGTTTAAAAGGTATGGGATGAGGACGACGTATGTGTAAAGTGGGTTTGATCGCTCTAGGTCTGGGGTAACATATTGATCCCTCTTTTATTGGGCATTATTTTAGAAGTATTTCTTCAATAGGTACACACATTTCACTACAGGCACACTATACTATCTTTGCACTGGTTAGGTACCTATTTCTCCTTGTCTACTATCATCAAATTGTTACTTACTGTTTTGTAATTTAAGTAATTTGACATAAGTAGGTATATTCATATCTAAAATACTGCTCAAACTCTGATCACAAAAGGTTTACTAGACTAGAAGTTACCTATATTAGAACTTGGCAAAGTTGACTCAAGTTTCACGGAGGCAAAGTAGTAGACGAAAAACTTGCTACGCGTTTCACGACTGACTTTAATCGCTGAACCGAATTTAATTTTTAATGCAGATAACAATGTTCTAGAATCTAGTCCATCTTTTTCCTAAAGCAGCTAAAACTTTAACTAAAACGTAGTTCTACTTCTTACAACATGCTTAGCAGAAGTAGTTCATTGATGTTGCTTCCATGAACCTTCGATAAATCCATATAAATATTATAAATGCGAAAGTTTGGATGTATGGATGTATGTTTGTTACTCAATCACGCTCCAACGGATGAACGGATCTGGATGAAATTTGGCACAGAGATAGATTATAGTCTGGAATAGCACATAGGCTACTTTTTATCCCGGAAAATTAAGGAGTTCCCGCGGGAACCTAAAAACCTCAATCCACGCGGACGAAGTCGCGGGCATCAGCTAGTATGTACATAATTTCGAAATAATATGTAAATAAAAAAGATAATCCGCTCGGCGTGGTTTCTTTGATATTCCGCTCGAAAACGGAAAATCCACGTGTTTATTAAATTTTTAAGTAATTTAATCATCGAATTTTGTTCCTTTAAATCTTTGACAACGCCTGAAAAATTGTGTAAACGAAAATGTAATTATGATTGCCGCGTACATAAATGTTTTTGATTTAATATACATGAAGGCTGAAGTACCTTTTTATGCCTACATTAAGTAAATACTTTTAGATCAAAGAACTTTTAAATATACGAACCCATTTCAAGCACCAGTAAAGAGCTTTAAAAACATCTAAAATTATTAGGGTGTATGCAGACGAAGTCTTTTATACGCACAGACTTAACGTTTATGAAAAACGCGATATTCAGGTAACTACGAGATTATTTTTTCTGATTTGTATCGACTTTAACGCGCATATAGATGAAGAATATGTTTTGACTTTTGACATATTATCCGTGTTCAAAGTATATTATTAGTAATAAGTATAGTATTCCGTCTCTCATATTATGAGAGTGGAGGCCTGTGGCCAGCAGTGGGATGTTAATGGGCTGTAGTGGTGGTGGTGGTGGTTCAAAGAATAGATGCTATTTCGCAACACAATTTACTTCAATGATAAATATCACCACTCGTAGAAAAGTTATGTTCTTGACAGACGCGTAAAAAATACATCATATGCATTTGCCTTTAGAATGAATATTAATCTGACTTAGACCGACCTACTTCGGAGAAACATTTTATCCGTGCATTTATTGGTCTTAATTCCTTATAGCTCCTTCCTTGTTTCGCTTTAGCTTCAGGTGAGTTGTTAGAGCGGGATAGAAGTCATAGTTGAGTCAGTGTCTAAAGGCTGAGTCATTTGCTCTTGTCAATGATTCAACGTAAACGATTGTTCCGGCTCATCGACGTTGTCTTTGGATTTAACCTTATTAATTACCATTTAAGCTCCAAGGATGTTATTTTAATCCAAAATATAAAGGCATACAAAGATAAAACATTGTAAGAAATGTACTACGTGTCGACTGTCGTCTATAAGGTCTACACTATATTATTATTTTTTGCTTCGCGCAGTACTTCGTAGAAGAGTCAACTCATGTGTAGGTACTTAGCTTGAATTAAATCCGGGATAAAAATTAAACTAGTAATGTTCGTCTCTGGAAAACCAGCTTCCTTTTAACCGAATTTCATCGAAACATCATACTTCATACTAATATTATAAATGCGAAAGTGTGTTTGTTTGCTGGTTTGTTGGTTGATTGGTTTGTTGGTTTGTCCTTCCATCACGCCGCAATGGAGCAACGGATCGACGTGATTTTTGGCATATAGGTATAGTTGAGGACCTGGAGAGCGACATAGGTTACTTTTAATCCCGGAAAATTAAGGAGTTCCCGTGGGAATAAAAAAAACTTATACGACGCGGATGAAGTCGCGGGCATCAGCTAGTGAAGTATATAATAGTTGTTGAGTCCTTTGAATACCTACAATCTTGGTTAAGGCGAAGTCCACCTCAAGATCAGTTTATCGGCTAGATGCTTGTATTGAAACCTGCAACACGGTTCGCTGTCTTGTTCAACATTTCACTGGAACATGTATAATGTCTGTGGTTTGGTAAGCTGTTACCATAAAGCCCTGTGTACATTATAGACACATTAAATAATTAGGTATATATCTGAGAAATATTATTGCCAAAGTCTAGTGCAGTTTTTTTCTGTTTTCGCATGTAGAACCACAGGTATACCACTTTTAAATAAGTTACGCCGATGTACCTGCGCAGAAATCTTATTTTTTCAGATACCTATCTGGTGCGAACAAAATTTCGGTACAGCCTACAGGCAACCAATTTTTTTGGTGTCTCAACTTTGTAGCGATTCGATGCTATTGTTACCTATCTACTTAATTAACATTATTAAACTTTCTTGCTTTTGCTATTGAAAGTATACTTAGTTTCATTAAATGTACTTAGTTGTAGTATTGGGGAAATCTAATTGAGACCTTGTTTACAAGTTAGGCTCTAAACTGCGGAGCTGTGTATTTCGTTTAATCTAATTATAACCTTAAATTACTTGAACAAGCCAACTTGTGTTACCTTTTCAGGGCAATACCGACTGTATTTAAATAAATAAAAGAAAAAGGTGACTGACTGACCTATCATCGCACAGGCCAAAAGAGGAACAATAAGCTCTAAATAGGGTATTCTTGACTCTTCTAGAGGCACGTGCGAACCTGCGGGCAATCATGTCATCGCCCTCCGCTCACTATCAATGTCCTCATAATCTTTGAGAGCAGGGGTCAATACATGCCCAAGGTATTTAAATTGATGAACCTAGCGTCTTAATTATAGCCATTGTTTTACATGATGCGTGGGACCACCTGTGTCAAAGTGTCGCCTGAAAACATGAGCCGCGTTCGCGATGGTTAAGTATTCTGAACCTATATAAATGTAATAAACTCAAACACATTTATTGTTTAGGTATTTCATAACAATAGTTGCGCTTATGATATTTGGTTTTGCTTGATTTATTGTTTTGATTTTATCACTTTTCTAGAAGCAGATTCTACTGAGGACAGCCGGCATTAAAATATGAAATCCTGCTCTCAAGCCTGCTCTAGGTATAAGTTGTCATACTTCAGTTTATCCTCTTAATATTTTAGACATTCAATCTCAATCTCAGGCCCTAGCCCATCAAAAATCCATGATATCCCCAATAAAAAAATAAAAATCTTTTACACAATATTACCTATAGAAAAGGGAAGTCTGGTCCGCCCGACGCGACGTATAAAAATGATCTCTGGAATTGGAGTTTAAAGTAAAGCCCTTAGAAAACAAGTGATTTATGTATAACACCCTCATTCAACAGCCTAACACGATCCCGTTAACGTTATTGGGGGCACAACTAAACTCATAATCGAATTACCATCAGTTCAAGTTAACAACCTGTCGAAACTGACAAGCCATTTTGATGCTTATGAGTAAACAATAGGGCCTATTCTGCCATGGGTCTGAATACATTATGATGTGGCATGGTGCAAGGCATATGCATAGCTTAGCTATTATACAGTTCTGAAACGAGCAGTAATGACTTTGAGGCGTCACAGGTTGCATCCAACAAACTCTTCGTTTAGTTACTTAACTAAATAAAGTTTGAAAAAAAAAATCTTCGTCAATCGTAGGGGGATTTTTAATCATGCACACTGATTAAAAAATTCGTCACAAATAATTGAAATTAAAACAACAACAGTCTCAGATACGAGCTTCATACATATTTTTGGTGTTCTGTACTTTAAGTAAAAAACTGAACAGTTAGGGCCACTTGCGCAAGGCCGTTAGAAAGTAAATTTTTCTATACCTGTCCTTTTCCTGACAGCATTAAAAAAATTTAACAAAATCAGTTTAGGCAGTGTTGTGCAAGTTGACTTGCATTATCTTTATTATTTCGCCCTTAGGTTGACCTAAGGGCGAAATAATAAAAATAATGTCCTCCCGACCTAATTTCGGCCACGGCGGCCTATCTCCAGAGAGATTAGCCATCTGCGTGGGAGAATTATAGTGCACAAATGTGTGCGCAAACACAGGTGCACTCTCTGTTCCTTTACTCTCAAGGGCGAAAACGACGTTTAATGTACGTCTTATGTCTTTAGTGTACGCGCTCCGTATAAAACTGAGTGAAGCGTAGTTTTTGTCTGTCAAAACTGTTTTGTCCCTTGTGTGTTTTCGCTCTTTTAAACTTTTATCGAATGTTGTTCATCGGTGTGTAATAGCAATTTTATTCATCTTTTACTCAGCTAATATATTTAAACTTCATCGAAAGGAATAGTCGTCGCGTTGTTTTAAACGCTGACGCTGACTCTATCATGTTTGTATTGTTTAAAAACCAACTTGTGTGTGCACTCGCTAGCCATGTACCTAAAAAGGAGTTTCCCTACTGTATGAACGCTAAACAGCGGACATATATGGCTTAGTACACGACTTCTGTTTACTCTCATGCCTTTCGTAAGAGCAGGAATTGCGTTTTATTACTCTATGGTTAAGCGTTTCCGCTTCTCGTATTGTAATAAGTACGTATGAGAGGATTTTTTCCTTCGAAAGTTAAACAGCGCTAACAATCGTCTGAGAAAAATGCTAAGCACGCATTGTTTGCATAGATATTGTTTGTTAAGCAGGTAGGTTTTGACTAATAAGGTTTCACTGGTTTAAAGGCTCCAGCAGGTAGGTATACATTGCAATTACAATTTACAAAATTACAATTCATACACAATACACATGGCGGCAAGTGTGTAAACGCTATTTCCGAATTGCACCGAAATCCTTTGATGTTTATTATTCGTATGGCAAATGTGAAATAACAATGCAATTATGTCTGCAAGACGTGGCAAATGTATGGTAGGTGGCCCTTTACAAGTTCACCAAGTAGGTACAAAGTACAATTCAAAGTACAATTCTTAAGAGTTCCCGGGCCCCTCATTATGAGCTGAGGACGGTCCGAGGGGGTTTTAGTGGGTACAAATCCCACATAACCCGATCCTATGCGGTCGTGTATCTAAGGAAGATTTCCCCCCCGTTAACAAAAAAAAAAAAAAGGTACAAAGTACAAACATTGGCTGAGTGCATTGGACGAATGTGTGTAGGCTCCAAGAGTCTTAAAAAAACTGAATAGTTACTTAATACTTATTGAGTAGAGTTAAAATTCATGGCATCTGCCTGATACCACTGATATATTTTTTTGAGGTTTAATATGAAAATGTAATTTTTATTTCATAGCAAACCTTCAATGGGTAAAAAATATGTACCAGTGGCTTTCATTTTTTGATAGCCACTGAGATAGAGAATATAGCTGCTTGACCTTTACGTCCTGAGGCTTTGGTCCATTCAACAGCTGAATTTTCACAAATAATTTCTAGGTACTCATTTATTGCAAAAGTTAAACCAAAGTTTGGAAGAGCTCTCTTGGGGTCTCTAATGGATCTATAGATTTCGTGATAAGTCAGCGATTTGTATTTGGGTGTTATTTAAGGCACTAGATTGTTAGCATTCTGATATCAGTTAAGTATTTTGGCGTAGTAAATATTATAAGTCTTACGATTCTAAAGTACTGCTCCACCTATTGGAATTTCTTATAATCCTTTATGACCTAAATGGTAAAGCTCGAGTTTCTAGGATCAGCGATTATAATGTTGTATAATTGAATTGTCAGTTGGTCAGTTTAACCTGCCAGTTATATGAATATTTCATAGATTTGGTTGTTATTTCACATGTATTAATTAGTGTTTTTATTCTGTTTCAGGTACTCAATAATCCATCCTTAAGTCGCAGTATCATAGAAAGATATTATACTTATATGCAAATCGTAAGTATCTTTAGAGAATTAAAATGAACAAAAGTTCTCAGTTACAGAAGCTAAGGCTCACAAGATAGACAAACAGAAGTTTCGCTACGGAAAATTGGAAACTTTGCAGTTTGTTCATCTCCTTGTTTGAGACTCAAGAGTTAATTGAATTAGTTACTGAGCATAAGAAACAACAAAGCTTAAAGCTCAGTGTAACCGGATTCGTTGCATAGGTCACCGTTTAAGGCCGTTCGGGATATGGCATTTATCAGTCACTTTCAAATTTAAAGGCATGCACACATCAAACTATAACCAAGCGTTATAGCGTGCGGTAGTCCACGTGGTGATAAGCCATTTTATGTAAACCACTATAATATAAAAGATCATTGATGTGAGGCCTTTAAAGGCTGACTACGCTGTCTGCTACGATTTCCCGACCCATCTTTTCAACCGATTTTTCTGAAATTTGGTATAGAGGTAGGTTATATCCCGGGGAAGGACATAGGCTAAGTACTTTTTATCCCGGAAAATTAAGGAGTTTCCGCGGGTATCAAAAAGTAATCCACGCAGACGAAGTCGCGGGCATCATCTAGTGCTAAATAGTTAATATTATTTATTAGCAAGTAAGGCATGTAAATGAAAGCTATCTATCTAAATAAATGACTAAAAAGCCCCTAGAACCTACATAGTAGGTATAATAACAGGCCGTAAAACCTATTTGTACTATGGTAAAACTGTCTCAAGTCTCAATCAAAAACTTACAGAAATAAGGTTTATTTTCGCTTGCACGTAATTCAGATATTATATAGTGTTTTTTAATATTTATAAAAAAACACTAAATAATATCTCAAGTGACATTATGAAAGGGCATATAAGAAAGTAGGTCTTATCAGCTGCAGCTCATAAAACGTATTTCTTGAAAGACAATATTAAGAAACCAGTTTCGTGTTACCATTGCACGACTTCGCTATTGTCTTATCCAACTAGCAACTGCATCCAACTTTGTTTGGGTAAAAGGGATTGTTTAAAATTCTAGACACTAGCTTTTCTGTAAAGAATAATATGATCGTAATGCCTGATTGTAGTAATACAAAATCATTTATTTGAAGATAAATAATCTTATAATTATTTTATTAATGCGCTAAATAAGGTTTGGCTACAATACAATACAATAAATTCAGCCAATGACATCAATTGAGATGGTTACAGTGATTGATACAGATTTTTTTGAATAGTGCTACAGATTACGAGAATTTAAAGATAGTTTATTTTGTTAGATAAAATTCAAAGTCCTGACTGACTGACTTATATATCAACGCACAGCCTAAACCGCTGTTGCTAGAAACTTGAAATTTTGACAGTAGGTTCCTTTTGTGACGTAGGCGCTCACTAAGGAAGGATTTTTCAAAATTCCACCCTTAAAGGGGTGAAATAGGGGTTTAAAGTTTGTATGAAAGTCCGTCATTTCTCAAGTTATATCTATGAAACTTGGTATTTGAGCTATCGGTTCAAAATGAAGAAATACGTGTATCGCCATTTTTGAAAATTCTACCCCCATAGGGCTGAAACAGGGGTTGAAAGTTTGTAAGAAAGTCCGTCATTTTTCAAGCTGTAGCTATGAAACTTGGTGTTTGGGATTTCGGTCTGAAATGAAAAAATACGTGATTCACAGTTTTTGAAAATTCTATCCCCAAGGACGTCAAATAGAGAGTTCAATCCTTCAATCACGCCGAAATAGAGCAACGGATCAACGTGATTTTTTGCATGGGTATACTTAGTTGAGGACTTGGATAGTGACATAGGCTTATTTTTATCCCGGAAAATTAAGGAGTGCCTGTGGGAATTAAAAAAACTTATGCCACGCGAACGAAGTCGCGAGCATCCTCTAGTAGATACATATATTAAAAGATGATCCAATAAATCTTATGGAAAACGCATCCATGAACCACAATTTTTGTGGTTTGAACAGAAAGATATTCACTGCTGGATATTGTCGTGTAGAGATTCCTATTTCCTAGACGTCACTATCTTCTGTCGCCTTGTAGTCTAACCAGTAGAATTAAACTTGCGTAAACACATAATATACTTATTGCAAATTTTTTTTCTACATAAAATGTATTTAGTTTAGTCCTTGATAACAGGACAAAGATAACAAGTTTCCTTATTAGCTTAATGTGTCCTAACTGAGAGATCCCAAGAATTTAAAGGCTTAAGAATAGTTAAGCCAGATTAGTGTAATAAAGATATAAAAGATCTTTATAAAGCGAGCACTTTGTGCATTGCATTTGGCTTCTCCTTTTAGCAAAAGTTTTTTAATCGCTACTTTCAAACAGATTTTAGTTAAGACATCTTTAGCAAACTTCTAGTTCTACCTGACTCAAACATTAAGGCCTGTCGAATGGAGGTATCAGTGTTTTTATATTTTCTAAATTGATTCAGATTAGATATGGTTTTCGTCGCAGATCTCTCAGATCAGATTCTGTCAAGCAATCTCGAAAATACATTTTTTTATAAATTTACCAAACCTCTCGTGGCACATATTCGCAAAGTCGCACAAAGAAGAATTTTATTAATTAAGTTTGATCAGATCTATCGTCCCACGAAATACTCGTTTTGATCAAGCACGATCGACTACAAATTCAGGAAGCCACATCGTAAATTGAAAAGTAGATCTATAAACGATAACGTCAATAGGAGGATGCTATCAATAATAGAAAATAAAACAAAACATACCACAAAACTAAAAGATAAAAATCATCAAGAAGCAACTTTTGTTCAATCTTTAAGGCATAATGTCAAAAGGAAGACGCTATTTATATAAGAAAACGGTTAATGGTCAAAAGATATAAAAATCAAAGTCTGCGAGGCGTAACCGACACCGAACAAACTAAGTGTATTTGTAAAAGTTCATAACTTTGGGAACACTGATCGCTGTTGCAGTTTCCTCGTTATTTATTTAAGAACAGTTGTAAAGTAGTCAAAGTTCGGTTTAAAAATGTTTCTCGCGGCGTATCGCAAACAGAAGTTACATCGCTTCGAACACTTTGCCTTGGGCCTTGTGTTTTGCAAGATTTTTACCGAGCAGAGTTTACTCACAGTAAATAGATGTATGTTCTGAAGAGTCAAAGAACTTGAAAGCAAATAAGATAGGTAACTATTTTTTGAAATTTCTACATTTCTTCTTTGTCTGCAACTGAGAGTTTTAACTGTAGCCTCATGCATGATGATATATGACCTGCTGTCGTGGTACCCTAATTTTAGATACCTCCAGTAGGTAAGTATACTAAAATGCACAGGTTCTGCTGCTTGTACCTTCTAAAGTTCTATCCTACTGAGAACTCTTGTAGGAATATTCCATTTAGCTTTTCAGTTTTCACTACACGATTACAATCTAGAGCAATGATGAGATTTTGGTTAAGGTTTAGGCAGGCTTGCCTATAAGATGTCGATTCACTCTGCCTTGCTCAAGTTTAATCCGCGTTTTGCATTAAGTAGTTATCTCTATCAACTACCTTTTAGGTACTCTTCTACTCTTGCCTGAACTGCTATTGAATGTTGCCCAAAATCCGAGTCTCTTTTGTACAATTTGCTTAAGTATCCATTATATTATGATATTTGATAATAATATGAGCTTATAGTTAGATGAAATATGTAACTACCTGAATACAATTTGAGCTGAAAATCTGTTTTACGCAACATTTTGCAATTTGTATCTGTAATGAGTAAGTAGGCTACATTCAGAACGCCGAATTGATTCGTGATTCAATAACGCTCACTGCTTCTGAATAAATCCCCCTTCCGCGTACGAGGCACTGGTATAAAATTCGGGCATTGTGACTCATTAGAAAGGCTTGTGTGATCAATTGATCATGCTTTTATTATGACGTCAACTACCTACTGATATTGATATTTGATATACCTACTGATACTCTTGAAGGCCCTTCCAGTGGTTGACTAACTTGCAGGAATTAGTCTTGTAAAAGTTGATTTGAATAATAAGTAATTCTATTCTATTTAAGTACGTCCTGAAAAACAGCGTTATGGAATCAGAGCGCTCCCAGCAAAATGAATCTATATCTATACTATCAAATTAAATATTATAAATGCGAAAGTTTGGATGGATGTATGGATGTATGGATGTTTGTTACTCAATCACGCTCCAACGGCTGAACGGATCTGGATGAAATTTGGCACAGAGATTTATTATAGTCTGGAATAGCACATATGCTACTTTTTATCCCGGGAAATTAAAGAGTTCCCGCGGGAACCGAAAAACCTCAATCCACGCGGACGAAGTCGCGGGCATCAGCTAGTAATATTATAAATGTTTAAATTAAAAAAGTTTGGATGGACTGATGGATGTAGGTATGGATGGATGGATGGATGTTTGTTACTCAATCACGCCAGAACGGCTGAACGGATTTGGATGAAATTTGGCACAGAGATAGATTATAGCCTGGAATAACACATAGGCTACTTTTTATCCCGGAAAATGAAAGAGTTTCCATGGGAACCAAAAACCCTTTATCCACGCGGACGAAGTCGCGGGCATCAACTAGTAATGATAATTAACGAATAACCAGTATGTTCTCTCTCTCTTTCTCGTATTTATAATTTCTGAGGATGGTGGGGTCACCAATCACCATCCTCAGATCAATTAATCACATAATCATCCTTTTTATACACGGTTCGCTGCAAAGATGACGAAAAATCGACATTATAGTTTCGTGATATTGACCCAGATGTATAGTTATGAGTAATAAACAATGAAAACAACGTGGTTTTAATAGCAAAGCGCGAACAAGAGGTGCGCGGGCGACGGTCAGTCGGGGTCAATGCACTGCGGCTGCCCGACAACCTCGACGAGTTGTCCACCTCTAGGGTTGCTACTCGCCAGGTTATAAAAAAACTTAATCGGTTATGTAACTAAATCCACGGCACTTATTTAGTCGTAAAAACGTTGGAATGTGATCAGTTTTGCGTATTGTACTTACTAAGTTTGAATGATTTGATAAAGAAGCGCGCGTCGTCACTATAACTAATCGATTTACTTACTGTAGTGTAGACTGTACTTAAATTGTATTTTTGTATTAGTCTCCTAAGTCGTTTTATTTTAAAAGTAATAAGTAGTAAAAAGTAAAAGATACTTTTTTGTACACCATAAAAAGAAATAAAATGACTCAAACAATAATTTTAATTGATATGGCACAACAGGCGGCCTTATCGCTTAAATAGCGATTTCTTCCAGGCAACCTTAGGACTGAGGGACTTTTTCCTTCCCCGTTCCTACGGAAATATTTCCAATCAACCTCATTTGTTGTGTTACTGTCACTGATTAGCTCAAAATCTACCTGAACAATTTAAATGTCTATTTTATTACAAAAATATATTTGGCTCAAACTAGACCGAAACAATATAAGTAACCCTAATTTGGGAAGCGTCAACCCTACCCGGGGCGAGTGTCCAGTGACATAAGTCACGACATTCTTCACGGGGATTGAGAGCAATACCGTATTATAATTCCACAGCATTAAATACCTGGGTAATGGAAATGTGGATTAAAGTTCCGACTGAATTAATTATAATGTGTGTGTTTGCATTATCGCAGGTAAATTTTATTAAAGAGGGAATTTAGTTACTTAATTATTATTGGTTCTGGCTTTTATATTAAACCGCAAAGTTACAAAATTTATAAACCTTTGAATTCTAACGCTAGAGCCGTAATTAACCCTTCCTGGCTTTACCTTTACTTAGAGATGTACGCGGCAAGACATAAGGCGTGACGTCACCGTCATAATTTTGCGGTTTATATTTATGTTAATCGATGGGCAAAATAAGGATTCTGTATTACCTACCTCCTTACTTGGCATAGCTTATCCTATACTAGAATGCTACGCCTACACCAGTCTATTAATTAATAACATTGTTCATTACATTCAAGCATTTAACCTGTTTAAGAAAATTGAAATGTAAATTACGTCGCTATTTGCTATTTAATTGATCTCTGTATGGTAGAATGCTATAAAAACTTATCCTCATAATGAGTCATCGTAGGCCTATGGGACATTCGTAATCCATACAAAAACTTGAACGGAAAAGACAACTCCGTAATCCGATTGCGTTCAGATGATTTTCCTTGTTGTAAACTCGTGAGTCACTGGCGTTCGTACATTACCTTCAAGATTCAAGATATAGTTTAAAGTAACACTCTACTTTGTCATTTAACACCTTCTGGTTATCTCCTACCTCTGTATAACTAGTTGGTGTATAGTTAGTTGCAGCAATGGTTGCAGCTAGTTTTTTTTAAAATTTATATTTGAAATACAAGAAAAAAGTATTACAATAGAAAGGTTTTTTTTTATCCACTACTTGTTAGCCCTTGACTGCAATCTCACCTGATGGTAAGTGATGATGCAGTCTAAGATGGTAGCGGGCTAACCTGTTAGGGGCATGGCATTTATATTAAACCCATACCTACCCCGCCCCCATGTACTAATGATTTATTCTATAGAAAGTAAAGAGGATTTGATAGAGATGTACTTACTTAAATAAATTCTTATGTAGCAGGTAAAATTTAATTTTATTACGATGTATGGATGATGTGTTGGAATAAAGAAAACAAGATGGAGCCATATTTTTTAAGGTTCACCTTAAAAATATTGTATGGCTGCGTCATAATAACTTGTTGCTAACTATACAGCTTCACCATACAAGTTCACCATCACAACCCATGGTATTGGCAGGCATACTTCTAAACAGGTATTTTCTCAAAATAAGACCATCACGCTGGCCGAATGCGGATTGGCAGATTTTATACACCTTGTTGAACATAATGGAGAACTCTCAGGGCATGTAGGTTTCATGGTTCAGAGTATGTAGTTTTAAGTGATAAAAACACGAAAGACCGTCAAACAAGTGATAAAGCACCGTCAAAAAAAAAATGTATCTACCTATTGAACTCGCAACTATAAAAATACAATGCTGATTTCTAATAACAGGTGTTATGTAACCAAATTTTGGAAACCTATTGTGAAGGATATAAAATTTTATTTAGCAAGTACAATTGAAGATGTTGCTTTGGGAACGTAGTTGAAACAAAGAAAATACGTCGTTATGATGTCTGTTAAATTCTTGGTTACAACTTGGTTTGATCTTTTTAAATACTCCTTTGAAGTAAATTAAAGAAAACATGAGTAAATCTTTATTATTCTAGTATAAGTACCTACTACGCTTCATTTGATTTATTATTTCAAACAAGAAATCACCTTTATTACAACAACATTTCGAGATTGCCTCTTGTCTAATGCTATCGTAAAATTGCCACAGACGTGTAAAATAACTAGATTGTCTTTTACGGCGTCTGCTTATTATATTTTAGTACCTCCAAAAAGCGATGTTACGATCATATCGCAATCAAGACACGAATCATCAGCGTAATAACAGGGGTTGGTAAACATTTTTATTTCTTACTCTGTAGGGGTAGGTATCTATCTGCAGTACGCAGTCGTGAGTGTTGTATGAGACACTGATTACGATTAATGGCAGGGGCATTTTATTTCTAAATGATCTGGCTTTATGGGGCTGTATGATAAGGCCGCAGCAATTCGACCTCACGCGAAAAGTTGTGATACCGTTTGATCTTTCGTTCACAAACAATTTTATGTAGATACCGATCAAAGGTATTGTTTTAAAAAATCAAACTTATCCCTTCCAGGTCAGCTTGCCTCTATCTTAAGACTACATAGACACGATAGAAGTTATAACTTGCCATCGAAAAAAGGGTCCAGCTCTAAGGCTCACATGTACTCCAGAACTTTCCGACCTTTCCTTGTCGAATTAGCCATAAATACACTTTAAGCTAAGAGCAAAAGCCAAGGAACAAGTGACCTCAAACCCGCAGGAGATATTTCTTGGTTTTATTTGAGTTAATAGCATCTAAATTGGCGACATGGAAAGCCACTTCTTATTTTTGCGTCGAGACTCAAGACCGCGCGTTGTCGATAAGTGATCGCACTTAGTTTGCTAGTTTTATGATACCACCGTCTACCACTCTATATGATAATGTTACAGGTCCCTGGCAGTCTTGAAATCTGTATCCAATTTTAAACTTGTCGAATTTTGATGCAAAAGCAAATGTAACTACCTGCTCTTATGATTTGCTAGACATTAGTTATTGATTTTTTCTTATCAACCCGTTGATCGCATATTCATCTATACTAATATTATACTTAAATGCGAAAGTTTGGATGGATGTATGGATGGATGGATGTTTGTTACTCAATCACGCCAGAACGGCTGAAAGGATCTGGATGAAAATTGGCACAGAGATAGATAGGTACATCTAGATTATAGTCTGGAATAACACATAGGCTACTTTTTATCCCGTAAAATTAAAGAGTTCCCGCGGGAACTAAAAACCCTTAATCAACGCGAACGAAGTCGCGGGCATCAGCTAGTTGATAGATAAGTCAGCTGCATTATAAAATATGTGATCAAAATTCAAAAAAATTCAAAATTCAAATGTTTTTTATTCAAATAAGCTTTTACAAGCGCTTTTGAATCGTTATATTTGATCTCATCTCATACCTACAAAATATAAAAAATTTCTTCACCCTATTTGAATTAGATAAATCTAGAGTCAGGTTATGTTTAAATTGAGTATCTGAATATGTTAAAATCGTGTCTCAGAACTTCAACCTTGAAATCTTGTCAATGTGAAACTATGCATTTCGCTACTGTCGTGATTGGTCAATGATGTAATTTTTTCTGACTTAAATTTCATATTAGATTTTACGTTGTAGACACTAGACATTAAGTTTATGAATTTGAGAGTTATATTATTACTTTTAGACCAGCAATATTTCGCAAAATGAACTAAGCCAACTGATAAGATTTTGCCAATCCTGCATTTTGTTACTCAGAAAATCGGTGTTTAAACAGCTTTCTCTCAGTGTGGTAAGTAGTTAGGTACGCTATCTTAATCATAGATTGTACACTTCTTCTAATATTATCAAACTAGCTGATGCCCGCGACTTCGTCCGCGTGGATTGAGGTTTTTGGTTCCCGCGGTAACTCTTTAATTTTCCGGGATAAAAAGTATCCTATGTGTTATTCCAGACTATAATCTATCTCTGTGCCCAATTTCATCCAGATCCGTTTAGCTGTTCTGGCGTGATTGAGTAACAAACATCCATCCATACATCCATCCAAACTTTCGCATTTATAATATTAGTCTAAAAGTATAGATACATATTCTAAATGCGAAAGTTTGGATGGATGTATGGATGTTTGGATGTTTGTTACTCAATCACGCTCCAACGGCTGAACGGATCTGGATGAAATTTGGCACAGAGGTAGATTATAGTCTGGGATAGCACATAGGCTACTTTTTATCCCGGAAAATTAAAGAGTTCCCGCGGGAACCGAAAAACCTCAGTCCACACTTAGTTCTTTAATACAGCATTAATATTGTTAGAAGTCTTTGTAAAAATATTAGCTCACACTCACATTAAGTACTTCTGTTTAAATATTTACTCCGCGCAAATACTTAAAAAGATTTTAAAAAGACGTTAATACTAAGAATATAACTAGATACACAGCGTTGTTATGTAACTGTTATTTAAATGTAACTTGTTAAATGAAGCGAAAAAAATAAATAAAATGTCATAATTTAAATAAATTGACTTGAATGCGCTGCGACAGAGTAATTTAATTTATAAACCCAGTTAAACTGTTCTAATTAATTACAGAAAGCTTCCGTCATTTAAAGAACTGCTTATGCAAATTCATCCAAAATATACCTTTAAAATATACTTAAGTACTCCTTATATTTTGAAATTTACGGCTTTCTATATTTCAGCGGACCAATTTTCATTTAAATAGGACCCCACTTAAGCTAGCCTTTCAGTTTGGATGTTATCTTCACTGTTTTTATAAATATGGTAATCTATTTCATCTCCGTATAAAAGGATAGCTTTCCTTATCTGGTAAAAGTTAGGTATAAGGTGGTATAAGTATATTATATTCATTATTTTCTCTTAACCTCCAAACTAATTCAGTTGCCAGGTCCTTTTCGGATTTTGACATGATTTTTTACACAACTGCTCGAATTACATCTTCTGCTTTCTTTCTCAAAAAGTGGCAGCATTTGGCAGTTTTTATGTAGTGGAGCAGGGAGCTACAGTGGTCAAGTTGTTTCAATTTTTCACCTTTATGGCTTCAGTGTGAGATTATAGTATTTTGTTCCACGACCAACAGTTTATGCAACGAAAATATCTAAAGTGCCTATAGTTGGTGATTTGCTTGGTTTCGGGTTCGGTAACAATTCGTAATTTACATATTTTTCGCATAAGTTCTATTTTATGATCTGCCGGTCACAGATAAAATGTAATATGTGGTTTATGAGCAACATACCGCCGATGAGGCAAAGTACTTGGTACGACGACGGCAGGAACGATCCATGAAAATTATGGTTGGTAATATTGAAGATTATAAAAGTAAGCTATCGGCCTTCTTTATTGGGCTTTATTTTGTTATGCCCTTTCTTTATTGAAGAGCCTTTATTTTTTTAAGAGACTCGGGCATGGAGTTGTTACATTCAAAATACCATTTATGTTTTGACTTTCGAATGAACAAGTTGAAAAATACGTAAATGTATCTAAGCTCAAAACACATACTTACTTAGTTCCTTAAAAATTCCATAAGACAACGTCGTCCAATATAGTCGTGTCTGTCTCTTTGTCGGTATGTTACCTTTTCACGACCAACTCGTTTAACCGATTTTGATGTTTTGACGAATTTCATTTTTCTTCGGGCTTTTCATCCCGAAAGATCAAAGAGTTCCCGAGGCATTTAAAAAAACGTAAATCTACTCAAACGAAGTTGAGGGCATTAAATACATGGTATCAGCAACCAAGTAAAAGGTAAGGTATAAATTACACAAGAAGGCAAAAGAAGTTTGTTTGGTAGATCACCTCAAGTCTTTTGTAAAACTCAATTTGATTCATGCAACAAAATAAAATGTAATCACCCATTTCAATAGTAGAAACGAATCGGAGTCGCTTCCTTTTGTCAACAAAGGAACAACTTTAACGCGACACTGGAGCCAGCAGGCGCCTGAATCAGTGTATTAAAACAGGTTTGAATTACTCATTTCCACTCTCGTCTGGGAGTTACGTTTTATTCAAAAGTCCTTTGTCAGAAGTGTCACAACGAACCCGGCAAAATAAACCAAGAGGCTGGCTTCGAGTCTAATTTATGTGCGATGAATGTGCAAGCCGAGTATCTTAAGGCTATTCTGTTAGGATTGCCTTGAGGAACGCCTCAGAAGACAAATCTGGCTCGAATATTTTACGAGGATACTAAAAATTTTACTACACTGGCGTGAATGAATATTCAATAATTTTAAATAAAATTAACCCGTTAAAGAATACTCATGAAAATTTATCTTCCGTACTTGATCATAAATATGTGCATTTACTTAACATTAAGTAAAGTTAAACCACAGCTTTTTTTATAATTTATAAAGAAAATAGAGAACATAATATCCGTGTGAGGACCGCCAAACTTCGTTTTGAAGAAGGCACGCGGTGATGATGATGATAAAGTAGAAAAACGCGAAAAATGGTAACTAATCGTTATTAAAATTTTATGATGTTCTATGTCTAAATAATCATAATATATTTAAACAAACACTAATGTCCACAAGCTTTTATTTTGAGATGCCACGTTCAGGCAACAGAGAAATTTTAATTAAACAATTTTCTGCACTTCAAAAGCAATTGAGCATTTCTATTTGGTACAAAGCAGGCGAAGTTTCCAGAACACTACTAACTATAACATTTCAAGACACAAATAAGGTAGTTAATGTAATTTAAAGTTTTAATTAGTTCATTGCGCACAATATTTTACCTCAAAGGATGATTATAAATTTATTTTTTGCTCTGTTTAATTTAAAATGGATTAATTAATGTCATGAATTTAAGAAGCACGTAGTACTTACGTATGAAATTCATATCATCATAATATATCAGATATCATTCAATCGTACATTTCACACTTCACAGTTATCACTTTCCGTAAAACTTGAGCTTGAGTTATTATTTCTATGAATTTAAGACTTAGCAAGAAAATAAAATGACTAGGAAAAATAAAGTCTAGGAAAATCTCAAAAAACTCATCCATTACAGTAAATTAAAAAAAAAAAAAATTAGTACACACTAAACTGTCCTAATTTACATGCCCATTTGTCGGCGGCTTATTCGACTTTGAATCAGAAGATGAGAAATTAATTTTGTCACTGTTAATGTTTTTGCACAATTTTTTTAAAAGAATTATGTACTCGAAAACCACGAGTTATTCCAAAGCGTTGGCCTCTATGAAAACATGACTTTGTGCCACGTTGAAATGACTAATGTTTCCCCGCGGTGACTTGCTGCTACGTCTTTTATGCTGTTTCATTCAGAACGTTTCCATGTTCTATCGTAAGCGTAACGTTTGCAGGTAATTTATGATGTACTTCAACTTTGATAACAGTCTGTAGTGACCCTTTGTTGCTCACTTACGTTTCATAAAGACCCATTGTTCGGGAAATTTTTATGTTTGTAATCATGACTTGATTTTTTTTGTCTATTCTATAATCGCGAAATTGATTTTGTCTTAGGTACAGCCTTTTAGCTCCTTTAAGTGCTGCAAATCTTATATTATTTGAATATAGTCTATAGTTAAGTAAGTTCCTTGTGATTTTTTCATAATTTGGATTTCTTTTTTTTTTTTTTTCGTTAGAATAGTTTCTTGTCATGAAATGTGGAGGATTTTTTAATTAAGAACCTACCTATGGAATAGTAAAATGTATAAATACCCTATAAATATTAAAGAGGAATTGAAAAGGAACATTCGTCTTTGTGTGTACACGAGCCAAATGGACCATGCTCTAGTTTTAGTAGTTTCTATTCATGCTCGTAGCTAAACCACCACAAAGCTCAATCGTTCTCTCCTCAAATTCAAAACGAATCAAAAGAATGGCAATAAAAACAGGAGCGTCGAAAGAAACTCCCCGCTCTCAAACATAAAGGCATAATGAAATTCATCCCCAAGTGTGTTGTGGGCTATTATTCAACCACATACAATATGTAGTGTGCGGGTAACAAATGCTACTGGGCCGCGAAGCGGAAATAAAACAACTAGATATACCTTTGTGTAGTTAAATCGCAAAGTTATTTTATAAATTTGATTTGTAATTACGGTTTCAGGTGTTAGTGAATGGTCCTTGTTCAGTGGAGCTTTTGGTGTAATTAATTTAGCTACCTCAGTCGAACCCTTTTTGTTATGGGCTCGGAAACATTTGGTTAATTTTAGAGTTAAACGACTCTATTATTGCACATTTTCTAAAGTTATTTGTTAAATATATTACGGCCCACTTGCGCAAGGCCGATTAACATGTTTAAATTATCAAACAGTGGCACCATAAAAAAATAACTAGATCAGTTTAGGCAGTGTTGTGCAAGTCTGCAGCTGAATGCTTAACGAAACTAGAAGTTTAAATTTTATTTTTGGTAAATCAAATAGGTAACGCTTGACTGTGAGCTCACCTACTAGTCTTAACGCAAAGCTAGAAAAGGTATGAAATTTAAAAGAAATAAGAAGTTAAATAACATTATTAATTTTGCCTCTCTAACCTCCACTTCACAATGCAAGCAACTAAACTGAGAGAGTACATTATGATTTATTCTCAGACCAGGGCGCGTTCGGAGCCCTCGTAGCTTTAGTATTAAGATAAATGTCATTAATTATTTTATTAGTTAGTACCATCAAGACCCTACTAGTAAGTAGAATATATTTAACAGATTATTGACCGAGCGAAGCGAAGGTCTCTGAGTCTACTTGAGAGAATTGGCACTTGTCCGTCCGTCCGTCCGTCCGTCCGTCCGTCCGTCCGTCCGTCCGTCCGTCCGTCCGTCCGTCCGTCTGTCCGTCTGTCAGAGCCTTACCTATAACTTCTGAATTACTGAACGTCATTACTTCAAGTTTAAATATAATATGTAAACCGATGGCCTCCCGCCGAATATGGTTTAAAAAATTATAAAAATCTTTATTTCAGGGGGGCTCTCATAGAAGCGAATGCGGAGTAAAATATTTTTTATAGCGTTACATAGGATTGCGGTATATCATTTTAAAGATAATGAGGAACAGAGTCCAAAAATATTTTTTTTTAATTTTTCCCCTAAAATTGACGAAATGGGGGGCTTTCAAAGTGGAGATTTTCTGACGTCCAAAGATGACCTCAGAACTCCCAATTTTCTGAAAGGCTGAGCCTGAAACTTGATTAATTATTTGAATTATATCCTGTACTTGAACAACAAATACTAAAATAAGATTAATATTATAAGGAAACGAAATTATTTAATTTTTAATGAGCTTCGTTATTTTAACAGAACTTCACAATTATGTCAATAGATGGCGCTCTGAACAAGTTTATTCGTTTGTGCTTACAAAGAAAAGGCTGAGCCTGAAACTTGATCACTTATTTGAATTATATCCTGTACTTGAACAACAAATACTAAAATTGGATAAATATTATAAGGAAACGAAATTATTTAATTTTTAATTAGCTTCACTATTTTTAACAGAACTTTACAACGATGTCAATAGATGGCGCTCTGTTTATGGATACCGCGAGGTCTCAGTTCGGGGCGAACCACTAGTTTATGTAGTGTCAAAAAGTGTACAGCGCTACCCGCTTAGTATAAATGAGTTTTGAATTTGTACTTACTAAAATATAAGGCATGTTAACAGTTTTTACAATATTATGTAGTTCAGCCATGGCTAGTTACCACCCTACCGGCAAAGACGTGCCGCCAAGCGATTTAGCGTTCCGGTACGATGCCGTGTAGAAACCGAATAGGGGTATGGGTTTAATAAAACTGCCATGCCCCTAACAGGTTAGCCCGCTGCCATCTTAGACTGCATCATCACTTACCATCAGGTGAGATCGCAGTCAAAGGCTAACTTGTAGTGGATAAAAAAAAAAAGTTGTAATAGAGATTAGCCGTTCCATTAGTTGAGTTTCTTTGAACCTTCGTGTTACCGCGCCCCGCGATTTGTATAGGAATAATTCCACCGCTATACGGCGATGCCATACTTCTTGCGAAGTGTAATTTGCCACAGAAATTTACCTGCAATTACCGTGATTCCTTAGCCCTCCACCTACACGTGTCCTTGCCGTAACAAATGTGTACTATTTATTCCCTTGATAGTAAACGTGCGTATGTTACTTTCTTTACAAAAAATAAAACAGGTGAGTACTTCTATGTATTTTAATAAAAACATTATAATTACTATGATGTAATGTAAAACGGTTCGAACTCATGTGTGTTTTGTCGTATTATGCACGACTAGCTTCGAACCCGTCCGGGATCATTATTCAAGAGCCTGATCTCGCGACGTGTGGTGCAAAGCAACTGCATGCTTCGCGGGTGACACCACGCATGAAAAATAATGAAAATATAATTGATTACCAAAATGATGTTTCTACTTAATAATATTAAGCAGTATATCTACTGCTTAATATTATTAAGTCTATCCTATCGCCTATCGGCAGGTTCCAGGCAGTGGTAGATTTCTGACTGAAAGAAGATGATGCTGGCTTCTAACACCAGAAATTATTAGTAGACTAATGCCAGTCTTGCACCAGATCCTACAGACATATTGACATCATCTGCACAAACTTCTACGATCCAGCATTTCTAAGGGCGCCATAAATCTTGAGCTATAGCTTCTTCCAATAATTGATTTTTTGAATGTTTGTCAAGTTTTCTAACATTATCTGTAAGCCTAATCGTACAATGTTACTTTGGCTACGTATTACGAAACAACAAGAACTCTCGACCACTTCAATAAACTTAGTTTGACCTATATCAGATAATCTGACATATCCCACGAAAATGCTCGTTCTTCAGTAAGTTTTGCGTCAAGTTTGTGGCCTCAGGCCCCCTTATCGGGCCCTTGAATGTTCCACTCACAGTAATTTATGTATATTTGAGTACCGTCGCCTAGCTTTTAACTTCAAAAATGGTTCCAAACATTTTTACTAAAATTTCGTTATCTTATCACCTTTACCATATTGAAAAGAATTATGGCGTTTTCAACTTCGGCATTTGCGGAAGAAAGGGATACCTTTTTCCTTTTTCAGTTTTAAGAAATAAACTTTTATGATTATTTCGTTAGCTTACTTACTTACGACTAAAAAGTGTTCGAAAAGACCCTTACGACAAAGACAATTCAAATTACTAAGTCACGATGAGCGTTTGTATTATATGGTACACTAGCTGATGCCCGCGACTTCGTCCGCGTGGATTGAGGTTTTTCGGTTCCCGCGGGAACTCTTTAATTTTCCGGGATAAAAAGTAGCCTATGTGTTATTCCAGACTATAATCTATCTCCATGCCAAATTTTGTCCAGATCCGTTCAGCCGTTCGGGCGTGATTGAGTAATCCATACATCCATACATCAATCCAATCCATACATCCATACATCCATCCATACATCCATACATCCATCCAAACTTTCGCATTTATAATATTTATTATTTGATTATATGGTCAATCAATCAATCAATCAATCAATCTTTTATTTGCTTGAAACATTGTACAATTATGATGACAGTCCAAAAGTAGTCCACACATGTTTCGTCAATGCTGACGTGCAAATTTTAGAATTTGGTAAGTACTTAATTAATACTTACAATATTTAAATCCTTAATCAATCATAACAATTAAAATAATTCACTACAACCTTAAATACATAGCATAGATAAATAAATAAATGTCAAAGTCCTACTACAAAAAAGAAAAAATTAAAAAATATGGTTATGTCTTATTAATTTTATACTCAAGAAATTCCTTCACTGAGTAAAAGGAATGAGTCAGAAGCCATTCTCTCAGTTTTGATTTAAATTTTTGCAATGGCATCAACTGTATGTCTTTAGGTAGTGAGTTGAAAATTTTTATACCCATTGCATAGCAGCTTTTCAAATAAGTGGCCGTTTTCGGGCCTTTAGGTAAAACCAACTTTCCGGATTTCTCGTATTTCTAGCAAATTTATCCTTTGCTTTTTGAAAAAGATACATATTCGATTTAACGAAAACCGATAATTCAAATATGTACATGCATGGCAACGTTAGCACCTTCAAGTTTTTAAATAATGGTACGCAAGAATCCGTTGGTGCCTTACCACAAATTGCTCGGATGCATCTTTTTTGTGCTAGAAATGCTCTATTAAACTCTGTAGAGTATCCCCACAATATAAGACCATATCTAAGCACTGAGTCTATATATCCGTAGTACGACATGAGGACTACATTTCGAGAGGTAGTCCTTCTTAACCTATTCAAAACATAAACATATCTATTGACTTTAGTGCATACTGAATTTACATGGGCTTTCCAATTACAATTTTTATCAATTTTTAAGCCTAGAAAGGTCACTTCATCAGCTTGTGTTAGCAGATGGCTGTCATAAATCAGTCTTAAATGTTTTGCTCTCGCATCATTATAATAACTAAATTGTAAGTAGTTTGTTTTCGTCAAATTTACACGTAAATTATTATCAAGAAGCCATTGTATCGTCAGTTTAATTGTATTATTTATGTCATTCTCATTAGTAATCTTGTCATTGGTACATGTTTTAAGAATTGAAATGTCGTCAGCGTAAAGTATACATTTGTCAGGAATGGCATCAGGGAGATCATTTATGTAGAGGATGAATAAAAGAGGTCCGAGGATGCTACCCTGCGGAACACCATATTTGTTTATTTTTTTGGTGGATCTGTATCGTGTCATTATATTCACATCTTTATTCAAACTTGAAATTTCAACACACTGTGTTCTGTCATTTAAATAGGTTTTTATCCATGACAAAGCTGGTCCTCGGATACCATAATTTTCAATCTTTTGCAGAAGTAGTGTACAAGTAGTAGTGTAAGTAAGTAAGTAGTGTAAGTAAGTAAGTAGTGTAAGTAAGTAAGTAGTGTAGTAGTGGTACAAGTATATGGTACATTTTACGATGAAATTTTCTAATAATTGAGGAGTTACGTTACTTATTTACTTATGTTACTTATTTGGTACCCTTAATTTACACAAGATGAAATCCGCGACTTCGTCCGCGTGGGTTGAAGTTTTTGGTTCCCGCAGGAGCTCTTTAATATTCCGGGATAAGTTAAGTCCTTGAGTTAAGTCCGCTTATAATGTTCTTTCCAAATTTCAGCCAAATCGGGTCAGTTGTTGCGCCGTGAAGGAATAAATTTGCAAACTCACATTTATAATATTAGTAGAATTTGGATATTTTATTCACTACCGTGCGAAGCCGGAGCAAGTGAAATAGTTTCTAGTAAAGTAAATACATATAGTACTTTCGAATTTTTATTTTTATTTTCATCCCTATTTGAATATACTTGTAAGTAATACAAAGATCTGTTATTTCATTTTATCACAAAAGTTCAGATAATATAACATTGACGAGACAAGACGATCGTGTCACAAAAAATATATAAAAATAAGTCAGTGAATACGATTTGGCTACGTTGAATACCTATCTTATTCCTATTTTGAGGAGATGCTTGATAGAAGATGAAAGTTTGTCAGTTAACCTCTTCTTTATTTGCTGCTATTTAAATGGTACGTGCCAGCTGGCTGCTAGCAGGGACATTATTTCATTCATAACAAAGAAGTTAGTATCTTAGTTAATACTTATAAATTAGTAAGTTGCTGGTTATTCTACCAGGATCTAAACTTTTGACAGGCAAAAAAATGTGTGGAACAGCTAAAAGAAATGAAAAACGAAATCTTTCTCTTTCAAGCAATGTTTGAGATGTTACAGTACATGAACCCACCTCGTTCATAACTATGGTGTCATTGGTAACGTACGAGGTGTAATTCGAAAAGGCTGTAAAGCCTCAACTAGACTTTACTTTTAACTAGCCCAAATTCAGAATAGAACACGCGAACATCCCGGAAGAAAAGACAGCAGGACAGGAAATGATAAACACAACTACTTAACTACTTTTAGTTTTACCTTAATTATTTATAAATCTTAGATTACGCAGAACCCCAACTTTTATACATCTCTACTATCAGTCACCTTCTTAAAATGTACTACGGGCTTTCGGTCTATCGCAACAAGTAGAATGAAATAAACGACACCCACGGTTATTTTTCTATTTCAAAGATCAAAATTTAAGTTGCAAAGTTCAGTCTGGCGGAGATTGTATGGGTCGTTTCACTCAGTCCTCCAGAATTTGTTTTCTTTAATGTTGTAAGTTGAGAAACTCCAACTAATCTTAATAATATTTGCATTATAGGCGCTGTTTGTTTTCTCTGTAAGTATTCGAGCTCTGAACATCAATCCACGCTAATATTATGAATCAGAAAGCGCTCCTGCTTCGTACTTTGTGACTTTAGGCGCAAGGCCCACAGACGGCAAGGAAAAACGGCTTCCCTCGTTTTATCAAATGAAAACCCAGCTTATTTGGTTTGATATACGGTTGAAATTGTTATAATGTCCATATCACTCTGTCTTAGCCGCCATTCGGCGTGCTACACTTCTTCTCGCCGCGACATGCTGGGCCCCTCTAGAGACCTTAACAAACATACAAACAAACTTAATAGTATTCCCTACATCCAGGCGGACGTACTACGAGGTCATGGACATCATCTAGTCCATGATAAAATGAAATTCGGACATTTCTTTACTGACTTCGATATTGTCTTTAAGCAGAATGTACAAGAAAATGCTCAAGGCAAAGATGTATTTGTTGCGAAATCCGATTTGGCCGCAACAATGTATTTGTTTCAGAACTTTTTGCAAACATGCTTAACGTAAAGCACTTCAGTTTTTAAGTAGTTTTGGACGTTCAAAGTCTAGAAAAAGAGTCGGTATCAAGAAAATGACGCAAGTTAATGCGACATCAAATATATTGTTAGTATTGCGGTCTTCACAGCTAAAGAAATTATTATCATCCTGTTTTAATGCTCAATTTCACGTAGCTACAAAATCCCCAATTTGAGACTAGACCGGTGATTGGTGTAAAGATACCAAAGGACAAAATCTTAAGTACACTAAGCTTCCAAGAAAAGCAATCGCTACGAATTTTCGTAAGGAAATATCAGCATTTTCCTCGCTTAACCTTTATACAGATACTTACTAATGATTGATAACATAAAAATGTTGGTACCAAATGAAGCATGAATTTAATGTTCACAACCATTACATCTAACGTTTATTGAAAACAAATAATTTTATGCAATCTCAAAAAATGTAATCAACTTTGAAAAATTATGCATGAATTATTACTTAAACTTTAACTTTATTAAATTAAGCATGAAGTTTCAACTTTGGAAAATTTCGACGACCTCCGTGGCGTAGTGTGAAGCGCTGTTGTCTTAACGTGTGGAGGTCCTGGGTTCGATCCCCAGCAGGGTAAATTTGGAATTTATAATTTCTGAATTTTCCCTGGTCTGGTCTGGTGGGAGGCTTCGGCCGTGGCTAGTTACCACCCTACCGGCAAAGACGTGCCGCTAAGCGATTTAGCGTTCCGGTACGATGCCGTGTAGAAACCGAATAGGGGTATGGGTTTAATATAACTGCCATGCCCCTAACAGGTTAGCCCGCTACCATTTTAGACTGCATCATCACGTAACATCAGGTGAGATCGCAGTCAAGGGCTAACTTGTAGTGAATTAAATTAAAAAAAAAAGTTTTTTATTTTTGAATGTAAATAAACTCTATATAGGTATATTTTTACTACTAATTGTAAGTAGTATTGTAATGAAACAGTTTATTATGTTTACCTTTTGGGCAAGAGCAAAATCGCGTCATAGGCTGCTGCAGAATCAAATGTCATTCACACTACCTGAATGCTTGGTATTCATACAATAATATCTAGTTAATTACAAAATGGAATGGTTGACATAAATACGTTCTGCTTAATTCAATATAACAATTGGGAAACTTTTAACAAGGTTTCGCCGCTACAATATATTTTGTCGTGCATTTAATTTAGCATTCGGAGTGAGTGCTGGTGTAATTAAATCGTTGACTTTACCAGGTCAGAAAGTTAGCGTGATCAATGACGAATTCAGTTTATGACAAACGCAGACGACTGGTTTTTGTTGAAGTCATTTTTTATTCAACAATGACCGTCTTTAGACCACTGAGAAGCGATCCAATTTTGGGCCGACCATCGCTTGAACGTTAGCATTTTCACACGTATGTTCTATCGTTTTTGCGTCAAATTGGATCGGTTGATAAGAGCTAGTAAGTTCAAAGCATGACTTAGACCGAATTTAATTAGTCTGCTGTGTATTTGGTTGCATCATTATACTTATCTAGTTACTTGATATTCTAATCTTTTGTACATTGGTGGTAGTGAATTTACTCATGTGTTGGGTCACTGTTACTTGCCAAATTCCTGGCAGAATTAACCTACGTCGTAACCGAAACGAGAGATTGAGAATGCGAGTTATCAGTAACCGTAACAATAACATGAGTTTCATTATTCATGTGGGTACTAAACTACTGTACACACTGTCATGCACGGGACCAAGGTTGTTGCTGATTGACTGACAGACGTAGCGTGTGACCAGCTATGAGCGTACGTAATGGTGAACGACAAAATTGTGGTTTCTTTACTTTTTTGTTCATTTTATTTAGACCGACTAATGACTATCATATCGGTCGTCTGCTCTAGGCTCAAGTTCGCCAATCAGAGCAAGCTCGGACAAGTTCGATGTTTACAAAACTCTTCAGGCTATTTCTCTTTTGGAGAGTTCATATCGAAGTTTTCTTATATTTTCTTTTTGTTTGTCTTTACATGGCGCACGAAAATCACTGATTGAATTCTGAAAGTTATCCTAATTGTTCATTTGATTAATTTTGCCGATAAATAGATTTACTTATTATTTGTGTAGTTTTGTGTTGTGTAGTACCGTACCTAAAGTGTTCGTTTTCGTTTAATTGTATATCCGGATACCTACTCCTTGTTCTTAGGGAAAATAATTTTTGAAAAAGGATGAGCAAAAGATACCTATCCAAAAATGGTAGTCTCTTCATTATTAGGAGAGCGAGTAGGTATAACTTTAATTTGATGTTAGTTTTACGTTGAAAGACCCGTAAGTAATGATATTTTATAGTGAGCTTTACAAAAGATTCTAATGGAGTAATAAAGCAGAGATTACTCGAAAATTGCCCATTAAGAAGACAAAAGGCTAGTATTCGTAGGCGAAATATTAAAGGAAGCAACTTAATTAGCTTTGTAAATTATATATTTAAACATCTAAGTTTTAAGTGGTGTAAGGTTGCAATAATAACACGAAGTCATTGTTGCAATCTTAACTTTGGAACTATAACACGAAATTATTGTTCCAAAATCTTTTATTTTTGTTGAGAAGGGTCTTCGAGTACTAACAGTACCATAGAGACACGCACAGGTCTTACACCAGCAGCCGGCATCTTTATTGATATTAACTAAAACTAAGCTTTATCTACTTTGACATAACGGCGACGCGCGGCAAGCCTAAGTGCGGTCTTACCATTAAGATGTTAATAGTAAGACTTGGCTCTATTTCTTTTTTGCGCTGGCCCTAAAGAGAGGGAATTATTAAGAACTCTTTCATTCTTGTTAGATAAAGTGAAGATAGTGCATGACATTGGTATTAAAACCGGCCAAGTGCGAGTCGGACTCGCGCACCGAGGGTTCCGTACAAACCTGTAGTAAGTTTTACGATTTATGACGTATTAAAAATAAAAATTACGTTTGTTGTATGGGAGCCCCCCTTTAAAATTTACTTTATCGATATTTAATTATTTATTTTGAAAGATATACAAGTTAATATTCTGTGAAAATTTGAACCGTCTACCTGTTACCGTTTTTAATATTGAGCAAAAAAATACGAAAAAAACACGTTTATTGTATGGGGACCCCCCTTAATATATATATTTTTTTAATTTTTAGTATTTGTTGTTATAGCGGCAACGGAAATACATCATTTGTGAAAATTTCAGCTTTCTAGCTATCACGGTTTATGAGATACAGCCTGGAGACAGACAGACAGACAGACAGACAGACAGACAGACAGACAGACAGACAGACAGACAGACAGACAGACAGACAGACAGACAGACAGACAGACAGCGGAGTCTTAGTAATAGGGTCCCGTTTTTACCCTTTGGGTACGGAACCCTAAAAATGGACGATTCTGGCTGCGATGCGATTGCAAATTGCTGTGAACAGGATCCGAGAACAATCCAATGAGCATTCCATCGCGTTTTTATTAGCTTGCATTACCCTTAGAATGTGTTTGCACATCCCGACCACCCTGATAGATTTCGAGTAGTGAAACTATGAATGTCAGAGACCAGATTACAATCGTACACACCCTTTAAATAAATGTGTTTCAGTTAACTGCCTCGTTGGTCTAGTGGTTAGCATGTTCGACTGCGGCCGACGAGGTCTCGGGTGCGAGTCCCGGGTCGGGCCATAATTAAGTATTGAGTATTTCTGGCTAGAAATTCCCAGTACTAGCCCGGAGTTAGGAAGTTGGCGGTGTTACACCCCCGTGCCTCGGAGAGCACGTTAAGTTGTCGGTCCCGGTTATTATCACTAACATGATAATATTTTATAATTTTATTACAGTGCTTCACACACGAGGAAAGTTTCTACACGAGGAATTAGTAAAACGCAAAATGTGTCATTCCTCGTTCAAAGGGTTCCATCGAATATATATTATGGCCTTTGAAAGTAGTTTCGATACTGTAATATATCGCTACTGGATGGTATAAACAGTGGCGTAAAAAGACTGGATTCAAGATGCATATCTCAAGTTTCGGCATTGGCAGGTAAGTGAACCGTGGCCGAGTGGTCTAAGGCGCTCAGGGTGCGATTCCCAGAGAGACGCAGGTTCAAATCCTGCCGGTTCAGCAAATTTTTGATATGTATTTAAGTAAGTTTAGAAACATGATAATAGTCGTCAAAGCCCGCCAACCCGCATTGGAGCAGCGTAGTGGGTCTAAGCTCTAATTCCCTCTCTCCTATGAGAGTGGAGGTCTGTTCCCAGCAGTAGGACGTTAATGGGCTGTAGTGGTTTCATTTAAGTTATGTGTAATGCGGAACATTTTATAACTTGTTAAAAATGGACTGTACCTACCTATCACAATTTTTAACTAAAGCAGTTTGGTGCAAAGGACTTGTTAAAGTTTCATGCTTTAGACACGAAATTAGCGACGGCCGAGCGACGGCGACAGCGGGGCGATGGAATCCGAGAGCTGGCGACGAATTTCGGGAAGGTCCTTTAGGCAAGCTGAAATTGTGAAAAAATATAATTTCGTTCATTGGCGAATCCAGTTCTGCCAGTCTGATAGAGCGTTGCTTTGCGGTTATTTCGCTACTGCGCAGCATATAACATTTGCAAAAAAAAACGGAAAAAACACTTTTTTGGCAACTTGATTTTTTTATCTTTAAATTTTATACTTATAGAATTCGAAAAAATAAATCCCAGACGTTCTCGAAATTCGTCGCCAGCTCGCCGACTAATCGCATCGCCCCGCTACCGCCGTCGCCCCGCTACCGCTAGTTTCGTGCCCGTACACTTAACGTCACAGTACATGCTATCGATTTATGTTTTGCAAAATCTAACATCATTTTCGAGATGTTCAAACTCGTGCTAAGCCTCTAAAAGCCCGATTGAATCGTACGTCCGTATTCAAGTTTCACGAGCACGATATCGTATGTTGCGCAATTTTATGCATCTGCAAGAGTAATTTTCGTTGGGTAGTTGTTTATATATTACTCGCGCTGGAGCTGTGATTTAACCCTTTACGCCATTCGTGCTAGTTTTGCTTGCACACTGTGTTTTCGTAGTTTTTCTCGTATTTCTGTGACTTTTATTTGTTGAACACAAAAGAGAATGTTATTTATTTATTTAATATTTTGTACCAAACTTAAAAACTAAACATAAACATTTAAAGGACATGCACAAGGACAACTTGTCTGTTGAAGAGATTTCTTCCAGCAGCCCTAGAATGAGAATAGTGAAAAATACATACTTAATGCTGAGTACTTACTTATAAACTAGAGAACCAAAAACATTTTATTACGTCTTATAATAAATATCATATAAATATATATACAGAAAAAAATATTTAATAACATACATAAACAAAAGGTATACATCCATACTAATATTATACTTAAATGCGAAAGTTTGTCTGTCTGCTACGCTTTCACGGCCCAACTACTCAACCGATTTTGATGAAATTTGGTACAGGGACAGGTAACATCCCGGGGAAGGACATAGGCTACTTTTTATTCCGGAAAATTAAAGAGTTTCCGCGGGAACCAAAAAACCTCAATTCACGCGGACGAAGTCGCGGGCATCAGCTAGTACAAAATAAAATAATAATTTGTAACATAAGAAGATTATTTCGGAATTATAACAGTTTGCTGCTTGCTCTAGCTTTTCAAAAGAAAGGCTAAGATACGTGTAAAAACTGTGTAGACTTAATTTGATGTACGATCTGAACTTTATTAAATTGTAAGATTTTCCCAACTAGCGAGAGCAGGAAATTAGATAATTTTAATACCTACTTTGATAACAACTGCTCGTGGACACTATGATTAAATACTTTCCTCTTCAGATACATTTCAGATATTAAAATTTGCTGAAAATTTATAAAAAAAATAAACGCAGATTGTTTTTTCAGGATTATAAGTAAAACAGTGGGTGGTCCGAGTTTGTTGTTACAAACTCACATACATAAATTACATTGTTTACATAAATTGTAGATCCTAGAATCGTGAATATTGTAACTTTGTAAGTAATCTTATTCGAGGCATGTAACACAAATAAGCCCAGCAAAGTTGATTGATAACAATCAACAATCATATGCAAATGATGAAATAATAGCACCTCTTCTCATAACATAACTCCTTAAACAAAGTTAAAGCTACGCCGGAGGCTTGCGTCATCAATCATGTATGGTGCATGTATGGTGGTACGAACTACGAATATTAGCAGAGAGATATCATGTTACTGGAGGAGCAAATCTGGGACAATATATCAGTAGCCCGAGAACAGTCAGCGCAACTCAGCTCCCTTCACAGCTTTTGCAACCTTTAATCGATATAAAGATCCAAGAGAAAGCTTTGTAGCACTAGACCCTTTTGCAGCTTGGGCTGCAGTCGTTTTAAAATAGCACTTCTGGATTCCAGAAAAAGAAAAAAAATCTTTAAAAATAAAAAACTGATAAACATCCCTACTAATTATAATAAATGCGAATGTGTCCGTCTGTCTGTATGCTACGCTTTCACGGCCCATCTTTTCAACCGATTTTGTTGAAATTTGGTACAGGTAAAAACTCTGTATGAAAGCCGCGAAAGCGCCGCCCTGACTGCTGCTCCTATAATTTACTGATTGAAAACAAGTGCAACTGCTATCGGGTTTTTTTGTACGTTTCGGGTGTGATTGCACGCTCTAGTTATACAACATCTCCTTAAATATTAGGGGAAATAACAAAGATCGGTAGAACAACATTGAATATAGAAATATTTGCATAATCAACTGATTCCTTATACACGTCGCAGAATTCAGATCACGCGCCGCTCGGCAGAAATATTTTAGTTGATTCCGAACGCAGAATTAGGGAAAATCGGGAAATCGGTATTCGTCGCACCGAATGCCGATGCGAATGGAACAAATTGCCCGATTGAGATAGTATCGAGTACGGGATCGGTCTCTATTCGCGATTTTGGGAACCCGCCACACGGCATGACTCAATCTGCAACGTGTTTGCATTCGAATGCAAACCTGGCGGGCCGAATGTTAATCTATCAGTGGCTTTTGTCCATAGATATTCCTGTTGGAAGGTGCTGAATGAATAGTAGAGATAACTATTGGAATTTCTTATCTAAATCTTCTTTTTCAATTTCTGCAGAGTTTTGATTGAGTGGCATCACTACACTGGTACTAATTCAAAGCAAATTGCTTCTAAACTCCAGAAAAATCGTCATACCTCAACATATTGGACATTATCTGCTTCCCTGTAGGTACAAATATAATTTGCTAGATGATGCCCGCGATTTCGTCTGCGTTGATTAAGATTTTTTTATTTCCGCGGGAACTCCTTAATTTCATGATAAAAAGCATATGTCCTTCCCCACGATGCAACCTACCCCTTTACCAAATTTCATCAAAATTGGTTGAAATTATAGACAGTTATAGAGTAGCAGACAGACACTTTCACATAATTATATTTTTATAGTATGGATCTGTTAGGACTACATTTTTTATACCAAATCCGAAAATTTTTATTCTTCATTTTATTGAATCGAACAGGCGTTACTTTGCGGAAGTCCATGATAATGAATGAACGAGAAGTTTAATTCGCTATAATCCGCCACAGCAGACCAATCTACTCGTATGTGGTACCTACAGTGCAAAGAGTGTAAAGACTTTACAATCGTGCATTGTCGAGTCAACATCTCCTGAAGATGCTCCGGTTTCGGAGTGAAACGTACGTTGAGGGTGATTTGGGGGATTTGTGTGGTGTGGTGCGGTGCCGGTGCGAATTGCTGGGTGGTGGTTGTTCGCATGCTATTGGCGAAGGACATGCACTGTACCACATAGATTGGTCTGCTGTGGCGGATTATAGCGAATTAAACTTCTCGTTCATTCATTATTCTTCATTTTATTATCTTCCATGACATAGGGAAATAGAAATTAAATACTTAATTCGATACGAGCAAATTAATTTTTATTGGGACAGTCAAGAAGATTTTTTTATCTCCATTTCATTCAAAGTTTAGTCATACTTGATAAGGGCTATTAAATTATACCTACTATTTAATAAAAGTCCCTGAAAGTAATATAATCTAATACTTTAATATTTTGGTCGAATTACCGAAGATCGCCGATAGCGCGCCTCGGGAAAGGCTATCAATAGATGAATGGCTGCTGATAAAGATGATATAGTTCACTTTTTGTTTAAACGTTATTTGAGAGTTAATAATAATCTTAAAGGAAGGTTTGGTTTCTTATAAGGATTTCATTTTGATGTATTTAACGTGACACATTTTGTATACTGCGGTTGTGCAGTAAAATGCTAAGTATCCTTGCACCTCGACTTCTCATAATCGGCTATACTTTTCAAACCGGAAGTCGTGATAAGTGATACATAAAACAAGAAGTCTTCGTACTGGTTATTTAAATGTTTTTGAATTTTAACTATATTTTTTTTAATAATTTTATATTCTATTGCTAAAGCTTTGCATGCTAGAGGCAATCTACCACTGTTCATCAATCTCCACTAAACACATGACCGGGCTGATAATCTTTTGAGCTCTCAAAAAATTACTAAGTACGGGTAAAGGTTATTTAAGTTACTTTGATCCATAAAGGGAAGATTCGATAGCCGTTGGGGTTTCAAGGTACTTGACACCGGAAAGCATAGTGTTGAACTACCTCCCCACTAGGTAAACGAATGATCTCAAGCTAGTAGCTGGGAGCCGCTAGAAGCAAGCGGCACAAGGCCGTGCCATACATGAGATCCATGGCTGTGAGGATCCATGCAGGAGACCTTCGTCCAGCAGTGTTTCTATAGGTTGCGACGACGAGGACGTACTTTAATGCAGGTCGGGTTTAATCTAGTCTGTTTGTTGAATCTTTTTATCGAGTCTGTAGTCTAATTAAAGCATCCCAGCGCTGCATGAATACTAACTTGAGCTACCTTACTAGAGTTAACTACTAACCTGCACTGTGTAATATATTCATTGAAGCTTCGCGAGTTGCTTTCATCTGCGTGCAAAACGTGAGATGCAAAAGTTTAGCATATAAATAAATGTTATGGCTAAGATACGTGCCTGGTTACTCGACGGTCTGTTTACTTCGTGGCATGAGAGCTCGTAGGAATTTTGAATAGATGGTTGATAAAAGCTGAAGATTTAAAGAACTACCAGTTAAAATTCCTAAGTATATTTTTATTTAATAAAGTTAAATGTTTAGACTGACTCAGTTTCTTTAGCGAATTTTCTGTACATTAAAATTCAAACTCAGGCGATTCTTTATGAAAAAACTCGCATCAATATAGTTTTGGTAGGGGGTACATAGTGCTACAAACACAGATACTTAATAAAAGAAACGAAAAATACTGACACTTTCATCCATCTTCCTCAATAAATCAACGCCTGCAAAGAAGAACTCTATCTGTAAAATTGTATCTCAGTTTTTGGCGATTTTAAGTTTTATCTTAATGAAAACGGAAAAAAATGATCAAATTCAATATTGCCAAAATCTGAGATACTTCCTTGCAGATGTCGGAATAATTGAAAAATACATAAACCAGACATAGATAAAGGTGGCAGGTCTAGTTTGTCTAATCTGAAGTAACCATTGATGAAGTTAGTACTACCATACAAACTTACAGCTTTTATTAAACAAAAACAAAAACTACCAGCTCTCGGTGCGTCAGCAGCCTTTACCCGAAGCCAGTGTTGAAGTGAACGGGTAAAAGCTTAAAAGAATGTTGTTTTATTTCTAATTGCAATATATTGGATTCTGTCTAAATAACGGCCGTTGTTTCCACTTTATTTTCCGCGTTGTTTCGTTCTATTCGTTCTTTTATTAGAACCCATTTAACTTGTATAGTAACAGTTTATAGTTTAACGAGATTTCCTATATTTCATTAGACTACTTTTCGTTCTAAACATGCTGTTTAAATAAATATGGCTGACTAGCTGATGCCCGCGACTACGTCCGCGTGGATTGAGGTTTTATTTATTCCCGTGGGAACTCTTTGATTTTCCGGGATGAAAAGCCCGAAGAAAAATGAAATTCGTTAAAAACATCAAAATCGGTTAAACGAATTGGTCGTGAAAAAAGCCTATGTGCTATTCCAGACTATAATCTATCTCTGTGCCAAATTTCATCCAGATCCGTTCAACCGTTCTGGCGTGATTGAGTAACAAACATACATCTATCCATCCATCCATCCATAGTATCTGATGCAATAATAATATATTAGTATAGAAGTACAGATTTATTTATTTTTTATTGATAATTAATAATTTATTATTGATTGAATTAAGACTGATCTCCATGGTCGCTTTCAATCAACATAATATCACATCGTTAAGAGTATGATGCATTTAGCATTACTTACATTACTCTTTTGCTAACTAATCGAAATTTTAAAACAAACTAAAGACATTTGATATTTTAATTAAGTATATTATGCCGAAAATTCGTTAGTTTTGATTATTATTAAGACTTTGTGCAATTGTCCTAAAATGGAAATGTTACAAGCATGGATGAAGGAATGTTACAAGGGTCATACCGTTCAAAATAAACACAATTTAACTTTATCATTATTGTAGATCAAAGTTTACTATTAGACCAGGGTAGAAGCCTTTAAAAATAATAAAAAGTGAAAAAAAATAATAGTAGGATGAAACCCATTAGAAAAGGAGGGGAATATTATAAAAATGAAAGGAAAAATAATTTACGGGCGATCTGAGGTCGGGAAGGGGATGGGGGGGGGGTTTTAAGGGTAAAAAACGGTTTTTCTCGATTTCCGGCAAAACTAAAAGTCCTATCGAAAAAAGTCAAATGGCAAAGTTGTAGGTAATAAAAAGATCTAAAACTTTTGTATTTACACTTTTTTCACATAACCTCAAAATTTAAGTGAAAAATTCAAAAAACCAAGTTTTTGATTTTTTATTTTTATCTTTTACAAATAATTTTTTTTTTTAACGAAATTTGGTGAAAACTTACCTTTTTATGTCCCAAATACGCTGTAATTTATTTGAGTAAAAATATTTATTTTTTCACCTTATTTTGAATTAATATCGAAAAAGCACCCTAATTTTCAATCGAAAATTCACCCGTCAAAATATCAGCTTTTTTCAAAAAGTTGGTATGTTTTCTGTTCGTTGAAATCTCTACTTTCCGATGGTGAAAAAAAATATATATGTTACTGTAGTAAATCTTCTCAGAAAATGCAAATATCGAAAATCGAAAACTCGAATTCGAAATTTTTTTTTAATTATTATAAATCATTTTGAGCTATTTATTAAAATTTACACTTTAATTACTCGAAAAACGTTAGATTACATGTTAAATTGATGCTTTTTCGATATTAATTCAAAATAAGGTGAAAAAATAAATATTTTTACTCAAATAAATTACAGCGTATTTGGGACATAAAAAGGTAAGTTTTCACCAAATTTCGTTACAAAAAAAATATTTGTAAAAGATAAAAATAAAAAATCAAAAACTTGGTTTTTTGAATTTTTCACATAAATTTTGAGGTTATGTGAAAAAAGTGTAAATACAAAAGTTTTAGATCTTTTTATTACCTACAACTTTGCCATTTGACTTTTTTCGATATGACTTTTAGTTTTGCCGGAGATCGAGAAAAACCGTGTTTTACCCTTAAACACCCCCCCCCCCCCCCCCCCCCATCCCCTTCCCGACCTCAGATCGCCCGTAAATTATTTTTCCTTTCATTTTTATAATATTCCCCTCCTTTTCTAATGGGTTTCATCCTACTATTATTTTTTTTGGTTTTAAAAATTATCGACCCTGGTCTATATCCAATCATTCTAGTTTCAAATTTAAATCTTTATGTTGTTATCATAGATAACAAAACAAATATTATATCAATAAGATTTTCAAGTTTAAAATAAACTTGTTAAATATATCACTAAACTCTGGTCGATAAGTCATATCCGGTGTCCTTTGCTAAAAGTTCTGCAAAAAGACAAAGCTGCAAATTGCAGAAAGCGTCTATGTCTTTTCATTTCATCTTCGAAGTAATGACGACTGACTAGACATCATCCTTTCTTCTTTTTAGATTATTTGTCCTTTGTCCTTACTCCTTAACTTTTCCTAAATCCGCAAGTTGGTCTCCTAGAGTCTAGACCGACGAATTGCATTTTTTTTCTTTTAGAATGCTGAAATAATGGATTTTCTGGTAACTTTTGAATTTTCGTAAGTTTTTTTCCTGACTGATTGCGCCTGATTGGGGCGAAAGTGTATAAAAAAATTACTAAATGTCAATCGGTCTCAAAGACCGACGAAAATGTAAGGGTTACGTAAGCGGGAACTAGATGATAACTTAAACATAAAATAAATACGAAGTCTTTATTAAAGCAAATACTCCAAGTATTTATTTGTAGCAGGTATATTATTTTTCATCATGATCTGTGAACATTTGAGATGAAAGAACAAAAGCTTGTCGTTTCATCTCAAATCTTCGCAGATCATGAAGATACATTATGTACTTGGTACCTACAAATACAACCGACGGTATTGAATACAAATGGGGTAAGTGCATTTGTAGAATGCCGTTTCAAGCTCTACTTTTCCCGATACTCGTTTTCAAATGAGCTTTAAATTGTACAACGGAATTGTGTACTTTTCCCTGAACGTGGTTTGAAATGATCCAGTAAAATCTCGCCCGTTCCAGGATATTCGAGGTCGTCATGCGAGCGCCGTAATCGTGCCGTTTGGAAAATTATCGCCCCGTGTTAACACGCCGCTGTGCAAACTGCGTTCGCTTAAGCTAATTTGTGATTACACGTGTAAGCCCCGCTTAAATACACGCGTTTAGTGATATTTTGACTGTTGGCTTCAATTAGACCAAGATTTGCTGCCAGTTTTGCGACAAACCCAGCTGTGGCTAGCGGAAAACCTGCCATATTATATCCATTAGACAACCTGCCATCCAATATGTTTGGATGGTAACCTATGATAGATGGTATGGTTGGTAGATAACCTACCATCCAAACATATTGGATGGCAGGTTATTCGATGGATCTGGCAAGAAACTAAACCACTTTCGTATCAAGTTTGAAATGATCCATGTCGAGTTTAGAGCGATCAGGGGTATGGGTACAGATAGAATAATTACTTCGTATTACTTTATTAATCTCTGATAAAGTGTACCGTTGAAGCGTTGATGCTATCTTCACATACCACAAGATGAGATCACATGGCAACTTGTGTGATAAGTCTTGGTTAGTGGACTCTATCATCGGTTCGGGAAGTAAATTCTACTGAGAAGAGCAAACATCGAATAAACTCAGCCGCTGCTACCGCTGAGCTTTGCGTCTGGTCAGGCCTCAAACCTTAGCTATTTCAATATTGATTGTTATTGTAACGGTAGGTATTTGACTAGTCGTACGATTGGCGACGTCTTATCTGCGACCTCGGTTTAGGTCGTGACTTTGTGAATATTTCGCAGATGTTCATTTCAAAACAATTCTCTATAGTGGGTACGATTGTTTCAACTTTCCGGGTATAAAATTTGAGAATTAGTATAATAAAAATATTTCCATTGAAACGGTTGCCTGAATTGAAATTACTGCGTATTTTATGGGAAGGTAGCCATTTTGTAATGCGAAGCTGAAGTAGCAGGGCACATAGTTCGAAGAAACGATAGACAATGGTACCCTGAGTACACAATAGAGGTATAAACTTGAGGTTTTACAAAAAGGGGTTTTTTTCTTGAACGTAGAATTTCACTATGAAAATATGATTTTTAGAAATTACACCCGAGTGAAGACGAAATAAAATTTCATGATATATGTATACACATTAAGTTATCTACATACCTACTCAACTCTTTACTTTAATTTATTAGTAACTAGCTGACGTCCGCGACTTTTAATTCTCGACTAATAACTCTTTAATTTTTAATTTTTAATTTGCCTATGTGTTATTCCAGACTATAATCTATCTCTGTGCCAAATTTCATCCAGATTCGTTCAGCCGTTCTAGCGTGATTGAGTAACAAACATCCATCCATCCAAACTTTCGCATTTATAATATTAAGTAGTATAGATAAGTAGGTATACGTATAGTACAATCGAATTATCTAGATGTGTGTCAGGATTATTTGTAAAGCAAATAAATGTGTTAAGTAACTAAGTATACGTTTTTTAATTTACAATGGTCACATAAAGCATAATTTCATGCGGTACCTATTAGTCATTTAACGAATTTTCAATTACGTACAGTATGCAATATGCAATTATTTTGCTCTTGTTGACATTATGTTGCAATTAAAATTTTCATGGGTTTACAGCAGGCTTATGTCAATATAGCGATAAAATTAATGTCAATAACAAACAGTATAATATCGATAATCTAATCGACTTTCTCATAATACCATTCATTTGTGCCAATGCATACGTAACAACTAACAAATGTCTCAAACAGATTTCCCGAATTTTCTCCAGAGATACCACTCCGACGGCTTGCAAAAATTAATTCATACATGCGAAAACAAACCTTATTGTATTCAAACAAACGTTGGATTAGCGTGCTCGCGTAGAAAACATTCAGCGTTTGCGGGAGGTTTATTAAAGTTTCCACTTTCAATGGCTGCAATTAACATTTTGTCGCCGTCCGCTAGAGACTGGCGGTTGTTAAATTGAACCCTATCACGTGGTCCTCTGTTAAATTTCCCACTGGTTTTAACTCTGAAACTAGAGACTGATTAACTTGACCGAGCATAGACTTAGTTGGTTCATAGCGAATTCTGAACTAGCAGAGGAACAATTTTGAAGTTCACTGGTTATATGAATTTATGAAATTAATAGCGCGCAATTCGGATCGATCATCATCGATAATTTAGGAGATCTCTCATTACAATTTACAATATACTTATTAGGATCTTTAAGCAGTCAACTATGCTAATAAAAATGGATGAAAAAGACCGATTCTGATCATACAGTTGATTGATTAGTTGTTGTCAGTTGGATGGTTTCGTTCCGTATTTCCAAAGTTTTCAATAAGTCTTCACCAAACTACGCTTAGCTCTGGTGGCTTTCCTTGTTCAAATAGATAAACCCTAGTTATCATAAATTATTGACTATCGATGATACACTAATACCAATAACGAAATAGTAACCTTTAAGAAATTGGTTCAAAATGAATAAAACATTTGGGCAAGATATTCAAGAGAACATACAAAATCGAACATAGCCGCTCATCTCACAGGAACGTTGTCAGATAATCTTCAATATCGGATCGACCTTCCTCGTTTCCTATATTATTTACTTTATTAAAAATTCATGACGCACTCTTCCTTCGATGTTTTATTGTTCCTCCTGAACCGGTTAGCTTGAACCCCTCGGATGCACCTGTTTTGAATTAACTTACCATTCGAAGTCATTCTTCCGTTTATTTGGACCGTTTTGCATTTTTTATTCTATATTTATTAGCTGACGCCAAGGGAGGCCGAGGGATAAATTAGGGGAAGCCTAGTTGCCAATTCATTGGGGTCCGGAAAATATGTCAAACGTTCGGTTCAGGGATTACGTTATAGTTTAATGAACCGTGATTGTGTTGAGCACCCCACTAAATCCGATTTTTGACGGCTACAATGTAGGCTAATTTATCTCAAGTGGCTTCATTTTTTTTAAACGCATATGGCTGTGTTTTTGTATACAAATTATGCACATGTCGTCTGTTAGGCTCAGATTTTATTTTTATTACTTTTTTATACTTATCTACGTGTTAGTTTTTGTTAGTTTTGAGTTTATTTTTACCCTTTTTTGTAAAAACTGCTTGGGTTATTTGGACTAGTGACTTTTTGCTTCGCTTAATTCACATCACCAAATTTTGTTTTCCCCAATGTTGCGAATTTTAATCATGTTCGTTGTTGCTGTCGTTAGTATATTCCGTATTTAATTTTGGCACACACAAAACTATGATATAAAAATATGATTAATTCAATGGATTCATTAAATATTATAACTGAAAAGGGCATGAGAAATATACCGTTTTATAATATTACTAGCTGATGCCGGCGACTTCGTCCGCGTGGTTTAAGTTTTTTGATTCCCGCGGGAACTCTTTAATTTTCCGGGATGAAAAGTAGCTGATGTCACTCTCCGGGCCCTCGGCTATACCCATGCCAAAAATCACGTCGATCCGTTGCTCCGTTGTGGCGTGATTGAAGGACAAACCAACAAGCACTTTCGCATTAATAATATTAGTATGGATGGCTTAATAATATTAGTTGTCCGTAAGGTAACTGTGTCAGTTTGTTCTACAACAGAAGTTTACCTAAAGGAAACAGAAATCACTACGTTTAAATTACTAGTTCTGGTTATTAGTATAAATGTACTCGCTTTGGACTCGCAAGTCGACTTTAAAGCTTTGTATATCTGCCTGGATTACGTTGCTACGTTCCAACTTCCACCTGCCCTGTGTTGAATCCGTATCAGTCATTCTCATTAGCTAAATGTACGGGTACGTGTAACAAGAAAAAGATGCATGCTTAAAGGAATCAATAATTGCGACTTGAAATTCCCTGCGTTCCTTGTCGTTATAGTTCTTACGTCGTGGACATACTTGCAAGATTTATGAGATATAATTAAATATTTATAATGTATTATTACGTAGCATTAAATTATTAAGAAATCATACTTTCGAGATTATAATGTCGACTAAAATAACCAAATGCGAAATGTGTTTGTTTTCTTCAATTCCTAACTCCTCTTAAAGGGGGTCACCGAAAACAACCAGAGGTATTCGGACGTGAAAATTAAAAAAAAACCTTACCGGTTCCATTGAACGCTCCAGTGACCTCTTATGATAACCAAGAATTGGTTCAAATTTTTTGATCTGCTGCTCAAAACGTATTTTAGTGGAACAACAACTGGCATGGTATTTGTTGAATTTAAAAAGGCGTCATGGTACAAAATTGGTTTGCAAAAGTGCAAAAGCGCCGAGATAAATTAAATATACCTACTCGTATCTGACAAAAACAAACGGCCATCGGATTCAAATAACTGTAATGGGAAAGGCATTCGTGTAAAAAAATAATTGGTTCTCCCATAAAGACCGCCATCTATTTCCGACGAACCAGAGTTAACTTTTTTTTCGGGAATGTTCTAAAGCCGTTTGTTTTGATGATGTTCGCGGCATGGTTAGTTAGAATCTGATTCAGATACCGCGGAAAGGGTGGAAAGCGCGGAATTTTGGCAGTCATTAAATATTGGGGCCACTCAGTGGCGGTTTCTAGAAAGCTCTTCATTGATCTAATTTACCTAGTGAATAGGTATAATCAATAAACATGTGAGACATATTAATTCCTACAAGCAAAAAAATAAATAAATTACATAAGAACAAAGTTATTTACTTAATTAATAAAGAAAAACAAACATTTGATTAGTTAATTGATTTAATGTCCAAATTATTAGGTTTGACCGTTTGAGTGAGTGTGGTAACTTTTAACGAGAATTTTAATTTTCGTTTCTTTCATGCGATAAAATATTAAAATGGGAATTGATTGAATTCCCCAAGGCATAAGATTTTCCTCTTAAAATAATACTAGCCGTAAAAATCTAATATGGACTTTTGTATTCCAATTTACAATAATTGGCAAATCGTGTAACGTTATAAAACAAACAGTTGTTGTGCAAATACATTTTTTCAGTGTCACTTGTAAATTACCTACGTGTTTTGCCTTAATAAGCTGGAATTCATTTAGCGGAAACAATACACAACGGTATTCCGAGTTCATTGTTAACTGCATATGCTAGAATTACGTTACGTTTTGTTTACACGTATTTGCATTTAGATCGTCTTTCGTGAATTTTAATTGAGGATAAATCACTCCGCGTAATCAAATTTCTGCTTTTGGTGGTAAATTGCGACGATGTGCGACCTTATGTAACCAATTTGGGACGACGTCAAACATCGCGGGGGCGCTTTCAATAAAGGAGGGTCCTTTACGGAAAGTTTCGTTAAATTTCGTATTCCACATTTGCCGTCGTATTATGCAGACGCCTTCGATGCTCCAACAGAAGCCACGTCGCTCGTCCGTCCCCAAAATTTCCTTACTTACTTAGATCGCCCGCAAAACACCGATTTGAATACTTTTGTCGTCAACACTAGATTTCCCTAAATTAACCTCTCGGAAATCAACTCCGGGCTTAACTTGGCAATTAAATTGAAAATAAGACTAAAATTTAGGCGGAGAGAGAAATATTTAAGGCAAACCTATGCTCGATCGGCTTTACATCGAGGGACGAATAGCCTAGTTGCGACAACGCATATATATCAGTCGATTGCGATTGTCAAGCTACCTACATTAACCCAACTGGATAGGTGACCGAATTTGGAAGTCCGAATTTGGTATTTTCGTTTTCTCGGTGCCTCGGCGTGTACGTTAAGCCGTCGGTCTCGGTATCACTAACATCTGATAATAATCGTTAGTAACCTAAGAGTTGAAATACCTCTACTTTTAGTCAAGTCGTATGCGAAAGGACCTGGCAACCCACCGCATTATTATCCTAAGAAACCCCTGCCATTATGTGATTAATGGTAAGGGTTAACGATCCTCAGCAATGAGGAATACGACGCAGACCTACCTCAATAAACATGAGAAATTGACTAGTTTATCATTTAACAAATGTTTTTGTATTCAGATTTCGGAGCTAACTTAAAATTATGTAAGACTTTTATGAGAAGGTAACTATGATAAACTTCTATTAAATTCTACAAGGTATAATGATTATAATTTAAGACAGCATATGTGAGGTCGAAGTTCCTTAACTTTGAAAATAAAGTTACCGACCACTTTTAGACGCTTTGATATTCCGTTTTGCCTAACTAAGCTATCAAGAGCGTTGCTCAAAAGATTTAGTCAAGTATAATCGAGGGTAAACTTCTCCAAGTGACTGGGGTATTTTGACTTTTTTAGAGGATTATTTTCGCTTCTTCGGAGATCATTGTCTTCGTCCTTAGTTTACACGGTATAAAAAATAGAGTCAGTTCATAACTTTTATTTTTTATCCATATTTGACAGGCCTTTAAATTCAGGCATGTTTTTTTTAATCAAACGATTGGTAGTGATACGTTAGTGAGCTCATGATCCATTAATAAGTGTACCGTTAAATAGGCCACAAGCCACAACCGCATATTGCCTAGACAAGTGCACTTGTCATCGATTTTGTAGGGACCTGCCGCAAAAGTGTATCCACAAAAACGCTTTCAACGTGCCGCACTATTTTACTAAATTAACCGAGGGGATCCATAGACCACCTGCTGGTGTTATACTCGTACATTCGCCGCATAGGGGGCGCTTCTGGTCTCAGGTCTTTGTTGAGTCCAAGATCCTAGTTCTCTTGTTAGCATAGAAGACCAAATCAGCTATAAATATCAAATAAACATAGTTAAGTAGGCACGCCGGTGAAGCGTTTATAGCCTAGTGTTTATGACAGCCGACCTCCTGTACCTACGGGGGCGCGGGTTTGATCCCCGGGCACGCACTTCCCAACTTATTTTTTTAATTTTTATTATTATTATTAATCTTATAAAATTGTGTCACATACCACAAAAACCATTTAATTTAAATTTAATTTCCGTAACTTTTCGAAGTTATAGAAATTAAATTTCACTTGCTGCATAACTGTGAAGGAAAACATCGCAAGGAAACCTACACGCCCGAGAGTTCTTCATAATATGCTCGAAGGTGTTGTGTGCAGTCTGCCAATCCGCACTTGGCCAGCTTGGTGGACTATGGCCCAATCCTTCTCATTTCGAGAGTAGCCTCGTGCTCAGTAGTGAGCCGGCAACCGGTTGATAAGAGAGGTACTCCGAATCTAAACCTCACCATCCTCCAATTTGAAGATAACGCACTACGCAAATCGTCTGGAACATAAATTGCTCCAATTCAAAAGCGCGGTTTCAACCAGCGATCGCGGAATTTACATTCTGGGTCGACGAGCGATGCAGTAAATCATTGTGATTTCATTTAGCCTTCAATTCCTTTTTACGTATTTCACTCATTGCTTTCACGTCTTAGAAGAACGGTGTCTCTTATATGGATTTATCTGGTGGATTAGGAAGTAATCCTCTATTCGGTTCTGTTTTAATTTATATTCTTACTAAATAATTTCTTACAGAACTACTTAAATATCCATACTTAATATTATAAATACGAAAGTGTGTCTGTCTGTCTGTCTGCCTACTACGCTTTCACGGTCCATCTGTTAATCATTAAAATCTTTACCGATTTTGACGAAATTTGGTACAGTGATAGGTTGTATCTCGGGGTATGACATAGACTAAGGAGTTCAGGAAGGAGTTCCCGCGGGAATTGAAAAAAACTATCCACGCGGACGAAGTCGCGGGCATTATCTACTATTTGTATACACGGATAAAGACCTTATGTACTATTTTTAATATTTAAGCTTTGTGTACTCGCCGTTGGTATACCGAAATACAATAAATAAATAAATAAGTATTATAAAGTATCTACCTATAGCTAACTTATTTGAATTCGTATTTTATTTCTTAAAAGTATTTAAACTACCTTTGTCAAGTCTGTCGTTGGTCTTATAATTGAATTTTGAAGGACTTCTTTCTTCAAAGATATGAAAAATATTGGATCAAGACAATTTCCTTCCACGCTTCATTTTTTGTATTAGGTAGGTACTTAAGTACCTTGTCAGGTATAAGGCAATTTGGTTATTTCATGTGCCCACGAAAATAATCAATTGCAATTTGGTTCTTTCATGTGCCCACGAAAATAATAAATTATTGTCTTGTATTAAGTAAGACGACCTTCCTGGCGTAGTAGTGAGCGCTGTGGCCTTATAGAGGGAGGTCCCGGGTTCGATTACCGGCAGGGTCCATTTGGGAATGGGTCTGGTGGTGGGTGGGAGGCTTCGCCCGTGGCTAGTAACCACCCTACCGGAAAAGGCGTACCGTCAACGTTCCGGTATGATGCCGTGAAGAAACCGATTAGGGGTATAGGTTTAATATACTCGTAACTGCCGTTCCCTTACTAGGTTAGCCCGCTGCCATCTTAGACTGCATCGTCACTTACCATTAGGTGAGGTCGCAGTCAAGGGCTTACTTGTAGTAGAATTTAAAAAAAAAAAGTTTTTCTATGTAGTACAGTTGCGGTTTCAAGTATTTAGTATAGTTTTTAGTAGCCTATTTTAGTCTTCGGTATTTCTGCATTGCACCTAATTGGGGTTTAGGGCTTACGTGCCACTTTTTACATAGTTATTTAATACAACACGTGTTCACGGAATGCTTTGAATTTTTATTATTATGTACTACAACTTCAAAATACTACGGGAAACGTTAGTGATCCCTGTTGAAAATGCCCTGTAAAATAACCTGCAGTTTAGATATAATAGTATTTAATTTAATGACAGCGCTGAATTGTTCGAAACAACTTCAAAAATTTAAGTGTAGTTTGCATTACATAATTTAATCACAAAAAATTACTTCGGAATGTTGTGATTCAATTTGTACAACTCATGAAAAGTAGCTCCTAATTACTCCATTTTATATCAAACTAGATGATGCCCGCGACTTCGTTCGCGTGGATTAAGTTATTTTTATTCCCGAGGGAACTCCTACCTACCCCTATACAAAATTTCATCGAAATCGGCTCAATTCAACCTTAACGGTAGCGTAGCAAACAGGCAGACACACTTTCGCATTTATAATATTAGAATGGATCTCATAACTCATTACACTGCACACTTTGTAATTTGTATAACAAAGTAGAAAACACTTACTAAGTACCAACACTACAGCCCATTAACGTCCCACTGCTGGGCACAGGCCTCCACTCTCGACGGAGAGTGGGAATTAGAGCTAAGACCCACCACGCTGCTCCAATGCGGGTTGGCGGGCTTTAACGACTATTATCATGTTAGTGATAATAACCGGGACTGACGGCTGAACGTGCTCTTAGAGGCACGGGGGTGAAACACCACCGACTTTCTAACTCCGGGCTAGTACTGAGAATTTCTAGACAGAAAAACCCAATACTTAATTATGGCCCGACCCGGGACTCTAACCCGGGACCTCGTCGGCCGCAGTTGAACATGCTAACCACTAGACCAACGAGGCTTAGTACTTACTTAAGTAATAGTCAAAAATATTTTTCTTTTCTTTACCTTATTTTAGACGTAATGACGAGAACGTGCCACTTGAGGATAGTTTCTTTTAGACAAAATTTAAAATATTTGCGCTCTCTCATTTATTATTTCATGACCTCTTAAAACATCTTAAATATTTAAGTAAAGCTTTAACTGCAAAATAAAATATGTAAGAAACCATTTTCTTTTGTTTTAAATAATTTCTTATTATTAAAAAAATTAAAGCAGTTTTCACTTCAGCATTTTTGTTATGAATCTATATCTTTACTAAGTAATATTATAAATGCCAAAGTTTGGATGGATGGTGTTTGTTTGTTGGTTTGTCCTTCAATCACGCCTCAACGGAGAAACGGATCTGCATGAAATTTGACACAGAGATAGATTTATAGTCTGCAATAACATATAGGCTACTACTTATCCCGGAAAAATTATGAGTTCCCGCGGGAACTAAAAATCCTCAATCCACGCGGACGCGTGAAGTCGCGGGCATCAGGTAGTAAGTAGTAACTAGGTAGGTACTTAGTAGGTATAAAATATTGCGCTTCAGTTTCTTAAAGAGTGTAGGTAATAAGTGTTCATATATTTAGTCAATTTAGTAAGAACTTTAACATTTTTAATTGTTGTATAATTTTTAAACTTTTATAATGATAAGAATAAGAAATACCTATAAAAATCTTAAGCAATTTCTATTTTCATCTTTAACAAAGGTTCTTTTATTGTACCGCGGATTTAGCATTTTAGCCGTATGCGCTATTTTACCCAAAAATAAACCGTAATAGGTCTATTACGTACCTAACGCACGTACCTAGTAGGTATTTTAAAGAAGCAATTTTGTGGAAACTGATTTCTCTTTCTAGAGACGTGGTAGCCCGTTAACTCATATTATGCAGATATAATTTGGGCTGGTGATTTATTTAATATTTTAAACGTGACTTATTTAATATTTTTACTAGATGATGCCCGCGACTTCGTCCGCGTGGATTAAGATTTTTTGATTCCCGCGGAAAATCTTGAATTTCCCGGGATAAAAAGAAGGGATGAAGCCTATGCCCTTCCCCAGGATACAACCTATTCCTGTACCAAGTTTCATCAAAATCGGTTGAATAGATGGGCCGTGAAAGCGTAGCAGATATACAGACAGACAGACACACTTTTGCATTTATAATATTTGTATGGATTGTAGAAGGTCACGCACACTCTATAGTTTCGAAAAGTAAGAAGTTTCGAAAAGTTTATTTAATTTAGTATTTCTTTTATTTAGTAAGTAGGTACATACTAAAGGCCTTAAAGAGACTCACAGTATCACAAGAAAACAATTTAGAAAATCGATGTTGATAATCGCTTGAAAACTGAATTGCTTTAAGTGCCCTTAAATCGCGATCCTCCTAATCGTATTACAAATTGATATGTTCATAATCTGATTATTTAGCAGTTAACTTAAACCTTCGTTTCTTATTTGTGAAATTAGGTCAAAAACCTCTTCGTGGAGTGTCGAGTTCAAATCACGCACGTAAATTTTTAGAGTTTTAATCAATCAATTATTATTTGTTATACTACTGTAAAGTACACGTCGTGAGAAAACCAAACCTGCATGACAGACATTATCCGCAATGTTCTTATCTCATAGGTGTTTAGAAATAATGAAATTGCAATTTGAATTTGCTAAAAAACCGAACCTGAACCATAACGGTCTAGAGACCGTTAACCTCTGTACCAAGTCACTCTGATCGTGAAGAAATCTGTTATTCTCAAACCAATTCGGTTGAGGAAACTTGACGTTTAATTTCATTCCCGTCCCGCCAGTCTTCATTGAATCGTTTATGGCACCGCTTCTTCAATTAATATCGAATTCCGTCCCCTTACGTTTGATTACTGACAGCCTTTTACGGGACGATGACATGACTACAGATTGCTGTTTTGATTTTTTTTTAATTTACAAATAAAATTGTTAATGTTACATTTCTGACGACCTCCGAGCAATGGTCAATAGGAGTGTTGCCAACCGTCCCGTATTTCACGGGACGTAACGTATTTCATGCATAAATTTCAATATCCCGGCGAGACAGCTCATGTCCCGTATTTTGGTAATTAGGTATACAGTAGGTAGTGCGTAGTGCACACAGACCAGTTAACCAGAGAAGTGCGTACCTAGTTTACCTAACACTAGGTATACGCTTTCTTTTATTTTTAGCATTCCTAGCACAAATTGTAACGTCGAAAGGGTGTTTTCGCAAATGAGTCTAAAATGGACTGATGTTCGTAAAAAATGCACACCAAATTTAATTAGAGCCGAACTGCTTACCATGACGTTTAATTACGATTTTGATTGTCTCTTTTCATAAACATATTAAATCACAAAAATATTACTTGCGTGCAGTACAAAGTCTGTAACAAAGTATAGTTTTAAGTCTAAATAAAATACCTAACTAAAAATGCAATGTCATTTTTCTGTCCCGGGTAAAAATTATAAATCCCGTAGTTTTTAAGATTCTTAACCGTTTGTCCCTTGAGGCTGAAAAAAAAGTTGGCAACCCTAATAGGTACTCTTTCGCAGGAGCAATTTTAAAATATGTAGTTTCTAACAATGATCTGATCTGGTGGGAAGCTTTGGCTGTGACTAGGCTTAATTACTTATATGAATAGTCGTAATTAGGTTATTGATTTCTTTACTAATGATGCTTTTTCTTGTTACAGGTACGCATATATTTCAAAAAAGGAAAGGACGTAATAAATTTGCTAATTATATTCAAGAAGCGTGATCTTAATTATAGGTAACAGTAATATTAAGTACTTTTTATTTATAACGTACCCAAACGGAATTCGCGTTTGGGATACATCAAAACGTTTTCCAGGAAAACAATTAACTTAATGGGTTATAAAAAAAACAAAATACAAACTGTGGCGGACTAAGGGGCGGAGGGAACAGTCCGCCTCGGGCCTAGTCTCCAAATCCTCGTCTGACGAATCTTCGTCATTAAAACCCAAATCAGAGCATAATAGTAAGAGATAGTTTACGATCGTTTATATGTAAAAATTTAGCGCTCGCTTCGCTCACCCTTATGATCCTTCCGAACAAGAAAGTCCATCAACAACACCGGTGCTTCATTCAGTGTACTTTCCCGACGTATATGTATTATGTATTTCGCCGATGAACGCAAGGATATCATCTGTGATAAATTGAGTTCGTAAAGGTAGTAGGTATAGTACCTACGTAACTTCATTGCCTAAATAACAATACATCACGTCGAATCGATGTGACACGAAAACCTATAGCGTTAAGGAAAACCTACGTCATGTGTATCCATTTTTCATGACATAAAAGATAACTAAACCTACTTTTTGCGAAGCGTAATTGTGATTTATGATTGTTATTATTTCGAAAAATGGTAAGAACTTAAAACCGCGCACGTGACAATTTCGTTTAAGTCGATAAATGTAGGCTTATGGGTAAACTAGCTAATGCCCACGACTTCGTCTACGTGGATTGAGGTTTTTCTACCTCTCTCCCTGCAAGGTAGAGCGAATGATATCCGGCGGGTGGCTGGCATCGATTGCATTCGAAAAGAAAAGAGCATATTGGCGTTACTTAAAAGAGGCCAACAGTGGATGCACAATGGCTGAAGATGATGATGACGATTTTGATTCTCACACAGTAGTAAAATAGGAAATATATTCACACTTGATTAGATTTTTACATACAGAATTTTTACTAGGCAGAAATCTTCTATGGAACAGAGAAATGCAATCGCTACCGATATCACTCAGCGTACCTATACATAATTCAAATACAATAAAGCGTTATGTTTCTATTACATTTGCTTTCGACGCGGAACTTGGTATTGAGTTACAGACCATAGAGTTGTAGTTTTCATACAACAGGTTATGTAAAAATGCTTTCACCAAATAATGTGCAAGCCGTAACTAACTAATGTAATTTGCATTAAAAACAATAATCCATGAGAGGTACTTCTTGTAATAAAAATTGTGATAATATTATTGTTAGACAAAGTAGAAAAAATATACCGCGCCAATTCAAACAAAAAAGTAAGAGTGATCCACGCATTGTCACCAGTCGGATTGCTGTTTTGTGAGCGACACAAGTTGTAGTACATACTACATATTATGCGGTAACTACATAATTATTGAATGACGAGAAACATGAATGCCCAACGTTTCAATCATTACAAAAACTTTACAAATGCCGCGATCTTTTGTAAAAGGGTCTCTACTGAAAAACATATTATAGCCGATTGGTTCTCTTGTCCTCAGTCAAGATGAAGTCGATGCGAGAGATCATAACCTCTAGTATATAACCACTCTCTGACACTTTGCGAGATAGCCTGTTCCCGTTTACAAAACACATAACGAAAATCAAATACAACAAATTGAAATGTATCGTGCGGGGCCAACGCAAACATCAGGATCGAGGCGTTTTATACTGGAAAATTCAAAAGTACAATATTTATTGTCTCTGCTACTCCCCGACTTGATAAACAACCGGTGTTATTCTCTATGCGACTCGTTTTAAGTGTAATTTTTCGGGCAGTCCTAGGTTTTAAGTCGGTTTTTAAGTTTTTTTTGGTAAAACAAGAAATCATGGAATCATAAACAGTACGTGTCTCGTCTCACAAAAAACGATACTAAATAAGTAAGTATAATAAATAATGTTTGCTCATGCATCTATAACTATGTACCTATCTAGGTATAGGTACCTACACTATTCCATTCAAAATCACACGTTAACACGTCATACAAACAAACAATTAAAATATTCCCGGAATATATGCGATTAAAACAATTTGCGAACTCGTAATTTTCAAACAATTTGAAAACAATTTAATAAAGGCCCTCCTTCGTACCTAAAGCGGTGAGTGAATTTGTCGCTTACAAATGTCATTTTGGGTCCCGGGCCCTTAAATAAACAGTTCTTGTTATTCTCCGTCGTCCGTTTTAACAATTTGCTTGCTTATTAGGCTTTTGTTACTTGAAAAGTTTAGAAGCTCCTTTTATTGGTTTGTTTACGGAGATCGCACACGGCCGCAGAAAGCTCAGAAGCCGTAGGAAGTGCATTTTAACATTTCTGAAACGACGTCGATCTCATCGCATGCGTCAACAGAATCGACGCGGCGTCAACTGAGATCGGCACCGACGTTTCTTTTATTTGCTTATTAAACAAGATCGCTTTAAGCCGCAAGATTTGCAATAAGCGAGATTTTCAGTTCTGAAAATGCAAGTTAAGTATTATCGCCATCCCTGGCATTTCTTCGACGCGTTCACTGGGACTGATTTTGAGCACATACATCAGTATTGACTAATGCGTTGTCATGTACCTATATATGTTGAAAGGTAGGGAAGAAGCGGTGAGGAATACGATACAGAGAGAAAATATGTGTTGCATGCGCTTGTTGAGCCGTCTTGCGGCTCTTACTTCTTAGTATGCGATCACCTTTCGCACTTGCAAACTTACGGAGCTCTCTTTATTGGCTTATTAATTTAGTAGGTCTCTTAAGAGGTCGCCGTTCGATTAAATACGATAGAGCAACTCAGACGTCGTCGTCGTCGACAACGAAGTTACTTAGAGTATTTCTCTTGATTATTTTTACTGCGGACTCAGTATTTTTTGAATGGCAATTTGTACTTTATTTGGCCATTGAGTAGACGTGGCAAAGGCCATTAAGCTTTCATATCTTTAAATAAAGTAGTTAAAAAGCAAAGAAAGGTTGGTTATTTGTGTCTTTTCTTTAATGCTTACTATGGTTTTTAGGGTTCCGTACCCAAAGGGTAAAAACGGGACCAACATAAACCGTGATAGCTAGAAAGCTGAAATTTTCACAAATGATTTATTTCCGTTGCCGCTATAACAACAAATACTAAAAATTAAAAAAATATATATTAAGGGGGGTCCCCATACAATAAACGTGTTTTTTTCGTATTTTTTTGCTCAATATTAAAAACGGTAACAGGTAGACGGTTCAAATTTTCACAGAATATTAACTTGTATATTACCTTTCAAAATAAATAATTAAATATCAATAAAGTAAATATTAAAGGGGGGCTCCCATACAACAAACGTAATTTTTTGATATTAACAATAAACCTCTACAAACAAAGTTAGTTTTGCGGTTCATTTCGTCTTGTTTTTAATACGTCATAACTCGTAAAACTTACTACAGGTTTGTACGGAACCCTCAGTGCGCGAGTCCGACTCGCACTTGGCCGGTTTTTATTTATTTCCAAGACAAGGCCTCTATCAAAACATTAAGAAACAGTGTATGGATCAAAACATTAAGAAACAGTGTATGGAGCCACTGGATTCAGAGAGCGGTGTAAAGACATCCGTACAGGAGACCAATGTATCCATACTCCATACTAATATTATAAATGCGAAAGTGTGTCTGTCTGTCATCTTTTCAACCGATTTTGATGAAATTTGGTATAGACTCTATACCAAATTTCTTCCAAATTACTTCCCAGGAATGTAACCTACCTCAAGAAAAAAAAGGGAAGGAAAAAATAGGGAGTTCCCCCGGAAATCAAAAAAACTTAATCCGCGCGGACGAAGTCGCGGGCATCATCTAGTTTATTATATTTTAAATAGCCCAAACACTAATGGCTGGGTATGTCCTTTCCCTGCTTTCCGCATTAATACATTGAAAAAGAAATAAAATACATTGAATTTTCATCTACAATCATCTCGAAAACTCTTCGTTAAGACGCAAAGGCCTGTATAGTAGCTTAAAATATAGCACTTACTTACTTACTAAGAAAGTCCGTCAAAATATTATCATAATTTTTATCATTCAGCAGAATGATGATTCTCCTAATAATACTTCAAGGAGAGTTGGCAGAATTTGCATAGTATGATAATAAGTAATTTCACTGAAGATTCCTAACGCCTACATTTCTAAGTTTATCTGCCGTGCACCTAAGGCGAAGGCTACATTAGGCTGTGAGGTGATTTACTTCAGTTACCTATTCTGTCATGTAATTTTTACTAAACTATCAATACAAAGGCCTCCCTGGCGCAGTATTGAGCGCTGTTGGAGGTCCCGGGTTCGATTCCCGGCTGGGTCAATTTGGGAATTTATAATTTCTTAATTTTATGGCCTGGTCTCATGGGAGGCTTTGGCCGTGGCTATAGTTACCACGGATATGAGTTCAATTTAACTGCCATAACCCTTACAGGTTAGTCCATTACCATCTCAGACTGCATCATCACTTACCATCAGGTGAGATCGCAGTCAAGGGCTAACTTTTAGTGGAATAAAAAAAACAATCTCGAAATAATTTTGACCGCATCTGTCAATTGTTATCATGATTGTTTAGTTTGACATGCTTTTTTTTTTTTTTTTTTAATCCACTACAAGTTAGCCCTTGACTGCGATCTCACCTGATGGTAAGTGATGATACAGTCTAAGATGGTAGCGGGCTAGCCTGTTAGAGGCATGGCAGTTAATTAAACCCATACCCCTATTTAGTTTCTACACGGCATCGTACCGGAACGCTAAATCGCTTGGCGGCACGTCTTTGCCGGTAGGGTCCCCCTAAAATGCCCCTGAAAGACCCTAAAAACTTAAAAGGCATCGATTAGTCGTCGTCGTCCAGTCAACCGATAGAAGTCAACTGCTGGACGAAGAACACCCGCAAGGATCTCTACAAGACACGATCTTGTGCCGCTTACTTTCAGCGGCCCCCAGCTACTTGAGACTTTTAACGTCATACAGTACTGACTTGAGATCCATGAAGTCCATGTTACTTGAACCCTTACTGTAGCCACGGTAGATTTTTGTAAGCTCTACCTTTGTCGTGTAGCTTATCGCGGTCTTATGTATCCTAAGCCTTACCTTTGTGGACATAAACAGGATCCTCCTCAGGGATTGGATTCCCTCTCGCTGTTTGTTCACGACATCTTTATTTGGTGGACTGAAATGCAATATATTAACTCACAACTCTATTTCGATACCCGACATATAAAAGGTAGACAAAGTGATAAAAACCTTGGGTGTGGTCATTTTAATATCATCTATAGGTAATTAACGTATGCTTATAATATAATAAAACCGTAATAATAGGTCTTTGATTATATGGGAGTATATAATCAAAGTAATAGGTCTATTGCGTGCATATTTTTTTTAATTTAATTATTTTAATTGAAGCTGAAATTTTCGCTCAGTCTGTCTGTATTTTAATTTTCAATGCAACTTGGCAACTTTATCTATAACTCTAGGTAACCATTATGGATTTCACAATAAGAGTTCTTTCGAAATATGTAGTGGATTTGACTTGATTTAATTTGAGTGGTGGTTTTGTCGTTTTTGACGTTTTAAGTAATAAGGTAAGTCCACCCCACCCAGACGTATCCGGGTAGGGTAAGTTAGTCTTCTTTATAAAACTCTAACACTACTGACGGGCAACTCACAGCGTAAACCGGTGGGGCTTTCTTTAACGTAGATGTGCCCGAACGAATGAAATTTTCACTTCGTTTGTTTTCCTCGCCGCAGAGGGCCTGAGCAGAGCAGGTTGCCCAAAAACTAACATTTGAGGGAAGCCGGATGGTTCCAAATGTCGCCGATGGGAAATCCCATCGGGTTTGCGGCTAGTCAAAAGTTTACCTGCAGCCCGAGTATAATCAGCGTGTCACATCTCTCTTGCTCGTCCTGTCAATAAAAACGCCACGAGAAAGCGGGTTAACATGGAAAGAATATGACAGTTTAGTTACTACCTCTAAAAGTCTAAACGGTATCACGATAGGGTGGTCGTTACCTCTCACCAGACCATACCTGATCCAAAAAATTTATGAATTCCCAAAGTGCATGAGCGTGCCAGGAATCGAACTCAAAATATCTCAAGTAGGTCGTCTTATACTTGTAAGTTCAATACAAATACTCGTAGAAGCCGAAAAAATTTAAGTCGAGAAAATACCGGCAAAGACGTGCCGCTAAGCGATTTAGCGTTCCGGTACGATGCCGTGTAGAAACCGAATAGGGGTAAGGGTTTAATATAACTGCCTTGTCCCTAACAGGTTAGCCCGCTACCATCTTAGACTGCATCATCACTTACCATCAGGTGAGATCGCAGTCAAGGGCTAACTAGTAGTGGATAAAATTAACCATACCATTTTATTGAACTACCCTCAGAAATCAAGCCTTGCAACCACTGTCGCGAAATTAGGAGCGCTATTAAGCCGCGCTCATACTGTTAATCAGTCGCGCCGGAACGTGGGTGATTCGCGACGCGTATCCCAGTGAAATACTGCCTACGTGCCGGTACGTCCGGTTAGATATTAGGGTCGACGTAGACGGGCCAGTCGCCGAAGCCAGAACGCGAATGAATTAAATCATAATTTTACGTCAACAGGTTGCGTATTTTTTATTGCTAGGCTTGAAGACAGTATAATACCTACTTAACGGAAAGCAATGATAAGGTCTAGGTCCTGTTCATTTATAAATATAACTAGCTGATGCCCGCGACTTCGTACGCGTGGAATAAGCCTTTTTAATTCTCTAAATTTCCTGGATAAAAAGAGGCCTATGTGATTCCCCGGGATTCAACCTATCCCTGTACCAAATTTCATCAAAATCGGATGAACAGATGGGCCGTGAAAGCGTAGCAGACAGACAGACACACTTTCGCATTTATAATATTAGTGGATTATTTGTAATCTGGCACTGTAAAGTAAACGTGTGTCCTTGGCTAGTGGCTCGTTTACGCAAACTCGACCGATATTTTAGACGGAGAATTCCCGCGACGTTGACTGCGTAATATATAAAATAATTTACCTTCTGTGGGATGTTTACGATCATTCAAGTTACTTTATATGACTTCCTGTGTTATGCACCTTTGCCAGTAAAGCAAATACGTCAACAAGTCTCTGAACGGATTTCCGGTTGGTATGGTATTTGATAAGACGATCTCTAATTTCTATTTATCTAATTGGCTCGAATAAATTCACTGATGGAAAGCACTTTAGGACTTTAGGACATTTGTCTTATGACTTTCGCGTAAAGAACCCTGATTGAAATCGTTTGGAAAATTGCCTATGTTACCAATTTTAAAGCTAGTTGTAAATGAAATGAAATGTGGAATGAAAGTTTAAGTGACGCCTCTGTTAATATAATATTATGACTATTTTTTTTAAAGCAACTTAATTATGTTGCTCCTCTTTATGCGGAAAGATTTACCGTACTTAGTATGTAGTTATATTTGACTCCATCCAAGCCTTGTTTTTTTTGTTTACTAAAGGAATAAAAAACCCTTGCCCTTAAATTCCGTTTGTGATGAATCCTGCAGCACTAATTCGAAAAATCTAATTCCTTACAGCCTTGGTATGTACCTCTTCCCAGATTACCCGATTCTAATTAATTAGTAAATGTAAGTAGTAAGTAAAAGTAAGTGAAATTACTAAGTACTACTTACGTACATAATACTTATTAATTCTAAGACTAACAAAGTATATTTTACTCTAAAACCTGTCCTCGATAAAACAAAGCGTCTAGGTTACTCGTTCATTCACATTAGGATTGTAGGACCGCGATTATTCAAATTTATGCGCACCGACATTTACGGAGACGATCCATTTTGTGTGTAGTCGCTTCGTCCGATCTAAGTTTTAAAGAGCCTTGTACACATTAGCCAAACCTTCAAGTTCTCAAGCTATTGCCTGACCGAGCATGAGTTTCCTCTCAGAATGAGAAGAACAGAACAGAATGAGAAGATTGGCAGACTTCTCACACCTTTGAGAATATTATGGCGAACTTTCAGGCATGCTGGTTTCCTCACGTCCTGCATCGTTAATGGAAGTGAAATTTAATTGCTTAAAGTAGAGATCAGATCAACGCACTTGGTCAATGCATTCAACATTTGCCACGTGTGGCCTGTGCTGAATTTTGTAGCTACAGAGTATGTTGGCGCAATTCGGCGCAAGTTGCTTCGAGCGATCTAAGTTCTAATGGATAATGCACACTCAGCAAACTGTCAAGTGAAATCTTTTTTATAAAAATAGCGGAAGTGGTTGGCCCAGTGCCCAATGTTTGTAGATTTTTGCGAGAATGACACAATGTATAAAGCTGAGCTACATTAGGAGACTTTGCCTCAACCTGAGGCGCAGCCCGCCATGAGACAATTTTCGCCAAACCACATTATTTTTTGCCTTTTTTCTTGTATTACAGGATCTTTGCCATGTTGTCCCACCAGAGCTTTTAAAAAATATATACATAGCTCTGGGACAGTCAAATTTAATGTACTGCATTCCTGCTTGCGGAGGTGCATGTAAGTCTCAACTTATTCAGTTGGAGAGAGCACAAAGATCCCTGCTTAAAGTTATGTATTTCAGACCCTACAGATACCCGACTCATAGTTTGTACACAACAGCCAAATTACTAACTATCAGACAACTATACATCTTACAAACTATAGCTAGGGTTCACCGCACTACTGAATATAATAAATCACTCCAAAACAGAAGACGTAATCACGCAGTCATTAACACTGTCTCAAGCAATAAGACCCAATTTGCTGCAAGACAATACCAAAAACAATCAGTTTATCTATACAATAAAATTAATAGAATCCTAAACATATATGATAAGCAACTATTTCCACTTAAAAAAATGGTAACTGATTGGCTGAATAACTTGAACTACGAGGATACCGAAAATCTTTTAAAATCACAAATTTAAATTTAATTTGGTACTCAATAATTATGCTATATTACAAAACTACTCGATAGAAAACACACACACACACACACACACACACACACACACACACCCGTACACATACACAAACGCGCACTCACACAAACATACACGTACAGAACAATGCATGCTAACTCTGTCTTTTTTATTAATTTTAAATTTAACTTTTCATTGTTAAAGATATTATTGTTATTTGTACCGAGGAGGAAGAGCGGGGACCCCGAGATACAGGTTTTTTCAAACTTACTTCAGGGTTCCCGACAAAATTGTAAAACGACGAATATTTTTATCAATAAATTTCATTTTCATTTTCATTTTCATTTCATCTTCATTGCGAACTGCTGAATCAGTTACTTACTTGCCTCAAGTCGAGGTTGCTCTGGTTGCAAAACAAAATTCGATACACCTGTAAGAAGTGGTTACTCTGAAGATTTTGTAAAAGTCAGTAGTAATTCAGTCAGTTTTAAATTTAATAGAAGCTGAAACCATTTACTTAAGATTTTGAGAATAGCAATCTTCTAAGTACCAGGGGTTTCTCATTGCATTACAGTCTCAAAAAAAAAAGGGTTTGGAATAAAGGTTAGGGTAAATTAAGGTAGGGATGTTTTAAACGGCTCAATCTTGAGGTCAGCTTTTAGGGAATTTCGTCCGCAATTTACCCTACCGGCGTTCCGGTTCGTTGCGATGAAAGTGAATTAGGAAGTTGTTAGCGTCTATAGGTACTACATAGTGTATACTATATTATTATGACTCTACCTTTACGGTTTCTTTCATATTATATCTACTGGCTCATCAGTCAGCATATAACGACATTCATTGTCATTAAGTATTGTAATAGTGTTGTCTATTAACTAGTTATAAATTGTACATTTAATAGGTTGGCTCTTTATTCCTATTGACTAATTATGACGAAAAACCGATAAACGTCCACATTATTCTCATTTGTAGAAGATCCTTGTTGGTTTTTACTATCCAATGGATTTTAAAATCATTCTTCATATAAACCAATTTCATTTCCCCAAATCCCAACGTCTCTATTTGCTAAAATAACATGTCAATTAGAATTTATTATATCTTCTATTCATGACTAGGCTTGCATACCTCATCTACTCGTAGCGATCTTGCTGTAAGTATAATAGTGATAAAATAATCTATAGCCCTCACGTAAGCCCGTCTGAGAGTTCTTAGTCTATGTTCCTAAAAGATATTCTGTGACGGAACGTGTGTGCTCGCCTTAAACGGATTATAAAACTGCCTATCTATGTTCCCTACAAGGATGAAGATTCTGTATTTACCGAAGAGGATTTTATAACCGCTCTTAAGTTCCGTTTAAGGCCAAGGAGTCTATAACTCACTAGAGTTGACTAGACTCTATAGTCTCTACATTGTAAAAGGTATTTGGCCAAACATTCTCAATCCCTCTATAAGTCTTTAGTGTCTAGGCAGTCTATCGTGTTCTCTAATGACCAATTAAAGACCTAACTAAGGATAACTCATTTTACATTGCTTTGCATTTACTGTCATTAGACAAGGACAGGTAGAATCTGAAGAAAAAGAAGATTGTATACTGGGATCACAGAAATCCGAACTCTTTATCGTTAGCTGTAATACAATGCTATGTTAGCTGTAATGTAATAGTAATTATTATTATTCATGGAAATTAATGGTCAATATATCCTTTTCAATTAACTAAAGAGCTTGGCGTTAATGTAACAGTCGAATTCCGCGAAATCAAATACCGCTTACAAGCGAAGACTATAACGAACAGGTCATGAAGATTTACAAAGATACCATAATTTATAGCCTTCAGTGTTTCTTGTTTGTTCTGGTTCTAATGTTTAAATCTTAACTGATTGCCCTTTCTATACATGCCTTTGTTCTGTACATGTTACTTTTACATTCTTTTACAGTAAAAAATTTAGATTTTTGCTAAGACATCTTTATTTTCTTATCCGATAAGTTCAGTTAAAATAAATTATGAAAGGAATGGAGAATAATAAAGTATAGATATAATTCATATTATATGCTTGAATCAGGAAAAGGTTGGAAGTTAGTTCTACTCAATTGATGAAGGAGTTTGCCAAGCCAAACTAAAATTAGTAAGGCTGAGCTTGACTGCAGTTCAGAACGACTGCAATTTAGTAAAACAGTTTCATTAGTGTTATATGTTTTCTAGTCTTAATTAATTAAAGCGCACGTTATCTGGGAAACGTATAAGATATAATATCATAGCTTAATACTTCTATTCAGCTATAGGACTTAGAAATGCGAGAATGTCTTGAGTATCGTATTCTAATCGCTTAAACAAACCTTTTCCCTTCAAGGGTAAGGCACTTCTAACATGGTTTCCGTAATCCACCAGAGTCTTACATTTAATTCCGGTAAAATTAATTGCTCTTTAGTAAGCTTACCATTTTCGGTTTAATTAATTGCTCTAATATTGGAACAGACGTAACGAATTTATTGCATCGATTAAGATTGTGTATCGTTTTATGATTGTTCATTTAGTGTAACTACTTCAACTCCGTGGTTAATTATTTATGTATACATATTGATGTATATCTGTATTTTGATAAGTAACCGTATCTTTTTTTTAGGAAATTAACGAAGAAAACTTGGTAGAAAGGAGAAAGTTGATAGAGATTCGGGAATAGGGAGGTCCCAATTGTTCAGCAGTTATAGAGTATGCAAAGTACTGTAACAATTATTGTACTTTTTAGTTTTTACAGTTCGCCTTTCATATTCACCAGACCTTGAGTATAGATTGAAGAACCTAACACTACGCTGAGTCGTCGCGTCGTCCCGATATAGGGGGAATCATGGCTTCATTAGGGTGTAAAAGCACGTAAAAGGGACTCTCATTAAATTTCAGGCTTAGAGAATTCCTTAAATAGCAGTCAATGGCTAGCGTGTTATTGAGCAGATTTAAGGGCTGATTTCTTTCATCATATAATAATGAGAAAGACTATTCTACATAAGCACCAGGAGTTAAGTAGATCGAATGCAACTACCTCATTTCTATGGTATCCATCCGGATACATCTTATCTTACCTATAGCAAAAGGTACCATGCGCCAGAACCAATCTCATTGTGATAAAGGTGTTAAAGAGACTCCCATTAAATTCCAGGCTTAGATAATTCCTAAAATAGCAGCACTCAGGTTAATGGGTAGCACGTTAATGAGCAGGTTTAACGGCTGACTGCATTCATCATACAGTAATGAGGTCATCGACACGCCAGCTGCGCTCCTAATGACCCGTGAACTATGCTTGTCGTATGTTTTTTTGTTAATTAAAAGTATCCCGCTCGAGACATCCGTCATCAGAATCTATGGCTGGGTGCGCTCTAATTGATCGTAGTGTTAAACTGTTGGTAGTGCGTAAGATTCTGATGTGTGCGTCAAATTCCCTTCACCCATTTTTTGATCTTCTCGGGGTGTTTATTCGTTTATTTAAAAAAAAAATATCCACTACCAAAGCCCTTGACTGCGATCTGACCTGATGGTAAGTGATGATGTAGTCTAAGATGGTAGCGGGCTAACCTGTTAGGGGCATTGCAGTTATATTAAACCTATATCCCTTTTCGGTTTCCAAATAGCTTGGCGGCACGTCTTTGCCGGTAGAGTGGCAAGGCAGGCAAGACCAGGCAAGACCAGGGAAAATTCAGAAATTATAAATTCCCAAATTCGATCCCTGGCAGGGTTGCCGCGGTTCGAACCCGGGGCCTCCGCACGTTAAGACAACAGCGCTCAACACTGCGCCACAGAGGTCGTCAAAAATTATATTATGTTACCTATGATAAAGTATACGTAGACCGTAGACAGAGATTATATGTAGGGTACTGTAATTCATTCACAGTTAAGGTTGTACTGCTTTGGAATGAATTGCCGAGCGACATTAGGCAGTCAAAGTCTTTAAATATATTACATACTCGCTTAAAATTTAGTTCCATTAATTCCTTCATTGTCATCTATTTTTTGTTTATTCATCATCGATTTAAGTTTCAAGAATAATGGTTACTGCCTTTACAATGTATCGCCAACGTAATTCGTAATGCAATGAAATGAGTAGGTACTAAAGCAAGTTTCGCACGCAAAAAGAGTTAAGAAAATCGATTTACATCACAGAAGATGTGATTAAAAATGGTGGGACGAAAAAACCTTGTCGACTGACATTTATTCTGATGGCGAAGCTTTAATTAAAACGAAGTTTTTATCGTCAACTACAATTTGTCACAGCTCGAGCCACCACAATCCAGTGCTTTTTTGGCGTCTTATTGTTCACTAGGACTCATTGCCTTTTAGATCCCTCTGTAAATTAATCGCACGAAACGTAGCGTTTCCATTGATTTGGCTTGTTTTCCTAAAAACGAGATTTATTACGTTGGCTAGTGTAATGAAACAGGACGATTTTGTTAATTGAAATAGTAATACAATATAAAATCCCTTAATAAATATTAATAAAAATGAAAATAATACGGTTGCCCTGGGCTTCGCCTGCCTATAAATAACAAAATGGAACCAAAAGCTCTTGATTTAAAGACACATTCAGAAGCTGTGTTAAAAAAGATTTTAATTTTGAAACTTTTATTATTTTTTGGAGCGCTGGCTGTGAATGGATACACGAAATTGAGCTCTGAATCAATCCTGTTAAGGTTCATTTTACTTTGACTCTAATGTGATCGAACGCTCAATGCGATCAATCGAATTTGCAATGTAAAAACTTAGACTAAGCGTACTGGTCATGTCGTGAATTACTCTGATAATCCTGTGTGAGGAAATCGTAGTCGTAATCGTTTGTCAAACGGATAATTCGACCAATTTGAGGTGGTTATATGCCTGCACGTCAAAAAGCATACTATATGAACTCCTTAAACAGTTCGAGTTATACGTTTTAAGCGTTCAAATTAATACGATTTGCTTAGACAATTGAACCTACTATTATCGAGACCAATATTGATACATAAATAAATAATAGTTAACAGTTCAGACTAAGTACCTACACATACGTGTCTAGCAGCCATATCTTAACGGAACCCTAAAAAGGAGCCCAAGTCCCTTGACGTAAGCTATTACATTTTAAATGCTCTAATAGGAAAGGAATAATAAAGGAAGAAAATAGGACAGGTACGTATAAGAAGTTGTGTTTATACATAGAAAACGAAAAAGAATTAATAGGACCTTGGGAAGAGATCTTCAAATGCGCGACTCCCATTATTCCATACTAGGCTTTTTATGTAAACAAATTATGACTATCATTCGGTGAAAAACAAATTTCGTATTCAATTTCTTAGCCTAAAAAAGACAATATTATGATGTTTGTCAGAACGAATCAGGGTACGCCTCACTGCGAATTTATAACAACGTTATAGTTGAAATTGCTGGTTCTTATTTCTATATTTTAGGTATGACATGTTACGAGTAAAGACGGTGACTTGGATGTCTGCTTTATTCGACTAAATTCATGCCCATTCAATTGTAAATGACTAACTGCCAAGATTTAGACAGTCTTTAGAGGAAGTCACTTCAAACTCTCCAGATCGCGCCCCCATACAGCCTCGATTTTTTAAAATATGTATTGACGCTCTAAAAACTAATATCTAGTCTATCAGTGGTTTTCGTAATAATCTTTGGTTCAGATCAATCGCCAATCCTAGATTCGAAAGCACAGCGTTCGACCCCCATAAGGTAGACAGTAGACACCATCAAGCGAGTCACAGAGTTGTAACTTGTATGACGCGTTATGTCTGTCCAAGCCCTAAGCTTTCATGGCTCATGCCTTACTTTACTTACTCAGTACTTTAATCCACTTAGCAAAAAGTGACGACCTCATTTCAACTCTCCATAAATTACACGGGCTCTTATAAAATATTTTGCCACATATTCTGCATAGCATTCCTCAATCCAAAGAGAAGAAAACGAGGATGACTCAAGGGTTGCGCTTGCGCCTCAGATCCGGAGATAAGGCCTACACGAATCCCTCCGAAGACAGCCGAGCGACTCTGCAGAGGTCATTCGCTTCGTTTAGGCTCGGTCTACACTGAGCGTGGTTGCAAATTGCAATCCGTTTCACTATGCTTTGTGAGTGTGATGTGTCCGGTAGCACTTGATTACGCAATATTTTACTTCCGTTCATATTATTCAAACTGGACAATCACATCGTTTAGTTACAAAGTTCTCTTCAGAAAGTGAAGTTATTATTTCACGATATTAGATATACGCTAATGCCAATATCTATCTACTTGAAAACAACACTAGGGGTTCTTTAATTGCTTCATAATATAGGTAAATAAGATGACTGTTCGTAGAGCATAGTTACTTGGGTTGGGTGGGTAGGGGAAAACGCCCTTTGGAAGCTTTTTTGTCTCTCTGGTTGGGCAAAGTGATTGCTGATAGAGGACGTGAAAAAAATATCATTTATATCATCTGATTGGTCCGCTAAACACATTTCCGCCTATTTCCAGACTTCTCCGGTCTGATGGATACAGGGGCTAACAAATATGCAATCTTGCACCACCTACTTACTATTTTTTTTCTAAATTTTACTTAATGTCCAAGAAGCGTACTGTTTCTCGGAAGTAACCAATCCGGAGTACAACCGGACTTGCATGTAATCCAAGCCTTAATTCCTAGGTATCCCTTATTAACCTCTCCCATTTACGTCTCCCCTCTCTGTCACACGTATGAATATTTAAATTGTATAAAATGCATTCTGACAATGATTTAGAAACGCGATGGGATGACGAGGGATATTATTTATGCTTGAATAGACCCTTGTGATAAATTAAATTAATACGGTCATAAATTTACTTTGAGAAATAGTAGGTTGGTGCCCTTTTAAGGCCAATTTACATAATTAAATGAATACTTTTTTTCCTTGCTAATTTAAGTCTTTGCTTAATTGCTGGAGTATTTTTAATGTCATAGTAACTAGATGGAGACGCTCACTATGGCTCAAGAAAATCCATAAAAGAACAAAAAAAAAGTTAACACATAATATTTAATTTTATTCATGAGAAAAACCAATCCCGGCAGGGTCAATTTGGGAATTTAGGCCAAGCGATTTAGCGTTCCGGTACGATGCCGTGTAGAAACCGAATAGGGGTATGGGTTTAATATAACTGCCATGCCCCTAACAGGTTAGCCCGCTACCATCTTAGACTGCATCATCACTTACCATCAGGTGAGATCGCAGTCAAGGGCTAACTTGTAGTGGATAAAAAAATATAAAAAACTATAAACTCCAGTCTACTGAACATAATAATTAAGAACTTACTCCTAATAATTTTCCTGCATAGAGTAAACAGTGCATATACCACGGAGCAGGAAGCCAGTAAACCAAACTTTGTTGGTTCAAACTTGCCGTTCGGTGTTCGAACAATTTGATAGTGCATTCAACTATAAATTTCAATTCCACTTCTATAATTATTATAGTTAATTTGTTAACTTTCATAACTGTGCTGGGATGCTCTTATTTATTAAAGCCAGTCACATAATACGAAATGTACCGCAAACTGCGTATTTCATGAATTTGAAACTTTTTTCTGACGACCTCTCTGGTGCAGTGATAAGCGCGGAGAGCTTTTCAATCGATCAATTATTTATTTATTGCATATTTAGGTTTACATGGTGTTATTCTAGGTGTTGGTAACTTACATTAGTAGATTATTAACCAAGGGGATAAAGCAGTGTCTTCTGTCGCGGGTGACGATTTAAATCGCGAGCGTAACGAAGGACTCGAGGTTTACTCCCGAGCGTAGCGAGGGTGTTAAAAACGTAAATCACGAGCGAAGCGAGGGATTTAAGACGAGTCCTGAGTGTAGCGAGGGATTTAAGTTCACCCAAGACTAAGACTGCTTTATCACCGAGGAAAATACTCTACTTTTCGTACCATTTGCGAAAAAATTAACACAATAATAATATGAGATAAGCATTTATCAAATAAATATTATTCATTAAAAATGAGAAAGTTCATATAAAATGCGAAAGTTTGGATGGATGTATGGATGTATGGATGTTTGTTACTCAATCACGCTCCAACGGCTGAACGGATCTGGATGAAATTTGGCACAGAGATAAATTATAGTCTGGAATAGCACATAGGCTACTTTTTATCCCGGAAAATTAAAGAGTTCCCGCGGGAACCGAAAAACCTTAATCCACGCGGACGAAGTCGCGGGCATCAGCTAGATAAAAATAATGACAATTAAAAGTAAAAGTTAACATTCGAAACATTGGTCCAATTATTGATAGAGAGAGTTACATTAACGTTTATGTATTTGAAGAAAACAAAAATGCGGCAAATTCCTAGACTAATATTTTTTTATCGGAAAAAGCATCAAGCTCATACGGCCTCGTCGGTTTTCGTCATTTTATTTATATAAGTAATAATCATAACTGCATAATAAATGCGTATTCCTTTTTCAAAAAGATGTAAGTATAATGCTTTATATACAAACTCAATGGTGTAAACACAGATGTAGTTCAGTATAAATTTCGGTAAGTACTTATTCCAAATTTAAATCACATTCTCCCCCTAGAGGATGAATGAAATTCAGTTCAATTTTCTTTCCCTGTTTTTAACAGATTAAAAATGACTATTGTTATGTTCGCTTTTTGTGGCATAGAATGTCACTTTTTTGAGCAAGTGGTACGAACAATAATTTCAAAATAAGAGAGAGTCCTCAGGTTCAATTTCCGTTTGGGGCAATTTGAGAATCCATAGATTCCAATATGATGACTGATATGGGGTTGTTGCTCAGGCAACAATTTTTTTGGTCCCTTGTGAGTTTGCACGCACAGGCGTGCAAACTCACAAGGGACCAAAAAAATTGTCTGGCGGGCAAAAAGTCCGCGTAACTAACTCACTATGGAACCGCTAACATTAGCGTGACCGTACAAAGCGTGCGCGTCAACGCACGTTTTGCGCAAATGTTTTGTCCTGTCCTGTCCCAAGTGTGTTTTTGCTCTAAGAGGTACAACATTTTTACGTAGAACTTTGTCCGTCTAGAGTTAAATACGACAATTCCATTTCATACCCCTCGAAGCACTTGTCGACCTAAAAGGAGTACCAATATAGAACTCCAAACTTGATGTTTCTAACATCTCCCCGGGTGTTAAAACTGTATTTTGTATGTACTTGACTTAAGTACTTAGTTTATTAATAAATAAAAACTGAAAAAATAAATAAACAAGACGTAGCATCCCACTGAAATGCGTACCTAATATAAACTTTAGCGCTTTCCCCGGCGGATAGTACGTTGTTACTGCGAACTACTAGTAACAATGAAATGGCGATACGAGTAAAAAACTCGAACATCTTAAACAACGGACAAAGCTCATCGCTAACGCAATTTGCTTACAAAATTTTCCGTGATTTGTTTACCTTTTGTATACTCTGAGGAAAACTAGGTTAGAGCTACTAGAAAAATCGTCAGCACAACTACCGCGAAAGTGAAAAAAGAACCGGTTTAGGCTCCGGTGACTTCATTTCTATTTGCTGTCAGTAAATTTCATCTCCTCACGCAACTCAGTAGTTATATCAAATTTCACATCTAAAAATAGTAAGGCATATTCTTATTAAAGATTTACTCAAACCGTAGAGCGCTTCATTGTAGAATTCAGAGTAATTTTGGTCGCTTGTTTTGGCAACTATTTACATAAGTGTTTTATATTTATTGTAAGTTACTGTGATCTGGAAGAAATAGTAATTTAAAATCCGAATACATGTCTGTCTGCACCAAGCGCACCTTTTCGTTCCGTCAAATTAAAACGACGAAATCATTCGCTCTAATAAAGCTCGTTAAAAACGTAGAGCGCTCATTTGTAGAAATTTATAGTAAAGTTGGCAACTATTTAGGCGTGTTATATTATATATTATTATTGTAAGTTACTTTAAGCTGGAAGAAATAGTAATTTACTTAAAAGCCGAATCATCTATATCATATCATACTATTATTATAAATGCGAAAGTGTGTTTGTTTGTTGGTTTGTTGCTTTATTGGTTTGTTGGGCTGTCCTTCAATCACGCCGCAACGGAGCAACGGATCGATGTGATTTTTGGCATGGGTATAGTTGAGGACCTGGTGAGTGACATAGGCTACTTTTTATCCCGGAAAATTAAGGAGTTCCCGAGGGAATCAAAAAAACTTAAACCAATATCTGTCTGCGGTCTGAAAACGACGAAATCACTTGGTTAATAATAAGAAGCGCATACTACAGTTTACAGCCGGGCCACATGATGCATTTGATAAAAAGACCTTTTTATTGTTTTTAAAAAACCAATCGCGGGCATCATCTAGTAACTTATAGCTCTGATACTTTGTCCGATCTGTCACTAATAAATGTTGTATAATATCTTTATAGTTTATATAACATCCACACAATGCATACTTTGGGTTCGTTGGCCCGTTTATCTGTTGGATCGGACTCCACAGCCGTAGATATCGTCAATCAATTACGGAATGTCACAGTCATATATCATGCAGATGTCAACCCGACCTGAGTACACTGTAAACGCAGACTAAATGCACAAGATAGATAGTTACCGTACCGCTATTTATTTAAGCAGTTCCAGGGAAGCCGATGGTCCTACCTGCCTGAATCCCTAGGACGATTACCGCGATAGCATTGTAAATAGATCCATGTAGGAGAAAACATGCTTTTAACTATCTTGTTAACATAAAGACAGCTAAAATCCATATTTTCAACCGATTTTGATAAAATTTTAGACCCGGGGAAATACATAGGCTTTTTTTATGGAGTTCCCGCGGAAATCAAAAAACTTAAACCACGCGGACGAGAAGAGAAGAAATAATCTATAGGAGACGAAATGTTCGACCAATAAATTAAACACGTCTGGAATCTGAATAAGCGTTAAAAAATAGGATTAAAACATCACGTTGTTAGCTAACTTGCATGAGCTAAACTTTTTAATGTTCTATGTAAGTACTTAATAAAAATATCTTCACTTTCGTAGACTTCAGTTTTTTACGGAGTCTCCGTCTACTGTCATCTGTTAGTTATCTTATTACAATAGGAAGCTAGCAGTCAAATATGAATGGTAATCGAATGACTTAAGATAGCAAAACTGCCTTCACTTCTGTAAAAACCTTTGTTTGCGCAATCCCCGTCCATCGTATTCCTTTAGTCTGTCTGACACAGGACTGACTTCGAGAGTAATCTTATTGTAATAGGAAGCTAGTAGTCAAAGTTGGTACGTAATCGAATGACTTAACTCTCAGTCGGATATAGTCTTGATATTATAGTCGCATAACTTGGTATCTGCTCCCGATACTTTTATGGACTTTGTGTATTAAATATTAATGCCATAGGAGTAGTAAAAGTTGTTCGTGACTGTATCAATGCAGAATTCCATTTATGATTTGTCGACTTTACCCTTTGTTGAATTTCAATAAAATTACTTAAGTGCCTACTTGAATTTATATTCTAAAGTTGCAGAATTAATTAAGCGAATTTGGTTTTACCAAAAAAATTGGAATTAGGTGATTTTTAGGACGGAATAGTCGGGAATGGTGGTACAAAAATAATTACTTATTCTTTCATTTTAGTTTATTTTAGGAACAACATTATTTTGTTGTATAAAATTAACACAATGTTGCGATCTACCTCCATAAATAAATCTTTGCAGAATCAGACATGCTCAGTAGGGGTATGGGTTTCCCCCCCTAACAGGTTAGCCCGTCACCATCATTATTTACCACCAGGTGAGATCGCAGTCAAGGGCTAACTTGTAGTGGATAAAATAAACTGTACAAAGTATTGTAACTATCAACAAATGGATCGTTACCGATCTATAGCAGTCCGATATTCCTTTGTTTTCTTGGACATATTTTGTCGGATGAGGCCGGGGCTATCTATTTTAGCCTCCCTTATAAATCATCCCGCCTGTCTCTTTGCGCTCATGAAAAAGGGATGTTTGTATTATTTTGACCCAATATTCTCGCTGTACAGGTATCATGGTCGCTTAAAATGTATTGGTTATCGTGATTTGACTCTTAATATATAATCTAAATATATAAAAGGCAAAGGTGACTGACTGACTGACTGACTGACTGACTGATCTATCAACGCACAGCTCTAACCAATGGTTACATTTTTGGAAATTCGACCCCCAAAAGGGTGAAATAGAGAGTTTATCCTTCAATCACACCGTAACAGAGCAACTGATCAACGTGATTGCATGAGTATAGTTGAGGACCAGGAGAGTGACAGGCTACTTATTAAACCAGAAAATTAAGGAGTGCCTGTGGGGAAAAAAAACTTAAACCACGCGGACGAAGTCGCGGGCATCAGGTAGTATAGAATAGGTATCTTATATCTGTATGTCAGGACCAGTACGTTGTTCACAATATATCTTCTCACGTTCGCTCGGGTAAAATAGTTACCTCCAAATCCTTTCCTGTGGAGGTCACTCCACGCCAGTTGACATTCCGTAGTTTGGTATTTATACCTAAAGAGAGGAAATCAGTTATTTTTAGACCCCGAAGAAAACAGAGTGGTGGATGTTATATTAATTTAAACGTGTGTGTCTGTCTGTGGCATCGTAACTCCCAAACGGATGAAACGATTATGATTAAGTTTTTTCTGTTTGAAATGTGACTTGATCGAGAGTGCCCTTAGCTATTACCGGTTAACGACGACTACGATGAAGCGCTTTCCGAGCCCTACGGAGGGCATATTATATTCTTATGCGATGTCAAGATTTTAAGAAAGATTTTATTACGTTAGACTACTTCAATTTACTTACGTCTATTTATTTAAAGCACTCCAATTAGTCCTACTTCAAAAGCTGGGAACGTCAAGTTCATTTGTTTGAAACCACAGGTTTAGATTCGGGTCGTTTCATTAAAATTTATCTTTCACGTGGTATTACTACGTTGGTTTTTTTTGTTACATAATAGAGCCACTACTGATTAAATTGCACCTACAAAGAAGCACAAGTTATTTGGGCTGGTAACTATTGGAAAACTATCCATACTCTTATTACAAATGCGAGAGTGTGTCTGTCTATCTGCAACGTTTCACGGCTCATCTTATCAACCGATTTTGACGAAATTTTTCGTACAGATATGTACTTCCTTTTTATGCCGGATAAGAAATCCCACAGGAATTTCAAAACAAGTAGGTGCACGTCGCGGGCATCACCTAGTCTCGCTACAACTCAGAAACGGCTTGATCGATTTGGATGAAATTTCTTGTGTGTGTTTAAGCAGGCAGCAGCAAGGGCTTCTCTGGATGGCCCGTAAGGGCCAAGCGGGGGTACGGGCTTCGAGGCCAGGCCATCATTACCCAGGTGGGGCGCGGGGTAATTTTGTACCCTAGTGAATGTCTTTTAGCCTTGATTGGCTAGGACTTGTCTTGATGGCTAGGAGTAGGTACCAGGATGGTTTATATTCGTAATTGGACCTGGTAGGTGGCGCTGCAATCGGGTTCTAGATTCAGGGCAGGAAAACGTCTGCCGGGCCCACTAGTATGTACAATATAAAATTCATAAGACAAACGCAATACTTTTTTAGCTTTCTTGTACCTAATTAAACTGAGGGAATGCTTAATCAAGCCCATCAGATTTTCCTCTAGGAACTTGTACAAATAATTTACCATAATTACATTTTCTAGTCTAATCCCCCGATTGACGACTGCCACGCCTACCCACGTCTGATGGAATCCTTATGTCAACTTGGATCCAATAATAATTTCTTAGTGCCCGTCTACCGTCAATTTGTTTGATGTCGTTATTGATTAGGACTTAATCGATTGTGTCGTTACTTTATGTTATTAGTTACTTACTTAGTTTATTCATTAGAGACATACACAATACTAAATAATGTATCTACATCGTAGTGTCTAGACTTTTCTGTTGACTTTTTTTTCATGTTATTAATGTGGTGTTATGGTGTATTCGATCGATTGTATGATTGATTCTTTCTCCTAAGTACTTAATAACATATTTATAGCATTTTGTTGTAGGTTCTTAATGTATTCCTTAATTTTTTTTTAAAAATTAAGGACCGGATTCCTTTAGATTTTATAACATTTTTAATGTCCATCAGCAAATCTACTTTATCGTCATCAAATTATAACTATGCTCTTCACCAATACAATTTCGGAGGTTCCTATCAATTAAAATTTAGCATAATTCGATGTTAGCTATGGAAACAATTACACAAGTCAAAACAAATATTTTCATACTGAAGTAACTAATTGAATGCTTCTCAATTTCTAAACGATATTTCACCCTTTACAGCACAAAATATAAACAACAACGGGAAGAGAATAATTTTGCGAATTATAAAATTTATATTCATAACGAAATTGTGCGGAGCATGAAATAAGCCGATTAACGTACCTACTTAGTTAATAGCTTTAACGAAAGCCGTCTTCACGCAATATTATGAAGCGCGAACTAAATAATCGGGTACTCACCCTACGAGCCGGTTCCTACAGCCATTAATATTATAATTGGGCTTTGTATGGAATATTTAATGCGCATGGGAAATTATGATCGCATTCTAGAGAAAAGTTTAGTTATAATGTGTTAACACTTAATTTTCACTACGTTTGCTCAAATAGTTTTCACTTGGGTGTAGATTATGCCTTATCATCGATGACCATCTAATAAATGCATTTTGAGCATCAGTCTTAACTCCGTTGTGTGTTTCAAATCAACTATGAGCATTAATTACTAATGAACTGTGAAGTAAGCCCGCCAACCCGCATTGGAACAGCGTGGTGGTTCTAAGCTCTGTTTCCCTCTCTCCTATGAGAGTGGATGCCTGTGCCCAGCAGTGGGACGTTAATGGGCTGTAGTGGTGGAACTGTGAAATTAGCTCCATGCATTAGGTACGTTGTGTACCTCAGGCTCAGATTGAGGTAGCGTCAGCAGAAGCATGAAACAAAACATTTTTTATCTCTGAACTTCGATTAAGATATTTAAATTATTTTATGCTGAGTTTTGACCAAAGAACGAATTCTTTAGTTTACAGAAATCATAGACCTGCTTCGCTTTGGTAGAGCAAAGCAAAGCAGACCAAAAAGTTAAAATGAACACTTAAAAATTCGCCTTACCAATTTTTTTAAACATAAAAATGCGCTTTGAAAACCTGCCCGTTCAGAACTCGAGAATTGCTAAACTATCTTATTGCGCATTTTAATAAAATTTAATATCCAAAGCCTCATTTAAATTTCACCAACTTCATATCTTAAAGTGGCGTTTAGCGGCCGTAATTTTGAATGGACTCATAATGAATAAAAATATTTAAAAACTTCCGAATTCAAGTCAACGTTTTCAATTTAATACTAACTTTTGTTTGAATGACCTCCTTTAGTTGGAGTAGCGGAGATCCTTAGGGCTTCTTCAAAAACTTCTTGTTTACTACGTTTCTGATAATTTGTTGGACAGTTCTTGACTGAATTTAATAAATCAATTTGAATTTGATATAGTAGTCTACCACTGCCAAATAATTAACTGTTTGCACTTTTATAAAAAAATATGATTGAAACAAATAAAGGAGAATATTTATTTTGGTAAAAACAGTTTGTACAATACTTAAAAATAATTTTGTAGGTACATCATGTACATGTCGAAGATAGGAACGTTCATTTTGTAAAGCAGTGTAACGCCACAAATAGGACACTGCTATTGCGTTTCATGATCCTTCGATCCTATCCCTCAAAGTTTTTATCAAATAAAAGATTTCTTCATTGAGATCTTACCTGATAAGTAGAACGCAATCTTAACTTTTAGGGCAATAAATGGTGCGGCTTAATTTAATGCTGTCTAAGTTTTTAGAACTAAATCATCATACGCATTCTGTAGTTCAGTTCTTTCTTAGATCACCTCTATTGTAGAGTGATTCAAGCATATTGCCAATAGCTTACTCCATTTTACACACATCCGTACAAATTCAACTCGTGTAAATTATTTGACCGATCCATTTGGCAACATGGGCCTCGATAGATGGATCAAATTAAGCTCGCATGCCTACAGGTAGTGCTGAGGAATCCAAGCGACGGAACTGTGCCGTTGCCAATAGACTTGCGATTGGACCTGAATACTGGGAACTGGTATACGTGACAACATTTCAATATACGGTACCCTACATCGAGTTATGTGGAGACTAGTTCAAAGTATTGATACCAAACCGTTTGATTACTGTGATTGACCGCTTATTGTCTGTTTTTGTATTGCAGGGCACACATTTTTCAGTTTTATATTTGTTGGCGCCCAGTGCCCTGTACTTGTAGCTAGGGATATCTGGGCATCCAATTAAACTAATAGACTGTATATATCCACTGGTTTATTCCGTGCAGACAACAAAATTACAAAATACAAGTTATACACAAGTTGAATCGACTGTCCGTTCTTATAATATGACTTATTGTGACTGATCCCGCGGTCCTCCTTTACGCGGCCGTATAATAATCTAACCGGTCTGTCCGCATGACCGTCTTAATTCCGCCGCTTAATGTAGTACCGCGACTGTGTCGCTATCAGATTTTTTTTTGGGCACCACCAATTAGGTTTTCCAAATAGTAACTACGGTCTGATACTGGTCTGGTAAGCCCAAATATTCGCAGTTCAAAGCATATAATAAGCGTACGATGCATATCTGTGCAGTGCAGTGTACTGAACCCGAGGTGCAGTATCTACTCAGCTGTATTTACTCTGACTTATGGTTGAATTTTGTATGATAAAAATAAAGCACGGAGAAGATCAAGTATAAGTAAAGCAAAGTTCGAGTTTGTATCAAAAGACGCGCTACATGTTTTTTCGTCTCCCAGTCTTCACTGTAAAGGCACATGTGCAGGTGTGAGTTGTGCCTTAGGTTTATCATAAATTTATCATAGGTTTAATACAACCTTTTTTCTGTAAAAAATACGTTTGAAAGCCGAAATACTCAAGTTCAGGCGTGTGCAGTCTTGGGCACTAGTAGTAGAAAGGTAGGAAAGCAGTTTGGAATAAAGATATATCAATGTAAATACTCGTATTTCATGCTACTTCAATTTAACATACATTAACGAATGACAAGGCTTTTGACCCCAAGATTTAACGGTTTATAGTCACGACCTAAGGTTTTATCGGAACAGTTATTTTGGTATACAAACAATGACCTTTTATTAAAGTATCAGTCATATTTAACCTATTACAACACAATGATGAGCTTGAATTAGAAAGCCATAAAAATATGCCTACTAGTGGAGTAGAGGTAGGTACTATATTTTTTTTTACATCAAAGAATAGGAATTAGAATAATTTACTTAATTACTTTAAAAACAAAAAATTTGCACACCATTATATGGTAGAATATGTTAAGGGAATTACCACTTTAAGACCTAATTTGTACCCATATTCCTGCAAATAAATATTATTTATTTATATTTATTTATTTATTTATTTATTTTAGGCTTCAGGTTTAGGTTGACGACAACCATACTTAATACAAAGCAATGATGAGGTCTAGGTTGGAGCGCGCCTGCCTAGAAGGTGCCTACCCAAGTAACATTTATTTCGGGCCTAGGTTGTAAAAAATGCCTTTAGGTTATATAAGGGTCGTCAAAAGGTTAATGATTTACTATCTGGTCATAATAAGTACTTGAGAATGATTATTAAGTCCTAAAACCAATTGTTTATTATTACAACCTTGGAGCCATTTACAAGAGTTTAAATTAACGTTATTTTGACCTATGAGTCAAGAGCATATAGTCTTAGGATCTTATAGCTGTCGCAGACTCCTGATTAAGTTCTGGAAAGGCTAGAATTATGCTAAAGTGAGATCTAAAGGTTTAATTTTTTACTTTGATATTACCATAAAGTTATGGAATGTTGAAATCATTTATAAGTAATTTTTAAAACCTTCCTTAAACCTTTAGGCTCTGTAAGAGTTGTCTAGGCGAACAAATTAGGACTACGTGGTGAAAACCAAACCATTAAGCTATTGTTTATGAGCTGAAGGCATGTTTAAAGTCCTACGAGAATATTTTAAGCTGTAGAGGCATATCCTCAGTTGTTTTCGCGACTTCAAAGCAGCATTACCTACGATTGTCTTGCAAGATGAGCCGACACAGGGTGATTTCATAAAAACTGAGTGGACATTTCAAACGTAAAGTGCGTAAAAATTTCTTACGAATATTGAATACATCGGTAAGTTTTTATTATTTTTATTAATTATTATTGTAGGTAGTGTGGTGACTGGTAAAGACTACTTATTAGGGTTCTTACAGGTCGGCGCTCGCTGTCGGCGACTGTCAGCGACAGTGAGGTCGCCGATTTGTATGACTCCTTATACCTAAATATAAAATATGAAGTATGGCTAATCTCGACATGGGGTCTTATGGATTAAAACTAGGTTGTTCGCCTGTTCTGTTTTAATTATTTTTACAGATCATTGAAACCATCGAAGATGCACGACCTCTTGAAACCCCTTCAGTTTCAAGTACAGATGACACGACACCGTCGGAAATATTTGAGGAATCACAAAACAGTAAATCCAATGATGGTGATGATGGCAGTTTATCTGAAGATAGTGAACACTTTGAAGTTCATACATTAGAAACAAGTGTTGATACAGCAAAGCACTTAAGAATGTGGTCTTTGAAACACAAAATTAAACACGTTGCTTTGAAAGATCTGTTAGACATATAAACGAACGATCCTGAAACTTCCTAAGGGCCCTAGATCCTTACTACATACTCCCTGTGGCAATAATATACAAATAAAAAATGTTAAAGGCGGTCAATACTGGCATTATGGGCTTGAAACTTATGTCTTCGAGATTTTTTTCATGATGTTAAAGTTGATGAAGAAATTTCAATTAAGATGAATATAATATAATAATTATATGTTTTGCATATCCTTTTGACACTACATGGATATATCGACCAATTTTTTCCCGGGACAGAGTTTTCATGTAACATGCTGCTGGCTTCTGATCTTGGGGGCCAAGACAGAGTGCCCTATTTCTCCCAGTCGTTGGGTACAACGGAAAGGCATATTTTTCCATTCTCTATGGTTTGGACGACCTTATAAGGCATACTGAAAACAAAACACAACTTTAAATTATTGAAAGAGCCGAAAAGATGTACCTACAGTACTTACTTAGAGTTTACCGCTCGGCATTTCTCGGCTGTTATCGAAACAGTTCAGAAGTAAAAAATACACGAATTACATTGCTGTATATTTAAACACCGGGCTCAGCACTTGTAAAAAAGTGTATTTGAATAAAAACATTTCTATTCTATTATATTCTCAACACTGTCGTTACCAATCAAACATAATCGAAAAAATAGGAACTTACTTGAACTCTAAGAGCAGCCTGTAGCTGTTTGTTCAATACTCTTGTCGAAACGTCAAACGCACGTCCTCCTACAACCAAAGCTTAAAACACGCTTAAAAGGAACTAATTGTGCTCAGCGGTTGTTTTCGCGACTGGCAAGTCTTGAACAACTCCTGGCGATAACCTTAAAGCTGCGAAAACAGCCTTGTCGTTTTAAGTAGCTCCGCGAGATTACCTTTGGCTCTTATTTTGGCAAACATTAAGAGCTTCTAGTTGTTACAGTTCTGGACCAGTTATTTTTAATACTGTCTAGTAATTTTCTAACGCCAGCCATATTTTTTCACTAAAATATAACAAAAATCTAAACAAAAAGCAATATTTTAAATCAATAAGGCAAAATTAAGAAACGTGTACGATTCAAAATAAAATGTTTTTACATGGATATAAGTTTTATTAATTCTAATGCGACTTATCACCAAGTAACTAATTTTATAATAATTTTTATTGTATTTATTTTATTAAAATATCTTCAAAACTTTAAGTTACGAAAGGCCCGCCTCGTATATAGCACTATTATCTTAAAGTTTCACGATAAAGTGCCAGTCGCACTATGTTTTTATTTTTCCTGACTTCAGCAAGTTACTTATTATTTTTTATGAATATAACACTTGTACCAATGTAGCCATTTTGAAACTTGGTTTAATGACAGGAAAAGGCGCCATTATGAATTATTTTTAAATCCACGATTCTGTGTAAAAAAAATCTTACACAGAAACCTTTTAGAACCCGCGAGTCCTGGAAAGGCATTTATTCATGTCCATCAAAAAGGTTTTAAGTTGTCATAGAGTTACATCCAAGACTAATTTAGAACTTAAAAGCTGTCTGGCAAGGTTATATTAACCATATATTAAGGTTGTGAAGGTTATATTCGGGTTCTGTGTAAGTAGTTGGAAAGGTTCTGGATTTGAGCTATAGGTTTTGCTGTAGCTCTCAGAAAGGTTCTACAACGAGGGCCCTTTTTGCACTCAGGAGGTTAATATAAGGTTAATATAACGTTATTGAGCCTATTAAGACTTACGAGCAGATTTCCATACAAAGGTTCTAGAACCTTTACAAAACCTTTCTAAAACCTAAAATGTTACTTGGGTATTCACTCTTGCCTTGAAGGTACTTAAACAAAAAAATTAATAAAAAGAAGTTTATTTCGAGTAACTAAAAGACTAAAGGTATTACATAAGTAAACAAAGTATATATTAAACTAAAATTATAACTAAGCAAATTACTAAGTAAACTTTACTACATGGTTTCTAGACCAGCTGAAAGCCTGCTGGCTATCATGCCTAGGACTCCGTTAGCGCTGGCCCACGCCCGAAGCAATAAGGATACGTCGTACTATACCAACTCTTTTTGCTTTTTGTTTTGAGCTTAAAATAAAACCGGCCAAGTGCGAGTCGGACTCGCGCACCGAGGGTTCCGTACAAACTAGTAAGCTTTACGATTAATGAATTTAATGAACCGCAAAACTATCTTTGCTTGTAGAGGTTTATTGTTAATATAAAAAAAACTATGCTAGTTAGAGCGTTGGTTTTATTTTTCCTGTAAAATATACATAAGCTTCTATTGACCATAATTATTTCAGATTTTTCAATTGGTAAACTTCGGAGATAAGGGGGGGGGAACGGTATTTTTTTCGACATTTTGCCCGATAAATCAAAAACTATTATGCATAAAAATAAATAAAAATCTGTTTTAGCATGTAGAAGTATAGCCCTTTCATATGATATCCCACTCAGTATAGTTATCATACTTTGAAATTTCAAACCCCCGATTTTCCCCCTTTTTTAATTAAACTAAAAATAATTTTCGATTTCTTTTTACTTTAATGATGTTAGGCCACTATTATACACAACTATTCCAAATTTCATGTCGATAGCTTTAATAGTTACTGAAATAATCGACTGTGACGGACGGACGGACGGACGGAGAAAGTCGCACCATAAGGGTTCCATTTTTACCATTTTGGTACGGAACCCTAAAACAGGCGACTCTAGATGCATGTAGTTAATTAGTTAATCAATTGCAAACTTGAATGTATTTATACCTAGGCCGAGTACATTTTAGAAAACCTAGTTTAATAAAATGCTTGCTGTGCTTTCCCAAAATAGCTAAAGCATCACTAGACGTTACGCAAACATTATTTCGTTATAACGGTGTTCGTTTATGGAACGATAAAGTTTACAAACGAAAGATCTATTTGGGTCAACCTTGCCAAAACATCTGGTCTTTAGATATCACAGCTCTGATTCTGTATTTTTATCTTAGGCAGTGGTGAGCGCTGTGGTCTTAAAAGCGGAAGGTCCCAGGTCGATCCCCGGGAGGCTCAATTTATAATTTCTGAATTTTCTCTGGTCTGAACTGGTTGGAGGCTTCGGTCGTGGTTAGTTACCACCCTACCGATAAACACGTGCCGCTAATCGATTTGGCGTTCCGGTACGATGCCGTGTAGAAACCGATTGGGGCTATTGGTTTTATATAACTGCCAAACCCCCAACTGGTTAGCCCGCTACCATCTTAGACTGCATCATCACTTACCATCAGGTGACATTGCAGTCAAGGGCTAACTTGTAAATGTACTGGCGTAAAAAAAAACTTCTCGTTATTCCAGGTCTTTTCTGTCACGTACCTGCTAATTATTTATAGAACCAGCTTTCATCTTCAGTGTTCCCTCATAGCTACAATATGGGGCTCTTCAAAGGGCCCTTAACCAAAATATCTCAAAAGCCGGCAACGTATTGGCGATTCCTCTGGCGCTGCAAATGTTCATAAAATCAAGTGACGCAGCTCGTTTGCTCGTTATATGATTTAAAAAAAAACGTACGCCTCAGGCTTTTCTTTTATTCTAATTTTATTCAAACACAAATCCAGGTGGGAAATGAAAAAGCCCTTGGTCGTTGTTACCGCTTATAAAGGAAAGTTTCGTTTTGGGTTAACAGCGCCATAACATCTGGACTCCTGTAATCACGGCGAAGTGAGGGCGGACCTCTGGGGAACAAACTAACACTGCAATTTCGAAAATTGCGACGCGATAAAGGACTACGATTTTGTCTTTTCGAACCAGCGTTTTCAATTTACACCGGCTACGCTGTCGCTATGTTTCTTTAGGTGATTGTAATTCACCGATTTATTGTTTTCGTGTGACAATTTTCAGTGTCTTGTGGAAACATAAAAAAACAAATACTTATTAGACCAAGTATTTCGTCCGTGTGGTTTAAGTTACAAAATCACGTGAGAACTCTTTGATTTTCCGGTATCAAAAGTAGCCTTAAGGCTACTTAAAGGCTTGTTGTTGTTGTTGTTGTTGTCACTCTCCAGGTATTTAACTATAATATTATATATCCATGCATAAAATCACGTCGACCCGTAGCTCCGCTGCGGCGCAACAAACCGACAATCAAACACACTTTCGTATTTATAAATTAGGGAGTGCATACCTAGTTGGTACTTCCTTAGAAGTTTTATTAAATTTACGATGTTTGTGAGATGGTTATAATAAAAAAAACGGTTGAGTTAGTTTTGGGCTCTTCTCAGACCAGCCGAGCGATCGCGTAACTTCTGCATCAATCATTGATACATCGCAATCACCTCTGATTGGTTAACACTCTTCCACTATTGGACATAATCCATTGACGCAGCAAGAATGCCATAAATTCAGCCAATTACAACAATTGATACTGTAACAATGATTGATGCAGAAGTTACGCGATCGCTCGGCAGGGTGCGTTTGGAACCCTCGTAGGTTTACTTTTAAGATACCGTAATTGATTATCACCATCATGATTGTAAGTAAGTTATTGAACGTCAATAAGAGAACAGTGTACCAAATTTGAATACCTAAATAGATATTGAATTGAATTTAAAACGATATTGAAAATAAATTTAATGAATACGGATTTTATTACATAGTTTGGGATAAGTATCATTGATCGATATTTTCGGGATGCGGGCTAAATGCATGCCATAATGAGGAACGCTTTCGGAGTTCGGGGGATTTCTGTACCTACAGCATTCCATTTTACCGACACTATGAATTACTGCTGGCTTTTGATCGTTGTAGGCTGCAGGAATTCGAACTGTCGAGCTGTAATTTCGACCAATTAAAATAAGCCGTTTTTGTGGGTTAAACTTGGTTGCAATTATTTCAAGCACAATTCTTCGAGTTTAACAAACTGGCAATAAGTTATCTTTGTATACAGCAGAAAGTAGAGAACCCTCAAAAAATAGTAATCTGTGTAAACGTGCCTACAATTTTATTCCTTTGAGAGATCACGGTGACATGGCTTTTGTCCCAGCTTTTACCGTTCTGTTCTTATCGTTGGCCACAGACAATCAGTGCATAACAAGAACAGGCGTTTGTTCTGCACTGTTTAAAGCCTGAAACATACTATAAGCGCGACAGAAACTTGTTCAACGTGGTTTCCAGAAATTATCAATTATCATACAAGGTACTCAGCTGTGACACACTCTCAGGCCCAATGCTCATTGCTGTAGTCCTATAAGTGGAAAGTTTCAGATTCAATAGTATCTACGACTATTCGCGTCCATGTACGACTGCATTATCACGTGCCACCTGGCGAGGTCGCTGACAAGGGCTAATATGTATATATGAGTTAAAGAAGTGTGACTAGGAAGGCGCTACAAATGCAAAGTGCATGTGCATGCCGCGCTCTTACAGTGTACCTAGTGTGATTAATACAGTACCAAGTAAATACTCGTACGCGCGCATTTAGTGTCGCGTTCTGCCGTGCATGTGGCGTCGTGCTTTGAGCCTGTTTGGGAAAGAAACGAAAGGGTGTTTGTTTGGTAACTAGTTGGAAATGAAAATACTGTTGCCAAATGCCCACATAAAACGTTCTCTATTTAGCCACCATATTATTTTTTGATTCGTACGTGCTTGTTTAATTGTTTGGCGAGCTAAAATTGCGCTTACCGAGTAGTGAGAACAATGGCGGATGTTTGAAAGAACGTCCGATTCCGAAAAATGTACTGGTTTATAACTGTTTCGGATTCGGACGTTCTTTCAGAATTAACCAGTGTTTTAAAGTAAAAAAAGAGTATTGTCCGCTCATGAGAATATTTTAATGTTTGCCGCTGCGTTAAAAGAACGGACTGGCTGGACTTTTTATATTAACATCTTGCTTTTAAAATTTTCACATTTCAAAAAGGAAACGTGTCGCTGAGTTCTTTTGTGTTCTAATGAATAATGATGAACATATTCTATGAATAATATTACGATGGATTCATTTTGCCTGTTACAATTCTTGACTTATTGAAGTGGAGTTAGTTTTAATGTTGCTACGGCCTAGATATTTACGATTGCTGAGATCTATAGAGTGTATTTTGATTTAGCTAAAAGAGTTAAAAAGACGTTGTGTGTTATAAAACTGGCATGTCTTAACTCTTTCACTCTGTCTTGTGTTGAATCCTACAACCACTCACAACATAGTGTGGGTCCGAAAAGAGTAGGTAGGTAAGTAGTAGAAACTCTACAAAAGAAGTAACTAAGTAAAATATGACTGCAAAAGTTTTCTTCGGCTCACCACCAAGCGTGATTATATCAGAAATGAGGAGTAAGAGACCAGTGTTACTAATTACTGCCATAGCTCGATAAGTTGCGAAGTTGAAGTGGCAATCAGCAAGGCACATATAGTTCGAAGAACCCGTTGACGTTAGGGTCCCAAGTTGCTGGAATAGCGGCCCTGTTCTAAATTCTAGTGCGAGGACATTTTTAGTGACTGGAAATCCCAGCGTTGGCAGACCAACCCTCATGTATACCTACCGATGATATCGAGCGAGTATCAGGCGGCGCAAGCGGTGCGAATCTCTGTGAACAAAATCTTTTAGAGTAGTCATTGAGTGAGTCAGGACTTTTCTATATGAGCTCCGTACCAATATCTTGTGCTAGTAATGTTCCTCAGTTCCAAAATAATTAGCACATCAACGCCGTGAACTACTTTCTCGCAGTGTTTATTGTTGCAGACGTTTGGGATGTGCTAAATACTTATCACCAGTTGGCGGCGAAATGTAAACACGGTATGAAACAATATGTTCTTAACGCTTAGTACCAGTTACGACAACGTTGGTAGATTTCGAAAATTGAAACGCCATTTCTTCAGAAATCAACCTGAAGTTACTTGTTTGAAAGTCGTTTTTTCTGTAGGTGCGTGTAGGTTAGTTTTATTGCGCTTAGAACCGAGGAGTGATCTTCAGGGCCGCTACTCTTAAACTCAGTATGGAGCGGGTGCCCGCTCCGGGCGTTTGAATTGAAAGACTTAAAACCCGAAACACGCCTGTGCCAGTAAGCGCTGCTCATACTATTATGCAGACGCCTTGTTCGTAAAACGTGTACGCTGTATAAACGTACTCACACCTTAAGGTATTCTGATGTTTGACTTAGTTTCTTTCGTTAAATCGAAAACGAATCGCATCGAGTCTCGTTAGTTTAACTCAAAATCTATTAATGCCGTCGAGATTTGCTCATACTGGGCCTGACGGAACTAAATGTTTGACCTATTTCAGCTGAATCACTTTTTACTCGCAAATACGCTCGCGTGAGTTTGGAGATGAAATTCGTACGTGAAATAGTACCTATTATTCATAGTTACTAGTTTATGTTATTATAGCCAGTGACGTGTAGTTAAAATAATCATAAGAATATAATAATAGTTCAAATAAAGATATAAATAAGTAAATATAAGTTTATGACGAGTATAACAAATACTCATATATATACTAAACAAACTACATAAAATAAATAACTTTATTATTAAAATAAATAAACTGTTACTGCATGAATTCTAGGCATTTCTAAACCTAGAGACTTACTCTATAAAAAAGCGACACAAAGTTCTAAATAAACCAATTTTTACACCCACAAATACTTCACCGCAATACTCCACTTTAATCAAACAATTAAAAAACGGGAAAATCCTTCTTATTGCTATCGAATGTTAAACTAGTTGTCTTAAGTAATAGATCATTAATATCGTAACTAATTAAGTAAAGTATGATAATAAATACTATAAATTAAATCTGTCGCATCCAGCGAATGGAATTCTACAAACTACCTACTTTGACATGTTATTTTCATTTGAAGACTGTACCTAGTCATAATGGGTTGTGCTGTATTTATTTTTGTAGGTGGTTGGTCCGCGGATTTCGAAGTGTAGTAGTATATTTGTAAAAATCATTATATTTTGCGTGTACTTTGTATTTTTCTTAATTGGTCACCACTCACCAGTGCTGCTTTTTTTATCACCACACGTTGGGTTGGAAGACTATGCCGAACCCGAGAAATACTTATAAAGTAATTAAATCTGTACTAAGTATTGGATCGTTATTATATATCCAAAATTTAAGTTTGAGGTACTCTTAAAGAAATTGAAACCGTGGAAGCGTAACAAAGTTAATTAATTATTGACTTCGCGCAAAATAGCTCAACTGAGACGCAAGTACGTAACGAACTTACTAACTTCAGTTCATCCATCTATCCAAAAGCATCTTCAGGATATGTTGACTCGACAATGACTTTACAATCGTGCATTGTTGAGTCAACATGTACTGAAGATGCTCCGGTGTCGGAGTAAAACGTACGTTGAGAATAATTTGGAAGATTTGTGTGGTGTGGTGTTGTGCCGGTGCGAATTGCTGGCTTACTGGGCCGTGAATATCGCAAGCTACACACTGTAGGTACTACATAGATTTGTCTGCTTTGACGGATTATAGCGAATTATCATTACACTAAATATAGATACACACATACTTTATCTATACTAATATTATAAAGAGGTAAAGTTTGTGAGTTTGTGACGTTGTAGGGGGTAATCTCTGAAACGAAAAGATCTACTGAAACGATTTTGAAAATTCTGGTACCAATAGAAAGCCACATTATTTGTGAGTGTCATAGGCTATATATTAACCCAAATAATTAGGGAGTTCCCGTGGGAATTTAAAACACTTACTTCACGCGGACGAAGTCGCGGGCATCTACTAGTGTTTTCAATAAAGTGTAAAAAAATCCACTTTGAACATTGTTTCCGAACTAAACGTCTGACCTATTTTCGATACCTCCACTTTTTACGGAAAATTTGCTCACGTGAATTGCGTGGATGGAATTCCCCAATCAAGTTGTCCTTACATATTTTGTTTTTTTTTTTCATTTTTACAATAAGTAATTGAATTTTATTCATTCTCTACGCTCTCTCGTTTGGTTTGATATTTTGTGTTCCTGTTCTGAATAGCTTTTTCGGATCGAATTCGTTCAAATTCCAACATTTTAACATGGGGTTTTCAAGCAACGTTCAAACAATAAATAGTGCCTATGGGCTTTGCTGGTGTATATTTAAGTTGACCTTTTAAAATTCGTAGTAACTTCTTGATTATCCGGATTAAGTATGATGATAATGTTCGTCTCCAGGATGTAAACTACGATCTTATTTTTTACTACAAATCTTGAATGCAAGCTCCAACGGTTGCGTCGTAAAAAGAGTTACTGTGCGCAGGTGATAATTTATATTCGTCAATTGGAATCTTAAACTTAGAAGTCGCCTTACAACGGTTACAAACGCTTTTCTCGGAGCTCTTGCAACACTATCTATGTAAAAGTCGAGAGAAAGCGTTGTCACACTAATTGTGCTTGGCCTGTCTTGACAGTCTGAGAAAAGCGCACAAAAATCTAGTTTTTATATTCTTTCTGACCCCGTGTCTGAACTGGTGTCATGAACTTACAATAATTTTACTACCAAATTCAGCTGTGAATTTTAATATTGGACGCCTATGACTGCGCTAGAACTAAATGCCTGACCTATTTTAGCTGCCAACCGATTTCACTCGAAGTCGAAACTATGCTCGATATGGAATTTCTCAATAAAACTGTCTTTATGTTTTGTTTTAGTTACGCTGGTAGACATCATTCAATTTGGTTTATATTGCACTCTGTTACTGTCTTGTTTGATGTTTTATTGCTTTTATATTATTTAAATGTTTATAGCTGCTCTACAGTTTTGAAAAAGAATTTTGGCATTTCATCATTTTGATAACGTTTTCTTTTTGTTACAGGTATGAATAAAAACTTCAACACCAATGTTACAAGAACGATGTTAAAAGTGGTAATTCCTTTTTTTTTTAAATTTAGTTGAGCCTAAGTATATCGATTGCCAACTGCTGTTGACATTTAAATTTAAAACTACCTAATATTAATGAAAACGAATAGGCTGTTTGAGGACCGCTAAGTACCATTTGTTGTGGCGTTAATTTTGAAAAATATTTGTCCCATTGTGGACATTCTCAGGCTCGAATGATCCTTATTAATTAGGGTGACAACACACCACGTAAAGTGCAGAACACAACGTCCGCGTCGTAAAGGGAACATGTTTTATTCTGTCGCGGTAGTCTATGCAGTTCCGCATGAAAGTGCGCGCACGGAATTTTTGTCCGTTGTGTATACTTAGTTGTTTTGAAACTTAATATTTCGTGTTTCTCGGTTGAAAAGCTTTTAAATAAAGTACTAACTAAACTTCTGAAGCTGATAAACTCGTAATTTTCTTGTTCCGAATGCACTTTTTTTTTGTTTTAATCATAGGTTGAAAGTACAATTGCGTCCGAAATAAAGTTATTTAAAAATAAGCACGTTAAAGGAAATGGGCTAACAAGCAGGTGGAAGGATCGCGTGAGACGTGACGCGTGTATTGCGGACCCCGACCATTCGCCTAATGTACTTAAGCCCAATGCAATTAGGGTTAGCATACAGCAGGGGTAAGGAATAAGTTTGATAAAAACGGCTCCTTTTATCTCTATTTATTTTGTAGATATGTGTGATGCAGTTTGGTTGGGGTCGTTGAATATGGGGTCGTCATCTTTTTAGGATCCCTGAACTAGATTGCAAAATATTGATACCTATTTATAATAAGAACTAGCTGATGCCCGCGACTTCGTCGTGTTGTTCGCGAGTGTTTTTTAATTCCCAGGGGAACTCCTTAATTTTCCGAGATAAAAGTAGCTTATATTATCACTCTTCAGGTCCTCAACTATATTATGCAAAAAATCACGTTCATATGTTGCGGCGTGATTGAAGGACAAGCTAGCACATTTTCGCATTTATAATATTAATAACATGTCATCAAGAGATGTTGATTACTACGAAGGGAAGGATATTATGATCGCAGATTTCGGTCACTTATGGTAGATTATGTTTATTAGCTTGTTAACTAAAAGTATACTATTATATTAACCTTATACCTAATATAATAATCTGAGTAAACTTACCATGAATTTAATTAGGATCACCTAATTAAATTCATGGTAAGTTTACTCAGATTATTATATTAGGTATAAGGTTAATATAATAGTATACTTTTAGTTAACAATTTAAATATATTTAAATTTGACTTTGATATCAATCAAAGTCAAATCATAATATCATATTTCATATGAATTTTGAATTCATGTTGAACATGTACATGTCAATAAAAATTACATACCCGGTAGGGTAAAGCAAAGTTAATTTATATTACAATTCAAAATAAATATTTCATTATCTCAGAAATTCTTACATAAGTACTCAAATATAAATAGTGAACGAAAACAATATTCATGAAGGATAATAATGCTCGAGATTTAATAATGAAAACGATATAAGATGAAGTACGTAGCCCTACTCCAACACAATATCCCCAAAAGGAGTTTCGCCCAGAGGCATGATGTTTGTGACGAAATGCAATTATGCCTGAATGTGCCAATTGTGTACCGCTTGGGGCAATTTGACACCCCATAATTACTTTTTCTTATTTACATTATGCATTATTTTTATGGAGAAAGAAATAAAATGGGACGTTATTTCGTTAGGGTTAACATTATGTTAAATGTCGGGACCATAATTAGGTACCTTTGCTTACTAACGTGAATAAAATATAACGAGAAAATTTAAATTCTATTTAAGTAATTGAAGTTTTGGTATTTAGTTGTATTAGTTTGTTGACAGTTTTAAATTTGTAGATTCTTTGAATATAACTAGGGGTTTTGTTTCTAGTGAGGTATGCATAAGGAGCGATGTATTAACGTTCAAAACATGTGGTACATAGTAAGACTTTAACAAATTAATTACTTATGCTAAATTCATATTATTATGAATAAACATGCATATTGTATGAAAGTGTGTAGGTTATTGTAATCGTTTCAAACAAAGCAACTCAAGCAACTAATCAACTGCAGTTGGCCTAAAAACTTGACGAGAATCTGTAAAAGCAAACAAAAACGCTGCTGGGTCTTTTATACCCCTAATTGCATCTGTTCCTGATTGATAACACGGTTGCAACAAAAGATTTAACACTCCCCCTCTATTAATATACACATTGGCCAGAAATTCAATTTATATAATGGTAGCGTATTATTTGGGAAATGCGCTGCCCAATTTAGGAAAGACGCCCTGGGGCGGGTTGTACCCCCCAATGCGCCCCATCCTAGTGTGTAACGATATTAATTTGCCTGTTTCCGAGTCCATGATTCTTTATCAAAGGAAATCTGTGTTGTTGTTGAAAAACTCTTTTTCAATAAACCGCTCTAAGAGATACCTGAAAGGTAAATTGGATGGTACTAACAACACGTAAAGCAATCCTTATACCTATAATATATTTTAATTTTTTATATTTTTCCTATATCATCTTCATTATATCAACAATGTCGTCCAATGTTGGACATAGGCCTTGCCTTGTGAGCGCCCTGTCCTCGGCCTTACTCATCCAGCCACTTCCTGCCAAACTCTTACAAGCTATCGTCAGTGTACCGTACTGGGGGGCGTTCCACGCGATCTGCACTCTACGGCATTTCGACTCCAAGTGCAAACCCACTGTCACTTCAGCTGGATTTTTTGGACTATTTCACTGCTGAGCACGAGTCTCTTCTTAAGATCTCTAGAATAAGAACAGTTTTGGCCATAAATAATAAATGATTTATTTATTTCACATAGGACAACTTGTGTCACTTATGATAAGTTGAGACTCTACCACCGGTTCGGAAATCTGATTATACTGAAAAGAGCCGACAAGAAACTCTTACTCTTTTCTTAGTCCATCACGCTGACCAAGTGCGAGACAGACAGACAGACAGACAGTAACACACTTTTGAGAACATTATCACGGAATACTAACTATACGAGTACATTATCAAGAACTCACGGGCAGGTTACCTCACAATGTTTTTTTTTCACCGTTATAGCAAGTGATATTTAAATGCTTGACGCACACATATTTACTCCGAAAAGTTGCAAATGTATGCCTGAGGATCGAACCTATGACCGCCGTAATAGGATGTCGACATAAACCACCAGACTATCACTGCTCACCTGGTTCTCTTTATTAGCTGACATTTGTTCCACCGTTATCTTTGTTTTACATCCTTTTTAGCTGAAATGCTAGTAATTAACTGTGCATAAATGGAGTTGCGCGTTTAAACCGTCTCTTTCAAACAGGTGACAAGTGCTGGCTCGTTATTTTTGTACACCAGCCACGCTTACTGATTCAGCAAGGAAATGCAGTTTCACGCTCAGTACCTACTTATACAATAGGTACGCTGACTGTTGCATTTTCAAATTGCAACTAAACTCTTTATTTTATCGTTGACAAGTTAGTGCTGACTGCGATCTCACCTTATAAAAATGTACTAATCTTGCAGCTTTTAGTATTTATGACGGGCGGAAGTTCTTCTCGTTCTTTGAAACGCAAAATCCACAGCTAACAAAGCTTATCTGTAATGCAAACCTAGTTTATGAGTAACTTAGCGTTACCGTATTTTTTCATACTTTTTGTTTTGATCCCGATGGTAGCGTTGAGCTAAAATATACTACCGGCCGGACGTTTTCTAATGTCATCTATGTGTTTGCTTTGTGTACGCCACACAATAAAATAATAAGAATATTATCAGACATGAATGATTGAACCTATGCTCATTGCTCATTTGGAGTATCAGAGGAACCGCCAGTACGTTGCCTACTTACTAAGGAATTTCTGTATCTGCCCCTTGAAACTAGCCCCATGTTGTAGTTTTGAGGTAACACACCAGGTGGAAGCAGGTTCCATTATTTAAACTTAAGTGCAGCTATTATGGAGCTACGCGACACCAACATGCAAGTCGCGAAAACGACTCTAGCCTTGCCCTACGTAACCCGTTGTCCTAGGTGAGCGACAGAAGCGACGCCACGCGACGCGACGCCATAGGAAATGACAACGTGGGCCACGTGAAAGTTCAGCTACTGTTTGATACGTCAACGGGTCACGAAAAACGCGACAATGCGACTCGATACGACGCGATGCAATATCGAATAGTAGCTGACCCTTCACGTGCCCTTCTCTACACACCACAGTAGCGTAGATAAGTTTGACATTTTCTATGGATTCGTATCGCGACGGGTTGCGTTGCGCCGCTTTCGTTGCTCACCTAGGGCTACGGGTCTCGATACTTGGCAGGCGACACGTCCACGACTGACTCCGACGCGCGACCCTTTGCATGTTTCGCGTGTCGTTGTTGTATATCGCGGTCGCGTTGCTCAAAGCTACGACAAATCGAAGTAAGTGTGGCCTCACCTTTCGATTGTTTGTCGGCTTTGGTAGGTTTAGTGCATTCCTTTTCTTATTTGTGTCACGTGATCACACCTTCTTCCGACTATTGTTATTATGTACACAGCCCGATATTAAGAAGAATTTCATGGGTAAGCCCTGATTCTGTTGGTACATAATTCATTTAAATTTTTTTGTGATGTCTGTTTAGGACTGATTGATGACTTACAGACAATGTGGCCAATTCTGTATAACACAATCTATAAACTAAATTAAAATGACGCCTCTAAACCTAGTTCTGTCCCTTTATGCAGAGAGTATTATGAAAGGGTTAGCAATATTTTTAATGCTAATCTATATATATAAAATTCAAAGTCCTGACTGACTGACTGACTGACTGACTCTGACTGACTGACTGACTGACTTATATATCAACGCACAGCCTAAACCGCTGGGGTAAGAATCTTGAAATTTTGACAGTAGGTTCCTTTTGTGACGTAGGCGCACACTAAGGAAGGATTTTTCAAAATTCCACCTCTAAGGGGGTGAAATAGAGGGTTAAAGTTTGTATGAAAGTCCGTCATTTCTCAAGTTATATCCATGAAACTTGGTATTTTGGCTTAAAGTAAAAAATAAAGAAGTACATGTGTCACAGTTTTTCAAAATTCTACCCCCAAAGGGGTAAAATAGGGGTTGAAAGTTTGTACGAAAGTCATTCATTTCTCAAGTTATAGCCATAAAACTTAACATTTGAGCTTTCAGTTAGAAATGAAGAAGTATGTATATCACCATTTTTGAAAATTCTACACCCAAAGGGGTGGAATAGTGGATGAAAGTTTGTAAAAAATTCCTTCATTTCTCAAAACATTTTTCAAGTTATATCAACGAACCTTGGTATTTTGGCTTTCAGTAGAAAATAAAGAAGTACGTGTGTCACAATTTTTCAAAATTCCACCCCCAAAGGGGTAAAATAGGGGTTGAAACTTTGTATGAAAGTCCTTCATTTCTCAAGTTATAACCATGAAACTTAGCATTTGGGCTTTTGGTAAAATAAGAATGCGTCAACATTTTTCAAAATTCCACCCCCAATGGGGTAAAATAGGGGTAGAAAGTTTGTATGAGTCCTTTATTTCTCAAGTTATTTATTTCTCAAGTTATAGCCGTGAAACTCAGCATTTGGGCTAGCGTACGTGTTTCAACATTTTTGAAAATTCCCAAAGGGGTAAAATAGGGGTTGAAAGTTTGTATCAGTCCTTTATTTCTCAAGTTATAGCCGTGAAACTTAGCATTTGGGCTAGCGTACGTGTTTCAGCATTTTTGAAAATTCCCAAAGGGGTGAAATAGGGGATGAAAGTTTGTATGAACGTTTTTCAAATTATATCAACGAAACTTGGTATTTTGGCTTTCGTTAAAAAATAAAGAAGATCATGTGTCACAGTTTTTCAAAATTCTACCCCGAAAGGGTTCAAATAAGGGTCGAAAGTTTGTATGAAATTTCTTCATTTTTCAAGTTATAGCCGTGAAACCTAGCGCTTGGTTTTCCAGTTAAATATGAAGAAGTATGTAATTCACCATTTTTAAAAATTCGATCCCCAAAGGGGTGAATTAAGGGATGAAAGTTGGTATGAAAGTCCCGCATTTCTCACGATATTTTTCAAAATTCAAAGTCCTGACTGACTGACTGACTGACTTATATATCAACGCACAGCCTAAACCGCTGGGGTTAGAATCTTGAAATTTTGACAGTAGGTTCCTTTTGTGACGTAGGCGCACACTAAGGAAGGATTTTTCAAAATTCCACCCCCAACGGGGTAAAATAGGGGTAGAAAGTTTGTATGAGTCCTTTATTTCTTAAGTTATTTATTTCTCAAGTTATAGCCATGAAACTCAGCATTTGGGCTAGCGTACGTGTTTCAACATTTTTGAAAATTCCCAAAGGGGTGAAATAGGGGTTGAAAGTTTGTATGAGTCCTTTATTTCTCAAGTTATAGCCGTGAAACTTAGCATTTGGGCTAGCGTACGTGTTTCAACATTTTTGAAAATTCCCAAAGGGGTGAAATAGGGGATGAAAGTTTGTATGAACGTTTTTCAAATTATATCAACGAAACTTGGTATTTTGGCTTTCGTTAAAAAATAAAGAAGATCATGTGTCACAGTTTTTCAAAATTCTACCCCGAAAGGGTTCAAATAAGGGTCGAAAGTTTGTATGAAATTTCTTCATTTTTCAAGTTATAGCCGTGAAACCTAGCGCTTGGTTTTCCAGTTAAATATGAAGAAGTATGTAATTCACCATTTATAAAAATTCGATCCCCAAAGGGGTGAATTAAGGGATGAAAGTTGGTATGAAAGTCCCGCATTTCTCACGATATTTTTCAAAATTCAAAGTCCTGACTGACTGACTTGTATATCAACGCACAGCCTAAACCGCTGGGGTTAGAAACTTGAAATTTTGACAGTAGGTTCCTTTTGTGACGTAGGCGCTCACTAAGGAAGGATTTTTCAAAATTCCACCCCTAAGGGGGTGAAACAGGGGGTGAAAGTTTGTATGAAAGTCCGTCATTTCTCAAGTTATATCCATAAAACTTGGTATATGAGCTACGAGTAAAAAATTAAGAAATACGTATTTCACAGTTTTTGAAAATTCTACCTCTGAAGGGGTAAAATAGGGGTTGAAAGTTTTTATGAAAGTCCTTCATTTTTCAAGTTATAGCCATGAAACTTGGTATTTGGGCTTCAGGTTTAAAATTATGAAATACGGATTTTACAGTTTTCAAAATTTCTATCCCCAAGGACGTCAAATAGAGAATTTGTCTTTCAATCACGCCGCAACAGAGCAACGGATCTACGCGACGCGATTTTTTGCATGGGTATAGTTGAGTAGGCTGGAGAGTGATGTAGGATTCTTTTTATCCCGGAAAACTAAGGAGTGCCTGTGGGAATTAAAAAACTTATGCCACGCGAACGAAGTCGCGGGCGTCCGCTAGTAATTAATAAGACAAAAAGTATAATCTAAACAAAACATTATACCTACTGTATTAAAATTTAAACTAATTTTATCAGTAAAACCATATCTGGCTAAAAATATTTCTCATTCATTCACTCGATTTCTAAATTCCACCCCTAGGTTTCATGTTACACAGTTGCATGAATGTATCAGAATTGGGTTAAGCAACGCTATTGGAAATATAGCAACCCTATGAATGTTATAATGGAAAAATTGCAATTTTGTTTGCATAGATTACTAGCCGGCCGGCGTTTTTCCGGCATTTTCACCGGGCATATCAATTTTAACCTATTTAGTTTTTTTTCAGTGTATGGTAGCTCGTTAACAGGTTTTTCAGGAATAACCGAATGTTGGCTTATTTTAGTTTTGATTCGGTGCCATAGTTACTTAAACCATTTGAATTTTTAGAATATTTGTAACTATACCTACCTCGTTTCTAAGGCACCCGGAAAATGGACGATTGTTTTTGCTCAATAAATCGGGTTTTTTTAACTTTCAGCAACTTAAGTACTTACTTAAGGACTTATTTATTTAAATTGTTGTGAATTTGGTTAGGTATAGGTAAAGGTACAATTTCTCTTTAAATTTTTATCACGCAATCTATTATTTTTCAAATAAAACAATAATTTTGTGTCTATGACCGAATTTCCGCCTGTCCGAGAAACGGGCTAGTTAGGTATAGTGGTCTTTATAATCACAGTTTCTATCGCAAGATCAGAGAGCAAAGCTTAGTAGTATAAAAATTACTATCGGGTAAAATCGTGGTTAAGTAGAATTAATAAAAAAATATTGTTAACTTAAGTTGTACGTAAGCCTGACAGGATTTCAACTGGTAACTTAACTAAGTCTTAACTCAAAGCTTACCTACAAATCATTCACACTAATCCGAAGTAAACCTTGCGTGGTTATCGCGTTTATTTATACGAGGATCGTAAAGAAATAAACATTTAATTCTCCGCAAATCCGATACTTTCTCGGCATCTAAAATACTTAAGTTATAACGGAATGACGGCGTGGAAATATTCGTGAATATTAAAAACTATGTTACTGATACGCGGCATGCTGATACAAACAATACTTACTCTTACATACAGGCAAAGACCGCCAAGCGATTTAGCGTTCCGGTACGATGCAGAAACAGGGGTACGGGGTATCGGTTTAATATGACTCCCGTATCCCTACCATGTTAACTCGCTACCATCTTAGATTGCATCATCACTTACCGTCAGGTGAGGTCAAGGGCCTAACTTGTAGTGGAATAAAAAAATACTCTCTCTCTCTCTCTCTCTCTCTCTCTCTCTCTCTCTCTCTCTCTCTCTCTCTCTCTCTCTCTGAGTCTCTCCGTCGTTAATTCATTTTTGAGGATCGTGATTCGTGATCCCGTTCCTTTTTTCATTTAATTCCATATAATAATAATGCCTTTTAATGCAAATGGGTAGATAATGATGGTAATCGGTTCTCTTAGGATAATAATGCGGAGCATAGACACCCGACCTTCTATACAGGCTCGCGGGTTCGATCCCCTGGCACGAACCTCTAATTGAATATTACTTGCTTCAAAACATGGTGGAAAAACCTGCATATACTCGAGAGTTCTTCATAATGTCCTCGAAGGTGTGTGAAATCTGCTAATCCGCGCTAGGCCAGCGTGTTGGACTATAGCCAAAGCCTCATCATTCCGAGAGGTGACTCGTACTCAATATTGAGCCGGCAATGGGTTCAAATGATGAATGATGATTAAAGCAAAAGGGGTAACGACGGTAATAGGTTTTCAGGATAATAATGCCTTGGGTTTTGCATATCCTTCCGCATTTAACTCAAGAATACCATGCTTTTACAAATATTGCAATTATATTTTCATGGTTATTCCGGTTGGTTAGCCTAAATAGATGTCCTAATATGCGACTTAATTGAAATATCTAGCATAACCTTCGACCGACGATATTTGAATAAGTACGTTTAACTGCAGTATTGTGAAATGAAAATCGATATGTGAAATAACTGCACGTTGCAATTGTTATTTGAGATTGGACAATAATTTGAATTATGTACAGTGCCTATAATCATACTAATAGTATAGGTATTATTATAAATGCGAAAGTGTGTTTGTTTGTACTTCAATCACGTCGCAACAGAGCAACGGATCGACGTGATTTTGCGTGGGTACCTAATACCTATAGTTGAGGACCTGGAGAGTGACATAGGCTACTTTGCATCCCGAAAAAATTAAGGAGTTCCTGTGGGAATTAAAAAAACTTATTCGCACGCAGACAATGTTGCGGGTCTCAGCTAGTTACTAAATATAATGTGGATTTAGATCATAGAACGTACTTTACAGTGAACTGGGTTTTGGGTTTTTAAAAATGCTGTGGGAACTTCTTCACGCGATAAAAAGTAGGTTGTTCCTTTCCCCGATAAGCAAAGTAACTCTGTACCAAATTTTTTCAAAATCGGTCTAACAAATGGGTCGCGAAAACGTAGTAGACAGACTGATAAACAGAAGCTTCGTATTATATTATATTGAATTATGGATAAATTATGAAAATCTCAGGCTTATGTTGGAACGGAGAGGCATATAAAATTACAACCCGTATGGACTACTTATGTTAGTACCTAATGAAGAAATTCTATTTAACTATATAAATATGAGTGTGGATAGACATTCCTACAGCCTTAATGGTTTCGAATTGCACTAGTTAGTGCCAAATCTTTGATTTGTGGAGGCTAACCAACAAATTGGATAGACTGTTTTAAATTCTCTTACCTAATAAAAACTTCATGACCGCAACAAATCAAAAGATTTATTTTATCCTATGGGCTATGTCGTATGATCCACGAATGTTACAGAAAAAAAACCTTTCAATAAAACTAAGGAAACTAATTCGTATAAGACCCCAGAGTGATATAAATTCCCATTTGCTGACATAAAAGGGGAGTGCTCGGTAGGAAGTCCTAATCAAATAGTTGCTATTGTGTATAAAGTAGCTATGTGTATAGAGACCCCTGACTAAGGCCTACTTTTCACTCCCTCTATAAAGGGAAGACCCTCAGATACAAAGCTAATAACAATTTTATATCGTAAGAACTGAGCTAATAAAAGGGAAAGATGAGATTAAAGTTTTCATAGCCTTTCTAGGAAGGATGACGATGCAAATATTACGTTTTGAAAAAAAGATCTGAAATTATTCCCCGTTTAGCCTATTTAGAGGATTATCATTTATGAAAATCGTTTCATATGCCTTTTAAATGAGTGCCTAAATGTTTAGTTTCTTGCCAGTAAAATCTGCTTACCAAGTTCTCATATCTACGTGGACTTACATGAAATAAGTGCTGGTTTTTTTTTCGAGTTCTATTCAAGTCTTATTAGGCTATTATAGGTTAAGGAAAACATCCCGCTGTCCGCTCCTATACCTACAACATTTTGCTTGTTGCATAAAAATATCAGTGACTCGCTGAAATACAGAATTAACTTATCAAGAAATCTGTGGTCGAGAGACATATAAACAACCTTACCAAGGCAAGTTCCTAAGTGATTGCGCCCATAGAATTGTATCCACCGAGTAATCCTCGGGCATAAAATTTAAAATTTCAAAAGTGCATTACCAGAAATGCACCGAACGCTTTAACATTTCGCTCGCGTCCGCTAGATGGGGCAATCTCAGGAGTGGTGACGCGGTTTCACGGAGTTTTACTCGCGAGTCTGGCGTTATGGGTCTACGTGATCAGCCTCGCCGATCCATTGGCGTCGTTTTTGGTACTGTCGGAACGTTCCAATTGATTCCTACTAGATACTCCTGGAGCCTCGAAAAATAAAGATTGTGTTTACCTCGATGTTTCGGATTTCGGATAGGTTTCGGATAGGAAATAAAGAACTGTAGTATTTTATGTAAGTTGTTTTTTATGTTTGAAAAAATGTTTGCTAACATACAAGACGATGTCCGCGTCTTATTTCGCACGAATTTATTCCTTTTAAAACGATAGGTATATTTTCATCTTGCTCATCATCAACCCTACTCAACAAAACCTATTACGTACTCGTAGGTTTGTAAAAGGAAACGCGTAAAATTCATCGATAACTATTTTGTAAGTAAATAAAATAACGCTATAATTTTTCACTACACGTTTTCCATTAAAAATGAAGTAATATTTATCGACAGCCATCTCTATATTTTCATACGCGCAAAATAAATAAAATGATATAATGGAAAGTGTGAGCAATAAATTCGGGGCACAAACTGTGGTATCAGAGCTAGTGGGAATTTTTAGGAAGTTCTGCACTTCTTGATTAACTACCTGATATAATTTTTAAAAATGCAGCTTTGTGGTAGATATACTCAATGTGTAACCATAGATATTAAACGTACCTACTAGAAAATAAATTTAAAACTTTGCCAAAGTTAAGACCATATACCAAACAATAAAATAATATTAAATATGTGAATTCTAATATTTTATAAGTGCTTTTTTTAATTACCAAGTGAATCTGCCACTGATTCGGAACGTCATTTAGTAAATTTTCTTAATGGCAATAATAAAAGCAGGCGAATCGTTTGATTCAGAAAACTTGTCTAATGTCTAACCAACCACGCTATTATACGATACTCTACGATTAAATTTCTAAACCGTACTTTGAGTACCAACCAAGTAAGTAAGTAGTTACTTCTTCAAATGTTCTACCTGCTCTTTATTTACACAGGGTTGTGCACCCCGCGGTCTCGTCATTAATCAGCCCCCTCGCGTCAGGGTTGACGCATTATGTAATTTTTATCATACATAACTTCAGCGTGACACGCAATGTACAGCCCTTGACATAGGGCATCGTGCATCAGCCCTGACCTTATCCAAGGTTTCAAACGTAACTATAATTTATGCATTAATTGTGTTTACCTACGTTGGTTAGATAGCTACGCTATTGCAGTGTTTGTAGCATTTTTCCGGTGTTTAGCTAGGATAACAGTTTGTTTTTTTAAAGTTTAACAAAATGTAAAATGGTTTTTGTCAGCTTTGAACAGACTGGAACTTATTGACTATGATCTTACCAGCAGTCCAAGAACAATAAGTGCGACTGGCTTTCTCGCCTAACTAGGACATGTCAATATAAACAGTTTACATAACTTGCTACGGATTGTCGATGCAATATAACATTGACAGAAAATATGACTTCATCCGCGTGGATTGAGGTTTTTAGGCTCCCGCGGGAACTCTTTAATTTTCCGGGATAAAAATTAGCCTATGTGTTATTCCAGACTATATAATCTATCTCTGTGCCAAATTTCATCCAGATCCGCTCTGAGCCGTTCTAGCGTGATTGAATCACAAACATCTATCTATCCATATATCCATCCATCCAAACTTTCGCATTTATAATATTAGTATAGATAGTAATAGTCTTCTACATAGTCTTAACCAGGGCCTTATGACGTAATAATTATTATTGCTACAGTGTTACGATGATCCCAAATCACTTCTAGTTAACACATGAATTGGTTAACACGCAAGGTTAACACTCAATTCATCGTCGCAGCAAGAATGTCATAAATTCAGCCAATCACAACAATTGAGACTGTAACCATGATTGATGCAGGTTTTACATAATAAAGCTACGGATCTTCTATCAAGGCGACAGTGCAAACCAGTGGGTCTCAAAGGCCGTCATAAGAGAGGCTACCTGAGAGCATTCGCTATGATCTAAGCTAAGACATGGTCTTAGTACGGCATGCTCGGGTGATCTTGTCTAGGATTAATACGGTCGAGTCCGCATGCATGGCATGTCTGTACATGTGGAACATTGGAGATTAATTCGGTGTGCCCGGCCTGTTTGAATATTGCAACCTAGGATGTTGTGTGGACAATATTAACAGCGAAGACGCTACGGTCAATTTTGATTTTTGACGGGCATAAAATTCGCTTATATAAATAATTTTTATATGGAACACACTAGTGGGACAAGATAAAGCATTGTTTCCCTCTCCAACGCGACCGATTTGTCGGCTTCCTAGTGTATTTTTCAGCACTATGCCAGCGTTGTAGACTATTATTTTACCTGTACCAAAACCTCATGCCAAAACCTATACCAAATTCTCATTGTGGAATGAAATTCTTGGTCACTTTGCTAGTATGGTAGCCTATACTATGACCAAAACTCTTCTCATTCTGAGGAGACTTTTTTAGCAGTGGGCCGGGTACGGGTTAAGATAATGATGGAGTTTATGTCACCTTTATGATCAACGGCCCGCATCCACAAAAGACTTAATGCCGTTGATTACAATGATGATGATATCTAAGAAGAATCCTCTTTTTCTTTTATTCACTACAAGTTAGCCCTTGACTGCAATCTCACCTGATGGTGAGTGATGATGCAGTCTAAGATGGTAGCGGGCTAACCTGTTAGGGACATGGCAGTTATACTATTAAACCCATACCCTTATTCGGCTTCTACACGGCAGGCATCGTACCGAAACGCTGAATCGCTTGGCGGCACGTCTTTGCCGGTAGGGTGGTAACTAGCCACGGCGGAAGCCTTGTAAAAGAAGCCCAAAAACTGCTTTAGTAATTTGATTTAAAACCTTTGCTCGAAATCTTTATTACATTTTTTTGTCAGAAAACGGTTAAATATACTTTCTATTGGCCGCAGTAGGCCTAGTTACAAAAAGTAAGCCATCAACTGTCCTGCCCATGTCTAATATACATTGGAACATTCCTCTTTCCGATTCCTTTGTGTTAATGAATCGCCTAATTGGGGAGCAGTCCGTGTCCATTTCAAATGGCCTCAGATCGTTGCGAGAACGAAATTGAATGTTCTAATTAGATGGTGTAGAGTTCTAACAAGTTGAGGGTACGGTGAAAAAGGGTTAAATGAACACGTTACACGTTGGCTTTGTTTTAATGGGCAAAGCGGACACCGTGCAGATAATGTTACTTTGTTTTATCTTTTTAATGAGTTACTGGATTTATGAGTGATAGATGTCGTCGTTGACGGAAACCTGCTTGCTCGAGATAGATAGATAGATGAATACTTTATTGCACACATAAAAGAATACAAAGTAAAGTTAACTAAAACTAGGTATGCAAAGGTATTATGAGAGTTCATAATATCCTTAAATATGAAATCTACCAATTGGCCGGCGTGGTGGACTATGGCTAAAATCTTCACATTCATTGAAGAGACTCGAGCTCTGTAGTAGTCAAAAAAAAAAAAAAAAAACCACCAGCCCCCCCTAGCATGGGCCGAGACAATTTTCTCCCCGAGGAAAGGATGAAATTTTTATTCCTAAATAAATAAATAAAAACGCTAAATAACGGTGAATTTTAGTCCCCCCGAGTCTCCGTGAAATGTCAAACGGGCATAAACTTCTCCTCTCCCCTGTTGCCGTGCTCTGAGAAGTGGATAAGTTAATTTTATCTCTTGTCAGTGGATAAAATCGGGGGATTTTTTTTTATCTCCGGCCCATGCTAGCCCTGCTGGTGAGATCGCAGTCAACTAACTTGTAGTAGCAAAAAAACCGGCAGAGGAATCCGTAAATAAAGCAATACTAATCCATAGTACTAAATATTATTATTATTAATGCGAAAGTGTGTCTGTCTGCTCCGCTTTAACGGTCAAGCAATTTACAACCAGAGATAGGTTTTATCCCAAGGAAGTCCTTATATATAAGCTTTTTATCCCGGAAAATTATGTAATTCCTTTGGGAATATAAAATAAACTTAATCCACGTGGAAGAATTCGCGGGCATCATCTAGTTAGAACCTAATGAAGTCCTAGATAGTAGATTGTAGTTTATACCACAGACGTACGGTAGTAAATATTTTATGATTTACACCCCCTAAAGTACTGAACCTATCTTGGATTATCTGAATGACAGAAATGAAATATCGACTCAATAACCTAATATTATTTCGCAAATTTTCATTACCAAAGAAGGCGGAGGCGAAGAGGACGAAATGATTAATTTTGGGGATGCAAGGCAACTAAAATGGGAATATGAGCAATTGGAAACGATAAATAAAAACCCCCTAAGCTTATGAAAAATGTTATTACAGAAGCCCCCGCGATTATTGTGAGTTCGTCGAATATATATGGCGACCCTAACTGTAAACAGGGCTATAAAATAAACAGTAACAAATTCAAAAGGACGCATCGGTTCTGAATATGATTTACTGACTTATTATTAAATCTGTTTTAAGATAGAGAAAATGAAAACGTCTTTGTATCTAAGGCCGGCCATGCACGGACTGCTCGAGCAGTTAGCCAGTGATCAACACTGTGACTGCAAGAGCGGTCCGTGTAGGACCGCTCTTGCAGTCACAGTCAACAGCTTGAAGCTACCATTGATAACTGCTGCCAACCGCCCGAAGCAGTCGCAACTGCTCGAGCGGTTCCATGTATGTGTGTACGCAGGGGCGTGCACGTCATAGAGGCATGAAAGCCCTAGTTCAAAAAGCTCCATGCTTATTTTTATCATGCCCTGCCCGAAAATAGGTATCTACCTAAACAATGCCTACCCTGGCTCCGAATACTGTGCACGCCACTGTGTGTACGTAGAAGACTATAGTTCACTATGCAGTCGCAGCAGTCCATCCTGCCTGCTTCAAGCTGTCCGTATATGGCTGGCCTAAAGTAATCCGTGTAAACTGTATGGTATATCAACTCATATCTGCCATACTCATACCAACAAGTTAGGCACGTCGAGATTGGCCTGAAAATCCGGTTTAGCTGAAGTTTTAGCTTTGAACCAAGCGCTCTGGGAGTCTTCTGAGGATTAGCTAGGCCAATCGCGATGCGCCCGCACGTTGTAAAACATAAACACTAAGCTTGTCAAAATTAAGAAACATTTTGTTACCTTTAGCAAAGTTAAGCAAGTAAACGATCTCTAATATAATTAATTACTTTATGTTCTGTAGGAGTAGGTAAAATACTTATAGAATAATAGTAGATTGTTCATCAAGGGACTAAAATGAGCCATTTCATACGAGATGATTAGCTTACCGAGCGTAGCGAGGTATGCTATAGTGTCGAGTAGAATGGCTTTTAGTCCCGTGGTAAACACTACTTTTCACTTCGATTGCGAGAAAATAAAATAAATAACGATTAATAACGATAACTAAGCTATAATGACATCTTTTTAGAGCATGAGAGGTGAAAAAATATTTTTCATCCCATGTATTCGAAAAGGACGACTTGGTTCGCCTTTATGTGCGCCCAAAGGTGGTGTTTTCTATAAGAAACTTTTAGCGGGCAGTAATGAGTTTTTAATCCTCTTTTATCTTTGCCGCGCACTTATTGAATTTGGAACATCTTAGTGTTCAGCGCCAACGCAAATTGACGACCTCCGTGGCGCAGTGATGAGCGCTGCTGTCTTAACGTGCGGAGGTCCAGGGTTCGATCCCCGGCAGGGTCAATTTAGGAATTTATAATTTCTGAATTTTAACTAACGAAAGGGCTATATGGATATATATATTTAAAAAAAAAAAAAAAAAAATTATAATTAAATAAATATTAATAATTATAATAAAGGCGAAAGTTTGGATGGATGTGTGGATGTATGGTGGTATGGATGTGTGTTACTCAATTACGCCCGAACGGCTGAACGGATCTGGATAAAATTTGGCACAGAGATAGATTTAAAAAAAAAAAAAGATTATAGTCTGGAAATAGCACATATATGCTTATTATCCCGGGAAATTAAAGAGTTCCCGCGGGAACCAAATTTTCTCATACAGGGTGATGAAAAGTAGAGTGTATCATTCGGGCGCAAATATATTTTTGGCTCGGGCGACGTACTTTGAATCCCTCGCTACGTTCAGGATTCTACTAAAGAATCCCTCGCTACGCTCAGGATTCTACTCTAGAATCCCTCACTTCGTTCTGGATTCAAAAAAGCGCCCTCGCCGTAAAAATATTATTTTGCTCCCTTATAATACAATCTACTATTTCAATAAAACTACTTACTAAGTTTTATCTTCTATAGAACGGCGAATATTTAGTAAAAAGATAGGTTTCAGTTCGTAGGAGGTCTCCAGAGAACGAGTCCAGACCTAGTGTAAGATAAAGCACATAAAATAGATTGTCCCTGGCAGGTACACGCTCTTTGTGGATTTATTGCCCTTTTCCTACATCGAAATTGTATTAAACTGATTATGACTCAGATAAATCCTAGTTTTAGGTACAATATATTGTTATTCGTTACCATTATCTTAATTCTAATTCCATTGCATTTCTACGATTATGAAATTGTTAGGCGCATTCTCTTGTAAGATCAGAAAATCTGTGATCGATCTTTGTGGGAGATCTTAAACCTATTCGATCGCGTTAAAGTTAACGCAATCTGTCCTCACTCATCTGTCATCAAGCGCTTGACAATCGATCTAATGGTTAGAAAATCTCCCGCTAGGCCCCCCTGTTCGGTCGTATGTATATCGAACACTTTCATACAAGAAAATGATTGTTTGAAACAGTTCATGAAAAAGTTGAAGTTACCATAATAGTAGTCTAGCCTAGCCTTCCAAGCTATTTATAGTATGCAGTGCCGTAAGCGCATAAAACTAAGAACTTCGGTAATTATTTAATTCAAGAACCACACCGAATAAGTAGTTAAGATAGACACATTTGAAGAATCAAAGTTCGGATCTAAAGTTACAAATAGAGCACGAGGCAAATGTAACGTGGGCGAAAATCTTCGAATTACTTACTAAGTAACTAAGTAGTTACTTACCACAAATCTATAATACTAATATTATAAATGCGAAAGTTTGGATGGATGGATGGATGGATGTTAGCTAAACGGATCTGTATGAAATTTAGCACAGAGATAGATTGTAGTCTGGAATAACACATACATTTTATTCCGGAAAATTAAAGAGTTCCAGCGGGAACCAAAAACCTCAATCCACCCGGACGAAGTCGCGGGCTAGTCGTTGTTAAAATCCAATATCATTGTGATTTTTGTTTGGAGTCATATCCTTTAAATACTCGTAGCTTTTGTGACTTAATTAAACTGACTAGTCGGCATTGATAAAAATGATTTCGATTTGCGAACATGCATCAATTTGTTGTAACCGACAAAAATTCAAAAAAATTCAAAATTCAAAAGTTTTTTATTCAAATAGACTTTTTACAAGTGCTTATGAATAGTCGAATGAATCTACCACTGGTTCGGAATGCCATTCCTACCGAGAAGAACCAGCAAGAAACTCGGCGGTTGCTCTTTTGAAAAAAAATAAATAAATTACAATTTCATTAATTTGTAATTACATACGTAACCGCTGTCCTTAGCATTGCTGGAGCGATTCAATTCCATGCTCCTTTGTCATTTACGTAATCTTCAACAGTATAATAAGCTTTTTTCAGAAGCATACTTTTAATGGACTTTTTAAACTTGTGTAAAGGCAAGTTTAAAATAGGTTGTGGAATTTTGTTATAGAATAGAATGCTCATTCCCACGAACGACCTTCGGACTTTCTTGAGGCGGAGCGATGGAGTCACGAGCCTATGGCGGTTTCTAGTTGGCCTATCGTGCAAATCGCATATTCTTTTGTAATTCTGAATATGCTGTTTTACAAAGATTAAATTACTGTAAATATATTGCGAAGCTACTGTAAGAATACCTATTTCCTTGAATTTCTCTCTAAGGGATTCACGTGGTTTTAAATTATATATTGCACGTACTGCCCTTTTTTGTAATACAAAAATTTTTTGAATATCTGCCGCTTTACCCCACAGCAAGATTCCATAAGACATAATACTATGAAAATAAGCAAAATATACAATCTTTGCAGTTTCAACGTCTGTTAACTGCCGAATCTTTCTGACAGCGTAAGCAGCAGAACTGAGTTTACCAGCTAGATTTGATATATGGGTGCCCCATTGAAGCTTAGCATCTAAGGTCACTCCCAAGAACACGGCGGCCTCTTCTATTTTTAACATATCATTGTTTACCACTAGATTAATGTTACGTGTATTCTTGGTATTGGGCAGTGCGAACTCAATACACTTAGTTTTTTTTGCATTTAAAAGTAAGTTGTTTACAGTAAACCAGTGAGTGACCTGAGAAATGGCACTATTTACGTCGTCAAAATCTTCCTTATTTCTATCGACTTTAAAAATTAAAGACGTATCATCAGCAAATAGCACAATATCGCAAGTATCCTGGACGAAATATGGTAAATCATTTATATATACCAAGAACATGAAGGGACCCAGAATAGAGCCTTGAGGGACACCCATTAACGAGGCTGATCCGGATGATTTCACATCATTTACGCATACCGTCTGAATACGGTCACTAAGATATGACGCAATGAGCCTAAGTGCAGTGTCTTTGATTCCATAGTGGCTTAATTTGGTCAACAGTGTCTCATGCTCAACACAGTCGAATGCCTTAGACAAATCACAGAAAATACCAATAGCATTCTGTGAGTTCTCCCAGGCATCAAATATATGTTTTAACAGCGCCGCGCCCGCATCGACTGTTGATCGACCTTTCGTAAATCCATACTGCTCGGAGTGAAGTAATTTATTTAAATTAAAATGTTGGAGCAGTTGGTTAAGCATAATTTTTTCAAATATCTTGCTAAGGGTTGGCAAAATTGAAATTGGTCTGTAGTTATTTGGATCACTTTTGCTACCTGATTTAAAAAGAGGAATCAATTTACTAAATTTCATGAGGCCAGGAAAAGATCCCAAATCCACAGACTCATTAAAAATTTGAGCAAGATATGGCGCAATAACATCAATAACATTGCAGATAATTTTCACTGATATCCCCCATAGATCTCCCGTTTTTTTGCATTGTAAAGATTTGAATGTTTTTATAATATCATAGGGGGTCACGTACTGAAACTTAAACTTAACACTGCACTCAGAGACATTACTACTGAGAAGTTTATAGGCTTCTGTTGGCGAGGAATTAAGGGAACTGGTAGTGGAGATTGGAATATTTTGGAAGAAATTCTCAAATGTATTTGCAATTTCTAAATCGGAGTCAATAATATGGTCATTAATCTTAAGCTCCAGTTTATTGTTGTCCACTTTATGTCTACCAGTTTCATCAGAGATGACATCCCAAGCTGCTTTTATTTTATTTTCTGAATTGATAATTTTCCGCTTTATGTGAAGGGACTTTGCTTGAATGCAAACCTTTCTAAATAATTTTGAATAATTTCTTACGTATTCCAAAAATGTAGGGGTGTAATTATATTGCTTTTGAGCGTACAAGTCAAACAACTTATTCCTACTTTTATAAATTCCAACAGTAGCCCAGTCGCTGAATCTAAGATTTTTAAACAGTCTTTTTTCTATGATTTTAAATATTGAATTAAATTGGTTATTTATCAAATCAAAAAATGCTTTATAATGTTCATCCGGACCAACCTGTATAAGGTCAAGTTTAGGCAACATGTTTGATAAATTTTGCTTGAATTGCCTTACTTTTTTAGTGGTGACTGGTCTATACTTTATTATCTTCGTTGTGTTTTGTTGAGAGCTAGGAATAGATACCATTTGTCCGCAATGATCGGATCTGAGATTGGTTATAACTGATTTTTTGACAACTTTACAGTCACAGAAAATGTTGTCAATGCAAGTAGCCGAATTTTCAGTTATTCGTGTAGGTTCAGTAAATATATTTTCTAAATTAAAGCTTTTAAATAAATGAATTAATCTATCACTCATAGTTGTGCAAATCAAAATATCAATATTAAAATCTCCACAGATTAATATTTTTTTAGATGACCTACATATTCGCCTTAGGATCTCCTCCATCACTTCCTCAAATAACACAAAGTCACCTGAAGGAGGTCGGTACACGCAAACTATAATATACCGCTCCAGCTCAACACAGGACAGCTCAATAGTGCGTTCAACAGAAAGATTAACAATGTCTTTTCTTTCTTTGCAATTAATATTGCTGCGGGTCATTATCATAGATCCTCCACGTATAGCCTTCTCTCTGGAGAACGCACTTAACAAAGAGTAATTCCTGAGATTGATAATTAACTGATAACTGTTGAGCCAATGCTCCGTTAGACATAAAATATCAATATCATAGTTTCTAATAAAAAGTTCAATCTCATGTTCCTTGCCAGATAAGCCCTGTATATTTTGATGTACAAGATTAATTTTGCAAAGCTTATCTGTTGTCTCACTTATTAGTTTAAATTTTTATTATTATTACAACTAACAAATGAATTACAATTATTTGTATTTATGGATAAAGAACCTGGATGAATACAACTTGTATCCGTCAAAAGACTGGAATAAGTACTTTTACTCATTATGTTAATATTATAATTTTTTGTACAACATGTACAGTTTCCAACAATATTACAGCTATAAATAGCTGAGTCATGTATATTACAAGCTACCAATGTAGCTAGCTGTTTCTTATATCTAGGGGGCAGATACATAGTATCTTTTGTCAAAATAAATTTACTAATGAACTTATTAGTATTAAAAATATGAAAGTAGTCCCTATGACTACAAGTTAGGTTGTCTAATAGCCTGTTTAGTTTATAAATACGCTCATTTTGTGCCGGAGTCAGGGAGTGTGAATAAGGTAAAGCACAAATTATAAATTTACAACCTGACTTTTTATGTATACTCAGTAGGTATTCAAAACTCATTAAAATTTCTTTTTTAGTAATTTGCAGGCTGTCACCTATCAATAAAACAACTGTACTATAACTATCTAAGCAATCATCTTTGATATTTTGAATTATATGTTGATATGGGGCCCTAGGATAACATTTATTCAAGACTTTTTGGTGCAATTTATTATTTAGCAAGTGACCAAAGTCCTTTCCCAGCCCATCAGAGATTACAAAAGTCTTCCTCTGTAGGGAATGTAGTAAAAAGTCACTATTTTCACAGCGTTTTCCATGATCAGTATATTGTGCCTCTTCCGCTGAGACAACTAAGGAGTCCTTATTTAAACACTTGGGCAGAATCATGGGGTCCGTAATGGAGCACTGAGCTTCCGCTGAGGCAACTAAGGAGTCCTTATTTACACACTCACACTTATTCACCAGAGAGTCAAAACGGCCTAAATTATAATTACTTAAGGCTAACAATTCATCGGCAGCCAGTATTTGCTCACCGATCTGTTTCTGTGACAACTCATATTGTGTTGTAACTGCTCTTAAGGAGTCTTCCAACTTCATAATTTGATTATTTAGAATTTTTACATCATATTCATATTGTTCTCTAGTTTCCTGCAAAGAAGAACAACATGTATCCAGTTTTATTAATAAATCTGAACGTTCCTTCCTTATTGTAATGTTTTTAGCAAACGTCTTCTTGGATTTTATTTGGAGACACAAAAACAAAACACCTTTTTTAGATAAAATAATTTCATGAAAGATGGATGGACGCATCAAAATACCGCGCAAACAATTTAGGTTCATAAATTTTAACATGGCCAATAGAGCGAAACAACGGGCAAATCGCGGCAATATATTAAACGTATGTACCAGAAAAGCATAAAATGTGACGTACGAGTATGATGTTGATAATTGGAATCGGTCTGGAGTGTGTGTCTACTATGCAGTGTGTACATAGGTAAATGTTGTATTATGTGGTTGTAGTGGTAAAAAAATATATAAACTGTATGAATAGTCATACTTAAATATATATATCTTTTACCACTACAACCACCTCCTAACGCTACCATCTTAGACTGCATCATCACTCACCCGATAGTAACCTGTTAGGGGCAGGGCAGGCATTATAGGTGCAAACCACTCCTAACCCTAATAGAGTTATACACGACATCGTACCGGAACGTTAAATCGCTTGGCGGCCATCACCAGGCATCGTCTAATCTAAAAATGAACGCGTCCCACTAAACATTAAAGTCTTTTATGTAGTAGTTGGCGCCCCCCGATTACGTAAGAATTGTTCATCAAACGTTAAAGATTTTCTTGATTGGGGCCCTGATCTGGCCGTTGAACTATGACTAAATAGCCAGTGACTGAACGACCAAAAGATGTCGTCTTATTTGTGTGTATTGATTTCTGATTGCTATACACTTAATTTGCATGTAGAGTGACATGTGAGCGTAAGCACATTGGAGGTGCGTTCATTTTTAAATTAGATGACCACTTCCAAACTTTTGATTACATCTTGTTTATCGCAATAGTTTTTATTGGCTAAACTTACGGTACGTATGCCATAGCGGAACAAAGTTGAACATAATTCCGTCAAAGTGCTCAAGGCTTCGAAGGTAAGGTAGTTTACGACCGGGCCGTATTATACCTATAGGTATATGTACCTTATACTTATAGCATAGGCGGAAAAACTGTAAGTGAGACTAATCGATCGGCCCCGTCATTTTCACACGAAAATACGTTTTCTTATAAGTACTCTGAGAGAAAGTTATAAAAGCAAAAAACCCGGTACTTTTGGAGGTAAACTTGCTTACCCAGCTAGTTGTAGTGGTAGGTTTTTACATTGAGTTTGTACCACTTTGTCTTCTAATTTAAGTATGTACATAACATACCTATATATATCTTGTTTATTTTTGGATCTTAATTTTTAATAGGTAAGTAAGTAAATTCTGGTTTTTTTAAATCTTTATTTTATGTCAGGGCTTCATCACTTGGTGATTATGTTGCCCCCGTAAAAAACCCTTTTTATGAACAATTAAACTTAATAATAATAACTAAACAAGACTTGATAGTTTGCAAACATATAAGTTGTTGCAATTTTACAGAGTTTCTAATATTTTTTTTGCAGTCCATATTATTTTATTTACATACAGATGTAAACATAATTAATTTATATTAATTTGATATTAACAATAATCCATACTTTACATAATTATCATAATAGGTACTTAAAGAAAAAAGAAAAATAAAAATAGAAAAACTTAAAAACTACTACTAATTACATTTACAAAAAATAAACGCCGTCCAAGTGATCGTTAAAGGGCATGGTGCCTAAAACAATGGCGCTATTTCCACGTTGAATGGCCAGGCTAAGCCGTTGGGCTAAATAAGCGCCAGCTCTTGGGTCACCAGAGGCGTGGATCAGTTTTTGGGACCCGGCCTTTATAAAATTCTTTGTGTCCGATGACCATGGGCCCAGAGTCTCAAAAGCAAGCGCCGCAAAAACGTAGTCCTAATGGCTGAGTATTTGCGGCGCTTATGCAATTGAGCAGATTCCGCTGCTACACCCGCCTTTTGGCACGAGCCCGGTAGGTGGGACGCTGCCAACGTATCAACGCAGGTTGCATCCCACACCAGTGCACGACCTATCGTCCACGGTACTAAAGTCATCCCGTCCGGTCTCTTGCCGTCATCCCTGAACAAACCGGAAGGTTCCAGTTGTGCAGGGATGGAGGCAGTGGCCAGACCGCGACGGACTTTATCGTTGAGAGCACCGTAGCGATATAAACGGCCTGCAGCGCTGCGAATGCAACTGAGTCCATGGTGACCAAACTGATCCACGTGGCTGCCGCAAGGACAGTCATGAGACTCATTTTACAGAGTTGTTTATAGACTACTAGATATAATTCCCGCGACTTCGTCCGCGTGCTCTAAGTATTTTCGATTCCCGTGGGAACTCCTTAATTTTCCGAGATAAAAAGTAGCCTATGTCCTTCCCCGGGATATAACCTATCCCTGTACCAAATTTAATCGAAATTCAGACAGACAGACACACTTTCGCATTTATAATATTAGTATGGATACTCTAGTTATATTACACTACCAAATATGATATCCTTGAATTTTACTGAAACGTTCGATTATCCCTCAAATCAATTCCATTACTTAGTAAATATGGGTGAACTAAAACGATATCAGATTAGAGCATTAAACTAATTCGAATTGAAAGTTATAATCCTAATCACGATGCCCAATCATTCCGTCACGAATAATTCATTTCAAAATGACATGTCATTATCTAAATCGTATAGTCGATTTTTTTCACAATTATTGAAATTTAAAAAAAACGGATGGACACGAAGATTGTAGAGAATATTCTACTCTTGATGTCCGTGACTTCGACCGCCTGGACTTTTAAAATTAAATTTCCGCGGAACCTTTTTTCTGGGATAAAAAGTAAGCTTTGTTACTGACCACTTGTCCGGGTCTTCAACTACACTTACCGGCACGGAAACTTGGCCGCCCTGTTTATTTGATGTATATGATAAAAAATGTATTTTTTTGTTATTAAATGCATGTTAGTGAATAAGAAATGCACTTTTTTATGTTTTTAAAGCATTTTTACAGTATCTAAGATTTTTTTCGTTGTAAAAATAAACTTTAGTTAAAATCACTACTTTTCAAAGAAATAAACATCCAGTTTGAAATCACTACAAAATTAAAAATCACTAAAATTTATCAGTCCTCTGTACATTTTAATAACGGGTGTTCCCTCCTCTTGCCCTGATAACGGCCTGCATGCGATCTGGCATGCTTTGAATGATGTCTTTGACATCGATTTGCGATAGGTTCTCCCAAGCGGCCACCACTGCATTACGGAGCTCGTTGATTGTTTGCGGTGGGTTGGGAGAGGATTTTATCCTTCTTTTCAGCATATCCCAGACGTGTTCTATCGGATTTAAGTCCGGGCTACGAGCAGGCCACTGCAGTTTTTGTATTCCAACATCCTGAAGGTACTCGCTCACACAACTGGCCACGTGTGGGCGCGCATTATCGTGCATTAACTGAAACTGGTCATATCCAATGAACCCCATATAGGGTACAACATGTTCCTGGATAATCTCTTCGATGTATCGCGTCGCAGTTAATCGATTGTCAATGACAACCAACTCTGTACGAGCATCGGAACTTATTCCTCCCCACACCATTATGGAGCCTCCTTGGAAGCTGACAGTTTGTGTGGTGGTATTAGGTAGAAACCGCTCTCCTCTCCTTCTCCACACTCGTTCGCGACCATCTGGTGCTCGTAAAGCGGTTCGGCACTCGTCAGTAAACAGAACACGGGCCCATTGCTCGTGAGTCCAGTTAGCGTGATAACGTGCAAACTGAAGTCGAGCTACTCGATGCTGTCTGAGCAGTTCTGGACCTCGTGCTGGCCTGCGTGCCTTTAAATTTACTTCCTCCATACGTCTTCTTATCGTACGCTCGCTAACATTTACTCTTCTCGCGATTTGAAGCCGCTGGCGGATCTCAACGGCAGTGAGGAACCGATTTCTTAAAATTTCTAGGATGGTAAAACGGTCGTCCCGAGCCGATGTGCATCTCACACCTCCACTACCAGGCCTTCGTGTGTAGCTGCCTGTCTCCTGGTATCGTTTCAAGGCGTACTGCATTGATGAACGCGGTATATTCAGTGCAGTAGCCACTTCACGTTGTGTCAGCCCTTGGTATATTAAGGCAACAGCTTGTGCTACTTGCGCTGGTGTTAAAGGCATTTTTTTAAACTTTAAATCACGATTAAATCTTTAACTAACGCCACAAAATCACAAAAATTCAGTAACACAACAATGCACTTTACACAAAACCAAATCAAAGTTTTGAACTGAACTGCTCAAATGACCCGATTTGACTAAAAATTAAAATTAACAAGCGTAAGCACTCGTAGCTAAGGAATTACCCTCTTGAAATAAAGGTTAACCTTTTTTTGTTCTGCCTTCATGAGAAACATCAGTTACAAACACTTAAAATTGTTGCAAACGCTTGATAAGAGCTTGGCCAAGATTCCGTGCCGCTGAGTGTATATCCATTGGATTATTCTAGGATTATTGGCATACTTCGCTGTATTAGCCTTTATTAGTCTTAAGATCCTAGCCTTTTAAGTCTCGAAGATTGGAGAGTAGTTAACTATCTTGTTATCTTAAAAGCATAACTACTCAGAGTGTCAGATAAGGATATACCCTATGGGACCTAGGCATCTCTAGTAGAACAATGAGAACAAAATACGGCCGCTTCTGGAGTCACTTTACATAAGCCAGTTAATGAGAAAATAACGAATAGTATAAAATATGTTAATTAAGTAGTGGGATGCGTAACTAGGGAGTAGGGACAGTCGCAAAAAGAGCATCCCGCACTTAAATTAATGGGGATCACAGGGCCCTCCAGATTAAAGGTTCTCGCACACTCTATGGATCGTTTTTGCTAAGGATGATGACAACCAAATCAGCTACTCTTTATCAAACTTAAAAACGCGCTTCTAGTATGGAAGTTTGTATGAAATATGTACATAGTTGTGACGTTATCAAATTTCAACGCACTTTTTCCTTTAATCTGTAGTTTGAAATAGTTAACAAACTTAAAATTAACCGAGGATGTGCTGAGCTGTTCCAAGAACCGATAGACGTTGGGGTCCCAAAGTGCTGGATTGGAGACCATGGTCCATGCATTGAAAGCGCAGCGTCGGCCGTCGACAGACCCCATCAAACGAGCCGCAGGTAGTCGCTGTATAAGTATAGGCGGCGCAAGACCGCGGCATGTGGAAGTCCTTGCAAATAGCGGCGTGCACCACATAGAGGCATAAGAGCATTGCTGACGCCGGTTTATAAAGCTCAATGCTTATCATTAATCATGCCTTGCCTGAAAAATATAGTAGTAGTATCTACCTAACCAATTCCTACACTAGTTCCGGATACTGTCTAACCAATTCCTACACTAGTTCCGGATACTGTGCATGCCACTGCCTTCAATATACCTATGTCCAGCTGTGGACGTCTATCGGTTGACGATTACGACAGCTCTATTTGTATAGTAAAACATCCATAATTTTGTGTTGAAGCTATATAGTTTAAATTGGCTCAAAATTGTAGGTAATAAGTAAGTGGGGTTAAACCCTAGGCTATGAAGGATGACGCACGTGTCCCTTCGGATCCAGACAAATTCACAATTAGGTCTCACTAATTCGGCTTAATTTGGGCTGTCCCATTCGTTCTAGGTGAACTATTTTTCTAGATTCGAAATTAAACCTGTAACAACTATGAAACCTTTTAAAAGCTTTAAGGAGGCTTATGTAAAGTATGCCACGTTATCAAAGCTCTTAGGTAATGAATGAAAATAATTTATCTAATTAACCTTTCATTTCAATGTGGGGTAATATTTTGTACCCTACCTGGAAAGCCGTGTGGATTTAGGTAAAGATGTATTCCAAGGGGAAATTGCGCGTTCAGAAATGGGATTCGCAGTTTCAAATGTTTAATTAACTAGTCCACATAATCAAAATCGAATGCAGATAACTAGTTAGTCAAAGTTTTGAGATTGCCTTGAGATTTCCTTTAGAAGATTTGCTTATTGCACAAAATAAAGGAAAGAAAATTGTACTTACCAACTGTAAACTTTAATTTTTTATTATTTTCGTAAAAATATTTTTCGTCCTTCAATTCTAATTTCAGTTCGCTGTTATTCAGTTAGAGTAGGTTTGAAAAAAGTAAAATTGATGAAAATATGGGTCTATGCATTCCGCTGTTATTTTAAATATTCATACAAAACATCCGCACTCCGTGTCGCATTTAGATGAACCGATCGGATATTTGATGTGTACGTGTTGAAATTTCAACACGATATTGCTTTACCACCACAACATATTGGGTGTGTTAGTAAAATAACTCGTGAATGACCTGTTTGAACGTTTTTACAGTATATCCTAACTGATATTTAGAATTTGATGTGAGTTTGTTTGTTACAGTACAGACATAGGTTGTGTCCCGGTAAAGGGCATGGACTACTTTTTATCGTATAGCGTACATCCTTAACCATGCAACCTATCTCTATACCAAATTTCATCAAAATCGATTGAAAAGTTGGCCTGCTCAAGCGGAGCAGACAGAAGACACACTTTCGCATTTATTAGATACTAGATGATGCCCGCGACTTCGTCTGCGATGGTTAAGTTTTTTTAATTCCCGCGGGAACTCCTTAATTTTCTGGGATAAAGAGTACTTAGCCTATGTCCTTCCTCGGGACGCAACCTATGTCTATACCAAATTTCATCAAAATCGGTTGAACAGATGGGCCGTAAAAGCGTAGCAGACAGACAGACACTTTCGCATTTATAATATGCATATAAATTTATATTTCGCATTTATGGATATGGATAGTATGCCTAAGTAAGTGTGATATTCATGCAAAAAAACTGGCCGATCCGTTGTTTAATTGTAGCGTGATTGAAGGACGGAACCATGGTTACGGAATCATGATATTAGTATGGATAGTAGGATTTGTATATGAGAAATATTAAAAGTAAATAGGTAAAGTAGTCATTATTCACACCCACAATAATTTATCGTTTACTATCGCCATTACACACCGTCAAATGGAGCGTTCAGAGGCTAATAACACAAAGCACATTTAGAAGCACTTAGCGAGGAGCACTCCCTTCCGATTGATTGCTCGACTGACAGATGGTCACTTAGACCCCAACACAAATAGACACGGAACACGGCTGTGAAATATAATGTTTTTGTTGGAAATTAGCTATCGATTTAACGCTTGGGTCTTGTTTAGTTGAACTTCAGCTAACCTATGGGCATTTTTCTAAGCGTCCAGGCTGCAGCTTTAGCTACTTAGCTAATTATTTTATAGTCCGTGCACGAGCTTCGAGGAATCCTATGGAATGTTAAAGTAATGACCTATAGAGTTGTTTAAAGTACAAAACAATAATGCTACTTATCACTAAATTACACGCGTCAAGCTCGAAACTAGTGCTCGGAGCGAGGTGGATATGGAGCGACGATCGGGGGTGGCGTATACAGCCGTCGCTTCTTTAGACCCCGATTCCTCGGAGCTCGTGCGCGGACTGTATTTTCCCGAATACAATGGTTTATTTTATAGTTTGAGATTGACTCCGTCAGTTTGAGAGCTGTGCTTCTCTACATCGTACAGAAATGAAAAGATCCGTAGAAAAATCAAATAAACCTACATAAAGTGGTAAAGTTTTAGTACTAATCACTAGTTCGGAGGATTGATAGGCCTTGGGATCGCAAAGTGTTAGAATGGCGACCTTGCACCGGAAATCGCAGTTATTGAATACCTCTATAGTCTAAAGTTTAGACTATAGAGGGTTAGACAATAGCGGTAGTAAATATTCTAAGTCTATGGACAACAGCACAACTGCCAACGCTTAAACTTTTAAAGCAATACATAATATTATTCAAAATGTTGTTTGATGTCACGTACCTTGACGTGCCTAAAATCAGGATTATTATTCTAAAACACGAAAGTCAACAATATGGTTTTCATTGGCAGTAAGGCCCCTGAACATCGAATAGGTCGCAAGTTACACGGTTAAAGACCGGCTGTCTTAAAAAATATTTTTATTATATATAGAGGTACCTAATTACTTAAATGAAAATAGATCCTAGAACTTGCGAGTAATAATACCAGTACACATATAGAAATATCTTTGATCTACATAATTTGGTTAATCCTATCTTAAAAGCGTCAGACTCCGCACACGCAGTAACTATATCCTTGGAAAATGGAACCACGTATAGAGTGTGTGTTATGGGCAATGGCGATGCCGACCTCACATCCCAAGCATTACCGAAACCGTTATGTAGATTAAGTGCTCAAACGACATCCGTATAAAACCTCCGGGTGACTGTTATTAATGCTTGGGCTCTTGCAAAAACAATGTTTAAGAAAGTTTCCGATGTTTACCTTAAAAGGTTTTGTACACATTGGACTGTTGGCCAATGCATTTGACTAATATGTAGATTGTAGATTAAGTGCTCAAACGACATCCGTATAAAACCTCCGGGTGACTGTTATTAATGCTTGGGCTCTTGCAAAAACAATGTTTAAGAAAGTTTCCGATGTTTACCTTAAGAGGTTTTGTACACATTGGACAGTTGGACCCATGAGTTTGACTAACTTATTACCAATATTATTACTAGCTGACCCGACAGACGTTGTTCTGTCTTAACTATTAATATTGTATTCAAATTGTCAATTGCGGCAACTGTCACAGCTGGCAGTTATGTCAAACGCCAAAAGGTTACAAAAGGAAAAAAGGTTAAAAAGGTTATATTAAGGTTAGAAAAGTTAATATGGTCATTGGTTGTTAATTTTTTTTTAAATTTTCTAATGTATCGCGCAACTTTCTTAGTTTTTTCTTTCACAAGAACCTTCTCCTTACATTAACAAACACAGCAAAAAAGAATTAGCGAAATTGGTTCACGCGTGATACCGTGACCAAGGGAAATAGGGATTTATTTTTATATATGTAGATATAGATGTAAATAGTGTCCTCAGTTTTGGCAGAATGCATTATGCGTGTACTTGTCCCAAAGACTCTACGAACTTGTCCAATGCAATCGACAAACGTGAACCAAGCCTTGACTTGACATATACTTCTAAGGTACTATTAAGTACTAGGTATATTTGCCATGTGACCATCACTGGCCGGCCTGATGACTTTTGAACATCCTTTTACCAACATCAAATGGCGCAATTCAGAAAAAGCGTTTATACATTGGCTGGCACTTGCCAATCACATTGGTCCAATGTGTACCTGCTGCAGTAATGATTATATAATAAATCCAAAATACACATATACCGGTAAACCAAAAAGAATTAAACGGCTCAATTCAGTTTTATGTTCTGCACATGCCTAAATAGCAAATTGCCCAGCTATTTATGTGTTCGCGTATAAATAAAATCGTTTTAGTCGACATTAGTGGGGCTCGGGCGGGAAATCTGCCGGTTTATCTCAACTATCTCTGTGTATCGGGTTTAGGATAGCGTGGCGTAGAAAGAGGATTTTGGTAACGACCTCAAGTAAAGACTAAGGCTTGGAATAGATAAGGCTAGTGGTTGGCGAGTAGCGACGTTTTAGTATGTGATTAGGCTTAAGTGATGACTGATGATCTATAGGTTGGGACGACGACGACGACGGGGATGACTGATGATGAAATTAAAGGTCGTAGGTAAATTATTAACGAGATGAAACAATCTATATTTAAATGAGAAACTGTGTTTTGTTTGTCCTTTTAATCATGCTGCAACGGAGCAAGTGATCAACGTGATTTTTTCGCGTGGATATAGTTAAAATCCTGGAGAGTGCCATACGCTCCTTTAGTCGAAAAATCTAAAGTTTCCCCCTTGGCATTTTTAAAAAACTAGTTAGATAATATTATATTAAAAAGGCGTAAACGACAAACCTAGTGACATGGTATAGAACTATGTGCTACTAATTAAGTTGTAGGTAGGTATACCAGTGGTTCGCCCCGAACTAAGACCACGCGTCCTATGAGTTCAGACCTACCAAAAGACGTACCTACTAATAAAGAACCTATTTTTCACGTCATTTTACGATGTTTTTATATTTTACTAGCTGATGCCCGCGACTTCGTCCGCGTGGATCGAGGTTTTTCGGTTCCCGCGGGAACTCCTTAATTTTCCGGGATAAAAAGTAGCCTATGTGTTATTCCAGACTGTAATCTATCTCTGTGCCAAATTTCATCCAGATCCGTTCAGCCGTTGGGGCGTGATTGAGTAACAAACATCCATATACATCCATACATCCATACATCCATACATCCATCCAAACTTTCGCATTTATAATATTTATTTGATTATTTTATTCTGCCCGAAACAAAGCCACAAAAGTTATATTATTTTTGGCTTTAGGCCATCGATTTACAAACCATTTGTGAGTCTAAATAATTACACAAAACTCACGGACGGACAAATGGACAAGTGCCAATCCGCCCAACTCAGAGATCTTGGCTCTGTCAACAAATACGCTTATTTATTTAATTTTTCTGTTTCAGGTAAAAGCTTCTTTTGATCATCTTGTCTCGAGCTTTGAGGTACTTAATATTTTATACTTTCAGAGAATTTGCTTAACTCACTTACATATTATATAAGAAGTAATTCGTAGGTGAAATATTACAAAGATTGAAATAAGTAATTTATTCGAAAAGGCTCGAGTCTAATCAAGTTAGGTACCTACATAATCAAAAATTCGAAATAAACAGTGTCAAGACGTCATAGACAGCACTAACTCTGAGAGTTGTTAAGCCCCCTGTACTCATTAGCCTAACGCGCTCGGCGAATGCTCCCTCCGAAATCTTTGCGAACCACGCACGTCCGTTTAAATAGGTACTTCTTTACGCTTTATATTAAAACTAACTACACTGTTGTCTGTATAAATCAATTGAGTCTTAAGATGTAAAGGATTAATATCGCAGAAAGATGAACCGATCAAAGGATTAGTGTACCTACTCGTGAGGGCATGAGTGTGAAATTCCATACGATATTTAATATAATTAACTACCTTTTTCTTGATAGATTAATTTATGAACTAACTAGCTGATGCCCGCGACTTCGTCCGCGTGGATTGAGGTTTTTCGGTTGTTCCCGCGGGAACTCTTTAATTTTCCGGGATAAAAAGTAGCCTATGTGCTATTCCAGACTATAATCTATCTCTGTGCCAAATTTCATCCAGATCCGTTCATCCGTTGGAGCGTGATTGAGTAACAAACATACATCCATACATACATCCATCCATCCAAACTTTCGCATTTATAATATTTATATGGATGATGCCCGCGACTTCGTCCGCGTGGTTTAAGTTGTTTTTGATTCCCGCGGGAACTCCTTAATTTTCCGGGATAAAAAGTAGCCTATGTCACTCTCCAGATCCTCAACTATACCCATGCCAAAAATCATGTCAATCCGTTGTTCCGTTGCGGCGTGATTGAAGGACAAACCAACAAACAAACACACTTTCGCATTTATAATATTAGTATGATTTACCTAACTGCCGCTTCAGAGTCGTTTAATCATTACTTAAGGAACTCCTTAGTAAGTAAAGATTTGAATACAAAAACTATTACTACTTTGAACGACTCTGAGTGCTGCAGTAAGTGAGTATACTTCACTTATAAACATGCTAGCTTTTTGGTGTGAAAGATTTACTATAACGACGATGCACCATGCAACTCTTTGACCCATATTAATAAACCAGCCAGTCTTTTAAGCATAAATTGGCTAATACTTGAGATCGTGTTCTTAGCTGATGTTGGTTAATGTATACCGGGCCTTAGTGGAACTCAAAATATTTGAAGTCACCCAAATTATAACTCAGGTGTTTTATATAGGTACCTAACTATAAATGTTTTATCGTTCTTTAAAACTGTTTGAATCTTTTCGATGTTAATCAGGGCGGGAAACATTTGTTTTTATATCATACTTGCTCAGTAACTAGGGATTACTATGGTGGAAAGTCTCCTTGTAAGTTGGTGTTTGCAATTCAAGGCAACATTACGTCGCACTATGCTTGAATTGTAATGTTCACATTACAGTTAAAGCTATGCAAAACTCCTTGGTAAACAATCTCTTTTCTTATAAAATGGTAAGAAAACTTTTTACTGAAAAAAAAACACTGAACATGGCGGCATTTAATTTCCATACATTTCAAACTATGCAAAACTCCTTGGAACTCAGAGCCGTAAAAAAAAAATGGAAAACTATTTACGAAAAAAAATGGAAATGGCGGCATTTCATTTGATCTGAAAGTTTGTGAAGTTTGTTCGTAAAGTGATTTTGCATTACCAATGTTTTATTTACCTCGCAAGAATGATATAAAGTAGAATGCTTACCTCGGTTGCAAGTAGCTATTACACCCTCGAACTATATTCACCCTCGCTCGCTGCGCTCGCTCGTGTGACTAAATATCTCGGGTGCACGCGATCCATTAGCGCCCTATGCGAGCTGCGCTCGCACTGGCGCCAAATTGGATCTTGTTCTGTAATAGCTTACTTACGTCCCTTGTGTAACAATCTACTATTATTAGTGACATATTTATAAACGCTATTAGACTTAATTTCCTAGCTAGAATTTTGTAATACACGTTATGAACTGAGGTTTAATTAATACTTAAAGCATAATCAAATTAACAATCAAAGTAAAAAAGATTTTAGTACTAATTGCTAATATTTTTGATGTTACGACAGTATTGCGTGTGGTAACTACTTACGGATTAAACACAAAATTTAATTTAATAAAGCGGATCACGGTAATCAATTAGAAAGGGCAATTTGAGAATTATTTAGAGGGAAAAAATAATAATTTTAGGTGATTTTCATAAGCCGCTGGCAACGTATAACTCCAACACAATAAAATTCGAAATCGAGTTTCACAGACCAATGAAACCCTAAAAACTTGGTGAAGCATATAATAAGTAAGTTAGTAAAAGTACCTGCGAAATATTTTCGATAGTTTGTGAAATAATTTTATAACCCAGTTTTCGACATGAGTATGGTGACTAACCTCCAATAATTCAACTTAATACTCTTTCTTTATGTCATGTTAAAAAATAAATTACAGTGAAGTAGTCTGTGTTCCCTCATGATTATAATATGGAAAAGACATAGGGCGGATAAACAAATATCTCAAAAGCCGGCAATGCATTGGCGGTTTCTCTGGTGCTGCAAATGTTCACGGGCAGCGGTAATCACTTAACATCAGGTGACCCGCCTGCTCGTTGACTCGCTATATATGTATATATTTACTAAAAAAAAATGGTTGAGATAGGAGTATCAGTTTGGGATGAAATAGGGGTATGGTTTTAATTTAACTGCCATACCCCTAACAGGATAGCCCGCTTACCGCTACCATATTCATCACTTACGTCAAAGGCTAACTTATAGTAAAAAAAAAAAAAACATCATTTTGCAACAGTATGTATGTCCTGGCAATAATATATTATCAACGATTTTAATTACGCCACCAACATATTTCACTGTTCACCGTAAGACCATTAATTTATATTTGTATAGATAATAATGAAATGCATGCACCGGATGCATTAATTCAAATGCGGTGTAGATGGGGTTACGTTGGCGTCACGACATTTCGTTATTGTATTGTATTTAAAGTTAAAATTATGCATGACATGTCAGCGGTGTCGGGACGGGGCTCAAAATTTTATTTAAACACAGACCAATGCCACTCCTACTTAGTTAAATTAAAATGCATATATAATTCTTTTGAACCCCTGTATAGGAACTTGTTCATAAGTTATCATGAGTCATGACTGAAATCATGACGTGATAGTGATACCTACAATGAGTGTGTGTTTGTGTGACAAATAAAGAAGTATATATACCTACGTAAAATTATTTTGTCATACTTATTGGAAAATTAATTTTCCTTTCCTCAATAAATTATAAAAGCGCAAAGCGTTACCTTAAAGTAGGTATATAAAATTGTTATGTAAATAAGATAATCACCCTTTAATAGAGATATGTAACTGCACACAAGATCACAAACTTGCACATAAGATTTAAACTACGCATGCAAAGGCGTCCTTATTGCTTACAGAGCTATCTCCAACCAGGCAACCTTGTTGCGTATAATTTCAAGTTGAAGAAAATCGTAGGTGCAATGGAAGTTTAGTTTTTGTGCTTTTTTTCTTAACTTATTTGTATAAAAAAAAGATACGCGCCGAATTGAGATACCTCCTCCTTTTTCGGAAGTCGGTTAATAATTTAACGATTGAGGCTACAACATAATTTTCAGCCGTAATGTGCAATTAGTAAATAGTTATTTGTGTTTTATAGGGCCAAAGAAAATTTGTGTTCCCCGAGGGCTCTATTTTGAATTCAGAGCGAAGTGAAGGATTCTATAGTAGAATCCTGAGCGTATCGAGGAATTCAATATACGCCGCCCGAGAACAAAAAATTTGGCCCCGAGTGACACACACTATTTTTCATCATTACGTATGAGAAAAAGCTAGGAGTATCAACCTACTATGTGTGGACATTACCTATACGTTTAAGCACCAATCAGAAGCACGAACGCGGACCAATCAGAACAGAGAAATGAAAAGTCCTATGGGCCTAAAAATTACATTTTGCTCCCGCTATCCTCTGAAGCCAATATTTATGTTTTTCGAATAGGTATGATGAAAACATATTTTTTACACTCATTAACTAATCCCTAGAAAGTTAATCAACATATTTAACTTAAAAAATGCGTAGATAATTATTAGCATGCCGTATACGTTTAAAGGTCTATTTCTCAGATTTAAGAGTAAGTGGACACACGGAATTCCTTCATCAATCACACGGATTTAAATACATAACTCCGACCGTGACACCGCTTAAACCTCTTACGGAATTAACGGAGGAAAATACGAACCTTAAGTGGAAGTAGGTATAGTTGAGTACTTAACACTGAGAATTTAAATACCTAATATTATGTGAACGTCAAACTTTATTAACTATGCATATATTACCCAATCCAAATGCTATTAGGAGAATAAAAATAGTTTTTTATATTTTTCCCTTATGATTAAAATCATTCGAGAGAAAGGGATAGAATGATAACAGCTGTCATCCTAATAGCATCTGGATATGATAGTACTTCAGGTTTCCATTATGACTATAATATCAATGCCGGAAATCGGAATTAGATGTAGACCCAATTTATTGTTTAAATTTTCAAAAATATAAATTGGAAAAAATACGCTATGAATGGAGAACCTCTTCCATTTTGGAAGTCAGTTGGTCAAAGGTCAGTCAAAGGTCGTCTAATGACGACGACGAATTTTATACAATTATTCATCCCCCTACTTCAATTCTTTAGGGTTAGGATTTTCAAAAATCCTTTTATAGTCCTATAAATTTCAATTCTCCACCCCCACCACGATCGTTACACTGTAGCAATCATTTTATCATAATAAGACAACTGTTTTATAAAATTTATAAATGACATAAAATATCAATATCAATTATGAATATCATTACCATCAGATCCATTACCCCATACTCAATTAGGTCCGGTCCACTCTGATAAAACAACGTATTTGACTATATGCAATACAGCTGAGTGCATTTCCTTCATGACTTGTTATGCTTCGATACACTGACATCAATTGAACTTTGTATCCATGACCATAGGGTACAAAATACATTGATTTAGTACATGTCACCGGACATAATCCATCATGTGGAAGTGTCGAGCAAACATAACTATTTAGGAAATGGGTGTTTTAGTAATTAATTACTGGAGTCTAAGCAAATTAAGTTCGGTAAGTAATGTGAAGTGTATGAAACTGCTTACTTACTGATGAATAATCAATTGTTTCTGATATGCATCGCTAGGATATGAAAACCTTTTCAACGTTTTCAAGCAAAGGCAAGCATTCACGGTAGGCTGCATCATCACTTTCCTCCATCCTTAATGGAATTGGGATTAAATCATGGTCTTTAAAACACCCGATAGAAGTTCCATACATTATTGCTAGGAGCACTTTATGAGCCAGACACCTTATGAGAGGGGTCCCAAGATGCTACAAAAGTAATTTCACACTAAAAAGTGCAGCTTTGGTTAAGTGGATAGACATTAGACATCAACCAAATGGCACGTATTGCTCAAGGAGGTAAAACACCGCGGCAATCGGCATTTGAAAATTCCTACGAAAAATATGTCCAGCTGTCCATTAATGTCTTAAATAAAATAAAAGGATTTATCATTCAAAAATGACTGACTGGGTTTCATTTGTAATTAAATTAAAGTTTTCTGTGTAGAGGTTTATACACGGTAACTTTAATAGTTAGAGAGGTAGGACTCAAATCAACGAACAGAAAATGTGTTTAATTTAGAGTGGTTATTTAATGCTAATGCTAATACCGTATTTAAATGTCAAATGAATGATAAATAAACATTTCTACGTGACGTCGTCTGAGATCTATTCAGTTGAGAGAGAATCAGTTCATTATTCAGTCGCTTTTAGCTCCTTACAAAAATTGTTAGCGCATTCTCACGATACTTAAATATCGCTTAGCATAAGTACTTTGAACGAAATTCTTAAAAAGAAAGTGCTTTTAAACCCTAAGGCCTATTAGTGATTTAAAACAACTTCGAATTTTCTCTTCACCCATCATCCTGCATTCGTCCACTGCTGGACATAGGCTTTTTGGAGGGACCGCACACGGTCCTCCGCCTTCCCCATCCACCCATTTCCCGCTACCTTTTTAAAAACCTTTTACCTTTTTCTACCTCTACCTTTTTTTTTTTTGTCGTCCCATACTGCGTTTACCGGTGCGCGGTCTCCACTCCAGAATGCGTCTGCCCCAACGGCCATCAGTTCTGCAACAGACATTTCTCTTAGTGAGACAAAAATTAGGATTGGGGTCCCAATGTGCTGGAATGCCGACACTGCACTGGAAAGCGCAGCGTTGGTAGACCTCAACGTGGACAATAATTCTGTATAACACAATCTCTATACTAAACTAAAATGGCAGCTCTACATCTAGTTTTGTCCCTTTCTACGTAGAGTCTTATGAAATGGCAATATATTTAATGCTGCCAATTGTTGTATAAGTTTAATTTAGAGATTGTGAACAACAGAATTATCACTTACCATCAGGTGAGATTGCAGTCAAGGGCTAACTTGTAGTGGATTAAAAAAAAACTTCAGGTACGCGCGCAATTTGTGTGACGATCAGCCGAACTTTCCTGTAGGATTTTTTTAAAATTATCATTACCGTAGGTATATCATGTTACAGCTCGATATGACTCATGTAAACAATTAATAGTGAAAATGTTATTCCAAACAATATCAACTTAGATTTACATAACGCTATGAATGGAAATAACCGTTTGATTTATTTTCACCGGTTAGTGCCAGTTAGTTATTGTTGGCTAGTGGGTTACATATTTATTGCACTTTCTCGTTACCATTCATCACTCGCTGTCATGTTATTTGATAGAGCAACAATAGAAATTAATCTATTTCAAAAATAATATGATATTTCGGCAGTTATATTCGAGGGCTACTTACTGTATTATACATTTACAGCTATACACACTTATCTGTGCATCTCATCCATAAGGCGGAGGCGCCACTGTCTATAAAAAATAGGGACTGCCGGTAGAAGTGAAAACGAATATTTAAAATAATAAAAAAAAAATTAAGTATATAAACCTTAAAAGTAAGGTATTAAAGTTTAATTACGAATGTAGTATATTTATATTTAAGTAAGACCTTTTGTCTTCGTAACAACGCGAGCATGCCGGTGTTCGCGAGCATGTCGCTGTTCGCGAGCATGTCGGTGTTCGCGAGCATCTCGGTGTTCGCGAGCATGTCGGTGATGCTAATCCACAAGTTTACCCCCTACCAAAAAGTTCTCAACGCGGCTAAAGAAGTTTTCACTTTAAAAATATTTGAAGATAATCATAGAATAAATTCTGCTAGTTCCGAATTTCGCCATACGCACAGTACATAAGTTTGCCATGATATTTATTTACACTACGAAATATATATCTGTCATGGGCCGTGGCTTTAACCGGCTGCATGACGTGTTGTTAGTATGTTTCCAGCCTAATATTGAATGTCACTATTGTTATATAATCCCTGTTCCCAGCCTCCAAGTATTAAACAAACACGAAGAACCTTCCTTCCATTTCTACGAACAACGCGCTATATAATTTAATTGGTGACACTTCTAAGAAATTAATTATAATGAGGCTTAATTAGAAACTCGATTACTTAAGCTTCCAACGACGTCGTGTACACGCACACGATTTACATTACCGCCTTAGTTTACACTTGTGAAAGTGATAAGCTTTGTAATGAGGCAATGTATGTGCGGTTTTGACTGGGAATTAATTTCTCGTTTGTGCTCTATAATGTTGTTTTGCCACGGTAAACGGTAAGTGGCGGGTTATACTTATACCGGGTATCGTAGAATTTAATGGTAGGATGAAATGCTTGCAAGATTTTTTTACTAAGAACCGTACCCGTAGAGCCAGAGAGCGATAGAGCGTTGGAAAAAATGCCTTAATTCTATATTTAAGGGGACTCAGGCCGGTACCTTCTTCATACAAACGAAAAAGCGTAATTACTACATTATTTGATATTGTACGCCCAAAACTAAGTTTTATTTCGATTTGTCTCGTCATTATCTAGGTTTATTGATATATAAAATATTGAAAAAAATATTGATTTTAAAGTTACGAGCCTCGAAAGATTCCAATTTTCACACTAAATTGATGACAACTTTGGGCGCAAATAAATAAGATTAGGAGTGTGAAAATTATAAAACAATTTATCAATAAACATAGTTTATTTATTCATTATTTGAAATAACTTTACTTAGTAAACATACATTTAGTAGTTTTTACAAACAAACGCTTTTCCCAAACGACTGTTCAACCCTTTTCGCGCGCTTGATTTCGGTAAAAACCATCTTGCCTCGCATCCGAACATTCGACACCTCCGGGTGGAGGGCGGGCGGGCGGGGGGAAGGGCCAACCAGAAATTCGGCCGCGCGCGCAGCCTACATAATACCATAATACTACGTAGCTACTAGCTATACTGCGAGCTACTTATTGCAACGTAATTAGAGTGCTATTCGTGTAATTCGTAATTATGTATCTACGTCGTGTGTGTGGTTTATATTTATAATTATTATTATTGTCAATTGCATATTGTTATTATTTTATTATTACACTAGCTGATGCCCGCGACTTCGTCCGCGTGGAATAAGTTTTTTTAATTCCCACGGGAATTTTCCGGGATAAAAAGTAGCCTATGTCACTCTCCGGTCCTCAACTATACCCATGCCAAAAAACATGTCAATCCGTTGCTCCGTTGCGGCGTGATTGAAGGACAAACCAACAAACAAACACACTTTCGCATTTACTTATAATATTAGTAAGTATGATTGTTTCACTATAGGGTTTATCTTGATCTAGATCACAGTTAGATCAGCTGAAATCGCAGTCAAGTCAAGTCTCCAGGTCCTCAACTATAGATGAGGACCTGGACGGACCTTGACGGACGTGGCTATATGCTATGCTATATGCTATGCTATATGCTATGCTATATGCTATGCTATATGCTATGCTATATGCTATGCTATATGCTATGCTATATGCTATGCTATATGCTATGCTATATGCTATGCTATATGCTATGCTATATGCTATGCTATATGCTATGATATATGCTATGCTATATGCTATGCTATATGCTATGCTATATGCTATGCTATATGCTATGCTATATGCTATGCTATATGCTATGCTATATGCTATGCTATATGCTATGCTATATGCTATGCTATATGCTATGCTATATGCTATGCTATATGCTATGCTATATGCTATGCTATATGCTATGCTATATGCTATGCTATATGCTATGCTATATGCTATGCTATATGCTATGCTATATGCTATGATATATGCTATGCTATATGTCATGCTATATGCCATGCGGCATGCCATATGCCATGCCATATGCCATGCTATATGTCAGGCACATAGTTCGATGAGCTGATGGTCGTTGGGGTCCCAAGGTGCTGGAGTGGCGACCCCGAAACGGGAAGCGCAGTGTTGGCAGACCCCCACTAGGTGGACCAACGACATTTATGTCGTCTTATAAAATTATAAGATTATCGCCTCCCTGCGACTCGTTTTATAAAACGAGTCGCAGGGAGGCGCTGGATTCAGGCGGCGCAAGAACGAGGCCTGTGGAAGTCCATAAAGACCTTTGTCCAGCAGTGGACGTCTATCGATTGACAAAGAAGAATAATAAACGAGTTGTTTACACGCTGAGGTATATAATAGTAGGTAATAATATAATAGGTATGTAGGTTACATTTTGTAGTTTTCATAAAAGATAAGTAGGTACCTACTAATTATCATAAATCATTATACCTAATTATTATAATTCATCAGTGATAATATCAGATATCGCATCGGTCCAACTATAAGGGCGCCTTCAAATTTGCCGCAAAGCGTAGCGCGGCTGCAGCGCGGCTGCAGCGCTGCGGCCGCGCTCCTGTCGCGAGGTTCGAACATCATAGGGTTGTACCTATATTTATTTTCACGATGGACTCTGACGAAGAAACACTGCTCTGTGTTACTATTAATACGAAACAACGAAAATATAAAGTAGTTGTGTTAATAATACATAATATTACTTTAACTTACATGCTTCATTTTTAGGGTTCCGTAGCCAAATTTGGCAAAAACGGAACCCTTATAGATTCGTCATGTCTGTCTGTCTGTCTGTCTGTCTGTCTGTCTGTCTGTGTGTCCGTCCGTATGTCACAGCCACTTTTTTCCGAAACTATAAGAACTATACTGTTGAAACTTGGTAAGTAGATGTATTCTGTGAACCGCATTAAGATTTTCACACAAAACTAGAAAAAAAAACAATAAATTTTGGGGGTCCCCATACTTAGAACTGAAACTAAAAAATTTTTTTTTCATCAAATCCATACGTGTGGGGTATCTATGGATAGGTCTTCAAAAATGATATTGAGGTTTCTAATATCATTTTTTTCTAAACTGAATAGTTTCCACGAGAGGCACTTCCAAAGTGGTAAAATGTGTGTCCCCCCCTGTAACTTCTAAAATAAGAGAATGATAAAGTAAGAGATCTAGTAAGTAGTTTTTTTTTAATAATTTAAAACTTACTACAGGTTTGTACGGAACCCTCGAGTCCGACTCGCACTTGGCCGGTTTTTATTTTCACTTGGAGTCTTGTTTGTGAAATTGTCAATAAATTTAATGCATATTTCTTCCCAAGCCTTCTTCTCGATTTTATTGCTGTACTTGTCGGACTTCGAATCCCATATTGCTGGACGACTCTCAACCTCATCGATAAATTCTTCTACCTGATTTTCGTTCATGTTTACACTTGAACAAAAATACGTGCGCAGTCCCGTCACTAGTCGATCGATGAACTGATGCGCGGCCGCAGCGCGGGTGCAGCGCTGCAGTCGCGTGTTTTTTATTTATATGGATTTACAAAGCAGCGCGACCGCAGCGCTGCAGCCGCGCTGCTTCCGCGCGGCACTTTGCGGCAAATTTGAAGGCGCCCTAATAGGTATAATCTGTGAGCGTAACATCATCTTTACCGCTGCCGTGCGCGCGGTTGTACTCGCTATACTGCTCATCACTGAGTCTGTCTCTTTCTCACACAATGTTAGGTGAAACAGCAAATAGGTTTCCCACGTGCGCCGGCAACTTCAGTCGCGCGTACTGAGCTGCCTTAAAAGGTGGATTCACGTTGCACCATGGTCCATGGCGGACCGGCACCTTAGGCACCCGGTTTAAGGGGTAGGTATGTGCCGTGTCCGAACTCCGAACATAAAAGTATTTCTTAGACCGACTCGTTTCGAACTCTCGTAGTTAGTTAGTTAGTTTTATATAAGTACTTAATTAATTGTATGACCATCGCGTCCCTTAGTATTTAGTTGTTAAAATAAACAATTACTTTTATACTAGAACTAGATGATTCCCGCGACTGCGTCAGCGTGGATTTAGATTTTTTGACTCTCGCGGGAACTCTTAAATTTTCCGGGATAAAAGTAGCCGATGTCCTTCCCCGGGATACAATCTACGCCTGTACCAAAGTTCATCAAAATCGGTAGAGCAGATGGGCCGTGAAAGCGTAGCAGACAGACAGCCAGACAGACAGACGGACAGACAGACAGGCACACTTTAGCATTTATAATATTAGTATGGAAGTATGGATTTTATTGATGTTTAAATAGTGTACAGCATTGATGTAGAATTTTAGTATCAATGGTGTACAGTGCTACCCAGTTTGATTAAATGAATTGACTTTTATAGTTCAGTTCCATTGCCGGCCTTGGCACGATTCAAAATCGTAAGTACATCACGGATTCATGTACGATGTACTTTAAAAATATAATTGTTCCCGCGGGAACCAAAAAACCTCAATCCACGAAGTCGCGGGCATCAGCAAGTACAAAATAAGCTTCGTTGAAACACCCTGCTAAATATATATTACGCAGCGCTGTCAGGTTGCAAATTTTAACTTTACGTTTTTCTTGTTTATTTACCGTGCGAGTGCAGCCAACAAAAACATCTAAAACAATCCTGTTACTGGTTCAGACATGTTGAATGGGAGTCGGGAGCATGCGAGTTAATTATGACCTCATTCGCTATTCCAAATAAGTTAATAATTTTTTAACCAATTTTTAAAAAGCCCGTAGGCTTCTTTTCTTCCATACAAAATTCCAAAATTCTCTTCTTCCTTACAAGCACGCCTATTCCGTGCGATCATTAAGCAACAATGACGCTCTGGGCAGACTTGTTGGTTATTGCAAGACCAAATTGATCTCAATATTGTCCCTGAGCTGCTGCTCAAAATAGGTCTTTGGCGGCGCAAGATCAAACGAGAGAGCATTTAACCAAGGCGTATAGACCAGAGAAGATGTACTTAAGTACATTATTTGCAGCATTATAAATCCCTGACTACTGAACATATTCCAACTTAGTTTTCAATTATTTAATAAATCTTATTGGAAGCGAACCTTTGAAGACGTAACATTTCGTTTTCAAAGCTTTCTCATCGTTAATATAGAATAAATGCGTATCTTTACCTACTAACTTTGTAACAGAGTCTTTATAAAAATGAAGAAGTAAGTAAATCAAAACGTTTTTAATTTCCCATCTCGCACCACTCGCGAGCTGGGTGTTATTGCTAGTTGCTACGTCTTTATTAAATTCTGCGATACCAGTGTTCAATTCTTATGAACATTGTGTAACACTCGTCGTTGAGGTCGACGTCGAAAGTCTCTGAAACTGAATTATTGTCAAACTCATGTTCGTACCGAGGACCTAAAATGAAGAATTAATTCTTAATCTCTAAAATTCCTTTAGTGTATGCGTTATTAGTTTTCGTTAATATATTTGCCATACTGGTTCTGAACTTAGTCGTTCTTAAGTTTTGTCGGTGTGTCAGCAATCAGCATCGATAGTGTGGCTTGTGGTGCTCATCGATAGCGGACATAGCCTTAACAATCTACTTAGTAAGGTACCTCAATTTTGAGTTCAATTTTAAATTACTACTTAAAATCTAAATTAAAACTAATTAATTTAGATTGCAACGTATTTCATAGTTTTTATTTGATATTTTTGTATAAATAAATACTTAAGTATATGTATTTAAATTTTAAATAGGTATACTATGCCTATCATATTTTGTTTATTAAAATAAAAATTACAGACGAGTTAACTCCATGGTATACTTCATCGCTGCGTCAGCGTTGTAAACGCGCTTAGAAAATAGCACATGTTATTTTTCACGACAAAATTGAAAACACCTTGGGGCCGGATGGAAAGAAATACGTTCGCACAATATAAAGATTGGGTTTATTGGCTGTATAGATCGAGTCCGAGATGGCAGGTAGGGCTGACTCCTAGAAGTGAGAGGCTCTCGTAAATTCCTTTACGACAAATAAAATACACCCTTTCGTTCGATGCCGTTCCCGAGTCCGCGGCGCGAATAAATCATTCAATTTCCCTCTAGTGTTTTGTAAACTTACTTTTTTTATTACATTTTTTTTTTTTTGTAAAGTACCTAAGTAAAAAAAGTTCTCAAAAGCAAAGTTCGCACAGCCTCACAAGCACAACTGAGTAGGAGATTTTGTTTTTCATGACAGGATACATAAATTATATGTATTGGCAACTTTTCATATTAATCAAAAAGAGACCGTGTAGGTGTTTCTATTTAACTATTCAGTGATTACGTTTAAGGCGCCTTATACATCCTTCATCTTATGTCATCCTTTTCCAGGTACACTTTAAAGAATCGGGAGTCACAGCTGTGGGGATGTCATGGTATCAAATTAAAGGTCATTTCTTCATCTCTCGTTTGACCTTATAAAAATGCACACTCCAATACAAATTTTCTGCATAAATACGTTTCTCCGAACGCAAGATCTGCTGAAAATGACGAAAAATGGGGTCCGGATAGGTACCCATAAAGCTAGATCCGCTGCATATTTTAACTTGAATATTAACAATAAAGTGGGGCTTATATAGTCCTCTATCCATGGTGCAAAGCATTAAGCATACAAATAAATATGTTTATAGTTTATGTGGCAAAAAAAAAATGTTTCATACATTTTTCTATGAAAAGAAGCCGAGCGCTAGGCGTTTGGCGCTCAGTACGCGCTGAGACGCGCTCGTGGACGGGTGGGTGTATCGCTTTTTTGCACGAAATTTATTACGACAAAATGAACACCGTGTTGTGTACTGCCATAGAGATATAATATTCTCTATGTGTACTTGCGCTTAGAAAAACTTGATACCGACATCCACAAAGAAGGAAGTTCTCAAGTGTAGGCGTATTTTTTTACCCGATTACGGCAAAGCCACAAGGAAAGGGTATGTTAGGAATATATATGTATGTATGCATGTATGTATGTATGTATTAAAAAAAAGTGAGCGCCATTTTGAAATTCTTTGTTATCGTACCGATTTCGTTCAAAATCGATATCTGGGGTTCCCTGGGATCACAAAACAGGAAACTGTTACCAAAATTTTAAAAAAGTCAGCGCCATTTTGATTTTTTTTGTTATCGTACCGATTTCGTTCAAAATCGATATCCGGGGTTCCCTGGGATCACAAAACAGGAAACTGTTACCAAAATTTTAAAAAAGTCAGCGCCATTTTGAAATTTTTTGTTATCGTCCCGATTTCGTTCAAAATCGATATCTGGGGTTCCCTGGGATCACAAAACAGGAAACTGTTACCAAAATTTTAAAAAAGTCAGCGCCATTTTGAATTTTTTTGTTATCGTACCGATTTCGTTCAAAATCGATATCCGGGGTTCCCAGGGATCACAAAACAGGAAACTGTTACCAAAATTTTAAAAAAGTCAGCGCCATTTTGAAATTTTTTGTTATCGTACCGATTTCGTTCAAAATCGATATCCGGGGTTCCCTGGGATCACAAAACAGGAAACGGTTACCAAAATTTTAAAAAAGTCAGCGCCATTTTGAAATTTTTTGTTATCGTACCGATTTCGTTCAAAATCGATATCTGGGGTTCCCTGGGATCACAAAACAGGAAACTGTTACCAAAATTTTAAAAAAGTCAGCGCCATTTTGTAATTTTTTGTTATCGTACCGATTTCGTTCAAAATCGATATCTGGGGTTCCCTGGGATCACAAAACAGCAGTCAATCAAAAAAAAGTCAGCAGTGAACTTTTTAAAATTTTGGTAACAGTTTCCTGTTAAAATTTTGGTAACAGTTTCCTGTTTTGTGATCCCAGGGAACCCCAGATATCGATTTTGAACGAAATTTGTACGATAACAAAGAATTTCAAAATGGCGCTGACTTTTTTAAAATTTTGGTAACAGTTTCCTATTTTGTGATCCTACGGAACCCCAGATATCGATTTTGAACGAAATCGGTAAGATAATCTTTTATACATTATTTTACAATCTCAAAAACTGAGTATTATTGTAGCCGCGAGTATTGTTTCGGCGCATAAATAGGTACTTACATAATATTTACCGCGGCCAACAGCGTAAAAATTTTTTGTTATCGTACCGATTTCGTTCAAAATCGATATCTGGGGTTCCCTGGGATCACAAAACAGCAGTCAATCAAAAAAAAGTCAGCAGTGAACTTTTTAAAATTTTGGTAACAGTTTCCTGTTAAAATTTTGGTAACAGTTTCCTGTTTTGTGATCCCAGGGAACCCCAGATATCGATTTTGAACGAAATTTGTACGATAACAAAGAATTTCAAAATGGCGCTGACTTTTTTAAAATTTTGGTAACAGTTTCCTATTTTGTGATCCTACGGAACCCCAGATATCGATTTTGAACGAAATCGGTAAGATAATCTTTTATACATTATTTTACAATCTCAAAAACTGAGTATTATTGTAGCCGCGAGTATTGTTTCGGCGCATAAATAGGTACTTACATCTGGGGTCACGGGAGTGACCCCGCCAAAGCGAGCCAAAGGAAACGGGGCACTACCTACCTTTTCTCGAAGCGTTTCGTCGGATTTTCGAACCGTCATAGCTTAGGTCCAGATGATGCTAGAAAGCTGAAATTTTCAGGATAAGGTGTTGTTGGCAAACTTACCAAATATACCAAGTATAAATTTTCTAGCATATATAGTTTCAGATTTATTGATACCTGAAATACGTCGATTTCGTGACTGACTCACTGACCGTCATCAACATGAAAAAGGTACTTCCTGAAGTGCTAGAAGGCTGAAATTTGGTATGTAGGCTAGAATTTGCATATAAACAACAGGAAAATTAAGAAATCTGAAACTTTTCCCCTCCAACCCCTCCTATAGGGGGTGCAAATCTGACAGCATTTCCTCGTATTTTAGAACAGTCATAACTTCGGTACGGATGATGGTAGAAAGCTTTAATTTTCAGGATAACATGTCGTTGGCACATTTATTAAACATACTAAGTTTCAATTATCTAGCATTTATGGTTTCAGATTTATTGATACCTGAAATACGTACTTTTGGGGGTTTTTTACTTTTACTAAATCACATGAAACACGAAACCTCTAGGGTACTTCCTAAAGTCCTAGAAAGCTGAAATTTGGTATGTAGACTAGGAATTGCACATAAACAATGGAATAATTAAGAAATCTGAAACTTTCTTTTTCCAACCCCTCTTATTGGGGGTGCATATTTGACAGCGTTTCCACGTATTTGCTAACCGTCATAGCTTCAGTCCGGATGATGCTGGAAAGCTGAAATTTTCAGGATAAGATGCTGTTGGCCAACTTATTAAACATACCAAGTATCAATTGTCTAGCATTTATAGTTTCAGATTTATCGATAACTGAAATACATCGGTTTCGTAATTTAGCCTTATAAATCGCTGATCAAAATCAAAACCTCTAGGGTAGGTACTTCCCAAAGCCCTAGAAAGCTGAAATTTGGTATGTGGGCTAGGAATTTCATATAAATAATGGGAAAATTAAGAAATCAGGAACTTTTCCCTTCCAACCCCTCCTATAGGGGGTGCATAATAGCTGCACAGTCGGTACTAAAAGAAATATGTGCAAAATGCCGTATACATACATAATACCGTACATAAATAATATATATATAAAATTCATGACTCAGGTACAAATGTTCTGAATACAAACATTATGCCCCTAGCAGAATTCGAACCCGCGACCTCTCCCTCAACAGTCATGGTCTGTAACCAATCGGCCAAACAGGTCGCACATAATAATCACGTAATCTTGTCATTTTTATTCTCATTATTTTCATTTTATTACTGAAAAATTATAAAATACCTATAAGTACTTACAACATAAAATATTTTTCAGAGGTAAATATACCTATAGTAATCATTGGCGAAGAGTCCACGTATGACCCGGCATCCCTTTAGGAATTGTTCAATAAGTAATCAACGATATTTTCGTCTAACCCTGTTCTTCGAACTAAACACTGTTCATTGGTTTGAATTAAATTAACGCGTGACAATTTATAGAAAAGTAGATGATGCCCGCGACTTCGTCTGCGTGGATTAAGGTTTTTGATTCCAGCGGGAACTGTTTAATTTTCCGGGATAAAAAGTAGCCAATGTCCTTCCCCGGGATACAAACTATCCCTGTAAATTTCATCAAAATCGGTTGAAAAGATGGGCCGTGAAAGCGCAGCAGACAGACAGACACACTTTCGTATTTATAATATTATATGGATCTAAACTAATATTAAAAAGAGGAAAGATTTAACCGTCAAGTTTGCTGTGGATAAAATAAAAAAAAACTCAACCGATTTTAAAAATTCTTCCGGCACTTCACGTAGGTTCATTCCAGTGCTAATGTAAAATCTTATGTGCTGCTCAGTGCCCACTGGCTTTAGTGGGTAAAAAATAATGCACTATTATCATGATTAGTGCTAGCCTTGCGAAGCGGGGCGGGTCGCTAATCAACAATAAGCAGATATATAAACCGGCTGGCCCATACAACCAAATATCTTTAATACTGAGCACCAGACTCGAAAATAAGAACTAACTTAAGTATGTATGGATTTGCCGCTCATTACATACATATACAGCAAACCCACAAAGAAAAGAGGCAACGATAGAGAGTGGGCAATGAAAAAAGGAATAACTGTAGTGCGAGAAATAGTGCGAGAAATAGAGTCCAAAAAATTAAAAAATCTAGTGCGCCTGCCAAAAAGAAATGAAATCCCACCAAAACCATTTCATGGATAGGCTGCCAAAACTCGCATACAAGTCCAAATCATAATGCTTTCACTGTTAAAAAGTTATGAGATCTCTAGTAGAGCCAAGCCCCTAGTTGAGCTCCGATTTGTGCTGCGCATCATCATAGCCCATGGGGCCAGTTCCAAGTCCAAAGTGTACAGGTTTAAGTACTTTTGGCTGTACCACATTTACTACATAGAAGTCCTGACTCTATAAACTCTACATCTTGATAAAAAGATGTGGCTTGGCTGTTTCGTGATCCAATCAATCATTTAATGTTCGTGGAATAGGTATAGTTTGTGCGAGAATCACGAAACGGCCAAGCCACATCTTTTTATCAAGATGTAGAGTTTATAGAGTCAGGACTTCTATGTAGTAAATGTGGTACAGCCAAAAGTACTTAAACCTGTACACTTTGGACTTGGAACTGGCCCCATGGGCTATGATGATGCGCAGCACAAATCGGAGCTCAACTAGGGGCTTGGCTCTACTAGAGATCTCATAACTTTTTAACAGTGAAAGCATTATGATTTGGACTTGTATGCGAGTTTTGGCAGCCTATCCATGAAATGGTTTTGGTGGGATAATATTTACCGCGGCCAACAGCGTAAACAAGTACCTAGTAAATAAATAATCGTCTAATATTTTCAAGTAACAAAATTGGTTAGTTGGCTATAAAATCGAGCGTCTCTACGCTCTATAGCTCTACGCTCTCGTAAAGCGTGCATATATATGCTGTAGTGTGACGAGTTTTATACCTATAGTTGAGTTTTTTACCTATAGTTGGTCGCGGGGTAAATGTTTAAAGGGCCTTAAAGTATATTTTCTGTATATTTTTGTCATGTTTTTCAATCAGTAGGTAGGTATTATTTTTAGATAACAAACAAAGCTCTTTTGCTTGCTATGTAACTTTACTACTAACTGAAAAAACACTCTGAAATGTTAAACCTAACGCTATTTAGGTATTGGGGCGTAAACTGAACATTATGACATTCTGTATAAAGGCTTTGTCAAACAAACGGCGGACTTGAATATTGGAGCGTCGAGCTAGCGCTGTCTTAGAAAATACCTACTTGAAACTTGAAATTTTCTCCGACATTTCCTTTCTAGCTCGCTCCCGGTATTTATAGGGGTGCTTTTGTTGTAAACTTTATTTGATTTAGATTTCGCAGACTACCCATTTTCAACATTTTATACCAAAGGATGAAACCTAAGCATAGGTACATTAAATTTATAGCAGGTAAGCATTTTTATGTTTACTATAAGTTTTTACTTTTGGAAAGATCTTACTTGTCAACATCCGTTACAGTATTCGGCTGATAGACTACCTACTTCACATATTTTTTTTAAATGAAGTATATTGAAGTCCGTTAAAGATTTTAAATAAAACGCTTTTCGTTTGTCACGCACCTTAAACTGAGACCATTCTCCACAAAACAAGGCCGCCTTTTACCTCTTAGGTTTTTCGTAAATAAATCTCTTGACTTTTTATTTTCGTCGCCAGAGACGTAACGCCGCTATTGGTTAGGAAACTATATCTATTGGAATATAAACTCTGAATTGGATCAAGTGCTCTGACGCTTGATTAAATGAATAAGGGAACTGACAAAAGTAACACTGAAAAGGCTGCTCATTCGTCTCTTGACAAATTGAGATAATCTTTGGAATAATTTTACAATTGCTTCATTCAATAATTTTGAATAATTTCACCTCGACCTTCCTGGCGTAATGGTGAGCGATGTCTTGGAGTAGCAAAAGTTAGTATTTTCAGCTTGGAGCGTGGTCTTAACTATAAGTGGAAGGGAAGGTCTAGATTCCCGGCAGCGGCCATTTATAATTTCTAAATTGTCTAGTATGGTTTGATGAAATATTTCCGCCGTGGTTACAACTTACAGCAATACCGGCAAAAATGTGCAGCCAAGCGATCCGTTACTATGACTGCCCTACTCATTCCAGCAGCCCTATTCTCTAACTTAGTGGTTATCAAAAAATTAAAGCTGACATATATTTTTTTCCATTGAAAGTTTGCTATGTAAAAAACAAAATTTTCATAGCAAACTTTCCATGGAATTAGGAATTACGACTACGTCTAAAACTTTTAATGGACAATATCATATATATATATGTCAAATATAAAATAGCATATATAAGTATATATGTCAAATATAAAATGTCATATAATATTAGTATGGAACTCTAGCACTCTACCAACTCACTAAAGCTTGCTAGTGTACAAACTATCCATGAGCATCGAAATGAAAACGCATTATGCAGCCTCGCGGATTTATACATAGAGTATAATCCGTTGTGAGTCCATAGAAGTAGGCTTTGCAGAATTTAGGTATGGCTAATGGGAAAAAAATATATATATTATATACTATAACTATTATATGCACTAGCTCATAATACACTAGTAGGTATAAGAAAATAGAAAGAAAGTAGAAAATTAAGGAAATCCTTAATTTTCCGGGATAAAGAGTATCCTATATCCTTGCCCGGAATACAACCTAATTCAGTGCCAAATTTCATCAAAATCTGTTGAAACGATGGGCCGTGAAAGCGTAGCAGACAGACAGACAGACACACTTTCGCATTTATAATATTAGTATATGGAAGTATGGATTTTGTGCCTCTGTGCAAAATTTTAGCTTTCTAGGTCCAAGGGTTTAAGCTGGGCGTAGAGTCAGTGAGCGAGTGAGTCAGTACTTTACTCTTTATAATTAATATCAAATATTATTTTAGTGTGCATAAGTAACTGCAGAACTTAACTGCATTATATTTTACTAGATTTTAATTTCACTGGAGTAAAAGATTTGACGACCTCCGTGGCGCAGTGTGTAGCGCTGTTGCCTTAACGTGTGGAGGACACGGGTTCGATCCCCGGCAGGGTCAATTTGGGAATTTATAATTTCTGAATTTTCCCTGGTCTGGCCTGGTGGGAGGCTTCGGCCGTGGCTAGTTACCACCCTACCGGCAAAGACGTGCCGCCAAGCGATTTAGCGTTCCGGTCCGATGCCGTGTAGAAACCGAATATAGGAGAATCTTAGACTGCATCATCACTTACCATCAGGTGAGATCGCAGTCAAGGGCTAACTTGTAGTGGATAAAATAATAAAATAAATAAGATGAAAAACAATTGCACTCGCTATCAAAAAGCTTAAATGTTAACATATTATTTCCTTTCAAACTATCCTCTTTTATGACCATCCCAATTTCAAGAGTACATTTTGTCCCCTAGGGGACATTCACATTTGATGGAGAGTTTAATAATAATAATATGTTTGTTGTGGCTTTTTAGTAAACTAGGTTTGTACATCAACAGATAAACCAATTGACAAATGAAGCAATGAGTCTTTGTTGTGCCCGCGACTACGTCCGCCTGGATTTAGTTTTTTTTTATTCCCGCGGGAACTCTTTAATTCTCCGGGATAAAAAGTTTAGCCCGAAGGCACTGAATACGGAAGTCGGAGATGCCAGCAATTAGAAGACATCGATGACGATGTTTTTGCTCCTCCCAAAGAGGAAAAAAATTATAAGTAGAGTAAACGTATCTACATAATTGCCCGAGCGATCGCCATGAGTCTTATATGAATGGTCCCTCGAAGGTACATAAATGGGTACTTGAGCACGCGCAGAATTCCTGAATTATAGATCCGAAGACAAAAAGTTTGATTTACGAACACCGTTCAAGATTTATGTTCACTCCATTTCACGAATTGAATATATAATGTCGTTTAAGGGTCTCTCCGTATAATCTTCAACTCAAATTGCTTATGGCTTTGCCAATGTAACGATTTATCAAATTTACTTATTCGGCAGTACCGTCTGAAATGATTTTCCTTTTACTTTTCTGTACAGATTTACTCAATTGAATCTCATCACATAATTCCTATTCCGTAGTTATTACAAGCTAGAATAAACTTTGAAGATTACTTTGTAAATCCACATGTCTCAAAATCCTTTACGAAACGAGTAGCTATAGGTTAAGAAAATCTATTACTTACTTTTATTTTATCGTAGTTCCCCGAGAAACGGAAGAAAGGTAAAGGGTTAAAGGCCAAATTCGAACATCCAAAGTCGATAACTCACAAGGTTAGTGACCTGAACCTACGTTGCTTATTCAGCGAAATGTCCATAGTTCATCCTGCCTAAGGGACGCAACGCCACAACTATACGAGGTCTCCACTTTTGTACTTTTCGCGTCCAACCGTCCAACGGCAATCGCCGCTACGACAAGCATGTCCTGTCTCATTTCAGGTTGCTGTTGGTATGGAGTTATGGACTAACGACCTTAACTCACTTGACAGTTATTTCGGATCTTATCCTTAAGGAAACTACTAACATAGCCTCCTCCAAAGTTCGTTGAGTAACATAGAGTATGTGGATGAGCTCGCAAGCGACAGCATTAATCAGTCTTCATTTCGAACCCATAAGCTAATGTTGGTCGTGAAAAGTGTGAAAAAGCAACATAATATGATTTCATAAAGAACCGGGCTTAGCTGTTATCAAGTTTTCAACGTGGTGGTATTTGGCTTTTCACAATCTTTTGTTATCTCTGCGTGTAGATGAAGGTCAGACAGGAGGCCCGTTAAGTGTCAGCGTTGTCGGTTTAAAAGCCCTCGAGGAGTCCTCTTATCCGCCCTTTTTTATTCATTTTTTATATAAGAGTGCTAATAAGAGTTTCCTTGTGTTAGCTTTTTTGTTGGATATAATTAGGCTTTACTTTGCGGAAGTCAATGATACGTTAGGAACAACAAGCTCATTTTGCTATAATCCACTAAATCACATAAATCATTACAGAATAAGACATGAGCCACTACATATATTATAGTGGAGGATTTGTGTGATACTACTGGTGCTTTTAGACATCCAGATTCCAGAACTCTTAAAAGGTTAACGGATCGGCATTGCCGGTCATAATTATGACAACTATAGCTGGCTATAACCTAAATATACCTGCTATAAAATATACGATCACAACTACAATATTTTGCCGTACCTTTATCTTAGTGGAGGGTCCCTTCAATAGAGTCTGTCATCATTGTCCAACCTCGTCCCTTCCCTTTAAGTTAAATATAAGGAATACAAACACTTTCAAGTGCAAACAAAGTGTTTATTATCGCCTTTATTTCATGGGCGATAAGGCTTTCAAAAAAGGGTCGAGGTAAATAACAAGGCCTTCAGAAGTCGAGAAAAGACATTTCCCTAACGGACAGTTGATGACGTGTCTCCAACGAACCTCTTACTTCTTATTGTATATTATAATAAAGTCTATTTTTGGGTAAGAATATTTTGAATGGATGTCGTTTTGGTGGTTGGCTTATAGAAGAGTGTAAAATCTATAGGCAAATATTTGTTGACTCTTGAACTTTGATGATTATTATCATATCGCCTGTCCGAAACATTGGCCACAACATTGGCCACACAAATTCCGAATATTTAATCTTTTACAAGTAATGTTCTAACATGCTCTTTGAACTTGTTTTTGAAACATGGAGGAGGCAAAGAGTACCTCTGCCACAGATTAACATTTAACTGTGGACGCGCGGTCTCACATACCCACTTCTCATAATAGGTCATCGTAACATCAGCGTGCGCAAAAGTTTTATAAACCTTGAAGATGAATAATACTAAAGCGTACGAATAAAACAACTATTTGCTTAAAAGCTTGAAACAAATCGGTCCGACAACGGAGTGTGACAAAAAATATTGTCCATAGTTTAAGGCTAAAATACATATAATAGTTACATCGAAACCTCTGCAGTCTGCATCTATTTACTTTCTGACTACCTTTTAATACCAGACCAGAATGACCATCTTACCTGAAAAGATGATGAAGTCAAGTTCACGACCCTCATTAATGGGTATGAGTATGCATCAAATTTGATACAGAGGGAGACTTCTCAGTTAAGTTTTTATCGTTGTAACTTGTCCTTTTGAGTTTTAGTAATACCTAAGTGGATCAAAGTTCAACGTGAGGTCCTTTGAATTTGAATATTATCAGATAAGTACCTACCTAGACTGAAAAATGAAGTATTGCGTTCTCGGCACTTCAGTTTTCATGTCCATTCCCATTATTGTTCCATTGTTTATTTCAACGTTCCAACGAAAAATCTAGAGTGTTTTTGTGAAGTCCTGTATTGTGTGGAGGTTGCTAATGAAAATGCCAGCCGGTTTAAAGTTAAAAGTCGCACTGACATTATAAGGTATTTTTGTTGTTCGCTTTTATTTCCCCAAAATTTGTTGTGTGTTGTAGCAGATATCTTGCCTTTGGTGTTTGTAACTGAAGTTTTTAACTTCTGTATTTTTGATAGAAATCTAAATTAAAATGGCGCGCCCCACTGTATTACTTTCTCGCATAATATACTCGTATATTATAGAGCTTCCGGATGACCTTCATCGTTGACTTCAAATCTTGGATAACTATATTAAAAATAAATTGATTGGATGTGCTTATAGATTAAACGCATGATTTCATTTATTTATTTATTTATTTATTTTGCATTCCAATACCATTATTCTTATAAGTAACTAGCTGATGCCCGCGACTTCCTCCGCGTGGATTGAGGTTTTTCGGTTCCCGCGGGAACTCTTTAATTTTCCGGGATAAAAAGTAGCCTATGTGCTATTCCAGACTATAATCTATCTCTGTGCCAAATTTCATCCAGATCCGTTCATCCGTTGGAGCGTGATTGAGTAACAAACATACATCCATACATCCATCCATCCAAACTTTCGCATTTATAATATTTATTTGATTAACATAATGTCTGTAGAATTTTATAGTTTATAGAATCTTATTACAATATTGGAACCCCGGTGGGGCACAGCAAATCAGTGGTAGTAGAGAGACGGCTACCTTATACTTGTCTTCAAAAAAGTAATTTAATAGGCTTTATCAATTCGATTTTTTTTGAGAAATGACAAACGCTGTGTTTCTCTCCAAAGCTTTAATGTGGTCTGGGATTTTGTTGTTTAATTTTTACACACATCGGGTTAGGACCGGTAGGTACTGTTGATAGGTAGGATGTGATTACTTAGTGTGGTTATTTTTTACTGCAAAGCCTATTTATTATTTATCTGTAAAAAATCAATAGCTCACTCCTACTGTTTTATTTATTCCCCGTTCCACCAGCGGTATTTATTACACGCTTTCTTAATAACTCCCATTACTATCCGGCTAAGGTTCGAGGATGTGGGGTCTGCATTTATATTGCAGTTTTCAATACGCATAAATAAATAAATGATTATGATTATGATTATTATGCATTTATTATTCATACGGTTATCGAGACGTAATAGCTTGGGTACTATTTGGATCGCAAATATGGCTTAATGATATTAATATTGTGATATTACGCTTAATATTGGCTTAGTTACTGACGCTAGCACGGCCTATCTAGGCAGACAAATATGAAATCAGAAATTAGAATTATAAACATGAAATGATGAAATTTCAGTTCATGATTTGATAATGATGGTTAGTGAATGTAATAGCTAAATAAAGATTATGTGCTTAACTATTGACTGCTCGTAGAATTTATATTAGCAAGAACTTATTTCTACGGAAAAATAAAATTAATAACAAACGCTGTGCGAACGCAGTGGGTAGTAAGTTACGTCTATATTAATATTACGTAGGTAGTTATATTACACTAGCTGATACCCGCGACTTCGTCCGCGTGGTTTAAGTTTTTGTTGTGTAGCCTATGTCCACGTCCTCAAGTGCCAAAAATCACGTTGATTTGTTGCTCCGTTGCGGCGTGATTGAAGGACAAACCAACAAACCAATAAAACAACAAACAAACACACTTTCGCATTTATAATATTAGTATGATAGAGCCGAAATTGTAAATTATATAATTTTCGTTATAAAGTTGAAGGCAAACCCACTACCTACTTAAGATAGGACGAATTTTGCGAGCGTCAAAGTAGAATTTACATTATTGACGAACCTACTTAGAGGCATAGAGTTATATTTAGTATAGAAGTTATGTAACTTGTACATAATATAAATAGAAACATCTATGAAGGCTGCCTATGAGTTATACGTGATCCGGGTTTAATTTGTCTTAATGATCACCCTGGCGCCTACATATACACTTCATTACTTAATCTCTAATAACTCTTGTTACCTACGTGATAAGATTCATAATTCAATGAAACTCATGATGTAGTACAGAGTACTAATATACAGAGGATTTCTTTGAGCAAATTAAAAAGGAGAGCGCGGGGAAGGTTGGTGTAGAATAACGTCTATGATTAGGATCTAATCTGCTCTACGTAATTTAATCTTAGTAGATTTACGTAACTTCAGACCGATCGGTATGTTACTATTAATTCATTTTAAAGTAAAGTAAAGTAAATATTTATTTGGTAAAATATGGCACAGACAAGATGTTATAAGGTTATTATGTACAAGCATATTTTATCGTTACCGACGTCCAAATATTGAATTAATTATAATATTATTAATTATAAAGATTATTATGCAGTACAAGTACCTACTTACCTACATAGAACTTCGTACAGCCAGGGCTAATTGGGAATTATTGTTATAGGCGCCGTTCCAGGTGGTTAAAAGGCCTAAAATGTAGGTAAGCAACAAACCTGTCCTAAGTCAGCGACAAAGGCGACTGTTAGGGGTATGGGTTTAATATAACTACCATATTCCTATCAGGTTAGCCCGCTACCATCTTAGACTGCATCATCACTTACCATCAGGTGAGATCGCAGTCAAGGGCTAACTTGTAGTGGAATTAAAAAAAACGCGGGTCGATACTACGCGACGAGTCGTTATCAAACTGGCTGACCCTCCACGTGGTCTACGTTGTAGGCTGTTGCGTTTATTCTTTAGTTTATGGAATCGAATCACGTAGCGTTGCGACGCGTCGCTTTCGTCGCTCACGTAGGCAATTGGTAGATCCATAAGATGTGCTATCTATATCTGGAAAAATATTACGCCTCCTATGCACGTGGAAGCAACTTTTCACTATTGGACGATAAATGACACATTGATTATTCCTTTTCTTGGGGGATGCCCCGTCGCTCACGTCTGTAGGAACTACCTTCTACCTCTACCTGGTGCTAAACGAGCGACAAACTTTCAGGCGAAATAAGCGTTATTTTTAATTAAGTAGCTTGTTAATATTATAAAAACTCTTATATACACTTAACGCCATACGATTAAATAAAAACTTCTTCTATACTTGATAGTGGAAGTAAGAAAATGTACAAATTCTAAAATATGTATTACTTAATCGCTATTTATTGATAACTGGAATCGTCACCTCCGCTTTATGATTGTGTTATTTGCATAACACCAATAGATATCGGGGTTATTGAATCCTTATCAGCAGGTCAACGACCTTTGATAAGTAAAGTGACAGTTTAAGTAAATTGGGTGTGTTTGATTTAGTTTACTTTGACCTGGGCCCGATTGTATTGTTGTTTTATCAATTTTGTTAAAGTAATAGATATGCTATTTATCGTTATAAAATTTGAATTTATTTAAATTTAAATTTAGCGAAAGTATTCCCAAAGGTTCAGAGTAAGTGTTAGTAAGTAAGAGGAAAAAGTTGTGAGTATGTAGCGATTTACCCATTCGGGTGTCGAATCCAAGAGGCTCAAAATAATACGGAAAAGTTACATAAGTCATTGCTTCAATCTCAGTTACTGGCTGTGTAACTGTTAAAAGTTACCAATAAACCGTACTGTATTATATATGGTACGTATATATATACCGTAGCTTTTAAACGCATTCTAGCTTTCTTCACCCGCGTTTATAGATACGGCTCATTCGTACTAGCTTTTATGAGCTACTAAATTTATTATTTCGTACCGCGCTTCGTTTTATATACCGGTATATTTTATATGCGGTCATCCGATGTCGGGTTTAATTAGACTCCTTACTGTATACCCTGTCATTCAGGATTAGTATCTCTAATGGCAAACAAGGAATTGTGGACAATAAAATTTTACTGACATACTGTTTATGCCTTCTTTATTTATCTACTCGTTTAATTAATTTCTCTCATTCTCTCGTAGGCTACTTTTCTGAAGTTTCACTTCTGCCGTGTGTGAATTGCACACACACACATTTTTAATCAATGAAAGGTTTTAATTTATGAGTTATGATCCTTAGAAACCGCCCGATATCGCCCAACCGGTAAAGCTGCAGTATCGCTTAAAGATTTGCTTTGACACCTAGACTTATTAGTTACCATAAAAAACCATCGAAACAATGGCCTATTTGCGAAAATAGTATACTTAATACTTATAGTGAGTCCTTAAATTCTTAGATGATTAAGTGATAAGGAATACTAGATATTATGTAAAGATAACGTACTGATTCACAAGTCCTCTAACGAATTGATTTTGCAAATCTCGTCTTGGTCAGGACTCAAGAATGTCTCATGACCCGTGAATAGATGGCTGATATCGGCAAAGTTATCTAGGATCCATTTCCTACTGAACCCGGTTGTTGCAGGGTGTGTGGAAGGTGCTTTATACCTAGGGTTGACAGATGAGACTAAGACAAGAAATGAACAGGTAATAGCTCTATCTTATATCAAACGTCCACTAGCATTAAAAAATGTTCCTGGTTAAAGTCAGAAATATTTAATACTAGCAGATGCACGCGACTTCGTCCGCGTGGATTGAGTTTTTTTTTGTTTCCGCGGGAACTCGTTAGGTTTCCGGGATAAAAAGCCTATGTGTTATTCCAGACTATAATCAATCTCTGTGCCCAATTTCATCCAGATCCGTTCAGACTTTGGGGCGTGATTGAGTAACAAACATCCATCCATCCATCCAAACTTTCGCATTTATAATTTATTTAGTATAGATAGTATAGATAAGTATAGATATAGAAAAACAAGTTAGGTAATAAAAGTACATACCAGTACTCAGTAGTGTAGGACAGTATGGCAGATGAAACTCTACGAGACGATTAACTCGTTAAGTAACTATATAGTACTTCTTTGATGCATCGAAGATTTACTTAGTGATATTCAATCTATTTTTCCTTTTCCGTCTTAAAATGTCAGCAAATCACAGACACAAGTGTGACTTTTCACTTGTACCATGGTTTCAGGTAGTTTAAGGTAAGTCGCTTTTCGTAGAAACGCGTAAGCGACGAGCATATAATATATAATATATATATATATATGACATTTTTTACGGTAGAGTGTAATATGCTTCGTTTCTACGAAAAAGCGACTTGTTTACGTTTTAATTTAACTCGGGCTATTCTGAATTCAAAATTATTGTAATTCTTAAAACATTTTAAACCTAAGGTGTCAACCCTAGTGGCGCCACTCGCTAAGGAATTCGCAAATTGTGTGCAAGCGAACTTCGTACTTAAATACCTTGACGCGTTTAGACGCCTAAGTTTTGCTTTCCTTTGTACATTCTCTTGCCAGGAACGCAGTATTGAAACCATAACTCAGTGTGAGCGCTTCTTGAAATAAAGTAGATTTTTTTATCCTTCCTTTCTTGATTTCGCTTCCTCTACAAAAACTCGTAGATAAAGGAAAACTTAACGGTTAAAAAAGAATACAAAGAGAGTTTAAGTTTGGTAGTTCAAAATGGAGCTATTCACCCAGATAATTTAGCGGAAGTAGAATTCACAAGACAGAATGGAAAATTCAATGAGTGAAAATAAATTACAGACACAACTGATCGAATTGCGTAAAACTGGGTAAACTGGTCTTTCTCTTTCAAATCTTTCTATATCAAAAGAATATATCACATAAGATTTAAGAGCTAGCTAAAGTGGATTAAGACAATACGGGATTAAGACAATTAGCTATACCTAATGAACATGGTTCGCAATAATACAAAATTAATTTAGAAATTGCTGCTCTTCCTTAAAATTTTCAGTCTAGTTTTTATGAGGTTTTACATGACTAGGTGATGCCCGCAACTTCGTCCGCGTGGATGAAGTATTTTTTCACAGTGGAACTCTTTAATTTTCCGCGACAAAAAGTAGGCGTATCCACGGAATGTAGCCTACCTGTATACCAAATTTCATCCAAATCGGTTTGAAAAGCTGGGCCGTTAAAGCGTAGCAGACAGACAGACCGAAAGATAGACAGACAGACACACTTTCGTATTTATAATACTACTAGCTGATGCCCGCGACTTCGTCCGCGTGGATCGAGGTTTTTCGTTTCCCGCGGGAACTCCTTAATTTTTCGGGATAAAAAGTAGCCTATGTGTTATTCCAGACTATAATCTATCTCTGTGCCAAATTTCATCCAGATCCGTTCAGCCGTTGTGGCGTGATTGAGTAACAAACATCCATCCATACATCCATCCAAACTTTCGCATTTATAATATTTATTTGATATAGTATGGATTATTATAACCCTAGTAGTGAGCCGCGATAGCGCAGTGGTTGAGAATTGAGATGTTCGGCCTCCTTCGGCAGGAAGGGTATAGGTGCAGTAGGTACTCGGGCATGCACTTCCATGAGCTATGTGAGATGAGATAATATTAACTCATTCATGCAACTTGCATGACCGAGAGTTTTTCATAATGTTCTCAAAGATGTTGAAGTCCGCCAATCTGCACATATAGTACTATGACCAAACTCTTGAAGGCCCATCCTACCTTAAATAAAAATTATTGTTCTCTGTGTAGGCATTGATTCCATATTACCTATGTCCATTCATCTGTAAAGTCAGAAGATTCACTTTGTATTTTATCCTAGTTATCTATTAATTTAGTACCTAATTTTTTTTCTCCTAGGCTGTGGTTTTAGTATGCTCTAACCACAAATAAGTAGTTTCTAAAGCAAATATTTTGGTCAAATACAAATAAAGCATAGTTTGTTAGGGCCGTCACACATGTCAGGTTTTCGCGTCAGGTTCCCCGACGCTTTTACAGAATCAGGGCACCCAAATATGTAATTACATATGAAAGAACGGCTCGATTTCTACCCACGTTTGGTTGAAACAGCTAATGTCCGGTAAGAATGCACGGACGATAGGTACTCGTACGTCGCGTCGGTTCGACCGGAACGTTCAAATGAATTAATTGGGTATATGAGAGCTTTCTCTTCTTCATTTCTTGTGACAAATTGAATGTAATCGACAGTTGAAATTCGTAATCCTCCATGTCCACTCTACACGATACATTCGTGACTCGTGGGTGTGGACCTCGTGAGCCCTGGCGCACGACTGCAGACTGAGTAACTAGTGGTGAAACAAAATGCAATCGACTGATTTTGTACGGGGATCATCTGATTCGAAAAACGAATCGGAGAACCGGTTCTGACATGTGTGACGGCCCTAAATGGTAGACGGTAAACATTTATGTAAGTAATGTAAACACGCATGTGCTTACATTCCAATAAAGTTGAGGATCTTAGCCTTTGTGTTGGGTGGGTGCCGGTGTTCTTACGATTCCTGTAGGCGTAGTTTATGGCTCGTGGGCACCAAAGTATCAATGAAACGATCTTTAGATGTATACTGACTTTCCCTCCGAGGTGAAATATCTTAAAATTCTTCCTTAAGCGCGGAATGTACTTTCATTTGTTAGTAAGTATCAGCTACCGACGGATGCGTCTATAGTTCTAGAGTCTAGACTATACACAGAGCAACGCTGGGGGGGTGATTGGTGAGGGCCAAGTTGCCAAAACTTTCAATACAAAATTCAACCATTCTAGCACAAAATTAGTATTACTTACTAATGAATAGTACTTAACTTAGAGGTGTATACGAAGGTAGTTATGGGTGGACTTGCATGATGTCTGCAATATGTACGGCCTATGAGCGTCGTTCACCGTAGTTATACTAATTATGCTGTGGTATTAAAACTCTTCATAGAATACTAACCACGTATAGAGTTATTTTGTTAAGATCTAAATAATTTTCATACCTCTGCAAAGAAGTTGCACATACTTACCTAGTCTGTAACTGATAGACCACACATTTACTTTGCATTTTCGCTTCGCAAAAGCAACGGCGGTATCGATTTCCGCTTACCTTTTAAAAACCGGCACTTAAAAAGGGTTCTCTGCCAAAGTAAACGACGCGTGTTAAGTTACGTTTTTTTAAGAGCTCCTCAAATTCTTGAGGTCAGTATGAGTCACGTTTTTTCGGGGAAATAACGCTGGGTTAAAATATTAATTCTGTTCGAGAGTTACAACTCTATTGTTTTCGTGGGTTTTGGTGTTTACTGTGTCTAATGAACTTTTATGGCACCCTTAGCGCCTGAACACTAAAGTGGAGTGGAGATGACATGTTAAAAAGCGGGTTAATCAATCTATCACATGAAATTATCACGATTCGCATTGGTCGATAGAATTTTCTTCTCCTCAGTTGACACGCACCCTTAAGGCCGATTGCACCATCGATGGATAAGTTTATCGTTAAATACCACCTAAAATAACCACTTTGGGTTGCAAAGGTCAGAACTCAGAGTCCTTCTACCTTTTACCTAAATCTGACTAATTATAATCTTAGGGAATACTGGTTTGTGCCATTTTTCGCTAATTTTTAGTAGGCAAATTGAACGATAACTATAACTATCGATGGTGTAATACATTTTTTTTTATCCACTACAAGTTACCCCTTGACTGCGATCTCACCTGATAGTAAGACGTAAGTGATGATGCAGTCTAAGATTGTAGCGGGCTAACCTGTTAGGGGCATGTCAGTTATATTAAACCCATACCCCTATTCGGTTTCTACACGGCATCGTACCGGAACGCTAAATCGCTTGGCGGCACGTTTTTACCGGTAGGGTGGTAACTAGCCACGGCCGAAGCCTCCCACAAGGCCAGACCAGGGAAAATTCAGAAATTATAAATTTCCAAACCCTGCCGGGGATCGAAACCCTGCCGGGGATCGAACCCGGGACCTCCACACGTTAAGGCAAAAGCGCTCAACACTGCGCCACGGAGGTTGTCAAAGGTTGTCACATCCTAAGTTAGTTAATGCGTAAAATCTAGGATGAGAAAAAGGAAATTGATCCTCTGGATTGTAGATTTGCTATGCCTTGTCAATGTCAAATAAAATATCACATTTTTTCCTTTGTATCTTTTAGGTTTAGAAATAATTATAACAGTATTTTTTTACTGTGTACTGTATGTACCAAATAAAAATAAAATTTGTTAAATTCCCCAAGCCCCTAGGAAAATAATAAAGGGCGTGACTTGAAAATGTTGTATTGTACCAAATTCCATTAGAACTCAAGATTAGTCAAGGGTCCACGTCCCGACCTTTTATGAGTGACTCTAACGTCGGACCGTAAAAAGTGGGCCAGATGTTGATACTGCTGATTCACTCACTGACTTATGACCTTATCATAACCGGTACATGCGTTTACGATCCTTAATCTTAATGGGATAAAGTTTAAAATGTAATGGCTTTAGAGAGAATGTGACTGGTAGGTGGACATATTCTCCAGTGTTGGTCTCGTTTGATCACGATTTATTATCCGTTATAAAGGTTTTGTACTGTTAATGCATTTGAAGTGCCTATGTTACTACGTATAACGTACATAACTGTTATTTTTATGTTGTAGGAAAAAATACTGCCATAGTTAAGCCTTATCTCATGTTACATGTTATAATGGCTACGGGCCACGGCCGATGTCATAATAATATAGTAGCAGAATTGATGGTCTGGATCTTTGGATATTTATTGAGTGTAATTGCCATACGGCTTCCTGATTGGCGCATTCCATTGACTGCATCTTAAATTAGCATCAGATTAGTTAGTTGTCAAGGGTATACCTTCTCAACACGATAAAAGATATTCATCTAATCAACCGATGAATTTTGTTAAAACTAGCTTGCAAATCTAGACTCCATAATTTAAGGTTATAGTTTAATTTGTAAGTCTTTACGTGAGTCTTACATAACTAACATTTGCAAACAATACGCAACTTACAAGACTGTTTACATTTCGTATATTAGGTACTTATGCCAGCGACTTATATAAGTAGGTACAACTTACTGCAAGCATATTGGCTTCACGGAAGATCAGCGTTATATCCTAACCACAGATCTTAACAGATATAGCACATGCTGAGTGAAGACCATTTTGGGGATAAAGTCTCATTTCGCATTTTTTTTTCTTCATAGTCTGTTATTTCTTGTACTTGTATCCCCGAATAAAGATTTATTTCTTTCTTTCTTCTTTCTTTCTTACCTACAAGGGATTTTGCAGCTAAGTTGGATCGTAGTCAGTGACAAACCACCAAGAGAAATTAAACCATCGTCCATAATACATATCAGCAAATATTTATTCAAATTACTTAACTTTTTCATCTCATAAAAACTGGCTTAAATCCTACACAGAAAAGGAACACGCCGTTTCGCAATCCAAAGTAAACTTCGGCTATCGGCGAACTGTTCGCCAAAATGTGTTCCAAAAAGTTCAAAAAAAGCACCATAAAAAGCCGGTCCCGCTTTCCTAAACACCTGACTGAAAACGACAGGTGTTCGAAACCAATATCGATACACAATCGGCCGATTTCGGCCCGACGCGACGAGCAGATGGCCGAATACACGCCACTTTATCTTAGTTAGTCGATGGACTATTTACTCGTTCCATAGCTTGGTTTTTTGTGCACCGTGCATGTATTTTCGATAAGGAAAGAAGTTTTGGTTTGGAAGTGTTCGGGTATATTTTTATGACGCTGTTTTTAAGAATCCTTTACGTAGTAAGTCTTTTGGTGTGGTGTCTGTCGTCGTCTCATATCTCTAGTGTTCGCTATGTGAATTTTTCAGAACCTAAAACTATTTATCGCAAAGGTACTTTTACACATATAGATAATAGTCAATTGAAATAGGACTACATTAGTAGGAGCACGAGGACGACCTATTTATTCCAACTATTCCTCATGCTCCCACTAATAGGACAAATAAATATTAGCACGAGGAAATGCCCTTCTTTGGTGTAAGTCTTCGTCCGCTTGGATTTAGGATTTTAAATAGGAATGAAATGACATAGGCTACCCGGAATATTTACCTACTGAATGCAGCCATTCTCCAGGTCGTTATCTATATCCGTTTAACTATATCCAAAAAATTACGTCCATCCGTTGCCTGTTGTGGCGTGATTAAAGGACAACCCAACAAATAAACACACGTTTGCATTCATAATATATTAGAAGTCGCCAAAACTAAACGTTAGGTATATACCTACTTAAATAGGTCGAACTACATACTTAGTATGAAATTATGAATCCGTTTTTTGATTCAATTAAAAATCAATCGGTACGTTTGCATATCCACTGCTGGACAAAATATGCCTTCCTCATTTACCGATTGGCCACTTCCTTCATGTCACCTCATCTTTCAGTAATCTTATGTTATGTAGTTTTTCAATGGCTTTGAACTTACCGTGCCGCACCGTACATAAATGCCATTTAAATGACAAAGATGTTTGTTCGTGTTAAAAAATATTCCTAATATTTTCATGTCGCAGTTAAACTTAATTGATGTACAATATAATCTGTTCATAACATCTGTGATTAATGACTTGACATTATTTTACTTGTCAACGGCCAACGCCCAGCCCAAAACAGTTAATTTTCCGTGCTAAAACCTTGAATACGTAGAACTAATTAGTAATTAGTAGGGCTTCCAATACCGGGATCCCGGTATTGGCCAATACCGGGATCCCGGACTTTTTTCGCCGGTTTTCAATACCGGTATTGAAATGTCTAATACCGGGATACCGGTATTAGTGACACTATAAACGAAACAGTGACTATTGCATATATTTCTTGGTAGATGCCACTGTTTTTTATTCGGCTAAGTTTAAAACTTGTATCTTAAGCATATTAGCTCAAAAAGAGCGCCTTTATTCCTTAAAACCAGTGAAGAAAAGTCGTTTTTGTTCACTCAGAGGGAAAAATTAGTGTTTGAATTTAGATCCCTGTGGCTTGGCATTTTTATTTCTCTCAAAACGTTCAGAAATCTGATTTATAAAGTCTAATGCATATTTTATTATGATATATTATTTTCTTTTAGATAATAACTATTGGATTTTAGATTAATTTGTGTTTTGACAAAATTATCGTTTTCTTCAACTTCGATCGACTTCTTACAAAAATATCGTTTATTACTCATTTAGTAGTTCCTCAACAGGTGGGCCTAAAGATGAATATGAGCAAGATAAAGATCATTTCTAATGCACACGTTCAGCCCCAACCTGTGTTAGTTGAGAATTCTGCACTCGAAATTGTTGATGAGTACATACACCTGGCAACTTATTAAATTGATGACGTTAATTAGGTATATCAAAGTTACAATAAAAATATTAGTTATTGGTCCCAATTTATTGCAAGCTCAGATCAATTTAACGTTACTTATGTAAAAGGTAGTTGATGAGGTGGTTGGTACCTCGGTAGTCGGTAGTCGGTACTCGGTACCTACCTACTTATATATGTATTTCATTTACAGTTTACCTACTGTTAGGCCAAATTAACACATTATTTATTCTTATCATTGGTTGTTAGATATCGTCAGTTTTACATTTAAAGTATTAGCAATGACGATGCGACGAGGTAAGTAGGAACATGTTAGATTAATTATTGAACTTTTCCCTTTTAAACGAACAATGTGAAATTTTTCCATAGGGTACCTACTAGGGCTTCCAATACCGGGATCCCTGTATTGGCCAATACCGGGATCCCGGACTTTTTTCGCCGGTTTTCAATACCGGTATTGAAATGTCTAATACCGGGATACCGGTATTAGTGACACTATAAACGAAACAGTGACTATTGCATATATTTCTTGGTTGATGCCACTGTTTTTTATTCGGCTAAGTTTAAAACTTGTATCTTAAGCATATTAGCTCAAAAAGAGCGCCTTTATTCCTTAAAACCAGTGAAGAAAAGTCGTTTTTGTTCACTCAGAGGGAAAAATTAGTGGTTGAATTTAGATCCCTGTGGCTTGGCATTTTTATTTCTCTCAAAACGTTCAGAAATCTGATTTATAAAGTCTAATGCATATTTTATTATGATATATTATTTTCTTTTAGATAATAACTATTGGATTTTAGATTAATTTGTGTTTTGACAAAATTATCGTTTTCTTCAACTTCGATCGACTTCTTACAAAAATATCGTTTATTACTCATTTAGTAGTTCCTCAACAGGTGGGCCTAAAGATGAATATGAGCAAGATAAAGATCATTTCTAATGCACACGTTCAGCCCCAACCTGTGTTAGTTGAGAATTCTGCACTCGAAATTGTTGATGAGTACATACACCTAGGACATACAGTCCAGTTAGGTAGGTCAAATTTCGAGAAAGAGGTCAACCGCCGAATCCAACTCGGCTGGGCAGGGTTCGGGAAACTCCGCGACATCTTCTCGTTCAAAATTTCTCAGTGCCTGAAGACGAAAGTTTTCGAACAGTGCGTGATGTCAGTGATGACTTACGGCTCTGAAAAATGGTCGCTAACTTTGGGCCTGATAAGAAGGCTCAGGGTCACTCAGCGGGCAATGGAGAGAGCTATGCTTGGAGTATACCTGCGTGATCAAATCAGAAATGAGGAGATCCGTAGGCGAACCAGAGTAACCGACATAGCTCGAAGAGTCCAAGCTTTAAGTGGCAATGGGCGGGGCACATAGTTGGTAGAACCGATAGGCGTTGGGGTCCCAAAGTGCTTGAATGGCGGCCTCACACCGGGAAGCGCAGTGTTGGACGACCCCCCACTAGGTGGACGGACGATCTCAAGCGTGTAGCTGGGAGCCGCTGGAAACAAGAGGCACAAGACCGTGCTCTGTGGCGATCTATGCAGGAGACCTACGTCCAGGATGTCTATAGGTTGAGATGACGTCGACGATAGTAGTTTAAATTACAATCTTCGACACTAATTTCACGAATTATTTAAAATTCCCCGCCATCTTTATTTAATTTTGTGTGTACGTTGAAAAAGTGCGTCACAAATATACTTTATATTAAAAGTTCAAAATTCAATGGAGGTTAAAAATATATATTTTCGTAAGAATTCATCCAAAAATAGTACTATTTTAAAAATCATATAGTTGATATTCTGATTGATATGAATAAGAAATTGATTATATGATAATAATATAAGTATTACATAATAAAATTGTATTTAAAATGATGTGATGGAGTTTCAGAACATTACGTGGTCCGTAATTTTCACCTTATACATAGTACATGAAACAAACGATAGTTTCGTAAGAATTAAGTCAACGCGTAAATAACTATCTCAATACTCAAAATACATATAAATCTAAAAATCAATACTTGGTGATTTTTTTTTTAAAGAAAGTGCAATTTCATAATATATTGCATGATATAAAATAGAGTGAAGGAGTTACTTAACGGCTTTTCTTCACTGAATTTATGCAGAAAAGGCACTTTTTTGAGTTAATTTGGTGAAAAATTTTTTTTATGAAAAAAACTGTTTTTTATGGTGCCGTTCGCTTCAGAAAAGACTAATTTTAAGTTAAAAAACATCCACCACATTTTAAATTTATTCCAATACCGGGATCCCGGGATCCCGGTATTGAAAAAAATCATTCCGGTATTAATACCGGTATTGAGAAAAACCGGTATTCGAAAGCCCTAGTAATTAGGCTTTGAAATTAAAATAGCCCAGCTCCTTTGCGTCGTTACAAAATAGGTATTTTCATTCTTCTTTAGACACACTCAAAGGTCTTTACATAATTCAGCCTGTTAGGGTAAAAGACGGATCTAATGAGGTTTTGCTTATGCAAAGAATTGGTTCGGTCTTGTTCACTTACAATCAACGTGGGCTTGTACGAGTATAGCTGACAGAAAAAATTAAAGTAGAATAGTTTTCCTTAGCTAATCCTAAACTAATGTATTTTTCTTGGAATAGGACCCGTTTTCAAATCTATGAGTTGTTTATTTATCCAATTAAAAAATGTTAGATTAGCTACATTGCGACGCGAACTAAGCCAATTAAACAAGTCATGTTGTTGTAAGAACATAAGACGCTATTCTATTTAAAAATATACCAATTACTTACCTGAGTTCAGTTTAGAATTGTATTCGAACCTGCAACATCTTTTCTAACGATACGGCTCCTAGTTATTCGCCTGAGTCATTGAGAACTTCCTAGAAGTGTTCAAAATGTTCAACAATAACTAAAATAATTAGGTACATACATGTACTCTCTTTCCATCTTTATTAGAGAGAGAGAGACAAGAGATTACACCTTTGTCACGTACAATTTTTCCCGTAGAAGTTTTATCGTCCCGAGAAGAACATCATTCCCTAAGGCCTAAATGAAATCTACGCACTAAGGACCTACCCATCGAAATCGTCCCCTCTTGCGTGGTAGGTGCCTAAGTATTTTCGCACCACGATATAAAATATTATAAGAATTATGCAAGTCCGTGTCTTATAGCCGGTTAATAATGTAAATTCTTTGTTACAGGTAAGCGTGCGTCAGCGATGATGCATCTGCGCGGAATGCAGCCCACGGACTAATGGACTAGACGGTATTTGTGTGACCCCCTTATGCTGGTTTAGAGATGCTCTTAAATATCCTGAGAGAGGTTTGAGGAAAATAAGGATATTCAATTAACTGCCTTGGGATAATTTTGTAAGATAAGATGGGACCATTGCATCCTAAGTACAATCAGTGACAATCTATGATAATGGCAAAGTAACTTTTATTTCATCTGTGGTATATAGGTATGAGATTCTCTACCAGTTTCGGTAGTTATGATAGGAAGATGTACCTGTATGTACTTACTTTTGTTTTTAAATGCTTATGCTATGCGTTGTACTTGCGTAACGTAAGTATAATATAGTATTTATCTATGAAGCAAAAAAAAAGGTATAGGTACCGTGTGGCTTACCTAAGGTTTTTTGATTCTCACAGAAACTCTTTAATTTTTGGAGAATAAAGTTCCTATGTCCTTCCCCGAAATACAAACTTTCACTATACCAAATTTCATCAAAATCGGTTGAACAGATGGGCCGTGTAAGCGTAGCAGACAGACAAACGGACAGACAGACACACTTTCGCATTTATAATACACATTAAGTATCAATATGTATTTTAACGGAACTGTATTCTCTTATTTAAGAAATAAACAAAAAGGTAATGATTCTAAATGTACCCTGTCGGGGATCGAACCTGCGACCTCCCATTTATGATCACCGATATTAATTAATATCACTTGCTTTAGGTGCTTAATTAACTAGATCCAGGGATCAGCACATGTAAAACTTACTATGGACATACTGGGGCTGATTCTGTAGCGCACAATCTTTAAACTGAACTAAATTGACGGCTTTAAAAATATTGCTAACCCTTTCATAATACTCCCTGCGGAAAGGGACAGGACTAGATTTAATGCTGTCATTTTAGTTTTGTTTAGAGATAGTGCTATACAAAATTCGCCACAATGTGTTATTTCAAACGTTTTTCTCAAAAAATACAAATAAGTTCAGTGGGCAGATACCTTTATATTTTAAGTAACCACCTGTCTACCTGCGCCGTTTCGATCCCATTTAAATCACTGGCCCTTTTTTGCTGGTACAATGCTGGCTTCATTTCTGTCGGTTTAATTTACCATTTAATATGGTTAAGGTTCCTCGCAGATGGTGAATTCAGACATTATATTGTTTTGCTAAACTGACTCTTATAATTATGTCTTTGTATAAATGGGCTGGCATTATAACTCCAGATTTTACTCTGCTCACTTGAAGATAAGATTATATAAAGGAAGACAAGAAACGAGAAGTTTTAGCCATACTTACTCAATGTTACCAATGCGACAGTATCATTTCTTCTGTCTGTCCATCCGAATGTCTTTCAGCTACGTTTTCACGTTCGATCTGTTCAACTGATTTTGAAGAAATTAGGTACGAAATAATGGGATGCTAAGATGCATATCGGGGATGGACAAAGATAAAGTTTTCCCCAGAGAATGTTAAAAAAAACTGGATACACGTAATCGTAGGCAAAGTGCATCATCTAGTTTGTTTGCTATAAATTATAATCCACTGAACAAGATAATATTATATGTGTGTTGAAACTTGTAGCATGCGATATTCATGTACCAACATGATACTTATCTGTTAAGTAATAAAATGAGGATATCGAATCCTTATAAACTCTTCCAATAAAGTTCTAGTTCATATTATCATTGGCATCAAATTAACATAATAACATGGCGCCCATTATACGACAAAAGGCACCTAAGTAGTAGTTAACTGCATCCATAATACCTAACGCCTTATAACTAAAGTCACATACATCGATTACCTTTGTTTGCAAATGGACAGACATAACGCTACTATACTGCTAATATACAACTGCGAGCTTTTGTGCTCAGCGGTTCACGTGTGTTGGATGATAGATGAACAATGGATGTTGGATCGACACAATGGCGGCTTTCTCAGTCTCTGGTGACGTCTTATGTTATCGCGCTAAGCTCTGTTGAGCTTCTCTGTGATTGCTAATTGGAACAAACACTTGGCAAAGCTTCTGTCATGTATCATATAAAATCACTATTCACTACTGACTAGGTAGGTACATGCTCGAGAGTTCTTCATAATGTCCAAGAGTTCCTCATAATGTTCTCGAAAGTATGTGAAGTTTTCCAATCCGCACTTGGCTAGCGTTGTGCAATAAGGGCAACCGGCAATAGGTTGAAATGATGATGATGATTCGCTACATCTTAAGTGTTTTTGTTTGTGCACCAGTCACAACACAACGGATCGAATTGATTTTTTGCATGGATATAGTTAAAGGCCTAGGTAGACCTATTCCGAAAAGGTGCATTAATAATGATTAATTATTAATTAAGGTGCTAATCTCTTCGGACGAATCCTCGTATAATTATGATCGAACTTCACTTACAGGTAAGTTCGTTTAATTATTAATTAAAATCTCAGTTCTTGTGATTAGCTGTATTTATGGTATTCGTTGCGACAGAGGATTTGAGTGTTAGCCAATCCGAGGTGATTGCAATTGTCACGTGCAATCGTCTTACAGTAATAGGGCCGCTGGAGAGTGACAAAAGCTACTGTTAATCCCCTAAAATTTTTCTAATCCATTGATTTCTCCATGGGAGTTTTCCATGGGATTTTTAATAAACTTTAATTCATGATATATTATTCATCATATGAGTATAGTTCTAATATAGTATGTAATTGAATGTTATTTTGAGATATTACTCAAAAAGTTGGCCATTGCGATTGGCGAATATTCAACTATATTATATTTTACAACGCTTTTAATCAGCCAGTTGCAAGTTAACATTTAATTTTAAACCTTTAATTGTACGTGACTCGAATTCATATGATTGTGGTGGCATCAAGAACAACAGTTTATTGGTATGGATTTTCGATATCTGCGCTTATTGTCATTTGCTGCTATCTGCCATAATGCAGGGAACACACTTTAAATACCTACAACACATTAACTGACTCAAATGAAAACGTAACTTTTTCAATACTTTCTACTACTTACTTTGTTGATGTTACTCCTTCACGCTGCAATAGCTGAACCGATTTGGCTGAAATTTGGAATGAAGACCTTATAAACTCAATTACCACAGGCTACATTAAGTAATTTATCCCAGAAAATTAAAGAGATCCCGCGGGAACAAAAAAAAACCTCTACTCGACTACGTAAGTAGTCTTTTAAACACGCCTTTTATACCCACCTTTGATTAATAGCTTGACGGTGAGTTGTTGCCCAAAATACCTTAACTATTGTGTATTATCAGCCCAGCCAGGACACAATCCAGAATCTAAAAAGGCCACTGCGCCAGTGAGGAGCAAAATCTTGGTCAGACAAACAGGTATCAGGCTATATGAGATCATAAATTAAGATGAAACGAGATTGTAGCACGCCAGATGTCGCTCCGGATTGTGGGCATCGCATCTGGTTCTGATTTACATATTAAAGATATGCTAATATTAGAAGGAGAAAGTTTGTTTGGTAATACTATAGGGTTAATATTAGAAGCTATTTGAGAGATATGAAAATTGGTTTATAAGGAAAACTAGCTGATGCCCGCGACTTCGTCCGCGTGGTTTAAGTTTTTTTGATTCCCGCGGGAACTCTTCGATTTTCCGGGATAAAGAGTAGCCTATGTCACTCTCCAGGTCCTCAACTATACCCATGCCAAAAATCACGTCGATCCATTGCTCCGTTGCGGCGTGATTGAAGGACAAACCAACAAACAAACACACTTTCGCATTTATAATATTACTATGATGTTTGGGTGTGCTAAGTGCGAAAGTGCTTGACAAAAGTGGATTCAAGCAAAGAATTTGTTTGCACACAGAGATAAAGTAAACATATTTTTGACACGTCTGTTCATCGTCAGATTCCATATCATAGTTTACTACAATATCATCATTAGTTCGTTTGCCAAGTTAAGTCTATTAATGTTAACTAACTAGCTTCAGTGGGGTCAATACTCAATAGCCGCCAACCCGAAGATCTTGGCCACCGCAACCAACATAGCTATAATGTATCGTAATTCAGTCGTATCTATCATATGTATATGTCATTTTTTGACTTCCCAAGCTTTGCATTTTGTGGTCTTCCAATCTCAAGACTTTATAGCTCCGAGTTATACCTATATATACCTGAAAACTAGATAAGTTTGAGATAGAACTGTGAAGGAGGCTCGATTTACCAACAATACTGCTTTGTAAGCGTCTCTGGCTTGGACTTGTTGAATTAACCCCTGTATAAAGTATGGTAATTCATCACCATCAATTCATGGGACCATGGTATTAACGATCTAGTTTCTTGCGGCCTTGCGGACCCTTTGTTTATAAACAACCACATCCCATTTACCTCTCAACTGTGGTACATCATCAATGCGCCCCTGTAAACAGTTGGGTCTATATTTAGTACGGGCTTTGTGAGTTTATAAACCACCCAATACTTCACGGCACTTTGTTTTGTTAGGTTATAAAGCTGTTTATTTTATGGGTCTTATTATTGTAAAGCAGTATTGTCCGGTCAGTGTTTACTTTCGGCTGTGAATTAGATTTTATAAAATAATGGATGTGTATGCCAATTAAGTAGGACTTGTTTTAGTAAACTATCTCATAACAGATTGAGATCATCTCTATTGTCATTAATATCATCATCATGTCGATGGTTTTCATACTGACGATTATCCAACATTGTTGACATTGGTTCCTTCGTACTGGAATTCCTCCTAGTCTAATGCCGGTATAACCGGACCCGGAACCGGACGGGCATAACTCATACGTCAGTTCTGCTCTACTACTATGTATTGCACCTCTACCTCTCTGTATTGCAGTGCAGGTTGGTAAACTGGACCAATATTTACCTGCTGAGTTCTTTAGCCTTGATATCTGGAAAACCATGCATGCTGATACTATTCTTTAATTCTCTGATATAAAATATAAATGTTTGGAGTCCAAAATCTAACATTTACGTCTGGAAATTGGCCATTTTCCGCATTTTGCCCGATCATTTCTACATTGCACGTGGAAAAAATGAATGGCTCTTTTCGGGTATCCACAAAGCTTTGATATGGGGGTTTTACAAAAGGCTTATAGAAAAATCCATTTGGAGCCGGTTACGCATTGGCGATTCCTGTGGTGTTTCAGGTGCCTTTGAAAATCGGAAATCATAACTAGCTCAAGCAAAAGTTTAAGTAGAGCTTGAGTACGTCTAGATAACGTGGTGTTGTCCTCTTTCCTTACAACTTTGGTTACAGTAAAAGCAAGTCAGGATGGGTGAGGTTAGTAATTGATATTCACCTCTACTTTACTTTTCATATAAATCGACCCGTTTGTCTATCTAGGTGAAGCGAATCCCTCCCGATCGGGGATCATAAAAGGATCGTGTCTTCAATGGCATTAGGACAAAGTAACATCGGGAAACGAATGCCAACGATCATGAGTTAAGACCTAATAATAAAATTACGTTACCGCCTAACCAGTTGAATGTAACATGAACACACGTATACACCGAAACAATGATTGACTTCGTGCTAGCAGGTGCCGACGTGTCGTGAATTTTATGCGCAATTTTATACCAACGCGTAAAAAGCTTCCAACGTGAAAGATTCATAACACTGCTCCCGTTCGCGGTACAAACGATTTTGTCATGGTGGTTCTTTTGCATTTTTCGAGGCGTGAAAATTTTGTCGACGGGTCGAAAATAGTTGCTGCGGTTTTGCTATCAAATACTGGGCTGGTGTTGCCAGTCTTTCGTTTTTAGGTGTACCTTCGTTTTCATTTGTATTAATAACAGGCTTGATCGCACTCCATGCGGCCGCAGAGTTCAGGGGACGACGTATTACCTACTGTAAAATGATTTTCACGGCGGCGTAACAATCGCAATACCTCCGATTGGCTAACACTCTTTCGCTTATTGGTTAAAATCTATTGCTGCGAGGGTATCATAAATTCAGCTTATCACAACAATCGAGATCGTAATAATCATTGAGATACCTTTTCCGGAATAGAACCAATAATTATTCGTACGTAATTGCAAGAGACACAATATTATGTTTATTGTCGTTGGTTTTCATAATACTGTAGACTTCTAGAGATAGATTTTTTTTTATGAATATAGAGAAGGTATGCTATAAATAGCGCTTGGTTGTATCGTCCCAGAGAAGTACTCACTTAATTCCTAAATAAGTAGAATGAAACATTAATGAATATCATTCAACTTCACGAACAACAGACCGCCAACTGGAGGTTTAAGTGCGGAAACCTGCCCACTAGGAAGAAAGAAGATCATTCAACTTGCGTATAGAATCAGGCGCCTTTAAAACTGTCTGTTAACGACTCAGAATAATCCTTTAGGATTCTAGTAGTCCTAAAATACAGTATGAGAAGTCACTAGAAACTACTGTCTTTACTGATTGTTTTTGGACTTCTAAAATGTGACACAGGATTGTTGTTGTATTATGTCCAATGTACTTATTACTGCAAAACGTATTAAACACATAATATGTGTGTCGTTATTTAGGTCGCACTGACTATGTAGGGCTTCATCTATAGCCCGATGTTCTGTCTGCGTAAAGGATTTCAATGATAATATGATTAAGTAGCAATAGGCATGAATGCTAATGAGCCAATATAAAAAAATAAAACCGACGACTTACTTTTGTGATTGTAAAAAAAATTAAGCCATTTTGCATTTCCCGTACATTTTAGCGTTTTGGTTTTTTGTCTGCAAGAACTTCCGAGTTTTGCTTTGGTAAATTATGATCTAGATTCATGATGATGATGCTCGGGACTTTGTCCGCGTGGATTTTTTCGGAATTTATAGAATCCTTTGTCACTTTCCAGGGAAGTTACTACCATCGCTTAAAACAGTGTTACTTTTAAATGACAGTTTTATGTCATGTATCTTGACGTCCTTAAAATAAGGATTATAATTCCGAAACATGAGCGTCAACAACATCAAAATAATACTGCTTTAAGCGATGGTAGTAAGCCCCCTGATCTTTATCTATATTCCATGCAAAATATTAAGATAATTCGTTGATCGGCTGCGGTGTGATTTCAGAACAAACAAACACGTTGGCATAATTTATAGAATTGGTAGGATATTCCAGTCTCTTTCACATTTTGTCATCTTTAAACCTTTCTAGGTTTCATAAAAATATCATAACTCAAAATTTTAATAAACTAATAAATTACTTCCTATTTTACGGCAAACCTTATCTAGGCCAATATCAAATTTAAAATACCCCAATTCATTAAGAACGCCTGAGGCGGTTTGCCTAAACTACCCACATGGAGGGAAGGCCTTCAATAGGCCTCAGAGGAATCTAATAAAGGGTCTAGATTAGTACCGTTATCCCGAATTGTTTGAGGTATTGCGTTAATGTAGGTACCTTAGTATTCCACATAATATATGATATTCTGTGCTAAATTATTTATTGGACTATATTTGGTACCAAATGAGGTTAAGTTTTTTCGAACGATTGGTGAAGAAATGATGATGCTGATTAGTTCAATCGTGGTCTTTATTAGTTAAAACTACATGATGCCCGCGACTTCGTTCGCGTGGATTAAGTTATTTTGTCCTTCCCCGGGAAATGAACTATCTCTGTAACAAATTTGTAATTTAATGTAATTTGTAAAAATCGGTTGATGAGATGTCCGTGAAAGCGTAGCAGACAGACAGACGGACAGATAAACAGACACATTTTTGCATTTATAATATTAGTATGGATATATAATATTCGATTTGCAGTTTGCTTAGAAGTGGTTGAGTGTTTCGGGTACCGATAGCTATATGTAAAGCTACAACCGTAAAGGCGGCTCATCCCCAAACATCAATAGCGTCGCCTCACTGTATGTTATTACGCCGTGACCGCACTAAGCCTGTCCACGTGCCAAAGCTACTAAGTTATGTAGCCACGTAATTACGTTGGCTATTTTAGGGTCTCACCAAACCTATCCATGCGGAAAAAAGCTTTATATTATATGTGTGCTTTATGCATACGGCATTAGATAAGAGTGAAACCGCTGCAAAATGCTGTTTCCGCGTCGGCCGGGTCTGGCGACGTCTTTTTCACTCTTAATCCATACTAACTAATATGTATTGTAAATGCGAAAGTGTGTCTGTCTGTCAGTCTGTATGCTACTCTTTAACGGCCCATCTTGATGAAACCGATTTTGATGAAATTTTAATCCCGGGAACAAACAAACAAGAAGGACAGAGGCTACATTATATCTTTTAAATTAGGCAGTTCCCGCGAGAATTAAAAAATCTTAATCCACGCGGAACAAGTCGCGGGCATCATCTAGTACCATACACATAAAGTTTTTTCTGACCGGCTCAAGCCGGTTCCGCTTTCATAGATGTGGTGAAACCCTTAGGCGGAGTCCAACATTTTCCTGGTCACTTCATTATACATTTATGAGACCCAGGAGTGGTGTTAAGGGCTAAAAACTATTAAGGTCCCGTGTAAACACGTGTAAGCGTAACGCAGACAGTCTTAACATTAGCCTGTTCATAATTATAATAAACTTGCTGTTCGGTCCCTGTTTCCCTGGATTGGCATTTTCAAAGATCCTAAAGTACCTGTTAATTTATTTTAAACCAAAAGTGAAAATATTGATTTTTATGGATATTATGGTAACTTGAAAACGGATTTGCATACATAGTTATTTTCATGACCTATTTAATCCCCCTGGGGTTAGAGGCTATAATGTTAACACTTCTAAAAATCCTGAAATATACGTACGAAATTCTTACAACGAACTTTCATGCTAAATTTAATCCTTTATTTAACCCTCTTGGAGGGGCAGAATTTCCAAAAATCGTGAAATATAAATTTTTCATTTTAACTGAAAGCTCAAATCCCTTTTTTCAAGGATAAATTTCTCCCTCAGGGTCTCACCCTGAGGGATAAATTTTTGCGGAAATTGCTTCCACACTGATTTGTCATCAAAATTTCAATTAGCGCAGTACTAGGCACTAGGCAGGTATTCTATTAAATCGAATTTTCACTTCATTAGGTAATTCTTATTTGCCGTTGGCTTTCCCGACACGAAAAATATTTTTTAATATTTATAATTTCAAGTCGAGCGTAACCGGAGCAGGCCAGTTAGTTATCTATAGTTATAATTCTAACAAAAAAATAGTATTGTGTTGAATGAACAATGTCTAAATTGCACAAACTTTTCAACACAAAGATTGCGCCAGTAAATCACACACTGCAAACATATTAATTACAACTGTACTCAAAACGCAGTAATTTCCCCCTCAGCACAATTATCCACTACACTGGAAAACAAATTAGCGCAAAATAAAGGCTAGAACAAACAAAACGCGTGGCGGTTATTGAATGGCGGGAAGCACGCGCTTTCACTAAGTGCGCGTTCCTCTATATGTATTTTTGTAGTTATTGAAATTAAAAAAACTCTTTTCTTACTTACTCAATAACTAATCGAGATAACAACTTAAACACTTATGTAATATTGATAATAATAATAGCTAGATTTATACACACATCACATATGTAATAAGAAGGGCTTGGATACCGTTAGCTATTTGACTATTTGCTGGACCCTTTATATCAAAAATGCTGAGCAGACTTACATTCGAAATAACCAGATAAGTAAGCAACACAACGACAGTACTATGTATTTATTTCCCGGTACACTGCCGGTTAACTTCTCGGAATTTCTGGAGTCCGTTATACTCAAATCAAGCAACGTGCGCTTGTCAATGTGTTGTGCGCCTTGAACCAGTAGTTAGTTGTTAAGCAATTGTCCTATGTAAGTTCCCTGTATTACTACTTTTAGGAACCGCGTCGGACACGCCGCGGTCGCGCGTTGTGTGTTTCAGGCCTGAATGAAATTAGCGCCGTACAAAGTGGCGCTAAAAACGAAACGGGAGGCAATTAAAGAAATATTAAGAAAGAATAAACATTGTTCAGAAATTGAGGTGGCACTCCTTATGGCGTTTTAATTGGCCATTAATTTGCAGACACTTCATTTTTTTTTAAATCGCGTTTCGTTTGAGATCTGATATGAGTGCCAAATGACTGTAGTTAATCGGTAAACGCTCGCTATGAAAGTAACTTATTTTGGCTAATGGAGCTTCTGGGAATGGGGATTAGCATAATACGTAGGCACCGCTGTATTTATGACCATTATACCTTTACAACCTGACATATCTAATAGTAATAATAATTAAGTAATGTAGTAAAAAAAAACTACAAACTTTTCTTTAAAACGTAAATAGCGCCGTGGACATATTTGTACCGAAAAAAGTCCTGTGGTGTCTGTCGGTGGACTGCTCCCTATGAGCATAGTTACTTTCGAGATTATATTTTAAAAAACCGGCCAAGTGCGAGTCGGACTCGCGCACCGAGGGTTCCGTACAAACCTGTAGTAAGTTTTAAATTATTAAAAAAAAACTACTTACTAGATCTCGTTCAAACCAATTTTCGGTGGAAGTTTGCATGGTAATGTACATCATATATTTTTTTTAGTTTTATCATTCTCTTATTTTAGAAGTTACGGGGGGGGGGGGACACACATTTTACCACTTTGGAAGTGTCTCTCGCGCAAACTATTCAGTTTAGAAAAAAATAATATTAGAAACCTCAATATCATTTTTGAAGACCTATCCATAGATACCCCACACGTATGGGTTTGATGAAAAAAAAAATTTTGAGTTTCAGTTCTAAGTATGGGGACCCCCAAAATTTATTGTTTTTTTTCTATTTTTGTGTGAAAATCTTAATGCGGTTCACAGAATACATCTACTTACCAAGTTTCAACAGTAGAGTTCTTATAGTTTCGGAAAAAAGTGTCTGTGACATACGGACGGACAGACAGACTGACAGACAGACATGACGAATCTATATAAGGGTTCCGTTTTTGCCAAATTTGGCTACGGAACCCTAAAAATGAGACGGACGGATTTGAACGAGGGACATCTGGTTTTTTTCCGCTGAGCTACTCAGAACTACTTAGATGTGTTCAAAATGTTCAACAAGAACTAAAATAATTACTTACAGTACTCTGTCCATCTCCATCCATACTAGAGGGAGAGCGACAGAGTTGGAACGCATTTTTTTCACGTACGATTTTTCCAGGCCATATCCCCGAATTTGATCGTGCCAAAAAGAACTGTGTTCTAAAAAAATTACGTATCCTAGTACGGAACCTACAAAAGGTAGAGATATTATAATAAATCTCCTTACTGACTTTTTTTGAAGCGACTGACATTCTAAACAAATAAACGTCACGGAAGTCGGAGAAAATGCTACAGACATGCTACAGACATAAACGGTGACGAAGGTACTCGTAGGTACACCCATTTTATGATGTTAGACATAAAATTTAATTTGACTTGTCATTTGCGGCTTAACTGACATGCCGTAATGACAGGCTAATAAAAGCGGAGTTTTGTTTTTATTACGTTTAGATTAAAATATCTTCGAGTATCAGTTTGATTTAGCTCAGTAGTAAAGACTTAGACATGTCCGAGGTTCGAATCCCAGACACGCAGTTTTCGGAGATATTCGAGTGTTTTGACTTTTTCTTAACTAATGTTATCAAAAGTGTATTTATTAACTCGGCCAATTATATTTGGCCAACGTGGTGGACTGTGGTCTAAACTCTTTTATGTGACAAATTGAAATCTAAATTCCTCGTCGTTGTGTCCAGCGGTTCCTTCCTTCTGTCTTTGTACTTAATAAAATTTACACTATCCGTTTGGAGGTCGCTTGTCCACTAGCGGCGTCATTTAGCCCTTTAAGGGACCGGCGACCACCGCTCGCAACTTCTACTCGAACCGCAAATATAAATTTGTCGGTATATTGCTATCCCTATTTGGCTGAAGACACATGATCGCGTGCAAGCGCGATAGCAATATGAGCGTACAGAATTTGTTATACATTTAGTCTTGTTCCGTGAATACCAAAAATGATGAATGAAAAATTGTTGTGTTTTTAACTTCGTGTTGTTATTCTGTAACTTGACAATGTAGGCTATGTTCCTGATCAATTAGTACGTGAGATATCGTTGGTTTTAATATGAAACAAATAAGGAGAAAACATGTCGTTTATGTCGCAAAAACATGCAAAACGCAATGTGCTTACATTTAATTTTGGGAAAGTATTTTGGAAAAATAATTATCTAGGGACCTAGATAAATACAAGTTCAATCTTAATAATCGCATAATATGGAGGAAATATGCTCGAATTACTAATTATTTTGGTATTACGTTTGTATGAGCAATTCACCCTCCGCTGGCGCCTTAAGCTACTGACAATATTAAGTATATCAATTTTAGGCATCATTCAGTCAATCAGTCAGTCAGTCAGGGAGCTACATCGAGAAATTGCCGTCTTAATAATAATTGATTCAGAGGTTTCTGCATCAATGAACTGATACCTATACATCTACAGTTTAATAATAGTAAAGCTATAACTAGTTATGCAGTGGTAACCCTTACATTTTGTAGGTTGGTAGGTAGGTATGGTTTCATGGTACGTTTGCTTTTATGGTGGCCCATATAATGTATTATTACAGTAATAGCATTGCCCACGTATACGACGCAATATAAATAAAATATATGCTCGTATTAAGCTGTTATGATTAATATATTATCCAACAAGATTATGCAATTACTTATAATAAGGCTTTTTCAGTAAGTAATTTCGAAAAAAGTTCATTGTAAAGTACAATCGTGCATTGTTGAGTCAACATCTCCTGAAGATGCTCCGGTTTCGGAGTGAAACGTACGTTGAGAGTGATTTGGAAGATTTGTGTGGTGCGGTGCCGGTGCGAATTGCTGGGTGGTGGGTGTTCGCATGGTATTGGTGAAGGACACGCACTGTACCACATAGATTTGTCTGCTGTGGCGGATTATAGCGAATTAAACTTCTCGTTCATTCATTATCATGGACTTCCGCAAAGTAACGCCTGCTTCGATTCAATAGTTATTTCGATGTTTGTTGTCATGTGCTTTGAACAAAATATGACGAATACTTAAGCCTAGAAATGTATGAACTATCAGTATTTGATGATAACTACTACCAGTGAAACACTTAATTACTATAACCCTTCATTTTCAAGACAGAATTTAATAAATAGAAAAAAACAGCTGGAACTATTGAAAAAAAATAACGGTACTAATACAGAACTTGTTTTGTTTTCTTTGTGTTGAATTGCGGCTTAAGCTGCACCCATTTTCTAAACTAAGTAAAATGATATGTCTAAATGTATCGCTATCCCTTTCATAATGCTCCCTGCGGAAAAGGAAAGCACTATGCTAATTAAGCTAAGTTTATTTTAATAGATTGTGTACTAAGTTAACCACATCAAATCGTTTTTAAAGTAATTTGGTACATAATAGGTAAAATCCAATCATTTGAACTCGAGTCAAAAGCAAGGGCTCGCTAGAAACGTGAGTAATTTTAAACGCTTCCAAGATGAATGGCCCAGAAAGGGTTAAACTCTTAATCTAATTAATTTGTCACAGAAAATAGGCTTTTCATTGGTCACGATTTATTGCCTTCGCGCTCCGCCTGAACAAGTTGGAAACGTTTACAACATGAAATACATAAAGTTACACGCGACTTTGCTCCCAAAATAATACAGAATACAAGCCTAGTTGCGGCTTGCGAACTGGTTGTAACGAAGCTGAAGTTTCAATGGCAGACAGACGTTAGCCCTCCAATTTGCTTTTTTTCCAGTTGATCGCTGGATCCAGGCGAAGCAGAAATAGCCGCTGATTATCATAATATCACCTCAACACGTTTTCTTGCTTTGCTTACTGAGCTCACAAGACCATTTTAATATTGCTGAGCCTATATAAACTTTGCTGAGCCGTCGCGTCGTGGCCCCTTTCATTGATATCACATAATGGGATTGGCTCTTAAGTTTAACGATAACTGTCAGATATCACTGGGTTAAAGTTGCAGCACCTGCAAAATTGACTGATATACCTATATTTTGTTTTATCTAGTCCACACCACGCCACACAATTTTTTAAAATTATTTTTGTACAAAATTTTGTCTTAAAACTAACAGAAAAAAAGTGGACAAAGGTAAAGATAATCTCTAAAATAGAGATCTCTTCCAGCCTTCTTTGAAAGTGAGTAAGGTGAAATTGTTAAGTGTTATATGTCTAGGTACAAAAATAATATTATTTTATTGAAATTATAAAATTCTACTTCTCAAAGTCCACACAAGTCCCTAGTCCCTATCATTCTAATCAAAGTATATTTTGCATTGATTTTTATGCAACGTTTTGCAGTGGTCAATCCTAGTAAAAGATATTCCTCGGAACAAAAAGTGATACAAAAACATCATTCTCAATCTTACAGTTATGACGAGTCATATATTCAGTGTGTATAAGCCTTTATAATAAGGGCAGTTCCCACGTGCACCCCAGCGCGGTCCGATACCCTCCACTGCACAGGTCACGGTCTCCCAGGTAATTTAAACATCTGAAAGTTTGTAAATTGTACACAATTTTCCTAGCACTTGGGTACAAAATAAATATAGTCGTGTGTTAAAGGGAAAATTGCCCTATTTTTAGGTCTATGGTTGTGTCATTCATTCATTAAGTTTGATGTGAAAATAATATGAATAACTCAAAAGGCAAAAATTACTATGAATTACAGTAAAACTTTTAAGAATAGATATTATTCTAAATGTGACCAATGGAGGACCCTCGCAATATTTGAAACTTCGAATTTCAAGAAGGTACTATCTTCACTATGGAAAGAAAGTGGATTTCCATTTCTGTCTTTAAGAAACGAGTTATATATAGCGTATGATACCGCGTAGAAATAGAATCAGAGGATGGGTCTACTGCTATACCACTATCAAGTTATTTATAATCTGGTCTTAATGGCACAACATGAAAAAAAATACTGACCACATGACCCTTATGATGGCAATAAATAGTAAAACAACACGAACAAAAGCTAAGCTACGGACCTGATGAATTTGGCGCAGCTGTGGCATTACAATGGGCAAAAAGCTATTCCGTGTCTTTTTGTGACATACTAAGTTTATTATTTGTGTAAATACTTACTATCTATTTATATTGGGCCATGGGGTCTCCATTGTTCCATTTGGTGACCTAAGTCTTCGGTCGCTTGAATTATGTTTTCCACGGAACCTATGTGAACTCTTGTATTTAGCGGAAAAAAATCCTATGTCCATTTCCGAGATGTAACCTATTACTTACTGTCCCATTGGTACCATTTCATCAAAAATTTTACTGGACCCTAAAAAGGTAACCTATATAAACACATATTAGTAGGAAGACATATTTTCGCATTTAAAATATTACTAGGTTTTCTTGCCTTCATACAAATCTCAAATACCCCCTCCCCCTAAATTTTATCCCCTCAGGGGATAAAATTTTGAAAAATCCTTTCGTAACGGATGCCTCCGTCTAAAAGCTATCTGTATGCCAAATTTCAAACCGATCCGTCCAGTGGTTTGAGCTGTGCGTTGATGGATCAGTCAGTCACTTACCATTAATTCCTTTTATTTAATAGGTGTATTTCGGTAAAGGGATTCAGAGAAGAGATAGAGAAACGAAATTATGTTAAAACATTGCCAGCTTAGTTTCTGCGAACAATGTCATTCAAAGGCGGATCTGGTCGACAGATAATTGCGTTAGAGACGAGGCCTGGGCACACGGTCTAGCGCTGAATAGCTTTGCAAGTTTAGAACATTCGCCTATTAGGACAAGAGAGATAGGCGATTAAACCGGTTTAACAAAGAGGTATTGGGAAGGTCTACAGAACAGAATTCTTACGTAATAGAATTGGTATATATGCTGAATTAGGACTAAAAGCCATGTTGGCCTGGAATACAATAGAATAGAATGAATTTATTTGTCTGAATAGGTATGTGTTACATTGATGGTTAGATTATTTAAAAAGAGCAACCACCACCGAGTTTCTTGCTAGTTCTTGCTAGTTCGTAGTGCTCGGTAGGAACGGCATTCCGACCATTCCCTCTCCAAGTCCTCAACTATACCAATGCCAAAAATCACGTCGATCTCCTCCGCTCCGTTACGGCGTGATTGAAGGACATTTCGCATTTATAATATTAGTATGATACATTTCAAGTTCCAAGCAGTGCCTCTTGAAATAACATTAACATGAGTAAACGTCTTAATAACTTAAATCATTGCCTCGTACTAATGTTGTAATAAATTATTCAGACTGTCCGTCTGGCGCGAGCTGAGTCGTAGTTATGAATAGTAGGGGCATTCATTATTTTACTTGTACTTGAGAATGACTCTACATGACTTGAAACCATTAATTTTTAGTAATAGAGTATAGACTAATGGTTTTAGAAGGCCATCTGTACCTACTAATTTATTACAAATTGATTAAAGAGGTTTCCTCGTGATGTTTTTCTTCACCGTTACAGCTATTTTTTTTTTTGCTTGTAAAACGCACTTAAGAGCGTACATACCCTGAGCCTCTTTTGAAGTTTAGGTATTTATCTCGGGTTTAGGTATATAAAATCCTTTGTCTCGGATAGTCCTTTGTTTGAGCGAGTGAACAGAAGGCGTCGGGTGCAAAGTAGTTTGACAAACCGTTTTGATCCTAATCCCATTTTCAAACGGGCAATTATTTTTTCAATATTTAAAAGAAATGTTTTTAATTCGCTTAACATACGTTTCATATAAAACTTTTTTAAATATAGGTGTATTCATATAAAGAGAAGGTTGCATGATTGTAAGTATAGATGTTTTTAAGTAGGTACATCCATACTAACATTATCTTTGTTTGCTTATTTTCTGTTAGTTACTTATAAGACACATTTTGTACAAAAATAAACAAAATAGTAAAATAAAATATTAGTATTATTTTGATTTTTACTTAACATTATTTACAATATAAAATTATTAGAATTTATATAGTAAATGCTACTATCCATACTAATATTTTAAATGCGAAAGTGTGTCTGTCTGTCTGTCTGTCTGTCTGCCTGTCTGCTACGCTTTCCCGGCCCTTCTTTTCAACCGATTTTGCTGAAATTTGGTATAGAGGTAGGTTATATCCCGGGGAAGGACATAGGACTTTTTATCCCGGAAAATTAAGGAGTTCCCGCGGGAGTCAAAAAACTCAAATCCACGCGGCCGAAGTCGCGGGAATCATCTAGTATTTATATACATATCACTACGCCAGGCCTTAGTTTTTACCATGCATCGATTGACCGTAACCGTTCGATCATATTAGCGTTAAGTAAAATGAATCTTAATAGTATTGATTTAGAGCTCAAATTTGTGTTTGCATTCACACTGCTCCAAATGGAAACGTTTCGAAATTAAAATTGGTTGGAATTTGTGACTTTAAATCAAGCACCTTTGGGCACATTTTACCCTGACTCCAATGTGATCGAACGCTCGATTACGATCAACCGAATTTTCAATGTAAAAACAAACTAAAAACGGGTGTCTCTTATTGGCACTGATCTCCATTTACGGGGATCTACTATTTCAGGCAAAATACATTTGTAATAAAAACTTATTAGTTTTTGTTCCATATTTTTTTTCCAAAATTGATCGTCCTTTATAATATTTTCAATTTTCAAATTAAATTTTTTCCGGTTCAAACCGCAAGAAGACAAATTTTGATTTTGATTTTGAATCTTTTTGATTCCTTGCCTTCGCTAATTGTTCACTACGTAAATATTTCTTTTTTTTTTAGAAAATCGGAGTTTTAGAACCCATTTCTGAAGAAAAATAACTTATTTTAATTCGCACGCAATGAATCCTAAAGACAAAACAGTGCAATAAAACTGATAAGCACGTGCAGATGCAGGTGTTTCAGCAACATACTTAGGTTTTTGTTTATCATGGTAGGTACCTAACAATAGACTCGCGGGTCAATAGCGATACAATAATAAAAAAGGTCCGGTTCGGAAAATATAAAACACAATCATCAAGTGCCGCTCTGTAAACGATAATCACTTGCAAAAGGTAATAAAACTATGTAATCCTGCAGGTGTTGCGGTAGTGTAGTCAGCTTACCAAAATAACAATAGAAATTTACTGCGTGGTAGTACTAAAATACAGCTTAGCTACCAATTTTTTAAATAACTTTTTGCCGTGCTAATGAGTGTATGGTTATTTGTAAGAAATTAATAATTTCCCCTGACAGTAAAATAAAAACGCGATGCCAAAAAGCGCATAAAAATACCATGAAAACCTAATTCAACTTTTTTCGTGATTGTTGACCGACAACGCACAGCCAAAATCGATGAACCTAAATATTTGATTCATTGAGTAGTCTAGGTGTGAACTGAGGAAGTAGGAAAAGGCTGATAGGCTTTATCAAATGTGCAACATAAATAAGTTATAGAAATACTGATTCACATCAGACAATGCCTTTTCAAATTCCAAACCAGGCAATAAAACTGATAAGCACGTGCAAATTGCAAGTATTGCACTAATGTAGGGGTTTGTTTATTATAATAACAATAGCGATCACGAATCAATAGTGATACAATAACAAAAATAAAAGTCTGGTCGACAACCATACTCGTAAAAAACAATAATCTAATGACGCTCTGTAAACGAAATACACTTGTAAAAGGCAAAAAATACATAATTACAGTTGCGCTAGTATGTATATTCGGTTTACCAAAATACCAATAGAATTTACTACGCGGGGTACAATAAAGTACAAGCTGCACTTTACATAACTTTTTGTTGACGTGATGAGTGCATTGTTTGGAATAAGTAACTTTGCCTGACAGTAAAATAAAACACGCAATGCCAATAAAGCGCGAAATGAGGCCATTTGGCTGACCAACGCTCAGCCAAAATCGATGAACCTAAATATTTTATTCCTTGAGTAGTCTAGGTGTGCACTGATGAAGTATTTTGAGTTGACAAACAGACAAAAAAACATGGCTTTTTTGTCAGTGAAATATCCCATATTGGATTTGCCGTGACGTCATACTATGGTCTTATAATATCTCAGTACTCAAAATATGTAGGTTTGCAATAAAGAGGGAACCAACAAAGAAAAACACATATACATACATGATTGCTAACGACCAAGCCTTCCCCAAGTCGGGCAAAGAAAGGTTCAGTTCAAAACATAAAACAAAACCAATTCATCAAAAAGGTCCGTAAGCGTGGTAAATAATAATAACTACCCAATTGTTTGCATAGCTACCTGCTTTTGCTATCGTGACGACTGTATTTTCATGGTCATAAATAATATCTATTCAAGTGTAAAAACAAGCAAACATGCGAGCCAAACAAATAAAATTCTAATTTCTAATTTATTGTAAGTGCACAGTAAATTTGACTATTCGAAAGCTCATTGCATAAGTTTACTAACGTCCAATCGTGTGTCTCGATACGAGTCGCTTCACTAGGTGACTCCCGCAACTTCATCTGCGTGATTCATGATTTTTAAATATCTCATGGGCATTCTTATTTTCCGGGATAAACCTATGTTTGTCTCCAAGAAAGTAGCTATCTCTGTACCGAATTTCGGGAAAAATTGGTAGATAAACCTTGCATGTAGACAGCTGACAGACCGACAAAGTAACACACTCGCATGTTTAATATTAGTAAGGATTACAAATTCAAAATTTATATAAACTTATTTATTTAATAAATATAACACAATATCTAATCGCGGGCAGTATCATTCAGAAGTAATTCAAGCCGGAGGTAAACGATCCAAAGAGATACAATAACCAAATCATAATGCAAATCACACCAATAAAATGCCAAGTCGTCATAAGGAAAGAGAATTTCACAACCAAACACAAGATACCGCGCTAATATGCCATGAAAGACAATAAACACGTAACTTTTTTTTTTCATTTTCATCATTTTCATTTGCTCATTTTTTGCGCAAAGGATCAGCCTGGCTGTCCAGCGCAAAAATGCAGCCAGCATTCTCGCCACCATTCCACGCGGGCATGGCATTATTAGGTTAGGCTAGCTAGGTTTATTGTTTCTATTGTATTGTTTTCAATAAATTTTACCAACGAGTGATTATCATTTCAGTACATGACATCGCATTAATATTTATAAGGGACGGAGTTGCCAGTCTAGGTAGAGATTGTGGGTCAGCCTTTAAATAATAGTTAATTTAACCACAAGCTTTATAAGGCAAGTTTAGTAAAGTAAATTATTTTATAACTGTCTGAAACACACGACCTTGTCTGAATTGAATATTCAAATTCTTATTTACGAGTAAATAATTAAGTAATATAACTATAAATATCATACACGTTTAATATAAAGTATAATATACAAACCTTAAACTGTTTAAAACAAAATAATTTTCAACCATCAATAAGAAAAAGCAGCCAGTATTAAAAATGCCTACTATTGAGAAGTGACAATCACACTACAATCTCAGGTATATGCTACGTATATCATTTTGAGTTGCGGAGACAAAAGGCGTTACGTCCACCCTCTGAGAAGCCTCGGCTACGACTAGTTTTCCTAGCGCTTGATCACGCAGTTTTGTAGTGTGTTACAAACTTATTTTTGGATGTAAATTATTGTTAATTATATATTTTTTTTTGCTTAATATAATTGAAAATATGTCTTTCTTTTAGGAGTACTAATTTATTTTTACAAATTAAGCCAAATAACCTCCTAAAATGACGGTTATATGTGTCCTTAATTTCGTCAAATTAAATCTTCTTTGTTTTGAATTTTATAATACAAAGGATAGCAAATTAATAATTTTTATCTTCAACTATAGTAGTTCAGGACCTTATACTCAATAAAAGTATCTCTTTGTGTGACCACAACGAGTAAATTTGGATGTTCGCTAACGTCAAACTTTACACAAAAATCAAGATTAAATAACAGCTTCTTGGTATTTTCGTAATAAGGAACAATCTATTAATTAATTTCAAAATGTTGTCAGTCATTATAGTAGATCAGAGAATTCTCTACAATTTGGTATGAATAAGTTTTGGTTTAATGCAGGGAGTAACAAAATATCAGGGGGCAAAAAAGCTAAATATAAGGGTCTACCCTTGCAGCTCAAGCTCAGCTCGAATGTATAGTCTTAAGTTCGAAAAGTTTGAGGTGCATGCTCGGAATTCGAAACCCGAAAATGTATTAAGCGACGTAAATAAATGTATTTACTAACAGACGGGAAACCGCATTGGGTCTAAAAGTACTCGTAAGTATTGCTGAACTTTTCATCATATTCTAACGAAAAATCTTAAGGCGCCAGCGGAGGGCTAATTGCTCATACAAACGTAATACCAAAATAATTAGTAATTCGAGCATATTTCCTCCATATTATGCGATTATTAAGATTGAACTTGTATTTATCTAGGTCCCTGGATAATTATTTTTCCAAAATACTTTCCCAAAATTAAATGTAAGCACATTGCGTTTTGCATGTTTTTGCGACATAAACGACATGTTTTCTCCTTATTTGTTTCATATTAAAACCAACGATATCTCACGTACTAATTGATCAGGAACATAGCCTATATTGTCAAGTTACAGAATAACAACACGAAGTTAAAAACACAACAATTTTTCATTCATCATTTTTGGTATTCACGGAACAAGACTAAATGTATAACAAATTCTGTACGCTCATATTGCTATCGCGCTTGCACGCGATCATGTGTCTTCAGCCAAATAGGGATAGCAATATACCGGCAAATTTATATTTGCGGTTCGAGTAGAAGTTGCGAGCGGCGGTCGCCGGTCCCTTAATAGGAACAACGATGGGTATAGCACGACGTTTTGCGGGTACTTATAGGAACTTTTGTTTATTTGTTTATTGTTTATATGGTACACAAAACAGGAAATAACTACAACATTTCAGGTAAGTATAAAATGATAGGATCGGTTCTAAGTTATAACCCAAAACATGTGCACACAGCATGACTTATACACAAAATATATAACATACTTAAGTAGAAAAGAATAGTGAATGAATGAAGATGGAATGAAACAGATATCTAAGTGTATTGAACGTGTGTAATATACCTGTGAACTTTTCTTCGTCTAATATAAGGTTCTTAGAGGTTTAAACGTGGATATCTTAGGTCATGGAAAGGTAAAGTAGGTACCCGTTATTAACTATGGGCTTCATAAGAAAACTCAGGGTCACTCAGCGGGCGATGAAGAGAGCTCGGATTTTCATTCAAATCAGAAATTAGAAGACCCGTGGCCGAACTGAAGTTACCAATATATCGTTGTGTTGTGAGGCTGAAGTGGCAATGGGCAGGGAAAATAATTCGAAAAACTGATAGATGTTGGGGTCCCAAAGTGTTGGACAAATGACATCAAGTTAGTCGCAGGGGGCCGCGACGTTTGCAGGCCCTTGCAAAATTGCAAGAGACTTATGGACGACTGTGCACTATCAGTCTACTATCGGACATCAGTTGATGACGACGAGGTTCGAAAGTCATAATTTCAAACAATATTTAAACGTCACTCGTAAAATTAAAAATTACCGGATGATTAAAAAATAAATTCGTCGCCAATTAACGAATGAGTGCTGCGACCAGTCAACAGATAATAACGAGGATAAATTGACTGCATGTTAATTATGATGATATTAAGTATTGACCATTATTGGAGTACTTAGTGCTTTTGTTTTATTTCTTGTGCAGTAGCGTGCATCGGGTTCGAAGTCAGCCCCCCGATTGTGTAAGAAAATCGTAATTGTAATCGTATATCAAACGTATAATTCGACCTGTTTAAGATGTTCATAGATGCCTGCACGTCAAAAAGCATGAATGAACTCCTTAAACAGTTCGAGTAATACGTTTTAAGCTATCAAATTATTACGACTTAGGTATGCAGTGCTTATATGCCTGTATGCAGTGCTTATATGCCTGTATGAACTGCACGCAGTGCTTATAGTATCGTGAACGACTTATATTTAGTGACTTTTGGCCTTGTCCGTATATTTAAATGATAAATGATTTATTTATTTCACGTAGGATAACTTGTGTCACTTGGTCCTGGGGGTCTACTCTCTTTCTCTCAAACGAAACTTCGCAAACGAACGTAATTAGTCGGTTATTAGACCCACACAAAATCGTTCAATCCAATCGGTCACGAAAATTTTCTATGGATCCGTACTTCGTCTGCGTGTACGAAAACGAAATAGAGAGGAGCATAGAGATAATATTATGTAGTAGAGGAGTTAACGAAATTTCGTTCGTTTGTTTGCGAAGTTTCGTTTTAGAGAAAGAGAGTAGACCCCCTGTTATAAGTCAAGACAACCACCGGTTCGGATAGTTGATTCTACTACCTACTGAGAAGAATATAATACCTAAGAGAAAACTTATTTGACGAGATTGAGATGACTTATTCACTGGTTTACTACTACTCGGTACTTACATCTAGCCCAAACCCTAATCTCCAAGAAATAAGGACGAAACTCGCGAAATCCCGTGGCAGCGAAGCTGCGGGCGGTTGCTAGTCTTCCCTAATGTTATGAATTAATAGTATTTAATACCTAAATTAATAAAAGTTCACCCTCTGTTTTATATTATAAAGAATACTAGATAATGCCCGTGACTTTGTCCGTGTGGATCAAGGTTTTTGAAAATTGCCGTAGAAACTTCATTTTCCGGGTTGAACCGTGGCAAATGTCCTTCTCTGGTTCGTATAATACAGTGGTATATTAGTACAGCGTAAGTAAAGGCTAGCCCCACTACACACAGCACATATAGCACAGCTTGGAGCGGCACGTAGCGGTAAACATTCTTTGTATGAGTTTCTATGGAGCTGGCTGCTGGGGCGACAGGCACGGAGATGCACTGCGATGTACCTACTTAATTGTACAAAGAATACTTGCCGCTACGTGCCGCGCCGCGCCGCGTCTCTGTTGTGAGGCTAGCTTTTCACGTGTCTCCTTAGACTGCGATATTAGCATGGATCATTGGTAGGTAATAGGTATATCTAGCCATTTCCCAAGTGTTTCGTGTGCACAACGTATTTAAACATTTTATCATACATTTTCGTTGGGGCTCGGTGACACGCTGCGTACAACAGATAAGTGCTTGTCGATGCGAAATGACATGTTTCATTAAAATACTCCATTAATTTTTGCGAGGCGACAGTCTATTTCTGGCCCACATTTATCCAATTTACCATAAACAAACTTTGTTACGATGGAAAGCAAACAAAAATCATGTTTTTTCACTATTATTGCCAAAATTGCCAATTTATTTTGCTTTAAAAGATCAACGCTTCAATTTATTACATACATTAAGATTTTACAAGACAATTGATTACATTCATTAATTTACATTATGCGGAATGACCAGGGAACCCACCGCATTATTATCGCACGAAACCCCCTGCAATTATCTATATCTATACTAATATATAGATCAAAAAAATATTATTATAAATGCGAAAGTTTGGATGGATGGATGGATGTTTGTTACTCAATCACGCCACAACGGCTGAACGGATCTGGATTAAATTTGATTAAATTTGACATTTAAATTTGGAACGGATCCCGGAAAATTAAAGAGTTCCCACGGGAACTAAAAAACCTCAATCCACGCGGACGAAGTCGCGGGCATCAGCTAGTACTTAATAATGTTTAATGGAAAGGGGTCACGACCCACAGCAAGAATAGATGAGAGAATATGTAAAACTGAATTAGCCGCAGAACATAAGAAGTTTTCTAAGATATGGCCACGATTACACTTGCAAGTTTTTACTTAAGTCACTTGCATACATTTGCATACAATAGACTGTTTACATATCGTAAGTTACTCATTCAAGCGTCTTACGTGAGTAAAACTTACAAGTGTAGTTGTGGCCTAAGATTCCGTCCTTGCCTGAGAAGAACGACGTTTTGTCCTGTCACACTAATGCTGCTGCATGCTGTTCTTTTATTAATTATACCATTTCGTTTGTATGTAGAGAGTTAGGAGGTAAATATATTTCTAAAATTATCTATTCTTGTTACCTATACTATGAAATAATAACCCTACAAAAATGTATTCACATTGTGAAGAATAAATACACATTTTAACACTAAGCTCTAAATCACTTTTAAAGCGATTGGAAAATTAAGCTGTCGGGAGCAGAGCAATTAATTTTAGTTCACCTCAATATGCCACAAAAAGACATTCTGAAGCTAATGGGGACTATCGTTTCTTTGCTCACCAGTTGGCGCCACTGTTGACTAAGGTCAGAGGTATAGCTGTCAAAGGCGACTTTATAAGATCGGTGCCGAAACAAAGTTTTAAATCTTGATTCTCATTAAGTTTATTAATTTATAACAGCTATCTTCATATCGAGTAGCAATGCCGCAATGTTGTGCAATCCCGTTTTGTTCGGAAAAAAGGAGGACACATGTTTCCAAAAGATAAAACTGTTCTAAAACAGTGGCTAGTTGCGATTCGCAGGAATTCGCAGGATTCTGAGGAATTATATAGTTAGGCACTAAATAAATAAAATAAAAAAGAAATTAATTACTTATTAAACTTTTATTTATCCTTCCTTTTCCCTTTAAAACACACTGCTATACAAATAAATACTTATTAAACATTGTAAATCCATACAATGGATATGATACTGAAAGATGGTTGATTTGTTAGTTGAAACTACTAAACAATGGTAACTAGCTAGATATTAGATTAAGTTATAAAACTTCTGAAATAAGCTTATCATTTCTATTTACATAAATTCTCTTTTCATCTTTATTTGTCCAAACAAAAAAATCACAACACTTTCTTTTAGTACTTAACAAGTTTTTGAATTTGAAAATAGTAGGGGCTACTTTCTTTCAAGCAGTATTCATTATTGATCATTTCTATGTGCTTATAATTATCCACACTGATAAACTCATCTTTTATAGAGAAAGGACATTTCTCTTCCAATACTGTTAGTTCTCCAATTAATCCTTCTGGAGAAACCTGAAATGAAACATCTAATATTAATAAAGAGAAATATTATTAAATTCTAGTCATCTCACACATAGTACCTACCTAATCTGATCCCAAGATAGGTTGTGTTCTCGTTAGAGATACTGTGGGTACATAACCAGATACATAAATAGTACCAGAGGGCAGAGACCTAGAGCATGCCTAGAGCAAACATCGATGTTCATCAATATCATATAGTAAAAGTGTGTCCTTGATGAGCATGAAACCCATTTAACCTTTCATGCAGAAGTCATATTAGGTAAATATACATAATATGTTAGGTAAATATATGTAAAAAGAAAAAAACATAGCTGTTACCTCGGCAAACAAGCATACGTCTTCTGGAAAAAATAAGTTTGTAATAAGTACAGTAAACAAACTAACCTCTGAATTAGCAGCTCTTTGAGGCCGCTTATTTTTGCGCCTCTTTTTCTTTTTCTGCTTTCAAAGCGTTCACATTCATCGCCAAATAATCCATATTTGCGCTATTTTCACGAAGGAGATCACTTTTCAACAGGTAAAATATAGAAATTAAAATAATTTGTCACGAAGCCCGCCAAAACCAGTGAAAAGTGAATGTTATTGGACCTCACGCGACACTAGCGCCTCTAGTGGCAAAGTCACACGCGATAGTCCCCATTGCTTGCGTCTCAACTCTCAACTAAAAACCACTTATTGAAAAGAGAGAAAAAAAGAATAAAAAAAACAAAATCCCTCAACGACCATCGACATCGCTTACAGAACGTGCCCACACTTGAATATTCAAATTGGCCCGGTTAAAAGCAATGTGATCCGTCCTTGTCGAGGGGAGAAGTTATACTCTATTTTGTCGTTGCCAAATAATTGGACCACTTGGTCAAAAATATTATACTTCTACCTACAACTACACATACATACCTACATACATAGTAGTGATTAGTTGGAATTTCTCATCGAAGTTTGTGGTGGTAATTGACACCTATTTTGCTCAGGTTGCATCATAACCTAAGCATAAAGGAACGGACTATATTTCGATAGAGCTCGGTTAAATGGCTACACATCTGAAAGCAGATTCAAGAACCTTCATTTAATTGTTATTGTCGTATTTTTTATTTTTTATATTTTTAGATAATGAAATTTTTTTACATAAATAATCTTTAAAAACATTATGATTCTGTTATTCGAGTAGCTTCAATAAAAGGGAAAAATGAGAAACGTCTAAGTATTCCTAGTACCAATTCGTATCAAAAAATGAAAATGAAATCAGAATTTTTGTACTTACGAGGGTACTATGTCAACTCTTACGTGTGTTGCTTGATGTACCCGTAACAATGGGCCTCCTATAACCCCCTCGCCTTGGTGCCACGGACTCCCCCTAGCAAAAGGAAGCCTAACAAAGGATTGCTAAGAAAAAAGCTGGGTTCCGGTGTCACAGGCACGCAAACCTGTCCGCCATTACAGGTGGAAGGCAATATACTTCTTATTGCGAATGTAAATATGACGTATTTCGCTTTTTGTTGTGTCTAGAGAAGTCTTATATACCTATAGTATAATATTATATGTTTTTAATACTGGCATGTGGTATTAGAAGTACAGAATGCTTAGGGTCAGAAGCAATGTTTAGCCAAGTGCTTGATAAACTGTAACTGTACTTAATAAAATGCTTATCAGTTACACGGCCCATATCCACTGATCTCAATTTGACGAAATTCTTTACGGAGAAATTTCGCATTCCGGAAAATATCTAAGACGAGCTTTTAAAAACATCTAAATCTACGCGGAATTCTCGGTTATAATCCAGTATTTAAGCAAGACTTCTAGGCATACTTATGACGGCGCGGTAAAAGCTAAAAACCACATACCTAATTATCTTCTTATTACTAAAAACCGACTTGATTAATTACCTAGAAACTAGGTAGTAAATAGTTATGATTGCAGAGGTCATTGAGGTAGACGTTAGTAAAATATGGGTAGTAATAGTATAGAATATGTGCCAAACCTGGTCTCGTAAGTAGTTAAGTACTAAGTCTGGTAAGTAAATAAGAAGTTATAAACTTACATCAAAAAGTAATAAGATAGTTGCCGTAGCTACTCACTCGAAGACTTCTCGAAATCTTTTACTATTAAGTAATACTTTGCCAACACGTAGGCTCGGAAGATCCTACTAAGTCATTGCTGACAATAATTAATTCTAACTGTAATATAATCAGCCGATTGCCACGACCGCCTAGAGTCTAGACTAAGGTTTTCGAAAAGTGGAAAAAGAAGCTAGTCCGCCTATAAGAACCACAAATGTAATAGCAATAGCCGATTGCCACGGCCGACTAGAGTTAGACTAAGTTTTCGAAAAGTGGGAAAAGAAGCAGGTCCGGCTATAAGAAGCACAAATGAAATAATAATTAGGTACTTCATAAAAAGTAAGATATCTGTGTGTATCCAAATTTTGTCAATATCCATTCAGCCGTTAGCGATTTGGCCTTGAAAAGTGTAGATTCTTGCGTAACAGTTCATTGGTCTTCTCAATTGGATAAGTCGTTCCACCGAGCTCGTAAAATTTGGTCAAGGTTTTACAAATTAATATTGTACATAGTACATTCTTGAACATATTGATACTAGAGTCTAGAGCATAGCATTCCAAGGCTTTTTACAATAAAAGTTAAATAGTATGCCAGTTAAGAATTAATAGTTTATTTATTAGTCAAGCTTAAAACAGTTCAATTTGATTTATTGTTTCTGCCATAGCATAAAGTTTCCTTCTATTATAAGCACGTTAATTACTTTTAAAATAGCACAACAAATTGTTCGCCTGAGTATTGACTGAATTTCCGATAGCATTTTGCGCTGACGTGTTAAAAATGTTTAGGTGACGGGGAATTTTCTAAAGTTATTTAGCTGAAAAATAGAATTTTATTAAAATGAGTTTATTAACAAATTATTTACGCAATTTATTGTTGCTTAGCGATAAGTATAAGTAATCATGAAATTAATAACACCTTCCCGAAAGTTCGTTGCCTAATTAAGAGTTAGCAACACGTAGCTTATAATTTTAGCGTTTTAGAGCTTTTTAGCTACCCAGTATTGTCTCATAAGCTTTTCACGGCTCAACTGTTTAACCGATTTTTATGAAATTTTGTACACAGACTTTTCCGGGATAAAAAGTACCTACAGCCTATATACTTTTTATCCCGGAAAATCAAAGGGTTACCACGGGATTTTAAAATAAACCTAAAACCTTAAAGCTGTGCTATTTTGCCAGTCCTTTGATAAACAGTTACATTTTTTACAGGAAAACCAAAGTCACAGGTACGAGTAACACGAGATTTCTATGAGCATCGCTAAAATATTGTTTTTCCACCGGGCTCTGCTGTAATAGAGCTAACAGCTTTATTATTTTACTATTTACTCTCACAACAGCGTAACAAATTGCTCTCCTGAGCTTTCGCTGAACTTTCGATAGCATTTCGTAGCTCGTGTACGGAACTAAGGTCAATCGGTAAATGTTATACAACACTATGCATGATAATCCTTAATAATAATAAAGCCGTAACCCATATCATACTAGATGATGCCGACGACTTCGTCCGTGTTGCTTAAGATATATTCTATTGACTCCCGGGGAACTCTTAGATTTATTTATTTATTGTATTTCGGTATACCAACGGCGAGTACACAAAGCTTAAATAAAAAATAGTACATAAGGTCTTTTTCCGTGTGGCACGCCACTTATAAGTATACACAGCTATTAAAAATGAGATATTATAAAGAAGAAACAACCGATCACAAGTACGAGTAACTGCATAATAATAACCAACCTGGGATAAAAAGCCTGCTGATAACCTGGGATAAAAAGTAGCCATGTCCTTCCCCGAGATGCAACCTATCTCTGTACTCAATTTCGTCAAAATCGGTTGAAAAAGTAGCAGACAAGCACACTTTCACGTTTATAATATTATTAGTATAAAGCTATATAGTAGTTTGGATAGTATTATTATTAATAAGCTAAGTTTTTTTAGGCGCTTAGTACACAGTCAATCTGAAACGCGATCCGGCAATCAAGATAAATATTGCGATTCAGATTGATCGTGTACAGACTTTCATCCAAGTGTACACAGTGGATTGACTGTCAAACCACCATCGAACCACTCTGTTCACGACGGGGGTCTACTCTCTTTCTCTAAAACGAAACTTCGCAAACAAACGAACGAAATTTCGTTAAATCCTCTCCTACATAATATTATCTCTATGCTCCTCTCTATTTCGTTTTCGTACACGCAGACGAAGTACGGATCCATAGAAAATTTTCGTGACCGATTGAACGATTTTGTGTGGGTCTAATAACCGACTAATTTTGAGAGAAAGAGAGTAGACCCCCTGGATCGTGATCTGATCTGGATTTTGATCCGTGGATCGTGATGTTGATTGACTGTGTACCTAACGGGCGCCTTATGGCGCCTAGTTGGAAGCATTTTGTATATCATACTCGTATTCTTTGTAGTGATGTATCTAAATAGTCAAATACACTCCGTATTTGACTATTTAGATCGTTTATTTTAATGTTAGTAAAGGAAATAGATCAAAGCTTTTGTCACTTTGATGCTCGTCCGCCATTTAGAATGTATGCGATAATTATTATAATCTGAATTTTATCTTTGGGAGTTTGAGATTAAAGTAAACAATAGGCGAATTTTTCGTTTTGGAAATATTATCTGGAAACTAACCTATTAGTATCTAAATTAGTAAATAAGTATCCTAAAAAAAGACCATGCGATTATACTATGATTAAATGTAGCTTTCCATTAATAATATTATCCATACTAATTCATACTACTTAATATTAGGAATGCGAAAGTGTGTCTGTCTGTCTGCTACGCAGGACGACGAAGGACATATTATGCTACTTTTTATCCCGGAAAATTGAAGAGTTCCCGCGGAAATCGAAAAACATCAGTCCACGCGGACGAAGTCGCGGGCATCATCTAGTTTATAATATTAGTATGGATTAGCAAAAATTAACTACATCACTTAACTCAAAATTATAGCTACCTACGAGTAGGTACAATAATTTATTCGCATTAAAAAATACATCTAAAAGGTACGAACTATTAAATTATCTTGTTTGTACTCGTACCTATTGTTAATATAGTTCCCACCATCAGCTTTCTATTTCAGGATATAGAACATTCCCCATTTTCTTTGATCTGTTAATTGGTACTTTAACGCTCTACCGTTCGTATCCATTATAATCTACAGTCTGCCCCAGTTATACAATTTGTAACATTAACCAAACTGCGTCATTAAGTAACTGTGCTTAAGTTCTAACTTCATTAGTATTAAGGTCGTTTCAACAATTATAACGCCTTGGTAAATTAGCTTTATCTCGTTCATCGCTAAAGTGCACCGGAGCCACGTCTCTTAAGATATGCAGTAACTACCTTCGAGCAGTTCTCTTTAATTTGCTGTGTCTAGATTACTTGATATAATGTACCTTTGCTTATCGCACTTGTTATCTTGAATGCTGGCCCAGTTTAGTTTGTTTTAGCGGGGTGGTAGCGGGGCGATGCGATTAGTCGGAGAGCTGGCGACGAATTTCGGGAACAATTTGAAAGAGGTCTGGTAATACTTTATAACGGACTTTTAATTTCTGAACGTCAAACATTTTTCAAATTAAAAAAATAATCCCAATTAGAATAAAATTTAAAGATAAAAAAATCAAGTTGCCAATAAATGTTTTTTCGGTTTTTTTTGCAAATTTTATATGCTGCGCAGTAGCGAAATAACCGCAAACGCTCTACCAGACTGGCAGAACTGGATTCGCCAATGAACGAAATTATATTTTTCCACAATTTCAGCTTGCCTAAAGGACCTTCGCGAAATTCGTCGCCAGCTCTCGGACCCCATCGCCCCGTGTCGCCGTCGCTCGGCCGTCGCTAGTTTCGTGTCTGCCGCTTAAGAGCCTTTGCACAAGATGATTTCAGACGCAACTAAGCTGAGCGAGACGTGATTCAGTGGCATCATGTTTCCTTTTGCATACTTTAAGCCAATTAGCACTTTGCACCGGTTCACACAATTTTCTTCACCTGAGTGATTTCAACTGAGTGAACAAAGTGTAATAAAAAGAATTTATAATATTAGTATAGACTAATATTATAAATGTGAAAGTTTGGATTGCTGCTGATTGGCTAACTGACTTTCGCTATTGGTCAAAAACAGTTGTTTGAGGAAGTTTACCTACCACAAATTTTTCCAATCATAATAATTATTGAGAGCGTCGCAATGATTTATGCAACCCAGAAGGTGAACAAAATGAAAAAATGTAGTGCTTACTAAAATGAACTTTGATCTAGTCTTTACTTTAGTCGTTTTTAATAGAATTCGGGAGATAATGTCGTCATGTGCAAAGGCACGAGATTGTTTCTGTTTGCATATTTAACTAACTTTAGGTATCATTATAATGAATATTATAATATTTTATTGTACACCATGTCGGTCGCTAATTAATCAACATACCTAATTGTCGTTCTTCATTAATTAATTATGTAATAATTGTGATTTCCGTTACCGCAGCGTTCATCGATTATCATTATTATTATTGGAATAAATTATTCGTAATGTAGGTTATGATAACCACTTTAACTGTCAATCAGATTATGAAATTCGTTACGGACAACTTATTGGTCGCCACTGGGTTTTATTTTATTTACCGTAAGGATACTTGAAGTAAGAAAGTGTTAACTTTCTTAAATTCGATACCTATTGTGATTTGTGACATTATAAAATGTTGACCAAGCAAGAGAAAGCATGGTTCCTGTTATTGTCAATGCTCTAGTTGGTAGTGACTGTACTCAGTAAGCGTGGTTCCATCTTTTACGGATTTAAAGAACTCAATAGCATCGCATCGTACAGGACTTAGTCGCCCTACTTTAGTGAAAAAATCACAGCCATAACCTGTTAATCTTTATATTTAAGACTTAAATAAATAATAAATAAATAAAAGCTTTATTTTGATTCCTTACATATGAAAATGATCTTAAAAAAAAAAAAAAAAAAATTAAGACTTAACCCGCCCGAAAACACCGCCCATGTCAACTACCCTACATGATGATGAACTTATTTGCGATGTTGCGGATACGGTAATGACACCCGCTCCTCCCGACGCGTTTTCCGCTCGCCACCGAAAACATTTCATACAAAATGTATGGTGCGAGCGTATCGCCGCAACCGCGGATCCGCTGTCGCGCCGCTGCCCACCGAGAATGAAGCCTTATGGTTAATGTGTCAAAGTAAAAATGGTTATTAGGTTCAACTGCACGTCTTTGCAATCATAAACGGGGGCGCTTTTATTAACGCACTAGAATCTAGATGATGCGTGCTTCGTCCGCGTGGGTTAATATTTTTGATTCCCGCGGGAACTCTTTAATTTTCCGGGATAAAAAGCATATGTCCTTCCCCGGATTACGACCTACCCCTGTACCAAATTTCATCAAAATCGGTTAAACGGATGAGCCGTACAGACAGACAGACACACTTTCGCATTTATAATTTTAGTATGGATGATATACGAATATCTCTCTGCTGTTCCATGGTCTATTTTATGGATTTTAATTTTTTTATAGTGTATGAGATATGTTTATTAATTGAAGTAATTTTCTTTCTCCAGTTCGAGATCACACATCACATCACGTCACGAGGTTAAGGCATTCGAGGCATCTCGATGGGTACCTGCCATTACATCAATCTGTGAGTATGCGCCATCATCAAATCCATCAAAATCTTTACCTATTATCATCCATCTTAATCATAATATCAGTTATTGATTTGGCCCTCAAAGCTTTGTCCCTTTAGAGTTCATATTGATTTTTGGCTTATTTTTTAAAACTTTGAACTTGTATTGTGCATGTTCATAATATAATCTCGGCTGTTTATCTATTGTACTTTATATATCTCTCTTGATTAAATTAGCTGTCGAGGATGTATGTAAGTAAAATATTCCATAATCACAATATCATATTCCATTTATATAATAATCACTGTTTCAAATCCAAAAATAATTTTCTCTAATTCTAACATAATATTTTTCATGACAGAAGTCTTAATTATGTAAGTCCCGTTTGAATTATTGTTAGAATGATTGACTTACCTAACTTAACTCTTATCGTAATGTAATTTAACTAGATAGTTAAGTAATGCATGGTATTTCTTATTATGTAAATTTAGCAGTTTGCAATGTTTTGAATGATCATGAATATGATCGCGAACAATATACTTGCTAGTATACGAGTACAATGATTGCATATATTGATAAAAAACTACTTTCTAACTCCTGACAGGAGATACGTGCATGAAAGTATTTTTTCATCTACAGAATTCTAAATATGGTTATAGAAATAGTATTTTATGTTCTTAAAAAAATTTATTAAGCATACACAATATATTCAACATCAAAAGCTAATTAAATCTCGCTCCTATACCACTTCTATACCTTTTTTGAATTCTGTTATGTTACCCAATACTAATATTACAAACAATCGTAATACGGTAGCCACCACGGGAATACATGCTCGACAAACACGCTTGATGTTATAGAGGATTCTTGTTACAATGTTAGTTGTTGCAACTTGTTTCCACTCCATCGTATTTTGAGCGCGTAAATTATACACATTTGTAGATCTGATAAATGGGTCTCCAGCCTACGAAATGAAAACAAAATAAAATTTAAAAATGTGGAAAGTAAAGTTGCCTGTGGATTTATCCTTCAACCACGCTTAAACGAATAGATATGTTTTGTATGGATATATTCAAAATTCAAATGTTTTTTATTCAAATAAACTTTTACAAGTGCTTTTGAATCGTTAAGTGAATCTACCACTGGTTCGGAATGTGCTGTGCTGCTCTTTTGAAAAATTATAATAATTTACAATTTCATTGTGTAAATACACCGCTATTCTTGGCATTGCTAGAGCGAGTCAAATCCATGCTCTTTTATCATATACGTAATCTGTGTTATATATAGTTAAAACCTGGAGAGTGATACAGGTTACTTTTATTCCGGAAAAGGGGTTGTTTCATCTTGGGCCAGGTACTTGTACAGTATTCCAAAAAATAGTATAAAATCATAGAAAACAAAATAAAATATGCTTTTTGGCAGTTTTACAGTGATTAAGAGGTACAAAAATAAAATGTTTAATTAGGTACATTTGTAGAATAGCAACTCTCGCAGGGCATCCATCCATCAATCTGACTGCTGTTGGATATTTTAAGGTTAATTCACATTTCCCAGGTAATTTTATGTCAAATGTCATCATGACACGTGTAATATACGTCAATGTCAAAATGGACGCATGTTGTTGCGCTTTTATTTTGCAAAATAATTTCGCATTGTACCTCGTAAATTGAACTTTTTAGTAAGAAATAAAGCAAAAAATGTTACTATTTTATGACCCCGAACATTTTGAAATACCGTACAAATACCTGGCCCAGGCTCCATATAAATTTGAAACAACCCCTTAAAGAGGTTTTTTCAAAACCTTGTCGCGGGCATCGTCTAGTTTAATAATATATTCTCTACAGGCAACTTGCATTGGGCATAGCAATGCTTGACTTTGCGACCAAATATTCAAATTAGCTTGAATAAAGTTATAATTGTCGAGCTTATACGCACGTGGAGGCTAATAAAATAAATTGAGTAGCTGGAACAGTATTGCGAAAGTAAAATTTCAGTGTTGGGTAGAATTGAACGAGCTTGTGGCAAAGTAGCGAAATTAGCTCTATATATTTATGTAGTAGCACCCACTAACGCGGTTTCAGTTCACGCCGGCGACGTCACTGAAGCTTGCTGTGAAGGACAACCACAAGCCACTGTTCACGGAATGCCTGAATTACAGGCCGACATTGAAAGAAGAACAGCCCATCGGAACGTATGTGTTCACGGTGAGTCAAACTTTTCAAATACCTCTTTAAGTGTTTATGAAATGTTTGAACCTAGGAAACTTGGTAATAGAAATGCAATTGAAAAGGTTGAAGGTTACTCCGAACTATTTTTACATCAGTACTCTAATCATTTCTCGTCAAAAGCTGTTTAATTGTGTGCAAACTATTACAGTTTCTGTAACTTTAGTTGCTCGCCTTGAGGAACCTACTGGATTTTATAAAATAAAATCTTTGTAATCTTATAATACCTATATGAATTTTTGATGAATAAAATCATTCCCGTTCCTTCTATGTTTTTTCTTATCTACGGTACGTTATCCGAAGGTTACTTAGAGTTTTAGGTCTAAATATAGGTGTTAAGACAGATTTCAAAAGTTTACGATATAAAGGAAAACTTCATGAGGCTAGAAACCAGTATGTCTCAGAAGATATCCTAGGATTAAGTATAATCTACACCGAAGCATAGAGGTTCGTCTTACCGTCTCTCTCCCCTATGAAAGAACATGCGGGTGGAGATATTAATAAAAGGATGATGATGATAATTAATCATTTACGAAATCTACAGGTACACGCAGAAGATCGAGATCCGCCGGAAATGGGTGGTACTGTCACGTACAAATTTGTCTCAACTCCTGGTGAGAAAGAGAGATTTCACGTAGATCCTGAAACGGGAAGAATAACAACAGCGGATGTCAGTATGATATACAGTATTTAGTATTTACTTGACTATATAATGTTTTGTACCATTCTAACATTTTCTTTTTTATTTGATAAATATTTTTCGTCTTGAAATCGTACGTTAAAATTATTGGTAGTATATTGTTCTTATTTAATTAAATACCATCACTAATAGAAATAAGTAGTTTTTAAATTCAATAGCTTCCCTTAAGGATTTGGAGGTAGGTAAACATATTCATATAATACGAGTATTTTGTGATCATAAAAATAAAATTGTGCAGATTTTTGACCACGACGAGCCATCTCGCGAAAAAGAAGCGTATATCACAGTACGAGCAAGTGACAACGGTCAACCTCAGTTAGACGACGCATGTACTATCAAAATTTTTATTGAAGACATCAATGACAACCAGCCTGTGTTCGATAAAGTTGTAAGTAGAATTATGTATTAAATACCATCAAATCAATCATGTAAACATTATTATCATCATCATGCTCTCGATGAAGGTACAGCTCAAAGCACAAACTCATATGTTCAATTTCATAAATATTGTTGTGAATACGCTACTAAGATACGTTAACAAAGTATAAGAGCTAATTTTAAGTATTGTGCAGGTGTATTGTAAGGGTCTAACAATATTGTGCTTTTGGCAAAGTAACCATTGCAACGCAATGTTTTCAAAATTTTTAAATATTGTGGCTAATTCTGTATAACACAATCTCCAAGCTAAACTAAAATGACACCTCTAAACTTACATAGTTCTGTCCCTTTCTGCAGACAGTATTAAGAAAGGGTCAGCAATATTTTTAATGATGTCATTTTAGTTTAGTTTAGTGATTGTGTACAACAGAATCAGCCCCATTGTGTGCATATGTACTTACGAGTTTTAGGTCTTACACTTCTGGAATTTTCTAATCGATTTCTGTGTAATACTTGTAACTAACTTAAAATTCGTCCATTAGCCTCAAACCGTGGCGCAGACTTTATTAACACTTGCCTGTTTTTCGAAGGTCTTCCGTGGAGATGTTTGGAAGGTTTGTCCTTAAGAACAGAGAATTTCACAAAATGAGAGACAGAGTTGCGCACACAGATTTCTTAAAGTTTAAATACACTTAAATATTGAATTACTAACGATCGACTGTTACCATCGCTTATAGGTTATACGTACTTATACAGTTTTATTGAAATTAGGGTAATTGTAACTATATTAAGCTATGGTAACAATCAAATTTTTTTATACATTTGAAAAAGTTCTATTTCTCTACTTGCATGTTGCTGCATGTCTGATTTAGGATCGTAAGCCGCCAATCAAGGCGTTATCGGTAATAACTTTGTATGAATCGTGTGTGTTTGATCCACTTTTTTTGCACATTTCTAGTTGGTGTGTTTTCTTTAGCTAGGCCGCTCTTTTTCCCCTATGCGCATTTTTTCACACAGCACGATTATAATTATTTTGGAAAACTTTCTCTAAGCTTTAGGCATGCTTTGCGTAGAACATGTCAAAGTGAAATAACTACATATTTAAGCTAACCCTAAGGCTAAATATTTAACGTCGTAAACACAACTTCCATAACTTCGTAACTTCAAGGAATTTTACCGAATATTGTTATATTCGACGTAAGATGCAACACAGAATTTATTTTATACATAGATATTTTTCTCTTACTCCTGAGACATAATATATTTACGGTAACCCTGCCTTTAGTTTATTATATTTTATAGAGCATAAATTTACATGCTAATTTTTCGTACAGTCGTATTCGGAGTCAGTCCCACAAGATTTACCAAGCGGACGCGAGGTGATGAGGATATCAGCCACAGATATAGACGATGGGAACAATTCCATCGTGCACTACAGCCTTGATTCCAATTCACCAGATCAGGCCTACTTTTATATCGATCCAGATAACGGGGTCATATTTTTGAACAAAACAATCGACGTAAGTTGTCATTCATATTTATTATATTAAACCATTGACTTCATCTAAAATAGTATTACTTATTACAATTTATTACATTTATATTTAAGAAATTACAATGCGCTAAAAACGTATATAACAGTCATGTCAATATTAATGTCTCAAATTAATAAAATATAACCTACACTTTGAAACTCTTAAACATAAATTTCAGCGATACTAAGTACACTACTTACGAACAGCATTAATTTTAAAGTGATATTGCCAGCCTGAATTAAAAACTTTGTACTAATTTCTTTGTAAATTTATGCAGAAAGTCCCGGGCTACAAATTCAAGTTGAGCGCGATAGTAAAAGACATGGGTGATCCGCCGCAACAAAGTTCGATTACTTTAGACATCCAAGTCGTCGAGTCTAACAAGAAAAGCCCGTCTTTTATAGAAGTGCCCGATCAACCGATAAGATTAAAAGAAAATTACGCAGACTTCACGTCACCCATAGCTACAATAAGGGCGATGTAAGTATTCCAGTTTAATTTAGTCTGAACAAAATTAGATACCATCAAAGTATGCTTAAAAGAGTCCAAAGGATTAATTCCAGGCTTAAGTGGAATCTTTTGAATTTATTCAGCTGATTAAATTGTTCTAACTTTGTGTATATTGCATGATTCAATTTAAATAGCCTTAACTTGATTTATTGTAGCTGAATAACTAAATAACAGAAATATTGAAATCGTTTTATAGTTCGTATTAATGTAGAGATGTATTTTTTATTTTGTCATTTACTTTTTAGATCTAATATACCAGAAGAAAAGAAATTACAATTTGAACTTGTAATGGGTCAGACTGAACAAACAAACAAATGGCACACGTTCGTTTTAGAACCTGAAGCCGATTCAGCTTATATCAAACTTGGTAACCATTTGGACTACGAAAAAATTACAGACTACACATTAACCGTTAGGATACAGGTAATATGCAAAATATGTGGACGCAATATAAAATGATCTTTATGGGCAGAACATACGAGTACTTGTTACATCCAAATCTTTGTCACACATGCGAGTTAAATCTGACGACCTCCTGGTCTGGCCTGGTGGGAAGCGATTTAAGCATTCCGGTACGATGCCGTTTAGAAACCGATTAGGTGTATGGGTTTAATACAACTGTCATGTCCCTAACAGGTTAGCACGCTACCATCTTAGACTGCATCATCACTTACCATCAGGTGAGATCGCAGTCATGGGTTAACTTGTAGTGGATAAAAGAAAAAAAATATCTATTCAGTCGTAGTGTTTGCTATGACCAGAAAAACACCCGATGTGAAGTATTGTCCAGTTCATATGGATAAAATAAAAACAATAAAATAACAGTGTGATTAACAACATATCTGTGTTTTCAGAACAACTACAAATTAGCTGCTGAAACCATAATCCAAATAGAAGTTGAAGATGTCAATGATAATATTCCTATCTTTAGTGAAATAAGATCCGGTAGTGTTCTAGAAAATGAACCACCCGGAACACCGGTTATGCAAGTTAGAGCATTCGATGCTGATGGTACATCAGCTAACAACCAAATAACTTACGAGCTTGGAGACGCTTCCGATCCCTTCGCTATAGATAGTATAACAGGAAACATAACAACACTTAAAATGTTTGATAGAGAAGAGAGGAGTTTTTATAACATTAAAATTATTGCAACTGATAATTCAGAATCGGCTCTTATTCCTGGAAAACATAACGCAGGCCAGCAAGTGTTCCTTATAGAAATTGCTGATAAAAATGATAATCCACCACATTTTACTCAAGATACGTATGTAGCTGAATCGATTGCTGAGAATGCAAACATCAACGAGCTCGTCACACAAGTTACTGCTTTAGATATTGATACAGGTAAAAATATGTTTAAATTATGACCGTTTAATTTTAGAGCAAAAGTAACAAGATAAGATTTAATTTAGAGTGTAAGTGAAGATGATTGGACCGTTATACAAACGGATGTTATCAGAATTTTTACTAGAAAGTTTAATTAACTAGAAATTATGCAATAAGCTTTCTTACTTATTTTATGTACGCAATTTCAACAATTCAAAGGACAGTGTGTGTCATTTATCTATTTTTTTTGTTGTAGCTTCCGTGGTGACATACAGCATCGTAGCCGGAAACACCTATGACGCGTTCGTCATCAGAAATTTCACCGGTGAAATTCGAGTCAACAACGAGTTAGACTACGAAAACATTACTAGCTACAGCTTAGACGTCAGAGCTTTCGATGGACTTTACGAAGACTATGCCAAAGTTCTCATCAAGATTGAAAATTTGAATGATAACCCGCCTGTCTTCTTGGCTAACTATACTAAGACGATTGAGGAGGAGAAATTGTATGAAGGATGCATCGTTAAGGTATGAAAATTGCTGCAACATTACTGTTATAAATATTAGGGCAGGTTTGCTTAATCACTTTGACGTATAGCCTTTTGTGCATAATGTCTGATCTGCTTCTAATAGAACTTGAACTAGGAAAGGAATATTAAGATTTTCTGTTTTTCTGTTAAAAAAATCTCTATTGTTTACTACCTAAAAATAAAATGGAAATGAAAAATGGAATTTTCTCTCTAAATTTCAAATTCCTTCGTTCAGCCGTTTGGGCTGTATGTTAAAGCCTTTAATAGTTATTGATGATTGTTCCTTGAATAATATGATAAAGCTTAACGATGATGAATGATGTAAATACTCATATTTTTTTATCACCAGGTGGAAGCCTACGACCCAGATCTCGACAGAAACGAGCCTCAGAACATAGTATACTCTTTAGTCAAGCACGAACAGAAGGAATTTCTGCAGATTGACAACGACGGCTGTCTCCGCCTCACCAAGCCTTTAGACAGAGATCAGCCGAGCGGTTTTACAAGATGGCAGATCCTGATCATGGCTGCCGACCACGGTGGCAGACTGGGATCAGACAGTTTGAGGTCCACTACTGAGGTCATATTGGAGCTCACGGATATCAATGATAACGCGCCTTTTTTGACCAATGTAAGTATTTTACGACTTTTCATGTCACAAAAGATAACCCTACGAGTATTTTTAATAAACAGTTTATGCCTTTACCCAATTATTATGAAAGACAATATTGTGTTTTCTGCGACTAGTGCAAAACCAAAGATTTCCAAGTCGCCAAAAGACAATATAGCCCCCAAAAGAAGGTTATTCATTCTTATAAAATTATTTTTACTATGAGACCAACCTATAGATCGGAAATAAATGAACTATTCCGTACACTTTGCCAAATGATACCAACGTTATTGTATAACCATTGTCTTAGTTTATCAGCTCACTCGTAAAATGCAAAATTGTCGTTGTAAAAATGTAATTGTTCGGAAACGATTATGTAAAAGAAACTAATTGAAAACTCTTTTACGAGAGCAAGGCCTGGACAGACAAGAAATTTGAAACCGCACCGCGTGAAATTAAGTATGTCAATCCAGCGATTTTATTTTCACGCGAATTTTCTTATTTATAAGTGCTACACCTTCATAATATGATTTCTTGTGTTACAGAATTGCGAAAAAAAAATCGCGCGGATATTTTTCGCAGTGTGAACGTAGCTTTACTCTTTACCTTTTTTTATTTAACTGTAACATTACAAATAATTACCCATGAAAAATCTTAGGAAGACGAACCTGCAATTTTCTTATATAACACTTATATAACCCATTCGGCGCGCTTTATAGACCATTTTAAAGGAATTGCTATCGATAAATTGAAATTGAGCCATCAGAAGAACATTTTTGTGGAAACCGTCTGTTTTCTTTCAATGGAAGATATTCTTTCGAAATTCATTGAATAATAATAATGCTTTAAATATTAAGTATATTATTAGGTATTAGTTAGAGCTATAAGTAGGTCTGTTTAGGTACAAGTCTCCTCAATTTTACGTAATCTATAATAACTACATTAATAGTATGTAAGTAAAGGAGAAGAGAAACTGACTGACTAACAAGTAAAACCGCTGAACGCAAAGCTCAAAGTTCAAACCTACTCTGATGCAGGTCTTGGTCCAATAATAAAATTAATGAAAGCAAACTTTAAACATTAAATAAGAAATATGAATAGAAAATTTCGGGTGGAAACATAAATTAATAAATTTTTAAATGTAAATTTTATTTGTAAAAGAGTCTATGTACTTTTTTAACACATCAATCTTGCGTTGCATTTCGTTCCCTTTCATACAATAAATTGAAGACCAACACGAAAGGTAGGTAAGAGAAAGTAAATGCTCGCAATTCTACACCAGTATCTCGTATACCATTTCGAATGCTCTCGAATGTCTTGATTAAAAACGATTGTTTCTGAGAACGCCTTTGTTTGGATCTGTAGTGGGTATTATTTTTATTTCAATTGTATTCCTGTTTTAATTTCACTTTTTTTTGTTGGGTGTAATTTTAGCGCCGTCTGTCAAATTTTATTCGTAGCTGGATCGCAACTAAGTAATTAATCGAAATCGACTACACAAGAGATGTGTCGATGTTTGTTGGTTTGCATTTATTAGTTTGTATTCTGTTTTTTTTTTATTCCACTACAAGTTAGCCCTTGACTGCGATCTCACCTGATGGTAGGTGAGGATGCAGTCTAAGATAGTAGCGGGCGAACCTGTTAGGGGTATGACAGTTATATTAAACCCATACCCCTAGTCGGTTTCTACACAACACCGTACCAGAACGCTAAATCGCGTGGCGATAACGTCTTTGCCGGTAGGGTGGTAACTAGCCACGGCCGAAGCCTACCACCAGGCCAGATAAGATAAAAATTCAGAAATTATAAATTCCCAAATTGACCCTGCCGGGAATGGAACTAGGACCTCCCACGTTAAGGCAACAGCGCTCAACACTGTGCCAGGGAGGTCGTCAAAACGTTCCTTCGTTATTCTTGAACTAAATTATTAGCACAGTAAACAGATACAACCAGTATGGAAACTACCTAGAAACGTTCGAAACAGCTCACTCACACAAACACGCATCCACGACACGTCGTGACGCGGCACTCACTACTGACGGCACTGCGACGAGCGCTTATGGGTCTCGTCGATGCGCATGTTTGTGTGAGTGAGCTGTTTCGAATTTTTCTATCTGTTTACTGTGGTATTAGGTTTTGAGTCCACACGGACTTTTGCAAATTGCAGTAATTGTTCAGCAATTGTGTCTGCAAAACCTGCATTCAAATTCCAAATTTAAATTTTGAAGTTAACTTGCGTCTGTCTTGACCATTGTTCTTGACTTTTTAACCACCAAGGTTTCTAATGAAATACTGTACTTAGTATTCCGTGGAGTATTTATATTATGATCCGTCTTTTCCCGTGCAAGTAGGACATAGACGTTGTGACAGAAATTAATAGGCAATGCTTACTGCTTCCAATTATTTTTTAAGTTAACGCGAAAACATTTATTACAGAGTTTTTACTTTTAATTCTCTAATTATTTTACCGTCTGGTGAATCTACCGCTGGTTCGGAATATCCTTCCTTCCGAGAAAGAGTTTTATGATCGTTTTCATATCTTATTATTTCGCTTTAATATAATATGTTACATAATATACCATCTCATGGGCAAAATGTATTTTCTTACGCTGTATTAGGGGAGCGTTATTGGTTGTCTATCAAAAATCCCTTTGACGAGGGTACAATTAGGTACTGTGGACCCTAAACTAATATCTCAATATACATATTACCAGTATCTCTATAGTTTGGGACTAATACTTTAAGTGCAAAGCCATAGTTGTAGAATATTTTCGTCATGAATAATTCATGCAAAGTTTCTTAGGTACATTTTATAGGATACGTTTTAGTTTCTGCAATTTTAAATTATGACTGTGTTCTGTCTCCGTTATTATATTATTATTTATTTAGTTATTATATTATTATTTATTTATTTATATATATTATTTATTTATTTGCACAAAAGGGTAAAATCCGCCAGTCTTTCTCAAAAATTTGACAACCTCCCTGGCGCAGTATTGAGCGCTGTTGCCTTAACGCGGAGGTCCTGGGTTCGATTCACGGCAGGGTCAGTTTGGGAATTTATAATTTCTGAATTTTCTCTGGTCTGGTCAGGTGGGTGGCTTCGGCCGTGGCTAATTACCAACCTACGAGCAAAGACGTACCACCAATCGATTTAGCGTTCCGGTACGATGCCGTGTAGAAACCGACTAGGGGTATGGGTTTAATATAACTGCCATACCCCTAACAGGTTAGCCTGCTACCATCTTAGACTGTATCATCACTTACCATCAGGTGAGATCTTAGTCAAGGACTAACTTGTAGTGGAATAAAAAAAATCGTAGCTATTAGGTATAACAAATCGTTAGACTAGAAGTTTTTTTCCTGATCATGAAGTGGTTAGTACAAGGAACCTTTATAATACGTTAATTCAATATTATTCAATAGTTCGTATACGTTTTAGTTAAAAGTGATATTCCAAATAATAAATTAAAAATTCAAATGTAACTACCTATCTTTAATCCCAGTGTAATATGAAATACCGATTCAAAATGATATCAAGCCATGTTTTATTTACTGTAATACCTTACATTGGAATGGGAACACCTTATAAATAAATCCTCTTACGTTCCTGTCTGTCTTCACATGGGGCTTAGAGGTGTTTGTTTGTCTCGACAACGGTACAAATTCTATCTATATGGTTATATGTTTTAGCACACTATTATTGTCTTCTCTAGCGGTGAAATGCTATACTCGTAATGTAACGGTTTAATACCTCAACTCTTTTCAGCTGCTGTAGCTTTCTGCTGATTTTAGTGTTGTTGATTCAAATTGGTTTTATGTTTTATAAATTCTCAGCTTAGTCAGACTAATCTTAAACGCATTTTTCTAAGATTAGTCCCTAGTAACTTAATATGTAAAAGTTTATTTTGGTTTTATGTTTTGTCTAAACTGTTTGTTGTTAAAATTATTAAATTAGATACCCAAACTAAAATAAGTTATAATTATTACAACATTATGTACAACAATATTTTAAAAGACCTTAGGCGCTGCATTTTTTTGGGGTCAACTATTGTTCCAATTTCATTCCCATTGGGATTCCAACATGCGTATCTAATCTTACCTGGAATCACAGATACTGTTAGTGCCTTCAAGTCAATTTGTATCCCACTTATAAGTTTCCTTTTGGGTAAAATCGCTTGGGATATACCCACTTGTCAATTTTTCATGCAAATGCTCTACCTATGGGCTCGCTATTTCCCATTTTGTATCTGTATGGTTTTCTGCACCCGCATTTTGGTTAGATACCTTAACGTTCAATTTATGTATTCTCTCAGTGGATTTTATTTTTAGTAATATACCTACTGCAATTTCTACTGAAATAATTTCCAAATTAATTCCATTTCTTTCAAATTAGAAACCTACTTCAATACTCAAAACATAAACGTTCCCTATGTAAGTTATATATTTAATTTTAGTTATTCTGTATATTATGTAGTCTTCTATCAAGAAATCCATATTTAAAAAATATACCTACCTATTAAGTAAATATTGTTGAAAAGTAATGTTTAAAAATTTGTCAGAGATATTAATTATTAAGTTTTATAATTTATTAATATTAATTATTCATATTCTCATTAATAAGTTATTTCCTTTAATGTGTTCTGTGAGCAAAAATACAACAATCCGATCGCTGGGTAAAGGCAAAACAATTGAAAGCAAAAGAAACTGTACAATTTTCACAGGGCAAAAAAATTAAAACGTCAAGTTAATTTTTAACGTGTAATGCGATTGTGTCATCGGTCAGAACAGTTACATTTGTCATAGGGATTCGAACTGCTTATGGATTTCATAGATGCTTGCATATCCAAAAGCTTCTATCTACTTCCTAAACATTTCGACTTAAGCAGTTTGCAGAAACGCTGGTTTATCTTTTTAACCCAGAATTCCGACTCTACTTTGACAGAATTCTTATAAAACTTCTGTCAAAATTTCGTAACGTAACGTGTCTGCAAGCGGTACCCTTGGGCGTATGACAAACTTTTAAGCTCTCAAATGATTACGATTTTCTTAGAAAAACGGACCTCTGTTTTTAAATACAATTTTAATCTACAGACGCAGCCAGTAATATGGTACGAGAATGAACCGCCGGGCCAGGTTGTGATACTCACAGCCAAGGACTATGACTCGGCTGAAAACGGACCGCCCTTTACCTTCGCCCTCAACGAGTCCGTGAGCTTCGATATCCGATCCAAATTCCACATACAAGGTAATTCAATTAAGTAGAGATTTTTACATTTTTGACATATTATCTGATCCATTCCAAATCTAAATCCATTCATTTCATCTATTTCCATTCTAAATCCATTTTACTCGCACGAATCGTCGGTATATAGTTGTATGATAATAATATGATCCATGCAACACAATATATTATGATTTTCAGTATGGTTCTAGCCACTCTTTCTTTCTTTAGCCGGCTTTTTTAAATTCATTATATTAACACACAAAAGGTTGGAGCCTTCTTAAGGTAGGTAGGTATATCCATCTCAATAAACTTTGATTAATTATCGAACGTAGGTAATTTAATTCAACAATACAATATGTGATTTTAATCGTCACAATATCTTTCGTAGTATCGTGCTCAATGCTGATTCTTGACGCTCATATCAGGAAAATTATTTTGACCATCAATACATTCAGAACAGTAATTTTCAACGTACGTTTTGGTAATCTTCTTTTGATTCGATGACCGTAACAAATTCAGCGTAGGTACCTTTAACTTAAAGCAATTAGCACTTTTTACGTTTTGTTTGAAAACGTTGGAAATGAAGAGAATCAGAGATTATTATCACATGGTAAAGTTCCCAAATGTGCTATAAACATCGGATACGATAATTAACGAATCTTTCTCGCTGCTAAAATGGTCTTTATCTTTAAGCGCGGCGATTTATCCGGCTCGATATCCAGATATAAGGTAATGCAATTGGGAGGTTTTACCTTCTCTCATTTTAGAGATCAAAGAGACACGGACTGTCAGCTTTTGTGGTTCCCAAGCGTGCTTTAAACAATGGGTTTTGTAATTGCCGATATCCTTTAATGTAGCCTTTGAGTAAATTTGATTAATTTATCCTGTAATCGATTCTAGGCTACAGAATATTAATTGGATTTTAACATAGACTGTGTATATTAATTGACTGGATCAATGAAATGATCTTTGAGGGGAACAAGCCATTCAAATAGGTACTGATGTCAGTAAAAACGTTTCGCTGTACGCTAGGGACTTTGGCGGTCCGAGTTTGGTCATTTCGTTTCCTCCATGCATCAGGGAGCATGCTTAGCTTGCTCTAATGCGAAAAGATCCGGAAGTCTTTCGGAATTATCCCTAAACAACTCTATTGTGATTAATGGGAAGGAGTCACGACCCTCACCCATACGTTGCAGAATTAGTAGGGCTAGTAAATATCTTTTTTCTTTTTATTAAACTTGGTTGTAACTTATAACGAACTAGATGATGCCCGCGACTTCGTCCGCGTTGATTAAGTTTTTTCAATTCCCACGGGAACTCCTTAATTTTCCGGGATAAAAAGTCTATGTCCTTCCCCGGGATACAACCTATCCCTGTACCAAATTTCATCAAAATCGGTTGAACAGATGGGTCGTGAAAGCGTAGCAGACATACAGACAGGCAGACAGACACACTTTCGCATTTATAATATTAGTATGGAAGTATGGATTTCAATCACACAAGTACCGACAATTTGTTTCTTGAACACGGTTTATTTCCGTTGATATTACATCCTCAAATATGAGGAGCTTGCACGTTGTTACCAAAAAGGTAATAATTTGTCACTCAATCGATATAACTCCTCATTTTATCTTGGAAAAAAGATTATATAGGAAAACGATGGTAGACGATAATATATAAGAATTTATGTGTAATCTATGCCTACCAATAAGCCGTAACACGTAAATCACTGAAAAGACGTTTTTACGATCTCGCCGGAGATGGAAAACATCGCGGTAGAATCGCCATGCCTCAGAGGAAATTTTAAGACAGTTATTTACCCTTTAACTTTGGCATTCTTTTATAAACAAAGATGTCAGATGCCAAAAAGAAGGAAGAGGGTGGCGAGAAAAGGGGTGCAATATTATGAAGAGATTCTGTATTCTGATGCTGCCATTTAAAACAAATAATCTACTAATCATTCTATCAGTATACACCAACAAAATTTTAAGGATATATGTCCGAATCAATAACAATTTTTTTAATAAACCACTCTATCGTAAATCGTATTATTGCTTATGATAAATTTTCCTAACAAATTTCTTCAACGCCAAAATCGTTTTAGGTGATTACGAAAAAGCATCGAAGTATGTAAGGAAGTATTTTGATTGTCAAGGATTTCCCTTCAAAAGATCGTTTAATGCAATTTAAATAACCGAATTACTAGCTTACTCGAGCACCTCTCAATGTACCCTCAATCTCAACAACACGGAATTTTAAGGAGGCTCCAAAATCGAGTTTTCGATCAATTAATGTAGTTAAAATGCAATAAATGGCGCTCAAAGCCTCACACAAACTCGTAACTTTGTTTTGGAGTGCCAATTCAATTTTAGCTGTTTCTCCATTCAACTTCGCGTGTTGATAATTGTAACTCGTGTCTACGGAAATTATTTACTACCAAACTGGTACAAACTTTTTCGTTTAAGTAGGTCTTCTTACTTTCTTCGAGTGTTTTCAGTCTCGAGGAACTTTTAATACGTGTGTGTTCATTTCGGTCTTGTAGGCATTAAGACAGCTATTACGGTTGGTATTTACAGCTTGTGTGTTCGTTGCTTCGAAATGAAATTTCCAGGGAGAAATTCTGTACGCAAAATTATGTTAAGTCCTTGAATATCTTTACTTAAACGGAATACAAATTTGTTATGGGTATTAAATACGTCATTGTGCTCTTCAGATTGTTCATCTACTAAATCAATTAATACGCCACTAAAAATTATATAACATCCATACTAATATGTATTATAAATGTGAAAGCGTGTCCATCTGTCTGTTACCTCATCAATTCGACGAAATTTGGTAATCGATAGAGATATCTTGCATTTCAGAAATGTACCTACATACGAGTACGTCTTATTCTCGGAAAATCAAAAAGGTTCCTCATAAATCTAGGCGAATAAAAAAACCTATTCTTTGTTTTTCAGCTGAGTGTGGTCCACTTTCTGGCATATTGTCTAGCGCAACACTGTAGCAAAAAACTTAAAAACTTTGCTCACAATATCTAGCCTATCAAATATTCTAGGACGGTGGTGAGATTTAGCGCCTTGGATGGCGATGTCCAAGCATCTGTTACCGACGTTACTTTACGGTTTCCATGAAACATAACTGTACTATTTAGGACGATCTTCTTGAAACTTTTCTCCGATGTCACGGGCACTGCATCACATAAAAACACTTGTGATTAAAAACAGCATTATTTCAAACTATTCGATGATGACTGCGAAGAATTTGAATAAGTCTATAAAGCTTAATAACTAATACATATTTTCTTTACAGGCAACATTCTATCCACTCTCGTGTCATTCGATCGGGAACAACGCAAGGAATACAAGATCCCCGTAGCCATTACCGACTCAGGAACTCCTCGGTTGACAGGCGTCTCCATACTTCACGTGGTCATCGGTGACAGGAACGACAACCCAATGGGACCTGGCCACAGCGACATATTTGTCTATAATTACAAGGTATTTTTCACTATTTCTCTGCTTCATAAACGAGGCATGCCCATCTCCCACCTTTCATCACTTAAAGGTGGGAGATTTCTTTAGACTGTAATGCGCTAGGGTTCTAGATCATTTCGCATATATTGCGTAATAATTCTGCACTCATTTTATATACGACATACCTTTTCCTATATTGTATACATTATCCAAGTATCTCAGACGTATTGTCAGATCAATTTCGAGATTAGGGTAACAGAACGAGTTTTTCTCTTAACCGGCATTGTAATATAGAAAATTAATGGCATGTAATGAGCTAACAATATAATGTTAAACAATACGACTTTTCCGTAAAGGTAGAAATAATGGGATAAACGGAAAACATAAAATGATATCGTTAGATTATCCGTCATTAGGTCATTAGGAAACAGGGTATATTCGTCTGTATTTATTGTACATAAATGATATTTGGTGTAATAAGAATTATTATAATATACTATCTAAGAAATTTCATAGACCATCCAGTACAATACTTCAATCAAGTTCATCATAATTCATAAATATTAATACATTTGAACAATAAACCGAATTGATTCGTTAGGAATGTGAGTAGGTATATTATTATCTCTGTGGAGGACTTTACTATGCACACAGACGTAATATTTGTGGCAGGCATAAGAGCCCACAAGGTTATAATTAAATATTGTATGTAACAATTTCTTAGATGCAGCCGATTTAGTTCCATACTTCATCGGTCATCCACATTGTTTGTTTTCAAAAGTACGTTGCTTACATCTATTGCGGCTTTGACGCCGCTTGCGTGTAATATCCTGCTATACGATAACTAAGTGATATCTAGAAGATACTGAAATATATTCTGAAGAGTACTAAATTGCCTACTAGTGCTACACTGAGAAAAAAGACCTTCCGAAATACGGAAGGTATTACCGTCCCTTTTGACTCAGTAGGAAATTTACCTTTCAACTTGGAAGGATATTAATACCGTCCAAAATTTCCTTCCAAACAATGTCTGCCTTCTATTTCGGTGGGTAATACGTACCTTCCAAATTTCGGTCAGAAATTCCTACTGAGTCAAAAGGGAAGGTAATTTTTGGAGGAAAATAAATGACGGTAAATACATACTTGGTCATATTTGTTCGGTAAATATAAATAACCTTCCAAACCTAGAAGACAAAATATTACCTAGCTAAGGCGATGGCGAATACGGAGCGGGCTTTTTGCAAAATTATAGGCTTTCAAAACGCCCTGTCCCAGCAAGGGTCCGTATACCACCTATGAAATAAGCGCATAGCAGAGCATAATTCATACTATGAATTATGCTCTGCTATGCGCTTTCAATGAATGTTCCAACTAGGTGGAAGCACCATTTGCCACGATGCAGGTACCGATACAAGCGGACTTGGCGATATATATGTGTTTGACCGGCGCCACCCTATACCGCGAGCCAATATACGCGTAGCGACATCTAGTGGTCGGGTCGGGTACTACATTCGGTGTTACAATTTCTATTTAATAAAACTTATTCGTTTTCCTTCCGATACCGAAATATTCCAATTTGTTTGGAGAGATATTATCATCTAATTTAGAAAGATGTTCCTTGTGTTATTTTCTCCATATGTGATCCATCTAATTTGGATGGTTATTCCTTCCAGCGAGCCTTTCTAATCCCTTCGTTTTTGATGGAATAGTAATGTCACTTCATTTCCTACTAAATAAGAGGGTAAATATCCTTCAATTTCGGAGGGTAAATATGCGTTTTCCTTCCGACACTGTTCCTACCGAAAAATTATAATTGATTTAGAAGGATATTATCATCTAATTTAGAAGGATACTCCTTGTGTTATTCCCTCCAAGTGTGATCCATCTAATTTGGATGATAGTTCCTTCCAGCGAGCCTTTCTAATCCTTTCTTTTTTGATGGAATAGTAATGTCAATTTATTTCCCACTAGTTAAGAGGGTAAATATCCTTCAATATCAGAAGGTTAGCTGCGTTTTCCTTCCGACAACTTTGGATTTGAATTCAGAAGGACATTAACATCTAATTTGGAAGGATAAATTTGGGAGGAATTATTATAATGCATCCTTATTTAGTAGGAATATTTAGCTGGAAGGAAATTCCTTCTTGGTTAATTCCTTCCAACAAATTTCCTTCCTTTATGTTCTTCCGTATTAGACGGATAAAATTCATTACCTTCTAAATATCGGTAGGAATTTGGCAGTTCCCCGATTCAGAAGGTAATCGGTGGAAGGAAAAGACCCAATTTTGGAAGGAATCGGTTTTAGAAGGTAAAAATCGGAAGGTAAACAAGGAAATTTTTCTCAGTGTAGAGAGTAATGTTCTGGAAACTTGTTCAGTTTCTAAATAGTGTTATATATCTACCAAACTTATCATGTTTCCCAAATTGCTATTATGTCATTTTCACATTGCAGAATAATATGCGTGTAATAATAATCAGTTATTTTTCTCTGAAATATTAAAATATCTAGGTTGACGGCCTAGCTGAAAAACGAGTATACAATAAGGCTGAAGAATGGATTGAAATATTATTGTAGTTATATATATGTAATATATAATATGTGTTTAAGTTCGCAATTTCAGTTTTCAAAAATTCAAATCATATTACTTATTTCCATTTCAAATTATTTCAGTCTTCATACTAATCCATTTCAATAAAGAAACCTTGTATATTTTTTTACCCCTGTTGGGTACAATTTGCCTGAGTGATATATTATTTATAATATAAATAATTTACATCAAAGAGACTAGATTAAGGCTGGTTTTAGTCTTATCCTCCGTGAAATATTATAATATTCTGAATGTCTAGACAATTTGTTTTCGATAATGTATTTTTCGATACTTTAATATATCGCTACTGGATGGCATAAACAGTCGCGTAAAAAGACTGGATTAAAGATGCATATCTCAAATTTCGTCACTGGCAGGTAAGTGAACCGTGGCCAAATGGTCAAGGCGCTCAGGGCGCGATTCCCAGAGAGACGCAGGTTCAAATCCTGCCGGTTCCGAAATTTTTGATATGTACATTTACGTAAGTTTAGATAATGTATTTGGTTATTTATTTGCCTATCGTCTGAAGTGATGTTTGAAATACTTGTCAATCAATATTTTCGACTAGGAATTTAGTATTTCAGAAGTCTCGATTAATATTTTTGGAGGTCAGTTAAAAAATAATTACAGTCCCGTTGAAAAATATTTGGGAAACTATTGTTCAATGTCTGGCTTAAATATTTTTGGACATATTTTTGCGGAACTGTAGGTAATTAATTAATATAAATATATATTTTTTCAAAATGCTATCAGACGGAATCGTACTTCAATGAAATGTACAGCTGGAGATATTACGTAAGTACAAACAAATTGGCGTTTTATTTTATGCGAAGGATATTAATGGTAGTGCAAATAAAATGGATCTATAATGTATCTGGCATAAAACTAGCTTTTTGTGAAATTTCTGTTTGATTTGATTTAAGGCATTAATTAATATTTAATAATTCTGTTATAAAACTGAAAAAAGGCGATGAGAAAAATCGTTATATAAATTATCTTACGTTCTTTCAAATATTACAATATATATTTACCTATACACTGAGGTGACTGTGTCTTGGCGTCCTGAATTTGTAATTTTACTACGACTACATACCTAGTTGTTAAGTACCTATACCTGTTCTCCGTTTTATTTGAAATTCATAATTTTGTTTTGCTTACGATAAGATATATAAATCGTATTTTCTATCTTATTAAATGGCATAAAGTGCTCTTATTATATTTGCGAAGCATTGATTGGTTATGTTTTTAAAAGTGGCGAGTTCAACCTTAGCTTTATTTACTTATATTTTCGGTACATAACAATATTCTGTTACAAAGTCGTTAGGTACGTGAAATAAACTAATAAAAGTATCCAGACCATTTTGATTACTTAGCATATTTTTCGATTATTTACTTATATAACTTTAGTTTTTTGTCTTATCTTTGTCTATTTTGTACTGGATGGTTTAATAGTCTTCAATAACTACCTTTAATTTAGTACCTTAATTTCATACCTATAGCTTCCTTTTTTACATTTGACTACATAATGCCCGCAACTTCGTCCACGTAGATTTGGGGTTTAAAAAATAACGAGGGATGTTTGTTTCAGTTTCAGATATAGAAACTATGTCCGTCTCCAAATTTCTAAGTTATCTCTGTACCAAGTCTCTTCAAAATCGGTTAAACGGTAGTGCAGAAAGATTTTTCATGAAAACGGTTTCGGATTTTTTCGATTTCACGTGGACAAAGTCGTGTGCATCATCTAGTTAAGAAATAATAGTTCTAGGTAGTAAAAATACAACTGTTTTATTTATGTTAAGTTATCTTTAAGTTTTTATGTTATCTTTCTTTTTATCCTTTGTTTTTAGTAGTTATAGCAACTTTATTTTACGATCAAGCACTTATTCAATAGGGAGCAAGATATATTTATAGCATGGCCGTTAAAATGATAACAATCAATTCTTGTTATCTTTTGTGTCTTTTATAGGTTATAAATAAATTATGGTCACATTTATTTTACTAATTCAAGCTAGCCCTTATGTTATTAAAGACGTGCCGCCAAGCGATTTAGCGTTCCGGTACGATGCCGTGTAGAAACCGAATAGGGGTATGGGTTTAATATAACTGCTATGCCCCTAACAGGTTAGCCCGCTACCATCTTAGACTGCATCATCACTTACCATCAGGTGAGATCGCAGTCAAGGGCTAACTTGTAATGGATAAAAAAAAATATCTTACTTTAGTCGGTTTCTATATTATGCGACATTGGAACGCTAAATTGCTTGGCGGTGGCGTTTAGAAACTAATTGCTGTTGAAGCAATCTACCAGATCAGACCGTCAAAGGAATATACATTCTTAAATTGCCCCTGCCGGGAATTGAGTCCGTGACCCCCCCTCTTTTTACCCGACTGCGGAACGCACAGGGTTATGTGTTTATCAGTCTATATTTTAGTGCTCGTCTACTGCGTACCTGCGTCCGGGTTATTCAGTCCAATTTTTTTTGGCGTTATTTTTACTTAAACCATACAAAATGAACTTATCTATGAAAAAGCGTAGGTACTCATGTATATAACTTTTCGTTACTATTTGTATATTTAAGTTAATAAATTCAAAAATACCAGAGCAAACTGTAGCAACATGAAATTTCGCAGAAATTCAATTTCGTGTGATTTCATTTTACATTTTGCCATCAAATTAGCGACGACCTGTAATAATTACTATTAAGTTAATTAAAAAACCTTGCGGCTCTATTTAGTTTACTATTATTTCTGTTTTGCATGACCACTGTGAACTACCATCCTCGTTCTCGCGTCGTGGTTTAATAACGTATAGGTATAATTGCTAGAATGTAATTATTAGTAGGTACAATTTATTTTTTCAATTAAGTATATAACCCTCATGGGCCCCGATTCGTTTGAGTTTAAAAGAAATATATTTTTAAAAAACCTTTTAAAATAAACATACTTTTCTGTAGCCATCAAACTCGGAACAACTATCTAAGTAGAAGACATCATGACAAATCTTATGAGTATTGTACATAGAAGCAGGAGTTACTTTGCGGAAGTCCATGATAATGAAAGAACTGGAAGTTTAATTCGCTATAATTAATCCGCCACAATAGGTAAATCTATGTGGTATATCTTATGAGCCCAAACACGACGGAGTTATCATTTACTCAAAGAGTTCCTATGACCACCTTTCGGCTCCATCGTGAGACCACCTCCATGTTAAGTTATAGGTATATTTGCATTTTTCTCGAAGTTGCATATGTGTTACTTTTCCCATCAGCCCATCGGTTTGGGAGAAAACTGCTCTAAAATACACTTGCAAGATTTGAATTTCACCTAAGCACAAAACAGTGTAAAAAAATTGCAGGGAATTATGTTGAAAGGTAATTACGCAACTACTTTTATACTTTCTACTACTACTTATACTTTCTTCTCCTATTTATGTACTTTAAGAAATTCCAAGGACCTTCGTAACTTGTGTCAGTTGTGGCTATTTGAAGTATAAATACCTCTCATAAAACTTTACTCTCATTTCCTGCTTGTGAAAATTTGAAAGTCATTATTTTCTTTTGAATTTGCATAGAGACCGAGTGTTGTAATAACTCACGGCTGTAGGTACCTAATATTTCCATGCATTTGAAGCGGCGATTACTCGGGACAATATTAAAATAAAATTTGCATCCAACAGTTCTACAAAGTATGGAATAAAACATGGAAATAACTGTTACAATGGCCGTAACGGATTCATTGCTCTTTACAAGTCACTATAAACAATTTTACGATTCCTACTTTGCGACTCAGGCGGCCAGATATGAATTTTATTTTCAACCGCAAAATCTTAAAGTAGCTACCACTTAGTTAGGACATTAATAGTAGATTAGTAGCCAAGGGCTGTAAGGCATCAATTGCAGCCCGAGATATTTAGGCGCACGAGCGCAGGGAGGGCGCCTATAGTTCGAGGGTGCAATTGATGCTTACACCCGAGCTAACTACTCTGCTTTACATCTCGATTGTGAGGTAAAGTAGGTCCTTATTACCCCCAAATGGAGCTTGTAGGTGACCAATTAGCGCTCTAGGGTAATAATGTAGCTAGAAAAGCCCAAGGGCGGTAAGTAATTAAAAAAAAAACTCTTCACTCTTTCAAAAAGTTCGCGTACATCTAACCATCATACTTTTTTTAATTACTTACCGCCCTAGGGCTTTTCTAGCTACATTATTACCCTAGAGCGCTAATTGGTCACCTACAAGCTCCATTTGGGGGTAATAAGGACCTACTTACCGAATATGAGAGATGTAAAATAATATATATTATAGATTCGTAAGTGTGCTTGCCTGACTAAATTAGGTACAACGGAAAATTAAAAAAAAAACCTTAAAAAAAATTTCGGAAATTTTTCGTTACTTATTAAATCGTATGTGGAAGCCATATAATAGCCAACTAGCTGATGCCCGCGTCTTCGTCTGCGTGGATTGAAGTTTTTTGGTTTCCGCGGAAACTCTTTTATTTTGCGGGATAAAAAGTAGACTGTGTTATTCCAGACTACATCTATATCTATCTCTGTGCCAAATTTCATCCAGATCCGTTCAGCCGTTCTGGCGTGATTGAGTAACATCCATCCATGCAAGTTTTCGCATTTATAAATATTAGTTTATAGTATAGATAAAATAAATATTATTCTCAAATTGTAATTTCACGGTAGGCACAATAATAAACGATGAATTCTGTATGTTCGTAAAATATAAGTCGCCCTAGTAATTAACTTTCCCCATCTCTGTCTAAATAAATTTCAATGAACCCTCGTCAAAGAGTACCTTTTATAATGTGTGCGCAGAACCTACTATATGTAAACACAATTATAGACCAAAAATATCCCAGAGAGAGCTTTTCACATTGAGTTTATCACTGTAGAGCATCATACATAGATAAAGCGCTAAAATCGACAGCCGTTATAAACAAAAACGTTACTTGGAACGGGTTAGTTTTGAGTTATTATTTTTTTAATTCCACATCAACAAACTTATATTTCATTGAAGTGAGGCGATGGGTATAAAATATTTTCGTCAACCTTAAACTAAAGCTGTAAATAAATAATGATTCCTAACGCTCCTCAAAAAACTCAACTGGTTTTTTTCTGTTTGTTTGTTTTACAGTTTACACATTTCCATTAACTAACTACCAGAAGAGTTGCATCATAAGTTGCGGAGATTGTATAGGGAAACTAGCTGATGCCCGCGACTTCGTCCGCGTGGATCGAGGTTTTTCGGTTCCCGCGGGAACTCCTTAATTTTCCAGGATAAAAAGTAGCCTATGTGTTATTCCAGACTATAATCTATCTCTGTGCCAAATTTCATCCAGATCCGTTCAGCCGTTGGGGCGTGAATGAGTAACAAACATCCATACATCCATACATCCATCCAAACTTTCGCATTTATAATATTTATTTGATTATAGACGAACAAAGTAAACGTTGGAGAAGCACCATTTTACGGAATGACAAAAAGTACGGCTTGAGTACTTATTGAGTGGGCGTAGGTGCTCTAATTACTTGACAACTCTTAGGCTCTATTCATAATAATAAATTAAATGGAACCGTGAAATAGACTGAGGCCGACTGTCCATGAATAATTATTAAGCTCCCTATAGATCAGATAAGCTCATAATCTTTTGTCACAATACCCTTTATTATAATCAGTAACTAGGTAATGCCCGCGACTTCGTTTGAATGGGTTTGACAATTTTCAGCATTTTTTTCGTTTATTTCCTATACCGTGAGATCTATTCTTCTATTTGGTAGGTATATTCAGACCAGGTACTGTATCTAGAAATATTATGCAGTCGCTGCTGAAATATTATGCTGATTTTCATGGCAGTGACTTTATTATGCTTATTAATTAGTTAAGTCGCTAATTCGAGCTAAATGGTTGGTAACCCTTTATTAGGAAAAATATAGCCTACAGTCAACCTAAAAGTTACTTATAAACACATTAAAATATTCAATAGTTAAATGGGTTAAGTAGATTCAATGATTAGGTACCCCACAAGCAAACAAAAACAAACTACGTTTTTATATTAACTAAACGATGCCCGTGACTTCGTCCGCGTGTATTACAGTTTTTTGATTCCCGCGGGAACTCCTTAATTTTCCGGGATAAAAAAGCCTATATATGTCCTTCCCCAGGATGCAAACTACCTCTGTACCAAATTTCATCAAAATCGGTTGAAAAGATGGGCCGTGAAAGCCTAGCAGACAGACAGACAAACTTTCGCATTTATAATATTAGTATGAAAATAAAGCCAACCTAAAAGTTACTTATAAACACATTATAATAATCAATAGTTAAATGGGTTAAGTAGATTCAATGATTACCCCAAACCAAACAAACAAAAAACTTTTTATATTAATAATACAAGTATGGATATATGACTATTAAAATGTTAATTTAGCCTTAATGAAAGTGGGTTTTAGTGCGGTGCGTACGCGTAAACTGGGATTAGAGGGGAGGCGGATTTTACTGCCTTGCCCTGATTCCCTCCAGCAGTGGTTTATATACCGGATGAGTTTAGTATGGCCTTCTAAATACTTGCTTTTATTTTCTAAATCGTTTAAATAAATTAGAGTGTTGCACTCGTAATTAAATCGCAGCGCGATTATTATTTATTTGTTTACTCGAATTATTCGAGTTGTATTAGTAATTAGCAAGGTGTGCGATTAATTTAATCTTATTCTTGTTTATTGTAATAATAATTATTTTATGAGTTATTAATTTTTAAACTCAAGACATCTTAATATAGAGAATGGTAGAATTGGATGGGGGCTATAACGTAGCTCTCGCACCGAAATAACTAAAACAAGAACGTCGTTATACAACTAATCTGTAGCCAAACTAGATGATGCCCACGACGCCGTCTTCGCTGATTTCCCGGCATAAAAAATAGGTCGTTCTGACTTCCGAGGGATGCACTCTGTTTGTACCACATGTCGTTAAATTCGGTTGTACTTTTTTTTTCTAATATATAGGCTAGCGCTTGGGTGCAATCAGACTTGCTTGCAAGTGGTGATGCAGCCCAAGGTGGAGCGCGCTTGGCTAGAAGATGCCTATTCACGTTTGATTTGAAGGTACATACCTATATTATAAGAGGAGGGGAAAACGAAATCCGGAAGGGCATTCCATATCCTAGCAATAATATAATGTTAAAAATATGTTATATATTAATTTACTAAAGTAGTTTCTGTACGGAGCAGAGGGGCCGTGGCAACGTAGCAGACAGACAGACACACTTATATTTTTGTTCTATAATATTTACGACTTTTTACTAGCTACAACTTACCCATAAGCTTATAATATAGGAGGTCGCGAGCATAACCTAGTTCTAAGTAAATCAAAGACCGCAACCCCGTACTCAAATTGCGGGGTTGGGACCCCACTGAGTTAATGAGGCGACGACTTGCCCGCAAATGCTACAGAATGCTCCGCGCTTAATGAAGATGCTTTAACGACTCTTTAGCCTTTACTTTACCTTTCCTAAACTGAAACCGTCCAATGTTATTTTATGTTAATTTAATTTAATGTTAATTTTATTTATTGAATTTAATTTGAAACACACTATAGTTGTTGTTTCGCGTGGTGCAAGGGTTATACATTTACTTAACTGAGTTTTTGTCCCAATATTTTTGACCCTCTCCAAAAATTAGTACGTCGATCTGAAGCACCAGCAGCAATTAATCTTAAATTTCAATATATAAAAGGTAAACGTGGCTGACTGACTGACTGACTGATCTATCAACGCGCAGCTCAATCTACTGGACGGATCGGACTGTAGTTTAGCTCTACAGGAGATAGTCAAGGGGTGACGTGTTATCGGATAGTAAATAAATAAATATGTATATTTATAGGTATATAGTGAATTTGATTTAAATAAGAATCTAGTGGATAGTGTAGGAAAGTTTTAAATAAACGCGAGTCAAAGACAACCGCAAGGTATTCAACTCGGACCCGCTACGGGTAATGAGGCGACGACTTTCCCACAAATAGTACTAGAGCTCCGGACCTAGCGGAGTTTAGGGCTAACTCGTTATTTTATCTTTGGTTTAAACTTTAAACAACTGCTTGCTTTTGATACTGTGCTCTACATAGATTTAAAAATCTGCACATGGGCTTCATTTGCGGAATTCTTATTTTCTAAAATAGATCTAGATTGATCTAGATTAGATTCTTTATTGCCACACAACAAAATAAAAAACTAAAACTAAAATAGCTAAAATAGCTCCGGTATGGTCCTGATCTGAGAGGCTTCCGTCACGATAGTAACCGTCAAAGCTGTACCGCCAAGCAATTTTGCGTAAAAAAACTGCCATACCAAATTAGTCCACTTCCAACAGACTGCATCATAATTTTTGGCCTTGTATGGCTTTACTTGTCAACGGATTAAAAAAAAATTTTAACTGACTTTTAAACAGTTTTGAGTTCTGTTCATTTAAAAAGTTTATACTTACTTTTTAATTTTTATAAACAGTGCATTATTAGCGTGAAGTTTAAAATAAAGCCGAGCTCTCGTGTGGCCGAGTCAAAGGCAACCGCAAAGCATTCAACTTGCGCGGTGTCGGAGGCGACGACAACCACACAAAATATGCGATAGAGCTACAGACAAAATACGAGTAGATCTACTGAAGTTTAGGGCTTACTCGTTATTTTAATTTTACTGAAACGTCTCTTAAAAAATTGCGTCAACGCAAGCATCCAGATTTTACTGAATCTATTGATATTTAGAACCTAATATGTAGGTTTCCAACACATTATTTAAGTGGGTTTCTTTTATTTACCTTAAAGTGAAAATTAGTAGCCTAGGTACGTCGGTTTGCAATATCGGTTTTTTTAAAAGGATAGCTAACAGTGTAATGATTGCAAAACAACTTTGATTGGCTTTAACTATTTCGCTATTGACTTAAGTCCATTGTCGTAGGAAGAATACTTCCTTATCATAAATTCAGCTAATCACAACTTTTGAGATTGTAGCAATGATTGATGAATCTTCCCCGTAATAATCACGATTCACGGCCAGCGGTTGAACTGTCAAATTTCTGATAAAAGTTAACGAACAGACTGACACATTATTGTATTTATCATACTCACTAGATCCCCACGACTTGACTTCGTCTGTATTAATTTAGGGTTTTGAAACTCCTGTGAGATCTCTCTGATTGGCTGTGAAAACGTAGCAGACATATAGACAGACAGACGGAATAATGTTAGCTATTCACCTAGGATAGCTGTCCCATCTCTCGCTATGTGACTTGCTTTCTTGGCGTAGTAGTAAACCTGTGATCACGTTAATATGCATTAGTTGGATGTAACTAATACACAAACTTGATGTAACCTACAAGACGTACTACGCAGATAAATCTGAATTAACGAGTTTCCCTATAAATTTGATACACCAAAGTTAATTACCAGGTATACTGAAAGCATACGTATATATGGGTTCCTTGAAAGCGGTCGATTTAAATCAATTTCACCCAGTAAAGCAAATTTTGCTGCTAAAAGCATATACAACAAATAAAACAAAGCATTAAGCAAAAATATGTTTGGTTAAGGGACCGGCGACCACCGCTCGCAACTTCTACTCGAACCGCAAATATAAATTTGACGGTATATTGCTATCCCTATTTGGCTGAAGACACATGATCGCGTGCAAGCGCGATAGCAATATGAGCGTACAGAATTTATTATACATTTAGTCTTGTTCCGTGAATACCAAAAATGATGAATGAAAAATTGTTGTGTTTTTAACTTCGTGTTGTTATTCTGTAACTTGACAATATAAGCTATGTTCCTGATCAATTAGTACGTGAGATATCGTTGGTTTTAATATGAAACAAATAAGGAGAAACATGTCGTTTATGTCGCAAAAACATGCAAAACGCAATGTGCTTACATTTAATTTTGGGAAAGTATTTTGGAAAAATAATTATCCAGGGACCTAGATAAATACAAGTTCAATCTTAATAATCGCATAATATGGACGAAATATGCTCGAATTACTAATTATTTTGGTATTACGTTTGTATGAGCAATTCACCCTCCGCTGGCGCCTTAAGTCAAATCTTTTTTTTAATCTTAAATTTTATAGGGTTCAAATTTGTAACTTAAATTACCGAAACTTTATTTATTTGAAACAGTTACCGACTCCCAATTAAAAGGGTTTGCTGCGAAGTATACCTACTTATTTACAAATTATAAAAATATCACATTACACTAAATTCAATATGGTGGACACTAAAATGTGACTAATTCCTTGTATTTCCTGAATTAAGTTATAAGATTTATGCAATGCGTTATCATCATAATAGAATATTATGTAGGTATTTATGTTTTTAGAATACAATAGAGTTTTTAGGTCACTGAACTATTTGAACTCGGAAAACTTACACTCTTGTAGTCATTACAACTCTAAAAACAACTCGAAGAGTACTACAGTCGATAGTCAAGGAGTCCTCGTTATTTTAATCTCTAAAGTCAATAACATCGGAAATATTAAGACCGTTTTATTGCTTGCGAACTTTTAAGTTTGTTTACACAGCAATATTATGATATTTTCAGTTTAATTAATTCGCATGACTATTAGATTTTTTGAAGCTCAGCGGTCAGTCGGAGAAAACTTTTGCGGTCACGTGCTTTTTTCTTTACTCCTGCATACTTATGTCGAGTCCACTCCCCTTTGTCGTCGAACCACTTCCTTCTTGACCGCCGAGCTTCAATTTGAAGATGGCACCACATGATGATGATGATGATTAGATTTTTTAAATTCCACTACAAGTTTTTACTTTACTTTACAAGTACCTTTTACTCCAATCTCAATTCAATTCAAACGTTTTTTTAATTCTAATAAATTTACACAAGTGCTTTTGAATCGTCAGTGAATCCACCTGGATAGTATGTGATGATGCTAACCTGTAAGGGTAGTTATATTAAACCCATACACTTAATTGGTTTCTTCACAGCATCAGTTAATATAACTGCCTACTAGATTATCCTAGGATATGTCTAGGCGAGATCGCATTCAAGGTCTAACTTGTTGTAGAATAAACATAACTTCGCCGCTCTCAACGTAAAATGTAAGTTTAAATTTAAATTGACGTTGCTACTATACGACTCTTTGTGCAGGGTGAAGCTCCAGATACAGAGATAGGACGTGTATTCGTCAACGATCCGGATGATTGGGACCTTCCGGATAAACGGTTCATGTGGTTACCGTCTTACGAACAAAGGAGTCCGTATTTCGACGTGCAGAGCAACACCGGTATGATCACTATGAAGGAAGGCACACCAAATGGCACCTACATACTTAGTTTTAACGTAAGTATTCTAGTACATATTTAAATAAATTAATACTCCATGATGTCTGCGTAAAGGATTTGATACCAGCGCGGAAGTGGGAACTCTTCAGTTTCCTGCGATAAAATGCAACCTATCTTTGTACCAAATTTCATCATAAATTTCGTCATTGTAGCATAGCAGATAGACAAACGCACAGACACAGTTGCATATTTTATAAAATTAATATGGATTTCATATTAAAATGGTGATATCGTAGAGGTTAAGACTTTGCCTACTGTTCGAAAGGTCCATTAAAGGAACCTTTATTTTATTCTTGGCATGAGTCATGCCATGTGTGAAGTCTACCAATGGACCTTGCCAGCTGGCCTTCTCAGTTTAAAAGGATACCCGTCTTTAGTTTAACTCGGTTATGGGTTTGAATGATAACTGTATCAAATAAACTGACTATTTTTCTTTAAGAAAATAAACAAAAGAAACTAATTTGGAAATTCTTGAAATATTTTTCATTAAATTTTTCGGATCTCGTGCCAAACAACTATCATTATAGTAAGCTGAAAAATTAATAAAGGCTGAAAAGATTGCGCCGGCTCCCGTTCTATTTATATTTGCCAGTACTCTTGGGTCTGGAGTTGCGGAGAAGTTAATAATTAAATGCTGAGCGTGACCCGACCGACTGCCTGAGTTCTAGGTAGCGGTGCCAAATGCTCCAATTTATTTGGAACTCCTGTTTTCGGGGGTCATACAGAATTTTGTTTAAAATAATCTCTCCATATTTTCTATCTGTTCGGAATATAGACTGTCTAGTAAGAGTCTATGCACACGGCGTATTTTCTACGCGTAAACAACGCGCGTTTCACGAAAGCACGTTTTCTGTTCGTTTTCAGTCTAAAAAAAGCAGATTGTTGCACTTGTATCGATACAAACGCGTTTACCACGATTTTCTTCATACAGAAATGGGTCAAACGCGCGTTCCGATTGTATGGACGCTCGCTTGACTGAATTTGTGGACGTGTGCAGAAGTTTCTGGTTGATACTGACGAGCGTATGGTTTGCGTTAGAATGGCGTTTGTATCGCGTCGTCTGCGCGTAGTTAATACGCGGCGTACATATGCTCTAACTGAGAGATCAATAAGGCTGGAAATTAAAAAACAAATACGTCGGTATTGATCACAGTTTTTTTTTATTTGTTTGTGCTGTCAGTAACTATTTAAAAATCGATTAGTCTCTACATTAAGAATAATTCTACTGTGCAATTCATGCTCCGGAGTAAATTTATGAGCTCTGATACTTACTTGATACTATTAACACGGACTTAGGAAATTAGCACATAGTTTATAAGTATTAACTGCTAACAATTGATTACTTAAATGTATTTTTAATTTCCATTAGGTGACGGAGGTGAACGAGCCAATCGTACCGTTCCACTGGGTCGAGGCGACGGTGAACGTGACGATAAAGGAGATTCCCGAGGAGGCGGTCGACAAGTCCGGGTCGATTCGCTTCATAAACGTCACCGCAGAAGACTTTATTGTCCCCGAGGCTGATGTACGTATGCGTGATCTAGGTTAAGTCGTACTAGGCCACTTCACACGCGTACAGGTATTTCGTTTCTGTATGAATGAGATAAAAGAGATTCCCGAGGAGGCGGTCGACAAGTCCGGGTCGATTCGCTTCATAAACGTCACCGCAGAAGACTTTATTCATGGAATTAGGAATTACGACTTACGTCTAATTTATTATCCCCGAGGCTGATGTACGTATGTGTGATCTAAGTCAAGTTGTACTAGGCCACTTCACACGCGTACAGGTATTTCGGTTCAAGTGGGTTTCAAGTTTTTTTTAATACTTATAGTATAAACTACCTACTATAAGTTAGTATTAAAAAAATTATTTAAGGCCTGGTAAATAAACACGTCTGTAAATACATTGATGCGAGTATAATATGAAACATTTATACCGCTGAGTCTGTTCCTTATACAAAAAGCGATAACGTTTTTCTTCCCGTAAATGTTGTCCAATTTACATAATTTTTAGAAATATTGCAGATACAATGAAGAACTATGCTCGTACGTTTTAATTTTAAAGAAATATTGCTTATGTTAAAAGTTATTAGCCTTTAAATATCCATATTTTTGACCTAAAAACTTCCTCGAGTTTTTTTAATTTTACTAAACTAAAATACTAAAAAAATAAAACGTACGAGCCTAGATTAAGGTGTACTGAATCTAATGAGACCAAAATTGTCTAATTTCGTAAACGTTTGGGGGGGTAAAAACGTTATCACCCGAAACAATATTTCAAGAATAAAATGGAGGCATATGCCTACTGGACTTGCAACTCTCTCTATCGCACGATACGTAGAAGGCAGCGAAGCGTTGTGAAACAGATAGCATTATTGAAAATACCTAATCGCGTCGCGTTTCGTCCCTAGACGATCCTCTTAAGTGTAAATGAACAGTTCCGCAAACCAGTTGAAACTTGTGCAAATCCGTACGCAAAAACTATTATTAAGTAAGAAAGTACTAAAATTACGCCTCTAATACAATGTGGATAAGGCGGACTTAGAAACTTTGGAAATGGGAAGAAAGTTCCATGTAACATTAAGCTGGAACTTTAGTTCTGCAAGTTTGTAATAGGTTGTAAGACAAGCCAAGGTCAAGTTGGATGGAGTTATGGGTCTCAAGTGATTGTCTTAATCTCGGTTCATTAATTACTCTATGGACTATGTAAAACTAATCGTTATGTAAGATTTATTTATATCTCGTCTTATGTATTGTACAAAACTTAGTTTTAATGGGGTGGGTGGGTTTTAAGATTGTATGTGCATTGTGTAATTAATTTTACTTTTTAATTATATTCTGTAAAGTAAAGTAAGTAAGTGATCTGTATTATATAAAAAGGAGGGTACTCTTATATCCTCTTACTAAGAGTAGGGTACATTTTATTTACACAACAGAATCGTAATAACATAATTAAATATTTGCCCAAAAAGTTGAATAAAACAAAACAAACTTTAGTGGAATTTCGTATTGTTTCGTAGTAACAATATTTACATAAATAAACTTTGTTTTCTGTGAATATTGTTTTGATCACCGACCGCCCCTGGGGCGATATGAAAATGTTAGTTTTCAATACAGATCCGCCGACAAGCTGCGTAGGTATTGAACATTTTTGAATTTTCATACCACCTATTTTTTTTCTATCCAATTTCAATTTGGTAGCATGTTTAAAATATTTTGCTAGCAACTATTACACGTAGGCCCTTCCATATTATGATGTTAAGAAAACCGGCCAAGTGCGAGTCGGACTCGCGCACCGAGGGTTCCGTACAAACCTGTAGTAAGTTTTAAATTATTAAAAAAAAACTACTTACTAGATCTCGTTCAAACCAATTTTCGGTGGAAGTTTGCATGATAATGTACATCATATATTTTTTTTAGATTTATCATTCTCTTATTTTAGAAGTTACAGGGGGGGGGGGGACACACATTTTACCACTTTGGAAGTGTCTCTCGCGCAAACTATTCAGTTTAGAAAAAAATAATATTAGAAACCTCTATATCATTTTTGAAGACCTATCCATAGATACCCCACACGTATGGGTTTGATGAAAAAAATTTTTTTGAGTTTCAGTTCTAAGTATGGGGACCCCCAAAATTTATTGTTTTTTTTCTAGTTTTGTGTGAAAATCTTAATGCGGTTCACAGAATACATCTACTTACCAAGTTTCAACAGTATAGTTCTTATAGTTTCGGAAAAAAGTGGCTGTGACATACGGACGGACACACAGACAGACAGACATGACGAATCTATAAGGGTTCCGTTTTTGCCAAATTTGGCTACGGAACCCTAAAAAGGAGGGTACTCTTATATCCTCTTACTAAGAGTAGGGTACATTTTATTTACACAACAGAATCGTAATAACATAATTAAATATTTGCCCAAAAAGTTGAATAAAACAAAACAAACTTTAGTGGAATTTCGTATTGTTTCGTAGTAACAATATTTACATAAATAAACTTTGTTTTTTGTGAATATTGTTTTGATCACCGACCGCCCCTGGGGCGATATGAAAATATTAGTTTTCAGTACAGATCCGCCGACAAGCTGCGTAGGTATTGAACATTTTTGAATTTTCATACCACCTATTTTTTTTGTATCCAATTTCAATTTGGTAGCATGTCTACAATATTTTGCTAGCAACTATTACACGTAGGCCCTTCCATATTATGATGTTAAAAAATATCTCAGTACAAAATATTAAATATTACTACTTGCTGTATTGCTCTTGTTTATTATAAAATTAAATAAATAAATAATATTTATTTGTGCATGAATATGGGTACAACACATGTAGTACAAAATAGGTCTTAAAGTGGTAATTCCCTTAACATATTCTACCATATGATGGTGTGTACCATAGTAAAGGTATAAAGCAGTATGCTGAGCTGGAACATTTTTCGGGTCGTGACGCAGTTAAACGTGTTTCCTTTGCTTTTAAGCCCTATAATCATCATTGGTAAAGTGGTGAAGACGCCGAAAATACTTGTACTATGTGGCATAATTTGTTTAAAAAAAACGTTCTTTACTCTCTTTTTTTTTATTAAATACTAGATGATGCCCGCGACTTCGTCCGCGTGGACTAAGTTTTTTCTATGCTTATTTCTAGTCTATGTCGTCCCCGGGATACAACATATCCCTGTACCAAATTTCATCGAAATTGGTTTAACAGGTGAGCCGTGAAAGCGTAGCAGACAGACAGACACACTTTCGCATTTATAATATTAGTATGGATTAGCGCAAGTTATTATAATGGGCTGTCAGGGCTAAAAAAAGGTACTTAGGTACATATTATTCGACTTATTTTCATACAAAGGAATTCAGTTCGTGATTCAATAGCAAAGTAGGAAAAGCTTGCCGATGACACATTTTGTGACAGTTGTTCTGCAACTCAAGATCATGTCAAGATACTACGTGTAGAGGGTGAATAATAAAATTCTTATCGCTGTCCTCTTTCAACAGGGTACGAGTAAAAAGGAGAAGCTGCATCGTCGGCTGGCACAGCTGTATAACGAATCTATGGACAACGTAGACGTTTTTACAGTCTTCAGCAAGTTGACTGTCAAGGACGCATTTTTGGACGTCCGGTTCTCCGCCCACGGGTCTCCTTACTTCGAAGCAGAGAAATTGGATAGCATGGTCATTGGGATACAAGAAAAGGTACCTATATCTATTATTTTAGTCAGTGTTAAATGTAGGTTTTTCAAAATGTCGTGGGAGTTATTTGATTTCCCGGTGTAAAACGTAGCCTAAGTTTATCTCCAGAATACAAGCTATCTCTTTATTAAATGACGACAAAATCGGTTAAATTTGGCCGTAGAAAAATAAATCTCCTTTCTTTTGGAAGTCGGTTACAAACAGACCGAAATATTCATGTATTTAGAATATTAGTATGGATATAGAAATACAACTCCGCTTCTCTGGTTATTTTTATATATCTGATATTGTTGGACACAACTTTTTTTAAAGCCAGCTGACTAATTAAATTACTATTTAATTACTATTTAATTAGTCTTCTACTTGTAATGTATTTGTAATATACATGGAGGGTAGTCGTAAATATATTGTTAGAATAAAACAGTCTTGAGTTCAACGCCATGGAAGTTTTACTCGTATATCCCAACTGGCGCAGTCGGTAGGATGATTATTATGGCTGATACCTTAAGTAAAATTAATCCTCGCTTAAAGAAAAACAAAAAGCTCGAGCGAAGCTCATTCACGGTAATATTATATACATAATATTACCGTGGCTCAGTCGTCTAGCTAGGTGGATACTAATTATGTATCCAACAATTTAATGCCAAAACGCCCTTAATATTCTTGTAAACGTGTTCAAGCAGGTACCTTCTTGCTAAGGAGTTCAACCAACTTACTCCCTACATCAGATAGATGAGAAACACAAACTTATTTGTTACTACTTAACTAACTACCTTGCTACCTAGTTGGCTGCTATAAGCGCAGAATAACCACTATAAGGTGCCCCAAGTATATACTCACCTAAGGTAACCTTACTAAAATATCAATGGTTAAGTATGGTTCGTTCGGGCTTTCCGTTTCTCACTCAATTGTACAACATTAATTGCTTAATATTTTAAACTGCTAATGCTTATTATACCTACCTACTCACTTACATTAGTATAAATAGTACCTCAAACATATTAATACATTAAATAATTAGGACAACGCTTATAGATTTTAAGTAACACACATTAACTGTTGTATGTAGTAGGTAATAGTAATTATTTATATCCATGGTTTGAGTTACATAATATTATACCTGTAAAAGTAGGAACCTACTTAGGTACCCATCATAAGAGCTGTACCATCTTGTGTACCACTACCTACTACCATAGTTTGCCTGTCAAACATAAATTTATACTTATACCTACATAATAATATTACATCAAATAAGCGGATACTTACCTAATTGATTTATCCACCTTTAAAAAGAATAGATCGCTTTGACTAAGTACTACTTAATATTATTAATAATATTATGAATTAAGTCCATGTTACTACTACTGTAGGTATCTTGTGCCTTTTCATTTCAAAAACACACATCATAGGTATTACATTCCTTTTAACTTGTTTTCACAGGTCAAGATCACTCAATAATAACAAATTGAAGATGCACCATATGCAATTATTGCACTCTGTTGAATTAGATAATAAGTATTAAGTAGGTATGTGCTAACCCTTTCCGTTAATTCTGTTTTTTTTTTTTTACAAAGATAAGTAAGTACCTGTGCATCATCAACAAGACGTCATTTTCATGCCTTATTTCTATTACTTAATAATAATGATGTTGAAGTTGCCAAACACCTCGTTATACCTACGTTGGCATGATTTTACATGAGCGGTGTAAAACTTAAATCTATATCTAAGTAATACTTAAGTACATCATTATGTTTACCTGCGTATGTAGCAAATTAGGAAATGATTGAAGATGGATTGTTTACATTAAGCTCATCATATCACGCATCCAACTTTCAATGGGTTCTATCAAAGAGAAGTATACCTACTACTTGCATTGACATACGTGTATTACAATGACTACTTGGCGTGAACTGACATTTGTATTCTATACATAGGTAGATATATCTTAGATAGGTCATTGATGTTTAATTGTACAATTCTATTTTGATTATAATATCATCAATAATTATCCGGGTATAAGTCCCGATATTCCCGGTACCTTGCAAGTTAGGCGCTTGCATTCGATAAGGTTTGCAACGCACCTACCATTAACTATGCCCAGTGTCTTGTCATACCTACCCAGCTGGACAGCTGATCCATTTCAAACAACGTATTATTAAAATTGTAAAGTATGATATCATAAAGTAAGTATGTAATTAGGAAATTACCTATTTTATTTCAAACCTTTTGTATAGATACCTATTAAATTAAAGATGTATCAATTACTTAATATAATTAATTATTGCAACAACAGACATCCATCGTTCTCAAAAATATCAAAACAAAGCAGCTTTCTCGCTCGCTCGCGCTGTTTGAACTGGGTGTACACGACAGAGACAGACTTAACTCTTGTACTTAATTTTCTATATAAATTAAATACTTTTTCTTTCTGTGAATAAAAATAACACAATATAACAATTCAATTACAAACTATCGATTTAGACACAGGCATTATTTTAGTTTCTATTTTTCCATAAGGTACCTACTACCTACCTACTGATTACCTATTTTCATCCCATGACAGTAACAAGGAATAATGTATGGAATTTTCTTATAGAATATAATTCATGCGGATATTATCGACTACTATACCTACATATAAACCTTTTGTGTGAATCCATCGACGAATGGCAATCCTTTACTACCTATTTCATTGTTTTCCTATAACTTTGCGATTGCAATAACACTCTAACTAGTAAGCCACTACTGGACTTGCTTTTTACACTTGTCACGAGCACTTCTCAACGCAATTAATTTAGCCACTGAGTCTTTCATTATCGTTTATAACGGCCCTTCGATGCCGCCTGCTGCTAGTGGACTTACGCTCGCGTATGCTGCCCGTGATCGCGCTTGCCGCTGCCAAATTCCGATGTAGACTACCTTTCCTGCCAGCGTCCTTTTTTCTCCATTTAATTATACGTTAATCCCTTTCTACGCCGTCAGCCAGCGGCCCGGCTCTCGTGTGCTGACTGCAATCACCACTGTCACACGACATAGCCCGTTGCCGCCCGGCTTGCGTCTCAGCGAGCCCGGCGCTGCGAGGCCTGCGATGCCTCTTCCGGCTGCCTCCACTCCTTGCGCCAGCTCCGTTTCATTACTCTGCACGTTGCGTCTCAGCGAGCCCGGCGCTGCTAGGCCTGCGATGTCCCTTATGGCTGCCTCCACTCCTTGCGCCAGCTCCATTTCGTTACGCTGCGTGTAGCGTCGCGAGCCCGGTGCTGCTAGGCCTGTGATGCCCCTTTCGGCTGCCCCATTTGCTAGCACCAGCTCCAGTGATTCCACTTTCCATACAGCCTGCAGGCGGACCACTGCTCTTGTTGGTTTTTGCCCGCGGTTACCACCGCAGCGACCACACGATGCACCCCGTCTCCGCCCGGCTTGAGTCTTGAGTCTGTTGAGCCCGGTGCTGCGAGGCCTGCATTGCCCCTTTCGGCCGCCACCACAGGCAGCACCAGCTCCCCTGCCACTTCATAGTTTTGCGTAGATTTCATGTACAGGCAAGAGGATACGTTTTTATTTCGCAACGCCTTGGTGTTGTTTAACGTGACCGATGTTCTTGAAGCGTAAATTTCGCATGCTTAGGTATTTTGTTGCGTCCCCACTTTCTCTCTCTCTGCCTGATGTCGAACTAGTAAAATATGTTGTTAAGCTTCTTTGTCTGCGTGATTGCATGGAAGATGATCTTGCGAACTCGCATCGTGCGCCTTGTACGTGGCGGCACCAACCCGTCTAACTAACATGGCCGCCCGTAACTCACGCCTAGTTTCAAATGCACTGTGTTAAGAGTTGCATATACATTTGCCACTTTTCTCCCCCGTCAATCACACCTTCCGATAACTATTTATGCACCATTTTACAGATTTTCGACACGATTTCCAATAAACTGCGCCAGTTGGGATATACGAGTAAAACTTTCATGGCGTTGAACTCAAGACTGTTTTATTCTAACAATATATTTACGACTACCCTCCATGTATATTACAAATACATTACACTACTGAATTCTACTGAATTTGTATTATTATCTAGCTGATGCCCGCGACTTCGTTCGCGTGGATTGAGGTTTTTGGTTCCCGTGTGAACTCTTTAATTTTTCGGGATAAAAAGTAGCCTATGTGTTATTCCATACTATAATCTATCTGTGCCAAATTTCATCCAGATCCGTTCAGCCGTTCTGCCGTGATTGAGTAACAAACATCCATCCATCCAAACGTTCGCATTTATAATATTATTAAGTATATATAGAAGTATATAGATGACTTTAATAGTACGTCATCTGATGAGTTTATCTAAATTATATTTTTCTTAAAAACTCTGAAAATAAAGACATTGATATTTGTTTCTTAATGTTACAAAAGCGCTCGCGGGTATTCGCCATAATACTCCAAATGTATTATGTAAATAACATGCTATTTGTATATTTCCCCCAAAATATTGTATTACAAGCCTACCTCGAGTTTCCTTTGACGAGTGTGACATACAGCAGTCACGCCATACTAATCTTGACAAATTATTTCAATGTATTCGGCTTAACTCTGTTACCTAACTAAGCTTATAGATCTGTATCGCACACTGACGCATTTGCATGCAGTAGGAATATAGTATACCGCGTGCGAATGCGTCGGTGTTCCAAAGGCGTTAGCCCAATAATATGACGCTTTCTCATGTAATAGAGGAACAATTAACGCATTTATCTATGTGGCGTCTGTTTGTTGGCACAGTTTTTAATAGTTGTTTTTACTTTCAAAATCGTAATCAACATATCTACAGACAAAAATAGCTATACAGTTGGAAAAGTTGTCTATAATAATTAACAAATAATTAGAGAGTTTATCTGGCTTGCGTTGCAAAATTACCCCCTACCTTTATAAATAGCAATGTAGTACACCCAATTAGTCTCGAAACATTATTCCGACGTGTTTGTATTAAAAAGAGTGCTAGAATCATCCGAATGCAAGGCTCAAGAATTTCTGCCGCGCACGGATAAATCGCAACGGAACTTGCTAATGACATCGTTAGTAGAGGATAATATTATGTACAAGAAATAACGTGAAATTCCCTATTTGCTACAAGATTTATAAAATATATTTTAGCTATGACGTACAAAAATCTACACGTTTATTCCTTATTCATTTCATCTTTTTGAATGTCCATTGATACTCAATTTTTGCCCTTTTTGTTATTTTCACCACCACCACTTGCCAGCAAGTCTGATTGCAGCCAAGTGCGCTAGCGCACTTGGCTCACGGTATATAAAAAATACCCAACGAAATCGGCTGTCTTACTAATTATACTTATTGTAAACTAGATGATGCCCGCAACTTCGTCCACGTGGATTAGGATTCTTAGTCCCACGGGAACTCCTTAATTTTCATTAATAAAAAGTAGCCTATGTCCTTCCCCGGGATACAAACTATCCCTATACCAAATTTCATCAAAATCGGTTGCGCAGATGGGCCGTGAAAGCTTAGCAGACAGACAAACGGATGGACAGACAGACCGACACACTTTCGCATTTATAATATTCGTATGGATAGTATGGATAATACAACCAATAACTAATTCAACCTCTTTTTTTTGGAAATACTTATAGACTTTTCCTTTTTATAGACTTAATTCCATTGTAAGTATTTTTAACTGGCTTCCAAAAAGGAGGAGGTGTTGAATCCGGCGCGTATGATTTTTATAAGGTAGGTATGTAATCCTATACAGCTATGTATCATTGTTTTACCAATTTTTTTTTATTCTTTACCCAGTTGGAAGAAGAGCTCCAAGCCAAGATATACATGGTCAAGATCGACGAGTGTCTCATAGAGAAGGAGCAGTGTGAGGACTCCTGTCGAAATGTCCTGATGAAGAACAACGTACCACTGTCCGTTTATACCAACACTACCAGCTTTGTTGGTGTCTCTGCAAGAGTAGAGTCTGAATGCACCTGCGATGTTGAAGAGCCACTTATTTGTTTGAATGGAGGTAAACTCTTAGTTCTTGAAGTTATTAGTTACTAGATGATGCCCGCGACTTCGTCCGCGTGGATTAAGTTTTTTAATTCCCGCGGGAATGTATATTAATAAAAATTTCAGCTTTTTAGCTATCGTGATAGCTAGAAAGCTGAAATTTTTCTGTCTGTCTCCAGGCTGTATCTCATAAACCGTGGTTTATGAGATACAGCCTGGAGACAGACAGACAGACAGCGGAGTCTTAGTAATAGGGTCCCGTTTTTACCCTAACAAGTACGGTACGGAACCCTAAAAAGTAGCCTACGTCCTTCCCCAGGATAAAAACTATCCTTGTACCAAATTTCATCAAAATCATTTGAACGGATTGGCCGTGAAAGCGTAGCAGACAGACAGATAGACACACTTTCGCATTTATAATATTAGTATGGATTTGATTTTTTAGTGAAAACTGAAGTAGATCCCTGAATTGGACAGGCGATATTAACCTGGCCACAGGTAGAAAATTATTGTTATACGCAGCTTTAGATTTTTTTTAATTGGTACGTGGTTGTTAGCATGTGAAAAATTGTTGTACAGTTCCTTGTAAATTACGAGTACAAGTCGTATGTTCGTAGGTACACGCGTGTTAGGGGACATTCTTCCGAAAAGTTTAGACTGGAGCTAGTAATTTGGAGGGTATATTTTTTTATCCACAACAAGTTAGCCCTTGACTACGATCGCACCTGATGGTAATGTGGTGATGCAGCCTAAGATGGTAGCGGGCTAATCTGTTAGGGGTATGGTAGTTATATTAAACTCATACCCCTTATCGGTTTCTACACAGCATCGTACCGGAAGGCTGTGGTGATGCAGCCTAAGATGGTAGCGGGCTAATCTGTTAGGGGTATGGCAGTTATATTAAACTCATACCTCTTATCGGTTTCTACACAGCATCGTACCGGAAGGCTGTGGTGATGCAGCCTAAGATGGTAGCGGGCTAATCTGTTAGGGGTATGGCAGTTATATTAAACTCATACCCCTTATCGGTTTCTACACAGCATCGTACCGGAAGGCTGTGGTGATGCAGCCTAAGATGGTAGCGGGCTAATCTGTTAGGGGTATGGCAGTTATATTAAACTCATACCTCTTATCGGTTTCTACACAGCATCGTACCGGAAGGCTGTGGTGATGCAGCCTAAGATGGTAGCGGGCTAATCTGTTAGGGGTATGGCAGTTATATTAAACTCATACCCCTTATCGGTTTCTACACAGCATCGTACCGGAAGGCTAAATTATTGCTTGGCTGAATGTCTTTCCCGATAGGGTTCCAAAAAAACTGATCACTAAGTAAGGATTTGAGATTCCAAGAGGAACTTAGTTCAGAAATAAGCTAGTTTTATTTTAAAAAATCTATGTTTCGCATGCGACAGATCCACATCTTAGACGTACAATTTGGGCGCCTTCACCTAAATTTATACGAGCATAAGGTAACTATGTAAAGCAAGCGCGTACATCGCGAGCCCCAACTTAGATTGTATCATCAGTTGTGGCGGCACTGAATTAGAGCTTTACATTTCCTCCTTGTCCCGGAAAACATGTTACGACTACCCTCTTTTATGTTATCCGTAAATTCAAAACCCATCTTTCCTCATACTGAACTAATTTCGTAGATCTATGACTATGGTATCGTTATTAACATCTTATGATTGGCATTATGCTTATTGATCTGACTTAACATGTGTCACAAATCTCTAAGGACGCCGTTAAAGTGGCGTTCTATAAAATTGTCTCATTCCTAAAAGTTTTGCATCAGTTTCGGAGTTTCACGAAAAAGGGCATAATAAAATGAGCACTAAATAAGCACCCTGGTACAAAAACAAATGAAATAAATTATTACCCTTAAATTTTTCTAAAATTTATTCCTCTAGTTATATTTTAACTAGATGATGCCCATGACTTCGTCCACGTGGATTTAGGTGATTTTTAAAATCCAATTCCGTAATTTTTTTTGCCCTGTATCCGTTACCGGAATGCAACCTAACCTCTGTCAAATTGCGTCAGAATCGGTTTCACGTATGCACCTTGAAATCATAACCGACAGACAGACACACTTTAATAATATTATTATTAAGTACAAGCTGATGTCCGCGACTTCGTCCGCGTGGTTTAAGTTTTTTTGATTCCCGCGGGAACTCCTTAATTTTCCGGGATAAAAAGTAGCCTATGTCACTCTCCAGATCCTCAACTATACCCATGCCAAACATCACGTCGATCCGTTGTTCCGTTGCGGCGTGATTGAAGGACAAACCAACAAACCAATAAACCAACAAACCAACAAACAAACACACTTTCGCATTTATAATATTAGTATGATATGTATTGTATTGCTTAATTGAAAGTGTCGAGACGCGTTAACATGTCAGCATACAAAGCAGATACGATTATTCCTACATCGGTATACGATTATCATATTGATCTGTTACGCAGTCGTGTATGTATGAGCAGGTAACTGATATTATATGCCAATGTTAGTGACATGAGCCTTACATATCGTATTAGTATTTAGTACCTACAGCTCGCCATGTTTTCACAGGGTAGGCAAGTCTTAAGTTTTTATCATAGAAATAAGAAAATTAGATTCACTGTTACGTGGTTCTTATATTGCAAACTCGATTGATCGTATTAAGCTTTGAAAGAAAGGAAGAAAATGATTTTTTTTATCACTACATGGAGTTTTAGACTAATTTTAATTAATATTAAGTAGATATAGTGATAATATGTGACCAGCATCATGTTGCAGCAGACTGCAGCGCTGGTTTTCAGTGGAAACCTTAATTATAAGTGAAGTCACGGACGGAACATATTGGCGTCAAAGTATGTGATCGTTAGATACTTATTATTGTTGACTTATTTTTGATAGCGAGTGATGTCCTTCCGCACTCCAAAAGCGATTAAGAATAAGCCAATACTCGAAATTCTTAGTAATTGCTAGTGCTTTCGTCGTGGTCGCGCGTCTTTTAGAAAGATATCCACTGCTTGTCGTAGGTCTCTTGTAGGGAAATCCGTAGTCCACACGGGACATGTGGAATGTAGAAAATCGCGTCAGCGCCGCCTTGATCCAGCGGCTTCCTACGAACTTTATTTTTAAGAAAAGTAATTTTAACTTTTTTTTTTACTCACTTTGTTTTTTTTTTTAAATACTGCTTTAACCTAACCATGCTTTACGGAATTTATCGCAGCTGCGGATTTCAGAAGTTTTATAATGCTATGCTGGCACTTCATGAAGAACCTCACACTGGAATTTAACACGCGACGCGCCCGCTACGCCTTTGTGTCCTTATTATTTTTCACCATTTAATTATAACACTTACTCTTCCCACAGGAACCCCATTCGCGGACAAATGCGAATGCCCAGAAGGCTGGAACGGCCCCCATTGCGAACAGACCAGTATAGGCTTCCACGGAGACGGTTGGGCAATGTACCCCTCACCCCCCGCGTGTCACGAAGGCCATATCACCCTCACTGTGACGTCACACACCAGCAACAGTCTTATCTTCTACCTCGGTCCGCTGAAGTACAACCCGCTGTTGGATGTCCAAGGTTGGTCATAATTTTTTTTTCAATAAGTACTTACTTATATCTTCAGTCGGTTCCGGTTGTCTTTATGGAACGAGTTTTTTCGTAATTTTTTTAGGTGTTTTTCGTAATTTTTTTACCTAGAAATACATTAAATTTACCTATAAAGTACCTACCTATCCTTTTACCTTCTTCATTTTTAAGCTTTTCTTTATGAAAAGTATTTAAGCTTTTCGTACTTTTATGTTACGTTGAACTCAATAAAAGAGTAAGAGTTATTAGTCGGTCTCGGTTGTTGAACCCAATAAAAGAGCAAGAGGTCCTTACGACGTGACTTTCTCATTTTTTAACCCTTTTCCAAAATCCTCATAATACCACCAGTAGGCATTCTAAACGACATTAATAACCCGAGGACCGCAGTGCGATACGTCTTGTACCCAGCATTTGTTATCATAAACAAAAAGTATTACTATTGTAATATCTTTCACGCCCGGCCGACCCACGCAAAGCCCTTTTCTACGTGACCTTGTGTTTACCGCATCACTAAACGTTGCTGCATTAGTTTTTGTTGTCCCTTTTCTATGTCAAGTTGCTGTTGTGAAACAAAACCAAAACGTTGGACGGAATCAGAATAACATAATATACTCGTATATCATAAATAGTCATGGCTTACCCCGAACATAGATTATTTTTGTAGTGTAATACATTATCAAAAATTTGCGGAACCGGCAGGAACCGGAATTTCCTAGTGTGTGAAGCACTTTAATAAAAAATATTAAAAAATATTATTTTAAGTATATGATATCACGTTTTCATATGTGATACTTGACTGACATTGTTTATTGTTTGAATACAGCACTTGATTATTACACAGTTGTTACAATTAGTTTTGGAGGAAGACTTCCGCATAAAAAGGTTTTAAAACAGCGCATTTGTTATCCACCCAAAACTCAAAACATCAAGTTTTGTTAGTGGCTTATAATGTTGGTAACTATGTATTAAGTTTTCGATTTAAAAAATACTATTGGTGCATGCTAGAATAATTAGTTTTTATCATTTCTTGGACACGGAATATTGTAGCATATTCTGTAAAAAAAAAAATTACACGTCTAAAATAATTGCTGGCCCTTACATATTGCTCTCTGCGGGAAGGGATACTAGACATAATTTAGTTTACTTTAGAGATTGTGTACAACCGAATTGGCCACATTTACCAGTAAAGCCGAAACATTCTCGAGATTCTCAGATAGTAAGATTCACGTCACAACCGCAAAGTCACCGTTTTCATCTCTTTACAAGATCGACCTTGACCTTAGACATAAATGAATAGCCAACACACATTATCCCTCACACTACACATAAATGCCAAGTCCACAAAGTAAACACGGTCTAATAGCATAGATTCCTTCAAAAGATAGTATTATTGGATTACTTAAGGCAGCCATTAATCATATAGCCTGGATTTGAACACGAAAGGAACCGCCTCGTTTCTCCACTTACGGGCTTAATGTTAATTTGGAATGGTGACAATATTAATGCAAATATATTGTGAAGGAACTAGAAATTTAATTTGCTATAATCCGCAACAGTAGGCAAATATATGTGGTACAGTGTACCTTGCACTTGCAGCTTGCAATATTCACCACACCACATAAATCTTCCAAATTATTCTCAACGTACGAGTGTCGAGTCAACATCTGAAGATGCTCCGGTGTCGGAGTGAAACGTACGTTGAGAATAATTTGGAAGATTTATGTGGTGTGGTGAATATTGCAAGCTGCAAGTGCAAGATACACTGTACCACATATATTTTTCTCCTGTTGCGGATTATCTAGTTACTTCATAATCATGGACTTCCGCAAAGTAACGCCTGCTTCTATCCAATATTTGCAAATATATTGTTCTGATAGCAGCAATGGTTACTTAGAAATTTAATTCAAAGGTTACGAGAGTAAAGTTGAGATTAAGATTGAGAAAGTCAAAATCAATTCGCACACGCACACGTATTACTTTTATGCCGTCATGCGCAAACGAGTCGCATCGCTGATGCGCAGAGTGAGGGGGAGTACCAACGTCATTTTAAGGGGGCTAACTGCTAAGTGATAAGCCTGACTGCCTCATGCTGAGGCACTGGATACATACGCATGTCTATGTACCTAGTGCCCCAGCATGCAACCGCAGATGTTTAAATTAGTTATTTTGTTTTATGTTTATTTTGTGTATACTACTCGTAACATAGTTTTTAAGTTAATACATAATAAACCTAAAAAGTCTGAAATAAGCAAATTTTATTTTGATTTATTTTAATTCAACTATGCATACGTACAAAACATACAATATGCATATTATTCATACGAACTTAAATTTTACCAACCGAAAAATATAAATTTTTTTAAACATATTTTTCTGTAGACTGAAGCAATAAAATGCAAATGGCATCTACCAAAATTATCATCCTAAATTTGACAAACCATAGTAGCTTAGAAGAACTGATGGACATAATCTAAATACAGCTGACAGTCATAATATAAGAACGAGAACTGTTTATGAAACTATAGATTGTATTGTTTTTAACTACAAATTGTTGTTTTTATTACAACCGTTAATAAATGTCAACTGGAGGTTTTAGGTCAAGCAAAGCTGGATATAAGATGGCAGGTCCCCACTAATGTATTAATCATTTCTGACGTCTGACCTCATGTCCAAGCACCCATACGTTGGGCTTGATTAATTTGAAATCTCATATGAATTTTAATACATGTATTACCTCTAGTTGGAGTAGCATAAGTCATAACTCATAACCCAAATATTGTACCTACAAGTAGATTTATTTCTTGACAGTAGATGTAGATTATAAATATGTCGATAAATTAAAGATGTAGATTACATACATTAATGTATTCAACTGTTTTATGCACTGCTCTTGTAACCAAAATCCTTTCCCCAAAGGTTGTATTTAAGAGATTGTTTTGGGAATAAGACTGCCTTTGCACCTTTCTTTATTTTCATCTTATTGTTTTTTTTGTTTAGTTTCTGAGCCCAATTATAGATCGAGCTTTCTTATTAGAGCTTATCGAATTATTACGCGACTTCTTCCGCGTGGATAAAGGTATTTTGATTCCCGCGGAAACGCTTTAATTTATTCGGATCAAATGTTGTAGCCTACCTATTGTTAATTCAGGGTATCCATCCACCTATCTCCATCAAAACTTCAGCCAAATCGGTTCAATCGTTGCGGCGTGAACGAGTAACAAACATCCAAACTTTCTCATTATATTAGCAGGATTATGTATTATTAAAACATTAATACATAAACAGTAGAAGATAAACGATATCTTTAAGAAATACCCTATCAACCTTGGCAAAGCTTTTGCGATGGAATAATTCACGCGTTGCAAAATTGCCAATACTGTAAAGTAGATAGCAAACACTCGTATCAGATCCGAACGGTTAATTTATGTTGAATGTATATACTGTAGTGTAGTGTGTATCCACTTGGTTTTGAGTGGAGCCAGCTAGTGTGAAATGTGGTTTGTTGCTGATTTGATTTTAGTGACTGTGGGTTATTTGTTTAATTACCGAATGTTGAATGCAGTTGTTAGTATAATTGGGGTCGGTTAACAAATGTTTTGTTACGAAATTTTATAAATGACGTATATAGGTAAATTTTCTTTTCTTCTTCTTCTTCGAAAATTCCTTTTTTTAATTAAAGACAAACTGACTGACTGGTACAAATCAAGCTCAAACCGCTGATTAACAACTTGTGATTTTGTGTGTAGATTTCTTTTATAATTTAAGAGGATAAAGTATGAAGAGCGAACCTTGTCTCTGTGCTTAGATATTACGTTGAGTAATAACGAGGAAGATATTGTGTATAGTTTTCTGACCTTGTACTCCTTAGAAAGCATTTTACGGAATCCCAAAGGGAACGTTTTTTGGGTTTTATAAGACCTTATATTATATTAGAAGGTCTACATAGCCGCATTAGAGAACCTCTGTAAAGATAATACCTCTCCTCGGGAAGAAGGAGAATAAATAAAATAAAAAATAAAAAAATTATGCTGTGGCCTGTGCCCCAACGGTGTTCTAATATTGCACTAATAATATGATCTTTGTTAATTATTATGTAGTAGATGATGTCGCACTCTCCTATGAGAGTGGAGGCCTGTGCCCAGCTGTGGGACGTTAATGGGCTTTAGTGGTGGATGTAGTTAAATTGTGACAATAACAGGAATAAAATAAATATTATAAATGCGAAAGTTTGGATGGATGGATGTATGGATGTATGTTTGTTACTCAATCACGCTCCAACGGATGAACGGATCTGGATGAAATTTGGCACAGAGATAGATTATAGTCTGGAATAGCACATAGGCTACTTTTTATCCCGGAAAATTAAAGAGTTCCCGCGGGAACCGAAAAACCTCAATCCACGCGGACGAAGTCGCGGGCATCAGCTAGTGCAACATAAATTATTAACAGCTATGAACATCATACTAGTGGTTTCAGTGAGCTTGAATTAAATTTTACTGTCCAGATTAGTCTCTTTAATCGAGATCAGCTTTAACATGCTAAATATTTTTTTCAAGTTTACATTAAATAATAAGGATCTGACAACGGGATGCTTAACATTCTCCTTTAAACCGATACAACAAATTGGAAAATATCCTGGATACATTTTTCTTTTCAAACGCCGAGCATTAATCTCAACATGAATCTTTATGCAAACTGCTACTTATATAACCGCCGTTTTATCAAATATAAGAGGCAATAACTACACGACATCTTGGGAAGATATACACACTTGCGCCTTGGCAAAGCTTTCGCTAGCGGGCGAATATTTCTTACCGTGTTGCCAAATTGGCAATACTGTTAAGTGGAGTGCACACACTTGTCGCTACAGATACGGCGGTTAATTTGCGCCGAATGCACTCAGCTATGAGTGGTTTGAGAGGGCAGTGTGAACTCGGGCTTATTGCATATTTGACTCTTGCGATTGATAGCTTACTCCCAATCTTCTCCAAGAGCTTTTACTTTATTAAAGGTACGTTTCTTTAACTGTTTTTGAATGTTCACCTTTATAGAGTTCCAAAGTACCTAATAGAAGGAATAATTTCTTACCGTGTTGCCAAATTGGCAATACTGTTAAGTGGAGTGCACACACTTGTCGCTACAGATACGACATTGAATTTGCGCCGAATGCACTCAGCTATAAGTGGTTCGGAGAGCGCAGTGTGAACTCGGGCTTATTGCTGATTTGACTCATGCGATTGATAGCTTGCTCTCAACCTACTCTATTTTATTCTACCACTAGGTAATACCCGCGACTTCGTCCACGCAAATTAAGGGTTTTGAGCCCCGCGAAACTCTTTAATTGTTCAGGATAAAATGTAGCCTACATGTGTTAATTCAGGGAACAAGCTATCTCCATTCCAAATTTCCGGTTTAGCCATTATGGCGTGAAGGAGTAACAAATATCCGAACGTACAAACTTGAAAACATCCAAATTTTCACATTTATATTATTAGTAAAATTGTCTCTTAGTCTTTCTTGATAAACTAAGACACGTTTTCACGTGTTATATATAGCACTTACAGTGTCAAATGATTTCGACAAATGGAGTGTGCTGAACAACCTGTAACCTGGAACAATCCATGTAAAGGTTGTCCAGGATTATAGGTTGATATCTGAAATAACGTGTTTCAATCCTCTCTCGACAAACATCAAAAGGACGGTACACTTAAGGTACAAGATATCACACAATACAAACAGTCCTGTATTGTGTTGCAAAAAGGAAAAGTTTAAGAGGTTTAGGTACGTCTCGATCGTCTGTAATCTTCCCTTTGTCGGTTTCAATCCGGTGGATAAAGTTGCTACGGTTTGCACAATGAAACTATTGGCAACCAACCGCAGTGATCTAAGCAACTCTCAACTAGGGCTGTGACAAGCCCTAGTTGAGACTTGCTTTTTCCTAGCAACAAGTAGTATTGACCAGGAACTTTAGATGGTGGCGATCACAATAGATAGGCAACGGTCAAAGTGATACCGGGTCTCTTTACAGAGCCCTGCATAGCCAGTAGCCACTTCCCCAAGAAGAAAGAAGGGCTGAAAACATGATCCGACAAAAAAAAACTAATGATGTGTTGGTCCCTACTCACTAGTCCCGTATAGAGCCGGTTGAAATGCAACCAGCTTTGCTTGCATTTCTTTTCCTCTTATAATATTTTATTTTTAACTAGCTGATGCCCGCGACTTCGTCCGCGTGGATTGAGGTTTTTCAGTTCCCGCGGGAGCTCTTTAATTTTCCGGGATAAAAAGTAGCCTATGTGCTATTCCAGACTATAATCTATCTCTGTGCCAAATTTCATCCAGATCCGTTCAGCCGTTGGAGCGTGATTGAGTAACAAACATCCATACATCCATACATCCACACATCCATACATCCATACATCCATACATCCATCCAAACTTTCGCATTTATAATATTTATTATTTGATGATCCTATTTCTCTGATATTACCCTGTAAAGCTCTGAATTACTCTCATTGTAGTCATTATGGTTTTTTAGACAGAAATATTGGTTGGTTGCTACACTTAGGGCCGGTTTTTTGAGACATATAGTCAACAGAGAGTTGACAATTAGTTAAGTTTACTATAGTTATGACGCTAACAAATGGTTAACCCACTGTTTCGTTTTTTGATCGAAATTTTAACTATAGTTAGCATTAACTAATAGCCATAGTATTGCCATTGCTATGAACACTTTATTTCCGTAAATCGAGATCATTTCTTGTAGGGAGTCATTATTTTTACGGCAACACTTGAAGAGTCCAATGTAATATGACGTTGACAGATGACATTATCGTTACATCGTTATGTTTGTGACTTGTGTAGAGTTTATATGTTAATTCGTTGTATTTTATACTAGCTGATGCCCGCGACTTCGTCCGCGTGGATTGAGGTTTTTCGGTTCCCGCGGTAACTCTTTAATTTTCCGGGATAAAAAGTAGCCTATGTGCTATTCCAGACTATAATCTATCTCTGTGCCAAATTTCATCCAGATACGTTCCGCCGTTGGAGCGTGATTGAGTAACAAACATCCATCCATACATCTATACATCCATCCAAACTTTCGCATTTATAATATTTATTTGATTATAGGTCTGTTCATGTCTGAGTAAAATAAATGCAAAAGCAACAAACAAATAAAAGTTATCTTGTCATTGTATGTTTGCTACATCCCTGATCTAAACTGAAATTGACCTTCAAGAAAGCTCAACAGCGTCCCTCCAACGATAAATATGTCGAGGTTGATTGGCGTAACGACTTGAATAATGATTTCCGACGAAAACCAGGGTTGTGGTCAATAATATGAGTAGAATGTTTTATTTACATTTGAATGGGGACGCCGGAATAATATGGAGATAGAAACACAAATAGACCTAGCAAACTTAGATAGAAATAGTATAGTTTTGTAGGATAATATACCGGGCGATGGAGGGGGCTTGGAGTATCCCTGCGTGATTAATAATCAGAGATAAGGTATTAAAGAGAAATCTGTAGAAGAACCAGAGACCAGTGAGGTTGGCCACATAACCCGATTTCCCCTCAAGAAGTTGGGTACCTATCATAAGGAGATTCCCCGTTTCGGTCGAGGCTAGATACCAGTTACCACGCTTATTACGCTATACACATGCTATATTATGAAAAAAATATATAATAATAAATGTAAGAAATAGAAATTATGAGAGAAAAACAGCAGAACTCGCATCACCGAGCTATTATATAAAAATTTCAAACAGACAAAAGTGTTGTTCTGGACAATGGAGATGTTACTTTTTTAAAAATTAAAATTATCATATTATGATATAAAAAGCTTTAAATATAATATTATATAGGTATATTTTATAAAAGCCATTTCGTCGAAGTTGGAACTTAAAACATGCTTGTGTTTATATTTGTTATATTTATCTTTTTTTATTATTAGATCGTATCCCCTGTAGCATATTTCCAAAACGCAGTTTTAAATTAAAAAGTTTATATTTTTCATATAAACTTTTTTTAACCGAAAAAATTCTACTTTCGCTTATGTAATATTTTTTCTTTGATCAGCTACAAAAACCCTACGCGGCTTACTGTATACATACTAGGTACATAATATAACCAAGTGGCTTAACGTAGCGTAGCGTGATCGACCAAGTATGTTCCATACCATCCAATCGAAGAATGAATCCAATCACACAAAGAAAATAGATTCCCTTGATGAAATAGTCAGTAAAGTTCGCATATAAAGGTCTAATCACACCGCCTGTCGTGTCGTCCCGGTCTGTAATGATTTTTTAATGATCCACGTAATGACTGACAGGCAGCACGATATGATTTATGAAACCGACACGGCGCGGCGGTTGCGTGATGAAGTACCTACTGAAATACCTATTTTCCACCCTGTTATGCTGTTACTTACATTTCGTGGATTACATAATTATTATGGCCTTGTTTACTGGTATGTACCTGTTTAATAGGGGATGACTGCCAACTTTAGGTGGATGATCAGTAGTCAAATTTGCAACAATCATCTTTTTTGATGGTATCCCTGGCGCAGTGGTGAGCGGTGTGGTCTTACAAGTGGGAGGCACCGAGTTCGATCCCCGGCAGGGTCAATTTGGGAATTTATCATTTTTGAATTTTCTCTGGTCTGGTCTGGTGGGAGGCTTCGGCCGTGGCTAGTTACCACCCTACTTGCAACAGACGTGCCGCCAAGCGATGTAGCGTTCCCGTGCGATGTGTAAAAACTAAATAGGAGTAAGTATGGGTTAAATATAACTGACATAGAAAAAACTAGAATAACTGACATACCCCTAACAGGTTAGCCCGCTACCGTCTTAGACTGCAACATCACTTGCGACCCGGTAAGATCGCAGTCATGGGCTAACTTGTAGTGAAAAAAAAGAAAACTCAACGACAATGGATTTTGGTCAATAGCGCCTATGGCTATTTTACCGTTATAGCGTCAAAGTCTATCAAAAATTCCGTTACAACTTACATGGCATAGCATGTTGTACGAGTACATAATATTTGTTTGTATTAAGAAAAAATAACACATGTTACAAATCATAGCTAGCTTTTTAGGTGAATAGTGTTGTTAAAACAATTTGACATGGCAGCCTTAATATAGAGGAAATGGGGTCTAACAAACTGCGAGGAGCTTTTAACACGTAACGAAACAAAAGCAAATTATCTGAAACAAATTATTATGACTAGGGCGCGGCGTCTATATAATTCGAATCAATTTTAACCTTTCAGATACCTGAAAAACGTTATGAGTGAATTTTCTTGGAAAATGCCCTGAAATCATAGGCTCCATCAATTTGTGTGTCATTCTGTAAGTCATGTGTAGGAAACACATGACTAACAGAATGTTCGTACATTATACTTGATTTATTTATAAGTCTAATCTACCACTGGTTTGAAAGTCCTTCCTACCGAAAAGAGCCAGAAAAAAGATACGCGCCGAATTGAGAACCTCCTCCTTTTTTGGAAGTCGGTTAAAAAGCACTCGACGGTTGTGATTTTTAATAAAAAAAATTGCAAATATTGGATAGAAGCATGTTACTTTGCGGCAGTCCATGATAATGAAAGACTAGAACTTTAATTCGCTTTAGTTCGCCACAGAAGTAAATCTATGTGGTAGTGTTTATCTTGCACTTATAGATTGCGATATTCACCACACTACAAAAATCTTCCAAATTATTATCAACGTACGTTTCGCTCCGACACCGGAGCATCTTCAGGAGATGTTGACTGGAAAGCATAATTGTAAAGTGCGTCTTCATAAAGGGTATGTCCCGATATACACAATTGCAATAATAATTATCATTATATTTTAGTGTGCATAAGTAACTACAGCAAGTGTAAGCAGTAGTGGTATGCTCTCCCTATCGAGAAGATTCAGTATATTTAAAAAAATATATAGCAAACATAAAAATCTCTTGTATACCGAAACGAAATAATATTTACGAGAGATGACGCAGTGGAAAATATTCACAACCGTAGCATATTTGTTATTCTGGACATCGTGGGCCACAGTGTATTATGTTCTAATAATGAGCTGCTTACAGAATCACGTATTCTGAGCCAAGTAGTAAAAGCCTTATATTCCTTGAACTACAGCCAACTTAGTTGACTTTAAGGTTATTTGCACATTAACATTGCCGTATCATAACGGTTTTACAACTTCTGCGAAATGTGTGGCTCTAATTCAATAGAGTAGCGTGTGCGGCATTAAAAAAAATTTAACATGATTAAAGTACAAGTTTTTTTTAAATGTATTGCATAATATATTTTACAGAGAACTGCAGGCTTTCCATAGTTGTATTAAACTATTTTCTCTTTTAACAATTACCTACTAGATGATGCCCACAACTTTGTCCGCGTGGATTAAGTTTTGTACTCCCACGGGAACTTTAATTTTCCTATAGTAGCCTACGTCCTTCCCCGGGATACAAGCTATCCCTATACCAAATTTCATCAAAATAGGTCGACCAGATGGGCCGTGAAATCGTAGCAGAATCGAGAGAGACACACTTTCGCATTTATAAGTACCTATGGATTATGTAAATAAAAGGCATATTTTCTACCTTTATTCACCAATTTCGTAATGAATACTTATTTATTTTACAATCTGATTTGTTCGAATATTTTCTACAATCGGATTATATCGATAGAACGTACCACATCGCAAAGGGCAAGAGCAAATCTTTCTGCCACGGGAAAAAAACCATTTAACTTGCACGTTGTATAGTCGGTTTTTCAATGAAATAATATTTGTTACAGATTTCATGTCTCTGGAACTAGTCGACGGTTACCCAAATCTGCTAGTAAACTACGGTTCAGGAACAACACGTCTAAACAACAGCGTCATAGAGGTAGCCGATGGAAAACCGCATCTCATAGAGATCGTCCTCATGAGGAGCTCCATAGAGATGTTTGTGGATAGATGCAAGCTGTCGACTTGTATGAGCCTCGCTGCACCGACTGGGCCGAGAGAAATACTAAATGGTGAGTAAAACTCAGCATTTTATTGTATGTCCATAAATTGGAAAGGTATCAATCATCCAATCGTCTCAACAAACATTCAAATTGTAGCCGACTCATTACTAATAGCATCGTTATTCCAGTGGTCAGAATGTTCGACAGCGGGTGTCAAAATCCTGGCATCGATTACTGGGTCGGGCCATAATAATTAAGCATTGGGTTTCCCTTACAATAAATTCTCAGTAGTAGCCCGGAGTTAGGAAGTTGGTGATGTTTTCACCCCAGGGCCTCGGAAAGCACGTAAAACGTCGGTCCTGTGACAATCTCTTTACGGTCGTGTCGAATTTTCCGTCTATGAGAATAAGGGAATAGAGTGCACATGTTTGCGCACACACTGTGCACTATTAATATGTCGCGCACAGATGTCTTAAATCTCTCTGGAGCCCGTGGCTTATCTTGGTGGCCGCCAAGGCCGAAATTCGGTCGGGAGGACATTATCCAAAGAATAAAATGAGCTGAAATCTTAGTCTATGGCTCCAATAGATAGTCTATCATTCTACAACAACCGCTTAAGTTTTGTTGCTCTCCTCTCTTATTCGGTGTGGTTCTTTGAAGGAGTCAAAGCTAGTGAGGTACGGGCAACTGAATAAATGTACAGAATAAAGACAAAACTTTAATCAAGTCCGGAAAATGTTGTTATAATCCTAAATAATTGAGAGTTACCTGGAGAAACTTGTGTGAATTTCAACCACAAATCGGGGTATCGAATCTGATGTCGAAAACTCCAGTCAAGTAAAAGGAAAGTGTTTTGATCAAAGGACCGTGCCAAAGTCTTACGGGCCTTCCCAACGTTGTGCTAGACATGTATTCGAAAGGAGATCGTGTATAAACTTTTCACCGACTTCGCCCTAACTTTTGGGGAAATTAATTTCAGCGCGGCACCTTACTCGAAGTTCATGTCAACAGGATTTTCCGGGACGCTGGCATTTTATAGCTCTCCTGCATTTAATGGCTGAAATAAATCATGGGTTACTAAAAATATTTGGATCACACCTTCCCCCCGCTGGGCATTACCATGCAAATTCTCGAAAATCTTTCTCGTCTTTTAGTAATCACTTTGTTAAAATAAAATGCAGACGGACGCGAAACCCGGCTAATCTAGCTTATTTTCATGTGGAGCTGCACAGACTAGCGCGCCACATAAAACTGCGCGCGCGGACATTACGTCTGCCAAGCATTTTTCCGTAGTGTGCTTTCGCCCTTTCTGTTGATTGAAGCTGAAAAATTGCCCCACTATATTTTTATAGTTTTACTAAAGAATAATTTTCACAGTGAACGGTCCTCTACAACTTGGCGGAGCGAGCATAGATCTTGAGAACCTAGCGCGATCGTTTGGATGGAAACACGTGCCTACAAATACCAACTTCATGGGCTGCATCAGCAATTTCACATACAACGATTTTGTAAGTACCTCTCACTGTATTTCTGTCTCCCTAGACTCCTCAAAATTTATTTCTATGTCAGTCAGTATCAATTTTTACAGTATATTAGTCTAGCAGGCCTAGCATAGCAACATGTGATAGCAAGTTGTGATAATCACTGCGATTTTCACAAACTAGTCGCCAGACCAGTGCGTCAAACCTGTGTTAATAGCTATCGGAAATACCAATCGGCATGATTACGAATAGCAGCCAATCGGATGTCATTACTATCGGTACCTTTTGGCTGTCATATTTTGTCAATACGGCCACTCAGCCGAGCGATCGCGTAACTTCTGCATCAATCATTGATACATCGCAATCACCTCTGATTGGTTAACACTCTTCCACTATTGGACATAATCCATTGACGCAGCAAGAATGCAATAAATTCAGCCAATTACAACAATTGATACTGTAACAATGATTGATGCAGAAGTTACGCGATCGCTCGGCAGAGCCTAGCACGGGAGTTTGACATTGTGATGATCGCAATTCACAGCAATCACATCCGAACAAAGGTCAATAACATCAACAATGACGATATGACGACAATTACGATTTTTTACTTAAACAAGATATTTTCAGCTATTTTAATTTTTAATTTTCTTTTAGAGCTTAAGGAAAAACCGCAGTATTTGACTATTCTAATTTTGTCTTTGTCCACAGATGTACAATTTGGGCAGGCCGTCCGTAGACCACAACGCAGATCCTGGCTGTCAAAAGAGCGTGTTCACAGCGGTAACCTTTGGCATCGACACCAACTTCCTTGTTGCTATACTCGTCTGCATCGCCATTTTGATCAGTAAGTACATTAAACTTAGTGAAGCTAAGCTAAACTACCCTCATTTATCTTTTAAAAAATTGTACAATTATGTTTTGTTCTTTTTAATTTAAGAAATATAAACTTACAATAGGAGCTTCACTGTAAGTACTCAATCTTATACGATTTATGGATTTGCATAACTTTGACCAAAATACATCACTGGTCTTATCCCCATTTTAAATACTAGCTGATGCCCGCGACTTCGTCCGCGTGGTTAAAGTTTTTTTGATTCCCGCGGGAACTCCTTAATTTTCCGGGATAATAAGTAGCCTTTGTCACTCTCCAGGTCCTCAACTATACTCATGCCAAAAATCACGTCGATCCGTTGCTCCGTTGCGGCGTGATTGAAGGACAAACCAACAAACAAGCATACTTTCGCTTTTATAATATTTTAAATAAATATTTCACCTGTGACGAATTGACGATTGCAATCGCTTTGGTTAACTGACGTCTGACAGGCTCTTCTTATTGGATAAAATTCACACTGAGAACAATTTTATATTATTGTGATTGTAGTAACTCATAGAATAATGAAGACTATAATTCCTTCCTCCATGTAGTAACTTGATAATCAGCTTTCGTGGTAAATGGAGCTGGCTTAAATATATGTCAGGGGCCATACTGCCAACGCTTGAAGCCAAGTTATTTCATTATTGGTGACTTTCGTGTTATTTTTGGGAACGTCAAGGTACGTGACATCAAACTGTCATTTGGAGTAATATTGCCTAAGTATTGCTAGCGTTGGCAATATGGTCCTGACAATGCTTTGGTCACGGATTAGTTGTAATAAAGCTATTTTCTTACAGTCCTTCTACTAGCCGTGGTAGTGCATAGAAAAAGAGCAGACGCGTGGGCAGAAAAAGAACTAGACGATATCAGAGAAAACATCATAGCGTACGAAGACGAAGGCGGCGGCGAAGGGGACGCGGGTTACGACCTGCACGTGCTGAGACAAATGTATGACGGACCTCCTCCGGATACGGACCCTGCGTTTATGCACGCTCCAGGTAAAACTTCCTTTGTCTCTATCTTTATAACCATGTGTGAAAAGGACAGACATGAGCCAATGTACAAAAGAAATTTTATTTCGTTGAATCCTCGTAAAAATCTGTCAAACTATTAAAATATTTAAATATTATGCCATTATAATGCTCAGTATGGTATGGTCTGGTAGTCATGGTTCTGATATATGATATTCAAAAATTAAAGACCCTACTTCATCATCACCATCATCATTTTCAATAAATTATTATAATTAATTTATAGCCCAGATATATTAAATGACTCGAAATAAACAAACTCCTACTCTTTCTTCTTCTCTTACTTGTCGATTAATAGTAGAGTTTTCAGGATTTCAAGACCTTGCTCATTCGTTTTTTTTTTGAGCAAATGAGGCGCGTGTCCTGTTCTTAAGTGATTACCGCTACCCATGAATATTTGTAGCACCAGAGGGACCGCCAATGCCAATCTTTTGAGAAATTTGTTTAACCGCCCTTTGAAGAGCCCCTTGTAGTCATGAGGGAACAGAAGATTTTAAAAGAGATTAATTTGTTCACACAGGTATAGTGGGCGCAGCGCCGGACATATCCGGCTTCTTGGACGACAAGAAGTCCGTCCTCGACCGGGACCCGGACATCAATCCGTACGACGACGTGCGGCACTACGCGTACGAGGGCGACGGGAACACTAGCGGCTCGCTGTCGTCGCTAGCTAGTTGTAAGTTACTATTCCATACTTCCATACTAATATTGTTAATGCGAAAGTGTGTCCGTGTCTGCTACGCTTTCTCGGCCCATGTATTCAACCGATTTTGATGAAACTTGTCCAAACGTTACTCTCCTTTTATAGATAACTAGATGATGCCCACGACTTTATCAGCATGATTTTCATTTTTCAAAACCCCTTTAAAACTTAATCCATGTGGATGAAGTCGCGAGCATCATCTAGTCTGTACTAATATTATAAATGGGAAAGTTTGGATGGATGCATGGATGGATGAGTGTTTGTTACTCAATCACGCTTCAACCGCTGTATCTGGATGAAATTTCGCACAGAGATTGTTTATAGTCTGGAATAACGCATACGCTACTTTTTATCCCGGAAAATTAAAGAGCGGGAACCAAAAAACCTCAATACACGTGGATGAAGTCGCGAGCTTCAGCTAATATTTAATATTGTAAATGCGAAAGTGTGATTGTCTATCTACTATGCTTTCACGGCCCATCTTTTCAACCGATTTTTGGGAAATTTTGTAAGTATAGAGAAAGTTTGCGTCCCAAGGAAATGCAACGCTACTTTTTATCTCGGAAAATTAGGGAGTGCTCGCGGGAGTAAATAAAAAATGTATCCACGCGGATGAAGTCGGGAGCATCATCAACTACAATGTAATATACTATTTATTGTCCTCCCGACCGAATTACGACCACGGCCTATCTTCAGAGAGATTAGCCACCTGCGCGGGAGATATTATTGTGCACAAGTGTGTGCGCATACACGGTTGCACTCTCTGTTCCTTTACTCTCATAGCCCGATTGGACGGAAAACGTGACACGACCGGAGGGAGATCAGGCGCGCTTAACGTGCTCTAAAGTATTACACTCTATCCGTATTCGTGAAGTAGTATTTTATCATTATATTGTTTTAAAAATAATTTATTATACAGCTCGTAAGAACGTTTCGCATGTTGGGTATTTAAGATACAAATGCGCACAGGCGGGTAGTCTTATAATCTCTTGGAAGCTTGTTGTAATGAGCGGGAACTTTAGATTGCGTAATGGGGATGACGTTTATGCTCCCCGTGAGGATAAGCCAAATAGGCTGAGAACTGGCGAATATCATAAACTACTCATGAAAAATTTACTGTTTTGAGAAATGGTGCAGTTATATAAGTGCGGTCATACACGGACTGCTCGAGCAGTTAGCCAGTGATCAACATACGCGAACCGCTCGAACAGTCATAGTCAACATCTTGAAGCTACCATTGATAACGCGCTGCCAACCGCCCGAAGCAGTCGCAACTGCTCGAGTGGTCCATTTATGTGTGTACGTAGAAGACTGTAGTTCACTATGCATTCGCAGCAGCTCTAGTTACAACTAAAGCTGTGATAGCAGTGGCGTGCAGTTCATAGAGGCATTAAAGCACTGCTTACCCTAATGGAAATAGGTCAATGTCCATTTCTCATTTTACCAGGTGGTAAATAGGTATTATGACTAACTAACCTAGATTCAAGCCCTGCGCACGCCACTGTGTGATAGCCTAGTCATAGTGGTTAGGACACCCGACTTCCTGTATGGGGTCGCGGGTTAGATCCCCGGGCAAGCACCTCCAAGTTCCGCGTAGAAGTGAGACAGCAATGGGTTGATACGAAGAAGTTACAGATGTGAATGTAAAACTACCTACTCGAGCCCAAAAATACTCATATATTTTTTTTTTTAATTTTCATAATCGAATGAACGAGTAGACTTAGATTTTAATATAAATGCACAAGTTATAGTCCAAACCCGAATTGCGGGCGCATCGCGATTGGCCTAGGGCCTAGGCAATCCTTAGAAATTACCAGAGCGCTTGGTTCAAAGCTAAAACTTAACAATTAAGCCACTTAACAATTCCACCTTACTCACTTTCAAGGAAGGCTGGAAGAGATTTATTTTTAGAGATAAGCTTTACCTCTGTCCACTTTTTTTTCTATTAGTTTTAAGACAATATTTTGTACAAAAATAATAAAAATCAATAAAACTTCGGCTTTTGCCTGCCGAGTTTTGAGGCCAATCTCTACGTATCCAAACTACGTACCGCATCATATTTATACTTTATAATAATACTTGAAGTCTGTAACTTGTATTAACACTTCGCGTAAATGATCCACCAGCTCTAACGGGTAACTTTTATTACATTAACGGTGGGAAAATAGTCGAAAATTTACAACATCATGCAGTATATTTCGGTTTGGATGTTATCCAGAGCACGCTGAGTAAAAACCACAAAGGACCCACACCTCTTTGAGTGTTGCGGGCTGCATGTTTAAATGCACTAATAAAGCTTAAAGCCGGGCTTTTTACAATTACGAATAATTTATACGAATTTTTACTCGGGTTAAAAGTTTTTTTGTTACATTCGCGATGCATCCAGTTCCTAATGAATGACCCTTTTGTTAATAATAAAATAGTCACGAAATGTGATTTTGTTTTCGGATTAGCTAAGTAGGTATATTCCCACCAGATTCCAGGCAAATTCGAAACCTATTAGAGGCTTTTTTGATGATAAAACTCGATTGTCTCTTAAGAAATTACCTACATAAACAAATTACTTACCGTTTTTAACAAAAAATAAAATATAACTAGATCCAGAATCTCTTTAGTTTAGGTAGGTATACTTGTGACCTGCCACAGCTCTATACAACTCTATACTCAGTGAATACCTTGGAGATACTATAAAAATACGTGATTTACATTTTGACCATCTGCAAATTACACCAGTCAATTGGTGTGGTCAAAACCGAGCTGTATTCCCATTGTCATCTTTTAAAGAATCGCATCTAGCGTATTTTTTTCCGCTAATCCTTTTAAACCTGTACTAATATTATAAATGCGAAAGTGTGTCTGTCTGTCTACTACGCTTCAACGGCCCATCTTTTTAACCGATTTTCATGAAATTTGGTTATCGATAGATTGCATCCCAAGGAAGGACATAGGACATTTTGCCGGAAAATTAAGGAGTTCCCGCGGGAATCAAAAAACTGAATTCACGCGGACGAAGTCGCGGGAATCGTCTAGTTAATAATACTCAGCATGCAGTAAATTTGACAGCGTTTGATGTTATAGTAGTTACCGTATTCACAGTAACATTTTTTTCCTCAGGTACCGACGACGAAGATCTTAAATTCAACTACCTATCCACATTCGGCCCTCGCTTCCGCAAACTGGCCGACATGTACGGCGACTCCGACGACGACAGACCACCACACGAAGAGTCCTGGTGCTAGCGCCACGCCTGGCTCGTGTAGCCACCCAACTCCCAACCTTACGCCCCAGGAACAAGGGTGAATATATCCTGACAGCTTGGAGTCCCCAAGTAAGACCAAGCTTCGAGATGCCTTATTAAAGCAGCGTGTTTTAATTTTGTGAATGCTAATGAATAATTTAAGTGTTGTGGCGCCGCGAACCCACCGGACTTAGCAACTGAAGCCTGTGATAACCGCGCGGTGTTTATTTTTCACGTTTCGCGCTTTTTATGACGTTTCCGTGGAGGTTTTTGAGCCGATTTGGCGTTGAGTTGCTAAATTGAAATATATGTTTGATATGTCCCTAGATATATTATGTTATTTTAAATTTTGAATGTAAATGATAGATTGAGCTTAGTTTTGATGTGAAGTTTATTAAGTACTTTTACAAAACAATTAAAGCCTAAGAGAGAGATTTACTATTAGTACCAGGTTGTATAAACAGTACCTAACTGTTGTACGTATCTCTTTTATTTGATAAATTGTGTTTTTTTAGCTAAGAAACAAGAAATACTATTCTGTATGGTGTCTTTAGCAAAACAATTATTATATTGCGGAAAAACTACGCAGCGTTCCGCGGTTGTTTTCGGTGACCGGCAGCGGAATACGCCGACCCGCTCAAGTCAACTTTCGATACGATATTACGAGTATATGAGCGGAAAACGCAACGTTTGCGATGTGGCGGATCCGCCACGTTTTCCGCTCGTCACCGAAAACATCTCGTACAAAATGTATGCTGTGTCGCTACTCCGCCGCCCCCCGAAAATGCAGCCGGAGCTCTGCGTCACTAAAATGCGCTAATGCAGTTGTCAGACATTATATTTTCATTTAGCAATTTAAAACCTTCGGCCTTACTGTCATTTCATTCCCAAACTTAGTGATTGTAAATTGAGGAGAGTTGTTCTAGGTATAACAACAAAAATGTCCTTAAAGTATGTGTGTTTATCAGAAAGTGTAACTTGTAAATGGTATGTAAATTACATATTGGAAAAAAAATTCAAACATTAATGTTTTAAGAAATGACTGATTTGTAACATTGTTTAGGCATCGTTGTAGATACGCCTAAATTATTTCTTGTATGTAATTTTTATATATATTAAACTAAGGAGCAAACTTCGTGCGACTCGTGTCACTTTTAGCTTAGGACATACTATATGTACCTACTAATAACTTTTGGATTATTATTTTTGTATGATTGTAAATTATTTTGGCGACATGCAGGGAGGGTTCTCTCTTTAAGTATTATGATCGGCAGCATTTATGACAGTTCTAGCTAAAGTGTAGTAGATATTTTTAAAAGTTAAGTGCCATTATGTTCAGTTTGTAATTTTAAGTTTTGTCTAAAACCTACCATGTGTACTAGTATGCTAGTCACTTTGGCTTCTCTTTTTGAAAACTTACACTAGTTATTACCTATGAGAATTACATTGTGTATGTAGTCAGTCGCTGAAGTGAATAGGTATCATGGTAGAGGTCGATTCCCGCCCATTTTGTAATTTCTATTCGTGTTAACTTTTTTTATATTGTTATTTTTAAGGTTTTTTTACATTTTTTATGTTAACGAAGTACTTTAATTTTTTTTTGTTTGTGCAAACATATGTTTGTCTATTTATATACACGTGATTTTGTAAAGCGTCCAGTTCTAAAAATGTAGTTCCATTAATTAATAAATAAATGAGATAAATATATCCACACTGGTTTATAGTTGACAAAAACCTTTAAGTCTATAACATTCTTTACAACCTTTAAAATTCACTATTTCATGTTGTTGAATTTAAATATTCACTCACGTTCATAAGTATTTATTTTAAGAAGAATTACTTTATTTTGCAATGCTATTAGTCATAAATTCGGAGTTTAAATTGAGAAGGTAAGTATAATTTTGACACAAGGATTTGAAAATTTTACAGAATATCAATGTATACTAGGCCTAAATAAGTGTAAATATGTAAATTTCTTGCTAGCCCATACATTTAAATCTATGTCGTATTTTAAAGAATTTTGTATGGTAACGTTAAATTACAAGGTGTCTTATAATTATGCATATCAACGAATTGTAAGGTATAATTCATCATCTTAACTCATCTGTCTAAAGTTAACTATGTGTTACTAATATACCTAAAAAATAATGTAGTAATCATATTAATATATAATAATCGTACATAAAGATATCCATAATTAACCATACATTCGCCATTCTACGTAATGCTTCTCAATTTGTACTTGTAAAAATGGTATATAAACAATTCTATTCTAAGTTAAATAGAAAAGAATTTATCTGGATAAATAATTCATTTAATTATCATCGTAAATGCTGAGATCAAAGTAAAAAATATTTTTAAAATAATATTATCATAATATAATAAAGATATTATTTTCTCATTCTCATTCCAAACACCTTAAGAAGATGATTATAAACGTGTTATACAGGCGAGAATATTAAAAAAATATAATTTCAATTATTAACCTATTTCGATTGTCTCATTTCTCTCATAATATTTCAGTATTAATCATAATCACATTACTTATTCCTAATATTTTATGATTTAACAAGAAATATTATGTAAGTACTATGTTAAGATGTTCCGAAAACAGCCTGTATAATAACTATTGTTTCTATCTATCTAAGACATATTTTCACGATAGAAGTTAAACAACACGCAATAAAAATTTAATAATGTTAAAATAATTATCATCTTCATCTAGGTACATTAAAAAAAAGTATATTTTTAATTTCTTGCATAAAAAAGTAAAACAACGTCCACAGATGACGGCCTACTTTTTAATAAATCTCGCTATTCGTGTAAAATGATATGTCCAAAGTTATCCCCCGAGATCTAGGCCGTGATGTTGAGATACTCCATCAATCTTTTTGATTTATTACTCTGTCCATTCAACCCTTGTGTGGGTATAGGTGTAGTTAGTTTAATTTTAGGCTTGTAATTTAGGATCCATGAGCTTGACGGTTATATCCCGCAAAAAAACTATATTTAAATCTTACGGCTCATGCACACACATCGAATTTGGACGTATCTTTAGGGACAGATGTACGAGTATAATCTGTCTATCGCTGAAATAATGTTTCATTGATGAACAAACTTAAAACCAAACATAAATGTGTGAAAATCAGTTAAAAGTTTATTTCACAAACGAATGGAAAATCCGCCGTAAGTATGTTTTTATTGTTATAATTTATAATGGCTAGACTAACTAGCAGGTCTTTGAATCCTAATTAAAATATATTGGGAACGTACCTACTTAGTGGAAAATGAGTCCGAATTTGTGGTTTGCATGGGCCCTTAGCCAGTGACTTTAAAATATGTAAGAGCGTACGCTGTTCTAGAATTCAGACTTTATTTTGGTCTTTTATAGGTTTTCCTTGTTGTTGTTTTATAGAAAAAGCAAATCATTACAAAATTGAGATGAAGTACCTACTTATACAAATTACATCACGTACATACGTGAACATGATTGACGATATCAATTTACAAGGAATTCTTATTAGGTACTGCTAATAATTGTTTTTTGAGATAATAAATTCTACGTATGGTAGAAAATAACATATTTACTTTAGTCGATTTGAAAAGTTACACAAAGACTTGCGTTATTAGCACAAATAGATCGTATACAGGCGTCGAAGATATATTCCACTCTAATACAGTACGCTAGGCAAATGTTGGCCGAAATTCTAAATTGATCGAATGTGTCGGCCCACTAGGTAAATGCGTCTTCTCATTTGTGCAAACATTTGGACAGCTCGGTCGATTTCGCTCAAGCGATAATCGGGGCTGTTGACTGTTTTAGTATTCGTGTACTCTAAGCTTAACATTTGTACACAGAGTAAACAAGCAATGTAGATGAGTCACTATTTGGTTAGGTCAAGACGTGTCCCCTGGCAAGTTGTCTTGCAGAAGTCGTTAATATTATCATTTTAAAGTCAATTTTCGCAAGTTTTTAGTATATAGGTTATATTAACTTGCTAGTTGACTGTGTTTTATAATATTTAAACTGTAAAAAGCCAGAGGAGCTTAGCCTTAGATCAATGTAAATGATAAAATGTTTTTGTTTTTTGTCCTGCCTTTTTACAGATGACTTTAAATAAGGTTGATATGGGTATAAAAGATAAAAATTACAGAATTTTATATTAAAACAAAAATAGAAAAATGTTCAGCGTTAAAAGCAGCTCTAAAATAATGTTATCATTTCAACCTTTTATTTTTAATCAACATTTGTACCCGATATTTTGCGTACAAAATATTATTAAGTTTTTAGTGATAAACAGAGAACACATTATTATGATTTAAAATAAAACATTTGAGTTTTAAGTAAGTTAACGTATAAGAAATTCGTAATTCCTACATTCCAATAAATGAAAATTTTATGTAATAAATAAAAAAAACTGTTGATGTATTCTATTGATAGCGTTATTGGATCAATTATTCGTACTTAGAACATAGTGGCGGCCATTTTGAATTTATCGTTGAATAAAACAAAATGGCCTTCATTAAAACACACTGCCATTAAACAATTTCTTAGCATTAATTAAATTAGCTTTCTTATGTTCTTAAATTGATACTTTTATTTTATGGACTTTTAGTTTTTGTACGTTTATTGATATCGATTTGAGAACATAAGGGGAGGAGTTGATTCGTAATTTTTTAATGATAAACTAAAGAAAGTACCTATGTGTGTTTGTAATAAGTAACTTGCAACGTGTGTTGCTGCATTGTCTATCTATGAGAATATAACAGAATGCCGCAGTAATTTTTTTGTATTTAAATTATTGCCGATAATTATTGAGATAGATTGATTCCAATCACATATAAAAGTTGTTGTATATTTTATTTCAAGTTTCGTGCAATTTTTACCCTTTTTTTGAACTATTTAGCTTAATTTTTGACCAATTACACTAAGTGCTGAAACAATGAATCCCATTAAAAATCCTTTGCTTTTGTTGTCCTTTAGGTACCTAACTTTTACAGTTTTTGTATATTTACAGAAGTAACTCAGTAAGATCATGTCTTCTCTACGTTTATGGTATTTAATAACTTAATATGTGATCGGAAGGTATTTGGTTGTAGTGTAATTATATTTAAGTTGTGTGTAAGAAAACGTGAGCGTCTATTTAAGAACGGGACAACAATATTTAAAAGGTCTAGAGTCTAGAGGATAGACAGAGAAAGAAGAGTCCGACTGAAAGATTGTCATATTAATTGTGTAAGTAGCTTAAGGACGTATAATTTTTAAATTGTTTATATATAGATAAAAATATTCAATTCATTGAAATAAACTGATGAAATTGATTAAAAATGGTTTTTCTTTTTATATCTGCTTACATCGTCACAAAAAAATTAATGAAAGGGCTCAGCATTTCATTTTTATACACACAATCAGTTGAGAAACGTCAATTGAAATGAAAATGAAAATATGAATGAATGAATGAAATATTCTTTATTGTACACCAAAACATAAAATAAATAATCAGAAACTACAAAACAAAAGATATAAAAGAAAATATATTGCAGTATACGAGATACAAAAACCATAGAGAAAACAAAAATAAGCTGCTTAATTGAACTGTAATTCTATGCATATACGTATGTTTTTGCATTTTCACGCACTGATGATGCGCTGTACATCTGCCGGGTCACATCTCACGCCGTTCAACACTTTTTTACCTATTTCATGTTCTGTGGTTCTGTCTGATCTTTGCCTTTAGATAGAGCTTTATGGACAAGATTTTGCAATAAAAGTTTATAGGTAGTTATAGTTATTGGCAAACAGTTAGCAGTTAAATTAATAGGACAGTCATCCAAGAGCAGTCAGATGACGTTTAACTTTAACCCAGTTTGAACCGCGTTGGCGGCTTGTTCAGTACAAGCTACGTGAAGTTTGCTTGCAACAAACTCTTGAAACTCCAGACTTTCTTGTTGTCTTAAAAGTTAAAGTATAACATTGAAAATGGAAATCTATAGTTGGTTAATATACAGTGGTGGTCATATAATTAAGAACGCTTATTTAAAGGGAAGATTTTTCAAACTAACAAGTACCTACAACTAATTGCATGTATTATTTTGTATTTCTCTCGGTATCGCAAAACTTTTCCATACATTATGTATATGACTATGTTATGTAGCAAAAAATAATCCTTATAATGTGAAGCCTTTCGATCGGTATGATAAAGCTACAGGTAATTTTTTTTTCTCGTATAGCGGGTTCGAGGCCCGGTTCAACCAGGCAATTATTTAAAAATCTATGAATGCAGTTTAAATTGTATTTTAAATTAAAATGAAGTCTTCTTTCAGTAAAATGTTCCATCTACGATATTTAAGGTACTTCCCCTCCATGCGGCATAGCTGTGGGACGCCCTGTAATATAAAGATAAGTCATAAAACGGGGTATAAAGTAAGTATACTTAGTAGGTAGTACCTATATAAGCAACGGCATATTCGTGCGAGTGATTTCTGCAGAATATGTAAGTGGATTGGAATGTGTCAAGAATGGGACGTGCCTTATCAAGGAATGACGGGCGCGAATCCCGTGTAGACACCATTCAACTTTCTAAGAATATCCAGTTCTACTTCTTCATCTTTAGTTCGTTTAATCTTAAAATGAACGCGCCTCCTACTCCTACTCTCAAATACATAGTTGTTTAGCAAAACACAAATTGGACGTCGCCAGTGGTAGACCGAACCGAACCACAGCTGGCGATTGCCTAGTTACTTGGTTGTAGTTATGAATGGGTAGGTATAATGGTTTAGACACTCGACCTCCTATACGGGGTCGCGGGTTCGATCCGCGCACCTCTTACTTCTTGGAGTTATGTGCGTTATAAGAAATTAAATATCACTTCCTTGCAAAGGAAAACATCGTGAGGAAATTTACCCAAAAATCAATTTTTAACCAGGTATTAGAATATAAATTCGTGTTGAAACGAAAATTGCTCAATCGTTTAGTAGAGGGAAGCGTGCTCCGCTTGGGGCAATGACGTGTAAAACGGCCGCACTTGAGCAAGTGAGCCGCGCGAGTTGGACACGCGCCAACCAGCTTGCGAGCGCAGGTAGTGGTTTTATTCCTTATGAAGGTATAGTTTATATTGATCCATCCACTCCCATTCCTGGGCACAGGCCTCCACTCTCATAGGAGAACGGGAATTAGAGCTAAGACCCACCACGCTGCTCTAATGCCAGTTGGCGGGCTTTAACTATTATCATGTTAGTGATAATAACCGGGACCCACGGCACGTGCTCTCCGAGGCATGGGGGTGACTAACCACCGATCTCCGCCAATTCTTTAATGCTTACTTATAAAAAAATGCGAAAGTGTATATGTCTGGCTATGATTTCACGGCCCATCTGTTCAGCCGATTTTGATGAAATTCGACGCAATGACGTGTAAAACGGCCGCATTCCCGAAACCGCGCGTGTTGGCCACTCGCCAACCGGCTGGGTGAGCGTAGGTAATGGATTTATTCCTTATTAGTTTCCAGAATATTATAAATAATCTATACCTAGTTACTTCGCTCCAGGCGGCGCAAGACCGTGGCTAGTGGAGGATCCTACATGAGACCTAGGTATGTCCAGCAGTGGACATCCATCAGTTGATGACGACGACGACGACGATACCTAGTTACTTACTTTGAAGGCTCGATTCCGAGTCAGCTTTATTTTGACGTCCCTAAAATAAAGATTATATATTTTCAGAAACAAGAGCAGCAGTCAACAATGTTGAAATAATACTGCTGTAAGCATTATGCGGAAGGACGGGAACCCACCGCATTATTATACCAAGAAAACTCCTACCATTCTCGTATTTGATTTATGGAAAGGGGTCGCGACCCTCAGTAATGAGGAATACGACGCAAATAGAGAGAGAGAAGCGTTGACAGTAACCCCCTGATTCCTATTAATTTTGTATGACTTATTTGAAGATAATACCTATTATATTCCGAGTAGGTACGGCGACCCTATAGGGACGATAGAGCCGCCGTACCTACTTGGAATAGAATCAGCTATCACCATCGACGTAACCTTAGGTGTTAACAGTTGTATTTTTACAGAACGCCCGATCTTGCTACGTCACTCATAACTTTAGTACCTACTAAGTACTTAAGTTATGAGTACTTAATTATACTTACAGTGGACCGACGCCCATATTAACCGGAAACCACACGCTCACATATCTACAACACGTACCTGCCTTCGTTTACCTCCAAGCTGCATACTAATTTTGTGCTAGAATGACTGAATTTTGCACTCAAAATCTTCTTAGACTGCGCTTTCACTGAGAATGCTAAAAATGTAATATGGAAAAAAGTAGGTATTATAAAATGCGACTCTGGCGGCCTTTATTAACTAAAGAAAATGGCTAAATTGATCAATCTTCTAGCAAAGCAAGCTCCAAGCAATGACGTATAAACATTTGGGCTCACAGATTTAGAGCTGGCGACCTGCCAATTGACTTCACGATATACTTAGTTAAACGCGTTTCGCCTCGCTCGCTGACAATACGGAAGCCTTGCTTTGCTTGTTTACTGACTGCAGCTATTGCTTTAGAGATTTTAAAGGTAAATAATAAGACAGTCTGGTTCAATACAGTGCCTCGCGCTTCAATGAAGACACTTGGCAACCTTAGGTGAAAGGACAATCCAATTACAATTTGCAGGCAGCTTATCCATAACCATATCTACCTATAACATATTATTACTAATTAATACCTACCTTGTATGGGATAACTTTTTAGACGTCTAATCTAAAAATGAACGCGCCTCCTATGTGTTAAATTGGACGTAACTGGCTGGCTATAAAGACATGAATTCTATAGCCAATGTTCATTTTTATATTGGATGATGTATCAAAACCGACTCAATCATTTGTTGGGACAGATTTTTTTAGCAGACTTTTTAAAATAGTGGAATTTTAAGTACTCAGTTGAAGTTTTTTTTGCTAGTTTAAATGTTATTACATTTTTAAAATCATGTTGAGTGTGCGCCAATTACGTTGTAATAAATCTTTTTTAAAAATTATTGCCTTTCTAATTTTAATTAAGGCTTTACTTATTATTTCTGTAAAAAAACACGCAGCGAGCTGTTATAAAATTCCTTCTCCTTAATAACTATTACGTGCTGTAAATCTAAGTTTAAGCTGACTTAAATTAATGCAAAAATGCTTACCTTCTAGTTACTACACGACTCGGCTTTTTCAAAAAAGCACTATTATGTACCATGTTTTATTCCTTTTTTCTTCCAACTATTCGTTTTTTTTGTATTGTGTTTTCTGCTACTATTTATTAAGTATGTATATTTACTAGCTGATGCCCGCGACTTCGTCCGCGTGGATCGAGGTTTTTCGGTTCCCGCGGGAACTCCTTAATTTTCCGGGATAAAAAGTAGCCTATGTGTTATTCCAGACTATAATCTATCTCTGTGCCAAATTTCATCCAGATCGGTTCAGCCGTTGGGGCGTGATTGAGTAACAAACATACATCCATACATACATCCATCCATCCAAACTTTCGCATTTATAATATTTATTTGATTAATAACTATTTACTATTTTTTGCTCTTAATATCTATTCCATAAATATAACCAATAAATTAAATAATGAACTACAAACTACAACTAAAGGAACTATTACAACCTTGTGCCTATTTTAATTAACTAGGTACCTAATTTTCAAGACTAGTACCTAAGTACTAGTCTTGAAAATAAATATCTTATTGAATAGTGATCCATTTGGCCTGGCGGCTGTTTGGACGATCAATTAGAAGTAAGAATTAGTTAGAAGAGAACGTCAATTAGCAGAACACACCGCAAACAATCTCGATCTTGGACAGATCTCTATCTTTTTTAGGGTTCCGTACCCAAAGGGTAAAAACGGGACCCTATTACTAAGACTCCGCTGTCTGTCTGTCTGTCTGTCTCCAGGCTGTATCTCATAAACCGTGATAGCTAGAAAGCTGAAATTTTCACAAATGATGTATTTCCGTTGCCGCTATAACAACAAATACTAAAAATTAAAAAAATATATATATGAAGGGGGGTCACCATACAATAAACGTGTTTTTTTCGTATTTTTTTGCTCAATATTAAAGACGGTAACTGCAGGGCAATCGGCTAAAAATTGCATCAATCATCGTTACAGTATCAATTGTTGTGATTGGCTGAATTTATGGTATTCTTGCTGCGTCAATGGATTTTGTCCAATAGTGGAAGAGTGTTAACCAATCAGAGGTGATTGCGATGTATCAATGATTGATGCAGAAGTTACGCGATCGCTCGGCAGGTAGACGGTTCAAATTTTCACAGAATATTAACTTGTATATTACCTTTCAAAATAAATAATTAAATATCAATAAAGTAAATATTAAAGGGGGGGCTCCCATACAACAAACGTAATTTTTATTTTTAATACGTCATAAATCGTAAAACTTACTACAGGTTTGTACGGCGGGCTGATTACGTATCTCGCGACCGGTTTGCGACAGGCGTAAATCTCGCGATCGCTGCTGTCAAACGGCAATTTTGTATTACTTATCAGCGGCTATCGATAGCAAAAGTGCATGAAAAGTGCATTTTGCGGCAGGCGAGCAATAGACGTGCGATCGGCTTGCGTAATACGAATTCTAGTGACGTTTTGCGACCGATTTCGTAGTGATTGCTGTCGCATTGCTACTGCTGTCGCTACTGCAAATTTTACGTAATCAGGCTGCAGAACCCTCGGTGCGCGAGTCCGACTCGCACTTGGCCGGTTTTTTACATAAATAAAATTGAAAATCTGTTCGTTGGTAAGCGCATAGCTTGAAAAGGGCTGAAACGATTTGGCTATTTTTTAATTTTAAAATGCTCGTAATAGTACGAATTAGGTTAATATGAAAAGAAAAATTAGAAAAAGGTCTCAAAAAATGTGCGTTATTGTGGACAGGATAACGTCTGTCGGGCCAACTTACTTCGTTCACGTCGGTAGATATGGCATCCCGAACTAGTGGTAGATTCACTTGACTATTCAAAATTACTTGAAAAAGTTTATTTGAATTTGAATGTCTGTCGGACACCTACCGCTGAGCTGAGTACCTACTATGATTAAAATCTTTATACACGGGTGAGTACCTACTTACTATAGTAGTATGTTTGTAGAGTATGTTTAGTGAAAGTTGGAAGTCGGTTATTGATATTGTCAACATTGAGGTATGTATTCAAAAACTCAAGGATAAACAAAAAAAAATGTAGTACATTGGGAACATCCAACCTAGTTTATTAAATCTCTCCGCCTTTAACATCGAGAAACTGGCAGTGGTAAGACAGTTCAAAGCAGTATTCTATAGTTTAGCTAACCATTATCACGATCTCCAAATGGGGAGCATCAGTGCGAGAACCGTACCTACCGACTCGAGTAGCTTACATAGCGTAAGCTAGTCCTACGAGTAGGCGCGAGGCACGACCTAGTTTGAAAGTTGTATGTTAAGTTAAAAGTGTTTTTAAAGCAATTAGTTATATTGACAACTAGTATGGCGCGTGGTTGCGCGGCCCGCTACAGCGGACCGCGTAGTGGACCGCGTGGTCCACTGTCTACTTACTCGCTGTCCTACTATCCTGCCCCCCGATTATGTAAGAATGGCCGATCAAATCGTCAAAGTTCGGCGTCAAAGTAAAATAAACCATAACAGCATTAAATTAGAGCTCAATTTCGAAACACGAAATTGAGCTCTAACGATTTCATCGACAATTCTTACATAATCGGGTAGCTGGTTTACTGTCTACGTGTTCTGATCTGAACAACACACTGCTATGCTAGTGAGCACAGTGGAAGCGCCAGCACGCCAAGCGTCCGACGTAAAAGAAAATTCTCATAAAGGAAAAACATAAAACAAAGACCACCAACACCCCGCCCCTCCCTTTTGGTTTGAGCAGCCCCTAAGTAGGTACCTATCTTTAATACCCTGACCGTGCTCCTCACCCGTCATCCGAACCTTCGATCATCATCTCTCTCCATATTTTTTTCTCCGAACCATTAGTCAAAATGAGATTTCTTCCATAAAAACAAATCTTGAAAAGGAACCGTAGTCTTGCATAGTTCTACACTTGTAGCCTCTTCAATTATTATATTCGCCATACATTTTCTATGGAAAAGTAAATTCCGACATCTTGAATTTTTTTCCTGTTCATCAAGTAGACCCTCATGTCCTGATCATCTTTTGCCAAGAAACCACTCATCCATCTTTTATACTCTCCGAGATAGACACCGTCGAAATTTGTATGGCGGCCATCTTAAATCCGCCATTTTGAATTTTTTTTCAGCTCACTGTCAATTGGATGAAGTTTCGAGTGACATTTGGTCGAGCACCCTCCACCTATCTTCAATACCCTTTCTATGGAAAAATAAATTCCGCCATCTTGAATTTTTTTCCTGTTCATCAAGTAGACCCTCATGTCCTGGTCATCTTTTGCCAAGAAAATACTCTTCCATCTTTTATACTCTCCGAGATAGACACCGACGAAATTTGTATGGCGGCCATCTTAAATCCGCCATTTTGAATTTTTTTTCAGCTCACTGTCAATTGGATGAAGTTTCGAGTGACATTTGGTCGAGCACCCCCCACCTATCTTCGATACCCTGGCTGGTGCTCTTCATCCGTCTTCGAAATCCTCAATCATCAACTCTCTCCGTATTTTGCCTCTGGATGAATTTTTGTCTTTTATACGAAACGATGAGTGAAAAAAAAAATGTTCATACAAAATTTTACAGGAGAGGTGATCAATGAGTGAATCAGCACGAGCAGCTATATATATATTAACTAGTATGGCGCGTGGTTGCGCGGCCCGCTACAGCGGACCGCGTAGTGGACCGCGTGGTCCACTGTCTACTTACTCGCTGTCCTACTATCCTGCCCCCCGATTATGTAAGAATGGCCGATCAAATCGTCAAAGTTCGGCGTCAAAGTAAAATAAACCATAACAGCATTAAATTAGAGCTCAATTTCGAAACACGAAATTGAGCTCTAATTCAATGCTGTTATGGTTTATTTTACTTTGACGCCGAACTTTTACGATTTGGTCGACAATTCTTACATAATCGGGCAGCTGGTTTACTGTCTACGTGTTCTGATCTGAACAACACACTGCTATGCTAGTGAGCACAGTGGAAGCGCCAGCACGCCAAGCGTCCGACGTAAAAGAAAATTCTCATAAAGGAAAAACATAAAACAAAGACCACCAACCCCCCGCCCCTCCCTTTTTGTTTGAGCAGCCCCTAAGTAGGTACCTATCTTTTAATACCCTGACCGTGCTCCTCACCCATCATCTGAACCTTCGATCATCATCTCTCTCTCTATATTTTTTCTCCGAACCAATCGTCAAAATGAGAATTCTTCCATAAAAACAAATCTTTAAAAGAAACCGTAGTCTTGCATAGTTCTACACTTGTAGCCTCTTCAATATTCGCCATACATTAACTATGGAAAAATAAATTCCGCCATCTTGAATTTTTTTCCTGTTCATCAAGTACACCTTCATGTCCCGATCATCTTTTGCCAAGAAACCACTCTTCCATCTTTTATACTCTCCGTGATAGACACCGACGAAATTTGTATGGCGGCCATCTTAAATCCGCCATTTTGAAAATTTTTTCAGCTTACTTTCAATTGGATGAAGTTTCGAGTGACATTTGGTCGAGCACCCCCCACCTATCTTCAATACCCTTTTCTATGGAAAAATAAATTCCGCCATCTTGAATTTTTTTCCTGTTCATCAAGTAGACCCTCATGTCCTGATCATCTTTTGCCAAGAAACCACTCTTCCATCTTTTATACTCTCCGAGATAGACACCGTCGAAATTTGTATGGCGGCCATCTTAAATCCGCCATTTTGAAATTTTTGTCAGCTATCTGTCAATTGGATGAAGTTTCGAGTGACATTTGGTCGAGCACCCCCCACCTATCTTCGATACCCTGGCTGGTGCTCTTCATCCGTCTTCGAAATCCTCAATCATCAGCTCTCTCCGTATTTTGCCTCTGAATGAATTTTTGTCTTCTACACGAAACGATGAGTGAAAAAAAATATTTTCATACAAAATTTTACAGGAGAGGTGATCAATGAGTGAATCAGCACGAGCAGCTATATATATATTAACTAGTATGGCGCGTGGTTGCGCGGCCCGCTGCAGCGGACCGCGTAGTGGACCGCGTGGTCCACTGTCTACTTACTCGCTGTCCTACTATCCTGCCCCCCGTTTATGTAAGAATGGCCGATCAAATCGTCAAAGTTCGGCGTCAAAGTAAAATAAACCACAACAGCATTGAATTAGAGCTCAATTTCGTGTTTCGAAATTGAGCTCTAATTTAATGCTGTTATGGTTTATTTTACTTTGACGCCGAACTTTGACGATTTGATCGACAATTCTTACATAATCGGGCAGCTGGTTTACTGTCTACGTGTTCTGATCTGAACAACACACTGCTATGCTAGTGAGCACAGTGGAAGCGCCATAGCACGCCAAGCGTCCGACGTAAAAGAAAATTCTCATAAAGGAAAAACATAAAACAAAGACCACCAACCTTCCGCCCCTCCCTTTTTGTTCAAGCAGCCCCTAAGTAGGTACCTATCTTTAATACCCTGACCGTGCTCCTCACCCATCATCCGAACCTTCGATCATCATCTCTCTCCATATTTTTTCCTCCGAACCATTCGTCAAAATGAGATTTCTTCCATAAAACCAAATTTTGAAAAGGAACCGTAGTCTTGCATAGTTCTACACTTGTAGCCTCTTCAATATTCGCCATATATTTTCTATGGAAAAATAAATTCCGCCATCTTGAATTTTTTTCCTGTTCATCAAGTAGACCTTCATGTCCTGATCATCTTTTACCAAGAAACCACTCTTCCATCTTTTATACTCTCCGAGATAGACACCGACGAAATTTGTATGGCGGCCATCTTAAATCCGCAATTTTGAATTTTTTTTCAGCTCACTGTCAATTGGATGAAGTTTCGAGTGACATTTGGTCGAGCACCCCCCACCTATCTTCAATACCCTTTTCTATGGAAAAATAAATTCCGCCATCTTGAATTTTTTTCCTATTCATCAAGTAGACCTTCATGTCCTGATCATCTTTTGCCGAGAAACCACTCTTCCATCTTTTATACTCTCCGAGATAGACACCGTCGAAATTTGTATGGCGGCCATCTTAAATCCGCCATTTTGAAATTTTTTTCAGCTAACTGTCAATTGGATGAAGTTTCGAGTGACATTTGGTCGAGCACCCCCCACCTATCTTCGATACCCTGGCTGGTGCTCTTCATCCGTCTTCGAAATCCTCAATCATCAGCTCTCTCCGTATTTTTCCTCCGAATGAATTTTTGTCTTTTATACGAAACGATGAGTGAAAAAAAAATTTTTCATACAAAATTTTACAGGAGAGGTGATCAATGAGTCAGCACGAGCAGCTATATATATATAAACTAGTATGGCGCGTGGGTGCGCGGCCCGCTAGCGGACCGCGTGGTGGACCGCGTGGCCCACTGTGATCGACTGTCTACTTACTCGCTGTCCTAATATCCTGGTTTACTGTCTACGTGTTTGACGACCTCCGTGGCACAGTGTTGAGCGCTGTTGAATTAACGTGCGGAGGTCCCGGGTTCGATCCCCGGCAGGGTTTGGAAAATTTATAATTTCTGAATTTCCCTGGCCTGGCCTGGTGGGAGGCTTCAGCCATGGCTAGTAACCACCCTACCGGCAAAGACGTGCCGCCAAGCGATTTAGCGTTCCGGTACGATGCCGTGTAGAAACCGAATAGGGGTATGGGTTTAATAAAACTGCCATACCCCTAACAGGTTAGCCCGCTACCATCTTAGACTGCATCATCACTTACCATCAGGTGAGATTGCAGTCAAGGGCTAACTTGTAGTGGATAAAAAAAAACTGAACAACACTGCTATGCTAGTGAGCACAGTGGAAACGTCAGCACGCCAAGCGTCCGACGTAAAAGAAAATTCTCATAAAGGAAAAAACATAAAACAAAGCTGGCTTTCCTAATGGCAAACCGACAATAATTCTTCCTTATAGAAATAAAGAACAAATCTTGTAAAAAAACCATATCAAAATCATGCATATTTCCTAACTTCTTGTACTCTCTTCAATGTTTGTAGATTCTGCCATCTTAATTTTTTCTGCTCATCAAGTAGACTTTCTGGCCCTGATAATTTTCTACCCAAAAACCTCTCTTCCATCTTTTAAATAATGTCTGAGATAGCCGCTATCTTGAATCCGCTATTTTGGATTTTTTTTTCAGCTCACTGCCAATTGTATGAAGTTTTGAGTATTTTTTGTTTGAGCAGCCCTACCTATCTTTAATACCCTGACCGTGCTCCTCACACATCATCCGAACCTTCGACCATCATCTCTCTCCATATTTTTTTCTCCGAACCATTCGTCAAAATGAGAATTCTTCTATTAAAACAAACTTTGAAAAGGATATATCCGCCATATATTTTCTATGAAAAAATAAATTCCGCCATCTTGAATTTTTTTCCTGTTCATCAAGTAGACCCTCATGTCCTGATCATGTTTTGCCAAGAAACCACTCTTCCATCTTTTATACTCTCCGAGATAGACACCGATGAAATTTGTATGGCGGCCATCTTAAATCCGCCATTTTGAATTTTTTTTCAGCTCACTGTCAATTGGATGAAGTTTCGAGTGACATTTGGTCGAGCACCCCCCACCTATCTTCAATACCCTTTTCTATGGAAAAATAAATTCCGCCATCTTGAATTTTTTTCCTGTTCATCAAGTACACCCTCATGTCCTGATCATCTTTTGCCAAGAAACCACTCTTCCATCTTTTATACTCTCCGAGATAGACACCGTCGAAATTTGTATGGCGGCCATCTTAAATCCGCCATTTTGATTTTTTTTTCAGCTCACTGTCAATTGGATGAAGTTTCGAGTGACATTTGGTCGAGCACCCCCCACCTAACTTCGATACCCTGGCTGGTGCTCTTCATTCGTCTTCGAAATCCTCAATCATCAGCTCTCTCCGTATTTTTCCTCCGAATGAATTTTTGTCTTCTATACGAAACGATGAGTGAAAAAAAAATTTTTCATACAAAATTTTACAGGAGAGGTGATCAATCAGTCAGTCAGTCAGCACGAGCAGCTATATATATATTAACTAGTATGGCGCGTGGCTGCGCGGCCCGCTAAAGCGGACCGCGTAGTGGACCGCTCGGTCCACTATCTACTTACTCGCTGTCATATTATCCTGGTTTACTGTCTACGTGTTCTGAACTGAATAACACACTGCTATGCTAGTGAGCACAGTGGAAGCGCCAGCACGCCAAGCGTCTGACGTAAAAGAAAATTCTCATAAAGGAAAAAAAACATAAAACAAAGACCACCAACCCCCCGCCCCTCACCCCCTTGTATACCTTTGGGTGCCATCGAACTTCGGCAACTTGGCTTTCGAAATGGCGAACCGACAATAATTATTCTTCCATAAAGAACAAATCTTGTAAAAAAACCATTTCAATATCATGCATATTTCCTAACTTCTTCTACTCTCTTCAATGTTCGTAGATTGTGGTTTTCGGGTGGAAAATTATCAGGGCCTGAAAGTCTACTTGAAGAGCAAAAAATTAAGATGGCAGAATCTGCCATCTTAATTTTTTCTGCTCATCAAGTAGACTTTCAGGCCCTGATAATTTTCTACCCAAAAACCACACTTCCATCTTTTAAATACTGTCTGAGATGGCCGCCATCTTGAATGCGCCATTTTGGATTTTTTTTCAGCTCACTGCCAATTGTATGGAGTTTCGAGTATTTTTTGTTTGAGCAGCTCCTACCTATCTTTAATACCCTGACCGTGCTCCTCACCCATCATCCGAACCTTCGATCATCTCCATATTTTTTTCTCCGAACGATTCGTCAAAATGAGAATTCTTCCATAAAAACAAATTTTTAAAAGGAACCGTACACTTGTAGCATCTTCAATATTCGCCATACCTAAATTTTCTATGGAAAAATAAATTCCGCCATCTTGAACTTTTTTCCTATTTATCAAGAAGACCTTCAGGTCCTGATCATCTTTTGCCGAGAAACCACTCTTCCATCTTTTATACTCTCCGAGATAGACACCGACGAAATTTGTATGGCGGCCATCTTAAATCCGCCATTTTGGATTTTTTTTTCAGCTCACTGCCAATTGAATGAAGTTTCGAGTATTTTTTGTTTGAGGAGCCCCCCCCTATCTTAATTACCCTGGCCGTGCTCCTCACCCATCTTTCAAACCCTCGATCATCAAAGCTCCCCATGTATTTTCTTCTTTAAAAACAATTTTTGAAAAGGAACCGCATCAAAGTCTTGCATAGTTCTACACTAATTGTAGCCTCTTCAATATTCGCCATACATTTTCTATTGAAAAATAAATTCCGCCATCTTGAATTTTTTTCCTGTTCATCAATTAGACCTTCATGTCCTGATCATCTTTTGCCAAGAAACCACTCTTCCATCTTTTATACTCTCCGAGATAGACACCGTCGAAATTTGTATGGCGGCCATCTTAAATCCGCCATTTTGAATTTTTTTTCAGCTTACTGTCAATTGGATGAAGTTTCCAGTGACATTTGGTCGAGCACCCCCCACCTATCTTCGATACCCTGGCTTGTGCTCTTCATCCGTCTTCGAAATCCTCAATCATCAGCTCTCTCTGTATTTTTCCTCTTAATGATTTTTTGTCTTCTATACGAAACGATGAGTGAAAAAAAAAATGTTTATACAAAATTTTACAGGAGAGGTGATCAATCAGTGAATCAGCACGAGCAGCTATATATATATTAATGATTGCTAGAGGCCTATGCGCTAGAGGCCGCAATGATTGCAGCGGATGCTTAATTGTAATTTATATTGTAATTTAATCAGCATTAAAGGCTTTACTTATTCATTTATTGAAACTTGCTACTATAACGTTGAAGAAAAACATAATTAGATAAGCGCTTTCTCGTTATAAAAACTTTCAGCCACGAAATTCCTTTCCTTTTTTATATAGAACCTTTCCATGTTATAAACAACTTCAATTAATGCGAATATGCAAATTTTTTTCGCAATCTATGTTTAGAAAAATGTGTGTAGCGTATGCAAAACACCAGGATTGCAGCAAAAAGCCTGCAAGTGGCTGTTTGCGTGTCGTAGAGCTTAATTGTGATTAACCTGACGGCACCTCGAGCCATCGCTTCTCAGAAATAAAGCGGAAATTTCTAGAAAAATTACGTGTTATTGTATGAGAAATGAAGTAAACCGTAATGGAGGCAATACTAGAAATTAGAATAATACCCACGTGTGGGATTATAAAAGTGATTTGAGCTGTTATTTTCTAACGCATTAAGGAAATTATAGGTCACTACAGGTTTTTTAGCAGTTCACAGAAATAATAATTTTTGACGACCTCCTTGGCGCAGTGATGAATGGTATGACAAGAGGTCCCGGCTTCAATCGCCGGCAGGGTCGTGTAGAAACCGAATAGGGGTATGAGCTTACTGTAACTGTCATACTTTTAGCAGGTGTATCCGCTACCATCTTAGACTGCATCATCACTTACCACCAGATGAAATCGCAGTCAAGGGCTAAAATATTGTATTGGACTGGACTAAAAAAAGTGTGTGTGTGCAATTCACACACAGCAGAAGTTAAACTTTAGAAAAGTAGCCTACGAGAGAATGACGTAGATATGCTTGTATTCTATCTTATTCTCTCGCAGGCTAAATCCTATTTATGTTTGCCTCTTTTTGGTGTCGCTTTTTCGTTTCCTTTTTCGTTTCATCGAATTTTCAAATCACAACGATTCTAAAGAAGTTTCACTTCAAAACACATATGGGGTATGGGTTTAATTAACTGCCATGCCTCTAACAGGTTAGCCCGCTACCATCTTAGACTGCATCATCACTTACCATCACGTGAGATCGCAGTCAAGGGCTAACTTGTAGTGGATTTAAAAAAAAAAACACAGAAAAAAATAATCTTATCTTATCGGTAGAGCATGATTCATCTGTTTTTCTAATGTTGAAATAACGTAACGCTCCTTATGCCTGTACTAGTACTATGATTCATAGTATGTACATAGTACATACATGATACATATACGACCAATAGCTGGTTAGTATTCTGTGCTGACTAACCGTAGTCATAGAAATTGTTGGATGTTATTTAGGAATGTTATATAACAGATTGCACGTACTATCTATAAGTTTACTAGCGATCCGCCCCGGCTTCGCACGGGTAGCACTAATAATCCTAATCTATATAATATAAACTATCCTATCTCTCAAGTTAGATCGAACTGCACATGGTGTGCGAATTTTATTATAATCGGTTAAGTGGTTTAGAAGTCCATTGAGGACAAACATAGTGACACGAGATTTATATATATATAGATGTAAGTATAATAAAACTAAATGTTTGTAAAAAAAACAAGCTTTTTTAAAGAAAAACAAAAAGAAATGTCTTTGTGGAGGTGCTGGGATTTGAACCCAGGACTTTCAGCATGCGAAGCAGACACTCTACCACTGAGTTACACCCCCGATATTAGACATGCTGAAAAACTAGTACATCTACAAACATTGTATTATTTGTGGTAAAAAGTTGTTTTACTTTTTACTATGCATGTTACCACAACGTTCTAATTTTATTTTATTTAACTAAATATATAACTTTCAGTTATGAAACGAAAAAGAAAATTATGTAGCAGTCACAGATTTACAAGACCAAACTAACAACAGAACGAAATAGTGTTGAATTATTAATATTTTTAATTATTAATTATATTTTTATTTAATAGTAAGTATGGGCCCTTATTATATGAGCTATGAACGTTGTCTGTAACATGGTCCTTGGAGGTAGCTTATAACCTGAATTACCACCTAACCTAGGCCACATTTTATCCCGTAAAAAAGAGTTCCCGAAGAAATCCTGCTTCACCGTTCTACCACAGTTGTTGGTTGACGTCTAATTTGCTCGAACGAAACGGTTTTGCTCTACGTTTTTGATATCAACCGGTAAGATATTATGAAATGCTCTTTTGCATATGTATTTTATTGTCACGTACCTAGGTATAACTTAGGTACTTTCAAGGGAACTACGGGTGTTGTCTATAGTCCATTTCTAAGATAGATCGATCGATAGGTTTTGCTCAATAACTCAGATAATAATAATGTTTTAACAAGGATTGAAGTCGTTGTTGATTTGAATAGCTAGAACTTTGTTCTTTATCGTCAAATAAAATAGGACATCATACTGTGGTGTCTATGACCGAATTTTCACTTGACCTAGAAACGGATTATACGAGTAGATAAAAATATAATAATAAATAGTATAGGTAAGTATAGCAAATACGTATCGCGTTGTGATCTTGCTTTGTACACAAGGGTTCTTACAGATCATGGATCGAGATCAGTGGAGATTTCGGTAGTCAGCGTCACTCGGCGGGGAGGTCGGGCAAGACATTTTAACGAGCAAAACACAACTATCGCCGATTGTCGTAGATAGAATAGAATAGAATAGAATATTTTTATTTGCATGATTGTAAGTAAAGTAAGGTGTTAATAATATAATATGGTGAGCAAGTTACAATCAGCCATGCAAATGGCGTGCAAAATACTTAAAATTATCAAATTAATAACAAATTAAAGTTTAATATCGACACTTCTTAAGTTTTAAAATTTAAGAAGTCTTTTACATGGTAAAAATTACGAGCTACTAGCCATTTATATAACTTATTTTTAACAGCTTATTGTAAATTTTTACACATAAGGCTGAGCAATTTTTCAAATAATATGTGATAGGGTGACGATCATTTACAATCCATATACTTGCTAATATTATAAATGCGAAAGTGCTTCTGTCTGTTACTATGTTACCCGGGCTAACCTATTAGGGGCATGGCAGTTATATTAAACCCATACCCCTAATCGGTTTCTACACGGCATCGTAATGGAACGCTAAATCGCTTGGCGGCACGTCTTTGCCGGTAGAGTGGTAACTAGCCACGGCTGAAGCCTCCCACCAGGCCAGACCGGGGAAATTAGAAATTCCTAAATTGACCCCGCCGGGAATCGAACCCGGGACCTCCGCACATTAAGACAACGGCGCCAGGGAGGTCGTCGCTTGAAAGGAAAGTTACAAAACAGGTTAAATACCTACATGAATTCAGGTTTTTGAATTCAAATTGACTAACAATATGGCTACCCTACTCAGAATCAATCTGCGTATATTTGGGACAGACACCCTTGCGCGCTGAACAGTGTAGGTACATAGGTTTTTTTTATAAGTCTGTCTAGTCCACTGACCTGTGAATATCTCATAGGTCTAGTCAGATTTTTCATAGCTGTTGACCAGGGGAGTGCTTGTTATATCCATGTACTAATATAATGTGTCTGTCTGTCTGCTAAGCTTTCACGGCTCATCTGTTTGACCAATTTTGATGAAATTGAGGGATAGGTTGTATCTCGGGGAAAGACATAGGCTACAATTTATCCCGGAAAATTAAAGAGTTCCCGCGGGCATCTTTTTCCACGCGGACGAAGTCGCGGGCTTCATCTAAATAGATATAGAGGACGGGGATCATCATCATGTATTTATAAACTTCTATACCAATTCAGTGTTTACGTCAAGTTAGTAAATCCGTCAGCGCGTCAAAACTCAAATATCGGCCCGTGATCCGATTAATATTTTCCGGTTGACCGGTTTGTGGGTATCGTAATGAATAAACAACGGCGGGCAAAATTCGATCATATTTTAAATTGAATTCATTTAAAACTACAATAGATGCAAATCAATGTTGAAATTGTATTTTTTTTTCAGTTATGAAACGAAAAAGAATAGGTATGTATAGCAGTCACAGATTTACAAGACCAAACTAACAACAGAACGAAATAGTGTTGAATCGAAGCAGGCGTTTCTTTGCGGAAGTCCATGATAATGAATGAACTAGAAGTTTAAATTCGCTATAATCCGCCACAGCAGACAAATCTATGTGGTGGGAAGATTTGTGTGGTGTGGTGCTGTGCCGGTGCGAATTGCTGGGTGGTGGGTGTTCGCATGCTATTGGTGAAAGACACGCACTGTACCACATAGATTTGTTTACTGTGGCGGATTATAGTGAATTAAACTTCTAGTTCATTCATTAAGAACGAAATAGTTTGATTAAAGCACACACGATCCCACCGAACACAGCTCCTTTGTTTTGTGAAAATCGGTCGGTCGGTTTAACAGTGGAATTCATAATCGACTGAACGGCTCTTTTCCGAGACGTTTCAAGCGCTATGTATCGAATTCAAGCTTTTTGCATTTCATAGTCGAAAGAGACTCTCTTTTGCATTTCATAGTCGAAAGAGACTCTCCATGCGGTCGCTAACAGCGGCTGAATACTGATTCGCCGATTTCCGCGAATCAGACACAATCAAACGAGGCTTTTGCTATGACATGAGTTTGACATAGCTTTATTTTTGTATTTTGTGGGCTATTTGTGCGTAATAAATCTTGATTTTTAATAAAAAATCGAAGAAAAAATGTGATTTGAGTCATATACAACATGTTCTTCTAAGTTTGTACTTGTGGTAAAACCAATAAATCCACCAATTATCCAAAGTGTAGTGTAAAGCGAATGATGGCTTTACATTGATGATGGAATCGCTAATTACAGCCAGTGCATATAAAACTACGACGATTTATGCTGTCCTGATACAGACGGGTATTTCCGGAAGTTACCCTTCTCGTTCTAAGAAGAGGCACGCGCTCAGTATTTAATAGTGGGCCGGGGAGGGATTGAAACGATGGCTATGAATTATTGCCAGAAGAAAGAAGTGCCGCATGAGGACGGACTCTTGAAAGATACCACAATCGGCCAGCCTACATAAAGATGCAAGGCTAGTAGACGCAAAGGCTAATTGATGGTATACAGAATTAGGTAAACAAGAAAGAAGAAATTTTTTAAAATGACTCTGTACCTACTTATCTCATAGGACATAGGATGTTGACGAATAATACATAATATCGAGCGCAAAATAAAGGAACTACAGTTAATGTATGTACTACACAGTACCTAAAGGCAATTCCAGAACATACGCTGTTCTACTATCCTCAGTTTGAGCAAAGATCTTGTGTGAAGAAGTTAGAATAAAGGTCGTGGATTAATTCATTTGGTTGGATGACCTCATATGATATGTGCATTTCTTGAGGCGAAAAGGAAGTGGCTAGCAATACAAGAATGATATTAGCAGTAAAAAATATGAATAATGTCCTTCTTCAGCCTGGTATTAATTGTTAAAATAATATTAAATGGATTATAATATTTTGTAGTTTTCTGTACTTATTCATTCATAAATAAAAATAGAATTTTTTGGTTTAGAGGACTTGATCGAAAGTGTTCTTAGCAATGATTCAAGAAAATCTCTTCAGCTATTTGCAGATTATCATAATATGTTGAAGAAAGTATGAGAGCAACTACCAATACAGGTTTCATACATTGAGGTATTATGTACTATGGTTTCATAGATTCGAAATTTGGTATCCTATTACTTCAGTGACTAAGCAAGAACATGATAACTTTGATCTTAACATTGAATTATTTATTTAAATCAGGCAACAATATTTAATCATAATTATAACACAATACAATATAATTCATAAAATACTATAAATACAATTCTAAAAATAAGTATATTATAGTCTTATGAAGCAGAAGGAATTCTTGTTCTCGCTTCCCTGTAACGACGGTATACTATGCCCTCAGGCCAAAAGTCTGCACTGATGAACACATCTTTGCACCATGCCGGAACAGTTTAGAACGTACTCGTAAGAGCTGAAGTAGTTCTACTGGACTTCAGTTTATGGAGAGTAAGCTGCACTTTTGTTATCTGCGAACAAACATATCTTCGCGATATTTTTGCAAAGGTGCTCCAGAGCGATTCTTATACGTGCCCAGGATGTACCGTCAGCTTGGCCGTCTCTGACTTTATGCAGGATATACAAATCATGAAGTTGTGCATCACCGCTATCAAAGTGGTATTATTCGTCTGCGTTTTACCACGTAAATTTCGAATTCGCTTCGGTCTTTTCTTTCTATTATTCCCTAAAATTGGAAACCATTGGAAATTGAAAACCGCGTCAATGTTTGTTTGTAAACAAACATTGACGTTCACTTGAGTGACTCAGTGCGTCAAAGTGACATCCATAGAGAATTTCCACAGATAACATGTCAATCAATAGACAATATTCTGTACATCTCCATTTCTTCTCCATTCAGCTAGGAGATTGTCTGGCGAACGTTTATGAATTGCAACAAAGGTTGATTCTACATTCAAGTCCTACGCGAATCGTGAACGGCATTTTGCCAGAGACTGGTTACCCAACGTTTATGAATTCCAGGGTTACACAACTGCCTAACCTAACAGGTTAGCCCGCTACCATCTTAGACATCATCACTACCATCAGGTGAGATCGCAGTCAAGGGCTAACTTGTAGTGTATATTTAAAAAAAAACCCTCAGGGGCAGGACGCCATTGGAGCTGGACCTGCAGACTCTATACATTACACAACAAGAATATGCACTGCTTTGGTGTAATTTAAAAAGCTTACTCTTGCAAAATAATTAAAAGCTTAGTAACGTAACCTTAAACTGAAGTTTTAACAAATACCTGTATTTTATTTTATTATTTCGCTTACTAATCTTACGCTTCTCACCTTAATCTGGTTTCTGTCACCCATTGCTAAGTCTTGTTTTTAATCTTACGAGTACCATTGACTTCATCAAACTTTGGATGACTAAGCGAAATCTTACTTACTTTAATTTAAGTTAAGCAGGCAGTTAATCTGTAATTTTGTTGATTGATAAGATTTTTGCCGTAGCCATAACACAATGGCTGAAATACCATCCATCTAAAATCATACCATCTGAAAGATCAAAGATTAATTTAGATAACTTCATTTTGCAAATCGGTCCAAAAGCTTTATACCAAGCGTTGTTTCAGGACTAAACTTTTAATTAAAGGATTTCGTTCCATAATCCAATGATTATGGGGTCCATTCCCCGGCTTACAATGAGCCAACGTGTAAAAACTCCTCGAAATTAGAGTGAGCAGGAAAATCTCTGTTGGTCGTACTAAAGTGGATATTGTTTGTCGTTGTGACTTCTCATTGTAAATGGTCGTAGTTTTTCTTTAGCATTACAATGTTGGTAAAATATGTTAATATACCTATGGTCTTTAAAAAAAAAAATCTAAAATTCTTAAATAAATGGTCTATATAAATCAAATAAATATTATAAATGCGAAAGTTTGGATGGATGTATGGATGTATGGATGTTTGTTACTCAATCACGCTCCAACGGCTGCATGGATCTGGATGAAATTTGGCACAGAGATAGATTATAGTCTGGAATAGCACATAGGCTACTTTTTATCCCGGAAAATTAAAGAGCTCCCGCGGGAACCAAAAAACCTCAATCTACGCGGACGAAGTCGCGGGCATCAGCTAGTACATAATAATTTCTACCAAGTACCTGTAATATTATGCCAGCTAAAAATTTTAGTTGAATGGTATGACTTATCTATAAAAGTTATCTATCTTCCGGGATAAAAAGTAGCCTACGTGGAGCCTATCTGTTATTTCAGGCCAATCTCTATATCTATTACTGTGCCAAATTTCATCCAGATCTGTTCAGCCGTTCTGGCGTGATTAAGTAACAAACATCCATCCATCCATCATGATCCATCTATCCATCCAAACTTTCACATCATACTCATATCATAAATGCGAAAGTGTGTTTGTTTGTTGGTTTATTGCGTTGTCCTTCAATCACGCTGCAACGGAGGAACGGATTAACGCATAGACATAGAATTTTTTCATCAACGTGATTGACAAGATTTGGTAGGTACTTACCTATACTTCTTGGCCAAACATTGAAAAAAAACATTGATACACAAAAGAGGCCTTGTTGTCGCCCCACACGGCGACCTCATCTGCAGCTTGTCAAATATTAATAACACTATGTGGAGATTTCTATTCATACGGCAAAATAGGGGTGCATGTGAAAAATAAAAATGCGTTGTTTTTTTGACGTCTTCCTAGGCACATCGGTGAGAGGTAAGTATAACTGGGTGATCCCACGTTTGATTCCCGTAAGAGAGGTTTTAGATTTTATGTTTCTAAATAGTATTTGCTTTGGTCCAGAAAAGAGATCTGACCCCCGATTGTGCAAGGAAATCGTAATCGTGTGTCAAACGTATAATCCGACCTGTTTAAGGAGTTCATAGATGCCTGCACGTCAAAAAGCATGTGTGAACTCCATAAACAGTTCGAGTAATACGTTTTAAAATGTCAAATGATTCCGATTTGTTCAGACCATTGGGCCTCTGAATTCGTTTTACTATAAATACTTTTGTCATGCTCATGGAAGATGTCGTTATGCTTTAAAAAAAAACTCACGGATAAGTTCATATTATTATCTTCATCATAATCTATACTATATATAAAGATCTTTTAGTGAAGGAAGCTTTGAACGACTCTACCACCGGTTCAGAAAATAAATTCGATTGAGAAGTAGAAAGTCAGTGTAAATGCAGGAGTACCTATAAATAAGGTAAGCCCACTCGTGTGAAGCCGGGGCGGGTTACCTCGTATTGAATACTAGCTGATGCCCGCGACTTCGTCCGCGTGGTTTAAGTATTTTTGATTCCCGCGGGAACTCCTTAATTTTTCGGTATAAAAAGTAGCCTATGTTACTCTCCAGGTCCTCAAATATACCCATACCAAAAATCACGTCGATCCGTTGCTCCGTTGCGTTGTGATTGAAGGACAAACCAACAAACCAACAAAGAAACACACTTTCGCATTTATAATATTTTATAATATTTATAATAGTTCAAAATTCAAAATTCAAAAGTTTTTTATTCAAATAGACTTTTAACAAGTGCTTAAGAGTAGTCGAATGAATCTACCACTGGTTCGGAATGCCTTCCTACCAAGAAGAACCAGCAAAAAACTCGGCGGTTGCACTTTTGAAAAAAATAATTTACAATTTCATTAATTTGTAATTAAGTAACCGCTGGCGCTGGCTGACATTGCTGGAGCGAGTCAAATACATGCTCCTTTGTCATTTACGTAATCTTCAACAGTATAATAAGCTTTTTTCAGAAGCATACTTTTAATGGACTTTTTAAACTTGTGTAAAGGCAAGTTTAAAATAGGTTGTGGAATTAGTAGTTTAAAATGGTGTAGTATGAAGTATGATGCCGGTAAAGATTTACAATGTACCTACATATTTTGGTGTCTCCACATCTATGATTGCAGAGTCCTCAAAACCACACAGCCAAATAGTCTGATTATGCAAACGCCTGCGGCCCAGCTGTTAAGATGCTCCGATTGTTCTGTATTCGATTCTAGGAGTGTTGTTTCGGTGCTTGAATATTTATGGAATCTGTTCCGTGTCAGTGGTATAGATTTCCATTTGCAAGTGCCTATTAAGAGGGTCGTCTAGTTTTAAATCTCCATACAAAAAGCGATGACGTTTTTCTTCCCGTAAATGTTGTCAAATTTTCATAATTTTTAGAAATGTTGCAGATACAATGAAGAACTATGCTCGTACGTTTTAATTTTAAAGAAATATTGCTTATGTTAAAAGTTATTAGCGTCTAAATATCCATATTTTTGATCTAAAAACTTCCTCGAGTATTTTAATTTTTTTAAATTTAATTAAACCAAAATACTAAAAAAATAAAACGTACGAGACTAGATTAAGGTGTACTGAATCTAATGAGACCAAAATTGTCTAATTTCGTAAACGTTTGGGGGGGTAAAAACGTTATCACCCGAAACAATATTTCAAGAATAAAATGTAGGCATATGCCTACTGGACTTGCAACTCTCTCTATCGCACGATACGGAGAAGGCAGCGAAGCGTTGTGAAACAGATAGCATTATTGAAAATACCTACTCACGTCGCGTTTCGTCACTAGACGATCCTCTTAAGCTTAAATTCAGATACCTACTATCTAGTCTGGTTCGGATCGGATTGGGATTTGTACATACTTTTTCATCTGTTTTCTTAACCGGTCCTTTCCGTCTACATAATAATTGTTATGGTAAGTGGTAAAAGTTGTTCTTATTTAAATAAATACTTTTGGTTTTATTCAATGATGGAAGCTAAAAAATATGTTTTACGAAGTTTTTCCAAACAATTTTTTGCGCGCTGCGTAATTTATAAAGGGGCCCCAGGATCGCTTTACCTCCCACCATCCTCATTTAAATGATATTAAGGCTCACGTATTCTATAGCAACCCTAAAATCTGCAAGCCCATCGCATTCATATCACAAGAAAACCCCTACCATTTGGGGTCACGTCTCTCAGCAATGTAGAGTAACAGAGAAAATAATCGGCCATCTTCTTAATAGGTGGGTAGCATTTGCCTTATCGCTTCTATGAAGTATACGGCAGAGTTGGCCAGTCTCTTGTGTAACGAGATGAAATTTTACGTCCGCCTAGCATAATGTGGTCGTTAAAGTTGCAAAATATTTAATGAAATGATAAAAGTGTGACGCTCAAACTTTTTTACGACAGTACCTACCAAAGCTCAAGTTAGCTGATATTGTTTTTTTATGACGCACAATTTTAAAGTTTGGCTGGAACACTATGTAACCTTATTTCTCAAATTAAAAAAGCGGTATTCGTATGAATCACTGTCTCTTCTAAATATAACAAAGTCCTTCTGCTGAGATTAGCTGTATGTTCGCACTGATCTCCGAAGCGAATGTATGGATTTTTATTCTGTTTTCACAAATGGATAAAGGAATTCGTACTTCTAACGTTACTTGGAAGTTTAGGGCAAACGCTTCTACAAGTAGATTCCCATAAAAATAAAGTACTTACTATGAAAATGTTCCTCATAATTGAAAAAAATGTATCATAAAAAATGCACCTATAAATCTAGGAAAACTTTGGATACTACTAATATGCTAAAATAATTATTATTAGTATACCAACTTAGTTTTCTGTGCATGGGTTAGGTAACCTAACCTACCTAGTAAAATATGTGTCCCTTTAGCTAGGTAATCGCGAATAGTGTACTTAGCTTATTTTTAATGTTTCACGTAAAAATACACCTATTAAATATAGTAAAATACCTAGGTGTAGGTAGGCTAGGTAACCTAACCTACCTAATAAAATATGTGTCCCTTTAGCTAGGTAATCGCGAATAGTGTACTTAGCTTATTTTTAATGTTTCACGTAAAAATACACCTATTAAACATAGTAAAATACCTAGGTGTAGGTAGGCTAGGTAACCTAACCTACCTAATAAAATATGTGTCCCTTTAGCTAGGTAAATGCGAATAGTATACTCAGTAATTTGTGTGACATTGACGTTCGCATCTAAACAAGATCACTGAAAATTAAATCAGTTGGGACACCTGGCACCTCAGGCGCGAGATCTGGAAGCATCGCCAGTTTAAAGTCTCAGAGGCCAGGAGCCCCAACACAAGTTGAGTGAGTCTGACCTGTTATTTTTTATTTATTTTGTACATCTTGTGTTTATAGCTGCCAATAAAGTTTTTTCTAATTAATTCTATGCCCGTACGTTCTTAGGTGGCATCATAGCTTTCTGCGGTTTTGTTAGCTCACTTCGTAGCCTTATACTGCAAGTGTAGGATCCATTAGTACAGACGATATTCATAATTTGCATTCAGCAAGAATACAATCCTGTAAACTAGCAGTGACCTCCAGCAAGAGCTACGTATATCTCGCCTAATTTTGGAACATCCGTCTAAATTACTACCGGAATATTGTTAATATAATTTCACTACGTTTGGTTACGTTTTCTTTAATTTACACCTATAGTTCGCGCACGAGTTGAATGCAGAGCAAATGTATGGTGACACATACATTTACTCTGCATTCAAATCGCGCGCGAACTTGTACCTATGTACGTCCTTTTTTAAAAATAAATAAATAAAAAAATAAAATAAATCATCATTTATTGGCCAGAATGTTTGTACATAATGATGGTGAAACAATTCAGTCTGTACATTAACATTCAAATAAATTAATAGTGTGCAAATATTGCGTTTCCAAGAAAACCGATAGATAAGTACTTATTATTATAAAATACTAGCTGATGCCCGCGACTTCGTCCACGTGGTTTAAGTTTTTTGTTATTCCCGCGGGAACTCATTAATTTTCTGGTATAAAAAGTAGCCTATGTCACTCTCCAGGTCCTCAACTATACCGTGACTATACCCATGCCAAAAATCACGTCGCTCCGTTGCGGCGTGATTGAAGGACAACCCATCAAACCAATAAACCAACAAACAAACACACTTTCGCATTTATAATATTAGTAAGTATGATAAGTATGATGATACATAGGTAGAGGATCATTGTTGCCTAAATTCTTCACAAATAAAAACTGAAAATTTAATATCATACATAATAATAAATGTTTTGTACTGTTACTAAAACTACTACGACTAAAAATACTATACGCACAAAAATATGCAGTGTGAAAACTGAAGGTAATAAAATAATACTTTCGTCGAATTTATATTCACGTAACATCGAGGCGTAGGACTCGTCGACGACATTCATAAAATTTCGTGTACACTTCAGAGGTAGGGCATACTAGACCGATAATACAGTAAGTAGCTTTAGGGCCCAAACACACTCATAAACACATACTAACTAAACTTTCGTTCCGTGTTTAATTTTCCGGAATAAAATGTAGCCTATGTCCTTCCCGGGGATACAACCTACCCCTGTACCAAATTGCATCGAAATCGGCCAAGCAGATGGGCCGTGAAAGATAGACAGACAAACAGACAGACACACTTTCGCATTTATAATATTAGTATGGATGATGGCGGCAGTGTTTGTGTGAATTGCTAAATTAAAGTATAATTGTGTGAATAACCAGTGTTTCCTTCAATAGTAGGTAAGTAGCTTACTTTATATGGAGCCAATAGCGTGACAGGAGAGATCGACTATCACGAGGTCCCGGGTTCGATCCCCGGCAGGGTCAATTTGGGAATTTACAATTTCTGAATTTTCCCTGGTCTGGCCTGGTGGGAGGCTTCGGCCGTGGCTAGTTATCCTATCGGCAAAGACGTGCCGCCAAACGATTTAGCGTCCCGGTACGATGCCATTATTATCTCATTAAATTGCATTGGAAGTTACAAATCTTGTTGACAGTCGGATGCTATTTCAATTACACGGAAAGCAATCCACTACAGCCCATTAACGTCCCACTGCTGGGCACAGGCCTCTACTCTCATAGGAGAGAGGGAATTAGAGCTTAGACCCACCACGCTGCTCCAATGCGGGTTGGCGGGCTTTAACGACTATTATCATGTTAGTGATAATAACCGGGACCGACGGCTTAACGTGCTCTCCGAGGCACGGGGGTGACACACCGCCAATTTCCTAACTCCGGGCTAGTACTGAGAATTTCTAATGAGAAAAACCCAACACTTAATTATGGCCCGACCCGGGACTCGAACCCGGGACCTCGTCAGCCGCAGTCGATCGGATAACCACTAGACCAACGAGGCAGTCAATACCCCGCAAAACTCAGGTTGGTACCTATAACTAGACGTGATTGGAAAGCAATAAGACGCTGTTATTAGATTCTTGTAGAAAACGAGCGCTCTAAAGGTCTAGCCCCACTTGAGATGCACGGGGCGGCGCGGCACGTAGCTGTAAATATTATTAATTGTATGAGTTTGTACGGAGCTGCGTCTACATCCGTGTCGCATTGCTGAAGTGGGCCCGGCTCTATACAACCTCATACCAAAAATACTTGTTGCTAAGAGACGCGCCGCGCCGCTCCCCTGTATTGGAGCTAGACCTTAAAGTTGCTATAGACGTGCGGACTTATGTCTTACGTCAACTTGATACCAACATGCAGTCAGACTAAAGGCGCCAGCTACACAGACGGAGTGGAGCAGGGCTAAGGCAGGGCTTTGATTTTTTTGAAGTGAAAACTTCTTTAGCCGCGTTGAGCACTTTTTGGTACGGGATAAACTTTTAGATTCGCGTCACCGACACCTCGCTCCGACTTGCTCGCGAACACCGACATGCTCGCGTTGTTACGAAGACAAAAGGTCTTAACAATAAATATACTACTTTCGTAATTAAACTGTAATGTCTTAGTTTTAAGGTGTTTTTTTTTTCAAATTTTAATACTTAAATTCTAAGTTAAAAAAAAAACTATTTGCAAAAATTACATAGGTACATTAATTATACTTTGGCCTCTATCTCCCAAAAAACTGTGTTACGGGAGGAGTAAGTTTTCACTTCTATCGGGCAGTCCCTATGACTGCCAATTTTTTTATCACATTGAAATTATTGAATCGAAGCAGGCGTTACTTTGCGGAAGTCCATGATAATGAATGAACCAGAAGCTTAATTCGCTATAATCCGCCACAGTAGATAAATCTATGTGGTGTAGTGCGTGTCTTCCACCGACAACATGCGAACACCCACCACCCAGCAATTCGCACCGGCACAGCACTACACTACACAAATCCTCCAAATCACTCTCTACGTACGGTTTCACTCCGAAACCGGAGCATCCTCAGGAGATGTTGACTCGACAATCGATGTTGTTCACAATCGTGCATTGTCGAGTCAACATCTCCTGAATAGTAATAATAGTACGGAAAAAAGTGGCTGTGACATACGGACGGACACACAGACAGACAGACAGACAGACAGACAGACAGACAGACAGACATGACGAATCTATAAGGGTTCCGTTTTTGCCAAATTTGGCTACGGAACCCTAAAAAGTCTAATTTATAAACTAATTATAATTTTCCTAATTAATTAATACTTTGAAGATGTTAGGGTTAACTTACTTACTAGGACTTTTCAAATTATACAATAAGTTCTAGTAAGTAGGTAAGTTAAGCAAATTTTGATGATAATTGAACGTCTGGCTGAGCGTTTCTGTTAGTAAGACGTGAGAAGATACGCGCATACAGCCAAAGATAATAGCAGGCTAACTTGGGTCTCGGATAAAGCATGACAAGGCATTACAGTTAAATGAGTGGATAATCTATATAAAAAATTTGTATGCATCTGTCTGCCCGTCTGTCTGTTACTTTTTCATGGTCTATCCATGGTCCAACAAGGTTGCATCCCAGGGATGGAAATAGGCAACATTTCATGACACATCAAAGAATTCTTAATAAAAAAAAGTAAATTTACGCAAAAAATGGGCATTATCTCGTTTTTAAATATAAGTACTCACTTTTTACGCGTTTTATCCATGTTTGGGGAGCGAAATCTGGTTTTAGCGGATTTGCTTTGAATTTTTTCCCTTAATCCACAGACAGACAGAATTTGGGACGGTACTTTTAATCCGTGTAAACATGCATTAGAAGCCGAATTGAGTTTTAAGCGAAGGCTTTTGGGAAAGTAAGTATATTTATTTTTAAGTATTAACCATGGTTACATTTTGCTAGTGAAGTGTAGGACGTAACTACATGCAAATTTATGACCAATCATCACTTCAACCATTGTCGGCTCACTACTGAATACGGGGATGAAAATAATTTCTATAATAAGAATAATTTCTTAGAATGAAAAGGGTTTGGCCATAGTCCACCAAGCTGGCTAAGTGCGGATTGGCACTTTCGAGAAGCCTGGTGGGTCAGGCAGCAGGCTACGGCCGTCATTTATTAATAATCACTCTACAGGCAAAGACGTGTCGCCAAAACGATTTAGCATTTCATGTAGAAACTAGAAAACTATCAGGGTTTCTAGCAGGTTAGACCGCTACATACTCGTAACAATGGACCATGACCATGATAGTATCATCACTTACCACCAGGTGAGATCGCAGTCAAGGGTTAACTTGTAGTGGATAAAAAAGGTCCTCTTGGATTCCGGGGCTCACAGGGAGCTAAGTATATACTATACTCGCTTCTTTGTTAGGTTATATAAAGGCCCGAAAAAATAGACTACAATAAAATAATATCGGCAGAATACAATAAGAAATGCCAAACCGCCAACGGCAATTTGTCCATGAACAGTTTTTGTGTCCATAAATAGACTATCATCGTTTTGGCCAATTTCATAAGGAAAAATATTTTTTCGATATGAACATCACGGGATCGAAACCATATTCGGGTGCCAAATTGGCAATGCCACATCTGCATAACGAATTTACATAATATAGACCGAATGTTATTATGATTATGGAATTGATAACCTTTGACATCACAGAATAGGGAATCTATATATATTAACACATAACCTCGTCTTTCTTTGTCTTCAAAAATTAGATAAAATTAAATGAGATCGCATACAAAGATTATTTCCCATGTATAAAAAAAAATTGCCTAATATTAACACGCCTTAGGACTCGGCTATTTCGACAAAATGTTCTCCACTAACTCAAATACCATAATTTTATAGTACAGGAAGAGAGATCGAGTTTAACACTTTTTTGGCACGTACGATTTTTCCAAGCCAAGGGAACCTACTTCTTCCGTCTCCGTTTCTACCGTCTACCGTCTCTTAAAGCACAATTATTTTAATATTGTTGACGCTCCTGTTTTGGAATTGTAATCCTTATTTTAAGGAGATCAAGGTACGTCAAATAAAACGTCAATTTTAAAATAATAGTGCTTTATGCGATGGTAGTGAGCCCACTTGCCCCCGCATTTTGTCATCCCAAAAAGAACTATGTTCTTATATCGGTAGGATGTACATATAATAGTAGTTTATGCAACTGTCATATAATGAAGGGTATTAAAACACGAGTGTGAGTTTATGAAACGAGCGCAGCGAGTTTCATAATAGTAACGAGTGTTTTAATACCCGTGTTATATGCAGTTGCATACACTACTTTATCTTCACTAATGCAATTTATCAAACAACAAGAGTAAAAGCTGACAATACAAAACACATTGCGAAACATTAAATTCACGCGTACGTGTATTGTCACAGTGAACTTGCCGCCATTAAAATCTAACCAATGAGAGCGCAGCTGCGCGCGCAGGGCCAATCAGGAGCGAGCGCGCGCTGTTCGTTTTTTATTTAATTGGCACAAGATCTTACCAAAGAGTTTTGTGTATGTAAGTTTAGTAGTTTCGACGAAGTTTTCACGTATAACCCAACTGTTTTCAAAAGCCAGCCTAATATCAAAATTTTATACAACTTGTATGAGGATTTTGACATAAGGCTCGCCAGGTTAATTGGTCGCGTTTTATTGATGTTATAATGAGATTTTACGATATCGATGTGGATATTATACCATCATGTGAAATTGCTTAAATTGAGTGTTTTGTTATCTGCGCTATAACAGTAGTAATTATAAGTCAAGTATTGGAAACATAAGTAGAATGTTATAACATTAGTGTAGATAAAGTTTTTTTTATTGCGAGATAGGCTTGCGCTAGACGACAATCATGCCTAATACAAAGCAATGATGGGGTCTATGTTGGGGCGCGCTTTTTTTATTATCCACTACAAGTTAGCCCTTGATTGCAATTTCACCTGATGATAAGTGATGATGCAGTCTAAGATGGTAGCGGGCTAACCTGTTAGGAGCATGGCAGTTATATTAAACCCATACCCATATTCGGTTTTAACACGGCATCGTACCGGAACGCAAAATCGCTTGTAGGCACGTTTTTGCCGGTAGGTTGGTAACTAGCCACGGCCGAAGCCTCCCTCCGGGCCAGACCAGGGAAAATTCAGAAATTATAAATTCCCAAATTTACCCTGCCGGGGATCGAACCCGGGACCTCCGCACGTTAAGACAACAGCGCTATACACACTGCGCCACGGAGGTCGTCGCTTTCCTAGAAGATGCTCATTCACTCTTACCTTGAAGGAACTTAAGGTATACGCGGCAGGGAATACGTGCGCTGGAAGGGCATTCCACATCCTGGCGGTTCGAATCAAGAACGTAAAGCAGAACCGTTTCATTCGAGCTGACTGGACGTCAACCACATAAGGATGCCAACGCTGACGGTTTCTCGCTGTTCTGTGGTAGAAACATTTAGAATTTAGATATTGTGTGAGATTTTAGAAACACACGGACAAACCGTTCATTCCTATAGCATAAAGGAAACAGCATGAAATTCTTGCGCAATATTCTACCTAATTCAATAACTTTACATTGTACTGCCGGCGGTCGAGCGAATTGTTTTGTCCGGAATGGAGTCGGCAGTTCGCCTTTTATTATATTACCTGCTATCATTTCCTTTTGAGGAAGCAAACATTTTATACCGAACAATATCTGTGTATAGCTGGGGTCCTTTGATAAAGCGGTAACGGGAGTTTGTTTGAGAACGTTTAACGAAAATGAATTGAAATCAGCTTTTTTGGTCATACTCGTAACTCACAAGTTAGCATTTGCGATCTCTTCGGAAAACCTTTACTTTAGTTGTACAGCAAACGTACTTTTTTTTAAATTATCAAAACAAAAATTGTTACAGTTTTTTTGGGCAGCACTGCGAAAAACCACGTAGGTTTAAATTGCGTACTCTTTCGTCAACCATCAAAATGTGTAAATTAATGAAAATCCAATAAAAAAGGTCTGCTAAATACATCTCTGGTGGATAGTACAACGTACTGTGACCTATTCTGTGATAGCCTACTAACGGACCTAAAAGGCACACAACTGTAGCAGAGAAAAATAAAAACCAGTTTAAAGAAATAATAATAATATGAGTTTATTGTTTGTCTTTTGTCTGACTTTTTGATATTTTACTCAAACAACAAATGTAACAAAAACAGGCACTACGTTTGGGACGCTCTCAAGCATTTCTGTATACGTTCGTAATCTTTTAAAAGCCCCAATTATGTAAAAAAGCCTCCGGCCGTCTGAATACATTTAATAAACATTGTAACCATACAAAAAGATTGTCTCAATCCCCCACAAGATGTAAACATAAGCCGACGACCTGCAGTCTGAACACTTCAATTATTATTTAAGGGGATATCCACCACAATGGCTTTGTGAAAAGATATTTACTGGGAAGAAATAACTCCAAGAGATAAGATATCCGGGGTCTAACTAGACTGAGCAAACTATCAACTTGGTTTTTCTTGCCATTTTAAAAGGAAGGAATTTCATTTCATTCGCGTTCTTCGTTAATTAAATGATGTTCAAACTTGCCTTCGTGATGGCGGAAGATATTTTTTTTTGATTTCTTATCTTTGGATCTTATTAATATGATTCTTTTCGATTTTATGGAGATCTAAATTGAATCATTTTCATAATATTAGGTTTCTGGTTTTGATATCAATTATTTAAGTATAATTATAGTATTAGTAGTTAAGTAATTAGTATTAGTAGTTAGTAGTTAAGTGTATTAACACACGCTCATGCACGCGCTAGCACAACCACGCGCCCACGCGTTCACACGCGCACACACACACACGCACACACACACACACACACACACACACACACACACACACACACACACACACACACACACACACACACACAGACAGACAAGCAGATGCACTCGTGCACTATTTATTTATTTATCTTGTATAATGTTCCATAAAATTTTCACATAATAATTGTTAGCACACCACTAGTTGTACCACCTTTAAATTAATAATTAACGCATTTAGTTAATTCATTGTAACACCTTTTAGTTTTTAAGTTGGCTGTGCTGTATGTTTTAAATAAATAAATTAAATTAAATTAAATTTACTAGATGATGCCGATTATTAAGTTTTTTTATTCCCTCTTGAATTTTCCGGTGATAATATAAGTTTTTAAGTTTGATGTAGAGAATAAAAGCATAGCAGATTCTATTATTTATTGAGAGACAAAACAAAAAGAAAAAGCCGCGAAAGATATCGCTCTGATTGTGTTTGGGCTGCTGTAATGTAAAGCATGATTACATGACCCAATTAACATTATAAACGAATTTGTAAGTAGTTATGTAGCAGTTTTAGATAGGTACCGTATGATCGTTAGGCACTCAAAATGGTCGCGCTATCGGAAAACGATACTCTACCAACGCTCTGTTAAACCGGCATCATTTTAACATTACATTTTATGCAGGCATTTTTTTAGTTTTTGAAACATCAATGAATAGGAAGCGAACGATGGAATGTCCAAAAAAAAACAACCCTGAAAACCCATCGCATTTAGATGTTTTGTATCGTCCATTCAAAAAATTTCATCCCCTATCCCGAAGGAACCCTCTTGTTGTTCTTTTAGACCATCATAGATGGCTCGCACTGAAAGGTATAGTCCTTTTAGAACGAAAACACAATAGGGGCTGGACAAGACAAGACGCTGGAAGAGTCTTGACATTTCATAAGTAGCACAAATGGGGGATGCCCCGTCGCTCACGTCCGCAGGAACTACCTTCTACCTCCCTGCACGTGTCCCCTGGGTGGTGCAAAACGAGCGACGAACTTACAGGCTAAATAAGCGTTTTTTTAAAATAAAAACGTTTAAATGTACTAAACGCCATACGATTAAATAAATAAGTGGCACAAGTTGTCCTACGGGAAATAAATAAATAAATCATTTATTTAATTTCAAAGCGTGTACCCGAAACGTCCGAGTCTGAGGGAAACGACGTTTTGTTCTGTTCTGTTGGTGTGTGCAGCTTTCTTTCTTTTTCCAGACCCTAGCCATGGGAATGAAGATTGGTATTTAAAAGCGCATAAATTGTCTGGCAGTTTACGTCTGGTGGGAGGGTTCGGCCGTGACTAGTTACCACCCTACCGGCAAAGGCGTGATTAAGCATTCCGTAACGATTAGGGGTGTAGGTTTTATTTAACTGCCATAACAGGTAAGTACCATTTTCGACTGCATCATCACTTACCACCAGGGGAGATCGCAGTCAAGAGCTAACTTGTCCGTAGTGTGTTTCCCCCCTTACATAATTAATTTAAAAAGTAAACAGGGTCGAATCACACTTGACTCCACAGTGTCTCGCTTCATTTTTCAGCCCGACTAAGTTTAATATCAGCTTCCTAAGACACCATGTGTTATTAATGGACACTACTGACACCGCTGACAGGGAAGTCAGCGGACATCTGAAGGCAACTCTGTAAAATGAGTTTTATAATGAAAAATGAATTTAGATTTTTATTTTTAGGGCCCCGTACCCAAAGTAGCAACCTAATCAAATATTACTAAGCCTCCGCTGTCCGTCCGTCCGTCCGGCCGTCCGTCTGTCTGTCAGCGGACGTAACGTGTCAACTGTCTGTTACGTAACTCATGAACCGTTATCGCTAAATAGTTGAAATTTTCACAGATTTGTAATAAACAGACTTGTAAGAAACGTAAATTTTTCGGCGTTTTTGATGTACCTCTTGAACCGTGATAGGTAAACACATGAAATTTTCAAAGAGTGGGTAATACAATAGCTGCTAAACAATAAATAATCAAAATAAAATAAAGTTTTAAATAAAAGGGGGACCCCATACAGTACATTATTAAACTTGTACTCGGAAAGAACGTAATATTAAAGCTGGTATGATGGTACGGAACCCTTCGTGTTCAAGTAAAATTGCGAGTCCGACTAGCACTTGGCCGATTTTTTAATCTCATTTTTTAATAAAAATGTGACTTCAGGTTATAAATATTAAAACTGACGTCTGGGTTTTTATAGGGATGAAAGGAACAAGAAGCTTCATTCGATATAATCCGACAACACAGACAAGTCTATGGTACAACCTGCAGCATGCGATACGCACCTATAGAAGTAATACGTAACCTTTAATCAAATATAATAAATATTATAATTGTGAAAGTTTGGATGGATATATGGATTATGGATGTATGGATGTTTGGTTACTTAATCACGCCCGAACGGCTGAACGGATCTGGATGAACTTTGGCACAGAGATAGATTACAGTCTGGAATAACACATAGGGTACTTTTTATCCCGGAAAACGAAGGAGTTCCCGCGGAAACCGAAAAACCTCAATCCACGAGGACGAAGTCGCGGGCATCAGGTAGTTTTTTATAAAACAAAGCGTCAAAACGGGTCGAACGTCGACTAACGCATTATACTCCACTGGACCCCAATGCGTAGCGGAACAACTTGCTTGGGGGTGAGTGCTCTAGTACGTTATTACATAATACCTCAATGTACGCATCGCCCACCCTCCCGCTTCTGAAAATTCCGGAAAAGCAAAAAACCAAGCACCACCTTCATATTGTGTGGCGGTACCTTGGACGAATTAACCACGGATATCGGCCATATTCGCCTTACCCCTCTAGCCGCGATCTGGGCAGTTACGCCATTAATTATGGTATTGTATTGTTTTTTAATTTTATTACAGTGCTTCACACACGAGGAAAGTTTCTAAACTTACATACATATCAATATTGTATTGTATTGTGTTGTGGTGATCGACTTTTTCATGCATTAGTGTCAATAATTGGGCAGAAAAATGAAAAGGCACTCTCCCCTCGCCCCGCAAAAGTTATTCGAACGTGATTTCATAAATTTTTCTTACGTTTCCAATCCCGTGTTTAGGTATTTCATCCAAGGGCGGTTCTTAAAACCAGACAGAGCCACAAAATAAGCCCAATATGGATATCTCGGTGACTTTTGACCCAATCTGGGCATGTAGGAAATAAATACTACGATAAACTACTTTATACGCTTTTATTATAATGTCGCAAGCATACTGGTGTTCATAATGAGATTTGAAGTTAAATTGTGAGTGTGACGCCACAAGCAGGCCCGCTTCCATTAAAAGTTGCGAGCTAGTTCAAATGGTTTGTACACTAACAAATTGCTGTGGTGACGATTGAAGTAAAGAACTATTACGGTACTAAAACGAAAGCATAATCATTTTTACTACTAAAAGTAAGTCTATGATTTTAAGAGACTCAAGTATTATAAATGTCTTTCCGACTGAATTTCGGCAACGACGACCAATCTCCACAGAGATAGCCATCCTGCAAAGGAGATAATATTATTATCTATACTAATATTATAAATGCGAAGTTTGGATGGATGGATGGATGTTTGTTACTCAATCACGCCGGAACGGATGAACGGATCTGCATGAAATTTGGCACAGAGATAGATTATAGATTATATTCTGGAATAGCACATAGGCTTCTTTTTATCCCGGAAATTAGAGAGTTCCCGCGGGAACCAAAAAAACCTCAAACCACGCAGACGAAGTCGTGGACATCAGCTAAGTTCATACCTAAGTGTTTGCGTCGTCATCTTCTTTACTCTCAAAGTCTGTTTTGACGGAAAATCTGACACGATCGAGAGAGAACAAACGCAGCGCCGACGCGCTTACGATCGAATAAAATACTGTATGCAAGTGATTAACATAAATTTTAATTTGCAATTCAGTCAAACAAACCGAGTTGTCGATACTAAAAACCCATTGTTTTAATTATACTTGTTAATGAGCCTGAATTATATTGATTTAAATCACAAATGAGGAGTTTTACGTAATTTAAATGGTTCTCATGCGATTTATTATGTTTTATTTAGCGTCGGTCGCGTCATCAAATAAATATTATAAATGCGAAAGTTTGGATGGATGTATGGATGTATGGATGTTTGTTACTCAATCACGCCCCAACGGCTGAACGGATCTTGATGAAATTATAAAAGAAAAATAGGTACCTATAATATTAATAGTATGTAAATTATAATTCTACTAGTAATTATAGTAGTATAATATTAATAGTTATTAATAGTATGATGTGCAATAATGAAAAAAAATTAGGGAAAAAAAATTTAAAAAAATTAAAAAATTAGGGAGTTCCCGCGGGAATCGAAAAACCTCGATCCACGCGGACGAAGTCGCGGGCATCAGCTAGTACAAAATATGAATAAAAATTGTGATTTTATAATAACTGAAGCACAAGGTAGACCTATTTTTGGCTTAAATGAAGTACCTGTACTCAAGTTTAAGTTTAACTAAGGATTTTGTGGAATAAATACCTAAGTAGCAGTATTGCTGTATCGTAAATACGAGCACCCGATTTTTTTTTACGTAGCTATCTATAGTAATATAATATTATACCCAAAAAGTCCTGTTTCACAATTTAACGGTTTCGTATCTATACGGTAATGCCAAAATTAACTAGGTAAAGTAGAGATATTTGCTACTTTTCATACCATTCGTCACGAACCCAAAGTTAAGAATGTCCAGTTAGTGCTGACATTAACGATTTCCATACTCAAGCGGTAACAAATAGTTAGCGCAGCGTAGCGTTTGTAGAGCGTTATAAAACTTTATAGTTTACTTTTAACCATTTATGAGTAATTAATTATCAAATATTAACAGTCGACAAATTAAACAGTCGAAATATTTCTACACTAAATTGTACCAAAAATAATAAACGTGGGACAATAATTTTATTATGTGTAATTTTTCATTAGTAACTTAAGAGCGTACATACCCTGAGCCTCTTTTGAAGTTTAGGTATTTATCTCGGGTTTAGGTATATAAAATCCTTTGTCTCGGATAGTCCTTTGTTTGAGCGAGTGAACAGAAGGCGTCGGGTGCAAAGTAGTTTGACAAACCGTTTTGATCCTAATCCCATTTTCAAACGGGCAATTATTTTTTCAATATTTAAAAGAAATGTTTTTAATTCGCTTAACATACGTTTCATATAAAACTTTTTTAAATATAGGTGTATTCATATAAAGAGAAGGTTGCATGATTGTAAGTATAGATGTTTTTAAGTAGGTACATCCATACTAACATTATCTTTGTTTGCTTATTTTCTGTTAGTTACTTATAAGACACATTTTGTACAAAAATAAACAAAATAGTAAAATAAAATATTAGTATTATTTTGATTTTTACTTAACATTATTTACAATATAAAATTATTAGAATTTATATAGTAAATGCTACTATCCATACTAATATTTTAAATGCGAAAGTGTGTCTGTCTGTCCGTCTGTCTGCCTGTCTGCTACGCTTTCCCGGCCCTTCTTTTCAACCGATTTTGCTGAAATTTGGTATAGAGGTAGGTTATATCCCTGGGAAGGACATAGGACTTTTTATCCCGGAAAATTAAGGAGTTCCCGCGGGAATCAAAAAACTCAAATCCACGCGGCCGAAGTCGCGGGAATCATCTAGTATTTATATACATATCACTACGCCAGGTCTTAGTTTTTACCATGCATCGATTGACCGTAATCGTTCGATCATATTAGCATTAAAGTAAAATGAATCTTAATAGTATTGATTTAGAGCTCAAATTCGTGTTTGCATTCACACTGCTCTAAATGGAAAAGTTTCGAAATTAAAATCGGTTGGAATTTGTGACTTTAAATCAAGCCCCTTTGGGCACATTTTACCCTGACTCCAATGTGATCGAACGCTCGATTACGATCAACCGAATTTTCAATGTAAAAATAAACTAAAAACGGGTGTCTCTTATTGGCACTGATCTCCATTTACGGGGATCTACTATTTCAGGCAAAATACATTTATAATAAAAACTTATTAGTTTTTGTTCCATATTTTTTTTCCAAAATTGATCGTCCTTTATAATCTTTTCAATTTTCAAATTAAATTTTTTCCGGTTCAAACCGCAAGAAGACAAATTTTGATTTTGATTTTGAACCTTTTTGATTCCTTGCCTTCGCTAATTGTTCACTACGTAAATATTTCTTTTTTTTAGAAAATCGGAGTTTTAGAACCCATTTCTGAAAAAAAATAACTTCTTTTAATTCGCACGCAATGAATCCTAAAGACAAAACAGTGCAATAAAACTGATAAGCACGTGCAGATGCAGGTGTTTCACCAACATAGGTTTTTGTTTATCATGGTAGGTACCTAACAATAGACTCGCGGGTCAATAGCGATACAATAATAAAAAAGGGCCGGTTCGGAAAATATAAAACACAATCATCAAGTGCCACTCTGTAAAGGATAATCACTTGCAAAAGGTAATAAAACTTTGTTTATCATGGTAGGTACCTAACAATAGACTCGCGGGTCAATAGCGATACAATAATAAAAAAGGGCCGGTTCGGAAAATATAAAACACAATCATCAAGTGCCACTCTGTAAAGGATAATCACTTGCAAAAGGTAATAAAACTTTGTTTATCATGGTAGGTACCTAACAATAGACTCGCGGGTCAATAGCGATACAATAATAAAAAAGGTCCGGTTCGGAAAATATAAAACACAATCATCAAGTGCCACTCTGTAAACGATAATCACTTGCAAAAGGTAATAAAACTATGTAATCCTGCAGGTGTTGCGGTAGTGTACTCAGCTTACCAAAATAACAATAGAAATTTACTGCGTGGTAGTACTAAAATACAGCAACTTTTTGCCGTGCTAATGAGTGTATGGTTATTTGTAAGAAATTAATAATTTTGCCTGACAGTAAAATAAAAACGCGATGCCAAACAGCGCATAAAAATACCATGAAAACCTAATTCAACTTTTTTCGTGATTGACTGACCGACAACGCACAGCCAAAATCGATGAACCTAAATATTTGATTCATTGAGTAGTCTAGGTGTGAACTGAGGAAGTAGGAAAAGGTTGATAGGCTTTATCAAATGTGCAACATAAATAAGTTATAGAAATACTGATTCACATCAGACAATGCCTTTTAAAATTCCAAAGCAGGCAATAAAACTGATAAGCACGTGCAAATTGCAAGTATTGCACTAATGTAGGGTTTTGTTTATTATAATAACAATAGCGATCACGGGTCAATAGTGATACAATAACAAAAAGAAAAGTCCGGTCGACAACCATACTCGTAAAAAAACAATAATCTAATGACGCTCTGTAAACGAAATACACTTGCAAAAGGCAAAAAATACATAATTACAGTTGCGCTAGTATGTATATTCGGTTTACCAAAATAACAATAGAATTTACTACGCGGGGTACAATAAAGTACAAGCTGCACTTTACATAACTTTTTGTTGACGTGATGAGTGCATTGTTTGGAATAAGTAACTTTGCCTGACAGTAAAATAAAACACGCAATGCCAATAAAGCGCGAAATGAGGCCATTTGGCTGACCAACGCTCAGCCAAAATCGATGAACCTAAATAAAATAAATTCCTTGAGTAGTCTAGGTGTGCACTGATGAAGTATTTTGAGTTGACAAACAGACAAAAAAACATGGCTTTTTTGTCAGTGAAATATCCCACATTGGATTTGCCGTGACGTCATACTATGGTCTTATAATATCTCAGTACTCAAAATATGTAGGTTTGCAATAAAGAGGGAACCAACAAAGAAAAACACATCTATCTATCTATCTATTCTATTCTATTTCTATATATATATAAAATCGTTATCTAATCAACGCACAGCTTAAACCGCTGGGGTTAGAAACTTGAAATTTTGACAGTAGGTTCCCTATGTGACGTCGGCGCCCACTAAGGAAGGATTTTTCAAAATTCCACCCCTAAGGGGGTGAAATAGGGGGTGAAAGTTTGTATGAAAGTCCATCATTTCTCAAGTTATATCCATGAAACTTGGTATACGAGCTACCGATTGAAAATGAAGGAATACGTGTTTCACAGTTTTTGAAAATTCTATTCCCGAAGGAGTGAAATAGGGGATGAAAGATTTTATGAAAGTCCTTCATTGCTCAAGATATTCTCAAGTAATATCAACGAAACTTGGTATTTTGGCTTTCGGTAAGAAATAAAGAAGTACGTGTTTCACAGTTTTTCAAAATTCCACCCTCAAAGGGGTAAAATAGGGGTTGAAAAATTGTATGATAGTCCTTAATTTGAAACTTAGCATTTGGGCTTTCAGTTAAATATAAAGAAGTAAGTATTTCACCATTTTTGAAAATTCGACCCCCAAAGGGGTGAAATAAGGGATGAAAGTTGGTATGAAAGTCCTTCATTTCTCAAGATGTGTTACAAGTTATATCAACGAAACTTGGTATTTTGGCTTACGGTAAGAAATAAAAAAGTACGTGTTTCACAGTTTTTCAAAATTCCACCCCTAAGGGGGTGAAATAGGGGGTGAAAGTTTGTATGAAAGTCCGTTATTTCTCAAGTTATATCGATGAAACTTAGTATACAAGCTACCGGTTAAAAATTAAGAAACACGTGTTTCACAGTTTTTGTAAATTTTACCCCCGAAGGGGTGAAATAGGGGTTGAAAGTTTGTATGAAAGTCCTTCATTTCTCAAGTTATAGCCATGAAACTGGGTATATGAGCTGCGGATTGAAAATGAAGACATACGCGTTTTACAGTTTTTCAAATTTCTACCCCCAAAGGGGTGAAATAGGGGTTGAAAGTTTGTATGAAAGTCCGTCATTTCTCAAGTTATATCGATGAAACTTGGTACACAAGCTACCGGTTAAAAATGAAGAAATACGTGTTTCACAGTTTTTGTAAATGTTACCCCCGAAGGGGTGAAATAGGGGTTGAAAGTTTGTATGAAAGTCCGTCATTTCTCAAGTTATATCGATGAAACTTGGTATACAAGCTACCGGTTGAAAATCAAGAAATACGTGTTTCACAGTTTTTGAAAATTTTACCCCCGAAGGGGTGAAATAGGGGTTGAAAGTTTGTATGAAAGTCCTTCATTTCTCAAGTTATAACCATGAAACTTGGTATATGAGTTGCGGGTTAAAAATGAAAACATACGTATTTCACAGTTTTTCAAAATTCTACCCTCAAAGGGGTGAAATAGGGGTTGAAAGTTTGTATGAAAGTGCGTCATTTCTCAAGTTATATCGATGAAACTTGGTATACAAGCTACCTGTTGAAAATGAAGAAATATTATGTGTTTCACAGTTTTTGCAAATTTTACCCCCGAAGGGTGGAAATAGGGGTTGAAAGTTTGTATGAAAGTCCTTCATTTCTCAAGATGTTTTACAAGATATATCAACGAAACTTGATATTTTGGCTTACGGTATAAAATAAAGAAGTACTTGGTGTCACAGTGTTTCAAAATTCCACCCCTAAGGGGGTGAAATAGGGGTTGAAAGTTTGTATGAAAGTCCTTCATTTCTCAAGTTATATCCATGAAAAACTTGGTACATGAGCAACCGGTTGAAAATGAAAAATACGTGTTCAACAGTATTTGAAAATTCGACCCCCAAACGGGTGAAATAGGGGATGAAAATTTGTATGAAAGTCCTTCATTTCTCAAGATAAACTTGGTACCTACTTAGGCTTTCGGTAAAAAATAAAGAAGTATGTGTGCCACAGTTTTTCAAAATTTCACCCCTAAAAGGGATAAAATAGGGGTTGAAAATTTGTATGAAAATCCTTCATTTCTCAAGTTATAGCCATGAAACTTAGCATTTGGGCTTTCGGTAAAATATGGAGAAGTACGTGTTTCACCATTATAGGGGGATTATACCGTGGGATAGTAATATAGGCTACTTTTTATCCCGGAAAATAAAGGAGTGCCTGTGTTGATTGAAAAAAACTTATGCCACGCGAATGAATGACGCTCAATCACACCAGAAAGGTTGAACGGATTTTGATGAACTTTGACAAAGAGTATAGATTATAATAGTCTGGAATAATAGGCTACTTATTATCCCGGAAAATTAAATAGATCCCGCGAAACCTCAAATGAATGTTCGATACTCAATCACGCCAGAACGGCTGAACGGATCTGGATGAAATTTGGTACAGAGATAGATTATAGTCTGGATTAACACATAGGCTACTTTTTATCCCGGAAAACTAAGGAGTTCCCGCGGGAACCAAAAAACCTTAATCCACGCGGACGAAGTCGCGGGCATCAGCTAGTATACATACATGATTGCTAACGACCAAGCCTTCCCCAAGTCGGGCAAAGAAAGGTTCAGTTCAAAACATAAAACAAAACCTATTCATCAAAAAGGTCCGTAAGCGTGGTAAATAATAATAACTACCCAATTGTTTGCATAGCTACCTGCTTTTGCTATCGTGACGACTGTATTTTCATGGTCATAAATAATATCTATCCAAGTGTAAAAGCAAGCAAACATGCGAGCCAAACAAATAAAATTCTAATTTCTAATTTATTGTAAGTGCACAGTAAATTTGACTATTCGAAAGCTCATTGCATAAGTTTACTAACGTCCAATCGTGTGTCTCGATACGAGTCGCTTCACTAGGTGACTCCCGCAACTTCATCTGCGTGATTCATGATTTTTAAATATCTCATGGGCATTCTTATTTTCCGGGATAAAATACCTATGTTTGTCTCCAAGAAAGTAGCTATCTCTGTACCGAATTTCGGGAAAAATTGGTAGATAAACCTTGCATGTAGACAGCTGACAGACCGAAAAAGTAACACACTCGCATGTTTAATATTAGTAAGGATTACAAATTCAAAATTTATATAAACTTATTTATTTAATAAATATAACACAATATCTAATCGCGGGCAGTATCATTCAGAAGTAATTCAAGCCGGAGGTAAACGATCCAAAGGGATACAATAACCAAATCATAATGCAAATCACACCAATAAAATGCCAAGTCGTCATAAGGAAAGAGAATTTCACAACCAAACACAAGATACCGCGCTAATATGCCATGAAAGACAATAAACACGTAACTTTTTTTTTTGAAGTGCTGGCTCATTTTTTGCGCAAAGGATCAGCCTGGCTGCCCAGCGCGGAAATGCAGCCAGCATTCTCGCCACCATTCCACGCGGGCATGGCATTATTAGGTTAGGCTAGCTAGGTTTATTGTTTCTATTGTATTGTTTTCAATAAATTTTACCAACGAGTGATTATCATTTCAGTACATGACATCGCATTAATATTTATAAGGGACGGAGTTGCCAGTCTAGGTAGAGATTGTTGGTCAGCCTTTAAATAATAGTTAATTTAACCACAAGATTTATAAGGCAAGTTTAGTAAAGTAAATTATTTTATAACTGTCTGAAACACACGACCTTGTCTGAATTGAATATTCAAATTCTTATTTACGAGTAAATAATTAAGTAATATAACTATAAATATCATACACGTTTAATATAAAGTATAATATACAAACCTTAAACTGTTTAAAACAAAATAATTTTCAACCATCAATAAGAAAAAGCAGCCAGTATTAAAAATGCCTACTATTGAGAAGTGACAATCACACTACAATCTCAGGTATATGCTACGTATATCATTTTGAGTTGCGGAGACAAAAGGCGTTACGTCCACCCTCTGAGAAGCCTCGGCTACGACTAGTTTTCCTAGTGCTTGATCACGCAGTTTTGTAGTGTGTTACAAACTTATTTTTGGATGTAAATTATTGTTAATTATATATTTTTTTTTGCTTAATATAATTGAAGATATGTCTTACTTTTAGGAGTACTAATTTATTTTTACAAATTAAGCCAAATAACTTCCTAAAATGAAGGTTATATGTGTCCTTAATTTCATCAAATTAAATCTTCTTTGTTTTGAATTTTATAATACAAAGGATAGCAAATTAATAATTTTTATCTTCAACTATAGTAGTTCAGGACCTTATACTCAATAAAAGTATCTCTTTGTGTGACCACAACGAGTAAATTTGGATGTTTGCTAACGTCAAACTTTACATAAAAATCAAGATTAAATAACAGCTTCTTGGTATTTTCGTAATAAGGAACAATCTATTGATTAATTTCAAAATGTTGTCAGTCATTATAGTAGATCAGAGAATTCCCTACAATTTGGTATGAATAAGTTTTGGTTTAATGCAGGGAGTAACAAAATATCAGGGGGCAAAAAAGCTAAATATAAGGGTCTACCCTTGCAGCTCAAGCTCAGCTCGAATGTATAGTCTTAAATCATCATAATTGAAGCTCATTTACAATTTTAATTAATACACTGTATTTTATTATGAACTATTTGATATGTTTCAAAGAATTAATTAATACTATTGTCATGTGTGGAAATGTTGCAGGTTGCAGCAGAATAGACCAGTTTTGGTGAATTGTAGATGAAGTTGACAGTTGATTAGGTGAAGAAGACAATTAGGAACAATTTTTTCACATTGCACTGTCCGTCTATCAGCTCTTCCATCATTATTATTAATATGTAAACGAAATGGCCTTTTGCCTATTAAGTAATACTAGCTTTCAGTGGCGAAAGGTGGATATTTTAAAACGGGAAGCCAGATTTTAGCCGGATGCTAGTAGCATTCAATTCATTTAGTTAAGTATCAAATAGACTTTTCACTAAAATTTATTTTCACTTCTTACTATATTTTTTTGTCAAGGTGTCTTGGACCGTTACCAAGGTATAACAGGAACTGGTAGTCTAAACTCATGGGATCGAGTTCTAACTTCGAGGCCAACCACTTGTAGTCATTCTACCTACCAGACCAGACCAGAGACAATTAAGAGATTATAAATTTTGAAATTGCCCCTGCCAGAAATTGAACTTGAGACCTCTCACTTAAAAAAAAGACTACGGCGGTTACCACTGCGTTAGGGGTCGTCAACCCTCGTCCCTCAGGTATTTCTTGGAAAAAAATAAGTTGTAAACTTATTTATAATAGGCCAATGTAGACATGAACGCAAATATGAAATAAATAAATTGAAATAACAATTTTATAAAACAAAATGTTTTTTCTTCTACGTGGGTGTTAAATTCTATCAATGTTAAGTCTCAAAAATTTTTACGAAATTTGGAACAGAGAACATTTTTATCGCAAGAAATCAAATCGAATCGAGTAATTCTTACGAGGGTTTTCAAAAACCTAAATCCACGCGAAAGAAGTGGGCAGTATCATCTAGTTTTAAATATTACACTAGAAAATAGAGCCATTAGAGAACATACTGATCTATTTTTACCACATGCTTTTATAGAAAGAAACCGATAAATATATTTCTATCTAAGAATGTAAAGGAAAAGAAAAGATCAGACTAGAAGAAATACGATATCGAGTATGAAAACTGCAGATAGTAAAATAATACGATTTCCCTCCGCGAATTTATATTCACGAAACATATACACGTAACGGGAACACGGGATGCGCTTCCGAACTTCATAAAATTTTGTGTACGTTATGCTTTATGATGTGACAAATATGAGCCAAATAAAATGCCTAAGCAGTTATGCAATATTTTTGATCATAGAAAGGGAGTTAAAAGAAGCTTTACGGCTTGGCGCAAACGGGCCACATCACAGCCACCGGCGACTGTCGCGCTAATAACACTACTGTAACGCATGGCCGCATAATTCCTCAGTGTTTGAAGACCAAAGTCTTCGAACAGTGAGCGTTGCTTGTGATGGCATACGGATCCGAGACAGGGTTCTAACAACCATGCGTCGGATCATCGGATGGTCTATCATGGGCCTGATTACAAGGCTCAGGGTCACTCAGCGAGCGATGGAAAGGGCTATGCGATGCTATAGGAGTATCTCTATCCTATCCCTTCGTGATCAAATCAGAGCTCCGTAAGAGAACCAGAGTCACTAACCTAGCTCGACGAGCTGTGAAGCTGAAGTCGCAATGGGTAGTATGTTCGAAGAACCGATGGACGTTGGATGCACGTCCGTCCGTCCCCCACTAGATGGACGGACGACATCAAGCGAGTCGCAGGGAACCGCTGAATCGTAGTGTAACTTTAACCGTCTAATAATATACAATTGGCCCTTAGTAAACTAACTAATTAACTACACAACAAACCAGCGTGCTAGCTAAACCGACTGCAATATTTTAATTTGGCACTCCATAAATTTCTGTCCACGAGTGACCGATTAGCTCAAAGCATGTTTGACCTTACTGGAACACACTGACTATAAAATGTCGCTCGAATAAAAGTTGCTTTGCCTTGTTTCATACTTTTTCAGTCCCGTGGGAAATCCCTGATTTCCGGACACGGAATGCATGATAACTCTGTACCAAACATTAAAATCGTTTAAACAGATTGGCCGTGGAAAGGTAACATACACATACTTTTGCATTAATTATAAAATTAATATTAACTTAATAAGCCTAGGAAAAAAGCAATCCTCCTACGTTGGATACAGACTTATTTGAAACTTGGCTGCAGTGTGTTAAATAACTTTAGAACAATTAATAACAAAACTAAACAAACTTGGTTATTGGCAATGGCACTAATAGCATGGATAAAAACGCATGGAAAATAACGTTGCACACTTAAGACTATCCTAGACTGCATCATCACTCGTATAAATGGAATGAAAAAACCGTAACGAATGGACATATTGTCAGTGTGTTTTCGCCCTAAATTTAACGGCTGTATGTCACGCAACTAATCTCAAAGTAAACGAAGACACCCCAGCAACGGTTTAAGTTCGCAGTCAGTTTTCCCGCTTCATTTTTCACTGCACTTGAAGTTTAATATCAGCTTCCTAAGACGCCATGTGTTATTAATGGACACTAGGCTGCGATGATAGGAACGTAGGTAGGCGTTCTTTATAGTCAACTTGCTGTAAAATTAGATTTATAGTGAAAAAATGTTCTTATTCAGATAGTTGTTGTAATTATAGCATACCTACTACATTATTATCTCTCTGCCTCGTATTCCTCATTGCTGAGGATCGTGACCCCTTTCCATTAATTACATAATGGCAGGGCTTTTCTTGGGATAACAATGTGATGGGTTCCCAGGTCCTGCCGCATAGGACTCGACTATTATTATCAGATGTTAGTGATAATAACCGGGACCGACGGTTTAACGTGCTTTCCGAGGCACGGAGGAAACGAAAAGGCCAAATTCGTATTTCTAAATTTGGTCACCCATCCAGTTACCGACTTGGGTCAACGTTGCTTTCGTTGCGTTGCTTGCGTTACGTTACGTTGCGTTGTTGAGTTTGTAGAGCTATATTGAAAAGATATAAATGTAAGTATTTGTTACCGCTAGAGTAACAATTAGGTACAATCGACTAATGCGTTGTCGGAACTAGGCCACTCCGCACTCGTCCCTCTACAGTCTACATTATTTATTTTCTACTAAGTACATTACTATACCACAACGTTAGTATAAATAATTATCCTTACAGTGGATCGACACCATACAAATTGCAGACCACAGGCTCACTTCCTACACCTTCGGACACCTTCGTAGGTACATAATTCCAAGCTACACACTAAATAGATGTTTGTATGTTTACGCAATTATCAAGGGTTTTGATTCCTGCGGGAACTCTAATTTTCCGAGATAAAATGTAGCCATGTGTTAATCCAGGTTGTAAGCTATCACCATTCCGAATTTCAGCCAAATCAGTTCAGTCATTATGGCATGAAGGAGTAACAAACATCGATACACACAAACATACAAACATTTCTATTAACTTTCACTCAAATTATACAATCATTACATTTTATAACCATTAAAGTGATTTCCTTTAAAACATTCGAAGATTCAAGAATATCGCTTTCCAACCTCGAGGACTATAACTTTGAAAGGCATTTATTACTGACTGTATGTCGACTGAAATGACATTCATTCCTTTGAAAGAGTAAGAAAAACTAAGACAAGATGCAGAGATGTCTTTAAATTTGATAGTTCTCAATTAAATTTAGCTTCAGCTTCCCATTTTTAATTAGAACCTACAAGGCATTAAAATAGAATGAGTAATACTAAAATTCTACATCAATGCTACAAGGTCTGAAAAAATTTTTATTTTATCAATTAATAAAATAGATTTGTAGGTTGTCGATGGGCCAAAAACCGATACCTACGCTTTTTTAAGAGGCAAAACACACTAAGGACGAGGAAAGACAAAACGACGTTTCGTCCTGTCACCTAGTGTGCTCGCTGCATATAAATATCTAAAAGTATATGGAGCGAGAATGATGCGATCTTTTCGGTAGTGTGTTTTCTCTCTAAGGTCTCTATTGCGCACTATAAGAAAATTTCTTGTACATTGTTGTGTAAATTGTGTGTCTTATAAGAAATGTCTTTTATAAGACATTGGAAATCTTATAATGCGCAATAGGGCTAATACATAGGCTTTCCATTACATATACCTAAATTCTACATCAATGCATATAAGTCAATGAGGCTTTGCGAACCGGCGGTGCCAGAGTCTCAAGACTTTTCATTTAAAGTGCACAAGTTGCCCTATTTACGTGAAATGAATAAATCAAACCATAATATATCATATTTTATCATTGTAAAATTCATAATAAGTATCTACATGATATAGTTTCTGAATCTTCAATTAATGCGTTTCTAGAAAAATAATTAGGTAGGTACGTAGGTATAAACATGTTATATCAAAAGCAAGGAAACCGCTTAAAATTCATGGCAGCACCGGCATACAAAATTCACCACTAACCGAAAACTGCAGGTTATTTCCTTAATTCAGGCTAACCGTCTTTGTCGCTGGAAATGCGAAAGAAAACATCCCAAAACTGCATAGCAGACGTTGGCATATTACCTACTTAACTCCATAATAATGGTATTCGCGGTACAACCTTCGGAAAATGTCATTGGTTAATGGATGCGTGCAAAGAAAAATCAACCATAACATTTACGTCACAAAGTTTCAATTCCCATATAGGTTATATACCTTTTTAAAGGTAATGTTTGACTAGTATGTTTTCACCTGGAACTGTTCCAAATGTTCTAAGCTCGCTGTGGTATACAGAGTTTACCAGCGATAATGTGCTTTTATTAATTTCAGAAAACACATTTTCCTTAATTCGGTATCCTATCAATGCTATTAAGAAGACTATATTTTGATAGCAAAATAATTTGCTTTTACACAAGGTTAAAATATCCATTAAAACTTAAAATTATGCCCCTGAGAAAAGCTTACCTTTGTAGATTATGTAAATGATATTGCATGGACTGCAGGTTAGATCATAATAATTAATTACTTTTAATACTTATTATTATTATACGATTTAAATATTGGTGCGAGATCATAAATGTGAATAGATAGTAGATTATTAACCAAGGGGATAAAGCAGTGTCTTCTGTCGCGGGTGACGATTTAAATCGCGAGCGTAACGAAGGACTCGTGGTTTACTCCCGAGCGTAGCGAGGGTGTTGCGAGGGATTTAAGACGAGTCCTGAGTGTAGCGAGGGATTTAAGTTCACCCAAGACTAAGACAGCTTTATCACCGAGGAAAATACTCTACTTTTCGTACCATTTGCGAAAAAATTAACACAATAATAATATGAGATAAGCATTTATTAAAAATAATGACAATTAAAAGTAAAAGTTAACATTCGAAACATTGATCCAATTATTGATAGAGAGAGTTACATTTTTGTTTGGTACATTTATTGTTGATGAGTTGATTTGAGTATTTCTTTGTTCTTGCGTCTGAGGAACTTCGTTTCAATGTAGATACTAGATAGTAGATCGGAGATAGTGGTGGTGGTGCATCGTGCAAACTTAACGTTTATGTATTTGAAGAAAACAAAAACGCGGCAAATTCCTAGACTAATATTTTTTTGTCGGAAAAGCAAAGGCATCAAGCTCATACGACCTCGTCGGTTTTCGTAATTTTATCTAATAATCATAACTGCATAATAAATGCGTATTCCTTTTTCAAAAAGATGTATGCTATAAATACAAACTCAATGTTGTAAACACAGATGTAGTTCAGTATAAATTTCGGTAAGTATTCCAAATTTAAATCACATTCTTCCCCTAGAGGATGAATGAAATTCAGTACAATTTTCTTTCCCTGTTTTTAACAGATTAAAAATGACTATTGTTATGTTCGCTTTTTGTGGCATAGAATGTCACTTTTTTAAGCAAGTGGTACGAAAAAAATATAAATACTGTATGAATAGTGTATAAAGTAATCGGTCATTTTAGGCATATTATATACTCTTATATTGGGTACCGTACCAATAAATAAAAGTCGAAGTTTTTTAAGTAGGTACTTAGGCTACTTTTTACTTTATTACAAATTACTTATCATACATAAAAAGATTGATTAAAAACAAATTCAACTTGAATCAGATAAATTTGTTATTATTAAACTTATACTACTTTAGCTTAAGTAACAAAATAGTGAGTATTAACAAATAACCGACAATAACAAAACAAAAAATACAGCTGCCATAAACATTTCAAAGTTAAAAGTTACCAGTTTAACTTAATTTAATTGAACCAAAAAAAAGTTGAGTATTAATTGCTGATACAGATGGACCACACCACACAACAGCAAAATATCACCCATGGTCACCTGTGTTCTTGCTTTCCCGTCTGAAATTGCTTTATGCTGCAACTAAAAATTCGCAAGGGTAACAATATTGGTTGCGTATCTTCGGTGTTGACTGTTGTCACATGTGGAACAGAGATAGGTACTAGGTGTGAATGTACCAACGTAATTTTCCTAATATAATTTGGTTGAGATTATTTTGCAGTAGACGTGGCTATGGCACGTTATAAAGGACTCTAATAGATTTCCACATCCAATTTTTCTGTCGTCTTTTCTTCTAGTATGTTGAATGTACCCTTTTTCTCTTCCCTGCTCTTTAATCTGTCATAAATGCTTTCAAACAGACCTGGTGGATACTGACGATTCTTGTCGTTTCTTAATTCTTTAAAGTATTTCTTTATAATTATCAGGAATATTATAATGAGGCCTGTAAAAGAAAAATTGTTTTCAGAGTTAAATAAATCCATAACGTATATTATACTAGTGGGCCCAGCAGACTTTGTCCTGCCCTGAATCTAGAATCCAGTTGCAGCGCCACCGGCAATTACCGGGTCTAATTGTGAATATAAACTATCCCGGAACCCATACAAACACACAAAAAATTCCATCAGAATCGGCCCAGCCGTTCTGAAGTGGTGCGCTTACATATATTCGGCAATTTATTTTTATTATTAAGCGTATTAAAAAAAAGCTTCCTCTTTTTTGGAAGTCAGTTAAAAATTAACGTGTGTGCTCGTTCGTTCTTTTCCAAACGCATTGGTATGAGGTATCGTTCATCTGATTCAGTACTGGTAGACCGTACATTTTTTGTTGATACTTGCGTGAAGGTTTTTGACAGTACAACAACGCTACGGCAAACAAAGTAAGAATTAATTTTTTTTTCTATCTAAATTTATACATATAAAAGGAAAAGGTGACTTCGGCTTCAAAATTTCAACTGAGAAAGCAATTGGAAAGTACGAGTATGTTAAGTGTAAAAGTTATGAAGTTATTTTTGAGAAATATCCTGTTCAAAGACAAAGGTTCTTTAGAAAAAGAACGTGGGTAGTAAATATATCCATAATAGCACATCTACAATATTATTAACGTTCACTTACAATAACACATATCTTTTTTCGTCATCTTTACATCTTATTAGGGCATTATTAGGGCCTAGGTATTTCCTATTTTGACAACCTCTGGAGAAGCCGCGTAGGTACGATTCCCAGCCCCTAGTTACCACTCTAAGGGTAAAGACATGCCGCAAAGCAATTTAGCGTTCCGGTACTAAACCAGGTATAGATTCAAGATTCATTGAGGTTACGTAAACCTGCCATAGTTTTTATAAGTTAGCCCGTTTATAACACAGACATAAAATTAAGATCGAGTCAAGGGCCATCTTTTCAATAAAAAAAAAAGAAAGATAATTAACAGTTATAATAAAATACTTACAGACATCTATAATTTTGTAAAATATATCGAGAATGGCATCATTATAGGACGCTTGAGCGAAAAAGCTAGATAATTGGAAGACCAGCTTTATTATCGTTACGAGGAAGAATGTTATTATTGGCCCTGGATCTGTCTGTAAAAGACACGATGTAAAATTATAACTTAATATATTATAGTGGTGATAGCATCGTGGTTTAGCAATTTGACCTCCTCAACGGGGGTTCGATCCTCGGGCACCAGTACTTAAATTTAACTTTGGGTTCGTCGACTCTGCCCCATCAAGGCGCCCATCAAAAAAATTTCATTATAGGCTTTGCTCCACTTTTTCCTTTTAGTAGGGAAGATTACGTCAAAGAAAAACTCATAGTGGGATCTGCCCCACCAGGGTTGCCAAGGTAGAGTTTAGTAGGTAGTTAGTGTTTTAAAATAAAGTTAATATTAAAGTTTCTGCCCTATATTTTGCTTTAACAGCGAAGGAAAACATCGTGAGTAAACCTACACGCGTTCATTCATCATAACGTTCTCAAAGGTGTGTTAAGTCTGCCAACTTGGCCAGCGTGGTGTACTAAGGCCAATTCCTTCTCATCCTGAAAAGACTCGTGCTTTGGGGTGGTCCTGCGATGAGTTGGGTAGACAAAGGAAGGCATGGCTATAATACTTATTGGCTCATTCTACGCGCAAAGGATCGGCCTGGTTTGCTAGCTTTAAGATTTACGTAAGTGTTTTTCAATAAAGAGTTAACATGCAGTATGCATGAATTAGTATGAATTATAAAACTGTTACCCGACTATGAATAATTTTAAAAGGCGTCGAGTTTTTTCAGACGTAAAGGCTGTCATATCGATTTTTTTCGTGTGTGCCTATGCTACCCGGACCATAATAACGAATCGATTGACATGTCATTCATCAAAATCGACCTTAGTAATAAAATTCTACATCAACGGACTTAGTAGTTTAGGCGCTATGGTAAAATATACATAAATACAAACATACATACATATTACATACATAGACTGCTAAAATCATAGCCTTGCCTTTTCTTTCGTTGTCGGGTGAAAAAATCAGTACTCACCTTATGCACAGCAGATATGAAAGACATAACGAAGTTGAGCCATATAATATTAACCACGAAGTAAATCATATCCGTTGGTTGAAGATGCGTTATCCCTCGATAGCAAGGAGGATCTCTTTCCGGCAGCGGTAAATATTTAACAGACGAAGTAAAGTGGTAGTTGAATATGAGTGGGAAGGAGAAAAAGCCGTGAACTCCAAAGTTTATGATAAGCAGAACTGGTTCGTGCCATCTCCATTGCACAGCCCGGAGCTGAAAATATAAACATCATCCTAATTATGTGCGAAAGTGTGTTTGATTGTCCCCAGACTTTACCTTTTTGTTTATTGCGAGATAGGCTTGCGCTTGACGACAATCATGCTTAATACAAAGCAATGATGAGGTCTAGGTTGCAGCGCGCTGGCCTAGAAGACATTCACTCTTGCCTTGAAGGTACATCCATAATAATATTATAAATGCGAAATTGTGTCCGTCTGTCTGTCTGTCTATCTGCTACGCTTTCCCGGCCCATCTTTTCAACCGATTTTGCTGAAATTTGGTATAGAGGTAGGTCCCGGGGAAGGACATAGGCTACTTTTGATCCCGGAAAATTAAGGAGTTCCCGCGGGAATCATAAAACCTTAATCCACGCGGACGAAGTCGCGGGCATCATCTAGTAAGTTATACGTGGCCGGGAATACATGCGCTGGAAGGGTATTCCACATCCTGGCGATTCGAATCAGGAACGTAGAGCAGAACCGTTTTGTTCGAGCAGACTGAACGTCAACCCCATAAGGATGCCTTCGCTGGCTCTAAAACCTCTAACTTTTCGGAGTTATGTGCCTTCTAAGAAATTAATTACCACTTAAACCTGCTTTAACGGTGAAGAAAAATATCTTGAGGAAACCTGCAAGCCCAAGAGTTTTTCATAATTCAAAGGTGTGTGAAATCTGCCAGTTCACACTTAACCAGCGTGGTGAAACCTTTTCATTCTTAGAGAAGAATAGTGCTCAGTAGTTTATCAGCAAAGGGTTGAAGTTATTATGAATACTTATATAAAAATACTTACGGTGTCCTTGCTTATTTCACATTGAAAGCCATTGGTCAAAATGTATACAATTATCACATGGAGCAAAATGCTGAACAGGCTGGCGATCTAAAAGCAAACAGTAGGTAAGAATTAACAGACATACAAACATATTTTTTTATTTTTAGAACGTAAGTTCTTAGTAAAGATAAAACGTGGGGATCTGAGCTGGAAATATCGTACGTTACAAAAACGTCAAGTCTGTCTCCCTCCCTCTAGTCAGTCAGTCACCTATTCCTTTTATATATTCAGTTAAGAAGAAGAATATTTGTAGTTATTACCAGATGCCAGTATCCGATGATTAAACATATTGGTCGGAGTTGAGACTCGAAAAATCTTTTTACGGCTTTCCATATTGCGGTCATTTTTCGGTGAAAATCTTCCATCAAACAAAATCAAAAGCTGTAATCAAAAAATAAATAATTCTCAGAGTAAAAGAACAGATTGTGCTTAGTAGACAGCCAGATAGACACACACTTTTTTCATTACAATATTAGCACGATGGCGGATGGACTGTATAGGTACCATACTAGCAGATGCCCGCGACTTCGTCCCTAATTTTTCGGGTTAACAGCCTATGATAACAGCCTATGACACTCACAAATAATGTGACTTTCTATTGATACCAGAATTTTCAAAATCGGTTCAGTAGATCCAGAGATTACCCCCTAGAACCTCACAAACTTTACCTCTTTATAATATTAGTAAAGAAAAGACCTACCTATATACTTATTTCCAATCAAGCAACAAGGTATACCAATATAGGTATTTCACTCACCTACAGTTTTGTTATAATATTATGAATTATACGGATTAGAAGACACAAGTTGTCAAGTCTTGTAAACAACGATAACTCACTGCGCATTCTCCCTATACACACTATAGTCTGTGCTGCGCATACGCAGGCGCCACTAAATACGTCTAGTCTATTCGCTTGAAAGCAAAGCCAACGATCTCTATAAACTAAAATTCAGCGATTCCTAAAGTGTGTTGTCACCAGAGTTCCTCGGAATTATTTATTTTTGCCTATTTAACAATTCTACAGCTAGGTAATACAAACATTATTTTGATAAACCTATGGATAAACCTAAAATTATATAATAGGTAGTAAAAAATGCCATCCGATTTAAAGAAAGTTCTTGATGAAGCTATAAAGTCGTCCCCTTCATTCAAGGTTGTTGAAAAATTAATTGTGATTTGCTGAGCGTTTCCAGTTTCCACTACCTTAAAAGAAAGAGAAAAGAAAGGAAATGTGTTTTTATTTGATCACTACATGTGGTTTTAGACTAATTATAATTAATATTAAGTAGATATACTTAGTAATATGTGACCAAATAAAGGTTTCCATCTCAGCATCATGCTGCAGCAGACTGCAGCGCTGGTTTTCTTGATTATAACTGAAAAGTTTAGGAACCCCTGAACTAAATCAATAAAGTCTTGCCAGTGCGCAGGCCATGATCATGTGCCGGCACCATTCCGGTTTGGTTCATAGAATATATCGTCTCCCATTGAACTCGTTTTGCATCGGTGATACTTGCCATCACGTGTTGAACTGAGATATTAATTAACTATTTTACTTTTATATTTTAATCGTTTTGCATCCAGTGACAAGTCAAAACATACTAGCACGTTCCGCTTACGAAACAACTTACTAAGTTTATACCAGGTATATTAATTTACTCTATGGTTTGTGCTTTGTAGTGTTATACGGGAAATTAAAACGAGCTTGTACAAAGCATTACTGCTTCTATGGTCCTCGAGTCTAGACTTGGCAACACTGGTCGGGGATACATACAATATTATGTTTGTATGAGTTTCTTTATTTCACCATAACTTCTAAATGCCTGAACAGATTTTGATGTCTGGGGTATCGTTAGAATCCTTACATCCTCCAGAGTGACACGAATTATAATTTTTTTGAAAAAAGATAATTAAATATGGCAGGGCATCCGTGTTTTTAATTTTTTTAATTATGTTCACTTGTTTCGATTGGATCAGACCTGTGGAAGTTTCTCACATCCCTTTATCGATTAGAAAAGAGCTGATGATGGCTGAACCAATTTTCATTAATTATATCTAAGAACACTCTCGATAAAGTCACCTTTCAAACAAAATAAAATGATATCAAAATTGGTTTATCCGTTTGGGAGCTACGATGCCACAGACACACATATAAATTCTACGTTAAACTTATAACACCCCTCTTTCTGCGTCGGGGGTAAAAATGACTAAATGGTCCTTATCTCAAAAATCTGTGGAACTTGGAAAATTAACCTCCGGGTCGGGTTATAAAGCAGACAAAACAGAGAGCTGTACCGGTCGCCCTGTAATCAGTGGATGCGGGTACTTTGCAACTTGTTCGAGTCACAGATTAATAGGTACCCGATACCGAGCTAACTAGTAGGAAAGCGGAGATTTAGAATACCAAGATTTACCTGGACTGTGACTAAGTATGTTCCATTTAAAGTTTATAACAGTGTCAAAGATAATTTTGACAAGGTTAATTGGTTTCATCGCTTATTTTTTCTTAGTCGTCGCCACTATGGATTTCAGGATGCTATATATGAAGATCCCATGGGATCTTTTTGATTTTCCAAAACAAAAAGTAGCTGTACTTTCGAAAGACTTTTCGCAGTACGTCTCCGAGATGCAAGCTATTGCGGTTTTATAAATGTCGTCAAAATGGGTTAAGCTGGTGGGCCGTGAAAAGAGCGTATTTGTATTTGAGCTGTATATTTATATTTTAAGTATTATTAATTTAATGGGGCTGATTCTGTAGTTCACAATCTCTAAACTAAACTAAAATGGCAGCTTTAAATCTAGTTCTGTCCCTTTCCGTAGGGAGTATTATGAAAGGGTTAGCAATATTTGTAATTCTCTAATTTTAGTTTAGTTTAGAGATTGTGCACTACAGAATCAGCCCCATTGTATTGATTACTGCTAATCGGTCCTTTGTGCCTTTAGTCTGTTAAAAAAACCAACGAAATAAAAAACGATTAAGTAATAAAGAAGCGTAACTAACTAAGCTCAGAGCTTTCTGCCAGTTTTAATTTTTTAATCTCCGTTATTCAATTATAGTTGTCCTATTCTGAACACATCGCCGACACACAGCATGCAATTTGCGAACTCGGCTACGCCAAATTAAATGAACCCCGTCTAGAATAAGCGCAGCTAGTCCAAATTTGTATAAACGCTCGTACAAAGGTAAGGTTTTTGTCACATCACGTTCAATACGATTGAACCAGGGGGTCTACAAGAGTCGTCGTCATCGTCGTCTCAACCGATACACGTTCTAGTCTGCTGCAGGGCTAGCATGGGCCGGAGATAAAAATTTTATCCCCCGATTTTATCCACTGACAAGAGATAAAATTAACTTATCCACTTCTCAGAGCACGGCAACAGGGGAGAGGAGAGAGAAGTTTATCCCCGTTTGACATTTCACGGGGACTCGGGGGATTATTTATCCACCGTTATTTAGCGTTTTTATTTATTTATTTAGGAATAAAAATTTTATCCTTTCCTCGGGGAGAAAATTGTCTCGGCCCATGCTAGGGGGGCTGGAAGAAAGTCTCCTGCATGGATTTCAACAGGACACGGTTTAGTTGGACCCTCAATTTCGAATAATTGGAAGAACCAGTTTGGGAGCAAGTCCCGTACCTCGAAAACGCGTAAAGCTATCTTCGACCCTTTGCCTAATTTATTTCTAATTGTGCCGGACTTTCCATCTCATCAGGTTTGTAAAGTGAACCTGTGTTTGCGTACAAACTCTGTGATGTGCATATTATCTATATCTATACTTATAATAAAACTGTAACAGGTCCAATTCTGTACATTGAAGATATTTTGAAATTTTTTTTTGGAGGGCACTCATTATTCGATATTGAAGCCAAATCTGTAATTTTTTTCATTTTTGTTTGTCTGTCTGTCTGTCTGTCTGTCTGTATCTTGGCCGCGCATCACGCCAAAACTACTGAATGAATTCAAACGAAACTTGGCACGATTTGAGCCCATACTACGAGGTAGGACATAGGATACTTTTTATCCCGAAATTCTACCCCCGAAGGGGTGAAATAGGGGTTGAAAGTTTGTATGAAAGTCCTTAATTTCTCAAGTTATAGCCATGAAACTTGATATATGAGCTGCGGGTTGAAAATGAAAACATATGTGTTTCACAGCTTTTCAAAATTCCACCCCCGAAGGGGTGAAATAGGGGTTGAGAGTTGGTATGAAAATCCTTAATTTCTCAAGTTATAGCCATGAAACTTGATATATGAGCTGCGGGTTGAAAATGAAAACATATATGTTTCACAGTTTTTCAAAATTCCACTCCCGAAGGGGTGAAATAGGGGTTGAGAGTTTGTATGAAAATCCTTAATTTCTCAAGTTATAGCCATGAAACTTGATATATGAGCTGCGGGTTGAAAATGAAAACATATGTGTTTCAGAGTTTCTCAAAATTCCACCCCCGAAGGGGTGAAATAGGGGTTGAGAGTTTGTATGAAAGTCCTTAATTTCTCAAGTTATAGCCATGAAACTTGTTATATGAGCTGCGGGTTGAAAATAAAAACATATGTGTTTCACAGTTTTTCAAAATTCCACCCCCGAAGGGGTGAAATAGGGGTTGAGAGTTTGTATAAAAATCCTTAATTTCTCAAGTTATAGCCATGAAATAGCATTTGGGCTTTCGTTAAAATATGAAGAAGTATGTGTTTCACCATTATAGGGGGATTATACCGTGGGATAGTAATATAGGCTACTTTTTATCCTGGAAAATTAACTGAAAAACTTATTCCACGCGGACGAAGTCGCGGGCATCAGCTATAAAGAATATACCTACATACTCGTACATACATACATACATACATAGGCTACTTTTTATCCCGGAAAATTAATGAGTTCCCGCGGGAATCGAAAAAACTTAGTCCACGCGGACGAAGTCGCGGGCATCAGCTAGTACCAAATATAATCTCCCGTGTAACTCTCGACAAATCCCGAGAAATCTCTGTGGAGACAAGGTCACCGTGGTCGAAATTCGGTAGGGAGGAAATTATGATTCCCAATATTCTGACACTTAACTTGCTACTCCATCACCAGATATTGATTAATTTTTCTACTAATATTTCGTCGATACCAGATGAGTATCTACTCTCTCGGTGTAACTAACTTGGTCACGTGACCCAAGATACGTCCTGACCTACGTCACATTATCAAGAGTCGCTACTTATTTATTATAATGTCTTTGCAGAGTTTCTTCTGGACCTGAAAGGTACTATTAAGTATTCTGTGTCGGTAGCACAGAGATCGTGCAGCTTGTAGTGTAGCCAGGTCACGACGTGCCGGTGTGAATGCACCGCAGTTGTGTATTGACATAGGAAAAAATAATGTTATTCATTTCCCCCTCCGACCGACGGTGAAATCGGTCAAGTGCATCTTGAACCGTAAATGTGGGTTCCCCTTAATATCTTTTGCACGTTATATTGGTGGAAACACACCTGCAATTTGCTACACAACGCATGTTGTGTCAAGTGAGGTCACATTATAGTACTATAGGTGGGCTTACCTCTCGGTAGAGAATAGTAGGTATATTCCTTGGCTTACCTTATGGTTATACGGTATGGTTCAAAACCTTGTTTTAATAAGCTAATATCTGATGCCCGCGACTTCGTCCGCGTGGATTGAGGTTTTTTATTTTCCGTGGGAACTCTAGGATAAAAAGTAGCCTATGTGTTAATTCAGTGCATAATCTATCTCAATATTATTGAGGATACTTTGCGCTATGTTTTGTGAAGATGTAAAGGTACCTATGTACCCTATAATAGGTAGAAAAATGTACTTGTAGATTTATATGTTTTTTTATAACGTTGACCTCGGGCCTCACTGCGAAATGATGTTTAAAAATTGCACCCGAGCAGCGTCGGGGCAGGTGAGTTAGTTCAAAACAAAACGAAAGGGCTGGGTTGTGCCCTAAGTTACAAGTATAGAAAAGAAAGAAAGAAAGAAAAAACATTTATTCACAGCATTGTGCCACACAAAACAATACCTTAAGGTAAATGTTACCATGGCGCTTCCAGTACCTGAGCATTAGACTCATGATCAAGTCATAGAAGCACCATGATAACACTTGTGGTGTGTGGCACAACCTGAAAAAAGGCATCAGCTCAGCATAATGCTGAAACCCTTGCAATGAATTACAAGGGCATTCAGCGCTGATTTTCAGCTGAAGCCCTCCTCCAGGTGACACCACGGCTACGTAACTATACTAATTAAAACTAAACAATCTCTAGTTGAGGCTTTAGGTACTAAATAAATAAATAATAAATAAGTATACATTTATAATATAATATGCATATAATATACTACTTAAATAGTGAGGCTAGTTAAAAATAAAAATAAAAACCCAATCACCAGATACTTCAATATTTATACTATATTTAATAAAATAAAATACACCATATAATTACAGTTAAAGCTAAAGAAAAGAAAACGCTAAAGCTAAAGAAGAGAAAGTATGCTTCTATCCAACCCATAGCTATGCAAGAAAGACTGAGTTAATTGCATAAAAATATTTATCTCTTCTGGAAACCTTAAGAGAACTCCCATTATTAAAAACATTTTTTTGTTAGTCGCCTGTGGAGTGTGGAGTTTTACAAAAATAATATATCATACAAAAATAATACCTGCATTTAGCCATTTACTTATTCGCATTAAGGAATAAAAGGCAGAAAATAAAAGGCCGCGTCTGCCTGAAAAAATATCATCCACTTATTATATTATACGCTTTTTGCCTTTTGACGTGTTCCCGTAACCCATTTTTTCCGCTGTCAGTTGTTTTTTTTAATTCAAATTTTTGCTTGGTACTTGTTCATTACATACATTACACATTAAGAATAGAAATATACATAACCACGTAGAGTTCTGACCGATGAGCTACTAGAAACGTGTGACATTTACGTACCTATAGTTTCTCTCCATAAGAGTTCCAAGGGCTAGTTGCACCAAATAAAGTTATCGTTATCGGTAAACTTGCCCACCAAAAAGCTATCAAATGGAGTTGTTGAATGTCACACTATCAATCAATCAATGTAAGCATTTTTACTTCCGTCACTAACGTTATAAAGTATGTAAAATTTTGGAACAAAGTAAAACAACCCCTGACAGTTGCAACCCGAGATGGCAACTAGTTGTCGTTAATGCTAGAAACTTTTGGTGCAATCGGCCCTAAAATGAGTTTAGTGAAATTCCGAAGGACTTTTTGGTCGCGAAAAATTTAATTAATTAACATTTGAAGTTTATGTAACTTGGTAAGTACCTACTTACTTGATTTTGAAATAAAAAGCATACCATCGTTATACATTTTTGAGTTTATTTTCGGGATTGAATTACATATTAGTAACCCCTTGTCAAAAAACATAGAACAAAGGCGATCGCTAGATGACCGCAAGAGCAGCAAAAGATTTTTTTCAGCACCGCAAAAGAGAATGACGTCAGCCGAACCGGTTACGTCTTAATCCAAGTCGCAGTTTGCCTCTTGCGGTGCACCTTGCTAGTCCTACTCGATCACTTTAAACTCTTACTATAATATTAATCGAGATTCAGTTTTGCCCAAGGAATGGATGAAGACTACAAAATTGCAGCTCGCCCCGTAATGTGCGATCAGCTTAAGAGTACCTATATTTTTTTCTAATTTTAGATGTTTGTTGAGTTCGCCTACGTCTAAAATTGGACAAAAAATAATTGCAAGTTTAATCGTAGAGGCTTCGGCAAGATAATAAATTATTATAATAAATACAATTTCTTAACTCAATTTAGTATTGCTATACATACGGCTGGGCTCGGCAAAATCAGGTGTTATGATCTCTTTCTAAATAAATGTTCCACAAAAAGGTCACTTAGCTGAAAAGCTCAAAATTGCCAAAGGAACGTGACGTCCCGAAATGTGTATAGCAAACTTTACACACAATTAATTATATTTTAGGAAAGAATAATATGTTTTGTCTACAGATATTAATAATATTTAATCATGGTTGTGATTCAACTCCTTCTCTAGGTTCTATCTTCTTCTCTTCTATAATAAAAACCACCTCCTTTTTCTCATCAACCCGGCTGCTTGGTCCGTTAACTAAACATTCAATGTAAGATGGCGGTTGGTCAGCTGTCTTTCTTGCCGTTTCATTCCTCAAGTGCATGATGTATTTGTTGATGATCACCAGGAATATAGACGCGATGCCTGAAGAGAAAAAGTTTTGTTATTACAAAGATTTTATTCATTGTTCCGGCTTTTATTTGATTTCGTTAGATTTAAGTGAATTAGGTGTTTTAGTTAGATTTAAGTGAATTTCTGGTATCTTATATCTATATCTACACTTGCAAGTAGTGATTGATAATGCGGTCTAACTTAAGTTAGTGGTGGGCTAGCCAAAAGGGTTATAGCAGATTTTATATAACAAGCCCTTACTCGGTTCCGTGTACTATTTTACTAGAACGCAAAAGCATCTGGTTGCATACGCTTACGTGGCATAAGGCGTGGTAATTAGCCACGACAAAGCTAGACAAAGCCTAAGTGAATTTAAATACTTAAGGTCAAGTCTTAAGTATTTAAATTGCCCACTAGAGACACACACTACTTGCACGGCACGGCGGGGCACTTAGCGGCACGTATTCTTTGCATGATGTTGTACGGAGATGCACTAAATAGTTCATCCAGATCCGATCAGCCGTCCTGGCCTGATTGAGTGACAAAAATCCATCCATCCATCCGTCCATGCAAACTTTCGCATTTATAATATTAGTATAGATAGTATAGTTAGTAGGTATAGTGTTATTACAAAAAAGGGCAATACGTGCAATTTATAATTTAAAACCGCGCGAAATTTAAGGAAATAGGTATTCTTATAGTAGCCTCGCAATATATTTACAGTAATTTAATCTTTGTAAAACAGCACCTTCAGAACTACAAAAGAATATGCGATCTGCATGATAGGCCAACTACAAACTGCCATAAGCTCGTGACTCCATCGCTCCGCCTCAAGAAAGTCCGAAGGTAGTTCGTGGGAATGATCATTCTATTTTATAACAAAATTCCACAATCTATTTTAAACTTGCCTTTACACAAGTTAAAGAAATCCATTAAAAGTATGCTTTTGAAAAAAGCTTATATACTGTTCAAGATTACGTAAAGAGCATTTGACTCGGACAGCGGTTACTTATGTATAGTATACATTGATGAAATTGTAAATGATTTTTTTTCAAAAGAGCAACCGCCGAATTTCTTGCTGGTTCTTCTCGGCAGAATTGGCATTCCGAACCAGTGGTAGATTCATTCGACGATTCGAAAGCACTTGTAAAAGTTTATTTGAATAAAAAACATTTGAATTTTGAATTTTGAATATTATAAAATAGTGCCTGGTTTTATACGTACAAATATCCGTGAGCTTGAAAGCAGTGACAGCGAAGACATTTTCATAGTCCGGCTGGAAGCACAAGTTGAGCAACTGGATGGCCAGCTTCACTATCGACATGATGAAGAACATACGCATCGGCTCTGGATCTTTCTGCAATTTTTTTATTATTATCCTCTACAAGTTAGCCAGCAGTCCTATATCAGACTAGTATGGCGCGTGGCTGCGCGGCCCGCTAAAGCGGACCGCGTAGTGGACCGCTCGGTCCACTGTCTACTTACTCGCTGTCATACTATCCTGCCCCCCGATTATGTAAGAATGGCCGATCAAATCGTCAAAGTTCGGCGTCAAAGTAAAATAAACCATAACAGCATTAAATTAGAGCTCAATTTCGAAACACGAAATTGAGCTCTAATTCAATGCTGTTATGGTTTATTTTACTTTGACGCCGAACTTTTACGATTTGATCGACAATTCTTACATAATCGGGCAGCTGGTTTACGTTCTACGTGTTCTGATCTGAACAACACACTGCTATGCTAGTGAGCACAGTGGAAGCGCCAGCACGCCAAGCGTCCGACGTAAAAGAAAATTCTCATAAAGGAAAAACATAAAACAAAGACCACCAACCCCCCGCCCCTCCCTTTTTGTTTGAGCAGCCCCTAAGTAGGTACCTATCTTTAATACCCTGACCGTGCTTCTCAGCCATCATCCGAACCTTCGATCATCATCTCTCTCCATATTTTTTTCTCCGAACCATTCGTCAAAATGAGATTTCTTCCATAAAAACAAATCTTGAAAAGGAACCGTAGTCTTGCATAGTTTTACACTTGTAGCCTCTTCAATATTCGCCATACATTTTCTATGGAAAATAAATTCCGCCATCTTGATTTTTTTTCCTGTTCATCAAGTAGACCTTCATGTTCTGATCATCTTTTGCCAAGAAACCACTCTTTCATCTTTTATACTCTCCGAGATAGACACCGACGAAATTTGTATGGCGGCCATCTTAAATCCGCCATTTTGAAATTTTTTTTCAGCTCACTGTCAATTGGATGAAGTTTCGAGTGACATTTGTTCGAGCACCCCCCACCTATCTTCAATACCCTTTTCTATGGAAAAATAAATTCCGCCATCTTGAATTTTTTTCCTGTTCATCAAGTAGACCCTCATGTCCTGATCATCTTTTGCCAAGAAACCACTCTTCCATCTTTTATACTCTCCAAGATAGACACCGTCGAAATTTGTATGGCGGCCATCTTAAATCCGCCATTTTGAATTTTTTTTCAGCTCACTGTCAATTGGATGAAGTTTCGAGTGACATTTGGTCGAGCACCCCCCACCTATCTTCGATACCCTGGCTGGTGCTCTTCATCCGTCTTCGAAATCCTCAATCATCAGCTCTCTCTGTATTTTTCCTCTTAATGATTTTTTGTTTTCTATACGAAACGATGAGTGAAAAAAAAAATGTTCATACAAAACTTTACAGGAGAGGTGATCAATGAGTCAGTCAGCACGAGCAGCTATATATATATTAACTAGTATGGCGCGTGGCTGCGCGGCCCGCTAAAGCGGACCGCGTATAGGGGCGCGTGGTCCACTGTCTACTTACTCGCTGTCCTACTATCCTGCCCCCCGATTATGTAAGAATGGCCGATCAAATCGTCAAAGTTCGGCGTCAAAGTAAAATAAACCATAACAGCATTAAATTAGAGCTCAATTTCGAAACACGAAATTGAGCTCTAATTCAATGCTGTTATGGTTTATTTTACTTTGACGCCGAACTTTTAAGATTTGATCGACAATTCTTACATAATCGGACAGCTGGTTTACTGTCTACGTGTTCTGATCTGAACAACACACTGCTATGCTTGTGAGCACAGTGGAAGCGCCAGCACGCCAAGCGTCCGACGTAAAAGAAAATTCTCATAAAGGAAAAACATAAAACAAAGACCACCAACCCCCCGCCCCTCCCTTTTTGTTTGAGCAGCCCCTAAGTAAGTACCTATCTTTAATACCCTGACCTTCGATCATCATCTCTCTCCATATTTTTTTCTCCGAACCATTCGTCAAAATGAGATTTCTTCCACAAAAACAAATCTTGAAAAGGAACCGTAGTCTTGCATAGTTCTACACTTGTAGCCTCTTCAATATTCGCCATACATTTTATATGGAAAAATAAATTCCGCCATCTTGAATTTTTTTCCTGTTCATCAAGTAGATCTTCATGTCCTGATCATCTTTTGCCAAGAAACCACTCTTCCATCTTTTATACTCTCCGTGATAGACATCGACGAAATTTGTATGGCGGCCATCTTAAATCCGCCATTTTGAATTTTTTTTCAGCTCACTGGCAATTGGATGAAGTTTCGAGTGACATTTGGTCGAGCACCCCCCACCTATCTTCAATATCCTTTTCTATGGAAAAATAAATTCCGCCATCTTGAATTTTTTTCCTGTTCATCAAGTAGACCCTCATGTCCTGATCATCTTTTGCCGAGAAACCACTCTTCCATCTTTTATACTCTCCGAGATAGACACCGTCGAAATTTGTATGGCGGCCATCTTAAATCCGCCATTTTGAAATTTTTTTCAGCTCACTGTCAATTGGATGAAGTTTCGAGTGACATTTGGTCGACCACCCCCCACCTATCTTCGATACCCTGGCTGGTGCTCTTCATCCGTCTTCGAAATCTTCAATCATCAGCTCTCTCCGTATTTTTCCTCCGGATGAATTTTTGTCTTTTATACGAAACGATGAGTGAAAAAAAAAAAGTTCATACAAAATTTTACAGGAGAGGTGATCAATCAGTCAATCAGCACGAGCAGCTATATATATATTAATAATAAAGAACTGCGCACCAGCAGTCCTATATTCTCTTACTCAATGGCTATCAAAAAATGAAAACCCCGTATAAAATAAAATAACATGCGATAAAAATAACATTTTCATAGCAAATCTTCAATGGAAAAAAAAATATGTCCGTAGCTTTCAGTTTTTGATAGCCACTGAGTGAGAGAATAGGGGAGTTGGTGATAAGTGATCATTGAAAAAACTAGAAGTTTAATTCGCTATAATCCGCCACAGAAGGTAAATCTATGTGGTACAGTGCGTATCTTGAACTTGCGGCCCGCGATATTCTCCACACCACATAAATCTTCCAAAATACCCTCAACGTTCGTGCATTGTAGAGTCAACATCTCCTGAGGATGCTCCGGTGTCGGAGTGAAACGTACGCACTGTACCACATAGATTTACCTTCTGTGGCGAATTATAGCGAATTAAACTTCTAGTTTTTTTCAATGTCATGGACTTCCGCAAAGTAACGCCTGCTTCTATCCAATATAAGTGATCATACAGGCTAAGAAGGGCAGTAAACGGTATTATGGCATTTATAGTTTGGCCACACCCCTAATCGGTTTTTATATGGTTCCGTACCGAAACGCTTAGCGCTTGGCGGCACGTCTTTGTATATTGAAAAAATCCATCAAAATCGTTCCAGCCGTTCTGAAGTGATGCGAGAACATACATTTCGGCAGGTGATTATTATTTTTATAGATTACAATTGTAAAACCTGCCTTTATTCTGGCTCATAAACCTCGTTTGTACACCAAATCGCTAGGATATTGACGCTGGTGCAGTATTTATCGGACAGGTAATGTATATGGGTCGGGTCAGGGCCCAATCCTTCGACCAGATCCGAGCCAATTTAGAAATTAATTCAGCTAGAAATCGAATTCAGGACCATGTATTTTAAGATAGCATTATACTGTCAAGAGTCAAGACAAACAAGTCTACACTTATCATACCATACTAGCTCATGCCCGCGACTTCTTCCGCGTGGATTGAGGTTTTATGGTTCCCGCGGGAACTCTTTAATTTTCCGGGTTAAAAAGTAGTCGTATGTGTTATTGTAGACTATAATCTATCTCTGTGCCAAATTTCATCCAGATCCTTTCCGCCGTTCTGGCTTGATTGAGTAACAAACATCCATCCATCCATCCAAATTAGTATAGAAGTATTGTAGTACTTTATTTGTAGTGCTAGTACAGTACTTGTAGATTCTGGTGTCATAGAAAAATTAAAGGGTCTAACCTTGTGTACAGCAGCCACAAAGGAACAGACGAATTTGAGCCATACAGCATTGATCAAGAAGTACAGGACATCCACTATATGAAGATGCAGCATCCCAGGGTAGCATGTCGGCTGATTGTCCGTTATGGGCAGATAGTCAATAGGGATCTTGTTGTAGTAGTGGAATATCAGAGGGAAGGGGTAGAAGCCATGGGTTCCGAGGTTGATGATCACTAGAACTGGCTCCAACCAGTTCCATTGTACGGAGCGTAGCTAAAACAAATGAAGTTGAAAATTATTATCAACCATGAATGGTTTGTGGAACGGAAATCAGATAGGATCCGGATAGATACAGAACACAGTAGATAATAATTTATTATATATTAATTGGAGCTATTGACCATGTACCAAAGCCAAGTAGTTTTTGGTTCATGCTTCATTCGGTAGCGTGAGTGTCTGGTAGCCTGCTACCACAGAATAGGCTGCTACTCCAAGGGTGGTAGCCAATTTGCCATCCTGAGTTCTCGAAAACTCAGGGATCTAGTTGCTACGCAGGTGCTGTGACCCAGAAAACTGTCCACCACAGCCTGGTGGAGCCCTCGAAGGCAGACGACGACTTAGGTGACACTTGTCATAAAGTGTCACGAATGCACGATTAAGAATAGAACTATTGCATGCCCTGCAAGGCCGCTCACATACTCGTAATGTCTTCTATCGTATAGGGTCGATATTATGAAAGAAATTGGGACTTTTATAACCTTTCTATGTAAAAAAGTGATAACCGTGTTATTTATACTTATGTGCTAAAAGGACTTGTAGAAGTCTATTTAGAGTCGATAACAATGGTTGCATTGAATTACGTATTCAAATGATGTTTATTGCACTCAATACTTAGCATTTGAATGAAATTCTGAGAATAGTAAACACAACTGCTGTCAATATTAAATTACTCACGCTCTCTTTGCTAACGTCGCATTGGAAACCATTGGTGACGATGAATACAATAACAACATGACACCCGATGTCGATGAGACTCGCAATCTGAGAAAAAAAACACAGTTGTAAACTACCAATCTATACATACTTACTTACATTAGTAATAAATGCGAAAGTTTGGATGGATGGATGGAAGGATGTTTGTTACTCAATCACGCCAGAACGGCTAGGCGAATCTGGATGCAATTTTGCACAGAGATAGTTTATAGTCTGGAATAACACATAGGCTAATTTTTATCCCGGAAAATTAAAGAGTTACCGCGGGAACCAAAAAACCTCAATCCAAGCGGACGAAGTCGCGGGCATGAGCTAGTCAAATATACTACATCAATCCCTCTAATAAAAGTAAACTTTGTAGTAAGTAAGTTTGGAAATTTTTAAATTTGGATGTTTGTAATTCCTTCATGCCACAACAACTGAACCGATTTGGCTGAAATTTGGAATGGATTAAACCCTGAATGGTACACATTGAATAAACCCATCATCTAGTAAGAAATAACTAGTGTTTGACATTATACTACATTATGATCGTAATATTGAGGTTTATGCCCATAAAATAAGTTCTGTAGTACGGTACCTACTACATATTCGCTCGATTTGGGAAACGCACAATCATGAAGTCCGGGAAAATCCCGTGCACAAACACGCAAAATACTTAAGAGGATATGGCATGAACGGGATCCTTTGAGAATAGGTATTGAACAATTATATACTGCCGTCGCGCTGCTCCTCGAATATAATTCCATAACACCCGATAGGAACAACTGCTGCTTGGACCGATAATACCTTTGAAAAACTCGAATTCTTATTTTTGTATTTTTCTATTTCCTCCTCCAAAACAGAACCGGTATTTTTTTTCAAGAATAATTTAAGAAGGACTCAGGCTATGTCGGTATGTTTTTCTTGTTTTGATTATATTCGTCAAATTTATTTGCGGGATATCTGATGGTGACGCGAAAACTGGGTCATTTTTTGCATTTTTTGAAGGTTCCATATTCTTAAAATTATTGATTTATCGAAAAAAGCAAAACGGACATGGCACGGACACATATAGGTTTTATGGTGCAAAAATATTTTCTCTATTGTAATTATGCACGGAGAAAACAGACTAATACGATTGTATGGGGAAACCGCCCTCTCGTATCGTCTTAAACAATAATAAACAAATGAAGTATTTAGTGTTGGCGATCATAATAAACCTACTACAAAATGAACTTTAACCCTTATATTTTTTATTATCAATAATCGCTTCGTCACACCAATACGCTGTAAGTACGCAATTATTGTTTATTTCACATATACCTACATAACTAATAACTAAAATATTATGGAATTATGCACAGATAAGAGAATCTGATCTGTGGAATTATGGATGCGAAAGGTGGTTGTTTGTTTGTTAGTAGGTTGGTTTGTCTTTCAGTCACACTGCAACGGAGGAGCTGATCGACGTGATGTTTATGGATATGGAAGGTTATAAGAGTAAGTAATTTAATTTAAAAAACTTAAGTAGGTAATTAACCGACCCATTTTACATGACGTCTTGAAGAACTATAAACTGGCCATTCGTCGATAGAGCGAAGAATATGTTTGGTAAAGTAGTTGTTTTTAATGATAGTAAATTGTCTTCTATTGCCTATCTAGATAATTTGGTTTTTTACCAGATTCAAATACCCAATCGCGAAACAGTTAGCTCGAAGATTGACCCCGAGGCTCCAATTTCTGGCGACTCGCATTTTTTCTGAAATACAAATTAACATATAGGTTTAATTTAAAAAATACTAAGAAGTGGTTTGCCCCGAACTTCGCCACTTCGAGACTTCGCGTTCTATGAGTTCAGAACGCGTAAAAAAAGAAAAGTTCCCATTTGCGCCGCCCCCTTTTTTTTTTTATTCCACTACAAGTTGGCCCTTGACTGTGATCTCACCTGAGGGTAAGTGATGATGCAGTCTAAGATGGTTACGATAAATAAAGATTTTTAAAACTGTATTTTTCGGCATTAGGCCATCAATTTACATATCATTTGTGAGTTTGAAGTAATTATATTCATTAATCCAGATGTTATAAGGCTCTGACAGACGGACGGATGGACGGACGGACGGACTGACAAGTTGATTGGATAATTGCCAATCCGCCCAAGTAGACTCCCAGCCAACTAATAACCTCTTAAGGGCAACTTCTTTAAATACCTAATACTGAAAAACTTTTGTTCTTCAGCCTTTTAAAAAACTTAATTTAGGTATTCACCAAAACAAAAATCGTTTTTTTTTTAATTTTATTAGTCCACAAAACCGACTGCAAAATGTTTAAAATTTTTGCTATACATCCAGAGTCAGACACTCTAACTCAGTGTTTTTAGCAGGCACTATATTAGGGGCAGTAGTCGAGCGATGTCGCGTGGGGTAATATGGGTAATACCATCTTAAGTGAGCAGTAAGCACCGAGCAGCCAATTTAAATATTTTATTTTTGTATGTAAAAGAAAAACTTTTTCATCAGAATTTAAACAAAATGTCAGTATTACCATAGATAAGGTAATAATTACATAAACAAGTTACTCAGTAATAAATTTCAATACATTATATACTTTATCTATACTACTCGTAATAGGTAGGTACCTACGAGTATTATAAAGAGGTCAAGTTTGTGAGTTTGTGTGACGGGTAATCTCTGAATCTACTGCACCGATTTTGAAAATTCTGATACCAACATAAAGCCACATTATTTGTGAGTGTTTTAGGCTATATATTAACCCAAAAAATTAGGGAGTTCCCGTGGGAATTTAAAAAACTTATTTAACTCGGATGGAGTCGCGGGCATGATCTGCTAGTTTTAAATAAACTATGTAAAGGTAAATCGTTTGATTATCATTATAATATTTCACAATAATGCACAAGGTATAATAATTATAATAATTCGATCGAGCCAATTTTTTTAGGTATTTTATGAAAAATAAATATGTGTAAGTACTGTACTGACCCATTTACCTATTTATATACGGTTATCAATACGTAATTAATGTTAATTGAACTTTCTATGTAGGTAATTAGATAAAGATGTTGGTACTTGGCATGTATAGTTACCAGCAAAAAGGCAGTGACGTCATCATAAATTCAACATGGCTGGTAATTGGTATTAGGTATCCCTAACACCTATCATTGGTACCTACCTAAAGTAAATACCTATACATATTATTTCAATGTGGGTATTAACTATTAGGTGTGTATGCACTTATGCAGTATGGTAGGGTAAAGTTGACCGGTTTTCCTATTATCTTAACGTTTCGTACTCAGGTACGTTTATACTTAAATGGGACTAGGTATCTATTAGTAATAATTCATTTCTTGTTATTAACCTATTACAGGGGGTTCCCTCCATCTTTGTAATATAAGATGGTATTAATTTAAAATGAATTAAAAAAAAATTTAAAACCAATTTTTGACCCCCAAGTCACGGGTTATTCTGGTTTGGGGGTCCAGGGTAACGAAATTGTACCTACATTTTGTTGCAACACTGCTCGATGGGCTAGAGTCTAGAGTCTAGACTCTAGACTATAATGGCGTTACGTTAATGACCTGTGTCTGTGTGTATTAAAGTTTGCTGAATTAAAGTATATTAAAATGGATAAACCAGTGTTTGGATTTTATACTATTAAACAGTCATAAAAATAAGCTCCAATTTTGGCCAACATGCCAGGTAAGTTGGTGGGACTTTATACAGCTATTGGGGCTGATTCTGTATAACACAATCTCTAAACTAAACTAAAATGGCAGCTTTAAATCTAGTTCTGTCCCTTTCCGTAGGGAGTATTATGAAAGGGTTAGCAATATTTAAAATGCTCTAATTTTAGTTTAGTTTAGAGATTGTACACTACAGAATCAGCCCCATTGTCGCTGAAAAACCCGTGAAATGGATGTGGCGTAGTAAATAGTCACCAAGTATGAACGTCTGGTTATAACAAAAATAAACTTATCGGCGATAGCTTACATTAAATTTTCCACAAATAAATTAATGTGTTTATTTTTACTATTAAGAGGATCGTCTAGTGACGAAACGCGACGCAAGTAAGTATTTTCAATAATTGACCGAGCGAAGCGAAGATCTCTGAGTCTACTTGAGTGAATTTGCACTTGTCCGTCCGTCCGTCCGTCAGAGCCTTATAACTTCTGAATTACTGTACGTAATTACTTCAAATTTAAATATAATATGTAAACCGGTGCCCTCCCGCCGAATATGGCTTAAAAAGTTATAAAAATCTTTATTTCAGGGGGCTCTCATAGAAGCGAATGCGAAGTAAAATATTTTTTATAGCGTTACATTAGGGTTGCGGCATATCATTTTAAAGATAATTAGGAATAGAGTCCAAAAATATATTTTTTTAATTTTTCCCCTAAAATTGACGAAATGAGGGGCTTTCAAAGTGGCAATTTTCTAACGTCCAAAGTTGACCTCAGAACTCTCAATTTTCTGAAAGTCTGAGCCTGAAACTTATCAATTATTTGAATTATATCCTGTACATGAACAGCAAAAATACTAAAAACGTTTACGAAATTAGACAATTTTGGTCTCATTACATTCAGTACACCTTAATCTAGGCTCGTACGTTTTATTTTTTTAGTATTTTAGTTTAGTTAAATTTAAAAAAATTAAAATACTCGAGGAAGTTTTTAGGTCAAAAATATGGATATTTAGACGCTAATAACTTTTAACATAAGCATGATTTCTTTAAAATTAAAAGGTACGAGCATAGTTCTTCATTGTATCTACAACATTTCTAAAAATTATGAAAATTGGACAACATTTACGGAAGAAAAACGTTATCGCTTTTTGTATGAAAATTTACAACTAGACGATCCTCTTAATAATAGGTTTTTAACTGTAGGTAGTTAATAGTTATCATACGTTACATTTAGGTAGTTACGAAAAATAATAGCAAAACAATTTTGGCCATCATGCCAGGTAAGTTTGTGGGACTGTATGTACATGCTATTGTCACTGAAAAATCCGTGAACTGGATGTGGCGTAGCTAATCACCAATTAGTCACCAAGTATGAACGTCTGGTCCTATATCAAAAATAAACTTATCGGCGATAGCTTACATTAAAATTTCCACAAATAAATTAATGTGTTTATCCACTACTAATAATTAATAGGTTTTTAACTGTAGGTAGTAAATGGTTATCATACGTTACGCAGTTACGAAAAATAATAGGATTTATACGTTTAAAAAAAAGAAAACTGACTGACTGACGTGATATAGTTTCACATAATTAAGTACCTTCCAATTTTTCTTTAATATTAAAAGCTTTTCCGAAAATCTGAGCGCGCAACGCCGCGCCCCTTCAAGATATGTAATCAAAAATCAATCATAAGTAGGTACTTGTACTCACTTAGGTTAGGTACCTACATGAAGTTTATTAGGTTGAGTCAGTAGTCACTGATTGTACCTACTTACATAAGTACCTAAAGTTAGTATTAGGATATTTATAGGTAACAGTGATCTTAAATGATTAACTGTGAAATAAATAATTAAGTACTAATTAAATTAATTAATTAATAAAAACAAATTGATTAATAATTAATAAATTTATTAATTAACTAAACTCAATTAATTACTTATAATTGAAATAATTAATTAATAATCAGACACTCGTCTTACTTAAACTGTTTTTTATTTCAATTAAGGGGCATTCACTTAATATGTCCGTGTGTCCGAGTATTATTATAATTAATTTAATAATTCGATGTAGATTATTATTTGGTTTACAAGAGGGTATGTAGACAAATCTTGTATACCTACCTACCTATCTATCCAATGTCGATTGATTCGTAAATTAATAAAAAAACACCAGTTAAATCGCTGTTACTATATCTACGTGTATACTACATAATATGACTAGGTAGGTACAACTGCTTCATAAATGGACAGCCGTAAACGATTTCACCGCAATTCACGCTATACTAATCATTACACTGAAATACGCATAAATAGATGTTAAAACATGACTAACTTACTCGATAAAGTCTTAATACAGCATAAAAATTCACTTGGCACGTAAAAACAATAGCAAAATGATGAATAAAACGCTGACACAGTCTAAATTATAGCAAAATCGACAACATACAGTGCGCAGTTGCGCCCGCGCAATGCTAGATGCTTGTGTGCGCCTGTGCGGGCGATCCACATAGTGTAATGAAGACGCAGAGGCCAGAGGCACATCGTAATATTTTTCTGACGGTTTTTGTACGTGATATACGTTTTGTGTTTGACGAAAAATATGCTTAAAATGAAAGGCAATGATGTCGAAGAGAAAATGATAAAGGCATGCCCAATTATGTCTGAGCTAAAGCGAGCTTCCTAATAAAGATTGGCTGTTCAATATTGCCAGGTGCTTTAAGCTGTACGTGACAGGAAACACCGATACTGAAACGGGTTTGTAGTCCTTTATTTCCACCTTATTTTGGTCAAAATAAAGTGGAAATAAAGTACTCTTAACATAAACTTGTTGATAACGCAGGATATACATTTATAGTAATTAACCGATTTTTAAACAATTATTTTTATCCAGGAATGTGGGCTCTTAATTATACAATGGATATAATTTACTTCGTATAGTCAACGTCTCTCATAACTGCTGTACATTTCTCATTAATTAGCTCTAGATAACATTATTGTTTTGAGTAACTGTTTTATTTGCTTTTTTGTGTGTCTACCAGTATGCATGTGTGATAAAAATTAAATGTAGCAATACATAGCAGCATATTATAATATATTTTTTCAATAAAAATAGGGAAATTTTAAACTGTAAGACTTCTGTGATACAATAATTACACTGTAAAGTATTTGAATGTGTGAGGTTAACCTTCTTCGAAAGCCCCGAATGAACTGCACTCATAGTATTATGCTACAAGGAAAAATGTAAGTATCGACTCCATTGCTTATACAATGCGTCTTTTTGACTGGACTATTTTTAATCTAATATTCGGAGTGCGTAATGTATGTTAAATTGCGCTAAAGGTTACCACATTATTAGAGGTAGGTGTTTGAGTGGTGTCATCTAGCGGTTATAATATTATGATTTCTTTAGATCCCAGAAGTCTTATGTCACTCGAACGTGGATCTTTCTGCCACTTTTGTCCGACCAACCATAAGCATATTCTAGATTAAGCTCCTTTTAATGATTTATGTACTTATTACTTACCTATTAGATAAATGATATAAAAGTAATAATATTTTATAATCATCATGAGAATATTTTGTAATCATCACATCCATCAGCATCATCATGTCAGTAATGATGACATCATTACTTACACAGTACTCATTCACATCTCAGTAATTGCATTAAATGATTACTTACTTATCTCTTTTTAGAGACCTAGAGATTAATAGAGACATGGCATCATTTTGAATATGATGAAGATAAAGGGAGTAGGGACCTAGATTTAAGGTAAATGCATGGCATTATTTGTGCAGTAGAGTCATCATCATAGACGGAGAGCTGGTGACTAAATTCGGGAAGGTCCTTTTGGCAAGCTGAAATTGTGGAAAATATAACTTCGTCAATTGGCGAATCCAGTCCTGCCAGTCTGGTAGATCGTTTGCGGTTATTTAGCTACTGCGCAACATTTGCAAAAAATAATTTAAAAAATTTTTTTTTGGGCAACTGTTTTTTTATCTTTTTGGTTTGTTTTTTACTTATGGAATTCGAAAGAAAAATCGCAGACGTTTTTGTCGGTTATAAAGTATTACCAGACCTCTTCAAAAATATTTTATTAAAATTTCCAAAAAATATACTTTTGGCAATATGAAATTTTAATCACGTATTTATTGAGTAATTTCAATAATACCTGCAAATCGCCAGACAAACTTTGCAGTTTTAAACAATTCCCAGACGTGAATAAAGTTTTCAAATGAGTACGACATACGAAATAACCACAAACGCTGTAGCCAAACTGGCAGGACTGGATTCGCCAATTGATGAAATTATACTCGTATGTTTTCACAATTTCAGCTTGCCAAAAGGACCTTCCCAAAATTCGTTGCCAGCTCTTGGACCATCAGTAGAGCTTAAATCGTCTATTTTTCAAACCTATAATCATCATTATCAAATATCAACCGACAGAGGTCCACTGCTTGACATAGGTCTCTAGCAAGGATTTCCTCATGCCGCGGTCATTTGCCACCTGGATCCAGCGGCTCCCTGCGACTCGTCTGATGTCGTCCGTCCACCGAGTAGGAGGTCTGCCAACGCTGTGCTTCCCAGTGCGAGGTCGCCATTCCAGCACTTTGAGACCCCAACGTCTGTCGGTTCTTCGAACTATGTGCCCTGCCCATTGCCACTTCAGCTCCAAACAAACCACAAACTCATATTATCTACCTCTAATCACTTACTCTATCCTCGATTTCTATTAATATCGATTAAAATCGATATAGCGTAGCAGGTGTACCATTAGAGCTGCATTATAAATCGCAGATGGCGATTGGCGGCGATCTATGAATTTTGTATGGACTGGCCACGGATAAATGAAAACATAGATATTCAATAATATATTTCTTGGCTTGGACTCCTACTGATATGTTTAGTTATGCAAACTTTATTTATGACGGATATATCGTGTGTCATGCTACTTTTATTTTTTTCAACCAGATCTTATGCTGAGTGAATACTATTTCGGGGATCAAGTAGTTTAGTTAGTATTAAATTTGAAAGTTCTCGTTTTATAATGTTAATTTACTATCTGAAAACCAAAGAAACTCTCCTTCCTTTATTTTTTAAATTCAATGATATCAATGGTAACGGACGTATAGGGGGCGTACAATGATAGATATAATTGATTGTATGTAGGTACAGTCGCGGTCAGAAAATGTTTACCACCTTAAGGTTCATAATTGCATTGACCCATCTGTGTCAGAGGGTCGTTATGTGATTTGATCAGGCATAATCATAGATTTTTAACTTTTTCAATAATTGGCAAATGTGGCAACTAGAAAGGATAGATGTAAGAAATCTCTTTTAATATTTTAAGTAAATGTCACTTTAACAAAAATGCAATCAATGTGTCAAACTTTGATGAATGAGAAAATGAATTTTATTATAAAAGAGTCAACTCTTTTTGTTGAATTCGATTTTTGAGAACTTTTATTAACTTTTATACGTAAAAAAGAAAACTGGTAAACATTTTCAGACCGCGACCGTACTTAATTGTTACTGTATATAGTTATCATATTGTTAGTTCCGATACTCATATTTTGTTCATAAATCTATCAAGTTCGATGGCCTTGCATAAATAACAAAACTAGCTGATGCCCGCGGCTTCATCCGCGTGGATTGAGGTGTTTTGGTTCCCGCGGGAACTGTTTAATTTTCCGGGAAAGACTGTAAACGTTAAGTTACAGTAGCTAGCTACTAAGACTTGGTTTTTGAACTTTCCCTGTTAATAATAAATAGACACCGCCAAGAATTTTACACCTAGAATCCGAATTACCATATAAATCAGTTATCGAGAGTCGAGTGTCAGGCTTCTGTAAACTGTGCTGTTTAGAATTTCATATCGGTCCGATTATGATATTTAAATGAGTTGCGCGAATTGTGACGCGGATCGATTCCATTGAATTTTAAATTTTCAACATTTCATTATGTTATCACCATCTTAAACTCAGAAACTCTAAAAAATAAAGTAATAATAAAATAATACTCTAATAAACTCAAATTATTATATTTATTCAAATTAGGTACACTGTACTCTTATTGACGTCCAATTACATAAGTGATAATCAGTTACAAAACTAAAACTACGAGGGTTCCAAACGCGCCCTGGTCTGAGAACAGCCCACAACAAACGCAGCCGGGTTTTTTTAGTATTAACATCTCACAAGTAACGTAAACTAGCTGATGCCAGCGACTTCATCCGTGTGGTTTAATTTTTTTTTATTTCCGCGGGAACTCCTTACTTTTGCGGGATAAAAAGTAGCCTATGGTCTTTCCCCGAGACACAACCTAGCGTAGCAGACAGACAGACAGATAGATAGACAGACAGAAACACTTTCGAATTTTCAATATTACTATGGATTGTAGCAATACAGTTTTAACGCAATTGACCAGATTATTACACGATGCAGTCTCTATCAATTAAATCAATTGGATCTTAATCTAACCAGATGGTAATTTAGACGGGGCTGGCAATGAATTACCAACCGTTTTTAGGCAGCTAGCGTAATTATGTGAGTAATTATCAAAGTACCTAATGGTACCTGAGCGTGACTAATTCCGGGCAAGCGCTGTGTCGCATATAAAGGGAATTAAGCCCCAAGTGACGTATAATTTCCCGAGCCAGTGTTATGTATTCCGTGCATCTTGCTCCGCAATTATGTGTAGTGTTGGAAAGCTCAACCCCGAGCACAATCAGAGGGCCTAGTGGGAGATTTGTATGGAATTGTCAATTTGTATGGAATTGGCGATTGATGACAGATGACAGCTGGTGCTCGATCAATTCCATGTATGTAGTTAGCTTTAACATGATCGAATAAAAAAAGTCTCACCTACGCCTGCAGTAGGTACTTACCATGAGCGTATTCGAGCATCGAAACACTTTGGTTTGGAAAACCAAGCAAAATGAACCTTAAATACATTGTTTGGAATTAAAATCGGTTGTTCTGAATTTGTGACTCGTTTGGATCCATTTTACTTAAATGCCGAAGTGGTTCGACGTTATACGGGTTTGACGTTCGAATACGCTGAACGTCGTATTGCGTCGGCGTGGTTTAAAATCTTGTGGTAAGGTTACAGAGCGACACATCTCTCTTGCGGATGTCGCAACGCCGGAATGGCGATTCATCGTTGTCGCATTGATTGTGTTTGGACTGCTGGATTAGGTTGTAATGTGGTTGTATCGAGTGTGAATCTATTAGTAGTTTCTTCTTCCTTTTCTTTTACTAAATGGATTTTCTTTAGGCAGACAGGGGCAAGGCAGCAATATTAAACCGAATAGTACTAATCGGTTACTATGTGGCATCTTAATGGAAAGCTTGGCTTGAAGGTTCGTCTTTGCTGGTAGGGTGGTAACCAGCCGCAGTCAAAGCCTCCCAGCAGACCAGACCATTTAGCAATTATAAAATCCCAAATTTTCCCCTGTCGGGAATTGAACTCGGGACCATCCACTGCTATGACCACAACGCCCACCACAGGGAGGTCGCCATCTAGGGCATATTTGCGTACAATTGATCTGATAATTCATAATTGAATTGATATACTGATCGCAATCACCTGTAATTGGTTAACAATCTTCCGCTATTGGCCAAAGTACATTGTCGCAACAAGAATACCATAATTTCAGCCAATCACATCAATTGAGACTGTAACAATGATTGGTGCAGGTTTTACATGATAGCTCTTAAGGTTTTCATAGTCTCTGTAATCTGATGTAATCAATGTGTCAATCTCATTGCCGCAACAAGAATACCATAATTTCAGCCAATCACAATAATTGAGACTGTAACAATGATATGATAGGTTTTACATAAGTACAGCTCTACAGGTTTTCATAATCTCTGCATGTATCAGTTACATTCATGAAATATAGCACAGACGTCCGCATAGATTAGATAAGGCTTTCTCGGTTGCACCTGAAAGCATTCTAATAAGGTATGATAATCCTTTGAAAGTAGTCTTAGTGCATCACAGGACTTATAAAGCCAACGACTCACGCTGCGTTATGTTGAGAATGATATCTGATATTATGAGAGATATTCAAAATAACATATATCACATTTTCAAAATAACAGATCGCCTGTGATAATACATATTCAATCTGCAAAATAACATATTATATCACATTTAGATCGCCTGTGATAATACTAAAATCGTCTATACAATCTGAAACAGGAAAATTATTAGTAAGGAGATATTTAAATACTACACACAAATCCATATCCATACTTCCATACTAATATTATAAATGCGAAAGTGTGTCTGTCTGTCTGTCTGTCTGTCTGCTACGTTTTCACGGCACATCTGTTCAACCGACTTTGATGAAATTTGGTACAGGGATAATTTGTATCTCGGGGAAGGACATAGGCTACTTGTTATCACGGAAAATTAAAGAGTTCCCGCGGAAATCAAAAAACTTTATCCACGCGGACGAAGTCGCGAGCATCATCTATTTAGGTATACCTATGTGCGTTTTAAGAAATTACTTAAATGTCACTTGCTTTTAACAGCGAAGTAAAACATCGGTAATAAACATCTGCATGCCCAGAGATTTTCATAAATTGTTCTCAAAGGTGTGTGAAGTCTGCCATTTCTGTCTTGACCAACGTAGTGGACTATAGCCTAACCCTTCTCATTCTGAGAGGAGACTCTTACTCAATAATGGGCCAGCGATGGGTTGAAATGAAGAATGATGCACGTAATATGTTAAATACAAGATTTAAGCCAGATTTGTTGAAAGCACAGTCGACTAATCCTATTTTAGTAAATTAATATACCTAAATAAAGTCTACGGGCAGCAGCAAAGCGAAAATCTCTGTGCATTTTAGTTTTGATTAAAGTTGATGAGTCATTCAGTGAGATAAAAAAATCCTTTTACTGTATGATATTTGTTAAAATCATTATTAAGACGTAGTTGAATTTCATGTAATAATACGAATAAGAGATTAAAGTGAAAATGGCTACAGCCAAGCAAATGCTCGGCGATTTCTAGCTTTCATTGAAGTTAGCCTTTTCATTAATTATCTCTTGGTAGGTACATTTCATAGAAATTATTAAAAGTATTAGTTTAAATGGATTTCTAGATATTCATTTGTGAATTTTATAACTTTTGCGACTTCGTCAGAGTTGACTTTGGTTTTGTAAAATTCTTGAATATTTTGTCTTTCGCTTTTCATACAAAGCAGATTCCTTTTCTTTCCTGCACCTCTCGCGTCTCAGTTATGTCGGCGCGAGCACTCTCTCACATATGCTAACACAGTGCCGTCTTAAGTCTTTTCGGCGCCGGGGTGCAGGGCTCAGCCTGCGCCCTCGTTTTCTTTTACACTGCAGCGTGGCACGTGACCGACGACACACTGCAGTATGAAAGGGGTCCTAGTCAACCAAGAAAACACAATACCTACACGTAATTTTGTAAATTTATTTATTTATAATTTCTCTAAAATACAAAACTAAAATTAAACTTAAATTACCTATACAAGTTAAACCCAATTATACAAATAAAAAACAAAACTATTCTCCATTCGAGACATTATGTCCATTTTCTGGAATTAAAACTCTAGAAAAGGTACCTACTTCTTCAAAAAAGTGAAGATTTTTAGATGAACCTTCTAAAAATATTATTATTTAATTGCTAAATATCTATTTATTGTATGTACATACATCCAACAAACTAAATTTTTCTTGCTTTTGAGTTGGCAAAGATTTTAATTAAATCATTTATTTTTATATCAATTTTGGATTCTATACTTATAATAGCTAAGTTTGTCAGTCTGTCTTGGGTCATGGTTGACCGAAGATAATTTTTTATTAATTTTAATTTTGAAAAGGTTCGTTCACCTTTAGCTACTGTAACAGGCAGTGTTAAATATATACGTAGAGATGTTGAGATCTTAGGAAATGAGGAGATTAAATAATTATTAGAATACACTTTATTGACTGAGATCATTTTGCTTCAAGTGCGGGCGACCGGGCGGCAATGTGTCAAAGGTTATACACTCTCTTTGGATTAGAGATTTTGCCGCGCGCGTGTTGTCTATACTTATAATAAAACTGTAACAGGTCCAATTCTGTACATTGAAGATATTTTGAAAATTTTTTTTGGAGGGCTCTCATTATTCGATACTGAAGCCAAATCTGTAATTTTTGTCTGTCTGTCTGTCTGTCTGTCTGTCTGTCTGTATCTTGGCCGCGCATCACGCCTTAAATACTGAATGAATTCAAACGAAACTTGGCACGATTTGAGCCCATACTACGAGGTAGGACATAGGATACTTTTTGTCCCGAAATTCTACCCCCGAAGGGGTGAAATAGGGGTTGAGAGTTTGTATGAAAATCCTTAATTTCTCAAGTTATTGCCATGAAACAGCATTTGGGCTTTCGTTAAAATATGAAGAAGTACGTGTTTCACCATTATAGGGGGATTAACCGTAGGATAGTAATATAGGCTACTTTTTATCCTGGAAAATTAACTGAAAAACTTATTCCACGCGGACGAAGTCGCGGGCATCAGCTATAAAGAATATACATACATACATACATACATAGGCTACTTTATATCCCGGAAAATTAATGAGTTCCCGCGGGAATCGAAAAAACTTAGTCCACGCGGACGAAGTCGCGGGCATCAGCTGGTACTAAATAAAATTGTTATTTGTGTATTATTATGAATCATTTTAGCTTGCACATCATGAGCAGTATGACAAGCGCCGAAAGCGTAATAAAAGTAAAACAATGATTATTGTTGATGACAATTTTTTTTATATTTAATTTTGCGCATACGTATTTGTCGTAACAAGTATATTAAACTGTGCAATGGCGTTAATTTCAATGAAATATCTAAATATTCAGCGCTCGGCAGGCGCCCCCGGGCGCTCCGCGCCCGGGTGCACCGCACCCCTTGCACCCCCGGGGAAAGACGGCCCTGTTAACATTTTACACTTATGAAAAATATGGCCAAACCAAGTCACTGACAATTAAATGACGAACATAATATACATAATTTTATTATAATAAACCTTGTAAATGTTATCGTGATTTTTCCCATGACGTTAGATTGTGCGAGAGAAAGGGAAACTTAGGTTACCCCTGCTGCTTTAAATTGGTAAATATAATAATATGATCTATTTTCGTTGACTTGTCGGAGGGACTTTTTATCAGCCGTCTGCTTTATCTGGCAGAATAGGTCGCATCGCGCAATTGCAGCGTTATATTATTCACAAGCGATCGCCGTCCTTTGGCATACGTGGACGCTTTTCAATAATTAATCTATCGCCTGAAGCCACCTAGCTAATGGAGGGTTAACTTTGTGTGGCGCAAACTCTATATTGTAAACGCATTTAGATTTTAGAGCAGCAAACTTGAAACTACTACTCCACACAAAATATACTATAGGGTAAAAAAATATGTCTGGCAGATAAAACCTCTAATAAACCATTTCCGTGTTCTGTGGATAAAATATCCTAGTAACTAACTTTAATATGGAGCGCACACGCTCTAGCGTGATAGGACAAAATGTCTTTTTCCTCCGACGCGGACGTTTTATCCTGTCTGTTCCCTAATGTCCCTATCGCACCAAATAGGACAAATCTAAGTAAAGAACGTGGGAACTCTTTAAATTTTTGGAAATAGAAAGTCGACTACTTCCTTTATGTCCTTTAGTGTAAATAGATAATATATAATAGATATTTTTGTTCGGTGGGAGGCTTAAGCCGCGGCTAGTTATTTACCATCCTACCGGCAAAGACGTAGGCGCCAAGCGATGCTATGTAGAAACCGATAGGGGCATGGGTTTAATATAACTGCCGTACCCTCAAGTTAGCCCGCTACCATCTTTGACTGCATTATCACTTACCATCAGGTGGAATCGCAGTCAAGGGCTAAACTTGTAGTGGAATTTAAAAAAAGATTTTATAAAAATTACTCTATTAATTAATATTAATAGATTATACCCGCAACTTCGTCCGCGTGAATTAAGTTTTTTCGATTACTGCGGTAGCTCTTTAATTTTCCGGGATAAAAAGTAGCCTTTGTCCTTCCCTGGGCTACAACATATCCACAGGGATAAATTCATCAAAATCGGTTGGACAGATTGGCTGTGAACGCATAGCAGACAGACAGACAGACACACTATCGCATTTATAATATTATATAGTATGGATATAGTATGGATTATTTAAACGATAAATATCAACGTACCTTTTCAATTCGTAGTTATGAATGATAGATATAAAAAAAAATATCACGATGATTTCCAAACGAACAGGTGTATAAAAATCACAAAGAATACGCAACACAGAAAAACGGTACATTTCGTGGATGGTAAATACAAAAGAAAATGTATAACATGTTACAGGTAAAAGCTAAAAAATGGTACAACTTGTATTGCCTGGTCGATCCTTAGAAATACTGCAGATCCATTTACCCGTCTCTAGTAACCAACTTATGCCTGTGGAGCTACCTATTTTTTTAAACGAATTACTATAAAAAAAAAATATTTGAATATACAAAAACACTTTCGTAACAATTAATTATTATTTCATAACGTTATTACGAGTATTACTGGAGTATGCAATGAACGAGACATTTGGATGAGATTAATTTCACGTTACAAAATACTCTCATCCATCAAGCTTTGATTGGTCGAATAAGCAACAACGCTTGAAGGAGAGATGATCCTCTGTATGATTTTGGTTGCACGCCGTTTTGTGACTTGAAAAAAAGATAGAGCAGGGAAATGTTAATTACTTAATGGGTAATAATTATGAGCAGGAGAAGAGAACAGAAAAAAATTGTGTGTGTCAGCTCCGACGCACGACTGGAGTTTACTCCTTACGAACGAAAAGTGTTACCATGGAAACATAAACAAGTGTTACCATGAAAACATAAACATAACGTAACGTAACGGAGAAAGTTTGATTTTACTCCCCATACATTTTCATAAAAGGGTGTCTGATTAGAACTTATAAAACAGGGAGAGAGAGTCAGTCTCGTCTCGAATCCCTCCAGAATATTAAACGTACGCATTCCTTTTTCACCCATAAAAAAGGATTAAATAGGCAAACCTCGGTACGCCGGTATCTCGGATTTGGGCTATAACATAGCAGGTACATTTATTTCATCGCTCAAGCTCACTACACGAGATATTCCCAAGGAATTTTATACCATATAATCGCAAGCAGCCGTGAATAAATTTTTCATATCATCACACAACGGTATTGGATTTGAAAGGCGGCACGGCTCACTGGAGGTAATGTAATAGTTTGAATTGAATAATATGGGAACTAAACACGTGCAAGAATTTACACCCAGTTTACACCTCATCTATCAGTCGATATTGTCACCGGTATATTATTATAGATTATTTTCTATGACAATTGTCAAAACATGTGGGGGAGCGTCTTTTACTCCATACATTTTTACAATACCACATAGTAGTAGGCATAAGTGACTATAATTAGTGTTAACGTATACCATCAATAGTCGCCAATAATGTTATTCGCCCGATTTATAATAATAATCCCTATCTACTCGTAACTGCCACCACAGTTTGGCTGACTGGAAATACTTTGTCCAACTTATAATAATCTTGAACCACTAGGCCCCACCTTTATTTGTTTCATCTTACTCCAGAGTGCCTATAGTGGGAGATTTTCTTCCCATTCTATCACGACAACGTTATCTACGATTTGTATGGAATTGTCAAGCGCTTGACAGCCGGTGTTCGGTCAATTCGGTAGTTACTTTGTCGTGATAGAATACGTAAAAAAAAATTCCACTCGGCCTGCAGAACCCAAACAACTGGGCCAACGCTACCTACCACCGTGACACCAGGATCGTGAGGGCCATTTAGGGAACTGGTTAATTTTCCGGGATAAAAAGTAGCCTATGTCCTTCCCCGGGATAGAACCTACCCCTGTACCAAATTTCATCAAAATCGGTTGAAAAGATGAGCCGTGAAAGCGTAGCAGACAGACAGACAGACGGACAGACAGACAGACATACACACTTTCGCATTTATAATATTAAGTTTGGATATGGATATTTTTCTTGCAACTGCCATAATATAAAACACAACCCGTGAATTTTTATTCTGAGTTATAAAGCTTAATTAGAATGTTTCAATGTACCTAATACTTGTATAACTTCTAAGCACGTCTCTGCTGTTAAATACTGACGTAACTTATTCTTAACTTTTGAGTACGGGCCAAAGACTGGCTAAGTCGTCGTCGTGAACCCATCTTGAATTTGTATTGACTTTAGCAATTAGCGGTTCTTGATTTCTCTCATAGTAAGTAATTAAGTAACTTAAAGTTCAAGCAAAGTTTGTAATTCTATTTGTTCTGTTTAGAAGTGGATAAACACGTTTATCTGTTGTATAAAGCAGCCAAAATTAATATTATCAATCTATCTATAATCTGTTTAATAGTTAGGTACGTTATTTATCAGAAATACCACACAATTTTTGACAAAAAACAACGTTGTTAGTAATTTATTAGATTACAGATACATTATTTATTTCGACAGAAAATAATTTCATGTAATATAATAAGTAATGTTAATTATTGAAATAAGTTTAAATAAAATAATTTAATGAATTACTATTTTATTTTTACAAGATGATTCGCCGCAGAGCTGCTTGCAAGTAGGAATCCTAAGGTGGAGATTTTTTTAAATCCTGTTGGAACTTGAAGCTTTTTTTTATCCACTACAAGTTAGCCCTTGACTGCGATCTCACCTGATGCTACGTGATGATGCAGTCTAATATGGTAGCGGGCTAACCTGTGGGCATGGCAGTTTTATTAAACCCATACCCCTATTCGGTTTCTACACGGCATCGTACCGGAACGCTAGATCGCTTGGCGGCACGTCTTTGCCGGTAGGTATGGTAACTAGCCACGGCCGAAGCCTCCCACCAGGCCAGACCAGGGAAATAAGTTCAGAAATAATAAATTCCCAAATTGACCCTGCCGAGGATCGAACCCGGGACCTCCCCACGTTTAGACAACAGCGTTCAACACTGCGCCACGGAGGTCGTCAAAAAGCTTATTCAATTTCCATGATGGAAAGTAGCTTGCCCATCTGCAGAAGGCTAGGCTACGTAAGCCAGCTTTACCTAAAACGGAATTGCATAATGAATGCTGGTAGCAACCCTACAATCCACAAGGCACTAAATGAGCACAGGGAAATTATTATTCCCTTTTCACGCGTCACGCAGAACTAGCCGGGCATTAGCCACGTCTGCCTATGTGCTAGATAATTGCAATACCTCTAGGCAATTACTCAGGCAAGGAATCTACCATGAATTTGTATTGACTTTGGTTTTTTTTTCCTTTTATTCAGTGCCAGACAGATACGCATGTAACTCTGATCCAGCCTTAACACTTAATTGGCTAATGAGTAGTTTCATTTTAACCTAAACTTATAATTAATTATCTTATGTACTAAGAAATTGTCCATCTTAGACACCTTTCTTGACAAACTTAGACACTTTGTTCACATGTTCTTCTAGTAATTATAAAAGGGAAGGGAAAAAACTGTACCTACCTAGTAGGTACTTTCGTAGTAGGTATTTTCTGCCTTAGTACTAACTAACTGCCTCGTTGGTTTAGCAGCAAGTTCATAACGGATGACGAGGTCCTTGGTTCGATTACGGAGTCGGGTCTAAAAATTGTTAGGTATCGGGATTTTCTGTCAAGATACCTATTTAGTGGCGTTTCACCCACATGCCTTGGAGACCAGGTAAAGCCGTCGGTCCTACCTGGAAGAAGGTAGAACCGCGGGCATTAAATACTTTAACCACTCGGACGAAGTCGCGAGCATCTGTTAGTAATAAATACGTAATAATAGGCGTCGTTGGTCGACCGCATAGAAATCTTAAGAAAACTTAAGACCCTCTGAATAAAACTTGTACCTATTTATTACCTGAGAACGTCAAAACACTGAAACTCGATATTATCAGATTTCACTCTGATATTATTCTCATAATTATATTATGATACACGGACATCTTGACGAGTGAGTTTAATTATTAACGAGTGAAATTGCGATTGCTTTACAGTATTCGACCCAGTAATAAAACCCTAATAATAATAAAAGCCCTAATTAGATTATAGTCTTAATACGCGTGTATTAAGCTTTTAAAAATCATACTTACTAATACTTACTAATATTATAAATGCGAAAGTGTGTTTGTTTGTTGGTTTGTTGGTTTGTCCTTCAATCACGCCGCAACGGAGCAACGGATTGACGTGATTTTTGGCATGGGTATAGTTGAGGAGGAGAGTGACATAGACTATTATCCCGGAAAATTAAGCAGTTCCCGCGGTAATAAAAAAAAAAGACAACGCGGACGTCAGCTAGTTTCCAAAACTTCGATCTTCGAGCGAGAATTTAAAAAAAAGAACTAAGAAATCAAACCAAAATCCTCGTGGGCATTATCCAGTAGTTAATGGAATCGGATAGTCTCCGTTGCGTCGCAGCAAAGTGTAAAGTTACCAATCCATTTGCCAGGTGGCTTCCAGCAATAAATTATTGAGCAGCGCCGATGTACGGCAAAGGAAGCCGATCGATGCTGAATAATACAATACCACGATTGCACCCTAATTGATTTGCGATACAGCTTTTGTCACGCAAACCTTGTATTATCTATGAAGTGTGTCAAAATATAGACTACCTACATTCCACTTACTGGTTGCCAAATTTTGAGGGTTACGTAACAGAATACTCGTAAAGTAAAAGTAAAAGTAAAACATGCTTTATTGTACACCTTAAAAAATAAATACAACAAAAATAATATAATGGACATGGCACAACAGGCGGCCTTATCGCTTATATAGCGATCTCTTCCAGGCAACCTTAGGGCAAAGGACACATTAAAAAAGAAAGCGGAAGGGGTGTACTAAAGATAAGAAATTAAGTAATATACAAAAAAATACAGTAACGAGTAATTTGAATATTAGGTATAAGTTTTTTGTAAAGTTGATTTTAAGCAGCACCGCCACCACTACATGCCCAATAACGTCCCACAACTGGGCACAGGCCTCCACTCTCTAAGAGAGAGGGAATTAGAGCTTAGACCCACCACGATGCAATGCGGGTTGGCGGGCTATAACGACTATTATCATGTTAGTAAAAATAACCGGGACCAACGGCTTAACCACGGTAATATTATACCGTGGCTTAACGTCCTCTCCGAGGCACGGAGGTGAAACACCGCCAACTTCCTAACTCCGGGCTAGTACTGAGAATCTCTAGTTAGAAAAACCCAACACTTAATTATGGCCCGACCCGGGACTCGAACCCGGGACCTTGTCGGCCGCAGTCGAACATGCTAATCACTAGACCAACGAGGCAGTAAGTCAATTTCAGGCAGCGATCTTTTATATATATAAGGCTATTTCATTCGTGCTATTATATTTTATTCGTGAAGGAAGTGCTTTCCATGACACAGGGAATCCTAGTGTAAAAATGACCACTAACTGATAAATATTTACTTACCAGCCTGTGATTTATATACTAATAAATCAAATGAAGGTAAGGTAAGCATAAGCTAGCTAGGTATGCTTCTTTTTATCCCGGAAAACCAATGCATTCCACGGGATTTTTCAGAAACATCATCATCTGGCACACCAGAATAATTCATACTAATATTATAAATGCAAAAGTGTGTCTGTCTGCTACGCTTTAACGGTATATCTTATGATCCGATTTGATGACATTTGGTACAGAGGTAGGTTACATCCCGGAAAGGACAAGGGCTACTTTTACTTTAAACTAAGAAGTTTCCCCGGGAATTTAGAAAGCTTAATTCACGCGGACGAAGTCGGGCATAATCTAGTTAACTATATATAACAAATTATATCAGATCTACCAAAGATATAATAAAGCTAAATATTATAAATTGCAGCATTTCCGAGGTTTAAGCAAACCATCCAGCGGATGATTTCCAAGACGCAATTCCAATCTAACTTTAGTTAAGGCTAGCCTTTTCACTCTATTAACATTCCATCAAAGAAATTTCTATTCATAAATAAAACGGGTCGCCTCGAATGCTAGATTTCCTTGCAACTCTTTGAAATATTTCAATTGCCCCAGAAAGCGTACCGCTTTATCGCCCGCCCTGTTTACAGAGCCTGCGTTAGCCGGCTCTTAAACTATTTTAATATAATATAGCAGTTTCTTTGAGCCTTGAGGTCTAAACCAAAGGCGTGTCTAACTTTGTAGTCTGTTGGATTAACTACGATTAAATTCTTGGGATCTACTCTTTCACAATCATAGATGAGTTGATGCATTTCCTTAAGTGGAAATTGTAATTACTTAAGAAATATCGCTTTAATATTTTATTTATTATGAGTCATAAAAAACTAAAAAAGGCAGACTGAATGCTAGAGAATCCTTTTTCCTTAGTCAACTTTAGTATTTCCTTTGTCAACTGTAGTATTTCCTTTTTCAGCAGTTCTTTAGTCAACTCTCATATTTGCTTAGTCAACTTTAGTAACAGTGTACTTACTCCGAAAAGAGAAGCTCAATATTAAAGATTTTAAAATGTTATGAATGCGAAAGCGTGACTGTCCGTCCGTCTACTAGCTTACACGGCCCATCTTTATTGCCTGCGTATGTCTGTGTTTTATCTTTTTGCAGCCCATCCGCTGAAAAATTTGAAGAAAAATTTTGAAGAAATCTGGCACAAAAATAGTTAGCATTCTGAAGATTAAAGGATCAACATAGGAAAACCGAAGAAAACAGGATTTATTAGAAAACTAATTCACGGTCTACATTGGAAATTGGTTATTTTTCTTTGCCAGAGTGTAGACTTTATACCATGCGGATACAATTCACGTAATAATAAATTCTAGCTTAACCAGAAGAACAAGTTTTGTTTCCACTCGAGACACAGTTCCGTTGACAAAATCGGGGGAAAATTCTAAGTTATATTATTTCGTAGGTAAAGGCTGAAACAAATATACAGCTGCAACGGGGAGCGACAGCAGCGTAAGATGCTGTCACGCTCGGTTGCGGCTATTAGAAGTTGATAGCGTATGAAGGTGTACACAATAATATGATCACCAATGCATGCAGCGCTAAAACCGCTCGCCATCGACGTCACGCACTGCATTTCGATGTGTCTTTAGAACTTAGACATGCACGGCCATATTGAAATGTAATGTCAAACTTATAATTATTTTTCTTACCTCGTTTCGTACGTGCCTCAAATTCGTCATATGGGCACAACGCGTTTGCCCGGAGATGAAAGTGTGAAGTGTTTCTCCTACCCGCCTCACCTCTCGTGACAGCTGCCTCTTCGTTTGTCAATGTGCTAATACGCCATACATCGTCGTCGCCATCCACGGAGTAGTAAACCTATTTTGTTTTTTTTTTTTTATCCACTACAAGTTAGCCCTTGACTGCGATCTCACCTGATGGTAAGTGATGATGCAGTCTAAGATGGTAGCGGGATAACCTGTTAGGGGAATGGCAGATATATTAAACCCATACCCCTATTCGGTTTCTACACGGCATCGTACCGGAACGCTAAATCGCTTGGCGGCACGTCTTTACCGGTAGGGTTGTAACTAGCCACGGCCGAAGCCTCCCAACAGGGGAGACCAGGGAAAATTCAGAAATTATAAATTTCTACTACCCTGCTGGGGATCGAACCCGGGATCTCCGCACGTTAAGGCAACAGCGCTCAACACTGCGCCACGGAGGTCGGTTGTATGGTCTGTGTCGCCATCCGATAGAAGTCCATCGCCGCGATCTTGCGACTTGCTTGTCCACTTAGTGGGGTGTAACAACGTTTTTCGGTTCTGCCAACTATTTGCCCTGCCCAAGGCCATTTCATTTATGTTTAATTAATTCTTTGTTAATTTTTAAACTAGAGGGCCCAGCAGACGTTGTCCTGTCCTGAACCTAGAACCCAATTGTAGCACCCCCTATCGGGTCAAATCATTGGAGACAGTCTGTCCTGTACTTTCCGTCCCGCGATGCGTGCGTTGCGGGCTTAAAACATCACCTGTATTTCCAGGATTACCCAACTCTATGACGGTAACGTATATTTGTGTTGTGCTCAGTAAAAGCTCCGGGTACTATAATGTTAGCTTTATAACATTTTCCTGAGTGCATAGTGAAAAATTGTGTCCCTGCATTCGGGTAGAGGAGAGTTTGCTGTTTTAGTTTTCTGACCTTAACGTTGCAGCAGCTTATAAGTAAGACCTCATAATATCTTACTAGCTGATTCCCGCAAATTCGTGATTGAATGACAAACCAATAAACAAACACACTTTCACATTTATAATATTAGAATGATGAAAGAGCTTTTTTAAAGCTAAATAAAAACTCTCCGTGAGGATTATCCATTTGGATTTTTAGTTTATTACTAGCTGATGTCCGCGGCTTCGTCCGCGTGGATTGAGTTCTTTTTGTTATCGCGGGAACTTTTTAATTTGTGCCAAATTCATCCAGATCAGTTCAGCCGTTTTTGAGTGATTGAGTAACCATCCATCCATCCAACCATCCACACATTCGCATTTATAATATTAGTAGGTATGGATAGTGGCATGAAACCAAGCTTATTAATAACTATTGTGTTGATAAGACGTGGCTTTTTTCAGTTCATAGACTCTTAGGAAAACGTTGTCCAGTCTATTTTTAGGTGTCTAAACAAACACGTACCAGAACATGCTCTTTGCAGCACGGCATAAATACCTGTTAGTGTCACAGACTCCAGCACGCCTTAAAATGCAGTTGAGGTTCCAGCAGAAATGCTTTAGTTGCAGTAAGTTTTTAAATTAAATTTATTTAGTCATAATAAATATAAACGTCATACTATTCATACTATAATATTATAAATGCGAAAGTGTGTTTGTTTGTTGGTTTGTCCTTCAATTACGCCGCAACGGAGCAACGGATCGACGTGATTTTTGGCATATGGGTATAGTTGAGAGAGAGTGACATAGGCTACTTTTTATCCCGGAAAATTGAAGAGTTCCCGCGGGAATCAAAAACACTTAAACCACGCGAACGAAGTTGCGGGCATCAGCTAGTAATAATATAATTGAGGTACTTTTGAAATTGGAGAATTTTCGGAAAATAGCTTTATTTCGTCAGGTATGAGGATTTTTAGATCAACTTGCTTGTAAGTCAGGCAGCTTTTGACAAAAATGCTAGTCTTAAAACAATACAATTAAAGCAAATTTTCAATACAAAACCTACAGAACACCTTTTTTAATCACATATTTTTATTTCGCAATTAATAAATTGACCTTAATTTCTAAATAACAGACTCGACGTCTATTTTTTCTTCTAATTTACTAAATCACAAACCTATAAATATATTATTTAGTAGTACGGTACATAAATTATTTAAAAGTTAAATGAATAAGATTTCAGTAATAGTGTCTAATATTTTAACTTATTCATAGAAGCTCTCGTAGCAAACTACAAAAGTGACCGTAAACGTTCACGACTGCAGTTTTGAATCTCAGGTGAACTTTCAGTACCTAATATCTTTATTCTAAACTCGTTAAAATCCCCGGAAACTGTCGTTCCTGACGAAAGTTTTTAGCTTCGCGTAAAGTAAACGAAAACCTTTTCCATGTTGTGTGTAATTACACTTATTTATTTTACTGGAGTTGCTCGCGTTTGCTGGCATTGTTTTGCTAAAAGGAAAGAGGAGAAATCAATTAAAAGTTGGTAATAACAACCTTCCTAAATTCTTCTCCTTCGGTGTGAGACTCGTGCTTAGTACTTACTTACTTCAACTGCCTCTTTGGTCTAGTGGTTAGCATGTTCGACTGCGGCCGACGAGGTCCCGGGTTGGAGTCCCGGGTCGGGTCACAACGAGTACTGGGTTTTTCTGACAAGAAATTCTCAGTACTAGCCCGGAGCTAGGAAGTTGGCGGTGTTTCACCCCCGTGCCTCGGAGAGCACGTTAAGCCGTCGGTCCTGCGCCTGATCTCTTTCCGGTTTTGTCGGATTTTCCGTCCCATAGGGCTATGCGAATAAAGGAACAGAGAGTGCACCTGTGTTTGTGCACACGTCACTTGTGCACTATAATATCTCCCGCGCAGATGGCTAATCTCTCTGGAGATTGGCCGCCATGGCCGAAATTCGGTCTGGAGGACATTACTTACTTACTTAGGCCCGATTGCAGAAACGTCAGGTAAGGATAACTCCTTTTAACCCAGAGTTACCTGCTACTTGACAGCATTTGTATAAAACTTCTGTCATAAAGTCCAGGGTTAAACGTAATCCGGCGTTTCTGCAAGCGGGTTTTAGCGGGCCGGCGGCGATGGGTCATTGGGTTCGATGATGATGATGAATCCATACTAAAAGTATAGGTAAATATGCGAAATTGAGTCTGTCTGTCTGTTTGCTTCGCTTTCATTGCCCATCTGTTTAAATGATTTCGACGAAATTTGGAACAATGATAAGTTGCATCCCAGGTAATGACGCGAGTTCTCGCTGGAATTATACATCACCTTTATTCACGCGGCCAAAGTCACAGGCATCATCTAGTAAATTAAAATTTAAGTTGTGCTCATATATTTTTTTTTAAATAACAAATTATCCGTGATATTTCTGAAAAACATAAAAAAATTTCAAAAAAAAGACCGACCTCAAAAACCACAAACAATAAAAAGTAAAAAATAATTTAGTTTATTATGTATACAAGACTTAATGTAGTTCTATAATAACATTTTTTGGAGTCGGTACCAATTAGCCGCATGAACCGTCTACCTACTCTTCATTATTGTTGACGTGACTCCATATTGGCACCGACTCCAAAAAATGTTTTTATAGAACTACATTAACTCTTGTATACCTACCTACATAATAAATTAAATTATTTTTTACCTTTTAGTGTTTGTGGTTTTTGAAGTCGGTTTTTATTTTTTTTTTGAAAATTTTTTATTTCACAATTTTTAGTGGCCCCACTGTTTTAAAATACAGGGTGTAACCAGAACGAGATATGCTATGCATGGTTAAAACATACTGTTTACAAAACTATCACACTGATCGCGAGCAATTTACTCTTATCCATTGAGGAGTTCCGTTCTCCATCTCCGGAGATATTCATCAGATCTTCACCAAATTAAAATGGAACCACCTCTGAAGTATGACCTACCAAACAAAAAAAGAATTATCAAAATCGGTTCATAATTGGCGGAGAAATCGCGTAACAAACATACAAAAAAAAACATACAGTCGAATTGAGAACCTCCTCCTTTTTTTGAAGTCGGTTAAAATCTATCAAGGAGACCTCCTCCGGCTCCTTGATAGTTTTGTTTTTCACAAAACCCCCTCTCAGAAAGGATATTAGGATATTCAAAAATTCCACCCTGATAAAGCCGGAGTAAATACTCTAGTCTTATACCTAACTCTAGACCCCACATCGTTAATGCCTATAGTCCATTTACCCGGTTCCTATTACCTACTGGCCATTGACGAAACAGCGAAGCCGTGCTTCGCTAATGGAGAAAGGAAATAATACGTTAATAGTGCACTCTTACTTACTTGAGAAACACTCGCTTAAGTATAACATATTCTTTCAAGGCTTTTAGCATAAAGGCTTCATACGCAATATCTGTGGAAAAAATGGGAAATTCTCGGCTGAAGATAGTATAAATACCATACCCCCGGTTCGGAAAGAAAGCCTACTGAGAAGAATCTACTGAGAAAGATGTTGTATAAATCCTAACATGAGCTTGTCAGAGTGCAAACGTTTTGATGTGAGACATTGTTTCGCATCCTGTATATATATCTAATAAGCGGATTCCTAATTTGAAGTGTGTAAAAACTAAAAACATTTATCACATTTTAACAAAATAAATTCATAGTTCATAGTAGTGTGCCTGTCTTTCCGTCTGTCTGTCCGTATGCTACGTTTTCACAGCCCAAAATATTATATTTTATTCATTCAAACAATACAATAGAACTTAAAGCTAGCTAGTCTCTAATTACTATAAAATCATGCCCGCGTGGAATGGTGGCAAGAATGCTGGCTGCATTTCCGCGCAGGACAGCCAGGCTGGTCCTTTGCGCAAACAATGAGCCAGCTCTTCTGTCACCAGATCAGGCAATTATGTTCAACCGATTTTGACGAAATTTGGTATGTAGATGTAAGTTGAGGACACAATAATGTGCTAGTTTTTATCAAAGGAAAACCAAAGAATTACAACATGATATTTAAAAAAATTGCCAGTCATAGGGACTGCCGATAGAAGTGAAAACGATATTTTTTTTAAAATTTTTTTTTTTTTTTTAAATACTTAAAATATAAACATTAAAACTAAGGCATTAAAGTTTAATTACGAATGTAGTAAATTTATATTAAAGACCCTTTGTCTTCGTAACAACGCGAGCATGTCGGTGACGGTGACGCAAGTTTCCACAAGTTTACCACCTACCAAAAAGTGCTCAACGCGGCTAAAGATTTTACTTCAAAAATCCACGTCGATGAAGACGCATGCACCACCTAATAAACAATATCAGGTATTTCACTTGCAACTGCATGAGAAAACATTTCCTTCACTAATTGGTACTCGACTATATGTAGTACGTACTAACATCTGGATGGGAGCTTAAAAATAAAAAGATCTTATAAAGTTCTTAGCATGAAAGCTGCAAGCGTGGGTGGGTGGGCAGAAGTAATTCAATTAGATGTCTTAGCCTAGAATCCTATTTATTATGGTAGTATTCATGTACATAGTTCATATTATGTACATATTCACGTACATGCAAATGTACATATTCATGTTCATTTGCCTCGTTGGTATAGTGGTTAGCATGTTCGACTGCGGCCGACGAGGTCTCGGGTTAGATCAATCAATCATTTATTTATTGCACATTTGGGTTTACATGGTGTTATTCATAGGTTTTGTACATCCAAATATCTTAATACGGCATGTAATATCGAGTCCCGGGTCGGTCCATAACACGTGTTGGGTTTTTCTGACAAGAAATTCTCAGTACTAGCCCGGAGTTAAAAAGTTGGAGGTGTGTCACCCCTGTGCCTCGGAGAGCACGTTAAGCCGTCAGTCCTGCGCCTGATCTCTCTCCGGTCGTGTCGGATTTTCCGTTTCATCGGGCTATGAGAATAAAGGAACAGAGAGTGCTACTGTGTTTGCGCACACACTTGTGCACTATAATATCTCCCGCGCAGATGGCTAATCTCTGTGGAGATTGGCCGCCGTTTCCGAAATTTGGTCGGGAGGACACTATTCATGTACATATTAATATGATAGGATTCTGGGAACGAAGTACGAGGTACGTGAAATCTGACGTAATCTTTTTAGGCAATATTATGTAGAGTCAATATTTGGATACATAATTAAATTACCTCGCCCTTATTCCTCTGACTCGCAACTTGACTTGTTGTAACTTTGTACAGTTGTTGTTGAGGCTTGCGGTAAGGGTTCTGACATGTTAGTTATCAATTATCATTAACGTACCGCGTACCTATTCTGTGGTACTATGTGGCATTTCAATGTATTTCAACGCACGCCGATGCTACTTAGTTCTCATAATATCAAAAATGTAAAAGTTTGACTGTCTTTCTATCTGCTACGCTTTCACGGCCCTTCTGTTCAAGCGATTTTGACAAAATTTTCTATAGAGATCGGTTGCATTCCGGGAAGTACATAGGCTACTTCTTCCCACGGAAAATTTCCGAAAATCTAAATCGTTGTTCTTAGCGCTTTCATGAAGATTTGACAGTTTGTGGTATGTGAGTCACCTAACGTATGAAGCGCACTAACTTGTACTTATACATACCCTAATATTCTGCAATGTGAAAGTGTCTTCTGAGATTTATCGGCACATCTGTTCAACCATTTGGACGAAACATATGGTAATAGGTAATAGGTAATGGTATGGATATGGTAATAGGTAGTATCTCAGGGAAAGGCATAGATTATGACGACCTCCGTGACGCAGTGTGTAGCGCTGTTGTCATATCGTGCGGAGGTCCCGGGTTCGATCCCCGGCAGGGTCAATTTGGGAATTTATAATTTCTGAATTTTCCCTGGTCTGGCCTAGTGGGAGGCTTCGGCCGTGGCTAGTTACCACCCTACCGGCAAAGACGTACCACCAAGCGTATTAACGTTACGATGCGGCTTAAGAGGGTATGGATTTAATATAACTGTCATACCCCCAACAGGTTAGCCCGCTACTGTCTTAGACTGTACCACACTTACCATCAGGTGAGACTGCAGACAAGGGCTAACATATAGTGGCGTCAAAATTAAATCCAGCTCCTTTTCAAAGTCGCTTAAAAATACAGCATTTCATTATGATTAAATACGAGTAGGTACATACAAATACAATTACATTTCGGCAAATGAACGCGCGATTCGTTTATCTCGTGACCACAGAAGCATAACGTTCAATTAACCAGTCGGAATGTATCGTAAACTGAATAATAAATACGAATCATCGATAATGTATTAATGTTAAAAAAAAAAACTGGTATAGGATCTTACTCGTATCTCACTTTTTTTTTATTTGAACTATTGTCGTGTGTTTATTTGTTGGTTTCTCCTCCAATCACGCCGCGACGACGCGACGGATCGACGGTATTATAGATAAGCATATATTTTGCACTAGCTGATGCCCGCGACTTCATTCGTGTGGAATAAGTTTTTTTAATTCCCGCGGGAACTCCTTAATTTTCCGGGATAAAAAGTAGCCTATATCACTCTCCAGGTCCTCAACTATACCTACCCATGCAAAAAACTACGTCGATCCGTTGCTTTGCTGCAGCGTGATTGAAGGACAACCAACAAACAAACACACTTTCGCATTTATAATATTAGTATGATGGGTATAGATACAGACGTGGAGGGTGACATAGGCTACTTTTATGCTATAAGTTTTTAACCCTAAGCAAATACGAACGAAGTTACGGGCATCAACTAGTAAGAGGTATTAAAAATCATACAGGTCGGGGTAACTTGCATGAAAAATATGGAATAGCACTTACCAACACAATAGTGATAACAGAAATTGATATTCAAGCAACATCAGCCGATACCACTCCAATGAACCTTTCAAAAGAATTGAATTTTTATCAATACGAATGCATCGACGCCATTTGCCGGTCTCTGAAGGCAAAAAGCTGCATAACTCCGGAAAAAGTATTATTACGGACGATCTATTTTACATTTTTCATCGCTTATTGTCATGAATATTTTCTATCAGTGGGATTACGAAAGTATTCAAGGTATTATTGTGACAAGTTGTGACTTGTGATTGAATTTTTAGAGTGGCGTGAGTGGAGGCCCTAAATATTTAGGGCCTCCACTCACGTCAGACTTTTGTGGTCCGACAAAAAATCGGATTTTCTGACGTGGGAACCCCCTTAAGCTCGTATAGCCCGTTGACGCGATATGACCAGAGTGAACGATGACTCCATAGAAAATGGCAAACCTTGGCTGTGTTCCGAAATACACTGCGAGCACTGTAAGGTGTGACGTCACTTTAGTACACTGCGTAGCCGTTCCTTTATAGTTAGGTATACTGGGTACTGCTTAAAACGGAACGCTGTCAGCACTGAGACAAACACTGAGAGCACATTACCTCGAAAACGCCAGTGCTCACAGTACAAAGATGGCGTCGATTAATGACGTCATATATTTCCCTAGGATACTGCAGCAGTTTACTGTCAGTTATAATGGAACGAATTTCTCCACAGTGAAGACCACTGAACAGTGCTCGCAGTCTATAACGGAACACAGCCCTTATCTTCGCGACAACGTTGGTCCCGAGAAGGGTTAAAACTACTGTTTGATACTGTCGCGTCGCGTCGTGTCTAGTCTGTTCTGTCGTTTGTCGCTCACGTAGGACATATTCATTGCAGTTTTATAAGACGTACCTTGACACCCCTAAAATAAGGGTTATAATTCTGAAACATGAGCGTGAACAATATTAAAGTAACACTGATTTAAGCGATGGCAGTAACTATTAAGCCCCTCTAGAAGTTTTAAGGTAACACAGGGCCTAAGATTTATATAAAAATCTGGATTGTAAATAACTTTGAAATTCTGATTGGTTAACATTCATACTCTGAAAAGCCCAACAAATTAGAAATGTGTTGAATTCGAATTTCGCCTAGCTGGCATACGACAGACGCTGAGCGTATCCGGCCGGAAGCGGTTGCCATTTCCGCCTGAAAGCGACGTGTGCGGTTACCGATCAAACCTTGAGAATATTGCTGACTACTTGATTAGAAACTGTTTTCGATAGTTTAATAACAGGCTGTATAGTTCCACAAACTTATCTGACCCGGTGACAACGTTGCTAGTAGGTTTTTGATTCCCGCGGGAACTCTTTAATTTTCCGGGATAAAAAGTAGCCTATGTCCTTCCCCGGGATACAACCTACCCCTGTACCGAATTTCATCAAAATCGGTTGAACAGATGAGCCACGGCTCACACATCTGTCTGTCTGCTACGCTTTCACGAAAGCGTAGCAGACAGACAGATAGACAGACAGACAGACAGACACACTTTCGCATTTATAATATTAGTATGGATATGGATATGGATAAGCAAATTTTAGTAGTATTTAATAGAAAATTTATCGACGTTATTGACCTCAGTATGGCCACAACGAATTTTTGATACTTTTTGAGTTTTTAATGCGAGTTTAGATTGATACACCTTTGTCACGAAATTCTCCAATCGTTTAACAGCCTCGACTCAACAAGTAGGTATTCTTTTACGACTTTTTTGTGTAACGGTCCAAAAGAACTTTTGGATTTGTTACCATATTATAAAAGTTAAAACTCGATCCAAAAAAGGTTTTCTGCACCTTGCGCAGACGACATATCAGCATTATTAGGTAGTTTATAGAATGGAACATTAAGAAAAAAATCAAGTAAAATAAGAGATTACTAAAGTAAAGGCGAGGTAACGTCGACCGGACGTCACACGCAGGCTTCGGCTAAATAGAAAGCCTCCGCCTGTCTTCAGCAGATAATAATTACGAGTTAGTATGGACGTCACGGAAATATGAAAAATATTGAAAAAGTTATGAAAATACGTAAGTCCGACGACGTTATATCCCTGAAGAAGTTGGATGTTATTCACTTTCTGTGGTCTGATTCTGTTAAAGGTAGCTAAAACTAAAAATAGTAAGTGATTTTACTCACTTATATAGTTGGCTGTTATTGTACTGCTACCTACCAATTTATTTATTTCCTATAAACTAAAAACAATCACATTAACACTCACAATTTACAAAAAAACTTTTTATCCCGGAAAATTAAGGAGTTCCCGCGGGAATCAAAAAACCTTTATCCACGAGGACGAAGTCGCGGGAATCATCTAGTAATATATATACTATTGTAAATGCGAAAGTGTGTCTGTCTGTCTACTAAGTTTTCACGGCCCATCTTTTCAACAGATTTTGATGAAATTTGATATAGATATAGATTGAATCTCGGGGAAGGACATATTCTTATCCCGGAAAATTAGGGAGTTCTCGCGGGAGTAAAAAAACTTTATCCAGGCGGACGTAGTCGCGGGCATCATCTAGTTGACAATAATATTAAATAATAATTAATATGTTGTACGGGAACGTAAAGTAAATTTTGCTGAATTATGGAAAACGGCTGTCCATAAGGTTCCAGAGCATATTATTGTCCCATAAAATTAAATCTTTACAGAGAGAGTAGAACAGCAGTTCCAACTTTATACGAGTTTTCTAATTAAAAAACTCACATACTCAAATTAAAGCATGTAGTTTTCTAGTTTCAACTCTCTACTCTACTATACGTATAACCATTTTATTATTCAGAGCTATACATATAAGTATAATTAAAAAAAACCGGCTGAGTTTGTTGTGGGCTCTTCTCAGACCAGGGCGCGTTTGGAACCCTCGTAGCTTTAGTTTTAAGATACCGTAGTTAGTTATCACCACAGATTATCACCATCACGTCTTTTACTTTGTAAGCGTGCCGTTCAGAAGGTGTACTTTGTAGGTACCTATTTTGAATATAATATGTTTTGAATTGAATTGAATTGAATATTTACATGAATATTTTTTTAAAATATTACAAGAAAAAAAACTACTAATTTACTTTTACACAAAATATACACCGTTCAAATGATCATTCAAGGACGTTTTAAATACATTTACCGTGAACGCGGTCTTCTTCTATATGTAACAGACTTTTAATTTGCAACCATACAAATAAGTTAGCAACTAAACGTTCATAAAACTCATACAAGCCGACGATTTCCTCCAGTTTGAATATCGAAACCATCGAATCTCCCATCAGAGGTACGCATACAAGACGTTTCCGGCGGAAGCGGTTACCATTTCCGGCTGTGAACGTACTCGTAGATGCATGCGGTTACCGAATGTACCTTGAGAATTGTGGTTCATGTTGTACTGTGCCTCGATAAAATTGCTTTGTTCTGGGGGCATACTACCCTCACTTAAAGCAATACTGTTTTTATGCATTACTAGCTGATGCCCGCGACTTCGTCCGCGTGGTTGAGGTTTTTTTGATTCCCGCGGGAACTTCTTAATTTTCCGGGATAAAAAGTAGCCTATGTGCTATTCCAGACTATAATCTATCTCTGTGCCAAATTTCATCCAGATCCGTTCATCCGTTGGAGCGTGATTGAGTAACAAACATACATCCATACATACATACATCCATCCATCCAAACTTTCGCATTTATAATATTTATATATGGATAATTATTCTGATACAAGAGCGTCAATAATATTAAAACAATACTGATTAAAACAACGGTTGTAAAAATAGTTACTAAGATAAAAAGCCCGAGCGACACGCCCGCTTTAGAGCGACGCTCATACATAAGATTGAAAGACGCGTACGTGGTTGCTTTATTAAAATAGTCAATTTTAGATTAATAGTAGATTGTTCATCAAGGGACTAAAATGAGCCATTTCATACGAGATGTTTAGCTTACCGAGCGTAGCGAGGTATGCTATAGTGTCGAGTAGAATGGCTTTTAGTCCCGTGGTACAAACTCTACTTTTCACTTCGATTGCGAGAAAATAAAATAAATAACGATTTTTAATTATTTTTTGCTATTCTATTGTTATATTTTAATAGTAGGAGTAAGATCTTTATTTTCACTTAATGATATTAACAAATAAATAGTCACATTCACTTTACCCCATGCCTTCACCTTGTATTACCTACGTATTGTGCATCGAAATCCGAAATGGATTAAATAAACATCCCTTTAAATAAATGTAGGTATTAATTACAATAAACATTCTACAGATTTCGCGGCAATCCGCAATACCAACTTTATTTTTCTCCTTATTGTTCACAAGAAGGAATTAAAAGAAAAATACATAAAAACCATTGAGCGTCAATGTGCTAAGTGACGATGGGTAACATTAACATTTTGACGCATACTTACATTCAACCAAGGATTGCGCATGGATGTAATAAGTACAGTACTTATTACATCCATGGGATTGCGTGCAAATTATTTCAAAAATGGAACATAAAAACTAAAATTCTACATCAATGATAAAAATAGTAGATTCTGTGTGGATCGTAATAACATAGCGTAACTATTTATTCATGTCATACAGTGGGTTGACGATACCATGACAGTTTTAGCAGTCCTAGATGTACGGTACTGCTTAAAAGACATTAGTTATAGAATTTCGTATTATAAAAAATTTGCTAGTTTAAATTCTTAGTAAAGTAATCCGTTGTGTATCGTAGTGTTACCTCATTTGAAAATAAACATCAAAACCAAATTTGCTAAATCTAATACCCAATTTGCAAATAAAATGAACGTCTTTATTAATGGCATAATAAAACTAAGTAGGACTTAACGAATTTTAATTTAGGCAATCTTATAAGAAGATTTAGAAGACAAAGAAAGCTTTTATCTAATTAAAAAAGGAGAAACACAAACACCCTTAAGAACCTTTATAAATTATAATGTCTTTAGAACAAGTTTTAAATTAGTTAGGTAGCTTATACTTTGACTTTGGAGCTGAAACGTCGACACTGACAGTTCTCATCGTCCTTAGTTTAAAGTCACACAGCGTGCTATATACGCCATAGACTTATTATATTACTAGCTATATACGCAAAATAATCTTATATGTGTCACCGTAAAATTGTAAATACCATTAGATTATAATCTATCTTCGCGAGATTCTAAACTGTTGGAAGATTGTGAACCGTAACATACTGCTTACAATTTAACGCATTATTTTTCGGTAAATTAGAATCTATTAGGTATATTAACCAGATAGAACCTATACAGATAGCAAAGATCAAGAAGAGGAAGAACAAGAAAACGTAAATACAATAAATATATCAAAAATTTACACTCAGAACATTGAACGGTTCACAATCTTTCGACAGTTCAGAATCTGGCGAGATAGATTATAATCTAACGGTATTTACAATTATTTTACGGTGACTTAAGCAGAATACGTAATGAGAAAATCCGTAGGAGAACCAGTGTGAGTGAGAGCCCAATGGATTAGCAAGGATAAGTGGCAGTGGACAACTCTTGTCTGTCGCATGACAGATGTCTCTGGAAGGACATTTATACTCAGCAGTGAATGTAAATGACCTGCAGGTATGCACTATGCCGGCAGTTAACGCGGCCTTCGTTTCAGAACAAGAGTTCAGAACGGTTGGCATAAGAGTGCCAACCGTTCTACGACAGCCAATTCTGTAAGAAAAGAGCAAATGCTGAGTTTCTTGCCGGTTCTTCTCAGTAGAAATTTCTTTCCGAACCCGTGGTAAATTCTTACGACTTATCATAAGTGGCACAAGTTGTCCTACGTGAAATAAATCATTTTATTATCATTTTCCATGGCTTACCTATTGCCCTTTAGCTTTACTAATATTATTTTGTACAAAAGTGTATCTGTTAAATTATCACGGCCCATCCAATCAATTTGGTACAAAGAAAGATTGTATCCCAAGGCGGACACGGGCAATGCAAAAAAACATACGCGTTGAATTGAGAAACGAATTTTTGGACGAAATAAATTATAAAAACCTGAATCTATGCAAACGAAGCCAGTGGGCATCATCTAGTAAATAATATTTTAATAAGGCGTAAATTATTGTACTTTACCTAATCAAACCACTCAAACAAATAAAACAAACAAATTGTCTGGCCTCAACAAATTATTAACAGTCGTAACAGCCATGTCAGACGTTACAGATGCGGTTTGGAGGGAACCAAAATTCACTCCCTAAACTAACTTTAATAATAATTTAAGAGAATAGAAAAGTTTTCGCTGTCTGCGTACAATGTTAGTGTTGTTTAAACTATGTTGTCTACTAAATGTATTACGAGACACACTGGCTTTAAGTTTGGCGAATTCAATTCCCTTAAAAAATTTAAATTATAAACTGCAAATAAATTTGATTTATTTTAACGTTTATAATTAAATTTAAATTATAAACTGCAAATAAATTTGATTTATAATTAAAATTTGTTTTAAGTTAGAACCGATAGCACGATGAATACTAAGAATGTCATAAAGTTATTTTTTTTCCTTGTACTATAAATAAAAATAATAAAAGTTTGAGGCATCCGTGTCGATCATATTATTATTTAATTTCCTGAAAGAAAGCCTCAAGCTTTTCCATAGGTTCACAACTGGGACTTAATAACCTGGGATAAATTAGATAGAGAAAGCTTTTTTGTTAATGTCACTTTTTGTGTCTGCTAACGTCTGCTAACACAACAAATACATTTTGGTATTGATCGGTACGTAATTTTTCTTCTTCTTCTTTAACATAGCTAATGAAATCAATTAGAACCCTTGCAAATTAATACAGAGCACAATAATTTGAACTGGTTGGAAATAAAACTTTTTAAATAATACTAATACATATTTATATGATTATATATATGTCTAAGCTTTTAAATTATGTATATTATTTAGTTTTGTATTTGTCTTGTCGTTTCTGTACCTGCTATGCATCTCTAGACATCAATTGTTCTCACACCTAGGGCATCTGGACTGGAACTGCACATTTGTAGGGATAAGATGTCCTTGTACACATCCTTTCTATATTTAAGTTTAGTTTTAATTTGTGTTTTGTACAGAATAAATAAATAAATAAATAATAATATTATAAATGCAAAAGTGTGTTTGTTTGTTGGTTCATTGGTTTGTTGGGTTGTCCTTTAATCACGCCGCAACGGAGCAACGGATCGACGTGATTTTTGGCATGGGTGTTGGGTATAGTCGAGGACCTGGAGAGTGAGATAGGCTACTTTTTATCGCGGAAAATTAAGGAGTTCCCGCGGGAACCAAATAAACTTAAACCACGCGGACGAAGTCGCGGGCATCAGCTAGTAGCTAATAATATCAATATGAATTCTTACAAATTAATACAGAGTACAATCATTTTAAATGGTTTGAAAAAAAAAAAAATATATTAGTGATAAAATGTAATTAAAAACATACCTATCAATCAGAATATAACAGAAAAGTTATATCTCGCTCACTAACCGTAACATCGGTGTGTATCCCCTAAAATATTACTATCTGCCTTTATTTTATAATGTTTGGACAATGCCGCTGAAAAGTTACGAAGCTCTACTAAAGTTATACTGGACTAGACTGGATGTGGTAGAAATTGGATTTTTCGGCTTTATTTCTTGATAATCCATTGGCTGCTAAAACTTTAGGTCCTTAGTCGGAAAATAGACTATTATTTCGGATTTACTGGTTTGTTTAGAACGGAACTAGATGGAATTTATTATTATTCTTTCGAAGCCATTTTTGCCGTTATTTTGCTTGAATCGGTCTTTTTATTCTGACCCATATTTGACTGCCTGCCGGTCCATGAAGTTCAGCTATACAAAATACTAAACTTTTATAGGAGTTTTGCAGCTAAGAATCGATGAAAATAATTGTTGTCTTGACCTGTCAAGACAACAATTATTTTCATCGATTCTTAGCTCTAAATACCAATAGCCAGTTAATGTTCAATGCTGCAGTAGCTGATCTAAACTAATATTATAAAGAGGGAAGATTTGTTTGATTGTTTAATTGTATTACATAATATTAGATGTAGCTTCCATTAGGTATCACAGAGTTTGAAATAATAATTCTGTCTAAATAAATGGTATCTATTGGTTGCTAATTTTAGGACAGCTTTATCATTTTATTATGCTGTATCAACATATAAATAGAAGTAGGTACTACATCTATGTCTTTTGCATATCTATGGAATTCTTCTTTTTGGCGAACTAGCATTAATCTGCCTTTTTCATTTGGCAACCCTACCGCAAACTAGGTCAAACCTCCCCAAACACGTAGGTAGTGCTTGAATATAAGCGATGATCAATTAATTAATCGTAGCTAAGTAAAAGATAGCACGTGGTGCTAGCTCTGCTCCGCTGGCTTTTGCAGATGCTATTCTTCTTTTTGGCGAACTAGCATTAATCTGCCTTTTTCATTTGGCAACCCTACCGCAAACTAGGTCAAACCTCCCCAAACACGTAGGTATTAGTGCTTGAATATAAGCGATGATCAATTAATTAATCGTAGCTAAGTAAAAGATAGCACTTGGTGCTAGCTCTGCTCCGCTGGCTTTTGCAGATGCTATTCTTCTTTTTGGCAAACTAGCAGTAATCTGCCTTTTTCATTTGGCAACCCTACCGCAAACTAGGTCAAACCTCCCCAAACACGTAGGTATTAGTGCTTGAATATAAGCGATGATCAATTAATTAATCGTAGCTAAGTAAAAGATAGCACGTGGTGCTAGCTCTGCTCCGCTGGCTTTTGCAGATGCTATTCTCCTTTTTGGCGAACTAGCATTAATCTGCCTTTTTCATTTGGCAACCCTACCGCAAACTAGGTCAAACCTCCCCAAACACGTAGGTATATTAGTGCTTGAATATAAGCGATGATCAATTAATTAATCGCAGCAATTAATTAATCGTAGCTAAGTAAAAGATTGTACGTGATGCTACCACGGCTCCGCTGGCTTTGGCTGAACTGTTGTTTGCTAATCCTGTACCGAAGTGTAGGGCTTCCGGATTATGGTACTCGCGTTAAAGAAGATGCATTTACTACTGTAGCTCATCGGATTGAAAAAAATCCTTATAATAATAAACTCATTTATTTGCTTGAAATATTGGTTATATTACAATTACAATAATTATATATAACAGTGGTTAAGTAGGTTACAATCATATTTGGAGATACCAAACATGTTTTGCCATAATATTTGCAAATATTAATTGATACATGATCACTAGAATATTTACTGTTCGTGTGCGAGTTGAATGCAGAGTAAATGTATGTGTCACTATACATTTACTCTGCATTCAACTCGCGCGCGAACTATACTACTGTATTCATAATTTTATTATTGCCGGACACTTTGATATCCTTCTGAGAAGTTTGAACCAGTTTCTTGGTAACTTAAATATAAGCGTCATCGATGGCATCAAAGTTTAATTTAACAAATAATTAACTAGAACCAAGCATTACTTAAAAAGCGTGTGCCAATCGTGTGCGACGACTTATGTCCCAGAGGCTCAGAGTTCGATTCCTGGCTGGATTTTTAGGTTTTGTTTCTAACGATTTAGCATTATAGTGCGTAAAGATTTAAAAAGTTGATGGGTAAAAAATCTCTATTATAGACGTTTTCAGTTTATACCGCCAGGTGTGAAATAGCTTACTTGTCTGAAATAGGCACGAGTAAGTGTTTTACATCCAAACCAGACAACCTATTATTTTTAGCTCGATAATATGGAGATTTCAACATTAAAACGAAACCGTTGTACAAGTTCTTTGTTCGCAATATTCCATTAAAATAATAATTCTTAATGTTATTAAGTAAATGCTCAATTATTAACGAAAAATCATTACTTTAGTAAATGAAAATCAAATTACTTTTCGGCAGCTATGGACAACGCCTGCTTAATTACTTTTTTGTGACAATTGCATTTCAAGGGAAATTCGTAGCATGATAAATGGTCTGCATTCATTTATTGACACGTAAAAGCTTTATTTTTTGTGTGTAGTTCATACATATTATATGCGATATGAATGACTTTTTAATAATAGCGTGTCTGTAGGTCTAAACTGCCGTTGAGAGATCGAAGATAAAAACATATTGACTAGTTTATCTCTATTATTATGAAATTGATATTGTTGGTTATTTTTAGCCGAAGGTATGGAAGGATGTTATTTCGTTATTTTCTTGGAAACCAATGAACCGATTTCAAAGTATATTTTATTTATTTATACGCCAGTTAAAACGGCTTTGTTTAATTATTTAAGGCTGTAAAATGCACATAATATGTTTTAAATTTGTAAAATATAGGAACCGAGATCAGAGAGAGATTGACCAATATTTACCGAAGTAGGTACCTACCTATATTAAGGCTATTCAATGATATTTTATAGAAAATCCTTAATCCACGCGGACGAAGTTTCGGTCACCATCTAGTCAAATAATTATAACCATCGAATGCATTTGCAAGAACGCGAATGCAGACCCCTGTCATGATTTTATCAGAAATCAAGTAGAGCTATAGCCTATGCAGTTTGTTAGCAGACAACAAGCACTTATAATAGCTAAGAGAAAACTGAACTAAAATTTTGTGCATCGCAAATTAGTAACGTATTTAACCATTACTAAAATTCTACATCTATGTATTTAACCTACATTCAAGAATTAAACCCCAAAATCGAACCAAAGTAGGGCATTAAGTATCTTCATTGTATAACAAGATCCCGAAGGAAATCTTCAAACTACTATTGAATAATATAGACAATGTGTGTGAATTAAGGTTATTTGAAAGTAGCATTAGGGTGTCAAAAAAAAGTATTAGGGTGTCTGACTAGAAATGCTCAGTACTAGCCCGGAGTTAGGAGGTTGGTGGGTGGTGTTTCACCGTAGCTGGAAAACCCAGTAGGTATCTATTCAGCAAATGTAAAATAAAACTGTTTGGGAAGGAACTGGCCCCTAAGATACGGGTCCTCCTAGTTTAGGGGCCAGGAATGCACTGTATTTTTGTATTAAGTTATTTTGATAATAAAGATTTTTATTTCTATTTCTAAATATTATAGGAATTTTAAATTAAACATACCGTTCCCCCCCCTTTTCTCCGAAGTTTACCAATTGAAAAATCTGAAATAATTATGGTCAATAGAAGCTTATGTATATTTTACAGGAATAATAAAACCAACGCTCTAACTAGCATAGTTTTTTTGATATTAACAATAAACCTCTACAAACAAAGTTAGTTTTGCGGTTCATTTCGTCTTGTTTTTAATACGTCATAAATCGTACACAACACCAATTAAATAGATATAATATTTTACACCTAATATATTATGGATTTTTATTTTGAATCAGAAAATGTCGATAAACATCTCTCATAAGCCTTCGTCAAACAAAAGGTGAACAGAACGGTTGAATCTAGCCACATCAAAATCGCAAAGGCGGAGTGATACAATGCAAATACCACTTTAAAGTTCAATTTCCAAGTTACCATAAATTATCTATGCTTTCATTGTTGAGGTGCCCATCTCGTAGCCTCGATGCAGTTTGAACAACAATTAATATTCCTTGAGCATACCAATTATATTAGCTATTATACTAAGTGGCGAGAGATGCCTGGGAAAATCACTAGCTAGTATCTTTAGTGCTTGTATAATAGCATTATTTGAGTCCATTAGTTGCAAAGTTGGAACAGCTTGGTGAAGGGTCAGTTGAAATCAGGTGCTCAAAATCAAAATAATAAATAAGAACGCACTTACCAAAAGAGCTAATTTGCGTAGGGTAAAATTAACCGATCCCCGAACAATGCAATCCCAAATGAACTCATCGAATTATCTTTAACGTGCTGAGTTAAGAAAGCAATATTATTTTAGCAGAGCCGATTTTAATGAAATTCGGTATGGAGATAGTTTGTATCCCGGGGTACAAAGATTACTTTTAGCCCGGAAAATTAAAGAGTTCCCGCGGGAATCAAAAAATCTTAATCCACGCGGACGAAGTCGCGGGCATCATCTTGTATAAAAAAATGTGCAACAAATTCTGGTGGTGGCAGCCTTCCAAGGTTATAAACAGGATTGTCAATCTATGCAATTGAGTATTTGACAAAAAGTCAAATCAGCAACTTTTTCAAACGTTAAAACAGAGACAGTCATCAAAATTCGACGCACTTTTTTACTTCAATCGAACATAAAACGAACGTCGATAGACGTGGATAACAACTTTTGGGGATTCTTTAATTTAATAATCACTAGAAAATAATTTATTTGAATAGTTGTCATACCCAATTCAACAGTACGCTAAGTACTTTTGAAATGGAAATGCGACTTTAATTACTACACGAAAAAGGTTTTCGTTTACTTGCTTTCTGCGACGCTAAGAACTTAGATATGCGAAGACAGTTCGTGGGGGTTTTAACGCTGTAGGAATACAAATATTATGGAAAGTCTTGCAAGCAACTTGGAACTGCAGTTACAAGTTCTTTTGAAGAAAAGTGCATTAATAAGAGCACGTTATTTATTTATCTTTTTTTGAGGTTTTTATGAACAACGTGTTTTTTTAACTTACTCGTAATTACTATGGTGACTATTCAGTTTTAATTAAATATTATTAAGCTGCGCTCAATAATTGTTAAGTCTGTCTGCTAAGCTTTAACGGCCCATCTTTTCAACCGATTTTGATGAAATTTGGTACAGAGATAGGTTGTATCACGGGGAAGGACATAGGCTATCACAGAAAATGAGGGATTCTTACGAAATTAAAAAAACTTCTTCCACGCGGACGAAGTCGCGGGCATCATATTCAATAGAGATCTAATTTCTTACATAAGTGACTAAGTACATGGATAGACTTTCAATGTGGCTAAAAACGAAAAGTCAGCTACCGCAGTTTGCAAATGTTTTCAAAGCATTAAGAAAAATATATAGCAGTTGCCCCGAACCCGACACTTGCATACATGAATAACACGGCGACTCTTCTCGTGTCTGGAAGTTTCTTGAAACTGTTGGAGTTGGTAAAAAATCTCATCATTCATCACCTCTTAGTATTGACGTTGATCTTCTGAATCAATATTTCACCTCTCCTCAGAACTATATTAATAGTTCAGATAAATCACAAACCATTCATTCTCTTTTAACAACTCCAACTTCTACTTATCCTCCGTTCAATTTTAGTCAGTTTTCTGCATGTGATGTTAAGAAGACCATATTGTCCATTTCTTCTAATGCTGTCGGTTGTGACGATGTTAGCCGTAATATGATTATTCCCCTCCTTGATATTATTACTCCTATTATTACACTTATTTTAAATGAATCCATTCTGACCTCCAAATTTCCTGATGCCTGGAAAAGTGCAAATGTTGTACCTCTTCCTAAAAAGGCTAATCCCACTTGTTTCTCTGATTTTCGTCCTATCTCAATCCTACCATTTCTTTCCAAAGTCCTTGAAAAATTGATACACCATCAGTTTAACCTTTTCCTAAACAGAAACTGCTTATTCAACCCTTTCCAGTCTGGCTTTCGCTCTGGGCATAGTACGGCTACTGCTCTAATTAAAGTTACCGATGACATCCGTTGGGGCATGGATAATCAGCAGCTCACAGTGTTAACCTTGCTGGATTTCAGTAATGCTTTTAACACCGTAGATCATGATATACTTGTGAGTATGCTGCGTTCTCTTAACGTATCTCCATCAGCAACTGACTGGTTTCATAGTTACCTTAGTGGTCGTCGGCAGCGTATTCATATCGAAGAAACCCATTCGTCTTGGTGCGATATTACTGCTGGCGTACCTCAAGGCGGCGTGCTGTCACCATTACTCTTTTCTATTTTTATTAATTCTATAACTCAAAACCTATCTTCTCTCTACCACATGTATGCAGATGATCTCCAAATTTACACCCAGGCAACTCTTGAGAATCTTCCAGCAGCCATTGAGCGAATTAATAAAGATCTTGACTCAATTTTGGAGTGGTGTAGATTCTACGGCCTTAATGTAAATCCAAAAAAATCTCAAGCCATAATTATAGGTAGTCGGCACCTAATCTCTAGAGTTGACTGGTTTGTGCTTCCTCCCATTGAATACAATGGTTTAGTTATCCCGTTTTGTGATACGGTCAAAAACTTGGGAATACATATGGATCGCACTTTAGGTTGGACGAATCATCTGAATCAGCTTAGCAGGAGAACTTTTGCTTCTCTTAGCTCTCTGCGTCGCCTGCGATCTTTTCTTCCAATTCCTACAAAAATTATGTTGGCACAGTCTCTACTGCTTCCTATTCTTGATTATGCTGACGCAAGCTATATTAACTTAACTGAAGAACAGTTAAATAAACTTGAGAGACTTCAAAATATTAGCATTCGGTTCATATTTGGATTACGCAAATATGACCATGTATCTCAATTTCGTTCTCGTCTCAAGTGGTTCCCATCCGTTTTCGCCGGAACATGCATATCCTTTCTATTCTGTACTGTGTGTTATTTAATCCTTCATCTCCACCTTATTTAAAGGAGAAATTTGAATTCGTTGGCCGTCCAGGAGAAGTTCTCCGTACTACAAGGAAACTTGTTTTAAGGACGCCTACACATAATTCTTCTTTCTTCCATAAATCCTTTTCTGTACAAGCTGTTAAGTTGTGGAATGCTTTGCCTCTTGAAGTCAGAGAGGCTCAATCGATAAATATCTTTAAAAGGCTTGTAAAAAATTACTATTTGTCGCAATAATAATATTATTTGTATAGTAGTTTATTTATTTTTTATATTTTGATACCTACTGTCCCATATTTTATTTTATGAGGTTTACGTTTAGTTATTTATATATTTATTTATTTGTGAGTATATATGTATATTTATATGTTATATTTGTAGTATTTATGTTATATTTATTTTATATAATATGTATTATAATTTGTAGCATTATATAAATATTTTTTATTTATTTTGTTATTTCAGCACCATCTACCGGTTGTATTTGTAGCTATGTCCTTTCACACCATTGGTTGCGATAAGGCCGCCAAATTGTATACTTACTTTGTTAGTAGCTAAGTTTTCTTTTTTATAATTTCCTTTGTGGTGTACAATAAAAGTGTATTCATTCATTCATTCATTCATTCATGAATACATTTTGAGGGAAAGCGATGTATTAAGTAAATGTTTTCTTAATGATGCTATTTTTAGTTTCAGAATGGCTGTCTTTTACTGACCTCCATTGTCTAGTGTTTGCTTAGTTTTCTTGTTTATATCGCACTTGTGATATCGAATGGTACGCTTACCTACGTATATTGGGTAGCTAAATTTTTAGGGAACACTGGTTTGGATTGGGGACATTGGGGCTGATTCTATATTGCACGATCTCTAAACTAAAATGACAGCATTAAAAATATTGCTAATCCTCTCATAGTTCCTACTCCGGAAACGGACAGAACTAGATTGAAAGCTTTCATTTTACATTAGAGATTGTGCTATACAGATTTGGCCACATATACCTACATGGTAAGCTAAGTGACGTTATTCGAACTCCACACCACCTCTACTTCCACCACCACTTCGCTCACACTCTTCTCACGATGCTCTTCCATTTTCCTCTGTTTCCCGCCGTGTGGATGGCCTCACAGATCGGTGTGCCAACTGCTTCCTTAATTTGGTCTGACCAACGTCTCGGTCTACACCCGCGGGGCCTCTTTCCTCCGATCTTACCAGTGACCATAAGTTTTTCGATTGTTCTGGCATTCTTGCGTGCAATGTGGCCGAGCTCGAGGGTCCTCCGCAGACAGGTGTTGGAAAGCCTCATTTTTAGGGTTCCGTACCCAAAGGGTAAAAACGGGACCCTATTACTAAGACTCCGCTGTCTGTCTGACTCCAGGCTGTATCTCATAAACCGTGATAGCTAGAAAGCTGAAATTTTCACAAATGATGTATTTCCGTTGCCGCTATAACAACAAATACTAAAAATTAAAAAAATATATATATTAAGGGGGGTCCCCATACAATAAACGTGTTTTTTTCGTATTTTTTTGCTCAATATTAAAAACGGTAACAGGTAGACGGTTCAAATTTTCACAGAATATTAACTTGTATATTACCTTTCAAAATAAATAATTAAATATCAATAAAGTAAATATTAAAGGGGGGCTCCCATACAACAAATGTAATTTTTATTTTTAATACGTCATAAATCGTAAAACTTACTACAGGTTTGTACGGAACCCTCGGTGCGCGAGTCCGACTCGCACTTGGCCGGTTTTTATTTTTAGTTTATTTAATATTGAGACGTTGGTTCTATGCTCTGTCCACTACCAACTCTAATTAAGATTAATTAGAATGTTGGTTTGGTAGGTATAGAAATAAATTAATGAAAACGGTAATGTCACCTGAGGGCTTTGCTATTCGATTCATTTGTATAGAGGAACTTGCTAATGATTTGTCATTAAACTAAGTGGCGAGATACCCATGGGGCCGAACTGCTACCGGTTGCCACTGTAAACATAGGTATTATTTAGGTCCATTAGTTCATATACAAAGTTTTAAACATATTATATTTGTACTCGGTAGTGTATTGTTTATAATAAACTAGCTGATGCCCGCGACTACGTCCGCGTGGATTCAGGTTTTTTGGTTCCCGCGGGAAATCCTTAGTTTTCCGGGATAAAAAGTAGCCTATGTGTTATTCCAGACTATAATCTACCTCTGTGCCAAATTTCAACCAGATCCATTCAGCCGTTCGGGCGTGATTGAGTAACAAACATCCATACATCCATCCAAACTTTCGCATTTATAATATTTATTTGACTAGCTGATGCCCGCGACTTCGTCAGCGTGGATTGAGGTTTTTTTAGTTCCCGCAGGAACTCTTTAATTTCCCTGAATAAAAAGTAGCCCATGTGTTATTCTACTATAATCTACTCTGTGTCAAATTTCATCCAAATCCGTTCAGCCGTTCTGGCGTGATTGAGTAACAAACATCCATCCATCCATCCATCCAAAGTTTCGCATTTGTAATATTAGTATAGTACAGATACATCGAAAGTATGGTACACACTAACCCAAAGTTCACATAATGTGGTACAGTCGTGAAGGACATTCAGTAGAAGTAGCTAATTGAAAAAAAACTGTCCGCATTACAAGATTTGAAAGATTTGAATTGAAATAGGGGTTTAATATAACTGCCATGCCCCTAACAGGTTAGCCCGCTACCATCTTAGACAGCATCACCCCTTACCATCAGGTGAGATCGCAGTCAATGGTTAACTTGTAGTAGATAAAAAAAAATTATAAAGATGAATATCACCGTTTTATAAATAAAGTCGATTGGCACGATGCCAATTAAAAGAAACTGAATATAATTATTGTCGAATGAATTATTTTATTTACCAAACTGTTTATTTTAATACATAATAAAAGGCCGGTAAATGAAATTAATTCCGTCGAAATTAACAATGCGGAACAGCGCCGAAACTCGCAATGAAGACTAATTTTCGGGATCAAATGAACATAATAATGAACACGACGCTGGTTTTAAAGCATTCTTTTATTTTAACAACAAGCAACTACGAATTAACGGAAGCGAATGGGTCCTCGTTTTAAAATCAATATGGCAATGTAACCGGCGGTTTCTGAAAAGCTTATCGTTGATCAAATTAATGTTTTCTGATAAACTGAGCCATTTTGAACTTATTGGTTTAACCCTTGGGTTTAACCAAACTGAGATACTCCATCAGTGAAAACTCACTAGGTTCAGAAACTGTATGTTGGACCAAAATATTGCGTAGCTCAACTTATACCTACTTTTTTATTTACTCACTAGATGATGCCCGCCACTTCGTCCGCGTCGTTTAAGATTTTTTGATTCTCCGGGGAACTCCTTAATTTTCCGGGATAAAAAGTAGCCAATGTCCTTCCCCGGGATATAAAACATCCCTGTACCAAATTTCATCAAAATCGGTTGAACAGATGGACCGTGAAAGCGTAGCAGACCGACAGACAGGCAGACGGACAGACAGACAGACACACTTTCGCATTTATAATATTGCGAGGCTTCGACTGTGGCTTGTTACAACCCTACCGGCAGACGTACCGCCAAGCGATTTAGCTTACCGGTACGATGCCGTGTAGGGGAGGGTTTAATAACTTAATAACTGCCATAAATTCAAATGTTTTTTATTCAAATAAACTATTACAAGTACTTATGAATCGTCAAGTGAATCTACCACTGGTTCGGAATGTCATTCCTACCGAGAAGAACCAGCAATAAACTCGGTGGTTGCTCTTAATGGTGGTTTAAAATAATTCATTTACAATTATTATTATATCAATGTGTACATAAGTAACCGCTGTCCTTAGCATTGCTGGAGCGATCAAATCCAAGCTCCTCTATCATTTACATAATCTTCAACAGTATAATAAGCTTTTTTCAGGAGCATACTAATAATGGATAATGGATTTCTTAAATTTGTGTATAGGCAAGTCCAAAATAGGTTGTGGAATCTTGTTATAGAAAAGATTGCTCATTCCCACGAATGACCTTCTGACTTTTTTGAGGCGGAGCGATGGAGTCACGAGCCTATTACGGTTTCTAGTTTGCCTATCGTGCAGATCGCATATTTTTTTGTAATTATGGATATGCTGTTTTACAAAAATTATATTACTGTAAACCCTCAACAGTTGCTCTTAGACTGCACCATCACTCACAATCAGGTGAGATTGCAGTCAAGGGCTAATTGTAGTGGCGTGAAAAAAATACGGATCATTTATTAAGTAATCTTCTTCATCTTCTTATCTTGTACATTAGTTACAGGGTGACCACTGGCCAAGTTTCCGTGCCGGTAAGTGTATGTGATGTCATTACATTCGTGCATTGTCGAGTCAACATCTTCTGAAGATGATCCGGTGTCGGAGTGAAACGTAACGTTGAGAATAATTTGGAAGATTTATGTGGTGTGGTGAATATCGCAAGCTGCAAGTGCAAGATACACAGACTGTACCACATAGATTTGCCTACTGTTGCGGATTATAGCGAATTAAATTTCTAGTTCCTTCATTAAAGTAGATAATTATATTTATAATATAAAAAATATTTTTTTAATACTGATTAAAAGTGTATGACCTATTTAAAAGTGGTAGGTTGGATTTAAAACCTATTTAAAAGTGGTAGGTAAAGATAGAAATATAAATTACTTATGAAGCAAAATTTTCGTTATTAAATGGAATAACATATAATACGAGTAAATAAATAATCTGTATAAATAAATAACTATAAAAAAACTCTGGTCACTGCGACTGAGGTCGGGTGATATCGCCGGCACGCTGAACGAGCCCATCATCTATCATTTTGCCAAACTTGTAAGAGAGTAACACAAAAATCAAACGCAGCAAATAAAGCATAATCACATTCCATTTCACGCTTATTGAAAAAGAGAAAATCATATCACCACCATTCACGCTTGATTGTTCAATTATAAATAATATTTGTTGACGCTCATTGATAGCTTTTGTCATGTTTTGTCACGTTAATGTGGTTTAGCATTTTGATTGGTTATAATATTGTTTCATTTTTGGAATTATTATTTATAGATGCAGTAATATGTGTCTGTCTGTCTGTCCGTTATCTTTTTACGGTTCAGACGGCGAACTGATCATACAGTAATTTGCAATGGAGATAGCGTGCATCCTGAAGAAGGAACTTCTTAATTATCTCGAAAAACCAATTAAAGAAGAATATGCGTAAATACTTCAACTAAAAATACATTTCATTTCACGCTTGCTAAAAAGGAAAAATTGTGTTAAACGCTTGATTGTTCACACGATAAATAGTATTTGTTGACACTCGGTGATCACTTTTATCACGCTGTGTCATGTTAATACCTAGGGCGTGACTATAGACTGAAACCTGTGGGTGTGACGACAACAGTATTGTCGGGTGATAAAAATTCGCCATAGTTACCGGAACGTCTCCTGAGGATGCTCCGGTTCCGGAGTGAAACGTACGTTGAGAGTGGATATGGAAGATTTGTGTGGTGTAGTGCTGTGCCGGTGCGAATTTCTGGGTGGTGGGTGTTCGCATGCTATTGGTGAAAGACACGCACTGTACCACATAGATTTGTTTACTGTGGCGGATTATAGCGAATTAAACTTCTAGTTCATTCATTTATAATTGTTATTCCATGCTTCTTCAAACGACATAATACAACGTAGATACTATTACCTATTCTGTGATAATACTATTTTCAACGAAAATCCCAGTTTTAAAAAGAAAATCTTTGCAAAACAGAGTCTTTAAGAAAACATTTACTAACCGCGTATATTACCTTTTAACTATTCATGAATACCAGTTTCTAGTTTCTGGAAAACTTCTTTAACGTCTCTATTCGTAATTTCTTAAACTTTTCGCGAACTGCGGTCAGCTCCGTAACTTTGTACCTAAAAAGTTGCTGCCAAGTGTAGTCGAGATTTTTCGTTATTCTGAATGTTTTGGGTCCTGCGGAAGAAAAGTAATAACGCAGTTGTTTTGGATTTCACTATGCTTAAAAGGAGTCAAGAGTGAAAGCCATGGACAAAGTTTTTGTCTGAACGCGACAACGGCAAAATCTTAGCAAAACTAGCATAATAATATATTTGCAAAGAATTTATATATAATACTAGATGTTGCCCGCGACATCGTCCGCGTGGATTAAGTTTTTTTAATTCCCGCGGGAAATCCTTAATTTTCCGGGATAAAGTATCCTATGTCACTCTCCAGGTCCTAAACTATAGCCATGATAAAAATCACGTCGATCCGTTGCTCTGTTGCGGCGTGATTGAAGGACAAACCAACAAACAAACACACTTTCGCATTTATAATATTAGTATGAAGTATGATATTGTGATGATAATACTTTTTTATTTATGTCAATTTTGTTCCTCATACGTGAAATTATTTATCTCGCCAGATTTGGCACTTCAGCCATCCAGCAGTTGATACAACATGAAAAAGACCCAACAATAGTAACGGCAAGCGAAAACCATCGCTCTCCGTGCCATGGCACGTAGAGCAATAGACAATAGACATAACATGCACATTATGCCTATCCAGGACAAACCTGGTGCCCTATTAGGTTTTTACGATTGCTACAGTCGCAATCACCCCTGTATGACTAACAAATTCAAAATTAAAAGGTTTTTATTCAAATAAAATTTTACAAGTGCTTTTGAATCGTCGAGAGAATCTACCACTGGTTCGGAATGCCATTCATTCCTACCGAGAAGAGCCAGCATAACAACTCGGCGGTTGCTCGTTAAAAAGAAACATTGATCTTGCTATCAATCATAATCCATACTAATCGATACTTAATATTATAAATGCGAAATTGTCGTTAACGGCCCATCTTTTCAGAAAATTTGATTAAATTAATATATATATAGCTGCGCGTGCTGACTGACTGACTCATTGATCACCTCTCCTGTAAAATTTTGTATGAAAAATTTTTTTTTTACTCATCGTTTCGTATAGAAGGCAAAAATTCATTCGGAGGAAAAATACGGAGAGAGCTGATGATTGAGGATTTCGAAGACGGATGAAGAGCACAAGCCAGGGTATCGAAGATAGGTGGGGGGTGCTCGACCAAATGTCACTCGAAACTTCATCCGATTGACAGTTAGCTGAAAAAAATTTCAAAATGGCGGATTTAAGATGGCCGCCATACAAATTTCGACGGTGTCTATCTCGGAGAGTATAAAAGATGGAAGAGTGGTTTCTTGGCAAAAGATGATCAGGACATGAGAGTCTACTTGATGAACAGGAAAAAAATTCAAGATGGCGGAATTTATTTTTCCATAGAAGAAGGTATTGAAGATAGGTGGAGGGTGCTCGAACAAATGTCACTCGAAACTTCATCCAATAAGGAAGCTCCTAGCATACCTAGAAGATAATGATCTTCTGTCAGACCATCAGTACGGCTTTCGGAAAAATCGGTCTACAGGAGATCTTCTGGTGTATGCCACACATACATGGGGTGAAGCCATTGAGAAACACGGCGAGGCGCTCGCCGTTTCTCTGGACATCTCAAAGGCTTTTGACCGGGTCTGGCACGGCAGTCTTCTCAGCAAACTCCCGGCATACGGGATACCCGTTGGTTTCTGTAGCTGGATATCTGACTTTCTGAGCGACAGGTCTTTTCGGGTGGTCGTTGACGGCCGCTCATCTGACCTAATGGCTATTAATGCCGGTGTCCCTCAGGGGTCTGTTCTTTCCGCAACACTCTTCCTGCTGCACATTAATGATCTTCTCAAACCCGGTATCTTTGGGTACGCTGATGACAGCACTGTTGCGGAAAGATACATGCCCAGTTCTCGAGCCAGTGCTTCTGAGACACTTGAGCAAAGAGAGGCCATGGTGGATCGCGTTAACTTGACTCTTAAGGAGGTGTCCGAATGGGGTGACGCCAATCTAGTTTGGTATAGATGTAGTTTACATCCCGCGGAAGGACTGTCCCAGAAAATTAAGAAATTCTGCTGGAATTTAAAAAAAACTTAATCCACGCGGAAGATGTCGCGGGCATCATCTAGCTACTATCATAAATTTTGATTTAGAATGCAGTCAATCACAATAGTTGAGATTGTAATTGTTGTTGCAATGATTGATACAACATAAATAGGGCTCTAGCACTATTCCATAAATGTTCACCTCTAGGTGAAATTCCTCTTTTTTCCCAATCCCGTCATCGGGACCGGCTATTACTGGCGCGTCCGTTAAAGCGATAGCTCGTCAATCCATTCACACTTCCGTTTTACATTTGACGCCTGTGCTCGGACATTGTCTATAGACTAACAAGTTATACTGACTACAGAACAGGTATGATAGTAGATAGTATTACACTAGGAAAAACTTTCTGTGCACTCTCATTTTTAAAGACAAAACTTACATATTATGTAGGAAGGGATTTAAATGGGGGATTTTAGGTATTAATTCGCCGTAACAATGCAACGGATCGACGTGATTTTTTGCATGGGTATTGTTGAGAACCTGGAGAGTGACATAGGCATTTTATTCCGGAAAATTAAGGAGTTCCCGCGGGAATCAAAAAAACTTAAGCCACGCGGATGAAGTCGCAGGCATCAGCTAGTTAAATAAATAAAACGAATCGATATCTGGGTAAGTTTAAAATATATAGAGCAACGTTTACATACCTAACACATTACAATAACACAAGAGTAATACTTGTAATAATTAAGTTTCAATGGAGAAGCGCTCGGGTTAACCATAAGTGCTTATTAAATCCATAAAACGTTACAGTTAACAATCTTATACAAATACCTACCAATTACGTAGGCGCATTAAGAAGAGCAATCAGCATTAACCGCGTACACGCCAGCCTAATACCGGATAATAAGTTTATTTGTGCAATTAATATTCATCATCACGAACTCGGGCGTGTTTTATGGAATCTAATTAACCGTGCCATATTTTGACGCCTTTATACTGTAGCACGGTCTACATGAAAACTTGACGTCATAAAATCTCGTAAAGTTTCCTCGTAACCATTGCTACGACGCATCGCATAGGATAAAGGGAACCTCTTGGATAGAAGCAGGCGTTACTTTGCGGAAGTCCATGTCAATGAAAGAACTAGAAGTTTAATTCGCTATAATCCGCGACAATAAGTAAATATATGTGGTACAGTGTGTATCCCGAATCATGCAAGATTGTAAAGTACTTTACAATCTTGCATTGTCGAGTCAACATCTACTGAAGATGCTCCGGTATCGGAGTGAAACATTAATTGAAAATAATTTGGAAGATTTGGGTGGTGTGGTGAATATCGCGGGATATACTCGTAAGTGCGGGATACATACTGTAGCACATAGATTTATTTATTGTCGTGCATTATAGCGAATTAAACTTCTAGTTCTTTCATTAAAGGGAATTCATCAACCATTCACGCACAGTTAATACTACAGAGTAGTTCGCTTTTCATCTTCCTTCTAGGCAGGTTTCCGCACTTGTGTGTTTTGTGCCAGTACGTACGTACGTTTATATTGAGATAATCATAATATTAATAATATACCACAAAATAAGTAGGTAACGGTAACTACAAATTAATCAATTATGTTATTAGGAAGAAAGGCATATTACGAGAAGATGCATATTATATATGAATTATGCATGTGGAAGGAAAAAAAGAGTAGAGGGAGACCAAAGAAAAGATGGATGGATTGTGTGAAAGAAGATATGCGTATAAAAGGGGTGAATGATAGGTTGACGAATAACAGAAGTGAGTGGAAGAGGAAAACATGTTGTGCCGACCCCACATAGCGTGGGACAAGGACAAGAAGAAGAAGAATAATCAATTATGTTATTGGACGAACAGAGTATCTGCTGATTTATCTTAGCTGAGTATACTGCTCTAGCCTCGTGACTGAGTTACTGACTGACTCGAGTCAACATCGAACCCAATGTTAATCTGCAGGCTCAACTCACAGTATTAACGTACTCACAATTATTGCGTTGCTTGCAAATAAAAATTCCATAAGTAGTTATTTAAAGCACATTTAATATAGTAATTGCACTTTATAAAATTATAATTTTTTATAAATGGCATCATGAAATATCTTCTTTTTCAGGTATTTACCAAACGAAAATCTTTTTATTAAGAAATGTAGATACAATATTTTATTTAATGACTCTGCCGAGAAAATAGAACGTGGAATTAAAATTTGCGTAGATAATGAAGCATTTTTTTCATATAAATCATTTTTTATTTGAGAGCAATTTATACAAAAAGTTCAGTCAGACATGATGAAAACGGGGTTATGCTTTACCATTGTGCGGGCACACATTGTTTGCTTTTCTTATGGATATTGCACGAAATGTTGGGTGAAAGACGACGTAGGGTAATATACATTATACAAAGTAATGTATACAAGCGATCTATTCAGCTTCAGATCGGTAGTCAGCCGTGTATAACATGTAGGAATTGCTTTTGTTCAAAATTCTTGTAAACTGTACATAACAAAAAGTGGAACAAGCGAACCGAAAATGAAAGCTGATTTAAGAAATTACCTATCTACAGGTTATTTTCGACTGAATTAGAGGAAACATTTTTAAAGACCGGTTCATGCAAACAGGAGATTTCAATTCCGCGTAAATTTTCAAAAAATTAATTTAAGTTTTCAAATACCGGCGATGCATCCAACCTCTAGATCAAATTTTGTCAAAATAGGTTCAAAAGGTGGGCCGTGAAAACCAAATTAGGTATACAGACTGATTATCAGACAGAGACCTTTACTTATGTTTTTAGGGTTCCGTAGCCAAATTTGGCAAAAACGGAACCCTTATAGATTCGTCATGTCTGTCTGTCCGTCCGTCCGTATGTCACAGCCACTTTTTTCCGAAACTATAAGAACTATACTGTTGAAACTTGGTAAGTAGATGTATTCTGTGAACCGCATTAAGATTTTCACACAAAAATAGAAAAAAAAATAATAAATTTTGGGGGTCCCCATACTTAGAACTGAAACTCAAAAAATTTTTTTTCATCAAACCCATACGTGTGGGGTATCTATGGATAGGTCTTCAAAAATGATCCCCCCCCCCCCTGTAACTTCTAAAATAAGAGAATGATAAAACTAAAAAAAATATATGATGTTACCATGCAAAATTCCACCGAAAATTGGTTTGAATGAGATCTAGTAAGTAGTTTTTTTAATAATTTAAAACCTATCTTATTAATTTATAACTCGCGCACCGAGGGTTCCGTACATACCTGTACGGAACCCTCGGTGCGCGAGTCCGACTCGCACTTGGCCGGTTTTTTTATTTCACTACAAGTTAGCCTTGACTGCAATCTCACCTGGTAGTAAGATATGATGCAGTCTAAGATATTAGCGGGCTAACCTATTAGTGGTATGGCAGTCATATTAAACCCATACCCTAATCGGTTTGTACGTCTATGCTGGTAGGATGCCAACTAGCCACGGCCAAAGCCAGACCAGATTTCACATAATAATATTATCAGTATAGGGATTAAACTCGCCAGTTCAGCGCCATTCGGGGTCCTTGGAGGAGGTTTCAAACAAAGGGCGGTCATCGATCGAGTTTTCGCCTCACTTGGTCTACGTTTCCGACAAAAGAGCTCAAGTTTTAATTGGAGGCAAAATCTGAGAATATTTCCCAACGAAATCCTATTGTTTTCACTGTCCTTAATTTGTATTCAATGAAGACATTTTTTCTTCATACCTACTTATTTTTCCGAAAATTGTTTGTGCGTGAAAAATATTTTTCAACTTTGTGTAGCGGGGATTTCTTTTTTTTTGCTGTTCAACTTACTTATCTGCTTTTATTTTCGATGATTAACTTTTATCGCTAATCAAGTAAGTGATCACTAATTATTAAGAATATTTCTTTCTTGGTTTAGTTCTTTACCATGGCTCGCTTTACTGGATTACGACGCAACGGAAAAACTTTTCTTACACTTATCATAAGGGCATTCATCATTTTCAATCATCATTATTTATTGTTAGTTACATATTATGTTATTTTAAAAATGCAACAAAAATTTCAATGTTAAAATACCGAGCGACAATTTCGTTTTGTAAATCTTTCTTTGTTTAATGCGACTTAGGTACCCACGATACAGGATTACCTAGTGTGGGTAAAAAATTGTCACAGTTCTTTTTGGAAAATAAACATTTTTCATTTTTTTCATTGGTTAATTAGAAGGCTTGCCAAATTTCTTAGTGAGTTAATCATACCTTTTACTTTATTAAAATGAAACAAGTGCAAATCGATCCAATAATAGGAATATACGAGTATGATGTGCAATACTTAATTAATTTTTTGTTCAAGACTAATGCTATGTTCAGCAGCTGTAGACGTCACTATCAGTTGACGAAGGCGAGGAGTTATAATACCTACCTCTATCTCCTCTAAACGCTCCTCTAAACTAAAGCTGTTATAGTGCATGCCTACATGGATGTAAAGGTACCTAATACGTATTTAGGTACTCTATCTTCCATGCATGACACGATATCAAGGGGTATCTATAATCACAGCTATAATAATCTATAGCTGTCCCGTCACAAATACAAATCTCAATATATCGAAGTTAACAGTTTATTGGGAACGTGTTTGCGTCACAAATACGATTTTCTGGCGACGTGACTCCGCCGTTTTAAACTCTCTCCGAAATGGAATTTCTCTTATATAAGTGCGGTTTATAAAATTGAACATTGTGATGTATGGGTGAGGACTTGAAGGGAATGTATAATAACGGAATGGTTTCGTACGAAATGTATTTTAATTTTATTTGCGTGATAGGAATTAGGATACATCATATTCCCATCTAAATCGGAAGTTTCACAGACGTTTTGCCCAGTCCGGTCCCTAGTGTTTTCGCTCTAATGCGCGCCACAGGTTAATTACATGCAATCCTAGGCAAGCAGTCAAGGGCTAACCTGTAGAGGAGGACGAAGACAGCACACAACACCCGCGACTCTAGCGGAAAGTAAAAACCAAAGTGGTCATGATGAACATGACCCCACGTTTAAAATGGAGGAGGTAGAGGTTGCTGTTCAGTCCTTCAACCCCAAGAAAGCCCTGAAACAATGTGAATGTGTTATGATAGAATGTGTTATGTTTAACAAAGATATATATTTCCTTTGTATTATAAGAATACGAAAACAAAATATATATAGTTTAAACATATAGCCGTAAATAAACAATCAAATTGGAAAAATTCCCAATATTAATATCTTGTACAATAAAATACAAAACACAAACAAGGGCTCTGATCCTCATGTCAGAGGTATATTGCATAAATTTAAAAAAAAAACCTGTAGACTGTAGAGGATAAACAAAGCGTCGAAAGCGACGCGATGCTACGCGACGCGATACGACTTCATAGAAAATGACCTTTGCTACGTAACAACGTTAGCGTCGTGTAGGGTCTGTTTGATAGTAGTAGCTACTGTTTGATACTGTCGCGTCGTGTTGTTTTCGTCGTGTGCTCGCGTTTGACACACACGTAGGACTGAATGCAAGACCATTTCAGCCTACCTATTAACTGCATAGGACAGTACCCTTACTCTGAGATTGATCGAATTTAAAATACGGTCTCACTAAGTGAGGTGAATTACATTTGCATCAAACTAAAATGAATCTTAATCTTATTAATTTAGAGCTCAATTTCGTGTATGCATTCACAGCTAGCGCTCCAAACGATACGTTTCGAAATTTGAATCGGTTGCACTGAATTTGTGGCTTTAAATCAAGAGTTTTTGGGTCCATTTTAGTTTGACGCAAATGTGATTCACCTCACTTAGTGAGACCGTATTTTAAATTCGATCAATCTCAGAGTAAGGGTACAGCAGTGGGTGGGCCATGCTTATCGCAGTAGCGATTGCCGTTGTAGCCGGATAGTGCTCGAGTCTAGACCGCGTACAAGAAGTGTAGCGGGCGCGATGGACCGACGATATAAAGAGGGTGGCGGGAAGTGACTGGATTAGGAAGGCTGAGGATCGGATGTGGACGTCCGAAGGCTGAAATGATGATAATGAGTACAGCTATACCGTTTGTGGCGCTATAGACGTTCGTTAAAGGCGTGTTGATTTCACGTGAAAATGTCGTCAAGTGCAAAGGCCCCAATTGCGGAGGGATGCGTGACCTACTTAGTTGCAACAGCGCATAATCAGTTTTGGTCCAAAGTTCGTAACTGGGTGACCCACTTTGCTGGTCCGAATTTGGCCTTTTGCCTCCATGCTTCTGAGATCATATTATTAAGTTTCAGTCCCGGTTATTCTTAGTTAATCAACGACCGATATTTACAATTCGTGCACTAGAATATCAGCTGCAAACAGCACAAACATAACTAACTGCAACTCAGATAACTAACTGAAAAAAATAGGCTAGTAAGTAGAAATAATTTAAGTGGTCTAAAATCTTCGAATTATTGCCTTTCTTAATGAAACCGGTTTGGGGCACATCGGTTGGATGGTTTCAAAGTCTATAACCGATTTTTGTGTTGTATATACACTGATGATTATGTAAAGAAAGAACTACCTAACAGTAAAGATGGTCGTAATTATAGCTCGCTCGTTTTATCCCGGCCATAAAACCCATTACATTAGTAAGACGTGACCGACACTTCTCGTAACGAAGAAGTATCGCATATGGCACGTTTGCATAACAATACCTGATTTTGTAAGGAGTTGAAGCTTCTTTATGCTAGTTTTCTGGAAATACTGGATTTACTGTCTCGTTGGCCTTGCGGCCGACGAGGTCCCGGGTTCGAGTCCCGGGTCGGGCCATATCAAGTATTGGATTTTTCTGGCCAAGAAATTTTCAGTACCTACTAGCCCGGAGTTAGGAAGTTGGCGGTGTTTCAGCCCCGTGCGAACCAGTGTATGCGAACACATTTGTGCACTGTAACATCTCCCACGCAGATGGCTTATATCTCTCTGGAGATAGGCCGCCGTGGCCGAACCGGCAGGATTTGAACCTGCGTCTCTCTGGGAATCGCGCTCTTAGAAACTTTCCTCGTGTGTGAAGCACTGTAATTATAAAACTATGTATTTGTTTTTGGAGTAGAGTTTTGTTTTCAAATTTCAGTTTATATCTCTGCTGAAAATCAGCGCTGCAGTTATCATATACTGCAGCAACATGCTGAGGTAGCATCCTTTTTAGCGATTACACGGAGTAATTTATTTATTTGTAGTTATTTTGTAAAATACATTGTTTGTAGTTATTTTGTAAAATTCATTTTGTATTTTTAGTAAGTAAGCTTAGTAAGTATTTAGTCTGTAGTTATAATTTCTCATTTCTGTGTGTCTTTTCCGTGTAAAGCTAAATAAACATTTATTTATTTATTTATTAAAGTAAAACACCCAAGGCTGTGCCCTCTACGCGTACTTATCTTCCAAATAGTGTACGCCAACCTTTAATTGAAACTAATTGTCGACCTTCTTCAAAGATAGACAATTGGACTCTGTCGTGGACTGAATTTTAATTTTGCCCACTCCTATTTTATTTGCTATTAGAACCGATACTATTAGAATCGATTATTTGTCCCTCGTAAGCCGATTAATCGGATTATAAAAGTTGGCCGTCGGTGATCTTTAGATCACCGACGGCCAACGGATTAGAGATTTCATAATTTTATCATTACACTACTGCCCAAAAAAGATGTAATGAAATTTTGTCCGCTCGGTGTATTTTATTCGCTATTAGAACCGATATAATCGATTATATTTTGTCTCTCGTAAGCCGATCTAAATAGAGATTTCATAATTTTATCATTACACTACTGCCCAAAAAAGAAGTGTAATGATTTCAGGGTGCATGTATGTAGGTATGTGAGTTTCTTTATTCCACCTACGAGTACATACATGAACAACTACTGCCTGAACAGATTTGTATGGGGTATCGTTAGAATCCTTTCATATTCCCAAGTGATACTATAATTTTTTTGGAAAATAATTTATTATGGCAGGGCAGTCGTGTTTTTTTAATTATGTCCTCTTGTTAAATATTATTTGTATAATTCATAATTTCGTTCGTTCATAGGTTCGATCCCTGCTAGGGTCATTACTAAATTTGGGGAACCGATATATTTCTCGCTGGTGGGAGACTATGACTTTGGCTATAGCACAGAATAGGTAATAGTAGCTATAGTTACAACCCTAATGATAATTTAACCCATACTAATATTATAAATGCGAAAGTGTGTCCGTCTGTCTGTCTGTCTGCTAGTTGCTACGCTTTCACAGCCCATCTGCTCAACCGGTTTTGATGAAATATGGTACAAGGGTAGGTTGTTTCCTGGCGAAGGGCATAGGCTACTTTTTATCCCAGAAAATTAAAGAGTTCCCGCGGGAAACAAAAAATCTTAATCCACGTAAAAGAAGTCGCGGGCATCATCTAGTTTATAATATCTGCTTAAAACAGTTAGGTATTTGTTCATGCAAGAAACAAAAAAAGGTAGCACAATAGCAATTGAAAAATAAATCTGTGATTCATTGTTTCTTTTTCAATCACTCCGAATCGGCTTTTCGGCTTATATGTTTTTTTGCATCTATAGTTTTCCAGCGAATATAATTTTTGTCGTTTAGGGATCAACATATTTTTTTAATATTACTTATATAGAAAGCAAACGAGCAGGCGGGTCACCTGATGTTAAGTGATTACCGCCACTCATGAAGATTTGCAGCACCAGAGGAACCGTCAATGCGTTGCCGGCTTTTGAGATATTTGTTTATCCGCCCTTTGAAGAGCTACATATTGTAATCATGAGGGAACACAGAAGATGGAAGCTGGTTTCATAATTCAATATTTAATAATATGTAATTTAATAAAGGAATTTTATTTCAAACTCGATATACCGCCATTAAGATAATGACTATTTAATACTTGACTACATGATGCCGCGACTTCGTTCGCATGGATTAAGGTCTTGATTCCCGCGGGAACTCTTTTTTCTTTTTCTTCCCGGGATAAAAAGTAACCTATGTCCTTCCGGAATATAATCTATCTCTGTACAAGATTCAAATCAGCACAGTCGTGGTTTTTAACTAGTTATAAAAAAAATACCTATTTTTAAATAATTTTATACAATTTTTTAGGTTAGTAATGCAATACTTACGTAAATAATGCAGTACCAATAAGCACTTCTATGCCCGATGTAATGGATTTTTATTTTTCCCCATTGATGTAGAATTTTAGTACCTTTTCTCCCCCTCGCTAAGAAAATCAAAGAAGTTAGCGGTTGAATGTTGGTAAAGTAAGTGCATCACTCGAATGCGTATTCCGATTTCCAACTTGAGCACAGATTTTACCAAGTCAGCTGTAAGTTTCAACTTGTTTTATCTTCCGATACTTGTCCTTAGGGCCTGTGCGCACTGCGGTTTAATTTCTTCTTCCTTGCTCGAGTTCTTATTCTCAGATCTTTATGGTATCATACTAAAATTATAAATGCGAAAGTGTGTCTGTTTCTATATTTGTCTGCTACTCTTTCACGTATCATCTGTTCAACCGATTTTAAGGATTTTGGTAAGTACAAAGAAAGTTTGCAACCCGGGGTCCTTCCCACGGGCTACTTTATCCTGAAAAATCAGGCGCTCGTATAGAATTTTCAAAAATCCCAAGACCACGGGTAAGATATCGCAGGCGTCATCTAGTATAATTAATGATTAAACGAACTTACCTGAAAGTGAAGTGAAGAATATTCTAGGAACTCGATAGGTACTAATAAGATAAGATATTATTTGTGTTAGTGAACCCTCGATTGGAGCGGGAACTATGAAATTCAGTTTCCGATAGCACTGTTATTTCAGACTTTGAGATTGAAACTATAATTAATTTGTTCATTCGAATCGATTTTCGTTTCAAATTGTATTATTTCGAAGTTGTTATTCCAGAATACGGTTCAGATTAGTTTTAGGTGGCTAATAATAATTGAAATCTCCCTCCCTCCGCACGTCCCTGACGCAGTGGTAAATGCTGTGGTCTTATTGTGGGAGGTCCCAAGTTCGATTATCAGCAGGTTCTTTGAAAATACGTCTGTAGTCTATACTATACTATCTATACTTCAAATAAATATTATAAATGCGAAAGTTTGGATGGATGTATGGATGGATGTTTGTTACTCAATCACGCTCCAACGGCTGAACGGATCTGGATGAAATTTGGCACAGAGATAGATTATAGTCTGGAATAGCACATAGGATACTTTTTATCCCGGAAAATTAAAGATTTTCCGCGGGAACCGAAAAACCTCAATCCACGCGGACGAAGTCGCGGGCATCAGCTAGTATATTATAAATGCGAAAGTTTGGATGGATAGATGGATGTTTGTTACTCAATCACACCAGAAAGACTAAACGGATTGTGATGAAATTCGGCACATAGATAGATCATAGTCTGGAATAACACATAGGCTACTTTTTATCCCAAAAATTAAAGAGTTCCCGGGGGAACCAAAAACCCTTAATCAACGCAGAAGAAGTATCGGGCATCAGCTATCAGCTATAATATTATGAATGCGAAAGTTAGGATGGATGGATAGATGTTGATTGAGTAATCACGCCAGAACTGCAGAACGGATCTGGTTGAAATTTGGCACAGAGATAGATCATAGTCTGGAATAACACATACGCTACTTTTTATCCCGGAAAATTCAAGAGTTCCCGCGGGAAGTAAAAAACCTCAGTCTGGTTATTAATAAATGTGTGGTGACACTCTCATGCCCCTTTAATTTTAAAAGACTTTCTGCCACATACTCGTAGTTCATCTATTTTCATTTTCCACGTACGCTAATGCTAGTCAGGCATTTAAGAGATATTTAAAAATTTAAGCGTTCATTTGCAGCAAAAAAAACATTTAAAAGGTCTAGGGTGAATACAAATTAACGACAGTGGAAACAAAAGGACACCCGCGCTCGGAAATATCTCGGATTTTGCCTCCAATTGAAACTTGAGCTCTTTTGTCGGAAACGCAAGCGTAGTGAGGCGCAAAGTTGATCGCTGACCGTCCTTTTGTTACGATTTTTAAATAGATTCTTGAATAAATCTTAAATCATTAATGAAATTTTCAAAAACAAGTTTTTGTCGTCCGCCAAATCGAATTTAGTTTGACGTCTTTTTATTTTTCGTATTCTTCTCAGCAAACCCATATATATGGGGTCCATAAAACCATACAGAATAGGTAAATAGTACGATAAAATAATTCATCACGTAGTAGTGTCATAGTAGTGTCATCCAGAACACTAAACGTGTATGCAAAATTTCAGCTCGGGTTATCTGTTTTAAAATTCAGTTGCAAGATATTATTATCCTATACATTACAAGTTAAAAGATTATAAAAATAAAAAACCTTTAATGATTTCAACTTAACTTCATTTCATAAGCCAAAAGTATTAAAATTTTCCAATTTTGAAATGACTATTTATTTAGCACCAAAAACATCATGATATGTAAAAAATACAACCGAATTAACCTCCTACTTTTTTTGAAGACATATGGGCAACTCCTCTTCTTCATACTGAAAAACTTTATAGAAAAATCAATAGATTTACAAAAAAAATTACAACTTTTCAACGAAAAAAAACACGTTACTTACTGCTCCCAATTTTAAATAGTCGGTAAATAAAAGTTGTTCAGTATTACGTATAGAAGCTACACTTAAGAAGATTGGTATTTTTAAATTAACCATGTATAGTATAGGTACTTGTATATTAGTAATATGAAACCTGTATTATGTACCCTGGATTCTTTATACTCAGAAGTGAAACACTCGTAAATTACGCAACCCAAATGTCGCAACATGCATAAATTACGATGGCGAATTTATTTTAATTTGCCTCCGAATTCATAATAAATAAATAGGCACTGTTTGCGGGAAATAAATAAACGAATTTCACTGACATTGCCTTTTAATTGCCGTACATGTCTCTTGATATTTATTTTCGGCATTATTATTGTTTTAAACGTCGCTATAGTGGTCTAGGTATGTAGAGTTTAAATTAAGTAATAGTTTGATTTTTTAAGCTTCTTTTTAATTATATCGATCGAATGAGCAGGTAATGATTAATGTTTAACTGACGGTTTGTCATGTTCTGTCAGTAGTTTGTTTTCACCTTAGGTGCCAAAATTAGCCTGCATTGAATAACGCCCAAGATTCCTCAGTGCCTGAAGACTAAAGTCTTCGAACAGTGCGTGTTGCCAGTGATGACATATGGATGTGAGACTTGGTCGCTAACTATGGGCCTCTTAGAAAGCTCAGGGTCACTCAGCGGGCGATGGAGAGAGCAATGCTCGGGGTTCTCTGCGCGATCAAATCTGAAATGAGGAGATCCGCAGAAGAACTAAAGTAACCGACATTGCTCGACGTGTTGCGGCCCTGGAGTGGCAATGGGTGGGGCACATTGTTCGAAAAACCGATGGACGGTGGGGTCCCAAAGTGCTGGAGTGGCGACCCCGCACTGGTAGGCGCAGCGTTGGCAGACCTCCTTCCTACTCGGTGGAGTGGACAGACGACATCAGACGAGTCGCGGGGAGCCGCTGGATCCGGCGTGTGGAAGTCCATGCAGGAGAACTATGTCCAGCCGTGGACGTCTATCGGTTGATGATGATGATGATGAAGTCCAACTAGATATTTATTTCAAAGAAGTAACGAACACTGTACTTCTATAATTTATTTTGTTTTTTATTTATTTATACTATATTATTGACCTTTTTTAAATGAAATAATTAAAGTCTATAGTATTTAAACCTTTTTATATTTTAAAGTAAACTTGTATTCAACGGTAAAAAATATAGTCTAAAAGATTTCTGAAGAACATCCTACTTGACATTAGTTATACTCAGATGGGATTATTTATAAAGATAAGTTAATGAAATTTAATGAACATCTAAAATATTGGCAGGTAAGGTATATATAGAGACCTTTCTCAACTATTTATTAATAAACACTCAACATTTTGGGAACGACCCTCAATAAATCATTGACCCTTAAAGTCGCTTTAAATAGACTTTTGTGGAAAATTATTTAGATAGATATTTGAACCGTCCTTTTAAGTTCAATCCACACTAATATTATAAATGCGGTTCTGTCTGCCCAATACCACAGAATAGGTAATAGTACGCCAATACGCCCCCGGCCCATCTGTTGAACCGATTTTGGTACAGGATAATTTACATCCTGAGTTGGGCAACAACTACTTTTTATTCCGGAAAAATTAAGAGTTTCCACCGGATTTCTCAAAAACTTAAATTGATGACGGCATTCGTAATTCATTGGCAGTTCATCTACAAAAATCATGAGTAGCAATAATAACTTGTTAACAGCTGACACGTCCGCTGGTTTGCTTGCTGTACCTATAACCAACACAATATAAAACCCGTGTTACATATTATAAACTAGCTGATACACACGACTTCGTCCGCGTAGTCTAAGCTTTTTGATTCCCGCGGGAACTCCTTAAATTTCCGGGATAAAAAGTAACCTATGTCACTCTCCAGGTCCTTAACTATACCTACCCATGCCAAAAATCACGTCGATCCGTTGCTCCGTTGCGGCGTGATTGAAGGACAACCCAACAAACAAACACACTTTCGCATTTATAATATTAGTATGATAACATAAAGAAGTTATAAGTAATTAATATCAAGCTAAGAAATAAATAAACCATAAAGAGCTTCCAAATCCGAACTAAGAGCGTCTACGATCACTTTATTGTAATAGCTATCTTGTAACCCTCTCACGTTTTCAATACAATTGTATCAGGTCCAAAACTTGTAGTTCTAAATCCAATCTCGTTATTATTGGATTTAATTGTTTACAAAGCCACTTTGGATGTTAGACAATGTTTGCAATTTTTAAATCTTTACAGGTTTATTTTCATTTTTTATCTACCACGTTAGTCCACCGCTAGTACATTGTACATTGTATTTTATGTGCAATAAAGACTTTAAAACAAACAAACAAAGCAAATTAATATATTTGAAGCAGGCGTTACTTTGCGGACTTGTCCATGATAATCACGGAACAAGAAGCTTCCACCCACCACCACTACAGCCCATTAACGTCCCACTGCTGGGCACAGGCGTCCACTCTCATAGGAGAGAGGGAATTAGAGCTTAGGCCCACCACGCTGCTCCAATGCGGGTTGGCAGGCTTTAACGACTATTATCATGTTAGTGATAATAACAAGAAGCTTAATTCGGTATAATCCGCCAAAGCAGACAAATCTATGTGGTACAACGTGTAGCTTGCGATATTCTCCGCCCAATAAGCCAGCAATTCGCACCTGCACAACTCCACATAAATCTTCCAAATTATTCTCAACGTACGTTCGACACCGGAGCATCTTCAGGAGATGTTGACTCGACAATGCATGATTGTAAAATCGACTTACAAAGTTCCTTATAAAATAAAATTTAACAAACTATCCCATAAACTATACAGTAAAGCCAATGAAAGCATACTAAAACTCGCGATGTAATTTAATATTGCTTTAGAGCCACACAAAGAAACATAAAAAGTACAAGAAAATTAATAACAAAGTTCCCGATTCAAAAATTTTGTCGCTCGCCGCCACATTTCAGAGGCAGCGGCGCAGTTTTATCGTGTTGAACTTTTGAATTTGGCGGGAACTTTTACGTAAATACGGAAAAATATTATTTTTGAGCTTATATAAAATTCAATATGGTAGAGTTGTTAAAATTTTACGCCACTCCATAGATTTCATCATAATCATCATCATCCTCAACCGATAGACGTACACTGCTGGACATAGGCCTCTTGCAAATATTTCATATTCATATTCATATAGATCCAGCGGCTCCCTGCGGCTCGCCTAATGTCGTCCGTCTAGCGAGTAGGGGGTCTGCCAACGCTGCGCTTTCCAGTGCGTGGTCGCCAATCCAGCACTTTGGGACCCCAACGTCTATCTATCGTCGTCAACGTCGTCTTGATAGATTTACTAAGTATTAATGACCCATTTGATTTAGTGGGAAAGATAACTTACGTGGTATCCCGTAGTACCTGCATCAGGGGGACAAAACGGTGGGATCACGGACCGAGATTGAGGAATCCATATCCAATAGCCTTACTAATATTATAAATGCGAAAGTGAGTCTGTCTGTCTGCTAAGCTATCCAATCTTTTCAACCGATTTTGAATGATTTTTTTTATAAAGATAGTTCACATCCCGGAGAAGGGTATAGGCTAACAGATGAGCCGTGAAAGCGTAGCAGACAGACTGACACACTTTCGCATTTATAATATACTACCTTATGCCCGCGACTTCGTCCGCGTGAATTAAGGTTTTTCGATTCCCGCGGGAATTCATTAATTTTCCGGGATAAAAATAGCCTATGTGTTATTCCAGACTATAATCTATCTCTGTGCCAAAGTTCATCCAGATCCGTTAAGCCGTTCTGGTGCGATTGAGTAACAAACATCCATCCATCATTCATCCACCAAAACTTTCACATTTATAATATTACTAGCTGATGCCCGCGACTTCGTCCGCGTGGATCGAGGTTTTTCGTTTCCCGCGGGAATTCCTTAATTTTCCGGGATAAAAAGTAGCCTATGTGTAATTCCAGACTATAATCTATCTCTGTGCCAAATTTCATCCAGATCCGTTCAGCCGTTGGGGCGTGATTGAGTAACAAACATCCATCCATACATCCATCCAAACTTTCGCATTTATAATATTTATTTGATATTTGATTTATTTGAAGTACGTATTACTATGAATATAGATATACAAACGCTAGAAAATTTTTGTTTTGATTCTCCATGGTTTCACATCATGCAATGAATCAATTTTAAAAACCGCGTTAGAGAAATTCCATTTCTTAGAGCGAGTTTAAAACGGCAGAGTCACGTCGCCAGAAAATCGTATTTGTGCCGCAAACACGTTGCCAATAAAGATAACTTCGATACATCGGGGCTTGTATTTGTGACGGGATTCCAATGATGGTTAACTGATATTTATATGTTTAAATCTTCACACACAATTTTTCTGGTGATTGTGGTGATTTCAAGGATTTATTTGTTTTGATTTTGATGTCAAAATTTTCAAGGCTCAGCCTGCCTTAAACGTTTATTTCTGTCACCCTCCCTCTAGTATGGATGGAGAGAGATAGAACATTTGTTTGTAATAATTATTTTAGTTAGTGATGAACATTTGAACAGTTTTAGTTTTCTTCTAATTCTAATAGCTCAGTCAGTTCTCAGGAATAATCTTGTAAAAAACATCTTGGAGACTTGTGAAAAATCTTAAAACTTATTCTAAAGCTCCCCCGTTGAGAATCTCTTGAGACGTCCGGCGAGTTAGACGGTCTACTAGTTATTACGGGTTTAATAATGGTCGCTCTTGACGACATCGTACAGAATTATCGTTGTACAGTGAAAACATTTTTTTTTTAAATCCACTACAAGTTAGCCCTTGACTGCGATCTCACCTGATGGTACTTAAGTGATGATTTAGTCTAAGATGTCAGTGGGCGTTAGTTAGGGGCATGGCAGTTATTATTAAACCAATTTCATCAAAATCGATTGAAAAGTTGGCCGGGAAAGCGTAGCGAGACACACGAAAGTGTGTCTGTCTGTCTGTCCGTCTGTCTGTCAGCGTAGCGCGCTTTCGCAATCCATCTGTTCAACCGATTTTGATGAAATTTGGTACAGGGATAGATTGTATCCCGAGAAAGGACATAGGTTTTTATCCCGGAAAATTAATAAGTTCCCGCGGAAATCAGTAAACTTAATCCAAGTCGCGGGCATCATCTAGTTCTTAATATGTTCCTTCATAATTAAAGCAAGCGGTATTTTACAGTTTAAAACGCACGTAACTCCGAAGCTTGCTCGTAGATCGAACTCAGGGTCCCTCGAATATGAAACTTTTATATTTTTTTTCAATATCGCTTTCATGACGTTAGTTATTGAAGATATTTCGAGTTATAAGTATTTTAATATGAGGCATATACAAAGATATATTACATTAGTAGAAATATAAAATACATAAGAAAACTTGTTACAAGAAAAAGGAGCTAAAGTAGTTTGAGTTTTTCTCTACGAAAACTTCTTGAAACACAAAAGTACTAAAAGCTTTCTTATTCCTATTCATGGCAATAGTCCTAGACATCTAGATCTTGCAATAAAACTTATATAATAGTCTATGATAGGTTCTTGAAAAGAAAAACGTTAAACGTGAGAACAAAGAAAATTGTACCTATATCTTAAGATACCACTCGCGAGTTGAATGCAGAGTAAATGTATGTGTCACCATACATTCACTCTGCATTCAACTCGCGCGCGAACTTATATTTTTTAAACTTGACGTTCAGAAGATGTACTTTGTAGGTACCAATTTTGAATAAATATACTTTGAGTTTGAGATAAATATCTGCTAGTGTGTTTGGTATGTTATTTTTCTAAAAATTAGTTATATATAAGTGAATCGAACCGGTGAATCTTTGCTTTAATAATTAAACTACCATTTCTGCGAATGGCAGTTTAGTTAAATTCATACCTTAAACAGTTTCTAAACGGCATCGTACCGGAACGCTTAATTGCTTGGCGATGGTAACCTGCATTGCATAGTAACCATTAAAGCCGCAGCCGAAGCTTCCCACAGACTAGAGACAATCTAGAAACTGCTGGTTCCGAAATTGCCCTTGCAGGTAATCGAACCAAAAACTTTCCACATAAATACCACGGCAGCCACTGGGCCAAATGCACTATATTGTACCTGAGAGGCTTTCTTATTGAGAGGCCAGGAACCCATTTACAATTTCTGATAATATGTACTAACTTACTATAATTTTCAATTTTGATTTATTTTGTACATTTTGTGTTTATAGCTGCCAATAAAGATTTTTCTATTCTATTCTATTCTACCTCTTAGAGCAAAATGACATTATGGAGAGGACCGGACGAAAATACGTCCATGGTCCACGTCGATGGGGCTGTGCAGCTCCAAAAATTTGAAATGGACGTTATTTCCGCCAGACAAAAAAAAATCGTCTTTACTGTGTTTCCGCCCTTACGGGTCCTTAGGTGGCATAGTATGTACATAGGTACGATGATTTTTATACCAGTTTGAAAACCTATACATATAAATGGTTGTAGGGTATCAAATATCGTAGTGTAGAGCCAGCTAAATGTCATAATTCTACGTTTGGTACACACGTCACGAGACGATACCGGTTTACGACCCCCAGTTTACGAGGAAATAAGATCTGCTACTTTATATACTACCTGAACCATGAACATAGATCTATGTACTGCGTTTGCTACATTTTTGAGATATTTACACTAACAGTACGCGCGCAAACTGAATGCAATCGGGCCTTCAGTTATAGCGGTGAGAAAATTACACTATAAAATTACAACGTATATTTTACCGATATATTGCAGGCGTGTTTGGGAGGTGTACCAACAGTTTGAGGTCACGTACCTTGGCGTTCCTAAAATAAGGATTTTAAATTATTCTAAAACACGAAAGTCAATAATAATGAAACAAAATGGCTTTAAGCGTTAGCAGTATGGCCTCTGATATTTAGTGAAAAGATATCATGCTGAACTCCACAGCACGGAATACAGCTTATTACAACACTGCCTGCATACGAGAAAGCTGTTGGGAATATGCCCCGAGCAAAGTGGGTACTGGGTACCTAGTGTTAAGATAAACGTAGACGGCGTTGCACGTAAACACAAACAAACATGTCGACGGGATTCTCATTGTTTTGTGATGCTTGGGAAATCAGGTTTATTGTACCAGTGTGTGCCTACCTCTATAAATAATACCTAGCTTATAAGTACATATGCATGTATCTATATTCTATAGTGGACGCGCGAGTTCCGAGGAATCGGGGGCTGAGGTAGCGGGCGGGTGCGCATCCCATACTAGTGCCGCCCTTGACACGAGAGTACGTTTTATCGAGTCCTTTTTTTAATTTTGCGATAGCAGTGTTATATTGTACTATAAATAGTACTAAACTTAAAAGTTTCTTTATCTGTGCAAATACCTGTTAAATTTTTAAATTTCTTAAAGTAGGTACTTACTGATTATTCTGATTGCGACAGTGATTAATTAGATTTTTTTTTATTTTTTTTTATTCTATATTTTTTTAGATAGATATTTTTAGATTTTACATTATTGTTGTACAGTTTATTATAATTAAATTTTATGATACAATTTGTTTTTTCTTCCTTATAACACATACTATCCTCATAGAATTATTACTTCATAATTAATTCAATACACGCGCACAGATACTAAAGATGTGTTAGTATTGATAGCGTAATATCGACTAAATCACCACTCTATCTCATTACGTCAACATTCCTTAAGATTCCACGGACCTCGCGCGAGGACTGTAGTAATAATTCAATTCTAATAAATCAGTCCAATACCAACTCTCGGGTCGTTCGCTCATTTACATCGCCTAGTCCCAACCTTAGATTACAATGCCATATAAAAGTATGTAAAAATCCATACTAATACTATAAATGCGAAATGTAGGTCTACTTAATCTTTTCACCGTTCAACGGAATTTTGTACAGAAATAAGCAGGCTTATTTATTGAAATTGATGGATGGATGGATTTGGTCGCTGAAAATCAAAGAATTTAAAATTAACTTTTTGAAAAGCAAATAAGAAGAGCTAATGAAGATGAATCCACACAGATGAAGTTTTGGAATCATGCAATTACGATAAAATTAGCATTTATATTGCATCTTTGTAATCATATTTTCAACCAATTAATCCAATTATTATCTGGACTTATCTAGACTCTCTTACAAGGATTTCCGAAGAAACTGATCTTGTGATCTGAAAACTATTGGTCCAACTGAACTTGACTTGACTTTTATAATTCTATTCAAAAGGTATAAATAATATAGTAAAATAGTAAATAAAATATAGCAATACTATTGCTATATTTTTTTAATTGTGAAGACATAATTCAAATTGCTTATAATACTATGTGAAACATTTTTTTATTAAACTAGGTAGGAATAGTTTATTTTTAAAACGCTTTTTAATAAATAAATTAAAAGAGTAGCATTTTTTCCAGTTGCGGCTTACATTGCTTTATTGCCATTTCTTTCCTGGTACACTACAGTGAATAAATCTATCCTTCACGCTCTTCATGTCGTTTTGGGCCCTTAAAGGTGTCTAGCGAAAACGACGAGTCGTAAAGGCTGTAGTGGGAAACTTTTGTGTTATTTAGGAATTTACGACCTATCACGGATCTTTTTGATATAAATATTTCATGTGATCCGACACTTTATGAATATCACCTGAACCTGAGAAGAATTTGTAGGTTTGTGTTGTTTAAAATACTTTTGACGACTTCCGTAGCGCAGCGGTGAGCGCTGCGGTCTTAAGAGTGGGTCCCAAGTCCCTGGTTGAAACCAGGGACTTGTACAGGGACTTTACTGAAGTAAAGTACAAAGTTCATCCGTCCATCCATCAGCCTGTATGTATCCACTGCTGGACATAGGCCTTTTTGAGAGCGCCCCACCAAACACGATCCTCCGCCTTCATCCACCCGCTTACCGTCACCTTCTTTAGGTCATCGGTCCAGCGAGCTCGTCCAACACTGCGCTTATTGGTACGCTGTCTCGGCGTACATACAACATAAGCACGCTCCAAAATAAAAACGCTCCTGAAACCAGTTTCAGTGTGATCGAGGCGTAATGTGTATAGTGTATAACTAAATCAATAAATAATCCTTTGTCCAAATTCAGTCAACAAAAGTTAATCGGCGAAATTCTTGCTTTGTACTGTTTGTATCCTAAACGATACGAGTTACGCCCAGTTTCGGCTATATTTGAAACGAACCGTTCGAACTTTGTACTAACAGAATACGGAGTTTGGAATTAGCTATGGTTTACATAGTCTATATTAATATACCTACTACACCTGCATATACTGCAGTTTTTTTATTTATTTATTGACTAAGGCAAGTGCGTAATCACGCCAGACGGAAAGCAATGATAAATTATAGTCTAAGATGGGACACGTTACCAATTCACTCTGATTCTAAGGATACCCATACGCCTAATCCGGGATAAACAGTAGCCAATCACTCTCCAGGTATTAAACTAATCCATGTCAAAAAAACATGTCGTATAAAGTGTTTGATTTACAAATACCACGGTATTTTTACTCAACTCCTAATGAGACATAAAGGCACTGTTTACATTTACGGGCTAGAACTACCTAAAATTACATACGTACGATACATTTCTTACTTGGAAAGCCCCTAACGGCTTGACAAATCACCTCATATAAGCACCCTTGTTTAGGACAATTTGTGTATTTGCATCATTTTAAACCTTATCCAAATACAAATAAAGCACACGCGATAATCTTTATAATGAGACAACAAATCGTTAAGAAGATTACACGCTTTACATTTTATTCGAAGCGATTTGTAGCCAACCGTTTAGTGTAGAAATGCAGACCGTTTATTGCCTTCAACGTCCTCAGAGATGTTGACTCAACAATGCACAATATTTTACATTATAGCGAAATAAGCATCTTGATCCTTGGTGATTATTGACTTCGGCAAAGTAACGCCTGCTTATATCCGACATACCGAATTAAAAAAAAAAATCTATAGTCCGATAAACTTATCTAACCCGGTGACAGCGTCGCTAGCATTGATGTAGAATTTTATTACCTATCGCTAGTATCTATGAAAAATAAAATAAAAACAAAAACTAAACAGGCATAAAAAATATGTAATTCCAATTTTGGCCACCGGGTCAGATAAGTTTGTGGGAGTATACGTGGACCACAAATAAAAGGCATATAAAAAGTTCTGTCAAATAGACATATCGGCTGCAAAAGCCGAATTATTTATATTTATTTTAACATGTCCGTTATAATGCACCGAAGCCGACGTCAACCGCTAGCGGTTCATCATTAGCATACGAAAATATTTGCGAAGTTAAATATTATATTCGCAGCCGGCCACGCTTTCGGCTATGAATAAATTGGTGGACTGATTTTTTTTTTTCGGATTGAATATGCTGCATGACCCTACTGGCTGCTACAGCGTCACGGGGGGGTTGGGCGAGCGCTAGGCGTTGCCGAGAAAAGAGCCCTAGGGCTCGATGACAACGTCTTCCTAAGGCCGCCTCCTATGAGGCTCGGACCTCAGCTTAGGATAACGTTGGGACGAATGGGATGTCGGTTTATTCTTACCTACAGGTAACTTTATATGATGGCAACTTTTTGGGTGCGTATAGGTACCCATAAGAAATATCCCAAATGAAGTTCTTTTCGTTAGGACTTCGATATTTTTTAAAAGCATTTATGAAAAAAGTTGCGTTTTTGGAAGATTTTTAATTGAAAGCTATAAGTAGATGGGTAAGTACTTATATATTTCAAACTGTACTTTTAAATGGACCGAAATCTTCGTTGCCATTTTATTCGGAAAATACATTATTCTGAAATTACAAAAACTATTGTGTGATTATTTATACTTATAACTTTATCGTGTATATTTTGTCATTGTTTTTATTCAAGCCTTATATATCTCTTTCTCCTTACACTACAGTAAATAAATCTGTATCTTCTAAGTTGTAACAGTTTGTTTCGTTACGGACTCATAATAAATTGAGTTAATTTGCGGACGTCATTCGCTGATTGGGAAGTTCGAAACAGATTTTCTTGTTAGCAAAACTTCCGCAACAAAAAGTTAAAAATAATAATTGGAAACCGTGATTAGCGCACTGCTGCTTTTGTGCGCCTACTCTCCTCTCTGCTGTAGATTTCCTTGTTTCTGCGATTTCATAGATTTCCTTGTATGAAAAACACAAGCACATAACGTCTCTATAACTTTACATATTGATGTTCAATCGCGTATCTATGTATGATAGATTATATCTCGGAATCCTGACGCTTTAAACGTTTTTGACTTATATAATACTTGTTTGTGTATTTGCCAGCTATTGAATAATACAGGTTTGATGCGTGGCGGCTATATCTAGAAAGAAATAAAAGTGGCGGAACGGTTGGTAGGCCAAAATATTCAAACCGTTGGCAATAGGGATGGTCCAAGAGCTGGCAACGAATTTCGGGAAGGTCCTTTTGGCAAGCTGAAATTGTGAAAAAATATAATTTCGTCAATTGGCGAATCCAGTCCTGCCAGTCTGGTAGAGCGTTTGCGGTTATTTCGTATGTCGTACTCATTTGAAAACTTTATTCATGTCTGGGAATTGTTTAAAACCGCAAAATACGTCTGGCGATTTGCAGGTATTATTTAAATTACTCAATAAATACGTGATTAAAATTTCAGATTGCCAAAAGTATATTTTTTGTGAATTTTAATAAAATATTTTTGAAGAGGTCTGGTAATACTATATAACCGACAAAAACGTCTGGGATTTTTGTTTCGAATTTCATAAGTACTAAATTAAAAGATAAAAAAAAACAAGTTGCCAAAAAATATTATTAAATTATTTTTTTGCTAATGTTGTTTGTAAATGCTGCGCAGTAGCGAAATAACCGCAAACGCTCTACCAGACTGGTAGGACTGGATTCGCCAATTGACGAAGTTATATTTTCCACAATTTCAGCTTGCCAAAAGAAACTTCCCGAAATTCGTTGCCAGCACTCCGTCTAGGATGATGACAACTCAATCAAATCAAACTCTTTATCAAACTTAAAAACGCGCTTCTAGTATGGAAGTTTGTATGTAATACATAGTTGTGACGTCATCAAATTTCAATGCATTTTTCTATAGTTTAAAATGGTTACCACCACCACCACCAATTATTAATAATTATGTTTGTCGCTTTTTAATGTTTAATTTTTTGCTTTCGTTGAATTTTCAAATCACGACGATTACAAAGAAGTTTCACTTTAATAAATAAAAAGAATTGACTGAAACTTTTAAATCAGAGCGCACCAAATAAATGTGATGCTCAATTCGCGTTTAATCTAATTCCTCTCGGTGCACACTAGAAAACTTTTCGATTCACCGAAACGGACGTTCTCAAATGAACCAAACCACACGTCAGTTTTCACAGTGAGTTCCGTCCGATTTTCCGTCCTATTTCCGTCATTTAATGCTACTCCATTGTTTAGGTTGACGTAGAATTCTGTCTATTTTATAACATACTAGATGATGCTTGCGACTTCGACCGCGTTTATTTAGGTTTTTAATAATCCCTTGGGAACTCTTTGATTTCTTAGGGTAAAAAGACCATGTTATGCTAAGTTATCGCTACCTCTTCATATCTAGTTATAGAGATTTCTTTAAAATTGGGAAAGTGCCTAGAAAGACACGTGATTAAATTATTTTGGTCTTACTAAGTATCGCAATTGAAAGAATTGCAAGATATATCAATCGATTGCGTTGGGTAAGCAACAAAGACCCAAAATTCACACCCAGAATTGAAAGCTTGATTCTTGTTACGAGTAAAAAAATGCACTTCCAAACTTCCAAGTTATGAAGTCACTAAAAGACGCTTCAACTTGGCTTGGTAAGTTTCGCGATCTACATCCATTTTAAAATTTTCATCGTTCATATCTCGATTTATAAAGTTTAAAATTATGTTCTACGCTATGCCTCTTGAAACTTCTTACGTTAATATTAAGATATTTTTTTATAGGTACTTAGTGGTTATATCCTAGTATGTATGTATGTATATACATTAATGTACACCACAGATATAATACAACGAAACACGTTACAAACTTACCTACCAACCTAACAACCTAGTGATTAAGACTTTTACCTTATGATAGGGCTTGTATATCTTTTCATGTAGGTAGCAGTAGTAGCCTATAGTGGTTAAGAACTCAGCCTCCTATTTGGAGGTCCGGAGTAAGATCCCAGTAACGCCCTAAGTATTTAACTAGGTAACTTTCTAACTTCTTTGAGTTATAGGCGGTTAAGCAATTTTTAAGTAACTAAATGATTCCCGCGACTTCATTCGCGTGGGTAAGGTTTTTTGATTCCCGTTCGAACTCCTTAGTTTTCCGGGATAACCCCTGGTATGCAACCTACATCTGTACTAAATTTTATTAAAATTGGTTGAAAAATGGACGGGAAAATCGTAACAGACAGACAGACACACTTTCGCATTTATACTATTAGCATGGATATGGCACGGATTTTCATATACTTAGTGAAGGAATATAGGTATCTTGAGGAAACCTGCAAGCCTGAGAGTTCTCCATAAAGGTCTCAAAGGTGTGTGAAGTCTGTCAAGTCGCACTTGGCCCGCATGGTGGACTATGGCCTAAACTGAATAGTTTAGGCCATATGTTTGAACCTTTTCCATCAACATCGGTGAAACTCTCAGAATGAGAATTCATTCTGAGAGTTTCACCGATGTTGATGGAAAAGGTACAGAGATAGCTTGCTTCCCGGATACGGTCATAGGGTAATTTTTATCCCGGAAAATAAGCAAAAAACCCATGGGCAAAGGACGAAGGCGGACAAAATTGCGGGCATCATCGAGTATTCCATATTTTGGTATCAAATTAATGGTAGAGTGTATAAAATATCTCCTAAAGATTTAAGTAAACGTTTTAAAATTGAGCTAAATTTATGAATCCTTTGATTATTTACGGAAAATAGATTTAAAAAAAGGGGTTTTAAGTATACATTCCACAGCGTACCTGTGATAATTAAAGTCTGGAAGAATTTAATCAAAAAAGTAATTACTCTAGAGTTCCTAGCTCTACCAGCTTCCTTCTAATGATGTTTAACTTGTGTAAATAAGGCGTTTCCTAGGAACAAAAAAAAGAAAACTTTCTTTTAGCACCTGCAAGCGCTTTTTATTTAAATAATTTGCACTTAGGGAGAAACACATTACTGATATGACAAAACGTCTGTGCGAATTGCCCGCGTCGTATTGAAACATGTTTCGTCGTGTCGCGCAGGTCTGTGCAGCCCCAGATAAAAGCGCACGCGCCTACTTTTCGCGATGGGTTTTTGTCCTGTTCTATACCTACCTATAGAGTGATTTCACGCTTAATCTCTTAGTCAATGCAAAGTGTTTATATCAAATAAATATCATAAATGCGAAAGTTTGGATGTATGGATGTATGTTTGTTACTCAATCACGCTCCAACGGATGAACGGATCTGGATGAAATTTGGCACAGAGATAGATTGTAGTCTGGAATAGCACATAGGCTACTTTTTATCCCGGAAAATTAAGGAGTTCCCGCGGGAAACGAAAAACCTCGATCCACGCGGACGAAGTCGCGGGCATCAGCTAGTAGCCTATACTTAATATTTTTAATGCAAAAGAACTGAATTATCTTTTATTTATACCATACCCATTGAAGATATATTATGCAAAAGTGAGTTTTTCTGTTTGGTTTGTCCTTTAATCACGGCGCAACAGATTAATGGCTTGGCTGGATTGGGTGGCATGGGTATACCTAGTTGTAGACCTGGAGAGTAACTTGAATAAAATTTTTCCCCCGGGATTTTTAAAACCTATCATATCCCACGCGGAATCAGTCCACGGACATTATCTAGTCAAATAAATATTATAAATGCGAAAGTTTGGATGGATGGATGTATGGATGTATGTTTGTTACTCAATCACGCTCCAACGGATGAACGGATCTGGATGAAATTTGGCACAGAGATAGATTATAGTCTGGAATAGCACATAGGCTACTTTTTATCCCGGAAAATTAAAGAGTTCCCGCGGGAACCGAAAAACCTCAATCCACGCGGACGAAGTCGCGGGCATCAGCTAGTCTATACATAAATTGATAGGATAATAAAGAAACATTACACATAATATTCTAATGCCTTATTCTATAGTTAGAACAATAGGTAAGAGCGGAACTACAACGATAAGCTCGACTAGTTAAACATTAAACCAAATGCAATAGAGTTAGTTTTCATAATAACAATTGTTTACTGACCCTCCCACCTCCCCCCTTTAGTTAGCCCCCCTTCCGCTGAGCTAAGTTGCTCCAATGACCACAATAAATGAAAAATTATAGCTCTCCAGGGAATTAAACCTGATAATTTTATAACAATCCATTAATAATATATAATGTTGCTCGCTAAGCTCAGAAATTTAATTCTATGTTGCTATTTTTCAACTTGAAACTTAAGGGCCAGTTCATACATATAGTATGTCATTTTTTTAAAGTGAAAACTTCTTTAGCCGCGTTGAGCACTTTTTGGTAGGGGGTAAACTTGTGGATTCGCGTGACCGACCGACACTCGCGAACAGCGACATGCTCGCGTTGTTACGAAGACAAGAGGTCTTAAAAATATACTTTTTTTCTTTTTTTATTGCGTGATAGACTTGCGCTTGACAACAATCATGCTTAGTGCAAAGCAATGATGAGGTCTAGGATACTACATTCGTAATTAAACTTAGTGTTAAGGTTTTTAATATATTTTAATTTTTATTTACAAAAAGAAAAATTTTCTTTTTCACTTCTATCGGCATTTTTTAAAATTAAAACGTACTGATTTTCTCTCCACCCTCTCTGATTACTGTGTCACACTATTTAAAATTATAGATAACAATGACAATAATTGCACGTGATATTTTTTATAAATCGACCTCTTGACCTCTGGACCGACTAGATTCTAGTCGGTCCAGAGGTCAAGAGGTCGATTTATAAAAAATATCATATCACTATAATATATATAATATCAAATGCATATCTATGATCTAGTCACTAGATCATAGATATGCATACGGTCTGCACTATGAATTCGTGTGGTAATAATCGCTGGTTAGTAGTCGGTACACAGTACAGTTATAGTACGGGCATTATCTAAGTATCCATGCACAAAGTGACTGTTTATGTAATAAAAGACACTCTTGAGAGCAATGTGCAAAGTACGCTATTATAAGGCAAGTAAGGCAAAAGCGGTGGCGATTCGCTAAAATTAAATCCAAATCAAATTAAGATTAAGTAAAAGAAAAAAAACGAACATTAAAAGTATTAGTTATTAGTGCTATAACTTACTAAAAAGTTCTTCGATGATAATAATATGTTCTATACCGTTAGCTAAAATCCATACTTTCATTATATTATTATAAATGCGAAAGCGTGTCTGTCTGTCTATGCTTTCAAGTTCTTTCTGTCCAACCGATTTTGACAAAATTTGATTCAGAGATTTTGATTCTGGAAAGGACATAGGCTTCTTTTTATCCCGGTTTATTAAAGAATTCCTACAGGCATTTTCAAAAACCTAAATTCACGCGGACAAAGTCGTAGGCACTAGGTAGTCTAGTCTAGTGGTGTTATAAATATAACGAGTAGTGTACTATGTTACAATTTGCTATCGGTGCTTGTACAGAAAATAATAGGGCTTTACAAAATGAACACTGTTCCTCGATATTGCCTAAAAGGATGACGCCTAGCTGAAAAATAGTTTTATTATGAACTCGAAGTTGCAACAGTTTCTTCAAAATAAATTACACAGGCAAGTCTAAGTAACTATAAAATTTCCCGCGACTGCGTCCGATTGGATTAAGATTTTTTGATTCCAGTGGGAACTCTTTAATTTTCTAGGATAAAAAGTAGCCTTTGTCCTTCCCCTTACCTAATTTCATCAAAATCGGTTGACCGGATGGGCTGTGAAAGCGTAGCAGATAGACAGACAGACACACTTTCGCATTTATAATATTAGTATGGATACAAGATATTTTTTTTTTGATAAGTAGTACTAACCTGCTGCTACATAATCATAAGCGCTAAAGTCTATAACTTTCGCCAGGCGTAGCTGGCTTGCTGGGGCAAGCAGGGCAGTTTGCACTAGTTCGATAGGTACTCCATGCCGCGAGCCTTGCATATTTAAATCTCTTAACTGTCGACACTGGATCTGTAAGGCGTTAGTTGAAGCTTAAAATTGAAAAAAAAATTACGTGTGCGTGGAGGATGCCACTACAACATCCATACTTCGGTTGAACATAATCTATACGTAATATTATAAATGCGAAAGTTTGGATGGATGGATGTTTGTTGCGCAATCGCGCTAGAATGGCTGAACGGATCTGGATCACATTTGGCATAGATTCAAATCAAATCAAATATATTTTATTCAAGTAGAAGTTTAACAAATGCTTTTGAATAGTCGAGTGAATCTACCACCTGGTAATTATAGCCTGGAATAATACAAAGGCTACTTATAATCCCAGAAAATTAAAATTAAAGAGTTCCTGCGGGAACTGCAAAACCTTAGTCCACGCGGACGAAGTCGCGGGCCTAAGCTAGTTTTTTTGATAAGTAGTACTAACACGTGCTACTAAACAATAATACTTCGGTTCACATACTTCGGTTGAACATAATTCTAAAATATAATATGATATAATTAGTAACAGATACTAATTATATCATATTCAATAACATAGTCAGTAACATTGGGTAAGAGTGTCTGATGAAAAGTTATAATTTACCAACATCATGAGTAAGATGTAACTAGTAGGTTTACAACAACCATAAAACACAAAAGAGAGCACGCAATACGTAATTAAGAAATATCAGCAAGACATTTAAAAGAAACAAGAAAAGTTCGCATTAACTCCAAAACTTTGGCCATTCCCGAGAGGTTTCGGCTCTAAAATACAGCCAAGGTAAAGTATAACGGCTTGAAAGATCCGAAACATCTAAAGCTTAGAGGAAATCACAACATAGTAATCATCTAGTTCGGAGAAAATAACCACTCAGTCGATATTGATAGGCGCCGACTAATCAGGGTCTATACACGAAGAATTTTTTGTGGTTTTAAAGCCGCGGCGAGTTTAATCGCCTTTAGCAGTACTATCGGCTCAATTTTTTTTAATTTTTTTTAAAGTACTTACTTTTTTGAGTTAGAATTTTTTTTCGAAATAAACTCGAAACTGTGAGAAACAGTAGTACTACGCGACGAAGTTCAAAGAAGCTAGACGGCGCGAGCGGCGTCTGGCGTCCAATCATCGAACCGATTCGGGGTTTAAAAGCCCCGCCCCTTAATCCTTTGAAAAGGCCCGCGCGCCGCTGACCGCTCGCGGCTAGCCGACTTCCGGCCTCAGTTACGCAAAACACGTCACGCGTGCCGTAAGTGACGCTAATTCGGTTTTCAAATACGCGCAAAAATGGATCGCCATTACGAATACTCCAATTTGGAAGACCTAAGTAGGTATGGTGCAACGCCATTGCAAATTAGATACAATGCGACAGAAGCTCGACGGCTCTACGCACAACCGGATCACTTAAATTCCCTTCGTCTGCGAGGAATCCGAAACCCACAAGTTCCGTCCAGTATCACTATCTTAGCCGCAGCGCAGCGTTTAGTCGACCATGGGCAATTCCGAACACCAGAGCATGTTCAAGGTCGAGGTCGTCCCCGCATGTACTCGCCGGAACTAGACGAAGCACCCGAATGGCTGCAATTAGGTTTAACTTGAGCCAGTATTACGTGTGGAAGTTGTTAAACTCAGAAGGCTTACATCCATACCATTTTAGGCGTGTACATGCACTTCACGAGAACGATGGGCCAGCTAGGATTGAGTTTTGTCAGTGGTTATTAAACAATCGTGAATTAAGCATTCTGTGGACTGTCTAGTCAACTTTTACTCGTATTGGAATTTTTAACTAGCACAATAAACATTATTGGGCCTTTAACAACCCCCACGTGATCCGCGAAAGTGCTCGAATCAAAGAAAGTGCGTAAATACGTGAGTGTAAAATTTAATACCTAAAATAAGTGTACCCACCTACCTCGTGAGCTGTAAATAACCTGAAATGATGGTGTAAGTACTGCCGCCTTAAAACTTTCATCGAAACTTTACCTAATGTTAAACAGCTGATAGTCGTACGTAGGTGAACGACCAGTCGTGCGCCGCTCGGTTCAAGCGTCACGTGACCCGCTCAGTCAGCTGGCGCTACTAATTGATCGCTAAATTTTCGAAATAATAATTTCTCGATTTTTTATTTTTTATTTTAATACTAGGGTCAGGATTAATGGTAGAAACAAATTGTACTATTAATTTCGAATCACCTCTCAGGGGCCTTAAAACCACTAATAATTCAGCTTGTATAAACTTGAGTTTGGTTTTAAAATCTAAAAATTAGGTTTTTTTTTCGTATTGAGCATAATGTTAAAAAAAGTTGGCTTTAAACATGCAGCATCCGACTGACCAGTCGATCTATTCTTTACGCAAGGCTGAAAAGGTCTATAGGTATTATGAACATACATGGTAAGCTGATCATAGGAAAATGAATGTCAACTGCGAAAGCAATAATTGTTCATCCAATTTCGAGCCTGCTTTCCGGTTGTGAATTTGGATTATTTATACGGTACAAACTTATACCCGTGAGTACATCTGCGCGAATTTTGGTCTTTCAAAGTCTTAAAAAAAAATCTTGGTTAAAATCTTTTAGCTTTGTGACAAAAAGGACGAAATGTACCCTGTCCGTCTGATGCGATCCGTCTTTTTGCCATATTTCATTAGATTGGTTTGGTGGTAGAGCCGTGAAAAGACAAGGATACAACTCCGCATTTTTAATAATTAATTAGTATAATATATGAATGCATATGGCCGTCTCACATGACACATCTGTATGATTGCTAAACGGTGAAGGAAAATGTCTGCACAACACGGATAATTCACGGGTTCTCTCGTTTAAGATTTTAATTTAAGTTCAACCATTCTTCTTAATTTGTTCGGGTAAGGGCCCGGCTTGAGGCTATCAGCGTTTCAAGTAGTACTAAATAATTGTCAAGCCTTGATTAATAAAGTGGAAAAGTTACACCCCTATTTGTACAGAAAGCTATAGATAAATTTTCATTGCCTGTGTTGTTAAACCGCCTGCCGGCAAAGACGAATTTAACGTTCCGGTACGCTGCCGTGTAGCTAAACCGATTAGAGGTACCTAAAGAGTTATTATAATAGAAGCTATAAAAACAAAATATATTGTCCTATCAACGCAACGCAACGCTTTTGCGTTGGCACAAAATTTTAAAGCATGAACTTTTATAGATTTTTGTATTGACGAAAAATTGGATTGAGCTTCAATCACAGTCTAAAAGATAAGTTAATTACTACCAATTATTCGATAGAGACGTCTTGACAGAGCAACGCTGCTGGTTATAGGGGAGGGTAAATCTAAGCTATCAAAATTTTCAATACAAAATTCTGAATTCTAGCAAAAAAAAATAGTATGCAACTTGGAGGTGTAGGTACCTATACCAAGGTGCAGGCGTGGAGTCTAGTTTGCAATTTGCATGAGCGTCGTGCCAGTCCACTGTAAGAGTAGTATGATTAATTTAACTTTAAGGAGCTTGAAGGAGCGTCCACGTTTAGTGAGCGTAAAAATATTAAATCTTAAGGTTCAAGCAGATAAACTCTGCTCTCTGTAAATTACCTGAATTTTATTATAAGCCATATTTTTTGTGAATAATATACCCGTTGCTATGTTATAAATATACTGAATCCCCGAGTGCTAACGTAGAGTTAGTCTTTTTATAAAATACGATACGAACTTGACACGAAATCCACATTTCAGTCACAAACTTTAGAGAAAGAGACGTATTCTTATGTTCTAATATAGCGTCCAAACCGCTCCTTGGTCTGATCCAGTCAGCCCCGGACTAGAAGAAGCAACTTGGATAGGTTTTACACCTATCCACTTTGCTTCCACAATGAAGAGAACAGCTGATCTAAAACCTCGGGCGGGGAAATGGGCAGGACCAAGACACTCAACAACGGTCATTCGCAAACGATAGTGGTAGATTATAACTATAAATACTAAACTTAACATACAGGTAGATGTTGAGACCTAGGACGTTGAGACGTATTATGTATAATACAGATGCAAAAACATAGAAAAACTAAATAGGTACAGGATCCAAGACTCAACGTACCTGCTTAAATAAGATAATATCTAACTAAGAAACTCCCTAAAATATTGAGAGCAGTTTAGGTACAGCAGCATTTTATTTGGTTCTTTCTTCTTTTCTGCTCTTTAAACTTTTTAGGGCTGTGACCCACTTGCATTCATAATCACTTAGTTTTCACGGTAAATAAACTTAACTTATCTTCTGATCTTACCTGGCAAAATATTTTAGAACTTGACATAGTCCGAGTGACTATGTCAAGTTTTAAAATATTTTGTGTAATAATATATGTTACAAGCTGATGCCCGCGACTTTGTCCGCGTGGAATAAGTTTTTTTGATTGCCACGGGAACTCTTTAATTTTCCGCCTATGTCACTCTCCAAATCCTTGGAACTATTAAGTAACTATGCCCATGCAAAATCACGTCAATCCGTTGCTATGTTGCAGCATGATTGAAAAAAAAATTGCAGGAAAAACAAACACACTTTCGCATTTATATACAGTATCATATTAGTATGATTACCAGGAGTACCTAGAAAATAAAATCGTCGTGATATCGTGTCGTCTAGTATAAAATGACCGTAGAGTAACAATGAAATGTTGTTCGGAGGAAACCTTGCCCGTAACTAATATTATATTATTATGCAAACACTGAATAGTTCACGGAGTGCATTTTATTTAGTGATCCAGCTACTGTGTACTTTCCTTCATTTAAAAATTAATAATTAGGAAGTTATTATTATAATATACTAGTGGGCCCGGCAGACTTTGTCCTGCCCTGAACTGCAAATCCGATTGTAGCGCCCCCTAGAACAAAAAAAGAATTAGCGAAATTGGTCCAGCCGTTCACGCGTGATGCCGTGACCAAGGGAAATAGGGATTCATTTTTATATATATAAGATATTATTTGTAGGTACTCGTATAATGCAATAAATAATTTCTGATTCTGAATAATTTCGTCCAGAAGCTTTAGTTTTCAAAATATAAAAACATTACCGATTACCTACCAAATATGAAACTTTGCGAAATTCCTACTCAAAAAGGGAATGGAATCACAAAAAATTCGGGAGGAACGCCGGAAAACTTATTTCAATGTAGAACTCTAAAAAACGCTTCCTTTTAATGTGTTGATGAATCCTCAGAAATCTTTATTCCGCAAAAGCGTGTAAGATCCAAGCAATCCAAGACTTTCAAACTCAACACTTTATTAATATTAAATCTGTTTAAGGCCCAACAGTGCGAATCAGAAATAACGGATGCTGAGAAATCCGATGCTAAAAAAATACGCGGACTATTTTTGTTCTTAGCGATGTTTATTTGAATGAATATTCAATTCAAAGCTTATCTTCGTCGGCATTAAGGACCGTTCACACCAACTGTGAATTATACAGTGAGAACGAAAAGTCAGGTTGAATTTTTGTGATAGCCTACTTTTTTTGCCATGAGCAATAAAATATCACTTTAATAGTGAAGGAAAAGATCGTGCGGCTTCGCATACCTAGGAGTTCTTTATGATGTCCTCAAATGAGTATGAAGTCCGACAATTCGCACTAGACCTACATGGTGGCCTATAATTTTGCCTAAACCCCCTCATGCTAAGCGGAGATTTGCGCTCAGCAGTGGGTCGGCGGTGGGTTGACAATGATGCTGACAAAACGTACTAGCAGCCGTAGCAACGTACCCAATCATCGTCCGCGGCTTGTAGCGGCGAAGCACAAAAGTCGGTTGCAGAATGAGTTACAAAACGCCGTAGCAACGTTCCCAATCGGCGTCCGCGGCGTGTAGCGGTGTAGCACAAAAGTCGGTCGCGGAATGAGTTACAAAACGCCGTAGCAACGTACCCAAAAAGCGTCCGCGACGCGTAGTGGTGTGGCACAAAAGTCGGTCGCAGAATGAGTTACGAAACGCCGTAGCAACATACCCAAAAAGCGTCTGCATCGCGTAGCGGCGTAGCACAAAAGTCGGTTGCAGAATGCGTGCCAAAACGCCGTAGCAACGTAGCCAATCAGCGTCCGCGGCGTGTAGCGGCGTAGCACAAAAGTCGGTTGCAGAATGAGTTACAAAACGCCGTATGAACGTACCCAAACAGCGCCGTACCGTGTAGCGGCGTAGCACAAAATTCGGTCGCAGAATGAGTTACAAAACGCCGTAGCAACGTACTCAATCAGCGACCGCGGCATGTAGCAGCATAGCACAAAAGTCGGTCATAGAATGAGTTACAAAACGCCGTAGCACCGTAAACTACTGAGGTCGCCTAATCTGCAAATGAACGCGGCTCACTAATATAAACTCATTCGTGCACTTGACTAGATGGCCAACAGATCCGGCCCTACAATAAATGTCTAAACAGCCGATGACTGAATGACCAATGACCCCGTCCAATTAAAAGTCCATCCAAGTGGTCCAAGGGCCCGCGCAGCGTAAAGAGTTCAGCCGTTCTGAGTTCTGGTCTGCGTTCCGCGTTCTTTGTAACGTTTGTAACTTTATAGCGGTCTGACTGCCTGCATTTATAATTTTAATTGATTATTTTTTACAAAGTGTAACATTATTTTTTCTGTTTATCCAAAGAGCAACTGCTGAGTTTCTTGCCGGTTCTTCTCAGTAGAATTTCCGAACCGGTGGTAGATTCTTACGAGTTATCATAAGTGGCACAAGTTGTCCTACGTCAAATAAATAAATCAATTCATCATTTCATTTCATTGCAGTCTGTGCGGCACTATAAAATTACAAACGTTGCAAAGAACGTGGAACTCACAACGCAGAACACAGAACGGCTGAACTCTTTCTGTCTGCGCGGGCTCCTATAGGTACCTATTGGATGTGAGTGCATGTGAGTGTTAACTCATTGGGGGCGCATTAATTTTTAACCGACTTCCAAAAAAGGAGGAGGTTCTCAATTCGGCGCCTATGGTTTTTTTTTAGATTAGACGACCTGTAATGCTCATCTTCAGTCGACCACCAATAATTATATGTTTGATGTAGACGTGCGCTTAGCTCCGCCAGATTATACATTCAGATAAGAATAAATTTACATTATTTTATATTATGATGGGATTCCCTTGCGAGTATTTTTCTTGTTAGCGATTTTAAGTTTTGATCACAAACCTTGCTTAGTTGATGAGTCTGCTACCTAGTTGCTTTTAAATAAATAGAACTAAAGGTTATATTTAAGTCATAAGTCATAAATATTTATTCAATTTAGGTAGGTACACTACACTTATCGACGTCCAGTTACATAAAAATATGATGGTGATAATCTGCAGTTACGGTATCTTAAAACTAAAGCTACGAGGGTTCCAAACACGCCCTGGTTTGAGAAGAGCCCACAACAAACTCAGCCGGGTTTTTTTTCATTATCACCATCTCACAAATCATCTTAACTAAGGAACTATCAAAGCCATTAGAGCAAATCATTGCCAAGCTTCCTTGTCATTTAAGTAATCCTTCACATGGTAATAGGATTTTTCAATGAGTTTATGTTTTACATTAACTTTAATAATTTATTGCACCATACCTTATTTTACCTATTCAATATGGTTTGTACTGTATTTTCTTACATTTCCATCTGCTGTGCATAGACAAGACTACCGCGGTCGGGAAATATCAATTCAGTTGCGCCCAGACGACAAAATATTTAATAGTATCTTTCAGCCCGGACGAAGAACGGGTTTACAGGAGTTGGTAGAGGAAAAGGTAGTGGAAACCTTCATATCCGAGAGTTCTTCATAATGTTCTCAAAGGTGTGTGAAGTCTACCACCACCACAAACCTCACCACCCTTGGCCACCACGCTTGGCCAGTGTGGTGGACTGTGGCCAAAACCGTTCTAATTCTCAGAGGAAACTGATGTCCAGTGAACCGGCAATAGGATGTAGTGATGATGGTAGTTTTTAGGGTTCCGTAGCCAAATTTGGCAAAAACGGAACCCTTATAGATTCGTCATGTCTGTCTGTCTGTCTGTCTGTCTGTCTGTCTGTCTGTCTGTCTGTCTGTCTGTGTGTCCGTCCGTATGTCACAGCCACTTTTTTCCGAAACTATAAGAACTATACTGTTGAAACTTGGTAAGTAGATGTATTCTGTGAACCGCATTAAGATTTTCACACAAAACTAGAAAAAAAACAATAAATTTTGGGGGTCCCCATACTTAGAACAGATAGAGATAAGAGATAAGATTAGAGATAATTTTTTTTTTCATCAAACCCATACTTGTGGGGTATCTATGGATAGGTCTTCAAAAATGATATTGAGGTTTCTAATATCATTTTTTTCTAAACTGAATAGTTTGCACGAGAGACACTTCCAAAGTGGTAAAATGTGTGTCCCCCCCCCTGTAACTTCTAAATTAAGAGAATGATAAAACTAAAAAAAATATATGATGTACATTATCATGCAAACTTCCACCGAAAATTGGTTTGAACGAGATCTAGTAAGTAGTTTTTTTTTTAATAATTTAAAACTTACTACAGGTTTGTACGGAACCCTCGGTGCGCGAGTCCGACTCGCACTTGGCCGGTTTTTTTATTTATTTGTAAGGTTTTGATTGTAAGTGATGATGCAGTCTAAGATGGTAGCGGGCTAACCTGTTAGGGGCATGGCAGTTATATTAAACCCTACTACTACACGGCATCGTACCGAAACGCTTGGCGGCACGTCTTTGCCGGTAGGGTGGTAACTAGCCACAGCCGAAGCCTCCCAGGCCAGACCAGGGAAAATACAGAAATTATAAATTCCCAAATTGACCCTGCCGGGGATCGAACCCGGGACCTCCGCACTTTAAGGCAACAGCACTACTCACTGCGCCACGGAGGTCGTCGAATAGGATGTAGTGATAAGATTAGTTAGAGATTTTTTGTAAATATTACTAGTAGGTATTATAATTATGTAGAGGAGAGTTAATATTGCCCCGAGTATGATATCATACTGTGAGTGTTATTAAAGTGTTTAATGGAGTAAATATTATGTAAATGCCTAATAAACAAACATTGTAGGCGAGATTATAACTTGCAACCTCTCTAATGAAAGCTTTATGGAATAGTTATTACACTAACTTAGGCGCAAAAGCTTTCGTGATCCCATTTTATCTTTGTTCTATCATAAACCATTCTGAAATAGCTTTTATTAATTAATTAGGTTCAGAATTATAATATTTTTTAAACTGTCTCTGATCGCGATAAATGGTGGATGTTCGTGGCTAGTTACCCCTTATATCGCAAACCGGAACGCTAGACCGCCAAATTAGGGATAACTATGGGTGTAATTAAAATAATCATAACCCTTAACAATTTTAAGAAATTATTTCACGTAAATAAATAAAAATTTAACGTCGTATTTAATTGAAAGCACGAAATTAAATTCAAACATTCATTCACATTTTTTTCATTACTATTTAATACACGAATACCTTTTTTTTTTTTTTTTTTTTTTTTTTTTTTTTTTTTTTTTTTTTTTTTTTTATCCACTACATGTTAGCCCTTGACTGCGATCTCACCTGATGGTAAGTGATGATGCAGTCTAAGATGGTAGCGGGCTAACCTGTTAGGGGCATGGCAGTTATATTAAACCCATACCCCTATTCGGTTTCTACACGGCATCGTACCGGAACGCTTAATCGCTTGGCGGCACGTCTTTGCTGGTAGGGTGGTAACTAGTGTTAGATTGAAAGTTAAATACAATTTATGTATGGTATCACTGCTATGGTTTTGTAGAGTGGCAACACTGCTCTGTGGGGGAAGGACGATGGCATATCGCTATTGACGTGTGTCTGTGTAAATAATTGCTAATAAAAGTATTAAAATGGATAAACCGTGTTTGGATTTAATATCTCAGAAGAGGGATCATGTATTTCACGTGCTAATTAATTGTTTATCCGGACCTATCCTGAAAATGGTACAAATTGTAATTCAAGATGTTATAGTATTATATGACGCCATGACCGTGACGTAATACGTGAAGAAAAAAAAAAGAAAAGAATTAATAATTGTCGTCATGACGGAAGGTGAACTATAAAATACAAGAAGGATAAATGTGTTGTATTGTGAAATGATCTTAAGTACTTAAATACCTACGAGGGTTGGTACATTCTCGGTTGCATCGGGAAACCGACACGACGACGCGTGCCTGTTGCAATCGGAATTGCATTGAAAAGTTGGCATGGAAATTTAAAAAGAGGTATCAATGGAATAGTTTACTTATCAAGTACTTGCATACAAATTACCAAAGGTCACAGCGAATAAATAAGGTTGTATAATCTAATTCTATCTGGGAGTTAGGTAAGTTTACCATTTGCATTCATTCAGTTAGAGCATTGGCCTAGTTGTACTGTGTTTAGGTACATGGAATGAGTTAGTTAAAATACCTATATAATTGAGAGAAATGAGTAAAGGTTGAGTATAAAGGTATCTACCACTACAGCCCATTAACGTCCCACTACTGGGCACAGGCCTCCACTTTCATGGGAGAGAGGGAATTAGAGCTTGGACCCACCACTCTGATCCAATGCAGGTTGGCGGGCTAAAGGTACATACTAGAGAATAATAATTATATTGGTTTATCTGGTCTGTCTGGCTAAAGATGACTAGGTGTGTATAATAAATAGATAGACCATACCTACAGAGTGATATAAGTTCAATACCTACAGGTTGTACTTACATTAAGTACTTAAGTATCTAAGTTTTATGTGAAAGATCATAGTGAATTACACTGGTAGGTAGTTCATAACATGATCTACCTATGAGATATTTAAAGAGTTAAGTCAAAGCTATAATAGGTTGGTATGGTAGTTGGTCGACTACATAACATGGTATGAGTATTATGTAACTTATTGAAGAGGTATTTACTAATTTATTCAGTTGGAAATTAGTTTAATTGATAATCTTGTACTTAAATAGAGAGTGAATATTCAATTTATTCTGAGAGTTTATTGTTGAGTAAATGAACAGAGGTCAAAAGTAACTGTAATATTATATACATTCCATTAAAGCAAGTATAACCCATTAAAGGTCCTTACAAGTGAAAATTGCATTTGTAGAGTGAACGGATACCCAGTTAAAATAATAAGTAAGTTACAGTTTAGCCGTTTAGTATAAATAATATCAGAGCTATACATGTTTGAAGGGCTAGAGCAAGTATATAATTGAGTAAGTACATTATAAATAAAGATTGGGTGGCATAGATACATTTGTTCGGAAAATGTGAATTGAAATAATATCAAATCTGCCTGGATGAAAAATGGGTTAGCCGAACTGGGTGTGAATTATGATGATGGTGAAATGACAGGTTTTGAGACCCGGTTCAACTGAAGTTTTTTTTTTTTTTTTTTTTTTTTTTTTTTTTTTTTTTTTTTTTTTTTTTTTTTTTTTTTTTTTTTTTTCCTAGGCAGGAGGAAATCCTCATGGATGTTATGCCCGACTTCACTGGGATGCTCCCGGCGACCTACGGACTAAAACCTCCTGCCTTCTCTGGCCGCCCTTCCCGGTACTGCGATGTGCATAACTTCGGGAAGGGGGCTGTCTATCTGCTCAGACTTCATTAGCTTTTTGTCTGGCCCATTCGTCTTTTACTCTCTTCCCCATAATTGTCTGCAACATTTTAGCACCCCTGTCCCAGGCCTCTACGCTGCTTAGCATCTGTGGCACCAAATTGTTTTTCGTGAGGGGGTCTCCATTTCCACGCGCTTCATTTCTGGCTTCCTCGAACTCCCTACACTCGAAGATTGCGTGGTTTGGCGTGTCTTCTCTTTCTTTGCAGTAGGGGCAGTTTTCATCGGCTGCCTTGCCTATAGCATACAGGTATGTATTGAAGACACCGTGTCCGCTCAGTGCCTGCGTTATTAGTTTGTCCACTTCGCCGTGCTTTCTGGTCATCCATTTTTGCAGGTCAGGTATGAGGTCCCTAGTCCATTGACCTTTTCCTTTTTCCTTCCATTCTTTGTCCCATTCTTCTAGGGTCCTGCGTCGTTCCTCTTCGAAGCTTTTTTTGTCTTCTCTTTTAAACAGTCTTGTTCTTTCCATGACTAGCCTATCTATGGGTATAATTCCTGCTATGACCGATACGGCTTCTTTTGATATAGTCCGATATGCACCGCAGATTTGGATAGCCAGTCGTCGTTGTATCCTGCTTAGCATATCATTATACTTGGCCATTTGGAGTGCCTGGCCCCAAACTGGTGCACCATAAAGCATCACTGAGTGCGCCACCGATGCGAGTAGCCTTCTTTTACTGGCTCTGGGTCCACCTTTTCTAGGCATCAGCTGGCTAAGTGCAGTTGTCAACTTTTCGGCCTTTTCAGCTGTTTGCGCTATATGCTTGTCGAACTTTAGACTGCGATCTAGCCATACACCGAGGTATTTCAGCTTGTCACTAAGCTTTATTTGCACTCCTTCAATAGCGAAGGTAATTGCACCGTGCTTTTTTCTTCCACTTAGGATTATTGCTTCAGTTTTCTCGGGAGCCAGTTTCAACTGTTTGGAGGTCATCCACTCATTAATTTTCTGTAGGGCCCGGTTGGTCCTTCGCATGAGTACGTCGTCTGTTCTGGCCGATACTACTAGGGCCAGATCATCCGCAAAACCAACGAGATGGACATCTTCTCCAAGGTCTAATTTAAATACTCCATCGTACAAGATGTTCCATAGCGTGGGGCCAAGGATGGAGCCCTGTGGCACTCCACTAGTCACCTGTATTGTTTGAGACATCCCTGCAGTATCAGTTATTACAATGCTTCTCTGGTTCAGGTAGCTACTAATAAGGTTGACAATGTACTCAGGGAATTTTCTCTTCTTGAATTCTTCTAGGATCTGGTTCCACGGTGCAGAATTGAAAGCATTTCTGACGTCCAGTGCAACAAGTGCGCACAGCTTTCTGGTACGCTGTGTACCTTGTTTGGCTGCGTTGGCAATGCATTTCACCTTTTCTATGGCATCCAGTGTCGACCTGCCTCGTCTGAACCCGTATTGCTCATCTGCTATCCCGCCGTGGTATGGCAACATTTCCTCAATTCTGTTGAGCAGAAGTCTTTCCAGAAGCTTACCATAGCAGTCTAACAGGCAGAGGGGCCTGTAACCTGAGGGGTCGTCCGCTGGTTTATTGTTTTTCCGCAGTAAAATCAACTTAGCCGTTTTCCAGATCGTCGGGAATTTGCCACTTTGGAAGATGTTGCACATTACATCCCTTATTTTCTCTGGGATCACCTTCACAGCAAGCTTCACAATCTCTGGCGCCACCTCGTCAGGCCCCGGTGCCCTCCGCAGTTTGATTCGATCACAGGCTTTCCTTAGTTCATTGCTAGTAATTTTTTCGGTCAGTTCAGATGAACCGACAGGCCTTGCGAAGTCTTCATGAGTGGGGAATAAAGCTTTCAACTGAAGTTGGCATTTGATTAATAAGTACTATGTTCTCTGTCTCAAGTATTTCACAATGGCTGTTTGGAGCGGTGTGCTTTATCGCCTGATAAAGCATATTATGATTTCTCATTATGCGGAGAGACTGAAGGAAAAGAGAGATATCACATCAGTGATGGTACTCACACCTGGGGTACCATGGTTATGGTGCTATGTACGGGCTTATGTCTGTTAAGATAGCAGAGGTTTTGCCAAAATAATAATATTTTTAATTTTACAGGTGTAATTAATAAATTAATTCTTGAGTTTTAGTGTGGTCTTCGCAATGTTCTCTGGCCAAGACCAAAAGCTAGTGGCATATTATGTTATGGTGGTTGCCTAACCTGCACCTTGAATAACAATGGTATGGAATGATGTCTATATAACATATGGGCCGAGTCCGGGTCGCATATCTTGCAGTCATGTTAGCAAATAAATGCAAAAAAAGAACTAAGTGGTAATTATGGTAAAGTCCAATTTAATGGTAATGGATGAGGACTCTTTAGTCGAAAAGGATAAGTTGAAAAAAAAAACAAAAGGAAACCTAAAGGAGAATGTCCATTTTTGCAAAAGGAAAATTATCATTTTTGTTAAGAGGAAAAAATAAAGGAGATTGTCAAGTTTGTAAAAGGCGATGGTACATTTTAGTGCATCTTTTATAGAGGAGATCTTTTATAGTCATCTTATATGGTGCAAGGAGTTACAAGAATGATGCACAGTTTAAGATTTAACTTCTATAGTTAGAGTCAAAGTCAAAATGTATTTATCCATAGTTGGTACTTACGCAGTACACTTGGTGAACGTCAAGTATACAAAGTATAAGACGTGGTTGTGATGATTAACATAGCTATCTTAAAATTAAAGTTACGAGGGTTCCAAACGCGCCCTGGTCTGAGAAGAGTAAAATTGTTTCTTATGAATTTGGGAGCTAAAGCCCGGCTGTTGAATAAAGACTTAAATGTTACTCTGGAGAAAAATAACATAAAGAGGATGTTGGAATGGTACTGGTGGACCGGTAATGATAATATTGCAAATAATTCATATGGTGGAGATGAACAGGGTGTATAATATGAGAACATAACGGTATTTTGGGAGTGACTCATTTGTGATATTTTGGTTTGATTTTTGTTGAGGTAAAAACAAAATAGAAATAAATATGCCTGCGGGGCCATGGGTCAGCTTCAGGAAAATACCTAAAGATGAAGTACACTTATTGTAAATGTCACATGCCTGAGGGGCATCAGTTTTAGCTAAATACCTAAAGTGGGGTACACTTACTGTATATGTCACATGCCTAAGGGGCTTTCATACAAATTAACGCATATTGGCGCAGGGCTGCACGGCAGAACAGAGTACAGGACAGTAAATGTGACATGCCTTAGGGGCTTCAGTACACACTAATACATTGACTTGCAGGGTTGCAGATTAGTTTCAGGGAAATGCCTAACAGGGGCCTATGGCACAGTGGTAAGACACGCCTAAGGGGCTTCAGTGCCAATTCATGCATATGCCTGCGGGGCTACTGGTCAGTTTCAAAATATGCCTAAAGGGCCTACAGAGCGCATACCTTAAGGGGCTGCAGTACGTATAGCGTATGCCTACTGCGTAACGGATCAGCTTGTAGGGCACACAGCTGATAGAACATGCCTGAGGAGTTACATTATGTGTTATGTGTTACAGCACATGCCTGCGGGGCTACTTCACACAGACTGTCTTCAGTATAATTTAAATTATTTTTCAGTAAAGGGCAGTTAGCCGTTGTGGTTGTCGCACCTTGCCTTCGGGGCCTACGTACTTGCCTTCGGGGCCAATGGACTTGCCTTCGGGGCCTACGTACTTGCCTTCGGGGCCTACGCACTTGCCTTCGGGGCCTACGCACTTGCCTTCGGGGCCAACGCACTTGCCTTCGGGGCCAACGCAATTGCCTTCGGGGCCTACGTACTTGCCTTCGGGGCCTACGTACTTGCCTTCGGGGCCGACGTACTTGCCTTCGGGGCCTACGTACTTGCCTTCGGGGCCTACGTACTTGCCTTCGGGGCCTACGTATTTGCCTTCGGGGCCGACGTACTTGCCTTCGGGGCCTACGTATTTGCCTTCGGGGCCGACGTACTTGCCTTCGGGGCCAATGGACTTGCCTTCGGGGCCTACGTACTTGCCTTCGGGGCTAACGAACCTTGCCTTCGGGGCCGACATACCTTGCCTTCGGGGCCGATGAACCTTGCCTTCGGGGCCGATGAACCTTGCCTTCGGGGCCGATGAACCTTGCCTTCGGGGCCGACACACCTCGCCTTCGGGGCTTATATGATATACTTTCAAGTGTGGACATTAGCGCCCTCGGGGCTGGAATGTAAAGCCTATCGGATTCTGATGAGCAGATGGTGAATCACAAGTAAGTTACCAGTGGAGCTGTACGCTGATCGCATAACTCATGAGGTTGTTCCTTGCCCGTGGGGCTCACCGCTCACGTAAGTCAATTCCGTACCTCTTATATTTTACAACATTTTTAATATATCGCTGGTGTGGAAAATAGGGGCCATGGTGCCAGTAGACTTCGAAAGTCTAGCCTGCGGGGCTGCTACGTTTCGATTTTCGGTAGCGAGAGTTGCAAAATAAAGCAAAGCTTAGGTAAATTGCCCGCGGGGCTAGCCAGATTAGTACAGGTAATCTATTACTCGCCGTTGGGGGCATGATAATATTTAAGTAGCAAAACAGCTGTTTTCTGCTTTTCAGCCGCTTTCAGGCGAAAGCGCAATGAAGATGATGTTCAGTGAGTGTCACGGTTAGGTGACATAAAGGCTTAATAGGTCTGTAAAATACGCAGATGATATCCACTGATATCAACTATTGTTTTAAATGCGAGGCACTGAGTGGCAAACAAGTAATATAACCGCCGCGTAAGTTGAGCTATGCACAGTAACACATTTCGGGTGTCAAATGATGTGCGTTATGAGGTGCGCCGCGAGGGGCCGCACGTTACCATACGTTCCATACCATAGTTCTATAGTACGATGTACCTGCGCGGACGACCGCCATTTTGGGTCAAGTTACGGGACGCGATTTATATCGGTGTTATGTTTTGATGCCATTTGGAGTTCACTAAGATTCATGTGAGAGTAACAATATTTCTATGCAGGTTGAGCGATGTAACAAAATATCGTGTAAAGAGATTTACTTATCTTGTAAATAGACTCGCTCTATGATGTTCCTTGGGATATTCATTCATAAAAGTGATATGAATACCATAATTAGATTGAGGAGGAACAGTGAAAAGTAAATTACCAAAATATTGAACAACCAAGTAGGTGTACACTATTACACATTTATATTTTATTAACATTATATTATATTTACATATGATATTATACTATATTATATTATATTATATACGTTTTCACCACATTATCACGACTGCACAAATCCAAATGATATAAGTTTCCAAGCAGATGCCAAAGTATATTGTATTGAACAGTATCAACATTTGAGTTCGGTTTTACGAAACGTTGAAATTTGGCAAGAGCTGATGAAGGCATTACCGGGCAGTTGAGTTGCCTGTTGTGTTAAGTTAAAACGAACAATACAATGCAGGGCCACGGTATAAGGTAAATCTATTCTTCCGGTGGGAATAAGGTGCTTTTGAAACTTCAACATTTCAAATGAAATTAGGAACTAGAGATTTGCTCAAAAGATGGAGCATGTGCAAAGTATACAAAATGGCTCATTGTAGAGAACGTAGCTCAGGTCTTCGGGTTTTATTGAGTTTTGTAACCAATTGTAACCGATTGTCAGATAAAGTTCTGGGGATGAATTGTAACATAAGCTAGCCTGGCGGCTTACAGAGAAGGTATTTGTCATTTATGCCATGTGTAAAGAGGAAAGTATAATTAACTGTAACAAGTGAGTAATAATAACCATTCTGGAAAGTAACAAAGTGAACATGAGTATACTCATAGGAAAACTAATTATAGGTGTAGGTACACCAGTAGACTATAAGAATCTTATTTATCATTCAATCAAATGATTGTGTTCTCATCTCCGTGAGAATGTCAAAATTGTTACGAATTACTTATACAATTGAAACTTTGGGTTAAGAGTTAGCAATGGTATGATGTTATTGATGTTATTGATCAGACAAAGTTAAAGTTCGTTTCTCATTTATCACTAATCACTACCTAAGGATTAATTATTGTCATTGAGTTGCATAGGATTACCCAAAATGAGTAACGGGAAATGATTACTTATAATATTATGCGCTTAGGTAATTAACGGAAAACTCTGTGTAATGCTGGAAAGCTACTTCTGAATAAGTTTATGTTTACAAAATGAACATGTGTTTGAAGGAAGCTTTTGTTGTTTGTGAAATATGGCAATTCAGTTACTTCAGTATAGCTACACGTAAATTCACCAGAGTTAGAATAATATGATGAGATGTGTCATGGGTGATAAATCCATATTTACTTATTAGGTGATGTTTTGTAACGCGAAAAGACGATGGAGACTGATGCTCTTTTACCCTAAAACATAGTCTTGTTATCTGCAACTGTACTTGGCTAAGGTTTATAATGCCAGTGCTTTAACATTGGAGTGCAAGGCGTTAAAGGCCAGCGTTAATACTACAAATGGCAGAGTAGCATCAGCAATCATCGTGATTTTAATTAAGTGTTCAAATTATGTAAACTTCGGGACGAAGCTTGGGTCAGGATGACCGAACTGTTAGATTGAAAGTTAAATACAATTTATGTATGGTATCACTGCTATGGTTTTGTAGAGTGGCAACACTGCTCTGTGGGGGAAGGACGATGGCATATCGCTATTGACGTGTGTCTGTGTAAATAATTGCTAATAAAAGTATTAAAATGGATAAACCGTGTTTGGATTTAATACTAGCCACGGCCGAAGCCTCCCACCAGGCCAAACCAGGGAAAATTCAGAAATTATAAATTCCCAAATTGACCCTGCCGGGGATCGAACCCGGGACCTCCGCACGTTAAGACAACAGCGCTACACACTGCGCCACGGAGGTCGTCAAACCTAAATTAAAAAACCTAAACTAAATACCTACTAAATTATAACATCAAAACACTTATTATTAAAATTTAAATATGATTAGAAATTAATAATTGTATTAATGGCCTAAATAAACAAAATTTTATCTTTCAGAAGCCATAATAGAAGGTCTACAATACAGTTGGAAAGTTTTATTTTTGTTCACACCAAACAAAGGGTCCTAAATTAAATAACTCGCTAAACTAATAAGGGTTGACTTCGTACTATTTGAATGTTTGAAACAAAGTTTGTCGGGAATTTTGAATGTCGGTTACGGGATCAGCTCACGGCAATACTGGCTTTATACATTTTGATTAGCGCAACTGGAGGATTACTACTCGTACCTTCGCTTGGAGCAGTATTATTTTTTTTATTTATTTTTTTATTTATTTATTTAGGGGCTTTTATATTTAGATACATGTCAGCCCCATTATAATCTAATACATAAAACTAAAAACAAAATGGGTATTTAACAAAATAAGAAAACAAAGTATAACACTAAGTGCACGGGCACGAAACTAGCGGTAGCGGGGCAACGGCGGTAGCGGGGCGATGCGACTAGTCGGAGAGCTGGCGACAAATTTCGGGAACAATTTGAAAGAGGTCTGGTAATACTTTACAACCGACAAAAATGTCTGGGATTTATTTTTTCGAATTCTTTATGTATAAAATTTAAATATAATAAAATCAAGTTGCCAAAAAAATGGGTTTTCCGATTTTTTTTTGAAAATGTTACATGCTGCGCAGAAGCGAAATAACTGCAAACGCTCTACCAGACTGGCTGAACTGGATTCGCCAATGAACGAAATTATATTTTTCCACAATAATTTCAGCTCGCCTAAAGGTCAAAGGACCTTTCCGAAATTTGTCACCAGCTCTCGGTTTCCATCGCCCCGCTGTCGCCGTCGCTCGGCCGTCGCTCGTTTCGTGCGCGCACCCTAAAAGAACATCAAAATCAAACAAAATAAAAAAAATAAACAATGCTCAAGAAATCTGATTTATGAATTCAAACAGACTCATAGCATCCTTAGATGCAGGTCGAGCAAGTATATCTATAAACATACCTGTGTCAAGTCTGTTCAAACCCATATGCTGTACTTTCGCATTTATAATATACTAATATATTAGCATGGATTTGATTATTTGATTTGATTGATACGGCATTAGCGATGTAGTATGCCACTGGTACCGTACCGCTTAATCGCTTGGCGGTACGTCTTTGCCGTTAGGGTGATAAATAGCAATGGTCAAAGCCTCCCACCAGAACAGACCAGAGAAATTCAGAAATTTTAAATTCCCTAATTCACCCTAACGGGAATCGAACCTGGGACCTCCCACTATAAGACCACAGCGCTCATCGCTGCACCAGGAAGGTCGTCAAACCTAAATCCATGCGGACAAAGTTGCTGGACCATCTAGTAAAATAATAATAATAAGCCGGTTTCTCAACCTGTCGCCCTAACCCCGACCGTCTGGGCTCCCCTGCCAGGGTGTAATCCTCCGCCCACTACAGGTCATTAACGTCCCACTGCTGGGCACAGGTCTCCACTCTCATAGGAGAGTGGGAATTAGAGCTTAGACCTACCACGCTGCTCCAATGCGGGTTGGCGGGCTTTAACGACTATTATCATGTTAGTGATAATAAGCGAAACCGACGGCTTAACGTGCTCTCCGAGGCACGGGGGTGAAACACCACCAACTTCCTAACTTCGGGCTGGTACTGAGAATTTCTAGACAGAAAAACCCAATACTTAATTATGGCCCGACCCGGGACTCGAACCCGGGACATGCCGCAGTTATGCTAACCACTAGACCAACGAGGCTAATCCTCCGCCCACTGCAACTATTTATATTATAAGTATCTGTATGTAAGTTTATTCAATTCTATTCATTTACGTAATTTTAGTATAATTCTTTTGGCCATATAATATGTATTCATTCTGTATGCGGGTGTGAGAGCTAAATTTATATCGATAATAATAATACAAAAGCCCTCCCGACCGACCAATTTCTGCAAAGATTAGGTCGCCATCTACACGGTATATACATTATAGTGAACAAGTGTATGCACAAACACAAATTCACTTTCTATTCGCTCTTTCATAATCTGAGGGGACGGCAATCCGACACAACCGGAGAGATATAATGCGCAGGGCCAACGGCTCTATGTATGCTCCGAGGCACGGGGGTGAAACACAGCTAATTTGGTGCTAGTAGGTTCCAGAATAACTGGTCAGATTGGTCCGACTCGGGAATCAAACTTAGAATTTTATTATCTGCTGTCGAATATACTTACCACTAGACTAACGAAGTAGACTTAGAAGTGAGAAGTCAGTCTACTACAACTACAAGCCAAGTAGTCTGTTTTATAGCCATAAAAATCTTTTTCATCACTCTATAAAAGTGGGTGTCTTAATACAGCACGCAGTAGATCTTTGACCTGGATTCAGAATTTATAGCTGCATTTTAATCAAGACTGAACGTCATATTAAGGAGGCATTGATAATAAAAATACAATATTGCTTTAAAATATAAAAATCTATCGCACATTGCACGCAATTTTCACATTGGAAAAATGCTTCGCTTTCGACATTGGAGAAGTAAGTTAAAGAAAAACGGATAAAGATTAAAATTTAAATACAATCTCCTTTAAAATTACATATCGGAATCAATGTGGGTTATAAGTTTAAAATCATACAAATATTTAACCAAATAGTCAACAGTCTCGGAGATTCTTGACGCTTTTGCAATCTTATTTCCAATAACTAGTGGTTCGCCCCGAACTGAGACCTCGCGGTATCCATAAACTTTTACAGAGCGCCATATATTGACATCATTGTGAAGTTCTGTTAAAAAAAAACTGCAGCTCATTAAAAATTAAATAATTTCGTTTTCTTATAATATTTATCTAATTTTAGTATTTGTTGTTCAAGTACAGGATATAATTCAAATAATTGATCAAGTTTCAGGCTCAGCCTTTCAGAAAATTGAGAGTTCTGAGGTCAACTTTGGACGTTAGAAAATCTCCACTTTGAAAGCCCCCCATTTCGTCAATTTTAGGGTAAAAATTAAAAAAAACATATTTTTGGACTCTATTCCTAATTATTATCTTTAAAATGATATACCGCAACCCTATGTAACGCTATTAAAAATATTTTAGTTCGCATTCCCTTCTATGAGAGCCCCCCTGAAATAAAGATTTTTATAACTTTTCAAGCCATGTTCGGCTGAAGGCCATTAGTTTACATATTATATTTAAATTTGAAGTAGTTACGTTCAGTAATTCAGAAGTTATAAGGCTCTGACAGACGGACGGACAAGTGCAAATTCACTCAAGTAGACTCAGAGACCTTCGCTTCGCTCGGTCAAATATGGATGCTAACGTCCATTGATCCCATTGCCATAATGTCGATAACATCTGTACTAAGTTTCAACTCAACTGGATATAAACGTTGCGCGAATACAATACAGGCAATGAACGAATGAACGCTACATATAACGCATTTTTTTGAAGTGAAAACTTCTTCAGCCGCGTTGAGCACTTTTTGGTAGGGGGTAAACTTGTGGATTCGCGTCACCGACATGCTCGTCACCGACATGCTCGCGTGGTTACGAAGACAAAAGGTCTTAAATATAAATACCTATACTACATTCGTAATTAAACTTGAATTCCTTAGTTTATAGTTCCATAAGGGTTTATATTTTAATTATTTTAAATTTTTCTTTTTTTTTCTCACGTAAGTCACTTACATGGGCTACTTACGTAAAAACTTACAAATTTGTGGGTTGTGGCCTTCCATATTATCCACTAGCTGATGCCCGCGACTTCGTCCGCGTGGATGAGGTTTTTCGGTTCCCGCGGGAATCCATTAATTTTCCGGGATAAAAAGTAGCCTATGTGTTATTCCAGACTATAATCTATCTCTGTGCCAAATTTCATCCAGATCCGTTCAGCCGTTGGGGCGTGATTGAGTAACAAACATCCATCCATACATCCATACATCAATCCAAACTTTCGCATTTATAATATTTATTATTTGATTTATAATAACGAAATCCTATGATTAGCAAGAGATTCCGCACATTCGTTTCTTGTCGTTCATGCGATCGATCTAATGTGCGATCAGCAATATGCAATCCGCGCGTGTCGTAAAACGGCACATAAAACTGTTCCTGCACTATTTCGCGGGTAATTGAAATGCTATAGGAGCGGGGACGCCGTAAATTACATTAGTTGTATGGTGATTTTTATGTTTAACAAGAACGGGGTACTTAGTTGAAAAGCTTGTTAATATGTTAAGGTTTGGACGTCCAACCGCTTATATACTTATAGGGTGAAAACACACTTGGAATAGCAAAGAATAATACTTTCGCGCGAAAAGTCCGTTTCGGAGGGAAAAAACGATTTATCCTGTCCTCTAGCATGCACGCTCCATAGATAAGTGAAAGACGCGGATTTTATTTCGTCGCGCGTTTTCTCTGAGCTACAGCTTCTGTGCAGGATCTTTTTTTTTTTTTTTAATCCACTACAGGTTAGCCCTTGACTGCGATCTCACCTGATAATTATAATAAGTGATGATGCAGTCTAAGATGGTAGCGGGCTAACCTGTTAGGGTTATGGCAGTTATATTAAACCCATACCCCTATTCGGTTTCTACACGGCATCGTACCGGAACGCTAAATCGCTCGGCGGCACGTCTTTGCCGGTAGGGTGGTAACTAGCCACGGCCTAAGCCTAACCTAACGACCTAAGCGTTATCTTGAAACACAAACTAGCTTTTGACTGTCTCACTAACAGATCGCGGTCTTACTGCAGAAAATTACGTCCAATAAATCCAATTATTGGGAAAAACTCAAGAACTCCCACTTATTATCCTTGCGCAAAGGTCGCGAAATACAAGTGTGGCAATAAAAACAATTATCAATCTATCTATCTATTTTAGAGTTTGACAGCAAGACTGGTAAAAGGCTCAGGGGATAGTAGCTAATGTAGTTACGCCCAGCGTAAAGAATAAAATACAATTTATGAAATGGGCCCTAAATTTTCCATTTGGAGAAGCAAAACTTCCAACACTGGGCTAGGTAGCAATCCTGGGGCTCATAAAACTTTAACGTTTTGTTAACAGTATACTATGTAGAAACCGTAACATCAAAGTTACTACTCACAAAATTACCTAATACCTATTTAAATAAATTAAGTACCTAACATATTTACAAAGGTGCCTATTTAAAAAGAAATTATCATTTTTGAAACTATTTAAGAGCTCTAAGAAAAACATAACCGTATTAGTAGGCACATCTGCGATCTGCACTAATCATACCATAATAATATTATAAATGCGAAAGTGTGTCTGTTTGTTAGAGATTAGCCATCTGCGCGGGAGATATTATAGTGCACAAATGTGTGCGCAAACACAGATGCACTCTCTGTTCCTTTACTCTTAGACTAGTGCCCGATGAGACTGAAAATCCGACATAACCGGAGAGAGATCCGGAGCTGGCCCGGCTTTACGTGCTCTCTCCGAGGCATGGGGGTGAAACACCGCCAACTTCCTAACTCCGGGCTATTACTGAGAATTCCTTGTCAGAAAAACCCAATACTTAATTATAGTCCGACCCGGGATTCGAACCCGGGATCTCGTCAGCCGAACATGCTAACCACTAGACCAACGAGGCAGTTTACTCCATATATAAGTTCCGTCGCGGGCGTTGGTGTTTTTCATCCATAAGTGCTAGCCCGAAGCGAAGCTTTTTGACGGCCTCCGTGGCGCAGTGTTGAGCGCTGTTGTCTTAACAGTCCGTAAACCAGTAAACCGACATTTTAAGAACTTTTGATGAGCTTTGTGCATGAGATATTAGTATTATAACAAAAAGAAAATTAAAACATTAAAGTTTAATCCCTCCTTAGTAGACTGTTGCAAATAAAAATTTAATTTTATTGAAATATAATAGTGAAATTCTCATTCTTGCAGAATACGTTTACCATTTTTGCACTTTTGGGTCACACTTTTCACCCATATAAATCCACGAAAAATTATAATAAATGACTTATAAAAAATACTAATATGATAAACATGCTCTTAAAATTGGACTGTTGCAATTCGTTTTTATACGTTCAATACAAAATTAGTTAATAAAAAAATCAAATCAATGTGCACGATTTATCAAAATTTACGCGTCACAATAACCTGTATTTCTTAAAAGTTTGACGAAATTACTGATAAAATAAAATTTACCATGAATGTTTAGTATTTATATAACACAAATTGTGTAAAAATAAAGTTCTATAAAATACCTATATGACCAAAAAATATTATCAAAGTCTGATCAAATTCACGTGTAAAATGGTACTGCAGATCGAACGACCGCACGTACGTACGAACTTGACTACGCAAAGTATCAAAGTATCTTTACTGGCCTATGTCGTCTATGTATGAGTGCAGCCTAACGGTCTACTGTGCGGTATACCTACAGATTCCAAAATTGACCGATGGCGAGTATACGGCCTGCGGAGGTCCCGGGTTCGATCCAAGGCAGGGTCAACTTGGGAATTTATAATTTCTGAATTATCTCTGGTCTGGCCTGGTGGGAGGCTTCGGCCGTGGCTAGTTTCCACACTACCGGCAAAGACGTGCCGCCAAGCGATTTAGCGTTCCGGTACGATGCCGTGTAGAAACCAAATAGGGGTCTCTCAACAAGTTCAAAGTTTTTGTAAAACGGAAACTAATTGAAAAGTCATATTATAGTGTAAAGGATTATTTGAATGATAGGCAACCATGGGTATGAATTGTTCCAGCGGCTAATTATGTTATATTAAAAATATAATTTAGTAATTTACTATATTTGTGAGATGGTGATAAAAAAAAAAAAAAAAAACCCCGGCTGAGTTTGTTGTGGGCTCTTCTCAGATCAGGGCGCGTTTGGAACCCTCGTAGCTTTAGTCTTAAGATACCGTTGTTAATTATCACCATCAATGAGGAACTTTCCAGCCTACGTTCCTTTAAAACATCATAGGTGGCGCTTTTATACACACTATAAAAGACAAGTATATGAGAGTGCAAATGAGGTGGTATAGTACCTGAATCTAATGCTCTATGCTCTTTGCTCGGATTTTTTACGAAGATAACTAAGGCCAGTCACTCACGTTTTTCGTGTTTGCATCCAATAAATATTATAAGAAATATTTTTTCTCATCTCTGAAGCACATTTTGATGAGATAAAGTGATGAAGTCCATCCGAAGCCACTCGAAAAGTCAATAAAAAATATTCTTTATACATATTGGCCGCATGATTGTTATCTTCATGTTCTGCTATAGAACAGCCCCCGATTATGTAAGAATGGCCGATCAAGTCATGTAATATAATAAGTCTATGGATCGAATCGTAAAAGTTCGGCGTCAAAGTAAAAGAAACCATAACAGCATTAAATTAGAGCTCAATTTCGTGTATCCATCTGTGTGTTTCGTGAATTCATCTTGAGTTTTTTTTTTTATTTTATTCAGGGTATTATTAATTTAATTTTAGACACTTAATATTAAAGCATTCCCTGTTTTGATTTGATTGGTTATACGGGTAGTAGTGAAGGCTTAGTATAATAAACACTAATAATTAAAGTTGGTTTTTTAAGCAAATTTATTTATTAAGATGATTTTATTTTTGTTTTTGATTTTAAATATTTTATTTAAGTATTTACTTGTACTACGAGTAGCTTGTAATATACAGTGACGGTCCGTGACGTCTCGGCCCCTCCTGAAAATCAGCGTTGCGGTATGTCCGGTGGGTACATACCTACCTTTCATGCTGTGGCACAGGCTGAAGAGGTGGCCCATTGACCACATTTACTTTTAAGTATGTACACAGTGCATAGGTACTGCATTTAATTAATTTGTTGTAGGTACTACTGATTAATTTTGTGTAAACTGTTGGTCAATAAAAATTTATTTATTTATTTATTTATCCATTCTCATACGTTTAGGGTATCGTGTAAACCGATGACCTCCAGCCGAATATGGCTTATAAAGTTATAAAAATCTTTATTTCAGGGGGCTCTCAAAGAAGCAAATGCGAAGTAAAACATTTTTTATAGCGTTACATAGGGTTGCGGACATATCATTTTAAAGATAATTAGGAATAGAGTCCAAAAATATATTTTTTTTATTTTTTTTTCCTAAAATTAACGAAAATAGGGGGCTTTCAAAGTAGAGATTTTCTTACGTCCAAAGTTGACCTCAGAACTCTCAATTTTCTGAAAGCCTGAGACTAAAACTGGATCAATTATTTGAATCCTGTACTTGAACAACAAATTCTAAAATTAGATAAATATTATAAGGAAACGAAATTATTTAATTTTTAATGAGCTTCAGTATTTTTAACAGAACTTTACAATGATGTCAATAGATGGCGCTGTGTAAAAGTTTATGGATACCGCGAGGTCTCAGTTCGGGGCGGACCACTAGTATTAGTCGTCTTCAATATCCAGGAGTATCGGTATCCAAATATCGTAGCCAGGTCTTCAATATGCAGGAGAATCGGTGTCCAAATATCGTAGCCAAGTCTTCAATCCGCAGGAGAATCGGTGTTCAAAAGTCGTAGCCAGCTGTCTTCAATATGCAGGAGAAACGGTATCCAAATGTTATAGCCAGGTCTTCATATACAGTGGTAATCGGAGTGCAAATTCGCGCAGTTCGATATAAATCAGAAAGATATAAATTTAATTCGACGAAATCACACAACCGTATCGCAAAACGAAATAGTGAGTGCCTGGCCTAAAATTTCATAAATTGACATGAGTAGTTTTCTTCGTAAAAAATTCGAGCAAAGGGCGTCAGACCATAGAGCATTAGATTAAGGTACATACCACCTCATTTGCACTCTCATATACTTATATAGTGTGCATAAAAGCGCCACCTATGATGTTTTAAAGGAACGTAGGCTGGAAAGTTCCTCATTCTTATTCTTTATAAACATGACGTTCAGAAGGTGTACTTTGTAGGTACCAATTTTGAATAAAGATGATTTGATTTGATTTGATTTGGGTATGGGTTGAATAAAACTGCCATGCCCCTAACGGGTTAGCCCGCTACCATCTTAGACTGCATCACCACTTACCATCAGGTGAGATTGCAGCCAAGGGCTAACATGTAGTGGATAAAACATGCCGGGGCGGGTAAACGATACACAGTACAAATGAAAATAATTTTCCCAATTTAAATGCTAGTTAATTATAGCGACTGAGCTGAACTTTATCGAATTCCATTGCTCGATTTCGTCTATCATTACGGGCGCTTTAATTAACAGGGTCATTAGGCGGATTATATTGCACATTCCGGCTGAAGTGAAATTCGGTAGGTAGGTACAGCGGCAATTTTGTAAGGCGATCTTTTCTTTTTAAATTTGATAACAAGTTACCCCTTGAATACTATCTCATCTAAATGATTACTGAAGATGTTAATAAAAGACAAAAACACTCCTTGGAAAAAACTGATTAGCAAATAGTCTCTCGTGTACACATTTATATGATAGACTAGCTGATGCCCGCGACTTCGTCCGCTTGGTTAAAGTTTTTTTTTTATTCCCGCGGGAACTTCTTAATTTTCCGGGATAAAAAGTAGCCACTCTCCAGGTCCTGAACTATACCCATGCCAAAAATCACGTTGATCCGTTGCTTCGTTGCGGCGTGATTGAAGGTCAAACCAACAAACCAACAAATCAACAAACCAACAAACAAACACACTTTCGCATTTATAATATTAGTATGATTTCATCAACAACCTCCCAGGCTCAGCGTTGAGCGCTGGGACGTGGGAAGTCCCGGGTTAGATCCCCGCAGAGTTAAGATATAGACAAGACAAAGAGTTCCGGGACGATGCCGTGTAGAAACCGATTAGGTGTATGGGTTTAATATAACTGCCATACCCCTAACAGGTTAGCCCGCTACCATCTTAGACTGCATCATCACAAGGGCTAATTTGTAGTTGATAAAAAAAAACAATAACAAGTAATTAGTCCAAATTCCCCAAGGCTAATCTTGCTACCTGTGGTATAACGTATACTATTACCTATTATGTGGTTAAACATCGAATGCATCTTTATTCCTTTATTGATGTTGCCTTCGACTTCGTCCGCGTGAATTAGAAAGATAGAACTCTTGTCGGGTTAAGGATTACTTAACCCAATTTCTTACCTTGCAGCCTTGCAGCTTCCCCGGCAAGTCACCTTTTCTTTAAATTCGGTTAAACGGATGAAACATTCGTTAAATAAGGTAATAGACAGACAGCCACTTTCGCATTGATAATATTAATATGAATAGGTATGACACACCGAGTTTTCCATTGAAAATTTCAACCTTTTCATACACGGAAAGCGAATTATTCCATACACGCGATGTTTTCTAATTTTTTACAAATTAAATAAAAATATTTTTATCTCAGGAATGCAATGCTAAGCCAGGCTTTAACGGTGCGCTTGCTATGTTCTATTCAACAAAAAATAATTTGCAAAACATTTTTGTACGTGAAAACGGAACATCTCCCCATTATTTGCTGAGTGCGTTTCTTTTTTTTGTATATGAATGCGTGTATGAGAAATTCCATTTAAAATTTTGTTTTTGAATTTAAATAGGATGTAGAGATGGTCATTGTAATATGCGTAAATATAGCTCAACGGAATTAGCTCAACGTATTAACACCAAGTAGGGAGGTACTTATGTGAGATTTTCCAATGAAATATCTAGTATAATAAATTTCAGTCTGTAAATGGCACTTTAAAGGCCAAAACACACAGGGAGCGGGCGCGGGTCGGGCGCGGGCCGGGTCGGGTGCGCGGCGGGTTGAATTCCTTGTATTTAAATGGACGACATCACACAGCGTCACCCGCCACGCGCCCGACCCACGCCCGCATTCTGTGTGATGTCGTCCATGTATACACAAGGAATTCAAACCGCCGCGCACCCGACCCGGTCCGCGCCTGCTCCCTGTGTGTTTTGGCCTTTAATCTCGATATTTCGCAAACGGATCCTTGAATCCAATGGTGTATCCACACTCACAATATTTTTGAGCGATTCGAATACCATGGATTGAACACCATGATATAGACGAAAAAAATCACGTCCCCACTTTACGTAATCCACTGTCGTAGCAAGAATACAATAAGCTCGGTCAATAACGACAGTTGAAATTGCTACAATTAATGAAGCAGGTTGTATACGCAATGGATCTACAGTCCTTTAATCCGAAATAAAACCGGCCAAGTGCGAGTCGGACTCGCGCATTGAGGGTTCCGTACAAACCTGTAGTAAGTTTTAAATTATTAAAAAAAAACTTCTTACTAGATCTCGTTCAAACCAATTTTCGGTGGAAGTTTGCATGATAATGTACAGTCGACTGCAAAAGTCCATACATAGCTCTAAGGCTAAAACCGCTTGCAAGCAATGCTGTGAATCTCACGTGCTCACTCACACTGATAAACATAAACTGTCAATAATATTATCAACCTTAAATCAACACCGTAAGGTTCAAACGATTTCAGTTCAATACTACCTGCATTACCATAAACTGTCAACAATATCAACCTTATGTCATTAGCATTAGGTTCTAAATATTCCTATTCAATCACCTTGTCTATTCTGATTGTTTATTTCATCAGTTTACAGTAACCACTCCCAGTGTCGTGATAATATAGTTGGTATACGAGTTACGACGCATCATATGACCTAGGTTCGAATCTCTTACAGCAGTTTTTATTTTGTTTTGAATACAAACAAAATTTATGTTTTGTTTATGTGTTTTGTGTCTGTTTGTTATTCTTTATTATAATATATCTTTATTTCCATTTATAAACGCAAACATTAATTATAACAAGATAATACTTATGGACAAAGTTAGTTATTTTGGGAGGAAAGCTATAACTATGTTAGTGGTGTCAATTATTGCTTATTATGAGTCAATAAGTAATAAAACAAACAAAATAAATTGGAAGAAACACTTTTTATTAGATAATCGACTTTATTTTCATTTATTTTCATTGTTATCATGTTACATTTTCTCAAAAGTAATAAATAACTTCAGCTACTTTTTCTATCATTTTTTAAGGTTATAGCTTAAGTAATCGTTTTCATAAAGAAAAGAAAATTGAAGCTTAACCTTAAAAATCTAGTAAGCAAAGGGCGGCGCTGCTTTTTTGTCTGTTAATTTTGATAAGATATACTAATAATAATTATTACAAGTTAGGAAAAGAATAAACGTTATGTTTCATATTTAAAGCCTTAAAAATTAAATTTTATATAGCTTTAAAAGTATTACTATTCAATAAAACCTCCACTTTTTTCAATAACATCAAGCAAGCGCCGCCGGGTGAATCCGTTTGTAAGATTAGGATAGATATCCGTTATTCTAAATATATTCTCCCATAATTCCATACAGTGAGCCTCCGTTTCCTCTGCAGTCTTTTCATTTCACATAACCCACCAGTTTGCACCATCAAACCTCATAATATTCTCTATGATTTAAGTTTGGTGATCTTACTGGCCAGGGAATAACTGTTGTCTGGGTTTTGATTAAACCAATTACGCACTATATGTGATCGATGCACAGGACAACAATTTATCATGCACAAATGATAGTTGTGGCACATCAACAGCTGGACATCACTTCCATGTGTTATAATGTGCAGCTTTGGCGCTGGTGTTTAAGTATCGAACATGTTCGCGAACTCGACAGTTGGTATGCAGATATTGTTCTCATATTGTTCATCTATAATATTATGTCTTCGTTGTGAAGCATTACTCTCTTCGTCAGGATGCGACACCCAACAATTGGTTGTCCACTAAAAACCAAACAGCGAGATTAAAATAAACACTTTTGAAACTACTAAGTATCTTGTCTAGATATTTACTAATAAAACGTTATGTAACTAATCCTAAGTTTATGAACACACATTTTTTAACAATAAAAACAATACTCACAGTGAAACCAGTTTCATTGCAAATTTGAGCTAAGTATATTGTATCCGATATTATTATCTCAATAATATGCATCCTCTTCTGCATATTAATATAAGCCTGCATTATTGTTGAAGATAAGAAACAGCAAAACTTAGTAAATTATAATAATTTTGTAGTATTTGCTAATAACGACTAACGAGTGTCAAATCTTCCGTCTCCGTCAGTACTCAGTGGCCATATCTGTTCAGAGATTTTTTAAACTACCCGCATATGCTATTGCTGGTATAAAAATATCAGTCATCAAATAAAAAAAGTAAAAAAAACTTACACGGGGTCGAGATTTGAACCAGCAACAGTTGCGGTGTGCAATCCAAGTAGTTCCACACCTCGCCATTGAGCTCACTTACTTGAGGTGTGAAATTATCGATATTACTCGGCTATTACAATACCTACAAGCTGAACGACTTATATTATACTACTGCAAGTGTGTGGGTGTCCGACCGCATGCAAAGCAACTTATTTGCTTATTCTATATGCAATTTTGACGTCGACTGTACATCATATATTTTTTTAGTTTTATCATTATCTTAATTTAGAAGTTACAGGGGAGGGGGACACACATTTTACCACTTTGGAAGTGTCTCTCGCGCAAACTATTCAGTTTAGAAAAAAATGATATTAGAAACCTGAATATTATTTTTGAAGACCTATCCATACATACCCCATACGTATGGGTTTGATGAAAAAAAAATTTTTGAGTTTCAGTTCTAAGTATGGGGACCCCCAAAATTTATTGTTTTTTTTTCTATTTTTGTGTGAAAATCGTAATGCGGTTTACAGAATACATCTACTTACCAAGTTTCAACAGTATAATTCTTATAGTTTCGGAAAAAAGTGGCTGTGACATACAGGCAGACAGACAAACAGACAGACAGACAGAGAGACATGACGAGTCCATAAGGGTTCCGTTTTTTGCCATTTGGCTACGGAACCCTAAAAATCACGTCGACCCGATGCTCCGTCGTCGTTGCACCGTAATTGAACGACAAACACACTTTCACATTTTATAATATTACTAGATGATGCCCGCGTTGATTAAGATTTTTTGATTCCCGCGGGAACTCCTTTATTTCCCGTGATAAATAGCCTAGGAAAAGTAGCCTTCCTCGGGATGCAACCTATCTCTGTATCAAATTTTACTAAAATCGGTTGAAAAGATGGGCCGTGAAAGCGTAGCAGACAGACAGACACACCTTTTTTTGGCATTTATAATATTAGTAGGGAAGTGGGATTTTGTTTCTACAATGGCTTAGATTTTAGGAATCTACGGAATCTGAACAGCTATCAAACTGCAAAGGGGTAACTTCCTTCCTATATCAATTGTTTCACCGACTCGCTTAGTTCTACCCGAAGCTCGTCTCACGAACACTGAAATTCTAGATTCTGAATTGTTCGGAGGGAATCCATTTCGGATACTAGTCTGAACTATTGCTCTTGCCCGAAATTTAACACACGAAAATTGAAGTTACCTATTAAAAAAAAAGTGTGGTGTCGTGGGACACCAGATAGGAACGAAGTTCCTTATTACATAAATATTAATTTCAAGTTCTAGTCGAGGTAAAAAGAAAAACAAAGCGAGCGTTGTAACGAAGACGAAAGGTCTTAAATATCAATATACTACATTCGAAATTCAACTCTAATGCTTAACTGTTAAGGTTTAATTTCGAATAAACTATACATAAACGTCCCATAAGGAACTTCGTTCCAAAAATCGCCGATATCCTTTCTGATTACTAAATACTCCTACGCACGTTCGCATATTAACCTGTGGGAGTGACGTCATGGCAACAGTTGCCGGGTGCTAAAAAATTGCCGTGCTTAAAAGTCGTATCGTGCGCGCACCTCCATACAACTTGACGTTGCACGCCGACAAAAAGTTGCCTAAGTAAATAAATAATAAATATCATTTGCTATATCGATGAAGGAAGGCATCGTAAGGAAATCTACATATTATCCGAAAGTTCTTTATAATGTTCTGACAGGTCTGCGAATGCGCACTTGGCCAGGGTGGTGGACTATGGCTAAACGCGTCTCATTCTAAGAGGAAACTCGTGCTCTTTAGTGGACCGGTGATGAGTTGAGAATTGAGATGATGAAGCGATTACAAAGAAAATAACAAAATGTACTACCTGTTTTTGTAACTTTTAACATAGTTCGGAGAACCGATGAACGTTGGGGTCCCAAGGTGCTGGAATGGCGACCCCGCACTGGAAGGCGTAGCGTCGGCAGACCCCCCACACGGTGGACGGACGACATCAAGAGAGTCGCAGGGAGTCGCTGGATCCAAGCGGCGCATGACCGTGGCTTGTGGACGTCCATCGGTTGACGACGACGACTACCTGTTTTTATTAACTCTATTATGTAATTTATGTGATGCACAGACCAAATTTTGTCGAACGATTTCACTGTTGTATCAGAATAAGATGAAAGGATAGATTTTCATTAGCATCGTAGTTAATTCGAGGAACCGATTTCTAGATCTAGTACTTACTACCTATATCAGTTCAAGGCACAGTTCCTAATGGAAATGCGCATGCTATATTCTAAGCAGTCGCCGATCTAATAGGGTTGAAGTCGAAGTGAAGTCATTAGATTGTGGCAGCTCAATCAAGTCGTTCGCTTCTAACTGAAACTTCTTGGAATATCTTACTGTATCTACTTAATACGTATAGATATACTAGCTAACCCGCTCCGGTTTCTATCGAGTGGAATTTGGAATTCCAATCAAATTTTAACTGAAGTAGATTTGGAAAAAATCAAAACATTGTGAAATAACCAAGTTCAGCCTGCAATAAAAAAAACCGGAAATCTAATCTTCTTAATAGTCTTGAATATCTTCTTATGAGTAATGAATAGTCCTAATCAATTCCCAATTTCAATTTATTTAATATGTGTATATTTTATACAAAAAACAAAAAAACCCACGATAGTACACGAATATTGACATAATAATTTAAACGTAATTAGTAGAACTTACGTAATAATTTGGCCATTTGTTAGTAAATCATTTTAAACTATCGATTACCTAAAGAAATATAAAAAAGTGCGTTGAAATTTAACAACGACACAAATATGTGTTTCATACAAACTTCCATACTAAAAGCGCGTTTTAAAAAAATTATGAATTGGGTGAGTTGTCATCATCCCTATGGTATATGGCTATGACTGTAATTCATAACTTTCTTGTTAAGGAGGCAGACATTATCTGGTTTTATCCACACGTTTCCAACCCTACAGAGTTATTACGAAGAGTAAATCGATTCAAACTAAATAGAGACCAGTAATGCAGTACTCCCAAGGGCCCGCAATCAACTGATGTGGATTAGATTCATATCGACGCGCTCTCATGGGACGAACTGTAAACATACTGTATTTATTTAGTCTGTGGCTTCGTGTTTATTTACGTCAATAGACATTAGGGTTGTCAACTGTTAGTTTCTCTTTATATGAACTTAGGTATCCTTTTGTGGTGGACATGCAATCTACTCGTACGAAGCGATTTTATTAAACGTTTCTGGATACGAACCGCTAAAGATATGGAATGCCTTTCATGTTTTTGTTTCGAAGCCTGCTACGTACCTAAAGTAAATACATGATTGAATAAAATTCCAAGAAGTTGCATAATTATGATTTTTCTAGGCAAGCGAGCTCCGACCTACATGTCATCATTGCTTTTACAGGGATGTTTGTCGTAAGTCAAGTTAACCTTGCAGAGGCTGTGTAATTGTGCTCTAAAAACCCCACCATACTTTCTCTTTATTATAGGTAGGTACTTTTTGAGGTATTCATTTACTGAAAAGTAACAAAACAAGTATCTATGAGAAGAATTTACAGAGTAGACATGTCCGGCACGGCCTGCTGCAACTGTCGCCATCTCTATTTGGGGGTTAAGACTGCCAACTGAGTCTTACAGATGGTGATACAGATTGCCTTAGTTCTATTAATAAGCAAGTTATTGCAACATGTTACTCTCACCTTATATTCTGCCACTTGCAGAGTCCCTTGTACCAGCAGTTGGAGCCCACTGTCTCCAACTGTCTATCGTGCTATTGTTTCGCCATCTGTAATAGTTAATTCCACTATGATTCGAACTGCTGGAATCTTTAAGTGCCTAAAGTTCATACATGGATAACACTAGCAATGTGTTATGTTATAAATTACTTTACTGTCATGACTCTACGTATAATCTGGACCCGTAATGAGCGAATGAGCGATCTTTCTCGGTCTAGAATGACTAGTGTCTGGACCCTAAATCCATACCCACTAGTAACCGAATAAGGGGTTGTGTATAGGCCACCACGGCAAGCTACCATTTTCTGGCCAAATGCCGCCCTCGCGGTGCATGGTGACATGTACCGCCTGAGGTCATCCCTAACTACCGGTAGTTGTCCAATCTTTTGGTTGGACGGGCCCGCCTATTGTGGCGGGCCAAGATCATTCTCAACTTTGCTTACATGGCTTTGCAACAGGGCAATGCCGTTATGTCCGATTCCATGATAAGAGGAACCGGACCTCCACTGGTTGTACTTAGCAACAGTACGTAACTCCGGGTCAGATCATAATAATATCATTATTACACTTTAGTTAGAGAAGCTTTCGACATTAACAAGTAAACCTGAGGCACTTAGCTATCATCGGCGTAGATGTTACTGCCCGTCGACAATCGTCCAGCACTTTATCACTGACTTTAATATTTACTACGAAACTACACTTGAGATGGTGAATGCAAACATTACAACGAGAGGGAAATATTTTACCGCGCTTATAGCTGTCTATTACGGACAAGTACGAACTTGACCCTGTTGATAGAAACCATAGACATACTCACTATAGAGTGCCAGTGTTGCTATGTACAATATTTACATTCGCGGAGGTGCCGCGACACTCCCGCCGGGAACGATCTATTATAGCAAAGTAAGCAAATTGCGCGTCCATTCCCTTATCTTTTCAAGGGCTCGGACCGCTGCAATTCGCTTGTGTCCAGTTTCTTCGGATCGTTCTTCAACAGTATCATCATTCGTTGTTATCGAATCTTTGTCCCTTACATTAGAATCATCTCTCAGATCATTTGCAATTCTAACTTCATCAATGCTCTCAGTCTCTATGTTTGCTTCATTATTTGTAACATCTTCCGTATTTTCTGTCACGTCTATGTTTTCAATTTGTCTCATTTCAATGTCATCATCAATTAATGTTTCCTTTTGTGTGTTCTCCGTTTCTATTGTAACGGTATCTGGTGAAGCTACTGACTCTTTAGAAGCTTCATCAGATAATTTTTGTATTTCAGAATATGGTTTAACATCTTGAGGTATCGGTTCCCATTGGACACCGTCTTCTACTTCAAGCGGATACAAGTGAGCAATAGAACGAGTAAATATAGTGTCTCCTACTTTCACTTGAGCCACTCTCGTTAAACCATCAGAACTCTTAACTAAAGAAACTATTTTGCCTACTTTCCAGCCTTCACGATTCTTATCTCCTTTCATCTGAACCAACTGGCCATCTTTTGGGATCAGCTTTGAAGTCACACGTGGTTGTTTGAGCGAGTGACTATCTCTTTCACGTAAACTCGGTAAGTAGCGGTTACGAAACATTTCTTTAAATTCTTCTAGTAGTACCCGAGCTCTTCTCCAGCCCTGGACTAGGTTGGTCTTTGTTGATGTACCTTGCAATGGAATGTTATCTTGTGCTGTTTCCAAACTGATACATCTGTCCATTTGTAGAAAATCAGCAGGTGTCAGAACATGTTCTAGTTCTGAATCTACGGATGTTAATGGTCTGGTGTTTATTATTGCTTCTATTTCCTTAACTATTGTTGTGAGTTGATTATCCTTTACAAGGTGTTTTTGAAGCGTTCTTCGCATGCAATGTTTTACGAGTCCCACAAGCCTCTCATAGAACCCTCCAAACCACGGCGCGAGTTCAGGTATGAATCGCCATTTTATCTTATTTTCAACACAGTATGCTTTGGAAACTATATCAGCTATTAGTTTGAAATGTAAGGCGTTGTCAGATGTAATTAGCGTTGGTACTCCTCTTGTCGCAATCATTCGCCTCAGAGCGAGTAAACCTTCTTCAGCTGACAAATCTTCAACAACTTCTAAGTGTACGGCTCTGACGGCTAAACATGTGAGTAAGCATATCCATCTTTTGCTCGTTCCTCTTTCTGTTTTAACTAACACTGGTCCAAGATAGTCAATTCCAGTAAATGTAAATGGCTTGCTATAATTTACCCTTTCGTGTGGTAATGCAGGTGTGTGTGGTGCTTTAAATGGTCCACCGCCATGTTTCACACAACGTGGACATTTTTCCAAAATCTTTCGAACTTCACGTTTACCTTGTGGTATCCAATACTTCTGACGAATCAGGCTCAGAGTATGACTGACTCCCACGTGATAGTTCTTTTCATGTGTTTTTGTGATAACTTTATTAGTGAAATCACAGCCTCTAGGTATAATTATGGGATACCTCTTGTCGAAAGGCCATTCAGCATATTGAAGTCTACCTTTACATCGTAAAATGCCGTCAATGTCCTTGAACAATCCCAAATTACGACTGAGACTTGTTTCTTTTCCATTCACTTCTTCTCTGAAGTATTCAGCTTGTATTTTCTTAACTTCTTTTAAGGTGCTATCCTGACAGTCAATCTCTACTTCTTGTTCTGTAGATGTCTTGTCCTGTATATTGTCCTCTATAGTATCTTCACACTCCATTACCTCTGGAAGCTGTTCTTGAACCTCATTGGTGTTCATCTGACCTTCTAATTCCGTTTGTGGACAATCTTGCGTATCATTGTTCTTGGTCAGACCCTCCCCAACTAAAAGAGTATTGACGGTGAATTCCGCTGGCCAACTATCAGGTTTCTGAAGCGAAAAGTCTGGTCCATTCAACCATCTCTCCTTATCTTCCTTCACGCTTGTTGGTCTGGTAGCAACATCAGCAGGATTCAGCTCTGACGGTACGTATCTGACGACTAAATTTTTATTTTGTTTGATCTCATTGATCCTTCTGGCAACAAATGGTGTTAGTAATTTAGTTGAGTTAATCCAATTAATAACGATCTGACTATCTGTCCACAACATTTTTGTTTAGTTATATTCAAATTAATGAACTTGAGAACATATTGTATTAATCGGCTTCCAATTAATACACCTAACAGTTCTAAACGAGGAATCTTCAGGTTTTCTTGATCTTTTATCGGTACCAGTCTTGATTTTCCAATAACAAAACTTTTCTGATCATTTCCCACGATATAGACTACTGCTGCGTAGGCTCTTGTTGAAGAGTCCGTGAAACAATGAATTTCAAAGTCGTTACCCTGAGGATTCTTCATATAGCATCTAGCTAAACTTATTTCCTTGACTTCTTCTAAGTCTTCTTGAATGTCTTTCCATTTTTCAACGATATTCTTGGGTAATGGTGAGTCCCATTTAATTTTCATCTTCCATAGGTCCTGCAGTAAGAGTTTTGCAGCTAACAGAGTCGGAACTATATATCCACATGGATCAAAATAAGACGCAACGCTTTTCAGAATACCTCTTTTGGTATTAGCATTGTTCGTGAGTTTGTTTGTCCTCAAGTGTAGTGTATCCTCCTTTATGTGCCAGTCCAGACCCAATACTTTTACTATCTCATCTGGACAACCATCGGGAATTTTTTGTATGAAGTCCGTTGAATTAGAACTCCATTGTCTCAAATTCATCGAGATTTCTTGGAATGTCTCCTTTGAGTTTCTATATAAATCTTCGACTTCCTTTACAGTATTAGCTCCAGTCACAACGTTGTCTACATATATGTCATTAGCTAATTTTCTAACGCTTTTATTTCTAGTGTTCATAAGGTGATGCTTGACTGTAGCATTTAATATAAATGGGCTTGATATGATTCCAAATGGAACACGAGTGAATCTAAAGTAAAGAAGATTATCTTCTGTTACTGGTTTCTTGGTATCTTTTAACCATAGAAATCTTGTGACATCTCTGTCTTGTTCTTTAAGTCCAATTTGTAAAAATGCTTTTTCAACATCAGCTGTTATTCCTATATTATAACATCTAAATTTAATTAGTAATCCAGTTAAATCTTCTAATAACAGTGGTCCACAATAAAGATATTGATTTAAACTCTTATTATCTTTGGTCTTTGCTGACGCGTCATATACAATTCTCAACGGTTTTCCCGGTGTCGAAACTCCATGATGTGGTATGTAGTGTATTGGATGATCCTTTTCCTCTGTGTTTGGGACTTCTTCAATGATTTCATTTTCCAGTTGTTCTCTTAATGTTTGATCATACATTGTTAGAGTATCAGAGTCTAGTCTTTTAACTAAACTTACTAGACGTCCGAATGCTAATCCAAAGTTAGATGGTAAATCTGTTGGATAGTTGTTCCATGGCCAACTAATGTAATATCTGTTATTTCTGTACTCAGTTGTTTCATTGAAGTGCTTAATAGCTTCTTCATCACGACTTGATTTTGGTGAATCGGTGATTCCTATGGACTCCAAATCCCATAAACGGATCAAGTCTCCATTGTCTAATGGTGGATCTGGTTGATTCAGTCTGACTTCACATGAAGATTGAAAATATGTCAACACTGACATTTGTTCAACTATGTTGTTATTCTCTGGCATTCTGCCCGAGATTATCCATCCGAATTCCGATTCGATGAGGTATAAGTCTTCTCCAATACGAATCTTCTTCGTTGACATAATCGTGTAATAGTAGTCATTCCCTATTAAAATGTCTACTCTGTCTGACAATGTACCATCGTCCGCTAAGATGTAATTTTCTTTGATTATGCAGTCAAGTAGGTCCTTCTCTGGATGTGGAACTCCATGAGATATGGAAGGTACCACATTGGCACGTATAGTCCTAATTGCTTTATTCTGTGTAACTAATTCTAGTTTAACTAGTGGACTTTCTATTTCCTTGGGCTTCTGTGCTCCAAACGTAAATATTGAAAGATTGTTTTGTTCTTCAGCTTGAAGATTCAAATCCTTAGCAATCCTTTCAGTGACATAGCTCTTTTGACTACCACAATCCATTAAAATTCGACATATCCTTTTATTGTTACCATATCCTTGGACTTCAACTACAGCAGTCTGCAATAAAGTAGATCCCTTTCTGTTTATGTGCATTACACTAGTGCTGGTGGATTCCTTCTGTTCACCCTTTTGTTGAAATTGGCTAGGACATAACAATCGGTGATGAAATCCTTGTTTCTCACAGAATTCACATTTCTTTTTTATTGTGCATGCACGCATTATGTGTCCTTTTTTAAAACAAATAAAACATCTACCTCTCAATTTCGCTTTCCTTTCTTCAATGGTTTTTGCTTTGGTACAATCTTGATTGTTATGATGTTCCCCACAGAAAATACATGACCATTTTCTTCTTTTTTCTTTAATAAACTTGCCATAACCATTTCTCTCCGGTTCAAATTTTCTCTTAGTTGGTAAGTTTTTCTCTCTCTGATTCCTATTGTTCAATCTAGGTTTAAAATTGTTCCAATGACCTTTATTATGTTTTGATCCATTAGTATTATTCATCTTAGAAGAATGTCCCTTGTCTTGAAGAGTAATTTCTTTTACATGTAATGTTTCCACAGTATATTGTGAAGCTCCACCCATGGTACTTTCTTGAGTTATCATTCGTGCTTCCTCTTTAACCGAGATAACTCTTGAGAGTTGCTTTAATATGTCTTCGACTGACTCTGTCTGGTCGGAGTCCAATCTTATTTTTATTTCATAGATAATATCCGTTGGAAACTTTTCCATAATAAGAAATCGCATTTGATTGGAATTTGTATTTTCTCCCATAGATTGAAGTACACGGAGATGTCGTTCTATTTCATCCAAAGTTCCTTTACAATCCTCCATCCTTTCCGCTCGCTTGACTCTCTTTAGAGCGTTATGATGCGCATAGACAATTTCATTTTCTTTCCCATATCTTGCTTTTAAAGTGTTGACAGCAATCTGATAATTTCGGTTTGTTGTATCAAGTCCATCTACAAGTCTAGCAGCATCTCCTTTGAGAGAACTCTTGAGATAAAGCAGCTTATCGACATCATTCAATTTTCTTCGGTTCATGTTTGATGTGAACTGGTCCCAGAATTGGTGCCATTCAAGCAAATTACCACTAAACTCTGGTAAATGCAAATCTGGTAGTTTACTGTATGATGAATAGTCATTTTGCTGAGTTACCATCGCTGAACTCTCACTCCTCATGTCTAATTTTGCCTCTAGCTCAGCTAAATTTTCTTCACCCTGAAGTTGGTAATTAGTTAAATCTGATATCTCGTCTGGATTAGGATCGTTACAAATTTTAAAATAATTATAAAGTTCAGTTGTGAACCGAGACAAAATTGTTTTTAATTTAGACTTCACAATCCTTGCTGATTCCAAGTTTCCATCTTTTTCATTTAGGGTTTGACCTAAATTGAGAGCTTGATCTGAGAGAGATTTCACTTCTTTGGCAAATGTGGACAAACGACTTAAGAGTATTTCTTCCATTTTGTGGTAAAATATTCTGGAAATACAATTTAGACTAGGTATAACAACCTACAATAAACATAAGTATATAATAACCTACCATTAGGTATACCCACTTACACACATTTTAAATAAGTCACATGAGCTACACGACATTCACCCGTATGCCAATGGCACAAGTACTTTGAAAAGTAAAAATCTTTCTCGTATACCTTAGTTACACAAAATTCTACTCTATGTCAATGGCACAAGTACTTTGTCAGGTAAGAATGTTTAAAACTTCAACTTTGGCAGTTGTTACCATTATCTTAATTTATTACCATTAACTTAATTTATTAATAAAGAATTAAGTTATTTCCCTATTACTGAAAGTTGAAACAACAAGTAAGTATGTTGTTGTTGTCACAACACTGAAGATATATAGTTACAATGTACATGAGCATCTTCTACCATCAAGTACCAACAACAACCACAAATCCATGCAGGTATGTTTCATTGCCATTAAATTATAATTAAAACAATGAAAAACAAAATATAAAAGTATTTTAAGAGTTTGATATTAATAATTTATGCCAACTGTACACCATAGCATTAAACTTGAATTTAAATCATTTTGGCCAATGTTATTTTAAAATATTGATTTACTTATTGCATGGAATCTGAGAGCAATAATAATAAACAATGGCAGATATTTATTTAAAATCATTCATGGACATTGCATCCATAAACCTAAAACTTCAAATAAATTCTACGGGTTAACTTGAAACTATTTTTCAAATCAGATAAAATTGTTCTTGCAAATCTATCACAAAGATAATAAAATTTGGTAATTAGGTATCTGACTTTGAGAAAGAAAGTAGGTATGTTCATAAATACATTATTTTCTATTTATGTTATATATTTTGTGTATAAGTCATGCTGTGTGCATATGTTTTGGGTTATAACTTAGAACCGATCCTATCATTTTGTACTTGAAATGATGTAGTTACTTAATATTTCCTGTTTTGTGTACCTACCATATAAACAATAAACGTACAAACAACTTAATCTTCCAGCATCGTGGGTCAAAGTTATACCTCTGAATACTAAGTTACACGGCATAGATAATTAGGTTTAGCGCAGATACCCTACCATGCTAGAATATAGGTAATTAGAATTCTTGCTTGAAAGTACTACTGTTCCTATAATTATTATAATATATCCGTAACGTACCTTCTACTATTTTCGATGAGTACTTAGGAGTAAAATACTGAACGTGTCTTTGTGTGTTTGCCTGAAAGCAACGCAACAACCGTTTACAACACAACACAGCTATTTATATTCACTTTTCACTTTTTCAATTTTTCTACAACGAACTCGTTTGATAACGTTTTAAGTTTTTTACAGTAATGGCGGATGGCCGGGGAATTGAATCTTAGAAGTAGCGTCACTGTCGTATTCACGCGGCAAAATTTGAAATATGATACTTAGATCTTTTAACTTTACGTACGGATCCCGAAATTTATCTTAAAATTAGTCTTATAATTAATCCCTATTATTAAACTAAATTGCTTGAATATTAAACGTTTTACCACATTTAAGTGCTCAAATGACTAATTATAGCATAACGCAAATCAAACATGGTGACGCCATGTTTTATTTTTCACGTCCGGTTAGCCAAATTAATAGATCGATCGATCAGACTTCCATTTATCTAAAAATTGCATAAAAATGGTTTTGCATTCGAAATACCTATGTAAAAATGTAAAATATTCCCATCATAATATTATTACATGACCAATCTCAACTTTATAAGAAAATAGCTCGTTTTACTATGAAACGATTTTAACTTGATAACATTAGTTTCGCTATTGCACGATAGATGGCGTTGAGAGTAACAAGTTGCAATCTTTCCATACATAAATTATATTTTGGATTCTAAAAATTGGCAAATATTTGGATTTGAACTATCCCAGCATCTCCACCATGTCGCCATCTCTATTTGGGGGTTAAGACTGCCAACTGAGTCTTACAGATGGTGATACAGATTGCCTTAGTTCTATTAATAAGCAAGTTATTGCAACATGTTACTCTCACCTTATATTCTGCCACTTGCAGAGTCCCTTGTACCAGCAGTTGGAGCCCACTGTCTCCAACTGTCTATCGTGCTATTGTTTCGCCATCTGTAATAGTTAATTCCACTATGATTCGAACTGCTGGAATCTTTAAGTGCCTAAAGTTCATACATGGATAACACTAGCAATGTGTTATGTTATAAATTACTTTACTGTCATGACTCTACGTATAATCTGGACCCGTAATGAGCGAATGAGCGATCTTTCTCGGTCTAGAATGACTAGTGTCTGGACCCTAAATCCATACCCACTAGTAACCGAATAAGGGGTTGTGTATAGGCCACCACGGCAAGCTACCATTTTCTGGCCAAATGCCGCCCTCGCGGTGCATGGTGACATGTACCGCCTGAGGTCATCCCTAACTACCGGTAGTTGTCCAATCTTTTGGTTGGACGGGCCCGCCTATTGTGGCGGGCCAAGATCATTCTCAACTTTGCTTACATGGCTTTGCAACAGGGCAATGCCGTTATGTCCGATTCCATGATAAGAGGAACCGGACCTCCACTGGTTGTACTTAGCAACAGTACGTAACTCCGGGTCAGATCATAATAATATCATTATTACACTTTAGTTAGAGAAGCTTTCGACATTAACAAGTAAACCTGAGGCACTTAGCTATCATCGGCGTAGATGTTACTGCCCGTCGACAATCGTCCAGCACTTTATCACTGACTTTAATATTTACTACGAAACTACACTTGAGATGGTGAATGCAAACATTACAACGAGAGGGAAATATTTTACCGCGCTTATAGCTGTCTATTACGGACAAGTACGAACTTGACCCTGTTGATAGAAACCATAGACATACTCACTATAGAGTGCCAGTGTTGCTATGTACAATATTTACATTCGCGGAGGTGCCGCGACAGCAACAGTAACATTGCTCGGATATGAGCATTGTTTCACATCGCACTGCCTTGTATGTGGTCGATTTCACGGGTTACGAGTCGCTCGGACGCACGGAAATTTGCAACTACTCGTAGCAAATGTTTTGTTAGTTGCAAATTCCCGTGCGCATAGCTTATTTCCCAATATCAAAGTACGCCTTGACCTTTCTATCTTTTACCTAGCTATAAGCCTCCTACCTAACTCAACCATAAGTGCATAGATTTATGGTTTTCAAATAGCACCTACATCCTAAATAGAAGACGTGGCGTAACGAAACGTGGCGGTTCTACCTCCGTTATGTACATCTCTTAAGTTTATATTTGGTCCATGTAAGAGACTAAGTATTACCGACCAAGATATGATTTTTCTACGTCTTCGCCCAGATCCTAGAGTTGTAAAGTGTGGCCTAAACGTTATGTTATAAAATTGTATTGCTATTTCAATCCTTATAGTTATAATATAAGCACGACGAATATCCAAAGAGGCAACAAGAATTTGAGGTAGGGCGCGCGCCGTGTTGCATGTTCCTGTCATGCGGCATGGTTTGCAAACATTATTCGGATATGAGCATTGTTACACATCGCACTGCCTTGTTGTATGAGGTCGAATTCACGCAGTTACCAGTGTCTCGAACGCACGGGAATTTGCGACTGGCAAATATTTGTGTTGCAAATTTAAGCTTCAATGCTTATTTCCTTCTAAGTCTGTTTCCCTTTGATCCTTTAATATTTTAGGTATCTAACTTAACCATCGATTGAACGGTATGTATGGTTTTGCTGTTTCAAATACTAGTTGTTCGCCCCGAACTGAGACCTCGCGGTATACATAAACTTGTACAGAGCGCCATCTATTGACATAATTGTGAAGTTCTGTTAAAAATATTGAAGCTCATTAAAATTAAATAATTTCGTTTCCTTATAATATTTATCTAATTTTAGTATTTGTTGTTCAAGTACAGGATATAATTCAAATAATTGATCAAGTTTCAGGCTCAGCCGTTCAGAAAATTGAGAGTTCTGAGGTCAACTTTGGACGTTAGAAAATCGCCACTTTGAAAGCCCCCCCATTTCGTCAATTTTAGGAGAAAAATTTAAAAAAAAAAATTTTGGACTCTATTCCTAATTATCTTTAAAATGATATACTTACCGCAACTCTATGTTACGCTATAAAAAATATTTTACGCTTCTATGAGAGCCCCCCTGAAATAAAGATTTTTATAACTTTTTAAGCCATATTCGGCGGGACGCCATCGGTTTACATATTAAGTATATTTAAATCTGAAGTACTCGTAATTACGTTCAGTAATTCAGAAGTTATAAGGCTCTGACAGATGGACGGACGGACGGACGGACAAGTGCCAATTCACTCAAGTAGACTCAGAGACCTTCGCTTCGCTCTGTCAATTATCACCTATAGTCCGCGCGCAAGCTCCGAGAAATCCTATGAAATGTTAAAGTAATGACCTAGAGTTGTTTAAAGTACTAAACAATACTGCTATCGCAAAACTACATGCTTCAAGCTCGAGACTAGTGCTGGGGGCGAGCTGGATATGGAGCGACGATCGGGGGTGGCGTACAGCCGTCGGTTCTTTAGACCCCGATTCCTCGGAGCTCGTGCGCGGACTGTAACAAGGAAACGTCGTCGTAATTTCTAAAATATATAAAGCTCGACAATCTATTCAGATTATACCTTGCGCTTATTATATGCCAGTCAATAATCGCTAATCGTGTGACATAACACTGATCAAAGCGAGTTCGAAATTGAAATACCAGCAACAAGCTCATTCATTACGCAAATTACCTAAACGGAATCAGATCCAGGCATGTTAAATGCCTCAGTAGTATCTATCTATCTAATATTCTAGTAACGGTTACAGAGACGATATTTGTAATCGTGATCATTTCAACTAGTCGCCAGTCCACTAATGAGCACGAGTCTTTTCTCAGAATTGGAAGGGTGTAGAAGGGGAAATTAAAAATAAAATCTGTAATTATGATTTATTCTCTATTAATTAATACACTTACAAACTAAAGCTTACATCCAATGCGCTTTAAATGGGGTGTTCTGTCAGCTATCACCTTCTGTGTAATTATATTGGAACTCTCTGTAGTCCATATATGGTTGCGAAAAAACCGTTACACGATTTTCCGGAAACCCGAGTTTACTCTATCGTGTAGTCACGTAGCTAAATAATACAAATCAATTATTATATTCAATTTCTCAATGCTGGGCCTAAATTACGCGGTAATTTATTCCGATTACCCTTCGCTTATTAGAAGCCAGACAGTCGATAATCGTGTAACATAACATTGATCAAAGCGAGACTGAAATTGAAATACAAACAGCAACAAGCTCATTCATTACGCGAATTGCCTATTAGGAATCAGTTCGCATGTTAAATACCTTAATAGTAAGTACAGATGCCGTAGAGATTTGTATCCCGGAGACAGAGATGGTTATCATCATCATGACTTCAGCCAGCCCATTGCCGGCCCACGAATGAGATTGAGTCTACTCTTAGAATGAGAAGGGTTTGGCCAGAGTCCACCACACTGGCTAAGAGGGGATTGGCAGACACAGCGAGAACATTATGAAATAGAGCTGATAATCATCGTGAGTAAACCTGCATGGCCTATATCTTCAAAATGTTCTCAATCTGTGGACTGTTATCATACTAATATTATAAATGCGAATGTGTGTTTGTTTGTTGGTTTGTTGCTTTTTCCTTCAATCACGCCGCAACGGAGCAACGGATCGACCTGGTTTTTGGCATGGGTATAGTTGAGGACCTGGAGAGTGACATAGGCTTTTTTATCCCGGAAAATTAAGGAGTTACCGCGGGAATCAAAAAAACTTATACCACGCGGCCATCGGCTAGTCTATGTATAAATATTTTGAGCAAAATCTTAATCTACGAACCTATACCAATAAATTATAATCCAGGGAGCACACCACCGATAAAAACATTTTTTAACTATTGGCCACAGAAATGGTTGTGTTTGCTATATGACGCTAATTTCTAAATTTTCCCAGTTAGCTCTGTCCGAAACGCAAATAGAGAGGGACCAAAATTGAAAGTCAAATATGTGCCCGCTCGTTGCGTAAACTAGTCAATCTAAATCACGGTTAACGTAAACGAACTGTGCGGTATATTCGTCACATTGGTGTTTTGGTACTGTTGCAGTGTCGGACTTTACGAGTACATCAGTAGGTACAATTCTGGTAAAACACCAACGTTCTCAACACTGACGCAGCGACGAAATGATACATGTAGGTATTTTGTACTTGTAGCACAGGGTATCGGTTGTAATTGTTTTTTTTACAATAACGATTAGCAAGCAAACTAGTAGGAGGGTCACCTGATGTTAAATGATGAACATTTGTAGCACCAAAGTTACCACCAATACGATGCCGGCTTTGGAATTTGGAAGAATTCGTTTATAATATGACCTTTGAGTTGTAAGTATTGGTTTCTTAATGTGCAAGTTCGTGAAAGAAAATACCTAGAATAACGAAAGCTGTTTCGTTTAATTTGCCTCTCATCGAAACGAATTTTCAGAATATTTTTGGTTCAGTGGCCCTAACGAATAAAAAAATACTCAATATAAAAATTTGCACACTACTTATGCGCAAAAATTTTGGCGTAACAAAAGTGTGAAAAAGTATTTATTATACGAAAGAATTGGTAGTGTATATAACAGAAGTGCGTATAAGTAGTGAGTAATTTCTTATTAATAGACGGAATATTTTGAAAATGATGATATCTTTAGTCACAACCATGTCTCACCCAAAGTCACCCTAAGTGCTGGAATGGCGACCACGCACTGGGAAGCGCAGCGTTGGCAGACCCCCTACTCGCTGGACGGACGACATCAGACGAGTCGCAGGGAGTCGCTGGATCCAGGCGGCGCAAGACCGCGGCGTGTGGAAATCCTTGCAAGAGACCTATGTCCAGCAGTGGACGTCTGTCGGTTGATGATGATGATGATGATGATGATGATGTCTCAAAATATAACACTTATATCAGCGTTATTAGGCTAAAGCGCTTGAGGGTAAAACAAGACTAAATAATGAGGTTGTAAGCAAAATCTTTATCTACCGACTGCGCCATTTTTAAATTCAAGATAATGGTTGTTATTGTGCATCAGAAAATGCATAATATAAATCTGTACCACAAAATATCACAGAATAAATATAATAATACTGTACTATATTTTACCAGCGGTATATTATCAAGAATGGCATTATATTTACGAAGGCGCTCTTATCTGTAGCCCACATATTTTCGCGTGGAGCAGTTATATTGTGGTACAAGTAATGGGGCGACTCTCTAGAGAACGGAAGAAATTCGTAAAAGTATTTTCGGTTTCGTTTCTAACTGACAGCTGACAGTAGCGTAGTTCGAATGTACTGACAACGTATCGAAAATTGATTCTCGTGCTTAGGCCTGAGTGAGCGAAAGAACAATCAAGTTTTCACTCAAGGAATCAATAATTCAAAGAACAACGTAGTCCTTTATAACACGACGTCATAATTTGTGTTTCGCTTACGTTTCTTGTTTCTTCAATACTCTATTATTATTTTTACTCGATGATGCCCTCGACTTCGTCCAATACCTGCAAATCATTTAATATCAAATGATTCGCAGGTATTCGCTGAATATTAACCACTAGATGATGTAGTTTTTTTTCCCGCGGGAACTCCTTAATTTTCCGGTAAAAAAGTAGCCTTTGTCCAACCCCGGGATAAAATCTATTAGAATATTAGTATGGATATACCACCAGTGGACGCAATATGTAAATCAGTTGACGTCTATAACGATACAAATGGAGAGCAGAGGGAATGCAAGCCGGCTGCAAAGTCGCATGGGATGCGGTTGTTTTGCGGTTGAGAGCACTGCTGACATGCGACGCTTCAAGCGATATTGTCTGTCTGTTCGATAAACTAAAACAGTATCAACAGTTTACCATAGATCATACTAATATTATAAATGCGAAAGTGTGTTTGTTTGTTGGTTTGTTGGTTTATTGGTTTGTTGGTTTGTTGGTTTGTCCTTCAATCACGCCGCAACGGAGCAACGGATTGACGTGATTTTTGGCATGTGTATAGTTGAAGTCCTGGAGAGTGACATAGGCTACTTTTTATCCCGGAAAATTAAGGAGTTCCCGCGGGAATCGAAAAACTTAGTCCAAGCGAACGGAGTCGCGGGCATCAGCTAGTTTATTATAATTATTTACTACTGTCACTGCTGTTTACACAGACATATTATTAATAGAAGGCTGTTTACAATATTGACCATAGTCTGCATGTGCATATAATATACAATGTGACATTTCTTAAAAATAATGTATAAATCTATGATTTTTACGTTTCCGGTTTCATAATTTGTATTCTTATATTTTATTTGTGACATTGAAGGTAGTTTAATAATAATTTATGTTTTGACTGATTTGGACATTTAAAATATTTTCTTTAATGTAATGGTTCTAAGTAAAAGCCACAAAACCAAATAAGAATGAGAAGAAGAAGAATGGTTCTAAGCAGTTCAAGTAATTTAATTATTATTCAATTAGTTTACTTACAAAATATAGGTAAATGTTTTCTGTGGTAATTTGTAAACATAAAACAACCAAGATTGGCAATATAGTAAGTACGTAATTACAATTATTTGTAACTCGAAGAATATGCGGTTCTAGTTATAGGTATAAACATCTTGTATCATCCCATATTCTCACAAATATATTAATTTCAATTTCATATCTATTGTTTCAATTCGGAATATCAAATTGTGAACATTGTCATTATTCATACCGTATTTTGGCGATACGTAAATCCGAAGCTCAGACTATTCTATTACATAAATCCTTTCCAGTTTAACATAGCAGATACCACTTCGAGGGCAAATCCATCAAAGTGCTTCATGTACTGACCACAGAATTCTAAATAGGGTAATAGAAATGGTATCCTCTGCTTTTAAAATACAGACAAAAATGTACCTATACCTAAAATACACAGTAATTTATACTCGCAATGGAATGTTATTGAACATCTTCGCGGCTACAACCTCACTATCAACATCATCCTCAACATCAGCTGTACCCATCGCCAGCCCTCTCAATAGAGGGCTATAATTCTGAGATGAAGAATTCTGTTCATAATGATTATGCTAAAGTAGATCACGCTTTCTAAATGCAGATTGGCATGGCTCTTAGGCATGCAAGTTTCCTTCCGATGTTTTTCTTTACCGTTCGAAGCAAGTGATATTTAATTGCATAAGGGCCTGTTTCACAATCGCCAAGTAGACCTTAGTAGACAGAATTTCTTTAATACAACATCTGTTAAGTCATCGAATTTATTCGTCAGTTAAAGTTACTCGGAGATTGAGAAACAGGCCCTTAAACGCACATAGCTCTGAAAAGTTAGAAATAGCGGACTGTCTGGCTGCTTGACTATTTGCGCCCCGGACCCCAGCATAGGATACTGGGAGAGTGCGCCACGTGAATCTTTTCATCGACCCTCCTTGTGACCTCCTGTCAGCTAGAGAGACTTCTATACTTATTCCTTATTCTATGGTATTGGCACAAGTGAATTGCATTTCTATCAAACTTTGCATATTATGTTGCAGGGAGTTTGCAATAATATCGGCTTAGAGGATGCTACGGCTTTGTTGCAGTGTCTGCCTATACGTGTACTTACAAAACCGATTTCTATTGAGTTCCTGTTATCGTCGGTTTCGTGCCAAAACAGTTTGCTCCAATTTCATACCCACAAGCATTCAAGCAAGGGAATTACAGCCCCGAACACTAAAACGTCTCTTACGGCTAAAGGGTCACCTTAATATCTTATTACTATCTTAAAGTTATTTTTCTTCTGATATTTTTAAAGGGATTTTTTATAGATTTCAAATAAATTAAAAAGCCTTCTGTATAAGTATATAAAAATCCTGTATCAACACCACATATTTCACCTTTCACAGCTTTGCCAGGTTTTTTAATTAATAAGTAATGACTTAATCATGACAGCATGTATTCTAAAATGGGGAAGTCGTCTTAAGCACAACGCACACCAGCAGGATTGTGACGCAGCGTATTTCGTGATAAAAACTTAAACTAAACTTTATTTACTTTGTAGCATAAAGGTGCGATCCACGGCGCTCATGTGCAGCGCGCGTGTGCCCTTGTTTTTTTTCAGTAAATACATGAAGCTGAGTTTACGTTTTTATCCAAACACTCAGCTCCACACATCTGTATGTGTGGACCCTAAGAAAGGGTAAGATTCGTTTCCTACTCGATTTAAATTTTCAATTTATTTATTAACATAGATACATTTTAGATTTTTATTGTTTCTTAGCACCCTTTTAAGCCTTGTCAAAAATTGCCAGACAATTCGACAAGGCTTGGCTGCACATTCCTCTAAAATCTTTTTTTTTTTAATCCACTACAAGTTAGCCCTTGACTGCGATCTCACCTATGATAGTAAGTGATGATGCAGTCTAAGATGGTAGTGGGCTAACCTGTTAGGGGCATGGCAGTTATATTAAACCCATCGACCACACAACCAATAGACGCCTAATTACTATGCTTTCGTAATGCAAACAATTCAGTCAAATGACTTAAGTAAGCGGGCGCGGGGTACTAAACGCTGATTGGTCTACTCAAGGTCAAAAAAATCATAAATCAAATGGGATGGGGTCCTAACTCCTAATAATTATTTATCGATAATTAATTATCGATATACTCTAATTAATATTTAAATAACTCGGTAGGTTTTGTTACAAGGGCGTGGAATTATATAAGACCTATTAAGTCTGATGTGTTGTCTGAAAGTGTTCGCCCTATATGAGGAGTCTATTAGTTGTATGGTCGATGATTAAATCCATACCCCTATTCGGTTTCTACACGGCATTGTACCGGAACGGAACGCTAAATCGCTTGGCGGCACGTCTTTGCCGGTAGGGTGGTAACTAGCCACGGCCGAAGCCTCCCACCAGGCCAGACCAGGGAAAATTTAGAAATTATAAATTCCCAAATTGACCCTGCCGGGGATCGAACCCGGGACCTCCGCACGTTAAGACAACAGCGCTGCACACTGCGCCACGGAGGTCGTCAAAAATCTAGTACATAGATACAAGTATTGTGAGGACTAAGCACCCAGGTCAATATAACCTCCCACCAAACGACAAAGCATCAATCTTTAGTTAATACTCTAGTTCGCATCGCCGATTTAAAGATTAAAGTATCGCCATTGCTAAAGCCGCCCGCTTTCTAATAACTTAGCAAACATTATTTACACTAGACTCAATGAGATGTTAACTTCTAAAGGCACTGTCTATATATTCAGGTCTATGGGGATTGAGTTAAACAGATTATGGAGGAACAAACCACTCGCACACCACACAACACATCAGAAGTAAAAAAGTGCCCCCACTTGGCACATGATATCCAATTGTTGAATACTTATACTTCACAATTATTCAGTCTTTTTCTTAAACTCTTTTAATCGTACTTTAATATTATAAATACGAATGAGAGTTTATTTGTTTGTTATGCATTCAAAGCCCATCTTTTAAAACGTTTTTGATGAAAATTACAGACATAGGTTTTGCCCCGGGGAAGGACAAGCATTTTTTTTCCGGAAAACTGTGGAGTTCTCGCGGGAATTAAAATGCTAAAACCACGAGAAAGAAGACGCGAAGAGGTTAGTAGGTAAATTATATTATTTATGGTAAATTATTGTTGTTGCTGTGATTTAGTCATAAATAATAGAAACAAAAATTACTTGAAATAAACACTTTTTTTTGTGTACTACCAACTTATTATTTTCTATTTAAATTCTCGTAAGAGTCCCGTTTGATAAATATAGAGATAGCCATTTATACTCGTAGGTGGCGTGAATTAAATATGGACCTCTATTCTATTAAAATAACTCTGTGCCTAAACATATAACCGCCGCTTTGATTGTGCGACGGTTTTTACGTGCCAAAGAAAAAATCTCCTTTGATGTAGCGAAATCGACTTTGCTAACGCACTTTGTTGATGAAATTGATTTCTGTTTAAGGTCTTCTGCACACACAAAGCACCATGGAAACTGTAGGAAATCACACGCGCGCGTACGCATAAACGAGCATTTATAGTAATAGTAATTTTTCGCATGTTGCAGTTGAAGACCTGCCCCTTTTTAATGAAAGTTACAATCCGACAAAGTAAAAAAGTGACGCAATTAATTATTAAATTGTACGAAAAGTATAACAGTACTTTTTTATAAAGTTGGATTGTAATTATGGAGAATGACGTAGGCAAAATTTTCGTAGAGGTCTACGTTCTAGATTTTACACGTAGACCCCCACGGGTTTCCCTAAAACATTAAGGAGAACGTCATGCAAAAAATCAAATTTCTGGACTCAACAACTGTAAGTTGAAATATTATATCGGTCAAAGTCAAAATTAATCATTTAATCTAGGTATTTGTTTAGACTCAGAAAATGAGTCCTTGAAGTGACACCTGGTGAAAAATCCTAAGTTAAATAAGACTATTAAAAAAACATAATATCATTATAATAACTTTGTTTCTAAAAGACTAATCAGTAGATGTGTCCTTGAAGTGACAGATGGTGACAAATCCTAATTTATTCCAAATGTAATTCCCAAAAATTCCTGACTTAGTGGAAGCGAAAACAGGCTTCTGGCTCATAAATTATTCAGCCTGTTTCGGGAGTCAAAAAATATTCAGAGCCTCTGCTGATAAATCAATTAAGTGTCTAAACTGAAGTGTAGGCCAACTTTAGACCGACATAATTATACTCCCCGAATTGAATGGTGTATTTGTATTTTTGGTAACAGCTTCAACTCAGCTTTACTTTTTTATTTGTCTATTGGAAGGCTTCCGCTGTGGCTAGTTACCACCCTACCGGTAAAGACGTAGGGGTATGGGTTTATTATAACTGCCAGGCCGCTACCATCCTAGAGTGCATCTTCAATTGGGTATTTCACAACTCATCAAATAAAATATTTTTTAATGATTATTAAATAGAGGGCCTGCCAAAAGACGTTATGTTATATCCACGTCTCCTGTTAATTTTTTCTTTAACAACCATTTAAAAATAATCAATTAAAGTAAAAAAGTGCGTTGACTTTTGATAAAGTCACAATTCAGTATTTTATACAAAATCGTATATTAAGTACGCGTTTGGAAGTTTTAAAAAAGTGCCTGATTTGGCTTGTAATACATGAGATGGCAAATTGATGGAAAATTTGTTGTCAAATACCCAATTACCATCAGGTGAGATTGCAGTCAAGGGAAAAAAAAACTTTCATCTGGTGGGAGGCTTCAGACGTGGTTATTTACCACCCTGCCGGTAAAGCCGTAGGGGTATGGACTTAATATAACTGCCATACCTCTAACAGGTTAGCCCGCTATCATCTAAGACTGTATAATCACTTAGGTACCATCTGGTAAGATTATATTAGAGGTCAGGTAGAGTCACGGGCTAACTTGTAGTGGCGTAAAAAAACTTGTAGTGGATAAAAAAATGGATGGTGGATGAACTCGCGGACATCAAGTCCTAGTGTGTACCTAAATAAATTAGGTAAAATGAAATAACGCAATCTCATTACTCAGCCTATTTTCGCATATTCTATTCCATTGTAGGCTACTTAACCTTATGATATTAACCATCCCCACATCAAACATATTATTCTCTATTTGCTATTTATATTTTTTCGTCAAGATCAATGTTTTTTTTACGCAGGGTTCCTTTATTCCATAACAAAATGCCAGCATACAATACCGGTCGTATACAAAAGAATAATAGACCGTTGAGAACGCGAACGTGTACATAATGTATCCAAAGTTTCAAAGACTCGAGTATCTCAAATATTAAGGCAGAAATATAATTCATAAAGCTATTTTGTTCGGTGAAAGAATTATTGTTACGCCCGTATGGCAGGTACTCGTATGTGCTTATGTTGTGAAATAGCGGCAGCAAAGGGTAAACGTTATCTAATACTTTTGAAAAATCTATTTCCGATTATAGTGCTGAGTAACTAACCCGTTGTCCGAGCGACAAATGTGACTCGATACGACGCGACCCGACAGTATACCAAACATTAGCTGACCCTTCAAGTGGCCTACGTTGTCGCGTAGACAATAAAGTGTGTCATTTTCTATGGCGTCGTGTCGCTTCTGTCGCTCACCTAGGACAACGGGTAACTCTATTGATTCATATTAATAAACCGACCGCGACATCAAGCTAAGAACACTTACCTACTTAAATGTCGGTCAATAATTGCTTAAGAACGATACATGAGAAACAGTTCTTAGCTAATGTCGGTATAATAATACGGACCCCACAATAAAGACCACGTATTGCGAACCATGGGGCGCCCTCCGGCAATGTCCACGTTTCCACTCTCTACGTCATTACTACGACACCCCAAGGACACACTACTTTACTTTTGTCGCAAGTATCAACCAATTCAAGACCTAACGCAGCTTAGCGACAGCTCCCAAGCTGAATTCAATTGCCCAGCCTAGTTGAATTCTTGTCATTTTCCTTAGCGAGTTTTGTAAAGCTACAAATAATCTATTCAAAGATTATAATATTATGCTTACTAGATAATTCGATAACTTTAATCTACGCAGAAAACTGCGTGGATTACAGTTTTGATTCCAGCGGGAACTCTTTTTTCAGAGTATAAGCTATCTCCATTTAAAATTTCTGCCAAATCAGTTCAGTCATTGGAGTAAAAACTAAAAACATCCAAATACCTATACGAACTTTCACATTTATAGTAGAAAAGTAATGTTATTTAGATAAGTATTAAGTAACAATAATTGTATTAGTCAAAATGCGAAATTAAAATTTAAGTTTATTCAAAAGTCAGTTATTATTCAGAAATTATTCGTAGTAGGACAATTAATTTGTCGAATTATTTTGATAACCCTAACAGCGAGCGATTAAGTTACAGGGCTGAAAGGCAAAAGTTTAAAGCGTCGGTAGCTCTCTAAGTTAAAGCACTCGCTTATCATGTTTTATAACTTGAAGGAGTCATAACATCTCAGGTTGTAATGGTACTACATAAAGTACCGACTGGAAATCTCGAAACTTCGTGTTTCAGTTTATTTCTATTTTTTCTAAACTGATGTGTTCATTTCGTTTAACATGATTTAATCTCGAAATTTCGAGTTCCATTTGGTTGCTATTTTTTCTAAACTGGTGTCGTTTAACATGATTTCAAAATGTTGGACAGAAGTAGGTTTACTTTGCAGAAGTCCAAGATAACTAGTTTTCAATAGGGATGATGATAACTCAATCAAATCAGCAACTCTTTATCAAACTTAAAAACGCGCTTCTAGTATGGAAGTTTGTATGAAATACATAGTTGTGACGTCATCAAATTTCAACGCACTTTTTTTCTTTAATCTATTGTTCAAAATGGTTATCAAACCTTAAATTAACCTAGGATACTTTGGAAGGTAAGAAATTATTTATTTTTGACATATAGGCAGGGTAGGCATAGCCGAGACTCCAGTCAACATCTTCTGAGGATGCTCCCGGAGTCGTAGTGAAACGCACGTTCAGATTGCTGTAGAAGATTTGTGTGGTGTGGTGTTTTGACGGTGCGTATTGCTTTCTTGGTTGCTTGATATTCCTGAATGTTTAGTAGCGGTAGGACGATCGGTGCATATCGCATGCTGCACGTTGAACCGTTTTCGCGGCCCATCTGTTCGACCGATTTTGCCGAAATTTGGTATAGAATGATAGGTTGTATCCCGGGAAAGAATATTTTTATATCAAAAAATCAAAGCGTTTCTATGGGAATTTTTAATAACCTTAATCCACGCGGACGAAGTAGCGGGCATCATCTAGTTCTCTTTATATTGGAAATACCAATTAGTTCGTCTATTTGCAGTCATACGTGATTTTTGGTTCAAAAAGTATAATAATGGAGCGTTCTCGTAAATGTTTGAATGTAATAAAGGCCGCTTTTGAACCGTTTAGCGAGCGTTTATGTTGCGACGCGGCGAGGTGTAAACATTAGCGCTCCCTCTTCATACAGTTTTGATTGTACCCTGTACACTCCTCGTTAAATACATGGAGTCGGACTCATAAATTTGTTTTTTTTTTTTTTTAAATTAAAATATAAACCTTAAAACTAAGTCATTAAAATTTAATTACGAATGTAGTATATTTAAGACCTTTTGTCATCGTAACAACGCAAGCATGTCAGCGCGGACCATGTCGCATGTCGGTGACGCGAATCCACAAGTTTACCCCCTACCAAAAGTGCTCAACGCGGCTAAAGAAGTTTTCACTTCAAAAATATATTTCATCAGAGGCCTAAACGAATAACGAAATTAATAAATTATAAGTCGCATTGCGTCAAGCTAATCATTTTCCTCGCACAATTCTGGTGTAAACGCACCCTGGGACTTACAAGAAAATCTTACGCTGAGTGTACCAAGACTTTTTTACACAATGAAATGAAGAAAAATTCACCTTTGATATGGTAAAAACGAATTTTCCATGACGCGACTTTGATGACGGAATTGATTTCACGAATAATGACGGAGATGGGCAATTTTGTAAATGCTCATTTAAACGCCTCGAAAACGATCGAACGCTTTGTATTATCAATTTGCCGTTGAGGCTGAATATTCCCTTTTTTGTTGGTGTTAAAATGTTTCATTGAAAATGGTTTGCGTAATGACGGAATCTAATCATGTGTTGAATATAAAGATTCATTATTTGGAAAATTCTGACCTGGAGCGAAATGTAAGGTCACACATTCCCAATTCTAAAAAACAAGCTCATTTTCACTGTCGCTTTTGTTTCATGCTCACCCATATCCGTACTCTTATTATAAATGCGAAAGTTGTCTGTCTGTCTGTATGTCTGCTACGCTTTAACGGCCTATATTTTCAACCAATTTTGATGAAATTCAGTATAGAGGTATGTCACATTCCGGGGAAGGACATGCGCTACTTTTTATCCTGGAAAATTAAGAAGTTCCTAAGGGAATTCAAAAAAACCCTAATCCACGGGGACGAAGTCGCGGGCATCATCTAGTAAGTATTAATGCAGGCTAAAGCTGAGATCTTTATTCTGACTTAAATCTTATTAAAATTTATGTAGTGCGATAAGGCTGTTTTTGCCGATAGATTTACATAGAAGCGTACTTTGACATTGCTTTAATACAAAAGAAATTTATATTTTATTATATTACTAGCGATCCGCCCCGGCTTCGCACGGGTAGCACTAATAATCCTAATCTATATAATATAAACTATCCTATCTCTCAAGTTAGATCGAACTGCACATGGTGTGCGAATTTTATTATAATCGGTTAAGTGGTTTAGAAGTCCATTGGGGACAAACATTGTGACACGAGATTTATATATATATAGATATCTCTATAAAACTCAGCCTAAAATGAAAGCACGCTTTCCGTGAAATTGTTTTGCATGCCTACTCTTTTTGATCGCTCTGCATACTTGGTGGGCTACAAGGTTTAACTTGGAGGGTACAATTAGTCGAAGTCGAAGTCAGTCTAGACATTTTTTTTATCCACTACAAGTTCGCCCTTGACTGCGATCTCACCTGATGGTAAGTGATGATGCAGTCTAAGATGGTAGCGGGCTAACCTGTTAGGGGCATGGCAGTTATATTAAACCCCCCTATTCGATTTTTACATAGCATCGTACCGGAACGCTAAATCGCTTGGTGGCACGTCTTTGCCGGTAGGGTGGTAACTAGCCACGGCCGAAGCCTCCCACCAGACCAGACCAGGGAAAATTCAGAAATTATATATTCCCATATTCACCCTGCCGGGGATCGAACCCGGGACCTCCGCACAAGCGCTCAACACTGCGCCACGGAGGTCGTCGCCACGTAACATGACCCACAATTTACAATTATTGACCCATGACAGAACTAAGAACTAACAGAACTGAACCCCGTATGTATTCAGTAGAATTGTACTTCTCAAAAAGATTTGTGGTGTAAAAGCGAACAAAGAAACCAACTCGGTTTAAATACCGAAATCGGGAACATTCATTGAAAGGAGCCATACTTGAAAGAGAGAAAAAATAAATACAACAAAGGATTAAATTGTAAAAGGAGTCCTCCGCTCAATCTATAAAATTGATTAAATTTCACTGTTCCGATTCTGTAAAGGATTACGTAAACTTTGGCAAAAGTTTGATTAATTTTGGCCGATAAAATCAGCGTTGTCGGTCGACCATGTCAAATTTATACGACGGAAGTTATCCGACGCGTTCGTTAGGTTATTTTCATTGGTTTATGGATTCAAACTTCAATTGTTTGTCGGTAATTACTATGTACTGTTCCTTGATTGTCTGAAATAAATTGTGTACAATATTGAAAATAACGATCTCTATAATTTACTACGCACTAGATTCTTTTTTTATTCCACTACAAGTTAGCCCTTGACTGCGATCTCACCTGATGGTAAGTGATGATGCTGTCTCATCATTAAAGATGGTAGCGGGCAAACCTGTTAGAGGCATGGCAGTTATATTAAACCCATACCCCAATTACTAGATACACTAATCCAAGTAAAAAATAAATTCATGCGAGTTTCAGACACTTAGTTATAACTTACAATCTACTTGCCAGTGTCCACTGACAGAACTTGCTAGTTACTAGCTAGCTAGTAGTTAGATAGACCGCAATTCGTCGGTAACCTTGCTATTTTCAATTGCAAAATAGAATATAATAATTTACCCGCTTGAAAGCTAGAAAGCCCCGAGCTCCCAGCTCAATGTTTGACGTAGCCTGACTCCAGGCTTCTCGTAAAGCATCTTCATCTTGCCGCAAAGACATAATTCACAGAAGGCGGTGTAATTCTAAGGAATAAAGCGAAATGTTTCGTCTAATAATTTCCTGATCATTGCTCTTAAATTTTAATATGACAATTATTAACGCTGTTTATTTCCAGTTCAATAATTAAAAACAATCCAAATTGAGTGGAAGAACAAGTAAGGCCCGCTTGCAGAGACGCCGGGTTACGTTAAACCCAGGAATAAATTTGAAATTTTGACAGAAGTTTTATACGAATTATGTCAAAGTAGCAGCTAACTCTAGTTTAAAAGGATAAACTGGCCTTTCTGCGAGTGGGCCTTAGGGTACTAGCTAAATAGTTATTTCGGGTACTAACCAAAGCTAAAGTATAAAGAAGGGTAAGTATGTGATAGTGTTATCTTCGAATATACCATAGTGTTCAAATAATGTCAATTTTCTATCGATAAAATTTAAATTACCAGGGTATTGTGCTTCTGACGTTACTTTAAGGTATGTATAATGGCCGCCGCGTAGGTTGAACTATGCGCAGAAACACAATATTTCGGGTGTCAAACGAAGTGCGGTATGAGGTGCGCCGCGAGGGGCCGTGCGTTACCATACCTCTCGCTCCCCGCGCATGCTTCGCTCGGCCTTGTAGTACAATGTACCTGCCCAGACGACTGCCATTTTGGGTCAACTTACGGGACACGATTTATAAGTAAATTTATTTATCGACTACAGTTTATCGACTTCTCAAGCTGTTGACTGCTCTACTCAGTTTTCTTCCTCCTTGCAACTGCAGTTGAATTGTAATCTACAGCTCGAGATGTTGAAATTTGGTTGCTATAAATTGGAATTAATATAGTTGAATTCAAAGATGTTTGCAATTCATAGGGAAGATGATCCTTTAGTTAATCTTGTAGTGGAAAATGCAATTCGCTACTGCAAATGATATTATAATATGGTAAGAGGTAATCTTTCGGTTTGTATTTTGTAGTGCAGGCATATAAACGAAAGAGGCCTATAGTGGTTAAGACGGCCGGCCGGTTAAGAATTCCGGTTAAGTAGGTTTATAGATGAAAGAGTGGTGATGGCATAGTGGTTAAGACTTAAGACGCCTGGCCAGTTAAGATTCGGATGGTCGGAGCTTCGATCCCCGGGCAAGCACCTCTAACTTTTCGGAGTTATGTGCGTTTTAAGAAATTTGAGAACAACATGAATCAGCCTGCATGCCTGAAAGTTCTTCATAATGTTCTCAAAGGTGTAATTCTGCCGCACTTGTTCAGCGTGATGGACTATAATATATATTTTTTTTATCTACTACAAGTTAGCCCTTGACTGCGATCTCACCTGATGGTAAGTGATGATTCAGTCTAAGATGGTAGCGGGCTAACCTGTTAGGGGCATGGCAGTTATATTAAACCCATACCCCTATTAGGTTTCTACACGGCATCGTACCGGAACGCTAAATCGCTTGGCGGCACTTCTTTGCCGGTAGGGTGGTAACTAGCCACGGCCGAAGCCTCCCACCAGGCCAGACCAGGGAAAATTCAGAAATTATAAATTCCCAAATTGACCCTGCCGGGGATCGAACCCGGGACCTCCGCACGTTAAGACAACAGCGCTACACACTGCGCCACGGAGGTCGTCAGCAATATAATATAGTCAAACTCTTTTCGTGCTCATTAGTGAGCCGGCAATAAGTAGAAATGATGACGATGATGATGATAGATGGAAAGCGGTCTAACCTGGGACGAGTCTGGCTTTTTTAATCCATCACCCCAATATGCTAAATGCTAAATTGCTTGGCAAGATTCTTTGTCAGTTAGAGTACCACTGTGGTACCAGAGTGTTCATTAGCTAGCTAGGGAGGTGGGTGGCCATACACCTAAAACAAAAGAGCAGTCGATCGAAAAAAAAAATCCTCAATCTCAACACAAAGAACTCTGCGAAGAAAAGAGAATTTTGAGTCACGGCTCACAAACTTTTTAATTTTTCCCCGCGTCAAAAACAGTTTATTGTGTTGGCTACTCGTAATTTGGTCCCTGGTAGACCATTGATATGCTAAGTCTGAATGCGACATGTAGAAAAGTCTAAGGAAAATTTAAATGATAAGTTTGTATTATGCGCCATAACATTGGCCCGTCTACTGATAGGGGTACAGCAATTACATTAAACCCATATATCTACATGCCCATCGTACCGGAACGCTAAATCGCGTGCCGATGGTAATTAAAATATTGCCACGGCCGCAACCTTCTACCAGACCAAACTAGAGACAATTTAAAATTTATAAATTCCGAAATAGGGCCTCTTGGGAAACGAACCCTCCAGCTTATAAGAGCTAACCTGCAACAGGGAGGTCGTCAAAAAATTACTTAGTAAGTATATTTATTAATAACAAATTAAATAAAAATTAGTAGGTTCATAAAAGTGTGCATCCCAGGCTAGAGCAGCAGACGACTGAATCGATGAAACAAACACTGAAGATTCCGAACACGTAAATTACAAAGACAATTTTTTAATCACGTTCTAAACGACGCGAGGTGCCAAACTGCAAAATAAGTAGTGTTAAGTATCTTTAAATGTTGTTGAGTAAAGTTGTATGGAAGGAATCTCTATGGCCACCTAAATATGTTACATTTTGTTTATTCAGCCGAGATTATTGCCGGCTCTTCTCGGTAGAATCTGTATTCTGAACAGTTTTGAACAACTGTTTGATTGCACAGTCAAAACGACTAGAATAAACAAATTAAGGCACATGAAAGTTAGCATGCGAAAAAGCCGTATATAGTCATTGACTTATATGTATACTACTAGACAAGCAATTTGGAATGATAATTGTGTCGCAATATCGGATCGCGCGGGCGGGTAGAGAGGGGAGAACGTGTCGGTAGTACCGCTCGCTCTCGCATATTTCTAGTAAAGAGTAAGCGTGATAGACTAAACGAGTTAGGGTAAATACACCCAAACCACAGAATAGGTAATAGCCCAAACTCAGTGGGCAATTATTTAAGGCCGCAGAGCTTGTCTAGTAGTATACATATAAGTCATTGTATATAGTTAATTGTCAAAAACTTAATTTATCTCTGCATATCTAGGTATTTATATCGATGGCGTTAGTAATTGCGGCTCAAATTATGCGGGCAAGGGCCCAGGGGGGCGGCCGGCCTTCAGTGTTATATAATGTGTAATCATTGGATCGGGGTAGCATTATAAATATTTGCATATTGTTTTGCACAGTTTTGTCATGTATAAACTATTTGGATTCGAGTGTAAAGTATTCAAAAATTTATTTGAATTTACGTTGTCAGCTGCAGTTCATGTAGCATTTTTTTTTGTTCTACGGCAAATTCGCCCTTGACTGCGATCTCATCTGGTAAGTGATGACACAGTCTAAGAAGATCGACGACCTCCGTGGTGCAGTGTTGAGCGCTGTTGCCTTAACGTGCGGCTTCCCGGGTTCGATCCCCGGCAGGGTTTGGAAATTTATAATATCTGGATTTTCCCTGGTCGGGCCTGGTGGGAGGCTCCGGCCGTGGCTAGTTACCACCCTACCGGCAAATACGTACCGCCAAGCGATTTAGCGTTCCGGTACGATGCCGTGTAGAAACCGAATAGGGGTTTGGGTTAAATATAACTGCCATGCCCCATGGTTAGCCCGCTACCATCTTAGACTTCTATCACCATTTCACGAATATCGTGAGCTGGCACCTATTAAGAGCAAAATTCGCATTACAAAGGTCTCTGACGTCTTGTCAGAGGATAAATGAGTGCAAAACAAAAAAAAAACCATCTTAGACTGCATCAACACTTACCATCAGGTGAGATCGCAGTCAAGGGCTAACTTGTTGTGGATTTAAAAAAAATAACTATTTGTATCTACTTTGTATCCCAGAAAATTAAAGAGTTTCCGCGGGAATCAAAAACCCTTAACCACGCGGAAGAAGTCGTGGGTATTTGAATTTCTAGTCGGGTCCGTTTTAAAACAGTAAGAGTGGATATACTAAATTGTTTGAAAGACTTCAAATAAAAATAGTAATGTTTCTAACTTATGCACTAAAGTAAAAGAGTAAAAAGTGCAAGTCGTATGTTTGCAATCTCACCCATGACCGATGACTCGTGTAATTGAGCTACCTTTAAAGTTTTTCTTTTAACGTGGGATTATATGGCGAATACTCATACGCCAATGATATTGAATAATTGATACTGGCTAGTTTTGGCTTGTTAAATGTGCGTACAGTTCACGTCATGCCTCGTGGTGTAGAGCGCGTACATGATTTTAAATTTAATAGTTTTTTAACTTAGTACCTCCAATGCAACAGGGAATAGGCAAGCTATACTTCATCATTACATTCCATTCAGCATCATTGTAGCCTAGCACAGGCATATTTTAGTAAAGGTACAATTTAAATGCTAACCAAAATAATTTTTAGACCCCAGGCCTAACTACGAAGTAAAATATGTTAACTTCAAATAAAATAAACCCACTCTATACCGAGGTGCCTTAAAGGACAAGAGGACGGCGAACGCCGCTCGCAACTTCTACTCGAACCGCAAATATAAATTTGCCGGTATATTGCTATGCCTATTTGGCTGATGACACATGATCGCGTGCAAGCGCGATAGCAATATGAGCGTACAGAATTTGTTATACATTTAATCTTGTTCCGTGAATACCAAAAATGATGAATGAAAAATTGTTGTGTTTTTAACTTCGTGTTTTTATTCTGTAACTTGACAATATCGGCTATGTTCCTGATCAATTAGTACGTGAGATTTCGTTGGTTTTAATATGAAACAAATAAGGAGAAAACATGTCGTTTATGTCGTAAAAACATGCAAAACAATGTGCTTACATTTAATTTTGCAAAAGTATTTTGAAAAAATAATTATCCAGGAACCTAGAAAAATAAAAGTTCAATCTTAATAATCGCATAATATGGAGGCTCGAATTACAAATTATTTTGGTATTACGTTTGTATGAGCAATTCACCCTCCGCTGGCGCCTTAAGTTCCAAAATAAAATTTACACACTCATCAGAATAATTGTACGTGTTGTATTTATATTCTTGTTGCCTGCCAAAATGGATTAATGCTCACCAAATCTTGTTTCCCTGAAATAGTAAATTAATACCCAAAATGAAAGTATAATAATTATAATTATTTTTAGTTGTCACACTCTCTATCATGAAAGAGCAAGCGAAGCGAGCTCGGGACTGGGGGCACTCCGACTCGGATAGTTTAGTAAGTAATTCTGGCAGGTATTCGAATTTTTTAGTAGTAAAATAGGTACTTTTCTGGTAGGCGTTTAAATACAAGCCTTTTAGTAATATTTACGTGAAGTGCGCACTTATAGTACTATTATGGGCATACCAACAGTTAATGGGTTTATGGTTGGTTTAAGAGGAGGTTATAAAAAAGTAAAGTGACAAGACTATGAGCAATTTCTAAATACTCATGTGCTAAAAGGTCAATATACTTACTCAAAACATCCTTTTGTATTCCGACTTTTTATGATAGCATAAATTAATATTTCATTATCAAATAAATACCATTCGCTACTCAGTTAAATGAAGTATGACCTAATTAAAAAAAGTAGTCAAAAATCGTATAGTAACAGCAGAAAATTATCGGGAAATTCATGGAAATCTCAAAGAAGGCGTTATCGCGTTCCGACTATTGTGATTTAATTTGAGACATTATTTAAACAAAAGTTATTTCAAATTAATCGTAAAAGATCAAGGAACACTTTAAAATACAATATTTTCAATAAAACTTGCGAGAGCGAGGGCGAGCGCAAGGGCTCTATACCCATGCAAAAAATTACGTCGATCCGTTGCTCTGTAGCGGCGTGAGTGAAGGACAAACTCTCTATTTAACGTCCTTGGGGATAGAAATTGCAAAAATTGTGAAATATGTATTTCATGATTTTAAAACGGAAGCCCAAATACCAAGTTTCATGGCTATAACTTGAAAAACGATGGAATTTCATACAAACTTTCAACCCCTATGTAACTCCTTGTGGGTGGAATTTTTAAAAATAATGACACACGTGCTTCTATATTTTTTAACGAAAGCCAAGATATCAAATTTCGTAGATATACTCGTAACTAGAAAAATATCTTGTAAAGTATAAAGGACTTTCATACAAACTTTCGTTCCCTATTTCAGTCCTTTGAGGGTAGAATTTTAAAAACGGGGAACCCCTTTTTTTATTCATTTTAAACCGGTAGCCCAAAAATCATGTTTCATGGCTATAACTTAAAAAACGACGGACTTTCATACAAACTTTCTACCCCTATTTTACCCCTTTGGGGGTAGAATTTCGAAAAATGCTTTCTTACTGGAGACCTACTCTTCACAAAGAACATACCCTCCAAATTTCATGTCTAGGAAAAGCGGCTTAGGCTGTGCGTTGATATATATGTCAGTCAGTCAGGACTTTGAATTTAATATTATATTTAGATTATCACAGGTGATCTAAAAGGTGATCTAGGTTATTTTAACTACTTAAATCGTAAATAACTTAAATCGGAGATCTTCCCGATATCTCTGTCTATATGTAACTTGCACCCTTATAAGAACTTTTGTAACGGTGCTTTTAAAATTCATATCATCAATAGTTTTTTTTTTGATTCGATCGTTTCTATCTTTTTTTTTCTTTTTTAATATTAATAGCATCATGTAACCGCTACCTTAGCCACCCCGTTAAATTGTTTGTCGAGTCGAACACTCGATCGCTTCATTCAGTTTTTATTTCCGAACTCAAACAGCTTTCTTAAAAACAAATCCGTTATGAACGCTCCCAACTGTTTTTCCTTGATTGCTGTGATACCTACCATTATTTTTGTTTCTCTATAATAGAGTACTATGGAACTCTTATAGTATTATAGGAGATAACTGCACTTTTGGTAACCATCGCCTGAAAGGCTGATTCAGTGTTAGGTGGATGTAGAGCTCTCCACTGATCACAAAAGTTGCAGTCTGCCTGCATTTAGATGGGTCTTTCGCTAGATAAGGCCGTTTAAAGACGGTTTATTGTTACCAAAAATGAACGATAATTAGAAAAGCTGATTCTTGTACAGTATTAAAGTATGCGCAGTACCTATGTAAACAGAATAAAAACTGACGCATGGGGATGGGTCTTTTACTAGATATCACTTCTCAAAGAAGTTATAAGCTAAAGCTATACTTACTTAGGCCCTTATGGCCTTTGGTACTACTACTACTATACTTTGGTAATACTATAAAATATACGAAAGTGTGTCTGCTACGCTTTTGCTGCCTATTTGTTTAACTGATTTTGACGACATTTTGTACAGTTTTTGTATACTACAAGCCCTTGACTGCAATCTTACCTGGTGGTAAATTTTGTAACACGGCGGATTTTATGATTTGGCGACATGGATATGGATTATGATTAGTACGAGAGTCTAAGCACTCCTTTGCACACGTTGATGATGAATCACAATGACGTCTATTTTTTTTAACGGATATAAAGTATAGTGTACATATTTTTTTGGAAATTTAAATAAATAAATTGAAAATTGATTACCTGTTACAACAAAGCAGACATTGGCTAGTAGGCGCTCATGAACAGTTTGTCATCGTCAAACTTTTTCTTTCCCGTATAAAATTATATCGTATTTGTTACGGCTTTTTCTATCGGATGGCGCAGCCTCTTGTTTTCATATTGTGAAGTTTTAAGTGGCTTAAATATTTTTTATGGCGCTTCAGAATTATGCGCGGTTGTTTTTTTTATGACGACAGACTTTTGGATAAAATGTTTTTGAAGAAAACTGTTGAAGGCTAAGAAACTGTTTATAATTTCTATTTTTATTACTGTGATACTTGTGTTTACACAGAAAAAAGAATATGTAGGCCGGTAAGATAAATCTAATTAATTCTCATATTAATGACAAAGTTGCATGGAAGATACTGGCTTATTATTTAGCAGACCAGAAGTCAGTGTAATTCTTGTTGCATTACGTATGTATTGTGTATTAGCGACATATTGTATTCACTCTATTTTCTTTTTAAAAAAAAAGAGTAACTGCTGAGTTTCTGTCGTTTCTTCTAAGTTGAATCTGCTTTCTGAACCAGTGGTAGCGTCTTGACATATCATTAGTGATACAAGTTGCTCTAGGTGAAATAAAACATTTCATTTCAATAATGTAACAGAGCATAGAAATTAAGTTTCCGAAATATACCAGCACAGACTCGAGGAGCGACGTATTTTTAGACTCTTTCAAATTAAACTGTAATAAGTACTTTTACGCCGCATTATGTCCGTGCACCTATTTGCGTCTTCTTATTAAAACTAGTACTTTTTAATAAAACCTAGATTTTAAACACTACTTTAATACCTAGGTAAATGCTGTAGTATCTATACTAATATTATAAATGCGAAAGTTTGGATGGATGTATGGATGGATGGATGTTTATTACTCAATCACGCCCCAACAGCTGAACGGATCTGAATGAAATTTGGCACAGAGATAGATTATAGTCTGGAATAACACATAGGCTACTTTTTATCCCGGAAAATTAAAGAATTCCCGCGGGAAAATAAAAACCTCGATTCACGCGGACGAAGTCGCGGGCATTAGCTAGAATGCAATTTACTTAAGGTAAGCCTAGAGGTGCGAAGCGGGATCGGGTCAGCTAATCTTGTACTTAATAAATAATCCATACTAATAATATTAATGCGAAAGTGTGTCTGTCTGTATGCTACGCTTACACGGCTCACCCGATCAACCGATTTTGATGAAATTTGGTACAGGGTTAGGTTGTATCCCGGGGAAGGACATAGGCTACCTTTATCCCGGAGAATTAAAGAGTTCCCGCGGGAATCAAAAAATCCTAATCCACGCGGACGAAGTCGTGGGCAATCTGGGCATCATTTTGGTATTATTAAACGCGTTACGCAAGGACTAAGGAGGTATTTCTTTATCACGTGTTATCGATTCAATCCCCGCAGGTGATAATATCGAGTGACAACACCTAATTGGATTCTCCAAATCTCATTTTCTTCAAAGACCTATAAATAAACAACGTCAAAGCATTTGGGAGTTCGGCAGTCCAATTAAGATACGCCAATCGCAATCGGTTACAGTAAGCATTTACTTGAACTTGCTTTATTAATTTAAAATTTCACATTTCTGGCGAAACTTTTAATAAATCCTCATAATTGTTTATTTTCTTTTATTAGTCAAATAATATTTTGCTATATCGAGCAACAAAAACGAGAAATTTAAGGAAGTCATAAGTTATCTCGATCGCGACTGATCGATCACAATCGCTATTTGTTCCTATCAATTGACTTTCGACCAATCAAAACTTATGTCCAAGTGGCCAAGGCGGATTCCTTCCTCTCACTAAAAGTTACGATTAGTTTGTCCTATCGATTAGATCATTTGATTTAGCGCTCAAGCACCTATCCCCATTGACGATGAAGTTCCAATTGGTTCACTTCTCTCAGTTATTATATTTTGGCAGATCAGTATTGAAGCGAAACGAACGCACGTTTGAGACGATTTACCTTATTCATAAAGGTATGCTAAGGCTGCTATGAAACGCAATTTCTTAGCTGGCCAGTCCATTACCATTGTACCTATTATTACGTATTCTGTGCCATTACGCAGAATTTTCTTCGACACCTTGTTCATACAGAAATCTGCATCTATATTTCTTCATTCTCATAAATGATAATGATTTATTTATTCCCGTAGGACAACTTCTGTCACTTATGATAAGTCAAGACCGGTTCGGAAAACTGATTCTAGTGAGAAGAGCCGGCAAGAAGCTCAAGAGAGAGATCAGATGCAGGACCAACGGCTTAACGTGCTCTCCAAGGCACGGGGGTGAAACACCGCCAACTTCCTAACTCCGGGCTAGTACTGAGAATTTCTTGTCAGAAACACCCAATAGATACTAGTTATGACCCCGGACTCGAACCTGGGACCTCGTCGGCCGCAGTCGAACATGCTGACAACTAGACCGACGAGGCAGTTAACCGTGGTGGGACACACTATACAACACTATCGACTTCGCTACTTACAGAGCTGTTTGAAGGTAACAGGATAATATAGATGACATCTCTCGATACCGTTTTAACTGAGATCTCAGATCGGTATCGGATACAAAGACCCGGTTTATAGTCTATTGGCAATGAGCAAGGTAAGGTTCCGTAGCTGTAAAAATCTTTACGACAAACGAAGCTAGGGTCGGGGTTAAGTATGATTACGACATACCGCTTTTAGCACTCTGACACACTTATCTGTGCCTGTGGCGAAATTCGGAACTAACAGAATTTGCTCCATGTTGATTCCGAAATGTTTAGTTTTAATAGACAGTGGCGCCTCCGCCACATGCACAGATAAGTTTGCCTTAGTATATGTTAATAGATCTTGCTGACGTATCAGAGGGGTAATGTGGAGGTTAGGGTTTATGGATCTACTGATTGAGGGTATTAAAGCGTAGGTAATAATATAGTGGTAGGGTAAACTGTGTGTTATATTATGATTTGAGAGGGTTTGGTGTCAAAGAAAAGTTCTTTGAAAGAAAGAAAGTACGACGTTTAAAATTTTTGTTCAAATTTAAATCCAGCAGGAGCGGCAGCGAGAGCGGTAGAGAAAAAGAGGGAGAGAGAGTAAGATCGGTCTGGTTCAGAAAGACAAGTTTTCAGGCTTTCAGTGGATCTATTAGTCGTACATTATATTTATAATTTATAATAAGTCTATAATTTCAATCAACAAGACTGCATCGTAACTTGACTTAAACTAAGATAGCATTTGACATCAAATAAAAAGGTAGGAATATGCTTCGGCGAAGGAGAATAATTTATCAAATGACTAACTTTTCGCAACCACTTTAACCATGCAAAAGGGTGAAATAAATCCAAAATCGGTAGTCAAAATCGGACGCCACGTTTCAAAGGCAATGGCTTGGCTTTATTGCAACCCACTTTGACGCCTACTCCCTACTTTGAATTTAAAATATGGAAGTCGGACACATGATACGAGAACTCGTGGTACATTTTCAACAAGTGCTTTACAATGCAACGTTATGTACCATGATGCTTCTTCATCGTTGGCTAAGTTTAAGCAATAAGACCTGCCATTAGCTGGTGGGTTCACAAAATCTGAAGGGTGGAACATCCAGGTATTTCGGGTGGTATAAATCATCTGCCATTTGGACAGGATCTTAAACTTGAATGAATAAGGTGCTAATTTCTCGAGTCTTTTCGGGAGCACTGCCATGCCCCCCGATAAGGAACGATTTTTATAAAGTAACTTTTCCGAATTTTATCCCAAAAAACAATTTTTGGGCTTAAATTTACCTATCATACAAATTATACGGCTTTCCTAACAAGCTCTTCTTTATCATAGGCTAAGAAATTTTAAGACTTTATTGTTTTAAGCACCTCTTTATAACTTCGCACGGGCTCTCAAGTCAACAAATAGCCTCCGTGATTCCAATGTAGATTTTCGTCAACAATTCAAAATTTTCGGGTGTTTAAATTGAACTCTTCCGATTATTTACCGATATTTTTGGCAAACATAACATGGGCTCTATCGCCACTGCATCCGATCCGAATCCAAGAATTCTTTGATTCATTGATTCTGGTCCAGATGAGATCGCAGACAAGGGCTAACTTGTAGTGAATAAACTATAAATAAAAAGCAACCCTGGTAGCTGGAGGAACGCGAGTTGCTAGACATAAATGGCACAAGACAAGTTCTGTGAAAGTCCTTGATAAGTCTAGGACGTATATTGTTTGAAAAACGACAACAATCCTTAGTTAATATTATAAATGTAAGTGTCTGCCTGACTGCTACTCTTTCACGGCTGATTTTGAGGTTGTAACTTGTATCTTGTATTCCAGAAAAGGACATCTAGGCTACTTTCTTTCACGGCGAATGAAAGACTTCCTGCGGGAAACAAAAAACCTTAAGCGACTCACTCGGACGTACTCGTGGGCATCCTAGATGATATTACTATAACAAAGAAAATAGCAACAATAGTTTGAAAGAAAAGGTTGTTCCCCAGTGCCAAAGTAACTCAGAAGTTGCCCAATTTAAACGTTATGCTCTCCCTAAAAGGAAAAGTGCGTAAAGAAATAAATCGCGATCTTCCATTTGCTAAAAAACCCTTAGGTCTGTAGGCTTAGTGTGTGCTTTCTCATCTCGACAACGTTAATAGATTTCAAGCTTTCAAACTCGAAACTCTTTATTGTCAGGTTATATTATAAGTTTTTTTTTCATTCGTTCGTATGATTTCGTCCATTCATCTACGCTGTACAGTATTAAAGGTACAGTTTTGAAAAGCGATGCGGCGGAATCATTTCAAGCGGACACGTTGTGAAATAAAACTCAACATTACTGAACAAACATAATCGGCATTAAATGATTTTCATGAAAGGACTGTTTTAAGTAATTTTTTTTTATGTGACGCTATTTTGAATCGAAATCTATCTACGTTGTCGAATTGTCCCAACTCGCACTTAAGGAACTAGTCTCGTTACTCACATTACACCGGAGATATTTACGACAGAGCACACTTCAAAGAGCACAAAAGAAGCTGCATAAAAGCCAAATCTTGTAATTGCTGTGGACAGTTTCAAAGTTTCAGGCCCTGACGTAAAAACCTTCGCTGAATAACCTTAGAACCTTCTTAATATACCTACCTACTTGTGTATTCGACGTTACGACGCTTTGGGTTGAAACTTACAGCATTAAAATGTTAAGCAGCTTCTTACTTGCAACTGAGTTTTTTATTTAGAGGGCTTATAGTAGGTAGTTCACAATTATTAGAAATAAATAATAAATATATAGATAAATAGGAAAGGAAAACACGATGCAAACGTCTGTCTTTCTTTAAAATCTTTTTCTACGAAAATGACTCTTTAATATTGTTTTTTTTATTGAATGTTATTTCTCTCCTCATGTTTCCTAGGTAAGGAAACTAGGAAACATGAGGAGAGAAATACGAGAACATTTAATAAAAAATGAATGAACGAGAAGTTTAATTCGCTATAATCCGCTACAGTAGACCAATCTATGTGGTACAGTGCGTGTCCTTCACCAGTAGCATGCGAACACCCACCACCCAGCAATTAGCAACGGCACAGCACCACACCACACAAATCTTCCAAATCACTCCTTAAATCCTTAAATACTTCCATCCATCATTCCTTAAAGTAGTAAAGGGTTTCGACTGTGCGTTTGGGAGCAATTAGAAATAATTAAACACAATAATAAAGGATTTGAGTTGCTAAATGAACAAATAAACGTATCAAATTCACCTTTACTCAATTTATACAGTAATAGGGGGGGAGGGGGCGGGGCTTCGGTATGAGTCATGCCAAAAAGGTATAGAAGCCGGAACTTTCGACACGATCGTCACTTCACAATCGTGCATTGTCGAGTCAACATCTCCTGAGGATGCTCCGGTTTCGGAGTGAAACGTACGTGTAGAGAGTGATTTGGAAGATTTCTGTGGTGTGGTGCTGTGCCGTTGCGAATTGCTGGGTGGTGGGAGTTCGCATGCTACTGGTGAAGGACACGCACTGTAACATAGATTTGTCTACTGTAGCGGATTATAGCGAATTAAACTTCTCGTTCATTCATTATCATGGACTTCCGCAAAGTAACACCCGCTTCGATTCAATATTCAATAAAAAAAACAATATTAAAGAGTCATTTTTGTAGAAAAATATTTTAAAGTAAGACAGACGTTTGCATTAGTCATTGATACAAATTAATGATCCTTAATTAAATTAATTAATCCTTAAATTAAGAGAGCTTAAAACATTCTTGTCAGTTTTTAGTTAAATTAATTTCTGAAAACAGACAACCAAAAAAATACTAGCTATGAACAATTAAAACCGCCACACATAATTTTTTCATTTCTTTTTTGCATTTTCGCACTTCCAACGTTATTCAAGTTTCTCATACTTTATTTATTATTTTTAGCGACTAAATTTTTTGAGCGCGGCCGTCACTTCATTAGATCTAGTCAGTTTATTACATGGAACAGGGAATCTGCTTATTTTATTTTCCTCACGTACGAACATGTTTCGTCAACTATAACATTATTTTCGTGGCCAACCTAAATTTTATTTTCACAAGTCACTTACTCACAAGTCAGTCGCTTTTATTTAGTATTTTATTCATCATCTATTTTCTTGTATAATATAGGTGGAACAGAATCCGTGGTAGATTCCCACTAATAATTTTAATTCATCCCCAAGTATATTCCCAATTGATACAGCGATGATAGAAAAACCAATCAGGCAATCAATTACGCCTGTAATCAAGTAAGGAAATATGTACATGTCAAAAATATCTCCTATTATAATGTAAATCTTTGATATAGTTTTGTAGTTTTAAATTGATAAATGAAATATAATAATGTCAACTAAAGAAATAATAATACTTCGTTCTTACTACATGTCAAAAATATCTCCTATTATAATGTAAATCTTTGATATAGTTTTGTAGTTTTAAATTGATAAATGAAATATAATAATGTCAACTAAAGAAATAATAATACTTCGTTCTTACTACATGTCAAAAATATCTCCTATTATAATGTAATCTTTGATATAGTTTTGTAGTTTTAAATTGATAAATGAAAAATAATAATGTCAACTAAAGAAATAATAATACTTCGTTCTTACTACATGTCAAAAATATCTCCTATTATAATGTAATCTTTGATATAGTTTTGTAGTTTTAAATTGATAAATGAAAAATAATAATGTCAACTAAAGAAATAATAATACTTCGTTCTTACTCTTTTACTGCATTGCCACCGCAAATGCGTTCATATGCGGAAAATTTCCCTCCGTTATAGTATACCTATACAGTGTATATATTTAATATTTTTAAGCATCCCTCATATTTTGTGAGTGAGAACCGACGCTTCATTAGACGCTGGTCGTCATTCAACTCACGTCCGCTGTTAATTTCGTTTACTTATTTTGTGTGCAACCGAAATGAAATTTTCAAGTTGCTCCTCTTTACATTTTGTTCTAATTTTCTTTCTTTCGCTCCACTTCATTTTAACCACGGAATAGTACCGCTAGTAACAAATTAATTTTAGAAGCGCTTTATTATTCCTGTTCGCTCGTTTTGTGAATTAGTTCATTCTAGTTGGTTTAGCTGTTCGAGGGCTCTAGAGTTCTCGAAGTTGATTTGAAAGTTCGTAAATGGTATTTTGAATAGATATTTCGCTGAGCTTAAACAAAATTAGAAGCTATAAACTAATTTTTGTTATTCTTATAAGCTAGATTACCCGACCTAGATTCGCTCAGGTCGGATTTCTGAATATCCTTTCTTAGTTATAGAGATACTTAATTTTTGTCAGCTAGCCCTGTATTTCCATCACCACCACCACTACAGCCCATTAACGTCCCACTGCTGGGCACATGCCTCCAATCTCATAGGAGAGAGGGAAACCTGTAAAAACCACAGATAACGGGGTAAAAACCAATCATCGATAAAAATATGGATTGCAAACACCCTACAAAATCTTTTGCTCATTTGAATCGCCAACGTGGAAAATTCGCACCGTTGATAAAGAGCTTTGTTTATTATTTTTCACCGTCGCTCACGTTGCCGAGCGAATACTGTCGCTTCATTAGACGCTGGTGACCATTTTGCTCACGTTCACACTTAATTCCGTTTACTATTTTGTGTTCCGTCGAAATTAAGTTTTCACAACTTGCTCTTTATATATACCGGTCGACGGTTTTCCTTTCTTTTCGTCTCGCTCTGTTTCAATCAATCACCTGACGAATTTATTAGAATCGGTCCAACGATTATTGCATTTCGTTACTACCATCTTATAGGGCGTTACTATTATTTTAAAATGACAGTTCTTTGTCATGTATGATGTACCTTGACGTCCCTAAAATCCGTACTAATATTACTAGTGGTTGGCCCCGAACTGAGACCTCGCGGTATCTATAAACTTGTACAGAGCGCCATCTATTGACATCATTGTGAAGCTCTGTAAAAAATAGTGAAGCTCATTAAAAATTAAATAATTTCGTTTCGTAATAATATTTATCTAATTTTATTATTTGTTATTCAAGAACAGGATATAATTCAAATAATTGATAAGTTTTAGCCTCAGCCTTTCAGAAAATTGAGAGTTCTGAGGTCAACTTTGGACGTTAGAAAATCTCCACTTTGAAAGCCCCCCATTTCGTCAATTTTAGTGGAAACATTTAAAAAAATATATTTTTGGACTCTATTCCTAATTATCTTTAAAATGATATACCTACCGCAACCATAAGTAACGCTATAATAGTAGATTGTTACACAAGGGACGTAAGTAAGCTATTACAGAACAAGATCCAATTTGGCGCCAGTGCGAGCGCAGCTCGCATAGGGCGCTAATGGATCGCGTGCACCCGAGATATTTAGTCACACGAGCGAGCGCAGCGAGCGAGGGTGAATATAGTTCGAGGGTGTAATAGCTACTTGCAACCGAGGTAAGCATTCTACTTTATATCATTCTTGCGAGGTAAATAAAACATTGGTAATGCAAAATGAAATTTTAATTAGAATAATTAGCAAATTTAGAGAAAAAATAGAAAAAAATGGTTACTTATTATAATTAATTATAGTAATATTGCTGCAAATAGTTTTCCATTTTTTTTTTACGGCTCTGAGTTCCAAGGAGTTTTGCATAGTTTGAAATGTATGGAAATTAAATGCCGCCATGTTCAGTGTTTTTTTTTCAGTAAAAAGTTTTCTTACCATTTTATAAGAAAAGAGATTGTTTACCAAGGAGTTTTGCATAGCTTGAACTGTAATGTGAACATTACAATTCAAGCATAGTGCGACGTAATGTTGCCTTGAATTGCAAACACCAACTTACAAGGAGACTTTCCACCATAGTAATCCCTAGTTACTGAGCAAGTATGATATAAAAATATTTTACTTCGCTTTCGCTTATAAGAGAGCCCCCCTGAAGTAAAGATTTTTATAACTTTTAGAGCCATATTTGGCGGGAGGCCATGGGTTTACATATTATATTTAAATTTGAAGTAATAACGTTCAGTAATTCAGAAGTTATAAGGCTCTGACAGACGGGCGGACGGACGGACGGACGGACAAGTGCCAATTCACTCAAGTAGACTCAGAGACCTTCGCTTCGCTCGGTCAAAAAATGCGAAAGTGTGTCTGTCTGTCTGCTACGCTTCCACGGCCCATCTGTTCAACCGATTTTTATGTAATTTGGTACATGAATCGGTGGTATCCCGGGGAAGGACATAGGCATTTTTATCCCGGAAAATTAAAGAGTTCCCGCGGGAATCTAAAAAAACTTAATCCACGCGGACGAAGTCGCGGGCATCATCTAGTAAGGATTATAATTGTAAAACCAGAACGTTAAAATGAAATATTAAAACAATACAGCTTTTAGCGATGGCAGTATGCGCCGAGAACCGAATAAATAGAGAAACAGAGAAATAAGTAGGTACCTACTACAATTCCATAGCAGCAGAGATTGAAAAATTGCATTAAAATTGAAATATCATTTCACATTTGTGCCAGAACAAAGTGCCAGTTATAGTGATTCATTGATATGGCCTGAAACTTAGAATAATAACGCCTGAAATTAGAGTTATTTGGCTGTGAGGTTCATGAACATTGCATTGATAATGTTAAGGCAATCTGGCTGTTGCATATACCTACATAATTATTATATGGTACGAACTTGATCATCATCATCATCATCATCAGCCGTTGTGCATCCACTGTTGGACATAGGCCTCTTTCAAGTAGCACCAACGTGCTCTTTCCTCGGCTTTTCGCATCCAATCGATGCCAGCCACCCTCCGAATATCATCGCTCCACCTTGCTGGGGGCGCCTTACGCTCCGCTTACCAAGACGCGGTCTCCACTCGAGGACCTTTCGACTCCGACGTCCATCGCTCCTCCGACACACGTGACCAGCCCACTACCACTTCAGCGTGCCGGCCCTAAGAGCTATGTTGGTCACTTTAGTTCTTTGGCGAATCACTTCGTTCCGGACTTTATCCCTCAAAGAAATTCCGAGCATTGCTCTTTCCATAGCACGCTGAGCGACCTGTAGTCGGTGTACTAGTCTCGCAACTAGTGTCAGTGTCCACGTTTCGGCACTGTAGGTCATTACTGGTAGGACGAACTTGTTGCCGCGTCTTATTTGAGGCCCTGCAGGGCGATAGTCTAAAAATGACAGCTACAGTGTAACCAATGACCTCTGATTGGTTAAAATTCTTCCACTATTGGACAAAATCCATTGACGCAGCAAAAATGCCATAAATTCAGCCAGTGATTGATGCAGGTTTTACATAATCGCCCTGCCGATGTACCACATGTACGTTATCCGTTGACTTATGTGAGTGACAGCAGCGACGCGACGTGATACGACGCCATAGATGCCACATGACAAACTTGTCTACGTAGGCCACGTGAAGCGACGCGACAGTATTGATAAAAGGGACGCACAGAGAGGCACAGACGTGTTGCCTTTAACCACCGATGCGGCGCGACGGATAGTTTGTCTTACTCTGACTACTATTCTGGCAGTTATTAAAGTACAGAAGTTATAAGAGAATTAGAGCGCGCCACCGGTATCAATTCTAAACGTCGGACGTGAAAACAATTTGTTGTAAGTGGTCAACTAAGGCCTAATATTGATTATAAATATTATAATTTGAGCTAGTAACTAACTAGTTTCTTGTAAGCACCTGCAAAATAGTGGCATATTATATAGAAAAAAAGAAATAAAATAATTTTCAACGCAATATGGGGTGCGGGACACGGCACCGAGGTCAATATTTCGGCGGTTTTCTTTTTTTAACTAAACTTACATAATGTTTACCTAAGAAAGGACATAGGCCCCCCTAATATTTTGACCATATCTACCATACATAAAATTATCAAGTGGCTAGCAATCTATTTCATACAGGTTTTCGACCCGGACTCGCTTTTTTGAGCCGTTTGAGAATGACCCATCAGACAATAGCCGAGGCATTCTCATTACGTGAGCGTCTAACGGAGGTGGAGGAGAATCTCATAAACTGCTATTGCACGCCGCACCTACTTGTTTAATGTAGTGCACTGTTTCCAAAACGATGAAACGATGAAACGATGAAACGACGAAGTGAAGTTGTAACACCAACACACGACACTGTGGTAACACTAAAGGCCATATTAATATACTGACATCAGTTAAGAACACGTTCTCAAATTCGGTCAAGTTAGGCTTAAGACCGATTTTTATCATAGATTGACCGAAACTTGATGGGCCCAAATAAATTCCATATTTTACAAAAGCTAAAGCAAAAAAAAAGATAAAATTTGGTTTATCCTACCTCCTCGAGTGATTAGTCGTTAATTATTAGTTGAGTATTTTAAAATCATGTTTACCAGTTTTAAATGATTTATTGGCGTGCTTCTAATCTATTATTAATTATAATTTTACATTTTACTTTTAAAAGCTTATCGTAGGAGCTTCGAAGCTTGGCTTACTGCTATTTCTCTTTATGATCGCTACATTAATGTCTAAAGTTTGTAATACGCTAACCTAAATGTATCTTGCGAACATCATATTAAAACGCTTAATAAAGCGTTAAAATTATGAAGAAAATTTGGATTTATAGTTAGATTCTAGGCAATGGCAAATCGGGGATTTATAATTTCTGATTTGCCTGAAGGCAGACCTTGACAATGAGAGAGGAGAAATGAAGATATCCATAGTAATTAGAACTGACTTATACAGCGGATAAGTCTACAGGCCTCCCGAACGAGATTCGGCCATGGTGGTCAATCTCCACAGAGTTTAGTCATCTACGCGGGAGTTGTTATAGTGAACAAATATTAGTGAAGCACATGTGCATCTTCTATTCTCAATCTTATAACCCAATCGGACGGATAATCCAACACGACCGGAGAGAGATCACGCGCAGGACCGACGGCTTTACTTGCTCTCTCTAAGCACGGGGGCGAAATACCGCCAACTTCCAAACTTCGTGCTATTACTCAGAATTTCTTGTCAGAAAAACCCAAATAGACACTTAATTATGTCCCGTGAGTCGAACGCTGGACCTTGTCGTCTGCAGTCAACATACTAACCACCAGGCCAACGAGGCAGCTAAACTTACTGTATACACTATGCGAACAAGATTAGTCGAAGCATGTTTGGTATATTTTTGGTTTGTCATCATAATTTGGACAACATCACAACCTAATGTAGCAAATAAACGATTGAATTGTAAAAAGAAAATCAATTTTCTCCATTCTTATGATAAACAATTTCTTAAACGAAGAAACACATGCAATTTATAAAAGCGGGCTCATTTTTAAATCCTTTTAGTTGAATAAAACGCAGGTCTGCGGTCACGTTCAGTTGCAAATAAGAATATACGCCTCACTCCTCTTCCAACCGTAAAAATCTCTTTTTACAGTCGTGTAACAACGAAATGCTCTTGTGGCAAACTGTGCCACTTAGAGCGTTCAGGTACCCTAGTGTTTAAGAGGACCTGCTTTAATTTACTGCGGCACATTAGAGAAGTTTTATATGAGTACTAGGTGATGCCCGCGACTTCGTCCGCGTGGTTTAAGGTTTTTTTGATTCCCGCGGGAACTCCTTAATTTTCCGGGATAAAAAGTAACCTATGTCACTCTCCAGGTCCTCAACTAATCCCATACCAAAAATCACGTTGATCCGTTGCTCCGTTGTGGCGTGATTGAAGGACAAACCAACAAACACACTTTCGCATTTATAATATTAGTATGATGAACATTAATTATATTTCGTAAGATGTGAGTAGAATTTAAGAGGTTATAGCACTTGTAAGAAATGCCAAAGGGCCGAATCAGAATCTGATCCCGAAGTAGGACTGACCCGTTGTGAGGAAAGCGACGCAACGGGACGCGATAGGAATACATAAAAAATGACAAACACTTAAACTAAACTAACTAAACTACGCGACAATGTAGGCAACGTAAAACTCAGCTATACTGATTACATACAGTTCGTTGTCGCGTTTGTCACTGACGTAGACCAGTCCCCGACGTATTCTAGATAGATAGATAGATAGATAGATAGATAGATAGATAGATAGATAGATAGATCGAAGCAATGAATGAAGAAGTCAGAGGACCTTGTGTGGTGGCCAATTCAGTGAAAGTCCATGACCAGCTGTGGACCCGAACGATGATTATCCATAGTAATGTTATATACCAAAGCTGTATCGCTTTACTCTATTTTTCTTTTCTATGATCTTTTCTTGACCTCTCCACTTAACTTGATAATGAATTGAGATAGCTTGCATTCCGAAGATGAACATAATTAATATTATGCTACTTACTTTTTATTCCAGGAAATGAAAGCGTTTCCGAAAACTGAAACGAGCCTGGGACCTCACGTAAGATAGCGATCGCCATTTACCACTGCGCCAGTGAGGTCGTCCAAAGCCTATAATTTACTCCATTCTAACTCCACGCGACTCTATTAAACGAAAAAATGGAACAAGTTTATTTTCCAAAGAAGGGGAGATTTATATAGTTTGTATTCCGGATATTAATTTCCTGCAAAGAAATAAACATTAAATCGGAAGGGACGTGACAAGAGGGAAACTGTGGAATTACATATTTATTACTACAAATGAGTTTAGGGGGCCATTCAAAGCGCTAATGACAGAGTCGAAGTCCCTTTACACGGAATTCCATGTTATTTGTATTATATGGCCCCTTTTCTGATTTATAATCTGAAGTGGGTGTTTGGTATTAGATTTTTGTTGCCCCAGCTCTAAGTTACATACTAACTAAATTCCGGCGTTCTTTTTCTATGTGTTTTCGTTTGAATGATTTGCGTCTAATACACGTTGATAGTACCATACTATGTCAGAAGCCTCCACTTTCTTACTCCTGCCCGCCGCAGTAACTGGGGCCCTACTGCCAACGCAAGGCCATATTGTTTCATTATTGTTGACTTTCGTGTTAAAGAGTTATTATTAATCCTTACTGAAGGAACGTCAAGGTACGTGGCATCAAACCACAAACTGTCATTTTGAGTAATATTGCTAAAGTATTGCTTTAAACGTTAGCATTATGGCCCCTAAACCGATTGGGCTAAAATTTGGAATGGAAATAGCTTTTAACCTGAATAAATATCTATTACCCCGGAAAATTGAAAATTTTCAAAAGTGAGCATCATATAGTTTAAAAAGAGTACTCTCTCGGAAAGCGCATTCGAGTGTTTTTGTCAAAAATATATATTTTGGCCGTAACGCACTGAAGCTTTTTAAAACGTTAAAACCTGGAACCGGCAGTGCCTAGGCACTCTATATTCGAGTAGATGACACGTTTTGCTCGCAGCGATCGCTTGCCTATATTACACCACTTTGACACCTCACTAGCCGACGCGGGCTTCGTTTGAATTTGAAAGAGGTAAAATTGTACAAACAGACTCAGTGATTTTGGTGTGTGATTTTAGTTTCCAAATATGAAACCACAAACTTCTAATAAAATAGTATAAACAATAATAATTAAAATATTTACAAATAACCTACTACAAAAAATCTATATTTACAAAAAATATACACCGTTTTTTTAGTTACCGGTTAAGTACATGTCACGTGGATTTTCGTAGAAAATTCATATTTTGAAATAGACTTTTTTCTTTTATCCCGATTTTCTAACAGTGAAATTGAATGCTCCATTTAATTTATTTACTTAGTTCATTTATTTTTATTAAAATTAAATAAGTTAATCTATACTAAAATTATAAATGCGAAAGTTTGGATTGATGGATGGATGGATGTATGGATGGTTGTTACTCGATCACGCCAGAACGGCTGAAGGGATCTGGATGAAAGGATGATGCCGGAAAGTGGGCCCTTCTTGCGCCTTAATGAAATTAACGGTAAAACATAGGAAATATACTCAGGATTATATAATAAAAAAAACATTAAGATATTATGTGGGAGTTTGGAGTAATCTCTCTTTTAAGTTTTGAAGCTAGAGTACAAGTGGTGCCATCTATTTGGCACAAAATAAACTAAAAACTGCCTCGTTGGTCTAGTGGTTAGCATGTTCAGCTGCGGCCGACGAGGTCCCGGGTTCGAGTCCCGGATCGGGCCATAATTAAGTATTGGGTTTTTCTGTCTAGAAATTCTCAGTACTAGCCCGGAGTTAGGAAGTTGGTGGTGTTTCACCCCCGTGCCTCGGAGAGCACGTTGAGGGCTACTTTATATCCCGGAAAATTAAAGAGTTCCCACGGGAACCAAAAACCTCAATCCACGCGGACGAAGTAACGGGCATCAGCTAGCAATCAAATAAATACAGGGCCTAAAATTGACCGGAAAAATCAGGCTTTATTAAAAAGGCTACTTGTTAGGCTATTAAAAAGATACTCGGGAATGCGGTCCCTAACTTGTTTTACTACAGTCTCTCATATTATTTTATAACTGGACTCCACTAAAGACCGTCGTGCTTCATTAGACCCCAGACATCATTCACCTCACGTGCGAGCTTAATTCCGTTAACTATTTTGTGGTCAGCCAAAATTAAATTTTTACAAGCCACTTCCCTTCCGCGCTACGTTCTAATTTTCTTTCTTTCATTTCACTCCATTTCAACTACGCGGTTGTGATAAAATGTACAGTGAAACTAAATTCATTTTAGAAACGGTTTTCTTTTCAAATTAGTCTCTTCAAAGAGGTAATTTTTTAAAGAAATTATTTTGAGAAGACTTAAGAGGTCACATAGGTCTTCAAAGAGGTCTTAAGTTTAATATTACTTAGTAAGTAAAAAAAAATTAGAGGTATAGTTGGTAGGTAGGTACTATACTTCTAAATTTTTTTTCAAATCTATCTTCTATAATAATAATAAAAATCAATTGTCACAATATGTACCTACGTCGGAGTAGCTTAAAAACGATTCGACCGATTTGGCTGATTTCTTTTTTTTTTCTTAGTGTTCGTAATTGTCACAAGATTTGCACGCGGACAAAGTCGCGGACATCATCTAGTTTTGCTCCTTAATTTCCACTATGAAATCACTATTATTTCGTTGAAACACAGAATAATAGTAGAAGTAGTTGAAGCTCCTTTTTTTTAATCCACTACAAGTTAGCCCATGACTGCGATCTCACCTGATGGTAAGTGACGATGCAGTCTAAGATGGTAGCGGGTTAACCTGTTAGGGGCATGGCAGTTAAATTAAACCCAATACCCCTATTCGGCTTTTACACGGCATCGTACCGGAACGCTAAATCGCTTGGCGGCACGTCTTTGGCGGTAGGGTGGTAACTAGCCACGGCCGAAGCCTCCAGGCCAGACCAGGGAAAATTCAGAAATTATGAATTCCCAAATTGACCCTGCCGGGGATCGAACCCGGGTCCTCCCTACGTTAAGACAACAGCGCTACACACTCCGCCACGGAGGTCGTCAAACTTTACCATATAAACGAAATGAAAAATAATTCAAACTTCTTGCGAGAAATAACATACATATCCCAAGCGAAATAACATTATGCGAAATTAACATTGAAATTAATTTAAAATGTAAATAAGGACGAATGTTACAACTATTATTCCTATTTGAATTTGTTCCTTGGCCTCGTGCATTTGCATTTTTACTTTAAAACGGAAAATTACTATTGTTACCCGTTGTAAAACGAACCTCATTATTTTTATCGTATGTGAAAGGCTTTATTCGTATGCATATCTATAAGTTTTATTCGCGTAAACTTTAATATTTCTATTTTCTAGGAGAGGTTAGCGCTTCAGGTGCCTTTTTAATAGCATCGATTTATTGCTTACTTTTCTTTATCCATAAAATATATATACTAATATTATAAATGCGAAAGTTGGGATGGATGGATGGATCTGGATGAAATTTCACAGAGACAGATTATAGTCTGGAATAACGCTACTTTTTATCCCGGGAAATTAAAGAAACAAAATCCCAGGTTACAAAGGAGACGAAGAAGAAGAGGTTAGCCAACTGCGTGGAAGATAGTATAAGGGCGGTTTCAGATTAACGTTTTTTCAGCCCGTTTTTGGAAGCGCGCGTATAGGCGCGCCCTTTGCCACACGCGCAAATCTTACAAGCGTTGACGCGCCTATAAGCTCGTATACTACTCACTACTACCACAGAGTAGGTAATAGTACTACTGACTGACCCACGGGTTCGAGCATACACGCCGCAATTCATTAATTTTATCCGAAACATGAATCTCTTTGTTTATTTCAAGGACATACAGTCAGATGTATCATCTTAATAATATGCTGCTGCTTGCCGGCTCTTTCCGGCCGGAATTTTCTTTCCGAACCGGTGGTAGAGTCAAAACATGTCGTAACAACACCTGTATGTCCTACATGTTTTAAATAAATGAATAATACCTACGTCTTGTTTTGACTCTACCACCGGTTTAGAGATTCTACATACTGAGAAACAGAACATACAAGTTAAGTTTTTATATTTAAACAACCTTTCAAAAATTTGTTTCTTTGTCAAATATAAAATAACTTTCCTCTGGTGACACGGTTATTTTGGCACAGCTGCAAAAATAACAATAATAAATAATCTTTGAAAATAAACCACAAGTTCTGAACTTTTACAACACTGCCAAATAAGCTATTATTAAGAAACAACGGAATGGAAATATTTTAAGTAACGCTATTACAGAGCATCTTTATTCCTGCCTTATATTATTTTCGAAACGATTCAGAGATACGAGTGCGTATGCTTATTTACCACTTCTATCATACAAAAATATTGAAATATATGGATATAATTATAAGTATGTACACAGAAGTACTTAAACTAAAATGTTAAACGATTAAATTAAATCAATTTGGAAGCATTTCATTAAAGAATTTAATTTTAACGTAATGATACCCAGCTGTCGAAATAAATTGCATTTAAAATGCGTTTAACAGACCTTATAATATAAAAGGTCATTTCTCGTCGTAAATCTTAAAGTTATTAAGATACCATAACCATCAATTAATAAATTCAATGTTATCCTGACGGCCTAATAACGAAATTTTTTCGCAATTTTTATATTTTGCCTAAACCACAAACTAAAATAAATACCCAACACTAGGTATTCCTCCAGGAGTCTAGGAATTTATTCAGAAAAGAATTCTGTTCCATAAACAATATTTATTAAAAAGGGAATAAATAGGCTGAAGGTGATAACAATCGCTAAAATTAAACCAGCTAATAAAACTAGACGAACCGAAAATCCGATCGCTATTTAGTGAATTACAAAATGCATCTCGAAGTCCAAGTTATGTTATTCTGTTAACTGCTGCATTCGTCGTCGAAAAATAATTAGGACAGTTACTCAAAGGCTACGGCATGAGATGGCACGGGCATAGCAGAATGACTTTTGCTGTCAAGTACTACAAAAAGCAGCAGCAAGTAAGATAATATGCATGATTCCGTCGCTGTCTCTACGATGAATAAGTATGTGAGGCCGTGCGCTAGAATATTGAAATATTCTTTTTTTGACACGACTTCTATATCATTGTAGTGTGATGATACAGTCTAAGATATTAGCGGGCTAACCTATTAGGTATACGGCTGAGAATATATGGGTTAAACTGGAAATACCGAATAGGGGTTACACTGCACTTTACCGGACACCGGCAAAGTGCAGTAACGGTTGATTGGTATGGCCAACGCCCCCACCAGACCAGGTAGAGAAAATGCAGAAATTATAAATTCCCAAACTGACCTTGCTGGAGATCGAATCCTCCTGGGTTCGAACGACCTCCTGACCACAATGCTCACCATTGCGCTAGGGAGGTCGTTAATCATTATGTTTGTTAGTCAGTGTTGAACGCGAGGCTGTACGCTTAGAGAATAGCACCACGGCCCTCGACATATCGCCGCTCGCCCGCTCGGTCGCTCAAGTGCATGCCAAGCCGTAATTGTGTCGCGGGTCAAAGCTACCCCTCATATAATATTCAGCAGCGCATAAAGGCGTGTTTACACAGCATTTCTCTCATTAGCAGACGTGGGAGCTGTTTTTGTGACGCCTTTTGTTGAGTCACGGTAACTCCTCCGAGATATAATTAGTAGGGCTATAGCTAGGTAGTCGTAGCTATGCTGTGTGGCACATTTTTCAATGTGGGGCGCCGGAAATATGCAGCTTGTGATGTCACAAGCCACTGATTATAATCCACAGACCAGTTATACAAAATATCGTCGGATTATTCATTATCTACATGATATGAATATCTTCTTCTTTTGCATGCTCTCATCCCATTCCATTTGGGGTCGGGACTCCTTGTAGGTAGGCGCCAGGACTTTCTGTCCTGGGTTGTCATTGGCGTGATGTTAAGAGCTCTAACGTCCCTCTCGACATTGGACCACCATGTGGCTGGGGGTCTACCTCTCCCTCGTGGTTTGGTGGGGATATTCAGCACTTTTTTATAGGGTAGTCATCGCTAATATACCATCACGAAAGTAGATATTTTTCACTCTTAAGTCTGCCATAATATTATTTTCGTACCACTTGCTCAAAAAAGTGACATTCTATGCCACAAAAAGCGAACATAACAATAGTCATTTTTAATCTGTTAAAAACAGGGAAAGAAAATTGTACTGAATTTCATTCATCCTCTAGGGGGAGAATGTGATTTAAATTTGGAATACTTACCGAAATTTATACTGAACTACATCTGTGTTTACACCATTGAGTTTGTATATAAAGCATTATACATCTTTTTGAAAAAGGAATACGCATTTATTATGCAGTTATGATTTTTAAATAAAATGAAAACCGACGAGGCCGTATGAGCTTGATGCCTTTGCTTTTCCGACAAAAAAATATTAGTCTAGGAATTTGCCGCGTTTTTGTTTTCTTCAAATACATAAACGTTAATGTAACTCTCTCTATCAATAATTGGACCAATGTTTTGAATGTTAACTTTTACTTTTAATTGTCATTATTTTTAACTAGCTGATGCCCGCGACTTCGTCCGCGTGGATTAAGGTTTTTCGGTTCCCGCGGGAACTCTTTAATTTTCCGGGATAAAAAGTAGCCTATGTGCTATTCCAGACTATAATTTATCTCTGTGCCAAATTTCATCCAGATCCGTTCAGCCGTTGGAGCGTGATTGAGTAACAAACATCCATACATCCATACATCCATCCAAACTTTCGCATTTATAATATTTATTTGAGAAATGCTTATCTCATATTATTATTGTGTTAATTTTTTCGCAAATGGTACGAAAAGTAGAGTATTTTCCTCGGTGATAAAGCTGTCTTAGTCTTGGGTGAACTTAAATCCCTCGCTACGCTCGGGAGTAAACCTCGAGTCCTTCGTTACGCTCGCGATTTAAATCGTCACCCGCGACAGAAGACACTGCTTTATCCCCTTGGTTAATAATCTACTATTTAACAGTGAAGCGTTTGAAGCTTAATGTATTAATCAATGTACAAAATAGTATGCTGTATGTCAAGGTTACACGGTGTGACGGTACACCACTGCATTGCATGTCGATTGTTTTGCATCAGTTTTGCTAGGTATCTGTGGTCGTTTCTTCATTAGGTACTGAAGATTGAATCCAGGTGGATTTTTATGCAAGCATTCATAGATTTTCTTTCTCGTCTGCTCATTTTTGTCTGAAGCCTCAACTGGATCAATAATTACTTCCAACAGTTTACATCCGTAATTTTCGAGTTAGAATCGATTTTCATATAATACTCGTATGTATATGAAAATTTATAGGGAGTAAAATCAAACTTTCTCCGTTACGTTATTGACTTTATGTTTCCATGGTAACACTTGTTTATGTATCCATGACTATGTAGGTAATGTACTTTGATGAATATAAATTATATAATTAATATAATTAAATGTATCAAACATGCTTTCAGTAATATAAAAAATGCGTTCGTTTACCCTCATTTACTAATCTATATATTTTATAATCGTTCGTAAAGAGTAAACTCTAGTCGTGCGTCGAAGTTGACACACAATTTTTTTTTTTTGAGTAAGCAACATTATGTACCAGATACCCATCTTAATTAAGGACGAGCCCATATATTTCAATTTCCATCGTGCCTTGTATATTTAAATCAACAAAAGGTTCTTTAACATCGTTACCGGCCCGCGTCCAACACCTCCACATCAAACGCAATCAACGTACGGAACGAAGTCACCCAAACAGCATTAGCGCCCGCTATATGGAGATTTACGATATTAATACACAGAAACGACATTTCCAAACTTGAGCCCGTAAATAATTCTAGCTTTATCTCTCGCTATTTTCGGCTTGGATTTTTTTCATGTGACATTAATAATTAATGTGAAATGCACTGTTTGTCATAATCAGACAGCTGTTTTTTTTAATACCTATACTACGCGCGCGAGTTTAATGCAGAGTGCCCAAGCTCTGAATTCAACTCGTACTTCATATTTTCATATAATTTATTTTTTGAGCATTCATTTTCCATGCTCCTAGTTCCTAAGTAAATTAAAAATTAAATGATCGTGTTTTTTATATTTACTTGTCCGATAATAGTAATTAAGTAATTGTGTAATAAAGTAATTTAGTAATAACTTAATAGTTATTAAGCAAAGAAGTAGTAAGTGAGTTAATATAAATTAAAATGTTTCAAAATTCACAATTCAAAATTCAAACGTTTTTTATTCAAATAAACTTTTACAAGTGCTTTCGAATCGTCGAATGAATCTACCACTGGTTCGGAATTCCATTCCTACCGAGAAGAACCAGAAAGAAACTCGGCGGTTGCTCTTTTGAAATATAAACGAGTTTGAGATATAAACGATGAAATTAAAGTCGGTTGTTTTTTTTTTTTCAGAAATATACTTAAATCAATCAATCATTATACATAGTCATACCAACAGAAGATTGGTTATTACAACTTACTACTATTGAATAATAGTTATTTGTTATACAAGAGTGAAAAGTTGTTTTTTAACCGCGTGCTCAATTTTGATGACCGAGCAAGCGAAGGATTCTAAAATTGAATCACGAGCGGAGCGAGTGATTCAAAAATTAGAATCCTGAGCGTGAGCGAGGGAATCAAAAGAGCACGAGGTGAAAAATCTTTTCACTCGAGTGCAACACGTAACTTTTCATCCCACCTCAGCGAGGAAATGACTAAATGCAAAAAAAATCACAAGGTAACTTTTCATCCCACCTCAGCGAGGAAATGACTAAATGCAAAAAAAATCACGAGATTAAATTCAATTCTGTTAATTTCTTCGTCACTAATGCTAGAATCACTCATTTTAGGTTTTTCACTTATTTTCAATTTTCTTGTTTTTAATCGGTTTTAATTTTAAACAATATGACGTGAAAGAAAATGGTGCGCGCAAAGCAAATTAAAAAAGTACACCAAGAAGGTTACGAGTGTGAGTTTTTAACAAATTAAAAACGATTGTATGGAAATTCAGCACCATAGAGGTACAAGTAAATAGGTTTTAATGATGTTTTGAATTCACAAACTTCATAGACGAGTGATATTTACTAACGTGCACACGATGTTCTCAATTCAATTTACTTTATAGAGCAAGATCCCAGAGCCGCCAGACCTTACTTATTTTCTGAGAAACAAAATGTGTGTAATATAGTAGCTTTAGTACGTAGATTTAACATACGCATACTCGCAAATTTAGGGCGACGGCCAATTTATAGTTATAAGGTGCTAAAGGTACGTAAAAACGTTGCTAACTTTACTTATTTTCTGAGTGCTGATTTTTATGTATGTTGTACAGAATATTGTTAATAATTAATAATCAATACTCCCAGACTCATGCCGTGGGCCGTTATTTCTGCCAGACACTTTAAAGGTCGCAAAAAAAAAACTTAACTTTACTTATTTTCTGAGTCTTCATTTTTATACACGATACTCAGGGAACTGTTTCAATACTATTTGCAAGCAGCCAGACTAATCTGATGGGCCAAACATCCGCCAGACTCCATTTGAAATTTCGCTGTGATAAAATGTTGGCCTTATTTACAAGGTTTTAGGGACCTTGTTCATTGTGTGGAGTAAAGAGAACCATCAATTATTGCAATACCTAAGCCTGTGTACGAAGAGCTTACGAAAATCCACAATAAAGAGAGTGAAATGAGGGTTGGAACCTTACATGAAGGTTCTAAGTTTTTGAAGTTAGGGACTTGAAAATCGGCATTAAGGTTATTAGTTTTAAATAATAATAACCTGTATAAGCAATTTTCTGAAAATACACCCTAAAAGGGGAGAAATGGGGGTTGGAAGTTTGTATGAAAATCCTATGTTTTTGAAGCTAGAGACATGAAAATCGGCACTTAAGTTTTTAGTTTTAGTTTGAAGTCAACGACTTTAAAATCGGCATTTAGATTATTCATTTTAAATAATAATAACCTGTATAAGCAATTTTTCGAAAATTCAGCCCAAAGGGAAATGGGAGCTAGTAGTTTGTATGAACTTTCATACAAACTACTAGCTCCCATTTCCCTTGTTTTTGAAGTTAGAGACATGAAAATCGGCATTTAACTTATTAAGTAGTTTTAAATAATAAAAACCTTCGTAAGCTATAGATAATATATTATAGCCTCTTTAGATATGCCTTTTGCAGCGGGAAAATTTTATAATCTCATAGGAAATCAGAAATTGTACGCGATCGAAGTCGCGGGCGACTACTAGTACTGATAAATATGTTTATCTATGCTCATATCTAAATCCGAAATATTATAAATGCGAAACTGTGTCTGTCTGTCTGTCTGTCTGCTACGCTTTCCCGGACCATCTTTTCAACCGATGTTGCTGAAATTTGGTATAGAGGTAGGTTATATCCCGGGGAAGGACATAGAAGTGACATGAGGAGATTCAGGCTGATGAGAGCTAGACTTAATCAGCTGTGAAGTCCTAGAGCAAAATGTGTTCAATTCAATACAAAAATATATTTGTGAAATCTACAACGTGACCTGAATAATGGACGTATATGCTGCCAGGCTTCAAGTGTTTATAAAGGCTTAAACGGTTTCCAACGTAAATGAAAAATGTAATCACAAGAATGTTACTTTTCTTTACATCACCCACGCGGAAGGGCTATCCCGAAAAATATCTATATAAATATCCGCTTTTATTATCTTAATATTTAAGTATATTTCAATGATAATAATGATGAAAATTAAATCTAATAATTAAATTAATGATGAAAATTAAATAATAAGTTTGGTAATTCCTCATCTAGCCAATCCTGTAGGGCTAGCATGCACACAACGAGTTATGTCTACCCGTTATCTCTATTTGTCTACCAAACCTAACATGGTTACTACTACCTAACTCGTTACGTCAAAAGTAAAGATGAGAGTAATATTTATTATCTGTGGTATTTTTCTCTACGAATCTTTACATGCCGAATAATTTTTTCTTGTAATATACCGCATTTTGTGCATGTTAGGGTAAACGAAACAGCTGGCAACGACAACATCTCTATCTCTCTCTCGTCGCGAGATAATCTCGTTGTGTGCATGTTAAGCACATTGGTGTTGAATATTCAAATCTTTATCGTCGTCAATATCATTGGTAAAATCTTCATCTGTAAAAACAAATAAAATAATAAAGTTTAGAATAGCTTCAAAATTTATAAAACAATTTGAAGTGAGAGTAAAATACCTGATTCTACTTCAAGGCATTCTCTTACAAAACTCGGTACATAATTGGAACCCATATCCCATCGAACCAGTTTAAATGGTAATTGTTGTTTTGCAACATCCATCCGTTATTTTCAAGTTTAAAAATTATAAGTTCTGTCAAATAAGCATTATTCCAAAAGCTGCTTATATAATTCACTGCCGAAACTGCTGCAGAAGCTCACTTTTACACGGTGGTACGTTGCTCTTATCAAAGTTCTTAACATTCTTGCGACTATAATATATAGCTTAAGAAGGTTTTTATTATTGAAAATTACTTAATTACTTAAATGCCGATTTCCATGTTTTCAAAAACATAGCACTTTCATGCAAACTACTAACTCCCATTTGACCCCCTTAGGGCTGAATTTCCGAAAAATTGCTTATACAGGTTATTATTATTTAAAAATAATAATCTAAATGCTGATTTTAAGTCCTTGACTTCAAAAACTTAGAAACCTTCATGTAAGCTTCCAACTTCCATTTCACCCCCTTTAATGTGGATTTTCGTAAAACTGCTTATACAGGTTTTTATTATTTAAAACTAAAAACTTAAGTGCCGATTTTCATGTCTCTAGCTTCAAAATCATAGGATTTTCATACAAACTTCCAACCCCCATTTCACCCCTTTTGGGGTCGATTTTCAGAAAATTGATTATACAGGTTATTATTATTTAAAACTAATAACCTCGAAGCTGATTTTCAAGTCCCTAACTTCAAAAACTTAGAACCTTCATGTAAGGTTCCAACCCTCATTTCACCCTCTTTATTGTGGATTTTCGTAAGCTTTTCGTACATAGGCATACTTTCGTACATAAGATATTGCAATAATTGATGGTTTTCTTTACTCCACACAATGAAAAAGGTCCCTAAAACCTTGTTAATAAGGCCAACATTTTATCACAGCGAAATTTCAAATTGAGTCTGGCGGATGTTTGGCCCATCAGATTAGTCTGGCTGCTTGCAAATAGTATTGTAACAGTTCCCTGAGTATCGTGTATAAAAATGAAGACTCAGAAAATAAGTAAAGTTAAGTTTTTTTTTTGCGACCTTTAAAGTGTCTGGCAGAAATAACGGCCCACGGCATGAGTCTGGGAGTATTGATTATTAATTATTAACAATATTCTGTACAACATACATAAAAATCAGCACTCAGAAAATAAGTAAAGTTAGCAACGTTTTTACGTACCTTTAGCACCTTATAACTATAAATTGGCCGTCGCCCCAAATTTGCGAGTATGCGTACGTTATATCTACGTACCAAAGCTACTATATTACACACATTTTGTTTCTCAGAAAATAAGTAAGGTCTGGCGGCTCTGGGATCTTGGACCATTATCCTCTAGAGGATAATAACGGCTTTTACCATCAGATATCGAAGAGTAAAAATACTCTTTCCGAGATGGTGGGATGAAAAATAATTTTATTCAATAGTAGTAAGACAAACAGACTGTTTCGATGTGCCTAATATAATTATTATAGTAGGCACATCAAAACAGTCTGTTTGTCTTTGTTACGACTTTTTTCTTCATAAATAAAAATACGATGTCGTAACTCAAAATTTTCATTACTTTATAAAGTGAATGGAACTGCCATATTTCCATGTTATAATTTTTTGAGTGCCCAAAGTTTGCTTTTATTTGTAACTTACGAAATGGCTGAATGGCTTTTAACGTCCTGGTTGACGATTTCTTGAAAAGGACCTTCAAGACAGGAAATAAAGTAAATAAAAAAGCCGTTATGGACCGCGGCTTAAAGCTTTATTTCTCGCACATGTTTTGTTTTTTTTTATTTTCAAAACAAAACATACACACGTATGTTTTGTTTTAAAATGGTAATTAGAAAGATTTCAATTATATAGTGCGCGCACGAGTTGAATGCAGAGCAAATGTATGGTGACACATACATTTACTCTGCATTCAACTCACGCGCGAACTGTATAAACCGCAGCGGTATGCTATTCATACAGTGAACCGACGTCCATACAAATTGGAAACTGTTAACAATATTAATATGCAACTTCTTTCGTAATATCATGTATTTATTCGCAAAAATACGTACTTTACCAATAAGTATACGCGCACACACTGGCACCATAGGATTTAACGTCGTTCCTGTCCAACGCGGAAGTTTTGCGCAAACGTTTTGTGCTGTCTGGTATCTACAGTACAGTACAGTATTTTTGTTATATTCACCGAAACACCGTTTTTTGTGCAGTTTTTAAGGCCTAGCCTCATACAGAGGCGGGCCGGCGCGGCACGTAGCTGCAAGTATTCTTTGTACAATTATGTCACAGAGCATCTCCGTGCCGCGTCGCTTAAGTGGGCCCAGCTCCACACAAACTCATACAAAGAATATTTGCCGCTACGTGCCGCGCCGCGCCGTACATCTGTAGTGGGGCTAGATATTAAAAATTCAATTTTTTACTTAGGTACATACATTGACATACGCACAAGGACCTTTCAGAGCAAATGCAATTTAATCTTTGTAGGGTCAAGAAAACTTTACAAATCGAAGAAAAGCTTTTATGGCGTCCCAAAAGACCCTTCAAGGGTACGTGGACGTTATATTTATAGCGTACTGAGTGGGAGTTGGTTTTACCCAAGCTCTTTCAACGGTCCAGTTGTGTTTTATTTCGGTATCATTGTTTTTTGGATGAACTATCTTAAAAAAGGTGCTACGGAATTAAGGTAACTTTATCTTGGATGTGCCATGATCAAAGAAATGTAGAAAAGGTAGGTTTGCATGCTAGAATGGGCCTCCTGTTTTACCCCAATAATAATTGGGGATGATCATGCTACACTGTGTATGGGCTGTACCTACGCGGCCTAGCATAATCATCCCATTTGGTTCATACTGAAGGAAAGTCTGACTTATATATCAACATATAGGTCAAACCACGCGGTCTGATCTAGATTCTACATCTATACTTCTGTACTAATATTATAAATGTGAAAGTTTGGACGGATGGATGGATGTATGTGTGCATGGATGGATGGATGGATAGACGGATGTTTGTTACTCAATCACGTCCGAACGGATCTGGATGAAATTTGGCACAGAGATAAATAATTATAGTCTGGAATAACACTTAATATACTTACTTTTTATCTCGGAAAATTAAAGAGTTCCCGAGGGAACAAAAAACCTCAATCCACGCGGACGAAGTCGTGGGCATCAGCTAGTTTTATAATAGTTTTCTTAATACTTAAAGCAGACCGTAAGTACTATTATATTAAAAGATAAGTTTTTTTTAATTTATCACTTATCACTGTATTATCACTGTACTTGTCTGCAATCAAACTAGCTGGCAACTGATGATGCATCCTAACGTGGAGCGCGTGTACTTCGAAGATGCCTTAATTCACTCTTGATTTGAAGATATTAAAACATGGTACTATTTGAAAGAAGAACATTAATTTTGAATTGACCCCGGGGTGGGAATAGGTGATGGATCATGGAATTAGGATTTTGGATTTCAAAAATGGCTATAAAAGTCACCTTTCCAAACAATTATTCTCTTTAAACAAACTTGTAACGAAAATAAGTTAGAAATATAAATTAAAATGGACTACACGTAACATTATGAGGCAAGTTTTGACAGTCCGGGGTGACCCCACATATTGTTGCGGTAAAATATGACTGCGACCCTAAAGTTTTGTAAAAGACTAATGCTACAACTTTCCATACTCGCAACTTACTATAGGTTAGGCCTTAACTGTGGATAAATCAATCCGATTCAACTGAGTTAGCCGTGGCTTAGTTTCTTCTCTTCTCTGGCTCTTCTCAGTACAAGCTACTTTCAGAACCGGTTGTAGAGTCAAAACATGACTTATCATAAAAGACACGTCTTGTATGTCCTATATGAAATAAACAAATTGAGTATTGGGTTGAGACCTATTTGGTAAGTATATTGGATAACTTGGATGATGCTGTCTAAGGTGGCAGCGGTCTAACCTGGTAGGTTCTATTGTCTAATTTTCTGGTTTGGTGGAGGCTTCGGTCGTAGCTTACATGGTTACCACCCTACCGGCAAAGGTTTGCTACCAAGCGATCTAGCGTTCCGCGATCTCTAGCGATCCCACATTCGAAACTACTTAATCGTGTGTTTTGTACTTTAAGATATTCCTACCAAAGCATTGGTTTCCAATTAAAAGTCACTGGAATGAAAGTCAACGTATAAATAGTTTTAGTAGGTATTTCTTATTCCACTCCGAGCATTTAACAGTTCGTAGAGCTTGCAAAGTAAAGGAGGCACGGCTGGATGGACTCAGGGCTGTCACTATAAAAGCAAAAAAACGTAGTATCTACAATAGCATCATCATTATCATATGCATAAGGGCAACTTTTAGAATTTGTAGTATAGGTACATTGGTTTAGCACGATTAATATTTTACATACTTAGCTCCTTATTGTTTGATTATACTTACCTACGTACTCAGAATTAGTCTAGTAACCAGAACCACCTTCTACCAGAATACCACCTTTCTTACACGAATAGGTTCTATTAGATTTACTTTATCCTTTTATCAGTCTTATTCTACGTAAAAATCACGTTTTCAGCTGCCATATCCATCATTAAGAGGTTATACTAAGATTAAGTAATAATTACTTAATTATTTTTCAATTTTGATTAAATTTCAACTACCTGAAATAAAATTGCGACAACCCTATGTAGTTTGAAAGGAAACGCTCAGGATCCTAGTTACGACGACAGTGATTCCAAAGGCGTAGACACTTCTAGAACTGTAGAAAACCGACAGTAAAGAGATTAAATTATAGTATTTTCTAGTAAGTGTTATTCATTAAATTTATTAAGGAAATAGACAGAGATGAGATATCATTGAATCCATATCTATACAAATATAACAATCCTAGGAAGAACATAGGCTACTGATTTTATCCCGGAAAATTAAGGAGTACCCGCATGAATTTAAAAAAAAATTATCCACGTGAACGAAGGCGCGGACATCATCTAGTATTGGTATATTGTATTGGCTGAATTTATGATACCCTTGGAAATATTATATTTTAAATTATACTGCGTATTATACTGTTTGAAGACTAGTAGTTTTTTAGCGAGCAAACGAGCAGGCGGATCACCTGATGGTAAGTGACGTTAAAGTTAGGAGGTCCGGCTTTCTTGTAGGGTTCGATCATCGATCACGCACTTCGAACTTTTATTTCATAGTTATGTGCATTTTAAGCAATCAAAATCACTTGCTTCCTTTCTTGAAACAGGAACTATGGTAATACAGTAGGTACAACAGGAACATATAAAACGGCAAACCATTTCTCTAAGCATTTAACAGTTCATTACCTTTAATCATCCCTTTTCCTTCGTACTTGCCAATCAACACACGCACCTATCGACGTAGGTACGATAAAACGAAAAGGAAAATTCTCGGTAGAGTATAGATTAGAGTAATTTCCAATATATCATTTTCTTCTAAGATAATAGGCATCCCTTGGCGAAAGATAACGAACTGCGGGACTTGATCTCAAGGAAGTTTTCGTCAGTGGTTTACCGTTTTTGAGGTTCGTTATGTGGTGGTACGTTTTCATCCTTATTTGTTACTTACGTTGTTTCCTAATTGCTGCCTATGTTTCAGAAATAAATTTGATTCCAACTACCTGGATGTCTAGTAAAACAAATAAAACTATGCGTGGACCTTAGAATGGATTTCTCCAATAGTGAAAATGTCCGAGCCTTAATTATGCATATTATTTATACCAGTGACTGTCCGCGGCATTCCTCCCTTGCGAATTTCGAAAAATCCGTCCTTATTCCTTGTCTTCTTGACCATAAAGGGAAAATTTAAGCTTTTTAGTGTCAACATGGGCTGGGCGTTGAACTGTCAGGCAGTAATTGAGTTGTGTGAGTCAGAACTTTTCTTTTTTAATTTATTGTATACCAGCTTTTGCCCGCGGCTTCGCTCACGTTAAGTTAGATTTTCATACAAATTTCAAATCCCCTTATTGGTTGAATTTTCAAAAATACTTTTTTAGCGGATGCCTACTTCATAATAGCTATCTGTATGCCAAATTTCAGCCCAATCCATCCAGTGGTTTGAGCTGTGCATTGATGGATCAGTCAGTCAGTCTGCAGTCACGTTTTCCTTTTAGACAATACTAGCAGACTAGCACATGCCCGCGACTTCGTCCGCGTGAAATAAGTAATTCCCACGGGAACTCCCTAATTTTTCGGGTTAATATATAGCCTATGACACAAAATCGGCTCTGTAGATCCAGAGATTACCCTCTACAACCTCACAAACTCACAAACTTTACCTCTTTATAATATTAGTATAGATTCAGATTGATATCATGCAGGCAGCCTTGAGTGAGAGCTTGTTTAACTATCGAAACTTATTTTTAACACTGAATAAAAATACAAGCTGCTGACAATGCAATATCCCCTGAACTTGCATGAAGTGCCAAAGTTTCCCTTGAAACTTTAAAAGCGATAAAGAAGTAAGAATAAAATGCAATTTGCAAGGAGAGGGGCAATAATGGCCTGACGCCAGCACATCTGTCGCCGATTGTAAATGTCCAATTATTGCACTGTCTTGAGATAAACATCTGAGTTTCTCATTCTCGTTTTGGAGTGCTAAACAAAGCTTTCTCATGTAATTATCTGTCCCGTTAACCTATGTGAGCGACGAAAGCGACGCGACTCAACGCAACGTCATTTGACTTTATAGAAAATGGGGGATGCCCCGTCGCTCACGTCCGCAGGAACTACCTTCTACCTCCCTGCACGTGTCCCCTGGGTGGTGCTAAACGAGCGACGAACTTGCAGTTATATGTACCTACTAAACGCCATACGATTAAATATGTAAAAAGAAAATGATAAACTTATCTATGCGACAACGTAGGCCAGGTGAAGAGTCAGCTATTGTTTAATATTTCGCGTCACGTCGCGTCGTTTCGTATCGCTTTTGTCGCTCACGTAGGGCAATGCCTAGATATAATATTACTAGCTGATGCACGTGACTTCGTCCGCGTGGTTTAAGTTTTTGATTCCCGCGGGAACTCCTTAATTTTCCGGGATAAAAAGTAGACTATGTATGGTACCCATACCAAAAATCACGTCGAACCGTTGTTCCGTTGCGGCGTGATTGAAGGACAAACCAACAAACCAACAAACAAACACACTTTCGCATTTATAATATGTCGAACTTATTGTGTTTGTGCAGGTGAAGGCGGATCGATATCAATCTTTATTTTTTAACAATAAAATCTATAATTGTTTTTTTTATTCCACTATACAAGTAAGCCCTTGACCGCGACCTCACCTGATGTTAAGTGATGATGAAGTCTAAGATGGTAGCGGGCTAACCTGTTAGGGGTATGGCAGTTATATTAAACCTATACCCCTGGGAATGGAAGGAAACAACAACAATACATTACATCATTAGGTAATTTATTAATTAAACTCAACAATAATCCACAGTTAAAATAATCTATATACTTTTAACGAAATATAGCATGATTCATGCATACTTATTACTTTCTATGGCACATTTTTTTTACATAATTAAATATTATTATTATATTTCATTATTATTTATGTAAATTAAATAAAGAATATTAATATTATGATCTGTTTTATTAGGTCGTTATTACTTCTAGGTTAAGTGCAGTAAGCCAGGAAAAGATTTGTTACTATAGTTAAATATATTATTACAGATTTTAATTAATATAACTATTTAAGTAGATATTTAATTATAGAGAAGTTGAATAAATAAAAGGCTTAGTACAATCAGCACCCTTACGTGATTTTAGTAAAATAGTTAAGGTCCTTTTGGGCGAGAGTGTGTGCGTGAGCATGTTTGTGTGTGTGTGTGTGTGTGTGTGTGTGTGTGTGTGTGTGTGTGTGTGGGTGGGTGCGTGTGGGAGTGTGTGCATGAGTGTGTGTCTATTAATGTGCGTGTATTTTAGTGTGTGTGCTGTAGGTATTTCTATTTTGAGTGTCAATGCACACGAGTATAGTACTCTGTGGTCAATGCGTGTGTGTGAGCATGTGTGTGCGTGTTTGTGTGTGTGTGTTTGTGTGTGTGTTGTGCTATGCGTGTGTTTGGCTGAGTGGGGTGTATCTTAGAACTTAGTATATTTTAAGTAGTGAAAGGTGTCTGTGTAAAGTACTTCAGTGTGTGTGTGTGTGTGTGCGTGTGTGTGTCCGAATATTTATCAAAAATGCTGATTGTATGATTGATGGTGTACAAAGTGTACATAGTACGTTTTTTATGGAATAAAAGACGAGAAGAAACACTGTACACATTATAAAAGTAAAAAGGTAACACGACTTAGTATTGTTAAAGTTTACAAGATCAGAACCCTCAATTTATTTGAGACCTATATAATAATAATATAAAAGTAACAGTTTCATTTTGTTTTTAAATTCAGGTTATTAATAATTATTATTAATTACCTATAGGATTATGTAAATAAATAATTGAGTTCAGTTACTCTTTACAATCTAACGTGTTAAAACTAGATTAACTCTAGTATGATTGGTAAAAAAAGGCAAAGTTAGTCTCATTCTAAACTCATTATTACATATTTTATGGATTTCAGCCTCAAAATTAACTAGTTAACATTATTATTTAAAATTAATAGTTCATATCAATACTTTTACGTTAATCATTATTGAAACATTAAGGGCCAGTTGCACTAAAGGTGGTTACCGTTAGATTACAATTTTACCATTAAAGAAAGCCATAGTGGCTTTACCAAAGTCAGGGTTCTTTATTTAATTATTATTTAAAGTACCTTAAAAATGAAGGCAGGCATTCGACTCATGGATCATGAATTTAACAAGTAATACGGAAGTACGTAGTATTATTAATTTAATACTTGGGTCACACAGTTTTCTTGTGTTTTTGTAGGCAAGTTTAACTGTAACGATAACTTTCTGCCGTGAAACTGACCCTAAGTATCTATTAATTGAAGAAATTTAACACGAAAAAATAATAATCTAAGACTAGACCGACAGTCGACTAATTTGCCATAAAATACACTGTAATAAATACTTATCATATTAGATTTTGAATAGTTTATTAATGTTGATAATGAAGAAGAAAACGATTAACCTAATAGCAGGATAAATTAAAAAAATTCACAAAATAATATAATAATTAGATTATTGTTAAAAGTTTCGTTTAAACCTATTTAAACTTAATTTTTTTTTTTGCTTAGTCAATCACCACGGAAATAAAATTATTTTCATTTTGCAAAATATCGATTTCGATTATAAAAAATTCATTCGATTCACAATTTATTCGCGATTCTTATATGCTAATTAAATTATTTTAAAATTAATTACGTTAGCTAGCAGGCACTTAATCCTCGGTGCCAGTTATCCATTGAAGGTATTTAAATGACCTGGACTGGACGGGAGGAGCTTTCGACTCGTTCCAGGTACGTTGTATGTAAGGTGCCGTTTGTTCTCTGGAATAAAAATAGTTATTTTGATTATCTCTACATTTTCATAGTATTTTTTTTTTCTATAAAATAAAACTCACCTAGATTCAGCAGAGGTACGGGCGTGATAAGCTGGCACATTGGGGTTATGGTAGGTCTTTGGATGCATATTGGCATTCAACGTGTGACTTTGCACTGGAGGGTGTTCAGATGATAGTGGTGATTGGTAACTATTCGGATTGTATCGGTCAACTGATACTCCTCTTGTTCTTTCCCGAATTGCATCCACATTTTTTCTTGCATAGGAGCTTTGCGGGCGCCCGCGTCCGAGAGTATTGGTCTTTGGCCACTCTTTGGATCCAATAGGTTCGGGTTCATAGCTTGTTTCTCGCCAGGAACGCGGCCTTACCGTCTGAGTCCAACTTGGTGTCACTGTTTTTGTTGAATATGTGTTGTATCCGGTAGCATACTTAGGGTCCTCTTCCCAAGGCGGTTTCACCGAAATATGTTCAGTTTGTGTCGTTGTAGTTTGAGAAGTCTTCTCTGTGAACTCCCTTAGTTCTTTGCGCCACTGAGGCTCTACCGTTTCAGTTTGTTCGTTGTTATCGTAGTAATATTGAGGAGAAGGATCAGGTTGGGCTTGGTACTTTGTTTCACTCGGTATGTATGTTGATTCCGGTACAGATATGTAACGTCTTTCATATTCACTATAGTATGTTTTGCGGCCAGGCAATATTTGAGCATCAGCACTTGATATTGGTTTTACAAATGATTGGTTTGGAGCTGGAGGAATATATGCTGTAGGTGGTGGTTTTGAGCATTTACTTGCTGGTTGTTTCGGTTTCCAGGATTGATTAGTGCTAGGAGTGTAAGCGGTTGCAGGTGGTGGTTGGTAGAAATTTTGCTTTTCTGCTACATAACTAGAATCTTGTTCCCAAGGTGGAGGAACGTAAGATGAAGAAAATGGTTGCGTCGTTTTCTGGTAGCTTTCGCTCGACTCTTTAGTTAATGTTGAATACTGATTATATTGGGCAGCAGGTGTTGGTTTTGAGTCGAAAGTACTGCTAACCCAACTTGGCTTTGGAGTATAACTTGGGTAAGAATTCTGTTCAAAATTGGTTTTACTACTTTTAAATGACTGTTTACTGGTATCCGTATAAGCTGGTTGAAACTCTTGTTTCGGTGTGTATTGGGGTTGGATATAAGTTTGGTACTGTGGTTGCGCTTGTGGTTGTGGTTGTTGTTGGGGTTTTGGTTTATATTGGGGTTGTGGTTGAGACAATTGACTAGGCATGACTGGTGTGGGCGTTACAATATTGGAGGTGATATTTTCTTCTCTTTTGCTTTGCTGATACCATTGTTGGTTCTTGGTGATGGTACTGGGTTTAACGTTGCTCACAGTCAACACCTCAGATTGTGGTTCTTGGGGCCATTGGTTCTGTTCGTAACTTTGATTGCTGTACTGATAATTGTTTTGATATATATCGGGTTGCTGTACAGGTATTTGACGATCCACACTAAGTCTATCTAGAAGTAGACTATGTCTCCTTTCTGATTGTGGTTCTGGGGTATATATTGGTTGATATTGAAATGGTCTAGAAATCGGTTGAGGAGTCGATAAAATACGATCAGGGGGAGACATATTAGGAGGTACGTAGTAAGGGTTCACACTTGGCATAGTAGTTTCGGCTTGTTCGTATGCATGATCGAGTGTTTTTGTAGTACGGTTCACAGTTACAATGTTTTCAATTCTGTTGTAATTAGTCTGAGTACTCAATGCTCCAGTTGGTTCATCTTTCGTCCTGGTTATTATTTCCGTGTGACACTTTTTAATTATTTCTTGAGCTGGTCCGATTGGTTTAATCTCCACATCTTCCACTTTTTCGAGAGGAATCGATGGTTCTCTGAAAGATACTTTTGGCTCCGACTGGAACGTTATTTTAACCACACGTTCCTGTTCATCTGTCTTTTGATTAGTTGTATCTTCTTTTGGCGCAGATGTGTCTGAGGATGGTTCCTGATTAGAACCAGCCTTTTCGCTAGATTCACTCGCTTCCTCTGTATTTTTGGTTTTTTCTTTTATTAATAATTCTGTACTTTCATCATTAGTATCTGCTGCGGTCGATTTTTCTGTCAATTCGGTTTTTACTGGTACATCTTGGGCTTCCTCATATTCTTCCTCAGCCTCCTCTTCTGGTTCTTCTTTTTCTTCGGAAGGAAGAGCTTTATCACTTTCTAGTGATTGCTCAATGTCTTCATCTTGTTTCTCGACTTTACGAACTTCTTTATTTTGTATTTCATCAGCCTCTACTTCTTCAGCTTCCACTTCTTCAGCTTCAACTTCTTCATCTTCCTCAGGTTCTTCAGTGGCTTTTTTACCCTCTACTTTCACGTTTTCTTGTTCCTCTTCTTCATTTTCTTCTTCTACTACTTCTTCTTCTTCTACTTCTTCCACCTCTTCTTCTTCATCTGCGTCAGCTGTTGTTTCTAATATATCATTGCTGTCCACATCATTAGATTGTTCTGTTTCCTTATCTTCAACTTTCTTTAGAACAATAACTTGCTCAACTTCAACATCACCATCTTCTGTTTCTTCTTCTACCTCTTCTTCCTGCTCTTCTTCAGGTTCTTTATCCGTGGATTGAATTACGACAACCTTTTTAGTAGTACTTATTTCAGATTTTTCTTCTCCACTAATAATATGTCCGTTTTCTTTAATTTCAGTCTTTTTGGACTCTCCTTCACTTTCAGTGGGCTTGCTTTCAGATAATTCTTTTGTAACAATGGTAGACTCTTCCACAGAGCCTTCCTCATATTGCTCACTTTCGTTTTCTTCAACAACTACATCTTCACTTTCCTCTTCTTGCTCTTCGATTTCAACTGTATCATCCTCTTCTTTTGGCAAAGTCCGGGTTTCCGTTTCAGTTTTTATCTCAGTTTTTCCATCTATAGTGGTTTTCGTAATAGTTGTTTTAACTTCTTCTACTGTACCATCGGGCAATGTTTTCTTAACCACTTCTACTTTAGTTTCAGTCTTAGCTGAGGACTTTTTTGATGGTAACTTAACAACTACTGCCGCTTCAGTATCTCCGTTTTGGTTTGTCTCATTTTCTGAAGTCTTGGTTTGTTTTTTGACAATTTTGACTTTCTTCTGAAAAAAAACACAAGTCAAAATGAAATAAATGAATTTTAATATACAATATCAACATTGTATCAAATTGAAAATTTCAATGGTTAGTGACATTTGCAGTTCAAACTCAATAAGATTTTGGTTAAAGTGATTAAAATAAGAGTTAATTATTAAACTCACAATAAGGTTAGTGAATTATTTAGAGATCTTTTATGCGATATAGTGTACACGTATAACATACAATGCAAATAGACATATAAATATAAATATAATAAGTGCACAGTAATTTCAAATCGACCTGTTCAGTATCATGTGTTATTATTTCTTGTGATGGTGAAGATGTTTGCGCGACGGGATTTTTTTCAATACTAGTAGTAGTATCCATGAAAAAATCTGAAGTTGGTAAATTGCTATTGTTTTGGCAAATGGTGGTATTATTTTGTAACTGTTTAGGTTTATTTTCCGTTAATTGAATGTTTCCTTGAGGTTCCATAACAAAATATTCAGCATCGTAACTTTTTTCAGGTAATATGACTTCAGTATCACCATCGCTTCCATAGTTAGTTGTTTGAATCGAAGACGAGTTATTTGATGCACTTTTATAATCTTTTGTCAGTGATGCTCCATTATTATTATTTAAAGATGGTTTAAGTATACTTTTCCATGCATCGGTATTAGGTTTATCATCAGATATAAGTAAAGACGGCGCTGCAGCTATGTTTTTCTGTAGATTAGTTGCTTTTGAAGGATCAGGATTACTTCTAGATCTTAATAAAGATTTGGGGTTCGCTGGTAAAGGGAATGTTGGAAAAACTTGTACTGGTAAACAATTGAAATTAGGTATTGCACTTGGGTGTAACTGAGGCGGTGGTGATTGTATGGATTGCAGTTGCATCTCAGGGACTCCCTCATTCATAGCATTCCTCATCAACCGTTGGGCCATACGCTCTGATTTGATCTCAGAGAGATCTAGCCCTCCTGGCGTGTATGTGAATGGCTTACGATCTTTATTCATTGCGCCGAACAATGCTGACGGAGGATTCATATTGCTGAAAGGAGTTTTTACATTATGATATCAAAACTATTTTATCTATCTCAACGTATATAACGCCCAAAGCTCAAACACTATTTGGCAAATTGACAAGATCAGTAAAAAAAAGATATAACATACTCACTAGAGCCGGCGTTATGGTAAATTATGATATTTACTTCCTCAATAAATAATGGCGTTACTTGTAATATTTTGAGCTTTGTGACAAATGGCACTGAGACGGTACAGTTCACTTCAATGTTTATTAATTTTCACATCACTGCACTTTGAGAACGGTTTGCCAAATTTTGTGATGGAACATGCGGATTAATGGTCGCAGCAGTTAAATATAGCCTAGCGATAGTGGATGGGTTGGTACATTTGAATCCCGAGTGTTGCGCGCGGTCGGCGCGTACGCCGCCTGCCGCCTACTGCCGTCTGCGCGCTGCCGCCATGTATTTTGGTCTTGACTCGCGACCCCAATATCGAAAGCTTCGTCTACAATTTGTCTTGGGCAAATCGTCACAACAACTTGTGTTTCTGCAACTTCCGAATTCATTACTAAAGCTTTAAACAGCATTCTTCACTCGTCGCTTTCAAATCCAAGGATTTGTTTCTTTGCAGCGCTGTTCATACTTATTTTTAGCTATGCCTCAACCAAAACTGTGGATTAACCGACCTTTTGATTACCGAGTGGGTATAAGACTAATTTAAAGATTAAAAATGAATATACAAATATAAATATAGAATTAACTTTGAGTTCAGGTAGAAATTATGTCACTTTTCTTCAGTAGAATCATGTACTCATTACAAATGTATGGAATTCCATCCAATTAACAATTCTGTGACAGTGAAAATGAATTTTTAATATTATACATAATCATATTGTTAGCATTGGCGTAAGTCCAAAATGATAAGAATCTGCACAACATAATAACAAACTCAATTACACATTTAGGACCGATTTCATTTTTGTCTTCCATTTTTCTCTTCTTCAACATAAGTACGACAAATTGTTTGCAAAAATAAAAATTTATTTACTTCTTATTTCTGATTATCGTCAATAATAAACGTTAAATATTGTACATTACTTCTCTAAAATTTATATATTTTATATAGCTTACCGTTACATTAAATTAAAAATATTTACCTATATATTACATAATGTATCATATAAATACATAGTATAAGTATAATCTTAAAGTTTTAATCAAACATTTAACATAGTATAGTTAGTCAATTAAGATAAATATAAGACGAATGTATGTGTAGACTTACTGTTATTTCCGTCTCTGCAGACGATGTTTTAGTTGCCATTCTGAAACAGAGATAAAGTTCATTAAACTTGGTAAAATCTATCTAGATACTTATATAAAAAAACTGTAACTGGACGTTTACTATACATAAAATATTTTTTTTAAATATTGATTGGAGAAACCTTTACTACTTAGAGATCCTAAATCATTTTTTTTTTTGCCTGCAGTCTGACCGTCCGTCTGTTCGCGCATCACGCCGGAACTACTGAACGGATTCGGATGCGACTTAGTATACTTATAGCTTACACTCAGGGTCAACATACAGGCTACTTTTTATCCCGAAAAACTAAAGGGTTCCTTCGGGTGAAAGTTTTAATTAAAAGTCGATTTTACGCCAATCTCCAAATAGATCAAATCTGTACCGATTTTAACTTCTTAATATTAAGAAAAAATTCTAAATCATTTTAAATAATATAATGATTTTATTATTTTTCTTTAGAAAGTTAATGCTTCTAGAAATGCTTCATGAATTTCGTTAAGATCAGACCTAGTAGAGATGGCTCTCCCCATTGATTCGCTGTTACCCGTTGAGGGTAACAGCAAATCAATGACTTTTAACTAAGTAAATAAGAACATGCTGTAGCATATAAGGTATAATATCTATCTCTCCGAGTGATGCTGGGACGGGTCAACTAGTGTAGGTATAAATTTCAGTTTGAATTGTTTGAAAGAGGAAGGAAAATGATACATGACACAATCACATCCAAAAATATAAAACAGATACATACATACATAGGTACACTAGCTAATGCCCGCATCTTCGTCCGCGTGGATTGAGGTTTTTTGGTTCCTGCGAGAACCTTTGATTTTCCGGGATAAATAGTAGGCTATGTGCTATTCCAGACTATAATCTATCTGCCAAATTTCATCCAGATCTGTTCCAGCCGTTCTGGCGTGACTGAGTAAAAAACATCCATCCATCCATCCATCCAAACTTTCGCATTTGTAATATTAGTATAGATAGCATTATAAATAGTCCGCCTAAAACCTAATACCTTAATATGTTATGTGATATCTGAATACACAACATCACAATATCGGTGACAATAAATAACGACCAATTATTTCGCATACCATTGTACAAATAACAACATTAATAGCATAATTGGACAAATAGATCGAACATATAAACTACTTGCGCAGCTATTGTTCGTGCCAAAATACGTAAACTCCCAGATTTATGAGTACAATAATTCTGGATGTTACAGTACCTTTTAGCCCATAATTATAGTACCTACCATCTTAGCTCCAATAGTTTTCTACGTATACATCATTATTCCAATAGTTTTCATTGTTGTTTTGCACTGTCTATTAGCTACGCGGTATTTATTATTATACGCTACGCGGTCTCCACTGTGGAACGCGTGTGTCCCAACAGCCATCAGTTCTGCTACAGACATGGCCTGCCCACTGCCACTTCAACTTATATAGATTATAGACACGACAATTTACTAATTTTATATCTAGTTAGTATTACTCTTAAAAAATTATCATAGTGTTAGTTTGGGCTTAAAAAAACAATCATATAAAATTTAACATTATAACAAAAAAATGATAACAACATTACATAAAAAATAGTAAGTAATAAATTAATAGTAGGAAAAAAAGCAAAAAAAAATCATCATTATCATCCGTTGTGCATCCACTGTTCGACATAGGCCTCTTTCAAGTAGCAAAAGTAAGTAGTAAAAAAAATGCAAGCCCAGTATTCATTTAGTTATACCACTACAGCCCATTAACGTCCCACTGCTGGGCACAGGCCTCCACTCTCATGGGAGAGAGGGTATTAGAGCTTAGACCCACCACGCTGCTCCAATGCGGGTTGGCGGACTTTAACGACTATTTTCATGTTAGTGATAATAACCGGGACCGACGGCTTAACGTGCTCTCCGAGGCACGGGGGTGAAACACCGGCAACTTCCTAACTCCGGGCTAGTACTGAGAATTTCTAGTCAAAAAAACCCAATACTCAATTATGGTCCGACCCGGGACTTGAACCCGGGACCTCGTCGCCCGCAGTCGAACATGCCAACCACTAGACCAACGAGGCATTTAGTTATAGGAATTTATTATTTATTTAACTCATTAGCATTATAGTTATTTAGTTAGTAGTTATTGGAAATAGGTATAATAAATCAGGTAGTTTGCAAGGCATGGAACTGCACGAAAACAAGTTAGTTAGGTACAAGAACAGTTCACAATTATTAAAAGGGTGCCGCCGCATCGAAAGCAGCAGTTTCTTACTAGAATACTTAAGTACCTTCAAGGCAAGAGTGAATAGGCATCTTCTAGGCAATCATTGCTTTGCACTAAGCATGATTGTCGTCAAGCGCAAGCCTATCACGCAATAAAAAATTAAAAATGGACAAAAACAAACACAGTCTCATTTATAACATTAGTAGAATGTTCTTCCTTTTGTAACATGGAATAATTTATTACATCACATCAGGTGAACGAGGTCATATTATCCGAATAATTTCGTTTTCGATGCCATCAAAGGTCCCCGCGCCATTGTTGAGGTTTCGATATTGCGATTTTAAGTCAATAATAAATTGGGAATGAGCGACAGTTATTTTCATAAAAGCATCAAATGAGTGCGACGAGTGATTCAATTATACTGTTTCCAATAGCGAGTAATTGTGGTTGCAAACATTATGTAGAGTTGACAATGCTCAGAATTATGGGAGCTTTATCAAACAGGTTTATACAGTAGTTATTTATTTATTTATTTAATGAATTATTTATTAATTATTATTTACTCTTATCAATGAATCGGATTTGCCTAAAGTGTTTTGGACCGGTTTCTCCATCTTCGAATAATTGACGAATTTTAATTTAATGTTAATAATATTAACAAATAGCTGATGCCCGCGACTTGACGCGCGTGGAACAAGTTTTTTTTTAATTTCCACGGAAACTCCTTAATTTTCCGGATAAAAGTAGCATATGTCACTCTCCAGGTCCTCAACTCAAACCACGTCGATCCGTTGCTCTGTTGCAGCGTGATTGAAGGACAAACCAACAAACAAACAAACTTTCGCATTTATAATATTAGTATGATACTCGTAGTATGATTGTTGTTTCAATCATAGATTTAAATTCGTCGGTTAAACGGGATTATCTGAGAATGCCATAATTTATGAACATTATGTAAAAATAATAATGCGAAACCGGGCCGGGTCGCTTGTAGCTTCTTTCTAGCTTTCTTCTTTCTGAGCAGTTAGTTTTCCACACTTATACTAGTAAATTTTTAACGATTTAAAATTAAAATAGTATTATAATAGTAGATTTTTAACGTACTATTAACTTTACTAACGGATTCTTAACGGTCCTATTACTGTAAATCCACGCTTATGTAGGCTCTAGAAAATTACTAAGTTTACTAAGAACTACACTGAAAAAAATAGCACGAAACTTTTTACTGTTTTGGCACAGTAAAATTTAATTCGGTTAAAAATACTGATTTTTTGTAAAAGTAATTGGTTACTGACAGTTCGTCGAAATGGGCAAAAAACAGTAAGAAGCTAATCAGTTGCTTCAATTGTTTGTACATTAATGTTTACTGAAGCAAACGGTTCTTTTTAAGTATTGCCGTTTTCAGAGCTTTACTGATATTGTAGCAGTTAATTTTACTGCTTCAGAACAGTTTTTTTAGAATATAGTTAGGAGCTAAACAGCTATTTTAATTGTTTGAACTTTAAAGTTTACTGAAACAAACAGTTCATACTAAGTATTACTTTCTTACTTACTGTCTTACAAACAGTAAGAATAGTCAACCGGTAAAATCTACTGTTATAACTCAACTGTTTTTCTTTCGGTTACTTGAACTTGTTTGGACAATAGGCTCCATTTTTACTGGCCAAAGCAATGTATATTACCGAAAAAGCAATTAGTTTTACTAATTTTTTTTTTCAGTGTAGCCTTGAGCCAATTAATCTGTTACCTCTGAGATCAGCTGATAACACAGACCATACAACCAATTACTACTCGGTGGCTGATAAGATCTACTGATTTAAACTAAAAACCAGGATTGTTTTACTTTTTCGAGGACTCTCCATGATGGGGTTTTTCTAAAAATTATTTTGATGCTTGAACCTAGTTCAACCAACATGAAACAGTAAGTCTCAATCAAAACATATTATGAAACCGTTTGAACTCGATTAAAAAGTAGCGTTTTCAGCACCCGTTACTCAGATTTCGATCCCGAAAAAACAAATCAAACGTGTCAGAGAGCATTAGGCAGCAATCCAACTAGATCCGACCATTAACCCGAACCCGTTATCTAGCTTTCATACACACTGACGCAAATGGGATCCGTGTCGTAATAAACCAGAGAGTTGCAATATTCTAGAGGTGATGATCTTTCACAAAACCGCCTCCACATGAAGCTGCAGATGCGTTACAGTATGGTTGTGTTTTGCTTCTTGCAACTCAATCGTACTTGACCATCGACTAACAGAACGGCGCCGTGAGAGTCAGGATGCCACAGCACCACGACCAAATAGTGTGCACAATGCACATCTTCATAAAACATTGCGTTGATTGCGTCATTGATCCAGTGACCAGCGCGTTCTTTCTTTCGGTTTATACTGTACGATTATATAATCATCATCATCATCATCTCAACCCATCGCCACATACACCAGGCTTCGACTCAGCACCGGTCCATCATCCTTAAAACAATTTAAATCGCCAAACTTAACACACCTTTAAAAAAATGAAGATTTCTCTTGCACGGAGTTCGATTTTTTCCTTCACCAAAGAATGTTATATTTAATTGTATAAAATGCATTCATATTATAGGTACCCAATTTTTGATTACATACTATATTAATATCTTATAAAAAGTGTAAAAAAATGTTTAATCAGGTTGATTTTATAAAATTAGGCGCTTCAATAAATCCGTCGTCCGTGCCACAGTACAACATTTTATATCAGAGTAAACACAGGCCTGATAGCGCCTGATTTGTATTAATTTTTCAAGTAATAAAACCTATCTATCAAGGAAACAGAAAACTTTTTAAATAGATTATCTACAAAAATACATAGATTTAAAATGGCCTCCATTTTAAATCTATGCAATAGTAGTTTATGCAACTGTCATATAATGAAGGGTATTAAAACACGAGTGTGAGTTTATGAAACGAGCGCAGCGAGTTTCATAATAGTAACGAGTGTTTTAATACCCGTGTTATATGCAGTTGCATACACTACTTTATCTTCACTAATGCAATTTATCAAACAACAAGAGTAAAAGCTGACAATAGTTTATCGCGTACGTGTATTGTCACAGTGAACTTGCCGCCATTAAAATCTAACCAATGAGAGCGCAGCTGCGCGCGCAGGGCCAATCAGGAGCAAGCGCGTGCTGTTCGTTTTTTATTTAATTGGCACAAGATCTTACCAAAGAGTTTTGTGTATGTAAGTTTAGTAGTTTCGACGAAGTTTTCACGTATAACCCAACTGTTTTCAAAAGCCAGCCTAATATCAAAATTTTATACAACTTGTATGAGGATTTTGACATAAGGCTCGCCAGGTTAATTGGTCGCGTTTTATTGATGTTATAATGAGATTTTACGATATCGATGTGGATATTATACCATCATGTGAAATTGCTTAAATTGAGTGTTTTGTTATCTGCGCTATAACAGTAGTAATTATAAGTCAAGTATTGGAAACATAAGTAGAATGTTATAACATTAGTGTAGATAAAAATATTAAAAAGACTGCACTAAACGTATTAAACATGACTGTTTAATACGTTTAGTTTTTATGACTAAAAACACCTAATAAACAATTCTCAAACAAAAAGGTGCTGCAAAACGACAATTACCAGATCTGAGCGTAAGTTTATTATGAAAAAAAATATCCACCCAATCGGTGTGATTCGAGTTCATTGATATTGAGATTAAGTTTGGTCAAATGAACCAAAGAAGCCCAAAATTGCAAAAGTGTGTCTGCCTATCTGATGCTACGCTAATTTTCCCGGCCACAGATTTGGTCAAAAACAGGTACAGAGATTAGGTTGCAACCCGAGAAAGGATAAAAGCTACTTTTAATCGCCGAAAATTGACGAGTTCCCAGCAAAAACCTTACTCAACGCGGATGGAGTCGTAGGCATCATCTAGGATCTAGTAAAATATATAAAGAATGTAACATATTGATATTTTGTGCACGAAAAGGAAAATGGTAGTTCGGGTTGCTTGAGAGAAGACAGTCGTCCCATAGCAGTTTCTTACGCGAAATAATGGCCCGGCTCGCGAGAAAATCCCATAGTTTGAAAGGCAAATTCTGCCGAGAGACTTTCATACGCTGAGATTTCCTCCGGGCACTATCCCGCATAATATGATCACCGCCGCACGTTCTGATCAGGATGGTGAATAAAATGTAATTTATCCGTACGAGTGATTCTGATACTTTAAACAAGAACACATTGGAGATAAACTAACATAACTACAAGAACGATTTTTTTTCTCCACTAAAAGTTGGCCTTTGACTGCGAACTCAACTGGAAGGTTGGAATCATGATGCAGACTAAGAAGGTAGCGGGCTAAACTGGTAAAAGTATGGCAGTTATAATACTAAACCCATTAATCCTAATAAGTTTCTAGTTTCTACGCTGCATCGTACCGAAACGTTAAATCGCTTGGCGGCCCTTCTTTGCCGGTAGGGTGGTAATTTAGCAGGGCCGAAGCCTCCCACCACGCGTGATGAGAGATTATTTACAAATCATACATTCCCAAAGTACCCCTATCGGGGATCGAACCCGGAACCTCATAGCCAATACCGGCTATAGAGCAAACTTTGTTCATCATATCAGTCAGTTAATATACTCGTAGCTTCCAAAGCTTCACAAGCATTTGATAATAAAGAGCGAAAACATACTACGGACACAACGGGACAAACCGTCCGCGGAAAACAACCGCGTCGTAGGGAATACACGTTCAGTTCTGTCACGGTAGTCTGTGCAGCTCTATATGAAAATAATAATAATATTCCTCGAGGCAATGAGTGAAATATCAGTAGATATAATTGCAATAAATGAAACCTGGATTCGCGAGGGGGAAGACGGTCTCGCGCCTGTGGTACCCGGCTACAGGCTGCGTCACAAACCGCGTCCAACTGATGTGCGTAGTGGGCGAGGAGGTGGGGTGGGCTTCTATATAAAGAAAGGTCTTAGAACCAAAATATGCGATCATCCCAATCTTCATTCGGTAGAGCAAATGTGGCTGGAAACAAAAGCAAATGGAAAGCGACTCATTATAGGAACAGCTTATAGGCCCCCCTGGCAGGATGTAAATCTGTTTCTTGATGCACTTACCCAGTCTGTCACCTGCTTCTCAGGCTATGACTATATTGTGCTCCTGGGAGACTTCAATATAAATCTAATTAATAATATTGACAATAAGTGCAAACTATTCAGCGATTTCATCTATAGTCTAAACTTAATACAGTGTGTAACGGAGCCAACACATTTCACTGGCCATAGTGAGACTCTTATTGACCTTATATGCACTGACGCAAAAATACGCGAGACCTCTGTTAATCATATCCAGGATTTAGGAAATCATGCCATAGTCTCTGTAACTTTAAACTTAAAAAAGGAAAAAACACCCCCCTGTTGGATAGTGAGTAGGCCTTTAAAAGATATAGACATCCAACAATTCGATCAGGACCTATGTAAAATACGTTGGACAGATATGAATAGTATGACTGATGTGGATAGTATGGTCTCAGCATTCAACACCTCTGTACTAAATATATTTGACCTTCATGCCCCACCAAAAAAAATTTTAATTAGAGATGAGTATTGTCCTTGGTTAACATTCACTATTAAAACTATGATGAGATTAAGAAATGAAAGCCATAAGCGTTATAAAGCGACTAAGAAGGAGGGTCATAAAATATACTACAAAGATTTTAAGAAATTAGTATACGAAGCTATGGAAGCTGAAAAACGCGCATATTATAAATATTATATAAATATGAGTATAAAAAATCCTAAGTTAATGTGGAGTTACCTTAAAAAGTTTTTAGTAGTAGATAAGAAGAAAGACAAAGAGATCCCAGCCTCTCTCTGTAACCCTGAGCTCATAAATAGACACTTCCTTGATGTCCCGTTCAATAGTACAGCTGCAATGTCTACTTATACCTACTTTGAATTCCATAGGTTCGGCCCAAACTCGTTCAACCTTAATACAACCAATGAAGATGAAATCATTAAGATTATCAAAGAGTTAAGGTCAAATGCCGTTGGGTCAGATCAAATATCATTAGAGATGTTAAAGATGACTTTACCGCAGAGTCTTAAATGCTTAACTAATATAATAAATCACTCTATTTTGTCCTCAACCTTCCCTAACTCGTGGAAAACCGCAATAGTTAAGCCTCTTCCGAAGGTTAATAGTCCTACATCTTTCAAAGATCTCAGACCAATCAGCATACTCCCTTGCCTGTCTAAAATTCTAGAAAAAGTGGTCTGTAGACAAGTGACCAAATTTCTGGAGGAGAGTAGTATCCTACCCACCCTGCAGTCGGGCTTTCGGAAGAATCACAGCACTACAACTGCTATTATAGATGTAATTGACAACGTGATCACAGCACAAGATGAAGGTATGGCTACATTGTTGGTACTGCTTGATTTTTCCAGGGCATTTGACTCTATCGATACCTCACTACTTCTGTCCAAATTATCGTATTATGGCTTCACTAACGGCACCATAAAATGGTTTAGCAGCTACTTCGATAATCGCGAACAATACGTCCAAATAAATCAGACCGATGGCACGCAGTTAGTCTCCTCGTCCTTACCCGTCCAAAGGGGTGTACCACAAGGGTCGATCCTAAGCCCAATCCTGTTTGCACTCTACACGGCGGATATGACCCGTTGCATCACTCACTGCAAATACCACTGCTATGCGGATGATGTGCAGCTCTATTACTCATTCCAGCCGCAGGATACAGCAGAGGCGGTAACAAGAGTATGTTATGATTTAGAAAATATTGCCAGCTGGTCAGAACTTAACTCGCTTAATCTTAATCCTAGGAAAACTAAGCTCATGATATTAGGATCTAAACACAAGGTAGGTCAAGTTGAAGCTTTTAAGCCAGCGATTAACATACGAGGCGACAATGTGGAAAGGGTATTTGAGGCGCGTAATCTAGGCGTAATTTTCGATGCAAATTTGCACTTCGAAAGTTACGTTAGGAATGTTGTTAAAAGTTGTCTTTATCGGTTGAAACTTCTTTACAAAATGCGTCCTTATCTTAGCACTGATGTTAGAATTCGTTTATGTGAGACCTTAATATTATCGAAATTAAACTACGCAGATGCTGCATACGGACCGTGTCTGCTCAGTAGGTCAGTCAAACTCATTCAAAGGGTCCAAAACGCCTGCGCCCGCTTCTGCTTCTTTATCGCGCCTCGTTCTCATGTGAGCCCACATTTAAACAACGCTAACATGTTGAATATGGAGGCTAGGCGAAAGCTGCACCTTGCTACCTTACTTTTCGGTGTAATTTCTACAGGAAAACCTGTCTACTTACGCTCAAGGATAAAATGGGCCCGCGAGAAAAGTAGATATGTATCTAGGTCAGCTCCTCAGATTGCATGGCCACACCATAGGTCGGCCTCTTTCAAGGGGACTTTTAAGTTTGCAGCTTGCAAAATTTGGAACGACCTGCCTCCCCCAGCCCGTCTTGCAAAATCTTTGTACTCTTTCAAAAAAATTACTAGGAATTTTTTGTTGGAAAATCAAAAACTAAAATAGGAATCTTTTAATAAAATGAAGCTGCAAAAAATTTAATTCATGTCCAAATTTTGTAGTACCTACATAATATTATGTACATTATTTGTATTCTCCCCCTTTGCTCATTGTCCAGCCCCAATTCTCATCTTTAGCTCCATATTTCCTAACTCTTGCATATAACACATTGTAGTATATAGGTAACTAAGTTGTATTGACGTTAGTTTTAATTTAGAGATTTCAGTTTTATTTTGCAGTTTTGTTATATTTTTATTATTTATATCGTATTTAGTGTTAGTTTTTAATGCGCAATAATCACACCAATAATAATTTATACTTCTGTTACCTAATAGGTATAATACAATAGTATTGTTTTAAAAATATATATATTGCGCTTCCGATTAGCCCGTGACCTCACTAGGGGTCATGCCTGAAAACCAGCGCTGCAGTCGACTGGCTGCAGCATCAAGCTGAGGCAGCGCCTCGTTTAGCCAATAAATATAGATTCTAAGTTAGTTTTAAGGAGTGATTACCCAGGTCTCGTGGAACCAAGGTTGGCTTAAATCTTGGTTGGCACCTTGGTTCCAGGAGAGCTGTGGTACTCCATATACGTATGTTTCTTTCTTTTATGTAATTTGTTTTTTTTGGCTAAATAAAAGATTATTTATTTATTTATTTATTTAAAATAATTGTCTAGGTAATTTTGAACTTTGCGCTGACGACATAGCGGCATTACTAGTTAATGACGGTTTCTAGTAAATCGATTTTGTGTATACTTATACTTTTTGTGCTTATGTTTTCCCCTTAAACAAACGCAACAAATCTTTGATTTTCTATACGTAACTACTGAAGGTTCTATACGTAACTACTGAAGGTAACTATGTTTTATTTTTACGTGAAAATTATATAAATATTGCGAAAAGTGCGTATTTTGCGAGCTCGTGACATCGCTGAGAACGCGCAGTTTAGCCCCAGGGTTGTCAAATTAATTTACATTCGCTGGGAGTTCTGTAAAATATAAAAGATATTTTGATCGACATCAGAACCGATTTATGTATGGATTTCTATAGTTAAAGACCATAAGACACACACTGCTGGCTGTTTTTATCCCGGAAACATCAAAGATTTCCCCAGGGATTTTGAAATTTAGATCTCGAGGATGAAGTCCAGGACTTCGTCTAGTAATTTAAAAGGGCATAACTAACAAATTTGACTGATCGCACGGTCTAGTCGAAAAAAGGCAACAACTATTCGAATATTATTATTTTAAATAAGACATCCAATTTTTATTCTAAGACTAAAAACACAAAAAGCATTAACGTGTTTTCAAATGGATTTCACAATTAAAAATTCTCAAATGTGTTGACTAATATTCAAAGATTTATACAAAAAAATCTTACAAAGCATTCAAAGATTAATTATTGGCCTGACCTTAATACTAAAATAATATAACATTTCTTCAAGATGGCAACCCTGCAGCGACGTGTCAACGCTATCCTTGAAAACGCAAGTAAACATTATTAATAACTGGATCTTCAGTTGACACTGAATAAAGAACTAGGTCTTTATTTTTATAAAAAGCTGTTAAAACGTAACAATTAAAGTTGGCTCAATGTTCAACCATCCCACACAATATCAAAAAGAAAATAATGTTATCCTTTTTACAGAGAACGATACATAGATACGGTATAATATAGATATACTAAATACAATATAGATGGTTCCTTGTAATTCTTAGATTTTCCGAGATAAACAGTGTCAGTAGTATGCCCTTCCTCGGAAGTCAGGATACAACCCGGGTACCAAATTTCCTCTTAATCGGTTTACCAGAAGATTTATTTTTTATTGTTTATCCACTACAAGTTAGCCCTTGACTGCGATCTCACCTGATGGTAAGTGATGATGCAATCTAAGATTGTAGCGGGCTAACCTGTTAGGGGCATGGGAGTTATATTAAACCCATACCCCTATTCGGTTTCTACACGGCATCGTACCGGAACGCTAAATCGCTTGGCGGCACGTCTTTGCCGGTAGGGCGGCAACTAGCCACGGCCAGACCAGGGGAAAATTCAGAAATTATAAATTTCCAAACCCTGCCGGGGATCGAACCCGGGACCTCCGCACGTTAAGGCAACAGCGCTCAACACTGCGCCACGGAGGTCGTCAAAAAAGATCCATAAAGCGTAGCACTTAAGCAGACAGACGTGCCACTTTCGCATTTATAATATTAAGTAGGGATTTTGTCCTCTATGAGTATTTCCAAATCTATTAGTTTAAACCTTTTTGATGATATTCACTAATATCCTGTATATCATTTGACAACTGTGCGATAGGAATTAGCAATAACAAATGTAGGTATCCGACCTTGTAATAAAGTTCAAATTTATATGCAGCGGATGTTCAATATTTCATTAGCAAGACTGGGCAGATGTTTCCTGCAACTAAAAATTTCTAGTTTGAAATTACATCTATTAGATTTTTTATCTCTTACACTATCGAAAATATTTGTTTTATTTAAAACTTTAACAGTTAAGGCAACAGCGCTACACACTGCGCCACGGAGGTCGTCAAAAAAGTTTAGAGCCACATTATTTTACATACAGTTTACCCGTTCACTAACGCGGCGATAGATGGCAGCACAAGTATATTGCGTCGTGCTAAAGCTTGCATGCTGAGAATTGGTAAATAGTTTGTCATACATTTCACAAGCAACCGATTTTGATGAAATTTGCTATTTTTGGAATATCATACTTCTTCTCAAGAAGCTTATGATACATTATTATCTATATACTAATATTATAAAATATAAATGCGAAAGATTTGATGGCTGGATGGATGTTTGTTACTTAATCACGCCCCAACGGCTGAACGCATCTGGATGAAATTTGACACAGAGATAGATTATAGTCTGGAATAACACATAGGCTTTCTTTATCCCGGAAAATTAAAGAGTTCCCGCGGGTACCAAGAAACCTCAATTCACGTGGACGAAGTCGCGGGCATTAGCTAGTAATAATTATAAATACTTGTTACATTAAATTATTCAATCTATACCAATTACCAACTTAGATAATGAGACATGATATATGGAAGTAAGGTTTTGAATTCCGATCCTATCGGAAAAGACATGCCGCCAGGCGATAGAGCGTTCCGGTCCGCGTAGAAACGGATGAGGGCCCAGCCCTAGGGGTAGGTGTATGTACACCCTAGTTACCAGGTTAACATGTTACCATCTTAAGTACCTACCACCGCGAGATATCGAAGTCAAGGGCTAACTTGTAGAGGAAAAAAACGTGAAATAAAAACGAATAATTTAAAGTTAATAATTTTCTTAAAATTATATTTAAAAGTGCTCTTTTAACCGCAATATACCACGGTACAAAACCCGATTGCACTCTCCAGCCTGTATTTACCGATCAGAACAGGTTATTATTGCCACTGACATTGCAATAAAAAATGCTTAGCGGGAAATATCTGAGAGGAAAATTACTCTCAAGTCTAAAGGTACCAGGTATTATGATGAGCTTCAATACTGAACGATCTATCTTGGCACAAAATATTATGTAAGTTATAAAGGTAGGTACCTACTCACTTCGCTCGCGAAAAAAATTATGCGGAGAGATGATGCCCGCATAGATTTAAAGCCATACTAATATTATAAATGCGAAAGTGTGTCTGTCTGTCTGTCTGTCTGTCTGCTACGCTTTCCCGGCCCATCTTTTCAACCGATATTGCTGAAATTTGGTATATAGGTAGGTTATATCCCGGGGAAGGACATAGGCTACTTTTTATCCCGGAAAATTAAGGAGTTCCCGCGGGAATCAAAAAACCTTAATCCACGCGGACGAAGTCGCGGGCATCATCTAGTTTTTAATAACCCCGTTGCAACTGTTTGATTTTCGGGATAAAAAACTATAGCCCTTAGAATAACTACCTATAGAAACCTAGTACACTCGCGAAATGTAAGCCGTTAAATTGGTGCCATAAATGGCATCGTACGACGCTCGCGCAGTCCGAAAAAAGCTGGTTAACTTATTTTTAGAAGCTACAATGGTACAAACAAACTAACCAATTACTTACCCAACTTTTAGGGGGGAAACATTTAAACTGGCAATGTCTGCGTTTACGAGGCAAGTAAACACAGCACACATAGCGAATTTGTAGCTTGCGTTTTGAGAAGGCGTTGTTTGGAAACATACCTTCTATAGGTTGTTATTCTAAGCTATAGCCTTTGTTTTATCTCGCCTATCTCTGGAGTGGAATCTATCGCGCTACTTAATCTAGCCAAAAATCAAAATCGGCTTAGCTGATGGCCCGTGAAAGGTAACAGATGGAGACACGTTTTTACTATAATAACAACTAGATGATGCCCGCGACTTCGCAGACATACTTTTACATTCGAGTATGGATAACAATAGGGCTATTGTACTTCAAACTTCAATCTTTTCTAATCAAATAAACTTTTACAAGTGCTTTTGAATCGTCGAGTGAATGTACCGCTGGTTCGGTAATTAGGAATATTTAAACGCAAATAACAATTACAGACACCATTTATAGTTATTGTCTTAATGAAATGTGGGTGTTGGAGTTTTGGCGCGATGCCCGAGATATTTCAGTTAGATATTTTGATATTAAAGCTCATGTGCACGAGATTTGGGGACAGTCGCAATCAAAATAATTACGTTAATATTACTTCAATTTAATCAGGGACCCTATTAAGTTTGAGTGACAGCTACAGTGCAGCGATCTCAATCGCTTCAGATTGGCTAGACACTATTTTGTATTGGGCAAAATCGACTATGGCTAGAAAAATAGGACATATTGATGCAGCTTTTTCTGAATAGGCCTGCAGCTTCTTTACAGGTGTTATTTTCTCAGAAGGACTACTCATTAAGCCTAACGAATATGAACTAGTGAAGGACTTAAATCAGTCGAAACGACAGTGCAGGTATTTTTACATATAATACGTCTTTTAGCATTCGCCTATAAGTACTTAACACTCTTTTAATATTTCAAAATAATGTAGATACTATATTTCACAAACATAGTTTAAAACTGCCCTGCAAACAGCTTCTTCGGCAAAATAAAGCGATATTTTTAACACGACACCAAAGTTACCTTTATTGCCGGCGAATTGCGAGAGCAACGCTTTATTATCTGCTATCACAATTACATTTCTCTTTACGACTGTACAATCGACTACAGAAGACTAACAATAATTAATTTTACAATTTTATTTTTATAATATCGTTCACAAAAAAATCTTTGTGTATCAGACGAAGATGGCCAGCTGCAAAATGACGCTAGGCGCTGATATTGATACGTATTAATATAAAATAAGATAGATAGAAAAATAGTTAATGATGAAGCAACCTTTCTACGCCGCACCGATACATATAAGTATGTTCTCTTTCACACATTTACTAAATAATATGTAGGAGAATAAGTTGAGATTTACGAGTATGTGTAGAGCTATAATTATTATGATTGTTCAATTAAATTTTAATTCATCAGAACACAAAGTACGTGAAATCATAGGGGTAGAATCATTAGTCTTATAGTTTCAAAAACTAGTAATTATTTGTAATTATAATTACAAATAATCTATTTTTATTACAAACAATTTTTGAAAATTGGCAAAATATGTAAATGACGCCCGGCGGCGCAGGCATTTTTGTATGAAGCGAATTGTTTAGTTTTTATATAAGGAAAAATGGATTTTAGTAAAATAATTTGAATAACATTCTGTCTGCGTCTGTACCGCATCTCACCCGACATATGTGTGTTTTATCGCCGGCGGGCGTTACCGCGTATTTGCTGCAAACGGAGAAATATGCGCCTTTATTAACCCCGATGTAACGTGCTGAGAGCACTTGTGGACTCTTGTACTAGGCTCTTATGGGTGCGTGTTCTAAACTATGCACCCATAGTTTAGAACACGCAATTAAACATATAATTTCCTTAGAAGAACAATCTTCGTTCCCTGAAAGATGGGTAGGTCACTCGTTTGGGATGCAACCTGTGCAGATACCCTTGCAGCATGCCATATGCAGGCAACCTCCTCTATGGTGGGAGTAGCGGCCATCAGCGCCGAACGGGCCAAGAGGCGAAAATATGAGAACCTCGATGGAGCCGGAAAAGGGCACCTGGACGACCGGGAAGGTTCGATGTTGTAAGGGAGTGCATCAACATAAGTACCCAGAATAGCACATGACCGCAAAAGTTTTCTCTGACTGACCGCCAAGCTTGAGTTTGAAGATGGCACCTGAGTCTCCTCTCAGAATGAGAAGGGGTTTCGCCATATTCGACCACGCTGACCAAGTGCAGATTGGCAGACTTCAAAAACATTATGAATAACTCTCGGGCGTGCAGGTTTCCTTACGATGTTTTCCTTCACCGTTTGAAGCAAGTGATATTTAATTTCTTAAAACACACATTAACTTCGAAAAATAGAGGTGCGTACCCGATGATCGAACCCGCGACCCCGTTCGATGTCTCAACCACTAAGCTATCAGCGCTTCAAAGCCCATTATGATCTACAAACTTGCTACAAAATTAAAAAAAAAAATCAAAATTCAAATGTTTTCTATTCAAATAAACTTTTACGAGTGCTTTTGAATCGTTGAGTGAATCTACCACTGGTTCGGAATGCCATTCCTACCGAGAAGAACCAGCAAGAAACTCGGTGGTTGCTCTTTTGAAAAAAAGAAATTTACAATTTCATTGTGTAAATACTAAATACATAGGTAACCGCTGTCCTTGGCATTGCTGGAGCGAGTCAAATCCATGCTCTTTTAACATTTACGTAATCTTCAACAGTATAATTTTGCCTGGTGGGAGGCTTCGGCCGTGGCTAGTTACCACCCTACCGGTAAAGACGTGCCGCCAAGCGATTTAGCGTTCCGGTACGATGCCGTGTAGAAACCGAATAGGGGTATGGGTTTAATATAACTGCCATGCCCCTAACAGGTTAGCCCGCTACCATCGTAGACTGCATCATCACTTACCATCAGGTGAGATCGCAGTCAAGGGCTAACTTGTAGTGGATAAAAAAAAAAGCTTTTTTCAGAAGCATACTTTTAATGGATTTCTTAAAGTTTAAACTATAACTACAGCTTATCGAATCAGCGTAGTAACATGCAAATTTAGGTTTGCGCACAAAATTGGACATTCATTAATGTTAAGCCATAATGGATGATTAACTGCTGGAAACGCGCGCGACACCCAAATTGAAATACTGCAGTAATGTGACTGTTTACAGCGACTGCTTATGTGCTTTAGAATAAATACTACGTGTTTGGCTCGTTCAAACACGCATTAGCATTAGTTCATGTCCGAATCTCATTGCAGGTGGGTAGGTAATTTGTTTGGTGTATGTCAAACTAGCTGATGCAAGCGACTTCGTCCGCGTGGTTTAAGTTTTTTTGATTCCTGCGGGAACTCCTTAATTTTCCGAGATAAAAAGTAGCTTAAGTCACTCTCCAGGGGGTCTACTCTCTTTCTCTCAAACGAAACTTCGCAAACGAACGTAATTAGTCGGTTATTAGACCCACACAAAATCGTTCAATCCAATCGGTCACGAAAATTTTCTATGGATCCGTACTTCGTCTGCGTGTACGAAGACGAAATAGAGAGGAGCATAGAGATAATATTATGTAGGAGAGGATTTAACGAAATTTCGTTCGTTTGTTTGCGAAGTTTCGTTTTAGAGAAAGAGAGTAGACCCCCAGGTCCTCAACCATACCCATGCCAAAAATCACGTCGATCCGTTGCTCCGTTGCGGCGTGATTGTAGGGCAAACCAACAAACCAATAAACCAACAAACAAACACACTTTCGCATTTATAATATTAGTATGATTTGGTAAACTGCCCGTCTTATTACCTGGGACCATACTGCAAACGCAGCAATACTTAAGCAATATTACTCAAAATGACGACCAAGCTTGACGTTCCTAAAATAAGGATTATAATTATTTTAAACACATAAAATTTAATAATTATAATTATTAAATATAATATTATAATCATTTTTAACATGATAATAGTCGTTAAAGTCCGCCAACCCGCATTGGAGCAACGTGGTGGGTCTAAGCTCTAATTCCCAGTAGTTGGACGTTAAAATTGGCTATAGTGGTAACGACTCCCAGACGCAGCGTGAAGAGCGTCTTACTATTGGGAGGATCTGATATCCCGCTAATCTTAATATATTGTGTGTGTGAGGAGTGAGGACTGAGTGACCACAGGGATTTTTGATTTTTTTATGGTACCCTACACCTATATTAAGTCTAAGTTGGCTTTAACGATACGCAATAACCACGATTAGTGTATTTGTACTGGGCCAGTGTAGTGGACTATGGCCTAAACCTTCCCATGCTAAAAGGGGGCCCGTGATCATCTGTACTAGACCGACGATGGGTTAGTTGATGATGAACTTATAGCACAGATGAAATAATAGTAACTTCGTAAACCGTAACACACTAGTCACTTCAAGTAACTTTCGCGGGACATACTCGTAGTTTGCTCCAGTATTGTATTTGTATTTGATACAACTCTCTGTTCCCTCGTTCAACAGTCTATCAAAGGATATTGTGGCTTATTCTGTAAAGATCTAGCCCCACTTGAGATGCATTGGTTCAGCGCAGCACGTAACGGCAAATATTATTTTTAACCGACTTCAAAAAAAGGAGGAGGTTCTCAATTCGACTGTATGTTTTTTTTTTGTATGTTTGTTGCGCGATTTCTCCGCCAATTATGAACCGATTTTGATAATTCTTTTTTTGTTTGGTAGGTCATACTTCAGAGGTGGTCCCATTTTAATTTTGTAAAGATCTGATGAATATCTCCGGAGATGGAGAACGGAACTCCTCAATGGATAAGAGTAAATTGCTCGCGATCAGTGTGATAGTGTTTAGGTAGTTTAACAATAAACACTAAAAAGAAAAAAATAATTTAATTTATTATGTATACAAGAGTTAATGTAGTTCTATAATAACATTTTTTGGAGTCGGTGCCAATGTGGAGTCATGTCAACAATAATGAAGAGCAGGTAGACGGTTCATGCGGCTAATTGGTACCGACTCCAAAAAATGTTATTAAAGAACTACATTAACTCTTGTATGCATAATAAATTAAATTATTTTTTACTTTTTAGTGTTTGTGGTTTTTGAAGTCAATTTTTTTTTTTTTTGAAATTTTTTTTATGTGCTCGTACCGAGCCGCATCCACCTTATGCTGCATCATTACTTGTCAGTACAGCAAGTCTAATTACAGCCAAGCGCTAGTCTATAACTTAAATACAATACAAAAAAACTCGAATACACTTTTCCCGGTAAGTGAATCTACCACTGGTTCAAAATACCATTCCTATCGAAAAGAAGAGACAGGTCTAAACCTAGTGCTATAAATTTCTTCTGGGATTATTTAAGAAAGAGCTATATACTCGTAATTAGACCTGCCATTTTAGTTTAGTATAAAGATTGTGATCTTCACTTTAATAACTGTTAGTGCAATTCATGCTTTTTTTAAAAAAAAGCACCTGCCGAGATTCTTGCTGGCTCTTCTCGGTACGAATGGCATTCCGAACCATTGGTAGATTCAGAATCATTTGCATAAGTTTATTTGAATAAAAAGCATTGCCCAATTGAATTGTGTACAACAGACCAGCTATACTATGTATTAAACCAACAGCTAACAACCCTAATTAAAAACGGTAACCTCAAAGTTCATTAACACTTGGCAGTTCATATCACCTGGATCACGTTACCGTGGTGACGTCACGGCGTCGGGGTTGGCACACCTCCAGCTCTCGATAGCCATTCAACAAATGGATTCTATAAAACTGCACTGATAACGAATCAGACGGATAAATATATCATCGGTTTATACTCGGATTTTTAATTGCGTGGAATTCTGACGTTTCTTGACGTTTCTTGGTTAAAACATGTAACGTACGTACGTACGTACGTTTCTTGGTTGGTTTATATATATTCTCTAACGGATATATTTGGAAACTAGATGATGCCCGCGACTTCGTCCGCGTGGATTAAGGTTTTTTGATTCCCGCGGGAACTCCTTAATTTTCCGGGATAAATAGTAGCCTATGTCCTTCCCCGGGATATAACCTACCTCTATACCAAATTTCAGCAATATCGGTTGAAAAGATGGGCCGGGAAAGCGTAGCAGACAGACAGACAGACATATTTTCGCATTTATAATATTAGTATGGATATGGATGTCGAAATTTATAATGCAGTTTTGCTTAGAATAAAGTTATTCTAAGGCAGTTTTGCTCATTTGTAGGTGTAAGTGAAATGATAGAATGCTTGAAATAAATAACTAGATGATGCCCGCGACTTCGTCCGCGTGGATTAAGGTTTTTTTGATCCCCGCGGGAATCTTTTAATATTTTAAGTATAGGCTTTGAGGCCGTCAAATTGATCTCTAATTCTAAAGTTAAAAGCTATGAGCTAAGTTGAAAACCGATCTCTGATTCCGAAGTAAATAAAACTCAACAAACGCTTCTTATAATTTCATCACGATATTAAAAGCACTAGGTACAATAGCTCTATGATGTAAATTCAGACACACCTTCACACGTGAGATTCATATCGGCGATTACGTCACATTCCACGCACGTGTTTACCATTATCACAGGTGTAAACTATAGCGAGGAATTCCCTTTCTTGCGTACCTGCTTGCGTAACTATTACTCAACGAATGCGTCGAAAAAATGCTTTACATTCCCCCCATATTATTCCCTTTTTTGGAGCTCCTCGTATAATATCTGATTGGCAGACTTCACACGCATAAGAACATTACTGCAGAGAACTTTTGAGCATGCACGGTTCATTAAAGCAAGTTATATTTAACTACAAAATATAATAGTGTGTTTGCCCGGGATCAAACCCCGGACGCCTGCATATGAAGCTGCTATTAACCACTAGCTAAGTACCTACTTATAAAACCGAATAAAGCTGAAGTAAGTCTTTCTAGACTTGTCACTCTCTTTCTCTTTACTTTACTTGAGCTACTCAGCTCAAACTCAGCTTCTTTTTAATTTTCCTTATGAAATGGGTTGTCTGGAGGAGATCACTTTTAGTGATAAGACCGCCCTTGCGCACGTGTTGTTTTCTGTATTTTGTTTATAATTAAGTTTTTTCTTTAATTTATGTGTGGCAATAAAGAATTTATCTATCTATCTACTCACAATTTCAGAAATATTCATTGAGGAGGGAGGCTAAATATTATTCGGAAGCAGGTGATATGGCTCGACCGTATCAATAAGAAAAGCCTCAGGGCTAAATTTATTTCCGGGGACAACTGGTCCATTGAATCATTAAAGTTGTAGACACAGCGCTCTTGGGTGGGAACTTCGAAAGCGCAATTTAGACTTTGTTTCTTCACAGGAGACCACCACACTCTTTGTAAAAATAGAATAAAAAATTTATTAATTAGTAAACGGATACAATTCCATGCATTCTTTAGCTAAAAAAGTTCTATCTTTGAAGTTTGAAATTAGTTAATCAATTTCGTTGCTCATTATCATCACATTAGCGAATTAGCAGTCAAAAAAATGATTTCTGTCCACGGCGCTGGTATTTCTTGAAGCTTTTCCAACTCTCCGCGGGCGTCGGCCGGCGGGCGCACAAACATCGTTTTATTGGCAAACACTATTTCACTTGGCACATGATCGGTCATAACGCGCAACCTGGTTTCTCCTCACAATATATTACCATTCTGACCTTGTGTCTTTAGCGTAGCGATTTAGACGTTTAGGTACCTCCCTGGTGGGAGGCTTCGGCCGTGGCTAGTTACCACCCTAGCGACAAATTTCGCGTTTCGGTACGATGCCGTATAGAAACCGATTAGGGGTATGGATTTAGGTAATATAACTGCCATGCCCCTAACAGGTAAGCCCGCTACCATCTTAGACTGCATCATCACTTTAATCAGGTGAAATTTCAGTTAAAGGTTAACTGGTAGTGGATATATAAAAAAATCCAACGCTTCAGCAGTAATCTTTTTGGAAGACATTGTGACAGAAATCAGAAGTTAACTTTAAAAGCTTAGGTATAACTTTGGATAACTTTGAATCGCAAAAGTTTTCGTTTCTCTAGTTTAAAGTTACCTACCACTTTTATCCACTCCTCGTTAAATAAATATGAATTATAGGCAATAAATCAAGTTAGCACTTAGTATAACATTCTAAAAAATCACGACTTATATTATAACTAGCTGATGCCCCCGACTTCTTCCGCGTGGATTGAGGTTATTAGGTTCCCGCGGGAACTCTTTAATTTTCCGGGATAAAAAGTGTTATTCCAGACTATAGTCTATCTCTGTGCCAAATTTCATCCAGATCCGTTTAGCCGTTCTGCCGTGATTGAGTAACAAACATCCATCGATCCATCCATACAACCATCCATCCAAACTTTCGCATTTATAATATTAGTAGGAGATATACCTATAATGTGACCAATATTATAACCTAATACACTTTTTATGTTTCATTATTCTTACACCCAGAAGCCTCCAGGGCTTTTGGTAGAAATCTCTGCAAGAGATAAGTTGTCTTTGTGCATGTCACACAAATGTATAAAAGTATCGATCCACTCTAGGATTAAAAAATCATTGGATAAATAAATACCGACATCATACAAGGACTTTAAATGGCTTATGAAAGTAAACCAAACAAATTAAAAATGTAAAGAAAGGCTCTGAAGGAATAAAAGATGGCAGTCGAACGGCTCTACGATAAAAGATATCCATTTTCAAAGCAATGCCGTTGCTGGTACGTACAGTTGACTAAAGAATTTTATATGAAACGCCGCCAAAAACGAATTAATAGTTTAAAAAGTTTCATAATAAAATTTCTGAGGTAATCTTTTTAACATCATCGTTTCTGAAATACGTGGTAACCTTTTTTTTACAATATTATTTTTCATGACTTTGCCCGCGTGGATGAATAAAAGAAGTAGAAAGAAAATAACTTCTTGTAAAATCCTCTACCCAATGAAATAGTCTGATCATAATCAATTTAACGTTTTCGAGGACTAGCCTGAAACAACAGACAGATAGACATCCTACTAATATAATAAATGTGAATGTTTGTAAATCTGTATGTTTGTAAGTTTAGGTGTTTGTTACTCCTTCACGCCGCAACGATTTAACAGATTTGGCTGAAATATGGAACAGGAAATTAAAGACGGCCTCTAACCTAACTTAACACACTGGGCTCATTTCACACATCATTTTATCCCGGAAAATTAAAGAGTTCCCGCGGTTAAACCAACAATCCTCAATCTATACGCGGATGAAGCCGCGGGCATGAACTGCAAAAGTTTCACCAAAATCCTTACAAAAGTATTTTGGACTAACAAACAAACAAACAAACAAAATTGCAATTGAATAAACAGCAGACAAAATATGCATTTTATATTGTCTTTGTATTAAAACCGTTCCAGAAATAATTGACCTAATTGGCAAGAATCGAATAAAACTTCCCATTCCAATTAATTTATAAAATCATTATTCATTTCTATTTTGACTTCAAACAATCTGCGGTGTCGAAGTGAAAATATACGTTGAGAATACTTTGGGAAGATTTGTTTGGTGTGGTGGCGTTGCTTAAGGCTGGCTTATTTGGCGGTGCATATCGCAATCTGCGCGTTGTACCACATTTTTTTTTATCCACTACAAGTTATCCCTTGACCGCGATCTCGCCTGATGGTAAGTAATGATACAGTCTAAGATGGTAGCGGGCTAACCTGTTAGGGGCATGGCAGTTATATTAAACCCAAACATTACCTATTCTGTGCCCAAACCCCTATTCGGTTTCTACACGGCATCGTACCGGAACGCTAAATCTCTTGGCGGCACGTCTTTGCCGGTAGGGTGGTAACTAGCCACGGCCGAAGCGTCATATATCTGTTTTGTCGGATAATAGCGAATTAAACTTCTTGTTCCGTAATCTCCCTCGTCATTGCATCCTTGCATCACAAACATCAGAAACTTTCCATCGGAAAACGAATCTAATAATCTAATCCATACTAATATTTGAAATGCAAAAGTGTATCTTACTCGTAGCACAGAATAGGTACCTACTTAAACAGTACGTTGGTGGTCACATGAAAAATCTCAAATTTGAGATCCAGCAGTTTAACCTGTGAATACTTTGATAATAATATGTCAGTCATTCAGTTTATCCTTGAGATTTCCCACCAATTTCCTTCCCGATCGTTAACGTGTTTACACTATAATTTCGGTGGCACGGTTTATTATATTCATTGGGCGTTTATTATGGTACGCATAAATAATAAATGAGACGTGAACAAGGCGCCTCGGGTATATTCGAGGTCATTACTAAAATAACTCAACTAAAACTCGGAATTAGTTTCATACTGCAATCACTGCGACGACGCGCAAAAGTTTCCCAAACACCGCCTACGCTATCATCAAAAATAATCCACATTTTACTTTACTTCGCATCTGTCGAGCGACATCAGCCCTATTGCGTGAAAAGGATTGCTACAGTGTAACGATTACAATTACTCCATTTTCACGAGGACATTTTCTTTCCCGTTGCGTGCAATACATAAAATTAAAGCAATAAATGACTTGCATTATCTAATACTACGTAACATTTTTGCGATACAGGGGCAAGTCGCCATCCAAAGCAGCTGTTATTTGTGTGAAGAGCACGCATAATAATTTTAACAGTCGCGGCCAGAATACCATAGGGCATAATTACATTTATGGAGATTGTAGCATTCATTGAGGCAGGTTTTACGGTATAAGATTATTATCGGACTCGTTTAAATGTCATAAATAAGTAGCTGATCTGTTCCGGTTTTACTCGGGTGGAACTTCTGCAAATTCTTTATTAATGGAAGTCTAATAAGTTACTGAAAAAATCTACATGAAAAATCCCAAGTCTCTAGCGATTTTAACTGCACCAACGCTTTTCAGTTTCTCCTTATGTATTTCAAAAGAAAATTAGGTATATTATTCACTTTGCCTAGACATTGCTCAGGTATAAGGTACCGAGTGGCCGTTACTCTAAAGCTTTAAACCATTAGCCTGGCGAATTTTTGGTAGAAGTAGACTGCATAATTTTTTTATGTCAAATGCGAGACTCAGTTTTAGGGTACCTATCGACTTTTGCATAGATGGCAGACCTGAATATCACCCTATCAAGTTCTTATCAATCCAGCCCGTAGTCTTGCCTATTCCACCCATAACAAAATGAAACGGTTTCCAACAAACTCAAAAAAAAGTTAGTAAAAAATGTTTGCACTTTCTTAAAAACCCAATGGCGTAATTTATACTACGTAATGATTCTTTTAACGCAATTAAAATTCACTAACAAACTTTCAAAAGAACTTAAATATAATTACTCCACGATAATTATACTTTATAACATTTAACGCGTGTTCTGACTCCCAAGAAACGCAAAGTTATCCGAAAACACTAGCAAAACTGTACGACGGAGTTATAATAGCTTGTAAGCTTACACTAGAACTTTAGCGCCGGAAAAACAATTTCACACAAAGTTTCTTGCACTGTAATATAGTAGGTATGTGAACATTTTAGTTATGTGAGTTGTAATAATAGGTTTTACCACTAATTATTTAAACGATTTGGTCGCTTGCTCGTTGTCTTAGATGAAAGAGGAAAACGATGCAATGCAACGCGATACGGCTCCATAGAAAATGAAAAATGAAATTATTTATTTCACGTAGTACAACTTGTGCCACTTAAGATAAGTCGTAAGAATCTACTAACTAATCTACAAACAACGAAAATTAGGCAAACTAATGTACAAACAACGTAGGCCACCTGAAGGGTCAACTAGTGTGGGATATTGTCGCGTCGCGTCGTATTGAATCGCGTTAGTCGCTGACGTAGGACTTGGGAAAAATTTCAGGCATCTTTTTCGTGCCAAAATGATAGGTGTGGAAAAGCGCGGCCCGCGATGAGTGATGGTAGTGGCATGGTTGGAGCTTTGTTATCTATGCGGTGTGTTATTATAATATGTGATAATGACATTGCGAGGTGCGACAGGTGTTGTACAAACCTGCGAGCAGTTGGAGTCCGCCGCGCCAGACAAGCACACGTCTTGCGCTCTCCAGTCCAAGACTAGCGAGTTTCCCACGCCGCCACCGCTCGGATCTATTTATAAAATCGCTTATAATTTTATTGTTTCAACGAAATTCTAAGGCGACAAGCCTCGCCGGACGCGGCACTTTGAATGTGAACGGGTTCCCTATTTACTTGACTGGAGATATACGGAGATAACGTAATCATAAATATATTCTCGGATCCATAATATTTTTTAGTCTAACTAACATTATATTAATAGTGTTTACGATTGCATTCTTGAAAAGTCATTGATCATACTAAGTACCAATGCAGAGCAATGTTGCCTACATTGCTCTGCGTAATTCCAATTATTCTATACAAGCTATATCAAGGGCGAATATAATAAGCGTCTAGACTCGACTGATTTAATGAGAATCACTCCTCACTGAAAGATATCATAAAAAATTTAATAAAATCTGCTAAATTGCTTTATTTAATACTAGATGATGCCCGCGACTTCGTCCGCGTGGGGATAAGTTTTTTATTCCCGCGGGAACTTCTTAATTTTCCGGGATAACATATAGCCTATGTCCTTCCCCGGGATAAAGCCTACCACTATACCAAATTTCATCAAAATCGGTTGAAAAGATCGGTCGGAAGAAAGAAAGAAAAGATGGGCCGTTAAAGCGTAGCAGTCAGACAGATAGACAGACGGACAGACAGACAGACACACTTTCGCATTTATAATATTAGTATGGATAGTATCTATCTATTTATAATCATTTTGTTGTTTTTCTTTACTAAGTAGATTAATTATGCCCACAGCTACGTCCGCGTGGGTTAAGGTCTTTTGATTTCCGCGGGAATACTTTTCTTTTCCGAAATAAAATGTAGCCTTTATAATAATTCAGGTTACAAGCAATCTCTATTCCAAATTTCAGTCAATTCTGTTCAGTCGTTGGTGGGTGAAGGAGCTACGAAAATCCAAAATTCACATTTATAATATTTTGTAGACCCGCTCTTTTGTATAGAATTGGCGTTCTTAGTTTTAAAACCCTTATTCTTAGCCTATGTCCTCGACTATACCCATGCAAAACATCACGTCGATCCGTTGCTCTGTTGCGGCGTGATTGAAGGACAAACCAACAAAGAAACACGCTTGCACATTTATAATATTAGCATGATGCGCGAAAGTGCATCTGTTTGTATCTGTTACCTTTTAGGCCTATCTTATAAATCGATTGTAAATGATATTTAGTACATATTATGTAATACTTTTATTATATAAGTAGGTTGCAAGAGCATTGGATATTTATTCTGAACCAAAAAGTATTTTATCCTGAAAGAATTAAAGATCAATTTAATAATTAAACTGCACTCAAGCATAAATCCTATCATCACAACTCCGCAAGATTCCTGCATCAAAGGATTCCCTTCAGTGCATAGGTAGTGATAACTCAATTTCCCTATAAATCGTCCTGCGTGACGTCACACGTGTCAGCGACGGCAGCCCCCGCGCCGGCGACAATAGATCGAACACGGCTGGATTTCACTTCCTTTTGCAGTTATCTTTAATTCATAAGTATGTTAAACGAGCAGATTCTACTCATCAAAAAAATTATAAGGGATAACATTGCTAAGTTTTCCTTTTTTTAATAACTGTTCACGTGGATTACACAAATTTCAAACCCCTAGTTTAACCCCTTAGGGGTTCAATTTTCAAATATCCTTTTTTAGCGGATGTCTACGTCATCCCGATCCGTCCAGCCGAGCGATCGCGTAACTTCTGCATCAATCATTGTTACAGTATCAATTGTTGTAATTGGCTGAATTTATGGCATTCTTGCTGCGTCAATGGATTATGTCCAATAGTGGAAGAGTGTTAACCAATCAGAGGTGATTGCGATGTATCAATGATTGATGCAGAAGTTACGCGATCGCTCGGCAGTGGTTTGGGCTGTGCGTTGATAGATCAGCCGGTCAGTCTGTCAGTCACCTATTTCTTTTAATATTATATCTTCAGACTAGTGGCTACCTATTCGCTCCCGTAGGATTTTCGAAAAGTTTGTCCTTATACCTTGTCGACATTATAATCCCTTTATATTTATTCACACTGTGCAAAAACAATAAAAAAATATTATATTCTACAATTTCAGATTTCTAATAGGTCCAAAGATTTGGGCTTTGATAATAATTAATGAGTGAGTGAGTGAAGACTTTTCGCTTTGTAATGTGAAGAATACCTACGGAGAGTTTTGCGTAACAACACGAACGTCAAGGATGGATAGTGGATGTTTAATTGTCTAGTCTTACTTTTAAGCTATAAAGCCTAAAGAGTTAAATACAATAATATATTGCACAATCTTTAGTACAATAATATTATATTGTGGGTGTTCCGATATAAGCACTGCGAGCACTGTTCAGTGCTCTTACTGGGGACTTACAGTGCTCGCGTTCTCTGTGCTCGCAGTGTATTTCGGAACACACCCATTGTGTCCTACCTACCTTACTAGTTATGACCATCGGTGCTGAAACTTAAGCTTAAATAGCTTGCATAAAGACTTTAACGTACTGAATGCACTATGGAAAGACCTACCAATGCTCAGAATTTCTTTGGGAGATAAAATCATTAACTATTTATTATTAGTATAAAAAAGTTATAATTTAAATTTTGTAAACATAGTTTCTACACCGTAAGTCTTATTAAACTTTTTCTTTGATTGATTGGAAAAACAAACAAAATCGTGTGGGATTCTTGGCTCTTAAATCGTGTAGCAGACAGAAATAACTGTTTATTTAAAAAAATATCAAAGGATTTATAGTTGTATGTTTAGTATAAGATATGAAGTAAATACTATATACGAAGTGTAAGTAGTGAGTAGAGTAATTATTCGAATAGAGAGAGGTCTAAGGACATTTTCCGTTTATCTATAGGCTGCCGTTCATGAGGTTTTGAGTCGCGCCAAAAAAGTTAAAAAATATTAAGGTTTTTTGGATTTTTTTAATAGTAATTCTTAGTTGGAAAATTGGCGGTGTTACACCCCAGTGTCGGTGGAAAATTGGCGGTGTTACACCCCTGTGTCGGAAAACATGCAAAGTTTTTGGTCCTGCGCCTGATTCTATAATAATATTCAGACAACTCTCGTTCTCTTTGCTTACAATCTCATACTAATATATGTAAATGCGAAAGTATGTTGGTTTGTCCTTAAATCACGCCGCAACAGAGCAACGGATCGAAGCACAGAACATTTAATAAGAGGTTAGAAAGGCGATGTGGGCGGGTCACGCGCGCCACTACGTTGACCGAACGCTCATATATGGTTCAAACGTACCAAAAACACACCTCAGTCGGCCGCGGACTGTCTTGGGAAGTTTTACGCACAAAAAAGTGTATAAAATGCCTTCTTGCGCGGTAATAACCTGCAGAGCTAGAAGCCATAATGTCAATGTGACTAATGGCAAGATATCTTTTCATCGGTAAGTACATTAAACCTTGATTTTAAATGATTTAATTGAAAATACTAAAGACATTATGTTTTCCTTCACTAGTGTGACTGGATCGCAAATTTGTATGTACATCGCTGGTTTTATACCTTTGCGAACAACGCGCTCCAACAGTCATGTACGCGAGCGGCAATGTAAAGCGTAGTGCGTATGAACGATCAACTCCACTTGTTACCTGGTATTACCCAATAAGAGTAGCTTGTCGATAGGCCGGTAGCATTTTTCCACCGTATCGATAAATAGTTTATTTGTTTCTTTTTACCAGAACGAGATATGCTATGCATGGTTAAAACATACTTTTTACAAAACTATCACACTGATCGCGAGCAATTTATTTCTTATCCGTTGAGGAGTTCCGTTCTCCATCTCCGGATATATTTATCAGATCTTCACCAAATTAAAATGGGACTACCTCTGAAGTATGACCTACCAAACAAAAGAAGAATTATCAAAATCGGTTCATAATTGGCGGAGAAATCGCGTAACAAACATACAAAAACAAAAAACATACAGTCGAATTGAGAACCTCCTCCTTTTATTGAAGTTGGTTAAAAATAGTAAAATCTACAGACATAGAGTCCAACTTAAGTTAACAATATGAATACTGACATGCTGTCGACCGTACGAAAAATAAACATCGATAAAAAATATTTTAGTCAATCCCTAGCGTATGTTGCTGTTTTACACGACAACACGCGCAAGTTTAAAGTTTCACTAGTGTGCGTAGCTTCGCCAATCGCAGCGCTTTTTTCTGCCTCACGCACACATGGGAACTCTCGTGTGTATTCGTTTAGATTAGTAGTAGTGAAGAATGGTGGGATCAAAACGGCGACAGCGGTTTCCGTACAAAATTTGCACTAGGGCCTTTCTAACCTCTTATTAAGTGTTCTGTGGATCGAAGTGATTTTTCGGACGGATCTGGAGAGTAACATCCTAGGCTACTTTTTATCTTATTCTACGCGGACAAAGTCGCGGGCATCAGCAAGTCAATAATAAATGGGGGCTGGCAGGCGGCAGCATATTATTGGTGGCGTTACTGTAGGTACAAAAATAAATGAAGGTTTATCAGACTTTCAATCAGATTTAGTGCGTATTTTATAGCAACTACGTCGCGTTCATGGTTTTTAGCGCACATTACGCTGAGAATATAATGAGCTCGAGCTCACAATGACGTGAGATCCGAAACGAAATGCACAGAAATAACGATTGATGAAAAGACAGAGCAGAGCTTTTATATAATCAAAAGGTCAAAACAAAGCACCGGAGCGTAGTAATTGTCAGTAAGCCAAGGCCCAAGCCAATGTAGATTGATCACAGGTCCTAGAAATGGTACATAATAGAAGGAATTAGTTCCTAGTATCCATACTAATACTATAAATGCGAAAGTGTGTCTGTCTGTCTGTCTGCTATGCTTTCACGGCCAAGCTGTTCAACCGATTTTGATGAAATTTGGTATAGAGGTTACATTCCGGGAAGGACATAGACTTTTTATCCCGGGAAATTAAAGAGTTCTCGCGGGAATCAAAAAACCTTTATCCACGCGGATGAAGTCGCGGGCATCATCTAGTATGTTATAAAACCGCGCTTTACAACCCACGTGATGTTATTTGTTAACATTAACATTTGATGTTCTTTTCTTTTATAGTATAGGTTGTGGATCGAACTTAGACTCCCTGAATCTGAATCTGGCTGAGGTCTTAACCATTAGACTGTCATCGCTTCAACTAGATAAAACAAACTAAAATTGTACCTACTTATACACCTTGAGAGAAACGTCTTTTGTCATCGGCTGCAATAACTTAAAGCAGTCAAGATACTTGAACTTAAGACTATTACCTATTCTGTGCTTGAACTATGTAATGAAACACGTGTGAAATTGTACCGCACCTGTTATAATTAAACACAAACATCTTGCGCGCAACTCGTATTGAGTTTACGCCCGAGTGCGAACAAGTACAAGTTCTTCAAATTGGTAATAGTACACCTTAATGTTAGCAAGTTGCATCGCATGTAGTATATAGGCTGCGATTGTACTACAAGCGGTAGCGATTTTGAATAATTGAACTAACCAAATTCCCTCCCCTTCCTAGTCTAGACCCCCTTCTAAATGATAAATGATTTATGACTAAACTAGCTGATGCCCGCGACTTCGTCCGTGTGGTTTAAGTTTGTTTGATTCCCGCGGGAACTCCTTAATTGTCCGGGATAAAAAGTAGCCTATGTCACTCTCGTTCTTAACTACATATATCGATGTCAAAAATCAGGTCGATCCGTTGCTCCGTTGCGGCGTGATTGAAGGGCAAACCAATAAACCAACAAACAAACAGAAAGAAAGAAAGAAAGAAAGAAAGAAAGAAAGAAAGAAAGAAAGAAAGAAAGAAAGAAAGAAAGAAAGAAAATCTTTATTCGGGGATAAGACAAGTAAGTACTTACAAGATATAACTAATAATAAAATAAGACTTTATAAACACACTTTCGCGTTTATAATATTAGTATGAAAGTATGATGATAAATGACTTACGTACACCCTAAACTCTTGGAACGTAGTTGCCTGGAAGAGATCGCTTCAAAGCGATAAGGCCGCCATTTGTACCGATTTTTCTTTTCTTATTTTTATTGTTGTTATTTAAATATTGTATTTCTCTTGTTTTTTTGGTGTACAATAAAGAATATTTCATTCATACATTCATTTATTTCACGTAGGACAACTTTTGCCACTCATAACATATCAAGACTCTACCACCGATTCGGAAAACTATTCTACTGAGAAGAGCCAGAAAGAAATTATAGACAGCAGTCGACTAGTCGAGCAATAACTTATCAATCACGGACAGTATTGACGTATTTTTTTTGCATGAGTCAAAGATCTGGAGAGTTTTTTAACCAAAATCCATGTGGATCTAGTCTCGGGCATCATCTAGTGTAGGTATAAATTATTGACTTTATAGGTTTCCTTTAACCGCGTTAGATCATGCGTCGTGGCCCGACCCTAACCCAAGGCGCTGTGAAGTATCGCCTCACGCGAATCCTCTCAATTTGCGAACTTCTAAACTTTGCAACTTTTGTCTGTTAAATGTAAATATTAAATGTGTTCACTTTTTTGTGCGGCCTCTTTTTGTCTTATACGTTTACGTGACCGTGTACTTGTGCCTATGTGTGTATGATTTTTTTATTATTTTTCTTGCGAATAAATGTTAGCAGTTAGCTGTTATACCCTTATGTTGCAATTATATGGTTCAGCAAATGGTGACAAAAATTATGAATAATAAAAATTATGAAATATAAATAAAAGCTGAATGAAATCTGGATCTGGATGAAATTTGGCACAGTGATAGATTAAAGTCTGGAATAACATAAAGGCTACTTTTATACCGGAAAATTAAAGAGTTCCCGCGGGAACCAGAAAACCTCAATCCACGCGGACAAAGCCGCGGGCATCGGCTAGTACAAACTAAGTTGTTTACCTAAAGACGAAACCTTTCAGAAGAACTTCCCGAAGCAAACATCGATCTGCAGCTGTTGCAATAAAATCTTAGCTATTGTCTCCCGTACAAAAATGAAATGTCTCATACTTTTATTTACTCAACGATATTTAATAATAGCATGATAAACATCGAGAAGGAAAACAATATTATATCAGACGCAAACTGTAAACAATACCTGGTGACTTCAGTGATATATATTTTGCAGTTTATACTCCAACTTTGTTCTTATTACTTTTAACAGAATAGGGGATTTCTGCACATTACATAACTTTGGCAATTTTAATCAGAAGCATTTTTCTCTGATTAGTTTTTCCTAAACATAATATTGTTTGTAAGAGTGGGACCTTGAATGCCTGTAGATATTGTATCGATTGTAGTGTATGTATTTAGTTCTTTAATAACTTTATACTTATATCACATACAATTAATAACATATCCTGAGTTACTCTCTGTCTGACTGACTCATACACGCCCAGGCCAAACGTTTGCTAATATTGAAATTTTGCACTGAAGTTCTCTTTAGAATTTGACAGTCGCGGTGGTCGCTTGTCCTCAAAAAATTAAAAAATGGGACATAGGACAGAGAAAATTAAAAAGAGGACATAGGACAGAGTGAAAGCCTTAATTATTGGTTTACATTTTCTCTCTCCGTTTCCTCGTGTGTTTAAAACTGTAGATCCTAGTTAGATCCCAGCCTCAAAAGTGTAATTTTAAAAGTTTTATTAAAATGGATAAATAAAATAATACCATAGTAACATCCATACTTGAATCTAACAAAGCTTTTGTTTCAAAAACGGCTTAAATAGGAGCGCGTTTTGTCAATGTCTGCCGCCGCTAAAAGGATTTTCGTGCAGTTCCCAACTTTTATTATTTTTTAGCCACCACCACCTCCCGAGCGCTACATTCATCAAAGTCAATCTAGACACACTTTTGCTGAACACGAATCGCAAGGAAATTTTCGATATATTCAATCTTAGTAATAGATTCAAATGCGGGTTGGTTGACGCTAGATTAAGATAATCTATGGTAAGCAGCCTTGGATTTTAAATAATGTCCTAAAAATATAAAATGGAAGTTCAATCTTACCTTTTAAACCTTATAACGTTATTTTAAACCTCGTCCTTCCATAAGTCTCTTGGTTGCTTTGTTTCATTTTTTGCTGAAATTTAATTTTGCCCGTCGTCGGGATTGTTTTTTTTTTAAATCAACTGGAAACTCTTTAGCGATCCGGTACGATGCCGTGTAGAAACCGATTAGGGGTATGGGATTAATATAACTGCCATACCCCTAATAGATTAGCCCGCTACAATCTTAGACTGCATCATCAGTTACCATCAGGTGAGTTCGTAGATAAGGCTTAACTTGCAGTGGACAATCTATATATATATCAGCCTGCGGATATAACTGTTGAACACAATTTACACAGAGTAGGTACAGACCTTCGCTTCGCGTGCGCCAAAAGCCCTGTCCTCCGTCTTCCTCATCAAGCCACTTTATACATTGCAACAATGTACTTGTATACTAATAACTAGCAGAGGCCCGCGACTTATCACGTCCGCGTGAAATAAGTTTTTTAAATTTTCACGGGAACTCCATAATTTTTCGGGTTAATTATATAGCCTATGACACTCACGAATAATGTGGCTTTCTATTGGTACTTACCAGAATTTTCAAAATCGGTTTAGTAGATCCAGAGATTACCCCCCTACAACCTCACAAACTCACAAACTTTACCTCTTATAATATTAGTATAGATATATTTATGCGAAAGTGTGTTCGTTTGTAGGTTTATTGGTTTGTCCTTCGATGACGCCGCAACAGAGCAACGGATCTACTTGGTTTTTTTCATGGGTATAGTTTCATGGGTATAGACCTGGAGAGTAAGACAGACTATTTAGTTTGTGACATAGACTACTTTTTATCCCGGAATTAAGTTGTTCCCGTGGGAATTAAAAAAACTTATTCCACGCGGTCGAAGTCGTGGTCATCAGCTAGTTAATTTATATGCTCATGCGTTCCAAAAGCTAATTATATATGAATTATATGAACATAAAACGGGTTTATATTTATATTAAATTGTTGGCAATCACATGAATTTCAATTATAAATCCTGAAGTATGCGATGTATGCGCGGCGATTAAGTAATTTGGGTGCAAGTGGGCGGCTGCAATATAGTTTTCACCTCACTAGTTCAAAAAGGGCGCTTTTGCTGCTTAAAACAAAATTATTTTAGTGATGAATGATTTATTTATTTCACGTAGGACAAATTGTATTACTTATGAAAACTCAAACTCTACCACCGGTTCGGAAAGATCATTCTTCTGAGAAGAGCCGGCAAGAAACTCAGCAGTTGCTCTTTTTATAAGAAGAGAAATGTTACAAAATGTTAAAAATATACAATTGATACGTTATACCTAACAAGTATGTGTACTTGTAGTTACACTGACTTGTGGGCTGCTGGATGCGAAGCCGGTTGCTTCCATGCAACTTTGTCATTAGGAAAATCATCTATAATGGAAATGTCAAATCCAGAAACTCCTTTGGGACCATGTTATAAAAGCGTACACCCGACCCCACAAAGGATTTCTGCACCTTGCGCACACGATGTGAAGCTGTTACTAATCGATTTTGAATGTCACTTATTTGCTTAAAGAAAGAAAGAAGAAAGAAAATACATTTATTCAAAAATGGTGTTGCAGACAACATATCATACATATCTGTACACACAAATATTCCGGGTGGTGTCACAGACAAACGTCTGTGATACCACCCGGAATGGGTGTACACCTCAGCCGTGTGCCTGGGCACACGGCTGAGGTGGCTATGCATTTGTATATTGTATGATGCTGGCATCATACAATATACAAATGCATAGCATTTGCAAGCATAGCATGCATAGTATTGCATATAGAGATTTATGTTCTGCCTAACAAAGATATATTAATGTATATGTATTGAGAAGGCACCGTAAGTATACCAATCTCTTTAAATTTTAAAACCAGTGAGCAAAAGTCGTCAAATTCATCATCGTCATCAAATTTTTTGTGTCTCTGTCCTTACTGCCATTTTTATCCACTTGTGTCCGCTTAATACGCACTATATTGTACTGTAGTTGGATGAAAAGTATAGATTTATCGTTGGCCATTTCTATGTTGCAAGTTGTGGAGCAAACAACGGCGTAGTTTATGGAGCCCGCTGCAAGGGAATAACTGCTGAAATAGAGGACGGCAATATTTCACCAACTGCTAACTCGGAAGCGATCGGGAACAGTAAACAGTTTTATTTAAGAATCGGGCTTAGACCTGCCGTATACGAACAATCTTTCCAAGAACAGTGTTTGAAAAACTGTGGATATGTACCACGTAAAGCACACTTCATAGAGGCTAAAGACGTGTGCTTACCCCATGAAAAATGTGGAGAGAGGGATGTCCACACATTAGGTTCTTTTTATCTACCTATTTCCAGTGGCCTTCCTATTGCTTCGTAGGTTAAGAGGCCAATTTATTTGGCTGCGAATTAGGCTATGGTTTCCAGTCCTGTGTCAGGCAAACATACAACTAATGGGCTTTTTTGCCAATATAATTTCAGTAATTGTGAGGGACGAGTGGCCTAGTTGTGACAACGCATATCACTCGATTGCGATTGTTAAGTAACGTTGACCCAAGTCGGTAACTGGATGGGTGACCGAATTTGGAGCCTCAAATTTGGCCTTTTTCCTCAGTTCCTCTTATTGGCTAGTCTCTATTGAGATTAAATGCCGTGGCTGGGTCAGGAGAGGTCATCGTTCCAGCAAGAAGTAACACGCGTTTAAAACCTACCTAGTCCGTGTTGCGAAATCCTAGAAATCCCCAAAGGCAGCGTACTGTACTCACAAGTTTGCCTGGTGGGAGGCTTCGGCCGTGGCTAGTTACCACCGTACCGGCAAAGACGTACCGCCAAGCGATTTAGCGTTCCGGTACGATGCCGTGTAGAAACCGACTAGGGGTACGGGTTTAATATAACTGCCATTCCTCTAACAGGTTAGCCCGCTGCCATCATAGACTGCATCATCACTTACCATCAGGTGAAATCGCTGTCAAGGGCTAACTTATAGTGGATAAAAAAAAAGTTTATGTTATTATTGTATGTAAAACGTAGTAGTTCCACTAGTTGCCGCAAAACTTCTTTCGTGAAACGGACTTCTTTGATTTCGCTGACGTACTGAGTCGCGAGCAGTCGCTTGTTATTAATAGATTTACGAAGCTTTGCACTGTACATACATTAAAAAATCTCTTAGAAATTTAATCATTGTTAGCATTTATTGGTACTATGCCAGGACACATAAACACTGGGCAAAAAATACCGCATTCAATCACCAACAGACGTTTTCAATGTTGATAAACTCGAGAGCATAAAATCTGGGTCGGTTATTGAAATAAAATCTATTGTGATCGACCAAAAATCTTTGCTAGCGAGTGTACAAGAGCATTTCATGAAAGAAAATACGTGGCTAATAGAAGCCGATTAGGGGTATGAGTTAATTATAACTGTCATGCCCCTAACAGGTTAGCCCGCTACCATCTTAGACTGCATCATCACTTTCCATTAGGTGAGATCGCAGTAAAGTGCTAACTTGTAGTGGATAAAAAAAAAGTAAATGTCTTTAGCTATCTAGAATGCTATCTTATCTATGTAGAATAAAAAATTCAATGATTATCCATGCTTCCTTGCTACTATCCAAAATATATCAGGAGTCTAAAAAGAACGTAAAAAGTACTTGTGTTACCTACACTAATTTTGTAGAACTACCTAATATTAATATTTCAGGGACTTTGATGATCACAGAAAAGAAGTGATCCGTAGAACAACTAAATAACCGACATATGCGTACGTAGATAAGTAACTTGCATAAACTAACATGCATCCTATGTAAAAACTTAACAGTAAAATCGTGGCCTTGATATAAGTAGTTCGGCACTTTATTCAATAGTATCGTCCTAAATGCCTTTGACACAAATAAATATACAACGGAAGGATATATCAGCAACTGAGCAGAAATTAGCTGACACAAGCTATAAATATATCAGCGAAGTAAACCGGATGGCCGTTTAAATTTAATTACAGGGCAACTTGGTAATCGACTGTGATTACCGACGCATGTTAGGAGTCTCATGGACCGAATTCCGCACCAAGGTCTCTATTCTCCAAGAACTCGGCATTAAACAACGGCTTTCAGCGCTGGTACAGAGTCGCATACTAAAATTTTTTGGACACGTCTCCCGTCGTGAGAATGACTCTATCGAGCGCCTCGTCGTGCAGGGCAAAGTAGAGGGTACCAGAGGGCGAGGAACCGATCAAAATATTAAGTCGGCTGTTGGCGGTTCATTGCACGAGTGCACCAGGCTGTCGGCCAGCAGAGAGAAGTGGCGGATGCTCGTGAGGCGCATTACATCTGCCACTAAAGCCGTTACTTCGTTATGACCACGACCACTCTGTCAAGAGTGTAACGACGAAGAAGAAGACCGAGTCATCTGTAGACAGAACACTATAGCATTTACGAGTACTTAGCTAAGTTGAATAGCAGGAAGATATTTGCAAAACACTAGATACCGTACGACGTTCACGCCTAACGTAGCAGCCTGTAATAAATTGACCAAGCGAAGCGAAGGTCTCTGAGTCTACTTGAGTGAATTTGGACTCGTCCGTCCGTCCGTCCGCCCATAATATGTCAGAGTCTTATAACTTCTGAATTACTGAACGTAATTACTTCATATTATGTAAACCGATGGCCTCCAGCCGAATATGGCTTAAAAAGTTATAAAAATCTTTATTTCAGGGGGCTCTCATAGAAACGAATGCGAAGTAAAATATTTTTTATAGCGTTACATATATCATATATTAGCGTTGCATCATTTTAAAGATAATTAGGAATAGAATCCAACATTTTTTTTTTTAATTTTTCCCCTAAAATTGACGAAATGGGGGGCTTTCAAAGTGGAGATTTTCTAACGTCCAAAGTTGACCTCAGAACTCAATTTTCTAAAAGGCTGAGCCTGAAACTTGATCAATTACTTGAATTATATCCTGTACTTGAACAACAAATACTAAAATTAGATACATATTAAAAGGAAACGAAATTATTTAATTTTTAATGAGCTTCAGTATTTTTAACAGAACTTCACAATGATGTCAATAGATGGCGCTCTGTAAAAGTTTATTCGTTTGTGCTTACAAATAATAGACGTTAGCACCATCTTACGTGGAATAATAAAATAGTCTACTGATAGTACGGATGTCTATGAACGTAAAACTTTCTTATGGATACCGCGAGGTCTCAGTTCGTGGCGACGAATTTTGGGAAGGTCCTTTTGGCAAGCTGAAATTGTGAATTTCAGCTTGCCAAAAGGACCTTCCCGAAATTCGTCGCCAGCTCTCCGTCTATAAATTTAACTGCCTGATATGATACTCCGGGCTAGGTAAACATTAAAACCATTCCATCAAACAAAACTCATTCAATCTGACCGCTTATGAGAAATTTTGAATACAAATGGCTAGAAATAAATTTTTATGATGCATATATTTTCATAAGATTCAATTGTAGATAAAAGTATTTTATGTGTTTGAATTCCAGTATTTTGCGTTCTTATCGGCGTAATTTGTTTTGTTATTTCAGCGTTTGTAATTTAGTTTTATATTTTGGATTGTTCCACGTACACTTCTATGTTATGTACATTACAGTCCCACCAACTTACCTATCTGGCCCGGTGGCCAAAATTGGAACTAATTTTTGTGACTGTTTAGTTTTTGTTTTATTTTTAATATTTATTAGCAACATTGATAACAGCGACGCTGTCAACGGGTCAGATAAGTTTGTGGGACTATATTATATATACTTACCCGTTTAATTTAAAAATCCGGCGGAGTTTGTTGTGGGCTCTTCTCAGACGTTCAGAAGGTGTACTTTGTAGGTACCTATTTTGAATAAAGATGTTTATATTTGATTTGATTTGATATGACAGGGTATGTTAAGTCCGCTGTGTTGGTTGCATTAGATATTCCATGGCTGCGGCAACCAATACGCGTGATTGATGTGCGCAAATCGTCAGTGTGGTGTGAGGCGCAAGAAATATTGCGAAGCGTTGCCATGTTGTATGGTGATTTATTGGCGTTGTGGCTTCACGCCGTTTTGTCTGCGCTAGTTTGTCGGCTCACAGATAATCCAATTAACATTTTTTTGACACATTGTAACAGCCCATTTTAGGAAAAAATATATCTATATCTATTTTTACACTCTTATTTACAGCCTTTGAGGAAACCAGTAAGAATATAATATACTTAGCCATAATTATTAGAGCGTAAGATTTGATGATATATAGGATAACTAGCCGAATGCCCGCGACTTCGTTCCCGCGGGAACTTCTTAATTTTCTGGGATAAAAAGTAGCCCTTGTCACTCTCCAGGTCCTCCACTATACCCATGCCAAAAATCACGTCGATCCGCTGCTCCGTTGTGGCGTGATTGAAGGACAAACTAACAAACGAACAAACCAACAAACAAACACACTTTCGCATTTATAATATTAGTATGGTGATATGATGTCTGTGCTACTGACCAAATTTCATGAGTCGCGGGGAGCTGATGGATCCAGGCGCCGCGCGCTAGACCGTTGCGCGTGGAAGCCTACAAGATACCTTAGTCCAGAAATCCCGAAATCCTCAGTCGGTGTCTTCACGGCATCGTACGGGAATGTTAAATCGCTTGGCGGCACGTCTTTGCCGGCTTATTTTTGGATAAAAGCAGGCGTTACTTTGCGGAAGTCCATGACAATGAAAAAACTAGAAGTTTAATTCGCTATAATCCGCCACAGAAGGTAAAAGTTCAAGGTACGCACTGTACCACATAGATTTACCTTCTGTGGCGGACTATAGCGAATTGAACTTATAGTTTTTTCATCGGCTTATTTTTGTTTCTTTTCTCTATCATTATAGTTAGGTACCTATTTAATTTTCAGTCAATTTTATAGCTGTAAATTATTTTCATTAGCTTTATGCTGTGTGTGTGCGGAAACAAAGTATTCGGGCAATCTATCACCGCGGTCATCAAGGTCGGCGTGTGTCGGGAAAGCGTGTATTTCCGTACCCATTGCGTAATCTATTCTTTCTGCACTGCGCTTTCAGTGGCTTCAGTTCAGACGATCATTAGCTGAGCTTCCGTCTTCCTAGTTGACATGATTTACATTCGTAAAAATAACTAAATACGTAATAGAATATGGCAGTTTTTTCCACTTTTTTTTTAGCGAGAGTTCGAGGGACCTGGATTTTTTCTCCTGGTTTCCTCACCGAAGTTTCTCAATTTAAAAAAAACGATCATCATTTTGATCTATACTACTGCGCCAACTAGTCTCTTTTCAGAAGAGAAGCGTTGGCCATAGCCCCCCACTGACGAAATCTGTGATTTTGGAAGAATTTTGTTTTTACATTGGTTATAAATTTATTACCCTGTACACGTTTAACGTTACGTTTATTAAACGAGTATTAAGTAAAATTGACGAATTGATTTAGTCGCTATTAACAATTGAAACGCTCTCCCTAATTGTTTATCGTTCAGAAAGGGTTCTATTCCACTATCCACCACTACTTACTTTTAGTACATTAGAATAACACATAGTAACGTAGGTATATCCCGGAAAATTAAAGAGTTCGCGCGGCAACCGAAAAACTTTTCTTTCTTATAAATCTTGTAACACCCATCATTTTGCGTCGGAAGTTAAAAATAACACTAGATACATAAATAAATGTAAAAACAACATAGATAGCTGATGTAAAAACAACTGACGACATTGAAAACACTTAGCAAAAATGAATTTCGAGCGTTGCAGAAACTTTGCCTGAAGGACTTTCGTCTGAACTGTGAAATGATGAAAAATGTTACGCTTTTCCATGTAAATTATGAAGACACGTACTACATTTAGTTTTAAAAATAAATCTGCACGCAAATAAATGACATTGGTGTGCATAGGTGCGAATTGTAAGGAGGTGGAAATATTATTATTGTGTTACCAGGTGACCCCAACCCGGCCTTGCACGGGAATCTAGTGTCTACTAGCTCGGCCGTAGAGTTTTCGAAAAATCTGGTCATATTCCTTGTCTTCATTTCTCTTTTTTACCTTAATAACATGGGTGTGACAGGTATTTTATAGGCTTTAATTTTGGGCTTCATATTCATCTGTTTTTTTTTACATTTGGGTTATTTGCTGTGAATGTAGGTACCTTACGATAGTTTCTCACACCAGCCCGAGTCCCGAACAAAGACGAACTGGATGATACGTGATAGTGAAGATTATGATGTTATAGCTATTACCTATTCTGTGGTTATAGTCCAAAGTTGACTGCAGGCGCATGGCGATTGACGCTATTGATCGCGAATCGCGATAGGCGAGCGCTTGGTACAAAGCTAGAACATCGACCGTTTGCATAACGGTATGTCGTTAGGCAAACTTCGATGTGCCTTAATTGACTAGAGTTAGGTATTCAGACACTTCCAGATTGGCCTGAGAATTCGTTGGAAAAAAGCCGAAGTTTTGGCTTTGAACCAAAAGCGCTGAGCATTTCTGAGGATTGCCTGGACCAATCGTGATGCGCCGTCTTTTTATCTTTGGACTATAACATGTACATGTAAAAAAGTACTTGTATAGTCCGATAAACTTATCTGACCCAGTGATAAATTATTTTACTTTTCATAGATACTAATCTATGAAAAATAAAATAAAAACAAAACTAATCAGGCATAAAAATTACTTCCAATTTAGGCCACAGTTAAGTTCGTGGGACTATATGAAAAATTTAAATAGTATACGCTAGTAATGTAATAAGTCTATGAGTATTGGCTAACTCTTCGCTTCTATTATATCTCATTATTATTCTGACAGAATATTCAGACATGATCCCGTTTTGTGATTTTTTTTCATAGCGAATCATAAATGATAAAGACCCTTTTCCGTTCCAACGCGTAAAGTAACTTTCTATTCTAAGAGAAATTTTGTACGAAATATCTATCGCGCTAGAGCACGATTACAAAAATTGCGTCAGTCTCCAGACTAAACGCGTGGTTTCATGGAGGAAGGAATTACGACTGCCGTCTAGTCTTCATTATTCTATGCGTGGTTTTGATGATTCTTGATTTCTATGGCAGGTGAAGGTTATTATGTTTCATGAAAAGACTAAAGTTCTAGCGCGATTTAACTTCATACAGCGCCATCTATGCCAAAAGACATAAAGCTTTTAGAGTGCAATTTTGAGTTTGTAAAGGTGGACGGACTTTTCCTAGACTTTTCCATTTTGGTGCGGCACTCTAAAACGCGTATACCTATTCGGAAGCGCAAAAATTATCAGTTATTTAGTTAGTAATTATTTGTTTTATTTTAGAGACACGTTCTTATTATTAACAATATATAAGTAGGTACTTATTCTCTATGAAATCGTCTCAGAACAGGATTAAAAAGTACTAATAGATTAGCACGCTTATCCCTTCAATAGAGACCCTAATGAGAAAACGTTACCTTCGCTAATTTTCCCTAACCCTATATCGATTCGATTAATCCAATAAAACAATATCGGAGCTAGGGTCGGCCCATACTACCTGGGTCGTTCCGTTGTTTGTTAATTAACAATTTCATGAGCGAACGGAGCTGTAGATTACTCGCCTTCGCATATACTGTCACCTGAGTTAATGGCAAATAGATCCTCGTAAAATGAACGTGATGTTATATTATTATGGGTGTTTTGCTCGTTTAATCAATCAAATTAAGATAGTTAACGTTGCGCTTACGGTTTTATTAGATCGAAATATTTACTGTAAGGTTACGGTATACCTAGATTTTTTTTTCTAGGTAGGTAGGTGCAGTCTAAGATGGTAGCGGGCTAACCTGTTAGGGGTATGGCAGTAATATTAAACCCATACCCCTAAACGGGTTCTACAACGCATCGTACCGGAACGCTTAATCGCTTGGCGGCACGTCTTTGCCGGTAGGGTGGTAACTAGCCACTGCCGAAACCTCCCACCAGGCGAGACCAGAGAAAATACAGAAATTATAAATTCCCAAATTGACCCTGCCGAGGATCGAACCCGGGACCTCCCACGTTAAGACAACAGCACTCAACATTGCGCCAGGGAGGTCGTTTACGGTTCACCATGAGCATTTTATAAAGTTGTCAATAAATAAACCAATTGCATCCTCTATAACTCACTTTATTTATTTGAAGTAACCTTCACACGTCACTTCCGCTATAATAATATGTAACACCAAAGTACAAATTATAAAGTGTATTATAAATGCGAAAGTTAGGATGGATGGATGCTTGTTTCTCAAGCACGCCTGAACGGCTGAAAGGATCTGGGTGAAATTTAGCACAGAGATAGATTATAGTCTGGCATAGCAGGCTACCTTTATCTCTGAAAGTTAAAGAATTCCCGCGGGAACCAAAAAACCTCAGTCCACGCGGACGAAGTCGTCGGCATCAGATATTAAATAATAAAAATAAATAAATTCACGGCAGCATCGATTTACCAACTAAGGATACAACATTACCTACAAATTAATACTCAAAAAGCGTCCACAATCGCTTATACAAACACAGCTATAGATAATATAGAATGAGACACCAAACGGTTCACAAAAACCAACCATATAGCTTTATATTTAGGGTTCAATTTTGTAATAACAATTCGGCACATACGACATTTTGTCGCCTAGTGTACTCATGCGCGACTGAGGCGAAAATTGTTCACAATGTCTATTTGTGCACAATTTGACCGTGCCGTTTTTTGTGTTTCGATGGTGCGTCTAAGGTATTGGTAAGTCAATGCACGGCAGCCAAAGTTTTCCTATGGGATTAAATTTCCCAAATCACCGTCATTGTGATAGCCCAGCGAGGAATCCTGGCGTCCTGCCACCTGAGGCGTAATGCTGTAACCGATCGCCAACCCTTGGCAGGATTAGGGCAGCGATTATGCAGACCCAAACGGATTAAATGTTACTCAATTTTACGGACGGTACCTCTACCTATTTATAAATATACCGATTACCTATTACCTATTACCGAGATACCTATTTATAAAGATACCGATATAACCGATTAGATATAAGGCGCCCTTTTTGAGCTAGTGAGGTGAAAACAATAATATTAATGGCACAAGAGGCAGCCCCTATCGCTCCACCACCACCCACCACTGCAGCCCATTACGTCCCACTGCTGGGCACAGGCCTCCACTCTCATAGGACAGAGGGAATTAGACCTTAGACCCACTACGCTGCTCCAATGCGGGTTGGCGGGCTTTAACAACTATTATCATGTTAGTGATAATAACCGCGACCGACGGCTTACCGTGCTCTCCGGGCACGACGATTAAACACCGCCAACTTCCTAACTCCGGGATAGTACTGAGAATTTCTGTCAGAAAAACCCAATTGGTATACTTAATTACGGCCCGACCCGGGACTCGAACCCGCAGTTGAACGTGCTAACCACTGGACCAACCCAACGAGGCAGTTCCAGTTCCCTATCACTCACTTCCAGGCAACCTTCGAGGACACTTAAAGTACACTTATCTATATATATATAAATCTCGTGTCACAATGTTTGTCCTCAATGGACTTCTAAACCACTTAACCGATTATAATAAAATTCGCACACCATGTGCAGTTCGATCTAACTTGAGAGATAGGATAGTTTATATTATATAGACTAGCTGATGCCCGCGACTTCGTCCGCGTGGGTATACCAAGTTTCATCGAAATAACTTGAGAAATGACGGACTTTTATACAAACTTTCAATCTCTATTTCACCCCTTTGGAGGTGGAGTTTTGAAAAACTGTGAAACACGTATGTTTTCATTTCTAACCCGCTGCTCATATACCAAGTTTCATGGATATAACTTGAGAAATGAAGGACTTTCATACAAACTTTCAACCCCTATTTCACCCCTTCGGGGGTAAAATTTACGAAAACTGTGAAACACGTATTTCTTCATTTTTAACTGGTAGCTTGTACACCAAGTTTCATGGCTATAACTTGAGAAATGAAGGACTTTCATACAAACTTTCAACCCCTATTTCACCCCTTCGGGGGTAAAATTTACAAAACTGTGAAACACTTGTTTCTTCATTTTCAACCAGTAGCTTGTATACCAAGTTTAATCGATATAACTTGAGAAATGACGGACTTTCATACAAACTTTCACCCCCTATTTCACCCCCTTAGGGGTGGAATTTTAAAAAACTGTGACACACATACTTCTTTATTTTTTACCGTAAGCCAAAATAAAAAGTTTCGTTGATATAACTTGTAAAACATCTTGAGAAACGAAGGACTTTCATACCAACTTTCATCCCCTATTTCACCCTTTTGGGGGTCGAATTTTCAAAAACTGTGAAACACGTTTGTCTCCATTTTCAACCCGCAGCTCATATATCAAGTTTCATGGCTATAACTTGAGAAATTAAGGACTTTCATACAAACTTTCAACCCCTATTTCACCCCTTCGTGGGTAGAATTTCGGGATAAAAAGTATCCTATGTCCTACCTCGTAGTATAGGCTCAAACCTTGCCAAGTTTCGTTTGAATTCATTCAGTAGTTTCGGCGTGATGCGCGGCCAAGATACAGACAGACAGACAGACAGACAGACAGACAGACAGACAAAAATGAAAAAAATTACAGATTTGGCTTCAGTATCGAATAATGAGTGCCCTCCAAAAAAAATTTTCAAAATATCTTCAATGTACAGAATTGGACCTGTTACAGTTTTATTATAAGTATAGATTAGGATTATTAGTGCTACCCGTGCGAAGCCGGGGCGGATCGCTAGTATTTTTATAAAAATATACTTACCTACTCATTTACATATTTTTGATTGGAAAAAGTAATTTCGCTCCGACTGGAAAAAGTAATGATGCTTTCTCATAAATTCAAATCGCAGCGTTGTTTGTGCGAGCGTCGCGTCGGCGGGACAGCTGCACAGAATGCGTTTTGCGTCACATCCCCGTCGGCAGCCACTGCAAATTGCTAGTGACACCCCTAACAAGAAGCGACATGTAATTACGACGCCATGACGAAACAAAAGGCTTAAACTTTTTATCATGGCTCACCCTTTCGGTGACACGATGGCCTTGATTCTAGAGGTTAATTGACCGAGCGAAGCGAAGGTCTCTGAGTCTACTTGAGTGAATTTGCACTTGTCCGTCCGTCCGTCCGTCTGTCAGAGCCTTATAACTTCTGAATTACTGAACTCAATTACTTCAAATTTAAATATAATATGTAAACCGATGGCCTCCAGCCGAATATGGCTTAAAAAGTTATAAAAATCATTATTTCAGAAGCGAATGCGAAGTAAAATATTTTTTATAGCGTTACATAGGGTTGCGGTATATCATTTTAAAGATAATTAGGAATAGAGTCCAAAAATATTTTTTTTTTAATTTTTTCCCTAATATTGACGAAATGGGGGGCTTTCAAAGTGGAGATTTTCTAACGTCCAAAGTTGACCTCAGAACTCTCAATTTTCTGAAAGGCTGAGCCTGAAACTTGATCAATTATTTGAATTATATCCTGTACTTGAACCACAAAATACTAAAATTAGATAAATATTATAAGGAAACGAAATTATTTAATTTTTAATGAGCTTCAGTATTTTTAACAGAACTTCACAATGATGTCAATAGATGGCGCTCTGTAAAAGTTTATGGATACCGCGAGGTCTCAGTTCGGGGAACCACTAGTTATTCTATGCTAAGTGTAAAGTATGTAATATGTAGAGTAAGTTATGTGTCCAAAATCGACTGAGCATTCATATACAGCCTGCTCATAAGATACCTAGTGTAATAAGTAATTTGTTAAGTTATGTTATGCTTCGGCCGTAGTTTTTACCACCGTACCGGCAAAGAGTGTGCGTTTGGCATGCCGTGTAAAAACCGAACAGGGTTTTTACATGGCATGTAGGGCAGGTAGGGTTAGCATAACTGCCATACCGCTAACAGTTTAGCACGCTACCCTCTATAATGCTGAGATCTATAGAGAGTACTTTGACTTGGCTCAGACTTTACTCAGAGTTATAACGAGATGGACTTATGTGAGTAACATAGATCTGTCTCGTTTTAACCATGTCTTAAGTCTAACTAAAGTCAAAGTTCCTTCTATAGATCTCACCCTGAGATAGAGAATCGCGATCCAAATTGACTGTTTACCGGGCTCTGTCGAGGGCGTACCTACGGACTAGTCTAGTCCAACCGACCTCCCTAGTCCCAACACCTCCTAAGCCGTGGTCTGAGCCTCACAGGAGGGGCCCTTAAGAAGACGTTGTATGATTATCTAAATGTAGTAAAAATATCTAAGTTTGTTCTGAGAAGTTAGGTACTAAATAAAAAGAACAATTTTAACCATTAAATACATTTTAATTAATAACTATTTCATACTTATAAACTAAAATAATACACATAAATTATAAACATAATATAAGCTATGCCTTATAATAATTTGCAATATAAAAGTAAATTCATATAAAATAAATTTCAAAAATACTTAAATACTTTTATAAAGATCACACTGACTAGATTGCCACACCCCTCGTCTGTTTAAACATTTTCTGACGCTTATAACATCAACCAATTGTTATAAAAAATGTGCATTAAATTAAAATACCTATATAAAAAGTATTACGTCTTCATATTATTATGTAACTTTTTAATACACTTCATAAAATAATAAATATGAATAATATATTTTGTTATGAAATTAATTAACATATTGGTATAATTAATTAGCACAAATAAAGTAAATGCCAAATAAAGTTTAAGAACCTTATAATATGAACCTATATAGTATATTTTAAAGGGAATAAAAATAGTGATATAACAATCGTCGATGTTATAAATCGTCAATAATGGTTTCCATTGTTTTAGTTAATCACAAACACAAACCAGGATAATTATTATCGCGAACTAAGTTTAGTTAAATATTATATTGTTAGAGAAACCCGTTGATCGAAATTGATGTTAGGTAGGTGTTTGTTAGTAGGTATACTATATTATATAATAAATATTATGTTTATTATTACCTAAAATATTTAAAAAATACTGATCAGTAATATCATACAAGTAATATCATATATCAGTAATATATATTTATCAAATATCAATAAATATAGGATAAAAATAAATAATCAACGCTAATTTATAATATAATACAAAAGATAAAAAAGTTATATTTGTTAGTGCTAATTTATAAGATAAGTAAGGGAATTTAACAACGCAATAAAATTTTATTATTATTTTGTCAAATAATAGCAAATTTACTATCAAATGGTAAATTTTAATTGAAATTATAATTTTATTTATCTAAATACATTATTTTCCTTATCAAAAAACAAATCGATAACTAAATTTGTAAAACTAAAAAATCTTAATTAATCTTTGGTAATTAGCCGTATTCCTTCATTAAATGAGCTTAATTAGTAAGATCACAATATGTATGCACATGTTATATTATTCTTGCTACACAGGCTTGCTTTTAAATAACTATCTAATTAATTAGTAATATTCATATTATTAGGTATGTCTATCGTAAAGTATTTCATTTACGAATTTACATAGTTACATTTAGCTCGTTAATTTCCCGCGCAAGAAATCGTAAATATTATAATGTTACAAAAACGTAAACTTTTTAAAAAATAATTTTCACTTATCGTGTTTACGAATTTAGGAATATTATATTTTATTATGATCGCAATAATTGATTGACGTTGATTGGTTTTGGTAACGTAAAACCGACTTTCAAGGTTCATACTAACCTAATAAAATCATAAATTAATAGTCTAATTTATATAAGTAAACTTAAAATATACCAAATATGAAACAAAATACACGATATAATTTATAGCAAATTTTTTGTTATGCGCAAACACTTTTCAAGGTGTTTGAAAATATGAGAAGAAATTTCGTTTCAACGTTCTTAAATAATATTTATTATTCTTATTTCAGATTACTGCGTCTCCTCGGTCCCTGTGATAACCTGCAGCACTTTGAAAGCCTTTGACTGCCGTGGTGGACCTTCGTACGCGATTTTGTGATATATCACTCTGAAATTGACGACAATCCATACAATCAGGAAGTTCAGATATTTCAAATAAAAAATAAAATAAAATTTTAAAAAAGGACTATAAATTATAAACAAAAAAAAATGTTTTCTTCTGTGTTGTTGTGGTCTTCAATAAATGTGGTCTACATTACATACATTCAAACATCATCATTTCAAACCATTGCCAATCCACTACTGTGTATTGACCTCCGCCCAGAATGGGAAGTGTTTTTGGCTTTACACACCATTGGGATATTATGAGGAACTACAGGTTTCATCGCTGTTTTCCTTCACCGTTAAAACATGGAATATTTACGTGCATAAAACGCATATGTGAAACTCCGAAAAGTTAAAAGGTCGTCCGGAAATGAAGCCTCGGACGACCTAATAAGTAGATGGCTGAAGTCTTAGCCCGTATTTATAAACCGACATCAAGTAAGAACAGATTCTCAAGCATTGGTCAAACGATGCTTCTGAACGCTCTTAAGCATAGAAAAAAAAAACATTAACATTTACTAAAAACAACTAAACATTAAAAAAACTACAATTTTAAAAGCCAATCAACAAATATAGTTATAGCCTCACACTTTTTTTAAGCCTATCATTGCAAAACACTAAAAAATCTAAATCAACTCTGAAGCGTCATCGCATTGTTGAAACTCAGATCAAATTAGAGAGAAAATTAATGAAATAGATAATTAGCAGCTAGTTACACATAGAAGAGCGAAAATTGGTTAAATGAGTGAAGTAAACAAAATTAGACTGTTCGCAAAGCGTAATGATGCTAATTATAGCGAGTACCAGACTGAATCATGAAGAAGCGGTGCAATATAAAAAATGTTTACTTTGGACAGTGCAAACAGCTTCCTTAATACCGGCCACCGAAGCTGAAAATTATAACATTTTGATTTTCCTTAAGATAACGTCGCAGACTTACTTCAAGCTTGATTGATATTAAATACTTTCGTGAAAAAATTCGTAAAAAATTCTAACTCGAAATTTCGTCGCTATCAGGTTTTTCATCTACCTTTCGGCAATTTATCCTTGAGTTTTCGTGATAAGAATCCCTTTCCCTTTCTTTGATACTCCTTTAAGTGAGTATACTCGCTTTCCACCAACCAAATCAAATCGTTTACATTATCTCTTAGGTACAAGCGAATCCACTTTCTTTGTAACCTTACCTGTTCTGTAAGGTTTATTGTGTGTTACAATTTTTATTATGGTCATAGTGTAATCACAATTATTAAGTAATTGAATATTGAGCTGAACATGAAAAGATAATTTAAAAATTATACGAACCTTTTGTTTGGCCCACCACTGCCGGCCCCTTCGATTTGAATTGGAATTATTCGCGTCTTCGGTTGACTGTCCTGACTGCTTTGGTAACGGGTGTTCAACGTTGGCAAATCTGGCTGATTCTGGCTGTCATCCGTTCTTACGAGTTGAGGAGATAAAACTCTCATTATGCGCTGGGTTGGTTGTGACAAAGGCGCCTGAGTATTACCATTATGTGAATCAGGGTTTTGCTTCATATCGATAACAATCCTCAAATGAGGCTGGTTTCCTCCTTGCATGCCTGAATTCCTTGAGTCTGTATTTGATACTTCCATTTGAATTGGAATGATCCTTCCTTGATTACCGTCTCGAGGAAGACTTTTTCTATTTTCCGATGGGAGCGTCGACCAGTTGGGTTGCGCCTGTTGCTGGTGTTTTGGTGGACTTACGAATTCACGTGAACCTCTTTGCATTTCATTACTTTTCCTTACCCACTCTGGCTCTTGATTCGCCTCTCTTGGTGGAGTATAAAGGTCTCTTTGTGCACTTTCTTTACCTTCCAATGGTCTTTGGCACCAAACTGGAGGTGGTGTTTTTGTTTTTTCCTTTTGTGTTTTGACCCACGGTGGTATTGACTTCGGACTATCAGGACAGTAATATACAGGTTCTTGATTGACGTAGACTGCTTCTTTCTGTGGCTGGGCATTATTATAGTTAGGTTGACTTGTTTGTTTCTTTGGTGATACTGGAATCGATATTGATGACTGGAATCTGGTTTCTGGAGGTGTTGTAGGAGCCACTGACCTGCCTGTATCCGCCGCCCTGTTGGCTTCCTGTGAAACCCATGGTGGAGTGTATTGTTGTTCGTTGCCAGCTTGATTAGGCAAATTTCTGCTTTCTTGTTTCCACGGTGGAGTATAGTTGTTTTCTGTCTGATTATTATTTGCATCTTGTGCTTTCCAAGCAGGTCTCTGGGGTTGTTGTTGATTTACGTTAGTATTATTGAAAGGAGTCGATTGATTTTCCCGTGGATGTCTGTTTAGAGTACTAGTTCGCCATGGTGCTGTAGGTACCTCTGTATTTGGACTATGCTGTGTTTCCTGAATATTATTAGGTATGCTGTTATTATAATTATTTTGGTAGTTTTCTTGACTTCTTTGACCGGTCCTAGGAAGGGTATGAAATACTGTATTGTTAGGTGCTGCTGGTGGTGATTGGTTGTAACTTGGAACATTTTGTTTGACAGCCGGTGAAAACGGTCCACGATTTGTTTGCGGTGTCTGTGGACTATTGTTATTATACACAGGAGAATCTCTTTTGTCTGGTTGCTTCCAATGGTTATTAGGACTAGGTGAATAAGGTGAACCAGTGCTTACAGGTGTTTGGTTACCAAAAGGTTGAGGACTCTTGTTAAATTGTGAATCTTGTCTTACTAGCAATTCTCTGGTTTGCGGTGATCCATTTGTATTTGGTGACGCAGTTTTTTGATGAGCATATTGTGCCTCAGGCCTGTGAATTGGACTGTCAGGAGATTGATTCTGGTTTCCATAAGGATAATTCTGCTTTTGAACATTGTTTTGTGGAGAGTAATTCTGAGGAGCATTTTGTGCTGGCAGCTTGACAGTTAGTGGAACCGGTGCTCTTTCAGTGAATTTGGGAACAGGGCCCATACGCTGCATTTCCGCCTGTTCGGTTTCCCAATGGTATGGGCTGTGTGTCTTCCTAAGCATACCGATAGGATTTTCAGGGATAACAATTTCTGGTCTCTCCCCTAATTGTACTGTTTTAGGAGTTTTGATATCAGGCACCTGTATCACAAGTGGTGGGGGAGGAGGTGGCGCTGGTATTTTTATTGGGGGTGGAGGCGGCGGGACTGGACCCACTGGTCCATGTGATTGGTAGTTATTGTTGGGTTGTTGCTGACCATAATATGCTTGTTCATGTTCTTCATGGGAACGTTGTCGTGCCATCCTCCTTGCCATGCTAGGTGTTTTTATTTGGGACAAATCCAGACCACCTGGGGTGTACGTGAATGGTTTCTTATCCTTTGTCATCATAGCGTTCTGTATGCATGCTGGTGGTTCAACTCCTCCCATAGGCTGTAATTTAAAAATTTAAGAAAATTAATCCAACTGACGCAATTCAACTTATGGACGATATTGTTAATTGTTTTGTGTATTGTATTGTTTTGTGTATTACACTTTGAGAAAATGTGTCTGTTTCAACAAATTAAGTTTAAAAGTTATTTAAGCGACAAGCTTTTTTTACTAACTTTTACTTATTTAATCGTATGGCATTTTTTATTCACAATAAGCGTTTTATATTATACTACGTATTAAAAAATATTATATTTTAACTTTTACTAATTCTCCATTACACTTTTGCTAATTCTCCATTATTTATAGAGCAATTAAAATATAGAATCATCAATCTCAATGTCTATCAGAAAAAGCCGTGGAGAAAATTGATGAAAAATAATAGACCAATTTGTGGAGACCCGTAGATCGGTTAATTTTATTTATCTTCTGTTAAAATAATTTAAAAACTTACATTGACTTGTGTTTTCCCGTAGTTCGGGATCCGGCCGATGTGTCCAGGCGGCGCGGGTCCGTATCTGGAATCGGTCCAAATATCACGTTATTTTTACACTATGACAACATCGATGTGGAGACAAACAACACTGAGCGGCCATTGTTGACCCGTTCCATTTTAACCAGGGCACGGAAAAATGACCGTCCACCAAAAATTTCAGATAGTTTGAATTTTACTGTCAACAAAACCCGAAATACGCTTTTATAATGTTCTATTCAACATACCTACAATAATATCAGTATATTATGATGTACCTACCTACCTAGCGTATTGGACGCCAAAGTGATGTATGAAAAGAAAACCCCAAAATCTGAGCCTGGGTTCTCTTACATAAAGTTCCCAAAGTAAAATAAAACTGCAAAACTAACATGTACCTACGAGTACACGGGACTGAAAATTAAGATGCATTCAGAAATCAAGAAGTTATGAGCGGTATGAACTTATGAGTAGAAAACACGGGTATACGGTTCCTATTTTCTGACGAGACCATTTTGGAAATTGCTAAATGGAATTGGCTCAGATCAGGTTTTGTCAGCTTCGGCCTTGCCTAGTTACCACCCTACCAGCAACCGATTAAGGTTGGTTTAATACACCTAACACCTAACTCAACCATAGTATTTCCCGAGAAAACAAATGTACTGGGATTTTAAAAAACTTAAATCCAAGGTAAACAAAAAATATAAAGATACGAATATAATTCGGATGGAGTTTTCCCAATGTTTCCATGTGGTGGATTGTAAACACATATTATTAGAATTTACACAATTTTCCATTCTTTATAAGTAAACTAGATGATACTCGCGCCTTGGTCTGCTTGGATTTAGCTCTTTTTAATCCCGTGGGAACTCTTTCATCTTTCGAGATAAAAACTGAAAAGTCCTTCTTGGGGATGGCACTTAACCTTATTAAATTTCGTCAAAATCAGTTGTACAGATGGGCCGTAAAAACCGTAGCAGACAGACACACTTTCGCCTTTATAATTTTAAGTCGTGGAATTTTTATGTACCTACCGTTGAAAGTCCTATAGTCTACTGTCTAACTATACACTAATATTCATTTTCACCTATTTCAGACCACTAACAAAGTATGACATTTCTTGGCAAGTGGCCCCATGAAAAAGGCACATTAAAGTCTAGATATTTTAATATTATGAATGTTAGCCAAACATGTATTAGTCACATGTGTAAATATAATATTATTATTTCTATTTTAAAACTGATTTAGTACACGTTGTAGGTACTCCTATCAGCGTATGGTCTAAGAGCCGGATACACTTCGACCTTCACCGAATACCGATCTGTTAACCATAGATAAATACGCCTCAAATAGCTTGCCTATCAAAATCCTGACCAGGCTATTTTTAAATCAAATAAATATTATAAATGCGAAAGTTTGGATGGATGTATGGATACGGATGTATGGATGTATGGATGTTTGTTACTCAATCACGCTCTAACGGCTGAACGGATTTAGATGATATTTTTGGCACAGAGATAGATTATAGTCTGGAATAGCACATAGGCTACTTTTTATCCCGGAAAATTAAAGAGTTCCCGCGGGAACCGAAAAACCTCAATCCACGCGGACGAAGTCGCGGGCGTCAGCTAGTTAATTCAGCTAGATCGGAACCGCTTGAGTCACTCAGTTCTCACACACATACACACACACACACACACACACACACACACACACACACACACACACACACACATCTTTTAGGATTAAAAATACTCACCCGTTCGCAGCCATGTCGATTTGAAGATAGTTTTACAGCAAAGGACTCAGTGACTCCAACTGAAATGAGATCACGTGTCTGTATTAGCATTGATTTAGTAAACGCACTTCACCACCTGCTCGGTAATCGAATGACCTAACACCAATTTCTCATTCTAAAATTGTAGGATGAATTATGACCTCACTAGAAGATGCCAGCGACTTCGTCCGCGTGGATTAAGGTTTTTGAATAGTGAATACCGTGAAAAGTGGGAACTCTTTAATTTTCCGGTGTGAAAATATGTAGCCTATGCGTTAATTCAGGGTACGTAAGCTATTTTCATTCAGCTAAATAAGTACAATCATTGTTGCGTGAATGAAGGAGCAACAAACATACAAACTTACAAATATCCAAACTTTCACATTTTTATAATATTTTTAAGATTTCAATATATTAGCTGGTAGGTACTTAATCTTCTAGAGTGTTATTAAATATATGCTAGACTACAATACAGATCTAGAAACTACGATATGATATCTAGACTCTAGGATGATGGTTTTAAGGCAACCATACTAGATGATGCCCGCTACTTCGTCCGCGTTGATTAAAGTTTTTGAAAAAAGGTGTGTTTCGCACATTTCTGGTAACAAATATACGTAAAAGCTGTAATGTACATATTATCAACGGGGTCTTGAATCTTGAGATTTTCCAGAAGAAGAATTTTCTCTACTTATGACTCCATACATAGAAAGAAGCTTCAAATAATTCATGCAAGCGAACCTGTGATGGATCAGTTAGTCATAGAAAATACTAGTTAAATTTCTATTGATGCCACAGATGGAATGCGAAGGCAGAATTTGGCACTCTTACGATAATTATAGGCGATGGCGAGAAGCCAACATAATTTTAGCACTACTACGCCGCACCATTCCACCGCGGGCCCAATAAATTTCCATTTTTCCCGGTGATTTTTCCTAACATTTGCCTTCACTAATTCATTCGCGGTAAAGCCTAATTAATGAGTAGGTATTATTTATAGCTACAAAATGGCCGAAAAATTGGATTTGGCTCATATTTATTATGGCCTACCTTTTGACCTCGGCTTCGCCTGCGCCAGTGTCGCTTTCGAGGAGTTACTACTTCGTACCTATAGTTTTAAGATTTTTATCAAAGACGCAGCGGTTATTTGGGATGATTATTAATATTATCTTTCGTTGATTTTGTTACAGAAATTATTGCTTTCAAACAGCGAACATTTCGTTG